>OX155901.1:4481362-10053130 GCA_944588485.1 Phosphuga atrata
TTTCAATCGCTACAGAGAATGGTTTCCCAACAAAACTCATCCAAAACATTATCAATAATAAACGAACCCAATTCGCAATGGCCCAAATTTATCCGAAAACCTCAAATTCAGACAAAACTTTCATCTCCCTGACATATTTTGGCAAAACAAGCGAACACATCGCAAATGTCCTTCGAAAGCAAAATCTTCAGGTTGCATTTAAACCCTCCTCTAAGTTGTCCAACATATTGTTTAATGCCAAAGACAAAATCGATCCCATTAAAAAATCCGGCGTATACGAAATTCATTGTTCCGAATGCAATAGCGTGTACATAGGGCAGACAGGACGAAGTGTTGCAACACGGTTTTCAGAACATTCTCGCGCTTTTCGTCTGAAAAAAGACACTAGTTCTTTTTCAAACCATTGTCTCGAATTCAATCATAAATTCCCAGAAATAGATAATCTAAAAATCTTGCATAATTGCAACAAAGGCCCGAAACTAAATCTCCTAGAGTCATTAGAAATTTTCAAAAAAACCCGTAATCCCTCAGTTAATCTCCTAAACGAGCAAACTGACCTAATCTTTTCCCAACTATTTAATCTCACCCAATCTCAAACAGTTAAGTCCTCATCTTCGGACAAACACCGCCCCCCCACCCCACCAAAACTATAAGGGTATATATTCAACTTTATCAATTTGTTAAGTCACTTGAAAATGACCGTCAAACGGCGAAACTCGAGTCGTGATATGTGTAGAAATTTATATAACTGTGAATAATAAGTTATATAACATTTTTACATAATATATGTGTGGTAAAAAACAAAGTGAATTTTTCAATTCAATGTAAGTATGGATTACCACGTAGTAACTGTCGCAACCATCCTATTCAGTATTACTGGCTATTTATTTTTTTATTGTATTCAATTTAGTGTTGTAGATAGACTGATTGGGAGGAATAGTGAGTAGTCTATATATCATGGAATGGAACGCTGCGAGTTTGTGTTCAATAGGGTGTAAGGAAATTTTTCTTTTTGGTTGTAAAAGTTATTGTTAAAGTAATTCTTTATGTTTTTGAATTAATTTATGTTTAAAAATAACTTTTGCAAGCAAACAGAAGTTCTAACTATGGCATCTCCACTATACCCATGACTTGCGGGTATTTTTATGGACAATCTAGAAAAATCAATATTAAACAGTAAATTTCCCCTCCAAATCAAATATTGGTACCGCTATGTAGATGACATCCTAGTCTGTTGGGCAGACCAACAGACAATTAAACAAACTCAATTTTATGAATACATACCTCAATAAAATTTACCATAGAATTAAAAGAAAACAATACAATAAATTTCACAGATATCAACCGTCAATATAAAAAAACACATTATCACACACATCATCATTTAAAATATTCCAAAAACCTTTACACAGATACGATAATACACAGTGGCGGATCCAGGGGGGGGCTAAGGGGCTCAAGCCCCCCCAAAATCATCTGAGTTCTTCCGTGGCAAATTAAAGTGAAGTCATAGGAAAATATATTATCATAGTTCTTCTTCTTTTTGGCGCAACAGCTTAACTGGGACGTAGGTCTCCTCCCTTTACGTATAATTGTGTTTGGTGTCTATGTCTTAGACATAAGCGTAGGGGGGGGCTTACGTTTTTTAACGTGAGCGGCGAGCCACATTTGAGGGAGGTATTCTCGGCAATTTGCTGTGATGGCTTTGCTAGAGTAATGCCATGCATAAGACGGTGGCTTATTACAATGCGTGTCCCGAGATCCAACCGCTAGCTGTCGAGAAGGCATGCAGCTTGCCTAGTGTTCGCAATATGATGGCAATAGTAAATAATATTAACAGTTTTGTACGAGAGTCAGAAAAAAGATTGGAAGTTTTCAAACGAGCTATCGTTCAACAAGCTATCGTTGTTTTTAAAAAACACCCACAGACGAAAAGAGTCCAGTTGCAAAGTCTTAGTGATACACGCTGGGTTGAAAGCCATGATGCGATCCTTCAATTCAAAGAGTTCTTTGACTCTATCACACAGTTCCTTGAAAAAATCGACAGAACTTCTCCGTCATTGAAAAGTGCAAGTTTTCTGGCTTCTATTCAACGATTCGACTTTGTCTTATCTTAATGGTAACCGCCGCAGTATTTGAAATCACGGTTTCGCTTTCACAGGAACTGCAGGCTGTTGCATTAGATCTTAATCTTTATTATGAGATGGTAGAAAGTCTAGTAAGAACGAGAAGAGTCGCTTTTCGAGAGCAGATCACTATTCGATTCTCGATCTGTTGCACCTTCTACCAAGTGCCGTCGTAAACACAGAAAATCTGACCTAGATAGTAGCAGCTGCATGCGTTTACAGTGACGATTTATCTCATCCTCTCTCGTTATCGGGATAAATATCTCTTTGGAAGGAGCTATGGAGTGGTAGGTTCTCCCAAACAGCAGCTGAAGCGCATCAAGAGACAAACGGTGAATATACATGGAGTTTTTTTCCAAATATATAAAATGTTGTTACAAATTCTCGCTACATTACCAGTAACCACTTGTATTGTGGAGCTTCTCTTCGCTTAAAATAATAAAATCCTACCTTCGTACGACAATCACCCAAGACAAGTTAACCGGTTTGGCTTCCATGTATATTCACCGAGATATCTCTGCTAATCTACAACCTAACGAAGTCATTGAGGAATTTGCGAAAAGGTATCCGAGGAGACTTATTATGTGCTAAGCAAAATAAAATGTGTGTTTTTTAGTGTTTTCTTTGCTAGTCTTTACTTTACCTCGGCGGGGTCAAGCCCCCCCCAAATGACAATCCTGGATCCGCCCCTGATAATACACAACACTTTCTTACACCCTATCAACACAAACTCACGCTTTTCCATTCCACGATACATAGACTACTCATCATTTCTGTAAAATTTATATGATTTATAAACGCTATTACAGTGAATATTGGTAAAATCATATTAATTATAGATACAATCATACAAATTTATTAAAGCAAAACATTGCTTGAATATATAAATATATTCAACCTATTCGTAGCTCAATAATATTAAGTCTCATTAAGACCATGAACAAATCTCATGTCGAAGCAACTACTTGGCTAATACCACACGGGATATTGAATTATACAACAGATATTTGCATGTTATTACTTACTCTCGAAACGCGTATGCAGTATTCACTCAATCTAAATAGAAAGAAATTATTTTAAAAAACAGTACGACCTTGTTGACCATAACATATTATTACAAAAACTGGAAAATATTATTCTCTTAATAGGGGTTCTCCTGATTGGATTAATTCCTTTTTACGCAACAGCATAGTACAACACTGTCCAACTGGCGGCCCGCGGGCCGTATACGGCCCGCGAAGCTTTTTTTACGGCCCGCGAGTTATAGTAAACTTTACATCAAATTTTAAATAAATATATGTATACATTTAAAATATAAAAATATATGAGATTTTTAGATAATAGTTATAATTCAACCGTCTACAATAAAAATTATAAAAATGCTAATGATGAATAATTATGGTTGTTTTACAGATAAACATATACATATTGACCTTCATATTTTTATATATACATATAAACCTTCTGTTTTATGGTCATATTATGGTTTTTTATGACTGTCATATTATGGTTATTATGGTTTCTTTGCGCATTGTCCGTTCATGTCGGTCTCGAGTTTACATGGTGGCAGAAGGAGCGGTGGGAATTGTAGCCGCGGCTGCATTAATGGGGGGGACCACATTAGGAGGCTGTTTGATACTGATTTTTTAGGATTCTCTTTTGGGTGGGAGAAATTAACTAGATTTTAATCAAATCTTGGCATCATTTCATTCATATTTCGAAAAAAAATTGTGAATTTTTTTGAATAATTTCAGCCAAAAATAACAAAGTTACGGTACCTAACAAGTTGATGTTCGCCGAAGGTTGTAAGTATAGTTTTCCAATTGCGTGCAGTGTAGCCATTCCGATTTTCATGTGAAATCAAAAAGGTTTTGATTTTACATTAATAACTTATTTTCTAAGAATATGAACCTCAATGCAGGCGAAAAAAATGAAAATTAAAAATTTTGCAGGTGTTGGAGCAGTTTTTCTTCGATTTTCACAATTTTTTTCTCTAAATATGGAAGGTAAAATACCCTTAAAATCATGATATCATCTCACAAATTGGTTCATATAATTCGATATTTTATAAAGAATCATACTTTTTGAGAGAATCATTTTTTTTTTGAAAATCGAGAATTTCAAGAAGGATGGGGGGTTGATTATTTATTTATTCTCAACAAGGGCCAGCCATAGTGTTTGGAATGGTCAGAGACTGTAGCTCTGTGCAAAGAATACAACTTAGAGCGCCATTACCAATCAATGCATGAAAAAAGTATTATTCGTGCACGGGAGACTCGAGAATTGCATTAGTAAAAAAATTTAAAAAACAGCAGAACTATCAAACGAATTATTTTATCCAAGTAACAAATTCTCAAGAAGCATCAATGCATCGTTTGAAGTTTGCTTAGAAATTGCAAAAGCAAAGAAGCCTTTTTCGGATGGAGAATTAATTACAAAATGTGCCATAAAAATTGATCAAGCTTTTAATAATAACGAAATGGTAACAAAATTTCAAACAGTTTCTCTTTCTCATCCACCTGTAAGCCCATGTAAAAACGAGATCAGTATACATGTCACTAATAAATTACAAAATCTAATCAATAATTGCTGCTATTTTTCCGTAGCATTGGACGAAAGTACAGACATTTCCGGCACAAGTCAAATGGTTATTTTTATAAGAACCGTAAATGAAAACTATGATTATTCAGAACAACTTTTAAAATTACGATAATTACACGGAACAACAAAAGGCGAAGATGAAGATATTTATAACGAATTAAAATGTGCAATAGCTCCGTATGGCGGATTTGACAAGTGAACCGCTATTGCCTGACGGCGCCAGAGCTAAGATGGGAAAAATATTGGGCTCGCAGGAATCTTACAAAAAGAAGGAATAAATTGTCGAATGTTCCATTGTATTGTGCATCAGGAGGCATTATGTGGTATTTCACTAAAACTAAAAGACGTAATGAACAAGATTTGCAAAATAACAAATTTAATTCGTGGCGGAAATCGTTCCCTTACACATCGAAAATCCAAAACTTTTTTGGACGAACTGCAAGGTGAGTATGGTGATTTGCTTTTACATATAAATTTTTTACACTTCGAAAAGAAATTCATCATTTTTGGGGTTCCGTACCGAAAACGGAACCCTTATAGGATCACTTTGTTGTCCGTCTGTCTGTCTGTCTGTCTGTCTGTCTGTCCGTCTGTCTATCTGTCAAGACCATTTTTCTCAGGAACGCGTAGAGGTAACAAGTTGAAATTTGTATCAAATACTCGGGTCTGCGGTCTCTTTCAGCTGTGAAAAAATCAAACTTGTAAGTCAACGTGATCAAAAGATATGACCGTTTATGTCGCTTATTTTGCGATTTCACAAGGGAATCAAAACCTATAGGGTACTTCCCGTTGACCTAGAATCATGAAATTTGGCAAGAAGCGGTGTCTTACAGCACATGTAAGAAAGGGAAAAATCTGAAAACCGTAAATATGTAGTTTAATTACAAGAAAAATGCGAATTTACTATTAGAAACTTATGAAAATACACTAATGTTGTCGTAGTGGTATTGTCAGGCTTCAGAAGCATATGGGTTGCATACAGTTAGGTCCTATTCGGTTAGGTCCGAAGGTTAAAAAGTATGTGTTGGCGCCAAGCTGTTTATTCTGAATTTTCTTTGTTTATATTAGTTATGCATTTCATCAAGTACGCTTTATATACATAATATATACAGGGTATATATTATGTCTAAATTTTGCTTGTTTATAACCGACATGCGACATACTCAAGTCCCGTAACATCCTGTATATTTTATATTTCGTCTAATTTTTCTTTATAATCTACACAATATGTTGATAATCTACATAATAATACTATACTATACAAGTTTGTACGGAACCCTCGGTGCGCGAGTCACAACTCGCACTTGGCCGTTTTTTTTTTTAACGGAAGTTGGCATCGATGAAGATTTGACAGCAAATTTAGGTGAAAATAATTTTCTGTGTTCACTTGCTTTCCTAACATACATTACAAATTATTTAAATATTTTAAATAAATGCTTGCAAGGAAAAGATCAAGATGCGTGTTGTCTTTATAAACATGTAACAGGATTCAGATATAAATTAAAATTGTGGTTAAATTTTAAAGTTAAATTTGCAGGAAAATAATTTATTTCATTTTGAATGTTGCAAAGAGATGTATGACGTAATGAACGCCTGTAACATAGAAGTGAATTTTAACATTTTTTAAATTAGATATTTTTATTGAGGATTTTAATAGAAGAATTTATCAATTTGATGATTTAAAGATGAGTACTAATTTATTTAGTGATCCATTCAATTTCGATATTACCTACGTTGAACCTATATATCAAATGGAATTATGTGACCTTCAGGCTGACCCATTAGTTGCATATAGTGCATCAACTGTAATACAAGTGTTCAAATATTTGGATAAAGAAAAATATCCAATGAGAGATGTTGGACTTCAAATCATTTCTATGTTCAGAAGTACATCTATCTGCGAGCGTGCATTCTCTGACATGAAATATATAAAATTAAAATTCCATGATGATATTTCATTTTAACAATAAATATAACTCAATATTTATTGTGCAAAAATATAAATTTTATTGTCGAATTTTTTTTTATTATTTTTGACTTTTTCGTATAAATAAAATAGAATCAACTTTTGAGTTGACATGAACTGTCTTTTCATTTACCTATCCTTTTCGGCCCGCAAAATATTTGCTAATGAAAAAATGGCCCGCTGGCTAAGAGAAGTTGGACAGCGCTGGAATAGTATATTAAAGAACGAGTACAGTAGCACGGTAGCGCGGTTTTGCAGCACGCGTCCATGTTTTCTAATGGACAAGTGCGAAAAACGCCTTATGGACGAGTTTTTTATACCTATTTTTCTATTTTGCGCTCTTTTGTGCCATTTCTAAATAAAAAAATCGCCGTTACATATTGAGAAAATTCTATCGGACTCGGCGAGTCACAACCGCAGGCATGTGAGTGCTGTTATGAGTCCATTACAGACGCAAAATAGAAAAAATATAGGCAGTCAGGCACTGCCGGCTGAAGTGAAAACTTAGAAAAAAAAACAGCTTTATAACTGGTTTTGAGGATTTATCAGTATGTTAATTAATCAAATTTGGTACATAGTTTGTTAGTATTGTTTTATGTAATTCTGGAACATAACTCACTTCTGAAGGAGAATGACGGTTAATGTCATCATCATAATATGAATTTGAATCCGGAATATTTGGTTGATTCTGTGTTGATAGGTCAGCAAAATGAATTGGTAGGATATTTCTTGTTCTAGTAGCACATTTCTTGATGATGGGTCTGCAATTTGTGAGTTATGGAAATTTTGACTCTTAGAAACATGCCAACATAACTGTTTTTGAAGATTTATCTGTATGAAAATTAATTTTTGTTTGGAATATTCTTTACGACGTTTATTTTTTTCCTCCTTCTCAGCTGTGATTGTTCGATGTTTAGAAATTTCTGAATTAACTATTGCAAGAGTTTTTTTCTTATTCTTGTCTCTATATTGCTGACTATTAATTTTATTTTGGAGTTTCCTTCCTTTGAAGAGCACACGAGTACATTTGGTTGCCTAAAACTTTGATGGTTCTGATTCGTGATTTACCATGAATTCCTCGATACAATCGAGTAATCTGAACATTCCAATAGTCCGGCACTAGTATATCTACTAGTACATCCGTCAAAAGTACTTACTCTTGTACTGTACACTGATTATAGGGGCTGATATTTCTTTAGAGGCGTTGCGTTCTGTCAACACTTCCAAAAACTTTACAATAATCCGTGACTAGTACATCTACTATTACATCCGGTAAAAGTACTTACTCTTGTACTGCACACTAATTCTACGGGTTGATATTTCCTTAGAAACGCTACGTTCTGTCAACACTGCCAAAAACTTTGACTATTAAGTTTGACGTTCATAGCCAACTTTAAACATATGCGTATAGATGTGTTCTTTTGAACACATCTTTGAGTAATAGAATTTTTTCTATAGAACGCAGCTATTGATGACGGTGACGCAAATCTATGAGTTTACCCCCTACCCAAATGTCTCAAAAAACGGTTGTCAAATTTAAGGAATATCTAAAAAAAAATTTAAGTAACCTCTACACAAAATACCTATAAAAAGCAAAAAAATAAAATTTCTTTCTTGCCCATTAAACTCCATTAAAAGTACCTATTAATATTTTGATGATGAGCGTTGTCGCGTCGGGGGACCACTATGTGAAGAAGTATAATTAGTATAGCGAATTGAAAATACGTATGAACTTAGATGTATCAATCTATCTTACAAGGTCTACTAAGTTCCTGCAGAGTTTCGAAATGGTATGCGTCACGTTGGTGTTAAAGAAAACGCGCAGACAGGTGAGAGCAGACGTCGTTAACTGTTGTCTTTATTTTGCGAATTTTTCTGAGCAAATGAATCAAGACTGAAAACTACACGATTGGAAATTGTTGTTTTGTTACTTACGTACGTTGCTTACGCAGAGTTAGTATAATCCACAAATTACGCTGGTCAACCAAAAAAATAAAATTGTTTGTTTCCTGTGATTTTTTTATGTTTCTATCTCAAATTGATGCGTATTTTTTAAATATGGCAACAATTTTTCTCTAACAGCTTTTGTTTTTGAGTTATAGCTACTATTTTTACTTAGATTTTCGTTTTTTATTGGACACTAAAATATATTTTGTTATATTTTTCGATATGGCTTCGTCAAGAAGATGTGTGTTTAATCCCCATTGTTTTTGCTACATTTATGCTGAATATATATATATATATATATATATATATATATATATATATATATATATATATATATATATATATATATATATATATTATATATATATAATATATTTGCAAAATATCGAAAACCTATATTGGACTTTGTAAAAACTGTGTTTCATCAATACTTTACTTACAACAATACTACATCTGCTAGGTATCAACATGAGCATATCCACTTCCTGTACTCGAATATAGACCGATTTCCAGAAAATCTGGCTGATTTTAGTGAGCAGCAGGGTGAAAGATTTCATCAGGATCTTCGGACAATGGAAGAGCGTTATCAGGGGCGGTGGGGCTTACATATGATGGCAGACTACTGTTGGAGTTTGCAACGAGATCTACCTAAAGTCGTTCATTCAACGAAACCTTATAAAAGATCATTTGCTAGTGTTCAATAGAAATTTTGTTAACATAATGTTTTATTTTTATGTATATTTTTGTCAAAATAATAAAACTGTATATTTAAAAAAGTAAAGCTGTTAGCAATCTCCCAGTATTTTTTTCATGGTCAGGGTCGTAGAAATACCCAATAACAGAAAGAAAAATAAAGGAAACAAAACTTGTGTTGACCAGTGTTTCAATCTTCTTTTTATTTCTTCGTATTCTGGTTTCCTTACGCGGCGACGTCCATCATCAAAATATTAATAAGTTAAAAGGGACCATCAAATGCCTGAACAGATCTTCATAAACTATAGCTAAGAACCTTCTCGATCATGTCAGTTTTCAAACACAAGTGTGGATATAAGGAACTAGACAAACACTTGTGTCAAATTGGTTGCAGATTAATTTTGTCAAGAATGAAATGAGCGGATGATGCCCATGAACAGATCTTCATAAATTATAGCTAAAAACCTCTTCGCTCACGTCAGCATTCAATTAAAAAAAACCGCATCAAAATCGATCCATTTGTTTAGGAGCTACGTTTCCACAAACAGCCACATATAGGGACAGACGGACAGACTGACACACAATAAAGTAAAGAATTTAGAGAAACGTTTAAGACAAAACATGTTGCAAATTCGATATTGTCTAAGAATTTTTTTTAATATTTGCAAAAATTTAGCATGGCGTTATAAGAATTTGATATTTACTTCACACGATTAATAGCAGGTTATTTTGAAAAAAAGCTGAATGTTTGACAGGTTATTACTCAGAATCTAGATGAAATAGACAAAAGTGTTTTAAATAAGAGTTATAGAGAATTTAATTCTCAATAAAAGTTGTTTTGACCAATTTTCTGCAATTTTGTTTTTTATACAAAACAATGCAAAAAACAGAGTGAAGTTTCAATTTGGGCCATCATTCAACTTTAAGGGAGGATTATCACGAGAAGTAAACAAGTCAAAAACTCTTTAGACAAAACTCTAATGCTTTATAAGAATTTACCTCCTACTCCTACTTTACCTATTAATGATTAAGTCCATAAAAATTCCTGATGTATTATACAATGAAATCCAATTAAAGGATGTGGAATATTCTGCTTAAGATTTTGAATAGAACCAATGTTTCTTAGAACGTTCAGCCCCCGTGGCAAAAGTTGCAAACTAGTAAAAACGCACAGTGATGGGAAATGTAATCTAGGTAAATGTAGATTTAATCTGGATTAGATTAAGTTATGTTAGAGCCAGACAAATCCAGACTGAGGGGCCGATTCTTAAAATTAAGTCAATTTTAATAGAGGTCAGAAAATTTCCACATATTTTTTGTTTAGTGACACAAGTTGTTGCCATAGTAACAACAAACAGAAATCATTTAATAATGAAACTCCATTTGATTTACATTGGACTTTTACTCACGATTTTTATACTTTTATACACGATTATAATAATGGTCATTCACATACAATAATTTACTTATTAATGTGTTCATTTTTGTGTGCGAGTGGATAAACATATTTAAAATACAATAATTAGAGAAGAAATTTCTTTTTGATATATTTAATATCCATACCTTTGTGGTTGAGAAACTTTGATAAGAAAATAATAAATGTTAGAAAATCAATGTGTGGGTCACTTAAAAAGCCTCAGTGTCTGACCCGCGGGTCATAGGTTCGCCATCCCTGTACTATACTATATATATTTATGGTCGATTGCTAATGGTATAAGTCTGACTACTCCTGTGCCAGACAAACTGATTTGATGAGTAATTCATCTTGTGTCTAACATTTTTCATTGTGGCTATTTGACAATAAATGTACCAAAAGAATTTTGGAATGGAAATGCAAGATGCAAGAGCGTCCACTAAGAGGTTGAACAAACGATAGAAGCGAGTAAAAATACATTCAAGATTCAAAGGACCGAAATATTTAGAAATAATTAGAAGACATATTTCACAATGACAAATTATCATGTACATTGTAGCAAAGATGAAATTATCTTAAATATAATTTCTTTTAGAATAACCAATATTTATTGCAAATTTGTATCAAATTTGAATACGCATTTGAAACAAACTTTGCAGATTAAATGTTTTCATCTTAAGAAACAACCTAGAATACATTTATAAAACAACAAATAAAATTCCATTCAATTTTTATTCGAGATGAATGTAACAAATTAAATTGAATTAAAAATGAAATTAAATGCAAAATTTAAAAAAAAAATATAATTAAAAAAAATCCTTAGAATCAGAAGAAATCAAATATACACCACGATTGGTTACAACAAAAAGAATGCTTATCTTATCTTAATCTGCGCCAAAAATGATTTAGCTCAGCCCGAAATCATCCCAATTAATACATCACAGCTCCAACACACCATCCCGAATCCAAACATTTTTCAAATATTTAAACATTTTGTCGTGAATTGAAACATTTACAGGAAACATTGGAGTGCAAAATCGGAATGAAAACAGTGATTGATTAATAAGAAACGGGCGAATATATGAATACGAACAAGTGTCACAGTTTTTTTCCTATTTATCGTATATCTTATCTGGTGACAAGTGAAATACACAAGTGATTTGTAAATAGTTGATTCAAATTATATAAATAATGGATATATTAAACATGTTGTTATTACAGGTTCTCCTGCTTGCCCAGAGCCACGTGAATAAATATTGAAAAATTACAAACGAGATTATTACTTTTTATTAATAATAATGATACAGCTACCTGTGTCACCTATGCAAATAATGAAGATAGCAACCGTTTTTTAATTAAATTACTCCAAACCTTTTTCACCACAAAACACACACACAAAAACACAATCCAACAGCACTGAAAAACTACTACAAAACTCTTAATTAAAAAATATATGTACAAGTATTTCTGCAAAAAAAAATCTTAATTTTCCATAAAATGTTTCCTTTCCTCTTTATCAAATTGTTTCGATTAAGAGATTTGTTCTATACTATTGTATGCAGTTTAACTTATCAGGAAGTGTGAATGGATTTTCAGGATAAGATTAATTATGTAGTTCTAAATGGATTTTCGGTGTAAATCGTACATAATGTTATGCAAACATTTATCGTATTAGTTTTGTTCTCGTAATTTCAATAATCGTCGCTACATTAATCTGTTTGTCTTATCTCTTTGTGGTTAATGTATCAACAGCTTTGCAATTAAATTAGAGAAAAAGAAATTTGTTATCTCATATTATTTAATGTGTTTAATGCTTGTAAACGAACCAAATATATGAAATTAAAATTGTACATACGGTGTGTAAAGTTTCTTCTAGAAACAACTTTTTTAATATGAGTTTTGGAGAAAATCTTATTCTTTATAAAAACTCTTGCTTGTATCGAAACCCCTCATAGTCAAAGAAAAATCTGGTAATCACGTAAGATAAGATCAAAAACTTGAATTTATGTCGTGTTGTTGATTTTAAATGTGATTACGTTATGACGAATGCTGCATCAGTATCGTGTTACCCATGTATTACTCGTTAAACACTGACAGTTATTGACAGTTCAGCGAGCTTAATATGAAAACGCTCTTAACGTTAGAGCAGTTGAAATCTACCTCGTGGAATGTTCTGATTTAGAAGATGTCTCGTATAAATATGGAATGGAATCCAGTTATTTAAAGAAAAATATCCAAACGTAAGTATAAGCAGAACAGCTTTAACAAAATTAACATTTCTTATCTTCTTGTGCTGAATTCATTTAAAATCGTTTTCGTCGCTTGAAGATACGGTTTAGGTTGATTTATTTTGTGGCACCATAAAGCCAGTGATTAGTTTCCGTAACGACGGTCGAGTGATCGAGTGATGATGGTCATGATCTTAACTCTTTTTTTGAAGGGATTTTTATAGATATTTCGTACCTACTTTCAAGCCATTAAAATCTGCGGAATTTATCGAGTTTACGGGTCTATTGAAATTTAGTGTTATGGACTTTTTACCTGGTGTAACTGTTATTAATCGCCCTTGTCACGGGTTAACGGAAAGGTCGCAAAGGTCGGAAAGCAAAAATGAAGCTTGTAAGTTATCTGGTTCAATAAATATTCGTGTTTTTCTTGAAATAGTTGTAAATATTGTCAAAGTGACAGATAGTCGACGCGAACGCAAATAACTAGATGTTGCCACGTTTATTATTTTTTCTAATTATCAACAGATTTGCTTCGAAATAAAAAAAATTAAAACTAGTAATATATCCAGGGAAAAATGTAAATAAATTAAGATTTTCATCAAAATAAATAAAAAAAATCGCCAGATCCTCCATCTGGAAAATACAAATTAAATTTTGAAATAAAAAAAAAAACAGATAAAACCTTACATTGGACCGAGATTTCGCGCTGCCGCGCGTATGTTGTCTTGACTTATCTTCCCACTTCGCGGCGGACAACCTAAACTAACCAAGGTAAAACCAACGGTTCTTGTCACTTTGTCCTATATTGGATCGAGAGACAACATACGCGCTGCCGCGCGTATGTTGTCTTGATTTATCTTCCCGCTTCGCGGCGGGCAACCTAATCTAACCAGGGTTAAAATAACGGCCCTTGGCACTTTGTCCTACATTGGACCGAGAGTTCGCGCTGCCGCGCGTATGTTGTCTTGATTTATCTTCCCGCTTCGCGTCGGACAACCTAATCTAACCAAGGTAAAACCACCAATAAAATCCACACGAGGCATTGTACCGTAGCTGTTCGTTGAAATCTGGTTGAAATATGAATGCAAATTCAATACGACGCTTAAAATAATATATATGCTGCCATAGTTAGTTTTTCATATAAAAGCAAAGAGGATCGGATCCTCTTTGATATAAACGGGCAAGAATAAACGTGGCATTATCCAAATAATTACGTTCACATATACTGTCTGCAATCTTAAAAATGTTAAAATTTTTTCAACAAAAACAACGTAGAGGTTTAATTTTTGCTTGCGGAGCTTAATAAAAGAGTGCCAAAGACGATTAACAACAGTTACAACAGGTAAAAAGTACACAAACATATTTTCAAGACAGACCCGTAAAACCGAATATACCCAAATCGGCTACTCTAAAGGCCGATTCTCATATACGCGACACACAGCTAAGCGACGTCACACGAAATCGCCTGTCAAATAATGATTACATTGTTTTCAATGGGCACGTTCTCACTATGGCTACGCGACAGTTGCTAAAAGTCGGAATTCAGCGCGCTGTGTTTCGTGAAGCTTTAAAGGCCGATTCTCATATACGCGACACTCATCTACGCGACGTTGCACAATAACTGTCGCGAATTGTCACGTCGCTTCTAGGTATTCTCATATATGCGACACTCAGCTACGCGATTATTTGCTGCAAATGTCCAATCTGTAGTTTCTCTACATTTCAGGTTAAGTCATATTTCCAAAATGTCAAGTTCGTCAAGTTCCGATGATGTTTTTTGCGTCTTACAATTAGCCATATGTGTTATCGAAATGAGAAATTAAAAGAAAAGAAAAGGAAAAGAAAATATTGGGTGCATTGGATCTTAAGAACAAGACTACTAGAAGGAGAATTTCATACTCTCTTCAAATTAGATCTACTAACCTGTGTTGATTACTGTAATTTTTATCAACATAAAATACAGTCATACATATCAACATAATCAGCCACAGGAGCGATTCCTCTGCTTTTTCGTCGTTCATATATATACCATTCATTTTCAAAAACACGCTGTTTTTGACACAATCCGTCATTCGAATCACAAACAAACTTTCCAAACGTCATGCGATGTGCGACAAAACGTGTAAGAATGCTCACGAAATAATCCCAGCGACAGCGCGCTGAATTCCGACTTTTAGCAACTGCCGCGTAGCCATAGTGAGAACGTGCCCATTGAAAACAATGTAATCATTATTTGACAGGCGATTTCGTGTGACGTCGCGTAGCTGTGTGTCGCGTGTATGAGAATCGGCCTTTATGCTTTAATATGTGAAATTTTAGATAAGAATTAATATTAAAAACTGACGCAACAAGAAATCTTAGTCTTCGTCGCTTCGTCGCTTGAAGATACGGTTTAGGTTGATTTCTTTTGTGGCACCATAAAGCCAGTGATTAGTTTCCGTAACGACGGTCGAGTGATCGAGTGATGATGGTCCTGATCTTAATTCTTTTTTTGAAGGGATTTTATAGATATTTCGTACCTACTTTCAAGCCATTAAAATCTGCGGAATTTATAGAGTTTACGGGTCTATTGAAATTTAGTGTTATGGACTTTCTACCTGGTGTAACTGTTATTAATCGCCCTTGTCACGGGTTAACGGAAAGGTCGCAAAGGTCGGAAAGCAAAAATGAAGCTTCTAAGTTATCTGGTTCAATAAATATTCGTGTTTTTCTTGAAATAGTTGTAAACATTGTCAACGTGACAGATAGTCGACGCGAACGCAAATAACTAGATGTTGCCACGTTTATTATTTTTTTTAATTATCAACAGATTTGCTTCGAAATAGAAAAAAAGGAAAACTAGTAATATATCCAGGGAAAAACGTAAATAAATTAAGATTTTCATCAAATTAAATAAAAAAAAATCGCCAGATCCTCCATCTGGAAAATACAAATTAAATTTTGAAATTAAAAAAAAAACAGATAAAACCTTACATTGGACCGAGAGTTCGCGCTGCCGCGCGTATGTTGTCTTGATTTATCTTCCCGCTTCGCGGCGGACAACCTAAACTAACCAAGGTAAAACCAACGGTTCTTGTCACTTTGTCCTATATTGGATCGAGAGTTCGCGCTGCCGCGCGTATGTTGTCTTGATTTATCTTCCCGCTTCGCGGCGGGCAACCTAATCTAACCAGGGTTAAACCAACGGTCCTTGCCACTTTGTCCTATATTGGATCGAGAGTTCGCGCTGCCGCGCGTATGTTGTCTTGATTTATCTTCCCGCTTCGCGGCGGGCAACCTAATCTAACCAGGGTTAAAATAACGGCCCTTGGCACTTTGTCCTACATTGGACCGAGAGTTCGCGCTGCCGCGCGTATGTTGTCTTGATTTATCTTCCCGCTTCGCGGCGGACAACCTAATTCAACTAAGGTAAAACCACCAATAAAATCCACACGAGACATTGTACCGTAGCTGTTCGTTGAAATCTGGTTGAAATATGATTGCAAATTCAATACGACGCTTAAAATAATATATATGCTGCCATAGTTAGTTTTTCATATAAAAGCAAAGAGGATCGGATCCTCTTTGATATAAACGGGCAAGAATAAACGTGGCAACATCCAAATAATTGCGTTCACATATACTCTCTGCAATCTTAAAATTGTTAAAATTTTTTCAACAAAAACAACGTAGAGGCTTAATTTTTGCTTGCGGAGCTTAATAAAAGAGTGCCAAAGACGATTAACAACAGTTACAACAGGTAAAAAGTACACAAACATATTTTCAAGACAGACCCGTAAAACCGAATATACCCGATTTGGGTACTCTAAAGGCCGATTCTCATATACGCGACACACAGCTACGCGACGTCACACGAAATCGCCTGTCAAATAATGATTACATTGTTTTCAATGGGCACGTTCTCACTATGGCTACGCGACAGTTGCTAAAAGTCGGAATTCAGCGCGCTGTGTTACGTGAAGCTTTAAAGGCCGATTCTCATATACGCGACACTCATCTACGCGACGTTGCACAATAACTGTCGCGAATTGTCACGTCGCTTCTAGGTATTCTCATATATGCGACACTCAGCTACGCGATTATTTGCTGCAAATGTCCAATCTGTAGTTTCTCTACATTTCAGGTTAAGTTATATTTTCAAAATGTCAAGTTCGTCAAGTTCCGATGATGTTTTTTTCGTCTTACAATTAGCCATATGT
This sequence comes from Phosphuga atrata, assembly GCA_944588485.1. Classification (NCBI taxonomy): domain Eukaryota; kingdom Metazoa; phylum Arthropoda; class Insecta; order Coleoptera; family Silphidae; genus Phosphuga; species Phosphuga atrata. The sequence continues at coordinate 4,498,537 of OX155901.1, forward strand.
GTTATCGAAATGAGAAATTAAAAGAAAAGAAAAGGAAAAGAAAATATTGGGTGCATCGGATCTTAAGAACAAGACTAGTAGAAGGAGAATTTCATACTCTCTTCAAATTAGATCTTGTAACCTGTGTTGATTACTGTAATTTTTATCAACATAAAATACAGTCATACATATCAACATAATCAGCCACAGGAGCGATTCCTCTGCTTTTTCGTCGTTCATTCCATTCATTTTCAAAAACACGCTGTTTTTGACACAATCCGTCATTCGAATCACAAACAAACTTTCCAAACGTCATGCGATGTGCGACAAAACGTAAAAGAATGCTCACGAAATAATCCCAGCGACAGCGCGCTGAATTCCGACTTTTAGCAACTGTCGAGTAGCCATAGTGAGAACGTGCCCATTGAAAACAATGTAATCATTATTTGACAGGCGATTTCGTGTGACGTCGCGTAGCTGTGTGTCGCGTGTATGAGAATCGGCCTTTATGCTTTAATATGTGAAATTTTAGATAAGAATTAATATTAAAAACTGACGCAACAAGAAATGAGTCTTCGTCGCTTCGTCGCTTGAAGATACGGTTTAGGTTGATTTCTTTTGTGGCACCATAAAGCCACAGTGATTAGTTTCCGTAACGACGGTCGAGTGATCGAGTGATGATGGTCATGATCTTAATTCTTTTTTTGAAGGGATTTTTATAGATATTTCGTACCTACTTTCAAGCCATTAAAATCTGCGGAATTTATCGAGTTTACGGGTCTATTGAAATTTAGTGTTATGGACTTTTTACCTGGTGTAACTGTTATTAATCGCCCTTGTCACGGGTTAACGGAAAGGTCGCAAAGGTCGGAAAGCAAAAATGAAGCTTGTAAGTTATCTGGTTCAATAAATATTCGTGTTTTTCTTGAAATAGTTATAAACATTGTCAACGATAAGAATTACAACAACAATGACAACGATAAGAATTAATATTAAATTAAAAACTGACGCAACAAGAAATGAGTCTACTAAGTCGGCTATTGCACGAAGCTGTCGACAAGAGGAAGAAAAATCTCATGAAATGGATACGTGTTAGCGGCTTTATGCCGAGATACAAGGTATAGTATTGTATTAACACCATTTCAAAATGAAATTTCTCGCGCTTATTTACATAAAGTTCGTCGTCTGCGAAATCAAATACCACATTAGCTATAAATGAAGATACACAAGAAGCTGTTCATTCGTCAAATAATTCACAGATCTTGAAATCTACCTAGAAAAAAAAAAAGAAAACGAACTAGGAATGATCTTACTTGATAAAGAAGGGAATTGCCTCCGCAGAGGCAACGCAATAGTAATTCGGTTCATTTGTCTTCGTCATATCAAAGTTCTTACTTCGATGCTGCTATAGAACCAAAGAACAATAATATGTTTAAATACTGGTCGGAAAGAGTATTCTTTTTGCTCTCTTTGTTAGTACACTCATTTATTTAGCGCACAATTGTGCACTCGATTAATTGCGATTAATTGCGAATCGCATTAATTGCGATTAAAGCACTCACCTTCGGGTCGTGCTTTAGAGTTCGCAACTCATGCACAGAAGCCCTTCTTCACACACTTGTATCATAAACTACTATTTAAAAATCACGTCTTTTTATTAAAATGCACTGAAAAGAGACAATAGTTTTTTTACCGTATTGACTATAAATAAAAGCATGAAACGTCCAAGTTAATGTCCATATAGATTGGAGCTCCACGCTTTTATTTTCAGTCAACACGGAAAAAAATGCGTTTTTCTTGTAGTGAATTTTAATAAAAACATGGTTTTTAAAAACGATTTTTAAAAAGGATAATTTTTGTTGTTGTTGTAAATAATAGGTATGTAGTATTTTATATATGTATATTTTATTAGAGTCAAATTTTGTAATCTTAATGATTATTACAGAGATAGCTAGCCTTAATCAGCTAGCCTCGAGTTTGTTTAGTAAATGGTACGTAGTCCGTATGTTTATAATAGTATATTACGTAAGGAGAGTTGTAAGAAGCTATTACGTACGAGCGGAGCAGTTACGCGCAACCATCCTAGTGGGGACAACTCAAATTATGGACTATACTTTATCTACGATCACACTAATTTGTTTCTGTTTAATATGAACAATATGTTTTATGTAACACCTTCGACCTTATCTAACTTGATACAAATGACAAGAAATACATTCATAATGGTTACATACCTTTTTATTCAGTACTTATTTGTAGTTTGCGTTAGATTTAAACGTGAAAAATCTAAATGAATGACAGTCACGAAAAAAAAACGAAATCATAGAGGTTGGGAATGAAGCGCGCTTCATTCCTAACACCCCGTAACCTAACCTAATGCTAACCCAACTAACCCAATGAGATTGCTATGAACTAACCCAATGTTAGGAATGAAGCGCTCTTCATTCCTAACACCCCGTAACCTAACCTAATGCTAACCTAACCTAATGCTAACCCAACTAACCCAATGAGATTAAAGCTGAAGAGAAGAAGCTGTTTAAAGCTGAATGAAAGCTGATTGAAAGCTGTTTAAAGCTGATTGAGGTTACATAGACCTCACACCCTGTTTAGCGTGGGGTTACATAGACTTCACACCCTGTTTAGCGTGGGGTTACATAGACCTCACACCCTGTTTAACGTGGGGTTACATAGACCTCACACCCTGTTTAGCGTGGGGTTACATAGACCACACCCTATTTAGCGTGGGGTTACATAGACCTCACACCCTGTTTAGCGTGGGGTCACATAGACCTCACACCCTGTTTAGCGTGGGGTTACATAGACCTCACACCCTGTTTAGCGTGGGGTTACATAGACCTCACACCCCTGTTTAGCATGATGAAAAGTGGATGCAAGTAGATGAAAAGTGGATGCAAGTAGATGAAAAGTGGATGCAAGTAGATAAAGGGTGGATGCAAATAGGTGAAAAGTGGATGCAAGTAGATGAAAAGTAGATGCAATTAGATGAAAAGTGGATGCCAGAAAATTGAACTATTTGGTATTTATATAAATGAAAAAAATTAATACTGTCTGGGTCACAGACAAGTTTAAGAAATTTCGCTTACACATTGCAAATTATTCGAATAAATATCATAGGTAATATGTGGTCTGTATAGTCTCGTCCGTTCTTGTTCGACCTTGTTCGGTATTGTCCGATCTTGTCCAGTCTAAAACCAATAATCTCATTTGAATCAATTCGTAATATGTTTGCAATCAATTATGTATGTATACACGATTCTCCGCTACCCGCCTGCAACTCATTTTGAATTTTCCCCGCTTGTCTGTATAATCTAGTCTGTCTAGTCAAGTCCCTCTATTCTTGCGTGGTGTTATCAGCACTAGACGTCCGGTCGCGCCTAATCGACTATCGATAAATCAAAATCTTAATATCCTTATTAAATTAAACACGGGATAATTTCAAGAAATTAATTAGACCGCGCTTCATAATTTATTAGTTCCACATGCGTTTACAGACAGGTTGAGTCAGGATTGTTATCAGTGCTAGACGCTCGGTCCTATTTAGTCTGTCTAGTTTCGTCTCTCTATTCTTGTCTGTCTAGTCTTGTCTATCTAGTCTTGTAGATCTAATCATGTGTCCTGTGCTGGTTTGGCGGTTTTGAGCTTTTCGCCCAGCTATCCCGCCGTCGTGGAGTTTGGTTGTCGTTGTGTTTTTGTTTTTTTTAGTCTGTTTGTTTGCTGTGTTGTCTGTGTTTCGTTGGGTTTCGTTTGGCTTTACTTGGCTATAGTTGGGTCTTGTTGTCCTGGTGTGGTTGTCGGTTTTCTTGGTTGCTTCTTCAGTGTTTCGTCTTCTGTGGTTGTTCTCCAGGGGCCTGTGGTCCTGATATGTTTGGTCTTCTCGTTGATGCCTGTGAGTGTCCATTGGTGTATTTCTTATGCTTGGGGAGGTTTCGGTTGTCTTTTCTGCGGCGGCTTCGTTTGTCTTCTCGGGGGCGGCGTCAGTTTTCTTTTCGGGGGCGGCATTGTTTTTCTTTTCGGCGGCGGCTTCGGTTTTCTTTTCGGCGGCGGTTTCATTTGTTTCCTCGGGGGCGGCATCAGTTGTCTTCTTGGGGGCGGCTTCGGTTGTCTTTTCGGCATCGGCTTCAGTTTTCTTTTCGGGGGCGGCTTCGTTTGTTTTTTCGGCGGCGGCTTGGTTAGTCTTCTCGGCGGCGGCTTCGTTTGTCTTCTCGGGGGCAGCTTCAGTTGTCTTTTCGGTGTCGGTTTCCAGGGGTATCTCGTTGGCGGTTTGTTTTTTTGTCTTTAACAGTTGTGTTATATGATTCATCATCTCTACGAGGACGCTGTCGTCCACGGTGTCCAGGTAGTCGGGGTCGAGGAATTTTGCTGCGAGAGCTTCGTTGGGCGTTGTCGGAATAAACGTGTTCATTTTGTGACAGCGGAGGAGCGAGTGATCGTTGTAGATCTAGTCTTATTCATTACATATAAATTCAGGTACAAGCCCAACCGTAATTATTTATTCGTTAATCGACCAATCAGCATCGAGATAATTGGTTTAGAAATATCTACCGGGGCGGATGACGTCATCTACTGAGTGGGACGCGGTCGAGCGGTATCTCTCTTAGGGCACATGCTAGAGTCGTTCTGACACCAGATTTGATTTTTCTCATCAAATGGCTTAGTCTAGTCCGTCTAGTCTTGTCCATCTAGTTTTGTCCGTCTAGTTTTGTCTGTCTAGTCTTGTCTGATATCAAGTGTAATTAAGGGGTAATACCAACCTAAACGGACCTTTGATTATCTGGTTACAAAAGTAGATTAAGGGTGATACCAACCTAACGGACCCTTGATTATCTGGTTACAAAAAGTGGAATCTGGTTACAAAAAGTGGAATCTGGTTACAAAAAGTAAATCCTTATGGGATTTTGGTCCAGAACTCTCCTAGCTACTCTACTCTCCACCACTGGAACAGAGTAAATAACGGACAGACAAGAAAATGGCCAAACAAGAAAAAAAGTCAGTCAAGAGAACAGACAGACAATAAAACAAACAGATAAGTGAAGAGACATACAAGAGAACAGATACACAAGAAAGCGAACTAATAAAGAAGTGGTAAGAAATAATAATGAATGAAATAATGAAAAGAAACAAGTGCCTCCAGCGTGAATCGAGAAGAAAAAGGAAAGACTATGAAAGAAAAAGAACAGAAGCATACCGTACGTGTCGAAGAAAGAAAAGAGAATACTATAACAAGGAAATAGAAGAAATAGACGAGAGCAATAACAGAAAAAATTACAAAAAGTTCTACCGAGAAATAAAACTACATTCTTCAGAGTACAAAGCGAAAGAAATGTTGTGCGACGACAAAAATGGAATGATCCTAACAGAGAAATCAGACGTCCTGAAACGATGGCAGGAATATTTCTGCGACCTGCTTAATAATAAAAATGAAACAAACTCAGAAGAAGAACTAACTCAGTACAAAACAGCTGAACCAAAAGTTGAAACACCGACACTGGAAGAAACAACTGAGATCATAATTGCCTTTAAGAATAACAAGGCGCCTGGTAGCGATAACATTACAGCAGAGCTACTAAAGGCAGGAGGCCCAGAACTGTGGGCCCGTATCCACCAATTAACCAAACGAATCTGGGAGGAAGAAACAATGCCAGAAGAGTGGAATTTAGGCCTTATACATCCTATTCACAAGAAAGGAAGCAAAAGAGATTGTAAAAATTACAGAGGAATTACATTATTAAATGTAACATATAAAATCATTTCATGCCTCATTCACAAAAGGTTGAACGTATATGCAGAAGATATACTAGATGACTATCAATGTGGATTTCGACCTAACCGATCAACAACAGATCAAATACACCAAATGCGACTGCTGCTAGAAAAGGGATACGAACACAATTTTGACATACACTGCCTTTTCATTGATTTTCAACAAGCCTTCGATTCAGTCAATAGAAATAAGTTATACCTGAACTTAATACATATGGACATACCAAAAAAGATTGTCAATCTAATTAAACTAACATTAGAAAGAACGTCAGCGGCAGTAGTAATACAAAACGATAAAACCGAAAAATTCGCCATTACGTCTGGAGTCACACAAGGTGATGCGCTATCCGCTCTACTTTTCAACCTAACATTATATGCGGCTATAGAAAAACTAAAGATAACGGGAAACTTAACATCAAAAAGTAGACAAATCGGAGCCTATGCAGATGACATAGTAATCACGGGGCGCATGGCAAATACAGTAAATGACACATTTAAGGACCTCGAAAAAGAGGGCAAGGAAAGTAGGACTGACAGTCAATCAAGAAAAAACAAAATATATGATGATGTCCAGAACTGCACCACAAAATGAAGATAGACGTATTTTGGTATAGATTTCACGTATTTTGGATCTCAACTAAATCAAACCAACGACGAGAGTGAAGAAATAAAGATACGAATATTAAAAGGAAATAGAACCTACTATACGAACAGAAAACTACTTACCAGCAAACTACTAAGTCACAAATCCAAGATAACTAAATATAAGTGCCTAATACGACCGGTAGTTACTTATGGCTGTGAAACATGGACCCTCCTTAAGAAAAGTGAGGAAGAACTAAAGACATTTGAAAGAAAAATATTAAGAAAAGTATATGGTCCGATAAGGGAACAGGACGGAACATACAGGATAAGAATGAATCACGAACTAGAGTCTCTAATTGGAAACAACAACATAGTAAAACATGTAAAGGCACAGAGACTGAGGTGGATAGGCCATGTGCAAAGAATGGAAAAAGATCGAAACACCAAGCTTATCATGGAATGGAAACCCACCAATAGCCGACCAAGAGGAAGACCACGTAAAAGATGGAAGGAAAGCGTGGAAGAAGACATAAAAGCACTAGGAGTAAGGAATTGGAAAAGAGCAGCAGAAGATCGTGGAGAATGGCATAAAATAGTAGAGGAGGCCAAAACCCATAAAGGGTTGTAGAGCCAAAGGAAGAAGAAGAAGAAGAAATAATAATAATAAAATATTAATATTAAGATATTAATATTAATTAATTATTAATTTTAAAACAAATTTAGGTACGAACGTATTAACGCCACCACCGCTTCTTTTTAAATCCCGTCAATTTTCACTTAAAATTTTTATGAAAAATCATAAAATAAAACATTTTAATTAAAAATAAAACATTTTTTAAATTTACTTTATTTAAAAATTTTCAAAATGAAAAATTGGTTGAGGTAGAATTTAATATAGAATCAAAATTATCTCTATTTTCTTTCACCTGATACTGTCGCCATACGAAATCAGATAAATAAGTTTATGATTATTATTATCAGATAAATAAGTTTTCATTTTAAACGATGTCTCGCTATCTTCATGTTTCTTGTTCCTCCATTTAGCACTGCCACACATTCTTCCAACTGTTTGTGTAAACTAAAGTCGGTAAACTCCGAAAATCGAGTTTCTCGTTTTTTAACTTGATTTAAATGATGTAAATCGTCTTTTAAGTAAGCGCAAAAATGTAAAATCAAGTTTTATTTGATGAAATGAAGATTTTTGTAATAAAAATATTTGACTTGACATTTGACATTTCTAAAACAACATACGTGTATTACTGGTCACATAACTAAAAATATGTCCATGTAGCTAAACCAGCGTTGTCACTTTTAAGCGTTTAACACTTATGTCAATACCCAGACGTTACTACGTTGTTCAATACCCGGGTACCCGTGTACCCGCATGGGTTTTTCATTCAATAAAATAATTTTAATACCCGGAAACTTTCACATTACAACTCGGGATTACCCATAGAGTATTCCACTACCCGAAAAACCCTATTTCTATAAATGAAACCGCCGGGTGGGCAAAGTATGGGATCAAAATATGGTGGATAAGCGACGCCAAAAATTCATATCCATTGAAAGGTCAAATTTATAATGGCAAAATAACAACTGGCCGTGAAATAAATCAAGGCGATAGAGTGGAAGAGAGTAAAATATTTAGCTGCAAAATATAAAGGATCCGGAAGAAATATTACAATGGATAATTTTTTACTACTTTACCTTTAGCAAAGCATTTATTGTATGGAACCTAACAATTGTAGGAACATTGAAAAAAAAAAAAAAAATACATTCTAATAGACATGCTAGCATCTAAAGATCGTGAAAAATTCTCTTCTCTATTTGGGTTTCATGAAAAAGTTACTCTATGCTCTTATGTTCCTAAAAAAAAGAAAGTTGTTATACTTCTATCTACGATGCACTAAGATTTGCAGCGATGATAAAAAAAAAACAGAAATCGTTCAATATTATAATAAACCAAAAATTGGTGTGGATATAATGGATAAGATGTTGGGCCGTTACACAATCCACAGACGGACTTTTTTAAATATTTTGGATATCGCCAGTCTTGCCAGCTATTTCATTTATCATCTATATAACGTAATTTTACGAAAATTAAGTGAAGAATTATGTATGACAGTTATTCAAGAACGATCTCAAAATAATTAAATTATTTCACCACTAGGGAAATTTCACCACTAGGATTGTTAGAAAGCATATATGGAAAACCAATAGATCTTACAAGCAGGGCAACAACATCAAGTGAGCCATGCGGGTCTACTGAACCGACAGATTCCACTGGACGAAAAATAGTTGTAGGATCATGTCATATTTGTTACCAGGATGTCTATAAAAAAAACGGAGAAAAAACGCGAAAATCGTGTAAAGAATGTAACAAACCAGTTTGCGATGAACATTCAAAAGCAATTGTAAAATGTGACAATGTTGCCAATAATAAATTGAATATAAAAATATTTTATGTATAATTTATAACAAGTTTTATCATAAAATTAATAAAAAGTTAAATAAATCTGTTTATTTATATATTAAGTACTATTTTTTATCCCTAGAAATAAGTTTAATGATTTATTTATATATGGGTACACGGGTACCCCGGGTATTGAACAACGGGGTATTTGACTTTAAGTCCAAAAAGTTTATATATTTTTTGGCATATTTTATTATTTATGTATATGAATCGATGTCAATAGACTCAAATAACGAGGATCTTAAAGGATTTGATGATTTTTCGTTAAACAAAAAAGATATGTGAGTAAGAACATGCAAAAGGGTACACGGGTACCCGGGTATTGACATAAGTGTTAAAGAAAAACACTTTATTTAGCAAAAAAATAGCTCATACCGATATAGGAGGTTTTGCAAAAACTCGAACAAATAATACAAATTTCAGAAATATTTTAATTAATACATATACTAATACTGAAACTAAAACGATACAAATAAGATTAACGTGAGACCCCTGCCCAGGAATAAAAGTGAGATTGAATGTATTCAATATAATAATAATGAATACTAATAATGAAATTGATACGATACAGAGAAGATTAGCATAATGACTCTGCGCAAGAATAAAAGTAAGAATGAATGTATTTAATACATATATTATTACTGAAATTGATATTTTAAAGAGAAGATTAACACGATTTAACGAATATAAATTAAGACCATATATGTTCCTGACCATATATGGGGTAACCAATGGTCCTTGCCACATTGTCCTATATTGGATCGAGAGTTCGCACCGCTGCGCGTACGTTGTCTGGATTTATCTGTCCGCCTCGTGACGGACAACGAAAACTAACCGGGGTTAAGTGGCAATATCACCAACGGATATTGCCACTTTGGCTTATATTGGAACGAGAGTTTGCGCTGCCGCGCGTATGTTCTCTGGATTTATCTGTCCGCTTCGTGGCGGACAATCTAATCTAACCTGGGTTAAACCAATGGTCATTGCCACTTTGTCCTATATTGGATCGAGAGTTCGCGTCGCCGCGCGTATGTTGTCTTGAGTTATCTGTCCGCTTCGCGGCGGGCAACCTAATCTAACCGGGGTTAAACCAACGGTCATTGCCACTTTGTCCTATATCGGATCGAGAGTTCGCGCCGCCGCGCGTATGTTGTCTTGAGTTATCTGTCCGCCTCGCGGCGGGCAACCTAATCTAACCGGGGTTAAACCAACGGTCATTGCCACTTTGTCCTATATTGGATCGAGAGTTCGCGCCGCCGCGCGTATGTTATCTTGAGTTATCTGTCCGCTTCGCGGCGGGCAACCTAATTTAACAGGGGTTAAACCAACGGTCATTGCCACGGTCATGGCTTATATTGGATCGAGAGTTCGCGCTGCGGCGCGTATGTTGTCTTGATTTAGCTGTCCGTTTCGCGGCGGACAACCTAATTTAACCTGGGTTAAATAAATAATTAAGATAAATCAAGACAACGTACGCGCGGCAGCGCGAACTATCGATTCAATATAGGACAAAGTGGCAAGGACCGTTGGTTTAACCTTGGTTAGACTAGGTTGCCCACCGCGAAGCGGAAACATAAATCAATACAATATACGTGCGGCCGCGCGTACTCTCGATTCAATATCGGTTAAAGTGGCAAGGACCGTTGATTTAACCTTGGTTAGATTAGGTTGCCCACCACAAAGCGGAAAGATAAATTAAGACAACATACCCGCGGTAGCGCGAACTCTCTATTCAATATAGGACAAAGTGGCAAGGACTGTTGGTTTAACCTGGGTTAGATTGGGTTGACAACCGCAATCCAATATAGGACAAAGTGGTATGGACCGTTGGTTTAACCCTGGTTAGATTAGGTTGCCCACCGCGAAGCGGAAACATAAATCAAGACAATATACGCGCGGCCGCGCGTACTCTCGATTTAATATCGGTTAAAGTGGCAAGGGCCGTTGATTTAACCTTGGTTAGATTAGGTTGCCCACCGCAAAGCGGAAAGATAAATCAAGATAACATACGCACGGTAGCGCGAACTCTCGATTCAATATAGGACAAAGTGGCAAGGATCGTTGGTTTAACCCCGGTTAGATTAGGTTGCCCGCCGCGAGGCGGCCAGATTAATCGAGACAACACACGCGCGGCTGCGCGAACTCAATATAGGACAATTTGGCAAGGACTGTTGGTTTAACCTCTGTTGGATTAGGACAAATAACTTTTGGAAGCCAATTTTGTATATACTTTACACAAATATGTAACAGAAAAAATTAAATAATTTATATTATGTTGTCAAAATTAAATTTGGCAACGCTGACACGCCAACTGCACAATATTCTTAGTTATGAGTAGGGATAGATGGTTCGTTCTGGAACCGCCTCCGCCTCCCGACCAGTGCGCATGCGCGAACAGAGGATTTAATCAGCTAATAAACAGGTTTGATCAGCTAATAATCAGGTTTAATCAGCTGATAACCAGGTTTAATCAGCTAATATACAGGTTTAATCAGCTAATATACAGGTTTAATCAGCTAATAAACAGGTTTGATTAGGGTTAAATCCTCTGTTCGCGCATGCGCACTGGTCGGGAGGCGGAGGCGGTTCCAGAACGAACCATCTATCCCTACTGTTATGTGACCAGTCATACACGTCAGATTTTACACAAACGTCAGAATTATTGTATATGGGTCATTGTTAATTTTTGCGCAGGAAACCGTTACTTAAAATGTTAAATTAAAAAAAAATTAAAATATTTAAACTTAACTCTTTTTTTTAGTCTATGTCTGTTAAAACAACTGAACTTTGGTTTGTTATAGTTGGCCGCGATGTTAAACTAATGGTTTATGAATAATTCATGATTTTGTAGGTAAGGTTGTAAAAAAAAATACAACTCTGTTACCATTATGTTTCACCTTTTATTATGAAATTAAACAATTCAGTCACAAGTATTTTGGCATTAATGTTGATTACAGTCTTCTATCTTATAATCACATTTAGAATTTCAACATTTTTTTAAGTTTAACAATCATTAATTTACAATAAAAAACAACTCTGTTACTTCTAGAATTTTGACAGACAACTAACCTAATTATAACATATGACCGTATAAATATCTAACAAATTAAAGTACAGTAATATTACAAATTATTTTAATTAGCTTTTCATAAAAATCTTTAGTATTTTCTTTAATCTTTGGGACAGAAAAGTAACAAAGTTTTAACACAGAAACATAGTTTTTCTTTTCTTGTATCTTACATAACAAAATTGCATTCAGTTGAGCTTGAGATCAAAATAAACAATAAACTTCAATATTTATAACAATAAATTATATAACTTGTATTTACCAATCTAGAATTTCTTTTTCAATTCTAGAAAATTTTAGCAAAATTAAAAATAAAAATAATAAAATAAAACATTTGTGGGCAAAGTTTATCTGCGAAAAATTTGATAGCGATCTATATAATCTCACCTTACTAAAATTTAAGTCCAAAGTTAAAGAATATAGGTATATTCAACTCTGTTACCATCTTAACAAGTCTGTTACTACGCCCTAGCAACAGAGTTGTGTAGTAACAGAGTAGTAAATTTTACATTTCATAAGACATAAGTTAGAAAGTAAAGCTTAAAGTACACTTTTTCTTTCACATTTATAATATTTACCTCCTTGTCAACATACTGAACGTAAAATAATGAAAAATACGTTAATTTACTACGTAAATAGGTAGGTAACAGAGTGGATGCACAATAAAAATACGCACCCTGTTCAACGCTTCGAAGACGGTTGACATCTCTTGTATCCCACCCCCCGACCTAGCGATCAACCAGGATCCATGCATACCTCCCAAGCAAGCTAGTTCAAAGTCATAGCAGCAATATCTCTATTTTAAGTTGCTATTTAGTCAGTAACAGAGTGGTCCGACACTTTTACACTATACGCGGGACCAAGTTATAAAATATAGTTACTTATTACATTTTGATACTTTCCGGTTTTAAGACATATTTTATAAAGAGTAACAATACTCTGTTTATGGTATTAATTTATTTTAGGTACCTTGATATAATAGAAAACGAAATTATTTTATCTTTATTATAACAGAGTGATACTAGGGAGACAAAAATTTTGTACGGAAAACCACTCTGTTACCAGAAATGACCACAATGTTACTTTAAAAGAGAACTAAAAACATCTAAAATAAGTTTTTATTTTAGTAATAAATATTTATTAGTCCGATGTATTTTGTATTTAATGTAACATTTTTAAGGGATTGTGTGATTAAGACTAATAAAAAAAATAAAATAGTTTCGGGACAAGTTTACCTGCGCAAAATTTGACAACGACCCATATAAACGTATGTCTTGATTAAACGTTATTTTTTTTATTACAAAAACCCAATTATTTCTCTGAAATAATAAAAAATATTACACCTTCTTGTTTTATAACAAATCATTTAACAAATATATTCATTTTTTACAAGGCCTATATCTCTTCACTACAATGTGGATACAATTTATGTGGTGGTATTGATACTGATAGAAGAGTTCATACACAAACAGTTGAGAGAATGTGAAACAGTGTTAAATGGAGGAACAAGAGACATAGATGTACAACGAGACATTATTTGGAATCTTATTTATTTTAGATTTTATATGGCGACAGTATCAGTTGAAAGAACATAGAGACAATTTTGAATGTATGTTAAATTCTATATCGACTCATTTTTCACCAAAATTCTGAAAATTTTTAATTTTGAAAATGTTTTAATTTTAAATAAAATATTCTATTTTATGATTTATCATAAAAACTTTAGGTGTAGATTGGCGGCATTCAAAAATATAGAGGTGATGGCGTTAATACGTAAGTACCCAAATTAATTTGAAACACAATTTTTTGCTATTTGTACTTTATATACTTAGCCATTTAGCCAGTATAATCAATAATTTTATCTAAATACTATAATTAGAAACATATTTGGAAGAAATTTATAAATCCTAAATATGATAACGTTAAAATTGATAAGATTTTTTCCATTGCACATTTTACTTACCTTAAAAATCATCCCCAATTAAAAATTCAGTATTGTAAAATTCTAAAGGATAAAAATATTGCAACCCTTCCTTTCCACCCAGACAAACCTTGCTGTGTTAACCAAATGACAAATTCATTGTCGGACACTTTTATCAGGGAGATTACGCAACGATTAAAGTATTATTTAATGCTCCAGCGAAACTATTAAGATTACCCATATTACCTTGTCAGTTCAGATCAGATACGGTATATTCAGCTACGATCCAGAGGGTGACGAAATTCTAAAATCACATAAAATTTATCTGATTTCAACACAATAAGAGATACAGTAAAATCCAATAAAAAAACAGTTTCAATAAAAAATACAGTAAAATCGTTTGTTAACTAATTCATTATTACAATTAAGTCACATAATTACATAAAAGATTTCAGAGGAGAATATAGGAATTAAATTAGAAGCCAAATATTATCATAAATTCCGAATAATTTTTTTAAAGTTTTGTGTTGAAAATTCGAGTAATTTAGACAATAAATAACAATTACTTTATTTAAATTGGATATAATTATTTGTTTAATGTATAATTTATCTCCATTGGAGAATATTTCAATTTTGGTTTATTTTACAGTAACACATCATTAAGAATAGTCGATTTGTTTCGCCTAATTCTAAAATTTGCAAATAGAATTAAAGCAAAATGTATGTTGGTATAATTCCGTTTATATTCGATTCGACTGTAAATTGTTGTTCAAATCGGAACCAAACCAACAGTGAGTCGGATAGAATTAAGTCAGAATGTATAAACCGAAAAAAAAAAAATTCTCAACGATTCTCTAGTCTTATATACAAGAAACTTCACTAGTTGCAAGTTTGCTATAATTTTGAATCATTTGCTTAAAATTTTGCTATAATTTTTGCTATAATTGTGCAAATATCATAATTATTGTTAATAATCTTAATAATAATAATAATATTGTAATATTGTAAACAAATTAATAATCTAATTATAAATTATTTATTGATCATTTAGCTTGAATATTTGTCTTTTTAATTTTAATTTGTATTCTGAATTAAATTCATTAAGAAATTCCAAAATAAATAATAGTGACATTTCTGCAAGTTCAACAGCTTAATAAATAAATCCCCGAATAATCACACAAATTTCCACCAATTTCAATATTTTTATCGTTCCGCTTGTTAGGTACCAGACTTTGGTTGGAGCCAATAGGGACCCCTCGCATAGGGCCATTGAAAGGTGGAGGGGCCGGGGTGTCCTATATAACCAGCCACCCTTTTCCTAAGCCCCAGTTGCAAAAAACTCCTCCACCAACAAACATCATAACAAATTAAATTTTTCAAATAAAATCATGGCGTTAGTGCAAAACACGTACGAAATGTCTTTCGACGACAGTTCCGACTCCGGTTTCGAAATGTCTTTCAAATCAGAAACCACGGATTACCGCGACGATAGAAGTGATTACATCGATTACGACGTGGATTACGAAGGCAGACACTTGTTAAACACCCCACAGAAACAAGAATTGTACGAGAGATTCAGTAGCGCGTTTCACAAAACCGCCAATTTGGAATTCGAGCGGGATTCAATTCAAGTAACTCCGCCGAACTGGAACCAAACCTACCAATCGCAACTGCCAAAACACAGCACGGTAAGCAGAGATTTGTTCAACAGCAAGGCGCTAAGCGAAGACGATTTTTGCAATTCTTTAAACCCCATTGTAACTTCAACCCCGATTAAAGAAGACAAACCCAAGAGACGCTATGCAACAGGCCGCAACAGAGTTTCAAGGGCTAAAAGTCCAACACAAATAATGAAGATTAAACGCACGCGTCGCCTCAAAGCAAACGACCGAGAAAGGAACCGCATGCACATGCTCAACGAAGCCTTGGACCGTCTTCGCTGCGTCCTACCAGCTTTCCCCGAAGACACAAAGCTAACCAAAATCGAAACTTTACGTTTCGCTCACAACTACATCTTCGCGCTAAGCGAAGCCGCAAACAACGTGGGAAAATATTCAAGGAACAGTGAAAGTGTTTTAGTGCAAGTTGGAAACGTCACCGTTTCTATCAACAAAGATGGAAATAGAATAACACAAAACAACCCTCCACATCAATATTTAAGCAACGCTGTGGTTACAAGTGGAAGCATTACCAGTGCTAGTTTCATGCAGGATTATAATCAACCTGACATGCTCGATGAAGTTAAAGACGAACAGTATTTCCACCCGCAACCAAATTTAAACTATTCGAATAGTTTCTGCGATGGCAGTGAGTATTACAACGGGAGAGATAAATTGCAGATTTATAATAACAATAGCCTTTATGAGTGCCTGTAATATTTGATCAAAACGTTTGTAAATTATGTAAATTGTTAATGAAGTGAGTAGAGGGGAATTGTAAAGAATATTCAGGGATTATTGATTGATGATTTCGATTGAGTCTTTTCTAGTCATTTTTAAATATTGTAAATTGATCAAGTGAGTAACGGTCTGCCTTCTGATGTGCTTTTATTAACGGAATATTGTGAAACATATAGAGAATGAATTTTATATATTTTTTGTATTTGTAAATAATAAATGAAATCTATGAAAATAAAGTTATATTTTATTAGAAAAATATAATTGTTTTTCCCTTATTTTCCCTATTTTTTTTTTTATAAATTGTATATATTTATTTCATGTGTAATTTCTGGCGTTAAATTTTTATAGACGTGTGAGAACACCTGTACATAGAACCAGTACAAAATATATAATTAGATTAAATTCTTAGACCATGATTATTATTAAATACAAATTACAAAATAATAGGGCACAGTGCCATGCAAATAAAGAGTCCATCGTAATAAAATTATATTTTCTTAACTTATATAGTTACCACATAGCACTTTCTTATCCAACTAGTAAACTTTTTTTAAAGAGTTTAATAGTACAATTTAACATTTTCATTTTATTCGGTAATTTATTATTACGGTAAGTATTTTATTGCTACGTAGTAAGAGTTTAGTATTTATTGTTTTGTTAATTTTTGGAACTATTAACAACTTTGATCTCGTATTAGTAAATCGATCTAAATACAGATTTTTACAGTCTTGATAGTAGAAAGTTAATGCATTAACAATAAAAGCATATCTTATTACTAAATGCATTTCATTTGCATTGTTTAGATGCATTTTTTTAAATTAATGTAATACATGTTTAATAGAATTGTTATATGAACCATCCCAGGTAGCAATACCTAAATTAATTACACTTTAAAAAGTCCATGATAGAACATTTTTAAAACTGAATGATCAAGTGATTGACTAAGTATATTAAACAAGAAAGTAAACTATTTGAGTCTTTGACAATTCAGTTGCATGTTTATCCCATTTCACGAGTCTATCAAAAAAACAAACCAGGGTATTTTCAGTTATCAACTTTTTTCAAAGGCTTATGATTAATATACATGCCGAAATCAATAGGAAGACTATCAGCGTAACTACCAAAAGTAATGAAAGTTGATTTATCTATATTAAATGAGAGATAGTTTATTTACCAAAAGCCGAGGGTCAATCTTATTAAGCCATTCAGATAATCGACTTCTAACTTCATTACAGTTCTTTTCAGAACTTAAAATTTCCGTACATACCATCAGCAAAAGAAACTATAGCAGTATTTTTTGGGGAAGGCGTTGAAAACATCGTTTATGTAGACTCAGGGCTTCTTAAACTTTTTTCATTCACGACCCCATTCTGATTATTGCAAAATTGTAGGAGTATTTATTATAATTACAAAAATTATATACCTATTTCTCATCAAAACAGAATTTTTTGCAATAATGCTATATTCGAGTCTTACTCCGTTCGAATATATTCGAGCGCAGACGTTAAGTGGTTAAATATACAAAAATTAAAGGAAAAATTGTTTTTTTAATGAGACGGATGTACTTGTTTTTTACTGCATAACAAACTAAATCTTTGTTCAATATTTGATAATGCTGGTCGTAAAATCTCTTCAACATTTTTTTACGATGAACGATATTGGGATTTAAATTGGGATAAAAAAGTAATTTCACATAAATATGAAGTGTTGCATGGCAGACGAACATCTAATGCCATATCAGAGATTGTGGGAAATTCAGTTTTAGTTTGGATCCAGAGCTTTTCGAAAAATCTAATTTTAGGTTTGAGTCACTCAAAAGCTCATCAAATTCAATGAAAATATTATTCAATGAAAATATCAGAACAGTCTGAAAGAAATCGTTGGTTTAGGCTATTGTATTGCGCTGATAGACGGGTGAGGGCGGAATGTTTCGCTGAGTTCGTATGAAAACGCATCAGACGGTAGGTTCTGGGTATCCGGGAAATTATTGTGGGACAGTTAAGATTTAAACGGAACAGTAGGTAGGGACAATCAATTTTTATGTAATTTAAATAAAATTAATATATCGGGCTCAGTACGCCTGCCATGTAATGGGGTAATACATGGTATATTAGAGGACGGAAACCTACGTGTAAGTTAGAACATTAAGTAATTTTCGTCGGATTGTTTCGAAACATTGCGTTTATACATTATATTGAGGAGACCAAACTCAGAATGGAAATTTCAGTATCGACCTGACCATGGTGTAGTAGAGGGTAAGGTAGACATTTATCGAACGGAAACTCGCAGTAGCCTTGATCATAAATCCCGGTGATCTGGTGCCTTTTTTATAATAGCGTCGATATGTTCAGAGAAACATAACTTCTCATCAAATAAAATTTCCATGTCCTTAATCGAGGTAACCCTCTTAATTGGAGTACCACAAAAGCCATAGCTGTATGCGAGAGGTGACCTTTTTCTGGTATAAGATATCACCGAGCACTTTCCACTGTTTGGTCGAAGTTAGTTATTAGAGTAGCACGTCGCGAACTTATCTGCTTGCAAACGATTTGCATCGTTGATATTGCGTATTTTACTAAAGATCTTTATGTCGTCAGCATAGATAAGAAGCCTAGAGTTCTCAAGGTAGGCAACAGCATCGTTTGTGTATATTAAGAAGAGCAAAGGTCCCCGATGAGAGCCTTGGGGGATACCTGACAACACAGCACAACTCTTTGAAGTATACCCATTATGTGTAACCATCTGTGAGCGACTTGACAGGTAGGATCTAAACCAATTCAACAGATTTCCGTGTAAGCCAAGTTGCTGTAAGTTTAAGGAGCAGTATCTGATGATCTATGCTATCGAAGGTTTTGCTAATATCTGTATAGATCGCATCAACTTATATATGTCGCCAGAATATAGTCTGTGAAACACAGCACATTCGTTTCGATCGACCTCTGCTTCATAAAACCATGCTGTTCAGTGCCGATATATGGATTGATGTGATAAATAATCCTGTTATAAACGAGTGTCTCTAGGATTTTATTGAAAACGCATAATTTAGATATTGGTCGATAGTTCGCTAGCAAATTCCTAATATTTCAAACTTATTTTTTCTAATAACAGTAATCTTCTTAAACTTCTTAACCTCTTGATATCCATCTTACTTCTGTATCCCTCACGTGGAAGTCACCTTGTCGCGGTGTGAGGGCTTAGTTTCGCAACATACCGTTGGACGTCACGACTGGAACAACTCCGGTCGGGGCGTTCGGCGGAGGGCGAACAACCAAGAACTTCCAAACCCTTAATCCCAAGGTGTCATGCGACCCGTGCCAAAGGGACTGGTTGATGGCCAAGGGCAACCGGCCATCGCTTACGGAGCCCCTCTGATACCTGACGACCTCAGAGGGTATCCAGCCTTACAACTATCAAGCGGGGCTCTGATGTGGTGGACCTTTAGTTCCCTTGCGACTCGTGGGATTTATATGAATTCCAAAAGTAAAAATAATCCATGTGTACGGGACCTAACCGACACAGAGAACAAGGAAATCAGCCCGGATTCCCGGGAAGACGACCTTGACCTCACAGTCGTAGACATGAGCAGTCCAGCCATGTATACAGAGGCAGAGGTAGATGTTCTTGTAGGGACAGAGGAGGACTTGCCGCCTCCTGTCACAAAACAAGAATGACCAGCAGGCGCACTAAAATAGCCCAAGTGAACATCCATCATGCCAAAGCAGCTTCAGCTGTGATGGCTAGGATGTTCACCAAGCAGCACCTAGGACTAGCGCTGCTTCAAGAACCCTGGACCTACGGAGGTAAGATCAGAGGCCTTAGCAACAGGGAATGTAAGTTGGTATGGGACAGCCGTGAGGTCTCCCCTAGAACTTGCATTATGGTAAGAAATGGCATAAATTACTTATGTCTTTCAGAATTTTTAACGCGGGATTTAGTATCGATTCAGGCCCTCATCAAGATCGAGGGTCTCCACCGCGAAGTAGTGATAGCATCAGCATACTTCCCTGGCGATGGTAACAGCATACCACCCATTGAAGTACAAAAGCTGGTGGAACACTGTATTAGGAGAAGGCTGCCACTAATCCTGGGATGTGACGCGAACGCACACAATGAGATGTGGGGCAGCACGGACACTAATAAGAGGGGTGAGTACCTTTTAGAATACTTTATTAAAGAGAACTTAATTGTGTACAACGTTGGGAACACACCAACATTTGTCACTAAAGTCAGAAATGAGGTACTGGATATTACGGTAGGTAGCGCTAACGTAAGCAAACTAATTAAAAAGTGGAGGGTTTCAAGTGAGCCCTCAATGTCAGATCATAGGATCATAGAGTTTGAGCTGGAAGGAGCGAGTGAGGAAAACACCCCCATTCGAAACCCCAGACAAACTGTGTGGCCTATGTTTAGTTCCCAACTAAAAGAAAACCTAGAGCAGGTGACAGTGCGGGGTAGTATCAAACACTACACCGTGCTGGAGCAGGCTGTAGGAGAAATAAATGTAGCAATCACCACGGCATTTGAATCCAGTTTCCCGGTAAAAACCGTGAAGGAGCATAAGGACGAAATATGGTGGAACAAAAATTTGTCTACATTAAGAGCAAAAGTACGTAGGCTTTTCAACAAGGCCAAGCAATACGGAAATTGGCTAGAATACTCTGAGGTGCTTACCACCTACAACAAAAAAATCAGAAGGGCAAAAAGGAAAAACTTTAGGACCTTCTGTGAAAACATAGAATCCATGCCGGTGGCAGCTAGACTGCACAAAGCACTAGCGAAGGATAGAGTGGAAATGACAACCACTCTCAAGAAACCGGATGAGACCTTCACGGAGGATGAAGACCAAAGAGCTCTCCTCCTACTAGAAACCCATTTTCCGGGATGTAGAGGATACAGGGAGACCGAGGGCTTGATGCAACCACGGAAGCCAAGCCGGGCCGACTGGAAGAGGGCAGCGTCCATCTGTACGGAAAACCGAATTAGATGGGCTATCGGCACTTTCCAGCCTTTTAAGGCCCCAGGTGTGGACGGACTAGTTCCTGCCTTCCTACAAAAGGGAGAGAGAGAACTAATGCCGTATCTTCTAAATATCTTTAGAAGTAGCTTAGCGCTGGGATATATACCGGAGCTATGGAGAAGGGCTAAGGTGGTATTTATACCGAAGGTGGGGAAGAAAGACACCACTCAACCGAAGTCATTTAGACCCATTAGTCTAACATCTTTTATGTTAAAGACAATGGAGAAGGTGATTGATAAATACCTTAGGACTGTAGTGCTGATAGGTACACCACTATACAGGAGTCAGCATGCTTACTACATGCAGAGCAATGAAATCCACAGAAACCGCCCTGTATCAGCTGACAAACGAAATAGAAGCAGCACTAGAGACAAAGGAAGTAGCGATATGTGCCTTCTTGGATATAGAGGGAACTTTTGACAACACCTCACACGAGGCTGTCAGGGCGGCCCTCGAAAGAAGGAGTATCGACAGCACTATCTCAAAGTGGATGGGAGAAATGCTGAGAACTAGAACGGCGGAGACACAGGTGGGAAAAGACACCAATAATATCTCCACAACTCGAGGGTGCCCACAGGGAGGTGTACTATCACCGGTAATGTGGAGCCTAGTAGTTGATGAACTACTGGTAAGGCTAAACGACCTAGACATCAAATGTCAAGGTTACGCCGATGACATAGTCATAATGGCTAGAGGGAAATTTGAGGGAACGCTCTGTGAAATTGTTCAGAGAGGCCTCAATGTAACTAGTAGATGGTGTCAAACAGTGGGACTGAAACTCAACCCGAGCAAAACCACGGTGATACCATTTACTAGAAGGAGAAAACTAAACTGTCTACATCCCATACTCATAGATGGGAAGGCAGTAGAATACCAACAGGAGATAAGGTATCTGGGTATCACACTAGATAGCAAACTCCTATGGAATAGACACGCTGAGGCAGTGGTAGGTAAAGCCAAACGCGCCCTAATGGTGTGCAGAAATCTGGCAGGAAAAACATGGGGTTGTAACCCCACTATCCTGCGATGGATGTACACCATGATAGTGAGACCTGCAATCACTTATGGGGCAGTTGCGTGGGGAAGTAGAATCAAGCTGGCCTCTATGAGGAAACAGTTTGAGAAGATTCAAAGACTGGCGTGTGTCTGCATCATGGGGGCGATGGGGTCGTGTCCGACAGCAGCATTGGAGCTGTTGCTGGATCTGACTTCGCTGCACCTTGTGGTGGAGAGCGCCGCCAGATCGGCGATCGTAAGATTCAGCAAGGTAAAATAATCGGGAGCAGGGACCGAAACAGCCTCGCTGCCAAGATCCCCTGGCTGGAAGTACCAAAAGACGAAATGGTATGCAAGTACCACTTCGAGAAAAACTACACAGAAATGTGTAGTAGTAAAGCCGATTGCAGCGACGAATCCTCAGCATACCACATAGAGCAAAATGCCATCAATTGGTATACAGATGGTTCGAAGACAAAGGAAGGCACCGATGCAGGAGTGTTTGGACCTCGTACCAGATACTTCGAATCCATGGGAACATCCCCAAGTATCTTCTAAGCAGAGGTACACGCAATCGAAAGATGTGCACAGTTTAACCTCGACAGGAATTACCGCTAAAAACGAATTGCTATCCTGTCAAATAGCCAAGCAGCCATCAAGGCCATTAGCTCATACACCATCAGATCCAAACTGGTATGGGACTGTGTGGGGAAGCTGAACAAGCTTGGCAGTGATAATAAAGTAACGCTATACTGGGTACCAGGACACACTGGTATAGACGGAAACGAAGAAGCCGATCATCTAGCAAACAAGGGATCCAGTAGCCCCTTTATAGGTCCGGAACCCTTTTGCGGTATGAGCGTGAACAGCATCCGCAAAAGTTTAGATGAAGAAATAAGAGGAAAATGGATGAAAACCTGGAAAGATCTTCCAGGGCTAAGGCAATCCAAAGTGATGCTGGGATCTTTTAACCAGAAGAGAACGGGAGCTTGCCTGAATCTAAGCAGGAACAAGCTCAGAATTCTGACAGGAGCCCTGACGGGACACTGCAGACTTAGGAAACATCTCAAGGCCCTAGGCCCAGAGGAGGATGATGGATGCAGATTCTGTGGCTCTGCAGAGGAAACCCCCATACATCTGTTCAAAGACTGCGGAGCATTACTCCGCAAGAGACAGATGTACCTTGGGGCTCACTGCTTGAACACAGAGGAGCTGCAGGCCTTGAATCCCACCCAGATCCTGAGATTCCTAAAGGAATCAGGATTAGAGGAGGCGCTCTAAATGGGTAAGTACACCAACACTTGGAGGAGGAGGGTGGGGTACAATAGATCTATAAAGGTCGCAGTACAAGTCGACAATCTACAATCTACAATCTACTTCTGTATGTAATAATAAATGTGTATTGTTTGCAAAAGCGACGACGCGCGACGGGTCAAAATATTGGATTTAAATCATTTTTTCAAGCTGCTCATTATGATCATTTAACTTTTACGCATTATCTTCTTCATCGGGAGGCCCTCGCAGCAAATAAATAGCACCAGAATTGAACGATATCTTGGCAAGGGTACCGATTCCCACTATCGGTACCCTTGCCAAGATTGTAAATAAGCGGCGATTAAGAGCATGGTTCTTAATAAAATTTATAATCTTAACAGAATCATGAAGCATATCGTTCAATTCTGGTGCTATTTATTTGCTGCGAGGGCCTCCCGATGAAGAAGACAATGCGTAAAAGTTAAATGATCATAATGAGCAGCTTGAAAAAATGATTTAAAACCAATATTATGACCCGTCGCGCGTCGTCGCTTTTGCACCATCCGTGCATACTCCACAGCAATTTTTCCATTCTAAATCTTCAACTAATTCTGCTGAATTAGTAATATCAGTTGCTTCGTCCAACCGAAAGGAAAATTTGAGGCTTTCTTTCTATTTTTTGTCATAAGTTGCACTAATCGATCCTTGTTAATTTCAGAAACTCTATTCGCGACAGTGTCTTTTGACAAAGGAATTTTTCGAATATCTCTGCCATAATTACTTCCATGTAGTATTTCTACCATTTTAATAGCAGCGGGTAATACAAGATCTCAAATCGTGAAAGGCTTTTATTTTTAGCAACAGATACATTATTGAACATAATATGACGCGAGTAAATATTTTTCATTAACGATCATAAATTTTTCAAAAGATTTTTTATCTTTATTTAAAGATTTTAAACGTCTTTCAAAATATTCTTTTGGTTTATTGGTATACGAAATATGCGTTGATTCAAGATGTCTTTTCAATTTTGATTATTTCATGCTCATACTATTTTGATTGTTTGTTTGACTTTTTATACGTAAAAAGTAGTAAGAATAAATAAAAAACTATGTTATTTTTGCGATGTCCACTCTCGTGTTACAATGGAACAGAGACCACTGACTAAACTGGAAAAGCGACAACAGTACATTATTGCACACTACAGTAAGGTGCGCGGGCGTGCACGAGCAACTTACAATTAGTTATTAATATATATATTTATTTAAATATATTTTGTTGAGTTAGAAGATTTTGATTTTTGATCAAATTAAACATTAGTGTTTGTATCTTATCTTCATAGATTATAATTTCTAGGAAATTGTTTTATACATATCGTTAACAAAGTTAACATCATTGCGTGTAGAACCTATAACTAATCTTTCTTTAACAAACCTTCTTAAAAACAAGTACTTCACTGGCAAACACCTCGACTGACATTGAGTTACATTAAGAAAGTTTTTTTGAGTTCTAAACAACCCTGTGATTTTCCCAAAAAATAACAATATCCTGATCAAATACAAAAAATAATTATCAATTAATTAATGAACATCCATATACGCATTTAGGCCTTTTGGCTTCATCAGTATGGCTTTATCATCAACAACAAATTATAACTAGAAATAAAATGTTACAATTAGTTGCTCAGCAGCTTTTTTTCTCTGTAGCTATCTCCTCGTCGAGATTTGGGCGATGCGCACACCGGAGCGGCAGCAACGCAACTTTTTCGTAAAATTTTGTCGCATTCATCAACATGGATTTCGAAGCGATAGTTGTGTTCTGTGCGCTTGTTGTAAGAAACCGGAAACGACAGTGAAAAAAGCAATATTGGGTGCATCCATTATGGAGTAACAGACTAACATCAAACTTCTTCCCAAGCGCTGAATTTCTCGATATTGTCTGAATATATATTGTCTGAATATTATTTAAAATTTTTATTATATAACATTATTCCTTCCACTTCTTCAATCAGTTTATTATTATCTATATCTTATTCCAAAAGTGACATTGTTTCACTATTTTTGGTTTCGAATATATATATTTTTTATTTATCATACTAATACAAATTATTTAACATATTTGTCTATATGTGGTAAAAGTATATTATCCATATACAGAAAAAATATAACGAAAAATATAGTCTAAGGGCAGACCCGCACGAGCAACTTTTGTTGCCGCAACTAATGTGTCTCTCACATTAAGTCTTTTGGTTTGTAAGAAAGTTCGCATATGTAGCGACGCAACAGCCGGGAGACTTTTTTGTCCATGGGCTTGGAGACAAGCCGGCGACGCAACAATCGCCTCGTCTATTGGTTGCAAAGCAAGTAGGGATTGCAATCCGGTGACATTTTCAATCCGGCCGCATCCGGTCGAATTTCCATCGATCCGGATCCGACCGAATGATTTGGTTGATCCGATCAGGATAATTTTCTCTTTTCGCTCCAAATTGTACTGTTTCTAAGATAATCGTGTGAGTGTATTATATAGGTAGTTCATGTACACATGTATAATTAGATAAACAATTAATAATCTAGTACAGCGTAGGAACTAGTTAAATTTCACAGATAGGATTTTAGTATTTAACTTTATTAAATCTAACATAATAAACTATACTTAATCTACTGAGATCACAAATATTAGGTTTTTGAGCAACTCTTATTCTTATATTTATGACAGACATCATGATGACTCTGTCTAATGAATGGCACAATTATCACAACAATGAGTTTATAACTATTTAATTTAATCAATTTACTATAAATACCGTATTTGGCGGTGTATAAGACCTATTTATTTAACCTACTTTTTGTGCGCCTATAATACGGACCTATGTTTTAGAGGCATTTTTTATACAACGGATAATACGCTAATTATTTAAAGTATACATTATTTATCACAACATTAATTTTGGTTTTGAAAAAACCATGTGGAATCATGCGCACCAAGCATTTAAAGTATTTACTAAAAATTAGCATCACCGGATCCGGTGACCGGATCCGGTATATTGGTGCCGGATCCGCTAAACATTTAGTGATGCCGGATCCGCTACATTACCAGATACGGTTTTCTGGATTGCAATCCCTAGTTACACAATAAGAACGCTGCATGCGCAGTTAGTTACGCTGCCGCAGCGTTTGGATTTTGACGATTACATAGAAGTTGATTGGAAATATTAAAAAATGTTCTATGTTGTATGACTAATGAAGATTATAAAAACATTATGACAAACAACAATATTTAGTTGATTTCTATGAACCCATGTCTTTTTTTTTATTTATGAAATAAATGTGTTTTAGAAATTAAAAAATAAATACAAAATAACATGCTGACCAATTTTATTTATAATCAGTCACTGCTTAAAATAGCAAAGCTTCTTCCTCGTAGGAAATCATGACTACTATACAAGTAAAAATTGCGTTTTCATGTGGGTATTGCCATTTCGATGCCGCGCCGCTATCGAATTTTTGGCTGCGGAAATTTCGCGACGCAAACGCTCGTTCTGAAGGAGTCTTTATGTTAGACAACTGATAATCGATTGGCCGCGTTATGTTGAGAGGATTGTATAGCCCAGGGGTGGTAAATCTTTATATGACCGCGTGCTA
The DNA here is from genome assembly GCA_944588485.1 of Phosphuga atrata. Lineage (NCBI taxonomy): Eukaryota > Metazoa > Arthropoda > Insecta > Coleoptera > Silphidae > Phosphuga > Phosphuga atrata. Next base: position 4,525,650 of record OX155901.1, read on the forward strand.
ATTTTGTGTTACCTATTGAAATGTTTACGTGCCAGGTGAATGAAAATAAATCTTATTGTGAAAATTAGTTACCGTATTAGGCTGAGATTTACATCAAGCATTGCAAATAAGTTAATCAAAATATTATCATAATTTAAGTATGAAACTAAAGGTTTATTAAACCTAAAATGAAAAACTGAAATTGTGAAAAAATTTGTTAAATTTCTTAAAGAAAACCGCATCATTTGTTGTAAAAAATCTCGTGATTCTCTTCTGAACAATAAAATTTTCGTTGAATTTCTAAATTCAATTAAAACGTAATATTTCTAGTAAAATCTGCCACAGTCGCGAAAGAAATATTCCTTCAACGGCGCAAAAAGTTACACATACTCATTCTTTAGTATAAAACTTTATAAAGACAGAAAATAAATAAATTCATGCAATAGAGCAGCGGTTCTTAAACCTATGTAGTCCAAGGACCCCCTTCTAAACAATTTTTTATTTGCGGACCCCGTCTTGAACAACTTCATCCCGGACCTCAGGCATTTCAGTCCTTCTTGAGACTTAATTTCTGGCTTAATAATCTCATATAGGCACATAGGAACAACGTTAAAATAAATTTTGCATATATTTTATATATCACAAGTAATTTTAATAAATGTCCATTTTTATTAGGACACAACATACGTTTTTCTTAGAATATAGAGAAAAAAAAAGCATAACATAAATTGAAATAAAACTAAAAAGAGCTAAAAAGTGTACAATATATCATGGTCTTCTTGAACGGTTTTTTTATATCTCGCGCACCCCCAGCTTTGACTACGTGGACCCCAGTATAAGAACCTGTGCACTAGAGTGTCCTTTATATAAAAACAAATTTTTGTTTGAATTTTGAAATGCATACCCTGTATGTGTTTTATAAATGCAAACTATTCTGGAATATGAAATTTTATCTATCTTGCATAATTGCAACCCATGCCGACTGAGTCACAAAATTTATCTTAAAAAAGTTTAAAGTTTATATAAAAATCGTGTTTTGTCCTAATAATGTTTTTTTTTAGAGGTTTGTTTTTCAACCTAACAACACTGTTTCTAGTGACAGTCAATTTGATAGGTGACAGCTGATTTCTACTCAGTATGTTTCGACTAACGCTTGCAAATTGTGGAAATTTACTTCGAAAGTCGTGCTTCAGTTCGCGAAACTTACCGTGCGCTACGTCCATTTTACAATCATGCGACATAGGTTTACGACATAATCGTCGATCCGAGCAAGTTATTCGAAAAACCATGGATCGTTTTCCCACTACGTATAGTCTGATAAACTCAGCTCAATAAGTGGAAGGAATACTTTGCTGATATGCTCAGCTCACCCACGGAAGACGAACTTGAGATAGCTCCAGAAGCCAATGCAAATGAACAGCTGAATATAAAAATAGACGCGCCTTCAAAAACAGAAATACTAAATACCATCAAGCAGCTCAAAAACAACAAAGCGGCAGGGGTAGACAACATACCTGCCGAACTAATCAAGGTAGACCCTAAATGGATTGCACCTCTACTTGCAAAAATAATAAAAGGGATCTGGACAAACCAAGAAATTCCAGCAGAAATGAAACATGGTCTCATTATCAAACTGCCAGAGAAAGGACACCTAACGCAATGCAAAAATTGGAAAGGCATAACGCTGTTAAACACCATAAACAAAATTATTGCAAGTGTAATCCAACATAGGCTGGCAGAAGCATTCGAACCCATACTGCGTCCAAACCAAGCAGGCTTCCGCCCAAACCGCTCATGCATAGACCACATAAATTCAACAAGAATAATTATAGAACAATCCGTTGAATGGCGATCGCCACTATATCTTGTTTTCATCGACTTTGAACGTGCTTTTGACAGCCTATCCCACTCTCCTATATGGAAGATACTACGGACAAGAGGCGTGCCAACAAAAATCATCGACACGATTAGAGAACTGTACCATGACGTATCATGTAGTATCCTGCATAGCGGAGCACATAGCAACCTTTTTCCGGTGAGATCAGGAGTGAAGCAAGGATGTGTGCTCTCTCCCTTGCTTTTTAACATTGCTCTTGACTATATCCTGGAAAAGTCTTGCAGACCAAACGATGGTATTCGATGGTCTCTTTACTCTAATCTGATAGATCTCGAATACGCAGGCGACATTTGCCTTTTTTCGCATACCTATGAAAGTATGCAAAGGCAACTCACCCTACTATCAGACATGGCACAGAAGATAGGGTTGAAAATAAATGTCTCAAAAACAAAAGCGATGCGAATGCACACAAATAACGACGCACCGTTTCAAATAAACGACCAACCAATTGAGAATGTAGAAAAGTTTCAGTATCTAGGAAGCATTCTCAACGAGACGGGCGGAACAGACCTAGACATTCTAAACAGAATTCAAAAAGCACAGATGGCATTCAGGCAACTAAACACAATATGGAGGTCCAACATCATAAAAACAAAGAGCAAGCTGCGTTTATATAGAACAAACGTCAAAGCAATCCTCTTATATGGATGTGAGACCTGGAAAAACACTAATGCCACAAAACATAAACTTCAGGTTTCCGCCAACAAATGTCTACGAATCATCCTCAGAATCTTCTAGCCACAGAAAATTACTAATGAGCAACTGCTTAAACGATGCGCAGAAGAAACAATAGAGCACAACATTAAGAAAAGAAAATGGGGATGGATCTGCCACATTCTAAGAAGAAAACCAGACGACATTGCAAGGGCAGCACTAGACTGGAATCCCCAAGGAACGAGACGACGAGGAAGACCGGCTCAAACATGGAGGAGAACAGTGTTAGATGAACTAAAAGCCCAGAAAACCTCTTGGAGTGAAGCCAAAGCAATGGCCCAGAATAGGGTCCGCTGGAGGGTGCTTATGGAGGCTCTATGCTCCACCTAGGAGTCCAGAACCCATATATATATATATATATATATATATATATATATATATATATATATATATATATATATATATATATATAGTCTGATTGATAATGTGCATCCGCAAGGACGTCGTGCAGAGCATATCGAAGAAGTTGTAGCTGTGGAGCCTAGTATTGTGGAGGACCCGAATGAGTCGATTCGCTATCGTACACGGCAATTAGAGCTCTGTCCATCCACCTTATAGAAGATTTTGCGAAAGATCTCGGTTTACGAGTTTATAAGTTACAGCTCGTGCAAGAGCTGAATCCGATTGACCATCATATGCGTCGGAGAATGAGCCGAAAACAAAATTAATTTTTCGTAATTTTCACTTAAAAATTTTGTTCAGCAATGAGGCTCATTTTTGTCTCATTGGCTATGTAAACAAACAAAATTGCTGGATTTGGTGCGAGCTAAATCCAGAAACCATTATTGAGACGCTCCTATATCCACAAAAACACTCTGCTTGGTTTTTATGGGCTAGTGGAACCATTGGCTCATATTTCTTCAAAGATGATGCTGGCTAGCACTTGAGAGTCAATGGAGAGTTATCGATCCATGATTGCTGAATTTTTAGTTCCCCAGATGAATGGCTTTAATGCTTTGGTTCCAGCAAGACGAGACGGCGCAACATGCCGCACAGCGTGCGACATAATCAATTTATTGAAGGAAACATTCGCCAACCGCATAATCTCGCGTAACGGCCCCGTGAATTGGCCTCCACGGTCGTGTGATATCACACCTATACCTTTTTTTATATACGTGGTGTGTGGGAAGCTCTACCAGCCTGTGTGTGAGGCTCTCACTCACTAAACACCTACTTCCACTTGGCTTTAAAGTACGCCACCCCGGTATCGCTTACAGTCCTTCAGGGTGAGCAGCCCGGACGGTTTTTTACCGCCGTGGTTTTTCTGTTTTCCTCTTACTTTCTCTCGTACTTCGCTCATCTGGCGAGACCTTTCTTCTTCTTCCTTCCGTGTTATTATTTCACGGATTACTCCCTGTATCTTTCCCCAGTTTTCTTCAGACTCCATCATTTTGTTTGCAAGATCGGTTGCCTCTTTAATTTTCGGTAAGTCCCAGCGTTCTTCTTCCCAGCGCTTGCATTCAAGGATCGTATGTGCGACGTTTCTACTTCTCCACAGTACTCACACAGGGTGTCTGTTGCTTTTCCAATTTTGTGTAAGTAGGTACTTTCTAAAGCAGCCGTAGCCGCTGAGTACTTGTGTGACGTGGTAGCCTATCTCTACGTGTATCTTTGTGGCCCATTTCTGGATGTCTGGTATAATACGTCTTGTCCATATTACTTTTTTTGCATTGTCCCATTGCTTTTGCCACGTCTCGTACATCATGTCTGTAGCAGCTTTTTTATGTCCTGTTTTGACAGGTTACGTTGATGTTTCGTCGTATATATGTTATTTCTCTCCGACACTAGCGCCTCGATTTGGGTATTCCTGCAATTACTAGAATGGCTTCCCTGGATACCGTTCTGTACGAGCTACTGAGTTTATTTTTTGTAGTCTGTACCGTCATGGCCCTCTCACAGATTGGTGCTCCGTACAGCATCACAGATTGTACTACCGAACAGAGCAATTTCCTTTTGCTGGCAGTGGGACCTTCCACGTTTGGCATTAGTCTTTCGAGCGCAGTGGTCGTTTTATATGCTTTCTCCGCTGCTTTGGAGACATGGTCGTTGAACAATAGGTTTTTGTCAATAATAACGCCTAGATACTTTACTGCTCTTTTCGGTGTTATTATGGTATCCTTGATCTTTAGGGTTATCTCCTTTAGATGTCTCTTGCCCGCAAGTACACTAGCTCCTCGAGCCTCAACTAACAGCCTCGGTCTTCTCTGGGGCTAGCTTTAGGGCTAGCCTCATTGACTCATGCGCCTTGTCCGTTACTATATTCTCCGTTTTTCCACAGATTGTGATTGCTAAGTCGTCCGCAAAACCAACTATCACAGCTTCTTTTGGTAGTTTTAATCTGAGCACTCCGTCGTATAGAATGTTCCACAGATTTGGGCCCAGTACTGAGCCCTGTGGAACACCACTGCTGATTTCTAGCTCCATTATTTTATTTTCTGCCTGTATCGCTTTTTTCTTCTTGTTTAGGTAGTTTCTGATTATGCGGAGTAGGTATGGGGGTAGTCCTAATTTTGTCGCCTCATCCATGATATGATGCCAGCTTACTGATTTGAACGCATTCCTTACGTCGAGCATATACACATACACGTCGAGCATATACGCCTAGTGTACGCCAATAAACCAGCGATTTTGGATCAGCTGGAAGCTGGAATTCGCCGATATACGGATATTGCCGATGTACGGTCCTGAGTGCTCGAAAATGTTGTCGAAAATTGGATTTCCAAATTGGACTTCATTCGAACCACCCCATATGCCACAAATCATATTTAAGCAGTAATGGCATAAAATTATATTTCCATTAAAGCCAATACCATGGCCGTTAGCATGATTTTTATGAGTTGCATTTCAGTTCAAATTTCTATACCTCTAAAAAAGATATAAGAAGCAAATATTTTGAAATGACATCTGATTAAATTCTATAAAATTAAAAATTGTCAAGAACGGAATGTATGTAAGCAGACTATAAGGTCTGAAGGAGTTATAGAAGTTTTACTTAATTTTTGTTGTTTTGGACATTGCGACATTTATATAGAGTTACGTTTAGGTAAACAGGTGTTGTCAAGTGTGTTGTGTTGTGTTGTAAACAGATGAAATGTCAAAATGTTGGAACTGTTTTTTTTTTTGTACGTCTAGCCTTGACATGCCTGCCATAACATCGGTATAGTCCTACCAAATATCATTCGTTAAAATGTTCTTTTTGCCTAAATGCCTGTAAACGAAATGTTCGTTCGGCGAAATATGGACAAATATATTCACACAAAAGAACCCTCCATACACATTAATATTTGATCAAGACTCGTATTATAAATTCAGCATAACTAATGCAAATTTTATGCAGAATTATAATAACCTATATATAATTATCGACCAGTCATAATAGTTTGGATTATTACAAGAATGTTTATTCTGATAGTAATAGATGAAGCTGTGCGCGATTACTTTAAAACCAACTTTACATAGACCTTCCTAGAGTTTGAAACATGTTAAATTTAAATAAATTTAGCTCCATTGTTAGATATGATGGATCACAATGTTTTAAGTGATATGTTTAAGAGATATGATTGATGACATCGATTAAGCTTTTCAGTTTCTTGTTTAAGTAACATACAAATAACATCAGAGAGGGAAAATATCTTTTATTGATTGACTATTATACAGTCTTTATTTTCTGGTAAATTTTCAAGAAAAATTATGGAATTGACTCGGAGAACATTCGAGGTATAATCGGATCCGGACGGGCTTTGACAGTAGAAGATATAATTGGAAGATTTGTGGATTTGTTGAAACTTTTAACTGTTTTTTTTTAGTTTCTGAGTTTAAAAACTGGGTACTTACGTAGTAACGCCACCGCAGCGAGAGGTCGCGCGATACCGCGCGTTATGTGGTCTGGATTTATCTGCTCTAATATAACCTAATGTAACTATTATCCAATATATTTTCTTACTTGGGATCGAGAGGTCGCGCTACCGCGCGATATGTGGTCTGGATTTATCTGCTGTAATATAACCAAATGTAACCCTTTTCTAATATTTTTTCTTACTCGGGATCGAGAGGTGCGCTACCGCGCGATATGTGGTCTGGATTTATTTGCTCCGTTATTACCTAATCTAACCATCCATTTTGTTCAAATCTCTAGCTGCGGTAGCGTTAGTACGTAAGTACCAAAAACTGTAATTACGATTTCTTTAATATTCCATCAAATTTATCTATTTGTCTGCTTATAGCACTTTCATATTAACAGTTTGATTAGATTAACTTGTGTGTAGCTAAAGTTAATATCTGAAGATTCTATATATTAATGGAAGAAGCTATAAATTCTCAACAAGAGTCCATATGTGTATATACCCATTTATATTGACTGGCCAAATCTCTGTATTGTCTGTAGATATTTTAATATTTAAAATGTTTGAAAAAGTAAATATTGAATTGGTGGTAAATATCAAAATAAACAAAAAAAAAAACTGAACCTGACAAATCGTGGCAAAACGCAAACAGTGAAAAGTATTTATATAGCAAATAAATGCAATATTTACTAAACGGTAATGCGGCCATAACGAGCGGAACTATTTAGTTCCAATAGTTCTGATTTCACGGTGGCGGCAAAAGCCATTTCTCTCCTTGCTTTCTGTGTACACTGTGCAGGAGGGTTGTTAAATGCACGCGACAACCTGCGATATAAATCAGAGTGCAGCTGGCTTGATCAGTCGAGCAGAACTACCCCCTCGTGCTGTTTAGAGGGTGCACGATTCACGGGGCCGTCTATGTGTAAAAAAATAAGTAAGAGGAAATGGAAATGTGTGTAATTTTATGCTGATTTATATTATACGCTCAAAAAAATAAACTTTGGTGAGGTACTTGTTGAAACGAAGATTTAATTTTTAAATTACGCTTTTAATAAGTAAATTAACATTTTTGGTTTAAAAAAATGTTGCGATGATAAATGATTTTGCAATTTCGTGGTGACGTTGAGTCGGTGGGATTAAAAAGTATTAAGGATTAAATCTGCATTTAGCTAGTCTAAACATAATTCTTGCATCGTTAATCTCTTCTGAATTGAGTGGAACTATATTGTTGGAATGCTGAACAAACCAAAATATTTAGTAATAAAAACAACGAATAATGCAAAAATTAATATATTTAATAATTAATACCATTACCGTCTTTACCATAAGGGCACACGGGCCACGTGCCCAGGGCCTCCCTCGGCAAGGGGGCTCCGAAAAGCCGATATATTCGCTTACACTATACAAGTTTTTTTTTCTATTTTATTTATTTACATTTCAGGGAGAAGCTAACGGTTGCCCAATTATAAGCTTCAACAGATCATAAAACAAAGGAACTTACTACAGATTTTTTTTATATTCGTTACGGCCAACTATGGACCACGTTTGACAGTTTTTACATTATTTTTTGTCCTCACTCTCTGCCAATATCTCTTCATCCTCTCTCCCACTTCCTTATTCTGGTACTCCGTGTAAGATCTTCCTTTTCTCACTGACATTTCCCCTGTATCCTGGAAACCTGTAAACTCCTTAATTACTCTCCTAAATCTCTTTCTATCCATGATGTCTTCTTTTTTCACCCCCATCCCATCCAAGTCTAATCTTCCTGAAACCATTTCGGCTCCGTCTTCCTCTTCCTGAAGAATTCAAAAATCCTCTTCGTCAGTCTGGTACAGTTCATCCTTACTAAGTGCCCATAAAACTGTATTCTCCTTTTTCTCAATTGGGCTACAATTCCTTCTGTCTTCAGGTATAATTCTTTGTTATGTTTTAGTCTCCTCTCTCCATTCTTGATATTTGGGCCTTGGATTTTTCGGAGCATTTTCCTTTCTTTCCTCCGGATGTATTCGAGTCCACCCTTACCAATCATGTCTAGTGTTTCTGCTGCATATAGACATTCAGGTCTGACAACAGTATCTAGGAGTCGGAATTTAGCCCCAAAGGATAGACTCTTTTTGTTATATGTATCCTTCGTATGTTGATAAGCCATTTCCATTCTTCTCGCTCGCTCTTTGATAGCATCCTTATCCGACCCATTGTCCTGTAATTTTTGTCCCAAATACTTAAAACACAACTCGCTTTATCTTGGCTTCTCTGAACTCCAAGTGGAGAGGAGCGTCTTTGATGTTGATCATGAAGACATTTTTCTCAAAAGAAATTTGAAGCCCAATCTTCTTGACTATCATCTGGAGTTCTTCAGTTATTTTTATCGCTGTTTCAGCACCGGTAGTGAGTATCACAATATCGTCGGCGAATGCCAAACAATCCGTTCTTATACTTTCTTTACCTCTCCCTAACCTGAAAGCCTCTTTATCCGAAATTCCCTTTGTCCATACATACATATTTATTCTGTCCCAACATCCTGTACTTTATGATATTCCGCAGGTTGAAGATTTGATCCGCGCGCAAGATCTTCCTATCCGATAACCTGCTTGGTATTCACCCAATTAAGAATCCAATAACCCTTCTATTCTTGTTAGTAACGCTTTCGATAAAATCTTGTAAGGAAGTGAATCAAGCGAGATGCCTCTATAATTATTAACGTTCATCTTGTCACCCTTCTTATGAAGGGAATGGATCAAAGCCGTTTGCGAATCAGCAGGGATCCTCTCAGCTATCCACATGTTCTCAAGTAACCGAGTGAAAGATTTTACGACTCCCTCAGATCCGAGTTGTAGGAGTTCAGCGACGATACCATCTGCACCAGCAGCTTTGTTTGCCTTAAATCCTTGAATAATCGGGAAAATTTCGTCTTCGTCAGGAGGCAATGAATTGGGAGATGATCCTTCTGGTGGTTCCATTTGCACGTTTTCTTGCGGACCATCACAGTTAAGTAGTGAGTCGAAATATCGTGCAAGGATGTCACAGTTTTGCTTATCGGTCATTCCTATCGTCCCTTCTTCATTCTTGAAGCACATTCCTGGTGCTTGATAACCACTTAAGCGGAATTTGAACGTCCGATAAAAGTTCCGTGTATGTTCATTTGGAAATCTTCCTGCGTTTTCTTTAGTTGATCTTGTTCATATTGTCTTAGTCCTTCTGAAAATTCGGGCTGTATGTTTCGTCTGATTTCGGAAGATTAATAGACCATCATCTTGTTTCGTTGAGCTTCATTTTTTCCTTGCCTCTTTTCGGCGTTTCAGTGCGTCGTCACATTCTGCATTCCACCAATTTTGTCTTATTCGTTTTGTCTGAGCAATCGTTCTTCCAGCAGCACCTTGGATCTTGTCTCGGATTACATCCCAATTTCCTGACGCAAGGCACTTCAGTTCATCTCGGTAACTTTCCCTTGCCGCATTATTGGATTTTAATTTTCCGACATCATATCGCGGGATATTTTCTCTCCGTGTTCTTTTCCTGGTTGGTAAAAACTTCAGTTTAATTCTGGTGAGGTAGTGATCGGAATCTACTTCTGCTCCCCTTGCTACTTTCACATTCATGATTTCTCTCTTTCCCATCGTAGAAAGGGCGACGTGGTCGATCTGAAATTCTCCCAATAGAGGATTGTGGGATCGCCATGTCTTTTGTTTCCTGGGTAAATGCTTGAAAGTCGTTGAAATAAGCTGTAAAATCTCGACCAAGTTCTAAGAGTCTCTCGCCATTTCTATTGGTAGGTTTATGTGCGGGATATTCTCCTACTATCTTCCGATATTTTCTCTCCTTCCCGATCTGCGCATTGAAGTCACCCATTAGAACCTTGATGTTCTTCTTTGGTATCCGAGACATCTGATCTTCTAGCTCTTCCCAGAACTGTTCGACTTTGTCTGGATTCTTGCGATTATCTTCGTTGATCGGGCTGTGAGCATTTATGAGAGTGTAGGTCTTGTTGCCACATAACTGTTGTTAGTACAGATTATTAATATAAAATATTTAACGTCTACAAACATAAGTATATACATATATAGTAAAGACACATTAACATAAAATGACCACACGTAACGATTTTGGCGGGGCAGTCCCGCTTTTTGGAGGTCAGTCCCGCGTCCCGCCGATTTTTAAAAATGTCCCGCTTTTTTGAAAATATCTGCATTTCTTATTTTAAATGTACTGTATAAATTATTTTAAATATATTTAAATACATTTTTGTATATTTATAGACAAGTATACGAATGTATACAATAATAGTAGTATATGATACAAGTGTGTGAAGAAGGGCTTTTGTGCATGAGTTGCGGTGAATTTAACCATAAATTTAATAATAATAAATAAATTTAATAATATATACCGGTTTAATCGCAATGAAAAGATTTAATCTAGATTAGGTTATAGTTAGGTTAAGTTATATTAGAGCCAGATAAATCCAGATTGAGAGGCCGAGACTTCTTGAATCAAAATAAGAATAATTAATATAATTCTAATATATGTTATGAATATGAAAATTTACTTTCACTACGTAGATGATTTTTGTTTAGTGACGCAAGTTGTTGCCATAGTAACAACAAACAGAAATTGTTTAATAATGAAACTCCATTTGATTTACATTGAACTTTTACGCACGATTTGGATACACACGATTATGATAATGGCATCCTTCACATACAACGATTTTTTTATGAATATGTTCATTTTGGTGAGTGAGTAGATAAAATATATTTTTTTGAATTATTGGTCTGCTTTGATAAACAAATTATAATTCTCCTTTCATACTATTTGTCCCGCTTTGTCTCATTGAAAATGCGGTCACTTTACATTTACAATATCTAGAACAAAGTGGTAAATAATGGAGATAGTTATAAAAAAAAAGAAATAAGTAAACAAAATAAAAAACGATGTGATTAATTCAGTTAACATTAAGCTGTCTTTTAAGCTGGTTTAAATTTAAACTAAAGAAGTCGAAATGCTGGAAATGATTATTGTACGTTGTCATTAATCTTATTAAAGGAGAATTGCCATATGAGTTAGACTTAATAGGAGGGATATAAAACAAATTCTTATTTCTAGTAGTTCTCCTTGGAACAAAAAAATCCAGCTTCGTAATAAATAAATCAGTTTTAATGAGATTGTTCAGTACTGTTCACGCCAATTTTAGTAAATCTGTATTTTTAATTTAACGTTTGAATCGATTTCGGCACCCATCAACAGAAGGGGAAAGGTGTATCGACCTGGGCCTAAATCGCGCGATTTATCAATTTATTTCGCGAATTTATATATTCGTGAGTATGCTTCGATTGTGAGAAGCGTAAAGCGTAAAGTGCGAACGACACGTGCACGCATCTTTAAGTATATCGTTTTAAGCCTAGTTAACCAGGGGTGTAATCACGAGCCTGAAGGGCTGAAGCGGGATCCAACGTCTGGAAGACAACAATTTTAAGGGAATCCCTCGACTTATTATCCCCATTTCCTCCCTTAAAAAAGGCGACGGAAGGATGATCACACGTGGCGGAGACGCGAGCAACCTTAACAAGTAAGTGATTAGACCAGCCCTTTTTTAAAAGTGGAAAATTTGATTTTCGTCAGACACGGTCCAAACAAGTACTCTGTGAAGAAAAATCATATCTGCATTTGTTCTCCTCTGTTCAAAAGTTAGCAAACGGAAATTTTGTAAAATATAGACATAGTTAGTGTATGGTATATTAAATTTAAAGCAGAGTATGGTAACAATTTTTTTTTCTGATTGGATTCAATTCTAGATGTTTGGAATATTGTGGATTCAATATAGTGCCTAGCGTTTTCTAGTTGTGATAGGACGATAGAGGTGTATATCATAATTGCTGTTTCAATATTAGTGAAAGAATAGATCTCAAACACAAAACCTAATAATTTATACGCTTTTCTAGTTATTCTATCTATATGGCCAATTAAAAGTAATTTAGGGTCGAAAACAATACCTAAATCGCGAATATTGCTGTTCCTAGTTAGAGCTATGCTGTTCATGTTATAAGGATAAGTGATTGTGTTTATATTTCTGCTAAAACTAACAACAGAACATTTATTTAAATTTAAGGTTATATAGTTTGAACAGCAGTAACGGTATGACGTGAAAAATTTTCCTGCAGTAAGACGCAATCCATATTATTCTCGATAACCCTAAAAAACTTTAAATCATCTGCATACAAAAGAAATTTACTATTTTTGAAAACTGTTAGATTTGTGTTGATATACAAATTTAAAAGTATGGGACCTAAATGAGATCCTTGAGGTACCCCAGAAGTAACATAAATTTGCCTAGATTGAAATCCATTGCAGACAACAAATTTAGATCTATTTTTAATATATGATTCGATTCATCTTAGAAGTGATCCATGAATACCACAGTAAGAAAGTTTATGCAACAATAAGTTATGGTGTTCCTTGTCGAAAGCTTTACTGAAATCTGTGTAGATTACGTCAATTTGTTTACGAACATCCATATTGCTACTTAAAAATTCAGTAAATGGAATTAGGTGATTCAGGACTGATTTGCCTGGACAGAAACCAGTTTGTTCAGGAATGATTATATTATTGACTGTGAAATTGTTCAGAGAGGCCTCAAAGTAACTAGTAGATGGTGTCAAACAGTGGGATTGAGACTCAACCCGAGCAAAACCACGGTGATACCATTTACTAGAAGGAGAAAACTAAACTGCCTGCATCCCATACTCATAGATGGGAAGGCAGTAGAATATCAACAGGAGATAAGGTATCTGGGTATCACACTAGATAGCAAACTCCTATGGAATAGACACGCTGAGGCAGTGGTAGGTAAAGCCAAACGCGCCCTAATGGTGTGCAGAAATCTAGCAGGAAAAACGTGGGGTTGTAACCCCACTATCCTGCGATGGATGTACACCATGATAGTGAGACCTGCAATCACTTATGGGGCGGTTGCGTGGGGAAGTAGAATCAAGCTGGCCTCTATGAGGAAACAGCTTGAGAAGATTTAAAGACTGGCGTGTGTCTGCATCACGGGAGCGATGGGGTCGTGTCCGACAGCAGCTTTGGAGCTGCTGCTGGATCTGACTCCGCTGCACCTTGTGGTGGAGAGCGCCGCCAGATCGGCGATCGTAAGGTTCAGAAACGAAGGAATGGGCAGAGGTAAAATAATCGGGAGCAGAGACCGAAACAGCCTCGCTGCCAAGATCCCCTGGCTGGAAATACCAAAGGACGAAATGGTATGCAAATACCACTTCGAGAAAAACTACACAGCAATGTGTAGTAGTAAAGCCGATTGGAGCGACGAATCCTCAGCATACCACATAGAGCAAAATGCCATCAAGTGGTATACAGATGGTTCGAAGACAAAGGAAGGAACTGGTGCAGGAGTGTTTGGACCTCGTACCAGATATTCCGAATCCATGGGAACATCCCCAAGTATCTTCCAAGCAGAGGTACACGCAATCGAAAGATGTGCACAGATTAACCTCGACAGGAATTACCGCAAAAAACGAATTGCTATCCTGTCAGATAGCCAAGCAGCCATCAAGGCCATTAGCTCATACACCATCAGATCCAAACTGGTATGGGACTGTGTGGGGAAGCTGAACAAGCTTGGCAGGGATAATAAAGTAACGCTATACTGGGTACCAGGACACACTGGTATAGACGGAAACGAAGAAGCCGATCACCTAGCAAACAAGGGATCCAGTAGCCCCTTTTTGCGGTATGAGCGTGAACACCATCCGCAAAAGTTTAGATGAAGAAATAAGAGGAAAATGGATGAAAACCTGGGAAGAACTTCCAGGGCTAAGGCAATCCAAAGTGATGCTGGGATCTTTCAACCAGAAGAGAACTAAAGATTGCCTGAAACTAAGCAGGAACAAGCTCAGAATTCTGACAGGAGCCCTGACGGGACACTCCAGACTTAGGAAACATCTCAAGGCCGTAGGCCTAGAGGAGGAGGATGGATGCAGATTCTGTGGCTCAGCAGAGGAAACCCCCATACCCCCATCTGTTCAAAGACTGCGGTGCATCACTCCGCAAGAGACAGCTGTACCTTGGGGCTCACTGCTTGAACACAGAGGAGCTGCAGGCCTTGAATCCCACCCAGATCCTGAGATTCCTAAAGGAGTCAGGATTAGAGGAGGCGCTCTAAATGGGTAAGTACACCAACACTTGGAGGAGGAGGGTGGGGTACAATAGATCTATAAAGGTCGCAGTACAAGTCGTCACCACCATATCTACAATCTACAATTAGCAGAACAACTTTCCACCGATTACAGAGTTGCAAGACAGAAACAATCATCACAGCATGAGGAACCACAAAGATTAACTGCAACATCATCAAATACAACATATTCTAACAAACAAAAAAAGTACGATATTGCCACAATAACAAAACAAATAATATATGTGACAAATGTCAAAAGTATGTTTGCGGAAGATGTACACATAAAGAGATTTACAAATAATGCATACATTTGTTTTCCAAGTGAAGTAATTTTTTTTAATTGTTAATACTTACTAATAACATGTATTACTGTAAATAATATAAAATTATTAAAAAATAATCTTAAACAAATTTATTTACAAATTAGTTATTCTTTCACAATGCAGTCATTTTGACTGCTTTAGGGCAATATAGGTATGTATATATTAAGCTACAGTCTTTTTAGTGTTAATGTAGATACCTTTATTATAATGTAGATACCCTGTAGATACGTTTATTCCTATAATCGACATATTATATGCACAATTAAAAAATCGTTCGTCAGCATACCAAGAAATTGACAATCATTTTAGTTTTCTTTGTAAATTAATATCAATCGATTCTGGCGAGTTGACAAAAAATGCAATGAATTTGAGTGAATTCTATCACGAAGACTAATGCATATGAGCTCAAATCAGAATGTTTTCATTTAAGGGAGTATTTAAAGAACATAGCAAAGGAATCAGCGGATTTGAGTATCTCAACCTTACATAAATTAATAGTCTGAAAAATTAGAAGAAACTTTTCCAAATGTTGAAATTGCTACAAGAATGTTCCTTTGCTTAATGGTTACCAATTGTAGCGGAGGGCGATCATTTTCACAGCTAAAGAAAATATAAAATGATTTACGAACAACTATGTTACAAGGTCGATTAACTAATTTGTCAATTATGTGCATAGAAAGTGATATCGTAAAAAATAGGCTTTGAAGATATAATAGAAGATTTTGCACTACAGAAATCCCAAAAGAAACTATCCTAATTATAATAACCTATCCCAATATCCTAATTAATCATAACGATTTCCAACCAGGAGCATATTTATCTAATTAATAACTTGTATATTTGATTTGTACCAATTAACCATAATGAATATAAGATCATAGCAGAAAAATGTTTTTGTCATTCACTTTTTTTACTTTCCAACAAGGCCCCTAAATCTTGTGGGCCGTAGGGCCCCGGCATAGCCTAAAATGGCACTGCTTACTACTATAAGTTATTCACTAGAGTGACAGTGAACAGAATAGAGAAGAAACTAGACTACTTCCAACAGCGAGAACAAGCTGGCCTGTCAAAGGATATAATTTACCCAGTAATGGTGAAAACAAGCTCTCTAGAGAAGAAAATATAGATTTTACTTTTAAACAAAACTAAATTCAAACTTACAGTTTAGATCTTTTCGAAATCTTTTCGAAAATCTAAAAAACAACCTTTCACCTATCTCAGTTCCATCTCTACACCAAACTTTAATACAATATATTAAGGCTAATAATTTGAATGTACATTTTAAGAAAACGATTATTTAAAAAAAATATGTCTTTTTATAATGTATATACATTTTAGTTTAAGCTTTTATATTTAACAAGATTTCTCTATCGACCGTTTTTTTTTATTATTATTTTCTCTGTAGTAGTCACGTTGGGCTAGAAGCAGAACCTCCCTCCCTGAAAGCGTATGAATGAGAACAATAGTTGATAAATGAACGGTAGCATTCGAGGTAACAGTACCGGTACCAGGGTGGTTCAACTTGAAAAAATGTTATATTTCTCTAGTGGCCGGAGTCAATAAGGAAAAGGGGATGGAGTTTGCGTGCCCCGACTGTTTATGGGGGACGGTTACGCGCACCTGTTAATCGCGCACAGATTTTACGAAATGTATTCTTAATGTTCCCTTCACACTCCGATGGCCGTCCACAAAACGGTTTAAGGATAATTAGAATAAGCAAAGCATTACACGCCGGTCGGCTGCGCTTTGTTACATTGTCGCTGCGAGTTAAATAAATATAAATATTATCTGCTTATGAATCTCGAGGGGCTTGGATCTAATTAATATGCTTTTGGTTTTCAAGAATTCATTGGGTTGTAATCGTAGCAATATGGCACGGATTTTGCTTGAGTATCACATATGTATAAGTAGTATCAACAAATATTCAATCTACACCACAATATATAATCAAGATTTAAATAATTTTAATTATACAGGGTGTTGTTTTTAGAGGCGGAGAACTTTAAATTGAAATAAAACACAGATATGTTTTGAATATCCACCAAGTTGGCTTTAATTGAAAGATAATTTTGAGCATACAACCGCTGTGGCTGGCGCCGCGTCCATGGCGTAATCTGGATGTCCAATTTTTACACAACCTTCGCAGTAAATCAGGTTGTATTTCGGCAATAATACGTCGAATGTTGGCTTCCAAGTACTCAATAGTTTCTGGTTTATTAATGTAAGCACGAGATTTTACATATCGTCAGAGCAAAAAATCTAATGGCGTCAAATCGGATGAAAGAGGTGCCCAGTTAACCCCTTAACATACAATGACGTCTCTAAGACGTCATGTATATGTGATAAGATCACATGTATATGGGCATGTCAACGCGCATTTTATTCGTATGTCAAGGAGTTAATACGTCCATTTCGTGAAATTAATCGATCAACAAATGTTTCTTACAGTAAATTGTATCGCGCGCTGTGTGGCGTGTAGCGCTGCCCTGCTGAAACCACATGTCTGCGACATTTATGTCTTCCCATTGAGGCACTAAATAGTTACTAATCATCTGTTTCTGTACTCATCTTAACACTTAACCACCTGACATACGTCTCTCAGATTCAAAGTAGCAGTATTTTTCTCACCTGAGACGTATGGCAGGTGGTTAAGGGTTAAAAAAGTTTTCCCTATAGAAAACCTCATCATTTTAGATACTGCATAATATAATCTTCTTAAAAAGTTAGGCGTTTAAATGTCGATTCCCATTTGCGCGACACTCAGCTACGCAACGTAATGATTATATTGTTTAAATAATGATTACATTGTTTTAAATGGACACGTCGCGTAGCTGTCGCGTAGCCATAGTGAGAACGTGCCCATTTAAAACAATGTATTCATTATTTGACAGGCGATGTCGCACGACGTCGCGTAGCTGAGTGTCGCGTATATGAGAATGGGCCTTAAGGCATTTCCAAAATTCTGATTTTCCTCAAACTATAAACTGATTTTCAAGTTTAAAAATTGAAATAGTAAATTTGATATAAATGCATTTTATCTATATTTTTATGACTCATTTAAGGAAAGTTTTAAACGCATGCAGGTGGTTTGTTTTATTTATACAGTAATTTTATATTGCAATACGAACCACGAAACACACAGATCGAAGTTAAGTCTCCAGGGCATTTCCACCATTCTTATAGATATTTGGTTATGTATGTTATACAGTTAGCGGTAGGACAATGGATTTAATCCACCCCATACTAGGGATTATCACAGCTTTGGCCGGAGGGCAACCCCTGCATTTTTATGTGCGCTAGGGGTGGATGCGCGCATTTACCAAACTTTTATTATTTATAAGCTCTTTACTGTTTACAATGCACCGCTACACAAACTACTACCTATTGTCTAACTTAAATACTTCGTTCGCTATCCATCAAATTAAGTGCCGATAACATAAAAAGATATCGAACTGAACCTTATCTAAAAAATAGACGAATATTTTATAAAAAAACTATCAATGTAATTACAAATATAACGGAAAAATTATTAAAAGCTGACATTTTTTTAACGAATATTATTTGCTATTAAGAAAATATATTGGTGATTCTATTTAGATTAGTCTAGACAGACAAGACTAAACAGACAAGACAAGACAGAGAAGACTAGACAGACAAGACTAGACAGACAAAACTAGACAGACAAGACTAGACAGACAAGACTAGACAGACAAGACTAGACAGACAAGACTAGACAGACAAGACTAGACAGACAAGACTAGACAGACAAGACTAGACAGACAAGACTAGACAGACAAGACTAGACAGACAAGACTAGACAGACAAGACTAGACAGACAAGACTAGACAGACAAGACTAGACAGACAAGACTAGACAGACAAGACTAGACAGACAAGACTAGACAGACAAGACTAGACAGACAAGACTAGACAGACAAGACTAGACAGACAAGACTAGACAGACAAGACTAGACAGACAAGACTAGACAGACAAGACTAGACAGACAAGACTAGACAGACAAGACTAGACAGACAAGACTAGACAGACAAGACTAGACAGACAAGACTAGACAGACAAGACTAGACAGACAAGACTAGACAGACAAGACTAGACAGACAAGACTAGACAGACAAGACTAGACAGACAAGACTAGACAGACAAGACTAGACAGACAAGACTAGACAGACAAGACTAGACAGACAAGACTAGACAGACAAGACTAGACAGACAAGACTAGACAGACAAGACTAGACAGACAAGACTAGACAGACAAGACTAGACAGACAAGACTAGACAGACAAGACTAGACAGACAAGACTAGACAGACAAGACTAGACAGACAAGACTAGACAGACAAGACTAGACAGACAAGACTAGACAGACAAGACTAGACAGACAAGACTAGTCAGACAAGACTAGACAGACAATACTAGACAGACAAGACTAGACAGACAAGACTAGAGAGACAAGACTAGACAGACAAGACTAGACAGACAAGACTAGACAGACAAGACTAGACAGACAAGACTAGACAGACAAGACTAGACAGACAAGACTAGACAGACAAGACTAGACAGACAAGACTAGACAGACAAGACTAGACAGACAAGACTAGACAGACAAGACTAGACAGACAAGACTAGACAGACAAGACTAGACAGACAAGACTAGACAGACAAGACTAGACAGACAAGACTAGACAGACAAGACTAGACAGACAAGACTAGACAGACAAGACTAGACAGACAAGACTAGACAGACAAGACTAGACAGACAAGACTAGACAGACAAGACTAGACAGACAAGACTAGACAGACAAGACTAGACAGACACGACTAGACAGACAAGACTAGACAGACAAGACTAGACAGACAAGACTAGACAAACAGGACTAGACAGACAAGACTAGACAGACAAGACTAGACAGACAAGACTAGACAGACAAAACTAGACAGACAAAATTAAACAGACCAGAATAGGCAGACAAGACTAGACATACAAGACTAGACAAGACTAGACAAGACTAGAGAGACAAGACTAGACTTTAACATGAGAAACTATAGGTACAGCCATTTTTGCTATATGGTATGCTTAACGTATAAAATGCTTTCAATTCGGTGGAGATTCCATGGATGGAAACTCTCACAGAATTGCCAAGGCGAAATGGCATCTAATCTAGATTATATGCAGCTACCCTACTGAATGATACTTGATTGTAAGAACTAGTGCTACTCTAAATATAACGAGATGTGTCCCACATGGGTCTGTACTTGGTCCGGTACTTTGGATTGTCTTCTACAATCAAGTGCTACGACTGCGCATGTCTGAAGGGGTAACTTTAACAGGTTATGCGGATGACTTAACTGTGATCACAAGAGGAAGGAAAGGAGCTGAGTCTCAAAATAAACTAAGCGATTACTACATGACATGGGTATTGATGGGGTTTGAATATGTTGGTGACTACCTTTAGAGGTTTAAATTATTAGAAACTGCGGGATGTCATTACTGGGGGGAGGACGGACGATACAACGGAACACGCTGTTTTAGTAGGTCCAAGAGAGAAATGCACACTAAAAGGATGATTGAAAGTGTAGACAAAAACGAGCTATGGAAAATAATATTAAATAAAATGTGACATATTAAGAAAGTCCTGCTTTTTGTATAAAAGAATTGTCGAAGTAAATTTCATATGGTAGGTTATATATATATAGGTTATCAGTGTATTCTAAAACGGCCCCAATCCGTATATTTTGTGGCAATTTTTGATTTCAGACTTGGCTCCTTGATAAGATTCGTACCATATATGTCTGTCCGTCCGTCCGTCCGTCCGCAGTTTAGCTCAGAGACTTTTAGAAATATAAAGCTGTAATGTAGCAAGGATATACAGATTAGCCACGACGACAAAGTGGTAAAATAAAATCTTGAAAAAAAATTCTTTAGGGTGCCTCCTTTACCCTGAAGGAGTTTGGACTTTTTTTTTCTCGTCTACCCCATGGTGTAGGGTGTCGTTGGATAGGTATGTCAAAAAGATTACAGGTTTGTGGAACCAATATTTCAATTAAGAGATCCGTTTGTGAAATATTAAGCTTTAAATTGTTAGAATAAAGTAAATGTATGTGTTTAAATACATCATACCATACACATATGTAACAATCCGCGATTAATGATATGCAATAATTCAAAATCACCCAAGAACGTTTGGTTTACGCTTCGTTGATTGGTTGAGAGCTGCACGTTGATACTATTTTTAAATATAGTACTCCGTGATTTCCAAACAATCATTAAACGTCACATCATTCACATAGAAGCTGTCATTCATTTCGTTTTTTCACGTTTAAATCTAACGAAAACTACAAAAGTACTAAATAAAAAGGTATGTAACCATTATTAATGCATTTATTATCATTTCTATCAAGTTAAATAAGGCCGAGGGTGTTACATAAAGCATATTTTTCTTTATTTTTTAAACAGAAACACATTAGTGTGGTCTTAGATAAAGTATAGTACATAACTCGAGTTATAAGACAATTACGTACTCGCGGAATTACGCTCTCCCCGCTACGCGGGTCTTGCGTAACTGTTCCGCTCGTACATAATATGCTTCTTACAACTCTTGTCACCTAATATACTATTATGATATCAATCGAAAATATGTCGATCTCGTGGGAAAAGTGTTACATTAATATATCCCTAAACAAGTTAACTAAAAAGCTCTTAAAAAGATTATATAATATTATTATAGTCATATTAGTTCGTTTATTGAGACCAAACACGTATCACTGCCACCAGTCACGTGCGATCTTCATCGACGCACGCGACTCACACGTTTATCAGATCCATACTTTACGGAACGTTGCGCCAACATAAACATCAGATCGGCCCTTCAAATTGGCCAGACTTTAACCCGAAGCACGCGCACGGTATTTATTTTGGTGTCTTTTACAAGTGCCGAAACGTGTCCACATAAGTGGCTATTTACCGCATATTTTAACACCTCTCGACTAGGTTTTTTATACGTGTTATGCACATTTGGTTCAATGATATTTTTCTAAGCGCATTAAGAGACGCTTAAAAAAGAAAATGATACTTTTAATTTCCCGTGGGAAGGTTTTGCAAAAATATAATTTGTTTGCATTGCGGCTATCAAACATTATAAAAATAAGAATTGAATCCATTGAAATATTGGGAATCCTAAATTAAAATTTAACAGACATCTCTATTAGAAATATCCTCATAAAACTAATAATAAAATATTCATATATTAGTCAAGTGTTGTTTTACGTTTCGAGAGCAAATATAGATTATGTGGAACATACAGCTGCACAAAGGGCCCAAGGCGTCTACAGACCACCAGTTTACCCCTCCGTGCCAATTATTTACTCCCTTTGAATAATTCAATTCGTTTTACGGCCATCTGTCCATCTATGTGCGATGCAGATCAATTTTATTTAAGAATATAGAATTACATAGGAAGAATGTGGACCAGTTAGTTCTGCTGTGACGAGTAAATGTCGACCATCCCGAAAGGATAGTTCGAATTAATTGCTTGTTTGATGTTTGCTATATGATGTAATTTTAATTAGGGAAATCAAATAGAATACGATATCAGTTTGTAGATGTCCATGTTATAAACTGTAGTGTGTATATTCAACGGATAGAATTTCTATTTACGGTTGTGCGGTGTCTCTCCACCAATATTACGCAAATGTACTCTGTACCTTAATCTAGTTCAGATTTTCAACTTAATAAAACATTGTGCATGTAGAATTGATTATATATTTAATCTTACCAGTCTAGTCCTGTCTGTCTAGACTTGTCTAGGCGAAAAACAAACATTTTATATTCAAAAAAATAAATTAATTAAAAAATGTCATACCATCCCATATGTAAGGGCTATAACTTTGGTTCTAAATTACAAAAAAACATTTATTACGATTAAAAATTTGATGTCATAAAGATGCAAATATACTTAGTTGCGAATTAACATTTGAATAAACTTCTTAAACTAGAGACGTTTCGACGTTTACAAGGTTTATAGTCCGGTCATTTTAGACAATTGAAATAAAGAAAATTCCGACAGAGCCAAATCTTCGTAGAGACCTTAGGTTTACCACAAGGAATAAAGTGTCAAAAGTCCCCATCAGTCCCATGTGAGCTTAGGGACTTATTCGGGGCCCAAGGTCAAAATTTCAGGTTTTTTGGATTTTTCTCGAAAACGGTAAGTTTTATCGAAAAAGTACTTCTGAGCAAAGTTGTAGATCTTAAAATTCTCTATAAAAATGGTCTCTATGATTTTTTCTCTAAGACCCACTATTTCCCAGATATTGCGCTTGTAAGAATCATGTTCTACATAGTATGCACACATATGCCACGTATATACATATTTAGGTACTCAAGCAAGCAAAAATGCCTACTCGTGTCTCTTTTATGACTGACTAACTCGTCAAACTTTCTAAAATGACTGGTCAAACTTTCAATCATATAACATTGAAAAGCACAGATAAAGTACTTCCTCTTTTAGCTGTGAGTAGCACTGTGAAAGTTCACGACGAAGAAGTACCAATAGACCCAGTATTATTATTTCAACGTATGAGTGTCACTAAGACTTTTGAGGATGAAATTGAAACATTTTTCGCATAAGATTTAGCTCCTTACCCGTTGTCACTCTTCGATGCAGCTGGAATGCGTAAAACAATGAAGTCGGCTCTTTACGATTGCTTTCAATCAGTCAATGCTGAGGTTGATTGTACAAAAGCTGCTTACGTTATTGATGGAGGATATCTACTACATCACGTTGTGTGGGATCGAGAAGAAACCTTTAACGTAATTTTTGAAAAATATGTTCAGTATTTACGTAGACATTATGGTCATACAGTTACGGTAGTATTTGATGGCTGTAGTGACACAACAAAGAACATAAAAGCTGCAGAACAACGTCATCGTGCTACAAAAACATCCTCAGGTACCGACATAATGTTTGACGAATTTATGACAGTTCCAGTTAATCAACAACATTTTTTTGCAAACATTAATAATAAATCTCGTTTTATTTCTATGTTGAGTAACAAATTAACAGCTGAAAATATTGCCGTGAAACAAGCTCCGAATGACGCCGATGTCCTCATAATTGAAACAGCAATAGAACAATTTAATGCAAGAAATACAACTATTGTAGTGGGTGAAGATGTTGATTTATTAGTACTACTCACTGCAAGGACTCCATCTGATAAAATTATTTACTTTTTAAAACCTGGGAAGGCGCAGCAACGGACAGAAATATATTCTTCTAAAAGTTTATCAGCTTATCCAAAATGCCAAAACTTTATTTTATTTTTACATGCGATAACCGGATGCGATACTACGTCAGCAATGTTTAGAAGGGGCAAAAATTCAGTATTAAAATTATTTGAAAAAAAATGATTTGATTGATTGCGCAAAAGTATTTACAGAAATTAATTCTTCACCTCAAATACTAATTACTAAAGGAATTCGGTTTCTTCTTGCGGTTTATGGAGCTCCAAAAAAAATTGATTGCATAGATACGTACAGATATTTAACATTTGTAAAAAATACACGAAACAAAAAGCAAGTCTATCTTGTCTTCCTCCAACATCGGCATCTGCTAGTCAACATTTGTTTCGAGTATACTATCAAGTTCAGACATGGCAAGGCAATGAACTGAACCCTGCAGACTGGGGTTGGAAATTGATAAATAATACTTTGGAACCGATTCGAACTTTACTGCCCCCTGCTACAGAAAAACTTCTTAACACTATTTTTTGCAATTGCAAGAAAGGTTGTAGTGCCAAATGTGGCTGTAAAAAAGTAGGGTTGCAGTGTTCTCCAGCGTGTACCAATTGCCAAGGTGTCTCTTGCTCAAATGTTCAATTAAATACAAGAGAGGAAGATTCATGTGATTTTGATGAAGAGACAACTGATTCATCTTCATTTGAACAATTTCTAAGCGTTCATCAACAGGAAGGAGAAGAAGAAGAACAAGAAGAAATTGAAGAAAACATGATTGTTAAAGTTGAATATGAAAAGTATGAGTCAGATTAAAGTAATAAAAAAAAGTTAGAACGACAGTTAAACTCAGTAACCCATATCAATAATCTTCATACTATTAAATAATTATTGTTCCTGAAAATAACGTCATAAAGGTTCGTGGAATAGGCCTACCGGGGATACCACGTTAAAAAAATCGCACCGAGTACACTACCTCACAGGTGGTGTGGAAATGTGTGCATATTATGTAGAACGTGATTCTTACAAGCGCAATATCTGGGAAATAGTGGGTCTTAGAGAAAAAATCATATGGACCATTTTTATAGAGAATTTTAAGATCTACAACTTTGCTCTGAGGTACTTTTTCGATAAAACTTACCGTTTTTGAGAAAAATCCAAAAAACCTAAAATTTTGACCTTGGGCCCCAATAAGTCCCTAAGCTCACATGGGACTGATGGGGACTTTTGACACTTTATTCCTTGTGGTAAACCTAAGGTCTCTACGAAGATTTGGCTCTGTCGGAATTTTCTTTATTTCAATTGTCTAAAATGACCGGACTATTGCTTGAGTACCTAAATATGTATATACGTGGCATATGTGTGCATACTATGTAGAACATGATTCTTACAAGCGCAATATCTGGGAAATAGTGGGTCTTAGAGAAAAAATCAAAGGAACCATTTTTATAGAGAATTTTAAGATCTACAACTTTGCTCAGAGGTACTTTTTCGATAAAACTTACCGTTTTCGAGAAAAATCCAAAAAACCTAAAATTTTGACCTTGGGCCCCGAATAAGTCCCTAAGCTCACATGGGACTGATGGGGACTTTTGACACTTTATTCCTTGTGGTAAACCTAAGGTCTCTACGAAGATTTGGGTCCGTCGGAATTTTTTTTATTTGATCACTATTTTTATGTCTAAAATGACCGGACTATTAGTTCTGTTAATATACAGTGTGTCCGCGGATAAAGGTACCCAATAGGGAAAAAAAATTTACTTTTCATAAGAAACGATAAGAAAATTTTAGATCAAATGTACAGGGTCTTAATAAGTTAGGAAAGTATGGAAATGCTTCAAGGGTTAAGTACCATTATTTATTACTTTTTACAAAAATTTTATAAAACGAAGTTGTTTATAAAATAACGTAAAGTCTGAATACAAATTTTGAAATAAAAATTCGAATTTTTAAAAATTATTCCACATAGATACCTCCGAACTCGACAGACTTTTACGGTAACTTAATAAATCTTCCCTATACTTTACGAATGGTTCGCGGCAGATTCAGATCATGGATTGTTTTTTCTATGCGTTGTTTTAGTATTTAAGAAATCTAATAATGACAGCTCAGGCGACCTAGCTGGGTAATGGTTTGGGTATAACCTCCCTATCTTCCTCAATGGTATCGCTCGTCTCCGAGCATCGTGGCATTGATATGACCTAGGAATCATATTTGTTGTCTTCATTCTTCCCGGTGGTAAGGAGTGACGGCAATAATCACCAAGTAAGTCCGACCCAAATGTCAACCTCTCCTGCACGTGGTGCCCGCTGCTAGATAACGAACGAGGCTCTGGCGACCGAGTCATGGCGGTATAACCATTCCAACGAGAATAAAGGAAATGTATTCTCACAACAGCCCCAGAACGGCGGACCGAAGTGCTACCGGGATAAGTAGCAAGCATTAACTAGCCAACAGCTATGGGTGGAAGAGCTAGAAAATGTTAGGGCACTCTTTTGGCCAAGAGTTGAGAAACCAATTCTGAAGGCGGATGAACTGCTGAAGCGGTCAACGACATAAGAATGCAAAAAGCAAGGAGAAACTATTGGATTAAAGATCCTCGTGGATATCTCTAGAATCACCATTATGACGATGAAATTCACAGCAAATTATTCCGGAGTAAAAAGTCTCCCAATCGGATCTCCGGGGGAGGCGGTTTTGAATGAGGTCGTGGAAAAAAGAGTGTCATTGAGATCAGACACGTTAAGAGTAGGCACATGGAATGCAAGAAGTCTATACTCGCCAGGAAGATTAGACAACATAGTACTTGAGATGGAAAGACTAAAAGTAGACTTACTTGGGGTAAGCGATGTAAGATGGGCAGGAATAGGCTCGATAAATACAGATAATGGAATGCTATACTACTCAGGAAAAAATGACCCAAAACATCAGTACGGAGTAGGAATAATCCTAAACAAAAAGTTAAACAGGTCAGTTACAAACTTTACTCCCTATTCAGATAGAGTAGTAATGATACAATTAAAGACAAATACTGGAATTATGAACGTGATCCAAATATACGCACCAACTACAGATAAAGAAGATGAGGAAGTTGAAGAATTCTATACACAACTAAATGCAGTACTAAGAAGTATAAATCGTTGCGAAGTGACCATAGTGATGGGCGATTTTAACGCCAAGGTAGGAAAAACAAAGGTAATTGGCTGCACTGGTGAATTTGGCCTCGGGGATCGGAACGAGCGCGGTGACCGTCTGATTCAGTTCTGTCAAGATGAGAATTTTATAATCACCAACACACTCTTTCAGCTCCCTAAAAGAAGGCTGTATACCTGGACATCTCCAGCCCATACAAAGGAGAAAATCATACGAAATCAAATAGATTATGTGCTCATCAGAAATAGATATAAAAATGCCGTAAAAGCAGTGAGAAGTTACCCTGGAGCTGACATCCACTCAGATCACAATCCTGTAATAGCAAAGGTATAAGTTAAACTAAAGAAGATCATAAAGAAACAGAACAACAACATAGATATTCAACTTCTTAAGGATAAAAAGATACACGAAGTTGTAGTTGACCAGATAAAGCAAAATGTAACAACAGCAATAAAAGAAAATGAACTACATCAAGATGTCGACATAAGATGGAATCGAGCTCAAACAGTTCTGACAGCAGTAGAAAACCTAACTAGGAAAGCAACAAAAAGGGAATATTGGATGACTGCGAAAATCATAGAGCTCATGGATGAACGCCGGACCCATAAGAACCAAAATGAAAAACAGTATAAAATCTTACATAAAACGATTCAAACAGAAATAAAAAAGGCAAAGTCAGAGTGGATCTCTAAACAATGTGAAGAAATAGAAATGCACGAAAGAAACTATGACAGCTTTCATATGCACAAAAAAATCAAAGAGATGACAGGAGCTAGAAAAACATTCCAAGCTAACCATGTGATCAAGAGCGCGGATGGCCGCATAATAACAGATGTGAAAGAAAAAGTAACGAGATGGGAAACCTACGTGCGGGAACTCTTTAATGATGAAAGACCAACACAAGTGCCAATAAGAGTAGAAGATGAAGAACCTAAAATAATGAAACATGAACTCGAATATGCCCTCAACAGTATGAAGCCAAGAAAGGCTACGGGGCCGGATCAAATACCAGCTGAGATATTAAAATTATTCGATGAACACCTAATAGATAGTCTACTAGACCTGTTTAACACAATATATGACACAGGCATCATACCGAAACAATGGCTTTTATCGACATTTGTATTGATCCCTAAAAAAGCAAATGCTAGAGAGTGCACAGATTATAGGACTATTGCACTTATGAGCCATGCACTAAAAATCTTTCTAAAAATCATCCATAAAAGAATTTATCGAAAACTAGAAGAGGACATAAGTGATAGCCAATTTGGATTTAGAGAAGGGCTTGGAACAAGAGAAGCACTCTTCGGAATAAATATTATTTTTCAAAGATGCCTAGACATAAATCAAGACCTGTTTGTGTGCTTCATCGATTTCCAAAAGGCTTTCGATAAAGTTCAGCATGACAAATTACAACAACTAATACTTAGAAAGAATTTAGACCGGAAAGACGTTAGGATAATTACCAACCTATATTGGGGACAAAGTGCAGTTGTAAAAATCGAAAATGAACTGACAGACGAAATAGAAATACGCCGCGGAGTTAGACAAGGCTGCATCCTATCCCCGCTATTATTCAACATATACAGTGAAGCTATATTTGAAGAAGTTTTGTTAGGAGAACCAATAGGTATAAACATAAACGGAGAGGTAATAAATAACATCAGATATGCCGACGATACGGTATTATTGGCAGGTAGCGAAGCAGAACTACAACACATACTCGAAAGAGTAAACCACCAATGTGAAGCTTATGGACTTCAAATGAATCTTTCAAAAACTAAGTGTATGGTAGTTTCTAAGGCACATAACCAACAAGTGCAACTAAATATGAACAATACCATAATTGAAAGAGTAGATTCCTACAAATATCTTGGAACCATGCTAGACAAAACAAGCGACCAGGCAGGTGAGATACGAAGAAGGGTGGAGATAGCAAGATCAGCGTTTATGAAAATGAAAAAGTTTATTTGTAACAGAGACACTAATATAGAATTACGAA
The DNA here is from genome assembly GCA_944588485.1 of Phosphuga atrata. Classification (NCBI taxonomy): domain Eukaryota; kingdom Metazoa; phylum Arthropoda; class Insecta; order Coleoptera; family Silphidae; genus Phosphuga; species Phosphuga atrata. The sequence goes on from OX155901.1 coordinate 4,554,988, forward strand.
TTAGAATACTACGCTGTTATGTGTTCTCTACCCTGCTATAAGGAGTTGAAGCCTGGACCCTAAAGAAACCTGAACGAAAACGGTTGGAAGCGTTCGAGATGTGGTGTTATCGCAGAATGTTTAGAATATCCTGGAAAGATAAAGTCACCAACAAACAGGTACTAGAAAAGGTAAAAAAGGAATGCGAAGTCGTGCTGACCATTAAGAAAAGGAAACTAGAGTATCTAGGCCATGTCATGAGAGGCCCCAAATATAGTCTTCTAAGACTTATTATGCAGGGAAAAATTAAAGGAACCAGGAGTATTGGTAGGCGTAGAGTATCCTGGCTGAAGAACCTGCGCGAGTGGTTCAGCTGTAGCAGCACGGAACTGTTCAGAGCAGCGGTGAACAGGATAAGAATAGTCATGATGGTGTCCAACCTCCGGTAGGAGAAGGACTGCAAGAAGAAGATTCTTCCCTGTTTTCAGCAGCTTTTGTGCAATCGTGTACATATGGCATTGGATATTTGATCTACATAGTGCGATGGTGATCTCATGGTCTCTTACCCTCTATCTTTCCTTAGACCAGTGTTCTTCAACCGGTGTTCCATGGAACCATAGGGTTTTTTTAGCGCGGCGTTTACAACTAGAGACGATGCGCCGCTCTCTGGCGTGTTTCATATTGGAGTTTCATATTGGAACTATTAATTTGCTGTCACGTATATTGAACGAGGACGACGCAAATTGCCCTTATAAAAAATTTCAAATATCTGGTATAGTAGATTTACTGATAAATTCTTAAATATTTTATCATAAATTGATTTTTTTTTTAACTTATCCTAAAATCCTTTAGAAATATAATGCAGAATTAGCTAAAAACTGGGAAATTAGAATCAAAATCCAAAGAACAAGCTTCTTGCTCTCTTGAAAATTCCACCAGTTGTCCGCCAACATTGGATCTGACGGATAATATTGAAGAAGAAAATAAATCAGGATCTACTAGCCGAAAAATACGAAAGTATGATGAAGATTATTTGAATTTTGGATTTACATGGATTGGTGATAAAAATGTGACAAATGAGTTTTGTGTGGTATGTGAAAAAATGTCTTGAACTACAGCAGAAGAAGAATGCATTTGAAATGTTCTAAAAGCATCTTATTTAGTTAGTGTGTACGTAGCTACAGAAAGCGAAGCTCATGCGATTGCACAAAAATTAATTAACCTTGAACAAAAGAATTAATCAAATCGGTGAAAAAATCGGTGAAAAATTTTCAAGCAAAATTGACCTCTTCCTACTGTCTGATACGACGATTTAAAGATATGTCAGATTACTTCGAAGTGGTAGTAAGTGGTAAGTCGTTTTAAAAATGCTAAAGATGGATTGACTCTGAAAATGGACGAATATGCAGATGTGGCTGTAAAATAAATGTGGCTGGATTAGTAATTTTGTTAGTTTCGTGAGATACATACACGAATGCAATTTTCAGGAAGATATACTTTTTTGCAAAGCTCTGCCAACGCAAAAAACAGGTGAAGAAATATTTAATTTATTTAATGAATATTTTGAAAAACATTCAATTTATGTCATTATGAATTATATTTGAATATAATTGTATAATTGAATATAATTTGAATATAATAATATAATTTATTATGAATTTATGCCATCGTATATGCAATGATGGTGCCAAAACTATGTATGGTATTATAAAGGGCGTAATAGCACATATAAAGAAACTAGTTCCAGACATCAAAGTTAGCCATTGCTGTCTTCATCGTCATGCTCTCGCTGTTAAACGGATACCAAAAGCATTGCACGAAGTTCTCAATGAGGTCGCTAAGAAGGTTAATTAGACCCCTAAATACCAGGATATTTGCCCGATTGTGCGATGATCTGGGAAGCTTACATTAAAATCTCCTTCTTCATACTGAAGTAAGATGGTTATCCAGGAGAAAGGTTCTGACCAGACTCTGGCAATTGCATGATGAAATTCGAATCTTTTTATCTGAACGTGAATTTACTGGAAAATATAATGACACTAATTGGCTTCAAAATCTAGCCTACCTGCAGATATATTTTCGTACATGAACGAAGTTAATCTTTCACTTCAAGGACCAAATACTACAGTTTTTAAGGTCAATAGCAAAGTAAACTCGATCAAATCGAAAAAAAAGCTTTGGGAGGAATGTCTTTTTGTACCAAAATCTTACTTTGGCACATTTAACAGGTTTGCAAAAGACATTTTTCGAATATATTTGCAATATTTAAGTTAGTTCGAAAATCCTTTTAATGAGTGTTGTGATATGGATACCTTGCCAATTAAGGAAAGAGAACAATTTATAGATATGTGTACCGATATTACATTAAAATCTACATTTGGACCGGATGGCATTGGCCCGTTTTGGATAAAATTACGGGAAGAATATCCGTAAATTTCCAAACGCACGGTTAAGGAATTGATGACTTTCTTAACAATCTATATCTATGAGAAACCCTTTTCCACATACGTATCTACAAAAACTAAACATAGAAATCGACTTGATGCCGAAAATGATACGCGTCTCCAATTAACACCGGTCCATCCAGATATTGATAAATTATGCAGCCATAAAAACGCACAAGTTAGTCATTTCGTTTTTATATATTTTTTTCTTTTAAATACAATTTCATTTCTATGTATGTATAGTACAAATATTTTTTTATATTTTATATCAAATTTATATATTTTTTTTGGATAAATGCAAATTTATTTATTATGAGACATAAATTTATTATGAGAAAAAATTGTATTTATAGCAAATATAATTGTAATTGTAATTATAGCAAATGCAGGGACGAACCTTGTTCACTACATGTAATGCGATTCCCCCCCCCTTAATCAAAGTGCTACTAAATAGAGTGTTCCATGAAAAAAAAAATATCAGAAAAAGGGTTCCGCAGGATGACAAAGGTTGAAGAACACTGCCTTAGACTATCAATTTCTCAAGTGAGTCGTTCTATCTTCGCATTATGTGACCGAGATATCTTAGGATGCACTTTTGGAGTGTTTTGCTCAGTCGATCGACGATGTTAAGTTCTCGTAGAATGGATTCATTAGTACGTTTTCCCGTCCAACTCTGCCTATGAGGACACTGGGTGGATTGAGTAGCTCAGTGAAATCATAGCCGGTCCCAAGCCCGGATAAAAGAGGAGGGTTCAGGGACAAGGCCAGCGACCTAGCCCTTGTAAAATAAAAAGAAATATGCTCACAGAAGGAACTCACAAGCCTCGGGAGGACGGATACACGATGACGACTACGCGAGAAACAGGAAAAACGAGAAAAACTGAAAAAATCTACTACGAAAGTGTGAGGTTAGAATTGCTGGGTGGAACATAAACACATGGAATAGCAAATCGCACGAAATCATAGAAGCTCTCAATAAACATAAAATAGACATCTGCATCCTATCCGAAAGTGGAAATGAACACAACGAAAGAGCAAAATCAGGAGTGGCAATTCTAATCCACAAAAAATATAAAGAGAATATCCAAACAACTAAGTATATAGATCATAACATAATACTATTGATATTAAAGTTTGTAAAAGAAAAAATGCACATCATCGGCATATAGGCACCAGATATCTCGAAAACGCAAGACGAAATAGCATCATTCTACAATAGAATTGACGAAACTATCAATGAAATCGACCCCAATGACAAAATATTTATAATGGGAGACAAAAATGCAAGAATTGGTAACAACATAATACCAGGAGTTATGAAGAGATTTGGAGAAGAGCAAATCAACGACAACGGCATGCTGCTTATTGACTTATGCATTCAAAACCAATTACGAATTAATAATACCTACTTTATTTTAGGAATTTGGTAGCACTTATGAGAATGACAGATTATTCAAAGTTTCGTCGAAATGTCTGTAATTGCAAAAAAAGACAAAAAAATTGACAAATCTCAAATATTCTCCAAAGCTGTATTTACAAAGCTTCAATTTTGAAATTTGGGAATTTAGTAGCTCTTAACATAATATCAAGTTGTGCCAAGTTTCATCGAAATCCGTAAGTCCGCCTGTCCGTAATTGCAAAACGCGCACACAAATTTACAAATTTAAAAAATTAGCCAAAGCTGTATTTACAAAGCTGCAATTTTGAAATTTGGTAGCTCCTATAAAAATATCAAGTCGTTCCAAGTTCCATCAAAAGCTGTCGGTCTGTCTGTCGATAATTGGAAAACGAGCACAAAAATTTACAAAATTAAAAAATTTACCAAAGCCGTTTTTACAACGCTGCAATTTTTATATTTGGGAATTTAGTAGCTCTTACAAGAATATCAAGTTCTGCTAAGTTACATCAAAATCCGTTGGTCTGTCCGTAATTGCAAAACGCGCACAATAATTTAGAAATTTCCAAATTTGACCATAATCGTATTTACAGAGCTATAACTTTGAAATTTATTAATTTGTGAGTCCTAGTAAGAATATGAAATCGTACCAAGTTTCATTAAAATCCGTACATTGGTTTGCCCGTAATTACAAAAGGCGCACAATTAATAACAAATTTAAAAAAATCACCAAAACCGTATTTACACAGCTAAAATTTTGAAATATGGAAATTTGGGACACCTCGTCAGAATATTAAATTACACCAAGTTTCATTATAATCCATAGATTGGTTTGCCCGTAATTGCAAAAGACGCACAATAATTTACAAAATTCCAAAATTCACCAAACCCGAATTTGCAAAGCTACAATTTTGAAATTTTGGAATATGGTAGCTTTTATAAAAATATTAAGTCGTGCCAAGTTTCATCAGAATCGGTGACTCTGCCTGTCTGCAATTGCAAAACGCGCACAAAAATTTACAAATTTCAAAAATTCACCAAATCTGTATTTACAAAGCTGCGATTTTCATATTTGGGAATTTAGTAGCTTTTATAAAAATATCAAATTCTGCTATATTACAAAAAAATCCGTTAGTGTGTCTGTCTGTAATTGCAAAAGGCACACAATAAATTACAAATTTGACCAAAGTCGTATTTACAAAGCAATAATTTTGAAATTTGGTAATTTCAGAGACCTAATAAGAGTATCTAATCGTACTCATTTTTATTGAAATCCGTAAATTGTTTTGCCCGTAATTGCAGATGGCGCACAATTACTAACAAATTTAAAAAATTTACCAAAGCCGTATTTACAAAGCTAAAATTTTGAAATTTGGAAATTTGGGACACCTTATCAGAATATTAAATTACACCAAGTTTCATTATAATCCGTCGATTGGTTTGTCCGTAATTTCAAAAGACGCACAATAATTTACAAATTGGCAAAATTCACCAAAGCCATACTTAGAAAGCTACAATTTTGAAATTTAGTAGTTTAGAAGATCTGGTAAGAGTTTAAAATCACACCAGGTTTCATAAAATTCCGTCGATTGGTTTGCCCGTAATTCCAAAAACCGCACAATAATTTACAAATTTCTAAACTGTATTTACAAAGCTACAATTTTGAAAATTGGTAATTGGTGAGATCTCTTGGGAGTAACTAGCCGTTCCAAATTTCATCAAATTCTGTTGTTTGGTTTGTCAGTAATTGCAAAAGGCACAGTTTTGAAATTTCGGGATTTAGTATCCCTTAGAAGAATATCAAGTTGTGTCAAGTTTTATCAAAAGCTGTTGGTCTGTCTGTTCGTAATTGCAAAACGCGCACAAAAATTTACAAATTTCGTGAATTCACCAAAGCTGTATTTACAAAGCTGCAATTTTGATATTTGGGAGTCTAACAGCTCTCACAAGAATATCAAGTTCTGCTAAGTTACATCAAAATCCGTTGCTCATTCAAAGACTAACAAAAGTACATGTATCAAAACACTAGAGGACAGCGATCCATTATAGATCATATAATAACTAAGTCCACCCAAATAAGATCATAGACGTAAGAGTGATACCATCAGCCAATATAGGCACAGAACATCACCTCGTCGTATGCAAGTACCGATTCAATGAGACACAAGCAATAAGCAAATAGCAATGAGACACAAGCAACAAGAGCCGACAAAATGCAGCAAATTTAACATAGAGGCATTAAAAACAGAGAGCATAAGGATCATGGGCCTAGCCAAGGGGTGGGTTTTGGGGGTTCAACCCCCCCCCGAAATTATGCAAAATATATACATAAATGTTATATTGAAATAAAGAGACGACTATAGACGACTCTCTTCAAGAGAACATGGTAGATGTGAACTTTAGGAACCCTTGTGTGTCAGTTTAGAAAGTAAATTGGTGCATTTCTGTTACTGTAATTTCTTACAACCCCCCCGAAACTAAATCCTGGCTACGCCCATGATAAGGATACTATACGAAAACAGACTAGCACAAAAAATAACATCCAACGCCATAGAAGACCAGGACAACACAGATGAAGCCTGGGAAAAGCTGAAATCTAACATTACAAACTGCGCTCTCGAGGCTATCGGCTGCAGATCTGTCGGTAATACTCCACGACATAATTATAAATCGTGGTACAACCCAGACCTAAAAGAAATAGCCCGACAAAAATCAGAAGCCTACAGAAAATATATGAACACGAGAACTCAGGAAGCTTACGACCAATACAAACTGGTGAGGAACAGGTGCAAGCCAGAAGTGCGACACCTAAAAGATCAATACTGGGAGAACTTCAGCATTGAATTGCAACACGACTTATATGGCGGTCAAAAGAAAATCTGGAAGCTTCTCAGGAAGTTTAAGCAACCAGTTGACGAACAACATCAAACCGAATGTATAACACCTGCAGAATGGGCCTAGAAAGTGCTTTAGGAAATTGTATAAAATACTTTAGTAATAAAGTACTTTAGGAAATTTTTCATAAAGTACTTTAGGAAATTGTATGAAACAGAAAGCAACAACATCAAGGAAGGAACCATTACCGTAACGCACGAACAGACAATAGAGGAGTCATACTGGCTTATTAGCCAAGAAGAAATAAATCGGGAAATTAGGAACCTAAAAACAAGAAAGGGACCACGTGAAGATATGATTCCCAACGAACTCCTAAAATACGGCGGCGACAAACTCGAAACAGAAATCTACACCTTGTTTAGAAAAATTGTTGAATCCGAACAAGTGCTGGTAAGATGGAAAAACACAGTCATCATCCCGATCTTCAAGAAAGGTAAAAAAACAGACCCCTCAAATTACCGAGGCATCACATTGATAAACACCACAGCAAAACTTTTCACAAAAATACTTGCCCAAAAAATAAACGAACGAATAACGGTAAATGACGGACGAACAACAAGGATTCCGACAAAATCGATCAACTACAGACGCAATATTTACTGTAAGACAGATCACCGAGAAATCAATAGAGTTTGCCAAACCCGCATATCTGTGCTTCGTCGACCTGAGCAAAGCATTCGACAAAATCCGTGATTTCAGAACTCAAAAAAACGAGGAGCGAGGGGATAGCTAACCAACCTAATAAGAAACATACACCAACCAACACCAACAACTACACAATCATAAAAACAAAAACAAAGACATCAGAGAGGGTGCGCGTAAGTGATGGTGTAAGACAAGGTGACAGCATGAGCCCGACTATATTTAACATCATAATGGACAACATAATAACCACAGTAAAGAACCTAAAAGCGGTATATAGAATAGGGAACCAATCCTTCAACATCCTATGCTATGCAGATGATGCAACGCTAATGGCAGACAACGAAGATGATCTTCAACGATTACTAAAGACAATCTAGGAAACAGCAATGAAATACAACCTCGACATTTTCCACCAAAAAACCAAATGCATGGTACCCAGCCGATACCCAACAAGATGCAAACTCGTAGAACTCGACGGTAAGGTAATAAAACAAGTGATGAGCTTCACATACCTCGACATACAAATATCAAGCGACAGAAACCTTAAGATGGAAACCCCAGCAGCCACCAAGAAGACTCGAAAAATATCCGGTGCAATAAACAATATAATGTGGAGAAATAAACATATATCTAAAGAAGGTAAAATCCGAATATACAAAACCGCACTAGGACCAATTCTGACATACGCAGCCGAAACAAAAGCCGGCACAGCAGTTATCAAACAAGCCTTAAGAACGACAGAGATGCGCATCCTACGAGCGATAAATGTGGTCGCGCTAAGAGACCAAATCAGGAGCTCCACAATCAGAGAGGATCTACAAATACAGGATATCGTACGCTGGACAAGAGACCGTCGGAGGCACTGGCGCGACCATGTGAAACGCATGATCCCACAGCGGATCGTTAACTGAGCCATGACACAAAGACCCAACAATTCAAGACCACCTGGAAGGCCAAAGAGATGAGCAGACTCCTGGACATCCATATCACAGGAGATTAGAGATTAAGGAGGAACTTAAAGAAACAGGCACACGTGCTAATACAAAAGTCTAAGAAGAAGAAGAAGTTTTTCCGTTCATGATATCCTGAGCATGCGTCTCCAGAATTTCATTTCAAACGCATCAATTCGTCTTCTGTCAGTCATTTTTATTATCCAAGATTCCGCAGTGTATGTGACTATAGGAAATATAAGTGTCTTTATGACTGCCATCTTGGTTCCTTTAGAAATGCTGTGATCCTTCCAAATACGTGAAAATTTGGCAATAGCGATTTTGCCCATAGCTATTCTTCTCCTTATTTCCTTTTCACAGCTGCCAGTTCTTGAAATTTGTGAGCCCAAATACACGAACTCTTTTACTATCTCCATTCCATCAATATGCGTTGCCCTTTGCAGTCTTTCTTGGGATCGGTCTATTATAATTATTTTGGATTTTGTTTTATTTATTTCAACGCCCACCTCTCCGCTGATTTCTTTCACCTTCTGGAGCAGGTCCTTGATCTCTTCTTCCGTACTTCCCAGCAATGTTCATCTGCGTACCGTAAATTTGATATTTTGCTGCCTCCTATAGATATTCCTCCATCCCAGTTGTGAGTTGCTTTGCAAACTATACATTCTCCGTAGAGATTGAATAAAATAAGTGAAAGGATGCACCCCTGACGAACTCTTTTGTATACCCTGAAGGGGTCACTGAGGCAATCTTCAATTCTGACCTGTGCTTCTGCAGATTGATATAGGTTAGCGCTGAGGCTAATAAGATGTCTAAGTACTCCAATCTTCGACATAACGGTCCATAATTTGCTCTATTTTACTTGATCGAATGCCTTTTTGTAGTCAATAAAACAGAGGTATCCAGGTTTGTTTAACTTCCTTAGTTTTCGAATAATCTGTCTGATGTTCAAGATGTGCTCTCGCGTGCCTCGTCCCGGCATGAAACTTGCTTGTTCTTGTGGGATTTGGGGGTGTATGTATGCTTTCAACCTGTCGTGAATTATACGTAACAATTGAAAATAGGAGTTTATCACTACGATATCTTCAATCTGTCAGTAGCTGGAATTACACGGAAATCTTCTGTTACTCTTTGGCACACCACGCTCTATATGTGTAGTGTGAGCCGTTCGCTGCGTCAAAGCAAGTAACGGGAACGGTCAAGACCAAATTTTTACTCCAAAGAGTAACAGAAGATTTCCGTGTAATTCCAGCTACTGACAGATTGAAGATATCGTAGTGATAAACTCCTATTTTCAATTCTATTACAAATTTGGTTCGGACCATAACATCTCATAAGTAACAATGTTTTGCTGACGTGTGATATTAAGGATATCGTTCTGTAATTTGAACATTGGGTCCTTGCTCTTTTTTTATAGATTGGCACGAATATTGAGGTTGCCCAATCAGTCGGCCAAACTCCTGATATCCAGATCTTGTTGCGTAATATATGCAGGAGACTTATCATATTTTCATCAGACACGCTAATCATTTCTGCCACTATTCCGTCAGGTCCTGCAGATTTTCTAGGTTTAAGCTTTTTGAGAGTCCACTCCACTTCGGATTTAAGGATTTCTGGTTCTTGATCTTCTCAGTTTGGGATTTCAGGTGGGTTGTCTCCTGGTTAATCTTCGAACAAGTTTTGACAGTATTCTCTCCATCTCTTTGCAACCTCTGTTTTCTCCGTTATTACTTCTCCTTGCTCGTTTTTTACAAATATCGTTCGCGATTTGAAGTCTCTGGTTATCTCTCTGATTTTGGAAAAAAGGTCTCTGGATCATGTGGTCTTCGATTTCTCTGCATATTGTCGATATATAGCCGTTTTTGTCTTCTTTACACATTTTGCTTATATCTTTGGATAGTTTACTGTAGTCTTCACGTCGTTCTTCGTTGCTCAAGCCATTTTGTTTTAGTTCCTTTCTTTCCTGTATAGCCTCCCATGTTATGTCTGTTACCCACGTTTTATCCACTCCCTATCAACTTTTCGCCAAAATGATCATGTAATCATTGTCTGACCAAGGCTGTGCAATGTGCAAGGCAGCCGTATTGTTGCCAAAACAAATTATTACGTATTTCTGGCTTTAATGTATTAAGAAAAGGTAAGAAGAAATGTTCCAAAATGTTCAAATACACGTGCTGGTTTAAATTTCCCTCTATAATTTTATAGAGGGATATAACCATATTTATGGGCCAATGATTCGATAAAAAAAATCCACACCATACATTAACTTCTTTTATAACTTTGACTTCGTTTGTTTATTATGAAATTAGGATTCTCACAACCCCAATGACGACGATTTTGTGAAGATACGTATCCGTTTGTGCAAACTGTACATTCATCGGTAAAAAAATAAATCTATGAAATCTTTAGTTTTCAGGAAAATGTTCAACTATCCATAAACAAAACTCTTAACGTCTGTCTTCTTCAACAGATTCAAGTGTATGCCGCATCTTTCGATTAAACGGTTTAATTTTGTTTTCCTTAAAAAATTGAGCAATAGCCTGTTGCTTAAATCCAGTGTCGCTTCCTTAAAGATAATTTCGGGTTATCTAAAACTGACCGTATTACTAATAATGTAGGTGCATTGCTAATAATGTAAAATGCAAGTAAATAAATATCTGATATTATTTTATTGACAAGACTGGATACGACAAGACAAGATTAGACAAGCCAAGTAACCTAATGTAACCCAACCTAATTCGACAAGACTGGGGATCGTCCATTAATCACGTGAGGCTAGAAAGGAGGGGGGTTGTGAAGAATCACGAACTTTCCGAGATCTCTACTCGTGCGCCGAAATTTCTTAAAAAAATCTTTAATTCTTGCAGGCGATAGTGAACGGAAAGAGATAGCGAAATATAATTTGCATATCTGTAATCAGCAGCAAAAATGCTTTCATAAAAGTTTTTAAATTTTGCTGTAACTAAAAAAATAACGATTTTGACAAAATCGATTTTCTAGCGTTTCGTCGCTTCCGCGTTCCTGACTCCCCATATCGATGGTATTTCTTAACTGAAAGCCTCCTAAGGAATATTAAATACATTTTTACTAATTTTGGGACGCTGAATCGATTGGTGAAGACTAGAAGTCTCTGTGGTGAGCTGTTCAAAAGTTATGACAGCGTGAAATCAGTCGGAAATGCGAGATGTTGAACATTGTAAAAATATATAAAACTTGTTTATTTTTAACTTTGGAGCAAAACAAACTGGAAAACCGGTTTCAGCATTTCGACTTCCTTCGGGTTTTAAAAAGTTTTCCAGAAAAATTTTCAACAATTTTCTATCATTTCGTTCGAAAAATATGTGCTTTTTCGGTTTTCTTCGATTTCCTCGAGAACGGTAAAAGGCAGCGAAATCATTTTCGGCGCACAGAAACTACACGACAAGACGAACAAATCCATGTGTAAATTGTCCGGAAAGATTCAATAATTCGTCTAGAAATTTTAAACTGAAATTTACCGGATTATCGATTTGTTAACTAGATGTCTCGGAAACAGATAATCAAATACGGATTGCGGCATCGTTTTCAGAGGGTCATATTCCTATTAATACAGTAAAACTGTCCACGGGCAATTAACGACTTTCCGAGATCTCTACTCGAGTGCCGAAATTTCTTAAAAATTTCTTCAATACTTGCAGGGGATAGTGAACGGAAAGAGCTAGCGATGTATTATTTGCATATCTATAATCAGCAGCAAAAATGCTTTCAGAAACGTATTTAAATCTTGCCGTAACTAAAAAAATAACGATTTTGACAAAATCGATTTTCTCTCATTTCGTTTCGGCGTTCTAGATTCCCCGTGTCGATTGTATTTCTTAACTGAAAGCATCCTAGGGAATACTATATACATTTTCCAACAAATTTTGGGACGCTGAATCGATTGGTGAAGACTAGAAGTCTCTTTGGTGAGCCGTTCAAAAGTTATAACAGCGTGAAAACTTGTGTGAAAAATGAAAAAAAATAAACGTGATTTTGGGGGAGGGTGTTTTAACCTAAAACCTCACCACATATCGCTAAGGGGGCGGGGGGGTCTAAGTCTTGTCTGTCTAGTCTTGTCTGTCTAACCTTGTCTGTCTTATCTGCCGTATTTTGTCTGGCTGGTCTTGCCTGTCCATAATATATATATATATATATATATATATATATATATATATATATATATATATATATATATATATATATATATATATATATAAATTTAGCATAAAAAATGATGTGCACTCACCTATTAAGGCTTAGTAGCCGATTATCCTATCCGCAGAGTAATTTTTTATCGCACAGCAAGACTCCTTATAATCCAGCCGTTCAGTATAACGCGTCTTTCACAAAGCGCGACAAAGCGTAAAACTCTTTTTAATTAATGCATCGGACGAGATCCTCACACCTCATCAGCACGCCAAACGCTAAATTGACCACTCAGCCTGCAAGTATTCACTCTGGTCGAGTTTTTTAACCGAAAAACAGCGTGGAGAGTTGAATGATGAGATAATAAGACCGGTGCAGCGAGTCTTTGTCGGAGATTGTTTTCGAGATTAAAATGGATTTTTTAGGGAAAAAAGCGAAGGATTACACCACCCCAAGTGGGAGATAAATGAATTTCATTAATTGTTTCAGAATAAAACACAATTGTTAAAAATAGATTTTTTTAAAGATACGTCTATTTACTACTAATTTTATTCTACTGTCTACATTTAACATCCTATTGTCTATTGACTGCAGTTTACCGTCTCAAGTCTGCTGTTTATACTTTACTGTCTATTATCTACTATCAGCATTTACTGTTAAATTTAACGGTACTTACGTACTAACGCCACCGCAGCTACAGATTTGGTTAGATTAGGTTATAATGGAGCAGATAAATCCAGAGCACATATCGCGCGGTAGCGCGACCTCTCGCTGCGGTGGCGTTAATACGTAAGTACCAATTTAACTAATATTTCACTTGTTTACTGTGTACATTAATTTAACTATCTATGGTTTACTGGATGTTCGTAATTCTGTACGATTTATTGCCAATAACTGTTATCTATTATCTGCAGTTAACATTTTACTGTCTAAGATAAACATTTGACTGACTGTTGTCAACTGTGAACAGTAATAAGGAAATTATACAGTTACTGTTTTCTTTATTACTGTTTACTGTCTACTACCTAACAATTCAAGGGGTAATTCATTGGCCTATTCTAAGAATATGTTGTTCTATGATGATTTCTGAATTTCTAGAAAACAGGATGCACAAAATTTGCGACAGCTACAACATTTTATTATCAAAAAGTGACGCCAAGTTGGCCAATCTGCAAGAAATGTTCGAAATGATTTCCTCCAGCCTGGATACAAGCATTCAATATTCTCGTCATTTAGTGCCGAACTCTTTCAAACACACCAGAGTTATTTCTAATTGAGTTAGCACCCAGCAATTATCCGATTTCTTAATTCGTCCACATTTTCTACTGGAGTAGCGTATACTAATGACTTCAGATATCCCCATTAGAAATAATCCAGGGGGATTAAGTCTGGCAATGCAGCAGGACATGCTGGCCCACCTCGACCAATTCAGCGATTTTCGTATGTCGTTGTTAAAAAATCACGAGTAAACAAACTGAAATGTGGTGCTGCACCATCGTGCATAAACCACATTGCAATTCTTGTCGCTAATGGTACATCCTGCACAAACTCGGGCAGTGTTTCTTCTAAAAAGTTGCGATACATACGCCAGTAAGTCTTGCTGGTAGAAATACCGCTCCAATTAGATAGTCATCCACAATTCCAAACCAAACATTCAAGGGGACCTGATGTTGAAATTGATCTTCACATACCTCATGCGTATTTTCATCTGGCCACACATATTGTTATGAAAATTCTTCACTACATTTCTTGAGAAATTGGCTTGATCGGTCAAACGAATCTGTATCAGGAATTGAGGCTAGAGAATTAATGTTTCAAAAGCCATTAACATAACGCAATACGTGGACAGTAATCAGAAGGTAGGTACCTGAACACGTTGAATGTGGTATGGATACAACAAATTGCCCTTAAGAATTTTCCAAACTGTACAATGACTTACATTCAAAGTATTGACAATTTGCCGCGTGGAAGTACTTGGATCTTCATCTATGATTTCCAGAAGATTCTGTTCCGGTTGTACCGTTCTTACTCTTATTAATCTTCTTGGCCCTCAATTTCGTTTCAATGTGCCTGTTTCACGACGACAAGACGTCGATGAATGTTTTCGAAATTTTTCGGTCGGGGATATTGCGGCTAGGAAACCGTTCAACGTACAATCGTCTAGCTTGTAATGCCATCAGCAAGTCCATACATGAAATGTATGTCAGTCATCTCGGCGTTCGTATGCCTGGTCTTCACTAACTATTAAAGACACGCCAAACAGCCGAACGTCACACAATGTAAACAACTGCTACCGATATATGTGATGATCACTGACGAGAAGTATTCAAATGAACGGTATTAGATAAAACAGCCGTTCCAAGTTATCGTCAACAATTTTTTGTACTTGATAAACTCATTAATTTTTTGTCTTCATAAGCTCATAGGTGTACGCCATAGTTTTATTTACATTAATGATTTCAACAAATATCGAATATAGTTGTCGCAAATTTTGTTCACCCTTTATTTTCGAAACAAAGGGTTCTTCGGAAATCATAAGACAAAATGTTCTTAGAATAGGCCAAGGTATAACTCCTTGAATTTTTGCCGCATGTTTACCGAAAGGCCGGTCCAGACGCTACGTTTTGCACAACCTTTTGTCTGCACAGTTCAACACGTTGCAGATAAAACGTTGCGTGTAGATAGGAAAAGTTCGCAGTTTTGAAAACGGCGCGAAGACGGTACAGTTGCAGCGATAACTGAGCTAGAGAGCATAGATATCCATGAACTGTGCAGACAAGTCGGCGCATGTAGACGGTAGCTCCGTTTTCCGCTTCATTTTGTTCAAAAATGACCATACTAGTACCTCCTGCATGACGATTAGACTAAAACTGTCCGAAATATACAGATATATCTGCACCGTGTAGACGCTCTGAAAATTGCAACGTTTTCATTCCATTTCATTCGTCTATTGTCTACTATCCACATTCTACTATTTACTCTTGATAGTTTTACGGCAACTAATTACTATAATTTGTTTTTCATTCTATCATGTTTATTTATATTTGTCATTTAAAGTTTGTTCTATTTTGTTCCCCTATTAAACTATTTGAAATATTAAAAAGGATTCGATGTTTGTTTTTGGAGGTCGTGAGCGTGAACCCTAAACAAATATAATGTAGCTAATAATATGGCAGACACTTCATTATGAAATACGGCTTTGTATTCGAGGAGAGTCGGTTGGGATCATTAATCAGACGAGTTATTGTCATCAACATCAGTTGGTGCGCCCTTCCCAAAAAAGGGTTGCGATTCACGGTGACACTTTAACAAACCGTGGAAAATTTGGAGTTTTTTATTATTATTTTGATTTTGTTAACCGCTGGAACAAGTCGTGATTTTATTACCATATAGTTCTATTAAGTAGCGACCCAGATGAGCTAAAAGTCATGACAGAACAACTGTACCACAGCGATGAATCGTATGGTCAAAACTAGAAGTCTATGTAGTGGTGAGTCGTTCAAAGGTTATGACAGCGTCAAATCTGCCGCAAATGCGAGTTAGTGTACAGCGAAAAACTATATATCTTATTTATTTGCAACTTTAGAGCGAAATAAACATGAAAATTGTTTTCAGCGCTTCGATTTCCTTCGGGTAACATAAAAAAAATCACGCGAAAATTTTACAAAAAAATTCGACAACAAAAAATTTACAACATTTTGGTCGAAAAAAATGTACTTTTTCGTTTTTTTTAATTTCCTCAAGAACGGCAAACAGCAACGAAATCATTTTTGGCACACAGAAACTACTCGACAAAATGAACAAGTCGATGTGTAAATTGTTCGGAAAAATTCAATAATTCGTCGAGAATTTTCAAACTGAAATTTTACGATTCTCGATTTGCTAAGTCAATATCTCAGAAATGGTTGCAGATAATCAAATACGGATTGCGGCATCGTTTGCAGATGGTCATTATTCTATGTACACACTCAGATTATCTACGGTAAATTCATTACTTTCCAAGATCTCTACTCGAGCGACGAAATTTCTTACAATTTTCCTCAATTTTAGCAGGCGATAGTGAACGGAACGAGCTAGCGAAATATAATTTGCATATTTATATCAGCAGCAAAAATGCTTTTTAATTTTGCTGTAACTCAGAAAATAACGATTTTAGCAAAATCGATTTTCTTGCATTTTATCGTTTCCGCGGTATTGACTTCCCGCTTAGACGGTATTCCTTAATTAAAAGCCTCCTACGTATACGATATACGTTTTTCGGCTAATTTTGGGACGCTGAATCGATTGGTGAAGACTAGAAGTCTCTATGGTGAGCCGTTCAAAGGTTATGACAGCGTGAAATCTGCGGGAAATGCCAAATAGTCTAAAGCGAAAAACTATATATGTATCTTGTTTATTTGTAACTTTAGAGCAGAATAGACTAGAAAATCGTTTTCCGCGCTTCGATTTCATTCGGGTAACAAAAAAAAATCACAACAAAATTTTCCAAAAAATTGGACAACAAATTCAATTTCGAACAATTCATTTCGGTCGAAAAAATGTGCTTTTTCGGTTTTTTTCAATTTTCTCCAGAACGACAAACAGAGACGAAATCATTTGCGGCACACAGAAACTATTCGACCGGACGAACAACTTGATATGTAAATTGTTCGGAAAGCTTTAATTATTCATTTAGAAATTTCAAACTGAAATTTTACGATTCTCGATTTGCCAAGTCCATATCTCAGTTGCAGATAATTAAAAATGGATTGCGGCATCGTTTTCAGAAGGTCTTTTTACTGTTAGCACACTCACAAACACACACAGATTATCCGCGGGAAATGCATTAGCTTCCAAGATGTCTACTCGATCTCTATTTATATCTTATATATCCGGAAAGATTCAATAATTCGTCGAGAAATTTCAAGCTGAAATTTACTCGATTTCCAGGAAAATAACGTTATTTAATAACTTTAATAACTTTGTATTATTTTAGGATGTTCTGAGTAATTGTTGCTGCATTGGTCCTGTTCACCTTTAAATGAGATTCGAGCAGTGTTGAGAAAAATTAAAAAGAGAAAAGCACCAGGGTAAGACATAGTTACATCCTCTTAAACAAGTCTGCAAGAGTAACGAGTATCATCATCGTGGATGAATGCTGATGCAATTCTAGTGTTCAAGACAGGCAGATATAGAGAACTACAGATCATTCAGTTTACTGTCAGTTTTCTAGAAACTGTTGACCCGCATAGTTACAAACCGCCTAACCAGCAAGTTTGACTTTTACCAACCGGTCGATCAAGCAGGATTTCGCAAAGTCTATAGCACAACAGACCATATCCAGGTGATGCACACGAGTAGGGAAAGATGATTCGTTCTGGCGCCACCGCCACCGCTTCGGGTGACCTTTAACACTTCCGGTGACCCCGACCTTTACCACTTTCGGTGACCTTGGCCACTTCCTAGCAGAGGTTAGGAATGAAGTGCGCCTCATTCCTAACCTCTCGTAACATAGTCTAATCTAACATATAGTTAACGTAGTGCAACTAACCTAACCCAAGATTAAAAGATAATGATGATTAAGATCTAATTAAACCTTATTAATAGGTGATTAAACCTTATTAAAATCTGATTAACCTGATTAAGATCTGATTAAACGCTGATTAAATCTGATTAAATGCTGATTAAAAATAGACCTCACGCCCTCTTTAGTGCGGAGCTACAGACTTCATACTCTCTTTAGCGTGGGGCTACATAGACCTCACACCCTCATTAAACCTGGTTAAGATCTGTTTAAAAGTTGATTAAAACTGATTAAAAGCTGATTACAAGCTGATTACAGCTGATCAAGCTAATTGACAGCTCATTAAAGCTGTTGTGGTAAATATGGTATGACTAGTAGAAATATTCAGCGTAGCCTTATTGATGTGCTAAACATCCGCTCACGTCTAACCGACAGCTGATAAGCCAAACAGGTTGAAACAGGAAATGCCAGTGCCAGACATCCTGTTACGCCTACAGGAAATTGTTATCGGGAATGACCAAGTTCACCGGAAGTGGTCAAGGTTGCCGGAAGCGGTGGCGGTGGCGCCAGAACGAATCATCTTTCCATACTTACACGCTTATCGAGAAGACACATAATACAATATGCCACTCCATCGAATCATCATACGTAGACTACCAGAAGGAGTTTCTATCGAAACGTAGGCGATATTGGCAGCTATTATAAGGCGAGAATTGACTGTCACTACTCTAATATTATTAAAGACATCTACGCAAATGCTACGCTTCACGTTAAGATTGATGAGGACAATAAGACCGAGAGGACTAGGATAGAGAGAGGTGTAAGCCGGGGAGACACAATCACTCCCAAGCTATTTACCTTCGCCGACCTTTAGTTTGGGAGGTCAAATGTATTAATATCAACGGCATATACCTCAATCACCTAAGATTTGCCGACGATATTGTACTAATAAGTAACGACCCAGATGAGCTGAAAATCATGACAGAACAACTGTACGATGCATCGAAAAAACTGGATCTGAAGTTGAACCTCCAGAAAACTAAAATCCTGACTCCAGATAATATTCAGGTTTTTCCGTGCAGACCCAGACATTGGAAGTCGGAGATCAATACATTTATCATGGCCATAACATCAAACTGGGCAAGGAAAACCAAACCATAGAAACTATCTGGAGAGTGGGACGTGTGACCAGCTATTGGAAAACTTGCTTTATTCTCAAAGATCTACAAATGCCGATTAACCTCGAAAAGGTTTACGAGGCTTGTTTGCTGCCCGTAGCAACATATGGCATGAAAACCGTAGCGCTAGTAAAGAACATAGGAGTGCAAGGAGTGGTGACAAAAGGCTACCCAAATGACAACCTCACCTGCTCGCGGTGCACCCTGCTAGAAAACCAACGAGGCTCTGTCGACCGAATCTCTGCCGGAATAAGCAGATAATCTCTTGCTAGCCAACAGCTACGGGTGGAGGAGCTGGCAAAAGTAAGGGTACCCCCGTATCCTTGGGACAAGAAAAGGTTCCTAAAGGCGGATGAATCTAAACAGATCAACGGCACGAGGATATGGTAGGCAACGGAAAACCACCACATTAAAGATCCTTCGGGATATTCCTAGTAGAACCAATTACATGAATACAATAGTAACGGAAAACCGTACCGATCATGGATCTCGGAGTCCAAGATCCGGCAAGAGAGGAAACATCGCAAAAGAAGAAAAGTGTAAGGCCTCTCAGGTCGTCATCCGGCGAAATCCTTACATGGCAAGTGCAATACACACAAAGCAAAAAACTCCAGAAACCAGGAAAATGTCAACAATTAAAAGTATCGGTACCTGGAATGTGCGTAGCTTGTTCGAAAGTGGAAAAACTCAAGACCTATTAAGGGAAATAGACAGACTAAAAATAGACATCCTCGGAGTAAGTGAAATGCGATGGAGAGGGTCTGGCGAATGTCAAGTCGAGGGATACACTATCTACTATTCCGGGAACGACGACTCTAAACATTGGAATGGAGTAGGCATAATCGTCAGTCAAACTTTAAATAAGGCGGTAAAGAACGTCATAAACATATCTGATCGTGTAATTATAGTGCAAATAGAAACAAGACCAATAGCGTGCAATATAATTCAAGTATATGCACCCACAGGAGATGCACCAGAGGATGTTACCGAGTTGTTCTACAGCGATCTAAAAAGGGCAACTGATACAGTTAAACCGCATGAAATAAACATAATTATGGGTGATTTTAATGCCAAGGTGGGAAAGGGAAGACGAGAACGTATTGTAGGCGATTACGGACTGGGAAACCCAAACGACCGTGGAAACAGACTGGTTCAATTCTGCTTGGATGAAAACTACGTCATTGCAAACACATTTTTCAAACATCATCCAAGGCGCCTGTATACGTGGACGTCTAATGCAGACAGATGTGTAAGAAACCAAATAGATTTTATCATGATTAATAGTAGATTCAGAAATGCAATAAAAAACGCCAAAACATATACCGGTGCCGATGTACATACAGATCATAACCTACTAACGGCATCAATAAACACTGAAAAAATGTGTTAAAATGCAAAAAGTACTCCGTATAGACCACACAGAGGCTAAAATATCAGATCATACGCTCGAAGGTTAGGAATGGAATCATGATTCAAAGAGGGGTGCGACAAGGCTGTGTTCTCTCGCCATTAATTTTTAACCTTTATGCAGAAAAAATATTTCGAGAAGCATTGGATGGCAAGAACATAGGAGTAATCGTAGGAGGCATAGTGATCAATAACCTGAGGTATGCCGACGACACCGTTCTATTGTCTACGAACATAGAAGACCTACAAGAACTAATGACAACCGTTACAGAGCACAGCTTGTCCATGGGTCTTAAACTCAATGTTAATAAGACAAAATGGCTCGTCGTAAATAAAACCAGCGTAAATAACCAGCTGAATCTAAGAGTTGGAAATGAGGTGGTGGAACGCGTCTACTCCTATAAGTACCTTGGCTGTAACGTAAACGACAAATGGGACATGACATCGGAAATTAGAAGTCGCATCGAACAGGCAAGAGGAGCTTTCACCAAAATGAAGAAAGTGCTGAACAACAGGCACTTGGAAATCCCCCTCAGAATCAGATTGTTAAGGTGCTATGTGTTTAGTATCCTGTACTACGGCGTCGAGGCTTGGACACTTACGGAGGCTATGTGTAAGAAGGTGGAGGCTTTTGAGATGTGGACTTACCGTAGAGTGCTGAGAATTTCTTGGGTGGATCGAATTACTAACGTCGAGGTCTTGCAAAGAGTCAATAAGCAAACAGAAGTTCTCAACACAATAAAGAGAAGGAAACTGGAATACCTTGGTCATGTTATCCGAAATGATAAGTACAGGTTACAGCAGACAATAATACAGGGTAAAATACAAGGTACGCGCAGTCCAAGCCACCGCAGAACATCATGGCTCAAGAACCTTCACCAATGGTTTGCACAAAGTACAAGATCCCTATTTCGAAAAGCTGCAGATAAAATTCAAATAATGAAATTGGTCGTCAACGCCCTTGGAGGGCATGACACATGAAGAAGAAGAATAAAGAACAGCGCAAACTGTTTGAGGATGTGCCAAGGAGGGATGGAACGAACAATGCTGGTGATAAGCCTGAGAGAATGGATACGAAATGTGGACATATGTGGACATGGACGTAGTAATGTGGCGAGGCAAGACGACTAGAAATAGCCCAAGAAGATCGTCCAGTGGAGTCCCAGAACAACCAACGAGGGGTGAAAAAGCCGCAACTAAGGTGGATGACTGATATCCGGAAGATTGCGAGTAAAACCCGAAGTAAGTGGAAGAATAGGGAAGAGGTCTACATCATGGATAACGACATGTTGAGGAAGTAGATATTATATGTTCTTGTTCCATCTATAGGTTTTATAGGTTTTATAAAGAAATTATGTTCAAAAACCAATATTTTATACTTCAAGTAAGCTCGGCGGTAGAGCTTTTGGAACTTTTTTATGCATTTTTCGCTTCCTCAACACTTAAAATGTCTTTCAAGCATTCAATATCTTGGTCCTCGAAAAAATGTTTTGCAACCAAACCACAAGGCACTGGCGGTTTTGGATTAAATTCTCTAATACCTAATGTTTGCATACCTTTTTTTTGGGAGGAAGGGGAAACCTTTTATAGGCACCGTCTAACTCGGTAGTGTGCGACTCCTTCTCTTCCAGATAGTTTACCCACTAAAACCACCTACCCCTTATTTTCCGCCCTAAAACAACTCGGCACTGCAATCTTGCATAACTTCAAGTTGTGGGCTCCTGATTTACTTATCTAGTCCGTTAGTTTCCTTCTGCCATTCCCTCTCGTCTTTCTCCTTCTGCTGCATGATATCATTGATAATTGCACCGACGTCGTTCCACCTGTCCTCGCTTTCTAGGATCAGCTCTGTTAACACCCGGGGGTACATTGCCCCACCCCTTAACACTTCCAGCTTCGCCCTCTGTCCTGCCCACTAGTCGCAGCTGAACAGCGTATGTTCGGCCGTCTCCGGCTCCGTCTTGCAATACGGGCAGTTCTCCGCGTTCGTCTTGCCGATTCTTTTCCTATAGCTCTGAAAACAGCCATGGCCCGTTAGCGCCATTGTCAGGTGGTAGCTTAGCTGCCCGTGCTTCCTATCCAGCCAGGGCTTAACATCCGGTATCAGCTTGTAGGTCCAATTGCTCATATCCTTATTCCACGACTCCTGCCAGTTTTGAATGGTTTCCCTTTCTTCTTCTTTCACCGCCCTTGCATCATTCACCTCCTTGTCGTGCGTGCGCCCCACGATTCTGACTCTTTCTTCTAACAGTAGCTTCAGTGGAATAAGCCTTGCCAGTACCCGCACAGCGTCGGTCCCGACAGTTCTGTACGCGCTGAGTATCCTAATAGCGATCTTCCTTTCAAAGGAATGTTTGCATACCAGTCTTATATTGTTCTAAATTAATACAGCCAGTTCGCATCCTATCCATTAAATTGAATTAATATTCTAAGTGAGGTTTTTTGTATAATAAGGGTGGTTGAGAAATCCCTGAACGATAAATGAGACATTTATGTAATAAATTAATCAAGAAATTGATGTGGTCAACTGTTGATGCAGACATTAATGTAAATGCGTCATTAGAGATAAGATTTTATGCTCCCTCAAGTAGAACTGAGCTCGTCTCCTGGCCTCGGTATCTTCATTTATAAAATTAGGATAATCTTCGGATTTTAATGTAAATTCCTCTTGGATCCTCCTGCTTCTTCTTGGACTTTTTCAAGCCCATTAAGTATTTTACACCTGTTTCAGAAGCTTCCTCCGACCCGAAGCTACTCGTTGTTTGAGAAGTTGTTGAATCTGTCCAAGTGTCTTCACATACATCAGTGTAATCTTCTTCTTATTATTTTAGGCAGCATCGCTTGTATTATCCTGACGCTTCTCCTGTGACATAGAAGTCCAACTGTCTTTCCACCTTTTGGGAGATCGGCCCGTTGTTATCTGTGTAATCTTTTTTTGCATACATTTCTTGGCTGCCTTTAGTGTCAATTCTAGAGATCTATGTGGGTTTAGTGGAAAATCTGTGATTAGATGTTCGGGAGTTAAAATATGTTAGTAAACTTTAGTTTTGGGCGGACCCAGAGGTTCAACTTCTTCTGCATTAGAAATTGAATCGAAAGTTTTATTTGAAGTTTCTTCCTCCATATATATATATATATATATATATATATATATATATATATATATATATATATATATATATATATATATATATATTTGGAATTGGTAAAACCATACAACATTATAGATAATCAGATAAACTTAATAAAGACGGAACAAAGCTTGAATATATAAATATACTCAACCTTTCCGGAACTCTATAATACTAATGAGTCTTTTTAGGACTACCAAAAACAAATCTCGTATGAAATTTGTCAGTTATTCTATAGCTTTCAGTCCACCTTCGTGGCACTCCACCGTGGCAATCCACCTTCGTGGTTTTTGTTGAGTGCCACGAAGGTGGACTGAAAGCTATAGAATAACTGACAAATTTCATACGAGATTTGTTTTTGGTAGTCCTAAAAAGACTCATTAGTATTATAGAGTTCCGGAAAGGTTAAGTATATTTATATATTCAAGCTTTGTTCCGTCTTTATTAAATATATATATATATATATATATATATATATATATATATATATATATATATATATATATATATATATATATATATATATATATATATATATATATATATATATATATATATATATATATATTTGTATATTAAATTGTGACTTTACTTAATAGACCATTAATTTGTGACCTTTAACAAAGTTGTCATAGACTAATAAATCACAAACTCTGCAAACAAAACTATCATTTAAGTTTTTTGCTTTAGAAATGAACTCTTCTCTGATTACTTCTTAATTTGTAATAGTTCAAGCTGCCATATAGTTTCTCACTGCCATGTCAATTATAAGGAATAACACACAGCGCCAATATTTTTAAAAATGCCGGTAGTTATGCAACCCCGTTCACAAAGATAAGTCACCTATTGATCAAAAGTCACTGAAAAAATAAGGGGGCAAAAAACATCATTTTTTGGAATTTAAAAAAAAAATTTATAAACCGTTTAACGACTTGAAATCTAACAGAACTGAACAGAACAGAACAGAAAAAGATTCAGAGAAACAGAACAGAAAAAGTATTTTATAAAAATAATTTCATTCATCTGCCGTATCCGGGGACGGCTGGGCAAATTCTTAAGCTTTTTTCACTTTTTCACCCACAACTCGGTCAGTTTTCGTCGTACGGACGTGGTTCCGGTGTGTCCGGAACATCGCTACACGTCCGACTGTCATCTCAATTTTCGATAATTTTGCTTAAAATTCTTGGGAAAGGCGAAAAACTCACTTTTTCTTGCAAACAATTCGTCATTTTTGGTCGCCTAAACTAAACTACGCGATTCGAAAGTCTCATCGATAATCGCCATAATCGACTATGTCAGAGCGAGGGGGCCGCTTGAGGCGGTGTTTTAGTCGGAGGGCCCGGATTCGCGGGAAAATGTGAAGAACGTCGTCCACAAAAGTCGCGCAGCGACGAGAGTGGTGTCGGAGCACGCGTCTCGAAATTTTCTACCGGAATCCTTGCTTGAATTTAATTTTTCCTGGCCATCTTCGCCGTGACCTCCGTAAAAGTGGTAATTTTTTAAAACAAACTTTTGGGGTCTGTGTGGGGAAGCGTTCGGCCTGAATCGCCAGATTACGGCGGAATCACAAATTTGGATCTATTCTGAGACGACTGACATGTGGCGTGTCCAGGATTTCACCTGGGGGTCCGCACCACGTTTTTTGAAAAGGTCAAATTCGGCTTTTTTATGCCGCCGGAAGAGGTAAATTTTCGGTGTTTTAACCGCTTCTTCTTGTCGTCTGCTTTAACTGCGCATGTCCGTCCGCACGTTGCGCCCCAGCTTTGGTCCTCCGTCCTGCCGCGCTCCTTCAGAGGGTCAAAACCCCCTAAAAATTGAGGTTTCTGCGGAAACGGCCCGACGGAAGTGGCAGCAGAGGCCCAAATGGGATTGTACATTTTTCTGGTGTCAATCGAGAGCTCCGTTGAGCGGTGCTATTTTCGCGACTCAACTCTCCCAGGTTCGGACGGACCAGACCGAAACCTAAAAACACGAATAAGGTATAATTAATTACCTTTGAGGCGCATTTTTCGTCGGATCCCAAAAATTCTTCCCGAATGCTTTGGCTGCGACGTCTACGACGTGCAAGAAAATGCAACTTTTTTTTGACGATTTTGCAATCACTTCCACTGACGCCCTACACTTATGTACAGGGTTTCAGGTCGCCGATTGGATTCGTTCTCCTACGAACATTTTCCCGCAACTATTCCGGTATTATTTTTAAACAAACACGTGAGGCGTTTTGCGGTGGTACCTAGAACGCCCGAACCAATTGGCGGATCGGAACGGGACCGGCGTCGTTCGATCGGGCATAGAACTTATTAGTTTGTTTGGAAATTTATTCCAGATTCCGTTGAAGATGCGCCATCTTCAACGCCATAAAACGACGTTTCTTGGACGTCCGGGAAAACTCGCGCAGAATCACCAACTTAAGCTCTGCGGTAACAGTTTTGGGCAATTTCCGCAGAGAATTGAACGTTTTATGTTTTAGTGCAAGCGGCATTGCGCATCATCGTTTGCATCCGTCGCGACGCCCGCCCAAACTCGCCCTATAGCAAGAAAATAATGACGAAAGTAAAACGTCCGTATTTTTGTAGCCCCCCAGTGAATGTTCTGGATTTTTCAGTGGATTATAGAATGGTCCGTTGGCTTTTCGCACCAATAATTAGTCGCGACGCCCACTTATAACTGTTAATCGGCACAGAGAAAAACTTGAATGTTAATTTGGGGCACCAGGTTGTCGCGTTCTGATATTCCAAGAGCGGCACGTGGGCCCCGCGGAGACGCGCATTTTGGTACCAGCGCCGCGTCGCTGCGACCAGGGACTCGCCCGGCGCCACAGTTCGAAATGTAACGGCTCCCGTTCGCCGGATGGTGCGATCAGTCTAACCGCTGCAGTTTCGCCGTTTCTGGGCGCATGGACTCAAAAATGCGCACGAATCGGAACGGATTCCCGTGTCACTTTTGTATTTAAGGGTTCGCGATCCGATCCGTCCCAGTCGAGCTGCCGACGTTTACCCATTACCCAAAGACAGTTCGTGATACCCGAACATCACCCTTTTTTGAACGTTTTTTTTTACATTGACCCCTATCACCGCGTCCCCGAATCCGACTTTTGCGGCACGGGGCGATGCCGCCCGCCGCTGTATTTTGGTACCACTCTCGGTTTCTTGCGTCGCTCCGAGTGGCGCCGAGTTATGGACGAACAAAGACGTGGAGATTTTTGCCTTTTTTTCAACACGCCCGCAAATCACCAAGACGTGATCCAGAAAACTGACACCTTCACCGTGTAGCCTGGTCTTTTTCCTATCTGGACTGCGAGTTTTGTTGTTCCGCGGCCTGTAGTCTGCGCGAGGGGATTTTTAAAAAAAAACCTCTAAAAAATGAAAAGGTTTTAACAAATTTTAAATAATCTTTAAATAATCTCAGAGTTTTATCAATAGATGGCGCTGGTACAAAAAGAAACCCCGGGCTACATCGCCCGGGACGGCGCTGTATGAATTCAGGGCCCCGGGTCACACCTCCCGGAATGGCGGTGAAAGGGTTAATCAGGGTTTATATAAGATGTATTTGCCATACCTTGCCCAATATAACACTAATATTATAGGATGTTCTGACTTATAGTTGCTGTATGGGTACTGTCCACCTTTCCAATCTTGTCTTTAGTTGCTTGGAATAAGTTAGTTGAACTTAATTAATGTATTAATGTACATGTGTAGTACTTAATTAAGTCTTTAAACTCGTTTTATTTATAAAATTATATAATTTTGTGTACCAAATAGATAAATAAATGAATCTACGCAAAAAATAATGCAATTGAAATTTGAATCAGATTTGAAACAAAAGCGTCACGCACGTTTAACCTCAAGTATATTACAACTTTTTTCTTTAGCAATTGCAGATAAAATAAAAATTTCCGAGCTGAAAATTATAGCGTATTACATGAAAAGCCTATAAGAATTTATGATTTCTCAATCGAAAAACTAATTAAAGCAGTTATAAATGGAAATAAAATTCACCCAAATCTACATCTTGACATTTGTCTTTTCACCACTAGGCGTCGTACAGCAGAGCAAACATTAGTTAAAACCCGTACCTACCAATCGCAATAAAGCGGCGGAGTCTGGTAATGGCGCCAAATTCAAAAATGTAGTTTAAGTTATGGGCAGTGTGTGCGCGAAGTGTGTTCCTTGTTCTTTTGTGTCGCATAGCTGACATATTGCCGCCCAATTTTTTAGAGAATCTTGAGTGTGGTTATCCCGATTAAATCAGCAGTTCTTATTGCTATAATATATATTTTATCATTTCGCTGAAATATCTTTTTTATTGTTTTAATAAAAATAATTACTATTTCTTTTTCAGTTTTACATTAGTTAGGTTAGTGTTACATCCAGCATGGAAAGGTAATATATATAATCAGAATAGTTGATTCTTCTGAAAAGAACTATTCGACCTAGCATGCTATTCGACCCAAATCAACAATTACCCCCAACACTAAAAAATATACTTTAAATATCAACAAATTGATATATGGCAGACTTGATATATAGCGTGCAAGTTCCAAACGGTTCATTATTTCAAATATATTTTTGAATTTGGCGCCATTACCAGACTCCGCCGCTTTATTGCGATTGGTAGGTACGGGTTTTAACTAATGTTTGCTGTACAGCAGAAACATCAGCATAACCACTTGAAGTTAAATTCGAAAGCTTCTAAAAAAATTAGAATTCATTTCAGTTTTAAATTCAAAATAATTAAAATTTGTATAACACACAAGAACACCATTTCATTTAATTTGGTTTTAAACGAATTTGTATTTAAAAAGTTTGAATTTGTGTTCTTAAAGATCTAACAACGCACGACTAAACTACGGGTTGAAAACATTGCAGTAACATAGCAATGTATTACGAAAACAACACGCTACGAAAACATCACACCATAAATTAACACGGTAAAAAATGAAAGAAGACAAAATACACGTGGAAAATATCACAGCAATACAATAATAAGTCGAAAACATAAAATTGGGATAATATAACATCCTAATCATTACTATCACCAGATATTTTAGAATGTGATATTTTCGTAGAGCGTTGTTATTTCGGTATGATATTTTCGCCCCGCTGTTTAGTCGCGCGTTGTTTTATCAGGACACCTGAAGTGACAGATAGCCCAATTCACAAGCTTCGCGTGAAGTGAATTGAAAAATTTCGTTAGCGAACTGCTAATCAAATAAAATTGCGCGTTGAGAATTATAGCGCGAACAGTGAAAAACCATCTAAATTTTCGATTTCTGGCGTTTGTTTTGGACGAAAAGCAATTAAAATGGGCGAAAATGTAATTAAATCTTACCTCATTTAACAGGCAACAGTTTGACGTTTGTTTTGCACCACTCTCTACCGGAAACAAGTAAAGACACACTATATGGTTCTAAACGAAATTTAAAAAAACTGTTTCAAGATAAAAAAAGCCATAAAATTTTTATTTTTTAATGCCAAAGCTATTTAGAATTCAAAATTTAATAGCTTTTTTATATCTTTCTATACGCATGCAGCGAGTTACGTGCGCATGCAACTACGACATACGTTTCCAAAAAACATTTAAATTAAAAATTTTATCTTCGACCACTGTTGTAATTGCCCAATATTGTACAGTTCGTGGATTATGTAAATACATCATACAACACACATATGTAACAATCCGCGATTAATGTTATTTAATATTTCAAAATAACACTTGCTTGTTTGGTTTACGATTCGTTGAGAACTGGACGTGATTTCCAAACAATCAATAAACGTCAAATCATTCACATAGAAGCTGTCACTAATTTCGTTTTTTTTCACGTTTAAATCTAACGAAAACTACAAAGTACTAAATAAACAGGTATGTAACCATTATGAATGTATTTCTTTTCATTTCTATCAAGTTAAACAAGGTCGAAGATGTTACATCAAATATATTTTTCTTATTACACAGAAACACATTAGTGTGGTCGTAGATAAAGTATAGTACATAATTCGAGTTGTAAGGCAATTACGTACTCGCAGAATCGCCTCCCCGCTACGCGGATCGCGCGTAATTGTTTAAGTTCGCTCGTCGAGCGTAACTGCTCGTACGTAATATGTTTCTTACAACTCTCATTACGTAATATACTATTGCCAAACAACGAACTTTTACTAATATTAAACTTACCAAAGCTAAAATTAAAATTCATGGCGGGACAATCAACTTACAGGGAGAGTTTTGAAGTACCTACAGAAAATGAAAACGACAACAGTCTGGGTAAAACAGGTCCATATTGATCTAAAAAACGCCAACATCTCACCGACAGACATCGAAAGTGGAAAAATCTTCAGACACAAGGTCTACAGCTGGGAAATTATATTAGAGGGAAAACCCAAAATAACAAGAGGAAAATGGACAGATGATCGTCGAGATAAACATGATGATGATAAACGAGATGATGAAACAATTCTGGAAGAATAAGAAAAACAACAGCAACAGGTCATAATTTGCTTTATGTGATCCCCTGTGGGTCTAAACCTGGGGTGGGCACATATTTTGGCTGTAGGGCCACATTGTGGATGAATATTTAACCGCATTAAAAAAATATATTTTATTAGATATTTTAATGTGCAGTGTCTATGAAATTGTCGATCCAAACGATGGAACACCTCCTGACATGTCCATCCCAGAGACCCCCTGCACAATTCGGGACTTGTGGAAGGCTAGGAACATAAGAAAGGGATATGAGCCACTAAAACAAGCCAATCCTGACTGGCGACGCCTGCGAACGTCGTACACACAATTTATCCTATGATTTAAACGAATAAGTGTAGTTTAGAGACAATTAAATAAATATTAAATTGTGGCAGGTTCATTAGGAGGAAGAAATAGAGGAAGTAAAAACTAATTTTTGGGGGTGCAAAAAGATTATAAAGTTTCACTGCAATCGGAATTAATTTTCTGCCTCCGGAGTCAAGTGAAAATTGTCAACAAATATGGCTAAAAGAGGCCTTAGAGCATGACACACAAAGTTACACCAATGAACACTATTTATAAATAAACGTTTTAAATCTATAGTAATGATAGGTTTATTAAGGAGGAAACAATTTTTATAACCAAAATAATACAGAATAATTGGTAAAGTAAGTGGCCAAATCTTCTTGCTGTCGAATTTTGGCATTACTTTTCTTGAGTCTATCTGGGCTGTAATGAAACCCTCTATTATTGTTTTATTGCATAAAGTGGCTGAAGCTTCGGTCACAGATTCAACTGCTCTTTCTACTGCTTGTATCTAACACGGAAGGCGTAATAAATCCTATTCTCTTTTTGGTTGAATAAACAATCGGAGATTTTCTTCGCTTGCCGATTTTAATAACGATGGCTCAGTGAAATTTTCTTGCAATTCAAAAGATCTTAATATATTGATGCGTTAAAGTTTATCTTTTATAACTGAAACGGGTGCAATTTTTTTTGAGTTTCTAATCTAGCTTTTAAAATTGAACTTAACTTAAACTATTTTGTACAAGTATTTTTGGTCTGTACTAATATCTTTAGCAGAAAGCTTCTGAAGAAGTTGAAAGAAAGTTCGCCGGAATAGGTTGTACTGAGTTATAGATCTTTTCTCACAGTTCTCAAGTTCTTAACCAATTGTCCTTGCAAATGTTTTTGGCCCAGACGTACTACCGTCAATGTGTTGAAACAGATGTCTAAATGTCAGTTCATTCATGTGCAATAAACAAATAATCTTCTTTCTAGCATCCGTATAATAGCGCCGTATTTGCCAACATTTACATTTGTCCCATCACATAGAATTGCAATCAAATGATCCATTAAACCATCCGCATTAAAAAAAAAGTTGAATGTTTCTTGATGTATATGTCGTAGTCACATAGTGAAATCCGTCAGATTGTGTAAAACAGAGTCATTTCACGATCTGACGGCAGATCATGTAATTCATAAAACCAACGATTTTAGGCGTCATTATATTTATCTACGATTAAAGAATCTGGATTATTTACCGTTTTGACGTTTCACGAAATGACTAAGTGCAATCATTTGATAGTATAAAACTACTTGTCTTAATTATCAGACCTATAAAAAATATATAAATAAACAAATATATGTGTGGCTGCTTCATGAACTGCCTAGTCATATCGTGTAATACATGAACTGCCGTCAAATCATGAAAAGACTCTTTTTTACACAACCTGACGGATTACACTATATAACTACGACATATACACATTGCAGTGCCTGAAGCAGGTGTAATGTAGCCTAAGAGCTTCGACTTCTTTTATTAAAGAAATATGCTCTTCAAGTATGCGTCGCCTATTTCGTCTTTTTCAGACATAATTAAAGTTTGACTCTTTCTCCCATCGAAGTATAATGCTGGTGTTTGTGAAACAGTTTGTTGTGAAATTACATTTTCTCTAGCATTTTTTTGTTTTCGGCGAAGCTTACTTTTGTCTATTACTTGAAAACTCGATGCATGTAGAACTGCTGATCCAATAGCACTGCTCCTGCCCTGTCTGGCAATCCAAATCTATCGCATGTTTTCGATAGCAAAGTATAATCAACTACATTTTTAATATTACGCAGATTCAGTACTTGAAGTCCGCAACTTACCCCGCACCCTCCTTCATACTTTGTCTTTTAAATAAACCAAACACTTTCGTACTTATCATTACTAAAGACTATTACGCATATTACCATAAAGACCATATTACGCATGGAATCTGAAATCAATTACTTGAGTCAAGTATTAGTAAGTATAGTAAAGAAACTACTTTAGTTAAATCGTTCCATGATAGTCCGGAGGCAATAAAACTTAATAAAACAAAATAAAACTTTACATACCAATTAACAGCACCATTTGGCACCTTTTAACGCTGAGCGTTTTTGAAAAACGTAAAAAAAAATAAAATGACCCACCCTAATGTACATTGACTATACTGTAGCCCTTGTTTGCGCATTTGAGAGAGAGGATGGATACACGACTGTTTGGGGAGGTAAAGTCGGTGACTGAATCCAGTATCCTGTGACTGATTATAAATCCTGTACCTAAGTGGGGTACGTTCTTCATTACCCGCTGACCCACTTTTCCTTTGAGGATTCTGTAGCCTTGGGACTCGAAGGCATGCTCGTCCGTAAATCTGGTTTCCTGTACTGCTGTCAGTATTATGTTGTGTTGTGTTAGTGAATCAGTCAAATGTTTCAGTTTACCCACTTTTAGCACTTGAGCTGGCATCAAATGTTGCGAAGAAGCTTTTCCGTCTTGGTCTGAGTTTACGACCGGTGATTTCAGGATGCGCCGACTCATCCTTAAAGCATGTTGGTGCGGACTCCCCAGAATCCGAAGGTCCGCTAACGTCACCATAGGTGACGGTAGATTGGGTACCACCTGGGGTAGTGCATTCAGCGACATTTTCTTCCATGTTGAAGAATATTCTTCGTGGGACAATGTCTAAGATACTACCCACTTTGTTAGCTTGGAAGGATTATTATTTCTAATTATTAGAAATAATAGTTATTTACTTATAGAGGGCCGGAGGTATAAGATAACGCCCGCAGCCGAAGTTTGAGGACCGACGAAGGAGGGCCTTTATGCGGCGAAGGGTGTAATAATCTTCTTCCGACCCGAGGCAAGTACAACGTTTTACGCACAACTGCAGAAAACCTACAAAATTAAATTAAAAATGATTAAAAACGATGAAAAAAATAAAAAAATTATTGTAAACAAACATTTTCATAATTTTGGAATGGAAGTAAACGCTGAGCAAATTCTCTCCGAAATATTAGTGGAAGCTGATGAAGCTGTGTTGAGTTTGATCCCAAGCAATTCTAAAGACCGATATGAACCGGAGTTTTCATCTTGGGAAGTCTGGATGATTGATCTTGGTGCGGGCTTTCCAATTATTTTACAGGCCCACGGGCCGGTAAAATTTTGACCGGTGTAATGTCAAATTTTCGGTCGTGGGAACTAAGATGTAAAAGAACAATTTTGATGCTGTTGTGAGTAAAGTTTATTTTTTATAGTTTTTTATTGGCGTCGTAAATAGTAACCACGTATATTAAAATCATATTAGTATTCTAGGGTTAATCAAGGTTTATATAAGATGTTTTGCCCTACCTTGTCCAATACAAAAATAATATTTTATGATATTCTGAGTAATAGTTGCTGCATTAGTAGTGTCCACCTTTCGAATCCTGTCTATTTATTTGCCTGGAATTGATTGTTGGGTTATGATGAATAAATGAATATTGTGTATCTTAGTGCAACATCAAAATATAAATAAATAAACGTCAAATTGTTTATTAAAATTAATAAGGAAAAACAGAACATGAATACATCATATGTTTGCTTATATACAATTAATATAATAATAATAATAGTACATCATAGTTGTTAATTTAGACTCCCTTGAAGAGAGTTTCTCTCGAAAAGAAGACAAACAAAAAAAGTTTTAAAATAAAAAAATAAAAGGTTTTTTTTAAATTATTATTAGCATTACATTGTTAGTGACAATGTAATGTTACAGAGGGTACAAACAATTACAAATATTATTACAAAAATCCTCAAAAAAATATTTCTCCGATTGATTTTTTTTTGGACAAATTGGAAGAAATATATTTTTTTTTAAAGATATATTTGCGTTTTAAGTTTAATCCAAAAAATATATATAATAAATTTGAAATAAACACAAATTATCACATGTTTAATAATTTATTTTCTGCTGTCTGTAACGCGACAGTTTTTTTTTTATTTGTACATTTTTTTTATATATATTTTTTAATTAATATTTTCTCTTATAGAAACGCCCTCGATTTACAATATTTCCTTAGAATTAAAAAAAAATGTGATGATATATTTATTTAATTTTTTACAGTTTTTCCGTGATGTTAAGTACAAAAAGTTTTAATATATTTTTCATTTGAGGGGTCCTACGATTATTAAATACATGACATTTATGTAATTACATTTAAAAAATGTAAAAATTAGAGATTCCCTGACAGTGTGTCTGTGTTTGTACCATAATTTATTTTCTTTTATTAAATTTTCTTTAATATATACTTTTTACCTGAGAGTTAACTTGTTTCACATATATTTTTGTACTTGCATTTAATAATTACAAACAACTTTAAATACAACTTTAAATGCTACATACTATATTCATATAGCAAGTTTTAATTCATGAGCTGAGGATTCAATGAGGTAGATGCATATTTGTACTGTAACTTTGGTTGCACCTGAATTTATTTTTACACTGTATTCGAGCTCGAAGCAAAAATATATATGGATGTGTTTCATCGTCGCCCTTACAGAAACCATTTTTAAATCAATTTTGGCAAACTAAGTTTCCACAAGGGTTCACGATTTTACTCAACAAAAACAAATTATACAAACGAAAAACAACATTATTTTCTCCCTGATTGTTATTTTTTAAATATTTATAGGATACCCGTATTAAACTAGCTTGGAAAAATAAACGTAAAATAAATAAGTGCTAAAAATCCCTGAACAAAAAATACCTGAGTTTTGTTTTACTTTAACTTTACAATATTTAACAACTAAATTATATTTATATAGTTTATAATAATTAAAAAAAACTAAACACATTTAATTTATAAGTAAATACATTTTATGTTACATTAATTACACTAGAATAGAAATCGGTATGTCGGTTTTATTTTTGTATATTTTCTATAACATTGCATTGCCACTGTAAAAAGTTTTTTTTTTTTGGAAAAACATTAAATTTTACAATCAACGAAAATTACCCAATACATATTTTTAGTCATGTTTATATACAAATTGGCTATTTTTAATAGTTAAAGTCGATAAAATTAAAATTTAACGAGCGGATCGTTAATTGGCGAGTTAAACCTTAATTTTATTCGCGAGTGTAATACAAACTTTTTTTCAATTTTTCTTTTGATTTTACCTGTGTTAAATTCAAAGAAAAGCTCCATTTTCCGTGTTTTCTTTTTCGAGAGGCAAGTCGTCCGGCCATGAATTTTGTTGTTTTTGCCATGACAACGATAAAATTGTTGATTCGAACGTCAAAATTTTGTTTAGAAGTTGTGTTTAAATAATTTGTGTTTTATTATTTAAAAATGGATATAGCAGAAGATTTCTTGTTAGAAGGTGACGCAATTGCTGAAGGATTACTCCCGCATAAATCAAGAGAATTATATACACAAATTTATCTCAATTCTTGTGATTGGCAATTCAAGAAGAATAACAGCGAAATTACCGAGAATACTGAGACATAAAACGTCATAATTGTCAACATTTAGGGTTATGTTTAAGGAGCCCGTAAGTGAGTTATTTTATGCATTACTTTGATTGAATACTTTTATTGCACTAGTGCAATACAATTTTTATTTCACTAGTGAATAATTTTTTTATTGCGCTAGTGAATAAAATTTTGATTGCAATAGTGAATACAATTTTTATTAGTTATTTTGATGACAAAATTGACAAAATATCTTAGAAATTATGCAGAATGCTCTTAAGACATTTAAAAGCTTGTTGAATGAATCTTTTACAAATGTGTATTTTAATTCCTTCTATTCAATTCTAGAAACATTTCATGTTTTACGATTTACTTTACGTGATTTTTTTTAAATTTAAGTTAATTTGAGTTTAATAATTATGTAAGAAATAATTACTAAAAAACTAAAATATTTCAAATACAGTGTGTAAAGTGATGATGAGGTTTCCTATAGGAATAACTTTTTTATTACTCATGCATTAAAAGTACTATCTTGGCGCACGTTTTTTAGTGCGAAAAATGCCATTGGCTGAATTTCCACATAACTTGGGTAACGCAATATTGCTAATTGTAAGTTGAATTCAAAAAAATAATTAAATAAATAAAATAAACACAATCAAGACCTCAATATTAAAAAAGGAGACAATTGAAAAAGCAAATTCTTCATTTTTGATTCTATTTTTTTTTGGATGGCCCCTGGATCCCAAACTTAAGATACGTCTCCTCACATGAGTAATAAAAAAAATTATTTGCAACACGGACGGTATTGTCAATTGCCCTCTAGAGCGAATGTGCGCACTCACTAATCTCTTGACCAATTGAAAACTTACCGCCCTAGCAACAAAATATACTATTTTAATATGAGTTTTAGGAGAAAATCTTATTCTTTATAAAAAGTTTTGCTTGTATCTAAGCCCCTCATAGTCAAAGGGAAATGTCGTATTCACTTAAAATAAGATCAAAAATTTGAAATAATGTTCTTGATTTTCTTGAAGTCCGTATGTTGCATCAGTATCGTGTTACCCATTTATTATTCGTTAGCCTGGTTTTGACTCGTTATTAGGTGGTCATTATTTTGTATGGCATATAGGCCAAGGTGGCCTAACAGCAAACGAGTTTGCTTCTATATTATACCATTTTATTTGTGATTTGAGACCGAAAATCAATGCTATGAAGTTAATACTGGAGCGCCCCCACGACCATTATGACAGCGCTGATTTCTTCAAGTCTGACACCGAAATATCCTGCATGTCCTCAACCTGCGAGAATGACATAGAGATCATCACAGTTGAGCTTGGTTCATGCACGATAACATCTTTCTGCAAAACACCAGCCGTAGCCTTTGCTTTTGAAGAAACTAGCAATTTCCACTCCAAACCGTTGAAGTTTGTGATAGGCGATTTTAACTGCCACAGCTCTGCATGGGGATATGCAGAAACAGATGCAAATGGTGAAGCGCGCAAATAATGAATCTGAAGCTGATACACGACCACAAACAACCTGCGTCCTTTAATAGAGGAAGATGACATAACATAGTCGAAGATGACATTATAGCAGAGGATATAACCCAGATAAAATTTTTGTAAGCGACAGGATCAGCCACTGAGTGACAAAAACTATGGAGGAACCCCTACCTAGAACCCAACACCCACCTAATACGTTCCCCTTAAATGTAGATTTAATTTCAAGAAGGCCAATTGTAATGAATGGATCAAAGAACTAGACCAGGAAGTCACGCGACTAGAACCATGCCCCAAATTGTATGGCCAGTTTGTCATGCTGGTAAAGAGAATATCGAGAAAGCACATACCAAGAAGCTGCAGAACAGAATATATCGCAGGTCTTGACGATGGAGCTAAAGCCACCCTGCATAACTACCGAAATATGTACAATCAAGATTCCTTCTCTGAGGAAACCATCCAGGCAGGAGAAGATGTTCTGCAAGCGATATCAGCGACTGGAACGCAAAGATGGCACAAGCTAGTAACAAGTCTGGATATGAAACAAAGTAGTAGACGTGCATGGGAGTTAATAAAGAATCTCAACAACGACCCCTCCGCTCGAGCACCTGATTTGTCTGGAGTCACACCAGACTAGATAGCCCATCGCCTCTTATCTAATGGTTAATCGGCAACTAAAGAGGGAAAATTCAAACTCCAACGTGACAGTAACAATGAAAACGATGTTCTAAACGACCCTTTCAGCACCGATAAAATAAAACGAGAAATCCACCAACTGAAAGAGAATAAAGCAGCTGGCCTGGATGAAATTAAATCAGAGCAAATTTAGCATTTTGACATAGACTGGCTCACTCAAATGATGAATAACTGCGTCTCCAAAGTTCAAATTCCAAAAATTTGGGCGAAAGTACTTGGGCGGTTGTACTTCTGAAACCAGTGAAAGAGCCAACAGATCCTTTTTCCATAATTTTTGACCCGTCTCTTTTCTGTTCACCTTTTGAAGGTTCTTGAAAGAATGGTTCTTGGTTATCGAGGAGGAGACCATATCAGAATAGGCAGGTTTTAGACCAGGCAAATCGTGTTGCGGGCAAACTCTCAATCTCACTCAATATATCGAAGATGGGTTTGAGCGGAAGCAGATAACGGGAGTTGTCATAGATCTATCTGCTGCCTATGATACCGTGAACCATCAGAGGCTGATATTAAAATTCTATGACATCACCAAGGACTTTCGCCTGACTAAGTTGGTAGAATGCTTCATACAAAATCGACGGGTTTTTGTAACATTACAGACCAGGAATAGTCGGTGGAGGACTCTGGAAAACGTCCAACCCCAGGGCAGCGTCCTGGCGCCAGGACCTATCCTCTATAATATCTACATATGACAAAGCCACATATGTGGCTGATTTTTTGAAACTTAAAATTTGATTTGTTATGGTGATCCGGACACGGAAAGTAAGTAAGTATTTGTGACTTACATACCGAAGAGGGTGACAAGGTAGGTTATATATAGCGATGGTTACGAGGTACTATATAGCGATGGTTGTACGTACCAAAATCGTAATAGCACCATAAGTAACATGCTCCTACTGTGTAGTACGACAAAAAATTACCATTACGCAGATTTGGAGAAAAGACATTCCCAGATGGATTGTGA
This sequence comes from Phosphuga atrata, assembly GCA_944588485.1. NCBI lineage: Eukaryota > Metazoa > Arthropoda > Insecta > Coleoptera > Silphidae > Phosphuga > Phosphuga atrata. The sequence continues at coordinate 4,594,054 of OX155901.1, forward strand.
CTTAATGCATTCTGTTATTGAAAGAAAACTTCGTAATACAGATATTTATACTATAGCTAGGTTTGTTTCAGTTTGTAAATCTGCTAGGCAAAAACCTAGGCCATATCATGTAACTTATCTTAATTTCGACTTCTTTAAAAAATATTCTTGCGTGTCCTTACAATGCGTGGCCTATACGGCTTTTTAAACAAAATTGACTTCCAAGCTTCTAAAATTACACCGACGATATTTAAAATCAACAATTCGACATAATTATAAGATTTTGATCTTATCTTAAGTGTTTACTAGATTTTTATTTGAATCTAAGGGGTTTCGATACAAGCAATTTTTATATAAAAAGATTTTCTCCTAAAACTCATATTAAAAATGTTTTCCCTATTCATTTGCAATTCGAGCGCAACAGCACTAGCGCCAAAGGTGAGACTTTTAAGAACTTCATGACCAGTTAAGTCAATATTCAGCATTTATTTGTAAAAATTTAAATTCAGAATTTCGCTATAAAAAATTGAATCTTTCCAAATTTACACATCGATTTTTTCTTCTTGTAATCTAGTTTCAGTTAGCCGAAAATGATTTCGTTGGGATTTGTTGTTTCCGAAAGGATTGTAGAGAACCGAAAATGCAACTTTTTATCTGATCAAAATGCTGGATTTTTTCACGATTTTTTCAGAAAATTCTAGCGTCTTTTTTTTCAGTTTATCCGAAGGAAATGGAAGTGCTGAACACAATTTTACAGTTTAATCAGCTCAAATACTCAAAATACCCAAGATAATAAATAGCCCATATCTTGAGTATTTTGAGCATTTCCATTTTCCAATTGATATACGTTTTCTGAGTAATTTTGGGAGGCTGAATCGTTTGGTGGAAACTAGAAGTCTTTGTAGTAAGCCGTTCAAAAGTTATGTTATGCATAGTGAAATCTTCGGAAAATGCTTGAAGAAAATGTACTGTATAACGGAAAACGTAATGTTTAAATCTTGAGAAAATGTATTTCCTGAAAATCATTATTTATGAAGTGAATAGAAAATTTCAAAGTGTGTCTGAAAGTGTTTTCCCTGCTGCACTCTGGGACGGATTACGAATTTACGGCGACCAAATTAGAATTTTACAATGTCTCACAATTAAGCAAAACCACTTAAAATGTATTGTTAGATAACCCATCCATAATATTATAAATAAATAAATGCGAAAAACCAATTCCATTGGTTGTGGGAACGTGTTAAACATCGCTCCTGTCCCTTAGGTACCAAAAAGGAATTAGTTGCGCTAGATTTTTAACAAAGTAACTACGTCTGTTTTGTGTGTGTTTGTGTTCTGAAAAATTGTGAACTTTTTAAATATGGAGAATATAGCTTCAAGTATGCCAAAAAGTTTTGTTAACGACTATCGTAAATTTTTTTTTTTTTTTAATAAACTGCAATAAATTGATTTTTAAAAAAGTTCCGCATAGTTATATTAAATTAAATATTTTGTAAAACAAAACAAAAATTGAAAATTCTAGAAAAGCAAAAATCCCGTCCATATCGTTCCACCTTACTGAGAATTACACCTTTTTTCCAGGTAGTCGTGATGGCCACCATTTGCAAGAGAGAACGTTGAATAGAAATGAACCATTTTTTGTATTAAGAGATGAAAGTTTTCTTCGTTAGTGTAATGAACTATAGTACAATACGTGTTGGATAAGTTTTGTGTCAACAACGGTTGTGAATTTGTAAAAAAATTTTGCCATATAAAAAAAAATATTTTTTCCACTTAAATTTGCATTTTTAATTAATCGTGAACATCAAATATAGACTAATTTTATTTTAGAATTATCAGAATGTCATCATAAGGTAATATGTGAGACAAAAAATTGAAATGAACTGGATTTTATTTTTGTTGCCATAAATTCGTAATCCGTCCCAGTGTGTGCTAGTTGAAAATATACTAATTGCATTCTCTTAACCGCTTCTGTTCGCGAGATATGACGTGACATAATTGGCAAAAAAATTTGCTGTTAAATACAGTATAATCGCGATAATCCGACACATATGTGACTAGACAAACGCCGGATTATCAAAAAAAAATCGGATTAACACAAAACAATAACAATTTTACATATTTTAAACGCGTCACTGTTTGCTACAGTTCGCCGAGTTCAAACATTCAAGTCAACGTTAGCCTCATCGTCATCCGTGGAACAAATTAGGCTGAGGATTTCTTCGTCAGAAACGGAATGAAAATTTTCTTCGCTTGTGCCTTGAAGTCAAGCTATGTCATCGTTTGTCAGCGTAACACCAAAGCTCTTGTAAACATTCCGAAGGCCATTGTAAAGTAAAGTTAGCATGGTCAGAATCGCGAATCAAGAGTTTAAGAGTGTCCCTTTTGACTTTATTGTCGGATTAACAAACCGCCGGATTGTCAAGATTATACTGTATTGTATATTTTATTAAGTTAATGATTTTTTGTTTCTGCCTGCTGTTTTTATACATTATTATTGGAGATGAATGGATCAGAAGAGATCCTAGGAAAGTGTTGGAATGCATGCTACCGGAGAGGAGAAAGAGAGGAAGACCTAAAAGAAGCTTATATCAGAGAAAAGTCAGTGTTTCCCCAGGGCGCCGGACTGAACGTGCCGGATTATCAAGATTATACTGTATTGTATATTTTATTAAATTATTTTTGTTTTGTTTTTGCCTGTTGTTTTTATAAATTTTTATTGGAGACGTATGGATGAGAATAGAAGGCATATGAAAATGTTGGAATGGATACCGCCGGAGAGGAGAAAGAGAGGAAGAAGCTGAAGGGATGGAATAGATAAAGCGATGGAAACAAGAAACCTAACCGAGGAACAGTCTCTTGATAGGAGAATATGGAAATTGGGGAAGGAGAGAGCCGTAAAAATCAAATACAAATGAAGGTTCTGTGTGGCTGTGGGAGGTTTGGGCTTTTGTTAAGGTCTAGCTTCAATTGGTGACAGTATGAAAACCGGTGGGAACCCCAAATAATATCTTGCTGCAATCGCTAGCTAACAATTAATTGCCTTTGCAAAATTTGTAAAAATATTGTTGTGTCTACAAAATTTGCAAAATACAAAAATTTGCTTAGTGTGTCTAAAATTAAGCTGCGAATTTCGCAATGTTTTACCAAAAAGTAGGTAGGTTTTGTTGTAGGTTTGTGTAGACCACTAAAATTTCACGTAAACCTAGCTGTTTAAATTAACTCTACGATAGCCTTTGCAAAAATTGTCTTCCTAACTTTGTCTGAAATTGAGCTTCAAACTTATCAAATATGACTTGGTGTATATTTAACACGATAAAATCCGAACTAGGCAAGGTAACGAAACAAAATTAAATTATTTAGTTTGAGCGCATTTCTAGTTTGAAAGATTCGTTGAAATATCTGGTCTGATTCTCCAGATATAAGCAAATTTTCACTGATTTTGTGGTAAAGGCTAAATGATGGAACCCTGTGGGAATATAGGCTAAATATTGTAAAAAAAAATATTGGAGACGAAGTTGTCTTTTTGGCCACGGGTGGCGGATATGCACGGAGCGAATAGGAAACTTCACTTTACACATTGCACACACAGTAAAGGTCGACTTTTACACACAGTAAAGGCTGATTCCCATATGCGACACTCAGCTACGCGACGTAAAGCGACATCGCCTGTCAAATAATGATTACATTGTTTTAAATGGGCACGTCACGTAGCTGTCTCCTAGCCATAGTGAGAATGTGCCCATTTAAAACAATGTAATTATTATTTGACAGGCGATGTCGCCTAGCTGAGTGTCGGGTATATGAGAATCGGCCTTTACTGTCGATAAAAAAGATTCAAAATAAAAAGTTTAACTTTAATTATTTAAATAATTACATCGGCGACGTCACATTGCTTTAATGTTATCTTGTTTTACAAGTATCCAAGTTTATTGTATATAGTTTTTTATTCTTTAAAGTTACGAAATTAATATCGAAAATATCAAATAAAGAAGTGACGGAAGCTTGTCAGCCATAAGAGCCTGTGTATAAAAATTGTAAAAACATAATTTTTTCGGATAAAGTAAAGGGTGGATCACTTTCAAATTTTGAGAGGACATAAATAATCACTTTCAAATTTTGAGAGGACATAAATAAAGTATTGATCTGCTTGTATAAAAGGTTTCAAATCTTAAACTTAAATTAAAATAAATTTAAATGGGATTCGCTCGAACTTCCTTAACACAAAAAACAATTTAAAGGTTGAAAAACAAGATTCACATTTTTTTCAGCTTAAATCAACGCATTCATTGCTTCAGCACTTTATACGGAATAAATCCTGAATTTAAAACAAAATTAGAATCAAAGCAGCTCAAAGCAATGTATAAAAAAAAATTCCATTCATGTAAGCAAAGACAACAAACTTTGCTTTTGAATATTAAAAGTTTGCAATCTTGGGTAATTTACGCTTACTGTAACATTTAATCCAAACAAATCCATACATTGGACAACAATCTCTGCTATTAAATTTAACATTTCAAAACCCGTTTGTAATCTTAGGTAATTTTCGCTCACTGTAACATTTAATCCAAACAAATCCATACATTTGAACTTAAACTTGAGGGTCTCGCATTAAACCTAAATTGATCTAATATCGGATTTATACAGCCGAAATTTATATAAAAAACACATTAACTATAAAAGTGTTTCAACATTTTTAGCTATAAATATTTTTTCTATTACAATGAAAAAATATACATTTTATTAAAAAAATTCTTCAATATTTTTCTACAATAATTTATACAAAATTTTCTCATCCAACATCAAGTTTAAATCCGTTTATCGATAGAAATGAATAAATTACTAGATGTATAAATCCATTAGATTGTTTGCTCTGTACAAAAGAAATTGGCCACAAATTTTCAACCATTTAATATTTTTTGCAATGTGTTGTGTAATAAGAATGTGCAAATTTGAATTACAGATAATTAGAAATAGAGAGAAAGAGAAAAAGAGATAGAGAGAGAGTAGTAGAGAAGTTGAAACAGACAAGACACACATGACGAAGAGGCCTCCTCCTTGGCCCAGCCCTGACACACCCCTTATTACAAATTATACAACTCACTTGTCCCATTATAATACAAACACACTCATTCCGTTTAATTTTTAGTTTCTTTTTTAACACATTTTTATCTTATCTTAAAATTGTATTCTTCACGAAGTTTTATAAACCTACAACTATGCTATAAAATTCTTATTAAATCCTAGTTTTAGCTAAACAGTGTGGCCAGGGAGGCGGCGTGCAACATGTTCTTAAGTTATATTACAAAATCTACCCCTAAAATTTAATTTAATAAAAAAACATTGGGGGGTAATTCACACATTATATTTAAAGCAAATACACCGGTAACAAGGATATAATATTATATCAAAAAATACAGGGAGTTCAGACGTTTGAAACCCTCTCCATATCAATATTTATTACAATTATTTTTTTACCCTTAAATCGAATATTTTCTTTTCTAGTAAATTCTCGGGCCGCAAACGTCCAACCCTGTTCTGTTTTCATGTGTATTTATATATAATTCTCTTATCACTTAAATTCTAACATCCTTAAGTTACACCGAGAATGTTAATTACAAACATCATTTTTTTATAAATTTTACGTGTAATTGAACGTTTAAAGATATTGTTGGCTTTCTTTGACAATAAACGAATGTAATTAAAAACAAAACCGAAGAAAATATTCAAAATAAACCGAAAAAATGTTTTAACACATTGAAGGGGAGCGTCGTCACTTAGTGACGAGAACGTTTAGAGTCAAACAAAAACATCGGACTTTTCGCCTTATTTAATTTAAACTAAACAAATTATAAACTTCTTTAAACCTTAACTATTATCTAAAAACAAAATAAAACGCAAACATCATATACATATAGATTAATTGTTAAAACTAAATAATTTATTATTTTCCTTTTTTAAACGTAATAAACCCTGAATGCCTTAAAATATACAGACAATTAATGAAGAGTTTTCCATTTTTTTTTTCATTCTTAATACCCGTTATATGTTTTACTGTGATTTGTTTTATTCATTTTCTGAGGAGATTTGAGGTAGATGTAGATTACTAATTGCCGAAATAAACGCTATTCAGACTCACTTTCACTCACTAAAACCTAGATAAATATACCCGTTTTACCAACAAAATTTATACAGACTTTTTATAGATAACCAAATAATTTATCGAAAAGTTTTCAGTTTAACGAAAACTTTTGTATCGAAACTAATAATTCTGTTGATTTTTAACATTCAAATTTAGTCAAAATATTTCAAAAATGAACAAATTTTGAAAATAATTTAAAGACGTTTTTATGGTTAGTTAAGTGCATGCGCATCAAAGAGTGCGCATGCGCTTTGAAGCATGCGCATCAAAACGTCAAGGAGTTTGGGCACTTTTGGATGCTATATACTTGACAGATAAAAATTTTAATTTTAATTATAACAATTTTTATTCAATTGGGAATCGTTTGGGAAGATTTAGGAATATAATTTTATTATTTAGGACTGATTAGTTATCATGCAATTTTTTTTTGAGCGTATAGTTAGCAGGTCAGTAATTAAATCAACATTATTTTTACGTTATGTGATAGTAATTTTTTTGGGAAACACGTTAAAGACGGATTTAGCATTTGGGACAGTATAATTAATTAATTACACCTATTACTCCCTAGGTTATATAAATTATTTTAAAAGGAGCAACGTTTGAATTTTGCCGCCATATACCAGTCAAAGACGTAAGTTGACAAGTGTTCTGTTGACTAAAATAACGAACTAAAAAATAGGTGTAATTAATTAATTATACTGTCCCAAATGCTAAATCCGTCTTTAACGTGTTTCCCAAAAAAATTACTATCAAAAAACGTTAAAATTATGTTGATTTCATTTCTGATCTGCTAACTATATGATGAAAAAAGATTAATTAATTACATGATAACTAATCAATCCTTAATAACAAGATTATATTCCTAAATCTTCCCAAACGATTCCCAATTGAATAAAAATAGTTCTAATTAAAAATTTAAAAACATTTTGTCAAGTATATAGCCCCCACTTTTGGACGTATGACATGGCGGAAATTGACACATGCGCACAAAAAATTTCAACTATGAAAAGGTCTCTCTTAACCCTTTGACATACAATGACGTCTCTAAGACGTCATGTATATCTGATAAGATCATATGTATATGGACACGTCAACGTCATTTTATTCGTATGTCAAGGGGTTAAATATAACGTAATTAAGTCGATTTTCTAATGTTGTATAAAAGAACAGACAAATATGTAAAGATTTTGTAATTTTGATTTATATTACCATACAAAATAACAAGCTGTAGCCAACAAGCTGTATAGACGTCACAGTTACATAGTTGTAATCATAAAAAAGCAAGAGTCCTATAAGAGATCATAGTTGCCCGGTATGGTAGTAACCATGGAAAACAAAAAGCAGAGGATAAATTAAAAAAAATAGGATTTGGGGTTCTTACGACGCGATACAAGCCACAGATAATAGGGAATATGCATGTTTTTTTTTATATTTTTAATTCACTGTTTATACCGTTATAACATGGTAAAAACTATAAATATTGCTTAAAAATGCTGTAATTAAGTTTAAAAAAATATTTAAAATTGTGAAAAATTTTGAGCTGTTTAAACGCCGCTATTTTCGCGCGTATCTTTGACGATCTGACTGATCTCTCTTTGACTGATCTTTGACGTCATCAACAGACCGATGACGTTAAAAAGATCAGTGATCTTTGACGTCATCAACAGATCCGTTGTTTACTACAGCTGTTTTCATGTTTAACTTGACGTTTTTGACGTTTATTTTCTAACCAAAAGAAGGCAATGACATGCAAATGACATGCAATTGTTTATATGGGATGTTACGTCACTTTCGTATTAACCAATGGTGTTGTGTTTTACAAATATAAATTTCCCTCGCTTAATTTGCACATTTTAAGTATTTCAAAATATATTAATTACAAAAATTATGGTTTAGTTCAAATGTCCGGTCAATAAAGATTCGGAAAAAAAATATTTGAACCAAATTTAAATTTCATGCATATTCCCTATTATGTGTTGTTACTTTATCGTATTTGAAGTTGGAGAAGACCTCAAACGATATAGAAATAAAACGTGGGGTACTTGAACGCTGCATACTCTCACCGTTGATTTTCAACCTGTATGCAGAACGATACACCGATACGCCAACGATACCATCGTACTTGCTAGCAGTTTGGACGGCTTACAAGAACTAATGACCAGGATTCACACCACTAGCTCGGAATATGACCTCAAGCTCAACAAAAGCAAAACAAAACACATGCTAATAAGCCGAAATGCTTCAGATCCCAGCGTATTGATGTTAGAAGGAGAGATCATCGAACGAGTAGAGAAGTACCCTTACCTGGGAACTATTGTCAACGACAACTGGGAGCACTCCGTAGAGTTGCACTCCAGAATAGAGAAGGCTAAAGCGGCATTTAATAAACTCAAAACAATGCTATGCAGCAACGACCTGACATTACAACTAACGTTGTTACGTTTTCTCTGTTCTGGTGTACGGCGCAGAAGCATGGACGCTAACGGAAGCAACAGAAAGGAAGATAGAGGCGTTCGAGCTCTGGGTTTATACAAATCTGCTCCGCATATCCTGGCGGGATCACATTACGAATTAGGTGATAATGCAAAGAATAGGCACGCAGAGGCAAGTTCTGAGCACAATCAAGAAGATAAAAACTGGCTATCTTGGGCATATAATGAGAAACCAGAAATACCGCTTACCACAGCTGGTTCTGCAAGGAAGAGTAGATGGACACAGAGGACCAGGTAGAAGAAGAAACTCGTCGCTAGGAAACCTGAGGCAATGGTTCTCGCTATCTTCCACACAACTTTTCAGACAGGCTGTAGATAGAACGGAAATTGATATGTCGATCGCCAACATCCCGAAGGGATAAGGCACGCAAAGAAGAAGAAGATGCAGAACACATGCAATGAGGCTTTAGAAAACTCTAATGATGGCGCGTTATTCAACGGAGGAATTATAAACAACATCAGATACTCTGATAACACACTTATCCTGACAAGCTCAGAAATTCAACTGCAGAATGTAATGAACAGAATCTCTCCAAGTAGTGAGAGATATGGATTGAAACAAACATCAACTAGATGAAATATATGATGGTGAGTACGAGCAGGTGGCAAGATGCAGGCATACTCGTAAACGGTAATCAACTTGAAAGAGTAAATAAATTGATATATCTGGGAAGGAAAAGGAAACGAAAAATGGGATCCCAGCGTAGAATAGCAATACCGCGAACAACTCTTATGTCCGCTCCACACTCTCGCGAAGTAGCACGGAGTTGAGCGAGGAACGAGAGTGTGGTGAGGTTACTCGGTCCGCCTTGTGCTTCCTCGCCTCGCCTTGGCTAACTTCGCTTCATGAAGCGGTTTTTCGTACCCGAGTCAAAGGGACACGAGGCGCGAGTACGAGGAAGGGAGAGTATCACGTCTACACTCTCGTGTTTACTCGTTCTTTCCTATATATTATACACACAAATAGTTGCAGCAGCACCTGTTTGGTGTCAGTCATGGCACTGAGGTCCTCGCGAAGTAAGGCGAGAGTGTAGATGCCTCCTTCGTCTAGTTCCTCGCCTCGAACAACTTCGGCGAGGATCCTCGCCGAAGTTACTCCGCGAGAGTCTGGAGCGGGCATTATCAAAATGAATCGAGCGAGCACTATGTACCCACGATCTATCAGTAGAGCTAAGAAATAAAATGCTGAAGTGGTACATATTCCCGGTGTTACTGTACGGGGTTGAATCCTGAACGATAACAGAGACAGTAGGTAATGAAAGCATTTGAAATGTGGGCCTATCGGAGGATATTAAAAGTCACTTGGGTAGACAGAGTGACAAACGTAGAAATCCTACAAAGACTAAATAAAACTAAGGAACTAGGGAACATCATCAAAAGTCGGAAACTCGAATGTTTTGGACACGTTATGCGGCATCCGGAAAAATATGGTCTACTGCATCTTATCATTCAGGGAAAGATAATGGGAATAAGGAGTGTAGAACGAAGGATGACATCTTAGTTAAAAAATCTAAGGACATGGTATGGCAAAACAACAGCCCAACTATTTCGTGCAGCAGTCGACAAAGTTAAAATCATGAACTTATTAGCCAAAAACACTGTAAACGATCGAATCGGTCACGACACTTTAAAGAAGAAGAGACCTCTTTACAGATTTGACTGTATATGCACCTCAGACAGGATGTCCAGAGTAAGAGAAGAACCAATCTTGGAGATCTTAGATGCAGTCACTATGGAAATATAAACGAAAGGGTGATAATTGCTGGAGATTTAAATGGACATATTGGTGAGAGGTGATAGTGACTCAGATAGTTAAGCACTTGGCTCTCGAGTCAGACAGCGTGGCTTCGAATCCCACGCAGAACTAAAGCCGTAAAAATTAAAACTAATGGCTGCAACCCATCTCAATTCCCCAATCCGGCTTAGCCAAATGTGGGGTCTCAACTGTTTAATGCCCGCCATACACGTTACGGTCAACAGTACAGGTTACATGCGCAGGTATGCCTGCGCAGGTCAACCGAACGCAAGAAACTGCACAGGTCTATTCCCACACACGCTTTGGTCTAAGAACCTGTCATATGGACCGTTGTGTGTATGGCGGGCATAACACCTTGTTTGGAAACTTGTCGCTCGGATTCGACGTTAAACCGCTAGGTCCCCAATATTCAATCTTAGTGTTGAGGTTGGATATGTGGCAGAGAAGAGGCCGGTGCCCAGCAGTGGGAAATAAAGACTAATGATGATGATGATGATTGGTGAGAGGAGAAGTGGCGAGAGGAGAGTACATGGTGGATGGAGTTATGGTGAAAGAAATACAGAAGTGGATTAGATTGTAGAATATGCAGTAGCCTGCAACTTAACGATTACTAATACCAAGAAGTGAACAACTTATAACTTATTAAAGCGGAGACCAAAAAAGGCAGTTAGATTACTTATTGTACAGAAGGAAATATTTAAAGGAACACCAAAGTCATATACAGTGAAAGTGTAGCAGCACAACAAAAACTCGTGGTGGCTGATTATGAGATGGTTGTGGGAACAAGACGTAAATGTTTCATACAAAGAGAACAAACAATAAAGTGGTGGAAACTGTAAGAAGAAGGGCTGCGAGAAGAATTCAAGGAAAAAGTGACAAGGAAGACACAAGGAAAAGTGAAGATGAAAACGTTTATTTCTCAAAATTAGTGTGGGAGACTGTTATGTTGTCGACACTTGGAAAGAGGAGTTGGCATCACTGAGCCTCCTAGGTTAGTAGATGATTCTTGTTACGTTTTACTGTTTATTATGTTTTCTGTTCTAAAATATAAGGTATCCATTAAATCGACCCATTCTGTACTGTAAAATGGTGTATATTCTTTTAATCTGGACATAACAGGTAGAGTATCAATAGCAGTGTTATAAAGAAAGCTGGTGAAGACGTACTAGGTGTAACATCAGGAAAGGGACCGCCAGAAGATAAGGAGGCATGGTGGTGGAATGAGGAGGTCCAAAAAGAGGTAAAAGAGAAGAAAGATGCTAAGAAACAATGGGATTTGACAGGAAGAAGGGGAAGCCTATAAGATTGCAAAGAAGAAGGCAAAACGAGCTGTGGCAAAAGCGCAGACTGAGGTAGTGGAAGAGGCATATGAAGAGCTGGAGAGGAACCAGGATGATAGACAACTCATAAGAATCGCAAAACCCAGAGATAAAGCGTACAAGGACATAACATCAATGAAGTACATGAAGGATGAGTCAGGTGTAGTGCAACACACGGCATCCTGACGACATGCGAAAAGCGGTACCGGGATGTTCGTGAATTCCGAGGGGGTCACTTGACAAGTTAACGTTAGTGCTTGCTACGTCCCCATAAAGAAAAGGTGTAGTGCAACACGATCAAGAGAAAATACTGGAAAGATGGCTGGAGTACTTTGAAAGACTATAGAAAGAACGAGGATGGAGAAGTAAACGAAACAGTTACCCAAGCATTAAGTAGAAGTTGAATATGCGCTAAAGAAAATGAAAAATGGGAAAGCAGTAGGTCCAGACCAAATCGCAACAGAAGCCTGGAGAAGCCTGGGGGGACTTTGGTATTGATATCCTCTGGAATGTAATGAAGAAGATTTGGAACGGAGAAACAATGCCACATGCGTGGAAAAGTGGTACCCTTGTCCCCATATACAAAGAGAAAGATGATTATGACACAAAATTGTGTCAATTATAAAGGTATAAAGCTGATGTCTCACACAATGAAGACATAGCAAAGGATCATCGAGACAAGGTTGCGTCGGTAAACTGAAGTAGGAGAAGAAAAGTTTGGATGTATGCCAGGAAGAGGAACAACTGACGCAATATTTGCACAAATGCAACTGATTGAGAGACACAGGGAGGTGCAGGTTGATTTACGTATGGCCTTCATTGATCTGGAGAAGGCGTATAACAGAGTGCCCAGGCAAAAGATTTGGAGATGTATGAGAAGTAAAGGTATATACCAGAAAAGTATATAAGGCTAATGAAAGAAATGTACGAAGGTGTGATGAGACCAGTTAAGAGCATTGTGGGTACAACAACAGAATTCCCAGTGAGTGTAACACCAGAGATGTGCTCTCAGCCCATATCTCTTTGCCCTGGTAATGGATGTGCTAGTCAAGGATGTGCGGAAAGCAGCGCCATGGAGCATGATGTTCGCCGATGACGTTATACTCTGTGAAGAGTACTCTGTGAAGAGAAGAGGCTCGAAGAGTGGAGGAAAGCCTTATAAGAAAGGGGAATGAGGATCAGAAGGGTGAAAACTGAATATATGTGTATGAAGGAAGCTCAAAATCTATGTATTAACCTGCAGGAAGAAGAACTGCCACTGACCAAGAAGTTTAAATATCTGAGGTCATAAATTCAAAGTGATGGAGGGCTGAAGTCTGAAATAGAACACAGGGTAAATAGTGGATGGATGAACTGAAAGAAATTGAGTGGAGTACTGTGTGACAAGAAGAGCAGCTGCAGGAGAAAAGGAAAGCTCTACAAATCTATGATGAGGCCTGTTATGCTCTATAGTGCGGAAACTTGGCCGATTACAAAATCACATGAGAGAAAGATGGAAGTGGCAGAAATGAGGATATTGAAGTGGATGAGCGGGGTAACAAGGACGGATAGAATAAGGAATGATCACATCAGAGGAACAGTGAAAATGGGACCGATAAGGAAGAAGGTCTAAGAAAGAAGGCTAAAGTGGGTTGGACATGTGCAGAGAAGAAAGGAGGACTACGTGGGAAAAAGAGTTGAAGAGCTGGAAATAGGTCGGTCAAGGAATAGTTGTCTTCCTCTCTTCCTTGACCCTCCTATTTCCAGCTTTTCAACTCTTTTTCACACGTAGTCCTCCTCTCTTCTCTGCACATGTCCAAAATGAGATGAAAAGACAAGGTAGCAGGGGATTTGAAAGAAAAAGGTTGGAAGAGTAAGGACGCATTGTATAGACATTTATGGAGAAGAAGAATCCAACAAAGCAACGCCGACTCTACGTGATATAGGAAAAGGCAGAGAAAAAAGAAAAGAAAGAAACTTTATCGTATTTGAATTGTTATCTGCAATAAACAATTTTGTTTGTAATTAACCACGAACACTAAAATTGGTGACCCCGACGTGAACAAATGACCGAGGAAGCTCAACAAGCCGTTATCAACCTCTTATCACTGAATTGCAACAGTAAGTAGCGGACGCAAGAGCTACGCTGGATGGTCTACAACAACGACAAACGGAAACACTAAACTTAGATGAGCTGAGGGACGTGAAGCTGCCAACATTCTGGAACAGAGACCCCGTATGGTGGTTCGTTTCACTTTGTTCCTTTCCCTTGTGCCTTTGTTCTTTGTGGCACTCGTGGTAGTTTGCGCAAATCGAGCCACAATTCAAGGCATATCAAATAAAGTCAGACAACAGGAAGTACTAAACCGTGGTGAGTGTCCTCGATTGTAATGTCCTATAAGTTTCCGATGTGATCTTGAAACCTCCAACCACGAGTAAATACGAGGCGTTAAAATCAAAGTCTTCTGATTGGCAAGAGCGACAACTGGCCAAGCTCCTAACAGAAATCGAGTTAGGAGATCGGAAACCATCGCAGTTACTACGTGAAATGAGAGCACTCGCAGGTACGAAGATAAAAGAAGAAGAAGACCTCAAGACACTTTGGCTGCAGCGGATGCAGACGAATGTCCAGCTACTGCTGTCGGCAAGTGTAGACGTCTCTATTGAAAAAATGGTTGCGATTGCAGACAAGGTAACAAGAAATCAACGATGCATCGATATCAGCTCAATCGCGCCATCGAGTGTACTCGATTGTAATGTCCTACAACAAGTTTCCGATGTGATCTTGAAACCTCCAACCACGAACAAATACGAGGCGTTAAAATCAAAGTCTTTTCTGACTCGCAAGAGCGACAACTGGCCAAGCTCCTAACAGAAATCGAGTTAGGAGATAGCAAACCATCGAAATTACTACATGAAATGAGAGCACTCGCAGGTACGAAGATAAATACAGAAGACCTCAAGACACTTTGGCTGCAGCGGATGCAGACGAATGTTCAGCTAATGCTTCCGGCCAATGTAGGCGTCACTATTGAAAAATGGTTGCAATAGACCTTTTTAGAGTTAGTTAAACGCATGCGCATTCGCTAAGTATGAAAGTTTCGGGCAAATAATAAGATTATACGTCAAAAAGTTCGGGCAAAACATGTCGGAAATTGACACATGTGCACAAAAAAATTTCAACTATGAAAAGGTCTATTAAAAAAAATTCAACTATGGAAAGGTCTATTGCAGACAAGGTAATAGAAATCAACGATACATCGATAGCAGCTCCGCCGTCGCGGTTGCAAAATCAACAGCTACCGCTGATATGACAAATACGCTGACAGATCTAGCAAAACAGATAGGGCAGTTGACAACCCGGATGGATACTTTGTTGCGGGAGCAATTCTAAAAGGGCACAACCGGCAATCAAACAGGGCGCGTTCGAAGAGCCATAGCTCTTTAATTTTTATGATTACAACCATGGAACTGTGATGTCGCTACAAAGCTTTTATTAACCCCTTGACATACAATGACGTCTCTAAGACGACATGTCTATGTGATAAGATCACATGTATATGCACACGCCAATGCGCATTTTATTCGTATGTCAAGGGGTTAGTCTATAAAGGTCGATTCCCATATGTGCGACACTCGGCTACGCGACGTCGTGCAACATCGCCTGTCAAATAATGATTACATTGTTTTAAATGGGCACGTCGCGTAGCTATCGCGTAGCCATAGTCACGTGTCCATTTAAAACAATATAATCATTATTTGACAGGCGATGTCGCGTTGCTGAGTGTCGCGTATATGAGAATCGGCCTTTACGTGCCAAACTTGCAATATATTCGTAAAGGTAGGCGTCCACAGTTGCATCAAACGGATCGCAGTATTCTTTCTATAGAAAGTAATACAAGTGCGTCCACTGTTCGGCATCGTACGGATCGCACGAATCGACCCGTCGGCAATGCCGATGCCATTGCTCCGAGGGGCAACGGTGCGTTTTCCGATGCGTGCTGATGACGTCATACGGAATATGATATTTAGTAGTAGTTGCGTCGGTAAATCCGATCGCTGCCGATGCTGTGGACGCGCTGTACAAATGTAATCCGTTTGATGCGATGCGTCCGATACGTATGATGCGGAACTGTGGACGCCTACTAGGGTAGAGGTATTACATTCCTCGAGGTATCCTCGAGGTATTACATTCCTAACAAATTAAAAGAATAACAGTGATTTAAATAAATATTTTGACTATCTTCAAGTTACTATAAGTAGTTTGTATACAAATTCTGATGTATTAATTAATGCACATTCAAAACAACTTTCACACTGTTCACGTTCGCACCAGACTAATCGGCAACTGATTACGCAATCGGCAGTAGTAGTAGTAGTTGGAGCAACGATATATAAGTCTATGTACATAAAAATAAATAAACTATAATTGATATTTATATATTTATAAAACAACAAATAATAAATCCGTATCTCTGTCATGTACTAAAGCTAGTATTATACTAATTCGATGGACTCACCACGATCGTGTATTGGAGAATATAAAGTTTATTTTATATTTAACAAAATAAATGTTATAGATTTAAGATTTAAGAAGTAGTTAAGATCTTCTAGGTAGTCTACATATATAAAATTACGTTATTATATTTAGTCTAGGCCGGTTGGTTAACCAATATTGTAATTCAATTGAAATAGACTAAGGGCCTCTTTTACCATCCTCAAGTAAAGTGTCGAGTAGGCTTTCCGCCAGTTAAAGTCACCCGTAACTCCATGTGCGAGTTTCACGCCGTTCGAGTAGCACTAATCATACAATTAACCGATCTGTAACTTACTTGCCACATCTGCCCATTAGTGGGTTTACTTTACAGTTAAAAATTGTCAGTTGTCATTTTGTGTAGGTATTTATCATAACGCCAACGATTATTTTTAAATTTATTAATAAAAATGGATTTAATTTATTTGATTGATCATCAATTGGATGAATTAGAACATTCTAGGACGCAACAAGTACCTAGGATTCGTGTATTTAAATTGCGTATTGATTATTTTACGGACCTATAGTCCATTTTTTTAAGAATGCAGTACAGGGAAGATATGGCTTATTTGACCTTGTTCTCTGATTGGCTTAAATCGAGGAGAAGTTCACACCGACGATATTTAATTCTCCATCTCAGCCTCTTTTCTCTCTTTCTTTTCACATAAATTTGCAGCTGTTAGCTATCAATGGCTGCCGAGTCAATTCACAATTATCATCTGATCTGTTTGTATCATTTAGATTTTTTGCGTTTTTGCTCCATTTATTTGTTTGCATTTAATTATGTTTGTTGCCATTTTGTGCCAATTTGGAAACCATTAATAAATTACCAATTTTATATTCATGTAACTATATTTTTATTTAGCGCCAAAATTTGTAACTAGATTGAACATTTTCCATAGTGTAAATCAGATTTCTAGTTACTGCATTCTTAAAAAAAATGGACTATAGATAAAAGTGATTTTTTTGCCAGATTTCGTCTATCGAAATATACAGTAAATCAAGTGCTTAACTTAATAAAACATAAAATAATCTCTAATTCGCAAAGGTAAGTGGAATTTTTTCCTTCTTAGCAATAGGAACTTCTTAGCAATAGGTAACCATACGTTTAATCCCTTCTACTATTTCAGAAATTGCAAGTTGCAACAAAAACAAGTCTACTACTAACGCTAAGATATCTTGCTACTGGATCCTATTTAAGAAGTACGGATGATTTTTGTGGTGTCAGTCCACCAACAGCAAGGCTGCGACGTAACGACTGTGACGTAAATTTGTTACGTCATCCACTTAACCCGCAAGTTGTTACTCGAAGCTTTATTTTCGTTTGTGAAATTGACAAAAGATACTCGTAACTTTTACTTGCAGATTAACGTTAACTGGGAAGTAACTAATCAACGCTTAACTTAGAGATGGTGAAAGAGGCCGTAAGTACAGTATAATCTCGGTAATTCGTCCGTTGGTTAATCGACACGTTCAGTAATCCGACGGTCTGGAGACCGCTTGCGCTCTTCCCTCCCTCCACTCTTTCTTATAATCCGGCGGTTGAATGTTCCCATATGGGTCGGATTATCGAGATTATACTGCACATATTTAAACAATTTGATATTCCATTGATAATCCTCTTAGGTTTATTTGAATAGATACCAACATGTGTATTCGAAACATTATATTCTTTTCAATAGAGTCGTCTCCCGTATAGGGTTAAAAGTTCTTATCTAGTTCTACCAAATGTTGTCAAAACTTGTCTAGCACTGTCTAATTTTGGCAAAACTTCTCTAGTCCTGTTTCGTCTATTCCTGCATAGTTCTATTCAGTATTGCTCAGTCTCGAATAGTCATACCCAGTCTTCTATATACTCATTTAGTCCTGTATAGACTAGTCTAGTATCATCTAGTATAGTCTAGTTTAGTATTAGTGTTTTTATCTACTCTTGCCTGGACTACTCTTGTATAGTCTTGTAACCTAACTTGTCTAGCTTTGTCTAGTTTTATCGAGTATTGTCTAGACTTATTTAATTTTGTCTGCTTTAGTCTGGTAGTCTCTGGTCTTGTCTAACCTTATCCGATCTTGCCTTGTCCTGTCTGGCCTTTTCTGTCTCTTCAGTCTTGACTGTCCTGTTCGATCTTCTCTGGTCTTGTATGGTCTTATCTGGCCTTGTCTGGTCTTGTCTGGTCTTGCCTGATCTTGTATGGTCTTGTCTGGTGTTACCTGGTCTTGTCTGGTCTTGTCTCACCGTATCTGGTCTAGTCGTAACAAGTCTTCTACATACTCAATTAGTCTTGACCAGTCCTGTATTGTCTATTCTCATCAAGTCTTGTCTGTACTAGCCTTGTATCTGGTCTGGTCTCGTCTGGTCTTGTCTGATCTTACTCGGTTCTGTTATGTCTGGTCTTGTCTAGCATACATTAATTTCAACACCTAGACCTAGCCATTTATACTCATGTCAATTGAGAAACGGAATTCAAAGTAGGCAAAAATATTTCGCAATTATTTTTATAAATTTTGTGGCTAAACCGAATGATTTAACTAAATTTGCAAAGAATACTTTTTTGTAGACACCGACGTCTTACATACGGCGATCTGGGCTACAGTTTTATATTTTGGAGCGTATACGAGATATTTTCAAAAAACATTTGAAGCAAAAATAATTCCCCACGCCGGTCCCATTGGAGACGGAGCGTTCAAATGTGGTCAAATGGTACTTCTTGCGGATACCCACATCCAGTAAAAGTTTCATTGAAATCCTTCTAGGGTAAATACATTTTCTCGCAATTTTTTATATTTTGAAATTTTCCTATTTGATTCGTGATTTTGAACTGGCCGGGTCTAGGTGTTGAAATTAATGTATGCTGTCTTGTGTGGCCTTGTCTGGTCTTGCCTGATCTTGTATAGTCTTGTCTGGTCTCGTCAGGTCTTGTCTGGTCTTGTCTCACCATATCTGGTCTAGTCGTATCTAGTCTTCTAACTACTCATTTAGTCTTAACCAGTCCTGTATAGTTCAATCTATTCTCATCTAGTCTTCTCTGGACTAGCCTTATCTGGTCTGGTCTCGTCTGGTCTTGTCTGATCTTGCTCGGTCCAGTCTGGGCTTGTCTGGTCATGTCTGGTCTTGTCTAGCATACATTAATTTCAACACCTAGACCTGGGCATTTATACTCATGTAAACTGAGAAACGAAATTCAAAGTAGGCAAAAAATTTGTAATTTCATTTTTTTTACTTTTGTGGCTAAACCGAATGATTTAACTAAATTTGCAAAGAATACTTTTTTGTAGATACCGACGCCTTATATACGACGATCCGGGTTGCAATTTTATATTTTGAAGT
This sequence comes from Phosphuga atrata, assembly GCA_944588485.1. Taxonomy (NCBI): domain Eukaryota; kingdom Metazoa; phylum Arthropoda; class Insecta; order Coleoptera; family Silphidae; genus Phosphuga; species Phosphuga atrata. The sequence goes on from OX155901.1 coordinate 4,613,580, forward strand.
GTAGACGAGATATTTGCAAAAAACATTTGAAGACAAAATAATTCCCCACATCGGCCCCATTGGAGGCGGAGCGTTCAAATATGGTCAAATGCTACTTCTTGCGAATACCCACATTCAGTAAAAGTTTCATTCAAATCTTTCTAGGGATAATACATTTTCTCGCTATTTTTCAATATTTTCAAATTTTCCTGTTCGGTTTTTGTCGAAATTCGTGATTTTGAACTGGCCGGGTCTAGTTGTTGAAATTAATGTATGCTACCTTGTCTGGTCTTGCCTGATCTTGTTTGGTCTTGTCTGGTTTTTTCTGGTCTTGTCTGGTCCTGTCTCGCCATATCTGGTCTAGTCGTATCTAGTCTTCTATATACTCATTTAGTCTTGACCAGTCCTGTATAGTCTAGTCTATTCTCATCTAGTCTTGTCTGGACTAGCCTTGTATCTGGTCTGGTCTTGTCTGATCCTGCTCGGTCCTGTCTGGTCTTGTCTAGCATATTTTAATTTCAACACCTAGACCTGGCCATTTATATTCATGTAAATTGAGAAACGAAATTCAAAAGAGGCAAAAAAAATTGGAATTTAATTGTTTTTACTGTTGTGGCTAAACCGAATGATTTAACTAATTTTGCAAAGAATACTTTTTTGTAGACACCGACGCCTTACATACGGCGATCCGGGTTACAATTTCATATTTTGAAGCGTAGACGAGATATTTGCAAAAAATCTTTGAAGCAAAAATAATTCCCCACGCCGCCCCCATTGGAAGCGGAGCGTTTAGATGTGATCAAATGGTACTTCTTACGGATACCCACATCCAGTAAAAGTTTAATTGAAATTCTTCTAGGGTTGATACATTTTCTCGCTATTTTTTAATATCTTGAAAGTTTCCTGTTCGGTTTTGGTCGGAATTCGTGATTTTGAACTGGCCGGGTCTAGGTGTTGAAATTAACGTATGCTGTCTTGTCTAGTCTTGCCTGATTTTGTATGGTCTTGTCTGGCGCAACCTGGCCTTGTCTCGCCGTATCTGGTCTAGTCGTATCTAGTCTTCTATATACTCATTTAGTCTTGACCAGTCCTGTATAGTCTAGTCTATTCTCATTTAGTCTTGTCTGGACTAGCCTTGTATCTGGTCTGGTTTTGTATGGTCTTGTCTGATCCTGCTCGGTCCTGTCTGTTCTTGTCTGGTCATGTCTGGTATTGTCTAGCATACATTAATTTCAACACCTAGACCTGGCCATTTATACGCATGTAAATTGAGAAACAAAATACAAAGAAGGCAAAAAATTTGGCATTTCACTTTTTCTTACTTTTGTGGCTAAACCGAATGATTTAGCTAAATTTGCAAGGGATACTTTTTTGTAGACACCGATGCCTTACATACGGCGATCCGGGTTACAATTTCATATTTTGAAGCGTAGACGAGATATTTGCAAAAAATCTTTGAAGCAAAAATAATTCCCCACGCCGCCCCCATTTGAAGCGGAGCATTGAAATGTGGTCAAAGGGTTCTTCTTGCGGATACCCACATCCAGTAAAAGTTTCATTGAAATCCTTCTAGGGTTAATACATTTTCTCGCTATTTTTTAAATTTTCCTGTACGGTTTTGGTCGGAATTCGTGATTTTGAATTGGCCGGGTCTAGTTGTTAAAATTAATGTTTGCTGATTTCTTGCTTGATATTGTATGGTCTTGTCTGGTCTTGTCTCGTCCTATCTGGTCTTGTCGTATCTAGTCTTCTATATATTCATTTAGTCTTGACCAGTCTTGTATAGTTTAGTCTATTCTCATCTAGTCTTGTCTGGACTAGCATTGTATCTGGTCTGGTTTCGTCTGATCTTGTCTGATCCTGCTCGGTCCTGTCTGTTCATGCCTGATCATGACTGGTCTTGTCTAGCATACATTAATTTCAACACCTAGACCTGGCCATTTATACTCATGTAAATTGAGAAAAAAAAATCAAAGAAGGCAAAAAATTTGGCATTTCATTTTTTTTACTTTTGTGGCTAAACCGAATGATTTAACTAAATTTGCACAGAATACTTTTTTGTAGATACCGACGTCTTACATGCGGCGATCCGGGTTGCAATTTTATATTTTGAAGCCTAGACGAGATATTTTCAAAAAACATTTGAAGCAAAAATAATTCCCCACGCCGGTCCGATTGGAGGCGGAGCGTTCAAATGTGGTCAAATGGTACTTCTTGCGGATACCCACATCCAGTAAAAGTTTCATTGAAATCCTTCTAGGGTTAATACATTTTCTCGCTATATTTGAAATTTTCCTGTACGGCTTTGGTCGGAATTCGTGATTTTGAATTGGCCGGGTCTAGGTGTTGAAATTAATGTATGCTGTCTTGTCTTGTCTCGCCCCATCTGGTCTTGTCGTATCTAGTCTTCTATATACTCATTTAGTCTTGACCAGTCCTGTATAGTTTACACTATTCTCATGTAGTCCTGTCTGGACTAGCATTGTATCTGGTCTGGTCTTGTCTGATCTTGCTCGGTCCCCTCTGATCTTGTCTGGTCATGTCTGGTCTTGTCTAGCATACATAAATTTCAACACCTAGACCTGGCCATTTAAAATCATGTAAATTGAGAAACGAAATTCAAAGAAGGCTAAAAAATTTGGCATTTAATTTTTTTAACTTTTGTGGCTAAACCGAATGATTTAACTAAATTTGCAAAGAATAGTTTTTTTGTAAACACCGACGCCTTACATACTACGATCCAGGTTGCAATTTTATATTTTGAAAAGTAGACGAGATATTTGCAAAAAACTTTTGAAGCAAAAATAATTCTCCACGTCGCACACTGGGACGGATTACGAATTTACGGCGACAAAAATAAAATTTTACAATATCTCATAATTATGCAAAACCACTTAAAATGTATTGTTTGATAACCCATCCATAATATTATAAACAAATAAATGCGAAAAACCAATTCCATTGGTTGTGGGAACGTGTTAAACATCACTCTTGTCCCTTAGGCACCAAAAAGGAATTAGTTGCGCTGGATTTTTAACAAAGTAATTACGTCTGTTTTGTGTTTGTGTTAAAATATTGTGAACTTTTTAAATATGGAGAATATAGCTTCAAGTATGTATTTACATGTAATAATATCAAATTTGTAGAAAGATTTAATCAATAAGGTTAAAAAAAGTTTTGTTAACGACTATCGTAAATTAAATTTTTTTTATAATAAACTGCAATAAATTGATTTTAAAGAAAAAGTTCCGCATAGTTCGGTTAAATTAAATATTTTGTAAAACAAAACAAACATTGGCAATTCTTGAAAAGCAAAAATCCCGTCCACATCGTTCCACCTTACTGAGATTTACACCTTTTTTCCAGGTAGTCGTTTTGACCACCATTTGCAAGAGACAACGTTGAATAGAAATGAGCTATTTTTTGTATTAAGAGATGAAAGTGTTTATAAGTTTTCTTCGCTGAAGAGTAATGAACGATTAGTACAATACGTGTTGGATAAGTTTTGTGTTAACGACGGTTGTGAACTTGTAAAAAAATGTTGCAAAAAAATGTGTTCCTCTTAAATTTGCATTTTTAATTAATCGTGTAGGTACATCTAATATAGACTAATTTTAAATTAGAATCATCAGAATGTCATCATAAGGTAATATATGAGACAAAAAATTGAAATGAACTGGATTTTATTTTTGTCGCCGTAAATTCGTAATCCGCCCAGTGTGCGCCGGCCCTATTGGAGGCGGAGCGTTGAAATGTGGTCAAATGGTATTTTTTGCGGATACCCACATTCAGTAAAAGTTTAATTCTCGATGTTTTTTAATATTTCGAAATTTTCCTGTTTGATTTGTGATTTTGAACTGCCCGGGTCGGGTCTAAGTGTTGAAATTAATGCATGCGTTCTTGTCTGGTCCTGTCTAGTCTCCGTGGTGCACCCTGGATAGCGTTTTGCTTCATAAAACGTGAACCATATGAACAAACAACAGCTGGCAACCAGACAATCCTATGGATCTCCTGGTTATAATCATCGCCTGAGAACAACTGCAGACCTGTAAGACCAGAGACAAGTATCTAAATATAAATTTTGAGACATTCAAGAATGCCCACTGAGGTCTTGTCAAGGACACCTTATGAGTTTCTGAATGCAAAAAACCATGCAATCGATTTGTAGTCATATTTGATTCATATAAGTCATATTTGATTTGTTTTAACAGTATTGTGATCAGACTTACGCTAAATAAAATGGTCCTATCTAGTCTTGTCTGGTGTTGTCTGGTCTTGCCAGGTCTTGGCTGGTCTTGTATGGTCTCGTCTGGTCTTGTCTGACCTTGTCTGGTATTCTCTGATCTTGTCTAGTCTTTTTGGCTTGCTTGGCCTTTTATGGTCTTGTCGGTTCTTGTCCAGTCTGTCTGGTCTTGTCTGTGCTTGTCTGGCCTTGTCTAGTCTTGTCTGGTCTTGTCCGGTCTTATCTGGTCTTGTCTGGTCTTGTCTGGTTTTGTCCGGTCTTATCTGGTCCTGACTTGTCTTGTCGGGACTTTCTGGCCTTGCCTGGTCTTGTCTGGTCTCGTCTGGTTTTGTATGGTCTTGTCCGTTCTTGTCAGGTCCTGTCTTGTCTTGTCTGGACTTGTCTGGTCTTGTGTGGTCTTGTGTGATCTTGTCTGGTCTTGTGTGGTCTTGTCTGGTTATGTCTGGTCTTGTCTGGTTTTTTGTGGTATTGTCTGGTCTTGTCTGGTTTTTTGTGGTATTGTCTAGTCTTGCCCGATCTTGTCCAGACAAGATCTTGTCTGCTCTTGTCTGGTCTGATTTGGTCTTGTCCCGTCTTGTCTATTCTTGTTTGGTCTTATTTGATCTTGTGTGGACTTGCGTAGTCTTGTTTGATACTGCTTCGTCTTGTCAGGTCTTGCCTGGTCTAATCTGATTTTGTCTGGTCTTTTCAAGTGATACGGTTTTTTTCTAGTTCTATCTGGCTTTGTCCGTTCTTGTCTGGCTTTTGTCTGATCTTGTCTGAACTTGTTTGTTCTAATCTGGTCTTTCGTGGTCTTGTAGCGTCTTGTCTGGTCTTGACTCGTCTCTGTCTGGTCTTGTCTGTAAGCATATTAATACTATACAGCCATGACTTTCTAGTATTATACCCAAATCAATGAAACTACCAACCTTGTTATGTATATAGAGCACGTATGTTATGCATGTAGAGCACATACCGAGAGTTATCTTAACTTTCTTAAATCTATAATATTTATTAGTCATTTTGGCAAAGCTGAATTCTGTATATATTTAATCTTATCAAGAAGCATCTTGATAATTGGAAGCACAAATTATTGCACACTGTATCTATATAAAAGTGTTGTAATATAACCTGAGTTTAGAGGTCGCGGTGAGATCCATCGCGAATTCCTGAGGTAGTTAACTTAGCAGTAAATGATTCCAGCAGAATGTAGATTGTGTTTCACACTTCGTAACATTTTGTGATATTTTAATAAAAAAAATAATATTTATATGAATACTGAGGTAGATACAACGAAAATATATAGAGTAGAGCATATCTACAGACGAAAACAATTTATGACTAGCAAAAAATCCTTAACACATAATATCTATTTTGGTATGGCTTGTGAGGTAGATACGATTAAACTGCTTAACAACTATTGCTTATACACTATACATGTAGCTTTTTAAACAACTAATGTACGTATTTATAATAGATACATTCAGGGCAGTTTTAATTTGAAAAAACTCTTCTTCGCGAGACTTAATCCGAAAACATATGTTTTTATCGTCAAGCATATATGTAAAATAATAACAAACTGTTTTCAAACACGGATTATTCTCGTGGTTTTCTGTTTGTTTATAAGAGAGACGAACAACCATACTTTTTTAATATAAATGAAACTTATTGTAAACGCTTAAAATTAAAGAGAATAGATTATCTTTGAATATATATATACCTGAGGTTTAAATGTAAATTAAGGTTGTAATTGGGTTTTTGCTTTCTTGAGGTGGTAACGGAACCAACAACTAGTCTTTCGATTTCTTCGCAAGAACATCCAGTAAGTACGGAGTTTTTTTTTTTACAACGACTTTGGGTTTATTTTTGGACTTCTTTGAGTAGCAATTTCTAATTGGACGTTTTTTTCCTTAACAAATATCGAAAAATTGAAATTTTTATGAGACAAAATTAAGAATTCAATGATTTTTATTGTTATCATATCAAGATCAACTTAAGGTAAAAATTTTAATAATCAAATGAAAACTTTTGTCCGTGTCTTTTCTGTTTGAACATCTCTGTAAGCTGCATGGATATACAAAAAAATCCAATGGCAAATGACCCATTGGTAAATGGTAAAATTAATAAAAAGGACTGAAATTTTTATGATTTATCAGTAATATTGAGCCGCTTATTTTTAAAGTGGAGTAACTTAATTTTCATAAATAAAATTAATAAATACTTTATTTTTACATGTCTGCGTTATCTTTTCATTTTGAAGAAAATTGTCAAAAATATTTTATCTACGACCACTATTGTAAATGCCCATTATTGTACAGTTCATGGACTATGTGCATACATCATAAGCGCGTCCGCGCAGTCCGCGTTTAATGATAAGTTATGATTGATAACACACGTGCGTTTGGTTTACGATTCGTTGATTGGTTGAGAGCTGCTACTACGTGCTCATACGTTCAGCGCCTCCCGTACCACAATACAAACTAACGGAAATTGGCATTGCGTACATTGGGTTGCCTATATCTATGAGCACTCTTATTCTAGTTTAACCCGAATTAATACTAAATAATAATGTATGTAACCATTAATAATGTATTTCTTTTCATTTCTATCAAGTTATATAATGTCGAGTAACTTTTATATTTGAAAAAACTGTTTATTATAATGTTAAATAATGTACTTAATAAGAAATAAATTTGTTACATCAAACATATTTTTCTTATTAAACAGAAACAAATTACTGTGGTCGTAGATAAAGTATAGTACATAACTCGAGTTGTTAGGCAATTACTTTGCCTAATATGCCTCTTACAACTCTCGTTACGTAATATACTATAAAATATTAGTTAATTTAAATATATTTGACGATATGTTTCTTCGAAATGAAATGACAACGTATAAATGTAAATATAAAGATTTATTTTTGAAAATTGACTTGAAATTTTCTTTGAAATTGACTTCAAAAAATGTATAAAGCTTATAAAGTTTATTAGAAGTTCATCATGTTCTTGCTTGACAAAACAATGCAATTTAGTTTAAAAAGTAGCAACAGTGAAATAAGTTTTTTGGCCTTTTATTTTTAAATTTCCTTGTAAACGATCTTGTATTTACAATTGTTACTTTACTATTTCTATTGAACACCAAAAAGTTGACAATTGTTGATATTTTTGAACAAAAGTTGACAAAAAAATTAAAGAAAAACTTTTAATATTTGAATTCTTAATAAATGCTTTAGAGTCTCATTTCTCGTTAAAACAAAGACCTCCAATTCGAATTGCTAGTCGAGTCCGTTAGACATATTTGTGTATTTAGTATTTTAGGTGTAATCGTGTAAATTGGATAATACATAACAAACTCAAAACAAGAGCTTAGTCAACTGCGATACCAAAAACACTGCCATTAGTAAATAACGTAACTCGCTCTATTAATTGCACTATTATATCATATACATATACAAAAACAAACAATTATTGCAAAAAATCTTCAATAATAAAAACTTTGTACTATCTTGAGGTAGATGAGGTTGGCACTTGATACCTAGTTGAACTAAACCCTCGTCTCGATCAACACATACCGTGCTTAAGGGTATTTATATACTATATAGTTCTAGCCAGTTATGAGTGGTCGGTGATCTGCAAAGGCCAGCTTTTCAGATCAGCGCAGCCATAACGGCTGTAATATAGAAACTACTATGGGTTGTGCACCTGCTGGAACGCTTTGAGACTTAATTCCGTTTTGTGCTCGCGAGCAATGTGTCTACGTACTGTGTTGTTTCTCGTGAAGGTCCGCGAACAGAACGGGCACGGAACTCTGATCCCTTGATGTCTCTGCCTTATGTGTGCCCTTAGGTTCGTCTCGTAACCGTATAATCTCTCACAGAAAGGACACTTCAATTTTTTACCTAAAACACAATTACAATACAATTAGAAAATAGTAAATACGGTTGTCTTTACGTTAGAAATGTGATATTTAACAAAAAAGTCAATTGTAATATGTAATTTCTTAAAAACAGATCATATAACATATAACACCATATCATATAACACCATATCTAGTTAACTGGTATTGTCTGCAGTTTTCTAGCCTTCTCTTATATTATTTAAACAGTTATCCGGACTAAATGGTTAAATATCATTTCGAGAAAAACTACACAGCAATGTGTAGCAATAAAGTCAATTGGAGCGACGTTTCAGTATACCACATTGAGCAAAGTGTTACCAAGTGGTACACATATGGTTCGAAGACAAAGGAAGGTACTGCTGCAGGAGTGTTTGGACCTCGTACCAAATAATTCGAATCCATGGGAACTCATCCAAGTATCTTCCAAGCAGAGGTACATGCAATCGAAAGATGTGCACAGTTTAACCTCGACAGGAATTAAAAAAACCGAATTGCTTGTTAACCGTGTCTCTGTGTCTGTGTCTCTGTGTCTGTGTCTATGTGTCTGTGTCTCTGTCTCTGTGTCTGTGTCTCTGTGTATGTGTCTCTGTGTCTGTGTCTGTGGCACTGTGTCGGTGTCTCTGTGGCTGTGTGTCTCTGTGGCTGTGTGTCTCTGTGTCTGTGAGTCTGTGCCTCTGCGTCTGTGTCTGTATCTCTGTGTCTGTGCTTTGTATCTCTGCGTCTCCGTGTGTATGTGTCGGTGTGTCTGTACCTCTGTGACTCTTTAATATCCGATTATGTGCTCTCTGTCTCTAAGTTTACGTCTACGTTCTCATAGTAAGTAACTTATTTGACGAATCAAAAGCAGTAAGCTACAAGCTATAACGAGTATATTAACCGAATGCCGTTTGGAATGACGAATCCTCAGCATACCACATAGAGCAAAATGCCATCAAGTGGTATACAGATGGTTCGAAGACAAAGGAAGGCACTGGTGCAGGAGTGTTTGGACCTCGTACCAGATACTTCGAATCCATGGGAACATCCCCAAGTATCTTCCAAGCAGAGGTACATGCAATCGAAAGATGCGCACAATTTAACCTAGACAGGAACTATCGCAAAAAAAGAATTGCCATCTTGTCAAATAGCTAAGCGGCCATCAAGGCCATTAGCTCATACACCATCAGATCCAAACTGCTATGGGATCGTCTATTAATCACATGAGGCTCGAAAGGAGGGGGGGGTGAAAAAAAAGGGGGGGGGGGTATAGCCTTGTAAAAGTCTGTGATTTTTATGCCGAATCCATGCGTAAATCCGCGTATGTTTTGCTTCAAAACAATATCTAAACTAGGAGACAGTGCTGGGTTTACCAGCAGACTGAGTAGGCGGGAGATTTTAGGGGCGGCAAATTTGGGGCCAACATTTTTTTTCATGTCTTACAGAAATTAAAAAGATTCATTTTAATATACATTAATGTAAATTTTATTAGATCCACACAAACAATTCAACATGTAATATGTTTCACGACTTAACGACACACTGGTCCCACGTACGCAACGTATGCAACGCATTACGATACCCGGACTATTGATTTTAGATGATAAACTATGCCATAGAAACACACATATCGTATGTAACGCAATCACACGCTTTACACGCAACGTCGATCTAGGATGTCCAGATCGGCGTGGGAAGGTGGATGGGATGTGCGTACGCTATCCACGTGTGCGATCCTTGTGTTTCTAGAACTCATGCGTAGCTCGTCATAAACAAATAGTCGTTTACATTGAATTGAAAAATTCACTTTGTTTTTTACCACACTTATATTATGTAAAAATGTTATATAACTTATTATTCACAGTTATATAAATTTCTACACATATCACGACTCGAGTTTCGACGTTTGACGGTCATTTTCAAGTACTTTTCCATTCGTTCATACTTTTTCATTCGTTTTCATTCGTTTTTCACGTCATTTTCAAACACTTGAAAATGACCGTCAAACGTCGAAACTCGAGTCGTGATATGTGTAGAAATTTATATAACTGTGAATAATAAGTTATATAACATTTTTACATAATATAAGTGTGGTAAAAAACAAAGTGAATTTTTCAATTCAATGTAAGTATGGATTACCACGTAGTAACTGTCGCAACCATCCTATTCATAAATAGTCGTTTGATTCTCAAGCATTCTCCTCAAACTGTATTTTAGACATGCGAAAGTACATAAAGAATCATTCTTTATCAGATTCAAGTTTCTGCATTAATGTATGGTATTCTCCAAAATTTTCTCTTTGTTTAGTTATCTCATGAACCCAATATCTTCTCTTCTTAACTTTAGTTTTAATTTTTGTCGTGCGGAAATATTCATTTAAAAATAGTAAACTCCTGCTATCACAATCAGAAAACATGACTTATAAACGCACTAGTGCACCTTCTGAGAAATTACAACAGCGTCTGATGCAAAATGTACGTTGCATACGCGGAACGAGTGTGCACACCAATTCTCCCACGCTGCATCGCATACGTTTCGTACGTGGGACCAGTGTGTCTCCACTTTTATTGTTAAATTATTTTTTCTATAATTTGCGTAGTGGTTGGTCCGAAGCAGGATCGTGCTGTTATGGCATACGCCGAGTAGTGGCATTAGGTCTGAGAGAGACAGATATAGAGCGGCGATACAAACGAAAAAGCCGCCGAAAAGAAAAGCCGCTTCCGTTGAATGAGTACTGCAGTATTAAATTTTCTTCGGTTGTGTGCTATAAGCCTGGTTTACACAGGTATATTAATCAGGAGAGTAGAGTATCTAGTAGAGTTCACTCTACTAGCTACTCTACCACTTTTGATTTTTTATCGTTTAAACAAGTATAGTACAGTAGTGCTATACTATATGAAGCAAAATGGTTGTTAAGAAATTGAAGCACAAAAGTTTTAATAGCTCTGATTAGGGAATTTGCGGAAGCGATTGATGAGGAGATAAACAGAGAATAAAGAATGTGGGTGAGAGAATGGCACAAAAGAAGAGATTTACTCTGAGCAACATCGCTTCTCCTAAAAGAGTTAGCCGTAGTGAATCAGTTAGAATATAAACGAAGTCTCAGAATGACACCACAAAATTTTGAACAGTTGAGCATGGTGAAAGACAAAATTCAACGCGAAGATACGATGATGAGAGATGCTATAAAAGCTGAGGTCAAACTACAAGTTAGACTGAACTTTCTAGCTACTGGGAACCGCTACAGAAGCCTTTCACATTTTTTTAGGGTCTCAAGACCTTTTTCCGCGGCCTTCCTCATGTCCTTGTTTCTATAGTGTATACTGCCTAAATTCCACAGACACTCTTGTTCAACAAATAAATCAACAAGCTAAATTGTTTCATCCTCCGAGAACTATTTTTTAAAGAAAATATTGCGCAACAACATGTACACTGCAACTTAAACTGTACTGGTACTTGCTGTTGTAGGGTAGAAGATGTTTACACGGGTAGAGTGAAGAGACTAGTAGAGTGGGACTTGTGGTGGGGGTAAGTAGAGTAGAGTCCACTTTACTGCACGCAGTATAGTACTCTACTCTACTAGATACTCTGTACTCTACTCTACTCAGACAGTTTTTGGGGGTCTGCCCACTCTACTCTGCCCATTACTATACCCGTGTAAACCAGGCTATAGAGGGAAAAATGAAAAGTACAGTGATCCGCATTACGGAAATTATTGGATGATATTGGAACTGTTAAGCCCCCCATTCGCTATCAGTCAAACTGATCAGTTGAACTGACGAACATCCAAAAATTGATCGTGCGTGTGAAAACTTAACATAAAATTTTTAAACTTAATAAAGACGGAACAAAGCTTGAATATATAAATATACTCAACCTTTCCGGAACTCTATAATACTAATGAGTCTTTTTAGGACTACCAAAGTTGTTGAGTGCCACGAAGGTGGACTGAAAGCTATAGAATATTTGACAAATTTCATACGAGATTTGTTTTTGGTAGTCCTAAAAAGACTCATTAGTATTATAGAGTTCGACTCGAAATAATAAATAAATAAGTAGAAAATTGAAATAAGTAGTTGGAATTGTTTAAATTGGCGGATTAAATGTTTATTTAAATGCCGCGGACTAAACTCGGGATTTACCCATCTGATTGAAAAGAAAGGTGTTACGACCAATGTGTGCTGCCTGTCCTAACATATGGAGCGGAAACGCTTACATTAACAAAGAAGGTTATAAACAAAATCAGGGTAACACAGCGGTACAGCGAGCTGGTCCATATTAGGAATGAACCTGCGTGACAAAATCCCAAATGTTACCATACAGCAGAGAACGAGAGTTGCAGATGCCGCAGAGAGGATCACCCTCCTGAACTGGAATTGGGTAGGCCACGTAGCAAGAGTGACCGATGGAAGATGGATCACGATGGAAAACGTATCATTGAATGGAAGCATACCGAAGCTGAGGTCGTCCACCGACGAGATGGAGTGATGATACAAAGCGTATCGCATCTAATTGGATACAAACAGCGCAACAACGATAGGTAACAAGGGAATTATTTCCAGCAGTGGAGGCTACAAGCTTATTAATGGTGGTGATGATGTTGATGATGAAATTATAGATGTCTGGAGCATTTCAGAGGTGTCCTCCTTCAAATACCTTGGAGAAATTATAATTCCATCAGGACTAGACAGTAAGAAAGAGCCTCCAAACTCTATAAGGCATATTAGATGTCTGGAGCATGCTGTCCTACCATAACTAATCCTAAATGTAACTAAATGTATATTATTGTATATTATTGTTTTGCTCTGGTATTGGAAAGATATTTAAATTGTCGACGCATAATGTGAGTGATTGTTATTTAAAAATAATAATTAATACAGTGAGACTGAAAAAATCCTTGAGCTGAATAAATAATACATTTTGTGTAAAATTAGCGGTAATTAAAGCGTCAAGCGCAAAGTTCGTTGCTTTTACCCGCAAACTTGCCCCACCGGCTCGAAATAATAAATAAATAAGTAACAAATTTTGTTTAAATTGGCGGATTTAATGTTTAATTAACTGCCGCGGACTAAACTCGGGATTAAACGTTAACGTTGAAATGTATGTGCGGGAAATTAAGGGGATATTTGTGTTTACAAAAAGGCAGCACGATTTGATATTTCCGATTTTAAATTAGAAATTAGTGCACTTGATAATTTACAGAAAATACAATCAGTATGTATGTCTGTTGATCAATTAATAAATTAGACCGTTTTGATTAATATGTGTATGTTTGGTGAAACGTTTACTTTAGAACGATAGAATTATATTTAGTTTGTCTGTCTGTTGTTCAGTTATTAATTTAGGCAGATTAATTATTGTAATCTTGAGAAGTCGTGGCCGTCTAGTCCTTACACAAAGTTTTTTTTCTTACTGAATACCCAATTTTGACACAGAATAATTAGTTTAGACTAGAATAAGGAAATTAGATTTAGTTAGATCTAGTTCCTAAAGTATTTAGACAGTCTGGATTTGCCCAAGGGCCGACTGAATTCGACGAAGTCTGTTTGTCTAAATATGGATTATTCCAAATCTTAACGATTTCCAAAAGTTGTTGGTTCGTGAACTTCACCATGATAAAAATGTAAGCCTTGACTGACGTTTTGACTTGAAATCATAAAAAAGTTTGTAGTTTATGTTCCGTATTATAAAACAAAATTGTTCCGTCCCTAATAAAAAACCCTTTACTATTGAATACCAAATTTAATCCGAATAAACTAGATATGTAATTTTGATTAGTTCAGATTAGTCTAGTTTCTCTTATTGGTCTCATAACCTCCACATCTCTAGACTGGAATCCCAACTCACATAAACTGATATAATTAACTGAACGAAAAAAAAATTACTAACGTCCTCTGCAAGAAACTCGCTTCCAAGTATGTGTGTGGCCCGGTTACACTCTCATAAATCATTTTTTCCTAAGACCGAAGAGGCAAACATCAGCATTAACATCATTATTAAACATCAGCATTAAACATCAGCATTATTGGCCGATGTAGGGAGTGTAGGTTAGGGCCAATAACTGTCTTGCTGCATGTTCCAGCTAGAGACTTGTTGATGATGATAAGGTCCGGGTTATAGCCTCTCATCCATCTGCTACTATTAAAGGAAGCTGGCTGTTTCTAATCGTGGATGAGGGTCATGCCATTATCATCGGCCCACATCTCCAGGAGTTCTCCATCCTCGTTCGTGTCATGGTATCCCCAGGTAGTGGTGCGGCTATTGAAGTCTCCAATTACCACGTGTTGTTGGTTAAGGTGATGGGGGAATGAGAATCTCACGTCAATCGTGATCAGTTCTATGTTGTTGAGAGAGGTGGCAAGTGCATTAATTACTTTGATTCCTGGTTTTGCAAATATTGCACTTACATATTGGTCATGGCGGCATTCCTTCACTATTGACATTTCTGGGATGTCTGGGCGGACTGGTGTTGGCCCTCTGTGAATCTCTTGAAGGAAAAGGACATCACATGAGTTCTCTTTGTATACATTGGAGATTAAGTCTTGCTTAGAACAAGGCCCAACAACAAAGAGCTTGTATGTAGCAATCACCTACCAATCTATAAGAAAGAAGCCCTACTGTTTCTCTTTAAACATAAAAGCCTTTTTAGTCAATATAAGATCGACAACCAGAAAACAACACGGTATACTGATCAGAATTACAATATACCTAGGCATAACCTGACAATGTCAGAGAGAATCCCCCCATATATAAACATTAAACTATTTAATGTTATACCTCGATCCATTAAAATGAAATCAAAACTTATCGATTATAAGAAAGATATTCAGTGCCTTCGTTTGGATTTTGAGGCCCCGGGCATATATATTGAGGTGGGGCCCCCAGTAAATGAAAAAGTGAATAAACAAATAAATTCCATAATTTTTAATACATACAAGAACGGAACATAAGTATAGAAGAAATATAATATATTAATATAAAAGAAAAACAAAATTGAACTTTATTTTCCTTGCTTAAATTTCAGCAAAAAGGGGGGGGCAGCCTCTGTGACCCCCCCACCCCCCCAGCAACCCGTGGGCCCCGGGCGTTCACCCGATTGACGGTAGTGGCGCTACTGAAGATATTCTTCATGATCTAATCTAATCAATCAAAAAACATTAAAGAGATAGAAGAGCACCTAACAGAAACGCTCTCAGGGTTGAGCAATTACCTAGATTAAACCAGCTCCGGCCCAATCCAGCAAAGACGCAGACTTGCTTATTCCATCTCGATAATCGACAGGCGAAAAGAGAATTGCAAATAGAGGGGAACTCTGTCAGACTGCAACACTGCCCAAACCCAGTCTATTTGGGCGTTACATTAGACCGAACTCGGACCTACAGAAAGCATATTGATAAAACCAAGACCAAAGTCAATACTAGGAATGTCATCCTGCGGAAACTCACCAACGCCCGCTGGGGAGCCAATCTTAACGTTCTGCGCTCCTCGACACTTACTCAGTACCGCGCTGTATTACTACGCAGCCAAGTATGCATCCCCCGTATGGGAGACATCAACACCCGCCTGTAGACTAGACCCTGTCCTGAACGACACGTGAAGATTAATAACGAGATGCCTAAAACCCACCAGCCTTGACCAACTGTACATGCTAGCCGGGATTGCACCACCTCAAATATGGGGGGAAACCCAGGCCATGTTCGAATAAAGCAAACAACGCGACGACATCAGACATCCATTGCCCCGCCCGTGGTTAGACTAAAATCAAGCTTTATGCAATTCACACAGGCCCTCACAGCCTCTAAAGCTGCAATCAAGGAGGCAAAATGGGAACATATCCCAATCTGGAATCCTAGAGAAAAACTCTCTGCAGATTCAGGCCTAAACTGGGGTACCTGGAAAACGATCAACTGACTACGCTGCCAAATGGGAAGATGCAAGAACAACCTCCTGAAGTGGAGATATGCGGAAGAGGAAGCATGTGAATGCGGAGAATCCCAAACAATGGAACACCTTCTGGTGTGCCAATCCCTACAAGTTCCATGTAACCTCTGGGACCTATGGTATAACGAAAATGCTGTTATGTGGGCTGAACATTGGAGTGATATATGAGCATTTTATAAGAACATTTTCTTTGAACAGTTGACATTTCATCACATGTGTGATATACATATATTTTTATATTTTGAGTAGCTCAGACACGATTTGAGTCGCTCAAATGGTGCATAGGGAAGGAGACAAACATATCCACTAATACCGAAATTCGTCTTTTCCGGACGCCCATCCTACCAGTTCTCTTCTATGGAGCAGAAACGGGGACGCTACTACAATCGGACCTCAACAAACTCGAGGTGTTCCACATGCGTTGCCTAAGACAGATTGTTGGTGTTTTGATCGCTATCGCCTGCGAAATGGGGAAATTCGAGCCAGATGCGATCAGCAACCACCGATTGTGGAACAATGACAAATACACCGTCCACGATGGTTTGGTCACATTTGCCGAATGAAGAAAAATCTGCTAACACACAAACCCCTCTGGCGGAAGCGATCGCCCGTCTGGTGGATTCAAAGATCAGCGCCGAAGAAGATATCGATAAAACATGTAGCAGAAGACCTCAAGAACCGAAGACTGGACCTCGATGAGGTCAGGGGTATTGTCATTGATCGGAAAGTGTGGAAGCAAATCATACATGAAGCGAAAAATCCAGCGGCACCAACAGCAGCCTATTGGTTACAAGAACGACGTCTTCGACAATCCCAGCTACGGATTAAAGAAGAAGATTGCAAAATAATTTTGTGAAGTTTTGACTAATTGGAATTCCTTTCATTCATTCAAATGGATATAAACATTTGTTTGGTTTAGTGTCGACCTTTAGGTAGACTTCCGAGCAATACGGCTCTGGCGTCACTAACGCAGCGTCAAAGCCGCCGCGGCATAGCGATAGTATTATGCACTATGGAAATGCACCATTCCAGCGCAGCGACATTGACGCGCTCAGCGTCAGTGCGTCAGTGTCGCTTCGTACGAACATTTTCATAGTGCATAATACTATCGCTATGTCGCTGCGTCAGTATCGCTGCGTTAGTGACGCCAGAGCCGATTTGCTCGGAAGTCTACCTTAAGGTACTATACCGAGCAAAGCGGCTCTGGCGTCACTAACGCAGCGATACTGACGCGGCGGCATAGCGATAGTATTATGCACTATGGAATCGTATGAGGCGCAATTCGAGCCCAGCGACACTGGCGCACTGACGCTGAGCGCATCAGTTTCGTTGTGCTCGAATTGCGCCTAATATGTTTCCATAGTACATAATACTATCGCTATGTCGCCGCGTCAGTATCGCTGCGTTAGTGACGCCAGAGCCGCATGGCTCGGAAGTCTACCTTAAGAATGAAATAATTTTGAGTTTCTTTAAGTTTGAATAATCCTTTATAAGGATTTAAAAAGTAAGACAAACGATTATTTAATCTCTAATACCTTTATTTAATCCCCAACTTATCTAAACGTTTATTTAATCCCTAATACCTTAAGTCTTAAAATTAGTTTAGTCTATTTGAAAGAGTACCCACTAATTTATGTAATGTTGTTCCATTCGCTCTATATTATACTGTCCCAATATTTATTGTCTTTGTAATTTTAATAATCCATTGTTTCGTCTATTTAAAACAATACAAATAATTTATGTATTGTTATCCAATTTGTCATGTATTATTCCGTCTCAATGTTTGTTTAGTCTTTGTAATCTTAATAAAGAAACCCTTTGATCTAATTTCTATGACCTGCACAAAATAGGACAAGGTCTACGACATTTCGAAAAGAAATATATCGTGACATAGTTTTTTATTTAAATCCATTCCACATTTTTAAAACATTGAAATCAAAGGAAATGTATACAGAAATTGTAAAAGAAAAATAAAAACTAACTGAGTTTGCAAGAATAAGAGGTAGTTTTAAGTTTAAGTATGTTTTGAATCCTCAGCTATCATAACTTAATATTTAATCTGCCTTTGATTCATTTATAAAACGATTTTAAAATCGATCAAGCAATTTGGCTATCGAACCTATACTGCTTAATATACATAGCTTGGTACTAAATGAGTTGAGTTGGTTGCCTATGTATCGTGTAGCACAGTACTTTTGCAACTTTTTGTTGTTATATCTGGGCCTGAAGGAAAAACCTAGTTAAAAATGTAGCTCAAAATTTGGTACATTTATATTTTATTTTCACACGCAAAACATTGACCCAGCAAACTATTACGCTATTAAGTTCAGCACTAAAACTATTCACTAAAATACTGGCACAAGTTGTATCCTCTCATGGCATATGCGAAGAGCAACAAGGCTTCAGAAAAAATCAGGTCAACCGTAGATGCCATCTTTGCTAACAGGCAAATTGCTGAAAAGGCTATAGAATACATCAAAACAGCATATATATGTTTTATAGATCTTAAGAAAGCATTTGACCGCGTAAGACTCCCTGAGGTTGTGAAACTTCTCAAAAAGAAAAACGTACACCCGGATATTACAAGCATTGTTGCGGAGTTAAATACTAACAACTGGACCCAAATACAAGTAGAAGGCAGAAAGACACGCATACCACCCATGCAAACTGGAATAAGATAAGGCGATAGTCTAAGCCCCATCCTCTTCAACTTGATTATGGACGAACTTATAACGGAAGTAAAAAAAGGTTGGAAATGGATAATTACTAGGGGACAAAGAACTAAAAGTAATTTACTACGCGGACGATGCAATGCTGGTCTCAGAAGAAGAAAACAACCTACAGAGAATGCTCAATCAGTTCGAAAAGACAGCTGCCAAATACAACATGGAGATATCCGTAGCAAAATCAAAAGCGTTAACCATCTCAGAAGAGCCCAGAAGATGTAAATTGGCTATATACAATAAACCAGTAGAACAGGTTATGACTTTCAAATATCTCGGCGTCAACATCACGAGCAGCAGAGACCTCCAAGAAGAAGTAAAGGCTCAAACAACCAAAGCAGCTTTAATATCAGGATTCCTTATAGATATTATATTACGAAACAAGCACATGTCCGTTGAAAGCAAACTCCGCATATATAAGACCTGTGTGAGACCACGTAGAAACAAGAGCCGAAAACACCACAATAAAAAGGATTATCCGTACAGCAGAGATGAGGTCTCTAAGATCCATAGCAGGCTACACACTAAGGGACCACAAAAGAAACGAAGACATCCGAGAACTTTGCGATATCCAAGACATAGTGACATGGTCCCGAAACAGACGTCGCGAATGGAGAGATCATGTTGAACGGTTGGACGACAACAGATTGCACAAAAATTTCAAGGGATGGTCTCCCAAGATCCAGGAGACCACCAGGACGTCCACCCATACGTTGGTATGAAAGCTGGAATTCATCATCCCACCTACAACTCTAAGAAATTAGAGAGCAAGGCAGATGCCTTACAAAAAGGAAGAAGAAGAAATTATATTTTGAGAATCTTACCAAATTATGTATATCATCACATGCTCAATACATTTTAAAACAACAAATAAAAAATCTGCAATGACAATACGGATTAAATTTAATGACATAACATTTGCTTATGTATTATTATACCGAATATATAAGATATCTTTAAAATTGCTATTCTAACATTATTTTCTAAAGATTATATCGATAGGCATGGTCTATTACTACAAATAATTGTTAGTAAGGATGATAAATTTTTATTGAAGCATATTCCTTTCATAAGTTCACAGAAAAGTAGGAAATAACACTACTTCCGTTAAAATTACGCGGCTCATTTATATGCCCTCCATGCTTGCCACCACCTAACCCATTAGCGCCCAGCGTCCTCTTCTGAGGACATCTTGTAAACATTTTTTTAAAAAAACAGCTGAAACATTACATGCTTCTAATTTTACAAGGGGACCCTGTCAACTCGTCATCACCAATTTGGCCCAAATGTACAGTACATGTAGTGCTGGACTATAAGTGAAACTGACGCAAGCGGGAGGGCCAGATGGCCAAGCGTTAAAAAAATAACTCACTATTTACGCGAACCGATAAGTTACCGACAACTCATAGGCGCTATGTTAGCATAAATTTCAATGGCCGGTTCAGCGGTAAGAGCTCGGGTTCATAGTACGAGGATCGCTGGTTCGATTTCCCGTGGGGACGCCTTTTTTTATTTACAATTTCTAAAATGACCTTAATGGTTAATAGGGAAGCTGACAATGAAAGGCAGATGGGGAACTTGGCCAAATGTCGTTATTAGTTAGTCGTTTGCTCGCGAGTCTTGACCGAGTAACTTGAATAATTGTGAGAAGAATCTAGGTTTCGAAAATGTCGAATACTGATAGTGAAAATATTAATGTGCCTGGAACATCGGTAGAACAAGAAGATGTGATGTGCGCTGATAATCTCCACAGCGAATCGTCGAAACAAATGTTAAAAACGGCGCCGGATTATTTGTTACATCTTTTGGCCGAAGACACATATAACCGAAATACATGAACATATATAACACATAACCGAACAACACATGCAACTTGCAGACAAAATACGCGAGAAAATAATGGACGTTTTGTCAGATCATTCCTTGCTGTGCGTCGATGTATTGATTTCTTCCGAAGAATACGACGAAGGAGGTGAAAATGAAGAAGTCGAGGATGTCGTTTCTTCAGAAGCTGTCTCACTGCGAACCGGATGGAAAAAAATTGAAAGTTGATGCAGATTACGTTCCACTCGATTACAAAATAATGGTCGTTAATCTTGCAAAAGCACATCCAAAGTGGAATTTAAAGAGTCTTCAATCGAAAGGAGCACATCGCTTGAAGTATATGCGAGATTTGAAAATCTGGGAAGAACACATACCTGGACGTATGATCGCTTCGTAGAAGGGCGGAAAAGTTGCCAACAAGTATCCACGAGAAACCTGCAACTTGAATGGGAACTTGCTGCTGCCAGTCAATTTGCAGATTTCGAGTTCACAGCCTCGGAACAGCGGGCCCAAGAATTCAAAGAAAGGCATAGGATTCTTCAGAGAAAAGTCACCAAATTTGTCTCGGAAAGAGAGACTACCACTATCGAGGAAACCCAATCAGCCGCAGACAACTTTCGAGTGCAGGCTCGGGCTCCCATCCCAAATTACGATAAGGAATTTGTTATCAATACAGATCAAACAGGTAAATTACTATTCGTCTACGTTAATTGAAAAACTCTTTTTAACGCCACACATAATAAAATATTCACATTCGCATATTCTCTGTCAAGGTTGCCAGTTCATTTACAACTGTACCCTGGACCAGCGAGGCTCAAAACTAATTCTCGTGAAACGAAAGGATATAAACAAAGTAACCCATTCATATACAGCGCAATATTCGATGACCCTTTATGAAAATCTTCTGCCAACAGTGTTCGTATGCCTGCAAGTAGGGCTTTCAATACCGGAATCCCGGGATCCCGAAAACCGAGATTTTAGTCTATTTTGGTCCGGTATTAGAAAATAGGTATTACAAAAAAATACCGGTATTTCGGTATTTGTATAAAATATATTATTTTTTATTTATATTTGTCATTTCAATTAGCAAAAATAGTGAAGTTAGTCACTAACTGCAAAAATATTTAAAACAAGAATTTGGTAGAGAAACTGCCTTAAATTTAGACAGTAAAACAAGATGAAATAATAGCATATTATTTATGTTAGAAACATTTTACCAATTGAGATATTATGTTCAAAAGGCCCAACATTTTTTTGCGACAGAGACTTTTATTTATTATTTGAAATTATCATTACCCTTACTCCTATAAAATTAGCAGTTGATACACTATATCGCCAAGATTCTAATCTACTTAGAGCAGATGAAACAATAAAATTTATGATGGGTCGCTCCTTCGAATCGAAATTTTGCAATTCGTAAAGAACTTTATGACGCTTTAAAAATTCGCATATTACAAAGACAAAATGATTTATCACTTATGATACATAGTGGAGA
This sequence comes from Phosphuga atrata, assembly GCA_944588485.1. Lineage (NCBI taxonomy): Eukaryota > Metazoa > Arthropoda > Insecta > Coleoptera > Silphidae > Phosphuga > Phosphuga atrata. The sequence continues at coordinate 4,635,637 of OX155901.1, forward strand.
ACAAGATAATAGCGATTTAGTCCAAACTTAATTTCCACGGTTAGCTAAAGCTACTATGATAAAAATTATAATTCGTTTGAACAATAGTAATAAAAAAATATCTTTATTGTTATAAATAAATACAAATATAACAATTGGAAGTTAACATATATAAATTGGAAGTTAACATATACAAAATATATAAAAAAAACTCGATGAAGATGGATGTGTCAGTCCTCGATTAAGGATTCAAGGAGAGTTTTAGGACGATGTTGTGACAGAATGTCTAGTTGGTCGTTTTAAGCAAAGTTTGTCAATGATGTTGAACGCCATGGGGTTGCTTTTAAACTTCTTTCTAAGCCTGTCATGTCTGTCGGCGAGCGGAGGGACCTGGGTTTGTTTATAGAGGAGTTCGTTGGAGGGGTTGTGGAGAGGGCTGTTGGGATATCGGAGTTTGGTGATGAGGCGTAATGATACGTTCAGCGTTCTGAAGAGTTCGTCTGCATGAATTATTGGTCGAAGATATTACATGTCCATAATCAAGAATGGGACGACAAATTGATTTATATATTCTCGAGGCGGTCTTTGTTGCCCTGGTTGCCGTATGTTAAAGCTCTGTAGTGTTTGCAGCGTTTAATTATGTGGGACTTGAGTTGGCATATATTATAAATTTGTGTTTAGAGTCTAAAGTAAGTCCCAGATATTTAATGCTGCTGGAGGGCAGAATGTCGGTGGACCATGTGTGGATGTGAGGTGAATTTTGTGGTTTGGGATGAGGAGTTAGCATTTGGATGGATTTGGGAATAAGCTCCATAGATTGAACCATGTTACAGTTTTGAGTAGGTCGATAGTGGATTTGAGGGAGTTGCTGTGGGCAATCAGTGCGTGTCGTCAGCGTACTGTAGTGTGCAGGATGACAAGTCAATGTGGGATTTGTCTATTAGGTTGAAATTGTAAATGTTAGGACTGTAAATGTTGAATAGGAGAGGAAAAAGTGGAGAGCCTTGAGGGATACCTTGCATTGGGATTCGATGTTGTTGGTTAGGATGAATAGCGGATGGATAGTGTAATGGGAGGGCTTGAAACCGAATTGATATTTGGGGATGTGGTCAGAGACGGAATTCCATAATCGGATTTTAAAGATATGTTCAAGGATTTGGGACAGGGTTTTGGCTCCCAAGGACAGGGAGGAGATAGATTGGACGATAACTGCTGGGGAAGGATAATTCGTTTGATTAAACGACTTTCACTCAAAAACGCAGAAGAACATGTTAGATCAGATAAATATAAAGACGAGAATTCCGAAGAATCCTTGGAAAGAAATCTAACAAATACATTAAGGACTGGCTCGAACTTTGCTCATAACCATGAAAAATTAAAACTGCAACTTCAATCAGCAATCCAACAAAAACTTGCAGTTCAACCTAAAATTACAAAAATGCAAGGGGTGGAACCAATTATTAAAGACGAAAATGCTATTTTAGGGAAAATAGGAGTAAGAGGATAATATTTGCAACTGACGTACGACCATTTAGGTACAAATGCACCAACAAGTGCATACTCGTACCGGCGAGAGAATACCCGTCTCGGCGAGTTTAGAGTTGTTCTGCGCATACCCCCACATTATTTCGAGTGCGCAGTGTTTAGTTGTCCGTGTTTGAAAAACTGACGCATATTTCTTAACTCAAACTAACCTGCGCGAATCTCAGCGCAGTACAGCTGCATTCTCTCGCCGGTTCGAGTATAGAATCGGAAAGATCGTTCTTTACAGCAAGTCAATTGTGTAAAAAGATTCGGTCCAGTCTGAATGACGAAACAATAGATTGTCTAAGTTTTTTACGGGCATATTTAAATAAAACAAACTCGAATTGCGAAATGTAGTAATGCATATGATAATTTTGTTCCAAATATATCAATAATGTGTATCAATAATTTGTTTTATATATACAGAAGGAATAAACAAATGTTGTTTTAATACACATTTAATTTAAATAATTTTTAAACAAGTTTATGATCAAAGAAATATATTTTTAAATTATACCTTTGTTTTCTTTTTAATGTCTGACGAAAATAATTGTTTCTGATAATACCGGTATAAATACCGGTATTCCGGTTTTAACAACAAATAACGCCAAAATACCGGTTTTAAATTTTCGGTCCGGTATTGGAAGCCCTACCTGCAAGAGAGTACTGGCTGTTTTGGACCGAGGGTTAAAAAGTCGAGGTTTAAAAAGTTAAACAATAATAAATTATAATAATAATAAAAGAAAGTCATTTTCAAAATTGTAAATAAAAAAAAGCGTCCCCACGGGGAATCGAACCAGCGATCCTCGTACTATGAACCCGAGCTCTTACCGCTGCGCTGACCGGTCATTCAAATTTATGCTAACATAGCAGGCTTATGAGTTGTCGGTAACTTACCGGTCGGCGTAGAAAAGGAGTTATTTTTTTAACGCTTGACCATCTGGCCCTCCCGCTTGCGTCACTTTCATTTATAGTCAAGCCCTACATATACTGTAAATTTGGGGCAAATCGGTGATGACGAGTTGACCCCTTGTTGAGACATGAAATTGTTTTTACATGGTGTGTACTAATTTTTCAAGTTATGTATTTCTAAACTTATGTCCTTGTTAACATCTGTGCTTTCGGATAAATAAATATTGATATTAATGTTTCTTCTTCTTCTTTCGAATAGGCCTACTTTGGACCACGCTTGTTCAACTGTTGGGCTTTGACCTTTGTCTAGTATTGTCGCATCTTCTGCCGGTGCAACTCCTTTCTCTCTTCTGTCCAGGGGGTACCTTTCCTTCGAGGTTTTTCCTGAAATCCACGGACTTCCTTCAGCGTGCGTCTCACAGACTGTCTGTTTTTGAGATCTGTTATTCCCAGTTCTTTAATATCCTTATCGGTCTCTGTCAACCAAATGGTTCGAAGATTCTTGTTTTCCCAGAAGGTGAACAGACGGTTGGTTAGTCGGTTTGGAGGCAATCTTGCAACGTGGCCATAGAAAGATACCCTTCTTTTCCGTGCACAGTCAGAAAGCATCTCAATATGTTGGTAGAGCTCAGAGTTATGCCGCCTTCGGAATTCCCCATCTTCCTTTACCGGACCTAGGATCTTCCTGAAGATTCTGCTCTCTCTGATTTCCAATTTCTCTATTAGACCCCTTCAGTTCAAGTAAAGACACTCCATGGCATACAGGGCTTCTGGTCGTAAGACTGATGTGTAGTGGTTAAGTCGTAACAGGCATTTCTTATTGTAAGTGTTCTTAGTCAGCCGATAGGCTAGTTCTAACTTGCTGACTCTCTTGGAAAATGATGCTCTCTCTGATAAGTTGGGTTCAATCCATTCGCCGAGGTACTTAAAATTTCTCAGTCCTCTTGATATATCCCTGTTCTAGTAACATCTCTCTGTTTGCTTCTCCGATGTTGGTGAAGAATTCTGTTTTCTCCAGTGACACTTGAAGACCCACTTCAGCCTGTTTTCTGAGGCAGTTTACCTGCATTGTTGCCATCTCAAGAGAATAAGCAAACAGTGCCATGTCATCTGCAAAGGCCAGGCAATCTACAACCAGTCCATCGTTCTTGCGTCCCAGGTAGACACCACTCTGAGCACCCAAATTGTTCAGTTCCTTGCGCCATTCTCTCATAACCTTTTCAAGGACACAGTTGAAGAGAAGTGGAATTCTGAATGAAGAATTTTGTATAATTTTTAATAATTAATTTTGTATGCAATTTTAAGAATTATGAAAAAAATGAGTTTTTTGTATCACAGAACAAACATCCCCTACAAGAGGAATGACATGGCATTGGCTCTTCAAAATCCAAAAAATTGGCATTCTTTTTAGACAGAACAGAACGAAGTTACTCAAAAACAGTATTTAAACGATCCTGTATTAAAAAAGTGATATGGTTAATGGACTAATTTCTTCAAAAAATGATCGTCTGTTTGATATTTTTTCTTTCGATTATTGTAGAAACCTTTTTATCAAGTTATCTTTGCGGTATCCACTAATCGGTATCATCACCGATTTGGCCCAAATTTACAGTATATGTAGGGCTTGACTATAAATGAAAGTGTCGCAAGCGGGAGGGCCAGATGGCCAAGCGTTAAAAATCTCATAAGCAACGACAACTCATAAGCCCGCTGTTAGCGTAAATTTCAATGGCCGGTCAGCGCAGGTGTAAGAGCTCGGGTTCATAGTCCGAGGATCGCTGGTTCGATTCGCCGTGGGGACAATTCTTTTACAATTTGTAAAATGACCTTAATGGTTATTTAAATTAATTAAAAATATAGAGAATCATGCCGAGGAGTCTCCAAAAAGGCAAATCTTTTAACAGTTGTGGGCACATATTTATATGAATCACTAATTTTTCTATATAAAAACAAAAAAAAAAGTTCAAAGATAGCGAAAATCAGCATGGAATAGAAATACGAAAAACTCAATATATACCGTAAGTTATTTTGTTAATGATTTGTGCAGGATTTTAAAACGTTTCGCAATAATAAAATTAATATTCCTTATAATTGTCCAATTACTGATTTAAGCAACATTTATGTAGAAATATTAAAGAATCACATTAAATATGAACAGATAATTAGCAGTTTAAGAATTCAAGGATGTGAACCCCCAAATTTACTTTACGGACGAAATCTTGTAAGCAGACAAAATAGGTAAGAAATATAATTTTGTTCATTTAAAAATAAAATACTGACATTTTAATATTTAACACGTAAAATGTCCGCGGTAAATAATGCAACGATTGTAGGTACCAATAAATATGCAACGACATTAAACATTGACCCACTTCAAGACTTCAACCTTGACTGATCCTATATCGAAACTGTACATAATTCAATATTTTATTGTACCTTTGCCTCAATAAAGTATTAGACCACTTTTAGATCGAAATTGGTGTGTCCCACAAAACAAAGTTTCTGCCATCAATATTTCATAAACTTAAGACCTATAATACCTTTCCTTTTCCCCAAACTGTTATTACATTCAATATCCTACATTGCCTCTCTAATAATTATCCAGATAATATTAAAATTATTCTTAAATTCGAAGAATGAAAACTATAACAAAAATCTATATATAGATAGATCAAACGAAATATATTGAACTAATAGAAATATATTGAAGACTAAATTAGACATATAAGACTGGACAGGCAAGACTTGAGTGACAATAATGGGGTGGGAAGAATGAAAAGAAAAGATTGAGAGGAAAGAATGGACAGAAAACTGGATAGATAATATTAGACATGCAATATTGGCTGTCTAATCTTGCCTCCCCAATCTTGTTTACCTGCTCTTGTATGTCCAGTCTTATTAGATAGTCTTGTCTCTCTAGCCTTCTCTAATTATGTCTTCTTTGTTTAATTTCCTCTGTCCAGTCTTCTCTATCTAGCCTTGTATGTCTTTTCAATGCGGGAGACCCGGGTTCGAATCCTGGACGGGGAGACAACAACTAGGGAGGTTTTCATTAACCGTCCGGGCTGCTCACCCCGAATGAATGCAAAATATGCGATACCGGGGTGGCGCATACGAAAAGCCAAGGTGGAATAGGGATTTAGTGAAAGTTGTATGTCTAGTCTGCCTACTCTTGTCTGTCCAGTCTTACATGTATAGTCTTGTTTGTCCAGTCTTGTTTGTCCACACAAACCTGTCCAAACAGGTAAGACAGACAAGAGTAGACAGACTAATCACACTAGAGTAGATAGAAGATTAGACAGAGAAGATGCTGGGACTCACTAAAAGAGACAGAATGTCGAACATAACAATAAAAAACAGAACAAAAGTCGCAGTAGGGAAAGATAGTTCCTTCTAGGCCACTCCACCTCCACTACCCCCATTCCCCGGTCATTGATAATTATTTTATAGCTATTCGGAATTCACGATTGATATTTAAATCTGAGCTCTAAATTCATCGTCATATCAACAATTAAAACTGTATCCCTGCGATCATTGTGTAAAGGTTTTCGCAAGGATAATCTTGGTAGCCATAAGGAAGTATGTGATGACAATCAAAAAATGTACTACAAATGCCAAATTGCAATTCAACTTTCACAAGAGAAGATAGCGACATATGAGAAAATATAATCAATAATCAATCAGAAAGCAGTTCTAAGACATCAAGCGACGAGAAACAAAGAGACCGTGTGCACTTTCGTAGATTTCAAGAAGGCTTACGACTTTATAGACAGAACATCACAAATCCAAGAACTAGAAGAAAGAGGACTTGACAAGAAGACGACGAACCTCATCAAACAGGCATTAACAGACACTAAATCCAAAATTAAATTCATGGGAGAACTGTCAAATCCATTCGCAATCAGAACGGGAGTAAGACAGGGTGATGGTCTATCACCTATGTTGTTGTTAGAGAGGGGGCGAATGGGAAAAAGAACTAAAGACACAGGGACTTTACAAACCCATCAGGTTAGGAAGAAAGAATAAGGGAATAGATATCAGTTGTCTAGCATTCGCTGATGATCTAGCTATACTTACCGAGAACACAGAGACAGCAGCGAAACAGATCGAGGTTCTGAAAGACATAGCTGTAAAGGTCGGGCTACAGATTTCCTTCGAGAAAACGGAATATTTGTCAAACCAGAAAGATGCACTGGAAATGGTTACAACAAAGTATGGGAATATCAAGAGGGTTCACAAATTGAAGTACCTCGGAGAGATGATACAGGCCAATGGAATAGAGAAGTCAGCCTACGAACAGAGGAAACAAAAGACGAACAGAGCGTTCTGAAAGACTGGGGACATCTACAATAAGTCATGCTTATGACGTAACACCAAAGTGATAGTGTCTCACTTCACCGTCATCAAACACCGTCACAACACCGTCATCAAACCAGAAACCCTGTACGCATCTGAAACATTGGTCATGAATCGCAAAAAGAAGATATGAAGAAAATAGACATACAAGACTAGACAGACAAGACTAGACAGACAAGACTAGACAGACAAGACTAGACAGACAAGACTAGACAGACAAGACTAGACAGACAAGACTAGACAGACAAGACTAGACAGACAAGACTAGACAGACAAGACTAGACAGACAAGACTAGACAGACAAGACTAGACAGACAAGACTAGACAGACAAGACTAGACAGACAAGACTAGACAGACAAGACTAGACAGACAAGACTAGACAGACAAGACTAGACAGACAAGACTAGACAGACAAGACTAGACAGACAAGACTAGACAGACAAAACTAGACAGACAAGACTAGACAGACAAGACTAGACAGACAAGACTAGACAGACAAGACTAGACAGACAAGACTAGACAGACAAGACTAGACAGACAAGACTAGACAGACAAGACTAGACAGACAAGACTAGACAGACAAGACTAGACAGACAAGACTAGACAGACAAGACTAGACAGACAAGACTAGACAGACAAGACTAGACAGACAAGACTAGACAGACAAGACTAGACAGACAAGACTAGACAGACAAGACTAGACAGACAAGACTAGACAGACAAGACTAGACAGACAAGACTAGACAGACAAGACTAGACAGACAAGACTAGACAGACAAGACTAGACATACAAGACTAGACATACAAGACTAGACAGACAAGACTAGACAGACAAGACTAGACAGACAAGACTAGACAGACAAGACTAAACAGACAAGACTAGACAGACAAGACTAGACAGACAAGACTAGACAGACAAGACTAGACAGACAAGACTAGACAGACAAGACTAGACAGACAAGACTAGACAGACAAGACTAGACAGACAAGACTAGACAGACAAGACTAGACAGACAAGACTAGACAGACAAGACTAGACAGACAAGACTAGACAGACAAGACTAGACAGACAAGACTAGACAGACAAGACTAGACAGACAAGACTAGACAGACAAGACTAGACAGACAAGACTAGACAGACAAGACTAGACAGACAAGACTAGACAGACAAGACTAGACAGACAAGACTAGACAGACAAGACTAGACAGACAAGACTAGACAGACAAGACTAGACAGACAAGACTAGAGACAGACAAGACTAGACAGACAAGACTAGACAGACAAGACTAGACAGACAAGACTAGACAGACAAGACTAGACAGACAAGACTAGACAGACAAGACTAGACAGACAAGACTAGACAGACAAGACTAGACAGACAAGACTAGACAGACAAGACTAGACAGACAAGACTAGACAGACAAGACTAGACAGACAAGACTAGACAGACAAGACTAGACAGACAAGACTAGACAGACAAGACTAGACAGACAAGACTAGACAGACAAGACTAGACAGACAAGACTAGACAGACAAGACTAGACAGACAAGACTAGACAGACAAGACTAGACAGACAAGACTAGACAGACAAGACTAGACAGACAAGACTAGACAGACAAGACTAGACAGACAAGACTAGACAGACAAGACTAGACAGACAAGACTAGACAGACAAGACTAGACAGACAAGACTAGACAGACAAGACTAGACAGACAAGACTAGACAGACAAGACTAGACAGACAAGACTAGACAGACAAGACTAGACAGACAAGACTAGACATGACTAGACAGACAAGACTAGACAGACAAGACTAGACAGACAAGACTAGACAGACAAGACTAGACAGACAAGACTAGACAGACAAGACTAGACAGACAAGACTAGACAGACAAGACTAGACAGACAAGACTAGACAGACAAGACTAGACAGACAAGACTAGACAGACAAGACTAGACAGACAAGACTAGACAGACAAGACTAGACAGACAAGACTAGACAGACAAGACTAGACAGACAAGACTAGACAGACAAGACTAGACAGACAAGACTAGACAGACAAGACTAGACAGACAAGACTAGACAGACAAGACTAGACAGACAAGACTAGACAGACAAGACTAGACAGACAAGACTAGACAGACAAGACTAGACAGACAAGACTAGACAGACAAGACTAGACTTGACTAGACAGACAAGACTAGACAGACAAGACTAGACAGACAAGACTAGACAGACAAGACTAGACAGACAAGACTAGACAGACAAGACTAGACAGACAAGACTAGACAGACAAGACTAGACAGACAAGACTAGACAGACAAGACTAGACAGACAAGACTAGACAGACAAGACTAGACAGACAAGACTATACAGACAAGACTAGACAGACAAGACTAGACAGACAAGACTAGACAGACAAGACTAGACAGACAAGACTAGACATACAAGACTAGACATACAAGACTAGACAGACAAGACTAGACAGACAAGACTAGACAGACAAGACTAGACAGACAAGACTAAACAGACAAGACTAGACAGACAAGACTAGACAGACAAGACTAGACAGACAAGACTAGACAGACAAGACTAGACAGACAAGACTAGACAGACAAGACTAGACAGACAAGACTAGACAGACAAGACTAGACAGACAAGACTAGACAGACAAGACTAGACAGACAAGACTAGACAGACAAGACTAGACAGACAAGACTAGACAGACAAGACTAGACAGACAAGACTAGACAGACAAGACTAGACAGACAAGACTAGACAGACAAGACTAGACAGACAAGACTAGACAGACAAGACTAGACAGACAAGACTAGACAGACAAGACTAGACAGACAAGACTAGACAGACAAGACTAGACAGACAAGACTAGACAGACAAGACTAGACAGACAAGACTAGACAGACAAGACTAGACAGACAAGACTAGACAGACAAGACTAGACAGACAAGACTAGACAGACAAGACTAGACAGACAAGACTAGACAGACAAGACTAGACAGACAAGACTAGACAGACAAGACTAGACAGACAAGACTAGACAGACAAGACTAGACAGACAAGACTAGACAGACAAGACTAGACAGACAAGACTAGACAGACAAGACTAGACAGACAAGACTAGACAGACAAGACTAGACAGACAAGACTAGACAGACAAGACTAGACAGACAAGACTAGACAGACAAGACTAGACAGACAAGACTAGACAGACAAGACTAGACAGACAAGACTAGACAGACAAGACTAGACAGACAAGACTAGACAGACAAGACTAGACAGACAAGACTAGACTGACTAGACAGACAAGACTAGACAGACAAGACTAGACAGACAAGACTAGACAGACAAGACTAGACAGACAAGACTAGACAGACAAGACTAGACAGACAAGACTAGACAGACAAGACTAGACAGACAAGACTAGACAGACAAGACTAGACAGACAAGACTAGACAGACAAGACTAGACAGACAAGACTAGACAGACAAGACTAGACAGACAAGACTAGACAGACAAGACTAGACAGACAAGACTAGACAGACAAGACTAGACAGACAAGACTAGACAGACAAGACTAGACAGACAAGACTAGACAGACAAGACTAGACAGACAAGACTAGACAGACAAGACTAGACAGACAATTTGTCAAAAAATACTAGGACCCAAAAAGAGTAAAGATACTATATATATATATATATATATATATATATATATATATATATATATATATATAAACTATACTATATATACATACCGGATGCGCAGTAGGCAGGAGACCGAACAGATATCCAACATAGTGCACGACATGAGGAAACGTCGACTGAAATTTTACGGACATATCAAGAGAATGCCGGACACCCGACCGACAAAAAAAGACTTGGAATATAGCGAAAGCATAAAGAACATGAAGTGGATCGCCGAAGTTAGAGAGGATTTGAAAGACGCAGGAAAAATACTCCCAGACATACAAGACAGACGCATATTCAGACAAGAAGTATATGAATGAAGTGAGTCGAGAGGCAAAGAAATTGAAAACTGGCACAACCTGGTCTGAAGCAAGGAAGAAAGCGCACAGTGAAAAGATGAAAGAAGTGTGGCGCCCTAGAAAATCTCACATCAAGTAGAAGCTTCACGTGGTCCATTAGTGGCCCATACGTATTATTATTATTAATAATGGAGAGTAAAAGAGGAGTCTAAATACTGAATATACACCCTACACCTCCAAGAAGATAAAGCTGGAGCCATAGACAGTCAAATAATTTCTGTAAAATATGCTATCTATTATCCCCAAACATGGCTAAAGTTTGCAGATCTACGATCACAGAAACACCTCCAAGCAACAGTGAAGTCGGTTGCAATCGACAATCCCCAACAAGGTTAAAGTATGCAGGAGATCTACGATCACAGAAACACCTCCAAGCAACAGTGAAGCCGGTTGCAATCGACAATCCCCAACAAGGTTAAAGTATGCAGGAGATCTACTATCACAGAAACACCTCCAAGCAACAGTGAAGCAGAAGGCCCAGCAGAACATCATCCAAGATTGTGTCAGCTATAGAATTGATGGTTCACGGGATTAATGTAAATAGCTTTGTTAGTAAATTGATCGGCCGTTGTATGAGAATCCGCACAATCCTTCACATGGAATCTTATGATTCCTGAAGTTGTATATGAAATCTACGCTCACGTACGATTCCATACTTGTACAGGTTCAATGACTCAACAAAACGAGGTCAAACTCTTAAATCCATTCACTTTCGGTTCACTCCATCCATTCCATCCACTTGCAGTCCACCGTCCACTTTAATAAGCTTTTAAACAGCTTTTTAATCAGCTTTTAATCTGCTTTTAAATCAGTTTTTAAACAGATTTTTAATCAGCTTTTAAATAGCTTTTTAATGAGATTTTAAACAGCTTTTAATCAGGTTTTAAACAGATTTTAAACAGATTTGAATCAGCTTTTTAATCAGCTTTTTAATCAGTTTTAAAACAGCTTTTTAATCAATTGGTGGGGGTAGTGGAGGTGGAGTGGCCTATAACTGACTATATTCCCTACTAGTCGCCGATATTATGGAACTTATCACAAAATCCAAGTGGAGATGGTATGGTAACAAGTGACGCGCACTAAAGACAACCGATGTACAAAACGAATCCTGGAATGGAGAACCAGAGAAGACAAGAGAAGCGACCACCCATCAGATGGACGGACGACGTTAAACGTGTGGCGGGAAACTGGATTAGCACCGCGCAAGACAGAAGACAGTGGAAACACCTGGAGGAGGCCTATGGTTAGCAGTGGACGAGAAATGGCTGATGATGTTGTTGAGACAGAGAAGACTAAAAAGAGAAGACAAGATAGACAAGGCTAGAAAGACAAGATTAGAGAAATAAGACTGGACAGACAAGAGCAGATAGACAAAATTGGGTAGGCAAGGCTAGACAGCTAAGATTAGGGAGCAGACTAGGCAGACAAGCATTTTTTTCTCAACGGACGTAGCTGCCAACTGAAAGATGATGTCTGTTCATCTTTGTGTTGCGTAAGTGGCCCTTACGAACATCTCCAATCACGCCGAAACCGCAGATAGCATATCATCGATGTGGTCTTTGTAGTTAAGATGTTTGTAACTTCATCTTATTGAGGTTTACTGGTTGATATTTTGAATAATAAAAGCCGATTCTCATATACGCGACACTCAGCTACGCGACGTCACGCGATATCGCCTGTCAAATAATGATTACATTGTTTTAAACGTGCCCATTTAAAACAATGTGTATCTAAAACATTATTTGACAGGCGATGTCGCACGACGTCGCGTAGCTGAGTGTCGCGCATATGGGAATCGACCTTAAAACTATCTGCACAGATGGCGCGTGTGGTGTAGGGCCGGCGCGAGTGGTGTAGAAGTGACGCTCGTGGCCTCATATTAGAGCGCTAACTAACAAGTATAGAGGGGCCGAGTTCTATTCCCCAGATAATTGTCTTCTACCAGAAGACAAATGTGAAAAATATTAATTAGCACAATTTACAAAAACAACTAGGTTTTTGGGCCTATAAGTGTATGTGAATGCAAAATACAATACGGCACAAGTAGGCCGCAGTGTTTGAAGGGTTAATACCCGGCATCCACATTTAAGAAGATTGAATATCAACACACTCACAAAGAAGATAAGCAGAGATATACACACCATCATTAAGAAACTATGCAACAATGTCCGCAACAACAAAGAACGGAGACTATGCCCAAGCATAATAAAACTGAGAGATATGAAAAATAACAAGTCGCCCGTAGACGATGCAATCACCATCGAACACATTAAAATGGGAAGAGAAAAACTTTTACAACTACTGTGTATACTATTTTATCTACGACCACTATTGTAAATGCCCATTATTGTACAGTTCGTGTACTATGTAAATACATCATAACTCACACGTATGTAACAGTCCGCGATTAATGATTAAGTTATGATATCTATGAGTACTTTTAATACAGTTTAACCCATATAAGTGCTAAATAATAGGGTATGTAACCATTAAGAATGTATTTCTTTTCATTTCTATCAAGTTAAATAATGTTCAGTAACAGTTATATATGAATATACAACTGTTTGTTCATTATAATGTTAAATAATGTACCTAACACAATGTAACATATTTTTCCTATTAAACAGAAACAAATTAGTGTGGTCATAGATGAAATACAGTACATAACTCGAGTTATGTACTGTAATTCAATAAAGTACTCGCGAAATTACGCGAGTTAACTGTTCCGCTCGTACATAATATGCTTCTTACAACTCTCGTTACGTAATATACTATAATGCATGTCTGAGAGATTGTCTAACACCCGAGAAATGGAAAAAGCTATTATCGTACTAATCTATAAAAAGGGATACACAACGCAGATCCAAAATTATAGACCGATCAGCCTGCTTTCTCAGATGTACAAATTGTTTATGAGAATTATAACAAAGAGACTAACAGCGAAGCTGGATGCTACGGTGTTAATGACCACCTTCATACCATCAAGATTCTCATAGAAAAGTGCATAGAGTACAACAAGCCCCTGGTTTTTGTCTTCATCGACTATGAAAAGGCCTTCGACACTATCAACCACAGCGCAATGTTTAAAGCTCTCGCTGACTGCAGAGTTGACTACCGATACACAAATATCATTAAACACGTGTATAAAACTGCAACAGCCAGCATAAGGCTACATGAAGACACTCCTGACTTCAAGATAGGGCGAGGCGTGCGGCAGGTGGATGTTATTTCCCCCAAGTTATTTACAACCCTCCTAGAATACAGATTTAAAACTGTTAGCATCGAGAACTTCGGAATCAACATCAATGGCGAAAAACTTAACCATCTTAGCTTCGCTGACGACATAGTATTAATAACAGATGGTGCCTTGGTGAGGCACAAACGATGCTACATGAGTCAAGAAGGTGAGCCTGAGTCTATGGAATATGGTCATGATTAATTTAATTGCAAGCACAAACCTAACTCTCAACAACTCAAAAATAGAACAAGTATCAAGTCCACGAAACTTGTGAGTTGTCAAGAAGATTTGGACTAGCTTGGATAGCCTTTGGAGAGCTAGGCTATGTCCTAAGATCCGTCATTCCCATCTGCCTTAAAAGAAGAGTCTTCAATCAGTGCGTCTTACCTGTACTAACATATGGGGCCAAACATTAACCCTGACAAAACGCACAGCTAACAAAATCAGAGTAGCACAGAGAGCAATGGAGAGAGCAATGCTGGGTCTGTCGCTGAGAGACAAGGTTCTCAACACAACCGTAAGGGGAAGAAGTGGAGTAACCGACGCCATCGAGCGAATTGCCAACCTTAAATGGAATTGAGCGGGACACCTGGCCAGAGTCAGTGATGACAGATGGACGAGAAAGGTGACGGTGCATTCCGAAATAGAGGAAGAGTGCCCACTCGATGGTCAGACGATCTTAATCGTATCCATCCCAATTGCATGAGAGCAGCACGGGACAGAGGGGGATGGAAGTTGTTACGGGAGGCTTATGTCCAGCAGCGGACAAGAACAGCTGGATGATGATGATGATAATAAAACTATTGGATCAGTGGAAGAAATCAACCCCGAATACAAGGAGCTTCATAAGAGAATAAGCAAAGAAATGAGGAAAGGCAAACAACGCAAACATTAAAGTACTAAACGCAAAAATCTCAGTGGATAAACCTAAAATCACAAAAATGAAAACACAACAAGGGACTCTTATAACAAATCAAAAGAGTATAGCTGAACACATCGAAGGCGTGTTCGACTGAACACGCCCGTCTATATACGTTCTATACGCCGTTCTATATACGAATCCTAAAATATCCAACATGAAAGTGTGCAACGCGGGTTCAGAAGAGATACCTGACATTTCAAAACCGGAAATATATAAGCTATTCAAGCAATTAAAGAACAACAGAATACCAGGGGAGGGCAACAACATGTGCGAAATGTTGAAATTAGGAGTAGATATCCAACAAGAGACCTTACTAATAGTATTCAAGAAATGTCTAACGGATGGAAGAATCCTTAAATATTGGCAACACGCCCAGGCCATATTGACCTAAAAAAAGCTGTTACAACAACACCTAAAACTTCCGCCCCATCAGTTTTCTGACTCACATATATAAGCCAATGACACATGTTTTGACAAACAGATTAACAAATAAGTTCGATGATTACCAGCCAGTAGAACGAGCAGGTTTCCGCAAAGGATTCAGCACCATAGACCATCTACAGATATTAAGGACACTAATAGAAATTGCAGATTCTACGTGGCAAAATATCCCTGGATCTCAAAATGAAAGTCTTCGAGCAGTGTGTCATGCCCGTGCTCACCTACGGTACAGAGACCATGACCCTTACGCAGAAGTCCGCCGAGAAGTTCCGAGTCGCGCAGAGGGGCATGGAGAGAGCGATGCTCAGGACGACCATTCGTGACCGGAAACGTAACGAATGGATCCGGAATAAGACCAAAGTGAAAGACGTTATGGCTGTCATATCAAGGAAAAAGTGGGCATGGGCAGGACACATTGCGAGAATGAACGAGTGTCGCTGGACGAGACGAGTCCTTGAATGGAGACCCAGAGCGGATACTCGAGGGCGCGGCAGACCACAGCAGCGCTGGATGGACGACATTCGATGGCACGGAGGTCGAGACTGGATGAGACGGGCACAAGATCGCCAAGAGTGGAAGAGGAGGAAACAGGCCTACATCCAAGATTGGATTACCAAAGGGCCATGATGACGATGATGATGAATAGAAAAAACAACAGAGTACAAAATACCCATTCACCTTGCTTCACCCATCACAAAGCATTTTGACGGCCTAGAATCGACTCACGCTACCCAAACCTTATAAAAAACATATACGAGAACGCAACTCTACAAGTAAAAATAAACGAGAATAAAAGATCAGAAGTGGGGTACGAGGGGAGAACCCATATCCCCCAAAACTATTTACTATGGCGCTAGAAGACAAAACTGGGACAATAAGGGTATAAACATCGACGGCATCTTTTGAACCATCTGCGATTGCAGATGACATAGTCTTCATCAACAGCAGTAGGCAAGAACTTCAGGTCATGCTAGAAAAACTAGAAGCATAAAATCCAACCAGGTAAGCATTAAGATGAACCTGTCTAAGACAAAAATAATGAGTCACCTAAAAAGGGACACCATGATAAATAACATCACCATAGAAGTAGTATAGGAATACACCTGCCTTGGACATGTCATTAAGCAGGGGAAGGGAAACCAGAAAGTCAAAATAAAGAACAGAACAAAACTAACGTGGGCTGCCTTTAGCAGACTAAGCCATATCCTCAGAAAAAATACATCTTAAGCGCAAAATTTTCGACTCATGCGTAACACCTGTAGCAACATACGGCTTGGAGACAATGGCACTGACAATGAAAATTACAGACCATCTAAGGAAAATGCATAGAGCGATGGAACGAGTCATGATAGGAGACACTCTGCGAGACAAACTTAGGTGCGAGGAAATCGAATGAAGAACAAAGGTAGTGGAGGTAATAAAAAGAATCGCGGAACTTAAATGGCGATGGGACGGACACGCGGCAAGGCAACATCAAGATAGATAGACACCGGGTTAATCCAATGGAAACCAAGACAAACCAATAGGAGTGCCGAAAGACCACAGACAAGGTGAACGGACGACATAAAACGACATGCGTGGAGAAAGTAGCTCAAACTCGCGCAAGACAAAACCACATGCAGAGAAATGGAAGAGGCATATGATCAGGAGTGGACAAAAGAACGCCGAGAAAAACAAATGCAGGTTGTCCTCACTTAGCGAGTTTCGTTCCTACGAGCAAGTCGTTAAGCGAATTGCTCGATAAGCGATGTTCCTTCGTTACTATCTTTTCTGAATTGGGATTTCATCATCATCAGCCTTTATGTCCCACTGCCACCGGCCTCTTCTTTGCCACGTATCCAACCTCGGCATTAAGATTTGAATATGGGGGACCTACAGTTTAACGTCGAATCTGAACGACAAATTTCCAGAAAAGGTGTTATCGCTCGCGTACACCTTATCCGTCATCGGCCGAAGTTTGCTCGGGCGACAATGTCGATTGAATCAAGCACTAGTAAAAAAGAGAGCGCGTACACAAACACGACTGTCATCGTCCGTTGACGCCCGAAAACGGCCGATCATCACGTTGATTCGAACTTGTTGGGATATCTTGCCACTCTGCCGGCGTCTACATTGTAAATTGAGTGTATTTATAGTTAAATTTTTGTTGTTATCTACCTAAACGACAATGGTAAATAACTCTGTGGGATAAACATTCAAAAAATGACAATAATCGAGATTTTTTCATATGGTTATGGTTGTCTGCACAAGTGGTAACACTGTTGCAGTGTAAGCACATACACGTCCGAGTTACTCGTCCGGGTAGCTCTGTCCGCCACCGGCCGACAAAATCGGTTTTTGTGTACGCTTAGCAGTTGCTCAGGCAGTTGCCTAAGGCAGATTTGGGAATTGAGTGTTATGGGTTGCAGCCATTAGTTTTCAATCTTTGCTGCTTTGTATCTGTGGGGATTTGAACCCCCACTGTCTGACTCAAAGGCCAAGTGCTTAGCTATCTAAGCCACCACCACAAAAAGGAATTACAAAACAAAAAATAGAATCTAGTTGCAAGCTAATTACCGATTTAACCGGAATTATTAAGAAAATTATACATTTATTCCGAGTTTTATTCTTAAACTCGATGGGTTTATGAAAAGATTGCTACACAAAATTTATACCTGTATATAACCAATATGAGTAGTGACGAATACACAACTGATGAAGGAAAACGTAGGAAAAACTGGGAAGATGAAGAGGATGAAACCCGCAACAAAACCAAGAAAATGGCACGCTCCCCTGGGAAAAGTAAATCTAAAACCGAGGGTGATAAGCTAGAAAAGATACTAGAAACGATTAAACAACTAACAGATGAGGTAAAAGGGTTCAGATTAGAAAAAAGAGAGTATAGAAACGAAACAAGGAAACTGAGAAAAGAAAATGAACAAACCAAACGCGAAAATGCAAAACTAAAGGAGGAAGTTAAGACAATAAATGCTAGGCTAGATGCGATGGAAAGAGAAAAAAGAAGGAATAATATTGTAGTACAAGGACTAATACTGGGAGATGATGAAATGCTAACACCAAAGGAATCAATGGAAAACTTCATGAAAAAACAACTCGAATCAGATATAGGCGTAAAATCAGCTAAACTAGGTATGAAAACTAGGTATGAAAACGTACCTCGTGGAACTGATCAATGCAAATGAAAGTCATGAAAAACAAAAATAAATTACGTAACTATGAGGAAGGAAAAGTATACATTAAAGATGATATGTCAATAAAAGAAAGTGAGATACAACGAAAAATTAGGGAAGCTGCCCAAGAAGAAGGGAAGAAGGAAAAAAAAACTAAAATAGGGTACCAGAAAGTATTTATTGATGATCAAGAATGGAAATGGTGTGAAGATGAAGAAAGGCTAGTACTAGTAAAGAATGCAGAAGATAATACTTAACAGAAATTAACGATAAGGCAACGACACGGCATGTAAATGGTTTACGAGGAATAAATTTGGCAAGATGGAACATTAGAGGACTAAATGGAAAAGAAAAAGAACTAATTGAGGAATTTAAAGAATGAAATATAGATATCTTAGCAATTACAGAAACTAAAGATAAGGGAAAAAAGGTCACAGAGCTAGAGGAAGGTCATATCGTCGGTCCAGATGAACAGGGTATTAACTCAAAAAAGCCTGAAGAGCGATTTGAAGTTTTCAAATCAATATATTTCCATTTCTGTAAATGGTTGCTTAACCTCTCTTATAATATCTTTTAAACTATTGATTAACATTTATTGATAACGTTTTTGTTCACTTCATGACTTTGTCAATTTTGCTATTACTGAGCAAAAAAAATATTTCTGCAGACGAGAACATAATGAGTTAATACCCTGTTCATCCAAACGAACGATATGATGATCCTAAGCGGCGTCACATATGAAGTTAGAGCAAAAGGAGGAGTTGGGTGTATAATACACAAAAATGTAATCAAGTACTTAAAAAAATGGGAATGCATATCCGGAAGAATAATAAAAATTGATTTAGAAATAGAAAGAAACAGCAGATTACATCTGGTAATTCTGTAAGGCCCAAATGATAACGATAAAGCAGAAACTAAAGACAAAGTCTTTTGGAAAGAAGCATCAGCAATAGTGGAAAATGTTTTTTTTTTTTTTTTTTTTAAAAGTTTGGTTCGATGTGAATACCGGGTTTGCCGACCCTTCGAACACGTCGGCCTATTGGTAGCCTATTGTATTCTTTCACATTCACTTAGGCCCAGAAACCTGTTGTTATTGTAAATTGCGCTAATAGCCATTTTACACATTTGTCTTCTGGAACAAATGCGGCCGGCGCTGGGGATAGAACTCGGACCTCTATACCTGTCAGTTAGCGCTCTAACATGAGGCCACGAGCGTCACCACTACACCACTCGCACTCGTGGAAAATACTTAGTACCAAAGACTGGGAGATAGGGGTCATTATGCCAATATACAAGAAAGGAGACAGAAGAGACTGTAACAACTACCGAGGAATCACCTTGCTAAGCATAGTATTGAAAGTGTACGACAGAATATTAGAAACAAAACTGAGTCGGGAACTAGAGCCACAGCTCGAAGAGTCACAAAGTGGTTTCAGGAAAGGCAGGAGTATACAGGATCATATATTTACGATTAAGCAGATGATAGAAAGAATAAGCAATACAGATGATGAAATATATCAAGCATTCCTTGACCTGGAAAAGGCATTCGACAGAATATTAAGATCAATTATAGAACAAAGCCTGATCAACAAAAGGAAAATTAATATAAAACTAATAAGAGCAATAATGTGCATGTACAAAAATAGTAGAAATATTTCTAGATCAGACAACATGCAATCACGTGAATTTACGGTAAACGAGGGTATACGGCAAGGAGGTGTTTACTTTATTCAACCTTGTTATGGACGAAGTAATGAAAGAAACGAGGAAGAGAACGTCTTCATTTAGTGTGGGGTATAGAAACCTAAAACCTAGAATCCGTATAAGTGAATGTGCGTTCGCCGACGACCTTGTTATATTCGCGAGAAATGAAGTTGAACTGAGGAGAAACTTGGAGATATGGAATGAGAAATTAGCAGAGAAGAACGTCAAGATAAACGAAGAGAAAACAAAAATCATGGTTAGTGGGAAACCAGATACAAAAGTAAACATTCAGCTAAATGGAAAGGCAATAGAGCAAGTTGACACCTTTAAATACCTGGGAGTACGTTTAGATAGCAAGAGACATCATGAAATAGAAATTAATGATAGAATAGAGAGTTCAGCAAGAGTGTACCACAGCCTCAGAAATAGTTTCCTGGGAAAGAAAGAAGTTTCGCTAAAAGCAAAAATGAGTATATATAGAGCTGTATTCGTACCTATACTAACATTTGCGGGGGAAAGCTGGGTGTTAACGAAGAGATTAAAGAGCAAGATCCAAAGTATAGAGATGAAATACCTAGGAAGAGTGTTAGAAGTCACAAGACAAGATCGCATAAGAAATAACACCATCAGAGAATAGTTAAAGGTGCAACCAGTAACAAAGCGAATCGAGAACTGCCAACTGAGATGGTATGGACACCTCAAGCGAATGGAGGACAAAAGACCAGTCAAGAGAATATGGGAAGCTAAAGGTCAAAAAAATAAAAGTAGAGAAAGACCAAAGACAACATGGAATCGAAACACGCACTCACAATGGTTCAAGCATCAATTATGGCAAAAAGAAAAAAGGTGTGGAAAAAGTTCATATATAGCGAAAGAAATGTGTTAATATAATGTATTGTAAAGATTAAATATAAGAATTAGAATATGAAATGGAACACCTTACACCTTAGAGTAAACAAGGTTACTGATTATGTATGTATATAACCAACATAAGATTAAGTGAACAAGGTTTTGAATTATCAAATCTAAGTTTATTTCCATTTAATTCCCATTTTTCAAGTATAATATTGTATATTATATTTTCGTGCAATATAACTTTCCAAGTGTTTTTAGACTATAAGTTTTTATCTGAACTCAAAAGAAGGCAATAAAAGGTCAACATTAAAAAATAAACGTTAAAAGCGCGTGTATAAAGCACATTTACTGAATACAGTTCATAAAAAAGAACGAAATAATATGCGATTTCCAAAAATAGAGAAAATCGTTGGAAAAGAGCGATAATAAAATTGCGCAAATAAAAATCACTTACATTACATCCAAGTAAATTTAAAATGATAATAAATAATAGACGCTAGGTGTAAGTTTCACAAATTAGTAATTTTATGAAACTTGCACCTAGTTTTTTGAAATTACTAATTTGTGAAACTTACAACTAGGGTCTATTATTTATTATTATCTTTATAATGTTACACCTAGTGCCTACAGCTGAATCTTTAAATATAAAATGTCCCATATAGATGTCTCTAGATATAACTCTATTTAGTCATTAATTAGATTAATAGATTGGTTTTATACATAGATTTGGTGATAATTAATTAATACAAAAAAGTTTAATATACTGACCGTCGGGTGTGGTGATGGCACCTGTCTTGGACAATTTGCTGGTGACGGAGTTCCAGAGTGTGGTCGGTATGAGATCACGGTCTTTATTCATGTTCGTATCCGCGGCGTCGTACATCCCCAAGGAACCTCCATTAGCCGCGCTATTCACGTTGTTGCTATTGTTCGTGTTGCCTGTACTACTCAGAGGTTCTTGGGCCGGCGAAGGATCCAATTTCATTCGTAGATCTACAACAAGAGAAAAAGTCCAAGCAATTGTAGTGCCTTATCGCAATGGAGCACACGGTGATTTTAGACAACCAATTATACAAATTACTATCGATTATATATTTTCCCGACAAAAGGGAAATCGGAACAACAGTCACGAGTTTCGATTTAAGGCCCCTTTGTTCGGATTTTCCTTTCATGTGACCGGTAAACCGCTATAAATTGCTTTCGCAAATAAATATAATTTGATACAAATTAGTTTTCTTTTTCCGATCTCTTAAAGAGAATCTTACAGGTTTAGTTTTTAATATACAGGGTGTTATGTAAACATGCGACAAAAATTCAAGGTGTTATTCCTCGGCCGATTCTAAGAATATTTTGTCTTCTGATGATTTCTGGAAAACCTTTTGTTTCGAAGATATAGGGTGAACAAAATTTGTGACAACCATATTCGATATTTATTGAAATATATTTTTTTTCAACCGTTTTTCATCCACTCTTGACAATAGGCCTCTCCGCTTCTATTCTACATCTGTCGATCTTGTGCCTCCTGGTACCACCGGCCAATTTTATGTCATCTAGCCACCTTCTTTGCGATCGGCTTCTACTTCTAGTTGTTATTCTTGGCCGCCATTGTGTGGTTTTTGGCGTCCATTTGTCAATATTCTGCCTTGCAACGTGACCCGCCCAGTTCCATTTTAACTTGGCAACATGCTCTATTACCGTCCTCAAAGTATTTCTCCGCATCATCCACACTCGCATATACGACAGATGAGAGGGACAGGCTGGAGAAACGTAATTTGGATTTAAGGACTGAGTGGGCACGCGTGAGGCTCTTTTCTCTATCAACGTTCTCACGCAGCGATGCAGAAACATGAATGTTGATATATACGCCTGCTTTATTGGCTACCGAAAAGCTTTCGAATGAGAAGCTCGTTGAGATCCTAATATACACCGGAGTCGATGCGGGAGAGCTGAATATCATCACGCAGCTGTACATCCGAAGAAACAGAAATCAGAAAAGGTGTTAGACAGGGGTGTGTCCTGTCCCGTCTCCTCTATAATATATACTCGGAGGCAGTATTCCGGGAGGCACTGGAGAATGTGCAAGAAGGCGTTAAAATCAACACCCTTATTAATAACATACAATTCGCCGACGATACGGTCGTTGTCTCCGACAGCCTCCGACATCTTCAGATTATGATGGATCTTATCGTTGAACATAGCACACAGTATTGTCTACACATAAACGTTGCCAAGACCAAGGTGGTTGTGTTCCCAAAGGCACCAAGACGGACGACCCTCCAAATTAACAACCAGGTTGTGGAACAAGTGCCGTCCATTAAATATCTAGAAGCCCTCGTCAACGAGAACAGTGACCCCAAAATGGAAATCAGATCAAGGATAGAACAGACCAGCAGGACATTCATCTCCATGAAGAACCTCTTTACAAGTAGAGAGCTAAATCTAAAGCTCCGCATACGCATATTGCGCTGTTATATCTTCCCAGTGCTACTCTATGTCTCCGAGAGCTGGACATTCTGCCAATCAATGGAGAGACGCATACTTGTATGGCCGTATACTGCTTATATCCTGGGTAGACAGGTTAACCAACGAGGAAGTGTTAAGGGGAATACCTCTTGTTGTCCTCTAACTCCTACGCGGAGCATAGAGCCTCTACAAAGACCTTCCATCTCACTCTATTTTGAGCGATGCGTTTCACCTTGTTCCACGTTTTTCCTGCGACCTTTAATTCTGCGTCTATGGTCCTCCTCCACGTGTTAGCTGGACGTCCCCTTCTGCGAGAACCCTGCGGGTTCCATTCTAAGGCTTGCCTAGTGATGTTTCCTTTGTCTCTCCTCAATACTGGTAATGGTAATGGCCCAACCATTTCCACTTGCGGTGTTTTATTTCTTTTTGTATCTCTTGTTGGTTTGTCACGTGCCATAAGTCTACATTGCGTATTGTATCTGGCCAAAAAATGCCAAATACCTGTTTGGCCCTTTTTATTCGGTATGAGACATCGGTGGTGGTGCCGCCCTCATTAGTAATTATGCTTCCCAGGTACGTGAATTCATCTACATCCTCTATTTGTTCGTCATAAATGCGGAAGGCGCGGGTATTCTTCGTGGCGGCTCTAAGAGATTTGGTTTTGCCAATGTTGATTTTTAAACCTGCTTTGGATGTTTCTGCAGAGAGACGCTCAAGTTTGCTCTGCATGTCGGCGTGGGTGTGTGCCAAGAAACAGATATCGTCTGCGTAGTCCATATCTTCCAGGAACGAGTTTAACGTCCATCTAATGCCCTCACTTCTTGACACTACTTTGTCCATTATTGAGTCTAACAGAATGTTAAATAGTAAGGGCGATAGTACGCAGCCCTGTCTGACTCCAGAGCTGATGGTAATGTCGCTGCTCTTAGTAGTTTGGTGTTTTACATAGCAGGATGCGTCCCTGTATAGTTCCTTTACTAGGTTTATTATCTTTTCCGGTACCCTCTTTTCTTCCAGCGCTTTCCAGACTGCATTATGATAGATGCTATCAAAGGCCCTACGAAAGTCGACGAAGACCGCGCATAATATAGACCTCCATTCCATGGACTGCTCTATGATGATTCGCATTGTGTTAATTTGATCGACACATGATCTATTTGGGCAAAAACCCGCTTGTTCCTGACGCAGACTGGGCTCTATGGAGATGGATAGTCGATCCAGTAAAATGTGAGAAATTATTTTGTTGATAGTGTTTAAAATAGTAATACCTCTCCAATTGCCGCAGTCTGTAAGATCACCTTTTTTGGGGAGAACGACTATGGCTCCTTCCTTCCATTCATGGGGCACATTTTCCGACTCCCATGCATCTACTATTAGCGGGTGGAGCAGTTTTGTTACCACTTTTAGGTCTGCTTTAAGTATTTCTGCCGGAAGGTTATCTGGGTCAGCGGCCTTGTTGTTCTTAAGGTTCTTTAATGTAGTTCTGACTTCTTCTTCACTAGGTGAGTTAGGATTCACGTTCTGGACCGGGAGATTTATTTGATGGTGTTGAGGAGGATGTGGGGGATGTATGCCGTCCTCGACATCACTTTCTTCCGGGTTCGGCTGTCCGAGTATTTCTTGGAAGTATTCTTGCCGTATCTTATAAGTTGATCTTCTTTGTTTGTCAACAATTGTCCCGCTTTATTTTTTATTGGGTGTTCTCTTTTGACGTTTTTATTAGCGAGTTTTTTTGTTATGAGATAATGTTCTCTTGTGTTGTTATTTCTTGCTGCAACTTCGAATAGGTAAAGGTAAAGAACTGCTGACAACCATCAAAGAACGAAAGCTCCAATACATCGGACACGTTATGAGAGGGGAGCGGTAGGAGTTCCTCCGACTCTTCATCGAAGGAAGGATCGAGGGCAAACGATCTGTGGGCAAACGGCAGAACTCATGGCTAAAGGATCTGCGTCGTTGGTTCGGATCTATAGATATTTTCAGAGGTGCGGTTTCACGCACCATTATAGCCAGTTGGATCGCCAGCCTTGGTTAGGGAGACGACGTCCTAAGAAGAAGACTTGCTCTATTATGTCGGTTACTCTTGACCTCTCTCTCTCTCACTGTTTTGTTCCTGATTCTGTCCTTTAGTGAAATTCCCAGCATCGCGCGTTCCGTAGCCCTTTGTGTCGTTCTTAGTCGGTTGGAATTGTTTTTTGTGAGGCTCATTGTTACGAACCCGTACGTCGCTACTGGTAGAACGCACATGTTGTATACTTTGCTCTTGAGATTTATTGGTATGTTCTCGTGTTCTGAGATGTACCGGAGATTGCCAAACGCTGCCCATGTAAGTCCAACTCGCCGGGTGACTTCGGCCGTCTAGTTCCCCTTCTCTAACATCATAGTGTGCCCAAGATGTCCAAGAGTTATATTGTTACACGCACTCGATGATATTGTTGTCTATGCAAATGTGGGGGTCGCAAGGGCTGATAATCTTGATCGTGCTTAGATTCATTTTAAGCTCAATGCTTCTTGACTCTTCATTGGGTTGTTGTAGCATTCCCTCTAGTTCATGAGGGTCGCTTGGGATGACGGTCGCTTGAGATTAAGGTATGTCGTATCGATCTTTATACCTTTCTCTTCCCATCTTACTTGTTTGAAAGCGTGTTCTAGGCATAGGGTGAACAGTTTAGGTGAGATTGTATCCCCTTGACGTACTCCTCCCTTTATATTTATTCTGTTGGTGGTGAGTCCTTACTCGATCTTGACGAGTAGTGTAGCTCTCTTATAGATATTTTCGAGTATGGCGGTGTATTTTGAATCCAATCTTGCATTTCTCATAGCTTTTAGGATTGACCAAGTCTCAACTGAATCGAATGCTTTATGGTAATCGACGAACGCTAGGTGGATAGGGACATTATATTGGGTGGCTTTCTCGATTAGATTCCGTAGTGTTTGTAGGTGATCGGTAGTGCAGAACCCTCTGCTTGTTCCGCTGGCTGATAGAAACCCAATTTCTTTGTAGCTCGGCTGCAGATGATTTTTGTGAATAGCTT
This sequence comes from Phosphuga atrata, assembly GCA_944588485.1. Classification (NCBI taxonomy): domain Eukaryota; kingdom Metazoa; phylum Arthropoda; class Insecta; order Coleoptera; family Silphidae; genus Phosphuga; species Phosphuga atrata. The sequence continues at coordinate 4,662,307 of OX155901.1, forward strand.
GTACAGGTGTGGTAGCAGGCTAATCGGGCGATAGTTTTCGATATTGGTAGTGTCTCCCATTTTGAACAGAATCACCACTTCTGCGTTACACCATTCGGTTTGGATTTGGCCGTCTCGCAGGCATTTGTTCAGCAGTACCTGGACTGCATTTTCCAAACTGCTTCCGCCTATTTTTAACATTTCAGTTGTGATTTGGTCTTCTCTATTTTTCATTTTCTTAAGAGCACCTCTTATTTCTTGGACAGATATTTCCGGTATATCCTTTGACCCAACGTTTAGTACTTTACATGGTGTTATCGTTTGGTTCGGGTGTTTTTGACGAGTATAGGTCGGTGTAGAACTACTTTTGGTAATTGTTGTAAGTCTGAGATTTCCACTCCGTCTTTGCTCTTAAGTTTGGTTATTCTTGTTTTTCCCTTTGAGAGTTTGGATCTGAGCACTTTCATATTCGCGTTTTCTCCGTTTATCCTTTGGATCATGTTGGTGTTGTATGATCTTACGTCTCCACGGATGTCTTTTTTGATTTTTCTGTTGAATATCTTGTACTCATTAGTTCCCTTTACCATGCCTCTTCGTTGCTCTATATTTTTCTTGGTGGTTTTACTTAGTTATTTTCAGGTACCCTACCCGTTTTGCTTTCCCACATATTTTCCTTGCAGCAACTTGGGTGGCGATTTTTATCTTCGTTGCAAGTTGGTCTATGCCTATGTTTGCCATATTTGTGAGTTGTAAATGTTGCTCCACATCTTTTTGGTATTCTTCTTTGTTGTTTTCTAACTCTATGCGCCTAGGAAACCTCGCTCTCTTCATTATTTTGTTTCTCTCGCGTTTGAGGTCTATACGTAGCTTTGCTCGGACAATCCTATGGTCGCTTCCTGTGTCGAACCGGTTCAGGATTCCGACGTCCTTGCATATTGATCTGCTATTAGCAAGAATGTAGTCGATCTCATTTTTGACAGAGTTGTCCGAGCTCCTCCACGTCCATCTACGTTGTGATGGTTCCTCAAAGAACGTGTTTAGGTAGTACAGATTCTCTTTTTCCAAAAAAATGCTGTTCCTTACGCCGAGACCTTGTTTTCCAATATACTGAGATTCGATGTTGCTGTTGGTTCACTCACCGATTTTGGCGTTGAAATCTTCTATCACTAACATGAAGTGTGTTTTCTCTAACTGTTTTGCTCTTGCAATATCTTCATACATTTTCTCTACTTCTTTGTTGTCTGAGCTGCTTGTCGGAGCGTAGATATTGATAATTTGCATGGAGTAGCGCTTGTTCAGTCTTATACATTTTCTCTACTTCTTCATCGTCTGAGCTGCTTGTCGGAGCGTAGATATTGAAAATTTGCATGGAGTAGCGCTTGTTCAGTCTTATCGTGATGTATATGACTCTGTTAGATGGAGAAGCGTACTTCATCACTTCATATTTCATTCGCGCATTGACGAAAAATCCTATACCTCGCAGATGGTCTTTAACTGTTGTGATTTTCTGGTATAACTACCGAGACCATTTATTTTTTTCGTCAGAGCGGGACACTCGGAATTATGTAAAAAAAACCTTTATGGTATTACAGTCACTGTATCAGTTACTTGCAAGTTTACTAAAACATTACGAACAGTGTGAGGAAGAAAAAGCGAATTCTCCTTATGTGCCAGATTATATCGGAGACGATTAATTTCTTTCGCCGACTCAAGTTTTCTTTCGAAAAACAGTTCCAAATATTTGGGCATTTGTCGATGCTCAGAAAATAGCTTTTCAAAGGCTGGAACATTTTTAAAACTGTCTCAAAGCCACCTTGTTTTACAGTAGCCCAGCAGTTTGTGATACTCTGTGTCAGTTCAATCACAAAAAATTTTCAAAGCTTCTAGTTGAACGCTGTAGATATAGAAAAAGGAATAAATTTTCTCAATTATGCATTCGAAGTCAACAGGGAGACAATCTGCGACTGTTTTGATCGCGTTGTGACCTATGTGGGATCTACATCCAATCCCGACGAGCTGTCTTCCGTATGATTTGTTCAATATTGTGTAAACATTATTAATTCTTCTTCTTCTATAGCTCTACAGCCCTGGGTGGGCCTTGGCTTGAGTTACAACATCCTTCCATCTCTCCCTGCTGTTAACCAATTGCAGCCAGTTTCTCACACCTAATATCTTTAGGTCGTCGATGCAGTCATCTCGCCATCTCTTACGTGGTCTACCCTGAACTCTTCTTTCATGTGGACTCCACTTCGTCAGTATTTTCGGTCCTCGGGTGCTTTCCATGCGCATAACATGTCCGAACCATTGTAACCGTAGTGCCTTTACATGCCTTACGTTGTCCGCTCCTCCAATTAGTCTGTCCAGTTCATGGTTCATTCTGAATCATTATTAATCCCCTTTATATTTTCCTCCAAAATTGCAGTTCGTATTATCTCCACAACATCCCACAATTCTCTTATTCATATTATTGCAAGACAAAACTTACAAGACTACTGGTTGTTCTCGAATCTCTAAAACCTTGACGCCTTATTATTGCAAAAAATTCAGATTAACACTAGGAATAATTTTATCGAGCCATAGTTCGAAGCATCTGCTAATAAAGTTATGAAGTGGCTTAGCGAAATTACTTTTATTTAATTCATAGGTTACCATAGAGCAGCGACGGCGAACCTTTTTGAGTAGTGGGTCAAATTTTGTTCATTATATATTTTGTACTAGCTCACCACTGGGTCAGCAGGTCACTGACATCACTTGGAAAACAGGAGGGAGGTCAAAGTCTAATTTTTTGTTCTCACTTTTAAAGGCTTTTACAAAATTCAAGTTTCCTTTTTGTTTTAAAACTTCTACTATAGAAGTAAAGAGTAAAAAATAATGGTCAAAGAATCAATGAATAAGTCGATAAAACTTCATTATGCATTATACAATGAAATCCAGTTGGAGGATGCGCAATGGTTTGCTTAACCCCTTGTATCTCAACCTTGTAAAATTTCTCAAACATTCAGGCAGGTTTCGTTAAGAGTTTTGATGACTGGTCTAATTTTGAAAATACGGTCGTGGTCGGCGTGATCACGAGGAACATTATTTGTATTTGGAAGTGAATAAATCGCCTGATCATTTCTAAATTATTTACTGGCATTGTCTCGTTTACTAGATGCGTTCCTATGTTTCCGCTCCAGTGCTTCTTCATAACTCTTGGAAGATGAACCAATGACATGATGTCTGTCATGAATATCTGTCTCAGTTACACGAAATCTTTTTGCACAATGTAATGATTCGTTTGATTTGCGATATCTTCAATCAAGCTTTTTGGAAACACTTTATGAGAGTGTCAAGGTCTAAGAAGTCCGGTGGCAAGATCTCCTCGCCCATGAAATGTAGTTGTTCATTCAATTCCAAGTTCCTCTTCGTCCACCTTACATTTATTTCTGGTATGACGGCGGTTTACTGATGGTCCTGGCTGCGGCGAGAGTGTTGGCTGGGGAAAAGTTATATATGTCACAGCATCTGGAGAAAGATTATCGTCTTCAAACGGGATGTCCAGATTTGGAATAAAATCTGGATCCGCAACGCTGTCATAATCATCATCAAGACCTAAAAGTTCTAAAATCAATGCCCGGGTCACTTAAAAAACCCTGTGTGGTCAATGTCTGACCCGCGGGTCATAGGTTCGCCATCCCTGCCATAGAGGCCAACCTATTTACAACAATAGTGTGAAATTTTGAACGAGCATATCTAAATTTTTGCTCAATACATGTTTGAATTAAATGAGAAGCACAGTCATTTGGGGGAAAGCTGTGATTTTATTGCATAGTATGAAACGCCCACGCACCCTCCGTGGCAGCTATATCCAAATCTTTAGAAGTCAGCAAATCGGTTCTTTTAAATAACTTAAGCATTGACGAGCTTGACGCCGCAGCTTGATCGGAAAGCCTGTGCTTTTCCGATTTTAAATGTTTCTCGATATCGTTGGCACCACCATGACTATTACTAAAATCAGTATGACACTTTCGCACTCCTTCTTTGTATAAATAGATATTTGTTCTGCAAAATAATTTTAAAGGTACACTGGCGTTTAGGCATTTTTATTATGGAAAAATTAGACACTCCCTTCGGTGTGAACTTAAAGCACTGCGGACTTAAAGCACTGAACCAGATTTAAAGCACTGCGTTTGGTTGTTCGCTGAGTGAGTGTAGCTATGACGCTTTCACGCGTCATCCGTTCTCTCTATCTCTTTCTTACGACACGTTACGACCTTACAAGTGCACGACCAAGCAAGTAGTACGCTGTTTACACCCTAGCCACGAAAGCGGGACGTTTTGGCCGTCGCTGGGGACAGCGGGACAGACAGCCTGAAAGCGGGACTGTCCCGCCCAAATCGGGTCGTTTGGTCACGTTAGGTATAACACATATACTGAGGTTAATGCGTTAGTTTTTTCACCCGGGAGGTCAATCATAGGACAAAATATTCTTAGAATAGATCTAGGAATAACCCTTTGATTTTTTGCCGCATGTTTTCCTAACAACCTATATAATTTGAATGATAAAATAAATAAAAATTGTATTAATATAATGCCTAAAGAATTACGTTAATTGAAATAAATATTGTTATACCTTCTGGACATCCGGGATCTCGATGGCAATGGTCTCCGGTGTTGTTTTCAGATGGCGGGCAAATGAGTGCTGTGGCTTGGGGATCGTTATCGAATCTGTTGTCGGGTAAAGCAGCGTCGGCTTCGGGCTGCTGCGAGGGGGGCAGGGAGCAGGAGGAGCTACTGGAGGGTCTGTAGGCCAGAGACATCGGTCCGGGTGACGGAGGTCTTCCGGCTTTGCTGCCGTCTCTGAGCACGCTGGCTCGTTCTTGTAAGGTCGGGCTGCGCAGGGGTCGTCGGTCGTACGGTTGCCGGTAATGGTGGTGCTGGAGGTAGGGTGACATGGCTGGAGAATATGAGGATGGACTCTGTGGTGGCATGTCTGCTTCGACTTTTAATGGCTTGTTGCTGTTATTGCTACTTCTACTCGTTGGACTCTCCATGTCACCGCTACCGGATGGATCCATGCTCTGGCTTCTTACTAACTTTTCGTGTTCGATGCTAAGACCCTTAACCTTTAATTACAAATATCATTTTATAAACAACCAATTATCAAAATATTCTTAAATAAGAAATGAAGCAAAAGTTACTTGAAATAGACCTTTTTATAGTTGATTTTTTTTGTGCGCATGCGTCAATTTTCGCCATACAAGAAAAAAAGTGCCCAAATTTTTTTGACATATAGCCTTCATATTCCCGCCTTTTAAACATTGCGGACGCGCATGCGCTTAACTTACCGTAAAAAGGTCTATTGAAAAAATTTAAATTGACACTTTTGCATTATTTTATAAGCAGTCTAAAGGAAGATTAATGTGTCACGTTTGCGGCGAATCGGTAGTAACCCTTGTTACTCTAACGATTCGCTACAAAAGTGAGATTTGGACAATGTATTTAGTGTTCAATTTAATTATTTAAAATTTATAATTCTAAATTATTGCTTTTTAAATTTTCTTAAGTTATATTCAGTATATTTAACCCTTAACTACCTGCCATACGTCTCAGGTGAGAAAATTACTGCTACTTTGGGTCTGAGAGACGTATACCAGGTGGTTAGGTGTTAATACAAATTTAATTTCTTAACACGTATCTGCCAGTATCCGGTCAATTTGACCTTTTTGTTGTTGATGCAAGAGTACCTAAATCAGCATAGTAGCAATTACAGGTCAATTTGTAAAGTCACATACTTTATTTCAAAGCTAACATTACAGTTTAAATATCATAATTAAATAGACAAATATTTCTTTCTGCAAATTCAGTTTAGCAATTCTGTTTAAATATTGATTTGTTGGTCGATCGGAGATTTAAATTTCCTCTACGATTCGAACATGACACCGAAAAGACATTAGAATAAATTTGAAAACGACTAAATCCCGTTTTTCTGCTGGCTTTTAAATTTTTGCTACAATACGTTATATATTATTATTTATTTAACATTATATGTTGTCATTTTAAATTTAACAAGTTAGTTAATAATTCATAGGCGTACGTTATACACCTCTTTTACTTAAAAGTGCAATAAAAAATATTATAAATACGCATTATTTGTTGGAAATTGGAATGTCGTAGGTTTCTCTTCAAGATAAGATTATTTCTTACAATACATTCGCCACATATTTATTAACAAATTAAATTCACCAACTCCAAATAATAAATTTTTTTTGCTTTTGCTTGCTTGAAACCATTTGCTTTTGTTGACATTTTAGTTGGTAGGTAATCTTTAAATGTGTTACAAATTCAATTCATCGTGTCGAGTTTTTTGATCTCTTCCCCGAAGTCGGCGATAAAGTTATTTTTTAATAGTGATAAATGAGTGTAAAATGCAGAAAATAAGTTTAAATTTGCCTGCACTTGGTTTTCTATAACAAAAGTTTCAAGAATTTCAAGACAATCATTCTTGCTTTCCTCAATACAACCCTTCCACAACTCGTTACACAACACAAGTTTGTTCTTGAACGAGCGAACTTTATCGCTAACTGCAAACATGTCGGATTCGTTGAACCTAATTTTAAAGCAAATAATTTAAAAATAATTTTAATGCAAAAATAAATTTTGAAGCAAACACAAATTTAATTCCTTTAACTTTGAAAAATTATCAGCAAAATATTTGAGCTTGAGAATGAATTCTTCGTCTAATAGAGATTCAACATATTCAGTATTTCCTTCCAAGTAAATTGCAACTTCATTACATGATTTCACTAATCGTGTCAGTACTTTACCCCTGGATAACTATCGTACCTCTGTATGCGGAAGAAGCGATGTATGAAGACCACCCATCTCATCACACAGCTATTGAAATAAGCGTGTTTGTTAGGATCTTGATTTAGTATAATTTACAATTTTCACAGCAGTAGTTAGAACTGTTTTGAAATCCTCTGCTAATGTTTTTGAAACCATTGCTTCTCTGTGAAGGCTGCAGTGTGTCCACAAAGCAAGAGGACTTTTTTCAAGAACCACACTGCTATATTTGTAACCACACTGCTATTTTCCCACACTTAGCCCGCGCACCGTCAGTAGATATGCCGACACAGATTGTGCATTGTAAACCTTTTTCTTTCGTATTAGAATCAATTGCATTTAAAATCTCTACGGCCGTTCCACGACTAATTGGTTTGCAGAGCAATATATCTTCATGCCAAAATTTAACGCGTCGTCTTGCCAAATATAACGCACAAAAACAAGTAGCTGAGATAAACCTTCTACGTCGGTACTCATCTAGTTGCTGTGCATAATATTTACTACCAACTTCTTCTTAAGGTGCCATTACTATCTTCTAGTGTGGGCGACCTCTCGCGCATACTTGTGGAACGAATCGTCACACTAATATGCGGGACCTTCATTTTATCGCCGGTTCCGAACGGCACTATTTGAGAGATTTTACCAGACAGAATTACTCGTGGTAGTTTGCCATTGGTTTCCACGAGGTGGCCACAGCATAGTTCCATGAAAAAAATCACGGTTTGTCCGGGGATTGAACCCGGGATCTCAGGTATAGCGAGCGGATGCGTTCACCACTACACTACTGTGACTACTAACTACCCTTCGAACTACTTCATCCTCTGGCAATTCAGCCATCTCTTCTCTATGTGCAACAGTATTATTGAACAGTGGTATGTGCTCGATTTCCTTTACTTCTTTTCCTCCAAACATCGCTCAAACAGCGATTTAGTAAGACTAAATCTTCTCCAATGGTATGTGGCTTACATGCTCTGGGGAGTCACTATCAGTGGTCGCCCGCCCGTTGGTCCGGTCGGTAGATTCTTCGTCTTCTTTTTTAAAGCCCATCCAATATTCCCTCGCGACCCATACTTTGGAAACTACTGCTCTAAGAGTTACTACCCTTTTACTATTTTTGAGTAAAATGCCCGGAATGCGCTATTATTAATAATCGCTGTTTTTATTATTTGAATTTAAAAAAAAAATCTATTTGGGAAATGGTGGTAATTGATAATAAAGAGTGTTGCCTAGGTATTTTTGCTTTTGTAGAAGTTAAGATAATTCTTTTAGTATACTAGATGGAGCCTAATATTGTCTAAATAAATTAGTTAATTATGGGCCTATGAAATTTCATAACAATATTTATTCGATTAACTGTGTTATTAAATTGCTTGCATATTATTAAAATAAATTTTCGCGAGAACAATACATTCGCGAAAATGCAATTTCTTTACTTGTATTATTAATAACAATTTTGCAAAGTTTTTTGACAAATGAATATCAAAATTTGATTGATGCCAAGTTTTGGCATGCTTGTGACATGTTTCTGTCAAAATATGTCATTTCCCTTTCAAATTATGACATGTCCCTGACATGTATCTATTTAATTTAAAATATTACTGTCATATTGTGACATATTCCAGTAACTATATGAGACGTTCCTGTAAAATTATAACTAATAGGTTCCTATCATAATTTGTAATTATAACCATGATACACGTTGCTGTCAAAATTGACATATAAGTGCAAAATAAGGCAATTTCGTCCAAAATCCTGGACGGAAAGCGGAAAATTTAGTAGATCGTGGAAAATATTTCGGAATTTTGAAGTGAAAACCGCCCTAGTTAATGCCTCCCCGGCCGGAAATCGAAACAGTATCTCGCGCTTGTCAGTAACGGCCCGCGAGTCCTCTATAGGTTTTGATCTGGCCCTACAGAATCCAGCCCTCCATAGGTTTTGATCTGGCCTTTATTATTCATTATAAATTTTAATATTAACAATATTTGCTTTCAAGTGCAATTTAAATAAATATTCAAATAAGATTTCAATAATATTTTTCGTCAGGCTCCCCAATCCGATCCCATTCCGAAAAAGTTTGGAGAGCCGTGGTCTATGTCATTTAAATATGTCATGTCCCTTTCAAATTATGACATGTCCCTGTCAAAATCAGACCTATTTCTATTAGAATTTAAAATACTATCATATTGTGGCATATTCTTGTAACTATATGACATGTTCCTGTAAAAGTATAACATGTGCCTATTATAATTTGTAATTATAAACATGTTACATGTTGTTGTCAAAATATGTCATATACCTACTTGTCACAATTTGGCATTTTATTGCCAGCAAATGACATATGCCGACGTGCCAATAAGGCAATTTCGTCAAAAATCCAGGACGGAAATAGGAAAATTTAGTACATCGTGGAAATTATTTAGAAATTTTTTGAGAAATAACCAACTTTGTCGTTGCGCATTTGGAAACCAAGTCGGGGCATGTGTTTATAAACTCTTTAACCCCTTGATATACAAGGACGTGTCTAAGACGTCATGTATTTCATGTGCGTCTCCGAGACGTCAAGAAATTGCTTCGGCAAATAACGGGCAGTATAATATTATTAGATTATCTGTATCGGTATATAATTTTTTTGGAAATCTCTTTCTCAATAATATCGGTAACAAAATCGTATCGGCAAACAGATAAACAGAAAGTAGCACAATGGAAGCAGTAGTTGGTATAACAGTGATCTCGCACGCTGAATGCCGTAGCATATATTTGAATTTTGTAAAATAAGAAATAGGGCTTAGGTAAAGAATACGGGATTTTTTTAAACTTGAGTTTTGGAGTTTCTACGTCGTGTAACTGTTGTTAATCGTGTTTCGCACTCTTTAACTAAGATCCGGAAGCAAAAATTAAGCTTCTACGTTGTCTACGTTGGTTCAATAAATATTCGTGTTTTTGTTGAAAATAATTGTTGACATTTTCAAAATGACAGATATTAGATGCGAACGCAACTAACTAGACTTTGCCACGTTTATTTTTGTTTATATGCCCGTTTATATGAAAAACTATAATTTTGGCAACATATATACAATCTTATGCGTCGTTTTTTTTTTTAAGTTGCATTCATATTGCAACGAACAGCCACGCCACAAACAGCCAAAATGTCTCGAGTTAATTATTTAAGTGTCCTGGATATACACCAGATTCTGCAGGATCCAGTCGAAACATTCAAGAATTTGGTTGAGTGGAAATTGATCCGGGCCGAGGGGTCGTATAAATGCTCCAAGTGCAAAAACGGCCTCTTGAAACTGTGTCGCGATACTTGGGTAGCTTTTGGTTGGTTGCTTTTTTAGTAGCTACTTATTAACGCCACCACCAGAGAAATTGCATGCACATTATAGTGGAAAGACATAGGCCTTGCAGAAAATATTTCGGAGAAATATTTGGGTTTTTGCAATAAAAAATTGCATTTTGCAATTAAAAAATTGCATTTTCAACCAAATAAGTGACGTGTATGACTGGTCACAAAACTGAGAATGTAGATACAATTGGGTCAACGTTGCCAAATTTAATTTTATAAATTATATAAATTTTTCTGCGTCACATGTTTGTGTAAAGTATATACAAAACTGGCTTAGAGAAATTATTTGTCTATTATGAATATTCAGAATATTTAAACATCCCGACTAAACAATTCAAAAAATACTTGAATGGAAATTGATACGAGCCGAGTTGGTGAAACCAACGGTCTTTGCCACATTATCCTACATGATCGAGAACATGATTCAGAGTTCGCGCGGCATCAATATAGGACACTGTGGCAAGGACCGTTGGTTTAACCCCGGTTAGATTAGGTTGCCCGCCGGGAAGCGCGCAGATAAACCAAGGCAATATACGCGCGGCAGCGCAAACGAACTCTCGATCCAATTAAGGACAATGTGGCAAGGACCGTTGGTTTAACCCCGGTTAGATTAGGCTGCCCGCAGCGAAGCGGGCAGATAAATCAAGACAACATACGCGCGGCAGCGCGAACTCTCGATCCAATATAAGACAATGTGGCAAGGACTGTTGGTTTAGCCCCGTTTAGATTTGGTAATTACCTATCCTAAAAAAAGTATCGATATTTTGATATTCATATGGGATAATATTTTTCTTTAAAAAGAAAAAAATAGTTGCGTCTGCATCTACTATCCGTCATCTTGAAAATGTCAACAATTATTTTCAACAAAAACACAAATATATTTATTGAACCAACGTAGGTTAGGTTAGGTATAAAATCATGCTGTGCCGAATCTTCTAAAGTAGGTTAGGTTAGGTATAAAATCATGCAGTGCAGAATCTTCTAAAGTAGGTTAGGTTACATATAAAATCATGCTGTGCAGAATCTTCAAAAGTAGGTTTGGTTAGTTAAAAAATTGTTCTATGCAGAATTTTCTAAAGTAGGTTAGGTTAGGTATAAAATCATGCTCTGCAGAATCTTCTAAAGTGGGTTAGGTTAGGTATAAAATCATGCTGTGCAGAATCCTCTAAAGTAGGTTAGGTTAGTTAAAAAATCGTACTATCCGTCATCTTGAAAATGACAACAATTATTTTCAACAAAAACACAAATATATTTATTGAACCAACGTAGGTTAGGTTAGGTATAAAATCATGCTGTGCCGAATCTTCTAAAGTATGTTAGGTTAGGTATAAAATCATGCAGTGCAGAATCTTCTAAAGTAGGCTAGGTTAGATATAAAATCATGCTGTGCAGAATCTTCTAAGACTCATTAGTTATATAGAGCTCCGGAAAGGTTGAATATATTCATATATTCAGGCTGAATTCCTACTTTATTAAGTTTATATGATTAACTATAATGTAGTATGGTTTCACCAATTCTAAATTTTCTGATTTAGGTTTGTTTTAAATAAACTTCAAATTAATTGACTAAGGCCGAGGCCGCACTACGGTTTTTTCCCGCGAGCGATAACCGCTATAACCGCGAAACAGTTTGAGAAAAACACAGTACGCTATGGGAAAAATCAGTCGCAGGAAAAAAGTGAGGCCGCTTGTATTAGCTTACGTGAGTCACAAAATCACGCGATTAAATCCGCGGCGGTTTAGCCGTAGTGCGGCCTAGGCCTTAGCCAGAGACTCGTTATCTCATTTATTTGCGTTAAAGTTAATAATCGAAAAACCTTGAAGAAATTGAAAATAAGATTGAGAAAAATTTAATAAGATTGAGAGAAAAGAAAATCTGTAATCGTTACGTTTCCAATTTATTCGGTTTTCTATTTATGCTTGTGCAATTACCTGTAGACATTCAGCAGCTTTGAGAAAGCTGGAAAGCGAGTCTTGCGAGACGTGGACCTCTCCCTTATACATGAACTCCAATAGCGCTGCCATATTGGCGGCGGACGTGCCGTCCAATATGACCAGCAAGTTCTGGTGCAAGGGTGCAGTTTCGAAGAGGTCGGCGAGATGTTTGCTGCAGGCTGCGAGGATGAGTTTGTGTGCCCTAAACGAGACTCCATCGCAGAATAGCGTCACGTCCGCCAAAGTCTCGCTCTTGAAGAGATTGCTGAACGACGTGGCCAAATTACTGCCAAAGCTGTTCCACTTCAGGCAGAACTGCTGAGCTCCTGACTCCATGCCCCCGTTTATAAAACTGTTGGCTGCAACAAGAGAAATAATTAAATTAGCATTTTCTACGTTCGTTTTAATTATTCACCTGATTATATATAATACATTTGAGGATACAATGTGTAAATAAATTTAAGCATTAATATGCAAAGCGGCGTATTGGACTACTGTGTTTTATTTTCTTCTCACCAAACGTTTCCAATACGAAAAAACTACCATAAACATTCCTTTTCACTTTAAATTACACCTTGCAAATGTATTTCGATTTTAATCTACTATTTAGTTCGTGTTTTTTCACTTATTTGTTTTCTACTAATCAAGAAAAAAATCTTTAAAAATAATAAACTTAGGTTTGTATTATCTAAACACATTTTTATTTATCGCTTATAAATCGATACATAAATCAGATTGATACACTCATTATACCGAGTATGTTGAATAAGTTGCCTATGTCAACTAAATTGATAATGCTCGCGATTGTTGTTGGCTTCATAATAAACTGTCCCTCATATCTCCGTCTCACTCCAATCGTGGTCGGCTCTCTCGCTCGCTCGGAGTTGCATCCACCACAAATTTTCAAAAACCGTAAAAATCGCAATGACAATAAATGTTAATTATGTTGCTCGACCTGATAACTCTGTCTGCTTCTCTCTCGCGACGTTGCAATTTTTACCATCGAAGACGCGTCGCGGTTCTCGCCGGGATTCAATGATGCAGAAAGTTGGAAATTTGCGGAAAATAGCTCAGAGTCCTGCGAGGAAAATTGGGATGCAACGGGATCTTCCGGTGAGCTTTTAAATATTGTTTTTTCTTGATGGAGTTTATTGAGATCTCTCACTTTTGTGATTGTCACGTGAAATGTCAAAGTTTTTCACGAAACACTTTAATATTTTAAGGTTAAATTTTGTTTTCGACAATCCGATTGTGATTTGTTTGTCATTTGACAAACATAGCACAGATACAATTAGAAAGACAAGACTTTATAGACAATACTGAACAGACAAGATTAGATAGACAAGACTAGACAGACAGGACTAGACAGACATGACTAGACAAAGAAGACAAGATTACACAGACAAGAGCCTAGACTGACAGGACTAAACAGACAAGACTAGATAAGACTAGAAATGACCAGAGAAGAGCAGACAAATCAGACAAGACCAGACAAGACCAAAGAAGACCAGACAAGACCAGACAATACTAGACAAGACCAAACAAGACCGGACAAGACCGGACAAGACCAGACAAGACCGGACAAGACCAGACAAGACCAGACAAAAACAGGCAAGACCAGACAATACCAGACAAGACCAGACAAGACTAGACAATACCAGACAATACCAGACAAGACCAGACAAGACTAGACAAGACTAGACAAGACTAGACAAGACTAGACAAGACTAGACAAGACTAGACAAGACTAGACAAGACTAGACAAGACTAGACAGACTAGACAAGACTAGACAAGACTAGACAAGACTAGACAAGACTAGACAAGACTAGACAAGACTAGACAAGACTAGACAAGACTAGACAAGACTAGACAAGACTAGACAAGACTAGACAAGACTAGACAAGACTAGACAAGACTAGACAAGACTAGACAAGACTAGACAAGACTAGACAAGACTAGACAAGACTAGACAAGACTAGACAAGACCTAGACAAGACTAGACAAGACTAGACAAGACTAGACAAGACTAGACAAGACTCGGACAAGACTAGACAAGACTAGACAAGACTAGACAAGACTAGACAAGACTAGACAAGACTAGACAAGACTAGACAAGACTAGACAAGACTAGACAAGACTAGACAAGACTAGACAAGACTAGACAAGACTAGACAAGACTAGACAAGACTAGACAAGACTAGACAAGACTAGACAAGACTAGACAAGACTAGACAAGACTAGACAAGACTAGACAAGACTAGACAAGACTAGACAAGACTAGACAAGACTAGACAAGACTAGACAAGACTAGACAAGACTAGACAAGACTAGACAAGACTAGACAAGACTAGACAAGACTAGACAAGACTAGACAAGACTAGACAAGACTAGACAAGACTAGACAAGACTAGACAAGACTAGACAAGACTAGACAAGACTAGACAAGACTAGACAAGACTAGACAAGACTAGACAAGACTAGACAAGACTAGACAAGACTAGACAAGACTAGACAAGACTAGACAAGACTAGACAAGACTAGACAAGACTAGACAAGACTAGACAAGACTAGACAAGACTAGACAAGACTAGACAAGACTAGACAAGACTAGACAAGACTAGACAAGACTAGACAAGACTAGACAAGACTAGACAAGACTAGACAAGACTAGACAAGACTAGACAAGACTAGACAAGACTAGACAAGACTAGACAAGACTAGACAAGACTAGCTAGACAAGACTAGACAAGACTAGACAAGACTAGACAAGACTAGACAAGACTAGACAAGACTAGACAAGACTAGACAAGACTAGACAAGACTAGACAAGACTAGACAAGACTAGACAAGACTAGACAAGACTAGACAAGACTAGACAAGACTAGACAAGACTAGACAAGACTAGACAAGACTAGACAAGACTAGACAAGACTAGACAAGACTAGACAAGACTAGACAAGACTAGACAAGAATAGACAAGACTAGACAAGACTAGACAAGACTAGACAAGACTAGACAAGACTAGACAAGACTAGACAAGACTAGACAAGACTAGACAAGACTTAGACAAGACTAGACAAGACTAGACAAGACTAGACAAGACTAGACAAGACTAGACAAGACTAGACAAGACTAGACAAGACTAGACAAGACTAGACAAGACTAGACAAGACTAGACAAGACTAGACAAGACTAGACAAGACTAGACAAGACTAGACAAGACTAGACAAGACTAGACAAGACTAGACAAGACTAGACAAGACTAGACAAGACTAGACAAGACTAGACAAGACTAGACAAGACTAGACAAGACTAGACAAGACTAGACAAGACTAGACAAGACTAGACAAGACTAGACAAGACTAGACAAGACTAGACAAGACTAGACAAGACTAGACAAGACTAGACAAGACTAGACAAGACTAGACAAGACTAGACAAGACTAGACAAGACTAGACAAGACTAGACAAGACTAGACAAGACTAGACTAGACAAGACTAGACAAGACTAGACAAGACTAGACAATAGACAAGACTAGACAAGACTAGACAAGACTAGACAAGACTAGACAAGACTAGACAAGACTAGACAAGACTAGACAAGACTAGACAAGACTAGACAAGTCTAGACAAGTCTAGACAAGACTAGACAAGACTAGACAAGACTAGACAAGACTAGACAAGACTAGACAAGACTAGACAAGACTAGACAAGACTAGACAAAACTAGACAAGACTAGACAAGAGTAGACAAGAGTAGACAAGAGTAGACAAGACTAGACAAGACTAGACAAGACTAGACAAGACTAGACAAGACTAGACTAGACAAGACTAGACAAGACTAGACAAGACTAGACAAGACTAGACAAGACTAGACAAGACTAGACAAGACTAGACAAGACTAGACAAGACTAGACAAGACTAGACAAGACTAGACAAGACTAGACAAGACTAGACAAGACTAGACAAGACTAGACAAGACTAGACAAGACTAGACAAGACTAGACAAGACTAGACAAGACTAGACAAGACTAGACAAGACTAGACAAGACTAGACAAGACTAGACAAGACTAGACAAGACTAGACAAGACTAGACAAGACTAGACAAGACTAGACAAGACTAGACAAGACTAGACAAGACTAGACAAGACTAGACAAGACTAGACAAGAGTAGACAAGAGTAGACAAGAGTAGACAAGAGTAGACAAGACTAGACAAGACTAGACAAGACTAGACAAGACTAGACAAGACTAGACAAGACTAGACAAGACTAGACAAGACTAGACAAGACTAGACAAGACTAGACAAGACTAGACAAGACTAGACAAGACTAGACAAGACTAGACAAGACTAGACAAGACTAGACAAGACTAGACAAGACTAGACAAGACTAGACAAGACTAGACAAGACTAGACAAGACTAGACAAGACTAGACAAGACTAGACAAGACTAGACAAGACTAGACAAGACTAGACAAGACTAGACAAGACTAGACAAGGACTAGACAAGACTAGACAAGACTAGACAAGACTAGACAAGACTAGACAAGACTAGACAAGGACTAGACAAGACTAGACAAGACTAGACAAGACTAGACAAGACTAGACAAGACTAGACAAGACTAGACAAGACTAGACAAGACTAGACAAGACTAGACAAGACTAGACAAGACTAGACAAGACTAGACAAGACTAGACAAGACTAGACAAGACTAGACAAGACTAGACAAGACTAGACAAGACTAGACAAGACTAGACAAGACTAGACAAGACTAGACAAGACTAGACAAGACTAGACAAGACTAGACAAGACTAGACAAGACTAGACAAGACTAGACAAGACTAGACAAGACTAGACAAGACTAGACAAGACTAGACAAGACTAGACAAGACTAGACAAGACTAGACAAGACTAGACAAGACTAGACAAGACTAGACAAGACTAGACAAGACTAGACAAGACTAGACAAGACTAGACAAGACTAGACAAGACTAGACAAGACTAGACAAGACTAGACAAGACTAGACAAGACTAGACAAGACTAGACAAGACTAGACAAGACTAGACAAGACTAGACAAGACTAGACAAGACTAGACAAGACTAGACAAGACTAGACAAGACTAGACAAGACTAGACAAGACTAGACAAGACTAGACAAGATAGACAAGACTAGACAAGACTAGACAAGACTAGACAAGACTAGACAAGACTAGACAAGACTAGACAAGACTAGACAAGACTAGACAAGACTAGACAAGACTAGACAAGACTAGACAAGACTAGACAAGACTAGACAAGACTAGACAAGACTAAGACTAAGACTAGACAAGACTAGACAAGACTAGACAAGACTAGACAAGACTAGACAAGACTAGACAAGACTAGACAAGACTAGACAAGACTAGACAAGACTAGACAAGACTAGACAAGACTAGACAAGACTAGACAAGACTAGGACAAGACTAGACAAGACTAGACAAGACTAGACAAGACTAGACAAGACTAGACAAGACTAGACAAGACTAGACAAGACTAGACAAGACTAGACAAGACTAGACAAGACTAGACAAGACTAGACAAGACTAGACAAGACTAGACAAGACTAGACAAGACTAGACAAGACTAGACAAGACTAGACAAGACTAGACAAGACTAGACAAGACTAACAAGACTAGACAAGACTAGACCAAGACTAGACAAGACTAGACAAGACTAGACAAGACTAGACAAGACTAGACAAGACTAGACAAGACTAGACAAGACTAGACAAGACTGGACAAGACTAGACAAGACTAGACAAGACTAGACAAGACTAGACAAGACTAGACAAGACTAGACAAGACTAGACAAGACTAGACAAGACTAGACAAGGCTAGACAAGACTAGACAAGACTAGACAAGACTAGACAAGGCTAGACAAGGCTAGACAAGACTAGACAAGACTAGACAAGACTAGACAAGACTAGACAAGACTAGACAAGACTAGACAAGACTAGACAAGACTAGACAAGACTAGACAAGACTAGACAAGACTAGACAAGACTAGACAAGACAAGACAAGACTAGACAAGACTAGACAAGACTAGACAAGACTAGACAAGACTAGACAAGACTAGACAAGACTAGACAAGACTAGACAAGACTAGACAAGACTAGACAAGACTAGACAAGACTAGACAAGACTAGACAAGACTAGACAAGACTAGACAAGACTAGACAAGACTAGACTAGACAAGACTAGACAAGACCTAGACAAGACTAGACAAGACTAGACAAGACTAGACAAGACTAGACAAGACTAGACAAGACTAGACAAGACTAGACAAGACTAGACAAGACTAGACAAGACTAGACAAGACTAGACAAGACTAGACAAGACTAGACAAGACTAGACAAGACTAGACAAGACTAGACAAGACTAGACAAGACTAGACAAGACTAGACAAGACTAGACAAGACTAGACAAGACTAGACAAGACTAGACAAGACTAGACAAGACTAGACAAGACTAGACAAGACTAGACAAGACTAGACAAGACTAGACAAGACTAGACAAGACTAGACAAGACTAGACAAGACTAGACAAGACTAGACAAGACTAGACAAGACTAGACAAGACTAGACAAGACTAGACAAGACTAGACAAGACTAGACAAGACTAGACAAGACTAGACAAGACTAGACAAGACTAGACAAGACTAGACAAGACTAGACAAGACTAGACAAGACTAGACAAGACTAGACAAGACTAGACAAGACTAGACAAGACTAGACAAGACTAGACAAGACTAGACAAGACTAGACAAGACTAGACAAGACTAGACAAGACTAGACAAGACTAGACAAGACTAGACAAGACTAGACAAGACTAGACAAGACTAGACAAGACTAGACAAGACTAGACAAGACTAGACAAGTCTAGACAAGTCTAGACAAGACTAGACAAGACTAGACAAGACTAGACAAGACTAGACAAGACTAGACAAGACTAGACAAGACTAGACAAGACTAGACAAGACTAGACAAGACTAGACAAGACTAGACAAGAGTAGACAAGAGTAGACAAGAGTAGACAAGAGTAGACAAGAGTAGACAAGAGTAGACAAGAGTAGACAAGACTAGACAAGACTAGACAAGACTAGACAAGACTAGACAAGACTAGACAAGACTAGACAAGACTAGACAAGACTAGACAAGACTAGACAAGACTAGACAAGACTAGACAAGACTAGACAAGACTAGACAAGACTAGACAAGACTAGACAAGACTAGACAAGACTAGACAAGACTAGACAAGACTAGACAAGACTAGACAAGACTAGACAAGACTAGACAAGACTAGACAAGACTAGACAAGACTAGACAAGACTAGACAAGACTAGACAAGACTAGACAAGACTAGACAAGACTAGACAAGACTAGACAAGACTAGACAAGACTAGACAAGACTAGACAAGACTAGACAAGACTAGACAAGACTAGACAAGACTAGACAAGACTAGACAAGACTAGACAAGACTAGACAAGACTAGACAAGACTAGACAAGACTAGACAAGACTAGACAAGACTAGACAAGACTAGACAAGACTAGACAAGACTAGACAAGACTAGACAAGACTAGACAAGACTAGACAAGACTAGACAAGACTAGACAAGACTAGACAAGACTAGACAAGACTAGACAAGACTAGACAAGACTAGACAAGACTAGACAAGACTAGACAAGACTAGACAAGACTAGACAAGACTAGACAAGACTAGACAAGACTAGACAAGACTAGACAAGACTAGACAAGACTAGACAAGACTAGACAAGACTAGACAAGACTAGACAAGACTAGACAAGACTAGACAAGACTAGACAAGACTAGACAAGACTAGACAAGACTAGACAAGACTAGACAAGACTAGACAAGACTAGACAAGACTAGACAAGACTAGACAAGACTAGACAAGACTAGACAAGACTAGACAAGACTAGACAAGACTAGACAAGACTAGACAAGACTAGACAAGACTAGACAAGACTAGACAAGACTAGACAAGACTAGACAAGACTAGACAAGACTAGACAAGACTAGACAAGACTAGACAAGACTAGACAAGACTAGACAAGACTAGACAAGACTAGACAAGACTAGACAAGACTAGACAAGACTAGACAAGACTAGACAAGACTAGACAAGACTAGACAAGACTAGACAAGACTAGACAAGACTAGACAAGACTAGACAAGACTAGACAAGACTAGACAAGACTAGACAAGACTAGACAAGACTAGACAAGACTAGACAAGACTAGACAAGACTAGACAAGACTAGACAAGACTAGACAAGACTAGACAAGACTAGACAGGACTATACAGGACTAGACAAGACTAGACAATACCAATGTTCCCAGTAAGCTGCGCTGATGTGCAGTAGTTTTTGTGAGATTTTAAAATCTGCGCAGATAAATTTAGTTTCCGCGCACTTAAATTACGAGACGTTGATTTTGTCTTCGACATTCGCGAACTTGTTAGATTATTTAAAAAGACATGTTATTCAAAAACAACATAGAGAAGCTGTTAATAAACCACAAATATTGAAAAATGTTAATTTTAGAAATATAAAAATGTTAAAGGAAACACCTACAGAACGTCACGGAAAAAAGGGAAAAACAAGAACGGTCAAAATGTTCTGATTTTGAGAAAGTTAATTTATCAATCGAAAATGTAATTTTAAGAAATAACGAATACGTATCAATGAATTCCGTGCATATAAATCCATAATCGTATGGAAAAATTAAGTTGCCACAAAATTGGCGAAGTCAAAATTATGCTTTTGAATTTACCGAATGTATAAACAATATACCTACTGGAAAAAAATCTTTTTAACGAAAAGAAAATTCAACCTTCCATACACTAATTGTAGACGAAAGCACCGATATTTCAGCACAAAATGTACTAATTTTAGATTTTCAATATCGTGATAATGATATAAATTACAAAACTGTATTTGTTGATATTTTGAAAGTCGAACATTGTGACAGCAAGTCAATTGTAACAAAAAATTAAAAAATTATGTTGGACATAACTTAAAGATCAAATAGTATATTTTGAAATTAGGGCGGTAAGTTCTCAATTGGTCGAGAAAATATTCGCTCTAGAGGGCAATTGACAATACCGCCCGTGTTGCAAATAATATTTTTTATTACTCATGCGAGGGAACGTATCTTAAAAGTTTGGGATCCAGGGGCCATCACAAAAAAAATTGGAATCAAAAATGATGTACGTATTGAATTAATATGGGTGATAAGTCGTTACCGCTTAGATTAATTTTGCTGAGTGACTTGTGCGAAGAAAGCCCTTCTGCGCCTAAAAAAAGGAAGGTCTGGTGTAAAGAATGGTACCAGGATCGATCAAAATGTACAGATTCAAATTTAATGAAAGAACTGAGAATGAGCTCAAAAACAAAACCTGAAAATGTAAAAATATTTTTAAGAATGCGCAGACATATGATGTGTTATTGGATAAAGTTCGACCAATAATTGAAAAAAGGGACACGGTGATGAGGGATGCCATTTCTGCAAATGGGAGATTGTCGGCAACTCTCCGATTCTTGGCCAGTGGTCAAAGTTTCCAATACTTAAAATTTTTAACGGCGATCACACCTCAGAGTCTGGGAGAATAATTATGGAGACTGACCTCTGAGTAGCTTCTATCTTTTTTAGTTTCCTCCAGAAACAGGTTCTAATATTAGTTATTCTTTTTTTAGAGTCAATTCCGTAGCTTCTACTTCTATTTCTTCCAATAACTGGTTTCAGGCAAGCCTCTTTTTCGTCCTGTCTTTATAAACATCAGACTTCACCAACCATAATTCAGGCAAAAATTTAAAGCATTTAAAAAAATCTCTTCACTCTTGAGTATCAGGAATACTTGCCATATTTATAGAAACAACTAAAATAACTTGAAACGAAATACAAACAACTGAAATAGATATTTTCTAACCTCAAATTGCAAAAGCAAAATAGTGATAAGACTGATGTTGAGACATAGGTTGGTCAACCGCGCCACACACGCTCCAACATGGTTGGATGAATTAGGCTCCGCCCACCAAATATCAAACCAACTTTGATTTTATTCCAAATTGACCTCCACCAAGCCTCAACCATCCAACCTGCCTACAGACGTTCAACAAACACTTCAACACTGCATTTGACCAACCATGTTGATCGTCTATAGGCCCCTTTACACTCATTTTAAAATGTTTTTTTAAATTTTTATTTTGTAATGAAACAATATTTCTGTCACTTTAACGTCACTTTTTTGTTATTGAGGTCTTGATTGTGTTTATTTTATTTATTATTTTTTTTTAATGCAACTTAAAATTTTTTTAATTGTTTTTTTTAATGCAACTTAGCGATATTGAATATTTGTGTGCGTTACCCAAGTTATGTGGTAATACAACCAAAAATGACATTTTTCGCACTAAAAAACGTGCGCCAAGATAGTACTTTTAACGCATGAGTATTAAAAATATTATAGTGTTTACTGGAGATAATGTCATGATTGGAACGAAAAATGGGGTAGTTGCAAAATGTTACTGTTTAAAAACAGTGGGTTAGTACGAAAGACAGAAGACAAAAAAAAATCATTAAAAATATTCAAAATTACTTTGCTATTTGATATTACGATTAGAATAAATAAAAGTATAAAAAAATTCGGCAATTTATAAGATAGACAAGGCTAGACAAGATTAGACAAGACTAGACAAAACTAGACAAGACTAGATAAGATTACACAAGACTAGACAAGACTGGACAAGACTGGACAAGACTGGACAAGACTGGACAAGACTGGACAAGACAGGACAATACTGGACAAGACTGGACAAGACTGGACAAGACTGGACAAAACTGGACAAGACTAGACAGACAAAACTAATCAGGCTAGACAAGACAGACAATACTAAACCAAATATCCCATTTGCGTGAAATAAGATCTACATGAGGAATGAATAATCGTAATAGCTCTAATTATTTGGATTTTCATATCAGTATACCTTAAGCAATTAATTGTTGATTGTAGTTCTACCCTCTAATAGAAAATTATTAGGTTTTCTTTGTTTAATACTAAACGAAGGAACCAGGTATTTGAAATACCTCCTTACGTAATTCGGGCAGATAGATTGTGTTGTGAGAGGGACCCACTGTAGGTAGTATTCCTGTAGATGTAGTCTTAATAATTTTATCTACGACCACTATTGTAAATGCCCATTATTGTACAGTTCGTGGACTAAGTAAATACACCATAACACACACGTATATAACAGTCCGCGATTAATGATAAGTTATGATTGATAACACACACGTGCGTTTGGTTTACGTTTCGTTGATTGGTTGAGAGCTTCTACTACGTGTTCACATGCCGGACCGGCATCTGTGCAAGCTTCAATACAGTTCCATAGCCCACCACAGCCGAGCCGGTACCCGGCAGCCGGATGGCCAGTGGGGGCCGGCCGGTGACAACCCGACAATATGAGTCGGCTCGGCGCCGGATGGACTCACGCGGCACGTCTGAACTCTTCCATGCTAGACTATGCAACACCACCCCCTCCACCCGGTGACGGGCCTGCGCCGGATACATCCACACGGTACGTGTGTAGCGAGCCTTAGGTCCACGTCTCTACTTCGTATAGTAATACCGGCCATACATAGAATTCAACCATACGTTGTGTTAGCTTCAGATTCAGGTTGTCATTGCAAATAAAGGATCTCATATTATTAAAAGTTGCCCGAGCAATCTCTATTCGGCACTTTATCTTTAACGACTGCTACTAATGTCGAGTAACAGTTATATATAAAAATACAACTGTTTGTTTATTATAATGTTAAATAATGATAATTAAATAAACATAACCTAATAAGAAATAAATTTGTTACATCAAACATATTTTCCTTATTAAACAGAAGCAAATTAGCGTGGTCGTGGATAAAGTATAGTACATAATTCGAGTTTTAAGCCAATTACGTACTCGCGGAATTACGCGCTCCCCCACGCGCGGGTCGTGCGTAACTGTTCCGCTCGTACGTAATATGCTTCTTACAACTCTCGTTACGTAATATACTATCACTAGTTTCATTCCATTGATTTTGTATTTGTAAACGAAATATAGGTTTTTAGCATAAGTGAAGTGAGAGGTTAGGAAAATATCTCATTCAGTTTTATCTCTTTGAAGTTAAAAATTTCAGAAAATATTTATTCAGTTTTCGCAAGAATCTGTTTTCATGCATAATCATGGTGTTGTTCATTGATGTAGATGACAAAGTTAGCAATATATAAACTAACCTACACTTAAACTTATAAAAGGCGAAATATAGCCTAAATATATAAATATATTGAACCTGTTCGTAGCTCTATAATGATAAGTCTTTTTAAGACTACAAAACAACTACAATTTGTACTCCTGATGGAGGATTGAATGATGTTTGTCCTTTTAATTTGTAAGATGATAACTTTCGGTTACGTTTAACGGTAAGATGATTTCTCTTCCCCCTTTTCCATACTTAAATAATGACTTACATAAATTTTATGGTCTGGGCTGGTCACTCTCGCCTGGTCACAAAATAGGGATCTCATGCATCTTCTAAAGAAAATGAGTACTTACTCATGAGACCAGGCCAGAAAAAAAATCTGTGTTAACCTCACAAGAATTCTGTAATAGCAGTAGCTAGTTATAAATTTACCAGTTCAGAATCTATGTTGCAATTTAGATATAAAATTATATATGAATATGTTACGTAAAAGTACGTAGATTTGTAAATGTACACATATAGCGGTATATGTGCACATTTGCCTTCTTGGTTCGTAAATGTGAATTCAACTTACATTCACCAACTATTTCCGGCAAATGTGTACATATATCTAATGCTGATGGTATATGTATAGAGGTTTACTTTAACATACAGAGCGCATGTGCTCTTCGACAAACCTGTATTTTTGAGGTTATTGTCAGCGTTGCCATCCGTACGATAATTATCGTACTTGTACGATAATTTCGTGCTACCGTACGATGTACGATAGCGACTGACTATCGTACGTAAATATACGATAATATTTACATATTGTAGGATACGTACGATAATATTTAAATATCGCAAAAAATATGTTTTTCAACTGATGGCATTTTTTCCACGGCTTACCCTACATGAAAGTGACATTTTTTCATTCTAGGGATGAAAATATTTTCACGTCTAGAGACGAAAATGAGCATTTTAAATTTATGATTATCTCGATTAAAACACTAAACTAACCAAATTTGCATGGACTTTCTTATTAATTACATCAATTTCAATGAGATATTTTATGTACAAACGTAAAACGAGCCTGAAACTATTTAAAAAACCGAAATAAAATTAGGACATTTGACTTGAAAAGTATCACCTTCTATGAGAATGCAATATGTTACCGTGGAAACGGCCAAACTAACAATTAAATTGGTTTTGACAGTTCTGACAGTTCGCTTCGAATTGGATTTATTAAAGTCGAATTATGGATTCTACAACCGAAATCAGTAGAAAAAATTGCATTTATTACTCGAGATGAAAGTGTTTTTTTTTTGGTTCGGTGTTATGATTGCTAACTCGCTGGAGCTCCGTGAGCAAAACCTCACCAAAAAATCGCCTTTCATCTCTTGCTGTAAAATATACTATTTTTCATGTTTTTTCATGAAACAAAATGAATATCTACAAATAAGATTTTAAAAAATCGCCGAGATTTAGCTCGAAATATTTATAACGAGTTCAAGAACAGTGCTAAAAGGCAACACAATTTTCAACAATTGCAAATTTCGAAGCTTCTTTGACACCCAAACACATAAAATTCTCCGCCCTTCGCTAACCCGCTATCTTTGAGAGCTGATGTTTCGAAAATAAGGGGGTGTTTCTGGCAGACGTTTCGAGCAGTGTTATGTTCTACAATTATATTTCACTGAACAAGTACTAAAGGCGCGACTGCTTGCTGTTGAGCAGATTCTTCAATCTCTTAATAATCCAATTATCAAACCGTATTATTTGTTTTTAGATCGGGGCCTACCGAAATTCACGAAAATCATCGAATTATTTTAGGCTGAATCTGTTGTACTAACATGTCGTCATGATAAAATGTGTCGAAATTATCAAGAAATTTTAGTCATACCTATGCAAGAATTACATTTATCAAAACAGATTTGAACAAAATCGATACAGCAAATGAAGAACAAGGAAATGAAATGTTAAAGTTATGACTAAGTTAAACTCTAGACTAAAATCCGATTTCACGACTGCTGAAAAATTTTGAAAAAAAACTAACTTTGAAAAATTGCTATTCAATTTTGAAGATCCTGTATTGCTCTTATCAAACCTCCATCCTTCTAAAGCAATGTTCAGGAAAACGAGAGATGCTCAGGAAAACGAGTCCAGCTTACTTCCATTGATGGAAGCAGTTCTTATTGTATCTACTTCTTCTTATTGTATCTACTGACGAATATCAGAAAATCGGTGACGAATGGCGCCAATTGCCTTTTTTCGAGCTTCCTGGTTATATTGTTATTAATGATGATGTCGATGATTTTTGGATCGAAATTAATGAACTGTGATGAAAGAGACAAGGGACTTAGAATCCCTTTCTCCTTCTCGAAAAAGTTCCTAGACGTTAATTCTATTTCTTCCTATTCCTCTTAGCAAATATTTAGCCAGATTAATTTGATAAAAAGTAAATCAAGAAACAAACGTCCACAGTCAATGGTATAATTAAATAATAAAAATTTAATTATTTAATGTCAGTTTTTCTTTGTAGTCGTCAATGGTTTATTTTTGTACTTTCAAAACAAATTTAAATCCTAATAGTTGGCATGCAATTATAAAGAGTTACGATCCGTGTATTTGGAATTTTCTATTATTAGATTATGGAGATAGGCAAAATAATGTATATTTCGATTCATATAAAATGTATATTTCGTCAATCCAAAAGCCTGTGTATTTCCCACATACGTGAGTAAATATTAAATGATAAAATTTAATAAAATCTGATTTTGAGATATCTGTTCACAATAACATGAATTTAATTTTTTTTTCTAAGAACATCATCGTTTTTTTAATATTTGGAAATGTACGATAATTTTTGCAAAAGTACGATAATTTTGCACCCCTGGTAGGATCAGCGCCACCTTTCAGGCTGCTAACCCTGGTTATTGTTGTTTGTTAAGCTTCAGTTTGCTATTTTATTTTCTCTAATTGTTTTTATGAGCGATTTATATAATCCTTTGAAATAATATTATTATAAAATAGGGTTTAAATGAAACAATATAAATTATATCAAATACATTTTAACTTTAATATACAGGTGTATTTTATTTCTGTTTATTATTCTTTTAACTTTTACCGAAATACGTTGGAAAATGTGGACTTTTACCGGTAAAAATAGATATATGAAGTTGATCTCAAATTTAAACTCAGATTTACCTATCAAATTGGTAGATGTGCATATATACTGGCAAATCTGCACATTTGCCGATTTTGTACTTTTACCGTAACAAATATATAAAATTATATATTCGTATAACCAGGATGATTGCAAAAATGTAGGTCATTGAAATTTTGTCCAAACTGTGTCTTTTCGAGTGCATTCATGTTTGTCTAGACATATTTCCTATTACAACAACAACAACATTATAATTAATAACAGCGTTTGGAAATCAAATCTATGAATAAAATATAAATTTAAAAAAGAACCTTCGCACATTTATAAGCAATGCCACGATTAAAACGATTTCACAACGACGGCGACGTATCAAAACGACTGCAGCAAACATTTTCAAATCTATTTGTTTGTTATTAATCGGAAGAGAAAAAATAGACGCAACAATATTCAGACAGAAAATAACTCTTGAGTATTATCGCTGGGGTGAAAAATAAGTACCTTAACATTATATCGGCACCTGCAGGCTCACTGTTTTCTGGCATCTATCTGCAAGGCCGGACAATAAACAACCGTACAGACACAAGGCTGAATGGGCCGCGTGTGCGACTGCGTTACGCAACTCGCATTCTCACTATTCGACAAGGAGAAGTTGTAAGCGGTGGTGCGACCGAATTTTGAAAATTATTAATTCGGACGATTATCACAATAGCGAATATGCATGAAATTTAAATTTGGTTCAAATATTTTTTTTCCGAATCTTTATTGACCGGACATTTGAACTAAACCATTATTTTTATAATCAATACATTTTTAAATCCTTAAAAAAAACTTAAAATTAATAATTAAAAGCGAGGGAAATTCAAATTTGTTAAACGCAACACCATTGGTTAAATCGAAAGTGACGTAACATACCATATAAATAGGGTTTCTGAATATCCGCAGTTTTTCAAAACCGCGGTTTTCGGTTTTTGAAAATTATAAACCGCGGTTTGGGTTTCGGGTTCGGTTTTTAAGAACTTTTGGTAGTAGTGTCTGATATTTAAACGCGATCTTAGTTTTATACAAAAGTTTGGGGAAAATTCTTTCGGCGTAGATGGATGCAGCAGAATTCTAGAGAGTGTTTGAAACAAAATATTAACATTTTTTATGAAGTTCTCTTCAGAAAGTTCTTTTATATTTATCAAACTTATGTTTCATAGAATTAGGATAGCGATTTGTTTTCATATAAGTATTTTTGTTTAATACTTTTTGAATAGATTTTTGAACTTCGTCTTGCAAGGAATAGTTTGGATTGGCCACTTCTTCTAATTCTTCTGAATATGCCGAACATTCACCTTCAACTTCAACATTATTGTTGATGATAATGATGAATGTTGTGATAAAATCGTTAAAAAAGATTTTCGGCCAATATTAAAACCGACTTTGTTGGAACTTTCGAAGGATCTAATAAGCATCTAGACAATTCTGTTAAATCCACATTTTCACGGGTCTTCAAACGTTCCATGATATTTTTCATTAAAGCTTTTCTTATATAACAACCAATTAATCTTTTCCAAGAATTGCACCTTCTGCCGTAAATGTTATTTTAATGTCAAACTGACATAAACGTATTTTTTGCTCTCCCTCCTTTTTCGACCTAATACACTGTCGTCTCCGCCGTCGTCTGGTCCCAAGCCCAGGGTGTGAAAGGAGGAGGGTGGTCGGCCTGCCGCGCCGACCAGAATCGGGAAACCGAAGAAACTAGGCAAGAAACCGCATGGATACACGACTTAACCACTTACGAATTAATGCTACCGCATCCGGGGCAGCCGATGCGCCAGCTTTGGGAACCAGGGATGCTGGTGAGAAGTGGACTACTGGCCAAAGACTCAGGTTAATCACACCGAAATCAGAAATACGAATCGCCGCATGGAATGTGCGAACGGGACATCACGTTGGTCAAAAGGAAATTATCGCCAAGGAATTATTGAAATGCAAAATGTCGATCTGTGCATTATCAGAACTACGGCTCACAGGATCTGGGACAATGAAGGTTGACCCACCATCAATCGACGAGACGATGACGCTATTCTATTCTGGTGGCGACAAACGAGAAGCGGGCGTTGGCTTTATGGTTGATCGACGGGCCTCTGCCAGTGTTATCGCATTCCAACCGATATCCGAGCGTCTGGCGGTTATCACTATTGATGGAACGATTAAGACCCATATCGTATCCGTCTACGCCCCAACTGAGACCAGCCCGGACACAAACAAGGATGAATTTTATGCCCAGTTTCAACACACACTGGATACAATACCCCAAACCGAATTAATCGTACTTATGGGCGACTTTAATGCACATACGGGTGCAGATCGAACCGGTTGGGAAGAAACGATGGGAAAATTCGGATACGGGGAAATAAATGACAACGGATTACGCCTCTTATCATTTGCAGCGTCAAACAACTTGATCATCGGCAACAGCATCTTTCGTCACCCCCTCAAACATCAACTCACGTGGCGAAATCCATCCGGCAACGATTCGGCGATGTTGGACTACATTTTGGTCAACACCAGATTCCGATCGACGCTCAAAGATGTACGTGCGATGCGTGGACCCGACTGTGGATCAGACCATTATCTTGTCCGAGTGAAACTACAATTGAAATTACAAAGAGCAAAGAAAAAGGCACCACCATCAGCCAAGAGGAACTGGGCCTGTCTGCGAGACCCTGAAACCAGCCGAAAATTTCAAATCGCATTATCCAACAAATTTGCAGCACTCACGATACCAGTCGATATCAACATAGAAGAAAAACAACTTTCTGAGTCTATTGTGGGGTGTGCAACGGAGCTGTGTCCGCCCATCCGTCGACGGACGCAGCAATGGATTTCGGACGACTGTCTCAATCTAGTCGACCAGCGGAAGCAAATGAAACACGTCGATTTCAAACAATACCGACGATTGAACAAAGAAGTTCGACAGAAAATGAAATTGGAACGGGAAGCTTACTAGAATAACATCGCGGCTGACATGGAAGAAGCAGCGTCAAGGCATGAGTACCGGACGCTGTACCAGACAATCCGACGGTTAAGTGGCAAAACAACATCAACAAATGACAATATCAAAAAATTGGATGGAACTTTCGTGACCTCTCCTCAGGAACGTCTACAGCGGTGGAGAGAATTCTTTCATCAGCTGTACAACCACAATCCGCCAGTAGGTCCAGCACCCGAACTTCCGATTATTGAGCAGCCGATAAATCAGTTTCCCGATACTGAACCAACAATCAATGAGGTGAAGACGGCGATAAAATCCCTGAAAAATGGTAAAGCGCCGGGAGGAGATCAAGTAACTGCCGAAATGATCAAAGCCGGGGGAGACGTCTTATTACATCAACTTCACGTTCTCATAGTGCATATATGGCATTCAGATTGTGTTCCATCCGTGTGGAAGAAAGCGATTGTTGTGCCTATTTTGAAGAAAGGCGACAGTCGGGAATGCAAGAATTACCGTGGTATTAGCCTCCTCTCGATCGTCGGCAAAGTATTTATGAAAATCATACAATCAAGACTACAGAAACATCGAGAGCAAACAAGCCGGGAAGAACAAGCTGGATTTCGACCACATCGAGGATGCATCGATCAGATATTTGCTCTCCGTCAGCTAATGGAAGAAAGAATTCGATGTGGCAAACGAACTGTCATCGTCTTCATCGATTTCAAATCTGCTTTTGATTGCATCGATTGGACAAGCTTGTGGGAAGCCCTGAAGATCGAACACGTGCCACTGAAAATCATTCAACTTCTTCAAGCATCGTACGACGGCTCAACCAGCAATGTTCGTATCCGAAACGACATGTCTGAGGAATTCCCGATTCGAACCGGAGTCCGGCAAGGAGACGTGGCCTCGCCGCTCCTTTTTAACATTGTGATCGACACGATTATGCGAAAAGCGTTTGATGGGCGACGCGGAGTTCGATATGATGACAAAAACTTCCTAACCGATCTGATGTTCGCCGATGACAGTGCGGTTTTCGCCAACACAGATGCCGAAGCAACAGACACCTTGTATGACATTTCCCGCATTGCCCAGTCATACGGACTGAGAATCAATGCGGATAAGACCAAAGTGCTTACAACGGATGGATCTGAAGCCAGAATTTACCTCGATGGAACCACAATCGAGCAGGTACCACAGTTCAAATATTTGGGATCACTGGTTGTGGAGAAGAAAGTAACTTCGACAGCCGAAGTTCACAGCCGGATAGGCCAGGCAATAGCAACGTTTGCTTCACTCAAGTGGTGCATATGGAAGCGGACGAATATTACCATCAAAACCAAAATACGCCTATACCGGACGCTGATCCTCCCAATTCTTCTTTATGGATCGGAAACATGGACATTACTCAAACCAGACCTTAACAAGCTCGAGACCTTCCAAATGCGATGCCTGAGACAGATTCTCTGTGTCTCACTCCTCAACCACCTCCGAAATGAGACAATCAGAGAAAGGTGCGACCAACAGACACAGATTGTTGAGGAAATTCAAAAACGCCGATTACGATGGTTCGGCCACATCTGTAGGATGGGCGACAATCGAGTACCGCACAAACTCCTATGGAAAAAACGACCTCTTGATTGGAGAACACAAAAACAAGCACCGAAGACCACATGGTTGAAACACGTAGAGAACGATTTAAAAAACCAGCGAATAACAACAGCTGAGGCAAGAACCGTTGCAACTGATCGATTAGCATGGAAGCGTATAGTGAATGGAGCACGGAATCTAGCGGCACCAACCGCAGCGTACTGGCTACGAGGTCGACCACCTCTCCATGCGCCGGCTATGGATTAAAGAAGAAGAAGCCGTAAATATTTTAGGTTAGTTTAATCTTTAATCTTTTCCAAGAATCCTATTACACCTTGTGCCGTAAATATGTTAAAATCATCGCGGCTTAATGTTGTTACAATTATTGGAGATTATTTTTTTAAGTTACATAGCAATTGAAAATTAATATTTTCAATTACAGTTGCTTGCAAAAGTGTCCGGCCCAAGATAATTTTGTGATGAAGTAACGTTTAAAGGATGCAAAATGGAAACAAATATATCATCGTAAAGTTCTTTTATTTTGCAATCAAAATCTGTAATTAAAAAATTATATTTAACTATTCATAATTATTTATAACAAAAATAACAATTTTCGCCTTTTCATAAATGTCCGGCCAAATTCCAAGAAGATATAATTCGCTTCACTTTGTTTACGTTAGGAGTCGCGATGATATGTAAACATTAAGAGCTCCGTTCCTTTTGTATTGTACGATCAGTAACACTAAGTCAAGATGCCGAAACGCACATCTTTAGACATGCGTAAAGTGATTATCAATTTGCACAATGAAGGAAAAGTTTCACGTGAAATAGCTAAAATTTTGACTCTTAGAAAATCGACTGTTAACGATATAATAAACAAATTCAAGACTACGGGTACTCTAAAAGATAAATACTGTCCTGGGAGACCTCGGAAAACAATTAATCGTGTTTAACTAGTTAACAACTAGTTTTAATTAGTTAACAACTAATCGTGAAAAAGGCTGTCGCAGACGTAAAAAAGAATGCTGCAATCATCGCACGTGAATTACGCGATGAAAATTTGCCAAAGCACCTGACATTAGCCAAAGTACTGTTTCACATAGACTGACAGAAGTAGGACATTTTGGACGTGTTGGAGTTAAAAAACCGCTCATCAGTAAAAAAAATAAGAAGGCCAGATTCGAATTCGCAAAAAATACCAGAACTGGACTGTTGAAGATTGGAAGAAAGTGCTGTTTTCAGACGAAACTAAAATTAATTTGTTTGAAAATAATGGGAGAAGGTACGTTGGACGACCAAAAAGTACTAGAAATGATTCACGATATCAAACACCAACCGTGAAACACGGTGGAGGTAGCATTATGCTATGGGGTGCATTCTCTTTGAAAGGCGTCGGTCCAATCTTTAAAATTGAAGGCATTATTAACTCTGCTATGTATAGAGATATTATATTAGAAGAAATGCTGCCTTATGCTCGTCAGAACATGCCACGAGGATTTTTCAGCAAGATAATGATCCAAAGCATAGATCACATCTCCTTCAGCAGGTTTTTAGCAAGAAAAATATTCGAGTTTTAGAGTGGCCGAGTCAATCTCCGGACTTTTATGGCAAGAGTTGAAACTAAGAGTAGGAACTGAAAACAAAGCTGCTTTGTGGGAAAAAGTTCAAGAAGAGTGGAAAAATATCTCTCAAGATAGAATCATCAAACTTATTGAATCGATGCCTCACCGATGTGCTGCCGTGATAGCTTCAAAGGGTATGGCTACCAAGTATTGATGAAAACCTTTTTTCATTTTTTTTCTTTGTATATTTGAATGATATGTGAGCGATATCTGCTTGGCCGGATAGTTATGAAAAAGCGAAAATTGTTATTTTTGTTATAAATAATTATGAATAGTTTTATATATTTTTTCAATTACACGTTTTGATTGCATAACAAAAGAACTTTACGATGATATATTTGTGTTTTCATTTTGCATTCTTTAAACGTTACTTCATTATAAAATTATCTTTGGCCGGAGACTTTTGCATGCAACTGTAAATGCTATATTTCAATGATACAACGATGCAAACTAAACAACAATAAATTGTCATAAAAATCTCTATACCGCAACGTGAGTAAATGTTTAAAACCTAACCTAGCAAATACATAAGTTTAGACTTTTAGAGCTTGTAAACATTGTAGCTCGAAAGAGCACTAATTCAATGTATTTTAATATAGGGTGAAACTAAACTAATTATAGATGCAATCATACCAACTTATTAGAGCTGAACTCAGCTTGAATATATAAATATATTCAACCTTTCCGAAACTCTATAATATTATTAAGTCTTTTTAAGGCTATAAAACAAGTCTCATATTGAAAGATTGTGTTATTCACTAGGACTCAGTTCACTTTCGTGACACTAAAGCAGCCCAGCACATGGTTTTCAAACTAATGTAAGTGTATTCCATATTATAATTCAAAAGAGAAAAGCTGCACTGATGAGTCGTAGATCTCGAAACGTGTCTGGCTATTGATTTTGGTTTAAATAGAAATATCTGATCAGCTGAACAAACAGCTACAAACAGCTGCCACTTCTGTGTAAGGATAAGGACGGCAGAGTAATCGGACACACAGAAAAGTGTATCAAGAGGTGGGGTAAGTACTTCAGGGACCTGCTCAACCAGAACACTCGCGTAGTCCAAGAGGAAAGTATAACGCCAACATCAACATCAATATTAGGGACTGAGCAAGTGGAGGAACCCACCTTAGAAGAAGTAGAGACTGCAGTGCGCAGGATCAAGAACAATAAGGCGCCAGGTGCAGATGGCATTCCAGGAGAATTGTTGAAGTATGAAGTAATATCGTGCATGCATGATCTCATATTAAACATATGGAGAACGGAAAAGCTACCGGATGAATGGAAGCTAGGGATAATATGCCCATTGTACAAGAAAGGTGATAAGTTAGATTGTTCTAACTACAGGGGCGTAACGCTGCTAAACATTGCATACAAGGTCTTCGCTAATGTGTTGTACCGTCGCTTACTACCATACGCAGAAGAGAATATCGGGGAATACCAGTGCGGTTTCCGCACAAACAGGTCAACCACAGACCAACTGTTTGGCATTAGGCAGATCCTGGAGAAATGTAATGAGTTCAATATCACGACACACCATCTATTCGTGGACTTCAGAGCAGCATACGACAGCGTTATAAGACACAAACTGTGGGGGATAATGACAAGTTTCGGATTCCCTGAAAAACTGACAGCCCTAACCAGAGTAACACTGTCTGAAGTATCGTCTGTAGTAAGAATACGAAACAAGTTGTCTGAGACTTTTATAACAGAGGAAGGACTACGACAGGGAGACCCACTGGCAACTTTACAGTTTTACATCGTACTAGAAAAGGCCGTTAGGAGTAGTGGAGTGGATACTAACGGCACTGTGTACTTTAAGTCAACACAACTATTGGCTTACGCAGACGACATTGATATAATTTGCAGAAGCGAACAGGCGACCAAAACTACTTACTCGCTGCTGGAGAAGGAAGCAAGTAACCTAGGACTCACTGTCAACGTAAACAAAACGAAATACATGGTGGCTAACGAAACTCATCGGAAGGTAGGACCAACGCTAGAACTAGACGGAAAGCACTTTGACACAGTAGATACATTTGTGTACTTGGGCTCGCAACTGAACAGCGTAAACCGGATGGGCGAGGAGATTAGAAGGCGGATAACTCTTGGTAACAGGTGCTATTATGGGCTACTTAAACTTTTTAGGTCCAAAACAATCCACCCCAAGCATAAGTGCACACTGTACAGGTGATAAGACCGGTGGTAACCTATGGTGCAGAAGCATGGAGCTTAACACAGAGCGAAGAACAGGCTTTAAGTGTATTTGAGAGAAGAATGCTACGGGCAATATTTGGAGCGACCCAAGAACGAGGAATCTGGCGCCGAAGATATAATCACGAACTATATCAGCTCTACAATCAACCAGATATTGTGAGTTTCATCAAGGTGGCAAGATTGAGATGGCTCGGACACATGCAGAGAATGGGTGATCATAGGGTTCCGAAAAAGTTGTTCAATGGCCAACCAGAGGGAAGGAGAAGGGCCGGAAGGCCAAGAGGGAGATGGAAGGATGCGGTAACAACTGACCTACAAAAACTTCAAGTACGGGACTGGAGAACGTTGGCGAGTGATAGGTCCGCTTGGAGAAACATGCTGAAGGAGGCCCAGACCGGCAATCGGTTGTAGTGGCATTAAGAAGAAGAAGAAGAAAGATCTGATCTTAAAAAACAATGTTATTTATCTAGTTTCTTGTTTTAGTGTCACGAAGAGTGTTGCAACATCAGATTTGTTTTATAGTCTTAAAAGAGTTAATAATATTATAGAGCTTCGGAAAGGTTGAATACATTTATATATTCAAGCTGTGTTCCGCGGTAATAAGTTGATACAATGTATTTTATTTTGAGATAAAAGCTAAAACCGCGGTTCTTTATGACGGTTATGCGGTTTCGGTTTTTGAGCAGAAAACCGCGGTTTTGCGGTTCGGATATATCCGAACTATAAACCCTACATATAAACAAGTCCGTATGTTTTACATTTGTATGTCACTGCAGTCTTTTGGTTAGACAACAAACGTCAAAAAAGTCAAGTTAAATATGAAAACAGCTATGTAAACAATGGACTGAACCGTCAGTGGTAATTGACGTCATCAACAGACCGCGCGAAAACGGCGGCGTTTAAACAGCTCAAAATTTTTCTCAATTTTAAATATTTGCATGGCCAAAATGGTGCGCAGCGGGTAATGGTAGCCTAGCATGGCTCTCACTACCCGATATAGCTCCCATTACTCCATAAACTTTTACAATATATTTTCATGTCATTTTAGATACATGTATCTTCTTTTTATGTTGGATGCCACGTAAAGTATGTTTAGTTAAATTTTCGGGAAAGGGTAAATATTGTGGCTCCCATTTCCAATATGAGCATTAAATAGGCTCTCATTACCCGCATACGTCGGGTAATGGGAGGGACTGACTTTTTTTTGTAAAATCGCTATTGTAACTTAATAAATTACTGTAATTAATTATAACTGTGATTAAAATATACCTTAATAATCAAGGTAAGAGTTCCTAATTAAAAATTATAAGAATGTTAACAAATGTGGTTTTTATCAAAATTTTCCCTTAGTAGCCTCCCATTGTCCTGTTCTCCCCTAAGGGTCATATGTTGCCCACCACCGGTCATTTAGAGCAGGCGTAAGCAACCTGCGGGTCGCATACTGTGCCTGTGTCGGCTTCCCTCCGCGATGAAGATTAGTACCTTGCAGCAAATTTTAATAAATGGGACCCATATGTCCAATCGCAACGCAATCTCGCCTCTGTACTGTTATTCTTTCGAATAATAGTAATTTAGGCCTACTTAGTCTAAGCCTGAGAGGTACTATTAAGAAAAGGAGACAAACCTTTACAGGATCCATCATCGTACAGGCCAATTTGTCTGTAAGATGTAACAGGTAAGTTGCTAGAACAAATGGTAGTAGGGAGGATAAAACAGGAGCTTAGGAAAGGTAAAGATCTATCCTGAAGGCAATTCGGCTTTAGGGAGGGACTCTCAACTATAGACGCAATAATGAGAGTACTAAAGGTGGCTGAAGTGGCTGGAGAAGGATTCCAAGGAAAATAAGAATTTGCGCACTTATAACGTTAGACGTTATGAACGCCTTCAACTCTGTCGCTTGGAAAAATATTGTTGAAGAATTAATAGCAAGAGACTTATGGTGGGAAGTCTCTTGCTATTCATTCTTCAACAATATTTTTCCAAGCGACGGAGTTGAAGGCGTTCTTAACGTCTAACGTCTATAAGTGCGCAAATTCTTATTTTCCCCCGTAATCCTTCTCCATCCACTTCTGCCCCCTTCTCCTGAAGCTCGTAAGCAGCTACCTTTGCAACCAAAAAATAATTATAGAGGCAGAGGGTGAAAACGTAGAAAGACAAATCTACAGTGCTGTTCCATAAGGCTCAGTAATAGGACCAACTTTGTGGAACATCCTGTATGATGGAGTCGTTAGACTGAAGTTGCCAGAGGGAGTGGAAGCTGTCGGTTTCGCTGACGACTTTGCCCTCATCGTCACCGGATTGTCAGAAAACTGTGTTATTAACATGGCAAACAAAGCCATAGCACTAATAGACAACTGGTTGGAGAAAAAACAACTAAGCTCGCTCCAGAAAACACGGCAGCGGTTTTATTGACAGGAAGAATGAAAGTAGGACCAGCCACGTTTAAAATAAAAAGCAAAACAATAATATCAATGGAGGCCATTAAATACATAGGCGTAACTATAGATAAAAATCTCTCCTTTCGACAGCACATTGTTCTTGCAGCTGGGAAGGCATTAAAAACCTCAGCAGCCCTTGGAAATCTTATGCCAACTGTAGGTGGTCCTAACAGCACCAAACGAGGGCTCTTGTGTTCAGTTGTCGAATCTGCCATGCTCTATGCAGCGCCAAACTGGAAGCGAGCCATTGAGAGAGCAAATCTAAGGCAAAAACTGCAATCCATTCAACGCAAAATGGTGCTACGCGTGTCCAGTGCATATAGCGCCGTCTCAGGTGACGCTGTTCTCGTTACTGCCGGAATAGCTCTTTATAAAATTTCTTGTTGAAGAGAGAGACACGCTTTATAAAGAAAGGAGCAGTGAAAACAAAAAGGAACTGGGAAAAAAGGCTGGGACCTAGATGTTTGAAAGTTGGCAAGAGTACTGGGAAGTCTCAGAGAGGGATGAGTCGACGAGACTCCTGATTCCAAAATTGGATCCATTGGTCACGAGAAGGCACGGAAAAGTTACCTACTACCTAACGCAGGCACTGAGCGGCTAGGGCTGCTTCAAAGACTACCTGCACAGTATTGGGCGCGAAGCAGACAACCAGTGCGTTTATTGTGATAAGACAGGTAGTGTGTATCACACAATCTTCGAATGCCCTAGGTGGTCTTTAGAGAGGGACATATACACTTCAAAAACAAAAAGAATTTTAGAAACTAGCACACTCACGGAGACAATGCTTAGAAGTGAAGAAGACTGGTTTGCGACAGAAATGATGATAAGGGACATATTAAGCATGAAAGAACAGGATGAACGGACAAAACAACCTAGACAACAAAAACTGAAAATAACCTGAACCCCTAATCACCTGCCGTGGATGGGGCACGTAAGGACAAAAGTCAAGTCAAAGGTCAAGTAAGGTCGAAACCAACGCCGTCTTGAAGATATGCGAAAAGCGGGTCCAAGGTGCCCGTGAGTTTCCAGGGGGTCACTTGTCAAGTTAACTGCAAATGCTTGCTGTGCCCCTCATAACAAAAGTCTCAGCCAGAGAAAGGTTGCTCCTGTCTGATTTAGAGAGATCTATCATTTAGATTAGACTAAATAAATGGCAAAAATCGTAGCAGATAATAATCAGTAGCAGTTTTAGTAGTTCAATCTAGTTTATCTATTCAAAATGTTTAGGATTTATATACATATTTATAATTTAATCGTAGAATATTAATAAATAAGATAAAACATAATTGCTTAGGATTATTAATAAAAATCGAGGGTTAAAAACCCCTAGCTTATACAGCACGTAAATTTCACGAGAGATTAATTAAAGGGTTAAACCGTTTGATATAAAGATCCGAGATTATTTATACAGGTTAGTTAAAATACCAAATAAACAAAACATCCGTCCTTCCAGAACCAAAGCAGCAAAACTTTTCTCCCTTTTTTTACGAAATGAAATGAATATACGAAACGAAATATTTTATAAGTATCTCCAACGATAATTTTTTGCTTCTTTTAAATAAACCGCTTCAAGATGTTAGAACAAGGTTCGATATCTGAGATAATGCTTGTCATTCGGGTTTTCCCTTTTAGTTCTCCGCTTTCGCATTAACGTATGACATTATGTTGATAGATTGGCGGGAGAAAAGAAACGCGCCAAACGGCACAGAAATTAACTTAGCCAGACTTGCTAAAAATATGGCGTAATCAATAATCGTACATGTCTTGTCTGTTTGGATCGATTACTTAAGGTATTTTGTCAAATCAATGTCTCAATATATTTATGCCCTTATCCTGCCGGTTCTGTTGTTTGAATGTATGTTCCAGCACTGCAGTGAAGAGTTTGGGGGATATAGTATAACCTTGTCTTAATAATATAGACAGCGAACACCTACATCACCTTCGTTTCGCTGACGACATAGTTATAACAGCTGACAATCTAGGGGACGCACAAGAAATGCAGTTAAGAATCACGAAATATCACATAGTGGAAGGGGGGTGTAGTGAGACATCACTTGTATCTATTTTTTGTAGAACGCGCAATTTTTACGCACGCGAACCAAAAACATTCACGTGATTTTGGGTAGGGGGTGGGGGGGAGGTCGTTAACCTAAAATTCCTCCACGTATCACTAGGGGGAGGGGCGGGGCTTAAAAAGTTGCTAAAAAACATCACGTGATTAATGGACGACCCCTAAAGCAAGCGGCAGCAAAAGTAGGACTGTACAGGGTCCGGCACTGAAACTTTATTTTTTCAATGAGACGTGAGGACGCTACTGGAGATAATTGCGGCGCGGCAGTGCTCTTAACGAAGAACGTTGGAGGGGAGATTTATTCCGAACCATCGTCAGTCGTTAAAATGCTTTGGGCGAGAGAGCAACGCGTGTTTGCAGTAGAAACGTTCTTTTCACGAGGCCGCTCAATAGTTGCGGTGCAGTGTTCGTTCCGTTTACTGTACAATATTCCCCCTCGAGGAGCTGTTCCTGCCCGGAGATCCATCTTATCCTGGGTGGAGGCTTTTAGAACAGTTGTAAATGTGTTCCGCAGGAGACCAGGAGCAACACGGACCGTTAGAACACCCGCAAACATCGAGGCAGTCCGAGAGTCGGTTTTGCGATCTCCTAGACGCTCTGCTTCAAAACATGCAGCTGCCCTGCGGTTGTCGGAGCGTTCAACTCGCCGAATTCTTCATAACGATATTCACTTTCACCCCTACAAAATGGTAGTCGCACAAGAACTTTCCGAACGTGATTTTGTTTCACGACAAGTGGCATGCGAAACGCTCCATGATAAAATTATCATGTCCCCTGAAGCAGTTGGGTTTTTTGCGATGAGGCACACTTCCATCTCTCAGGTTGTGTTAATAAACAAAATATGCGTTATTGGAGCGATATCAATCCTAGGGAAGTTCATCAGAGGCCTCTTCATTCGAATCGGGTCACAGTTTGGGCTGCAATATCAAGCGTGGGAATCATTGGGCCATATTTTTTTGAGGAGGGCAATCGCACGGTTAGAGTAAACTATGAGCGTTATGTGGCAATGATTAACAACTTCTTTCTGCGAGCTCTTGAAAATATGGCTATAGGCGAAGTATGGTTTCAGCAAGATGGGGCCACGGCCCACACATCACGAATTTCGATGGCTGTTTTGCGGGAAAATTTTCCAAGGCGACTTATCTCCAACAGGAGTGACATATCGTGGCCAGCACGCTCGCCAGATTTAGCACCATGTGATTTTTTTCTATGGGGCTACCTTAAATCTAAAGTCTACAATAACCGTCCTGCAACTGTGGAAGAATTGAAAAACAATATTCGTCACGAGATAGCCAATATACCGGTTGCAATGCTTGAAAGAGTCCACATCAACTTCAGAAATCGGCTACAACAATGCATCGACAGCAACGGCAGACACGTGTCAAATATGCTTTTTAAGACATTTTAATTTAAAACTTTCCATGCTAATGCTTAATACTAATAATAAAAAAAATTAAAATGAACAATTTATA
The DNA here is from genome assembly GCA_944588485.1 of Phosphuga atrata. Taxonomy (NCBI): domain Eukaryota; kingdom Metazoa; phylum Arthropoda; class Insecta; order Coleoptera; family Silphidae; genus Phosphuga; species Phosphuga atrata. The sequence continues at coordinate 4,704,225 of OX155901.1, forward strand.
CTTTTATTTTTTACCTTTAAAAAAAGAAAGTTTCAATGCCGGACCCTGTATATTAACTACCGAAAAACACAGTTTATGACAAACCTGGTGGCCAGCGGAAACCTGGTGACAGACGAAGGAGACGAAAAAGAACAAACGCGCAAATATAAATGTCTCGGTCACGAAATACAAAACTTTGCAGAGACAACCAGACAAGTGAAGTCACTCGACGCATAGGGCTGGATGGGCAGATTTTGGTAAACTAAGAAACACCTTTAAAGAGAAACTGCCTATATGTCTGAAACGGAAAGTGTCCAACCAATGCGTGCTCTCAATAATAACATACAGGGCGGAAACTCTGACCCTAACCAAGAAATCAATAAATAAACTTCAAGTAGCGCAAAGATCAATGGAAAGATCGATGCTGAGAATCACTAAAAGAGACAGAATACCGAACATAACAATAAGAAACAAAATAAAAGTTGCCGATATTGTCGAACTTATCACAAAATCCAACTGGAGATGGGCTGGACACGTGGCCCGCACTAAAGAAAACTGATGGACAAAACGAATCCTGGAATGGAGACCCAGAGAAGACAAGAGCAGCAGAGGAAGCCCACCCACCAGTTGGACGTACGACGTTACACCCGTGGCGGGAAACTGGATTAGACCGCGCAAGACAGGGGAAACACCTGGAGGAGGCCTGATGTCCAGCAGTGGACGAGAAATGGCTGATGATGATGATGATGAATGTCTCAATGATTAGACAAAACTTATTCAGAAATATGTACAAGGTTTATCTATATGAGATTTTACAATTAGTTAACAGTGCCATTTGTGCTGAAGTTTGTCCATAATATCTTGATTTGTTTACTTATTGGAATTAACAAACGGACTGAGTTTTGTAATTGAAATTTTGAAAAGGGCAACTCTTAAATATAGGCTTGTAGTAGAATTAAATTTTTGGAAAAACTACCAAAACTACAAAAATAATAATAACATCCACCTTGGGACTTCTTCCTCTTCTTTTTAATGTGCCTTGTCCGGTCTTCCTGACGTTGGCGATCACCATGGCAAAAGCTGTACGGTCCTCTGCCAAGCGAAAAAGTTCACCAGCCCTTCTTTTGCCGGTCCAGTCCTGAATATTCCTGAGCCACGACTGTTGCCTTCTTCCAACTCCACGGCGCCCCTCAATCTTGTTCTTTAGTATCAGCTGTAATAGACGATATTTATCATCTCTCAAAATATGTCCAAGATATGATGTCTTTCGGCATTTTACGGTCGTCAAAAGTTGCCTTTCAATGTTTGCTCTTCATAGTACATTCTCGTTTGTAACATGTTGTGTCCACGGAATACGAAGCATTCTTCTGTGAAACCACATTTCGGATGCCTCCAGTTGGTTCATCGTCCTGACCTTCAGAGTCCACGTCTATACTCCGTACAGCAATACCGACCATACATAGCATTCAACCATGCGTTGTCTTAGCTTTAGATTCAGGTTGTCATTGCAAAGAAAGGATCTGATATTATTAAAAGTTGCCCCAACAATCTCTATTCGGCACTTCATCTCGCAGTCCGGGTTTAGATCCTCTCTAATAATACTACCAAGGTATTTGAACTTAGATACACGTTCAATTTGGCTTCCATTAAGTTCTAGGGTAGTGCCATTGTGTGGTTGCCTGCTGAATATCATAAATTTGGTCTTTCCTCTATTGATTTTTAGACCTTGTGTCTCTTCCACGTCACCGATTTTGTTGATAAGTAACCACCTTGGGACAGCTTAACTAATTAAATCAAGGGAGGAACACGGAAATCTTCTGTTACTCTTTAGCACACTGCGCTGTTCCAAGGTGGATATTATTTTTATTTTTGATTTTTGAGTCGGCTTCGCCTATTTGACTGTATAAGTCGTTTGTCAATTTTTATAAATTCTCTTTTATAAATTTTTATAAATCCCTACCGAAAATTTTCGAAAAGCCTAGCCTAGTGGTTATGTAGTCGTAATTCCACCATTTTTCCTTTACAAAACAACGAAAAGTTTGCGAAAATCGACCGATCCCATCAAATGTTACCCGAAGTCTCAATAACACGCACATCTTTCTACTACGAAAGGGAACTCCGTCTCGGCACGACAATTTCCTAGAAAACACCAACCGTCTAGCGTAAAAATCCCATTAATAAATATCATCTATATCTAAGCTGATGAACCTGACAATTAAAAACATAGCAGACAGTGAGTTATAAAGGGTTTAGATTGGGTTAGGGGATTAAATTAGTGAAAAATTAGTAAATATAGGGTTTTGTCAAGGTTTATAAATGGTTTAACTGGCGGAAATTCGGACTGAACAGTGCGGTTTCGAAGGTTTAAAAGTCGACTGGGTTGTGGGTGGCTTTTCCGAATTTCCGCGAATAGAATATTTAAATAGCTTGGCAGGCTACATAATTAATTAGGTAAATTAGATTAAGCAGATACAATTAAAAATTCAAAACAAATAGGCAATGAAAATTTATACATATATAGTATAGCAAGTAATGGCATGTAGAATGTCATAGTCTCTTCCAATAAAGCTTGGCATTAATACTTGCCACGGAAAGCTAAACTTATTATGTAATTATTACGTATGTCAATATGTAAGTATGGTCATATACTACGATGCAATGTTAAGATTGCCCACTTATTCAGCATCAAACCAAAGTGATTGGATAACGAAATATGAATCTGTAAATATCGACACAGCAGAAAATCTGTAAAATTTGCATTGATTGTCTTATCTAGTTTTACCTTGTTCAGTTTTGTTCAGACTTGTTCAGTCTTCACCAGTCTAGTCTTGTCTAGACTATTCAATAATTCTACCATTTTTACCTAATCTTGTTTAATCTTGCCTAGTCCCATCCTGTCCTGCCTGATATTGTCCAGTTTTGTCTACTCTTCTGGTCTTGTCTTATTTTGTCAGGTTCTGTCTAGACTGTGTGGTCTAGTTTGTCTTGTGTGGTAATCATTGGCTTTGTGCGTATCGTCTTGTCCGTTCTTGTCTGATATTGTCTATTCTTATCTAGTCTTGTTTGGTTTTTGTCTGGTCTTGTCTAATCTTGGTGGGTCAAGACCAATAACCTTTTTACTATTTTTGAGTAAAATCGCTGTACATATAAATGAGAATTGGAACTCTGAATGTTGCATCTATGACTCGGAAAGGAAGAAAGGTTGCGGACCTAATGATGAGAAGAAGATTTGGAATTCTATGTGTCCAAGAAACTAGGTGGAAGGGTAATAAATCAAGAGAGCTTGGAAGTGGCTTTAAATTGTTGTACAGTGGAGCAAACAGAGCGGGAAGAAATGGTGTTGGAATTATCCTGGATAACGATTTGATTCCCTCTCTAGTTTGTGTAAACAGAAAAAGTGATCGCTTGATTCACACTCATCAACTGTGTCTTGAGAAGAGTTTACCATTGTAAGTGCCTATGCTCCTCAAGTTGGCTGTGAGGAGGAAGAAAAAGATGTCTTTTGGAGGGACCTGGAGCAGGAACTTTCTAGAATATTAGCAGATGAAAGGGTATTTCTGGGCGAAGATCTAAATGGACATGTTGGCACCAGAGTGGAAGAGGAAGTAGTGAGGAGAGTGCATGGAGGCTGGGGATATGATACGAAACATGAGGAGGGCGAGAGAGTGCTAAGTTTTGCCTTGGTATTAGATCTAGCAATATGTAACACCTTCTTCAAGAAAAACGAAAGGCACCTGGTGACCTACAAAAGTGGAAGAAGAGAGAGCCAAATAGATTTCCTTTTGTACAGAAGAATGCATTTGAAGGAGGTTAAGAATTGTAAAGTTATTATTGTGGCAAATGTTACACCACAACACAGAGTGCTAGTTATTGAATATGAATTCACGGGCGTTAAGAAAAGAACAGCAAAGAAAAATACTCCAAGAATTAAATGGTGGAAATTGAAAGATCCAATTTTGAGAAGTGAATTCAAGAAAAAGGTGTTGCAAGGAAGCAGTGGAAGTAGTTCAGAGATGGTGAACAACAAATGCAGAAGCAATCAGGAAAGCAGATGTGGAAGTTTTAGGGAAGACGTCTGGGAAAGGTGCTCCACGGGATAAAGAAACATAATGGTGAAATTATGTGGTTCAGGCAGCCGTCAAAGCAAAACAATAAGCAAAAAAGAAATGGGATGAGTCTGGAAATGACGAAGATAGAGAACACTATAGAGAGGCAAATACAGTTGTGAAAAGAGCTGTAGAGAAAACAAAGGCAGCTGCATGGAAGGAAGTCTATGAAGAACTAGAGACCACAGAATGGGAGGCCAAGATTTCAGAATCGCTAAGGCACGATACAGCGCTTCAAAAGATCTCACACATATCAGGCAGGTGAAAAGTCAACAAGGAATTTCAATTCAAGATGAAGAGCATTTTAAGAAGAGATGGGAGGAATATTTTGAAAAGCTGCTAAATGAGGAAAATGAACGGCGTGTGTTTGATGCAGGGAAGAGGTTGTAACTGCTATTAGGAAAATGAAATGTGGACTGGCCCCGATGAAATTTCAGTGGAGGCTTGGAAATGTCTGGGCGAAGAGGGCATAGATATGTTGTAGAATCTATTCCAACAGGTACTTTAAGAGGAAGTAATACGCAAGGAATGGCGCGAGAGTTCCATAATTCCCATCAATAAGGAGAAAGGTGACATTGAGGATTGTGCAAATTACAGAGGAATAAAACTCATGTCGTACACAATGAAGATCTGGGAGAATATTATTGAAAGTAGGCTTCGAGTGAAGACGACAATAGAAGATGAACAGTTTGGATTTATGCCGGGAAAGGGAATAACAGATGGTATTTTTGCACTTAGGCAGAAATACCACTTCTTTGCACTTAGGCAGAAAATAAATAATACTTTGCAAAAGAACTATATATGGTGTTCATAGGCCTAGAGATAGCTTATGATTGGATGCCCCGTCAGGAGGTATGGAGATGCATGAGATGCAAGGGAGTACCGGAGAAGTATGGTGCGCATTGTTCAGGATATGTATCGTGGAGCAAGCACACGAATTAAAAGCAGTGTAGGATTGTCAGATGCTATACCAGTTCAAGTAGGTCTTCACCAAGGATCTGCACTAAGCCCCTATGTTTTTGATCTTATAATGAATGGATCCTTATAATGGATCCAGTCCCTTGGTGTATGATATTTGCAGCTGATATTGTTTTATGCAGCGCAAACACGGAGAGCTTGAATATAAACTGGAATGCTGGAGAAGAGCCAGGCGGACAGAGGCCTTAAAATTAGTAAGAATAAGACCGAATATCTGTGCCTTGGAGGAATTGGAAATGAAACTATTCAGATGGATGGTAGCCAGCTACAGGCAAGGTACAGTTTCAAGTATTTGGGATACATTGTATCTGACGATGTTAATCTAGATCTGGAAATTACCCAACGAATTCAGGCTGCCTGGTTAAACTGGGAAAGGTTATCTGGTATTCTTTGTGAAAGGAGACTGAATATCCAAGTAAGGGGTAAAGCCTATAAATGTGCAGTGAGACCTGCAATGCTATACGGAGCAGAAACTTGGCAAGTAGTGCAGTCACAGTGCAAGCGACTGGAAGTATCTGAAATGAAGATGCTAAGATGGATGTGTGGTGTTACAAGAAACGATCACATCAAAAACATCTTCATACGAGGCAGCGTAAAAGTGACTGAAATAACAAAAAAGGTGCAAGAAAGACGTTTGCTCTGGTATGGCCACATTATGCGCAGATATGAGAGTTATGTAGGAGGGAGAGTGTTTGATCTGGAGGTGGAAGGCAAAAGGGAAAGAGGCAGGCCTAGAAGAAGATGGATGGACTGCGTGCAGGATGATCTCCAGGAGGATTTGGGACCGAGGAAAATGGAAGCGACTTGTCAGAAACGCCGACCCCGCATGAACGGGAAAAGGCGAAGAAGAAGAAGAAGCTGTACATTTATTATGTGATATTTTTGAAAAATCTTTTTGAGAAATGAGGGTAGCCTAGTACAGGGGTCGCCAAATTGCGGACCGCGGTCGGGATTCGGACCGTCGTCCTATTTTGTGCGGACCTTAAGTAAACAGTAACTTGTATTACTGAGTACGTAACTCAATAAAATATATCCCGCGCTATGTCTTTGCTGCCGTCAATTCGACAACGGACGAGCGAAGTAACGTGCGTGAGAGATAGAGAGATGCAGTTCTCGTAGTATGAATTCGTCAGTCGTTGCGGTGCAAACTATTACGGCTTGGCTATGGATGAATCATGTGACGTGACTGATAAGCCACAACTGGTTATTTTTGTACGCTTCCTAGAGCAAATGAGATACATTTTTGTTGAGAAGATGTTGCTTGTTTTGCCGTTATTAGGAAGAACCCGAAGAGAAGATATGAAGAACGCGGTGATGGATTATTTCGATAAAGATGATTTAGACCTGAAAAAGCTTTTAACAGTAACTACTGATGGTGCGCCAGCAATGGTTGGGACTAAAAAAGGACTAGTTTACCTAATGAGGACTAATGCTTAGTGTAATGAAATTTTGAATTCCTACCACTGTATTATACACCAAACTGTGCTTTGCTGCAAACTTAATTTAAATTTTGAGAGTATTGGGCAAGAAGTGATTGAAATAGTAAATTTTCTTCCTGCAAAATCATCACTGAAACAGCGTGTAATAATATAATCAAGTAGAAAAGGACCGCGATGGTAATTTTATTTTAAAAACCGGACCCCTGAAGACACTAATTGGGCGATCCCTGGCCTAGTAGATCGTGGAATTACTTCAGAAAATTTTTAAAACTAATCAACTTTGTCGTTCTGCATTTGGAAACCAAGTCGGGGCAAGTGTTTATAAAATCTTTAAATCAATAATATGCGCAATTTAAGGAAAATAAATCAAATTTTTATAACATATGTTAAGAGTCGGCTTACTATACAACGGTTATGTGAAGAAAATTTTGAAAAATCTTTATAATCAACGAAGTTATAACCTTTTCAATTTTTACCCAAAATGTATAAAATTTATTTCTGGAAGCTATTGCCAGTTTCAGATCGGCAGACACAAACTTTAACAACAGCGATTTAGAGATAAAAAAAATAAATTCATTTCATTGTGACATACAGCTAATTATTAAAATAATAGCTAATTAATACACTGATAATCAATACACTTTGGGTTCACCGATTATAATTAAGTCGTTTATTTAGCTTGTGGATTTTGAAGTTCATGCAGTTTTATTTAAGTAAACTTGTTTGCTAAGTAAGATTTTAATAGGCTTATTTGAAAATATAACATCCTGTACAGCCAAATGTGCCAATACCAAACGTATTTGTAGATAACCGGAAATAACGCAGTCAGCTTTCGAAATACAACCTAAGAAATAACACCGAGTCATCGATTGAAACCATTTCAAAACTATTCAAAACGTATGTTTTATTCAACAAATTCACACATAAATTTGTCACAGAAATAAGAAACATATCAATGCAACAATAAATTTAGTATAAAATGATTAAAGTTAATAGAAAACTAATAGATTTAACAAACTACTTAAAACTTTATAAATTCTAAAACCCATTAACTATTTCTCTACAGTTCTTAATCGTTCTCTTATTTTCTTTGTTTGCTTTTATAAAGTTCTTGTCGAGTCGACAAAAAATTGTTTTCCTGCTGTTGCTGCTATTATGCAGTTCCCGTTAGGCACGACCGTTCGTGTTTCGCTTTTACATTTCCGTTTTATTTTCCATTCCTCGATTATTTAAAGATGGACCCGAGATCATTCAATTATGATAATACGCAGAGCAGGTGTATAATTTTTACTTTGTGTTCTAGACAATTTAATCCAATTAATTATCATATATTTATTATATTTAACAACTGCATATTCGTGAACAGTTGCATATTTACTTTAATTTATTTATTTAGGGCCTTATTACCTAGCTCAGGGGTCGGCAGACTTTGAAGTGAGAAAAGCCAAGTAAACGAGGTAACAAAAATATCACAGAGCCAATATTTTCGAAAAAAATCTTATTTCTCACACGCTTCCTATTTTAAAAATAATTTTGTTTAGCTTATAGTTACAGTTACTTCGAGCACAATTTTATTGTGAAGATAATTGAAACTAGTTTAAGCATATATTAACTCATTTAAACATTGTTAATCATTTTTATCTATGACCACTATTGTAAATGCCCATTATTGTACAGTTCGTGGACTATGTAAATACATCATAACATACACACGTATGTAACAGTCCGCAATTAATGATAAGTTATGATTGATAACACACACGTGCGTTTGGTTTACGATTGGTTGAGAAGTGCTACTATGTGCTCATACGTAGTTTCACAACCTCCGTGCCACAATTCAAACTAACGGAAATTGACATTGCGCACAATGTGTTGCCTATATCCCAAATAGTTTAACTCAAACAAATACTAAATAATAAGGTATGTAACTATTAAGAATGTATTTCTTTTCATTTCTATCAAGTTAAATAAGTCGAGTAACAGTTATATATGAAAATACAACTGTTTGTTTTTTATAATGTTAAATAATGTACCTAATGAGAAATAAATTTGTTACATCAAACATATTTTTCTTATTAAACAGAAACAAATTAGTGTGGTCGTAGAAAAACTATAGTACATAACTCGAGTTGTAAGGCAATTACGTACTAGCGGAATTACGCACTTACAGTGCGTTACAGTGCGTAACTGTTCTGCTCGTACGTAATATGCTTCTTACCACTCTCGTTACGTAATACAATATTGTAGATATAAGGAGTTTTCGAAAATATTATATATGCGTCATAGTCAATTTTCAAACCTCGGTTGTTATTTAAGTGTTAATACTACATAGATGTATTATATATAACTTCAGAGCTAATTTAGTTTATGAATTCTATCAATTCATTAAAAACTTCTCGTAATTTAAAAAATATTGTTATTTTGCCGTGATTCTATTTTGTGTGATACTAATTAGTTTTAATAGCTTGTATCTCCGTTAGTTCAAACTCAATGGTAGCGCGTAATATTTCACTTTGTAGATAATTTTATATATTGATGTTTTACGAGTTATAAACATTTTTTACTGAGAATGTTTTATAATTACGTAAATGATTATGTAAATATGATGATTAGACATCGGATTATATGCAATATCAAGGTGCCAAAATATGCATGCAAATATGCACTAGAAATGGGCAAAATATGCACAAAAAATGGGTGAAATATGCATAAAATATGCACAATCAAAGTACTATTTATTATTGGAATTTACTTATTTTTTACAACATACAGTTGTAGTTCTTGTGACAATATACATTTGTATATTAATATTTTTTTCTATATTGCGTCTGTAATGGACTCATAACAGCACTCATATGCGTGCGGCTATGGCTCACCGAGTGCTGTTATGAGTTTAGTTTTTCAAGGTTGGCACTGAAATTTAGAGCTGTCAGTGTCAAATTTTTGGTGAGATAGTTTTGAGGTTATGTGATGTGTGGAAATCGCGAATACACAAATTTAATTAATTAATGGTAATAAAAGCACTCGGCGAGCCATAGCCGCACGCATATGAGTGCTGTTATGAGACCATTACAGACGCAAAATAGAAAAAAATATTTAATTGTATATTGTCACAAGAACTTCAACTGTATATTGTAAAAAAAAAAGTAAATTCCAATTATAAATAGTATTTTGATTGTGCACATTTTTTTGCATAAATTTCACCCATTTTTTGTGCATATTTCGTCCATTTCTAGAGCTCCTCCTCGCTACGCTCGTCGTTTTCTAAACTTGGACACGTGCTGAAAAATCGCGCTTACTGAACTCGTCTTTTAATATACTATTCTAGATTTTCTAGAGCAAACTTCTGACGTTTGTCACTTAATATTAATTTGTAGGCTGAAAATGACCACTTTACGCCAACTGACGTTACTGGACAGAACTTGAAATTTGGCGCCATTTCTGCAAAACCCTCTTCAAGCAGAGTTTAGCTGGTGCATTTATAAAAGGCATTTACGTTCTTTATTCCTTCAAGGCCCGAGTTTTTATAGAGAACAGCATTGACATGTGCATATACATGTGATCTTATTACATATACCTGACGTCTTAGAAACGTCATTGTATGTCAAGGGGTTAAAGGAGCCTGAAATGTCAGCTGGCTTGAATTAATAGACCTTTTCATAGTTGAAATTTTCTTGTGCGCATGTGTCAATTTCAGACATGTTATACGTCAAAAAGTGTCCGAACTTTTTGACGTATAACTAAATATGTGCCCGATACTTTCATATTCCCGCCTCTCAAACTTGACGGATACGCATGCGCTTAACTAACCGTAAAAAGGTATATTGCAATGGTTTCTGAACTGTCAAATTGATCAACTACTTATTTTATGGCCTCGATATTCTAAGCATAAAACAATACAGATTTCAACCATGTTCCTCACCGCGTTAATATTGGTTCTGGAGGTAGTGTTAGGTTTGGTAGTCGCTCTTTATATTTTTGTACGCGTTTTTGCTTTTAAAAACACTTTCTTTGTAGAGGAAATCAATTTATTGACTAGTGCAAGCCAGTAGTTGGGTTGCCGAATGTGAGTTGCCCCCATGGCACGTGACTAGCTGCGACCTGCCACCGTTCCCGCCTAATACAAAACACATTTAACTACTGAAATAAAAGCACTATAAATGAAAAAGTACTAAAATATGCAATAATGCTATAAAAATTGCGTTTTATGCATACACACAAATGCGTATAATCCGATGTCTAATGATGATATATAAACTGAAAGCAGAAACTTGACTGCGGAATGTTTCAAGTTTGAAAAGCCGCACATCTCTATGCAAAGAGCCATAAGCGGCTTGGGAGCACGCTTTGCCGACCCCTGACCTAGATGTTACTCTATCCGATTTGTAGCTGATAGCTTTTATACAGGGTGTTAGGTAAACATGCGGCAATAATTCAAGGGGTTATTTCTTGACCTATTCTAAGAATATTTTGTCCTATGATGATTTTTGAAAAAACTCTCTGTTTCGAACATACAGGGTGAACAAAATTTGCGAGAACCTTATTCGGTATTTGTTGAAATCTTTAAACCTTTTCACCGCCATTCCTGGAGATGTGACCCGAGGCCCTAAATTTATACAGCTCGGTGCCGGGCGATGTAGCCTGGTGTTTCTTTTTTTACTAGCGCCATCTAGGTTTGTGCTGGATTACTAAAAGAGTAACGAGACGTCACTGAACTTAAAGGGGGAGAGAAATAGCGGTTTTTTGTACTTTTTGTTTTAATATTTAAATATTACGCAACGATTGGAAATCTCCCACAATCGATTTGCAAAAGAATCGGATATTTTTTTTTAACAATTTCACCGATCTGTCGTCGCTGTGGGCGGCTGTGCGAATTTTTCCAGGTTTTTTACTTTTTCACACACAACTCGAACAGTTTTCGTCTCAACGACCTGGTTCCAGCGCCGGAACGTCGCCGTCCACCCGACTGTCACCTCACTTTTGGACATTTTTACTTTTGGAGACGAAATTTTGGAGACGATTTGAAACAAAATCGACGCCTAAATGACGCGATTCGGAAGCGTTATCGAAAATTGGGAATTTTCAATTGTCTGGAAATTTTCAATTGTTTTGGAATTTTCAATTGTTTGGAAATTTTCAATTGTTTGGGAATTTTCAATTGTTTGGGAATTTTCAATTATTTGGGAATTTTCAATTGTTTGTGAATTTTCAATTGTTTGTGAATTTTCAATTGTTTGGGAATTTTCAATTATTTGGGAATTTTCAATTGTTTGGGAATTTTCAATTGTTTGGGAATTTTCAATTGTTTGGGAATTTTCAATTGTTTGGGAATTTTCAATTGTTTAGGAATTTTAAATTGTTTGGGAATTTTCAATTGTTTGGGAATTTTCAATTATTTGGGAATTTTCAATTGTTTGTGAATTTTCAATTGTTTGGAAATTTTCAATTGTTTGGGAATTTTCAATTGTTTGGGAATTTTCAATTGTTTAGGAATTTTAAATTGTTTGTGAATTTTAAATTGTTTGGGAATTTTCAATTATTTGGGAATTTTCAATTGTTTGTGAATTTTCAATTGTTTGGAAATTTTCAATTGTTTGGGAATTTTCAATTGTTTGTGAATTTTCAATTGTTTAGGAATTTTAAATTGTTTGGGAATTTTCAATTGTTTGTGAATTTTCAATTGTTTGGGAATTTTCAATTGTTTGGGAATTTTCAATTGTTTGTGAATTTTCAATTGTTTGGAAATTTTCAATTATTTGGGTATTTTCAATTGTTTGTGAATTTTCAATTGTTTGTGAATTTTCAATTGTTTTGGAATTTTCAATTGTTTTGGAATTTTCAATTGTTTAGAAATTTTCAATTGTTTGGGAACTTATCGAAAATATCGAAAGCGTGGGGTCATTCTTTGGCTACAAGAATCTGACGCACCGCCGCAGGCGGCATGTGAGTCGGAGGACCCGGATTCGCAGAAAAATGTGAATAATGTCGTGGACAAAAGTCGCGCAACGACGAGAGTTGTGTCCGAGGATGCGTCTCGAAGTTTTCTACCGGAATTCTTTCGTGAATTACATTTTCCCCGGGCATCTTCGCCGTGACCATCGTAAAAGTAATATTTTTTGTAATGGAAGCTTTGGGTTCTTTTGGCTTTGAATGGATTCGTGTAGGGATACGTTCGGCCTGTATCGCCTGGCCACGAGGAATCGCAAATTTCGATGAATTCTGAGACGACTGAAGTGTGGCGCCCCTCCAGAGGGTCAAAGATCCAGGGTCTACAGTTTCGCCGTTTCCGGGCGCAGCGACTTGAAACTGCACGCGTTCTATTCGGAACGTACGCCCTCGCCTCTTTTGCATTTATGGGTTCGCGATCTGAGCCGTCTTCGAGCTGACGAAGTTGGAAAATATCACTTTTTTTTGCACGATTTTTTTACATTTACTTCCTCACCGCCGAATCCGACTTTTGCGGCACGAGGCGATGCCGCCCGTCGATACGCGTAAAGGCTTCTTCAGACCGGCGCGGAGCGTTTGCGTCGCGAAATTTACGCAGCGAAAAATTCGCTAGCGTCGCGGCAGCGAAATGGTCATGCTCACACCAAAACGCGATTTTTAGGTGTATAGTCATGAGTCCCTCAAAGGAAGAAGCTCTGTTATTATTAGTATTGCAAATTGTTCAGTTTTGCAAAAAAAAATGATGCCAAAACAGTCTTTACATTTTTGGCTGCAACATCAAAACGAAAAAATCTACAAAAATGGTTTTAACAGATTATTAAAGCTTAATAAATCTGCAAAAATCTGATATATAACTTCTTTGTCTCACTGCAAAAACAAATGAATTACACGTTTTGCCAAAAATATGGGTTCTAAAACTATTCTTATATTTTTGGTTGTAACTGAAAAACCACAAAAGCTACAAAAATGGTTTCAACAGATTATTAAAGCTTAATAAATTTGCAAAAAATTGATATATAACTTCTTTGTCTCACTGCAAAAACAAATGAATTACAGTTTTGACAAAATAAAATGAATTCCAAAACTGTTCTTACATTTTTGGCTGTAACTGCAAAACCATAAAAGCTACAAAAATAGTTTCAACAGATTATTAAAGCTTAATAAATTTGCAAAAAAATTATGTATAACTTCTTTGTCTCACTGCAAAAACAAATGAATTACAGTTTTGCCAAAAAAATGGATTAGAAAACTGTTCTTACATTTTTGGTTGTAATTCCAAAACCAAAAAAGGTTTTAACAGATTATTAAAGCTTAATAAATTTGCAAAAATTTAATATATAACTTCTTTGTCTCACTGCAAAAACAAATGAATTATAGTTTTGTCAAAAAAAAATAAAAAATTCCAAAACAACAGAAGAAGAAAATCGGTCAGTTTGTTATTTTTTATTTGTTTTTGATTTCTAAAACACCTAAAACTCATTTAAGAAATAAAAGATAAAAAATGTGGGTTCATAAAATCAACAAACTTAATTTTCAACATTTTCAAATCTCGGCATTTTCTTCCAATTCTAATACTATTTGCTTACAATTTTTGTCTTTTCTCGTTATATTTTTATAGTTTTCATCATCCAGGTCATACAATATAGGATATTTTCTAAAATTATGAATCAACTTCTCTGTAATCGCCATTTCAAAACACGGCGACAGCGAAACTAACCGCGCATGCAGCGTTCTTGTCGTGCAACGCTGCACTACCGCGGCTATGGCGAAAATCGTGCCTGTTGATCTGAACATTTGCAAAAGCCGCCACGTCAATTGGTCCGCTACGATAACGCATCGGTCGCGGTAGCGAAACTTCCGCGCCGGTCTGTGAGATCCGTAATTCAGTATCATTCGTGGCTTCCTGTTTTGCTCGCTTCATACGGTGCGTTCGAAATGCCGAAAAAAAAAATCCGCTACCGCCTATTTGGCCGGCAATTCGCGAGTTCGACAGTCATCGTCAAAATTTGGGTTCGCATTGAGCAGAATAGATGCGGGAATCTAAAAAACCGATCGGCACTTCCGTAGGGCCGATCCGGAAATATCTCCATAAATGTGCAGGGTGTACTGAAAAAGTGCATCTTCAAGTTTGCCTGCCTTCAACGTGCCGCGGCGGACTTGCGATTTTTCGACGCAGTTCTTTAGATTGAACCTATGGCTTTGCGGCAGTGTAACCAGCGCCGCCGCCGGTCATCGGGGCGCTGAGTTAAGGTAGTCACAGACCGGAGCGGAAGTTTCGTTGCCGCACCCGCTGCGATATAGCGGCGGACCGACTGACACGGCGGCTTATGTACATGTTCACATCAAAAAGCGCGATTTCCGTCATAGCTGCGGTAGTGCAGCTTTACACGACAAGGACGCTGCATGCGCGGTTAGTTTCGCTGCCGCTGTGTTTTGAAATGGCGATCTCTGTTATTACATTGAATTTATGAACCCATGAACCCATGCTTAATTCTGAATTGAGTTTTATAAATTGAAAATAAATACAAAATAACATATTTCATCTTATGCAATCAATGTTTAAAATAGTATAGCTTCTTGCTCTGAGAACATCATGACTACTATATACATGTAAAAATCGCGTTTTGATGTGTGCATTGCAATTTCGCTGCCGCGCCGTTAGCGAATTTTTCGTTGCGGAAATTTCGCGACGCATACGCTTCGCGCCGGTCTGAAGGAGCCTTTAGGCCGAGACCGCACTACGGTTTTTTCCAGCGAGCGGTAACCATTATAATCGCGAAACTGTTCGAGAAACACACAGTGCGCTATGGGAAAAATCAGTCGCGGGAAAAAAACCGCAAGTGAGGCCGCTTGTATTAGCTTACTTGAGTCACAAAATCACACGATTAAAAATCGCGGCGGTTTAGCCATAGTGCGGCCTAGGCTTTATAGAGGAGCAAAGGAATATAGAGGAGCGCTATTTTCCGCTTTTAATCAACAAGTGATCAATGTGAGAGGGGTTAGATAACTACCAGCACTTTTATAAATACTGGCGCTGTGTGTTATTCCTTAAAATTGACATGACAGTGAAAGGGTTAATGTAAATAAGTATGGCGTAAAAGTACAACAAAATGTTGACGATAACTTGGAACGGCTGTTTTATCTACTAACGTGCAAGTGGATTTCATTTGAATACGTCGTGTCAGTGAACTTCACTTGTCAGTCGTAACAACCTGAGGTAAGGTTTCATAATTCAATGTATTTCGGCCTTTCCCTGTCGCGTTAAGTCACCTGTAAGTAGGGAAAGATGATTCCTTCTAGATCACTCCGCCTTATGGGGATTTACATGTACTCCTCCGCCTTATGTGAAATTACATGTAATCCCTCCGCCTTATGGGAAATCCTTTACAAAATAGTTCTGAACGTGGCCGAGCGTGTATGTGTAGATGGCGCGGTTATTAACGAGCGCGACGGATAGCGGGAAAATTCAAAATGAGTGGTGGACATATTTGCAGATAGGGGTTTAGGGAAAGATGGTTCGTTCTAGGCCAATCCCCTCCCCCCATCCGACCTGACCTTGACTTGACCTTGACGACTTCCGGTTTTCGGTTTCGACTTCGACGGTTTCCAGTTTCCGGTTTCGACTTCCGGTTTTCAGTTTCCGGCTTCGGCTTCCGGTTTTCGGTTTCTAATTGAAAGCTGTTTAAAACTGATTGAAAGCTGATAGAAAGTTGATAGAAAGTTGATTGAAAGCTGTTTTAACCCCTTGACATACGAATAAAATGCGCGTTGATGTGTCCATATACATGTGATCTTATCACATATACATGACGTCTTAGAGACGTCATTGTATGTCAAGGGGTTAAAGTTGTATCCACTTTTCATCTACTTGCATCCAATTTTCATCTACTTGCAGTCACTTTAAGTCCATTCACATAAATTGGCATAGAACGAGCTATCTTTGCCTAAACCCCTATCAGCAAATATGTCCACCCCTCATTTTCCCGCTCTCCGCCGTGCTCGCTAATTACTGCGCCATCTACACATACACGCTCGGCCCCGTTCAGAACTATTTTGTATAGGATTTCCCATAAGGCAGAGGGATTACATGTAATTTCCCATAAGGCGGAGGAGTACATGTAAAGCCCCATAAGGCGGAGTGATCTAGAACGAATCATCTTTCCCTACTTACAGGTGACTTAACGCGGTGATTTTCCCGCTATCCGCCGCGCTCGCTAATTACCGCGCCATCTACACATACAGGCTCGGCCACGTTCAGAACTATTTTGTATAGGATTTCCCATAAGACGGAGGGATTACATGTAATTTCCGATAAGGCGGAGGAGTACATGTAAATCCCCATAAGGCGGAGTGATCTAGAACGATTAATCATCTTTCCCTACTTCTATATCTTCAATTTTTACTGTTTTAACAAGCGATTTTTATTTCTGGAAAATCGGATTGTTACAGAATCAAAAACGGACGCAATAATCGCTTAAGCTCAGCAGTTGTGTTGAATATATTACGAACTTTTCTGGAAGTATGATAATGGTGAGATTTTTAACGTGTTAACGGAAACTTGAGGAATATCAAAGTGGAATCCTTAAAACAAACACCGAAGTAAATCAAGGTACTTTAAATTGTGTTTATTGAGAATATTGATTATTTAATCAAATTATAAAGTTGTCATTGTGGTAGATGGCAATTTGAAACCAAGTATTTTATAAAATTTTGGGTATTTACACAGCGGCGCTTTTAGCCTCCGATTTTAGGGGGCCACAAATTTACAACTAAGCAAAGTCAAACCATCTTTTGGCGGTTGACGACAATGAGCGGCAAAATTTGACAAAGTGTAAAATATATACAAAAATATGTACTATATATGTACAATAGTGTAATATATGTACAATAGTGAAAAAAATATTCAGAAAAAAAGAAGTATATTGCATTGTTGTTACTTTTTGTATTGTTATTGAAATTTAATCGCATGGCTGTTTTTACTAAAGGACACCACATAATCTTACAGAGGATTCAAACCCAAAGAATGTAGTTCATGTCTCACTTCAACCACGTCGTCCAAGTTTAGAAAACAACGAGCGTAGCGAGGAGTTTTCTAATGGACAAGAAAGATCCAATGTCACTATAAACGTTTTTAATGATAGTACCAATGATAGATAGAATTTAAATTAAATATGTGTTATATCGTTTATTACCATTAAATAATTAAATTTGGGTTTTCGCGATTTTCACACATAACCTCACAACTATCTCGTCGAAAACTTGACACTGACAGCTCTGAATTTCAGTGCCAGCATTGAAAAAATTAACTCATAACAGCACTCAGAGAGCGGTAACCGAACGCATATGAGTACTGTTGTGAGTTCATTACAGACGCGGAATATAAAAAATGTTTTAACAATTCGCGATTGAAATGTTTACGTTTCATTGATTAATTTATTGAAAGTCATGCTTGATATTTATCTAATTATTACTTTTTTTTATAAATCCAAGTAAATTATTAATTGGGGCCACATAGTCACCTTGCGCCTAGGGCCACAAGTAATGTAAACGCGCCCCTGGGTGCACCTACAATAAAATATTTATGATTTGATATTTAGCTTTCAGTTTGTCTTAATATCAAAGTATTGAACATTCGGAAAAGGTCATAGGGAATTGTGACTAACGATCATAACAAGGAAATTGTATCTATTTCTTATATTTCGTTATACTGTAACTGGTAGGACCTATACTATATTCTGGGCAGCCCCCTTGCCACGATCTCGAGCAAGGTCCTCGCTTGAGAAACTAACAACCATTTCAATGGACATGTAGAATGTATGTTAATGTATATTGTCTATTTTTGGAGACGTGGAGAAGCTACTTCGACCAATTACTTAACGCGCAGCAGGACCAAGGCATTGGTGCGGTCACATACTACACCGCAGATCTACTGGTCGAGGAGCCAACCCTTGAAGAGGTAACGAAGGCGATCATGAGAATAAAGAATAACAAAGCGCCAAGTAAGGGCACAATACCGGCAGAGTGTCTCAAATATGGAGGAGAAACTCTTATCAAATACTTCCACCCCCTCATACTCAGATTATACTACATATTTGGAAGGAAGGATACTACAGATTTGGAAGGAAGAAAAAATACCAAGTAGTTGGAAAGAGAGTGTCATCGTGCCCCTACACAAAAAGGGCGACAAACTACAATGCATATCATTGGGAATGCATATCATATCGGGGAATCATGCATTTCAATAGCGGGGAATATCATTGATAAATACGGGATATAAGGTCTAGTCCCTGGTACTACTCGATAGACTAACTCCCGATGTTGAACACAAGCTAGGCGACTACTATGGGTGGGTGGGTTCAGGAAAAGAAGATCAACAGTAGATCAGATCTTCACAATACGTCAACCAATGGAGAAGTGCTGGGAGTACGATAAAGTCATACATCAACTCTTCATCGACTTCAAACAAGCGTACGACAACGTCTTGAGGGTGGAGCTGTGGAATGTTATGATGGAACTGGGAATTCCGAGTAAACTTGTCAACTTAACAAAGATCAGCATGGAAGGCTCCAAAAGTGCAGTGCGGATCGGGAGAAAGTTGTTAACCTTTTTTACGATAAATAATGGCCTGAAACAGGGAGACGCGATCTCTCCACTCCTCTTTAATATAACTCTGGAGAAGATAGTGAGGGAGGCAAAAACGGAGACACTGCTAGTTAGAAATCGGGGCCCGCCTCTTATATTGGCCTTTGAGGATGACATAGACATCATTGGAAACACAACCAGGAACGTTAAAGAAGAGTTTCAAAGAATAGAATCGGTAGCGGAAAATATGCGCCTAAAAATAAACGAGAGTAAAACCAAGTACTTGACCACATCAAGAACTAAACGTAGGGATAGGATAGGACAAAATGTGACGATGAACCAATACAACTTCGAAAGAGTCCAGGAATTTAAATATCTGGGTGTCACTATCAGTGCCAATCGATGTTGTTTTGCATTGCAGAGAATAATTAAATCAAAAAATGTATCTCGGACGATAAAAATAAGAATATACCACTCTATTATAAGACCGATTATGACTTACGCCTGCGAAACCTGGACAATGACAAAAAAGAACGAAAACAGACTGAGAGTTGCAGAGAGAAAACTCTCTCTCCAATGGCACTACAGCCCGAAGCGACCCCTGGCCTCCACCAAACGTTGTCTCCAGCGTTCCCTTTCCTCTGCCGCCGCCCGCCAGTTCCGCACCCCCAGCATCTCTCTCGCATCCCTTTTCACACTTTCCTCCCATCTCGCCCTTGGCCTGCCCGCTTTCCTTCTACCTTCCGGCACTCTGAGTATTTGTCTCGGCACTGCTGTTGGAGCCATCCGGCACACATGTCCCGCCCATCTTAGCCTGCTTAGTTTTATGTGGGATACCACATCTGGGCTTTTGTATAACTGATATAACTCGAAGTTCATCTTAATTCTCCAGCCCTCTTCGCTGTTAATTGCCCCATAAATTTTCCTCAGGATCTTTAGCTCAAAAATCTCCAGCATATTTTCCGATTTCTGGGTCAGCGTCCATGCTTCGCTTCCATATGTGAGGATGGGTCGTATGATTGCTTTATATATATTACACTTCGTTTGTCTGCTAGCTAGCTTCGAGTTAAGGATGGATTTAAGAGTGAAGTATGCCCTGTTGGCTTGCATGATTCTATGTTGTACTTCCACCCCTTCGTCGTTCTGATCCGTGACGGTTTATCCCAGATATTTAAAGTTGTTGACGACTTCTACAGTATACTCTCCCATATCCAGATTATTTACTGCGTGTGCTGGCGCTCCCGGTCTTACCATCATTACTTTTGTTTTATTCTTGTTTATTGACAGACCTATCTCCTTGGCTCTCTTCTCCATTTTACCGTAAGCATCTTTCATTGCCGTTAGCGATCTGCCGATGATGTTTAGGTCGTCAGCATAGCCCAAAAGTTGCGTGGATTTATTGTAGATGGTACCGTTGCATTCTATCTGAGCTTTCCTTATAGCTTTTTCGAGCGCGATGTTAAATAATATGGGTGATAGACTGTCTCCTTGTCTCAGACCTGTAATGGTTTCAAACTTGTGCGATGTCGTTTTTTGGATACCAACTTGGTTCCAAGTCTTTTTTAACGTACAATTTACCAATTTAATGATCTTTTGTGGTATCTCGAATTCTTCCATTGTCTTCATGAGTGTTCTTCAATCGATAGTATCATACGCTTGTTTAAAGTCTACGAAGACCTGGTATGTGCTGATGTTCATTTCCCATGTCTTTTCTAGTATTTGTCTGAGGGTAAACATTTGATCAGTCGTCGACTTTCCTTTCCGGAAACCTGTCTGATACTGTCCTATAATGCTCTCTGCGTACGGTTGGAGTCTTCGTCCGATTATCCATGACAGCACCTTGTAGGCCGTGTTAAGAAGAGTTATACCACGATAGTTCTTGCACTCCAGTTTGTTTCCTTTCTTGTAGATAGGGCATATCTTCCCCTCCCGCCATTCCTCGGGTCCTCCTCTAGAGAGAAAACTACTAAGGTGTATATATGGGCTTATAAGGGATGAAACTACACAACAGTACCGCAGTAGGAAAAACAAGAATATATATAGAAGAACTATATGACCAACCAGACATTGTAAGAACCATAAAAGCGGAAAGACTGAGATGGGACGGCCATGTAAAGAGACAGGAGGATGGACGAGTTGTTAGATTGGTATGGGAACTGGCCCCGACCGGTAGAAGACCACTAGGAAGACTGCGACTACGGTGGAGAGACAACATAGCATCAGATCTTAGATCCCTGAATATCATGGAAGCTAATGATGGACAGAGTCCAATGGAGTATAGTTGTTGAGTCAGCCAAGACCCACCATGGGTTGTAAGAGCTACAGAGAGAGAGAGAGAGAGAGTCCATTTTTCCTGACTTTTCTGTTTGGCCCGACACAAGTACATAAACATGTATTGTTATAATGATGTTTGGTTAGAGAATGCACAAATTTATCCATTCAATATAATAGTCAATTTCGTCTCTGGCTAAATAAAAATACTTAAAATTAGACCAAACAGTACTTACTACAGACTACATGGCAAGTAAGAATAGATAAGATGATAAAGGACAAAACTTTCAAACCGAATATAATGGACACACAAATCAAGATAAAATGTGACATTTTTAATAGACTAAAAAATCTAATTAAAAATGGGTTGGGAAAACTAGTTTACACTTAATTATAAATTTAGCTCGCTTAAAATCTTGAGAGTGGATTTAAAAAAGGTGGATAATAAATAACATAATTAGCCCGGAAAAAATGCCACGATTAAAAGAACCATTCATATACATTAAATAACTTACAGAATGCGACAATAGGAATGCAAGATTAAAATATTACGTGAGCACTCTAGACGCGAATACGCTTAAATTTTTGCCTGCCGACGAATTCATTTTAATAATTAGCGCTTGCCCGTGCAAGGTAGCAGGAATCATGCCAGCTGACCCACACCAGCATAATTCCTTCTCTTTCTCGCACCTGTGCGTATACACTTGGCATATCAATTTCTGTTATTCGCGCCCGTTCTTGCCATATACACACACGCACCAACCATTTCCATGGCTACAAACTACCTTCCATTCCTTCGCTCTTCATGATATATATATATATATATATATATGTATATATATATATATATATATATATATATATATATATATATATATATATATCAACGGCGTCTCGCACAAACTTTTACAATCTAATAATATTTCTAAACGAAATCGAAACTAGCAAGAAGATTCAATAAATATATCGAATTTTATAAACGCTAACTGAATGGATTCAACCGTTTATTTATTAGATTTTATTGTCTTAAAAATTAAAAAAAAACATGCAAATGTGTGTTGTATAATTTCAATATCCTGCGTGGTATTAGTCTTATAGTCTTATAATAGTCTTATACATTGTGGTACAATAGTATATAGTAGTGGTATTAGTATAGTCAGAGAAGTACTTGTTTCAACATTGAATTTGTTTTGAAGTCTTAATAAGACTTAAGATTATAGAGCTAAGAATAGGTTGAATATATTTATATATTCAGGCAAAATTTCATCTTTAATAATTTTATATGACTGTATCTATAATTAGCATAGTTGCACCAATATATGATTTATATGATATTTATTATATGATAATAAATGATTTATTTTAAAGTTGTTAGATTATCAAAACATGATTTATGCATTTAAATGTCTGTTTATTATTTGGCCAAAAACCTTGAATAGCAGAACGTTACCAGTGAGTTTTCGGATGTTGAAAAAAGCGTGGTGTATTTTTTCGCGTACAGCAAAGTGTTATAAATAAAAATAGGTTCCAATCTGAGTGCTTTGTGCGAGAGACTTCCCGATTGATTTATCGATTAAACTACATTTCATTTCGACAGTGAAGAACAACTGTAATTTTCAGATACTATCAATCTACATTATATAAGTTTATTTGAATGATAGCATAATTTGCGTCTATATATTACAAAAATATATATTATATTTGTTATGAAATGCATAATATGCTTATGTTTATATTATTATTAAACTAAATAGCAGACTTTTCGTATATAGCTTGTAAATTTGTAGTAATTATAGTGATGTGCTTTAAATTAGGTGGAGAATTATTTACAAAATATATAACAAAACTGTACCGGCGTGAAACTAGCAATAAGTTTCAGCAATAAAAATTTTGCGTAAAATTTTTATTTCAAAAGGCTACTTTCTTATTGATTGGATTTTTCAAAATTTTCTTCACAGAACTGTTGCACAGTAAGTCACCTCATAAAATATTTAAACCAAATTTAATTTTCTTTTTACACATAAGCATAATAATCATATTAAAGATCAACAAATATTCACATTTACTCACTTCTTAAACGCGGAACGTCAAAGTGTATTATTTTCAAAAAATTTCCAACATAATTTTCACCATCTATTTGGCCACAGTATTACCTTTATTTATCAAGAAGGAATTTTTCTAAAATTCCTAATAATAAGCGCACAGCGATTATTTAAAAAAGTGCATTCCACGCAGTTGCCATTTAATAGAAAAATCCAAAGAGGTAGTAATTTTCAAAATTTCTCAATTTTTCTTTCAAATATCACTAGAGAATGAATGTAACTAACATCGAAATAAAACATTTTTCGAAATATAAAAAAAAACAATTGAATAACGACCAAACTTAAAATGCAGCTGCTCCGCGTAGTACCGTTTCATAGCCAGAAAGTCTTTAAAATTTTAACTTTTCTCAAATTTTCTTTCACACATCACTAGTGAATAAATGTACCTAGACATGTGTAAAAGCTTTTGCAAAAATTCGCAAAAGTAAATGTATTCCACCCCACTTTCGTTCGCCGGGCACTGTTTTATTGCTGGACCGTCAAATTTCTCTAAATTTTAACTTTTCCAGCATTTTCTTTCATTTCCTACTAGGGTATGAATATATCTACTTAAATATATAAGTATTTAAAAAAATTTGCAAAAATAATTGCATTTGACGTTGACTTAAAATGCACTCACTCGACGCAGCACTGTTTTATTGCTCGACCGTCAAATTGCTCTAAATTTTCTCACATTTTCTTTCATTTCCTATTAGGGGATGAATATATCTACTTATTTCTTTAGCATATATAGCATACTGTATTTCTTTAGCATATAAAAAATTATAAAAGCATTTAAACAAAAATCATATGCATTTTAAGTCATCGTCAAATGCAATTATTGTTGCAAATTTCTTTAAATGCTTAGACAGTTAAGTAGATATATTCACCCCTAATAGGAAATGAAAGAAAATGTGAGAAAAGTTAAAATTTAGAGCAATTTGACGGTCGAGCAATAAAACAGTGCGGCGTCGAGTGAGTGCATTTTAAGTCATCGTCAAATGCAATTATTCTGGCGATTTTTTTTAAATGCTTATATAGTTAAGTAGATATATTCATCCCCTAATAGGAAATGAAAGAAAATGTTAGAAAAGTTAAAATTTAGAGCAATTTGACGGTCCAGCAATAACACAGTACTGCGTCGAGTGAGTGCAGTTTAAGTCATCGTCAAATGCAATTATTTTTGCGAAGTTTTTTAAATAATAAAAATAAAAATATATAATTTATTCGCTAGAGATGTATGAAAGAAAATTTGAGAAAAGTTAAAAGTTACTGCAATTTGACGTTCTGGCTATGAAACGGTGCTACGTGGAGCAGCTGCATTTTAAGTTTGGTCGTTATTCAATTGTTTTTTTATATTTCGAAAAATGTTTTATTTCGTTGTTAGGTACATTTTCTAGTGATATTTGAAAGAAAAATTGAGAAATGCACTTTTTTAAATAATCGCTATGCGCTTATTATTACGAATTTTGGAAAAATTCCTGCTTGAGAAATTAAGGTAATATTGTGGCCTAATAGATGGTGGAACCGGACTGGAACCACCACAACGAACCACGCAACGAAAATAGGACTAGAGATTGGAAATGAAAATAAGCACATGGAATGTACGAACCATGCTAAGACCTGGAAAAATGCAGGAGATTGCCGAAAAACTTATAAAGCAAAATATAGATGTAACAGCCCTGCAAGAAATCAGATGGAAAGGACAGGGCGAAGTATGAAAAAGAGAATACTCACTATATTATAGCGGGAGTGAAAAACAAGGATCATTTAGAACTGGATTCATACTAAACAAGAAAGCGAGTAGTACGCTTATGCACTTCGAACCAATCAACGAACGAATGTGCAAGATCCGCTCAAAAGGAAAATTTACAAATATAACCATTCTAAACGCATACGCTCCAACGGAAGAAACAGACGAAATGATAATCGACCAATTCTATGACAGGATCCAACAAGAATGCGACAAAGTACCCAATCACGACATCTTGATATTGATGGGAGATTTTAATGCAAAGATAGGACAAGAACAGAGGTACAGGAGTGTTGCTGGACGACACAGCTTGCACGCAGAAACAAGCCCAAACGGAGAGAGATTATGCCACCTAGCAGAAATGCAAAATTTGATATTAAGTAGTACACTCTTTCCGCACAAGCGCATACATAAAGGAACATGGAAAATTCCGGGCACGAGAAAATGTAAACAAATCGATCATGTCGCAGTATCAAGAAGATGGACATCAAATATAAGAGATGTACGCTCGTTCAGAGGAATTAACTGCGATTCCGACCACTTCTTGGTAATAGCAACTGTAAGACAGAGAATAAGCAACATACAAAAACGCGGAGGAGATAAACCAAAGAAGTGGAATGTGGAAAAACTGAAAAGTGAAAAGGGAAAAAGAGAATATCAAGAAACAATACTGGAACACCTACGTAAAAACCCAAGCGAAGACGATGTGGAGAATGAATGGAGACACATCAGAGATAGTATTCTAAAAGGAGCTGAAAAGATAGGAGAAAAGCAAAAAATACGAAACGAAGAATGGTTTGAAGAGGAGTGCAGGAAGAAGATAGACATAAAAGATGAAGCAAGAAACAAGTGCCTCCAGCGTGAATCGAGAAGCCAAAGGAAAGACTATGAAAGAAAAAGAACAGAAGCATACCGAACGTGTCGAAGAGAGAAAAGAGAATACTATAACAAGGAAATAGAAGAAATAGACGAGAGCAATAACAGAAAAAATTACAAAAAGTTCTACAGTGAAATAAAACTACATTCTTCAGAGTACAAAGCGAAAGAAATGTTGTGCGACGACAAAAATGGAGCGATCCTAACAGAGAAATCAGACGTCCTGAAACGATGGCAGGAATATTTCTGCGACTTGCTTAATAATAAAAATGAAACAAACTCAGAAGAAAAACTAACTCAGTACAAAACAGCTGAACCAAAAGTTGAAACACCGACACTGGAAGAATCAACTGAGATCATAATTGCCTTTAAGAATAACAAGGCGCCTGGTAGCGATAACATTACAGCAGAGCTACTAAAGGCAGGAGGCCCAGAACTGTGGGCCCGTATCCAACAATTAACCAAACGAATCTGGGAGGAAGAAACAATGCCAGAAGAGTGGAATTTAGGCCTTATACATCCTATTCACAAGAAAGGAAGCAAAAGAGATTGTAAATATTACAGAGGAATTACATTATTAAATGTAACATATAAAATCATTTCATGCCTCATTCACAAAAGGTTGAACGTATATGCAGAAGATATACTAGATGACTATCAATGTGGATTTCGACCTAACCGATCAACAACAGATCAAATACACCAAATGCGACTGCTGCTAGAAAAGGGATACGAACACAATTTTGACATACACTGCCTTTTCATTGATTTTCCACAAGCCTTCGATTCAGTCAATAGAAATAAGTTATACCTGAACTTAATACATATGGGCATACCAAAAAAGATTGTCAATCTAATTAAACTAACATTAGAAAGAACGTCAGCGGCAGTAGTAATACAAAACGATAAAACCAAAAAAATCGCCATTACATCTGGAGTCAGACATGGTGATGCGCATCCGCTCTACTTTTCAACCTAACATTACATGCGGCTATAGAAAAACTAAAGATAACGGGAAACTTAACATCAAAAAGTAGACAAATCGGAGCCTATGCAGATGACATAATAATCACGGGGCGCATGGCAAATACAGTAAATGACACATTTAAGGACCTCGAAAAAGAGGCAAGGAAAGTAGGACTGACAGTCAAGCAAGAAAAAACAAAATATATGATGATGTCCAGAACTGCACCACAAAATGAAGATAGATACATAGTAGGCGACCACAGCTTTGAAAAAGTTAAAAATTTCACGTATTTGGGATCTCAACTAAATCAAACCAACGACGAGAGTGAAGAAATAAAGATACGAATATTAAAAGGAAATAGAACCTACTATGCGAACAGAAAACTACTTACCAGCAAACGACTAAGTCACAAATCCAAGATAACTATATATAAGTGCCTAATACGACCGGTAGTTACTTATGGCTGTGAAACATGGACCCTCCTTAAGAAAAGTGAGGAAGAACTAAAGACATTTGAAAGAAAAATATTAAGAAAAGTATATGGTCCGATAAGGGAACAGGACGGAACATACAGGATAAGAATGAATCACGAACTAGAGTCTCTAATTGGAAACAACAACATAGTAAAACATGTAAAGGCACAGAGACTGAGGTGGATAGGCCATGTGCAAAGAATGGAAAAAGATCGAAACACCAAGCTTATTATGGAATGGAAACCCACCAATTGCCGACCAAGAGGAAGACCACGTAAAAGATGGAAGGAAAGCGTGGAAGAAGACATAAAAGCACTAGGAGTAAGGAATTGGAAAAGAGCAGCAGAAGATCGTGGAGAATGGCATAAAATAGTAGAGGAGGCCAAAACCCATAAAGGGTTGTAGAGCCAAAGGAAGAAGAAGAAGAATAGATGCTGGAAATTATGTTGGAAAATTTTGGAAAATAATACACTTTGACGTTCCGCGTTTAAGAAGTGAGTGAATATTTGTTGATCTTTAATATGATTATTATGCCTATGTGTAAAAAGAAAATTAAATTTTGGAATATTTTATGAGGTGACTTACTGTGCAATAGTTTCATGAAGAAAATTTTGAAAAATCCCTATCAATAAGAAAGTTATAGCCTTTTGAAATAACAATTTTACGCAAAATTTTTATTGCTGAAAGTTATTGCCAGTTTCACACCGGTCAAAACTGTTTATAAACCACGTTTTTGTTATTAAAACACAAACTAAAAAAATATATATATTTTGGCGGGATGACATTATTGACTATAAATAAAAACATGGAGCGCCCACGAAGATTACGTCCATATAGTTGAGCGCCCCACGCTTTTATTCGTAATTTTAGATTATATGTAGCTACAGGTTTGATTGTTGCTTAGCAACCACTAAAATCCAAAACATACCCTATGAAATAAGGTTGTTAAATAGGTTGTACCCTATGAAATAAGATATAACCAATGTTTAGATATGTTCATCCACAAGTCACGACGCTGCGCTTTTTGCAGCAGTACTCAGGAACCTCACATATCCAGATGATCGTGCAGTACATGTGATGTAGTCTTATAGAAAGAATTGCTTCTTGCTGTATCGCAAAAAATGATTGTTATAAAAATTTTTTTTTAAAATCGCCGCAGCCCCGAACGGCGCACGTCGGCGTCTTCGGGCGTCCTTCGGCCGCAAGGCCGCGGCAGCGTCGAAGCCGCCGCCGCACGCGGTGTTAGAGTCGCGCGAGAGAAAAACTCCCTTAACTTTACCGTTTTTCGGCCGATTTGAGGTTGCGTGGTGTTGGAATGCGCGGCGTTGCGTCCCCAAACGGACCGAGTAAAAAAATCGACCCTTTTTTTATCGGGCGTCGCGACGCCCCCGGAAAAACACTTTTTTTGCGATAGCGATTTGCGATAGCCACGAAAGCGGAGCGGATTCCCCGTCGACCCACGCATACGGATTTTCAACATACATCTGGGGGGCGGCACCGTCGACGAAAAAACTCGTTTTCCAACTTGAAGGGCTCTGAAGTCGGCGTGCAGCGACCGATTTCGGCGTGTGCGGCGCAGCAGCCCCCATTTTCAGAAGCCCCACGTGTCGATGCGGACCGTCGGATTCGGACACCAGGAAAGCACTCGGAGGGCCCATTTTTGCGCAATTTTCGACGGGGACGGCATTTTTCGAGACACATTCGAATCGCCTTCAGCATATAGGACAGAATATGCGGCACATTTCTCGGAGACGGTCTCGTACCAGGTCGGCAAAGTCCAAACTTTTTTAGAAAATTTTCGGAGGGGCCGGATATCGTCTGACGCCGAAACTCCGGATTTTCTGCGCCGGTCGCTGGGCCCCTTCGTTAGGAGTATTTTGGCACCGGCGCCGCTTCGCTGCGACAACGGAGTCACCCTCCAGTGCATGAAACGTGTCCGGTGGCGTTCCCGGTAGGTGGGGTCACTCTTTCGGTTGCCGTTTGGTTATCATAATTATAAATTCAATAGTCAAATATCAAGTTTTTAACATCCTGAAACCATGGTCTAAACCAGTGGTGCGCAAACTATTTTCATTTGCGACCCAACTTTTTCTGTAAAATTTTATAGCGACCCCTGGATAGAAGCAACGTGAACATTATAATTCCCAAACAGTTGTACCAATATCTCCACAAATCTCTAAATTAGTTTTCAAAAAAATAAAGTTTCAAAAAATAAAATTTTAATGTTTACAAATTTGGGAGTGGAATTGACAAAAAACTGCAATATTTTCTGAAATAAATATTAACCCTTTGCATTCGTCCCAGAATTCAGGCCCCCAATGCTAAAGGGCACTGAACTGGCGATCAAGGAGAGCGCCAAGTACTTAGGTCTCATACTAGACCGAAAGTTATCTTGGAAGCTCAACATAAACGAAAGAGTACGGAAAGCAACGGCGGCGCTGTACTCTTGCAAGAGAGCGGTGGGGAAGTCTTGGGGCCTCAACCCCAAGATTACCTTCTGGCTATACAGAGCCGTAGTTACACCAATACTCTACTACGGCGTTTTCATATGGTGGCCGGCACTTAATAAAAGAGTCCATCAAATGGCGCTTACAAAAGTGCAGAGAATGGCGGCGCTCATGATAACGGGAGCTATGACAACGACGCCTACGAAAGCCTTGGAGACAATCCTGGACATAGCCCCGATCGATTTAATGGGCAAGCAACTTGCCATTACCACAGCACTTAGACTAAAGTCAGTGCGAATGTTGACATCGGACTATCGTGGACACGCCTGAATAATCAATGAATTTAAAGGGGTGCCCAAAAATATAGACCGATGTCTAGCAACACCTACTTTTGGTAAAAACTTCTCATACCACATACCCTCTAAAGAGGAGTGGATGGAAAAGAAAGAGGTACCAGCAGGACACACGCAGGTCTTTACAGACGGCTCACGGAGGGAGGACAAAGTAGGCAGCGGAGTTTTCTCCAACGACCTCAACCTCAGAATTAGCTTACGCCTGCTGGACTACTGCAGCGTTCTACAGGCGGAGGTAACCGCATTAAAAGGGGCAGCAGAGTGGCTGATGGTAAATGGGGACCCTGGTGAACAGATCCACATTTACACCGATAGCCAAGCTGCTCTCCGGGCAGTTACTAGCGTGTGCACCAACTCAGCAGTGGTCTCTGGCTGTCGGAGAAAGCTGAATGAGCTCGCTGCACACACAAACGTGAGACTCACGTGGGTACCAAGCCACAGCGGGATCTCAGGTAATGCAAAAGCGGATGAGCTTGCAAAGAACGGCACAAGCCTGCACTCAACCGAAATATTACAGGATATTGGTATTTCATTTGCCTCGTGCAAGGAGACCATAGCCGAAATAACCTCGAACCTAGCGGAGCGAAGGTGAAGGGATGAAGAAACCTGCGAGGTAACCAGGCAAATATGGCCTCACCGAAACAGGAAAAGAAGCACCAACATCGTCTCTCTAAAAAGAAACGATATCAGACTGGCAGTGGGAGTCATCACGGGACACTGTCCCATTGGCAAGCACGCTGAGAGACTGGGCATAGCGAAGCGGGACTACTGCAGAGGCTGCCTGGACGAGGAGGAAGAGGAGAGTGTTCAGCATTACCTATGCCAATGCCCCTCTCTGACCGCAACACGATTGCTCTTCTTAGGCCGACCTTTCTTGGATGATCTCTCTGACCTCGCATCACTAGATGCGCAGACTCTCATGAGGTTCATCCACGGCTCGAAATGGTTTGACAAAATCCCCTGAGGAGGGTTGTACTGCAAGTACCGTGGTAACACAACGGGCCCATCTGAGGCCTATGTGAGCATTAGCTGCCACTTAAACCTAACCTAACCTAACCTTGCACTCGTATGTATGTTCTGTTGTGATTGCCTGTACTCGGACTATTATTTGATCTACTTATCCATCTACTCGGAATTTTTTTTATATGGGAATTTTTTAAAAATGCGCTAAAATGCGTAGTAGGATACACTTAGTGTAATTATAAATTACCATTATAACATAAAAATAACCAAATTTAAAAAACTTGAAAAATTCAATTATATAGAACAAAAATAATAAATCTTGAAAAAGGAGAAACACAAATAAAACCTAGCATACTCATAATCACTACCATTATTATTAAAAAAAATTTATACACAAGTTAAAAAAAAAGTTTTATAATGTTGTAGTGTATGGTACCGTTCGAAGCAGTCACCAATATGTAGTCCAGGCTTACGGGTGCAAGTGTCACAAATGTACCTGGTTTCCCGCCTGCCGCCTTGTACTTTGCGGTTAGAACATACAGCACGGTCTTTTTTCTTCCCATCATTTTGGCCATCTTCCACACATTGGCCATGGCCAAAGTATGTAGTTTACCATTTAGCCGCTCTTCTGTAGCTACAAATGATGGTCTGCCAGAAGTTTTGGACCCCTGTCGAAAGATTTTTTGACAGCTCGTCAACCAATTCCCGAACAAACTTTAGATGTGTCATTGGTTTTTTGTTTTGGCCCCTTTGTGAAATTATATATAATAAATAAGCATTGACACTGGACATTTCGAGTCCCCAGAAAAATAACTTTCGCCACCATTTCAATGACTTCCTCAGGAAACAGTATGACGCTGAATAAGAGTCTGCGCGGTCGACACCTCCCATAAATTTATTACTTATTTATGGCCTATTTTCAACTTGTAAGTTATCTCCACGTACTTTTCTGTTGATAGGCTGTGTTCCTAAAATATCCCACGAAGTAAGTGTAGTAACGACCCTTTAATCTTTCCATACCAAAAACATTAAATTACCTGATCTGCATGCAAAGGTGTTATCTTCGGCAAATGTTGGTTTTTTGATTGAATCAGGAATAAATTTGCTGTTGATTTGAATAGTGCCTGTCAAATGAACATTTTGTTTTAACAACTCTTCTGCAAGTGGCAAGCTTGAATCAGTGTAAAAATGATATCCTTTACATCCTGGGTTATTGTCCAATAAATTTTGACAAAGATGTAACACAATCCTTGTATTTACAGGTAGGTCAGGTCTCACTAAATCTTCCGAAGTCAAGCTTCCGTAATACCGCAAAATTAAAACATACCCGGTATTAGCATCCGACATTACATATATTCTGATCCCCCATTTCGTAGACAATTTTTGTTAGGGTTGTAAGCTAAAAACTAATTTTACCCTTAAATCCAACAAGAGATTCGTCTACTGATATCTCTCTTGACGGAACAAAATGTTCTTTGAACTGTTTGTCCAAATGATCTAAATAGCGCCTGACTTTCTGAGTTCGAGCCCTAAGAGTTCGTTTATTTGGATCGTTTTGATGCAAGTTCAGTATCCAAAAAATTTGTAAAAATCATTCCCATCTAAATATGCTACTAAAAAAGGTATGCTGGCGTTAAACTGTTGTGACTAATACTCTTGGATATTAGATACGGTTATCGTACCGATATTTAGGACAACCCCAATAAATTCAGTAAACTCTTCTACAGTAGTATCTACCCACGTGTGCCAACCTCTTCTGTGCTATTTTATGTCTAGCGTAATTATTCGTTTGTTCCACTATTTTTATTATTAGCTCATCGGTAAAAAAGAGCTTAAAAAATCTATGGGTTCTGTACATGTATCTGGAATTTGTGGTTCTACCATTTTATCCCCAGAAGTATATTGAATCCTGTCTGGTACCTGATCCTAACATTTGACGTCCTGCCATGGTCCGAAATTACTAGGTTGTATTATATTCTGGTCTCCTTCACAGCTGCTTCACTACCATCACTACCTACCACTACCACTACTACAGTCACTTTCTTCACTGATATTACCACTATCCAGTGTTGGGCATAATTCAATTAATGTTTTAATTGTAGAATCAAACAATTACAATTTTAATTGCAATTAAATCAATTGCAATTAATTTAATTGAATTAACTGTTTAATTGTGAGATGCAATTGAAATCAATTGCAATTAAATCCATTAATTGTGGTTTACAATTAATTTAATTGCAATTAAAATTTTAATTGTTAGTTACAATTAACTTAATCATCAATTGTTTATTATTACAATTAATACTATTTGATGAATGTAAAAACTTTTCCCTCTTGTCACCGTGTATCCCTCCCTTGTAACCGTGCTTTCCCGCATTGTGCCAAATATAATAATTTTCAATATTGTAAATAATCTAAATAGTTGGGAAAGATGGTTCGTTCTGGACCACTTCCGGCCCCCCACCTCGCTCCCACTTACGGTTAACACCCCACTTCCGGTTCCCACCTCCACTTCCGGTTCACACTCACACTTCCGGTTCCCACTTACACTGCCGGTTCCGACTCCACTTCCAGAACCGGAAGTGAGAACCGGAACTGTGAAAATTTTTGCAACCGGAAATGGGGGGTGGGAACCGGAAGTGGTGAAAATTTTAGAACCAGAAGTGGAGGTGGGAACCGGAAGTGGGTGGGAAACAGAAATTGGGGTGGAAACCGGAAGTGGGTGGGAACCGGAAGTGGGGGCGAGGGTAAGGGACCGGAAGTGGAGGCGGAGGGTCTATTTGTTTCTTAAATAATAATTGTCGGCCAAAAATATTTATACAAATTTCGTGC
The DNA here is from genome assembly GCA_944588485.1 of Phosphuga atrata. Classification (NCBI taxonomy): domain Eukaryota; kingdom Metazoa; phylum Arthropoda; class Insecta; order Coleoptera; family Silphidae; genus Phosphuga; species Phosphuga atrata. Next base: position 4,738,271 of record OX155901.1, read on the forward strand.
GGAAATGATTTTACAGCGCTCCGGATAATGGGGAACTCGCCCTTCGGGCTCGTTTCCCAAACAAGCTGTCGCGTTGTAAAATCAAACTTTCCACACTCTAATGTAAATAACTATTTCAGTTACGCATTATGGCAAGTGATACATTGGAGTATAATAAACATCTTCTAACCGACATTTATTAATTGTTAATTGTAATTGTAAAAGTGCATCAATCAATTAACAATTAATCAATTGTAATTGCAAAATTTTACAATTAACAATTAATTAATTGTTAATTGTGATATATTGCAATTACAATTAATTATTTTAATTGTTAGTTGCAATTAAATCTCGCAATTTAATTGTTAATTGTTTTCACAATTAATTTTTGCCCAACTATGCTACTATCTAATCTATCATTTTCAGGCGAGTCAATATAAAATTCATCGTCACTAGTTCGTAACTCATTTTCAATTTCATCTTGTAAGAATCTATTTGTCATTTCAAATATGTATTTCTTTTACAGAATATAACAAAAAAACACACCGAAGTTTACCCAATCGTGTTAGTTTTAAACCATAGTAAGATTCGAAACGCAAAAATGGTGCACATGTAAATACCGAAGTGGTTGTAATATTTATATAAGCAGATATAAAATAAACAGCTTACGATAGCAAGTCTCAAATAAATACCATGTTGTCTTTTTACTTTTGAAACTCAACGAAGGTTTAAGAAAGCAATTTAGAAATATTAGAAATGGGCTTAGGGGATGACAGACCGGCTAACTCGCTGTAATGATATGACATGGTGTGCCGCCTATACGGCGACATACGAGTGCAAAGGGTAAACGTATTGTGGCGACTATACGGCGGCATACGAGTGCAACGGTAAAATGCATCTTGCCGCTCCTACGGCGACATACGAGTGCAAAGGATATCTGCAATATTTGGTGAAATAAATATTAAAATGTTGGGAAAATTTGCTAAATGTTCCGGATCAGTTCTAGCAACATCATCTTCACACAATTTGAAACATATCGCCAAATCAGTTTTGGTGAAAATTCAATTTAAAAATTTAAATCTTTACAAAGCTAAAATAAATATTCAGATATTGGGAAAATTTTCTAAATATTCCGGAATAGTTCTACCAACATCTCCACAAAATTTAAAACAAATCCCCAAATCGGTTTTTGAGAAAATTTAATTTGAAAATTTCAATGTTTACCAATTTGATTTTCAAGCTGGAATTTACAAAAAATTGCAATATTTGCTGAAATAAATAATAAAATATTGCGAAAATTTGTTAAATATTCCAGGAGAGTTCTACCAATATTTCCACAAAATTTGGAACAAATCCCCAAATTAGTTTTTAGAAACTAAATTTGAAAATTTCATTCTTTACCAATTTGATTTTCAAAATGGAATTTACATCAAAACTGCAATATTTGTTCACATAAATATTAAAATATTGGGAAAAATTGATAAATATTCCGCAACAGAACCACCAACATCTCTACAAAAGTTGAAACAAATCCCCAAATTAGTTTTTGAGAAGATAAGTTTGAAAATTTCAATTTCAATTTTCAAGCTGGAATTTAGAAAAACTGCAATATTTGTTGAAATAAATGCTAAAATATTGCGAAAATTTGCTACATATTACGGGACAGTTCTACCAATATCTCCACAAAATTTGAAACAAATACCCAAATTAGTTTATGAGAAAATTAAATTTAAAAATTTCAATTTTTACAAATTTGATTTTCAAGCTGGAATTTAAAAAAAACTGCAAAATATTGCTGAAATAAATATTAAAAAAATGGTAAAATTTGCTAAATATTCCAGAACAGTTCTACCAATATCGGCACTAATTTAGAAACAAATCCTCAAAAATTTTGAGAAAATTATGTTTGAAAATTGTACTGTTTACAAATTTAATTTTCAGGGTTTAGTTCTTGGGCCGATACTGTGGAAAATATTTTATGATGAGGTTTTGAGATTGAGGCTGCCAGACGGGGTTACACTCGTAGGGTACGCTGATGACTTAGCGGTGGTCGCTGTCACAAGAACGGAAGAAAGTCTGAAAGCGACAATGAATGAGGCAATTAGTAGGATTGATCGGTGGATGGGGAAAAAGGGCTTGCTCTGGCTCCCCATAAAACCGAGGCGGTCCTGCTAATTGGGTGAAGTCCCACAGGGTTTAGTTCTTGGGCCGATACTGTGGAAAATATTTTATGACGAGGTTTTGAGATTGAGGCTGCCAGACGGGGTTACACTCGTAGGGTACGCTGATGACTTAGCGGTGGTCGCTGTCACAAGAACGGAAGAAAGTCTGAAAGCGATAATGAATGAGGCAATTAGTAGGATTGATCGGTGGATGGGGGAAAAAGGGCTTGCTCTGGCTAACCATAAAACCGAGGCGGTCCTGCTAATTGGGAGAAGAAAGCTGCGTGAACTGACCGTGCGAATAGGGACAGTTGACGTACCGGCTCGGGAATCTATAAGATACCTTGGGGTAGAGCTTCAGCGAAATCTCAGGGTGTCCGATCAGGTCACCCGGGTGGTGAGCAACGCTACAGCATGTGTAAAAGCCTTCACCTCATCCAGGCGCTTACGGGGCATGGATGCTTTGGGTCTTTGATTTTAAAGATGAAATTTACAAAAAACTGCAATATTTGTTGAAATAAATATTAAAATATTGGGAAAAGTTGCTACACGTTCCGGAACAGTTCTACCAACATATCTACAAAATTTAAAACAAGGCCCTAACTTAGATTTTGAGAAAATTAAATTTGAATGTTTACAAATTTGGTTTTCAAGGAGGAATTTACAAAAATCTGCAATATTTGGTGAAATAAATATTAAAATGTTGGGAAAAATTTCTAAATATTCCGGGACAGTTCTACCAACATCTCCGCAAAATTTGAAACAAATCCCCAAATTAGTTTCTGAAAAAATTAAATTTGAAAATTTTAGTGTTTAGCAATTTGATTTTCAAAGTCTAATTTACAAAAAAACTGCAATATTTGTTGAAATAAATATTAAAATATTGGGAAAATTTGCTACACGTTCCGGAACAGTTTTACCAACATATCTACAAAATTTAAAACAAGGCCTTAACTTAGATTTTGAGAAAATTAAATTTGAATGTTTACAAATTTGGTTTTCAAGGAGGAATTTACAAAAATCTGCAATATTTGGTGCAATAAATATTAAAATGTAGGGAAAAATTTCTAAATATTCCGGGACAGTTCTACCAACATCTCCGCAAAATTTGAAACAAATCCCCAAATTAGTTTCTGAAAAAATTAAATTTGAAAATTTTAGTGTTTAGCAATTTGATTTTCAAAGTCTAATTTACAAAAAAACTGCAATATTTGTTGAAATAAATATTAAAATATTGTGAAAATTTGCTAAATATTCCCGAACAGTTCTACAAACATCTCCACAACATTTGAAACAAATCCCCAAATTAGTTTTAAGAAAATTATGTTGGAAAATATCAAAGTTTTTTAAAAATCTTTATATGTGAAATATTAGAAATGGGCTTAGGGGATGACAGACCGGCTAACTAGCTGTAATTATAAGACATGGTGTGCCGCCTATACGGCGACATACGAGTGCAAAGGGTAAACGTATTGTGGCGACTATACGGCGGCATACGAGTGCAACGGTAAAATGCATCTTGCCGCTCCTAAGGCGACATACGAGTGCAAAGGATTAAAATATTGGGAAAATTTGCTAAATGTTCCGGATCAGTTCTACCAACATCTCCACAAAATTTGAAACATATCGCCAAATCAGTTTTTGTGAAAATTCAATTTAAAAATTTAAATCTTTACAAAGCCGATTTTCAAGGTGGAATTTAAAAAACCTGCCATATTTGCTAAAATAAATATTCAGATATTGTGAAAATTTGCTAAATATTCCGGAATAGTTCTACCAACATCTCCACAAAATTTAAAACAAATCCCCAAATCAGTTTTTGAAAAAATTTAATTTGAAAATTTCAATGTTTACCAATTTGATTTTCAAGCTGGAATTTACAAAAAATTGCAATATTTGCTGAAATAAATCATAAAATATTGCGAAAATTTCCAGGAGAGTTCTACCAATATTTCCACAAAATTTGAAACAAATCCCCAAATTAGTTTTTAGAAACTAAGTTTGAAAATTTCATTGTTTACCAATTTGATTTTCAAAATGGAATTTACATCAAAATTGCAATATTTGTTGACATAAATATTAAAATATTGGGAAAAATTGTTAAATATTCCGCAACAGAACCACCAACATCTCTACAAAAGTTGAAACAAATCCCCAAATTAGTTTTTGAGAAGATAAGTTTGAAAATTTCAATTTCAATTTTCAAGCTGGAATTAAGAAAAAACTGCAATATTTGTTGAAATAAATGCTAAAATATTGCGAAAATTTGCTACATATTACGGGACAGTTCTACCAATATCTCCACAAAATTTGAAACAAATACCCAAATTAGTTTATGAGAAAATTAAATTTAAAAATTTCAATTTTTAATTTTCAAGCTTGAAATTTGATTTTCAAGCTGGAATTAAAAAAAAACTGCAAAATATTGCTGAAATAAATATTAAAAAAATGGTAAAATTTGCTAAATATTCCAGAACAGTTCTATCAATATCTGCACTAATTTAGAAACAAATCCCCAAATTAGTTTTTGAGAAAATTATGTTTGAAAATTGTACTTTTTACAAATTTGATTTTAAAGATGAAATTTACAAAAAAACTGCAATATTTCTTGAAATAAATATTAAAATATTGGGAAAATTTGCTACACGTTCCGGAATAGTTCTACCAACATATCTACAAAATTTAAAACAAGGCTCTAACTTAGATTTTGAGACAATTAAATTTGAATGTTTACAAATTTGGTTTTCAAGGTGGAATTTACAAAAATCTGCAATATTTGGTGAAGTAAATATTAAAATGTTGGGAAAAATTTCTAAATATTCCGGGACAGTTCTACCAACATCTCCGCAAAATTTGAAACAAATCCCCAAATTAGTTTCTGAAAAAATTAAATTTGAAAATTTTAGTGTTTAGCAATTTGATTTTCAAAGTCTAATTTACAAAAAAATTGCAATATTTGTTGAAATAAATATTAAAATATTGTGAAAATTTGCTAAATATTCCGGAACAGTTCTACCAACATCTCCACAAAATTTGAAACAAAACCCCAAATTAGTTTTTAAGAAAATTATGTTGGAAAATATCAATGTTTTTTAAAAATCTTTATATGTGAAATATTAGAAATGGGCTTAGGGGATGACAGACGGGCTAACTCGCTGTAATGATAAGACATGGTGTGCCGCCTATACGGCGACATACGAGTGCAAAGGGTAAACGTATTGTGGCGACTATACGGCGGCATACGAGTGCAACGGTAAAATGCATCTTGCCGCTCCTACGGCGACATACGAGTGCAAAGGATTAAAATATTGGGAAAATTTGCTAAATGTTCGGGATCAGTTCTACCAACATATCCACAAAATTTGAAACAAATCGCCAAATCCGTTTTTGTGAAAATTCAATTTAAAAATTTAAATCTGTGACGCAAGCTGACGCGAAAGGGAGGGACCTTATCTTGCCAGAGGTGAAAATTGAGTTTTTACCACTGGATAATTGGATTGCCACTGGATAAAGAACAAAATTCTGAAGAGAACGCCACAAGAATCGCGCAAAAATGTCAAAAATTGACAAAGTTATGGCATTTTGAAATTTAAGGTACAAAAAAGGTAGTTTCGAGATAATTGAGGTTAAATGAATTAGGTTAAATATGCTATCTACCGGTTAAATAATCAAATAAAACTAATTTCTAGTTGTTCTTGAGATATGTAGGTAGCGTCTGCTGCAAAAAAACCAAAACATGAAATTTTGACCTAAGTTCACGTTTTGGCCTGTACTGAATTTTACTCTGGCAAGATAAGGTCCCTTTCGTCAGCTTACGTCACATATTGACTTTATATTTCACTGTGTGTTTCTGCTACCCAATACTTAAGGCCGGTCCAGACGCTCCGTTTTGCACAACGTTTTGTCTGCGCAGTTCAACACGTTGCAGATAAAACGTTGCGTGTGGACAGCAAAACTGCGCAGTTTTGAGAACTGCGCGGAGACGGTACAGTTGCAGCGATAACTGATTGCGAGCTAAAGAGCATAGATATCCATGAAAATGTGCAGACAAGTCGGCGCATGTGGACGGTAGCTCCGTTTTCCGATTCATTTTGTTCCTCAGTTTCTTTGTACGTATTTATTAAATATATAATTATTAATATATTACATCTCTATAAAGAGCAGCTTATATTATTATTAATAAATTATATCTCTATATTAAGACCCAACAATTTTATTTTATTTTATTTGGTCTCAAAACCATTTTTTTTTTTCTGAAAGTAAATAATATTAAATTACATTAAGATTATGCTAAACAGTTTGTTGACAACACAGCATGCCAAAATTGACCAGAGTAGTACCTCCTCCATGACGATGTCACTAAAACTGTGCGAAATATACAGATATAATTGCACCGTGTGGACGCTCTACAAATTGCAACGTTTTCATTCCGTCTTAAGACTGCGCAGACAAAACCTTGTGCAAAACGGAGCGTCTGGACCGGCCTTTACACAGGAAGTGCCTTAATTTTTTTTTATGAATTCGGCGACCCAAAAAGATTGTCTATCGACCCTTCTGGAGTTCGCGACCCGTAGTTTGCGCACCACTGGTCTAAGCCCTTAAATAAATATTCTTAATTTTGTTTTTATTTTGGTATGTATGTTTTTCAATGCCAAATAACCTCATTTTCATATATGCGTTTAGATATAAACAAAAAAAAGTTTCCCCGGAACAAAAGGTTAAAAAAGATACGCACTAGACTAGTTAGTGAATAAAATAAACAAGAAATAAAATATTTTTTTTAATTTTAGTAAAGAGTATTATTAGCAATTATTGAATAATCCGTAACTGAAAGCTATTAAATAACTGACAAATTTCACATAAGATTCTGATACTCAGTAATTGTTATAGAGCTCCGGAAAGGTTGAATATATTTATATATTCAGATTGTGTTCCGACTGTTTGAAACTATTTATTTTAATATTTCCTATTTCTTTTTCTAATTTCTTGACACCTGTGTCTCTAAGTTTAAATATTTCTTCGCACATTGAATATCAAAAAGCTTTATAATATTTTAATAAAAAAATGTTAAAATTATATAGAAACAAAAATTCGACAGAGAATGTGAATAATAATGGGAGAGCATTAAAAACGGTCGAAAATTAAAGAACGAAGAAGATATATCAGCGGCGAAGTTTCTCATCCGCAGAGTGAACGAGGTATGCAGCTAGGCAGTGCCGTTATGTTCCATTCAAGTGAATTCCCTGACTATATGGTAACAGTACTGCAGCAAAGCACGTCTTAAACTATTTAATGATCGTGGAAACGAAAAAAAAAACGTATACACGAAATGCGTCTTGTATTAAATGGGACAATGCAATGTAATGCGTAATGGTCGTAATATATGCGTTCGGAGAGCGCAGCGTGAGGCGTTCCTGCTGACGCGATACAACAGCAGGAACTCGAGATTGCGTCTCAACAGCCTTGAATTATTGGGCAACGCCAAGATTTTTTCATTGGACACAATATTTTTTGAGTGAACATTTCTAATCACATTTTCCATTTTTTTAATTTATTTATTGTCTATTGCGAGTGAATGCTTTTTAATAATTACATTTGCGTAACGGATTCATGTTTTTCATATAAGCAATTAACATGTCAAAAATTAGTTTCTACAAAAATTATAGAGTCAATGCAATCAATCATCAAAATTAGCTAATTCGATATTTCTAGATAGATTTCACTAATTTTGAAACATTTGGATTTTAATCAAAGCATTTTCTTATGAATATGATTGAACATACTTATATTTTATTTTTGAAAATTGTCTAGTTTATTTAACACAACATTTAGTTTAGGTACAACGTAAAAACAAAGTACAAATCAGTTTTTTTTTTATAGAAAAAGTTAAGTTTATTAGAACTTTATAAACAAAAATAAAATTTAGCAAAGAATCAAATTCATTCTAGAATTTTAGATTTAGAACATTTTGGCAAACGTATCTTTAAAACAAGTTACTTAAATCTAATTACATAGTAATAAACAATTTATAAATTGATTTATTATGTTGTAGAGTCCAAATTACTATTATAACCTAATACAATATTAGAAGAAACCTATAATAATTTATTACTCGATTGTAATTCATACTGATTGTAAATTTGTCCACAACAAAAATGCCATTACGTCATGGACGGAGTCTTCTATGGATTCACAATCATCGCGTAACTTATAGGCAGAGTATTGCCGACAGTCATTTCTGTGGGAGCCACAACTCCAACACAAGCACAACATTCAGAAAAAATAATTTAAAAATCTCATTTTAAAACGTAACAATAAACATTATTACATTTTCAAACAAATAATTTTTTAAATAATACAAAGAAAAAGTTATTTAGTTAAAATATTATCTATAATATTATTTTAATAACCTATTGAGGCTTACTAATATACTAAAATATTAATAATTTTATAATTAAATTAATTAAAAATATTAATAATTTTAAATATTAATTTAAGTATTATTATAAGGTTACTAAAATATTAATAATTATTATTATAAAGTTAATAGATAAATCTTGCCCAAACAAAGTACTGGATAGATAATAGTTGAGTTACAGATTAAAAGAACAATTAAATAAACTAAGTTTGCGGTAAAAGGCTACAATTTGGCTGAACTTTGTGGTGGTATAAAAGGCGATAACACTAAACCTTGCGGTAGTATAAAAGGAGACAACATAGAACCCTGAGGTAGTTCAAAAGGTGACAATACTGAACGTTATTACATTTTCAAAAAAATATTTTTTTAAATAATACAAAGAAAAAGTTATTTAGTTAAAATATTATCTATAATATTATTTTAATAACCTATTGAGGCTTACTAATATACTAAAATATTAATAATTTTATAATTAAATTAATTAAAAATATTAATAATTTTAAATATTAATTTAAGTATTATTATAAAGTTACTAAAATATTAATAATTATTATTATAAAGTTAATAGATAAATCTTGCCCAAACAAAGTACTGGATAGATAATAGTTGAGTTACAGATTAAAAGAACAATTAAATAAACTAAGTTTGCGGTAAAAGGTTACAATTTGGCTGAACTTTGTGGTGGTATAAAAGGCGATAACACTAAACCTTGCGGTAGTATAAAAGGAGACAACATAGAACCCTGAGGTAGTTCCCAAACAAAGTACTGGAGGTAGTACAAACTGAGGTAGTACAAAAGGCGACAACACTGAACCTTGCGGTTCCACAAATGAGGGCAACACTGAACCTTGAAGTAGTACAAAAGACGACAACACTGAACCTTGCGGAAATACAACAGGCGACAAAACTAAACCTTGAAGTAGTACAAAAGGCGACAATACTGAACCTTGTCGCCGTACAAAACGCTACAATACTAAACCTTGCTGAAGTACAAAAGGCGACAATACTGAACCTTGTGGTCGTACAAAAGGCGACAATGCTAAACCTTGTGGTAGTACAAAAGTCGACAATACTGAACCTTATAGTTGTACAAAAGGTGACAATATTGAACCTTGTGGTAGTACAACCTAATATTTTGAAAGTCTAAGGTTATCAATTTCATCCAGGAATTATCTATATATAGTTTAAACTAAAGGCAAAAACGAATAAAGATGCAAGTTTTTGTCTAGGAATAAACATGCCAGGCAAAAAGATTAATTTTTCCAACAAAATCATTAAAGTTTAGAAGCAAAAACCTCAGTTTAAATTTGGTTTATCTGTGTATTGTATTAGTTAATTGATAGCATTTAATTAAATAAATAGAAATGTGCAATTCAGTTAAAATTGTGCAAACATGAGAGGTTTTTCGTTGATAAGAACGTTTCTATTGTTTCTAATCTCGCTAGACCGAACGCCACTTGGAACTTTTAAGGTTGTTGATAAATAATAAAAGCCGAAATTTGCAGTGAATTATTTTTTTTCCTTGGATTGATAAGAAATCGTACGCGTTGTACAAATAGTATTTATGAAGATAATGTTGAAGATATACATTCTAATTAATATCATCTAGATCAGGGATCGGCAAACTCTATAAATTTAACAGCCAAATGTTTACTATTGGTAACAACGAGTTTCCCAAATGCCGGGTCACGGAAAAAATACCGGGTCGCAAAGGCACTCTAAAAAAATGATTTTTACGAAAATGTAAAATATATCTAAATCATATTACAGATATTATTTAGATATATTTAAATAATATTAAATCGACATTATTGAATAAATTAATTGTGTGCAAAATACATTATATTTTTATACTTTCTGAGAATATATCAAGTTATTCTTGGAAGAAACTATTAAAAAAAAAACTATAAAAAACTTGTACTTAGTACCTTCTTCTTTCGAATAGGCCTACTTTGGACCACGCTTGTTCAACTGTTGGGCTTTGACCTTTGCCCAGTATTGTCGCATCTTCTGCCGGTGTAACTCCTTTCTCTCGTCTATCCAGGGGGTACCTTTCCTTCGAGTTTTTTCCTGAAATCCACAGACTTCCTTCAGTGTGCGTCTCACAGACTGTCTGTTTTTGAGATCTGTTATTCCCAGTTCTTTAATATCCTTCTCGGTCTCTGTCAAACTCTGTATGGTACGAAGCTTCTTGTTTTGCCAGAAGGTGAACAGACGGTTGGTTAGTCGGTTTGGAGGCAATCTTGCAACGTGGCCATAGAAAGCTACCCTTCTTTTCCTTGCACAGTCAGAGAGCATCTTAATATGTTCGTAGAGCTCAGAGTTATGTCGTCTTCGGAATTCCCAATCTTCCTTTACCGGGCCTAGGATCTTCGTGATGATTCTCCTCTCACTGATTTCCAATTTCTTTATATTAGACCCCTTCGGTTCAAGGAAAGACACTCCATGGCATACAGGGCTTTTGGTCGTAATACTTCTTCTTCTTTAATCCATAGCCGGCGCATGGAGAGGTGGTCGACCTCGTAGCCAGTACGCTGCTGTTTGTGCCGCTAGATTCCGTGCTCCATTCACTATACGCTTCCATGCTAATCGATCAGTTGCAACGGTTCTTGCCTCAGCTGTTGTTATTCGCTGGTTTTTTAAATCGTTCTCTACGTGTTTCAACCATGTGGTCTTCGGTGCTTGTTTTTGTGTTCTACAATCAAGAGGTCGTTTTTTCCATAGGAGTTTGTGCGGTACTCGATTGTCGCCCATCCTACAGATGTGGCCGAACCATCGTAATCGGCGTTTTTGAATTTCCTCAACAATCGGTGTCTGTTGGTCGCACCTTTCTGAGACGCAGAGAATCTGTCTCAGGCATCGCATTTGGAAGGCCTCGAGCTTGTTAAGGTCTGGTTTGAGTAATGTCCATGTTTCCGATCCATAAAGAAGAATTGGGAGGATCAGCGTCCGGTATAGGCGTATTTTGGTTTTGATGGTAATATTCGTCCGCTTCCATATGCACCACTTGAGTGAAGCAAACGTTGCTGTTGCCTGGCCTATCCGGCTGTGAACTTCGGCTGTCGAAGCTACTTTCTTCTCCACAACCAGTGATCCCAAATATTTGAACTGTGGTACCTGCTCGATTGTGGTTCCATCGAGGTAAACTCTGGCTTCAGATCCATCCGTTGTAAGCACTTTGGTCTTATCCGCATTGATTCTCAGTCCGTATGACTGGGCAATGTGGGAAATGTCATACAAGGTGTCTGTTGCTTCGGCATCTGTGTTGGCGAAAACCGCACTGTCATCGGCGAACATCAGATCGGTTAGGAAGTTTTTGTCATCATATCGAACTCCGCGTCGCCCATCAAACGCTTTTCGCATAATCGTGTCGATCACAATGTTAAAAAGGAGCGGCGAGGCCACGTCTCCTTGCCGGACTCCGGTTCGAATCGGGAATTCCTCAGACATGTCGTTTCGGATATGAACATTGCTGGTTGAGCCGTCGTACGATGCTTGAAGAAGTTGAATGATTTTCAGTGGCACGTGTTCGATCTTGGTCGTAATACTGATGTGTACTGCTTAAGTTTCAGGTTGAGTGACTGGCATTTCTTACTGTAAGTGTTCTTAGTCAGCCGATAGGTTAGTTCTAACTTGTTGACTCTCTTGGATAATGATGCTCTTTCTGATAAGTTGGGTTCAATCTATTCGCCGAGATACTTAAAGTTCTCAGTCCTCTTGATGTTTCCCTGTTCTAGTAACATCTCTCTGTTTGCTTCTCTGATGTTGGTGAAGAATTTTGTTTTCTACAGCGACACTTGAAGACCCACTTTGGCAGCCTGTTTTCTGAGGCAGTTTACCTGCATTGTTGCCATCTCAAGAGAATCAGCAAACAGTGTCATGTCATCTGCAAAGGCCAGGCAATCTACAACCAGTCCGTCGTTCTTACGTCCCAGGTAGATACCACTCTGAGCACCCAAATTGTTAAGTTGCTTGCGGCATACTCTCATAACCTTTTCAAGGACACAGCTGAAGAGAAGTGGGGAAAGTCCATCTCCATGTCTCACTCCAGTTTTTATTTCGAAACTTTCTGAAATCTCGCTTCTAAATTTAACCTTGGAATGGGTGTTCGTTAAAGTTGCTAGGATGAGTCTGCGGGTTTTGTTGCCAAGTGCTAGTTCCTGGAGTACTTTGTTAAGCGTTTTTCTATCAATGGAATCGTAGGCCTTCCTAAAATCAACAAAGGTGACGACCACCTTGCGTTTTCTCATCTTGGAGTATGCAAGTACAGTTTTAAGATTGAGGATCTGTTCTACACAGGATCGGGTCTTCCTGAAGCCCCCCTGGTGTTTTCCCACTTGACTATCCAACTGATTTTCTGCCCTTGTTTGTAACGCATTCGCGAGAATCTTGTATGTTACCAGGACGAGAGAAATTCCACGGTAGTTGTTTAGATCAGTAAAATCTCCCTTTTTGTGAAGCGGTTGGATCAGAGCAGATTTCCAATCGGGTGGTAATTTCTATGTTTCTCAGATGACCTGGATGATCTCGGTTAGCTTGCGCACGGCATTGTTTCCAGCACCTTTCCACAGTTCAGCAACGATAGAGTCCTCTCCAGCTGCCTTATTATTCTTCTTCTTCTTCTTCTTCTTCCTTCTTCTAAATAGGCGAATCGCCTGTTCTTCGTCGATTTTGCCCGGTCCTTTTTTTTTATTGTACGTTGAGGTTGTCGTTCCACCGTTTTCGTGGTCTCCCGGTACTCCTTTTCCCTGACGGCGATTTGTCTCTTGAGATTTTTACAATTCGGTCATCTGACATTCTGCTAATGTGTTCGTTCCACTCGGTTTTTCTTCCCAACACCCAATCGTTGACATTGTTAATATTGCATATTCGTCTAATGTTTTCACTTCTCTCCCGGTCTCTCAATGTTTTGCCGGTTATTTTGCGAATTACTTTCATCTCTGTTGTTTCTAAGATCTGCTTAGTTTTACACGTTTCAGGTCTTGTTTCTGCTGTATATGTTAATATAGGTCTTATAGCTGCCTTATAGATGCGGGTTTTGGTTACTGTTTGTAGGTGTTTGTTTGTCCATATCGTGTCGTTCAGTTGGGCCGCTGTTCTTGCTGCTTTTGACGCCTGGTTTCTGACTTCGTTTTCAATGTCTCCAAAGCTTGATATTTCTTATTCTTAATTATTATTATTATTCTTAAGAAGTTGAATGATCTGGCCAACTTCTTCCAATGAAGGGGGAAGCGAGTCCGGGTTTGGTGTGGTTTGTTTATAGTCGAACTTAGTACCTTCATTATTCTTTGTTTTCAGCTACCAATTAGCGAGATCATTTACGAGTTGCGTATTTCTTGCAAGTTAGACATGTAAACGCATTTCTGATCTCATTTCCACTTTTTCTAGTTTTAAAATGTTCAACACGCCATTTGAAATATATTTGAATTGTTATCACATGAATGCGCAAACAAAATACTGTGCACTACATATATGCCGTTCTGACTATCTCTCTCATTTGATGAACAATATCTACGGGTCACGAAGGGAAAATATTAAACTAAACGGGTCACGAAGAAAAAAGTTTGGGAAACGCTGCCATACTATATTATAGATAATCATATAAGCTTAATAAAGTCGGAACATAGCCTGAATATATAAATATATTCAACCTTTCCGGAGCTCTACAAAATTATTGAGTCTCTTTAGGACTTCCAAAACAAATGGTCATGTGAAATTTGTCAGTCATCTACTGAGGCTCAGTCCACTTCCGTGGCATTAAACGAGAAACAGAAAAATAACTTTCGAACGAAAGGTAAAAGTGTAAGGCAACATTAGACTTTTTGTTGTTTTCTAGTTTTTCATGCCAAATAAGACAAGTTGGAAGACCAGCTGCATTAGATACAAACGATTCAGTCCATTCAGTTTGGAATTCACGATGTCGATCGGCTCTTTTTAATTTTTTTTTTCTTCTTCGAAGCCGTTTTGAGAGGAATTTATGACTTTCTGAATTGATGTCAAAAAAATCACAATTTTAAAGTATGCACTGACTTTACTGCGAGACACAATAACTAAAAGAAACAACCGAGATCCTCTGTTAGTTATGAACTTAACGGCGGCGGTCGTAAGACTTCCGAACAGGGACAATTTTGATTTTTTTGTTTCAATATATTTCTGAGAGAAGAGTTTCTGAAGAGTCATAAGCTCAAATCAAGAGCCACATTTGGTTCACGAGCCACACTATGCTGACCCCTGATCTAGATTAACACTTGAAAAGACTCAAGAAGACTTGTCCACCTGAACGAGACAAGACAAAATTGCACTGAAATTTTTACGCTTGAACAGTCCAAACCCATTATCATTGGCTTATAATTATACGGTAAGCCTGCCAGCATGAGAGTGCCCAGCCACTCTTCTCCGACTTCGAAACCAATATTTCGTAACTTATTAGCTGTGCTTATAATTTTGTTCACGTATTCTTCTATACTCGGACCGGCGAGAGAATGCAGCTGTACTGCGCCGGTCGTATGTGTGGCAAGGGACGCGCCGAGGTAAAAGAAATAAAGTGAGGGTTTGCGCAGAACAATGCTTAACTCGTCGAGATACATTCTCTCGCTGGCGCCCGTACCAGTATACTAGCACAATTATCTAAAGTTGTGTTGATTAGGTCCTTTAGCAAGCCAACTTTTCTTAATAGCCCGGAGTTCTCGGAAGCATTTTGAAGGTTTTGCCATACTTCTTGAGATGACGGATTTTCGATGGTATTGGCTTTTGTGTCTTTTTTCTATCTTGACCTCGGGCACAATCCCAAAATTCTTCGTGCTCCAGTATGGTCAGACTGTGACTGTCAGACAGTATGGTCAGAAGTATGGTCAGACTGCAAACTTCCAGGGTGTAGTTTTTTCTGCCCGCGAGTTTAGTTATTTGGAGGTTAGATATACTCCTGGTAAAATTTTTTATGTCTCACCTTATTTCTTTTGACTGCAATAATATATTAATTACGGTTCTATTTTGGTTATATGGGACGGCCCATAACCCGAGGAAATTAAATGAATACATCAAAAAGAATTAATTAACTAACGTATATTGTCCAAAAAGCAAATACGACGTTTATAATTGACAGGGGGCTTATTTATATACCAATAGTGGCGAATAGTTCATTCCAACAATTAAAACATCATTCCAATAATTAAATTAAATAAAGTTATTTTTTGATATTCAAAAAAACTATTCGGTGAGGTATAACTTGAAAACCATTAATCTAACCATTAAAACCACTGAAAACCTTGGAGGAGACGTAAACTCCGAACATAATCCAGTAATTGCTAAGCTACAAGCTAGGCTAAAGAAGGTAGCACGAAAAGTCCGCGTTGCGATACTAGACATGAGAGGGTTGAAGAAAACAAAGATTAATGAACAGGTGTGCCAATCTTTAAACCATGGTATAATTAACACCACAAACAGAAGAAAAGTGGAACGTCTTAAACCACCTTATCCAAAATACGAGCCAAAAGTACTTGAAGCACCAAAAGACAACAAAGAAAGAATGGATGACAAAAGAAATTGTTACAGACTTGTAACAGAAGTCACAAAGCGGATGTATGGGAAAAGTATGTACAACTTTTATATGACACAAGGTCATATAACCGTTTTATTACCGTTGCTATTAACGACGGACCGATCATTACAAGAAACGAAGTTCAAAAAGCCATAACATCAATGAAGAATGCGGAAGCAGCCGATCCAGCCAACATCCACTCTGAAATGATTCAGTTATGTTGCATCTCGCACCTAGAATTCCTGAACATTATCACTGACTTATATAATCAAAGCTACAAGACGGGACAAATGCCAGCAGACGAAGACCTCTATGTTTTTTACGATCCTCGAGAAGCCATCTCCGAAAAGATGCGACGAATATAGACTGATCAGCCTAATAAACCACATTGTCAAGATATTTTTCAATCTATCAGATATTTTTAGATTTATCGTAGGAGCGAGCAACATGTGGGAGAGACGCAGTTTGGCTTTCGGAATACGCTCGGAACGAGAGAAGCCATCTTCGCAGTCCAAGTCATTATACAGAGGTGTAGAGACATGGGACGAGATGTACATGTTTATTACACTTCACCAAAGATGAGCATGATACAATGATCCAGGTGTTGCAGGAAACCGGCATAGATAAGAAAGACTTAAGAATTATAGCAAACCTCATCTCGCAAGAAGTATGCATCCGGAGAGACGTGAGGCAAGGTTGTGTTATTACTATCTCCAACCTTGTTCAAGATATACTCTAAGAAAATTTTCCAAGAAGCATGAAACGCAAACGAAGGTATTAAGATGAATGGCGAAAACATGAATAAAATACGATACGCTGATGATATCATCATGGTAACAAACAACTTGGAGAGCCTACAGAGTATAATGAACAAGGTCAAAACCACAAGCGAACGGTATGGATTCAGATTAAACACCTCAAAATACTGGTGATTACTAAAAACGAGGGCCCACACCAAGATACACTAATACTTGGCAATGAACGCGTTGAGAGAGTAGAGAAATATGTCTGCCTGGGTACTCTCATAAATGACGACTGGGGTTACTCCAAAGAAATTCTTGCAAGAATAGAACAGGCCAGATCTTCTTTCTACAAACTAAAGAATATGTTCTTCTCCGGGGACTTGTTACTTCCCCTTAAAATCCGTATGGTAAGGTGTTATATCATGCCTGTTCTCCTATATGGCGTGGAGGCCTGGACATTAACAGAGGCGACGTAAAATAGGCTGGAGGCCTTCGAGTTTTATTATGAAGCCATCATATCACAAATGAAGAAGTACTCCAACAAATTGGTAAAAATAAAGAACTGCTCAACATCGTCAAAGAAAGAAAGCTGCAATACTTAGGGCATACAATGCGAAATGACAAATATCGCATATTACAATTAGTTTTGCAAGGAAAAGTAGATAGGAGAAAAGGACCAGGTAGACGACGTAACTCCTGGCTTAAGAACTTACGCCATTGGTTCGACCTTGCATCAATTCAACTGTTTTGTCAAGCAGTTGAAGAAGCTAAGATTGCCATGCTAATCGCAAACATCCGCAACGGATAGGGCACTCTAAGAAGAAGAATTTGAGCGAATCATTTTATTTCTTGAGCGCAGCAATATGTCAATAAATAGTGTAATTTATTAATAGACAATACACAAGTTCGTTTTTAAATGAATTTCGTTTTAATAAAATTTGTAAATAATTGTCCAATCTCGTTTCTATAAATTATGTGCTGACATTCAAATGATAAATGATACGCACTTAACAGATATATTAATTTTCATCGGAACATCATTAGAACTAAGTGTTCTCATACATTATATTCACCATCAATCTGTAATTTGCCAAAATTACATTAAAATAGTTCAAATGATTCTAATTAATTATTATTTGATAATAAATATTAATGTTTAATTATTACGAATAATATTTATGTTGCTTATCTTTAAATAATAAATAACTTTTAGAAATCTGGTGCAAAATATGTTGAATTCCAAAAAATAAACAATAAATAAATACGAAAAAGTAACTAAAAGAAATACTACATATAATAATAATAAAACATCTTTATTGTTATACTTATAAATACAAACAAATACCACAAAAATTGGCGAGAGACTATATATCGAGACTAAATATATTTAAACAACTTTTTTAAAACGTTGTTTTCATTCAAATGAACTAAAATGACCCTTCCAATTGCCAAATTCTCATCCCTAATCACAGAATTTACCTCCACATATCCACCTAGATACCAAAGACCTTTTTATAGTTGAAATTTTTTTTGTGCGCATACGTCAATTTCCTTCATGTTTTTCGGGAAATTTTTGACGTATAACCAATGAAAATAATAAAATGTGGCCGAAACCTTCATATTCCCGCCTTTTACACATGGCGGACGCGCTTGCGCTTAACTAACCGTAAAGAGGTCTATTGACGTTACACCGACAACTCATATAAAATACCTAGACATGACATTCGACAATAAACTAAAATTCAACACCGACGCTCAAATGCGGAAGACCAAAACTGTCCAAAGAAGTAAACATATGCGCTGCTTGACACAAGGAGACCAAGGTATCTATCTATCTCTATTTCAACGGCCGCCAAGATTTAAAAATTCATCTGCAGACCTATCCTCGCCTACGGACACACACTTCTGACTACTACTAACAGAAAAACATTCAACATACTAGAAATAGCAGAACGAACAATCCTACGCATTATTTCCAAACTAAGACAACCCCTTTCAGGGATGTTCAGTGAGTTTTATCTTCCATATTTCAGCAGAATATAGAAAGAAAATCATAGTGGAGCATTAGGCAGGTTTCTGAGAAAGACGATCAACTATTGACCAGATCTTCACCACCCGACAAATACTAGAAAAATCATGGGAGTATAATGTACCAATATATGAGCTATTCATTGACTTCGAGGAAGCCTACGACAGTATAGACAGGAACAGGCTATATGATATAATGGAAGCTTTTGTTATACGAAGCAAGTTAGTATTTAGTTTAACCAGAACAACAATGATAAAGGCTGTAGTAAAGCTGTAGTGACACTCAAAGGCTGTAGTGAGAATACAAGACCAAATGACAGACAGACTCTCAACCACTAAAGGAGTGCGGCAGGGAAATGAACTTTCACCGATGCTATTCAATATTACATTAGAGAAGGCAATAAGAAACACCAGTGATAACCTCAACAGCACAATAATACACAAGTCATATCAAATAATTACTTACGCAGACGATATTAATCTAGTGGCCAGAACAGAACGGGAATTCAATGAAGTATTCAGCAAACTGGAAACACAGGCCAGTAAAATCGGACTGAAGGTCATTGATACAAAGACCAAACTACTGCCGATGAAACCAAGAAGAAAACTTAGCCATAATTACACAATAGGAGATAACAACTTCAAAGTAGTGCAACAATTCAAATATCTAGGATACACAGTATCAACAGTGAAAATGATATCAAACAGGAAATACAACGCATACTAACTGGAAACCGAGCCATACTTTCACATACTTATATTTAAGTCCAAATCAGTCTGAAGAAAAACAAAATTCAGAATTTAGAAAGCCATTATAAGACCAGTGGTGACGTATGGAAGTGAGATATGGACAATCACCAAGTATTCAGAGGAAATATTATCAAGATGGGAACGACGAATCCAAAGGAAAATATATGGACCGGTAGTGGAGAATGGGGAATGGAGAATCCGATATAATTTCGAATTAAAACAGAAATATAACAGGTATTCTCGAATTTATAAAACTACGAAGATTAAAATGGGCGCGAAACTTGGATAGAATGGGTGAGGATCGAAGGGGAAGAGGACGACCAAGACAGAGATGGATAAACAACATTGAAGAAGACGCCAAACAAATATTGAAAGTTCGTAATTGGAAAACAACAGCAAGGCAACGCGGCGACTGGAGGCAGAAAATACGGGAGGCCCAGGACCAAATGGGACTGCAGCGCCACGAAGAAGAAGAAAACATCAAGCCCTCCATTGAACTCCTTTACAGACTCACCCAAATCCCGAAACTCTTCGACAGACACAAACGACTACTGACAGAATACAAAGCGACTAATACTCACTGGACTATCACAAACGCCCTAAGTATCAGACGCGACTCTACCAAACCCTCCCGTAGACACCCACTCAAAACACTCCAAGAAACGGCTTACGACTTACGACTAAACCCTCCACAATCTGTAAATTCAGCAGTTTTTATTTTTGTATAAAATTATTTTGATTATTAAAATGTAAATTCCTTGGTGGAAAAACCTAGTGGTCGATAACCTTTTACAAACGCTTGCTTTCATTAAACATTTCTTCTTCTTCTGAACTAAAATGGAAAAAAAAATCCAACTTGATATTTGTGACTATAAATATAATCTGTTGAGCACTAATTCACATATCGCGCTCTATTCTCTACAAGAGTAGAGCGTACACAAACATAAAATCACCAATTTACCAAATTTGAATTTGAATTTAATATAATATTTAAGAGAGTCGGATGAGCAACATTCAATTTAAGAAAGGATATAACGAGTTCATATAACGTAACAACTAGGTTATGAAGGTAGATACTGAGATTCGTTCTAATTTTTCGCGAAAATCGCCAAAAGCCATGAAATAGATAGCAGCTACATTAAGCGGTATCAAGAAGCAGCTTCAATACCTACACATTGATATACCAACCCATACTCCATAGAAGAATATTACATAGGAATAAAGCCTACTAATCTCTGTCCGGCGAGAGAATGCAGCTGTACTGCGCTGAGGTAAGAGGGGCCATGGATGCGCCTCGGTAATTAGTTTTAGTTAAGAAATATGAGCCAGTTTTTCAAATACGGACAACTAAGCACCGCGCACTCGAAATAAAGTAGGGGTATGCGCAGAACAATGCTAAACTTGTCGAGACGGGATGCATTCTCTCGCCGGACAGAGTATAGAGTTAAAAGCTAATCGATAAGTTCATTTAGCTTACAAATGTCCACAATATGTTTTCTTTTCAAATAAAATTATTTTACGTTGTAGCTTATAAAATGAAATAAATAAATAAATAATTGTACTGCCGTAATATTTGCTCCACGTTTTTATTTATAGCCTCTAATGTCAATACGGAAAAAATAATTTCTCTTTTTTAGTGCATTTTAATGAAAGCGTGTTTCAACACCATTTTTATATACAGGGTGGGCGATTTAACCCCTTGACGTACGAATAAAATGCGCGTTAACGTGTCCATATATATGTGATCCTATCACAGATAAATGACTTCTTGGAGACGTCATTGTTTGTCAAGGGCTTAATGCGACCACCGCAAATATCTCCGTTGCCTTTAGAGTCACGAAAAATGTCAAAAAGGAATATTATTGATTTCGAAGGGCTGACACGGTGTTAAAAATTTAAGTTTTTCAAATTTAAAATTTTTGTCAAGGTTATACGGTTTATGCGTGCTCAAGGTCATCAAAGGATATTATGACCTTGGAATGGTTTTTCACTAAAATACACGTGTAAAAACGGGAAATGGTGATTTTATTGATAATAAAAATATCCGAATAATGTAGTTGATTTTTTTTGCAGAAAACTTATTATAACAAAAGTTCGAAGTGATGAGCATTAACCTCGACACATTTTGAAAGACGTCGGATAAATGATTCTCTTGAACTTCGAATGTTTTCTGGTGTGATAGCGGCACAGGCTCTTATAATTCGTTCTCGCATGTTCGCCGGCGTTGTCGGAACATCATGGTAAACACGATCTTTTATAACTCCCCATAGGAAATACTCAAGTGGCGTTAAATCCGGGGAATGTGCAGGCCAAGAGATTACTGCACTCTTTCAATCCAGCGTCTGGGAAATTTTCGGTTCATGTGTTCATGAGTTATAACTGCCCAATGAGCTGGACCATCTTGCTGATACCACATTCGGCATCGCTGCGCCAACTGGATGTCTTGTTGTCTTGTAGTAATTCTCCCAAAGTGTTGTTCAAAAACTCGACGTATTTTTGTCCATTCAAATTGCCGTCTATGAAAAAAGGTCCAATAATCCGGTCCTCAATTATGCCACACCACACATAACCACTCCAAGGACGCTGGTGCACAATTCATAGTCCACAATTCATAGTCCTAATTCATAGTACACAATTCATATGCATAGTTTTTATTAAAACTTGAGTCGTCAGTAAACAAAACATCGTCGAAAAAATTCGAATTCACCTGTAACTGACGCGGACCCCAGTCACAGAACTGAACAATATTACAAGCACCATGAAGTTATTGATGCACGGATATGTGTTACGGATGGATTTATGACGTCATAATATTCTTAAAACACTCGCCTTGAAAATTCCTGAATACTTAATTGCAGATCATGAACTACTGCAGCAAGAACAGAAATCTCTGCTTCTTCGTATGTTTTAGTCTTGCGACGTTTCTTTTTACCTGCATTATCACTGCCCGTACAATGCCTTGACTGTACAATACCATTTTCGATACGGTTATTCAAAGTTATTTTTAATGGATACACTTGTCAAATCATTTCAAGGTCATGATATCATAGTCACTGGATTCGTCAGAATATTGGCTACAATATCTTGATAAACAAATAACATGCTCCCATTTGAAAAACCGCTGATGACCTTGAGGAAGCATAAACTATGACCGTGACAAAAAAGAATTTTTAACCACTGTGCCAGCCCTTCTAAATCAATAAAAATACCTTTTGACATTTTCTCGTTCTTCTAAAGCAGGGGTTCCCAAAGTTTTTCTTAGGCGGGCCAATTTAATATTACCGAATTTTTTGGCGGGCCAAAAAAAAAAGAAATAATATCAAAACAATAACCACGATTTTTTTTGTTTCAAATACATTTAACTATTTCCTATTTTTTGTTTGTTTTTTAGTATAGAAAAAGTTTTTTCGCAAATATATGTGCTCTCAAATAATGGAATTTGTTGAGCATGTTTTCGTATTTTGGATAATTAACGCATGATAATTATTTATAAAAATCAATTAAGGAATTGTTACTTAAGAAGAATTCTTAGCATCGATATTTTCCTGTAATTCTATCAATTCAAATTGCATGTCTTAAATGATTAACAGTTCCGAGACAGGACTTACAGATTTGGCGATGTAGTGCGTCTCCCCCATATTTCAGAAGTTCTGCTGGTATCTCGTCCGTACCCGGCGCTTTGTGATTTTTCAGCTTATTTAAGGCCTTTTGGGTTTCTTCAAAGGAAGGATTTTTGACGGGCATGTCCGCTGTGATATAGATCTCTTCTTTGTGCTGTTCTTCCTGTATGATGTTTAGAAGGTCTCTAAAATACTTTTTCCATTCTTCAGTTATTTCTTTACCGTCGATTATCATACGGCCTTGGTTGTCTCTCAGTGTGTGGATGGAATTGGCTCTATGCCCTCTTTTCTCAGAGGAAATTGCTTTGTAGAATTCTTTGGAGCCTGGTTTGGGCCGGTCTCTCTCCATAGTTTCATATTTTTGTTGTTCGTAGTTTCTTTTCTTTGTGCGTATTATTTTTCTTGTTTCTTTTTCGACAGTCGTCATATTCCTTTTTACTTTGGTCTGTTTGCAGTTGTATCCAAGTCTTTCTTACTGTTTGTCTTTTTTCCACTTGTTTCCGACATTCCTCGTCATACCATGTTTTTGCCCTCTTCTGCTTACTCCTTCCAAAGATCTTGTCAGCTGTCTTGGTTATTATTTCGGCAGTCGCTTCCCATAGCTGTTCTATATCATTGTCTTCTCTTTCAGAGTTCAAGGTTTGTTCAAGTTGTTCTCTATAGTTTTGTTGTTTCTCTGCATTGTGTATTTCGTCCATGTTCCATTGTGGGTTTATTGTTGTTTAATTGTATTTGTGGCTAGATATTCTGGACTTGACTTTTGCTCTGACTAAGTAATGATCTGTGTCTCCGTCTATTCCTCTCAGGCTTCTTACGTCTATAATATTGTTGCCATGACGGGCATCTACAATGATGTGGTCAATTTGGTTGCGTGTAATATGGTCGTTTGAGACCCAGGTTTGCTTATGGATGTCTTTATGCGGAAACATGGTTGACTTTATTAGCATATTATTAGCTGCTGCAGTTTCTGTGAGTCTTAAGCCATTGTCGTTGGATATATTGTGTAGGCTGTGTTTACCTATTGTGGGGTATAGGCTGGGCTCTTTGCCTATTTTAGCATTAAAGTCCACGCAGAGTATGCGCATATCCTGTTTGGGCATCGTATCTATCTCTCTTTCTAGGGCATCGTAGAAGTCATCCTTGATATCTTCATCCTTCTCTTCCGTTGGTGCATGCGCTGAGATAATCGAAATGTTGTATCGCTCTCCCTTCATTCGTATGTAGCATATCCTTTCATTTATAGGTTTAAAATTTAGTATATTCTGTACTAGGTTGTCTCTAATCACAAAGCCCGTTCCAAATTCATGTCTTCCGTTTTTGTTACCGCTGAAGAAGATGGTGGATTTACTTATTTTTATATTTCCATCGTCTGGCCATCTTATTTCTTGGACGGCTGTTATATCCATTCCTATGTTTTCCAGTTGTTCCACAGCATTTATAGCAGCTCCAGGTCTGTACCAACTCTGGACATTCCAAGTTCCAATATTCATGGTCCTTTTACATTGCATTTGTCGTTTTTTGTGTTTGTCTGTCCGGTTCCGAGGCAAAGTTGCAGTTTTCATAACTAGTTTCTTTTTTCCGAGGGTGGGTAGTTAACCCTCCGCTCAACCCTTCTCTTTTATCCGGGCTTGGGACCGGCTGCAGTAAGGTGATTTCAGAGCTGCATTATTTGCCAATTTTCAATGTATTTTCCTTATCTATATGAGACTAATATATTATATTTCTGTACAAATGTGTAATAACTAGACTAGACATACTAAAATAATTTTTTAAATATAAACTAAACAATATTTTATTATATCTTATTTGTAATATTTTTTATTTATTTTACTACTACTATTTACTTATTTATTTTTTATTAAAAATATAATATATCGTATCGATATCCCGGCCGTATTCACAGGCTTTGCGGACCGAATTTGGCCCGCGGGCCGCACTTTGGGAAGCCCTGCTCTAAAGGCAAGGGAAATATTTGGGGTGATTACTATAAATGGCCCACCATGTATATTTTAATATTCTCTCTTTTTTAGTTTTGACTATACTCGAACCGGCGAGAGAATGCAGCTGTACTGTGCCGAGGTATTAGGGGCAATGGACGCGCCGACGAACTCGCAGGTTAGTTTGAGTTAAGAAATATGCGTCAGGTTTTCAAATATGGACGACTATACACCGCGCACTCGAAATTACGTGGGGGTATGCGCAGAACAATGCTAAACTTGTCGAGACGAGATGCATTCTCTTGCCGGTACGAATATATGTATCTTATAATCGATATCAAATCAAAACATTTTATTTCATAATTTAAAGTTTACATACTATAAGTAAGAACGTAAATAATATAAACTTATGTGAAACTTGTCAAACATAAATATGATTATAATACTTTACATTGGTAAATTTACAATATTCACGTAATTTTTGCCTATTTTCTAATAATACGACTTTATTTTCAAAAAATATTCATCCAAGTTATATGGTTCTATTTCAACATTCAACATTTTATTGTTATCAGCAGTGTTCCCTCTGATTTTTGTGACCTGTGTTCGCACTTTTTCACGTGTGTGCAGTTTTTTGCAAAATATTTTTTTTTGTGCGGCAATTAAAAAGCGCATACATATAATAAAAAAATACAATACTAATAAATAATAATTAATATTCAGCTAAATTTTGTAGCTACATATACGCATTGGCTCGATCTCACAGCATACCACTTGTACTACATACATCAACGAAACACACTGAAAAAACTACTCTAAAATCAAGTCAAACCATTAGTTCGTGAAGACAGAATTTAGCTGATTACTGTGGCTTCTCCTTTTCATTTAAATGAAAAATAAGAAAATTTATACTCTGTATAGACTTTACTTAAATATATATTGTTTCCGTTATTCATATAAGATTTTACTCTCATCAGTATATGGTTTTATTGCAATCGATTTCTTTGTTTCGTTTTAGAAAAGTGTCTCCGATATCTAGTAATTTAAATAGTTCTTTAAATTGTTCATAATTGAAACTAAACATAACCATTTCTTCAAAATCTTTTATTTGTTTAATTTTGATTGTTTCCCGCACTGCATGTTTAAAATCGTTATAAAATTCGCTTATAACAGATTTTTCTGTAAGAAAAGTAAAATTTTATTTTAAACACAATTTTTCAATTTCCGCTAGATCATAATTAAATTATGGTCATCCATGCATCAAATGATATCCAATCTTCTACTTCATCCATTGGAAACCTTTCTTCCAAATACCTAGATAATAAAATAAGCTTACACATAAAAGCAAAGCTGTATTGATGAGAGATAAATCTTGACACGCATCTACAGATGGCTATCCGATTAAGGTATTGGAAAGATATGATTTTAAAAACAATGCTATTTTTCTGGTTTTTGTTTTTGATAGTCCTAAAAAGACTCATTAGCATTATAGAGCTTCGGAAAGGTTGAATATATTTATATTTTCAGGCTGTTTTCCGGCTTTATAAAGTTTATATTTCTTCCAAATGTTCACTTAATAAATTAATAAATTTTAACATATTTTTATAGTTATATTTAAATCATTGGCCTATTTTAAGAGCATGCTTATTTAATTGTTAAAGTTTCCAAGGTATTTTACCTTGATTTTATTAATTTTTGCATGAGCAAATTGAAAAGCACCTATGAGTGTTAATACTCGGCGTTGAAAAATTTGACTTAAAGCACTTCTAAAGAGTTCTAATATTGAAGTCAAAAGTTATAAATTTATTTTAAATTCAATGTTGTTTAATTTTTTTAAACAATTTTGGAAATTGGATCATTTGCATCCGAAATACATAAATTTTCTCGGTGTGCAACACAATGTTGTTGTATCAAATGTGATAGTCTGCTTTAATTTAGCTGCTACACCATTTCGTTTTCCAAGCATTGCGAATGCGCCATCAGATGTAAACATAACCAGCTTTTGCAAATCAATTTGGTTATTTTCATAGAATTGTAAAATTGCAGAAAAATTGAAGAGGAATCGCATGTCTTTAATTGGATTATCCCACCAAAAACAGTTTTATATTGATCAGATTTTCTAAACTTAAAATATAAAATTAAACAGTTGGTTGTTGAAATGCCTGTGCTTTCATCAACAAAGTATAGTTTTTTCTAAGCCAAATATTTGTGTATTTTGGTTATTTATTTCTCGAACAGAAAGTAAAGATATGTTCATTTTAATTGCCAATAATAGATTATCAATTACGGATATGGATTTCATATGCAGGTGCAATTTTATTTTCTGCACGAAAAAATAAAGTGCGCGAGAATATTGTGCATGTGCGCTATGTTTAAAATTTATGTGCGCGCGCACAGGCGCACAGCTTAGAGGTAACACTGGTTATCAGCTAACCTCGGTGTTTCTTAGCATAAAGGGTTGCCTACCTTTTGCGCTATTGTGCCATCACTGACCCGGAGGAATTTAAATTAATTAAAAATACGTTATTAAAGTAAAACTAATTCTCTAAACTATTAAAATATTGCGTTGTCTACAAGTTCTGAGCTATGTTTAAAGTTTCAAGTTTCTAGCTCATCAGATCAATTCATGAATCAATTCATGCAACAACATCATAATCAATTTTAGAATCGATTGTTAGAAAAATCCCTAAGGACAGACAAGAGAACAGACAGACAAGAAAGCGAGTAAATATATAAAAACGTGGTAAAAAACTGAACATATGACACATTTATATTAATAATTTCAAACCAAATAATTTTCGTTTGTTTACTCAAAATGTTTTAAATGTGAGTGATGACCGGACAAGAGCAGACAAGACCACACAAGACTAGACAAGATCAGAGAAGACAAGACAAGACAAAAGCAGGCAAGTCCAGACAAGACTAGGCGAAATCAGACCAGACGAGACAAGACTAGGCGAAATCAGTATAGACTTATCATCTAATCTCAAATTGAATTAAAATTAAATGTAAACTACAACTTTGTTTTATTTTTAGGAATTTTTTAGAAATTTATTCATAATTTTACGAATAATTCTAGAAATGAGCTTTAAAATAACTGTTAAATAAGAGGTGCTTTATACAGGAGCCGATCTGCATTTGAGATTGTTTCTGTAAAATTGTCTCGTATAGGCGAAAATTGTGCTAACACGACACGACAAACCTGTAGAAATTGTTTTCACAGATTCGCATTTTCAGACAATCATTAAAAAAGCTTTTTTAATAAAAATCAGAATGGAACTAATATTTTTGAAAATAATAGTTCATTTTATTGTAGAAATATGTTATTATTCTAGAAATAATAAAAAGATATGTATCACATATAAATATTATAATTAAACGAATTCATGCAGGAAGAAAAAACGTTGTTGAAAACAAGACACGTGTAAGTGTTCTCTTTGTTATAAACAATTCACAAAAAGTAATAAAATTGCTTGTGGGAGTCAAATATGAATCAATAATTTCACAATGGCTGTGTTTCTCGACATTCTTCAGAAATTTACCGAATCTATTTTTTTATAAACTTTATTAGAATTTAGTTTGCATGTATTCGGACATAAATACCAGTTTGACCGGTCGAGTTCGCAAAAACTATCAAGATTTTATTTCATTTACGCCTTAGTCTATAGTAACAAGTTCCGAATGTTTTAAATATTTTCGTGTTGTTTCTTCAACTTTTGCACATTAATGATGTAATATTACTATTACGGAATAGTGTATTAATAATACACTATTCCGCTCAAATAGTTAAATATCAATTATAAGTATATATTTTTCGTAGTAATATAGTAGGCGATTTTAAAGGTATATTAAAAACAAATCTAAACTAGACATAGGAAGGAAAAATGGTTGAAGGACTCGATAAGAGGTCGATAACCATTTGCTATACTCGTAATTACACTACATTTGCAATACATATTATTATTACGGAGAAAATTCCAAAACTGAATCAAAGTCTAGATTAGAGATCAGTAAATGGGCGCCTGTGTTCGCATCTCAGCCTTCGGAACACCTTATTTGCGTCTTCCCTTCACAGTTTTAAAATTTTAATTGGTGCTATTGTTGGTAGAATGCTTGTAGGCCGCTGGTCTATGTATCAGATAAAGTACGTAATACGCTTTTTTCTATATTGCGTCTGTAATGGACTCATAACAGCACTCATATGCGTGCGGTTATGGCTCGCCGAATGCGATACAATTTTCTAAATATGTATCGGCGTATTTTTTGATTTACAAATGGCATAAAAGGGCGCAAAATAGAAAAAATGCTATAAAAAAACTCGTTCTTAAGGCGTTTTTCAGCACTTGTCCATTAGAAAACTGCTCGCTAGGCTCGTCGTTTTCCAAACTTGGACGCGTGCTGTAAAATCGCGCTTACTGAACTCGTCCTTTAATATCATTTATTCTAGATTTGAATGCGACAACTACTGCAACAAGTCTACACAAGACTAGATATGACAAATCAAGGCTTGACAAGACTATATAATACCAGTCAAGACTAGACAAGACCAGGGAAGACCAGACAAGATCAGACAAGACCAGAAAAGATAAGACAAGGGCAGACAAGGCCAGACAAGACCAGACAAAACCAGACAAGACCAGACAAGACATGACATGACCAGACAAGACTAGCGAAGCCCAGACAAGATCAGACAAGATCAGACAGGATGAGACAACTCCAGACAAGACCAGACAAGACCAGATCAGATCAAACAAGAGGCAAGAGGCAAGAACAGGCAATGGCAGACATGACTATATAAGATCATACAAGACGAGACAAGACCAGACAAGACCAAACGAGACTAGACCAGACAAGATTAGAGAAGACAAGACAAGAACAGGCAATAGCAGACAGGACTAGATAAGATCAGACAAGACGAGACAAGACCAGACAAGAACTGAAAAGACCACACAAGACCAGAAAAGATCAGACAAGACAAGACAAGACGAGGAAAGTTCAGACGAGAGCAGACCAGACCACACAAAAAAACAGGCAATAGCAGACAGGAGTATATCAGTGTAAGTTCAAGATCAGACAAGACGATATAAACCAGACAAGACCTGAAAAGACCAGACGCGACCAGACACGACCAGACAGGACCAGACGAGACCAAACAAGACAAGCTCAGATAGGACCAGACATGAACAGAGAAAGGGGAACAGAGGCAGGAACAGACAGGTCCAGACAAGACTAGACAAGATCAGACAAGACGAGAGAAGGCCAGCCAAGACCAGACAAGGCCAGATAAGACCAGACTAGAAGAGTCAAGACGCGACAAGACCAGCAAGATCAGACAAAACAAGACCAGACGTGACCAGACAAGACCAGGAAATACCACACAAGACCAGACAAAACTCAAAACTAGACAAGATGAGACAAAGCAAACGAGACCAATTAAGACAAGACCTGAAAACACCAGAGAAGAACGGAGCAGACCAGACAAGAACAGAGAATAACAGACAAGTCCAGACAAGACTAGGTATGATCAGACAAGAAGAAGATCTTTTTCGTCTACTTTGTCAACAGATTCAGGTGAATTTGAACCAGAATTCGCCTCAAAATTTATCACAATCTATTCTCCATACCCATTACCAGACATAGTCTCATCATCAACATCATTTTTTTCATTGGCATTTGCTTCGATGGTAATAAGATTTGAATCTGCAGCTTCATGTTCATCCATTTCATTTTTGCTCAAGTCCGATTCACTACTATTTGAACTAATTGTCAAATTTGCAGAAGCAATGAATAGATTTGGGGAGTTTAGTGATACACTCAATCCCAACAATTGCCTAGGTGTTGAAATTGTACTACTTTCTGCTCCGTCATCTGTTATTGATAATTTTTATTTGTGTAGACGAATTGGAAGATATGCTCGTATTACTACCTTCCATGGCTAAGGTGCTGCAGTGAGCCATATCACTATTATGCCCGCCATACACACAACGGTCTACCGGACAGGTCTACCTGTGCAGGTTTGCCTGCGCAGGTAGACCGCAGCGTTTGTGGAAATAGACCTGTGCAGTTTCTTCCGTACGGTTGACCTGCGCAGGCAAACCTGCACATGTAACCTCTCCGGTAGACCGTAGCGTGTGTGGCGGGCGTTAGGCAATCTGTTGTTTTTGGCTGGCATGTGTACTAAGGAACAAGCTATATTAGGTAAATGTATGGGATTTAAGTTGAAAGTGCCTTGAGGATTGTTGCAGGATATGCACATTTCCACACCATTTGAAACGTTGGATTGACTTTGTGAGGAAGTAACGTTTCCGGATTCTGCAGCATCTTGGCTGTTGGAAATCAGGGTTGCCGCAACGACGTTTCTAGAGATTTCGGAGGCCAACCTTTCTTTATATTCGTTTATTTGGGTAATGTACTGGTTCTGAACCGTCTGGTTAATGTACCATTGTTGGTCCCTGCAGCTTTGATAGAAGGAAGGAGCTCTAACTTGCAATCTTAAAACGAGCGTATCTAATGCCACGTTAAGATATCCCTCGCTGGCTAACAAATCCAGTCAGTATCCCTAGCATTCTCCAACTTCGAAATCGGACGCAAATTCCCGCACCATATTCTTCGAAGAATCTCGATTAGCTTGATGTACCATCTCCACCCGGTACTCGTATTTGGAAGTTTCGGGATAACCAGCGTTCAATTCCAAAAACACTGAAAGATAGTTTCCTCTAATCACTCCGTTGCCGTCCGGATATACTTTGAGTCTCCAGCAAAGTCCGTTGCAGTGTAACGAAGTCGAGTAAACCGGATCAGCCTTATGCTAAGCGTACACCAAAACCGATTTTGTCGGCCGATGGCGGACAGAACTACTCGGACGAGTTAATCGGACGTGTATGTGCTTACACTGCAACAGTGTTACCACCAGTGTTACCACTAGTGTTACCAACAGTGCTATCCTGTCGATTATTGTAATTTTTTTAATGTTTATCCCACATAAGTTTTGTTTATAATAGACCAACCCCTATTATAAACACAACTTATTAATTTTCCAATATCCATAGTCGTTTAGGTAGATAACAAAAATATTTAACAATAAATACACTCAATTTGTACTGTAGACGCCGGCAGTTTGGCGAGAAATCCCAACAAGTTCGGATCATCGCGATGATAGGCCGTTTTCCGGCGTCATTGGACGATGACAGTCGTGTTTGTGTACGCGCTCTCATACTTTTACAAGTGTTTGATTCAATCGCCGTTGTTGCCCGAGAAAACTTCGGCCGATGACGGTTTAGGTGTACGCGAGCCGATACGTTGCAGTTGTGAGAAGCCGTGCATTACGAAAGTACTGCTGTCGTAACTAGGAACAATTTCACTGTGGAATTCGGCGGGAACTGGAGCGGCGATGGATCGTCAATGGCCTCTTCCGTATTGCTTGAATCATACGCGAAAGATCGCAAATTTTTGATATTAGC
The DNA here is from genome assembly GCA_944588485.1 of Phosphuga atrata. Taxonomy (NCBI): domain Eukaryota; kingdom Metazoa; phylum Arthropoda; class Insecta; order Coleoptera; family Silphidae; genus Phosphuga; species Phosphuga atrata. The sequence continues at coordinate 4,770,905 of OX155901.1, forward strand.
TCAGACCTGGTACAATGTGCAGTTGATGTTAAATTTCGTGTAATAGTCCAGAAATATTCCTAAAAATTTGGCCACTTGATTTCGATGTAATCGGTAGTTTCCTATTTGCAGTAGAAGATCTTCAGATGGTTTCAGAAGATCTTCAGAGGAAAAATTATATAGTTAGTTTTTTCTGGATTTAAAAAAAAATATTTGCACAAAACCATGTATAACGTCTGTCTAAGATTATGTTTGCTTTGATTCGGTTTTACACCAGGAAATCCTCCGATATTATAATACTTGTATCATCGGCATACATGGTACAGTATTTTTGCCCGATAAAGTTAACCAAGTCCGATGTATACAGCGAAAAAAGAACCGGAGCCAAAACACTTCCTTGGGGAACACATATTTTTACCACTGTGGTAGATGACATTCCAGTCCTTTCGTTATTTTGAATTTTGACGTATTGTCGTCTGTTGCTTAAGTAAGATATGAACCAACGCCCAGTTTTTCCTATAATTCGCTAGACACAGTCAAAGGCCTTAGAGAGATTACAAAAAAATGACCCACAAGACATTTGCCTTTATCCACCTCGTTAATGATTTTGTTGTGGAACTCATTTATTGCAGTAGTGGCAGATTTAGTTTTACGGAAACCATGTTGTTCTTTAGGAAGCAAGTTGTTTCTCGAAATAAAGGGCATCAGACGATCCGTTCAGTATTCTAGGATGTTTGCCATTACAGAAACCACACAGAAACCACTATTGGTCTATAGTTGTTCAAATCTGTACAATCTCCTTTCTTAAATTTTGGAACCATTGTAGAGATTTTAAATAATTTAATAATATATCCGGTACTATTTCTGAGGAAAAGGAGCTGTTAATAATATTAGTGATGGGTTCCAGAAGTTCATTTTGAAATTACATTCTTCTTCTTCTTATTAGCCTTCATACTTCCATTGTTGGATATAGGCCTCTTTAATTTTTTTTCCATGCTTATATATCATTTGCTGTTCTCATCCACTGTTTCTCATTTACTGTTTTCTGTTCACTGGATTTATTTTTTAATTTATTTAGAATTATCGACATTTCATTGGGGCTCAATTCTACCAAGTTCACCATTTTAGTATTCGTAGGTATGTGGACATTGTCAGTAATGTTCTAGTTTTTTAGTTTCATGAGTTGGAGAATCTTTCTGTCCCATCAAAGAAGAGACAAGACCAGTCAAGGCCAGAGAAGACCAGACAAGATGAGCCAAGATGCGACAAGACCTGACAAGATAAGACAGGATCAGACAAGGCAAGACAAATCAGAAAAACCAGACGAGACCAAACAAGACCAGTCAAGACCAGAAAATATAAGACAAGACCAGAAAATATCAAATAAGACCAGAGCACACTAGATAAGAGTAAACAAGATTAGTTAAGAGTTGGTAAGCATAGACAGTAATAGCCAAGAATAGACAAGATAGAAAAGACTGGACAAGACCAGACAAGACAAGAAGACATTACTAGACAAGGGTAGACAAAATTGGACTAAACAAAATCAGATAAAAATAGACAATACACAAGACCAAATAAAAATAGACAAGAAAGGCAAGGATAGACAAGACTAGATAATACTAGACAAAACTTGACCAGATTAGACAGGAGTAGACAAACCTAGATAACAATTGTCAAGACAGATAAACTAGACTTGACCAGGTAAGACCAGACAAGATCAGACAAGACTATTCAAGACTGAACAAAGACTAGACAAGGCTTGTTCAGTCTACAACCCTAGAAAATTTGTACATTGAACAATGAAGTAGCACGACAAATATAAGAATTTTCAATAAAATTTTCTATAAAATTAATAGTTGGAATATAACATCGGTATATACCAGGGGTAGGCAACTGGTTTAGGGCAAAGAGCAATTTTCTTAAAAAAAATTAACAAATCTTACGAAAGAGCCGCAGGGATTTTTTTTCCTCTAACCAATGTGGGTCCAGGGGGGTTATCCCTTAAAACACTGCGGCCCAATGGCCTATTGTATTTCCCCACATTGTTTCGTTCATGCAAATAGATCCAGTCCCTCTATTAGGTCCAGGATTCTATGTGCCATGTTTTTCACGGGGACTCTCTCAGCTGTAATATCAAGCTTGTGTCTCCTACGTGCAATTGCTTCACAGTGGAAGATTATTTGGCCATCGGTTTCGTCCTATAGCGTCCATATAATTTGTCCATAGCATAACCTGCATAAAGGTTCATCCTTCCAGATACCCATTTTATGCAGGTGTTCTCGTAGAGGGCAGTGTCCTGTAAGTAGGAATACCACAATTGCGATCTGCTTCCTTGGCAGTTGCAGGATTTCAGCAGTTCGAGTTTACGATAGGTTTACTAACATTCGTTTGCTGTGTGTCAGACCATTCAAATTGACCCACTGTAGACGGTGCTTAGTTGCTACCCATTTACAGATTTTATTTCGGGTCGTGGTCTTGGTAATGTAGAGTCCGTTTTCAGCAATGATGTTTGCCTTGCAGGCTCCATCTCTTGCTAGCTTATCCGCCATTTCGTTACCCACCAGTCCCGTGTGGCTAGGCACCCAAGCGTGTGAGACCTTGTTATGCTTTGCCAGGGCTTTTAGGTCCTGAATACAGTCCCAACCTGAGTTGGATTTGATTTCGTAACACGCTAGAGCATTAATCGCAGCCTGACTGTTCGTGAAAGTGAGGATGTTTCTACTTTTGTCGTCCATTTTCAAATTTTCACGGGCACAGACCATGATAGCGTGTATTTCTGCTTGGAATACTGATAGACAAATACTGGGTACAGATAGGCTGCACGCCAGGGACAGTCCATAGATTCCTGCGACAGTACCACTGTCCTTCTTGGAGTCGTCTGTATACTAATCCAGTCCTTCTTGGTAAGATCCTCCTTGGCAAACCCCTTGGTAGATCGAATGACAGCCTTTAGGACATCGAATCCCCCTCTATCCTCTATATTGAGAAACGATTCTGATATGACATTCGTTATCATGATGTGTCCTGATTCCCATGTGCCATTGCATATGCAACTGAAAGCTCCCATCCTTGCCTCGCCCATGATAAAGATATCCAGGGGAGGAAGGCCTAGGATCACCTTCAGAGCTGCAGTTGGGGCGGTTTTCATCGTTCCCGTAATTGCTAAACAGGCCAGTCTTTGAACATAGGAGAGTTCTCTGAAGGCCTGTTTTTGCTTCACTTTGGCCAACCATACTGTGGAGCCATATGTCAGAATGGGTCTAACTACCATAGTGTATAGCCAGTATACCATGCTTGGTTTCAGTCCCCATGATTTTCCAAGTGGTCTTTTGGTCATCATCAGTGCCATTTTACACTTGTTGGTAGCTTTCTTTAGGTGTTGATTCCAAGTCAGTTTGGCATCCAGGATTACATCTAGATACTTGACTTAATCACTCACCTTTAGATGTTCGTTATAGAAAATTGGGGGCTTTAGCCCATCCGTTTTTCTCATTCTAGTGAATGGTACTAGAGCGGATTTTTGGGGAATGACCCGAAGGTCGACCCCCTGCATCAACTCTCCACCTCGTTCAGTGCTTCTTGCATAAGCGCTGCTATTATAGAGGGAAATTTACCCCTGATGTATAGCTTATGCATAGCTTTGGATGTAAAATCCTTTATAACCAAGGCTATGCGAATGACATATTCATCCTCATCAGGGGCAAGATCCTCGCAGGGATTACAGTATAACAATCATATTTAATAACGTTCTAATTGTTTCATAGTTTAATTTTCACATATTGTAAAATAAATAATGAAGGCATACAATTTAATAAAATAAACCAAAACATGATTGAGATTTTTACGAGTGAATTGATGTGTTTTGTATCAGGTTCATAATTTTAGATCTTAAAATCCTTTCTTTCTTAATAAAGACGGAACAAAGCTTGAATAAATAAATATACTCAACCTTTCCGGAGCTATATAATACTCACTAGTATATATATATATATATATATATATATATATATATATATATATATATATATATATATATATATATATATATATATATATATATAAATATATATATATATATATATATTTATATATATATATATATATATATATATATATATATATATGTATATATATATACTATAATATGCACTAGTATTATAGAGCTCCGGAAAGGTTGAGCATATTTATATATTTTTATTATTATTAGCATTTATTGTTCATTATAAATATAATACAGTAGACATAAGGTGTACGTACATACATATGTTTAAAAAACAATGAACAAAAGGGCTCGTTTAGTCATTATAAGGTTATAGTGTCCTAGTCTTCCACGAAGTATTCCACATAGTATTCAAGCTTTGTTCCGTCTTTATTAAGTTTATCTGAGTATCTATAATGTTGTATGATTTTACCAATTCAAAATTTATCATTTCTTTCTATTTAAATTAAGTAACTAGCCATCCGCAGACGCGTATTGAGATTAATCTCTCATCAGTGCAGCTTTGCTTTTTTTAATTATAAATTGGAATACACTTACATTAGCTTGAACACCTCGTGCATGACTGACGAGGTCACAAATTCGACAAATGTCAAATCAAAACCTTACATCGCCAGTCATGCACGAGCTAATGTAAGTGTATTTCAATTTATAATTAAAAAAAGCAAAGCTGTACTGATGAGAGATAAATCTCGAAAATCTCGGCTATTTACTTAATTTATTGTTACATATCTATTGCCGACAGAATGAAGCAAGAGAGACTGCATACATCGCCAGAGATGGAAAACCAGGTGGCCGACGCCCGCCAGGAAGACCACCTAAGATAAGAGATGGAAGGATAGTTGGAGCTCCGCCTTACAGGATTACCAACCGAATTAAGCCTTGCCAATAAACAGACCTCAAGGTCTTTTCGAAGTATAAGAAGAAGATATCTATTGCTACATATTGTGCAAAAAGTATGACTGAATCATAATAGATAAGAGATAAGTTCTAAGATCGGAAAAGAACTAGAAATGGTAGAGGTATCCTTTATCTTCCCGTTTCGCGGCGGACAACCTAATCTAACCAAGGTAAAACCAACTGTCCTTACCACTTTGTCCTACATTGGACCGAGAGTTCGCGCTGCCGCGCGTATGTTGTGTACGGGAAGAGGATGTTGAAAAGACATGGAATGATTTAAAAACTAAAATAACAAATATCCATGAAAAAGACATTGGATTCACGGCAACCATAAAAAAACTGGCATGGATGACGAAGGAAATATTAGACCTCATGAATGACGGAAATACAAGGCAAATCCGACAGAATACAAACGTTTAAATAGGATCATTTGGAAAAAGTGCCGGGATGCGAAAGAGATCTGGATGTCGGCAAAGTGCCAAGAAATGGAACAACTAGAAGAAAAATATGACACCTTCAATGTTCTTAAAAAAGTAAAAGAATTTACAAACAGAAAACATCAAGGAGTAATCTTAAGAGACGATAACAACGAGATAATTCTAGGTATAGAAGCTAAGCTTGAGAGATGGAAAAAATATATCGAAACACTTTTTAATGATGACAGACCTTGCTCTCCACCACCCATAGATCACATATGGAATGAAAAGGCTCCAGAAATAACCAGAGACGAAGTTGTGCATGCAATGAAAGCACAGAAAAACTACCGGTTGCGATAAAATCAACGTTGAAATGCTTAACCTGATTGTAGATAATGAGGGTAAAGGCGCCTAGACTTAATAACAGCATTATTTAACAGATTATATAGCTCAAGAAAGATACCGTCAGATTGGCTTAAATCAACATTCGTGACCGTGCCAAAGAAACCCAACGCCTCACAATGTGATGACTATCAGATGATAAGTCTTTAAATTTAAATAAGTTCTTTCTTAGAATCATCCACACGCGAATTTACAAGAAGTGCGAATATCAGATGGACAACACCCAGTTTAGATTCCGAAACGGACTCAAAACACGTGAAGCACTCTTATTAGATAAGACTTTAAATTTAAATAAGTCCTTTCTTAGAATCATCCACACGCGAATTTACAAGAAGTGCGAATATCAGATGGACAACACCCAGTTTAGATTCCGAAACGGACTCAAAACACGTGAAGCACTCTTATTAGATAAGTCTTTAAATTTAAATAAGTCCTTTCTTAGAATCATCCACACGCGAATTTACAAGAAGTGCGAATATCAGATGGACAACACCCAGTTTAGATTCCGAAACGGACTCGAAACACGTGAAGCACTCTTTTCCCTAAATGTAATGACACAAAGGTGTAGAGACATGAATGTGAACATATTTGTATGTTTCATAGACTATCAGAAGGCGTTCGACTGTGTTAAACATCAGAAGATGATCCGAAAACGAAAAAGAAATGATTCCGAAACTCTAAGAACAACCGGAGTCGACGAACAGGACCTACGTTTTATATCAGAACTTTATTGGCATCAAAAGGCGGTAGTTGAGATGGAACAATCAATATGCAAATCAGACGAGGTGTTCGACAAGGTTGCGTCTTGTCTCCACTCCTGTTTAATTTGTACTCGGAAACTATATTTAGAGAAGCACTGGATGGAGTCCAGGGCGGAATCAAGATCAATGGAACCCCAATGAACAATATCAGGTACGTCGATGGTACGGTTATAATAGCCAACGATGTACAAGAACTACAAAGCATCATAGATTCCTTACTAGTTCACTATAGCGAGATGTTTGGATTGCAACTCAATGTCTCCAAGACCAAATTATTGGTCTTTTCTAAGACTCCAATAAATGCACACCAGCGTGTCAAGGGACAAACAATCGAACGAGGGACCTCAATAAAATATCTGGGAGCTAACATCAATAGTCAGTGCGGCCCGAAAAGGAAAATACTTTCAAGGATTGAGCAAGCGAGAAAAATCTTCATGAATATGAAATCAATTTTTACAATACTAGAAATCAGTTTGTAACTCAGAACTCGAATGATTAGATGGTAGGTACGTCTTCTCTGTCCTACTCTATGGATGTGAAAGTTGGACATTAAATTCACAGACCGAAAAGAAAATAGAAGCCTTAGAAATGTATGTGTATAGACTAGGGGTCGGCAAACTCAATAAACGTAAGAGCCAAATTTTTAAATATAATTAAGATCAAGAGCCACGGATTTTTTTTCATAAATTCATATTTTTGAATTTTCTTCACGATTGGCGATGATTAAGCGCCTTTGCGATAATATTATTGGTGGCCTTGACTACCAAATCCATCCAACTTTACGAATATCTTCTGGAAATGTTTGAGAAATTATGCAAAGGAAAGATAACACGTCATTGTTCGCGGAATAACTATTGGCACACCCATTCCAAGCCCCCGTAGGTTATTAAGCCAGGACATCCGATATCTACCAATGTTCTTTCTTCCCATAATCTTCGCTTGTATTATCAGTTGTAGCTGTGGATATTTGGGTCCTTTCATTATGTGACCTAAGTAATATAATGAATAGGATGGTTGCGACCGTTACTACGTGGTAATACATACTTATACTGGGTTTATAAATTGCTAAATGTTTTAACCACACTTAGTATGTAAAAACTATTTATTCACAAATTTGGACACTTATCACGACTCGAATTTCGACTTTTCCAATTTCTCCAGTTTTTCTATTCTAGTCACCCTGTCACTTCCAGAGATCCGCCGTATTTTGCAGTAGCTTCTTCTTCTTGGAATTCGTCCCCTATCGCAGATTGGAAACCATCACCATAATCCGGGCCTTGTCGATGGCCCGTGTGAAGAGTTCTGTGGACTTGTAACCAAACCACTCCCTTAAGATACGCAGCCAAGAGATTCGTCTTCTGTCGATTGTTCTCTTCTCCTTGATTTTTCCTTGAATAATCAGCTGAAGGATGTTGTACCCATCTCCTCTCAGAACATTTCCTAGATACTCTAATTAGATTTTAATAGAATAAGGCTAAATAGCATAAAGAGACCTAAATAGCCTTTTTATAGTGTTACTAATTTCTTTATTTGTTTTATTCATTCGGCGTAGCACTTTCTCGTTCGAAACCTTATCGACCCATGGTATCGACCTATAACACCACATTTCAAATGCTTCTATGTTCTTGATGTTTAATGGTTCGAGTGTACAAGCCTCCATTCCACGCAATAGATTGGAGAGTATATAGATTAGATTAGGTTCCCGACTTCCTCTAAGGGTTTGGCGCACGTCAACCTTAAGGCTTATTGTGCTGTGAGAGAGTATATAGGTTTTTAGCGTTCTGATTCTCAGATCGGATATTATATCCCGGCAGCAGAGTATTTGATTCATTTTTATAAAACTGTGCAGATCTACTTCAATTGAAATAAGTTATGAACGAGCATCGAGATAAGTTAAGAACAAGAACACCTGCAGTAAACAATAGACTTGACTGTCACTGGACTACATTTGACGACATATTGACGACATTTGACGACATCAACAAAGCGCGTGAAAATAGCTGCGTTTAAACAGCTCAATCTATATTTTAAATATTTTTTTTAATTTAATTACAGCACACCAATTTATTAATGCGGAATATAGCTTGAATATATGCAATCTTTCCGTAGCTCTATAATATTATTAAGTCTTTTTCGTCAATCTACAAGACTACAAAACAAATCTCCTGTTGAAACGCAACGGATATTTGTATGCTATTCACTAGCTCCCAGTCCCATCCACACATCATTTTTTTCTTTTGGAATTGTGACAAGTCCATTTTTAATTACCCACCACACTTTTAGCTCCATCTGTTGCAATTGAAACAATTTTAGTAATGGGATGTAATTTTTCTTCAGACTTTCGTTTATTTTAAATTTATTTTCGATTTTAAATTAATAGTTTTCTTATGATCACTTCACACATACGATGTAGGTAGACCGACGCAAATCCTCACACTATGCGAGACTTGACTGCGAGACAAAATTACTAGACCAACCGAGATCTGAGACAATATGTACGAGCCGCGCTGTGACTATGAGTCGTGAACTTGGCGGCGGCAGTCGTAAGACTAGGTATAGGTATATTTTCCAATTTCTCCAGTTTTTCTATTGTAGTCACCCTGTCACTTCCAGAAATCCGCCATATTTTGCAGTAGCTTCTTCTTCTTGGAATTCCTCCCCTATCGCAGATTGGAAACCATCACCATAATCCGGGCCTTGTCGATGGCCCGTGTGAAGAGTTCTGCGGACTTCCACTTCCGAACCAAACCACTCCCTTAAGATACGCAGCCAAGAGATTCGTCTTCTGTCGATTGTTTTGTACCTTTTTAGGGTTCCGTTGTTATCAACAACGAACCCTTATAGTTTCGATATGTCCGTCCGTCCGTCCGTAGTTTATCTCAGAGACTATTAGAAATATAAAGCTGTAATTTGGCATGGATATACAGATTAGTCACGCCGACAAAGTGGTAAAATAAAATCTTGAAAAAAAATTTTTTTAGGGTACCTCCTTTATCCTAAAGAAGTGGTTAGGTTTTTTTTTTTTCGTCTACCCAATGATGTAGGGTGTCGTTGGATAGCTCTTTCAAAAATATTACAGGTTTGTGAAAATAATATTTCGATTAAGAGATCCGTTTGTGAAATATTAAGCTTTAAAGTGCTAATTTTTGTTAGAGTCAACTCTCCCCCCTCCACTGCCAGCTAAATGGCTGTTTCTGGATATGTGAAAAAATTCACAATAGTAGCATATATAATGAATTTAAAAGGAAAAGTATCACGGATAAGTAGGCTTTATTAGTTTACGAGTAATAGTCAACCAACTTGTAACAAAACGAGCGGCAGCCGCGTCATTTAAACAATATAGTTGGTTATGTTGAACGTCAAACTCGACAACATCAATGTCAGCTGATTAAGTTATTGGTTATGGAATTTTGTCTGAAACATTTGAGTCTTGTCATAAGAGTAAGAATGGCATATACGCAACCCTACATTGCGAGTGGATCGACACGCACTTAGCCGTTTATTCTGATTTATGTTTATATTTCATTATACTTCTGAAGAGCCATAAGCTCACATCAAAAGAGCCACACTTTGCCGACCCCTGGTAGCACGTCACATCGCATTCATTGAATTTAGCTCGGAGGTTATTCTTTATTTTTCACATTCTTTCCACATCTATCTTTAAGCTTCATCAATTCATTATTCTCGCCATATTTCATCATCTTCAATAAATTGCTTCTTCTTTTCTCTATCTCCAGGCTTCACCATTTCATTATTCTCTCCCTATATCTCATTTAATCATCTTCTTCATATCGATAATTTCGTCTTCCTCTTCATATCAGCCATTATATTATCCTCTCTGTATCAGTCATTTCATCATATTCTTCATATCAGTAATTTCATAGTCCTCTCCAATTCAGTCATTTTGAAATCCTCTCTGTATTGCCCATTTTATGATCTTCTTCATATCAGTCATTTAATTTTCCTCTTCATATCGCGCCTTGCCTCCGACAGCGCCTTCCGGTATGCTGGGCACCTTCCCGTGTTTGCCCTATGGCCCTTCTCGTTGCAGACGGGGCAGAATTCGTCTTCTTTGCAATTTTGTGATGTGTCCCTCTTTGCCACATCTGAGGCAGAGGTTTTGCCTGTCGGGTCCATCAAACTCCTTTGCGTGGTTGCCCGTTAGCCAGCATCTGTTACAGTTGACCACATTTACTCGTTCCCACAGTCTGCACTGAACCATGCCCACTTTTAATCTTCCATTTTGTAGGAGTTTTTCTGCAGTTTCCTTGTTTACTGCGACGGTGGCAGCTGGGGTATCTCTATAGGCCGGTCTCAAATTCAGTATTTTTATGACTTCGCCTACGAGATTTTGCATTGCATGGTGTATTTCTTCTCGAGTGGTAACCGCGTCCAGGTCTTTTACGTGTAGGGTCACTTCACGTACAGACGGATGCTGCGAATTCTATGCGTACAAAGGATCAACAACGATGAAGTACTCCAGCGCATGCACAAACAAAAAGATTTACTGAACACCATCAAGGAAAGAAAAATGCAAAACCTGGGTCATGTGATGACAGGTGATGAATACGAAATATTACGCCTCATAATAGAGGGCAAAGTACAAGGGAAAAGATCAGTAGCAAGACGCCAGAACTCGTGGCTGAAAGATTTGAGGAGAAGGTTCGACCGCTCGTATGTAGAAATCTTTCGTGCTGCAGCTTCCAGAGCTAAAATTGCCATTTGGATCGCTAACCTTCGGCAGGAGAGGGCGTGATAAGAAGAAGATATTTGTTTATTTGCATTAATTTAATGTTTTGTTAAAAATTCTAATATTGAATTAAGATTTAGGAGCTCTGAAATAAGTCTTTTCAGCAGAATCAAGGTAACAGATTCTTCTTGTAATATCTTGGAAGGTTACATCTATCTTATACGGTAATCCAACTTATACGGTATCCTTAATGTCACAGGACTCGTCACGTCAAAAAAAACCGGTGATATCACTTTCTTTGTAATTTGGAGTGTCTTTGCAACATTTGATGCAAATTTGCAAAATATTTTCTTTAATAAATCGAATTTTAATTTGTTTCTTTAATAACTTAAAAATATATATTTTGGACGAGGTGAAGAGTTACACAATTTTCATAAAAGAGCCGCATGCGGCTCGCGAGCCACGTGTTGCCGACCCCTGGTATATACACATAACTGGTATATTTTCCGGTACTTACGTAGTAACGCCATCACCGCTACATTTTTAAATGTCGCCAATCTACACCTATTTTTTTATGATAAATCGTAAAATAAAACATTTTATGCAAAATTAAATTTTTAAACACAACATTTTTAAAACTCGAAATACTTACTCGAATGGGATTTGTTTGACCAAGATTTGACATTGATTGACCACCAAATAGTTTTGTTAGCCCACATTCCGTTCAATAGATATTATAAAAAAATGAGGGGTATAGCCCCCCAAAATGCATTTTTTCTCTATTTGATAATGGCATCTTAAAAAACTTTATATGACCATGTTTGCCCACCATTCTTTTCAATAATAATTTTTTTAGGAACCCCAACATCGATTTTGTTTATTAATTTTTATATAATTTTTTTTCGTTTAAGAAAAGAAGAACTTCGACCATGTTTGTCAATAATTTTGTTTTTAATACAAAATATTTTGAAGAGCCTCAAAACAATTTCTTATGCCCCCCATTCACGATCAGTTAAACTGATCAGTTGAACTGACGTACATCCAAAAACTGACCGTGAGTGTGAAATCCTAACGTAAAATTTTGAACTGACGGCAACCCCCAGATTTACCGGGCGCACCATAAATCCGCTGCCTTCAGTTCGTTTTCATCACGCCAAACTGACCGCGCATGCGCTTAGTCAGTCGTAGTTTAACCGGCACGGCGTCCGGGCGTACAATAACTGAAGAATTTGTAGAAAAATGCTTGAAATATGTACATTCGTCCATTCTAAAATAGTTATGCCTGTCACTCGGTTTCAGTGACAACTCATTTAACAAATTAATATGAGATAACTGATATTTCTTTTTTAACCATTTTTTAATTCCGTTTTTTTTTTGTTGTTTTTCATTTATTAAACTAATTGTCATATGTACAATATCCTCTTCATAATCCGAATCAATTTTTTTAAGTTACGCGGGGAGAAATTTGCTAGCGAGATACAGCACGCGACAATCGAGAACTGAAGGCCGGTTTTAAGCCAGTGAGTGGGGAAATCATTTTGAACTGATCAGTTTTAACTGATCAGTTCTCAATTAATAATATTAATTTAATGAACTTAACGAAGTTGAAACACAGCCTGAATATATAAATATATTCAACCTTTCCGGAGTCTTTTTAGGAATACCAAAAACAAATCTCATGTGAAATTTGTCAGTTATTTTATAGCTTTCAGTTGTCCATCTTCGTGGCACTCGAAACACAAAAACTAGAAAAATAACATTCTTTTTTAAGATTCTTATTTTTAACATTCATGTCTTGGATACCATTATCGATACCATACTTCGAGACAACCATCTGGACGCGTTTCGAGATCTATCTCACATCAGTACAGCTTTGCTTTTATGAACAACAATTTGTAAACCACTCACTTGAAACCCGAACACATTTGAAACACGTCAAATTATATAACCCTATCACCCACATGGGTTTTAAGTGAGTGGTTTATAAATCGTGGTTTTTGTTGAGTGCCACGAAGGTGGACTGAAAGCTATAAAATAACTGACAAATTTCAAATGAGATTTGTTTTTGGTAGTCCTAAAAAGACTCATTGATGTTATAGAGCTCCGGAAAGGTTGAATATATTTATATATTCAGGCTGTGTTTTAACTTTATAAAGCTTATATGACTATCTATAAAGTAGCATGATTTTACCAATTCCTAATTAATAATACTTATATCTAAAATTCATAAATTTAAACATTACAGTGTAAAAACTCATCGAAAAACCATTAGTGGTCATGAACAGTGTCCAAACAGAGTAATAAACAGCTTAAATAAAAAAAAGGGGCAAGTGCAAGTTGTGACTCGCGCACCGAGGGTTCCGTACAAACTTGCAAGTAAGGTATCTTTTTTTTGTGGAGGACGTAGCAAGCACATTCAGTTAAATTGACAAGTGGCCCTCCTGAAATCACGACCATCTTAATACCGCTGCAAGCATAACCTCAAGATGTCGCTGTCGCCGTCGAATTCTAGCCTATATTTTATTACCATACATCCCCCATTCACTATGAGTGTTTAGGGGTTCTGGAACTTCACTATTTGTTTTTACTGCTCAATTTTGCCTGTATACCTATATACCCTGTATAAAGGTATACAGGGTATTTTTTTTTAATAACTCGAATATTTTTAAACTTATAAAAAGAAAACTTTATTTTAGTATTACCCATATTCACTAACTTATATTAAGATCTAACTATTTCTTGATCTAATATAAACTATTATATTAACTATTTCTAGATCTATTTCGATACTCTTAACATTCAGTTGTTCAATTGACAGCTTTTGGGCAATTGACTACCAAAAAATATAGGGCGTACGTGATTTAAGTATAGGTATGTAGATTATAAAGAAAAATTAGACGAAATATAATATATACAGGATGTTACGGGACTTGAGTATGTCGCATGTCGGTTATAAACATGCAAAATTTAGACATAATAAATACCCTGTATATATTATGTATAAAGAGCGTACGTGATGAAATGCATAACGAATATAAACAAAGAAAATTCAGAATAAACAGCAAACAACAAAATGGGTAATACTAAAATATTACTCGAAATTACTCGAATTTTTTTAACCCCGGTTAGATTAGGTTGCCCGCCGCGAAGCGGATAGATAAATCAAGCAATCAACTCTCGATCCAATATATAGCGGTGGTGGCGTTAATACGTTAGTACCTATTTTCCTATTATTAAGAGTGCTTATTTGTCGTGAATTATTCCAAGTGTGTAGGGCTGCAAGATATCTATTGAGACATGTTTTCTCATGAAAATCAAATAAGACATATCAATGACAATCAATGCGCAGAAGGTGTGAAAAGTTTGAGGACTTCTGTTGGAGATTGAAAAGCTATAAGAATGATTGTAACATATTGTAAAATAAATAAATTTAGAATTCAAATTTAATTGAGATTATTTAATATTTTCAATAATTTGTTTTAATATACTTAAACGAAACAATATTTTTTTCAAAATAGATGAAAACAAAAAAATGTTTAAATAAAATTTGAAAAAGCATTAATAGCTAAATAAATAAAGATTAGTTAAAAAAGCTTCATCAAATAGGGGCGGAAAGAAGTCTTGGTCGATAGCTCTTTGCGAACACTGTTATCCTTGCGTGTTTTTAAATATTTTTAATAAGAATTTCTTACCTATAAATTATTAGCTTATGAAAAAAATATATAAAGCAACCAGATAAGAAATGATTCAATAAAAAATAAAATAAATACCAGAACAAAAATATAATCAGTCCCCAATTTATCATTGCTGCATTGGGTTTTTTGTTGCTTGATGCACGTTAAATGCAAACATTTGTCACAATTCCTCGCGTATTGATTTGAAGTTATTAAAATATTTTAGTTTTCATTTGCCTAAACGAATCGTAAATAAGGAAGGAAAAGCGCGCAAAAAGATAAATTGTGTAATGTTTGCGATATCAATCGTAGAATGTTTTGCGAAAATAATTGTAGTAACCTTGAATCGGTGGCAAAAATGTTGACCGACTTGCGAATATGCGTAATAGGGAAACGGTAAAAACAATAATGCGTTTAATTGGTGGGGAGAGTGGGGGCGCAATTTTAATGAAAGAGAAACGGGGTGGTTTTTTTTTTTGCGAGAAAATTACCTGGTGGAGTGAAAACTATCGCCGAGACACTGTAATTAAGTGTTTAAAAGAAATATCACAAAACGCATGGAATATTATTAGCACTTACACATTGCTATTTGAGAATTTTATACACGCACCGCGCCAACATAAGTCGCGAACTGACTAAACTAACTAGCACTTCACTCTCTCGCAATGCACACGCACAAACAGCACACACACAGCACACAGCTCAGCCGTCTCCGAGGTCACTCACTAAAAAACCACGGCTCACAGCACTCGCAGCCGTGTTTGTTCCGTCCGTCCGTTTCAGTAACAGTTGCATCTCTCGTACTTTTTACTCTGCGTGTGTATACAGTATTTTTTTCTGTGTGAGTGTGTATAAAGAAGGACACACACGCATGGCGCAACATGTAAAATAGGTCAATTGGCCCCCAAATGCAAAACTTAACCTACTTTGCGATCCCCCACTAGCAACTTGCACACGCATTCAATGCGTTTTCTAATACCAAGACTTTCGCGTCTGCTCACAACACAACTTGCATCTACCACAAGAAAATTCAATGCTGATATTGACCGCAATTTATTCCACATTTTATTAAAATAAAATAACATTAACGTAAACATTTTTCTCACAAAGACATTTATTAAATAAATTCTTTACCAAATAAAAACTATCTATATACAATAATATAATTTGTAAAAATGTAATTACTGCAATTTTTTTTCAATTTTCCAACTCAAACTTAATAAAAATTAATTGAATTATTTATAGAAATAAATATGTCATCTGTTTCTATTAATTAATAACTCAATTGCTTCCAATTTTTGCAACAAAACAATTTTTTTTTCAGATTTTGGAACAATTTGTTCTGTGAGATTTATATTGAACATATTTAGTAAGTTAATTATTCATATGAAAGTTCACGTGTGACTAAATATATTCATACTATAAAATCGTACGGAATAATATGATTTTCAATGAAATTGTTTTACTTAAAAAATAAATTTATGCAAAATCGTAAGTTCGGCGTTGTGAGACGCAAAATTCACGTATAAAATTTGAACGTGCAAATGGCCTAAATAAACGTTAGAGATTAAATAAATTACTTTTCGCCTAAATAAATATTAGTGATTCTTTTTTTCCTTCCGAAATTCCAGATGGAATATTAATATATATTTTGATTAACAACACCATTTTATGTAATCCTCACATGGTTTTTGTTTAACAATGAGAAAAATAGCCCGATTGGAAAATATTTATTTTAGCAATTTAACGTATATATTAATGATAATTTCTTCGTAAAATCATTTTATTACATCTTAAAAATAAATAACATTTAAAATTTGCCTTTAAATAAAATCAAAATTATTACAATAAATGCCCGAAACAACACCGGTGTGAAACTGGCAATAACTTTCAGCAATAAAAATTTTGCGTAAATTTTTATTTCAAAAGGTTATAACTTTCTTATTGATAGGGATTTTTCAAAATTTTCTTCACAGAACTGTTGCACAGTAAGTCACCTCATAAAATATTCCAACAATAGTCCTGTGAAGTTAGCAACCGAATTTGCAAAAATATAATATTACATCGGAGTTCCCGGCAGATATGAAATAGTTCTAGAGTACTTTGTGCAAAATTTCAATAGTTCTGCAGAATTTCGCGAAAAAAATGGAAAAAACCAAAATTGAGCTAGCAACCACTTTTGAGAAAAACTGTGCGGTTTTTACATATTCCTGTACCTCGACCATAGTTCTGGAGTACTTGATCAATTTTGCAAAAAGTTCTGCAAAACTTGTCATTTTGCAAAAAAAAATTGAATTTTGAAACTTGCAAAAACAGTTCTATTCGCGGATATGAATAGCACCCTAAGAGTTCTATCAAAGATCCCTTTGTCATTTTTTGATAAAAACCTTAGTTCAAAAGATATTTGCAATAATAAGGGACCCGTTATTTTGAATGAAAATTTAAAAAAATCGCGGAACAGTTCTGTTTGCAGTTCCCGATAGAACTCTTAGAGTTCTATCGAAAATCCTTTAATTTTTTTCTGTAAAGTTAAAAATTAGGAAGATTTGCGAAAAATTATACTTCACCAATGCGACGAAGTGAAGATGAAAAAAAAATCGCGCGACCGTTCTGTTTGTAGTTTCCAGTAGAACTCTTAGAGTTCTATCGAAAATCCTTATAACATTTTTCTGTAAAATTAAAAATAGAAAATTTTGCGAAAAATTGGACTTTACAGACGCGACGAAGTGAAGAGAAAAAAATCGCGCAATAGTTCTGTTTGCAGTTTCTGGTAGAACTCTTAGAGTTCTATCGAAAATCCTTATAATATTTTTCTTCAAAATTAAAAATTCGAAAGATATGCGAAAAATTAGACTTCACCAATGCGACGAAGCAAAGAGAATATAATCGCACAATAGTTCTATTTGCAGTTCCTGGTAGAACTCTTAGAGTTCTATCGAAAATCTTTATAACAATTTTCTCCAAAGTTAAAAATTCGAGAGATATGGGAAAATTTTTCACTTCAATTGTGAATTCGAAATTGTATTTTTCGTATATCTTTCCAATTTTTAACTATATAACATATTTTTAATTATTGAATGTGATAAAACAGGAGATCGTTGAGTATGAGAATCTTTTTGAACAAATGGTTCTTGTTTTTCTTCGATTTTAATTTGATCTTTCTTCTTATTCTTATGTCCCTTGTTTGGTTTGGCAAATTTAGATTCTTCTTTCCTTCCTAGTTCTTCTGTTTTAGTTACTTGAGATACTTTAGCATCAGTTATTGGTGTTTCTTCGACTTTTTGAGGTTTATCATACTTAGTTGCTGGTTCTTTAGATTCTTCAACTTTTTGTATTGCTTCTGCTTTATCTGGTTTAGTTTCTTCATCATCAGAAAGAACCATGGGTTCATCTAATATACTTTCCCAAAGCGAACTTGAATCATCAATTGGTAAACCTTTGTAAGCAGTTTTCTGTGGAATATTCAACTCTTCCTTGACAACTATTTCTCCTACTTTTATTACTGATTCTGTAGGTTCTTGTTCAGCAATCTTAATTTGAGCTTCTTCAACATTGTCATTCTTATTCTTAGTCGTTGGCTCTTGAGATACTTCAACTACTTCTGTTGGATTTTCTACAACCGCTTTAGTTTCTTCATCATCAGAAGGAACCATTGGCTCATCCAATATACTTTCCCAAAGCGAACTTGAATCATCAATTGGTAAACCTTTGTAGGCAGTTTTCTGTGGAATATTCAACTCTTCTTTGACAACTATTTCTTCTACTTTTACTAAAGTTTCTGTAGGTTGTTCTTTAACAATTTTCATTTGGGCTTCGTTATTGGCTTCGTTCGATATTGGTTCTTGAGATTCTTCAACGAATTGTATTGTATTTTCATTATCCGGTTTGGATTCTTCATCATCAGAAAGAACCATTGGTTCATCCAATATATCCACCCAAAGTGAACTTGAGTCGTCAATTGGTAAACCTTTGTAAGCTACTTTCTGTGGGACGTTAACTTCCTCCTTCAAAACTTGTTCAGTTACTCTCACTCCAGCGTCCGTACGTTCTTCTTTAACAGTAATTGTCGTTGTAGACACCAATACATCTGTCGTACTTTCTGAAGTAGGTTGAGGTGATACATTTTCTTCATCGTCGGATAAAACCATAGGTTCATCTAATATATCCAATACATTGCTAGACTCATCAATGGGCAAACCTTTATATGCGGGTTTCTCGGGGATTACTTTATCAACCAATTTAACGTCTTTATCTTCTGTAGGGGACACAGATTCTCCTTTAGCGACAACAGTTTTTCCTATTTCTTCATCTGTTGGTTTGGGTTGAACTTGTTGCAGTTCATCTGTTGGTTTTGGTTCTTCTTCATCGGATAAAATCATAGGCTCGTCTAGTATATCAACCCAAAGGCTGGTGGAATCGTCAATTGGTAAACCTTTGTACGCCGGTTTATCCGTAGGAACTTTTTCAATTTCTTCAGGAATTGCTTGAATATCGGTAGATGTTGGAGTTATTGTTGTAATATCGACTTTTGTTGTGGTATCGTATGTTATTTTTACAGGCTCTAGTTTTGTTTGCTCTTCGTCTTCTTCCAAAGTTATTGGTTCATCTAATAAATCAACCCACAGCGTGCTAGAATTGTCTATTGGAAGACCTTTGTAGGCAGATTTAGTTTCCGTTTTAGCTTCTTCAGCTTTACCAGGTTTAACCAATGTAATATTTTCTTCCACTCTTGGTTGTTCATGCGATAAAATTGTCTTTGTTGTTACTGCTGTTTTCTGTTTTTCGAGTTTTTCCGTAGATACGTCCAAATGTTCAGTAACTGAAGGTTGTTCTTCTGAAATTATTGTGCTAGTAATAATTGTGGTCGTAATCGTTTTACTGCTTAAATCTTGGTCGGGTGTTTTACTCTCAGTTATTACCGTTTCTTCGTCTACCTTCTTCTTTTTAGACTCCTTCTTAATAATAAATGTTATAAGGTTTTTCGATAGAATTCTAAGAGTTCTACCAGGAACTGCAAACAGAACTATTGCGCGATTATTTTCTCTTTGCTTCGTCGCTTCGGTGAAGTCTAATTTTTCGCGTATCTTTCGAATTTTTAACTTTGAAGAAAAATGTTATAAGGATTTTCGATAAAACTCTAAGAGTTCTACCAGGAACTGCAAACAGAACTATTGCGCGATTCTTTTCTCTTTGCTTCGTCGCATCTGTAAAGTCTAATTTTTCGTATATCTTTCGAATTTTTAACTTTGAGAAAGAAAAATGCTATAAAGATTTTCGATAGAACTCTAGGAGTTCTACCAGGAACTGCAATCAGAACTATTGCGCGATTTTTTTCTCTTCACTTCGTCGCGTTGGTAAAGTCCAATTTTTCCCAAAATTTTCTATTTTTAATTTTACAGAGAAATGTTATAAGGACTTTCGATAGAACTATAAGAGTTCTACCGGGACCTGCAAACAGTACTGTTGTGCGATTTTTTTCTCTTCATTTCGTCACATCGGGGAAGTCGAAATTCTCGCATTTCTTTCTAATTTTTAATTTTACAGAAAAATCTTGTAAGGACTTTCAATAGAACTCTAAGAGTTCTACCGGGATCTGCAAACAGAACTGTTTTACAAATTATTGTTCATGGAAGCAAAGCTGTGCTGATGAGAGATAAATCTCGAAACGCGTCCACAGATGGCTATTCACTTAAGGTATCGGAAAGAAATAATCTTAAAAACAATGTTATTTTATGGTTTTTGTTGAGTGCCACGAAAGTGGACTGAAAGCTATAAAATAACTTACAAATTTAATGTGAAATATTGTTATAGAGCTCCGGAAAGGCTAAATATATTTATATATTCAGGCTGTGTTCCGTTTGTTTTAGGTTTGTTAAAGAGGACTCGTAACCGAAAAATTGAGTCATAAACCTCAACCTTCTAATTTGAGAGACATGAACTTTTGGTCTCCCACATCTGTGTAGTATTTTTTCTATTTTTTTTTTCTACAGCAATAATATTTTCGCTCTAATTTTAAATACTTAAATCTTATATTTAGCAATAAGTTATTATATTCTACAATTAAAACTTACTGAAAAATTTCATGATACTGTTTACTTGGGTGCTTTAGACAAGACTATACAGGCAAAACCAGACTAACAAGCTAGACAAACAACACTAGATAGACAAGACTAGACAGACAATAGCAGACAGATCGGACTAAACACACGACAATAAAAGACAATAAAAATGAGATCGGAAACTATAGGTCCATAGGCATCTTATCATCTCAATATCATCTTTCGGGACTATCTTTTCTCCCTTTCACAAGGAAAGTAATGGGATCGATTTTTCTGAACCCTGTTAGCAGCACTGCCTGTGTCTTTTCAGGAGCCAATTCTAGTCTCTTTCCTTCCATCCAATTACCAACTACATCTATAGCTGTATTTGCTGTAAGCATTATTCCCCTTTCTGTTTCCCAGTCACTACCAGAGCCAGGCCGTCAGCAAAGCCCACGATTCCCACTCCCTCCGGCAGTTTGAGTCTGAGGACTCCATCGTAGAGGATGTTCCACAGTGTTGTGCCCAGAACCGAGCCCTGTGGAACAGCATTGCGAACATCGCGCTTTTCTCTTGCGTTTTCTGCTTGCAGAATGATTTTTCTATTTCTCAAATAACTCGCAGTAGATACGGTGGCATGTCCTTTCTTGCCAGTTCCGCCAAGATGTTTGCCATGTTGCAGAATTAAAGGCACTTCTAACGTCGAGCGTTATAAGTGCACATAGCTTTTTTGATCTTTGTGAGCCTTCTTGGGCTTTTTTCGCCAATTCGACTAGATTATCTATAGCATCTACTGTCGACTTTCCCTCCTTGAACCCATGTTACTTCTCTGAGAGGTTCTGAAATGTATCTAAATCTTTGTTTTATTCTTTGTAGCAGTAGTTGCTCTAGGAGTTTTCCTGCTACATCTAGTAGACACAGGGGTCTGTACTTGGAGGGCCTCTCAATGGACTTATCGCTTTTCCTAATTAGGATTAGTGCTCTTTTCCATATATCTGGAAATATCTAATTGGTTCATTATTTACAAAACATAGTTTGGAAACTTTACCACAATGTTTTTTATAATCTCTGATGAAAGTATAGCTATACCTGGGGCTCTGCCATTTCCTCCTCCTCTAGTTCCTCCTCATTGAATGGCACAATCTATAGCAGGTCTGGTTGCTTCCAGACCTGTTCTTCATGGGTTGGGAAAAGTGCATCGGCAATCTGTAATGTTTCCTTCCTTCCTAACATTGTTGAACAGCGCGATTTTTTTCTTTTCACTTCGTCGCGTCGGTAAATTCCAATTGTTCGCAAAATTTTCTATTTTTAATTTTACAGAAAAAGTTATAAGGATTTTCGATAGAACTCTAAGAGTTCTACCATGAACTACAAACAGAACTGTCGCGCGATTTTTTTAAATTTTCATTTAAAATAATGGGTCTCCTATTATTGCAAATATCTTTTGAACTAAGGTTTCTATTAAAAAATGACAAAGGGATCTTTGATAGAACTCTTAGGCTGCTATTCAGATCCGCGAATAGAACTGTTTGTGCAAGTTTCAAATTTTTTATTTTTTTTACAAAATGTCAATTTTTGCAGAACTTTTTGCAATATTGTTCAAGTACTCCAAAACTATGGACAAGGTACAGGAATATGTAAAAAACGTACAGTTTCGCTCAAAAGTGGTTTTTCAAAAGTGGATTTTAGTATTTTCCATTTTTTTCGCGAAATTCTGCTGAACTATTGAAATTTTGCACAAAGTACTCTAGAACTATTTCATATCTGCCGGGAACTCCGATGTAATATTATATTTTGGCAAATAAATATATATATATATATATATATATATATATATATATATAAATAATAAATAGATATATATATATATATATATATATATATATATATATATATATATATATATATATATGTTGAATGTTATGTTGAAAATTACTACTGGATTTTTCTATTAAATGGCAACTGCGTGGAATGCACTTTTTTAAATAATCGCTGTGCTCTTATTATTAGGAATTTTGGAAAAATTCCTTCTTGAGAAATGAAGGTAATACTGTAGCTTAATAGATAGTGGAAATTATGTTGGAAAATTTTGGAAAATAATACACTTTGACGTTCCGAGTTTAAGAAGTGAGTGAATGTGAATATTTGTTGATCTTTAATATTTATATATATATATATATATATATATATATATATATATATAAATAATAAATAGATATATATATATATATATATATATACATACATTTTCCTTCATTTCCTACTAGGGGATGGATATATCTACATAACTGTCTAAGCATTTAAAAAAATTCGCAAGAATAATTGCATTTGACGATGACTTAAAATGCACTCACTCGACGCAGCAGTGTTTTATTGCTTGGCCGTCAAATTGCTCTAAATTTTACAAATATACACTTTGACAAGACCCTATTCACAAAAGTATAGTAAACTAAACTATTATGCTCTAAAAAAATGATAAAAAAGCTTTACCTTTGATGACACAGAATTATATTTTCGAAAATACAAGAACTGAGGTAAATCTGAGGAAAATTAAAAGTGCATTTTTACGATTTTGCAAAAATCTTTCACACATACTTCCGTAGATTCATTCTCTAGTGACATGTGAAAGAAAATTTAAGAAGAATTAAAATGTACTGCAATTTGTCGGTCCAGCAATAAAACTGTGCTGCGTCGAGTGAGTGCATTTTAAGTCATCGTCAAATGCAAATATTTTTGCAATTTCTTTTTAAATGCTTATACAGTTAAGTAGATATATTCATCCCCTAGTAGGAAATGAAAGAAAATGTGAGAAAAGTTAAAATTTAGAGCAATTTGACGGTCGAGCAATAAAACAGTGCTGCGTCGAGTTAGTGCATTTTAAGTCATCGTCAAATGCAATTATTGTTGCGAATTTTTTTAAATGCTTAGACCGTTAAGTAGATATATTCATCCCCTAGTAGGAAATGAAAGAAAATGTTATAAAAATTAAAATTTAGAGCAATTTGACGGTCGAGCAATAACACAGTGTTGCGTCGAGTGAGTGCATTTTGAGTCATCGTCAAATGCAATTATTCTTGCGAAGTTTTTTAAATGTTTATACAGTTTAGTAGATATATTCATCCCCTAATAGGAAATGAAAGAAAGTGTTAGAAAAGTTAAAATTTAGAGCAATTTGACGGTCCAGCAATAAAACAGTGCTGCGTCGAGATATTTTAAGTCTTGGTGAAATTTTATTATTTGTACGATTTTTTTTAATGCTTGGATAGATAAGTAGATAAATTTATCCCGTAGTGGGAATTGAAAGAAAATGTGAGAAAATTTTAAATTTACTTCTATTTACCCCTATTGCAATAAAACAGTGCCCGGCGAAGGAAAGTGGGGTGGAATACATTTCCTTTTGGGAATTTTTGCAAAAGCTTTTACACATGTCTAGGTACATTTATTCACAAGTGATGTATGAAAGAAAATTTGAGAAAAGTTAAAATTTACTGCAATTTGACGTTCTGGCTATGAAACGGTGCTACGTGGAGCAGCTGCATTTAAAGTTTGGTCGTTATTCAATTGTTTTTTTATATTTCGAAAAATATTTTATTTCGTTATTAGGTACATTCATTCTCTAGACATATTAGAAAGAAAAATTGAGAAATGTTGAAAATTACTACCTCTTTTGGATTTTTCTATTAAATGGCAACTGCGTGAAATGCACTTTTTTAAATAATCGCTGTGCGCTTATTATTAGGAATTTTCGAAAAATTCCTTCTTGAGAAATAAAGGTAATACTGTGGCCTAATAGATGGTGGAAATTATGTTGGAAAATTTTGGAAAATAATACACTTTGACGTTCCGCGTTTAAGAAGTGAGTAAATGTGAATATTTGTTGATCTTTAATATGATTATTATGCCTACGTGTAAAAAGAAAATTAAATTTTGTTGTAATATTTTATGAGGTGACTTACTATGCTGTTATAGCCGCCTTTGCTGTTATAGCCGCCGCCGTCCCATTACTTAGTGTCTAGAGTCCGCTGGCGCCATGACGGTTATATCCGCAACCCAATTAAAGGTGCTGAATTAATCAAAATTAATAAAGACGGAACAAAGCTTGAATATATTAATATACTCAACCTTTCCGGAGCTCTATAATACTAATGAGTCTTTTTACGACTACCAAAAACAAATCTCGTGTGAAATTTGTCAGTTATTCTATAGCTCTCAATCCACCTTCGTGGCACTCGACAAAAACCATAAAAATAACATTGTTTTTAAGATCAAATCTTTCCGGTACCTTAAGTGGATAGCCATCTGTGGACGCGTCTCGAGATTTATCTCTCATCAGCACAGCTTTGCTTCCATGAACAATACGACTCACAATACTAAAATACTTACTTTTTACAAATTATTGTTCATGGAAGCAAAGCTGTGCTGATAAGAGATAAATCTCGAAACGCGTCCACAGATAGCTATCCACTCAAGGTTTCGGAAAGACATGATCTTAAAAACAATATTATTTTTATGGTTTTTGTTGAGTGCCACGATCATGGACTGAAAGCTATAGAATAACTGACAAATTTCATACGAGATTTGTTTTTGGTAGTCCTAAAAAGACTCATTAGTATTATAGAGCTCCGGAAAGGTTGAGTATATTTATATATTCAAGCTTTGTTCCGTCTTTATTAAGTTTATCTGATTATTTATAATGTTGTATGGTTTTACCAATTCATAATCAAAATTAAGTTTATTTAAACAGAAAGCCTCGGCCTCTTCGATATCATCGACTTTATGAATAGGATGGTTGCGACAGTTACTACGTGGTAATCCATACTTACATTGAATTGAAAAATTCACTTTGTTTTTTACCACACTTATATTATGTAAAAATATTATATAACTTATTATTCACAGTTATATAAATTTCTACACATATCACGACTCGAGTTTCGACGTTTGACGGTCATTTTCAAGTGAAAACTTGAAAATGACCGTCAAACGTCGAAACTCGAGTCGTGATATGTGTAGAAATTTATATAACTGTGAATAATAAGTTATATAATATTTTTACATAATATAAGTGTGGTAAAAAACAAAGTGAATTTTTCAATTCAGTCATCGACTTTATGTTAGCAGTATTCAATGTTAAAGGCAGATTGCTGGAACAAGTAGGAACAAGTAGGATTGTTGGAACAAGTAGAAGCCTGTAGGAACAAGTAGAGTTCGAAAATTAACACTCTATGATTTTGAAATTTTTAGAATATTACTAGTATTAGAATTGAAAGTAAGAGATTACCACTACGATATCTTCAAATCTGTCAGTAGCTACAATTACACGGAAATCTGTGTGTGTTCAACAGTTCTGTGAAGAAAATTTTGAAAAATCCCTATCAATAAGAAAGTTATAGCCTTTTGAAATAAAAATTTTACGCAAAATTTTTATTGCTGAAAGTTATTGCCAGTTCCACACCGGTCAAAACAACAATGAAAACTAAAACATCTAACAGACACGCTAAAGAACCACAACAAACTCATAACAGCCATGCAAGAAACGCGATATATTGATACAGATACCTTCGATTCCGAACGTTTTATGGTATGCAAAGGGATAGTGGTACCAAGAGTGATGAAAAATGTACTACATTTTGGAACAGCCTTTATAGTCGACAAAAAACTCTTGAATCCAAAAGTTAATTTTGATTCTCAATCGGAAAGACTCTAAAGTTTTATATTCACAAGCAGATACAAAATCTACACGGAAAAAAGTACACTCTAAAAATTACAGTTTAAATAGTAACATCGGCCTTACGAATTTGAAACTGTAAAAACTAACAATTGTTTAATTTTAATTATAGTTTCCGGTAGTATTGATAAATAAGTTTTAAAAATTACAGTATGCGACTGCAATCTCTACAAATTTGTATTCGTAAGGCCGCTGCTACTATTTAAACTGTAATTTTTAGAGTGTACTTTTTTCCGTGTAAACAATTATTATCAATGCACATGCCCCTATAAATGAGGATACAATTCGAACAGAATTCTATCGAACAAATTACATTTGATAAATTCCATTAGATTTTTGTTGTATTGTTGAAAAAAAACGGGTTTCAAAGTAAAAGGGGTTTTATAATATATTCTCCCCATTTTGGACAAAAATGCAGCAACGTTGTTTCAAAACTTGCAAATCTTTTGTAGGATCTCAGAATAATTTGTGAAATTTTGTCAACGATTTTTCTTTCTTTCAAAATATCTTCAATTCAAATAGAGTTTAGGAAGTAAAATTTAACATTTTTTGCGGACTATTATTTATTTCGCAGAGAAAATAACAATTCGGGCCAATTTTTAAAAATAAACAAACTTTTAAATTGCTTTGTTTTGAAATTTCTAAGCATTTTTATCGAATTATTATTTATAGAAAATTCCGTAGTTTGAGAAAAACGAAAAAAAGGGAAAAGGAAATTTTAGAGAATTTGACTAGCTTATTA
Organism: Phosphuga atrata; assembly: GCA_944588485.1. Classification (NCBI taxonomy): domain Eukaryota; kingdom Metazoa; phylum Arthropoda; class Insecta; order Coleoptera; family Silphidae; genus Phosphuga; species Phosphuga atrata. The sequence goes on from OX155901.1 coordinate 4,798,235, forward strand.
TGTCCGAGTTTATTAAATATTCCATTTTATTAAATTTTTGTTACATAATAGTATATTACGTAACGAGAGTTGTAAGATGCATATTACTCGCGGAATTACGCACTCCCCGTTACGCGGGTCGTGCGTAACTGTTCCGCTCGTACTTAGTTGCCTTACAACTCGAGTTATGTACTATACTTTATCTACGACCACACTAATTTGTTTTAAGTTGTAATAGTCTGTTTAATAAGAAAAGTATGTTTGATGTAACACATTTATTTCTTATTAGGTTATGTTTATTTAATTATCATTATTCAACATTATAATAAACAAACAGTTGTCTTTTCATATATAACTGTTACTCTACATTATTTTGAACTAAACTATTTCGGTTTAGTTCACAAATTGAACTAAACCGAAAATTGGACTTTTACGCACGATTTGGATACTTTTACACACGATTATGACATCCTTCACATACAATAACGTATGTGTTCATTTTGGTGTGCGGGTAGATAAAATTCATTTATCTACGACCACTATTGTAAATGCCCATTATTGTACAGTTCGTGGACTACGTTAATACATCATAACACACACACACATATGTAACAGTCCGCGATTAATGATAAGTTATCATTTATAACACACACGTGCGTTTGGTTTACGATTCGTTGATTGGTGCTCCGTGCCACAATTCAAGCTAACGGAAATTGACATTGCGTACATTAGGTTGCCTATATCTATGAACACTCTTATTCCAGTTTAACCCAAATAACTACTATATAATAAGGTATGAAATTAATAAAGTATTTATTTTCATTTCTTTCAAGTTAAATAATGTAGAGTAACAGTTATATATGAAAAGACAACTGTTTGTTTATTATAATGTTGAATAATGATAATTAAATAAATATAACCTAATAAGAAATAAATTTGTTACATCAAACATACTTTTCTTATTAAACAGATTATTACAACTTAAAACAAATTAGTGTGGTCGTAGATAAAGTATAGTACATAACTCGAGTTGTAAGGCAACTACGTACGAGCGGAACAGTTACGCACGACCCGCGTAACGGTGAGTGCGTAATTCCACGAGTAATATGCATCTTACAACTCTCGTTACGTAATAAACTATTATGTTACAAAAATTTAATAAAATGGAATATTTAATAAACACGGACATAATAAGCTTGTCAAATTTTCTAAAATTTCCTTTTCCCTATTTTTAGTTTTTCTCAAACTACTGAATTTTCTATAAATAATAATTCGATAAAAATGCTTAGAAATTTCAAAACAAAGCAATTTAAAAGTTTGTTTATTTTTAAAAATTGGCCCGAATTGTTATTTTCTCTGCGAAATAAATAATAGTCCACAAAAAATGTTAAATTTTACTTCCTATTGTTTTACTCTCTCTGTTTAAATAAACTTAATTTTAATTATGAATTGATAAAACCACACAACATTATAAATAATCAGATAAACTTAATAAAGACGGAACAAAGCTTGAATATATAAATATATTTAACCTTTCCGGAGCTCTATAATACTAATGAGTCTTTTTAGGACTACCAAAAACAAATCTCGTATGAAATTTGTCAGTTATTCTATAGCTTTCAGTCCATGATCGTGGCACTCAACAAAAATCATAAAAATAATATTGTTTTTAAGATCATGTCTTTCCGAAACCTTGAGTGGATAGCCATCTGTGAACGCGTTTCGAGATTTATCTCTTATCAGCACAGCTTTGCTTCCATGAACAATACGACTCACAATACTAAAATACTAAAATAACTCACAATACTACTACTAAAGTAATTCACTTGTGGTATCTAAACAGCTAGCGGCCGAAATTTATGAAAATTATCGATGAACGTCTGATTTATCATTGTCTGCTCCCGATCAGAATTGATCCAAAAACCTATTTTCCGCGGTTGTAGTTGGTGTCAACCGACTGACGGTTGGGCTGTCATTTCTGTTTGGGTCCTGCCAGTAGCGCCACCTTGTTTTCTTAGTGAATTATAAGTCCAGAAAATGCTGAAATAAATCGAAAATTGGAATCATTTTGCGCCGTCACTTTCCGAAATGTCGTGTTAAGAAAATTCCGATTTTGACGTACCTAAAATTTGAGGAATTTTGGAAAAATCCCCCTCAGCGAATCGGAGCCGGCGAAGAAGCGAAATTTACTATAATTGCAGAAAAGTGTTGAAATTTACGAATTGCCGCGGTAAAAGTTGCCAAAGCTGAAAGACAGATAAAATATGAGGCGCGAAAAAGGGGCGACCATTCGCAGGGATCTGGGGAGCGCACCGTGGATGCGAAATGTGCTAACTTGGCTTCAGCAATTCAGCAAACAGAGTGTCGCCAATTTCCAGAGGAAGGACACAGTTTTTCATTCATGATCACAGTTCAAAATTTCTGAAAAATTCGCATGTACCCTCTAGCTAAGACACAAAATGCGAATTTCGTTTTTTTGCAATAACTTTGCCAGTTGCGACTTTTAATAGCCTATGACACGGTCCAGCCTGTTCTCGATCTGCCGTTGTAGGACAGGAAGTTGTATCATTTGTACTTTTGTAGATCTTGAATCGGATCTACAAAATTGCAGATTGACATTCTACCGGTTTCCTTTCATCGGCCCTGGCGACCTGGTAATTTCTGCGAATCGGCAAACCGGCACATACAGGTACTGTCGACCTTCCTCGAACGGTGTAGAAGAAATTTCAAAATTCCACCTACTTCCGGTTCGGCAGGCGCAAACGTCCAGTTTTGCAAAAACATCTACCGCCCGCTATTCTTTGTAAAAAAATCGCGCGGCCTCTTCTAAGACCCAGAGAGGAAGAACCTACGAAACCGGATTAGCAAACAGGAAGGCGTTCCGTTCAGCGGTCGGCTCGAAATAGAACGTCAAAGAAGTTCGTTTTTTTTTCCGTTTTTTTCGCAAATATCTCCACATTTTCAGCAAAGACTCTACAATTCGAGATGACAGTTTTATGGGGAAAAAATCGCCGCTCCCGATAGCACCACTTACGTCGCGATCGGTCCAAATATGGCCGCTCATCGGGCAAGAAATTTCGTTTTCCCGCCGCGCCGCCGCCGCATTCGGCGCCACCACAATGTCTCAAAGTTTTGTCAAATGTGTGGGGTTTTATAAACATTTTATCACTTTTGCCCGGCAAAATTTCTTTCGAAAATCACTCAAAACGTTGTTTTCATTCTCCAAACCCGATTTGACGTATTTTTCCCGCCCCCTCCTAGAAAGGTGTACGATACTATTTTAGTATATGTATATAATCCAGCAATGGAAAAATAATATGCCGAGAACTTTTACTGTTATTGATAACACGGACAAAATTCCAAGTTCTTGGAAATCTATCGAAAATGTGCTTCCTTACAACAACCAGTAACAAATAACAAATGATTTTTCGTTTTCTATAAAAATAATAAGTGTACAAAACAGCCAGTAGGTATTATTTTGTTGAGAAGATTTTAAGGCTTCGATCGTTTGCGAAAGCTGATGAAGCCAAACAACCTGAAGAAACTTCAGTAGAATATGAATTCGTAGGCGAAGAAGAATATGTAGACCTTACATCTATTAATCCTTTACGAAAATGTGGAAGCTGCAAAGGGTCCATCAATATTAATAACTATGTGTCTTGGGAAGCTGTGGATTATTGCAACGAAGGTTGTTTGATTCTTTTCCAAAAAACTATTAACAAAGATTGTGCAAAATGCCGATCCGTTGTTGCAGATAATTTACTACGAAAATTCTGTGTGAGGTTCGGAAATACTATAACTAAGTTTTGTTCAACGATTTGTCTGTTAGCGTACAAAAAGCGTACCAATTCTGCAAAATACCTTCTCTAATAGCTACATTTCTTAATCTACCTCATCCTGAAACATATATTGGACATAGTTTCAGACGGTCATCTGCTTCATTATTGGTAGACTCGGGTGCAGATATTTATGCAGTGAAACGGCATTTAGGATGGAAATCATCCACCGTTGTGGAAAGTTACATCGAAAATTATTTGCAAAATATAAAGGAAAATAAAAAAAATATTTGGAATTGAGTACGGAGAAACATATCAACAACTAAATAAAAATGAAAAAAATCTCAAAATTATTATTAGCAATTAATAATATAGGAATTATTATTAGCATATTATTAAGAAATTGAGAAAATTTACATATTAATATTAATATAAACAAGACTAACTAATAAATTGAGGTTATTTTAACCTGCTTCGCAGATAAAATAATGTACACTCGTAACACTCGTGTGTGAAAGGCTCGCCATCGGCTCGTGCTTTAAACTTCAAAATTCGTGCACAAAAGCCCTTTTTCACACACTTGTATTGAAACTACTATTTTTAAATAAAGTTTTACGGTACTTGCTATGTTAATCCTATATTAATTTACGATTGTGAAGCAATCTATTATCTTATATTTTAATTTGTTTGTTTAAATTTTGAAATTATGTTTTTAATACTTGCAATTCTTTATGCAAAAAGAACATACCTAAATATGTCTAATGCCCTATTACCCCTAATGCCATCATAATTAGTGTACGGAATTTCCAAATACCGAAAATCTTGAAAAACATTTTCAGTGATATTTCGTGTTATTTCAGTGATTTAATAAAGTATTTGATATACGTATCCAATGTCTATTTATTTCCAACAAATTTTCAATCGAACAAGTTTCCTTGCGAACTAGTTATTACCATTAGAACATTTTTCTTTCGAACACAATTCTTTCGAACAAATTGCTTTCAAACAACTTTCCGGACACCTTCTTGTCAAGTATTGCATAATAGTATATTACGTAACGAGAATTGTAAGAAGCATATTGCGTGCGAGCGGAACAGTTATGTGGATTCTGGAAAAAAAATCGTTATTCTTTAAACTGGAATAAGAGTGCTAATAGATATGGGCAACCCAATATACGTAAAGTCAATTTCCGTTAGTTTGAATTGTGGCACGGGCGGCGCTGAATATATGAGCACATAATAGCAGCTCTAAACCAATCAACGAATCGTAAACCAAACGCACGTGTGTGTTATTAATCATAACTTTTAATTAATCGCGTGTCTGTTACATACGTGTGTATTATGATGTACTTACATAGTCCACGAACTGTACAATAATGGGTATTTACAGTAGTGGTCGTAGATAAAATAGAATTCAATAATCCCTTGCGCAGGAACTAATTGTAGGGTATTTTATTGTAATAATTAATATTTTGCTTAAGAAATCCATATGTTGGAATGATTTTATTATACGACTTTGATTTAAAGGCAATTAAGGTAATTAAGTAATTACGACTAACATTTGTAAAATCGGAGCTAATTTTGCGTTGCACGATTTTGTCGATAGATGAAGCAAAGTTTATTCTAAAATGAACTGGTAGATTCATTTATCTAACAATAATTTTATATATTTTAATTATAGAAAATTCTCTAAAATTTCTTTTCTTTTTTATTTGTTTTTCTCAAATTACCGAATTTTCTATAGACAGGGTGATTCAGGAGGGAACGGAAATATTTTATCCAGGAAGCAAGAATTAGCAAAATAAGCTCATGTGTTAAAGTCAAATTTTCATTTGTTTCAAAGATAATCAAGTTAAATTTGACAACGTTGTTTAAGTGCTAATTTGAAACAAAATCTTAATTAGGTAAATGTCATAAAAAATGACAGTTTTAGTTATAGAAATGCCTTATAGAGAATATGCAGATATGGTGTTTGTTTATGGCTTTTGTAATGGTAATTCTGTTCGTTCAGTAGAAGAGTATTGACACCGTTTTCCGAATCGAAGAATTGCTAATAGGTAAGTGTTCAGTTACCAACTGAACGTATTGTTTCTGAAAAACAGCAAGGGCTGGGTTTGCAACTTGAAGAAGATTCTGGATGTCTGAAGAAGTCTGGAAAATAATCCAGGGATAAGTACAAGGCGCATTGCAATCCAATTTGAAATTCAACAAACGATGGTTTGGAAAACACTAAAACGGCAAGAAACGCTTTTCATCTGTAGAAACTACAAAATCTTATTAAGACTACAATTTTGTCAAAGGATTCGCAAAAATAGAAGATTATTCAAATGCATTTTATTTACTGACGAAGCTCATTTTACTCGAGATGGAATTAAGAATTGCTATAATAATCATCGTTGGTCGGACGGAAACCCCCATGCCACGCAAGAATACAATTTCCAACACCGTTGGACCGTGCGGCATTCTAAATGATCAATTGTTTGGTCCTTTTGTATTAGATGGCCGTTTGACTAACCAACTGTCTGTTCACCTTCTGGCAAAACAAGAAGGTTCGTACCACTTGGCTGACGGAAACGGAGAAGGATATCAAAGAACTGGGAATAACAGATCTCCTAAACAGACAGTCTGTGAGACGAATCCTGAAGCAAGTCCGTGGATTTCAGGAAAAACTCCGAAGGAAAGGTACCGCCTGGACAGAAGAGAGAAAGGAGTTACACCGACAGAAGATGCGACAGTACTGGGTAAAGGTCAAAGCCCAAGAGTTGAACAAGCGTGGTCCAAAATAGGCCTATTCGAAACAAGAAGAAGAAGAAAATGGCCGTCTTACTGAGGAAGGTTATTCACATTTTTTTTAAGACCATTTCCAGGAAATATTGGACAAGTACCTTTGAATATTAGACGTGGTATTATCTTCCAATATGATGAAGCTAAATATTGTGAAATTTTTTCTAAATTCCCATTTCGGCGATCGCAGAGGAGGTCTGCACCCTTGGTCACCGAGATCAGCAGATCTCACTCCCCTAGATCTTTGTCTTTGGGGATGGATGAAGTCGTTAGTTTATGCTATGAAAGTGGTTACAAGGGATGCGTTACTAGATCGCATTCATAATGCTGCGGCATTAATTAGAGCGAATCATGGTTCACTAAAACTGGCTACCAGCTTCATTTATAAACGGCACAAATAAGTGTATCGGAGTGGTTGGTGGAGTTTTCGAAAATTTAACGTGAATTACTGGTAATTGTTTTGTCTTTTTGTTTGTAAGTTCAGTAATATAATTTTTCGATTTTGCCTCTGCAATGGACTCATAATAGCACTAATATGCTTGCGGTTATGGCTCGCCGAGTGAGATGTGATTTCTCAATATGTAACGGCGATTTTTATATTTAGAAATGGCATAAAAGGGCGCAAAATAGAAAAATACTATAAAAACTCATTTGTAAGTCGTTTTTCATTACTTGTCCATTAGAAAACTCCTCGCTATGCTCGTCGTTTTCCAAATTTGGACACATGCTGTAAAATCGTGCTTACTGAACTCGTCCTTTAATATATTCCTTTATAATTATTCCTTTAATTTTAAAAGTGACTACTCTTCAAAATATCCATGAAACAAATGAAAATCGGACCTGAACATATGAGCTTTGCTTATTTTTTATTCCTGGACATGTCTTTAAAATATATCCATTTCTTCCCGATTCAACCTGAATAATAATCCGATAAAAACGCTTAGAAATTTCAAAACAAAACAATTTAAAAGTTTGTTTGTTTATCTTTAAAAATTGGCCCGAATTGTTATATTCTCTCCGAAATAAATAATAGTCCACAAAAAATGTAAAATTTTCGGCAACGTCCTAAACACAGGTTTCTATTTGAATTGAGAAAGAAAGAAAAATCGTTGATAAAATTTCACAAATTATTCTATTTCTATAAAAGATTTGCAAGTTTTAAACCAACGTTGTTTACGCATTTTTTTGTTAAACGCATTTTTGTCAAAAATGGGGAGAATATATTAAAAAACCCCTTATTCTTCAAAACCCGTTTTTTCAACAATAAAACAAAAATTTAACTGTAATTTATGTATAGTTTCATAAAATATATTAAAATCTATAAAACTGCCGTTATCCAAATTATACCAGCAATATTTTTATTGTAGAAAATTATCAGAACTTATATGCACGTCCCAAATTGATCTAGCGCTGTTAAAAGGCATCCAAACAATGATCAGTTGTGTGTAACAATATGATTATTACATGCTATATTTTCAGTTCGATTAATAACATATACCTGGGTGTTTCATTTCATTTGCCTAATCTTTTTCATATATAGTATGTTTTGTTTTAAATCATCAACTATTAAGACAAAATTTAAATTGAACTAAAAGTTAGTTAATTCAATCATTTCATGATCCGACGTATAAATTTTCTGTTAGTAACAGAAAAGAGCAAAAATATTTGTAAGTAGATTAGAAATGGTTCTGTAAGGGCACGCAAATATGTGCAAACCATTAAATCTCCATTAATAAGATAAGCTTGGTATTGTTGTTTCGCCTTTAACGAATAATAAGTTTAATAGTTTTAATTAAATGTAGTTACCGAACGCGATTACCATATATGCAAATCCCGTAATCCATTCGAATCTGTTTCCAAACGGTCGACAGATCAGACAGATACGCAAAATTATGATTTCATAAAATTCATTGAATATTTTAGTAATTAAAGCTCAAATATTTCTGTAGATTTATCTGAAATCCTATCAAATATTCGATCCGAAATTATAAACATAAAAATCGAGTCTAATTAGTCTTCCTTTCATATCTGAAATAAATTAATAAACTAATGGAACACAGCAAAATAGTAAAATGGTAAATATATTTAGTTACATGTTGGTCTAAAGTCTAAAGAGACCAACTAAGTATTTGGTAATCTACCTTCTTCTTCTTGCAGTCCTTCTCCTACCGGAGGTTGGACACCATCATGACTATTCTTATCCTGTTCACCGCTGCTCTGAACAGTTCCGTGCTGCTACAGCTGAACCACTCGCGCAGGTTCTTCAGCCAGGATACTCTACGCCTACCAATACTCCTGGTTCCTTTAATTTTTCCCTGCATAATAAGTCTTAGAAGACTATATTTGGGGCCTCTCATGACATGGCCTAGATACTCTAGTTTCCTTTTCTTAATGGTCAGCACGACGTCGCATTCCTTTTTTACCTTTTCAAGTACCTGTTTGTTGGTGACTTTATCTTTCCAGGATATTCTAAACATTCTGCGATAACACACATCTCGAACGCTTCCAACCGTTTTAGTTCAGGTTTCTTTAGGGTCCAGGCTTCAACTCCGTACAGCAGGGTAGAGAACACATAACAGCGTAGTATTCTAATTCGTAATTCTATATTAGTGTCTCTGTTACAAATAAACTTTTTCATTTTCATAAACGCTGATCTTGCTATCTCCACCCTTCTTCGTATCTCACCTGCCTGGTCGCTTGTTTTGTCTAGCACGGTTCCAAGATATTTGTAGGAATCTACTCTTTCAATTATGGTATTGTTGATATTTAGTTGCACTTGTTGGTTATGTGCCTTAGAAACTACCATACACTTAGTTTTTGAAAGATTAATTTGAAGTCCATAAGCTTCACATTGGCGGTTTACTCTTTCGAGTATGTGTTGTAGTTCTGCTTCGCTACCTGCCAATAATACCGTATCGTCGGCATATCTGATGTTATTTATTACCTCTCCGTTTATGTTTATACCTATTGGTTCTCCTAACAAAGCTTCTTCAAATATAGCTTCACTGTATATGTTGAATAATAGCGGGGATAGGATGCAGCCTTGTCTAACTCCGCGGCGTATTTCTATTTCGTCTGTCAGTTCATTTTCGATTTTTACAACTGCACTTTGTCCCCAATATAGGTTGGTAATTATCCTGACGTCTTTCCGGTCTAAATTCTTTCTAAGTATTAGTTGTTGTAATTTGTCATGCTGAACTTTATCGAAAGCCTTTTGGAAATCGATGAAGCACAGATGAATCTACCTAATTTTGTCTATATAGTATTATATTGTTGTTGTAGTATTGCTTGTCTAACCTTCTCTATAAAGTATAGTCTAGCAAAATCTGCAAACTATGACACCCGTGCCACTTGGTAGTACGTGGGAAATTCTTAGGTGGCAATGCAGAGATTATCACAACCATATGTTTTTTTTTGTAATTTTAATTTATAACGTTTCTAACGTTACATAAGTTATACGTAATAGTCATGTAGTAATTATAATATATACAATATTCACAAATATAAAACTTTGAAAAAACACTCTTTTCTAAGTTGTGGCACCCGCTGTCCCACAATTTAGTTGTGGCACTTTCTGTCTAGTATTGTCTGTCTAGTCTTGTTTGTCTTGTCTTGTCTGTGTAGTCTTGTCTGTCTAGTCTTGTCTGTCTAGTCTTGTCTGTCTAGTCTTGTCTGTCTAGTCTTGTCTGTCTAGTCTTGTCTGTCTAGTCTTGTCTGTCTAGTCTTGTCTGTCTAGTCTTGTCTGCCTAGTCTTGTCTGTCTAGTCTTGTCTGTCTAGTCTTGTCTGTCTAGTCTTGTCTGTCTAGTCTTGTCTGTCTAGTCTTGTCTGTCTAGTCTTGTCTGTCTAGTCTTGTCTGCCTAGTCTTGTCTGCCTAGTCTTGTCTGTCTAGTCTTGTCTGTCTAGTCTTGTCTGTCTAGTCTTGTCTGTCTAGTCTTGTCTGTCTAGTCTTGTCTGCCTAGTCTTGTCTGTCTAGTCTTGTCTGTCTAGTCTTGTCTGTCTAGTCTTGTCTGTCTAGTCTTGTCTGTCTAGTCTTGTCTGTCTAGTCTTGTCTGTCTAGTCTTGTCTGTCTAGTCTTGTCTGTCTAGTCTTGTCTGTCTAGTCTTGTCTGTCTAGTCTTGTCTGTCTAGTCTTGTCTGTCTAGTCTTGTCTGTTTAGTCTTGTCTGTCTAGTCTTGTCTGTCTAGTCTTGTCTGTCTAGTCTTGTCTGTCTAGTCTTGTCTGTCTAGTCTTGTCTGTCTAGTCTTGTCTGTCTAGTCTTGTCTGTCTAGTTTTGTCTGTCTAGTCTTGTCTGTCTAGTCTTGTCTGCCTAGTCTTGTCTGTCTAGTCTTGTCTGTCTAGTCTTCTCTGTCTAGTCTTGTCTGTCTAGTCTTGTCTATCTAGTCTTGTCTGTCTAGTCTTGTCTGTCTAGTCTTGTCTGTCTAGTCTTGTCTGTCTAGTCTTCTCTGTCTAGTCTTGTCTGTCTAGTCTTGTCTGTCTAGTCTTGTCTGTCTAGTCTTGCCTGTCTAGTCTTGTCTGTCTAGTCTTGTCTGTCTAGTCTTGTCTGTCTAGTCTTGTCTGTCTAGTCTTGTCTGTCTAGTCTTGTCTGTCTAGTCTTGTCTGTCTAGTCTTGTCTGTCTAGTCTTGTCTGTCTAGTCTTGTCTGTCTAGTATTGTCTGTCTAGTCTTGTTTGTCTTGTCTTATCTGTGTAGCCTTGCCTGTCTAGTCTTGTCTGACTAGTCTTATCTGTCTAATCTTGTCTGTCTAGTCTTGTTTGACTCCGAAGCCATCTCGGAAGAAAGCTCCGAGACCGAACCCGGTACTAAGAATCCAGGGGCTACGAAAAAGGGCACTGGATGGGGAAGAGGAAGACTACGTCATAAACCACATCCATCTGACAAGCAGCATTAAATTATTATTAAAGTTACGCCTTATCCCTGTAAGGATATTGCCTGTAATCTATATAATTGTTTTCAAATCCAATACTAATCTTATTACGTGCCAAAGAATTACAAAACTGAAAATCTTACAGTTAAACCTAAATCGCTGCAAGGCAGCACATAATCTGCTGGAATAGACAATATTCGAAAATAGCATAGATATTGTTATAGGTCAAGAGGCAAATAAGCGCTTGACTGGCAACTGCTTTCTAGACTAGGACAGCTTTATTTATACTAACAAATCATTGCCTGTGATATCTTACAATAGCTGTAAAGGTTTTGACTGTGTCGAGCTACCTTAGTTAAATTACTGATAAAGAGGTCTTTTTGTGGTCAATGATCCAATATCTTGTAATGATAGGGTTTTGTGGGACTGTCGGCTTATATTCCTCCAACATGTAGAGTATGTATGATGAGGAGAGTATGGTCGCTCAGTGACTCTTTCTCTAAGACTTGCCAGTTTTTGGTTGTATATGCAAGGTCATTCGTAGTGAAAGTAAGATCAATGATAGCGTGGGACTCTCTGCGCTCCATTGACAAAGAAAGCTAGACAGCAATGATGAGACTAGACAAATACTAAATAATCATGACTAGACAATCAAAGCCAGACAGACAAGATTACATAGACAAAACTAGACAGATAATACTAGACAGACAAGACTAGACAGAATTAGTTAGACAAGCCTAGACAAGCAATTCTTCTTCTTATTCTTTCGAATAGGCCTACTTGGGACCACGCTTGATCAACTGTTGGGCTCTTCTGTTCATGGGGTACCTTTCCTACATTTATTCTTGTTATCTGTCACCAAGAAAAACAACTAAGCAGTTTGAAGAATACCTTTACGATCTAAAACGTCAACTAAGGGCTAATTCAAGACACAAGGAAGTCATTCTAGGGGGTGATCTAAACGCTAAAGCTCATATCTTCGGATCGAAAATCCAAAATATCAAAGATACGATCCTAGAAGAATGGATCGAGGCAAACGACTTTTCCGTTATTAATGAAAGAGAAACACACGCTTAACACAGTACTACATGAACTAGGGCTAGACAACAAAATCCGCATACTCATTCTAGAAACCTTGACCAACACCCATTCCAAGGTTAAATTTAGAAGCCAGATATCAGAAAGCTTCGAAATAAAAACTGGAGTGAGACAAGGAGATGGACTTTTCCCACTTCTCTTCAACTTTGTCCTTGAAAAGGTTATGAGAGTATGGAGCAGATCAACTTGGGTGTTCAGAGTGGTATCTACCTTAAACATAACAACGATGGACTAGTTGTAGATTGCCTGCTGCCTTTGCAGATGACATGGCACTGATTGGTGACTCTCTTGAGATGGCAATAATGCAGGTAAATTGCCTCAGAAAACCGGCTGCCAAAGTGGGTCTTTAAGTATAGCTGGAGAAAACAGAAGTCTGCGCCAACATGAAAGAAGCAAACAGAGAGATGTTATTAGAGCAGGGAAACATCAAGAGGACTGAGAAATTCAAGTATCTCGGCGAATGGATTGAACCTAACTTATCAGAAAGAGCATCATTATCCAAGAGAGTCAACAAGTTAGAATTAACTTATCGACTGACTAAGAACACTTACAACAAGAAATGCCTGTCACGCAACCGGAAATTTAAGCACTACACATCAGTCTTACGACCAGAAACCCAGTATGCCATGGAGTGTCTTTCCTTGAACCGAAGAGGTCTGGTAGAGAAATTGGGAATCAAAGAGAGGAGAATCCTCAGGAAGATCCTAGGCCTGGTAAAGGAAGATGGGTAATTGCGAAGACGGCAGAACTCTGAGCTATAGGAACATATTAAGATTCTCTCTGACTGTGCAAAGAAAAGAAGGGTAGCTTACTATGGCCACGTTGCAAGATTGCTTTCAAACCGTCTAATCAACCGTCTCTTCTCCTTCTGGCAAAACAAAAAGGTTCGTACCACCTAGTTGACAGAAACCGAGAAGGATATTAAAGAACTGGGAATAACAGATCTCCAAAACAGACAGTCTGTGAGACGTACCGTGAAGGAAGTCCGTGGATTTCAGGAAAAACAAAGCCTTCCTAGGAAAACTTTCCTCGAAGGAAAGGTACCTCATGGACAGAAGAGCCCAACAGTTGAACAAGCGTGGTCCCAAGTAGGCCTATTCGAAAAAATAAAAAGAAGAATTGTTTGTCTAGGCTTGTCTAACTAATTTTATCTGTCTAGTCTTGTCTGTCTAGTATTATCTGTCTAGTTTTGTCTATGTAATCTTGTCTGTCTGGCTTTGATTGTCTAGTCATGACAATTTAGTATTTGTCTAGTCTCATCTTTGCTGTCTAGTTTTCTTTCCACGGAGAGCAGAGCAGCCCACTTTATCATTGATCTTACTTTCACTACGAACGATCTTGTATATACAACCAAAAACTGGCAAGTCTTAGAGAAAGATTCACAAAGCGACCATACTCTCATACAGATTCTACATGTTAGAGGAATATAAGCCGACAGTCACACAAAACCCTATCATTACAAGATATTGTATCATTGACCACAATAACGAAGACCTCTTTATCAGTAATTTAACTAAGGAACTAAGCAAGCGCGGAGTAAACTCTGTCGACTCATTAATAGAAGCTCTAGGCATAGCATGTGATGCCTCTATGCCCAAAAGAAGGAAAAGTTGCAGGAGAAAGCCTTTATACTGGTGGAACCACGTCATTGCGAACTGTAGAACAATTTGTATTGCCGGAAGAAGGACGTACCTCCGACACGCCAAAAGGAATAAAGATTCTACTAAGTTACAGGAATTTAAACAAGCGTACATCGATGCTAGAAAACAACTACTAAGGGAAATTAACCTCTCAAATAAATCCCACTGGGAAAACTTATGTAAAAGCATGGACGACGATACATGAAGAGACGCATATAGAATAGCGACTAGGAGCCTACGTATACGGCAGCAGAATTCAGAACTTCCGATGGATAAAATGCTAGAGGTGACCAAATCTCTATTTCCAGTCCCAAACCAACCTGGGAGCAACCTAAAGTTGGCAATACTCCTGCATTCACTGAAGAAGTGCTAATCATGGCAAGTAACCGTCTACGCAACTACAGAGCTACAGGACCAGATGGTAACGGAGGCTGTTAAACAAATGGTAAAAAACTTCTCTTGCCTAGTCCGGGAAATATTAAACAAGAGCGTTATGACTAGTACGTTATCTGCCAGATGGAAGCAGGCTAAATTAGTATTAATAAAAAAAACAAAACAAGTCCGTATGTGTACCTTCTTCATACCGGCCCTTCTGTATCCTTGATGTCGATGGCAAAAAAAACATATCAATCATTGTATAAATATTACGCAATTTTTTCACAAAAATACTAGTTCCATTCAGATTATTTTTCTCACATTCTTTTATTCTCTTCCAAAAAATGCTAGAACAACTAACTTTAGCACGTCTAAAAAATGAACTAGAAAGCGGAATGAACCTATCTGAAAGGCAATTCGGATTTAGAGAAGGCAGATCTACAATAGATGCCGTGAACCACGTAGGATACATATAGCCGAAAAGGAAACAGAAGGTACAAAACGGACTAGGAAAATATGTGCGCTTATAACGCTAGACATAAAAAATGCTTTACTCGTGCAAAACTCAGCTGCAAAATGCAAACTCGGCTGCCTGATCGACAGCACATTATCGTTGAATTAACGGAAAGAAATATACCGCCATATCTACTAAGAATGATACGTGGCTACCTCTATGACCGTCGCATCATCCTCAATACTGAAAAAGAAGTTAAAAGTTGTGACGTCAGTAGAGTGTTCCACAGGGCTCCGTAATGGGACCAACCCTGTAGAACGTACTCTACGATGGTGTCCTCAGGCTGAAGCTATCCAAGAGAGTTAACATAATCGGTTTTGAGGACGACCTGGCACTCACTGTAGTGGGAAAGATTGAAAGAAGTACTACGCTCAGAGCTAACTTGGCTATTGAACAAATTACTAAATGGATCTCCACCTAGCGCCGGAAAAGTCCGAGGCGGTCCTATTAACGGGATATAGAAAGATGGCTCCTATGTATTTCATAGTGATGGGTGTGGGTATTAAACCAAAAGACACTTTAAAATACCTAGGTATCACAATCGACAAAAGACTCTCTTTTATAGAGCACATCAGAAAAGCAGCAAAAATAGGCATGAAAACTACTGCGGTACTGGAAAAACTAATGCCCAATGTAGGCGGACCCAGATACAGTAAATGCAGGCTCCTAAGCACTGTGGCCCACTCTGCTATGCTCTATGGAGTTCCCCTATGGGTACGGACCCTTAACAAAGCCAGAATAACCGAATTAACTGTATTTCAGAGGAAACTGGCCTTACGAGTCTGCAGTGCCTACCGTACAGTATATCACCATGCAGTTTTGGTTATTGAAGGTATCCCTCTCATCGAACTGCAGGCAAAGCATAGAAATTCTTGATATGAGGCAGGCAAGAACAAAACATCTAGACATGAGGCCGATACCAAACTCATTCAGGAGTGGCAGGAAGAGTGCAATAACTCCAGGTCAGTGGACGAGGATCCTCATCACCTGGACTACTCGACGACACGGGGAAGTTTCATACTACCTCACTCAGGTACTCACGGGCCACGGTTGTTTCCGAGATCAGCTCCACAACATCGGGAGAGTTTCCGACGCATGTCATGCAGGATGCTCCTGGCCGATGACGAGATGAGGAGGAGTTAAGGGAAGTTGAAAAAAAAATGGTAGCAGATTTTTGATGAACGTGCCAAAAAACTAAAAAGGCTGAATAATGACCTAGTAATTACTACAAACTAATAAATGTTAAATTAGGCTATTGTATGTTAAATTAGACTAGATTCTTGCCTCTTTTTATAATGTAGTTATATTATTAGGTATTAATTATGATTATTAATTATAATTTTATGTACCGGCATAGTGTCCTTGTTGACGGAGTGCTGGCGAATAAGGGTCCAATAAATAAGCAAGCTATCTAGTCTTGATTGTCTAGTCATGCCTATCTAGTATTAGCTTCTAGTCTTCTCTGTCTATTATTAACTGCCTAGTCGTGTCTGTCTAACTTTGCCTTATATATCTTGCCTAGTTTATCTTGTCCGTCAATTCTTGTTTGCCTTGTCTTGTCTACCTAATTATCGCCCGTCTCCTTTTAATTATCTATTTTTGTCTGTCAACGAATTTTTATAATTTCGTATATATTGTTGCTGAATTATGATTTTATCACAAATTTAATGCCAGTCGTGTCTTCTCAGAGTTTCACTAGAACAAAGCGCATTTCCGGTATCACAATTATAATTTCGCCATAATACACAGAAAACTCATTCCAGTCTCGTTAACAATATCACATAAAGGCAAGCGCATTAAATATTTGAAACACATTATCCAATTAGAATAAGCTCACGGAACGCGAAAAGAAAATCAAAACAAACCGGAAGATAAACAATTTCAAAAGTTTAATATTTACAAGAAAGTAGGTTTTGCTGCATACAATAACAATTAACTAATGAGCGGTGCCATCAAATAATTAACCGCATTACTCCTCTTCCATCACAAAACTGCCAACTCAGTCGCAACCCTAACTAGATTTGAGCAAATAATCCATTCATATTCCCGATGTAAAACTTTATGTTGGTCTGTGAAATATTATCCGGATAAGGATTTCACACAATATCCAATTAAGTTGACAGCTTGGATAAGTGCGGGAGAGCAGCAGGAATAATTTTGTTAGCTTGTTGTATTTGGCAGAGACAGAACAATGCGAATAACATATATGTAGACAATTTTCGAATTCAATTTCCAATCCGGAATTCAAGTTTGGATGCTTATTATGATGCTCTTTAATTAGATTTCTAGTATATGATACGAGAACAATAAAACTATTTACTATATTTGATTATTGTCGTGTCTAATCTTGTCTTGTCTTCTCGAGATCACCAGAAGAATTGTTTTAACCCGGGCCGCGTTTGGAAAACTGAAAAATATCTTTAAATCCGACCTTACGCTTTAAACGGAAGGTATACAAAGTATACATGGCAGAAACGCTGATACTAACACGAAAGTCAATCAGGAAAATACAAGTCTGCCAAAGAGCTATGGAGAGGTCGATGTTAGGAATGTCACTAAACCCAAAGTCTCAAACCTAACAATACGATAAAGAACAGGCGTCACAGGTGCAGTGCAAAGAATTAAAACATTGAAATGGAACTGGGCCGACCACATTGCCAGCGGATGATAGGTGGACGAAACGGATACTGGAATGGCGATACTGGAATCCCACATAACTGGCATTCAGAAGCAGAGGACGCCCCCCGACACGATGGTCCGATGATATTAAGCGCATCACTGCAATCTGAATGCGGGAGGTACAAGATAGGGAGAAATGTAGAAATCTAAGGGAGGCCTATATCCAGCAGTGGACAAAAATGGCTGATTGATGATGATGATGATGATGATGATGACAAGCATGGTCATGCTGTTAATGCCATTTGTACTCATATTATCCTAGCGTATTTATAATAGGACAATATAAACTGAGGGGTTTTGCATTTTAACACTTAATACGGTATCTATAATAATTTATTTCCGAATGTGTTCACTGGCAGAGAAAATGACATATCGAGGTTTAATACTTTCTGTGTTGTGCTATCGAAATTTTGGAAACCGCAAACTGAACTCGGCGTTGATAGCAAAGCATAATCGACATCCGGCCCAATTGTCGAATGCAACGTTCGGATTTGTAACTTATTGAATAAATATTGCTTTCATTACAAAATAAATAAAACTGGTTTTTGGAAGAGAATAAAAGAATGTGAGAAAAATAATCTGAATGGAACTAGTATTTTTGTGAAAAAATTGCGTAATATTTATACAATGATTGAATATGTTTTTTTCACAAATATATTATATTTTCGATTGACACACATTTTTTATGTTTGATTAAATAATAGTAAACGTGTTTGCGCATTGATAAAAACTTCTGAGAAATTCTAAAATTCCAACTAAATTAGTCTTATTTTCTTCTAATCGGCTGAACTATAGTATGACAATTATGAAGAAGAAATTAATATTATAGTTATAATTAAGACAATGATAACGTTTATTTAATTAATGTTAGTCCAGATTAGACATTTGTAGATTTCATCATCAAATCGTGGTCTTATTATTATTTTACATAAATATTGCGTAAACCAATAAAAATATTTTGAATTAAGCAAATGTAAATATCTCTCAGTTTTAAATTTGAGATTCTGCACAAAATTCGTGTATTTTTGTCGACGCAGAATGCATCGATGTGTTTTTTTTGTACACACTCGAATCTAATCAATTTTCGTCATGCGACTGACTATAATATGAAAACATATTATTTGAAAAATATTGGCCTTATCTACAAAATAAACACGTTGCAGACCTTGAATGCATAATATATGAACTATATTAGAATCGATAATTTATTTAATCTTTCGACAAAACAATTCTCTATATCGCCCGATCAAATTACTTCGTTTTAGCTGAAACTTGTTAGACAAGCTGAAATAGATACAATTCTTTTTCTTCTTTCAACCTAGGTCCATCCATTCCTGAATGAAGGCCTCTTTTAATTCTTTCCACACCGTTTTATCTTGCGCTTTCTATACCCAGTTCCGACCAAATATATGAATTCTAGGAAAAAAATATTTAAAATAAGTTTTGAATATTAATTGATAAATACAATATTTTTAAATAATAATACGAAGCGTGTGGAAAGGTGCTGGAAGCAATGCCGTGGGCAAGCTAACCGAGATCATCCAGGACATCTGGAAACAGAAAATCGGACCTCTTGGAAATCGGCTCTGATCCATCCACTTCTCAAAAAGGGAGATTTTACTGATCTACACAACTACCGTGGAATTTCTCTCGTCCCAGTAACATACAAGATTCTCTCCAAGGCGTTACAAACAAGGGCAGAAAATCAGCTGGACACTCAACTGGGAGAATATCAGGCAGGCTTCAGGAAGACCCGATCCTGCGTCGAACAGATCCTCAATCTTAAAACTATACTTGCATACTCCAAGATGAGAAACCGCAAGGTCGTTGGCATACGATTCGATGGAAGGAATACGATTCCATTGATAGAGAAACGCTTATCAAAGTACTACAGGAACTAAGGCTGGACAACAAAACCCGCAGACTCATCCTAGAAACCTTGACCAACACCCATTCCTCGGTTAAATTTAGAGGCGAGATATCAGAAAGCTTCGAAATAAAAACTGGAGTGAGACAAGGAGATGGACTTTCCCCACTTCTCTTCAACTGTGTCCTTGAAAAGGTTATGAGAATATGGCGCAGGGAAGTCATCAACTTGGGTGTTCAGAGTGGTATCTACCTGGGACGTAAGAACGATAGACTGGTTGTAGATTGCCTAGCCTTTGTAGCGGACATGACACTGATTGCCTCAGAAAACAGGTTGCCATAGTAGGTCTTCAAGTGTCACTGGAGAAAACAGAATTCTTCACCAACTTCAAAGAAGCAAACAGAGACATGTTACTAGCAAGGAAACATCAAGAGGACTGAGAAATTTAAATATCTCTGCAAATGGATTGAACCCAACTTATCAGAAAGAGCATCATTATCCATGACAGTCAACAAGTTAGAACTAGCCTATCGACTGACTAAAAACACCTACAACAAGAAATGCCTGTCACGCAACCCGAAACTTAAGCACAACACATCAGTCTTACGACCAGAAGCTCTGTATGCCACGGAGTGTCTTTCCTTGAACCGAAGAGGTCTGGTAGAGAAATTGGAAGTCAGAAAGAGGAAAATCATCAGGAAGATCCTAGGCCAGGTAAAGGAAGACAGGGAATTCGAGGGGAATTCGGGGAAGACGAGGAAGGGAAGACACATAAATATTTTGCCGAAGGCGACATAACTCTGAGCTCTACGAACATATTGAGAGGCTCTTTGACTGTGCAAGGAAAAGAAGTGTGCAAGAGCTTTCTGTGGCCGCGTTACAAGATTTCTTCCAAACCGACTAGCCAACCGTCTGTTCACCTTCTGGCAAAACAAGAAGGTTCTTACCATTCGTACCACTTGGTTTACAGAAACCGAAAAGGATATTAAAGAATTGGGAATAACACATATTCAAAACAGACAGTCTGTGAGAGGAACCCTGAAGGAAGTCCGTGGATTTCAGAAAAACCCCAAAGGAAAGGTACCCCTGGACAGAAGAGAGGTACACAGACAGACGATGCAACAATACTGGGCAAAGATCAAAGCCCAACAGTTGAACAAGCGTGGTCTTACGGAAAGTTATACTTGTTTCTGACTATTATTCCTTTGTCGTTCAGCATCTTTCTTATTTTTGTTCAGCCTTTGACCTTTTTTGGCCAGAGTACCTTCATGTTTGTCATGAAGTAATGGAAGGAAGTGATTTAGCAGACCAAGGTTCTACATCAGGGGTCCTCACTAGGATTTTTTAGAGATCCTAATTGTTTTTTTCATATTTTCCTGAGGGCCGTAAGTCAAAAATGTAATTAGCTCCAGGCATACTTGAATTCGTTAATTCTTTGAAGTTTATGGGCGAAATCTTTCACAACTCTCAATTATAGCATCCACATTAGCAGGTTGGTAAGAAACTGAAATTCTCAAAATATTGTCAACGTTTTCACTCGTTAAGCTGGATCTGTACTTGTTTTTTATAATCTTTAGCTTACTGAATGTAGATTACTCACAAACACACATATGTAGATGCAAAAACACACAGGACTTTCTGAGCACAGTCAATTAGGTTTAGTCAATTAGGCCCGCGGGCCACATGCGGCCCGACAATATATAGATTGCGGCCCGCCGAGATGTTTTTTTTTTTTTGATAAACGGCGAAAGTGTTATATCCAGCGCAAAGAACAAAAATTAAAAGTGTAAGTTTAAGTCGAAATACTGTATCAAACAGTTCATGAAATATCGGAATATTTTAAAAATCAGCATAACTTAATAATATCAACATTTCAAGCCTATTCTGTTGCTCAGTTGGCAGTTTTTATTCGCGGCTGCGATGTTAAGTTAAGAGTAAGGGAAGAACTTTTGGAAGTCATTCCTAACATAATACAACTATCTGACAATTATCTGATATGTTTGATGCGCGTATGGGAATTTTGAAGAATGAGTTACCATTAGAAAAGTTCGTTTGTCTTGCAACTGATGGTGTATCATGATCTACCCTGGTATACCATATATATGGTATACTATGATCGGTATTACTAAAGGAGTTTTTTTTTCAGAGAACATATAACTCAATAACGCTAACTATATAAGGGCTATAACTAACTTTTTGGGGCTCTGGGCAATAACTCATCACTTCTCCTACAGTAATAAACCTAAATATGACCTTAAATGTATGCATTGAATTCACAAAAAATTGTACGGAAGCACACAGTTCGTTTTATTTTTTTACCCTTTTCGGTTTCTTTCCGTTTGTGTCTTGGGCAGGTGCCTCTGTTGCCCCTGTCTGATTACGGTCCTGATCGCCGGAACCGTAACTTGGATTTTGGACGCCTACAGCCAAGAATAAAAATGGTGCCCTTCAAGGGCGGATCCAGGATTGTCATTTGGAGGGGGGGCTTGACCGAGCTGATTGTAGGTAAAGTATTTTATCAATAAATTTATTGATTGTGCCACCCGTCAAAAGGTAGTTTTCCCTTAAAAAGAACGGGTAAAAAACTCAAGGGTCGCACTTTCACCTATGTATTAAATTTTTAACTGTAATATTCCTTAGCATTAAATGATTCTATATTTGAGCGATGAGTTCAACGTTTGGCAGTTCTGGGTAACTGGACTGGGATCTCCAAAGGTTCTACAATAATACACGCCTCTTGGAGGAGAAGGAGAAGGGTTTAAAGAAAGCATGTAAACAGCATGGTAATAATAATTTTGAACATTTTCAATGTTTTCTTCACTAGCAAGTACTGTGCCCCAAAGTTTTAAATATCGGACATGTTTTATAAATGGTCACCGAAATTGTAAATTATATTCGAGTACGTGCACTTAATTATCGTCAATTTGTTTTATTTTTGGAAGATATAGAATAAGAATACACCGATTTACCAAATTATACGGATGTTCGATGGGTTTAGAGTCATAGTGTGTTAAAACGATCTTTCAAATTGCTGGACGAAATCATAATTTTGTTGGAAATAAAAAATTATGAATGATCCGAATTAAAAAATGGACAATGGATAAAGGACTTGACTTTCTCAGTTGATATTGCAAGTCTTTTAATCAACTTAATCTTAAGATTCAAGGCAAAAATCATGTTGTACAACGCTATTTGATAATATTAACGCTTTCAAACAAAAATTGTTACCTACTTTGGCGAGAACAAATAGAAAAAGAAAACTTATCTTACTCTGAATGGTGTCAATATATATTGCTTAAATCACCTAAATTAATAAATATATTCAACCTTTCTTCGAAATGTCAAATCAAAAATCTAACCGATAGTCATCCACGTGGGTTTCAAGTAAGTGTTTTTTTTACAAATTGATATTCATAAAAGCAAAGCTGCACTGATGAGAGATAAATCTCGAAACGCATCTGCACATGGCTAATCAATTAAGTTATCGGAAAGACAAAATTTTTCCTGATTGTTGTTGAGTGCCACGAAGGTGGGCAGTTTTCAGTCCGGCTTCGTGTACAAATGGAGTTAATTGTAATCCAATGTGATTCTTTGCTTTCGGAAAAATGTATGGAAGTTGGAATTCCAGAACAAACATGAAATATAAAAAAAACATGAAATATAAAATGTCTATGTATATAATAATACCACTCTATCTACTGTTCATCGACTTCAAGCAAGCGTTCGATAGTGTGGACAGGGAATTTATGTGGATAATACTAGCCAGCTACGGGGTGCCTACAAAGTACATAAACATAATCAAATTACTATACAAAGAAGCAAGCTGCATGGTAATCCACCAAGGACAACGCGGCACACCTTTCACAGTGCATTCGGGAGTAAAACAAGGATGCACGCTCTCCCCACTTCTGTTTGCCATAGTCTTAGACTGGGTCATGAAGAAAGCAAATAAAAAAACAAGGGGAATTCGATGGACGCTCGTGAGGCATTTAGAAGACCTAGATTTTGCCGATGATATCTGTCTCCTGTCCCACACGAAAGTAGATATGGAAAAAAAGTTGGAGGCTCTCAAAAAGTACGCAATGCAGGTGGGAATGAAAATCAATGTCGATAAAACCAAGCTGATAAAGATCAATGCGACAGCCCCCTGCAACCTGGAGATAGATGGCAGGCAAGTACAGGTAGTAGATAGTTTTTGCTACCTTGGAAGCCTTATTTCACAGGATGGTGGTGCTGATAAAGACGTAAAACAACGGATACAGAAGGCGCGACAGGCATTCGGAATGCTTAACAATCTGTGGAACTTAAAGCTCCAAATTTTCAAATCTAATGTAGTATCAGTTCTTCTTTACGGTAGCGAAACGTGGAAAGTGACTACCACCATAGTATCACAACTTCAGGTATTCACGAACAAGTGTCTGAGAAGAATATTTTGGCCCAATACCATAGCAAATATTGAACTTTGGAAAAAAGCAAATATGGAGCGTCTTGAAACCCAAATAAGAAGAAGGAAGTGGAAATGGATCGGACACACACTTAGAAGGCCGTAGGGGGATATTGCAAAAGAAGCTCTTGACTGGAACCCCCAAGGTTCAAGAAAGAGAGGCCGCGCAAAAAACACGTGGCGGAGGACAGTCGTACAGGAAGCCAGGGCAAGCGGAAAGGAGTGGCGCGAGGTAAAGGCCCTGGCTCAGAATAGAATCAGATGGAGAGCGTTTGTTGATGCCCTATGCTCCCACGAGGAGTAAAGGAAATGATGATGATGATGTATATAGTAATATACAATAAAATGTTAAATATCAGTTTAGTAAAAAAACATTGAGTCTAATAAATACATAATATATTAATCTAACAATCGTATTTTATTAATTTTTTGTACAGTAAAAATATGCGGCCCTCAACTTAGTACAAAATAGATCGTGTGGCCCGCAATTTCTTATGAGTTTGACATGCCTGGGTTAGGGAATTGGTCCTTTTCAACTACTTTCCAAAACTCACAGTGAACCTTATCCTTCTTTTTTTCTTCAAAAATACTTTTGAGTTCTGTATCATGCTGAAGATCAATTAACTCATTTTTCAAAACTATAGCATCATATCCAAAAACAGAAAGTTGAGCTACATTTGCTGTTGTTACTGCCCATGAATATTCCACTAAGCGAAATGGTTGTTGATACTTCCTGAAGTCACTAAACCTCACATTCATTTCGTATTTTAGGTTTGTCAGCAGCTTTACTAAATCAGAAACATCTTGCTTTTCATCTGGATTTTCATCAGAGTTTTAACTGAAGAAAAGCTGGAATAATAATCCTATGACAGTTCTTCAATATACATATTGAACTTTTGTTCCTGTGAAAAAGTACAATTTTGTTGTAGTCTCCTTGCAATCGAGTCAGTGTTTCATTCACAATGCCCATTGTATCAGTAAGAAACGCCACTATAAGCCACCAACCACTTATAAACTTCGGGATACGCTTTTTTCTTTGTAGACAGAAACAGGGTAATCTCATGTCGAATGCTAAAGAAACGTTTCAATACATTGTCGCTTACTCAGCCATCTCACTTCTGTGTGATAAACCATGTCCCCATATTGCGATATAAGCTCCTTCATAAACTCTTGAAACATTCTGTGAGTTAGATCATTTGACCTTATAAAATTTACAATCTGTACAATTTCTTTCATAACACATTTGAAATTTTCAAATAATAGCCTAACAGCCGAGGGCCGCAAAAAAGTGTTCCGAGGGCCGCATATGGCCCGCGGGACGCGTAGTGAGGATCGCTGTTCTACATGGACCGTGGTGCCGACGGAAGAAAGAAGAACCTTCATGTTTATGTTCTCTTCTATCGTGCTCTGTATGAGTTGGGCGTTATAATTTCATAGGTCTTTCCGGAATTCTTTTTTAATTTTTTTGTCGAGTTTTTGGTATTCGTCGGAGTCTCGAGGTATTTTCTTTTTTTATTCTCATCATCAATGGTATTCAATCCGAAGATTGGATTGAATCCGATCTTCGGATTCAATCCAATCTTCGAAGAAGTTTACAGCAATTCACCACTCTGCTCTGTCTTCAGCCTTCCGCTTCATTTCTTGATGTTGTTCATCCAGCATCTCGAATTAGTGGGCCAATGTATTGCTGCCTTGGTCTCTCTGTGCAGTTCTTGCCATCTAGGTGTCATTCGATAATTGTGCTGCAAGCAATCATGTCGCAGTATATATCCAATAAGTTGCATCCGTCTCTTTACAATGCTATTCCATAGGCATCTTTTTTCCTCGGCTCTCCTTAACACTTCTTCATTTGTCACTCGGTCAACGCAGCCAATTTTTAGCTTGCTCTTATAACACCACATAACACCAAGGCTTGATTGGCGGTAGGAAAATAAACAACTTACGGTTTGCCGACGATACCACAATCATCGCACAAAACGAAGAAGAAATGACCGAACTTCTGGGTAGAGTCGAGAGAGAAAGCTCTCAAAATTCGGACTAAAGCTAAATGCCAAAAAAAAACAACAAAGCTGATACTAGTAGATCGTGGCAACAGGAGAGAAAATCCACTCAATACAATGAACGTAGAAAACGTCGAAATAGTATATTTCATCACGAGGTCAGAAAATCGGCTTTTTCCGGGCGCGCGTGACCAATTCCCGTGTCGGGAAGTCATGCAAGGCTGGAAAAAGCCTTTCTGGGCGAGCAAATTTT
Source organism: Phosphuga atrata (assembly GCA_944588485.1). Taxonomy (NCBI): domain Eukaryota; kingdom Metazoa; phylum Arthropoda; class Insecta; order Coleoptera; family Silphidae; genus Phosphuga; species Phosphuga atrata. Next base: position 4,824,506 of record OX155901.1, read on the forward strand.
GTTAATTGAAATATTTATACTGCAATTGGTAATATTATAAATATTCAATCCTTTAGCCTCTATTTCGTTTTGAATTGTTGATGAAGTTGAAGGTTCGTCTACAATGTTTATTGTTGTTGACGTTGTATTTTTGATTTCTGCATGATTGAACAATTTATGTGAAATGTCTATTTTTCTGTTTACTGATTCTTCGATATAGCCTTCGGCTACAGCTGAGGAACGCCAACCTCCATGTCTTTTTAGAGTAAGTAAAACCCCTCCGCCTTCGACTAACATAGATGCTGAAGATCGTCTTATGCTGTGTCCAGTATACTCGTCAGGATTTTTTAGGTTTAGATATTTTGCAATCTGTTTTGGTACCGCACTTATAGTATGACAACCTACATGTTGAGCACAACATCTACCATTGCGGTACGCAACAAATAGTCTTCTACTATTCATATTTGTAGGTCTTAGATTAATATATTTATTATAAATACTATATGGATCAAAGGAACATCCTTCCTTTGTAATTGTGAAACTTCTTGATTTGTGATTTTTGCCATCTCGAAGGAATACTATCAAAAAACGGCCACATCTTCCAAAGTTAAACGTCGTATCAAGTCATCTCTTCTACATGCACCAAAAATTCCAAATATGAATATTATTTTAGTTAATAACCAGTTCTCATCTGGTGCCTCAAGTATTTGGCGACTTGTTCTATAGTTAATACTTTGGATTTTTTTGGTGTGTAACCAACCCTTTGTTGTTGGAGAAATGCAGTAGTTTTTGGGAAATTAGTAACATTAACATTTTCTTTCACTGTCAGACAACTTTTTATCATCGAAAATCGAGACCATAAGGTTGAAGGGGATTTTTTGGATTTAGCCATTTCTGATAAATAAACGATAAGAATATCATCACTTACTGCGTCAACTTTTCGTTGTTGACGCCACTTATAAAATATGTTGTATTCATTTTCATATTTTTCTCTAGATTTTTTCGGGAGTAAACCAGCAGTCAGCTCTGCCGCTTTAGCTGCTATTATTTCTTCTGGAGTATTTGAACAAAACATTGAATCAACAGTGATTACCGTGATCGTTTCTGTTGACGTTTGAAAACATTGACAGATTGGAATTGTAAACAGAGAAGATGGCAACCCGGGAGGGTAGTTATTTGTTAGCAGTTAACAGACTGAGCGCCAGAGGTCGGTGATAAGTTTCGCAAAAAACGAAAAATTAAAAAAAAATATCTAAAACTTGAACATTTTGCAACATGTCGCATATGAGAAGAATCAGCAAAAAATAACAAATAATCTTGTAAGATTTGTTTTTGATAAAAACGGTTACAAAATCGAGTGGAGTTGTAAGGGTAAGCGCTGTAAAAATGGTTGCCACCTAGCGGCTCGTTATTCAAATAATATTTTCCGGCCTAGGCCGGAAAAGAGCCATTTTCTGTGAGCTTAATAGATCGGAAAGTGGGGTTTTGGGAGCGGTATAATGAAAACATAATTTATCTAGGCTTCTGCATAAATAGTGACGGCAATACGTCCACAGAAATTTGAAGACGTATAACTATTGTGAAAACAGCCATGACGAAACTAATCAAAGTATGGAAAGATGACCACATCACGAAAGCTTCAGTGCGGCCACCGGGCGCAGTGCCCGTCGCAAACGCTCCCTGTTACGAGCGTTACCCCTCACCGCCGTTGCCCATACCGGTGCCGCGTATAGGAGTCTGCTAGTGGCCACACTGGCCATAAGCCTCCTCCTACCCTCACCAGGCCCGGTGGCCCTCGGCATGAGACGCGCCACCTGTTGTGACGCCGCGTTGCCGGCGGCATGGCACACGTGAAATCCCCACTGACCCGCCTGGAGGATCACACCGAGGTACCGAATCGACCGTTCGACCGGTATCTTCTCTCCTAAAATTTCGATCTCCAGAATGCCTCTGCCTGACCTTCCAGTGGAGAGCAGGACCGCCTGTGTTTTAGAGGCGGCGAGCTGAAGGCCCGCCGTCTCCATCCACTCCCGAACGAGTTCCCCCGCGCGCGTGACCCTGAGACGCAGCATATCCCAGCACCTGTCTGTGAAGACGAGTGCCAGGTCGTCTGCGTATGCCACAATACCCACCCCTGTGGGCAGTAACCGTCTTAGCGTCCGCAGAAGGCCGTCATAGGCGACATTCCACAAGAATGGTCCTAGAACCGATCCCTGCGGAACCACGGCAGACAACCCCCGCTCGCGCCAGTCCTCCCCCTCGCGGTAACTGATGGTTCTGTCGCGCAGGTAATCGGCAGTAAGCCTCAGCAACGTCTCCGGTAATTTCCAACGGGCTAGGGCCTCGAAGCCAACGAACCACCATTGTACCAAAAAAACGAAGGCTCGTCAACCCACTGGTGTTTTCAATTGCACTATACGGAGCCGAGGCATGGACTGAAAGCAGTAGATCGGCAGAAAATAGACGCTTTCGAGATGTGGACGTGGAGAAGGCTGCTTTGCTTGGACAGCGCGAAGAACTAATATATCTACAGGCCTGCCGCTGGGCGCTTCAGCGCCCGCGTACAAAACTGACAATGCCGCCCCCTCTTTATATTCCTGCTTATTTTTTTTTATAATTCCAGGCGAGGGATTCCGATCCAAATTATGACAAGGTGTTCATTAAGGAAATTTCTATATTTGCCGCCCCCTTGAAAGTGCCGCCCTTGTACGGTGCACGCCTTGCACGTCCTGTCCCGGGGGGCCTGTGTATCTATACTAAAAGAACTCGACATTGACAGGCTATCAACCGTTATCAATCGACGAATACTTAAATATTTTGGACACGTCAAACGGGTGACAATCTCGAGAAACTGGTCATCTAAGGGAAAATTGAAGGTACGTGACCTCGGGGACGCTCTCCAAAACGCTGGATCGACCAGGTGCAATGGATCACCGGGACACCAATAGAAAACGGCGGCAGACAGGGGCACATGGAGGGAGATCGCTAACTCCGCTATGACATAATAAAACGCCAGCATGGGATCACGACACTTCAGCCTGAAGTTTACTTCAACTTGAAGTAAACGACTAGAGAGAGAGGGAAATTTAATGCGGGAGTCGAAGACGAAGCCATCAAATCGTTATCTGAATGCACTTACAACTTATCGTGTTATAACTATAACCATACAATTTATCGTGGAAAGTTTGTTGAAACTATTTTAAATAATAAAATATAAATCAAAGAACAAGAAAAAAGTACACTCATGACTCGGCACAAAAACAGTCAAGGCTAAGGATCTAACGACGGGCGAAATTCAAACTATTACAGGAATTTTGGGCATGGCTGGTGTATGCGAACATTTCGTCCACGTTATTTGAATAGACCTTTTTACGGTTAGTTAAGTGCATGCGCGTCCGCAATGTTTAAAAGGCGGGAATACGAAAGTTTCCGGCACATTTTATTATTTTCACTGGTTATACGTAAAATAAGTGCCCGAAAACATGGCGGAAATTTACGCATGCGTACAAAAAAAATCAACTATGAAAAGATCTATTTGCGAGTTGTTGAAAGGACTTGCAATTGCAAAATGAATTACTTGCAATTTTTTAAATTAAAAATCGTTTACAATTTATTTGTATCAAACTTTAATATTTGTACTCATAATATCCAGCGGCGCGTATTTACAATAGAACAACCTCTAACTGAAGGCTTTTGCACGTTAACACATAATTTAAATGCGTAAAAAATGATTATTGAGTTTAGAACATTTTTTTTAATTCTTAATATGGTTTAATATTTAATTATTAGTTTATATTATAAAATAGTATATTACGTAACCGCGACTTGTAAGAAGCATATTACGTACGAGTGGAACAGTTATTCCGCGAGTACGTAATTGCCTTACAACTCGAGTTATATACTATACTTTATCTACGACCACACTAATTGTTCCTGTATAGTAAGAAAAATATATTTGATGTAACAAATTTATATCTTATAAGGTACATTATTTAACATTATAATAAACAAACTGTTGTACTTTCATATATAACATTATTTAACTTGATAGAAATAAATAGAAATACATTCTTAATAACCATTAAAAATAAGTACTAAAAAATAAGTACTAAATAATAAGGTATGTAAGTCCTTATAGATATAGGCAACCCAATGTACGGAATGTCAATTTCAGTTGGTTTGAATTGTGGCACGGGGGGCGCTGAACGTATGAGCACGTAGTAGCAGCTCTCAACCAATCAACGAATCGTAGACCAAACGCACGCGTGTGATGTCTTTGTGAAGAAATGTCGATTCGTGGCCGTTCTCAACTTGTTGGTCTTTGTCCTCCGACGACGTGGAAAATTTTACGTAAGGATCTTGGCTTGGGTGCCTATAAATACAGCTCGTGCAAGAATTGAAGCCAAATGACCATACATCCTTTAAAATTGACTGTTTGGTGCGGTTTACACGCTGGCGGCATCATCGGTCCTTATTTCTTTCGAAATGAGGAAGGAGCTGCCGTTACGGTGAATGGCGAGCGCTATCGAGCCATGCTGACTGATTTTTGTTTACAAAAATTAATCTGCTAAACATCGACGACATTTGGTTCCAACAGGACGGCGAAATTTGCCATACAGCGCGCTTAACCATCAATTAATTCAAAATCAATTTGGTGACAACTTTATTTCCATAAGTGGTCTTGTTAACTGGCTCCCTTGTTCGTGCGACTTAACGGCTCTCGATTACTTTTTATGGGGCTATGTTAATTCATTGGACAAACCAGCAACTTTTGATGCATTGGAAGCTAATATTCTATCCACCATTGACGTCATACGACCAGATTTATTGGAAAAAGTAAAAAATTGTACTGATCAAATTGACTATGTAACTCGTAGCCGCGGCGGACATAATTAGCTACCAGATTATAATAATAAAAAATTCATTCCAACAATATTTCTGTCTTGTATTATTATTTAAATTTCTCAAGCTCTTAAAAAAACACCCTATATTCAATATAATTCTTTCTTTTGAAAAATTGTAGGATATGCAGATTTAATTCCAACTAATAATTTTAATTTAGAAAAACACATCTCGAATGTCATTAAACAAATTGTTTCGTGTCCGACGAACAGAGCAAACAGGCGAAAAATATGAAAACTTTTACACATAATTACTGATCATTTGTACGGTTTTCAGTCCGCTCTCTGCCTTATTTTTCCTGCTGACAGAGGGGCGAGATTTTTCCACGAGCCAAATAATATAGATTTAATAAATAGAATGAAAACACTCTAAACACGATCTTATTTATTACTATCGCAGCAAGAAATATTCTAGAAGAAAAAAAATTGGCCCGTGCCAAAAGAAAAAAGTAATATATAAACTGCATGGTAAAATAGCATTCATGTGGATTAAAACATGTGAAAATATAGTCTTGATTTAGTTTCTCGTTCGGTAAAAGCAATAACGACTAAACACGATTAGACAAAACCTAGCAAGACAACATAACACCAATAGGACATACATATAGGACATATAGGACAACATAACACCAATGATGCACCACTTGATCTTGCATTAAATTTACTCTTGCCTACCTAAAACTTGTTTGTCTATTTTTGATTGGATAATCTTATATATTAAATAAGACATTGCATTTAATTGTCTGACTTATATATGTGATTATTTATGTGATTATGGATGTGATAATGATTTCTTTCATTTCCTAATTAGCAGCAAACTAGTCACACAATAACTAGATGGTCAACAAGACTAGACGGAGAATTCTTTACAACTAGATATAGGTAAGCAGATACTAAGGTAAGACAAGCTAGGCCATGTTCAGTACAAGACATGACCAGATCAAGACAGATAACTAAGATAGAAAGATTGAACTACACAAACAAATCTAACCAACAAAGAAAGGTCCGTAATTTATTAGAAAAATAAAACATTATAAAACGTTTATAGTATGATAATTAATAATTTAAAATATATTATTATATTGATTTAAAATTTTAAAACATTACAAAAACCAATTTTTACAAATAAAATTAATGAACCTTTTGCTGTAAAAACCCAAAGATTATAATATATGTATACATATATATATATATATATATATATATATATATATATATATATATATATATATATATATATATATATATGTCTTGTCTGTCTATCTAGACTTAATAATATATATATATATATATATATATATATATATATATATATATATATATATATATATATATATTTATACATATATAAAGTATAATGCAGTTAATTATGAAATTTCTATAATCTTAAAAGAAATCTAAAAATACGTTAAAAAAAATATGCGTTACAACAGCACTAATTTACTACTAACCTTGAGATAAAAAACCGATTGCGCATTCTTTATGTATTTTTATAGATCGCTTTTGTGTATATATTTCACATTTAATTTTAGCATATGCAAGTTCTAATACACACACAGCCATACACACATACTGTAATTCTCAAAACAAAACCTTAATTATTTAACTTTCAATCTTTAGACATTTGTTTTATTTTCTGCACTATTTAGCGATTTGCGCAAACCGATTTATTCTCTTGAGACATAATGATCACAGAAATAGGGACGTCTTAAAATAGCTCCAGATCTTCTCACCCGTTCTACTGCTTGCGGAATAAAAGAAATATCAAACCTCTATAATTATTATCATTTTTCCGCGCAATAAAAAATATCATCGAGCAATTATTTCTGGCTCGTAAATGCCATTTACGTCGTTAAAATTAATTGTCAAAACATAGAATGCAATATTGAATAATATATAAGTGAACAATAACAAGGTTTATAATCTTGATCGTAACGTTTCATTAGCCCAGTTCAGAGGTATCTAATTTGTTATCCACAGAGAAAGCAATACAAACAATACATACTACAATACTACATAGATGTCTAGAAGTCTAGATGGACAAGAATAGACAGACTAGACTAGACAGACAAGACTAGACAGACAAGACTAGACAGCCAAGACTAGACAGACAAGACTAGACAGACAAGACTAGACAGACAAGACTAGACAGACAAGACTAGACAGACAAGACTAGACAGACAAGACTAGACAGACAAGACTAGACAGACAAGACTAGACAGACAAGACTAGACAGACAAGACTAGACAGACAAGACTAGACAGACAAGATTAGACAGACAAGACTAGACAGACAAGACTAGACAGACAAGACTAGACAGACAAGATTAGACAGACAAGACTAGACAAACAAGACTAGACAGACAAGACTAGACAGGCAAGACTAGACAGACAAGACTAAACAGACAAGACTAGACAGATAAGACTAGACAGACAAGACTAGACAGACAAGACTAGACAGACAAGACTAGACAGACAAGACTAGACAGACAAGACTAGACAGACAAGACTAGACAGACAAGACTAGACAGACAAGACTAGACAGACAAGACTAGACAGGCAAGACTAGACAGACAAGACTAAACAGACAAGACTAGACAGACAAGACTAGACAGACAAGACTAGACAGACAAGACTAGACAGACAAGACTAGACAGACAAGACTAGACAGACAAGACTAGACAGACAAGACTAGACAGGCAAGACTAGACAGACAAGACTAGACAGACAAGACTAGACAGACAAGACTAGACAGAAAAGACTAGACAGACAAGACTAGACAGACAAGACTAGACAGACAAGACTAGACAGACAAGACTAGACAGACAAGACTAGACAGACAAGACTAGACAGACAAGACTATACAGACAAGACTAGACAGACAAGACTAGACAGACAAGACTAGACAGACAAGACTAGACAGACAAGACTAGACAGACAAGACTAGACAGACAAGACTAGACAGACAAGACTAGACAGACAAGACTAGACAGACAAGACTAGACAGACAAGACTAGACAGACAAGACTAGACAGACAAGACTAGACAGACAAGACTAGACAGACAAGACTAGACAGACAAGACTAGACAGACAAGACTAGACAGACAAGACTAGACAGACAAGACTAGACAGACAAGACTAGACAGACAAGACTAGACAGACAAGACTAGACAGACAAGACTAGACAGACAAGACTAGACAGACAAGACTAGACAGACAAGACTAGACAGACAAGACTAGACAGACAAGACTAGACAGACAAGACTAGACAGACAAGACTAGACAGACAAGACTAGACAGACAAGACTAGACAGACAAGACTAGACAGACAAGACTAGACAGACAAGACTAGACAGACAAGACTAGACAGACAAGACTAGACAGACAAGACTAGACAGACAAGACTAGACAGACAAGACTAGACAGACAAGACTAGACAGACAAGACTAGACAGACAAGACTAGACAGACAAGACTAGACAGACAAGACTAGACAGACAAGACTAGACAGACAAGACTAGACAGACAAGACTAGACAGACAAGACTAGACAGACAAGACTAGACAGACAAGACTAGACAGACAAGACTAGACAGACAAGACTAGACAGACAAGACTAGACAGACAAGACTAGACAGACAAGACTAGACAGACAAGACTAGACAGACAAGACTAGACAGACAAGACTAGACAGACAAGACTAGACAGACAAGACTAGACAGACAAGACTAGACAGACAAGACTAGACAGACAAGACTAGACAGACTAGACAGACAAGACTAGACAGACAAGACTAGACAGACAAGACTAGACAGACAAGACTAGACAGACAAGACTAGACAGACAAGACTAGACAGACAAGACTAGACAGACAAGACTAGACAGACAAGACTAGACAGACAAGACTAGACAGACAAGACTAGACAGACAAGACTAGACAGACAAGACTAGACAGACAAGACTAGACAGACAAGACTAGACAGACAAGACTAGACAGACAAGACTAGACAGACAAGACTAGACCGACAAGACTAGACGGACAAGACTAGACGGACAAGACTAGACCGACAAGACTAGACGGACAAGACTAGACGGACAAGACTAGACGGACAAGACTAGACGGACAAGACTAGACGGACAAGAGTAGACAGACAAGACTAGACAGACAAGACTAGACAGACAAGGCTAGAGAGACAAGACTAGACAGACAAGACTAGACAGACAAGACTAGACAGACAAGACTAGACAGACAAGACTAGACAGACAAGACTAGACAGACAAGACTAGACAGACAAGACTAGACAGACAAGACTAGACAGACAAGACTAGACAGACAAGACTAGACAGACAAGACTAGACAGACAAGACAAGACAAGACTAGACAGACAAGACTAGACAGACAAGACTAGACAGACAAGACTAGACAGACAAGACTAGACAGACAAGACTAGACAGACAAGACTAGACAGACAAGACTAGACAGACAAGACTAGACAGACAAGACTAGACAGACAAGACTAGACAGACAAGACTAGACAGACAAGACTAGACAGACAAGACTAGACAGACAAGACTAGAGGACTAGACGGACAAGACTAGACGGACAAGACTAGACGGACAAGACTAGACGGACAAGACTAGACGGACAAGACTAGACGGACAAGACTAGACGGACAAGACTAGACGGACAAGACAGACTGACAGACAACGACAAGACTAGACAGACAAGACTAGACGAGACAAGACTAGACAGACAAGACTAGACAGACAAGACTAGACAGACAAGACTAGACAGACAAGACTAGACAGACAAGACTAGACAGACAAGACTAGACAGACAAGACTAGACAGACAAGACTAGACAGACAAGACTAGACAGACAAGACTAGACAGACAAGACTAGACAGACAAGACTAGACAGACAAGACTAGACGGACAAGACTGGACGGACAAGACTAGACCGACAAGACTAGACGGACAAGACTAGACGGACAAGACTAGACGGACAAGACTAGACGGACAAGACTAGACGGACAAGACTAGACGGACAAGACTAGACGGACAAGACTAGACGGACAAGACTAGACCGACAAGACTAGACAGACAAGACTAGACAGACAAGACTAGACAGACAAGACTAGACAGACAAGACTAGACAGACAAGACTAGACAGACAAGACTAGACAGACAAGACTAGACAGACAAGACTAGACAGACAAGACTAGACAGACAAGACTAGACAGACAAGACTAGACAGACAAGACTAGACAGACAAGACTAGACAGACAAGACTAGACAGACAAGACTAGACAGACAAGACTAGACAGACAAGACTAGACAGACAAGACTAGACAGACAAGACTAGACAGACAAGACTAGACAGACAGACTAGACAGACAAGACTAGACAGACAAGACTAGACAGACAAGACTAGACAGACAAGACTAGACAGACAAGACTAGACAGACAAGACTAGACAGACAAGACTAGACAGACAAGACTAGACAGACAAGACTAGACAGACAAGACTAGACAGACAAGACTAGACAGACAAGAATAGACAGACAAGACTAGACAGACAAGACTAGACAGACAAGACTAGACAGACAAGACTAGACAGACAAGACTAGACAGACAAGACTAGACAGACAAGACTAGACAGACAAGACTAGACAGACAAGGACTAGACAGACAAGACTAGACAGACAAGACTAGACAGACAAGACTAGACAGACAAGACTAGACAGACAAGACTAGACAGACAAGACTAGACAGACAAGACTAGACAGACAAGACTAGACAGACAAGACTAGACAGACAAGACTAGACAGACAGACTAGACAGACAAGACTAGACAGACAAGACTAGACAGACAAGACTAGACAGACAAGACTAGAAGACAAGACTAGACAGACAAGACTAGACAGACAAGACTAGACAGACAAGACTAGACAGACAAGACTAGACAGACAAGACTAGACAGACAAGACTAGACAGACAAGACTAGACAGACAAGACTAGACAGACAAGACTAGACAGACAAGACTAGACAGACAAGACTAGACAGACAAGACTAGACAGACAAGACTAGACAGACAAGACTAGACAGACAAGACTAGACAGACAAGACTAGACAGACAAGACTAGACAGACAAGACTAGACAGACAAGACTAGACAGACAAGACTAGACAGACAAGACTAGACAGACAAGACTAGACAGACAAGACTAGACAGACAAGACTAGACAGACAAGACTAGACAGACAAGACTAGACAGACAAGACTAGACAGACAAGACTAGACAGACAAGACTAGACAGACAAGACTAGACAGACAAGACTAGACAGACAAGGACTAGACAGACAAGACTAGACAGACAAGACTAGACAGACAAGACTAGACAGACAAGACTAGACAGACAAGACTAGACAGACAAGACTAGACAGACAAGACTAGACAGACAAGACTAGACAGACAAGACTAGACAGAAAAGAGTAGACAGAAAAGAGTAGACAGACAAGACTAGACAGACAAGACTAGACAGACAAGGCTAGAGAGACAAGACTGGACAGACAAGACTAGACAGACAATACTAGACAGACAAGACTAGACAGACAAGACTAGACAGACAAGACTAGACAGAAAAGAGTATACAGACAAGACTAGACAGACAAGACTAGACAGACAAGGCTAGAGAGACAAGACTAGACAGACAATACTAGACAGACAAGACTAGACAGACAAGACTAGACAGACAAGACTAGACAGAAAAGAGTAGACAGACAAGACTAGACAGACAAGACTAGACAGACAAGGCTAGAGAGACAAGACTAGACAGACAAGACTAAACAGATAAGACTAGACGAACAAGACTATTAATATTATTTAATACACAAATTGTATCTGAAATATTAATCAGCACTCCGTTCTACTGGTCAGAATATTTGCAATTGAATAGCACATGCGCAGCAGTGTCTTCTTGTCCATATATGCAAGTAGGAGACTCTCGTGTTCCAAATCTATGTAGATATGCTTGTAAATTCCCATGTTCAGTAATAAGTGCGACAGCATGGTGTGATGGATAGTATATCCATTTTATTTCATATTCCAACGTTTGAGATGAAATTTTTTGTCCATCTACCTGTTTTCGCTTCTTCCTAGCCCGATTGCCATATTGTTTGAAAATAATCGTTTAATTTAAATTTAAAAGTTCGTAAAGGGATTTTAGAATGCGAAATCAGTATATTATTGAAATTATCGGCACATGAAGCTTGTTTAGCTAGGCTATCGGCTTTCTGATTTCCTTCTATCTCAATGTGGACAGAAGAATCTTACAAGACTAGAGAGACAAGACTAGGCAGACGAGACTCTACAGACAAATTAGACAGACAAGACTAAGCAGGCAAGATTAGACAGACAAGACTATTCCACTTTGGCTTTTAGTATGCGTCATATTTTGCTTTCATTCGGGGTGGGCAGCCCAAACGGTTATTGAAAACCGCCCTAGATTTTGCCTCCCTGACCAGGAATCGAACTCGGGTCTACCGCATTGCTAGGCGGGTATGTTGTCAAATACACTTCTAAGGAGGACAGACAGACAAGACTAGACAGATAAGACTAGACAGACAAGACTAAACAAAGAAGACTAGACAGACAAGACTAGACAGACAAGACTAGACAGACAAGACTAGACAGACAAGACTAGACAGACAAGACTAGACAGACAAGACTAGACAGACAAGACTAGACAGACAAGACTAGACAGACAAGACTAGACAGACAAGACTAGACAGACAAGACTAGACAGACAAGACTAGACAGACAAGACTAGACAGACAAGACTAGACAGACAAGACTAGACAGACAAGACTAGACAGACAAGACTAGACAGACAAGACTAGACAGACAAGACTAGACAGACAAGACTAGACAGACAAGACTAGACAGACAAGACTAGACAGACAAGACTAGACAGACAAGACTAGACAGACAAGACTAGACAGACAAGACTAGACAGACAAGACTAGACAGACAAGACTAGACAGACAAGACTAGACAGACAAGACTAGACAGACAAGACTAGACAGACAAGACTAGACAGACAAGACTAGACAGACAAGACTAGACAGACAAGACTAGACAGACAAGACTAGACAGACAAGACTAGACAGACAAGACTAGACAGACAAGACTAGACAGACAAGACTAGACAGACAAGACTAGACAGACAAGACTAGACAGACAAGACTAGACAGACAAGACTAGACAGACAAGACTAGACAGACAAGACTAGACAGACAAGACTAGACAGACAAGACTAGACAGACAAGACTAGACAGACAAGACTAGACAGACAAGACTAGACAGACAAGACTAGACAGACAAGACTAGACAGACAAGACTAGACAGACAAGACTAGACAGACAAGACTAGACAGACAAGACTAGACAGACAAGACTAGACAGACAAGACTAGACAGACAAGACTAGACAGACAAGACTAGACAGACAAGACTAGACAGACAAGACTAGACAGACAAGACTAGACAGACAAGACTAGACAGACAAGACTAGACAGACAAGACTAGACAGACAAGACTAGACAGACAAGACTAGACAGACAAGACTAGACAGACAAGACTAGACAGACAAGACTAGACAGACAAGACTAGACAGACAAGACTAGACAGACAAGACTAGACAGACAAGACTAGACAGACAAGACTAGACAGACAAGACTAGACAGAAAAGAGTAGACAGAAAAGAGTAGACAGACAAGACTAGACAGACAAGACTAGACAGACAAGGCTAGAGAGACAAGACTGGACAGACAAGACTAGACAGACAATACTAGACAGACAAGACTAGACAGACAAGACTAGACAGACAAGACTAGACAGAAAAGAGTATACAGACAAGACTAGACAGACAAGACTAGACAGACAAGGCTAGAGAGACAAGACTAGACAGACAATACTAGACAGACAAGACTAGACAGACAAGACTAGACAGACAAGACTAGACAGAAAAGAGTAGACAGACAAGACTAGACAGACAAGACTAGACAGACAAGGCTAGAGAGACAAGACTAGACAGACAAGACTAAACAGATAAGACTAGACGAACAAGACTATTAATATTATTTAATACACAAATTGTATCTGAAATATTAATCAGCACTCCGTTCTACTGGTCAGAATATTTGCAATTGAATAGCACATGCGCAGCAGTGTCTTCTTGTCCATATATGCAAGTAGGAGACTCTCGTGTTCCAAATCTATGTAGATATGCTTGTAAATTCCCATGTTCAGTAATAAGTGCGACAGCATGGTGTGATGGATAGTATATCCATTTTATTTCATATTCCAACGTTTGAGATGAAATTTTTTGTCCATCTACCTGTTTTCGCTTCTTCCTAGCCCGATTGCCATATTGTTTGAAAATAATCGTTTAATTTAAATTTAAAAGTTCGTAAAGGGATTTTAGAATGCGAAATCAGTATATTATTGAAATTATCGGCACATGAAGCTTGTTTAGCTAGGCTATCGGCTTTCTGATTTCCTTCTATCTCAATGTGGACAGAAGAATCTTACAAGACTAGAGAGACAAGACTAGGCAGACGAGACTCTACAGACAAATTAGACAGACAAGACTAAGCAGGCAAGATTAGACAGACAAGACTATTCCACTTTGGCTTTTAGTATGCGTCATATTTTGCTTTCATTCGGGGTGGGCAGCCCAAACGGTTATTGAAAACCGCCCTAGATTTTGCCTCCCTGACCAGGAATCGAACTCGGGTCTACCGCATTGCTAGGCGGGTATGTTGTCAAATACACTTCTAAGGAGGACAGACAGACAAGACTAGACAGATAAGACTAGACAGACAAGACTAAACAAAGAAGACTAGACCGACAGGACTAGACAGGGAAGACTAGACAGACAAGACTCTATATTCCTTCGCCCAATTATATCTTAAGATCTTTATACAGTTATTCATAGTTTGAAAAATAAAAAAGTACAGGCAAAGACGAGATCCCAGTGACAGTGTTAACAAAATCGTGCAAATATATTTTTCAACCTTTAGAATCAATTTTATTGAACTCGATACTTCGCGGCATATTTGCAGATACGCTGAAATTGTCAGCAATAATACCGATTTACAAAAGCGGAGATAAAAGCAATTTCAATAACTATAGATCGATTAGTATTTTATCAAAAATTGGTAAAACCATACTACTTTATAGATAATCATATAAACTTAATAAAGTCGGAACACAGCCTGAATATATAAATATATTCATCCTTTCCGGAGTTCTATAAAACTAATGAGTCTTTTTAGAACTACCAAAAACAAGTTTCACATGACATTTGTTATTGGTAGTCTAAAAAGACTCGTTATTTTCATAGAGCTCCGGAAATGTTTAATATATTTATATATCCAGGCTGGTTTTATTGGCTTTATTAAGTTTAGTATTTTATCAAGTTTCTCTAAGCTATTCGAAAGAATTTTCGATAATAGGCTTTTAAATTTCCTCGAAAAATATATCTTAAACAATAATCAGCATGGATTTATCAAAGAGAGAAGTACGGACACCGCCCAATACGTTAATTACGTCATAAAAATTTAAAAAAACGTTTAATTACGTCATTAAAAAAAATATTGCAAGCTAAGAGAGGCCCTTAATGCCGTCTCGAATGCTCTTAGATCTGTCAAAAGCATATGATCTTGTCGATCATAACATATTGTTCCAAAAGCTTCAAAAATTTGAAGTACGAGGAACAGCACTACACTGGATCTTTCCTTACTAACAGAAAACAAATCACAAAAATAGAATCCACTGAAGGTCACACAAACTCCAATATAAGAGTATCAAATGTATAAATCGCACAAGGCAGTGTTTGGGGACCATTATTATTCACATTATACATAAACTATCTACCGAAAATACAGATAGATATTGAAAATGAATTAATCATATATGCAGATGATAGAAGTCTTAAATATTTAATCACTCTGTGGAGGTTTGCTCAAACTCTAATAATACAGTGGCTATTATTACTACGTTGGTTCGGCAGAAAGAATCTTATATAAAAATAAAACAATACTAAAACACATATCATTCTGTTCAAAACTATACGAAGCACAATAAATATCCTCTTCGTAATATAATAGACTTTTAAATTTCATTATATGAAAAATTGAAAAGGCTATCACACAACAGGGAGGAGTGGAGGAGAAGAATTGCTGCCAAAAAATCTTCGCATTGAGAAAGAGGGAATAAAATAGGAAATGACATTTTAGAAACAAACCAGTCCGTTAGATTCCCAGTACTCCACACCAATACCTTGCGTTGGTCAGATCTTATTAGTTACATAAAACTGTATATGCCATGAGATTATTGAAACCATATATAGATTCCAAAACCTTAAAAGTGGTATATTCAGCAAAGACACCTTCGATTCGGAATCCAGTTCTGTGGCAGTGGTTCACATATAAAACATATCTTTACAATCCAAAAACAAGCATTCGCAGGAATCTCTCAGAGATTCCTGCAGGGGAAAGTTCAAAGATGCCCATATACTTACAACCACAGCAACGTATGTATACGAAAGCCTAAGGTTTTCTTCAAACACAAAAATTTATTCAATGATCATCAAAACCTTAATAAAAAGGATACCAGACATAACAAAGACCAATACAATTTTCCCAGACACCAGTTAACAGTAACAGAGAAGCCCACCATATAGTATCATAAAACTATATAACCTTCTATCAAAAGGGTATAAAGTAATAAATAATTATAAATCTCTAAAAATCAAATTATTTAATTTTATTAATAATATTGAACCGTATGATATGTATGAATATAGAACAGCAGCAAGAAGAGAAATAATGGGGAACTAAAAAATGTAATTGAATATTGTAGTTGTGTTTATAAAAGTTTTACTATTTTAGATTAACCACTGCAATTTTTACTTCTATAAATCAAATTTTCTTTCTAAAAATCGTAAGTTTAAGTTAAATACCGTATAAGTATGTTTAATTTTCAGCAATTGTCTTGTGTATTTATGAAATCAATTCATTGTATAAATATGTTTTCTGTTCCCTTTTTTCTTCTATGACAAATTTCATTTAGTTATGCCAAATAGGACTAAATGAGATTTGTCATAGAAGAAAAATTTGCCATAGAAGACAATTTTACATTTGTCCTGTAAATACACAAGACAATTGCTGAAAATTAAACATACTTATACGGTATTTAACTTAAACTTGCGATTTTTAGAAAGAAAATTTGATTTATAAAAGTAAAAATCACAGTGGTTAATCTAAAATGGTAAAACGTTTATAAACACAACTACGATATTCAATTACATTTTTTTTAGTTCCCCATATTTATGTTTTGTATCCGAAAGAACTTCAATAAAGAAATAAAGTATTTTGATTTGATTTCACTAGAGAGACAAGACTAGCGTGTCTAGGCTATCTAGTGTGCCTTGTGTGTCCACTCTGCCCATTCTATCGATTGTTTTTAAAATAGTGTTTTTAAGATTTTGTAGAAACCTACAAAAATTTGTATAAAATGAGAATTTTCAAAGAAGATAAGACAATAATTATCCAATACTATATGCAATTTTTTATTTGCAAATTAACATTTATGAATATTCCATAGCTTCAAATTAATTGAGCTAAAAATTATAGGTTTGATTACTATTTGCAATAATCTTTACACTTATTCTAACAATTCAGCTCGTTAACTATTAATACTCATTAATTAAATTAGTGAAAAAAGAAACTTAATATTTAGAATTGATTGAAAAAAACTCACACAAAATCTACCACATTTATTATATTTCATATCTGTTTATTACTATCACTTATTCTGCATGCTTGACATAAACCGAGATCCTTTTTCTAAATCTGTTTGTCGACACGACAACATATACACTGGGTAATTTGAATACATACGCATTCTGCATTTTTTAGATGTTGTGAGTTAGTGTCAAGGTGAATCCGTAGAAGGAGCCATAAACATATAATTACCTGGAACAAAGAACAAAATCATTAATGAAACCTTGTGCACACTCTATGGGTCATACACATCGTATCCAAAATAAATAAAACTATCGAAAATATATTTTTTTATTGAATTTATTAATACATTAACCTTGCCTTAAATATTTCTATTAATGTAGCATTCATTTGTTATATCCTATTCTATATAGACCAGTGGTTGATGGTAAAATTAGTAATTTGAAGTTACAATGAATTTGCGAAAACATCGCGTAGCAAATGTGTTGCATGAATGCATGGAAAACCTTCTTGACGACCACTGATTCAATTATTAGAATATGTTCAATATATCGATATGTTAGATATGTTCAATTATTATAACCTTTTTTTTGTAGACACGAATCGATCAAGTCTACACCAATTCTGGAAACAGTAAGACAGTATATATATATATATATATATATATATATATATATATATATATATATATATATATATATATATAAATGTGTATACATATTGTTTAATGAATCTTGTACGATCAAATTTCAAAAGTTGTTTTACTCCTAGTTGAGAATGTTGTCAACGATTAGTTGTAAATTCAAAATCCGTTGAGGTGTGAATCAAAAAATAATAAATTGAATATGCAAATAGCAGACCGTATAGTAAATATTAAAAGAAAAAATCATTTGATATTTATAAATAAGTGAATGCTTGTTCGCATGCGTGTCTGTGGCATTGAAATTATTGCAGGAAAATAAACTGATTGACCATGAAAAAGAATGGACTCATGCCTCAACCATATTTTTTCGGCTATTTAATCCTATTTGCTCACTTTCAACAGGCCGCGCTTTTTCCTGCGATTTTTTACCAAGAGTGTATTCACCTGTTCGCAGGATGTTTGCTGAAAATTGTATCACACGCTTACAGAACTCTTTCGCCTCAGAAAACCGCAAACATCCACACACACCGCGGATATCACATCTGATTTTCTAGTCCAAGGACCCCGGAAATACACCGAGTCTTTCATGTATTTACACACAAATTATGCACGTAGACTCTTTATCGCCCACATCTAACATGAACGTTTTTATTTCAAAATCATTTATTAAAACAAAGTCACAGACAAATCTAGGCTAACGACAATAAGCTTGATATTACAAAATTAACACTTCGATTTGATTACAGTTAATCATGAAAGGCGTAATAAGCCAGACAAGCAAACACAAGCAACAGGTCTATACTCAAATCGAAAGTTAAACCATTGTCTAGTCGTGCCGAAATCTAGCCAGACGGACAAGATAACACAATAAAGACTCGGCTGATGATATTAGAACTAGATAGACACGATCAGACAAACAAAACTAGACAGACAAGACAAGAGAGTGGATGGGCAAGACTGAATAGACAAGACTAAACAGACAGAAAAGAACAGACAAGACTGACCAGATAAGACTGGGCAGCAAAGACTGAAAACACAATACAGATAATACTACACAGTCAAGTAAGGACAGACAATACTAGACACACAAGATTAGGCAGACAAGACTAGACACAAAAATACTAGATACACAAGACTAGAGAGACAAGAATAGATAAACCAAATTATAGATAAGACTAGACAAAGAAGGCTAGAATAGTAAGACAAGACTAGACAAACAAAAATTGAGACACAAAAATAGACCCCATAAGTGTATACAGCTAAAACTACACAGAAAAGGCTGGTTCGGGAGAAGCTCTCACTAAACCCCCTATTCCACAGACAAAGCTAGACAAATAAGACTATTCGAACCGGAAAACAACAGGGGCGGTTCCAAGGTCTAGCGGAAGTTCGAAACCCTAACTTGATTGTTTAATTACGTCATCGAGATCATCACCGCAGCATGCGACGCGGCGATGCCAAGGCGGGGAAATGCTCCAGGCAGGAGAAAGATGGTGTACTGGTGGAATCCCGAAATGAAAGATCTGCGTGATAAATGCAAGGCAGCACGTAGGGCAGCTCAACGGAAAAGAAGAAGAGGGGACGCACGAATATATGAGTCTCTACAAACAGCCATCAAAACAGCAAGGAAAAAACTACGCCTTGCTATTAAGAGCAGTAAAAGGAGAAGTTGGGAGCTGCTCCTACGCTTAATCGAAGCCGACCCGTGGGGGTTGCCATACCGCATAGTTACCAAGAAACTAGGAGGTAGACAGCCCATCCCGGGACTATCACATCCAGAGAGGATGAGAGAGTTAGTTGCTACCCTGTTCCCTACTCAACAGCGAAGGGAAACTCAACCCATACAGATCCAGGAAGCCATCGAAGATTTTACAATAGGAGAGCTACAAGAGGAGAAAAAACGGCTCCAGTCCGGGAAGGCACCAGGACCGGATAACATCCCAAACGAGATCCTGACGGCGGTGATAGAGACATGTCCGGAACTCTTGCTAACGGCCTTCATTACATGCCTCAACAAAGGGGTGTTCCATGAACGATGGAAAAGACAGAAACTGGTCCTCTTACGAAAAGGGAATAAGCCTCTGGAGGAAGCATCCTCATACCGACCGATCTGCCTCCTTGACAACATGGGGAAGTTACTGGAGAGACTGTTGCTCCAAAGACTAGAAAAACATATCGACGAAAACGGGGGCATGTCCCAGCGGCAATACGGTTTAAGGAAAGGGAAGTTAACGGTCGACGCTATTGCGAGTGTGATCGAGACGGCCAGGAAGGTCAAACAGGGGACCTGGAAGACAAAGGGCTTTTGTGCACTTGTGACGCTCGACATCAAGAATGCCTTCAACTCGGCGCGGTGTAATGCGACCCTAAACGCCTTAGAGCAGAGACGAGTACCGGAGTACCTAAGGAAAATAATAAGCAGTTACTTGAGTAACAGAATCCTTGTCTACGACACGGAAGACGGCCAGGTTGAGTATGAGGTGACTGCAAGGGTTCCGCAGGGATCGGTCCTTGGGCCCTTTCTGTGGAACATCATGTATGACGGTCTACTGAACCTGAGACTACCGAAAGACGCGACCTTCTTTGGCTTCGCTGATGACGTGGCAGTAGTAGTAAAAGCGAGAATTCTTACCACAATCGAGGCAGTAACAAATGAGTGTCTCCGACGTGCCAGCAACTGGACGAAGGAAAACGGACTGCAACTAGCAGTACATAAGACGGAAGTAGTACTGGTAACAGATAAAAGGATGTTCGTTCCACTGATTCTCACTCTGGAAGGGCGGGAAGTACCATGGCCAAAGGCGGTGAGATACCTCGAGGTACAGATTGACAGCGGACTTCGTTATGTAGAACATGTCACCAAGATAACCGAGAAGGCAGCCGCAACAGCGGCAAGCCTTGCAAGGCTCATGCCAAACGTTGGAGGGCCTCGTGAGGCAAAAAGAAGACTGAGGCTAAATAGCGTGATACACGCACAGATACTCTACGGCGCGGAAATATGGGCAGCGGCGGCAGAAAAGATCGGGGCAAGAACAGATCGGAGCACAGAACCGTATTTGAGGCGGCCGCACTGGTTCTAGCGAGTACACCGCCAATTGATCTACTGATTTGAGAGAGAATGGAGATCTACGACGAACTAAATCAGTACGCCAGGAAAGAAGAAAAGGAGCAGGCCAAAGAAGGTGCCAATGTTAGAGCGCGCCAACGACTCATGGAGAGATGGCAGACACAGTGAGAGACAGATACGTCAGGACGATCGACCCATAGGCTCATCCCTCACGTATCGCCTTGGTACGACCGCACCCACGGGCAAATGGGATATAATATTACCCAAGCGCTCACTTGATGGTGGATGCTTCAATTCCTACCTAGAGAGGTTCAAAAAGAGGAACAATCTAGAGTGCTTTTTATGTGGCCAAAATCCGGATGATGCAGAGCACACTATTTTCCAGTGCCCAGCCACGGAAAACGAGAGGTCCACTGTTCAGGTGAAACTCGGTGGCATAGTGCTTGAGGTAGGAAATCTGACATAAGTCATGCTGCGAAATGAAGACGACTGGGAGGCGATAAAAGTATATACCATGGAAATAATGACGAGGAAAGAAGAGGCCCAAAGGGCGTGGAAAGCGCAGCTTGCGGCAAACATCGAAGTCGATGCAGAACTAAACCTCTAACCTAGGGCAAAGAACGATAGACGAGAGTCTTAGTAGAAGGACTAGTTCGCTCAAACTGAGCGAAGATAATAGATAACTCTCATCAAACTAGGGCGGCACTAACCGTCCGGGCTGTCCACCCTGAAGGCATGCGCAAGCGATACCGTGGTGGAGCATAGAGAAGCCAAGTGGAAAAGGGGTTTAGTGAGTGAGAGCCTCACACTTTGGCTGGTAGAGATTCCCCCAAACTACAATAAAAAAAAGACAAATAAGACTAAACAGAGAAGGCTACAAAGACTTGACTAGACAGACAAGGCAATATCTATCGAAAAGAGAGCTCATCCTAGAGGTAGAAAGAAAAATTAAAAAAATAAGGATAAACAGTGGTGCCCCACAGGGATCAGTCTTGGCCCCCACCCTGTGGAACATACTCTATGACGATCTGATGAAAACCGAAATGCCGAAGGGCCGTAATTGGATTCGCTGACGACGTGGCGATGGTGATAACCGCAAAAGAAGAATCCATCCTAATGGATACAGTTAATAAGGGGCTACGAAGAGTGCTAAACGGTCTTGAGCAGCGGCAACTTCAACTGGTGCCCAAGAAGACAAAAGCAGTACTTTTAACATCTAAACGAACGACATCCCCGATCATTTTTAAAGCCAAAGGTTTTACGGTAATTGCTACTACAGCATTGCTAAAATATCTGGGAGTATGGCTGGACACCAAGTTATCCTTTGTGCATCACGAACAAAAATTACCCAGAAAAAACGGCAAATGCTCTCGCTAGCCTTCTGTCAAAGATCGGCCGACCCAAAGGATCCAAACGAAAACTAATTCTTAGCGTGGTCGAGTCCCAACTGTTGTATGGAGCACCAGCCTGGCAAATTGTTACAGAAAGTAAAACAAGAATTCTGAGCCTTGCTAGAATCGTGCGTTTGCTATGTATTAGAGCATGCTGCGCATACAGAACAATATCAGCGGAAGGGGTGGGAGTTATAGCAGGAATTCCTCCGGTAGTGCTCCAAATCAAAGAAAGACAGGAATCATATAGCGGGTTCGAAAAGGTAAAAGCCAGAGAAAATTTGATGAGAAAAATGGAATAACGCAACATATGGACGCTGGACTTGGTTCTTAAATCCAGATATAGCAAAATAGACAAGGAGGAACTATAATGAAACAGACTATTATTTAACTCAAGCTTTGTCAGGCCATGGGTGTTTCAGAAAATATCTGTAATACCGCAGGAGAGCAGATACGGACGACTGTAATTGCTGCGCGAAGGTAGAAGATTCAAACCATATGCTTTTTGATTGCCCGAACTGGACAGAAGATAGAATAAACTTCGTGGATACTACTGGAAGGACGTTTAATGCCTACAACATGATGACTAATATGATCGTAGAAGTCATGGAAAGAAGTATATACCGTCATTCGGAAGATTATTGAAACTTAGGAAAAATACAGCAGGAAGTAGAACGGGCAGCCCTTATGCCCGCTCCATACTCTCGCGGAGTAACTTCGGCGAGGATCCTCGCCCAAGTTGTTCGAGGCGAGGAACTACACGGAGTAGGCATCCACACTCTCGCCTTACTTCGCGAGGACCTTAGTATTCGGACCTCGTGTCCCTTGGACTCGGGCACGAAAAACCGCTTCATGAAGCGAAGTTAGCCAAAGCGAGGCGAGGAAGCACAAGGCGAGGCGAGTAACCTGACCACACTCTCGTTCCTCGCTCAACTCCGTGCTACTTCGCGAGAGTCTGGAGCGGGCATTACACTGAGGAAATGCGAGAGCGGATACCAGTATACAGTGCGAAAAAAAGACAGACAAAGCAATACCGGTCCGACTAGACAGAAAAAAACTAGACAACCATAAATATGTAGACAAACAAAAGCAGATTGAGTTATGTATAAATATTATATGTATTATTACTAGTCCAAAGTTCTACTATAATTTGTTTGAAATCTCTCATATCGCTTTTATTATGATTGTCTACATTTTGCTTATTTATATTTTTCTTATGAATGTAACATTTATGTATTTTGACGTCGAGCCAAAATCGATCCGAGCGAATAAAAATTAGCTCGAGTTTTATATTATTAGGTGTAAATTGCTGACGTGTATTAATACAGCTTTTGTGTTCCCACAAAATTATTACGACAGATGTATACGACATTTAGATGTTAATTCACTTGCAATCTTTTGAAGAATCTGAAAAACTATAACAGTTGAATTTTACAACAATATTTAGTTTTATTTAATTTAATCTACTATGTCCATTGAGTTCAGTTTAATCTTGTTTAGTATTATCTGAACTTGTCAAGACTAGTAGAAGACTAGTGCATTCAAGTTTAGTCTTGTTCTGTCTTCTTTATCTAGTCTTATCAGTCTTGCATATCCAAACTTGTTTATCCATTGTTGTTTGTCCAGTCTTGCCTATCCAGTTTTTTTCTATCCAGTCTTGACAGTCCAGACCTGTCTCTCCAGTCTTCTCTTGCATTGCCTTGTCTGATCTCGTTTGGACTTGTCTGGTCTAGCCTGGTCCTGTTTGGTACTGTTTGGTCTGGGCTTGTTAGGCGTTGTCTCCTCTTGTCTGGTCTTGTATTACCTTGTCTTGTTTGGTCTTCTCTTTTCTGTCTCGTCTTGTCTTTTCTGTCTAGCCCTTTCGCTGCGAATTACTTTTTTGAGCTGTCAATATTCGGAACATTATATTATAGCCCGTGCGGCATACTTTGTATTATTGCAATAATTTGCAAATATTGCTAAATTTTTAAAAAACCAAAATCTCTATTCGAAGCAAATTTTGTTTTTTTTTTGTTGATTTGAGTGGACAAACTTTGCAAACTTCTTTTGTTTTATGTCAAAATTGGGCGAAAATGTCAAAATAATTTGAAAACATTGCCAAATTTTCAAAAACCGAAATCAAAATTTGTTTTTTTGTTGATTTGAATGGACAAACCTTGCAAAATTCTTTTGTTTTGTACCAAAATTGGACGAAACCGTCAAAATAATTCGTCAAAAAACGCAAAAATTACTAAATTTTCAAAAACCAAAATCTACTCAAAGCAAATTTAGTTTTTATGTTGACTTGGGTGGACACAGTTTGCAAAATTCTTCTCTTTTATGTCACAATTGAACGAAAACGACAAAATAATTTCCAAGCCTAGTCTTGTCTGTCTATTCTTGGCGGTGTAGTTTCATCTGTCTAACCTTGTCTATCTAACATGCGCAGGGCAACCGATAGTGTCTGTGAATACGGTGGCCTTTAAGATAGCGTTCGACACACCATCTTCGACTGTCATAGATGGATACCAGAAAGAGAAACGCAGGAAAAGAAAACTCACCTCAAACTAGAGCCCACTGGCCTAACCGACCCTATGATTAGATCGGAGAACATCTGGGCAATAACAACCGATATGATACCAAACATGACGAGTATAAACGGCTCCAAGTCGAGAGCAACAAGAAACTGAACCTGAACCCCTAATCACTAGACGTGGAGGGGGGATGTAAGGCGAAACTAATACAACGACATCTTGACATTATGCGTGAAGCCGTTCCAAGATGCTCGAGGAGTTCAGGGGGGCACTTGTCAAGTTAACCAGTGGTGGTTGCTACGTCCCGTTAAAAAAAACCTTGTCTGTCTAATCTTGTATGCCTTATTTTATCTGTCTTGTCTAGCCTGTCTAGTCTTGTCTGTCCTAGTCTTGTCTGTACCAGTTTTATATGTCCCAGTTTTGTATATCCTGGACTTGTCTGTCCTTGCCTCGTCTACCCTAGTATTGTCTGTCCTACCCTTGTCTACCCTAGTCTTGTCTGTCCTACCCTTGTCTGTCTTAGTTTGTCTGTCCTAGTCTTGTGTGTCCCAATCTTGTCTGTCCTAGTCTTGTATGTCCTAGTCTTGTCTGTCCCAGGCTTGTCTCACCCGGCCTTTTTATTTGTCCTAATCATATTTGTCCTACTCTTGTATGTTCTAGTATTGTCTGTCCCAGTCTTGTATGTCCTAGTCTTGTATGTACCAGTCTTGTCTGTCCTTGCCTTGTCTGCCTAGTCTTGTTTGTCCTAGTCTTGTCTGTCTTAGTCTTGTATGTCCGAGTCTTATCTGCCCTAGTCTTGTATGTCCTAATCTTGTCTGTCCTAGTCTTGTATGTTCTAGTCATGTCTGCCCTACTCTTGTCTGTCCTAGTCTTGTCTGTCCTAGTCTTGTCTGTCCTAGTCTTGTTTGTCCTAGTCTTGTCTGTCCTAGTCTTCTCTGTCCTAGTCTTGTCTGTCCTAGTCTTGTCTGTCCTAGTCTTGTCTGTCCTAGATTTGTCTGTCCTAGTCTTGTATGTCCTAGTCTTGTCTGTCCTAGTTTTGTCTGTTATGGTCTTGCATGGCCTTGCCTTATCTGTCCTAGTCTTTTATATATCCTAGTCTTGTCTGTCCTAGTTTTGTCTGCCCTAGTCTTGTCGGTCCTAGTCTTGTCTGTCCTAGATTTGTCTGTCCTAGTCTTGTATGTCCTAGTCTTGTCTGTCCTAGTTTTGTCTGTTCTGGTCTTGCATGCCCTTGCCTTATCTGTCCTAGTCTTGTATATCCCAGTCTTGTATGTCCTAGGCTTGTCTGTCCTAGTCTTGTCTGTCTTAGATTTGTCTGTCCTAGTCTTGTATGTCCTAGTCTTGTCTGTCCTAGTTTTGTCTGTTGTGGTCTTGCATGGCCTTGCCTTATTTGTCCTAGTCTTGTATATCCTAGTCTTGTCTGCCCTAGGCTTGTCTGTCCTAGTCATGTCTGTCCTAGTCTTGTCCATCCTAATTTTGTCTGTTATGGTCTTGCATGGCCTTGCCTTATCTGTCCTAGTCTTGTATATCCTAGTCTTGTCTGCCCTAGGCTTGTCTGTCCTAGTCTTGTCTGTCCTTGTCTTGTCCGTCCTAGGCTTGTATGTCTTAGTCTTGTCTGTCCTAGTCTTGTCCGTCCTAGTTTTGTATGTCTTAGTCTTGTCTGTCCTAGTCTTGTCTATCATAATCTTGTATGTCCTAGTCTTGTATGTTCCAGTCTTGTCTGTCCCAGTCTTGTCTGTCCTACTCTTGTATGACCTAGTCTTATCAGTTGACTTAGACTACTAACTTATAATAATTAAGTGGACCATGGAAAACACAATCTAATCCATCTAGTCCGGGGGTGGGAAAATCTTTTGGCTGTCAGGACATATTACGTAAGAAAATTTGAACGAGGGCCGCATCAATTTTTGTCTATTTTAATAGTTATTTGCTTATTTGTATACCTCGACCGCTGCATATATACTCTCCTAGACAGAACAATATTCTTAGGTTTTCTCGTTAGGATAGGTGGACAATATACTTATTTCTTCTAAAACGAAATATTTTCAGAGAACACTCGCAAATGTGCAGTGTCTATAATGTAGTGGCAGATCGATATAAAAGTAAACATCAGCCCTGTTAAACGCAATAAGGATATCATAGGCATGTAATTAAAGTAGTTTATAAAATGCTTCGCGGGCCGCATATAAAGTCGACGCGGGCCGCATGTGGCCCACGGGCCGCCATTTTCTCAGGTCTGATCTAGTCCTAGTATTCAGTAAGCATTGTATAGAATTAATTAAATTAAGTACATTTTTATCTACTAGACTACATAGACAAGACAAGAAAGAGACAAGACTAGATACAGACAAGAAGGAGGCAAGACTAGACAACACTAGACAAAGCTAGACAAGACTAGACAAGACTAGAAAAGGCTAGACAAGACTAGACAAGACTGGACAAGACTGGACAAGACTGGACAAGACTGGACAAGACTAGACAAGATTGAACAAGACTGGACAAGACTGGACAAGACTGGACAAGACTGGACAAGACTGGATAAGACTGGACAAGACTAGACAAGACTAGACTAGACAAGACTAGACAAGACTAGACAAGACTAGACAAGACTAGACAAGACTAGACAAGACTAGGCAAGACTAGACAAGACTAGACAAGACTAGACAAGACTAGACAAGACTAGACAAGACTAGACAAGACTAGACAAGACTAGACAAGACTAGACAAGACTAGACAAGACTAGACAAGACTAGACAAGACTAGACAAGACTAGACAAGATTAGACAAGACTAGACAAGACTAGACAAGACTAGACAAGACTAGACAAGACTATACAAGACTAGACAAGACTAGACAAGACTAGACAAGACTAGACAAGACTAGACAAGACTAGACAAGACTAGACAAGACTAGACAAGACTAGACAAGACTAGACTAGACAAGACTAGACAAGACTAGACAAGACTAGACAAGACTAGACAACACTAGACAACACTAGACAACACTAGACAACACTAGACAACACTAGACAACACTAGACAAGACTAGGCAAGACTAGGCAAGACTAAACAAGACTAGACAAGACTAGACAAGACTAGACAAGACTAGACAAGACTAGACAAGACTAGACAAGACTAGACAAGACTAGACAAGACTAGACAAGACTAGACAAGACTAGACAAGACTAGACAAGACTAGACAAGACTAGAAAAGACTAGACAAGACTAGACAAGACTAGACAAGACTAGACAAGACTAGACAAGACTAGACAAGACTAGACAAGACTAGACAAAATTAGACAAGACTAGACAAGATTAGACAAGACTAGACAAGACTAGACAAGACTGGACAAGACTGGACAAAACTGGACAAGACTGGACATAAAAAAATAAATATAATGCTATTAGCATACATTAAATTAATCTTTTAGCATAGTTTATAATTATTTTTTGGGATTTTTTCCAAAATCGTCGGTATACTGGGTCAAATCAAATGAACTGCTATAGCAGTCCATAGCAGTGAGAGCTAGTCTTGACTTGCATACTTCGGGTCTTGACTTACTGTCTATCGGGTCTTGCCTGGTCTTTTCTGGACTGTTATGGTCTTCTTTGGTCTATTCTGGTCTATTCTGATCTTGTATGATCTAGTCCGGTTTTGTCTGATCTTATCTGGTCTTGTTTCGTCTTGTCTGCTCTTGCCTGGTATTGTCTAGTCTTGTCTGGTTTTGTTCGGTTTTGTCTGGTCTTCTTTGGTCTTGTCTGGTCTACTTTCGTCTTGTCTAGTTTTGTTTTTCTGTTTAGTCTTCTTTGTTCAGTCTCAACTGTGCAGTCTTCTCTAGTTTTGTCTTGTCTTGTATGCTCTTGTCTGAATTTGTCTGATCTTGTTTGGTATTGTCCAATTTTGATATAATAAAGCTCGAGTCTTAAGCTTAGAGTGTGGTTTGTATTTTAGGCGAGATGTATTTGGTTAGGTCTGCAGTGCATATAGAAAAGAGTACAGGCGCCAGAATACTCCCTTGCGGGACACCAGTATTTGTATTCAACGTTGTAGATGTTATAGTTTTATTGCCAAATCTCATTTTTATTGTTCTATGTCCGCGAGATATGATCGGAACCATTGCTGATATTTGCCTCTAATGCTGTATGTCTCTGGCCATGTCTTCTCTGGTCTTTTCTGGTGTCCTCCATTCCTTTCTGGTCTTGTCTGGTCTTGTATCGACTTGCCTGGTCTTCTCTTGTCTGTTCCCGGTCTGGTCTTTGCCTAGTCTTGTCTCGCCTTGTCTTGTCTTGTCTGGTCATGTCTCGTCATGTCAGGTCTTGTCTTTTCTGTGTTGTCTTTTTTGTCTAATCTTCTCTTTTCAGTTTTGACTTGCAGTCTTTTCTTGGATTGTCTGGGTTTGTATGATCGTATTTGGTCTTGTCTGTCCTTGTGTTATCTGTCTAGTCTTATCTGTTGAGACGTGACAGTCTTCCCTAGTCTTGTCTTGTCTTGTCCTGTGTGGTCCTGTCTGGTTTTGTCTGTTTCTGTCTGGTCTTGTCTGGTCATGTCTGGTCTTGTCTGGTTTCGCCTGGTCTTGCCTGGTCTTATCTGGTCTTGTCTGGTCCTGTCTCGTCTTGTCTGCTCTAGTCTGGCCTTGTTTAGTTTTGTCTGGTCTCGTTTTGTCTGGTCTTGTCTGGTTTTGTCTGGTCCTTTCTGGTCTTGTCTGTTTTTGCCTCATCTTGTTTGGTCTAGTCTGGTCTTGTCTGGTCTTGTCTAGTTTTGTTTCGTGTTGTCTGGTCTTGTCTCTCTGTCTAGTCTTGTCTGTCCAGTCTTGTCTGTCCCGTCTTGTCTGTCCAGTTCTGTCTTTCAAGTCTTTTCTGTGCAGTTTTGTGTGTCCAGCCTTGTCCAGTCTTGTATGTCCAGTGTTGTCTGTATGGTCTTGTCTATTCAATCTTGTCTTTCCAGTCTTGTCTTGTCGAGTCTTTGTATTCTTTTCTTATTTGTTCAGTCGTTTCTCTACATTTTTATTTTTTACCGTGTTTGCTACTTGTGCAGTCTATTTTTGTTTTGTACGGTCCTAGTGATAAATTATCATGTAATAAATAAATAAATGAACCGTTAAGTTTTGGTAATAATTTGCAACAATCAAATTACATAGTAGCATTTATTAAGTAATTATGTAATATTAAGTGACCTTTTTTAATATTAAGTGACTTCTTTAAGTAACTAAGTTGTAATTTTGAAAAGTTTGCAGCGAAAATAACTGCACATTGTTGATACGATAAATAAATTTTTAACGTTTTGCACGTTGAACTTTTTCCGTTTTCTTAATTACATAACTAAATAAGATAACTGTTAAGTTTTTTTTTTGTGTACATTGTTGGGTAAAAAAAACATTCAATACGTAAGTGCAAATTAATGTGTTTTAAATGAAGGATTGTAGTGGAAAGGAAGTTACGAACAAATTGTGATTGTTGCAGGGAACAATGAGCAAAGTGCTGTTTTAAAGTGCATTTTTTGTTGTTGAAATTTGTTTACGGCAGATTGAAGATTTGTTTATTTGACACTTGAGTTTTAGACATTTGTAAAAAGATTTCTCTTAATTAGAAATTCTATTAGAAATCTATGCTTAAATGTTTATTGAAATTATAAAAAGTTATTGCCGTGGGAGAATACGTAATACGATGATTCGATGATTGACGTAACAGGATTAACTAGTTATTCCCTTGCGGCGATTCCGAATTCAAAATTCCTTTGGGGTTCAGCACTAAGAATTTTGCGCATTTTTTTAGCGGAATATTTGTGGTGCTTAGTGCATTTTAATGGGAAAACGTAACAATGTTAATTTTATCGATATTCTTATTAGTTTTTGAATTATGATTTTTTTGAAAGCGTAAGATTGTGTTAGGTATTTTGGTTTTAAATTTGATAAGAGTTGGAAATTGGGAAAAATCTGTAATCTTTTCAATAAACTTGGGTGTGGGTTTAATGAAATATTTTTTCTATTTTGCGTCTATAATGAAGTCATTAAAGCACTCATATGGGTTCGTTAACGGCTCGCCGAGTGCGATACTATTTTTTCAGTATGTAATGTATCGGCGATTTTTTTATTTAGAAATGGCATAAAATGGGGCAAAATAGAAAACATAGTTTAAAGAACGAGTTCAATAAGCGCGATTTTTCAACACTTGTGCATTCTAAACGTGGACGCGTGTTGAAAAATCGCGCTTATAGAACTCGTTCTTTAACATACTATAATTAATAATCTTCAATAAAATTCAATAAAACCAAAATTATTAAAGAAATGTTCAAAGCAAAATACAAATATATATTTTTAAATTTAAAATAGTCGTAATTTTGCTATTGTTAACCTTCCGCCACTGGCGCGCGGTTCTTTGGACGTCGCGTCGCTGGCTGCGGACTGTAACGCTTTTTTGCGCACATTCGTGAACAATGTTATATTTGGAACAATGTTATAAAAACGCAGCGTTCCGAACATGCAGAGGTTAGAGTTTCCAGGCACATACATTTGCCACATCGTTTTTTTCTCCGGTCGCAATAATGGCAATGTCCTCGAGTATTCGCGAACAGGTTGGGGATTGTCTTTTCCAAGTATTTCTTTCAATCTGGCCGTTATAGTTTTCGCAATATTGGTCTGGATTGCTCGAGCACGAAGATCAACCAATTCGGAAACTAAAACCTGCACAAATTTTCGTCGAGGCATTTTTTGATCAGGGCTTTGTAGATAAAAGAGTACCATAGAATTCACTCCAGCTACATTGAGTAATGAATAAAAGATTACCATTGGCCATCTTTGTGTGTTTCTGACACAATCATATGCCGTACACATTTTGTCTTATGCGTCAACCACCCACACTTAGACTCGTTATACTCAATAATCATTTCAGGTTGTCCTGTTGGAACCATGGAACCTACTGGACTGACTAAGAGATATCACTAATACGTTCTTATTTCTGTTCGAGACCTACGACATCAATGTTATATTTTTATCACATGCAAACATAGTGGTACCCACGGGACTTTGGTTTGGATTTGAAATTTCTAAGGGTAAATCTCGATTGTTCTTTAAAATTCCCAAAAATGTAAGTGTCTACATATAAAGTACACTAATGGAAGACTGGTAAACCAGTTATCACATGCCACGATTCGGTTTGCATGTGTAATTGGTTAAACTAGTCTTAGAACAAGCGCTAAAGAATTATTGCGTAAAGAATAAGGTCCGTCTGGTTGGGTGCCGTCATATACCTCCAAATTGCATGCGTAAAAAGTCTTCGAATTCACCCCAAATTTGCAAAATATATTCGTAAATTTTATATTGAAATAAAGAGAAGAGTAGAGACGACTCTCTTCAAGAGAGCATGGTAGATGTGAAGTTTATGAACCTTTGTATGTCAGTTTAGAAAGTAAATTGGTGCATTTCTGTTACTGTATCCCCCTCCCCCGAAACTAAATCCTGGTCTTTGCCAGGAAGAGAAATAGCGATATGGTGATCACATTTATAGACTTCCAGAAAGCATATGACTGCATCCACAGGGAATCCCTACTAAAAATTCTAATTTGGTGTAGTCCTTGAACTACACCCCACATTAATAAACATTATAAAACTGACCCTCACAAACACCAAGTGAAAAGTGAAGTTCTGGGGCGAATTATCGGAACCATTCGAGATCAAAACAGGATTACGCCAAGGTGATGGATTCTCACCGCTACTGTTCAACTGCGCTCTAGGAATAGTAATGAATTCCCTCAGTAAACAAAACTCCGGAAAAATAAAAATGGGCAGAAACACTAAATTACACAGAACCTCCAAAACTGAAAGGTTTGACGTATAGCGACTCAAGAGCTTGGACTAACTGAAGGAGATTCTTGTCAAGGCGGGCAATGAACTCGCCCCTCTCGCTAAAACAAGGAATCATCCGTGATGGACTGAAGAATGTGACAATGCAATAGTCCAAAGACAGACAGACAGGAATTCTAAAAATGCCAAGGAAAATTGGCATAAATTTTTGGAACAAAGAAAGGTTACAGCCTAGATAATTCGAGGAACCAAAAGAACCGTCACACAAAACCAACTAACCCAAATCGAAGAGAGCTTTGTTAAGAATAACTCCAGAGATTTCTTTGGAACCACCAAGCAGACACTCAGAAAATACGCCTCGCCAAGCCTCCACTTCTACAGACACAGATCCTAAATCTTAAAACTGTACTTATTGCATACTCCAATATGACAAACCGCAAGGTGGTCGTCACCTTTGTTGATTTTAGTAAAGCCTACGATGCCATTGATAGAGAAACGCTTAACAAAGTACTCCATGAACTAAGGCTAGACAACAACACCCGACCTAGAAACTTTGACCAACACCCATTCCAACGTTAAATTTAGAGGCGAGATTTCAGTAAGCTTCGAAATAAAAACTGGAGTAGATCAGTCCACTTTTCCCACTTCTCTTCAACTGTGTCCTTGAAAAGGTTATGAGAGAATGGCGCAAGGAACTGATCAATTTGGGTGCTCAGAATAGTATCTACCTGGGACGTAAGAACGATGGACTGGTTGTAGATTGCCTGGCCTTTGCAGATGACATAGCCCTGTTTGCTGATTCTCTTGAGATGGAAGCAATGCAGGTAAATTGCCTCAGAAAACAGACTGCCAAAGTGGGTCTTCAAGTGTCGCTGGAGAAAACATAATTCTTCACCAACATCAGAGAAGCAAACAGAGAGATATTAAAAGAGCAGGGAAATGTTTCCCTGCTAGAGGACTGAGAAATTTAAGTATCTCGACGAATGAATTGAACCCAACTTATCAGAAAGAGCATCATTATCCAAGAGTGTGTAACAAGAAATGCCTGTCACGCAATCTAAAATATAAGCACTATACATCAGTCTTACGACCAGAAGCCATGGAGTGTCTTTCCTTGGACCGAAGAGGTCTGGTAGAGAAATTGGAAATCGGAGAGAGGAGAATCCTCGGGAAGATCCTACGCCCGGTGAAGGAAGATGGGGAATTCGGAAGGCGGCATAATTCTGAGCTCTACGAACATATTGAGATGCTCTCTGACTGCAAGGAAAAAAAGGGTAGCTTTCTATGGCCACGTTGCAAGACTGCCTCCAAACCGACTAACCAACCATCTGTTCACCTTCTGGCAAAAGAAGAAGGTGCTTAAGAACTGGGAATAACATATCTCCGAAGCAGACAGACTGAAGGAAGTCGGTGGATTTCAGGAAAAACCCCGAAGGAAAGGTACCCCCTGAATAGAAGAGAGAAAGGAGTTAGAGCGGTAGAAGATGCGACAATACTGTACAAAAATCAAAGCCCAACAGTTGAACAAACGTGGTCTAAAGTAGGCCCATTCGAAACAAGAAGAAAAATAGGCAGAAAGATAAAAAAAAACTGCCTTGGTTTTGCCGACGACTTGGCACTACAAGCAAATGACATAGATGAAGCAAAAACTCAGATGTCAGAACTTCAAAATATTGCAAGTAAAACTGGCCTCAAAATATCATTTGAAAAAAACTGTAATTATGCCTCAAAAACCAACAGCATTGAAAGAAATAAACATAAATGACAATAAAGTCAAAATTTTCTTCTTCTCAGTCCTTCTACCCTCTGTGATACTATTTTCGGTATATGTTTGAATTTTTTGTTTCCATGCGTTTCTATTTTGTGCTAGATGTATTCCTTCGTGCATTGAGTGTCCCGTCATTTCTTTTAATCTGTCGGTCCATCTCATTGGAACCCGTCCTCTAGGTCTTTTTCCCTCAACTTTTCCCTCCATCAAGAGGTTTTCCATCTCACCTGTTCTTCTAGCTATGTGGCCAAAGTAACTGAGATATGCTCTATTGATTTGGTTTAGTAGACGCTTTTTGATTTTTAGTTCTTCTAGAACAGAGGCGTTCTGTGTTCCACCCATGACATTCTTAGGATTCGTCTATACACCCATAATTCGAAGGCTTCAATTCTTTTTCGATCTGTTTTCTTTAGTGTCCATGTTTCAGCGGAGTAAACAGCAATTGGGAAGATCAAGGAATTGGCCAGCATTACTTTCACTGTTTTTGTAATGGATTGATCTCTCCATACTTTTATGAGTTTAGTTGTTGCTGATCTGGCCATTGCCAATCTTCTCTTTATTTCCTCTGAGCAGCCTCCATCTTTGGTTAACAATGATCCCAGGTATACAAACTTGTCCACCACATCATATCTCGCTACGATTTTGATATTGGATGTGTCATTGGATCGATCGATGATCATTACTTTTTGTTTTGTTGATTTTTAAACCATATTCTCTACTATAGTTCTCTAATTTGTTCATTATGTTTAACAGTTGTTCTTCGTCTGCTGCAATAATCAAGGTGTCGTCCGCATACCTCAGGTTACTTATTTTTCTTCCTCCGATTGATATTCCACCTTCCCAATCGTTAAGGACTTTTCTCATGATGTATTCGCTATATATGTTGTAAAGGAGGGGCGAGAGTATGCATCCCTGTCAAAATTTTAGCCCAGTTCAAATACCTTGGAGAAATAATAACAAACAATCTAAATTTAAAAACTTCGATCCAAATAAGAACAAACAAGTTAGCTGAAGCACGAAAATTAATCTACAGAAAAAAGTGCCTATCGATAAATGCAAAAATAAAACACTAGAACACTATTATAAAACCAGAAGCCACATATGCAACAGAAACACAGTTTCACTTAAATGACCAATCAAAGATCGACAAACTTCAGAAGATCGAAAGAAGAACTGGAAAAACGTGCATCAATAAAAATACCAGAAAGACGGACATTGGGGGTAGTGCCCAACAAAGTCGTGTACAAAGAGCTAGAGCCCATTACTGACACTATGCGTAAAAGGAGACTGGGGTTTTTTGGGTACATAATGAGAATGCCAGGTTCGAGACTTCTGAAAGAACTGGTACATTACAATCTCAACTCCAAAAATACCATAACAGGGAACAGATGGGTCAGAGCAATATGAGAGGATCTGAAAGAAATTGGGCTTACACTTGAAGAAACCACAGACAAGATAAAATTAAACCTAAAACTCACGGACACAAATCTCCGCTTCCCATTCACAATTTCAATTGAAAAACGGGCACGACGATCAGCACGTATAAAAAGTACTGGAAGGACCGCAAGGCTCCAAGAATCCCCTCAAAGAGATTTAGTTAATGTACTGACTAAAGTTTATAAAAGAAAAAGAAGTTCAACATTTGAAAAAAAAAACGTGTCTTTTCTTAAAGATATTTATTTACGACCACTATTATAATTGCCCAATATTGTACAGATCGTGGATTATGTAAATACATCTTACAACACACGTATGTAACAGTCCGCGATTAATGTTATTTAATGATTCAATAGCACACTAGTGCGTTTGGTTTACAATTCGTTGATTGGTTGAGAGCTGCTACTATCATTAATATAGGCAACTCAATACATTCCGTTATTTGTCAAAAAAAATTAAATGTCAAACTAATACATAAACACTATATATTTTTTTCAATTATAAAAATGAAAGTCCAGTGATGTCCAGTGATAGCGAAATAGAAAATGCTACTCCGCCCGAAATTGTTGAAAAAGCGAAACAAGTTGCCCATAATTTGCTACGGATTAAATCTCCGGATTGATACGAGGATGCATATAGAAAATTTATGGACCGGAGAATGAAGCATAAAGTTAAATCCTTTTCAGAAAATGTTTTATTATACTTTGATGAGTTATCTCAAACAGTGAACTTCACTTTGGGCAATTTATTGAATAGTTCGGACATCAATTAATATAAAGCACAACATCGACATTTCAAAACATTCAAAGTTAATAGCTTTACTAAAGAAAAAATGTGATGGATTTAAAAGCAACAAATCAAAAATTTTAACCATTCAAGAAATTCAAAAGTTTCCTCAATAATTCGCCGGATAACAAATATTTATTGATGATACTTTTTTATCTTATAATGCTCTCTAATGGGCATAACGACATATTTTTTTATATAATTTTATATTATTCTTATCATTGGCATTAGTGAGTGGTGCCTGCAGAAAACTACGAAATGTCAAACTCTGCCATATAGAAGACACCGGAACATCTCTGATCATTAAAATCCCTGATTCCAAAACAAAAACTTAAAGATCTTTTGTGGTACCGAAAGAATTTTACCAAACCTGTAAAAAATATATTAACCTACGCCCACAAAATATGGACAAAACTCAGTCTTTTTTTCTAAATTATCAAAATGAGAAATGCACTAAGCAATGGAATAAATAAAATTGGCTCTATTCCTAAACAAATTGCCAATTATCTTCATTTGCCGGAAGAAAATCTTTCTTTATACAGGACATTGTTACAGACGTTCGTCAGCCACCATTCTTGTGGATTCCGGTGGTGATTTATAGTCACTAAAAAGGCATGGTGGCTGGCGTTCGTCTGCAGTAGCAGAAGGCTATATAGACTGCTCCATGAAAAATCAAAACGATACTGCTACAACACAGTAGGTATTAATAGGTATTAATGAAATTAAACAGCATTTGTGAGTTTGCGTTCAACGAGAGTCTTCTTCTTCTTCTTTAATCCATAGCCGGCGCATGGAGAGGTGGTCGACCTCGTAGCCAGTACGCTGCTGTTGGTGCCGCTAGATTCCGTGCTCCATTCACTATACGCTTCCATGCTAATCGATCAGTTGCAACGGTTCTTGCCTCAGCTGTTGTTATTCGCTGGTTTTTTAAATCGTTCTCTACGTGTTTCAACCATGTGGTCTTCGGTGCTTGTTTTTGTGTTCTCCAATCAAGAGGTCGCTTTTTCCATAGGAGTTTGTGCGGTACTCGATTGTCGCCCATCCTACAGATGTGGCCGAACCATCGTAATCGGCGTTTTTGAATTTCCTCAACAATCGGTGTCTGTTGGTCGCATCTTTCTCTGATTGTCTCATTTCGGAGGTGGTTGAGGAGTGAGACGCAGAGAATCTGTCTCAGGCATCGCATTTGGAAGGCCTCGAGCTTGTTAAGGTCTGGTTTGAGTAATGTCCATGTTTCATGATCCATAAAGAAGAATTGGGAGGATCAGCGTCCGGTATAGGCGTATTTTGGTTTTGATGGTAATATTCGTCCGCTTCCATATGCACCACTTGAGTGAAGCAAACGTTGCTGTTGCCTGGCCTATCCGGCTGTGAACTTCGGCTGTCGAAGCTACTTTCTTCTCCACAACCAGTGATCCCAAATATTTGAACTGTGGTACCTGCTCGATTGTGGTTCCATCGAGGTAAACTCTGGCTTCAGATCCATCCGTTGTAAGCACTTTGGTCTTATCCGCATTGATTCTCAGTCCGTATGACTGGGCAATGCGGGAAATGTCATACAAGGTGTCTGTTGCTTCGGCATCTGTGTTGGCGAAAACCGCACTGTCATCGGCGAACATCAGATCGATTAGGAAGTTTTTGTCATCATATCGAACTCCGCGTCGCCCATCAAACGCTTTTCGCATAATCGTGTCGATCACAATGTTAAAAAGGAGCGGCGAGGCCACGTCTCCTTGCCGGACTCCGGTTCGAATCGGGAATTCCTCAGACATGTCGTTTCGGATACGAACATTGCTGGTTGAGCCGTCGTACGATGCTTGAAGAAGTTGAATGATTTTCAATGGCACGTGTTCGATCTTCAACGAGAGTGGACGTGCGAGAGTATTTAATGTTAAATTTAATAAAAATTAAAATTGTGAAAAGTAAAGTTTATGTTATAGATACTGTAAAACATTATTTATGTTATAATGCCGATGGAATTAA
Organism: Phosphuga atrata; assembly: GCA_944588485.1. NCBI lineage: Eukaryota > Metazoa > Arthropoda > Insecta > Coleoptera > Silphidae > Phosphuga > Phosphuga atrata. Next base: position 4,863,577 of record OX155901.1, read on the forward strand.
GGTCCAATGTTCCTTCCGAAAAACAATTTGATATATTACAAACGTTTTTACAAAGTTCGGATTTTGAAATGTTTATGACAAATATAATTAAAAAACATGTTGATCCGTTACTAGTTTTGATCACCGACCTATCTAATAAAGTAACATATTTGTCCGAAGTGAACGTGAAGTTGTCAAATTCTGTAATTTCTAATGTTCTGGTAAAACCTACAACTTCACAAAATTCTCAAGAAGAACGCGCAGGGACAAGCAAAGTCAGCGATAGTGTACCGAAAAACTTGGAAGATAAGAATGAAAAAGTTAATTCCCGCACGGATTTGCGAGCTGGTGCAAAAAACACAACCAAAACAATCGAATTAGAAAACATAGTGGTCCAACCGATTTCAAACGTAAATAATCAAACCGATTCACAAAATACAATCCTCCAACATACTGAAAGTGTAAATAACGAAAAATGGGAAACCCAAAGGCGAAAATCAAGAAAAACTAGGAAATCAAATATTATCCTTGGTACTAACGACGAATCTAATCAAATAAAAGCTGCCACACGTTACGCACATGTTCATGCATTTAAACTTGATCCAAAACTTTCAGCAGATGATTTACAGCAATATCTAAAGAATAAAAAATTCAATCAGGTTATATGTACGAAAATTCAGTCCAAACATCCAGATGAGTACTCATCATTCAAAGTTTCGGTGCCCGTTGAGGATCTGGAAAATATATCGAAACCAGAAACTTGGCCGAGAAACGCCTGCGTAAACCGTTTTTTTGTTAAGACTCGAAAGAATAACAGTGAAAACATAACAACAGTATCAACCGAAAAATATCCGAAAGAAACGAAGTGTTTTAATATAGCACATGTGATGTTCAGTCGGTTAAAAATGAGCTGGAACTAGTGGAACTGTTCATTAAAAGACAAAATATTAAAATATTGTGTATTGGTGAACATTGGTGCACCCAACCTGAGCTAGACATTCTTTCTATTAACAACTTCACTGTAGTTTCGAATTATTGTAGAGGAACATACAAGCATGGTGGAGTGGCCATATTTGTACGTGACGATATACATACTTCTAAACTAAGTCTTGAAATGAATAGGATGGTTGCGACAGTTACTACGTGGTAATCCATACTTACATTGAATTGAAAAATTCACTTTGTTTTTTAACACACTTATATTATGTAAAAATATTATATAACTTATTATTCACAGTTATATAAATTTCTACACATATCACGACTCGAGTTTCGACGTTTGACGGTCATTTTCAAGTGACTTAACAAATTGATAAAGTTGAATATATACCCTTATAGTTTTGGTGGGGTGGGAGGGCGGTGTTTGTCCGAAGATTTTTTCAAGAGGACTTATCTGTTTGAGATTGGGTGAGATTAAAAAGTTGGGGAAAGATTAGGTCAGTTTGCTCGTTTAGGAGATTAACTGAGGGATTACGGGTTTTTTTGAAAATTTCTAATGACTCTAGGAGATTTAGTTTCGGGCCTTTGTTGCAATTATGCAAGATTTTTAGATTATCTATTTCTGGGAATTTATGATTGAATTCGAGACAATGGTTTGAAAAAGAACTAGTGTCTTTTTTCAGACGAAAAGCGCGAGAATGTTCTGAAAACCGTGTTGAAAAACTTCTTCCTGTCTGCCCTATGTACACGCTATTGCATTCGGAACAATGAATTTCGTATACGCCGGATTTTTTAATGTGATCGATTTTGTCTTTGGCATTAAACAATATGTTGGACAACTTAGAGGAGGGTTTAAATGCTACCTGAAGATTTTGCTTTCGAAGGACATTTGCGATGTGTTCGCAAACACATACATCGAGCCGTTCGATACATCGAGCCTTTTCAATCCCCCTTTCCACAGAAAAGAGAATCAAAGAATTAAGTACCATCATTTCAATCGCTACAGAGAATGGTTTCCCAACAAAACTCATCCAAAACATTATCAATAATAAACGAACCCAATTCGCAATGGCCCAAATTTATCCGAAAACCTCAAATTCAGACAAAACTTTCATCTCCCTGACATATTTTGGCAAAACAAGCGAACACATCGCAAATGTCCTTCGAAAGCAAAATCTTCAGGTAGCATTTAAACCCTCCTCTAAGTTGTCCAACATATTGTTTAATGCCAAAGACAAAATCGATCACATTAAAAAATCCGGCGTATACGAAATTCATTGTTCCGAATGCAATAGCGTGTACATAGGGCAGACAGGAAGAAGTTTTTCAACACGGTTTTCAGAACATTCTCGCGCTTTTCGTCTGAAAAAAGACACTAGTTCTTTTTCAAACCATTGGTTCGAATTCAATCATAAATTCCCAGAAATAGGTAATCTAAAAATCTTGCATAATTGCAACAAAGGCCCGAAACTAAATCTCCTAGAGTCATTAGAAATTTTCAAAAAAACCCGTAATCCCTCAGTTAATCTCACAAACGAGCAAACTGACCTAATCTTTTCCCAACTTTTTAATCTCACCCAATCTCAAACAGATAAGTCCTCATCTTCGGACAAACACCGCCCTCCCACCCCACCAAAACTATAAGGGTATATATTCAACTTTATCAATTTGTTAAGTCACTTGAAAATGACCGTCAAACGTCGAAACTCGAGTCGTGATATGTGTAGAAATTTATATAACTGTGAATAATAAGTTATATAATATTTTTACATAATATAAGTGTGGTAAAAAACAAAGTGAATTTTTCAATTCAATGTAAATCTTGAAAACTTTTCTAAAGACGTTGATTTTGAAGTTTGTGGTACCAACCTGTTATTTAAAAATTTTTGTATTGCATTGATATGTATTTATAGATCTACTTTAGGAAATTTTAATTCGTTCTTTGATGGGCTAAATCATGTTAGTTGAAGTTCTTAAATCTCAAAACCCAGTATTATTGTGCGGTGATCTTAACATAGACAATTTAAAAGACTCTAAAGAAAGAAGTATGTTGCTTAATACTTTACTTCAATTCAATCTATCCACTATTAACATGGGACCAACAAGAATAGATAGAAGACCAGATGGGACACATTCTAAAACAGCCATCGATTACTTGGTCACCAACTTAGACAGAAATGCATTTAAGAGCAGTTTGGTGGAACCAATTCTAGCAGACCATCTAAGTCAAATATTCCATCTAGATTCATCATATTCCAAATCAAAAAACAATAGGATGATGTATAAACTAAGTAGGACATACTCTGAAGACAACATCCTAAAATTGCATCATTGTCTCTTAAAAACAGACTTTTCATTTATATCTGCGAGCGATGTGGAGCTAGGCTTTAAAGAATTCCTTAATATCTTAACAAATAGTTTGGACCGATTTCTTCCTTTAGAACTCAGGAAAATAGTTTCCAAACCTATCAACAATTGGATATCGAATGCCATCATAAATGAAGCTAAGTCATTACGGAATATGTATTGCACATTATGCAAGGCAGGAAGCTCACATCTCTACAACACATATAAAACTATGAAAAAGATTCTATTAATATATCGAAAGCTAAAAGAATGTATTACACTAACCGCATTAATAATGCTAGTAATAAAAGTAGAGAAGCATGGAGAATAATTAACAACTCTATGAATAATTATAAAAAAACCTAACCATATTTCTTTAAAAGTAAATGGAATATTGATTTCAAATTCAAGTCAGGTTGCTAATGAATTTGCTAATTATTTTTCGACCATTGCTTTAAAAACATTAAATGCTTTTTTTCTATCACCCTCTTTGCTTCAATGTACTCTGCCAAAAACTAGACATGCATATTCTTTCTACATGTCACCTATCGATAATACTGATCTACAACACGCTGTCTCCAGTATAGCCTCAAAAAACTCCACAGGAACCGATGGCATTTCAATCCAAATTTTGAAACACAATATTAAAACTTTGGCTCTTCCACTAACGCAGCTATTCAATAAAGCCATTGAAGAAGGAGTATATCCATCGGCGTTAAAAGTGGCATTGGTAGTGCCACTACATACAAAATCTGACCCTCAGATTTTGGACAACTATAGACCTATATCTTTAGTATCTATTTTCTCAAAGATATTTGAGCGATTAATATACAGTAGAATGATGGCATATCTCCTTAAAAATGACTTATTATTTGAATGCCAACATGGTTTTAGATCAAAAAGATCGGTGGAAACTGCTTCCGCCAGCTTTGTGAAATATACATCAGAGAAACTGGATAAATTAGAACACGTCATGGGACTGTTTTTTGATTTGTCTAAAGCATTCGATACCGTTAATATAGGCTATCTAATGGAAAAATTAGAATGCTACGGATTTCGTGGAATTTTTTTGGATCTTTTAGGGTCCTTTTTAAGCGACCGACATTTAATTGTCAAAATTAACTCCACACTTTCGAATAAAAAGAGCGTAACAATAGGTATACCACAGGGATCTGTTCTTGGCTCTCTTCTGTTTCTTTTATTTATAAATGATCTTCCAGGGTACATAGACGCTAAAACCATCTTGTTTGCGGATGACACCACAATTGTGGTATGTGCAAATAGTTTGGAAGAATTAAATGCAAAGGTAATGGAAACAACCGTACAATTTAATAATTGGTGTACAAAAAACAAACTTATCTTGAATAGCGAAAAAACTCTGTGTTTATACATGGGCAAAAGAAGAACTTTACCAACCTATTTTCAGATTGTTGTAGACAACCAACGCTATAAAATATCCAACTCTGCAAGATTTCTTGGGGTATTAGTTGATTCGAAACTTAAGTGGTCGAACCACACAGAGTTAGTTTGCAAAAAATTAGCAAGAGCTTATTTTGCAATATTTCAATTGAAAAAGTCTATGCATACAAGTACCTTGTTAAGCCTGTACTATGCTATTGTCTATTCACATATATCTTTTAATATTTTATTATGGGGTAATTCAAGACATAGCCACAAATGTTTTGTTATGCAGAAAAGAATTTTAAGACTAATATTTAATTTAAAGCGTCGACAGAGCTGCAGAAAATGTTTCAGGAACAACAAATTGTTAACCGTACCTTCTATTTTCATTTATAAATGTCTGTGTTATATCAAAAAAATACTCAGAATTACTCTATATCCTCTAACATGCACACATACAACACAAGGAATGGCAAATTATTACAAACTGAAAAACATCACACTACCTTATATGCAAATTCTTTTTTTCTGTATTGGGGTTAAATTATTCAATAATATATCGTCAGAAATAAGCACTCAGTCATACAATAAGTTTAAAAAATCAATAAAAGAAAAATTAATAGCTGGTACATTTTATAGAATTGATGAATACTTACAACACCAAATTGGTTAAACGATATCATTGAACGAGTGAAAAATTCCTACAAGTAGATATGTTGAGATTTAAAATGTTGAATGTATTCAAATGCATGTAATTGTTTTGTATTTATTGTGTTTTTTATATATTGCTTGTGTATTTGTTTTTTTTTCGCAATTTATTTTACAATTTTCTTTTTTTCGAATGTTGACAATCACATCTGCAAATTATATATGTATATTATTTATTATTTTTTATAATTTCTATATAATTGTAAGCAGCAAAGTGAATAAAGTTTTATTATTATTATTATAAATTATTAAGTAAATATAAATTATTTCATTTGACACTGACACTGCGTACATTGTGTTGCCTATATCGATGAATCACTATATCAGTTACATCAAACATAATTTTCTTATTAAATAGAAAAAAAAAATAGTGTGGTCGTAGATAAAGTATAGTACATAATTCGAGTTGTAAGGCAATTACGTACTCGCGGAATTACGCGCTGCCCGCTACGCGGGTCGCGCGTAATTGTTCCGCTCGTACGTAATATGCTTTTTACAACTCTCATTACGTAATATACTATTTTGTAATCTTTGCAAAATTAAATCACGAATCTTTAGATTGAAAAAAATTTTAGGTTGAAAAGGTTAAAGGTTAGGTTTACTCTTTAAAATTCCTGTATTTTTCTTGAACATATAAACAAGAATCTTTAAAACACGTTTACCTATATATTGCTGGAACCAATAATATTAAAAAAAAATCCATTAATAAAATACAAATTTCAAATGATAAAAAAATTGTTCGCAAAGAATGTTTCTTTGGAATTTACACAAAATGTATAATAGACCTCTGTTATTTCAATACAGTTACACTTTTAATTGCAATATTACATAACATGCAGATGCACACAAACATCATCTTCACGCTATAATTAACCAAAATGTTGTTTCATCTATTATTCATTTGCGTGCTTTAGCAATTTCAACCAGTCATTTCGAATAATGTAACCTCTATTTAAAGAAACTAATCAGCACTAATTAAACCTTTAATCTTATACCTCTATCTACAACAGAATTATTAAACATTTAAAAAAAAAAACTAAAACACACAAAACGTTTTAATCTTCATTTACATTATAACTTTGTCTAGTCTAGTGTGTCTAGCATTATTTGTCGTATTTATCTGGTCTTGTTTGTCTAGCCTTGTTCGTCTAGTCTTATTTGTCTAGTTTTGTCCATTTAGTCTTGATGCTATAGTTTCGACTATCTAATAATGTCTGTCTAGTCTTGTCTGTCTAATCATGTCTGTAAACTCCTGTCTGTCATGTTTCAATCTTATACGTCCTCAGGCTACCTTTGTCAGTTTAGTCTTTTCTTGTATAATCTTGTCGGTTTAGATTTGTCTGTATATATTTCTCTGCCTAAATGTTTCAATACAGAAAAATAATGCATGAAACCTCAGATTTATTCGAAACAACTGTAGGCGTGAGGCAGGGTGAGGCAGGCGCTGGCGTGTCTTCTGTTTAACATAGCACTAGAAAAAGTAGTTCGAGATGCGGAACTGGATACTAGAGGTACTATCTTTAATAAGTCATCACAGGCGCAGGCATACGCAGACGACATGGATCTGACCTCTGGAACTCTTCGGAAAGCAAAAGAAATCTTTGTAAATTTTGAGAATACCGCAATAAATATGGGACTACAAATAAATGCAAATAAGACAAAGTTTATGGCTGCCGCAAAAGACCGCAGGGCGAGAGACGCGGATCAAAATATCACAATTGGAGAATATAACATCGAAGCAGTGTATAAGTTCGTATATCTAGGAGCCTTGATAAACCCGAGTAATGATGTCAACAAAGAAATAAAAAGGCGCATAATGCTTGCCAATCGCTGTTATTTTGGGCTGCCAAAATACTTACGTGAATCGAGCCTTTCGAGAAGCACAAAGATCAGAATCTATAAGACGTTAATTGTACCAGTTTTAATCTATGGCTCGAAAACCTGGACCCTAACAAAAGCAGATGAGACGTTACTATCAACATTTGAACGAAAAATCCTAAGAATGATTTATGGTGCTGTCCAAGAGGATAACGTCTTGAGAAGAAGATATAATTTTGAGCTTTATAACTTATACATGTGATCCGGAAACAGAGACATAATAACAACAATCAAGATTGGCAGGTTAAGATGCGCAGGTTAAGACACGCATTATTATTTACATGTAGCACGCTATGACAACAACTTGCCAACGCGAAGAAACTTAAAGGCTATACCAAGAGGCATAGGGAGACCAAAGCTGAGATAGAAAGACGGCGTTTCTGAGGATGCCAGAAAAATTGGTGCAGCTGACTGGAAGGTCCGTGCCAGAGACCGGAAAGGATGGCGGACGAGACTGGAGAAAGTCGAGGCCCTGTAGGGCAGTAGCATTACTGATGACGAAGAAATGTTTCAATATTAAATATTATTTCAGAATAAATCTAGTATAGAATATTAATTCATTGAGAAGAAGAATAAACAATATACTTATTAGGTCAGACGGGAAAAAACTAATTAATTTATTCTAATAAATAATTTATCTATAAATAATAATCTGTAAATAAATCGATTGGAGAGAACTGTTTGTTTGGCGTAATGGGAGAAAAAATGCATTAAATATACGCAGCTTACTATGAGCGATACGTGAATGTTTTCGTTATTTGCCAAAGTTCATTTTAGTTTATCTTTTTTTTATGTATTTTGCAAATATGAATGGCACGTTTTTATAACAAATAAACAAAATGGTTATTTATGTCACAGGAAAATGGAATCGATGAGATAAAACAATTTGCCCGATAATAATAAAATAAATAATTTTTTTGGCTGTTTGAGTAGTGGCAAAAGTCAAGCGTTTTAATTTCATTATTTGTAGATTAATTTATCTTTGAGAGAATGATTTTTTTTTGTCGAGTGTGCAAAAGTGCAGTGAACTCCGATTTTTGCATGTGTTTACTGCAACAGGCGCAAAAATCCTTATATAACTCTCGTCCTTGAAACGAAACTTCCTGCTCCGAACAAAACAACAACTTTTTAACCGAGGATTCATTGCACTCGACGAATGGTAAATGGGAGACAGAGAGCGTCACAGCGTAATATATACCGAGCGATCAAAAAAAAAACTAATGAAATATAAGGGAAGGCAATGGAATATTTTCATACAATTAAAACATCTTTTCTCACATTTCATTTGCCAGTTTTATTATTTATCTTTACACTATTTGAAAGATGTAAATGCTTTTCACGAAATAATAAGAAAATCATTATCGAATGATTTTTGATTGTCGGAAAATGAAACAAAAAAACTGAAATATATATTGTATATCGAGCTTTTTTAATGTGTTCGACGAAATATAGACATTTATTGAAATTTTACATGAGAAAATATGTATCAAATAATTAGACAAGATTAGACAGAAAAGACAGATAAGAGTAGACAGACAATACTAGACAGACAAGACTAGACAGACAAGACTAGACAGACAAGACTAGACAGACAAGACTAGACAGACAAGACTAGACAGACAAGACTAGACAGACAAGACTAGACAGACAAGACTAGACAGACAAGACTAGACAGACAAGACTAGACAGACAAGACTAGACAGACAAGACTAGACAGATAAGACTAGACAGACAAGACTAGACAGACAAGACTAGACAGACAAGACTAGACAGACAAGACTAGACAGACAAGACTAGACAGACAAGACTAGACAGACAAGACTAGACAGACAAGACTAGACAGACAAGACTAGACAGACAAGACTAGACAGACAAGACTAGACAGACAAGACTAGACAGACAAGACTAGACAGACAAGACTAGACAGACAAGACTAGACAGACAAGACTAGACAGACAAGACTAGACAGACAAGACTAGACAGACAAGACTAGACAGACAAGACTAGACAGACAAGACTAGACAGACAAGACTAGACAGACAAGACTAGACAGACAAGACTAGACAGACAAGACTAGACAGACAAGACTAGACAGACAAGACTAGACAGACAAGACTAGACAGACAAGACTAGACAGACAAGACTAGACAGACAAGACTAGACAGACAAGACTAGACAGACAAGACTAGACAGACAAGACTAGACAGACAAGACTAGACAGACAAGACTAGACAGACAAGACTAGACAGACAAGACTAGACAGACAAGACTAGACAGACAAGACTAGACAGACAAGACTAGACAGACAAGACTAGACAGACAAGACTAGACAGACAAGACTAGACAGACAAGACTAGACAGACAAGACTAGACAGACAAGACTAGACAGACAAGACTAGACAGACAAGACTAGACAGACAAGACTAGACAGACAAGACTAGACAGACAAGACTAGACAGACAAGACTAGACAGACAAGACTAGACAGACAAGACTAGACAGACAAGACTAGACAGACAAGACTAGACAGACAAGACTAGACAGACAAGACTAGACAGACAAGACTAGACAGACAAGACTAGACAGACAAGACTAGACAGACAAGACTAGACAGACAAGACTAGACAGACAAGACTAGACAGACAAGACTAGACAGACAAGACTAGACAGACAAGACTAGACAGACAAGACTAGACAGACAAGACTAGACAGACAAGACTAGACAGACAAGACTAGACAGACAAGACTAGACAGACAAGACTAGACAGACAAGACTAGACAGACAAGACTAGACAGACAAGACTAGACAGACAAGACTAGACAGACAAGACTAGACAGACAAGACTAGACAGACAAGACTAGACAGACAAGACTAGACAGACAAGACTAGACAGACAAGACTAGACAGACAAGACTAGACAGACAAGACTAGACAGACAAGACTAGACAGACAAGACTAGACAGACAAGACTAGACAGACAAGACTAGACAGACAAGACTAGACAGACAAGACTAGACAGACAAGACTAGACAGACAAGACTAGACAGACAAGACTAGACAGACAAGACTAGACAGACAAGACTAGACAGACAAGACTAGACAGACAAGACTAGACAGACAAGACTAGACAGACAAGACTAGACAGACAAGACTAGACAGACAAGACTAGACAGACAAGACTAGACAGACAAGACTAGACAGACAAGACTAGACAGACAAGACTAGACAGACAAGACTAGACAGACAAGACTAGACAGACAAGACTAGACAGACAAGACTAGACAGACAAGACTAGACAGACAAGACTAGACAGACAAGACTAGACAGACAAGACTAGACAGACAAGACTAGACAGACAAGACTAGACAGACAAGACTAGACAGACAAGACTAGACAGACAAGACTAGACAGACAAGACTAGACAGACAAGACTAGACAGACAAGACTAGACAGACAAGACTAGACAGACAAGACTAGACAGACAAGACTAGACAGACAAGACTAGACAGACAAGACTAGACAGACAAGACTAGACAGACAAGACTAGACAGACAAGACTAGACAGACAAGACTAGACAGACAAGACTAGACAGACAAGACTAGACAGACAAGACTAGACAGACAAGACTAGACAGACAAGACTAGACAGACAAGACTAGACAGACAAGACTAGACAGACAAGACTAGACAGACAAGACTAGACAGACAAGACTAGACAGACAAGACTAGACAGACAAGACTAGACAGACAAGACTAGACAGACAAGACTAGACAGACAAGACTAGACAGACAAGACTAGACAGACAAGACTAGACAGACAAGACTAGACAGACAAGACTAGACAGACAAGACTAGACAGACAAGACTAGACAGACAAGACTAGACAGACAAGACTAGACAGACAAGACTAGACAGACAAGACTAGACAGACAAGACTAGACAGACAAGACTAGACAGACAAGACTAGACAGACAAGACTAGACAGACAAGACTAGACAGACAAGACTAGACAGACAAGACTAGACAGACAAGACTAGACAGACAAGACTAGACAGACAAGACTAGACAGACAAGACTAGACAGACAAGACTAGACAGACAAGACTAGACAGACAAGACTAGACAGACAAGACTAGACAGACAAGACTAGACAGACAAGACTAGACAGACAAGACTAGACAGACAAGACTAGACAGACAAGACTAGACAGACAAGACTAGACAGACAAGACTAGACAGACAAGACTAGACAGACAAGACTAGACAGACAAGACTAGACAGACAAGACTAGACAGACAAGACTAGACAGACAAGACTAGACAGACAAGACTAGACAGACAAGACTAGACAGACAAGACTAGACAGACAAGACTAGACAGACAAGACTAGACAGACAAGACTAGACAGACAAGACTAGACAGACAAGACTAGACAGACAAGACTAGACAGACAAGACTAGACAGACAAGACTAGACAGACAAGACTAGACAGACAAGACTAGACAGACAAGACTAGACAGACAAGACTAGACAGACAAGACTAGACAGACAAGACTAGACAGACAAGACTAGACAGACAAGACTAGACAGACAAGACTAGACAGACAAGACTAGACAGACAAGACTAGACAGACAAGACTAGACAGACATGACTAGACAGACAAGACTAGACAGACAAGACTAGACAGACAAGACTAGACAGACAAGACTAGACAGACAAGACTGGACAGACAAGACTAGACAGACAAGACTAGACAGACAAGACTAGACAGACAAGACTAGACAGACAAGACTAGACAGACAAGACTAGACAGACAAGACTAGACAGACAAGACTAGACAGACAAGACTAGACAGACAAGACTAGACAGACAAGACTAGACAGACAAGACTAGACAGACAAGACTAGACAGACAAGACTAGACAGACAAGACTTGACAGACAAGACTAGACAGACAAGACTAGACCGCAATAAAAACACTGCGGAGTGTTTTTATTGCGGTCATATCCCAGACGACGCACAACACACTATCTTCATGTGTACAGAATCGGAGAACGAAAGAACTCGACTCGCGGAGACACTAGGCGGTACAAAACTAGAAGAACAGAACATCATGGAAGTTATGTTAGAGAGTGAGCATAACTGGGATGCAGTACTAGCTTACATAACCGAAATCATGTTGGGAAAAGAACAAATGGAGAGAGAATGGAAGGCGATTATAATATCACACGAAACACAAAGAAGCTAACATGGACGACTAGATATGTGACGAAAAGACCGAAAAATGGTTTATCACACGACTGCATAACTAATACGACAGAAGACGAAAGACGATATCGAAACGAGTAAAGGACAATAAAAATAACAGTAAGGAAACAATTGGTACAAGCACCACCACCCACCTGAAGTAATGCTCACGCAGTTCCGGGTGGAGTGTAGTGTAGAGACAGAGGAGGGGGTTTAGTGGGTATGCTGGTCACGAAGAACTCGATCAGAGAGCCCCACACTACACGGGTTTGAATATCCGGTGTGCAACAATGCATTCCCCCTCCTCTCTGAAAAAAAAAAAAAAAAAAAAAAAAAGACAAGACTAGACAGACAAGACTAGACAGACAAGACTAGACAGACAAGACTAGACAGACAAGACTAGACAGACAAGACTAGACAGACAAGACTACACAGACAAGACTAGACAGACAAGACTAGACAGACAAGACTAGACAGACAAGACTAGACAGACAAGACTAGACAGACAAGACTAGACAGACAAGACTAGACAGACAAGAGTAGACAGACAAGACTAGACAGACAAGACTAGACAGACAAGACTAGACAGACAAGACTAGACAGACAAGACTAGACATACAAGACTAGACAGACAAGACTAGACAGACAAGACTAGACAGACAAGACTAGACAGACAAGACTAGACAGACAAGACTAGACAGACAAGACTAGACAGACAAGACTAGACAGACAAGACTAGACAGACAAGACTAGACAGACAAGACTAGACAGACAAGACTAGACAGACAAGACTAGACAGACAAGACTAGACAGACAAGACTAGACAGACTAGACTAGACAGACAAGACTAGACAGACAAGACTAGAGAGACAAGACTAGACAGACAAGACTAGACAGACAAGACTAGACAGACAAGACTAGACAGACAAGACTAGACAGACAAGACTAGACAGACAAGACTACAGAGACAAGACATGACAGACAGACAAGACTTCTTTTTGACCATCTTGAGATTTTCTTGCTGTCATGTGCTCATGACAACATTACCACAGCCGGCGACTTTAACAAGTCGCAGAGTAAGCTAGTTCCTGGAAAGCCTCTGCTATTAATAATTTTCTTTCTCTGTGCCTCCATTGTCTCCATCGTTAGTAAGAGCAATAATTTGCTTGATCTGTTGCTCACCGATTTAAGTCTTATCTAAAGTAGATTATCCAGTGGTCCCTGAAGATGCTTATCATCCCGCTCTCTCAGCTTTGTTCACGCTGTGTTCCAAAGAAAATACTTCTCTCTTTCTTAACAATAGTCTAACTAGAAGCGACGAGACTTCAAAGAACTATAATTTTCGACGTGCTGATCACCCATCGCTTTATCTAGCTCTAAGTGTCTCTGGATTTTCTTTTCTTGACAACTGTCCAGTTATTTTCTAGATTCCTTGTATTCTGTTTTGTACTCCGCTCTTAACAAATTCGTAGCTCCTCGCCCGGCCTCTTCTCGTGGCACCTACCCTGCTGGGTTTACCCCCTCTCTTATTGATGGTCTACGTAGAAAGAGGTCACTTCACCGTGTGTATTTGAAGTCTAAATCCACTTTTGTCTATTCAAAGTTCAAACTATTGAGAACTCGAGTAAAGTGTCAGATAAGCTCGGCCTATTCTAAATTTGTTAAGGCTGCTTCCAACAAAATATCTAAGGATCCGAAGAGTTTCTAGTCCCTTCTAGTCCTTTAGTCTAACAAAATCTAAGCCGCATACCTGGATTAGTGTCTTGTTATGATCTCTCCTTTAGCTCACTCCTCAGAAGAGGAGGCCCAATAAATTAGATGTAGAAACATCTAATTTATTGGGCACGGACGCATTGAATCTTCCGCTAATTGAACTTAATCGTAACTCTGAAGAACAAGTTTCTTTCGCGATTATCATCCAAAAATATCATCTCAAATGTTCTGTGACCAGCAGTCCTGACATGGTTTCAGCCTTTCTGATACGTGATTGTGACCATATCTTTGTGTCTCCACTCACTAAACTCTTTAACCTGATCCTCACCGAAGGCGCTTTTCCCGAAGTTTGGAAATTAACTAAGATCTGTCCTGTTCATAAATCTGGTCATCAATTCAATATAAAGAACTATCGACCCATTTCTTTGAGTCCATCATATATAACTCTACTCTTCCATTAAGCAACTGATCTCCCTGAACCAACATGGCTTCATGAAAGGTCGCTCCTCAATCACCAACTTAGTAGCCTTCACAGATTTTGTCTCTTCAGTTGTTGGTAACAGGGGTCAGGTGGACTGTATTTATACAGACTTCTCTAAGGCCTTTGACTCCATAGATCATGCTGTAATTATTAGCATACTTCATTCTTTTGGGTTGTTCAACAGCTTGATATCCTTACTTCATCTTACGATATCCTTACTTATCTTCATACCTTGTCAATAGAAGTCAATTAGAATTCCACAGTGATCATTCTTCCTCGATTTTTTTTGCCTCCTCTGGTGTTCGACATGAGTCTAACCTAAGACCGTTATTATTCAATATTTTGATTAACGACTTAGGTTTATCTCTATTTGCTCCTCATTTATTCTTTGCGGACGACCTTAAAATATTTATAAATGTTAGGCATCCTGGTGATTGTCATCTTGAAAAGAGAATCTTAATATCTTACAGAGGTGGTGAGACGGAAATCAATTGGATATCAATCTAGGCAAATGTAAGGTACTCACCTATACCTGGCTACAGCATCCTATCGTTTTCAGTTACAGTCTGGGCAATGCCTGCTTTGAGTCACTGAAGGACCTAGGCATTTTATTCGACTCTCGCCTCTTCTTTGACCACCATATTAAATCTACAGTTACTCGTTTATACAGCAACGAGGGCACTTGGTTTCATCATTCGCAATAGTCGTGGCCTCTCTAACAACTTGGCGATATGGGTTCTTTATAACAGCTTTATCAGAACCACACTGGAGTATTTCCACAGTAGAACCACTCTATAATCTGGAGCCCGCAAACCATTAAGAATATTGTTGCTTTGTAGATCATTCAGAGGAAATTCTTGAAATTCCTCTAGTATAAAACCTATGGCTGCTCTGCACCTCTACACATTGAGCACCCCGTGTTGATGGAGGAGTTTGGGTATTGGTCACTTAAATTGCATCGTATGCTGGCTGGTCTTTTTTTTTATTTAAGGCTATTAATAGTGTCACTGACGTACCCTTTTTTATTGAATTACTCAACTTTCAGGTCCCCAGAATCGCTAGCCGACAAACTGCTAGCTTCTACAATCAGCTATCCACGGGTCCGTTTAGGTTTTTTTCCTAGTCCGTTTTCCGTTTCGTCCGTTTCAAGATTTTGCAAGAAAGTTACTAAACTTACTTCTCATTTGTAACAAAACTAGGCATGGTGGAAGGTTCTTCCGCACATTTTTGGAAAGCTAAAGGACCTAGTGAACTAAATATATTAAAGTTAATCTGAAAATTTTAAGTACTCCGCTATAAAAATAGCTCCAATTGTTGGGAAAAATTAAAAACCTACTAAACTAGTAGAAAGTTACTAAACTAATTCCTCATTTGTAACAAAACTAGAAAAGTTGGCAGATTCTTCCGCACATTTTTGGAAAGATAAAAGACCTAGTCAACCAAATATATTTAACATAATCCGCAAATTTTAATTACTGTGCTGTATTACTGTACTATTACTGTGCTATTTAATTACTGTAAATTTTAAAAACTAAAAGCTGCAAATGTTGAAAAAAATGAAAAACAATTTCAAGATTTTGCAAGAATGTTACTAAACTTATTCCTGCTTTGTAACAAAATTAGGCATGGTCGAAGATTCTTCCTCACATTTTTGGAAAGCTAAAAGACCTAGTCAACTAAATATATTAAATTTTGAATTGGTAAAACCATACAACATTATAGATAATCAGATAAACTTAATAAAGACGGAACAAAGCTTGAATATATAAATATACTCAACCTTTCCGGAACTCTATAATACTAATGAGTCTTTTTAGGACTACCAAAAACAAATCTCTTATGAAATTTGTCCGTTATTCTATAGCTTTCAGTCCACCTTCGTGGCACTCAACAAAAACCACAAAACACAAAATGTCAAAATTAAAAACATCTAACCCAAACACCACATGGGTTTTTAAGTGAGTGATTTACAAAATATTGTTCATGGTAGCATAGCTGTGCTGATGAGAGATAGATCTCGAAACGCGTCCACAGATGGCTATCCACTCAAGGTATCGGAAAGACATGATCTTAAAACTCAATGTTATTTTTATGGTTTTTGTTGAGTGCCACGAAGGTGGACTGAAAGCTATAGAATAACTGACAAATTTCATACGAGATTTGTTTTTGGTAGTCCTAAAAAGACTCATTAGTATTATAGAGTTCCGGAAAGGTTGAGTATATTTATATATTCAAGCTTTGTTCCGTCTTTATTAAGTTTAAATATATTAAACTTAATCTGCAAATTTTAATTACTTCGCCAAACTAAAAGCTCCAAATGGTGGGCAAAATTAAAATCCATTTCAAGATTTTGCAAGAAAGTTACTAAACATATTCCTCATTTGTTAAAAAACTAGGCATGGTGGCAGATTCTTCCGCACATTTTTGGAAAGCTAAAAGACCTATCCAACTAAATATATTTAACTTAATCCGCAAACTTTAATTACTTTGCCAAACTAAAAGCTACAAATGTTGGAAAAGAATTAAAACCATTCCAAGATTTTGCAAGGAAGTTACTAAACTTATTCCTCATTTGTAACAAAACTAGGCATGTTGGCAGATTCTTGCGCACATTTTTAGGAAGCTAAAAGACCAGGTCAACTAAATATATTAAAGATAATCCAAAAACTTGAATTACTTCGCCCAACTAACCGATACAAATGTTCGGAAAATTTGAAGACCATTTCATGCTTTGGCAAAAAAGATACCAAACTAATTCTATAATAGTAACAGAATTAGGCAAGATAGACGATTCTTACAGACATTTTTGAAAAGCTAAAAAACCTAGTTAAGTAATTAGATATGTGCAACTTAGTCTGCAAACTTGTATTACTTTGAAAAACTAAAACCTACAAAAGTTGGAAAAAATATAAACCATTTCATGATTTTGCAAGAGTTACGAAAAAAGTTACGAAACTAATTCCTTACTTGTAACAAAACTGGGCATGGTAGAAGATCCTGGCGTACATTTTTGGAAAGCCAAAGGACCTAGTTAACTAAATAGATTTAACTTAATCCGCAAACTTGAATTAATTTGCACACACTATAACCTATGTTCGAAAAAAATCAGAACCATTTCAAGATTATACAAAAAAGGCGCTAAACTAATTCCTTATTTCTAAAAGAACTAGGCATGTTAGAAGACTCTTCCGCACATTTTTGGAAAGCTAAAAGACCTAGTCAACTAAATATATTTAACCTAATCCGCATATTTTAATTACTTTGCTAAACCAAAAGCTCTACATGTTGGAAAAAATTAAAAACCATTACAAGATTTTGCAAGAAAGTTACTAAACTTACTCCTCATTTCTAACAAAACTAGGTATGGTAGAAGATTCTTCCGCACATTTTTGGAAAGCTAAAAGGCCTGGTCAACTAAATATATTAAACATAATCCGCAAACTTAAATTACTTCGCCATACTAAAAGCTACAAATGTTGGGATGAATTAAATGCCATTTCAAGATTTTGCAAGAAAGTTACTTAACTTATTCCTCATTTGTAACAAAACTAGGCATGGTGGAAGATTCTTGAAGACCCAAATAAAGACCTAATGAAGTAAAAATAAAAGTAAAACTTAATCTAAACTTAAAGTTACATAACTAATTCCTCATTTTCAACAAAACTAGATATGGTGGAAGATTCTTCCGTACATTTTTGGAAAGCCAAAGGACCCAGTCAACTAAATATGTTTAACTTAATCCAAAACTTTAATTACTTTGCCAAACCAAAAGCTCCAAATGTTGGAAAAAATTAAAATATTTTGCAAGAAAGTTACTAAACATATTCCTCATTTGTAACAAAAGTAGGCATGGCGCAAGATCCTTCCGCACATTTTTGGAAAGCCAAAGGACTTAGTTAACTAAATATATTTAACTTAATCCGCAAACTATAACTACTTTGCTTTCAAACTAAAACCTACAAATGTTGGGGAAAATTCAATACCATTTCAAGATTTTGCAAGGAAGGCACTCAACTAATTCCATATTTGTACGAGAACTAGGCATGGTAGCAGATTCTTCCAGATATTTTTTGAAAGCCAAAATACCTAGTTAACTAGATACATGATACCTAGTATTACCTAGTATACCTAGTTAACTAGAAACATACAACTTAATCTGTAAACTTTAATTACTTTGAAAAACTAAAAGCTCCAAATACTGGAAAATTTAAAAACTATTTCAAGATTTTGCAAGAAAGTTACAAAGTGATTCATTTGTAACAAAACTAGACATGATGGAATATTATTCCGCACATTTTTGGAAAGCTAAAAGACCTGGTCAACTAAATATTTTAATTCTTAAATCTTTAAACTTAATAACTTTAATTGCTATGGAAGCTTTAATAGCCATGGTAGAAGATTCTTCCAGACATTTTTGGAAAGCTAGAAGACCCAATTAACTAGATAAATTCAACTTAATTCTCAAGCTTTAATTACTTTGCCAAGCAAAAAGTTACAAATGTTGGACAAAATTGAAGACCATTTCAAGATTTTGCAATAAAGTTACAAAACTTATTACTTATTTGTAACAAAACTAGAGAACGTGGAAGATTCTTTTACACATTTTTAAAAGGCTAAAGGACGTAGTCAACTAAATATGTTCAACTTAATCCGCAAACTTTAATTACATTTCCAAACTAAAACCTACAAATGTTGGAAAAAATTCAATACCATTTCAAGATTTTGAAACAAAGGCACCAAACTAATTCCTTCGTTTATAACAGAACTAGGCATGGTAGAACAAAAACAGACAGACGAGAAACAGGAAGAACTGCTGGAATGGGCCGAGTCCATGGGACTCACCATTTTAAACGACGGGAGAACACCAACCCTAGTCCGACATAACGGAGTATCATACAATGATCTTGCCATGGTCAATGACGATGTAGTTGCAAAAAACCCGCGGTGGTCGGTCCTGAGAAACGAACTGTTGATGAGCGATCACTATTTCATTCTAACTAGAATACCTGCCACAAGCAAGAGGACGAGATCAAGGCGAAGATGGTATTACAGACATCGTAACCCTAAATAGGACTTTCACGGAAGAAATTTGTAACAAGGAAATTAAGGGGGAGAGCTGTGAAGAGCCTTTGGGTAAAGCATATAGGAAAAGCACACCACTGCTAAGGTGCGGAGAAGAGTACAAGTTGCCTTACTAGTAGTCAGTAGACATACAGAACCAAATTTCATAGTAAAACAAAGCGTAAAAGGAGGCGGTTCCAAAGGAGCATAGAAGTAGGCGATAGAGGGAAAAGAGGGTCTGAATTTAAACAAGCAAAGCGGACGGCCAAAGAGGTTAATCAGAGGCAAAGAAAGGTAATCAGAGGCAAAGAAAAAAGCCTGATCCAAATTATATGACGAGAAACTGACATCTTCGGAGAAGGATATAAAATCGTCAGAACCCAATTAAATGCACCAAATCCGAAGATCATCCTACCCCTGCAGGAACGTGAAGAAATTTTCAA
This sequence comes from Phosphuga atrata, assembly GCA_944588485.1. Taxonomy (NCBI): domain Eukaryota; kingdom Metazoa; phylum Arthropoda; class Insecta; order Coleoptera; family Silphidae; genus Phosphuga; species Phosphuga atrata. Next base: position 4,883,770 of record OX155901.1, read on the forward strand.
CCAACTTTTCATCACTAGCTGGGAAGATTACCATCGATGGGATAGACCTCTCACCACTTCCTCAAACGTCAACGACCTCAATGGACACGAGGTGATACGGGCAAGTCTCCCGGGCCGGATGGAATACTGCCTGAAGCAGTAAAGGCAGTTATAGGCAGTAACACGGAATACTTTGAAATCCTCTTCAAGTCCCTGCTGGAGTTGTCCGGTTGGGAGTTGAAGACTCCCAACCGGTTTCCCGATGCATGGAAACTCTCAAAATTGATCTTAGTTGAAAAACTTAGAAAAACAGTGGACGAGGCAGTTAAATATAGACCAATATGTCTGATCAATGTGCTGGCTAAGGTGTATGAAACTATTGTAAACCAGATAAATCAGTAAGAAATTGGGACTAACTGAGGTCTCTATGGTATTCAGTACGGATTTCGTAGAGGGAAAACCACAATTTGTGCGGTGGAGCACGTCATCCGCAATGTAAATAAGGAAATGCGACTAGGCCAATGGAGTGCCCTTGTCCTTATTGACGTACAAAACGCCTTCAATTCTGCCCCGTGGCACATAATCCTATCCAAACTTGAAAAGAGCGGAGTTAGCCAGTTAGCTCTAATCAACACTGTACAATCATACTTCAGAAATCGCGTCATTCAGATAATATCCAAGATGCCAAAGAAAATCCTGGCTTGTGTACCGCAAGTTTCGGTCCTTGGGCCAACACTATAGAACGTGTTGTATGACGATGTCATGTCTGTGGATACGGAGGAGAGAGTCGAACTTGTGTGCTACAAGGACGACCTGGCCGTATTGGTGTCTGCAAAAAATCCGTGGTAAAAAGAGCTGGTACTCAAGGTGGTAACGTTAAGTACTATAGATAGGTGGTTGAAAAGGAACGAATTGAAAGTGACCGTGAATAAAACTGTAGCAATAGTCCTAAGTAGGAAAAAACTACCTCCGATAAAGTTTATCATGGCAGGAGAAGATATCTATCTCGTGCGACAGATAAAACATCTGGGCATGGTAATAGATAGGGGGCCATCGTATTTGAGACATATCCACTATGCGTGCGAGAAGGCGAAACGCACGATGAAGGCTCTAGGCATCATACTGCCTAATGGTAGAGGTCCAGGACTACAGAAAAGGAAGGTGCTAGCGATGGCAATGGAGTCGATAGTGATGTACGGGGCTCCACTATGAGTCGGGGCTGCAAGATGTCATCGTTCGGGGGACCATATCCACTATGCATGCGAGAAGGCGAAACGCACGATGAAGGCCCTAGGCAGCATACTGCCTAATATTAGAAGTCCAGGACAACAGAAAAGGAAGGTGCTAGCGATGGCAATGGAGTCAATAGTGATGTACGGAACTCCGCTATGGGTCGGGGCAGCAAGATGTCAAATCTATAGGAAGAAAATCACATCCACCAAAAGATGAATGGCCTTGAGAGTAAGCAGTGCATACCGCACAACATCTGCAGATTCCGCGCTCGTATTGATAGACCATTGGTAGACGTTACAGCTTATTGCCGAAGAGAGAAGCGTATGTAGGTCATGACCTATGATATTGAATTCGTTTAAACTCGAGTGGCATATCGGTTGGGTTCATCGGAATTCTCGAAATGAGAACTTTCTCACCTTTGAATTTACCTTTAGGTATCGTCGCGTGAATCACATTGCTCATGAGTTTTGTAGTCACCAAACGCGTTTCGTTACATAGCTTTGGTTGGTTCAGATTTCGAAGCATGGTGACTGCTCGGTAGTCATCCAACCTTCAGTTTTAAATGGTGTGGTGTCAAGCCAGGCAGACCCAATGAGTTTAAAAATTCTGTTGGATCTGTCTTCATTTGTTACAGTATCGATAGATTTTAAAGAATGCAGTGGACCAACAATTTGATTTTGAATTGTGATGTATAAATGATTTACATCTTCGTTCTTTGCCGCTAGAATTGCTCGTTCACTCAACCAATGACCTACATAGCGCATGACCTACACTGGATAATAACAATAACAGACCAGAAGGAACTGACTTACCAGAAGTGACAGACAGAATGGGACCTCGTTAAAGCCGGAAGGTGGACCCACAGGATGATACCGGACACCAAGAAATGGGTAGAGAGGAAGCCTGGCTCGGTAAATTTCTACATTACACGAAGTCTTCTGTTCCTACACGGAAAGAATTGGAAAGAGGGGGAGTGCACAATGCCGATACTGTACAGAACAAGTAGCTGATGCTCCAGAACACACAATATTCCATTGCGGAAATTGGGGTAACGAAAGGGACAAAATAAAAATTATAGACAAAATATAGACGAATTTTGTAGGAGAAGCTATGCGGAAAAGGCAAAAGATGAACTAGAATAACTGAGTAGAGAATGAGGCGACACCTTAGAAAAGGATATTAAGACCAAACCTGTAACATGTAATTCCAAAAGGCTTGAAAACTACGGGAGAGAAATAAAGAGGAGATGGTTTAAGTGGGTGTGACTGCCTTAGAGAGCAGGTGTGACCCAAACTCCCTAAATTGATACCATAGATGGGGGTCAAACTAAAGTGAAAGCAAGGACTGAGCAGGCTCGAGCAGCATTTGAAAACATGAGTAGAGTCTTGTGCTGTAGAGATCTGAAATTAACTCTAAGAATCCGACTTCTCAGATGTTATGTCTTCTCCACCCTGCTGTACGGTATGGAAGCCTGGAAACCTTTGAGATGTGGGCTTACAGGAAAATATTAAATGTTTCATGGACGGAAAAAGTATTCAGCTTGGTAATACTCCAACCTCTGAATAAATCCACCGAAATTCTTGGAAAAACTGGAAATTTCGGGCTTGTTATGAGAGGCGAAAAATACCGATTACTGCAGAACATCATGCAGAGAAAAATTTATGGTAAAAGAAAGTCGGGCCGAAGAAAAGCATCTTGGCTCAAGAATCTACGTGACTGGTATAAACTCAACTCAAGCTCTCTGTTCAGATTTGCCGTCGACAGAGTAAGGATAGCCTTGTTGGTGACCAACGTTCTAGAAGAACATGGTACTTAAGAAGAAGATAGATAGAGAAGATAGAGAAAAGCATTTCCTCTCTTCTGTGAAAAAAAAGTGCATACATGAAATGTATCCCCGGACAAACCGTGAAATTTTTCACGAAACTATGCTGTGGCCACCTCGTGCAAAGCAATGGCAAACTACCACGAGTAATTCTGCCAAGAGAACCTCTCAAATAGTGTCGTTCGGAACCGGCGATAAACTGAAGCTCCCGCATATTACTGTGACGATGCGTTCCACAAATATGCGCGAGAGGTCACGACACTTCAGTAACGAGGTAAAACGACTGGAGAGACATGAAATGTATGTCAGTCATCTCGGCGTTCGTATGCATGGTAGAAGACTTCACTAACTATTATATACACGTCAAACAGCCAAACGTCACTCGATATAAGCAACTGCGACCGATACAGGTGATGATCACTGACGAGACGTATTCAAATGAAATCCACTTGTGCGTTAGATGAAACAGCCGCTCCAAGTTATCGTGAACAATTTTTTGAGTTTGATGAACTTACTTTTATTTACATTAATGATTTCAACAAGTATCGAATATGGTTGTATCAAATTTTGTTCACCCTGTATCTTCGAAACAAAGGTGTTTTTCAAAAATCGTCAAAATATTCTTAGAATAGGCCAAGGAATAATCCTTGATTTTTTTCCGTACGTTTATACAACACCCTGTATATACGAATAAGCAAGGCAATCTCAGTGGAAATTCTCTATAATAAAAGAATCTTTCTTTGAAGCTCAAAGAATCTTTTTTTATTCTCCGCGTGCAAATAAATACTCAATTACATCATTGCATAATTAGCCGAGAACTTGTTTTTTCGCGAAGTTCGCTGCACTCTTAATTAAATAACTAAAACTTGATTGCATTTTTTTAAACACATTTACAACTTTAATAAAAAAAAAAACATTAATTACTCGTTTTGACATCACCCACGTTCACATAAAAATTCCAACAGTTTTTATTCAAAATCGTTCATTAAACCGTTTCTTAATGATGAACAACCAAATTGCATGCCGGCTCAATTTCAAAAATACAACTTAACATTCCCTTCTCCTTGTCACAATATTCATTTTTTTATAAGGTGCACACGCTATATAGAGGTTCATGCAGGGTGGTTCAAGCAGGCGACTTTTATTTACAAAGGCCCACCGATCGGGGAACCTGCGGGGAGCAGCGCTCTACACAAAGCAATATTCCTGCAAGGCCAACTCGGGTCAACAGCGCCTGCATTGCTGACTTGACCGCCCAACAAAAAATAATAATATTCTAACGCGCAAAATGTTCTAACAAAGGACGTGCCGTGCCAAAAATATTCATTCTAAGATGAAAAATTTCGATGCAATATAGGTCAAAAACAATTGGATTTTATGCAAGAACAAAATAAAATTCATCTAAAGTAATCTAATAATAATTGTTACTAATGATAATATGAAGTTAGACAGGCAAGAAATTATACGAAGAGACATTCAAAACTAGAGGCACAATACTAGACAGATAAGACTGGACAGGCGAGACTGGACAGACAAGAATGGACAGATACGACTGGACAAATAAAACTGGACAAGCAAGACTGCAAAGTTAGAATTTGGTGCACAAAACTAGACTAGAGGTCTAGATAAACAAGACTCGACAAGCAAGGGTAGTATGTCGGTTCTGTTTCATCTAGTCAAGTTCTATTTACTCTGAATTGAAAAATTCACACTGTTCTTACAAACAATTTTTATGAAAATATTTTATAATATGTGAAGTTATATAAATCTACACACTTTACACGACTCGAGTTTTGACTGTTGAAGGTAATTTTCAAGTGGATTATAAATTGATACTTGATTGAATTTATAGAATGAGTTTTGGTGGGGAGGGGAGGTGTCTCTCTGTAGTTCTGGATTTATATAGAGACGATTTCATTAGAATATAAAGTTGTGAAAAGATTAGTTCGGTTTGCTCGTTAAGGAGATTTTCTGGTAGATTACGACTCCCCACAAAAACTGTATAAATAGACCTTTTCTTAGTTAAATTTTTTTATGCGCATGCGTCAATTTCCGCCAAGTTTTTGGGCACATTTTTTACGTATAACCAGTGAAAATAACTAAATGTGCTCGAAACTTTCATATTCCCGACTTTTAAATAAGACGAACGCGCATGCGCTTTACTAACTGTAAAATGGTCTGTTTAATCTCATCAATTTGTAAATATGTTTTTCCTATTTTGCGTCTGTTATGGGCTCATAACAGCACTCATATGCGTGCGGTTATGGCTTGCCGAGTACGATACAATTTTTTCAATATGTATCGGCAATTTTTTATTTAGAAATGGCATAAAAGGCCGCAAAATAGAAAAAATACTATAAAAAAACTCGTTTGTAAGGCGTGTTTCAGCACTTGTCCATTAGAAAACTCCTCGTCGTTTTCCAAACTTGGACGCGTGTTATAAAATCGTGCTTACTGAACTCGTCCTTTAATATACTATTACTACGTAGTAACAGTCGCAATCATCCATTTCATTATTTTACATTTTATTTATTTTAATCAAGTCTTCAGTTTTATCTATTTTTGTCTATTTCACAAATTAGTCTGTTTGGAGAAAATTTCTAATTTCTAATTTGATAAATTTCTAATTTGATATAAGTAAATGTGACATACTATGTAGATAACCAGACTCACCGAGATAAATCTTTAATTACATTAAATTGTGGTTTTAATGAATGAGTGTGCAAATATATAAAAAAGTTAAATGTTTACAATAACAAATCCGAATGAAATCTTATATAACAAGCTTAATTTATCGTATAAATAGCTTTTATAGTAAGTTTATGCGAGTCTAGTTTAGATTTAAATAATTGCATAACATAAGTTAGAAGATAAACGCCGTTAATAGGATGGTATTCAGGTTAATATTTGCAATAATAACTCATTTTTTTTGGCAGGAAAGTGCGTAATAAATATTTGAGCGTTTCTGTGTTCGAGATATCTGTTGATAAGAGGAGAGATAAGAGTGCAAAAAAAATTCTAGGAAAAATATGTTCGGCGCATAAAAGTTATGGATGGATGATAGTAAAAGTGCTATTTTTGGAAATTTCGTAATTCGGGGAAAATTTAAAAAAGATCATGGGAAACTTTTATCATTTACATGAGTTGTCCAAAAATAATCAAAGACATTTATTAAATTAATAATTAAATTAGATTCTGAGATAAATTATTGTTTTGAGAGACAAGAAGGAAAGTCCAAAATACGAAAAACGAATTCTGGGAAGAAAAGTGTGAACAAATAAATCGATATATGGGCGGCACGGGAATATCAGAGGCATAAAAAATCTGAGAAAAGATAACAAAAACAGTATCAACATGGGAAAACTATTATATTCAATCATTACTAAAAGAAGACAGGCCTCAGTTTAGGATGACACCAATAACGGAAGAGGAAAATATCATGGATAATATAGAAGAAATCAAAACTGTCACTGAAATAAAAAAGCCCTAAAATACATGAAGAATGGGAAAGCAGCTGAACCTATAGAGTTGGTGAAGCATAGACCGAACATACTGCTAGTGGAACTGGTGGAAGTATATAACAAATGCTTCTTGGAAGTTGACGACATTCCACATGATTGGAAAATAGAATATCTCAGGTCCATACAAAAAAAAGGCAATAAAAAGATTTGATCTAACTATAGAGGCATACCAGTAAACCAGTTCTGTAGGAAGACTGTACTGCCAAATCCTAAAGACAAGAATGAGCACGACTTTGAAGGAATTGAAGAACAGTTTGGTTTTAGGGCGCGTAGATAATGTCTAAACAATGTCAGTACTCAGTATCAATATCAGTACAACAATTAATAGAGAAAAGCCCGGAAAGGAATTTGAGTATACACCTGATGTTCATTGATTTGGAAAATGCCTAGGATAACGTGCCCATTAATAAAATGTTCGAAGTACTACATGAGGCTAACATTAACAAATACAAATACATACAGAGCCATAAAAACACTATATATAGGAACTCAGAATGTACGAACAAATTAAGTACCAAATTATCCGCGCCGTTTAAAGTTGTAGATTGTAGATATGGTGGTGACGACCTTTATAGATCTATTGTACCCCACCCTCCTCCTCCAAGTATTGGTGTACTTACCCATTTCGAGATATGCCGTTTAAAGTTAACAAGGGATTAAAACAAGGATGTAGTCTATCTCCGACCATTTTCAAAGTATATATACAAAGAGCCCTGAGCACCTGGATGAAAAAATATCATAAAATGGTAATTGAATTTGGAAATACCTGTTTATATACACTACTGTTTGCGGATAATCAAGTACTGATAGCAAACGACGAAGAAGACATTACATACATGACAAGAAAGCTGATTGAGAAATACTGCTAATAGGGGCTGAACCTCAATATCGGTAAAACGGAATACACAGTTATCGGAGAAAAGCCCAATGATCTTCAAGTCAACAACGTTATTATAAAAAACACTAATGAATTCAAGTACTTGGGAACATACATATCTTCTGAAGGTTCAACGAGAAAAGATATGCAAAACAGGATTGTTCAAGGGAAAACGCCAATTCAGAACCTGAACTCAATTCTATAGTCCTCGAAAATTCACAAATACAAAAGTCCAGCTATACTGTACTATCGCGGAACCAATAACAACATATGGGGCAGAGTGCTGGCAACTACCATCAAAAATAAGGAACCAGCTAAAAGCAGTAGAGATAGGTAGCAGTAGAGCAGTAGAGATAGAGGACTTTTTACGCCGATCGTGTAGAATATTCAAGTTGGCCATATCCGAAATCACGATATCACGCAAAGGGCGCATGTAGAAGATACCATTATGGAAGAAAGAGAGAAATCGGATAGAAATCCGACAGCTAATATGGTACGGCCACGTGATGAGAATGAGGAGTGAAAGATGGCCAAGAAGAATGATCTCTTACATCCCAACTAACAGAAGGAAGAAGGGAAGGCCAGCAACATCATGGAGAAAAGGAATAGAAGAAACCATGAGGAAAAGGGGAATGATAAAAGGAGATAGGGTAAATAGAACAGAATGGAGATTGAAGTGTGGGAAGCGGCAGTAGCCGTAGGACCTCCACTAAAACAAATAAATATAAATTTGCATTCGCGTGAAGTTGTCCCCCAGAATTTTTGAAAATTGAATTTTGTTTAGAGTTTTGGCAACGTTGCGAATAGTTCTAGAGTTCTTGCTTGGAAATTGCAATAGTTTGGGGGAATTTTGAGCAGATTTCGAGAAAAACAATTTGGGAACCAACTTCACGCAGAAGGGGGCTGTTTTCCTTGTTTCATTAAAAAGAGTTCTGATGTAATATTTTAGTTATCTATAGAAAAATTTAGAGGTTTCAAAGAATAATAGATTTAGCAAAATTTTGTTAATTTTTGAAAAGTTCAAAAAAAAATCTGATGAACGGTTTCCGATAGTACTACGGCAGATAAACAAATATGTGAATTAGACATTTTTGTAAAATCAATCTCCAAAAATTTATTTATAAAAAACTTTCGATGAAGATAAAAAAGAAAAATACAAGAGTTCTGAGTAGCCCGACAGCTCCACAAATAGCCCCACAGAAAAAAGTCTGCAGGCGTTTGTTGTAATAAAAACCAGGACTGGACATATGTGCCATTAGCGCACATTCCAAAACGTGCCCTTTGTCCCACGTTTTGGATAAATGCAATTTTATAGTTTTATAGTTTGTCCAGAAACTAAGGGTTTTTATTACCACGCTAAAATCTATCTCCCCCAAACATATTAGAAAACGTTCGAAGGCCTATAAAAACCTTCTCATAAAGATTAACCAGAGGACCAGACATTTTCAGGGATTTAGAGAATTTAAGCCTCGATTGTTCATGGGAGGAGCCAAGAGAATTCCATCTCCCCCTTATTTGAATTAGAGGGATGATTTAACCGCTCTTACAGATATATTATACTAGGAATGGAATAAATACCATTCCCCAGTTTTCAGTAACAAGTAAGAAGTAAGAGAAAAGAGAGTAGAGTGGTAAGCTATAAGTTCTTAAGTCTTAAGTTATTTCGTTGTATTATTGTTTAATAACATTTTTAAAACCAACTCGACTATAATTAGACAAACTACTTGCCTTGCGAATCCCGGTGAACATTACATTACAAGATCCCGAGATATTTAGATATATCTCAGAGTACGAAGAATTGTTGGCCAGCAGTCCTTCCCTCTCAACATTGAAGTCGGCGGTAGTTCACACCATAACCCCCTTCACAACATTGGTGGCAGCCCCACAACATTGGTGTCAGGCCCACAACACGTTAAATCTGGTGAACTAGTCAAAATCAGCGACCAGTTAATCAGCATTTTTCGACATAAAACGGGAACAATGTCTTCAAAAAATCCATTACACTGGTCAACAAAAAAAATAAAGTTGTTTGTTTCCTGTGATTTTTTTTATGTTTCTATCTCAAATTGACGCGTATTTTTAAATATGGCAAAAATTTTTCTCTAACAGCTTTTGTTTTTGAGTTATAGATACCATTTTTACTTAGATTTTCGTTTTTTATTGGACACTAAACTATATTTTGATATATTTTTCGATATGGCTTCGTCAAGAAGATGTTGTGTGTTTAATCCCGATTGTTTTTGCTACATTTATGCAAATATATATATATATATATATATATATATATATATATATATATATATATATATATATATATATATATATATATATATATATATATATATATATATATATATGAAAAATATCGAAAACCTATATCGAACTTTGTAAAAACTGAGTATCATCAATACTTTACTTACAACAATACTACATCAGCTAGGTATCAACATGAGCATAAAAATCCACTTCCTGTATTCGCATATAGACCGATTTTCACAAAATCTGGGTGATTTTCGTGAAGAGCAGGGCGGAAGATTTCATCAGGTGGGGCTTACATATGATGGCAGACTATTGCTGGAGTTTGCAACGAGATCTACCAAAAGTCGTTCATTCAAGGAAATCTTATAAAAGATCACTTGCTAGTGTTCAATAGAAATTTTGTTAACAGAATGTATTCTTTTTCTGTATTTTATTGTCAAAATATTAAAACTGTATATTTCGAAAAGTAAAGCTGTTAGCAATCTCCCAGTATTTTTTTCATAGTCAGGGCCATAGAAATACCCAATAACAGAAAAAAAATAAAGGAAACAAAATTTGTGTTGACCAGTGTTATAGCTCGAGCAGTGTGCGGTGGGGTGCCGTCTTGTTGAAACCAGAAATCATCCATACCATTATCACGCTCAATTGACGTTAAAAAATCTATTATCATTGTACAATAACGCATCTGATTGACGGTTTCTGTTCGGCTATCATCATCTTCGAAAAAGTACGGCCCAATGACCATATTAGCACCAAACCAAATTTCGTTTAACGTGAAATGCGTCGCTCGTGAACTTCGTCGCTCGTGATATTTTTCTACAAAAATGCTCGTCATATTCAGCCATATCTTTTTCAGCCCATTCCAATCGACGTGGCTTATCAGGAGGCAACAGTTTTTGTGTCAATTAAATTTTGTACGGGAACAAATGCAAATCGACACGTAAAATGCGACGTAAAGTGTATCGTTTTATGCTCAGAACGACATTTTTGGGATGTTGTTCGAGACCTGCCAACACTGGCCTGTGAAAGTGCGATATTATCATCTGATCGCCTTGGTCGCCTTTTATTTGGACGCTTGGGGTTAGTAAGTGCCGCACCAGTTATAAATCTATCACTCAAACGACAATGTGGTTGCAGAAGGCGCACTTTTCATTTTATTTATTTTCCACGTTGCGTTTTCACAATTGACTTGTTTTTGTTAAATGTAAAATTCAACAATCTTAGAGCATTCACGTGGCGTGTACTTTTCCATGATGCAAATCTTCTTAGACTGACGCTTCAAACGCGGCATGTCATTAGTCGATCTGGCGTCTCTGTTAAAAGCTAGAGTTGTCCGATCTTTTCGTCGAATATGTCCAACCCGTTGCTTTATTTGCTAATACATTAAGGTTATTGAAAAGTCATATCAATATAATTTAAGTCATATCCTCAAACGGATAAAGAGAAACACAAGTTTTACCAATGTACAATCAAATTAAGTACCAACATATCCGCGCCGCTTAAAGTTAACAAGGGATTAAAACAAGGATGTAGTCTATCTACGACCATTTTCAAAGTATATCTTCAAAAAGCCCTGAGCACCTGGATGAAAAAATGTCATAGAATGGTAATTGAATTTGAAAATACCTGTTTATATACACTACTGTTTGCGGATGATCAAGTACTGATAGCAAACGACAAAGAAGACATTACATACATGACAAGAAAGCTGATTGGGAAATAGCAGTATTTAGGGGCTGAACCTCAATATCGGTAAAACGGAATACATAGTTATCGGAGAAAAGCCCAATGATCTTCAAGTCAACAACGTTATTATAAAAAACACTAATGAATTCAAGTACTTGGGATCATACATATCTTCTGAAGGTTCAACGAGAAAAGATATCCAACAGGATTGTTCAGGGGAATGCGCCAATTCAGAACCTGAACTCAATTCTATAGTCCTCGAAAATTCACAAATACAAAAGTCCAGCTATACTGTACTATCGCGGAACCAATAACAACATATGGGGCAGAGTGCTGGCAACTAACATGAAAAATAAGGAACCAGCTAAAAGCAGTAGAGATAGACTTTTTAATTATTAATTTATAGACAAGTTGGCCATATCCGAAATCACGATATCAGGCAAAGGGCGTATGTAGAAGATACTATTATGGAAGAAAGATAGAAATCGGATAGAAATTCGACAGCTAATATGGTACGGCCACGTGATGAGAATGAGAAGTGAAAGATGGCCAAGAAGAATGATCTCTTACATCCCAACTAACAGAAGGAAGAAGGGAAGGCCAGCAACATCATGGAGAAACGAATAGAAGAAACCATGAGGAAAAGAGGAATGATAGAAGGAGATAGAGAAAATAGAAAAGAATTGAGATTGAAGGAAATCGCTTTGTGGTGATCTATTGTTATTTACGTCTAATCTGCAGTAGCCCTAGGACCTCCACTAAAACAAATAAATATAAATTGGCAAATTTGCATTCGCGTGAAGTTGGCCCACGAATTTTTGAAAATTGAATTTTGTTTACAGTTCTGGCAAGATTGCGAATAGTTCTAGAGTTCTTGCTTGGACATTGCAATAATTTGGGGAATTTTGAGCAGATTTAGAGAAAAAAAAATTGGGAACCAACTTCACGCAGCCCCCTTGTTTTAGGAAAAAGGGTTCTGATGTAACATTTCAGTTCTCTATAGAAAGATTTAGAGGTCTCAACGAATAACAGATGTAGTTCCACATTTTTTTTTTTTTGCAAAATTTTGTTAATTTTTGAAAAGTTTAATTTTTTTTTTTTAAATCTGAAGAACGGTTTCCGATAGTACTACTGCAGATAAACAAATATGTGAATTAGACATTTTTGTAAAAACAATCTCTAAAAATTTATTTATAAAAAACTTTCGATAAGGATAAAAAAGAAAAATACAAGAGTTCTGAGTAGCCCGACAGCCCCACAAATAGCCCCACAGAATAAAGTCTGCAGGCGTTTGTTGTAATAAAAACCAGGACTGGACATCTGTGCCATTAGCGCACATTCCAAAACGTGCCCTTTGTCCCACGATTTGGATAAATGCAAACCAGAAGTCATCCTTGTTGAAACCAGAAGTCATCCATACCATTATCACGCACAATTGACGTTAAAAAATCTGTCATCATTGTACAATAACGCATCTGATTGACGGTTTCTGTTCGACCATCATCATCTTCGAAAAAGTACGACACAATGACCATATTAGCACCAATACCGCACCAAACAGTAATTTCTTGGTCGTATAGAAGCTCCTTATCAATAATTTGAAGGTTTTCGGTGGCGTAGAAATAGAATTTTTTTCTGTTTACGATTTCGTTTAACGTGAAATGCGCGAATTCGTTGCTCATGATATTTTTCTACAAAAATGCTCGTCATCTTCAGCCATTTCTTTTTGAGCCCATTCCAATCGACGTGGTTTATCAGGAGGCAACAGTTTTTGTGTCAATTGAATTTTGTACGGGAACAAATGCAAATCGACACGTAAAATGCGACGTAAAGTGGATCTTTTTATGCACAACTGCTCAGAACGACGTTTTTGAGATGTAGTTCGAGACCTGCCAACACTGGCCTGTACGAGTGCGATATTATCATCTGATCGCCCTGCTCGCTTTTTATTTGGACGCTTGTGGTTAGTAAGTGCCGCACCAGTTGTAAATCTATCATACAAACGACAATGTAGTTGCAAAAGGCGCACTTTTTACTGTATTAATTTTCCTATATGCACGTTGCGTGTTCACAACTGCCTTGTTTTTATTGAATGTAAAATTCAACAATCTTAGAGCATTCACGTGGCGTGTACTGTTCCATGACGAAAATCTCCTTAGACTGACGCTTCAAACGCGGTATGTGCTTATCCACGTTGACTCGCGGGCGCGGTGGCGGGCGCGGTCACGAAATATCAAACATATCGCGTAATATCGAAGTGTTCACGTACGAAACGCAAGTGCGGTCTAAGTGGCGGGCAAGCTAGCGATTGGCGCGCTCGCGGCAATATCAAACGCGTGAGATGTTTGTGTGTGTTCACGTCGAACTAGCGACGGAACGCGCGATTCATTCGCGACGTCAGTAAGTTCAACCAGTACGAACTTATCGCTAGAAACGATAGCATGTTTTCATCATGTCTTTCAATACAGAAGAGTTTATTAGTGCTGTTCAGCTTAGTATACTAACCAAAACTTAAGCTTAGGTTAGTATATTAACCTAACCTAACCTTACAACAGGTCACACTCGCGCAAACGCCTGGCGGCCAATGTTAACACGAACTCGCCACGTCTACCGCGCCCGCACCCGCCACCGCGCCCGCGCGTTCTGAATTGGCGTTTTCCCCTGAACAATCCTGTTTTGGTTATCTATTCACGTTGGGAGAACAAACACTATATCATTAGTCGATCTGGCTTCTCTGTTAAAAGTTAGAGTGTTGTCCGATCTTTTCGTCGAATATGACCAACCCGTTGCTTTATTTGCTAATATACTACGGATATTGAATTATACAACAGATATTTGTATGTTATTTACTAGCCCCCAGTCCACTTTAGTGATAATTCAATATACTGCGTGGTATTTGCAAAGTAGTTTTCAATATGAGATTTGTTTTGTAGTCTTTAAAAGACTTAATAATATTACCGAGCTACGGATAGGTTGAATATATTTATATACTCAGGCTATGTTTCGCCTTTTATAAGCTTATATGATTATAATGTAGTATGGATTCACCAATAGTGCTTTTAATGAGTTCTTTTAACTTTTGCAATGAAAATTCTAGATGTGTAGAACTGCAAGAACTCTTAAAAGTATTCGAAATCTTGCCAGAACTCTTGCCAGAAAAACATTATTTTTTCAAAAATTCAGTTGCCAACTTCAATTGAATCAAATTTGCAAATATTTAATTTAAGTCATATCCTCAAACGAATCAAGAGAAACACAAGTTTTACCAATGTAGTTTTCATTGATACTAAAAACTACAATTAAAAAATGGAATTAGAAACAGTATCTATTATTTGTGTATTTGGCCATCTTGAAGTTTAATATTTGTGTTTTGCTTTTTTAATTCTTAATTTAATTTATTTTTAAGAAAAGGAAACTTCCTTTAGGAATTTACTTCCCTTTCTTGAAGTAAATTAAAAAATCAAAACACAGTATCTACTTGCGTTTTCAAATATAAACTGAGCGACTCAAAAACCAATAGAAAATTTTAGTCTTAAATTAATTTGTATTCAAAATAAAGAATATTTAAAAAAGAGATTGAAGTATGAAACGCAATAGCCATAATAATAATCCTATATATAATGTTCTAGTTTTCATTGAATTATAAGCAAATTAATCATTCGTTTACGTATCTAGTAAACTAGTCCAGGCACAGAAGATAAACTGATACAAGTCGTAAATCGAGAACAAAATTGGCAAACCAATGAACTCATTAATGTAGTGAGAATATTGAAATTGCAATTTCACCTCCAGTTGGTGGGGGTGGAGGAGCAAATCAATTCATCAAATTACATTGGTCTCTAGGCAAATTTGTGGTCACTGAAATAATATAAAAATAGTTAATATAACATATCTATAACTCTGTTAGACCCATAGATCGGCGATAACGTCACGAATTTCACGAGTAAACATTATATATGTTTTTTGCGTCAGCTGATATTGTCTATATATATTATTAAAAATTGCAGTTTTTGGTGATTTCTAATATAAAGCATGTTTTGAAATTTGTTCGAAATGCTCCGATTTGCTCTGAAAATATTACAGTTAACTTAACGCATGGAAAAATCTTGGCAATGCAGTTTGATAGGAAAATATGTTTTTGAAATTTATTTGTAAATAAATTACAGTAAATATTGTACAACACGTGTAATTTTTTCTTCTCAAATGCAATTTTATAAATAACATTTTTATTTTTGAAATGTTTGCAAGGAAAAAACCATAAATCATAATTTTATAACAAATTTTGTGCTTTTGGTGAGAGAGAGAATATATTTACTTTATACAAAGAGCTAGCGGCCACAAGGTCCTTCTGCCCGGAAATACAATTTGATTTACAAGGAAAAAAAACGTTTGTACCTATTAATGATATCAATAGAGTAATGGGAATGAAATGAGATGAGATGATGAGTTTGTCGTCGTAGATTTCGTGAACGATCTCCAAGCCCTTACTAACAAAACGATATCATGGTCTCCAACGAGACTTCGTACCAAATCATCTAAATGCCAACTCCTCATTCCTAGCCAGAGAATCTCTCCCAGCTCTCCCCTCTTACGCTTAGGCACCATCCGGCAGATGGCTTTATAGATTCTACCGGCCGTTTTGAGGGAAATGCCATTATTGCCATGGGTTAGTCCACGGAAATATTTAATTCTTGATACTGCCCTTATCTTTCGTTGTTTCGTGTCGTTGGTGAATTTCATCTTGTTGTCGTAGATCGTGCCTAAGTATTTGATTTGAGGAGTGGGCGTTAGGTCGATGGTGCCTCAGTGTATATGGCGAGAGCTGGGAGATATTCTGTGGCTAGGAATGAAGAGTTGGCATTTAGATAAATTGGCAGAAAGTCTCCAACCATTAAGCCATGGTATCGTTTTGTCAGTAAGGGCTTGGAGATCGTTAACGTTTTATTTGGAGATGAGAGCGGTGTCGTCGGCATATTATAGAATGTAGTAGGAGAGGTTGGGAGTTTGTCGTCAGAGTGATAATTATACATGTCGTTTCAGTATAGGTTATAGAGTAGCGAAAGAGGAGAACCTTGGAGAAGATCTTGATGTGGGATAAATTGAGGAGAAAGATAGTTGTTTATTTGGAAACAACTAACAACATTTGGAGGGACCTCTCTTCAAGGATATGTTTAATTAGGTGAAGGCAGTAAGGAGGTAGATTGAGTTGTTTCATTTTGTAAAGAGTCCAGTATACCACACACTCCCGAAGGCTTTGTTGATATCAAAAAATGGGTCAGCTGAGTGTTGGTGTTGAAGGTATGAAGTCTGTATATTATTGGAAAGGATGAATAAAGGATCGGTAGTAGTGTGTTAGGGCTTAAAACCAAATTGATATTTGAGATCGTGTTTACTAGGATGCTCTAGAGTCTAGTTTTAAGGATATATTCTAGTATTTTGCCAATAAATATTAGGAGAGTTATGGGTAGGTAGTCATTCTACAAGATGAGGCTGCAAAAGTAGGATTACACATGAACTACACAAAGACCCACTTTATTACAAATACACCAGATGCAGACGAAACAATACCGATTCATGACAGCACAATAAAAAGGACAGAAACATACATATACCTTGGCCAAGCTATAACACCGGGCAAACAAAATCAAGAAATGGAGATTGATAGGAGAACTAGACTAGGATGGGCGGCCTACGGCAAATTAAAGTACATCTTCAGCATGAATATCCCAATGAATCTAAAAACAAAAGTCTATAACGAGTGTGTACTGCCTGTTGTCACGTATGGTTGCGAGACCTGGGTAATAACCAAAAAGATCAAACATAAATTGGAAGTACATCAGAGAAACATGGAAAGACGAATTCTAGGAATTTTCCTGAGAGACCACAAAACAAATACATGGATAAGGCAAAAAACCAAATTCTTCGACATAATAAAAAGAATTGGTTCCCTAAAATGGCAATGAGCAGGACACGTGGCCAGACATACAGAAAACTGGAGCGGGTATATCACCAGATGGAGACCTTGGGAAGAGAAGAGGAGTGTTGGAAGACCCCAGCAAGGATGGTACGACGAGATAAAGAAGGTCTCAGGCTTAAGTTGGTATAAGTTGCGCAAAACCGAAGCCAATGGTCAAATTTGAAAGAGGCCTATATCCAAAAGATAGAAAACGGCTAAAGAAGAAAGAAGAAGAAGCCATTTCGAATGGAATAGTTTTTGTCCAGGTTTGGGGATGGTGATAATTTTTCCAACACTTAGGGATCTTTTGTGGAGACGTTGAACAATTTAACAAAGTGAGGTGCATTTCATCAGGTAGGTTCGGAGTAAGGATTTTTAACGAGGTCAGAGCTTTTTCGATGGAGAAGGGCTAAGTAAGGGTTAGGTATTTGTCGTATGTTATTTCGTCAAAGTCCGTACTATAACAGTTGAAAAAGTTGTCACTCCAAGTATTTACTCTGCTAAGGTTATTATTGTCATAGGGGGAGTTTGATGGCGCAAATGATTTTTTAAAATGTTCGGAGAATAGGTGAGGGTTTTCGGAGTCAGTGGGGTAGAGTCGTTATTGTAGATGTCAGGGATGTGGAAAGATGGGCGATATTTGGAAAGTTTTTTGATTTTGTGCCAGAATGTTCTACCTTCGACGTTTTCAATTTCCTGATAATCGGAGAGCCATTTATTTATCCGAAACTGAGAGATTGGTGTATTTATTTCTCTGTTGAGTCTGTTGATTTCCGTTTTGTTGCTAAGTCTTCTGTACACTTGCAGGTCCGGTAAAGCGTCTTTTTTTAATTAAAGTAATGTGTTTTTGATTTTTTAATTTTATACAAATGCAAGATATTGTTGAGAACTATATATTTTTTTTAATTTAATTTGCCTAAAATATTAAAGTAGAAACTATTGATTTAACTATTTGAATTTTAAATTCTGGATACGATGATACGTGAAAAATTATTGAAGTAATAATTATTTTTTGTTATAACGTCCATTTTGTTTTAATGATTATTGTAGTTTGACTCAGGTATTTGGACAAATTACAAGGAAAATTTCATTTTACAATTACATTTTACTATTATAGTAATGTCGTGGAAACCAATTACTAACAAAAAAATTAATATAAATTTCAAATTTTGAAAAAAAAAAGTCAAAATCATATAATTTCTAAAAAAATTAGCCTTAACCGAATACAGGTCGAAACGTTGGCATAATTTTAATAAAAATACTTGAAAAAAATGTGTCCAAATACCTGAGTCAAACTACAATAATCATTATAGTAGTAATTTTTTACATAATTTGTGCATTTATTATGTCAAAATTACTCTAACAATTTTGTAAAAAATATATGTATGTTTCCCACGAAAATGGTAGCTTCTGATAAAAGTGTGTGAAGATGGGCTTTCGTGCAGGAGTTGCAAAGTTTAAAGCACGAGCCGAAGGCGAACGCTTTAATCGCAATGGGTGCATAAAAATATTTCACGTTCATCATACACATTCACACGTGTATCATACATTATTTTTTATTACTCATGCCTTAAAAGTATTATCTTGGCGCACATTTTTCTTGGCAACAGAATCGAACAACTTCTCTTTTTGAATTATTATTAAAATAATGACAGTGCACTAAACCATTTTGATTGTATGTTCTGGAAAATATGAATAAACAATCTAAATCTCCATATTCAAACCTACTACAAAGTATTTATCTTGCACTAGTTGTATTTTGACATGCATTTAAGTAAGGTGAATTATAAAGTTGCTGTCGAAGAAACGATGCTGATATTTGAAGTTGTAAAATTCTTATAAGAGATGTATGGCAATTACCGCCGGCAGCAATGTTTGTGTCATGATGCAATACACATTGGTATTGAACATTCATCATGTTCCTTGTATGGGGCTTGGAATGATTGAGAACTTGAACTAATTACTTGCTGAGCTTCAATATTACCTGATGATTCAATTTAATTATTCAGAAAGTGACTAAATATTACTTTTTCAGTTTCTTCATTATTTTCGATTAAAATAGACAGTAATGAATCTTCTTTCGATGATTGTAATGATTCAGGTTCAACACATTTCTTCTTTAATTTAAATGTGTCTTTGTATATTTGAACACCTTCAGCATGTTCTAAATCTGTAGTTTGTAAAATTTCTTTTTCTCTGTCGATACTCTTTTTGGCGCTGTGCTTGTGATTTCACTATTGTCTCTCTAAAATGTAAATGTCACAGTGATATAATGAAATTTGTTAGATTGTGTAAAACCGAGTTATTGATCTGCCGGCAGTTCGTGTATTCTATTTGAAATACTTGATACGACTAGCTAGTTCGTGAAACCATCTTAAATTGAATGTGCCTTTATTTATCTCTTTATTAAAATATCTGATAAGACACGTAAGACACGATTAAGACACGTAGCTTTATACTATTAGATGACAGCACTTAGGCATTTCTGGAAACGTCGAATCGGTAAGAAAGATAGTGTAAATCCCAGTTAAACTAGTTCCTCATAAAATATCACGAGCTGAGCTTGCATGAGATTTCATGAGCTACACGAATTAGATGTACTTCTCGACAGAGAACATGCAATTTCACTATATGACTACGACATATATAAATATAATAAATATCAATCACTAAAATTACAAGTACGATAAATATGTGTAAACAGTTAGCAATTGCTTCAAATTGTACAGTTTTATTTTTATAAACTTATTTTTTTCATTGTTTAAAGGGAAAGTCTAGAAAGGATACATTCTGGACTTTCCCTTTTCTCAAAATCTAATTAAAATAATGAGTATAATATAATCAATATAACGCTCCTATGAATTAAAACAACAGAAAAGAAAAATACGTTTGAACAATTTTTATTTCTTCTTGTTTAGTTTTAAGGTTATAAAGAGACCACGCTTGTCTGTCACTCTGCGAAAGAAAGAGAGAGTTCGCATTATAGAAATATATACTTAGAGAAAGAGAAAAAAAAAGAGAGAGCGCACGGTATAGAAATATACACTGAGAAAAAGGGAAAGGAGAAACGTAACGGACAGCGTACGAGGGACATCGTACGTAACGTAATGTTTTCTGCCGTCAATTACCCTCTCGAGTGAATGTGCGCACTCACTTCGTTCGTGCGCCCAATTTCGCTCGCGTGTCCAATTGACAACCTACCGCCCTAGTTACAAAAAATACTATTATCTACAAAACATCTAGAATACTGTTGAATCTATAAAAAAATAATAGTTTCTTAACGATAATATTGAAAAATTGTAATTTTGACAGACAAAATTTTTCAAATCACTGACATAATAAGGTTAGAACGTAAGGTTTGACGGGAGCACTATCTATTTAGTCGTTGTCGATGTAATTTAGATTAACCCAGATATATCCAGACTGGGAGGCTGAAACTTCTTGGTTCTCAAAATATGCAAAATTAATCCAATTTTAACATTTGCAACATGACAGAACCATTGAAATACATGATAGTTGGAAGTCGTTACAGAAAATATGGAGAAAGATGAGGATGTGGTAAAGAAAAGTGCTATTGCAAATGATATAGATTTTGATCTAAAAACGGCTCGTCTAGATAGGAAAACAGACCCTTACAAAAGATGGTCACAAAAAGCAGTATTCAAAACTGACAGAATTCGTAGAAATGTATCTATCACCCGGTAGCAGTGTATATGTTAGGTAAAAGTGCAAAATTGGCAAATGAAAAAGTTTTGCGGTATATGTCACCGGTATTTATCGGTATAGATCTACCAATTTAATAGATACATGTGAATTTAAATTTGAGGTCAGCTTCATATATCTACTTTTAACTGTAAAAGTACACATTTTCCTTACACATCCCATTTAAACATATATAGATAAAAGTTAAGAATAATAAACATAAATGAAATATACTTGTATATATAAATATATATATATATATATATATATATATATATATATATATATACATATATATATATATATATATATATATACATATATATATATAT
This sequence comes from Phosphuga atrata, assembly GCA_944588485.1. Taxonomy (NCBI): domain Eukaryota; kingdom Metazoa; phylum Arthropoda; class Insecta; order Coleoptera; family Silphidae; genus Phosphuga; species Phosphuga atrata. The sequence continues at coordinate 4,905,137 of OX155901.1, forward strand.
ATATATATATATATATATATATATATATATATACATTCGTTTAGCTTCCTAAATCTAAAATTCCTAATCCTAATTATTTAAATTCGTTATTCCTAATTCGTTAAACTTCCTCATCCTTTCGCTCTGGGCCTGTCTTTCTTGCGTCCATGCGTTTTTTACTTTCAAACTATTAGCTGTTGGATTCTTTGATGTGAAGTTATGTGAATTTATTTCCTGCCTGTATTTAGTTCGCGTAGTTGACAATAGGTCTATATTGATTACTGAGAGGTCATTTTGGGTGTCTACCAGCCAGCGTACTTTGGACTGTCGGCTTCCATTGATGATGTGGAAGATTTTCTTGGACAATCGAGAGTCATCCATTCGTACTATATGACCGTATAATTTCAGACGTCTTTTCCGTGCAACTAAGGAGAATCGTTCTGTCAGGGAATACAGTTCTTGTGAGCTTTCACGCATCCAGATACCATCTTGTACCTTGGGTCCAAATATTTTTCTCAGTATCTGACGTTCTACTTTCTCAATATCATTGATGTAGATGGTTAATGATGAAGTCTCAATTGCATAGAGCTTCTGAAAGAATGACTATATGGTAGTGACGGAGTTTTGCTTTGGTAGAAAGTGATTTCTTCTTATACATATTTCAGGCGATTGTATAGGCTTTGCGTAACTTTTCTGCACGTGTTTTTTTAGCCATTCTTTCCTTAACAGTGTTTTTAACTATTTCACCTAGGTACTTGAAGTGCTTAACTTGTATGATGTTGCCATATTTGGTTGCAGGAGGTGTCATATTAGAGCTCTTGGAGAATGTATTGCGTTTTCTCGTAAGAGATTTGAAGGCCGGTCCTGATGGTGATTTTATGAAGTTCCTCGATGGCGTGTTTGGCTTCTTCAGTAGTTCGGGTGATTTATTGCAAGGTCGTCAGCAAAAGCGAGGCACTTTATGTTGATTCGTTTGTCCTTTGTTCCCATATATACTACAGGTACTTCTTTCTCCCTTACTTAGATTATCTTATCTAGTACCAGGTTGAAGAGGAGTGGGGACAATCCATCACCCTGTCTTACTCCAGTTCTGATTTGAAAAGGCTCGGAGATTTCACCCATGCATTTTACTTTAGATGTTGTGCCTGACAAAGTCTGTTCGATTAACATGGTTGTTTTACTATCCACACCGTATTCACGAAGTATATTAAACAGAGTTATGTGGCCAATCGAGTCATATGCTTTCTTGAAGTCTACGAAAGTGACAACTGTGCGGTTCGGCTGGCGATATTGCAGTATCATCTTCAGGTTCCAGATTTGTTCCGTCACCTGCCTGCCTGATATTTATTATACATAAACCTGCCTGATATTCACCGATCATATATTCTGTCTGTTCTTCCAGTTTGTTGAGGAGGGCACGTGAAAGAACTTTGTAGGTGATTGATAGAAATGCCTCGGTAATTGTTTTGATCAGTCTTGTCGCTCTTTTTGTGTAGTAGGTGGATCAAAGCATTTTTCCAGTCCGCTGGTATGATGCCGCTCTTCCATGTATTTGCAATGATAACTTGCAGTCTGTCAATCAAGAGTTTACCTCCGATCTTGAGCATTTCAGCGAATAAGCCGTTTTCCCCAGGTGCTTTATTGTTTTTTAGGTGTAAAATGATGTTTTTAAAACAATCTATACTTGTGTATTAAGGATAAAATGTATTTGAATTTATTAAATAACAATTAATACATTTTGAATATAATTTATTTATAAAGAGATTATAAGAATACGTTCGTTATACCTTAATTTTATCCGCTTGTATTATAAATATTATTTTTTTAATTCGAAATTTATTTATTATTTATTTATTTATGAGACCTAATCACGACCAAAAATGTAAATATTGGTGTTTTTAAAAATCTTGTCTGGCAGGCCATGCGTTTTGTGTGTTAACGCAAACCTGTATACATTTGCCAACATCATTAGGTATTACATTCATTATATGTACATTATATGTTCATTATATGTATATGTACATTATATGTACACATTTGCCAGAAATAGTTGGTAAATGTGTACAATAAACTATGTACTTTTACAGTAACATATACAGTGAGAGGCTATTTTTAAAAGCGGGTATAGTTTATAAGGAAAAGCGCAATCGGTTGCGATCAACAAATGCTGAAAAAAATGTTTTCATTCATCACAACTTACTTCTGATATATTATATATAAATTGTAATGTTTTAATAGTATTAATAAACTGTAATGTTTTGTTGGCAAAATATAATCATTTTTTTATAATATTTGTGATTTTTTTTTCATAACTTGGTGTTCTGTATTCGGCCAAATAGTTAGCAATATTCGGCCGAACATCGAATATTAAAAAAAGTGGCCGAATACAGAATAGATACCGAATATTCGTGGCAGCTCTAATTTTAATGCTACGCAATACTAGCAATTTCAAAATTCTGTTAACTCACCAGGTTTTGTAAAATTTGAGTTTTATCAAAATTATTGCATTTTTGCACAAAACCTGAAAATATCTGTTATTTTAAAGAAGTTTTACTTACTTTATTTCCTATTAAATTTGTATAATTCAAAAATTTTGTCAGTTTTTATTCTTCATTTTTTAATACGAAGGACAAAGATATGTTTTTAAAAATTGTTACATGAAAAAATATCAACTTTTTTTGCATAGAAAATACAAATTAGATATTGTTTTATGCCTATCCTACTTACTTAATATTTTTTTAACAACGTTAAACTTTTTTTTTAAATTTAAAATTATTAATAATAATTAAATTAGTTAGAATTTTTTAACAACGTTAAACGTTGTTTGAACAAAGTTGATTGCAATTTCAAATTCAAAATAATAATTTATTTCTTATTAAACGATTTTTTTTTGGGATTGGTAAAACCATACTACCCATAAACTTAATAAAGTCGGAACACAGCCTGAATATATAAATATACTCAACCTTTCCGGAGCTCTATAATACTAATGAGACTTTTTAGGACTACCAAAAACAAATCTCTAATGTGAAATTTGTTAGTTATTTTGTAGTTTTCATTCCATCTTCGTGGCACTCAACAAAAACCAGAAAAATAACATTGTTTTTTAACATCATGTCTTTCCGATACCTTAAGTGGATAGCCATCTGAAGGCGCATTTCTAGATTTATCTCTCATCAGTACAGCTTTGCTTTTATGAACAACAATTTGTAAACCACTTACTTGAAACCTATGTAGATGATGGCTAAGCTATTGCTATGAAAGTGGACTGATAGCTATAAAATAACTGACAAATTATAAAATTATAATAGATAATTCACATGAGATTTGTTTTTTGGTAGTCCTAAAGAGACTCGTTAGTATTATAGAGCTCCGAAAAGGTTGAGTATATTTATATATTCAGGATTATATGTGTTCCGACTTTATTAAGAATATTTTTTGATAATTTTGTGAATCAATATGTGTACATATAACGTATACATAATATAAGTATAAATAAAAAAAAGGAATAGTAATGAATGATTTTTTGACTTGTTAGTTAAATACATTCAAAAACATCGCCTTCAAATGGATTCCTTTAAATTTCGGAAGTTTTTAGCAAATCACGTTGCTCGATTTGAAATTACAAAGCTCAGCGGGTAACTATATTAGTTATGTTAGCATAGATAAGATTAGAGGCCCCGTGTGCAATTTGAATACATTATGGAAATAATTATGTTCCTCCGAAAATAAATAATACCTTGTGCTGAAACAATAAATAATACCTGCCTAATCAACTAATGTTAATATGTTAATGTAATACGATTTCTTTAAAACGAAGATTTTTTTTAAGGAAATTAATATTAATATTCGAATTTACTTTTTAAATTTACTTTTAAACTTGAATTTTTATTCAAAACAAAAATCAAAATATTAGAAGGTAAAATAAAAATCAGGAAAATAAATGTTATTCAGGTAATAAATTTATGTTATAAAACATCGTACGAAAGAAATTTTGAAGAAAATTTAGAAAATGTATTTTAAAAATAAACAAAAACATATTTAACAATAAAAAACAAAAATGGGTTTATAAATTAGCGACACGTGTTTGGTGTAATTTGAATGAAAAAACAGATAAAAAAAAATCATAAAAATTATAAACATTCAGCTAGAAAAATAAATTCATAGTAACCAAAAGCAACAATAAAAGCTTATTGACGCATTAAGTGGGCTAAATTATTCTACAGGAAAAATATTTGCGATAAATTGATGCAAATGCAACCTTGACGTTGCATTATCCTTTATGAAATAAATGCGTAGTGCTAAAAACATATTTGTATGCTCCATAGGCTTGAATAAAAAAAAAATCAAGAGTGCAATCTAGAAACTCTTAATTATTGCAACAACAAATTTAAAATAAGAGCCTTTACATACCTCTCATTTCCATTTGGGAGGAAAACTCGTCGAAAAAATAAAATCTTAAAAATGCATTCAAAGACACATTCTTAAAGTGTTTTCCACACTATGTGATATGTTTTGGTTTAATATGTAGTAGGTCAATTAGGTAGATGCAAGAGATCTGTCTAACGCAATATCTAATATTCAACTGCAATTTTTACCAGCCGCTATTTCGGATGAACCAGGAAAAAATGCCGGCGAATTCGCAACTTGCCAAAATGTGTGGTGGGGCCGCGCGGGGGGCTTGCATGTGTTGGCCCCATTACGTAAGCTCGCGGTGCGGTGCATGGCCTAGCAAGGCCATACTTCGTATGCAAACAAGCCGCGAAAATATATATTATGCTTGACATTATCGCGGTGCGTATTATCTGTGTGGGCTGAAATATCTGTTTGAAATGATTGTACTATTATTAGTTTTAGAGTGTCATTGTCGTTATGGAGAAATTGTTAGGAGTTTAAAGTCGGGGTGGGAAGTTTCTCTTTCTGGTAGGTTCGAGTGGAACGAATTAGAGAGAAGGAAAATGAGACTCTGCCAAAAATAATACGCAAAAAACATTACTTAATAATAGCAATTTTCAAACATAATATTTACACTAGCGCGGAGAAACTCGAGATGAAGTAAAAAATGTGTTTTTTTAGTAAACGGCTAATTATTAAAGAAATCACTATGAATTGGTTTAATTAATAAATCCGTACAGTCAACAATTTATCTACTTTTTCGTTGTATTTTTTTTATTAGCGTACATTGCCAAGCAATTTTTTATCTGTCTAGTTCTGTCTGCCTGTTTTATTACATCTAAAAATATATTTATGAATATGTAGAACACTAACTATACTATTATAAAATACTCAAACTGAAAACTAGATACTAAAAGATAAAAAAAGAAATGTCACAACAAATCAAAATATTAATTACACTTAAGTTTCTTAGTAGATTTGCAAAACAAACAGATTAAATTATATATAATCTAACTAATTATGTCTATTCTCTTTCGGACGTTTAATAGAATTAGAATAGTTCCGCAGATTGTGGATAATCATGCATTCCAATTATCTTGTTTTTTAGTCTGTGAAGTTAATTTATTTATATTTTGTTCGCCCATTTTAAGATAACAAGATTCTGATAATTTTTTATTTTATTTTGATAAAAATAAATTACAACAACCGGTACGTATTTCACATAATTATTTACAATTTACAAACAAATATCTCCAATTTATTGCAAATTTTTTGTCTAAATCATTTTTTTATGTCCAGTTTTGTCTCTCTAGTCTTCTTTATCTTCTGGTCAAATCAAATCAAATATATTTATTTATCCGCAGATATAAGTATATTACGTAACGAGAGTTGTAAGAAGCATATTACGTACGAGCGGAACAGTTAAACAGTTAAATTCCGCGAGTACGTAATTGCCTTACAATTCGAATTATGTACTATACTTTATCTACGACCACACTAATTTGTTTCTGTTTAATAAGAAAAATATATTTAATGTAACAAATTTATTTCTTATCAGGTACATTATTTAACATTATAATAAACAAACAATTGTATTTTCATATATAACATAGTGTTACTCGACACTAATTGACTTGATAGAAATGAAAAGAAATACTTTCTTAATGGTTACATACATTATTATTTAGTACTTGTTTGGGTTAAACTGAAATAAGAGTGCTCATAGATATAGGCAACCCAATCTACGCAATGTCAATTTCCGTTAGTTTGAATTGTGACACGGGGGGCGCTGAACGTATGAGCACATAGTAGCAGATCTTAACCAATCAACGAATCGTAAACCAAACGCACTAGTGTGTTATCAATCATAACATATCATTAATCGGGGACTTTTAAAAATCTTTTTAAACTATCCTGCCCACAAGAGAACCAATCAAAATGGCAAGAGATTGATCTCTATTTGTGAAAACCATAACCTCCAGATCCTGTCAACACACTTTCGCCACCTTCGCAGAAAGCAGTGATTTCCTGTCGCCACCATCGGAGCGTTCCAAATAAATTACATACGTGTGTGTTATGATGTATTTACATAGTCCACGAACTGTACAATAATGGCCATTTACAATAGTGGTCGTAGATAAAAGTAATTTACATATACGACACGTCACAGAAATATACGACACGTAAATATATGACACGTATATATGACACGTATATGTACGCGTCGTACATATACGACACATATTTTAACAATAATAAAAACGGAACAGTTTGCAACCCTAGTTGCAACATGGATGCGTAAGGGTCAAAAACAAACAACAGCCAAGTAAGCATGATGGCACAACATTGTGCGGGAGATTGGAGACTCTATACCATGCAAGAGACGAGTCGTAGCGTCTCAGTGTATCCCAACCAGTCAAAAACTCAGAAACAAATCCAAAACTGTTCTAGCAACGTTCAACATTAACACCCTAACACAAACGGAAAACTCTCACTGAAGCCCTAAATGATAACCAGATATCTATAATTGCACTACAAGAAACACGTTACCCAGACGAAGAGACCTTCGAATCTGAGGGTTACCGCTTCTTTAAGAGCATAGCTCAAAATAGAGTGCTCACTGGATCTGTGATGCTTGGAACTGCGTTTGATGTGAGAACGAGTGTCCTTAAGTCTGTCGCAAACGTTGAACCAGTAAATGATAGATTATCCGTATTAAGAATCAAACGCGCAAGCCGGCCCAGTCAGAGAGAATGAGGGAATTTTGGGAAAACGACACAAACTGACAAGTGTAACAAGACATAACGTGGTCCTAGATGGCCTCAACGTATAATAATAATAATAAAAACGGAAACTTAATGTATAGTACTCTATCAATAAAGCAAATACACATACATTAACAGACATATACTTGCAAATATTTAAAAATCATGAATTTAAATAAAAGTCTTTTATCTTCTCGCACACCAAAATGAAGACATTAACAAGTAAATTATGGTACGTCTACGAATGCCATTTATTTTAATCGTGTGTAAAAGAATCCAAATCCTGCATTAAGGTCCAATTGTAAATCAAATGGCGTTTCATTATTAAATGATTTCTGTTTGTTGTTACTGTGGCAACAACTCGCGCCAATAAACAAAAAACATAGACGTAGTGAATAGTATATTTTACAGCAAGAGATGAAAGGGCGTTTTTTTTAGTGAGGTGGGAGTTTGCTCACAAGCGCCAGCGAGTTAGCAATCACATCGAACCAAACAAAAAACACTTTCATCTCGAGTAGTAAATGCATTTTTTTCTACTGATTTCGGTTGTAAAATCCATAATTCCACTAATAAATCCAATTCGAAGCGAACTGTCAGAACTGTCAATGCAAATTTAATTGTTGGTTTGGTCGTTTCCATATATAACATATTGCATTCTCATAGAAGGTGATACTTTTCAAGTCGAATGTCCTAATTTTATTTCGGTTTTTTAAATAGTTTCAGGCTCGTTTTACCTTTGTACATCAAATATTTCATTGAAAATGATGTAATTAATAAAAAGTCCATGCAAATTTGGTTAATTTAGTGTTTCAATCGAGGAAATCATAAATTTAATATGCTCATTTTCGTCTCTAGATGTGAAAATATTTTCATCTCTAGAATGAAAAAATGTCACTTCAATGTAGGGTAAGCCGTGGAAAAAATGCCATTTTCACATATATCAGTAGAAAAAGTTATTAACAAATGTATTTTTTTTAAATGTTTTTTAACAAATTTTTGGAAAACCTATTCTTTTCTTGTTTCAAATAAATGAATTGGATTTTCAGAATCCGCCTAAATTTTCCCAGACTTTTATTGTCTTTTTTTTCCAATTTCGAAAAATGATCGAAAAAATATTTTTCAAAAATATAAGAAAAATCCGAAAAAATTCATACGAATTCCGAAAAATTGTCCAAGTTACAGAAAAATATAAAAATATTAAAAAAAAAATTCCAAAAATTTATTGCCTCCAAATCCAAAAATTTATCGCCTCGAGGCAGTTGCAGAATTTTATTCCTGCGACCGGTTGCGCTTTAGAAGGCTGCCATTCGGGGGAGTATTAGAGATATGGCCATAAAATTTTCACAGGATATTCTTAAAAGTATGAACTGTTAAATAAGACAACAAAAACATTTTTTTTAATTGTTACAGTGGTATAGCCCCTTAAACCCGTCTATTTGTGTCTCTTAAAATATATCTATTTTGCAAATATGAAACCCCGTTTAAGTAAAATTCTCCATTTTGCAGAATTATTTCTCAAGCAATGCAAACAGTATCTGCAAGATTGAACTAATTCTGCCTCTTGCCTGCCTTTAACAAAAATTCAAATTTCTAGATTTTTGTCAATACCATTTTTTTTAAACAGCTAAAACAATTTCTGCAAGTTTCAATAATTCGACTTAGCTAGTAATCAAATTAAGGATATTTACGAAATTACGAAAAAACTTTTTTTCTAAAATCCGCAATTTTTCTTGCTATCTCTATATGTTTAGTGGTGAACCAAGTCGATATATCTTGTTTTATTTCCATCGTTTTTATTTGGTAAGTTTTTTTCAGAACGATTAAATATTTATTTGCACCTAAGGTACGATTGCAAATATATAAATAGTGAATTTGAAATATTTAGAAGTGGACGCACACGTAAATAAAATTTGTGACAAGCTACATAAATTCGTTGCGAGCGAACCCCAAATATAGATGAAATGAAAATAAACAACTCGGTCCTTATAAGAATAACATCAAATATATCAATAATAAATTATACCAACGAATTTTTGCCGCAGGCATATCAAAAACAATCGAAAAATTAGATATCAGCTACAATTTGCATAAAATGTTTGATCAAAATGAACCGCAATAAATATGTATTTAAAAACTGATATCGAATTATAAACTAATACAAACTGCTTTCCTATTCTGTAATAGTTTTTGATTGCTTAAATTTTATTTATCTATCACCAAAATGAACACATTAATAAATACATTATTGTATGTGAAGGATGGCACTATTGTAATCGTGTGTAAAAGTATCCAAATCGTGCGTAAAACTCCAATGTAAATTAAATGGAGGATTATTAAACGATTTCTGTTTGTTGTTACTATGGCAACAATTCGCGTCACTAAACAAAAAACGTAGAGGTAGTGAAAATAATTTTTTTGACGTATATTAAAATTGAATAAATTTTTCTTATTTTGAATCAAGAAGTCTCTGCCTAGATTTATCTGGCTCTACATAACCGAACCATAATCGAATCTAGATTAAATATAGGTTAACCTAGATTGCATAGATCTAGGGAAAGATGGTTCCTTCTAGGCCCTCCATATCCATCGAACTTTGACACTTTCGGTCACGATTTCCGGTTTTTCGACATCCGTTTCCGGTTTACCACTTCTTGTTTTTCACAGATGAGAGTGTGAGGTCTAAAAGAGATGTTAGTTTTTATGGGGTTGTTCCTTATTTTATAGATTAGAAAAACTTTCATTTTTTCTTCAACGTAATTTTTTCTATAATCTGCAGTATCTCTAGTGTTTTATAATATTGGTTCCTGAAGCAAAGAACCTGGATTTAGACCAAATTGTTTATCCACAAAAGTTAACCATCCCTTTATCTAGCATTAAATTAATTCATTTATGTATAAAACACTAAACAACCGAGTCTTGATCCTTGTGGTATCCCATACAGCACTATTCTCTATTACGTGAGTAGATTTGTTATTTCTTTATTAATTATAACGATGAAGTGATTGTTTATTAGAGAATTTGGCAAAAATAATGGATATAATTTTTTGTTACTAACATTTTAAGGACGCGTTGAGATTGTAAGATCATGCACTCGCGTTCGAGTCTCAAGTTCAGCAAGCATATCCTTGACGAAAGATCGGAACCCACAAGCTATTATAAACATTTGACAGTTCCGGGATTTATTAATAGCAGAAACAAAACTTGACTCATTTCTATTAAATGCAGATTAGTCAAGAAACGCAATTTAAATATAAAGACTTTTTTCGTCAAATATATGAAATGTTGTTGAGGTCGATTAACCGATAGAAATAATGGAAGGATTAATTATTTATAGAAAACAACTCATTGCATATTTCAACGGCGGTTTTTGTTTGGCAAAATAATTAAAGAAAACGCATTTCTCCTTCTCTATTTTCGGGTTTCGGCCGTTGTCCTTGAACCCGCCATTGTATCTCCATTTATAATTTCGAGAATTTATGAATTCACGACCGCATTGTCAGTTGTGTTTCTTGGCAGTTTCAATTAGTACACATTAAATACTAAATAAGAGACTTTATAATTCAACCTATAAAACCCACGTCGAAGATTTATTTTCGGATGAATAAAAGAATTTATCGCTGTTGCAAAAAAAAAGATTCAACTAGTATGCGCACAGTCATATCGGAAACTTCTACACTGTAACTAACTACCTGTGCCAAAGTTTATTTTTTCTGTCGCTGGCGTTTATTATAAAAATAAATAAAAACAAAGACATTTTTGCAGCAGAAAAAAACTTTTTTTAGGCGGCGCGGCACGAGGAGCCCGAAATAAAAGTCGGGTGGTATACATTCGCTGCACACTTCCTGTACCACTAAAAATTTTAACAGTTCACTGTTTTTACGAGGTTATAAAAATTACCCACCAAACTGCAATAAAATCCCTTAAATATAAATTACCGAAGGGAACATTTCTCCCTCACTCACAGCGGATCAATAACTACAGTGTAAAAAATAAATACTAATACTATGTAGTGGGTAATTGTGGATAATCCTTCCATATATTTTCGAACTTATTTTGTCTTTTTACACGTATTTTGCGAATACTAATACTGTTATAGGTGTCTATTTAAACGTATTTCGGGAATACTAATACCCAATTTAGAATCAAGCTTTTCTGTACTTACTGCAAGTGATCTACCAAAACTTGTTTATCAGTTGACAGAAAAATATAAATTATCACACCGTTTCATCAAATAAAAAGAAATTGCTTGGTAGAATAAACCAAAATTCATGGTTATAAGCAGTAATAATCAGGCACGAGCGTCCATTACGGTGGGGGGAAACAATCGAAAGAAGGTCGAAATACCTACGAACACTAGTAAACGACAGATGGGGCCCACGACAAGAGATCAAGAGTAAGGTAGAACAAGCCAGCCAGACATTCAACAAACTACGTCCCTTGCCATGCGATAAAAACTTAAATTTAGAAATCCGCCACAGAATGGTCAAATGCTACGTTTGGCCAGTCGTACTGTATGGAGAAGTAACCTGGACGATAAAAGTAGCAACCATTAATAAGATCGAGGCGCTCGAGATGTGGACACTCAGAAGAATGCTCCGTCTCTCATAGATGGACCACATTACCAACTGAGGTGGTGAGAAGGGCAGAAGTCGACAGATTACTATTCAATACCATAAAGCAGCGCAAGATAGGGTATATGGGTCACATATTAAGGCGGCCAAATTATCGAATTCCCCAGCTCATACTCGAAGGAAAGATATAAGGCCGAAGAGACATCGGACGTAAACAGCTATCATGGCTTAAGAACATCAGGAACTGGACCGGAATCAAAAAGGTTGGTTACATGTGCCAAGCAGTAATAAACAAAACATTAAGTATTATTCAATAAATGATAATTTGCCAAACGCACATAGGTGTAAGGCAACAGAAGAAGATGTTGTAATAAAAACCAGGACTGGACATCTGTGCATTAGCGCACATTCCAAAACGTGCCCTTTGTCCCACGTTTTGGATAAATGCAATTATTTTATAGTTTTATAGTTTGTCCAGAAACTAAGGGTTTTTATTATCACGGTAAAATCTACCTCCCCCAAACATATTAGAAAACGTGCGAAGGCCTATAAAAACCTTCTTATAGAGATTAACCAGAGGACCAGACATTTTCAGGGATTTAGAGAATTTAAGCCTCGATTGTTCATGGAAGGAGCCAAGAAAATTCAATCTCCCCCTTAATTGAATTAGCGCGAAGATTTAACCCCTCTTACAGACATATTATACTAGGAATGGTATAAATACCATTCCCCAGTTATCGGTAGGAAGTAAGAGAAAAGAGTTAGAGTGGAAAGCTATAAGTTCTTAAGTCTTAAGTAATTTCGTTGTATTATTGTTTAATTAAATTGTTAAAACCAACTCGACTAGTATTCGACAAACAACGTGCCTTGCGAATCCCGGTGAACATTACATTACAAGATCCCGAGATATTTAGATATATCTCAGAGTCCGAAGAATTGTTGGCCAGCAGTCCTTCCCTCTCAACCATAACCCATATTCACACCATAACCCCCTCACAACATTAGTGGCAGCCTCACAACAAAGAAGAGGATTAACTGGGTTGAAATCCACACGAATTCTGAAATTGATTTGGAAAAGAAGAAGAGCAAAGAAGTATATCATGCTATTTCATCTACCTCAGCTAAGGAAATGCTTTGCTTCAATAAAAAGTAACCATTTGCCTACGAGAATTTTATTGGACACCAAACGAAGCGGTATCATTTTCTAGGCGTGTATGAGTGCTGAGAAATTTGACTTCCTTCTAAGATGCTCTCGGTTCGACAAAAAAGCTACCAGACAACAAATAAAAGAATCAAATAGATAAGTTGGCGCCAATAAAAGAACTCTGGGAAAAGTTAATTGGAAATTGTAAAAAATGGTACGCGAACCCAGTTCCTATCTGAGAATAGATGAACAATCAGTTGGGTTCCGAGGCCGCTGCCCGTTTCGAATGTATATACTGATTGAACAAGCCTAATAAATATGGCATCAAGAATGTAATGGTCGCTGATTCTAACTCAAAATATGTTTATAATGCTACGCCATATTTGGGTAAAGGAACAAACTGCAGCAAAAACACGGCTCTTGCTACATATTTTGTTAAACAACTTTGTGAACCTGTTTACGGGTCAAACAGAAACACAACAATGGACAACTGGTTCACGTATGTGCCACTTGCTTCAGAGCTTCTGAACTCTCCTTACAATCTAACAATTATTGCGCTGCAATAAACAAGAGATACCACAGGAGATGAAAAATACAAAAACAAGCAATATCGACACTTCAATGTTTGGTGGGCATCAACAATATCCGAGGCATCAACAAAAAGAAAGTGAACTTGAAAAATCTCAAAAAAGTACTATGATAACTAAACGCAGTTCAATGGACTAATTGCGAGGGATTTATCCGAGGCATCAACAATAAATATTGATACTGCTTGGAACAAGATTAAAACAACAATGCTGAATGCGGGGGAGCAAGTCCTGGACAGGAAGGATCAAAGAGCGAAAAAGCCATGGATGAACCAGGATATCATTAACCTTATGGAAGAAAAGCGTAAACACAAAAACACCAACAAAGAAAAATACAGATAATTGCTTGCTGAGAAAACCTTGGAAGTCCAACAAAAGGATTTTTCTTCAATCGACAGTGCAAGGTCAGCCGGACATTAACTCCAGCACGAAGAAGTCCGAAATAATACATTTACATACAACAGTACTAAAGAGGGGTTCAGTGGACGTAGTGATGCTTCCCAGATAGCCTCTCCCACTCAAAAGTCAAGTCTCACCTTCACGATGCTGAACCCTGTTTCCACATACTAGGCTTTGGCGACGAAGTCGAGGCGGTATAACCTCCAACGCGGGAGTGGACAACGACCCAGAAGGCGGAAGAGACTAGGAAATTCAACGGCAAATGGGGCGGAATATCCATGATCCATGTCATAGGGCAGCACTGCTCTCCAGTAATTCAACCCTTGATAAATCTTCATATATTGGAAGAATTTCCTTCTGTACGTCGGATACAATGGAGTAGGGTGCGGTTCATGTTGCATTCCAAGAGCTGTTCGTTTCTGAATATCTTTCAATTCATGCGGAACCCAAATATCGAGCTTCATAACCAGTCCAAGAGGTTTTAAGTGATTCTCGTTGGTTCTGTGCGATATATTTAACCGCTCTGCAATATCTCTAACAGTTATATGACGATCCTTTTTAATAATGATATTGATTTGGTCATCACCAAAACTTTAGTTGGTCGACCAGAACATCATTTTAGTAGGTCGACCAGAAGGTCATCTTTCAGTGAAAAGTCGACAGAACGTTTTTTGTAACCAATTCTGACACGTGCCCTCTGTTATGTATTCAACATCATAAACCTCATATGTATATCTTAAACCTCATATATGTGTTTGTGAGCCTCTGCAGCTTGCTTTCCTTTACGCAAATAAAAAAGTTAAATGTACCAAAATTGCTCGTTCTTGCATTCCATGTTCAGTTTAACCCTCAACCAACAAAATCAAACAGACCTGTTTCAACCTCGATATGACTGCTATCATACATGGTCTGTTAGAAAAAGTATCCGACATTTAGCCGGTAAAAAAGCTGGCATACCTGGACCGTTGGAAACCTAATCACCCTCAAAGTAGTCTCCTTGGGACTCCACACTCTTCTTACAGCGGTTCCGCCATTGTTAGAAGCATTCCGAAAAAGCCTCTTTCGGAATCGACTCTAGCTCGGCTGTCGTTGCAGCCATAATGTCCTCTCTTGTCTGAAATCGCGTTCCTTTCAATGGCCTCTTGGCTTTGGGAAATAGACAGAAGTCGCAGGGGGCCATATCAGGAGAGTAAGGAGCCTGTCGAACCAGAGGAGTCTCAAAAATTGTGAACCAAGTGCGAAGAATGTGCTGGAGCATTGTCGTGATGGAGTCGCCAATTTCCTGATGACCACAACTCCAGTCGCTTGCGCCGCACAGCATCAAGTAGGCGACGTAGGACATCCATATAGCCCTCTTTGGTGACTTTTACTTGCATTGAAAAACCGACGAGAGCACTACACACTACGTCACTCGAACACTGCCCGATAGCAACTGACGCTATCTACAGGCGGGAAAAAATTCACGCATGCGCACGAAGGTTCAAGGTCGGCTCATACAAGCGCGCTTGATTCAAATCAAGATTTCATTAAAACATGTAATCTAATGCTTTCTACGTCTGACAAGCGAAATTACTTTATTGCCAAGCCATTATATTTTTACGAACAGTCAGGCTGTGATAAACAACACAACATGTCATAGAATATAATCTAGGACAACTTTTAAAAATTTTAAGACTACTTTTTAAAATTAATAATGTCATTTGAAGAAAAATATAGTCGTTTTATTTTGTTAGTCAAAATGAATAAATACAAATGTATAACTATATTTCATAGACTTTAGCAAAGTGTTTGACCTCGTAAACCACGACAAACTTGTTGAGGTGCTGGCGTATGGGGGTGTAAAAGCTGCTGATATTCGTATCATCTCAAACCTATATTGGAATCAAACTGCCAAAGTAAGAATAAAAAACAATACTGTCTGTTGTCAGTATCAATATAAAGAAAGGAGTAAGACAAGGGTGCATTCTGTCACCTCTGCTATTTAATGTATATTCGGAGGAAATATATAAAACAGCACTGGAAGACGCAACAGATGCTGTTATTATCAACGGCGAATGTTTGAATAATCTGCGATACGCGGATGATACGGTGTACAAGAGCAACAACGAAGAAGGATTGCAGCGGCTAATGAACCGAGTAATTACCGTCTGCGAAGAATATGGCATGAAACTTAATAATATATAAAATAAAACCAAAATAATGGTAATCAGTAAAAACCCAAATAACTGTAAAAGGGAACACCCTGGAAACAGTGAGGAAATTGACATATCTGGGCTGTGTGCTCAATGATAACTGGGATTATTCGGTTGAGATAAAGCCTAGAGTGGAAAAGGCAAGAGCAGTATTTAACAAAATGCGCAATGTGCTGTGCAATCTCAGGCTCAACCTAAAAACCAGGCTCCGCGTTCTGAGGTTGTTATGCGTTCTGATGTTTTTAGCACAAAGTTTTATGGTGTGGAAACGTGGACACTAACAGAAACAACGCAAAGAAGAGTGGAGGCCTTTGAAAGATGGTGCTACCGCAGGATGCTGAGAATTCCTTGGACATGCCATACTACCAACTTCGAGGTCCTAAACCGCATGGAAAAACAAACAGAAATAATGAATAGTGTCAAACAGAGAAAAACAAGCTACTTTGGACACATAATGAGAAGCGACAAATACAGAGCGCTTCAACTCATAATTGAAGGAAAAATAGATAGAAAAAGGGGACCAGGCAGAAGAAGGATTTCATGGCTGAAAAACTTGCGACAATGGACAAATATGACTTCAGTTGAACTGTTCCGAGCTTCAGTGGATAAAGTGAGATGGGCTAATGTGATCGCCAACGTCCTGAGTGAATAAGGCACATCGAGAAGAAGAAGTCAAAATTACCACTGTTTAGTGACTTTGTAACTAGAAAATATGTTTAGTGGGCTGGGATTAAATAGGAAAAAATTTATGAAAAACTGCATTAAATATTTGAAGTATAAAAAGTTGAATCCTAGAAAATGCGGTTTATTGAATGAAATAGAACGAGAATTGCCTGAACTGAATATACTCCACGTACAAAACAAAGTTTTCTAATCTTATAACGCAACAGTAACAAATTTCACGAATTCATATCTTATCAATGACTTTTTAACGCGATTGAACTGGACGCAACCATTGTTATCAACACACATTGTGAAACGTTAACATTGAAACGCTAAAATCTCTAGGTCGTTCATCTTTCCGTACATAAAAAATACTGTCATTTAGATAATACAAAATTCACAAATATTATCAACTAGTTAACAGCATACAATAATACGAATATATACTTTACTTTGTAAAGTAAAACATGTTAATGCGTAGATAAAAAAATTATGAGAATAGTTCAATGTTGAAAATATAACAAAACCAATGATGGTTCTAGATTTATTAACAGACAAACTTGGAAATTGCAATTGGAAATTTTGGAAAAGCTAGTCGATTTTTCGGATAATAAACAGACAAGCTTAGAAAAATTATTTTAGTTTTCTCAATTTGTTCTCGAGTTATCAGCAGAGGCACTCAAATTTTAATTTCTGAACAACCTAGTAACATTTTAAAATTAGATATCGAGAAACTTACGTCAACAATTCTGGTTTGTCTAAGTTAGTTCTTACATTATTAATTGAAATATACTAATCGAGTATGGTACCGTCCCTGAACTCGAAAGGGGCGAAAAAATCAAGATTTTTGAAAATTAAGAAAAATTGTCAAAAAATGCGGTTTACGTCTTGAATTTTTTCCAGTGAGTTGAACAAAATTTAGGTTTTTTTTACGAGCCTTGCCAAGTTCCGCCCCCGCAGGGGGCGGCTGTAGGTGCGTTTTAAATTTTTCACTTTTTCCGTAAAAACTCCATTCCTCTTGCGCGTCGAAACGGGAAATTGTCATTTTCTGTTGTAAAACTGAACTGGCCTTCGACCCGTGTCTGTCTGCCGCTCGCAAGTCCCACACGTCCTCCTGGTGCCAAAAACAGGAGATCGTTTCTAGCACCTTTGAGGAGCAATTTTGGTCAGCGGCTGGATTTTTTTACTGCGTCCTCTTGCCGCGTCGATTTCACGTTTTTTGACGTCATGCGGAAAAGTACGCGACCGTCGGTTCACCCGGTGCGACGGAAAATGTAAGCGAAAAAAATCCGTTTTTTCCATCACATCTGTGGACGCCGTACTCTTGATTGAAGAGCGCCGTGTCTCTAAACCGGTTCGTTCGATGCGAGATGTTTACCCGCAACGCGCGGTAGAAGAATCTGGGACTTGCGGCATCCTATTCCCGCTCTGGGTCAATTTTAACACAAAAATCGAAAAAACGCGTTGTTTTTTTCACCTAATTTGCGGGGATCCCTCTCCTGGAATAACCAATAGTCGAATCGGGACCGGACCGGCACCAATCGATTCGGCATGGTGCCTTTTAGTTTGTTTTGGAGTTTAATTGCCATTGCTCGCCGGATGGCGCCGGGACGCCCAAAAAACTATGTTTTGCAGACGTACGCGAGAATCCTCAGGGATTCGCAAAATTAAAGAGCAGGGCGTCGCGGTGGCGATTTCTAAATAGAGAACGAAAAGGTCACAAGGCCATAGGAACGATGCACCGCTCGATCGCATTTGGGGGTCTCGACGCCCATCCAAACTCGAAACGAATTTTTCAAAATTGAGCAAATTGAAACTTTCAATATTCGGTGAAATGTTTTGGAATTGTATTGCTACTTTCGAGGATTATAGCCCCACGTGTCTACTTTCGAACGACACCTCTCTTGGCGCGTTACACCTCCGGGGACGTTCCGCAGGCCCCAATTCGCAAAGTCACTTTTTTTCACCTCTACAAACGGAAACGCGAAAAGGAACATTTACATTTCCATTCTGAGAAGTCCATTCCCGGCGAAAAGGCCAACAGTATGGTGTTTGAATTTCTCAAATCCATCAACGGATTCGCACTCCAGGTCAAAAAAACTACAACCATTGCTTGCCGCTGAATCGCAAATTTACACTTCCAGCTGATCATTCTGACACTATTTTCGCTCAGGTTATGTGCAAATGTCATTGTTGAAGTATATATTTGAAGAATTTTTTTATCTGATCAATACCAATGATCTGATCTGATCAACACATGCGCGCTGCAGCGCGCATGTGTTCTTGATATATCTAGTCTTCATTTATCTGGTCTTGATTCATCTGATTAAGACCACATTTATCTGACCAATACCAACCTGCCGCGCGTATGTGGTCTTGATATATATGGTCTTGGTTTATCTGATCTTGATTCATCTGATCAAGACCACATACGCGCTGCCGCGCGTATGTGGTCTTCATTTATCTGACCACGACCAAGCTGCCGCGCGTATGTGGTCTTGATTTATCTGATGAAGACCAATTTATCTGACCAAGACTACATACGCGCGGCAGCGCAAATATTGTAAATATTGCAAAAGATTAAACTGTTTTCAAAAATAATTTCAACCCTCTGCCTACTCCGGGGGCTGCTGCGCCGAATTTTAAAGTTTTTTTCTACTTTTTCGCCCACAACTCGGACAGTTTTCGTCGCACGGACCTGCCTCCGGCATCGACGTGTCCGGAACGTCGTCGCACGTCTAACGGTCACCTCACTTTTTGACATTCTTGCTTAATTCTCTTGGCAAGTGCAAAAAACAATTTTTTTTGCAAACATTTCGTCATTTTTGGACGGCTAAGTACCGCGATCCACAGGTCTCATCGAAAATCGCCGTACTTGGGGTCGTTCGTCTGTCCAAGAATCTGATGAACCGACTCTCTAGGACTCAGGGGGCCGTCGGAGGCGGCCTTTTGATCGGGGGATCCGGATTCGCAGAAAAATGTGAATAACGGCGCCGAAAAAAGTCGCGCAGCAACGAGAGTGCCGTCGGAGGACGCAAACACAAACTTTTGGGGTCCGTGTGGGGAAGCGGTCGGCCTGAATCGCCAGGTCATAGCGGAGTCACTAATTTCGATCGATTTTGAAACGACTATTTGAGACGACGTGGTATTTCGCGAGTTTCGCCTGGGGCACCGTACCACGTGGCTTTTGAAAAGGCTCAAATTTGGCATTTTTTTATGCCGGAGGCGGCATATCTTCGACGTTTTAACCGCGCGCGTCCTCGATGACTTAACTGCGATTGTCCGTCCGCACGTTGTGCATCCCCAAGTTTCGCCCTCCGGCCGGCGGCGGCGGCGCAACAATAGGATTGTTGTACATGTTTCTGTTGAAATTGTCGTGTATTTTAAAGAGCAGATTTTCATCTAAAAATTGTGTAATTTTTATCTGTTTTTTTTTTTGCAAACGAAAAAATTTAAAAACTAAATTCACAGATTCACACTTGGATAAATTTTGGGATTTTATATTTTTTACTTTTGCGACCAAACCGAAGGATTTTACAAAATTTGCAAAGAATACTTTTTTCTAGACATCGACATCCTACATACGAATATCCCGGTTATAATTTTCTATTTTCAGGCGTTGACAAGATATTTACAAAACCCATTTAAATACACAATCATTTGCCACGCCGTCCCCATTGGAGGCGGAGCGTTCAAATTTGGCCAGCGAGTATTTCATGTGGCTACCCACAGTCGGTAAAAGTTTCGTTGAAATCTTGACAGTGCTAACTGCCCCTCAAACTGGAACATTACAGAAAGTAAAAAATTCAAATAACTATAAAATGAAAACTGTAAGTGATATATTGAAATTTCTTTCAGATCTAAATAGATTATACATTTTTCTATTGAAATTAACGTTTTGGTATGTTCGTGGCCGATAGCCTTGACACAGAATTTTTGTAAATATAAAAATTTTGAAAAAAAATAGAATTTTTGTCAAATCTTTTTTCTGGCCATTTTTCCAAATTCTACCGAACATGCGTTTAACACTTAACACGCGATAGAGCAGATTTTCATCAATAAAGATTAGGTTGCACACCGTGAAGCAGCAGATAAATCAAGACCACATACGCGCGGCAGCGCCGCGCATATGTGGTCTTTATCAGATAAATCAATTCAAATCTTCATCAGATCTTCATCAGGTCTTCATCAGATAAATTAAGATCCAAAAGTTTAAGGCAATGTGGCACAATACATTTTTTATCGAACTATTAAAAGACTACCGCCTCCTTTTTTTGCACAGTATTGCGTGAAATTTAAAAATAAAGCGGGTTTTGAATGGCATATTCTTTCAAAAACTCTATTGATAGGTAACGCTTCTAAAGCGCTTTGATTTGCACAGTCTGGCAGTATATTTACAATAAACTACAGTCTACCTCATGCCGCACCAGTTGGCGACGAAAGCGCCAGTGGCGTGCACCTTTAAATTTCCCATACAGGGTTGCATACCGCCAAGCGGCAGAAAAATTGCCAAATAAAACACCACATGGTTCCTTCATCGTCACCAGTGGCGTGCACCTGTAAAATCTCCACATTGTTGCATCCCCATCAACTGTTTCACCCTCTACAACTATTCCACCCTAAAACAACTATTCCACCCTCAAACAAATTTTCATCTTCGTCTCTATTTCACTTTAAAAAAATTCATATACTAGTAGGTTCAACTAAAATTTGATTTTGTAGCCAAATTACACAACTCGTATTTAATCAAAATAATTCCCGAAATATTGCCTACGATGACGAAACATTTTCTCTTTATTCCACTAATTATGCAAATTGTCCTTCTGTGCTTCCCCCACGATAGGAAGCACTACGATATAGAAAAAACAGATTATATCCAAAACAAATGATTGTATGTTTGCCCAAAAAATAACCGCAGGAAATATCCACCTGCTTGAACAAAAAGTAAAGGGTATCAACTGGAATCCTATCTCACTACTTGGCGCTGAAATTAGCTACGAATATTTTCATAATACACTACCATACTATTATGCCTGTTCTTCCCTTATAAAGAAAAGTAGGGCTAAATCCAGATCAAAACCCAGAGCTGGTGAAGGCCTAAATAGACAGAAAAATCTTTTGGACGCGTCACATACAGTTGCAAAGATCAAAAAAGGCAAGCCATCACAACATATGTATTTAACCCTAAAAAGAAAATACAAACTAAAGACAGAGAACCACTTCAAAACCAGAAACAAACAAAAGTAGAGAGATATGGAATATAATCAACACCCGTACGAAAAAGCCAAAGAGAAGCACCATTAGCTGCTTGAGTGCACAAGAGATGAACACACACCACGCAAACTTGGTAAAACAAACTTTGCATTAACCTTTACCTGGGGACATGATATATTTATAACACTATAAGTGACATGACGTCCCACAGGCTACTACTTTCAAAGTCAATTCTTGTTATAAAAATTAATTTGGATGTTTTAAAATTGTGTTGATATTTAACCATTGGTATGTAATAAAAACATTAAGTAAATTTATTCAGCTTTTATTATCAAATATTTAAAAAAAAACTACAGTTAACAGTTAGTGGTACTTTTCAGCCTCAATTGACATGAGATCCGTATTTTGGCATTTTAGTAGACCTAATACAAGTAATACATTACTCTCATAAACCAACAGAAGAGAGCGGTGAAGAATCAAAAGACAGATTATATGATGCTCTGGAGAATGTCTGTTCAAGAACAAGCACCTATGATACCTTAATAATAATGGGAGACTTCAATGCTAAAATAGGGAAAGAACATTTCGCAGTCGAAGTAGCTGGGCAATATTCACTGCACAATGAGACAAGCCCAAACGGCATTCGTCTATGCCAATTAGCCAACGCAATGTCGCCGCGAATAAAAAGTACAGCCTTTGAGAGAAAAACTATATACAAAGGCACATGGAAAATGCCGGGAAGCCAACTGGTGAACCAAATCGACCACGTACTTATAAGGAGAAGATACGGCTCATCAATAACCAATGTGAGGACCCACAGAGGGCCAAACTGCGATAGTGACCATTTCCTGGTAGTGGGAAAATTACGGCAGAGAATATCAAATGTCGCCATAACTAAAGGTACAAAAAGGGAGCAGTGGGATACAGACCAGTTGAGCAAAAATGAAGCCCTAAACAAATATCAAAACGCCATCAGCATGGAGTTAGATAGACTCCCAGACCATAGCAATATTGACGATGAGTGGAAGTCCATGGAGAGTGCAATAATAAAAGTAACCAAAGACGTAGTAGGGACAAAAAGAAAATCAAGAAACATAGATTGGTTCGATATGTAATGTGAAAGGGTTATAACAGAAAAGAATAATGCGCGACAAAAGATGCTGCAAAGAAACACTAGAGCTAATAATGCAGTATACCAAGAGAAGCGGAGAGAAGCCAACAGGTGCCTAAGGGGGGAAAAAGAGATATGATGCGTAAGAAAATTGAAAGCATAGAAGAGAACTATAATCAACGCAAAGTGAAGGATTTCTATAGAACAATCAGAAATGAAGCGAAAGGGTACCAGCCAAAATTAAACGTATGCAAGGACAAGAACGGAAAAATCCTAACGGAAGAGAAAGATGTCATGGATAGATGGCGCCAGTACTTCGCCGAGATACTAAATGTTGATCATATGGAAGACCTAGAAGAGCCAGAAACAGTAACATACACAGCTCAAGAAAATACCGAACCACCTACATTGGATGAAGTCAAAATAGCCATGGAAAAGCTTAAAAATGGTAAGGCACCCGGCGAGGACGGCATCACTGCCGAAATCAAAAAAGGATTGACATACACGTATGATATCTGTGTGCTTAGTCACACACATGCCGACATGCGGGTTAAGTTGGAGAAGCTCAAGAACGCAACAAGCGAAGTTGGTCTAGAAATTAACTACCTCTAAACGAAGAAAGTAAGGATAAATTGCCGGAACCTGCAGCCCATGTCTGTTCACAAAGCGATGCTCGAAACAGTGACTACTTTACCTACCTAGGTAGCACTGTTGATGAAAGTGGCGGCACTGAAAAAGATATTCAAGTAAGGAAAGCGAGTGCCGCATATGCACGTCTACGTCCCATATGGCATTCAACCACATACAGCTAAGAACACAATGCGCGTAGTACAGAAGATAGCAACCAAACCGAATATGGGAAGCTACAAACGCAGAGATTGCTGCGGTATGGTGACCCTCGACGTGCAAAATGCATTTCAGATTTCCATCTGAACTACTATGTCTTAGAACTACTCAGGCGTAACATACCACCGTACCTAGCACATGGTATGCAGTTACCTTAGTGAACGAAACCTAATGGTAGCAAAATTCTGCCGAGATAAATATAACAAGAGGTGCCCCTCAGGGATCTATACTAGGACCACTAATTTGGAATATCTTCTACGATCAGGTACTAGGACTGCGCATGCCTGCAGGACTAACCCCAATAGGTTACGCGGATGACTTGGCTGTGATCGCAAAATGCAAGAAAGAAGAGGAGCTGTGTATTACAATAAACGAAGCAATACAGAGAGTGAGCCGGTGGATGAATGCCAAAAGCTTAAAACTGGCATCGAGTAAAACGGAAGCTATAATACTAGCAGGAAGGAGAAAGCTCTCATAAATGGAAATCAAAGTAGAGGATGCAATAATAACGACATCAGAGACATTAGGGTATCTTGGAGTCATATTCAACAGAAATATGAGTAAGACACAGCACGTGATACAGCTATGAAAGCCGAGGCCGAGATTAGACAAGACCAGACAAGACCAGATAAAATCAGACAAAACGGGACAGTACCAGACAAGACTAGACAAACCAGACAAGATCAAACAAGACGAGATTAACACCAGACAAGATTAGACAACACCAGACAAGACCAGAAAAGTTCAGACAATACCAGACAAAAAGTATACAAAACCAGACAAGACAAAAAACTCAAGACAAGATCGGAGAAGACCAGAAAAGACCACAGCAGACTATTCAAGACCAGACAAGATTAAACAAGCCCAGACAAAACCAGACGAGACCCGACACGACCATACAATACTAAACAAAACCTGACAGACCGGACAAAACCAGACAAGACCAGACAAGGCCAGACAAGACCAGAAAAGACCATACAAGACCAAACAAGACCAGACAGGGCCAGGCAAGACCAGACGAAACCAGACAAGTTCAGACAATATCAAATAATAGCAGACCAGGCCACACAAGACGAGCAAAGTCCAGAAAAAAAACAGAAAAAAACAGAAAAGACCAGGTAAGACCAAACGAGACCAGACCAGACTAGACGAGACTAGACGAGACAAGCTGAGACAAGACGAGACAAGATCAGAGGAATCCAGACAAGTCCAGACAAGACCAACCAGGACCAGACAGCATGGTCGTAGCCAAGGGGGGGGGGGGGTGGGTGTAGTTTGGGGGTTCAAACTCCCCCCGAAATATCCTAAATATTAAATAAATCCCTTAAATGGTCGTCTTGTGGCGGCCAATCTAAGACGACTAATGCCAAACATCGGGGGACCACGATGTAGCAAACAGCGGCTTATCGCATCGGTAGTTTAGTCCATCATACTCTATGGTGCACCTATATGACGAAAGATCCAGACAAAGAAAAAATATAACCAAATTTTTGAACGGATCCAGCGAAAAATATTGATTAGAGTCTGTTGCGCATACCGGACTGTATCTAGCGATGCACTACGAGTGGTAGCGGGAAGCCCACCCACCGATTTAATAATAGAAGAAAGATGTAGAAGGCTGAAAGACGTAAGCAGGAAGCTATCCGTATCACAGAGTAGGACACAGATAAATAACCTGTGGCAGAAAATATGGGAGAACTTGAAACGAAAGGCGGAATGGACGAGAAGGCTCATACCAAATGTAAAAAATTGGATAAACCGGGAGCAGGGTGAAGTGGACTATTACCTGACACAAGTATTGACGGGGTATGGATGCTTTGGCCACTACCTTGAAAGGTTGAAATTACTGTAGAAAGGAAGGCGGGCTGTTACTACTGTGGGGAGGACGATACAGCGGAACATACCGTTTTCGATTGCCCATGATGGGAAGCGCAAAGGCCAAAAATTACGGAATGCATAAGCGAAAAAGTAACTGCAGAAAATGTTACTGGGTATATGCTGGAGAGTGAGGAAACATGGAGAACTATAACAACAAATTTAACAGAAATAATCATAACGAAAGAAAACGACTAAAGAGGTAACAATAAAGAGGATCCAATAGACAGGATAAATAGACGACACAGCTTTCCCTGAAGTAATACTACGGTGGTTTCCAGGGGAAAGTGGGAAGCACCGAAGGAAAATGTCTTTGGTTATATTACGCCTTTTATAGTTCTGTTGTATCGCTGTGAAACGTGAAACTAAGAACATATAACCGTGCAAATAATAAGAAGAAACGGGTAATGGAAAGGGCACACTCTGTGGCGGTATAACAGCAACATCGCGCGAATGGTCTTAGATCCCGCAAGGCAGCCGCAAATGTGGTAGGCCAAAATTTGGCGAAGAACCGTCAGAAAAAAGGCGGAAGATGCAGGAAAAACGTGGACGGAAATTAAGCAAGTCGCAATCAACAGAGTCAGATGGAAGACTTTTGTCGAGGCTCTATGTTTCACAAGGAATCTTTGAGGAAAAAAAATATTTATCGTTAATTCTAAGAAAAATTTACTGCATGCTTTGATCTCAATAAAACTATTATGACTTCTAAACTTTAAACTGCTTTTTCCTCAGAATATATTCATTAGGAGAGGTTATATTATAACATGATCATATCATATCAACAGAAAAAACTAGATCAATGTTATATGCAAAGAGCTTGTCAGATGCAAACTTATGGAGGACAATAAAACGATAGAACAGGTCATGAAATTCAACTACCCAGGGTCGCAAATATCGAGCAGTAGAAACCTGGTTGAGGAAGTAAGAGCGAACTGCATCAAAGCATCATTCATTTCCGGTAGCCTGAGAGACCTAATATAGAAAAACAAATACCTGGCGGCAGAATGCAAGATAAGGATATATAAAACCTGTGTAAGATCTATCCTAACATACGCTGCCGAGACCCGAGCCGAAACAACAAAAACTAAGAAACTCTTGAGAACCACCGAAATGAAAACGCTGAGAGCAATAAAAGGCGTAACACTACGGGATCAAATAAGAAGCAGCGCCATAAGAGATGAATTACAAACGGAAGATTTTGTCAGATGGGTCAGATCCCGGAGAAGGCACTGGAGAGACCATGTAGAGAGGATGGACCAGGATAGAATTGCCAAGTGGACAAAAGACGGAAGTCCACAAAGCAGAAGACCCCCAGGCCGCCCGCCCAAGAGATGGAAGGAGTCCTGGACGTCCGGATCGCAAGAGCGTTAGACAGCAGTACAATACAGGACAAAGTCCATAATCAAGAAGAAGAAGATTTTTAATCGTTAGAATTCATTATTTTGTATTTTTTAAATAGTTAATAGTTCTCGTTTTATCGCAGACTGTCCCAAAATTGTCAGGCTGAAACAGTACATCCGTTTCTTATTTTAATCTTTACTAGTCGTCCAAACTTCTATTCATAAATTATAATATACATGTAAAGAGTTCAAACATCACATGCGTGTTGTAAATAATTGGTCCTATAAAAAAAACATTTGTAGACAACATCTGATTAATAAAGCTTACAAGGGTTCCAAATTACCAAGGATTACACAATCTACATCGTGTTTTCTTTTTTCCCCAATTTCCAACAGCTTTAAAGTGGCGCGCTTAAAAAAAAGTTATGAATCGATGATCGGGATAAAAAAAGGATAAATTATTTCTTTATTCCAGGCCAACGGATTAGCTTCCAAGGGTTCTTGACCCTCGCAACTCACATTCCCCTCACACACACAGACGCACACACACCAACGTACTTTTTCCTTTCATTTTCCGCGAAAATAACGGTGTTTAATTCAGTTCGCTACCCTCGTCAACAATTTCCTAATTACGTAATCCCGGACGCAACGGAAATAACTCCAGAAAGGAAAAGAATATATTCGCAGAAATATATTATGTATTATTTTGTCGTTTCTTTTTATCCCTTTCTTAGCAGTAAAAATACATATATAAAAAAGAATTTTCTTTGGTAAGTAATCATTATTTTAAGATCCTTAAGGGTTGTGTTCATGTATATTGTTCGTTGGTAATTCTCCAACGAACATTACGTGCAATTATATAATTTTTATTTCTCGGAGCATATCTTTATTCGTCAATCAAACTCGGGAATCAAATTCAGCCTCACTTTTCCACTCCGTTTTGGAGCGAAGCTGAATTTAAATAAAACAGGGTATTCTGGAAGGGAATCAATAGAGTTATCTTGATTTTAGTAAATCAAGTTGCGAACGGCTGGATTTATTAATAGTCTAATCTTTAAATATAAAAGGTGATAACGTAAAAACGGCGAATGTTGTATGTCTAAATTGTGGAAATTTGAGGGAAAAAAGGTTCGAAATTTGTTAAAGCTGAATATATTAGGTCTTATCTTATTTCTCTCATTTATCTTGTGAATTGATTTGAAAATTTCTTTTTTTCAATCAAACTTCCTCGTTTAAATTTTCTAATATTGTAATTGTAATGTTTCCAAGTCCAAAAAATGTTTGTTTCTGAAATTATAAGGTATGTCAAATACGCAAAAGTTTACACTCAGATGCAATGAAACCGGGTCATTGGATTATTTTTTAATTTTGATGTTGTTTTAGTACTTCGAATAAAGCTGTTAGTGTTTTACAATCAAAGAGACCAACAGGATGTAGAAAAAAACACATATGGTACTTATCAGTTTATTCTATGACCATTAATAAGCGAAAACGATAATTTACGTATACACGAAAGAAAACGCATTTCTGCAAAGTAAAATTAACAGAGATTCAAAATGAAAATTTTAGTTGAATAAGATTTTAATACTTCGTATTGCCTCCTCGTGCCCTATTGCCTGCCTAATGCGGCTTATAACACTAATGAGCTCACAAATATCATTTTCTGGAATATTCTGTCATTCTTTCTGGAATTCCGGGCGAAACTCGTTTATTGTGGTTGGTGCAACTGCATGTCTTCTAACACGCCTGCCCAGCATGTCCCAAACATGTTCTATAGGATTTTCTTCTGGAGTACATCCAGGCCAGTTGAATTTTCTTATTCCAACTGCATCCCAGTATTCTGTGACGCACCTCGCAGAATGCGGTGTCGCGTTATCCTGCATCAGAATGAAGCCATTGCCGGTAAATTAAAACCTCCTCAATATACCCCTGTGCAGTCAGCGATCATTCATCTATAATAACCAATTCGGTATAGGCATACATTGATATTCCTACCCATACCATTAGGTATTACCTCCACCATATCTAAGCCGGGGCTTAAAGGTGCACTCCGCAAATCGTTTTCCCGTTCGTCTCCATACTCATTCTCTTGCAGCTAGCGATTGTAGGCAGAAACTAAACTCGTCA
Source organism: Phosphuga atrata (assembly GCA_944588485.1). Classification (NCBI taxonomy): domain Eukaryota; kingdom Metazoa; phylum Arthropoda; class Insecta; order Coleoptera; family Silphidae; genus Phosphuga; species Phosphuga atrata. The sequence continues at coordinate 4,934,345 of OX155901.1, forward strand.
GTAAACAGTACAGTCTTGCATTGTGCCAATGTACAATTTAATTGTTCCCGAGAAGTCTGGCTTCACGGTGACGTGGGAGTAATTTTGGTTCAGCTGCTGTTTTGTTTTTCTACAAGATTTTAAGCCAGCTTCTTACAACCTCACACCCAACTGCTAGAAAGACTGTTGGGTGTGAGAAGTTGGAGTTGGAGGTGGAGCTGCATACAAGACAATGAGGAATACGACAAGGATTATAACAAAGCACAAGTGTGTGGCAAACTCTCATTGTATTTTTTTCTTGTGGGGGTCATTTGGCTGCAAAGCCTTTCTGTACTGCGACCAACTTGATCTATTGTGCTTGACCCTACTACAATTACTCTCCCAGGAATTCAACATCGTGAACAAAGTCTAAGATATTCCTGAGAAGCCTGCCACTCAGCTAAAAGGTGATCAATTTTGAGACCCCGAAGTGGGCAAGCCTTATGTGTGCTAGCGCTACACATGTGCACATTATGTGTTCAGCGGTTTCTTCATCTGATTCACATAATCTACAGTCAACTTCCTCTGCCTTTCCCATTTTGTGTAGGTGATATCTCACCGGACAATGTCCTGTGAGTATGCCTACCAAAGTTCTGATTTCTCTTCTAGAGAATCTTAGCATCTGCTGCGTTATTGCGGCAGAATAGTTTATGAGTGTTCTTTCTTTCTGGCGTGTTCTTTCAGTGGGTTTGCTTTTGCTCTTCTTTCCATTTCTTAGCCCCCTGCCTTAAGTGGGCTTTTGTAAGCCCACAAGTTGGCTTCGGGTCCAAGAAGGGAGCCTCAGCCCCGCTTTTGGCGAGTGCGTCGGCCATTTCATTCCCAAATATGCCCTGGTGACCCGATGACCACATTAGCGTGAGTCTGTTACCTTTTACCAGTTGCTTTAGGGTTTGTTTACAGTTTCAGGTTAACTTGGAATTAAAGTTGTGGGCTTTTAAATTCCTTAAAACTACCTGGCTGTCCATTAGGATGTAGATTTGCACTCTTTTAAGACGTTTCTTTAGACAGATTTGTGCGCATCTTTTAATGGCTATAATTTTGGCCTGTAGTACCGTGGGAGCCTGGCCCAATGCCGTGGACTCCTTGTGACTCCGGCTGTATATGTCAATTCCTGTACCTTTAGCAGTTTGTGATGCGTCGGTGTACCACATGGACGCTTTGTCTTTCAGGTTTTCGATTCTTTGATCACTGCTTTGGCGGTCATTGATGACCACTTCAACGGCTGTGTCAAAGTCGTATTGTCTACAGAATACGACTTTGACACATTGCGTTCCAGGGAAGCTTCAGAAATTTCTCTCCGATTTGTTCCCTTATTTTCATGTGTCTCTGAATAGGCGATGTACACCTTAGTCTCAGAGCACTGAGAAGACCTTCTTTTTCTACCTGTTTGTGTAGTAGGAGTAGGTCCAACAGAACTTCCATTGCTGTGGTTGGAGTAGATTGCATCGCCCCTGTTATACCCAAGCACGCAAGTCGCTGAAGCTTTTGTAGCATATTTTGGGTCTTTATTTCCTTTGTTTTGTACCACCATACGAGTGAACCGTAGGTGATAATCGGTCTTACCACTGCTGTGTAAGACCATATGACCATTTTTAGTTTTAGTCCCCACGTTTTCCCAAAAAGCTTCCAGGCAGATCCAAAAGGCCGTGGGTGTGGCTTTTGAGAGAGTTTTGTTCAGATGCGAGTTCCAAGTGAGTTTTTTATCCAAGGTTGCCCCTAGATATTTTATATTCTCGGAGAACTCTAACGTCTGACCATCAATGCTCGGAGCTTTCAAGTTCAGCTTCCACTTTCTGGTAAAGGGGATCATTACTGTTTTGCTCGGGTTGACACTAAGGCCCTCCTTCTTGCCCCAACAGTTGATGGTGTTAAGTGCACTCTGTGCAAGGTTCATGATTGTAGTACCAAATTTACCCCTTATTATGATGGCAATATCGTCTGCATAACCAACCGCCTTATACCCGTTTTTATTACCGATATTATCAACGACCAGGCACCACAGCAGAAGCGATAACACCCCCCTTGTGGGCAGCCTCTCTCTGTGGTTACCGTCTCCGTTGATCCCCCAGTGCGGCGATGATTTAACGATTGGTCAGCATGTCTGGAGTTCACTCAATGATAGGGTCTTCGATCCTTTGTTGGTAGCTGCATTCTTTATTGATAGACGGGTTGTCTTCGTATTTAAGTAGACGTTCTAGCGGTAACCAATGCGGAATAGCCAGGTTTCGGTGCGGCAACGAGAAAAAGGAAAAAGGGTACAGGCTAAAAGAAAAGGGAGAATTTGTGAACCATATGCAGAGAAGGTGGTCGCATTAGATAAACTTGAAGCTAGCCATACTAAACGTGATAGTCTGAGGCTACTGCAGCTTGTGAAACGATGCTTCAAGAAATCGAAATTTGAACGAACACAGCAACCCAGAAGAAGAACATAGCTTTAGAGCGCAGTGGCAAAATTGAAGAACAGAAGAAAATCATCGTAGTCGAACAGGCTGACGACGAAGAAGCTTTATCGCAAGCGCTACAAGCTTTGGAAGTAGCTTGTATATCTGGCTGATTCAGACAAAACCGACATCACCGAAATCATACCGTTCGCGACCCCGCCAGAAGCCGTCCAAGTCGTTTGCGAATGCGTGGTGATCATCCGTGGGATTAAAGAAGTTTCTTGGAAGGGGGCCAAAGGATCCTTACTTCCTGAAATCCTTGCAAGAACTCAATTGCGACGCGATTACGCTAAAAGCAAATAGAAGCTGCCGTTAAAGCTCATATGAAAAAACCAAACAAGTTGGATGATATGGCAGGCATTAGCAAGCTGGCTTCAGCTTGTTGAAGTTTTGGGCTTCTGGGACGTATCTCAAGGAGTTAATTACCAAATCTCGGCGAATGGATTGAACCCAACTTATCAGAAAGAGCATCATTATCCAAGAGAGTCAGTAAGTTAGAAATAGCCTATCGACTGACTAAGAACACTTACAATAAGAAATGCCTGTCACGCAACCTGAAACTTAAGCACTACACATTAGTCTTACGACCAGAAGCCTTGTATGCCATGGAGTGTCTCCTCGAACCGAAGAGGTCTAGTAGAGAAATTAGAAATCAGAGAGAGGAGAATCCTCAGGAAGATCCTAGGCCCGGTAAAGGAAGATGGGGAATTCGGAACGCGGCATAACTCTGAGCTCTACGGACATATTGAGATGCTCTCTGACTGTGCAAGGAAAAGAAGGGTAGCTTTCTATGGCCACGTTGCAAGATTGCCTCCAAACCGACTAACCAACCGTCTGTTCACCTTCTGGCAAAACGAGAAGTTTCGTACCACTTGGTTGACAGAAACCGAGAAGGATATTAAAGAACTGGGATCTCCAAAACACGGTCTGTGAGACGCACCCTGAAGGAAGTCCGTGGATTTCAGGAAAAATCCCGTAGGAAAGGTACCCCCTGGACAGAAGAGAGACAGACACCGGCAGAAGATGCGACAATACTGGGCAAAGGTGAAAGCCCAACAGTTGAAGAAGCATGTTCCAAAGTTCGAAAGAAGAAGAAGAAGAATCAAAATTGCTTAGACTTGGTTGCTACTTTTTGCAACTTTTTTTGGTGCCCTGTCGAATGGACGTATTCGCGCGCGGCATAACGCGAGTCTCAGTATATAGGCACAGAGGTGTATAACATCTTTTATTACTATCGCACATCGTGCACTAAATATTATTTTAAGGCAATGATGCGAACTCAGAATAAGAATGTCTGTCAAAATATAGGATTCCATAAGTTCCAGACAGTTTAAAAACAAAACCTAGCCCCCATACCCTCCTAAGGGCGACAAGTGTTGACAAACATAAAATAAATTATAATCGCTTTGCTTATTAGGAATGCTTGCGTCTGGTTGGGGATTATCTTTGAAGATTGACAAACCAAAAGCTGGGTTTGGCAGCATAAGCGATGACAATACTTCGAGACGATTCCTCCAAAATACATCTGTATCGGCTATAAGTTTTGGTTTTGATGAAGACTTAATGAACAAACGTCACCTAATACTGCTAGTTATGTCTAGTGGATTAGCTGTAAATGTAGCTAGTTTCAAAGAATACTGCTTAGATACAGCGGAAATGTCATCACACTCTACCCGTGGTATCGTATGCCATCAACCATACATAAAGTTTTAATTCATGGCCCTCTGATTATTGAATGGGCTACGTTGCTCATTGGATAAATTTCGCAAGATGCACAAGAAGCCCGGAACAAGTACAAGACACCAAGAAGTACCAAGAGAATTTCTCACGAAAACCATCCAGAGAGAAGACAATGACAGGTATTTTCAATCGTCTTCTTGTTAGGTGAGATCCATTCATAACCTGCATGTGAAGAAACTATCCAAAGAAAAGCAAAATGTTCTCACCTGAAGCCATGCAATTACTGCTCTGTACGAATATTTCGACTAAAATTTACGGTATTGACAATTCTGTTAGACTTCTTCTGATTTAAGCGATTCAGATGTAATTTCTGCAGATGTTTTTCTGCGACATTCAGGCTGGAATCAGCAACTACAAAAACAACCAAAATTCAAATTTTGGAAATAAATATTATGGTAAGCATAACAATAACGCTCACCATCTTGTATTCACAATTTTTTTTTACAAAAAATTTTATTTCAGTTTCGTGACTGGAAACCTCGAAAAACCTGCTTCGATCTACCATTTTGTTTTTGAAAAAATTAAATATCAGATTCGTGATTTGCGACCTCAATAAACCCAATATAGTACTTTGGAGAAATTTAATCCCATTTTTTGGGGATGTCATTCGCCATTTTGGATCAGCTATTTTGTCTTTGAAACAATTGATATCGGATTTGTCATTAGCATCCTCGAAAACCCCCATATACCAAATTTCTTGAAGATTTTACATTGACTTCTATTTATGATCAGGTTTTTTGGATTCTGGCCCACTGTACAGAGTAGTGAGAAGAAGCAATTCCACAAATTGTCAATACATACTTATAACTTCAAAAATAACAGACAGGCTACAGACCTGGAAAATCACGCACTGGTCAGGTACTAAATCTCACAGAACGCATAGAGAAGGTATTCCAAAATAATAAAATAACAGGGGCTGTGTTCATCGATCTCACAGCCGCCTACGATACAATAAACCATAAAACCCTGCTTATCAAAGTGTACAAAACCACAAAAGACTAGAAACTAACGAAAGCAGTTCAATCAAAACTCCATAAACAGAAGGTTTTATGTGGAACTTCAAAATGAAAAAAGCCGCTGGAGAATCCAAAGAAACGGTCTCCCACAAGGAAGAGTTCTGGCCCCTAGTATATTTAATATATACACTAATGACCAGCCTATAACAGAAAACGACAAACACTACGTGTACGCTGACGACCTAGTTGTCACAGTTCAAGGTCGAACATTCGGAGAGATAGCGGTAAGGCTGGAGGACGTAATGGAAACTATGGTCAAATACTATCGAAAAAAACTCGTTGAAATCGATGAAAAACCCCAGCAAGTTCTTTCCATTTAAATACCCACAAGGCTTACAAAAAACTAAACGTGTCCTGGGAGGGCAAAGAACTAGAATACGCCGAAACACCAAAGTATCTAGGTGTAATCCTGGATATAACACGAAGTTACAAACAGCACTGTCACAAAAACTAGCAAAACTTCAAGTCTTGAGAACATCCGCGCAAGCCCTATGTTTTTCAACTGCAGAATTTGCCTGTCCAGTCTGGTGCAGATCAAACTATGCAAAACTCGACCTGTTTTGCATGGCTTGATCTTCATCGCCTTCATCGCCTTAAACCAAACTTGCAGGATTATTACCGGATGCATGAAATCAACACTAAACAACCAATTGTACAAAGCAGCGGGCTTCGCAGAACCAAGTGAAAGAAGAATAGGTATAGTGCACGTAGAAAAATTTAAGCAAACCTTCGACGATCGCCTTGTCCTTTATGACCAAGAACAGCAACAGAAAAGGCTCAAATCAAGGAAAAATTTTCTTCAATGTGCCACCGTGGAAACGATCACCGAAAGCCTCTGTGCAGGGTCAAATTTGGACTGGAAGACATGGAGAACGCTAAACAAAATACAAACCATCGTGACATTCGTAAAAAACAAACTAAAGTGAAAACTTGACGAAGACCAACAATGCCTCTGTGAATGTGGGGAGATACAAAACATGGGCCACCTGCTAGGATGCACATAATGCCCTGCAACGTGCTCCATCGATTAGAAGTGAATTGCAAATGAAAATACCACAGACGTAGCCCGGTACTGGACAGAAAAACTTTGAATGGAATGATTTCGGACCCGAAAAAGTAAAAATAAGTAACTCAAAAACTCAGTAATAAAGTTAAATTGACAATAGTCAAGTCAAGTCATATTGAGAGTTGTAAGAATATACGTAATGAGAGTTATAAGAAGCATATTACGTACGAGCGGAAAAGTAATTTCGCGTAATTCCGCGATTACGTAATTGCCTTACAACTCGAATTATGTACTATACTTTATCTACGACCAAACTTATTTATTTCTGTTTAATAAGAAAAATATGTTTGATGTAACACTAAAAGAAATACATTCATAATGGTTAGATGGCTTTTTATTTAGTATTTATTTATAGTTTGCGTTAGATTTATACGTGTTAAAGCGGAATGAATGACAGCTTCTAAGTGAATGATGTGACGTTTAATGATTGTTTGGAAATCACGGAGTACTATATTTAAAAATAGTATCAACGTGCAGCTCTCAACCAATCAACGTATCGTAAACCAAACAAACAAGGGTGATTTTGAATTATTACATAATATTAATCCCGGATTGTTAAATATGTGTGTGGTATGATGTATTTACACAGTCCACGAAGTGTATTATAATGGGCATTTACAATAGTGGTCGTAGATAAAATAAATTTAACTGTTTAGTTGATGCAACTTGTAATTTCTTCTTCTTCTTTAATCCATAGCCGGCGCATGGAGAGGTGGTCGACCTCGTAGCCAGTACGCTGCTGTTGGTGCCGCTAGATTCCGTGCTCCATTCACTATACGCTTCCATGCTAATCGATCAGTTGCAACGGTTCTTGCCTCAGCTGTTGTTATTCGCTGGTTTTTTAAATCGTTCTCTACGTGTTTCAACCATGTGGTCTTCGGTGCTTGTTTTTGTGTTCTCCAATCAAGAGGTCGTTTTTTCCATAGGAGTTTGTGCGGTACTCGATTCCTACATCGTCGCCCATCCTACAGATGTGGCCGAACCATCGTAATCGGCGTTTTTGAATTTCCTCAACAATCGGTGTCTGTTGGTAGCACCTTTCTCTGATTGTCTCATTTCGGAGGTGGTTGAGGAGTGAGACGCAGAGAATCTGTCTCAGGCATCGCATTTGGAAGGCCTCGAACTTGTTAAGGTCTGGTTTGAGTAATGTCCATGTTTCCGATACATAAAGAAGAATTGGGAGGATCAGCGTCCGGTATAGGCGTATTTTGGTTTTGATGGTAATATTCGTCCGCTTCCATATGCACCACTTGAGTAAAGCAAACGTTGTTGTTGTCTGGCCTATCCGGCTGTGAACTTCGGCTGTCGAAGCTACTTTCTTCTCCACAACCAGTGATCCTAAATATTTGAACTGTGGTACCTGCTCGATTGTGGTTCCATCGAGGTAAACTCTGGCTTCAGATCCATCCGTTGTAAGCACTTTGGTCTTATCCGCATTGATTCTCAGTCCGTATGACTGGGCAATGCGGGAAATGTCATACAAGGTGTCTGTTGCTTCGGCATCTGTGTTGGCGAAAACCGCACTGTCATCGGCGAACATCAGATCGGTTAGGAAGTTTTTGTCATCATATCGAACTCCGCGTCGCCCATCAAACGCTTTTCGCATAATCGTGTCGATCACAATGTTAAAAAGGAGCGGCGAGGCCACGTCTCCTTGCCGGACTCCGGTTCGAATCGGGAATTCCTCAGACATGTCGTTTCGGATACGAACATTGCTGGTTGAGCCGTCGTACGATGCTTGAAGAAGTTGAATGATTTTCAGTGGCACGTGTTCGATCTTCAGGGCTTCCCACAAGCTTGTCCAATCGATGCAATCAAAAGCAGATTTGAAATCGATGAAGACGATGACAGTTCGTTTGCCACATCGAATTCTTTCTTCCATTAGCTGACGGAGAGCAAATATCTGATCGATGCATCCTCGATGTGGTCAAAATCCAGCTTGTTCTTCCCGGCTTGTTTGCTCTCGATGTTTCTGTAGTCTTGATTGTATGATTTTCATAAATACTTTGCCGACGATCGAGAGGAGGCTAATACCACGGTAATTCTTGCATTCCCGACTGTCGCCTTTCATCAAAATAGGCACAACAATCGCTTTCTTCCACACGGATGGAACACAATCTGAATGCCATATGTGCACTGTGAGAACATGAAGTTGATGTAATAAGACGTCTCCCCCGGCTTTGATCATTTCGGCAGTTACTTGATCTCCTCCCGGCGCTTTACCATTTTTCAGGGATTTTATTGCCGTCTTCACCTCATTGATTGTTGGTTCAGTATCGGGAAACTGATTCGGGTGCTGGACCAGTTCGGGTGCTGGACCTACTGGCGGATTGTGGTTGTACAGCTGATGAAAGAATTCTCTCCACCGCTGCAGACGTTCCTGAGGAGAGGTCACGAAAGTTCCATCCAATTTTTTGATATTGTCATTTGTTGATGTTGTTTTGCCACTTAACCGTCGGATTGTCTGGTACAGCGTCCGGTACTCATGCCTTGACGCTGCTTCTTCCATGTCAGCCGCGATGTTATTCCAGTAAGCTTCCCGTTGCAATTTCATTTTCTGTCGAACTTCTTTGTTCAATCGTCGGTATTGTTTGAAATCGACGTGTTTCATTTGCTTCCGCTGGTCGACTAGATTGAGGCAGTCGTCCGAGATCCATTGCTGCGTCCGTCGACGGATGGGCGGACACAGTTCCGTTGCACACCCCACAATAGACTCAGAAAGTTGTTTTTCTTCTATGTTGATATCGACTGGTATCGTGAGTGCTGCAAATTTGTTGGATAATGCGATTTGAAATTTTCGGCTGGTTTCAGGGTCTCGCAGACAGGCCCAGTTCCTCTTGGCTGATGGTGGTGCCTTTATCTTTGCTCTTTGTAATTTCAATTGTAGTTTCACTCGGACAAGATAATGGTCTGATCCACAGTCGGGTCCACGAATCGCACGTACATCTTTGAGCGTCGATCGGAATCTGGTGTTGACCAAAATGTAGTCCAACATCGCCGAATCGTTGCCGGATGGATTTCGCCACGTGAGTTGATGTTTGAGGGGGTGACGAAAGATGCTGTTGCCGATGATCAAGTTGTTTGACGCTGCAAATGATAAGAGGCGTAATCCGTTGTCATTTATTTCCCCGTATCCGAATTTTCCCATCGTTTCTTCCCAACCGGTTCGATCTGCACCCGTATGTGCATTAAAGTCGCCCATAAGTACAATTAATTCGGTTTGGGGTATTGTATCCAGTGTGTGTTGAAACTGGGCATAAAATTCATCCTTGTTTGTGTCCGGGCTGGTCTCAGTTGGGGCGTAGACGGATACGATATAGGTCTTAATCGTTCCATCAATAGTGATAACCGCCAGACGCTCGGATATCGGTTGGAATGCGATAACACTGGCAGAGGCCCGTCGATCAACCATAAAGCCAACGCCCGCTTCTCGTTTGTCGCCACCAGAATAGAATAGCGTCATCGTCTCGTCGATTGATGGTGGGTCAACCTTCATTGTCCCAGATCCTGTGAGCCGCAGTTCTGATAATGCACAGATCGATATTTTGCATTTCAATAATTCCTTGGCGATAATTTCCTTTTGACCAAGGTGATGTCCCGTTCGCACATTCCATGCGGCGATTCGTATTTCTGATTTCGGTGTGATTAACCTGAGTCTTTGGCCAGTAGTCCACTTCTCACCAGCATCCCTGGTTCCCAAAGCTGGCGCATCGGCTGCCCCGGATGCGGTACGTATATGATTAAGACTTTGGCCAGTAGCCCATTTCTCACCAGCATTCCTGGTCCCCAAAGCTGGCCCCAAAACTTGTAATTTAGTTGCAGTTGCATGTGTATGCAAGTCCATTGCACTCCATACGACACAAATATGCAACCAAACAGTTTCTCCACTGAAAATTGCGTGTTCCAGACCGTTACTTCCATTTCGACATTCACCTTGATTCGCGAAGTGAGTTCTTCAAGTTCGACTAGGGATCGAATTAAAATATCAGAACACAAATAAAGAAAGAATAAGAGAATTGTTCAAGCTTCAAAACTCAATCACAAACTAATTTATTTCAATCATCCTTTAACATTTCATCGTTTCAACAAATTGCATAACACGAGCACACTAGGCAGGTCTGAAATGTCGCAATTCGCATTCGCACATTGAATTAATGTATTATAAGATCAATCAGAAATATAAATCGAATTACTTATTACAAAGTTTCGATTGTGTTAATAGTTTTTTTTCTACCTAGTCCAAGAAAAATCGTTGTAGGTGCTTATTTTCATATTATTTCGGTTTTCGATCAATCTAATGGATAACACGCATTATAAATAATTTATGGATAGGGGCTAGTAAAGGTAGCATTATCCTTAATTTCAGGATGAATAAAATTATTTAAACGTCCATAAATAGTAAAGGATTTGTCCTTGCAAATAAAGGATAACGACCCGATGTGCACGGATCACAAAACATTTCACAGATTGTTTTCGCAAACATAACAATAAGAGCGTTTGCAACAAATTAAACCTAAACTATTGTTTGCAATTAGTTAATTGCACTAATTAAAGTTGGTTTCGTATGAATTTATTATACTTTAATAGTTCAGATTCCAAATTCAAATTTAACGAATTATTACTGAAGCTCAAACATTTAGAATTAAATTTTGTATTCGTTAGCTTTGGTGGAATTTATTGAATGGTGTCTTGCTTCGTCAAACCCAGGGGTTGGTAACCTATTATATATTTAATCGTGTCTGAACTACACTTATTAGTTACAATAATAGGATAAATTCACAGGCATAGCCAGTCAGGATTGGTTTGTTTTAGTGGCTCATGTCTCTTTCCAATGTCTGCTACACTGCACCGCCGTATCAATCGCCTTCCACAGGTCCTGAATTGTGCAGGGGTTTGTAGAGATTGTTAGGTCAGGAAGTGTTTCATCGTTTGGATCTTCCCGCAGCCGCATGAGTCGTCCTCGGCGTATCCCCATCTTAACAAATTTTCCCGGGACCTTCCCATTTGGCGTCTGATCCTATTGCGGCTTTTAAAAAGGTTTTCGAGTCTAGTTGTGATCCTTCAGGGGGCTTTCTGTAGGATTCCAGGTTGGGGTATTGTTATCTGTTAGCCTCTGCTTCCACATTGTTTCTTTAGTTGCCGATTTAGAGTCTGTTAGTGGATTTGTTGATTTTATGAAGTTGTTTCGGGATTTAAGTCTGGAGGCAGGGTGCTCGTGTCCGTATAGGTAGTGTCTTTCATCCAGTAACTGCCTACTTCGTTCTGCCGTACATAAGGCTTGCCGCCTAATTTGTGGCGGGGGGGGAGGTGGGGGGTTATTTCCGCTGACATGTACAGGAGATCCAGATTGGTTGGTTTTAGTCAGCCCGTAATCAGCCTACAAGTGTCGTTTAGGATGGGGAGTTTGTTGGCATGTGCTGATCTGGACGATACAGGGCAAGCGTATACAGCCGCGGCATAACACATGGCAAGAGATGTTGACCGTAGTACACCTGGGTGGGCTCCCCAATGGGAATTGACAAAGTTGCTTCAGCTCTAGTCTTCTCCACATGTTTATTGTAGGATAGAGTTATATCTTAAGTGACCCCTAGGTAGACTGGGTTTGGGCAGTGCTGTAACCCGGTCGAGTTCCATTACACTTGTAATTCCCTTTTCGCTTGCCGGTTATTGAGGTGGAATAGGCATGTCTGAGTTTTCCTTGGGTTTGGGCGAAGCTGGTTTGCCTTACTCAGACAGTCTGAATAGGGACTCTGTAAACTTTCTTTCAATCTCCTTGATGTGCTGCGATTGGCACGTAATGGCTACGTCATCGGCGTAGATGAAACTATTTATATGGGGACCGACAGGTTGATCGTTCGAATGCAAATTGAAGAGGAGAGGCGCCAGCACGCTGACCTGGGGGAGCCCATTCTTCTGGGTTCTCCAGAGACTCATCCGTCCCTCACATTCCACGTAGAACCTCCTGTTGCTCCGCATTGATTCTGTCAGATGGTAGTTTCTTGTTATTTTGAAGATTTTTACGAGGAGTAGTTTGTGATTTATGGTGTCGTATGCCGCCGACAGGTCCACGAACACCACCCCCGTTGTTTCTCTCCTTTAAAACCCGTCCTCTATATGTTGGGTGAGGTTCAAAATCTGGCCAGTACAGGATTTTCCGGGTCTGAAACCAACTTGTTATGGTATTAGTTGATTTTCTAAATGTGGGCCTATCTTATTTAGGATAAGTCGTTCATAGAACTTGAAGAGGGAGCAGAGGAGGGATATTGGTCGATAGCTCTTGGCCTCGTCGCATGATTTTCCCGAATTGAGAACTGCAACTACCAGCCATAATTTCAGAATAACCTTTTCGGCCCAGCAAATATTAAATAGTTGGAGGAGCCAGGATATCGCCAGTGGTCCTAGATTTTGGAGGAATTCATTGGCTATATCGTCTGAGCCAGGAGCCTTTCTGAGTTTCAGTAAGTTAATTGCCAGTTCTAGTTCTGCTAGGGAGAAATACGATTCTTGTTCATTCTACGGCGATCGGGCTCTTTTGGAGGTGCTGACCATCCTAATGTTTTGGTCCGGTTTTCCATTCAGGAGGAGCTGGTGTGCAATTTGGTTAGCGGTTACATCAACCCTATCTCTAGGGCCCGCTGGGTCGTTTTTTGATAAGGCTTCAAGCTTTCCTGCTACTACGTTTCATATCCAAGCTCCCTATCGTGTTCTTCCAATTCTATATTTTCTTCCTGCTCAGGGATTCTAATAGGTGATTACCCTGTTGTGTTGTTTCATCGGCAAAAGGGTCCCGGCTGTATTGTTCCAGGTATTCGTCGTAGGTTGCTTTAGCCTCATCGGGTAGCCCAGGGACGTAGAAAGTTTTACAGCCCCTAGGGATAGACTATCTTGCCGCGTACTTGATGGCTAAGATGAATCTCTCATAGTTTGATGGGGTAGCTGGGAGGGCTGCGATTTTCCCCATTTGGCATTTATGAAGTTAAAGCACCTCTTGATAGGTACTTTTTGGGGAATTATCGCCGCCCTAAACTTCAGCATGATTGGTCTATGTTGGGTGTGTGGCATGGGATCGAGGACCGTTTTGATGCATGTTCCAGCTAGGGACGTGGAAACGAAGATTAGGTCCGCGTTATAACCAATCCGCCATCTTCCACTATTGAAAGAGGCGGGTTGCTCCTGGTCATGGATTAGGCTGAGTTCGTTCCCCTCCGCCCAGCTTTCCAGTAGTTCTCCGTCCGCGTTTGTGTCCTGATAACCCAACGTTTTGCCGTGGCAGTTGAAGTCTCCTATTATTACATGCGGGTAAGTGACCTGCTGGTTAAAGGTAAAGCTCTCACTCGGCAGTTTATATATAGAGAAGGCTGTGATCCCTCCGATGGTGGCAGTGATAATTTCCGTATTGTTGATGGTGGAGGGCTGTATGTTTGTTACTTCAATGCCCGGCCTTACAAATAGTAAGGCCGAAATAATAACCTATTATAGGAGCCATTTATTCAATACTTAATACAGCTTTACTCTAAGAATAAGAGGAAGTAGTCCATATTTAATAAGACTAAATTTCATTGTTCAGGTTTAAGCTAACAGATAATATTAGGCAGACAAGACTTGATATTCAAAATTAAACATATAAGAATAGATAGAGAAGATTAGGCATATAGGATTAGAAAGACGAGATCACACAGACAGGAGCAAGCGGACGAGCCTGAATACAAAGAAAAGACAGACAAGAGCAGGCAGACAATTCTACACACGTAAGACTGTCCTCTTCGGTGGTGTAGTTGACAACATACCCGCCTTTCAATGCGGGAGACCCGGGTTCGATTCCTGGTCGGGGAGACAACAACTAGGGCGGTTTTTCAGTAAACCGTCCGGGCTGCCCACCCTGAATGAATGCAAAATATGCGATACCAGGGTGGCGCATACTAAAGCCAAGGTGGAAAAGTAGACACGTAAGACTAGACAGATAAGATTAGACCAACAAAATCGGGGTATAAGGTTTAACTAGAATTGTTATTGGATTACGAGACAAGTTTTCTTGTATAGAATAGAAGATTAAAACTAAATATCGCTTAATATAAGTTTGATAAAGACTTAATGGAAGTTAAGTAACAATTTAACAAGTTGTAATAATATCCTCATGTTTCTAAAGGGTCTTCCAATAGGGACTTTCGAACGTTGACAGATAGAGGCCATAATGTGGAAGCTACAACTGTCGACTTGGCTGTCATTTATTCAGTCTGTTTTGCCAAATCACCATGAACGGATATAGATAGCACTCAACAACAGGCGCAAATGATAAAATTGCTTTATCAAAATGGGTGTTGTGTTCAGGCAACGTTCCGCGCGCTGCGGCCATTTTACGTCGCCATAATCGTGCTACCAAGAAGATTATTCGCAGTGTGGTGAATAAATTTGAGTCCACTGGTGCAGGGAAACAATAAACCAATATCAGTAGGATAACGAAACGTAAGATCTGCCGAAAACGTCGCCACTATCCGTGAGAGTGTGCAGGAAATCCGAGGCAGTCGATTTCGTATCGTTCACAAGAACTCGGCCTTTCGCAGACCATAACTTGGAGAATTTTGCATCGTAACTTGGGCCTGCATCCATATAAAATTCAACTGACAAAGTAGCTGCAGATAAACGACCATGTACAACGACGTGTTCTGGTTGAATGGGCCCTGGAGCAGTTGGAAACTGACCCTAATTTTCATCAAGAAATTACCTTCAGCGATGAGGCCCATTTCTGCATGAATGGATACGTCAATAAACAAAATTTTCGAATTTGGGACGATACCAATCCACATGAGATCAAAGAGCGTCAAATTTATCCTGAAAATGTCACAGTTTGGTGTGGATTTTGGGCTGGCGGCGTCATTGATACATATTTCTTTGAAAACGACGTTGGCCATCACCTTCAACGATGAGTGCTATAGGTCGATGATTACCAACTTCTATTGGCCTGAATTGGATAATATGGACACCAACGACATGTGGTTTGAACTGGACGGCGCTACGTGCCAGCTCTTGCCACATTGGACATTCTGCACGAGCGATTTGAGGGAATGGACATCTCAATGGAGGTAGGGTTTTTCGGGTCCGAGTACCCGGACCCGGACCCGACGAGTCCAAGGGTAAATACCCGGTACCCGATACCCGATCTAAGACTCGACGAGTCTCGGGTCTTGAATGTTTGGCATTGTCTAGTACACCGCATCGTTAAGAAGATCGACGATTTAGCATTACACTTCATGAATGGACTAGTATGAAAATTCGAACATATCTAAATATCAATTTGCATGGAATTGACTCTGAAGTGTATAATCTGAGTTTGTTGAGAATTTTTAACTCATGTACTGCTATGTAATTAGTCGAAAAAATAGAAGAACACTTAAACACATTTAACATAAAATTTTAAAAACATATATGTAGTTGGTTCAACCGGCGACGGTGCCAGTGTAATGATGAAATTTGAACGATAATATTCTAGTCTTTATAATTTATGTGTGCCTCACACTGTACACTTATCTGTTTGTGATATAGTATAAAGAAAAATATTACCGGCTTGCAAGATGAAGATGACCATGGTCATCTTCATCTATTCAGATGGTATTGATGACGATCAAGATAAAAATTATTATTCTGAAGAGAGCGGCTATAATGTCGAAAATACGGACAAGTTGAATTAACTAATTAGACTATTTAGAAGGGATATTCATCCATTTGCCTTCCGCTCTTAGCCTCTTGTGGAGTTTTGTTTAATTTACCTATTTACCATAACATTCTCCAAATACCTTGTTTATCTAAGTCCCACTTAACTTAATCGGCAAGTTCGTACAGTATCACCTGCTTTACCATATGTGTGAACATAAAAAATCCCTTCGTATTTCTGTTTAAATTGCGAGACAGATTATACCCGGACCCGAAAATTGGGACTCGGACTCGACTCGGAATCGCCGAGTCTAAAAAGACCGGGTATTCCCAAACCCAATATGGAGGTGAACTGGCCACCAAGTTTGTGAAATTTAACTCCGTTAGATTTTTTCTTGTGGAGTTTTCTTAAGTTGCATGTCTATGCGAATAAGCTATAATAGCTATCACAGCGGCCCTCAAAGCCTGCATCACTCAAGCCATCGGTCAAATTCAGCCTGATTTATGCGCCAGAGTCATGGAAAATTGGACATTTAGGATTTGCGCCACCCAGCGAAGCCGAGGCGGACATTTGCAGGATGTTATATTCCATACATAATAGATGTTATATTCCATACATGGCATCAATAGGCCTTTCAAGCAAATAAACAATTTCGATGATATCTCACACACACTTTATTTTATTTAAATTTAAAGATAAGAAGGGCTTAATGAAAGACCCTATATAAGAAATATGTTAAATCAAATTAGTTAAAAATAAGAGTTTCGTCAATTATATAGTAGTCTTAGTATTTTATATTTGAAGAAATTTAATTTTGTAATTTCAGTTTTCAGATCAATAACCATCAATAACAATACAACACGTTATCAGTATCACATGGAAACTAGAGAGAACACTTTTAAGTTTTTCGAAAATTTTTCTAGAAAGTATAATTATCCCAATGGATAGATCCCAAAAAACTCTCGTATTCATTTTCAACGTCTTTGGGTATAATAGATTTTTGTAAGAAAGAATATTGCCGATGGCAAAAAGCTTTTGGTTTTCTTTTGGTAGGCTATACGGCCTCATGGAAAACTCCTCGAGGGAAAAGCGTTTTTGAGCATATACTTTATGAGTCGTTGGGGTATAAACGTGAATAGTAAGTTTCTAATATTTTGATCTACCTAAAGTTAGATATTACTGAACACATTTAGTATGAATAAAGTCCGTCATAGTTTACTTTAAACAAATAATGAATTCAAAAAGATATAACAGGAAGAACAGCATGCCCTCCCACTACATCTGGATGTATTAGTAACCTAGTATTGTTTTGTAACGTAAAAATGTAAAAAGAAATCAATAAATTGTCGAAGACGAAGAGCTATTATTACCCCTTTCGGTTATTATTTTTTTGAACTGCTGTGATTGTGTGTCAATATTGGGAACATAACATTGTAGCCCGTGCGGAATACTTTTAAACTTTGTATTATTTGCAATAATTCGCAAAAATTGCCAAATTTTCAAAAACCAAAATCTGTATTCGATGCAAATTTTGTTTTTTTTTGTTGATTTGAGTGGGCAAACTTTACAAAATTCTTCTGTTTTATGTGAAAATTGGACTAAAATATCAAAATAATTGTCAAATATTGCCATTTTTTTCAAAAACCAAAATCTCTATTCGAAGCAAATTTTGTTTTTCTTGATTTGAGTGGACAAACTTTACAAAATTCTTCTGTTTTATGTGAAAATTGGACGAAAATATCAAAATAATTGTCAAATATTGCCATTTTTTTCAAAAAACAAAATCTCTATTAGAAGCAAATTTTGTTTTTCTTGTTGATTTGTGGGGACAAAATTTGCAAAATTCTTCTGTTTTATATCAAAACTTGACGAAAATGTCAAAATAATTGGCTAATATTGCCAAATTTTCAAAAACCAAAATCTCAATTCGATGCAAATTTTGTTTTTTCTTGTTGATTTGAGTGGATACACTATGCAAAATTCTTCTGTTTTATGTGAAAATTGAACGAAAATATCAAAATAATTGTCAAATATTGCCATTTTTTCAAAAACTCTATTCGAAGCATATTTTGTTTTTCTTGTTAATTTGTGTGGACAAACTTTGCAAAATTCTTCTGTTTTATGTGAAAATTGGACGAAAATATCAAAATAATTGGCAAATATTGCCAAATTTTCAAAAACCAAAATCTCTATGACATACAAATTTTGTTTTTTTTTTATGTGAATTTGAGTGGACAAACTTTGCAAATTTCTTCTGTTTTCTGTGAAAATATCAAAATAATTGGCAAATATTGCCATTCTTTTCAAAACCAAAATCACTATTCGAAGCAACTTTTGTTTCTCTTGTTGATTTGTGTGGACAAACTTTGCAAAATTCTTCTGTTTTACATCAAAATTGGACAAAAATATCAAAATAATTGGCAAATATTGCCAAATTAAAAAAAAAACAAAATCTTTAATCAATGCAATTTTATTTTTTTTCGTTAATTTGAGTGGACAAACTTTGCAATATTCTTCTGTTTTATGTGAAAATTGGACGAAAATAATTGGCAAACATTGTCAAATTTTCAAAAACCAAAATCCCTAGTCGATGCAATTTTTTTTTGTTTTTATTTGTTTCAACAAACTTTGCAAAATTCTTCTGTTTTATGTGAATATTGGACGAAAATAATTGGCAAATATTGCCAAATTTTTGAAAAACCAAAATCCCTATTCGAAGCAAATTTTGTTTTTTTTGTTGATCTGTATTTCAACAAACTGTGCAAAATTCTTCTGGTTTATGTGAAAATTGGACGAAAATAGTTGCAAAATATTGCCAAATTTTTAAAAACCAAAATCCCTATTCGATGAAATTTTTTATTTTTGTTTCAACAAACTTTGCAAAATTCTTCTGTTTTCTGCGAAAATTGGACGAAAATGTCAAAATAATTGGCAAATATTGCCATTTTTTCAAAAACCAAAATCAGTATTCGAAGCAAATTTTGTTTTTCTTGTTGATTTGTGTGGACAAACTTTGCAAAATTCTTCTGTTTTATATCAAAATTGGACGAAAATGTCAAAATAATTGGCAAATATTGCCAAATTAAAAAAAACAAAATGCTTAATCGATGCAAATTTTGTTTTTTTTTTCGTTGATTTGAGTTGACAAAATTTGCAAAATTCTTCTGTTTTATGTGAAAATTGAAAGAAAAAATTGGCAAATATTGCCAAATTTTCAAAAACTACAATCCCTATTCGATGCAAATTTTGTTTTGTTTGTTTGTTGATTTGTGTTTCAACAAACTTTGCAAAATTCTTGTGTTTTAGGTGAAAATTGGACGAAAATATGAAAATAATTGGCAAATATTGCCATTTTTCAAAAAACCAAAATCACTATTCGAAGTAAATTTTGTTTTTCTTTGTTGATTTCTGTGGACAAACTTTGCAAAATTCTGCTGTTTTATATCAAAATTGGACGAAAATGTCAAAATAATTGGCAAATATTGCCAAATTTTCAAAAACCAAATTTTCTATTCCATGCAAATTTTGTTGATTTTAATGTATAAACTTTGCAAAATTCTTCTGTTTTATGTCAAAATTGGACGAAAATATCAAAATAATTGGCAAATATTGCCAAATTTTCAAAAACCAAAATCTCTATTCAATACAAATTTTGTTTTTTTTTTGTTGATTTGAATGGACAAACTTTACAAAATTCTTCTGTTTTATGTGAAAATTGCACTAAAATATCAAAATAATTGGCAAATATTGCCATTTTTTCAAAAACCAAAATCACTATTCGAAGCAAATTTTGTTTTTCTTGTTGAGTTGTGTAGATAAACTTTGCAAAATTCATCTGTTTTATGCGAAAATTGGACGAAAAAATCAAAATAATTGGCAAATATTTCCAAATTTTCAAAAACCAAAATCACTACCCGAAGCAAATTTTGTTTTTCTTTTTGATTTCTGTGGACAAACTTTTTCTGTTTTATATCAAAATTGGACGAAAATGTCAAAATAATTGGCAAATATTGCCAAATTTTCTAAAACCAAAATCATTATTCTAATCAAATTTTGTTTTTTTTTCATTTGAATGGACACACAAATTCTTTGGTTTTATGTCAAAATTCAACGAAAACGACAGCATAATTTGCAAGTCTGGTCTTGTCTGTCTAGTCTTGTCTATTCTTGTCTATTCTTGTCTGTGTAGTCTCGTCCGTCTAGCCTAATCTGTGTACTCTAATCTGTCTAGTATTGTCGGTCTATACTCCGACCGGCGAGAGAAAGCAGCTGTACTGCGCCGAGGTTTGAGGGGTAGGGACGCGTAGAGCTACGCGCAGGTTAGTTTGAGTTAAGAAATATGCGTCAGTTTTTTAAACACGGACAACTAAACGTCGCGCACTCAAAAAATGTAGCGGGTATGCGCAGAACAATGCTAAACTCGCCGATACGAGATATATTCTCTCGCTGGTACGAGTATAGTCTTGTCTGCCCAGTCTTCTCTGTCTAGTCTGTCTTTTCAATGCGGGAGACCTGGGTTCGAGTCCTGGTCGGGGAGGCAACAACTATAGTGGTTTTCCTGAATGAATACAAATCCACCCTGAATGAATACAAAACATGCGATACCGGGATGGCCCATACTAAAATCCAAAGTGGAATAGGAGGTTTAGTGAGAGCTTCCCCCAAACCACTTTTAGTCTAGTCTGCCTAGTCTTGCCTATCCTAGTCTTGTATGTCCTAGTCTTATTTGTCCTAATCTTAATTGTCCTAGTCTTGTATGTTCTAGTCTTGTATGTCCTACTCTTGTCTGTCCCAGTCTTGTCTGTACTAGTGTTGTATGTTCTAGTGTTGTATGTATCAGTCTTGTCTGTCCTGGTCTTGTATGTCCTAGTCTTGTCTGGCTTAGTCTTGTATGTCTAGTCATTGGCGGTCAGACAATCATTGTGATCTCCTGATCATGATGAACATGATGACAACACATGATGAACAACAAACCTACAAATCGAAATGGTCCTTCTCAGGACCAATTGACAAAAAGGCTAGGATCTAGCCTTAGGATCTGCCAGCTGAACGTAAAAGGAATTATCTGGGCAAAAGCCAAGTGCTACAAAAAAATTCTAACACATAACGACATCGACGTTCTAGCCATTCAGGAAATCCACACAGGAAACGCAGAGCAGCTCAGCAAAAGAGGTAAAATAGTAGGATACGACGTGATAGGAGCCAATATCGAAAACGCACACATTTGCACAACGCAGGACACGGACGATATCCTAGTTTTTGTCTGTCCAAGTTTTGTCTGTCCTAGTCTTGTCTGTCATAGTTTTATCTGTCCTAGTCTTGTGTGTCCTAGTCTTGTTTGTCCTAGTCTAGTCTGTCCTATTCTTGTCTGTCCTAGTCTTGTCTGTACTAGTCTTGTATGTTCTAGTCTTGTATATCCCAGTCGTGTCGTCTTAATCTCGTGTGTCCTAGTCTTGTATGTCTTAGTCTTGTCTGTCCTAGTCTTGTATATCCCAGTCCTGTCTGTCCTAGTGTTTTCTGTTCTAGTCTTGTTTGTCCTAGTCACTGGTATGTGCTAGTCTTGTCTGTATAGTCATTTCCGTCTAGTCTTGTCCATCTAAACTTGTCTATCTAGTCTTGTCTTGTCTGAAACAAATTGAAGTTGAAACTTCGTATTGCGACAACTTCATGTTGCAACACCTTCATGTTGAACCGTCTATAATATGTCTTGTGTGTACTAGTCTTGCATGTCCCGTTCTTTTTTGTTCTTGCTTTGATTGCCCTTGTCTTGTCTGCCCTAGTATAAATACGAACTGAGAATAAATAAAAATATCCTGATATAAACTTAGATAATCCTAGTATAATTTAGTTGTCCGTGTTTGAACTAAAAAACTGTGAACTTGAAACAATCTATCTACTTTCAACTACGGGAAGAGATTTTAGTTTCAACTACGGAAAGAGACTACGGGAACTCGAATCCTCATTTCATCTTTAAATTCACATTGGAACCACTTCATGTTGCGACAACTTGATGTTCAAACAACTTGATGTTGAAACAACTTCATGTTGCGACAACTTTATGTTGAAACAATTTCATGTTGCGACAACTTCATGTTGAAACAACTTCATGTTGCGACAACTTCATGTTGCGGCTTCGTATTGCGACAACTTCAAGTTGCAACAACTTCATGTTGCGACAACTTCATGTTGCGGCTTCGTATTGCGACAACTTCAAGTTGCAACAACTTCATGATGAACTTGAATTAGACTACTAAATTAAAATAATTAAGTAGTTCATGGAAAGCACAATCTAATCCATCTAGTCCAATTCTGTTAGCATTATAAAGAACTCATTAAATTAAGAACATTTTAATCTAGTAGACTACATAGACAAGATAAGAATGAGACAAGACTAGATATAGACAAGAAGGAGTCAATATTAGACAAGACTGGACAAGACTCGACAAGACTAGACGAAACTAGACGAAACTAGACGAGACGAGAGTAGACGAAACTAGACGAGACTAGACAAGACTAGACAAGACAAGACTAGACAACACTTGACATCAAAAAAATTAAAAAATATTTATGGCTATCCGCATAGTTTACAATTATTTTTTGGAATTTTTTGAAATATTTATCCTTCCAAAGATAAGACCCTATGTGCAAGGGTGAGTCCCGAATCTTTCACCCAAGGTAACACATCGCTCCAATGAGAGTGTATATGTTACGGTAAAAGTACGTAGATTGGTAAATGTACACATTTACCGGTATATGTACACATTTGCCTTCTTGGTTGGTAAATCTGAGTTCAACTTACATTTACCAATTAGTTCCGGCAAATGTATACATATGCATAATGTTGTTGGCAATTGTTAGAGGTTTACATTAACATACACAGCGTATGGGCTGTCCAACAAGAGACACGTGATATTGTTACCGACAAAAAGTATACATTTTCCGGTAAAAGTAGATATATAAAGTTTATCTCAGATTTAAACTCACACTTACCTAACAAATTGGTAGATGTATACATATACCGGTAAATGTTTACATTTGCCGATTTTGTACGTTTACCGTAACATATATAATTATTACTCTCTTTGTTGTGTTTAAAAAAGCCCCAACGAATTCATGATGTCGGAAGACTGCTATAGCAGTCCATAGCATTTGGCCTCCAAATCAATTGGACTAATATAACAGTCCATAGCACCTGGGAGTCAAATCAATTGAACTGCTATAGCAGTCCATAGTAGCAAAAGGGTTAACTGTACTAGAAAATCAAATGATTCAAAATAGAATTGCAAAATTAAGGTTTGTAATATTTACCCTGACCAAGAAAACGAAACTTATCATTCCAATCTGTTTAAGATTCGTGAAATTGGCTCTGTAGATTTTTAAATATAAGCGTTTATTATAAATAGGTCATTCATTAAACTTGTGCAAAAATATATGTTTAGCACCGCAAATAGGATGTGCAAAAATATTACGTAAAAAAAATATATAAAACTATTTATAGTCCACTGATCTCGTTAAAGGTCGCACCAATTAATTTAAGAAAATGTGGAAATAGGTAAAGAACACCAAATAGGAAACAATATAAATGCACGAGCGAATGGTTAAAATATTGATAAATAATAAAAGGATTTGTCCTTGCAATAAACTAAAGGGCAACGACCCGATCCGCATATAATCGCACAGATATTTTATTAAGCAGATAACGAGTACGTGTGAGTGTTTGTGTATGATATTTGGCAAAAGTGTGAGAGGAGAAGGTGACGCAATCCCGGGCCAGCACTCCGTTGCAGGTTTGCAAATGTCCGTGAATATGCGGGGCGATGCGGCGCTAAGGGGGGAGGCGGTGTATGTTTCGGGGGGCATTAGCCGCGTCTAAGGACGATCTGTGCACGCGTGATAGCCCCAAGGTCACGCATTGCGATCTATCGTTTCCTGAGGCGCTGTCGTCGCGAATGCCACTTCGTTCTATTATTTTTGCCAGAATTTTCGGTGTATAGGCGGGCTGTTATGCAACACACCGTTCGCCAAATCGCGAATGAATAATATATAATGCACGCGCAACTTCGCTTTCACAAACAACAGAAATGTTTTCTTTTATTTTATGCAATAGTATTTCCGCAATGATATATTATAACTTTTATATAGCGAGATGCAAAACCTTTTTTCTATATGGAAAATGTGTTATTTAGCGTATGATTAATTGTTTTTTTTTTGTAAATTGATGAATGTTAGGAAGGAAATATACCTATAAGGTTGGAAAAAATTGTTGAAGCGTGTGGGAAAGAAAGAGAACTATCGTGCTAAAATTATGTAGAGGCCGATAAGTCGCTTATAAAAATTCACATTTTTTTCTCACATAACTACGTGATGTTTCATGCAACCTAAAACGGAAATTGGACCGTTTGGTTGCGTTTTTGTTGCGCACGAAATTCTAATCTCCGTTTTTTTTTGTTACATATAATCCTCTGAAAATTTCAGAATAAATTGAAAACACAAAATTGCACCTGATTGGTAAATTAACAGTTAATTTTTAGAATGCTTTTTATAAAATACAGTAAAAATTTCAATAGACATTATTAAATAGTAATATTGTATCTTTTCTTCAAAGATTATAATTTGTAGGAAATCATTATATACATACACTAGACCACGAACGTTGAAAAAAAACCTTTATCCGGCGCGTGTGATTTTTTTTAAATTTTCACATTTTGAAACGCAGACGTACCAGGTCTACTTTTAAAATGTGATAGTGAAAATCAGTTACCGTATTAGCGTTAATATTTGACGTGTTTTGTGCGCCTTTTGAAATTACGGGTAAAAGAATTGACGGCTTTTGATAAAACGTTGCATGATTTGATATTTCTACGAGATCTCACAAATTCCCAAATTTCAAAATTGTAGCTTTATAAATACGGCTTTCGTGATTTTTGGAAATTTTTGTGTGCCTTTTGAAATTATGAGCAAACCAATCCACAAATTTTGATGAAACGTAGTATGATTTGATTTTCTTACGAGGTCCCACAATTTGCCAAATTTCAAAATTGTAGCTTTGTAAATACAGCTTTTATGAATTTTTAAAGTTTGTAAATTTTTGTGCGCCTTTTGCAATTACGGACAAACCAATCGACTGATTTTGATGTAACTTGGTATTATTTGATATTATTGCGAAATCTCAGAAATTGCCAAATTTCAAAATTGTAGCTTTGTAAATACGGGTTTTGTGAATTTTTGAAGTTTGAAAATTTTTGTGCGCCTTTTGCAATTACAGATAAACCAATCGACGGATTTTGATGAATTGTATGATTTGATTTTCTTACGAGGTCCCACAAATTGTCAAATTTCAAAATTGTAGCTTTGTAAATTTACAATTTTCAATTTACAATTTTCACAATTTACAATTTGATAGCTGTAGCTTTCTAAACGCGGCTTTGGTGAAATTTGGAAATTTTTGTGCGCCTTTTGCAATTACAGACAAATCAATCGACGGATTTTGATGAAACTTGGTATGATTTGATATTCTTGAGAAATCTCAGAAACTGCTAAATTTCAAAATTGTAGCTTTGTAAATACAGCTTCTTGAATTTTGGAAATTTTTGTGCACCTTTTGAAATTACAGGCAAACCCATCGACGGATTTTGATGAAACGTAGTACGATTTGATATTCTTACAAGGTCCCATAAATTACCAAATTTCAAAATTGTAGCTTTGTAAATACGGCTTTTGTGAATTTTTGTAAATTTTTTGCGCCTTTTGCAATTACGGACAAAACAAACTACAGATTTTAATGAAACTTGGTATGATTTGATATTCTTATGAAATGTCACAAATTGCCAAATTTAAAAATTGTAGCTTTGAAAATACGGCTATCGTGAATTTTGAAAATTCTTGTGTGCCTTTTGAAGTTATTAGCAAACTAATCCACGGATTTTGATAAAACGTGGTATGATTTGAAATTCGTATGAGATCTCACAAATTCCCAAATTGTGGCTTTGTAAATACAACTTTCGTGAATTTTTGAAATTTGTAATTTTTTGCGTCTTTTGCAATTGCGAACAAATCAATCGACGGATTTTGACGAAAATTGGTATAAATTAATATTCTTACAAGATATCACAATTTACTAAATTTGAAAGTTGTGGCTTTATAAATGCGGCTTAGGTGAAATTTGGAAATTCTTGTGCGCCTTTTGCAATTACAGGCAAACCAATCCACGGATTTTGATGAAACGCAGTATGAATTGATATTCTTATGGGTTCCCAAAAATTGCCAAATTTCAAAATTGTAGCACTGTAAAAACGGCTTTTGTTAAATTTTGAAGTTTGTAAATTTTTTGTGCGCCTTTTGCAATTACAGACAAACCAATCGACGGATTTTGATGAAACTTGGTATGATTTGATATTCTTGTGAAATCTCACAAGTTGCCAAATTTCAAGTTTGTAGCTTTGTAAATACGGCTTTCGTGAATTTTGAAATTTTTTCTGCGCCTTTCGAAATTACGGGCTAACCAATCGACGAACTTTGATGAAACGTAGCACGATTTGATATTCTTATGAGGTCCCAAAAATTGCCAAATTTCAAAATTGTAGCTCTGTAAATACGGCTTT
Source organism: Phosphuga atrata (assembly GCA_944588485.1). Taxonomy (NCBI): domain Eukaryota; kingdom Metazoa; phylum Arthropoda; class Insecta; order Coleoptera; family Silphidae; genus Phosphuga; species Phosphuga atrata. The sequence goes on from OX155901.1 coordinate 4,960,876, forward strand.
GGTGAATTTCGTAAATTTGTAAATTTTTGTGCGCCTTCTGCAATAACGGCCAAATCAAGCTACGGATTTTGATGAAACTTGGTACGATTTGATATTTTTGTGAAATCTCACAAATTGCAAATTTCAAATTTGTAGCTTTGTAATAAAATACAGCTTCTTGAATTTTGGAAATTTTTGTGCGCCTTTTGAAATTACAGGCAAACCAATCGACGGATTTTGATAAAACGTGGTATGATTTGATATTCGTATGAGATCTTACAAGTCTCCAAACTGTAGCTTAGAAAATACGCCTGTCGTGAATTTTTGAAAATTGTAATTTTTTGTGCGTCTTTTGCAATTACGGACAAATCAATAGACGCATTTTGATGAAACTGGGTGTGAATTAATATTCTTACAAAATATCACAATTTACCAAATTTGAAATTTGTAGCTTTGTAAATGCAGCTTTGGTGGAATTTGGAAATTTTTGTGCGCCTTTTGCAATTACAGGTAAACCAATTCACAGATTTTGATGAAACGTAGTATGATCTGATATTCTTATGAGGTCCCAAAAATTGCCAAATTTCAAAATTGTAGCTCTGTAAATACGGCTTTTGTGAATTTTTTAAAGTTTGTAATTTTTTTGTGAGCCTTTTGCAATTACAGACAAGCTAATCGACGGATTTTGATGAAACTTGGTATGATTTGATAATTTTGTGAAATCTCACAAATTGCGATATTTCAAATTTGTAGCTTTGTAAATACGGCTTTCGTGAATTTTGTAAATTTTTGTGCGCCTTGTGAAATTACGGGCCAAAAAACCAATCGACGGATTTTGATAAAACATGAATTGATATTCTGACGAGATCTCACAAATTCCCAAATTTCAAAATTGTAGCTTTGTAAATACGGCTTTGGCGAATTTCCTAAATTTGAAAATATTTGTGCGTCTTTTGCAATTACGGGCAAACCAATCGACGGATTTTGAGCACGTCTTATATTTTACACCATTGATGTTGCACAAAAGTAGATTGGGAAACTTAAAAATTTATTTTAGAAAAGATAGTTTAACAAGTTTAGAGGGCATGTGTGAGAAGAAGTTCGCGTTACAATAAAATTTCCCTACGTGTCAGCTGTGACATGCGTGCCATAGGTTCGCCACCACTGTACAAGACCACTGATTCTCAACTACTTTGTCACTTCACTTTTATGTGCCGCCAAATTCTTGATGAGTGCCGTCAAAGTTTAGAAGTGCAAACAATAAAAACTATTTGGTATGTACTTTTATATTGTTATATTATTTGATATTGTAAGTACTTTTATACATGCTAGTATTCGCCTCCGCCATTTGTTACTTTGAAAATGTAAATTTTTAACAACAAAAACACGAATATTTATTGAACCAGGCAACGTAGAAGCTTAATTTTACTTTCCGATCTTAGTTAAAGAGTGCCAAAGACGATTAACAACAGTTACACCAGGTACAAAGTCAGCAACACTAAGTTAAAAAAACCCGTATTCTTTACTTTGGCCTAAATCTGGATTAAACCTAGACAAAAATATTTACTAGCAGAGTTTTTGGCTAAAACGTAGCTCGATGCATGTAAGCCGTGGTAGAAACTAGAACTAACGTAAAAAAACAATATTTCACGTTTTTAACCTAGGTTACATCAAAGGTTAGATTGACATCAAAGGTAATATTAGAACAGATAGATCCAGACAATATATCGCGCGGTGGCACGATCTCTCGATCCAAAATAAGAAAAAATAATTCAAATAATTATATCATGCGACTTGCACGCCCTCCTTACATGCGCTATAATCCGAGTTTTCTATTTATTCAATTTTGCCTTAAGGTAGACTTCCGAGCAAAGCGGCTCAGGCGTCACCAACGCAGCGATACTGACGCAACGACACAGCGATAGTATTAACCAATATGGAAACGTATGAGGCGTAATTCGAGCTCTCTTGTGTCGCTGCGCTGGAATGGTGGAATGGCCGTTTTGCTCGGAAGTCTACCTATATAGTCATGCTTAATTCCTTGCATACGGATCAAGTTTAAAATGTATTAGAAGGCTTTAGCCATTCAGCGCCCTCCGTGCCGCAATTGAAACTAACGGAAATTGACATAAAACCTCCAGTTGCGTGTAAATCGTTGGATACGCATTATTATTTAAGGTTACGACGACGAATTCATATAACTAGTTTATTATTATTTTACAAATCTATTTAAGGATAAACGAAACATAACGCATTATTTAAGGTTAGTACGAAGAATTTATTTGACAAGTTGAAACTTATAAGACTGTTGGTTTAACCCCGGTTAGATTAGGTTGCCTGCCGCGAAGCGGGCAGATAAATTAAGACAATATACGCGCGGCAGCGCGAACTCTCGATCCAATATAGGACAAAGTGGCAAGGACCGTTGGTTTTACCTTGGTTAGATTAGGTTGTCCGCCGCGAAGCGGGAAGATAAATCATGACAACACGCGCGCGGCAGCGCGAACTCCCGATCCAATATAGGACAAAGTGGCAAGGACCGTTGGTTTTACCTTGGTTGGATTAGGTTGCCACCGCGAAGCGGGAAGCTAAATCAAGACAACATACGCGTCGGCAGCGCGAACTCTCGAATCAATATAGGAAAAAGTGGCAAGGACCGTTGGTTATTCAGTACTTGGAAATACTGTAGACTAATTTAGAGAAACTAATGTAATTGGGGTTGAAGAAACTAATGTAATACTGAGTTGTTGGGGTTTATTATCATTTTAAACAATTTTTATATACCCCCTTCCAATTTATTTTCCCTATACGCCTTTGAGTTATGGCACCAATGCGCATGCGCATAATGCGTACGGTGGGTTGCCTATACCTCTAGCGTCTCTTAACACATTTTTACCCGGTACAATTAAACTGATTATAATAAAAGAAAAACAGATATAAGTGATGGTTGATGGTGCTATAAGACATGACATGTATAGGCAACCCACCTTACGCATTATGCGCATTGGTGGGTTTTCTAACGGAAATTGACATAAAACCTCCAGTGGCGCGTTAACCGTTGGACACCCATTTTTATTTAAGGTTGACTACGAATTTGTATTACAAGTTTAGTATACTTTATTATTTTACAAATCGAAACACAACGCATTATTTAAGGTTAGTACGAAGAATTAATTTGACAAGTTGAAAATTATTAGACTGTTGGTTTAACCTCGGTTAGATTAGGTTGTCCGCCGCGAAGCGGGCAGATAAATTAAGTCAATATACGCGCGTCAGCGCGAACTTTCGATTGAATATAGGACAAAGTGGCAAGGACCGTTGGTTTAACCCTTATTAGATTAGGTTGCCCACCGCGAAGCGGGAAGATCAATCAAGACAAAATACGCGCGGCAGCGCGAACTCTCGATCCAATATAGGACAAAGTGGCAAGGACCGTTGGTTTTACTTTGGTTAGATTAGGTTGTCCGCTGCGAAGCGGGAAGATAAATCAAGACAACATGCGCGCGGCAGCGCGAACTCTCGATCCAATATAGGACAAAGGGGCAAGGACCGTTGGTTTAACCCCGGTTAGATTAGGTTGTCCGCCGCGAAGCGGGAAGATAAATGAAGACAACATACTCGCGGCAGCGCGAACTCTCGATCCAATATAGGACAAAGTGGCAAGGACCGTTGGTTTTACCTTAGTTAGATTAGGTTGTCCGCTGCGAAGCGGGAAGATAAATCAAGACAAAATACGCGCGGCAGCGCGAACTCTCGATCCAATATAGGACAAAGTGGCAAGGACCGTTGGTTTTACCTTAGTTAGATTAGGTTGTCCGCTGCGAAGCGGGAAGATAAATCAAGACAAAATACGCGCGGCAGCGCGAACTCTCGATCCAATATAGGACAAAGTGGCAAGGACCGTTGGTTTTACCTTAGTTAGATTAGGTTGTCCGCTGCGAAGCGGGAAGATAAATCAAGACAAAATACGCGCGGCAGCGCGAACTCTCGATCCAATATAGGACAAAGTGGCAAGGACCGTTGGTTTTACCTTGGTTAGATTAGGTTGCCTACCGCGAAGCGGGAAGATAAATCAAGACAACATACGCGCGGCAGCGCGAACTCTCGATTCAATATCGGACAAAGCGGCAAGGACCGTTGGTTTAACTCCGGTTAGGTTAGAGTTGTTGGGGTTTATTATCATTTTAAAGAACTTTTATATACCCCCTTCAAATTTATTTTCCCTACGCCTTTGTGTATTGCCCCCAATGCGATTGCGCATAATGTGTACGGTGGGTTGCCTATACATGTCATATCTTATAGCACAGATTAACCACCCTAAAGTGATTTATTCACTAGTGATTTATTCACTTACGGACTCCGTAAACATAATTCTAAATGTTGGGTGATGTTCTTTTTTGATCACAACACTTATTATACCTGATATCTGCCGGAGTAATCTTTCCACGTCACCATCTAACAATAATTCTTCGGATGTATCCAGTTACGATTATTAAACCAAAATTAATTAAACACAATAAATACACTAAACAAAATTCTGACGCATGAATCAACAATTTTATCGTTACCATGACAACACCACAATCATGACCAACTTTTCTTTGAATTGTTTCTTGTTTAAACAAAAGCAAAATTGAATAAAAGTTTGTTGTTCACTCGCGGATAAAATGAAGGTTTAACTCGCCAATTTAAATTGAATTTATCAATCCGCTCGCTTAGTCATAATTGTATACCCTTGCATAATAAACAACTCATTTTATTGTTGGTGTGCCGCCAAATTTTGATGTTGAAAGTGTACCGCAAGAGTAAAAAGGTTGAGAATCACTGCACTAGATAGTTGAAATATATCAAATATAGATTAAACATGTAAGACTATACAAAAAAGAAATAATATCGATGAGACTAAATGGACTTGACTGCGCATAAAACAAATATCGTTTTTTCTAATAAATTTCCTGGGGTTTGTCTGATCCAATTACTTCTTTCTCCTGTCTTGAATAATAAAACTAGCGTGACAACGTTTCACATATATGACGCAGACTTATCTAACTGTATGATTCTTTTGTTTGTTTGAAGACCTAGTAGCTTTTTGTGGGTTTATTATTTTTGTATGCTGATGCATTGATCGCTTCATTTTTACGGCTTCGCACCTACAAAAGTATTCAGGGGGGACGCTATAATTAGGCTTGGAGGTTAAAACCGGGTTAAAATGGACTAATTAGTCGTTATGTTCGATTATGCAGAAGGTTTTAATTCCGTTTTTTTTTAATTTCGTTGAAAATATACGGATTTCGGACAATTTTTAAAAAGAGCAAAATAATTATCCACGGTTATATCCCAAGGGTCCGTTGTTTTTTTAAAACAAAATAACATTTAAAAATATTTGAAATAAAACTACATATTTGACTTGTTTCATGAGATCGCACTGTGGTTCAAAAGACCAAATTAGGTGGACAAAAACAACCCTTTAATTCGTGGAATATAATTATCACAATTCACAGAAAACACTTAGGCAACGACAATTACAGATTTTTTCCTAATTAATTCTTAATGACAAGCCATAAAAAATATGGGTATATAAGAAAACGAGATCTTTTCATTCATTCAGTAACATTTGTGCACCTTGCCATTTCATTTTATTGTGTATTTTCAAAAAGTTCTGGGCTATTTGTGCATTATAGATATTGGAGTTAAAGGTAAGCACTATATTTTAAGCATATTTTTATTCATAAAATGTAATATGAACCATTTTTAAACAGTGCTCAGATTTTTGTCAATTTTTCAACTTTGCCAGAAAAAAAGTCACATGCCCCCACGTCGCCCCCCTCTAAAATTAATGTATAATATAGTTGCTTTCATCAACTTTATAGTGATATAAAACTGGCTTGTGACGATTTGCTAAATTAATTATTTTAATTTTTTTTCCAGATGTAGTATTCGCCATACCGAAAATTGATTTATTTGAAGAATGACTGAAACATGGAAAGGAAACAAGAAATTAAGCTTTGTGTCAATTTATCAATACACGACAGGATATTAGGGATTCAAATGAAGAATCTTTAAAGAACACGAAGGCCATCATTTCGCGATTTTTGTCCAATTTTCTTGAAAATTGGAGGAGCTGTGGAAGAAACAAAGAGCGGTTTCTACAGAAGAACTCGGAGTGGATAATGGGTTCAAATATGTCTTTTGAAATATCTATTGCCAACGTGTTGCCAACTACTTATAAGGAACGCTTACCAGGTACTGGGAGGCCTATGAAAGAGTTCTCGAAATCAAGATTTAAAACAAAACGAAAACGAAGATCATCAACCCGATCTTATCCGTACCAGAAGTACTAGTGAGCTAACCTACGCTGCTGAAGTTTTAACGAGATTGTCAGGTTGTAGAGACATGGATGGCAAAAGGTATAAAAAATGTTCCGATCCTATGTAGAGTAAGGAACTTCAAAAAAATAGAGTGAAGAGGGTCATAACAGCCAAGAGTTATGACTAGTGACAAAGCTTCAGCGTACTATGTTGAAAGTAAATCAACAAGTCATGCCTACAAGCAGATTCGGAAGTGGAACATTAAACTTAGACATAAGGTATTTTCATCAGCTTGTTATCCTCGAGAGGAACAGATTGTTGCGACTGAAACGCGAACCGATATCAAAGTTCAAGCAGTTTTAGATAAAACTGCAGAACGTTTGTCATTGGCACAGCAAGAGGTTGTCAACAGTCTGCCTCCTTGCTCGTCATTGACTCTGATGAGTAAGTGGGGCTGTGATGGAAGTTCCGGTCACAATACATACAAACAAAAATTTACGAACAGTGAGGACATTGATGAATTTTTGTTTGTTTTTTCATTCGTTCCCCTTCAATTAAAGGATGAAAGTGACAAAATATTCTGCCAGAATCCATCTTCTACTATGCATTGTCGTCCAATAAAGTTTATCTTTTCCAAAGAAAAGGCGTTAAGCCTTTACTGTGGAAGAAAGTAACAATGTTTTGGAAGAGATACCTAATTTATTGCCGACAATATGCAAAGTAAAAGAAGGAGAGGTTTCGATCACGCATGAAATGCTTCTGACCTGTATTGATAAGAAAGTCTGCAATGCGTCGACCGAAGCTTCCTTATCACAGAAGCGCTTTATTTGTGGGGCAACCCTAAAAATGACGAATGATGAATCAAGGGAGTTTGTAGCCAACAAAGACAATCTTGGTTTTGGTTAATCTACATTGCATGGCTGGATTAGGTGTTTTGAATGCCTGCGAGTTTGTAGCCAACAAAGACAATCTTGGTTTTGGTTACTCTACATTGCATGGCTGGATTAGGTGTTTTGAATGCCTGCTACATATTAGCTATCGTCTTGATATTAAGAAATAGCAAATTAGATCGGAAAAAGTTAGTGTGAAGCAACGTTCTGACGAAATAAAAATCCGTTTTAAAACCGAAATGGGTCTAATTGTAGATAAGAAAGAACCAGGGCATGGCAATACAAATGATGGAAATACCGCTGGAAAGTGTTTTGAAAATCCAGAACTAAGTGCTGATATTACAGGATTAGATATTACATTAATATCAACAATTGGAATTATACTTTAGGCTTTATCTAGGCCATATCCAGGATATGATATTAGCATTCAGAAAATTTAGGATTTTGCAGCAGAAACAAAAAAACCGTACATAAATCTCTAGCCGTGGTATTACATGCCTGCTACTGTTCACAAAATCCTTGTTTCGCTGTTAAGTTATTGCATTTGCTTTGTTGCAGTTTTCCGATGAAGCTGAAGCCCGATATAAGTACTGCAGAAGGTTTGGTCAACACAATACTCGCAAGGAGTCACGCATTGCCACGAATAGAGATTTACTTAACATGTTATTGATAACAGCTGACCCTGTAATAGAAATCATAATAGATGTTCGGCGAAAAATCGAAATGTTTAATGTTTTTTCTCTTTTTTCGAAATTACTATTATAAACTAATTTTAGAGATTGCTGTCTTGATTTTTTCTTTAAAATTCGTGTAATGATGTCTTGGTTGTAGCTTGTATGTAGATTGGCTATTTGTTTTATTGTATTCAATTCTGTGTTAAAGTTGACTGATCAACATGGAGTAGCCTATGTACCTATCATGGAATGGAACGCCGCAAGTTTGTATTGTATAGGGTGTAAGGCGTAAGAAAGTGTTGTGTAATATAGTATCTGTGTACGTAGGTTGTCGATATCTTCTTCTTCTTTCGAATAGGCCTATTTTGGACCACGCTTATTTAGCTGTTGGGCTTTGATCTTTGCCCAGTATTGCCGCAGCTTCTGCCGGTGTAACTCCTTTCTCTCTCTTCTCGTCTGGGGGGTACCTTTCCTTTAGCGTTTTTCCTAAAATCCACGGACGCGTCTCACAGACTGTCTGTTTTGGAGATCTGTTATTCCCAGTTCTTTAAAATCCTTCTCGGTTTCTGTCAACCAAGTGGTACGAACCTTTTTGTTTTGCCAGAAGGTGAACAGACGGTTGGCTGGTCGGTTTATAGGCAATCTAGCAATATGATTACAGAAAGCTACCCGCCATTTCCTTGCATAGTCAGAGAGTCTCTCAATATGTTCGTATAGCTCACAGTTACGTAGTATTCGGAATTCCTCATCTTCCTTTACTTCCTTCCTTTAATCTTTCTGAGGATTCTTCTCTCTCTGATTTCCAATTTCTCTACCAGACCTCATCGGTTCAAGGAAAAACATTCCATGGCATACAGGGTTTCTGGTGACTGAAGTGTAGTGCTTAAGTTTCAGGTTGCGTGACAGGCATTTCTTGTTGTAGGTGGTCTTAGTCAGTCGATAGGCTAGCTCTAGCTTGTTGATTCTCATGGATAATGATGCTCTTTCTGATAAGTTGGGTTCAATCCATTCGCCGAAATACTTAAATTTCTCATTCCTCTTGTTGTTTCCCTGCTCTAGTAACATCTCTCTGTTTGCTTCTTTAATGTTGGTGAAAAAATCTGTTTTCTCCAGCGACTTCAAGTGTCGCTGGAGAAAACAGATTTTTTGGCGGCCCACTTTGGCAGCCTGTTTTCTGAGGCATTTTACCTGCATTATTGCCATCTCAAGAGCATCAGCAATCAGTGCCATGCCATCTGCAAAATCCAGTCAATCTACAACCAGTCCATCGTTCCTACGACTCAGGTATTCCCCTGGTATCCTCCCAGTTGACTATCCAGCTGATTTTCTGCCCTTGTTTGTAACGCCTTCGCCAGAGAATGCGAAAATCTTGTATGTTACCGGGACCAGTTAAATTCCACGGCAGTTGTTTAGATCAGTAAAATCTCCCTACTTCACTTCCCTACGTGAAGCGGATGGATCAGAGCAGATTTCCAATCGGGTGGTAATTTCTCTGTTTCCCAGATGTCCTGGAGGATCTCGGTTAGCTTGCGCACGGCATTGCTTCCAGCGCCTTTCCACAGTTCAGCAACGATAGAGTCCTCTCCAGCTACCTTATTATTCTTAAGAAGTTGAATGATCTGGCCAACTTCTTCCAACGAAAGGGGCAGCGAGTTCGGGTTTGGTGTGGTTTGTTTATAGTCGCAGTCTTCGCTGGGTGGATCACAGTTGAGTAGAGTTTTAAAGTACTGAGCTGAAAGGTGCAGTTGTCCTTGTCGTTAAAAGCCAGTTTGCCTTTTCAGTCTCTGAAGTGGAGGCTTGGCGGAGCGTATTTTCTTGGAGGTTCCAAAGAGTGTTTGCTTGAAGGTTCCAAAGAAATCTCTGAAGTTAATCCTAGCAAAGCTCTCTTCTATTTGGGTTAGTTGGTTTTGTGTGAAGGTCAAAAATGTATGCCAAATTGGTCTTAGAATTGCGTTACACCCAGGCTGCCTGCCTTTGGGCTATTGCATTGTAATACCTTAATTTTATTTTAATAATCTGGCATTCCTGAAGAAATTGCAATAAGGTTAAATTTTTTTTTTCAAAAGGCACCAGAGATATTAACACAAAATATTACCCCAACCAGAATACCAAACAATCATATTATATTCAATAGAAAAACTGAATATCTGAACGAATTTGCAGAGGCTGAAATAATCTAGTTAATAAAAGATAAACTAAATAATAAAGCATCAACTAGTCCTGACTCAATACTTCTTCTTATTTACGTGCCATGTCCTCCGAGGACGACGGCGATCATCATAATGATTTTTATTTTATCAGCAGCGGCGCGAAACAGGCTAGTAGAATTAACACTATACCACTCTCTCAAGTTTTTCAGCCAGGATGTGCGTCTTCTTCCTGGACCTCTTTTACCTTGGTTTTTGCCTTGCATGATATTCTGCAAGATACGGTACTTTTCCCCTCTCATTACGTGTCCAAAATATTCCAGCTTGCGTTTTTTTTTATGGTAAACATGACTTCTAGTTGTTTCTGGAGGGCAAGCACCTCTGTCTTTCGGACCCTGTCTACCCATGATATTCGCAGCAGGCGGCGGTAGGACAACATCTGGAACCCCTCCAGCCGGTCACACATTGCCTTTATCAAAGTCCATCCTTCCGTTCCATAATACAAAATTGGAAATACATAGCACCGTAGTAATCAAATACGCAGAGTTATTGACAAGTCTCCGGATGTAAGAACCTTCTTCATATTGCTCAATGCTGTTCTAGCCTGCTCGATGCGGGACTTTATTTCCTGCGTGTTATCCCACTCACTGCTCAACAAGCATCCCAGATATCTGAAGCTCGAGACTTGCTGAATCTGTTGGTGGCCTGTACTCAGGTTGGTCAGAAGCTCTCCATTTTTGCTAATAACCATAGCTTTGGTCTTGCTAATATTTAACTTGATCTCTTACTCTTCGCTTTTAGCCGCAACACTATTTGCCCCTGCAAATAATCAGCACTTCCTGTCAGCAGAACTGTATCGTCCGCATAACGCAAGTTATTTATTACTTCTCCGTTGACAACAATTCCTTCCCGTGCTTCGTCCAATGCCTCGGCGAAGATTTGCTCAGAATACATGTTAAAGAGCAGTGGAGAAAGGACACACCCTTGCCTCACACCTCGCTGCATGGGAATGTACTCAGTTGTAATGCAGATTTTTTATAATGCGGTCGTCTCTGTCATCTAAGTTCATATTATGAAGAATACTGACAAGTTTCCCGTGGTCAACACAGTCAAACGCTTTCTGTTAATCGATAAAACACCCGTATACATCGGTGGACATGTCACGGCATATTTGTATTAAGACCTGTGTGCCAAATAGGGCCTCTCTGGTCCCCAGCCCGCTACGAAATCCAAATTAAGTATCAGAGAGGTGTTCCTCGCATTTACGATATAATCGACCATGTATTATTTTTAGGAATATCTTCAGCGTATCGCTCATTATGCTTATCATGCGGTAGTCTCCGCATGTTTTTGGCCACGTCTTCTTAGGTAGTGTGACGAATACAGACTCCAACCAGTCCTTTGGTATCTGATTTGAAACCTGACCAATTTATCTGTGGAATGGACGTTGAAAAGCTGGAGTACTTCTGAATAGACATCGTCTAGTCCAATTCTTACCAGTTCTAGCTGATTGCCTGTGTTATTTCTGGGCCCTCGCAGGGGTTGTCGCAAATGTTCAACTGCTGACGGTCGCTAGCGAAAAGTTCTTCGACATATTTCTTCCACTCTTCCAGCTTTTGGTTAAGGTCTAATATAATGTTGCCATCACTATTTAGCAGAAGTGGCGCGGACCGATTACGTTTTTTAGTTCCAGCAGCATCCTTGATTTTTTTTTTGTGTAGATTGAAGGTGTCATGTTTCGCATCTAGACTCTCGATTTCATCACATTTTTCAGAAAACCAACTACTCCTTTCCCCTTTTATTTCTCTCTATTAAGGTCTAAATATTTGGGTTTATCATTCTTTAGATTCCGATGTAATTCCATCAGATCTAAGATTTTGTTTGTCATCCAAGGTTTTGTCTTGTCATTTCTTGACTGCTTAAGTACTCTTCTGTACTCTCTAAGTACTCTTCTGCTGATACTCACTCATGCTTTCTCCGTGTCTGGCATGTTCTCGAGGTTCAGTGACTGCATAGCTGCGTTGATCTTTAAACCGACGTTGTCTCGGATTTCAGGAGTATTAAGCAGCCTCATGTCTAACCGTGACACTGCTGATTTGGGTGTTCGTCTCTTGAGCTTAAAGTATAGTGTAGCTACTAGGGGGTGGTTACTCAATACTAGGCAACATTATTAAATAATATGTTGATTTGTTAGCCCTCGCAATTACTCACATTGTAAATGCTGCTATAGTGACTGAAGAGTTCCCAGATGTTTAAAAAACGGAGTAACATTGTTCCCGTTCACAAAAGAGGTGACAAAACTATACTAAACAATTATAGACAAATTACCCGCCTGTCGGTCTTATCTAAGGTATTAGAATACCGTATATTAAAGAGACTAAATTCATTTAATGACAAACACCATCTTATACCAAAACAGCACCATGGTTTTCGCAGAGGTAAAGACACATCTAGCACCCTGTCCAAATTTCACGCATGAGGTATGTGAATATCGATATCAACATCAGTTCTCCTTGAATGTATGGGTTGGAATTGTGGATGACTATCTAATTGGACCGTTATTTCTACCAGCAAGATTTACTGGCGATATGCATCGGTACTTTTTGGATGAAACACTGCCCGAGTTTCTGCAGGATGTACCATGGGCGACAAGAATTGCAATGTGGTTTATACACGATAGTCCACCACCACAATTCAGTTTGGTTGCTCGTGGTTTTTTAACAGCAACATAGGGAGATCGCTGGATTGGTCGAAGTGGGCTACACGCATGACCTCTTCGATCCCCAGACTTAAACCCCCTGGATGTTTTCTTATGGAGCTATCTGAAGTCATTAGTTTACGCTATTCCAGTGGAGAATTTGGACGAATTGCGAAATCGATAATTGCTGGGTGTAACTCAATTAGAGACAATTCTGGTGCGTATGAAAGAGTTCGGCTTTCAATGACGAGAACATTGAATGCTTGACTGGAGGAAGTCATTTTGACATTTATTGTAGATTGAGCCTGTCGCAAATTTTGTTCATCCAGTATTTTCGAAACAAAGGATTTTTCAAAAATCATAATAAGACAAAATATTCTTAAAATAGGCCAAGGAATATCCCCTTTATTTTTGCCGCATGTTTACCTAACACCTCGTGTATATATTATATATAAAGAAAATATACAAACAAATTAGACAAAACTTGATTAGAATTGGTACAACCATACAACTTTATAGATAATCATATAAACTTACTAAAGTCGGAACATAGACTGAATATATAAATATATTCAACCTTTCTGGAGCTCTATATAAACTAAGTTTTATAGAGCTCCGGAAAGGTTAAATATATTTATATATTCAGGCTGTGTTCCGACTTTATTAAGTTTAAAACTAGATTAGATAAGACAATTTAAATGTTGCCTATAAGTTTGATATGTTGAAAAAGATGAAGACAACATTTTTAAAACTTGGAAACTTTTTTTAAAAATTGGAGAACATATCTATATTAGACTAAACACTAAAAAACCTCGTTAGAGGATTTAATTTTTAAATAGTAAACCTGTAATAAAATAATTAAAATAAAGTATCGCTATAATTTTGTGCTGAAATGAAATTTTAAATAAACGAAAGATTTATTAACATCCATTGTTTGGAAATGCAGTTATGACTGTTTGAAGTATTGCCCATTATTCATCGGACGTCAGCTTATTAGCTTAAGGTTGTAAGCAGCTGTCTTCGAAAAACAATACCCTTGAAATAAAAAAGAAAAACCGAAAATATGAATTGTCCGTTTCGCATTGTTCGTATTTCTATTACGCAACGTTCGAATCGCGGTCCTCGGAATGTTTGTGTTTAGTGCCGTTCTAGGCTCGCTCTATTCAATATTCCCCTCTACAAATATAATATGTTTGTTTTCACCTTTATGTTTATCGCGTTTTCTAGCATTGCAATAACTCTCTGCCCAAATCCGATTATTTCGGCAAATATGCTCTGTGTTAACAATAGTTGGCACAATAGGAAGGAAAATCCTTCTTGCCTACATCTAGTTTACATATACAATTTATTTTCATTATCAGTATTCATTTTCTCAAAGCAAATATCTCGCATGTAGGTAATAGAAATGTTTAGAAGGCTAGCGGGGGTAATTATAGATTTAAGATGTTCAAATTATATAATTTTATAATTCCTTTAATTAATTTTATAATAAATTGACTAAACATAGAAAATAATATCTCTTATATTATCTCACTAGAGTATTAACATTTTTAATAATTATTTGACTACATATTTGAATAACTATTTATAGAAATATTTCCAAGAGTTTATATTTTTTCATTTTGTATTATATTTAGTTCTGCAGATGGCTACTCACTTTAGTTAATAGAAAGACATGATCTTGAAAACAATGATATTTTTCTTGTTCTTGTTTCGTGCCACGAACGTGGACTGTGGGCTAGTAAATAACTTACAAATTTCACATGAGATTTGTTTTGGTAGTCCTATAAAACTTAAAATTAATATTATAGAGTTCCGGAAAGGTTCAATACATTTATATATTCAGGCTGTGTTCCGACTTCATTTAATTATGTTTTTTTTATTTAATTACCAACAGTAATTTAATTATTTTAACCCTTAAAATCGTGCAAATATCATATGAAACTAACTTCGTTTATTGCACCTACTACTTTTTTCACATTGTCTGCAACAAATAAAATTGCATGAAATCACATTCCGATTTCATTTCTTTGCGCATCGTCTTCGAAGAAGAAAATCCAGGATTCTCTCAGGATGGGACGGAGTCCTTTGCGTTCATATGCAACACAGATAGGCTGCAGCCTTGTCGCATTTGCCAGGAAAAACTTGCACATAATAAGAAGTCAAATTTGGAGAGATTCAAAATATATTTCTTGTAACAAGTCGTGATGAGTTAAACGATTGATTAACACCAAATATTCGAAGTCCTATGATAATGAACATGTGCCAATATGTTCGATACATTAACTGACATATTGAAGAACATTTTCACAATGATTTAATGCTTTCGCAACAATTTGATTAACTACTTTTTTTTTTTTTTATTTGGCCAACTATGGACCGCAAAGACTTTTTGGTTTTTCTTCTTTTCTCCTTCCAGAACCTCTTCATGGGTTCGCTTCTTTTCTTTCTCTCCTCATGGGAAATGATCCGTTTGGGCCTCCTCATTGTTGGTTTCGCCTGAAACGGTTTTATACTCCCTACTCTTCTTCTATACTCTCTTCGGATTTGGGCCATCTGTAGTGTCATTCCAACTTCTGCCGCATCCCTTATCATTTCATCTACCCATTTAGATGTAGCCTTTAACCCCATGATGTAGTTGATGTAGTCAGTCTGCATTCGTCTATTCATAGTAGGTGTCCGTAGAACTTCAACCTCCGCTTCCTCATTGTGTCCGTGTATCTTCTCAGTGTATTTTTAGAGTTCTTCGTTTTCCCTCATCTTCCAATCGTCCATCAGTAGTTTTCTGTGGTCCGAGTATTTTCCGCAAAATTCTCCTTTTTTTCTATTCGAGTTCTTGACACTCCCCCTTTTATTTAAAATAAGACACTCCGAAGCGTACAACCCTTCAGGTTGTACTACTGATTTATAGGGTCTGATTTTAGCCTTGTAAGATAATACCCGTTTGTAAGATAATGTTTCCTTGTTCTGCGTTAGCTTGTATCTCAGGTCTAGTGTTCTGCCTCTTCCTTTATTTGCCTCCTTATCTAGGCAGTTGGGTTGGATCCATTCCCCCAGGTATTTAAACTTATCTGCTCTCTTTGTCTTCACATGATTAGCTTCCATGTACCTCTCACTCTGGTGCTTGTACTCCGTATATTCTGTCTTTTCATAGTAAATTTGAAGACCCGTTTTTACTGCGATTTCATGAAGACACTCAAGCATCTTCGGAGCGTCTTCTCGGTTATTGGCTAAGATAGCATGGTCATCGGCAAAAGATAAAATTTGATTTTCAGGTTTTTCCTATCCCTCCCCAGGCGTATTGCTCTTATTATTTCCAAATTCCAGGGCCAATTCCAGGGCCTTCCAAATCCAGGGCCTCTTCCCAGGTTTTCATTATGTTTTCCATTACGATGTTGAAGAGCATTGGGGATAATCTATCTCCCTGTCTGACTCATGTCTTAATTTCAAACGGGTCAGTAATTTCCCCGAAAAAGTTGATTCTCTAGATCAGGGGTCTCCAAACTTTCCAGCCTTAGGGCCATACTGATTACTCCAGTAAGTTCCGAGGGCCAAAACCATAGTATCATTGTTGCCGGTGGTAAAAAGTGAAATAGTCCACTGATGAAAAAAAAAGTCCGAAAACGTACGCAACGTTTAAAAAAGGCTGAAAATCGGACTAAAGTCCGCAAAACGGAAACACTGCATATTATTAATATTCCTGTCAATATCTGTAATTTCTAGATTAGTCGTAGAGTACGAGCCATGAGGAGTAACGTGACACGACATCTGGTGGACACAAGCGGAAATAGGTAGTACCTTCTATATCTAACAGATGGCGCTAATAGCACGTACAGAATAATCTCGTTGGTTCGAGAAAGTTCTGGTGTCTTCCACTCACTTCTAGATGGCAGTAATTGGAATATATAATAAGGCTAGTGGCCCAACCACAAGTCAGTTCCTATGACACTGTTGTGAAATAAAATAGTGCGTACCTCCTTAAAACGTGTTTGTGCGTGTTTAAGTTTAAGACATCTTTGTAACAGTATTTTGATTTGAATTGTTGCTTTTGTGTGTGATTTAGTAGTATGGAAATGAAGCGAAAAATTGATAGTGAATGCAGAAAATTCAAAGATTAGTGGAACATTCAGTATTTCGTAATTGAGTCCAGTAACAAGGCGCTATGTTTGATTTGCAATGAAAACATAGCCGTTCTCAAGGAATATAACATTAAACGTCATTATGAAATAAAACATTTTCAAAATTACTCAAAATATACAGAAAAAAATTCGAAGCTATGAAGCGCGGATTGAAATCGCAGCAATCTTCATTTACAAAACTCAAAACTGAACAAGAGGCTGCAACTCGTGCCAGCTTTCGTGTGGCTCTTGAAATTGCAAAACGTGGAAAACCATTCACCGATGGAGAAATGATCAAAGAATGCATAATTGCAGTAGCCGAAGAATTGTGCCCTGAAAAGGTAAATTTATTAAAAACTGTCAGTATGTCAGCAAACACTGTGGCTCGAAGGGTAGAAAACATCGCTGAAAATATATCCTCTCAACGGTTCGACAAAAATGGACATGTTGAGTGGTTTTCTTTGGCCTTGGATGAGTCAACGGATGTGTCAGATACTGCTCAGGTGTTGATTTATATTCGAGGAGTAGATAAAAGCTATGAAGTGCATGAAGAACTTCTTGATATGTATAGTATTCATGGCACAACTACTGGTACAGATATTTTTAAAGGAGTTGAAATGGCCATTAATCAAAAGAACTTTCGATGCAAAAACTTGAAATGTATTACAACTGATGGAGGCAAAAACATGAGTGGGAAAGATAAAGGAGTGGTCGCTCTTGTGTCAAAGGCTGTAGAAAATGACGGTGGTTCAAAACCATTATTCTTACATTGTATCATTCATCAACAGTCTTTGTGCGGAAAATGTTTGGATATGTCTGAAGTTCTGAAACCAGTCATATCAACTGTTAATTTTATCAGATCTTTTGGGCTGAATCACCGACAATTCCGACAATTTATTGAAGAGATTGGAGAAAATGACTTACCTTATCATACTGCCATACGTTGGCTTAGTTGTGGGAAAGTCCTTCAGCGCTTTTTTGAACTTCGAGCAGTGATCGAAATATTGTTGAATGAAAAGCATCGCCCTCTTACTGAATTACAAAACAACGCATGGCTGTGGAAGTTAGCATTCTATGTTGATTTGACAAAACATGTGAACGAACTGAATTTGAGATTGCAAGGAGAAAACCAGCATCTTCCTGATTTATACATTAATATCAAATCATTCCGGAAGAAATTGGTACTGTTTCATTCACAACTACGAAGTAAATATTTTTCACATTTTAAAACATGTGAAATATTCAGCCACACCACTGAGACTGAGTTTCCTATCGATTTTGCAATCGAAACTTTGAGTGCTTTGAAAATAAATTTTGATACTCGTTCCTCGGACTTTGATGCCATTGCGAATCAAATTAAGATTTTTCAGAATAATTTTGATACTGACATTAAAACCCTAGCCCTGGAACTTCAAATGGAAATGATTGATCTATAGTGCAGTGATATAATTAAGAACAAATATCAAAACTCATCTTTGTTGGAATTTTATAAGAGTCTTCCACTGACACAATTTGATAATTTGCATAAATTTGCTCGTGGGCTGTTTTCTGTTTTTGGTACTACTTATTTGTGTGAGAAGACCTTCTCCAAAATGAAGTACACAAAAAATGTTTACAGATCTAAATTAACTGATGAGCATCTTAAATCTCTTTTAATAATTGGTACAAGTAAAATTAGTCCACAACTACAAACTATTGTCAGTGGAAAATCTCAATTACATAAATCTCATTAGTATTTCATATGTCATTATGCTTGTTATAAGTTATGTTTTTATTTAAAATGTATAAAATGTTAGTTGGATTCATTTGAATAATTTGTTAGTTATTATATACTGAAGTTAAATTTTGTGCATATTATACATGTCTTTACTCATTACAATTCTGTGTTTCTTTATCCAACTTATCACAAAAACAATAAGCCTACAACAATGTTATGAGTAGTTAGCCCATAACCATATCAATGTAGATGTCATATTAATAATTATTCAACATAAAATTAGAATACTTAAGTAAACTAAATTTAATTTGCTATAAAAAATAAGTTCTCTAAAAGGAGTTTTCTGATGCTAGCTCTCTGCGGGCCGGACAAAATCTGTCCGCGGGCCGGATGTGGCCCTCGGGCCGTAGTTTGGAGACCCCTGCTCTATATGGTATTCGTCAGTGTTTGATGATTTCTCGCGTTTTTTGGTAATTCCAAACTCTTTCGACTCAATCGACTCGTTTGCCTTTTTAAAGTCGACAAAGATGACCGCAGTATTCTGGCTCCTTAGAGCTCTTGTTCGCAGAATGCTTTTTAGATTGAATATCTGTTCGGCGCATGATTTTCCTTCTCCGAAATCAGCTTTGTATTCCTTAATGAGGTGATCACCCTGTTCTTCCACTCTGCTCAACAGAACTTTAGATAGTATCTTATAAGCGATTGGAAGTAGAAAGATCTGCGTGTAATTATTTGGGTCCGTTCGATTACCTTTCTTATGAAGTGGATGTATGAGCAAACATTTCCAGTCATTTGGGATCTATCCCGTTTTCCACATTTCTTCTATAAGGTGATTCATTTTGCAGCGATCTCTCCTCCGATCTTCCACATTTCTGCCACAATGCCATCTTCCCCTGGTGCTTTGTTATCCTTGAGCTCTTTGCTAAGTTCATTATTACTTTTTTAATGTTGACAGGAAATATTTGCATATACAGCAGCACCTCTTGATGAATAATGCAATGGAAGGTGAAAATGTCTATCTTAAAACGGGATCGTTCTTTTTATCTTGTGATTTTAGTATATCGCATTTTGTTTAAATCCCTTTTAATAAATTTGTTTAACCCTTAACAACCTGTCATAAGTCTCAGTTGAGAAATTTACTGCTACTTTGGGTCTGAGAGACGTATGTCAGGTGGTTAGGTGTTAAATAGATGTTATGGACGAGCAGAAGAACCACACAGCTTAAGTAAAAGAGCCATGGGTAGCGGACAACTGGTCTAGACTATAAGTTATTGACTCAATATTAAAGCAAGTTGTAATAACAAAGTTACTACATCATATCCTCATAATTAAACTAAGTTGTCAAATTCATGCTACTTTTAATTCATGGGAATCTACCCAAGTATCTTCCATGCAGAGGTACATGTAATCTAGAGATGTCCACAATTTCACCTCAACAGAAACTATCGCAAAAAACGAGTTGCTAATCTGTCAGATAGCCAAGAAGCCATCAAGGCGATTTGCTTAAACAACATCAGATCCAAACTGATATGGGACTGTGTGTGAAAGCTAAACAAGCTCGGCAGAAAAAATAACGCTATACTGGGTACCAGGACACGCTGGGATAGATGGACACGAAGAAGCATATCACGTAGCGAACAAGGGATCCAGTAATCCCTTTGTAGGTCCGGAACCCCTTTGCGGTATGAGTATGAACACCATCCACAAAAGTTTAGACGGAGATATAAGAGAACAATGGATAAAGACCTGGAAAGAACTTCCAGGGCTAAGACAATCTAAGATAATAAAAAGATAAGATAATCTAAAGATAATCTATATTATGCTGGGATTTTTAACCACAAAAGAAACAGGAAAGCCTGAAAGTAAACAGGAATAAGCTTAGAATAGAAGCTGAGAGGGGTCCTGAAGAGACACTGCAGAAAACACCTCAAGCCCGTAGGCCTAGAGGAATATGACAGAAGCAGATTTTGTGGCTCAGCAGAGGAAACTTGACCCTAGTCCTTAAATTCCTAAAGGAATCAGGACTAGAGGAAGCACTCTAAATGGGTAAATAAACGAATATACCAACGCTTACAGGAAGCGGGTGGGGTACAATAGATCTATGAAGGTCGCAGTGCAAGTCACCTCCAAATCTACAATCTACAAATTGTCCAATCAATATTTTCGAAATATAACAAAATCTAATCAAATAGACTAGACTGGATCAGATAAAATCAGCAGATCTAGTCTGAAACCGTTACGATTGAACTAAACTACTGAAGAAAAGGCTAGACCAAGCTAGGACTAGACCAAGCTAGATAAGACTGAACTAGGTCAAACTGGACTAAACATAATTAGAAGAGACTTAACGAAGAGAACGGAGTAGCGAAGACTGTGATAGATAATGCTTGATTAGACATAACTAGACGAAACAAAACAAGACCAGAAGAGACAATATAAGACAATAGAAGAGTGAAACAGCCAAGACTGGACTGATAAAATTTGACTCAACATGACTGGACTAAACATAGTTAAATATAACTGGATAGTAAACTTAACCTAACTAGGACCTTCCATTGACATGACTGGACTACACAAGACTGACTCAGATTAAACGGGACTAGACATAATTTGACTAGACAAGACTAACTAGACAAGACTGACTTAACACGTTAGAACCGACGCATAATTAGGTATTTTGTTTTATCGGGCGGCATTTTCAAGTGTTGCAATTTTTCACTTAATCTTAAGAAATTTTTCGCGTACGCCTATGGATTTTATTGTTGCTATGGTAAATATATTGTTGCTATGCTAAATATATGAGTAAATATATACCTGACACATTAATTGTCAAATAAATTTGGTTCTATTATGCGAGACATATTCACATATCGTTTTTCAGATTTAATAACTAATTTAGGCGAATATTTAACATGTAATTTTTATATTTTGTATATACGTCCTGAATGCATCACAAAATAAATTTATGTTTTTTTTTGACATTTTTTTTTTTTGACATCTATCTCATAATAATTAAATTTTTTTATCAAACAGCAATAAAGCCAATTACCCTAGGGGTTGAAAAATAAATACTACTGGCGATAGTTCTTCCGATGAGTCAGTAATTACAAGATGCGTAAGGAGAACGAGACTGCGATTGCTTTCGTCGTCTTCAGAAGAGATCAGTATTGATGGTATCGAAGACTTGCTTTGCGATGCTGAATGCTGAATCTTCAGATGATTCAGTTGGTAATGTAGAAGAAGTATCTAGCTAACACTAGAGAATGGACACCTATTACGGAAAAAAGAAAGCAAGATTTTGAATATGTACGGAGTTAAATTACTCGAGATGAATGTAAATTGCGATGATCCATATTCGCTCCGTAAATTATTTTTAACCGACAATATATTGCAAATTATCATAGACGAAACTAATAGATACGCCTCCCAAAGCGAGGAGGAAAGTCGCAACAGTTCGATAATAAATCGTGGGAAACATCTGCAGTGTTGGAAAGTAGTCACAATGCAGGAAATGAAAACATTTTTTTGAATGTTGCTCATCATGGGCATTTCACAAGTTCCTGAAATGAGATTATATTGGTCGAACCATACAATGTACATAAATTTGTGCATCAAAAAATGTATGACACGAGATCGTTTTTTGAACATTTTGAAATATTTACACTTTAGCGGCAATAGTACCGCAAATACTGTAAATCGTCTGAATAAATGTCAACATATTTTAAACAAAATTCTCAGTATATTTAGGAAAGTCATCAAACCAGGAAATAATATTGTTATAGATGAGAGTGTGATACCATGGAGAAGTCGTCTTAGATTTCGACAATATAAACGGCATAAATATAGAATAAAAAATAAGTTATGTCTTCCTGGTGGTTGTACCTATAATCTTGAAGTTTATGCTGGTCAAAATGGCGAAATCATAAAAATTGGACACTCGCATGACGTAGTAATGCGTTTGGTAGATGACATGCTATATACAGAACGTACACTGTTTACATACAGTTTTTATATGTTTAAGTGCACCATAAGCAGATTTTTTTTTACAAAAGTCAACTTTCCTTTGTGGTTCCGTAAAAGTTACAAGACAATTTCTGCCGCCTGGAGCGAAGCAAAAGCAAAGACGCGGTACCATTTCCAGTTTGATAAATCGACAAGGCGTTAATTTCTTAAAATGGACAGATAAAAGGCCAGTATCCATGTTAACAACATGCAACCAACATATTTGCGCTATGATTGAAGACAATAAGGGAAAACTAAAACCAGATGCTGTCTTCGATTATAACAATGGAAAGCAAGGGGTCGATTTATCAGATCAATTGATATCATATTATAACTATCAAATGGTATAAGAAAATCGTTATAGAATTAAATTGTGGAACATCCATTGCAAATGCGTGGTATATTCATAAGAAAATGGGAAACAAAACAATATGATTTGTTGAAATTTCAAGAAAAAGTAATTCCTAGCCTGTTGAATAATGAAGAACCGGAGCTACCAACCAAAGAAAAACATTTTATTCGGACGTGCTCTGGAACAGCAAGGAAGGCAAGAAAAGGATGCTCGGAATGTTATAAAACAGTAGCTGCTCAAGAAGGTAGTGCTATTATACATTGCTCACAGTGCACAATACACTTACAATGTACACTTATATGTACACTATGCTCACTTTCAATGTTTTGAAAATGTCCATAAAAATGAATAAACTTTTTTTGTGGCGTAATAATATATTTTACGCACAACTGCATCAAAATTGTTCCTTTACATCTTAGTAAGCAAGGCCGAAAATTGGACATTACGCCCGTCAAAATTTTACCGGCTCGTGGGCCAGTAAAAACATTGAAAAGCCCGCATAAAAATCTATCATCTTAAGATTTCCCAAGATGAAAACCCCGTTTCATATCGTTCTTTAGACTTGCTTGGGATGAAACCCAACACAGCTTCATTAGCTTCCATTAATATTTCGAAGGGAATTCAGCGCTTAGTTCCATTCCGAAATAATGAAAATTTGTGTTTACAATAATTTTTTTTTTTCTTAGCAACAAATAAAGTGACGAGCTGTGAATTTAAATCACCGTCGTATTTTTTTCATCGTTTTTAACCATTTTGAATTAAATTTTGTAGGTTTTCTGCAATTTTGCGTAAAACGTGGTACATGCCTCGGGCCTGAGGAAGATTACCTCTTCGCCTCATAAAGGCCCTCCTCCGTCGGGCCTCAAACTTCGGCGGCGGGCGTAATCTTATACCTCCGGCCCTCTATATGTAAATAACTATTTCACTTTGTAATGAATCTCAAGTTATCTAACTATATTCAACGTGTTAATAAATTGATTTTCGTAATCATGTGATTTGTTAATTTGTGTTATTCACTAGAAAAAAAGTATGGAAGGTCCAAGGTGCGCAGTTCTTACAAAAAAGTATTTTATTGACTGACTGCAGTTTCACCTTCCCATTCCAGGGCAGTGGCACACCCAAGAGGTGGGGGGTGCTTCAGGGCTTGAGTCCACTCCAAAGAGGGTCTAGGCTAAATTTTTATTCGAGAATATATATAACTAACAATCAAATTTTGTGATATAAACCAGATAAATTCACAAGGCAATATTTCTGATTACCATTTGGTTTCTCATTAGGTTTCCGAGCGCTTAGACTATTATTTGTTACCAAGCCGTGCATGGCAAATGCACCCGCCCCGCCATCCCCCGAAAATCATATCCTGGGTGCGCCACTTTTCAGGGTATTATCTGGACTACAAATGTACACGTTAAAATATTTAATAAGCACTTTTGTACATAAATTTATAAATAACTATGCAGCTTAAAGACGCCTCAGAACGGCGTATAATAAATACACCCAAAAAAACAATTTTAATCTTGATAAACAACTGCGCTTTGTAGAAGATGTGACAAATTGTTGACAAATCCAGTGGCGTACATAGAATTTTGAATTACAATTCGATTCATGGCCCACCGGTGGGTCATGCCGCCCGATAAAGCAACTCTACATGACCCACCGGTGGTTCACGCCGGTGTCAACGTGTTAAACAAGAAATAAATAGGATTGGGCTAGACAATACTGGAATAGATGAGTTTCGACTAGACGAGAAGGGACTGGACTAGTCAAGACTGGAATGGGTGGATGGGACAAGACAAGTCAGAACTACACAAGATTGCGTTAGATAGAACCAGATAAGACTGAACTATATAGGATGTAATTAGACTAAACTAGACGACAACACTGGTATAGCGAGACTTAATATTCATAAATCACTGGTGAATATTAAGTAAGTCTCGCCAAACCAGTGGCCTAGATAAACCGTAGATACCTAACCTAACGTAAAAAGATGCATAAACCAGGATTGTCCAGCCTTTCGTTTATAATCCCGAACGTATGCTAAGCCTACCAAGAAATGCATTGCGTATTATTTGGTTGCTCATTAAATAAATAAAATAACTACCACAAACTGCGGCAAACGTATTTAAACACAAAGAGTTTAACCTAACTGCGGGAACCATACGCATCCGCACTACCATCGGCATGCCATATACAGGACAGGGCTTGTGGAAAAGCACGCCGTCGCGAAAAGGCTAGTTATACTTGTCTATTCCTGTCCATTTTTATTATTCTAGAAAAACTGAATAGTATTGACGTAAATGTTATTTAATTTAATTCCTAATTTGGTCTTTCAGAAGAACATTTGCATTATATAGGTTTTTAACTTCAAATTAATCTTTTTAATTTCAAATTATTCTTTTTAAATTCAAATGAAACTTAAACTTGTGAAACAAACAATGAAACTTTAATACTTACGTTTTAACGCCACCACAGCGAGAGGTCGCGCTACCGCTGTATTTATCTGCTCTAATATAATCTAATCTAACCTTTATCCAATATTTTTTTCTTATTTCGGATCGAGAGGTCGCGCGGCCGCGCGATATGTATACTGGATTTATCTGCTCCGTTATAACCTAATCTAACTATCCATTTTGTTGAAATATGTAGCTGTGGTGGCGTTAGTACGTAAGTACCTTTAATTTCAAATAAACCTTTTTAAACCTTTTTTAAACTCAAATTAACCACAACCCATAATATATTTTCTTCACAAATTAATATAAATTTGGGTGATGCAAGTTATTTTAATTATATTTATTTGAAGTCTTAATTAAAATTTTCGAACAGAAATTCAAAAAAATTACAAACCTTTTCACAAAACAATGCAAGTTATTTTCCGGTGAAAAATTGCGGGATTTGCATTGGGATTGAAACTCACCTGGAACAAAGAAAAAGATAATTAAATCGATTATTAATCAATGGAAATGTTGGTTTAGTCGTCGAGGTTTACAGATTATTGCATTGAATGTTTTAATGTTAGATTAGTTTAATAATCCGGCTTCACACATTCAGACTACTCATTTCAAAATCGAATTGAAGCAATAAA
Source organism: Phosphuga atrata (assembly GCA_944588485.1). NCBI lineage: Eukaryota > Metazoa > Arthropoda > Insecta > Coleoptera > Silphidae > Phosphuga > Phosphuga atrata. The sequence goes on from OX155901.1 coordinate 4,986,843, forward strand.
TGTATTATATTTATTATATTATTATTATATTATATTTATATTATATATTTATTATATATTATTATTACATTGGCGAAAATCATTTTTTTAAATAAAAATTTCGTTGTCGATGCCGATGGGTCGGTCTTCTCAATAACTCGAGATTATTGAGAAGACCCATCGACATAGACCTATTTTAGATGTAGATTTTTAACGATCGTCGCTGAAATAAAAACATTTTTGAACTTAGTTAAATACTTGTTTTAAGCTTTGTTTAAGTTTTTTCAATAACGTACAATAATAATTCGCACATTTTCCTAAGAAGAAATAAGAAAAAAAAACTAGTAATAATTATCGCAGGTTAAGACATGTCATAGAATACGGAGATGATTGACGGACAACTGGAGATGAAACGACAATGAAGTTTACAAGACTGGGCTAGAGGTAACTGCTATAGAGAAGATTGGATACAGATGAGACTAGACTTTTTTCTTCTTTTAGCCTGTTTTCGTCCACTCCTGAAGATAGGCCTCTTCCAAATTTTTCCATATCGATTTCCTAATATCAGATTATCGATTTCCTAACATCGATTTCCTAATATTGATATTTCCTGGGATACTTTCATCCAGTTTCCTCCCGCGTGGCTTCGGATGACGTCCCACCTTTTTCCATGAAGCCTGCAAACACTCCTCTTCGGTCTTCGCGGCCTCCATTGTAATAGGATTTTAGTCAACTTGATGTTGTCTCTCGTTATGTGACTCGTCCATTGTAACTTAAGACGCACACCTCGCTCCATACAAGACCCGTGTTCTCCTGCAGACTTCTTCATATTGAATTTTGTCCCTGAGGCTGATTCCCAGCATCGCTCGCTTTCAGACTCGAAGTCGATTTGCGCTGCATATCGTTGCGAGTTTACAGCCTCGAGCCCACACGTTGCGATCGGTAAGATGCCTAAGTCACCTTCCTCATGACGTTAATAGGGAGCGTGGTTTCTTGACAATGTAGCTGAGCCTGCCAAACGCCGACCAGGTCAAGCCGATACGTCTGGTGATTTCGGCTGTATGATTGTCGTTTCCCAAATAGATGTAGTGTCCCAGATGTACATACCCATTGACTTTCTCAAGAGTATGATTACCGATGATGACCGTTATATTGCTCGGACTCGTGATTTTAGTTATCTGAAGATTCATTTTCAGCCACACCGCTTGGGTCACTTCTTTGAGTTCATTATCCCTAGTTCATCTGGATCGCTACTGGTAAGTACAATATCATCGGTAATACTTAGGTGATTAAGACGCCTTCCATCGTTGACGACTCCCTATCGCTCTCAAGAAAGATTTTGAAATATGTTCTCCAACTCCAGGCTAAAAGTTTGAGTGAGATGGTATTGCCTTGTCGGACGCCCACCCTGACAGGTATGTCGCGTAACCCAATCCTCTTCCAGCTAGACATGCAAGGTAGCATGTTCGTAAATAGATTGAATCAAGCTTCAGTATCTAGAGTCTATACGACAACTATCCACTGAACAGAGCACTGCCCAGGTTTCAATTGAGTCAAAGGCTTTCTGGTAGTCCACAAATGCAATATGGAGAGGAATGTGGTATTCCGTGCATCTCGCAATTATGTGCGCACCGTTCGTATATGATCAATGTTGAATCTCCTCCTGAAGCCAGCCTGTTCGATGGACTAGTTAAAGTCAAATTTCTGGGTAATACCATATGTAATGATTTTGGATAACAGCTTATAAAATGAATGGTCCATAATTTTCGATATTCGTACAGTAGCCCTTCTTGAAGAGCAGGATAACTTCTGTGTTCAGCCAAACGTCAGGGATTTTTCCTTCATCGAGACACCTGTTCTTCTTCTTCTGTTGCTTAGCCTTCTGATGTTAGCGATCATCATCCAAATTCGGACTTTGTTTGGTGCAGCCTTGAAGAGATTTGTCGTTTTGTTGAACCGAAGGTTTTTTAGCAACGATATTCTCCGTCTTCCTGGCCCTCTCCTTCCATCTACTCTTCCTTGTAGTATAAGTTGCAATAGATCGTACCGTTGACTGTTCCTCATTGCATGGCCAAAGTATTCCAGCTTCCTTGTCTTTATTGTTAGTAAGACCTCTCGTTCTTTTCCCATTCTCTCTAGGACCTGCTAGTTGGTGACGTGAGTCGTCCAGGAAATTTTGAGTATGAGGCGGTATAGCCAAATTTCAAATGCCTCGAGTTACCGTTCGGTAACCTCTGTCACAGTCCAGGACTCCACTAAATAAGGAAGTACTAAGCCTGATCTTCGTTTGTATATTCAGGCGATGTGCTTTGTCTACCTTTGCCATTTTCAGGAATGCGGATCTTGTTTTTTCTAACCGATATTTGATTTCAATTGAGTGGTCCCACTTTCCATTTAATGTTGTCCCTAGAGACGTGTATTTTTGGACTCTCTCAATTAGTTCGTCGTTAACTCGAAGCGACTCACGTCACCAACTAGCAGGTCCTAGAGAGAATGGGAAAAGAACGAGAGGTCTTACTAACAATAAAGACAAGGAAGCTGGAATACCTTGGCCATGCAATGAGGAACAGTCAAGGGTATGGTTGTTGTTTTTGGATACTATCATGTACTTTTTTGACATTGAGCGTGAGACCATACTTTTGACTGACTTCTGATATTATGTTCATCAGCTGTTGCAGGTTTTCTAGGCTGTCTGCGCAGACCACTGTGTCGTCCGCGTATCTTAAATTGTTTATATACTCGCCATTTATTTTAATACCACATCTTATTTCTTCCAAATAATCCTGAAATATGGGTTCTGAATATATATTAAACAAAGTGATAGCATATATCCCTGGCCTAGCCTCTCTTGATTTCGATGTAGTCCGAACTAGCTCCTTGAATTCGTACTTAAGGCAGTTTGTTTCTAGTATAGGTTGCTGATTATCTTTATGTCCCTGTGTTCTAACCCTATCTCTTTTAGGATACCTATGCGTTTATTATGTTGTACTGTGTCAAAAGTTTTCTGGTTATTAATGAAGCATATATGGACATGATAATCCATATCCCTACTGGACTGTACTGGACAAGATTGTACTTGACCAGACTGCGTTAGGTAAGACTGAACCAAACAAGACAGAACTAGATAGGATGTAATCAAACTAAGCTGGACGACAAGGCTGCAATGGTAAGGCACGACAATACTGAACATAGACAAGAGTAAATTACATATGACTGTACAAGAATGGACTAAACAAGCATATATTGCCCTTGTTTAGGTTAGCGTCTTTGTTATACAATGGACTAGACTAAACTGGGTGAGCCAGGGAGTGGTTCACGAATTGTAAGAGCGATACGGATGATTAGGATGGATAACGCGGAGATAGTGGTAATCGACAGCGGAAGTGGAACAGAGCTTCGCCTGGGTGGAAACTAGGGAACTGTTAATTCTCAGCTGCTACTTTTCCCCAAACGACCAAATAAAGGATCTAGAAATCTCGCTCGATGAAATCAGCGATATGGTAAGAAGGTATCAGAAACCTGTAGTAATAGCAGGAAATTTTAATGCCAAATCGATATCATAGGGAAGTGCGACTATGGACGAAAGAGGCGACTTGGTCTCTGACTGGATCTCGTAGCTAGTCCTGCACATATAAAACGTTGGGAAGACCCCCGCCTTCGTAGGAAGAGAATCGCGAACCATCCTGGTTCCACCAAAGACAAGAGACGCCTAACTGCGGCGAAAGCCACACAGGGATGAACAATCGGGAATGTCAATGAAGGAAAACTGATCCACAGCGACTCAGTACGAGCACAGAAAAGTACGGGAGAGGAAATGGTGGCTGCCATTACCAGAGCATGTAACAAGGTACTGGCAAACAGGAAAAATAACAGGAAAGGCTACTGGTGGACCGAAGATAACGCCCAACTGAGGAGAGAATGCATGGGCATGAGAAGAAAGCTGAAGAAAGATGAGAGGAATCTAAAGAAAAATACCGACCACAGGAAAGTGATCGGTATTTTTCTACAGGCCGAAAAAAAAAACCGGAGGGCGCCAGGGATGGGATTCAAGTCATGAAAATCGTAGCAAGCAAGGCACCCGAGTATGTATTAGAGGTCATGAACGGATGCCTCAAAAGGGGAATTTTCCCCGAGAAGTGGAAGGTGGCAGAACTAGTGCTACTCAGCAAACACAAGAATATGACGATTGAAGCTGCTAGATTCAGAGCACTTTGTTTTATGGACGTAGGAGGTAAGCTCCTTGAACAATTACTAGTAGGAAGAATCTGACAGGAAATGAATCTGTCGGAAAAAAAGTTCAGTTTTATACCAGGTAGATCAACCATTGACGCCATAAGAAAGGTGGTGGAGGTAGCGGAGGTGGCCAAAGTCGGAACACGGAAGATAGGGAAGATCTGTCTTCTAATAAGGCTCGACGTGATAAGTGCGTTCAATTCCGCAGGCAGGCAGACGGAGACAGGGCTACCACCCTACCTTCTCCGTATAATCGGAAGCTACCTCAGAAACAGGAAAATTGTTATAGAGGCAGAAAATAGAAGAGTAGAGCACTAAATCAGCTGCAGTGTCCCACAGGGCTCAGTAATGGGCCCAACACCATGGAACATCCTCTATGATGGAGGCATAAAACTTAGGCAAAAACTGCCCAAAGGAGCCGAGATAGTTTGTTGACGACCTGGCTATAATAATCAGCGAGAAAACGGAAAATATAGTTTCGTGCAAGGCAAACGAAGCAATAAAGCTTCTAGATGAGTGGCTGGAGGGAAAACGGCTGAAACTAGCCCTCGACTGAGGGCTGAGGCTGAAAGACTGAGGCTGTCGTAATTGCAGGCACGAGACAGTTGTGTCCGATAATTCTAAAGAATAAAGAGGTCACAATAACGCCCAACAACGCGGTGAAGTAGTACCTAAGAGTAGTCATCGATAAAAGTCTGTCGTTCAGCGACGTCTCTAAAGCGGCGCTGAAAGCACAGAAAACGACGGCCGCGCAGGAGCGGTTTATTCCGATCGTGGGGGGTCCCACTGCGAGTAAAACAAGGCTGCTGTATTCGGTGGTCCACTCAGTAATGCTCTACGTGGCATTATGAGTGGCATTATGGCATTATGGGGAAAAGCCATGAGGAGGCAAGAAACAAAGAACCAACTGACAAAAGTACAACGGAAACTGGCTCTAAGAGTAAGTAGCGCATGCAGGACAGTATCAAGGGGAGCCATTCTCGTGATCTCTGGCATACCGCCCATCGAACATCTGCTGACGGATAAAATAAACACGTTTTTGGCAATACTGGCTGTATATGTCAAAGACAGAAGCTTGAAACAGATCGACTGATACTGTGTAAAGGACCTGGCAGGACGATTGGGACAACAGAGAAAAACGAAAGTGGACAAGGAGCATAATACCAGACGTACAGAAATGGGTCAGCAGAAAATAAGGTGAGGTGAATTATTACGTCACACACGTACTCACTGGCCACGGTTGTTTCCGAAACTATCTACATAGGATTGGAAAGGCCACGGACGCAATGTGCAAATACTGCGGAGCCCAGGACAAAATGATTCATACCGTATTTGAATGTATACATTGGAAAGAGGGCAGAAAGGATCTACCCGATACAATAAACCCAGCTGACTTCGTAGACAAAATGACTGAGACAAAAAAGAACTGGAAAAAAGTAAAGAGGGCAATTCGGCGATTCCTAACCCTGAAAGTGAAGGACGAAAAGGCTCGACAGAAGAAAGAAAAGCAGGCAGGCAAATGTTGATATAAGAAATATCTTAGCGGCTGACCGAATGAAGTTATGCGGAGAGCAGTCCCGTTCACATAACATGAGTGAGGGTTTTAGTTGGCAGGCTCTACCAAGAGGTCCTGAATCCAACACTACCTGGCGAGCCATTGAGGCTTCACCTCCAAGACCAGGTGCCATTGAAGCTTCACCTCCACCCGCAAAAAAGACTGGGTGAGGCAAAAGCATACAATACAAGACTGGAGTATACAAGATCAAATTATATAACTAGACTGGATAAATAACTTAAATTCAGACTAGAAAAGGGACTGAATTAGACAAGACTGTGATAAAACTGAGCAAGACAAAGTTGGATTAGATCAAACTGGAGATGAAACAAGACTGGATTACATAACTTTGGACTGGACAGGATTGGAGAAAACATTCGACTAGGGATCACTGAACAAGATAACATTGAATTAGATAAAAGTGGTCCAGAGGATATAGTACTAGCTAAGATTATATCAAACCAAACTAGCTACAAAACAATGAAATAACAAATATAGAGGACACAAATACAAGTTTATGTCAAAACTAGATTTCAAAGTCCAGCCTGGATATAACATATATATATATATATATATATATATATATATATATATATATATATATATATATATATATATATATATATATATATATATATATATATATATATATATATATATATATATATATATATATATATATATATATATATATATATATATATATATATATGTTGTATTTGAGGTTTTCGCGGATAGATACCTGTGTTGTATTGTTTTCTCGGGGATTCCGCGTTGATCCTGAGGGTTGGCTCTGAAAAGAACCGGATTCTCGACGTTTCGGCGAACTAACATTCGCCATTCTCAAGAGATATATGCGTCCGTGCGGGTCAACCGCTAGACGCATACTGTATGCGTCTAACTATGCGTCATACTGTATGCGTAAGTATGCGTTTAACGGTTGAGCCGCACGGACGCATATATCTCTTGAGAATGGCGAATGTTAGTTCGCCGAAACGTCGAGAATCCGGTTCTTTTCAGAGCCAACCCTCAGCATCAACGCGGAATCCCCGAGAAAACAATACAACACATATGTATATATATATATATATATATATATATACATAACTATATTTAATACATACTATATATATATATATATATATATATATATATATATATATACATAAGCATATAAAAAACATAGTTCTAGATAAGCATAATGCAAAGAAAGTCTAATACCACAAATAAAAGTATATGAATATTCTATTTCCTGGAAGAAAAGTAGTATATACAGCGAAAGAAATATATACAGGTTTTTGAAATATATTTATAATGCATTATGCACACATTGGTCCAATTAGATTTCCTGAAAAGCGAAAGACGAGCGCACAAAGCAACGTGAAATATGATATCTTGGAAACCGCGACCCGAGAGAGAAAAAATAAAATCTTACTCGACCGAGAAATCCAAGGATTTCTCCACTATTTCTTTTCTCTCCCAACCAAAATCAATGACAGAATTCAATATAAAGATAATTGCATCAACGTCGGTTCCGTTTTAAACAGATATAATCGGATATTGTTTATCTAATCTTGTTTGTCTGGTCTTATATATCAAGATTTTCTGTAAGCTTACCTTAGTAGGGTAGTCTGTTTTAGCCAATTTTGTACAATTAGGCCGTGGACCAAATTGCGCTCACAGTGCGTAAGACGTACACAGTCAGTGCTAAGATTTGGTCCGATTTAATGAGCGCGCTAACGGCGGTTCGCAGTACGAGTAATGCGGACCACTCGTGTGCTCGTGAGTATGTTGACTGGTTCAACTTAACCTAGCAAATATTACGACATTTCTGCTGACAATGAAAAAGTGGATGATAGTACATTAAGTCGATACTATCAAAGTCAGTATCAGTATTAAGTCGATACATTAACAACCGTCGTCGTTTTTCTTCATATTTTAATATTGTCTAACGACTATGGCTAATCAACGTGAGACTATGGCCAATCAACGTGAGAAGATGGATGCACTGCAAGCATTCACGAGACATTTTCGAATGTGAACCAACGTTAAGATTGACGAGCAGACACCGACTTATATACAATCAAAGAGTTCCAATAAGAACCGTCTAGAAATGTACGAATCCAACATGTACTCTTCGCCACTTTTGTTCTATTTTAACTGTAAGCTTTACAGATATTTATGTTATGACGTTCAAGGTAAACGACGCGAACATAATGCTGACAGTCCGATCCGTGAGCACCGTGAACGTCTGAGCATGACGTCACTTCTGACGTCATAACGTTGACAGTGCAAACTGTGAGCGTTGAAAGCACGAATCGAATCGAACATAGATATGCTGTGAACGCTCTGAGCGCAACTCGAACCGCAGTCTCAGACTTTCTGGCATAATGTGTCTAATTAGCCTAATATTAAAGATTTATTTGTTTTATTTTATTCAGTACAAAACATAAAACATGAAAGATACATAAGATGGGCGCAAGTACACAAATAAAATTTGTAATTTTAAACAGTTCCTGTCCAAAACTGAGCCACTTCGAGAGCACTTGGATTTGCTTGAGTAAAATCTTTCATTGTACAGCTGGATGGGCACAACGGACAGCATAAGAGGTTTTGTGTAGTTTGAACTGTATCACAATACTTTTGGTTGGAAAATGCCACTTAAATAAGTTGTCCCGTGATCTTGCAACTTCCAGACGCAATCTGTTCAGGGACTTCCAAATTGGCCAGTTCTCTGTGTGGCCAGGAGGTAGAGATTTCTTAGGTTCCCTCCATTCTCAGTATGTTTTGCCATTTCATCATGAATAGACCTACGCCAGAACAAAGCTTGCAAATTGTGCAAATTTGCTTCGTAAGTCGTGTTTCGCGCGACACAATCAATTTATTGCAGAAAATATTCGCTGACCGCATAATCTCGCGTAACGGACACGTGAATTGGCCTCAATGGTCGTGTGATATGAGGGGACCAAGGTGAAATGCGCTCACTCACTAAACAAAGCCTCGAAATAAAAAACAAATATCTCAAGTCTAGTCCATAAATCGAGAAAACACCAAAGGGAGACTCAAATCAGCGATACTCGAGGAAAGACTAGGTTAGGTAATTCAAATCCCCTCCATGGACATTTTATCAGAAATCTACAAAACAGCTGGGTAGATAAGGAGAAAACTTTTACATGGCTGGGAAGCGCTGAACTCAAGGGTGAGACAGAAAGCCTTAAAGTTGCAGCTCAGGATCAGGCACTTAACACTCGATACCACCAGAAAAGAATAATTGGCCTAGATGTTGACAGCAAGTGTAGAATGTGCAACAAAAAAGATGAAACTATCAGCCACATTATTGCTGGTTGCACAATCGTTGCACCGACGGAATACATGCATCGTCAAAACAAGATCGCTAGCTACCTACACTAGTCAATACTAAAAGATCTTGGCCAGTAAGTGCCTGCGCACTGGTACGATCACCAGCCTACCCCGATAATAGAAAGGGAAAAAACAATCATAATGTACGACACGGCTGTGGTAACAGATCGTACCGTCGAAGTGAACCGACCGGACATCATTATCTATAACAGAAAAGAAAAGCGCTGCACTTTAATCGACGTGGCAGCACCAGCCGATTCGAACATAGCGACCAAGGAGGTAGAAAAAAAATGCAAATACAAAGACTTAGAAATCGAGATAGCGTGGATGTAGAAAACTAAAACCAAAGTGGTCCCGGTTGTGGTTGGAGCTCTCGGAACTATTAAGATCGACTTAGGAAAATATCTAGAAGAGCTATGCAGTGTCAGCGTCAAGCAGGTACAGAAGATCGCACTGCTTGGAACGGCCCACATAATAAGAAAGGTCTTATCCATCGGCCAATGAACGCCCTAGGACTCAGGCTGGGCCCCGGCAAAGAAAGCTACTGGCACGAAACTACCAAGAAAAAAGAATAATAACAATAATAATAATAGATTTGAAACTTTATTAACATATGGGAGCGGGGGCATTTATTTTCAAAGCGGCAAGGAGGGCCGCTGAAGAACTTGGTCTCCAATTCGAAATTAGACGAGGAGGCGGACGAGATGGCAACCCCGAGTTAATCACCGATATGCAGACGAATCTTCTAATAGCTCAAATTAGGACCGCCGAATAGGACATGTTGTTCGGGCGGCATGTCGACAGACCGATGCACGGTGTCTTTTATAGACACATCGATGCAAGAGGTCTGTAGACAAGGCTGACCCCCGGTTAGCTCAGGTGAGCCGGGCTCACAGCGGAGACCGAGGGATTCATTGCGGTCTGTCAAGATGGCGTTATCAACACCTTGGTCAATCGTCGCCGCGTGATGGGTGTACAGGTCCCTGATACCACCTGCAGAGCTTGTCGCAAAGCGCCCGAGACGCTAATGTACTTGTTGTCGGCTTGCCCGACAAAACCTGTCTCGGCGTACATCCATCGACATAACGCGGCACTGCGAGTGCTCTATTATCATCTTAGGCACTCGTATGAGATAGACCAGGAGCCTGTACTGCCTTACTTGCCGGGAGATATTGAGTCCGTTGTCGGGGATGAGATGCCATTTTTTTTTAACCAGGGCTTTGGAACCAGGACCAGGACTATGTTCGTCATCGAGTTTTCCGCTCCAGCGGAACAGAACGTAGTCCTGAAAGAGGAGGAAAAACGTACTAAATATCAAGACCTCCTTTTAGAGCTCCGCACGCTTTACACTGGCCATGATGTCATGCTGGTTGTCTTAATTATCGGTGTTCTAGGGGGAATCCGTTCTTCACTGCTTTCGGAGTTAAAAATCATTCCGGCATGCAGAAAGTCCGTGGTAGTTTTGGCAAGCCGGATGCAGAAAGCTGTCATCCTGGGTTCTCTTCGTCTGCTGAGGGCACACGACTCTGGAACCTACAGCTGCTTACCGACCGGTGGGGAGGAGCAGATGTAGAAACATCCTTGGGCACTGGCGCGGCTGCTGCGAAGGGTCGGAGCTCGCAGCAGTCCCGACCAGAATTTTATTTAAAAAAAATAAATAATAATAATAGATTTGAAACTTTAAAACAATTTATGTTTTCATCTTTAATATTGAAATGAAGTTTCAATAAGTAACTCCACAATCAATCAATTATTTAATCTAACATTGCTCGACGATACTTATATGTTCCGTTCTCTCCATTTCTGTATTATATTCGAATCGACCTGGTTGGAACCTACTAATTAAAATCCTCATATACATTTCATAGACGAGGTTTGATACAAGAGCTAATTATCAAGTAATGTGCACGACATATTTCAAATATACACAGTCTACAGTTAACGTACGCAACACAATGTGGAATATTAGGAGTAGTTTGTAACTTTATTATTTCGACGCAAATATGTTGATATGGTTACAGGGTATTTTAGTTGAGAGTGTATTATGTCTATGTGCCAATTCATCGCTACAAGATATTGCCATAACAACCAGACAATGACGGCGCTGCGAATCGACAATACATAATTCTCGCGTTGGATCTCCACAACGAAAATATTTCAGAGAGGTCGTTTATCAACAATCTTAACATCTTAATTTATACTTGTTGACAGATTTTAACAGTTTAGTCTAAAGAAGAAAGTATAAAAAGACATACTAAACAGACACGACTAGGCTTGAATAGTCGTAATAAAATAGTTGAATAGAATAGTCTTGTTTTGATATGCTAGATTAGCGTCGACAGACAAGAGTAGAATTAATAGTCTTACTTTAGCATGCTAGAATAGCTTAAACAGGCAAAACTAAAGGGTGCTTCATCTCAATCTGGTCAGTGATAGAATAGATTTTTTGTGAGAATACGTCAATTTCCGCCATGTTTTTCGGGCACTTTTTGACGTATAACCAGTAAAAATAACAAAATGTGCCCGAAACTTTCATATTCCCGCCTTTTAAACATGCCGGACGCTCATGCACTTAACTAACCGTAAAAGGTCTATTGAATAACTTTATCAATAGAGTAGTCCATTAATAAATCGAACAAATGACAGTTTCTAATGATATATTATTACTTATAGTTCGCCAAAAACAACTTATATAAAAATATAAAAATATATTAATAATAATTTAATAAAAAAAGATTATTAATATATTTAGAAAATTAAATGGGCTAAAGTAGGTATTCTGTAACGTGACAGTGAATACCAATCAGATAACGTTACGTCAGTAGATGCGGGACAACATTGTTGTTGTTGAGATTTTCAGAGAGCAGAGTAGGCTATTTGAGAAATTTGACTCTATAAATATGACACTAAAACAAGATATTAAATCAGAATCCAAAACAAACTTAACCTCAAATTAAACATCATAATATTTTATTAATTCAAAGCTGAATTCAAAGCAAAGGGGGGTTCAAAGGGGGTAGTGCATGCGCACCACACGACATTCGCACTGAAAGAGTTTCTCGCATAGCCTCTACTACCCAATTCCGACTCTCACCTCCACGTCTGGTGAACCCTGGTAACCTGACCACTCTAGCCTGAGATGCGGTAACCAACCCGTATGGATGGTAAGGGTGGTCAGGGCTAGCGAGAGCGGGAGAAATGGTCCTCCGATAATCAGGGGGTTGGGCGTGTGGTTAACAACCAGCACCATAAAACAAAACCTGTTATGAAACCTTCAATAATGCCTCGGAATGGACTGGAAATACGGCAGCAACACAAGCAACGGAAAAGGGAGAACGATTGGAAAATTGCATCGTGGAATGTTGTAACTTTATCGAGGCCTGGTGGGTTGAGAACTTTAACGGATGCCCTAAAAATCGGCGGAATGGACATAACTGCTGTTCAAGAAACAAGGTGGCCTGGAAAGAACTTACTAACCAGTAAGGAGTACTCATTTTACTACAGTGGTAAAACGGGCGGCAAAAAGGAATTTGGAGTGGGTTTTATTGTCACAGGAAAGGCCAGAGAGGCAGTAATTGGTTTTAACCCAATAAGTGAGCGATTATGCTCCATAAGGCTAAGAGGGAAATTTAGAAACGTCACCCTGATTAATGTCCACGCACCAACTGAGGACAAGGAAGAAAACGTAAAGGACCAATTTTACGAGGAACTGCAGAAAGCATATCGTGATGCGCCAGAAGGAGATATCAAAATCATCCTTGGTGATTTTAATGCGAAAGTGGGACACGAGGAGATATACCGACCGACAATCGGATTGCACAGTCTTCATGCAGAGACTAATGAAAACGGAAGTAGGATGATAGACTTTGCGACGACCAACAACATGGTAGTCAGTAGCACATATTTCCCACACAAAAATATTCACAAAGCCACATGGAAATCACCAGGTGGTAGAGTATTGAACCAGATAGACCATGTGATGATAGATGGGAGACACTGTTCAAATATCCTGGATGTAAGAGCCTGTCGAGGCCTCAATGTAGATTCGGATCATTATTTGGTAAGGGCGGTGCTTAGGGCTAGAATTGATTGTCAACGCACACAACAGCCGGCAGTTAAGAGATACAATCTGGAAAAATTCAAAACCGATGAGATGAAAGAGAGATTTCAGTACCAAATGCAGGAACGAATATCCAAACGGCCAGAAAACGCTCTAGTAGAGGTCAATGAAGCGTGGCAAAAGATCAAGCAGGACATCGAAGATACAGCAGCAGAGGTTGTGGGGTGGAAGAAGGGACAAATGCGTAATAACTGGTTCGATGAAGAATGCAAGGAAGCTCTGACAGAGAAGAACAAAGCCAGAGAAAAAGTGCTACAACGAAATACTAGAGCGAATGTAGAGGATTATCGAAACAAACGGAAAGTTGAGAAAAAACTCTTCCGAAGAAAGAAATCTGAAAAAGATGAAGAAGATTTCGCGGAAATAGAAAGAATGAGTAATGCCAACGAAACTCGGGGACTATATCAAAATGTCAGAAATGCGAGACTTGGCTACAAACAGCAGCCACTTCTGTGTAAGGATAAGGAAGGCAGAGTAATCGGACACACAGAAAAGTGTATTAAGACTTGGGGTCAGTACTTCAGGGCCCTGCTCAACCAGAACACTCGCGTAGTCCAAGAGGAAAGTATAATGCCAACATCAACATCAATATTAGGGACTGAGCAAGTGGAGGAACCCACCTCAGAAGAAGTAGAGACTGCAGTGCGCAGGATCAAGAACAATAAAGCGCCAGGTGCAGATGGCATTCCAGGAGAATTGTTGAAGTATGGAGGTAGAGCCCTAATATCGTGCATGCATGATCTCATATTAAACATATGGAGAACGGAAAAGCTACCGGATGAATGGAAGCTAGGGATAATATGCCCATTGTACAAGAAAGGTGATAAGTTAGATTGTTCTAACTACAGGGGGATAACGCTGCTAAACATTGCATACAAGGTCTTCGCTAACGTGTTGTACCGTCGCTTACTACCATACGAAGAAGAGAATATCGGGGAATACCAGTGCGGTTTCCGCACAAACAGGTCAACCACAGACCAACTGTTTGGCATTAGGCAGATCCTGGAGAAAGGTAATGAGTTCAGTATCACGACACACCATCTATTCGTGGACTTCAGAGCAGCATACGACAGCGTTATAAGACACAAACTGTGGGGGATAATGACAAGTTTCGGATTCCCTGAAAAACTGACAGCCCTAACCAGAGTAACACTGTCTGAAGAATTGGTAAAATCATACAACATTATAGATAATCATATAAACTTAATAAAGTCGGAACAAAGCATGAATATATAAATATACTCAAGCTTTCCGGAGAGAGTGAGTGAGAGAGTATATCATAGAGCTTTCCTTAGCTCTATAATACTAATGAGTCTTTATCGGACTATCAAAAAAAAGGTGGAGTGCCACAAAGGTTGGCTGAAAGCTATAAAAGAACTGACAAACACACGAGATTTGTCTTTGGAAGCCCTAAAAAGAATCATTAGTATTGTAGAGCTCTGGAAAGGTAGAGTATATTTATATATTCAAGCTTTTTACTACTTAACACATTAACACAAAATACGTTGGTTATCTAATAGTGCATGTTCGCTTCTATTCGCTCATTGATTCCGTGTTGGAATTCCTGAAGAATAAAGACAATGATTTGCGGCACAATTTAATTATCTCAAAAAATTACATCGCTTGAGATTGATTTGCCAGATTTAGCGAGACTAATTTGAAACTACCAGGTGATACATGAAATTTAATCAAAACTAAAAGTGTAATATTTGCTTTTGTTGCAAAACTTTTGCTACACAAACAAAACTTGGGAAGAAGAGAATGTTCTCAGTTTCTAAATCGTTCAAAATTGCAAAATTGAGATGAAGATTTGTTTGCTTATTGTCAACACTTCATGTCTTCACATATTGGAAGCGCTTCATTCGTACCTTAACCAAAGATTTGAAGACATTCTTCTTGGATATGCCCGACTGAGCGTTGAACCCTTTTGCAAGTAGTCAAATTCAGAGCACATATGCAGGTGAATAAATACTAATACAGGAGCAGCTTATTGAATTATCTACAAATGGGGAGCTGAAACCAATGTTTAAGCAAGGATATGACAACTTCTGGTTACAAAAACAGATCCCAATTTTATATGCAGCATTATGGGTTATTGTACAGAAGCTTTGGATTGCTTTTCCGTCTTCCTATTTGGTATTCAGTGCAGTTATGAGTCTCCTCACAAAAAAAAGAAACGGACTAGAAATTAGTACTCGTAGGGATTTGCGGTTGCTATTCACACACATTGAGCCGGACATAAATACCATCATAACATCCCATCAGATTCATCCAAGTCATTAATTTATTTTGTATTTTAAAACAAAAGTTAATTTCAATAAATACTCCTTCAACAAAATGTTTTATTTATATTATATTTTTACGTCACCATTTACCATTCAAGACATCAAAGTCATCAAATCTATTATGCATTTATGCAGTTTTTTTGCGCAGGGTCCATGGAAAAGTTTTGAATATGAAAGGGGGTCCGTGGGCAAGTTTTGACTATGAAAAGGGGTCTGTGGGCCAAAAGAGTTTGGGAACCACTGGCCTAGAGGAAGATAGCAGATGGAGATTCTGAGGCTCAGCTGAGGAAACCTCCATGCATTTGCTCAAAGACTGCGAAGTTTTTGCAAGAGACTTATACTTTGGGGCCCACTGTTTGAACGCAGAGGAGTTGCAGTCCTTGAATCCCTCACAAATTCTGAAATTCCTAAAGGAATCAAGACTAGATGTGGAGCTGTAAATGGGTGAAGTATACCAACGTTTAGAGGAAGAGGGTGGGGTACAACAGATCTATGAAGGTCGTAGTAAAAGGCACCACCAAATCTACAATCTACAGCAATCTTAGGGTTGACTGCACTTAATATGGAAACATGTGTAGATCTTCCTGCAAAATCCTTCTCAAAGCGGTTGCACTGATGTTTAATTCCAGAGCTCGGCGGCGATACGAGACATTCGAATTTATGTCAACACTTTCCCTAACAGCTTCAATATTTTCGTTTGAACCACGTGGACGTAGGAGAGTTCTGTTACGGTTTGCTACAGACCTGTGCTGAAAAAATCGTATCGTAATTGTAACCAATTGTATCGCTTTTAGGCGCAGGACCACCACGACATTTCCGACCATACGCACGTTGAGTTAAAATAATTGAAACATTATTTTCAATGGAAAGTGGCACTATTTCGGCGCGTTCTTTTGGTGTATAACGATGCGTGGCATAAATTGTACTAAAGTGAATTCTCTAAAGCGCGTTCGAACACAACGATCGGTTGACACCTCTCAAAGATATTCAATTGTATCACTGACCAGATTGAGATGGCGCACCCTATAGAGAGTCTATTTTATACAGATTAAACAATCTAGCTTAGATAGGCAAGACTAGAAAGATCGTATTGTAAACACAACAGCGGAATATATTTCATTAGTACCGAGAGTATAATAAAACAAATTTGATTCTGAATATTTTTTTGTGTAAATTTCGATTGCGTCACCGATTCTAACCCGTGCACAGTTTAAACATTTAACAGCGCAGATCAATAAACAACTAAATGTATATAAAGGGAAGTATATAATGTGTATATACATAGAGCTTTATATGATACAAAATGTAATTATTACCTGGTCTTACCTGGTGTGTGTGTGAGCTCGCCTTTATGCGATAGCAAACATGAAAGGAAATGACGTTCTTCTAAGTATGGGATAGGTGTATATATAGGTAGACATCACTCAGGCCCGGTGAGAATTCAAGGGACATCAAACAATTTACAATTTGCTTATACTGTTAGGACTGCAGAATGTTATACACACACGCGCGGGCACGAGTCCGTTATTGGTTTTCGTAATTAATTGAAACTCGAAGTAGAATTGATAATTTACATCCCGAATATCGGGGGAACATTCGGGGGAAAAGTTTTCGGGCATTGTCGCGAATGCGGCAGGGGCGAGCATTGTTTATGTATTCAATTAGGTGGACGATGAAACAAAGAGGAACATTAAAAATCATATTCAATTTGTCAGCGCGCTATTATAATTTGCCCTATTATTTTTTTGCATCGCAGAGGTTTGTTTTACTCTCTCGTTTATTTTGCTATATATCACAATCACAGAGTTATCAAAAACAATTGTAATAATTCATTATTTTTCCATAATTCAATTTTTTTTTAATTTCAAAAACAAATTATGTTTAATTGGGCTATAATTTGTTTCAAAAATCTTTGTAATAAAGATTTTACGATTATCTATTTAGATTAGACCAGGGGTGAACAACCTTTTTGTAAAGGGCCAGCTAAAAATTTATAGATGTTGTGCGCGTCGCAAGTAAGAAATTAACTTAAATACACACACTGAATGTTGAATTCATATTAACCAAATCATCCTTGTATAAAACATAATTAAAAAAAAATATTTGATCAATATACCCTATATTTTATACTTTTATAACCTATAGTTTATTTAGAGGTATAAAACTTTGAACTGAACAGAAACTCATAAAAATTATGTTAACGGCTATTGTATTGGCTTTATTGGGAAGATAATTTTATGCCATTACTACTTAAATATGATTGGGGGAATATGGGGACCACGGCTGGTTGGAATGAAGTGCAATCTGTAAGTCCAATTTTTGACCACTTTTTCGAGCAGCTGGGGCCGTATATATCGGCAATAACACGGCGAATGTTAACTGCCAGCTGATCCAACGTCGTTGGTTCATTCACGGAGAATAGCGATTTCACATATCCCCACATTCCATAAAGTAGTCCATAGGTGTGATATCACACGAGCGTGGAGGCCAATTCACGGGTGTGTTACGCGAGATTATGCGGTCAGCGAATTTTTCCAAAAAACTGATTGTGTCGCGCGCTGTGTGGCATGTTGCGCCGTCTTGTTGCAACCAAAGTTCCTCCACATTAACGGCATTCAACTGGGGAACGAAAAAGTCAGCAGTCATGGATCGATAGTACTCTCCATTGGCTGTCACGTGATGGCATCATCTTTAAAGGAATGTGGTCCAATGATTCCACCAGCCCATAAAGCACACCGAACAGTGTGTTTTTGTGGATGTAACGGCGTCTCAATAATGGCTTCTGGATTTTCCTCCTTCAAAATCCGGCAATTTTGTTTCTTTACATAGCCAATGAACCAAAAAATTAGCCTTATGAACAATTTTTTTTGGTGAAAATGAGGATGAAGAACAATATTGTTTTCGGCCCATTGTTCGAACGTACGACGCATATGATGGTCCCGAGGTTTCAGCAGTTGCACGAGTTTTATCTTTAGTTTTATCTTTATCTTAGTTTTATCTGGTAAGCTCGTAAACCGAGATCTTTTTGCAAAATCTTCCATAAGGTGGGTGGACCCCACACAGCTCCAATTGCTGTACACGATGACGCATCGACTCATTCGGGTCCTCCTCAACACTACGCTCCACAGCTGCAACAACTTCTTCGGTGCGCACTGTACAGTCTTGCGGATGCACATTATCACTCAGATTATGCTTAGTGCGAAAATGATCCATGGTTTTCCGAATAACTTGCTAGGATGGACGATTATGTCGACCGTAAAATAGATGGTACGCACGACAAGTTTCGCGAACTGAACCTCAACTTTGGAAGTAAATTTGCACAATTTGCAAGCGTTGATCTGGTAAAACATTCTGAGTAGAAAACAGCTGTCACCTATCAAATTGTCCATCACTAGAAACAGTGCTGCCAGGTCAAAAAACAAACCTCTAAAAATGACCCAATAGAAATACTATTGAACGAAACATGCGGAAAAAGACTATTTAGTGAGAAAATTTGGAATGTAAAATCGTTGAAGGGCCGCTCGAAAAAGTGAAGGAGGCTACATGCACCCCGCGGGCTGAGGGTTACTCATCCTTGATCTAGACCAGTGATTCTGTGCCGCCAAATGAGTGCCTTAATGAGTGCCATCAAATTTTAGAAGTGCAGACAATAAAAACTATTTGGTATGTATTTTGATAAAGCATGCTAGTATAAATCTAGGGCTTTTTAAAACAGTATAAAACTGGGGCTTGGTAAAGAATATGGGTGTTTTTGAAACTTACTGTTGCGGACGTTTTACCTGGTGTAACTGTTGTTAATCGTCTTTGGCAAAACATTTTTTCTTAAAAAAAATAATAAACGTGGCAACGTCAGCCTAGTTGCGCCTCCACCATTCGTTACTTTGAAAATGTCAATTTTTAACAACAAAAACACGAATATTTATTGAACCAGGCAACGTAGAAGCTTAATTTTACTTTCCGAGCTTAGTTAAAGAGTGCCAAAGACAATTAACAACAGTTACATCAGGTAAAAAGTCCGCAACACTAAGTTTCAAAACAATCCCGTATTCTTTACCATGCCCCAAATCTGGATTAAACCCAGGCAAAACTATTTACTAGCAGAGTTTTCGGCTAAAACGTAGCTCGGTGCATGGAAGCCGTGGTAGAAATTAGAACTAACGTAAAAAGACAATATTTTACTGCTTTCACATAGGTTTTTAACATAGGTTAGATCAAAGGTTAGATTGGGTAATATTAAAACAGATAGATCCAGACAATATATCGCGCGTTGGCACGAAATTTCAATCCAAAATAAGAAAAAATAATTCAAATAATCTACCTTGCGACTTGCACGCCCTCCTTACATTCGTTATAATCCGAGTTTTCTATTTATTGACTTTTGTCTTAAAGTAGACTTGCGAGCAAAGCGGCTCTGGCGTCACTAACGCAGCGATACTGACGCTGCGACGTAGCGATAGTATTAAGCACTATGAAAACGTATGATGCGCAATTCGAGCGCAGAGACACTGACGCACTGATGCTGAGCGCATAAGTGTCGCTGCGCAGGAATGGCGCCTCATACGTTTCCATTAGCCGTTTTGATTATGGAAAAGTCTACCTATATAGTCATGTTTAATTCCTTGCATAAGGATGAATTAAACTGATTATAATAAAAGAAACACTTACTTGAAATATTGAGAAATACTAAGAACACTTACAATAATAAATGCCTGTCACGCAATCTGAAACTTAAGCACTACACATCAGTCTTACGACCAGAAGCCCTATATACCATGGAGTGTCTTTCTTTGAACCGAAGAGGTCTGGTAGAGATTGGAAATCACAGAGAGGAGAATCCTCAGGAAGATCCCAGGCCCAGCAAAGGAAGATGGAGAATTCCGAAAGCGGCATAACTCTGAGCTCTACGAACATATTGAGATGCCACGATGCCAGATGGCCACGTTGCTAGATTGCCTCTAAACCGACTAACCAACCGTCTGTTCACCTTTCGGCAAAACAAGAAAGTTCGTACCACTTTGTTGATAGAAACCGAGAAGGATATTAGAGAACTGGAAATAACAGATCTCCAAAACAGACAGTCTGTGAGACGCACCCTGAAGAAAGTTCGTGGATTTCAGGAAAAACCCCGAAGGAAACGTACCCCCTGGCCAGAAGAGAGAAAGGAGTTACACCGGCAGAAGATGCGACAATACTGGGCAAAGATCAAAGCCCAACAGTTGAACAAGCGTTGCCCAATGTAGGCATATTCGAAAAAAGAAGAAGAAGAAAAGATAACAGGTATAAGTGATTTATTCACTAGTGCAATACAAGCCTCCTTGGCAACGCATCAAAATAACTCACTTACGGGCTCCGTAAACATAATCCTAATTTTGGGTGATGCTCTTTTTTGATCGCCAATCACATAACTTATTATACCTGATTTCTGCCGGCGTAATCTTTCCGCGTCACCATCTAACAATATTTCTTCGGATGTATCCAGTTATGATTAATAAAACACAAATTAATTCAACACAATAAATACACTAAACAAAATTCTGACGCACGAATCAACAATTTTATCGTTACCATGACAACAATACAATCATGGTCAACTTTTCTTTGAATTGTTTCTTGTTTAAACAAAAGCAAAATTGAATACAAGCGTGTATTTCACTCGCGGATAAAATCAAGGTTTAACTAACGAATTTAAATTGAATTTACCAATCCGCTCGCTTAACCTAAATGTTATACCCTTACGTATTAAACAACTATTAAACTCATTTTATTGTTGGTGTGCTGCCAAATTTTGATGTTGTTGAAAGTGTACCGCAAGAGTAAAAAGGTTGAGAATCACTGATCTAGACCATGTTTTGCCAAAGTGATTGATAAACTAGTCGTATCCTTGTAAAACGGCCCAAGTCCTGTTTGAATAGTAAGATCTATGTAGACCTGTCGGATATATATATATATATATATATATATATATATATATATATATATATATATATATATATATATATGTAAATATATATATATATATATATATATATAACCCCTCTCGGGGTTGCAACCGCTCGTTACCTCTTCGAGCTCTTGAAATTCATTTCCTGTGGTGAGTTACTCCACGTTTCTCTGTCCTATTTTTACTCTGTCCAGTCGTTGTCTTTGCCTCCTTTGTTAATTTCCTCCATGTAGCTCAGTCTAAAATCTTGCTCCTCCATGCCTCTATCTTTAGGTTCTTAATGTCCTCTAGTACCTGATCCTCCCGTCTGCTTTTCGGTCTTGCTCTACCTCTGACCCGTGGGATAATGTCTGTCTATATTCTCTACTTGTCTGCCTAGTGATGTTTGACAGATCTTGGTTGTGTATGTCAAGTGGCGGATTATCCATAAGGCCAACTAGGCACGCGCCTAGTGGCGCGAGATTACAAAAAGAGATTTCCAAAGTTTTTAAACGAGAAAAAAACGTTGAATACATCCGTTGTATTTTCGAAGAATTGCTCGTGAACCACTGTTCCGCGTTGCATGTTTTCGTAGAATTTATGATCGGTGAGGCCATTGCAGTGCTGTGCAGTAAAGTAAAACGCACATTTGCCATTCGAAGCTTATAGACGTAATAATAAATTTTGAAATATTGCCTATATCAATTAAAGAATCAATTATGAACAGGTAAGTGAATAATGTAATTATAGGTTAAATATGAAATGCGGCATTTATCGCAAATGACATTCTAATATGTAAATAATCAAATGATATTCAAATAATGAAAAAAAAATTATGTTTAGCTTAAAAAATTAGCAATTATTCATAAATGTTCCATTATTGGAATGCTGGGTTTACTAATGCGTTTCATTTAAAGAATTTACACAACAGAGGTGTTGGCGGATATGTTCGAGGATGAAGACTTTTGGAAAGATATGGAAGAAGAATCGAATGATATTTTCAGAACGCCGCCAGATGGTGGAAATATCAGTGAAGTAGATAGTACCGACGACGCTGCTAACAGTCAAATAGAACACCTTGGTGGACGACAGCTACAAGCTCAGGCAACTGCAAATATTCACATACAAGTTGGGACAAACCGAATAATTGATGAATGAGATGAAAGTGAGGACGAAGTACCCTTAGCCCACTTGAAATTGAGAGATCCAAGAATTCTCAAGAACGCAGAAAAACTGGAACAAGGTAGATCTAGATTGTAATACATTTCTGAATTTTGTGAATCCTAAAATTTTGCCAGATACATTTAACGATATAGTTGGCTGCTTTGAGCTTTCTTGATGAAGAGGTGTGCAACTTTTTAGTAGATATGTTCATAACATATGCCAAGTCTAAAGGTGATCATACATTAATAAAAGACCTGGAATGCTACATTGCTATACTTCTACTTTCTGGATATGTAAGAATCCCCAGATGGCGTATGTTGTGGGAAACAGGCACTGAAAGCTATAATCAATTAGTGTCCAATGCAATGAGAAGAAATCGGTTTGATAATATCAAGAAATATACACATTGCGCCGACAATGATAACCTAGTTCGTGATGATAAATTTGAAAAAATACGACCACTATTTGACAAGTTCAATAACCAATTTTTGAAGTATTCTCAACTTTGAGAACATCTGATAGATGAGAGCATGGTTCCTTATTATGGACGGCATTTTGCCAAACAATTTATTCGTGGTAAGCCTTTTCGACAGGGGTACAAAATGTGGTGTTTGTGTGAAACACTAGGTTATCTTATACAGTTTTTACCATACCGGGGTAAAGAAAATCGTTATGAACAAAGGTTAGGAGTTGGTGGATCTGCTGTAATGAATCTTTTATCAAACCTTAGTAGATAAGCTAGGAGAGTTCTAGCACAAAATCCCATTAGGATTTACATAGGGGTCTGAATTCACATTTCCTCCGGTCACGTGTCTGGTTCTAGCGCATGCGCAAACCCCTGATTACAACCTGTTTAAATCCGTTTATTAGCTGATTATACCTGATTACTGCCTTGTTAAAAAGGTAGTAATCGGGTATAATCAGCGGTTTGCGCATGCGTTAGAACCAGACACGTGACCGGAATAAATGTGAATTGAGACCCCTATGTAAATCCTTAGGTATAGGATTTAGCGCTAGAACTCTTCTAGCTTATCTACTGGTATACTTCCAGTTGATGTGCAACTAGGGTCTCACCGACCCACGAACCTCCCGGACCGGAAGAAAAATTAAAAAATGAGAATTTATACCCCTATGTAATCCTTATTCAAAGGGGTTCAAAGGGTAGTGCATGCGCAACCGCACCACAATCGCACAGGAAGAGATTGTAGCATAGCCTCTCCTACCCAAGTTCGACTCTCACCACCACGTGGTGAACCCTGGTAACCTGAGCAACCAAGCTGGAGATGCGGTAACCAACCCGTATGGAAAGCGCGGTCAGGGCCAACGAGAGCGGGTGAAATGGTCCTCCGAAAAGGGGGTTTTGCGATGGGCCAACAACTCATCCATAGAAAAAAAAGAAACCGTTACGAAACCACCAAACGTGCCTCGGACTGGACTGACTACTCGTCAACGACCACAGCAATGCACAAGGAAATCGAAAGAAATTACGATGGGAACATGGAATGTAAGGAGCCTCTACCAGATAGGTGCACTAAAAGCCTTAACAAACGAAATGGAGAGATACAAACTCGACATAGTGGCACTACAGGAGACCAACTGGAGCGATAGCGGCATCATGGATATAGGAAAATATAGGATATGTAAAAGCAGTAATAATGGGAAGGCGCACAAGTTAGGAACAGGCTTCATACTCAAGAAAAGTGTAGGGAAGGATATTATGGACTTCCAAGCAGTAGATGACAGACTCTGCATGATCCGAATAAGAATGAAGCTCTTCAATCTGACAATAATTAACGTACATGCACCGAGCGAAGAGAAAACAGACGACGAAAAAGAGATCTTCTACGCAAAACTAGAAAGGCTATTCGATTCGACACACAACAACGACGTAAAGATGATCTTGGGGGATTTCAATGCTAAGATAGGGAAAGAAGACGTATACAGACCCACGATTGGAAAACACAGCCTACACGAAAATACTAACGACAATGGACAGAGACTAGTGGACCTAGCAGCATCTAGAAACCTTGTAATCAGCAGTACGCTATTCCCACATAAAGACATCCACAAGATGACATGGAGATCACCAGACGGAAGGACACTCAATCAAATAGACCATGTCTTAATAAACACAAGATTTATGTCCAGCATACAGGACGTCAGAAGCTGCAAAGGGGCAGACTGCAACTCGGACCATTACCTGGTGAGGATTAAATTAAAACAAAGGCTAGCCAACTCGAAAAAGCCAGCAAACAGCGGAATAGAAAAATGGGATGTGGAAAAACTGAACTTAACCAGGGTAAGGCAACGATACGAAGAAAAGATCGCCGAAAAACTAGGAGTGTTGACGGAAAATCATAGTATTGAAGAACAATGGACGGAAATTGCAAAGGGGGCTAAGGAATCGGCAGAGGAGGCTCTCGGGAAAGTCCATAGGAAAAAACGAAACCAATGGCACGATGCAGAGTGTGAAGAAGCACGCGAGAAACAACAGAAAGCTAGGGCAGAGAATTTGCAGAGACCCACGAGAGCCAAACAAGCTGAATACAACAAGCAAAGAAAGGAAGCATCCAAATTATTTCGGAAGAAGAAACGGGCCCATTTTAACGACCAGGTGGCACAGATAGGACACCACCAAGAGAAACACGAAATTAGAGAATGCTACAAGATAGTGAACAACCTGCGAAATTGATTTCAGCCCAGAGCAACAATAATCAACAGTAAAGAGGGAACCTTACTGGCTGAAGAAAGTAAAGTGGTAGGTAGATGGGCGGAATATTTTAACGAACTCCTGAAACAGCTGAAGACGACCCAATTCACACACCAGAAGTAAGAGATCTGAGAGAAGATAACGAACCATCACAAAGAGAAATAAGCGAGGCGATAAAGGCACTAAAGAACCACAAAGCACCGGGACCGGACATGATACCATCTGAAATGATCAAAATGGGAGGAGACGCTCTGAACTGTGCTTTACACCAGCTGATAGGAAGAATCTGGAGGACAGAAGAGATACCCGAGGAATGGCGGGAGGGGAAGATATGCCCTATCTATAAGAAAGGAAACAAACTGGAGTGCAAGAACTATCGTGGTATAACTCTTCTTAACACAGCCTACAAGGTGCTGTCATGGATAATCGGACGAAGACTCCAACCGTACGCAGAGAGCATTATAGGACAGTATCAGACAGGTTTCCGGAAAGGAAAGTCGACGACTGACCAAATGTTTACACTCAGACAAATACTAGAAAAGACATGGGAAATGAACATCAGCACATACCAGGTCTTCGTAGACTTTAAACAAGCGTATGATACTATCGATAGAAGAACTCTCATGAAGACAATGGAAGAATTCGAGATACCACAAAAGATCATTAAATTGGTAAATTGTACGTTAAAAAAGACTTGGAACCAAGTCGGTATCTAAAAAACGACATCGCACAAGTTTGAAACCATTACAGGTCTGAGACAAGGAGACAGTCTATCACCCATATTATTTAACATCGCGCTCGAAAAAGCTATAAGGAAAGCTCAGATAGAATGCAACGGTACCATCTACAATAAATCCACGCAACTTTTGGGCTATGCTGACGACCTAAACATCATCGGTAGATCGCTAACGGCAATGAAAGATGCTTACGGTAAAGTGGAGAAGAGAGCCAAGGAGATAGGTCTGTCATTAAACAAGGATAAAACAAAAGTAATGATGGTAAGACCGGGAGCGCCAGTACACGCAGTAAATAATCTGGATATGGGAGAGTACACTGTAGAAGTCGTCAACAACTTTAAATATCTGGGATCAACCGTCACGGATCAGAACGACGAAGGGGTGGAAGTCCAACATAGAATCATGCAAGCCAACAGGGCATACTTCACTCTTAAATCCATCCTTAACTCGAAGCTAGCTAGCAGACAAACGAAGTGTAATATATATAAAGCAATCATACGACCCATCCTCACATATGGAAGCGAAGCATGGACGCTGACCCAGAAATCGGAAAAGATGCTGGAGATTTTTGAGCGAAAGATCCTGAGGAAAATTTATGGGGCAATTAACAGCGAAGAGGGCTGGAGAATTAGGATGAACTTCGAACTATATCAGTTATACAAAAGCCCAGATGTGGTATCCCACATAAAACTAAGCAGGCTAAGATGGGCGGGACATGTGTGCCGGATGGCTCCAACAGCAGTGCCGAGACAAATACTCAGAGCGCCGGAAGGTAGAAGGAAAGCGGGCAGGCCAAGGGCGAGATGGGAGGAAAGTGTGAAAAGGGATGCGAGAGAGATGCTGGGGGTGCGGAACTGGCGGGCGGCGGCAGAGGAAAGGGAACGCTGGAGACAACGTTTGGTGGAGGCCAGGGCTCGCTTCGGGCTGTAGCGCCATTGGAGAGAGATGTAATCCTTATGGAATTTTGCGCTAGAACTGTTATAGCCTATCTACTAACCATCCAAAACATGTACCATTCAAGATCTATGGAAATCGTTTCTTTTCGTCTTTTCACTTAGTACATAATTTAAAAGAAGTAGATTATGGATATACGGGAACTATTATACAATTATAGAACAAATAATTATACAACAAATAACAATTATAGAATTATTATAGAATACAGAAAAGCCCAGTACTGATAGAAGAAGCCATGCAGAAAAAAGACAGAGGCACATATGACTTTCTCACTGACACCAGTAATGATATTACAATAACTTTATGGAATGACAAGCGTGTGGTTGTCATGATTAATTCGTGTGACCCAGGTGATCCTTGTGAAGAAGCAATGCGCTGGGTTGCGAAAGAGAAGAAAGATAGCCATTATTCAACCATATGTAATCTTCCAATACAATAAATGTATGGGGGTGTGCATATAAATGTCGCATGGATGAAAATATAGATATCGAGTTGAAATTCGAACCAAAAAATGGTGGTGGGAAGTCTTTGCTTCTTGCATCGATTCCAGCATTCATAACGCATGGCAAATATATCAACGTCGTCACTCTAACATCGGCTACTTGAATTTTCGAAGAAATATCGTGCGGTCATATTTAGGAGCATGTGGTACCCCACCAATTATAGGAAGTCGTCCCAAAACACCAAAGAAAACTTGCGATCGTGTTCCAGACCTAGTTCGCTATGATCTAAATAGTCGTTGGATGGTTCCGGCAGAAAAACAAAAAAAATCTACAAAGAAAGGTGAAAAGTGTGGAGTAAATTTACATGATATTTGTTTCAAAAAATTGAAAGTAAAACAATTTCATTAGGTAGTATACCTAATATTATAATATGTTTATTATTAAATTATATATGTTTAATATAATATGTTTATATAATATGTTTGTTTGTTTGTTTATTTATATTTATTTTTAATGTTGTCAATAAACATTTTGTACTTTTTTACCACAGACACATATCTTTTAGTTTTTAGTTGACCCATTGCACAGTTGTCAAAAAGCTGGCCAAAATATGAAGGAACCGTTCGAATACCGTAATTTTTGGTCCCATTACGTTTTTGAGGTCGCTGATCACGAAACTGAATTCAAAATTTCGAAATTCAAAATGGCGGACGCAATATGGCCGATAATTTTTTAAAAAAGGATTCAGTTTTGTTGAAATTCATTATTTAGCGGCTGTAAAAGTCACCGATCACGAAACTGAATTCAAAATTTAAATATTCAAAATGGTGGCCAATATAATACGGATGATTTTTCGAAAAAAGTATTTAATTTTAGTAAAACTCAGGACTTTTAAAAACAAAAAAAACATAACTTCAGGCGGTGTTTGTTGCCGCTGATTGCGAAAAAATATTAAAATATTCTAAAATTCAAAATGGCGAATCCAATATGGCGAGCAATTTTTTAAAAACAGCATTCAAATTTGTCGAAACTCAGGATTTAAGGGTTTTTGAGGTCACTGATCACGACACTAAAGTTGACATTTTAAAATTCTGAATGACAGTCGCTTCGGGATTTCCGACCACTGTGCATTGTTCCAAAATTGGAACATCAAAAAATGATAGGTAAGAAGAAAAAAACAAAAAATATCTTTATATATTCACTTGAATCGTATGTGATAAGAAACTGCATAGAATATACATATTAAAACTCGAAAAAAAAATCGTTGGGCAAAAACGGATTAAATAAAAAATCATTCTTTGTATAAAGTTTCCGAAGCGCACCCGTCTACTAGATTACTCCCATAACAGAAGTTGGTTAAATAAAATTGCCTAGGGCGCTGTCGACATTTAATCCGCATCTGTGTGTGTCCGTAGACTAGTCTGTCTAGTCTATCTACTCTAGTCTAGTATGTTGACTAGTCTAATTTTGTAAATTTATTTTTCTTTAATGTAGTCTGAGTATAATATATAATTATTTCAATTTATGTAACTAATCTTGTCTGCCCCTAATATATTTCTTGCGTTTTGTCTATAGATTTTTGTCTGATATTGTTTGCCTAGTCCTCTCTATCATCTATTTGGACATATTCTGTCTTTTCAGCCGATAATTTTTTAAAAAAGGATTCAGTTTTGTTGAAATTCATTATTTAGCGGCTGTAAAAGTCACCGATCACGAAACTGAATTCAAAATTTAAATATTCAAAATGGCGGCCAATATAATGCGGATGATTCAAGTCTTCTTTATCTTTTAGTCTTCTCCATCTTGACAAACTTGAGAGGTGGACTCAATACTTTGGGAAAGTATAACACTACCACCGCTGCTGACAATAACAAGAGAAGAGTTCATACATGCTATAAAGGTGCAGAAAAACAGAAAAGCCACGACCCCGATAACATTTAAGTAGAGGTGCTCAAAATATTGACAGAGCGGGAGGGCTGCGGGCAAAAACTACTGACATCACAATATACACCTCCGATAAAATCCCCTCAAGCTGGCTTAAATCCACCTTAGAGAAAAACTCGCCCCATTGCGACGATTACAGAATGATCAGTTTAACCCGTTTAGTGTCGGGCGAAAAAGAAGATACCCGGCCGAATAGTAAAACGCTACAAGGTGCGGGCCTATATATCGGCTCTGGCCCTTTTTGCCAGTGCAGCGAGAGCCGCATATATCGGCCTACGGCACTAAAAGGGTTAATGTCACACGTACTGAAAGTGTTGTTACGTATAATCCACACAAGAATCTACCAGTGTGAAAATCAGAAGGGGCCAAACCTAATTTGGGTTTCGAAATAGAGGGTACAGCATTGTTCTCCCTCAATGTCTTGGCCCAAAGATGCCGAGATATGAATTGTGGCCTGCAAGCCTGCTACATAGACTACCAAAAGGCATTTTATTGCGTTCAATATGAGAAAATGATAAACATACTGAAATCAACAGGCACAGATAAGAGGAACGTACAGATTATCACGGATTTATACTGGAATCAAACGGTACAAGTACCAGTGGATACTGTACTCACAGATGCTATACATATAAGAAACGTGTCCGGCAGTCAATCATCAATATTAATTGCAATCATAGTATGGAGGTGTTGAAAAAGGCCGAATACCTGGGGAACATCATGAGAGGGAAGCGTTACGAACAAGCACGATTAAACGCACAATTATCAATTTATACTCGGAAGTAATATTCAACAACAACATAAATTCAACAAAAACATAGTGGAGGCAATCAACACCTTCCAAAAGAAATACTGAAAATGAGGATAAACTTTATAAATACTAAAAATTTGATGAGACAGGGAAGGAAACTAGTAAGAAAACATCCACAGCATAAAGATGAGCTGAGGCAGCTGAATAAGGATATAACGAAAGCTGCAAGGACTGATATCAAAAGCTACCACAATAAATGGGTGACTAGAGTTGTAGAAGAGAATAAGAGCATGAGGGTACTACGTAATGAATTGAATAGGGGAAAAGCTGAAATAACTAAACTAGAAAATGAGGGAGGACAAATAACGAACAACAGAGAGGAAATATTGAAGATTGTCGAGGACTTTTACACCAAACTATATGGAAACCAGAGCCATGCAGAACCACTAGAAAATATACCCCATATACTGAACTAAGGATCGGAAGAGACGCCAGAGACAACTGAAGAAGAGGTACTAAAGTCATTGTCAGAAATGAAGAACAATAGAGCACCTGTTGAAGACGGTGTTCTTGTTGAAGCCATCAAACTGGTAGGAAGAGAACTACACAAAGCAATAACCAAACTCTTCAATATATGCCTAGATGAAGGAACAACCCCACAAATATGGAATAATGCCATCATTGTGATAATGCACAAGAAAGGCAGTATCACAGACATACAGAACTATAGACCGATAAGCCTGTTGCAAACTATTCAAACCTACGCAACCTATTCACCAAAATCATAACCGCATGGCTTATAAATAAACTGGACCTGAATCAGCCAAGAGAGTAAGCAGGTTTTCGAGCCGGATATGGAACAAATGACCATCTTCAGGTGATTAAATCGCTAATAGAAAAAAGTATAGAATACAACAAGTCCGTAGTAGAATCGTTGACTACGGAAAGGCATTCGATTCTATAAACCACCATGAACTGTTTAAGACAGTACATATATATATATATATATATATATATATATATATATATATATATATGTTGTATTTGAGGTTTTCGCGGATAGATACCTGTGTTGTATTGTTTTCTCGGGGATTCCGCGTTGATTCTGAGGGTTGGCTCTGAAAAGAACCGGATTCTCGACGTTTCGGCGAACTAACATTCGCCATTCTCAAGAGATATATGCGTCCGTACGGGTCAACCGTTCGACGCATACTGAGGGCTCGTTCGTGCGATGCGACAACTTATAGCTGTCTGGCTTCGGGTCATGCGCGTTGTGTGCGATGCTTCGGTTCGGTTGTTTGTTTGTTTTGTTGGTCGTACATGAGTCTGGGGTGTCTGGGTATATATATATATATATATATATATATATATATATATATATATATGAGCAGTCAACGGCAGAAGTAAAAATACATGCAGAAACAGGTAAGTTCAAGATCGAAAAGGGTGACCGACAAGGTGATACAATTTCCCCAAAACATTTTACAACCCTGATAGAATATATGTTTAAAAAGATCAAATTAGACAATAAAGGAATAAATATGAATGGAGAGAAGCTTAACCACCTACGCTTTGCTGACGATATCGTAATGATCTCAGACCGACTAGACTAGGCAAATGAAATAGTCAGCACTTGCAACATAATGATAGAAGGAAAGGAAATTCAATACGTAAGATCTTACAAATACCTGGAACATGAGATCCGAATGGGAAGAGATAATCAGACATGCGGATTAATCGAAAGGTTAGGACTGACTTGGGCTCTCTTCGGGAAGCTAACACACGTATTCAAAACAGACATACCGATGTGCCTCAAAAGAAAGCTGTTCGACCAGTGCGTTCTCCTGGTATAGAGATATGGCTCGGAAACACTAACATTAACACAAAGAACTGTTAATAAAATAAGAATAACTCAACGAACCATGGAGAGGTCCATGTTAGGAGTAACATTGCGACACAAAATCAAAGATTAAGAACTACACAGAAGAACAAAAGTTACGGATGCAATTGATAGAGTCACACACCCAAAATGAATCTTGGCTGGTCGCGTCGGAAGAATGTCGGACAACAGATGGACGAAGAGAATACTAGAATGGCGCCCCAGAGACGAAGCACATAGAAACAGAGGACGACCGCCGACCCGATGGACGGACGATTTAAGAAGGATTTCCCCGAACTGGATCCAGGATGCCCAAGACCGAGCTAGATGGTCTAGGTTAAAAGTGGCTTATGTCCAGCAGTGGACGAGACAAGCTGCTATATGATGATGATGAATATTCAACGAAACACTTGATGAAACTTCACGCGGAATTACGCTAAATGGACGAATAATAAATAACTTGAGATACGCCGACGACACAGTCATCGTTGCAAATACCGAAGCCGAACTATAGAAAATGATAGATGGTGCAGCATAGTGAAAGGGCATAATTGTACATAAACATACTGAAGGCAAAAACCACGATGTTAAAAAAAACAGCAAACGTTTCTATAACCATCAACGGGGAATCCATACAGCTGGTTGCCAACTTTAAATATCTTGGCGCCTTAGTCAACCAACACTCTGACATGACGCAAGAAATAAAGTCGAGTGTAGAACAAGCTCGCAGAACATTTGAGGCGATGAGAGCAAAAGTGGCCTAACCCACAAAAACATGAAAATAACAATAAATGTAGATTTTGCATCCCCAACAGTTGGGATGCAAAATCTATATTTATTAGTATTTTTATGTTTTTGTGGGTTAGGCCACTTTTGCCCTCATCGCCTAATTTATAGTCATGCAAAATTTCTTTATTAGACCAGACCTAATTCTGGAAATGGGAGTCCGCATATAGAGATGCTATGTGTTTCCAGTGTTTCTGTAAGGATGCGAAAGCTGGACTCTAAACCTCGCTATGGAAAAAAGATCGAAGACTTTGAAATGTACCTGTACAGGCGCATACTGAGAATATCTTGGGTACAAAGAGTGACTAACACTGATGTACTTACCCGTATGGAAAAGTGAAAAGAACTACTTCATACTATGATGATAAGAAAGGTCGAATACCTGGGGAACATCATGAGAGGAAAGCGTTACGAACTCGCACGATTAATTGAGGAGAAAATACAGGGAAAGAGGTCGATTGACAGACGACAGAATCCATGGCTGAAAGACCTATGCCGTTGCTTTAACTGTACGACCACTGATGTCTTCCGAGCATGTGTGTCAAGAACAATAATGGCCAATTAGATCGCCAACCTTCGGAAAGTGACGGCGTGAGAAGAAGAAGATGGAACATTTTTGGGAAATTCAATCTTCCTCTTCACAGGTTCGTTATTGTAACAACTAGTCTTGTCTATTTATTTTGATCTATTTCTATCTATTTAATCTTACTTATTTACTCTTGCCTGTATAGTTATAGTGTCTAATATAACCCGTCACATAATTTCTATTCAATTATGTATTTCTGTCTGTGGAAAATAATCGATGAATGTTCAAGAAAATTAAAGTAAATAGGACTTAATTGATAGTGAGTCTCGCGAATTAATATATGATTTGCAGAAACAGACAATGTAGGGGGACTTTGTAACTATTTGTTTAGGATTTAATTGAGTTTGCGTATGGAAAACCGATCTATTCTGCACGTCTACAACAAGTTTACTAAACACACAGGCAATTTTAATTGGAAATATTTCAATACACACTGAGCGCAGAAACGAAATTCAACGTTAGAACAAATATGAAGGTATGTATATATTAATCCATTTGTAATATCTATTGCATGCGCTACTTGTTTTTTACAAGACTAGCTAGCCAGGTAACGGAAACTAGCACAGTTTGTAGATTATACCGATAGCTAACTTGCTGATTAATACAATAATATTGACAACATTTTACAGCTAGTGTTAATGCCCTATATAAATGCTTTGTAGAATGCAAGATAACGCTCGGCCTCACACAGCGGCCATTACAAGACAGCTTTTTGTTAGTGCAGAAATCAATTTGTTACCTTGGTCATCTAGTTCTCCAGATCAATCGCCGATAGAACATGTTTGGGTTATGACAGGTGTTAGAATAAGTAACTTACAGCGCACTGCTAACACTGTAATGTACCTTAGAGGTCAAATTAATGAAGTTTGGAATGAAATGCCTCAAGTCGATATTGATAGCCTGATTTCTAGCATGCCTCCACGTGTTAATGAGGGCTTGGGAAATCGTCACAAGGCCCAAAATTATTTATTTGTTTTTCAAGTTGATTTTTTTTCATCGGTGCAGTGCATTTACATGATCAAATTCTGTAAATATCATTAAAATCGTCCAATAAATACTATGTGTTCTGTTTTTTTTTTAAGGCAGTATATATAGCTTAATATTATTCATGTATTTAATTTTGCATCAAAAAAATTGTTCTTATCCTATAATATTCTGAGTTTATTTCGATAATTTGCCCTATTGTACGATGATCTGGGAAACTTATATAAAATTCTCCTTCTTCATATTGAAGTAAGATGGTAATCCATGGGAAAGGTTCTAACCAGACTAGAAATTGCAGGATGAAATTCGAATCTTTTTATCTGAACGTGAATTTTCTGGAAAACTTAATGACACTAATTAGCTTCAAAATCTAGCCTACCTTGCAGATATATTTTCGCACATGAACGAAGTTATCATTTACTTCAAGGACCAAATACTGATGTTTTTAAGGTCAATATCAAAGTACACTCAATCAAATCTAAAATCAGGCATTGGGAGAAATGCATCACCAAAAGTAATACAGAATGTTTTTCTAATTTAAATGATTTCCTGGCAAACAATAATATCGCATTCGGCCAGAATTTAAAAAAATCATATTTTGGAACATTTAACGGGATTGCAAAAGACATTTTTAGAATATTTCCCCCCAATTTGCAATAATTTAAGTTAAATTGAAAATTCTTTTTTCTATTTTGCGTCTGTAATGGTCTCATAACAGCACTAATATGCGTGCGGTTATGGCTCGCAGAGTGTGATACAATTTTCTCAATATGTATCAGCGATTTTTTTATTTAGAAATGGCATAAGAGGGCACAAAATATGAATATGGGGGAAAAAATACTATAAAATAATCGTTCGTAAGGCGTTTTTCAGCACGCGTCCAAGTTTGGAGCTTTTTCCAAGCCATGAGTTTTTTAATGGACAAGTGACAAGCAAAATCGCGCTTATTGAACTCGTCCTTTAATATACTATTAATGAGTGTTGTGATGTGGATACCTTGCCAATTAAGGAAATAGAGCAATTTCTAGGTATATGTACCGACACTGCATTACAATTTACATTTGGACCGGATGGCATTGGCCCGTTTTGGATAAAATTAAGGGAAGAATATCCAGAAATTTCCAAACGCGCGGTTAAGGAATTGATGCCTTTCGAAACAACCTATCTCTGTGAGAAATCCTTTTCCACATACGTCGCTACAAAAACTAAGTATAGAAATCGACTTGATGCCGAAAATGATATGTGTCTCCAATTAACACCGATCCAACCAGATATTGATAAATTATGCAGTCATAAACAAACACAACGAAGTCATTAATTTTTTAAAGATTTTTTTCTTTTGATTATAATTTCATTTCTATATATGTATAGTACAAATATTTTATATGAAGTTATAATTTTGTTTGGATATATGAAAATTTATTTATTATGAGACTTTTACAAAAATTTTATAAGAAATGCAGGGACGAACCTTGTTCATAACATGTAATGCGATTCCCCCCGTAATCAAAGTGCATGGGTACTACTAAACAGAGGGTTCCATAAAAAGAAAATTCTCAAAGAAGGGTTCCGCGGGATGACAAAGGTTGAAAAACACTGATCTAAGAGTATATTCAATAAAACATATTTAATTTTAAATATAATCACGTTCGACATTTTCCCTGCAAATACTAAAAAAATACACGTTAAAGAAGACGAAATCATTAAAATTTACAGAAAACTCCACGGAGCGCAAAACTTAATTGCGAATTATTAAATCAATATGCGATAAATAAATAATCTTAACATTTAACAACGAAAAGTTTCAACAAAATTTTTCGCAAGCGGGCAAATTATTTTGTTGAACAAATTCGTTAGAATATCATATCGCATTTTAGGCAACACAATATACAAAACAGAAACAACATATTGTTAAAAAAAATGATAATTTGGTGATAAATCACCAAAATGTTCATTTTGCTATATCAAGCAAAAAAGTGTAGTCTTGTCTATCCAGACCTGTAATGCCCAGTTTTGCCTGTACAGCAAAAAACAAATTCTATAATCAACAGCTAACTCAAAATTCGTTGACGAAGTTTTAAGATTAAGTTATTGAAGTTTAGTAATAACTTTATTCAGGCGTAAGATTATTTACATTCTCGCGATTATTTGCATCAAAGGTATTGTTATTTTTCATTTGAATACATACAGACGAAGAGGACGATTCCCCATTCTTCATATTTTTATAAGCATATTTTTAACGACGAGCTTCTAATTCACTTTCGGTTTTAAAAATAAAAAGGAAAATTTAAAAGCGTTGCCTCTTTAGTCTTGTGTGTCTAGTCTTATGGGTTCAGTTTTGTCTGTCTAGTCTTGTCTGTCTGGTCTTCTCTTCCTAGTCTTGTCTGCCTCGTCCTGTCTGTCTAGTCTCGTCTATCTACTGTTGCCCATCGAGTCTTGTCTGTCCAGACTTGTCGGTTCAGTATTATCTGTTCAGTCTTGCATGTCCAGTCTTGTCTGTTCAGTCTTGTTTGTCCAGTCTTGCATGTCCAGTCTTGGCTGTCCCGACCTACCCTTGGAATTTCCTATACGACGGGGTTCTCAGACGGGAATTGCCGGAGGGAGTAACGATGGTCGGCTTTGCCGATGACCTGGGACTTGTGGTAACGGGCAAAAACGAACGAGGAGTAATGCTGGAAAAGACCGAAGCGGTGCTGCTTACCGGAGGAAGACACATAGATCCAATTGTACTCAAAGTGAAAAATGCGGCAGTTACACCTAAAGACTCGATTAAATACCATCATCATTTAATAATCACGTAACACTAACGGCGGCGAAATAAGACGCAAAATACGGTAAAAGCACTGGGCAGAATAATGCCTAATTCTGGGGATCCAAGAAGTAGAAAGAGGAAATTAATATGCTCGGTTTCCCACTCAGCAATGCTGTATGGGGCTCCTGTGTGGGAGAAGGCGATGAAGAAGGCAAGCGTAAGACAGAAACTTGTACAAAGAAAAATGGCTCTACTGGTGTGCAGTGCGCACATGCAGACGGCGTACCGCAACACCGTCCTGGTGATCTCATGGTTAGTTTATTGTCGAGGAAAGGACCTAACTGTATAACGCACAAAAAAGGGGACGGGAGAAATAAGATGGAACAGAAAAAGAAAGCCAAGTGCCAGATGTTCGAAAAGTGGCAAAGGACTGCTTCTAACAAAGGCCAGTGGACCAGACAGCTAATCCCAGATTTGTTACTATGGGTGACACGAAAGCACGGAGAAGTGGGTTATCAACTCACTCAGGCGCTAGCTGGGCATGGGTGCTTTAAAAAGTAGTGGCATAATATAGGCAGGGCCCCAGACAATCGCTGTGATTATTGCGGCCTTACGGATAGCGCTCTACACACAGTTATCGTATGCGAGAGACGAACGACAGAGAAACACATATGAACAACCCAGACGAATGAAAGACTTCAAAGAACTACAAAGACGGATGTGATGCTCAGGCCCGAAGAAGAGGGGCTTGCAACGGAAACCATGACTATAAATACCATAAGCAAAAATGAAAAAGACGAACGAATCAGACAGAAAGTAAATAAAACCAAGGGAGAAACATAGAACATACAGAGCATCTAAATCCCTAATCACATTGCGTGGATGGGAGATGTAAGGCCACTCATAGTTAACAAGTCGAAACTGTGAATGTGAGATGCCACCATCCTGATGTAATGCGAGGAGCGGTTGCGGGATGTGCGGGCTTTCACAGTGTCCTCTTGCCTAAGTTAACTAAAAGGTGCTTTTGCTACGTACCCAATAAAAAAAAGTCTTGTCTGTCCAGATTTGTCTGTCTAGTGTTGTGAGTCCAGTGTCGTATGTCCACCCTTGTCTCTCCAATCTGTCTGTCCACTCTTGTTTTTTTTCGGGGGGCGTAGCAAGCACTTTCGTTAACTTGAGCAAGTGGTCCCCCTGGAACCGACACATCCCGGGACTGCTCCTCGCATAAGATCAGGATGGTGGCGTCTCACATTATAGTGTTTGCGTAAATATATTGCCTTACATCCCCTTTCCACACAGGGTGATTAGGGGTTCAGGAGCTTCTCTTTGTATGTCTGTCTCATCCGTTCGTCTTCGTCCTTTGTTTTTAATATTGCCCTTGTTATGGTATCCGTTGTCAACCAGGATTCTTGAGACGTTAGCCTTTCTTGGACTAGAGTTTTCGCTCGAGAAAGAAATCAGGGAAAATCTGAACGTACAGGACGTGGTGCGATGGACCAGAGCCAGTCGAAGAGTGTGGAACAGACACGTCGACCGGATGGGCCCAGAACGACTGGCAAAATGGGCCAAAGTAACAAAACCCAACACAAAACGACCCATGGGAAGACAACCGAAATGATGAAACGAGTCGTGGAGCTCAAGGTCGCAAGAGACGAGAGATGCGTAAAGAAACAGGATAATGCCCCAAAAAGAAGTAGGAGGAGGAGGAGGAGTTTTCGTTTCTAGTTTGGTGTGCGTCGTAGCTGTCCATTTGTCTCTCTCTGGTGTCCATCTGTCACATTCTAACATCGTGTGCATGACACTGTCCACAAGGCCGCAGTATTCGCATGGGTCATCAGGGGCTCTGCCAATGCTATTCACATAGTCAAGGAAGCATCCGTGGCCGGTGAGCGCTTGGGTGAGGGAGTAGTTAACCTCCCCGTTGTTTCGTGTCATCATGGTTCAAGTTGTGGTATTAACAGGTTGGTCCACTGTCCCTTGTCTGCGGCACTTCAGTGGCTTTGCCACTCGTGGTAGAGCTTTGCACGAACCTGCTGTCTTCTCTCTTTGTTTGCTATTCTGCCGCGGGTCAAATAGAGTTCTGCCCTTTCCTCAACCATGTACTTTATTGGAGCTATTCATGCAATCAAAAGAACAGCATCTCTAGAGACTATCCTGTAAGCGCCGCATACCCACAGGGCCATCCTCCTCTGCACCGCGGCAACCTTATGTAGGTACGTTTTTATATGTATTGCACTTGCCCAGACTGGTGCCCCATACAGCATTGTTGAATGGGCAACAGTACACAGCAGTTTCCTTTTGCTGCTGCTCGGACCACCAATATTTGGCAACAGCCTTTCAAGTGCCACAAGTGTTTTAATAGTTTTTTGGGTTGCGTTTGTCACGTGCTCTTTGAAGGACAGCCGTCTGTCAATGTTTACCAAGAGGTTCTTTATGGAGTCTTTTGGCACGATAGTGATACCCCGCACTATAATGCGTATTGGGCCGATTTTTCGTAATCCTGTGAGTAGCATAGCTTCTGTTTTATGTGGGGTCAGGCTCAGCCGCTTTTTTCTCATCCACTCATCCACTTGAGCTATAGCCGTGTTCGCTCACCTCATTGCATCTTTCTCGGCTGTCCCCGCCACCACCAGAACAAGATCATCAGCGAATCCAATGATTTCAGAACCGTGCGGCAGTTTCAATCTCAGGACTCCATCGTATAGAATCTTCCACAGGATGGTCTCATTACTGAGTCCTGTGGGACACCGCTGTATACCTTGCGTTCCGCAGTCTGTCCATCCGCTTCTATACACACACTTCGACATTGCAGATAACTTTGCTTTAGCCTCAGTAGATATGGGGGAAGCCAACATCCATGTCCACTCTTGTTTGTCCAGTCTTGTCCGTGTAATCTTGTCTGTTTAGTCTGTCTAGTCTTGTCAGCCTAGTCTTGTCTGTCTAGTCTTGCTTATCTAGTCTTGTTTTTCTAGTATTGTCTGTCTTACTTTCACCACAAGTGACATATCAAATAAGATTCAAGACTGGGAAGTGCTCGACAGAGAGAGTTTGAGCGATCACCGCTATATTCTGTGTAGCATAGAAGAACTTAGAAAAAACAAATTAGCCAAAGAAAAATAAGTGGATGGAATTTGTAAAAGCCAACGACAACTACTAGCTAAAAAGACGGGGACGAACTTGAATGGTCTGAAAAAGTTGTATACAACAAATTGAAGAAAAGGTTACGCAACCTAATAAATAAAGCAAAAAGGAACCATTGGAGAAAACTTTGTGATGATCTCAACGAGGATATATGGGAAGACGCGCTCCTAACCTGCAAAAAAGGCTTAAAATCCAACACCCAGGGGTGCAAGCGACAATAGAGAGAGCGTTACAAGTGGTTGAAGTCCTATTCTCATATCAAGAATCCATTAGCTGGAACCAACACATAGTGACCGAAGTACCACTATTCAAAGTAAATGCCACGAACCGCATACGAAACGGAAAAGCTCAAGGACTGGACGGCGTGCCACCCGAAGTCGTAAATACCACCGCTCAGCAAGAATCTACGTTTATGCTCGAAGTTATGAAGAGTCGGCTGCTTGCTGGATATTTCCCAGACAAGTGGAAACGTGCAAGATTAGTTCTTCCAACGAAAGGAGACAAGTCGATTGGTCAACCATCGTCGTACATTCCTCTATGCTTGCGAGACGTAGCTGGAAAACTGTTGGAAGCAGTTTTACTGGCAATATTACAAAAGGAGCTTTATGCCGGAATTGGATTATCCGACACACAGTATGGATTTAGAAAAGGCAGGTCCACGACGGATGCAGTAAATGCAGTACTTAAGATCGCAGAGATGGCAAGAGCAGGTACATCAAGAACCAGAAAAATCTGCGCGTTAATAACTTTTGATGTGACGAATGCTTTCAACACGGCTATCTGGGTACTTATAATGGGTGAACTGACAAAGACACGCATAGCTCCATACCTTAAGAAGCTACCCTAAAACCCTGAAAAGGCTAGATAGACGAGACAGACACTCAAGGCTAGACAGAAAACTGGTACTGCAAGCTCAAAACAAGACGGTAGAAGTGGAAGTAAGTTGTGGGGTTCCACAGGGCTCAATAATGGACCCCACATTATGGAATGTCCTAGATGTCGACATTCTGAAGTTAAAAGTGCAAAAGCGTGCCAGGCTCATTGGATTTAGCCTTGGTTGTAACCGAAAATAATTAACACAAGATAAGGCAAGCTGCCAATCAGGCGATGGGTATTGTAAGCAAGTGGATTACTGGAAGAAAATTAAAACTGTCGCCTAAGAAAACTGAAGCGGTCCTGCAGACCTGACAAAGAAGTCTCTTGCCAATAACATTTAAAGTGGGTGAAATAGGGATAATCCCAAAACTTAGGATTTACAATTGACAAAGGGCTTACTTTCGCTGCATATTTCTCGGATGCTGCAGGAAAAGGATTAAAAACACTGAGTGCTATAGAACAACTAATGCCAAACGTGGGAGGACCCAGAAATTCAAAGCGCAGACTACTGAGTAGCGTGGCACTATCGGTTATGCTCTACGGAGCTCCAGTGTGGGCGAATAGAATGGAGACCGGAAGAAATGAACAGAAACTTTCATCCGTACAGCGCAAGATTGCTCTGCGGATATGCAGTGCATACCTTACGGTGTCCGGGGATGCAGCTCTAGTAATCGCAGGCATTGCTTCGATCGACCTGCTCGCGAAAGAAAGAGTAGAGATTAGCAAGTCAGGCAACAACATACGATCCAGACAGAAAGCCAGAAAAAATCTCTTTAATAAGTGGCAGCACAAATGGGAACATACAGAGAAGGGCCAGTGGACTAGACTTCATTCCAAACATAAGCATATGGATGAATAGAAACACTGATAAGTGAGTTATCACTTAACACAATTTCTATCCGGTGACGGTTGTTTCCAAAACTCTTTGCACCATATTGACAGGGCAGCTGATAACATGTGTGTTTACTGTGGCGAAATAGACACAGTAGACTACACCATTTTTGAGTGTTGTAGATGGAAGGGTGAGAGAAAATTATTCAAAACATGGGTACTCGCTTAAATGCAAGAACAATTATAGGGCATATGCTGGACACCAAAGAAAGTTGGGATATGATTCATACACTAATTAAAACAATAATATCGTCCAAGGAAAAGTATGAGAGACTGTTTCAACATCTGACTTAACCTACACTATGAAGTAATGCGAAAATCGTTCCCGGGATGCCAGGTTGGTTTCATGGGGATCACTTGTCTGTATACCCTACAGCTACGCCCCGAAAAAAAAGTCTTGTTTGTCTAGTCTAGTCTATCTAGTCGTGTCTGTCTAGCTTTGTCTGTCTACTCTTGTCTGTCTAGTCCTGTTTGTCTATTCTTGTCTATCTAGTCTAGTAGTCTTGTGTAGACTTAATCTTGTCTTGACTTAACTTGTTTGTCTAATTTTGTTATGTCTAACTATCTAATTAATTATCTAGTCATTGAATGGACTATGCACTTAATAATTAAATATACACAGTTAATTATTAAATATACCTGTTTGAATAATGTGTTGCAGATCGAGGGAGAAAACGTGAGAAAACTTTTGTGTTATTCGTTTTATCACGGTCGACCGTTAAATATGTTTCATGGCGAATGATTTCGTCTTATGTATGGTCGATATAAACTCTTACTTTTTAGTGGCCGTTCGGAACAGCAAGAAGAAAGTCGAGAGCCCTGCGTGTATCGAACCGTGATATCTAATTTTATAATAAAATACGAGCAGCAGGAAACGATCGCATTTTATATGTAGGAAGGATAAAAATACTCGAAAGGGAAAAGGCAAATATGGCGAAAGAGCAAAAATTGTCAATTGCAATTATCGATTTTAATTAACCGGATTTTTAATTAAATTGTATAAAAATAATCAAACAAAAATGTCTAAAATTTAATGTTGCTACTTGTAAATCTTAAATTTCACTATAATTTAATATAGAGCAAGAATAGATCTTTTTACGCTTTTTTTTTGTAAAGGGAAATCTACTTCAGCAACAGCTTTGGTAGATTTTCATAACAAAATATTGGAGGAAGTAGATAAAGGGTATCAACCCATTGGAATATTTTGTGATCTAACAAAAGCCTTGGATTGTGCATCACATATGATTTTCCTGAACAAATTATACAGCTATGGGATCAGAGGAAAAGCGGGCCACTGGATAGAATCCTACTAGGAAAACAGAAAGCAATTTGTATGGGTAAGGATTGGCAACAGAACTGGACAATCCAGGACAGTATGTAGACACATATGGGTACCACAAAGTAGCATACTAGCTCCAACCTTATTTCTGCTATATACCGCAGATTTAGTAAAATACATAAGGCAGTGTCATTGCACTCTATTTGCAGATGACACTAGCTTTATTGTGTCTGGAAAAGACTTTCACAATGGTATAGTCTTAAATTTCACTATAATTTAATATACAGCAAGAATAGATCTTTTTACGGTTAGTTAAGCGCATGCGTATCCGCCAAGTTTGAAAGGCGGGAATATGAAAGTTTCGGGCGCATATTTAGTTATACGTCAAAAATTTCGCGCACTTTTTGACGTATAACGTAGCGGAAATTGACGCACGCCCACAAAAAAAATTCAACTATAAAAAGGTCTATAGCAGGGATGGCTTTTTGAGTAGTGGGTAAATTTTGTTCATAATATTTTTCGTACTAGCTCGTGGGTCACCAGGTCACTGGCATCACTTGGAAAAGAAGAGGGAGG
Organism: Phosphuga atrata; assembly: GCA_944588485.1. Lineage (NCBI taxonomy): Eukaryota > Metazoa > Arthropoda > Insecta > Coleoptera > Silphidae > Phosphuga > Phosphuga atrata. The sequence goes on from OX155901.1 coordinate 5,030,751, forward strand.
ACAATTACTACGTATTTCTCACTTTTAAGGCTTTTACAAAATCGAAGTTTCCTTCTTGTTTTACAACTTTAATTTCAGAACTGAAGAGCAAAAAAAAGTCAAAAAATGTATATCAATGAATAAGTCCATAAAACTTCCGATTATGAAATCCAATTAGAGGTTGTGGAATATTTTGTGATATTGCGGAATATTTTATGTTTTGCGAACCATATTAGTTGCATCGTCTTTTATAACAGAAACAATTTTCTGTAGGTCAATATCTATTTCTTTAAATGCAATATCAAATTCTTTAAAAATATCAAGACCGGTACACTTCTCTTTTAACGTTATTAGTTTGAATAGTACTTCTTTCGTTATATTTTCTGATTTATATCGAAGTGTGCAAAAAAAACAATTACATCCTTACTCGTATCTAAAACATTGAATACTTCTTCTTCTTTTGTTGGCTTTATAACCCGCGGTGGGTTTTTTGCCTCTACAACAATCTTCTTCCATTCTGTCCTTTCACCGGCTTTCTCTCACCAATCCCTTACTCCCATCTTTCTAAGACTTTCCTCCACGTCTTCCATCCATCTTTTCCTTGGCCTGTCTCTTTTCCTTCTTCCTACTGGCCGCCAGTTGTACATTTTCTTGGCTGGTCTGTCGTCATGCATTCTGTACAGGTGTCCCAGCCATGCTATTCTTTGAGCTTTTACATATCTCACTATGTCCGCTTCGTTTATTAACCTGCTTAGTTCATGGTTCATTCGTATCCTCCAAATTCCATGCTCATTTAGGATCGGTCCGTAGATCTTTCTGAGGATCTTTCTTTCAAAGATGCGTAGCGCGTCCTCCTCTGCGGTGGTTAGGGTTCAACATTGTTAAACATTGAATACATTTCTGCATAATTTAAGTCGTTATAAATTTGCGAAAAATGTCTCTTACTAATTCTAGTATTCCATCTTTAATTGTATTTCGACTTATTGGTAACTCATTTAGGCGCTACTTAATCAAGTCTTTGTTTTTCAGTTCTGGAAATAAAGCTTTACAAACTCCCTTTCTGAAAGGTGTTTCTCGTGATGAGCAATGCAATGGGCAACTTGAAAACTAGCAGCTGTAATGTTAGTGTATCTACTCGCACATCAAAATGAACACATTAGTAAGTAAATTATTGTATGTGAAGGATGCCATTATTATAATCGTGTGTAAAATATCAAAATCGTGCGTAAAAGTGCAATGTATTAAACGATTATTAAACGATTTCTGTTTGTTGTTACTATGGCAGCAACTCACGTCACTAAACAAAAGACATAGACGCAGAGAAAAAAAAATTCTGACGTATAATAAAATTGAATTAATTTTTCTTATTTTGAATCAAGAAGTTTCGGCCTCTTAGTCTGGATTTATGTGGCTCTAATTTAACTTAACATAACCATAGAATCTAGATTAATTCTAAGTTAACCTAGATTACATCGACAACGACCAAATAGTGTTCCCGTCACAGTCCTCTTTTATTAGTTAGCAATTTTTGGCACGGAGCGGATGAACGTTCTAACCTTATTATGTCAGTGATTTGAGGTATTTTGTCTTTCAAATTCACAATTTTTCAATATTATCGGTAAGAAATAATTACTTTTTGTAGATTCAACAACATTTTAGCATGCATTCGTAGATAAAATAATGTATGATACACGTGTGTGAAAGGCTTTTGTGCAAAAGTTTCGAAATTTCGCAGGTTTTCCATCACACACTTGTATCATAAACTGCTATTTTGGGATCAAAAACGCTTTTAAAGGTCGATTCCCATATGCGCGACACTAAGCTACGCGACGTCGTGCGACATCGTCTGTCAAATAATGATTACATTGTTTTAAATGGGCACCTCGCGTAGCTGTCGAATAGCCATAGTGAGAACGTGTCCATTTAAAACAATGAAATCATTATTTGACAGGCGATGTCGCGTGACGTCGCGTAGCTGAGTGTCGCGTATGTGTGAATCGGCCTTTATACACAAAACGATTATTTCTATTCTTTTGTGAAAATTGTGTTGGTCTTTCTTTATCTGTTGAAAAGGCGAGATTAGAATGCAATTTTTCAAAATGTCTTTTACATTATATGTACGCGAAGTAACTTTTTCATTAGAAATTACACACACAGTCATCTTATTCTCTTCAATCATACAATATTTATCAAACCATTCTGTTAGGTATGATATGGAATTTGTATCGTTTGTACCGCAGCCATATTACATGGTTTAAATACATATTTAAAACAAATAATTTCAGAAGAAATTTGTTATGTGGGACGGCTTAAAAAGGAGAAGAGTGAACAAAAAGCTACAGCGATGCATACAAAGTATATATGGGAATACAAGGAACATTGTGAGAACAGGAAACCTACAATCAGAGAAGTTTACAACTAGGGAAGGTTTAAGACAAGGAGGAATTCTCAGCCCAGCCTTGTTCAATATAGTTATGGACGATATAATAAAGCAAGTAAAGAGTGAAGTGAAAGAAACTATAGGTCGGATTTAAGAACATGCAAATGGTAGAAGTATCAGAGAGTGTATTTGCTGATGACCTGGTAATATATGCGAAAAACGAAAAAGATATGCAATATAACCTGAATATATGGAAAAATGCACTAATAGATAGAAATTTGAGAATGAATGCAGAAAAAACCAAGGTAATGGTGATAGGAAAGGAAGACTTGGAAATTAGAGCAAGTGCAAACATTTAAATATTTGGGAGTGAAGATTAACAAATATGGAAAGATCGACGCAGAAATAAATGATATACTGGAAAGTGCTGCTAGGTTATATAATCCACTGAATAACGCTTTCATATGGAAAAAAGAAATATCCAGCAAATCAAAAAAAAACAAAAAAGCAAGAGCTGGATATTATCCAAACAAGCAAAAAGCAAGATCCAAGCAACAGAAATTAGGTACCTACGAGGAGTTAAGGGGATTACACAAAGAGACAGAATCAGAAACGACTTAGTGAGAGAAGAAATGGAAGTAGAACCCATCATAGAAAGCATCAAACGGCAACAATTAAAATGGTTTGGTCACCTAGTAAGGATTTTTTTTTGAGGGACGTAGCTGGCGGTTATACACCTAACCAGATAAGTGCCACCCCTGGAAACACTGCCGTGAACTCTGGTACTGCTAGTCGCATGGCCTCGGAGTTACGGGTGACTTATTTAAATTTAATTTCTCTTTATCTTTTGTTCTTTCGTTTCATCTGTTATTTTGGATACCATAATATAATGAATATATTGTTGTGTCTTCATCCAGTTTTCTTATCCTTTCAGCATATGTCCAATTATCGTTCTTGGGTTGATTGGTACTTCTAAATTGGTTGTAATTTTATGCTTTTCCATTTTCCAGTCAAAGATTGTATGGCTCACAGTATCTGTTTCTCCGCAGTATATACACTGGTCGTCTGAGGCTCTGCCAAATTGGTGCAGATAGTCCTTGAAACAGCCGTGGCCGGACAAAACTTGGGTGAGATAGTAGCTATTTTCACCATGCTCTCTGTCTATCCAGGGTTGAAGTTCAGGGATTAGAAGTCTGGTCCACTCTCCTTTAATGCCTGGCTGCCACTTTTGCTGCCATTCTTCAATTAATTGTTTCCTGGCCATTTTTTTAAGTTTGCTGCGACCTGTCTCCTGCAGTTTTCTTTGCTCTTCCACAAGCAAGTCGATTGGCGGGATACCCGCGATGGTAAACACTGCCTCACTTGACATTGTGCGGAAACTGCTACAGATTCTTAGAGCTATTTGTCTTTGCACTGCAAGGAGCTTTTGGATATTGCTCTGTTTTCCCAGTGCTCTGGCCTATATTGGTGCTCCGTACATCATTTTGGCCTGTACTGCGTAGCTGAACAGTCGGCGTTTACTGCTCCTGGGTCTTCCAATGTTAGGCATTAGTTGCTGCCATTGTCCTCATCTCCTTTGCTGCAGCTTCTGCTATGTGCGGTGTGAAAGATAATGTCTATTACTATGCCCAGATATTTTATTTGAGACTTTGGGATAATTGTCAGTTTCCCAATTTTAAATTTTATTGGTTGGACCTTTTTTTGTCCTATGAGAAGGACCGCCTTAGTTTTCTCTGGCGCTAGATTGAGGTTTTTGGATTTCATCCAGTTAATGATTTGCTCCATAGCGTGGTTTGCTGTCTGCAACAATCCTTCTTCTGTTCTGGCTGTTACCACCAGAGCCAAATCGTGTGCAAAGCCAATCATTGTCGCCCCCAATGGCAGTCACAATCTCAGCACATCCTCATATAAGACGTTCCACAAGGTGGGGCCTAATGTCGATCCTTGTGGAACACCGCTGCTGATGCTTCTCTCTTCCGTTTTTCGAGCCCCTTTTAGTATTAACTTTCTATCGCTAAGGTAGCTCCTCACCATGCGTAGTAGATTCGGTGATATACCTCTTGATATTAGGCCTTCCATGATCTGCTTCCAGCTAGCGCTGTTAAATTCGTTTCTAACATCAAAGGTTAGCAGCGCACACAGTTTCCTTGTTCTCTGCGTGCGAGACTTTCGGCAATCTCTATGACAGATCTTAGCGCGTAAATTGTGGATTTTCCTTGCCTGAAGCCAAATTGTTTTTCCGACAAACCATGCAAAATCTCAAGTTCTCCTGTTATTCTGCTTAGCAAAAGTTGCTTTAAGAGTTTTCCCGATAGTAGGGAAAGATGATATGTTCTAAATCCACCGCCACCACAGTCATGCGCATGCGCGTTGACCTTTAACCCCTAACCTAACGTTGACCCCTAACCTTGACCTTGGACCTTCCGGTTTCGACTTCCGGTTTCGACTTCCGGTTTCCGGTTTTGGCTTCCTGTTTCGACTTACGGTTTCCGGTTTCGACTTACGGTTTCCGGTTTTAACTTCCGGCAGCCATTTTCGGAACTTCTAGATGCGCGGGAAAATTCAAAATATAGACGCGAGGCGGGGAAATTCAAAATTAGATCCTGTTGAGACAAATGAGGTGTGAAGTTGGTTGCATACAGTTGGTGAAGTTGGTTGGGCTAAATACATGAGATTAGACAGACCAAGCTAAATACATGAAACTAGATTAGACTGAACTAAAATATATAAGGGATTGTTTAATGTAAATAAAATATATTTTCGATTGTTTTTTTATAATTATTAATAATGTTTATATTATTACTTTCATTATGTTATCTACGTTTTATTTTGATTTACGGCTTGTTGATTAGACGCAACCGGATGTTTGTCAGTCATAACACCAGGCAAGAATATAGGAGAGAGGACTAGACTAGACAGACTAGATTAGACAGATAGACAAGCGGAGAAAATTCAAAATGAGTTGCGGGTGGGTAACGAACAATCCTGTATGCATACATAATTGATTGCAAACATATTACGGATTGATTCAAATGAGATTATTGGTTTTAGGCCGGACAAGATCGGACAATACCGAACAAGGTCGAACAAGAACGGACAAGACTATACAGACCTTATATTTATCCGAATAATTTCCTATGAGTAAGCGAAATTTCTTAAACTTGTCTGTGAACCAGATCGTATTAATGTTTTTCATTTATATAAATACCAAAGAGTTCAATTTTCTGGCATCCACTTTTCATCTACTTGCATCCACTTTTCATTTACTTGCATCCACTTTTCATCTACTTGCATCCACTTTTCATCACGCTAAACAGGGTGTGAGGTCTATGTGACCCCACGCTAAACAGGGTGTGAGGTCTATGTGACCCCACGCTAAACAGGGTGTGAGGTCTATGTGACCCCACGCTAAAAAGTGGACGGAGTGGACGGAAAGTGTTAAGACTGAAGCGCGCTTCATTCCTAACACCTGTAACCTAACCCAACTAATCTAATGCTAACCTACCCTAATGTTAACCCAACTAACCTACCCCAATGAGTACAAGATTTTATTAGCAAACACTTTCCGTCCACTTTCCGTTCACTTTCCGTCCACTTTCCGTCCACTTTTTAGCATGGGGTCACATAGACCTCACACCCTGTTTAGCGTGGGGTCACATAGACCTCACATGTCTCACATGATGTATGCAACTAACTTCACACCTCATTTGTCTCAACAGGATCTAATTTTGAATTTCCCAGCCTCGCGTCTATATTTTGAATTTTCCCGCGCATCTGGAAGTTCCGAAAATGGCGGCCGGAAGTCGAAACCGGAAGTCTAAACCGGAAACCGGAAGTCAAAACCGGAAGTCGAAACCGGAAGTCGGAACAGGAAGGTCAAGGTCAGGTTAGGGGTCAAGGTCAAGGTTAGGTTAGGGTCAAAGGTACGTAAATAATGTATGTAATAAAGGTACGTAGGTACGTATTGCTTCACCTACTCTACGCATGCGCATGTCAGAGGTGGAGGTGGGTTTAGAACATATCATCTTTCCCTACTCCCGATACATCCAGTAGGCGAATAGGTCTATAGGATGTGGGGTTCCCTATTTCTTTATCTCCTTTTTTTGATGAGAACGAGCTTTGCTCTTTTCCATCTTGCCAGAAAGTTTCCCGTTGTGAGCAGCGTGTTCATCGTGTCCTATACGAAGCTTGATTGGTGCTGGGCAGCTATTTTTACTACTTCATGTGGTATTCTATCTGACCCCGGTGCTCTTCTTCGAATATTCTTCGGCAGTGAAGAGAGGTATATCGGTGACTTCGGGCTGTTGCCAATCAAAAGGAGTGTGGTGTGTAAAGAGCACATCACCTACTTTACGTATTGCTTCTATTGTTAATGCAGGAATTTGTGAGCAAATTTTCATATTTCTTCTTATGATTTGAAAGGCTTCCCCCATGTGTCATTTTCTAACTCAGAACATAATTTTTACCAGTGCTCCTGCTTAGTTTTGTTTATTAACTGCCGCCGCTCCTTCCTTCGGCTCTTGTATACCTGACTTGCCGCTTTGGTAATTTCGCTATCAGCATGTTTTGTCCTTAGGCGTTGGTACTTCCTCCTGGCGGCGGTGCAAACAGCTCTTATGCTCCAAATTTTCTCGGTCCACCAGTATGTTGTCTCTTTTATTTTTGGTCATCCTTCTCCAGTTTTTACATGCTTTGTTCATCGCCTGAGCCAGTATATCTGCACTTTTTTGTGTCGCTATTGCTTAGTTCTTCAGTTAGACATTCTTTTTTTTTCTTCATTCATGTGCTTTATTGTCCACATAGTTCTTGATAGGGGTGCTATTTCTTTTGACCTTTTGTTTTCTTGTATGCTGTAGATGATGTAGCGGTGGTCACCCGCTGAAGCCCTGGAGCTTGCTTGCGATTAAGTTATTGCAGAACGTGATATCTATAATGGACTGAGAGTTTCCTCGCCCAAACGTGTAATCATTTCCCTGGTTTTGTACCAATAGATCTAGTACCGCAGCCCAATCCGATACCAGGTTTCCTCTTTTGTCCATGCCTGAAGAACCTCAATAGGGGGACTTAGTGTTGTAACCTAGTGAGAATTAAGGAGAAAAAATCAACAAAACAAATATGGCAGGCGAAACCACACAAGCGCAGAGCAAGCGGCAGACCAAGAAAAATATGGGATGAGGTGGTGACAGAAACTTTAAGAGAGAAGAGACTGTCATGGAACGAGGGAAAAAGGATGAGTAAGGACAGAGTATAGATTAGTTTGTCATTTCTGTAATACTGTACTTGAGTCTATATAGATTATTACCTTTAACAGCTAACGGTATACTAAGGTTTGCAAAAAAAAAATCAGAAAAAATTTGTTATTGATATATTTAATATCTATACCTTTGTGGTTGAGAAACTTATTATTAAATAAGAAAATAATAAAAGTGTTGCGTTATTGATCATTTCTAAAAGTTCTAAAATCTATGCCTGGGTCACATAAAAAGTCTGTGTGGGTCAGTGTCTAACCCGTGGGTGATAGGTTCGCCATGTCTGATCTATAGCAAACATTTCTGCTTCTGTTTGAATTTGATCTAAAATTGGTAAAGTTCCATCAGAGGAAGCAAAACTAGACAAGACTACCAATGATAAGTTGACATAACCCCTTGACATACGAATAAAATGCGCGTTGACGTGTCCACATGTGATCTTATGACATATGCATGTTCCTTCTCATTTTATAAAATTCGTGATTACAAAAATATGCTAAATTCTTTAAGTCCTTGACAAGTCTTAGAGACGTCATTGTATGTCAAGAACTTGAGTATTTGATAATTCAAATACGTTTTAATTCAGAAAAAGAAAAATGTGTTTTGTATTAAAATTGTGTTGGGTCTTTTCAATTAAAGACCATGTTAATATACAGGTAGAAGTACAGAGAATTACGTTTAAAATTTTATCGAATTGCCTTGTTGAATTTCTGCTCTCTATTACCGTAAAAGTTTATTATTCATGCGTAAGCCGTTAATACTTTTTTGCGCTTTCTAAAATAGACCAATTTAAATTTTTAAATTTTGAGTAAACGCAACATAATTTTTCCTAAAATACACCTAAAGTAGCCCACGCAATCATCATAATCTAATATATACACTTGCGAGCAAAAAAATTAGGTCAAAGTTTGTTATTCTCATTACAACCACCACATAAATACGTTCGTTTTTGTTTACCGGTTGCTAGGCCTATAAACGATAAGCATTTTTAATAAATTTAAACTCATCCGAAAGAACATTAAATTGTCTTTCACGGCACATTTCAACGGCACATTTCTTTATTTAATCCCACAAATAGTTTCCAAAAAAAGAAATAGTTAAAGTCAAAAGTTTTCAGTGGGCCACGTAATTTTCTGAATGTATACAAGTTGAAATACGAAAATGCTGATTCGGTGAGACACAAGGTCAACGGTAATTATTTGTTCATTAATCAACCAATCAGAAGCGAGATAATTAGTTTAGCATCTACTGAAGGTGAGGCGGTCGGGCGGCATCTCCCTTAGGGTACATGCTAGAGCCGTTCGGACACCAGATTTGATTTTTCTCATCAAAGTGGAGTTTTAGGGTGAAAGTGGGGGTTGGGGGGCGTGGTCTGGGGCGGGGTGTAGGGGTGTGGTCTGGGGCGGGGTCTAGGCATGTGCCAGATTTTGCTCCTCCCGAAAAAAGGGCAAAAATGAGATAATAATAATGCCAACCACAGCAAAACATCTGCTGCCGTACGGACTTACTACCCGTACGATGAGAGTGAATGGAATCTATTATCAACGACTCACTCGCCCTGGGCTCAAGCCCACCAGCTAAAATCAACCACGAACATGGCATGATGGAAACACAAGCTACCGCAGGCCCTAGCTATGACGAGCGAAGGCAAACCTGTTCATTGCGATGCTGGGGGACCAGGACATCATGCAGAGAAGAGTCGGAGGTTCCCAAAGCTCCTCAAACCCAAGAGTAAGAACTTCATTGGTACTCTCAACATTTAGGTGCTGACCAAAAACAGGAAAACTAGATGCTAACGGACACCTGCGATAAATTCAGTATCCTCATATTTGCAGTACAAGATACACGATTTCGTGATTGTGCTCACTTTGACTCTGGTGGATATCGTATCTACAAGGGAAAGCCTGCAGTTAAGCTTTTTTAAAAGTGGTTCGGGGGAAGCTCTCACCAAACCCCCTATTCCACCTTGGCTTTAGTATGCGCCTGGTATCGCATATACCCACCCTGGTATCGCATATTCTGCATTCATTCAGGGTGGGCAGCCCGGACGGTTTTACTGAAAAACCGCCCTAGTTGTTGTCTCCCCGACCAGGAATCGAACCCGGGTCTCCCGCATTGAAAGGCGGGTATGTTGTCAACTACACCACCGAGGAGGACGCCTGCAGTTAAGCTAAGAAATAGTAATTTGCATATATTGGAAACCGCATTTCTAGTACATAACAGAATCCAGAACTCTGTGCTAGATTTCTCATCACCTTCGGAACGGATCTCCCTACTCATAATTAAATGCGCCAACAAGGCCTACACACGCACATGCTCCTGTTAACAATGACCCTGACAAGAACAAAGTGGAGAAGTTCTGGTCACAGCTAGAACGGGCACTCAACAAGATCCCTCAACAACATATCAAGTTCCTTCTCGGAGATTTCAATGCACAAATCGGCAGAGAAAGGGAGCACAGGCACATACTGGGAATTTCTCGGCACACAAAAAGACAAATGCCAATGGACATCGCCTAATCAACATATGTGGAATGGCTAATCTCCAACTAATGTCCACACACTTTAAGAAACACCACGCACGATGACAACCTGGAAATCACCAATCAACCACATCGGGGAATACCAAATCGATCACGTAGCGATAACCGGAAAATCCTCCCCAGAAATCATGAAAGTGGAGTTACGTGGAGTCCGACCATTCCCTTTCACAAATTAAAACCTGCTTCTTACCTAACAGAAGGAAGTTTCAAAAATCTAAATTCCCACGTATAGATCCAAAATACCTAAGAGAACACGCGGATGAGTTCGCACAATCACTACAGACCGACACACAAACATAGGACCAACTTCTTCAGACAATCCAGCAAGGAAGCTCGGTCAACCGCCACGAAAACGAAAACACAGATGGTGGTCATTGGAATACGACAGGGCCCTTGAATCCCGTATGCTTGCGTGGAAGACTTGGCATAGCAACAAGACACAAGAGAATTGGCAGAATTTCTTAAAAATGCAGAGGGAAACATCCAAAACGATCAGACGCATTAAACGGACATACCATTTCAAAAAATTAGAGGAAATCGACAATGAGTTTAAAAGAAATAACAAGTGAAATTTCTACAGAACATTTAGGGAAGAACTACAAGCCACCGAGCCTCTGGTTCCGTCGACCTGATGGAATCCTTGAAACCACCACCAATGCGAAATTCTGAAACAGTACTTCGAGAAGCTAAACAACTGTGAACCCCCTAAAGAAAGACTCCAATGCCACATAGCCGCCCCAAACCAGGACTCTGTTCCACCAACACAGGAGGAAATACGAAATCTAAAAAACAACAAACACCTGGAGAAGACGGCTTATTCGCTGAAATGCTCAAGATCGAAGGTGAACTCTTGATTGACATCATTGCAAGTACATGGAAGAGCGGCATCATACCAGCGGACTGGCAAAATGCTTTGATCCACCCACTACACAAAAAGGGCAACAAGAGTGATCCAAACAATTACTGAGGCATTTCCCTTCTATCAATCGCCTAGAAAGTTCTCTCACGTGCCCTACTCACCAAACTGGAAGAACAGACAGAACATCTGATCGGTGAATATCAGGGAGGTTTCCGACCGCACCGATCATGCGCGGAACAAATCTGGAACCTGAAGATACTGCAACCTCGGCAGCCGAATTGCACAGTTGTTACTATCATAGAGTTCAAGAAAGCCTATAACTCGATTGACCGCATAACTCTGTTTAATATACTTCACGAATACGGTGTGGATAGTAAAACAACCGTGTTAATCGAACAGACTTTGTCAGGCACAACTTCTAAAGTAAAATTCATGGGTGAAATCTCGTAGCCTTTTAAAATCAGTACTGGAGTAAGACAGGGTGATTGATTGTCTCCACGTCTCTTCAACCTGGTACTAGATAAGTTAATCAAAATATGGGAGAAAGAAGTACCTGGAGTATATATGGGGACAAACGAATAAAGTGCCTCGCTTTTGCTGACGACCTTGCAATAATCACCCGAAATACTGAAGAAGCTAAACACGCCATCGAGGAACTTCACGAAATCAGGAGCGGCCTTCAATACATAGACATAGACTCCAAAAGCTCGAATATCACACATCTTGCAACCAAATATATATATATATATATATATATATATATATATATATATATATATATATATATATATATATATATATATATATATATATATATCAAACAAGTTAAGCACTTCAAGTACCTAAGTGAAATAATTGGAAACACTAGTAAGGAAAGAATGGCTAACGAAACACGAGCAGAAAAGTTACGCAAAGCCTATACTTCTTCTTCTTAATTGCACTACAACCGATTGCCGGTCTGGGCCTCCTTCAGCATGTTTCTCCAAGCGGACCTATCACTCGCCAACGTTCTCCAGTCCCGGACTTGAAGTTTTTGTAGGTCAGTTGTTACCGCATCCTTCCATCTCCCTCTTGGCCTTCCGGCCCTTCTCCTTCCCTCTGGTTGGCCATTGAACAACTTTTTCGGAACCCTATGATCACCCATTCTCTGCATGTGTCCGAGCCATCTCAATCTTGCCACCTTGATGAAACTCACAATATCTGGTTGATTGTAGAGCTGATATAGTTCGTGATTATACCTTCGGCGCCAGATTCCTCGTTCTTGGGTCGCTCCAAATATTGCACGTAGCATTCTTCTCTCAAATACACTTAAAGAATGTTCTTCGCTCTGTTTTAAGCTCCATGCTTCTGCACCATAGGTTACCACCGGTCTTATCAGTGACCTGTACAGTGTGCACTTATGCTTGGGTTGGATTGTTTTGGATCTAAAAAGTTTAAGTAGCCCATAATAGCACCTGTTACCAAGAGTTATCCGCCTTCTAATCTCCTCGCCCATCCGGTTTACGCTGTTCAGTTGCGAGCCCAAGTACACAAATGTATCTACTGTGTCAAAGTGCTTTCCGTCTATTTCTAGCGTTGGTCCTACCTTCCGATGAGTTTCATTAGCCACCATGTATTTCGTTTTGTTTACGTTGACAGTGAGTCCTAGGTTATTTGCTTCCTTCTCCAGCAGCGAGTAAGTAGTTTTGGTCGCCTGTTCGCTTCTGCAAATTATATCAATGTCGTCTGCGTAAGCCAATAGTTGTGTTGACTTAAAGTACACAGTGCCGTTAGTATCCACTCCACTACTCCTAACGGCCTTTTCTAGTACGATGTTAAACAGTAAAGTTGCCAGTGGGTCTCCCTGTCGTAGTCCTTCCTCTGTTATAAAAGTCTCAGACAACTTGTTTCGTATTCTTACTACAGACGATACTTCAGACAGTGTTACTCTGGTTAGGGCTGTCAGTTTTTCAGGGAATCCGAAACTTGTCATTATCCCCCACAGTTTGTGTCTTATAACGCTGTCGTATGCTGCTCTGAAGTCCTCGAATAGATGGTGTGTCGTGATATTGAACTCATTACATTTCTCCAGGATCTGCCTAATGCCAAACAGTTGGTCTGTGGTTGACCTGTTTGTGCGGAAACCGCACTGATATTCCCCGATATTCTCTTCTGCGTATGGTAGTAAGCGACGGTACAACACATTAGCGAAGACCTTGTATGCAATGTTTAGCAGCGTTATCCCCCTGTAGTTAGAACAATCTAACTTATCACCTTTCTTGTACAATGGGCATATTTTATTATCCCTAGCTTCCATTCATCCGGTAGCTTTTCCGTTCTCCATATGTTTAATATGAGATCATGCATGCACGATATTAAGGATCTACCTCCATACTTCAACAATTCTCCTGGAATGCCATATGCACCTGGCGCCTTATTGTTCTTGATCCTGCGCACTGCAGTCTCTACTTCTTCTAAGGTGGGTTCCTATATAATCACCTGGGTGGCAAAGCCTATACAATCACCTGGAATATGTACAAGAAGAAATCACTGTCTACCAAAGCAAAACTTCGTCACTACCATACAGTCATTCTTCCAGAAGCACTCTATGCAATTGAGACTTCATCATTAACCATCTACATGAATGATATTGAGAAAGTAGAACGTCAGATACTGAGAAAAATATTTGGACCCAAGGTACAAGATGGTATCTGGATGCGTAAAAGCTCACAAGAACTGTATTCCCTGACAGAACGATTCTCCTCAGTTGCACGGAAAAGACGTCTGAAATTCTACGGTCATATAGTACGAATGGGTGACTCTCGATTGACCAAGAAAATCTTCCACATCATCAATGGAACCCGACAGTTCCAAGTGCACTGGCTGGTAGACACCCAAAATGACCTCTCAGTAATCAAGATAGACCCATTGGCAACTACACGAACTAAATTCAGGCAGGAAATAAATTCACATAACTTCACATCAAAGAATCCAACAGCTAAGAGTTTGAAACTACAAAACGCATGGACGCAAGAAGACAGGGCCATAGCGAAAGGAAGAAGAATTTTTGGGAAGATTAAAAGAACAAGATGAAAAGTGCTAAGTAATGGTTCTACGCGCTCATTAGAGAGGCTAAACGAATGTATATATAATCATACCAAAACTAGTAATAACTTGCAATCAAAATAAAGTAAATATAAACCACAGCTCTAACATAAACACATTGCAAACATTTGCGCGATTCGCCAATTCGCAATTACATTGAAAATTAATAGCAGGTCATGAAAGATGCTGTATAGTTCTCCTGTTATTTACTGTTTCGCAATTCATCAATTACAGAACTTCTAACGAGAGCAACAAAAATGTGGCAATAGTTAAGCGTAGGCCGTTAATCGATAGGTATTACTCTATATAGTCATTAGTTTGAATTATTGGAGAAGTTTCTAGACAAGCTTGTACTTCAACTTCTTAATTTGTTCTGCAATAGAAAGCTTTAAATTTCTAAGCATTAAGTATCTACATACTATCAAATCGTGTTTTTCAACAGATGAATAGAAACAAACTATTTGGAATAATAACTATTTGGAAAGTCCAGACGGCCGCACAAGAAATGAAATAGACTTTGTAATAACGGATAAAAAACATATAATCAAGGACGTAACGGTATTAAATAGATTTGATACTGGGAGCGACCATAGAATGGTGCGATCAAAAATAACCATTGATATAAAGAAAGAAAGACACAAAATGGTTAAAAAGACAACCAACCAACAATGGCACAGCCCACTAGATGTAGAGGAATACCAACAGTGCATCGCAAACCGGTTGACGAGTGGAAACGCGGACTAAAATGAGCGCACCAACAACCTAAACGACCGAATAACAAATGCCATAATAGAAAGTCAAAGTACATGCTGCCCTAGAACAAAACAAGAAGAAAAACTCAGCCAAGAAACAATAGAGCTGATGCAAAGTAGAAGAAACATGAGAAGTGAAGAGACAACCTCCATCGAAGAACTACGAGAGATAAATAAACAGATATCGAAGGCAATAAGGCGCGACATAAGAGCACATAATAAAGATAAAATTCAACAAACCATAGAAAACAACAAAAGTATGAAGGTCCTGCGTAGAAAACTGGGAAGCGGGAAGAGACAAATAACTAAACTCAGAAATAAACAAGGAAATATAACAACGAACAGAGAGGAGATCCTAAATGTCGTTGAAGAATTCTACCAACTTCTATATACAAGCCAAAAAGAACCAATCCCGGAATCTGAAACAGATATCGTATCAAATAAAAAGGGCATCATAAACCAAGGGTCTGAAATACTACCAGATATTACTTTAGATGAAATAGAATTAGCCTTAAGTAAAACGAAGACAAACAAAGCCCCCGGAGGTGACCACGTCACCGCAGACGCCATCAAAATCGGAGGTGTCCACCTGCTAGGAAAAATCAGAGACCTGTTCAATCTTTGCCTGTTCAACAGTACAGTACCAAATGAATGGAACAACGCTATTGTGATCCTAATGCACAAAAAAGGAGATATAGCTAACATAGAAAACTATAGGCCGATAAGCCTTCTAAGTCATCTCTACAAACTATTTACAAGAATAATAACAAATAGACTTGAAAATAAACTGGACTTCTACCAACCAGTGGAGCAGGCAGGATTTCGCACAGGATACGGAACCAATGACCTGCTACAAAGTGTTAAAACAATAGTCGAGAAAAGTATTGAATACAACAGACCACTCGTACTGGCCTTCATAGATTTCCATAAAGCATTTGACACCGTCGAGTTAGATGCAGTTATGGAAGCACTACAGGAATGCCGTGTCGACCATCGCTACACGAGAACCATTTACAACATCTACAAAAACGCCAGTATGACGGTTCAACTCCATGAAAACACCAAACCCATTCCAATTGGTAGAGGCGTGAGACAGGGGGATACGATATCGCCTAAATTGTTCACCGCGGTTTTGGAACTCGCTTTCAAAAAGCTCAACTGGGAAAGAAAAGGCTTAACCATAGATGGCAAAAATCTATCAAATCTGCGATTTGCAGATGACATAGTGCTGCTTGCTGACGATCTTAACGATATAAAAACAATGCTATTAGAACTCCAGGAAGCATGTAATACCGTAGGCCTAAGAATAAACTATTCCAAAACAAAATGTATGACAAACTTGGTCCCGAGCAGACAGATAGATGTAGGCGATAGAGATATTGATTTCGTAGACAAATACACCTATTTAGGTCACGAAATACGCATAACTAGAGACAACCAAACATGTGAATTTAAAAGAAGAATAATCCTCTCTTGGGCCGCATATGGAAAACTTCGGGACGTATTCAAAAGCGATCTGCCAGTCTGCTTGAAAAGGAAAGTGTTTGATCAATGTGTATTGCCAGTTATGACCTACGGCACTGAAACCGCAACACTCACCGTCGCCACTGCAAAAAAGCTCCAAATTGCACAACGAAAGATGGAAAGATCGATGCTCGGCGTGTCGCTACGAGACCATATCACAAACGAAGACCTACGCCGAACAACAGGTGTCACAGATGTGGTTGTGCGTATGGCGAGGCTAAAGTGGAACTGGGCTGGACACGTGGCCCGAATGTCAGATGGAAGATGGACCAAGAGACTACTGGAGTGGAGGCCAAGAGCAGATATACGAAGCAGGGGGAGGCCCCCCACAAGATGGACAGACGATATAAAAAGAACAAGAGGAGCCTGGATGCGAGAGGCTCAGGATAGGAGAAAATGGGCGGAAATTGGGGAGGCCTATGTCCAGCAGTGGACGCAAAGGGCTGTTTGATGATGATGATTTGGAATAAATCTTCAACTAGTTCAACTAGATGGAAAGCTTACCTAGACTTGTCCCTCATGTACAACGGTTAATACGACTTGCCATGTCTATTCTAGTTTCATCTGCTTGTCCATGGACTTGCATATGTAAGCTTAGTTTAATCTAGTTTAGATTATGAAGAGGGTGGTTGCGTCTGTTATTACGTGGTAATTCATACTTACACTGAATTGAAATTCAATTCAGTGTTAGTTTAGATTTAGTTTAACTTACTCTTAGCCACCTTGGCTTTGAGAGAATTTCTGCATTTAACAAGAAAATTTTCTAAATATGGTGTTATTATTCTTGTTTTAATTTTGTCTATTATTATCTATACAAGGCTAGAAAGCCTAAAAAGGAATACTAAACTAAATAGACAAATCAAAATTTAATTCAAACAAAAATAGACAAAAGTTCATATTACAAAGCAATATTAGCTAGATTGGTTACGTGTTTAAAATTATGATAATTTATTATTATATTATGTTAATTATTATATTATGAATTAGTTCATTCATATAATCAACCGTATTGTTATGACGCATTTAGAAAACTAAAATATAAATAATAAACGCACCTTATTTACATGTTCCTTTTCTACAATTTGCGGTAGATGAGGTCGTGTGGTCAATATTCAAAAATCTCACTTGCACACTTTTAGGATTCTCAAAAATTGGAAACACTAACCCACTTCACAACACTAACATTTCACTGGCAACTGAATAGGTAATTTTGAATTAATAAAAGTGAAAGTGTTTGTATCCGCGAGACACGCCGAGCGGATGACACCTCACGACTGTGCCAATTATAGCGTGCAAATTCTAGTTCGTTCGGAAAAAAAATGTTTCTCTTTGGGCTACGCATGGGAAATATTTCAAATTTTGTTCAATATTTAATAGACATCATCAAATTGTAATTTATCCTTTGGTCCTTTTAGTTTTATTTTTTTATCCAGTCTTATCTAGTGTTCTCTAGCCTAATAAAACTAATATTGTCTAGTCTTGTCTAGTCTGTTCTAGTCTTGTCTAATCTTGCCTAGTCTTGTCTACTTCGTTCTTGCGCCCAATTTCGCTCTCGCGTATAATTGACTACTTTCCGCCCTAGTTACAAAATGTACTATATTTTATTTTTATTGCCGTGTCAGAAAACATCAAATAAAACACAGATACAAATACTATGATTGAAAACATTATATACCTAATATTTGACCAAAACTTGGCCACTGCATTCAATGATGCTTCATAAAGTTCATCTTCTGTGCAGGATATCGGGCACAGTCTACACTGAAGCATATGTTTCACTCTCTGGTTTTCTCCACAGTCACACTGAATGCTATCTTCTTTAATGTAGCCCCATTTTGCAAGATTGGTCTTAGATCTGCCCACTCCTGCTCTTAATCTATTCAAGGATTTCCATATTAACCATCCTTGAGCATGACCAAGAGGTAAAGTTTCGGCTATCCTTTTCCAGCCCATGGGAAAAGATTCCTTCTTCTTGCAGTCCATCTCCTACCGGAGGTTGGACACAATCATGACTATTCTTATCCTGTTCACCGCTGCTCTGAACAGTTCCGTGCTGCTACAGCCACTCGCGCAGGTTCTTGAGCCAGGATACTCTACGCCTACCAAAATTCCTGGTTCCTTTAATTTTTCCCTGCATAATAAGTCTTAGAAGACTATATTTGGGGCCTCTCATGACATGGCCTAGATACTCTAGTTTCCTTTTCTTAATGTTCAGCACGACTTCGCATTCCTTTTTTACCTTTTCAAGTACCTGTTTGTTGGTGACTTGATTCATTGGTTGAAAAGATTCCTTAGCTTTTCATAATTCTAGCCTGGCTTTTTTGCATGTTGTCTTCAATTCTTTGGATGTTCTTAGGAAACTCTTCCTAGACTTCAGCCTCTGAGCATGTACTTCATGCCCATGTAGAGGATGGGCGGCTTCCTGTTGAATTTTCTTCCTTTGCTTGTTTGCAGCTATTTCTCGCCGAATAGAAGGTGCTATTATTACTGCGAGCTGGTGAAGGTACTTAGTTGGTGTAGATCTTATGCTGCCAGTTATAGTTCTACATGTTTAATTGAGAGCTACATCCACCTGTTTAGCATGAGTTGAGTTATACCAAACCGGACAGGCGTACTCTACAGCGCAGTAGCACAACGTCATTGCAAATGTTCGAAAATATACTATTAAAGTATTAAAATAATTTAAAGTATTTTGAGTTTTAAAAATGTTTTAATTTTAAATAAAATGTGTTATATTATGATTTATCATAAAAATTTGAGGTGTAGATTGGCGGTATTTAAAAATGTGGCGGTGGTGGCGTTAATACGTTAGTACCGGTTTTTCTTCTTTTCTCTTCCCAGAGCCTTTAATGCGACCGCTTCTTTTCTTTCTCTCCTCATCGGAAATGAACCGTTTGGGCCTCCTCATTGTTGGCTTCTCCTGAAATGCTTTTATACTGTCTACATCCTTCTCAACTCTCTTCTGTTGTGAGCCATCTGCAGTGTGATGCCAACTTCTGCCGCATCCCTTCTCACCTTATCTAGCCATTTAGATGTGGCCTTTAACCCCATGATGTAGTTGAAGATCCTTCAGTCTGAATTCATCGATTCTTAGTAGGTGTCCATAGAACTTTAAACTTCGATTCCTCATTGTGTCCGTGATCTTCTCAGTATATATGAGTTCTTCTTTATTCCTTATACTCCAAGCCCTATCAGTAGTTTTCTGTGGTCCTAGTATTTTCCGCAGAATCCTCCTTTCTTTCTTCTCGAGTTCTTGATACTCCCGCTCTTTATTTAAAATAAGACACTCCGAGGCGTACAATCCTTCAGGTGTACTACCCATTTATAGTATCTGATTTTGGCCTTGTAAGATAATGCCCGTTTGTTGTACTTGTTCTGCGTTAGCTTCTAGGCCAGGTCTAGTTTTTTTTGCTCTTCCTTTATTTGCCTGCTTATCTGGTCCGATGGGTTGGATCCATTCCCCAGATATTTAAACTTCTTCATCTTCAAACATCTCAACTTCACTTCGGAGCTTGTACTCCATATATTCCGTCTTTGCGTAGGAGATTTGAAGACCCGTTTTTACTGCGATTTCATGAAGACACTCAAGCATGTTTCGAGCGTCTTCTCGGTTATTGGCTAAGACAGCAAGGTCATCGGTAAAAGCTAAACATCTGATTTCCAGGTTTTTCCTTTCCCTCCCAAAGCGTATTCCGTTTATTCTTTCCAAATTCAGGGCCTCTTCCTAGGTTTTCATTATTTTTTCCATCACGATGTTGAACAGCATTGGGAATAATCCATCTCCCTGTCTGAGTCCTGTCTTAATTTCAAACGGATCAAAAATTTCCTCAAAGAAATTGAAAATCAGTGTTTGTTTGATGATTTCTCTCGTTTTTTTTTTACAATTCCAAACTCTTTGAAGGTTTTAGTACCTTCAAAGAGTTTGGAATTGTCAAAAACGATTGTCTGTCAATTGAGTCGCATGCCTTCTTAATTTCTACAAAGATGACCACAGTATTCTGGCTCCTTAGGGCTCTTGTTCACTGAATGCTTTTTAGATTGAATATCTGTTGGGCGCATGATCTTCCTTTTCGGAAACCAGCTTTGTATTCTCCAATGAGGCGATCAGCCTATTCTTCCACTCTGCTCAACAGAACTTTAGATAGTATCTTATAAGCGATTGGAGGTAGAGAGAACCCCTGTAATTATTTGGATCCGTTCGTTTACATTTCTAATGAAGTGGATCTATGAGCGCACATTTCAGTCATTTGGGGTCTTTCCCGTTTTCCATATTTCTTCCATAAGGTGATGGATTCTTTTTTGCAGCGATCTCTCCGATCTTCTACATTTCTGCCATAATATCATCTTCCACTGATGCTTTAATATCTTTCTCTTTGATTATCAGTTTTATCTCATCTAGACTTTGTGGTTTGGAATCTGCGTTCTCGTGGATTTGGTTCTTGAGGTCCAGTCTTCCTAGAGGTTCTTCGCAGTTTAGCACCACTTTAAAATAGTTCGCCAATAGTTCATAATAGTTTTCTTTATTATTAGCAACTTATTATCTTTTAATAGTTTTCTTTATTATTAGCAACCTTGCTAACGTCTATGCGCTTAAAGCAAAGAGTAGCTGGTTGATACCCTTGTAGCTCCTCTTTTGAAGGTTCGACAAAATTCCCTAGTGCTATTCCTTATAAATTCCTTGTATATGACAAACTAGCATTTTCTTGCAAAGAAATCATCGAAGATCAGCAACATGACTTCTCACAAAAGAAATCTACGGTTACAAACCTATTAATCTATGAGCCTGAAATCAAGAAGAGATTAAAATCCAAATTGATTCCATATATACTGATTTCTCTAAAGCCTTCGGTACTGTTGAACAGAACATCCTACTTAGAAAACTGTATTGCCTTGGCCTTAGTCATGTAATACAGAAATGGTTCCACAGTTTTTTGACTGGGCGCAATCAGAGGGTCAAAATAGGATCTTCTATATGCTATGAAATTGCAGTAACATCTGGGGTTCCACAGGGTTCGCACTGTGCACCACTCCTCTTCAACTTGTTCATAAACGATATAGAGAGTTTCTTCAGTCATAGTAAATATTTACTATTCACTGACGATCTAAAAATTTTTAGGCCTATAAACTTTCACTCTGACCAATTGCTACTTTAAGATGATCTAAATTGCTTTGTCAAATGGTGTAGTCTCAACAATCTTCAACTGTGATTTTAGCACATTATTTTAAAATTAGTCGCTCTATAGTTATATCTTTCTGTGCTCTCTAGATTTAAGATTTAACCTAGCCGATTATTGTTTATGTTCATATGATCATGTTTGAGTGTATGTATATATGTGTGTGGGTATGTATATGTGTATATATGTGTGTGTATATATGTTTTATACTTATTTTGTAATGGGGCAACCCGTGTATTTCTTAAAATAAAAAATAAGATATGTAATAATATAAATAATAAGATAATAAGAATAAAATAGAGTAGAATAATAAGATAAATAAATTCTTCTTCCCGTTTTTCCACCCTAGATGTGTCATATCTTCTCTGTCGAGCTCTTATGACCTTGGAAACTTCTTTACTATCATTCCTGAAGTATTCCCATTTTTCATCGGTTTTATTGGAATACTACCTCTTCCATGAATACTACCTCTTCCACATTTTTTATTTTTCTTGGGGGGTTTCCCAAACCTTCAGATGCTTTGATCAAGGATTTTCTTATCTCATCCCAACTGTTCATCTCCATATCAGACAGATTTTCAAGGCATTTGCTCGCGCCAATTTTAATAAATCTATATTTTAATTCAAACATTTGAATCGATTTCGGCACCGATCAATAGAAGGGGAAAGGTGCATCTACCTGTTCCGAAATCGCGCGATTTATTAATTATTATTTCGCGAATTTATATTAGTCGACAAGTACGCTTGGAAGGTGCGAAGCGTGTAGAGCGAGAGCGAAACGCGAAGCCCACTTCGCCCGGCACATGCACGCGTTCTTTAGTTTTCAAGCCAAATTAACCAGGGGGTGATCACGAGCCCAAAGGGCTGAAGCGGAACCCAACGTCCTGAAGACAACAATTGTAAGGGTCTATCAACTATCCCTATTTCCTCGCTTAAAAGAGGCGCCAGAAGGACGTTCCCACGTGGCCGAGACGCTAGCAGCCCTCACAGGTAAGTGACTTGACCAGCCTGTATTTTGCTTGAGAATTTTGAGTTTCGTGAGACATTTGTCCTTGTTTTGCTTCAGGGTCTCAGTATTGATTCTGGCCTTGCTTATTTTCCGCTTGGGTCGGTTTGGCTGAAATTTTACTTGGATGTAATGGTCTGATTCAATGTTTTCACCTTTTCTCACTTTAACGTTCAGGATTTCCTTATGGTTCCGGGTTGTTATTGCGACATGATTGATCTGGAACTACCCTAGCATCGAGTTTGGAGAGACCCAAGTCTTCTTTTTATTTGGTAGTGCCTTGAAGTATGTGAAAATTAGTTTCAAGTCGAATTGTCTACAAAATGCGATAAGTCGTTCGCCATTCCTATTTGTTCTTGATGAGCTGGATAGTTCCTCACAACTGTTTTATATTTCTTTTCTGTGTCCACTTGAGCATTGAAGTCTCCGAGCAAGATTTGTACATGGCGTGGAGGAACTTTGCAAATTGCATCTTCAAGAGTTTCCCAGAAGTAATCCACCTTTTTAGGCTTTTTCTTCATTTATCGAGGTATTTGCATTGATAAGGGAATTAGCTTTATTTTCAGATCGAATCGTGACGAGAGAAATCCTCTCTGATGAGGAGGTGAAATTGATGATGGATTCAATTATGGTGCTTTTGACTACAAACCCTGTCCCTAGAATCAGTATGTTGCCATTATTTTGATAGCAGGTTTTTCCTTTGTACATTCTGAACCCTTCTGAATCAA
The DNA here is from genome assembly GCA_944588485.1 of Phosphuga atrata. Lineage (NCBI taxonomy): Eukaryota > Metazoa > Arthropoda > Insecta > Coleoptera > Silphidae > Phosphuga > Phosphuga atrata. The sequence continues at coordinate 5,054,027 of OX155901.1, forward strand.
ATGGGTTCTCGTCCAGATATCTGGTCTCTTACAGTGCCAGTATAGAGATGTTCCTGTACTCCAAAAGCTTGACCCGTTGCTTTAATTTTCCGACATTTAGAAGTGTATTGATGTTTAGCGTCTCAAACAGATGTTTTCGCATGGATCGTACCTCCTGCGTTGAGGTCCTGGGAAGCTCTGACTCCGCAACCGATGATGTTCCAGGCTCTCCAGATTCCAAAGCTCTGGGTGCACCGCTAATAACGGAGGAGGATTTCCGTTTCCGACTGCCTGCTGGATTAGTTTCTACCGAAAGTGTTTCCATCATGCCTTAAGTTGAAAATAATTGATAGGGCGAGCATAGCTCAACAGAGTTAAAAGTGAGATTGTAAGCCCCAGAGTTTAGTTAAGGCCGCCCATAACCTGAAGTACAGACTCCTTTTGGTTATTTATTGGCTTTAGGCCTAGGCCGCACTACGGTTAAACCGCTGCGGTTTTTAACCCTTCGTGCGGTAGGTAGGGTGTAGTACACCCAGACCAGGATAGATTAGTGGATATTTTAGAGATTAATCGTTATTTTTTCAACTAGCATTTGTAGCGACCACGGGCCGTTATTTTGAATATGTCTGCTATAAACAGCATAGTAATATATAAGGCCAATAATAACTCCTCAATATTACGTCGAAATTTTCTCAGACTTGGCAATGGAATTCGTTTCAGAGCATTAACGAATTAGAAAGGAGAATTTTCATTTACCAAAAGAACTTCGTAAAAGGACCCCAGCATCATGTCGTGAATCCTGAAACGAACCAGCACGAAAAGTGCTAAGATCTGTCAAAAGATGTGAAATATGCTAATCTAAAAAAGATCACAACACTAAATACACTTGTTACCAATTATATCGTTTCATATGTATGGAGCATGCTATTTTCGCATGTGAAAAGTGTACCAAATCTAAAGATGAGTCTGATTAGTTACATGATATAAAAAATATATTTTAATTTGATTTATTAGTAGAAAAAAAATATGTTTTTGATTATGGGTTTGTTACAATCACCTTGCGCTCCGTGTTACATACTTTAACCTACCGCTCGCCGGGTTAATCGCGTGATTTTGTGAGTCAAGTAAGTTAATACAAGCGGCCTAAGTTGCGTTTTTGTCTCGCGACTGATTTTAATAGTGTACTGTGTGCTTCTCGGGCGGTTTCGCGGTTATAGCGGTTACCGCTAGCGGGAAAAAACCGTAGTGCGGCCTCGGCCTTAAATTGTTTATAATTAACTGAAAAATAAATATTTTTTTAACTTTTTCGCATCAAACTTCCGAAATTATTTATAATAAGGTTTAAAATACATAAAAAATTGATAATTTTTTTTTCAACAACCCAATTACTTAAAATATGATCAAACAAAATATCAATAATAATTTATTTATACGTTATTTATCCATTCTAAATTACGTTCATTACGCATTCCAACAAAATACAAACTTATAGATTTAATTGCAATTACCCAATTCAATAACAGAGCAATATATAAGAAAATTAACTGGCTAAAATCTGTAAATTGCACGGTGGGCGGGGGTGTGTATTAGATAAATGAGTGGAAAGAATAAATCCATTATGCAAAACTTTGAAATCGGCTGTGTTGTAATCAAACTCAAAATATACCCTCCATTCTCCCTGGCGTCCTCTCTAAACAGTCTCATCAGGATTTACATCTTAAGTGTCTAAGTGCATCTCGAATAGCATTATCTAAACTACAAATCAACATTACCGACAATTTATATTCGAAACATCAACTCCTATTTAAAATAAATTATGCAAATTTCTAGAATAATATCAAGATATACCACAACATACAAAGTTGATATCAACTTATAAAGTTGATATAAATTGATATCAGAAGATATATAATTTACAATACAGCATATAAAATTGATAGGGGAGAGTTGCCTGTAGCGTACTGGTGTACTAATAAATCGTACCTTCTCAATTTTGAACCATCCAAAGGTTTTAATTACAATCATCCAAAGGTTTTAATAATAAGGTTTTAATAATCTAACGCTAACTAGGTAAACTAAACCCTGCTTGGGCATTATAAACACAAAAATGTAATGGCTACGCCCGCGTTTTTTTGCAAAGAAGACTTTTAGAAGAAGATTTTTAAAAAAAATCAGGTAAGCGCAATGTAAATCTAGAGTCTGATTCAATAGATGATATCAAGCGCGTAAGAACCTGTTATTATAAGTTACTAGCGTAATTGTTGTTGTTAATTAAAATATACTAATCGAGTAAGGTACCGTCACTGAACTCGAAGGGGGTCAAAAGTCAAGATTTTTTGAAAATTAAGAAAAATTGTCAAAAAATGCGGTTTACGTCTTGAATTTTTTCCAGTGAATTGAACAAAAAATTAGGTTTTTTTGACGAGCCTTACCAAGTTCCGACCCCGCAGGGGGCGGCTGTAGGTGCGTTTTAAATTTTTCACTTTTTCCGTAAAAACTCCGTTCCTCTTGCGCGTCCAAACGGGAAATTGTCATTTTCTGTTGTAAAACTGAACGGGCCTTCGACCCGTGTCTGTCTGCTGCTCGGAAGTCCCACACGGCGTCCTCCAGGTCCCAAAAACAGGAGATCGTTTCTAGCTCTTTTGAGGAGCAATTTTGGTCCGCGGCTCGATTTTTTTACCGCTTCCTCTTGCCGCGTCGATTTCACGTTTTTTGACGTCATGCGGAAAAGTACGCGACCGTCGGTTCACCCGGTGCGGCGGAAAATGTAAGCGAAAAAAAAACGTTTTTTTCATCACATCTGTGGACGCCGTACTCTTGATTGAAGAGCGCCGTGTCTCCAAACCGGTTCGTTCGATGCGAGATGTTTACCCGCAACAGGCGGTAGAAGATTCTGGGACCTGCGGCATCCTATTCCCGCTCTGGGTCAATTTTAACACAAAAATCGGAAAAACGCGCTGTTTTTTTCACCTAATTTGCGGGGATCCCTCTCCTGGAATACCCAACAGTCGGATCGGGACCGGACCGGCACCAATCGATTCGGCATAGTGTCTTTAAGTTTGTTTTGGAGTTTAGTTGCGATTGCATGCCGGATGGCGCCGGGAGGCCCGAAAAACCATATTTTGCAGATGTACGCGAGAATCCTCTGGGATTCGCTAAATTAAATAGCAGCGCCTCGCTGTGGTGGTTTCTGAATATAGAACGAAAGGGTCTATAAGGCGATAGGATCGACGCATCGCTCGATCGCAGTTGGGGGTCTCGACGCCCGTCCAAACTCGAAACGAATTTTTCAAAATTGAGCAAATTAAAACCTTCAATATTCGGTGAAATGTTTTAGAATTGTATTGCTCTTTTCAGGGATTATAGCCCTAGGTGTCTACTTTCGAACGACACCAGTCTCGGCGCATTACACCTCCAGGGACGTTCCGCAGGCCCCAATTCGCGAAGTGTCACTTTTTTTTCACCTCTTCAAACGGAAACGCGAAAAAGAAAATTTACATTTCCAGTCCAACAAGTGCATGTCCGGTGAAAAGGCCAACAGTATGGCGTTTGAATTTCTCTAATCCATCAACGGATTCGCACTCCAGGTCAAAAATACTACGACCATTGCTTGCCGCTGAATCGCCAATTTACACTTACAGCTGATCATTCTGACACTAATTTCGCTCAGGTTATGTGCAAATGTCATTGTTGAAGTTTATCCGTTTATGATTATTCGTGTAATTATGAGAAGATAAAATTTAAAAAAAGAATTTAAATAAAAAATCTGATTTTTCGCTCATTGTTAGGTTGAAATTCAAATCAAATTGAGATTTCAGATTTCAAGAGATATCTTGAAATCTCTAAATTGCTGATTTCGGCGACTCTGGCTCTTGATTAGCAACACATAGCAACGTCAAAATTCGCAATTTTTCACAAATTTCTACAAGAAAGCAAAGATTTTACACTTTTATTTTAGCAGATTCTTAAAATTCAGACCATTTTACATCAGAAACAGTTGCTTCCGTTCACATTTGAATTTAATAATTTATTTCATAAACCGCAATATTTACGAGTTTTTTTTTGAGAATAATTGGAGCTTTTAAATTGAATTTATATTCCAACGGTACAACACGCGTCTTCCTCGGATGTATAGCAACAGAGTTATTGGCGAAAAACTTTCAGTATTACCATTTCACTGCCGAAGGAACAGCCTTTCAATATTTATCGGTATTTTCGATTCAAATTCGAATACAACTCATCAAGTTCTATTAAAATATGCTGCATCAATTTTCTGCTGCTGGCGGTCCAGACGTGGCCGACGTTTGAAATCTCCCTCCAACTGTTTACTTGATTTTCAAACATTTGCGTTTTTCATTTCCCTACATTTCTAATAAATTCTTCTAGCATGAATCGATAGAGAAATCTTTCCTCTACCAGCGGAGCAAATTTTATCATTCCTTTGCAAACCGTTTTACCCGGATTTTTTTTAAATGCAATTCATTTGCCAGGATTCGGGATGGCTAGCAACTGTTGCATAGTCAACTCCGCCCCACAGAAGTTTCCTTCCATTTTCCGTGGTGAATGGTGTCCGGGAAAATTTTATTTCTCAGATTTGTTAAAGTTGGAAAATTCTACATTAGAAACAATTGAATATTCTTGCAAATTCACACTCTTACTTGAGTAAAAGTAAGCTCGGCCATATTTGATTAGAGTTTTTACTGATTTTATAAAAGAAAACTATTGTTTTACTAGTTGTTTCAAAAGGCTGACATCTTTTGTGGATACATACCAACTTATTCCGCACCAGCAGCATGGTTTTCGCAAGGGAAAATGAACTAAATCGGCTATTTTGGAAGTCACCAGCAAAATCATGCGTGAGGTAGATCATGGAAGACATCATATTGGATTTTTTTACGATCTATCAAAAGCGTTTGATTGTATATATATATACATATATATATATATATATATATATATATATATATATATATATATATATATATATATATATATATATATATATATATATATATATATTTATAAACCTTTATTGGCATTTTAAAACAAACACTTAACAAACATTAGACCTTACAAGCTAGACAATCAACATAATAAACAATTTTTTTTTTTCACATTACATTTCTCAAACGACACATAGACTACACTGATCCGCCTTTGCTGTCTTTCCACTTAACAATTTTAGCCATTAGCGGCCAGCCCTGACCGCTTTCATCCATCAACGACTTCCAACCTTTTCAAAGCTCTATCTTCTCAGTCGCACTCCACACACAACCACTACAGCTTGTACCCCAATGCTCCCAACTTTCTATGCCCGTCCCACATATACGGCAGGTTCTCTCGTTTGGCGTCATCCAGTACCTCCTGCCCCTTTCTTCATTGCCGCATCTAAATCTGGCTATCATTACTTGGGGAACGTCAGATTTTCGGAGGTAATCTGGTAACTTTCCCAAAACGAGTATATTTTGGTACTCGGGGTTGTACGATCCCTCTTCAATGTCCTTTAACCTTTCCTGCACATCTATCTCAAACATTCTTTCTCCTACCATACTTTCTACATTGCTACCTCTCTTAATCATTCTCTCCACTTCCACACCCGACCAGCCACCCCTTTCATACATCTTCCTTCTCTCACTCCCCCATATCGTTATCCTAGCATTACCCGTCCCTTCTTTCCTAGCAGCTTTGAACACTTCCTTTACGACCCTATCATCTCCCATTCTTTCTACCTTACATTCATACCTCGCAAACCGCGCTGCAGCCAGACACGCAATTTTGACTGCACCTGTTTCTTGCATCACTATATACCACGGAGTTGATTTTTCCAGCTGCAGCATCCTTTTTAACACTTGCAACTGCATTCTCTCTATCTTTTCTACCTCATTCACACCCCATACTTCAGAACCATACATTAAAATACTACGCACACACACCTTCCAAATCATCATTTTTGCTCTGAAGATTTCCTTGCATTCACTCTTCCATACACTCCAGAACCTGTTAGCAGCCACCCAAGATTTCTTTACAATGTAATTTATATGCTCCTTAAAAGAACCGTCCTGACTAAACATAAATCCAAGGTATTTGAAGCTGCTAACCTGTTCTATTACATTTACACCCCATTCAAACTTTTCACTCCTCCTTCTTCCTCCACCATTTTTGTCTTCTTCACATTCACGACCAGCTTTCGTTTCATAAAGAACCCTTTCACCCGTCCAATCACCTCTCTCATTTCTGCGTACGTGCTTGTCAAGACAACTATGTCGTCGGCGTAGGCCAGACTCCACACTTTTTTTTTCCCGATTACTATACCACCTGCTTGACCTCTGCGTAATACCTCCTCTAAGTCTGCTATGTAGATGTTGAACAGCAGAGGACTTAGAGGACACCCCTGTCTTAGCCCTTTCGATACCTTAAAACATTCCGACACATTCTCCTCCACTTTCACTCTACAATACGTGCTCCTATAGAAGCTCTTAATACTTTCCCGAACTGAACTCGATATCTTTTTCTCCTTCAGACACTCCCACATTTTCACCCTAATGATAGAGTCGTAATCTGCCTTCAGGTCCACGAAGAGGGCGTACACCTTCCCTTTCGGCTTTGTCAGTTCGTTCTGGACAACGTAATTGAGAGTAACTAAATGCTCAGTAGTTCCTCGACCATGACGGACCCCAGCTTGAACTTCCGGCAGAATACTTTTTTCTTCAACTTCGCCTTGCAGTTTTTGCTCTAAAACCTTGGCGTATACTTTGTACGACGAGTCCATCAGTGTTATACCTCTGTAGTTATTTGTGTTCTCCCTATCCCCATTCTTAAACACTGGTATTATTAATCCCTCTTTCCAACCGTCCGGCATTTCTTTTTGACCTTTATAAATCCCGTTCAATTCTTTCAGTAGAATTTGTCGAATTCCGGTCGGAGCTACACTCCACGCCTCACTAGAAACCGCATCCTGTCCCGGCGCTCTTTTGTTTTTTACTGCACGGAGGACAAACTCTAGTTCTTCATAAGATATTTCATCTTGCCCTGGTCCCTGTACCGTCCTTTCAACTTTTTCATAGAGCTCCTTTCCCATCTCGTTGCCTAGAATACCTTCAAAATAATCTTTCCATCGGACTATGGGAATATCTCTGATGAATTGGTTATATTTCTGCCTCCTCGATGCTAGGTATTTCCATATCTCTGCCTCACTGCTCAGCTGCCGAACCCTCGCCATTTGCTGCTCTTGCCATAGCTTCTCCTTTTCCTTTCCTAGATCTTTAGCTTCCTTTATAAGTTCCTTAAACTGCACATATGTATAATTCCCTTCTTTCCACCTTTTAAACGCCTCTCTGGCTTTCTTCTTCACGAGGCTGAACTCCTGGTCGTACCAGCTCTTGGAATAACACTCTCTTACTACTACTTGTTTATATGTAAGCGTCCCTTTCACAAGTTCCGTCTTTGTTTTGTAACTTTATCTTTGTTTGATTGTGTAACACATGACCGTCTCCTAGAGAAGTTATATACCTATGGCATACGAGGGAAAGCAGGTATGTGGTTAAAATCCTTTTTGATAAACCAAATCGTTTTAGTTAAACACGGAAATAGCTCAGCCCAATCCAGAACTGTTGAAACAAATGTGGGTGTTCCTCAAGGCAGTGTATTGGCACCGATGTTTTTTTTTACTTTACATCGCTGATTTACATCTACCTACATCAACGGAGGTCAGTGCACCTTATATGTAGACGATTCGACGTTTATTGTACCCGAATGCTGTAGTTCGGATAATGAAATCGCAGCGCAAAACCTTATGCATAAAACAATGGTTTGCAGCCAACAATCTTTACTTAAACAAGGAAAAAACAGAATATATAATATTTCAAACTGAAAGAAGTAAATATGCAGAGGATATTAAAATATGTATATATGGTTAACACATTAAACGAGCAAAATGCACAACATTTTTGGGGATCTAGATAGAAGAACACCTCATATGGAATTACACTATTAAAAATATTTGTGCAACCCTTCACAAAAGGGTATATCAAATAAGATGCTTAAAAGACGTTTTATCTAGGGATGAGCTCTTAACATTCTATTTTGCGAAAGACATATCATTTCCTATGGCATAGCCATATCGGGGTCTTCTTCGCAGATAAAATCATTACTGATAATACAAAAAAAAATCATCAGAGCTATAATATAATTTTATAATCATAATATATATTGGAAGTAGAATGTCTTATACGCCAAAATAAGGCAAATATAGATAAACATAAAGTTGCCATAAAATGCCAGAGGCAAAGAAAACCTATATAAGCAAAGAACAAACTTAGTACTTTGCAGCAAAGGACCAGAAAAAACGAGGAATCATGATCTATAACAAATTACCTCCCACAATTAAAAATGTAAAATCCCAAAAGACATTTACGAGAAGTGTTAAAAATCTTCTACTAGCTTAGGCAATATACAGCCTTCAAGAATTTAATCATATTTTTTAAGTTCAAATGTATGTATAGCCTTATGCTTCTTGTTTGTTCTTACACATTTTTTGTAAACTAGACTTAACCTACAGTAATATTGTTACATACAGGCGAATAAATTATCTGATTTGATTTGAATTTGAGTATCTGTGTGGTATTGTTCGTGTCGTTGATGGAGGACAAATTGAATATCTCTAATCTAAACTTGAGAGGTTCGTAAATATGTGTGTAGATGTGTCGTAAATAAGTTTCATATCCGTATATCTTAAAGTGTAATTAATATTTGCATGCGAAATATGTATATTCTTATTGAAACACCCTGTATATTGATAAAGATTGAATCTTGTAAATTTAAAGTTATCAAATTCATGTGCAAATTCAAGGAAATCAAGAAATAGCCTTCACAAAAAAGCCACCGAATTAGATTTAAAATAGTTACTTTAAATTAAGAAATTAACAGGACAGATTAATATAGCAAGTTGTATATAAAACATAATGTACCGCCATTGTTACAAAACATAAATAATTTATTAATGCCACAATAACAATACATTGTGCGGCACACAAAGAGGTGTGAAAAGCACATGTTTATTCATTCAAATTTTGGGCCTTATCGAAACTTATTATTGATTGAATTCAATCAACAGCATTCCATTTATTCCCGTGTAGGCGCGCACAACAACGTATTTGCATCAGCCGCGCATATTGTCGTTTCGTTCCACATAATATATAAATAATTAAGTGTTCGTGCACCTAGGAGAAACCTGTGGGCCAAAGGAAGAAGACGAAGAAAAAACAAGATAACGTTACGCAAGGCGGGGGAGTAAACGAGGAGTTTCGACGGAAACGCACAAAGCAATGAAGCGGCCGACGGTTTATTTAGACCTTTAGTGTTCTAGGTAATAATGATGGTTTTCTGGCAAGGTACAAAGGGAGTTATAATTCGATATTAAAATTCAATTACTTCGCCTTATGATCGAGTTTTCCTTTCATTGTAACCGACTATTTCTAATACACAATCCAATTGCCTTATGCATTTATCTCATTCATTTTTAAATACATCAAAGAATACATTAGCTTCAGTTCCTCAGAGTCTTATTTATTTAAATTTTTCAAATAAACATACAATGCTAAACAAACAGACATAAGGACATTATAAACTACTCTAGAACACTAGACGAATACAAGACTAGACTGGAAGACTATTTGTTATAATATGTTAATTCAATTTCAAAATTGACTGTTTTATTGCGAAATTGATGAAAATTGGACAGCTGTCATAACATTCTTCCAGGCAAAGCTATTGTTATAAATTGTTAAATCAACGTCAAAATTGGCTGTTTTATTGAGAAATTGATGAAAATTTGACAACTATCATAAAATTATGCGGGCTTGACAATCGTTCTTTTCACAGAACATACGGACATTATACACTACTTTATTACACTATACGACTACAAGACCATACTGGTAAGACTGTTATTATTTGTTAAATCAATGTCAAAATTGATTGTATTATTGCGAAATTGATAAAAATTTGACAGCTGTCATAACATTCTTCGAGCTTGATAATCGCTTTTTCAAAAGACATTAAGACATTATGTTGACATGAGGATTATACACTACTCTGCAAGACTAGACTGGCAAGAATATTTTTTATAAAAGGTTCAGTCAATGTAAAAAATTGACTGTTTTATTGAGAAATTGATAATAATTTGACAGCTGTCATAATATTATGCGAGCTTGACAATAGTTCTTTTCACAGAATATAAGGACATTATACATTACTCTAGAACGGGGGTCGGCAAAGTAAGGCTCGCGAGCCACATGTGGCTCTTTTGGTGTGAGCTTATGGCTCTTCAGAAATATATTAAAACATAAAAATGATCACAAAAAAAAACCAGAACTGTCTCTTTTCGGAAGTGTTACGACCGCCGCCGCCAAGTTCATAACTTACAATCACAGCGCGGCTCATCTCGGTTGGTTCTTTTAGTTATTGTGTCTTGCAATCAGTGCCGCATTTCTGCCTAGGCCTACAAGGCCCTGGCCTAGGTGCCCAGCCAGCGTAGCGGCCCCGGTGGCGAAATCTTTATATAAGCTCAAATGGTCTCAATGACCTCGCTTGCGTTATCAAAGGGCTTTATCGAAAATATTAGAAGTATAATATTTTTACTGCATTGTAACAAAACAGGGCGCTCATAATATGACTTACAGCCCTGCGCGCAACAAAGCTAGAATTAAGCCTTCTCGTCCTCCCTTACTGCAGGCAGTCCATTCTATATGTCGATGCAAGAGCCAAGAAGACTAGAGACAGGAGAGTAAACTCGGGTGGAAGGGGTAAGATAAAATAGGCCAAAATATTCGTGCCTAAGTGGGCGTCTCTCACATTCCGTACACTGCGCAGTATTCATGTGCGCAGCGTTTGCTTGTGTTGGTATGTCATTGTAAGCCGTGTTCTGCGCCATCTGTCAAGCTTCAATTGCGCAAAACATTATTTCTGAAAACGCCGTCACAGCTACAAAAAACGATTCTTTTGAATTCTCATGAGAGCTTTGGATCAAAAAACAGTGGGAAATATGTTATGACCCTAGAACGTTTGGCTGACTTCGATGTCTTTTCTGGACTTACACATAAAACGCCACGGTAACAAAGGAAGTGGCACAACATCATATCATGATGAAATGATCAATAACATGGCAGAAAAGGTAATAAATACAATCGTGACTGAGATAAAAATTGCCAAATATTTCTCTATCTCTGTGGACTCTACTCCGGACATTTCTGATGTAGATCAACATTCTTCTATAGTGAGATATGTCTCTGCAGATGAATGTCCTGTCGAACGCTTTTTGAAATTCGTTTAAAATTGTGGCCATAAATCGGAAGACCTTGCTAAAGTCGTCCTAGAGACATTGAAAAATCACGACTTTGATATCGCCGATTGCCGGGGGCTGTCTCGGCAAACAATGCTATAGTTAAGCTTCAATGTGTCGGGTGTATATTCTGGTTTTCAAGCGAGTATACAACAAGTGAACCCTCTGATAGATTTCGTTCCCTGTTTGGCTAACTCACTGAATCTTGTTGGATCCTCTGCGGCCGAGCCTTGTCAAGCTGATTTCAATCTGTTTTTCAATCTTTGTTCGGTATTTTGCAGTCATTGTATGTTTTTTTTTGCATCAACACACAGATGGGAAATTTTGCTGTCGAAACTGAAGTCAAATTCAGCAGTCGTGAAGGAGTCTTTCTCAGACAAGATGGGCTGACGCCTGCCGAAGTTTATGTTGCTCCTGGGATGAGATAATAGCAGCTCTTCAGATAATTGCCAATGATGCAAATGAAAAACCATCTACACGCTCTGAGGCTTCAGGTCTTCTGTATTCATTAGACTCCATAGAAACTTGCTTTTCGTCACTTTCCTGAAATGACATCTTGGAAAGGTTCGAAAAAATAAGCAAATGTTACCATCGACCTGGGTGGGTACGATCGTTGAAATGTATCAGTCTTTGGTAACATACCTAGAACACCTAAGGAAACCTAGTACCTGTACCTTTGATTATTATTAGTCGAAAGTTATTGAAAAATCTGGTGAAATAGCTTTGCATATGACATGCAGAGGAAACGTAAGATAGACGAAGAAAAAGAAAATGAGACAAAACACTCTGACAGGGACACATTCAGAGTACCATTTTTAACGTCATTATATTGATAGATTAATAGATAGAATTACAGAACTACGGAGACGCGGAGAGTTAACTAAAAATATCTACTACTATCTACTAAATTATACTACTACGATATCTTCAAATCTGTCAGTAGCTACAATTACACGGAAATCTTGTTACTCTTTGGCACACCCCGCTGAAGAAGCGTGGTGTGAGCCGTTCGCTGCGTCAAAGCAAGTAACGGGAACGGTCGTATTGAAGATATCGTATTGGTAATCTCCTACTTTCAATTCTATTATTAATTTGGTTCAAACCATGATATCTCATTTTGAACTTTGTTATTTCTTCTGTAAATTAATTTGCTAACCACAATCCATGGTGGCCTTGCGATACGAATTCCAAACCGGAATCTATTGTTTGTTTATTGATTTACGTTATCTGTCAGTTTGCCATTAGATAAGAGTTCCCGTTGGATGAGGAGCCGACGAGATCTTCTTATCTTGGACTCTAAGGTAGTAATTACACAAATTCTAACTTTATTTTCTTTACTCTTTCATAACATCTGTTGGCCTTCAGCCCCTGACACAAATCGGTCTTGACCGTTCCCGTTACTTGCTTTGACGCAGCGAACGGCTCACACCACGCTTCTTCAGCGGGGTGTGCCCAAGAGTAACAGAAGATTTCCGTGTAATTGTAGCTACTGACAGATTTGAAGATATCGTAGTGGTAATCTCCTACTTTCAATTCTATTATTAATTTGGTTCAAACCATGACATCTCATGTTAACTAAAAAGTTTAACTTTCTAATGAAAGTACATCGTTTGAAATTTAAAGACAACCGCGAAGGAGCCACAAACCTTATAACTTTTTATCTAGGATATTTGGATAGGACTTTGGAAAACGAGTATCTGCATCTATAAATGTCGAGTGGCTAGGGCCCCTGGGTCTGTAAGTCTGGGCCTGCTTGCAATCAAGTCAGAAATTTTTTATAAAGACAAGTTCCTTTTTTAACTGATGGATGCATGCGTAAAACAATGTTAACTTGGCAAGCTTTGTCGTGCGTCACGAAATCGTCAAAAACGGAAAACCATTCAGTGATGGTGAGTAGACAGGACAAAAAAACAGACAGGACAACAAAATGTCATTAAATGTATGCCAACAAAAAGTTGATGATGTTAAATAGGCATCGGCCATATCAATAGCACTCGATGAGTCTTGTGACATAATGAATACTGCACAAGTTGTCCTCTTTGCTTGTTATATTTCATCAGATGGTCCCAAAGAAAAACTCCTGGGTTTATTGCCACTCAAGTGTCAAACACGAGGAGAAGATGTTGCAAGTGCAGTGACCGAATGTTAAGCAGAATCACATCCCGCTTACTAAAATTGTGTCAATTGCAACATATGGAGCTAAAAGTATTGTGGGTAATAAAAAAGGATTTGACACAATTTTAATCCAAAAGATTTTGGTAAAGTTATGGATTTTGTAGTCAAGTCCACGAATAATATCATCGCAAAGGCGTTTAATCACCGTCAATTATGAAGAAAGTACAAAAATATATACTTTATGAAAAAAAATCATCTCTGGGTGGCTCTTGATCCAGTTTGAAATCATTTTAAACCTTTGTGGTCCTGTGTCGGGACCGCCCCGACATTAAAATTTGTAGGTTCCGGTCCTATGTCGGGTCAGCCCCGCCAAAATATTGCGGGTATATTTAACTTTGATAATGAACTTAGAAGTATGTTTTTCAGTAGGTAATCAAATAAAAAATTAATACAGAAGTATCAAGTTAGTGGTTTTAATGTCGAATTAGGCCTACCATTTATTTATTTTAGGCTGGAGCTAATACAAATCGAAATTTGGAATTTAGGTTTTTTGCCAAAAATGGAACATGACTAAAATTGAACTACTGGACTGCTTTTGATACATTACTAAATAAAAGGAAAAACGCTAGAGTAAAAGTTTTTATCGCTTTTTCTGTCCAAGAATTTAAACGGGTGTATTTATCGTATAAGGCCGAGGCCGCACTACGGTTTTTTCCCGCGAGCGATAACCGCTATAACCGCGAAACCGGAAAAATTAGTCGCGGGAAAAAAACGCAATTGAGGCCGCTTGTATTAGCTTACTTGAGTCACAAAATCACGCTGTTAAAAACCGGCCTAGGCTTAAAACCAGTTTATTTTATATTTTATTCTAAGCAATATTATATATTATACAAAATAAAAAAAGTTTTCTTTCGATTGTTTTCTTTGTGCGAAATGTAATATTTGAAAATTCTTTTTCTCAGTGACATGTGCAATTTTATTTTGAATAGTGACAAACTACCACTCAGCGTAAAGCGCAGATTGATGCATTTGTTATAAATAAAATATTTTAATTTCTATGTTCATCTCAGCGACATGGCGTATGCGCTGGTCTAAAGCCTTTTTTGTTTTGAATAGTGACAGTAATCAACATAGTGTACGCGTAAATAATAACTTGTTGCATTTTTGTTGTAAATAAATTATTTAATTTTCATTTATTATTTGAATTTATAACAATTTGTGAAACTGTTAGTTTTTTTTTAAATCACTTTTGTCAGTTTGAATTTGCTGGTAAGTGATATTATTTTTATATTTTTACATTTTATATATGATATTTACTTTTTTGTAATTTATTATTTTTTCAATCGTAGTAGAAAATGCCAAAGGCTTCATGAAAACGTCTACAAATCACTTCCAGCGATGAGAGCCAATTTGATTCAGAGATTGATTGATGAAGTAGATTTTGAATTGGTAAAACCATACAACATTATAGATAATCAGATAAACTTAATAAAGACGGAACAAAGCTTGAATATATAAATATACTCAACCTTTCCGGAACTCTATAATACTAATGAGTCTTTTTAGGACTACCAAAAACAAATCTCATATGAAATTTGTCAGTTATTTTATAGCTTTCAGTCCACCTTCGTGGCACTCAACAAAAACCATAAAAATAACATTGAGTTTTAAGATCATGTCCTTCCGATACCTTGAGTGGATAGCCTTCTGTGGACGCGTTTCGAGATCTATCTCTCATCAGCACAGCTATGCTTCCATGAACAATATTTTGTAAATCACTCACTTGAAAACCCATGTGGTGTTTGGGTTAGATGTTTTTAATTTTGACATTTTGTGAGAGAGACAGGAACTTAGCAGGTTATTGATATAAATGATAAATTTTGAATTGGTAAAACCATACAACATTTTGAAGTAGATGATTCTGAATCCGATCATGAAAGTAATTCTGAGGAAGAAAGCGACGAAGAAAACAGAGTTCTTGACGAGAGCAGATGGAAATTATGACAACATAATTGACAATATAATATTATGACAATACAAATGACGAAGATTTTGTAAAATTACCAATATACTGCTGGGCACGGTTATAACCCTCCAAAAAATAGTCCAGCCATAGAAGTAGAATTCTTTCAATTATTTTTCACTAATTAAATTATTGCAGATATTGTGAGAGAAACTAATAGGTACGCAAAGGAAAATATACAGAAAGTGACGCCCTTACAAAAATATTCCATATGGTCGGATTGGGTGGACGTTACACCCACAGAAATGAAAGCATTCTTTGGTGTCATTATGAACAAGGCATTACATGATAATGAGATAAATAATAATGAGATAAATAATAAGGGATGATAATGGGATGATAATAAGGATGATAATGAGATAAATAATAAGGGGGTGTAAGGGGGAGAAGGTAAAAAAGGTCACATACCACCCCAAATGTCAACCTCACCTGCACGAGCGATGACCTCGGTCATCCGGCGCACCCTGCTACGTAACAAACGAGGCTCTGACGACCGAGTAACGGCGGAATAACCGTCAAAACGGGAGTAAAGGAAATGATACTCCCCGACGACCCCTATCAACCCGCATCGGCCAGCGTGATAGGTAACGGCTAAACCCCTCTTAATATGAAAGATACAACAAGAACGCGGCCCTTAGTCCCCGGCGGACCGCTAGCACCCAACCAAGGTAGCGGTTGGATCAAGCAGCGGTCAAAGGGTGCAAAGAATCACCGGGAAACAACAGGCTACCAAAACAAACGACGTACACTGCACATCTGTACTTATAACACGAGAACGCTTTCCAGCGAAGAAAAAGTACTCCAACTCGAAGAAGAACTAAACCAAATTCACTGGGATATAGTAGGTCTGGTTGAGATACGAAGAAGAGGAGAACAGCAGATTACCCTAAAATCAGGAAATACCTTATATTACAGAGGAAACGAAGAGAGCTCCGATGGAGGAGTAGGTTTCATAATACATAAAAAACACACAAAACAGATCCTACACATAGAGAGCATAAGCACCAGAGTATGCTTTATAATACTGAAACTAAACCAAAGATATAACATAAAGATCATCCAAGTGTATGCCCCAACATCCACACACACAGAGGAAGAAATCGAGACCTTCTATGAAGACATCTACTCTGCAATGTCAAAAACTCCAACATACTACACACTAATAGTTGGAGATTTAAACGCCAAGCTGGGTAAGAAGCAAGACGACAGCGAAATTTCCCTGGGACAATACGGGATAGGAGAAAGAAATGATAGGGGAAACACCTTACTGCAATTCCTTTTAGAACATCGTATGAATGCTATGAATACCTTTTTTAAGAAAGCCGAACACCGGAAATGGACCTGGGCGAGCCCTGACGGAAATACACGAAACGAAATAGATTTCATCATCACGGATAAAAAACAAATCGTACAGGATGTCACAATACTCAACCGGGTGTCAGTGGGAAGCGACCACAGGATGCTAAGAGCAAAAGTTGTGCTACGATTGAAAAAGGAGAGAAGACGGCTTGCAACATCAAAGAGCAAAGAACAAACTACAGTGAACAATAACGAGGAATACAAGAAATCCATAGCAGAACGACTAGGACACGGTAACATCGAGGAAATGAGTATAGAAACCTTGAGCAATGCAATCGTAACATCGATACAAGAGGCAACACAGATACATGGTACGAAACTGAACAGGGAAGAATGAAAACTATCAGCAAACACACGACAACTTATGAAACAAAGGCGAGAAAAACTACAAAAGCACCTACTACATACAGACCAGCTGAGAACACTAAATAAAGAAATATCAAAGGCCGCAAGGAAAGATATTAGAAACTATAACAAAACAGGGATAGCGAAGACTATCGAAGAGAACAAAAGCATGAAAGTACTGAGACAGAAAATAACACCTGGAAAAGCAGAAATTACCAAACTCGAGGACCAAAACGGGCAAACTATCAGGAACAAAGAAGAGATCCTGGAAATCGTAAAACGCTTCTATTCAAATCTCTATAGCGCTCAAGAAACACTAGAGCCGGAATATACCCGTACCATCCCCAAAATTTGAAACCAAGGATCAGAAGATCTACCGGAGATAACCCAAGAGGAAATCTCAAAATCAATTACGGAAATGAAAAATAACAAGGCGCCCGGGGAGGATGATATTGCGATCGAACAGATTAAGGAAGGGGGAGTCGAGCTATTAGAAGCCATAAAGAGTTTATTCAACAAATGTCTCACGAAAGGAATAACACCAACAGCATGGGACAATGCAATCATTGTTATTATACACAAAAAGGGAAACACGGCTGACCTAAAAAACTACAGGCCAATAAGCCTGCTTTCGCACCTCTATAAACTCTTCACCAAAATCATAACTAGACGCCTCACAACCAAACTTGACCTTTATCAACCGCCTGAACAAGCAGGATTCAGAGCCGGATATGGAACGAACGACCACATGCAAACCATCAAAACCGTAATAGAGAAATGTGTCCAATACAACAAACCACTTGTCCTTGCCTTCGTGGACTACGAGAAGGCATTTGACTCTATCAACCACAATGAGATGTTTAAGGCAGTGGCGAATTGCCGAATAGACCATAGGTACTCGGAGACTCTACAGCACATATACAAAAATGCTACCGCATGCGTTAAACTACACAAAAAAAACCGGACAGATTCAGAATACAACGCGGCGTCCGACAAGGTGACACCATCTCGCCTAAACTATTTACAAACCTCATGGAGTACATGTTCAAGACCATAGAACTAGAAGATATGGGCATAAACATCAATGGCGAAAACCTCAACCATCTACGGTTCGCAGACGACATTGTGCTAATTTTGGATAGCCTAGATAAGACTGAAAAAATGCTTAAGAAGCTGGCAGAACAATCACGAAAAGTCGGCCTTAAAATAAACATCTCGAAAACGGAATTTATGACCAACCTAGTATCTTCCCGAAACTTTATAATGGAAGGGATTGAGATCCGGCAAGTCACCTCATACAAGTATCTAGGCCACGAGATTAAAATCGGCAGAGACAACCAGACACATGAGATTGGAAGGAGGCTAAGACTAACGTGGGCAGCCTACGGAAAACTAAAACACATTTTCAAATCCGACATCCCCAACTGCCTAAAACGTAAGGTGTTTGACCAGTGCATCCTACCAGTCTTAACCTACGGAGCGGAGACTCTAACACTCACACAAAAGTCCGTCCAAAAGATCAGAGTGGCGCAACGAGCCATGGAACGTTCCATGCTCGGAATTACATTGCGAGATAAAGTGCGGAATGAAGTACTAAGACAGCGATCTGGGGTTAGCGATGCAATTGAAGTAATAACCAAACTAAAATGGAACTGGTCCGGGCATGTCGCAAGGATGCCAAACAACAGATGGACCAAAAAGATCCTGGAATGGCGAACTAGACAGGAGGCATACAGAAGTAGAGGACGCCCACTTACCCAAAGGACAGACGATGTGAAACGCATCGCCACCAACTGGATGCAAGAAGCGCAAGATAGAAGTAGATGGAAGATGTTAAGAGAGGCCTATGTCCAGTGCATTACAAGCAGTCGACATCCAAAGCAGTCGACGAGACAGGCTGAATAAAGAAGAAGAAGAAAGATTACATGATAAATCATCCATAAAAGAGTATTTTAGCGAGGAATGGACATATAAGCATGCCTTCTTCAAGGACGTTTTTTTCTAGAAAACGGTTCCTCCAAATATATTGGTCATTTCATTTAAACCCACCTCCAGAACAACCCGTAGCTCATATATCATCTCGAGGCACAAAAGTAAAAAATGTCGTAGATTACATTGACAATAAATGTAGAGAATACTATATTCCTACACAAAATATTGCAGTAGATGAAAGTACTATTGGATTCAAAGGGAGAATCATATTCAAAATGTATAATCCACAAAAGCCAACGAAGTGGGGACTTAGGGTATATGTCTTAGCTGAATCAGAAACTGGGTATATAAGTGTATTGTTACCATACTACGGGTCCAGTACAACAGCTACTCTTATTCGTCCTGATCTCCCGTTCACATCAAGAATAACATTACATTTGTGTAATAAATTATTGGAAAAATCTAACGGTACCGGTTTCCACTTATATACTGACAGATTTTATACAGGCACAGACTTAGCTGATGAACTACTAACCCTGGCCATTCACACAACTGGTACAATAATGCCTAACAGGAAGGGTTTGCCTGAAGAAATTAGAAAAAAAAATTAAGACTCCAAAAGTACTCGACGAAAACATATAGGAAGGGTAATAAAACGATGGTATTATCTTAGAAAGATAAAAGAAATGTACAAATACTTTCCACTTTTCATAATACAGAGACTAAGTTGGTGACGAGAAGAATAAGGACCGGAGCAGTGGAAGAAATAAGAAAACCTGTAGCGATTATCGACTATTCGAAAAATATGGGTGGCAGTTGATCGTGCCGACCAATACATAGCAAGTTATGGCTTTACAAGAAAGTCACTAAAGTGGTGGAGAAAAATGTTTTTTTGGCTTCTGGAGGTAGCAATAGTAAACAGTTACATTTTGTTTTGTAAGCAAAGACAAGAAGATGGATTACAACGGAAAACCACCTCCAGTATAGAAAAGTGTTATTGCAACAACTTTTAGAAGATATTAGGAATCCGAAATCTGGCAAAACAGGTCGTCCGTCAACATCGGATTTGGAAGAACGGCTAAATAAGAAACCTCATTTTATTTTTTCAAACGAAAAAAGTAATTCAAAACAAGGATTGTGCAGTTTGTAGTAATCGAAAGGTGCGCGGTGGAAGAAGAGAAACTGTATTTTTTTGCGACACTTGCACACGTAAACCCGGCCTCCATCCTGGCGAATGTTTCAAAAAATATCATACGCAAAAGATATTCAAATAATATGAATAATGTGGGAACAATAATATTCATATCAAAATGATTAGACCGATTTTGCTTCAAATAGAAATATTTACTTCATAGCATTTACTATTTTGTTTTGTTTCATATTGATATTTGAAATAACATGGAGTACACACATATATATATATATATATATATATATATATATATATATATATATATATATATATATATATTATCTATAGTATGTTTCAAGATAAACTTCTACGCATAATCATCGCCCGAAGAGAGGCATACGATTAATCGTTTGATCTCTGTAAGGTGGTATAGACCTATTACTAATAACTTTTTGTTACTGTTTTTTTTTTATGAGTGCTAATTTATTTTGGATTGTTTTGATGATTTAGACTACAATTTTTTTGTGCATTTGTGATATTGGATTTGAAAAAATATATTTTGTTATAAATAAATTATAAATATGTAGTTTCATTTTTTTTATTTTTGAAAAATAAATAGGACCTAGGGTATATGCTTACAGAAATTAAATAGGACCGCTAAGGGTTAAAGAAAAATTTGGCTCTTAACTTTATTGAGTTTGCCAACTCCTGCTCTAGAACACTAGACGACTACAAGACTAGACTAGACACTATTTGTTATAAATTATTAAATCAATGTCAAAAATGTTTTATTGAGTTTTACTGTATTATTGAGAAATTGATGAAAATTTGACAGCTGTCATAACATTCTTCGAGCGTGACAATCGTCCTTTTCGCAGGACATTAGGACATTATAATGATATAAGGATGTTATACACTACTCTACAAGACAATAGTGGCAAGATTATCTGTTATAAATTATTATAGCAATGTCAAAATTGATATAAGAATTAAACAACAAAAAATAATAATAATAATCCCATTTAAGAAGAAGGCAAAACACCAACTGCGAGCAAGACATTTTTGAAAGGAGAGTGATGACTCCTGCAACAACAGCAACATATCGCCGGAAAACCTACAACACTTTCTCGACATCCGCAAAGAGACAAACAGAACCATCAGAAAAACCAAACGCCAATGCATAACCGAATAGCTCACATAAATTGAGAATAACTTTAGAAACTACAACTGCAGAAATTTCTATAGAGCTTTTGCAAATAAAATTAAAAGGTTACTCACCACAGAATTTGACCTTCAAGAAAAAAGATGGAAAACTTGCACTCACCAACCAACAAAACTGCGAAGAAGTGTCAAACTATTTTTCCGAGCTCCAGAGTTGCCCCGAACCATCCGAACGATTCCCACACACATCCTCAAGAAACACGCAACCCGACGCTGATCCACCGACACAAGAAGAAATCCGACACCGCATCACAAAACTGAAGAATGAAAAGACATCACGAGAAGATGGAATAACCGCAGAACTACTAAAAAATCTTGGACCACGATCATCATCACAAGAAATCACACATATCATTCAAGAAATTTAGCGATGTGAAGAACTCCCAGACGATTGAAAAAGCGCACTCATCCACCCACTCAAAAAAAAGGAGACAAATCTGATGCGAATAACTACAGAGAAATCTCCTACTTTCCGTTCCCTACAAAATCCTATCCGCTTGCTTCTTACAACGCACACAAGAACAACTCGAACGCCTAATTGGGGAATATCACGCGGGTTTCAGAACACACAGATCATGCACCGAGCAAATTTTCAACCTGAAATCTATACTAAAAATTCGAGCTACACGAAATCTCTCAACCATCTGCACATTTGTCAACTTCAGGAAAGCTTATCACTCCATCGACCGACAATCCCTGTTTAATATACTGGAAGAAACCCATCTGTACCCGAAAACACAACGGCTCATCCAACAAACACTAACAAACAACTTCCAAAGTCAAATTCAACGGAGAACTCTCAAAACTTTTTCCCATCAAGACTGGTGTTCGGCACGGCGATAGCATCTCCCCATTACTCTTCAACATCGTTTTAGACAAACTTATCAAAGTATGGGAACAAAAACTGGAAAATCGAGACCGGTAAGACTAGGGAAACAGCAACGTCACATGCCTACCCTCACATGCCTTCGCTGATGATCTCGCGGTTCTTTCCGAAAATGAACAAACAGCAATCCATCAGATCGAAGTCCTAAAAGAATGTGCCGAGAAAGTTGGACAAATTTCCTTTTCGAAAATCGAATTCATGGCCACAAAACACATCAAAACAGAAAATGTAATTAAAAAATACGGCACAATAAGCAAGGTTAGCACTTCAAATACTTAGGCGAAATTATTGAACCTACAGGAACAAAAAGTGCAGTGTTACTCTAAGGGGAGGGAAATGACGAGAGACTCATAGAATACGCTAGCCGGTTGCTGACATCCGCGGAAAGGAATTACTAGACCACAGAACGAGAAGCTTTAGCTCTGGTTTGGGCCATTTAGAAATTTCGTGGCTACCTGGAGGAATCCTCTGCCGTTGTCGTGACCGACCACCAACCCTTGAAATGGTTAATGTCGCTTAAATCTCCCAGTGGCAGATTAGCCCGCTGGCCACTACAGATCCAGCCCTATAACATAACTATTGAATATACCCCAGGAAAAGCAAACTCTGTCGCAGACTTCTTGTCTCGCCCAACGGCACCAGAAGAAACGTTCGATTGCAGTCTAAAACTCGGAGTCTATCACTCATCGGCCATCATGAAGTTCGAATCTACTACAGTCACACCCGAACCCGTGGTACCTGTACGTCGCCGAGTGCGACCCCTAAAAACACAAGTTTAGATGTCAGAACTTTGTCGAGGCGCCAACCAGTTCTACAGGGGTAGCTTTGTAACAAAATATTTCCCAAACTCTCCGCCAAGGGATTTCCGTTAGAGCCACTGAAACTACCTGATGCTAGCCCTACTCCAGAGACACACACCATACCTTCGAGGATGCGTCTTCCACCCCTACCCTCGAACGATGCGCCTTCCACCCCATATATAAGAGCTGATCTAGCTCCCTACAAGATTGATCCCACCGAAACCGCCGCCGTATACCCCACTGAAACCGCCACCGAAGATTAGACTAAAAGCGCCGCCGAAAATCCCACCGAAACCGCCGCCGAAGATTCCACCGAAACCGCCGCCGAAAATCCCACCGAAACCGCCGCCGAATACCCCACTGAAACCGCCGCCAAGAAGACCACCGTAACCGCCGCCGAAGATTCCACCGATGCCGCCCCCAAAAATACAACCACCGATGCCGCCCCCAAAAATACAACCACCGATGCCGCCCCCAAAAATACAACCACCGATGCCACCCCCAAAAATACGACCGAAGCCGCCGCCAAGAAAAGAACCGAATCCCCCAAGAGAAACCGCCTGATGCGCAACCAGACCAAGAGGAAGAGAAAACTACCGACACAAATAAAATCAAGACAAAAAGACAAAGGACCAAGAATAAACTAAGAAAACAAGACCCACCCGCAGCCAAGCAGAACCTAACACAGCCCACCGAAGAAAACCAAGGAGGAAACGAAATGAAAAACTAAAATTAAAAAAAAAAAAAAACGAAAGACAAACTAAAACAGACGACAACAACAGACTAAATAACAAAACAAGAACAGAAAAACAAAACTCACGACGGCGGAAGGACGGGCTCACGCCCAAAACCGCCATTGAACAAAGGATGCCATACTCCCTACAAGCAGTCTAGAATCTTTCTGGCTCACTAAATAGCACTAAGCAAGCACACCATTCGGTCCTTGTCCTGGTCATTTAGTAGCCCTGAGAGATTATTCCACGACAACTGTATTTCGATATATTTGTGTTCACCCACGCGGTTTTACTCAAAAAACCTGTAATCATTGTATTTAGTTGTATAATAAATGTACATAAGTTTAAAGAAGGAATAAGAAACTTGTTTTATAAATACCTCTTTAAATTAAGGTTATATATATATATATATATATATATATATATATATATATATATATATATATATATATATATGTATATGTTGTATTGTTTTCTCGGGGATTCCGCGTTGATGTTGAGGGTTGGTTCTGAAAAGAACCGGATTCTCGACGTTTCGGCGAACTAACATTCGCCATTCTCAAGAGATATAGGCGTCCGTGCGGGTCAACGGTTAGACGCATACTGCCCAGTAGTATGACCCGCACGGACGCATATATCTCTTGAGAATGGCCAATGTTAGTTCGCCGAAACGTCGAGAATCCGGTTCTTTTCAGAACAAACCCTCAACATCAACGCGGAATCCCCGAGAAAACAATACAACACAGGTATCTATCCGCGAAAACCTCAAATATAACAATATATATATATATATATATATATATATATATATATATATATATATATATATATATATATAAATATATATATATATATATATATGTTTTCTTGGGGATTCCGCGTTGATGCTGAGGGTTGGCTCTGAAAATAACCGGATTCTCGACGTTTCGGCGAACTTACATTCGCCATTCTCAAGAGATATATGCGTCCGTACGGGTCAACCGTAAGACGCATACTGAGAGCTCGTTCGTGCGATGCGACTACTTATAGCTGTCTGGCTTCGGGTCATGCGTGCTGTGTGCGGTGCTTCGGTTCGGTTGTTTGTTTGTTTTGTTGGTCGTACATGAGTCTGGGGTGTCTGGGATTGCATTTTGAGGGTGCATATGATCGGTCGCCATGCTGGGGGCAGTCTCAAGGAATCGCCCCTCGTGTTTATGCAGTAGTCTCGTTTTTCTATCTCTATGGCTTCTCTGTATACTCGTTAGATTTCGTGGCTAATCTGTGCAACAGTTCTTAAATTTCTAAAGTCCATCCAGTGACCGCTGTTTGTGTGTTGGACAAGTGCCGATGAAACTTTGTCTCTGTGTCTGACTGAAACTATATGTTCGTGAATCCTAGCAGATATTTTTCTATTGGTACGTCCAATGTAGGTTCGTTCACATGTTCCGCAAGGTATTTCGTAAATTCCATGGGATTCTAACGGGATGGTGTCTTTAACGCTGCGTAGCATGGAGGATATTTTCTGGTTAGGTTTGAAAATGGTGTCGATGTTGTGTCTTTTAAGTATTCTGGCGATTTTGTCAGTTGATCCATGAACATATGGTAGGTATGCTGTGCTAACGGGTTTCTGGAAACGGGTTTTTATCACAGGACATAAGGACATTATATTGACATAAGGACATTACGGTATACACTACTCTAAAATACTAGACGACTACAAGACTAGACAGTCAAAATTATTTTTTGTAATTTGTTAAATCAATGTCAAAATTGATTGCTTTATTGCGAAAATGATGAAAATTTTACAGTTGTGAACTTAACCAGCCTAAACGACATAACTAATAGCAGTTTTGACATAACATGGCAGTTTTGATAAGACTAAATAGATAAGATGATATATAGATAATATGAATAGATAATAGATGAGATAGACAGATTAAACAGACAAAACTATGCAGACTGGACATACTAGACTAGAAAAATAAGACTCGACAAATAAACTATATAGATAAGACTAGACTGAGAGACAAGACTAGATACACCAAACTAGACAGACAAGATTGGTCAATAGAATTTCATTAAAATTTTATCGACACATTCAAACGTTTTATACAGAGTATAAGCATAGTAAAATACTACTCTTACTCCAAATGGAGTCTTTGGACACCGTAAACAAGGATCAAATGAAATCTCCCATGGAAAACCAAAACTTGGAGCAAGATGAACCAACTTCAGATTCCCAGAATTCAGAAGTGAATACAAAGGACATCAGGAGGGAAGGAAATGTGTTTCAATCTATTATAGAAACGCTGTTTACACAAATAAGGCTGATGGACAACACAGTCAAAGACTTGTATAATCCAAAAAAGGGATTAAAAGAATTAACTGGAAAAATATCACTACTAGCCGAACAACTCCAGAGCAAAAAACTGAAAGATTGGCTTACAGAGGCAGCAAATGAAACTGAAAAAGAAAGAAGTGAGTCGAAAATGCACGAGGAAAATGTAAAGTTATGGAAACAAGTGAAATCCATGGAACTACACCATGCGCAGAAAATAACAAAACTTACCAAAAAAAGTATGTGTGAAGAATGCCAGAAGGCAGAAATTAGAATAAATAGAAGACAGGCATTAAAAGAAACAGAAACGTTCGAAAATTTTCATCAAATTCCAGAAGAAGACTGGGTAAATGAAGTATTTCCTAGAATAAAAGTTGAAAGAGGAAACATATGAGAGGCTCCAATAGATTACGAAATTATACTCCGCTGCAGCACTAACTTCGACACCCAAAACAAATCAGTTGAGGTAGCAATTAATAAATTTGGAGGTATAAACGGACTTAAAGGACAAAATAAAACAAAAGGAGAAGTGGCCATGATGACATACTCGCTAGGTTTCCCTGATAATGAGGGAAACGTATCATTCACGTCTAGAGAAATACACTATCCGGTACTCCTCGACGATGTGACTTTGGAAATCGATGATGAAAACTGCTTCAAATCGCTCAAATCAATAAAGAGCTACATGCAAAAAAAAACAAGACGAAAATAGCCGTACCTGAGTTAGACGGAATAAGCGGACTTATGTCCGCGAGGCAAATGGAATACCTTTTTGCAGACTCTAATGTAGAAACCATAATGTTTAGAACAACGAATGATAATTTGACTAGACTAGAAAATTCATCAATATTCAACAAAATTAGTAGTAACCACCCCTTGGCAAACACTTCAAAAAAAACTAGAACACAAGAAGCTCTTCTCATTAAAATGAATGGCAAGTCATATGCTGATCTGCTTAAAACAGTTAGACAAACAGTAAACCCTAGTGAAATCGGTGTAGAAATTGAAGATATAATCAAAACTAAAAATGGGGAACTTCTGCTAACAGTGAAGGACGGAGCTGATAAAGCCGAAATTCTGAAAAAGGAAATTCATGGGAAAATACCAGGGGCGATAACATCTCTTCGAGTAAACAAAAAATAATCCATGTAAAAGGAATGGATGAGGTTGTAACAGAGGCGGAAATCAAAGAGGCTATTACAAAATCCACCTCCATTAAACCCGAAAAATTTGAGGTAAGAGCCCTACGACCAGCCTATGAAAACAAACAGAATGTCACAATTATAATGTCTGAAACTGACGCCATAAAATTCATTGGTCTCTAAAAAATCAAAATTGGATGGACAAACTGCAAAATCGTAGAAAGAGAAAAAGAACTTAAATGCTACAGATGCTGGGATTATGGTCATGTTAAAACCCAATGTAAAGGTCCAGACAGAGAGGACATGTGCTTAACGTGTGGGAAAGATGGGCACCGAGCAATGGAATGCATAAATAGACCATTTTGTGTTCACTGTAAACAAGAGGGACATCAATCAGGAAATTCCAAATGCCCAATGAACAATGGAGGTAGGCGACAAGAACATAAAGAAAATAAGAATATTACAAATTAACACGAACAGGAGCCTGCCTGCTCACGATATGGCGCTTGCTACCGCCAAAGACATAGCGGCAGGAATCTTAGTTCTTAGTGAACCGAATCGCAAGGCTATTAAAAACAGAATGGACTGGTTATACGACGAACAAATGGACACAGCAATAAAAGTAGTAGACTGCGATCTTATAATTAAAAAACATGGATAAGGCCCCGGGTTTACATATATTAAAACATCAGATTTTACTCTTTATAGTTGTTATTACTCTGGAAATGACAACATACAACCTCTTGAGGAAATGTTGCATGCAATCGGAAGTGAAATTAAAAATACAAAAGAAAAATCTATTGTGGCTGGCGACTTCAACGCAAAATCACAGCAATGGGGTATGGATCTCTCGGACAAAAGGGGCCAAATCATTACAGAGTGGGTTGCAGCTAATAATTTAGTTATTCTCAATGATGGACAGAAACCTACGTTTCAAAGAAAGGACTACTCCTCAATTGTAGACCTGACAATAACAACAGAAGACGTTAGAACAAGCATTAACGGATGGAAAGTGAGTGAAAAAGAATCTCTAAGTGATCATAACTTTATTGTTTTTGATATCTCAACCAGGAAACAGACACATAATTTAAGGAGAAATTCAAGTAAAGGATGGCAAGTCAGCAAGATGGATCAGCAGAAACTGCAACATGCATTAGACGGAATAGAAGAAAATGAAGACACAACATCTGCAAAAGGCTTTTGCAATACCCTTGCAAAATTATGCGATAAATCTATGCCAAAACGTAGTACCCAAACCAGAAGAGCACCGGTATACTGGTGGACGGGGGATATATCTGTACTGCGCAAAGAATGTTTTCGCAGAAGAAGGACCTACACCAGAAATGCGGCAAGAAATTTACCCGAAGTTAACCGGCTCCTATGGGACGAATATACAAAGAGCAAGAAAATTTTGAGAAACGCTATTAAAGCATCGAAAATAAAACACTGGAAATTTCTCTGTAAGAATATAGATAATGATGTCTGGGGGGATGGCTACAAAACGATCAAGAAAAGGCTGCCAGGGCACACACCTTCATTGAAACTAAATACCTTTTCCCAGACCACGAGGAAGTAAATTTTATTTGTAATAAAGACGCTAGTTTTGTCGACTTCACATCGGATGAACTGCAGATAGCCTGCCAAAAATTAAAAAACAATAAAGCACCAGGGCCAGGATATATTCCAGTAAAATTGGTAAAGCGAGTTGCAGCGGAAAGACCGGATTATATATTAGCCGTATATAATAAACTGGCAGCCGAGGCGAAATTCCCAGCAGAGTGGAAGCGTGCGAAACTTGTTTTGTTAAGGAAGGGTAAAATGCCTTTAGAAAATGCTTCATCTTTTAGACCAATCTGCCTTTTGGACGTAGAGGGTAAATTATACGAAAAATTAATATTAGCTAGACTCCAAAAAGAACTTGGGAAAAGGGGACCTGTCTGACAATCAGTTTGGATTTAGAGAAGGTCGACAGACAGTGGATGCCATAATAAAAGTGATTAAAATTGCCAGAGAAGCTAGTGCCTACTCAGCTCGACACCGGAGACTGTGTGCCGTAATAACACTCGATGTGTAGAATGACTTCAATAGTGCCTCGTGGCAACAAATATTAAATGAATTGAAAAAGAGGAAGATAGAGGATAGCCTTATTAATATTTTAGTGTCATATCTATCGAAAAGAGAGCTCATCATAGAGGCAGAAGGAAAAATTAAAAAAATAAGGATAAACAGTGGTGTACCACAGGGATCAGTCTTGGCCCCCACCCTGTGGAATATACTCTATGACGACCTGCTGAAAACGGAAATGCCGAGGGGAATAACTTTAATTGGATACGCCGACGACGTGGCGATAGTGGTAACCGCAAAAGAAGAATCTATCCTAATGGATACAGGTAATACGGGGCTACAAAGAGTGCAAAACTGGCTTGAGCAGCGGCAACTTCAACTGGCGCCAGAGAAGACAAAAGCAGTACTTTTAACACCCAAACGAACGACATCCCTGATCACTTTTAATGCCAAAGGTTTTACGGTAACCCCTACTACAGCTGTAAAATATCTGGGAGTATGGCTGGACACCAAGTTATCCTTTGTGCATCACGTGAACAAAATTACTCAGAAGGCGGAAAAGACGGCAAATGCCCTCGCTAGTCTTCTGCCAAATATCGGCGGACCCAAAGGATCCAAACGAAAACTACTTCTTAGCGTGGTCCAGTCCCAATTATTGTATAGAGCACCAGCCTGGCATATTGTTACAGAAACTAAAACAAGAATTCTTAGTCTTACTAGAATCGTGCGTTTGCTGTGTATCAGAGCATGCTGCGCATACAGGACAATATCAGCGGAAGGGGTGGGAGTTATAGCAGGAATTCCTCCGGTAGAACTCCATATCAAAGAAAGACAGGAAAAGTATAACGGGATCAAAAAGGTAAAAGCCAGAGAAAATTTGATGAGATGGCAAGAAAAATGGAATAATGCAACTTATGGACGATGGACTTGGTTCTTAATTCCAGATATAGAAAAATGGACAAGGAGGAACTATGGTGAAACAGACTATTACTTAACTCAAGCTTTGTCAGGCCACGGGTGTTTCAGGCAATATCTGTATGATCGCAGGAGAGCAGAAACGGACGGATGTAATTACTGCGGTGAGGTAGACGATGTAAACCATACGCTTTTTGATTGCCCGAACTGGACTCAAGACAGAACGAACTTCGCGAATACCACTGGACATACGTTTAATGCGTACAACATGATGGAGGGGCTAACAGGATCGGAGAAGTCATGGAAAGAAGTATATACCGTCGTTCGGAAGATTGTTGAAACCAAGGAGAAAGACAGCAGGAAGTAGAACGGACAGCCCTTACATTGAAAAAATGCGAGAGCAGATTCCAGTGTAAAGTGCGAAGCGAAAGGAATGTTTTTTAGTAATTTGTCTTTAATTGCAAATAAAACCACTTTCCTTAAAAAAAAAAAAAGACAGACAAGATTAAACAGACAAGACTTGACACATAAGAGTAGATAGACGAGATTAAACAGACAAGACTAGACAGACAAGTTTAGACAGGCAGACACAGGTTTGTTTATACAGGCAGTTACAGCATACAGGTTACATAAAAACTAGTCTTGTCTGTTATCTGTCCGGTTTGGTATATCTATTTAATATTGTGTATTATTGTCAGTCAAAATTGATGTTTCCAGTTTGCATAATAACGGCTGTCGATAATACGTTGTGTAGGGATTCTTCTCACATTTCACCACTCATTTTTAAGGCTCGTACAAGCGAAAAATAGTATATAAAACGCACCGAAAAGGGGGGAAATGTATGTATATGCGTGTATAATAAAAACTTCGGAGGCAAAGCCTTAAAATCAACACGTACTTAAGAAAATAAAAATTTATTTAAAAATAAAGAGAAAAAAAAATGAATATATATATATATATATATATATATATAGAAGTGAAAGTCTATTAAGATTTGTTTGTATAGTCTGTTTTTTAGTCTGTATAGTTTAGAAGTGTGGTAGTAGTGGTCTAGTCCCTAGTTTTTATAATATGAGTGTGTATGATATATTCTGTGGACTAGCCAATTATGATCGTTGCTGGCTATATAGGGTTTTTCAATAGGGACTTCCGAACTTTGGCAGTTGGTTGCAGCTGTAATGTTGAAGCTGCACCTGCCGAATTGAATGTCATTTATTTAGTCTATTTTGCCAAATCACCAAGGATAGATATACAATGCTACAATCGACAAGGATGGATATAGCGTTGAATAACACGTGCACCTGAAAACACGGTTTTATCAAAATGGGTGCTCTGTTCGGGCAACGTTCTGCGCGCTGCGCTCATTTTACGGTCGCCATAATCGTCCTACCGAGAGGACTATTCGAAGTGTGGTGGATAAATTTGAGTTCATTGCTTGCAAGATCTGCCGAAAATATTGCGGCTGTCCGTGAGAGTGGGCAGGAGAATCCGAGGCAGTCGCTTTCGCATCGCTCACAAAATCTTGGCCTTTCGCAAACCACAACTTGGCGAATTTTGCGTCGTTACTTGGGCCCGCACCCGCAGAAAATTCACCTGACCCAGGAGCTGAAGGTAAACGACCATAGACAACAAAATGTGTTCGCTGAATGGGCCCTGGAGAAGCTGGAAACTGACCCTAATTTTCATAAAAAAATCATCAGGCCCATTTATGGATGAATGGGCACATCAATAAACAAAATTGTCGAAGCTGGGACGATACCAATCCACATGAGATCGAAGGGCGTCCAATGCATCCCGAAAGAGTCACTGTTTCGTTTGGATTTTGGGCTGGCGGCGTCATCGGTCCATATTTCTTTGAGAACGACGTTGGCCAGGCCATTACCGTCAACCGCGAGCGCTATAGGTCGATGATTACTAACTTCTTTTGGCCTGAATTAGATAATAAACAACAACGGCATTAGGGACACAAACAGGACGGTGCTAGGTGCATACAGCTCTTGCCACATTGGACAATCTGCACGAGCGATTTGAGGCCAGGGTCATCTCACGTGGAGGTGATGTGAACTGGCCACCGAGTAAATCGTGCGATTTGACCCCGTTAGATTTTTTCCTGTGAGGTTTTCTTATGTCGCATGTCTGTGCGAATAAGCCACAAACCACAGCGTCCTTCAAAGCTAACATAACTCAGATTCAGACTGATTTATGCGCGCGAGGAAAATTGGACATTTCGGATGCACGCCACCCAGCAAAGCCACGGCGGACATTTACGATTTAAGCGATTTGAGGGCATGGTCATCTCACGTGAACTAGCCACCGAGATCCTGCGATTTGACCCCGTTAGATTTTTTCCTGTGTAGTTTCTTTAAGTCGCATATCTATGCAAAGAAGTCGCAAACCACATCGTCCCTCAAAGCCAACATAACTCAAATTCAGCCTGATTTATGCGCCAGAGGAAAATTGGACATTTCGGTTGCGCGCCACCCAGCAAAGCCGCGGCGGACATTTACAGAATGTTATACTCCACACATAATGGCATCGATAGGTCTTTCCAACAAACAAAAAATGTGGATGATATCTCACACAAATATTGTTTTATTTGCATTTAAAGATAGGAAGAGCTTAATAAAAGACCCTATATGTTGTCGATATCCCT
Source organism: Phosphuga atrata (assembly GCA_944588485.1). Classification (NCBI taxonomy): domain Eukaryota; kingdom Metazoa; phylum Arthropoda; class Insecta; order Coleoptera; family Silphidae; genus Phosphuga; species Phosphuga atrata. The sequence continues at coordinate 5,086,982 of OX155901.1, forward strand.
AATAATACTCCATTGAACAAAAATTAAGAAGAAGAAAGCTTGATTTGCACCAATGATTAAGATTATGAGAAATCTTGATTTTCATCAATGTTTGCTGACTAACAGAGTATAAAGTTGTGTGCGTGTTTGTACATATTGCTGTTCATTAGATCTACTATAGATTCCAAACGGATTATATTAAATGAATTGTTGGTAAATTCGGCTTGATACTTCAGTTTATATAGGATAGATAAGATACGATTTTAGGAAATATTCGTTTTATTTCAACCTACTACTTATAAATTCTAGTTATAACTAGTTATATAATTCTACTTATAACTTCTACATATGTATTTCACATCGTAGATGCATTTACAAACAAAAACAAGTTAAATTGCGATTTCCTTTGTAGTAGGTATATAAAGTTATTATAATTATAACTTTTGGCGCAAGGAGCCCAAAATGAATATTCCATAATTCATGACAAAGAAAACGGCCACGTTCACCCTAATATACACGTCGCTCAGCACCCCTTTGACAGCGATATTCCTGTCACCTCGTGAACTCTGTAAATTACAGCCCGTGATGCTGAAATATCCAAAAACGTTGCGAACGCTCGCATCAAACCAGCGGCGGCCCTGCCGACACTTCGACGTCAGCAAATTAATTAATCAATTAAAATGCTATCCCGTCAAAACTCCCGCTCCACATCTTTATTCCAATCATTTTACACGTACGTTTGCTGCGTATTTCAGCGATATAAATCCATATGTTTCCGAAAATAATTACTCTAATTAGGACACCAACCCCTTTGGATACATTTTTAATTCGATTAACGAACTCACATTCTACAGATTAAAATATTTATATTCAAACGGAAAAGACTCATTTGAAGGAAAATTGTTACGAATAATCTAATACTGTCTAACTATTGAAAAAACTATTTTATTAACTCCTCAGGGAAACACTATTATTTGAACGGTAACTTCGTAGGGAGGAGGTTCTTTGTGTTAAAAACAAAACTTTGTGTTTTGTTTTTAACACAAAGAACCTCCTCCCTACGAAGTTACCGTTCCAATAATAGTGTTTTCCCTGAGGAGTTAATAAAATAGTTTTTTCAATATCATCCACATATCTTCCAACGAGTATGGGGTTTTTTAACAACATAACCTCAAAACACGGAATAATAACCACCACTAAGATTAAAGAGTTAACGAAGATCAATATTAAGCTAGCCAAGTTTCACAACCACAAGATTTTCCTGCTGGAGTGCAGGAGGCGACACCTAGTCCCAAGACACATCCAACAATACATGAAGTGTATGTATACGATTGAAACAGCCCAGTCCCCATTCAAATTTATTTTAGATAAGACCATCTCCCGTTTCAAGCTTGATCTCCTTAAACTTGAAATTCACTCAGCGCATTGGACGATCGCCTCATTAACCGATCAGATGAATAGAGAACTACACTCCGTAGCCAACACCATCGACAAAAAAGCATACAACCAACTATGTTACTGGATGAAAAGAGATTACAACAAGATGTTTGGGACCATGAAAACAACACAACAAAAAAAAAATTAAACATCTCACCCTGTTGAGACATAACGTCCCCCAATGGACGACCAACGCCTCCATAAGAAGCCAAGAACAAGAAGATAGCATAAGAGATAGCATAGCGAAAGAAATTAGAAGCAAATGGATCACCAATGGCTCCAATACAGATATCCCCGAAGATATCCTAGATTTCTTAGCCTTAGGTCCAAAATTTGCATTACCTTTCTCTAAAGATGACTTTCCAATGCTAGACCTACTAAAAGATGTCGAATATATAATCTCCACAACAACAACAGAGAGTAAAGAAGCATTGAGAGCTAGTGCGGTCAACATTATCACCAACCATACCAGCCACCTCAAAACACACAGACAATCAAACCCGTACCTTAAACGATACAACAACACCAGATCGTTTTTGAAGTCCCATGACTTACTAGTGATGAAAGCTGATAAAGGTAATTCCACTGTCATCCTGAACAAAGAAGAATACAAACAGAAAATGGAGGCATTGTTGGATGACACCCAAACGTACGAGAAACTTAATCACTCCCCCATCTTATCCATCGAAAAACAGAATAATAAATACGCAAAAAATCTTTTTGATAACGGCTACATTGAAGCAGGCACCCACGACAGATTGACCACACACAACAGTACACCCGGGTAAGATATACGGTTTGTGTAAAATACATAAGGAAAATTGGCCTATGCGTCCTATCATATCTTGCATCAATTCCCCAACATACGAACTGTCTAAATACATTGTATCAATCTTAAAATTTGTAGAACCGTACTTGACCTATAACATCAATAACTCGCACGATTTTGTAAATAAAATTACTGAAATAGTCTTACCCCCCGATTACATACTGGTGTCCTTAGATGTCACTTCCCTTTTCACCAACATCTCAAAAGCCACAGCAAAAAAATCCCTAGACTTTTGGTGGAAAACGCTAACTGACTTTACAACAATCCCAAAAGCAATAATGCACCATTTGATTGAATTTACGGTTTATGACTCTAACATATTTACGTAAACATAAACATATTTAATAACAAAGTTTTCAAACAAGCATTAGGAACAGCTATGGGCAACCCTGCCTCGCCTATTATAGCGAATTTAGTTATGCATATGCTACTAACATCGTGCATCAACACCCTACCATTCCGCGTCCCCTTTTTGTTCTTATAGGTGGATGACATTTTAACCGCGATTCCCCGGGATACCCAAACTGCCATATTAGATGTGTTCAATGACGTTGACCCGCATTTAAAATTCACCCTTGAACCAGAAAACAACAGAGCAATACCTTTTCTAGATACGATTGTCTACAGAAATGATGACCAATCTATTATAACTGATTGGTATTGTAAACCCACAGCTTCTGGAAGATTACTGAATTATCAGTCTGACCACCCACTCCACCAAAAGATTGGTTGTTTGTTTGCCCTAAAAAATAGAGTCCTTAAACTGAGTCACCCCACTTTCCAAGAAAAAAACCTGCAAATAATAAGAGAGTTGGCTGTGGCCAACAATTACCCAACCTATGTAATAAGAAGAGTGCTCAACAACAGGGCAACCCGCACTAAATCTAATTTCATATCCAACCAACCAGTGATATACAAAAAGCTCATTAATGTACAAAAAATGAACCATAAGTTCAGGAGACTGTTTGAAAATGAGGGCACAAAACTGTTTTTTTACAACAAAAATACTATTTGCAACCTATTCTCGAAACTAAAAGATAGTACACCCACTTTGGATAGCAGTAACCTAATATACAAAATAAATTGCTCAAACTACCCCTCTTCGTATGTCGGCCAAACAAAACAAAGACTATCAGCCCGCATTGCCCAACACAGATTAGATTGCAGACCATTTAATAAATGCCAACAGCCTAAGACAGCATTGGCCAACCCTGCCATAACTACTGGCCACAAATTTGATTTGCAAAATGCAAAAATTTTACACTTTGAAGAAAATTTAAAAAAACGACTATTTTCGGAAATGTGGTTCATAAAAAGGACCAACAATTGTATAAACGATAAGATGGACACAGCGGGCCTCAGCAGCATATACACTAATCTATTTAATCCAACTCATATTGATTAGATGTTGGCAATTTTGTAATATTGATGAGTTGTATTAATTATGTTGTTGTGTGTGTTGTCACAAAAGGAATGTGTGCAGCCTATATACAATAAAGTTGGTATAAAAATACCGTAAATTATGGTAAAATATTAGAAGGAATTTTGGTTGCTAACATTTAATGATGACTACCACATGTATAAGAAACATGGTTTTAAGTTTTAACTTTTTAATTTGTAATTTTTAATTGTTAATGTTATTAATGTCATTAATTTGTAGTGTTAGACGATAGGTAAGAGGAATCGATTATTTAAGAATTGATAAAATAAGCAAGTATTGTTCCGTTCTAGCAGAGGCCTGTAGAAGCCTAAATTAATAAAGGCGAAACGTCGATGATTAAATCGTAATTTTGTTTTTAACACAAAGAACCTCCTCCCTACGAAGTTACCGTTCCAATAATACTGTCTAACTATATTAACTGCTACAATCTTCATATTTATTGATATAAACGTGATACATTGACAAGACTAAATAATAAGAATACTAATAATTAAATTGTACTAATCGAGTAAGGGGACGGCACCTTACTCGATTAGTACAATTTAATTATTAGTATACTTATTGTTTAGTCTGAAACTGAACAAAAAAGGGGTCTAAAAATGATTTTTTTTTTTAAAACCAAGAAAAGTTGTGTAAATATGCGCAAAAATATTTAGACAAGCTTTATAAAGCTCCTCTCCGCAGAGGGGCGACTGTAAGTGCGTTTCAAATTTTTCACTTTTTCTTCAAAAACTCCGTTCTTCTTACGCGCCGGAACGGGAAATTGTCATTTTCTGTTGTAAACCTGAACGGGCCTTCGACTCGTATAATCTAAATTATATGGGGTGCAAACTTAGCTGGCCTCCACGTGGCGCACTCTGGCTAACGCTAAAGAGCTAAGACAAAAGGTAATCCAGACCATCTCACGTTCTCCTGGATATCGAAACATACATGGATACCACGTTTTTAAAAAATGGAACGAACGGCTTTTCTAAGAGCCAACCGCCCAAAACTCTTGGACCTCTTTTTAAGATTTGCTAGCTCAACATCGAGGGCATAAATAGATCTTAGAGTGACTATCTCTCCAAGTTTCTTCTGGACCATAACACCGATGAGGTTATTATACAAGAAACTCATACCTCTGACGAATCACAGCTCCGCAAAAGGGGAAAAATCCACGGATACAGACTTATCGGTGCAACATATCACCCTTAATACGGCACAGCTACTTATGCCCGAGCCACACTGAAGGGCGTAAAACTTATATCGACATCACAAGACGACGATATTTCTGCAGTGACTGTCAAAGTCGCGGACACACTCCTGACAAACGTATACAAACCTCCTGCAGCCATCTGGCCAGACAACATCCTACCTACCAGGGATCATCCATCCATCTTTGCTGGTGACTTTAACAGCCAGCACACTCAATGGAGGTACCCTCAAAACAACCAAAACGGGACAAATCTGGTGGACTGGGCCGAGGCTCATAATATTCAACTAGTCTTCAGTACTAAACACAGAGGCACCTTCCACTCAGCCAGATGGGGTACCGAGACAAATCCAGACCTATGCTTCGTATCATCTGATCAAGAGGGAAAACCTGCCCCATTGAACCGACATGTTCTTAAGGCTTTCCCGCATAGCCAACATCGTCCCGTGCTGCTGCAGGTGGGCACCCAGATCCCAATCATACGCGGCTCCGACCTCCCGAGATGGAACTCAAAATCGAACTGGCAGGGATACTCGACCGCCCTCGATAAAAACATTCGATTTATTGCTCCAATGCCAAATAACTACCAGAGATTTGTAAAGATGGTAATATCCACGGCCAAGGTACACATACCAAGAGGAGTAAGAAAAGAATACATACCATGCTGGACCGAGGCCAATGAGATCCTCTACCCTGACTACTTGAAAAACGGCAGATCGGATGTTGCGGACTCCCTATTACACAACCTTGACGAAGCACGGAAGAAAAAATGGAACAAAACAACTAAAAGCCTGAATTTACGACACTCAAGTAGAAGGACGTGGAGCCTACTTAAGAAGCTGGGAGCCGATTCACATACCATGCCGAAGCCTTCCAACGTAACGGCCGATCAGGTAGCGAACCACATAGTGAACCGGTTCAGAGCCAGAACAGATAAATCCCACTCGACCAAAATCAAAAAGGAGTTCAAGGCCCTCAAAAACTCCTCTATAAGGTGTGTGCCACGGACGAAGTCACCAAAGCCCTCCAATCCAAGACCGGCAAGTCACCCGGGTTTGACAAAATACACCCGGAATTCCTTGCTTACAGTGGAATAAACACTGGCGCTGGCTGGCAAAATTCTTCACTAATATACTCGAAGCCGAACAACTGCCAAGCAAACTTAAAAGATCTAAAATCATCGCCATTCTCGAACCTGCCGATCCCCATCCAGCTACCGATAGGCAGCTACCGATCCATTGCCCTCCTAAGCGTTATATATAAATTACTGGAGAGACTAATCTACAACCGAATAAGCCCACGAATCCTGGACATCTTACCTGTTGAACAAGCTGGTTTCCGCCCTGGACGCAACTACGAAGATCAGGTTCTTGCACTTCTGACCTATATCGACAGAGGCTTTGAGGAACGCAGTAAAACAGGAGTAACCTTCATAGACCTAACAGCTGCTTATGATACTGTCTGAAGGGAAGGCCTAATATATAAATTCCTGACAACCATAAAATGTAAGAAGCTGACAGCACTGGTGAGCAACATGCTCTCCAATAGGTCCCTTCAGACTTGTGCAGCGCATACAGGACTGTTTCAGGCGACGCCGTGGCGGTCGTTGCTGGAGTTATCCCGTTAGACCTTCTGGCGCATGAAAGAGTGAGAGTTTGGGGAGGTAATGACCCTAGAAATGAAAGGGAAAAAACAATGCGTGTATGGCAAGAGCTATGGCAGGGGTCGGAAAAGGGAGCCTGGACCAGGCAACTGATTCCGACTATCAATGAATGGGTCAACCGTGGGCACGGGGAGGTGAATTATCACCTCACCCAGGCACTTACGGAGCATGGATGCTTTGGGTCTTACCTGCTGCGCATCGGGAAACTGGTTGAGGCGCACTGTAGGTACTGTGGAGCGACTGAGGACACTGCGGAGCATACCATCTTTGAGTGTACGAGATGGGAGAGAATGAGGAGCGCCGCAGAAAGCAAGGTGGGAGAGAATGTGAATAAGGAGAGTATGGTGAGAATCATGCTCCGCAGTGAGTATGAATGGGGCGTGCTGACTGGAATGATAGGTTATATAATGAGGTGAAAGGAGAAGGATGAAAGGGAGGAGCGTAAGGCGGGTCGAGGGGTTGCTACGCGCGAGCCGAGCGTGCCATCGCCGGGCCCCCCTTAGTGCGAAGGGGGCGCACAAACTTATTGTAAACTCAGATGTGAGGGGGGGGCACGGCGATTAACGACGCGCCCTGCACAACGAATGAATGGATGAATGCTTTGGATATGAAAGGGGGAGGAACGTGGTGAAGTTATCCCAAATTTTGGATTCCATCACGTTCTCTCTGGTTTTGACTGGGGGGTCTGAATGGTGGGGGTTTTTTAGTGGGTCGCCCCTTTTGGGGGGCAGCCCCACACTACCACTCGACACGGGTCGGGTGGTGTCTGTTTGCAGATTTTCCCCTCCAGCACGTGCAAAAAAAAAAAGGTCCCTTCAGACTGTAATGGGGGACACACGAAGCAGACCCAAGCTGCTTAATAACGTCCTACCTCAAGGCTCAGTCCTGGCTCCACTTCTTTTCAATCTAAACGTGGCTGACCTTCCACAAAAACCAAGCCGCAAGTTTATGTATGCCGATGATTTGGCCCTGGCAACCCAGCATTTGAACATGGGAAACATAGAAGCCACCTTGCCAGCGGACCTAGACATTCTGTCGGAATACTTTAGGAAGTGGAGCGCTGCGAAAACCGAGACCTGTTGTTTTCATCTCAACAACAGAATGGCATCTACAAGCCTAAAAGTCACTCTAAATGGCACTGTTTTACGCCACAACTACAACCCCAAATACCTGGGCGTTACGTTGGATCGTATCCTCTCGTTCAACAAACACCTGACCAACTTGGCAGCGAGAATAAGGACCCGCAATAATATGATCGACCTGGGGAGCTGATGCTCCAACCCTGCGTACTTCTGTACTTGGTCCTGTCTACTTAACGGCCGAATACTGGGCATCGGCTTGGATAAACAGCCCCTACGTACGTAAAATCGACACAGTTCTGAACCAAACGATGAGAATAATTACGGGATCCATTAGACCCAAACCAATCGAATGGCTGCCTGTGCTATCTCACATAGAGCCGCCGAGAGTCCGCAGAAAGTAGATCCCGGTCCGATTTTACAATAAAATCCGCGAACCCGGACTTACCAATCCACCAGGATCTCATACATTTTAATCGACTAAAGTCTAGAAGTCCCTCTGTCAGAACGGCACAACAGCTAATCACTAACAACTTTGACGGATACGAGGAGTAGCAGTCGGACTAGCAGGGCAAAGTCTCACCGACCTGGCACCCCCTACTCAACTATAAAGAACCACCACCTGGTTTTAACCTGCCCCGCAAGCTCTGGGTTCGACAGAATAGAATACGTACTGGACACGGCAGAAGTGGGTCGGCACTTCATAGGTGGGGAATGCGCTCCAGTCCAGAGTGCGAATGCGGTGCTGCCTCTCAAACAATGAAACACATCACCCGCTAATGCCTTCCCTGGAACGAGCGACGACTTGTTTCACGCGACACCGGAGGCCATCTCCTGGCTCGAACAGTTACGCCTGGAGCTGTGATAATAAAGACAATAATTGCAATTGTGTTTGTGATATATGTACTAGTATTGACGTTATATATACCATATTTACCCCCTCTCCTATTTATGTTCGAATAAACCATAAGTCAAATAAATAAATAAATCTAAATTATTAAATAATGTTAACATTTGTTATGAGAGTAGCTTGAATTGCTGTCGCAGTTTTGCAAAGTAATTCGACAAAATTTATAATTTCAAGTAGTAATGAGGACTAATGAAGAAAGTTTAAAATTATTTAAGTTCCTGGTCGAGTTTGTTGATCAAGTGCTAGTGTAGGGAACTGTGTTATTGTGGTAATTCCGGGAGTAGTTTCTGTTATCACGTAACACGGCTGCGAGAATTCCCCGGACGGCAGTCATATCCATAACTTTGAATTTCGAGTAATCCTGCAGGTATATAACCTGAGCGTAACGTTAAATAGAATTATTTTCCTCTGACCTATATATAATCTAATGCAAAATTAGTTACATTCTGTTTCGAAAACTTTTACACCCAATACAGATTTAATTCACTCATTTTGAATATATTTAAATAAAATTAAGACTTTGCGGTAAAATTTTATCATTTTAAATAATATCAATTTTTATAACAATTTTATAATATAGGGTCTTCCAATAAGAGGTTTCATTTTAATATGTAAAAACAAATGAGTATTTTTAAGCGAAATCATCGGATGTTTATCTAATTGTAAAGAGGAGGGTATGCCATTAATAATGGAAAACAATATTAGCCAAATAGCCGCCACGGCTTCGCTTGCAGGACCTTATCCTTTTCATGAAAATTTCCATGGCCAATTCGCACATTTGCGGCTGTATGGCCTCGATAACTTCACGCATTGCTACTTTGAGGTCTTGAATTGATTGTGAGCCATTGGCATAGACCTTATCTTTCACGTAGCCCCAAAGAAAAAAGTCTAGAGGTGGAAAATCACAAGATCTCTGTGGCCAATTGTAATCGACTCTACGAGAAATCACACGGTGATACGACACGGTCAGGTCAAAAGAGCGATGGTATCGTTCCTTGTCTGGCACGTAGCGCCGTCTTGTTGAAAATAAACGTCGTCCTCATCAATACCTTCCAATTCCGGTCAACGAAATCATTAATCATCGTTCGATAGCGCAATCCATTCAGCGTAACAGTTGCTCCAGCCTCATTTTCAAAAAAGTAAGGTCCAATGACCAAAAACCGCACCAAATAGATGTCACACGTTGAGGAAGGAGAGGGTTTTCAACAATAATTCTTGGGTTTTCCGAGCCCCAAATGCGACAATTCTACTTCTTAACCTATTAGCGCCCAAAGAATGTTTTTTTGGGAAAAATAAATAAAATTTACATCACTATACATCACTATAAATGATACAATATATAACAATAATAGCAAAGAATGTATACGAAGTGTTATATGAATGTGTACTCAATCGAGTACAATGGGCTCAACCGTGTTATTTGCAGAAATAATCTCTGCCAATCTCACTCTGTAGTGGCACACTACACATCACAACTGATTCCTCAACTTCTTGGGGAAATGTCCTCCATCGCTAGATCGAATACTGATCGGAACTGAAGCAGAAGGTATTTTCTTAGACGTAGCTATTTGGTAGATTCTCCAAGCATTTACTACAGTCAAATTGATCATATGGGTGAAAAGTGGCCACCACCATTTCATGCCGTGAATACCAATTCGGTAGGTGTTCACACACTGATCCAGTATATCCAATCCGCCCATATGGGCTATGGGATATACTAGATCAGTGTGTGAACCTTTTGTAGATTTGGAAGAGAAATAGTTGTGGAATATCAATATTTGAAGCAGCAGTAGTTGACCAGCGTTTTACCTTAGCTACTGGATAGACACAATCATAATTAGTTGCATTCGTTACAATCTTATTATCTTGCCATCGAGCGAAAAGCAATTTGGAATTCTGATCAAATTTCACCTCATAAAATCCACGCTCCTTCTTTTAGAAGGTTTTTTGGTCTGTTATTAGGCACTTTTTTGTTCGGTTATTTCTGATTGTTCCTGTTGCGCGAATATTCATTTCCTTTAGTAAGGCTAATAGATCATAACTCGTGAAATAGTTATCGAAAAAAATTGGATGGTCAGATGGCACTGCAATTGTTTTACAATTTTCGAACCCAATGGAATGTTCCTTTCGCTAGCAGCAACAGTTTTTGCACCACAGTAAGTGTCAAAGGCGAAGCAGATTCCGGAGCTACTGCACAACATTCAGTCTTTATATCCAACTCAGACAGGTTTTCCCATTATGAATTGCTTAGACGAGTGGCGCCCGAAATAGCTAACCATTTGCTTCATTAATTGATACCGTTTCACAAAATATTCCCCACTGTCGGAACTTCTGATTCAAAATATTCATGAGAGGACGAATTTTACTCATTTTATCTGATTTATTTACATTTATCATTATTATCAATCAGGTGGGATATATTTCTCTATATCTAAAAAACGATTCCTGGACATAGCATTAGATACCAATGGAACTTGTAAATCTTCATCCAAATCCAAAAAATCTTCATAAAAAAAAGCAGTATTCCTATGAAAGTCTTTATGTCCACATTGGACACAAAAAAACTATGATTGTTTGTCTGCGTTGAATATAAATTAGTCTGTTCCACAATCATACTGATAACACTGCTATCCATCAGTTTTTCAAATACCTCGACAGTATTTAACCCATCAACTTCTCCCGTTACACAATCGTCTCGATCGCGACTTCCTTGTGTACTTTTCATACTTATGTCTAATGTTTTATTCGTCCATTTGGGTTCAAACTTTTTTGTTCGTTGGATACGGCGTTGCAATACGGAAAGTGGTATATCACCTTCGGAGTCTGCATCGGACATCCCATTATCCATGTGAATTTCCACATGTCCAGGTATATCATCCGGGATTAATTTAGGATTTTGTAGTTCGTTTTCGTCAATATTTTCCTCATCGGTTTGTTCACCAACGTCAGGTGGTACAACAACCATAAATATATCACCAGTTTTTTCTGATGTTTCTATATCATCTAGAGCTGCTGTTATATTGGTACATCTTCTGCCATAAAAACATGGAGATAATATAGTGGGGAAATCGGATTCTTTCATGATGGGGGTCTAAAAAGGGTTTACATAATAAAATTTCGCTCAAAAGTAATGCAATAACCCTACATTAGCCCACTGTACTCGCACTAGTACAGCGAGTAATAAGACCTCATATAAAATCAACAAATCGGCATGCAGGCGGCTTACTATCACATTTAAAAATAATCAAGTCCAACTTTCACAAAACAACTGCCAAAATTAATTGCAACTTTTATTCAAGCTTGTAATACACTTTTCAGAAGGGAGTGTACTGTGAAATGTATTTGTTACCACGTTACCGATTCAAAACATAGCTGAAATTATCAACAGTTGACGATGGTAAGATATACACCTGTATTATAGGTTGCTATATGCTTCGTTAGTAATTACCTACAATGCGCAATGTAGCTATTTAAATATAGATTGCGGTAGAGGTCAAGGAATGTCTCAATATTTTTTGTACTCGAGCGAGTACAATGGACGCTAATGGGTTAACACTCAAGATGATTTTTCATCACTCAAGATGATTTTTCGATAAAAAGTTTTATGCATTTCAAGAACCCAATCAGCAAATGCACGACGTTGCTGATGGTCGGTAGGCGTGAGTTCTTTTGTTAACTGAATTTTAAGAGCCTTACGACCTAAGTCTTTATTCAATATACGGTGTAATATCGTTTGTGGAATCCCCAATTCCAAAGATCGACGAAAAATGGACAAACCTGGGTTTTCCTCAACACTATTGGCTGCAACAGTAATATTATCAGTTGTTCTTGAGCGTAGTGTACGAGTTCGGTTTTCACATCACTAACTTGTTCCAACAGCTCAAACTTTTCCACCAGTTTCACAATTGCTGGCCGAGAACGTGCTTTGCGGCGACCCAAAAATGCTTCAGTTTTGCGAACTGTAACCGCAAAAATTTTCACCATTTTTGTAGTGAATTTTAATAATTTCACTGAGTTGTTGAAGCGTATTTCGTTCCATTTTTATTAATGGCGTAGTTTTGACTTGTCATCTGTCAAATAGTTACAGGTTTTTCATGACAACTGTTAAAATGGCGGACTATTGAAAATGAAATCTCTTATTGGAAGACCCTTTATTAACCCTTTCACTACCATGTCAATTTTAAGGAATAACATAGGGCGCAGGAACATATTTATAAAAATGCCGGTATTTATGCAACCAGTTTCACATTGATCAGCTATTGATATAATAGCTGATATAATCCTTTGCTGCTTCATAACTCGGCGCCGTGGCGCCTGTTATACTGCCGCAAAGCCATGAGTTCAATCTAAAGGACTCACGAAAGACATCGCGAGTCCAGTGTGGCACGTTGAACACAGACGGCGGCAAACTTGAAGGTGCACTTTTACAGGGCACCCTGCACATTTATGGAGATATTTCCGGATCGCGGGGCCTGACGGAAGTTCCGATCAGTTTTTTAGATTCCCGCAATGCGAACCCAAATTTTCGTCGATAACCGTAGAACTCGCAAATTGCCGGCCAAAGAGGCGGTTGCGGATTTTTTTTTCGGCATTTCGGACGCACCGGGTGAAGGGAGCGACGCAGGAAGTCGCGGGTGGTACCAAAATACGCGTATCGACGGGTGGCATCGCCTCGTACCGCAAAAGTCAGTTTGAGCCGCGCGTCAGACAAATCGCCCTTTCCAGCGAAGGAGAGCCGATACGTTTCGAACTGTGGCGGGCGACTCCGTGGTAGCAGCGACGCAGCGCCAGTACCAAAATGCGCGGCTTGGTGGGGCCCACGTGCTGCTTAACCTGGAATTTCAAAAACGCGACATCCTGGTGCCCCAAATCGACATTCAAGTTAGTAACATTTGGGCGTCGCGACGCGATTCCGCGACTCAATTGAGGAGCTCAAAGCCAAAGTGGGCCAAACCTATTTTTTTCGTGAATCGAGTTACGTAAAGAAACATACATTCAAAATCATTCTGGTCAGAGCCAGAGTGGTTCATGTTTAGTTTGAGCCCTTCTCAAGAAATCGCAGCACTATACAGGTTTTGGCATCACGGAATTGGTTGTTCGTATGAGAACCAGAGTGGGCCAAACCGATTTTTTGGGCATGGCCCATTCTGGCAATGTATGCGTGGGAGGAATCAGTTGCCTCCAGAGGACCAGAGGAAATCGGGTCATGTTTACTGCATTATTTTAAAAAATATAACTACCAAATGTAATATGTAACATGCCAAATATATGTAATATGTAACTACCATGTAACTACCAAAAATGTAATTATGTACTCAGATGCATGCGGAGGCCAAAATCGTAATATAAAGATGCATTTTGCCAACTTTTGGTTTCTTTTACGGATATTGAGGAAATTCAGCATAATTTTTTAGTGAATGGGCACTCCTATTTAAGATGTGATGCTTATTTCGGATCAATTGAACTTAATGAAAAGTATCATCCAAACATATATCTGCTAGAAGACTGGTTCAAGGTGATTGCAACAGCCAGGAAAAGAACCATTCCATGTAGAGGAAATGAAACGTCGTTTTTATGGCGTCGCGACGCAATCGGGATTAAACTCGAAAACAAACTAACAGGTTCTATACCCAATCGAACGGAGCCGGGCCCATACCTATCCATCAATTGGTTCGGACGTTCTAGGTACCACCGCATAACGCTTCTGGTTTTCTTCGCGTTTTGGGCACGTTTCTCTTCAAATTTCCGCAAATTCGCAAAAAGTCGTCGTAGCTTAAAAATTCTTGCCGGCATAGCTGCGGGAAAGCGATTTGAAGAGAACGAAGAGAACATTAAATAAATGTGGAAGTGATTGCAAAATCGGCAAAAAAAAAGTAGCATTTGCTCTTGCACCAGCTGAACGGGACGGCGCAGGTCCGCGAGCGTGGGCTCTAGAAACGTGGCGGGGTGGCAGCTAAAGTGTCCGGGAAGAATTTTTTGGATCCGACGCAAAATGCGCCTCGAAGGTAAAAAATCGTGATTTTAGGTTTCGGTCTGGTGCGTCCGAACCTGGGGTAGTTGAGTCGCGAAAATGGCACCGCTCGACGGGGCTCTCGTTTCTACACTAGAAAAATTTACAATCCCGATTTGCGCCACCGCTGTCCCTTCCGTCGGGCCGTTTCGGCAAAAACTTCGATTTTCGGGAAGGTTTTGACCCTCTAGAAGGGAGACGTAACCTGGGGATGCGCAACGTGCGGACGAACATTCGCAGTTAAAGCATCGAAGGCGCGGTAAAACCAGCGAAGATTTGCGAAAATTTGAACTTTTCAAAAACCCACGTGGTGTGGTCCCCCCAGGTGAAATTCGATTCCAAAATGCGCCTCGAAGGTAAAAAAAATCGTGGTTTTAGGTTTTGGTCTGGTGCATCTGAACCTGGGGTAGTTGAGTTGCGAAAATGGCACCGCTCGAGAAGGCTCTCGATTCTACATCAGAAAAATTTACAATCCCGTTTTGCGCCACCGCCGCCGCTTCCGTCGGGCCGTTTCCGCAAAAACTTCGATTTTCGGGAAGGTTTTGACCCTCTGGAAGGGGGCGAAACCTGGGGATGCGCAACGTGCGGCCGAACATTCGCAGTTAAAGCATCGAAGGCGCGGTAAAACCAGCGAAGTCTTGAAAATTTCACCTAAAAACCCACGTGGTGTGGTCCCCCCAGGTCAAATTCTATTCCAAAATGCGGCCCAACGGTAAAAAAAAAACGTGATTCTAGGTTTTGGTCTGGTACGTCCGAACCTGGGGTAGTTGAGTCTCGAAAATGGCACCGCTCGACGGGGCTCTCGGTTGTACACCAGAAAAATTTACAATCCCGTTTTGCGCCACGGACGCCCCTTCTGTCGGGCCGTTTCCGCAAAAACTTCGATTTTCGGGAACGTTTTGACCCTCTGGAAGGGGGCGAAACCTGGGGATGCGCAACTTGCGGCCGAACATTCGCAGTTAAAGCATCGAAGGCGTGGTAAAACCAGCGAAGATTTGCGAAAATTTGACCTTTTCAAAAACACACGCGGTGTGAACCTCCAGGTGAAATTCGAGAAACGCCACACGTCAGTCGTCTCAGAATTGATCGAAATTTTCAATTCCGTCGTGACCTGGGGATTCAGGCCGAACGCTTCCCCACACGAATTCCAAAAGCATTACAAAATGTACGACTTTTACGGAGGTCACGGCAAAGATGCCCGGGGAAAATCATATTTACGAAAGAATTCCGGTAGAAAACTTAGAGACTCGTCATCCGACACCATTCTCGTCGCTGCGCGACTTTTGTCGGCGACATTATTCACATTTTTCTGCGAATCAGGGTCCTCCGACTCAAACGCCGCCTGCGGCGTCGGTGCTTCCGATTCTCGTAGCCAAAGAATAGACGAACGGCCCCCACGCACGGCGATTTTCGATAACGCTTCCGGATCGCGTTATTTAGGCGTCGATAAATGACGATTTTTTTCAAGAAAATGTCAGTTTTTCCCACGTCCCAAAAAGTTGAAGTAAAAATGTCGAAAAGTGACAGTCTGTTGGACGGCGACGTTCCGGACACACCGACGCCTAAACCACCTTTGTGCGACGAAAAACGTTCGAGTTGTGTGTGAAAAATCTGGAAAAATTCGCCCAGCCGCCCCCGGAGACAGCAGGTCGGTGAAATTATTTTTAAAAAATATACGATTCTTTACGATCGGATTTCCAATGTTCGCGCCAATTTTAATAAATCTGTATTTTAATTCAAAATTTAAATCGATTTCGGCATAGATTAACAGAAGAAGACAGATGTGTCGACCTGGGCCGAAATCGTGCGATTTAGCTACCTATTAATTTTCGTCGAGAATTTATATATTTCCGGTAGTACGCTTGGAGAGTGAGAAGCGTGAAGACCAAAATCAAAGCGCGAACCAAGTTCGACCGACACGTGCATACATTTAAGTTTATCGTTTCAAGTTAAGTTTAACCAGGGTGGTGTGATCACGAGCCGAAGGGCTGCAGCGACATTCAACGTCCGGACTGACCCATGTTAAGGGTATCCCTCCCCACATATATCCCGATATTTATTGTTTTCCCATTTTCCTCCATTGAAATAGGCGACGGAAGGACAGTCCACACGGGGCGGAGACGCTAGCAACCCTAAAGGTAAGTGACGGGACCATCCAAATTTAAATTAGAAAAGAAATTAATTTTCGTGAGACACCAATCTTTGCGTAATATTTAAATATGTATTTTATTAATTACAAAAAATCGCGATTTCTTCTCCCTTTAACTCCCTTAAAGAGTTATTTAAATAACTCTTTCCCTATTAACGCTATTACTACCGACGATCTATGTATACCTATACATACCGCAACCGGTCAAATGACCTCTATTTGAAATAATAACATTGCAAGTTTTTCTTGAAGATGAAACAATGCTTCTATTTGTTGCTGTTTCTGGTAAATCTTTTTCCAAGCGCGTTTTTTCATAATCAGTGGCATGTTCTGCTAGTTGAAATAAAAATTGCTGCCTCGATAGTTTCTCTCCACTTGTCTCATTATACAAAATCCATGCATCCATGCAACATTGGTTGTTGTTGCACTGTTCGACTCTATCAAACAGAAACATAAAAAATATGACAAGAGTAATGTTGTAGAGGGCAAATCTTCTAATAAATAGTTATTTGGAGGTTATCATAGGACAACATTCATTTTGTGACAAGCGTATCCCCTGGATGCGATCGCGCATACTAAAAGGCGCAATGAGGTCAAATGACCGGTGGCGGTAGATAAGGACAACTACATAATTTTTTTGGCAAATGGTAAACCAAAGAAGGTGTGAATACCGACAAGTTGTTTACACGTATATTTAAGGAAAAGTCGTGAATTGATTTGATGATACAATGAAGTTAACTACATTAATTTTTAAACTAAAGCTTAAAAACGGTCATTTGACCGGTCGTGGTAGTAATAGTGTTAAGTTCAATGACGGCTCGTTACTCGTTTAGTAATCCAGCGTAAAACTAGATGGCGCTGGTAAAAAAGAAAGCCTAAAACCCTAAAAGGCTGTGTAAATTCAGGGCCCCGGCTAACATCTCCTGGAATGGCGGTGAAAGGTTTAATTTAGATGTAAACTCTTATTATAGACTCTCATTATTACTTTTAATATAAGACTACAAAATAACTGAATTATTTAGTTACTAGACGATAGTACCTACTCGACAAAATGAGTCAGGACTAGACAATAGTAGACAGTAATACCAAAGACCAGAAAAGACTAAACTAGACAAGATTTAGACTAGACAAACAAATGTATTTGGATTTTGAGATTGAAATTGAAGAAAATGAATTGAGAAAAAAGGTTTTATATATTTAAAGGGAAAGTATTTAGCGTCCATAAAGGAGGGATAATTATAACTTTTATGAGAAAGTTTTCCTCCGTTCGTTTTTCGCGACGTATTCAATTTAATATTAATTTCGGCAATGCGCGCCCCGAATTTGTTGTTGCTTTGTGCGTTCGACTCCAATACGCACCAAACAGTCGGCAGAAAAAAAAGTCCCGGCTAATATAACTATCGATTTTCGTTTAATTTACACACGCAGATGAAAACTGAATTCACTTGAAGGAAACACCGACATCACAAACGATTCTGTTTTTTTAACATGTTTTACACAGGAACACAGCCTGAATATATACATTTATTCAACCTTTCCGGAGCTCTATTCTATTTGCGTCTGGTCTTGTCTGATCTTGTCTGGTCTTGTCTGGTCTTGTCTGGTTTTGTCTGGCCTTGTCTGGTTTTGTCTGGTCTTGTCTGGTCTTGTCTTGTCTAGTCTTGTCTGTGTTTTCTAGCCTTGTCTAGTCTTGTGTAGTCTTGTCTAGTCTTATCAATTCTTGTCTAGTGTTGTCTGGTCTAGTGTTGTCTGGTCTAGTCTTGTCTGGTCTAGTCTTGTCTGGTCTAGTCTTGTCTGGTCTAGTCTTGTCTGGTCTAGTCTTGTCTAGTCTTGTCAAGCATATATACACTTTCATCAAAGTCTGTTTGTCAACAATCACCGAAGGACATTTCACCGAAACGTATTTGATTCTTTCCGAAAATTTAATCTTTTTGGAAACATTTTATTCTTTATAAGAGAATTAAGTCTCGGTGAAATGTCCATTTAACTGATTGTCTTTCAGTTGCTTTCAGTTTATTGTCAGCGGGCTGTCGATGAAAGGCCTGTCGAATGTATCCGGCCTCTGTCTGAGTGCGGAGTCCAGTTTGAAATTAATGATGTCTAGGACGTTGCTGCAGGTCTCAAATTAATTAGGGTCAGACGGACCGCATCCTTATCCACAAGAAGTTCCATCCTTGCAGCCGGGATTAGCAAATTATCAGTCCATTTTCAGTTAGAATTAATATTCAATTCGCATTGAATTAGCTAGCTAGAATTGTTAAAAAACAGGTCATTTCTAGAAAATTTGATTAATTTTCTTAGTTAAGACACAATTTTAACATTAATCAAAACTTAAATATTTAATAAATTTTAATATTAAATTGAAATAAATTTTGTCGTTTTTTAATATTTTTAGTTTTTTTTTTTCTTTGCGAAACTGTGAGTTTTAAATTAATAAAAGCCCACTAAATTCTAAAGAAAAGAAAAAGTTCCATAAATGTCTTGTGTTTTTAAATAATGGATGAAACTTTGAAGGAGCAAAATATAGAGCAGAATTACACCCCAGATGATGTTTTGTATGAAGAAACAGAGAGCAGAAAGAGGATATATAGAGACGCGGGATTGCACCCCATTGAATTCGCGCTTCAGAATTGATGGATGCAGACAAATTTTTGTCGTATTATTTTCCTCCTGTTGTAATGTCAAATTACAGGGTGTTCTAATAAAATATTGTATACACGTTTTCATACACAATAATTTCCTTAATTTTTGTTTCTTTTCCGTTTCGGTGATGAAAAGGTATTTTCATCATACAAAAATTCAAATATAATAGCTTTTATATCTAATAAACATTGGGCGTCTCGATCGCGTCTTAGAAATTTCTGGATGCATAAATGTTTGCTAGTCGAAATTTTTAAAATAAAAAAATTTTCTACAGCGAATTAATAGTTAATAATAGTAATTAATTATTATTAAAATAATAATTTATTCAGTAAAACTTTCGACCCGATCATTAAACATGCAAATTGAATGTGGCTTACAAGTTTGAAATGATGTCCGTACTCCAATATTTCAATAAATTATCTTTTAAACACTTTGAGGCACAGCGGTTTTAAAAGTGTTCCACTTTTCATGAGTAAATATGCATGGTGGGATATTTGAAATTATCAAAAATTCCGTGCCTAACAAGTTTAAAACAATATAATCTGAACATGATTATTAAGAATAAACATAAATAGTGATATGTATACATAAATGTTAATAATTGATTTTATCTACTCGCACACCAAAATGAACACACTCACCCATCTTTGACCAACGGTGCGTATACGCACCATTTAAAAATGCAGCATTAATTAATAACTTTCTAGTGTATAATTAAATTTTTTGTTGGTGCTTCTAAGAGTAAACACGATAAACTTAATTTACATGTATTTGTATTTATTGAACCAGTTAGAAAATAAATATACATAGAAAATATACAATTTCCAGTATACTCTCACAGAGGTAAACACAGTTACCTGTTTGTGAGACTGGTTGCTTAATACTATAAAAATATTTATAAACTAAACTAAACTATACTTAACTAAAAATAGACTTTGATATTAAAGTAGAGAATTAATATTTTAGTAAAAATATTTTTGAAATAAATATTTTTACTTTTTATATTTTATTCTGTTGATTATTATTCTTATTTGTAGATTAAATAAATTTTTTCCATTAGTTACTATTGCAAAAATATTTTATTGAAAAGACCTATTTGAAGAAGGATTTACTTGTGTTTATGCGAATATTATTTACAATTTCCAGATAATGTGATTTTAAGTGCTCATTGCCTGAATTCCAAGTAAACACATTAAGCATTATGGTAGAAGTGAATAAAATAGATATAAGATTTGCTGGATAAAGATAATGAATGACCCTTAATCCTTCGTGGTGCGTATACGCACCGTTGGCCAAAGGAGGTATAACTGCTATATTATACTCAATGTCTTAAAAATTAAAATTAAACAAAATTTACATATATCTGACAACGATACATTAGATGTCAGATAAATATGCCAAAATGAGGCCATTATTTGACGCAGTTAATAGAGGTTTATGCAGTTTGGTCTATTTTCCCAGAACCTTGCCATAGATGAGCAAATGTTCCATACTTTGAACGGCACTCGTACAAGATGTACATCAAAGGAAAACCAGTACGATTCGGCACATTCTGTGTTCTTCAGATGGCTACTTATTTCAATTCATTCCCTACGGAGGAGCAACAGCAGAAAAAATGGATTTGGTTTAGGAGGGAAAGTTGTACTGGATTTGCTACAATTAGTGGAGCCTACAGATAACCACAAGATATTTTCTTATAATTTCTTTACCTTACATAAATTGATGAAGGAACTATAAGAAGGGGATATTGTACGATGGGAACAATCCGGGATTATCGCATTGCTAAATGAAGACAATAAAAGTTATCCATAAAGCATCTCGCGGTAATTATGATTGTGCACAAGATGCAACTACAGGGATCGTTGTCACAAGATGGAATGACAATTCGGTTGTAACACTTCGGTCAGTAACATCGACGGAGTAATGCCAATACAACAAGCAAACAGGTACGACAGGAAACAAAAATTATAACAAATATAACAAATTCATGGGTGACGTGGATCTCCACGACAATGGAGTGGCAAATTACCGCATCAAGTGCATCGGCAAGAAATGGTGGTGGCCGCTGTTTACTACTACAATAAACAGCATGCTGGTAAACAATTGGAAGTTGTACCGATTAGCCAACGGAAACAAAATTAGTCAACTGGATTATATATTACTGGATTATATAATTCTGGATTATATATTACTGGATCTCATATTGTTACAAGGCTCTTGGCAGTGGAAGATCCATCATTTGTAACGGTAGCAGTACCACTGGAAGTACGCAAAGATAATGCTGGACATGAAAAAGCGGCTAAGATGTAAAGTGTGCAAATCAAACACAATTTATAAGTGCAAAAAATGTAATTTGCATCTGCACTCAGAATGTTGAAACAAATACCATATTTAACTTTATATACCCCTATTCGCCAACGGTGCAAAATTACGTATACGCACCTCTCAAATTCTTGCACAATTTTTTTTTTTGGAAAAAAAATTAGTAAAACTATCCTGATGAACACCATTCTAATGCGTTTTATTTACAACAAATCTAAAATATCATCTATTTCTATGCTTGGACAAAGATGGGCTAATAAGTAATTTATTGTATGTGAAGGATGCTATTATTAAAATCGTGTGTAAAAGTATAAAAATCGTGCGCAAAAGTCCAATGTAAATCAAATGGAGTTTAATTATTAAACGATTTCTGTTTGTCGTTACTATGACAATAACTCGCATCACTAAACAAAACACATAGATGTAGTGAAAATAAATTTATATATTTGGCGTATATTAAAATTGAATTATTCTTTTTTATTCAAGAAGTCTTGGACTCTCAATTTGGATAAACCTGGCTCTAAGTTATAACTTAACCTAACTGTAACATAATCTAGATGAAATCTAGGTTAACCTAGATTACATCAACAATGACCAAAAAATGTTCCCGCCACTGTGCGTTCTTACTAGTGCAGTTTTCACCACGAAGGTGCTGAATATTCTAACGTATTTTGTCAAAAAATTTTTGACTTTTTTCAAAATTTATGTAATTGTATCAAATGTAATTTCTATCAAAATTACAATTTTTCAATATTATCCGTAAGAAACAACTATTACTTTGTGAAAAAATGCAGAATACACCCCTAAATGAAACTAAGGATTGTGAACTTTTTACCTGGTGTAACTGTTGTTAATCGTCTTTCGCAAGGTTTAACTAAGGTCGCAAAGCAAAAATAAAGCATCTACATTGCTTAGTTCAATAAATATTCGTGTTTTTGTTGAAAATAATTGTTGACATTTTCAACGTGACTGGTAGTAGACGCGAAAGCAACTGACTCGACGCCATATATTTTTTTTTAGGAAAAACATTACCACATATGCATATCAAAATATGAATACTTTTTTAGGAAATATTGATATTTTCTAGTAAATATGTAGTAATAACCTAATTTATGGGCTAAACATAATCAAATTTGCTTCAAAATAAAAAAAAATTAAAATATTTAATTTATCCAGGGAAAAATTACAATAAATTACGATTTTCTTCAAAATAAATAAAAAAAAAACAAATCGTCACGTCCTCCATCTGGAAAATACAAATCATCCGGAATCTTGTTAAAAAAAATGGAGGAAACCGTACAGAAATGTCCGGTCCGGTCCAATCATCATTAGAATTAAGAAAAAAAAACAGAATTAGAATTTTGTTAAAAATAAAAACAGAAAAACGTATACTATATTAATACGCAAACTATCCTATTTTGGATCGAGAGTTCGCGCTGCCGCGCGTATGTGGTCTTGATTAATCTGCCGCTTCGAGGTGGGCAACCTAATTTGACCTGGGTTAAAGTCATTGCCACTTTATACTATTTTGTATCGAGAATTTTTGCTGCCGCGTGTATGTCGTCTTGATTTATCTGCCGCTTCGCCGTGGGCAACCTAGTCTAACCTGGGTTAAACCATCGGTCCTTGCCATATTGTCTTATATTTGATCGAGAGTCTGCGCACCCGTGCGTATGTGCTCTGCCGCCTCGCGGTGAGCAACCTAATCTAACCTGAGTTAAACCAACTGTCCCTGCCACATAGTCCTATAATGGATCGAGATCTCGCTGCCGCGCGTATTTGCTCTTGGTTTATATGCCGCTTCGCGGTGGGAAACCTAATCTAACGTGGGTTAAACCAACGGTCCTTGCCACATTGTGTCCTATATTGGATCGAGAGTTCCCACTGCAGCGCGTATGTGGTCTTGATTTATCTTTCCGCTTCGAGGTGGGAAACCTAATGTAACCGGCGTTAAACCAACGGTCATTGCCACCTTGTCCAATATTGGATCGAGAGTTCGCGCTGCCGCGCGGATGTGGTCTTGATTTATAGGCAGCTTCGCGGTGGGCAACCTAATCTAAGCTGGGTTATGTGGTCTTCCTAGCAACCTAGGTGGGCAACCTAGTCTAACCTGGGTTAAACCAGCGGTCCTTGCCATATTGTCTTATATTTGGTCGAGAGTCTGAGCACCCGTGCGTATGTGCTCTGCCGCCTCGCGGTGGGCAACCTAATCTAACCTGAGTTAAACCAACTGTCCCTGCCACATAGTCCTATAATGGATCGAGATCTCGCTGCCGCGCGTATTTGCTCTTGGTTTATATGCCGCTTCGCGGTGGGAAACCTAATCTAACGTGGGTTAAACCAACGGTCCTTGCCACATTGTGTCCTATATTGGATCGAGAGTTCCCACTGCCGCGCGTATGTGGTCTTGATTTATCTGTCCGCTTCGAGGTGGGAAACCTAATGTAACCGGCGTTAAACCAACGGTCTTTGCCACCTTGTCCAATATTGGATCGAGAGTTCGCGCTGCCGCGCGCATGTGGTCTTGATTTATATGCCGCTTCGCGGTGGGCAACCTAATCTAAGCTGGGTTATGTGGTCTTCATTTATCCTCTCGGAGCACCCTACCCAACGTGGCGAGATATGATGTGGTGGACAAGTTTGTATACCTGGGACCGTTGGTAACCAAAGATGGAGGCTGTTCAGAGGAAATAAAGAGAAGATTGGCAATGGCCCGTTCAGCAACAACTAAACTCATAAAAATATGGAGAGATCAAACCATTACAAAAACAGTGAAAGTAATGCTGGCCAATTCCTTGAACTTCCCAAATGCTGTTGTTACTCCGCTGAAACATGGACAGTAAAGAAAACAGATCAAAAAAGAATTGCAGCCTTCGAATTATGGGTGTATAGACGAATCCTAAGAACGTCATGGGTGGAACAAAAACAAACGCCTCTGTTCTAGAAGAACTAAAAATCAAAAAGCGTCTACTAAACCAAATCAATAGAGCATATTTCAGTTACTACGGCCACATAGCTAGAAGAACAGGTGAGATGGAAAATCTCGTAGTCTAGGGAAAAGTTAAGGGAAAAAGACCCAGAGGACGGTCTCCAATGAGATGGGCCGACAGATTAAAAGAAATCACGGGACACTCAATGCGCGAGGCAATACATCTAGCACAATATGGAAACGCATGGAAACAACAAATTCAAACACATACCGAAAATAGTATCACTACACCCTCCAGCGGGTAAAAAGACAGAGAAGAAAAGCGCCCCTCTCGATGTCGCACCTATAGCACGAATATATAGTGTGTGCCACACTGTCTTCCTCCCCGCAGTACTCGCACAGGCCGTCAGAAGCTCTGTCTATTTTGTGGAGATAGTCCCGAAAACACCCATGGCCACTGAGTGCCTGAGTGAGGTGGTAATTTACTTCTCTGTGCTTCCTGGTGATTTTTCTATTTTTCCACGTCGTTTATCAGGAGTTTGGACCACTGTCCCTTGGTGCTTGCTTCCCAGTGCTTCTGCCATGTCCGGAGTAGGTCTCTTGTCGTCCTTTTTATTTCTTTTTTGTTGACTACTGCAACTGAGTCTCTCTGAAACCCTGAGTAGATGTTTAGCCTCACTATGACTAGCAGGCATAGGCGGCATGCCCGCAATTACCAGTGACGCCTCCCTTGACACGGTCCTTTGGGCACTGCTGGCTCAAATTGCGAGCGTTCTCTGGACCGTTCCTAGCTTGTGTTTGGTCACTTCCACGTTCATGGCCTATACTGGGGCAGCACATAACATTGCCGAGTGCGCCACCGAGCATTGCAGTTTTCTTTTGCTGCTTCTTGGTCCTTCGACCTTAGGCATTAGCCTTTCCAACGCGCACAGGATTTTTTGAGCTTTATCGGCTGCCTTTTTAAAGTGATCCTGGAATGACAGATTTTTATCTATTTCAATCCGTAAGTATCTTATGGCACTCTTTGGGGTGATGACAGTGTCCCTCAGCTTAAAGTTTATGTCCCCAATTTTCCGCCTTCCCGTTAATAGGACCGGTTCCGTTTTTCCGGAGCCAGCTTGAGCATTTTGTTGTCCATCCACAGGTCAATCAAGAGCACCGCTTTCTTGGCCTTCTTCATTACACCCTGCTCGGTTTTCTCTCAATGAGGAACTCATTTGTAGTGCAGCCGTTGTCTGATTCGACCGCGATATCTCTTTCAGCTAGGTAGCTGTCTATCATCGCCAACCTTACCTAATCTAACTTGGGTTAAACCAACTGTCCCTGCCGCATTGTCCTATATTGGATAGAGAGATCTCGTATTTGGTCTTGGTTTATATGCCGATTCGCGGTGGGCAACTTAATCTAACCTGGGTTAAACCAACGGTCCTTTTCACATTGTGTCTTATATTGTATCGAGACTTCGCGCTGCCGCGCCTATGTGGTCTTGATTTATTTGTCCGCTTCGAGATGGGAAACGTAATCTAACCTGGGTTAAACCAACGGTCCTTGCCACCTTGTCCAATATAGGATCGCGAGTTCGCGAGTATGTGGTCTTGATTTATATGTCGCTTCGCGGTGGGCAACCTAATCTAACTTGGGTTATGTGGTCTTGATTTGTCTGCCGCTTCGCAGTGGGCAACCTAATCTAACTTGGGTTAAAACAACGGTCCTTGCCACATTGTCCTATAATGAATTGAGAGTTCGCGCTGCACGCATACATGTTCTTGATTTATCTGCCGCTTCGCGGTGTACAACCTAATCTAACTCGGGTTAAACCGACGGTCCTTGCCACGTTGTCTTATATTGGATCGGGAGTTCGCGCTACTGCGCGTATGTGGTCTTAATTTATATGCCGATTCGCGGTGGGCACATAATCTAACCTTGATTAAACCAACGCTCCTTGCCACATTGTCCTATTTTATATGAAAAGTAGTTGCTTAAAACTGGCAAGTAAAAAATCTAACCTTGTGTAGTTGTCTAAATCGTGAGACCAAGACTAGATGAGTTAATGCGGATTCAAGATTGTGAAACTAGAAAGATTTAGTGAAAACTAGAAGCTTGTATATAGAGCAACTAGAGTTATATAAGTGCTTCAAAATTAGTTGCTTTAAACTGGCAAGGAAAAATCTAATTTTGTTTAAGAAATATATCTTGAACAGTGGCGGTTTCAAAGGTTTCTTGGCTAATTAGCCAAGAAACCGGGGAGGGTGGTTTTAATCGGATAATTACCCTCCTAAGTGTTTTTCGCTTACACATTTTTATTTTAAAAAATACCGATATTCAAACATTTTACTTTATTTTACCATTTTTCCAAAGATGTTTATCGAGTGGATATTAGCTTAAAAATTAGGTGTCAGCATCAAGCCATTTTTTCTAAATTTTGACCTGTTAGTTATTACCCCCCTAGACCAGTTGGCTGGAAACGTCCCTGATCCTGAGAACTAAACTAGTTAGTTTATTACGGTTTGAAGTTTACGAATCTAGATAGGTTGATCTAAGTCGTCGCGAAAACTAGAAGATTCCATTTAGACTAACTAGAGTTATACGAGGATTTTAAAATTACTCGCTTCAAACGGCAAGGAAAAAATCTAAATTTGGTTGTCTATGTCTTGAGGACAAGAGTTAATGCGGAAGTTTGTGAAATGCGAAAGTTTTTTTCTTACAGCAAAATAAAGAAATTGTGCCACATTGTCCTTTTCTTACAACAAAATTAAGAAATTGTGATTGATGCAATTCACAATTTCTCAATTTTGCTGCAAGAAAGTTAAAAATGGCAAGGCCGAGATGATTGTTTACGCACGCTTTTCATCACGTGACCAGAAATGTATGAGCCGTTGCGTCAAATGTGTCAATTTTTTCGACAACAAAAACACGAATATTTATTGAACCAAGCAATGTAGAAGCTTCATTTTTGCTTTGCGATCTTAGTTAAACCATGCCGAGGACGCTTAACAACAGTTACACCAGGTAAGAAGTTCGCAACACTAAGTTTCAATGAAGGGGTGTATTCTACAAAATATCCAAAAGACATAGGAAACACTCCATTTGGATTCAGAAACGGATTTGGTACACGAGAGGCTCCATTCAGATCTAATGTATTAACACAGAGATGTTTGCACATGAATCAAGATAAATACGTATGCTTTCGATAAGGTTCGTGTAATGTAAGGATTTCGATAAGGTACGTCACGATTCATCAATAGATTTACTGAAACAAAGAAACATAGTGTTTGTTCACGTTGGAACGCGCGGGCGCGGTAGACGTGGCGAGTTCATGTTCATTTTGGCCGCCAGGTGTTTGCGCGGGTGTGACCTATTGTCAGGGTAGGTTAGGTTAGTATACTAACCTAAGTTTAAATTTTGGTTAGTATAGTATGCTGAACAGCACTAATAAACTCTTCTGTATTGAAAGACACATCTTCGTGATTAAAGATCAATGTGAACACACACAAACATCCCACGCGTTTGATATTGCAGCGAGGGCGCCGCGCGCGCCAATCGTTAGCTTGCCCGCTACTTAGACCGCACGTGCGTTTCGTAAATGAACACTTTGACATTACGCTATATGTTTGATATTTCGTGACCGCGCCCGCGAGTCAACGTGTATGAGCACATAGACTTATGAGACATTCAGATAATTGAAGCGCACTACTGGAATCAAACTGCTACGATACAAGTAGATAATATGGTCTCAGATGAAATAATGATATTCAGAGGGGTAGGGCAGGGATGTATATTATCCCCAATGCTATTCAAGCTGTACTCTGAAGAAATATCCAGAAAAACTGTCGGTAAGGAACGAGCTGGAATCATCGTGAATGGCCAATCTATAAATAACTTGAGATATGCGAACGACACAGTCATTATAGCAAAGACTCTTGCAAAGATTAACAAATAAAGTAAACGATGCCGGTCTGCAATACCGAAGCCGACAAAACAAAATATATGATAATATCGAAAGCTCCAACGCCGTATCAAGTTTTATACATTGATAACTTCTTCGTCTTCTTCGCTTTCCTCTTGACAGAAGAGTCGTGATCAAGCTTTGTATTACTTCGTTACTCGCTTTACAAAATCTCTCCATTTTCCACGGTTATAGGCGCTGAGTGCTGCTAGGTTGATTGTTAAGTCAGTGGATGCCCTTATTTGATCAGTCCAACATGTAGGGGACCTATCTCGTGATATAGTACCTTCTACCCGACCCTGAACTATTAGTCGCTCCAAGTTTCTTCTCTGAATGTGCCCGCAGTATTTAAGGATTCGAGCTTGCACTATTTTGGATAACTTTTGGGGTTGGTTTACTTCTTGGATGATCATCGACCATGTTTCTGCTCCGTATGAAGTACCGGGAATATCAGTGTTTTAATGATAGTTTTTTTGCTTTTAAAGTGATAGCACTATTTTTCAATGATTTTTGGAGGCTTTTCACTGTCCGTCTAGCGAATTCGCATCTACGAATGATTTCCTGAGAACAGCCACCTGCATTTGAAATCAGTGCTCCCAGATAGATATATTGGCTCGCGTCATGGCATTGACCCAGGTGAAGGATGTCTGACATATTATTCTGGACCGTGTCGATGATCATAATTTGGTCTTTGAGTAGTTGATGGCCAAGCCAAGGTTATTACTTTCCATTTCCAGTTTATGCAAGATTTCCAGAAGTTCCTCTTTCCGACAAGAAGTTCCTTGGGTGTTTGCTAGTAGGACGGTATCGTCCGCATAACTAAGATTAGATATATTTATTCCACCAACTGCAATTCCGCCGTTCCATCCGTCGGTCACCCTTCTCATAATATATTCTCCATGGAGGTTAAATAGAAGAGGCGACAAGATACATCCTTGACGAACTCATATTTCTATTTTACAGGGATTAGATAGTTGATTTTCAACTCTTACGACTGCCTTACTGTTTATGTACAGATTCTGAGTTAAAAGTGACAGATGATTCGGAACTCCGATTTACTTCAGGATTATCCAGAGCCAGTTCCAATTAATGCTATCAAAGGCATTACGATAGTTAACGAAGCAAATGTATAGTGGTCTGTTGAATTCGCGATACTTTTCAATGACTTGGCGAAGATTCAGTATTTGTTCTTTAGTACCACGACCGCGAACAAATCCTGCCTGCTCTGGTGGGATTTGCCAATTTAGATACGTTTTTAATCTTTCATGTATTATAGAGAGTATTATTTTACTAGCGTGTGAAACCAGAGATATCAGGCGGTAGTTGTCACACAAGGTTTTCACACCTTTCTTATGTAGAGGCATAAATATAGTCACCCACTCCTAGAATATGTATACGTCACCCACTCCTTTGGTCATGTTTTTGTGGACCAGACTTTTTGCAACGTGGTGTGAAAAATGTCAACACCTCTCATTCCCATGGCTTGTATTATTTCTGCTGGGATGCCGTCGCAGCCTGGTGCCTTGTTTGGTTTAAGTTTCTTAATGTCTAGTTCTATTTCTGCTTTTAGAATGGAAGGTTCATCCATTGCCTCTGTTTGCTTAGTTCTGTTGCTGGTTTTTCCATCTTGGAACAGACTTTCGCAATAATTTCTCCAGGTTTCTAGAACTGCATCCAGATCTGTGACTATTTATCGGTATCCCCCGCAAAACGCCTCTGGTTATTCGCACTTTTTGAGCATTTTTCTCTTCAAACTGCCACAGATTCGCAAAAAGTGGTCGCAGTTTAAAAGTTTCTTGTCGGAATGACTGCGGGCAAGTGTTCTGAAGTGAACGAACCCAGCCGGCGACCTGGAGCACTTCAAATATGTCCTGGGCGTCCGTGGAAGTGAGTGCAAAATCGGCAAAAAAAAAATTATTGCCTCTCGCACTAGGTGAACGGGACGTCGCAGGACGTCGAGCGGGGGCTCTAAACACGTGGCGCGGCGGCGGCTAGAGGATCCGGAAAATTGAGATCCGACCACATATGCGCCTCAAAAGTAAAAAATCGTGATTTCAATTTTCGGGCTGGTGCGTCCGAACCTGGGGAAGTTGACTCGCGAAAAAGGCACCGCTCGACGGGAATCTCGGTTCTACACCGGAAAAATGTTCCTTAGTTAAACCGTCAACCTTACACGGTCACTTAATGGTCAATGGTCACATGGTTAACTTAAGTCATCTGTCATCCTTAGCTAAACCGTCGAAGACGCGCGGTTAAAATACCCAAGATCTGCCGCCTCCGGCGGCATAAAAAAGCCAAATTTGAACTTTTTAAAATCCACGTGGTGCGGTTCACCCCCAGGTGAAATTCTGGAAATGCCACACGTCAGTCGTCTCAGAATTGATCGAAATTAGCGATTCCGTTGTGACCGGGCGATTCAGGCCGAACGCTTCTCCACATGGACCCCAAAATTTTGCATTAAAAAAATTACCACTTTTACGGAGGACGCGGCGAAGATGCCAGGGGAAAATTAAATTCACGCATGGATTGCGGTAGCAAACTTCGAGACGCGTCATCAGACACCACCCTCGTCGCTGCGCGACTTTTATCGGCGACGTTATTCACATTTTTCTGCGAATGTGGGTCCCCCGATTAAAAGGCCACCTCCGGCGACCGCCTCAATCCTGGGAAGTCGGTGCAACAGATTCTTGTAGCCAAAGAACAGACGAACGATCCCACGTACGGCGATTTTCGATGAGAGTAGAGAAAGTAGAAAATGTTGAGTTTATGGCACTTAAGGCAATGAAGCAAAAATGTCGAAAAGTGAGGTGACCGTCGTACGTGTGGCAGCGTTCCGGACACGTCGGCGCCAGTGGCAGATCCGTGCGACGAAAACTGTTCGAGTTGTGGGTGAAAATGTGAAAAAGTTGTAAAACTCTGCGGAGCAGCCCCTGGAGACGGTAGAGAGTTGAAATTATTTTTAGAAAACAGTTTCATCTTTTGCAAATAATTTGTGCCAAATTTCGAGAATAGTTGAATTTTTTAAAGTTGATTAAAAAAAATTCGAAAAATGTATGTTTTTTGGTCCCCTTTTTTGTTCAGTGACGGCTCGTTACTCTTTTAGTATAGCACCATACTTCGAAGGACTCTAGCTTCTTTCACCTTGCGTCTTCTTCTTAAGGTGTTCACTATGTTCTAATGTGGGCGACCTCTCGCGCACACTTGTGGAACGAATCGTCACACTAATATGCGGGACCTTTAGTTTATCACCGGTTCCGAACGGCACTATTTGAGAGGTTTTACCAGGCAGAATTACTCGTGGTAGTTTGCCATTGCTTTCCACGAGGTGGCCTCAACATAGTTCCGTGAAAAATTTCACGGTATGTCCGGGGATTGAACCCGGGATATCAGGTATAGCGAGCGGATGCGTTTACCACTACACCACTCTGACCATGCTATAGATGTACGTTAAAGATATCCTGGAAAGACGTCGGAAAGACGTTAAAGATATCCTGGATCAACGTAGATACCAGTGATGGAACGTATGAATAAACAGCTGGAAGTTATCAACAATAAAAAGAAGAAAGCTGCAGTTCCTGGGTCACATAACAAGTGGGAAAAAATACGAAAAATACTTATGCAGGGAAAGATATTACGCATAAGTAACATCGGTAGGTTAGGTTAGTTAGTATGTTAGGAATAGCATGGACCGAGAGTAAAACAAATGAAGCAGTATTAACCCAGCTGAATAAATAACGAGAACTAATTAAAACAATAAAAACCAGAAAACTTCAATATTTGGACCACGTCTAGTGGGGAGATCGTTATGAATTACTACAACTCATTATGAAGGGAAAAATATCAGGGAAGAGGAGCCCGCGAAAACGATGGTCCACCTGGCTAAAGAATGTAAGGGAGTAGTTTGGCTGCTCCTCTATAGACCAGTTTAGAGCAGCAGTGTCAAAAATGTGAATTGCCATTATGGTAACCAACTTTCGTTAGGAGAAGGCACCCTTAGAAGAAGACATCGGTAGGCGCAAAAACTCATGGCTGCGTAATCTAAAGCAGTGGTTCTTAACCTATGGATCGCGACCCAAAATTGGGTCGTGAGAAATATTTCTTGGGTCGTACTAAGAGGCAAAAAGAAAAGTTTTTTTCCCTAATTTTACGAGAAAACATAGGTATATGAACTATGTTACCTTGGGTTACATACACATGTTTTAGCCTTCTTTAAATTCTCTTCCAGTTTTGCTTTTACCAAAGCCTTTTTAACGTCTTTGATATACCAAAATCTTTTTGTTTTCATCCGAAGCCATCCTTTTCCTCATTTCATCGGTAATAACTACACGGTCGTTCAACAAAGCCTCCAACTCTCCCAAACTCAAAGTGTGCCCTCCCATTACCTTCTCTGCTTCCTCCATGGCGTTTTGCACTGAATACCTCTTCAACAATCTGTCCATTTGATACCCGGGAAACTCATAAGTCTGTTTTGGTAACTCGTGCAGACGTCCCCAAGAGTTTTGCTTCCGGGTATCTTTTAATTCTGTTAGGATTTCATGTCGGATGTCTGGTGGTAAAGATTTGAATTTTGAGGATTTGACGTCGATTCCGTAAAGGTCCCAATGCTTCGCAGGGCTTGAATCGGAGGTGGTAAAGCTTGAAGAAAAATCTTCTTCTTCACTCGAAGAGATTGTTGAGTCTAATTGGGAAAGGGGCAAAACGTATTATATAACGTATCGACATAACGTATCGACATTTTTCGAAGAGCTTGGTTTAGGTTTTGGTAGAGCGGATTTGGGATTGTCCATTAATCACGTGAGGCTCTAAAGGGTGGGGGGGGGGTGGTTTATGAAGTTTGTGAAATATCACATGGGGAGAGAGGGGGCGGTGTGTAGTGAGATATCACGTGTATTTATTTTTTCGTTGAATGCGCAATTTTTAATTTTGTTGAACACTTAAAACATCACGTGATTAATGGACGACCCCTTTCGTGCTTTCCGACAAAACTTTGTTGATTGCAGAATGTTTCAATAAAGTCGATAGCAATTGTTTTTGGATATTATCTGTTTCCGATAAGTGTTTAGACTTCAACTGATTCCTCTTTGCTTGGAACAAACTTGGTTTAAATTCGAACTGGTGATTCTATTTAAATACTATTGTTTGAATTTTGAGTGCGGGAACACAGCCATCGAAAACAAACACCTGTTTGATCCCGAAGTACAAAACAAAACCCTATGGTAAATCCCCAACAGATGCGCGTTGGGCAGAGGCGCCCCCTTGTAGTCCTGATAGCCTTTGTTTGCCTGGTGCAGCCAAATCGTAACATCTGATCTTAAGCTAAGGACCAAAACCAACTATTTCTGTACAGGTTAGATACATGGAGAAAGATACCGATGGCCAAAACTTTGTTTTCTAACGTTTCTAGTGGCACTGGTTTTCCTGAGGGCCCGATCCAGCCTCCACAAACAATGAACTCGCATATTTCAACTAATTCTGAAGATTTTAATTCCATTATTCTTATTTTCTAGTTATAACCATTTAAGATTTTAAAACTAATTCGCAGCTTCGACTGTAGAAACTAAATTAAAACTAAATTAAACAAAAACATTGGGTGGTTACCCATTATTATTTATTAGGTTATTTATTAAATTTTCCTTGGATCGAAAAATAACTTCATTTATTTATCTTTTACTTGAAAATGACCTTCAACAGTCGAAACTCGAGTCCTGTAAAGTGTGTAGATTTATATAACTTCACAGTTATCTTTAAAAATGATCTAGTCAAAAATTGGCAAAAGTGAGTAACTAGACATGGACACTTTTAACTGTAGATATTTTGATGTTAAAGACTTGACCATTTTTGGCCCATGTTAGAAGGTTATGATTAGCTACGTATATTGGCTCGGACGATTTTTTCACATAAAGGTATCATCAGTTTTGGCTCCACAACCCATTATGGGCCTTGGCCTCCCCTAGAATTTGTTTTCCATTCCAAACTATTCTAGGCCTTAGTTTTCCACGTCGTCGTAGATTCCGGTCTTTTTACTGACCGGTAGAGTCCGGTCTTTTTTCTTAAAGTTTTCGTAACGTTTTTTTTTTCTATGATGGGGTTCTAGGTTAACCCCATTAGTTATTTGGTTAACCCACGTTTCTTGGTTAACCCCGTTATCGGAGGGCCATCTCTCCCGCTCTCGTTAGCCCTGACCTGGGCTTTCATACCGATTGGTTACCGCATCTCCGACGCATAATCAGGTTACCATGGTTGATCACGTGGAGGTGAGAGTCGGAATTGAGTAGGAGAGGCTATGCGACAATGTCGCCCTGTGCGGTTGTCGTGTGGTGCGCATGCACTACCCTTGAACCTCTCACATAAAGGTAGCATACCGTTAAAACGACTTATCGGCTCAAGTCTCATTTTTGTCAATTTTGGACTTTATCACTTTTGGCAGTACACCCACGATATGTGACTTAAAATGTCATTATTGTAAAATAAAATATATATTTTTTTAATTATGGTCTAAAACTTCTTCCGTTTGGTTTTTTGGGTCGCGCTATAAACATATTCCTCAAAATTGGGTCGCGGCTAAAAAAGGTTAAGAACCACTGATCTAAAGGAATGGCATATCACAACATCCAATTACAACACCCACCGAAATTAAGAGGATTATTAAAGATCTGCCAAACAAAAAAGCTCCCGGACACGACGTTATTTCAAATCTAGTACTAAAACACCTTACCGTCAAAGCTATAATATACATATCCAATATAATCAACGCGAGCTTTAGAGAAGGCTATTTTACAAAAAAACTGGAAACATGCACATGTTCTCATGTTTTACAAACCTGACAAAGAAAAGCAAAAAGTAGAAAGCTATAAAGCTATAAGCCTCCTGCCGACTATATCTAAGATGATGGAAATAATGATCCTTCAGAGAATCAATTAATTCCTGGAAGAGAATAACATCTTGCCACATTTCCAGTTTGGATTCAGGAAATCACACTCAACGTACCATGAACTGCTTCGCCTAACTAAAACTATCGAGAAAGGATTTGAGGACAAGAAATACACCATTGTGGCATTTATAGACGTAGCTCAGGCATTCGAGTGTGGCTTGACGGCCTAAAATTCAAGCTTAAACAGCTAAATCTACCAAGCTACCTACTAAAATTACTATATTCCTTTCTCACAGACAGAACCTTCGCAGTAAAAATCCAGGCGCAACTATCAGATGCCAGAACCATTAAAGCAGGGGTCCCACAAGGAAGCATTCTTGGCCCAACTTTATTTAATTTATACATGCACGATATCCCCGTTCCTCCTCAAGCGCTACTCTCAATGTATGCTGATGACACAGCTATTATAACCCAACATCACGACCTTCACGTCGCAGCAGAACAACTCCAATTAGCTTTGAACCTCATCAACGACTGGTTTTCTCAATGGCGCGTAAAAATAAACTGTATAAAAGTGAGATAAAAGTATTCACAGTACGACAGATAAAAAGCCTACCGCCAATCGAATTAGGAGGAAGTGTAATAAGATATAACCAAGAAGCCGTAAAGTACCTGGGTATGCACCTAGATACTCGTCTAACATGGAGCCTTCATGTAAATAGAAAAATCAAGCAAGCATACGCCAGATTGTCTAAAATATACTCCCTAATAAATAGAAAATCAGCCCTACAACAAAAATCTTCTTTACTCCTCTATAAATCTATTATAAGACCCTTAATAACATACGCATGCCCCATTTGGTGCACCACATCAAAAAACAATTTCAAAAATTGCAGACAGTTCAGAATAAAACTCTACGAATAATCCTAAATACCCCTTGGTTTATCAGAAACAAGCAGATACATCAGGAATTAAATGTACCCACCGTCAAGGAGTATATTACAAAATCAGTACATTTTTTTGAAAAAATCCACCAATGCCCCAGTGCCATTTTCTACCAATTCGGACAACGTAACATCCACACCAGACTCAAAAGAAAACTCCCACAGGACATCACCGGTCCCGACTCAGAAAACAGCGAAAGTGATTAAACAGTGATAGTGATTTAAATAGTGACAAATTATCAAAATTAAAACTCTCAGCGGACAAAGCCGGCTTACGCTAAGACCAAAAGTCAAAATAATTAATTGTTAACACTACTGTGAATGACAGATTAATTCTGTCGAACCGGTATTCTTATAATAAAAAAAAACAACATCCAATGAGCAATTCCGAGCTACCACATCTAAGATCAAAATAGCGTTGATGATTGCAAACCTCCTGAAAGGATATGCCACTTGAAGAAGAAAAACAAAAAGAATAAGTTTGACCACGTGTAATTTAAAAATACTTGCAAACTCTTTCTCAAAATTTGAGTTTGTCGATAAAATAAGAACTATTAATAGAATCTGGAATATTGAGTATGAAAAGATTTAAAAAAAACAGGTTGGGTTTCCCAACCTGTTTTTTGAATGTTGATGAATGCGCGAGGTATGCATTTAAAAGTTTTTTTTTAAATGTTATAATTTGAATAATAATTACGTAACGTAAAATTAAAAGTGATTAAAAAAATAATTATGTAGTTTAATAAGTGGTAAAATAGAGTAATAATGGTGGGACGTATAATTGTAGATAGACGTGAAATGAATGTGAATAATTGTAATGCGAGGGGTGGTATGAAGTGATGCGTGGGTGATGCGAAATATCGAACAGAACCTGTACTAACTGAGAATCCATCCTTGGCTGCAAGGACGCGGCTGCCGATGAGCAGCAACGGCGGCAGTGTAGCAGCGGGGTGTAACGGGGGTTAGTCCTTGGCCTCATGCCGACAAGGGGAGCGGTGGGACAGGGAGACGGCGGCGGCGAGTCGTCGCGCAGACACCTTGCACTCGCTCTGCAGCCCGGCGGCGGCGTCGCACTCTCGCCCCCTCTGCACCCTTCGTTGTCCCGCACACGTTACCCCCGCACCACCCCCACAGCGACCGAGTCTCGTGCTTCCCGCACCCTCTGCACCATGCCTTCCATCAGCCTTGCACGCACAGGGTCGATGCCGGGTTAACACACGCCGTTGCCAGGAAATATCACCACCCACCGCCTCCCTTATTATTAGACTACCTTACCTATCTACACGTATATACCTTCGCATAACGTTATAATACATCAAAGATATGCGTGAAATAATTACATTCGTGTAATAATACACCAAAATGTATACATGTATGTTCGGAGTTTGCCGATTAACGCAGAACATACCGCAATATTCAGCAATCAATGTTTTCCACTGAAATCTCAACGCTAATTAGTCAACCGAAAAAGAGAAAAAAGCATCTATTCCTCCTAACATATTTCTTCCCCTTTGTTTAAATTCCCCTCATACATCCCAAACACTACAAAATGCACCCCAAGATACACAAAGAATTCCCATACAAAAAGGAACCTTATCGCATTACAACCACAAATCAGAACCAATCTACATACGTATTGTACAAACGACATTTGAATTTTAAAAATATTCTTTTACCAAGTTCCGCATTAATTACCACCGGGAACAAGTCCAACCAGGAAATTATACGAGAAAATTATGTAGACAAATTAGCGAAGCAAATACGATCGTAATCAGAAATTAAAGAAAATTTATCAAACTCAAATCGCCTATTAATTTCGTTTTACCATAACATTTTCTTTAATTTCACTAAAAGTAGTTATTATTTAATTTATGGACTTCATTATAAATTCAATTTGACTATTAGAATTAAGATGAATATTTATATTCTTGGATATTAGCTATTTCTTTTATAAAAAACTAGAAAATAGCACTAGTAATTAGACAATATTGAAGATCAAATCAAATCCATTTATTTGCTATCAGATGTAAATGAATACATATAAGCTAACAATAAGTCATAAATCATTAATGTTGTATAAGCATCTATCTCTCAGATACATTTTAAGTTTTTGTCGAAATAATCTCATTGAAGAAAGAACCTAACTTATGGAGCTGAATCCTGGAGTATGTCGGAAGCAGACAAAAACTCTCTTCGTATTTTTGAAAGACGTATTTTACGGAAGATCTTTGGACCAGTGAGAGAGGAAGAAGGATACAGAATTCGCATGAACTACGAACTTCAAGAACTAATAGAAGGTAAAGACATAGTAAGATTCATTAAGGCACAGAGACTTCGATCGCACAGGGTGGGACATGATTAGAATGCCGAATGCAAGAGCACCCAGAGCCATCCATAAAGCGCAACCTAACACATCAAGAATCAGAGGTAGACCCAGAGCCAGGTGGAAAGATAAGGTAGAGGAAGATGTAGAAACTCTACAAGTAGGAAACTGGACACGTGTCGCTGAAGACCGTCAAAGGTGGAAGGGGATTGTCAAGGAGGCCAAAGCTCACCCTGGGCTGTAGAGTCAGAAGAAGAAGAAGAAGAATCTCATTGAAGTTTCCTCTTGTAGTTGAGTATGTACCTTATTGAAGATATGGGTTCCTATGTGAGAGGGTGCTTTACTGCATAGCGTTAAGTTGGCAAATGGTGTTCGTATTAGATTCCTGCCTCTAGTATTGATCTCTGTTTTTTGGTAATTTGGGTTTATTTTTGAAAATATAACATGATATTTCCCAGATGTATTTGGATGGAACCGTCAAAATGTTTAGGGTTTTGAAATGTGGCCGACATGATGTTGTCCTCGATATACCCTTAATAGCCCGCACGACCCTCTTTTGCGCTCTGAAGACGACATCTAGTTGTGGTGATGTCCCCCATATAATAATCGCGTATGTGATAATGGACTTGACCTCCGCGTGGCAGATTCGTAGCAAGAGCGGTAGATCTGTGTTATTTCGCAGAATCTTTAGCATGTAGGCTTTTTGATTTATCTTGGAGGCAATGTTATGGATGTGGGTATTCCAGTGTATTTCGTGTTCTAGAAGTATACCTAGAAATTTAATACTACTTCTTCTTTCTATTCTCGTGTCACCAATTTTTAATGAATACTCTTCAGCTTTGGTCCGAAACTTCGTTTAGAAAATAAGATAGTTTGTCTTCTCTGTGTTTAAATGAAAATTATTTGCTGAAAACCATTTGTTCAGGTTATATAGAAGGTTATTGGCTACTGCTTCAGTTGTTTCCACCGACTCCTCTGAGATGATAAAGCTTGCATCATCAGCGTAGAACAAACTTTTAACCCCGCTTAAATATCGTGGGAGGTCTGCGATATATAGTGTGAAAAGAAGAGGGGCGAGAACGCTACCCTGTGGGACACCCATTTCTATATTGACAGTTGTTCACATGCAATTCTGGATTTGTAGATATTGCCTTCTGTTTGCACAATATGATCTGAGCCATCTTCCACATTTTCCCCTGATGCCATAGGTTTCTAGTTTATTCATTAGTTTTGAGTGTGAAACGCAATCAAATGCTTTCGTGAGTTCACAGAAAATACCCATTGGGCATTTTTGATTATTAATTTCCTGGAGAATTTGGTGATATAATTGTAGTATTGCGGTTGTGGTAGACTTCTCCTCACAGAATCCATGTTGTTCCTGT
Source organism: Phosphuga atrata (assembly GCA_944588485.1). NCBI lineage: Eukaryota > Metazoa > Arthropoda > Insecta > Coleoptera > Silphidae > Phosphuga > Phosphuga atrata. The sequence goes on from OX155901.1 coordinate 5,127,031, forward strand.
GGTATGATGTAAATAATAATCTAATATGATATAAATGATAATCTAATTTCTTGTGACTGGGACCTTAGTAATACATATGTCAATGAAATCTAACACGATTTCATGGAAATCACAGAACAGGATAAATTTGTTTTACCCTTGTGTTTGAACCGTGTCTCACGAAAATCAAATTTTCCCGTTTGAACCAAGGCTAGTCTATTCACTTACCTGTTAGGGTCGCTCGCGTCTCCGCCACGTGTGGATCGTCCTTCCGGCGCATTTTTTTAGGGAGTAGATGGGGATATTGGGTGGAGGGAGCCCTTAAAATCGGTGTCTTCCAGACGTTGGATGCCGCTTCAGCCCTTTGGGCTCGTGATTAGACCCCTAGTTAACTTGACTTGAAACGCTAAACTTAAAAATGCGTGCACGTGTCGGTCGAGCTTGGTTCGCGCATCAATTCTTGTCTTTGCGCTTCTCACACTCGAAGCATATTAGCCCATTAATTGATAATTCGCGCGATTTCGGCCCAGGTCGATACACCTTTCCGAAATCGATTCAAATGTTAAATTTAAAAATACAGATTTACTAAAATTGGTGCGAACACCTTGAATTCGTTTAATATCAAACAAAATAATTTACCATGGTACGATTTTGAAGTTGCAAATCTTCTTCTTATTCTTCTGTGTAGGCACTATGTGCCTGTTTCTGTAAGTTTCTCCTCGGTCCTTCGGCTCCTGCGATTTGGAAGTCCAGGAGTCTGTCCATCTCTTCGGTGGTCCTCCAGGGAGTCTCGCCCAGTTAGTGATTCAGTCTGGCGCAATGTGTTCCACGTGATCCCGCCAGTATCTTCGACGGGCTCTTGCTCAGTGCACGACGTCCTGGATTTGTAGGTCAGCTCTGATCTTAGAGCTTCTGACATGACATGGTCTCTTAATGTAACTCCTCTTATTGCTCTCAGGGTCCGTATTTCGGTCAGAGCTTGTTTGGTGGCTGATGTGTCGGTTCTTGTTTCAGCCGCATATGTGAGTATTGGCCTTGCTGCAGTCTTGTATATTCGGATTTTACCTTCTTGCGAAATGCGTTTGTTTCTCCAGATTATGTTATTTAGTGCGCCAAATATATCGAGCCTTGTTCGCTGCTCGTACCTCTAGCTTGAGGTCTCTGTCGCTTGAGATCTCTACTCCAAGTTAGGTAAAGCACATCACCTGCTCTATCACCTTATTGTCGAGTTCTAATTTGCATCTGGTTGCTGATCTGCTGGCTATCATGCACTTAGTATATGGTTGGGAGATATCAAGGTTGTATCTGTTTGCTGTTTTGGAGAATGTCTGTAGAAGTCGTTTTCATTGTCAGCTATCAATACAGCGTCATCCGTCTAGCATAGAATGTTGAAGGACTGGTTTCCCATCCCATATCCTGCTTTGAGGTTTTTCACACTCGTTATTATGTTGTCCATTATTAGGTTGAATAGGACCGGTCTAATACTGTCGCCTTGTCTAATTCCATCGCTTACGCGTACGATCTCTGCTGACTTGGTTTTTGTTTTTATTATTGTATAGTTGTTACTGTTGATGTCTTTTATTGTTGATGTCTTTTGTAGTGTTGATGTTTGTTAGTTTTTCCCCCGCGCCTCGTTTTCCTAGTTCTTAAATCACATCGGCAATTCTGATCTTGTCGAATGCTTTACTTTGGTCAACAAAGCACATGTGGCGGGAAGTTGCAAATATAGCCAGGAATAGGGATAGATTAGTGGTGGCCAAACTTTTCATACTATGCGCCAAATTTTTGGCAGAGGAATTCAGATGTGGCATATAGCTCGAAAGTTTTTTATACCATGTTACGTTTGTGGTTACGAATTCGTAGATAGTTATAAGCATATAATCTGCTTCACTCACGCAGTTAACTTAATTAATTCACGCCAATTTAATGAAGCACAAATCTACAATAGTTAGTAATGATCTGTACCTACGAGTTGGTGATAGCTACATGATGCTTCATAAAATAACTCTGACACTGAAAGTGAGTTAAGTTTGGTTATCTGTGCTCTCGGCTTAATAGAAGGAGTCCTGGTCCTGGCGGATGCTTAATAGCATTAATAGAAATATATGTTTGTAGACATAAAACCACAGAGGAAGTTATCATTCTGCGGAGCAGTATTCAAAAGAGATAATTAGAGAGGCTCTGGAATACGATGAGAATGGAATTCTTGTAAACGGTAAACGACTGAATAATATCCGAAATGCAGATGATACCGTCATATTTTCAAATAGTATAGAAAATCTACAACATCTAATGAACAAAGTGAATGAAGTAAGTGAACGATATGGGCTAAAAATGAACATCAACAAAACAAAATGTATGATCATAAGTAAAGAGTCATTATTAAAAATATACCAATAGAACGGGTATCCAAACTTGTCTACCTGTGAACCTTAGTAAACGAACAGTGGGACCACTCACAAGGAATCAGATGTAGAATAGAAAAAGCAAGAGATGCCTTCATCAAAATGTCTAAGCTCTTCAAAAGTCACAACCTCAAATTTGATATCAAAGTAAAAATCCTGCGCTGCTATGTGTCCTCCATATTATACTATGGCATGGAATCATGGACATTGACCGAAGCAACACAAAAGAAACTAGAAGTCTTCGAGATGTGGCTATAAAGAAGGATCCTTAGAATATCATGGGTAGATAGAGTGACCAACGAAACAATACTGGAAAGAATGGGGAAGGAAAAACAGGTGTAAACACGATTAAGAGAAAGAAACTAGAATATCTCGGGCATATAATGAGAACCAAATACAAACTTTTAAAATCCATCCTAAAAGGAAAAGTATTTGGAAAGAGAGGGCCCGGAAGAAGAAGGATATCATGGCTCAAGAACCTAAGGACATGGTATTCAAAAACAACCACAGAACTGTTTAAAGCAGCAGTCAACAAGGTCATCATAGCCAGGATCGTCGTCAATATTCGAAACGAATATTGACGATATTAATATAAGACACAAGAAGAAGAAGAAGACTTAAAATAACACCGTCGCAAAAATTTCTATTTCAAAACTCGATGAAACCACGAAAGCTCGCTTGGAATAGAGACCACGGATGAGCAACCCGCGACTTGTTGGCCAGATTTTAGGGCAAGAATTTTACATTTAAAACTTTCTCATTAAATAATCTTTTTCCACATATTTCTGCAAACAGTATATCTGTAAACAATTGTTTTATTTTTTTAATAAAGCGATATTACCATAAATTTCTTACTTGCGACTCGCACAACATTTTTAAAATAGTAATTGACTCGTTGTAAAAAAGGTAGCTCACCGCTGCTCCAATATGAGTGGCACTCTGAAATCACGTTCTAATTGGGTCAGCCTATTGTTTAGACTATTTTAGTAATTAACTAACCACAAACAAGGATTTTAGAGCGCCAATTTACAAAACCACAATTCAAGTATTCTCTAACTTTTCAAATTAGAAGTAATTTTGAGTTGTTGTGAACAATAAAAGTAAAAACTTTAAAACTAAATTAAAATTGACTACTTAAACCAAAAATGTGACGAACACTAGAGTAATGGAACGCATGAACAAGCAACGAGAAATCAAACAAACAATAAAAAGACGGAAGCTACAATATCTAGGCCATATATCCAGAGGAGAAAAGTATGAGTTCCTTCAACTGATAATACAGGGCAAAGTAATAGGCAAACGGACCAGTGGTATGATATTACATCCCAAGAGTCAATCCGAGCTACCGCTTCCAAGATGAAGATAGCGCTGATGATTGCAAACCTCCTGAAAGGAGATGCCATATAAAGAAGAAGAAGAAACCAAAAATACTGTTTGTTCAATCTGAATACTGTTTATATATTACTTGCGATTTAGTCCACTTGGCAGAAATATTTTTTTTTTAATTTGATTCTTGTCATCTTTTTCTAATTTTCGCGCTACGAAATAACTGGCATATGGAAGAGAAATTCTTTCTAGAGGGTCTCTAACTAAAAACTTACTTCAGCGCCACTTGTAATCAACCAATGCGCCATCTTTGAGCACAACATTTATGAAAGATTGTGATTGCCCAATAGAGAATGTGCAAACATTTACCTACCTAGGGAGTTTGATAGCGAATTAGGAAAGCCTAGCAAGCATTCAAACAATTAAAACTGGTATATTATTTATCTAGCGTCTTGCTTTGTCTCACTTCCGGGGCACAGCTTTGCTCTTATGAATTATAAAATGGAAAACATATTCAAGCTGTATTCCGCTGTAATAGGTTGGTATGATTGTATCTGTAATTAGTTTAGTTTCACCCAATATTTAATTCCATATAAATCAATAACTGAAACTAAGTTCAGGCCTTTCCACACACATGTCAAAACATAACGTATTTTTTGACAGCCCAACACATGATTCTCAAACTAATGTAAGTGTTTTCCATTTTATAATTCTTAAGAGCAAAGCTGCACTGATGACAGATATCCCAAAACGCGTCTGCAGATCACTTTGTTCTTTCGATAATTCACTTTGGATTATTAGGAAATTGAGACTATTCACTTTGGATTATCGAGAAAAATATGATTTTAAAAAACAATGTTATTTATCTAGTGTCTTGTTTTAATGTCACGGAAGTGAACTCGTAAATAAGTCCTAGTAAATAACACAAATATCTCGCACCTCCAACAAAAAAGTGACACAAGTGCGAATGGGGCGGATGAAAAATCGCCACTTTTTAAACTTAAAATTGGGTATCTAGGATGTTGTTTTTAGTATTATGAAGTCGATTTTTGGAATAATTCAATTATTGTTCGCCAGAAAGCGGAAGTGTCTTTTTTCATCTGAGCAGATTTTCAACAGAAAGATAGCAGATAAACAGTTGTTCTCAGAAATCAGTAATTCGTACTTATATCACTTTTCTGTTGGGATGTGCGATCTGTTGTATTTCAACATTAGATTTGTTTTATAGTCTTAAAAAGACTTAAGGGGTAAGGCCACTGTAAATTTTTTGAACAATCGATTTTTTTTTATTGGCTTAAAAAATAGTTTAAACCCTCTAGAATAAGAAAAAAAAGGTCCTGTGCGAAAAAAAATTTGTTGTCCTTAGGAAATGAAGGTCGCCGCCAAGCGTGTCAAAACTTGCTCCGAAACGACTACCTGCGGTAATGACGAAAAGGGACGACACAATAGGTCCCCCCCCCCATTGCTCCTAACCACCGGTATTAATGTTCCACGTGTCCTTTCGATCCTTTTGAGCATTATCAAGAAAAATTCCGTTAGTTTAGAGACAGCAAGCGCACAGTAAAGAGCGATTGATTCTTCATAAGCGACGATTTTTGCGTGTTTTTCGTGGTTTCTTTACAATTTCACTGTAAAATTTACGAACGTGTAGTTGAAATGAGTGCTCGAGTGTATTTTGGAAAAAAAGGTACGAAAACCTCGTATCCAACGCGGCGTCGGTCAGGCGGGAAGAAACGACCCTTGAATCAATACGAACGTGAGAGTGATGAGCCGGGCGTCAGTGCTTCGGCGAAAAAACTGAAGGACTGCAACGAGGAATTCGATGTTAATAGTCAATTCGGCTATAGAATCATCAATTTCTGCGCCGTTTTTGCCGTTATTGCCCAGCACGTGAAGTGCAAAACGTGCGGATCTGACATTGCGTTTCGAGAAAGAAGTCCTCGTGGTTTAGGATTCAAAATTGTAATCGTTTGCCCAAAATGTCCCGATGTAGATATTCCGAGTTCCAAATTCATTCACAATGCATATGAAATAAATCGTAGAATCGTGCTTGCAATGCGACTGATTGGAATAGGATTACATGGAATCAAAAAATTTTGCGCGTTCATGGATTTGCCACGCCCAATTTTTCATTCATTTTATGATAAATTGGTCAAAACCAGTGGAAACGAAACGAAAGCAGTGAGAGATGCAAGCATGAAGAAAGCAGCGCAAGAAGAGAAGGAGGAAAGCCAGAAAAATGGACAAACTGACGGAGTAACGGTTTCCGGTGATGGCTCATGGCGAAAACGCGGATTTTCATCGCTTTTTGGAGTCACGTCATTGATCGGCTGGTCATCTGGAAAAATAATCGACGTCGAAGTGAAATCAAAGTATTGCAAATCATGCGAGCACTGGAAGTCCAAAAACGGAACAACGGAATTCGAGGAATGGCAAATAAGTCACGCCGATGAATGCCAAGCCAATCACGAAGGATCATCGGGAAAAATGGAAGTCGATGCTGTCGTCGAAATGTTCCAACGCTCAGAAGATTTATACGGAATAAAATACTGCAATTATATCGGAGATGGCGATTCCAAAACTTTCAAAGGCATCGTGGATTCGAAGCCTTATGAAAATGTTGATGTTAAAAAAAAGAGTGCATAGATCACGTGCAAAAAAGAATGGGAACTCGATTGAGAAACTTAAAAAAAGGAACAAAAGGTCTCGGGGGAAGAGGAAAACTCACTGCCAAATTGATTGACGAACTAAGCATTTATTACGGCTTAGCAATCCGTCGAAATCCCTATTCGATCAAAAATATGAAAAATGAGATCTGGGCAACCCTTTTTCACAAAATGTCAACGGATGAAAAGCCTCAGCACGAAAAATGTTCGGAGAATTGGTGCAGTTGGAAGAAAGCGAATGCAGAAAATGCCTTGCATGCGTATCATCACAATCAGCCAATGAGTGAGGAGGTTTATCAAGCCATCAAACCCATCTACATGGAATTGAGCCGGGACGAGTTGCTGGAGCGTTGCTTGGGGGCCTATACTCAAAACAATAACGAAAGTTTCAACGCTACCGTTTGGAGTTTGGCCCCCAAAGCATACTCAAGCGGAAAAACTGTACTAGATATCGCGACGGATATCGCTGTTTGCATATTCAATGGCGGCCTTACCAACGTCTTGCAAATATTCAAGATGTTGGAGGTGGAAATTGGTGTACAGTTATATAATTTCTGCATCGAAAGCGACGCCAAACGCATCACGCACGCGGAGACATCTCTGAGCGACGCGGCTAAAAGTGCGCGCGCGCTCCAAAAATCAACCAGGAAAGATGAAGAAGACGAAAATTTGGCTATCGAAGGACAAATGTATGGTGCTGGGATTGCAGACTAACGGTAAAAAAAAATTTTAACTTCTTTTTTTAATTTTTTTCAATAAAAAACTATTCGCAAAACTTTAAACGCGTTTTTCTCGAAACATGGTTTTTCAAAATGGCACGCAGCATAACTCGAACAATTTTCATTTTTTTTACTTGAAATTTTAACCAGATGTGAACATTTACATTATCTTGAGAATGTCGATCGGAATTTTTAAGAAATTTATTTATTGATTTTTTATTAACAAAAAACTTGCCGTTTTTTTCGTCAAAAATCAATTTTTTTTTTCAAACGCACGCCAAATCCACAAAAATTTATACTTTTTAAAATCCGATCGACATTCTCTAGCTATAGCCCTCTAGATTAATGTTTTTTTTTTTTTTTTGTTCTAGATTCAAAAGTGCACCAGTGGTGCTGCGTGCCGCGGAGCCCTGGAAGCAAAACATGTCCGGGAAGATGTGGAACCGCCATTTTGTTTTTTTTTTACTGTTAAAAAATTTTATAATAAAGGTTAATGTATGCCTGATAACACCATTAAAAGTTTTTTTTCAAATACCTTCAATTTCGGGAGCAAAAAATTAGTGAAAAAACCTTTTTTTTTTGGGCCGTTACAGTGGCCTTACCCCTTAAGAATATTATAGAGATTCGGAAAGGTTGAATATATTTATATATTCAAGCTGTGTTCTGCAGTAATAAGTTGGTGTGTATATTAGGTTGCCTAGTTCAATAAACTAATATTATCAGACAAATTGTGAAAACCTTAACTTGAGCGGGGGCATCACAGTAAAATTAAGAAAAAATCGATTTTTTTTATTCGCTTAAAAGGTTTTTAAAAATAACATACCAAAAGATGGAATGCAGCAAAAATGTCTAAAAGCCCAAATTTTCCATTCTGTCGCAACGCCTATATAACAAAATAAAAATTAAAAGTAAAGAAATCGTTTTAAAATGAGTGCAAATTCTATGATGATACCGAAGACTTCTATGGTGTTACCGGAATACACACCCCCGGAGACAATTGAAAAAGCAAATTTTTCATTATTTATTCTATTTTTTTTTTTTGCATGGCCTCTGGATCCGAATCTAGTAAGATATGTCCCCTCGCATGAGTAATTAAAAATATTAGCTGCAACACGGGCGGTATTGTCAATTGCCCTTTCGAGCAAATGTGCGCACTCACTTCGTTCGTGCGCCCAATTTCGCTCTCGTGACCAATTGATCATTTACATTTTATACGAATGTTTGTCAAAAAATTGATTAAAAATTTGAAGATGGTGGAAGCGCCAGGCTAAATTGACCGTACTCTATTCGCTATTATCTACAGACGCTTTCCAAAATTATCGAGTGGTAATTTGGGGCGGAAATCATTCATAACCATTTTTTGTTGAGTCTTAACATAATAATTGTTTAAGGCAGTGCTTCCCAAAGTGGTTGTCCCCTTATCCGCAAGGGGGCCGCGAATATAACAAATAAATATATCTTCTTTAAATAAGTTTAACTGTCAAATATGCACATACTTCAATCAAAATTATAAACTCCCTTGAAATATTGAAATTTTAAATTGATTATAATTTAGAAATTAAACAAGCATTTTAAACCGTTGCAGTTGGCGCGAAACGCCATTTTTTTGGACAAAATATAATATACTGCGTATTTTAAATTTGGTTTTGTGTCCTCGGGCGAAAATGAAGAAAAACCGCTGTGTACAATTTGTTTAAAAACATTGGCTAATGATGCTATGAGACCAGGAAAACTTTTTAGACATTTTAATACCATGCATATATGAAAATGCAAAATAAACCAATTTCTTCGAAAGGAAAGCTCTTTGTTCCTTGTTCTTTGAAAGGAAAGCTAGAGATTTAAAACGTCAAACTACAACCCATTTTTACTTTTAAACCATTTTTACTTTTAAACCCAATTCTAAAAAAAAAATAGGGGGCTGTGGTTTATCGATATGAGTTGCAGGGGAGCCGCGACATCAAAAAGTTTGGGAAGCAGTGGTTTAAGGTACCATTGTGTTAAGATATAAATCTTGCAAAGTACAGATTTAAAAACATTCATTGAAAAAGGCAATGTATGTTCCATAAACTTAGAACGTAGACAAGGAGAGACCCAAGTAGGGAAAGATCCTTCTATTCTCTCTCATTCTATTTCTCGTTCTATTCTCTCTTCACTCTTCAACCCCCACCACCACCCCCACTGTAACCCTGTTAAAACTGTATCCCTGCGATCAATGTGTAAAAGTTTTCGCAAGGATAATATGAGAGAATTTACAACATTTCGTTGCGGAGTGAGGAGGGAATAGAACGAAGGATCTTTCCCTACTGACCCAATACAGGTTTTAAAGACCCTCGACAAAGTTTCCGCATATTCTTTGTCTCCGAAAGAAATAGCACCTAACAGTATTTTGGACCGGCAAATTTGGTCAAATTTGGAAAAATCGGAACTTTCCGATTTTGCTTTTAAAATTCTCCTATATTTTTCTTATTTTCTATATTTCAATATAATATTTATTTATTTATAGCGTATTTTCCCAATATTGGAAAACGTTAAGCACTTTGACTTCTTGACGTTGTTATTTTGCCAGTATTCTTTCATTCTGTTGGAGAATGCAAATTTTCTTTCGTCAGACCATTTAGGTCTGTAAGGTTTTGTTTGCTCTGCTCGCACTTCCCAGTTGTTCACTTTGTTACGGAAAGAGTCTATATCTGATGTGTCGGTTATGTTAGCGGATAGTATGTCTTTTTGTACTTCTTTCATCCAAATTGTTTCACTATAATAATTGTTATAAACAAACTTTAATTAACTCTTAACAAAGGGGGCCGGCTTTTGGCGATGTTTATCTTTCTAATACACCGTCTGTATGGTGTTAATAATTCGAAAAAAAGAAATTCAATCGAAATAATTCTTACAAACATCAACGGCAAATAATCCATCGATTTGTATGTAAATTAGAACAACCACGAAAATTACAATCAGAATAATGGGTTATAAATATTCCCTAACCTGGGACACTCTTTAATTTGTTCGAGACTTTTCGCTGTATCGTTTTGTTTCTCAAGCCCGCTTTCACCCTCTCGCCTCCTTTCTTATATATAAATTTTCTCGCCGCGCATTATTCTTTGTTTTTTCTCCTTCTCCACTCCCATCCACTAGTCATCCCTCTCTTTGCTATACACACACAATTTCTATATAGGCCATAAGCTTAGACTCCATTCAACAACGGATTATATATAATATATATTATTTCTTAATTAATATATATATATATATATATATATATATATATATATATATATATATAAATTAAGAAAATAATATATCAATATTAGACAAGACTGAATAGGCAAGACTAGACATGACAGACCAAACGGGAAAGCATAGGCAGGTAAGACTAGACAGGCAAAAATAGCTTTTACAACAGGGTGCTTAGAAATTTACATGACAACATCTCTTACGATAAATTAAATTTAATAAATATGATTTAATTTTTGGTCTAGTAGAATTGGTCAATACACTAGAATCACACATACGTCTCACAGAGCAATAGATAATATTTTTGCAAACTATACATATGAGCTGTCAACATCAGCTTATGACCGTTTTTTCGGATCATTGGACCATCTTTCTAAATAGCACTGGCATTGAAACCCAGAAGAATCAATACAGACTAACTCGGATATTCTCCAAACAAAATAAATCATGTTTCGAGCAATACCTAAAACAAGAATCATGGTCTGGTGTATTTAATGCGGTTAGTTGCATTGAAAAAACATCAGCTCTAATAAGGATTCTATAATTTTATTATTACAATAGCGTCCCACTTCCCATCTTGTTGCTTATAAACTATAGGATCTTCTATAAAGCCTAGAGTTACCAAACAGCTAGACTCCCAACTAGGTGAATACCAGGCTGGTTTCCATCCTTCACAGAACAGATTCGAAACCTCAAGACAATTCTCTCATATAGGAGCCGAGGGGGATACGCCTGGGTAGCCATAGTGGCAGACTTCGAAAATGAAGATATCTCAATAGATCAACAGACCCTCTTCTCTACGTTGTGGGAACTAGGTCCAAATTAGAAGACTGCCAGACTGGTCCAAGCTACACTGAAGAACCCCACCTCCAAAGTCAAGTTCAGCGGGGAACTCTGCGCGAGCTTCCCCATCCAGACAGGAGTCAGACAGGGGGGTGGCCTCTCGTGCATCCTCTGCAACTGTATTCTGGAGAAAATCATCAGAGAATGGACTTCTACATTGTCTCCAGAAGCAGGACTGAAGCTTGGGTACAAGAAAGACAACCTCATTGTACCCTGTCTTGCCCTTGCTGATGATCTGACCCTATGAACCAACAGCATGGAGGAGGCTATTCATCAACTACAGAGCCTCTACAATGTTGCGGCATCAACCGACTTGAGGGTCAGCCTACAGAAGACTGAGTTCATCACCAATATCAAGCAGACTTCCCACAATCCGAATAGGAAACAATAATATCTATAAAGTTCCTGCAGTCAAGTATTTGGGAGAATAGATCTAAGCAAGCAAGAGCGAACCCTTAGCCATAGACGCCAGGTGCACTAAGTTAGAGAGGGCTTATCTTTCATGTAAGAACACCCATACCTCCAAGTACCTATCCAAGAACATAAAACTGAAGCACTATAACTCGGTAGTAAGACCCTCTGTGCTCTATGCCTCTGAGTGTCTCTTGATGAATCGAAAGGGCCCACTCAGGAAACTAGAACTTAAAAAGAGGAAGAGTACCGAGGAGAATACTAGGATCCATAAGAGATGAGGACGGTACCTACAAAGGTACAATAACGAGCTCTACGAACATCGGGAAGCCATAGTCTATATATCTATGGGCACATGACCCGCCTGAATCACTCCAGGCTCACCAAGAGGACACTTTCAGTGCCAAGTAGGGCAAAGCCAAGTGGTTCACCTTTGTTAAATCAGACTTAGAAGAACTGCAGATCCCATTAAGCTGCGGTCACATGAGGCTTGTTTTACCAGCCGCTAGTAGCTGCTTGCTGCTAACAGCCAGTTAAGCAGCACCGTGTGAACTGTTATGTCCGCTGGAGCCAGCAGCAGCAGAGATTTCAATAGCGGCTGGTGAAGTAGAGACGGTTCAAGTTTACTAGCGCTGCTGGCCCATGTCACGTGACGTTCCCGCTGTCACAAGCCTTGTGTGAACCGCACAGTGTCCTAAAAAGACTCATTAATTGTTATAGAGCTCCGGAAAGGCTGAATATATTTATATATTCAGGCTGTGTTCCGTTTGTTTTACGTTTGTATGATTATCTATAACATGGGATGGTTTCACCAATCTCTTGAAAGTATTGTTAACGAGTTACTATCAGAAGGGATTAAAGTAACTTTACCACAATAAGAAAGTAAAATCCAAAGTTTAAAAGACATATACAGTAGCGGTATACAGAGACACATAGCAGTATACAATAGCTTGCCTCATGTTGATATCCTGTTTGCTTATTAAAGGCGAAACTAATTGTAGGAGCTCTTCAAAACTTTTTACGGACATTCTTAATATGTTGAAGAAAGAGCGAGCCTCGTTGAATTTATTAAACCCATTCATTTCAACCATTCATTAGTGTCGATAAAGCTCCAAGTATGTTTCTTCTTTCGATCCAATCTCGAACCCATTTACGTTTTTCCTTTAACATTTAAATTCAATAATACATCCTCACCTACAGCAGCTAATTGCCTGCTTAACAATTTCCTTAACACTTCTTTCCTATGTAAAGACATTTTGTAGCAAACAGTGACCAAAATATATAAAACTGATTCAAAACATCACAGCTGCCCGACCAGCCGCTGCTGTTTGCACAACACCGTGTGAACTCTCCCGTATGCTGGTTGCAGCAGCGGTTGGCTAGCAGCGACCAGCGGCTGGTAAACCAGCCTCATGTGATCGCATCTTTACAGACAACCGAGAACCGAACTCAATACCGACAGGCCATCCTGCAGGGAGTCTTCCGACTGTCTCTGACAAGCAAGAAGTGTACAGGCACTACCAGACCTAAATGGACGGATGAGAGGAAGCAAGCTCACAGCCAGAACAGAAACATTAAACCAAATAACAGAAATAGTATTTGTTAATACAAAACAGTTAGAACAAAAATATTTTCAATAAATGCTATTACAACCCACAAAACATATTTAAAGACCAAAATCTTGTCAAAATAATCTGTTACAGAAACTGAAATTTGGTTTAGAAGATTGAAAAAAGTGGAACAATTGCATGCCGGAATTTGCGGATAAATTGTTCTTTGGAGTTTTTAGAACACGTGTATAAACTTTGCTTGAAGTCCGTCTGTCAATCCCCGAAGAACAAAAAATGTTAAACTTTTTCCTCAAGTTTGGATTGCTCATATTGGGCAAGAAAATTAAGACAAGGACTTCACTTTTTCGGTAAAAATTTTCCAAAATTCCAAGAATATTTTTACCAATTTTGAAGCAAATTCTTCCAAGCGTTTTTAAACATTTTTCAAATCTCATGTCTTTTAAACGCTTAAAAGAAGTAAATTAGCTACAAACCGGAAATTGAGCTTAGTTTACTTCGAAAGCTTTAGGAACTTTACTTCCTAAAGTTTCATAAAAATTTCGCTGCCCGTATGTCCGCTCCAGAAGCTCCAACACAAAATTTTTAAATAGCTGAGAGCTCAGACGGGCCTTGTGGTCCCTAGTAGGCCAAAATGTAAAAATATAGCTTCCCACTAACACGTGTCAACACATGCAACAAAAACTGGATCTCTAGGGAAGCAAGGACATCCCGCAACAAACTAAAAGACTTGTACGTTTTACATAAAAAATATCAACAATTAAGAGATTATTATTCAAAAAGTAGGAAAAATCATGTTAAAATGATAAATAATTACATAAAACCTTCACTAAAGATCATCGATCATCGTAAATTCTGTCAATAAACAGACAACTATGTTGAAAATTATCAATCAGGATACCAATAAAACCACGCGACATGATATTACAGAAACTAGAGTGGAAAACTGTACTCTACATGATCTACATGATCCCGATAAAATTGCCACAGTGTTTAAAAGATTTTTTGCAAAAGCTCCAGAAGAAATCATTAGCAACATTAAACCCAGCATTATTTCAAACAATCACGTCCCGTTTTTAGAAAATACTATCTACCTGAACGAATGTACTGTAACCGAACAAATAAATATGCTCTAATAAATAAACAAATACAAATTCGCACGAACCCGATGAACTGTCCTGTCGTTCAATAAAGGAGAACTTGAAATATCTGGGTAAACCCTTACTAAATATTGTAAATTGCTCCGTCGAAACTGAAGAATTTAAAAAAAAATTAAAAGTCGCTACTATAACAAAAATTCTTAAAAAGGGAAATAGGTCTAATTATAGACCTATTGCTCTTGTTTCTGCCTTTTCTAAAATTTTAGAATACTGTTTCTTGTACAAGAACACATGCCTTTCACACCAACAGCATGCCTTTTAAAGTGCGAAATCTACAACTACGGCTATTCTTCAAGTATACAGCAAAATACTAGCAGAAGTCGTTAAGGGCAGATTCCCGATAGGTATCTTCTTTGATCTGAGCAAGACTTTTGATTGTGTAAAGATCATGTAAAATTAATGAACAAAATATGTAGATATGTCATAAGAGGGAAGGCAGGTATCTGGTTACATTCCTTCCTAAAAGACAGAACCCAATATGTCCAAATAGTAACGCATTAAAAATGTAGCTCTTCTGCAGAATAACCTATCAAAGCAGGTGTTCCTCAAGGAAGTGTGCTTTCGACGACACTGTTTCTACTTTACCTAGGTGATTTAGTTCAGAACATTCATGGCAATTTTTGCACTTTATATACGTATAACATAAGTTTTCTTCTATCAGAATCCAACTTAATGAGTAGCCAGCAATAGTTAAATAACCTTCTACAATCTGTACATTCTTAGTTCTCAGCTAATAGACTGTTGCTCAACTTAGAAAAAAAACAGAAGTTGTCGTACTTAAAACACACAGAGTCAAGTATGTAGGGCATATTGTTGGTCCAGATGAACAGGGTATTAACTCAAAAAAGCCTGGAAAGCGATTGGAAGTTTTCAAATCAATATATTTCCATGTCTGTAAATAATTGGTTAACCTCACTTATAATATCTTTTAAACAATTGATTAACGTTTATTGGTAACGTTTTCGTTCACTTCATGACTTTGTCAATTTTGCTTTTACCGAAAAAAAAAACTCTACCAGCAAGAATATAATGAGTTAATACCCTATTTATCCAAATGAACAATATATCGATAGCATTTAATAAATTACAATTATAAAGAGTTAAATACACAAATTTTCTTGGGCTAACTGAACATTTATCTTGGAACAACCCTGTTGATAATGTATGCAAATCGTTAAACAAAAAAGCATACTGGCTTCGCTACCTGAGGAATTTCCTTGGTATTCCAAATCTATTAAATTATTATTACGCTGAAATTCAATCCAAGCTCAGTAACAATAATAGTGCGGAGAGCATCTCCAGAACTGGTAAGGATCTCAAAAACACAAATGAGAATAATTGGATTCGGATTCTTAAAAGCCTGCCAACATATACTTAGTGCAAACAGCATTTTTTGCAACTGAAGATATTAACGATCCTGGGCCGATACATTCTGGAAGCCACAAACCATACCTGTAAAAAGAAACACAATCTACCTAACAACTTGGACAAGCATAACTATCCCACTAGAGGACACCTTAACTTACAGACCAATATGCCTGCTGAATGTCCTCGGGAAATTACTTGAACAACTGATTATTGCCGGAATTAGAGCGGAAATGGACAAGGGTAGAGTTCTTTCCGACAGACAATATAGATTCAGAGAGGGAAAGTCCATGATCGTTGATCCAAATGTGATCATGTGATGATCCAGCATGATCCAAAATCCATGCCGTTCTGAGGGTGAATGAAGTGACAGAGATAGCCACAAGAGGCACACGGAGGACACGTAAGTTGACAGCGCTGATCACCATAGACATAAAAAATGCTTTCAATTCTGCAGCCTGGGAAAATATAACAGAAGAGCTAACTGACAGAAACTTTACCCCATACCTGTTGCGGCTAGTGCGCAGCTACCTTTCAAATAGTAGAATACAGATGGAATCCGGCGATGCGGTCGTCGAATGCGAAGTAAATAAAGGTGTTCCTCAGGGCTCGTAATTGGGCCCTACACTGTGGAACATTCTATACGATGGCGTGTTAAGGCTCGTTTTCCCCGCTGGGGTGGAAATAGTAGGATTCGCCGATGACCTAGCTATAGTTGCAACAGGGAAAACTGAGGAAGAACTAATGAAGAAAGCAAACATCGCCATAAAGCAGGTCGATCATTGGCTAGAGCGAAAAAACGTTAAGCTGGCCCCTGAAAAAAACAGAAGCCGTAATTCTCACTGGCAACAGGAAAATAGGACCTATACAATTCAAAATTAAAAGTGGGCATCACACCGAAACAAGAAATCAAGTACTTTGGCTTGACTATTGACCAGAAATTGCCTTTCAAAGCACACCTGAAGAAAACTGCAGAAAAAGCCTTAAAAATTACATTGGCCCTAGGAAAATTATTGCCTAACACTGGCGGTCCAAAAAACAATAACAGAACGCTGCTGTGCTCTGTGGTTTACTCAACCGTTTTCTATGGATTCCCGGTCTGGGCTAGAGCCATTAAAAAGGCGTACATGAAACAGATGCTCGCCTCTGTACAGATAAAAATGGTCATCAGTGTATGCAGTGCATACAGGACTATCTCCAGGGAAGCTGTGTTGGTGATTGCTGGAATCGCCCCGATAGAGTGTAAAATCCATCAGAGAGTTCAATAATATAAGACGAAGAACTGGGCAAATAGGGCAGAAAGAAAAAAAATAGCAAACAACCAAAAGCTTGAAGATATGGAGGCAAAAGTAATGGAGCGTGTCCAAAACAGGACATTGGACAAGACTATTGATCCGAAAACTGAAACCCTGGGTAACACGGAAACATGGAGAGATAACTTACCATCTAGCCCTCAGCGGCCGCGGATGCTTCAGGGAGTATCTACATAGTCTTGGCAGCGCAAGTGACGCAATATGTGTATACTGCGGCGACGTGGACTTCATACCGTGTTTGAATGCAGTAGATGGATATCCGAGAGGTACAGATGAAAAAACCGATCTCAACCTAGAGCAGCTGACACTGGTAGACGTGATGCTAAGGTCACCAGAGGACTGGTCGTACACGGAGACAATGATACGTGATATTCTGACACACGACGAACGG
Organism: Phosphuga atrata; assembly: GCA_944588485.1. Taxonomy (NCBI): domain Eukaryota; kingdom Metazoa; phylum Arthropoda; class Insecta; order Coleoptera; family Silphidae; genus Phosphuga; species Phosphuga atrata. Next base: position 5,144,411 of record OX155901.1, read on the forward strand.
ACAAAAATAAACTACAGAAAAGAAAACCAAAACCATAGAGCCAGATTCCCCTACCCGTAAACACTCCAGTGAAAGAGGGACGCACGGAAAAAATGTAGATGCCAAGAGCAGAGCGGCGACATACTTCAGGTTAATGCTGTGTAAAGAGCGGTTCCAGGATGTTCGTTATTCCGGGTCCACTTGTTCCTAGGTTAATGAATGACTATGTACCGGCAGATATAGACTTACATTATTCAGCAAGGCACCAGACGGAATTTAGCTTTCCAGCTAACTTCCAACTAGTCTTACGGAGGAAAAGTCCTTCAATGAAGCAGACTCACCAAGGAAAGACATGCAACAAGGAAAAGGAACGAATGGAGTACAAAACACCTTAATATAGAAGCAATCAAAATTAGCCTGCCTCAAGAAATTGCAGCTACAACAATTAAAATTGCTGATACACTTGTTCGGGTCATGATCAGGGCATGTAACTCAACGTTACCCAAGAAAGGTGGACCAACTAGGAGGAAACTGGTATACTGGTGGTCAAAAGAAATATCTAACCTGATGGCCTTGCGCGTTGCTGCTAGAAGAAGATATCAGCGACAAAAACTAAAAAAAGAAATTAATGAAAAGCTCAAAACGCTAACCGACCTAGATAGAAGCAGAAAAAGAGAACTGAGACAAAAGAAATTAATGAAAAGCTCAAAACGCTAACCGACCTAGATAGAAGCAGAAAAAGAGAACTGAGACAAAAGAAATTAATGAAAAGCTCAAAACGCTAACCGACCTAGATAGAAGCAGAAAAAGAGAACTGAGACAAGCAATAGTAAAAGAATCATATTGGCAAAATCTCTGCGAGGACCTAGACAAGGACATATTGGGAGATGCCTTCCAGCTATTCAAGAAGAAACTTAAAGTGCTACCGCCAAACACTCAAATGCCAATGAATGACCTGAAACGAGTTGTACGAGATGTACTGTTACCACAACATGAACAATGATTACCTTTTGTCTGGGAACAACCAGAGATTAATTGAGATACCGCTATTTACCGTGGAGGATTTGATTGCGGTTTGTCTCAAAATGTCGCTTCAAGTTGGATGGTTTCTTGCTTTCATTTGATAGATTTTCAGAACAAATGACAATTTTCATCTCCAGTCCATGAGAATCCAAATTTAAAATATTCTTTGTCGAACTTACGACTTTTCTTTACTTGTTTCTTAACAGGTTCAATTGAAGGTGGCTTATTCGCGTTCATTTCCAGCGTCCGGCAATGCCACAGCTACGCATACATATAAAACCAAACATACGCAATACTAACATGTAACAAAGTTTTTTTTATTATTTTTCTACGTTCGTCATCAAAAAGTAAAAAAGTAAGCTGCTTATTACATGAAGCCTGGTACAGTGCGTAACCCCCGAAAAAAACCAAACTCTTCCGTACCCCAGGGGGTACGCGTACCACACTTTGGGAAACACTGCCTTAGACGATCCATCATCGTGTAGACCCCTGTGTATTCCGGACACGCCGGGGAAGCTGCTAGAGCAGCTCCTTAAAAGAGAACTTGAGGCAGGCATCGGATTGTCCACTAAACAATTTGTATTAAGAGAGGGCAGATCCACTATCAGCGCAACAATAGAAGCGGTCCTAAAACTTGCAGAAGAAACTTCCAAAAGGACAGTTTTTGCCAGTGCTAGTTGGAAAATAATAATGAAGGAACCAACGTAAAGAGGAATAGCGCCTTACCTCCTGCGCATGGTAAGAAGCTACTTCGATAACAGAACACTGCGTCTACAGGCACAAGGAGTTTCGGTAGAGAGAGAACTGAGTAGCCAGGTCCCACAAGGTTCAGTTTTAGGCCCTACTTTGTTCAACATCTTATATGATGGTGTCCTAAGATTGAAACTTCTGGAGGGTGCCACACTCTTTTGCTTCGTAGACGACCTGGCACTCGTTGTCTCAGCAAAAACGGAATCCATGCCAATGCAAACGGCAAACTGCACAATTCGCCAAGTAATCGATTGGATAAAATCTAACAACCTGAGCCTTGTTCCCAAAAAGTGAGAAGCAGTGTTACTGACCGTCCTAAGGAGACTCAACGCAATACAGTTTAAAGTGCAACATACATATATAAGCCCAAAGAACGAAATCACATACCTGAAGGTTGTCAAAAGCCTGTCCTTCGGTCCACACCTCATGAAAGCAGCAGCTAATGGCATGAAGGTAACGACGGGACAGAATTATGCCCAATGTAGTTGGGCCAAAAAGCTCCAAACGTAAGCTCCTTTGTACGATCATACAATCCAGCATGCTATATGCTGCCCCAATATGGGTTCAAAGTATATCAGTAGAAAGCAATATTTTCAAACTTGCGAGAATTCAAAGAAAAACTGCAGTCAGGATCTGTACCGCATACAAGACTGTATAGGGATAAGCAGTTTTGACAATAGCTGGTACAGCCCCCATAGAGCTCCTGGTAAAGGAGAGAGCCGAACTGCATGAGGCCAAAAGTGATAGTCAATCTAGAATTGCCGCTAGAAAAAATCCTCTAGAAGAATGGCATCATGGCATGGTGGGCGTCTGAAAAAGGCCAATGAACGAAGTTGATCATACCAGATATCACCAATGGGTCAACAGGAAGCATGGTGAGACTAACTTTTACCTACGCACCCATACCCTGCGAGGACTCAGTTCCTCACAGGGAATGGTTGCTTCCGCAACTACTTGAAACAAATACGCGCCGCCGCGGATGAATTGTGTGAATACTGTGGCGATGTGGACTCTGTAAGACACACAATAGTTGACTGCTGGAGGTGACGAGCTAACAGACAACATGAAGCTATCGTTTAACGCAAGAACGGTAATGGGTAATATGCAACAAAATAAAGAAAACTGAGAGAGAATGGCCAGATTCGTTAAATTCATTATTTGCTCTAAGGAAAATGATGAAAAACTGAGACGCAATAGAAATATCCACCAGTAAGTCCAAATAAGATGTATCTTAACTACAACAACCACGCTGAAGATATGCTACCTGCGGTTCCGACGTGATTGGAGATGTTCGTAGGGCCACTTGTGTGTTCAACTCTCAGCTGCCAGCAACGTCCATAAAAAAGACAAGAATAAATAAACAAATCTAAACAGCCAAGACTAGACATACATGACTAAACAGACAAGAGTGGACGACACTAATCAGATAAGTTAAGATATTGTCATTTGATGTTGTCGTTAAAGACTTATTTATCTAATATTGCCGGTACAGTCTTGAAGCCATCCTACATATTAGCATCCTTAACATCTTGCTCATCCTGTACATTAATATTAATATCTTATTCTTCTGAACTCTGTATTAGCAAAACAAAAGTCTTTAATAATGTTCAAGTTTAATAAATTTAATAATATTCACTTTTCATTAATATGATTCAAGAAACTTTGTCCTGGAAACTTATCGTGTTCCCTTGAAAAAGAGAAAAAAATATATTAAATTTTACTTCGTTTTTGTCATAAAATTCTCACTAAAAATGTCGGCGCCATTATAATCTCCTTCGGCGAGGCTTCAGATTTCGCATTCAATTTAAAGTCTTAAATTTGAATATTGTCTAACCTTCTAGGCAGCGCTCAATTTATAAAGAGGCATTTGGAGACAAGTGGCATCATATCGTAATTAACTTCTGACTATTTGAAATGTCTGTTTAATTAAAGTTGTGTTAACTTCAAAGTTAAATTAGTGTAATCAGACTAAGTTAGATTTTCCCCACAAAACTAAATCTTAATTTCACTACTGTTGTCTTGTATTACAAGACAACAAATCACTTTTATTAATATCAGAGTGATTATTAACAAAAGATCATATTGAATAATACAAGACAACAAATCACTTTTATTTGGATTAAAGTGATAGTAGTAATATTAACAAAATATCATATTGAATACATTTCCATATAAACGAAATGTGTCTGGTTTCATTGTAAGAAAATATTATACGATGTTTTGTAATAAATGCAAGTTGTTTTGAAATCAACCCTAACTGGACTTAGCAGGGTGGAACTAGCATGTGTGGATTGATAGTCGGCAAACCGTAACGAATTTGTTATTCTTGGAAACCACGGGATTACGCAACAACGGCGTTAATGCCAGTCAATACACCAAATTTATTCAGAATTCGGACAGAAGTAAGTTTACTGTACTAGATTTAATCCGAAATTTAAATAATCGCGGTTGTATGCTTAAATATTGCAACAAGCTAGAAATGTGAAATAGAATGATATTTTGTAATTTCATCTGAAATACAAAACTGTTGTCTATCAAGACTAATATTAAGCTCAATATACAGGGTTTTATCGCGGTGCAATCTAGTTGTGTCCGTAGCAGGAGGCTACACATGCACCCTGGGTAAGGCTAAATGAACTAGAGGGATTGGCAGTCAGACTATCCCCGGATCTCCTGACTATTTAGTACATATGGAAATGGACCAACCAACCAGTCCTCCTAAGGACTATTTGACAGGAAATCCCGGAGATATAACCCAGATTTGCCAAATAAATATTGAAGGCATTAGCCGATCTAAATGTCAATACTTATCGAGAATTTTAAGAGAAAATAACATTGACTTGGTCCAGGAAACACACCTAGCGGATGAAAATCAGGCCCGATCAAGATCTAAAAGGGGTGCAAACTTAGCTCGCCTCCATGTGGCACACCCTGGATAACGTTAAAGAGCTAAGACAAAAGGTAATCCAAACCATCTCACGATCTCCTGGATATCGAAACATACATGGATACCACGTTTTTAGAAAATTGAACGAACGGCTATTCTAAGAGCCAACCGACAAAAACTCTTGGACCTCTTTTTAAGATTTTCCAGCTCAACATCGAAGGCATAAGTAGATCTAAGAGTGACTATCTCTCCAAGTTTCTTCTGGACCTTAACACCGATGTGGTTCTCATACAAGAAACTCATACCACTGATGAATCACAGCTCCGGAAAAGGGGAAAATCCACGGATACAGACTTATCGGTGCAACATATCACCCTCATTACGGCACAGCTACTTATGCCCGAGCCAAACTAAAGGGCGTAAAACTTATATCGACATCTCAAGACGACGATATTTCTGCAGTGACTGTCAAACACGCTGACACACTTCTGACAAACGTATACAAACCTACTGCAGCCATCTGGCCAGACAACATCCTACCTACCGGAGACCACCCATCCATCTATGCTGGTGACTTTAACAGCCAGCATACCCAATGGACGTACCCTCAAAACAACCAAAACGGGACAAAACTGGTGAACTGGGCCGAGGCTCATAATATTCAACTAGTTTTCAGTGCCAAACACAGAGGCACCTTCCACTCAGCCAGATGGGGTACCGAGACAAATCCAGACCTATGCTTCGTGTCATCTGATCAAGAGGGAAAACCTGTCCCAGTGAACCGACATGTTCTTGAGGCTCTCCCGCATAGCCAACACCGTCCCGTGCTGCTGGAGGTGGGCAACCAGATCCCAATCATACGCGGCTCCGACCTCCCGAGATGGAACTTCTCAAAGGCGAACTGACAGGGATACTCGACCGCCCTCGATAAAAACATCCGATTTATTGCTCCAATGCCAAATAACTACCATGGATTTGTAAAGATGGTAATATCCACGGCCAAGAAGCACATACCAAGAGGAGTTAGAAAAGAATACATACCATGCTGGACCGAGGCCAATGAGATCCTCTACGCTGTCTACTTGGAAAACGGCTGATCGGATGTTGCGGACTCCCTATTACACAACCTTGACGAAGCACGTAAGAAAAAATGGAACAAAACAACTAAAAGCCTGAATTTCCGACACTCAAGTAGAAGGGCGTGGAGCCTACTTAAGAAGCTGGGAGCCGATTCACATACCATGCCCAAGCCTGCCAACGTCACGGCCGATCAGATAGCGAACCACATATTGAACCTGTCCAGAGCCAGAAAAGATAAATCCCACTCGACCGAAATCAAAAAGTAGTTCAAGGCCCTCACATACTCCTCTAAAAGGTGTGAGCAGCTGTCTGGGGAATTTACCACGGACGAAGTCACAAAAGCCCTCCAATCCTTAAAGACCGGCAAGTCACCCGGGTTTGAGAAAATACACCCGGAATTCCTTGCTTACGGTGGAATAAATACGAGGCGATGGCTGGCAAAATTCTTCACTAATATTCTCGAAGCCAAACAACTGCCAAGCGAATTTAAAAGACCTAAAATCATCGCCATTCTCAAGCCAGGAAAGCCTGCCGACCTCCCCGGTAGCTACCGACCCATTGTCCTCCTAAGCGTTATATATAACTTACTGGAGAGATTAATCTACAACCGAATAAGCGGAAGTTTAATTTGAAATCACAAGGAATTTCCCTTCGAGGTTTATCTAGAAGCATTTTTCAAATTTTTGTTTGTTTTTAAGTGAATTTGAGTTGAAATTATCTAAATTTTTGAGTCAATCAAGTTTCTTAAGAAAATTATCAAAAATTGTCAAACTAAAAATTGGAAAAATTTACGAAACTAGGAATCGCACATAAAATCTAATCGCAGTTTTCGATTCGCAATGAAATTTCCTTCCGGTTTGTGTAGAAAATTTTCTCAAATTTTCTTTTGTTTTCGAGAGAATTTGATGGATTTCAACCTGGTGATATTTTCTTAAAAACAAGGTTTTATAATTTCGTTAAAAAATTTCTACAATTTTAACTCAAATTTGCTCGAAAACAAAAGAAAATTTGGGAAAATTGTCCGGACAAAGTCCAAAGGAAATTTCATTGCGAATCCATAACTGCAATTCAAACTTTTGTGCCACTTCCGGTTTCTTAAATATTGATCATTTTCAAACTCATGGTATTTATTTTTTAAACAAGGTTTTGTAATCCTGAAATTCCAACAAATTTAGCTTAAATTTTTTCGAAAACAAAAGAAAATTCGAGGAAATTTTTCACACAAACCCGGAAGGAAATTTCACTGCGAATCCAGAACTGCAATTTAAACTTTTTTGCGACTTCGGGTTTCTTAAATATTGATCATTTTCAACCTGGGGATGTTTTCTTTAAAAACAAGGTTCTATAATTTTGAAATTTCGACAAATATAGTTCAAGTTTTCTCGAAAACAAAAGAAAATTCGAGAAAATTTTCCCGACAAATCCCAAAGTAAATTTCATGGCGAATCCAAAACTGCGTTTTTAACTTTTTTGCGACCTCTGGTTTCGTAAATATTGATGATTTCCAAGCTAGTGATATTTTCTTTAAAAACAAGGTTTAATTAATCTTGAAATTCCAACAAATTTAACTCAATTTTTGTAGAAAACAAAAGAAAATTTGAGAAAATTTTCCACACAAACCCCAAAGGAAATTTCATTGCGAATCCAAAACTGCGATTCAAACTTTTTTGCGACTTCTGGTTTCTTAAATATTGATAATTTTCAAGCTAGTGATATTTTCCTAAAAACCAAGGTTTTGTAATCTTGAAATTTCGACAAATTTAACTCAAATTTGCTCAAAAACAAAAGAAAATTTGGGAAAATTTTCCAGACATACCCCAAAGGAAACTTCATTGCGAATCCAAAACTGCGATTCAAACTTTTGTGCGACTTTCGGTTTCTTAAATATTGATCATTTTCAATCTGGTGATATTTTCTTTAAAATGAAGTTTTTATAATCTTGAAATTTCGACAAATTTAACTCAAATTTTCTCGAAAACAAAAGAAAATTTGATAAAATTTTCAACACTTACCCCAAAGGAAATTTCATTGCGAATACAAAACTGCGATTCAAACTTTTGTGCGACTTTCGGTTTCTTAAATATTGATCATTTTCAATCTGGTGATATTTTCTTTAAAATGAAGTTTTTATAATCTTGAAATTTCGACAAATTTAACTCAAATTTTCTCGAAAACAAAAGAAAATTTGATAAAATTTTCAACACTTACCCCAAAGGAAATTTCATTGCGAATACAAAACTGCGATTCAAACTTTTGTGCGACTTTCGGTTTCTTAAATATTGATCATTTTCAATCTGGTGATATTTTCTTTAAAATGAAGTTTTTATAATCTTGAAATTTCGACAAATTTAACTCAAATTTTCTCGAAAACAAAAGAAAATTTGATAAAATTTTCAACACTTACCCCAAAGGAAATTTCATTGCGAATACAAAACTGCGATTCAAACTTTTGTGCGACTTTCGGTTTCTTAAATATTGATCATTTTCAATCTGGTTTCCGACCTTGACGCAACTGCGAAGATTAGGTTCTATGAGTAACCTTCATAGACCTAACAGCTGCTTACGATACTGTCTGGAGGGGAGGTCTAATGTATAAATTCCGGACAACCATAAAATGTAAGAAGTTGACAGCACTGGTGAGCAACATGCTCTCCAATAGGTCCCTTCAGACTGTAATGGGGGACACACGAAGCAGACCCAAGCTGCTTAATAACGTGCTACCTCAAGGTTCAGTCCTGGCTCCACTTCTTTTCAATCTATACGCGGCTGCCCTTCCACAAACACCAATCCGCAAGTTTATGTATGCCGATGATTTGGCCCTGGCAACCCAGCATTCGAACATGGGAAACATAGAAGCCACCTTGTCAGCGGACCTGGACATTCTGTCGGACTACTTTAGGAGGTGGAGGTTGACACCCAGCGCTGCGAAAACCGAGACCTGTTGTTTTCATCTCAACAACAGAATGGCATCTACCAGCCTAAAAGTCACTCTAAATGGCACTGTTTTACGCCACAACTACAACCCCAAATACCTGGGCGTTACGTTGGATCGTACCCTCTCGTTCAAAAAACACCGGAGCAACTTGGCAGCGAAATTAAGGACCCGCAATAATATCCTATACAAGCTGGCTGGATCGACCTGGGGAGCTGATGCTCCAACCCTGCGTACTTCTGCATTTGGTCTTGTCTACTCAACGGCCGAATACTGCGCAACGGCTTGGATAAGCAGTCCCTACGTACGTAAAATCGACACAGTTCTGAATCAAACGATGAGAATAATTACGGGATCCTCAATTACTCAATTCCTGGCACAGATTCTTTTCACCGATGAAGCCAGTTTTTTAAAAAATGCAATAAGGAAAATCTGCATGAGATATGATTATGAGCATGACTATTTAATTGGAGCAGTATAATAGGTCCCCCTCTACCAAATGCCAACGGCTTCCTTGGAGGGCGGATGAGCAGGTAGAGGTTTAGGGCACTCTCTTGTCCTTGGGGTAAGAAATCACCTCTAAAGGCAAATGAATCAAAAGTTGGCCAACGGCCTGGAATGGAGAAGCCAATAGGAAACCACTCCATTAAAGATCCTGATGGATATCCTTAGTATTGTCCTTATTTTTATGAGTGAGCTCGAAGCAAAATGTTCCGGAGTTTCTAGTCCTCCGTTCGGATCTTCGGGAAGAACGGCTTTGAGTGATATCGTTTTTGGATTTAAGAAAGAGAAACTATCTAACCTAGAAACTTAGGAGGGCGGATGAGCAGGTAGAGGTTTAGGGCACTCTCTTGTCCTCGGGGTAAGAAATCACCTCTAGATGCGGATGAACTAACAGTTGGTCAACGACGTAGAATGGAGAAGGTAATAGGAAACCACTCCATTAAAGATCCTGATGGATATCCTTAGTGTGGTCATTTTGGTTATGAGTGAGTTCCATGAAAGCTGTAACCTGTAAGCTGTAAAAGTGAAAACCATGAGTTGTACAAGTTAGCCAATCAACCCAGGGTAGTGAACGCCATGAAAGCGAGACGGCTGCAATGGGCAGGATATGTGATCAGAATGGATGCTCCCAGAATAGTTCGCCAGATCTATGAGACGAAGATGGAAGGCTCAAGACCCCCTGGAAGAGCGAGGAGTAGATGGTAAGATGAGGTGACCTCTGACTACAGACAGATAGGCGTCACTGAATGGGAGGATGCGGCGCTAGATAGGAAGGAATGGAGACAGATGGTGAGAGCGCCACAGGATCGTCACGTTCTAAAGAGGCCAACGGAGTGAGTGAGCATGATTGCAATAGCAGTTAAATTGTGATGTGATGAAAATGACGACGATGGAGACCAAATGACGACCAGAATGTTCGGGCTTGGGTCCGAACTTCTAGGTCGGTAGATCACTTTGGGAACACGCTCATATTTGCTCATAATGATGCAAAACATTTTGCTATTAGAATAATCCCAATGTTATAAATTAGCAAGAGAAACTTGTATCTATATTCTTCTATAACTTATATCTAGATTCTGGTCCATTCATGTTTGTGGAGTCGTCAAGTCTTATGTATGAATTTTATTTTAGATCTGAAGATTAAAACTATGACGGATTTTGATCGAATATTTATTCTTTTCGCTGGAGTATTAACGTCTATCCGTTTGCACTTTGCTAATGAACTGACCAGAAAGTTAAATTATCACTCGGGTTCTATTCACGCGAGCCCATCAATCAAAACTAAATTGAAATTGTCTAATCAAAGGAACTAAATACACAGAGAGTCGACAATTTTCTCCAAAATAACGAAAAAAAATTTGTATATAAACGGTTTTCCTCTGACGGCGAAGAATCTAAAAAGTTAATTAAAACTCAAATGGATTTAATTACGTACACTTTGCAGATTAAAATAAAATGCGGAGAATTGGAATGAAATCGAAGGCAAATCGGTTCAAGTCTGACTATGTTTGGAAGAAGTGAAAATAAACTAAATTTACGATAAAAATAAAATCATCATAATCATCAGCCTTTATGTCCCAATGCTGGGCATCGGCCTCTTCTCTGCAACACTTATCGAACATCAGCACTAAGATTTGAATATAGGGGACCTACAGTTTAACGTCGAATCCGAACGACACATTTCCGGAGAAGGATTTAGGTTAGGTTAGGTTTTAGGTTAGGAAGGTGTAAGGCAGTTGAGACCCCACGGTTGCCTAAGCCGGATTGGGAATTGAGTGTGATGGGTTGCAGCCATTAGTTTTTAATTTGCTGCTTTGGTTCTGTGTGGATTTGAAACCCAGATGTCTGACTCAAAGGCCAAGTGCTTAGCTATCTGAACCACCACCACACGCCTCATTAACATGACGGGCAAAATTCCCTCATTCTCTTTTTTTTCTTAAATGGCCTATTTTAGTTGATCAAAGAACCGAGGATGATGTTTGAAAACCTCGGCCCAGAGGTACCACAACAGATACTAATCGCAAGGAGTTAAATCAGGCGAGCGCGGTGGCCACACAACCCAGTATTGCGTATTGAGATCACTCGACCCTGGAACATCTCAAACGCCGTAAGTGCCGCCTTTAGTTGGTCAAAGAACCGAGGATGATGTTTGAAAACCTCGGCCTATACGTACCACCACAGATACTAATCACAAGGACTTAAATCAGGCGAGCGCGGTGGCCACAGAACCCAGTATCTCGTATTGAGATCACTCGACCCTGGAACATCTCAAACGCCAAGTGCTTAGCTATCTGAGCCACTACCACACCCAAAAAAAAGTTATTAATAAATTTCTTCTTCTTCCTGTTGCGCCACACTCCTAGTAGACTTTGACCTCCTCCCCCTGCCTTCACTTGTGCTTGGTGTCTAGATCTTATACACAAATAGAGGGACTACTAGTAAACTACTAATAAACTACTGATGATAAATTTATTAGTTATAAACTTTATAACTATATATCTAATTCTTATCAAGATTCCTTGTTTACTTAGGTCTCTGCCGCTATAGAAATGATTACCAATCATTTATTTTAAATAATAAATAATTGCTGTGTAATTTAGTTATAATTGATGTGCACAAAAACTATTTTGTCACAGATGCTAAATTTGTGGAGGCCAGTTTAAATTCGAAAATATTTTTGAACGGAACGAGAGTGTGAGTTGCAATTCGGGGTAGAGAGGGACAAAGAGAAATGAGTAACTGGCCGATCAATAAGTAGGTCTAATCAACGTTATAAAGTAACCATGCATATCTGAACGTATGTCTGTGATCTAATAACGCAGCGGTGCGCGTTGCGTGCAAATATTGCCTCAATTATATTGCCTTGCCATTACGTGTTCATTTTAAGCGCACTAAATATCTTATATTACGCCGAAAATAACAAACTGAATGGCACGATATTTGCTTCTAAATATTTTTTATCAAGCCTTAAGACTTAATTTAAAAATATATGGATTGGCTGTAAAGATTACAGCAATTGTGATACAAATCAACATTTTTTATTTATAAATACAGTTATTTATATATACTGTTGAATATTAAAATAGTATGACCCTAGGGGTGTAAGGGGTGACGGCATATATATGGTCAAGATAGCCAACCCAAACGTCAACCTCGCCTGCCCGAGTGGTGACTATGTCATCCGGTGCTAGAACTAAAGAGGCTCTGGCGACCGAGTCACGGCGAAATAACCGTTTAACATAGAACTGAAGGAAATGTCGTTCTAACTTGACCCCCTATCAACCCGCATTGGCCAGCGTGATAGGTGAAGGCTAAAAAACCTCAAACCAAGATGGATAGCAAAAATCATAGATGGCCCTCAGTCCCCGGCAGACCGTTTGTCTCCGGCCAAGGCGGCGGTCGGAAAAGACAACGGTTGGAAGGTGCTAAGAATCACCGGGTTGGATCAGGCCGCCAAGGAAGACGAAAATTATATGTTGCCACATACAATACACGAACCCTTTCAACCGACGAAAGGCTATTGGAACTGGAGGAAGAACTCAAACAAGTACACTGGGATGTACATGGAATTTGCGGAATTCGCAAAAAACAACTCCTACTGAAATCAGGAAATTTGTACTACCACAGATGTAACGAAAATAGTTCTGTGGGAGGGGTAGGACTGCTAATCCATAAACGACATATGCCAAATATTACACAAATCAACAGTATAAGCTCCAGAGTGTGTTATGTAATATTGAAATTAAACCAACGATACAGTATTAAAATTATCCAAGCCTACGCACCCACATCCTAACAACCAGATGAAGATATCGAAAACTTTTATGACGATATAGCTCAAGCAATGTCATCTTTCCCAACCTATTTCACGATACTGGGGACTTTAATGCCAAGTTGGGCAAAAAACAAAATGAAGAAGAAACACCACTGGGTTGCCCTGGCATAGGAGAAAGAAATGAACCAGGAAACCTACTGCTCCAATTTCTTCTCAACCACATCGAAAGTGGACATGGATCAGTCCGGATAGCAGAACAAAGAACGAAATCGACTTTATCATCACAGATAAAAAGCAAATGGTCACGGATATAACCGTGCTAAATAAACTATCAGTGGGGAGTGACCATTAGAGCATCCAAACCGGTTAAAACCGAAACCGGGTTCGGTTTTAACCGGTTTGGATGCCCTAATGGTCAATCACCAGGTTCTCTGTTAAAATGTAGGAAACCGTAAAACCGGGTTTGCCTCGAAAAACCGAATGTCGGTTTTTATTTAATTTATTTTTTTCTTCAAGTGGAAAATAATTTTATTTTTCTATTGTTATTCAGGAAGTAATATATTTTGGATTTCTTTGTACTCAAATAAAACGTAAGAGCAGTAAATATGTAGTCAAATAAAGGTTCACAGACAAGGAAAGCTAATAATACACAATGGCAACGCATCCGATTTCCTGATTGCGACAAGAGAGTCAATAGAATATATTTGTAACCTTGGTTTGTTTGTGAAATTTTGTTATTTTTGTTATATATTTACCTGTGATGTAGCCAAACGCTAAATAAATAAATATAAGATACCCAGACGACATAGTAAATATAGCAAGCAACCAACAAGACCTGCAGTTATTAATGAATAACAGAAAGGGATCAGAAGCCGGACTAAGAATGAACAGAAGCAAATCAAAATACATGGTTATAAGCCGTAATAATCAGGCAAGAGCGTCCATCACGGTAGAGGGGAAACAACTACGAGCACGAAATACCTTGGCACACTGGTAAACGATAGACGGGACCAACTACAAGAGATCAAGAGTAGGGTGGAACAAGCCAGACAGGCAATCAACAAACTACGTCCCTTGCTATGCGATAAAAACCTAAATTTAGAAATCCGACACAGAATGATCAAATGGTACGTTTGGCCAGTCCTACTGTATGGAGCAGAAACCTGGACGATAAAAGTAGCATCCTTTAACAAGATCGAGACATTCGAGATGTGGACACTCTGTGGAAGAAAGCTCCGTATCCCATGGGTAGACCAAATTACCAACGAGGAGGTGCTGAAAAGGGCAGGAGTGGGCAGATTACTATTCAATACCTTAACCCTTTCACACCTGACGGGACATATGCTGTCCCAGTCTGCAAAAAATTTAAAAAATTAAATGATGGCTGGGACAACGTATGTCTCAGTTACAGTATCTTCATTACGTTATTAAATTATACGCGTAAATAAGATGTTGATCATAAAATGAACAATAAAAGCACTACAAAAGTTGAAAAAGGTCTGAGTTACACTCAAGTCTCGCCAAAAGTAGTTTTACTTTAATTGTTCAATGTTGAGAAATGTAGAAATGTAAAAGTTAAAGAGCCACATCTATGAAGATATGACTTAACCTAACCGAAGCATCAATTCCGAGTCTAGTTACTGTCAGTTGCGACTAAAGAAGTTTTACTTCAATTTTTTTTTCGATATCTTTCCTATTTCCTTTCTTTTGAGACGTCATCTTACTCTGATGACGAACTGAGGCAGCACGCTTCTACTTTTGACACTTTTGAATCTGAATACTCTGAGTCCACATCAGAGGAAAGCAGCGAAGAGAAGAGCAACGATGAAATCGTCCCAAACAATCACAATGATTTGTTTGATACAAAAGAGATCCAGAACCAGAATCCGCCATCATATTTATGGACCTGTGTAAGTAACTTTACACCACGGATGCCACTAGTTAACTACATCAAGGGAGAAGCAAATTTCTCTATTGACTTTTTGGATTTTTTCTTCAAACTCTTTCCCAAAAGCTTATTCATTTACATCGCCCACTGTACGAACGAAAGGATAGAAATGGTAAATGAAGATCTCAAAAAAAATGAAGCAAGTTCATCACCAGGCAGTCGAAACGCTGAAGTCAAAACGCATCATATTACTGACCAATTTGAAATTTGAATTAGTTGGAGTAATGTTGATCATGAGTTACAATCGGGTACCTCAAATGGCCCACTATTGATCAGTGAATAGTTCGCTGCAACATAAATTATACTTCAATTCCCCGCAGAAGCCTGCAGATGCTTCGAAATTATATTATATTGAGGAAGTAGCTTCCGGCTTGAAGTACACTTTTCAGAAGAGTTTCACTGACACCACAAGGCAGTCAGTAGACGAGTCAATGATAAAATTCAAGGAACAGTACCAACCCTTGAAACCAGTAAAGTGGGGTATCAAAGTTTGGGAACGCTTCGATTCTAAAACGGGATACGTATACGACATTTACGCTGGCAAAGAATCTTCAGTGACCGAAGGAACGCGTTGTGAAAAAGCTTGTTTCTGCAGTGAAGATTCCCCAAATCATAATCTGTTTTAACCACTTCTTCACTTGTGTGAATCTGATGTATACCCTGTCCCACGGATGTGTCGGCACCCACATGAAAGGACGAAAAAATACACCAACTTTTCCGAATGCTAGAAGAGCAGAAATTCAGAGAGGTGAATCGATTTTCCAAGCTACAAGCGAGGAAATAATTGCTGTGAAATGGATGGACACTAGGGAGGTTTTCGACATGTCAAATTGCCATAGCTATGAATTAACTACGGCGATTAGAACTCTAAAAGATGGTTCTCAGAAGAAATCAATGGTATCCTTTTACAATGAGTTAATGGGTGAGGTTGACCTATCTGACCAACTGGGAACGTGCTACGAGGTGGATCGCAAATCCAACAAATGGTGGAAAAAGGTATTCTACAGATTACTGATGACCTCGATTGTAAATGATCATGTTGTTCATCAAGACATTACTGACCGAAAACGTCCCTTACTATCATTCCTCGTTGCTGCTGCTGAAAATCTCCTGAGATTTGGAAGTGCACGTAAGGAAGTGAATACGCAAAGGCACTCTTCTTGCAAATCCACGTCATCGTCATCGCGATCGTCTAATGAAAATATAAGACTCTCGAATGTTGGAGAACATTTCCCAACTGAGGGAAAAACGCGAGGAAGATGTGCGTGGTGCGCAAAAAAACAAAAAGGGGCACGCTCAAAAATGCTATGCACCTCTTGCAACGTGGCGCTGAGCAAGAAATGTTTCAAGCCTTATCACACCCTCAAGAAATTCAGACTTTAGATGCCACTTTCTATCCTAGAATTTAAATTTCTTTCGTCTATAAGATTTCCTTCCATGAGTTATCGTTCTTATTTTATAAGTATTAATTCCAGAAAAGGTTCATAAATAAATGATTTTATCAAACTTACAGATCGTAAGTTCTCTTTTTTTAATTTTCAAGGTTGAACCCAACGACTATTATCACGTTGAGGTAGGGTGGAAATGGTATGGAGAAGACAGGGGTAGCCGAGTAGTAGGTGTTAGTTTGCAATCAAAAGCAGCAGAGGTACATATGCTGTCCCAGCACTATCTTCTCTAGGATTACGACCGGGACATACCCTGTCCCTGGGTTTACGGCGGGGCATACGTATGTCCCATCAATGAAGCTTGTAAATTCATTCTTGTCGTTGAGGTGTTGTTATGAGATCAATTATGTGCCTCCTAGACTTACAGACTTTCAGACAGAAAAATTATTTCATCGTAATAATCACTTGGAGAAGAAATAACTGTTCCCGGTAATGAGGCGCACTAAACTGATTTTTTCGCCGAATTGAAAGGGTTAAAGCAGCGCAAGATCGAGTATCTGGGTCACATACTAAGGGGGCCAAAGTATCAAATTCCCCAGCTCATACTGATGATGGAAAGAAGAGAAGAAGGGGCATCGGACGTAAAAAGCAATCATGGCTTAGGAACATCAGAAGCTGGAATGGAATCAAAAAGTTGGGTGCCATGTGCCAAGCAGCGACAAACAAAACATTGACAATTATTCAATAAATGATAATTCGCCAACGCACATAGGTGTAAGGCAACAGAAGAAGAAGAAGATTGTGTTTGCTATATTTGCTGCTGCATTCTTGGAGTGACTATAAAATCATGTGGCTATTTTATGTGTTCTTTACGTGTTGTGTTCTTTTATCTTTAGTTAGTTCTTTATCCATTTTTAGTTGCATTTCTTCAACAAATAGACAATACAAGACAGACAAGACAATCAATACTATACAGAAAATAAGGACTAATAATTTTGGAACTTTGGAGTAGGGACAGACAAGAATAGAGGTCGACAAAACTAAATGTTAAATTATCAATTCAAGCATGTCGAAATTTCTATTCAACGGAGAGAACAATTTGGTCAACATTTTCTTTTTCAATAAAAATGGTTTAATATAACACATTAACTTCTATTTTTCACTTAATGTTTATTATCAGTTTTGCGGTAGAAACTAAGAAGAAACTGGTTTGGCAAAAATAAAATCTAATAAAGATCCATTTTTTTCCGCATAAATAAATTAAAATTGCGTTTAAAATCGACTGATTTTACTAACGTCTTGCGGTCGAGTGCGAAAGTTTCGGCACGTTTTATTATTTTTCGAACGCAATTGAACTAGAAAGTTTAAATATTTAATTTATAGCGATTTTACTAAAATCGCTGTTACGTAAACAGTGTCATTACAAAATCTAAATATCACAAGAATGGTTAACAAATTAAAAAAAAAACATCTGATCTTTATCTAATAGTTAATACTGATAGCTGTAATTGTATAACGGATAGCTGTTCTTATTCTAAATACAACATTAATTCATTGATGGAGTTATAATGGCAAAAACTAATAAAACTCTAAACGTTAAAGGTTAATTATATTGTTGAATATATATCTAGTTTTGATTTTCTCGATTTTTTCTCGAAGTCAGTTTTGAACTGCCTCAGTTCATGATTTGTGTTAATCAAAAGATTTTCCATTACAAAAACTCAATTTAAAAAACTTTTAGCCAGTAACTTTCCCCCCCAAAAAAAATCTACATTTTTGGACCACAAGCTTTCATTTACATCCGCAGGAAATCGTTTTTCAACATCAAAGCCTCATCTTAAATCCATTTTTTCTGTATCGCGGGGTGCAAATTAAAATTAAAAATTAATCGAATTTTAACATACATAATATAAAATATATCCATGGTGCAAACAATTTTTTAATCGTCTGTGTGTCGTGTTGTGCTGGATAGGTCAGTGAATCGTTCTCAAGACTTTATTTTCAGGATTTCTCTGCTTTAAGTTAAGGGTGGAAATAATTAATGGGCTTTCGGATGAACCCTTCAGAGAATAGAATGAGATGTTACTGTGAGAGTCTAAATGCATTTTCAAAACTTATTATGAATGTGGCGCAGGAAAAAAGTTGGCGAAGAATTAAGGACCGTCATAATTCTTCGGCCGCCTCGGAAAAATTAAAAACAATGATTCAAAAACTGACAAAAGAAACTTTTTTTCCGAAAAACGTTTAATTTTTATCTCTAGTTTTGCAGCAAGCAGACTCATTCTTGTTACATCTAGTTTAATTTAATGAGTTTAGATTTAAAATGGTTAATAATTATTGGATTTCTTAAAATACATTAGTCAATAAGGCTTTGTTATACATTGTAATGTTAAACTTAGAAGCAGATATATGTGGATCAAATTTATCAAATAGTAGTATCTCAAATTAATTAAAGTTGGACAAGTTTTGGTAAAAACTGTCAAACTGTAAAGCCTATATTTGTCTACATTTGAACTCGCTTCAAATCCAAGAATTCTAGAGAAAACAATGAGAATTGGAAAGGAGCTTTAAATACCTGTACACTAACGGTTAAAGAAATATATGAGCGGTTAACTTAATTCTACTTCAGCAAACACTAGGTTTACTTATTATGTCGAAATTAGATCAATAAGTAAAAACTTGAAATTAAGTATGCACATTAGGGTGGAGCGAAATATTTTTTTTGGGTTGTGAATGATCTAATAGTGAAAAATCGGTGCCTTTTAGACTCAAATTAATCCATGCAAAATATTATTTTATTTGAATTATAGTAATAGCCTCCGCAACGTCATTGAATTTTTCAAGAAATATGGTTTTTAGACTAATTGAAATTTTAATGAACAGACGTATTTTATTCCCAGAAATTATTATAACTACAGTTTATTTTCTATACAAAACCAAAAAAATGCATGATCTTTAGTTTATAATATAAAATAAGGAGTGTCAGAGAGCGCAGGAGGGGACAATTTGAACACTTGTCGCCTGTCAGTGGACTACTGGTTTTGGCTTGAATCACTTAATTAAATGTCCTATTTTTGGTGATATTTTTGAGATAAAAGACAATGTTCTACCTACTTACGAAGATGTAATAAAATATTATGAATAAACAAGACATCTACTAAAGTTGCAATGGGAACTGCAAAAGAGCCCAGATTTTCAAAAATTGCAGATATAGTGACATCCATAAATGAAAATATATGGCAAACTGCATCTATTCCGATAGTAACACCAACAAGGGTCCTACAGATGTTAAAAGCATACCATTTAAAATGCAAAAACCTACTCAAGTCTGTCAAAAGGTCTCTCCGGAAAAGTTTTCGACAAAGTAGTAAGTACTTTTTGATATTGCATGCAAGTATAAAGATGTCCCTCAATATATCTGTCGCAAGGATAAAAAGGTTTTCAAACAAGAACATGCCTTTTTAATTAATCAAAGAACCTCTCGAAGTATGATAATAGGTGGAATCGACGTAAGTGTTACGAAGAAGTTGCAAAAGACCCTAAAGAGAAAACAGAAATGAGAAAACCGCCCAACTATAGCCGTAAATACTTCGTTATCTGTTAAAGAATTTAGTACTTCTCCGGTATCGTCAGCGTCTGAAAGTCGTAGTAGCTCAGATAATTCCACTAACACCATAAACAAAAGCTTTCCGAAAAAAAAAGTATGCGTCGATTTTCCAACTTTATCGAAGACCTGCGACAGGTATGTTGTATCAGATAGAGCAATTGCAGCGATTGCGTCGTCTATAGTGCCGCCTATAAATTTCAATGCTTTAACATATATTGATTTAATAGATTGCCAAGAAATATTAAGTGAACCACCGATTATGAAAAACTTGCCTGACCAAGAAATTCAGTCTATCGTTTAATCAGGTGGTGAGAGTGAAGTGTTGTTTTAAGGCTTCCATGCCACTTCCATATTCCATAAAGTTGACGACGATGGCGGCCACTTCTCAATGCATAAAAAAGTCAGGATTCGGTGCAATAAGAGCCAAATTGGAATCACGAAATGTAATGCCTAAATTTGAGACAAAAAGAGATTTTCGAGCAAATTCATTGGTTTTTTTTTTAAATAATATTTTTATTCGAAAAATGTTGTATTTCTGATTAAAGGTGATTAATATATATCTGAATTATATATTGCGTATCATTTATCACCCATTTATCATTAAATTAAGCTTAATATTTCGCAATAACTGTACTAGACTTTTATCATTAAATTTAAATATTTGAGGTCAGTGCGGAGGCAGAAGATATTCACTAAATTAATTCAAAAATTACATTTATTTTAACTTTAATATAATGCACCAATCCCCCCCTATTACAACTTTAAGACTCGAAAAAAATATTTTTGCATACATCCGTGCTCCACCCTAATGCACATATTGTAATGTTGTAACTCATTGTCAGTATTAACTGTTAACGTCTTCTCAAATATCGCTAGAACTTATTGTTAAGATTGTCCAAAACGTGCTAATCATTAATTTTTTATAATTAATAAATGCGTAATTATTTATTACATAGATAATTATTTCATATATTAAAAGAGTAGCGTACGTATTCCTTTTAGGAGGTGGCTGGAAAAATACGTCAAATCGGTTATGGAGACTGAAAACGGACGTTTTGTGTGATTTGCGAAAGAAATTTTGCCGAGCAAAAGTAGCAAAATATTTAGAAAATTCCAGAGAATTGATTAATGTTTGATACATTGTGGTGCCGCAGGAGGCGGCGAAGGTGCTGCGCGAAAATGAAATTTCAGTTTTTGGGCCGATGCACTCTGGTTCAAAAGACCAAATTAAGTGGACAAAAACAATCCTTTAATTCGTGGAATATAATTATCACAATTCTCAGAAAACACTTAGGTAACAATTCGGTTTGGTCCAGATTTTTTCCACATTACTTCTTTTTGACAAGCCATAAAAATATGGTTATATAAGTAAACGAGATTTTTTCATTCACTCAGTAACATTTGTGCATCTTAATTTTTTTGTTTGTTTTCAAAAAGTTTTGTGCTTTTTGTGCATTATGTAGATTGGTGTTGAAGCTGAGTTGAAAACAGTTAATACTGAGTTACGTTACAAAAGTTACGTCATAATTTTCTTGAAATTTCTCAACATTTTACTACTTTTGCACGGCAATATTGGACTATATTCTTATCGCATCTAAGCATCTTTTTATTTATTAAGTGTAATATAAACCATTTTTTTAACATTGTTTCTTAAAGTACTCAGATATTCGCCTGTTTTTCAACATTACCAGAAAAAAAGTCACATATCCCCCCTTTTCCCTCTCTAGAATTAATTTATAATATAGCTGCATTCATCTACGGGGGAAGGTGTAAACCCTACCAGGCGCGTCCCAGGGTGGCGGATAGGGGATTGCACACGCGGACCAACACCATTGCACGGTAACCATGCTTCGGCACGAGATTACCAGTTTCCTCTTATCTTTCCTTCTTTGATCTTTCGACCTCCCTTGGCCAACTCTTCGGTCTACTCATGACCACCTTACATCTCCTGATGCTAGTAGGTATCGAGGGCTAGGGAGTTAAACTTCTTTCTTCTTCAGTCTATTACTCCTAATGCTACGGTGGTGGACCTTACCCGTGCCAAGAGGATGCATGGCCAGAAGGAGGTCAGTCTGGTCCCTAACAAAAGGAAACCTTGCAAAAGGTATAAATTGCACCCCCCCTCAATGGATAGTGCAAACCGAGGTAACAACCACCAGGTGGGTACGGGCAACAGCTCGGAATCCCACCCTGCGCAAGCAGGCCGCCCAATCGGATCTGGTGTGGGCAACAATCCATTCCCGGAACGTGAGTTCTCCAAAAAGTCCACCCGTAAAGGGAGACTCCCGTCCTCTAAGGACAACACAAGTAGCAGGCTAACGAAACCCGGGCCTAGCACTAGTAATTATGCAGAGCTGAATAAAGCGACATCTAGCAAAAAAGAGGTGAAACCGTCCGTCAGAGCCTACAGGGATAGAAGGGCGGCTTACAAACTCATCGACAAATTTAAGGGCATCCCGGAGGAAAAGCGGTCTGATCAAGACAAGGCGAAACTCGAGTGGGCCCTTAAAGTTACGAAAGAGCATGAGGCGGCGGCAACCCAGGGATCGTCCAAAAGAAAGGACAGATCGATGGATGAATCCCCGCTCATAGGGAAAAAAGGGCACGACTGGGTCCTTCGCCACAGTCCAATAAAAAGGGACTCCCGAAGCGCTCATACAGTGAGATCATGAAAGATCATCTGGTATGGGCGGTCATTGACAGAGGTCACCGGGATGGGAGTATCGCGCCAGCCAAATGGGGACTGGTGGAAGCGGCTCTCTTGGGCAAATACCTGGACATTCTCCAGAAAAATCCAGGCCCAGCTCCTTGCTGCAGAGACGCAGGTTGGCATCAAGGACATATCCAGCTGGTGGCTTGTGCAGATCAACGATCAGCGGACCTGTACAAGCAAGCCATCGGGGAAGTGGGGGAAGTCTGGCCAGGCGCCCGAATCGAGGCTGTCTCAAGGGGCAAGATCCCGAGCAGACCGAGATCGAGAGCCTGGATCCCGACGGAACCCACTGACCCGAGGACAATTCTGAAGATAATTCAGACCAGCAACCCCACGCTTCCAACTGAGGATTGGAGCGTTATCAAAGTTAGCGAGGCAGCGGGTATGAGAAGGCAAGTAATTGTCATCTTAAACGAAGCATCTCTAGCGCCACTGGCAGAAAGTAAGGGAGTGATCAGCTACGGCTTCGGCTCCACCACCCAGAATGTTTACAAGAGTGAACCCCAATCCCCTCGAGGGAAGGGGAGCCTCGGTCACATTCAGACAGTGAGATGTCAGATATGGGGGTCACGAATATGTTCGGACCTCTCCATCTAGATGAGATTAGCGAAGCAGAGGAGAATCTGGCGCTAATCTCTGACACCGAAGACGATAACGACGTAACGATCGTCGCGGTGCCAGAAAACTCTCTTAGCGATGGTGGGGGTAATACAATGTAACCTCCACCACTCCAAAGCAGCCTCGGCTGCTCTGCTCCTCCAACTGTCAAAGGGAGGAGTCGACATCGCCCTAATCCAAGAACCCTGGGTCGTGGGTACCAAGATCTGTGGACTGGGCTCTGACAAGTACAGGTTACTGTACGTAAAAAACGCAGGTAAGCCACGCTCGTGCGTCCTGGCGGATAAAAGCATCAACGCTTTTATGATGCCTAACCACAGCGATTGCGACACTGTCACTGTATCAATGGGACTCTCTAATCGTAGGTTATGGATGATCTCAGGATACTTCGCCCATGAGAAGGAAAGTCCCCCAGAGGGTTTCCATGGTATAATCACAGAAGCCAACCGAGTAGGGGCGGACGTGATTATTGGAGCCGATGCCAATGCCCACCACACCATATGGGGCAGCTCGGACACGAACAACAGAGGTGAGTCTTTACTAGAATTTATACTAACCTCCGACCTAGAAATATGTAATATAGGTAACACTCCCACCTTCACCACAGCCGTGAGAGAGGAGGTACTTGATATTACACTCGTTTCCACTAAAACGCTTAACCTTGTAAGCAATTGGAAAGTGTCAAAAGAACACTCCTTTTCTGATCATAGGTTTATTGAATTTAAGGTAGGCATACAGATGCAAACAAGGCCTAAGTTTGTAGACAAACAGAAGACTGACTGGGGTAAGTACAAAACTACCCTATCGGGTCTTCTAGCGGAAGAGCCGCCCCCAACACCAAAAACAGGGGATGAGCTAGACAGAACTGTAAAACAGTTCACAGGTGCCTGTAACAAGGCCATGCGCACATCATGCAAAGTCGTGAGCAGGATAGGTAAGAGCAAACCACGGTGGTGGACGCCGTTAATAAGCTCCCTAAGAAAGGAAAGCAGGAGGCTGTTCAACGAGGCAAAAAGCACCAATGAGTGGACTGGCTATAAGAACAGCCTACGGAATTCCAAAACGGAGGTTAGGAAGGCCAAAAGGTCATCCTTTGCTCGGCTCTGCGAGCAAATAGAGGAAACCTCAGAAGCCAGCCGACTGCGTAAAATTTTATCTGAGGATCCGGCAGTCCAAAGCTTCATACAGAAGCAAGATGGAAACTGGACAACCTGATGCACAGAAACGCTGGAGGTACTCATGGATACACACTTTCTAAACAATGGAATAAGTGTAGTGGACTCCACCATAACTGCTCCACCTCGGTATCTGGCTGACAGAATTGTAGGTGGAGATAAGCTAACCTGGAGCATCAAAAGCTTCAAACCCTTTAAGTCACCTGGACCTGACGGGATCAGTCCAGTTGAGCTGCAAGAGGCCATAGATATAGTTACACCTTGGTTGGAGACTATGTTTAAGGCATGTATAAACCTCTCATACATCCCAAAAATATGGAGAGAGGTCGAAGCGGTCTTCATCCCAAAAGGAGGAAAGGCCTCACACACCTCCCCCAAAGACCTGAGACCAATCAGCTTATCATCGTTCCTGCTAAAGACACTTGAAAGACTGATTGACTTGCACATGAAGGAGGCATTGGTAAACCAGATAGAGAGCTCGATGAGGCATAAGGAGTTCACGATGGTTGTCTTCCTCGATATAGAAGGGACATTTAACAACGTGAAGCCTGAAGCCATAGAATCAGCCTTAACTGGACTAGCTATGGACAATGCTCTATGTCACCTGATCGGAAAAATGCTCCGTGAAAGGAACATTAGGGCCACAATGGGAGAATCCCACATAAGAAGGAAGGTGAGTAGGGGAACCCCACAAGGAAGCGTCCTCTCACCATTGCTTTGGAACATCACGCTAAATGAGCTGCTCCTCCAACTTAGGAAATCCGGCTGCAGGGTAGACGCCTATGCGGATGACGTAGCAATAGCGGCCTCAGGGAAACACCTCAATACAATATCGCAACTTGTTGAAGGGGCCCTATCGAAACTAGCGCAATGGTGCAAAAGGTGTGGCGTAGATGTCAACCCGGCGAAAACCGAGCTAGTCGTTTTCACAAGGAAACACAACATCCCAGAATTCAGGCTCCCAATGCTAAAGGGCACTGAACTGGCGATCAAGGAGAGCGCCAAGTACTTAGGTCTCATACTAGACCGAAAGTTATCTTGGAAGCTCAACATAAACGAAAGAGTACGGAAAGCAACGGTGGCGCTGTACTCTTGCAAGAGAGCGGTGGGGAAATCTTGGGGCCTCAACCCCAAGATTACCTTCTGGCTATACAGAGCCGTAGTTACACCAATACTCTACTACGGCGTTTTCATATGGTGGCCGGCACTTAATAAAAGAGTCCATCAAATGGCGCTTACAAAAGTGCAGAGAATGGCGGCGCTCATGATAACGGGAGCCATGAGAACGACGCCTACGAAAGCCTTGGAGACAATCCTGGACATAGCCCCGGTCGATTTAATGGGCAAGCAACTTGCCATTACCACAGCACTTAGACTAAAGTCAGTGCGAATGTTGACATCGGACTATCGTGGACATGCCGGAATAATCAATGAATTTAAAGGGGTGCCCAAAAATATAGACCGATGTCTAGCAACACCTGCTTTTGGTAACAACTTCTCATACCACATACCCTCTAAAGAGGAGTGGATGGAAAAGAAAGAGGTACCAGCAGGACAGACGCAGGTCTTTACAGACGGCTCACGGAGGGAGGACAAAGTGGGCAACAGAGTTTTCTCCAATGACCTCAACCTCAGAATTAGCTTACGCCTGCCAGACTACTGCAGCGTTCTACAGGCGGAGGTAACCGCCATAAAAGGGGCAGCAGAGTGGCTAATGGTAAATGGGGACCCTGGTGAACAGATCCACATTTACACCGATAGCCAAGCTGCTCTCCGGGCAGTTACTAGCGTGTGCACCAACTCAGCAGTGGTCTCTGGCTGTCGGAGAAAGCTGAATGAGCTCGCAGCACACACAAACGTGAGACTCACGTGGGTACCAAGCCACAGTGGGATCCCAGGTAACGCAAAAGCGGATGAGCTTGCAAAGAACGGCACAAGCCTGCCCTCAACCGAAATATTACAGGATATTGGTATTCCATTCGCCTCGTGCAAGGAGACCATAGCCGAAATAACCTCGAACCTAGCGGAGCGAAGGTGGAGGGATGAAGACACCTGCAAGGTAACCAGGCAAATATTACCTCACCGAAACAGGAAAAGAAGCACCAACATCGTCTCTCTAAAAAGAAACGATATCAGACTGGCAGTGGGAGTCATCACGGGACACTGTCCCATTGGCAAGCACGCTGAGAGACTGGGCATAGCGAAGCGGGACTACTGCAGAGGCTGCCTGGACGAGGAGGAAGAGGAGAGTGTTCAGCATTACCTATGCCAATGCCCCTCTCTGACCGCAACACGATTGCTCTTCTTAGGCCGACCTTTCTTGGATGATTTCTCTGACCTCGCATCACTAGATGCGCAGACTCTCATGAGGTTCATGCACGGCTCGAAATGGTTTGACAAAATCCCCTGAGGAGGGTTGTACTGCAAGTACCGTGGTAACACAACGGGCCCATCTGAGGCCTATGTGAGCATTAGCTGCCACTTAAACCTAACCTAACCTAACCTTCTTCTGCCGGAAATTTTCAATCACAACATTCAATCAGAGCTAGTATTGAACAAAAATTTGTAAACTTCATTTTCTGCTTTCTTTTAACCCACCCATTTAATCAGCATTTCGACTAGAGTAAATTTTAAATATCAATAAGAAGTTCTTTTTGTACAAAACAATGCAAAGTTAATCCAAAATTTGTTTATAAAAGTGTTTATATTTTTCTGAAAAAACCAAAATTAAGAAATTTTTAAAACAAAATAAAAATAATATTTTTGATCTAAACGAAACAATTCATTTATTATAGTATTAATGTTATAGTATTAAAGTATATCATTTATTATATTATTAATATAGAAGTATTAATGCGGTTTTTCAATACAAAAACTAAATTAATATAAAAATAATGTATGATTGATTCCTCCAATTGCTTATGAAAAAGATACAAAATTTGAATAATTTACGGTGAAATAATGATCGATTTATCTAGATATCAACGGAATTTATATAGGTGTATATTACTGCTATTAATTTATCCTAATCTACATTACTCCAGGCGTAATTTCGATCGATTAACATTCGATTCATTCATGTAACAAATATAATTAGATGAAATTATTATATTATTTGTTTCAGTGAAAAATCATTTCCAAATTTAATAAGCTTTGAATGAGTGGGGCATAAATAGAAGAAATAGGCAGAAAAACGAAATGCGTTTCCAAAGTGATACCAAATTGTTTCCAAATAGATTTAACCAGAAAAAGTGTGTGTATTTGTCAGAAAATATCGAGTGCAGGAGGAGCTATGAGAGAAAAAATCAGCTTGTCCTAGATTTGGAAAGAAAGGAACAATCGTAAACATCGGCGTGGAAATAGATTTATTGTATTTATGGAAGAGAACGAATTCTTCTTATAACGAGCAAATAATAATAGACTATTTGTTTCATGTAAGTGAATAAATTTTAGGACAAAATTTGGCTAAATTTTAAACAAAAAATCAAAACAATATTGTCACAATCAAACATTATAAATCTAATTTACTTTTCCGGAATTTCTTTATTATGTCGAATTATTTGTTCGGTTTTACTAAGGAATTTTAATAACTAAAGATAAACTAAATATAAAAAAATGTTTCAAAAATTTTAAATTGGACGGAATAATTTCAGTTAATTTTGAATAATATTCAAATTATCTTGGTTTATTAGCATAATATCTATTGTTTCAGAATGTTATTTTAACGGATTTGAAATTTAGAAGGATACAATTAATTTATCAAAAACATAGTTAACACGTTTTTGATTCCACTTATTCCACTTATTAATTCCTTAATAGAAAGTATGTTTTGGATGAATAATAGTAATATTAGTGCAAATTCATTTGCAATTATTTATTTAAAATTAATAAACTTGATAAAGCTCATAAAAATACTTTCTTCGACTAACAAGATACTAGTATTACAAATTAAATGACAGCTTTAAAAATCAATTAAACGGACTTTGGAAACGAAATAAAAAACAAAATTAAACATTAAAATTAAGAAAAAAACAATATCGTCACATAATGGAATTTAAGTTAATCAGATTTGCAATAATAAGAAATGGAGTATTTCAGAAAAAAGTTTCATATAATATCTACCCTTAAAAAATGTCATCATGTTGTAAAATGTAAATTTACAAAATAAAAATTGCAAAAAGTAATGAAAAAAGAGTCATTCCATGTCAAATCTACCCCTTTCGATTTGGATAAATTTTGGTAGGAAGATTTCTTTCATCGTAAGTCAGAAACTACAAAATAGAGGTGTGAGAATACTGTAGCAATGTAATAGAATGATATACCCCATCTATTACACTGACACAGTATTCTCTTACCTCTATTTTGCAGTTTCGGTAATTGGGCCTGTTTTGTTTTACAAAATAAGTACAAAATAAAAAAAGCACAATAATTTAAATGTGGCAATACTGATAATACACAAACTGCTTTCCAAATTAATTTATTTTTATGATTAAAATGCATTGAATGACAATGTATTGCGAATTATAAAACCTAAATATTTCATTTCTTTTATCTACTCACACACTTAAATTAACACATTAATAAATACATTATTGTATGTAAAGGATGTCATTATTATATGAATGTGGTTATTTATACATATTGTATGTATACGCAATTGGCTATTTATACATACAGTATGTATACGCAATTGGCTATTTATACATACAGTATGTATACGCAATTGGCTATTTATACATTCAGTCTGCATTCAGTCTGTACCAGATATATTGTTGAATTTTTATAGAGGTTAATTACAAAATGGACACTAATAAAAATGTCACTTAATCATAATCATACAATCGGTAAAGAAGAATATGGATATTATGGCAAAGCAAAAAAAAAATGAAAATGATTATGATACAGCAACGCCATTGATATAATATCTGCTTGGTTGTACTTTCGATTTCTTGTATTGAGGAGCCTTTAATGATTATGCTAGTGTCTGCGTACATAATACAGTTATATGCTCCAATATAGTGGATAAGGTCAACTGTGTATAACGCAAATAGTAATGGGGCTAATATGGTTCCTTGTGGTACCCCGACTGATGTGTTTGTTGTACTCGATCTAGTATTCCCTATTTTTACAAATTGATTTCGGTTTGCTAGATATGATTGGAGCCAGCGTTGTGTTTTGTCTCTAAATCCATATCGTTCTAGTTTCTCTAGTAATGTATTGTGAGCAACACAGACAAATGTGCCAATCTTACAGAAAAATTACAGAAAATTCCCACTGCGCAGTTTCCTTTGTTTATTTCATTTATTAATTTTGTGTATAGATTTTCTATTGCCGTTAATGTTGATTTGTCTTTACGAAAGCCACGAAAATATTTTGTATTTTGATATGAAGAATATGATTCTACTTTCCATGCAGTATTTTATTATTTTCGCTATTAAGGCTACTGGCCTTTAGTTGTCTAAGATATTTTTGTCGCCTTTCTTATGGATTGGTATAATCATTGATGTTTTCAAACATTCGAGAAAAGTGTCTGTTGTGAATGAACAGTTCACAATGTCTAAAATTGATGGTGTCAATTCTGGTAGAACTTCTTTTATGATGTTGCATGGCAGATTATCTGATCCCGGCACTGTTGTTTTTTAATCTCTGAAATATGAGAGTAATTTCTGAGTAGGTCATTTCTGCCAAAAACGTGCTATTATATAATTTGGGGATATGGTCATAATTAATGTTTATCGGTGTTTTTCGTTATTTGTATCGGTGCATTTTTTTAAAATTCGATGAATCTATTAATGTGATTGAATCTTCAAGGTGTTGTTTGTTCTTTAATTTGCTAATGATACACCATAGTTCTCTTTGTTTATTTGTGGCGTTATAAAATTTTCTTTTTGTTTGAATTATCAGTCTCTTATGTTTGTTCTTCGCGTTCTGGTAGTCACTTTTTAGATCTTTTTTTTATGGAGTATAGCTTATGAAGCTATGTATGTAGAAAAATTCTTTGCTTGACTTTTTGATTTCTTCCGACATCCATGGTTTTGTAATAATTTTAAGTTTTTTGAATGGGAATGCTTCATAAAAATGTTTATGAAGATTATTTATGAACTCTGTTGTTTTCTCAATGCAGTCGTCTTTAGTTAAGTCGCTTTTCCAAGATTCTTCTTGTAAGGCTAACTTAAATTTAGATTTGTTCGTTTCGCTAAAGATTCTTTTGAATTTAAATTGTGTTCCGTCTATATGCTTTTGTATGTTTCCGCCAAGGAGAATGAATCTGTGGTCTAATAATATTGTATCATGAACTGAAATTTCTTTCGGTTTTTTTTTGAGTGAAAATATTGTCAATAATGCTGCTTGGTGTTTGCGTTACTCGTGTATGTAGAAAAATTTGATCTTTAAGTCCATATGATCTCATGAGTTCTAGTAGATCGATTCTTCCTTTCTTTTTTATCTATAATGATAAGTCGTGATTAAAAAAAACGATTGGCTCGTACGTATTTGGGCCATTGTTACCCTGTTTCAGGGTATTTTATTTCAGTTAGTTGTTCAAAGGGAATCATGATTTTAAAAGATGAGTATGCTTTTGGAAATTTTGAATTCAGTTTCCTGCATTATACGTTGGTGAACCCCAACGTATGGGGTTCACATAAAAGTTCACATAAAGTAATTAAATACCAAGGTATTTAATTACTTCTTCTTCTGTTAGATTTGGGTGATGAGATTTTGTTGATGATTATAATTGATGAGAAGCATAATTTATTATATGAATTCAAGAAATGCTTGTATCATATGAAGAATATGAAAAGCAGAAAAAAGATTTTTTGGAAATTTGTAAATCTGTACAAGTTTTTATAGGAACCAAAGATAAATATGTAACACTTAAGGAACAATTCCTTAAAAATTGGGATAGTTGGAAAGAAATGTGGGTACATTGTTTTATAAAACATTTATCATTAATGTAAATAAACAGAATTGAAGGATCCTTTTGGACCCTTAAATAATACATACAAACTAAATATCATAGTTTGCCAATAATTTACGTATGTATTATGGAAATCATGAACTGTATTGATTCAAGAATAAATATAAGCAAAATAGCAAAATATATCTTGATAGCAAAATCCAAATTTTATAATACATCGGTGGAAACATGTTTGTCATATTCTTTTGATAAGGAAATATAATAATTTGGACATATTTTCAAAAACTTGTTTTCATGCAAGATATATTTCAACTGATAATGCTCTAAATATGGATACAGGTGTTATAAATATAAACATTGATGATTATACTGAAAATGAACTTGAGAGTAGTGGGCTTACAATTAGTGCAATTGAACGAGAACAACCTGAAGAACAAATTTGGTGTAATACCGAGTCAATCCAGCCCTGCCAGCCCCTCAAATCAATCAAATAAAAACTTACAATTAAAATCTAAAATAAAATCCAAAGGACGTCCAAAGATAAATACTAAGCACACCACTTATTTAAAAAAAAATACAGAATAAAAAATGATATACCTATATTTATTTTACTTTATACCATATTTTACCTACTTTAAATGTAATTTAAACTTATATTTCACTGATTTAGTGATACTTTTAATTTTATTTATGAGTTTATTGAGCAAGATTGTAAATGAACTTTAATAAATAAAACTATAATTACCTATAATTCTCTAGTTATTACCAAAATAGTAACTCCAATATTTGTATATACAGTCGGTATGTGCAAATAGTCAATTGCGAATGCAGACTATATGTATAAATAGCCAATTGCGTATATATACTGTATGTATAAATAGCCAATTGCGTATACATACTGTATGTATAAAAAGCCAATTGCGTATACATACTGTATATATAAATAGCCAATTGCGTATACATACTGTATGTATAAATAGCCAATTGCGTATACATACTGTATGTATAAATAGCCACATCCTTATTATATAGGTGTGTAAAAGTATCCAAATCGTGCGTAAAAGTCCAATGTAAATCAAATGGAGTTTCATTATTAAACGATTTCTCTTTCTTGTTACTATTTCAACAAGTCGTGTCACTAAATAAAAAAACATAGACGTAGTGAAAATACATTTTCTGACGTTTATTAAAAATTAATTAATTTATCTGATTTAGAAATTTTGAAAGAAGTCTCGCAGTCTGGATTTATCTGGCTGTAATATAACTTAACCTAACCATAACCGAATCTAGATTAAACCCAGGTTAACCTAGATTACATCGACAACGACCAAATAGTGTTCCCGTCACTGTGTGTTTTTACTAGTTAGCAATTTTTGCCACGGAGGCGCTGTACTTTCTAACCTTATTGTGTCAGTGATTTGAAGTATGTTTTCTGTCAAAATTACAATTTTTACAATATCATCGGTAAGAAACAATTATTTTCTTGTAGATTCAACTGCATTTGAACATGCTTCGTAGATAAAATAATGTATAACACAAGTGTGTGAAAGACTTTTGTGCACACACTTGCATCATAAACTACTATTACAATTTCAATATGTTTGTGTCAATAGTTATATTTAAGTCTTGAAAGTTAATTAGTCTTGTTTTCACTGAAGTATTACATACTAGAGCTTTTGTTTTATCAACGTTTAACTTTAATTTGCAAACTTTGAGGTATGCGGAAATATTTTTAGGATTGAATTTATCCTCAATTAATTTTTCATTTATATTTTGTCACAAGTAATAGCAAATAACGTATCATCTGCAAATAAATTTGCAAAGGCGCACCTTATGTTTAAGTAAATGTCATTGATGTAGATAAGAAACAGAGGTTCTAAAACACTTCATTGTGGTACCTCTAGATTATTTTCGAGATACTTGGATATTTCCTGATATTTTATGAGATTTTGTGCTCTATCTGTTAAGTATTACTCACTCATAGTGATTTTTTATACCATCATCCCTGCGGCTCTTCTGTAAGGTTTGTTAATTTTTTTTAAGGAATATGGCTCTTTACTTAAAATCGGTTGCCGACCTCTCTGATCTCGCCTAATCGTATAAGGGATGTTATTAGGGCAAGAGGGAGTTATATAAATATAAATTATTAAAAATTAAGTGTAATTTTCAATATTTTTCAATAACCATATTTCTTTTAGTAATAAAAAAAGTTAAATTGTTTCACAAGTTAATATCACTTAGTCTAGTCAAAAAAAGGGGTAAATCTCGGAATCTAACGGAAGAAGCTGAATTTTTGTAAGGACCTTTATTTTAGCATGACAAATGTTGTCTCAAAAGTCACATATGACAACATGTGAGCGTCCTTAGATATTCAGGGTCAAAGATCGCAAAAATTAGTTTTTTTAGAAAGTCTCGTTTTCTCTGCCTCCTATCGTATTTGATTTTATTACAAAAGTTGTAGAGAATAAAATTCTCTACAAATTTCATCTGAAACCTTTTTCTATTCGTTGATCTTTTTTTGAGATAGAGGGAGCAGAGTGTGGAGCGCGCTGATCAGCAGCCATACGTACCTTAGCGCAAGGTAAATCCCAATGTATTATACCGTTTTTTACTTAATTACTTATTAAATATCACTTAAATAACAATTTAATACCTTATACTTATATTTATATTTCTTTTAAATCAAATAGTCATCAAATATTACTTATCTTTGACATACAAATAATTAAATAATGAAGTAAATCATTCTAAATATAATTTAATGTTATTCTAATTCAAACCCATGAATAGGGTTGGGTACCTACTGCAAAATGAAACCCTAACTCCGGTAACAACACTTTTACCACCTACACCAGATGAACTACTCACTTCGATTTTCTGCAACTGCAAGAATGGTTGTGGTTCGCGTTGTGTATGCCATAAGTTAGGGATGCAATGTTCCTTAGCTTGTGGGCAATGCAATGTAAAAAAACGGTATAAAAACTTCGGATTTAGGATATACATTGCACTAAGGTACGTATGGCTGAGCGCTTCACACTGCGTCCTCTATCTCAAAAACTGATCGACTATGACAGACAACACTAGGACAGACAAGACTATGACAGACAAGACTAGGACAGACAATACTAGGACATAGAAGACTAGGACAAAGAAGACTAAGATATACAAGACTAGGACAGACAAGGCAAGGACATACATGACTATGACAGACAACACTAGGACAGACAAGACTATGACAGACAAGAATAAATGAAAAACAAAATTAAAGAATTATAACTAATCTTACACGTGAGAAAACCTTGCTTTTTATGCCTTACCGAGACATACATACCGGATGACCAACGAAACTATCCCCCTCCTCCATTTGTCTGACTATAGTATTTTAACTCATTTTAGCAGAACTCATACTAGTGGAGGAGGCTGACCCTCCTCCAATATGGGTCCGCTCAAATCTAGATAAAGATACAATATATGTACATAGTCTTGACATTAACAAAGAATCCATAGAAAAAACTGTGTGGCATCATATGGAAAAGAAAAGATCGCTCTACTAAAATCCTAAATGTATACAGACCTCCTACGGGATGCATTGCCTCTTTTTTCTTAAACTTGGAGCTCGTATTGAACGCGATTTTTGACAGAAACAGCTTAATCATTCTAGTGGGAGATTTTAACATAAATTTTACCATTAAATCCAAGGGGCAAATGTACCTGACCCATCTTCTTCATGCCTATGGCTTAATCGAAACAGTGTCTGGATTTACACGTGTCACGGCTACTTCTAGAAAGAGAATAGATAACATCTTCACAAATCATCTCATCTCATCTCATCTCATGACGGTAGATACAGAGGACACCACACTATCAGATCATCACATTATAATCTTAAACAGCATTGGAAGAAAAGCTACCCCACCTAAGGACCGGTTTACTAGAGCTTTTACGGTAGAAAATAAAAGATTATTTCATAAAGCACTAAATGAAGAAACTTGTCAAGATAAGTACTCCAAAACTGACTGTGATCGCAAAGCAGAATCGTTCTTACGCACTCCAGAACATCATTTCTGGAACTCCTTTCCTTTGAGAAAAGCGAAACGCTCATTATCCACGTGGGTCACGAAGGAGGTAAAAATATCTAGTAACAAATTAAAGGATCTGTTCGTTCTCCAAACAAGATTTCCAACATTAAAGACAGTTTATTCACCTGAATAAATCAAACATCAAAGACTTATTCATCAAACTAAACGCAACTACTACAACAACAAAATTGAAAATGCGGTCAACAAGCAGCAAGCAATTTGGAAAACAATCAATGAATTATCCAACAAAAACAAAGTAAGAAACAAAATTAGATTACAAGTCAATAACAACGAGATAACCTCTCCCAAGAAGATTGCCACTGAATTTAATTCTTTCTTCAAAAACTTTGTTGAAGCAATACATAAGAACATAATACCGCAAGTGATATGCGATGACCACATAGCCTCAAACACCAAAACAATCTATCTAGAAGAATTCACATCTGAGGAAACATCAAAACTTATATTCAATTTAAAAAATTCAACAGCTCAAGGTCCATAAAAGAGTTGAATTCGGTTTTAGCTGATCCAATCTCTCATCTGATCAACAACTCTTTCGAGTATGAGATGTTGCCGGATAACCTAAAAAAGTCACTAATGATCCCGATCCATAAGAAAGGTGATACTATGAATATTCAAAATTACAGGCCAGTTGCTTTAATTTCAGCTATACCAAAAATCCTAGAATACGCAATGGTAAGCAGACTAATGCCCTTCATTAAGAAGCCACGACATCATACCACAGGAACAACATGGATTCTGTAAGGAGAAGTCTACCACAACCGCAATACTACAATTATATCACCAAATTCTCCAGGAAATTGATAATCAAAAATGCCCAATGGGTATTTTCTGTGACCCCACGAAAGCATTCGATTGCGTATCATACTCAAAACTAATGAATAAACTAGAAACCTATGGCATCGGGGGAAAATGTGGAAGATGAATCAGATCATATTTGGCAAACAGAAGGCAAAATGTACAAATCGAGAATTGCATATCGACAACTGTCAATATAGAAATGGGTGTCCCACAGGGTAGCGTTCTCGCCCCTCTTCTTTTCACACTATATATCGCAGACCTCCCACGATATTTAAGCGGGATCAAAAGTGTGTTCTAAGCTGATGATGCAAGCTTTATCATCTCAGAGGAGTCGGTGGAAACAACTGAAGAAGTAGCCAATAACTTTCTGAAAAAACCTGAACAATTGGTTTTCAGCAAATAATTTTCATTTAAACACAGAGAAGACAACCTATGTTATTTTCCCAACGAAGCGTCGGACCAAAGCTGAAGACTATTCATTAAAAATTGGTGATACGAGAATAGAAAGATGAATTAGTATTAAATTTCTAGGAAGACTTCTAGAAGACGAAATACACTGGAATACGCACATCCATAACATTGCCTTCAAAGTAAATCAAAAAGCCTACATGCTAAAAATTCTACGAAATAACATAACCTCCAGTCCATTATCACATACGCGATTATTATATGGGAGACATCACCACAACTAGATGTCGTCTTCAGGGCACAAAAGAGGGTCGTGCGGGCTATTAAGGGTATATCGAGGACAACATCATGTCGGCCACATTTCAAAACCCTAAACATTTTGTCGGTTCCATCCATATACATCTCGGAAATATAATGTTATATTTTCAAAAATAAACCCCACTTACCAAAAAAACAGAGATCAAAACTCATACAATAGTAGAGGCAGGAATCTAATACAAACATCATTTGCCAACTTAACGCTATGCAGCAAAGCACCCTCTCACATAGGAACCCATATCTTCAATAAGCTACCTACTCAACTACAAGAGGAAACTTCAATGAGATTATTTCGACAAAAACTTAAAATATACCTGAGAGATAGATGCTCGTACAACATTAATGATTTATGACTTATTGTTAGCTTATATGTATTCGTTTACATCTGATAGAAATGGATTTTATTTGATTTGATTTGACCTCGGAATCAACGAAATGCGAGAAAATAGATTTTGGCGAAATCGTTATTTTATGAGTTACAGCAAAATTTAAAAATGTTTCTGAAAGTATTTTTGCTGCTGATTACATCTATATAAATTACATTTAGCTAGTTCTTTCCGTTCACTATCGCTTGCAAGAATTGAAGAAATTTTTAAGAAACTTCGGCGCTCGAGGAGAGATCTCGGAAAGTCGTGAAAGTTCCGTGGACAATATTAGTGTATTAATAGGAAAATGACATATTGAAAACGATGCCGCAATCCGTTTTTGATTAGCTGCAACCCTTTTCGAGACATCTACTTAGTAAATCGAAAATCGTGTAAATTTCAGTTTTAAACTTCTCGACTAATAAAAGCGACTTGCTCGTCTTGTCGTGTAGTTTCTGTGTGCCAAAAATGATTTAGTTGCGTTTTACCGTTCTCGAGAAAAACCTAACCTAACCTAACCCAACAAACAGAGATCAAAACTCATACAATACTAGAGGCAGGAATCTAAAACGAACACCAGCGAGAGAATATATTTATTGTATATTTTATACAAAGGGCTGTCGACCAACAAACGAACACCATTTGCCAACTTAACGCTATGCAGCAAAGCACCATCTCACATAGGAACTCATATCCTCAATAAGCTACCTACTCAACTACAAGAGGAAACTTCAATCAGATTATTTCGACAAAAACTTAAAATATACCTGGTAGATAGATGCTTGTACAACATTAATGATTTATGACTTATTGTTAGCTTATATGTATTCATTTACATATGATAGCAAATAAATGGATTTGATTTGATTTGATTTGACTAGGACAGACAAGAGTAGGACATACAAGACTAGGAGGGACAAGACAAGGATATACAAGACTAGGACATACAAGACTAGGACATTCAAGACTAGGACAGACAAGACTGGGACATACAAGACTACAACAGACAAGAGTAGGACATACAAGACTATGACAGACAAAACTAGGACAAACAAGACAAGGACATCCAAAAATAGGACAGACGAGACTAACAAAGACAATACTAGGACAGACAAGGCAAGGACAGACAAGACTGGCACATACAAGACGGTGAAGTACAAGCCTAGGACATAGAAGACTAGGACAGACAAGAATAATACATACAAGACTAGGATATTCAAAACTATGACAGATAGGGCTTTCAATACCGGAATCCCGGGATCTCGAAAACCGGGATTTTAGTCTATTTTTTCCGGTATTAGAAAATCGGTATTACAAGAAAAATACCGGTATTTCGGTATTTGTCTAAAATATCTTACTTTTTATTTATATTAGTTATTTCAATTAACAGAACAGAATAAGAACAAGAATAATAAATTCATATTTAGACCTCTTCAATGCATAGTGAAGTTAGTCACTGAATTTCGTTAAAAAGAAACTTGCTTGTGCCTGTTTACGCGCCTGTTTGCGCGCCATCTCTCATCTCACACGCACACGATTAACAACACATACATTTAACGATATAAGTTATATTTCGGAATTTATTATTTGCTGCAAATTGCTGTAATGTTTGTTGTTTGAAACCGTAAGTTTTTTTATTATAAAACATCAAATTTTTATAATGATTTTATTAAGTTTTGGATGTACATATACCACACAAAAGGAGTTCTTCAAATACAAAAGGGCAACGATGCATCTTCGGTTTGGCACTATTTTTTATATGAAACAAATATTCATCTAGCCAGGTGTAAAGAGTGTTCAAAGGAAATAAAATGTGGTGGAGGCTCTACTAGTGGACTACATACTCATTAAAGAAAATGCATGAAATAAATCTAAGAAAAAGCAGTGAGGTAACTTTGAATGATAACAATGATCAAGATCAACCAATTCAGTCTAAAAAACCTAATTTAATAACAAGTTATTTAAAAAGCAATAAAAACGGAATCCTAGCTAAAGTACTAGCTCGAATGGCAGCTCGAGACTGCTTATTATTTAATATTTTGAAAACATCTATTGATATTTGAGAAGGATTAATTGCTCGTGGTTTTAAATATGCTCCAAAATCAAGTACAAAAAGAAATATTATACTCGAATATAATAAAACTATTCGAATTACCATAAAAGATGAAATAGCTCAGCTTAAATCTAAATGCAAACGATTCAACAAAGGTGCAAAATTTGATGAATGGACATCGATTCGCAATCGACGATATCTAAATATAAATATACATACTGCTGGAGGATTTTTTTTTAATATTGGACTAGTACGAGCATTTGGAAGTCTGCCAGCAGAAAGGTGTTTAATGCTGGTTAGAGAAAAGTTAGAAGAATTTGGCTTTTGTATTTCTAAAGATATAGTCAGCATAACCACTGATGAAGCATCGGTTGTGGTTAAATTAGGCAAACTTATTGATGCTGAGCATCAGATCTGCTTGGTGTAGCTATAACCGATATACTTTATAAGTCAAGGTCAGAAGTTCTGACAATTTCATCGTTTGGTTCTGACTCAGAACCAAACGATGAAATTGTTGATAACGGCATGAATGTTGAAGTAGAAGAGGATGAGAATGGAGAATATGTTGACGGCGTCGTTATAGAATCTAATTTAGTAGATACTACGATCAGTATTAGTCATGCTACTATTTCTCCTCTTGTAACAAAAAATAAGAAAGGTAGTCAAAATATTTATAAATTCACCTACTAAAAATGATAACTTTTTATAGAAATATCTAAAAGAAGATTTTGGTAGAGAAATTGCTTTAAAATGAGACTGTAAAACAAGATGGAATAGCATGTTACTTATCTTAGAAACATTTTACCAATTGAGATATTGTGTTCAAAAAGCCTTTATTGACAAAAATTCCGGAATTCATTTTTATGACAGAGACTTTAATTTATTATCTGAAATTATCACTTCTCTTACTCCTATAAAATTAGCAGTTGATGCTTTATGTCACCAATATTCTAATCTTTTTACAGCAGATGAAACAATAAAATTTATGATGGAACCTGTTCCGAATCAAAATTTTGAAATTGCTAAAGAAGTTTATGACGCTTTAAAAATTCGCATATTACAAAGACGAAATAATTTATCGCAGGTACTTCAGTACTTACATAGTGGAGAACAACATAATAGCCACTTAGTTCAAATCATATTTCCACAGTCACTTAATACGTTAAATAATTTATTTGATTAAACGACTTTCGCCCGAAACCGCAGAAGAACATGTTGGATCAGATTCAGATAAAGACGAAAATTCCTAAGAATCCTTGGAAAGAAATCTGACCAATACATTAAGGACTGGCTCCAACTTTGCTTTTCATGACCATGACAAATTAAAACTGCAACTTCAATCAGCAATCCAACAAAAACTCTCAGTTCAACCTAAAATTACAAAAGTACATGGGGTAGAACCTATTATAAAAGACGAAATTGCAATTTTTAGAAAAACAGGAGTAAGAGGAAAATATTTGCAACTGACGTTAGACCATTTAAGTGCAATTGCGCCAACAAGTGTAGAATCGGAAACGGCGTTTTCTGCAGCAAGTCACTTATATACAAAGATTCGCTCCAGTCTGAACCACAAAACAATTGATTGTTTATGTTTTTTCGGGCATATTTTAATAAAACAAACTCAAATTGCGAAATGTAGTAATGTTTATGATAACTTTGTTCCGAATGTTTGCTATAAATAATTTGTTATTTTTATATACAGAAGGAGTAAACAAATATTTAGTTTTATACTTATTTCGTTTAAATATTTTTTTGTATAGTCTATAACTAAATAAATATATTTTTAAGTTTTTCCTTTGTTTTCTTTTTAATAAATCACCATTATCACTAATATTTATAAAAATCTGTCGAAAATATTTTTTCTGGTAAAACCGGTATCAATACCGGTATTCCGGTTTTGATAACGAATAATACCAAAATACCGGTTTTCATTTTTGCTCCGGTATTGAAAGCCCTAAGGACAGACAAGACTACGGCAGACAAAGCAAGAACAGACAAGACTGGGACGTACAAGACTAGGACATACAAGACTAGGACAAATAAGATTAGGACAAATAAGACTAGGACATACAAGACTAGAACAGAGAAGACTAGGAGAGACTAGACTAGACAGACAAGACTAGACAGACAAGGCTAGACAGATAAGACTAGATAGACAAGGCTAGACGAACGAGACAACACAGACAAGAATAGACAGACAAGGCTAGAGTTTTAATTTTTTTTTTTGTCGTTTTCATTCAATTTTGACATAAAACAAAAGAATTTTGCAAAGTGTGTCCACTCAAATAAAAAAAATTTGGAATAAAGATTTTGGTTTTTAAAATTCGGTAATATTTGCAAATTATTGTGACATTTTCATCCAATTTTGACACTAAAAGGAATTTTGCAAGGTTTGTTTATTCAAATCAACAAAACAAAAAAGTAATTTCGCCTATATAATTATTGCGATTATTGCCTATACAAATACAGTCAAACTTTCATAACTCGAACTTCTATAACTCCAATTTTTCTATAACTCGAACTTTTTTAGAAATTCATACGTTTACAGTATTACCGATAGCATTTTACATATAAATTAACTTCCATAACTCCAATTTTCCTTAACTCGAATTTTTCCATATCTCGTTAAATGTCAAAATGTCTCGTCAAAAATGTTTACAATGGTAAAATATAACTCGAACTTTTTTAGAAATTCATACGTTTACAGTATTACAGATAGCATTTTACATATAAATTAACTTCCATAACTCCAATTTTCCTTAACTCGAATTTTTCCATATCTCGTTAAATGTCAAAATGTCTCGTCAAAAATGTTTACAATGGTAAAATATTACATAAAAAATAATCTTTATAACCCCAATTTTTTAATCGCTACGTACTTTCCAAAATTTATGGTGCCGAATTTTGCCTATCATAAACCGTATCGTATTTGTTATAGTATAGGTGCTATATATTAATGAAATTTTAGAGTTTAAACTCATTCTTTCTTCTTACCTCTGCCGTTACAATTGCAAATAAGAGTGGTCAGAGAATAAAATGCAATACACTGTCGTTATCTGACAAAGTGAGGTTGATAAGTGAAGTTAACAAAGTAATTAAAAAGAAAAAAGTGCTTGCTGAAGACTTTGGGATTCCTCCAAGTACACTTTTTTAATTAAAAGAAACCGCGAAGAAATTCTGTACAAAGCCGAAAATGGTGCAACTAATGATCGCAAAACATTTGAAGAAGTGTACCTATACTTGGAACAAACTGAATTCATCGCTAGTGTAGGTTGGCTAGATAAGTTTAAGAAAATGCATAATATTATTCAAAAGGTTATGTGTAGTGATAGTGCAGACGTTAACTATTCTATACACGCGTGTCGGTCTCACAGACCGAAAGGTTCTTAGACTGCTTATTCCGAGAAAACTAGACACGCTTGAGTGCTCATGTTCCCGATACCTTCTCAAAACTTTGTGTTTATTCTCTTTAGTTTGAATATATATGTTTACTTTTTTTTTCTCGTTATTTTTTAATTTTATTATTGTTATTTTTTAAAACTTAATAAAGACGGAACAAAGCTTGAATATATAAATATACTCAACCTTTCCGGAACTCTATAATACTAATGAGTCTTTTTAGGACTACCAAAAACAAATCTCGTATGAAATTTGTCAGTTCTTCTATAGCTTTCAGTCCACCTTCGTGGCACTCAACAAAAACCATAAAAATAACATTGATTTTTAAGAATCAATCATCATTCAATCAACAATCAATTTTTAAGAAAGAATGTTATTTTTATGGTTTTTGTTGAGTGCCACGAAGGTGGACTGAAAGCTATAGAATAACTGACAAATTTCATACGAGATTTGTTTTTGGTAGTCCTAAAAAGACTCATTAGTATTATAGAGTTCCGGAAAGGTTGAGTATATTTATATATTCAAGCTTTGTTCCGTCTTTATTAAGTTTATCTGATTATCTATAATGTTGTATGGTTTTACCAATTCAAAATTTGTTATTTTTTTAACCATGTAATAAAATATATAATCTATTGTCACATAGATTTGTTTTAAACTGAATTTGTATTTAAAATTTAGTGTTAAATTGAAATTATTTACAAGTCGGTGTCTCAGACCGACGCGTGTATTTGTGTCATAAAAAACATGTATAGGAAGGTTAATGAACATGACTGTGAAGATTGGTGCAACAATATCTTGCCGGAACGTTTAGCATCTTATCATGAAAAAAACATTTTTAACGCGGACGAGACGGGCTAATTTTTTAAATGTTTGCCAGTAGGGAAAGATGTCATGTTCTGGCGCCTCCTCACTCCTCGCCCCCACTACCCCACTACTTACGGGAGGTTAGGAATGAAGCGCGCTTCATTCCTAACCTCCCGTAACCTAACCTAATGCTAACCTAACCTAATGCTAACCCAACTAACCCAATGAGATAAAAGCTGATAAAATCTGACTAAAAATAGACCTCACACCCTCTTTAGCATGGGGCACCATAGACCTCACAACCTGTTTAGCGTGGGGTTACATAGACCTCACACTCTGTTTATCGTGGGGTTACGTAGACCTCACACCCTGTTTAGCGTGATGAAAAGTGGATGCAAGTAGATGAAAAGTGGATGCTAGTAGATGAAAAGTGGATCCAAGTAGAAGAAAAGTGGATGCAATTGGATGCCAGAAAATTGAACTCTTTGGTATTTATATAAATGAAAAAAAATTAATACTATCTAGGTCACAGACAAGTTTAAGATATTTCGCTTACATATAGGAAATTATTCGGATAAATATCACAGGAAATATGTGGTTTGTCTAGTCTTGTCCGTTCTTGTTGGGACTTGTTCGGTATTGTCCGATCTTGTCCTGTCTAAAACCAATAATCTCATTTGAATCAATCCGTAATATGTTTGCGTGCGAGGGGTGAGGAGGTGCCAGAACATGACATCTTTGCCTAATAAAACATTAGCATCCCAAGACGAAAAGTGCTTCGGTGGAAAACACAGCAGAGAAGGAATCACAGCCATTGTGGGAGCCAATATGTGTGGTACTGAAAAACTGAAACCGTTGGTGTTCAAATGCTTTAAAGAATAACTGCTTTAAAATAAATGCTTTAAAGATAAACGTTTCTTACCAGAGACATACAGAGCAACAAAAAAGCTTGGATGACAAGCGCAATTTATGAAGAATGGATTTCTAGCTTAGACAAGAAATTCAGTGCCGCAAACAGTAACACTCAAAAATTACTCAGCA
The DNA here is from genome assembly GCA_944588485.1 of Phosphuga atrata. Lineage (NCBI taxonomy): Eukaryota > Metazoa > Arthropoda > Insecta > Coleoptera > Silphidae > Phosphuga > Phosphuga atrata. The sequence continues at coordinate 5,188,995 of OX155901.1, forward strand.
GCTTAATTCGATTCCTGTTGTTCCTCTCCCGCTAAACATGACGTCAAAGTTACAACCTATGAACCAAGGAATTATCAACAATATAAAATTGCGCTATAGAAGAAGAATTCTGAGAAAAACTATAGTTGCCCTAGTAGACAATCACCCCGAACATATTACTTCATGGAATGCTGATACAAACTAGAGAAAAGTGTGGTATAAACTATAGTTGCCCTAGTAGACAATCAACTCGAACATATTACTTCATGGAATGCTGATACAAACTGGAGAAAAGTGTGGTATAAACTATAGTTGCCCTAGTAGACAATCAACCCGAACATATTACTTCATGGAATGCTGATACAAACTGGAGAAAAGTGTGGTATAAACTATAGTTGCCCTAGTAGACAATCAACCCGAACATATTACTTCATGGAATGCTGATACAAACTGGAGAAAAGTGTGGTATAAACTATAGTTGCCCTAGTAGACAATCAACCCGAACATATTACTTCATGGAATGCTGATACAAACTGGAGAAAAGTGTGGTATAAACTATAGTTGCCCTAGTAGACAATCAACCCGAACATATTACTTCATGGAATGCTGATACAAACTGGAGAAAAGTGTGGTACATCGATATTCAGCAAGCAACCATAAAATATTGTTTCAGAAAAGCTGGCTTTAAAAAACAAGGCGAAGCAAACTGGAGTGAGGAAGATAATACTTTCTGTCAGCATTGAAGTCCGCGTATGACATATATAATCAGCATAACGTGGATAATACAGTGTCTCTTAATGATTATTTATCTGTAGATGAAGATGTGGTTATAGCGGACTATCCAACAGATGCCGATATTTTAAACCAGATTACAAAACGTGATGATGAAGATGTCTTATCTACCAATGAAACAGTGCCAATTCTACCGACGAACAAAGAAATGCGTAATTATTTAAATAAGTGTACCGAATATCTGTGTTCTAAAAACAATCTTCCAGACGAAGTGTACCGCGCTTTATCTACATTGGAGAACTTTGAAGATGGAGATTTTTTTAATGGAAAACAATTAAAAATTACTGACTTTTTACAAAAATAATATAATAATTATAATTATTTTTAATTAATTATAATTATATAACATTGTTTGCTGAATCAGAACAAGAAGCCATTAACCAAATTGATCAGTTAAAAGAAACGGCAGAAAAAGCGGGCTTACAGATTTCGTTGGTAAAAACAGAGATGATCATGTGATCATAAATGTACTAAGAAAATGATAAAAACAAATTATGGGAGCATCAGGGTCACTAACCGATTTAAATATCTTGTAGAAATAATTAGTAGCAATGGGACGGATAAATTGGCAATTGAGAACAAAAAAAGGGACATTGGAAAGATTACATTTTTCTACAAAAAATATATACAATAAAAAGAACCTGTCTCTATCAATGCAAAATTACGACATTTTAATACAGCTGTTAGACCAGTCATCTTGTACTGCATGGAAACTACAAATATAACCGGAATGGATAATTTGCTCAAGACAGAAAGAAGAATTATAAGAAGTATTTATGGACATAGGAAAACACAGGAAGGTTATAGACTGAGAACCACTACAGAAATTTATAGTAAAATTGACAACTTTGAAGTAATGATCAGAAAACGGCGACTTCAGTTCTACGGACATATGGTCCGCATGGATTGCTCAAGGTTAAACAAACAAATTTTTTGATAAAATCTGGAACTATAAAGCGCAAGGCGGCTATGTAAAACAAATGAACGAAGATCTTCAAAAATTCAAAATTACGGAAGAAAATTGTCTAAACCGAACAGAGTACAAAACAAAAATTTGGCCTCAAAATTCTTGTCGGGAGAAGAATAATCTCAACAGAGGACTGCTGAATAAATAAATTGTGTATAGTGTATTTTACTCATTTTAAAGTTATGTATTTCTATAACTCCAATTTTCTATAACTCCAATATTTTTTCATAAACTAAGGCAATTCGACTTAGGGAAGTTTTACTGTACGTCTATTTGGAAACTGCCTGCATTACAAACGCAGCGTGAGAATTACCTAAAAACTCATTTACGAGAAATCTAAAAGTTTCCACTTCCTCTCCAATGATTGACATCAAAATTAGATAAACAGTAATAATGCTAAAATAAGCACAACGTTTTTAACCCACATTACAAGAAGAATTCCCAAGCCGCGGTACATATTTGTCTTAAATTTCTTGAAAACCGTACATGGTAGAGATAAATATGAAACCAAGATATTCGACGCGATTGTTTTAATATCACCATGTCTTTGTCTGAGAAGTTTTGGCAATCTATTTACCATACACCCTGTATATTATATTTCACATTTGTACATTTAAATAGCAAGAAATCACAATAATAACAACATTTCAACGGATTTAAATTTTTTTTGTTAAACTTATTCAATAATTATTAGCATTTTGTATTGGTTTGAATATGTTTCAGACAATACAACTGTGTATGTATGAATGAGAGAAATTACAAAAGAAAGTATGTACGGCTTTGTATGTCTCGTCGAAGATTTAGTAAAAGAGGAGTAAAAAAAAGTGTGAGAGTGGGAACAAAGTACACGTGCGTTTATCTCTTTATCAAAGGGTAGGACACGATAAAGGGTATAATTTCCATCTATGCACGTTTCACCGTCGTTTACTTTACAACGTTGATTAGCTCTATATATTGATCGTGCAGCATACACACGCACACACAATGCTCTTTGTTCGCCGAACCAAGTGCATTACCGAATAATGTAATATTGATAAGATAGTATATAAATAGAGAATGTTGTGCGCGTCTTTGCCCCCCGTTAACAACCCTTTGTTCGCCCTCCAGAAAACGGATATGAACATTTTTTCGCATGAAACTTTCGCTCTTGCATTCCCTATTACGTATTAGTCAATCAATAGCAAGGCAAGGTGACTATGCATGTCAACCCCCTCTTCCAAACCCTCGCTTATATGCAGCACATTTCATCCACCCCCGTGCACACACAATGGAAATATCAACCCTTCCATGCCCAACCTACATTTCCAACAATTTTTTTGAACAAAACATACTTTTAATTAGAAATATATTTTTTTCTAATTAGATCAATATTCTTCAATTACATTTAAATTTGAAACAAAGCGGAATGAATGCAGCGCATAAAGGCCGGGTGTTTTTTAAACCCTTTAAACATTTCTCCTATTACACTGGTCAAGTTAGTTGGTTTTTTATCATATTGTATGCAGCTATTTTTTTTTCTTTAAAGGGTTGAATTTCTTTTCGAAATATTAAAGGGGGAAAACAAAGAGAAATGTAAATTACATAACATGCAGCTCACCTGTTAGCTGAGTTTTTGCCGGTGCGTATCGTAACTGTACTTAGATATTTCCCCGATTAGAATGCATTTTTGTTTAATCGATCGTTAAATTTATTTAATTTTGTTATTTATTTTTTAAAAATATAATTTTAAAATAATATTCAGGTACTGTTGTTGCAGTTGGACTGAATTCGCTTCGCGACTTTTAACGCGACTATTCCGACCATATCACAAATATCACATAAACTGCTCAATTTATTTAAGAAGAAAAAAAACTGTTAGTTGTTAAAAATGTTTGTTGTTATTTTCGTGGAGAATTTATGCATTTTGTATCCGTGTCTGTGTGTTTAAACAATCAATTTTTAGTTCGGTGTCGGCAGTGTACGGACTCGGTTGTTTCACACTGCACACAGTGTTCCATGTAGTGCAACTACCGGCAACAAAAGGTAACTGGCAGACTGCTGTTTCCAGACGCCAGAGGGCCGACAGGATGCGCCGCAAAAGGGAAAATTGGAACAAATCGAACTGTTTGAATCACATATTTTCCCTATAAATATTTGCAAAATATCGCTAGATTTCACAAACGTTATCGAATTTAAAACATCTAAACCAATTTTAATGCTAAAAAAAATCTACGCAAACCTGAATTGAAGTTAATAAAACAATTAATTATTTAATATAATACATAAGTAATAAATATAAATAAATTGTGTATATCCATAATTACGTTTTCTTTGAAAACTCAACAACATCTAATAGTATAACACTATAGGTTATCATACTATTTGAATGCAGAGCTAAGAACAAAAACAAATCCCCAGAATTCAGAAAATTAAGATTTTATCGAACTAAAAGTAAGAAAAAATAGTCTCAACTTAATGTTAACATTGTTTTATAAATGAAATTCTAATTTTTTATTTTGTTTTACATTCTTTATTATTCCGTAGCAATCAAAATATATACTGCCCTCAAAAAAGTATATATTGGACGATTTTAATGAATTGGTCATGTAAATAAATTACATCGACGGTCAAAAATTGAACTTGAAAAACAAAAAACAAATGAATAAAAAATAATAATGTGTTGGGCCCCCACGATTTCCCAAGAACTCAATAACACGCCGAGGCAAGTTAGAAATCATGCTATCAATATCGACTTGAGGTATTCCAAACTTCATTAAAACCCTTTGGGTACCGATTTATTTAAGGATTTCTTTACATATGAAACGTATTTAATTTGTAGCTATATGGAGTCATATATAAATTTAATTCATTTTACGTACGAATTAATTTATTTTAGTTATATACATAGTTTAAACAAGATGAAAGTTAGTAGAAATTACAAAACAATTATAATAAATAAAATAATCTAAATTAATTATAAGCAGTTTTCTACCAACAACTAATTATAATAAAACGAAAATTACTAACAATTTTGTACGGTGTGATATTTTTCAAAGCAAGTAGGCAAATGCAGTGGTATTTGGCATTGCTTGCAATGCCTGGTAGTCTCGCTCCTAACTTTGTTTTTATAACAAACACGGCACCTTTTTGTAGGGTGTTGCTTAGACTCGGTTGATGGAATATTCTCCGCAGTGTGCCAGTGTAAATTTGAAAATAATTATGGCGATGAATACCAATTATCTATGTACAAAGTGTGGCCTTTATATAGAATAGGTTGGGCCACTAGAAGCATGTCAATTCCCTCTATTTTATCCTTACCAACATAGATTTTGAAGTGAATACAATAACCCGATGAAGATTCACAAAGTTTATAGAATTTTATGCCAAATCGTGCTCGTTTAGAGGGGTTGAATTGAATATAACTCAATCGTCCTCTGAATTTCATCAGTGAGTATCGACACATACTTCACTCTCTGGAGTATAAATATGAGAGAATGTATTATTTAGCTAATCCACTATATTTCGTATCTTTCTTATTCTATCTTCTTTATCTGTTCTTTCGTTATTTGTAAAATGAAGGAAACATGAAATATCAAAAAATCTATTCCGGGGCAGTGTTTGCAAAAACTGGAATATTTATAATATTTCTTTTTGACCAATACATATGCAGTTTAGATTTTTTCACTTGTGACATCAAAGTGCATAGTGCAATTATGCTTTTATTTCATCTGATGTTACCGGAAACCATCTTTGGTTTATTTTTTTGGAAAAACCTTCTTTTTCTATCATTTTTCTGGCATATCTATTTGTCTCTTCTGTTATAATATCCCAAAAATCTTCAGTTAGAACTTGTTTCAACACTTTCAAAGGCGAAGGATTATAACTTACTCTTCGCAGGCACAAAGGATTGATTCCGGCGATTTCTGTAAAATGTTTTATATCCGCTAGATTTTCTTTTTCTTCCCATATCCATTCTTCTTCCAATAGTTCATCAGAAACTTCACTATCACTACTTGATAAGACTCTCACGCATCTTCGTCGTACTGGTTGTATTTCACTATCATCATCTTCTAATTCGCTATTGTCTTCACTTTCTAATTCACTAATTGACGAATCACTATAAAAATTTTCACCAGATTCCTCAAAGTCACTTTCATCATAATTTTCATAAAATGCAGTTTTTATTTTCGGCATTATGAAATAGATTGCTTAGAAATGAATCGCTAAATATTGTAGAACTAATGTCAGTTGGATACAAGCAAGTGACAAAAACTGACAAAAGAAAACGAATTAAGCCTGCTTTAAATAAAATGACCGAATGAGTCCGACTCGTCAATTGTTACTACGCCAAAACATTCGCATGACAAGTATCAGCCGTCAAAAGTACCCTAAGGGTTAATTTGACCTTGAAAGTTACATTATAGTGCCAGCCGGGCGCTGTAGCTTACTTATTCTAACACCTATCATATCCCAAACATGCTCTATTAACGATAGATCTGGAGAAGGAGATGGCCAATATTCCGCAGTCTTTGAATAGAAATATGGGGTTTTCCTCTGCTGAGCTGCAAAATCTGTAACTGTCTGGTAACTCTGTGCAAGGTTCATGATTGTACTACCAAACTTACCGCTTATTATGATGGCAACAACGTATATATATATATATATATATATATATATATATATATATATATATATATATATATATATATATATACCCGTTTATATATTATTATATAATATATAATATTATACCCGTTATACCCGCCTTTATACCCGTTCTTTGTTAGCATATCTAGCCGATCATCAACGACCAGGCACCACAGCAGAGGCGATAACACCCTCCCCTTGTGGGCAGCCACTCTCTGTGGTTACCGTCCTCGTTGATCCCCCCAGTGCGGCGGTAATTGTACGATTGGTCAGCATGTCTTGTATCCACTCCCATTGATAGGGTCTTCAATCCCTTTGTTTGTAGCTTCTTTATTGATAAACGGGTTGTGTTGTCAAACGCTCCCTCTATATCTATAAAGATACCTACTACAATTTCTTTGCTGTCCAGTGCTGTCTCCAATGTGGCCGTTATCTCGTGTAGAGCGTGCACTGTAGATTTGCCTGGCTGATAAGCGTATTGATGCTTATCTTATCCTCTCCAGGACTTCTTTTGAGAGGTCCGCACCGTATGTGATTGTCCACAATTTTTTCCATTGTTTTCAGGAGGAAGGAAGTAAGGCTAATTGGTCGGTAGGAATTTGCCAGGTCTTGAGGCCTGCGCCCTGCCTTATGAATGAATACCACCTTGGCCTGTTTTCATTCCAGCGGTATGTACGCCAGTCGAAAGCTGGCCTTAAATATCTTAGAAATGCAAGGGGCTATGGTTTCGATCCCCGTCTGCAGCATTTCCGGGAAAATGCCATCAGCTCCGCCAGACTTAAATGGCTTAATACTGTTAGTAGTAGTGTTCTTAAGCTGTGGAGCCCATGCGACTTGTTGAACAGTAAACATGGTTGTTGCTATGTTTTTGCAAATTTTGGTTGGGCGCTCCATCCGCGTTATCCCTTCACCAGTTATAGTTGATTTAGAGCCAGGAAAGTGCGTCTGCAGTAAAACGCTTAGACTTTCCTCTAAATCTTTGGTATGTTTACCACTCAGTGTCTTAATAATCCCGATTTCATTTGCCAAAACCTTTTGCAGCCTTGCCGTTGGGGCGGATTGATCAATATCCTCACACCAGGTTTTCCTTTTCGACCTTCTCAATACTTTATTATAATCAGTAAGTGCTGCTCTGTAGGCTGCCCAGTTGCCTGTTCTTTTCGCACCGTTGAAAGCTTTCCTGGCCGTCTTTCTCAGACGTCCTAGCGCCGTGTTCCACCATGGAACAGCCCTTTTTTTGCACCTTTTTGAGAGGACTGCTAGTCTCATAGGCGTGTGTCAGAACGACTTTTAGATGAGACGATGCTGCTTCCAGCTCGTCTGTTGTGTTTATCTTGAGGCGAAGACCTTCAGTTTCCTATCTGAGGATCTCCTTGTAGAGTTCCTAATCAGTGCACCTAGGGTTCTTGCGCTCTATTACCACATTGTGTACCTTACCTAAGTGGAACTCAATCTTTTGGTGATCTGACATCCAGTATAGCGTTACTTTATTTTCTCTGCCGAGCTTGTTTAGCTTTCCCACACAATCCCATACCAGTTTGGATCTGATGGTGTATGAGCTAATAGCCTTGATGGTTGCTTGGCTATCTGACAGGGTAGCAATTCTTTTTTGCGAGAGTTCCTGTCGAGGTAAAATTGTGCGCAACTTTCTTTTTCATGTACCTCTGTTTGGAAGATACTTGCATAGGTTCCCATGGAGATAAAGTATTTGGTACGAAGTCCACACACTCCAGCACCAGTACCTTCCTTTGTCTTCCAACCAAGTCTAAGAACTTTGTCTTCGAACCATTCGATAGCACAATGTGGTATGCTGAAGATTCGTCGCTCCAATCGGCTTTACTGCAACACATTGCTGTGCAATTTTTCTTCTTTTGGTACTTCCAGCCAGGATATCTTGGCAGCGGGGCTGTGCCGATCTCAGCTTCCGATTATTTTACCTATGCCTATTCCTTCCTTGTCGAATCTGAAAATCGCCAATCAGGCGATCCACTCCACGACAACGTGCAACGGAGTCAAATCCAGCAGCAGTTCCATTGTAATGGACAGTAATGGATAGATAGGCTGTAACCAGTTTTCTTAGTCTTCTATTCCTAGTAAATGGTGTGACCGTGGTTTTGCTCGGGTTGAGCCACCATGGTGTTTGTGATCGTCCATCTCTCTTATTCCATGATCTCTTGCAACAATATTTTCGTAGATCACACATTTCTTATCGCCAGTTATCACGCGCTTCACATTTGACCCTATTTCATCTCTATTTCACGTCAGCAGTGTATCGCAGATGTTAAATTGTTCCACTCAATTCATGATGATGATCTCATAATGATCTTGTTTTTCCCACTCAAATTATGATGCTTCTTTTTCTGCCTAGTCTCTCGCACTTGGATTAAAATGTTTCAATGATAGATCAATTTTTGATAGAATTTCAAACACTTTTTTAGTTCAGAACGACCAGAACGCGCATCGATATTTCCATAACTAAAGCGACCAAACCTTTTACGTGCTGCTGATTTTGAAATAATATCCGCAATTTTAAAATATAGCAAATTTTCTCTATATTTTGGTTCATTTTTGGACTTAAAGAGTCCAGAGAGGCAATTGGGATGGTGGGGTCACCTACAAAGAATGAAAAAAAAGGCCCAAGTGAAAAGAGTATGGGAAAGCAGAATACCAAAAGAAAAATCATGGGACGAGATGGTGCGAGGATTGATAGAAAAAAGAGGGTTACAGGTAAATGAAGCAAAGAAGATGGCGAAGGACCGGAAGAAATGGAAGGAATTAATTTAAAAAAATGTAAAATAGATAGGAAATAGCTTACACCCTAGCGGGAAGAAAGCAGTTTTGAATTTATATATATATATATATATATATATATATATATATATATATATATATATATATATATATATATATATATATATATATATATCGTCCCATGATTTTTCTTTTGGCATTCTGCTTTCCCATACTCTTTTCACTTGGGACTTTTTTTTCATTCCAAAAAAATTTCGATGCGCGTTCTGGTCGTTCTGAACTAAAAAAGTGTTTGAAATTCTGTCAAAAATTGATCTATCATTGAACCATTTTAATCCAAGTGCGAGAGACTAGGCAGAAAAAGAAGCATCATGAATTGAGTTGGAAAAACAAGATCATTATGAGATCATCATCATGAATTGAGTGAAACAATTTAACATCTGCGATACACTGCTGACGTGAAATAGAGATGAAATAGGGTCAAATGTGAAGCGCGTGATAACTGGCGATAAGAAATGTGTGATCTACGAAAATATTGTTGCAAGAGATCATGGAATAAGAGAGATGGACGATCACAAACATCATGGTGGCTCAACCCGAGCAAAACCACGGTCACACCATTTACTAGGATTAGAAGACTAAGAAAACTGGCTACAGCCTATCTATCCATTACTGTCCATTACAATGGAACTGCTGCTGGATTTGACTCCGTTGCACGTTGTCGTGGAGTGGATCGCCTGATTGGCGATTTTCAGATTCGACAAGGAAGGAATAGGCATAGGTAAAATAATCGGAAGCTGAGATCGGAACAGCCCCGCTGCCAAGATACCCTGGCTGGAAGTACTAAAAGAAGAAAAATTGCACAGCAATGTTTTGCAGTAAAGCCGATTGGAGCGACGAATCTTCAGCATACCACATTGTACTATCAAATGGTTCGAAGACAAAGTTCTTAGACTTGGTTGGAAGACAAAGGAAGGTACTGGTGCTGGAGTGTATGGACTTCGTACCAAATACTTTAACTCCATGGGAACCTATGCAAGTATCTTCCAAGCAGAGGTACACGAAAAAGAAATTTTACCTCGACAGGAACTCAAAAACGCAAAAAAGAATTGCTACCCTGTCAGATAGCCAAGCAACCATCAAGGCTATTAGCTCATACACCATCAGATCCAAACTGGTATGGGATTGTGTGGGAAAGCTAAACAAGCTCGGCAGAGAAAATAAAGTAACGCTATACTGGATGTCAGATCACCAAAAGATTGAGTTCCACTTAGGTGAGGTACACAATGTGGTAATAGAGCGCAAGAACCCTAGGTGCACTGATTAGGAACTCTACAAGGAGATCCTCAGATAGGAAACTGAAGGTCTTTGCCTCAATATAAACACAACAGACGAGTTGGAAGCAGCATCGTCTCATCTAAAAGGCGTTCTAACACACGCCTATGAGACTAGCAGTCCTCTCAAAAAGATGCAAAACAAGGGCTGTTCCGTGGTGGAACACAGCGCTAGGACGTCTGAGAAAGACGGCCAGGAAAGCTTTCAACGGTGCGAAAAGAACAGGCAACTGGGCAGCCTACAGAGCAGCACTTACTGATTATAATAAAGTATTGAGATGGTCGAAAAGGAAAACCTGGTGTGACTTATGTGAGGGCATTGTTCAATCCGCCCTCAACGGCAAGGCTGCAGAACGTTTTGGCAAATAAAATCGGGATTATTAAGACACCGAGTGGTAAGTATACCAAAGATTTAGAGGAAAGTCTAAGCGTTTTACTGCAGACGCACTCTGCAAAAACATGGCAACAACCATGTTTACTGTTCAAAAAGTCGCATGGGCTCCACAGCTTAAGAACACTACTAACAGTAAAGCCATTTAAGTCAGCCGGACCTGATGGCATTTTCCCCGCAATGCTGCAGACGGGGATCGGAACCATAGCCCCCTGCATTGCTGAGATATTTAAGGCCAGCTTTCGACTGGCGTACATACCGCTGGAATGAAAACAGGCCAAGGTGATATTCATTCATAAGGCAGGGCGCAGGCCTCAAGACCTGGCAAATTCCTACCGACCAATTAGCCTTACTTCCTTCCTCCTGAAAACAATGGAAAAAATTGTGGACAATCACATACGGTGCGGACCTCTCAAAAGCACCAATACGCTTATCAGCCAGGCAAATCTACAGTGGACGCTCTACACGAGATAACGGCCACATTGGAGACAGCACTGGACAGCAAAGAAATTGTAGTAGGTATCTTTATAAATATAGAGGGAGCGTTTGACAACACAACCCGTTTATCAATAAAAAAGCTACCAACAAAGGGATTGAAGACCCTATCAATGAGTGGATACAAGACATGCTGACCAATCGTAAAATTACCGCCGCACTGGGGGGATCAACGAGGACGGTAACCACAGAGAGTGGCTGCCCACAAGGGGAGGGTGTTATCGTCTCTGCTGTGGTGAATCTCTGCCTAGCGGGAAGAAAGCGGTTTTGAATTAATATATATATATATATATATATATATATATATATATATATATATATATATATATATATATACCCGGGAAAAAAATATTTTATATAACTATATATAAATATATAAAATTATGTATAATTATATATAAATATATATGATTTTATATAATTTTATTTATATATATATTTAGATAAATTACTAGTACTAGACTAAATTACTAAAATAAATTAAATAAAGTACTAAAAATAAGACTTAAATAAAGTACTAAATTACTAGTATCTCATATATATTTAGATAAATTTTTATATAATTTAATATAACTATGTATAATTTTATATAATTATATATAATCATGTATCCCGGGAAAAAAAAGTTTTATATAACTATATATATAAATATATAAAATTATGTATAGTTATATATAAATATATATGTATATATATATATATATATATATGTACATATATATATATATATATATATATGTGTGTATAATTCAAAATTTTATATTATTATTTTTTTTTAATTTAATAACCGTTAAATTTTGTTTTGGTTTTACTGTATCCGTTTTACTTAGATTGTTTCAGTTAACAATTTACTTTTAAAAATGTCATATTAACATCGATTTATATATAAATTAATTTAAAAAAAAATGTATCTATCTATATATTAGCCGTATATACTAGTATATATGGCTAATACCTGTTATTATATATAAAATATATTTTATTTTGATTCCTTCCATAGACGCCTTCGATGAATAGGATATAATTAGGGCAACCAAAAATATACAAATGCATATATTTTCTCATTCCACTTATAAAAGAATGGACTAGCAGAAATGTGTTTCTGACCAAACTATAGTTTGGTCAGAAACACACATTCATATGTGAATTTAGATCCCTATTCGTAAGGACATATTTTTGCATATTTCGCCAATAAGAGCATAAATTGCATATTGGCTATGAGACATATATTTTGAAATAACTGGATGCATATTTTTAGTGCATATTATGCTCAATTTGGTTAAAATAATTATATTCATTCATCTGATTTTTGACGGAAATCTGAAGACCCGTGACGTCGGCTAAGGTAGGTATTAACTTTATCAAAAATGGCACCAAAAATAACTTTTTATGGATCTCAATTGATGAAACTACTGATATAACTCGGAGATACATAGCAAACGTCGTCATTGGAATTTTGGTCTACGATGAACTGATCGTTCAACAAAAATTTGTAGTACATACTGCAGCACGTGCTAGACAAGGAAATCGTAGCACTATTGCCAGACTTTTTGATGATTCAATCAAAATTCTGGCTGAAATTTTCAATCGAGATTCGATTTTATTCTTTATATCAGATGCCATTCCACACATGGTAAAAGCAACTCAGGCCATACAAATATTTTATCCAAAAGTGAGACATCTGACTTGCCTTGCACATGGACTTCATAGAGATTGTGAACAAATTCGAGGAATTTATACTAACGTCGATCGTATAAAATAGCCAATGTAAAATAAAAAGAATGATTTTTGAAATCACCGTCAAGGGTAACGATTTTTAATGATTTGGCACCTGGCGTCGCACTTTCTCTGCAACCAACTAGATGGTGAATATGGATTGATGCCGCAGTGTACTATGCCACCAACTTCGAAATAATTGTGTAAGTGTTCAATGTACTGGACGAAGAAGAGGCAGCATCAATCAAAATTTCAAAAGAGCTACTAAGAGCAGGTGAAATAAAATTTGATTTAATTTTCATTGCCTCAAATTATGGATTTCTTAGCGCATCAATAAATTCGTTTGAAACGTCTGGCCTCTACTGCTTGCTCAACAGATTGAGGTAAGAACATACTCAGGATGTAATTAATGGCGTTAACGCTGAAGCAGCTAACTTTGTGAAAAAAAAACTTGCAACGGTTATTTAAAAAATCCTGGTGTTTCCAGGTTCTACAACAATTGTAATATTAATTATTATTATATAAATTAATATTTTACTGTAACCGTTAAATTTTGATTTGGGTTTGTTTTACTGTAACCGTTACAGATTTTGTTTTTGTTTTACTGTAACCGTTTTACTTATTAGTTTGTTTATGATTGTTTATGTGTGGATTGTCTATGTTTTTACATCAAAGTAGTGTCAAAATCATATACGTATATTGGTTTAATATAATTGTTTACCATGACAACAACAAACAAATGTTGATATTTACAAACGGCGTCCCTAGACCACAAAAATTTTGTCAGTTAAAATTATTTTTCAAATAAATATGAAACGGAATTATATTTTGAGATTTAATTTTAAATATTTAAAATGTTTGTTATTCATTGCAAAACCGACAATTCATACTGCAAAGTTGAAGATGTTGATGTGTGTTATGATGAGGAAATGATTCCTAATCCTGGAGAGTCGGTAATTTTTTTTTTGGCAAAATTCCAAATACGATGGTACAGTCATTATTCAATCAGGTAATAATAATTTATTATTCTTAAATATTTAGTATTCTTTAAAGTTTTCTTAAAATAATCAAATTATTTTCTGATATTTAAATTCAAGCGGTATACACGGTATTCAAAGGACTACGAAATATTAATATATGTGTAATATTAAGAAAAATTAAATCTATATTTGTAAAAAATTATTTCAAAAATATGCTGTGCACAATTATCCAAAAAAATATAATTGAGGTTAATTCCTACAACCTGCCCGGAAAAAACTTAGTGGCGTTGGTGTCGTTTTTAAAAATTTTGTGCATGCGCATTACAATTTCGGACATGCGCATTACAATGGGAGACAGAGGCGTAGTGAAAACAAGTTGAATATATTTTGTGACGAGTATTAAAATATATTAAAATATATCTAGACAGACAATCATAGATTGTGAGAGATCATATATTTCCTACAAAACGCCACGTTTATTCTTGCCCCTTTATATCAAAGAGGATCCGATCCTCTGCTTTTATATGAAAAACTGTAACTATGGCAACATATATATTATTTTAAGCGTCGTATTGAATTTGCATGCAAACAGCTACGGTACAATGTCTCGTGTGGATTTTATTGGTGGTTTTACCTTGGTTAGATTAGGTTGTCCGCCGCGAAGCGGGAAGATAAATCAAGACAACATACGCGCGGCAGCGCGAACTCTCGGTCCAATATAGGACAAAGTGACAAGGACCGTTAGTTTTACCTTGGTTAGATTAGGTTGTCCGCCGCAAAGCGGGAAGATAAATCAAGACAACATACGCGCGGCAGCGCGAACTCTCTGTCCAATGTAGGACAAAGTAGCAAGGGCCGTTGGTTTAACCCTGGTTAGATTAGATTGCCCGCCGCGAAGCGGGAAGATAAATCAAGATAATATACGCGCGGCAGCTCGAACTTTCGGTCCAATGTAAGGTTTTATCTGTTTTTTTTTTTTATTTCAAAATTTACTCCACATTGGGACAGCTAACATGATATAAGGTTATAATAGCTTCCTGAAGTAGTTCCTCGATATCAGGTGAACTTATAATCCTGTTGTCTAAATGTTTATGTTAGAGATATCGGTTTAATCTAGTTTTTTAACTTTCCCCTTAAATAGTGTTGGCACTCCTGAAATATATTTTAAGCTCGTAGAGTTTTCATGTTGTTATTAATACGTTTGGTTAATTCCTACACTCAACACAAACATACCTTCTCCCTAACAATCCCAGATCCATCAACCATTCAATCAATCTTCCACTCTCTTTCATCTCCCTTAATTTATCAATACAAAATTCCATTTTAAAAGTATTACAAATTTTCTACTTGTGAAAGAAAATGTTGGGGTTATAACCGTTATTTTACTATAGTGTGTTCCCGCGCAACGCCACTGAGCTGCCACGTTAGTTGCATTTTCTGCCACCTACTAGACGGACAGGTTGTAGGAATTAACCTATAATTGATTGATTGTGGAGTTACTGGTTCAAACTTCATTTCATTAATAAAGATAAAAACATAGATTGTTTTTAAGTTTCAAATTTATTGTATAAATAGAACATATGAACACGAACACTGTGGCTTGTTCATGTAATGATATACTATATCATTGTATATCTTGTAGACCATTATCTGAAGAAGCCACAGTGTATGTGAAACATATGTTGTATCTATACAATAAATTTGAAACAATCTATGTTTTTACCTTTAATATAAAAAATAATCAGTTTTAATCGGTAAATTAGCGAATTGTTAACGGCCGGTTCGCGGAGAATTTTTACTTGTCCGCGTAAAAAATGTATCGTAAATAATACAATTTTAATTAAGAAAACTTTTTTATAGTTTTTCGATTTTGTATTTTCAAATATATATTGTTATTATTCAACAGTATAATAGAATAATCATTCACGTTTTGTGTGTAATTATATCCAGTTAATATGAAAATAATTGATAAGACATTGCGAGAATTAAATATATCAACAAAAAGCAAGCATACTTCAAGTACTACATCTAATACTCCTAGTAAACTTCCCATCGGCAAACGATTTAGATCACATACAAATGGAAACATTAACGATAATGTCATTCAGAAGAAACATAAAGTATGTAAATTATATATTATTTGAATGTTTAATTATATTTTATACTTTGTTTTATATGTTTATTATATGATTCAATAACACTTCTATTAATTTTATCAATTAATTAGAATCAATTTTTTTTTTATATTTTAACTAATGTGAAAAAGTACTATCATCAGAATCTAATGGAAATATTGAATATTTTACTAATAACTTGAATTATTGAAAATTAATAGACTGGTGTTACTAAACAAGAAAGTGCAGATCATAATTTGGATGAAAGGGGAATAAAACCAAAAAGCCCGACAAAAAAAGAATTAAAAAAATTGTTAGAGAATATGCAACTTCAATTAGAAGCGATGAAGGCACAAGGTATGTAAATCTATTTTGTTAATTATTCATATAAAATTAATTATTTCAATGCTTGTTTGTATATATGTGCTAGTATATTGATCGACAATAGAAAGAAAATAAATGATTCGGATATTATTATTTTTTAATTTGAAGACTTTTGTATTGTTAACTTGAGGAATATTTATTTTCATTAATGACTTATCTGGCAAAAATACTTAAAAAAATAAATCAATGTATTTCGCAGGAAAACTTAAGAGTACTACAAAAATTGAAAAAAAAAATACATAATAATGCTGAACAAACTGACACAACTGAATCAGCTTCTGATCGATCCGATGAAGACGTAGAAGAAACTAATGTTCCTACTGTTGGTGCAAGCGTGAGTCATCCACCAATGATAGTTGAAGAACAAAGAAATTTTACAAATGAAGAAGAAGCTAATAATATTACGTTAGAAGACCAGGCAGAAAATCTTAATTTGAACGACTTTTATGATGAGGATGTTCAATTGATAGGTCCTAACTATTGTAACAAGATGGTGGATATAGGCAATAATATTTATTGCACAGAAATTAAATTGAACACGGCTCACATATGCGGTGAGGGCACAGTGATGGTTAGAACATTGATGGATGGGATATTTAGCAGGAAAGAATTCCTTAACTGCACATACAGCGGTCAGCCTCCTCGAAACTTGGGCAAACTTGGTGAACCAAAAGTCTATCAAGCGTTGCATAGCAATGCAAAAGCAACTATAATTCAATATTCTTTAAAGTAGGCCGAACAAAAAGGTTGACAAAAGAAAACGAAAAATGAGAGTGCTCCCTACAAGTGTAGTGAGTTACAACAGACGATGACTCAGAAGATAGGGGAAATTAAAAGATCGCACCAAAAAAATTTACAGTTACAAAGAAGTAACTAATATGTTTAACCTGCTCTTAAAAATTGTTAAGAGAATACATTTTAGTTTTGTTATATAATATATATATATATATATATATATATATATATATATATATATATATATATATATATATATATGTTATATTTGAGGTTTTCGCGGATAGATACCTGTGTTGTATTGTTTCCTCGGGGATTCCGCGTTGATGTTGAGGGTTGGTTCTGAAAAGAACCGTATTCTCGACGTTTCGGCGAACTAACATTCGCCATTCTCAAGAGATATATGCGTCCGTGCGGGTCAACGGTTAGACGCATACTGAGTCATCTGAGTTATCAGTATGCGTCTAACCGTTGACCCGCACGGACGCATATATCTCTTGAGAATGGCGAATGTTAGTTCGCCGAAACGTCGAGAATCCGGTTCTTTTCAGAACCAACCCTCAACATCAACGCGGAATCCCCGAGAAAACAATACAACACATATATATATATATATATATATATATATATATATATATATATATATATATATATATATATATAAATTTATATATATATATATATAGATTTTTTTTTTGTTATTTGTAGTTTTGTTATTTGGTTATTGTCGTTGTGTTCTATGTTATAATAATAAAAAATATTTTGTCATATAAAACTTTATATACGTACAGTGGTACATCGACTTACAAGTGTTGTAAGTTAAATGTCTTTATGAAATTGCATCTCGGAAAAAGTTATTTAAAAAATATACTGTGCGCAATTATCCAAAAAATATATAATTGATTGATTGTGGAGTTACTTGTTAAAACTTCATTTCATTATTAAAGATAAAAAACATCGATTGTTTATAAGTTTCATATTTATTGTATAAATAGAACATATGCTTCACCAACACTGTGGCTTCTTCATATAATGATAAACTATATCATTGTATATCATTACCTGAAGAAGCCACGGTGTTTGTGAAACATATGTTGGATTTATTCAATAAATTTGAAAGTTAAATTCAATCTATGTTTTTTTTTTAATTTAAAAAAAAAAATTTGCGCAATAATCATTTATAATGTCAATCAATTAATCTGTTTTAATCGATAAATTAGCTAATTGTTACCGGCCGGTCCCCGGAGAATTTTTACTTGTCCGCGTTAAAAATCCGACGAAAAATGAATTTAAAAAAATGTTTAAGAATATGCAACTACAATTAGAAGCGATGTAGACCCCAGGTATGTAAATATATTTTGTTAATTATTCATATAAAATTAATTATTTCAATACTGGTATATATGTGCTAGTAAACTGCTTAAAAATAGAAAGATATATAAATATATATATATATATATATATATATATATATATATATATATATATATATATATATATATATGTATATATATTTTTATATATAATTAGATAAAATTATATCGTGCCAAAATTCGTATATAATTATATATAATTAATCATATATAATTATATAATTTTTTTTTCCCGGGTATATATATATATATATATATATATATATATATATATATATATATATATGTTGTATTGTTTTCTCGGGGATTCCGCGTTGATGTTGAGGGTTGGTTCTGAAAAGAACCGGATTCTCGACGTTTCGGCGAACTAACATTCGCCATTCTCAAGAGATATATGCGTCCGTGCGGGTCAACGGTTAGACGCATACTTGCGTCTAACAAGAATCCGGTTCTTTTCAGAACCAACCCTCAACATCAACACGGAGTCCTCGAGAAAACAATACAACACAGGTATCTATCCGCGAAAACCTCAAATACAACATATATATATATATATATATATATATATATATATATATATATATATAGATATATAAATATATATATAGATATATATATATATATATATATATATATATATATATATATATATATATATATATATATATATTTGGACTTGAACAACTTTTGATGTACGACACCAATTTTGATAAAATTTGGTGCAAAACATAGCTTTAAGTGTCCCCTTTCGAATAAGTAAATTGTGTTCTTTATGTGACTAGTGGTTTCTGAGAGTTATATGCTTTTAAGTTCATCTCTTGGGAAACCCCACGAACCTTCTCGACCACCCGTTTCATGTTCATTATGTTCATAACTATAGTCCAATTTTTTAAGAATGCAGTAACTAGAAACCTGCATTACACTATGACAAATGTTCAATCTAGTTACAAAATCTGGCGCTAAATTCAAATATAGATACTTGAACATAAAATTGGTAAATTATTAATGGTTTCATTGGATATCTTATTATTATTGATTAAATACACCAAATTGCGACAATAGTAATAAAATACAAACAAATAAATGGAGAAAAACGCAAAAAGTCTAAATGATACAAACAGATCAGATGATCATTTTGAATTGACATGGCAGCCATTGACAACTAACAGCTGCAAATGTATGTGAAAAGAAAGAGAGAAGGGAGGTTGAGATTGAGAAGTAAATATCGTCGGTGTGAACTTCTCGATTTAAGCCAATCAGAGAACAACGTCAATCTTCCCTGTACTGCATTCTTAAAAAAATGGACTATATTCATATTATGTTCATCCTTCTTATAATGCCAACGACCCGACTAGGAATACAGCGAGGCATGCCGAACAATCTATTCGGGCCTAATGAGATCTTCCAAACTGTTACTGAACTGTGGCTAGTCCCGTACGAACCTTTTCCCGTACTAATTAGGAAAGCCTAACTTAGGCAAATCATTTGAAGTAATAACTTCCATCTATTGAGGCCTTTCGAACTAATAATCAACTATGGTAAGCCTCATTCGAACCTTCGAAATTTATAAGTTTGCTTACTTTTTCCTATCCTTCATTTAACAAATGAGCGTTTAAGTTACTATTAATATGTTTTATCTACTCGCACATCAAAATGAAAACATTAAAAAATACATTATTGTATGTGAAGGATGCCAATATAATAATCGTGTGTAAAGTATCCAAATCGTGCGTAAAAGTCCAATGTAAATCAAATCTAGTTTCATTATTAAACGATTTCTGTGTTGTTACTATGGCAACAACTCGCGCCACTAAGCAAAAAACATAGACGCAGTGAAAATAAATTTTCTGACAAATATTAAAAATGAATTATTTTTTTTTATTTTGTGTGAAAAGTCTCGGCTTCTCAGCCTGTTTATATCTGTCTCTAATATAACATAACCTAACCATAATCTAATCTAGAATAAATCTAGGTTAACCTAGATTAAATCAAGTAGGGAAAGATGGTTCCTTCTAGGCCGTCCACAGTGACCTTGACACTTCCGATTCTGACTTCCGGTTTCGATCCCCGTTTCCGGTTTTGACTTCCGTTTCCGATTTCCCACTTACAGTTTTTCACAGATGAGAGTGTGAGGTCTATGTAGCCACACGTGCGAGGTCTATATAACCCAATGCTGGGTGTGAGGTCTATGTGGTCCCACGTGTGTGGTCTATGCAACCCCACGCTGGGTGTGAGGTCTGGTTTTGACTTATGTTTCCGATTTCGTCTTCCGGTTTTGAATTCCGTTTCGGAATTTCCGGCTTCTTACATCCTGTTTTCCTTTTCCGGTTTCTCACAACTGGCCGCCCGATTTCCGATTCCTGCACTGTTCGCGGGAAAATTCAGAATTCGGCGCAGACTGGAAAATTAAAAATTTGACGCAGATGGGAAAATCGAAACCGGAAGTCGACACAGGAAGTGTAAAGGTCAAAGTCCGTGGAGGTGGAAGACCTAGAAGGAAAAATCTTTTCCTGCTCATCGACAACCACCAAATAGTGTTCCCGTTACGGTAGACTTCCGAGTAAAGTAGGTCTGGCGTCACTAACGCAGCGATACTGACGCGGCGACATAGCGATAGTATTATGCACAAGGGAAACGTATGAGGCGCCATGCGAGCGCAGCGACACTGACGCGCTCAGCGTCAATGCGTCAGTGTCGCTGCGCTCGAATGGCACCTCATACTTTTCCATAGTGCATAATACTATCGCTATGTCGCCGCGTCAGTATCGCTCCGTTAGTGACGCCAGAGCCGCGTTGCTCGAAAGTCTACATTAACTGTATGTTTTTACGAGTTAGCAATTTTTTCCAAGCAGGCGCTGAACGTTCTAACCTGATTGTGACAGTGATTTGAAGTATGCTGTCTGTCAAAATTACAATTTTTACAATATTATCGGTAAGAAACAATTATTTTTTTGTAGATTTTTGACATGCTTTGTAAATGAAATAATGTATGACACACGTGTGTGAAAGGCTTTTGTTTACTCATTGCGTTTGATTAAACTTCGCGACTCATGCGCAAAAGCCCTTCTTCACACACTTGTATAACTTACTACACACTGTTAACTACTATTTCTATTTTGCGTCTGTAATGAGTCAATAATGTAATGAGTCATGTTAATGTAAGTCATTAAAGCACCCATGTGGGTTTACAATTTTCTCTATATGTATCGGCAATTTTTTATTTAGAAATGGCATAAAAGGGTGCAAAATAGATAAAATAGTATAAAAGACTCGTTCATAAGGCGTTTTTCGCACTTGTTCATCAGAAAACTCCTCGCTACGCTCGTCGTGTTCTAAACATGGACGCGTGCTGAAAAATCGCGCTTATTGAACTATATGAACATTTATGATTCGTTTATAATTACATTAAATTAATGTGTTGTAGTTTTGTCAAAAATATAGAAAACAAACTATTAACTAAAACAATAAGGTTTTTGCACAAGAGATTAAGTATTTGCACCACAGATACAATGAAAATTTTGACCACATTTAGTTACAGTTGACGCATGCAAGTGTGGCTTCCGAATATTTTCCCAATCAGGCTTCCTAATTAAGAACGAAGCCGGACGAGCGTGAGCACGGCCTAATGCGGTTCCCTCATTTGGAACGAATACGGACTTGCCTATTTCCTTCCTAATTAAAAACGGACTGAAATTCCTAGTCGGGGCAGAGCGAAAAGTTTCAATAGTATGGAGAAGCGATGAAAATCGTCTACATTCATCAACCTCCATCATTGATGTGTCGTTCGCTAAATTCAAAGGGGAAATAACGCTGTGTTCTGATTTTATCAAACGATCGTTTGGAACAGAACTGGTCAATAAGTTGGTACGGAAACGAAAGCGAGAATTATTTTTTTAGGAAATCGGCTCTCCATTCATAACTATGAGGGACGTCCGGTTATGAAGGTACATTTGTAAAATACAGACATAATACTTTATTTAAACGATATTTAATCTATCCGAATAATTGCGCAAATATCTCGCTAATTTCGTTGAAAAAATGGCCCTACATTGAGGGAACAACGACGCATTATCTGTAAAATTAATAATAAGGTTTAAATATAATAGGGTTCAGTAATTTTCTAAACTGACCTCTAAAAATCAAATATACACTAAGTACTAGATCTGATAGCTACTTTTAAAAACTTTTAGATGCAAATTTCGACAATATATTCCACCAAAGCCTGCGCAATATGGCATAAAAATATTAGCCATGGCTGACGCAAAAAACTTTTACGTTTTCAACCTCGAGATTTACACAGGAAAACAGCCAGTAGGACCATTTGCAGTAAGCAACAAACTTTTTGATGTCGTGAATCGTCTAGTACTGACTATTTAGAGAACCGGCCGCAATGTGACTTTCGATAATTGGTTCACCAGTTTTCGACATGTGTCTCATCTGCTCCATGAGCACAAGCTGACTTCTATGGGTACAGTACGCAAAAACAAGAGACAAATCCCAAAAGAATTTATCAATACTCGCCGTCGCGATGCAGATCTATTCATCGAAGTTTGGCTTTCAAAAAGATGTAACACTAGTATCTCATATTCCAAAGAAAAATAAGGTTGTTATACTCATGTCGAGTCACCGCTGAAATTGTTGAATTGACTGGAGAGAGAAAAAAAAGTTGTCCGCGACATACGATGTAAGCCGCAACTGAAGAAAATGGCCTCTGACTGTATTATATGGAATGCTAAATTTGGCTGGAATCAATGCATATATTATACACGGGTCTAATACAGAGACGATCCAAAAACGTCGCAATTTTATCAAAACATTGGGCCGCATGCTTGTTACTGAACACTTGAATGTCCGAAAAGAAATACCCCAATTGCCTAGACAGCTGCGTAAGAGAATCAGAGAATTCAGTGGAGAATCTGGACAAGAACCGTCTGTAAAAGTTCCAGGTGTACGAAAAAGGTGCCAAATGTGTCCTTACGTCCGACATCGGAAAACTGACAACGTATGCGAAGAGTGCGAAGTATATTTGTCCAGAACACACTGTTTCGTTCTGCCACGAATGTGCTACATCAACAGACAATAATGTTGTGTAGTATATAAGACGATTTTTTTAGTAAAACTGATTGATATATACCGAATTATCATAATTCTTATGAAAAATTTTACATATCTTTTGTTTTTTTCATGTTTGGAGCGAAAGGCTTTGCTAAAGTTAATTGTTTTTAGGCCTTAGCTGAAATTTAAAAAATTAAAACATTTTGAATTATAACTTGATTTTTTTAATCAAAATCCCTATAATAATATCCAACTAATCTAATAATATTCAATGGTTTGTTAAAACATATAAATTCAGCCTTTAAAAATGCAAGAGAAATACAGGGTCAAATATACCCTCCACAACCTCCACGTAACTATTTTCACCACATCCTCGCCGGGTTAAAGACAAACTTAAAACAAACGGAACACAGCCTGAATAAATAAATATATTCAGCCTTTCCGGAGCTCTATAACAATGATTGAGTCATTCTAGGACTACCAAAACAAATCTCACATGAAAATTGTAAGTTATTTTACAGCTTTCAGTTCAATAATTATTATAGAGCTCCGGAAAGGCTGAATATATATTCAGGCTGTGTTCCGTCTGTTTTGAATTTGTATGATTATCTATAACGTAGGATAGTCTCAACAATTCTACAATATTAAAGAAGTTATAAGCAAAAACGAGGCGCTAATTTTTTGAAAATTACAGAATTCCAATTTTTTTTTTCATGAGTTCTGTTAAGAGTTCTGGGTAGCCCCTCGAGAGTTTTGGACAAATCTCATTAATAATTTCCATGTCCGACCAATATTAAAGAAGTTATAAGCAAAAACGAGGCGCGGTTAATATTGGTGAGTGAGAATTGGAAAAAGTGGAAACAACGTTCTCAGCTATATTTGAAGGCCACGGGGTTTTACTCAAAGCCGGAAGACAAGTCGCTGTGTTTCTCCATGTCATCCGGCACGAGGCTCTAGATAAATATATCACCTTTACTTGGCCGCAGAGGAGTAAAAGAACTTACAAAGTGTTATGAACGGTTTTGAGTCGTTTTGTAACCCGCGAGCGAATGAGAGTATCAACAGACATTTATTATATATACATTTATAACAAGAGGGCGAAATTTTGGTGAATTTTTTGACCGATTTAAAAAAGTTGGGCAGTCAGTGCGGGTTTGGCGAGCTACGTGACAGTCTAATAAAAGACTGTAATTCTTGATAACGAACTGAAAAATCGGCTTTTGAGAGAAGATGAATTGAATATGGAAAAATGTGTGAACATTTGTAAAGCCAGTGAGCTCGCACAAATACAAATAAAAACGCTCAGTGATGAGCCGAAAATCCACGTCATAAAATCAAGTTCCATGAGGCATCAGCGAACAAACCAAGCAAGAATGTGGAAGGGAAACGACGTTTTGCAGAATCAGCACCAGTAGATGGCAATAAAAATAGATGGTACCGGCACACAGTGGGATAAAATCCCAAAAAACTGGCCAAAAACCCGAAAAATAATAAATTTTTGATCCGATTACAAGAATGCATCTCATTAGAGAACCCTTGGGACTATCGGATTCCGGAAAGTAAAAGAACTAGGTATTGAAAACCAACCCAAACTTTCATACCAAACGAAGAAGTTGAGTGTGTAGAATCATGCGCGCGACAGTTAGTGAAAATACGTGAAACTTTGATTGTGTATTAAATGGTGAAAATTTTTTCGAATTTAATTTTGCAAAATGGCTGAGGCACAGAAAGGTATGTAGAATTTAAATACATCATTGGCTGTAAATAAATTGTTATTGTGTAGCAAGTATTTAAGAATAATTCATAGCAAAAACTACAACGTTTTGAACTCGAACATTCAAGTTTATGGAAAGATACAGAAAAATGAGGGCAAATGAGTGCTCTAAATTTGCTCAAGTTTACTTTATTAGTCATTTATTGTTTGAGAAAATCAAGAATTGGCTGCTACCAGCTGCTACTTTATAAGTCTTCGTTATAATTTTTTATCAAATCATTTATGAAATTGAGAAAT
Organism: Phosphuga atrata; assembly: GCA_944588485.1. NCBI lineage: Eukaryota > Metazoa > Arthropoda > Insecta > Coleoptera > Silphidae > Phosphuga > Phosphuga atrata. The sequence continues at coordinate 5,214,698 of OX155901.1, forward strand.
TCTCTCATTTATATTTTATAATGCACCGACTAAATAATCGATAAATTTTATTTACTTAGGGTATACTTCCCGATTGGTCCCATTTAAATTTGAAGAAAAAACCACCCCTAAGGGTGAAAATAGGGGATGAAATTTTTTGGGCACAATTTTTTTTAATGCAGTTTTTGTTTTTGAAACAATTTCTTTGAAGTCAGTTTTGTATTTTAATATATTAACTTTTTTTATTTCAGATTCAAGTGACAAAGGTATTATCTCGAGGAGGGATCTTTTTTATTTATTGAAAGGTCGTTTTGGTGACAAAATAAGTGAAATATTTATTACCGTGGAAAGAGAATTGAATAATAAATTGAAATACAATTTTGAGTTGAGTTGACAAAACTATTTTACGCATAACTGTGAGAGAAATGCATTTGAATTGGCAGAAAGTTTCTTGCATAGAAGACAAATTCCTAAATAAATTTAAGGACTGGCTGGATAAGTTTATCATCTTCACTGACGAATCGCTATTGGAACCTTCTCAACAATCGACCTCTGCGGCTAGCCGGAGTCGGCCTTCCATAGCCTTCTCCGAAGCGAGTGAGAAAACAAAACTCAGAAGGATATAGGACATTCGAAAAGATAGGAGCAGCGCAGAACTGGCATATGCAACGCGAATGTAGATTGAGAGCAGAGGGAAAATCAGCTGCGGCACAGGTTTTACATGACATCACGTATGGCAGTCCATCAAAACCTTCCAAATATAGAAAATCTCTAAAATTTCTTCCAGAACAACAACTTTCTGATGACGAGACCTTATCGCTAATTATTGGATGTGGACTATCAAATTGTCAAGATATGAAAACATTTTCTCAGGAAAAAGTTCGCCATATTGGATCCGCCATTTTGTATTTGGAAAAATAAAAGTTAGATGCGTAATCAGTGCCCCAAAAATTTCGTTCATGTCAAATTTTTGCAATATGGAAACATTTTCTAAGGAAAATTTTCGCCATATTGGATCCGCCATTTTGTTTTTGGAAAAAAGAAACTTAGATTCGTAATCAGTGCCCCAAAAATCTCATTCCTGTCAAATTTGCGCAATATGGAAACATTTTCTAAGGAAAATGTTCGCCATATTTGATCCGCCATTTTGTTTTTGGAAATATGGAACTCAAATCCGTAATCAGCGACCCAAAAAACCCTTCCATACGAAATTTGGTGTGGATAGAATGAAATCTTCTATTTATGGTCAGTTTTTTGAGATTTTATCCCACTGTGCGGCAGATGGCAGCATCATCTGGATATCAGCAACAAACACGACAACAAACGCTCTGTAATCCGTGCCAAAGGTGAGCATAGACTAATTTGCACCCGTGCCTAGTTGAAATAATGGCCGCTTGGCGGCGCCTGCTTCAATCTGCGCGCGCAATTTACGCGCGCTCTGTGCTATTTCCGTTACTTTCTTTGTTCTCTTTCTATGCCGAAACTTGGGCGCTTGGCGGCGCCAAGAATTTTGGCGCGGAATTAAAATACTTATTTGAAATAATTTTAATCTAACAAGAGGAAATTCTTGAATTTTAAAGTGTTTTCTAGAATGATTAACTTCTTTTTTTTTCTAAGAAATATTTTTTGTTGTTGGGAGTAATTGTCGATTTGGGTGGAATAGTTGTTAAAAAGAAATTTATATTCTTTTAAGAAATTTATTATCTGGGAGCACGGCAGTGCTCCCGCCAAATTGAGCACAACCCTACTATCTTTTTTCGAAGCGAGAAACGGCACTTTTGACCCCCTGTAACTTCGTTGTGGATAAAGCTGGAAGTTTGAATTTTTAGATATCAAGAGACATACTATAGCTGGCTATATTGCCAATATATCTAATAATTATACCTTATAGTTTACGAATTATCGCCAGTCAAATTTCGTAATTTTGTAAGTGACACGCTCACCTACGATCAAAATTCTAAGGTACTTCTAGCATTCTTACAAACTCCAAATTTTCATTAATAAAAAATAATGAGTAAAATAATAAATATAAATAATTAAAAAAATAAAGGAGCATCCTGAAATCACAGGACGTAAACTCAGACCAAGACGGCAAAGCTTCTTCGCAACATTTAATGCCAACTCACTGCTAAAAGTGGGTAAACTGAAACATTTGACTGATTCACTAACACGACACAACATAATACTGACAGCAGTACAAGAGAACCAGATTTACGGACGAACATGCCTTCGAGTCCCAAGCCTACAGAATTCTCAAAGGAAAAGTGGGTCAGCGGGTAATGAAGAACGTACCCCACTTAGGTACAGGATTTATAATCAGTCACAGGATACTGGATTCAATCACCGACTTTACCTCCCCGAGTAGTCGTGTATCCATCCTCTCTCTCAAATGCGCAAACAAGGGCTACAGTATAGTCAATGTACATGCCCCAATCAACCAGGACAACAGACGCAATCCAGACAGAACTGATAAATTCTGGGAAAACTTAGCAGATATTAATTCTAAACTTCCAGAGAGGCACACCGTCATACTGCTTGGTGACTTCAATGCTCAATTGGGAAGAGAGAAAAAATACAGACACATAGTGGGTAATTATCCGGCGCATAAGCGAACCAACCGCAACGGAGAACGATTGGTGGATCTGTGTAGGACCTTTGGGTTGATCATGAAGTCTACAGCCTTCAAACACTTGCCAAGGAAGCAGAAGACTTGGATTTCACCTAATACATACCTGGGTGAATTCCAGATAGATCATGTGGCCATTTCACGCAAATGTCAAAAGGAAATACAAAACGTGAAGGTACTAAGAAGCGCCAATCTGGACTCAGACTAGAAACACTAGATTACACAGAACCTCCAAAACGGTAAAATTTAACGTCGAGCGACTCAAGAACAGTCAAGAACTAAGTCAGAGACTAAACAACACAGACCTAAACAACTGGGACAAACTGAAGGCGACTCTTGTCAAGGCAGCCAATGAACTCGCCCCTCTCGCTAAAAGAAGGAAGCATCCGTGGTGGACTGAAGACTGTGACAATGCTATAGCCCAAAGACAGATAGCCTGGCTGAAGTGGAATTCTAAAAAGACCAAGGAAAATTGGCATAAATTTTTGGAACAAAGAAAGGTTACAGCCAAGATAATTCGAGGAACCAAGCGAACCTTCACACAAAACCAACTAACCCAAATCGAAGAGTGCTTTGATAAGAATAATTCCAGAGATTTCTTTGGAATCTTTAAGCAGGTACTTAGAAAATACGCTCCGCCAAGCCCCCACTTCACAGACTCACAAGGCAAACTGGCTTATAACGACAAGGACAACTGCCACCTTTTGGCTCAGTACTTTAAAAATCTACTCAACTGTGACTCACCCAGCGAAGACTTCGACTATAAACAAACCACACCAAACCCGGACTCGCTTCCCCCTTCATTGGAAGAAGTTGGCCACATCATTCAACCTCTTAAGAATAATAAGGCAGCTGGAGAGGACTCTATCGTTGCTGAACTGTGGAAAGGTGCTGGAAACAATGCTGTGCGCAAGCTAACCGAGATCATCCAGGACATCTGGGAAACAGAGAAATTACCACCCGATTGGAAATCTGCTCTGATCCATCCGCTTCACAAAAAGGGAGATTTTACGGATCTAAACAACTACCGTGGAATTTCTCTTTTCCCGGTAACATACAAGATTATCTCGAAGGCGTTACAAACAAGGGCAGAAAATCAGTTGGATAGTCAACTGGGAGAATACCAGGGGGCCTCAGGAAGACCCCATCCTGTGTGGAACAGATCCTCAACCTTAAAACAGTACTTGCATACTCCAAGATGAGAAACCGCAAGGTGGTCGTCACCTTTGTTGATTTTAGGAAGGCTTACGATTCCATCGATAGAGAAACGCTTAACCAAATACTCCAGGAACTAGCACTAGACAACAAAACCCGCAGACTAATCCTAGAAATGGGTGTTACCAACACCCATTCCAAAGTTAAATTTAGAGGCGAGATTTCAGAAAGCTTCGAAATAAAAACTGAAGTAAGACATGGAGATGGACTTTCCCACTTCTCTTCAACTGTGTCCTTGAAAAGGTTATGAGAGAATGGCGCAAGGAACTGAACAATTTGGGTGCTCAGAGTGGTATCTACCTGGAACGTAAGAACAATGGACTGGTTGTAGATTGCCTGGCCTTTGCAGATGACATGGCAATGTTGGCTGATTCTCTTGAGATAGCAACAATGTAGGTAAACTGTCTCAGAAAACAGGCTGCAAAAGTGGGTCTTCAAGTGTCGCTGGAGAAAACAGAATTCTTCAACAACATTAGAGAAGCAAACAGAGAGATGTTACTAGAACAGGGAAACATCAAGAGGACTGAGAAATTTAAGTATCTCGGCGAATGGATTGAACCCAACTTATCAGAAAGAGCATCATTATCCAAGAGAGTCAGCAAGTTAGAACTAGCCTATCGGCTGACTAAGAACACTTACAATAAGAAATGCCTGTCACGCAACCTGAAACTTAAGCACTACACATCAGTCTTACGACCAGAAGCCCTATATGCCATGGAGTGTCTTTCCTTGAACCGAAGGGGTCTAATAGAGAAATTGGAAATCAGAGAGAGAATCCTCAGGAAGATCCTAGGCCCGGTAAAGGAAGATGGAGAATTCCGAAGACGGCATAACTCTGAGCTCTACGAACATATTGAGATGCTCTCTGACTGTGCAAGGAAAAGAAGGGTAGCTTTCTATGGCCACATTGAAATATTGCCTCCAAACCGACTAACCAACCGTCTGTTCACCTTCTGGCAAAACAAGAAGCTTCGTACCACTTGGTTGACAGAGAACGAGAAGGATATTAAAGAACTGGGAATAACAGATCTCAAAAACAGACAGTCTGTGAGACGCACCCTAAAGGAAGTCCGTGGATTTCAGGAAAAACCTCGAAGGAAAGGTGCCCCCCGGACAGAAGAGAGAAAGGAGTTACACCGGCAGAAGATGCGACAATACTGGGCAAAAATCAAAACCCAACAGTTGAACAAGCGTGGTCCAATGTAGGCCTATTCGAAAAAAGAAGAAGAAGAAGAAAAATAATGATTATCCATTAAATAAAAAATAATGATTATTTAAAAATTTCTTAATTTTGTGTAGCTTGTGTTTCTTATGTATAGCCTATGCTATTACCATACACAAAAGTCAAGGGCTAAGTCTAAACAGTGCACTGATGGATATTGGTTCATCAGTGTTCACATGTGGTCAAGCATACGTGGCACTTTCTAGAGTGACAACTCTGGGTGGATCACATCTAATTATCGTCGACTTTGGTAGTATCAATGCTCAGGAGTCTGCAATAGTTAAATATAATCAACTAAGAAGCATTTACTGTCCAGAATTGTCAAAAATTGTTATATCAAAGCCTCAGAGAAAAATCAATAGAGACAGAGATTGGGCTTTAAGAATATCAGTAGCTGACGGACAAGATATATTACTCGAGAAAAAAAAGGAGGATGACATACAAAAAGAAATGAGATTCTATCAAAAACATAAAATGTAAAAAATGCCAAGTCTCGTAACGCAGTTCTTTCGCTATAAAAAGTTGTGAGATCTCATGTAAGACCAAGTCAGTTATTTTAGTTAGTGTCTAGATAATAAATTTCTTATAAGAATATAAATTTCTTTTTAACAACTATTCCATCCAAATCGACAATTACTCCCAACAACAAAAAATATTTCTTAGAAAAAAAAAGAAGTTAATCATTCTAGAAAACACTTTCCAATTCAAGAATTTCCTCTTGTTAGAATTAAATTATTTCAACTAAGTATTTTAATTCCGTGCCCAAATTCTTGGCGCCGCCAAGCGCCCAAGTTTCAGCATACAAAGAGAACAAAGAAAGTAACGGAAACAGCACAGAGCGCGCGTAAACTGCGCGCGCAGCTTGAAGCAGGCGCCGCCAAACGGCCATTATTTCAACTAGGCATGGGTGCAAATTAGTCTATGCTCCAAAGGTGTAGTAAATATCAGAGTAATAATCAGTGCCCAGCGTTTGGCAAGGACTGTAATAAATATCAACTCTTAAATCACTTCGTCAAGCTACGCAAATTTATCAAGGCCAACAGGAATGTGAATGTTTTGAAGTCGAATAATGAAAAGTTTGAAGGAAACATGGGCACATTGTTTATCGGGTCGGTATTTAACAAAACGAAACGGAATGGATTGAAATGGTACGAGTGGATGATAAAAAAAATTGGTGGTCAAGTTAGACACGGGGCTCAGTGTAATGTCATGTCGCTGAATACGTAAAAAAGATTGGAAAAGTTGATAATTTGCAAAGGAAAAAAGTCCGGTTGAGCGCATATGGGGCAAATTCTTTGAAAGTGTTGGGAAAATGTAGTTTTATGTGCAAATTTTCGAACAAAAATAGTAAAATATTGTAATTTATTGTTGTGACAGGATTTCCATCGCTCTTAAAGTTGAAACTAGTGAAAAACGTTGATTGAAAAACGAATGAATTAGAAAATTTGATAAGAATTAACGAAAATTTGTTCACGGGAATTGAAAGCATCAAAGGGTTCATTTACGATATTAAGTTGAAAGAATATCTTTTTTGCTTGAAATCAAAATTATTTTTAGGGTAGTAAAATGAATTCAGAAACGAGTAGAGTGTATATGAGTAGAGTAGATCGTGGTAGAAAATATGAGAGTGACTCTCAAAAAAGAAAAAAACGTTCAGAAACAGACAGAAATAGAAAATCTTCAACAGTGAGACATGCTCAAATTTCCGTCCGGTGCTGCCACTGAAAATGAAAATGAGTCGAGAAATCTACAATGTGCGACTACTACATCTGAAACTACAGAAAATGAAATGTATGAAGGAAACCGTGAGCTTCATCATGAATTTGATAATTAGAAATCTAAAAATGAAAAGAAAAAATAGTCGTCAAATCTGGAATGGTTGGCCACTACATCTAGAAGCGCAGAGAGTGAAATGTGTGAAGAAAAACGTGATGAAATTAATGATAAAACTGAAACCACTAGAAAAGTTTTCTGTCGTGAAAATGATCCAGGAAATTGGCCAATAAATGTTACTGATACTATGAGGATGTTTCTCGTAAACAATAATCCAATGCAAGTTCGTGATTTTAACTTTCCAGTTGACGGGTATGAGAGTATGGTAGAAGGTTTAATGAATTCCATTATTTAATCCATTATTATCCATTATTTAAAGTGGCTACTGTACTCAACATCAAAATATAGAATATATTGCTTTTACTGTTCCTTGTTTTTCAACATTGGTGCAACATCAGGTTTGGCCTACGAAGGCATTTGTGGTTGGAAGTAGATAGCAGACAGACTGAAAGAAGACGAAACATATGCACAATAATAGACAACAAAGCACAATATGCTGCACAACAAAGCCCAAAGCAAATATATCGAATTGAAAAAAAACACAGTAAAGATCAAACAATCAACGTTGTTCAACAACGACAAATAAATGGCGAAATAGAGCATTGGCGTGGTGTTTTAAAAAGAATTATATTATCAATTCAATATTTAGCCAAGCACAACGACGCTTTACTAGAATACGGAATATGCATATTTTTTTAAATATTTTTTAATATTTTAATTCACTGTTTACACCGTTATAACATAGTAAAACATATAAATACTGCTTAAAAATGCTGTAATTAAGTTTAAGTTTAAGTTTTTGCTGTAATTAAGAATTCTGCACTTCTAGATGATCTATTTAAAATTTAGAAAAATTTTGAGCTGTTTAAACGCCACCATTTTCGCGCGGTCTGTTGATGACGTCAAAGATCATTTTCCATTGTTTACTACAGCTGTTTTAATTTTTAACTTGACGTTTTCGACATTTATTTTCTAACTGACCAAAAAGACTGCAATGACATGTACATGTGAAAAAATCGGTTTATATGTTTATATGGGATGTTACGTCACTTTCGTTTTAACCAATTGTGTTGCGTTTTACAAGTTTAAATTTCCCTCGCTTAATTGGCACTTCTATTTATTAATTTTGGAGGCTAAATGGCTGGTATAGGTCTCAGGGGTAGCAGAAAGTACCACTATTCCTGCTACAACAAAACTCTGGGAAACGCCCACAGTCCCAAAAAGGACAAATCCAGCAAAGCCCACTTCCACGTCCTCGTCGTGGCCTCTGGGTGCATCGCGTACAATGGATGTGCGTGGTGTAGCAGACGGAAGGGGGTAAATGGCGAGTTTCCGGCGCCTGAAAACCGGAACAAAAGCGACTAAGGGAGAAAACCCTAACAGAAAATCCTGGTCCTTCAAGCTGGAGGATTGAATCGATGGGCCATTCGGAAAAAGAAAAAAATGTTAAAAACTTCAGAATTCCGCCTCGGAACAATGATGGACATAAAATACAACGAACTAGGCAAAGAAAATTGACTATGAGAATGGCGACCTGGAACACAAGCATTACGAACAAAAGAAAACAGAAGTATTCCAAGAATTAAATAAAATGAGACTGGATGTCTGTGTGCTTACAGAAACTAAAAAAAAAAGAGATGGTAGGGGAATATATACATGTTTATAGTGGAGTTAAAAAGGACACAAGAGCAAAGAGTGGAGTAGCAATATCAATGCACAGAAAGTATAAAATTTACATTAAAGACCATGAAGAAATTGACGAACAAATAATAAAAATTAAAATTTAAAAAAATGGACAAAATATAGTTATAATATATATTATATTATTATAATTCGCTCCTAGCGAGGATGCAGACCTTGCCACTAAAGATATGTTCTACGAAAAACTATTCCGATTAATATCTGAGATTAAATGAGATCGAGAAATACTTATCTTGGGAGAGCTAAATGCCCGTACAGGGAAAGAAGGAAACAACCCGGTAATAGGTAGATATGGAGAACAAACTGAAAACGATAACGGCATAGGTCTAAAACAACTATGTCAGGATATGTCTCTAAAGATAATGAATGGTTTCTTCTCCCACAAATATATACATAAATACACGTGGACCCAACCCACAAAAGGAGTAAGATCGATAATCGATTACATTATACAAAAACAAAACACAAAAATAACAACCACTGACGTAAGGGTGTATCGAGGATCGGAATGCGGATCGGACCACCATCTATTGGTAGCAACAGTCCTAATAAATTATAGGAAAGCTAATACGGACAAAACTAGTAAAAACGACATCTTAGGAAAAAACACGAATTAAATCAGATACAATCTAGAGAGTTTCGGCAACGAATCTACTAAATTTTTGTACAAACTAAGATTAACTGCCATGCTGGCTAAAGTGCAATACGGAAACGCAACAGCGAATCAACTATATCAACACCTAATGTACTGTATGCACCAAGCAGCGAACGAAGCTATAGGACCACAAGAAAGGCATTTTAAAAATAAAGAGTGGTGGTGTGAAGAAATAGAAAGACTAGCAGAAATTTAAAAGAAAGCTTATCAAACTTGGTTAAACCAAACTTGGCTACGATCTAAAAAAAGATCTATGCACACTGGAATAGAGAAGCTAAAAAACTTGTTAAAAAACTTTACAAAAAAAATTAGATTTGGGAAAAAATATGCGAGGAGATAGAGAGGTGCATGGGAGGAACAAAGGTTTCGGAATCGTGGAAGGCAATCAAACATATTAGAAAAGAAGGGCGAGTAAATAAAATTGAACTAATAAGTATGGTGGAGTGGGAAACATATTACAAGGAACTGCTAACAGAAAAGAGTTCCACATTGCTCATATGAGCTCAATATATAAAAGACAAAAGACAATGTAGTAACTATAGAGGGATCAGCGTAACTGGTGCGCTTGGGAAGTTGTACGGCCGGATACTAAAAAAAGAGTTGAGAATTGATAGCAGCTTCAAAGAAGTAGAGGAGCAAAGTGGCTTCCGAGACGGGAGATCATGCATTGACATTATATTTGTTATAGAACAAATTATAGAAAAGCGGAAAGATAGAAATCTACCCACACACCTATTATTTATCGATTTGGAGAAAGCTTTCGATACGGTACCCTGGAAAAAGCTTTTTGAAGCATTGACGAGGATTGGGATAAATAGTGTATACTGTCGGGTAATCAGAAATATATATATATATATATATATATATATATATGTATATATATATATATATATATATATATATATATATATATATATATATGTTGTATTTGTGGTTTTCGCGGATAGATACCACCATTTGTTTTTGGTTACCACCATTGTAGGTTTCTAAGCGCTTAAACTTTTTTGTAACCAAGCCGGGCAAATCAGATCATGTGTGAGCCACTTTGTAAGGTATTATCATGTCAAGACTACAAATGTACACGTTATAATATTTGTTAAGCAATTTTGTACATAAAATTTAGCATGAAGCTTATAGACGGTTTGAAATCATGCCGTTTTTACAGTCATGTCAGTAGGGAAAGATAGTTCCCTCTAAAACCGCCTCCGCCTCTGAGCTTGACCTTGGAACTTCCGGTTTCGACTTTCGGTTTCCGGTTTTGACTTCCGGTTTTGACTTCCGGTTTCCGGTTTCGACTTCCGGCCGCCATTTTCAGAACTTCCGGATGCGCGGGAAAATTAAAAAAATAGACGCGAGGCGGGGAAATTCAAAATTAGATCCTGTTGAGACAAATGAGGTGTGAAGTTGGTTGCATACATCAACGGGACTAAATACATGAGACTAGACCGACAGGGGCTAGATACATGAGACTAGACAGACGAAGCTAAATACATGAAACTAGATACATGAGACTAAATACATGAAACTAGATAGACGAGGCTAGATACATGAGACTAGATACACGGGACTAGATACATGGGGCTAGATACATGGGGCTAGATATATGAGACTAGATAGATGCGGAGATGGATAAGGTTGTAAAATAAAGAAAACTCCACATAAAATTTATGGTTTTATTAAATTCTAATAATAATACAATTAAATTTACATCAATACATTTAAATACAAATAGTGGTCATGCTTTGTATATGTTATGCGTTCGGAAGAAGCAGCTTAAGCAATAATGACTTGCACACATATTACAGCGAAACATTACACAACTAGTTTTACTTGAGGCCTTTTGTCTTCCAAATATCATTCGGTTTTCTTTATAACAACCAACACACCGTCTTTTAACATCCGCTTTCTCGAGGGAATGTTAACTATCTTTAGCATTGGATGAACAAACAGCTGATTGGTTTATTGAATCAGGAAGATGTGCATATTTTTCTCTATTATTATCATAGTCACCATTCAAACTCTCAACTTTATTCTTTTGAGGTCTAGGAAGCGTCTTATATGATGGTGATAAACTAGTAGATATTCTAAGTGGAGTCCAATAGATGGTTTTATTACGGGCACGCTTCTCACCAAATACAATCCCCATCTTGATAGTAAAACACCAGCGTTAACACTAAATTATAAATGCTATCCAACCCTATTTATATCGTGCAGAGTTCTTTGCATCAATGAGGGTGTGAGGTCTATGTGACCCCACGTTAAACAGGGTGTGAGGTCTATGTAACCCCACGCTAAACAGGGTGTGAGGTCTATGTGACCCCACGCTAAACAGGGTGTGAGGTCTATGTGACCCCACGCTAAACAGGGTGTGAGGTCTATGTGACCCCACGCTAAACAGGGTGTGAGGTCTATGTGACCCCACGCTAAACAGGGTGTGAGGTCTATGTGACCCCACGCTACACATAACCGATTAGAGCTGCAGAGTATTAAGTGAGAGAGGGAGCGAGAGAGAGAGATGGGAATTAATTTTCACGGAAAACGTATAAAAGCGGTTGTTTCGGACAATTCTACCTCAGCACAGCTTAACCGAACTTCGTACGAAGCAGACGTTAAACTTAGCAATTATTCTGACAAAATAATTAAAAAAAAACCAAACTGCAGACATGAATCCAATCATGAAACAAACCAGCGCCAACGGAACCGCCGCCGCCCAGGAATTCCAGGACTTCGCCTTCCTGGAGTCCATCAGCGAGGACGGGTTGGACAGGCTACTCAACCACCTCCTGAACAGGAAGAAGAACACCGACGCCGAACAGCCCCAGGACACCGCCGCGACCAGAAGGACCGCCGCCGAGAGGACCAACGACGCCGAACCCAAGAAAACCACCGAAGCCGCCCCGAGGAGAGCCACCGAATCCGCCCCGAGGAGAAAACCCACACGGATGGACACGGAGAGCATCACCGAGGCCGCCCCCAAGCGCAAAACCGACCCGGAGGACGAGGGAACCTTCCGGTTTCCCAAGAAAACCGCTAAGCTGACGAGCCCAACCACGTCAAGCCTGCGAGGACCGCAGGTGAGTATGAACAGTTACGCATGCTTAAATACAAGGGACAGTGACGACGACGACGACGAAGACGAAGTCACTGAGACCGAAACCCCCACCGAAAACAACGTCAACAACAAAACTCCCATCGTGCTAAGAAACAAGGACAAATGGGCAGGGCTTTCAAGGAAGCTAAACAGAAACAACATTAACTACACCAGGGCAACGACTACCAGGGACGGGATAAGAATCCAGCCCCAAACCATAACTGACTACCGGAACATGTACAAGTTGATGAAAGAAGAAGATTACGAATTCCACACGCACCAACTGAGCACGGAAAGGAATCTAAAGGTCGTAGTGAAGGGAGTTCCCTGCGGCCTGACGGAGGAACAAATCAAAGAGAACCTCAACGACAACGGCTACCCGGCCATAAAAGTGACCAGGATGAAAGGGAGAGAAGCCACGCCAATCCAAATGGTCCTGGTAGAAATTGGGAAGGAATACAAATCCATCTACCAAATGGATCGATTCTACGGACTGTGCGTGAAAATGGAACCACTGAAAACACGAGGAGAAACCGTGCAATGTCACCGATGCCAGATGTTCGGCCACGTGCAGAGGCACTGCAACGCCGAATACAAATGCATGAAATGCGGACAGAACCACAGCACGCACCTGTGCGAGAAACCGCTAACACTGCCGCCGAAATGCGCAAACTGCGGAGGCGAACACACCTCTATATGGAGAAACTGCCCGGCGAGACCGGAAATAGCAAGACAAACGGAACAAAGACAGCAGGAAACGAGACCTCCACCGAGCCAAACAACCCACATACCGAGACAAACAGCCCAAACACAGAGACAAACAGCCCAAACACCGACAACGAGCCAAATACCCAAACCGATAAGAAGAAGCAACAACCCTAACCCGGAGACAAAACCATCAACCAGCCGAAACAAACGGAATAGCAACGAAATAATCAGAGCAGAACTGACGGAAATGATGCTCGATTTCGCCGAAATGGGACACAGCAAAGAGGACACAGAAAAGTTCTCTAGAAGAATCACAACCATCATGCTCACACTCAACAATGACCACTAGAAGAACTAGAGACAATCTGAAACTTACATTCTGGAACGCAAACGGAATACAAAACAAGAAACAGGAACTAGTAGCACACCTAAACGAACACAGCGTCGACGTGGCCCTGATCAACGAGACGCACCTCAGACGTTGCAACCAACTGAACATAGCAAACTACCAAGTCTATAGAAAAGACAGAAGCGAGAAAGCCGGAGGTGGAGTCGCCATCGTCATCAAAAGAAACATAAAACACCACGAACTGCCGGAAGTAGAAACAACCACGGACACGGAAACGGTAGGAGTAGAAGTACAGACAACTGACGGACCCATAGCCCTCTACGCACTGTACTCGCCGCCACAGAAACAAATAAATGCCGACGACCTGGACAAAATATTCGACAGAAATATAGGTACCATAGCCGCAGGAGACTACAACGCAAAGAACTCGCAATGGAATTGCAGAGTAACAAACACCAAGGGCCGACAATTACTAAGGTACACGGAAAACCGGAAGTTACAAGTAATTGCACCGAACGAACCAACACACTTTCCAGGAGTTCAGCGAATGCCGGATATTTTGGATATAGCCGTTATGAAAAACATCACAGCAAACTTGGAAATAATCTGCATCAAGGACTTGAGCTCAGATCACAACCCAGTGCACATAAATCTCCAAGCGAATACGGCCAGAAAAACAATCGAGAAAACTATCACAAATTGGAACAAATTCAAGGATAATCTGACGAACGTCACTTGTACAGAAATTACAAGCCCCCCGTGCCTAGAAGAAGCAGCACGGACGATAGAAAACGAAATAAAAGCAGCACTCGAGGCCGCCACAAGGAAACGGACAGCCAACACGACAACAACCCTCCCACAGGAAATCAGGAATCTACTAAAAGAAAAGCGCAAAGCTAACAAGGTATTCCAACGGACGCTGGCACCGACGGACAAGAACGTCTTAAACAGACTGACAAACCAACTGAAATGGGCACTGCGCGAACAGCACAACGCCGAATGGGAAGACAAACTAGAACGCATCAACGAAACAATAGAGGAACCGTGGAAATTAGCCAAGAACCTTAGAAACAAGGAGAGGAGAACAATTCCCCCACTGAAAACAACAAACGACACTGTAGCAAGCACGGACGAGGAAAAAACGGAGGAATTCGCAAAGTCGCTTGCACAGCAGTTTAAACCGAACGCCGACACACACCCACTCCGCAAAAGGCAAGAAATACGCGAAACCGTACTGAGAGTACTAAATAGTAGCGTAGAAAACACGGAAATAGAGGAAACAACACCGGAAGAAATAAAAGGTATAATTAAAAACCTAAAAACCAAGAAAGCACCAGGCTGCGATAACATCAACAACGTCGCGCTAAAAAACCTAACACCGAACGCAATAGACAGAATAACACAAATCATAAACGCCGCACTGAAACTTGGAGTGTTTCCGACCCAATGGAAACACGCAACAACGATTCTAATCCCGAAACCGAACAAACCCCGAAACCTCACCTCCAGTTACAGACCAATAAGTCTGCTGACAGGTCTCAGTAAAATCACAGAAAAAGTAATACACAAAAGACTGACAGAAATAACTGAAGACAAACGTATTCTACCCGACGAACAATACGGCTTCAGAACAGAGCACTCTACCACCTATCAGACGACAAGAATAACCGAAGCAATAATCGACGCTTTCAACAAAGGGTTAGCCACGGGAGCCGTCTTTCTGGACGTCTCTAAGGCTTTCGACAAGGTATGGCACCTAGGTTTAATATACAAACTGCACCAATTTAAAATCCCAAGACCAATGATCAGACTAGTGACGTCCTTTATCTGTAACAGAACATTCCAAGTCAAAATAAACGACAGCATCTCCACAACTCAGACAATGACAGCCGGTGTCCCACAAGGATCTGTCCTGGGCCCCCTTCTTTACAGCATCTACACCGCAGACATCCCAAAACTAAACGACACAGAAATTGCACTATACGCAGACGACACAGCAATTTTCACAAGAGGATACTTGACCGAGGCCATAACAAAACGGCTCCAAAATCACCTGGACAGGATTAACGACTGGTGTAACACCTGGAGGATCAAACTAAACGCAGAAAAAACACAGGCAATTATCTTCACGAAGAAAAAATTTAAGCACGAACCCAGTAGCTGCTTGAGAATCAACAACACAGACATAAAATGGGAAAACCGAATCAAATATCTAGGCGTAATCCTAGACAAAGCTCTTACATTTTCAGAACACATCGATCAGACGGCGAAAAAAGCAAAACAAATTAAAGGCTACCTCTACCCGCTCTTAAACAGGAAAAGCAAGCTGAACATAAGGAACAAACTACAAATCTACAAGTCCATAATACGGCCGACAATGACGTACTCATCGACGTGCTGGATACAATCCAAAGAAAGGAAAATCTACAAACTCCAAATCATCCAGAACAAAACTCTGAGAGAAATAACAGATTCGCCATGGTACATGACCAATGAGCAGCTGCACAGCGATCTAAACATGGAGACAATCAAGCAACACATAGAAAAACTAGCAACGAAAAGCTTCGAACGCATGAAAACGCATGACAACCCAACAATCAACAACGCAGCAAACTACAACATCAACGTTAAATGGAAACATACAAAACCTCAACAACATAGGTAATCACTGATCTTTCTTTTTCACAGGAAAGCCCACATCCCCGAACCCAGCGGAGCACCCAGGAACAAAAACAGGCAGGAACAACACGAACAAACCAGAGAGACACAGCACCCACCACGAGGACGAACAAGTAACCACCACGAGAACGAAGGACGAACCAGGAACCGCCAGGAGTGCGAACCAGGAACCAACACCAGGACAAACCAAGGACCAACAACGAGAAGAAGAAGAAGCAAAAAAAAAAAAAAAAAAAAACCGAACAAAAAAAAACAGAACCAAAAAAAAAAACAGAAAAAAAAAATGGAAAGAAAACCGTTTACGAGTGAGACAGAACAAACAGAAGAACAAACAAACCGACAAACAAACAAGCAAACCGACAAAAAAAAAAAAAAAAAAAAAAAAAACACACACACACACAGAAACAAACAACAAGACGACGGAACAGCTGAGCGGAAGGCTCACGACCGTCAGAAAGCAAAGGACACATGAAACAATTCTACCTCTTTTTTTCCTCATAGTCTCAGCGACCGTCGCAGCTGCAAGATGACCACCTTTATAACGACAAACCCCAACGAAGCCCTCGCGGCAAAGTATCTCGACCCCGATTACTTGGACACCGTGGATGACAGCGTCCTCGCCCAAATGATGGATTATATAACGCTACTGCTGAAGAAAAATACCGCCGCCAAAGATTCCACCGAAACCACCGCCGAATATTCCACTGAAACCGCCGCCGAAGATTCCACCGAAACCGCCGCCGAAGATTCCACCGAAACCGCCGCCGAAGATTCCACGGAAATCGCCACCGAAGATTCCACCGAAACCGCCGCCGAAGATTCCACCGAAACCGCCACAGAAGATTCCACCGAGACTGCCGCCGAAGATTCCACCAAAACTGCCGCCGAAGATTTCACCGAAACCGCCGCCGAATACCCGACTGAAACCGCCGCCGAGAAGCAGACTTAAACCGCCGCCAAAAAGACCACCGTAACCGCCGCCGAAATGACAACCGTAGCCGCCCCCGGAGAGACAACTGACCCCGCCCTGGAAAAGAAAACTGAAGCCGCGGCGAGGAAGCTAACCGAAGCCTCACCAAAGAAAACCACCGATGCCGCCCCCAAAATTACGACCGCAGCCGCCGCCAAGAGAAAAACCGAAGCCCCCAAAAGAAACCGCCCGATGCGCAACCAGACCAAAAGGAAGAGAAAACTACCAACACAAATAAAATCAAGACAGAAAGACAAAGGACGAAGAATCAACTAAGAAAACAAGACCCACCCGCAGCCAAGCAGAACCTAACACAGCCCACCGAAGAAAACCAAGGAGGAAACGAAATGAAAAACTAAATTAAAAAAAAAACCGAAAGACAAACAAAAACAGACGACAACAACAGACTAAATAACAAAACAACAACGGAAAAACAAAACCCACGACGGCGGAAGGACGTGCTCACGCCCAAAACCGCCATTGAACAAAGGATCCCATACAATTCTACCACTCGACATTTACATCTCGAAGAGTTAACACTTATATTAAAAAATAAACTATTATCTCTAGGATATAAGTTAAAGCGATAGTATGGATAAAATAGATATATTCTCCAAAGTTGACTATGAGGATACTATTACAAAGAGTGAATTTCATACGTATTATCCTATAGCTCAAAATTATGGAAACAATGATGAGATTCGTATTAGGATCCAACACCAGGATATTTACACTTATCCTAGTGAAAGTTATATTTATGTAAGCGGAACCGTTAATTTTCCAAAACTCATTCCACCTGCAACGACACATAACTTTGAACTTGTGAAAAACGCTTATGCGTTTTTGTTTGATGAAATTCGCTGTGAATTGAATGGAGTTGAAGTAGATAAGAATCGAGATGTAGGAATTACAAGCACGATAAAAGGATTACTCTCAAACACCAAGCGAGATCAACATATACTCGACCATTGCGGCTGGGCTGAAAATGCTACAAATGTTACATACTTTGATAATAACAGAAAGTTCTATGCTTTAATTCCATTGAAATATTTATTGGGTTTTGCTGAGGATTATACAAAAATGTTAATTAATGTAAAGCAGGAATTAATTCTACTACGAGCTAAAACTGACGTGAACTGCTACAAAGGAGATGCAAATATAAGATTCAATATTGATCAAATTTACTGGCGAATTCCCCATATCCAACTCAACGACGAAGCTCGATTGAATGTATTGGATACACTCGAAGAAGATAAGCCGATATTAATACCGTTTCGTAGGTGGGAGTTGCATGAACTACCTGCTTTAAAAAATACCGACAGAGATATATGGTCTGTAAAAACATGTACAGCTCTGGAGAAGCCTCGATATGTTATAATTGCACTGCAAGAGGAGCGAAGAGATGTTCATGTAAAAAACGCGTCCGAATTTGATAATGCATCGCTGCGAAATATGAAAATTGACCTAAACTCGGATTCATATCCATATGAAAGCTTAAATCTTAATATGGATGGTGGTGATTATGCACAACTTTATTACATGTATGCCACTTTCCCAAGCAGTTACTATGAACGCAGAAATGAGCCGATATTAGATATGATTCAATTCAAGGATCATGTTCTTTTTGTATTTGATGTATCTAAACAAAATGAGAGTATTAAATCATCTGCTGTTGATTTAAAAATTGAATTTGAAGCTACGCAAGCATTCAAACCAAACACTCGAGCCTATTGCCTTATTTTGTGTGAAGCTGCCGTTGAATACACCCCTTTGTCGGGAATAGTTCTAAAATTAATTTAAAAATTTAATTAAAATGAACTATTGTATGTATAAATCATATTAGCGACTATTCTATATGTAATGCAAGAAATGTTTATATAAGTATTTAAATGTTTTGATGTAAATTTAAATGTATTATTATTAGAATTTAATAAAACCATAAATTGTATGTGGAGTTTTCTTTATTTTACAACCTTTCATTCTCTTGGCAACTAACACTCGCTCACCGCTGATAAGATAACAGGAAGTTGTCATTGCTAGCAAACATCCAGTCGAACCTAATCAACAAGTCAGAGCAGTAATCAAAATTAAAACGTAGATTATTAAGTTAAATTAAACAATCCCTTATATATTTTAGTTCAGTCTTATCTAGTCTTATGTATTTAGCTTCGTCTGTCTGGCCCTATGTATCTAGCCCCATGTATCTAGTCTCATGTATCTAGCCCCGTGTATCTAGTCTCATGTATCTAGCCCCGTGTATCTAGTCTCATGTATCTAACCTCGTCTATTTAGTTTCATATATTTAGTCTCATCTATCTAGTTTCATGTATTTAGCTTCGTCTGTCTAGTCTCATGTATCTAGCCCCGTCGGTCTAGTCTCATGTATTTAGTCCCGTTGATGTATGCAACCAACTTCACACCTCATTTGTCTCAACAGGATCTAATTTTGAATTTGCCCGCTTCGCGTCTTTTTTTTTAATTTTCCCGCGCATCAGGAAGTTCTGAAAATGGCGGCCGGAAGTCGAAACCGGAAACCGGAAGTCGAAACCGGAAACCGGAAGTCGAAGCCGGAAGTCGAAACCGGAAGTTCCAAGGTCGAGGTCAAGGTCAGTGGCGGAGGCGGTTTTAGAAGGAACTATCTTTCCCTACCCACGTCGCCCTATGAAGCAAGTCTACATGACGCACCGTTGAGTCATGCTGCTGTCAACGTGTTAAAGTTATTCTTAAACCATTATGAAAGATTTGAGTAATTAAAGATTAGTAACCTATCCTTAATTAATATTAGTCTACTAGACTTTACAATCATACCCAGCTAGGGTACCTATCTCCCAGGAAAAAAAAGAGACCAACAAAACCAGCAAAGCCAGAGATGGAAAATTAAAAGAAAATTCTTCGCCTCAAAATTTGCGAAATTATTTAGACAAATACTTTGTATTATCAAATGCTGCTTTGCTATGACAATGGAAGTATTGTTTATGAATTATGAACAATTGTTAAAACACAGTCTTTTTCATGTACATACCTGACCATTTCATCTGCTCAGCTATTTCGGTCCAAGCTCCTTCAATAACATCTTAGTTTGAATATTCTTGAAGATTACTTTTGTATAAACACGCGTGGCTTTCTACCAATTGCACGAATTTTATAATTTCACTCGACATTTTTGCTCTAAATACATATAATCGCATTAAAAAAATGTAAACAAACCGAATCGTACTCCCATACGTAACGACAAGCGATCCGAACTCCTGTACGATAGGCGTCATGCAGTATGCATGCTACGATGAGTACGCGTAGCGGACGACTCGTGTGAGCTTTTCAATTTAAACAGAAGTTTGTGACAACAAATCGTATGCCTCTCGTACATCGTTACCCATACGCTACAATGGTGACACGAGCCGTGCGCGGACGGCCTTACTGAAATTGTTTATGACAAACACTAAAATCATAGCTCATTTGTTTTTTTAACTTTGAAATTTCCAGGGACGAAAGACCTCAGGTCGCTAGCCGTTTGTACTTTTCAGTAAAATAAAGATTGTTATTATTTGTTTCTTAAGAATGACGCCGATTAATTAAAGCCGAATAATTAAAAAATAAATTTAGAAATAAAGTATTATATTTTGTTGCGCTCGCGTTGGCAATGCGCGTACTTAAGTTTTATGTGGTTGGTGGCGCCGAATAAAATGTCATTGCATTGAAGTGAGTCAACTGTTTGATATGTCAAAATGGGCAGTGGAGAGAGAATTATTGAGATTTAAAGCCGCAAATTAATGGCATTTTAATAAGTTTTCTGCAATAATATACAAATTGAAACAATAACAGACATTCCAAAACGTAAAAACAATCGTAACTTGACAAAGAATACATTAATCAGAAAAAAGAAACAGGTAAACAATCACAAAATAAATATTTTGCAATGGAAGCTGTACCAAGACTCCCTATGATAAGCTTCGAACTTCTAAGTTCAAGTGCAGTGCAGTTTGGTTCGAAATTAAAACCAGTAAGTAATTCCATACACACCATTTAACGTTAAAATAATAATTAATTTAAATTTCAGTATATTACAAGTTTTTATCAAGAAGATCCTGAAAGTTACAACAACGAAATCTACCAACTAGAATCACTCAGAGTAAGAGCAGTATGGCCAGCGGTAGACATAACAAATTGTCAGATATTAAAGAAATATTACTGTCAGCTTCACTTTTTAAAGTCAAGATTTCCTATGGAAGAGGGCCAAGTCTCAGCTATCACTTTCCCCTGGAAAGATGATTACACAAAAGTGGCTTCTACTGTGCAAGACATAAACTTTGAACTTATGTGCGTGTTAATTAACATCGGGGCTTTACATTCAAAGCTGGGTGCGGAAGATAGCAGGGGAACACCGGAAGGAATGAAAATGGCTTGTACACACTTTCAATGTGCGGCTTGGGCTTTCCAAACTGTCCGAGATATCTACTACAAATTTATCAACCTAATTATTGTATCTGGAGAACAAATAAAAGGGATGCAAATGGTTTGTTTAGCTCAAGCCCAGGAATGTATCTTGGAAAAGTCTCTCCTTGATAACAGAAATGCTGCAATTGTAGCAAAAATAGCTATTCAGTTATCAGATTACTACAGCCGTGCATTAATATCTTTCAACTCTTTTCAAACACACAAGTCAAGTGGATTTGATACTATTGTCGCTGATCACTTACCAAACAATAAATACATCATGCAATATCTGCAATTTAAGATTTCTTACCATCGCTGCATTTCGTTACTTTATCAAGGACAACAAGCTGAAGAGTTGCAGAAAATGGGTGAAAGAGTTGCTTTCTATCAGGCTGCTTTAGAGAAATTGGAAGAAGCCAGGAAACAATCGGAAAAAATCTCTAGTTCAAATCAAGGACCGTTCAAGAAAACCATCACTTTTACTCTAGATGTTGTTGAAGGCAAACGGAAGGCTGCTGTAAACGAAAATGAGTTCATTTACCATGAAGATGTTCCCAAATTTGATCTACTACAAGAAATGAAAGGGGCTTCATTGGTTAAAGGAATTGCTTTTAATATTCACGATCTAGGTAAACAATATTTTTTTATATTTATATATATATTTCGAAGTCATATTGTGAAACAGTCGGCAGTTTGTGTAGCTTACGAAATCACTGAATGTATCAGGAAATTGTTTAACTGAGATTTACACTATCTTTCTTACCTTCTTTCTGATTCGAAGTTTATAGAAATATTCTTAGTGAAGTTATCTGCTAGTATGAAGCTACTTGTCTTATTTATCAGACTGATTAATAAAGAGATATACAAAGAAACATATGTAATGTAGTTTCATGAACTGCGTCAGTCATATCGTGTAGTTGAAATGGAATACACAAACTGCCGGCTGATCATGCAATGACTTGGTTTTACACATTCTGTTAGATTTCACTATGTGACGACTGTCATATAACAATCAATCAACATATATATATATATATTTTTTTTCTTCGAAGAGAGGAGGAAAAGCGTTATGCACACCAAGGTAGTGTCGGACCCGCCCCGACTAAAACCTCCTCTCATGACTTCTCGTTTTCCTGGAACCGCGTGAGCATTACTTCGGGAAAAGAGAACTGGTGTTCTAATCAACCTATATCCGTTTCTTCTTTTTGCCGTTCTTGTACGATATTCCGCGCAAGGGTATCCACAATATTCCACGTATCCTGGTTAACAAGCATGAACTCCACACAATTATGGCTAGTTAGTGTAACTCCCGCTGCATTATGTGCTGCGTCTATTAGCAGTCTCCATTTATCGCAGTGGAAGAACACGTGGTTTGCATCTTCTACCACCATGCATTTTCGGCACAAGTCACTATCGGTGGAAGAGGTGGAAGCGATTCCAATAATTATTGAACCACCTGTGCCCACTCAGCAATTGGCAGAGGTAGAAATTTATCTCTCCGTGCTTGCGTCCTATCCAGTTTGTAAGATCTGGTATCAGTAAGCGTGTCCATGCCCCTTTTTCGGTTTCCGTTGCCCATTTTCGCTGCCATTCGGTAAGTATTTCCCAGTCGGTGCTACTTTCTATTCCTTTGGCAATTTGATACTGAAGACACCTCTTTTCAATTTGGAGATCAATGGGTGGTATTCCGGCCAGTACCAATGCAGCTTCCGTAGACACAGTTCGAAAACTGCAGCATATCCTCAGCGCCACTCTACGTTGTACCCCTGCCACGAGTTTTCTGTATTTTTCCCACTTGGTAGCTTGGCTTGGATCGAATGTGCCACGTTTGCTAAAATCTTCCTATTGGATGATTTTGTTCCCCCTAGGTTTGGCATAATTCTGCTTAGTGCCATTACGGATTTTTCAGCTTTGATGCTGCATGTCGCCACATGTTCCTTCATTTCACAGTTGTGATCGAATACTACTCCGAGATATTTCAACTGCGATTTTGTTTCTATCACTTCATTTTCGAGCTGCAAGGTGGCTCTTTTAAATTTTCTGCCTCCGTAAAGTATTAGGGCTTCCGTCTTTTCTGCTGCCAGTTTCAGGCCCTTATTGCGGATTTCGGACGACAGCTTGGCCAAGACCCAGTTAGTGTTACTGACTAACTCCAGCTGTATTTTTGCTTTGCAAATAATGGCTGTATCATCAGCGAATCCAACAATGGTTGTCCCGGTAGGTACTTCTATTGTAAGCACTGAATTATAGAAAATATTCCAAAAGATAGGTCCCAGAATGGAGCCTTGTGGTACCCACATTCCATTTGCATGTTCCTGCCCAGCCCAACAAGTATTGATCTCTCAGAGAGATAGTTCGATATTATTAGACGCAGGTACATTAATACGCCCATGTCTTTGAGCGCCAGCATGATTCCTTCCCATGGTGCTGATTTGAAAGCATTGCGGATATCTAAAGTAGCCATTATGCAGAGTTCTCGGTTATTTGGTGCCCTTGATTTGATGCTATTAACTATCTTCAGTACTTCTTGCATTGCTTCAGTGGTAGACCAGCTTTTCCTGAATCCGTATTGGTGGTTATATAGTTTCCCATTGATTTCGCAGTAGAGCCTGTTTGCAATAACTCTTTCAAATAATTTCCCAAATACGTCCAGTAGACAAATTGGTCTAAACTTAGTGGAGTCATGTTTCTGGATAAGAACTAATTTCGCTATCTTCCATTGACGTGGAAAGATTCCCTTTTGTAGGAGTGCGTTATAGACTTCAAGAAGGGTGTCGAGTTCCGATAGGGCTGCAGCCTTCACTACCTCTGGTGGTAGTCTATCTGGACCAGCAGCCTTTTTATTCTTTACTTGAGATATTGCTGTTGTGAGCTCTTCAGCATCAATTGGAGGCAGTGGGCAGTCTGGTAGTATAGCTTCCCTTATTGGTGTCGTTTCGGTGCGTGGAAAAAGTTCCTTCGCAATTTCCAATTGTCTTGCATCATTTAGCTTGACTCTGGGGTACAAATGGGCTTTCTTCATAACAATCTTCTAGCCAATTCCCCATATATCTTCGTCTATTTCGTCGCAGATTTTAGTCCATGCAAGCTGTTTTGACTTGTTGATCGCGGTCTTTAGTGCCTTTTTGTGCGATTTATATTCGCCTTTGAATCTCTCTTTCTGTGGTAGTGGAAGGCTTTGGTTACGATTGCTTCTTACAAGTTTTCTCTTGTACCGCAGGCAGGTTTTGCGTAGATTCGCTATTTGCTCGTTCCACCAGTATGCTGGCTGTCTCTTTTTTTGCTAGAAACGAGTTATTACAGGCTATTGTACATTCTTGGACTACATTTTCTGGAGTTAGATGTTCAAGCTTGTTTTTCCTTATTTTCATTCCTTTCTTGAAATTTTGGGTAAAGATATCCATGCTTTTACTATCTATTTTCCAACCCACAATTTTCCCTGCTCTGCTTTTCTTTCCTTTTTTGTTAGCGTCTTTTACTTCGTAGATATACATGTGATCACTCAGACTCTCATCTTCTAGGACTTGCCAGTTACTGATATTTATGGCTGTGTTTTCGGATGTTAGCGTGAGGTCAATTATTGAATGGCTGATGCCTCTCCTAAAAGTCGGTTCATTCCCTTGGTTGTGCAGTATAAGATTATTACCTGCGATCCAGTCCAGAAGAGTAGTACCTCTCTTGTCGCCAGCTTCATTTCCCCATATAGTAGATTTAGCATTTAGTAGATTTAAGTCCCCACCTACTATACATTTGGTTCCCACTTGCTTTATACTACCTTGGAGTCTATCTAAGAAATCTTCAAACTCGCTTATTTCACAGTTAGGTGAGATGTAGCATGAATATTAAACTATTCCACACACCTTAACCCAGATAAATCCTTCATTATCCAGTCTGAAGCTGTCGATATCGACTATTTGGCTTGTTATTTTGATGGTGACATCTCTAGATTTGTCTGTAAACCATCCTACCTTGCGTACTGTTTTATTATTCGGTTCGGAGATAATTAGTATGTCGACATCGTGTGTCGTTGCGTAGTTGCATGCCAGATCTTTACTTCTTGCTGTGTTAAGCTGCAGGGTTTTTATGCTCATTGCAGGTCAGCTCTCCGATCCTTGCTGTCGTATCCTCTCCTTTTACTCCTTATATCTTTAACATATTTCGCATACACTGGGCATAACATACTATCCGCTCTATGTTCCTGTGTGTTACATTCGAAACACCTAGGCGGGTTTTTGCAGTCTTTCGCTGTGTGATCACTTTGTCCACATTTAAAGCCTGCTTTCGTCCTGTCTTCCTTGTTAGGACATTTCGCTGCCACATGGCCAAGCCTAAGGCACTTAAAGCAAGCAGATGCTTTAAGTGCCTTAGGCTTGGTGAAAATTTTTCTTCTATTCGGCACCTGCTCCAACCAATATGGATTCGGGTTTGTTTCAGCATCTTCCCCATAGCAGTTTCTGGCATAGTAATAAAAGCGTGCCTAAGGCCCCTCTTGTTCATGCTTCCCATTATTCTTGTCGCTATGGTAGCGTTTTCGCCAGTTATTATTTTAACAGCTTCTTCTAGTTCATCTGGTTCTATATCTGGATCTAGGTCTCTAATTACGATGGTTCCTGTCTTTTCTATTACCTGAGCTTTTCCAGATTCTCCTATCTTACTTGCCACTTGTTGTTCGAAAGATTGTACGTTATCATCTTCCTTGCAGGTAAATTGTATTTGTATCTTCATGTTATCGGGAGATGTATGTACTCTGTGCACTTGAACGCCGATCTTTCTGACATCAATGTCTTTTTTTAAGCCCTTAAGCATTCCAGCATAGCTTAAATTGGGTTCCTTTGGTGTAATCGTCATGGTCTTTATCTTTCTCTTCCTAGTCCGTTGGACTTCCCATTTTAGTGGATTATCGTTTTTCATCTCGGGAGTATTTTCGGTCCCTGTGTCGTGAAGACTCATCTTCCTTGGACTATTTTTCCTTCTACGATCCCTGTTTCGGGAAACTTTTAGCGTAAACTTAGTGTCCGTTTTATGTCCAAAATATTCCAAGACTTTTCGGATTGGAGTTTCCAGGTTTTGGTGGGGTGTTCCAAACAAGTACAAACACTCATTTTCCTTCAGAAAAATTTCACCGGTGGTGTCGAAGAGTTTCGAGATAACACTTAGGGTTTCTTTTGTGACATTTTTTTTATCCTTCGATCCATCAATTCCCACTATATACGTGTGGACGTGGCGCTCCCGTTCTTGGTTATCTTCTGTGATTAGGACTGTACTTGACTTCACCCTTAAGATGTCACTAGGTTTAATTTGTTTGTCCTGCATAAATGGCTGTGTCTGTTTAGGAAGTTGTATTTCATTATCGGCTTCGGGTGGCACATCTACTATCACCACTGTATTTTCCTGCTGTGTCTGGACGAGAATATCTTCTTTCTTGGTTTCGGTTTTAACATACGTTTCTCCGGGCCAGTTATTGATTAACACCTGTATTAGGTTTTCTTGATTATCTTCTTTGTTAAGTATCTCGTGTATATCTGCAATCCTTAGTAATCGAGACTTTTCAATTTTATCTGTTTGTGTACTGGCGTCCTGTGGCTGTCTTGTACTGTTTTTTCCCGCACCGTTTCCCATATTTATCCCCGCATTTTCATCTGATTGTGACTTCTGGCTCGTTTCCTGTAGAAATGTGTCTGTTTGAGTCGTAGAGTTGCGTGTCTCCAGCGGAGTAGCCACATCTAAGGCAGTTATTTTATCTATTTCCTTGCGAGACGAAATTTGTTCTCTTTCAATCAACATTCGCGACACAAGGTTTCTTAGGGCGGCACTAATGTCCCTTATCTTCTTTTTAGTGTTTGAACTGTCGTCGACGCTTTTACACAGTTTAGCCACCATTCGTTCTACCTTAAGAAGAGTGTCCTCGACGCACGTACTCTTTGCAGGTGGTTTTTCAGCATTGTCTTCTCCTTGCCGTTTCCTCTTGTTCTGATAGGTATCTGGGGTGTATGAGATATCTCCTACTGATGCCGATCTTCTAGGTGACCTGTTTATGATAGTGCTTCTTTTAAATGGATCAGGCGCGTTACCTATCTGCCTTTCACTAGGCGAGCCCGCTGGATCATCCAGCATCCTGTCCAATTTTCTACCAATAGCTTTTGAGCACACCCGGGCCTGGTTACTCGCCACAGGTGTAGGAGCGTTGCATGATGACGACCCAAGTAAGCTCGCTCCCGAGCTACAAGTGCCGGTTCTGGTTTTACCGAATTTCCCCTGTCCCATAGATTTCGTCTCCTTTCCTTCATTCATTTCGCATCTTTGTTTAATAGGTGAGAGGATTGCTCTCTGCGCCTCCTATTCTGCGGGTTTTCTGTAGGGGTTTGCTCCCTTAGCCTTTGGATGCCTAAATCCTCACTGCAAGGCAGTAGTTGCTAATTTTGGTCCACCCCGAGTATTTTATTTCCTCGGTACCCACCATATCTGGTGAGAATTCCCCGATATATATGTATATATATATATATGTATATATATATATATATATATAAATATATATATATATATATATATATATATATATATATATATATATATATATATATATATACATATATATACAAGGTGGTGTTAAAATTTGGAATCAAACCAATAATTTCTTTATTTACTGTTTTTGGAATAATCGCTAGGACCCGTAAATTTTATTTTCCAAAATGCAAAGTAATGACAAAAAAAATTTCGTGACGTCATTGGTGTTTGCCCTATGACGTCATCGACATTTTTTTTAATGGTAACCCCCATTTTTTATTCTCGATTTGGATAGACATTTTAATTGTTTAAATGGTGGTGTAAATATTTTGATATGTTACATAAGAAAATGTACGAAAAGAACTGATTTGAGTTTTACGAAAAACGGCATTAGCCACTTTAGAAAAATGGGTTTGTACAACATGAAAATCTTAATAATTTTATGACATGTCATCGAACAAATCGGTTTTATTTAAAAAAATACACATTTTTATAAAATCTTTTTTTTTCTCTGCCTTTTTTTAAATTGCGATTCTCACTTGTTTCGTTTGCTTCTGATTAGGGCGAAGTAAATTTTTTGTTTTGTTTTTAATTTGGGTTTGTAACGTCGGGACGTAGAGGTTCGGGTTCGGAAATACAAACGCAAAGGTGATGTATTTACAAACAACTATTTATTAGCTAAGTCACAGTTACTTTTATAATATGAGGATCTACCAAGATCTACTAAGTAAAGCCAGGGCTGTCAAGTTCTAGTTAGGTGTAACTGCAAGCAAGCACCTAGACGAACTCTCCTCCCTTGTACGATGTAGCGGTTTATATACCGTAGGGTTGTTTACACAACGGCCGATTACAGCCAGGGTGGTGGAACTCGAGTGGGGGTGGACCAATAGGGTGCGACCCGGGACAGGGTTGCTGCGCGACGGGCAGCGCTCCGAGAGGGTACTCGCTGGGCCCTCTGGTACTATTTCCGCTACAGTCTCCCCCTCAGGTCCAAGGTAGCGTCTCGCTATTGGGCCTGTTTCGGGTGCTTTCTGGGGCGTCCTCGGCATCGGATGGGGGCCACAGGTGCTGAGGGTTCCTCTGTCGGTGACACGAATGGAGTCAGCTGGGAGACGTGATAAACTCCGATGATCCGCGAGGCCTGTTCCAGGGTCTCTATTTCGAAGCTGGTAGGGCCTTTAGAGAGCGGATGCGGTAGGGACCATCTCGTCTGGGCAAAAATTTTGCGGAGATCCCTTGGTGTGCCTTACTGAGGGTGTGTACTTCTACCAAGACTAAGTCACCAACTTGGAGGACAGGGCTCGGCATCCTGTTGTTGCTCGTGGACTTCTCGGGCTAGTTTTAATGTATCTGCAACTCGTAACCGGAGAGGTGTGGCGTCGGCCAAAAAGTTTTCAGAGATTAACATCAGGTAGGCGGGAGTAAATCCAGTGGCTTGACTGCGGGCGGTATTCATGGCAAATCTTATAGGCGAGCTGATCCGGCCACGAGGGGTGGGGTTGATTACCGATTTGTATAGCTATTTGCGTTTTGAGGTCCCTATTTCTCCATTCCACAGGGTTGGCCTCAGGGTGATACACCGGGGTGAATGAATGGGTTATTCCTAGGCAAAAAGTAATTTTCTGCATTACGGCGCTGGTGAACTGGGTGCCATTATCGCTGATGATGCGACGCGGCAGTCCATACCGGAAGCCGATTTCCTTTATGATTGTCCACGCACAATTTTCGGCTGTAGCTTCGGTGAGGGTGAATAGTTCGAACCACCGGGTGGCGTAGTCCTGGATGATTAAAATCCATTTCTCGTCCTGTTTGGAGGCCGGGAGAGGGCCGAATAAATTGACCGCTATCACCCCCATTCGTTGGTTTAATATCGGAGTCTGGAGCAGGCCCACCGGCTTCATGTTGCCGGGCTTGTAGCGCTGACACTCCAGACATGTCCGTAGATAATCAACGACGTATCGCCGCATCCCGGGCCAGTAATATCGGGCGGAAATACGGTGAAGTGTTTTCTCCACGCCGTAGTGTCCGGCGCTTGGGGCGTCATGATATTCACTCAGGATGCGGGGGCGGTCGTGGCTGGGAGACACCAGCTGGGCCTCTTCGTTGTCCGTCTCCTGAGAATATCGGTATAGAACACCTTGGTTCAATATGTATCCTCGGGTGGTCCATTGCGTGGATACCTCTGGCTCGAGGGAAGTTAATTGTTCTATGATGTGTTTTAACTCGGGGTCCCGGAGCTGTCCTTCCCATAGCTCTTGCGGGCCGTGGACCGGGATGTCCACTTGTATGGTACACAGGGAGCAGGCGGCTGTGGTGACGTCCGTGCAGGGGGGGGGGGTGGAGGTGGGGTGAGAGAATAGGTCGGCTAGCGCATTGGCGCGTCCTGATGTGTGTTGAATCACCAGGTTATATGGCTGCAGCTGTAGGGACCGGCGGGCTAGGCGTCCTGTAGGCGATTTTATTGACATCAGCTAAGGGGCTGGTGGTCTGTTATTACAACTGCCGTGGTTTCTTCAATATAACCGCGAAACTTGGTGACGGCGTATACGATGGCTAGAGCCTCTCGCTTCGTGGTTGTGTAGTTTCTTTCGGGGCCGGTCAGTTGGCGGCTTGTATGCTCGATCGGGTGCTCGTCGTCTCCCACCCCCTGGAGTAGGGCTGCTTCGATGGCCCGGGTAATGACATCGGTGCGTAGGATAAATGGTTTAGTCAGGTCGGCCTGTCTTAAGATGGGGGCCGTCACCACTCGTGTTTTTAGCTTTTCGAAGGCGTTCTGCTGTGCTAGACCCCATTCCCAAAAGGGCGTCCTTTTTAAACAGGTCGCTGATGGGTTTAGCCATGTCCGCGAAGCTAGAGATAAATCGTCGACACCATGAGCATGTCTCTAGAAAAGAGTGAGCGTGATTTAGATTTGGTGGAGGCCCTAGGTCGGCTATCGATTTTGTCGTGATGCCGGCGGCGGAGAGACGGTGTCCTAGGTACTTAACCTCGGGGCATCCAAAGAAGCATTTATCACGATTCATTCGTAGCTTGTAATGTCGCAATTTGTCAACACTTCGCGGATCTGAGCGAGGTGGCCTGTGGTGTCTGCCGACAGCAAGATTAAGTCGTCTAGGTAAGCAAGTAGGTTTAGACTAGGGAGGCCAGTCCGGAATCGGTCCATTAGGCGTTGATATGCGGAGGAAGCGTTTCTTAAGCCAAACGCCATCCTAGTAAAACGATACAGGTCAAAAGGACAGATAAACGCTCTTGTCTCGGTCCTCCGTTCGTAGCGCTACTTGCCAATATCCTGCCTGTAAATCCATCGTGCTAATACACCGAAACCGACCGGTTGTTTGCAGAAGATCGTCGATTCGCGGCAGTGGATAGGCGTCGGGACGAGTGATAGCATTCAGGCGTCGGTAGTCGACGCACAGTCTGAGGGTGTTGTCGGGCTTGGGCACTAGGACTACTGGGGCGGCCCAGGGGCCGTCGCACTCCTGTACGACGCCGGTGTCGATAATTTTTTCAATTTCGGTGCGCAGAAATTCTCGCTTCAGTAGTGTCAGCCGGAGGCGCCGATATGGGGGTTGTTGCGGTGGTTGTTTCGATTATGTGCTCGGCGAACGGCGTCGGCGGTCCGTTGCCCTGGAATAAGTCATCATATTCGTCGAGCATGGTGTTGAAAGTGGCGCGTTCTTCGGGGGTAAAGTCCGGGCCTTCCTCCGGCCGGAGATGTAGGGAGGCCGCGCCCAACAAAGTAGGTTCAACCTCCATCATGTCGTCGTGGAATAAATGGGATGTGGCGGCGATAGCGTCGAACTACTTATATTCGGCAGCACTAGAGGCGAGAAATACTTGCCAGTAGTTCGGTGTCTGCTTTTTTTGTTGTGTTATCGGACTCGGAGGGTCGTAGCCCCTTTCCATTTCCATAGGAGCCCTTGCTACTTCGTTGTTGGAACTGGAACTCTTGGTGGCCAGGGATGCAGAGCCCAACTTTCGGGGACGGTTTACGATTTCCTGTACCCCATCCTTGGCCGTAAATGAGAAAGAAAGTTCCGGTTGATCTCGGAAGTGGTACTTCCGTCCGGCTAGGTCTAACACGATGCCCGCGTCCTCGATGAAGTCGGCCCCTAATAGAGTTTTCGAGGTAGGGTTCGTTGACAGACAGACGAAGGTAGTGGTGATGTGGAGCTTCTCGGTGGTAGTCACTGTTGGCGCGCGTATCGTTTTGTTGCTTCCATCCGCGAGTGTGGCGTCTACAATTTCCTGGTTTATCACATGTTTTGTGTGTCTGAGTCGTTCAAATAAACTGGCGCTGGCGACGCTTGTGCCGGCAGCGGTGTCGAGGAAGGCGGTTCCCTGAATTCCCGCTATTTCCGTGGTGACAGCGGGACGAGGTCTTGGGCCCAGCTTGGGGGTGGTGTCCACCAAACAAAACCCTACGGTAGAGGCTCTGGTAGAAGGGGTCACTGGTACCGGGAGTGCTATTGCATTTGGGTCAATTTCGTCGGAACACTCTAGGTGTATTGCATCCATAGCAACGAATATCGTTTATACTTCTCCCGTTTTCTTGGACTCGGCTCGTTGGGTGGGGCGGCTCGTTTTTTTTTGTTTTTTTCGGCATTCTTCGACCGTGTGGCCCATGTTTCGTCAGTAGTCGCAGCGGGATCTCGTTTTTTTGTCGGTAGCTTCGGTTTTCAACTGCGTCGTTTTTTTTTCTTGCCAATTTTTCCATGGTGTCCTCGGCGGCTCGGGCTTTCGTTAGCAAACTTTCGAAATTATCGATATCTTCCCGTTGCAGGCGATCTCTCGTTGTCGGTCTAAGAAGTCCAAAAATTATATCGAGTTGCCATTTATCTTCAAGTTTGTCGGTCAGCCTGGCGAATAGGTCCCTCTGAATTGTGACATATTTGTTGATTGGCATGTTTTCTGCTTGGGGGTTCGTGACGATTTCT
The DNA here is from genome assembly GCA_944588485.1 of Phosphuga atrata. Classification (NCBI taxonomy): domain Eukaryota; kingdom Metazoa; phylum Arthropoda; class Insecta; order Coleoptera; family Silphidae; genus Phosphuga; species Phosphuga atrata. Next base: position 5,247,601 of record OX155901.1, read on the forward strand.
TGGAAAATCCGGTAGTTTGATTTCGCTGGGGCGTATGATTTTCTTATTAGGTTCTTAGCTTCTTCCCAGGTCGCGGCTTGGTGCTTTATCCCATTCCACCATTGGTTGGCTTCTCCGACTAGTAGGAGCGGGAGTCCAACAAGAGCATTCTCGTCCGTGATGTTCTGCAACTGAATATAATAATTATGTACTCTACTGTTCTCTACTGTTTTGTAGATGGTGGTCGTCGTGATAAATTCTTCTACTTTATCGGCACACCTAGTGCCCTCAAATCGGGTTGTACAGTGAGTAAAATGTTTGTTGTTTTCCGTTGGCGGACGTTCGTAATTCCTGGAATTGCTCCGCTGTGAGTTGTACTGCGGCCATGTTTTGTAGTCAAGGGCTTATTCTCGGCTGCGTGATTATTCGGGCCGCATGTTTGGGCGCCAGTTGTAACGTCGGGATGTAGAGGTTCGGGTTCGGAAATGCAAACGCAAAGGTGATGTATTTACAAACAACGATTTATTAGCTAAGTCACAGTTACTTTTATAATGTGAGGATCTACCAACGTCTACTAAGTAAAGCCAGGGTAGTCAAGTTCTAGTTAGGTGTTGCTGCAAGCAAGCGCCTAGACGAACTCTTCTCCCTTATACGATGTAGCGGTTTATATACCGTAGGGTTGTTTTCACAACGGCCGATTACAGACAGGGTGTTGGAACTCGAGAGGCGGTGGACCAATAGGGTGCGACCCGGGACAGGGTTGCTGCGCGACGGGCAGCGCTCCGAGAGGGTACTCGCGGGGCGCTCTGGTACTATTTCCGCTACAACTCTCTTTTTTCTTTGCCTTTTTAGGGTTCCGTACCGAAAACGGAACCCTTATAGGATCACTTTGTTGTCCGTCTGTCCGTCCGTCTGCCTGTCTGTCAAGACCATTTTTCTCAGGAACGCGTAGAGGTAACAAGTTGAAATTTGTATCAAATACTCGGGTCTGCGGTCTCTTTCAGCTGTGAAAAAATCAAAGATGTAAGTCAACGCGATCAAAAGATATGACCGTTTATGTCGCATATTTTGCGATTTCACGAGGGAATCAAAACCTATATGGTACTTCCCGTTGACCTAGAATCATGAAATTTGGCAAGAAGCGTGTCTTACAGCACATGTAAAGGGAAAAATCTGAAAACCGTAAATATGTAGTTTAATTACAAGAAAAATGCGAATTTACTATTAGAAACTTATGAAAATACACTAATGTGTTGCGTGGTATTGTCAGGCACTAGAAACATATGGGTTGCATACAGTTAGGTCCTGCTAAAGATACCTTACTTACAAGTTTGTACGGAACCCTCGGTGCGCGAGTCACAACTCGCACTTGGCTGTTTTTGCGATTCTCACTTGTTTCTTTTGCTTCACATTAGGGCGAAGTAAATTTTTTGTTTTGTTTTTAATTTGGGTTTAATTTTTTTTTTTTTTTCAGTTAAATGTTAAATTTAATTTAACTTTTTATAATCGGCGTTTGACTAGTAAACGAAAGCAAAAGCAAACGAAACAAGTGAAAATTGCAATTGAAAAAAAGGCATAGAAAAAAGAGAGCTTATGAAAATTTGTATTTTTTGAAAATAAAACCGACTTGTTTGTCATCACCGATGTCATCATCACCGTCATCACCGATTTGGTCCAAATTTACAGTATATGTAGGGCTTGACTATAAATGAAAGTGACGCAAGCGAGAGGGCCAGATGGCCAAGCGTTAAAAAAATAACTCAGTTTTTTACGCGGACCGGTAAGTTACCGACAACTCATAAGCCCGCTATGTTAGCATAAATAGTACGAGGATCGCTGGTTCGATTCCCCGCGGGGACGCTTTTTTTTATTTAATTTTTAAAATGACTTTTATTATTATTATTGTTTTAACTTTTTCATTGTAATTATTAATTTGTCAATTAAATTATTTTATTAGTATTAATATTTATTATTTGTTTCTTTATAACTTTTTGGTGACGGGGTAGCTGCGGATAAATAAAACGACAGACTCGGAGACGTGTAACTGTTTATTACTCTACTACATATACTGTCGACTGTTCGGCGGTTGTTGTCAGATGTGTAGTTTTCAGTTGTCGGAGACGTTCTCCCTGGTCGAGCCCTCGGTAAAACGCATCTTACCTCCCGGGAACTTGGCGAGGGAGGCTTTTCGTTGTCCCGATTGTTTATCCGTTTTTCCCTCCACTACTTGGTCCTGACGCCAGGTAACACCAAGGAAAACCGGCCTCGTTATTCAAGGCAAAAAAACCAGCGTTGTTATTCGGGGTAAACCGAATACCTGGGTCCGGGCCATCCCGCTCATAAAACGGTCTGGGCCAGATTATAGGAATAATCTTTGAGGAAAGACCCGAAAGAGAAAACCCGAATCTCTGTTGCAGTCTGTGATGACATTAATATTAACATAACATGATAATAATAAATTAATGAGTCCCTACAACTTCAACGGTTAATTCTTAAAATTGCTTTCTTTTATTATTACTATTATTGTTATGATTCTTTATTCTATTTTTACGATACTTGCGCCACAAATTAACCGTAGTAATTCATAATGTAGTATTCTTGCTTATAATTTTACAAAGGTATTTCCAGAGGTATTGTAATTAAAGCGCACACGAGGAATTGGTATATAAAATTAGATATTTTTATTATTGTACAGGTGAATCACATGTGCTGGGGTGATAATTATCGTAAAAACAAGGGAAACAGTAATTGTGTCGGCACCTTGCACACGTTACAAAAGCCGCATTTCTACAGCTGCATGGCTTTTTTAATTTATCCAGCTTTAAAAACAAGCTTGATTTACATTCATAAAAGTTTCTCTGTCGTCGCAGAGTTTGGCAGCAAACCACGCGTAATGCAACATGTCGCGGAATATTGGCGAGAATAGCTGGTGATGCAGGATGGAATGTATTTTGATGCAGTCTTCTCGGGATGTGATTTCTCGTTCTCTCTCGATGAGATATGAGCAGTTTGGAATCTTCCTGATAAAGTTCTTTACCTGACGATAAAAATACACGTCGCAGGGTTGCACTAGATGAGTGCATTTCATTTATTTATTTATTTATTTATTTATTTATTTACGGGTAGCACCCAATTCAAAAATATGTTTTTATAAAGGTATATGATACATGAATACTTATAACTAAGGGTAAACCTAAAAACTATACGAATGAACATAATGTGTTTTTTTTTTTTTTTTTACAAATTAAGAAGCGACGGCAATCTTCGTTTCAAGCTACTTTCGGAGATATTAAAAAAATCCACTTGAATTTCGTTAGCGTTCGATATAATTCTGGCTAATGGTGAATGTTTTCCATAATTGCATCTGTGGAAATCAATTGCAAAAGTCTGAGTGTTTCGAGTTACTCTAGATGGAACATGTAGGCCAATTAATGACAGGAGATGTGGACAATCAGCATTATAGTTCAAAATCTTATGCAGAAATCTAATGTCTGCATAAACTCTACGAGTGCTGAGTTTCTCTATTTTTGTTGTATTGCGAACTTCTCTCAGTGAGTTTTGAATTAAAGGTATATTCAATTGATAGGCTAAATATCTCAAAAATTTGTTCTGAGTTTTTTCTATATTATTTATATGGATTTCATATGTTGGTGACCATACACATGAACAATACTCCAATATTGATCTAACCAAAGAATAATAAAGAGTTTTTATGGAATCGACATTAGTGAATTCTCTTGTGGTCCTGCACACAAAGCCCAGCATTTTTGTCGCCTTATTGACAACCTGCTCAAAGTGGAGATGAAAATTAATCTCGGTGTCAAAAAGAACACCGAGATCCCGAACAAAGTTTGCTCTTGTGAGAGGTTCACCTTCAATATTATACCCAAATTCAATATGTTCAAGTGATCGATAAAAAGACATAACATTGCATTTGTTTACATTCAACTCCATGTAATTTTCAGTGCACCATTTGACAATTGAAGTAAGGTCCTTTTGAACATTTTCACAATCTTGTTCGTTGTTGACATGGCTAAAGATTTTAAGATCATCTGCGAACAGCAAAAATTTTGAATGTTTAATTATTCCTTCAATATCATTGATGAATATATTGAACAAGAAGGGGCCCAGATGGCTTCCCTGTGGTGCTACTGAAGTGACGTGAATCTCCTCCGATGTGAAACTCTTGACTTTTACATATTGATTTCTGTCTCGAAGATAGCTTGCGAACCAGTTCTGTAAATTTCCATGAAACCCTATCGCTTCTAATTTCTGAAGCAAGACAGTATGATTAACTGTGTCGAATGCTTTGGAAAAATCTGTGTAAATTACATCTACTTGATGCTTCTGTTCCAGGGCACTCAACACAAATTGTGTTATTGTTAACAAATTTGTAGTTGTTGATTTACCCATGCAAAAACCGTGCAGCTCTTGTATAATAACTTGGTTTAGTGGGTTTTTATTTGATCACAGATCAGACTCTCTAATAATTTTGGGATTGCACTCAGAATTGTGATCGGTCTATAATTTTGTATGTTTGCTTTATCTTTCGACTTGAAGATTGGGGTGATAAAACTAGATTTCCACAAAAGTGGAAATTCCCCTAAGTTCGATGATGAAGTAAATAGATGGAACAAAGGTTTTGCCAAGGTAAATCTACATTTCTTCAATAACAATGGAGCTATTCCATCTGGTCCTGGACCTTTATTGGAGTCTAATTGGTATAATTTATTCAATATGGTTTCCAAGCTGAAATTACAGGAACTCATATCTATAGTTTTATCACATTTGAATCCTAACAAATTTGCATTAGCAGTGTCCTGTTTGTAGACTGATTGAAACTGGCGTGCAAAGCCGTTAGCTATTTCATTTCCTGTTGTACATGATTGTGTTCCTAAGTACATAGTATCTGGTAAGCCATGATTTTTCTTTTTATAGTTTACAAAATTCCAGAAATGTTTTATATTCCTACCTACGTTATTTTCCGTACATTTTATATAGTTATCATAACATTCTTTACTCATTATTTTACACTGTTTTCGAAGTTCAGAAAAAATTAAATAATCATCCCAGCTGTTACTAATTTTATAACTTTTATGAGCTTTTTTCTTTTCAAATATCAAATATTTCATATCGTTGTTAAACCAACAAGGGAATTTAGGCTTGCTAAAGCGAATATAGGGAATGAAATTGTTTATTCCTGTACATAAAATATTATAGAAAATTTCTGTAGCGTTATTGATGTCTGTTATACTGCCTAGCTGATTGTCCCAGTCTACAGTGGACAAGTAGAAGTTTAGTCCAATGTAATCTCCTCTTTTGAAGTTGAAATAAGAGTTGGCAAATTTCAGATCGTTGAAATCTTTGTTCAAGGTAATTGATGAGACTGTGGCTGGATGATATGGATCACAAGGCAGCAAACAGTCATCAGCAATTTCTACAGTGATAATGTCTTTATCTTTCGTGAATATCAAGTCTAGCATAACACCAAAACAATTTTTAATGGAATTTGATTGAAAGAGATTATGAAATGCTAGAGATTCAACAAGCGTTTGAGCTGCATTATTATTATTATATATAGCAGATACGCCCAATTCGTCATTATACCATTCAACATTTGGTAAGTTATAGTCACCATACAGAAGCAGTTTTGTTTCGGGAAATCTCTCTATCACACTATCTACAGTTGCACAATGATCTTCATATAACTCCTGACGAGAGCTGGGTGGAAGATAGATCCCACCAATAATTAGATCTTCACCATAATTAGATACCTTGACAAATATTTGTTCCACGTTATTCACGTTGATAGTTATGACATTACTGGAATAATGCTTCTTCACCGCTACAAGAACGCCTCCGCCTCTGGATTTTTGACTTGTTAGTATTGACCGATCTTTCCTGTATAAATCATATTGCGACAAACCAAGTTCCTCATCATGAATATTTTCGTAGAGCCAAGTCTCAGTGAAAACAATAACATCATAGTCACTGATAGCTGCATTAAGTTCTAATGTCGTAATTTTAGTTCTGATACCTCTAACATTTTGATAGTATACACGCAATATGTTCTGTTCAATCTGGGGGCTGCCCGTAGAATTTAGTTTTTTCTTTGAGAAGTGTTAGAGACAATTTTCGGCATTCCCTGTATGTATCGAATGGTTAGATTGTTTTCTCCTTTCTCAGTCCTATCGTTAAGTTGTTGGCGAAGATTTCTGAGATGGTTCCTCTGATTAAGAGTTAAATCAGAGCTGACTCTAATTTCTAGAAGGTTTATTTTGTTTTTATTTCTCAGGACGAATAAAGCATCATCACTACTGTCAAGAACAACTTTTACAGGTCGGGAGGTATTATTGTTTTTGCCAACACGAAAGACTTTTTTGATGTGTAGTTGTGGATCTAAGGCATGCAATATATCATTGACTTTGGAATTGTCATCATCAATTTTGCCTTTTGTTGTAACTGCATTGGACTCGGGAACGTTGTACATCATTATATTGTTGGATCTTTTTCTGGGTTCTTCCAGTTCACGGACTACTGAATCAAAATCAGTTTACTGTTCTGGAGAAGTTTTAGCTTGTTTAATTGTGGTGAGTTCATCAGCAAGCTCACTCATTTTTTGTTCGAGTTTCAATTTGTTTTTTCATAATTGGCAACAATCTAAGCCCTTCTTGGCAGTCACTGCAAAAATATTTGAGTACTCTTTTATTTTTTAGCTGCATACATCTGACTTCAGAAGAAGTGAGCTCAGCGCAATGTAGTGCATTCTTGTGGAACACCCATCACATTGACAAGAATCATCGTCATTGCACTCTTTATCACACTTGAAGCATTGCATGATTCCTTGTTTAAAAATATTAGGCACACCACTGCTGAATGTTCGTATTTCTTTTTACAGGTCGTTATTTTTTGCAGAGTGATAAAAAATTGTTTGTGTTGAACTCACTGGATTTTGATACCTGATATTTGTTTAGATTATTTCACTATTGCATTAATTTTTGCTAATCACTAATCTTCTGATAGCTGGAATTTATTATAAATAAATTTATACTTTAATATACAGTATAAATTATCTCGTTAATTTTGAAGAGCTGATAATCAAATTGAGGTTAGAGTTTAGTTGTTCATTTCGGTGGAATCACTTTAATACTGCACGTTGGCAATTCCATTTTCATCTTGGAAAATGTCGTCGTATAGTTGTGGATTTGTTTGTCCTCCCCACGAGTCAACCAACAAAAGAAATTTGTTTTCCTGCACGTAGGGCTTCATTACATCAGTTAATTTTTTTTTGTACAAAGCTGTTGAAAGTTTGCCGGATTTTGAACTAGTAGTGATAACATTACTATATTTTTTCGCGTACTCATTGGAAAGTTCTCTGCCGCAGATTGGGGTTTCCTCGATAGTGGTAGTCTCTCTTTCCGAGACAAATTTGGTGACTTTCCGCTGACGAATCCTCTGCCTTTCTTTGAATTCTTGGGCCCACTGCACATGTGATTCACCTGTACAATAATAAAAATATATAATTTTATATACCAATTCCTCGCATACGCTTTAATTACAATACCTCAGGAAATACCTTTGTGAAATTATAGTAAGAATACTACATTATGAATTACTACGGTTCATTTGTGGCGCAAGTATCGTAAAAATAGAATAAAGAATCATAACAATAATAGTAATAATAAAAGAAAGCAATTTTAAGAACTGACCGTTGAAGTTATAAAGAAACAAATAATAAAAGAAATACTAATAAAATAATTAATTTGACAAATTAATAATTACAATTAAAAAGTTAAACAATAATAAATAATAAAAATAATAAAAGAAAGTCATTAAAGTCATATAAATTGTAAATAAAAATTAAGTCGATTCCCCGTGGGGACGCTTTGTCCCTTTCAATCGAACCAGCGATCCTCGTACTATGAACCCAAGCTCTTACCGCTGCGCTGACCGGCCATTGAAATTTATGCTAACATATAGCTGGCTTAGCAGTTGTCGGTAACTTACCGGCCGGCGTAAAAAATGAGGCAATTTGAACAAGTATTGTGAATTAACAATTACGTTTGTGTGCTAATTCAAAACTTTTTTCAAATATTTGTTTGGTTTTTCAACATTTTTTTTATCATTACCAAATTTAATTTTTTTTTTAACTGTTATCTTGAGCGGCAGAAACAAAGTGTACCTTTTCAGTGTAGTTTTTGATTGCGAACAATTTCATCTAGTCCAGCATTTGCTAAATGTGCAGATGGAAAAAATATTTGCTAATTGGTTGGTGCTAAAAATGGTTGGCTATCAAGACGAAAATAAGCACAAATGGTAGTTCGACACCAGTAACGAGTACACACAATTTTAATCAATTATCATTAGTTGCGTCTGAGATATTAGCAAAAATATTGGGTAAGCCCACCCCCTTTTAAGGGCTGTACCTCAGTTAGCAAGCGTTTCCGGACACATCTACATCGGGACTTTTTTCTTATTTTGGGCTCTAGAACACACCCTAGAATTTCTGCCGGACAGTTATGAAACACCCTGTATATATACGTACATTACAGATTAATTTTTATTTTTGCAGATGTTTCTGGTCCGGATATGTTTGGTCGATTGGTACCTATGGAAGCCCATGAAGCGTCATCTCTATACAGTGAACAGAAAGCCCAACTCTTAAGACAAATAGGTGAAAGAGTTGAGAAGAAAGATCATGACCTTAATGAATTCATGACGTCTATGCAGCTAGAGGTTCTTGGACAAATGAAAAATGCTTCAGGTTTATCCCAAGAGCTGGTCGATAGAGCAGCCTCTATGGTAGCTAGACCTAACGCCACAAAGGAATTGATCGATGCTATGGGAAAATTGTCTAACACTTATCAAGAAGTTGAAGCCATGTTAAAAGAGATACAAGATTTGTTAAGAGAGGAAGAACATGCTGAGAAAGAATATCAGAGCATAATGGGGAAAAGACCACCAAGTATAATAGCAACTGATTTATCAAGAGAAGCAGCCAAGTATCAAGAAGCTCACAGTAAAGCTTCTGAATCGAATCAAAACTTACACAAGGCTATGACTACGCATGTGGCTAACTTAAAAATTTTGGCCCAACCAATCGGCCAACTTAGAATGCAAATCCCTAGTTTGCAACTACCTGACCCCAATGTTGATGAAGAAATCGTCAAACAGATGGACACACTTCTAGCCAAAGTAGAAGAAATGAAGAACCAGAGGATGAATCTTTGGCATCAAATTAGAGAAAGCACTCACCAAGATGATATCACGAACGCTTTGGTAACAAAAACTCCAGAACAAACATTAGATTCAGTTTTTCAGCAAGAATTAGAAAAGCATAAGAAATCTGAGGCGTTGATTAATCAAAATTTATTAGCTCAAGACAACATCTGCAAAGCTATAATAGAAACCTATGCTAAATTTACACCAACCAGGAAATATCTCCAAGACGTTTTGACTAAAAGAAATAACACCATTTCAGCTTTGATAGCTTCCCATGATACTTACGACGATTTATTAGCCAAAGCTAACAAAGGCATTGAATTTTATTCAAAACTAGAAACGAACGTTTCAAAACTATTACAGAGGATCAAGGGCGCATGTAAAGTGCAACAAGAAGAGAGGGAACAGATCTTAATTAAGAATGGACATGTAAAGCACCCAAAACCTGAAGTTCAAGTTGTTAGTACCGTTTCAAATAAACCGAAGTTGAAAGATTATTTAGATTCTATGAAAGAAAAAAAGACGGGAGAAGGAGCTATTGGTCCTCAAATGCAATATCCAAACTCATCGCTCTATCCTACGCCAGAAGCTAATAATTGGAACTCCAACGGAAACAATCAGGATTATTTTCCAACTCAAAGCGGTTATACACAGCAGTATAATACGTCAGTAAATTCAAATAATTACGGAAGTTATGGCTACACTCAAGTTAATTATGCTGATAAGACTATTGATCAAAGTTTGGTGAATAAAATGAACGCGTTGAAGCTGCCGACGACGAACGGTCAATACGATTATACAAACTCGCAGGCTTATAATTATCCAATTAGTTATCCACCGACGACGTCGTATGCAGTATCTACTTCTAATAATCTGCATACTTCAGTTTCTCCTCAAATAAACACGGCGAATTATTCGAATCCACCGTCATCGTATCAAACAGTTTCCAGCACCAACTATCCTTATATATCAACATCTGAACACTATACACCTGAGCAATCACAGAAAAATAATGGAAACAATACTAATAATTACGTGTCCTATGGGGTTTACACCAACACTACTACCGCACCGACTATGTCTACTAATACTTCGATGAGTTATAGTGATAACTATGCCGACCCTAATAATTATTATAAATACAATCAATATCCCATTTCATCGACTTATAGTTCGACCAATACAAATAGTCAATACGCAAATTACTCGCAACCGGATGGAGGTTATCAGTATTATGGGAATGAAGCTGCTGGATATCAAGCTCCTACATATAATCAAAATCCTGGGGTTTCTTACAATCAAACCCCTGCTACTTCATACAGTCCGAATCCTGAAACTTACCCTCCAAATCCGCCAACGTATAGTCATAATCCTAATGTTAGTTACAGTCAAACACCAGGTCCAACTTATACTCAGCCACCTGCAGCACCTTATAACCAAACATCATCTGCATCATATGGTCAAACTACAGCTGGAACGTATAAACAGACACCACCTGTAACTTATAGTCAAACTCCTGCAGCAACTTACAATCAAGCAACTCCAGTATCATATACCCAAGCTCCTGCAGTTACTTTTAATCAAACTCCTGCCGATGCATACGGTCAAAATCCTGCTGCAACTTACACTTCAATGCCCACACCAACTTACACCCAACCGGCGGCGGCTACGTTTAATCAACCACCAGATGCTTCATACAGTCAAAATCCAGCTGCTTATCCTCAAAGTTCTTATTCGCAGCCAAATATTTCTTATAATTCCACCATTCCAACTACACAGTTTGACAAAATCAAATCCCATGCTGCTCAATATCCAGCCAATAATCCCAATGCAGAAACTTATCAAAACGTCGCTGGTTATAATCCTCCCGTAAATGCTGCATATCCTACCTACAATCCAACTTATAACCAAAGCTATCCACAAACCCAAACACCTGACTTGAATCAGCAAAGCAATAATTATACTCAGAGTCAACAAAATTTTAACCAAAACTATTATAATCAGGTGACTCAGGCTTATCAAGCTCCGCAAAATACTTACAGTCAGGCTAATACGTCGACCTTTCAAGGACAAGAGAGTCAAACTAAGAAGGAGAGTAGTATTGATCTTTTGGCAGGTTTGGATTTTTCTATAAGTCAGGCGCCTCTGATTCCCCAAAAGGAGGTTAAACCCGCTGTTAAAGAATCCAAACCTGAGATTAAGGAGATTATTTCAGCTAAGAAAGTTGAGGAGAAAAAGCCCAGTCCCATTAAGGAATCGAAGAAAAAGGAGAAGATTCTTAAAAAAGGTGAACCATTCAGAAATTCGGAAACGGTGAAATTGTTTTTACAAGAAGTCGATAAGTTCGAGAAGTACGTAGAAGGTTTGAATTTGAAGACGTTGAGTGGACCGAGTACTTTGGAACTGAAGTGGAAGGAAATTCAGGACGCCCAGGAAAATATGGAAGCGACGAAGCGGAGCATTTCGGTCGCTCGATGTTACCCGTTGAAGAATCGCAGTCCGGATATTTTACCTTACGACTTCAGCCGAGTGGAACTGACTGGATCCAAAGACGATTACATCAACGCATCACATATTAAAGATCTAAGTCCTTATTGTATGGACTTTATAATTACTCAAACGCCTACACAGGCGACAGTTGCGGATTTCTGGACAATGGTTTGGGAACAGCAGATTGAGACCATCGTTTGTTTGCTGTCCAACACTGAAGTAAGAACTTTTCTTATGTTTCGTAACTTTTGATACTTTTTTTATGACCACATAGTATTACTTTAGTCAGTCCATTAATTAAGTCTCTTTGAGGGGATTTTTTTTATATGTGGTTTGGAGGAAGCTCTACCAGCCTGTGTGTGAGGCTCTCGATCACTAAACCCCTACTTCCACTTAGCTTAAAAAAGTACGAGACCCCGGTATCGCTTGCGCATTCCTTCAGGGTGAGCAGCCCGGACGGTTTTTTCGCCGCCCTAGTTGTTCGGGAATCTGGCTATATAGTATTGGCTCTATAGTTTTGGTATTCCTTTTTGTAGTTGATTTTTGTCCGTTCGTCTTGTCCTTTTTGTGTCAGGATGTCACGTATCATTGTCTCCGTGTATGTCCAGTCCTCTGGTGATCTCAGCATCGCGTCTACCAGTGTTTGCACCTCTAGGATGAGGCCTGTCTGCTCCTAACATCTGTCCCTCTCGGATATCCACCTACTGCATTCAAACACAGTATGAAGTGCACTGTCCACGTCGCCTCAGTATACACACATTGCGTCACTTGCCCTGCGAAAACTATGTAGATACTCCCTGAAGCATCCGTGGCCGCTGAGTGCCTGTGTTAGATGGTAAGTTATCTCACCATGGTTCCGTGTTAGCCACGGTTTAAGTTTTGGGATCAGTAGTTTGGTCCAATGTCCTGTTTTGGACATACTCCATGACTTTTGCCAGTCTTCATGTATTTGGTTATTTGCAATTTTTTGTCTTTCTGTCCTATTTGCCCAGTTCCTAGTCTTATATAATTAGACAATCTTGTGGATTTTGCACTCTATCGGGACGATGCAAGCAATCACCAACACAGCTTCCCTGGAGATAGTCCTGTATGCACTGCATACTCTGATGGCCATTTTTCTCTGTACAGAGGTGAGCATCTGTTTCATGTACCCCTTTTCAATGGCTCTAGCCCAGACCAGGGCTCCATAGAGAATGATCGAGTGAACCACAGAGCACAGCAGTCTTCTTTTACTGCTTTTCGGACCGCCGGTGATAGGCAATAATTTTCCTAGGACCGATGTAATTTTTAGGGCTTTTTCTGTAGTTTTCTTGTGATGTGCTTTGAAAGACAGTTTCTGGTCAGTAGTGATGCCTAGGTACTTGACTTCTTGTTTCGGTGTGATGTCCACGTTTTTAATTTTTAATTTTATAGGTCCTATTTTCCTATTGCCAGTGAGAAGTACAGCTTCTGTTTTTTCAGGGGCTAGCTTGAGGTTTTTTCGCTCTAGCCATTCATCGACCTGCTTTATGGCGATGTTTGTCTTTCTCATTAGTTCTTCTTCAGTTTTCCTTGTTGCAACTAAAGCTAGGTCATCGTCGAATCCTACTATTTCCACCCCCGCGGGGAAAAGGAGCCTTAACACGCCATCGTATAGAATGTTCCATAGGGTAGGGCCCAACACTGAGCCCTGAGGAACACCACTATTTATTTCGCATTCGACGAACCCATCGCCGCATTCCATCTGTATTCTCCTATTTGAGAGGTAGCTGCGCACCAGCCGCAACAGGTACTGGGTAAACTTTCTGTTAGTTAGCTCTTCCATAATCATTTCCCAGGCTGCAGAGTTAAAAGCATTTTTTATGTCTAGGGTTATCAGCGTCGTCCTCTTACGTGTTCTTCGTGTGCCGCTTGTGGCTTTCTCTGCCACTTTGATCACCCTCAGAACGAGAGGATCTTTGAGGGGATTGTTCGAGTCTTGCGGTCCCCCCACTACTTTTTCATACGTTCTTTTTCTACTTTTTCATCTTTGTGCCCCAATTTCTTCAATTGAAAATACGCGTGTTGTGAATTTCTTCTTTCTGGTGATGAAATGGTGTTTCTGGTGATGTTCTCTGGTCTAAGCCCAATTTCTTTCAGATCGTTTCTAATTTTTCTGATCCATTTGCACCCTGTTGTGGTATTTTTGGAGTTGAGATTGTATTGTACTATACTCTGTCCGGCGAGAGAATGCATCCCGTCTCGACGAGTTTAGCATTGTTCTGCGCATACCCCCACTTTATTTCGAATGCGCGGTGTTTAGTTGTCCGTATTAGAAAAACTGACGCATATTTCTTGACTCAAACTATTCTGCACGTACCTCGCCGCGTCCCTTGCCCCTCATACCTCGCCGCAGTACAGCTGCATTCTCTCGCCGGACGAGTATTGTTTCAGAAGTCTTGAATCTAGCATTCTCATTATGTGCCCAAAGAACTCCAGTCTCCTTTTACGCAGAGTGGCAGTAATGGGTTCTAGCTTTTTGTACAATTTGTTGGGAACTAACCGCCACTCCGTCCGTCTTTCTGGTATTTTTTATAGATGCACGTTCTTCCAATTTTTCTTTTGATCCTCTGAAATTTTGTTGGTCTTTGATTGTTCATTAAAGTGAAACAGTGTTTCTGCTGCATATGTGGCTTCTGGTTTTATAACTGTGTTGCAGGTTTTATTTTTGCATTTATGGCACTACATAGGATTTTTCTGTAGATGTCTAAGGTTAATTTTCGTGCTTTAGCCAGCTTGTTTGTTCTTATTTGGATCGAAGTTTTTTTATTTTGCGGTCGTCCATTAATCACGTGATGTTTTTTAGCAACTTTTAAAGACCCCCGTAACCCCACATGGTTTTTTAGCCCCCATTACACCCCCCGTTTTTAGCCCCCATTACCTCCCCCCCGTTTTTAGTCCACCTTACACCCCCCCCCCCCCAGCCCCCGTCATCCCCCGTTTTAGCCCCCGTCATACCCCGTTTTAGCCCCATGACCCCCGTCATCCCCCGTTTTATCCCCATGACCCCCCCGTCATCCCCCGTTTTTAGCCCCGATACCCCCCTCCCCCCTGTTTTTTAGCGCCGTTACTCCCCACCGTTTTTTGCCCCCCCACCCTGTGGTGATACGTGGTGAGGTTTTAGGTTAATCATCCCCCTACCCAAAATCACGTGCATTTTTTTAGTACAACTCGCGCGTCTCTTTTTGATTTAAAAATCGCGCGTTCGAAAAAAAAATACATGTGATATATCAATACCTTGAGGTGTGAGGCAAGGGTCTGTGTGTGTGTCCTTTCTCCACTGCTCTTTAACATATACTCTGAGAAAATCTTCGCCGAAGCATTGGACGAAGCACAGGAAGAAATTGTCAACGGAGAAGTAATAACTTGTGTTATGCGGACGATACAGTTCAGCTGGCAGGAAGTGCTGATGATTTGCAGACGCTACTGGATAGGGTTGCGGCTAAAAGAAAGAGGGCTCAAGGTAAATATTCGCAAGACCAAAGCTATGGATATTAGCAAAAATGGAGAACTTCTAGCAAACCTGAGTACAGGCAACCAACAGATCCAGCTTCAGTCAAGTCTCGAGCTTCATATATCTGGAATGCTTGTTAAGCAGTGAGTGGGCTAACAAGCAGGAAATAAGGTCCCGCGTCGAGCAGGCTAGAGCAGCATTTAGTAATATGAAGAAGGTTGTTACATCCCGAGACTTGTCAATACCTCTGCGTATTCGATTACTACGATGCTATGTATTTCCAATTTTGTACTATGGAATGGAAGGATGGACTTTAACAAAGGCAATGTATGAACGACTGGAAGTGTTCGAGATGTGGTGCTACCGCCGCCTACCGCTAATATCATGGGTAGTCCGAAACACCGAGGTGCTTGCCCGTCTCCAGAAGCAACTAGAAGCCATGTTTACCATCAAAAATTGCAAGCTGGAATAGTTTGGACACGTTATGAAAGGGGAAAAGTACCGTATCTTGCAGAATATCATGCACGGCAACATCCAAGGTAGAAGAGGTCCAGGAAGAAGACGCACGCCCTGTCTGAAAAAACTTAGAGAGTGGTATGGTGTCAGTTCTACTAGCCTGTTTCGTGCCGCTGCTGATGAAACAAGAATCTTGGGAGGACATGGTACATAAAGAAGAAGATATCATAATACACCTCCGTCCCCCCATGTGATATTTCGTGATTCTTCACAAACCCCCTCCCTCTCCCATTCTAGCCTCTATGTCTATGTCATTTGCTAGTATTTGCCAAGTCGTCAGCAAAACCAAGGCAGTTTGTTTTGATCTTTCTGCCTTTTTTTAATTTTGGGGGACAATATCCATTAAACCATCCCCTCATTACCATTTTTAGAGCGCAGTTGAACAGTAGCGGTGAGAGTTCATCAGCTTGGCGTAATCCTGTTTTGATCCGAATGGTTCCGATAATTCGCACCTGAACTTCACTTTTGCCTTGGTGTTTGTGAGAGTCCGTCTTATCATGTTTATTAATTTGGGGTGTAGTCCAAGGTGCCTTAGAATTTTCAGTAGGGATTCCCTGTGGATGCAATCATATGCTTTCCGGAAGTCTCCAGACTTTTTCACTTATCACCATTTTTCTTCCTTGTCTAATCCATTATTAGCCTGAGACTCATGATCTGGTCAGGACAGCACTTCAAGGGTCTGAAACCTTCTTGATATTCTCCTAGTTCCTTCTCAAGTTGTAATCTGATTCTATTAAGGATGATTCTTGAAAGGATTTTGTATGTTATGTCTAAGAGTGAGAGTCCCCTGTAGTTGCTAGAATCTGTTTTATCTTCTTTTTTGTGTCCTGGGTGATTGATGGCTGTGGTCCAGTGTGCTGGTAGCGTTTCTTGAATCCAAATGTTGACAAGCTGTTGATGAAGAGCAATTTTTGCAGATTTCCAGATCACTGCAAAGGTCTGATCTTCTCCTGGTGCTTTGTAATTTTTCATCTCACCCAGTGCTTGGTAGACTTCTTTTATTGTTGGAGTTAGGATTGTTGGAGTTAGGAATACGCTAGGAAGAAGAAGTAAAAGTCATCATATTATATCAGCAACCCTTGATATCTTCATATGATGGTTTATGTTAGTGAGACTTTAACATCTATGCGGAAAAGGCGAAAGAAATTTATCGTGCCCAAACAAGAACAAGACACCCTTCAATAACGAAAAGCGACAGGGGATCTACACAAAATCCCCTTGCAAGCGGAACATTGTCGATTGAACTGAATATACAAAATCCCACATTTTTTTCATTTAAAATCAAAGTTACAGAATAACTAAGAAAATCGGGTGATCAGTTTTACGCCACATAGTGCAAAGCAGACAATGCAGACAATTTATATTTTTCATTTTTCTCAAGCAAACAATGAAAATTAAATGACATGGTTGATGTTTTCTAGTGGTGTTGTTATTGGAGTGTCAGTGTCTAAGTTAAGGAGTTTTGTTGGTTTTTTGAAATTTAGGAGTTTATTAGTCTTTAGCTGGGATTCTTGCATTGTCTGTATTATTATGGGCCAGATGACTATTTATTACTTTTGATGTTATTGAAGGAATTATAATTGCTGGAAATTAAACACATAATAGTTGGATCATTTAATTTTCATTAATTGGCTTGAGAAAAATTAAAAATATAATTGTCTGCATTGTCTTCCACTTTGCACTATGTGGCGTAAAACTGATCATCCGATTTTCTTAGTTATCCTGTAACTTTGATTGTGAATGAAAAAAATGTGGGATTTTGTATATCCAGTTCAATCGAGGGCAATGTTCCGCTTGCAAGAGGATTTTGTGTAAATCCCTGGTCGCTTTTTCCTCGTTATTGAAGTGTGTCTTGTTCTTGTTTGGGCACAATACATTTCTTTCGCCTTTTCTGCATAGATGTTAAAGTGTCAACCTAACCTAACATAATCCATCATAAGAAAATATCAAGGGTTGCTAATATAATATGATGACTTTTACTTCTTCTTCTTCCTAGCGTTTGTCCAGCCTGGTGGCAGGGTCCGCTGTGAGGATTTGTTGTTTCTATTTCTTTCGGTCTTGAGCCGTATCTGGGTGTAGATGTGCAGTCTTGAGGTCATTATCGATCGTATCCATGCACCTCTGCCTTGGTCGTCCCTTGGGCCTCTTTCCCGTGATTTCCAGAGTATATGCTGACTTAGCTATTGTGTCTTCTTCTGCACGCAGCACATGACCAAACTAGGGTAAACGACCTTCCCGCATTTTCTGATGGATCGGCGCCACTCCGAAACGTTTCCGTATATCAACATTGGTAACATGATCCATTCTAGTGACGCCGCCTGTCCACCTAAACATCCTTATCTCCATGACGCTTAGCCGACGTTCCACCTCTTTTGTGCCAACACTCGGTACCATAGAGTGCGACTAGACGGATAACAGTGCAGTAGATCTTGGATTTAAGGTGGTATTTCGTCCGGCGTCGCAGGTGTCCCATTTCAACCAAGATGCCTGCGTCCTTGCGTTGACCTCGTCAATGATTCTTCCATTGTCAGGGACAGTAGATCCAAGATATTTGAATTTTGTTACAAGAGGAGATCTTCTCCATCAACGCTGATAGTCCCAACTTCTTGGGGATCTAAAGTCATATACTCCGTCTTCCTTTTATTGAGTCGCAGGCCATATTCAACTAATCGGTCACTCCACATTTGTGTTTGTGCTGGAGTTCAAGTTTGCTGTTTGCAGCAACATGACATCATCATCATACAGAAGCGCCCATGGGATTGGCTTATGCAGCTCTGATGTGACAGAATCCACTACAAGAATGAACAGCAGAGGCGAGAAGGCAGAACCCTGGTGGACCCCTACCATGATGTTGAAACCATTGGTTGCTCCTGCAGCAGCTTGAACATAACTCGTCGGTTCTTTGTAGAGAAGCTGCACCCAGTTAACAAGATTTTTTTTTCAAGAGAGCAAATCTTTGCATCGAGCAGGCTAGAGCAGCATTTTGCAATATGAAGAAGGTTCTTACATCCCGAGACTTGTCAATACCTCTGCGTATTCGATTACTACGGTCCTATCTATTTCCAATTTTGTACTATGGAATCGAAGGATGGACTTTAACAAAGGCAATGTATGATCGACTAGAAGGGTTCGAGATGTGGTGCTACCGCCGCCTGCTGCTAATATCATGGGTAGTCCGAAACACCGAGGTGCTTGCCCGTCTCCAGAAGCAACTAGAAGCCATGTTTACCAACAAAAAACGCAAGCTGGAATATTTTGGACGCGTTATAAGAGAGGAAAACTACCGTATCTTGCAGATACATCATGCAAGGCAAAATCCAAGGTAGAAGAGGTCAAGGAAGAAGACGCACGTCCTGGCTGAAAAACCTGAGAGAGTGGTATTGTGTCAGTTCTACAAGCCTGTTTCGTGCCGCTGCTGATGAAACTGATGAAAATCATTATGATGATCGCCTACGTCTTCGGAGGACATGTAATGACACGTAATGAAGAAGATATCTCAATAAACCCCAGTCCCCCCATGTCATTTTTCGTGATTCTTCACAAACCCTCTCCCTCGCCCATTCGAGCCACTATGTCTATGTCATTTTCTATTATTTGCCAAGTCGTCAGCAAAACCAAGACTGTTTTGATCTTTCTGCCTGTTTATATTTTTGGGGGACAATACCCATTAAGCCATCCCCTCATTACCATTTCTACAGCGCAGTTGAACAGTAGCGATGAGAGTCCAACACCTTGGCGTAATCCTGTTTTGATCTCGAATGGTTCCGATAATTCGCCCCTGAGCTTCAATTTTGCCTTGCTGCTTGTGAGGGTCAGTTTTATCATGTTTATTAATTTGGGTTGTAGTTCAAGGTGCCTTAGAATTTTCAGTAGGGATTCCCTGTGGATGCAATCATATGCTTTCTGAAAGTCTATATATGTGATCACCATATCTCTTTCATTTATCACCATTTCTCTTCTTGGTGTAATCCATTATTAGTTTGAGACTCATGATCTGGTCAGGAGAGCACCTACAGGGTCTGAAACCTCCTTGATATTCTCCTAGTTCCTTCTCAAGTTGTAATCTGATTCTATTAGGGATGATTCTTGAAAGGGTTTTTTATGTTATGTCTAAGAGTGAGAATCCCATGTAGTTGCTAGGATCTGTTTTGTCTGCTTTTTTGTGTACTGGGTGAACGATTGCTGTGGTCCAGTTTTCTGGTAGCTTTTCTTGAATCCTGATATTGACAAGCTGTTGATGAAGATCAATTTTTGCAAATCTTCCTGCATATTTCCCGATCCTGCAAAGGTCTAATCTTCTCCTGGTGCTGTGTAATTTTTCATCTCATCCAGTGCTTGGTACACTTCTTTTATTGTTGGAGGGTTGACGTTTTCTGGTGGTGTTGTTATTGGAGTGTCAGTGTCCAAGTTAAGGAGTTCTGTTGGTTTTTTGAAATTTAGGAGTTTTTTGAGGTATTTAGATTGGATTCTTGCATTGTCTGTATTGTTATGGGCCAGATGACTATTTATTACTTTTGATATTATTATTGAAGGAATTACAATTGCTGGAAATTAAACACATGATAGTTGGGTCATTTAATTTTCATTAATTGCCTGAGAAAAATGAAAAATATAATTGTCTTCCACTTTGCACTATGTGGCGTAAAACTGATCACCCGATTTTCTTAGTTATCTTGTAACTTTGATTTTAAATGAAAAAAATGTGGGATTTTGTATATTCAGTTCAATCGAGGGCTATGTTCCGCTTGTAAGAGGATTTTGTGGAAACGTGAATCCCTGGTCGCTTTTTCCTTGTTATTGAAGGGTGTCTTGTTCTTGTTTGGGCACAATAAATTTCTTCCGCGTTTGTCACTAACATAAACCATCATATGAAGATATCAAGGGTTGCTAATATAATTTGATGACCTTTACTTCTTCTTCCTAGCGTTAGTCCCGCCTGGTTGCAGTGTCCGCTTTGGATTTGTTGTCTCCATTTCTTTCGGTCTTCAGCCATATCTGGATGTAGATGTGCTGTCTTGAGGTCATTATGGATCGTATCCATCCACCTCTGCCTTAGTCGTTCTTTGGGCCTCTCACCCGTGACTTCCAGGGTATATACTGACTTAGCTATTGTGTCTTCTTCTGCACGCAGCACATGGCCAAACCAGCGTAAACGGCCTTCCCGCATTTTCTGTTGGAACGGCGGCACTCCGAAATGTTTCCGTATATCAACATTGGTAACATGATCCATTCTAGTGACGCCGCCTGTCCACCTAAACATCCTTGTCTCCATGACGCTTATCCGACGTTCCACCTCTTTTGGGCCAACACTCGTTACCATAGAGTGCGACTAGACGGATAACAGTGCGGTAGATCTTGGATTTAAGGTGGTCTTTCGTCCGGCGGTCGCAGGCACGCCATTTCAACCAAGATGAATGCGTCCTTGCGTTGACCTCGTCAATGATTCTTCCATTGTTAGAGACAGTAGATCCAAGATTTTTGAATTTTGTTACACGAGGGAGATCTTCTCCATCAACGCTGATGGTCCCAACTTCTTAGGGATTTAAAGTCATATACTCCGTCTTCCTTTTATTGAGTCGCAGGCCATATTCAGTTAATTCATATTCAGCTACTTCGAGAAAATGTCGACCGAGGAATTTCCCCATCCACCAATTCCGCCCACCTCTCCTGTTGAAGGACCAATAAAGGAAGTCGAGATCGCCGAAGTTGAGGCTGTTCTGAAAGAGATGAAACTGGGGAACTCCACATTTGTGTTTGTTGCTGGAGTTCAAGTTTTCTGTTTGCAGCTAACATGACATCATTAGCATACAGAAGCGTCCATGGGATTTGCTTGTGCAGGTCTGATGTGACAGTATCCATTACATGAATGAAGAGCAGAGCCGACAAGGCAGAGCCCTGGTGGACCTCTACCATGATGTTGAAATCATTGGTTGCTCCTGCAGCAGCTTGAACATAACTCGTCGGTTCTTTGTACAGAAGCAGCACCCAGTTAATAAGATATTCTGGAATTCCGTGCTCTCGGAGCGCCAACCAGATTACATCATGAGGCACCCGACCGAAGGTCTAGAAAAGCGAGATGCAGTGGCTTATTCTTCTTCACGATGCTTCTCGACCAGCAACCTTGCTGTGTAGATTGGATCCGTTATACCGCAGTTTTTCACAAACCCAGCTTGGTTCCTTGTGAGTTTTGCTATCTTGCGAATCTTTTTGTCGAGAATGCATTCGAAGATCTTCATCGTGTGGCTCAGAAGTCTGATTGGGCTATAGTTTGAACACTCAGCAGGGCTTTCTTACTTCTTGAAGATTGGGACAGTGATGCTCCGCTGCCAGTCTGTTGGTATCCGACCTTCTTTGATGATCTATTTGAAGAACTGCGTTAACCATTTTGCTGCATCCCATCGTTGAGAGCGCCAAAACTCTGCTGGAATGTCATCAGGGCCGGTGGCTTTCCCCAGTTTCATCTCTTTCAGAACAGCCTCAACTTCGGCGATCTCGACTTCCTTTATTGGTCTTTCAACAGGAGAGGTGGACGGAATTGGTGGATGGGGAAATTCCCCGGTCGACATTTTCTCGAAGTAGCTCCGCCAGCGTTCTCTCGCCTTCATCCAGTCGACCAGCAGTTCACCTGTTTCGTTATTGATGCCATACAAGCGTTGGATGTCTTCCGTTTTGCGGTGCCTTGATTTGACCAGACGGTAGATGTCACGTTCGCCTTCACGAGTGTTAAGTTTTGCGTAGAGAACAGCGTACCGATCTGCTTTTGTTGCAGCAACTACCTTCTTCGCCTCACTACGGGCAGCTTCTTCTTATCTTCTTATCTCTTCTTATCTTCGAGGAACTAATGGTATAGTTGTTTATTCATGCGTACTGCCTCTTTAACGGCATCATTCCAAAGCCACGCGGATTTATCTATTCTTTGTCGATCTTTGTTTTCTCTTAGGGGGAAAATCCTTCAGCGGGAAATATTCAAATTTCTCCTACGGCTTTCAGTGTGGGATTGGTGCTTGCCCAGTGTTAGGGTTCGCCCGACCGCACTAAAAAACCCCCTTTGTTGGATTTCCCATGGATCCCCCGTGTAACCGACGCTAGTCATTACTTTGTGGGGGGGGGGGGTAAGGTTCGGCCCTGCCGACGTTCACTTTTGTTGAGTTAGTTGTTTTAACTTATGCCTTCCTCTTCGCCCTGCTCTCCTGGGCCTATCCGCCTCCTCCTGGGGGCGTAGTATCTTCTGGATGTTTACGGCTAGCTCACAGCCAGCATTCCATTGTTCCTCCGAGTGCATCAATGATGCACCGTATCCAGCGGCAGTTATGCGTGCGCCAGAAATACACTCCCATCTCTGTCTCTCCTGCTGGAATCTGGGGCATTCCAGCAGGACGTGTTCTGCTGTCTCCGAGATCCCTGGGCACTGGAGGCAGTCGGGTGTTACTGCTGCCCCTATTCAGTGGAGATACTTACGGAAGTCACCATGTCCCGTGAGTATTTGGGTGAGGTGATAGTTCACATCACCGTACATCCTGCAGATCCACGGCTCGATGGACGGGATCAAGTGGTAGGTCCAGCAACCGTTACTTGATTTGTTCCATCTTTCCTGCCACTGCGTTAGGATGATCGCCCTCTCGGTCTGTACTCGATCATTGTCGGCCTCCGTGTGTTGGGGATCGTCCTGCGCCGGCCCCTTCTTCTTTTTATATTGTCGCATACGCTCTTTTGCAAGCAGGTCTCTTGGCGGCAGGCCAGCGATGACCAGTGCTGCATCTGCGGATACAGTCCGGTAGGCGCATGCGATTCTCAGTGCACTCGTCCTGTGTGCGGGGGCTATCAGTCTTAGGTATGCGGGAACCTCCGTCATTTCTGCCCAGGTCGGCGCCGCATATAGCAATATCGAGGTGCTAACGCAGGCGAGCACCCTTCTCCTGTCGACCTGGTTTCGTTGATCTGAGCACTAAACGTTCTTTGAACAGCTTCATGAATGGCATCATTGGCCTCGTTCTCCTTGAATCGCCACCATTTGATTCTTTTTGGTCCATTTTCTGACTATGTATCCGGTTCTTGGAGGATTTATCCGCAGTTTACAGATGACTGGTCGATGTTGTGTAGCAACAGTTTATGATGACTTTTACACCACCTAGTGTTATCTATTTATGCAATATTTTGACCAATTTGTTGCTTTATACCATTTTTTTAAATCTTATTTCTAGTTGAATGAAGATATTTATTGGCCAGCAGAAATGGGACGTGAATTAACCATAAGTTCAAAATTTATCACCATTCTTAGTTTGACCAACAAGGAATTTTGGACTGAAAGGAAACTGAATATAATGATTCCAGAACAGAAGGAAAACCGAATCGTCACTTTGATTCAGTTCACAGCCTGGCCGGGAAGGTAAATAAAAACATTACAAACATCGGTTTTTTAAACGAAAATTTATTTCAGTTTGTTTCTGACGAATCCTTTGCCGTTTGTCCACTATTTGAAAGAAATAATAACGGTGTATGAGCAACAGAAGTGCAGTGGAAACCCTGTGTTGATACACTGTCAGTCGGGAGTGGGCAGGAGCGGGATTTGTTGTCTACTGCTAGCCGTTTTAATGGAACTGGCGGCTATAGCCTGTCCGCTACCAGACATTCCAAGTTTAGCATGCAAAATGTCTACGGCGAGGAAAAACGTTTTACGAGACAGGGAACATTTGAAATTCGTGTATACGGCTCTCCTGAGTTACATACAATCACTAAAACGAGGTAAGAAATTAACGCATTGCTATACAGGGTGAACAACAGGTAAACATGCGGAAAAAATTCAAGCGGTTATTCCTTGGCCTATTCTAAGAATATTTTGTCTTATGATGATTTCTGAAAAACCCTTTGTTTCGAAGATACAGGGCGAACAAAATTCGCCACAGTAACAACATTTTATTATCAAAAAGTACATGTAAAGTTGCTTAATCTACAATACAGCCGTACGCATCGGCAGCTATTGGTTATTGTAAAGCAAAGAAAAACATCGTAGTTGGGGCATATCCTGCGAGGTGCCAGATACAGACTGCTAAAAACTATCACCATCAATTAGCCTATCGTAGTCCACTGCTGGACGTAGGCCTCCAGTGACTGCTTCCACATCTGTCGGTCTTGCGCTGCTTGCATCCAATTTGTATACGTTTAATATCATCGGACCATCTTGCAGGTGGGCGTCCTCTGCTTCGGAGAGCTTAATGTCTTGGTCTCCATTCCATTATTCGTCTGGTCCATCGGTTGTCTTCATTCTCGCAATGTGCCCTGGCCAGTTCCACTTCAAGGTTGTTATTCGTTTTATTGCATCTGCTACTCCCGATCTTCTCCGGATTTCGTTGTTAGGGATTCAGTCTCTAGTGGATAATCCCAACATGGATCTCTCCATTGCATGTTGTGTTACCTTGATCTTATTGATTACCTTCTTTGTTAGTGTTGATGTCTCTGCACCGTATGTTAAGACGGGGAGGACGCATTGATCGAATACTCTACGTTTCAAACAGGTTGGTAAGTTTGACTTAAATATATGTTCAGTTTCCCATATGCGGCCCAAGCTAATCCTATTCATCTTGGTATTTCACACGTTTGGTTATCTCTGTTTATGCGGATTTCATGCCCTAGGTATATATATGGGTCTCTTTGACTTTGAGGTGGTCTCTTTGACTTCGACTCCATCTACGGTTATACTATCACTCAGTACAAGATTGGTCATCAACTGAGTTTTCGCAAAGTTGATCTTTAGTCCTACTTTGCGTGAGGCTATATTTAGGCATTGTATCATCATTTTTGCCTGGTCGATGCTATCCGCTATAATGACTATGTCGTCTGCAAATCTGAGATGACTGAGGTATTCCCCATTTATGTTAATGCCTAGGTGTTGCAGATCAATAGATTTAAACATTTAAGTTAGTAAAAAGTCGTGGGAGATTGTATCACCCAGTCGAACACCTCTGGCTATTTTAAATCTTCCCGTATCGTTGTGGAGTCGGATAGATGCTGTGGAATTTTTGTATATGTGTGATGATATCGGTATACCGGTGATCTACACGGCAATCAGCTAATGATTTTAGTGTTGGTCCACAGAGTCAAACGCCTTCTCATAATCTACGAATATTAGGACCAGTGGCTTGTTATATTCGATCATTTTCTCTATGAGGTTTTTTATGGCTTGGTGGAGGTCGTTTCTGCCAAATCCTGATCTAAATCCAGCTTGTTCTCTTGGTAGGTATGATTCTAGCTTAACAGTTATTCTCTTCGTGATTATTCTTGTGAACAGCTTAAATATATGTGACAGCAGACTGATGGGTCGGTAATTTCCGAGGTCGGTCTCCCTTTTTATGCAGGACGATGATTGTTGCATTGTTCCATTCTGAGGGCGTTATTCCTCTCATGAGACATTCGGTGAAGAGCACTTTGAGTACAGAATATATACAGATACATATGGGTACGTCCAAAAGAAACAATGTATACAGAAAAGTATATAGAATTGAGTGAATTTACAAACTCATTGTAGTCGTAGGGACACTGTGAAGTAAGTAATTCTCTCATTACGCTTCTGAACCTCTTATATAAGGTCTCTTCCGTGAGGCTTGTTGAGAGCTTATTGTACATAATAATGCCTTTGACATCTGGGGCTTTGCCACAAATATCCAGCCTTACTTTGGTAGGGTACAGCTTAAGGTGTCCTCGAGTGCAGTAGCCGTGCCTATCACTGTTATAGCAGATGCCGTGTTAGCAGATGTAGGTGTATAAAGTGCGACCTGCATGAAGCATAAGTGGGAATGCCGACTAACGCACGAATGATCCTTTTTTGCGCTTTTAAAATTCGAGATATTTCGGGTGACGATCCCCACACTACAATGCCATAAGAAAGCACTGACTGGATCTCAGCATAGTAGCAGTTTAATAATTCGGTTTGATTCAGAATTTTTCTGAGGAACCGAATGCAATATGCTTTCTGATTCAGTACTTTGCATATGCTCTGAGTTGTAGTGTGCCAAGTTAAGTGCTCTTCAATATGTATTCAAAAAAATTTTGTGCATTTTGTTCGATTTAGTGCCGAGTTTCCAGCTTTTATTTGGATATTTTCTACGTATTTGCTTCTATTGGTTTGGAAAACTATGAATTCAGTTTTTTCCATGTTAAGAAACAGTTTATTGGAGCAAAACCATTGTGTTACAGATTCCATGATTGTGTTAGATTTTTTAATTGATGATTGCAAATTGTTTTCAGATATTAAAAAGCTGGCGTCATCAGCATATAACGTAGATTCACATTCGGGTAGATATGCCACTAAATCCGCAAAAAATAAGATAAATAGTGTTGGTGAGAGCACACTACCCTGGGGACCCCTGTTTTCGTCGCAATTGTTGGAAACATTCGTACCTTATCCAAGGAGTTTATTTCTACATATTGGGATCGGTTTTGTAGGAAGGAGCATAACCAATTTCCTGCTTTTCCTCTTATGCCGTAATAACCTAATTTGTCAAGCAATTGGTCGTGGCATACACAGTCGAAGGCTTTTCTTAGGTCAGTTAAAATACCTATTGGGAAATTGCCCTTGTCTACATCAGATAAGATTTTATTATAAAGTTTTAGGATAGCTGTGCTAGTAGATTTCCCGCTTTGAAAGCCATGTTGTTCAGGGGGTATTATATTATGCTTCACAATGAAAGGGCGAAGTCTCTCCAGGAAACAGTATTCTAATATCTAAGACAGCACTGAGATTAAAGCAATTGTTCTGTAGTTATTGAGGACCGCCTTGGCTCCCTTTTTGTGAACAGGTAGAATAGTGGTCACCTTTAAAATTTCCGGAAACTCTTCGGTATTAAAGGAGCATTTTATTTTATTTAGTAGCGGCTTCGTTAGATGTTCTAAATTCTCCGTAATTAAGCCACAGGGTAAACCATCTGGCCCATGTGAGTTTTTATTTTTTAGATTTTTGTTTAGAAGATTGAATAATTCTCTTTCACAAAAATCCTCTAAATACATAGTTTCCATGATAAATTGCATGTGGTTGTTTGTTATGCTAGTCAGATTAATGTTTTTAATAATTTGCTCTGGTGCTTTAGCAAAGAAGCTATTAAAAGCTATAGCAATTTTATCAAGATCCCTAATTAGACTATCACCTATTTCTAATTCGATTTGTTCGCATTTTTTCTTTTTATTTGTGTTTTGTTTAATTATATTCCATATTGTTTTTTGCTTGTTGTCTGAATTAGTGATAATATTTCTAAAATAGAGTTTTTTGTGCATGTAATTAATCTTACATGGATTTTCTTTTGATTTTGGTAATGCACTCGAAGATGAGGATATCTTTGTTGCAGAATGTAGAGATCTTTTAAATTTCTGCTAGAGATATTTGCTTCTTCAGTGATCCAGTTTTTATTGGAGATATTCGTTCGAGAAGGAGGAAAGCTATTATTAAAGTGAAATTGCAGGATATTTATAAAGGCTAATGCTTTTCATTACAGCTGTCACTGTTAAAGACCTCGGACCATGCTTCCTCTTTTAGGTATTTCTCGAACATAGATTTATTTTGAGAAGTAATTCTATGCACCATTACACTTCTTTTCCTGTCTTGTTTGCTTCCCTCATTGCAAAGAATTATCAGCCTATGAGCAGAGAAGGTGCAGTGTTCCACAAATGTAGACAGATCGTCTACAAAGTTGGCAAAAATGTTATCAATTAGTGTAGAGATGACTTTTTAATATGGATATGCTGTGATACCAGTCCCACTAAACCATAGGAAGACAACATGTTTGTAAGGTTTACTGTGTGTGAAGATTTAACGTCAAATAATAATGGATGAGACTTTGTGGAAGGCATTATCCAATAGATTTTCTAGGGTCCCCATGAATGTTTCTAGACAGCCGGTAGGCAGACGATAGAGATTTATAATTACTGCGGAAAATTCCTTAGTTTTTCATATAACAGCACAGAATTCTATGTGCTTTTCCACAGAACAGCACATTACTTCAAATTTAAGAGCAGCAATTGGAACCATATCGGAAAACGCCCTTGCCCATGTCCACCCCATCTCTAGATTGTGATCTACAACAAAAATCAATTAATTGATAGTTATTACTGTGAATGAGGGATAGGTTATCAGATGTTAGCCAAGTTTCGGATAAACAAAGAAAATATGGCTTCGTTTCTTCTAGAGATAGTTCCAATTCTGGTATTTTGCACTGGAGCGATTGGATGTTGAGGTATAGGTTTTATAAGATGATATCCCCATGAATTTCTCTATAGCAAAAAATAGGAAAGCATCTGGCTCTGACATTCCGACCGAAGCTCTAAAGCTCATTACAGAGGAAAATATTGGCTTGGCAGTTAAACTGTTTAATAGTATCTATGAGACAGGTGAAATTTCATCTGACTGGTTATCATCAACCTTTATTGCTCTACCAAAAAAACATCAGCCAAAAAAATGTGGTGATTATCGCTTAATCAGCCTCATGTCCCACATGCTCAAAGCATTCCTACGGATCATTCACGCACGCATCCGACGTAAATGTGAGGAAGATCTTGATGATTCTCAATTTGGCTTCAGAAACGCTTTCGGAACGCGTGAAGCACTTTTCGGTATGAACCTTCTCCTCCAAAAATGTCGCGATCAGCGAAAAGATGTTTTTGCATGCTTTATCGATTACGAAAAAGCCTTTGACCGCATACTGCACGATAAACTTATAGATATACTACATGGGGTTGGAATAGATGATAGAGATATCCGCATAATTAAAAATCTATACTGGAATCAAACGGCACAGGTAAAAATAGGCAATATTAAAACAGACCGTATTGAGATACAACGTGGAGTAAGGCAGGGTTGCATACTGTCGCCCTTACTCTTCAACCTATACTCTGATAGAATATTTAAGGAAGCATTGGAAGCAATATCACACCTCGGTATCAAAATAAATGGAGAGCCAATAACAACAATCAGGTATGCTGACGATACAGTGATTTTAGCAAACACAATCGAGGGACTACAGTTGCTTACAAACAAAATAAGTGACGTGGGAGAGACACAAGTTCTAAAAATCAATATAGGAAAGACCAAATTTATGATATTCAGCAGGCAACCGCACAATGGCACTACCCTAGAACTTAATGGAAGCCAAATTGAACGTGTCTCTAAGTTCAAATACCTTGGTAGTATTATTACAGAGGATCTAAACCCGGACTGCGAAATAAAGTGCCGAATAGAGATTGCTCGGGCAACTTTTAATAATATGAGATCCTTTCTTTGCAATGACAACCTGAATCTGAAGCTAAGACAACGCATGGTTGAATGCTATGTATGGTCGGTATTGCTGTACGGAGTAGAGACGTGGACTCTGAAGGTCAGGACGATGAACCAACTGGAGGCATTCGAAATGTGGCTTCACAGAAGAATGCTTCGTATTCCGTGGACACAACATGTTACAAACGAGAATGTACTACGAAGAGCAAACATCGAAAGGCAACTTTTGACAACCGTAAAATGCCGAAAGACATCATATCTTGGACATATTTTGAGAGGTGATAAATATCGTCTATTACATACAGCTCATACTAAAGGGCAAGATTGAGGGGCGCCGTGGAGTTGGAAGAAAGCAACAGTCGTGGCTCAGAAATATACGGGACTGGACCGGCAAAAGAAGGGCTGGTGAACTCTTTCGCTTGGCGGAGGACCGTACAGCTTTTGCCATGGTGATCGCCAACGTCAGGGAGACCGGACAAGGCACATGAAAGAAGAAGAAAGATGATATCTCTTCTGGCCTGGCTCGGGGTTGTTATTTTGATTTTCTTGGTTTTCTTAATTTTCGTAACTACGGTTCTCGCCTGTTTTTTTTTCCGATTGATGCACGTATTTTTGGGCCATAAATCTGGTTTCATGATTTCATCTCGGTCTTCCGCTGGTATTGAGACTTTGAAGGTGGAATATTCCTCAGGGTATTTCGAGATTATTTTTCTGCACAGAACCGTTTTAAAGTTCTTTTTTTTTCAGATAGTTTATAACATCGATATCTGTAAGAGATAGTTCTAATTTAAAAACATGTACTGAGGCATAATGGGTTGCCGCTTTAATCTCGGATTCCTCCGAGTTTGTTCCGAAGATAATTTTCGAATTTATGTTTCTTTTCTTTGGTGTTGTTTCATTATCGCAGCTACGGTGTTTATTTTTATCTCTATTGGATTTTAAGTCGGTCATTTCAAGGTAGTAGGAGTTTTCACTATCTTTATTTTTGCGACAGTTTGGTCGTGGATTTAAGTTGATTTCTGTTTTTCAGATTTGTTTTTGGAAGAGCCAGCGACTGTATCGCTGTATCTTACTGTATCTTATCGGTGATGTTACTGTATCTTATCGGTATCCTTGACATGAATATGTACCGATTCGACACTCTCCGTTGTTTTTGTGAGCGTCGTACCTGGATTTGAAGAATTAGTTTCCGGAATTACTTTAATTGGAGGTTCTTGATTGCCTTTTAAAATTGCAACTTCTTCCCTAAGATCATTGATTGTGTTTTTAAGGGGCTCAATTTCTTTTCTTAAGCAGCTGCCCATTTGCTCAATGAAAGTTGGAATAACTGACAATGTAATCCCGACATTCGTTAGAAAGGGCTCCTTTCATAATTTGAATATCTTCTCGAAGGGCATTAACAATGTTTTTTAGCGGTTCCTACTTCTTTTTTTATAATCTGCTCCATTAGCTCAATAAAAGTGGGACTTGAAAAAAAACTGGTTACATTTTTAGCAGATTTTTCTTGAGGGGTATTGGACCTCGTCTCCATCGGCATTTTTACGTAAGTTTTTAAAAGTACTTGCACTGAAACGGTAAGATTCTATACTCGACTGCGACCGCACTCTGCGAGCGCTGAGACTCTACTGTATGAACTTGTATCCTCCCAATATGATTGCTTCTATGCTGATTTCATTGTCCCCAGGTGATTTGTTATTCTTCATCTCCGAGAGTGCTGTTGTTATTTCGGAGATAGTGACCTCTGGAATATCTTCCGACCCTTGGTTTGTGATTTTCGGAATTTGGTTCGCTTCTATTGCGCTTTGATGTGATTTATATAGTTCTTCATAAAATTCTCTCACTACCCCGAGGATTTCTTCCCTATTTGATGTTATATTTCCCTGTCTATTTCTGAGTCTATGTATGTTTCTTCTGCCTGTTAAGATTTTCTGCCTAAGAACTTTTATACTTATGTTTGCCTCTATCGTTCTAGCAACCATATTCGTGTTGAATGTTCTGACGTCTTTTCGTATGCCTTTTGAGATGTCTTTGTTCAATTGTCTCAGTTCCGCAAATTTTTGGCTGTATTCGTTTTTAAGCATTCTTCTTTCTTCCATTAGTTTTTTGGTGATTTTGCTTAGTTTCTGTTCTCTCTCATTTGGTTTATCTCAGTGTTTCTGTTCTGCCTGTTTTATTGCATTTGTTATCGATGTGTTTATATCATCTATGGTGATACTTCCGTTAGTCGCCATTTGGTTTGCGTAAGAGTTTTGTAAGCGGTTTTCTATTTCTCTTTGATAGGAGTCGATGTTGTCGGGTGGTGTTCATTTTTCGTTCGGTTTTTGGATCATCTTCAATCTTTCACTGCTTATGTTCACAGAAACTTCTGTTCGGATCATTCTATGGTTGAGAGCCTGTTCAGGACTGCTACGTCGTGAACTTGTGTACTCCTGTGTCCTCCTGTGTACTCCTGTTTGTTATGATATAATCTATCTCGTTCTTAGTGTTGCTATCTGGGCTGATCCAAGTCCATTTCTGTTGTAGTTTTTTGTCAAAGAAAGAGTTCATTTAATAGAGACCATGTTCTTGCAAGAAGTTGAGGAGTCCTGTTTCCTCTCTCGTTTCTTTCATCAAAGCCATGGTTGCCTAGTGAAGCTTTGGCTTCATCTTGTTTCCTTCCGAGTTTGGCATTGAAGTCGCCTATCAGTAGAGTGTGATAGTTAGTATTTTCTTCCAATGCTTCATTGATATTGTCATAGAAGGCATCCAGATCTTCTTCTGATGATGTTGACGTGGGGCATACACCTGTATGATTTTCATATTGTGCATTGAGCCCACTTTTAAAGTTGTGTACATTACTTTCGGGGTTATGCTTTTAATTACTATTAGATTTGCTATAAGTTTCTTGTGTATGATCATTCCCACACCACCATTTGATGTTTTTTCTTCTCCTCTATAATGGAAGATGTGGCCAGTTTACAGTTTTATCTGGCTTTCTCCTCTTCTTCTAACTTCACTCAAGCTTACGATGTTCCATTTTATTTTATCAAGCTCTGTTTCTAGTTCAGTTACTTTTGATCCGATAATAAGGTTCGTACGCGATGTGCAGTGTTCGTCTACGCAAGTAGCCTAGTTTACTCCGGAGATTGTTTGCACCCTCTTCTCGAGACCTTGCCTGACCGCTACCGTAGTCAGCGGTTTTTGAGCTGCCGGAGACTGATTGCCTTCTTTGGGTTTGTACTGTTATTGGGGTATTTAGTTGTTTGCTCCTACCACGTTGGCCATTGCGGGTTGGTATGGGGAAGGATATATAGAAAGAAGAAGTAATATGTAGAAGTATATGTATATGGGGAAGGATAAGGAGATATGTATGAACTAGAGAGAGACCCCTAGCCCTCGAGTGCTCTAATAGCGTCGGGGTCGGAAGAGACTAAGAGTTAATCAAAGGAGATCTGAGAGGAAAGATAAAAAAGATAGAGGAGTCTCACCCAAGACAAGTTGAAGTAAAGTGAGAATCCAGCTAGGGTACCTCGGGATTGCCAGTCCGGTATTCACTAGACGTGAACCCCGAGGTTTGTAGACTATTTAGCTGTAATATAATTACGTTGCCCAGGGTACACCACGAGGAGGTTAGTCTATTTTGCACCCCCTGAAAACTATACTTATAGGCAAAATCGAAGATAAAAGAGGACCGGGACTCATGGCTCCGCAATATTCGGAACTGGTGATATTTTGAAGAGCCGAAGAAGGCACACACTTCAACATTACCCATTGAACACATGAACACCAACTCGATAGACAGCGTATGTGCTCATACACGTTTACTCGCTGAAACGCGTGAGATGTTTGACTGTGTTCACTCGCGACGTCTGTAAGTTCAACAAGTACGAACTTATCGCTAGAAACGATAGCATGTTTTCATCATGTCTTTCAATAGAGAAGAGTTTATTAGTGCTGTTCAGCTTAGTATACTAACCAAAACTTAAACTTAGGTTAGTATACTAACCTAACCTAACCTGACAACAGGCCACACCCGCGCAAACGCCTGGCGGCCAATGTGAACACGAACTCGCCACGTCTACCGCACCCGTCACCGCGCCCGTGCGTTCCAACGTGAAGAAACACTATGGCATCACAAGAAGAAGCTACAATAATTTTTCGAAATGACTTCCTCCAGCCTGGATACAAGCATTCAATCTTCTCGTCATTGTGTGCCGGGGAACACACCAGGGTTGTTTCTAATTGAGTTACACCCAGCAATTAAACCCTAATGAGCCCTATATGAGGACGACCCCTTTTCTGAGGATACCATAAATACGGGCGATGACCTGATACAAGCAATCTCTAGAGCAAACTCCGATAAGTGGCGAACGATGATGGAAGAAGCAGAACAGCCGACGTGCCTGGAAACTTATCAAAAATCTTAGCAAACACCCCGCAAGTGCTACTCTGAACCTTTTTTTTTCATAGAGGAGAGGAAGTGCTTTTACGCACCCCCATCTATGGTTTCAATTTGGGGTGTGTGAGGCTCACCAGCCCTCTAAGGCAGTCATACCCACTAAAACCATCTCCTCTTTATTTCTCTCCTGTAGTGTTCCCGCCTTTCAGCCTTACGTCCTACAGGTTTCCTCTTAATACCTCTTATTGCTACTCTTAACCTGACACTGGTCACTTCAGACAAGCTGGCACAACAACTGCTAATGATTCAAAGAACCAAAGAAGGGCGCTAAAACTCAAATACAAAGGGATCCAGACAACGAAACCGACTGTCCAGATGAGCCATTTACATGCATTGAATTAACAAGGCTGGAGGACTAGATTTTCTAAGAACAGAACAAATAAATGTGAGACGCGCCCTGAAGTAAGTCAGTGGATTTCAGGAAAAACCCTGAAGGAAAGGTATCCCCTGGACAGAAGAGAGAAAGGAGTTACACTGGCAGAAGATGCGACAATACTGGGCAAAGATCAAAGGCCAACAGTTGAACAAGCGTGATCCAAAGTAGGCCCATTTGAAACAAGAAGAAGAACAAATAACATATTTTGGAACTGCAACTATTGCATGGATTACCAACTTAATGAACTGTTGTGCAAGGAAGTTGCGAATCCCTAAAATGTGGAGGAAGGCTCGAGTAGTAGCGCTTTTGAAATCCGGAAAGGATCCTGCATAACCTAAAAGCGTTTGACCTGTATCATTACTATGTCATCTCTTCAAGGTCTTTGAAAGATTGATACTTATCGTATATCTGATAAAGTAGACGAAAGCATAATACCAGAGCAAGCAGGGTTTAGAGGTCTTGCTGCGCCCAAGTTCTAAACTTAATACAACATATTGAAGATGGCTTCAAGAGCAAGCAAATTACTGGTGTAGCCTTTATAGACCCGACAGCGGTATGTGATACCGTAAACCACAAAAAATGCAGTGGAGAAATTGTATCATCTTAACAAGAACTATCGCCCAGTTGGACTGGTGAAAACTCTGTTGCAGAACAGGCGCTTCTATGTTACTTTGCAGAGAAAAAGGAGCCGATGGAGACACCAGAGAAACGTCCTACCACAGGGAAGTGTACTGGCTCCTATGCTATTCTACGTATATACAAATGACCGACCAACAGACAAGTCGCTTCATCTATGCGGATGACACAGCTATCGTCGCACAGGGGAAATGCTTCGAAGAAGTCGAGAATAAACTAACTACAGTCTTAGAAAACATGGCACAGTACTACGACAAAACGCCAGCAAAATCCAGGTAGGTGAATTTCACCTGAGACATAAGGACGCACGCAAGAAGGTGCAAATCACATGGAGAGAACAAGAACTCGAAACATGCGACACTCCAAAGTACCTGGGCGTAATACTGGACCGCACACTATCTTTCCAAAAATACTGCCAGAATACAAAGGCCAAAGTTTGTGCTAGGAATAGCATTCGGAAGCTCACTGGCACAACATGGGGAGCACAGCTTCACGTGCTGTGTACGTCGGCCCTTGCTTTCGGTATCTCCGTTGCCGAGTACGCGGCACCAGCGTGGAATAACTCTATTCACACAAGGCATGTCGACGTGGCTTTAAACGAGACGTGCAGGATTATAACAGGCTGTCAAAAACCGACACCTGTCGAGAAGCTGTACCATATATCTGGAATTGCCCCAGCATACGCCAGACGCAAAGCAGCATCCGAAACAGAGCGGCAGAAGCAGATCGGAGATGGGGGGCACCCTCTAAACGACTAACAATCAGAAAGGCGACGACTCAAATCAATGAAGAGCTTTTTTCAACATAACGCAATGCCCAAAACAACGCCGCATAGAACTATGGAAAGAACAACACCCAAACCTGCCTACCGAACCCAGAGAGGAGCTGCCACTGGTCAAACTTTTACCATGCGCGACTTGGAAATCACTGAACAAACTAAGGACATGGGTGACGCACTGCAAATCGAACAGGATGAGATGGGGAATGCCTGTGGATGACAAGCTGTGTGAATGCGGGGGTCTTCAGAGCGACAGCTACTTTCTCAGATGTCCCAACCTAATTGTGGCAAATGACAGGGCGATAGACGCTGCCAACTATTGGAAAGGAAGGGTCGGAATGTAAACACTGGTGACTCGGAAATGAATGAATGAGCCTAGCCTCTTTATGACATCGGCTGCAACATTACTCAACTGGTAAGGACCTTCTGGCTGCCTGCCGGCATAAAGCTATATGTTGAGGACGTAAAAGATAGCAGCATCTACTATTGGATAAAGCATTATTCCGTATTTCTCGGGTTTAGATGTATCATTTCATCAATAACGTTCTGTAGCACACAATAAGGTAAACGGCAGTTTTGTGTAAACATTTCGAAGATATCTCTCATCGGTGCAGCTTTATCCAAACTACGACGATATACTCTTGTGGTTTTATCATCATACCGGAAAGAATTCAGAAGAACTTTTGTTCTTTTCATTGACATCGCAGTAGGAAAAATAGGTGCACCTGTCCTATCACTTGCTTATAATTCCTCTAAATTCGCGTGCGACATCCGCAAGGTTCCTACAATATACAGCAACCCGAACTGTGCACGAATTTCTACAGCACCAGTGGGTTTGCAGTCACGTTGTCTGTTATACGATGGTGCTTTTCTTTGTATAAACTTAATGTGTATTGCGATTTTTTCAATAATCTCATTATCAATAAATAAATTCCAGGCTTGGAAACAAACGTCCTCACGCCCACTCCATTTCGACGAGTACCCGAATCTTCCGTGAGAATATTTTGAACTTGGCGCCTCATCATCAACATCAACCAGCCCGTTCCGTCCACTGCTGGACATACATCTCCTCCATAGCACTACATCGTCTTCTGTCTTGAGTTTCGTGGATCCAGTTGTTTGCGATCCTTTTTAGGTCATCGGTCCAACGTGTCGGTGGTCTTCCTCTGCTACGCTTATCGGCTCTTGGTCTCCACTGTAATATTTTCTTCGTCCGTCTTTAGTCCTTCATTCGACCCACGTGGCTAGCCCATCTCCATTTGAGTTTAGTTATATGCTCGATCACGTCTGCCACTTTAGTTTTCCTCCGTAAGTCCTCATTGGTGGTATGGTGGTGTAGGGTTATTCCGATCTTTGATCTATCCATTTTTCGTTGGGTTATTTTAAGTTTTCTGTCGTATTGGCGTTAGAGTTAAGGTTTCCGCCCCATAAGTAAGGACAGGCAGAATACATTGGTCATGTACTTTCCTTTTCAGACATACCGGAATTTCGCTTTTAAAGATATGGCCGAGTTTCCCATATGCTGCCCAAGCGAGGATGGTTCTTCTTTGCAATTCACAGGTCTGGACTCACAGGACTTAATCTACGTTTCCGATGTTAAAGTGTTCGCTCGGTACCTAAAAGTCATTACTTTTGTTTTCGAAAAGTTGATCTAACATAACATTTCAAATCTAACATTTCAAGCATACGATATGAAGTTCTTCCAGCATCTGCTTTAACTCTCCCAAGTTGTTGGTTGAGGGGACTATGTCATCCGCAAAACGAAGGTGGGTCTTTTTTTCGATCTATGTTAATACCTCTTGTTTCCCAATTTAGCTTCTTGAGTAGTACCGTTATAAATAGTTTTGGGGACCCTTACTCTTCTTCCACATTCAATGGGGTTGGTGTTTTCATGTAACTTTACAGATATTGCAGCATGCTGGTAGATGTTTCATGCTGAAGATGTAGAGATTAGTTCTGAGTATCGATAGTCAATGCGATAATATATCATGATGGCATTTAGCTCTACAGCATCAAACGTTTCTGGAAGTCCACGAATGCAAGGGCCAGTGGTCTGTTGTACTAAACTGACGTTTCGATGAGGACCTTGATGCTTTGCAAATGGTCGTTTGTTCCAAACCCAGAGAGGGATCGAGCTTGTTCTGTTCGTTTGGTTGGTAAAAATATAATTTCTTCTCTAATCTTGATGTTATTACTTTTGTGAATAGTTTGTAGAGTTGGCTCAAAGGCGTTATGGGTCGCTAGTTTTGTAAGTCGGCCTTGTCCCCTTTTTTGCGGAGAAGGGTGGTAATTGCGTTGCACCACTTGTCTGGAATTGTGCTATCGTGTAGACAGCGGTTAAATAGTGTTCGTATTTTCTTCACCAGAAAGGTTTTTTGAAAAATATGTGATTCGTTCTGAAAGAGATAGATCATTCTCATCTGAATCCGAACTGAGTGATTCCTTAGTTGATTGAATTTCCTCCGAAACTAGGTGATCGGAAGTTTCTGAATCTTGATCACTGAGCTCTAATTCACTCTCTTTTCTTCATCTCGTTGTCTTTCCGTAAGTATAACGCTTTCAGCTAACGGTCGACGAGTCATTTTGTCTAAAAAACACTATGGCACGTTTAATTCAAGAATATTTTGTTGACACTGTGGGTGACGAGGGGGTTCGATACAATTGTCGCTCACGTTTCGTACAAAAGAGTTTTATTTACAAATACGTATACAATGATGTTACGGTGGAACTAAAACTTACAGCGATGACTTCGTTGTTGCGTAGGACTTGATTGTCTTAGCGGGACTTGGATGATTAAAATGACTGATCGCTGAACACTGTTGACCAATGACTGATACTAAAGACTGGCAACTTAACCCTGCAGACCGAACACTCGATGACTCCTCAGTGAATATATGTCGGGGGGTGATCGTATTTATACGCTCTTTCAGATATAAGGAGCCCTATTTTGGGGCTTGTTTCTACGAATCCGGTTGTAAAATAGATTAGTAAATTCGTAAATCGTTGGTAGGATTACCAAAACAACCCGTCGTAAAACTTCCAAGCTGGATGTAAAAATCTAATTTTAGAATTGTTCGTAGGAATATAGCGATATAGAGTAATCCCTCTCTGTACGGATTTCGTATGTGCGACTCGTTGTCGCTACAACCCACAGTGGGCTGAAACGCCTAAAAAGAGGACAAAAATATAATGCCTCGTCCTATATATCTGAAATTATGGTTACAGGGTTTATTTTTATCGCTGATCACGAATGTGCTATCAAAAATTGCAAAAACAAAATGGCGGATTTAATATAGCTTTGTTTCTTCGAAATAAGGCTTGTCGCTCACTGGGACCGCTCGTCTCCGTTCGGCTCAGCCTTTCAGCCCAGAAAAATATAAAACCCGTGTATTTAAATAGAAACTGCTAAACTAGCTGGGCGGAGCGGATCCAGTGTGCGACAAGCCTAATCATCCAATTTTTACAAAATGGCGTACATAGGGGTTTTTTATATCGGTGATACGAATCTGTTATCAGAATTTCTTGAAACACGTTCTCCGCGTTACCGATGCTAATTTTTCATTGAAGTACATTGACCCGCTAGTCAACGTGGATGAGCATTAAAACAACTGCGTTCTGTGCAGGGAGGGTGGGTAAATTGTTTATTTCGTATACACTGAAGCAATGATACTAAGGATGGAAAAATGATACAACGCATACGACGAGAGACAATAAAATTATAACCGAAAGTGTATTGAGTGCGGTCGATTCGCGCGACTGCTTGAAGGTTCACCATCGTGCATAAATCATATTGCAATTCTTGTCACCAATGGTACTTCCT
The DNA here is from genome assembly GCA_944588485.1 of Phosphuga atrata. NCBI lineage: Eukaryota > Metazoa > Arthropoda > Insecta > Coleoptera > Silphidae > Phosphuga > Phosphuga atrata. The sequence goes on from OX155901.1 coordinate 5,287,585, forward strand.
GCAGAAACTCGGGCAATGTTTATTCCAAAAAGTTGATATACATCTCGTCAGTAAGTCTTGTTGCTATAAATACACGTCCATGAATGTTTTCGAAGACTTTTCGGTCGGAGATATTACGGCTAGGAGACCGTTCAATGTACAATCGTCTAGCCTGTAATGAATTGCCATCAGCAAGTCCATACATGAAGTGCATGTCAGTCATCTCGGCCTTTGTATACATGGTAGAGGACTTATCTAAGTATTAAAGACACATCAAACAGCCAAACGTCACTCAATGTAAACAACTGCGACCCATACAGGTGATAAACACTGACGAGACGTATTCAAATGAAATCCAATTGTACGTTAAAAGATAAAACAGCCGTTCCAAGTTGTCTAATTGATAAACTCATTAGCGCACGTCATATTTTTATTTACATTATTGATTTCAACAAATGCCGAATATGGTTGTCGCAAATTTTGTTCACCCTGTATCTTCGAAACAAAGGGGTTTTTCAAAAATCATCATAGGACAAAATATTCTTAGAACAGGCGAAGGAATAACCCCTTAAACCCTATTTACCGCATGTTTACCTAACACCCTGTATAAATCTGTAATCAGATTAATGGTACATTACAATATTATTTACATTACTTTTTACATTACATTACTTTTATTTACAATATTATTTTGATTGTATGTAGATTAATGGTACATACAATCAAAATATTACCCAGGTAATCTCAATATTAACTGGGAAATTTTGTCGAAAGTATTCATATTGCTAAATAATAATAATAATAAAGGCCTTTATTCGTAATAAACAAAAAATATAAATAATAATAATATAATAAATGAAATTACTTTAATTTTGCAACTGGTGTGGATAGGAATAGTTTCTATTTTATTTTTAGATTATACAAAATGTGATAATGAGAAGGCTGAGGATGTACAATTGCCGAAGGCTAGTATAGATCCATTGAGTACCCTGGACCCGTTGTGGGCTACAAAGAAAATGTGAAAGAGAATTTGATATAATATTTGTAGAAATTAATTTTTGTAATTATTATACATATATTCATCAAGTGCTTTATAATAATCATCTATACCTATTTTATTTATTCAACTCGAGATATGCAATTTATTATATTTGTATATTCAGTAATAATAATAACGGAAGGAATATTTGTGTTTATGTTATATAGTTAATAAAAAGTATTATGGAATTTTAATTTAACTATTGTTTTACAGTGGTAATTAAACATAATTGGGAGAAATAAATTACTCTCAAATGAACAAAAAGATTTTAGTACTAATTCCCGCCATAAACACAACGGTCCACCGGAGAGGTCTATCTGTGCAGGTTTGCCTGCGCAGCTAGGCCGGAGCGTGTGTGAGAATAGACCTGCGCAGGCAAACCTGCACAGGTTACCTCTCTGGTAGACCGTAGCGTGTATGGCGGGCATAAGGGAAACACCAGGGTTGTCCGATACGGATTTTGATAGATTTTAGACATAGGCCGCACTACGGCTAAACCGCCGCGGTTTTTAATCGTGTGATTTTGTGAGTCAAGTAAACTAATAAAAGCGGCTTCACTTGCGGTTTTTTCGCGCAACTGATTTTAATACCGTAGTGTGTGCTTCTCGAATGGTTAAACCGCAGTGCGGCCTCGGCTTTATACGGCTTATTTATTTGTTTAGGCCGAGGCTGCACTACGGTTTTTTCCAACGAGCGGTTTTTTCCAAAACAACTGTATTAAAATCAGTCGCGAAAAAATATATTAGCTTACGTGACTCACAAAATCACACGATTAAAAACCGCGGCGGCTTAGCCGTAGTGCGGCCTAGGCCTTACTTAAGTTTACATTCTTAGCTTTTGTAGCCAGCACTTCTGTCTGGTGGACACTATACTGGCAGTCTATTACTAATCTTTATAATTATGTTATTATTTTCTTTGGCTAGATTATTATTTTCTTAAGTTCCATCCTTTTATTGCATTTTCTAATTATGTTTTCGGGAGATCGTTGTCTATTTTCTCCTATATCGTTCTCAATTATCGTTATCTAATTTAGTTGCACATCTGTCGAAGGTTTTCCACCACTTTATATTTGTATTAATTTCATTAAGTTGCTGATTCGTTGGCCAGGAGCAATCTTCCCTGGCTAATCTTAGTTTTGTTTGCCTCCTCCATTCAAATGTGATGGGGCATTTGAGGACGTGCGCGGCAATGTCTTCCTAGCGACATTTGCATAGAGAAGATTGCTTAGTGCGAATCTGCGGAGGTAAGTCTAGAAGTCACCATGCCCTGTAATGAACTGCACTGCATGGTATGAGAGATTGGTGTCCACACCAATCCATTTGCTTATGCGTTTTATAATATTTTTGTTCTATTGCCCAGTTTGGGCAATGTTCCATCATGATTGCCATTCTCTCTGTATATTTTCTCTGTATGTTCCTTATTTTATTGCATGCTGAGGCACCTTATTGAAACATATGCTAATGTCTTCATTCCCAGAAGCTTCCTTAGCCAGGCTGTCTGCGTTTTCGTTGCCCATACGCCTTGTCCCAATGCAGTTGCAGTGTAACTTTTACTGAAATTTCCTTCAGTAGCAGCCATATGTCAACTATTAACTCTGTTTTAGATTTAATTTATCGCAGAGCATGGAGAGACTCCAATAGAATCGAACTTTCTTCCATATTCATAAATCTCCTCCATAAATTTTGACACAGCTCAGTATTAATATCAGAAGTATTCGTGGGGTTAGAAAGAAGTTGTGCAGACTCCCTTAACATCTTCATATCTGCTTCAAATAAAATTTTACTAATTTCTAACTGAACATGTGCATGAGTTCGCATGTCATAAGATAATATCTTATTACAAATGTGTGTCAAAACCAGAAATTTCATTTTGTTACCACCTGCTTCGTTAATGATATTGATTGCTTTCTCAAAAGCGTCGTCTCCTGTCTTTGCTCTTTTTTTCTGCATGGAGCGCTGGTAGGGGTTGCAAAATTCATTTCACTTGAATCATAGTAGTCAGGTTCTACATCCAAACTCTGTTTCCTGAAATAATAATATATTACATAAATAAAATATTATTAGTAATATAATAATACGTACTGCTTGAACATCTTTGGTAAACAATGGCATGGAGCCTAGCACCTGGGAAGAGTGGAGTGGACAGGACTCCTTAGCCTTAGTGAAGGCGACCTGTCTAGGGGTGACATCCCCGAATAATAAGCCTCCCAAACTAACAACTTGGGTAGTATCTTGGACAGTGGCTTGCCACTGTCTCTTGAAGAATATTCTTCAACTGAGCATGAAGGAAAATCTCGCTAAATGCACTACCCCAGGTGGTAACCAATCCACCGTCACCTATGGTGACGTTAGCGGACCTTCGGATTCTGGGGAGTCCGCACCAACATGCTTTAAGGATGAGTCGGAGCATCCTGAAATCACCGGACGTAAACTCAGACCAAGACGGCAAAGCTTCTTCGCAACATTTATTGACAACTCACTGCTAAAAGTGGGTAAACTTAATCATTTGACTGATTCACTAACAGGACACAACATAATACTGACAGCAGTACAGGAAACCAGATTTACGGACGAACATGCCTTCGAGTGCCAAGGCTACAGAATCCTCAAAGGAGAAGTGGGTCAGCGGGTAATGAAGAACGTACCCCACTTAGGTACAGGATTTATAATCAGTCACAGGATACTGGATTCAGTCAGCGACTTTACCTCCCCGAGTAGTCGTGTATCCATCCTCTCTCTCAAATGCGCAAACAAGGGCTACAGTATAGTCAATGTACATGAATTCCAGATAGATCATGTGACCATTTCACGAAAATCTCAAAAGGAAATACAGAGCGTGGAGGTACTAAGAAGCGCCAATCTGGACTCAGACCACTACCTCTCCAAGATCAAAATACGACTCCAGCGTAGAAACACTAGATTACACAGAACCTCCAAAATGGTAAGATTTGAAGTCGAGCGACTCAAGAACAGTCAAGAACTAACTCAGAGACTGAACTACACAGACCTAAACAACTGGGACCAACTGAAGGAGACTGGTCAAGGCGGCCAATGAACCCGCTTCTCTCGCTAGAAGAAGGAAGCATTAGTGGTGGACTGAAGACAGTGACAATGCAATAGCCCAAAGACAGATAGCCTGGGTGAATTGGAATTCTAAAAAGACCAAGGAAAATTGGCATAAATTTTTGGAACAAAGAAAGGTTACAGCCAAGATAATTCGAGAAGCCACCATTTGGCTCAGTACTTTAAAAATCTACTCAACTGTGACCCACCCAGCGAAAATGGGAGATTTTACTGATCTAAACAACTACCGTGGAATTTCTCTCATCCCAGTAACATACAAGATTCTCTCGAAGGCGTTACCAACAAGGGCAGAAAATCAGTTGGATAGTCAACTGGAAGAATGCCACGGGTGCTTTAGGAAGACCCGATTTTGTGTTGAACAGATCCTCAATGTTAAAACTGTACTTGCATACTCCAAGATGAGAAACCGCAAGGTGGTCGTCACCCTTGTTGATTTTAGGAAGGCCTATGATTCAATTGATAGAGAAACGCTTAACAAAGTACTCCAGGAACTAGGGCTAGACAACAAAACCTGCAGACTCATCCTAGAAACTTTGACCAACACCCATTCCAAGGTTAAATTTAGAGGCGAGATTTCAGAATGCTTCGAAATAAAAACTGGAGTCAGACAAGGAGATGGACTTTCCCCACTTCTCTTCAACTGTGTCCTTGAAATGGTTATGAGAGAATGGCGCAAGGAACTGAACAATTTGGGTGCTCAGAGTGGTATCTACCTGGGACGTAAGAATGATGGACTGGTTGTAGATTGCCTGGCCTTTGCAGATGACATGGCACTATTTGCTGATTCTCTTGAGATGGCAACAATGCAGGTAAACTGCAAACTCAGAAAACAGGCTGCCAAAGTGGGTCTTCAAGTCTCGCTGGAGAAAACAGAATTCTTCACCAACATCAGAGAAGCAAACAGAGAGATGTTACTAGAACAGGGAAACATCAACAGGACTGAGAAATATAAGTATCTCGACGAATGGATTGAACCCAACTTATCAGAAAAAGCATCATTATCCAAGAGAGTTAACAAGTTAGAACTAGCCTATCGACTGACTAAGAACACTTACAATAAGAAATGCCTGTCACGCAACCTGAAACTTAAGCACTATACATCAGTCTTACGACAAGAAGCCCTGCATGCCATGGAATGTCTTTCCTTGAACCGAAGAGGTCTAGTAGAGAAATTAGAAATCAGAGAGAGGAGAATCCTCAGGAAGATCCCGGTAAAGGAAGATGGGGAATTCCGAGGGTGTCATAACTCTGAGCTCTACCAACATATTGAGATGCCCTCTGACTGTGCAAAGAAAAGAAGGGTAGCTTTCTATGGCCACGTTGCAAGATTGTCTCTAAACCGACTAACAAACTGTCTGTTCACCTTCTGGCAAAACAAGAAGCTTCGTACCACTTGGTTGACAGAAACCGAGAATTATATTAAAGAACTGGGAATAACAGATCTCAAAAGCAGACAGTCTGTGAGACGCACCCTGAAGGAAGTCCGTGGATTTCAGGAAAAACCTCGAAGGAAAGGTACCCCCTGGACAGAAGAGAGAAAGGAGTTACACCGGCAGAAGATGTGACAATACTGGGCAAAGGTCAAAGCCCAGCAGTTGAACAAGCGTGGTCCAAAGTAGGCCTATTCGAAAGAAGAAGAAGAAAATAATTACGGTTTTTTTTTGGATGCCATATTCTGAAAATGAGTGGAAAGCAGTTGCTAAGGAGTTTGAATATCTGTTAGAATTTGAATATATGTTTATATGATGGAACTTCCCTCCTTGTGTAGGGGCTATGGACGGAAAGCATATTGCAATCACGTGTCCACCTAATACTGGAAGTAAATACTTCAACTATAAAACTTTTTTCAGTGTCCTATTATTTGCTGTGGTTGATGCAAGTTATAAATTTTTGTAAGTTCATGTGGGGTGTCAGGGACGAATTTCTGATGGAGGGGTTATTAGACATACTACTTTTGGTAAATCTCTCTTTGCTAATACTCTAATATTGCGAATTGCAGAACCTCTACCTGTCAGAGAAATGTCTATCTCGTACGTGTAGTACGATAGCCGATGATGCGTTTCCCTTAACAGAAAATGTTTCAAATCCAGTCACCACAGAATTGAATAAAGGGTCGTCTCAACGCATTTATAATTACAGATCATCTAGAGCTCGACGAATTGTTGAAAACGTGTTTGGTATATTAGCTTCGGTTTTTCGTATCTTACACTGAACAATGGATATCTTGAGCATGTACGAAATGTAGTTATGACTTGTGCATATTTACATAATTTTTTTATGATGAGAGACACATCTTTATATACCCAGCTTGGCAGTTTTCATTTAGAATATATCAATATGGGAATAGTAAGACCAGGATCTTGGCAAATTGATGAATACAACAAATATTGCTCTACAGCCTACAGGAAGAAATTCAAGAGTAAGCGAAAGAAGTTAGGTATGAGTTTATGAAGTACTTCATGACAACTCGGAAGAGTTGCTTGGCAAGATGTTTATCTAAATTGAAGGTGTAATTTTTTATGAATATAAATTCATAGAAAAAAACATTTATGTAACCATTAAAACGCCGGCGCGAGTGGTGTAGTGGTGACGCTCCTGGCCTCATGTTAGAGCGCTAACTAACAAGTATAGAGGTCCCGAGTTCTATCCCCAGTGCCGGCCGCATTTGTTCCAGAAGACAAATGTGAAAAATGGTAATTAGCACAATTTACAATAACAACAGGTTTCTGGGCCTAAGTGAATGTGAATGCAGAATACAATGGGCCGCAGTGTTCGAAGAGTCGGCAAACCCGGCATTCACATCGAACCAAACTTAAACAAAAAAAAAACATTAAAGTACTTACATCAATTTGTTTTCCTCCTGTACTACCACTTTTTTTTCTGCTAATTTTTTGAGTACCTACGCAATCTTTTTAATTTTTTATAAGTTTGATCATTGATTTTATCAAATGTATTAGCCACTGAGGTCCAAGCATCCTTTTTAAGATTTTTATCTTTCTATTTTGGTGACTCCACGTCCCATAATACAGGTTTTAAATGTATTTCATTTATGAAACCTACTGTTTTTGTCCAATTATTCATAATGAAAAGTAAATCTTTTTAATTAAGGAAATTAAGGAAATCTTTCCAATAGCTTCTTACTGAGAAACTTATAGCTTCTGAATGTAGTGTATATTTTCAAAAGCAGGAAAACTCAATGTTCGTTCGCATTTGTCTGACACTGACACCGACATTAAAGAATTAACGGTAATGTTGAATAGTGGTCGCTCCGGCAGCGATATCAAAAGCAACATGCCGGGTAGTAGTGGTAATACGGGCCATATCGCCGGCAAAACGGATATATTTCCGATCGATACGTACATATTGCTGGAAATGTTGCTAAATATTGAGCAATGTTGCCCAGTCATTGTTTCCGACCACACACTGCTGTTAAAATATTGTTCGCAATATATTGTTCGTACAAGACCCTTTACAGTTATTTAAAAAATGCAGGTTTGGTTGCCGCACCCTGTACATGTCATAGACGAACCTCCCCTGAATACCCAGGTACTAGCTTTTATCCTTACGCGCCCTAATATTTGAGAGAATCATGAATTCTCATACCATTAATTTTTAAACAGTCTGTTTAACCCTATCACTGCCATGCCCATTTTAAGGAATAAAACACAGCGCCAATATTTATAAAAATGCCGGTAGTTATGCAAACCCTTTCACATTGATCATCTATTGATCAAAAGCGGAAAATAGCGCTCCTCCATAACTCGACGCCGCTGCGCCGGTTATGGAGGTGCACAGATCTATCCTGCGCGATGCGAACCCAAATTTTCGCCGATTACCGTCTAACTTGCAAATTGGCAGCCAAAGAGGCGGTTGCGGATTTTTTTTTCAGCATTTCGGACGCACCGGGTGAAGGGAGCGACGCAGGAAGCTGCGAGAAGTACCGAAATACCTCGCGGCATCGCCTCGTATGTACACCTCGTCATCGGTTTCGGTCGCGCGGTGAAGGAGGTAATTGTCAAAAAATCATGCAAAAAAAGAGTGATATTTTCCAACGTCGGCAGCTCGACGGGGACAGCTCGAATCGCGAACCCATAATTGCAAAGGAGGAACGCGTGCAGTTTCGAGTTGTTCCGCTCATAAATGGCGAAACTGCAGCGGTCAGACTGACCGCACCTTCCAGCGAAGGAGAGCCGATACGTTTTGAACTGTGAAGTGCGATACCGTGGTCGCACCTACGCAGCGCTGGTACCAAATTGCGCGGCTCGGTGGGACCCACGTGCCGGTTGGAATTTCAAAAACGCGACATCCTGGTACAACAAATCGATATTAAAATTTTTCTCTGTGCAGATTAACACTTATAAGTCGATGTCGTGACGTCCAAATATGGGTGCAGAAAGCCAAAACACCATTCTACAATCCACTGAAAAATCATTCACCGGGGGGCTGTAAAAATATGGACGTTTTACTTTCGTCATTTGGTTCCTGCAATAATGCGTGTTTCGGCGGGCTTCGCGACGGAAAGCGTTTAATTCTCTGCGGGAATCGCATGAAGCCATTCCCGCAGATCTTAAGTTGGCGATTCTGCGGGTGTTTTCCTGAACGTCAAAAAACGTCGATTTTATGGCGTCGCGACGCTATCTTCAACGCAATCCAGATTCAACTCGAAAACAAACTAACAGGTTCTATGCCCGATCGAACGCCGCTGGTCCCGTACCGATCCGTCAATTTGGTTCGGACGTTCTAGGTACCACCGCAAAACGCCTCTGGTTTTGTTCACCTTTTGCGCACTCTTCTCTTCAAATTGCCGCAGATTCGCAAAAAGTCGTCGCAGCTTAAAAATTTCCGGAATAGCTGCGGGCAGGTGTTCTGAAGAAAACGAGCCCAACCGGCGACCTTTGGCCCTTTAAATAAGTGTAGGGCGTCCGTGGAAGTAATTGCAAAATCGGCAAAAAAAAAAGTTGCATTTTCTCTTGCACCAGGTGAACTGGTGGAGGCGAGCGGTGGCTCTAAAAACGTGGCGCGACGGCAGCTAAAGCGTTCGGGAAGTATTTTCGAGATCCGACGCAAAATGAGCCCCGAAGGTACAAAATTCGTAATCTTAGGATTCGGTCTGGTGCGTCCGAACCTAGGGCACCTTGGGGGCACCCTGGGGCACCTTGCGTCGCGGAAATTGGACCGCGGGTTGGCTCTCGGTCCTACAGCAGAAAAATGTACAATCCCGTTTTTGCGTCGCCGCCTGCGCTTCCGTCGGGCCGTTTCTGCAAAAACCTAGATTTTCGGGAGAGTTTTGACCCTATGGAGGGGGGGTGGGGGGGGCTTGGAAGGAGGAGGAAACCTGAGGATGCGCAACGTGCTGACGGACATTCGCAGTTAAAGCATCGAAGACGCGCGGTTAAACTAGTGAAAATCTGCCGCCTCCGGCGGCATAAAAATGCCGAATTTAACTTTTTTAAAAACCCACGTGTTGCGGTCCTCCAGGTGAAATTCGTGAAACGCCACACGTCAGTCGTCTCAGAATTGATCGAAATTTGCGATTCCGTCGTGACCTGGCGATTCAGGCCCAACGCTTCCCCTCATCGACCTCAAAAGTTTGCATTACAAATATTACCACTTTTACGCAGGTCACGGCGAAGATACCCGGGGAAAATGAAATTCACGAAAGAATTCCGGTAGAAAATTTCGAGGCGTGTCCGCTGACACCACACACGTCGCTGCGCGACTTTTGTAGGCGACTTTACTCACATTTTTCTGCGAATGCGGGTCCTGCGATTCAAACGCCGCCTGTGGCGGCGGTGCATCAGATTCTTAGAGCCAAATAATAGACAAACGACCCCACGCGCGGCGATTTTCGATAACGCTTCTGGATCGCATCATTTAGGCGTCCAAAAATGACGATTTTTTGCAAGTAAATGTGAGTTTTTCGCACGTCCCACAAATTTTAAGCAAAAATGACGAAAAGTGAGATGACTGTCGGATGGACGGCGACATTCCGGACACAATGGCGCCGGAACTACGTCCGTGTGAAGAAAACTGTCCGAGTTGTTTCTGAAACAACTCGGAAAGTGAACATACCAACCTGGAAACAAGTGAAACAAGTGAAAAACCTGGAAAAATTCGCCCAGCCGTCCCCGGAGACGGCAGGTCGGTGAAATTATTTAAAAAAAAAATCCGATTCTTTTTCAAATCGGTTGTGGTAGATTTCCAATCGTAGCGTAATATTTAAATATTTTAAATTCTTTTTACGAAAAATCGCGATTTCTCTCACCCTTTAAGTTCAGTGACGTCTCGTTAACAGTTTAGTAATCCAGCGCAGAACTAGATGGCGCTGATTAAAAAAAACCCCGGGCTACATCACCCGAGACGGCGCGTTATAAATTCAGGGCCCCTGGTCACATCTCCCGGAATGGCGGTGAAAGGGTTAACCCACTGAAATATATACTAACTGGAACGAGCGCACTCTCGACTACGCTGTTGGCTAGGCAAGGATGAAGAGAGGACCTTGGGACCTCTCGCTCGGCCCGCACAAGCCAAGAGGCCAGCGCTCGTTCCAGTTAGTATATATTTCAGTGGGTTACCCAACCGAGCGTAGAGCAGTAGATAGGATCTACGTCTGCAACCCTTGGCGGCTTGTGTTTAAGTTCTGCCTGCGACACTACTCTTTTAAGGTTTGTGTGGTCGTGGACTTGTTGGCAGAAACCTTAGACTTCAAAACCTCAAAGAAAAAAAGCCAACGAGGATAGAATCCCATGCCGGTCAATTCTGATCACTAAAATTACACGACCGGGAAATGACTCGTGCCATAATTGAATTGTTTCTGGGGCTGTATGGCATGTGGCACCATCTTGTTTTAATCGCATATCGTCGCATTTGTATCTTCCAATTTAGGCACGGGGGTGCAAGGGGTGGTGACAAAAGGCTACCCAAATGACAACCTCACCTGCTGGCGGTGCACCCTGCTAGAAAACCAACGAGGCTCTGTCGACCGAATCTCTGCCGGAATAAGCAGATAATCTCTTGCTAGCCAACAGCTATGGGTGGAGGAGCTGGCAAGAGTAAGGGTACCCCCGTATCCTTGGGACAAGAAAAGGTTCCTAAAGGCGGATGAATCTAAACAGATCAACGGCACGAGGATATGGTAGGCAACGGAAAACCACCACATTAAAGATCCTTCGGGATATTCCTAGTAGAACCAATTACATGAATACAATAGTAACGGAAAACCGTACCGATCATGGATCTCGGAGTCCAAGATCCGGCAAGAGAGGAAACATCGCAAAAGAAGAAAAGTGTAAGGCCTCTCGGGTCGTCATCCGGCGAAATCCTTACATGGCAAGTGCAATACACACAAAGCAAAAAAACTCCAGAAACCAGGAAAATGTCAACAATTAAAAGTATCGGTACCTGGAATGTGCGTAGCTTGTTCGAAAGTGGAAAAACTCAAAACCCATTAAGGGAAATAGACAGACTAAAAATAGACATCTTCGGAGTAAGTGAAATGCGATGGAGAGGGTCTGGCGAATGTCAAGTCGAGGGATACACTATCTACTATTCCGGGAACGACGACTCTAAACATTGGAATGGAGTAGGCATAATCGTCAGTCAAACTTTAAATAAGGCGGTAAAGAACGTCATAAACATATCTGATCGTGTAATTATTGTGCAAATAGAAACAAGACCAATAGCGTGGAATATAATTCAAGTATATGCACCCACAGGAGATGCACCAGATGATGTTACCGAGTTGTTCTACAACGATCTAAAAAGGGCAACTGATACAGTTAAACCGCATGAAATAAACATAATTATGGGTGATTTTAATGCCAAGGTGGGAAAGGGAAGACGAGAACGTATTGTAGGCGTTTACGGACTGGGAAACCCAAACAACCGTGGAAACAGACTGGTTCAATTCTGCTTGGATGAAAACTACGTCATCGCAAACACATTTTTCAAACATCATCCAAGGCGCCTGTATACCTGGACGTCTAATGCAGACAGATGTGTTAGAAACCAAATAGATTTTATCATGATTAATAGTAGATTCAGAAATGCAATAAAAAACGCCAAAACATATCCCGGTGCCGATGTACATACAGATCATAACCTACTAACGGCATCTATAAATCTAACACTGAAAAAATGTGTTAGAACGCAAAAAGTACTTCGTATAGACACACAAAGGCTAAAAGATCAGATCATACGCTCAAAGGTTAGGAATGAAATAAACGAGAAACTAACAACATGGAGTAATACAACAGAAAATGCAGACATAGAACACACGTGGAAACAGCTGAAAACTACAGTAATAGAAGTAGGAGAAAGGTATTTAAGACCAAGCGAAAGGCCGAAAAAACAAGCATGGATGACCGAAGAGATACTATTAATAATGGATTCCAGAAGAGCATACAAAAACAAATGCGCACTAAGATATAAAGAAACCCAACGAGAAATCAGATCGAAAATAAGATCAGCAAAAGAGGTGTGGTTGTCTGCGCAATGCGCTGAAATTGAAGCTCTTGAAATAAAGCATGACTCCTTTAACTTGCACAAAAATGTGAAGCAGGTCGCTGGTAACCACAAGCCTATAAGATCCCAAATGCTAATGGATGAGCAAAACAATATATTAACATCAACAGAGGATAAACTAAAGAGTGGAATAGATACATAAAGACTCTTTTTAAGGACAACAGACATGAACCCTATAATATCGAACTACTCGGAAATGACGGAAGTAACATAACAAGATCAGAAGTCGAACATGTTATTGCGAGAATAAAGAATGGGAAGGCACCTGGCCCAGATGAAATATACGCAGAAATTTTTAAGATCCTTAAAGATGATAGTTCTCTCTCAATAATAGTAGACCTATTTAATAATATATATAGAACAGGTGAAATACCAAGAGATTTTTTTTTTCAAGCAGTTTTGGTCAGCGTCTGTACGTTGAGAGTACCAATGAAGCGCTTACTCTTGGGTTTGAGGAGCTTTAGGAAGCTCCGACTCTTCCCTGCATGATGTCCTGGTCCCCGAGAATCCGAATGACCAGGTTTGCCTTCGCTCGTCATAGCTAGGGCCTGAGGGCCCATTGTAGCTTGTGTTTCCATCATTCCAAGTTCGTGGTTGATTTTAGCTGGTGGGCTTGAGCCCAGGGCGAGTGAGTCGCTGATAATAGATTCCATTCACTCTCATCGTACGGGTAGTAAGTCCGTACGGCAGCAGATGTTTTGCTGTGGTTGGCATTATTATTATCTCCTTTTTGCCCTTTTATTCGGGGGAATTTTTGCAATAATCTAATAAATTTACTACTATTCAACTTGTAGCTAATAAATGTTGCAAATCTCATAAAATTACTTTCAATATCTGTTGATTAAATTTACTACATTACATAGATTGACTAAACTCACTAACTATAATTTGATAATTTCAAGAAATTCATAACATTTTATGTATACAAATGTACACTATACGAAGACAATTTTGTATTCTTAAGATTTACAAAATTGCTTTCGTATTATGTCATCGCTGAGCTTTTAATTATTTTCATTGAGCGAAATAAATTCTGACGTAGTTACAACTGACCTATATTTAATAATTTGACTCATCACCAAATAGGTCATTCACAGACTTATTTTTAGCGCAATCTCATTTTCATCACTATACACGTAATCGCAACAAAATAAAATACAACGCAACGGTTGAATACTAATATGTAATCTACCTACCGCATATCTCTACAAATGTACAGGTTGTATATATATATATATATATATATATATATACACTACACTACTACATATATACCCACTTTTCGGAGGACCATTTCTTCCGCTCTCGTTTGCCCTGACCTAGCCTTCCTTACGGGTTGTTTAACGCATCTTAGGTTAGGCTTAGTTTTCAGGGTTCACCACCTCTTTGAGGTTTCGTGAAGGTGAGAGTCGGGATTGGGTAGGAGAGGCTATGCGACAATCTCTTCCTGTGCGATTTCTTGGAGAATATATATATATATATATATATAGAGAGAGATTTCTTCAAATATATATATATATATATATATATATATATATATATATATATATATATATAGTGCATACGCACCACACGACAATCGCACAGGAAGAGATTTCACGAAACCTCAAAGAGGTGGTGAACCCTGAAAACCTGAGCCTAACCTAAGATGCGTTAAACAATCCGTAAGGAAGGCTAGGCCAGGGCAAACGATAACGGAAGAAATGGTCCTCCGAAAAGGGGGTTGGGCGATGGATCAACTATCCATCCTTGTGAAAAAAACTTAATGTTCAGAATAACTCAATGATGGATATCGGACTGACTATCATATGCCGAAAAATGCAAAGGAATAAGGATAAGAGATTGGAATTAAGGATAGGCATGTGGAATATACGTACGATGCTCCAAGCTGGTAAAATGAATGCTATTTCAGACGAACTAGCCAAATATAAAATGGACATAACAGCTGTCCAAGAAATTAGGTGGAGGGGACAAGGAATACTAAGAAAACCTAACTATAGCCTATATTACAGTGGAATAGAAGACCGGCAAGGCGAACATGGTGTTGGATTTATGGTCAGTACAAACACACAGAAAAAGAGCTTTGGATTTGAGGCTATTAATGAAAGACTTTGCAAATTGCGTATGAAAGGTAAACTTTTCAATACAACTCTTATAAACGTATACGCCCCCAAATAAGACGCAAATGAAGAAGAGATAGAAAGATTTTACGAGATTGTGTAAAACACATGTGAAAATGTACCCAAGCATGATGCGCTTATCGTCCTAGGCGACTTTAATGCCAAGATATGAAGAGAGGATTACTACCAGAGTATAGCCGGCAAACACAGCCTGCACCAAAGAATAAGCGAAAATGGAATGAAACTTTGTCACCTCGCAACAGCAAACAACTTAATAATAAGTAGTACCTGCTTTGAGCACAAGTGTATACAAAAAGGAATATGGAGGATCCCAGGCACGCAACCATATAGATCATGTACTAATATGCAAGAGATACGCATCCTCCATCATAGATGTACGGTCGTACAGAGGCGCAAACTGCGATTCTGACAATTATTTAGTTGTTACGCATATGAGACAACGAATTTCCAATATAGCAAAAACTAAAACAAGTCAAAGAAATGGAATTCATCGAAATTAAAAGAAGAGAAAGTAAGAGATGAGTACAAGAAGAGTCTAGAAGTAAAACTAAATATCTTTCAGCCGTCCGGCCAAATAGAAACGGAATGGAATAACATTAGAAATATAATAATACAAACCGCAGAAGAAACACTAGGCACCTACAAAAGAGAATGAAATGTGGGTTGGTATGACGACGAGTGTAAAGAAGTTATGAAAGAGGAAAAATAGCAACAAATAAATGTCTCCAAAGAAATACCAGAGCAAATGATGAGCACTATAAAATCAAACGAGAAGAAGCGTCAAAAATGTGCAGAAGAAAGAAAGGAGATATGCCCAACAGAAAAATAGTACTGGCCAACAACAAAAAGGAGAATCGCAAATTCTATAAAGCAATCCGGCAACAAAAACAAGAGTTTAGACCACAAATTACGTCTTGCAGAGATAAAAATGGGAAATACTCACAGAAAACGAAGCGGCATTAAAAAGATGGAAAGAGTACTTTGAGAGCCTGTTAAAGAGCGATGAAAACGATGAAGTAGATGAAACCAACTTAGAATACCAGTCAGCAGAACCACAGGAAATATAACCGACATACGATGAGGTAGTAGATGTCATCAAATGCCTAAAACACAACAAAGCCCCCGGGACAGAGGCGATAACTTCAGAGCTCCCAAAGAACGGCGGCAAGTTACTGTGGACAAGAATACATATGCTCATCAGGATGGTATGGAACGAAGAGAAGATACCAGAGGAATTGAAGCTAGGAATTATACAGTCCAATCACAAAAAGAGCGATAAAAATAACTGTAACAACTATAGAGGGATAACGTTACTCATCGTCACCTACAATGTACTCTCAAGTATAATCAACTAAGGGCTAACAAGATATGCGCAGGAGATCTTGGGCGAGTACCAGTGCGGATTCCCACCAAACCGATAAACTACAGACCAACTTCACACGATGAGACAGATAATGGAAAAATGCTACGAACACAATATCACAATTCATAACCTGTTTATCGATTTCAAACAGGCTTTCGACAGTGTAAACAGAGGTAAGCTACTGAACGACCTTGTACTTATGGGAATACCACGAAAACTAGTTAATATGTTGAAGGTCACCATGCATGAATTGAAAGCGATAGTAGCTGTACAAAACGAACTGTCGGAAGTTTTCGAGTTCAATAAAAGAAGTGAGACAGGGCGATGCACTTTTAGCACTTAACCTAGTACTTGATAGAGCAAGTAAGAAACTTAACATAAACGGATGCATAAGCAGCAGAACAAGGCATATATGTGCATACGCAGATGATATCGTAATCACAGGGAGGAAAGAAATGACTATTAGAGAAACATTATTAGAAATGGACAAAGAAACTACAAGATCCGGACTGCAAATACACGAAGCAAAAACGAAATACACGAAACTAGCAAGAGGAAATAACAACAACCTACAACCTATAAACATAGAAGGCTACAACTTCGATTGTGTCAACAACTTCTGTTATCTTGGCGCACAATTGAACACACAAAATCAAACAAGCGAAGAGATCAAGAGCAGGATAGTAGCAGGAACCAGAGGTTATTATATGTATAAAAAACTACTAACGTCAAGACTGCTAAACAGCGCATCTAAACTAAGAATATATAAAACAATAATTAGACCTGTGGTTACATACGGCTGCGAAACGTGGTCTTTATCAAAGAACGACGAGACCAATCTTAGAATTTTCGAACGAAAAATTCTAAGGAAAGCGTTTGGCCCGATACAGGAAGAAAATGGAATGTTCAGAATTCGTATGAACCATGAACTGAACATCTGTATAAATAATGCGGATATTGTACGATGTATAAAGGCACAGATGGAGACACAAGAATCAGATGGCTGGGACATGTAGATAGATTGGAACACACAAGGGTAACGAAGATAATAACAGACTGGAAGCCAGTGGAAAGCAGAGTAAGGGGAAGACCTAGAAACAGGTGGATAGATAGAGTAATGGAAGATCTCAAAACACTCGGAATGAGAAATTGGAAAGAAACGACAAATGATAGAGTGGAATGGGAAAAGATCGGCGAGCAGGCTAAAACTCACACAGGGTTGTAACGCCAAAGAAAAATAATATATATATATATATATATATATATATATATATATATATATATATATATATATATATATATATATATATATATATATATATATATATATATATATATATATATATATATATATATATATATATATATATATATTAAAATCGACGGTTTGGGTCCACGTGGAATAAATATTTTTATCCACATTCACCTTATAACTAAAGTTTTAAAAGCTAGTATTACTAAAAAGTCCTTCTTCAATATATTAAACTCTGCAAATAATAAAATCAAAGAGGCTGCAAAATAGTAAACAAAAAATTGTGTAAATGCTCTCAACCAAAACAAATTGCCTTAATAATAGATTAAAATAAAATAGTGAAACAAAATGAAGTCGTACAAGAATTTGCTAATTACTTCTCCGAAATTCCTCGTGAATGTATTAAACGAGTTTATCCATCACCATCCTGGCAATGCACCAAAGCAAATACTGCAATATCAACATCTTCATGTCACCTATAGAAGTAGCTGATTTTTTTTCCTCTGACATTTCCTATAACACGTAGGGTCGGCGTTGCTTTGTTGGATTCCTCTTCTCCATAGATGTCTATCCAATGCATTCTCACTCTTCCAACCGTTTTCTCTCAAATCCCCTGCTACCTTGTCTTTCCATCTCATGTTTGGTCTTCCTCTCCTCCTTGACCCTCCTATTTCCAGCTTTTCAACTCTTTTTCCCACGGAGTACACCTCTCTTCTCTCTACATATCCAAATCACCTTAGCCTGCTTTCTTGGACCTTCTTTCCTATGGGTCCCGCTTTCACTGTTCCTCGGATGTGATCATTCCTTATTCTATTCTTTCTTGTTACCC
Organism: Phosphuga atrata; assembly: GCA_944588485.1. Classification (NCBI taxonomy): domain Eukaryota; kingdom Metazoa; phylum Arthropoda; class Insecta; order Coleoptera; family Silphidae; genus Phosphuga; species Phosphuga atrata. The sequence goes on from OX155901.1 coordinate 5,305,794, forward strand.
CGTCTATCCGGCCAAGTTTCTGCACTATATAGCATAGCAGGCCTCCTGCAGCTGATCTTCTTGTCACACAGTACTCCACTGAATTTCTTCCAGTTCATCCATCCACTATTTATCCTGTGTTGTATATCAGACTACAGCCCTCCATCACTTTGAATATATGACCCTAGATATTTAAACTTCTTGCTCGGTGGCAGTTCTTCTTCCTGCAGGCTAATATATAGATCTTGAGCTTCCTTCATACACATATATTCAGTTTTCACCCTGCTGATCCCCATTCCCCATTCTTCTAGAGCTTTCCTCCACTCTTCGAGCCTCATTTGAAGTTTCTCTCGGGTCAGTTCACAGAGTACAACGTCGTCGGCGAACATCATGCTCCATGGCGCTGTTTTCCTCACATCCTTGTCTAGCACATGCATTACCAGGGATAAAGATATCGGGGCTGTGAGATATGGGCTCTTATATAGCCCTTCTCTCACTGGGAATTTCGTTGTTGTGCCTACACTGGTCTTAAATTGTGTCATCACAGCTTCGTACTTCTTTCACCAGTCTCACCATGAGCGTAGCTAGGGATTCTGTCTAGGGGGGCAGCCGTCCAGCTGAACCAACCAGTCATTTAATGAGAGATCATAAATGACGCCTTGCAATAAATAATAATGCAGTTCATTTGCTCTCTTTTTTACCACGTGGCGTCTTAACTCCATAGTAAAATTGAAAGTCTAATAGCTATGTCTGTATTAGTATTATCATAAGATCGCGTAAGAATTGGAACATTGCAAAGTTTGTTTTTGTTCAGTGCTTCCAAAATAACCGTTGTCAATCCTTGAGCGTCCCTACACATCGAGCAATCGATGAAATCGATAAATTTTTCTTTCACTGTTAATTGGTTTACGTATCAAATTATTATAGACAACTGTTCTTCTTTATAGCACCTTGCTTCATTGGCATTAGAGGAATAAAATCACATGCTTTCACTTCTTTTACACTTGCCTCTCTAGCTAGGCATGCCATTATTTCAACAATTTCATTCTGAATATCTGGACTGCAATAATTAAAATGTTTTTCAAAGTGTGCGTAGAAGTTTTTGTCATATTTCGAAGTTGAGCTATTTCCAAAAAATTACCTCCATTTTTGCATTTCCATTTTACACATTCAAGATGTGTCCTCTAAAGTTAAACCTTGATGGACAAGGATCTATATTGTATCAATTAGTTTCAATAATTATTCTCCATTTTGTATAACATTTTGCTCCTGTTACTGTAAAATTTGTTGATGGACATCTCCAGTTTGTAGAGATTGTTTGTAGGATACATATTTTTGTGCACTTTCAATACAAAGCGAAGACTCTTTGTGTTTTTTTTAACCCTTTGCCAAGTTTCTTACTAATTGTTGTAACCGTTTTTTACAATTTTTTCGTTTTGATCACGAATTCCTTTTGTAATAAGTGCCTGCATATAAAACAGTAGACCTTATCTTCTTCAGTGTTATACTCCAACCAGCTTTACTGTTGATAATATTTAGATACAAAAGATCTTAAGTTGTTTCCAATTTTTGTTTTTAGAAAATTTATATGCGGCTGTGATGATCTGGCAAGGTACCCAATTTGCTCCGGTTTTCAATACTAAGAGACTCTGAAGCCTTAAGCTTAACTATTTCTGGTTTTGCAGGAAAATCTGCTGATTTGCCTGTGGTCATCGACTGAGGGCAGTTTTCGCCAACTGCACTTTTCTGCACATTTACTTCAACTTTTACATCTATTTCTTTTCCTTTTTAAAGGTGGGCATTTCGCGCCGTGTATAATACATAATATATGACTATGTGAGTATATATGACTATGAGATGTATAATATATGACTATATATGACAATATGAGTAAACACTAACAGAAGAAAGTTAATAACATTTAGTGTTGAGTGCAATATCTGTTCACGATAACATGAATTTAATATTTTCTTCTAAAAAGAAACATCTTTTCTTTTTAATTATTTGAAAATGTACGACAATTTCACACCGACGCGGCGTGTTAAAACGATCTGCGCCACCTTTCAGGTTGCCAGAACTGGTGGTAAGTCTAGCATACCTACTTGCAAACTGAGACAGAAACGAGGAACGATTTTTATAATCTAAATTTTGGATAAATTAATTATACGAGGAATGCTGAATTGAACGGCGAGGAATTGAATCTTAAATAAAAAAGCGATTAACCCTGGAATACCCTTTGTGAGTCTACGAGACTCATACCGCCATTTTTTTTCTTCCCCCACTCATGTCCCTAGTGCTACACCCCCCACCACCCAGGACATCTTCAGCTATTTAGTTGCATAAGAGAAGCTCTCTGGAGTTGATCTCTATGTCCATTGCTTAGTAAGTATTAGCCGTTTTACTAAAACCCACCGAGTCTGCGAGACTTATAAACAGTAATACCCGAATAATATGTGAGTCTCTGAGACTCAGAAAAAGTAATAGGCGATTATTTTATATGAGCCTACGAAACTGATAAAAAGTAAAAGATGAACCTGATACCTCAGACGAGTTTGACCTCCAACCATCAATTGCTCAAATTAATACTGCCACAGCTTAGAAAACAAAGAAAAAAACTTAAAAAAAAAGAAAGATGCAGTGGAGATGAGGAGGCAGAGGTAGAAAGATTGCTAAAGTTGGATTGTGCAGCAATCATTGGCAAAAATAACCTGATCTGACACAAAAAACCAATCCGTTCAAGAACTTCACAAACTTTAGCAAAAAAATCCAAAAATTTCGACCAAAAATCAAAGGAAATGTGCTTCAGGCTTCAAGACCAATAGGATTCTTCAAGTCGTTATTTGTACTGACATATTTGACACAATATTAAAATATACTATAGAGGAAATCGAAAGTAAAAGAATTAAATATGAAAACTCTGAAGTTTCCAATTGAGTCTTGACAAACAAAGAGGAACAACAAGCACAATACCAGCAGTCTCCAGAAAGCGATGCCAGTAGCGGACCTCGTAAAAAGAAATATTGTAGTATTTGTAATTACTCAAAAAACAGACAATCTAGAATGACATGCTCAAAATGTAACGTTTCAATATGCGGTGAGGGCTCAAGAAAAGTTTGTGTGAACTGTTTGTAATAAATAAACTTAAGTATTGTACAATTTTTTTAAACATTTTACTTTTGGATAGTGATAACTAACTAACTTTCTATAAAAAAAATCCGGCCAAGTGCGAGTTGTGACTCGCGCACCGAGGGTTCCGTACAAATTTGTAAGTAAGGTATCTCTTTTTTTGTGGAGGACGTAGCAAGCACATTCAGTTAACTTGACAAGTGGCCCTCCTGAAATCACGACCATCTTAGTACCGCTGCAAGCATAACCTCAAGATGTCGCTGTCGTACGATGGAATTCTACCCTATATTTTATTACCATACATCCCCCATTCACTATGAGAGTTTAGGGGTTCTGGAACTTCACTATTTGTTTTTACTGCTCAATTTTACCTGTATATATACTCTGTATAAAGGTATACAGGGTATTTTTTTGTAATAACACGCATATTTTTAAACTTATAAAGAGAAAACTTTATTTTAGTATTACACTTATTCACTAACTTATATTAAGATCTAACTATTTCTAGATCTAATATAAACTAATATATTAACTATTTCTAGGTCTATTTCGATACTCTTAACATTCAGTTGTTCAATTGACTGCTTTTGGGCAATTGACTACCAAAAAATATAGGGCGTACGTGATTTAAGTATATGTAGATTATAAAGAAAAATTAGACGAAATATAATATATACAGAATGTTACGGGACTTGAGTATGTTGCAAGTCGGTTATAAACAAGCAAAATTTTGACATAATATATACCCTGTATATATTATGTATATAGAGCGTACGTGATGAAATGTATAACGAATATAAACAAAGAAAATTCAGAATAAACAGCTTGGTGCCGACACATACTTTTTAACCTTCAAACGTAACCGAGGAGGACCTAACTGTATGCAACCCATATGCTTCTGCTGCCTGACAATACCACGCAACACATTAGTATATTTTCATAAGTTTCTAATAGTAAATTCGCATTTTTCTTGTAATTAAACTACATATTTACGGTTTTCAGATTTTTACCTTTACATGTGCTGTAAGACACCGCTTCTTGCCAAATTTCATGATTCTAGGTCAACGGGTATATAGGTTTTGATTCCATTGTAAAATCGCAAAATATGCGACATAAACGGTCATATCTTTTGATCGCGTCGACTAATAACTTGTTACCTCTACGCGTTCCTGAGAAAAATGGTCTTGACAGACAGACAGACGGACGGACGGACAAACAGACAGACAGACGGACGGACGGACAAACAGACAGACAGACGGACAACAAAGTGATCCTATAAGGGTTCCGTTTTTGGTACGGAACCCTAAAAATAATGATTTTTTTTACTAGTTCGAAAAAAAATACCTCATACTTCACTCATATTATTTTTCTCTGTTTTTCATTTTTTTTTTTCGACTTAATTTTTTAATTTAAATATCTTATTGTCTTTATTAATTTTATTGTTCAAATTAAACGAATTTTACAAGAAAAGTGTCTCAAATATAGTAATTTGCCAAGTATGGGAGAGTCTGGGAGACTCACAAAAAGTAAAAACCGTAAGAAAAAGTGAAAGAGTATTCCAGGGTTAAACAGTAAGTAATTCTTCATTACTGTCGATCTTTCTAGGGTGGGCAAAGAAGTTTGTAGGGTGGGCAGGTATTTACATATGGCCTTCATTGATTTGACAAAGTGCCCAGGCAAGAGATATGGAGATGTATGAGAACTAAGTATGAGAGACTCATGGGCGTAGCTGGGGGGGGGGCTAGGGTGGGCAAAGTTCTTCTCGCAACCCTTCTTATTTCAGTTTTCACTACTTTATTCTTTGTTCTCTTTGTATGATACATTTACGTCTTTTTCCCACAGCCATCTCATAATCAGCCACCACGAGTTTGTGTTGTGCTGCTACACTTTCACTGTATACCTTATATTTATTATTACCTTATTATTACCTTTAGGTATTTCCTTCTGGACAATAGGTAATCTAACTGACTTTTTTGGTCTCCGCTTTTATAGTTATAAGCTGTTCACTTCTCCGGTTGAAGATTGTATTGGCAATCGGTAAGTCGAAGACTACTGCATGTTCTACCGTAACTCCATCCACCATGTACCCTAGTCTCGCCAGATTTCCTCTCACAAATATGTCCATTTAAATCTCCACCAATTATCACCCTTTCTTCTTCTTCTTCTTTCGAATAGGCCTACTTTGGACCACGCTTGTTCAACTGTTGGGCTTTGATCTTTGCCCAGTATTGTCGCATCTTCTGCCGCTGTAACTCCTTTCTCTCTTTTGTCTAGGGGGTACCTTTTCTTCGAGGTTTTTCCTGAAATCCACGGACTTCCTTTAGGGTGCGTCTCACAGACTGTCTGTTTTTGAGATCTGTCATTCCTAGTTCTTTAATATCCTTCTCGGTCTCTGTCAACCAAGTGGTACGAACCTTCTTGTTTTGCCAGAAGGTGAACAGACAGACGGTTGGTTAGTCGGTTTGGAGGTAATCTTGCAATGTGGCCATAGAAAGCTACCCTTCTTTTCCTTGCACAGTCAGAGAGCATCTCAATATGTTCGTAGAGCTCAGAGTTATGCCGTCTTCGGAATTCGCCATCTTCCTTTACCGGGCCTAGGATCTTCCTGAGGATTCTCCTCTCTCTGATTTCCAATTTCTCTATAAGACCTCTTTGGTTCAAGGAAAGACACTCCATGGCATATAGGGCTTCTGGTCGTAAGACTGATTTGTAGTGCTTAAGTTTCAAGTTGCGTGACAGGCATTTCTTATTGTAAGTGTTCTTAGTCAGCCGATAGGCTAGTTCTAACTTGCTGACTCTCTTGGATAGTCACCCTTATCACCCTTTCATTGTCTGTTATTTCCATTGTGACTCCATCTAGGATCTCCCAAAATTGGTTCTTCTTTTCCTCTGAACAAATTCCTGACATGTATAGGGTGGTTGCGACAGTGACTACGTGGTAATTCTTGCATTGAATTGAAAAATTCACTATGTTTTTACCACACTTTGCGTTAAAGTGAGGTAAAAACATGTACATTGTACAAACAATTCCAATTCAATGTAAATTCCTGACAAATTCCTGTCTGAGGTGCATATACACTCAAAACTGTGATGAGGTCTCCACCAACTACCGGCTTCATTCTTATGCAATAGAAGTAGCTGATATACATAATATTATTTAAAACATCTCTTCACAAGAATTTGGAATTTCTCAGTCCACATTATAGCGAATTTTGCGTCATCGATCTGCAGCTACACCCTTGCAAGATCAAATTAACCCAAGAATTGAAACCTCTAGAACATTTAAAGCGTCGAATCTTATCCCATCTTGTTCTGCAAAAGATTGGAGAAAATTCTTGAAATTCATCGAAAAATTATCTTTAGCGGTAAAGGTCATTTTTGCCTGAATGGCTTTGTTAATAAGCAGAATATGCGCTATTGGACAGCAACAAACCTACATGTGCTTCATAAGACTACATTGCATCCACAAAGAGTAAGCGTGTGGTGTGGATTTCATACCGGATGTCTGATTGAGCCGTATTTTATCGATCACAATAATCGCCAATTTTTAATCGTCAATGGAATTCGCTATCGTGTAATGTTGCAAGACTATTTTTGGCCCGAATTGGATGGACTTGACAACAGCGATATGTGGTTCCAACGAGATGGTCCACAAGCCATGCAACTGGTCAAGAAACAACTGGTCCTTGATTTATTGAAACGAAAATTTGGTAATTTTTTTATCGTTTAATATCGAGAAATGGTCCCATAGAATGGCCACCTTGCTCATGCGATTTGACGCATTCTTATGGGGTTACCTTAAGTAGCAGGTTTATGCCTACATTCAACAACGTTAATGGATCTCAACATTCCGGCTGATATGTGTGAAAGAGTAATTGAAAATTAGATCCAAATAATAGATCTCTGCCGTCCGTCCCGTGGTGGTCATACGAACGGCTTCGAATTCCATATACAATTGTAACTAGGGTTGCCACCTCAGACCTGGGTCTCGCCCGGAGACGATAACTAAAAAAAAAAACACACGCATAAATATTTTTTTTAAATTTATATAAATTAACAAATTCAAATCTCGCATTCCTACAAATTAAATACAATTTCTAATTATCACAAACTTAACATTTTACGTATACAATTAGAACAAGCAAAGAAGAAAAAAATATGCAATATGCAAAAATAATAACTTTTTTTTCCAAGTATATTTCTTGTTTAACATAGGAGCCTTTTTCATTATTCTGCCTTTACCAACTCAACCCGCATCCTGTTATGATTGTCTGTCCAAGTATTTCCCATAATCGAAACAATTCGTTCCATATATGCATTACTTATAGGTATCGATAGAATCTTACCAACAAGTTTTGGTAGTCCAATGAAAACACCGGAGGAAAATATTTGTATCCATTTTTATCAGTTGGCAAATCGTGCGATTTGATGGAATGAATGATATTTTATAGAAGAAGAAAGATATCATCGTAATTTATCGGCTAATCTAATTCTACATTTACGAATTTTGCAGCATCGAAAAAATCTTTGTATTTGAAATTTTCGTTCTTAAGATTAATTACTGAAAAATATTTGAATGGGCTGTTTTCAAAATTATAAAACTTTTCCAATAAGTAATCAATTGCCTTTCTGTACACCTTTTTCGCTTCAGTCACAATTTTTTGTTTTTCATAGGCACTTAGGAAATCTAAACTTCATATTTATTATTTATCTTCGTCTTCATTTTACTACTGAGAAATTGTTCTTCTAATCTATTCTCCAGTTTATTTTTCAGAGATAACATTATGTCATGCAGTTCGGAACTTTTTACCGATTGATTTTCAAGCTGTAAAGTATGCTGATTCATAAGCCCCATTATATGATGCACAAAGTGAATATAAGATTCGGCTAAAGATAAACTATCTTTATCGTCTCGAATCTTATCTTCACTATGCTTCACGAATTTCCAAATGATCTTGTGCGTATCTTCTTAACCCAGTTGTACAAAATAATGTTTTATCGCTGACCAGGCATTAACAATTTTTTCTAAAGCTTTATGTAGAGCTTTTTCTAAAGTTTTAATAAGTAAATCACGTGGCGAATAATATTGTCATATTCCAATTCCAAAAATCAAACCAATCTTTTAGGACTTAATTCTTTTAGAGCTAATAGAAACTTCAGCATATATTTTTAATACCAAGTTTTCAACATTGAGAGACAATGCCTTACATGCGTGTCTAGTCATCTTATCTGCATTATAAATTATATGGCAGTTACAATTACTTTTCAAAATTTTCGTATTAAGGTCGGCTAATTTTTTTAATACAGATTTTTTCTTTCCGTAATTAACAGATGCGGTATCTGCAGAATAAGAACTTAAATTTAATAAGATTAAGATTTAAATAGATTTACATTCTTCAAGACAATTCAATAATCTTGTAGCAATTGCCTTAGAAGTTTCGTCTGAATCTTCATAAAGGTCATCATTCATTTTTCATTTTTCTGTTGCCTTTGTTGGATGCATCGTTCGAAAAGGAAAACGGAATTGCTTTGCCGTTATTGATTTCAAGTTCGTCAAGAATGACTTGAATAGACTTAGGTGCTAGTATGTTTTCAACAATTACTTCGGCTTTCGTTGTGCTACGATGAATTTGTTTTCTAGTTGTTGAATCAAAATATAATAACGAATTGATTTTCATTCCACAGTCAATGCTGCAATAACTGTGATTATGTTTTAAGCCGTGGTTAAAGAGCTTCAGATATTTGTCTCTGCGTTGGGACGTTACACGAGATACACGGGACACTCTGCATATGGAGATAAGTCACTGAAACCCGGAGTCTCCGGGCAAAACCTGGAGGTGCCAACCCTAATTGTAACATGTGTACTACACGTGGAATAAATTGCAGCATGATATCTCAATTATTATGTGTTTTATTTATATACAAAATTGTTACGTCCTTCCTCCTTAAATACAAAATTGTTATTGAAAAACCCATTAGTTATTAATAAATCCGTATTGTCCAAATTGTGGGAGGTATTGGCGCCAATGACATCAGACTTGCCCGTACGCACACACCTGTAAATTAGAATTTGCATATTTTTACTAGCGAAATTTATCGTAATTTTATACAACTTGCTTTTTACGTATTATTTACACATAGAGAAGCCTCCATGTATTTGCAAGTAATATCAAACATTGTCTACGGATTTATTTATTTTTAATAAGTTTATTTATAAATATGCTCCATATTCTAATACGTTCGGTATATTGTTAAACAACTTAATTACTTTTTATAAACTATTCGTTTTGAAACAGCAGCTTGTAGTTTGCAGTCCTCGGTCATAAAAAGAAAATTTTAGCCGACAAATGAAATCAAACGACATTTAATAGTGATATTTAAACTATAAAACACATGAAAGAACTTTGTTGAGAAACGACTTTCATAGGTAGTTATCTTCAATAAACAATTATTTGTTATTGGATAGATGCCATTCGTGTCTGTTTGTTTCTTTACGTTTTCAGTCAATAACTAAGCCAATTATTGCTGATTTATACGTTTGGCTAGATAGTATGTCGTTTCTATTCCCATCGCTGGATAATCTAGTTTAAAATTGTTTTACGCTAAAGGCTAACAGTATATTACTAATTTATAAAATTACCATGTCATGGTTATAGTATACTATAATAAAATAATTCAATACACCACAAGTATTTTGTTCGGACTGGAACTTTCTTTATAAAACTCAACATTAAGACAATATATTATTATTTTGCAAATGTGAGTAATTTACTTTTACTCAAATTATTTTGTACCAAATCCTTTAAGCTCGCCGCGATTACATTTTCCACTTTATTGTTTACATTAAAATGTTAAATTTGTTTAACAGATCTACTCAACACTAAATCTTTGCGATTGTTATTTTGCAAAACTACAAAGCGTAAAATATAAGAAATCGCCGCTGGAGTGATATTTTGGCGTAACCTTTACGTGCAATTTATCATTGGAATTAGATAAAAAATAAACATTTAAAAGGAGGAAAGTTGAATAATTAAAATTTACTTAATTACAGGATTAGTTTTCAAGGAGTTTTAGGTATTGAATTGGCAGCCGCAAGGAAGGAATTTCTTAATTTAATTATATTGTGAAAAGTAAGCTTCAAAATGATTTTCACTAATATTAAAGTTTTTTTTAAGATTATGGAGGTCAAATGTAAAAAAAAAACTAGCGTGTTTAAGTTTTTGTCTGAATCTTATACTTTTTAATTATTTAATAATTTAATATTTTCTTCTTTTATATAATAATAACAAGTTGATCTTTGCTTACAATATAGTACTAGACATGACCAAATGATACAGGATATCAAGGCCTGCCTAGTTTTGTCTGTGTAGACTTGTCTTGCTCTGTCTTTTTTTTCGGTGGAGGGGGAAAGCATTTTTGCACATCGGATATCCAAACCCGTGTAGTGTGGGGCTCTCTGATCGAGTTCTTCGTGACCAGCATACCCACTAAAACCCCTCCTCTGTCTCTTCACTACACTCCACCTGGAACTGCGTGAGCATTACTTCAGGTGGGTGGTGGTGTTTCTTCCAATTATTTCCTGATCCTTCTTTTGTCTTGTTTGATCCTTCTAAACTTTACTCGTTTCGATTTCGTCTTTCGTCTTCTGCCGTATAAGTTATGTGGTCGTGTGATTAACTATTTTTCGGTCTTTTCGTCACATATCTGGTCGTCCATGTTGGATTCCTTGTGTGTCGTGCGATATTATATTCGCCTTCCATTCTCTCTCCATTTGTTCTTTTCCCAACATGATTTCGATTATGTAAGCTTGTACTGCATCCCAGTTATGCTCACTTTCTAACATAACTTCCTTCCATGATGTTCTGTTCTTCTAGTTTTGCACCGCCTAGTGTCTTTGCGTCCTTCATTCTCTGATTCTGTACACATGAAGAGAGTGTGTTGTGCGTCGTCTGGGATTCGACCGCAGTAGAAGCACTCCGCAGTGCCCCTTTTTTTAAACCGTTTGAGGTATGCGTTGCAGCACCCATAATCAGTGAGCGCCTGTATAAGCTGGTAACTCATATGTCCGTGTGACCTTTCGTACCATGCTGTTACGTTAGGGATAAGCCTGTGTGTCCAGCTTCCACTAGTCGTTTTCCCATCTTGTCTGCCATCTGTCCATGAGTCTATTACGTGCTCTCTCCTTGGCGGCTGCCCTCTCATGTTTTACTTCGTTTTTCACTCTGTGTTGTTGCAGGTCTTCGTAGACTTCTTGTTTCTGGCGAATCAGTAAGTCTATTGGGGGCGTGCTTGCAAGTACTAGCGCCGCGGCCTCCGAAACCGTTCTGTAGGCAGAAATTACTCTTAGGGCACTCCTTCTCTGTACTCCTGTAAGTTGTTTTCTCGCTCCAACCTTTTTCGTTACGCCCGCCCATATTTCCGCCGCGTAGATAATTTTTGAGTGTACCACATTGTTGAGAAGATTCCGTTTCAATCCCCTCGGCCCTACAATGTTCGGCATCAACCTTACCAGAGCTGTCATTGTAGGCGCTACTTTTTTCGCTGTTTTGGCTATATGGTCTGTGTATCTCAGACCGCTATCGAGTTTGACGCCAAGATACATCAATGATTTCGATAAAGGGATATTCTGCCCTTCCAGGACGAGTTTCGGTGGTACGAATAGTCTCTTATCCGTGATAAGTATCGCTTCTGTTCTATGAACTGCCATGGTTAGACCCTGCTCTTTTAACCAATAACTTGCCCGTCGGAGGGTTTCGTGAGTTGTTAGTTCTAGTGTGCTCATTTCCCTTGCAGTCACCACCACTGCGGCGTCATCTGCGAACCCAACTATTCTCGCTGTTCTAGGCAAGTCTAGATTTAGCAACCCATCGTACATAATGTTCCACAAGAATGGTGCTAAGACCGATCCTTGTGGGACACCCGCCGTTACCTCATAGTCAACTTCACCTTCGTCAGTGTGGTATATCAACCGTCGGTCGCTCAAGTAGCATCATCTTTCTCAAGTATTCTGGTGTCTGTCTTGATGCTAATGTCTTTATGATTACATCCCACCTGGCTGAATTAAGGGCGTTTTTTACGTCAAGGGTCACTAATGCACAATAACCTATCGATTGTCGTGTTCCAGTTTTGACCTTTTCTTCTGCTTTAATTACTTCAGCAATAGCGTCCATGGTTGATCAACCTTTTCTAAAACCATACTGAAATTGGGACAGTCCTCCGTTGTTTTCGATGTATATCTCAAGTCTCCTAAGTAATAGTCTTTCAAGAAGTTTCCCTATTTGACCAGGAGGCATATCGGTCGGTATGACGATGGTTCTTCCGATGGTTTGTCCCCTTTTCTCAGTAGGACGAGTTTTTGTCTTTTCCATTGCGTGGCGAAAATTCCCTTTCGAAGGCACGCATTGTAAGTTTCCAGCAACAACTCTGGCCACATTTCTACCACTTCTGCGATGACTCATTTGGGATATTGTCTGGACCAGGTGCTTTCCCTGACCGTAATCGTTTCCTAGGCTTAAAGATCTCATCTACGCTGAAAGGTGTCTTGCTTTGTCTATCTTGCCTTGTCTGTCTAGTTCTGTCTGTCTAGTCAGACTATTATTGTAATTTGACTACAACTAAAAATTATTGTCGGACTTAAACGAGAACCGCTTGCTGTAGCTTAAGGCGAGGATGCCATCCAACAATCCGGCAATGAGCAAATAGATCGGCGGCTCCACCGCCCGATTCTCCACCAACCAATTACAATATCCCCTGGAAAATGAAAAATGGGCAGAATTAGACGTAGCAGTGACGGTGAAAGAGATGTATAGAGTAAGTGGAGGAAAAATGTTGGTGGCGGAACTTGGGAGATGGGGTGAAAAGCGGAATGTTATGGAAAATAAGAGGAAACTAAAAAAAAAGGAAAAAAAAAGAAAAGAGAGTATACATAGAAGATGATCTGACGAAGAAGGAAAGAGACATACAGAAGGAATTAAAAGCACCATCCAAAGAAGAGCGACAAAAAGGACTGCAGGTGAAAGTCGGTTATAAAAAGATATGGAGAGAGGGAAAAAGATTTAAGTGTGACGAAGAAAAGGTAGAGCTAAATACAGCAAATTTTTGAATAAGAGAAAAAGACGACAGGGCAGAAAAGGGAAAACGCACACGGAATAAGGGAGTATGAGCTGTTGAGGGGTGATGAAAACAGACAAGAAAAGAAAAACCGATAACACAGAGTGGGAAAAATAGAAGAGATAACAAGAGAAGAATTAGAACAACAACTAAGAAAACTGAATAGGAAAAATAGTATTTTAATAACACAGCGCGGATAAAAAACAAAGACAATGAGTTTCGGGAGTATTTGGAAAATTTGACGTAGTGGGAATGGTAGAAACGTTGGTGTAAGAGAAGGGTTGGTAAAAATTGGTAAAAAGTGAGTCAATTTACAGAGAGCGTAAGCAGGAAAGGGAGAGCTAAAGGTCGGATAATAATGCGAGTAGAAAAGAGATTGGAAGAAGAAAACGGAACCAAAGCAAAAGAAGAAAGAGGAATTATGGAAAGAACGGTGAAAAGTAGACCGAGAAATTCTAGATTTGTAACAATATACAGTAGAGGTATGAAAGAAACAAAGAGAATGATAGAAGAGCGAGTAAAACAGCAGGATGAGGGTGAGAGGGTGAGAACTCTGGTGATTGGGGAGGATTTTAACGCAAGAATTGGAAGAAAAGGAAGAAAGATAGAAGATGGACAAACAATAATAGAAAGAAGACCAACTAAAGATGCAACAGAAAACGCAGAAGGGATGACTATTGATAGTTTACTATAAGGAAGGGGGTGGGACCTACATAATGGAAACAGCATAGGAGATGAGAAAGGGGAGTACACGTATATTGGACCAAGAATGGAGACAGTTATTGACTATGTTATGGTGTATGAAAAAGCATGGGATGAAATAGTAGAATTCAAGCTGGGACAAAGAGTCGAGTCGGATCATATGCCATTGGAAGTGAAGACAAAAAGAAGAGAGAAAGACAAAAGAAGTGTGAAGGATGTTAGAAGAAAAATTGTGACGAATATCTGGACGGAAGGAGGAATAGAAAATTATAGAACAAGACTTAGGGAGTCAAAATACGAAGAAGAAGGGATAAACGAAAAAATGGAGGAACTGGGCGATTACATAAAAAACGCAACCGAAAAAAAGTGATAGAGGCAAGAGAAAAGGTGGGGTCTTGGAAAAACGAGTGATGGGATAAAGAATGCAGAGAAGGGAAGCAAGCAGTAAGAAAGAAACTCAAAAATTGGTTAAGAGAAAAAGCAACTTAGAAAGAGTACAAAAGAGCAGGCAAGAGGTGTAAATTAGCATGCAAAGAGAAGATGCAAAAGCAACGGATGGAAGAAGAACTAAAGATGAAGGGCATAAAGACGGAAGTAGAGGTATGGAAATACATAAATAGGGAAAGAAAGAAAAAAGTAGAAACGGTGAGTGATAGAATTACTATGAAGGAATGGAGAAAGTACTTCAGTGAGCTGTTGAGGGGTGATGAAAACAGACAAGAAAAGAAAAACAGGTAACACAGAGTGGGAAAAATAGAGTAGATAACAAGAGAAGAATTAGAATAACAACTAAGAAAACTGAATAGGAAAAAGGCACTGGGGAGGGACGGTATACAGACTGAATCGTGGATATATGGAACTGACTTCCCTTTCAGTGAGAGCTTGTTAGAAATAATAAATGGAGTGTGGACGGGAAAGGGCTTCCCACAGGAGTGGGAAGAGGGGATAATATGCTTCATATATAAGAAAGGAAAAAGGGATACAACCAGTAACTATAGGGGGATCTTTCTTTTCAATACGGCATATAAGGTATACGCGAAGATTGTGGAAGAGAGACTGATGAAGGAAATGAAGGAGCAGGGTGTGTTACCAAACGGACATGCGGGATTTAGGAAAGGTAGAGGGACCATGGACAATGTATACATCTTGAATCACATAGTAGGGAATGAGATAAAAAAGGGTGGCAAGATGTATTCATTTTTTGTGGACCTGAAGGCGGCCTTTGATAATGTGGAAACAGATTCACTGTGTGAATGCTTGAGAACGAAAGGGATAAATGAGCATCTGGTAACAAAAATAGAAGAGATATATGAAGAGACGATAAGTAGGAGTGAGAGTTGAGGGAAGGGTGAGTGAAGGTTTTAAGACTCATAAGGGAGTAAGACAAGGCTGTCCACTAAGCCCAAACCTGTTTGCAATGTTTATTGGAGATATAGAGGAGATGTTCAGCAAGGCGTAGCCGGGGGGTGGTTGTGGTGGGCAAAGAAAAAGTGTGGTCCTTAGCATACGCGGACGATTTGGTGGTGCTAGCGAAAGTGAAGAAGAAATGATAAGAGAATGATGATAGAAAGGAATGATAAGAAGCATGGAGAAATATATGAGGAGGAAAAAGCTGACGGTGAATGTAGAGAAGTCCAAGATTATGGTGTTTAGAAAAGGGGTGGTGGGAGAAGAGTAAATGATTGGAGATGGAAGAAGGAGAAAATTGAAAAAGTGAAAGAATTTAAGTACCTAGGATATGTGTTTAATGAAAGGAATACAGAAACAGCACACGTGAGGGAGCTAGTCAAAAAAGCTAATAAAATAATAGGAGCGGTATGGGGAATAGGAGAGAGAAAATTTGGACATGACTATAGCAGGAGAGTAATGATGCTTGGATTGCCTGGTGAAAAGCGTGATGATGTATGGAGCGGAAATATGGGGATAGAGAGAGCAAGAAGGGCTGGAAAGGGTGCAAGAAAATTATTTAAATTGGGTGCTAGTTGTAGGTAGAGAGACACCTGGCTATATAGGGTTGGAGGAAACAAAGAGAGATGGAATAAGAATAAAAGCAGGAAAGAGAGCAATAAGTATTAAGGACTGAGTGATAGAGAGAGGAGAGTGCAGAATTTTGCAAGAGTGTCTCAAAGAAAAAAGGAAAGAAATAGGAAAGGGGGTGTGGAAAGAGAGGGAGGCATATCTCGAAAGAAACGGGTATGTAGGCACGGAGAATGCGAGAGTGAGGCAGAGTATTGACAGCGGACTTATTGCAGAGAGATAGAAATGTGCAAGTGCGAGAATGGAGAACAAGAATTAGGGAGTCTATGTACAATGGGAAATATGAAAAAATAATAACGGAAGAACTGCCAAAGTACCTAGAAAGAAAGAGTAGAAAAGAGAGAGTGAGAATGGCAAGATTCAGATGTGGAAATGAAGAGAGAGAGAATAAATATTGGATAGAGGATAGGAATAGAGTATGCATGATGTGTGGAGAAAACAAGGAAACCATAGAGCACTTGTTGAACGAATGTGTAGAAATGAGGGAGAGAGAGAGATGAGTGTAGAGAAGAAATTTTGAACGAGAATGGAAGAGGGATTTAATAGATGAAGAAAGTTGAGGAGAGAAGAAGAACAATATATGGGGCGGGAAGCTGCTAATCGGTTTAGGGATAGGAATTAGTGATTTATTTTGTTTTATTAGTACGTTTTCTTTTTAATTTATATAGTATGTAGCGGCAACGAGCCGTTACATTTTTATTTATATTTCTGGTCGAGGATTACAGTACCGACCCTAATAAAATATTTTCGGAAATTGTCGGTATATTTAGGTAATTATTGTAATGCCCTTGTAAACTAGGGAATAAAAATGTAACGGCTCGTTGCCGCTACAAGTATATTAGTTTTATTTAAATTATTGTTTTATGTGGAAATGTATAAAATTTGGAACTCATTTATAAACTTGTAAAGGTAATTAGTATACATACTACTACTACAATATCCCCTAGTAGACCTTAAGTCTTCGATTCCTTCCCAAAGGATGGCCATGCTGGCGATCTTCTGTGCCACCCGTTTGATCGTAAACCGTTTGACGGCGATATTGTCCTTCTGGGGAGCGGATCGCATCTCTACCGGCAGCATCGTTCCAAAAGCAAACATCTCGTCCCTGGCCTTCACCGAATTAATGTCTATGTACAGTTGCTTGTACAGTTTCGCTGTATAAGACGCTTCTGGCATGTTTTTAGAGAAAGCGACGGCTTTGGTGACGGCGATAAGTTCCTTGATGCGAACACAGAGGGAGTGGGCGGCGTGCGCGTTGAATCCGATCTCGAAGAGGTTGAGGATGACGGGCACGTCTAGGAAGGCGGCCTTGTCACAGCCGGGCGGATCACATCTCTGGAGGCAGCATGGTTCCAAAAGCAAACATCTCGTCCCTAGTCTTCACCGAATTAATATCTCTCTGTACACTTGTTTGTACAGTTTCGTGTGTGTTCCAGAAGCTTTACTTCCAGAAGCCTCTTGTTTGGCATATTTCTAGAGAAAGCGACAGCTTTGGTGACGGCGATAAGTTCCTTGATGCGAACGCAGAGAGAGTCGGCGGCGTGCGCGTTCAATCATATCTCGAAGAAGTTGAGGATGACAGGCACGTCTAGGATGGTGGCCTCATCGCTGGCGAGCCTCTGCAGTCACTCGAAGAACTGAGACGCAATTGCTAGGGTGAGAGCTTCGCATTTCTCGTTCAAGTTCATCCCGTGGAAGGTTCGAGACGTCATCGACCTCTTTCGAGCCGCGACCTACTCCGGCAACGTGATATATTGCATGTAAATGTTCGTCGTATCAGCGTTTGAACTCTCTGGGCTGGTTAGGGTTTTCCTGAAGTTGGTGTCAGCCTACTTTGACGGGTCTCGTGGATTACGGAGGCGGTGTTACTGCGAAACAGGGCGACTATCGACGAGATGTACTTCTGCGTCAACTTATCCTCAAAGGGCAAAGTCTGCTTCGTCAGGATTTTTATCACACGCGCTTGTGGCTCGGCCGGCAGCACCTCCTTCAGCGTCCACAGCCGAAGATAGAACAATATGCTGGTTTCATTTTAGATTTTCTGGAAAACCTGCTCTCAGAACTTTTTCGAGGTGTTTTGCGGTCGGTTTCATGTCCTGGACAAACCTGTTGCAGAAGATGTCCAGAAACACGCTGATCGAGTGAGTTCTGTTCCTCAGACTCCCTATGAGACTTAGACGACTTGTTTTCTCTTGTCTATCTAGTCTTGTCTGCTTAGTCGTGTCTGTCTACTATTGTCTATCTAGTCTTATCTGTCTAGTCTTGTCTGTCTAGTCTGGTCTATCTAGTCTTGTCTGTCTAGTCTTGTCTGTCTAGTCTTGTCTGTCTAGTCTTGTCTGTCTAGTCTTGTCTGTCTAGTCTTGTCTGTCTAGTCTTGTCTGTCTAGTCTTGTCTGTCTAGTCTTGTCTGTCTAGACTTGTCTGTCTAGTCTTGTCTGTCTAGTCTTGTCTGTCTAGTCTTGTCTGTCTAGTCTTGTCTGTCTAGTCTTGTCTGTCTAGTCTTGTCTGTCTAGTCTTGTCTGTCTAGTCTTGTCTGTCTAGTCTTGTCTGTCTAGTCTTGTCTGTCTAGTCTTGTCTGTCTAGTCTTGTCTGTCTAGTCTTGTCTGTCTAGTCTTGTCTGTCTAGTCTTGTCTGTCTAGTCTTGTCTGTCTAGTCTTGTCTGTCTAGTCTTGTCTGTCTAGTCTTGTCTGTCTAGTCTTGTCTGTCTAGTCTTGTCTGTCTAGTCTTGTCTGTCTAGTCTTGTCTGTCTAGTCTTGTCTGTCTAGTCTTGTCTGTCTAGTCTTGTCTGTCTAGTCTTGTCTGTCTAGTCTTGTCTGTCTAGTCTTGTCTGTCTAGTCTTGTCTGTCTAGTCTTGTCTGTCTAGTCTTGTCTGTCTAGTCTTGTCTGTCTAGTCTTGTCTGTCTAGTCTTGTCTGTCTAGTCTTGTCTGTCTAGTCTTGTCTGTCTAGTCTTGTCTGTCTAGTCTTGTCTGTCTAGTCTTGTCTGTCTAGTCTTGTCTGTCTAGTCTTGTCTGTCTAGTCTTGTCTGTCTAGTCTTGTCTGTCTAGTCTTGTCTGTCTAGTCTTGTCTGTCTAGTCTTGTCTGTCTAGTCTTGTCTGTCTAGTCTTGTCTGTCTAGTCTTGTCTGTCTAGTCTTGTCTGTCTAGTCTTGTCTGTCTAGTCTTGTCTGTCTAGTCTTGTCTGTCTAGTCTTGTCTGTCTAGTCTTGTCTGTCTAGTCTTGTCTGTCTAGTCTTGTCTGTCTAGTCTTGTCTGTCTAGTCTTGTCTGTCTAGTCTTGTCTGTCTAGTCTTGTCTGTCTAGTCTTGTCTGTCTAGTCTTGTCTGTCTAGTCTTGTCTGTCTAGTCTTGTCTGTCTAGTCTTGTCTGTCTAGTCTTGTCTGTCTAGTCTTGTCTGTCTAGTCTTGTCTGTCTAGTCTTGTCTGTCTAGTCTTGTCTGTCTAGTCTTGTCTGTCTAGTCTTGTCTGTCTAGTCTTGTCTGTCTAGTCTTGTCTGTCTAGTCTTGTCTGTCTAGTCTTGTCTGTCTAGTCTTGTTTGTCTAGTCTTGTCTGTCTAGTCTTGTCTGTCTAGTCTTGTCTGTCTAGTCTTGTCTGTCTAGTCTTGTCTGTCTAGTCTTGTCTGTCTAGTCTTGTCTGTCTAGTCTTGTCTGTCTAGTCTTGTCTGTCTAGTCTTGTCTGTCTAGTCTTGTCTGTCTAGTCTTGTCTGTCTAGTCTTGTCTGTTTAGTCTTGTCTGTCTAGTCTTGTCTGTCTAGTCTTGTCTGTCTAGTCTTGTCTGTCTAGTCTTGTCTGTCTAGTCTTGAGTGTCTAGTCTTGTCTGTCTAGTCTTGTCTGTCTAGTCTTGTCTGTCTAGTCTTGTCTGTCTAGTCTTGTCTGTCTAGTCTTGTCTGTCTAGTCTTGTCTGTCTAGTCTTGTCTGTCTAGTCTTGTCTGTCTAGTCTTGTCTGTCTAGTCTTGTCTGTCTAGTCTTGTCTGTCTAGTCTTGTCTGTCTAGTCTTGTCTGTCTAGTCTTGTCTGTCTAGTCTTGTCTGTCTAGTCTTGTCTGTCTAGTCTTGTCTGTCTAGTCTTGTCTGTCTAGTCTTGTCTGTCTAGTCTTGTCTGTCTAGTCTTGTCTGTCTAGTCTTGTCTGTCTAGTCTTGTCTGTCTAGTCTTGTCTGTCTAGTCTTGTCTGTCTAGTCTTGTCTGTCTAGTCTTGTCTGTCTAGTTTTGTCTGTCTAGTCTTGTCTGTCTAGTCTTGTCTGTCTAGTCTTGTCTGTCTAGTCTTGTCTGTCTAGTCTTGTCTGTCTAGTCTTGTCTGTCTAGTCTTGTCTGTCTAGTCTTGTCTGTCTAGTCTTGTCTGTCTAGTCTTGTCTGTCTAGTCTTGTCTGTCTAGTCTTGTCTGTCTAGTCTTGTCTGTCTAGTCTTGTCTGTCTAGTCTTGTCTGTCTACTCTTGTCTGTCTAGTCTTGTCTGTCTAGTCTTGTCTGTCTAGTCTTGTCTGTCTAGTCTTGTCTGTCTAGTCTTGTCTGTCTAGTCTTGTCTGTCTAGTCTTGTCTGTCTAGTCTTGTCTGTCTAGTCTTGTCTGTCTAGTCTTGTCTGTCTAGTCTTGTCTGTCTAGTCTTGTCTGTCTAGTCTTGTCTGTCTAGTCTTGTCTGTCTTCAGTCTCTGAGTAGACGCCGAAGTGAGTGGATGTGTAGCTTTGTGCTCCGCATTTGGGTGGCTCAATAATATTTTGTAATATTATTATTTAGTAAAATATTTAGTTATATTGCCTAGCTACTATAATTAATTAACTGGTTCGTTGTTAATTAGTGTATTTAGCTATTTTTCTATCTGCGGTTTAGAGTTTTCTTTCTTTGATTAATAAAAGTGTTTCATTTCAGTTTAATTTGTGTCCCAGCACGCGGCGTGAGTTTTATCGCCTTAAATTCATATTTTTTTGCCTCTTTTTCTTATCTTATCTTTTGAGATAAGAATAATCCAACGTCGCGGATTTTCTTGCTTCAGTTACTGTAGCACGATATCTGCGGCCAATTTTTTCACCCCCCAGTAGGGGAGTGTTTCTTTAATTTATTTTTAGCTGTGGGGAGAATCCGTCCAATATGGAATCTTTCCTGAAGCAGAAAGTAAGCAGGGGTACAGGGGATATGGAAAGCCGGGCGAGGAGCCAGTCCATTGGTGAAACCCCGAAGAAAAGAAAAGTGGCGGATCGGTCGACGGATGACGTCGACGCTTACAAAAAAACTGAGTGCTCGATTGTCTTTACGATCGTGGAGGCGATTGGGGCACTCAATAGACAGGTGGAGGAGCTGGAGAGGGCCATCGCTGGAGGAAGCAGCACGAAGCGTGACATCAAGGAAGCAGCAGCGCGAGTCAGGAGGACAACAAATGTTTTCTCGCGCCACTCCGTGACCAGTTGGCTCGAGGAGCATCGCTTCCAGCCCATTGAGAAGGTACTGTACGACGTTGAGGTACAAACGGTAGGTACGGTGTGTAAGGAAGTCAGCACCCAAACGGATGCTGAATGTAGAATCACCAGTGCGCTAAAGCCGGGAATGAATGTACAGGAGTACATGTCCCTGGCGAGGGAGAGGTGGTCCGAGGACGCCTTCACCGTGGTGAAGATGGCCAAGGGCTCTCCTCTGGCCAGGGACGAGGATGTACTCTTGTAAGTTGCAGGAGAGAAAGGGGATAACTGTGGACAGCTGGGCTGGGGGATGCTCGACCAGCTCCCTCAGACCAAGCGAGTGGCTGAAGGCTTGAATGTAGGTTTCGTGGCCTACATCAAGAGCGAGAATGTGGTGTGTATGGGAGGCGATGAATCGTTGGACTCCGAGAGGAAGTACCACTTCATAAAGTCTCTCCGCACAGTGCGCGGAGGGGCCAGTATGGCAGTTGTCACTCTCCCAGTAAGAGCGGCACAAACCATACTGGAGAAAGGAAGAATGAAAGTTGGATGGATCATGTGCCGAGTGGCCGAAGACAATAAGCCGATCAGGTGCTACAGATGCCTTGGCTTCGGGCACCTGGGGGCAGCATGCAAGGGAATAGAGAGAAAGAATGCGTGTTTGCGATGCGACGAAAGTGGGCACAAAGCACACGAGTGCACGGCCAAAGAGGCTAAGTGCTTCGTGTGCGGAGTGAGTGGGCATAGGGCGGACTCCATGAACTGTCCTGCGTACAGGAAACTGTGCAGGGAAAGTATGAAAGGGACGTCCCAAAGAAACAGATTATGCTAGTATTGCAGACGAACTCAAATAGGAGTGCGGCTGCAATGGAGCTGGTATGGAAGACGGTGCATGATGAGAGAGTGGATGTGGCCATTGTCTCCGAACCAAATCTTCGGACTATTGGTAAGGGAGGCTGGCACGTGGACCAGTGTAAGAATGTTGCTGTGAGGATTTTCCAATCAGAAAATCCTATGGTTAAGTGTGGATGTGGAAATGGATATGTGTGGGTCGAATGGGAAAACTGGGTCCTGTATGGGTGCTACATCTCGCCTAACATAATGTTAGAGCAGTTTGTAGCTTTTATGGATGAGCTAAGGGCCAGTATGAAAAGCTGGTCCAAAGGGATTGTTGTCGTGGGGGATTTCAACGCCAAGTCCGCTTGGTGGGGATCCCCTAGAGAGGATGAGAGAGGGAGAATGATGGAAGAGTGGCTGGCAGAGGAGGACCTGGTGGTTCACAACAGTGGTAATGTGCCTACCTTCGTGCGGGGTGAAAGTATGTCTTTCATAGACATCACTTTTAGCACCTCACGGATTACAGGCAGAGTGAAAGAGTGGCGTGTCAGAGAGGGAGAGAATCTGAGTGATCACCAGGATATTCTCTTCGACGTACGAAAGGATGTTTCTGAAGGACCGGTTGCTTGTGGAACGAATGGATGGAGAGTGGACAAGAGTCTACTAGAAAGATTGGGAGACGTCATGAAAGAGCTGGCTGAAAGGACAGGCCCCGAAAATGGATTGGGAACTCCTGCGAAGCAGTTCTTCACGGGGCCTGTGATGCGGTGTTTCGGAGAAAACGGAGGGGCGTCAGAGGCAGGAAGCCAGTTTACTGGTGGAATGAGCAGGTAGCTGAAAAGCGTAAAACCTGTTTGCGTGAAAGGAGATGCATGGTGAGGAGTAATAGGCGAGCAAATGAGGAAGTGCGTGAGGAGTGCAGAAGGAGGTATAACTTGGCGCGCAGGGAACTTCGCAGAGCCATCGCGAACTCCAAGCAAGAAGCTTGGAGAGTGCTCTGCGAAGAGGTGAATAATAACATCTGGGGTGACGGCTATAAAATCGTCACCAGAAAAATTGCGCACAGGGTTAATACTCTCCGGGGGGATAGCCTAATGACGGAAGTCAAAAAGCTGTTCCCAGTACATGAGCGAATGAACTGGCTGGAACCCGTGGGATGGAGATCGGCGCCCCTTTTCACTCCGGCCGAGCTGCAGAGTGCAGTTGGCCGGATGAAGGAGGGAAAAGCGCCGGGTCCTGATGGTGTTCCACCGGAAGCGTGCAAGGTGTTTGGGCATGTGTGTGAGGACATGTGCTTAAGCATGATGAATGAATTGTTGATGAATGGTAGTTTCCCCAAAGAGTGGAAGAGAGCGAGACTGGTGATGATTGAAAAAGAGCGAAAGGAAGGAGAGGAAGCTAATTACAGGCCAATCTGCCTACTGAATGGGATAGCGAAGGTGTTTGAGAGTATGATCGGAGCTAGGATAAATGAGGATCTCGAGAGGGCAGGGGGTCTTTCAGAGGAACAGTATGGGTTCAGAGGCGGCCGCACAACGGTGAACGCAATGATGCGTGTGATAGAGAGAGCAAGGTTAGCAAATACGGGTCCATGGCGTACCCGTAGCTACTGCGTGCTTGTAACCCTGGTCTGTCTAGTCTTGTCTGTCTAGTCTTGTCTGTCTAGTCTTGTCTGTCTAGTCTTGTCTGTCTAGTCTTGTCTGTCTAGTCTTGTCTGTCTAGTCTTGTCTGTCTAGTCTTGTCTGTCTAGTCTTGTCTGTCTAGTCTTGTCTGTCTAGTCTTGTCTGTCTAGTCTTGTCTGTCTAGTCTTGTCTGTCTAGTCTTGTCTGTCTAGTCTTGTCTGTCTAGTCTTGTCTGTCTAGTCTTGTCTGTCTAGTCTTGTCTGTCTAGTCTTGTCTGTCTAGTCTTGTCTGTCTAGTCTTGTCTGTCTAGTCTTGTCTGTCTAGTCTTGTCTGTCTAGTCTTGTCTGTCTAGTCTTGTCTGTCTAGTCTTGTCTGTCTAGTCTTGTCTGTCTAGTCTTGTCTGTCTAGTCTTGTCTGTCTAGTCTTGTCTGTCTAGTCTTGTCTGTCTAGTCTTGTCTGTCTAGTCTTGTCTGTCTAGTCTTGTCTGTCTAGTCTTGTCTGTCTAGTCTTGTCTGTCTAGTCTTGTCTGTCTAGTCTTGTCTGTCTAGTCTTGTCTGTCTAGTCTTGTCTGTCTAGTCTTGTCTGTCTAGTCTTGTCTGTCTAGTCTTGTCTGTCTAGTCTTGTCTGTCTAGTCTTGTCTGTCTAGTCTTGTCTGTCTAGTCTTGTCTGTCTAGTCTTGTCTGTCTAGTCTTGTCTGTCTAGTCTTGTCTGTCTAGTCTTGTCTGTCTAGTCTTGTCTGTCTAGTCTTGTCTGTCTAGTCTTGTCTGTCTAGTCTTGTCTGTCTAGTCTTGTCTGTCTAGTCTTGTCTGTCTAGTCTTGTCTGTCTAGTCTTGTCTGTCTAGTCTTGTCTGTCTAGTCTTGTCTGTCTAGTCTTGTCTGTCTAGTCTTGTCTGTCTAGTCTTGTCTGTCTAGTCTTGTCTGTCTAGTCTTGTCTGTCTAGTCTTGTCTGTCTAGTCTTGTCTGTCTAGTCTTGTCTGTCTAGTCTTGTCTGTCTAGTCTTGTCTGTCTAGTCTTGTCTGTCTAGTCTTGTCTGTCTAGTCTTGTCTGTCTAGTCTTGTCTGTCTAGTCTTGTCTGTCTAGTCTTGTCTGTCTAGTCTTGTCTGTCTAGTCTTGTCTGTCTAGTCTTGTCTGTCTAGTCTTGTCTGTCTAGTCTTGTCTGTCTAGTCTTGTCTGTCTAGTCTTGTCTGTCTAGTCTTGTCTGTCTAGTCTTGTCTGTCTAGTCTTGTCTGTCTAGTCTTGTCTGTCTAGTCTTGTCTGTCTAGTCTTGTCTGTCTAGTCTTGTCTGTCTAGTCTTGTCTGTCTAGTCTTGTCTGTCTAGTCTTGTCTGTCTAGTCTTGTCTGTCTAGTCTTGTCTGTCTAGTCTTGTCTGTCTAGTCTTGTCTGTCTAGTCTTGTCTGTCTAGTCTTGTCTGTCTAGTCTTGTCTGTCTAGTCTTGTCTGTCTAGTCTTGTCTGTCTAGTCTTGTCTGTCTAGTCTTGTCTGTCTAGTCTTGTCTGTCTAGTCTTGTCTGTCTAGTCTTGTCTGTCTAGTCTTGTCTGTCTAGTCTTGTCTGTCTAGTCTTGTCTGTCTAGTCTTGTCTGTCTAGTCTTGTCTGTCTAGTCTTGTCTGTCTAGTCTTGTCTGTCTAGTCTTGTCTGTCTAGTCTTGTCTGTCTAGTCTTGTCTGTCTAGTCTTGTCTGTCTAGTCTTGTCTGTCTAGTCTTGTCTGTCTAGTCTTGTCTGTCTAGTCTTGTCTGTCTAGTCTTGTCTGTCTAGTCTTGTCTGTCTAGTCTTGTCTGTCTAGTCTTGTCTGTCTAGTCTTGTCTGTCTAGTCTTGTCTGTCTAGTCTTGTCTGTCTAGTCTTGTCTGTCTAGTCTTGTCTGTCTAGTCTTGTCTGTCTAGTCTTGTCTGTCTAGTCTTGTCTGTCTAGTCTTGTCTGTCTAGTCTTGTCTGTCTAGTCTTGTCTGTCTAGTCTTGTCTGTCTAGTCTTGTCTGTCTAGTCTTGTCTGTCTAGTCTTGTCTGTCTAGTCTTGTCTGTCTAGTCTTGTCTGTCTAGTCTTGTCTGTCTAGTCTGTCTAGTCTTGTCTGTCTAGTCTGTCTAGTCTTGTCTGTCTAGTCTTGTCTGTCTAGTCTTGTCTGTCTAGTCTTGTCTGTCTAGTCTTGTCTGTCTAGTCTTGTCTGTCTAGTCTTGTCTGTCTAGTCTTGTCTGTCTAGTCTTGTCTGTCTAGTCTTGTCTGTCTAGTCTTGTCTGTCTAGTCTTGTCTGTCTAGTCTTGTCTGTCTAGTCTTGTCTGTCTAGTCTTGTCTGTCTAGTCTTGTCTGTCTAGTCTTGTCTGTCTAGTCTTGTCTGTCTAGTCTTGTCTGTCTAGTCTTGTCTGTCTAGTCTTGTCTGTCTAGTCTTGTCTGTCTAGTCTTGTCTGTCTAGTCTTGTCTGTCTAGTCTTGTCTGTCTAGTCTTGTCTGTCTAGTCTTGTCTGTCTAGTCTTGTCTGTCTAGTCTTGTCTGTCTAGTCTTGTCTGTCTAGTCTTGTCTGTCTAGTCTTGTCTGTCTAGTCTTGTCTGTCTAGTCTTGTCTGTCTAGTCTTGTCTGTCTAGTCTTGTCTGTCTAGTCTTGTCTGTCTAGTCTTGTCTGTCTAGTCTTGTCTGTCTAGTCTTGTCTGTCTAGTCTTGTCTGTCTAGTCTTGTCTGTCTAGTCTTGTCTGTCTAGTCTTGTCTGTCTAGTCTTGTCTGTCTAGTCTTGTCTGTCTAGTCTTGTCTGTCTAGTCTTGTCTGTCTAGTCTTGTCTGTCTAGTCTTGTCTGTCTAGTCTTGTCTGTCTAGTCTTGTCTGTCTAGTCTTGTCTGTCTAGTCTTGTCTGTCTAGTCTTGTCTGTCTAGTCTTGTCTGTCTAGTCTTGTCTGTCTAGTCTTGTCTGTCTAGTCTTGTCTGTCTAGTCTTGTCTGTCTAGTCTTGTCTGTCTAGTCTTGTCTGTCTAGTCTTGTCTGTCTAGTCTTGTCTGTCTAGTCTTGTCTGTCTAGTCTTGTCTGTCTAGTCTTGTCTGTCTAGTCTTGTCTGTCTAGTCTTGTCTGTCTAGTCTTGTCTGTCTAGTCTTGTCTGTCTAGTCTTGTCTGTCTAGTCTTGTCTGTCTAGTCTTGTCTGTCTAGTCTTGTCTGTCTAGTCTTGTCTGTCTAGTCTTGTCTGTCTAGTCTTGTCTGTCTAGTCTTGTCTGTCTAGTCTTGTCTGTCTAGTCTTGTCTGTCTAGTCTTGTCTGTCTAGTCTTGTCTGTCTAGTCTTGTCTGTCTAGTCTTGTCTGTCTAGTCTTGTCTGTCTAGTCTTGTCTGTCTAGTCTTGTCTGTCTAGTCTTGTCTGTCTAGTCTTGTCTGTCTAGTCTTGTCTGTCTAGTCGTGTCTGTCTAGTCTTGTCTGTCTAGTCTTGTCTGTCTAGTCTTGTCTGTCTAGTCTTGTCTGTCTAGTCTTGTCTGTCTAGTCTTGTCTGTCTAGTCTTGTCTGTCTAGTCTTGTCTGTCTAGTCTTGTCTGTCTAGTCTTGTCTGTCTAGTCTTGTCTGTCTAGTCTTGTCTGTCCAGTCTTGTCTGTCTAGTCTTGTCTGTCTAGTCTTGTCTGTCTAGTCTTGTCTGTCTAGTCTGTCTAGTCTTGTCTGTCTAGTCTGTCTAGTCTTGTCTGTCTAGCCTTGTCTGTCTAGTCTTGTCTGTCTAGTCTTGTCTGTCTAGTCTTGTCTGTCTAGTCTTGTCTGAGTTGTCTTGTCTGTCTAGTCTTGTCTGTCTAGTCTTGTCTGTCTAGTCTTGTCTGTCTAGTCTTGTCTGTCTAGTCGTGTCTGTCTAGTCTTGTCTGTCTAGTCTTGTCTGTCTAGTCTTGTCTGTCTAGTCTTGTCTGTCTAGTCTTGTCTGTCTAGTCTTGTCTGTCTAGTCTTGTCTGTCTAGTCTTGTCTGTCTAGTCTTGTCTGTCTAGTCTTGTCTGTCTAGTCTTGTCTGTCCAGTCTTGTTTGTCTAGTCTTGTCTGTCTAGTCTTGTCTGTCTAGTCTTGTCTGTCTAGTCTGTCTAGTCTTGTCTGTCTAGTCTGTCTAGTCTTGTCTGTCTAGTCTTGTCTGTCTAGTCTTGT
This sequence comes from Phosphuga atrata, assembly GCA_944588485.1. Taxonomy (NCBI): domain Eukaryota; kingdom Metazoa; phylum Arthropoda; class Insecta; order Coleoptera; family Silphidae; genus Phosphuga; species Phosphuga atrata. The sequence goes on from OX155901.1 coordinate 5,333,646, forward strand.
CTGTCTAGTCTTGTCTGTCTAGTCTTGTCTGTCTAGTCTTGTCTGTCTAGTCTTGTCTGTCTAGACTTGTCTGTCTAGTCTTGTCTGTCTAGCCTTGTCTGTCTAGTCTTGTCTGTCTAGTCTTGTCTGTCTAGTCTTGTCTGTCTAGTCTTGTCTGAGTTGTCTTGTCTGTCTAGTCTTGTCTGTCTAGTCTTGTCTGTCTAGTTTTGCCTATCTAGTCCTGTCTGTTCTCAGCTGAGCTGCAGAGTGCAGTAGGCCGAATGTCCTGATGGTGTTCCTCCCGAAGCGTGCAAGGTGTTTGGGCATGTGTGCGAGGACATGTGCTTGTGCATGATGAATGAATTGTTGATGAATGGCAGTTTCCCCAAGTACTGGAAGAGAGCGAGGCTGGTGATGATTAAAAAAGAACGAAAGGAAGGGAAGGAAGTCAAATATAGGCCAATCTGCCTACTGACTGGGATAGCGAAATTGTTTGAGGGTATGATCGGAGCTATAATAAATGAGCATCTCGAAAGAGCAGCGGCTCTTTTATAGGAACAATATGGGTTCAGAGGCGGCTAGAGGCGGCCAGAGGAACAATATGGGTTACCCGAAGCTACTGCGTGCTAGTAACCCTGGACATAGAAAATGCTTTAAATTGGTTACATGGGGCGGAATCATGGAGGTTTTGGAACTGAATGGTGTAGCTCCCTACTTTCGAAAGATGGTGGGCAGTTACTTGAATGATAGGGAGATAGTGACTGTGGAAGGTAAAATCTTCAAAACTAGTGGGGGGGTTCCACGTAATTTGGTTCTTGGGCCGATACTGTGGGACATATTTTATGATGACGTTTTGAGATTGAGATGACGTTTTCGGGTACCCAGATGACTTACCGATTGTCGCTGTTGCATCAACGGAACAAAGGCTGACAGCAATAATGAATGACGAAATTAGTGGGATTGATCCTGATTATTGGGAAAATGGGGATAGTTGAGGTACCGGCTCGGGAATCTAAAAAATAAAAGACTCTAAATAAGTAAAATATCTTGGAGTAAAACTTCAGGGAAATCTGAGGGTTTCCGAACCGGTCAACCGGGTGGTGAGCAAGGCTACAGTGTGTGCGCAGGTCCATGGACGGCTGATGCCCACCATATGTGGGCCGTTGGCCTCCAAGAGTAGAGTTATGATAGCGGTCGTGCAGTCCATTCTCCTGTATGGGGTGCCGTCATGGATAAATTCTTACAAAGCAAGAGCACATTTTTTTTGTAAACTCATGTGAGGGGGGCACGGCGACTAACGACGCGTCCAGCACAACGAGTGAAAGCGGATGAATGCTTTGGAAATGAAAGCGCGAGGAACGTGATGAAGTTTTGCCAAATTTTGGATTCCATCACGTTTTCTCTGGTTTAGTCTGGGGGTCTGAATGGTGTTTTTTTTTAGTAGGCAGCGCGACACTACCACTCGGCGTGGGGTTAATTTTGAATTGAATTACAGCAGCGTTAGTTTTCAAGTTGCCCATGGCATTGCTACGAGAAACATCATACAGGAAGAGAGTATATGAAACAATCATTTTTTGAATGTATGCTACTTTATTTGCAGATTTTAGAGACAAATATTTGATTATGTAGCGTATATGACACATTTTCTCGTATATACATAACGACTCAAATTATGCCGCAATGTATTCAATTGCTTTAGCAATGTTTACAGCAGTGTATACAATTATCAATGTTTGTTCGATATAAATCAGCAAATATAATGAAAGAAGAGCTATTGAAACTAATAACGCTAAAAGGAAACTGCCGGTCTTAATATTTTTAAAGAATTTGATATTGCCTTTAAAGAAATGCATATTGACCTATCGAAAATAGTTTCTGTTATAACAGACGATGCACCTACTTCTCTTCAATTCGATTCCCCACTTCTCTTCAACTGTGTCCTTGAAAAGGTTATGAGAGAATAGCGCAAAGAACTGATCAATTTGGGTGCTCAGAGTAGTATCTACATAGGACGTAAGAACGATGGGTTGATAGATGGATGGAACGACTGGTTGTAGATTGCCTGATCTTTGCACATGACATGGCACTGTTTGCTGATTCTCTTGAGGTGGCAACAATGTAGGTAAATTGCCTCAGAAAACAGGCTGCCAAAGTGGGTCTTCAAGTGTCGCTGGAGAAAACAGATTTCTTCAACAACATCAAAGAAGCAAACAGAGAGATGTTACTAGAGCTGGGAAACATCATGAGGACTGAGAAATTTATGTATCTCGGCGAATGAATTGAACCCAACTTATCAGAAAGAGCATCATTATCCAAGAAAGTCAACTAGTTCGAACTAGCCTATCGACTGACTAAGAACACCTACAACAAGAAATGCCTGTTACGCAAGCTGAAACTTAAGCAATACACATTAGTCTTACGACCTGAAGCCCTGTATGCCATGGAGTGTCTTTCCTTGAACCGAAAAGGTCTAGTAGAGAAATGGAAATTAGAGAGAGGAGGATCCTCAGGAAGATCCTAGGCCTGGTAAAGGAAGATGGGGAATTCTGAAGGCGGCATAACTCTGAGCTCTTCGAACATATTGAGATGCTCTCTTACTGTGCAAGGAAAAGAAAGGTAGCTTTCTATGGCCACGTTGCAAGACTGCCTCCAAACCGACTAACCAACCGTCTTACAAAACATGAAGGTTCGTACCACTTGGTTGACAGAAACCGAGAAAGATATTGAAGAACTGGAAATAACAGATCTCCAAAACAAACAGTCTGTGAGACGCGCCCTGGAGGAAGTCCGTGGATTTTAGGAAAAACCCCGAAGGAAAGGTACCTCTTGGACAGAAGGGAGAAAGGAGTTACACCGGCAGAAGAAGCGACAATACTGGGCAATGATCAAAGCCCAACAGTTGAAGGAGCGTGGTTCAAAGTAGACCCATTCGAAACAAGAAGAAGAAGATGATGCACCTAATATGATAGGGGAAAAGCATTGGTTTTATTCAATATCTTAAGCAAAATATTCCTCATCCTCTAATTGGATTTCATTGTATAAAACAGCATACAGTTTTATGAACTTATTCATTGATATACATTTTTTGACTTCGACCTTTATTTTTTGCTCATCACTTCCAACGCAGAAGTTGTAAAACGAAAAGGAAACTTGAGTTTTGTAAAACCCTTTAAAAGAGGGAAGAAAAAAGTAGTCTTTGACCTCCCTCCTCTTTTCCAAGTGATGCCACTGGCCTGGTGACCCACGAGCTGGTACGAAAAATAGAATGAATAAATTTTGACCTGTGATTATTTGCGACTGGTTTAATTGGAAGTTTAGAGTCAATTGATAGACTATTGATGACAAGTTGGTTTTAAAATCTTCATATTTTATGAATCTTACGTTGGCTTCGTGGCGGTTGTGCCAATAACTGAGAAAAGTTTTCCCTAAATGGAGCATATATTACTGCAATTAGTAAATTGATTATTTCACTTCTACTTTCTTTAAGTATAATTTACTAAACAATATTTAAAGCTGTATGTGCTACATAAATACGGATTAAATAGCTATTTATAAATATATGAAATAAATAAGTAGTTGATAAGGTTTTTTTCTTTTAATTATCTGGTAATCTCATAGTGTTTTCATCATTTTAATTGTTTTGAAAATTGATAAAGTTAATTATCATTTTATTATCTGGTTATTTCCACTTGTTTTATCAATTTAATTATTCTGAAAATAATTACTATTGTAAAAGGTGTTCATAGATTTGTACGTTCATCATACCTCCTCATTCACCCACTTTGCAAGTTTCGGCTAAATAAAGATTTAATTTCGACGAGAATTTCAAACAAATCAATAACATGGAAAAGCTGGTTAAAAGTGATGAGGAATTGGATCAGCTGAGGCAAATCTATTTCACAAGTTCCCTTAGGAAAGGTTATAAGATCTTCGATGGTTACACGATGCCTGAAAAATTTGCAAATATGTTGAAAGATATTGAGGAATTTGAAGTGTTTGATGACGATGTTTGGGTCATCTCATTTCCAAAAACCGGTAAGAATGAACATGATTATCCAGATTAAAAGTTTTGTTTTAGTTGTTTAATCTAGCTTATCTAATCTTATAATATATTTTAGGATCGACATGGACTCAAGAAATGGTTTGGTGCCTTTGCAACAACTTAAATTTTGAACTTGCAGGACAGACACATTTGTACGACAGATTTAAAGTTTTGGAGTAAGAATTTGCTACAGAAACATCTGTAATTAATCAAATTCCCGAATTTTTTCAGAGCAAGTGCGGTGATTGATTTCGAGGAAACTTTCGACATCTCTTCTTCAGCTATACTGGACTCCGTAAGCTACGTGAAGTCGGTAAAACGTCCGCGATTCATCAAAACGCATCTGCCATGGGAACTGTTACCCAAGCAAATTCGCACTTGTGAAAAACGACCCAAAGTAAAGTTATCGAGGATACCAAATGATTTCCGAAATTTACTAATTACTTCGTTTTAAGATCATTGTACCCATTAGAAATCCCAAGGACACTTGCGTATCATATTTTCATCACTCCAGAGCCTTCGACAGATTCCAAGGAGACTTTGAACTCTTTTGGCAATTATTCATCAGAGACAAATGTAAAAAATATTTTTTTAAACTACCTTGCTTCTTTCAATTTCAATTTTTTAGTGCCTTGGTGTCCGTTCATGGCGAACATTTTGAGCTATTGGAGTCGCCGAGACAAACTGAACATTTTGTTCATCAAATACGAGGATATGGTGAAAGACTTGAAGAGTGTGGTATTTGAAGTTGCGAAGTTTGTGGAAGTTTCGGTGTCGGAGGAGGAGATTGCTCCGCTGTTGAAGCACTTGAGCTTCGAGGAAATGAAAGTGAATCCGGGGACGAGAATGGACGAATGGGTGAAGTTTTTTGCGCAGGGCGGACAAAATTGCAATTCCGAGGGGAAGTTCTTTCGGAGTGGAAAAGCCGGAAGCTACAAGGTTGAGATGACCAAGGAAGTAATTGCAGTTTTCGATCGATGGACCGAGGAAAGTTTGAAAAATACTGGATTAGAATTTTGAAAACATCCAAATTGTTTCGGTAAAGTGAAAATTAGAAGAAAAACAAACAAATTAAAAAATTATACCATTTTCAATTATTTAGTTCTGTCTGGTCAAGCCTGTTCCTGTCATGCCTAGTTTTATCTTCCTCGCTTTAGTTTTACCATTATCTTGTTTTAGTTCTGGAATTGTTTCTAGTTTTAGCAAGTTCTTGATCCTAGCTTGGATTTAGTCTTGTCTTTTTGATTTTCTCGTTACAGATATATCCTTGGACCCAGTTTTGCAACATGTTTTTTTCCTATTTTTGTTTGACCTATTTTTAACAAGAACCAATTTTAATTATCCAACCCGCAAATCTTTTAATTTATCAAACCATTTATCAAAAATTGCATCAAGTTCCGGCATCATTTCCTTCTTGTACGCTCCAACTTTTCCATTTCTTATAAACATCCTCCTTTAATCAAAAATCAAATTATGCTTATCCAAAAGCTTTACCTATTTCAGGGATGGCGAACCTATAATTCGGTTCAAAACACTGACCCACACAGGCTTTTTAAGTAACCCAGGCATTGGTTTTAGAATGAATGAATAGAATAAATAGAAATGAATAGAAATTAAAAATTTGTTCAAAGTAAACGTGCCGGCCCACCTCGAAACTCACTGAAGAGCACCGCCCGATGTCGCCAAAGGGCTATGTTCACCGGCAGGACGTCCCGCGGCACGCCAGTTGAACACCGCGAGCGGTGAACCGACGGCGCGGGACACAAGTTCGACTACGAGCTTTTTAACCGCAACAGCTTTAATATACGCTATTGGAGCTGGAATTACCGCGGCTGCTGGCACCAGACTTGCCCTCCAATTGATCCTCGTTAAAGGATTTAAAGTGTACTCATTCGTTATTTTTCGTCACTACCTCCCCGTGCCGGGAGTGGGTAATTTGCGCGCCTGCTGCCTTCCTTGGATGTGGTAGCCGTTTCTCAGGCTCCCTCTCCGGAATCGAACCCTGATTCCCCGTTACCCGTTACAACCATGGTAGACGCAAAGTTGATAAGGCAGACATTTGAAAGACATGTCGCCGGCTCGATTCAGAGTCACCAAACAAGAGCGACGACGAGGCTCGCGCCCCGCCCGCCGCCGATTGGCTTTGGTCTAATAAAAGCATTCCTCCCGTCTCCGGTCGAAACTCTATGCTCATGTATTAGCTCTAGAATTACCACAGTTATCTATTTAAGTTTTTCTACGGTCCAAGGAACCAAAACTGATTTAATGAGCCTTTCGCGGTTTCACTTAATTCGGTTTGTACTGAGACATGCATGGCTTAATCTTTGAGAGAAGCATATGACTACTGGCAGGATCAACCAGGGAGTTGTTCCTGCTTTGCGTGAATTAACACACGACAGCGCGAACCCTCCTTTCGTTTATTTTTCGTGCTTCATTTCTACTTCACCTCTCTCTCGCTTCATTTGTTTTTAAGATTGAATTCTTGACAGTGATCCGCATGAGGAAGTAGCGCTCGCACGCCCGACACACGGATATGTCTGAATCTTTATTTCGTCGTTTACTTGCCCTCTATTCTCTCTGTCCTCTTTCTTACATGTCTTTCTTTCTTTCTTAAATCGCTTCGCGCATCGAGCCTGACCCCCTTGCGCTCTTGCGCCCTTGACCCCCTGGCGCCTCCACCTTACACGAATAAACTCGGAAAGCCTAGCGCCGCCTGTACGTACGAGATACCGCCGCGAGAAAGGCTTAACAGGTTGTCGAATGGGGAAGGACGGCCGGCATTTCTAGCCAACCGCCCAGCGCATCCAGCAAACGGGCCCGCCCAAGACCTAACCCGCCAAAACAGTACAGGTAGACAGCACGACAACGACGACATCGTCATCGATTCGGTTTGGATGTGGCGTGCGCGTGGATTTCAACGGCACTGTGCCGGAAATCGCCTCGCGATCCCCAAATTTCGAATTTTCTTACAGATTTAAATTAAAAATTAAATAATGAATTTACTTCTATCAAATATTTGAAATTTGGAAAAATTTTTGGAAAGTTAGAAAGAAAAATTTGTAAGACTAACAAGTAATTTTAAGATTTTTCTTGAGGTCGTCGTGGAAATTCTCTTATAACTCAAAAAATCACAACGAAATTATCTTGTAAATTTATGGGGATATTCAAAAGCGAAGTAGGAAAATTAATTTGGAAAACTTGTGGAATTTCCATTATTCGTTTTTCAAGAAATTCAGGGCAAAGTTTGGAAGAGTTTATGGAAAAACCAGCCGGCAAATTTCGAATTTTCTTTCAGATTTTGTTTCCAAATTTAATCCTGAATTTACTTCTATCAAATATTTGAATTTTGGAAAAATTTTTGGAAAGTAAGAAAGAAAAATTTGTAAGACTAACGTGTAATTTTAAGGTTTTTCTTGAGGTCGTTATGGTGATTCTCTTATAACTTGGAAAATCTTGCAAATTTATGGGGAAAATCAAAAGGGAAGTAGAAAAATTAATTTGGGAAATTTGTGGAATTTCCTTCATTTGTTTTTCAAGAAATTAAGGTCAAAGTTTCGAAGAGTTTATGGAAAAACCAGCCGATAATCGAACAGTAATGATAACCTTGTTCGTCGACGAAGGGATCATCGCCAGAAGAGACAAACGACAGATCTATCATGTATTGGACAGGATCAGCAGGGACTTCGAAATCACATACAATCCACAGGCTCAGACCTTTTGTAGTCTTAAAAAGGCTTAATAATGTTATAGAGCTACGGAATGGTTGAATATGTTTGTATATTCAAGCTTAAATAAGTTGGTAAATTACAATTGTTATAAAATTATAATATAATTGTTAAAATTCCTATAATATTAGCACACCTTTTTTCGTTATTTATTATAATTTTACACTTTCTTTTGATTTTTTTTGCAAAGAAATGTAACATCTGTCGGATTTTTTCAAACGTTATGTTAAAATTAAGGAAAATAAATTATAGTAGAATCTTGTTGTCATATTTGATGCCAAATATTTAAGTGTAATGCAATAAATTTTCGAATAAAAAAATGTTTGTGGTATTTTTAGTTTTGTGTATATACTTTTATATTATAGTAATGGCTCGAAAATATCTTGTTCCAGAACATCAAGTTTTATGATTCTGATGTATTGTCATACATCCCAATTGAATTATTTCGTAAGTCTGTCATAATAAAGTGAAATTTTAAATTAATGTGGATATTTGTTAAGCAAATACAATTAAAAAATGTGTTTCTTGTTGCTGTTATAAGGTCAAGGTTGCAGGAAATGTGTTAGAGCAAATTCTTAGTACTTTTTGATTTAAAAAAAGAAACATTCGTTTACAGGATTTCGAAATCGATTTCTCTCAAATACCACCAAATCCAATAAAAACAATATTCCGAGAAATAATAAAAAATGCTATTAAAACTAGAAATATTTTTAGATTTCGATCTTAGTAATACACAAAAATAGACGTTTGTTGTTACCAACAAGCCCGATTAGGTAAGATCAAGATCAAACGTTACGTGTCTTTACACATCGCATTAAAACATGTAAACGAGAAGAATTATAAATATGATTAATACATTTACTGTATTTCTAAAGAAAACTTGTTCAGTATATCGTGCGTGTTTAGTTTCGACCGTACTATGTTATATTAGTCATTAGTAGAAAATTTACGTTACATAGTTTTGAATATATAAATATACTCAACCTTTCTGGAGCTCTATAATACAAATGAGTCTTTTAAGGGCAACATAAACAAATCTCGTGTGAAATTTTTCTTTTGACAAATTTCACACGAGATTTGTTTTTGGTAGTTCTAAAAAGACTCATTAGTATTATAGAGCTCCGGAAAGGTTGAGTATATTTATATATTCAAGCTTTGTTGCGTCTTTATTAAGATTATTCGATTATCTATAATATTGTATGGATGTACCAATTCAAAAGTTACATAGTTTGTTTATTTAATTTGGATCGCTTAATCTTGCCCAATCTGTAAATTCACCATTGATCAAATTTGTGTTTGCTACCTAAATTAAAACTGATTACTTAAAAAATGAAGCATTAGCGCAAAGTATTGTTATTTAGATTCACCAGCTGTTTAATAATTCATGCAGTTTGTAACGCAAGTGTGCGTTTGCTGTTGTTTGCACACATGCTTCTTCAGACCAATTGCGGGATCATTATAATTGAAGGTTTTAAGCAATTATATAATAACGGCGGTTATAATTTTCTGTTCGTAGTTTTTAATTAGTTTAGAAGGATTTACAATTATTTAACATTCCATGAATTCCATACATTATAAACTAAGTGAATAATGTATGGAATCTTATTAAATTATAAAACTGTACGATAATGACATAAACAAACTTGATTAACTGAGTGTTCCCTCACTCTGGAAGTCACCTTGTCGTGGTGTGAGGGCTTAGTTTCGCAACAAACCGTTAGACGTTACCGACCAGAGTACAACTCCGGTCGGAGCGGTCAGCGGAGAGCGAACAACCAAGAACTTCCAAACCCTTAATCCAAGGTGTCATGCGACCCATGCCGGAAGGACTGGTTGGTGGCCAAGGGCAACCGGCCATCGTTAACTGAGCCCCCCTCTGATACCTGGCGACCCCAGAGGGTATCAAGCATTACCATGTTAAGCAGGGCTCTGACGTGGCGGACCTTTAGTTCCCTTGCTACTCGTGGGATTTATATGAATTCCAAAAGTAAAAATAATCCATGTGTGCGGGACCTAACCGACACAGAGAACAAGGAAGTCAGCCCGGATTCCCGGGAAGACGACCTTGACCTCACACTCGTAGACATGAGCAGTCCAGCCACGTCTACAGAGGCAGAGGTAGATGTTCTTGTAGGGACAGAGGAGGACTTGCCGCCTCCTGTCACAAAACAAGAATGACCAGCAGGCGCACCAAAATAGCCCAAGTGAACATCCATCATGCCAAAGCAGCTTCAGCTGTGATGGCTAGGATGTTCACCAAGCAGCACCTAGGGCTGGCGCTGCTTCAAGTACCCTGGACCTACGGAGGTAAGATCAGAGGCCTTAGCAACAGGGAATGTAAGTTGGTATGGGACAGCCGTGAGGTCTCCCCTAGAACTTGCATTATGGTAAGAAATGGCATAAATTACTTATGTCTGTCTGAATTTTTAACGCGGGATTTAGTACCGATTCAGGCCCTCATCAAGACCGAGGGTCTCCACCGCGAAGTAGTGATCGCATCAGCATACTTCCACGGCCATGGTAACAGCATATTACCCATTGAAGTACAAAAGCTGGTGGAACACTGTATTAGGAGAAGGCTGCCACTCATCCTGGGATGTGACGCGAACGCACACAATGAGATGTGGGGCAGCACGGACACTAATAAGAGGGGTGAGTACCTTTTAGAATACCTCATTAAAGAGAACTTAGTTGTGTACAACGTTGGGAACACACCAACATTTGTCACTAAAGTCAGAAATGAGGTACTGGATATTACGGTAGGTAGCGCTAACGTAAGTAAACTAATTAAAAAGTGGAGGGTTTCAAGTGAACCCTCAATGTCAGATCATAGGATCATAGAGTTTGAGCTGGAAGTAGCGAGTGAGGAAGACACCCCCATTCGAAACCCCAGACAAACTGTGTGGCCTATGTTTAGTTCCCAACTAAAAGAAAACCTAGAGCAGGTGACAGTGCGGGGTAGTATCAAACACTACACCGTGCTGGAGCAGGCTGTAGGAGAAATAAATGTAGCAATCACCACGGCATTTGAATCCAGCTGCCCGGTAAAAACCGTGAAGGAGCATAAGGACGAAAAATGGTGGAACAAAAATTTATCTACATTAAGAGCAAAAGTACGTAGGCTTTTTAACAATGCCAAGCAATACGGAAATTGGCTAGAATACTCTAAGGTGCTTACCACCTACAACAAAGAGATCAGAAGGGCAAAAAGGGAAAACTTTAGGACCTTCTGTGAAAACATAGAATCCACGCCGGTGGCAGCTAGACTGCACAAAGCACTAGCGAAGGATAGAGTGGAAATGACAACCACTCTCAAGAAACCGGATGGACCTTCACGGAGGATGAAGAGCAAAGAGCTCTCCTCCTACTAGAAACCCATTTTCCGGGATGTAGAGGATACAGGGAGACCGAGGGCTTGATGCAACCACGGAAACCATGTCGGGCCGACTGGAAGAGGGCAGCGCCCATCTGTACGTAAAACCTAATCAGATGAATTATCGCACTTTCCAGCCTTTTAAGGCCCCGGGTGTGGACGGACTAGTTCCTGCCTTCCTACAAAAGGGGGAGAGAGATCTAATGCCGTATCTTCTAAATATCTTTAGAAGTAGCTTAGCGCTCAGATATATACCGGAGCTATGGAGAAGGGCTAAGGTGGTATTTATACCGAAGGTGGGGATGAAAGACACCACTCAACCGAAGTCATTTAGACCCATTAGTCTAAAATCTTTTATGTTAAAGACAATGGAGAAGGTGATTGATAATTACCTTAGGACTATAGTGCTGGTAGGTACACCACTACACAGGAGTCAGCATGCTTACAGAGCAGGGAAATCCACAGAAACCGCCCTGTATCAGCTGACAACCGAAATAGAAGCAGCACTAGAGACAAAGGAAGTAGCGATATGTGCCTTCTTGGATATAGAGGGAACTTTTGACAACACCTCACACGAGGCTGTCAGGGCGGCCCTCGAAAGAGGGAATATCGACAGCACTATCTCAAAGTGGATGGGAGAAATGCTGAGAACTAGAACGGCGGAGACACAAGTGGGAAAAGACACCATAACTAAGATCTCCACAACTCGAGGGTGCCCACAGGGAGGTGTACTATCACCGCTAATGTGGAGCCTGGTAGTTGATGAACTACTGGTTACGCTAAACGACCTAGACATCAAATGTCAAGGTTACGCCGATGACATAGTCATAATGGCTAGAGGGAAATTTGAGGGAACGCTCTGTGAAATTGTTCAGAGAGGCCTCAACGTAACTAGTGGATGGTGTCAAACAGTGGGACTGAAACTCAACCCGAGCAAAACCACGGTGATACCATTTACTAGAAGGAGAAAACTAAACTGCCTACATCCCATACTCATAGATGGGAAGGCAGTAGAATACCAACAGGAGATAAGGTATCTGGGTATCACACTAGATAGCAAACTCCTATGGAATAGACACGCTGAGGCAGTGGTAGGTAAAGCCAAACGCGCCCTAATGGTGTACAGAAATCTGGCAGGAAAAACGTGGGGTTGTAACCCCACTATTCTGCGATGGATGTACACCATGATAGTGAGACCTGCAATCATTTATGGGGCAGTTGCTTGGGGAAGTAGAATCAAGCTGGTCTCTATGAGGAAACAGCTTGAGAAGATTCAAAGGCTGGCGTGTGTCTGCATCACGGGGGCGATGGGGTCGTGTTCGACAGCAGCATTGGAGCTGCTGCTGGATCTGACTCCGCTGCACCTTGTAGTAGAGAGCGCCGCCAGATGGGCGATCGTAAGATTCAGCAAGGAAGGAATGGGCAGAGGTAAAATAATCGGGAGCAGACACCGAAACAGCCTCGCTGCCTAGATCCCCTGGCTGGAAGTACCAAAAGACGAAATAGTATGCAAATACCTTCGAGAAAACCTACACAGCAATGTGTAGTAGTAAAGCCGATTGGGGCGACGAATCCTCAGCATACCACATAGAGCAAAATGCCATCAAGTGGTATACAGATGGTTCGAAGACAAAGGAAGGCACTGGTGCAGGAGTGTTTGGACCTCGTACCAGATACTTCGAATCCATGGCAACATCCCCAAGTATCTTCCAAGCAGAGGTATACGCAATCGATAGATGTGCACAGTTTAACCTCGACAGGAATTACCGCAAAAACCGAATTGCTATCCTGTCAGATAGCCAAGCAGCCATCAAGGCCATTAGCTCATACACCATCAGATCCAAACTGGTATGGGACTGTGTGGGGAAGCTGAACAAGCTTGGCAGGGATAATAAAGTAACGTTATACTGGGTACCAGGACACACTGGTATAGACGGAAACGAAGAAGCCGATGACCTAGCAAACAAGGGATCCAGTAGCCCTTTATAGGTCCGGAACCCTTTTGCGGTATGAGCGTGAACACCATCTGCAAAAGTTTAGATGAAGAAATAAGAGGAAAATGGATGAAAACCTGGAAAGAACTTCCAGGGCTAAGGCAATCCAAATTGATGCTGGGATCTTTTAACCAGAAGAGAAGAAAAGCTTGCTTGAAACTAAGCAGGAACAAGCTCAGAATTCTGACAGGAGCCCTGACGGGACACTACAGACTTAGGAAACATCTCAAGGCCCTAGGCCTAGAGGAGTATGATGGATGCAGATTATGTGGCTCAGCAGAGGAAACCCCCATACATCTATTCAAAGACTGCGGAGCATTACTCCGCAAGAGACAGATGTACCTTGGGGCTCACTGCTTAAACACAGAGCAGCTGCAGGCCTTGAATCCCACCCAGATCCTGAGATTCCTAAAGGAATCAGGATTAGAGGAGGCGCTCTAAATGGGTAAGTACACCAACACTTGGAGGAGGAGAGTGGGGTACAATAGATCTATAAAGGTCGCAGTACAAGTCGTCACCACCATATCTACAATCTACAATCTACAACTGAGTGTTGTGCCTATAGTCAAAATCAAAATCAAACAATTTATTTAATTATTTGAACATAACCAATTGACAAAGTAGAAAAACAATGATTAGTAATGGTTCGATAATTCGAATTCTGCTGTAGAATTCTTGTAGGGAATAAGGTTCTACATGCAGTTCCCTCTTGAAGTCCTTTAGTTTAGTAATTCGTCTTAAATGCTGTGAGAGGCTGTTAAATAACTCGATATTACTGTATGATGGAATCTGTTCCGTCATCGTAATTGGGAAGATATTGGACAATCCTACAAACAATCCGAACACTTATCGAAAAAATAACAGAATACAATATCCCAATAAATATAGCGATCATAGACTACCACACAGCGTGCGACAGTGTCGAGACTTGGGCTTTCCTGTCGGCAATGAACGACGCAAGAATAGACTGTAGATATACCGCTCTAATGGAGGATATTTACAAAGAGGCCACCTTTCACGTAAAACTAAACGACGACCTACACACGGGGAAAATAAATCTTAACTAAGGGGTACGGCAAGGGGACCCGATCTCCCCCAAATTATTCACCGCAGAATCCAACTGACATGGGCCTCTTTGGAAAGCTCAGCCATATACTAAAAACCAAGTTGTCTCAATTTACCTAAAACTTAAGGTTTACAACAGCTGCATCCTCCCCGTTGCCACCTATAGCCTGGAAACGATGGCTATCACTAAAAAATCAGCAGCAAACCTTAGAGTGACTCTAAAAGCAATGGAACGTGCGATGCTGGGAATCACTCAAAGACACAAAATGTGCAACACACATATCCGGACAAAAACAAAAATAATAGATGTCATGGAGAGAACAGCGGATCTCAAACGGTAATGGGCAGGACACGTGGCCAAGAAAATACAGAAGAATGGAGCCACAAGATTACTGTCTGGGGACCCCGGGAAACAAAAAGAAGCACGGGAAGACCCCAAACAAGATGGATAGATGACATAAAGAAGATAGCTGGAAAATGTGGAGTAGTGGATGAGAACAGCAAATGACAAAGAAGCATGGAAAAAATTGAAAGATGCCTATATCCAACAATGGAAGTATGAAGGCTAATAAGAAGAAGAAGATTGACTTTGACATGAAAGATGTTAGATGTGTTAGATTAATGACTTCGGTTGAGTGGTGTCTTTCTTCCTCACCTATGATATGAACCACATTAGCCCTTCTCCATAGCTCCGGTATGTCGAGCGCTAAGCTACTTCTAAAGATTTTTAGAAGATACATCATTCATTCTCTCCTTCCCTTTGTAGGAAGGCGGAAAGTAATTCGTCCACACTTCCACCACGATTCAGTTCTCCGTACAGATGGACGCGGGAGGGCCTCCTTCCTCCGTCCCTTTGTATTTTCTACATCCCGGAAAATGGGTTTCTAGTAGGAGGAGAGCTCTCTGCTCTTCGTCTTCCGTATAGCTCCCATCTGGTCTGAGTGACTGAGAGTGACTGTCATTTCCACTATCTCCTTCGCTAGTGCTTTGTGCAATCTAGCTGCCGCCGAAGAGGATTCTATGTTTTTACAGAAGGTCCTAAAGTTGTTTCTTTTTGACCTACTGATCCCATTATTGTAGGTCGTGAGCACTTCGGAGTACTCTTGCCAATTTACGTATTGCTACGTATTTTTGGTCTTGTATATATGTAGATAAATTTTTGTTCCACCATTTTTCATACTTATGCTCCTTTAAGGTTTTTACCCGGCAGCTGAATGCAAATGCTGTGGTGATTGCGACATTTATTTCACTAGTCCTAGTACGGTGTACTATTTGATGTTACCTCGCACTGTCACTTGCTCTATGTTCTCGTTAAGCTTAGAACTCAACATAGGCTACATAGTTTGTCTGGGGGTGTTTTCGTCACTCGCTCTTACCAGTTCAAACTCTATGATTCTAATGGATTCTAATGGTCTAAAATTGAGGGTTCTCTTGCAACTCTCCACTTTTTAATCAATTTACTTACGTTAGTGCTACCTACAGTCAGAGTTGGGCATAATTTAATTAATTTTTTAATTGTAGAATCAAACAATTACCATTTTAATTGCAATTAAATCAATTGCAATTAATTTAATTGAATTAACTGTTTAATTGTGAGATGCAATTGAAATCAATTGAAATTAAATCCTTAATTGTGGTTTACAATTAATTTAATTGCAATTAAAATTTTAATTGTTAGTTACAATTAACTTAATCATCAATTGTTTATTATTACAATTAACAATTAATACTATTTGATGAATGTAAAAACTTTTCCCTCTTGTCACCGTGTATCCCTCCCTTGTAACCGTGCTTTACCGCATTGTGCCAAATAAAATAATTTCCAATATTGTAAATAATCTAAATAGTTGGGAAAGATGGATCCTTCTGGACCCTTCACCTCCACTTCCGGCCACCCACCTCGCTCCCTCTTGCGATTAACACCCCACTTCCGGTTCCCACCTCCACTTCCGGTTCACACTCACACTTCCGGTTCCCACTTACACTTCCGGTTCACACCCCACTTCCAGAACCGGAAGTGAGAACCGGAACTGTGAACATTTTTGCAACCGGAAATGGGGGGGTGGGAACAGGAAGTGGTGAAAATTTTGGAACCGGAAGTGGATGGGAAACAGAAATTGCGGTGGAAACCGGAAGTGGGTGGGAACCGGAAGTGGGGGGCGAGGGTAGGGGACCGGAAGTGGAGGCGGAGGGTCTATTTGTTTCTTAAATAATAATTGTCGGCCAAAAATATTTATACAAATTTCGTGCGGAAATGATTTTACAGCGCTCCAGCTAATGGGGAACTCGCCCTTCGGGCTCGTTTCCCAAACGAGCTGTCGCGTTGTAAAATCAAACTTTCCACACTCTAATGTAAATAACTATTTTAGTTACGCATTATGGCAAGTGATACATTGGAGTATAATACACATCTTCTAACCGACATTTATTAATTGTTAATTGTAATTGTAAAAGTGCATCAATCAATTAACAATTAATCAATTGTAATTGCAAAATTTTACAATTAACAATTAATTAATTGTTAATTGTGATATATTGCAATTACAATTAATTATTTTAATTGTTAGTTGCAATTAAATCTCGCAATTTAATTGTTAATTGTTTTCACAATTAATTTTTGCCCAACTATGCCTACAGTAATATCCAGTACCTCATTTCTTACCTAGGTGACAAATGTTGGAGTATTCCCGACGCTGTACACAATTAAGTTTTCTTTAATGAGATATGGGTATAAAAGGTACTCACTTCTCTTATTAGTGTCCGTGCAGCTCCACATATCGTTGTGGCCATTCGCATCACATCACAAGATGAGTGACAGCCTTCTCCTAATACAGTGTTCCACCAGCCTTTGTTCTTCCATGTGTACTATGCTATTACAATCGCGAGGGAAGTATGTAGATGCAATCACTACCTCGCGGTGAGGCCTCTCGGTCTTGAAGTGGGCCTGGATCGGAACTAAATCCAGTGTTAAGAATAATTCCAAAAGACATAAATAAAGAATGCCCTTCCTTACCATAATGCAAGTACTAGGGGAGACCTCTCGGCTGTCCCATACCAACTTAGATTCCCTATTGCGGAGGCCTCTGATCTTGCCTCCGTAAGTCCAGGGTTCTTGCAAAAGCGCTAACCCTAGGTGTTTAGAGAACATCCTAGCCATCACAGCCGAGGCTGCCTTGGCATGGTGGATGTTCACTTGCGCTATTTTGCTGCGCCAATTTTGGTTCTCCTATGTCTCTGCAAGAATAACATCTTCCTCTGCCTCCGTATATATGGCTGGACTGCTCATGTCTACGAGTGTGAGGTCTAGGTCGTCCTCTTGGTAATCCGAGTCGACTTCCTCCTTCTCGGCCTCGGTCATTATGGCTTCAGCTGAGGAAGTGGTCGCGGTTCGAGTGGCAAGTGGCCTTCCTGTCTCTTCCAGCCCGGAAGTGGCCACTGTTGCTGTCTTTTTCCCATGAACTTTTATTCTCCCCAATCTATAGTGCTTTGATTAGCCTCCGCTATAGCTGTAGCGGATTCCTCATCAATCGACCCGGCATCCAAGGACTTTCCATTCGGAAATATGATGTCCTTTGTTTTGGGCCCTAAGGCAGTTGATGGAACCCTCCGGGGTTTGTTCCATCACCAATTTTCGCCACCAGAGCACCTCCTTTACAAGATCTTAGGGCAAGTGCTCTCGCTATTAGCCATTTTGTTGTCTGCTAGTTAGCGTAGTCAACAATGACCTATCGCGGTTTGAAGTGTATACCTTCAAACTGTATCTCGTGGGACCAGTCTACGACCAGCCTCTTCCACTATTGCCTGCTCGAGAGCAGACAGATTTTTTCCACTCAAGGAATTCCTTGGGTAGTCTCTGGACATCACACCAACCCTCACCTGGGATAGCTGGGGTAGCTGACCACTCCCGTTGCCCCAGGTTGAATATTGCCCTTTCGTTTCTTACCTGCCTTCTCTGGTGGCGTGATTGAATTAGCCCCTAATTTGGCAGCTTCTTGCTTGTTTGGTGTAGGTCCCACCTTCTTCTCTACTTCCCTCTTCTTAGCTTCCTCGGGTTCAGAGCCTCGGCTAAGAAGCGCAGATACCATCTCACCCCCGCTCCGAACTTACAGTCATAAATTTAGTTTGTCTAAAATGATTCTTGAAAGACCAAAGAAGAAAATTCAATTCAAACTATTGCTCTAGCTAGACTAATTCTGTATTTAGAGACAGATGAACTTACAGTCTTAAATTTTGTTTGTCTAAATTGATTCTTGAAAGACCAAGGAAGAAAATCTAATTCAAACCTTTACTCCATCTAGCCTAATACTGTAGTTGCAGACAAACGAACTTACAGTCATAAATTTATTTTGTCTAAATTGATTTTTGAAAGACCGAAGAAGAAAATCCAATTGGAACTATTGCTCTAGCTAGACTAATTCTGTACTTACGGACAGATAAACTTACAGTCTCAAATTTACTTTCTTTAAATGGATTCTTGAAAGACCAAGGAAGAAAATCTAATTTGAACTTTTGCTCTATCTAGACTAATTCTGTAGTTGCAGACAGATGAACTTACAGTCTCAAATTTAGTATCTCTAAATGGTTTCTTGAAAAACCAAAGAAGATCACACAGTTCATAATTTTGCTCTACCTAGGCTAATTCTCTAGTTAGAGACAGATGAACTTACAGCCTCAAATTTAGTTTCTCTAAATGGATTCTTGAAAAACCAAAGAAGATCCAATTCATACTTTTGCTCTTTCTAGACAAATTCTGTAGTTAGAGACAGATAAACTTACAGTCTCAAATTTAGTCTGTCTAAATTGATTCTTGAAACACCAAATAAGACAATCCAATTCAAACTTTTGCTCAATTTAGACTAATTCTGTAGTTACAGACAGACGAAATAACAGTCTCAAATTTAGTTTGCCTAAATTGATTCTTCAAAGACCAAAGAAGAAAATCCAATTCAAACTTTTGCTCCATCTAGCCTAATTATGTAGTTACAGGCAGACGAACATATAGACTTAAATTTAGTTTGTCTAAAATATTTTCCGAAAATAAATTTTACTAAATATTATTTAAGTACATTTAATGAGAATTTTCTCAGATGTTTTCGCCATCTGCCGATCCAGATGCCGATCCAGGCGGACTCGACGACCCACTGAGACAGGGTCTGAGTGGGTCGTCGAGTCCGCTTGGACTACCTCGGGGTGGCAAGGACTGTGCCCATCTCGTCTTCTTCTTAACTTCCATGGACCTCGTTGTCTCTACTTGCTTCGTTGCTGACTTTGTTTGTGTAACTATGTTACTCGTAACCTTGCATTAACTTTTTGAGGCCGCTTTGGGAGCGGGTCTCCCTTGGCTTACTTGCTTGGTGGCTCTCTTGGTCACTTTGCCTTTGCTTTTTGGCGACAGTCTGGGAGTAGGTCTCTTTCTCTCGGATCGTGCAGCTCGCGCTCCATTTGATCTGAGTTCTGTGGCTATTAGGTCCCGCACACAAGGGTTAAATTTTGGTGTTTTTTTTCATAAAAGATCCCACGAATAGCAAGGGCAGTAAAACTCCGCCATGTCAGAGCCCCGATTGACATGCTAAGGCTTGGTACCCTCTGAGTTCGCCAGGTATCATAGAGGCTCCGTTAGCGATAGCCGGTTGCCCTTGGCCACCAACCAGTCCCTTCCGCTTGGGTCGCATGACACCTTTGGAAAAAGGGTTTGGAACTTCTTGGTTGTCCGCTCCTCATTGGCCGTTCCGACCGGAGTTGGACTCCAGTCGGTATCGTCCAGTCGTTCATTACGAAGCTAAGCCCTCAAACTACGACAAGGTGACTTCCACGTAAGGGATCGGAGGGGTAACTTTTGGTATCTCTTTTTGTTTTGAACAACATTTTATTGGTCTTGCCCTTATTTAGAAGTAGTCGTTTTCCATAGAACCACGTTGTTAGAGTGCTGATGGTCATTTTGATGTTAGGAACAATGTTATCCACCGACCTATTGACTAATATTAAACTGCTGTCGTCAGCATATATGATTATTTCCTCGATATTGCTCAGGGTTACCCCTGGAAGTTCCTTAATATACAAGGCCAACAGAAGGGGTCGAAAGACGTTGCCTTGCGATATTTGCATATTACTTGTGGTAGGACACCATCTAGTCCTGTCTAGTTTCAGGCAAGCTTTTGTCATTTTTTGGTTAAAAGATCTCAGCATTAATTTGGATTGTCTTAACCCTGGAAGTTGTTTCCAGGTTTTCATCCATTGTTCTCTTATTTCTTCATCTAAACTTTTGTGGATGGTGTTCATACTCATACCGCAAAAGAGTTCCGGATCTATAAAGGGATTACTGGATCCCTTGTTTACTAGGTGATCGGCTTCTTCGTTTCCATCTATACCAGTTTGTCCTGGTACCCAGTATTGCGTTACTTTACTTTCTCTGCCAAGTTTGTTTAGATTTCCCATACACTCTCATACCAGTTTAGATCTGATGGTGTATGGGATAATGGCCTTGATGGCTGCTTGGCTATCTGAAAGGATAGCAATTTATTTTTCGCTATAGTTCCTGTCGAGTTTAAATTGTGCACATCTATAGATTGCATGTACCTCTACTTTTAAGATACTTGGGTAGATTCCCATGGATTCAAAGTATTTGGTACGATGTCCAAACACTCCTGCACCACTAGCTTCCTTTATGTTTGAATCATCTGTATTAGCTCTTATTAGTACCACTTAATAGCACTTTGCTCTATATGGTATGCTGAGGATACGTCTTCCCAGTCGGCTTTGCTACTACACATTACTGTGTAGATTTTGTCGAAGTAGTATTTGCATACTATTTCTTCTATCGGTACTTCCAGCCAGGGGATCTTAGCAGCGAGGTGGTTCCGGTCTGTGCTGCCGATTACTTTACCTCTGCCTATTCGTTCCTTGCTCAACCTAACAATCGCCGATGTGACGGCCCTCTTCACGACAATGTTTAAAGAAGTCAGATCCACCAGCAGCTCCATTGCTGCTGTCGGGCATGGTCCCATCGCCCCCGTTATGCAGACACCGCCAATCTTTGAATCTTCTCAAGCTGGTTCTTAGTAGAGACCAGCTTGGTTCTATTATCCAATGCAACTGCCCCGTAAGTGATCGCAGGTCTCACTATCATGGTGTACATCCATTGCAAGATAGGGGGTTACAACCCCAAGTTTTCCCTGCCAGTTTTCTGCACACCATCAGAGTGCGTTCGGCTTTTCAAAACCATTTCTTCAGCGTGTCGGTTCTAGTAATCTAGTGTTTGTAATATTATCTAGTGTTATACCCAGATACCTTACCTCCTGTATGTATTCTACTGCCCTCACATATAACAGTACGGGATGTAGGCAGTTTAACCTTATCTTCCTATTAAATGGAATCGCCGTGGTTTTGCTCGGTTATCTATTAGTTACTTTATTACTTACTTTGAGGCTCCTCTGTACGATTTCACAGAGCGTTCTTTCAAACTTCCCTCTGGCTATTATGACTATATCATCGGCATAACCTTGACATTTAATGTCTAGGTCGTTCATCCTAGTCGGTAGTTCGTCAACTAACAGGCGGTCGGATCTGAAAAAGTGTAATTAATGTCTGTATTGTGTAGTATAACCCTTTGCAAATAACGATGTTATCTAAACCAGAATTGAAGGTACAAATTGTAAAGACTTCATAGCCCTTTTTGACACCTTCAATATGGTTCCGACATACAAAGAAACGACGTGTGGATTCATGACGGTACGTGGCGACCGTCAGGAATACACACGTCGTTTCTTTGAATGTCGGAACTATATTGAAGGTGTCAAAAAGGGCTATGAAGTCTTTACTATTTGTAGAATTGTTTTGAATCTCCATATTGAAATCGCCTACAACCATGCATTGTTCTCCTTCTTCCATAAGAACCATAAGTTCTATACCATAAGAAATCGTTCAAGTTTGTCAGGGGCCCATATATTCCAATTATGATGCTAACCTTCTCATTTTATTCGTCTCAACAGCCGAAAATTCAAAGCGAAACTTTCCACTCGAGAGTTTAAAGTCTTGTAAGTCTTCTCTGTCTAACATTCCCTGTATATTCTTGTATATCTAGGTATGTCTGTCTAGTATTTTGTTTCTAAAGGTCGGTCCAGACGTTACATTTTGCACAACCTTATGCTTGCGCAGTCTTCGGACGGAATGAAAAAGTTACGATTTGTAGAGCGTTTACATGGTGCAGATATATCTGTATATATCGCACAGTTTTAGTGCCATCGTCATGGACGAGGTACTAATCTGGTCAATTTCGGCATGCTGTCTTGTTAACAAAAATAAAGAGAGCCTACTCAGAAGTACCCGGCGTACAAAGTGGTCGCGGAAGTGGCTTCAAAAAAAGCAGAACTGTTCCCATATTAGATTACTGCGTGAATTACGTGATGAACCTAATGATTGTCGGAACTACTTGAAAATGACATAGACACAACGCATAACTTCAAAGAAAATACTTGTATGAGAACAGCAATATCACCACATGAGAGGCTAATAGCAACTTTAAGATTTTTGGCGACTGGCAGAAGTTGCAAAGACCTAGAATTGACAACAAATATATCGAAACAATCGTTAAGTAAAATCATTGCGGAAACATGTAAAGCTATCTTCAAGATGCCGAAGAATGAATACTTGAAGGTAAGTAATGCTATTGTCTATAAAAGATTTATATTTATATGAACCGTAAAAGTAACATCAGTGTCCCACAAAACTTAGTCTAAGCAGAATGAAAACGCAAGCAAGTACTTTAGTTTGGTTGAAATATGAACAGGTACTTTGCAGTGGAAGAGGCCCCCTCTAGCCGGGAGTAACTATGACTCTTCTTTTCTATGGCGACTATGGCACTATTTTCCTCTTTGTGAAGGTTCCTATACATCCTTTTGGCTTGCCTACCCGTTGGCCGGTGCTGTTGAGTAGGGCGACGGACCGCTGACGAGTGGTCTGTCCCCGGCGCGGGCTCGGTCGATGGGCGACTTCACCAGGTGGAAAGATACCTCTGTGAAGAGGGTCCCGACCGCATGGGGTGGACACAAACAAACTTATCTTTTTTGCGTACCAGAGTTTGGTGGAATTGGCCTCCTACACGTGGTCGGTATCTCTCCGAGAGGAGTGATCCGTCTGTTGTGGGAGCCTTGTTTCTACCTGCTCGAAATATTTGCGAATTTGATGATTTTGCCTTCTGCTTATGTTCGGATCTCTCCGTGAGGAGAGTTCTGTTCACCTGCGGGAGGCTTTTTTTTTATTAGCTTGCAAAAATTACCTTCTCTCGAGGTGCTCTCACAAGAGCGCCTCAAATCTTTACTACTGGCTTGCAGGGCCCTTCACTCTTGGACGGTTCTCTCCGTAAGGAGCGGTCCGCCTACTTGTGGAGGGCTTTTTCTTTGAACTGAAAATTTTTCATCTTTCTCGAGTTACTCCAGTAAGGACGTAAGTCCCATGCATCTCTTGCTCCAAGCTGCTCCTTATACACAGCAGGAAACACAAATGCGACGTTGTCAACACTACATAGTCTCTGGTGTATCAAAACCGTACACAATACCTTCCCGCGGTGGCGGGCTGTCTAGCAAAAGTGTGACGGATCGATCTCCCTCCCAAGTAACGTTCATGGGTTACCAGCTCGTGAACGATTTATCTCATTAGTATGGATCTTACACGACGAGCCTCTGTAGTCTCGGACATGGGTTCATCCGGGACTAAACAGATGGAACCCACTGATGACGATACTAGCAATTCCGCTGGCAGCACCAACATCGCTGAACGGACGACACTGCCCAGCCTGCCCAAAACCGGGAGCCTTCCCGGAACCAATGCAAAAACAAGGGACCAAGTCTAAAGCTGGTTCCCAGCCGGCCCAGAAACCCACAGAAACAGGGATATTTAAATAGCTTCAGTGTGAGATGGCATTTCATCTAAAATCGTCGTTGGCGCTTCACGCCAAACATTATGGCCAATGAAAGATTAAATGTCCAGGTTACGCCGATGACATAGTCATAGAAGCCAGAGGGAAGTTTGAGGGAACGCTCTGTGAAATCGTACAGAGGCGTCAAAGTAACTAATAAAGTAATTAATAGATATCTGAGCAAAACCCCGGTTACCCCATTTACTAGGAAGAAAAGGTTACATTGCCTACAGTCCGTACTGTTAGATGGAAGGGTAGTCGAATGCAAACAGCAGATAAAGTGTCTGAGTATAATACTAGACAGAAAACTCCAATGAACCTGCACGCTGAGGAAGTGGTTGGAAGTGGCCGAACCCGCTCTGATAGTGTGCAGAAATCTAACAGAGAAAACATGGGGTGGTAACCCCAAAATCCTGCGATGGATGTACACCATGATAGTGAGACCAGCGATCACTTACGGGGGAGTTGCGTGGGAAAGTAGAAACAAAATCAAACTGGTCTCTACGACGAAGCAGCTTGAGAAGATTCAAAGACTAGGGTATGTCTGCACCACGGGGGCGATGGGGTCATGCCCGACAGCGGCAATGGAGTTGCTGCTGGATCTGTCTCCGTAGCACCTTGTCGTGGAGAGGGCCGCCAGATCGGCGATTGTAGGTTCAGCTTTTCGCCCGAAGGAATGATCGATTACCTTACATATGGCCGATGTAAAGACTGTCTGCCGGCCAAGAAAAGCTCTACCAGAAAGAAACAAGTCTACTGGTGGACGGAAGAAATAAGCAACACCAGAAAGATATGTCGACAGGCCAGGCGAGCGTACCAGAGAGCCAAAAAGGAAAGCGCAGAGGAGGAGACTAGGAAGGAAGTCCTCAGATTAAATTATGTAGAGGCAAGGCGAACACTGCGGAAGTTGATCAACAATGAGAAAAGGCGATGCTGGACAAACTTCTGCGTGAGTATCGATGAAAACCCCTGGGGCGACGCATATCAGATAGCCACCAGAGAGCTAAAGTGCAGAACCTCTGGCACGCGCCCTCACCCTGACGCGACGAAAAAAATTGTTCGCTCCTTGTTTCCTACTCATCCGGCCCGAACTCCGAGAGAGAGACCAGCACAATGCGAGGTGCCGGAATTTACAAATGAAGAACTCGCAGCTGCCAGCGACCGTCTCAGTAAGGGAAGAGCTCCAGGACCGGACTTGATACATGCAGAAATGCTCAAGGCAGCATGTAGGGTCGTTTCACATTATGTCCTCGATGTCATGAACAGCACGCTCAAACAGGGTGTCTTCCCAAAAATATGGAAAAAGGCCAGACTAATACTCTTGCGAAAAGGCGACAAACCGGCCAATGGGGCAACTTCCTACAGACCTCTATGCCTGCTGGACACTACAGGTAAACTGCTTGAGCAGCTTCTTCTCAAAAGGATGAAAGAGGAGCTAAACAGCGGTGAAGACCTCTCAAGAAACCAATACGGCTTCAGGGAACGGCCGATCAACCATTGACGCCTTAAAGAAAGTGGTGGCTATTGCCGACGAGGCCAGAAATGGAACCAGGATTACTCGCAAAATATGTGCTCTTATCACACTGGATGTGCGCAACGACTTCAACTCGGCCTGCTGGAAAGACATCCGCGATGAGGCGACGCGACGTACATTCGCACCATACCTTCAGGCGATGATAGACAGAGAGATCGGCGTCGAATCAGACAACGGATGTACTAAAAAGGAGATCCTTAATGTAGTGCCGCAGGGATCAGTGTTGGGCCCGACACGATGGAACATAGTGTATGACGGAGTCCTCAAAACCAAGCTGCCTGAAGGCGTAGAGTCCGTTGGCTTTGCAGACGATCTCGCACTTGTAGTACGAGACAAAACCGAGCAGGGTGTAATGAGATAGGCCAATAAAGCGATGCTCTTGATTGACCTGTGGATGGACAACAAAATGCTCAAGCTGGTTTCGGAAAAAACGGAAGCGGTATTAACGGGAAAGCGGAAAATTGGCGACATAAAATTTAAGCTGAGGGACATTGTCATCACTTAAAAGAGTGCTATAAGAAACTTAGGGCTTGAAATAGATAAAAATCTATCATTCCGGGAGCACGTTAAAAAAGCAGCCGATAAAGCCCAAAAACCCTGTGCGCGTTGGAAAGGCTAATGCCTAACGTCGGAGGACCTAGAAGCAGCAAAAGAAAACTGCTGTGCTCGGTGGCGCACTCTGCAATGTTATATGCTGCCCCAGTATGGGCAAGAGCCATGAACGTGAAAGTCACCAAGCACAAGCTGGGAGCGGTCCAGAGAACGCTCGCAATTCGAGCCAACTGGACCGTGTCTAGGGAGGCGTCACTAGTAATTGCGGGCACGCCCCCAATAGAGCTGCTAGTCATAGAGAGGCTAAACATATACTCACAGATCCAGAGAGACTCAGTTGCAGTAGTCAACAAAAAATAAATAAAAAAGACGCCTAGAAGAGACCTCCTTCGGACATGGCAGAAGCACTGGGAAGCAAGCACCAAGGGACAGTGGACCCAACTCCTGATAAACGACGTGGAAAAATGGATCACCAGGAAGCACGGTAGCAGGTACTCAGTGGCCATGGGTGTTTCCAGGACTATCTCCACAAAATAGGCAGAGCCTCTAACAGCTTGTGCGAGTACTGCGAGGAGGAAGACAGCGTGACACACACTGTACGTGCATGTGTATATGCACGTTTATGTGTATATGCACGTACATTTAGCACGTGCATATACACGTGCTATAGGTGGGACACCGAGAGAAGCACCCTACCAAAAGATATCGAACCGCGAACGACAGTACTCTACATGCTGCAGTCTGAAGACAATTGGGAAAACGTTCAAAATATTATAAGTTATATAATCACCTATAAGGAGCAAAACGAGGGAACCAGGCAGAAAATAGAAAAAGAACGACAAAACCCGAACCCCTAATCAGCTTGACTGGATGGGGGAAGTAAGGTACGTGCCTAAATATATTAATACACCAGCATCCTGAAGTCATGCGAGGAGCAGTACCAGGATGCCAGGGATTCCGGGGGGCCACTTGTCAAGTTAACCCAGCTGTGCTTGCTAAGCCCACTAAAAAAAAAAGGTTCAGCTTGGAAGGAATAGGAAAAGATAAACTATTCGGGAGCAGAGTATGTGTATAAATGGTATGCAAATACTACTTCGAGAAAAACTACACAGCGATGTGTAGTAGATGTAAAGATTTGGAGCGACGAATCCTCAGCATAACAAGTAGAGCAAAGTGCTATTAAGTGGTATGTGGATGGTTCGAACACAAAGGAAAGTAGTGATGCAAGAGTGTTTAGACATCGTACGAAATACCTTGAATCCAAGGGTATCTACCCAAGTATCTTCTTTTTTAATCAGAGGTACATGCAATCGAGAGATGTGCAAAATTTAACCTCGACAGCAACTATCGCAAAAAATAAATTGCTATCCTTTCAGATAGCCAAGCAGCCATCAAGGCCATACACCATCAGATCTAAACTGGTATGAGAGTGTGTGGAAAATCTAAACAAGCTTGGGAGATAAAGTATCGCTATACTGGTTTCCAAGACTCACTGGTATAGATAGAAACGAAGATGCCGATGACCTAGCAAACAAGGAATCCAGTAATCCCTTTATGCATCAGGGACCATTTTGCGGTATATGAGTACGAACACCATCCACAAAGGTTTAGATGAAGAAATAAGAGAACAATGGATGAAAACCTGGAAAGAACTTCCAGGTCAAAGACAGTTCAAATTATTGCCGAGATCTTTCAACCAGAAAATGACAAGAGCTTGCCTGAAACTAGACAGGACTAGATCGTGTCCAACCACAACTAATATGGAAATATCGCAAGGCAACATCTTTCGTTTCATCAGGCGACCCCTTCTGTTGACCTTCTATATTAATGATATTCCAGGGGTACCTCTGGGAAATATCGAGGAAATGGTCATATATGCTGACGACAGCAGCTTAACAATAGGTAATAGGTCGGTGGATAACATTGTTCCCAACATCAAAATGACCATCCGCACTCTAACAACGCGATTCCGTGGAAACTTGCCACAAGTTCTTGATGGGCGTGTGTCTGTTCATCTTGTTCACCTTGCTGTGGGATGATGCGTGAAACTGCCGGAATTTGTCCAATTGTTTCGTACTCCTGAGTGTGTGTAAGTTCTTCTGAGACGTAGTTACGTGGCACAGGCTGTGACTGCTGCGAGAAGGAATGGTATTGTTAAACTTGTGAAGAGAGAGTATGTGGCATTCTCAATTGTTGGGGCATATTCTGTTGACGCCAATTTCGCCCATTCACTGAACTAAAATCATCTTGTCGCTGGCTAGTCGTATCAACAATTTGAAAACTTCTGGTAAGCGTACCCAACACTGCTTCAAATAAAACGTCGGAAATTAGTCTTTGAGCGATTACGTTTTGTGAGATGTCTCTGAGTTTATTAGCCACAAGTAGGCAAAGATTATTCGTTCTGGACCCACCTCCCCATCTGACCTTGACCTTAACCATGACAACTTCCAGCGACCACTTCCGGTGACTGTGGTCACTTCCGGTGAACATGACCACCCCCGTCTCCCGCTTTCTGTTAACCCGTTACACCATTAATGAGGGTTGGGATGTATCAGCTTCTAATCAGCTCTATTCAGCTCTTAACCAGCTTTTAATCAGCTCTTAACCAGGTTTAAGTGGTGGCAGGGTCAGGAAGCGGGGGCGGGGGTGGTCATGGTCACCGGAAGTGACTAGGGTCACCGGAAGTGACCAGGTTCACCGGAAAAGGTCAAGATCAGAGGGGGAGGTAGGTCCTGAACGAATCATCTTTCCCTACTGCCACATGTTTTCCAAATACCTGAAAAGCATCCTGTAGTGTAAATGTATGTAGTTACTCCAGTTTCTTTCCTACCAACTCCATAACGTCAGTTGTGCCATCATCATTTAGAACTCCTTTTCCCTTACGAGTTGAAGAGTGCGATCTTGAAGTATTACGGGACAATGTTCTAATGTTAGAACAGGGAGTTAGTGCTTCGGAAAGAGGAGTAGTAGGCGCTTCACTGGGTCAAGCGTTATAAATTCTGTGAGAAACTCCCGAGAACATTGCTGAAGGTCAGCCATTGTCGTTCAAAGTAACAAACACATACAAAGAAACTGAGGAACAAAATGAATCGGAAAACGGAGCTACCGTCTACATGCGCCGACTTGTCCGCACAGTTCAAGGATATCTATGCTCTCTAGCTCAGTCATCGATACAACTGTACCGTCTTCGAGCGGGTTTCAAAACTGCGATTTTTTGCTATCTACGTGTAACGTGTTGAACTGTGCAGACAAAAGTTTGTGCAGAACGTAGCGTCTGGACCGGTCTTAAAACGGTTTAGTTTTATGCGTTTAGGTTTGCCTATGTAGTTTCTCGTTTTGAGTTCTATCTCTCTAGTTTTGTTGGAATTACTATAAATATTCTTTTATGCAAGCAAAACGTAATAAAAAAATAGCTTACACTCAAAAATTCAATATGCGAATGTAAAATTGCTTGTAGACTTTAACCATTCATCGGCTTGCAAAAAAAAACTAACAAAATAACAAAACTATTAGACCTTATTATGGTCTCTGCTCTGAACTTTGTAACTCGTTATTTTGTGCAGACACAGAGTCTGACAAGTTGAATGCACCAGGAATATTTGTGCGTCCGTGCTGTTTGAATATCTCCCGATGATTTCTCCTTAATGGCATAATTCCCCCGGTTAATGCACTTGAAACTTATTTCGTCCAATTCTTCGCTTTTTAAATTAATTTATAGTTTCGGTGAAAGTAAGTCTCGGCGCATTAATTTATAAATAGACTTGACGCATATTTACTTACTTATCCTTTTCGCTGTGCATTTTTATCAATGGCACAAATATATTCAATCCCAATTTGGTCACAACGATTTATAAACTGTTCACGCATAAATGTTGCAATAAACCAAACGTATTCCTTTTGCATAAATTCAGCCGTGATATAATCGTTTTATGGACAAATATATTTCATAAATGGTTATTTAATAATTCTTTATTATTAAATACTTAATAGGTTACTGTGTTAAACAAACAAGAAAGATTAGGTACAAGTAGGCAAGCCTTATAGCGTGTTATAATAAAATAAATTTAAAAGTAAACTCGACTTAAAAGAAAAGCAGACAATGCTACAAAGTTGATGAGTGTTGATAATCTGCTGTTGTGAAATTTATTTCTATAAGAAAATTTAGTATTAGAAAGAGCGAATTGCAGTTTCTGAAGAACACAAAAATATCAAGGATGGTCAGGCCAATTGTGTTTTATATGTGTATATGTAATTTAATATGTGTATTATAATATAAAGTGGGTTAAGTTTCTTTTCGTATTTCCAGGAATATCGGTATGTAAGTTAACTCATATTCGATGGATTCATACATTTTAAACTCACGTAATGTTCTTTGAATAAAGTATTCGTTCGTGTGATTCACGCTAACCGCAATTTCAAAGATATCGAATTTAAATTTAGCATTTATGCACGCAGTCTACTTTTCTTGAAACTTCCAGCATTCCACATTTTCTAAGTCATTTCCAATATTTAATACTACTCGGTATTAGCTATTTTAAGACAAAATTATTTTTGACTCGAACAAATGAGAACAGACAAGACGGGACAGATAAGCCTGGACAGACAAGACTGGACAGATATGACTAGACAAACATGACTAGACAGATAAGACTAGACAGACAAGACTAGACAGATAAGACTAGACTAGACAAGACTGGACAAACAATACTAGACAGACAAGACTAGACTGGACAAACAAAACTAAACAGACAAGATTAGACAGCATAGTTGGGCAAAAATTAATTGTGAAAACAATTAACAATTAAAAATTAAATTGCGAGATTTAATTGCAACTAACAATTAAAATAATTAATTGTAATTGCAATATATCACAAATAACAATTAATTAATTGTTAATTGTAAAATTTTGCAATTACTATTGATTAATTGTTAATTGATTGATGCACTTGTACAATTACAATGAATAAATGTTGGTTAGAAGATGTTTATTATACTCCAATGTATCACTTGCCAAAATGCGTAACTGAAATAGTTATTTACATTAGAGTGTGGAAAGTTTGATTTTACAACGCGACAGCTCGTTTGGGAAACGAGCCCGAAGGGCGAGTTCCGCATTAGCTGGAGCGCTGTAAAATCGTTTCCGCACGAAATTTGTATAATTTTTTTGGCCGACAATTATTATTTAAGAAACAAATAGACCCTCCGCCTCAACTTCCGGTCCCCACCCTGCTTCCGGTTCCCGCCCCACACTTCCGGTTCCGGAACCGGAAGTGGTGTGGGAACCGGAAGTTTGGGTGGGAACCGGAAGTTTGAGTGGGAACCGGAAGTGTGAGTGTGAACCAGAAGTGGGGGTGAGAACCGGAAGTGGGGTGGGAATCGGAAGTGGGAGTGAGATTGGGGGCCGGAAGTGGAAGGTCCAGAACGAACCATCTTCCCCAACTATTCAGATTATTTACAACATTGGAAATTAATTTTTGGCCTCCTGAATTGTAAAGCTAGCTTTGACATCGTGTATACATCAAGCGAAACTAGTATTTTACTCACTATGTAGCAAAATCCAGCTATAATGCGGTAAAGTCACTTTCCCGCATTGTAGCCGTACTTTCCCGCATTGCGCCAAATAAAATAATTTCCAATATTGTAAATAATCTAAATAGTTGGGAAAGATGGTTCGTTCGGGACCCTCCACCTCCACTTCCGGCACTCTACCTCGCTCCCACTTCCGGTTCCTACCCCACTTCCGGTTCCCACCCCCACTTCCGGTTCACACTCACACTTCCTGTTTCCACTCACACTTCCGGCACCCACCCCACTTCCGGTTCACGAACCAGAAGTGGGAACCGGAAGTAGGAAATTATTGGAACCGGAAGTGGGGGTGGGAACCGGACGTAGGGAAATAGACCACTTCCGGTACCCTACCCTCGCCTTCCCGGGGGGGGGGGGTTAACTACAAGTGGGAGCGAGGTGGGGGGCCGGAAGTGGAGGTGAAGGGTCCAGAACGAACCATCTTTCCCAACTATTTAGATTATTTACAATATTGGAAATTATTTTATTTGGCACAATGCGGCAAAGCACGGTTACAAGGGAGGGACACGGTGACAAGAGGGAAAAGTTTTTACATTCATCAAATAGTATTAATTGTTAATTGTAATAATAAACAATTGATGATTAAGTTAATTATAACTAACAATTAAAATTTTAATTGCAATTAAATTAATTGTAAATCACAATTAATGGATTTAATTGCAATTGATTTCAATTGCATCTCACAATTAAACAGTTAATTCAATTAAATTAATTGCAATTGATTTAATTGCAATTAAAATTGTAATTGTTTGATTCTACAATTAAAAAATTAATTGAATTATGCCCAACACTGCTAGACAGACAAGACTAGACAGATAAGACTAGACTAGACAAGCCCAGACAAGACCAGACAAGACCAGAGAAGGACAGACATGACCAGACAAGACCAGACAACACCTGGCAAGACCAGACAAGACCAGAAAAGACCAGACAAGACCAGACAAGAACAGACAACACCAGACAAGACCAGACAAGACCAGACAATACCTGGCAAGATCAGACAAGACCAGGAAAGACTAGACAATACTAGATACACAAGACTAGACAGACAAGACTAGGCAGACAAGACTAAAGAGACAAGATTAGACGGACAAGCCTAGACAGACAAGACTTTTTTTTAATGGGACGTAGCGAGCACATTCAGTTGACTTCACAAGTGCCCCCTTAAAGGACACGAGCATCTTGGTACCGCCTCATGTCAACCGCCTATTTATCAATTTTTAAAGGTGTCTGCAGTTTGGGTCAATTTAAGGCTTCACTTCCTCCTTCCACCGTGGGTGATTAGAGGTTCAGGTATTTATATGCGCGTTCCGTCAATTTCTATTTCTCGTAATATGTCGGTAGCCATCGTCACAGTTGATATCTAGTCCTGCTACGACCTTAGCATTATGATCGTTGGTATTCTCACTTCCAGAGTTGCTTGGGTTCTGTCTGCCCATTTATCTCTTGCTGGTGTCCAACTGGGGCAATCGGCAAGATTGTGTGTTGTACACTGTCCAATTCCCCACAGTAGGCACACGAGCCGTCTAGGGCTCGGTCTATGATGCTCAGGTACTGTCTGAAGCACCCGTGTCCGGACAGTAATTGTGTCATGTAGTAGCCTACCCATTCATGTTTCCTTGTCGGCCATGGTTTTACTTGGGGGATTAACAGACATTCTCCTTTGTTTGAGTTGTTCCACAGTTGGTGCCAGCTGGTCTACAGTTGTGACCTTGCAGTCTTTTTTCGCAGATTTCTGTCTTCGGCCTTCTATTTTTAGTGCTATGTATTTCAGCTCTTTCTTTCACTAGAAGCTGTGTTGGTGGCATCCCCGCTTTTACAAGTGCTGAGGCTCCCGACACCGTTCTGTATGTACTACAAGTTCTCAGTGCGATCTTCCTTTATCTTGATTCTTTTGTCTTTAACTTTTGTTTCGCGGTAGACTTTTCCATGGCATTGCTCCATACTGGGGTACACCGTACACCGTACAGCATAGTCTAGAGAAGCGTTTCCCAACTTTTTTAGGGCCACGGACCAGTAAAATTAAAAAAAAAAATAGGCAGTCAGGCACTGCCGACTGAAGTGAAAACTTTTGAAAAAACAGCTTTAAAACTGGTTTTGACGATTTATCCGTATGTTAATTAATCAAATTTGGTACATAGTTTGTTAGTATTATTTTATGTAATTCTGGAACATAACTCACTTTTGAAGGAGAATGACTGTTAATGTCATCATCATAATATGAATTTGAATCCGGAATGTTTAGTTGATTCTGTGTTGATAGGTCAGCAAAATGAATTTCTAGGATATATGGCACATTTCTTGTTGATGGGTCTGCAATTTGTGAGTTAGAAACATGCCTTATAACTGCTTTTGGAGATTTTTCTGTATGTAAATTAATTTTTTGGCCTCCTGAATTGTAAAGCTAGCTTTGACATCGTGAATACGTCCAGCGAAACTAGATTATTACACACAATGTTGCAAAGTACGGCTACGATGCGGTAAAGTGACCAGTAAAGGCCGATTCTCATATACACGACACTATCTACGCCACGTTGCACAATGAACAGTCACGAATTATCACGTCGCTGATAGGTATTCTCATATATGCGACACTCTGCTAAGCGATTATTTGCTGCAAATGTCAAATCTGTAGTTTCTCTACATTTCAGGTTAAGTTATATTTTCAAAATGTCATGTTCGTCAAGTTCCGATGATGGTTTTTTCGTCTTAGCCATGTGTTATGAATATGAGAAATTAAAAGGAAAGAAAAGGAAAAGAAAATATTGGGTGCATTGGATCTTATGAACAAAACTATGGGAAGGAGAATTCCATACTCTCTTCAAACAATTACAAGAGTCTGTACTTACGAGTCTCATCTAATTTTAAAGAAATTTCTTTTCAAATTAGATCTACTAACCTGTGTTGATTACTGCAATTTTTATGTTGTAAGTCATACAGTTCAACATAATCAGCCACAAGAGCGATCAATTCTTCTGCTTTTTAGTCGTTTATTCAATTCATTTTCAAAAACACGCCGTTTTTGACACAATCCGTCATTCGAATCACAAACAAACTTTCCAAACGTCATGCGATGCGCGACAAAACGTAAAAAAATGCTCACGAAATAATCCCAGCGACAGCGCGCTAAATTCCGACTTTTAGCAACTGTCGCGTAGCCATAGTGAGAACGTGCCCATTAAAAACAATTATTTGATAGGCGATTTCGTGAAACGTCGCGTAGATGTTGTCGCGTATATGAGAATCGGCATTAAATGTTAACCTTTCAGGGACACTTACAAACTAAATTAAGTATAAGACAATAAAATATAATTTAGAAAACGCTACTTAACTTAAATATATTTAAATGTAGAAAATAAGACTGATTTTTTAATTTTACTGTTCGTCTGACATGTGGAAAAATGACATATTATGTACCTAATAAATTTGAATTAGTAAAAATGTCAAAGTTTGTGAGTACCAACATTACAAAATTAAATAATTTCCAAAATTGTAAACAATCTAAATCTATTTGTTTCTTAAATAATAATTATCGGCCAAAAAATCTCAAAAAATCAAATACATAAAAAAATCAAATACTCGCCCTTCGGGCTCGTTCCCCAAACAAGCTGTTGCATCGTAAAATCAACGTTTCCGCACTCTAATGTAAATAACTATTTGTTTGGAATATTTTTTACGACGTTTAATTTTTCCTCCTTTTCAGCTGTGATTGTTCGATGTTTAGAAATTTCTGAATTAACTATTGCAAGAGTTTTTCTTATTCTTATCTCTATATCGCTGACTATTAATTTTATTTTGGAGTTTCCTTCCTATGGGGAGCGCGCGAGTACATTTGGTTGCCTAAAACTTTGATACGTCTGATTCGTGATTTACCATGAACTCTTCGATACAATCCAGCAATCTGAACATTCCAATAGTCCGGCACTAGTATATCTACTAGTCTCTCTCTCCAATGGCGCTACAGCCCGAAGCGAGCCCTGGCCTCCACCAAACGATGTCTCCAGCGTTCCCTTTCCTCTGCCGCCGCCCGCCAGTTCCGCACCCCCAGCATCTCTCTCGCATCCCTTTTCACACTTTCCTCCCATCTCGCCCTTGGCCTGCCCGCTTTCCTTCTACCTTCCGGCACTCTGAGTATTTGTCTCGGCACTGCTGTTGGAGCCACCCGGCACACATGTCCCGCCCATCTTAGCCTGCTTAGTTTTATGTGGGATACCACATCTGGGCTTTTGTATAACTGATATAACTCGAAGTTCATCCTAATTCTCCAGCCCTCTTCGCTGTTAATTGCCCCATAAATTTTCCTCAGGATCTTTCGCTCAAAAATCTCCAGCATCTTTTCCGATTTCTGGGTCAGCGTCCATGCTTCGCTTCCATATGTGAGGATGGGTCGTATGATTGCTTTATATATATTACACTTCGTTTGTCTGCTAGCTAGCTTCGAGTTAAGGATGGATTTAAGAGTGAAGTATGCCCTGTTGGCTTGCATGATTCTATGTTGTACTTCCACCCCTTCGTCGTTCTGATCCGTGACGGTTGATCCCAGATATTTAAAGTTATTGACGACTTTTACAGTGTACTCTCCCATATCCAGATTATTTACTGCGTGTACTGGCGCTCCCGGTCTTACCATCATTACTTTTGTTTTATCCTTGTTTATTGACAGACCTATCTCCTTGGCTCTCTTCTCCATTTTACCGTAAGCATCTTTCATTGCCGTTAGCGATCTACCGATGATGTTTAGGTCGTCAGCATAGCCCAAAAGTTGCATGGATTTATTGTAGATGGTACCGTTGCATTCTATCTGAGCTTTCCTTATAGCTTTTTCGAGCGCGATGTTAAATAAATGGGTGATAGACTGTGTCCTTGTCGCAGACCTGTAATGGTTTCAAACTTGTGCGATGTCGTTTTTTGGATACCGACTTGGTTCCAAGTCTTTTTTAACGTACAATTTACCAATTTAATGATCTTTTGTGGTATCTCGAATTCTTCCATTGTCTTCATGAGAGTTCTTCTATCGATAGTATCATACACTTGTTTAAAGTCTACGAAGACCTGGTATGTGCTGATGTTCATTTCCCATGTCTTTTCTAGTATTTGTCTGAGTGTAAACATTTGGTCAGTCGTCGACTTTCCTTTCCGGAAACCTGTCTGATACTGTCCTATAATGCTCTCTGCGTACGGTTGGAGTCTTCGTCCTATTATCCATGACAGCATCTTGTAGGCCGTGTTAAGAAGAGTTATACCACGATAGTTCTTGCACTCCAGTTTGTTTCCTTTCTTATAGATAGGGCATATCTTCCCCTCCCGCCATTCCTCGGGTATCTCTTCTGTCCTCCAGATTCTTCCTATCAGCTGGTGTAAAGCACAGTTCAGAGCGTCTCCTCCCATTTTGATCATTTCAGATGGTATCATGTCCGGTCCCGGTGCTTTGTGGTTCTTTAGTGCCTTTATCGCCTCGCTTATTTCTCTTTGTGATGGTTCGTTATCTTCTCTCAGATCTCTTACTTCTGGTGTGTGAATTGGGTCGTCTTCAGCTGTTTGTCCGGTTAATTCCACTCGTAGTGAGGTATTCAGGAGTTCGTTAAAATATTCCGCCCATCTACCTACCACTTTACTTTCTTCAGCCAGTAAGGTGCCCTCTTTACTGTTGATTATTGTTGCTCTGGGCTGAAATCCATTTCGCAGGTTGTTCACTATCTTGTAGCATTCTCTAATTTCGTGTTTCTCTTGGTGGTGTCCTATCTGTGCCACCTGGTCGTTAAAATGGGCCCGTTTCTTCTTCCGAAATAATTTGGATGCTTCCTTTCTTTGCTTGTTGTATTCAGCTTGTTTGGCTCTCGTGGGTCTCTGCAAATTCTCTGCCCTAGCTTTCTGTTGTTTCTCGCGTGCTTCTTCACACTCTGCATAGTACCATTGGTTTCGTTTTTTTCTATGGACTTTCCCGAGAGCCTCCTCTGCCGATTCCTTAATCCCCTTTGCAATTTCCGTCCATTGTTCTTCAATACTATGATTTTCCGTCAACACTCCTAGTTTTTCGGCGATCTTTTCTTCGTATCGTTGCCTTACCCTGGTTAAGTTCAGTTTTTCCACATCCCATTTTTCTATTCCGCTGTTTGTTGGCTTTTTCGAGTTGGCTAGCCTTTGTTTTAATTTAATCCTCACCAGGTAATGGTCCGAGTTGCAGTCTGCCCCTTTGCAGCTTCTGACGTCCTGTATGCTGGACATAAATCTTGTGTTTATTAACACATGGTCTATTTGATTGAGTGTCCTTCCGTCTGGAGATCTCCATGTCATCTTGTGGATGTCTTTATGTGGGAATAGCGTACTGCTGATTACAAGGTTTCTAGATGCTGCTAGGTCCACTAGTCTCTGTCCATTGTCGTTAGTATTTTCGTGTAGGCTGTGTTTTCCAATCGTGGGTCTGTATACGTCTTCTTTCCCTATCTTAGCATTGAAATCCCCCAAGATCATCTTTACGTCGTTGTTGTGTGTCGAATCGAATAGCCTTTCTAGTTTTGCGTAGAAGATCTCTTTTTCGTCGTCTGTTTTCTCTTCGCTCGGTGCATGTACGTTAATTATTGTCAGATTGAAGAGCTTCATTCTTATTCGGATCATGCAGAGTCTGTCATCTACTGCTTGGAAGTCCATAATATCCTTCCCTACACTTTTCTTGAGTATGAAGCCTGTTCCTAACTTGTGCGCCTTCCCATTATTACTGCTTTTACATATCCTATATTTTCCTATATCCATGAAGCCGCTATCGCTCCAGTTGGTCTCCTGTAGTGGCACTATGTCGAGTTTGTATCTCTCCATTTCGTTTGTTAAGGCTTTTAGTGCACCTATCTGGTAGAGGCTCCTTACATTCCATGTTCCCATCGTAATTTCTTTCGATTTCCTTGTGCATTGCTGTGGTCGTTACAGAGTAGTCAGTCCAGTCCGAGGCACGTTTGGTGGTTTCGTAACGGTTTCCCTTTTTTCTATGGATGAGTTGTTGGCCCATCGCAAAACCCCCTTTTCGGAGGACCATTTCACCCGCTCTCGTTGGCCCTGACCGCGCTTTCCATACGGGTTGGTTACCGCATCTCCAGCTTGGTTGCTCAGGTTACCAGGGTTCACCACGTGGAGGTGAGAGTCGGACTTGGGTAGGAGAGGCTATGCTACAATCTCTTCCTGTGCGATTGTCGTGCGGTTGCGCATGCACTACCCTTTGAACCCCATATCTACTAGTACATCCGTCAAAAGTACTTACTCTGGTACGGCACACTGATTATAGGGGTTGATATTTCCTTAGAGGCGCTGCGTTCTGTCGACACTGCCAAATACTTTCCAATAATCCGGCACTAGTACATCTACTTTTACATCCGGTAAAAGTACTTACTCTTTTACTGCACACTAATTCTACGGGTTGATATTTCCTTAGAAACGTTACGTTCTGTCAACACTGCCAAAAACTTTGACTATTAAGTTTGACGTTCAGAGCCAACTTAAAACATATGCGTATAGCTGCGTTCTTTTGAACACATCTTTAAGTAATAGAAATTTTGTCTATAGAACGCAGCTATTGATGAGGATGACGCAAATGTATCAGTTTACCCCTACCCAAATGTCATTCAGCGCGGCTATTGAAGTTTTCAGTTCAAAAATTGCGGACCAGTCATATTTCTTTAACAACAAAATTTTACTAGGTATTAAAGAACTACTACTTAAGTTAATTGTAACATTTTTGTTATCATCTACTTACAAATCACAGAACAGACGTACATAATCTCAATGTCGGCAGCAAAGGCTTACTAACACCTCCAATTCACAAAAAACAGCTCTTTAAATCCTTTTTCACATATCAAATATCAAAAAAAATCAACGGACTAAACGACACTCTTCGGCTAGCGGATATTAAACCGTTTAAAAGGATGCTAAAGAAAGTAAACCCAACGTGCTAATCAACTCTATGAACGATCTAAAAACTCAAAGCTGGAATATATGCAAATTTGTTTACTAAGTATCTCTCACCAAAAGCAAAATATAGTAAAATGTTGTATGAATGGAAAACAATCAAAAAACGTCTTTTTTTCTGTAAATCGGGGCTCGTGGAAGACTAGGACATTATAACCTTATAATGACTAAACGAGCCCTTTTGTTCATTGTTTTTTAAACATAAATATGTATGTACGTACACTTTATGTCTACTGTATTATATTTATAATGAACAATAAATGCTAATAATAATAATAATAATATTTAAATGTAAAGATATGTAATTATTTTTATTTTTTTCTTCAGTGTCGTGCTAATTATAAATTACATAGAATTAAAATTAGTTTAAGATATTTGTATTTCGTAATTTTATAAACTAAAATTTAGTTATTATTATTTTGTTTTTTTGACAAGTAAAT
Source organism: Phosphuga atrata (assembly GCA_944588485.1). Taxonomy (NCBI): domain Eukaryota; kingdom Metazoa; phylum Arthropoda; class Insecta; order Coleoptera; family Silphidae; genus Phosphuga; species Phosphuga atrata. The sequence continues at coordinate 5,373,802 of OX155901.1, forward strand.
TTTTTCGCGAAAAGAAAAAATATTCCGCGGACTAGTAAATTTTTTCCGCGGACCACTGGTGGTCCGCCGGACCAGCGGTTGAGAATAGCTCGTCTAGAGGACTACTGTGCATAACACTCTTAGTTTGCTGCCCTTCGGTCCTCCCACGTTTAGCATGAGCCTTCCGAGTGCAGCACTAGTTTTGAGGATCTCTTACATTGTTGTCGCAATGTGTTGACTAAATGAGACGCATTGGTCTATACTGTAGGGAATGCAATCTCGCGAGATTTTAGACCTAGCCGAGATTACGAGACTTCCGAGATCTCGCCCAATTGTGTATTTTTACTAAAAACATTCGCTAATACTATTAATTCCGTTTATTGATTTTCAATATATAAGATAAAAATAAAACATACATGTAATTGGCATATTATAATCATTTATTTTAAAATAAAACACAATATTACGTTATAATATAATATTCGTCAGTCTTATTCTTATTATATAAACTTAAAATCAGCCTTCTGCATGTGCAGTATTAAGAACAAAAAACTTAAAATAAAAATAAAAAAAACTTCGAAATATAACAAAATCAGCCATCAGTAGTATTTTGAACAAAAAACTCAAACCAAAACAAAAAAACACACGAAATAATTCGAAATGTAACACTTATTCAGCCTTCTGCAGCATTTGTAATTTTTAAGGATATGTAAGTATTATTAGACAGTGTTATTAAAAGGATAAGTTATTTTTGAAAGTGGCTTCTCAAAAAAACACAGCTTATCAAGGGTTTCATCTGATAGACGACTCCTGATTTTACAGGCCAAGTACCCCGCGGCCGAAAATGCTCTTTCTGCCTCTACACTAGTCGGAACCACAGTGGACAAACAGTTGTGTACAAACTGAATGAGTTCACTTTTAACCCCTCCAGCTTCATACAAATTCATCTCTTTTTTAATGAGTATCTCCAATGAATTTGCAGAATTTGTTCAACGATTGGGCTTTTTCAATGCTGTCAACGATTCTTGTAGCTCCTCTTGAAGGTAAATATTTTTTCCAGCCGTGGACAGAACAGAAAGGGGCACATCATCATTGGAGTCTTCGCTTTCGCCAAGTACAACATCATTACAAGCAGCTGCTTATGTTGAAGGGAGTGGCTCTGTAACAGATGAGCTTTCCTGTGTATGATAGTAGTATTGCGTCTTGCAGTGCAATCTCTCTATAAGTTTTTTAATTTCTATTCGGATACTGACTTTCTGTGACATTTTGAACGTTTCGTCTCGCGCATACTCTTCCAAATCTTCCTCATATTTGACATAATCTCTCAAATATATCAATACTGAAGTCAAGCAAGTTCGGCACGCAGCTATGCGGTTTCTCAATGACTCTGCTAGTTTTCTTGCCAATGTTGTCAGTTCTTCAAGTTTGCGTATCATAAATCTTAAAGTCGTTTCGGCAGTAACCAGGTCAGAATCTCGACGGCATAAGACCTCCACAGCGAGTTTGGCAGGCTGAAATACTCTGTCTAAGTTTGTCAAAACTGTATACTTTTCTGCACTCAAAGAGTAATCCGAATTAGTGTCTAGACCTAAATCGATCAATGCTTTGCCGACACACAGTTTAACTTTATTAAATGTCGATATCATATCAGCAAGGCTTGACCAGAGTGTTTTGCAATCTAATTGTGGCTGTAAGTTTTTGCCAAATTCTTGGTTAATGTAAACCTGGAGGAGATCGTTTTTTGTTGGCGATTTCTTAAAAAGCCTGACCAGTTTTCTGACCTTTTCTATGATACTCGCGTACGCTGTATCCAGATCTACCTCTCTTGTTGGAAAAAAAGAGTAAAAAACGTCATCTTTGTCATCGGAGTTTATTTCGGTTTCTTCTCCAGATACGTCAAGTATCTCATCAATGTCATTGTCCTCAGACAAAGATAAATCATGTTTTTTGTACAGAACGTCCATGATAGACAACTGAATGCCGTGGGCATAGTAGAGCTGATGTAGAGTATTAATCAAACGTCCTAATTTGATCATTACCTTAGCCCCATCTGTTGTAATGTTGACTACATCATCGTCAAGAGACAATTCAAATTCTGAAAGTCTGTTCTTCAAAAGAGCCACTGCAGTTTCGGCAGGCATACTGCCGTATATTCTGATCAAGCCTAAATTCCAAAATATAACTTCATTTTCTTTGCATGTGTGGACATTCACGTTCATGTAACGTCTATTTCTAGAGGAAGTCCACTCATCGAAGGTTAATGTAAATCTGTAGTTATCTTCCTTTAGCTGAGAAAGTTCTTGTTTAAGTTTTATTTTTAAGGTCATTCCGTAATTAATTACCATAAGTTTAATTGAATTAGGAGATGACGGTAATTTGTGTCCCTTAGAACAAAAAAGGTCTCTCAGGTCTTTTGAGGTGCAAAATACACGAAAAGGTAAACCGTCTTTAGCCACCATTCTTGAAACCATAATTTCCTTCGAAGTATCTTCGTTGTGGAAATGGTCCGTAATTTTTCGCTTTTTAGGTACAGTTGATGATTTTGATTGCTGAATAGTACTATCTGAAGAAGCTGCTGGCTCTGGCGCCGCTGGCCCGGCAACCGGAGTCCTCATTGAAGTTTCTACATTTTCCTCAATCTGAACATCCTCAACCTTTTTTTTCGAATCAATGTTATGTATAGACTTCAAGTGTGTGTGTAAGCCTTTTGGAGAACGGTCTTTAGCTTTCAAAATCTTCCCACACACCTTGCACTTTGCACTGAGTCCATCATTGGCTCTTAAGCAATATTTCCAAACTTCTAATGAACTTCTTTATTCACTGTACACTGTTTTTGAGTTTGTGGACATAATTCAATGCCAAATTACATTAAATGTTACACTAAAATAACCAGTAAATCACAAAAATCCCTTAAATTCAACAAAAACTAGATAATTACGTAAACAAACGCACGCGTGCCGGCAAAGTGATGACAGTGAGTGAGCCGGGCCTCGTCCCCCGCAAGTCCCGCGCCCCCTACTGCCCCTGCGCTGCGCCACGAGTAGTGCCTACAGCACGCGCAGAGCAGTTTGCGCGCAACCGCGCTACGATACACACACCGATTTTACTGCGCCGCTCAATCTCGCAATCTCCCGAGATCTCGTACAAAAATTGAACGAGACTCAGTCTCGCAAAATACGGACGAGATCTCGCGAGAACGTGATTGCATTCCCTAGTCTATAGTGACTCCCAGGTATTTTATAGTTTTCTTGGGTATGATTTTTTCGTGTTCTATTTTGAACATGATGGGGCCTATTTTCCTCCTCGCTGTTAGTAATGCAGCTTCGGTTTTAATTTTTTCCCGTTCATCCACATTGCCACTAGTTTAATTGCCTGTGTGTAAAAAAGTGTTCCCTCTGTTCATCACTTGTTTTTTTGTTTTTGCCTTTACTTCACCTTCCGCCTCCAATATGATAGAGCGCTTTGATGGATAGCTGCTCACCAGTTTCAGTAGACAGAGGAGAAGTTTCCCTCTATTAAGGGTATTAGCTTTTCTACAATGTTCTGCCATGCAGTTAAATTAAAGACATTTTTGACTCAAACGTCAAATCTCAATCATCAGCGCACATATCTTCATTTTCCATTGGGAGCCCACTGAAGCGTCTTTTGCAACTTTTAGCACCATTAATATGTCTATATGGCATCGTTGCGAGAGTCCTTGGCCTTGCCTGAGTCCACTTATAATTTTCTCGGGCATCAGCTGTTCTAATAGCTTCCCTGCGACATCCAGGAGGCATCCTATGGGCCTATAGGAAAACGGTTTCTCTATGGGTTTGTTCCTTCCCTTAGGAGGACTATTCTGGATTTTCCGTATATGAGGGAAATTTCCATCCTACATTATCGCGTTTGTAGTTTCTAGTATGAAGTCGGTACATATCTTTGCGGAAATTTTAAGTCTGCGGCCTGAGTGCCCGCTCAAACAGAGCGTGGAGCGGGGCGTGGCGTGCAGCGTGCATCTCAAACACATGGTCTTAGTAGCAGACGTCCTGAGTAAGTAAGTGAGCGGGGCGTTGGGGTTTGCGTGCAGCGGAGCGGGCAGCGTAGCGTGCACGCTCATTTCAAATCAGTTTGTGTTTAGCGTTCCTCTACAGCGTGCAGTATGTCGTTTGAGGAAATCGGATGCAGCTACACGCTGCGCGCCCCGCTCATGACACAGGCCAGAACATTGGATGCCCATTGCCCGCTTAAACTGCACGGCCCGCTCGCCGCTCAACGCACTTTCACTCAGGCCGTAGTTCACTCAAGACGCTTTATTATTTCTTCGTCATCTGCTGACTCTTTCTAATTTTTCAGAATTTTTCACTTCCGGTAGGTCCCACTGTGGTGCCTCGTATTTGGGAACAGGACATCTGCTACTGCTTGCAGCTGTTCCATGGGAAGTTTGGGATTTGGATAACTCAGCCTAAGTTCCCTGGTGGCGAGTGCGTAGACATCTCCCCAGACGTTTTCGTCTAGTTTTGTACATAGGGCCAGTGTTCTCTTTTGAAATATTTATTGCCTACTTCAGTAATCTATTTCATTCTTGGTATCGGTTTCTGAAATACTGCACGTTGTGTTGTGTGAGTTCGGGTTTAGATTTTGTTTGACTTTGCGTTTATATCTTCTTCGTGCTGCAATACATTCCTTTCTTTGAGATTCGTCTCATCAAGAGATCCGTCTCTTCCTACTGAAGGCTGGTTTTTATACTAAGTGTGGCGTCGCATGTTTTCGTAAGGTACTTAATTAATTCTTCAGAGATGCGTTCCGATGTCTGGCTTATTTGCAGATTCAGCGTGTCTGAAAAAAATTTTTCCTCGATGTTTTTGGTTCACCATCGTCTATCCCCCTTACTTTGAAACAAACGGTACGTCATTTTGCCATGCAACTGGAAGAAGATGTATTTTTGGTCACTTAACGTCTCCTTATCACCTATCTTTGGTTTGCCATTTCAACTCTTGTCAGTGTTAGATTTAGTTTACATTTTTCTTGTTGTTTTAAGTTGGCTTATTGCAGTGACGCCTAGATCTCTTCCATTTTCGAAGAGTCTCAGTTTGGAGACTTGGGATTAAAGTCAGCGGCAATCAATTTCGGTTTAGTAAAGCCTGTTATGCATTGCCTCAGGTCATTTAGTGAAATTTACAACTGTTTTAGGCAGACAGACAAGACTGGACAGACAAGACTAGACAGACAAGACTAGACAGACAAGACTAGACAGAAAAGACTAGACAGACAAGACTAGACAGACAAGACTAGACAGACAAGACTAGACAGACAAGACTAGAAAGACAAGACTAGACAGACAAGCCTAGACAGACAAAACTAGACAGACAGACAAGACTAGACAGACAAGACTAGACAGACAAGACTAGAAAGACAAGACTAGACAGACAAGACTAGACAGACAAGACTAGACAGACAAGACTAGACAGACAAGACTAGACAGACAAGACTAGACAGACAAGACTAGACAGACAAGACTAGACAGACAAGACTAGACAGACAAGACTAGACAGACAAGACTAGACAGACAAGACTAGACAGACAAGACTAGACAGACAAGACTAGACAGACAAGACTAGACAGACAAGACTAGACAGACAAGACTAGACAGACAAGACTAGACAGACAAGACTAGACAGACAAGACTAGAGAGACAAGCCTAGACAGAAAAGACTAGACAGACAGACAAGACTAGACAGACAAGACTAGACAGACAAGACTAGACAGACAAGACTAGAAAGACAAGACTAGACAGACAAGACTAGACAGACAAGACTAGACAGACAAGACTAGACAGACAAGACTAGACAGACAAGACTAGAAAGACAAGACTAGACAGACAAGACTAGACAGACAAGACTAGACAGACAAGACTAGACAGACAAGACTAGACAGATAAGACTAGACAGACAAGACTAGACAGACAAGACTAGACAGACAAGACTAGACAGACAAGACTAGACAGACAAGACTAGACAGACAAGACTAGACAGACAAGACTAGAGAGACAAGCCTAGACAGAAAAGACTAGACAGACAGACAAGACTAGACAGACAAGACTAGACAGACAAGACTAGACAGACAAGACTAGACAGACAAGACTAGACAGACAAGACTAGAAAGACAAGACTAGACAGACAAGACTAGATAGAAAAGACTAGACAGACAAGACTAGACAGACAAGACTAGAAAGACAAGACTAGACAGACAAGACTAGACAAACAAGACTAGACAGACAAGACTAGACAGACAAGACTAGACAGACAAGACTAGACAGACAAGACTAGACAGACAAGACTAGACAGACAAGACTAGACAGACAAGACTAGACAGACAAGACTAGACAGACAAGACTAGACAGACAAGACTAGACAGAAAAGACTAGACAGACAAGACTAGACAGACAAGACTAGACAGACAAGACTAGACAGACAAGACTAGACAGACAAGACTAGACAGACAAGACTAGACAGACAAGACTAGACAGACAAGACTAGACAGACAAGACTAGACAGACAAGACTAGACAGACAAGGCTAGACAGACAAGACTAGACAGACAAGACTAGACAGACAAGACTAGACAGACAAGACTAGACAGACAAGACTAGACAGACAAGACTAGACAGACAAGACTAGACAGACAAGACTAGACAGACAAGACTAGACAGACAAGACTAGACAGACAAGACTAGACAGACAAGACTAGACAGACAAGACTAGACAGACAAGACTAGACAGACAAGACTAGACAGACAAGACTAGACAGACAAGACTAGACAGACAAGACTAGACAGACAAGACTAGACAGACAAGACTAGACAGACAAGACTAGACAGACAAGACTAGACAGACAAGACTAGACAGACAAGACTAGACAGACAAGACTAGACAGACAAGACTAGACAGACAAGACTAGACAGACAAGACTAGACAGACAAGACTAGACAGACAAGACTAGACAGACAAGACTAGACAGACAAGACTAGACAGACAAGACTAGACAGACAAGACTAGACAGACAAGACTAGACAGACAAGACTAGACAGACAAGACTAGACAGACAAGACTAGACAGACAAGACTAGACAGACAAGACTAGACAGACAAGACTAGACAGACAAGACTAGACAGACAAGACTAGACAGACAAGACTAGACAGACAAGACTAGACAGACAAGACTAGACAGACAAGACTAGACAGACAAGACTAGACAGACAAGACTAGACAGACAAGACTAGACAGACAAGACTAGACAGACAAGACTAGACAGACAAGACTAGACAGACAAGACTAGACAGACAAGACTAGACAGACAAGACTAGACAGACAAGACTAGACAGACAAGACTAGACAGACAAGACTAGACAGACAAGACTAGACAGACAAGACTAGACAGACAAGACTAGACAGACAAGACTAGACAGACAAGACTAGACAGACAAGACTAGACAGACAAGACTAGACAGACAAGACTAGACAGACAAGACTAGACAGACAAGACTAGACAGACAAGACAAGGTATATAAGTAGCGATATAAACAAGTAAAAAAAAAGGAAGCGATATAAGCAAAATTGCTGAATAATTTACATTTGAATGCGCGGCAATAGAAACTCTTATGAATAAAGAAATCACTTTAATTGTTGCAGTTTATAGAACTCCGTTGTCCAACAGCAGAGAATTCATAGGTCAGAGGTACAGATCCAGATTCATTCATAAATTGCATGATTTACTAGTATTTTTAGCGACTTACATGATGGCAAGAGCTTCGTAATATCAAGTGACTTTAATATTGATGATTTAGAAAATACAAATGTATGTTCCTATCACTGTTTCTATCACTTCTGAAGTCATTCAATGCTGTGCCGTTGGCAAAACAAGTAGGCACTCCAGAAACGGGATCGTGTTTAGACAGCACAATAATAAGTTTTAAATGTAAATTCAAGTATAATGCAAAGAATTATCTAATATCCCATAATTTCGCACAAATTCTAATTATAATAATCAATATAACAAACACTGCTATAAAACATTCAGAAATTACAGTGAAGAAATCAAGAGCTATATCAAGAGCATATGGAATTAATGGGTAAAGTGTCTTGGAACGAGCTCCTCACAACTGATTCTTATGAAATTAACCATCTGTGGGAAGTATTCACAAAGATATTTTATTCCAGTTTTAATGCCCCTAATCCGCAGCAAGTTGGAACGTACAACGCCTCGAGTTTTCTCTAATCCTGAACTAAGTAGTACGAAAAAACAAGTCGATCTAATACAAACAATTGCATTTTCCGATAGTCCTTACTCAGTAGCGGTGGTGGCCCTGTAGTTAAGGTGTCAGACTTCTGAGCCACAAGTCGCTGGTTCAAATCCTGGACATGGTAAAAAAAAGCTCTGGCAGTCATCACAGTAAAAATCTGCCTCGAAACCTCCCCGAATAGTGGCTCGCCAACCACGTTAAAAACTGTAACGGCCCCCTACACTTGTGTCTAACATCAAGACACCAAGCTCAAGTGTAGGCTGTGAGAGGAGGAGGTCCCAGATCCCTACTAGAATTGTAGCACCATTAAGAAGAAGATAGTCCTTACAAGCCAGTATATAATTACGTAGGAGATTTAGTAATATATTGAGCAATGCCAAATAAGACAGTATCAATAAACTACTTGCAAAACGAACCAAGCAAACCTTCACACAAAACCAACTAACCCAAATCGAAAAGAGCTTTGCTAGGAATAATTCAAGAGATTTCATTAGAACCTTAGAGCAGACACTCAGAAAATACACTCTGCCAAGCCTTCACTTCAGAGACTCATAAGGCAAACTGGATTTTAACGACAAGGCAACTGCCACCTTTTAGCTCAGTACATCAAAAATCTACATAACAGTAACCCACCCAGCGAAAACTTCCACTACAAACAAACCACACCAAACCCGGACTCCCTGCCACCTTTGTTGGAAGAAGTTGGCCAGATCATTCAACTTCTTAAGAATAATAAGGCAGCTGGAGAGGACTCTATCATTGCTGAACTGTGGAAAGGTGCTGGAGACAATGCCGTGCGCAATCTAACCGAGATCATTCAGGACATCTGGGAAACAGAGAAATTACCACCCGATTGGAAATCTGCTCTGATCCATCCGCTTCACAAAAAGGGAGATTTTACTCATTTAAACAACTATGGAATTTCTCTTTTTCCGGTAACATACCAGATGCTCTCCAAGGCATTACAAACAAGGGCAGAAAATCAGCTGGATAGTCAACTGGGAAAATACCAGGCAGGCTTCAGGAAAATCCGATCCTGTGTTGAACAGATCCTCAATCTTAAAACTATAATTAATAATTTCTTTATTTCCTTAATAATTATTCTTAGGATAGTTACTTTTTTTTGAAATTTTGAAATACAGTAACTTGTTTGTTTCTATCTTGTTTCAAAGTGGTTTCCGTGGTAGGCTCAGTAAGTGGTTAATAATATTGCTTCGGATTTGTCTGGAGTTAGCCAGAATGTTGGGAGGGAGGTCAGCGTACCAGACAGGACCCCGGTACGACCAGTGTCTCATGCCCTGTGTGGTTAGTTTCCTGGGATCCCGGGCCAGACCTCTACCCACGCCCCTGGTCCCGTGCCCATGATCTACTATTCCCAAAGACTCCCTGCTCTTACGTACTTTCATTAAAACTGTCAATTTAACTGTCGAGATTATTTATGGTTAAAACTGATAAGTTCATGTACAACGCCCCGGCCGAATCGAGCCTTCTTCTCTTAAAAATTCTTCTAAGCAAATTATTTTGTGCAACGATTGCAGGTCTTAATGTTGTGGGACAAGCCCCACCCCAGGATAGTATTCCATAAGTTAGGATCGACTGGGCTAGGGCGAAGTACGTATTTAAGGTCTTTTGGTCCAAAATATTTGTTAGTCTGGAAAACACATAGATCAACTGATTTATTCGTTTAGTTAGAGTTTCCGAATGTGATTTCCAGTTCAGATGCTGGTCTATCTGAATACCTAAATATTTAATACTTTGAACTCTTTCTATTGTATTGTTTCCTAATTTTATATTAAATAAATTACTAGGTTGAGAATTCTTATAGATTGAGAATGTAATATATTTGGTTTTGTCAGGATTTAATGAGAGTCGGTTGAGGTCCAGAAGGACACACCTACTTATTTGCAAGCGACACCGTGCTTCTCTTCTTCACCCCGTCATGGCCCAACACCTTCAATGTTGCCTCAAAGGGGATCGAAAGAGTGGAATGGTGACTCTTTCGATCCCCTTTGAGGCAACATTGAAGGTGTTGGGAAATGACGGGGCGAAGAAGAGAAGCACGGTGTCGCTTGCAAATAAGTAGGTGTGTCCTTCTATTTCTCGTTCAAGTTTTGGCAGGTCGTTAATAAATGTCAGGAATAATACAGGTCACAAGACTGTACCTTGTGGGATTACATAGCAAGTACCATACATAGTAGCGCTGAGAACATTCCCCAATCTAACCTGCTGAGGTCTACATGCAAGGTAGCTAATGAACCAACTTAAAGCTGCTCCTTTCATATACCCCATACGGCTAAGTTTTTTTAATCAACAGGACATGAGACACCGTGTCGAACGCCTTTCCTAAATCAAGGAAGATTCCTATGGTCTTGGTGCTTTGGTCTAAAGATTCATTTATTTCTGAAGTGACTACATCTAAAACATCATGAGTACCCTACCCTGGTCGGAAACCAAACTGTCTAGGGTTATTAGGCTATTTGTTTCCAGGTATCCAACAAGTTGTTTTTTAACCATTTGTTCTATTATTTTCGCTATGTTGGATAACATAGAAATAGGGCGGTAGTTACCAACTAAAGAACGATTTTTATTTTTAAACAAAGGGATAATTATAGATTTTTTTAGAATTTCTGGAAAATTTCCTGTACTGAGACTGAGATTAGTTATGTAAGTCAAAGGTGATGCAATGTAAGTTTTAATTAATTTTAGACAGTTTACTGAAATGTTGTTCCAACCAGGACATGACCCTCCTCTTAGTTCAGCGATTGCTTTAATAATGTTATTTTCATTAACATGGATAAACTCAAAGAAAGGAATACCATCTTCCTCAAAATCAGGTTGTTCGTCTGTGGATGTAATTTTTGCAGCCATTTTTTCACCAATATTTCGAAAGAATTGGTTAAAGTGATCAGTACACCTATCTGGATAATTTTGGATTTCAATAAGTTCACCATCAACGTTCAATTTTGATATGTAAGAGTCCCTATCTTTGCTATTAATTATTTCAGAAATAGTTCCCCAAACTCTTTTAGTATCTTTTCCTGCCTCTGAAATATGTTTTCTATAATCTTCCTCCTTAGCAATCCTAATTAACTGTCTAAATTTATTCCTGTACCTTACTAATTTTCCATTGAAAGGCCCTTTTTCCAACTTCTTATACAAATAATCCCTCTTCCTTAATGATATCATTAAGCCTTGGGTAATCCAGGCCTTCTTACTTTTGTATTTACAGGGCTTTTTGATAATTTTAGTTTCAGTGCCAATTTCTAGATTAGATTGCAAAATGGTAATCAAGTATTGAGTAGCTTTATCTACAGATGTGAATGAATAAACCTCATCCCAATTGTGACTTTTAATCTTATCAATGAATTCATCATACCTTACTTTTTTTAAGGTCTGGCCATTGCAGGTGGAGGAGGCAGAGTTCCCTCCTTCCCCACCAGCAATAGAGAAACAGACTGCGCTGTGATTAGTGACGTTGGTAATTATAACCACGGCAGTTAATGAGTGCTGATATTGAATATTTGAAGCTATGTGGTCAATACATGAAATTTGGGTGACACGGCCTTGCCCAGCTGCTCCATCGTCTATCCTAGTGGCGCAAGTGACTCGTGATAGGAATCCCCTGACAGCAAGAAGTCCTAGATAATCTTCTATTATTTTAGATTTATTTGTACTGATTATGTTTAGGTTAACATCACCAATTAGAATTGTACTGGGGTTCAAGAACGGTTCTAATTGTTTTGTTCTGCTGGACTGGCTTCACTGTTGCTTGAAGGTGTTTCTGTGATCGTAGATCTCCTGCATACTTTAACCTTGTTCAGGATTATTGATTTCAACCGGCTTCACTGTTACTTGGAGGTGTTTCTGTGATCGTAGATCTCCTGAAAATTTTAGCCTTGTTGGGGATTGTAGATTGCGTATTTTATTGCGTATTTAGTGGAGGTGGAGGATTTAGGAACAACTATCTTTCCCTTCTGTCAGAAACCGGAAGTCGGAAACCGAAAAATAATTCCCCATTTCCCGACGGTGACCTATAGACTAAAATTGTGTAAGTTAATTGAAACGCTTAACAAATTACTACAGTAACTAGGGCTAGACAACAAAACCCGCAGACTCATCCTTGAAGCCTTGACCAATATCCATTCCAAGGTTAAATTTAGAGGCGAGATCTCAGAAATCTTCGAAATAAAAACTGAAGTGAGACAAGGAGATGGACTTTCTCAACTTCTCTACAACTGTGTCCTTCAAAAGGTTATGAGAGAATGTCGCAAGGTACTGATAAACTTGGGTGTTCAGAGTAGTATCTACCTGGGACGTAAGAACGATGGACTGGTTATAGATTGTCTGGCCTTTGCATATGACATGGCACTAATTGCTGATTCTTTTGAGATGGCAACAATGCAGGTAAATTGCCTCAGAAAACAGGCTACCAACGTGGGTCTTCAAGTATCGCTGGAGAAAACAGAATTCTTCACCAACATCAGAGAAGCAAACAGAGAGATGTTACTAGAGCAGTGAAGCATCAAAAGGACTGAGAAATTCAAGTATCCCGGTGAATGGATTGAACCCAACTTATCAGAAAGAGCATCATTATCCAAAAGAGTCAACAAGTTAGAACTAGCCTATCGACTGACAAAGAACATTTACAACAAGGAATGCCTGTTACGCAACCTGAAACTTAAGCACTACACATCAGTCATAAGACCAGAAGCCCTGTATCCCATGAAGTGTCTTTCCTTGAACCGAAGAGGTTTGGTAGAGAAATTGGAAGTCAGAGAGAGGAGAATCCTCAGGAAGATGCTAGGCCCAATAAAGAAAGATGTGGAATTCCGAAGGCGACATAACTCTAGGCTCTACGAAGATATTGAGAGGCTCTTTGACTGTGCAAGGGAAAGAAGGGTAGCTTTCTACGATCACGTTGCAAGATTGCCTCCAAACCGACTAACTAACCGTCTGTTCGCCTTGTGGCAAAACAAGAAGGTTCATACCACTTGGTTGACAGAAACCGAGAAGGATATTAAAAAACTGAGAATAAAAGATCTCCAAAACCGACAGTCTGTGAGACGCAGCCTGAAGAAAGTCCGAGGATTTCAGGAAAAACCTCGAAGGAAAGGTACACCCTGGACAGAAGAGAGAAAGTTACCAGAGTTACAGCTGTGTTACAGAAAGTTACACCGGCAGAAGATGCGACAATGCTGGGCAAAGTTCAAAGCCCAACAGTTTAACAAGTGCATTTCAAAGTAGGCCTATTCGAAACAAGAAGAAGAAATAAATTATTTTGATTTGATTTTATTTCGATTTCACTAGACAGATTAGACTTTTTTTATTCCGAAACTCGAATACCCTGTGACTTTGGAACATTAAATTTGTTTCTTTCAGTTTTGGGCGGGGTTTGGGAGTACGATTTAGGTAGTGTCTCTCTTTTTACAGTGCCATTCATTAGTTTCTTCTTCTTATATGATCTTGTTGACCATTCTGTTTATGATATCTAAATCTTCTTGGGATTGTGGCATCTGTTGAAATGTATTTTTTGGGTTAAGGTTGGGTATTACTGCTACCCTGCACTTTTTGTCCCATCTCGGGCAATCATAGGCAGACACGACAGAAAAGATTGGATAGATAAGACTGGATAGACAAGGCAAGACACACAAGACTACACGAGAAACTAGACAGAAGTTTACTAATTAAGACTAGACAGACAAAAATGTTAAACAGAAGATACCAAGGAGACAAGACTATATAGATAAGACTGACAAATCTAGTCAGACAAGACTGGATGAACATGAGTAGATAAACAATATTAGAAAACTAATATAATATATTTTTGTTTGAGTAGATCCGTAGTTTCAATCTACGTAGGTAGTTCTAATTTGTGTTTTACAAACAAGTATTTGCAGTATTAAATTACATATTACATAACTACTAAAATCTATTAACATTAACATAATCTAGTTTTGATTTTTTTAATATTGAGTTGATAAAAATGAAATAATTTCAACTATAATCGCTCTATAATGATTTAGCTATTGGCAATTTATTACGATGATTCATAAAGTAAATAGTAAAACGGTTAAGCTGAAAATTATACGGCCCGAGGTGATGTGGCATTTCGTTTGTAAATATATGAATATGTAATATCAATTGGGAAGAAAGTGAAAATCTACGCGACCGACACTGCCGATTTACGCAACACTCAAATTCTACAAATATGGCATGAAGTCGACAAGCCATATTTAACTATAACTAATATGCTAATTATATATGGAATCAATTTTGTTGAAATTAAGATTTATTAGGAAATATGAAAAAGATTCAATTACCATACTTAACTCTATTTCCATATATTCACTCTAATTTTCCATTCATTTCATAAACTGGACACACCATTATTAAGGGAAGGATATATCAACTATACTAGAGAGATAATACAATAAATACAAGACTAAGCCGACAAAGACTATGTAGACAAGACTAGAGAGATAATACTAGAGAATCGAGTATACAGGGTGATTCGGGAGGAAATGGGAATATTTTAAAGGCGTCCAGGAAGCAAAAATTAGCAAAATAAGCTGAAATGTTCATGTCCGATTTTCATTTGTTTCAGAGATAATTAGGTTTTTCTTTTTAAAAAGGTTAATCAAGTTACATTTGGCAACGTTATCTTAATTGCCACTTTGAAACAAAATAATTATTAGGTAAATGTCATAACAAATGACAGTTGCAGTTGTTTTACGAGATTATAAACATGCCTCATATTTTCTGTCATAGAGAATTTGCAGATATCGTGTTTGTTTATGGATTTTGTAATGGTAATTCTGTTCGTTCAGAAAAAGAGTATCGACGGCGTTTTCCGAATCGAACAATTCCTAATAAGCAAGTGTTTTAAACTGTTTTTATACGTGCAAGCGAAACTGGAATGTGCCCAAGTGCACGTATTGTTTCTGAAAAAACCTGGATCTCCTTTTTCCCGATTGCTCTTTCCCTCTTTTTATCCGTTTTAGCAATTACAAATCCTTTCCATTTTCATCCATAAATTTCTTCCACTTCTTCCTTTACATTCTCTCTCCTTCATTCTATTGACCCCTAGTACACACTTCCATTCAATGCTGCCACATATCTTCTGATGTCCCACAAACGCTGCACTTTCTATGCTCCACATTCATCCAGTATCTCCTACCACGTTCTTCACTCCCACACCTATATCTTGCTATTACATGACTTGAGCACTGGTCTCTTGGTTTACGCTTAAATAGGCTGGTAAACGCCCATATATCTGTATCCTTACATACTCTTTATGGAATTTACTGCTTTCTATTTTGCTTTGCAGCTCCTGTAGATCCACTTCCTGCAGACGCTTCACCAAACTTCTAGCCCACTGCCCCCGTTCCTGCTTTAACCTTTCTAGCCCCACGCTAGATAAACCACCTCTTTCTTATAAATTCTTCTGGTTCCTGCCCCATTTACAGCCTTTCTTACCGCCTCCTTCCACTCGATTTGCTATTCTAAACACCTCTTGTATTAACCTTTCATCTCCCATATTGATCACCTTGCAGTAAAATCTTATGACCTTTCTCGCCGCCAATACAGTCACCTTGCTCGCATTCACCTCCTGGAGGACGATGCAATCCGGTGTCGACCTGTCAAGCGTCAGAATTTTTTTGAAAATTTTTAACTGAACTCTCTCAATCCCCTTCTCCTCTCTCATCATCCGGACTTCTGAGCCATACATTAAAATGCATCTCGCACATACCTTCCACACCATCGCAGCCGCTCTGAAGTTTCCTTCGAAATTATTCTTCCACTCGCTTCAGAATCGCCCCGCCGCCATCCACGCTTTCTTCGAAACGTACTCCAAATGTTCTCTGTTGCTGCACCCCTTTCGAAATACATACCCCAGATACTTCTGCACAGTCTCAATTTCCATCCCTCTCCATTCAAACCGCTCTTTCTTGAAATTACCACCTCTTTTGAATCGCATCCATTTAGTCTTTCCCACATTCCCTTCGCTCAAATCCTTCCTTTCAAAATTCCCTCTAATCCTCTGAATTACTTCTCTCAATTCACCTGCTGTCTCGACAAATACCACTACGTCATCGGCGTATGCTAACTCCATACGTTTCTTCTACCTACCACCACTCCTCCAGCTTGTCCGGCCGCCAAAACTCTTTCTAAATCGGCTACATATAGATTGAAAAGTGCGGGGCTCAGTGGTCGCAAAGCTGCCTCAGGTCCTTTTTATCTCAAAACATTCTGTTACACACTCATTCATAATTGTGTCGATTTTTTCGTTTTTTACCGTTTCCCTCTACACCTCACATTCCTCCTCAAACACTCATTCAATTTCTGTCTGTCTATGGAGTCATATGCTACTTTCAGCTCGATAAAAAGGGTAAACAGGCTGCACTTTTAATTTCCTGATCAATTATAAATCTAAGCGTTATTAGAAGTTCAACTGGGTCTCTTAGTAGGGAAAGATGATGCGTTCTAGGCCATCCTCATCCACCGACCTTGACCTTGACAACTTTCTGGACACTTCCGGTCCTCACTTCCAGTAACCCTGACAACTTGCGGTTTCGATTTTCAGTTTACGACTTCCGGTTTCTGACAGTAGGGAATGATAGTTGTTTCTAAATCCTCCACCTCCACTACCCACAGCCCCCGGGTGACAATAAAATACGCAATCTACAATCCCCAACAAGGCTAAAATTTTCAGGAGATCTACGATCACAGAAACATCTCCAAGTAACAGTGAAGCCGGTTGAAATCAATAATCCTCAACAAGGTTAAAGTATGCTGGAGATCTACGATCACAGAAACACCTTCAAGCAACAGTGAAGCCAGTCCAGCAGAGCATGCTTTTGTCAGCTATAGAATTGATGATTCACGGGATTGATGTAGATAGCTTTGTTAGTAAATTGATCGCCCGTTGTACGAGAATCCTCACAACCCTTCACATGGAATCTTATGATTCCTGAAGTTTTATATGAAATCTACGCTCACGCACGATTCCATACTTGTACAGGTTCAATGACTCATCAAAACGAGGTCAAACTCTTAAATCCATTCACTTTCGGTCCACTCCATCCATTCCATCCACTTTTCATCCAGTTTCCATCCACTTTACGTACACCGTCCACTTTAATCAGCTTTTAATCAGCTTTTAAATCAGCTTTTAATCAGCTTTTAAATCAGCTTTTAATCAGCTTTTTAATCAGCTTTTCAACAGCTTTTTAAACGTTTCTCGTACAACGGCCGATCAATTTACTAACAAAGCTATCTACATCAAACCCCTGAACCATCAATTCTATAGCCGATACAAGCTTGGATGATGTTCTGCTGGACCGGCTTCACTGTTGCCTGAAGGTGTTTCTGTGATCGTAGATCTCCTGCATACTTTAACCTTGTTGGAGATTGAAGCTTGCATATTTTATAGAAATTATTTGATTGTCTACGGCTTCAACTTTATCTTCTTGGAGGTGTAGGGTGAATATTCAGTATTTAGACTCATCTTCTTCCCACCTGTTTGGACCGTGTCTCACGAAAATCAAATTTTCCAGTTTTAAAACAGGGCTGGTCTAATCACTAACCTGTTAGGGCTTTTCGTGTCTCCCCCACGTGTGATCGTGTGAGAAAATGGGGACAATAAGTGGAGGGATTCCCTTAAAATTGTTGTCTTCCAGACGTTGGATGCCCCTTCAGCCCTTTGGGCTCGTGATTACACCCCTGGTTAATTTGACTTAAAACGATAAACTTAAAGATGCGTGCACGTGTCGGTCGAGCTTCGTTTGCTCTTCGATTCTTGTCTCTACGCTTCACGCACTCGAAGCATACTCTGAGAATATTATAAATTCAAGAAGTAAATTGATAAGTAAATTGCGCGATTTTGGCCTAGGTCGATACACCTTTGCCCTTCTGTTAATCAGTGCCGAAATCGATTCAAATGTTGAATTAAAAATACAGATTTACTAAAATTCTCGCGAACACCACCATTATTATTGATTTTATATTATTTATATATTTTCTCATATGCCGCTTGTCTTCTCTTGTGAAAGTTGAATTGCAAACGGTGCATTTGTAGTACATTTTTAGATTGTCATCACATACTTCCTTATGGCTACCAAGAAAATCCTTGCTTGCTATCAATTAGAAATTGGTCGCAGGTATACAGTTTTAATTGTTAATATGACGATGAATTTATGTGGGTGTAGTGGTGGTTGAGGATTTAGAAACAACTATCTTTCCCTACTGTCGGAAACCGGAAGTCGGAAACCGTAAATCGAAACCGGAAGTTGTCAGGGTCACCGGAAGTGTCCAAGGTCACCAAAAGTGGTCAGGGTCAAGGTCGGAGGATGAGGATGGCATAGGATGCATCATCTTTTCCTACTCCTCTTCTCTCTATGAAACCTTCTTGGACTTTCGTTATTAACTGTTTTTTCTCCGTCTCTTTTCTCACCCGCCCTTCAAGGAAGCTGCCCTTCAATGACATGCATTTTATTTACTAAAAAGGTCATTTTACTCGAGATGGAATTAACAATTGGCACAATATTAATCGATGGTCGGAGTAGAACCTCCAAACCACGCAAGAACATAATTTACAACTTCAGTTTATTATCAATGTATTCGATAGCCGTCTTACTGTGGAAGGTTGTTTACATTTTTTAGAAGATCATTTAGAGGAAAAATTGGACGAAATACCTTGGAATATTCGACGACTTATTATCTTGCAATGATAGAGCACCATTTCGTCGATCGCTGGATTGGCAGACGAGACCCACTCCACTAGATTTTTGTCTTTAGGGATGGTTGAAGTCGTTTATGCTATGGAAGTGGACACATGGGATGTGCTACTATATCGCATTCTTAATGCTGCGGCGTTAATTAGAGCGAATTATCGTTCACTGAGACTGGCTACCAGGTCCATTTATAAACGCGCTAATACCCGCCATACACGTTACGTTCTACCGTACAGGTTACATGCGCAGGTTTGCCTGCGCAGGTCAACCGTACAGAAGAAACCGCACAGGTCTATTCCCACACACGCTCCGGTCTACCTGCGCAGGCAAACCGGCACAGGTAGACCTGTCATGTGGACCGTTGTGTGTATGGCAGGCTTAAGAAGTGTATCGAAGTGGGTGGTGGAGTTTTCGAAAATACAACGTGAATTAATGCTACTTGTATGTTTTTTTGTTTGTAAGTTCAATAATAGATTTTCCTTTAATAGACCTTTTTACGGTTAGTTAAGCGCATGCGCATCCGCCAAGTTTGAAAGGCGGGGATATGAAAGTTTCAGGCAAATAATAAGGTTATACGTCAAAAACTTCGGGCAAAACACGGCGGAAATTGACACATGTGCACAAAAAATTTCAACTATGAAAAAGTGTATTCAATTAATTTCTATTGTTCAAAATAAACTCCGCCATTTCCCGGTCCCAAGTCCAGAATGAAAAAGGTGGAGGGTTGGAGGAGGGTCCGGGATGAAAAAGGAGGAAGAGGAGGAGGGAGGAGGGTCGATGGCAGGCTCAACAACAAGCCGGACGGTAAAATAATTCCTGTTGTATCTCAATACCCTGGCCACAAGAAGAAGAAGAGGAATGGAAGAAAAAGTGCATAAAAGCAAACCCTTCAATAAAGCAGGATTAATGCTAGAAAGATGATGATGACTATGTTCAAAATACCTATGAAGATTATTTTTCTTATTTTTGTTTGTCTTTAAAATATTTTCATTTCCTCCCGAATCATCCTGTATATGGGTAGTAATATATTTTTGAATTAAAATTGGTTTACTAATGTAATAACTTACTTAATTTTAAATTACCTTTTTTGTTTGATTTTTTTTTAAAGAAAACGTGATGCAAATAAATTTACCTCTGGACTATAAATAAAAAAAAGTTCTTCGGTTACGTCGTCTATTGTGTCCTGAATATATTTATAAATTTTCCCACCTAGCGTGTTCAATTTCAGAATTTCCGTTGGAAATAATTTCGTATTTGCACATAAAACTTCAATTAAAACCCAATTGCACAAACACACCATAAAATTTATACGCACAGATATTGAGTTTACTAACAATAAAGTTTATATATAGACGGTATACTCTTGTCCAGATAATATTAACTGGCTAGATAGAAAATGAATAAAAATGGTTTTACAGTAAAAGCCTACAAACGTAACATAGGATTGTTAATGGATAAATCAATAAAAGGCAAATACAATGTGAAATTATTGCTTAAAAATACAGGGCAATGTAAGATGTATTAGAGTGTATTGAGTATTGAGTGTAATGTATCGGAGACAAGATTGGAGAGACAAGCGTAAACAGACAATGCTAGACAGACTAGATAAACAAAACTAGACAGAAAAGATTAGGTTTTATAAGAGTAGACACCCGAGACTACAAAGACAAGACTAGACTTCTTCTTAGACAAGACTAGACTTCTTCTTCTTCTTGGACTAGACTTCTTCCGTGTCCTATTGAAGGTTGGTGATCCAACTGGCTATAAGTGTGCGTGAAATCGCACCTCTGAAAATCTCTATAGATGTCCGTCCGCACCATCGACGCAGATCCTTTAACCACGGGTTCTGTCGTCTGCCCATGAATCGTTTAGCCATAGATGACGTGTCGAAAGATCTCGTAACGCTCTCCACTCACAACGTGCCCGATATATTGGAGCTTTCGTTCTTTGACGGTTGCCATTTGCTCTGTAACTTTACCTATTCTCCTCAGTACTTCCTCGTTGGTTATCCCGTCTATCCAGGATATACGCAGTATACGGCAGGATATACAAGTACATCTCAAAGGCGCCAATGCGGCTCTCCAGTTCTCGGAGCAATAGAGTAGCACTGGGAAGATATAGCAACGCAATATGCGTATGCGGAGCTGTTGGTTTAGGTTTCTACTAGTGAGAGGGCCTTCATGGAGATGTTACATTTGGGATGTGGATTTTTTGAACAATGCAGAGAATATCCTGGGCGGAACATATCACGAACAATGAGGTTCTTAGACGCATGGGCAGAGACATAGAGCTATTGGTTATTGCGAGGAACCGTACGACAACGTAACTAGGACATATTCTCAGAAATACAGAATTTCTTCTTCTTCTTCATCTGCCTAACTACACTATTGGATGTTGGCGATCACATTTCTGTATGCTTCACGGTCTGTTGATGTGTCTACCAGGTCTCCCCTAGTTCTTAAGCCTGTCCATTCCCTTAGATTTCTCAACCAGGACATTTCCTTTCTTCCCTCTTCTCTTCTGCCTTCAATCTTGCCCTTGCCCTGAAATATCAGTTGTGGCAGTTGGTATTTTGGGTTTTTCATTAGGTGCTCAAAGTAGGTGGTTTTCCTTCTCTTTATGCTAAGTAACATTTCTCTGTCTTTCCCCATTCGTCTAAAGATTTCCTCATTCGTTACTCGGTCAGTCCATGATACCCTGAGCATTCTACGGTAAGTCCACATTTCAAAACTTTCAATCATATTCATGGATGATGCTTTCAGCGTCCATGTCTCCACGCCGCACAGCAGAGCGGACCAAGCATATATCACTTAGCGTATCTCAATCTTAGATTTAAACTTATGTCTCTGTGTGTTCATATTTTTTTTTAATTTGAAGAAATAATTGCGGGCCGTTTCTAATCTACATCTAATTTACCTATCGTTATCCATACAAAATATAGCCTTCTAAAATTAATAATGGAGGGCAAGATAGGGGCGCGTCGTGGTCCAGGACGAAGAAAGTGCTCCTGGTTAAAGAACATAAGAGACTGGACTGGTCTGGACACCCACTCATTGTTGAAAGCGCCACAAGACCGTGCGGAATTTGATATGATTGTTGCCAACCTTCAGCAATGAGAAGGCACCTAAAGAAGAAGTAGACATTTATCGGACAATCATTGACTCACATTGAATAGAGCCCTAAGACACCACACTCGCAGACACCCTCAAAGACTGTATACGAAACACTATATGACGACCATGACGAATATGACGACTAATCATCCATATCACCCCATTTTTTATTTCAAATTATGTATAACAAGCGAATTGTACTCCCTGGCCGAAAGACCTTATCGTCGATAGTCATTTGTTGTTGACAATAAAGATTATTATTATATTCAAAAACCAATTCATACAAATATTGATGCAAATTTTAATATCAATTAATTTTAATTTGAAAAGTTTTAATTGAAAATGTTGTGATTTATAGTAATATTTGAATGTAAATAGAAGCTTGTATATTGACAAGACATAGAAGATAATTACAGGTTTAAGACAGAACATTTATTTAAAATTATTAAAAATTGTATAAATTTATGATAAGATGGATTGCGCAGATTTCAAGGTTTATTCCATTAATGTTTCAATTTCGTTTTCGTTGTATTTTTTTTTATAAATTTAAGCCGTTGAAGTTGTTGATCTATAAAAAAATGTATGGGTTATGGTCGGATTGTATTTTGTAAGGAGTACTGGCAGGCTTTGCAGGAATTGTGGCAGTAAGAGCCGAGTCAGTCGCAACCGAACGCTCTCTCTAATCGGTTTCGAACAGTACTGTCGACTGCCCGCTGTATTCTCGTCTGTTAGCAGGATTATTACCATAAGAGTAATTACGTTCGCAGTTTTTTTCGTCTTCAGTTCTCTACGCCGAACTGTGATTTTGCAAGCAGGATTTTTTTCTTCCGCACACATTGAGTAAGTTTTTATTTTGTTTGTTTTTTATATTTTCATTCATGTTTTACTTGAATTGCAAGAACGTCACCTACACGAAATGTTTAAATTGATTGCTTATTAATTAAGTATGTTGATACTTTTTGTGTGAGAAATGTTTGTCATAAAGTAAAACTTGAAATAAAACTACATATTGAAAATATTGAAATTGTTATAGATACACATTATATTTAAGGTTTCTTAAAATTTACAAGCAATTAATTTTAATAATTATTTCCCAAAATTTCTCTGAAATATTTAAATTGACAAACTTTAAATTTAAGATTTGCGAAATCTTCCTTTAGTAAATTGTATTTGTTTATATGAATGTATTTCAAATATTAGTAAAATACTATTAATAATTCCATTTTTTCAGTCAAGTTTGATTTGATATTAGTTATCACTTATTCAATGTTTATGTTTGCATATCTTTTATAACAAATACACGAAATGTAATTGTAAATATTATATGAAAATTTGTATTTTTCTTTTAAATTTATTAAAATGTATAAAATAAATCACGGAAAATAAATTCTAGAAATACAAGATGTTAGTCTGGACCAGTGTTGTCTGTCTAGTCTTGTCTGTCTAGTCTTGCCTGTCTAGTCTTGTCTGTCTAGTCTTGTCTGTCTAGTCTTGTCTGTCTAGTCTTGTCTGTCTAGTCTTGTCTGTCTAGTCTTGTCTGTCTAGTCTTGTCTGTCTAGTCTTGTCTGTCTAGTCTTGTCTGTCTAGTCTTGTCTGTCTAGTCTTGTCTGTCTAGTCTTGTCTGTCTAGTCTTGTCTGTCTAGTCTTGTCTGTCTAGTCTTGTCTGTCTAGTCTTGTCTGTCTAGTCTTGTCTGTCTAGTCTTGTCTGTCTAGTCTTGTCTGTCTAGTCTTGTCTGTCTAGTCTTGTCTGTCTAGTCTTGTCTGTCTAGTCTTGTCTGTCTAGTCTTGTCTGTCTAGTCTTGTCTGTCTAGTCTTGTCTGTCTAGTCTTGTCTGTCTAGTCTTGTCTGTCTAGTCTTGTCTGTCTAGTCTTGTCTGTCTAGTCTTGTCTGTCTAGTCTTGTCTGTCTAGTCTTGTCTGTCTAGTCTTGTCTGTCTAGTCTTGTCTGTCTAGTCTTGTCTGTCTAGTCTTGTCTGTCTAGTCTTGTCTGTCTAGTCTTGTCTGTCTAGTCTTGTCTGTCTAGTCTTGTCTGTCTAGTCTTGTCTGTCTAGTCTTGTCTGTCTAGTCTTGTCTGTCTAGTCTTGTCTGTCTAGTCTTGTCTGTCTAGTCTTGTCTGTCTAGTCTTGTCTGTCTAGTCTTGTCTGTCTAGTCTTGTCTGTCTAGTCTTGTCTGTCTAGTCTTGTCTGTCTAGTCTTGTCTGTCTAGTCTTGTCTGTCTAGTCTTGTCTGTCTAGTCTTGTCTGTCTAGTCTTGTCTGTCTAGTCTTGTCTGTCTAGTCTTGTCTGTCTAGTCTTGTCTGTCTAGTCTTGTCTGTCTAGTCTTGTCTGTCTAGTCTTGTCTGTCTAGTCTTGTCTGTCTAGTCTTGTCTGTCTAGTCTTGTCTGTCTAGTCTTGTCTGTCTAGTCTTGTCTGTCTAGTCTTGTCTGTCTAGTCTTGTCTGTCTAGTCTTGTCTGTCTAGTCTTGTCTGTCTAGTCTTGTCTGTCTAGTCTTGTCTGTCTAGTCTTGTCTGTCTAGTCTTGTCTGTCTAGTCTTGTCTGTCTAGTCTTGTCTGTCTAGTCTTGTCTGTCTAGTCTTGTCTGTCTAGTCTTGTCTGTCTAGTCTTGTCTGTCTAGTCTTGTCTGTCTAGTCTTGTCTGTCTAGTCTTGTCTGTCTAGTCTTGTCTGTCTAGTCTTGTCTGTCTAGTCTTGTCTGTCTAGTCTTGTCTGTCTAGTCTTGTCTGTCTAGTCTTGTCTGTCTAGTCTTGTCTGTCTAGTCTTGTCTGTCTAGTCTTGTCTGTCTAGTCTTGTCTGTCTAGTCTTGTCTGTCTAGTCTTGTCTGTCTAGTCTTGTCTGTCTAGTCTTGTCTGTCTAGTCTTGTCTGTCTAGTCTTGTCTGTCTAGTCTTGTCTGTCTAGTCTTGTCTGTCTAGTCTTGTCTGTCTAGTCTTGTCTGTCTAGTCTTGTCTGTCTAGTCTTGTCTGTCTAGTCTTGTCTGTCTAGTCTTGTCTGTCTAGTCTTGTCTGTCTAGTCTTGTCTGTCTAGTCTTGTCTGTCTAGTCTTGTCTGTCTAGTCTTGTCTGTCTAGTCTTGTCTGTCTAGTCTTGTCTGTCTAGTCTTGTCTGTCTAGTCTTGTCTGTCTAGTCTTGTCTGTCTAGTCTTGTCTGTCTAGTCTTGTCTGTCTAGTCTTGTCTGTCTAGTCTTGTCTGTCTAGTCTTGTCTGTCTAGTCTTGTCTGTCTAGTCTTGTCTGTCTAGTCTTGTCTGTCTAGTCTTGTCTGTCTAGTCTTGTCTGTCTAGTCTTGTCTGTCTAGTCTTGTCTGTCTAGTCTTGTCTGTCTAGTCTTGTCTGTCTAGTCTTGTCTGTCTAGTCTTGTCTGTCTAGTCTTGTCTGTCTAGTCTTGTCTGTCTAGTCTTGTCTGTCTAGTCTTGTCTGTCTAGTCTTGTCTGTCTAGTCTTGTCTGTCTAGTCTTGTCTGTCTAGTCTTGTCTGTCTAGTCTTGTCTGTCTAGTCTTGTCTGTCTAGTCTTGTCTGTCTAGTCTTGTCTGTCTAGTCTTGTCTGTCTAGTCTTGTCTGTCTAGTCTTGTCTGTCTAGTCTTGTCTGTCTAGTCTTGTCTGTCTAGTCTTGTCTGTCTAGTCTTGTCTGTCTAGTCTTGTCTGTCTAGTCTTGTCTGTCTAGTCTTGTCTGTCTAGTCTTGTCTGTCTAGTCTTGTCTGTCTAGTCTTGTCTGTCTAGTCTTGTCTGTCTAGTCTTGTCTGTCTAGTCTTGTCTGTCTAGTCTTGTCTGTCTAGTCTTGTCTGTCTAGTCTTGTCTGTCTAGTCTTGTCTGTCTAGTCTTGTCTGTCTAGTCTTGTCTGTCTAGTCTTGTCTGTCTAGTCTTGTCTGTCTAGTCTTGTCTGTCTAGTCTTGTCTGTCTAGTCTTGTCTGTCTAGTCTTGTCTGTCTAGTCTTGTCTGTCTAGTCTTGTCTGTCTAGTCTTGTCTGTCTAGTCTTGTCTGTCTAGTCTTGTCTGTCTAGTCTTGTCTGTCTAGTCTTGTCTGTCTAGTCTTGTCTGTCTAGTCTTGTCTGTCTAGTCTTGTCTGTCTAGTCTTGTCTGTCTAGTCTTGTCTGTCTAGTCTTGTCTGTCTAGTCTTGTCTGTCTAGTCTTGTCTGTCTAGTCTTGTCTGTCTAGTCTTGTCTGTCTAGTCTTGTCTGTCTAGTCTTGTCTGTCTAGTCTTGTCTGTCTAGTCTTGTCTGTCTAGTCTTGTCTGTCTAGTCTTGTCTGTCTAGTCTTGTCTGTCTAGTCTTGTCTGTCTAGTCTTGTCTGTCTAGTCTTGTCTGTCTAGTCTTGTCTGTCTAGTCTTGTCTGTCTAGTCTTGTCTGTCTAGTCTTGTCTGTCTAGTCTTGTCTGTCTAGTCTTGTCTGTCTAGTCTTGTCTGTCTAGTCTTGTCTGTCTAGTCTTGTCTGTCTAGTCTTGTCTGTCTAGTCTTGTCTGTCTAGTCTTGTCTGTCTAGTCTTGTCTGTCTAGTCTTGTCTGTCTAGTCTTGTCTGTCTAGTCTTGTCTGTCTAGTCTTGTCTGTCTAGTCTTGTCTGTCTAGTCTTGTCTGTCTAGTCTTGTCTGTCTAGTCTTGTCTGTCTAGTCTTGTCTGTCTAGTCTTGTCTGTCTAGTCTTGTCTGTCTAGTCTTGTCTGTCTAGTCTTGTCTGTCTAGTCTTGTCTGTCTAGTCTTGTCTGTCTAGTCTTGTCTGTCTAGTCTTGTCTGTCTAGTCTTGTCTGTCTAGTCTTGTCTGTCTAGTCTTGTCTGTCTAGTCTTGTCTGTCTAGTCTTGTCTGTCTAGTCTTGTCTGTCTAGTCTTGTCTGTCTAGTCTTGTCTGTCTAGTCTTGTCTGTCTAGTCTTGTCTGTCTAGTCTTGTCTGTCTAGTCTTGTCTGTCTAGTCTTGTCTGTCTAGTCTTGTCTGTCTAGTCTTGTCTGTCTAGTCTTGTCTGTCTAGTCTTGTCTGTCTAGTCTTGTCTGTCTAGTCTTGTCTGTCTAGTCTTGTCTGTCTAGTCTTGTCTGTCTAGTCTTGTCTGTCTAGTCTTGTCTGTCTAGTCTTGTCTGTCTAGTCTTGTCTGTCTAGTCTTGTCTGTCTAGTCTTGTCTGTCTAGTCTTGTCTGTCTAGTCTTGTCTGTCTAGTCTTGTCTGTCTAGTCTTGTCTGTCTAGTCTTGTCTGTCTAGTCTTGTCTGTCTAGTCTTGTCTGTCTAGTCTTGTCTGTCTAGTCTTGTCTGTCTAGTCTTGTCTGTCTAGTCTTGTCTGTCTAGTCTTGTCTGTCTAGTCTTGTCTGTCTAGTCTTGTCTGTCTAGTCTTGTCTGTCTAGTCTTGTCTGTCTAGTCTTGTCTGTCTAGTCTTGTCTGTCTAGTCTTGTCTGTCTAGTCTTGTCTGTCTAGTCTTGTCTGTCTAGTCTTGTCTGTCTAGTCTTGTCTGTCTAGTCTTGTCTGTCTAGTCTTGTCTGTCTAGTCTTGTCTGTCTAGTCTTGTCTGTCTAGTCTTGTCTGTCTAGTCTTGTCTGTCTAGTCTTGTCTGTCTAGTCTTGTCTGTCTAGTCTTGTCTGTCTAGTCTTGTCTGTCTAGTCTTGTCTGTCTAGTCTTGTCTGTCTAGTCTTGTCTGTCTAGTCTTGTCTGTCTAGTCTTGTCTGTCTAGTCTTGTCTGTCTAGTCTTGTCTGTCTAGTCTTGTCTGTCTAGTCTTGTCTGTCTAGTCTTGTCTGTCTAGTCTTGTCTGTCTAGTCTTGTCTGTCTAGTCTTGTCTGTCTAGTCTTGTCTGTCTAGTCTTGTCTGTCTAGTCTTGTCTGTCTAGTCTTGTCTGTCTAGTCTTGTCTGTCTAGTCTTGTCTGTCTAGTCTTGTCTGTCTAGTCTTGTCTGTCTAGTCTTGTCTGTCTAGTCTTGTCTGTCTAGTCTTGTCTGTCTAGTCTTGTCTGTCTAGTCTTGTCTGTCTAGTCTTGTCTGTCTAGTCTTGTCTGTCTAGTCTTGTCTGTCTAGTCTTGTCTGTCTAGTCTTGTCTGTCTAGTCTTGTCTGTCTAGTCTTGTCTGTCTAGTCATGTCTGTCTAGTCTTGTCTGTCTAGTCTTGTCTGTCTAGTCTTGTCTGTCTAGTCTTGTCTGTCTAGTCTTGTCTGTCTGGTCTTGTCTGTCTAGTCTTGTCTCTCTAGTCTTGTCTGTCTAGTCTTGGCTGTCTAGTCTTGTCTGTCTAGTCTTGTCTGTCTAGTCTTGTCTATCTAGTCTTGTCTGTCTAGTCTTGTCTGTCTAGTCTTGTCTGTTCTGTCTTGTTTGTCTAGTCTTGTCTGTCTAGTCTTGTCTGTCTAGTCTTGTGTGTCTAGACTTGTCTGTCTAGGCTTGTCTATCTGGACTTGCCTATCTAGTCTTGTCAGTCGAATTTTGTTTGTCTACTTTTGTCTGTCGAGCCTAGTCGGTCAAACCTTGTCTGTCCAGTCTTGTATGTTCAGTCTTGTGTGTCCAATCTTGTCGCCCTAGTCTTGTCTGTCTAGTCTCGTCTATCTAGTCTTGTTTGTCCATTTTTTTTAAATTCATTAAAATGTAGAAATACAAGATGTTAGTCTAGACCAGGGATTAGCAAAGTGTAATTTTCTTTCTGTAAATAAATATTCAGTCAATGTTAAAGCAAATATTATTAAAACGAAGAACGCCTTTTCCATTTGTTCCTGAAATGAGCACGATTAACATTGTGGCTGTTAATGATATAATAAGAAATGTTATTTAATTTGTTGTATTTGTATCTTCTGTGACCATCTGTTATTTACTGCAATCAATTAAAATTCCAGCGATTTACGTGTAATAGATGTAACTTGAAACTTCCAAAAATTGTCCGATTTTGTTTAGAGCAAGGAATACAGATTTGCCTTCAATTTTACAGACAAAAACTTAATTTGTTTGTAAGTTTCAAATTTATTGTATAAATACAGCATATGTTTCACCAGGACTGTGGCTTCTTCAGGTAATAATATACATATTCAAATTGTCAAAATATAAAAATAACATATTGTATTTATACAATAAATTTGAAACTTACAAGACAATTTATGTTTTCATATTTTATGAGATTCCAACAACCAACTAACACAATCAATCAATTATTTTCTTCAATTGTCAAATCAAAACAACTACATACTTTAAATAACTCTAAAAAACAATTCATGTTTCACTTCTCTATTAAAATCAACGCGAGCGGAAGAAAAAGACTTTTTCTGACGATGATAGTGGAACGAAAATACAATTTTCTGCCGCAGGTAATTCTAGAGATTTTCAAATTGTAATTCTTATAAAATATTTTTTTTCGGTACTTACGTATTAACGCCAATGCAGCAAGAGGTCGCGCCACCGCGCGATATGTGGTCTGGATTTATCTGCTCTAATATAACTTAATCTAAACCTTATCCAATATTTTTTCTTATTGAGAATCGAGAGCTCGCGCTACCGCGGGGTATGTGCTCCAGGTTTATCTGCTCCGTTATAACCTAATCTAACAATCCATTTTGTTCTGCAGCTGCGGTGTCGTTAGGTACATAAGTACCTTTTTGTCTTATAAAATATAAAATTATTTTTATTTCTTATATTTCTTTTTATTTCTTTATATTTTTATTTCTTAATATATAAATGAAAATTTAAATTAAACATGAAAGAAAAAGTGAATAAACTTGTAACGTTGCTAATATCTACTCTTAAAATTTGTATATTTATATATCAGATTAGATTTTATGCTTACATAACATAAATGGATTTAACATTCATATATGGATTAAATTATTGCTTCATTAATAAAGATTTTTTCAACGGTATTTGCTTAATAATTAGGAAATATTTTATAAATTTTGATTGAAATGACTAAGATTAGCAAAATTATTTAATTAACCAATTAACATTAACAAAATATTAAAATAACGAATTCCTTAAAATATTTACATAATTTAATTTTTATATGTTGGTTTTTATCATCCCTATTATTCATCGTTTGTTTAGTTATTGGGAATGGGAAATGAAAAGGCTTTTTATAAGTTTATATTTATTTACCTGACCAGTTTCGGTGACTTACTGTCACATTAATCATAGGCTCTAAATAATTTATTTTTTATGTTTTAAATTAAAAATCATTTAATATAATTTAATTGAAATATGATATTCAATTTAGAATATCATATTTCAATTAAATTATATTTTATCATTGGTCAAAAACGTAAAGAAAACCTGATGATTTTTAACTTAAAACATAAAAAATAAGTTACTTAGAACTTACGAGTTCGCAAGCCACCGAAACTGGTCAGGTAAATAAATATAAACTTATGAAAAGTCTTTTAATTTCCCATTCCCAATAACTTCTTCTTCTTTCATGTGCCTTGTCCGGTCTCCCTGACGTTGGCGATCACCATGGCAAAAGCTGTACGGTCCTCCGCCAAGCGAAAGAGTTCACCAGCCCTTCTTTTGCCGGTCCAGTCCCGTATATTTCTGAGCCACGACAATCGCTTTCTTCCAACTCCACGGCGCCCTTCAATCTTGCCCTTTAGTATGAGCTGTAATAGACGATATTTATCACCTCTCAAAATATGTCCAAAATATGATGTCTTTCGGCATTTTACGGTCGTCAAAAGTTGCCTTTCAATGTTTGCTCTTCGTAGTACATTCTCGTCTGTAACATGTTGTGTCCACGGAATACGAAGCATTCTTCCGTGAAGCCACATTTTCGTTGGTTCATCGTCCTGACCTTCAGAGTCCACGTCCGTACAGCAATACCGACCATACATAGCATTCAACTATGCGTTGTATTAGCTTCAGATTCAGGTTTTCATTGCAAAGAAAGGATCTCATATTATTAAAAGTTGCCCGAGCAATCTCTATTCGGCACTTTATCTCGCAGTCCGGGTTTAGATCCTCTGTAATAATACTACCAAGGTATTTGAACTTAGAGACACGTTCAATTTGGCTTCCATTAAGTTCTAGGGTAGTGCCATTGTGCGGTTGCCTGCTGAATATCATAAATTTGGTCTTTCCTATATTGATTTTTAGACCTTGTGTCTCTCCCACGTCACTTATTTTGTTTGTAAGCAACTGTAGTCCCTCGATTGTGTTTGATAAAATCACTGTATCGTCAGCATACCTGATTGTTGTTATTGGCTCTCCATTTATTTTGATGCCGAGGTGTGATATTGCTTCCAATGCTTCCTTAAATATTCTATCAGAGTATAGGTTGAAGAGTAAGGGCGACAGTATGCAACCCTGCCTTACTTCACGTTGTATCTCAATACGGTCTGTTTTAATATTGCCTATTTTTACCTGTGCCGTTTGATTCCAGTATAGATTTTTAATTATGCGGATATCTATATCATCTATTCCAACCCCATGTAGCATATCTATAAGTTTATCGTGCAGTATGCGGTCAAGTCGATAAAGCATGCAAAAACATCTTTTCGCTGATCGCGACATTTTTGGAGAAAAAGGTTCATACCGAAAAGTGCTTCACGCGTTCCGAAAGCGTTTCTGAAGCCAAATTGAGAATCATCAAGATCTTCCTCACATTTACGTCGGATGCGTGCGAGAATGATCCGTAGGAATGCTTTGAGCATGTGGGACATGAGCGATAATGAGCTGATTAAGCGATAATCACCACATTTTTTTGGCTGATGTTTTTTTGGTAGAGCAATAAAGGTTGATGATAACCAGTCAGATGGAATTTCACCTGTCTCATAGATGCTATTAAACAGTTTAACTACCAAGCCAATATTTTCCTCTGTAATGAGCTTTAGAGCTTCGGTCGGAATGTCGTCAGAGCCAGATGCTTTCCTATTTTTTGCTATAGAGAATGCATGTATCACCTCAGATTTAAGAATAGTTGGTCCCATGCCCACATGCACGTATACCGCATCAGCTCTATGATCTTTGAAGTTGGCCTCTATATAACTTGTCCATGTGTTTTTTAGTTCTTGTTCCTCCAAAATTAGTAGATTACTATCATTTGTAAGTGACATAGTCGTTCTCTTCCTGTGGATTCCAGCTACTTCCTTTACTTTTCTGTACATATTAAAAGTATCATGTTTGGAGCAGAGGTATTCTATTTCTGCACATTCCCGTTTCATCTATTTCTGCTTGGCTTCTTTGATCTCCCATCTTATGACCTTTTGTATTTTTTTATATTTGTTGGGTCTGTTCTTTGCCAGTCTTCGCTGCTCCATAAGGGTTAGAATGTGATCTGTCATCCACTTGTTTTTGGGTTTAAAAGTTACGCGGAGATGTAATTTACACGTGTCCACAATGATATTCTTGATGTTATTCCAAAGAGTCTCTATATCTTGGAGCTGGTTCTCCTGCAAACTTGTTAACTTGTTATTTATTTCTTCGTCAACAATGTGTCTGACTTCAGGGTTATTTAGCCTCGTTACATCAACTGCTCTAGCTGGGTGTGTTTGCTTTTTAGCTTTTAGGTTTAACGACAGTTCAGCCACTAGGGGATTATGATCCGAGCCAATGTCAGCCCCAGGGTGAGTTTTGGCATTTTTTATTATATTTTTAAAACGCCTATTTACCAGTAGGTAGTCGATCTGATTTCTAATTGGTGCTGAGTTATTTAGTTCACTGTGCGGGGCTTGCCAAGTATAAAGTCTTCGTTTGGGTAGATCGAAAAACGTGTTAGCAATTATCATCCCTGAGTCCTGACAAAACTCGTAGAGTCTGTCGCCTCTCTCGTTGGAGCTACCAAGCCCAAAAGTACCAACTATATCTTTGCGTTATCCTTGCCCAATTTTGGCATTAAAATCTCCCAATATAATAATAACACTATCGCTCTTTAAAGTCTTCAATGTGGAATAAATTAGCTCATATAAATTTTCCACTTCCATGTCATACCTCTTCTCAGCAGTTGGAGCATAAACCTGAATAAAATTGATATTGAATGGTTTGCAGGCCATTTGCAGTAAGCATATCCGGTTGGATATTGCTACAAAATTCTTGACATATTTTGTGTATTCTGTTGCAACAAAGATGCCAACGCCGCCTCGATGGTTTTGGTCGTTGTCATCACTACCTGAGTAATATAGTGTGCCGTGCTCATGTTGGCATGATCCTCAGCCTGGCCAACGGTGTTCGCTTATACCCATTATGTGTATGTTCATTCTCTTCATCTCCTGAACCAAATTATCGAGCTTTCCAGCTTGAAACAGGGTTCTCACGTTCCATGTACAGATACGCAACTTTGATCACTGTATCGAAGATTACTACTTTGAGCCGGGGGATTCTTAGCACCCCTTGCCCATTTAAGGGCTGCCCGGGACTAGGGGCCGTCTTATTTATGTTTCTCACCATAGTGGTTTCCTGGGAAAAGATGATCAAGGTGGTTTCCCGTTGCCTTCCTTGATTTGATTTCAGCCGCCCAATCTGGGAACAGACGCTGTTTGTAGCCGCCCATTCTGGGTCAGACGCTACTCGGTTCATCATAACTGACTATCCTCACTTAGTTTAGCCTGCAGGTCGATGCAGTTGCCCGGGGTGTGGCACGGGGAGCCACAAGTGAGAATTGGTAGTCTTGTGAGGTCCAGTTACCGCCTACTAACTTCCATCATAGACGTTAGTTACGACCGTATTTGGTGAAAGGTACTACCTCTACAACACTAAACCTTACACCCCTCCCAATAACTAAATTGGGAGGGGTGTAAAATAACTAAAAATTAATATTATTAATTATTATTCCCAATAACTAAACAAACGATTTAATTTTTATATAAAAAAACTGACAAAAATTGCTGCTTTCGATATTTCAAGTTTAGTTTTGTGGAACTAATATGTAATCTATTATTTTTAAAACTTGTTTGTGTAAATTCATGTATATTTATTCACGCAAAGTTCAATGCCCAAAATTTGTTTAAATTTCTAACATTGTTTTGTGAATTTGTTAACCCAACAAGGAACATAAATCATAATTGCCCTGTTTGTGAAAAACATTTCAAATATATTTTCAAAACAATTTAATGGAACCATTGGATTTTTTGTTTTGTTTCTATTATTGGCTAAACCTTTTACAAATGTTAAAAGCTTTTGAAATATTATTTTTTTAGAAGCAAATAATTTAAGTTGTCTTGTCTATCTGAGACTAGATCTGACTTATTTTGGCTACCTAGTCCTATCTGTATAATCTTGTCTGTCTAGTCTTATATATCTAGTCTTCTCTGTCTAGTCTTGTCTTCTAGTCTTGTCTGTCCAGTCTTGTCTGTTCAGTCTTGTCATAGCAGTCTTGTAGATCTAGCCTTTTCTGTCTCTTGTATGTCTAGTATTGTCTGTCTAGTCTTATCTGTCTAGTCTTGTCTTCTAGTCTTCTCTGCCCAGTCTTATCAATTTAAAAAAAATATAATAGAAATAGAACGAAATATTATTAAACAATATATAAATGCAATTAATTTAAATTGAATAATCTTATTTAATAAGCCAAGGTTTGAAATTTAAATTTGTTGATGACAAGCCTTATATTAAAATCATTGAAGGACTACTAAAGCTAGTTTTGAAGTAAACAGACTAGCGTTTACTGGCCAGGCAGACTTATTTATTAGTAATTAGTGTAGATTATTTACATACTATATTATTTAAATAAAGCGATGAAAACTAGACATTATAGAATGTTACAACAATTCAAATTCTTTGATATAACAAAAAAATATTAAATATGTAATTTGATATAACTGAATTGTTAAAATTTTGTCAGATTAAATGACATTTATGTTATTGCATATAACATTTAGAAATTATTTAAACTTATCTTTAGCAAATTATTTAAAATCACTGGTAAAGATAACAATTATGTAATATAGTACAATAAACATTCTTACATAAGTATCACCAGGGCGGTGATTGGTCTGTCGTTTTTGAACAATATTATCTAAACAAAACTATCTATATAAACATAATTCTCATGGGTTAGAAATTCGCTATAAACTTAAATAGGCGGTGGTTAATTTCGGTGGTGACTTTTTGTTGTGCTACCCTTATAGAGGCATTATGTACCCCTCGCTCTTCCAATAATCGTTGGTGTACTTACACATTTAGAGCGCGTCTGGGAGGGATTCAAGTATTATCACGTGTAAAATCAGTTTGAAACATTTGCCTATTAGGAATTCTTCCGTTTGGAAAACAAAATCGATACTCGTCTACTGAACGAACGAATTACTATAACAAAATCCATAAACAAACACCATATCTGCATATTCTCTATGACTGAAAATATGAGGCATTTTTATAATCTCGTAAAACAACTACAACTGTCACTTCTTATCACATTTACCTAATTAATGTTTTGTTTCAAATTGGCATTTAGCACAACGTCGTCAAATTTAACCTTTTTGATTTAACATTTTGACCTGATTTGATTAACCTTTTAAAAAGAAAAACCTAATTATCTCTGAAATAAATGAAAAACCGGACTTGAACATATGAGCTTATTTTGCTATTTTTTGCTTCTTGGACATGTTTTTGAAATATTTCCATTTCCTCCCGAATCACCCTGTATATATATTTATTTATATATTTATATATATATATATATATATATATATATATATATATATATATATATATATATATATATGTATATATATATATATATATGTATGTATATATGTATGTATGTATATATATATATATATATATATATATATATATATATATATATATATATATATATATATATATATATATCAAATCAGGTCATGTGTTCATCTATTCGATCAGGAGCTTTTCCACAGATAGTTAGATTTGATTGTTCAATTATTTGATTTGAATATGTATATATCAGGCCAATTCCCATATAGGGTATATAGACATTGCACACTTAGGATTTTCAATTGTATAAAATAGGTTTTACAGAACGTTCTCTTGGTTAGACCTATGATGCATCTCTTTTCAGCTTTGAATATTTTGTGTATTTGTTGGCTATAACCTAGCATTTTTTATAATCTCGGGGAGTATAACACATTTAAGTCTTGACGATCTTTATGATATTCCAAGTCAAGGATTGCTCAAAAACTATTCCTAGTTTTAGAGTTGTTGCTTCCTTGTAACCACTGCTGAGCTGCAGAATCAGCAATTGCCATTTTCCTCAAGGCCTATGGTCTTGAGGTGTTTTCTAAGTCTGCAGTGCTTCATCAGGCCTCCTGTCAGAATTAAGCTTCACATTATAAACTTATGTAAGTAATAGGCAATTGGAAATTCACAATTCATTAATAATTGTTGCACGCGAATGTAAAAGAAGTTGTTTGTAAACTAGTAATAAATATTTAGTGATGAAACAAGATTCTGCGTTGCAAATGTTTAGTGTTGATGGATAAAAACACTGTGGCTAAATCTGACATTATGGTTTGTCCAACAATGAGGAAAATTATTAATTGGTTTTGGACAAGACTAGACAGACAAGACAAGACAGACAAGATAAGACAG
This sequence comes from Phosphuga atrata, assembly GCA_944588485.1. Classification (NCBI taxonomy): domain Eukaryota; kingdom Metazoa; phylum Arthropoda; class Insecta; order Coleoptera; family Silphidae; genus Phosphuga; species Phosphuga atrata. The sequence goes on from OX155901.1 coordinate 5,410,299, forward strand.
ACAAGACTAGACAGACAAGATTACACAGACAGAACTAGACCGACAAGACTAGACACACAAGACTGAACTGTCAAGACTAGACAGACAAGACCCCACAGATAAGATTAGACATACTAGACAGATAAGACTAGACAGATAAGACTAGACAGACAAACCTAGATAGACAAAAGTAGACAAACAAAATTAGACAGACAAGACACCAGACAAGACTAGGCCTAGAAGACTAGACCGACAAGATTAGACAGACAGGACTAGACAGACAAGTCTGGAGAGAAAAGACTAGACAGACAAGACTACACTGAGAAGACTAGACGAACAATACTAGACAAACAAGACTATACAGAGAATACTAAACCCACAAGACTAGACCGACAAGACTATAAAGAAGAGGCTGGACAGAGAAGACTGGACAGACAAGACTAGATATACAAGATTAAACTGAAAACGTAAACAGACAAGACTAGGAAGACAAGATTATACAGACAAGACTAGACAGACAAGACTAAACACGCACAACGAGTAGACGAACTAGACAGGCTAGACAGACCAGACCGACCAGACGGACTAGACAGACCAGACGGACCAGTAGGACGACCAGACGGACCAAAAGAACCAGATGGACCAGACGGACCAGACGGACCAGACGAACCAGACGGAGCAGACTGACCAGACTGACAAGACGGACCAGACGGACCAGAGAAACCAGACGGACTAGACAAACCAAATTAGACAGACAAGACTATACAGACAACACTAGGCCTAGAAGACTAGACCGACAAGATTAGACAGACAAGACTAGACAGACAAGTTTGGAGAGACAAAACTAGACAGACAAGACCACAGTGAGAAGACTAGACAAACAATACTAGACAAACAAAACTATACAGAGAAGACTAGACGGACAAGATTAGACAGACAAAACTAGACATGCAAGACTAAACCCACAAGACTATACAGACCACGCTATAAAGAAAAGGCTGTACAGGGAAGACTGGACAGACAAGACTAGATATACAAGATTAGACTGAAGACGTAATCAGACAAGTCTAGGCAGACAAGACTATACAGACAAGACTAGACGAACAAGACTAGGCACGCAACACCAAACTGTCAAGAGTAGACGGACGGGCTAGACGGACCAGACGGACCAGACGGACCGGACGGACCAGGAGAACGACCAGACGGACCAGACAGGCTAGACGGACCAGACGAACCCGAGGGACCAGACTGACCAGACGGACCAGAGAAACCAGACGGACTAGAGAAGGCTAGACAGGCAAAACTAGACAGACAAGAATAGACAGACGGGACTAGACAGACAAGACTTGACAAACAAGACAAGACAGACAAGATTACACAGACAGAACTAGACCAACAAGACTAGACACACAAGACTGAACTGTCATGACTAGACAGACAAGACCCTACAGATAAGATTAGACATACTAGACAGATAAGACTAGACAGATAAGACTAGACAGATAAGACTAGACAGATAAGACTAGACAGACAAGACTGGAGAGTCAAGAGTAGACGATCAAGACTAGGCAGACAAGACTAGACAGACAAGACTAGACAGACAAGACTAGACAGACAAGACTAGACAGACAAGACTAGACAGACAAGACTAGACAGACAAGACTAGACAGACAAGACTAGACAGACAAGACTAGACAGACAAGACTAGACAGACAAGAATAGACAGACAAGACTAGACAGACAAGACTAGACAGACAAGACTAGACAGACAAGACTAGACAGACAAGACTAGACAGACAAGACTAGACAGACAAGACTAGACAGACAAGACTAGACAGACAAGACTAGACAGACAAGACTAGACAGACAAGACTAGACAGACAAGACTAGACAGACAAGACTAGACAGACAAGACTAGACAGACAAGACTAGACAGACAAGACTAGACAGACAAGACTAGACAGACAAGACTAGACAGACAAGACTAGACAGACAAGACTAGACAGACAAGACTAGACAGACAAGACTAGACAGACAAGACTAGACAGACAAGACTAGACAGACAAGACTAGACAGACAAGACTAGACAGACAAGACTAGACAGACAAGACTAGACAGACAAGACTAGACAGACAAGACTAGACAGACAAGACTAGACAGACAAGACTAGACAGACAAGACTAGACAGACAAGACTAGACAGACAAGACTAGACAGACAAGACTAGACAGACAAGACTAGACAGACAAGACTAGACAGACAAGACTAGACAGACAAGACTAGACAGACAAGACTAGACAGACAAGACTAGACAGACAAGACTAGACAGACAAGACTAGACAGACAAGACTAGACAGACAAGACTAGACAGACAAGACTAGACAGACAAGACTAGACAGACAAGACTAGACAGACAAGACTAGACAGACAAGACTAGACAGACAAGACTAGACAGACAAGACTAGACAGACAAGACTAGACAGACAAGACTAGACAGACAAGACTAGACAGACAAGACTAGACAGACAAGACTAGACAGACAAGACTAGACAGACAAGACTAGACAGACAAGACTAGACAGACAAGACTAGACAGACAAGACTAGACAGACAAGACTAGACAGACAAGACTAGACAGACAAGACTAGACAGACAAGACTAGACAGACAAGACTAGACAGACAAGACTAGACAGACAAGACTAGACAGACAAGACTAGACAGACAAGACTAGACAGACAAGACTAGACAGACAAGACTAGACAGACAAGACTAGACAGACAAGACTAGACAGACAAGACTAGACAGACAAGACTAGACAGACAAGACTAGACAGACAAGACTAGACAGACAAGACTAGACAGACAAGACTAGACAGACAAGACTAGACAGACAAGACTAGACAGACAAGACTAGACAGACAAGACTAGACAGACAAGACTAGACAGACAAGACTAGACAGACAAGACTAGACAGACAAGACTAGACAGACAAGACTAGACAGACAAGACTAGACAGACAAGACTAGACAGACAAGACTAGACAGACAAGACTAGACAGACAAGACTAGACAGACAAGACTAGACAGACAAGACTAGACAGACAAGACTAGACAGACAAGACTAGACAGACAAGACTAGACAGACAAGACTAGACAGACAAGACTAGACAGACAAGACTAGACAGACAAGACTAGACAGACAAGACTAGACAGACAAGACTAGACAGACAAGACTAGACAGACAAGACTAGACAGACAAGACTAGACAGACAAGACTAGACAGACAAGACTAGACAGACAAGACTAGACAGACAAGACTAGACAGACAAGACTAGACAGACAAGACTAGACAGACAAGACTAGACAGACAAGACTAGACAGACAAGACTAGACAGACAAGACTAGACAGACAAGACTAGACAGACAAGACTAGACAGACAAGACTAGACAGACAAGACTAGACAGACAAGACTAGACAGACAAGACTAGACAGACAAGACTAGACAGACAAGACTAGACAGACAAGACTAGACAGACAAGACTAGACAGACAAGACTAGACAGACAAGACTAGACAGACAAGACTAGACAGACAAGACTAGACAGACAAGACTAGACAGACAAGACTAGACAGACAAGACTAGACAGACAAGACTAGACAGACAAGACTAGACAGACAAAACTAGACAGACAAGACTAGACAGACAAGACTAGACAGACAAGACTAGACAGACAAGACTAGACAGACAAGACTAGACAGACAAGACTAGACAGACAAGACTAGACAGACAAGACTAGACAGACAAGACTAGACAGACAAGACTAGACAGACAAGACTAGACAGACAAGACTAGACAGACAAGACTAGACAGACAAACCTAGATAGACAAGACTAGACAAACAAAATTAGACAGACAAGACTAGACAGACAAGTCTGGAGAGACAAGACTAGACAGGCGAGACTACACTGAGAAGGCTAGACGAACAATACTAGACAAACAAGACTATACAGAGAAGATTAGACGGACAAGACAAGTCACACAAAACTAGACAGGCTAGACTTAACCCACAAGATTAGACAGACCAGACTATAAAGAAAAGGCTGGACAGAGAAGACTGGACAGACATGACTAGATATACAAGATTAGACTGAAGACGTAAACAGAAAAGACTAGACAGACAAGAGTAGACAGGCAAGACCAAACTGTAAAGAGTAGACGGAGCAGACGGACCAGACGGACGATCAGACGGACCAGACGGACCAGAATGACGACCAGATGGACCAAACGGACCAGACGGACCAGACGGACCAGACGGACCAGACGGACCAGACGGACCAGACGGACCAGACGGACCAGACGAACCAGACGCACCAGACTGACCAGACGGACCAGCCGGACCAGAGGAACCAGGCGGACTAGACAAGGCTAGACAAAGAAGGCTAGTCAGACAAGGCTAGACAGATAAGACTAGACAGACAAGAATGAACAGGCAAGGCTATATAGACAAGACTTAGCAGACGAAAATAGTGGAGTTAGCAGACTGGAGTAGATAGTAAGGCAAAAATAGACAGACAAGTTTAAAAAAAGTCTACACAGGAAGATCTAGTCAGAGAATAATAAACAATACTAGACAATATAAATTTCAAATTTTTTTTTTTGTCAATGTTTAAATAATATTTTATATGTGTTTAGACGCTGAATGTTAATTGAATTAGCAGTTTGAGATTGGTCCACTGTTGCCAAATTGTAGCAGAATTAATCTCAATGTTAAATCCTGGGCGAAGAAAATTATGACGTAATTTACATAAGCAGTTTTCGAATTCTTTGCTAACATAACTGTTTAGGCGATTATTCTATAAACAATTCGTTTTCCGCTCTAAGTGGAATAATACAAATATTTGTATTTTGTTCCTGTTGAAATTATTTCGTTTAGTTTTACTCGGTTTAAATATTTATATCTATTTTACATACAAGTGTTTTCTGTCGGGGAAAAACGCACATTGTTTCCGAGAAACTGAAAAACTGAAACTGACCGAAAAACACAATCTTATGTTAAATTTACTAATGTATTTACTAATGTATAATATATGATTAAATATCTAATTCAAAAATTATGTGCTTTGTAATAATCAGCAAACAAAGGCTAAAGTAAAATTTATGGGTGGATTAAGTGAAGAGTCTGAAATAAATACAGGCGTCCGTCAAGGTGATGGAATTTCTCCATTACTTTTCAATTGTGCCCTGGAAAAAGTTGTTAGGGAATGGAGAAAAGCAGGGGCACCATCTCACCGACTAGGGCCAAAGATTAAGGGTATTCAAATAGACTGCCTAGCATTTGCTGATGATATGGCACTAATTGCTGAAGACATCTCTGATGCACAGAAGCAGATTACTATCTTGGAAGAACAAGCAGCAAAAATAGGGCTTCATATCTCTTATGAAAAAACTAAATTTATGTCTAACATAAAAAATGCGCCACATGAAATTTATATTAACGTTAACAAAATTGCTTGAGTAAAGGAATATAAATACTTGGGCGAATGGGTTATAGAAAATGGCAATGAAAATAAATCTGTAACATCAAGAATCCAGAAAATGGAGGTAGCATTTCAATACACAAAAAATGTTTATAACAAGCAATGCCTCTCATGGAATAGTAAAATTCGTCATTATTTAACAGTGATTAAACCGGAAGCTCTTTATGCTTCGGAAACGCTAAATTTACAAATTAAAACATTAAAGGAACAATTAAATATTAAGGAAAGGAAAATTATGAGAAAGATCTTAGGGCCCAGAATTAAGAATGGCATACACTATCCCAAACCCAATTCTGAAATATATAGAAAAAATTCTAAAATTACCATGAGAATGAGACGAATTCAATTTTTGGGTCATTTGGAAAGAATGAATCATACGAGGCTTACTTACCGAATCCACAAATTTCTACAGAACAAACGTACAAGACCAAAGTGGTACAAACAAGTGGAAAGGGACCTAGTGGAGATGGGATCGCCAGATCTCATGAATAGAAATGTGATCAGGAATATTGTTCATACAAGGGGATTTGAGGAAGATCTGAAGAAACCAACACGACGTGCATGGTCGGAGGAACAGAAAGTACAACAATCCATGAAGATGAAAAGCTATTGGGCAAGGAGGAAGGCTCAGCATACGTTGATTCCGCGTGGTCCTAAGTGACCCATCCGCGAGAAGAAGAAGAAAAAGCACATGATTACAGTCATGTTCAGTATTTTGTAATTAGTCTAATATTGATTAATCTAATTTAGCTACAGTTTAAACAAAATAATTAAACCTTAAATATTTACCATTGATAATTTAATTAACGGATTTGCTAAAAGGTTGTCAATATTTAAACCTTGTTTAGTTAACATTATATACTTTTTTCTGATTATGTGTACTATTAGAGTTTCTCACAGTGCCGGCACGTGCGCCTGGTCGGACAGGCGATCGGCTTACGGCGCCATATGCGGACGGCATATAATAAGCATAAATATGATTTTATCAGAATGTGTTAATTTATCCAAGTTGGCTAAATAAAGTTTATCCAAGTTGGCTAAATAAAGTTTATCCAAGTTGGCTAAAACTATACAAAATAAACAAAAAAAGTTCTAAAAAAAAAAAAATCAGAAATACAACTTATTATTAGATATTTACAAAGATTTCTTACGACACACTTTGAAATGTTAGCCCTCAAAAAATGAAATTGGCAGATTAGAATTACTATATACATAAAATTTATATACATAATATATATATATATATATATATATATATATATATATATATATATATATATATATATATATATACATATATGGGTGATTCTCTGTAAAGAAGTTTTCGGCCCGGACAAAGTTGTCCGGTCATATTAATTTTCTTTTTTAAAAAAAAAACCTAACAATGATTATAAAAATAACAGTTAGTGATAAGGAATAGAAAGCCCATTGGATTTGTATCAACTTTTTAAGATATGAGCATTTTTTTTAAGAGTAGTTGCAGGGGACTGGTCGGTATGACAAGGGACTGTAACTAATACATCAAAACCACATAATACACAATTTTAATCATTTTTTTAGTATGTTCAGTTAGTATGTTCTGCGTTAGTAACTTCAACTAAATGAAGATCGTCTTCCGATTCAGTAAATACTTCATCCACACTCCATTTGGGTTTTGAGTCATATGTAATACTGCCTATTTTAAAATGGTCACAAGTGTTGCTGTTGCAAAAGCAACTGAGACTTCTCATCGTTAAAGTCACACAGCTGGTTGGACCAAGGCTAGACTTCGATAATACACCTACGACTTGATGAACTTTCAAGGTACCTTTAAAACCCTTCTGTTTCGACGCTTCCATTTCAATATTATCGATCATTTTCTGAATGACTTGGCTATCAATTACGATACATGTAATGCTAGGGCATCGTTCTTGGATGGATTGTACAAATTGTTCGATATCATTATTATCACCACCACCGTTTACAACAAAGTCTGCCATTCTTTTGCATGTTGCTCCGATACCGTCTGGTGCACCCTTTCCATGTCCACTCTCTGTATAATTCCATGTAAAAGCCTCTACTCCTGGAATTTCTTCAGAGATTTTAGTTGCCATTATAAAAAACATTTTTTTGTTACGATACTGCGTAACGGGGCCATCGCTCAAGAAGTGTACGCACTTAATTTTATCCGGAAGATCTTTAAAAATTGGTTGTAAATGTGCCCAAATGGCAGCAGGTGAATGAGCTATGTTCTTTGAAACAGTACAATACGAACGTAATGATCCCTTTAGATAAATCACTACTGTATGTAGACTTAGCTGAGCTCGCGATCCACCGCAATGAATTGCTTGTATCTCTTCTGCATACTTTGTGCAGTAATTTTCGCTGAAATCCATGTGAATAAGAACATCATCATCTTGAAGGTTAATTTTGAGAGACTTCATCGCATTAAACTGGTGAACAATGTTCCTTTCATGGGCAATGAATTTTTCCAAATTTTCATGCAATTCTTTTATTAATTGACGTGGATGGACATCAAAAGATTTCTTTAAATACTTTGTAACTGTTCGTGACTTTTTGGTTTTTAGATCTTGAATCTCTTGCCTCTCAAAAATCCACATTTTATACTTCAATAGTTTTCTATCATCAAACTCTTTTAAACTAGGAGTCCTACTAGTGCAAAACACACAACTTCTATGCTATATCGATCGCAACATAAATCTTCTAGTAAGTTTTGATGATTATTGTAAGGTAATATTTTTGCTTCGTACAATGCGCTCAACTTCATGTCCAGATTACTATGGACTATACATAGACATGTATCACGATTTTTACCATTAGGCTTGACTATCCAGAAAGGACGCAATCGACAGAATGTTTGCTAACTAATGTGGAAGTTATGGGCAAACAAATTTTTGTATAGGTTGAACATTGTATCAAGTAAATAAAGTAAAAATACAAGTAAAATACCTTTTTTGTTTCTTAAGCTTGTCTTTGGTAATAAATTGCTTTTTTCCTGCTCCCATACGACTGTTACTATCGTCTTCATAAAACTCCTAAATCATCTGTTCCACACGTTTCGGGTATCTCTCTCGTCGTAATTTAGGTACGGATAGAGAATTGTACGGTACTGATTTCTTAATACCACTATAAATATAAATAGCAGCACTATCTTCAGGTATCCAATGTTTATACTTTTGAATCATCTGGCCAGACACAGTTTTTTTAAATATTTGCTTATCTTCGATACGTCTTAGTCTAGAATAATTTTCTTTCAGCTGTTTATTAAGAACTTCACCGAATAATGCCTTCTTGACAACTTCTTCTCGACCATCAGGTTGAGTTAACATTTTTTGCATTTTAGTTTTCGGTGTATCTTCAATACTTTTTCTTCTCTTGCTTTCAAGTCTAGCTAATCTTTTCTTGTACTTGTCAAGTTTTTTTTCAGTATTCTAATCTTTTCATTTTTCTCTTTGTTTTCTTTCTCCCTTCGCTTTTTAGCCATTTTTTCTGCATATTTGCACTCGTGACTGTGAGACTTGGAGTTAAAAGAGGCTGTTTTGAAACTGGTGTACTGCATCCTGAAGTTGGTGTGACGTGCCCTGAACCTAGTGTGAAGCGTCCTGAAGCTGGTGTGAGGCGTTGAGAATCTGAAAATGGTATGTTTTCACGTGTAATGTTAGTGTTAACACTATTTAATTGTTTTTTTTTTGTTCCGGTAAACAGTACAGTCTTTTTTCCAATTCTTGAGGGCAGCTCTGTGCTCATGTGGAGTCATATCTTTGACAAGTTTTCGCTGACCTTTTTCTTTTTTTCTCTGGTATTTTAGCCTCTCCTTTTCTTTCATTTCTTCCCTCTTTTGAGGATCGTTTTTTCTTCGTTTATATCTCAAACGTTCTGCATCACTTTTTGTTTTAATAATTCCTCTTTGGATAACTTTTTCAATTTAGGAAGCATGCCTATTTGACGATAACTAACTTGTAATAACTATTCTGATTATGAAGATATAATAATAATAATAATAATAATAATAATTTATTTATTTTTGCCTCTTTGACAGAACGATCAGTATAACGTAGTAATAAGTAACTTAAAAAAAATATATATAACTGAAAGAGAAAAATACATTCTGATGCAGAGGAAAAAATGAGATGTAATTCAGATGTGTGCCAAGGCACACCCTGTTCTTCCATTACACCTCGGTACATCAAATTAATAAAAATATATAATATAATTAATAAAGATATATAAATATAATTAAATAAATATAATATCAATTATCGACATAGCTAAATAAAATAGTAAAAGTACAGTTGGAGTAACATAAGTACATGAAGGCAGGACGATTTTGTATAGCAGCTAACATCTCACGGAGATACAGGTAATGGGGAACATTGTTTATTATATAAAACTGCGAAAATATATTTTTTAAACTTAGATTTCGAATCGAAGTCGTTGCAGAAGAGTGGAATGTTGTTAAATAGATTCACAATTGTATAATGAAATGATCTTGCAAATAAACTTGTTTTATGAGCAGGTGGTGATAAGCGGCCACGATTTCTTGTATTAAGGGTATGAATGTCACATCTATATGAAAGTTTTTCGAACAGATAAGCAGGTGTTTTATATTTGATAATATTATAGAATAAGGAATAACTTTGCATTATGCGACGGTTATCCATATTTAACCAGTTTAAATCAGACAGTTTGTGGCTTATTTTATCGAATTTGCGTAGACCAAAAATAACCCGTAAGCATGAGTTTTGAATCCGTTGAATACGAGTTTTTGTCCTTTGGTCTAGGCATGGATGTAATAACGGAGAACAATAAGAAAATTGTGATAATACTGTCATTTCACACAGCGAAATTTTTATTCTTTGAGATAAAAACTCCCGATTATGATATATGACCCTTAGATTGCCGTAAGCAATACTGATACATTGACTCACATATTTATTATATCTAAAAGTATTATCAAGGGTGATGCCTAGGTTTTTCGCTTCAGAAACAAATGCGATGGGCTGATTATTTATTGAAGGTTTAAAACTGGTTACTAATTCAATACACTTTCCTTTAGGCCCAAAGAGAAGGTATGCTGACTTATTTAAAATTAGCCCATGAGAAAGGGACACTTCGTATAGTGTATTGAGGTCATAATTTAGTTTAAGTAATGCATCGCGGTAATCTTCGGCTGGAAAAGAAATGTACAGTTGAGTATCATCCGCGTACATATGATATTTGCAATACGATAACTTATCTATGATGAAGGCCGTATATATAGTGAACAATATAGGCCCCAAGATCGACCCCTGGGGGACACCAGACACTGACTCCTGAAACTTTGATATACCACACTCTAATTTTACCGCGTGGCACCGCCCTACTAAGTAATTACTTAAAAGATCTATCGCTGACTGACCGAAACCAATGTAATGAAGTATTGATAGTAAAAGTTGGTGATTGAGCGTGTCGAAGGCTTTGCTGTAGTCAAGAAGTATAAGTGCTGTTATTAATCCCGCATCGGATTCTAGTAGGATGTCATCAGTGACTTTCAACAGCGCAGTGGTGCAACTGTAACCTTCTCTAAAACCTGATTGGAATGTAGGTAAGATGCTAAAGTATGCCAAGTGCTGTTTTATTTGGTTGTTCATGATTATTTCTAAGATTTTGGAAAGTGTTGGCAGAATACTTATTGGCCTAAGATGACTAAGTTGAGTGGGGTTTTGTTTTTTCGGTAATGGCGTAATCAGTGCCATCTTCCACGCGCTGGGAAAGACCCCATCTAGTAAACAACTATTTATTATATTGGTAATGAAGGGCAGTATATAGGGGCAGCATAATTTAATGAGTCTAATATTCAAACCATCATAGCCACTAGAGGTGGATTTGATGTTTTTCAAAATTTTATTGACATCCTCTATATCTACAAGTTTGAAGGTGAAGCCAGAAGAGAAATTACATTTAAAGTTATGTTTGTAGTAGCCTATAAGGTCACTATAGTTTACATTGGGATTTGGTATAGAACCAGTGAAATAGTCATTTATGTCATTAGCGTTCCCCAAGTCAGAGGGAATCTGACTAACTTTGTTACTCTTATTTGGAATAAGATTCAGGGATCTTAATTCCTTCCACATTTTTTTAGGATCTGTGGTATCTAATTTCCATTGAAAGAAAGCTTTCTTTTCATTTTTTATGGCCACGTTTGCATAATTACGAAGACTTTTGTAATAGTTCCAATCACTTGGGCTTTTGGTTTTTTTGAATTTAGCCTTTGCTTTAGTTCTAAGTTTAATTAGAAGTTTAATATTATCTGTTAGCCATGGGGGTGTTTGTTTATTTACTTTTATTGTTCTAAGCGGAACTAGTTTGTTAAATATATCTAGAACACAGTTATTGAGCAGAGCTACTTTGTCGTCAATGTTATTTAAGTAATAAATTTCGGCTAATGGCGAAGAATTAAGTTCATTAGATAGATCATCGAAAGAAAAGTGATTAAAATTACGGTATGTAAGTAATCTGGATGATAATTTGTTTACGTCGTTTTGAACTTCGACATAGGCTAGATCATGATCCGAGAAATCTATATCTTTTACACCAGTATCTTGTACTAAAATATTGCCGGTAATTATGATCAGATCTATCGTGGTAATTGAGGAAAGCGTGACTCGTGTAGGCTGGGATACAATTTGCTGCATACCTGCAGAGCGTATGATGGAGTTAAGGTAAACTGTTTTGGGATCGTCTGGTTTCATCATATCTATATTGAAGTCACCTAAGCAGATGACTTTTTCACAAGAAGTAAGTGCGTTATCAATGGACTCTTCCAGATGATCTACGAAGAGTTTATAATTTATAGTCTCGGGTCGATATAGGACGCCTATAGCAATATTATTTATCGAGATCCATAGTTGTTCAACTGCTGGATCACTATTTAAAATGTTAAATTTGAGATTATTACGCAAATAGAAACACACACCACCACCTCTGTTCGGGCTATCACATCGAGAAACTCTATACCCAGCAAAACTAATAATCTCATTACTAATGTTTTCTGAGAGCCATGTTTCACTCACTGCAAGGACGTCATATTCGAAATCTATGAGAAGCTACCTAACACAATTAATTTTGGGTATTAACGATCGCACATTTAAATGTCCAATTTTCATAATAACAAATATTTATCAAAATGAATTAATTAAATGGAATGAATGAATTATATAAACTTTTTGTTTGTTTTTGTTTTAAACTTATTTTAAATCAACGTGCCGTTATGTGACTCCGAATTATTATCTTATATACATATGGACATATACATACTCAAATACATATACATACATATACACGTACACGAAATACATACACACACACACATACATACACATAAACAAATTAAATCGAGAGTATAATATCAAAAGTCAATAAAGAACGCCAAATAAGAAAGCGGTAGAACCAAATGAGGCATAAACAGTTATTTAGTTACTAAATATAAGTGCGTTTAGGTCTTGACTGCAGGTTATTTTACGTTTTTTATTTTTAACTAAAATAATTATATTACCCTTATCTGTCCACACGTTTTTGCGATCAAATTTTTCAACGGCTTCCTTTAAAACATTCGAGCGCATTTCAGTTAAGTCCTCTTTAATGGACATTTTAGACCCCTTTAGTTTTCTTTTATTACGGAAAACAAGATCCCGATACTTACAGGACGTAAATTTTATTAGAATTGCCCTTGTTTTACCAATTTTAGGCGCGCCTAAACGATGACAATTTTCAATTAATTCACCATCCACATCGGTGTTTAGCATCTCCTTGATTACCGCAGCTACAGAAGTCTCTAATATCTCATTCTTGTTTTCTGGGATTCCATGTATTAATAGATTATTTCTTTTAATACGTTGTTCCAGCTTATCGAAATTTAGTTCGGATTGTCGTTTTAATTCCTCGTTCTCCTCGCTGAGTTTATCTATTACTTTTTCAAGACTTGATATCTTCTGCTCGAACCGCTCGAAGGACGTTTTTAGTTTGGCAGCGATAAGATCAGACAAAGTCTCCATCACATCGGATTGTTTTAATGCACTTATAATGATTTCATTAATTTCTTCTTTCTGAGACCTTGTAAAACCCATTTTGAAACTGCGTGTGTGTAATATTTTAGTACCACTGTGTTTTGACAATTTTAAATATATTTAGTGTACTAACTCGATATAATAAATACTATATTTAACGGAGCCGCGTACGAGGCAACTACACATCAAGCATGTCGACTGTTGACTGTCAATAACAATTACAAATATATCAATAACAATTACAAAAGAGAGACTGCTGTCAATTCTACACAGTCCCCTGGAATAAACCACAGTCCCCTGTCAGAATAAAAAGCAGGGGACTGTTGCCAGGGGACTGTGTATTTTGGTTAAATCGTGAAATATCAAGTTAACTATTGTAATGTATTAAACTTTGTTAGTTCTTAAGAAATATGTACATCAATCCTTATCTAATTACAAAAAATATTTTAAATTCTACAAATAAATTATTAAAAAAATAATTAGCAGAGGACTGTGCGTCGTAATGACCCCGATGCACGCTCTCGCAACAAACGATGAACTTACATTGAATAAAATGATCACACAATGCTACTAGCACCACTAACACGAACAAATTAATTAGATTTATAACTACATAAGATAACATGAAGAGGCACAGCGGATAATTTTATTTTCGATATTGAACTTATGGCAGGGGACTTACTTAAAAATCCTGGACAAAGTTTGATCAAATGATGGTAAGGGAATAAATTGATCTTAGGTATTATTTATTTCGGAATCAAGTAGGTTAATTAATTATCTTTTTAAACATTACGCGTAACATTTTATATCATAAATAAATATCTTGAAATAAAATCGCAAAGTGTTAATTCTGGGAATGGGACAATGAGATGAATGAGATTTTTTTACTTAAAAACTATAATTAATACTATTCTAACTGTAACTGCTCTAAAAAGAAATATTCCTACGCTTGCGTTTTGTGATATTTTAATTTATATTATATCAATATTAACTGAAAAAATGATCCGGACAGCTATTTACGAGCTTACAGAGAATCACCCATATATACATATAATTTAGTACACATAGTGAAAAACTCATAGTAAGAAACACACAGTGAGAAACCAGGGCCGACGGGTCAAAATATGCCGCCTAAAGCGAATACAACTCTTTTTTTTCGTAGCAAATTATTTGCTCAAACTATTTATACGAATTTCCATCAGAAACAAATTTTCGCTATTTAATACTTTAATATTAAATGGCATAAATTCAAATTTAATGATTAGATTTAAATTTGCCGTGTATCTTCAAAACAAAAGGTTTTTTTTTCAGAAATCATCATATGAGAAAATATTCTTAAAATAGGCCAAGGAATACTCCCTTGAATTTTTGCCGCATGTTTACCTAGCACCCTGTACAAATTTATTCAACATGTTTGTAGCTCTATAATATTAAGTCTTTTGAAGATTACAAAACTCTTGTAGTTGTAGTTTTGTAGTCTAAAAAGACTTAACATTATACAGCTATGAACAGATTGAAAATACAGTATAACCTCGGTAATTCGTCCGTTGGTTAATCGGACGACACGTCCAGTAATCCGGCGGTCTGTAGATTGCTTGCGCTCTTCCCTACCGCCACTCTTTCTTATAATCCGGTTGTCTGGTCCCATATGTGTCGGATTATCGAGATTATAACAATAATTCCTGGCGCAACAGCCCATGACGGGCCAAGGCCTCCTTCCACGGCATACACTTGTGCTTGGTGTCTTGATCTTAGACACAAGTGTCGGGAGGGTTTCGTGGCAGATTTTACTACGATGGATGACTTTGCCAGAGCCATCTACCGGAGAACGCTGGTTTATTTTTCACAATGTCGAGGATTCGGACCCGGGACTTGCGGCTCCGACACCTTGACTAATGGGCCACCACCGCCCTTCGATCGAGATTATACTGTATTTATATAGGGGAGAGTGGGGTAATCCCGGACACCACGATTTCAGTACCTTAGGAAAAAAAATGTTATTTTTTTACACGGAATTGTAGGTCAATGTATAGGTAGTGTCAGGCAATGAGTCAGGTTCTGCATTTTATTCAAGGAAAATATTATTTAATATTTTCATCCTTTTGCATAATAATTTTTGTCATGTATTCAGGCTATATTTATACTTTAAAACCTTTATCGGACGAATGTTACATATATGTAACATTAAAAATACGTTACTTAATACGTAAAACTATCGATCAGAAAATCAGTACGATAAAGGTTTTAATAAATTTATATAATTTTCTATAATCTAGTATGGTTTCACCAATAGTGAATATAATAAAATTTTCCAATTTGCTTAAGATTCAATATAGGTATTCAGTTTGTGCTAGAAAATGAGGATTGGCCTTGAATACAACTTACCTAAATCTAATAATACTTTCCTTTTAACTTTTAAATATCTGGCTGTATTTCTCGTCTAGTCCATTTGTGTCTAACAATTAAATCTCATTAGCTTTAGATAATTAATTGTATTACACAGTGCGTGTTAATTAAGCCTAAAAAATGACATAACAATCATGAAGGATAATAAATTTAGTAATATAACTAAATGCAATTACTTAGAGTATATATGCAATACTGTGACAGTTGCTGATAAATTGGACTCGCGGAAACAAATGGGTTTTCGCTTGAAATAAAAGTGCGTTAATTAATAGTCTAGGAATTCCTCGAGTTTCAAAACTGAGAATGCCGGTTAACTCTCATCTAAAATGTAAACTATTTTTTAAATTTGTATTTGGCTCAGTTTCTCCGAAGCCCAAGGGACCCATTACGTGCGTATGTGGGTCATGAGCCAGAAATTCACTTCGCAGACGAAGTTATCACGACCAATTAGTCATCAGCAATATTAAAATACACCAACAATTAAACGTTCTAATTATAAATTTGATTAATTATATGTATTTACTCTATTCAATAGGTTGACGTGAAACATATGTCTTGACAGATTGAAGAGTTGATAGACAGGAATATAAAGAAACGAATAAATCGAAAAGTCTAGACGGACAAGATAATATTAACAAACTTGGAAAGACAAGACTGGATAGATAGGACTAGCCATTCAAAATTTTTCTAAGCAGTATTGTTTGTAGTATATTAACAAAACTAGGTTAAAGTGTTCACTGTTAAGTGAAAAAAGTATAAAGATTAGGTTATTTGTAGATAAAACTAAACAAACAATAGTAGAATTATGTCAAACGATTAAAAGTATTATATAGTCAAGCCCAAAGCTGACGTCAGCCGAATGCTAATTCCAAATTAGTGTTTTCTATACAGGGTGTTAGGTAAATAAGCGGCAAAAAGGGGTTATTCCTTGGCCTATTCTAAGAATATTTTGTCTCATGATGATTTTTAAAATAACCCTTTGTTTCGAAGATACAGGGTGAACAAACTTTGCGACAACGATATTCAATATTTGTTGAATCATTAATGTAAATAAAAGTATGACATACGCCAATGAGTACAAAAAAAGTACAAAAAATTAAGAGTTTATCAAGTAACAAATTGTTGACGATAACTTGGAACGGCTGTTTTATCTACACACGTACAAATGGATTTCATTTGAATACGTCTGGTCAGTGATTATCACCTGTACCGGTCGCAGTTGTTTACATTGAGTGACGTTTGACTGTTTAACATGTCTTTAATATTTAGTGAATTCCTCTACCATCTATACGAACGCCAAGATGACTGACATGTATTTCATGTATGGACTTGCTGGTGACAATGCATTACAAGGTAGACGATTGTACATCAAACGGTTTCCTAGCCGTAATATCCCCGACCGAAAATCTTCAAAAACATTCATCGACATCTTTGTGAAACAGGCACATGGGAAAGAATTGGATGACAGTAAGAACGGTACAACCGGAACAGAATGTGCTGGGCATGATAGAGGAAGATCCAAGTACTTCTACAGGACAAATTGCCAATACTTTGGATATATGTGTTTGGATAGTTTGGAACATTCGTAAGGGCAATCTGTTGTATTCATATTCTACGTGTTCAGGCTCTACTACCTGCTGATTATCGTCCACGTAGTGCGTTATGTTAAAACTTTTACAAACATTAGTTCTAATCACTGAAATCCTGACACAGATTCTTTTCACCGATGAAGCCAGTTTCTTAAGCAATGCAATACGGAATTTTCATAACAACCATGTCTGAGCAGATAAAAATTCGCATGAGGTATGTGAAGATCGATTTCAACATGTGTTCTCCTTGAATGTTTGGATTGGAATTGTGGGTGACTATCTAATTGGACCGGTATTTCTACTAGCAAGCCTTACTGCCGGGATGTATCACACATTTTGGGAAGGAACACTGCCCGAGTTTCTGCAGGATGTATCATTGACGGCAAGAATTGCAATGTGGTTTATGAACGATGGTGCACCACCACATTTCAGTTTGGTTGCCTGTGATTTTTTAACAGCAACTTGCGGAGATTGCTGGATTGGTTGAGGTGGGCCACACGCATTATTTCTTACGGGGCTATCAGAAATCATTAGTTACTCCAGTGAAGAATTTGGAAAAATTGCGAAATCGGATAATTGCTGGGTGAAACTCAATTAGAAACAACCCTGGTGTGTTTGAAAGTCTTCGGGACCCAATGACGAGACGATTGAATGTTTTTGTATCAAGGCAGGAAGAAGTCATTTCGAACATTTATTGTAGATTGAGCAACTTTACATGCACTTTTTGATAATAAAATTTTGTTACTGTCGCAAATTTTGTTCACCCTGTATCTTCGATACCAAAGGTTTTTCAGAACTCATCATAAGACAAAATATCCTTAGAATGGGCCAAGGAGTAACTTCTTGATGTGTTGCCGCATGTTTACCTAACACCCAGTATAATGTGGTAAAAATAAAGCTTCATTAGATTTGCAAATGATAAACTATAAAATAATCCCACTCTTTATTCTTAAATGGGCTGGTGACATTAGCAGGTTGTGTAGGTTCGTAAAAATGAACTAATTTGTATAATTAGCGACCTGTGCTTAAACAAATTGTGAGATTGTTTTTTTAATTCTGGATCTAAGCGAAATTATGATGTGCGGAATGTCGTTGTGTAGTGAAACCGATTCATATTTTGTCGTTGTTATATCGAGTTTATTCGAACAATAGAGTAATAAAAATTAAATTGCATGCGAAAACCGACGTAATATATTGTTGCAGTGAAATACCTTCAGCAAAAAATGAAAATAAATGTCAATGGATTAACATTGAATTATAATTATTGATTATTACGTAGACAATTACATAAGAAAGCTAGATCAGGTTAGAAAGACAAGAGTAGACAGACAAGACCAGACATACAATAGTAGACAAGCTCAAGAGTCAAGACTATACTCACAAGACAATATACGACCATGAACCGTTTCGTTTTCGTATATCCAAAGAAAACCTTAAAGCGTCAACCAAGTACAATTTAAGTGGGGAAGACAGAAGACACTAAAATTTTAGGAGAACAAGTCAAAGAGGGGACGACTTTTAGATAAACAGTCAACATTTGCCATCATTAACCAGTCCATTGGTAATTCTATTGACAAAATTGAAGGGATGATAGAACAAAATCAACAGTGCAAAATTCTCATCACTACGGAACTCTGGAAAAGTAAACAAGAACTACAAACATACGTCAAAAATAATTTTAATTGGAGATCATGTTTTTGCCATAAGGAAAGCACACACGGAATGGTTGCAACCAAGTACGGCGTGAACCCAGTGAGCCAAGAACGGACATTAATGATATGGCACAAACATTCTTAGCGCAGCGCTAGAAACGACAGCCAACAAAGAATTTGTAATATTGATGGTGTCTATCGAACACCAGTTTCAAATACTGAGAGCAAACAATTTTGAACAAATCACACCTACTTCTAACAAAAGTTTCTAAAGAGGGCAAGAAATTTGTAAAAGCGGGGGACTTCAATATAGATATAATTAGTCAATCTAGGAAAATGGAACAGTTTGTGGAAATGTTGGAATCCTTTTATTCCGTCGTGTAGCTAATAATAGAATTATTCTTAATTATTTTTAAAACCTTTACGTCTTTTATACAGCCATAAACAATCTATTTTTATGGATTTAAGTCCTTTTATTTTATTTAAATTTTAAATACATTTAGTTGTTTTTCGATTTATTTATGGCTGGAAATTTCCAAGCCTTATGTAGCTTATCCTCGTGTCTAGGCCATATTGTTGGATACTTAAGTTATTTGCTAGTTGTTAATCTACTTATAATTGTATCGGTAAATGTATTGTGTAGATATTTCCCATAATAATGTTTTGGGGTCTTTTTGCTGATCAGCTTTAATATTTTATAAGTTACCTGATGGGATAGTTTTTTGTCTGCATTTTAGTCCTATAATTACAAAATAATTAGTGGAAATATTTGTAAATCCCATTTGTAATTTACACATCCAGGTAGAAAGTCTTGCACCTTTCACCCCTTCCCTGCATAGTCCCCGAAGTGCAGGACTTGCTAATTATCCCGCCTTCTAATCACTTTCCTGTTTCACTATTTCCTACCTTGTAGGTGTAACTCCTAGATTTATTTTAGCATAAAATAGATTGTGTTATCTCTTTTAAGAGAGTTATTCGAGTTATTCAAGTTTCATACTTTGTAGCGCACAGCCGCATTTTGTTTGAAGTTAAATTTTGTCAGTTTTAAGTTAAGTGTAAGTTAAGTTTAAGAATAAAATCTAGCAAATTTACAATCGTATCTCTTTTAATATAAGAATTATTTACATTCTTAACTCAATTCACCCAATCACTTAATTCTATCTCCTACATCATAAAGACTTTTTTGGTGCCAATATAACATTAATTTGCAATATAATATTAATTTGCACGTAACATCTTAACTCGCGGTAAACTAATCGCGAGTCGTCACACCTTTAATGCTAGAATAACACTAAATTTTGTGAGCCTAGATAACAATATTACAAATATAGAATGGCTCTATAACACAAACACATTTAATAACACAAGTATTCACGATTTTGTACCTGAGCAACCAAAAACTGTTTATAAGGTAAATTTGGGGGCTGAATGCAAATCAGCAGCCCGTTTTTTTTAAAATTGATTCTAGTTTTCGAAATATTCAATTATAAATATTCAATGATCTGTTTCACATATTAGGGTCCAACAGTAGTCGCTCGTCATGCCGTCGTGTAGCCGTCTATATCTTGATGTAGCCGCTCTCCTTGCTTGTCGCTCGTGCTGCCAAACTTTTGTGCGAAAAAGTCAAGATATGAATGCAGAAAATGTATCTTGAGAGACATTGGAGCTCCAATCTAGTAGTAATTTTACAAAACAATTGTTTGTTATCCGGTAATTTGTGATTACCGAGAAACTTGTAAACAACACTTTTAAACGATCCCCATGCAGCTGCTTCATCGGGCGTTAGACGTTTTGTAAACTTTGCATCAGCCATTAGTTTTCGAATATCACGTCCGACAAATATTCCTTCTTTGAATTTTGCATATGACAGTTTTAGAAACTACTCGATTAAGTACTGGAATGCCGGCCCTTCGCGATTGAGCGAATAAAATACCTAAAAACCCAAGAACGCATTCCTTCCCAGAAATTGAAATCATTCCTATGAATTTAAAGAACAAAAAAAGTACGGGATACGACGAAATATTAGTTAGTGATAATAATAAAAGACGTCAGAAATGAAATATCAAAACCAATCGAACATATACTAAATAATTACTTACTTTTTTTTCTTTGATTTCCCTCCTATCGGAGATTGAAAACCATCATAACGACACGTTTATTGTTGAGAGCTCGGCAGACGTACACTCAAACCACTCTCTCAGGTTGCGAAGTCACGATGTCCACCATCTACCAACAACAGTTATTTTTCCTCTAATTTTACCCTGGATAATTAGTTTGAGGATGTTGTATCTTTCTCCTCCTAGAATGTGTCCTCAAGGTACTCAAGTTTTCTCCTTGTAATGGTTTTATGGATCTCTCTGGTTTTATACAAACCCGTGCAGTACTGCTTCGTTGATAATTTTGTCGGTCCATTAAATTTTAAGGATTCTCCTGCAACACCATATTTAGAAAACTTCCAATTTCTTGATGTTTTCCGCCTTTAATGTCCAGGACTCCATTCCATACAGCAGGGTAGGAAATATGTAGCACTTTAGCATTCGGTTTCTAATCTCATTTAATGCTGCGGTTATAGAGAATTTTCCCTATTTTAGAAAGGGCACTACGGGCGAGTTCTATTCTGCAGTTGATTTCCTTGGTTTGCTCTGCAGTATCTGTTACGCATTTTCCCAGGTACTTGTGGGAGGATACCCATTCTATAGTTTCGTTGTTAATAACTATAGGTCTATTATGATTAATGTTTGGGTACTTTCTAGTAGCGATAGCTTTTGTCTTCTTTGTGTTTATGTCCAGTCCGTAATTTTTACAGTGGGTGTTTAATAAATCGACTAGGCGCTGTAGGTCTTCTATATTGTCAGTTATAATGTTAGTTTTATATTTATAATGTTATCTGCATATCGTATGTTGTTAATTGTCTCGCCATTTATGACGATGCCTCCAATCTTTTCTGACAACGCCTCTTCGAAGATACATTCACTATATACATTGAATACTAGAGTCGACAGTATACATCCCTGTCTTACCCCATGGCTAATTTATACCTCTTCGCTTAGGTCTTTTCCGACTTTTACTTTTGCTGTTTGGTTCCAGTTGAGGTTAGAGATTATTCTTATATCTCTACTAACGGTGTATTTCCACTTTGATATCTCTAGTGGTTTGGTATGTTGGACCCTGTCAAAAAATTTCTGGAAGTCGATGTAGCAGATGTACATTTCGTGGTTCAGTTGTAGACATCTTTGTCGCACACATTCAATCCAAAGAGTGCTTCAATTACTTACAACATGGAATATATCCGAATCAAATGAAAAATCAATGATTAGACTGATACACAAAAACGGATCTTTTGTAGAAAAGAACAAAATTATATGCGAAGAGCAACATGGTTTTACCAAAGACAAATCTGTGGAAACAGCATGTTTCTAGTTTATTAGTAAAATATATAAAAATCAATAAACGCACAACATCCCAAATGGAATCTTACTGGACCTGTCGAAGGCCTATGATACTGTTGCCGATGGAATTTTACTAAAAAAACTCGAACAGTACGGAATGAGGGAAAAAGTGGCGGACCTCATCAAATGTTACTTGTCAAATAGGAGGCAGAAGACACAGAGAAATACAGTAGAAGGTAAAATAACATCAACCACTTGAGTGATTTTCCACGCCTAATAGAATTAATACGCGTGCGATTTAAGACATGGTATTTTAAGGTTGCATACAGTATCCACCACTGCATATTTTGACGATATTTTTAATTTGTTAGTAACAATTGTTTCCGAGTGGTGGCGCCACATACGTTTTTTTGGATTTATTTTCATTCTACAGTCTAGATTACAACAAATAAAATAAGCAAGATGAATTAGAGAAGATGTTCAAATTGTTATCCATTTACTTCCTGACAATAGTTAATTCGGGTAATAAAACTGTTAAAAGTATTTCGCATCCATACACGAGGAATGCGAATCTCTTTGATCGAATAATCTCGAATTTGTTTTATTCGTGGAATGCTTTGTGTGCGTAAATTCGCAAGTACTTTTCAGATGTTAGTGTTTCATCTATAATAAAAAGGCCGATTATAATACCACTTAATATCTCAGCTTTTTCGGATATTGAGAATGAACTTCAATTTTTAAGTGTGGATTTACTTGATGCTAGTTGTGTTTATCCACACAACCATTCAATTGGAACGTGGCTTCATTTAACATCACAATGTTCTTCATAAAATTATCGATTATTGGTTGAGACATTATTTCTGAAAATTCAATCCTGCAGTCAGTCATCTTCAGATAATTCCTGAACTAAATGGGCTTCGGACGGTTTAAACATTTCCTTTTTTAATATTCTTCTCACTGACGTTTTAGATATATCATGGTCTGCAGAGAGTTGACTCATGGTATTCTGTGGGCGTTCAGTTGTATCCGGCAAAATATTTAGTGCTCTATCAACATTTGTTGTCGTTCTAGGTCTACCAGAGCAACTACAATTTTTCACACTTTCTTCCTCTCCTTCTTCCTTTTTGTAAGGCATCTGACTTGTTTTCTAATTTCTTAGAGTTGTAGCTGGGCGATGAATTCCACCTTTCCTACCAACATATGGGTGGACGTTCTGGTGGTCTCCTGGATCTTGGGAGACCATCCCTTGGAATTTTCGGCAATATGTTGTCGTCCATCCGTTCAACATGATCTCTCCATTCGCCCATTTTCTTCGTAATTGGCGGTAATTAAGCGCCTTGCTATAATATTAATGGTGGCTTTGACTACCAAATCCAGCGTCGGACTGGCCATATAGTTGAGGTGGCGTTTGCCAGCCGGGCCCTATCCTGCGCCACCCCACTGAAGGTCTGGCTTGCGGGGCCTTTTTTTTAATTATTTTTTTATTTTCCAAAGTGACTCCACACAAAACGGAAGGACAGAGGGACCGCCAGCGATGGCATTACTGCCTCTGCCCACCCTTCGAATAAAAATACAACAGTATTTACACGAAAGTAAAAAAAAGTAAAGCAAAATATGCTATACAATAGCATTTACAATTGCAACAATTACAACACAAGTAATAAAAAAAAAAACAGAGACAAACAAAAAAAAAAAATAAGAAAAAACTCTACCGCCCTTGTTCCCACACAGGCAACTCCTTAGCCCGCATGACTGTGGCCGCGAATCGGCTTAAGGCCGCCCACACGCCCCGCCCCACCTCGCCGGCGAGGCCACCCGCCACGGCTTCGACCGTGACTTCCCGTTCCAGGGCCGACGCCAGGGCCTGTCGCTCCTTCTCCCAACGCGGACACGCCACGAGAGTGTGCTCCGCGTCGTCGCGCACGCCCTCTCCACAGGATATGCACCTGTCGTCTGGGGCTTTCCCAATCCTATGGAGATACGCTCGGAAGGACCCGTGTCCGGTAAGAAGCTGGGTGAGAAAGTACGAACCCGCCTCATCCAGCCCTCGCCCCATCCACCGAATTAAATCAGGGATGAGACGACGAGTCCACGCGCCGTTTCCGCCACGTGACCACCTCTCCTGCCAGCAGGCAAGTAGTTGCTCCCGAGCAGCCCTCCTTGCCTCCCCGCGGTTCCCACCAGAAGTTCTTGCGTCCCTCACCGACGCGCGCTCCATAACAAGGAGGTCCGCGGGAGGAATCCGTGATATGACCTCCACGGCGTCACTGCTAACAGTGCGGTAAGCCCGGGCGACCCTGATGGCCACCGGGCGTAGTGCCCGTCGCAAACGCTCCCTGTTACGAGCGTTACCCCTCACCGCTGTTGCCCACACCGGTGCCGCGTATAGGAGTCTACTAGTGGCCACACTGGCCATAAGCCTTCTCCTACCCTCACCAGGCCCGGAGGCCCTCGGCATGAGACGCGCCACCTGTTGTGATGCGCGTGCCGCCGCGTTGCCGGCGGCATGGCACACGTGTAATCCCCACTGACCCGCCTGGAGGATCACACCGAGGTACCGAATCGACCGTTCGACCGGTATCTTCTCTCCCAAAATTTCAATCTCCAGAATGCCTCTGCCTGACCTTCTAGTGGAGAGCAGGGCCGCCTGTGTTTTAGAGGCGGCGAGCTGAAGGCCCGCCGTCTCCATCCACTCCCGAACGAGTTCCCCCGCGCGCGTGACCCTGAGACGCAGCATATCCCAGCACCTGTCTGTGAAGACGAGTGCTAGGTCGTCTGCATATGCCACAATACCCACCCCTGTGGGCGGTAACCGTCTCAGCGTCCGCAGAAGGCCGTCATAGGCGACATTCCACAAGAATGGTCCTAGAACCGATCCCTGCGGAACCCCAGCAGACAACCCTCGCTCACGCCAGTTCTCCCCCTCGCGGTAACTGATGGTTCTGTCGCGCAGGAAATCGGCAGTATGGCTTGCGGGGCCTGCCGCTACATTTATTATTGTAATCTATCTAAAGTTCTAATAACGGCAAAGTAGTTCATAATTGTCAAAAATTTTAAAAACTGTTAAAAATGATAATTGCTGATAATAACTGTCAAAAATGACAGTAAATTATATTATCATTCCTTTATATGCAGAACTTTGAATGGTTAATGTAGGGTTTACGATGTACTTAACGCCACGAGACGCGACGCGACGTAAAGTGATTTGCGACATTTTCTTTTCTTTCTGTTGTTGTAGCTGCTGGCTATTGCACAATATAAATCACAACAAAATAACAATGTCACTCTTGAATGCGATTGCATGCGCGCAAGAATCGAGAGCGTTGATTGGCAACAAGAGTTATGTAAATCAGCTAACGTAACGGAAAGCGAAGTTTGAACTTTGGCAGCTTTTACGTTACATCAGGTTCTGATATGTACGTCGCGTCAGCCATAATCAGCCGCATATAAAAGTTATACGTCACGTCACGTCTCGTCGCGTCCCGTTACGTTAAGTTCATCGAAAACTTATATTCCCAAAACTTGTCATAAATGGTAACAACATTATTTGCATCTTTGGATAATTGTGTGTATTTTTCTAATCAGTTATTATTAATCATTAAAGTTTTATATTTTTAAATTTATAATTTTAATTTGTCAAAAGTGGTAAAAATCGTAAAATAATTTATAATTGTCAAATAACATTGTAATAACTGTCAAAATTGATAATAACAATCAGAATGCTAATTACTGTCCAAAATGACGAGAGTTGATAAAAACTGTCAAAAATGACAGTAAATTATATTATCATTCCGTTATATCCAGAACTTACAATTATCAATATCCCTAACCACGCCCCGGCTTTATGGGGAGCCACCCAGGCCGTTCCGGCCCAGTCCGACCCTGACCACATCTATAACTTTACCCATTTCTTCTGGAAATATTTGTCCGCAAAGTGCTTCTTTGTGAATTATGGAATGGAAAGAGAACACGTCATGATGGGCGTAGCCAGGGTTTAGTTTCGGTGGTGGTGGGGTTTAGAAAATATTTCGGTGCGGGGTTTGCAGAAATGCACCAATTACCTTTCTAAAACTGACACACAAGAGTTCCTAAACTCTACATCTACCATGCTCTCTTGAAGATAGTCGGGCAGGTTAAAGGGGCAGGTTATTTGGGGCTGTTTCTTTTTTTTTAATGATTTTCTCGTTTCGATATGTTTCCAAAGAGCCATAAGCTCACACCAAAAGAGCCACATGTGGCTCGCGAGCCACACTTTGCCGACACCAGGGGTCGGCAAAGTGTTGATCGACCTTTTTTTTTAGCATTACAAATGTTGTCTCAAAAGTCACATATGCGAACATGTGAGCGTCCTTAGATATTTAAGGTCAAAGGTCGCAAAAATCAGTATTTTCATTTATAAACTAAAATGGTATGTTCCCATTTGAAAAACCATTGATGACCTTGAGAAGGAAAAAGCTATGACCTTGACAAAAATCATGTTTTCACCACTGTATCAGCCCTTCGAACTCAATCAAATTACCTCTTGATATTTTTATCGTCGCTCTAAAACGAGATATAAAAGAGATATAAACAGAGATATTTGGAATAGTTACGTTAAATGGCCCACATATTACAATCCTAGAGAGTGATGAATTAAGATTTTGATTTTTTTATTTTTAGAATGAATTAAGATTAAGGTTTAAGATTAATTAGACAAAACTAGCCTGACAAGATTAAATAGACAAGACTATACAAGCAAGACCAGACAGATAAGACAGGCATGATTAGACAGACAAGGCCATACAAACAAGACTTGGCCTACAGGAATAGATACAGAAGTGGACAACTCTGCAAGCAGATTAGACAAATAATAATAATTAAATGTACATAAAGCAAAACTGTTTAACCTATTTTTCAATATTAGAAATGAAGGATTTGTTTTTGTTCCTCTTAGCTTGCATCAAAACTATTGAATAATTACTAACAGTAAATCTCCGGCAGAAACTCTAAGCCATCACTTATGCACAATTTCAAAATCACCTAATTGATAATTATAAACGCATTAGCCGATCCGAGATTTAGATTTTTATATGGGATAGGCATCCGTAATTGGCACGTTGCGTCGGAACTTGCGGTTAGTTTGTGTCTTCAGTGGTATGCACTCGCTTATATAACATTTGCACTGTATTTTATAAACGAGCAGGAATCAGTTGTCTATCTGTATCAATTCGGAACGAATTGAACAGATGTCGAGTCGGAATTGCAAATACAAATTTATTATCCAAACACATAACTTTATGCTTTTGCTTGGAACTACTTTATTGCACTATTAATATTAAAATATCCGTGGTTTTCTAAGCACAATTCTAGTTAAAGAATTTGTAACATTTCTATCCATTTGACAACGATTTATTATATATTAATTGGATCTTTAGCCTATATAAAAATGTACGTTTTGCACTGCAAATCGTTATTACTTATTGTCTTTGTTGTTTTAAGTGGGAAACTAATTGTTATTATTATAAAAAATAAAATGTTGAAAATTTTTATTTCTACGACTTCCAGCATTGAACTAAGCTAAAGGTCGACATTCGCACTTAAATTCCTAGGCAAACGTTAGTGCACTCATAACAAATATAGACTTGCCGCGTTTAGATTGCTATTCAATGCAAATATCAAACCGCAATCTCAACTACTAGCTTACTTAATACACTACAACATAATTATTGATTTGGCATTACGTAATCTTGTACTCGTAGTCTAGTATAGCGGTTCTTAAACTTTTTTTGCCGCCGCTCCCTTTTCGTGATAAAAAAAGTCAAGGCACCCTTTGAACGATTTGCTTAAACTTCGCCGTCCTAAAATAATAAACATCCGTGGGATTCCAAAATGGGTCAAAGCTGACCCACTTCATAAATCAATGTTATTGTCAAAAAAAATCATTAACTGCAGTTTTATATAAAAAAAACGAGAAATTCAATCTCTTGACAAGTATATAAATAATTAACTCCTATTTCTTTTATATATTTTTAATTAGAAAAAAAAATTACAAAAGTTGTACTTTGTGTATATGATATAAAAGCTATGTAAGTAAGTACTTTGTGTTAATAAAATAATAACAGGATATAAAATAATCTTAAACTCTTCTGAAACGCATCGAAATCTTTTTCCTATTCTTGCTGTGGACCTGATAAAAATAGAAAGTGTTAGTTGAAAATTATTTTTGTGCCACATTTTTACCTTCTAAATTTCCCCATCTTTTTCACTTTTGCACTTGTCGCATGTTGTGGTTTTGACAGTCTGTTCCGTTTTGCTATGATTAGGACACACAAATCGTTGGCAAACTTCACATTTGTTACTGTATTTGTTGTTTCCCCCAGAACAGGCATAACATCTCCCACGTTTGGTACCGACTCCAAGTTTTTCCTGGGGTTTACGTATAGTATGCTCTGTAGTTTCGATGGCTGTGCAAACCGCATTTGAATATTCTCGTCCATCGTTTTTAATTTGATTACATCGTCTGGAGATTTGGTGTTTACTTTAACGATTTAACGAACTTACCTTAAGTGAAGTTCTATCGTAATTATATGAAGCTCCTCCTCCGAATGATCACTTGTTTCCTCCACATGTTTACAGAAAACTTTTCGACCGCATAAACCTCCACCATTCCATATTACGTGGCGTTCGGTCGATGACTCTTTAGTTTTAAAGTCCTGCCGTATATCTTTCTGGGACTATTCTTCCAGGATAGTAAGGGATTCTGGGTGGGAGTGATCATTAGGAGGAGGCGCTTCATACAATTACGATAGAACTTCACTTAAGGTAAGTTCGTTTAATCGTTAAATTGTATTTTGCGCCTCCTCCTCTGATCACTTGGTAGATGTTTAAAGCTTATACGGCAGAGTTCTCTAATAATTCTACGTTGGATGGGAATTATTATTATGAATATCATTATATATTAATATCATTTAATATCATTTTTTACATAGATGATTTATTTTCCTAGAACCGCATTGGCAAACAACTTCTTGTCAAGTACAATTTTTCGGTCATAAAATTTTGCGAAAGTTGCTGAATTCGCAGTCCATCCTGCGGTGCTTCTTATGAGGTCAATGTTAATGCCACACCTCTTTGTGGCTGACGTTGACACGTGCCGCGTGCTATGAGCTGTGAATATGTCTGTGTCTATTCCGCTGTCTTTTAGTAACGCTTTTATCCATCGGCTTAACGTTTTATGCGGTTTTTTCCAAGATATAAATAATTTATTTTCTTCACCTCTCAATGATCTTGTACTTGTTAAATATTGTTCTATGGCGTGGACTACGCATATAGACAGGTCCCTTTCGAAAATCGGTAGTACCAGGAACGATTGCTTTTTATTATGTTTAGATGTTTTTAATTGAGCAGGAATCTTTATTACTAATTGATCCTCCTGCCTTTTTATGTTCCTGATTTCAATTGAAGCCAAGGTTTGAATTCTGTGTCCCGTTGTTAGTGCCAGTAATGTGATTGTCTTCAATGATAATTTCTCCAATGATAATATATCATTAGGGGCCCATTTTCCCAGACATTCCAATACTATTTTTGGATCCCACGTTACGTCGTATTTTGGTTGGGACGGTCTTAGTCTGGAGACGCCTCTGCAAAATCGTTTAATAGCAGCATTTTGTCCAAGTTCTGGTCCCAAAATCAAAGCCACAGATGACCTGAACGAATTAATAGATCCGTACGAGGCTCCTTTTTCGAATTCACTAGACAGAAATCTTAATACGTCTGAAATTTCTGCTTTAAAAACATCCGTTTGTGTTCGACGACAGAATTCCCATCATTTCTTGAGTGCACCGTGATATTGACGTAGTGATGAGTCGCTTAGTGATGCCATCGCTACATTTAGTGCCTCACGAGCATTCCTCTTGTTATGTGTGCTTGTTGGATAAGACTCCTGCCACCAGGGAAAGTTGTCGCCAAAGAGGATGTGGGCTCCTGTCGGAAGAGTATAGAAGCTTTTTATTAGGCTTGAAGATAATTGGTTCTGATTCAAACATATTTATGCAACGAGGGTACCAAGTTTGAGAAGGCCAATTTGGTACCACTAAAATACCTCTTGCATTCTCACTAGCTATTTTCCTCAATATTTTTGAAATGAGGGCAAAGGGCGGGAACGCATAGAAGAACCATGGGTCCCAATTGACAGTGAACGCGTCAGCTGCCATGGCACCCGGATCTTTTTCCACGAAATGTACTCTTTGCACTTTGAGTTTACTCTACTCGCGAACAAGTCTATCTCCGGGTTACCAAACCTACTGCAGATTTTTATAAATGCTTCCTGGCTTAACTGATATTCGGTTTCTGGCTCTAATTTTCTAGATTCAAAATCTGCAATTATATTTTCTTTGGATTGGATAAATGAGGCAAATATCCAGATATTTCTTTCCTCACACAATTTCCAAATTGATTTTGCCGTACTACTTAATCTTCTAGATTGAGTACCACCCATGCGATTGATATAGGCAATCGCCGTTGTATTGTAAATCCGTAAGAGAATATCGCAATCTCGCCTCTCATTAGCAAAGCATTTTAAACCAAAGAAGGCCGCGAGTAATTCAAGGTGATTAATTTGAGACCCTTTATCGGCTTCACTCCAAAAACCATTTGTGCTCTGCTCATCACAATGGCCTCCCCAACCCGTTAACGACGCGTCTGTAAAAATTTCTAGACAAAAACTAGGAGTTTTTATAGGGTTAAACGCGGTCTTTATGTTGTTTTCCCACCAGGAAAAATCTTCCTGCAATATAGGGGACAGCCTCATTCGAGATTCGTAGTTATCTCCGTTTTGTCTTAGGGCATGAGTCTTTTCGTATTCTAGATCCTTCAAATAAACCCAACCATACTTTACTGCAGGGCAACACGAGCTTAACGTGCCTATTGGCGAAGCAAAGTCCCCAATTTTACAAAATTCTGCCTTTTTATACCTATTAACTAATTGTTGCATATTGATCTTTTTCTCTTCTGGAAGTTGGACTTCCATTTTTTCCGAATTCAGAATAAAACCTAAAAATTTGAGTTTTGTTTTCGGCAATAACTGACTTTTAGCCGGCCGGTCGACGCCTAAAATCAAGGAAAAGCTTCATGGCAAGATCACACAAACTCGAGGGGTCCATAGAAAATAACCGTATCACTAGTTGGACCCAACAGCCAACTACTCGGGAACCCCTAAGAGAAGAAATGGCCCCAGGCAAACACCTCCCTTTCGCGGTATGCAATCCCTAAATCGGCTCAGGACAGGAGTGGCAAGGTGCAAGACAAATCAGTTGAGGTGGGGAATGTCTGAAAACGATGATGTGCTGTGTTCGTGTGGTCAGCCCCAGGATATGAGCCACATACTGGTATATCCACAACTGGAATAAGGATGCACGCACGAAGACTTAGTTTTATTTAACGACAAGGCAATTGCAGCTGCTATTTTTTGGAAAGATGTCGTATGAGCCGGACAGGGAAAGTAAGTTCTCCAGTGTTTGAAAAATCATATTATTTATTTTTTTAGCTTTAATATATAGGGCTGATGGGTGGCCCAATTAGTAAAGCACTTGGCTTTCAAGTGTGGGTTCGAATCCCACGCAGAACTAAAGCAGTTTAATTAAAAACTAATGGCTGCAATCCATCACTCAATTCCCCAACGCGGCTTACGCAACCGTTCGGTCTCAACTGCCTAAACCCTTCTCTGGTAAATATTTGTCGTTCGGATTCGACGTCAAACTGCTAGGTCCCCCACATTCAATCCTTAGTGCTGAGGCTGGATATGGGTAGAGCAGTGGGGACATAAAAGGCTGTTGACATGATATATAGGTTATTAGCTGAAAACCATGTGTATATATTTTGTAGGAGTTTGTTTGTTTCAGACTCGTTAGCATGTCTGGATCCTTCTGTTATAATAAAGCTGGAGTCATCAGCGTAGAGTGTGGTTTGTATTCTATGCGAGATGTATTTGGTTAGGTCCGCAGTGTATATAGAAAAGACTACAGGCGCCAAAACAGTCCCTTGTGGGACACCAGTATTTGTATTCAGCGAGTATTATTGCCAAAACTCATTTTTATGTATTGTTCTCTGTCCGAGAGATATGATCGGAACCATTGATGACATTTGCCTCGAATGCCGAATATCTAGAGCTTTTCAAGCAGTCTATTATGGCAAACGCAGTTGTAAGCTTTAGAAGTCGCAGAAGATTCTGATTGGGCATTTTCCGTCATCCACTTCTTGGAGTATTCTGTGCATACATTGATCGATTGCAGTTGCGGTCGATTTGTTTCTTCTAAAACCGTGTTGCTCCATCGGTAAGATATTTAGGGCTTCACACGAGAGTCTCGTTTCTGATATCGTCGTTGCTCGAGTTCAAATTTATGAAGAAATTCTTATGCTCGTTCTGGGCTCGGGCAAGTTCAAATTTATGAAGAAAATGTTACGGCTGCCCAGAACGAGATCAGAAACGAGACTCTTGTGTGAAGCCTTAAAGATATTGCTTTTATCAACGAATGATATAAATCTATGTAGCATAGCGCATTCAACGATTTTAGCTACTACAGAAATCAAGGCGATTGGTCTGTAATAGTTTAATTCATGTTTGTTTCCATTTTTAAAGCTGGTGTAATTACTACTGGTTGTAATTCTTGTTTTTTTTAATTTTGCTGGAAATTCTTCTGTGTTAAATGAGCTGTTGATAATGTCCGTTAAAGGTTTAACCACTTGATGCTGGTACTCTTTCATTAGCTTGCATGGTTGTAGATCGTGACCAGAGCTGTTTTTGGATCATTAAGCTTTCTTCTTCGGTGTAGTATTGAAAACACATGAAGTTGAGATTTCCGGTTATTTGGTCATTGATGGTGTAGCTACAGGTATGTTAACTGTAACTTTGGGGATGTTTATGAAGAAGCTTGAGAAAGCCATCACTATTATACACTTAAATATAAACAATTTGTACGAGTAATCTAGGTAAATAGGACTTGTGTACTTGAAAATACCAAAGATAACAAAAACAAATTGATAAACCTGCGATGATTGCATTTTTAACATTTCATTCATAATCTAAACAAAACCCTCTTTTATTTACAAATTACTCCAATATTTACGTTTTTATAATCGCTGCAACCATTCACGTATTTATTTATTTAATATTTTTTTCTTGTAATTTGTGCTTGCTCATTACAACAAGCACACACACCGATTTAAACTTAACATTTTAAACGTGACATAATCTAGCCGGTCAAAACAATAACATTCATCCCACATATAGATTACAAAAAAAAAACGATATGTTTGTTTAATTGTTTGTTTTACGAAATACAAACCACATTGTTTCCAGTGAACTGTAAATATATAATTAGAATTGTGATGAATCAGTTTTGGTTCTAATTCTTTTTTCTACGTAAACATGCGGGGCAATTGAGAGAATTTATGTGATTTATTTTTGAATTACAAAGGAGTCGAGATTGGTGCGTTTTGCCAGTCGAAGTAAATCGTATTGATGCATTTGTTACACGTGCCTTGGATCTATGGGTGATTTATATTGAAAGCGATTCAAGTCGAGGAATTTCATAGAAGAAAATCTTACATTGAACTTAAACTTGTTTCGTAGGGAACTATGTTCAATCTAGATCAACAAACAAGTTTTTGTTTAAACAATCTAGTTCATCTATTATAATCTAAAAATATATTTAATAATATGTGACTTATCTAATGGCAAAATAAATAAATGCATTTAATATTGATTAAATATGTATTGGAATTAATGCAATACAGAAGTTTTATCTAACCAATCTATTGCCACTTCGTATTGAAACTTATTCAATGAACTCAAATTCCATTATCCTAAATAGCTTATAAATATATTATTCAATTATTACCTCTTATTCTTTCAACTACCAAGCTTGTTGTTCTTACCAACAAACTATTATCTATTTCAATTTTAATGAGATTTGAAAAACGTTTCTCATGTTTTTCTAATCTAATACAAAATATTCGTAGTTGATACTAATAAAATTTATTATCTATAATTAGGAACATTTCACACCTGTTTAATTAAAACTTATTCTGCTGACTTTATTTTATAGACTTACCTAATTGGTCTAATTGTTAAGAAAAATATTTATCGCTGCATGCCTGCACAATTTACACGTTTCATTAATTTAAATTATTGAATATTGTTTGTTATTTGCGAGATACGTGTTTCCAATCGAAACTTTGCCCTAGTTTTACAAATTTAAACATATTTACATGTGTCTCAAATTTCTAGCGCGTTTTATCGTCGGCAACTCCTCTACGTGAAATTCGAGAAATTCGTGTGTTTACGTATTAAACGTAACTGCAGAGAAATCCCCGTGTGCCACAATAAATGAGGAATCTTCAATTAAAACGAGTTTTCACGTTGGTGTTGATCCTTTTGGCCAATTTCTCGGCACTCGAGTTGAGATCTTGGAAAGTTATAATTTTTCCGCACAAAAATCAAGTGCTTTCATAGGTATATGAGCTCCTGAAACGACTATGCAATGATTTTTTAATTACTGCTGCCATTTTCGAGATATCGGCTTAGGCTTATCACACACTGGATCCGCTCCGCTCAGCTCACATCAGATCCGATCGGGTCCGCTCCTCTCAGCTGATCTATCCTTAAACAGGAAATACAATAGATTTACAATATATAATACTTAAATAAATTATAATATATATATATATATATATATATATATATATATACACATATATATATATAAATATATATATATATATATATATATATATATATATATATATATATATATATATATATATATGTTGTATTTGAGGTTTTCGCGGATAGATACCTGTGTTGTATTGTTTTCTCGGGGATTCCGCGTTGATGCTGAGGGTTGGCTCTGAAAAGAACCGGATTCTCGACGTTTCGGCGAACTAACATTCGCCATTCTCAAGAGATATATGCGTCCGTGCGGGTCAACAGTTAGACGCATACTGAGAGCTCGTTCGTGCGATGCGACTACTTATAGCTGTCTGGCTTCGGGTCATGCGCGTTGTGTGCGGTGCTTCGGTTCGGTTGTTTGTTTGTCTTGTTGGTCGTACATGTGTCTGGGGTGTCTGGGATTGCATTTTGAGGGTGGATATGATCGGTCGCCATGCTGGGGGCAGTCTCAAGGAATCGTCTCTCGTGTTCATGCAGTAGTCTCGTTTTTCTATCTCTATGGCTTCTCTGTATACTCGTGACATTTCGTGGCTAATCTGTGCAACAGTCCTTGAATTTCTAAAGTCCATCCAGTGACCAGTGTTTGTGTGTTGGACAAGTGCCGATGAAACTTTGTCTCTGTGTCTGATTGAAACTACATGTTCTTGAATCCTAGCAGATATTTTTCTATTGGTACGTCCAATGTAGGTCCGTTCACATGTTCCGCAAGGTATTTCGTAAATTCCATGGGATTCTAACGGGATGGTGTCTTTAACGCTGCGTAGCATGGAGGATATTTTCTGGTTAGGTTTGAAAATGGTGTCGATGTTGTGTCTTTTAAGTATTCTGGCGATTTTGTCAGTTGATCCATGAACATATGGTAGGTATGCTGTGCTAACGGGTTTATGGCGTTCTTCAGTTCTTTGGCTACTGTTCTCTGTACGACGGAAAGCTCTGGATATTAAGCTGTTTGGATATCCATTTGAAGAAAGAGCTTCTCGTAAGTTCCTCAATTCTTTCGGTAAGTTAAGCTGGTCGGCTAGTCTTTTGGATCGGGTGGTAAGAGTGTTGACTACAGATGCTAGTTGTTTGGGATGATGGTGCGAAAAAGCGTTCAGATATCTGTCTGTGTGTGTTGGTTTCCGGTACACAGTGTGGCTCAAAGTTTCTTCTGTACCAAAACATCCAAGAAAGGAAGTTGTTATATATATTGTGTTTATATATATATATATATATATATATATATATATATATATATATATATATGCAATATATATATATATATATATATATATATATATATATATATATATATATATATATATATATATATATGTTGTATTTGAGGTTTTCGCGGATAGATCCCTGTGTTGTATTGTTTTCTCGGGGATTCCGCGTTGATGCTGAGGGTTGGCTCTGAAAAGAACCGGATTCTCGACGTTTCGGCGAACTAACATTCGCCATTCTCAAGAGATATATGCGTCCGTACGGTTCAACCGTTGGACGCATACTGAGAGCTCGTTCGAGCGATGGGACTACTTATAGCTGTCTGGCTTCGGGTCATGCGCGTTGTGTGCGGTGCTTCGGTTCGGTTGTTTGTTTGTCTTGTTGGTCGTACATGAGTCTGGGGTGTCTGGGATTGCATTTTGAGGGTGGATATGATCGGTCGCCATGCTGGGGGCAGTCTCAAGGAATCGTCTCTCGTGTTCATATATATATATATATATATATATATATATTCACATATATATATATATATATATATATATATATATATATATATATATATATATATATATATATATATATATTCAAAAAACTGGTTTCTACCCGCTAGGGTGTAAGCTATTTCCTATCTATTTTACATTTTTTTTTAATTAATTCCTTCCATTTCTTCCGGTCCTTCGCCACCTTCTTTGCTTCATTCACCTGTAACCCTCTTTTTCTATCAATCCTCGCACCATCTCGTCCCTTGATTTCCTTGGTCTCCCTCGTCTCTTTTCTTTTGGCATTGCTTTGCTTGCTTTGGCATTGCACTGCTTTCGCATACTCTTTTCACTTGGGCCTTCTCGTTGATTCTTTGTAGGTGACCCCACCATCCCAATTGTCTCTCTTCTATGAACTCTTCTATTCCTTTAAGTTCCAGTTCTTTTCTTATATCTTCACTTCTTATTTTGTCCATTATATTCACTCCATATACTTTCCTTAAGTACTTCATTTCTGTGGCTCTTATTTTACTTATTTCTCGCTGCGTTAAAACCCACGATTCACATCCATATGTTAAGGTTGGTCTGCATATTGCTTTATATATTTTCATTTTTTGTTGTTTTCGTTATTTCTTTTTTGTATAGAATTATTTTAAATAAATTATAAAACATAGCAAAATGCTTAAATAAATTACAAGACATAGCTAAATACAGAATACTTAAATAAATTACAAAACATAGCTAATTACATAATATTTAAATAAATTACAATACATTACATATCTATTATTCTTCTCTTGCTCCAAATTTTGAAGATTGTACAGTTTCAGAATCTACCTTCAACCTCAGTCACAACCCCAACTGACCGACCTTTTTTACGCCTAAACACATCTAATGGTTAAATGAATAATTTACAAAATTAGATAACAGAGCTGCTTACCGGCATTTAATTTTTTATTAGAAAAGTACGTCTGTTTCTCAATTTTTCTCTTCTTGCATACTGCATTGTTTTTCTCTTCCAAATTATTTATAAATGCCAGGACCATGTCTACTGATAGTGTGTCTAACCTTTCCATCTTACAATTTATATTTTCTATTTTAATCTGTAAAAATATTTAAATTGAATATTGAAACAAATTACACATTTTGTGTATAATGTCTTTAACACACCTGTCTCCTTCTTTTGATATCGATAGATGTGCTTGGTTCATTATTTTTATCTTCTAAAAACTGGCATAGTTCCTCTCGGTACCTAATTTTACCTGTTGTGGGTTCATTCACGTATAACATTCCTTCTGAGTTCTTCTCCTAAACCAGGAACACCTACCTCCGACTCACTTTTCCTCCTTTCATGAAGTACTACTGCATGTATATGTTTGAACTAGAGTCCAGAGCATACAAAAAGAGATTGGAGGATATTGAATACATTGCAATAACAGCTGATATTTGGTCCTCAGGTAGCATTAAAAGTTTGAAAACTGTGACAGCTCATTTTATACAAAATGTAAAATTACATTCATTTGTTATTTCCACTTCAGAAATACTAGAAAATCATACGGCTGAAAACATAGCAAATGCTATACAACTAGTATTAGATGATTGGAAAATAGATTCAAAAATAGTCTGCATAGTCCCTGATAACGCTGCACCTATGAAAAAGGCAATTAGTGAGATTCTTAACAAACGAAACTATTTATGTGTTGCTCATACACTTAATCTTGCTGTCAAAGACTGAATAGATAAAGAAAGGCCTGATTTAGAAAAAAATCTGGATAACAGTCAAAGTTACAAGTATTAAAAATGTGCCGTTCGATTGTTTCCCACTTCAAGCATAGCAGCAAGTCGTCCTATGCTTTACTTGACATGCAAAAACAAATGAATATGGATTTACTAAAAGTAAAGCAAGATGTTCGTACCAGGTGGAACAGTACTTTCTACATGCTGGAGCACTTAATCAAATTGAAGGTACCGCTTTCTGCTCTTTTACCTACATTGAATTTACCACCATCAAATTTAGAGTCTCATGAGTGGTTATTGGCTGAAAAAATGGTAGCGCTTTTACATCCTTTTGAACAGGTAACTGTCATTTTATCTGGAGAAAAACACCCATCCCTGTCTTCTGTTTTACCTCTTGTATTTGGTCTCAGGAAGGCTGTAAACAGCAAAACTCCACTGACAGAGTCAGGCAAGTTGTTACAACAAATTTTTGTCAATTTAGTAGAGCAGAGCTTTCCAAACTTTTCATGTTGGTTACACACTTTTTAGACAATCAAAATTTCGCGACACACTAATACAGTACAGTAGCAAACCAGAGTTTAAAGGCGAAACTAAAGTCCTTATAAAGGATACAATAGTAAAAAACACATAAAATAGTAAAAAAATTTAATAACTTCTTATCAATTTAATGAGATACATGAGCTTGATTGGATGAACACAGCTTTATAATATTCGGTGAAATATTAGACAAAAACACTCGCATTTCGTCATCAAGCATTTTTAAGCTTCCACGTTTCAATGTCTTTATGTTTGTCATTGTTGAAAAGGATACTTCACAAATGTATGTACTGGAAAACTGTAGAAGAATTTTTAACGCTTTTTTACCTATGTTCGGATGCATTTTAGAAACGTAAATCCAAAATTTGTCTAAGTTACCCTCTTTATACATCATCAACATATTTCGATCATTTTTTATTTCGGCTAATTCTTCTTCTTCAATAAGCGAGAAGTTAATCGTTGCAGTTGAAATAAATGGATTTCTGATCCAATCATAGTCTTGGATTTCAATATTTGGGAAGTAATGTTGAAATTTCTCAACGAGTAATGTTAAATGGTCAACAATTAACGCACTAATATCATATTTTAGCTCACATTCATCAGTTTTGGAAAACATTTCAAAATTTTCTTCTTTCACTTTCCTTTTCCAAATTGCTATCTTGTCTCTCATAGCACAAAT
Source organism: Phosphuga atrata (assembly GCA_944588485.1). Taxonomy (NCBI): domain Eukaryota; kingdom Metazoa; phylum Arthropoda; class Insecta; order Coleoptera; family Silphidae; genus Phosphuga; species Phosphuga atrata. Next base: position 5,450,238 of record OX155901.1, read on the forward strand.
TTTATCTACCGCTGTTAAGAGATTTTCTCCTTCTTTCAAATATGTCAGCAAGATATGCTAATTTTGTGCACCACAGTTTGTTTTGAATTAGATCGCAGAATTCATTTTGCTGATTTTCTTCAAAGAGTCTAAGCATCATTTCTTTCAATTCGCATACACGACAAAGCATTCGACCTCTTGAAAGCCAACGCACTTCTGTGTGTAGTAAAAGCTTTTTAAACTTTGCCCCCATTTGTTCACAAATGTGAGCAAATAATCTTGATTTAACAGGTCTACTTTTTATGTAATTCACCATTTGAACCACTTTGTCCATAATCTTTTTCAATTTGCAATCAATGGTTTGCGCCACTAGTGCTTCGCGATGTAAAAAGCAATGAATTAATATAATATTTTCATTCTCTTTCTTTGCCAAAGCTATAAAACCTTTTGTTGAACCAATCATTGAAGGAGCGCCATCTGTACATATTCCTACACAATTTCACCAATTTAAATTATTTTCGTTCATAAAGTAATCTAATGTTTTAAATATATCTTCACCCCTAGTTCTCAATGGAAGTTCTAAGCAACACAAGAATTGTTCAATAATTCTGTCAGTATGAATGAAACGTATAAAAACTAGTAATTGGGCCAACCCACTGACATCTGTAGATTCATCTAACTGTAATGCAAAGACCATATTACTATCTTGAAACATGTCCTTAATTGGCAGTTTAATGTCATCAGACATCAGTCTTCAGACGTCTTGAATACGTCTCCCAATCGTGTTATCTGCCAAAGGGATTTTATTAACTTCTATCTCAAATTCTGGTCCAAACATTGTTCGAACAATAGCACAGCAAGATTCCTTTATAGTAGTTTCAGCTATAGTGTGTGGCTCCTTATTTTTGGCAATTATTTGAGCAATCAAGTAACTTGCCTCTTGCGCTTTATCTGACGTCTTCATTCTCTTGGTGAATGATATAGACTGCTTCTTTATAGATTTTGATAGTTCAATAAAGTGTTCTAGTGGCTTTTGTGATAAATGACTGTGTTTTGAGGTAAAATGGCGCTTTAATTTGTTTGGTACCGTACTTTCATTTGCAAGTATCACCCCACAAATTAAACACTGGGGACAAGGATTTTTTTCATTACCAGAAAATGTGAATCCTAGTCTCATATAATCATTATTGTATAAACGAGACGTAGAATTTTTTCCTTTACAATTTTTACGTATTAATGCAGACCCTTCAACAACTGATTCTTCCATAAGCGATATCATAGGTTTATCACAAACGTCAACTTCAACTTCTCTTTTTTTAATTAGAAACTTATCCATTTTTCGAGTAATTCAACACCAATTTAAGAACTAAGACAGAACTATAACTAAATTTACAATAAAAAAACAAAGCTTATATATCCTAATGCGCGTGATTAAAGGTGGGGATTTTTCAGCTGAAAAGAACAAAGGGTCGATAATATTTAATCATTTGTGATTTTTTTAAACCAATTTTTTTTAAAAAACCGGCCAAGTGCGAGTTGTGACTCGCGCACCGAGGGTTCCGTACAAACTTGTATAGTATAGTATTATTATGTGGATTATCAACATATTATGTAGATTATAAAGAAAAATTAGACGAAATATAATATACACAGGATGTTACGGGACTTGAGTATGTCGCATGTCGGTAATAAACAAGCAAAATTTAGACATAATATATACCCTGTATATATTATGTATATAAAGCGTACGTGATGAAATGCATAACGAATATAAACAAAGAAAATTCAAAATAAACATAGAATAGGACCTAACTGTATGCAACCCATATGCTTCTGGAGCCTGACAATACCACTACGACAACATTAGTGAATTTTCATAAGTTTCTAATAGTAAATTCGCATTTTTCTTGTAATTAAACTACATATTTTTCCCTTGACATGTGCTGTAAGACACCGCTTCTTGCCAAATTTCATGATTCTAGGTCAACGGGAAGTACCCTATAGGTTTTGATTCCCTCATGTAATCGCAAAATATGCGACATAAACGGTCATATCTTTTGATCGCGTTGACTTACAAGTTTGATTTTTTCACAGCTGAAAGAGACCACAGACTCGAGTATTTGATACAAATTTCAACTTGTTACCTCTACGCGTTCCTGAGAAAAAGGTCTTGACAGACAGACAGATGGACAGACAGACAGACAGACAGACAAACAGACGGACAACAAAGGGATCCTATAAGGGTTCCGTTTTCGGTACGGAACCCTAAAAAGATTATTTGTTAGATGGGAATACCTATGTTATTAACACGTTCAATTCTGACAACGCGCCTAGCGCGTTCTTGTTTACAATAATTCTCGGCCGTTGACAACGCGCCCGGGGCGACCTCTTCTAGTTCTATTTATTGAAATAATTTACAACACAAATACATTAATTGAATAGATAGAACAGAGAGGTCGCACCAGTCGCTTTGTTAGCAACGATGGTTGCAAACATTTACGCAAATTGTTAGCATTGAACATGTCAAAGATAATAAAGTCCAAAAATTAGAATCCTTGATTATCCCTAATCCCATAGGTATTCCCATCCAACAAATAAGCTTTTTTTAATTTAATGTTATAGTCGCGATTATTCCCGCGACACACCTTCACACTGCAGGCGACACAATAAAGTGTCGCGCCACACAGTTTGGAAAGCACTGTAGTAGAGAAACGACTTGGAATTTATGAAAATAATAGAACAGCAGCCATAGCTACCTTTCTTCACCCTCGATTTAAGAAAAGAGCATTCTTATTAGAAAGTAATACTAATAATGCACAAATGAGGGTAATAAATGAATTACAGGACATAATATCAGTTTCAACAAATACCTCACATTTACGGGAACAACCATCAACTTCTACTGCTACTGTATCTAAATTGGCCTGTTCATATGATGACATTTGGGCTGTTGTGTTTAAAAAAATAACAAAATCGAACGAAAAGTGTACTCCATATTCTTCTGCTGCTATGATAATAAAAAAAGTACGCTGAAATGCCATATTTAGATCGCAAAAATGATCCACTTCAATTTTGGAGTGAAAAAGAAAGTTTTTATTTCCAGCATTGTTTAAAATGGCGAAAAAATACCTTTACTACTTTTTTAAAAATACCGGCTACATCAGTTCCCTCAGAAAGATTATTTTAGAAAGCTGGCATTTTATGCAATGAAAGACGACACCGTTTAGCACCAAAAAGAGTAAACCAAGAGTACATATATATATATATATATATATATATATATATATATATATATATATATATATATATATATATATATATATATATATATATATATATATATATATATATATATATATATATATACACTGCCGAGCATAAAATTAGGGTCACTCCATAATTTGAAGTTATTTTCGATTTTTTTTTATTTTTTAAGTGTTTTTTCGGTTGAAACAGTTTACTAATTGATTGCTTGAATAAAACAAAAGGGTTTTGTTGTTCAAAGTTTATTGAAAGTAATGAAAATGAACAATTTTAATTTGATATGCTAACTAATGAAAATGAACAACTTTACATTGATATGCTTTTGTTGAAACAAAAGAAAGTTTAAGGACTTCAGTAGTGAGTATTCCCTCCTTTGGCAGTGACAACAGCTTGCAGACGATGTGTCATGCTCTGGATTAGATTTTGGATCACGTTCTGCGGTAGATTGTCCCATTCTTGCACCAGTATGTCGCAAAGCTCTCTAGAATTTCTGGGGGCCGGCACATGTCTCCGTAAAAGTTTTCCCATCTCATACCAAATATGGTCAATTGGATTTAAATCTGGACTGCGAGCTGTCCAAACTAATCACGTGATTTCACACTCGTCAAGATACTCAGTAACTATCCGAGCAGTATGGGGCCGTGCGTTATCATGCATAAATGTTGCGTCGTCTCCAAGAATAACCATGAATGGTCTTCTAGAACCTCTGTCAGATGCCTATGCGCAGTCAACGTCCCATTCTCGATAAAGACTAACTCCGTGCGAGTGTAAAAGATATGCCTCCCTATGTCATAACTGATCCTGCGCCAAATGGTAGTCGCTCGGCATTACACGCGTGAGTATATCTCTCGCCTTGTCGTCACCACACTCTTACATGTCTATCTGAGCCCGTAAGACAGAATCGCGGTTCATCGAAAAACAATACGCGTCTCCAACCCGCTATTGTCCAAGTCAAGTGTTCTCGTGCAAAATTCAACCTCGCAATCCGGTGTGCACGGGAAAGCGGCGGTCCAGTAGCTCTAGTTCGAGAAGATAATCCAGCAGCATAAAGTCGTCTCCTAACTGTCCACTCACTTATGTTTACATTTTTCACTCCTTGCAGATGATTTCGAAGGGAAACTGCCGTGACCGTTCGGTTTCTCAAAGCAAAAGAAACGAGAAAGCGGTCATCCTTAGCTGTTGGAGTTTTGCCTCGGCCTGAACAAGGTCCTCGAGTGAGTAGACCTGTCTCTTCGAACCGCCGCCATACTCGTTGCACACTCGAGAGACTTACACCCACGTTTCTCGCAGTTTCGCGCTGACCGCGACCGTCTTCTAAACCCGCCACAATTTGTGCCGCAACAACGGGATTTATACTCATTGCAAAACACTAACAATGACAACAATTTACAACGGACAGGCGACATCACAGAAACAAATGCTATGCTGTCCTTAAACTTTCTTTTGTTTCAACAAAAACGTATCAAAGTAAACTTGTTCATTTTCATTACTAAGCACATAAAATTAAAATTGTTCATTTTCATTACTTTCAATAAACTTTGAAAAAGAAAAACCTTTTGTTTTATTCAAGCAATCAGTTAGTAAACTGTTACAACCGAAAAAAAAAACACGTAAAAAACTAAAAAAAATAACATCAAATTGCGGAGTGACCCTAATTTTATGCTCGGCAGTGTGTATATATATATATATATATATATATACATATATATATATATATATATATATATATATATATATATATATATATATATATATATATTATATATATATATATATATATATATATATATATATATATATATATATATATATATATATTAATATTTAGTATCATTTAACATCCATTACACATTGTGTATTTTTCTGCAAAAAAAAAACAGTTTTTCTATGAAAATTATTGGGCGAAAAATAAAATGGTTGGCTTATAAGTGCCAATTAAGACCAGGGGCGTCCAGAATCTAATTTATAATAAACTTTTTTTTTCTGCTAACTCGGTTTGGATAACTCGGTTTGAAATCGGGTTACGCAAATTTTTAACCGGATTAACTCGAGTTAAGAAAAATACGAGTTTGCTTATCATTAGTAGCTACTATATAATGAATCTCTCTATTTTCCTTTGATCTCCATGTTTCAAATTCCGCAATGTTCGTAAAACTTAAATCAAATTGTTTAATTGTTACACCATGTACATCTGTTAAATGCTTAATCATGGTTTTGTAGAGCTTCTTTTTTTTTCTGCACAAAACGGGCAACGAATGTGTTGTGGAATATTTTTTCCGGTTTCTTATTATGCATATTCTTCAATTGTTTATTCCTTACATAGACATTCCCAAATGCCTTCCCACATAGATCACAGATCGCTTTACTGACACTAAAATATGAAAGTATAATCTAAAAACAACATTTTCATCCCTTAAAGCGTAAAAGGTCGTATATTACCTTTCCATGCTCGATGTAACACTAATAACAGTAATAACCTAATATTGAATTAAAAAAAAATGTATATTTATAATCTATATATATTTATATTTATATCTATATATATATATATATATATATATATATATATATATATATATATATATATATATATATATATATATATATGTAGCAATAAGAACTGCTAATTCGTAATGACACTCAAATAATTCAGTAGGAACGTAAAACTGTGAATACTAAATGTAATGCAGCAATGGCTATTCCACAGTTTCAGCACACAAAGAAAGTAACGGAGACAGCTCAAAGCGCGCGTAAACTGCGCGCGCAGATTCAGCAGGCGACGCCAAACGCCCATTATTTGAACTAGGTCTAGTTTGTAAAATAAGATATGCTCCTCCGGCCTAGTATTCTTGACAAACAGAGCTACGGAGCGGATAGGAGCGGAATTGAGCCAAGCTGAGCTGAGCGGACGCAGTATGTGCGTTTCTATTTATATACACGGGTTATATATTTTTCTGGGCTGAATGGCTGAGCTGAGCGGAGACGAGCGGACCCAGTGTGCGACAAGCGCCTTATGCAATCGAAAGTCAAAACTTTCGAATCAAAACAAAACAAAAATTTCAATTTGAAATTTCGCAATGAAAATCTTAAATTTACATACTTAACAATTTTTTCGTCTTGTCGAGTCGTTTCATTGTGCCAAAATAGTATATCTTGTAACTAGGGCGGAAATTGTCAATTTTTGGCGAGAGGAATTCGCATTCGCTCGACAGGAAAATTGACAATTTCGCCCCTGTTATATATATGTTAATATTTTTTATTACTCATGCGAGGGGATGTGTCTTACAAGTTTGAAGGGCCAGGGGCCATCCAAAAAAACTGGAATCAAAAATGAAGAATTTGCTTTTTCAATTGTCTAACGTATCCCCATAGAATTTATACTCAATTTAAAACGCCTTCTTTAATTTTTATTTAATAATATTAATATTTATTTTGTAATGAAATTTTTTTCTGACATTTCACGTAATTTTTTGAATATCGCTTTCTTAATTGTGTTCATTTTATATATATATTAATTTGTTTATTTTCATGTAACTTAGAGATATTGAATATTTGCGTGCGTTACCCAAGTTATGTGGAAATACAACAAGACATTTTTCGTATTAAATAATCTACATCAAGAAGTACTTTTCGCGCATGAGAAATAAATGAGGTGTTTGAGGATATTGTTAAAAAATAGAAACCATTGTTAATCTAAAATGCTGAAAATGTCGATTCCCGATGATTTCATCGTAATTATTTTAGGTTACTCGAAAGCAATCGAAGTACTGAATTTGATTTTTAAGATTATTTTGCTCACCAGTTCGAGGTAACCAAGATATGGGCGATTATCATTTTTCAACGGTTTGTCGCTGTTTTGAGCCTCTGCCTCTTACTTATTGAAAGTTCTCCTAGAGAATAATTAAATAATTTCTTTTGAGAAATTTAAGGAAATCTATTGAAAGTTTCTCGAGAAATAAATTATTTTATTAAAAATCTAGTAGCCTTTTAATGGATTGACGGCTAGGTCCATTTTTTAAGTTTTAAGTTTTCCTGGAAACTAATATGTTTTCCGTTTAATATTCGAATGTTGATACACTTGACAAAAACCAGAAGTCTCTGTAATAATCAGTACTATCGTTATTGCATCCTGAAGCAGGAAACAATGCGAAAAAATAAGTTATGCTAAAATCGTTATCAGGGTATTGGAAACAGGGTACTTTCTGAAAGTTTCTGCAACAAGTTCCTTTAGGGAGGTCTCAATATGAATGATTCGGCAGAAAACGTTATACGCCGCGTTACGTTAGTCGCTATGTTACGTTATACGCATTTCTCTTTCTCTCAGTGCATATTTCTATACCGCGCGCTCTGTCTTTCTCTCAGCGTATATTTCTATAATGCGTGCTCGCTCTCTTTCTTTCGCAGAATCACAGACGAGCGTGTTCGGTTTATAACCTTAAAACTAAACACGAAAAAAAATGGTTCAAACCGATTTGTTTCTTGTTTTAAATCACACGCGAGTTGTATTATTTATATTATACTCATTATTTGAATTAGGTTTTGAGAAATGGGAACTCAAGAAAATATACAAAAGACAAAAAAGTAAGTTAATAAATATAAAGCTATATTCATACATAACAAGATGTCACGTGTTTCACATTATTATTATTTCTATTTATTTAGAATGGCAATAATAATGAATAAAATATGGAGTGTATCAAATCCAAGTCGCATTTGCAGTGGTAGCCACCGGCGATTAGTCAGCGTCTGTTCACTCAGTGACTGCGGCTATAACACATGTTTTAGGAACTGACAATCTCTGATTCTAACAACTCAGTGGGTGACTGGACAACAATGCTTACAAGCAATCGTGACTCGTGCAAGTAATAACAGCAATACCCCAGGTGGTAACCAATCCACTCGTCAAAAGGCAGCATGCGGCAGTCGGATTCTGGGGTACCCGGACTTCCACGACTACAAAGAAAGAAATCTGAATTCACTGGCAACCTCCCACAAAAAACGCTAATGTACATAGGTAGCTTCAACATTTATAATCTCATACAGCCTGCACAACTGCACAACCTAGTGACAGAAAAGGCAGAAAGCTGCACAACCTAGTGACAGAACTCGATAGGCAGAAGATACTGATCCTCGCACTGCAAGAAACAGTATCAAAGACGAAGTCATCACAGACTATGACAAGTACCGCATCTTTAAGAGCAAAGCTGATAGGCGAGTTGCCAAAGGCGCACCACTGTTCGGGATGGCATTCATGGTGCATAAGACCATACTCGAATCCATCAGGGAAGTTATGCCAGCAAACAACCGACTGTGCGCCAACAAAAAATACACACTGATCAGCGCACACGCACCCACTAACCAGAGCAACAAGAAATACACACAGTCCACCGATAAATTCTGGTCAACCCTCTGGAAAGTATTATCGAAAGTCTCCAGGGATGACATCAAACTTCTCCTGTGCGATTTCAATGCACAGTTTGGCAGAGAAAAAATGCACAGGAAAACAATAGGAAATTATCCCGCACATAAATTCACCAAGAAGCGAAACAAGCACATGTCCGCATATATAAGACCTGTGTGAGACCCGTTATGACCTACGCTCTAGAAACAAGAGCCGAAAATTCCACAACAAAAAGGATTATCCGTACAGCAGCCCCGTACAGGCACTTGGAAATCCCCCTCAGAATCAGATTGTTAAGGTGCTATGTGTTTAGTATCCTGTACTACGGCGTCGAGACTTGGACACTTACGGAGGTTATGTGTAAGAAGGTGGAGGCTTTTGAGAGATGTGGACTTACCGTAGAGTGCTGAGAATTTCTTGGGTGGATCGAATTATTAACGTCGAGGTCTTGCAAAGAGTCAATAAGCAAACAGAAGTTCTCAACACAATAAAGAGAAGAAAACTGGAATACCCTGGTCATGTTATCCGAAATGATAAGTACAGGTTACAGCAGACAATAATACAGGGTAAAATACAAGGTACGCGCAGTCCAAGCCACCGCAGAACATCATGGCTCAAGAACTTTCGCCAATGGTTTGGACAAAGTACAAGATCCCTATTTCGAAAAGCTGCAGATAAAATTCAAATAATGAAATTGTTCGTCAACGCCCTTGGAGGGCATGACACATGAAGAAGAAGAAGAAGTACAGCAGCGATGAGGTCTCTAAGATCCATAGCAGGCTACACACTAAGGGACCACAAAATAAACGAAGATATCCGAGAACTTTGCAATATCCAAGACATAGTGAGATGGTCCCGAAAGAGACGTCGCGAATGGAGAGATCATGTTGATCGGATGGACGACAACAGATTGCCGAAAATTGCAAGGGATGGTCTCCCAAGATCCAGGAGACCACCAGGACGTCCACCCATACGTTGGTATGAAAGCTGGATTTATCATCTCAACTACAACTCTAAGAAATTAGAGAGCAAGGCAGATGCCGTACAAAAAGGAAGAAGAAGAAGAAGAAGATAAATTCACCAACAAAAATGTGATACGGCTCAAAGAACTTTGCCAGCAGCAAAACCTCAAGCTTATGTAGACATCTCTTAGAAAATACCCCAGAAAACAGAAAAGCTGACGTTCACCAGTCTAGAAGTTAGGTCAGTTCCAAATTGATCAATTTGGAACTCACGTAATCTCGTTCCCCGTACAGAAAGAGATCCATGACGTACAGGTACGCAGGGGAGCCAACATTGATTCTGACCACTACCTTACACGCGACAAAATCAAGTTCACCCCCAAGACAACTTTGGATAAGAAAACTCCCGTAATGAAATTCGACACGAAAATGATTGCTGACTCTGGAGTGAAAGAAGCTTGGGAAAAGAAGCATATGGTCAGAGTGGCAAAATTTCCGCCGATAAATCAAAGAAAAGGCACAAGCCTTCATTCCTAGGAAAAAGTACACTAAGCGCCTTTGGTGGGACACTGATTGTGAGAATGCACTCGTGACCACGAAATTGGCTTAATAAAAATACAGCAGTAACAAGTCCCAAGAAAATTTACAGGTGTTCAACGAAACACGAAAGACAAAAATGTTTTGACAATCCAAGAGGAAATACCTGTAGGAACAGCTGGACTCTCTATAGGACTTCCGCAACTACAACACAAGAGACTTCTATAGGACGTTTGCAGAGCACATCCGAGGATACACACCACCAAACCTCAGCTTCACCTCTGCTTACGAAAAAGGAGAAAATTAGCGCGGACGAATAAGGAGAAATGCAAGGTGTTGGCACAATACTTCTCAGAACTTCTCAACTGTCCAGAACCCACATAAAGATTCCCAGACGAAGGACCTACAGATGGACACACATACTTATCACCGACACAAGAGGAAGTTCACAGGCACATCCTCAGACTCAAAAACAACAGAATATCTGGCAAAGAAGGCATAGTGGCCGAATTACTGAAAAATATCAGATCATCACTGAAATATGGACATCAGAAAAGTTACCAGACGATTGGAAACAAACTCTGCACAAAAATGACGACCCAACAGACGTTAACAATTACAGGGCATCTCACTAATGCAAGTCACATACAAGATATTTTCAGCGTGCATAGTCCAAAGGACACAGGTCCAGCTACAGCACAAGTTCGGCGAATACCTCGCAGGCTTCCGCTCTGGTCGCTCCTGTGCAGAACAAATCTTCAGTCTGAAGACTACCCTGGAAAGCAAAGCCCTCAGGAACACTCCAGTTCCTTAAAGGAACTTCGTTCCTGACGGGGGTCCCCTGAGCGCATACGTTTTTAAAATTCTTTATTTGTATCTAAGTATTTATTGTTGATTACAAATATGCAAATTACAATTTGGTAGACATTGGTTCACGAGATATTATCTACCGAAATTAATAAAATCGAGCGAAATTTCATGAAATCTTGGCACTCGAGTAAAGTAACAGTTATAAGTTTCACTTTTTCATTTTTAATTTAATAATCAAAATTTTTGTTTTCTTTTTTTTGTGGAATTTAAAAAAAAGTAATAATATAATAATATGTGGGTGGAAAAGGGGGAGGAGTAACAACCTCGTAAAAAAACATGGATCGCCTGGCCCGAGTGACAGTACCATGAGAGGGCCCCTTACCAGGGTTACGGTGAAGTCCTCGCCGGTACGGCGGAACTGACAGAAGAGGTATCCATGCTTTTCGGGATAGTAAAAGAAAAGCCTGACTAAAATCCAGGCGCGTCTGAGTGGTATCCACCGGCTTCCTGCTCAGGGTCTGACAACCTGTGGGTGCGGCGGCGATTCTATGCTCAAGAGAACTAACAATCCCTGGTTCGAAGTACCCAGCATTGCTGGAACGCCTATTACAAGCCAAACATGATTCGAAATCATAAATAAAGCTTCGTGTGTTCCTAAAGGGACCATTCATGTAAAATAATAATAATAATTATAACAAATTATGGGATACTGAAAGGATTTGTGAAAACTATAAATCTCGGTCGACAGTTAAATGATAAAGATTACAATTACATTGGTAATTACAATAAATGAGGCGTTGAGAAATTTGATGAGATATATTATAAAATATCTCCTTTGAATTATGAATTCAAATAAATATTGTAGAATGTCTAAATATTGATGTAGCTTAATTATTCTATATTTTATCACAAATTTTTCATACAAATGAATATTATCAGTTGTGTTATCATATATTATTTGTGTTTAATTCATCAGCAATATAAATTATGTCTTCTTCGTCTTCTGTATGTGAAATCTATTCTCAAAGTTTTATAGTAATCGTATTTAACAGGAGGAATCAATTTTAGCAGATCCATCATGTAATTTTTTTCTATGGTCACCGTGCTACCTTGAGGATATAATAAAGGCCACGGAATCCGACTTTACATTTTTCAAACTTTTAAGTGTACCTGCTCCAGATTCAGTTATATTAATGGCATTAATTTCTCAATCTTTATAATAGTCACATTTTAATTATATAACGTGTTATTTGGACCTTTCTAACTTAAATCAAGCGCAATTTAACTAGGGGGCCCTGTCAACTCGTCATCACCGATTTGGCCTAAATTTACAGAATGTGTAGGGCTTGACTATAAATGAAAGTGACACAAGCGGGAGGGCCAGATGGCCAAGCGTTAAAAAAATAACTCATTTTTTATGCCGCCCGTTAAGTTACCGATAACTCATAAGCACGCTATGTTAGCACAAATTTCAATGGCCGGTCAGCGCAGCGGTTATAGCTCGGGTTCGTAGTACGAGGATCGCTGGTTCGATTCCCCGTGGGAAAGCTTTTTTTTACTAATTTTTAAAATGACTTTCTATTATTATTATTATAATCGAGTGGAACGTAAACTGCATCAACTTTCATTTTTTTTTCCATCCAGTTCGCAGTCAGACTCTGCTTCTGAAGAAACGACATCCTCGACTTCTTCATTTTCACCTCCTTCGTTGTATTCTTCGGAATAAATCAATTCATCGACGCACAGCAACGAATGCTCTGACAAAACGTCCAGTATTTTCTCGCGTATTTTGTCTGCAGGTTGCATGTGTTGTTCGGTTATTACCGCAGCACTCACTGATGTGATCAGATTGTCTTCGGTCAAAAGATGTAACAAATAATCCAGCGCCGTTTTTAACATTTGTTTCGACGTTTCGCTGTGGAGATTATCAGCGCACATCATATCTTCTTGTTCTACCGATGTTCCAGGCACATTAAATTTTCAGCTCTTGACCGAGTAACTTTAATATTGTGAGAAGAATGCTTTCGAAAATGTCGAATATTGATAACATTTTCGAAAGCTAGATTCTTCTCACAATATTAAAGTTACTCGGTCAAGAGCTTGCAAACGACTAATGCATAACGACATTTGGCCAACTTCCCCATCTGCCTTTCATTGTCAGCTGTCCTATTAATCATTAAGGTTAATAATCATTTTAAAAATTGTAAAAAAAGCGGAATCGAACTAGCGATCCTCGTAGTATGAACCCGAGCTCTTACCTCTGCGCTGACCGGCCATTGAAATTTATGCTAACATAGCGGGCTTATGAGTTGTCGATAACTTACTGGTCCGCGTAAAAAGTTAGTTATTTTTTAACGCTTGGCCATCTGGCGCTCCCGCTTGCGTCACTTTCATTTGTAGTCAAGCCCTACATATGCTGTAAACTTGGGCCAAATCGGTGATGACGAGTTGAAAGGGCCCCTTTGTAAGCCAATTTACTGGAAACCTTGTAACGATTACTATTCTTTTAACGACTGAATTTTCTGAAGGTTTTGTTAGGTAAAAATCTTGGTAAGTCATTTGGCGCTTTACACATTAAATGGCGCTTTGTTTTTACATGTTTTGATTATATTGTACCAATCATCTTTTGAAAAATATATTGATTTTTGTTAAAATGTGATTTAATAGTAGCAAAATCTAAATCATTAGACAAATAGCTAAGTCCACTTTCCAATAATTTTATTTCAATTAACTCCGATCACATTTCCGTACTTGGAAACTGAACAAGTTTGAATAAACTTAAGACAGTTTGTATATTTCTTTGTCGTCCGGTGCACGAATCTGAATATATTATACACTGAATTGAAAAATTCACTATTTTTTAACCATAATATTAACACCTCACTTGATGAATTTATCAATTTTTGTAAAGATTAAAGAATAGGACTATTTTTGATTTTATTGAATTGATCACTGCAGAGTCTATGGCAAAATTACGATCGAAAGATTTTATATGATTAGCTATTTTGGCTCGAGGTATAAGAGCTACCGGTACTTTTTTGAGCGCGATTTCTGACTTCACAACTATTGTAGATTTATTATATGAGGTGTAGCTGGGGTTTAGGGAAAGACAAGATTCATGAATGGGACTGAACGTAACTTCTGAAAAATTGGTAAATTTAGAAGCAAGATTCGGTTTTGAAATTACTTTTTGAGGTTCTGTATTTTGATTCTTTACGAGAACTTGTTTTCCAAACACTGCGGCCATAAGGTAAATTCCCCAGTAGATGGAAACTTCCCAGTAGATAGAAAGGTAATATCATCATATTTATCAGTGCTGGCCCCAAATTTTCCTACCAAATTTAATGGATGAAGCATTATATGCTCGGTTTAGACACTATAATTAATTAATGTTATGACTAATGAATGATTAATGTATAATTCAATGAGAAAAATTAAAGAAAAACAACTTGGAATTATTTTGCTAGTAGTTGGTAACATGGAAATAATGAAATATCAGTCATTGGCCATACTTGAACCAGTAATAGGCCACCGAGATCTAAGGTCACCTTTACCAAAAAAATATTTTCCCGAGGTTTCATGAGGAAGAGGGTAAGAAATATTATTGTTATAATAAGTAATGAAAACTTAAACAAAAAGAGTGTTTTATTCAAAAAAATACAATTCTGGCACGTTGTACAATTTTTTTGTTTTGCTGGATTTTTTCGGCTCCTTTATGCCAGCAACAACTGCTTCCCACTGGTATTGCAATTCTTCTGGATGCCAGCCATTTCCATAGTCTACCTGTTAATTGGATGGTAGAAACTGTAGCGATTGTTGAGCACACCTTCACAACCACTCCGGGACTGTATTTGGCATCATGCTTAACAATGACGTATTCCCCATTGATTTTTATTGGATGTGTCCAAGAATTATCACCAGTGTTTTCGACTTTCTCTTCTACATTCATTACACTTTCTCCAGAAGAAAGATCTACCATTGAGAAAGAACTGATTGAAGAGAAGCTGGCCATTTACTTAAATTTCTTCACCTTCGCATTTTTTTTTCTTCTGTCTTACGGCGCTTGATCGTTTCTCTTTCCACTTTCTGTAATTCCCTTTCTCTGGCTTTTTCCAACCTCATCTGCCCGTTTTTTTTCAATTTTTTTTTTTGAGATATTCTTGGTACTGCTTTCCCGAAACAACGGCCGGCGAGCCGTTTTTTCTTTTGGCGAGCTTTTGGTTTTTCATTGATTGTGTTCTTGTGAAAGAAATGCTTTTGAATGGACTTGGAACATTAACCGAAAACTAATCATTTGTTGGAGGCGAGGCAATATTTCCGAGAGCGTTGGCAGCTTAGCTAGACTCTGGGCAGAAGCTGGGAATGATGGTTCTTAAAGCTGCTGAGGCAGACTGGCTGCTATTGGTTCGTATGCACCAATAAGATCAACGGGAGAAAATGGTGACGCTTCACTGGTGCCACCTTCAGGGAAGAGTCAGACGGTAGGCTATCATTCAAAGATGGCAGCAAAGCGTCTTACTTCACTCTGTCATTCATACTTAGAAGGCTTTACCAAGAAGTTCACTTTTTGGTTTCCTCCATAAATAGAAAAGTGAAGAATCTTTAAAATCTCCCAACTATGTGTCACTTAAAGATATAAAAGCCTCTAACGTTTCAGTATTTATGTTGTCGTTTAGATATTGCAACACTGTCTCCAAATTTCGCATCCGTTTAGAGTTGTCCTTTTTCTTGCCTTCTCCACCTGGAATCATAACTACCTGAGGATTCCATGGAACAAAAACGCATTTTCGGAACCCATTTATCAACATAGAATCTGTTACAGTAGTATTGATAACTTTGGCGTCCTTTTTTCTAAGCACGTGGCCTTCACCATTTCCAATTTTCTCCAACCGCCAACTATGCACTCTCTTCCTCCAGGCATCTTTTATGGGCTTGAAAACTGCCACATCCAAGGACTTGATTAAGTGTGCAGCATTTGGATGCAGAGCCCCTAGGGTTTTCCCCTTTTCATCGCAAAATTCACTTGTTTCAAATGATAAGTGGCATGAATGTCCATCAACAAATAATATAACAGAAAAAACTGTTTTCTTTGTAACTAGCCACGAATAAAACATATCAGCTATGAATTCAAAGAAAGCTTCGCAGTTCATCCAAACCTAATGGGTCTTCCCGAAGGCCCAGTCTGGTATCTATAGGGATCGGTTTATAACTAAAAAGCACCGCTGCAGAAGCTAATGCGCTCCCTGTTATTAGTACCGCAAGGCATTCCTTGTCATCTGCAATGATTTGCTGGTAAACGTTTTTTTTTTCCTTTCTTCTTGCCCTGTCAAAGAATAACTTTAGGTGCTTTTGGAGCCAACAAAAATGCGGTTTCGTCACAGTTAAAAACACGAGAAGGTTCCTTGAGAATGCCAGCATGTCCCTTATCCTCCAGTTCCTTAATTAAGCGATTGTACCACTCAAAAAGACTTCTCTTACAGAGGCTCTGGATGATGTCAAATTTTGAGAAATTCGACTAGAAATGGAAGGGTTTTTTTTTTCCTCCGCATGAATAATTTTAGTCTTACCGGGTTTTCCCCCTTTAAACAATGAACATGGACGTTTAATTTCCTTGAGGTATTTTTTCACGCTGACAAATATTTTTCAGTTGTTACTATGGTATGGACATATTTGGCTATATGGTATGGCGATTTTGGTATGGTCAATTGTTCAATATGGCTTAGTGTATTTTTTTCCACATTTTCGATAATTCATGCATTGGATTTCCCCGTTTGAAATAATGGTTCAGAAAGTATCTTGTACCATTTATCATTTCTAATGAGAGGTTTGGAAGATTACTTTCACCCTACTCACAGATATGATTACATACTGCCCCTTTGGGTATAACTGTGAATCCGTACAAGGATTGTACCGCTCCTCATCTTTTTGATATAGTACCATTACTAATCATTATCATTTGATATGATACCATAACTGCCGCTTAGCATTTGATATAGTACCGTTACTGCCCCTTATCATTTGACATGGTACATGGTACAAGTTAGAGATGAGCATGGGACAAGTTTCTCGTTCCAGATCCCATACCATGGGACGGATTCACTGTCCTATCCCATCCCATGTTCGTCCCACTATCCCATCCCAAAAACCTAAAATTTGCGTCCCATCCCATCCCATTCATCCCATCCTATTCCGGTCGCGTGGCCCGTCCCATTCATCCCATTTTTTCAATTCAGCAGACTTTCTTTTCGGTTCAGACTTTCTTAACGACAATTCGTTCAAATTTAATTTTTTCCGTAATTACTTTAGCTGACATCGAGAAATCCTTTCTTGTCGCAAACGGATCGTAAGACGGAATTACATCGTTATCACAGAAATCTCAGCAATTAATTATGCACAAACTAGATTTACTAGATTATCAAAACTTGTCCCACTCCGTCCCGTTGAAATTATTCGTCGAATTCCATCCCATCCCACGCAACGTTCATACCACTCATCCCATCCCATGGGACGGCGGGATGGGATGGGATGGGTCGATGGGATCCCATGCTCATCTCTAGTACAAGTATTGTACTGCCCCTTGTCATTGCTTGTGTCTGTAAAGGTAGTACGTAACTCTGAAGGGAATATCTTAAGATTATGTTGTATAATATCTTTCCTCCGATGAAGATTTTGGATTGAGGATATAAATCATGTGTGTTTAGATATGTGTGTAAAGAAAAATATAATTTTCTTGAATATTACTCTGCTTAAAAACAGCATCATAGTAGTCCGAGACAACGGACAACGGATAACGGATAACCTAGACAACGGGTACTATTTGTTATTTTATTTATGTTATAATTTTGTAAAACTAGTTAAGTGAATTGGGAATCGACATTACAATTAAAAACATTAATTGTCGTTTTTTTTCTTATGGGTAAGATTTTGTTATTGGAATGTATAATAGTTAGTATTGTTTTTAAAATTTGTTTAATATTCATAAATAAATTCTTTTCTTATAGAGCAACTCAAGAGTGTTTTAAATTGACTGTGTTGACCTGTGTTGATGTGTGTAGATTTTATGGCTGATTTTGCACCCAAGATGAGTGAGGTGAGAGATGAGCGGAGCGAGTTTTAATATTTATATATTTGGGTATGACTGTGGACCGAGGGCATTGAACCAGATATCTTGGGATATCAAACGATATTTTTTCATCAATTTTTTCTATTTTTTTGTATGAGATGCCCTACAAACTGATTTCATGAAAAGGATGGTTGCGACTGTTACTACGTGGCAATACATACTTACACTGACTTGAAAAAATCACCATTTTTACAATATGTAAACCACAACCACAATTATAATATGTAAAAATATTATATAACTTGTTATTCACAGTTATATACACATATATACACAGTTATAATTTAAATATGTATAACATTTAACTCGAGTTTCGACTGGTGAAGATAATTTTCAAGTGGATTACAAATTGATAATCAATAGTGTAGCATGAGTTTTAGCAATAAAACTGAATAACTTTTTCAAGCAATACAATTTACACCAAATATTCTGTAGATAATTTTTTTGCCCTATCGGAACTGTTGAAATCAATAACAACCAGAATAAACTCCTCTTCTAATAAACTTCTCTAAACCAAATCTTTTGATGTTAATGGTATGTTTTCTAATATACCTACTAAAGAGTGCCTCGAAATCATTTGAAATTTAATTGATAGAGATAATCCTTATAAAATCAGAACTCTCTATATCAATAACAATAGGACATCAGAGTTGGGCACACAACCAGCTAACAATATTACACCTCCAAGGAAAAGGATTAAAACTGGACCTCAAAGCTGCAAAAGCTGGAATCTTAGGAAATCGGGAAAACCATTAACAACAGTTCGAGTAATTGTCTCAATGAAGAAACCGAATTTATTCATTGATTCTTCCATTCTAATTTGATTAATCCGAACCGCATATATGAATCTACATACATGTTATATCAAAACCGCAATATCAAATATTCATAATTAGTACAAACCCGATTAATTCATACCGCGTTACATAGAAACTCCCTTAGGAGCTAAGCAGCTTTCTTAAGCAATAAATTAATTACAAACTTTTTTTAATCAATTATTACTCAAGAAGGACATCGCAATCAAAAATTAAAACATGTGTAATATTGAAAACGAGTTTAATCGGGAATGTCAAGAGTATCGTTTTAAATTCTAATTTTATTGAATAATTCATTAAAAAAATTGTTAATTATTAACTCTCCAAGTTTCCACTTCAATAATTTGTACGATAAACAACAAAAATATGTACGCAAGACGGACGTCCTTCCGCAGAAATAAACATAATTTACTAAAAAATAATTGGCAATAAAATTAATTAAACAACTTTTGCAAGCAAATAATTAAACCATATATTTACAAGCAAATAAAGGGTGACACATTAAGAGTGTCCTGTTTTTCCATAACAAAAACCAAAAGATGCAATGACTTATCTGTCATAATTTTAATTGTATAATAATAATAATATAATAAATCATCCTTATTGTTATAAATAAATGCAAATATAACAATTTGCCATTGACCCCCGGTCTTTCTGCCGTGTTTAATATTCAGTGAACCTTTTATTAAAGTATTTTAATAGATCGAACTTTATTGTTCAAACTCGGAGGTGGTTTCGAAAACAGTTTAATTTTCCAGCGCCGCCAAACAACAGGACAATTACAAGATGGGTCGAAAAATATTGTCGAACAGGTTCTCTCATGAATACTAAACTTGCAGAAAGGAAAAGAACTGCTCCACCTAAAGTGAATACTTTGCAAATAAGGAAGAGAATTGAAAAACATTTCAATAAACCCGTGCGACGCTTATCGCAGCAAACAGGAGGAATTTCACGTGAGTTGATAAGAACAATTTTATAGAAAGATTTATTCTTTCGGCCTTACAAAGAGCAAAAAGCCCTAAAACTTCTTCGAATAGGCCGGATCTCATGTCTAGAATTCAGTCGATGGATTTTGGGCTGAGGGAACATTTTCAATTATATAGGGAGAGGAGCAAACAAAATTTACGTTACTGGTCTGCCGAAAACCCTCAAGTTATATTCTTAGAAGAGCTGCATCAAAAGGTTATGGTGAACTGTATGGTGTGGAACATGCTCAGATGAAGTATTGGGAACGTATGTTTTTGAAGATGAAATGGGAAACGCAGTAGTTGTCAATAGTGAACGTTATGTGGAGATGCGTTCTTAATGGAAGCCATCGCTCAACTCCAATTAACAATAAACGATATTTGGTGTCGCAAGAAGGCCCCGTGTATCCAATATATCTATGCGAGCGTTACGAGAGTTCTTTTCCGGTCGTCTGATTTCCCAGCATAAAGATCAGTTGGGAAGCCACAACTGATCCCCATCGCTCCCAGGATTTGTCGACTTTGGATTATTTCTTATAGAGTCATGTTAAATCTAAAGTTTATCAGAACCGATCTGAAACCCTGGTGGATTGAGAACGAAACATAAAAACTATTGTTGCATCAATCTCTATCATGTCATTGTTTCATCGATCTCAGTCAATCTATTTGATTTAACTTTTAGGTATTAATTGTTAATTTAGGATTCAGCATTTAACTTGCTTGATAGTTACACGCCAGTAGAACAGGCAGATTTCCGCAAAGGATTCAGCACCATATACTACAGAAATTAAGAACGCTTATAGAAAAAACAACGGAGTACAACATACCCATTCATCTTGCATTCGTAGACTATCAGAAAGCATTCGTTTCCATAGAAAGTTGGTCCAGCTTGTCCAGATGGATCATACAAGCAATGGACGGCGCCAGAATCGACTCACGCTAATCTCGCTCAAATCTTATCGAACTCAAATCTTATATAAATCATACACGCAAAACGCAACCCTCTAAGTAAAAATTAACGAAAACCTAATGACAAACAGCATCATGATCCGAAGATCTCCCTGGCGTACCCCCAGGGAGACCCCATATATCCAAAACTATTTAAGACGGCGCTATAAATCGTTTTTAAAATACTAAACTTGGACCATTAGAGGTATAAACATTGATGGCATCTTTCTGAACCACCTGCGATTTGCAGATGACATAGTCCTCATCAGCAGCGATAGGCTATGAACTAAAGGCCGTGTTAGAACAACTAAATATAAAATCCAACCAAGTAGACCTTAAGATTAACCTGTCCAAGACAAAAATAATGAACGATCTAAATACGGGCACCACGATAAGTAACAACCTTCAGGTATGCAGATGATGCAGAGTATAAAATCCAACCAAGTAGACCTTAAGATTAACCTGTCCAAGACAAAAATAATGAACGATCTAAATACGGGCACCACGATAAGTAACAACCCTCAGGTATGCAGATGATGCTGTTATTTTTACAGACGGCCTAGCTTCCTTACAACTTCTAATGGACAGTGTTACATCATAAAGTCGACAATATGGGTTGGAAATAAACACCAACAAGACAAAGTTCATGAAAATCTGTAAAGACCAAAACACCCGCGCTATTTTATTGGTAGACGGAACTCCTTTAGAAAAAGTGAACAAATACACATACTTGGGCACGAACATAAATGATAACTGGGACCATTCTGTGGAGATCAGAACGCGTATTGAAAAGCCAGAACGGCATTTATCAAGATGAAGAAAGTCTTTACCAGCCACGACTTACAGCTGTCAACGAAAATTCGAGTACTGCGATGCTACATGTTTTCGACCCTTTTTTATGGAGTCGACTCACGGACGCTTACGGAGGCCTCCTCCAAAAAACTTAAGGCATTTGAAATGTGGCTGTACCGAGGAATCCCACGAATACCTTAAACAGAGAGAATAACCAATACGGATGTGCTGAGAAGGATGGGAAAGGAAAAAGAAGTCCTAAATACAGTTAAGACTCGAAAGTTACAATATCTGGGACATATAATGCGTAACGAGAGCCGATATGTTCTTTTGCAGAAGATCCTCCAAGCCAAGGTATATGGAGCTTGAGGAATGTGTAGAAGGAGAATATCGTGGTTGAAAAATTTAAGAACGTGGTTCAACCAATCAACCACTCAGCTTTTGTGCTGTTAACAAAGTTCGAATAGCCAACATCCGGAACGGATAGGCACTCTAAGAAGAAGAACAGATAAATAACACCACCATAGTAGTAGTAGAAGAGTACTCCTACCTTGAACAGGCCATTAAGCTGGTGAAGGGAAACCAGATAGTCGAAATAAAGAACAGAACAAGACTAACGTGGGCTGCCTTTAGCAGACTAAGTCACATTCTCAGAAACAAGGACATCCCAATACATTTTAAGCGCAAAGTTTTCAGCTCCAGCATAACACCCGTAACAACATACGGCTTGGAGACAATGGCACTGAAAAAGCAAAGAAAGGACCATCTAAAGACATTGCAAAGAGCAATGGAACGAGCCATGATAGGAATCAGTTTGCGAGACAAACTTAGGTGTGACGAAATCAAACGAAGAACTAAGGTAGTGGATGTAAAACAGAATGGCAGAACTTGAATGGCGATGGGCAGGACACGCGGCAAGGCAACATCAAGATAGATGGACAACGAGATTAATCCAATGGAAACCAAGACAAACCAAGAGGAGTGCAAGACGATAACCGACAAGGTAGACGGATGACAAAACAACATGCCAGGAACAAGTGGCTCCAACTTGCGCAAGACAAAACCACATGCAAAGAGATGGAAAAGGCATATGTTATAATATTTGTCATATGGACAAAAGAAAGCTGAGAGAAAAAAAAAATAACTTATTAATAAACTTTAGATTTGATTCTACAATGTTCAACAAGCTATTTGGTGTCCAAATTACTTTTTTTTCCTCTAACCAATGTGGGTCCAGGGGAGTTAGACCTTAAAACACTGTGGCCCATTGGCCTATTGTATTTCCCCACATTGTTTCGTTCATGCAAATAGATCCAGTCCCTCTATTAGGTCCAGGATTCTATGTGCCATGTTTTTCACGGGGACTCTCTCAGCTGTAATATCAAGCTTGTGTCTCCTACGTGCAATTGTTTCACAGTGGAAGATTATATGGGCGGCGGTTTCGTCCTCCTCATAGCATAACCTGAATAAAGGTTCATCCTTCCAGATACCCATTTTATGCAGGTGTTCTCGTAGGGGGCAGGGTCCTGTAAGCAGACCTACCATAATTGCGATCTGCTTCCTTGGCAGTTGCAGAATTTCAGCAGTTAGAGTTCCCGATAGATTTACTAACATTCGTTTGCTGTGTGTCAGACCATTCAAATTGACCCACTGTAGACGGTGCTTAGTTGCTACCAAT
Source organism: Phosphuga atrata (assembly GCA_944588485.1). Taxonomy (NCBI): domain Eukaryota; kingdom Metazoa; phylum Arthropoda; class Insecta; order Coleoptera; family Silphidae; genus Phosphuga; species Phosphuga atrata. The sequence goes on from OX155901.1 coordinate 5,473,512, forward strand.
TTACAGATTTTATTTCGGATCGTGGTCTTGGTAATGTAGGGTCCGCTTTCAGCAATGATGTTTGCCTTGCAGGCTCTATCTTTTGCTAGCTTATCCGCCATTTCGTTACCCACCAGTCCCGTGTGGCTAGGCACCCAAGCGAGTGTGACCTTGTTGTGCTTTGCCAGGGCTTTTAGGTCCTGAAGACAGTTCCAAGCTGTCTTGGATTTGATTTCGTGACACGCTAGAGCATTAATCGCAGCCTGACTGTCCTTGAAAATGCGGATGTTTCTACTTTTGTAGTCCATTCTCAAATTTTCACGGGCACATACCATGATAGCGTGTATTTCTGCTTGGAATACTTTGGCTTGTGTCCCCAGGGGTACAGATAGGCTGCACTCTATGGACATTCCATAGATTGCTGCGCTAGTACCACTGTCTTTTTTGGAGCTGACCTACTTAGTTTTTTGATAAGTGCAGTATTAAAATCGGGACACTCTTAATGTGTCGCTCTTTATATAATTAAAAAATATTTGCAAGCTACAAATTATATTTCTGTTTTGCTTTTTAATACTTAATTGACTTCAAGAAAATGAAGTAAATTAAGCATTGAAAAAGCAAAACACAAATATTAAATTGCAAGATGGTCAAATACAGAAATTATATAAATTATATCAGAGAAAAGCAAAAATTTAAATGAATTATTAGTTATTATAATTAAATTTTAAATTATATAATCTAATCTGCAATTAATATAAAAAGTAACCAACAATTTGAATATATTTCCCGTTTGATTATTTTATTAGAGCTTATAATCAAACATCGATTACTATCAATCAATTAGCTGTTACAAATACTATATTATTAGCAACAATTCATTCCATTAACTAGATGTTATTGCATCTAATTATATCAATTTTTAACCTTCGGAAATTAATGCAAGAACAATAAACGTTGAAGAAAGTATTTTTAAGTTTAATTGTTTTCGTCGAGAAACTTCCTGCCAACTACAATAATATTTAAAACGTTTTTAAGTGTAAGAAAAGAATTAAGGAAACTATGGTCTTTAATTCACAAATTGACTAATAACATAAATAAAATATAATTATTAGTACGGTGTGGCACCTGCATTTTACTGCTAAGGTAGACCATGAGGTCAACCAGAAAAAGCCGTAACTTAATAAATGAAAATAATTATTTTTAAGTGTAAATTGGTTATAAGTGTGATTTGTTTGAATCGTTAAGATAATCCATTTTTAAAGGAACTAGCATTTGGAAACTTCTAGTATCTCTTAAAAATAATCAATATTGTATTTTATTTGATAATTTAGCGTTATTAATTCAATTAATTCGTAGGTTTTTGTAGTTTCTAATATATATACTTCCTTTAAAAAAACAGTACACCTAGTATTTATTGGACGATGTTAATGAAATTTATAGAATTTGATCATGTAAATGAACTAAATCGATGATCAAAAAATCTACCTGAAAAACAATAAAAGAAATGAATAATAATTAATAATGTGTTGGGTCTGCACGATTTCCCAAGCACTCATTAAAACGTCCAGACAAGCTAGAAATCAGGCTATCAATATCGACTTGAGAACTATCAACATAAATGCCAAAAAACGAACAGATTGTTTTATTTCTAATGTGTCATTTCCTACTTTGTATTTCTATGGGTGCTCTAAAACACACAGCTTGGTCTTGAATATTATTAAATTAGACTTAGCTTTATTTAAGATTAATTTATTCTTCGTAAACCATTGGTCCAGCACGTTCATTATCATATTTGTATTGTAACCAATATCCTCCGCAGACTTGTTAGTTAGTAGCAGACTGGTGTCATCTGCATATTTTATTATGTCGTGTTCTGTATTTACAATATTTTGAGGTAGGTCGTTTACGAACAGCGTTAACAGCAGCGGACCGGACCTATTACGCTACCTTGCGGAATCACAATATTGGTAGTTCTAGAAGTAGATTTTACATAACCTTGTTGCGTCTTTAATTTTGTTATTTGTTCTCGATTACTTAAGAACGATGCAATTAGATTTACCGTCACTCCTCGTATTCTGTATTTTTATAGCTTTTTTAGTAGTAATTTATGATCGACTAGATCATAAGCTTTAGATAGATCCAAGAGAAATCCTGTCGAAATTGTGTTATTTTCTAATTACTACAATATATTTGAAATAAACTTGAAACATGCTGTGTCTGTGTTTTTCCCTTTGTAAAACCATGTTGCTTGTTATTTAAACAATTGTAATTTTCCAAAAATGCATTTAATCTCAATTCAATAAGTTTTTCGAATACCTTGGAGAAGCTGGATAGTAGACTTATTGGCCTGTAGTTATCCAAACTTTTGGTGTTTCCGGATTTAAAGATCGGAGTTATTATTGATATTTTCAGCTTCTCTGGGAAAATACCAAATTGTAACACGTTGTTAAATATGTACACCAATGGTTGTGATATCTGATCACTGATACTTTTTATTAATGAAATTGTCACTTCGTCGTAACCAGAACTATTATTATTCTTCAGACTCTTGATTGTCTCACTAAGTTCTTCTGCTGTTGTAGGGTATAAAAAAATAGAATTTGGGTTCTCACTTATACTATCTTCATATTCTGTTTTTGGCATTTCTTCTTGTAGAATCCGCACCCTGTCTTCAAAGTGATTGTTTACTTGTACAGCTTTGATATGTGGGTCTTCATCTTGGCTTATGTAAGCCTTCATAGGTTTCTTTAATTCCACTATTTGTCTAATGACTTTCCATGTTGTTTTTTGAGGGTTAGCCGCCTTTATAATCTGATTAGCAAAATCTTCTCTCTTCGCTTCTTTTAATATTGATTTATATTTCCTGCGAGAATTGTTATATAATCTCTTATAGTTATTGTCCATTTGCGCAATAATTTGAATTAGTTTAAGGTTTTTCTCAATTCCTTGCAGCCGAGGATTTCACAGGATTTGTTGTTTCTTATGATTTCTGAAGATTCTGATGCGAGGAAAGCATTCATTGAAGATAGAGAGGAATATACCCAGAAATGCCTTCCACTGTTCATTCACGTCTTTTCCTTCTATATCAAGGACTTGGTGCCAATTTTCTTTTGCTAAGTGGTCTATGAACTGTTTAATGCGATATTCGTTAAAAATTCGCATTATCTGCGAATTCGGTGCTGATGTATTGGCTTTTATTTGAAATATTATTTTCTGTGCACAATGGTCAGATATATGGTATTGCATCGTTTTCACTTTATAGTTAATATTCGTATTTACAACAATATTATCAATGCATGTTTCTGAACTTGGACGGCTTATTTCCCTGAACGCAATGACAGCATTGAAAGAATCCAACAGAGATTCAAATTGCTGATTGATTATAGCTATTTTTTTCAGCATATCAATGTTGAAATCTCCAGCTATAATGAAATCTTCAGATTGTGAGTGGGTTTTTAATAAAAGTTTGTGAAAAAGATCCAAAAATTGATATTTTTTGATAAAGGCGTTCTATAAATCGCAACAATTATGAAATAGTTACTACCTATATTGGTTTCAATGTCCGCGATTTCGAGAAGAAATTTCATCGACATGCTATTTATGTTATTTCTAATTTTCCACTCCAGCTGTTTTTCGCAGTATATCGCTACACCCCCGTGCTCTCCAGTCATTCTAGAATAGTGAAACGCTAGTTTATAATCATTGATCTTTATAGTTTCCAGTTGGTTTTCGTCTTTCCAGTGCTCTGTTATTATCAAATGCTGACATTCTGGGTTCAATTCGAGCATTCGTGCCATCAATAGAGTTACCAATTGACTGGCAATTCTGAATAATAACACTCCACTCTCTTAATTTAAATATCGTTATAGGTTGTTTTACTATTAATGTTTCTGTGTCCATATTTTTTTCCAATTCCATATTTCTTAATTTATTCATTCCTCATTTTGGGTTGTAGAAAAAATCGCTTGACACATGTATATCTGGGCCATGTTTACGGTTTGTTTAATTCTGATAAATATTCGAATGGGGCAGTTATCTTGAAAGATGAATATTCATCAGGGTATTTTGCATCCAATTCTTGCATTGCAACGAATCTATTTTAATGTTATTGCGTAGGTAATCAATTACGTCTGTTTCTGTGAGAGATGGGTCTAATTTAAAGACATTGACATTGAGCGAACAAGACATTGAGCGAAGAAATATGCACACAATATTTCTTCGCTGCTTTGATTGTTGCAGTTTCCGAATTTCCAAAAATCGTAGCTTGTCGGTTACGCTCTGGTCTCCGTTTTTGTGTCTCCCCCAAATTTCTTCCGTATTTTCATTTTCGTGTATATCTACCGGATTACTTTTTTTGTGTATTTGTTGATTCCTACGTTGACTGGAACTTTTATCATTTTGGCTTGTTGACTTATCAGCATTTAAAACTAGAAAAACGTTATTGTCTTTTTGCGCGGATTCAGCAGGTAGAGGATTCACATTTTGAGATTTTAAATTGTTGTATTCTTCGGTTAAAGATGTGTAGAGTGATGTTATTTTCTCATTCGTTTGTAATACTGTATCTAATTTAGTGTTTAGAACAGCAATTGTAGCTGTTAATCTAGCCACTTTTGATTTTACAATCGCAGCTATGAAGTCCGAGAAAGCAGGGCTTGTAAGATACTCGATGACCTTAACGGACTGCCCTTCCGAAACTTTAGAACGCAACTCCCGTGACATACTTGATTTCACGTAAAGGTATAATAAACTTATTTATGTTAATAAAACTTATTAATAAAACTTAATAATCGACACGATCGGGCGACTGCTCGTCTCGAACGACGACCGAGAACTCTGAGAATTCTCGGATCTTTTGTAGAAAAATATTAAAAAGCATTGGCGATAATCCGTCCCCCTGTCGAACTCCAGTTTTAATGACAAAGAGCTCCGTTATTTAACCAATGAATTTCACTTAAAACGGACATAGTTCCTGTAAGCGTCTGTTCAATGATTTTTCGGGTTTTTCTGTCTATCCCGAATTCTTCCATGATTATAAAAAATGTTTCACGGTTTACAGAATCATACGCTTTTCTGAAGTCGACGAATGTAATTACTGTATTTCTACATATTCTCATTTGTAATATTGTTTTTAAGCTCCACACCTGTTCAGCACATGATCGCTCTTTTCTGAATCCTGCTTGGTATTCACCAATTAGTGGATCCACCTGGGGTTCTAGACTGTTTAAAAGTGCCTTGGAGAAGATTTTAGAAGTAATCGGGAGCAGGGAGTTTCCCCTGAAGTTATTGATGGCTCTTTTATCACCCTTTTTGTGTAACGAATGAATTAGAGCACATTTACAGTCTCCTGTTATTCGCTCCATCATCTGAAATAACGTTATGAAGTTGCTGCGTAAGTGTAGGATCGTTCAGTTTCCAGAATTCTTCAATGATCCCATCTTCTCCAGGTGCTTTGCTATTTTTCAGCTTTTGGATGATCTCCTGATTTTATTCTTTGTCAGGGGCTTGTGAGTCCGGGTGTGTGGAAACCGGAGGGGTGAATGCAAGTTTATTGTTATTTATATATATTTTATATATATTTACATCAATAAATGTTATTAACAACAGAGTGTAGTGACTTAGCTATCAATTATCAATTTTAAGCCGATGCATCAATTTAACCTTTGGTTTAAACTTATTATAAAGTCAACGTCCACTCTATAAACATTCTAACCATCAGTATGTTAGTTAATGACATTTAATTGGATATCTAAAATTACTGATTCCAAGCAGAAAGTAAAGAAACGGTGAGACACAGTGGCAGAATGTGATCCACATTTTTTACGGCTGTTGTTTATCTAAAAATATTTTGGTGGAAGTTATCAAATTCTACTTAAAATGGGTTCCCTATTGAGAGATATTTCTCTAAACTCATATCGTCTAGGTACAGGACCATTTAGATTTGACAAAATTTTAAACCTAGCAAACAATAACAATTTAAAACTTCAGCATTTTTAACTTGAGAGAACGTGAGTGTTCTTTGAAATTGAAGACACTCAATTTTAGATATCCAGCAGCAAATACGTTATTTCAATTTCACTCTATTTTCTATTTCTCTCATATTTTCTCACGATAATTTCTCCCATATCTTTTCTCATCTCTTGTGGTGTTGTCTGATTTTGTCCGGTCTTCTATAGTCTTGTCTAATCTTGTCTAACGTTGTCTGGTCTTGTCCGGTCTTCCATAGTCTTGCCTGGTCTTGTCTGTTATTCTCTGGTCTTTTCTAGTCACGTCTGGATTTTTTGTCTTGCTTGGTCGCGTCGGGTCTTGTCTGGTTTTATCTGGTCTTGTCTGGTCTTTTCTGGGTTAGTTTGGCATTATCTAGTCCTGTCTGCTCTTGTCTGATGTTGACTCATTTAATTTGGTTTCGTCTGATATTGTCTGGTCTTGCATGGTGTTGTTTGGTCTTGTCTGGTCATGTATGGTCCTGCCTGATCCTGCCTGGTCCTGTCTTGTCATAACATTTGAATGACGATTATCTTGTTTAAGATAAGTGTTTAAAATAAGTAGTTACCTTTTTTTATAATTTTTGTCAAAACCAATTGTTTCTGCTCTAACATCGACCTTTATTTAAATAATAAAACTTAATAAATAATAATAAATAATAATAAAACTTAATAAAGTCTGGTCTTGTATGGTCTTGTTCAGTCTTGGCCAGTTTTGTCCAATCCTGTCAGGTCTTATTCGGTATTGTTCAGCCTTGTCTGGTCTCGTCCGGTATTGGTTTTGCTGGTCTCGTCTTTTTTTTTCGGGAGGAGGGGTAAAATACATTTACGTACGGCCCCCAGTGCTCCAAATTGCTCTGGGGAGTGCGGGACTACTCGCCTCAATGGCTTGACTACCCACTAAAAAACACACTCCTCAATTCTGACCCCTTGCGGGACTGCCTTCTCAGCAGTACTTCGCTCGGGGTTTGCCTTCTGTTTATCTTATTCCTCTTTTTTTGCGATCCGTTTCGTCCTTCTCTTTTGCTATTATGACAGATGCGGCTAGCTTCTCCACTGCGTCCCAGCATTCTCTGCTTTGTAGCATAGTCTCCTGTAGGTTTTCTGGCGTCAGCTTTCCTCCCACCGTTATTTCCATTTCCATCCGTTGTTTCGACCATCTGGGGCAGTTGAAAAATGTATGGAGGCAATCATCCACCAGGTCCGGGCAGTACACACAATTTTCGGTCTCCCTCAGATGTCTGCGATAGAGGTATGCCATGAAGCTACTATGTCCGAGCAGCAGCTGCGAGAGAAAGTAGTTTACTTCTCCGTATCCTCGTGTCACCCATGGTCCTATGACTGGGATGATTCGTTTTGTCCAGACCGCACATCCGGTTTCCTGGTTCCATCTTGTCTGCCATTCGTGTATAGTGTCTTCTCTAATCCGACCACTGCTCTCCTCCCCTTCAAGGTACCTTCTTAGCCTTTCTTTTGCCATCAGATCTATTGGCATCAGCCCGGCAACTACCGACAGCGCTTCCGCCGAGGCCGTCCTGTAGGAACTACATATCCGTATTGCCAGCTATCTCTGTATTCTTTCATACATTCTTCTATATTTTCTAGTTCTTATCAACGATTCATACCACGTAGGAGCACCGTACAGCATTTTTGACAGTGCCACTGTGCAGAGTGTGCGTCTGCGGCTCGCCCTTGGTCCCTTAACATTTGTCATTAGCCTTCTCAGCTGTTCTACCGTATGGCTTACGTTTTTTGCTGTTTCCTGCAAGTGCGTAAACGTTTTTAGGTCTTTATCCAGTCGTAAGCCCAAATATTTTATACTTTTTTGTTTTAATCGTCGTATTTTTAAAACCTATGCTCATCTCAGATAGGGTCCTTCTCCCCACCAGTGCCAATGCTTCGGTTTTTTCTGGCGCAATTTCAAGACCCATTTCTTCCAGCTCCTGGTCTGTGATATTAAGCGACCATTCCACTTTCCGTTTCAAGTATTCCGCATTGCCATCTATCACCACCACTGCCAAATCGTCCGCGTATGCCACGAGGTGAGTTCCCTCCGGGAGGACCAGCCTGAGTATCCTGTTGTAATATGCAATCCATAATGTGAGACCCAAGACAGAGCCTTGTGGCACCCCGCTGCTTACCTCGATTTTTTTGCTTTTCCCTATTTCTATTTTCCTGTCTAAAATAGTTTCCAATCAGACGTTCTAGGTATGCCGATATCTTTTCTCCTTCCAGCGTTTTCAAAATCTCAGACCACGGTGCACTGTTAAAAGCATTTCGTATGTCTAGTGCCACCATTATCGCTAATTTCTTATGTCGGTAGGAAGGGGCGGAGGCAACCCTTGCTAGCCTGACAGCATCGACAGTTGATCTGCCTTTTCGGAAGCCATATTGTTGTTCTGACAGGGCGCCTTTTTCTTCAAGCTCTTGTTGCAGTCTGTTTCTTATGATGCTCTCCCATAATTTACCTGGTGCATTTAGTAAGCATAGAGGTCGATATCTGTCCTCGGAGTCTTTTTGTTTTTTCGGTTTTTCTGTAAGCACTAAGCGAGCAGTTTTCCAGATTTGCGGGAATCTCTCCTCTCTCAATAGTCTATTCAGGCATGCTCTACAGGTCTCTTCGTGATTTTCTAGCACTATTCTAGATATTTCCGGAGATATCCCATCCGGCCCAGGTGTTTCTCCATTTTTCATTTGGGTAACCGTAGTCCTTAATTCCTCTGCTGATATTTCCTGTACTATCTCGTCGGTTTCTTTCTTCTCTTGTGGGGTCCAGTTTAACGGCCGGTGGGTTGGGAAGAGTTTATCCGCCCATTTCAGTTGTTTTCCTTCCTGTAGTATATTATTGCCTCTCAGCATTTTGCTTTTCTTCATGACAATCTGGTACGCTAGTCCCCAGACGTCATCTTCCAGCTCCTTTATCAGCTCGTTCCACCTGCGTTGTTTGGCTTCTTTTATTACCTTCTTTAGGGAATCCCGGCACTTTCTATAGATTACCCATAGCTGCTTTTCTGCATTCTCTCCATATGTGCTTCTACCTCTCGTGGCAAGGCGCCTTGCCCGTATACACTGTGGTCTGCTCTCTGCTATCCCCTCATGCGACCAGTAAATAGCTGGCTTACTTCCCATCTTTCCCTTATACTTGGTAAGTACTTCATTACAGGTTTTTTCTACAGCATTTATCAGGAAGTTTTCGTCTTCTGGGAGCCATGCCTTATTATTTAATTGCCTTTTTAGTGTCTCTTTGAACTTGTCTAAATCACCCGTTTTTATTTTCCATTTTCTTGTGGTGGTGCATTCCTCTTGCTGATTTTCTTTTCCGAGTTTTGTGCTACTTGTCAGTGTAAACTATATATATTTGTGATCCGACAGGGTCTCTGTTTCTTTTAGTACCGTCCAGTCCATCATGTTGTCGTATGTTTCTTTCCCTGCTATCGTTATGTCGATAATTGAGCTTTGGTTTCTCCGTTCGAAGGTGGCCTCATTTCCCGCATTGCAGATTATCAGATCGTGTTGTGCCAGAAAGTCAAATAGAAGATTTCCTCTCTCATCATGTGTATCCGAACCCCACGCATAGGACTTTGAGTTAAAGTCCCCGCCTACCAGGATCCGTTTCTGTTTTTGACGTTTGCCAATGTCCTCGCCTAATTCGCTTAGGAAATTTTCAAATTCGCACCTCTGGCAGGCGATATGTAGCAGCTGTAGTGTATAGCGTATGCCGTATCGATCCAGACAAATCCTTTGGCCGTGCCTTGGTCAGTTATTCTTATTTTGCCCAGTACTCTAATTCCTACGTCTTTGTTTGCATCTGTATACCATCCTCTTGTCCCGTTTTTATTTGGCTCGCTACCCATTATTACGTCTGCTTTTCTTTCAGCTGCTGTTTTAAATGCTAGATCCATTGCACCTTGGCTCCTGTTTAGGTTTATTTGTAGAAATTTTATTTTTTTGTCTCTGTCCTTCGTGCGCCGTGTCGTCTTCCGATATGTATTTTGGATGTTCATTGTTTGTTAGTTTGATGCTCTGGTCTCAGTTTTCTTAATTCTCTTCTGTTGGTTTGCTAGGGCTTCCCTAAATTTCTTGCACCTGCCCCCTCCTGCTGGGTGGCCAGTTTCCTCGCAAAGGGGGCATTCTGGTTGGTTTTCGCATTCCCTTGAGTTATGTCCTTGTTTGCCACAATTATATCTATCTTCCTCACTCTGACATTCCTTCGCCCGGTTTCTATAGCTCCAGCACTTATAGCATCGGGGGACGTCCACCCTCTCTTGTACTTTGCATCTGCTCAGCCCTACCCTTAATGTCTCTTTTGTCATAAGCGTGTTGGTCATCTTTCCCTACCATGACAGTCACCGCTTGTGTGTTTCCGTAGCTTGGTCTTAAGTTCCCCACTTTCACTTTTAAGTTTCTCTCATCGGGTCTATCGTACCGGTTAGCCCAAGCTCTGTGGCTAATGCCTCCGCCGAACATCCAGGGCTAAGGCAATCCAAAGTGATGCTGGGATCTTTTAACCAGAAGAGAACAAAAGCTTGCCTGAAACTAAGCAGGAACAAGCTTAGAATTCTGACAGGAGTCCTGACGGGACACTGCAGACTTAGGAAACATCTCAAGGCCCTAGGCCTAGAGGAGGATGACGGATGCAGATTCTGTGGCTTAGCAGAGGAAACTCCCATACGTCTGTTGAAAGACTGTGAAGCATTACTCAGCAAGAGACAGATATACCTTGGGGCTCACTGCTTGAACACAGAGGAGCTGCAGGTCTTGAATTCCACCCAGATCCTGAAATTCCTAAACGAATCAGGATTAGAGGAGGTGCTCTAAATGGGTAAGTACACCAACACTTGGAGGAGGAGGGTGGGGTACAATAGATCTATATAGGTCGCAGTACAAATCGTCGCCATCATATCTACAATCTACAATGACTCGGCCACATCATTTTTTGTTGCCATCGCGTCCACTCCCTTTATGTGTACTGCTTGTTTGTTTTCGTTGGAGATATTTCTTACTTTAACATCTTTTACCTCCTCCGTGATTGTGTTTATTACCTTTTGGAGACCCTCCGCGTCCCTGTCCGTGACTATAAGCAAGCTTCCATTTTTGGAGCTTCTGAGAATCCTGATTATTTTAGCCTTTGCCGTACTATTCATGACTGTCTTCAGATCATCTAGTAGCGTCATATATTCTCCCTTCTGTCTAGTGATAGTTATGGCGAACGAATCCCTTTCCTTCTTGTTTTGTCCGGTTCGCCCTGCTTCGTTTTCTCCTTGTCTCGTTTCTTTGGGCGTGTAGATTTCTACTTCAACCTCTCGAGCTAAGTTTGCTGGTCTCATCTAGATTTGTTTGGTCTTCCCTGGTCTTGTTTGGTTTTGAATGATCTTGACTGGTCTTGTCTAGTTTTGTCTAGTTTTGTACGGTCTTATTTGATCTCGTCGAGTCTTGTCTGCTTTTGTCTGGTATTGTCTAGTCTTGTGTAATCTTATCTGTTCTTTTCTGGTCTTGTCTGTGTTATCTGGTCTTGCCTGGTCTTGTCCGGTATTATCTGATCTTGTCTGGTCTTTTTAGGTCTTGTCCGGTCTTGTCAGGTATTGTATGATTTGTCTGATCTTGTCTGATCAGGTCTGGTCTTGTCTGTTCTTGTCTATTCTTGTCTGGTCTTCTTTGGTCTTGTCTGGTCTTGTTTAGTCTTGTCTGGAATTTACTCGATTTGTCTGGTCTTGTCTCATCTTTGTATTGTACTATTATATAGTTTAGTTATACCGAGTTATGTTCTTCAGAACAATAATCATATTTTTTATTTCATCATTTTATTCTGCATATTTTTAGTGCCCAATCACCATTGAGATGGAAGATTTAGTCTGCAAGATATTAAGTTTATTAAGTTTCTGACATGAACTACAATGTTAATATTTGAAGTAAGATATTTCAATAATAAAATTTGTATGCAATATGCTAACAGCTAGATTTGAAAAGTGTAAAGACCAGACAAGACCAGACAAGATGAAACAAGACCAGACAAGACTGGTTTAGTACAAAACGCTTTTGAACTAAATCACAATTTAATATTCTTTTCTCAAATATAACGGTTTTCGTTTAAATATGTATTTATGGATTAAATCACTAAAAACTAATCTAAATTACATTGTACCTTAATACATGCAAAATCTCTAACAAAACAATGTAAGGTAAAAAGATTATAAATTAATTTAAATGTTGTGGATAAATTTCTGACATTCTCAAAAACTTATCCAGATAAATTTATACGAGAATATCTTAATCATTTATCATATTTTTTGTAATATTTACTTACTTATAAATATATTGTTGTTTAATTTTACTTAAATTTATTTATACCATAAGTCTGATCTGATCTTGTTTAGTCTTGTTTGACCTCATTTGGTCATGTCTGGTGTTGTCTAGTCTTGTCTAGGTCTTGTCAGGTTTCGTCTGCTCTTGTCTGGTCTTGTATCGTATCGCCTGGTCTTGTCTGCTCTGGTCTGATCAGATCTGGTATTGTTTGGTCTTGTCTGGTCTTCTCTGGTCTCGTCTGGTTTTGTCTGGTCTCGTCTAGTCTTGTCTGCTTTTGTCTGGTCTTTTCTGCTGTTGTCGGGTCTTGTCTAGTCTCGTTTGGTCTTATCTGCTCTTGTCTGGTCTTGTCTGATTTTGTCTGGTCTCCTCTGGTCTTGTCTGATCTTGGCTATTCTTATCTGGTCTTGTTTGGTTTTGCCTGGTCTTGTCTGGTATTGTTTGGTTATCTCTGGTCTTGCTTGGTTTTATCTGGCCTTGTCTAGTTTGTCTAGCCTTCTCTGATCTTGTCTGGTCATGCCTGGTTTTGTCCTGTCTTCTCTAGTCTCGTCTGGTCTTGTCTGGTCTTGTCTAGGCTTGTCTGGTCTTGTCTGGTCTTGTCTGGTCTTGTCTGGTCTTGTCTGGTCCTTGTCTGGTCTTGTCTGGTCTTGTCTGTCTTGTCTGGTTTTGTCTGATTTTGTCTGGTCTTGTCTGGTCTTGTCTGGTCTTGCCTGGTCTTGCCTGGTCTTGTTTGGTCTTGTTTCATCTTGTCTGGACTTGTACTGTTGTATAGTTTAGTTATACCTTGCTATATCTATTTGTTATTTTATCACAGTATGCTACATATCATTTACTGACTAGTCCCCCATTTAGATAGAAGAGTCTGATAGCTTGCAAGATATCAAGTTTATTTTTTCCAGTTTCTTACATGAACTACAGTGTTGATAATTTGAGCAACATATTTCAATATTTGTATTTGTATGCAATTGTAGATTGTAGATATGGCGGTGTCGACTTTTACTGCGAGCTTTATAGATCTATGTTTGTATGCAATGTGCTAATAGCAAAAAAACCTTCCTAGATTCTAAATTTCTAACAAAAGAATTTTAGGTAAAAAGTTTCAAAACGTATTTAAATTTTGAGGATACGTTTCAGAACTTTCTCGTATACTTACCGAGATAAAAGACAGGAATGTCAATCATTTATTATCTAAGTATAAAAACCGCAATTTTATAATCTTGACTTACTTATAAACACGTTTTTGTTTAATTTTACATAAATTTGTTTATGCCATAAGCATTTGTGTCACAAAATTAACATAAATAATTTTTGCAACAGTTTGGTTTCTTTATCTTTGTTGTAAAACATGTGGCTCGAAATGTTTATTTGGTTTTTATTTTGTCCAATTTGCAAAAAAAATTCTCATGCTATGTGTGATATCATGGCTTTAATTAATCTATTATTAGCAATGATAAAACTTGGAAATTTTCAATAAAATTATATATTTCAACTATAAATAGTGTGTGCAGTTTGCAAGTTCCGCTATTTGTTGTTCTTTTATTTGCAAAATGCGGTAATTAAACGATTATATGAATAATAAACAGAATGCTAAATTTACTTTTAGTTTTAGCGAATTCATCAAAATATTGTTTTGTACGTTTCTTCTTATGCTGAATTAGTTGTATGTCTACTATAACACGTTTTCATCAAAATATATTCAAACTAAGTACTTTTGAACTAAATCACAATGTAATATTCTTTTCTCAATTATAACGGTTTTCGTTTAAATATGTATTTATAGATTAAATCACTAAAAACTAATCTAAATTACAGTGAAGATTAATGTTGCAACGCACTGATATTTTCTAACAAATTTAAATTAAACCTAATACTTATAAACACACCTATAATAGGCACTGTTTTAGTTTAAGTATGTAGAGATTAAATCATTAAAAACTTATCTAAATTATAGTGAGATTAGAGTAGCAACAAAATAATATTACATAGGAAATCCTAATACTTATAGGCACACACATTTAGAATAGATTTCAAATTAGACAGATGTATCATCATCAGCTTTGGCTCCACAACTCATTATGCGTCTTGGACTCCTCTTAGAATTTTTTTCCATTCCAATCTATTCCGGGCCTTTGCTTTCAATTCGGTCGCCTTCATTGCTATTAGAGTCCCCTGCACTTGGTCCAGATATCTTGTTTTTGGCCAGCCCCGTGTCCTTTTCCCTACTGGGTTTTGTCGTGTAATAAGTTTTGCTGGCTCTGAATGCTTCATTCGCTCGATATGTCCTATCCATCTCAATCTAGCTATTTTTATAGTGTAGTTCGTACTATAAAAATAGCTAGATTGAGATGGATAGGACATATCGAGCGAAAAACCTGTGTGTTCGTAAAGGTGGTACAGCTTATGGTTGTATCGCCGTCTCCATTCTCCGTTTTCCTGTACGCCTTTATATATGAGTCTTAGAATCATTCTTGCGAAACATCCCAAAATTCTTTCTTCCTTCTTGGTTAGGGTCCAGGTTTCGGTTGCGTATATCAGTATAGGTTTTATTAGGCTCCTATATATTTGCCATTTGGTTCTTCTGGATATAGTCTCGGATTTTAGGTGTCGCATTAGTCTATAATATATTCTATTTGCAAGGTATAATCTTCCTTTTATCTCTTAGTTGCTGTTATTGTTCACAATTTGGGAGCCCAGGTATATGAATTCCGATACCCCTTCGATGTTACGTGTCCCGATAGTTACGTTTTGTACTTGTGCATCCCGCGTAGAAACAAACATGTATTTTGTCTTATCTGTGTTTATTACAAGATCCATCCTTTTTCTTGCAGCTTCAATGGCCGTGAATGCTTGGATCATATTATTTTTCGAGTTAGTTATTATATCTATATCGTCCGCGTATGCTAGTAGCTGTTCTGAATTGATCGTTGATTATCGTGCCTATTTTGTTTACTCTAGATTCCTTGATTACTTTTTCAAGGGAGATGTTAAATAAGGTACACGATAGGGCATCTCCTTGCCGTAATCACGTGTGTGTAGTAAAACATCTTCATTCACTATTTTGCATCCTAACTCTGTTTTCCACTCTTGAAAGAGTTACCTTCGTAATAAATACCAGATGTTGTGGTATGCCTAGTTCAATCATTGTTTCGAATAGTATTTTGCGATTGACAGTGTCATACGCGCTTCTGAAGTCAACAAATAGATGGTGCGTGTCAACGTTATATTCCTGAGTATTCTCTAGGATATGCCGTAGTATAAATATCTGGTCTACTGTGGACCAATTTTGACAGAATCCGCACTGGTAGTTGATCTCATTCCCTGAATAAGGTCGGATGCGGTTGAATAAGGAATTGGTTAGTATTTTGTAGGCAGTATTTAGGAGAGTTATGCCTCTGTAATTGTTGCAGTCTAGTTGGTCAACTTTTTTAGGTATAGGAATGATTATGTCCGTGTTCCATTCCTCTGGTATAGTTCTTTATTGCCAAATCTCCGCTATAAGCTCTTGGATGCGTGTGGCTAGTTCTTTACCTCCTTCCTTGATCAGCTCCGCTGCTATACAATCGTTGCCTGGTGCCTTGTTGTTCTTCAACCTTTAAATGGCTTTCTCTATATCTGTGATGCTTGGTACTTCGTTTCGTTCTCTGTCACCTTGATTTGGATTCATCCTTACTTAATCGATATCTTCCCTGTTGTTTGTTTTCTTTTTACGTTCTTCGGAATTATCCGCCCACCGATTTAGTATCTAATCTGTTTCAGAGTGTTTCTAATATGTATTGAGGTGGTCAAGTGGGTGTCCAGTGGAGAGATATATAAAACAATTATATAGGCTTAACAACATATATATTAACAGGACTAAGACTTTGTAAAGTACGTCTTGACACTTCGAAGGGTGGGAGCAGAGAGAGCGAAGTCTCATCTGCGACCACCTGACTCGACTCTTATCTCTTAAAAGACAATACACTCTGGAGGAGGACAAACGAATAATAATTCAGAATACAGTACACTACATTTCCTTCCCCTTACAAAAAGACATAAGACGTATAAAATACATAAGATGGATACTTTAAAATAATAATTGATTCAAATAAACTGAATAATAAATAATTATAAAAACAATAAACAAAACACTATATTAAAAATAATAAAATTGACATAGGTTGTACGCAAATCTGACTGGGGGTCTCACAATTCTACCCGAACGCGTTTTAATTTCAGTAGGATCAGGACTACTGTGTTAAGATGGAGCAATTGATGGTCTTAGCGGTAACGGTTGATCAACTATAACCGCTGGTCTGTTAAAATCAGAATCCAGTGTTCATCCTTAAGTTCACAGTAGCATCCTTAAGTGAACTTAACTTAATTTGGTTATAGTGAACATTCTTTATATCTCCTCCTTCGGACAACTTTACCAAATACCTCAATGGACTGACTTTCAATTTTATGACTGCCTTTAACCATTTCTCTTGACTTTTAAATGTCTTAGGAAAACTAACACATTAGTTCCTTTTTCAAAAACTATTGACGACCTATCCCTACTATGACGTTTAAAAACTTTATCCTTTTTAGACATTAATGACAAAGGGGTACGAGGGACATAAGACAACAAACTAGCCATTGGCGAAACACCTGTTACGGACGATGGCATTAATCTGTAACTAAACAGACAATCTGTAAGACGTTGCTGAATAGTAAGGTTTTTTTCACCACCTTCTGATAACAGCGATTTTACTAACTTTTTAAGCGTTTGAACTGATCTTGCGGCCAACCTTTTAGACTCTGGGTGGTATAGACTATATATAGACGGTATAGACTATCTGGGTGGTATATCTCTGGGTGGTATTTACGCTGTAAATAACAATTTGATACCTTTACTATCACAACATTTTTTAAACTTGAACGATGAAAATGGAGGACCATTATAGCAAACAATAGTATAAGGATATGCAAATCGCGACATAACTTTTCCAATTTACATTTTAAATCGAAAAAAATAGTTGATGACATTAAAATTAAAACACTCTCCGCATTTTGAGTAAGCATCACACATAATTAAGTAACGATTTCCACGCAATCAAACAAATCTAAATGGACTCTTTCCCAAGGCTTCCTTGCTTTGGGTCATGACTGCCTAATTTTTCTTGAATTGGACTTTTGAACTGATTGACAAATAGAACACTAAGATATTACTCTCTCGATATCTTGATTTAAATTTAGCCACCAAACATATGACCTAGCTAATAATTTAGTTCTGACCATACCAGAATGATGTAATAATTTTAGTACTCTAATTTGTAAGGAACGTGGTATAACCACTCTATTACCAAAAAAAAGACATCCTGCCTATCGCGCACTGTCAGAATTTCTCTTAATTTATTATTACGTTTATAAACATCTTCCGTTGGAAACGGAGACCAACTCTTTAAAATTAATTCTTTGACCTTGCAAAGATGGAGATCTGTGTGTGATTGAATTTCCGAAAACGGAACAATTGGAGTAGACAAATAGATAAAATCACAATCTGGTACATCTACTGGTGAGCAGACGGTAAACGAGACAACATATCTGCTTGAGGAATTTTAGTTCCATTCTTAAAAACAATATCAAAGTTATAAACTGACAAAATAATAGACCTAACTAATCTAGATGATGCCAAAATTGGAACTTTCCTATTCTGAGCAAATAAGAAATATAATGGTACATGATCACTATAAACCGTAAACGGTCTTCCAAATAAATATTTGTGGAACTTTTGTACACCAAATATGACTGTCAAAAGAGGGTTTTTTTATGAAGTTGACTATAATTGCTCTGAGCTGATGTTAATGAAGCAGACTCAAAAGCTATTGGACACTCTACTCCGTCAATTAAATGACTTAAAACAGCACCTACTCCGTAAGCGCTGGCATCTACAGCTAAACTAACTGGTTCTGATGGATCAAACAAAACTAAAAGTTCAGACAACACTTCTTTTCTGTTTTCGAAAGCACTCTCCCTAACCGAATTCCATTCCCAATGAACATCCTTTCTTAACAACTCATGTAAGGGTTCTAACAAAGTGGGACACATTCTAATAAACTGTCTTTATAAAAACTTAACATACAAAACTTAACTTTTGTAGAGGAGGTGCAGACATATTTTATCTACCTTAGACTTTCAGGGACTTTTTCCTCGACTTGACAAAACGAAACCCAAAAATTACTAAAAAAAATCGCAAAATCTACAAAAAATTCGCTCTTAGCGACATAAATTTTTACTTTAAACTCTTCTAAACGGGTCAGTACCCTAAACAAGACTTTCTCACATCCTTTTTTACTGGCACCACCAATCAAAATATCATCAAGATAAGCTGCATATTTATCGATATCTTTTAAAATGGTATCCATAACTAACTGAGCAAACCTAGAGTAGCCTCTATTAACCTAACCTAACTGAGCGCAAAGTAACATGTATAGAGATCCCGAGTTCTATCCCCAGGGCCGGCCGCATTGATACCAGAAGACAAATGTGAAAAATTAATTAGCGCAATTTATAAAAACAACTAGGTTTCTGGGCCTATAAGTGAATGTGGGCAAAATACAATAGGCCGCTAGTAGGCCGCAGTGTTTGAAGGGTTAATACCCGGCATCCACATTGGATCAACTTTTAAAATAAAGAAAAAATTACTGAAAATTGGCTGGAGCCGACGCTAAGCCAAACACTAAACCATTATACCTATATAGACCGTTCGAAGTATTATTTGTTAAAAGCTCTCTACTACTTTTCTTTGTTTGCGGCACACAACATCCCAATAAAGGTTTCTAACGGTTTATAACTACATTTGGACAGTTTATAACTACATTTGGAAGTGTGTTTGAACTACCCGAACCTAACAAAAAAAATAGACTAATTTTATTGACTAAAATACTGGTCATTAGAGGACTAGCAAAAAAATCTAACGTTACAGAATAAGATGACGAAATTAAATTCTGAACTTTCTTACAACAAAATCTAGAAATATGTCTTTTCTTCTGACATGTAAAACATTTCCAACTCCTTGTTAGGCAAACGGCTGGTTGATGACTTTTCCAACACTCGTTGCATCTTCTGCTTGCTGAGTCCTGACGTCTTCGGTGTGGTGAGTAATTCCTTTTTGGGGAACAGCTACCGGAACCATTATGGCTACCAGATGGTGAACGATTGCCGGATCTTCTATGTCTACCGGAAGTTCTACCAGATGGTGATAAACTGCGGAAACTTCTATGGCTACTGGAAATTCTATAACTTGAATGGGTACTCACTCTTGACGAACTTGGGTTGCCTTCCACCTTGAAGGTATCCTCCGGAATATTGTCTGGACAATACGGAGATATACGAAGCTGTCTGGTCCCTGCCATTATAGCTTCTACATCCAGGGCAATCCTACACGTTTCTTCAAACGGTAAAATTATGTCCTCTGCCAGAAGTCTTCTTCGGATTGATTCACTGTTAAGACCCAACACAAACCTGTCTCTTAATGACAAATCGGCTGCTTTACCAAACACGCTTTTATAGATAAACTTTTAATTGCTGAAATAAAATCAGGCAGTGACTCTTCTGTTAAATTTAAAACGTTCTGTGATAGACAGTTTCTTCGGTGCAAATTTATGGAGTAACACACTAATACAGTCTTGATATGTACACGCCTGCAAGTCTTTAGGACATAAAGATTCCACTAAAAGTTTAAATTTGTCTGGACCTATAGACATACACAATTGACACACTTTTTCTTCCTCTGAAAACTTTGCACAATTTAAGAACATGGATAGACGTTTCACAAAAAGATCAAACTCTTCCATTAAAATCTACTAATTGCTACTTTACTTTTGTCTTCAGCCATTGTAACAGAAAAGAAAATTTCAAATACAGTGAAATTAATAACTAACTAATACATCATAACTAAAGTAAATTACTTTTTTTTTAAACAAATTACTAACCAAAATAATTCAATTCGTCTTGACACTTCGAAGGGTGGGAGCAGAGAGAGCGAAGTCTCGTCTACGACCACCTGGCTCGACTCTTATCTCTTAAAAGACAATACACTCTGGAGGATGACAAACGAACAATAATCCAGATTACAGCACACAACAGTTTCCTTGTCTGTCTCTGCAGATAGTAGTCTTTGGGTTGAACTCTTTTCTACTGTTATTCAGTTTTGTATAAAATTTTCGAGTTTCTGCCTGTGAATTTGGATCTTCCACCTTTTACTAAATTGTGCAAAGTTTTCAGAGGAAGAAAAAGTGTGTCAATTGTGTATGTCTATAGGTCCAGATAAATTTAAACTTTTGGTGGAATCTTTGTGTTCTAGAGACTTGCAGGAGTGTTCATATCAAGACTGTGTAAGTGTGTTACTCCATAAATTTGCACCGAAGAAACTCCCTATCACAGAACGACGAACAAATTTTAACAGAATATTTAATTTATAAATTTCACAGAAGAGACCAACTACCTGGCGAGATGAATCTGCTTTAAAAATTCCTTCTTTTTTCGTTTGTGGATCTTCTTCTCTTTCTTTCCCAGTTCTTTATAGGTAGTTTCAGCTCCCTTTGTGTGATGTGTCTGTTGTAGCTTTAGATATACTTGATTTTTGTTTTAAGTTGCCTCTTCGCATTCCGCATCAAACTTATCCTTATCCTTTGCCCTGCGTCTATGGCCCTCTTGCTTTCCTATGACCTCGATTGCTGATTCTTTGATGATTTTTGTACAATCTATCCAGTGTTCGGTGATCGTTTTTGGTATCCCTTGTGCCTCTATCTTGGTTTTAATTGTGCTTTTGTACTTCTCAGCTTTTGTTGAATTTTTTAGTTCTGCTATGCTATGCCGCCCTTTTTTGTTATTTGTTGCTTTCTTTCTTGCATTAGATATCCTAGCTCTTATTCGTGTCTCTATCATGAAGTGGTCGGAGTCGATATTAGCCCCTCGCCTATTCCTTACATCCATTATGTCGGAAAAATGTCTAGTGTTTATTTTGTGTGTCGGTTTTGATTCGAGAGTTCGAGTAAGTAAGACGTGCGAGTGTTGGACAGAAAGTTTAGTTGAGATTTTAACAGCTGGTAGTTCGCTAGCTTCGAATTTCCAGCGCAGTCCTACGACAGAAGGGACCACGAAAACCCCAAAAAGCCAAAAAATCATACCAGGAGAACGGGAAAGAGAAAAGGGGGCTGGGTGCAAGGAAACAGCAAGAAGAAGGAATAAAGCAAAGATAACGGTAGCAACAAAAAAAGCAAAAGAAAAAAAAAGAAAGGATAACATGGAGTATAGTGAGAAGGAACGCAGTTCCGATAGTGAACAGGCCAACCCATTCCAATTTGAAAAACGGCTAGGCCGTTCCCCCTGCTCTAAGAGAAAGAAGGAAACCAGCCCAAAAGAGGCTAACCCGAAGGAGGACCACAAATCGCATCGCTCGCTGATTGAGGCAAATCTCTCAGTGGTCCAGGGAATGGCGGAGATAAAACGCGAGCTGATGCGATTCACAAAGAAATTAGAAGAAGATAAAAGAGAGGAGAAAAAGTGGAGAATGGAATTAACAGAAGAACTAAAAGCAATGAGGGAGGAAAATAAATTAGCAAGAGAGAAAATTAAAGGCTTGGAGAATGAGATTAGAGACTTAAAGAAGGCAAGTGCAGACAGGGAAAGTAAGATAGAAGCAGATAGAAAGAAAATTGACTAAAGAATTTGGGCTAAAATTGAAAATTTTAGGGAAGAAAAGGATAAGAAAGAAAGAAAGTTAAACATAGTTATGAATGGAATTAAAGAAGAAGCTACGTGGGAAAAAGAAGTAGAGGACTTACTAAGGGAGAAATTTCAAATAAATGCGGTACAAAATGTTCACAGAATAGTAAGCCCGACAAATGGGAAAACCAGAGCAATATTAATTAAAATGAATAACTGGGAGCAAAAACTAAGGGTAATGAAAATGAAAAACCAATTAAAAGGATCGCAGGTCTACGTGGACAATGATCTCACAGAGAAGGAAAGAGCGGTGCAGAGTGAGATAAGAGAAAGCCAAAGAATTGAGGGAAAGAGGCGAGTTTGTAAGAGTAGGGTACCGAAAAATGGAAGTAGACCAGAGGTGGTACCACCACAATGATGCTACAGGAATAAAGGATATAAAATTTCAGTAAGAAAGAATAATCTCCCTATTCTTTCTTACTGAAATTTTATATCCTTTATTCCTGTAGCATCATTGTAGTGGTACCACCTCTGGTCTACTTCCATTTTGACTGGAAAACCAGCAGGTTACGAAGCAAACGAAGATATTGTGTTGGAATGTAGCAGGTTTGAGGAGAAAATTGAGAGCGGATTATAAGGATGACTTGTTGGTTTACATGCAGAACTTCGATATAATTGGAATAGTGGAAACATAGATTGACGAAAAGGATTGGGAGGAGGTGAAGAACGAACTGCCGAATAACTTCGCGTGGAAGCCAATGGGCAAAAAAAGATTGCAACATGGGGCGACCAAAAGCCGGTTTAATAACCGGAGTAAAGAAGAACATAGAGGAAGAGAATTATAGGGGAGAAGATTACTGCGAAGGGATTCAAATAAGAAAGATAAAATTAAACGGCGATAAATGGAAATGTATTATAGTTTATAAGAATAAAAGGCTAAAAGAACTATTAACGGAAATAGAGACGGAAGCAAACGAGGAAACCTTTTCTAAAGTTATAATTGCGGGGGACTGGAATGTAAGAATAGGAGAGAGCCAGGTTGGAAAACTCGGGGAAGGAGGACATGAAGTAACAAGAAAATCAAAAGACAAAATAATCAACGCGGATGGTAGAAAATGGCTTGACTGGATCATCATCATCATTCAGCCCACATGAGTCCACTGCTGACCATAGGCCTCCCGTAATCCAATCCAACCTTGTCGGTCTTGTGCGGCGTTCATCCAGTTTGTCCGGATTTTCTTTATGTCGTCAGACCATCTCGTTGGCGGGCGTCCCCTACTGCGGTTTGCGTCCTGCCGTGGACTCCCTTCCAGAATCTTTTTTGTCCATCGTCCATCCGCAAACCTAGCTACGTGCCCCGCCCAGTTCCACTTCAGGTTTGTTATCCGCACTATCGCATCAGTAATACCTGTCATTTGCCTTAATTTGTCATTTGAAATTTTGTTTCTGAGGGAAAGGCCCAGCATTGATCTTTCCATTCCTCTTTGTGCAATGCGTATTTTATTTAAAGTCTGTTTTGTGAGGGTGAGGGTTTCGGCTCCATAAGTGAGTACTGGCAGTACACACTGATCAAAAACCTTTCTCTTTAAGCATATAGGGATATTTGATTTAAAGATATGTCTTAATCTGCCAAAAGCGCCCCATGTTAGCCCGATTCTGCGCTTTATCTCACAGGTCTGGTTGTCCCTTCCAATGCGGATTTCGTGGCCCAGGCATTATATGAGCTGGATTGTCTCAAAAAAACATCATTCAGCGGTATGCCTTCACTTAACACGAGGTTGGTCATAAATTCCGTTTTGTTGACGTATATGCGAAGTCCCACTGTTCTTGACGCACTCTGTAGTCTTCGTAGCATCTCCCTAGCCTCATTCAGTATATAATGTAGATGTAGATAGAGAATTCTATATAGTAATATAGTATAGTAATATCTATAAGTTTTATAGTAATTTTATAGTAATATCTATAAGTTATCTGCATAGATATTATCCCAGAAAATATTTAAATATCTTAATACTTGGTATTCTTGATTTTCTGTGCTTTGCTTTTAAAGGTTATAAGCAACTGCATTATAATTAGACAACAATAGATACATAACACAATTAATTTAATTTCATAATTCGCTTTAATTTTGATGTAATTAATGGAATGTGAAGTGTGTGGAGGAAACCACAATGCAAACTTTCCTGATATATAATCGTTTTGAGGAATTCTAATTTGGAACTGAATGATAAGGAATAAATAGTTTTTCTTGTATAAATACAGGTTAACCAGGCCTAATAATTCTATTTGCGTTACGAATTCGAGCTATTGAGGTTTCCCTGAAGAAACCAAGTAGGAAGTCGAATCAAAATCTAGATCTATGTAAGTTTTTTTTTTTAATTGAGTAAACTAGTTTGTATTTTTAGAGAGTAAAATTAGCCGACTGACTTTTTTAGTTTTGTTTTAAAGTGAATGAAAAGAAATTCTACATGTTTTATTTAACACTTGGCCTATTTTATAATCTTGATCAACTCTGATTTTTCTAAGTTCTTCAGAGAAACTTGTATCATAATATAACGAAAATAAAATTGTGATAAATATCTTTGGCTACTCGTCCATTCCAAGCCATATGACATCTATACACTTCAATTTCAGCATTATCACTGTAATTTCATTCATTTTGTCCCTTTTTAAAGGACTAAATTAAGTTTAAATGGACAAATTCGGAGTTAAAACTTTGTTGTGTTGAGTATAAAGGTCAAACAAATTTCATCTAAAGTCCTCTACAACTGCTAATAATAGAATAATATGATTTGTCTTCCTAGAAAAAAACCCACACAATACTTTTGGGTATTGTAGGGTTCGAGCTTGCTGACCTGCTTATTTGCTTTGTTTCGGATGTGGATGGATGATGCCGTTTGGAAAGGATTTAGCATTTAACAGCATTCTATTATTGTTCGTATGTTCGCTTTGGTCCTTTGACAAACACTTGTTGTGTTTGTTTTTTCTTTGGTCCTTGTCAAGATCATCTTGTCCAAGGACAAACACTTTGTATTCTGTTTGTTTTCTTTGGTCCTTGTTGTGTTTTTGTCGCGACCACTTGTACTCGTGACGTAATTAAAAAAAAAGCTCATTCGGGACGTAATGCATTGGTCTAGTGAGCGCAAAGTCTAATAAGATTTCCGTGTCTCGGCGAGTGAGGTTGATTGTCTTTGTTTCGTTCACCTCTCTGCCCGCGATCATTATTCTGAATCCGAAAAATAAAAGATGTTGTCAGTGTAAACGCATCTCCGCTGTTATTGTTGTCAACGTAGCGGTCAAGATCAATAGCGTAAGTGATTGGCTGATCTTGTTATTTATTGCACTTTAACATCCTTGGTGCTGTTTCAGAATTGAGCGACTGTATACCGGACATAGTTGAGCTGTCCTCGTGAGTCTTCTGTTCAAATTATGTCTACTACAGCCCCATTCGTTGGTCGTTCGGAATTTCCGTTGTTTGTTTTTGAATTGTTGACTGTTTGTTTTGAACACCCAGAGGGTGAAAATTGTCTCAGTGGTCTCATTTACTTTTGTTTTGTCTAAAATTTGGAACCCTGTCGTTTGCTCCTATTTTGTAGAAGTTGATTTTATGTCACTGATTTCGATTTTGTCGAAGTTGACTTCATTTTTCTTGGTAGAAGTTTGTTTATTTTCTTTTCTATCCGGATTTGATTTGGCCCATCCTGGCCTATTTTTGTTCAGTTTTGTGCTGAAGTGAGTTACTTCAGGGGCGGCGGGATGTTCGCGCCAATTTAGCGCATCCATATTTTAAATTTGTTATATTTGAATTAACTTCAGCTCCAATCAATCGAAGAGGCAAAGGTGTATCGATCGGTGTCGAAGTCGCGCGAATTAATAATCTTTTTCGCGAGTTGATTGAATTAATCAGTTCGCTGCGTAGAGTCGACTACGTACGCTCGGCGAGTGTGAACGCAGATAACGCAAAAAACGTGAAACCCACGCCGACTGGCACATGTGCGTAGTTTAGAATTTCCCATCCAAATTAACCAGGGGTGATCACGAGCCCCAAGGGCCGAAGCGGAGCCGGACGTCCCAAAAACGCCGATTTAAGGGGAATCCATCTACCTTTTATTCCCATTTCCTCACTTAGAAGAAGCGCCGGAAGGACGATTCCACGTGGCGGAGACGCTGGCAGCCCACACAGGTAAGTGATCTAACCAGCCTGTGTTTTGTTTGGAAATTGTGAAATTTGGAGAGACACGGCCCGAACAATATATATTTTGAACAATTAAACAAAATCAAATAAGTAAAACAAAAAATTTCAAGAATTTACACTAAAAAAATCATTCAAATCTTTCATTTTAATTCAGGACTTTAACTTCAAAGTTAAACTTCAAAGTCGTCCACTCAAAACTTAAATTCGTATTTGTCAAAGACTTCGTGTTTACAAATTTATAGTTTGTAATAGTCCCATCATTTGCATTGATTATTAGGTAACTTTCCTTAATAAAGATCAAATTTGTCTATTTATCTTTATAAGATTTCTAGTTCAAATGAAGTAAAAGATATTTTCGTTTTAAAGGACTAAATTTAAGTTTGAAAGAAGGAATTTGAACTTTGACAGGCGGTTCAACTTAACTAATAGACCTAAGTTGAAACTATGTTATAGTATATGACATGACAAGAGTTGTAAGAAGCATAGTACTTACGAGCGGCACAGTTATTTCGTAATTCCGCGATTACGTAATTGCCTTACAACTCGAGTTATGTACTATATTTTATCTACGAGCACACTAATTTGTTTCTGTTTAATAAGAAAAATATGTGTATATAATTGTTACTCGACCTTATTTAACTTGATAGAAATAAAAAGAAATCCATTCATAATGGTTACATACCTTTTTATTTAGTACTTATTTGTAGTTTTCGTTAGATTTAAACGTGAAAAAACGAAATGAATGACAGCTTCTAAGTGAATCATGTGACGTTTAATGATTGTTTGAAAATCACGGAGTATTATATTTAAAAATAGTATCAACGTGCAGCCCTCATCCAATCAACGAATCGTAAACTAAACCCTCATGTGTGTTTTCAATTATTATATAACAATAATCACGGACTGTTACATAAGTGTGTGTTATGATGTATTTACATAGTCCACAAACTGTACGGTAATTGGCATTTACAATAGTGTTCATAGATAAACGTATTTTATTATAATGTAAAAACTCATTACCTACTGATAGTACAAATTTGTGGAAAAAAAATAAAATTTTTCAATTGCGTATTGGTGAAACCGTACTAATTATAGATACAATCATACAATCTTATTAAAGCGAAATATAGCTTGAATATATAAATATATTCAACCTGTTCGTAGCTCAATAATATTGAGTGTTATTGGTACTATGGTACCAAAAAAATGCTATTAAGACCAGTTGTGTCGACATGAGATTTGTTCATAGTCTTAATAAGACTTAATATTGTAGAGCTTGGAATAGTTTGAATATATTTTTATATTCAAGCTATATTTCGCTTTAATTACATTGCATGATTGTATCTATAATTAGTTTTCACCAATATTCAATTATCATTTAAATCAATAACGGAAACTAAGTTCATGTCTGTCTACACAAATGTCAAATTAAAACCTAACCTTGCACTCATGCACGAGGTGTTCAAGCTAATGTAAGTGTATTCAAATTTATATATTCAAAATAGCAAAGCTGCACTGATGAAAGGTAGATCTCGAAACGCGTCTACATTTTATATATATTGTATTCACTTAATTTAAATAAAGAGAAATGATCTTATAAACAATGTTATTTGTGCAGTTCTGTTAGTGACATGAAAGTGGACTGGGACTAGTCTTCGTCAAACTCCGATATGAGT
Organism: Phosphuga atrata; assembly: GCA_944588485.1. NCBI lineage: Eukaryota > Metazoa > Arthropoda > Insecta > Coleoptera > Silphidae > Phosphuga > Phosphuga atrata. The sequence goes on from OX155901.1 coordinate 5,501,330, forward strand.
TCCCTCATATCGGAGTTTGGCAACCATTATAACGGCACGTATCTTGTTGACAGTGGTCCTGAACAGCTCGGCAGACGTACACACAAACCACTCTCTCAAGTTGCGAAGCCACGATATCCTCCTTCTGCCAACAGTTCTTTTTCCTCTTATTTTACCCTGGATAATTAGTTTGAGGATGTTGTATCTTTCTCCTCTTAGAATGTGTCCCAGGTACTAAAGTTTTCTTTTTTAATGGTTTTATGGATCTCTCTGGATTTCTATTCCATGCAGTACTGCTTCAATGGTATTTTGTCGGCCCATGAAATTTTGAGGATTCTCCTGTAACACCACATTTTTTTTATAAAAGTTTGATTCCATCCACATGGGGGGTTCAAACACTGCGGCCTACTTGTGGCCTATTGTATTTTGCATTCACATACACTTATAGGCCCAGAAACCTAGTTGTTATTGTAAATTGCGCAATTTAATATTTTTCACATTTGTCTTCTGGTACCAATGCGGCCCGCACTGAGGATAGCACTCGGTCCCTCTATACTTGTTGGTTAGCGCTCTAACATGAGGCCACGAGCGTCACCTCTACACCACTCGCGCCGGCGAGAACACCACATTTGGAAAGCCTCCATTTTTTTTATGTTTACCGCCTTTAATGGCCAGGTCTACATTCCATACAGCAGTGTAGGAAAGATGTAGCACTTTAGTGTTAGGTTTCTAATCTCTAATTTAATGCTGCGGTTATAGAGAATTTTCTCTATTTTAGAAAAAGCACTTGGGGGCGAGTCCCATTCTGCAGTTGATTTCCTTGGTTTGCTCTGCATTATCTCTTACCCTTGTTCCCAGGTACTTGTGGGAGGATACCCATTCTATAATTTGGTTGTGACTATAGGTGGTCTATTATGATTAATATTTGGATACATTTTAGTATCCGTACCTTTTACAGTGGGTGTTTATTGAATCGACTAGGCGCTGAAGGTCTTCTGTGTCGTCAGTTATAATGTTAGTGTCATCTGCATAGCGTATGTTTCGCCATTTCGCCAGTTTTATATCTCGCCATTTATGACGATGCCTTCCATCTCTTCTGACAATGGCTCTTCGAAGATATATTGAATAAGAGAGGCGACAGTATAAATCCCTGTCTTACCCCATAGCATATTTTAACCTCCTCGCTTAGGTCTTTTCCGACTTTTGCTTTAGCTGTTTAATTCCAGTAGAGGTTAAAGATTATTCATATATCTTTACTATCGATGTTTTTCCTATTTAGTATATCTCAGGTATAACATAGTTACGTATGTAGGACCCTGTGAAAAGCTTTCTGGAAGTCGATGTAGCAGATGTAGACATTTCGTGGTTCGTGTCTAGACATCTTTGTCGCAACACATTCAATCCAAAGAGTAGGAAGATCTGCTAGGTGTGGCTCATCAGGGCAATGGGGCTAGTAACAACATGCAAATCTCTGTTGAATAATTCAATATCCTGTGTGATATTAGCCAGGAAGTAGTTGTTCAGCTATTGTCATATAAATAATTTAATACGAATTTGTAACTTCAACTCACGCATATAAGTAAGAGAAATAATAAATATTTCCAAACTAACGATAAAATATTAACTAGATTTAAAAAAAAGTAGAAATTGTACAGTTTGCCACAGTTTTAATACCTTGACTAACCTTCTAGTTAAGACTAATAAATGTAGTACATACTTTGTCAACTAGATATACCATCATTGAATGTTAGATGAATACTAGAATGTTCTATCTAGATATTTAATCGAGTTCTCTTCCGTCTTTCACTCTTTCTTTCAGTCAAACCTTTGAACTTTAAAATCTGCTATTTTATAAAGAAACTTCCAAATCCAAACTAGTCTAGAAGATTAAGCAAAGACATTTATAGTACTGTTCTAATACTCACTAGTCTAATAGCAAACTAGAATTTTCTATCTACAATACAATGTAATATATATATATATATATATATATATATATATATATATATATATATATATATATATATATATATATATTTACTGTATAAATTTTGGCCATTCAATGGTTAACATCTTGGAGGATTTTTTCTTGAATTGTGTTGAATTCTTTTAAGTTTCTATTGATTTTTCTTCAATTTTTCCAAAGATTTTGTCCAAGTCTGTCCACTCTCACCAAAGTTTGTATTCCAATTTGTCCCATTATTTCAACGTTTTTATCCAATTATTTGCGTTTTTTGGGTTCCGTACCGAATACGGAACCCTTATAGAATCACTTTGTTGTCCGTCGGTCGGTCCGTCTGTCTGTCTGTCAAGACCATTTTTCTCAGGAACGCGTAGAGGTAACAAGTTGAAATTTGTATCGAATACTCGGGTCTGTGGTCTCTTTCAGCTGTGAAAAAATCAAACCCTCGGTGCGCGAGTCACAACTCGCACTTGGCCGGTTTTTGCTCAGTTTTGTCCAAGTTTTAATTCTTTGCTCCTTTTTTCAATTTTGTGCTGTCCTTTTAACAGTTTGATATCTTTTCCACCACCTTTTTATTAACCCGATTTCTTGTCCGTTCTCTTGTAGGTTCGGAGGAATTTTGATAATCGATTTTAAACTAACTTCTCGGTGAACAAAACACTTCAAACTTTAAACATAGCTCAGAACTTGAAGAAAAAGCTCAAAAATGCAACATTTTTAATACTTTACACGCTTTAATTTTAATTAAATATTCCATATTTACTGTAATTCATATTAAATGCAATTATATATGCAGGGGACCACATTTAGAAAATATTGCATGGTAAGCAGAATTGAGGCCAGAGTGAGCAATGTTTAAAATCAGATGTAAAATTTCATAGATGCATAACTTAAAATTAAAAAATAAAACATTTAAAAAATTAAGCTTTTTTAAAACTACGTTTCCTACTTTTCATTTAAATAGCAATTGAAAATTAAATCTTAAAATTTCACATAAATATTTACGATTTTAAGCATATGTTTGATGTTGCTATATGAGTTTCACAGTTTTAAACTAATTAAAAGTAAAATATTTAAAAATAGTGGTTTACCTACTCGCACACCAAAATGAACACATTAATAACTGTATACGCGAAGGATGTCATTATTATAATCGTGTGTAAAAATATCCAAATCGCGCGTAAAAGTGCAATGTAAATCAGATGGAGTTTCATTATTAAACGATTTCTGTTTGCGGTTACTATGGCAACAACTCGTGTTACTTAGCAAAAACATTGGCGTATTGAAAATAAATTTTCTGACTTATATTAAAATTAAATAATTTTTTCTTATTTTGAATCAAGAAGTCTCGGCCTCTCAGTCTGGATTTATCTGACTCTAATATAACTTAACCTAACCATAGCCTAATATAGATTAAATCTAGGTTAACCTAGATTACATCGACAAGGATAATATAGTATTTTCGTCACTGTGCGTTTTTAATAGTTATCAATTTTGGTACTTACGTATTAACGCCACCACCGCTACATTTTTAAATGCCGCCAATCTACACCTAAAACTTTTATCATAAATTATAAAATAAAACATTTAATTAGAATTCAAACATTTTTAAAACCCAAAATAATTTATTTTTTAACCCCGGTTAGATTAGGTTGCCCGCCGCGAAGCGGACTGATAAATCAAGACAACATACGGGCGGCAGCGGGAACACTTGATGCAATATATAGCGGTGGTGGCCTTAATACGTAAGTACCTCAATTTTTGCCACCGAGGCACTGAACGTTCTAACCTCATTGTATCCGTGATTATAAGTATTTTGTCTATAAAAATTGCAATTTTTCAATATTATCGGTAAGAAACAATTATTTTTTTGGGGATTCAATATCTCAACATGCATGAATAATATTTCAACATGCTTCGTAGATAAAATAATGTATGAAAATAATATGTCTGGAAAGCTTTTGTACACACTTGCATCATAAACTACTATTATGATACAAGTGTGTGAAGAAAGGCTTTTGTACATGACTTGACAAGTTTAATCGCAATGATTGCACAAAAGCCTTTTACACACGTGTATCATATATTATTTTATTTATGAAGCATGTTAAAATACTAATTGAATTTACAAAAAATAATTGTTTCTTAAAGATAATATTAAAGATTTGTAATTTTGACACTTCAAATCACTGACATTCAACATTCAGAGCGTGGTATCGTTTGATATTCTTACGAGTAGGGAAAGATGATATGTTCTGGAGCCTCCTCACCCATAAGGATTTACATATACTCCCCCGCCTTATGGGAAATTACATGTAAAATTTAGCCTACCCCTCCGTATGGGGGATCCTATAGAAAATAGTTCTGAACGTAGCCGAGCGTGTATCTGTAGATGGCGCCAGCGCTATGGAGAGGGGGTACCGGAGGGAAAGAGGGATTTAGACCGGACAAGAGCGGACAATACCGAACACGAATAGACTAAGCGGGAAAATTCAAAATGGGTTGCGGGATGGTGAGTGTTGAAACACTGTCATCTTCTTGGAACTAATCTGTGTGTTTATCTTAGAGTTTGACCTAGTTTTTAGTGAACCCATGCAAAGAATCGTAGGAAAGTTAAAACCGTAGAGTCAGCATTTGCCTGTTTCAACTTATCTGTAAACGTGACTGTCAGTTCAGTCTTGTAATTGTTCTATGTTTATTCTATAAACGTGACCGTAGAAATAAACAGTGTCAGTTTCCTAGAATTATTGTGTTTATCCTATTAAGAGTTCGACCTAGTTTTTGCCCCGTGCAAAGAATAGTGAGAAAGTTAAAACCGCCGAGTCAGCATTTTCCTATTCCAACTTGTTTGGGTGATTCGGAGAACTATATAAGTTATTTAAACTCATCTGTATCCTCTATCGTATTAATTATTTAAATATTTAATATAAATAAAAATATATTTCTGTTATTAGGGTTTAATTTTGAGTGAGAAATTGTATTCTTTCTTTTAAGTTTGCGTAATCAGTTTAGTATTTGAACTTGAAGATTTTAAATGTGTATCAAGAAAATAACATTATTTTAACAACTACGACAGTGAATGTTTATGTAACCGCACGCTTAGGACTGGGCGCTTGATAAATAAACAATCGTGTCCAGTTTAAAAATTACAACCGCTGCATTACAAACTACCGCAATAAGAAATGTGGTCTAATTAATTTAGTATTTGATCTTGTAAATGCATGCGAGTATGACATATCTAAATCGTGAAATAGGAAACGCTATCAGTTTCATGTTTCAACTTATCTGGATGTGAGTTTGAACTTATTCGATATATTCTGAGAAAATTGGATGAGTCATACATGCATAGAATCGTGGGAAGGTTAAAACCGTTGTTGAAAACCACCGAGTCAGCATTTTACTATTTCAACCTGTCTGGATGAGTCACTGAACACGTGATACATCCGGCGCATTTTGATTGGCTTATTGAGTCTACATACTGAATATTCACCCTAAACCTCCAAGAAAATAAAGTTGGAGCCGTAGAAAGCCAACAATACCCAACAAGGTTAAAGTTTGCGGGAGATCCTTCGATTACAGAAACACCTTCAAGCAACAGTGAAGCTGGTTCAGCAGAACATCATCCAAGCTTGTGTCTGCTATCGAATTTATGGTTCAAGGATTGATGTAGATAGCTTTAATAATATATTGAACAGCCGTTGTACGAGAAGTCCCATTCTATCCATCCACTTTCCGTCCACTTTCCATCCACTTTCCGTCCACCGTCCACTTTTTCCGTCCACCGTCCACTTTTCGTCCTTTTTAATCAGCTATTAAACAGATTTTAAACAGCTTTTTAATCAGCTTTTAAACAGCTTTTCAATCAGCTTTTAAGCAGCTTTTTAATCAGCTTTTAAACAGCTTTTTATTCAGCTTTTAAACAGCTTTTTAATCAGCTTTTAAACAGCTTTTTATTCAGCTTTTAAACAGCTTTTTATTCAGCTTTTAAACAGCTATTTAATCAGCTTTCTAACAGCGTTTTATTCAGCTTTTAATCAGCTTTTAAACAGATTTTTATTCAGCTTTTAAACAGCTTTTTATTCAGCTTTTAAACAGCTATTTAATCAGCTTTCTAACAGCTTTTTATTCAGCTTTCAAACAGCTTTTTAATCAGCTTTTAAACAGCTTTTTATTCAGCTTTTAAACAGATTTTTAATCAGCTTTCAAACAGCTTTTTAATCAGATTTTTAAACAGCTTTTAAACAGCTTTTTAATCGGCTTTTTAAACCGATTTTAATCAAATTTTAAACAGCTTTTAAATCAGCTTTTTAATCAGCTTTTAAACAGCTTTCCATCAGCTTTAAACAGCTTCTTCTCTTCAGCTTTAATCTCATTGTCTTAGGTTAGGTTAGCATTTGGTTAGGTTACGGGGGTTGAGAATGAAGCGCGCATCATTCGTAACACCCCGTAACCTAACCTAATGCTAACCTAGCCTAATCCAATGAGATTAAAGCTGAAGAGAAGAAGCTGTTTAAAGCTGATGGAAAGCTGTTTAAAAGCTGATTAAAAAGCTGTTTAAAATCTGTTTAATAGCTGATTAAAAAGGACGAAAAGTGGACGGTGGACGGTGGACGGAAAGTGGATGGAAAGTGGACGGAAAGTGGGTGGATAGAATGGGACTTCTCGTAGAACGGCTGTTCAATGTACTAATAAAGCTATCTACATCAATCCTTGAACCATAAATTCGATAGCTGACACAAGCTTGGATGATGTTCTGCTGGACCAGCTTCACTGTTGCTTCAAGGTGTTTCTGTAATCGAAGGATCTCCCGCAAACTTTAACCTTGTTGGGTATTGTTGGCTTTCTACGGCTCCAGCTTTATTTTCTTGGAGGTTTAGGGTGAATATTCAGTATGTAGATTCAATAAGCCAATCAAAATGCGCCGGATGTATCACGTGTTCAGTGACTCATCCAGACAGGTTGAAATAGGAAAATGCTGACTCGGTGGTTTTCAACAACGGTTTTAACCTTCCCACGATTCTATGCATGTATGAATCATCCAATTTTCTCAGAATATATCGAATAAGTTCAAACTCACATCCAGATAAGTTGAAACATGAAACTGATAGCGTTTCCTATCTCACGATTTAGATATGTCATACTCGCATGCATTTACAAGATCAAATACTAAATTAATTAGACCGCATTTCTTATTGCGGTAGTTTGTAATGCAGCGGTTGTAATTTTTAAACTGGACACGATTGTTTATTTATCAAGCGCCCAGTCCTAAGCGTGCGGTTACATAAACATTCACTGTCGTAGTTGTTAAAATAATGTTATTTTCTTGATACACACTTAAAATCTTCAAGTTCAAATACTAAACTGATTACGTAAACTTAAGAAAGAAACAATACTATGACACACTCAAAACGAAACCTAATATTTTTTTATTTATATTAAATATTTAAATAATTAATACGATAGAGGATACAGATGAGTTTAAATAACTTATATAGTTCTCCGAATCACCCAGACAAGTTGGAATAGGAAAATGCTGACTCGGCGGTTTTAACTTTCTCACTATTCTTTCCACGGGGCAAAAACTAGGTCAAACTCTTAATAGGATAAACACATTTATTCTAGGAAACTGACAGTGTTTATTTCTACGGTCACGTTTCTAGAATAAACATAGAACAATTACAAGAAACTGACAGTCACGTTTACAGATAAGTTGAAACAGGCAAATGCTGACTCTACGGTTTTAACTTTCCTACGATTCTTTGCATGGGTTCACCAAAAACTAGGTCAAACTCTAAGATAAACACACAGATTAGTTCCAAGAAGATGACAGTGTTTCAACACTCACCATCCCGCAACCCATTTTGAATTTTCCCGCTTAGTCTATTCGTGTTCGGTATTGTCCGCTCTTGTCCGGTCTAAATCCCTCTTTCCCTCCGGTACCCCCTCTCCCTAGCGCTGGCGCCATTTACAGATACACGCTCGGCTACGTTCAGAACTATTTTCTATAGGATCCCCTATACGGAGGGGTAGGCTAAATTTTACATGTAATTTCCCATAAGGCAGGAGTACATGTAAATCCTTATGGGTGAGGAGGCTCCAGAACATATCATCTTTCCCTACTCTTACGAGATCCCACAAATTACCAAATTTTAAAATTGTAGCTTTTTAAATACAGCTTACTTGAATTTTTGAAATTTGTAAATTTTTGTGCGTCTTTTGCAATTACGGACAAACCAATAGATGGATTTTGATGAAACTTGGTATGAGTTGATATTCTCACAAGATATCACAAATTGTGAAATTTGCTAATTGTAGCTTTGTAAATACGGCTTTGGTGGATTTGGAAATTTTTGTGGACCTTTTGCAATTACAGGCAAACCAATCCACGGATTTTGATGAAACGTCATATCATTTGATACCCTACAAGGTCCTACAAATTACCAAATTTGAAAATTGTTGCTTTGTAAAGACGCGTTTTGTGAATTTTTGAAATTTTTGTGCGCCTTTTGAAATTACGGGCAAACCAATCGACGGATTTTGATAAAACGTGGAATGATTAGATATTCTTACGAGGTCGCACAAAGTTCCAAATATCAAAATTGTAGCTTTGTAAATACGGCTTTCGTGAATTTTTTAAAATTCTAAATTTTAGTGCGTCTTTTGCAATTACGGACAAACCAATCTACAGATTTTGATGAAACTTGGTACGAATTGATATTCTTACAAGATATCACAAATTACCAAATTTAAAAATTGTAGCTTAGTGAATACGGCTATTGTGAATTTTTGAAATTTTTGTGCGCCTTTTGAAATTACGGGCAAACCAATCGACGGATTTTGATAAAACGTGGCCTGATTTGATATTCTTACGAGATCTTACAAATTTCAAAATTGTAGCTTTGTAGATACTGCTTTCATGAATTTAATAAGTTTGTAAATTTTTGTGCGTCTCTTGAAATTACGAACAAACCAATCGACGATTTTTTATGAAACTTGGTATGAATTGATATTCTTACAAGACATATCAAATAAATTCCAAAATTTGAAGATTGTAGCTTTGTAAATACGGCTTTTGTGAATTTTTGAAATTTTTGTGCGTCTTTTGAAATTACTGGCAAACCAATCGACGGATTTAGATAAAACGAGGTATGATTTGATATTCTTACGAGATCTTACAAATTCTCAAATTTCAAAATTGTAGTTTTGTAAATAGGGCTTTCGTGAATTTTTGAAATTTGTAAATTTTGTGGCGTCTTTTGCAATTACGGACAAAACAATTGACGGATTTTGATGAAACTTGGAAAGAATTGATGTTTTTACAAGGTATCTGAAATTCCAAAATTTCGAAATTGTAGCTTGGTAAATACGGCTTTTGTAAATATTATTAATTAAAAAGTTTTTAAATTTTTGTGCGCCTTTTGCAATTACGGACAAACCTTTCGACGGATTTTGATGAGACTTGGTACCATTTGATATTCTTGAGAAATCTCACAATTTCCCAAATTTAAAAATTTTAGCTATGTAAATACGGCTTCGGTGAATTTTCTAAATTTGAAAATTTTTGTGCGCCTCTTGCAATTACGGGAAAACCAATCGACGGATTTTGAACACGTTTTATGTTTTACACCAAAAGATAGTTTCAAAATTTTAGAAGGCATGCGTGAGTAAAGTTCGCTTGCCAAAAAAAAATTCCTGCGTGTCAGCTGTGGCACGCGTGCCATAGGTTCGCCACCACTGGTCTAGACATTATCTTGATTCAAAATAAGAAAAATTAATTCAATTTTAATATACGTCACAAAAATTAATTTCACTTCTTTATAATATAAATTCTTTATAAATTAAATTCACTTCACTTTACGTCTATGTTTTTTTGTTTTATGACGCGAGTTGCCCTAAGCACGACAAAGACAAATCCTTTAATAATGAAACTCCATTTCATTTACATTGAACTTTTACGCACAATTTGGATACATTTACACACGATTGTAATAACGGCATCCTTCAAATAAAATAATTTAATTATTAATGTGTTCATTTTGGTGTATTTTAATTATTAATGTGTTCTATTTGGGAATAGATAAAAACGTTATAACAACGACGTTTTTATTAAAATGCCCTAAAAAGGAGAAAACATTTTTTTTCGTGTTGCCTATAAATAAATGCGTGGAGCGTCCTTGAAGATAACGTCAATATAGTTTATCGCACTTCTTTTTTATTTATAATCAATACAAACAAATAGTTTTCCCTTTTAAGGCATTTTAATAAAACCGTTGTTTTTAAATATTTTATTTTTAATTATTATAAAACGTTCCATAGTCAAAACTCACATATTAACGTGAAACATGTGCTTAAATTGGAAACATTTATGTAAAATTAGAAAAATTAATTTTCAATTTTCACTAAAAAAAATTCGAAAATATTGACAAATTTTGCTTTTTTGCAATATAATATTTAGTTTTTTGACAAAAACTTCAATCATGTGCAAACAAATTTTCGATTTTCAAAAATTTAGAAAATAATGACGACATTTCTAGATATATCTTCCTGATCTGACCATTAGATAGATACAATAGATAATACCGACTAATATAAACAGATGTAAACGAATAATATAAATATAAACGAAATTTAACTTCCACAGCAGAAATTAAAACTGCGAACTTGGTTGGGCGAAGAATGAAGTGCTCGATATGATGTAATGCACTATAAAATACGCCCATGTACGTTTGCCCTGATCTGAAGAATAGTTATCTGCTTAATTTTAATTTAATTAATAATTTTTGAGACCGTTTGTAACCGGTGGGGCTCGTTATTTAGTAACAATTAGAAAGAAATCTCGGTGATACTGGAGAAATGTAAATTATAAAATATATTTGCAGTCGAGCGACTAAACTGATGCTCCACTTTTCACTCGATCAGACCAACCGTACAGGAGCACTTCTATGTGTTGTTGTCCTCTAACTCCTACGCGAAGCATAGGGCCTCTACAAAGACCTTCCATCTGACTCTATTCTGAGCGAGGCGTTTCACCAGCGTCTATGGTCCTCCTCCAAGTGTTAGCTGGACGTCCCCTTCTGCGAGAACCCTGCAGGTTCCATTGTAAGGCTTGCCTAGTGATGTTTCCTTCGTCTCTCCTCAATACATGGCCCAACCATTTCCACTTGCGGTGTTTTATTTCTTTTTGTATCTCTTGTTGGTTTGTCAGGTGCCATAAGTCTACATTGCGTATTGTATCTGGCCAAAAAATGCTCAGTATACTTCGTAGGCATTTGTTTATGAATACCTGAAGCTTATTTACTATTGTTATGGAGATTTTCCATGTTTGGCACCCGTACAGCAGACGGATTTCACATTTGAGTTGAATATTCTTAGTTTTGTTCGTGTGGAATACAGTCTGGTCCAGACCGGCCTGAGCATACCAAATGCCTGGCTGGCCCGTTTTATTCGGTATGAGACATCGGTGGTGGTGCCGCCCTCATTAGTAATTATGCTTCCCAGGTACGTGAATTCATCTACCTCCTCTATTTGTTCATCATAAATGCGGAATGCGCGGGTATTCTTCGTGGCGGCTCTAAGCGATTTGGTTTTGCCAATGTTGATTTTTAAACCTGCTTTGGATGCTTCTGCAGAGCGACGGTTGTTTGCTCTGCATGTCGGCGTGGGTGTGTGCCAAGAAACAGATATCGTCTGCGTAGTCCAGATCTTCCAGGAACGAGTTTAACGTCCATCTAATGCCCTCACTTCTTGACACTGCTGTGTCCATTATTGAGTCTAACAGAATGTTAAATAGTAAGGGCTTTAGTACGCAGCCCTGTCTGACTCCCGAGCGGATGGCAATGTCGTTGCTCTTAGCAGTTTGGTGTTTTACATAGCAGGATGCATCCCGGTATAGTTCCTTTACTAGGTTTATTATCTTTTCCGGTACCCCCTTTTCTTCCAGCGCTTTCCAGACTGCATTACGATAGATGCTATCAAAGGCCCTACAGAAGTCGACGAAGACCGCGTATAATGTAGACCTCCATTCCATGGACTGCTCTATGATGATTCGCATTGTGTTAATTTGATCGACACAGGATCTATTTGGGCGAAAACCCGCTTGTTCCTGACGCAGACTTAGAGCCCAGTCTGCGTCAGGAACAAGCGGGTTTTCGCCCAAATAGATCCTGTGTCCATCAAATTGAGTTGGATAATGGATCCAGTAAAATGTGAGAAATTATTTTGTTGATGTTGTTTAAAATTGTAATCTCTCTCCAATTGCCACAGTCTGTAAGATCACCTTTTTTTGGGGAGAACGACTATGGCTCCTTTCTTCCATTCATGTGGCACATTTTCCGACTCCCATGCATCTACTATTAGCGGGTGGAGCAGTTTTGTTACCACCTTTAGCTCTGCTTTAAGTATTTCTGCCGGAAGGTTATCTGGGCCAGCGACCTTGTTGTTCTTAAGGTTCTTTAATGTAGTTCTGACTTCTTCATCACTAGGTGGGTTAGGATTCACGTTCCGGACCGTGAGATTTATTTGATGGTCTTGTGGAGGATGTGGGGGATGTATGCCGTCCTCGACATCACTTTCTTCCGGGTTCGGCTGTCCGAGTATTTCTTGGAAGTATTCTCGCCATCTTATAAGTTGATTTGTCAGCAATTGTCCCGCTTTATTTTTTATTGGGTTTCCTCCTTTGAAGTTTTTATTAGCGAGTTTTTTTGTTATGGGATAAAGTTCTCTTGTGTTGTTATTTCTTGCTGCAACTTCGGCTTTCGCTGCGAGATCTTCCGCCCATCTACATTTGTCTATTCCGGCACTCCGTTTTACCTTGCGGTTTATGTTCCAGTCAGTTCGGCCTTCTCTTCGTGGTTAGGGTTTCGATTGATCAGTGCTTTTGCTGCCTTCCTTTCTTCGATTAGATTCCATGTTTCCTGCGAGATCCACTCCTCTTTGTTCCTTTGCTTTATACCCAAGGTCTTGTCGGCAGTTTCTAGCAATACTTTGTGGACTGCTTTCCATTTTCGACGATCTTCCTCTGTCATGATAGTGGTATTTTCTTGCAGTTGCGTCTTGAAACTGGCTAGTCCTTCGGTTGCTTTAAGCTTGTCTGCATCGAATTTTATGCTAACAGCTAACGTAATTTGTCTTTTTGGTGTTGCTAACTTTAGTTTAAGCGTGCCAACGACAAGGTAATGGTCGCTGGCCAAATCTGCACCTCTCTTGTTTCTCACGTCGCATAGTGATGTTCTCCACTTTTTTTGAATGAAAATGTGGTCAATTTGGTTTTTTGTACGCTGGTCAGGAGATATCCTAGTCTCCTTGTGTACCCTCTTATGCGGGAAGAGCGTGCCGCCAATTATCAGGTTGTGTTCCAAGTATGTATCGACCAGCATTTATCGACCACGTATCGACCACGTATCGACCCCCATTCTCGTTTACCGTTCCGATTTCATGGTTACCCATTCCCTGTTCTAAGTTGGTGCTGTCGGAACCAACGTTGGCATTTAGGTCTCCCATTATTATGATTATGTCGCCCTTTGTTATGGAGTGCAAGGTGGTAGACAGTTGTTCGTAGAACGTGGCCATTGCTTCAATTGGGTTTGATTCTGTTGGTGCGTAACATTGGATGATACTTATGCTTCTAACCCTTTGGTGGAAACGGGCAACAATAATTCTATAGTTCACTGATCGCCAGGATAGTAGGTTACTCTTGGCCTTTTTGCTTAGTATTAGGCCAGCTCCGCTCTCATGGTGTTCGCCTTGTGGTTTGCCTGAGTACAGGAACGCTCCGCCGTTCGTTGTATTTTATTCTCCAAACCCATGCCAGCTTACTTCGCTAAGGCCGAGTATTTCCAGGTTGTATCCTGTCATTTCGCGGATCACTTATGCAAGTCTCGATGGTTCCAGTAGGGTTATAACGTTCTATATTCCTATTCGTGTACGAGTTTTTGTGTTCGTCAAAATCGTCATCTTAGATTCCGTCCGGTTAGTATCTGTAGTGGTTTCGTTAATAAAGAGTTTAAGATGGGCAGGTTATTAATCCACCACACCCGAGTTTGATGATGGGACTGCCATCCAGTGGCTATCAAACATGCCTGGTTTGGGTAGGTTTCCTTCTAAGAGCTCAGGTGGACAAGCTTTATTCTTCCACAGGGTATTTCTGTCCTGTGGTTCTATGGTTCTCCCGCCAATATTCGGACGTCAGAGCCTCTTTAGTTATCTAGCAGGGTGCACCGCGGGCAGACGAGGTTGACTATTGAGTTATCATGATGTTCTGATAACCCCTTACACCCCCAACAGGAGCGCTTCTTTATAATGCATTGCATTCTATATCGGGTACTTCATTCTACGCACAACCAGGTCCCCAGTATTAATTTCTACTAGGGTTTACATAACTTCTACTACCAATCATTATTTTGAATAAATAAAAGCTGCCAGTCTTTAATTTACAATGAGATTGGTTTATATATAATTTCTCTCTATTTTTAGTTTTGTGTTAAAGTTTTTTAAATTAAAGAAATAAAATAAGACCTAGAATTTATCTTTGCAATTATGCCAATTACCAATTTGCATAGAAACTTCTATTTGTCGTTATATTTTCATTATTCTTATTAAAACAATCGATCGCAATATTTTTTAAATAGATTTTATAGACTATACATAATTTTAGTGTGAAATTTGAAAGCGAAAATATATTTAATCTGGTTATTTCAACACCTTGCACAAAATACAATAAATATTTGAATTTTTAATTAAATTTAAATTGCTTAGTTCAATGGAAAATATGCTATTTATGAATCCAACAGCTTTAATATAATATATAATCTTGGCATCATGTACTGTTTAGTGTTGAGGTAGCTTTAATATAAATGTGATATAAATAATGATTTTAAGAATTTAGCTATTTAAATTTTAGTTCTATTTGACTTGTTTTCAAGATGTTCATTTAGTTTCGTTCTGGTCACGTTTCAGATTTATTTTCATAATTCTTAAGGAATTTTCATGATTTTTGACTCAAGATATATTCTTAGAATTGTGCACTACAACTTAGTTTAGTTTTAATTATTCTTAGGATATAGACAAGCATTTAGACTTATCAAAATTTAACTTTTGGAATTATTTCCTAAGGAAGTTTAGATAAATAATAATGATAAATGATAATGATAATAAAGATTATGTGCTAATTTGTTGCTCATAATAAAATTAACAAAAATCGCAGATTTCACTAAAGTCTGTTCGTTTGCAAAAAATCTTAAATTTGCAAACTTATCGAAACATTTGCATGTATTTATCTGAAACCTATTATTATTTATATTTCATTTATTATTAGTATTCGCAATTATTTGTAGCAAATAAAAAATAAACCAACGTTGTAAATTTATAACAAAAATACATTCCTTTAATATAATTTTATTCTGTACCAAAATTTAAACATTTAATTCATTGTCAGAGAAAACATTAAATCATGAAAACTCATGAAGATTTGCATGCATTTTAATCACGAAATTATAAAATAAAGTTCTGGCTGATACACTGTACTTACAACCACCTGCTTAGCAATTTACTAAGCCAATTACAAATGCATTTAACTCCCACTGAGCTACATTCACCTACAACATACATTATTTAATTTGATTCATAAAAAAATTTAATAAACATATTTTTTACATTCGCAGTGCCAACAATGTATTGTTTAATTCAAAAAAGCAAGACTATACTATTCTGAAGTTTTAAATTTATTTTTGAAACTAATTTAATCAGATTGGTATTATTATAAACGAATATAAGAAAAAAACGTTTTAAACAAGTTATAATAAGATAAAGGCTGGAATAATTTATAAATACTCTAAATCAACTCTAATTAACTTAGTCTTTACTGTTAGTCCTAATATTGTGTCTAGTCTTATCTGTCTAGCCTTGTCGGTCTAGTCTTGTCTGTCTAGTCTTGTCTGTCTAGTCTTGTCTGTCTAGTCTTGTCTGTCTAGTCTTGTCTGTATAGTCTTGTCTGTCTAGTCTTGTCTGTCTAGTCTTGTCTGTCTAGTCTTGTCTGTCTAGTCTTGTCTGTCTAGTCTTGTCTGTCTAGTCTTGTCTGTCTAGTCTTGTCTGTCTAGTCTTGTCTGTCTAGTCTTGTCTGTCTAGTCTTGTCTGTCTAGTCTTGTCTGTCTAGTCTTGTCTGTCTAGTCTTGTCTGTCTAGTCTTGTCTGTCTAGTCTTGTCTGTCTAGTCTTGTCTGTCTAGTCTTGTCTGTCTAGTCTTGTCTGTCTAGTCTTGTCTGTCTAGTCTTGTCTGTCTAGTCTTGTCTGTCTAGTCTTGTCTGTCTAGTCTTGTCTGTCTAGTCTTGTCTGTCTAGTCTTGTCTGTCTAGTCTTGTCTGTCTAGTCTTGTCTGTCTAGTCTTGTCTGTCTAGTCTTGTCTGTCTAGTCTTGTCTGTCTAGTCTTGTCTGTCTAGTCTTGTCTGTCTAGTCTTGTCTGTCTAGTCTTGTCTGTCTAGTCTTGTCTGTCTAGTCTTGTCTGTCTAGTCTTGTCTGTCTAGTCTTGTCTGTCTAGTCTTGTCTGTCTAGTCTTGTCTGTCTAGTCTTGTCTGTCTAGTCTTGTCTGTCCAGTCTTGTCTGTCTAGTCTTGTCTGTCTAGTCTTGTCTGTCTAGTCTTGTCTGTCTAGTCTTGTCTGTCTAGTCTTGTCTGTCTAGTCTTGTCTGTCTAGTCTTGTCTGTCTAGTCTTGTCTGTCTAGTTTTGTCTGTCTAGTCTTGTCTGTCTAGTCTTGTCTGTCTAGTCTTGTCTGTCTAGTCTTGTCTGTCTAGTCTTGTCTGTCTAGTCTTGTCTGTCTAGTCTTGTCTGTCTAGTCTTGTCTGTCTAGTCTTGTCTGTCTAGTCTTGTCTGTCTAGTCTTGTCTGTCTAGTCTTGTCTGTCTAGTCTTGTCTGTCTAGTCTTGTCTGTCTAGTCTTGTCTGTCTAGTCTTGTCTGTCTAGTTTTGTCTGTCTAGTCTTGTCTGTCTAGTCTTGTCTGTCTAGTCTTGTCTGTCTAGTCTTGTCTGTCTAGTCTTGTCTGTCTAGTCTTGTCTGTCTAGTCTAGTCTGTCTAGTCTTGTCTGTCTAGTCATGTCTGTCTTTTTTTTGGGGGGGGGGACGTAGCAAGCACTTTCGTTAACTTAACAAGTGGTCCCCCTGGAATGCTCCCTATATCCCTCGGAATCGCAAAAGCATTTCTTAAAGGGAGGGCTGTTCTAATATTTCGTCCTCACTAGTTGTTTATTCCTTCTTCTTTCTTCCTCTTCCTTTTTATCAATAATTTTCTTCATACCCTTTTCTACAACCTTCCAGTCTTTCACTCCTCAGCATGATTGCCGTCATGTTCGTGTTGGTTAACGTCTCTCCTATGCATACCTCCATCTCAAGTCTTTCGCTTGTCCATCGGGGGCAGTAGAAAGCGGTATGTTCCACTGTGTCTGCCTCCCCACAGTAGGTGCAGTCTTCCGATTCCTGTAGATGGAACCGTTTGAGGTAGGCTGCAAAACAGCCATGGCCACCCAGAATTTGTGTGATGTGGTATCCCACCTCTCCATGTTTCCTGTTTGTCCTCTTTATTATATCCGGGATCAGTTTTTTGGTCCACTCGCCCTTATCTTGCAGTTCATTCCATTTCTCCTGCCATTTCATTTTAGTTTCTTCTTTTATTTGTGCCGTGGTTTGTCCATTTTGTTTTTTATGCATACGGCATCTTTCGTCCACCAGTAGTTCTATTGGCGGTACTCCGGCGATCACTTGAAGTGCTGCAGTTGACGTGGTTCGGTATGCGCTACATATTCTTATTAGTGTTTTCCTTTGAACACTTTCCATTATGTTTCTATATTTAGCACATTTCATGGTTTCGCACCAGCTTGGCGCCCCATACAGCATTATCGAGTACACTACCGATGCAAGTATTTTCCTTTTACTGCTTCTTGCACCCCCCACGTTAGGCATTATCCGGGACAATTTGGTCGATAACTCTTCCGCCTTTTTTGCGATGTTTTCGACATGTTTGGTCATTCTCATATTGTGGTCAAAATAGATTCCTAGATACTTGAGAACTTTAATGGTGCTAATCATTATTCCGTCGATCTGTATGGTTATCTCCTTTAACTTCGTCCGACCCACTAGCAGTACGCATTCCGTTTTCTGGGGGGCTAACTGGAGCTTTTTCTTCTTCATTTCCTTTTGGATTTCAAGGATTGCGGCATTTATTTTACCTTCTAGTGATGTCCCTGTTCGCCCGCAGGCAACTACAGCTAGGTCATCCGCATATCCTACAAGGGTCACTCCCTGCGGCACTTCCATGTTTATTACGCTGTCGTAGTGAACGTTCCACAGCAGTGGACCGAGTATGGACCCCTGTGGTACACCGCATGTCACCTCGGTTGAGTGTTTATGTCCTATCAGCATTGTTCTGTGAAGTAACTGCATATCAATTCTATTAGGTATGTGGAAATGTTTCTTGCTTTAAGGTCATCTACGATACCCTTCCAAGACGCGCTATTGAAGGCGTTTTGTACGTCTAGCGTAACCATTGCGCAAAAATCCTTTTTCGTCTCTCTTGCCTTGTTTTTAATTATTTGCATTGCATCAATGGTGAAGCGCCCCTTTCTAAATTCGAACTGCATGCCGGCTAAACCTCCTGTTTGCTCGAGCTCTTCATTTAGTCTTCGGTAGATAATTGTTCCAGCAGTTTGCCGACAATATTTAGCATGCTTAAGGGACGGTAGCTTTGCACCCCATTTTTTTAGGTTTTTCCAGCAGAACTAGTCTCGATTCCTTCCATATTTTTGGAAACTCTCTTCTGCTCAATAGTCTGTTATATACGTCCAGGCAGTATTGCGGTTGTCTGAGAGCTGTCAACTTGATTAGTTCCGCCGGGATGCAGTCCGGTCCGGGTGCTTTTCCCAATTTCAATTTGCTTGCTGCTACTTTTAGTTCATCTACGGTGAAATATGTGGGCTCAGCTTTAGGCAGACCAGCCAGTTCCTTTTCCCATTGCAGTATGGGGTTTTTCGGGAATAGTTTGTTGGCTTCCTCCACCATCTGCTCTTCTGTAAGGAAGGTCTTTGGTGCCACATTCATTTTTTTGCATACTATTCTATAGCCCTTTTCCCATATATTGTGGTCTATCTCGTCGCAGACCTTCTTCCATGCTTTCTTCTTAGCATCTAGTATGGCCTGCTTAAGAGAGTTTCTGTGCTCATGGTATTCGCTTAGATATTTTTTCCTTTGTTCTATGGTTGCGTTTGGATTTGCATTTGTTCTTGTGGTTTTCCTTCTTCTAGCTATACATTCCTTTCTTAGTTTTGCTATTTCAGTGTTCCACCAATACACTTGTTGTTTCTTTATATGCTGGCTTGACTTTTTTGGTAGTGTTCTAATATTAATTAATTTTAAGTTGTTTAATATATCCTTCTGGAGTTATGATTTCTTGTTTTCCCTTTTGGTCTTCAATATTTTGGTCTAGTTCTGTGCTAAAAAGTCCTAAGGCGTCAGGTTTAATTTTCCAGCCTAGTGGTTTATGTTGCTGTTTTATTTCCATATTGGTCCTTCCTATCTTAACTTCGTAACAAATATATTGATGGTCGCTCAAGTTTTCAAGTTCTAGTACTCTCCAGTTCGTTATTTTCCCGCTTATGTTTGCAGTGCTGAAGGTAATGTCTATATAAGACGTGCTGTTTCCTCTTACGAAAGTGGGAGCGTCCCCTGTATTCAGTAGTTGTAGGTCATCTGCGGCTAACCATTCGGATAATATTTTTCCCCTTCTGTCCTCTGTTACAGATCCCCATAGCCTGGATTTTGCGTTAAAGTCGCCACCTACCAAAATTTTCTTGGTGTTTTCATTTAGGAACATGCTTTCGCGTATTCCGTTAAGTATTGCTACATACTCGTCGTCACTTATGTTTGGTGAGCAATAGCAACTGTATATTATGATGCCTAGAGTCTCTACCCAGACATATCCTTTTCCGCTTGCGCTTCTGGTGATCTTGGTGTCTCTGAAGCCTCTTATTGCGGCACTTTTTTCATTGCTGTGGAACCAGGGTCCTTTATTGACATCCTAGATGTTAGGTTCCTTTTTTTTGGATCCTGTTCCCTCTTTTGGAGTTTGGTTTCTGAGTTTAATTACTTCATTTTTATATTTGCCGCATTCCATGGTGGCAGCTCGATGACCTTCTTCCTCGCATTTGTAGCAGTATGGAGCGTTCTCGCAGTTTACTGCCAGATGTCCTTTCTTACTACATTTATAGCACCGGTCTTTCATATTCTTTTTCTCCGCAGTGCAGTCCTTGGGGACAGGATTTCGCTTATTCTGCATCTTTGCCAGCCGATTTTAATTCTTCCAGTCTTAATGATCTCCTCGGCCTTCTTCTTGTATAGACTTACTGTCGCTACCATGGTGTCTCCTTTTTTTGTGGCTCTTAGGGTGTTGATCTTTATATCATTCCTCTGGGTTTCTATACCCGTTGTATCTGCTATCGCTTCCTTGATCTCTTCTTCTGTTGTCTCCTCTAGTATATCCCTGATTATGATAACTTTCCTAGATGGCTCCATTTCTTTGGCTGTGGCTATGTCTTTTAGAGTTTCGAGAGCTTTTTCTTTAAACAGAGTTGCTGCTCCTTCTTTTTTCTCTTTGACCGTAATCCTGTAGTTTCCACTTTTAGTCTTCTTGATTTCTTGAACCTGCACTCCAACTTCCTCTACATCTATTTCTTGTCTCATCGTTTTCAAGACACTGGCGAAGGTGCTTCCGCTAGAAATTGTGGGCGTTATTTCTATCGTTTTTTTTATTTGTTTGGCCCTTCTATGATTTAGTTTAATCCATCCTCCGTTTCCTCCTGCGTTTTCTGTATAGGGCTTGTTTTGATCATCTCCCGCTGGACCTTGCGTGTTTCTTTTGTATATATATACTTTGGTTCTTGTGTTGTGAAAGACAGCTTCTATCATTTTTTTGAATCTTAGTGTGGTCAGACTGGCGAGGTGGTGGATTGCAATCCCATCACAAGTGCCTGTTTCCTCCTTTAATTTTTTGAGCTTATCCCATAAGTCCTCTTCTGTTCCGTCGTGCGTCATTTTAATAATTTTCCTGTGTATCACTTCCTCGGGATCTTTTGACCTGATTTTCGTTACTTGTTCCAAGATTTCAAAGTCACCGTTTAGTTCCCCTATTTCAGGATATTTTTCTCGATAGATTCTTTGGATGCCCTTCTCCATCTTACTGTCATTGGGATCCACGATTACTATCTTTACCGATCCGTCTTCCCTGTTGAGTGGATTTCCCACAATTACCTCGGTGTTGGTGAACAGTTCCGCCCTCCATTCCTTCACATCTGCAGAGTGCCATTTTTCTAGAGTGTCTACGCCCTCCAGGGTTTCTAAAGAGTTTACAGCAGGTACCATCGATGTTGAGTGGGGGTCGTGTCTACCGGTCTCGGTGGTCTGTGTATCAGCACAGCATGTCCGTGTAGGTTCCAGTGGGTCGCTGTCCACTTGTATGTCTACATCATAGGTAGGAATTTCAATATATTCCCACCTATGGGCTTCAAACCATTCCTGTGCGGGGCCTTTGCTGATTTTTTCGGTTTGCCTTTTCATCTTTTCCACCAGAGTCTTAATCTCCCTCTTCGTGCTAGGGCTTTCATCAACGAGTTTAGCGAGCTGAGCTGCGTGCAGTGTGATCATTTGAATAGTTTCAATAATGTTAGATGCAGTTGGGCACTCCTTCTTTTTTATGGCATCTAATGAGTCGGTGGCATCGAAAGACGTGTCTGCTACTTTCCTTTTTTTCTTTTTGGCGGTGCCCATTGAATTACAGCGCTGTCTTTGACTACTGCTGGTATTCAGCCTGCTGTGCGGCAGTCTATTACTCTCCAGGAAACCGTCAAGAGTTGTCGCTCGTTTGACGCTGTCTGCAGCTTGTCTTACTGTTCCAGTAATGGTATCTTGCACTTCGGCCTGGTTCCCTACCAGAAGTGCTGGGCGGTCGTTGGATAACGGTCGGGGGGAGCCCGCTCGCACACTCCCTGTACCGACCGGCACTGAGGTATCCCTCCTCTGCACCGTAAACGAATTTTCCTTGTCTGAGCTCATTTCATAATTAAGGGCTATCCGACCTAGACCCGCGCCAATAAGTCTAGGGAGCTTTTTTTGTTAAAGAGGATTTTCCCCTCTGTGCGTATCTATCTTGGTCTGGTCCTTCTCCCTTGACCTGTCTGACTTGGGTGACCCTTCTGGTAGCTACGCTACCGTCAGCATAGCTCTCAGGATCATTAGGACACGCAAGCTCCCCCACCCGGCATAGTGCCTTCGTCAAGGTGTAGATACTTCGAGGGAGAGTCTTGTCTGTCTAGTCTTGTCTGTCTAGTCTTGTCTGTCTAGTCTTGTCTGTCTAGTCTTGTCTGTCTAGTCTTGTCTGTCTAGTCTTGTCTGTCTAGTCTTGTCTGTCTAGTCTTGTCTGTCTAGTCTTGTCTGTCTAGTCTTGTCTGTCTAGTCTTGTCTGTCTAGTCTTGTCTGTCTAGTCTTGTCTGTCTAGTCTTGTCTGTCTAGTCTTGTCTGTCTAGTCTTGTCTGTCTAGTCTTGTCTGTCTAGTCTTGTCTGTCTAGTCTTGTCTGTCTAGTCTTGTCTGTCTAGTCTTGTCTGTCTAGTCTTGTCTGTCTAGTCTTGTCTGTCTAGTCTTGTCTGTCTAGTCTTGTCTGTCTAGTCTTGTCTGTCTAGTCTTGTCTGTCTAGTCTTGTCTGTCTAGTCTTGTCTGTCTAGTCTTGTCTGTCTAGTCTTGTCTGTCTAGTCTTGTCTGTCTAGTCTTGTCTGTCTAGTCTTGTCTGTCTAGTCTTGTCTGTCTAGTCTTGTCTGTCTAGTCTTGTCTGTCTAGTCTTGTCTGTCTAGTCTTGTCTGTCTAGTCTTGTCTGTCTAGTCTTGTCTGTCTAGTCTTGTCTGTCTAGTCTTGTCTGTCTAGTCTTGTCTGTCTAGTCTTGTCTGTCTAGTCTTGTCTGTCTAGTCTTGTCTGTCTAGTCTTGTCTGTCTAGTCTTGTCTGTCTAGTCTTGTCTGTCTAGTCTTGTCTGTCTAGTCTTGTCTGTCTAGTCTTGTCTGTCTAGTCTTGTCTGTCTAGTCTTGTCTGTCTAGTCTTGTCTGTCTAGTCTTGTCTGTCTAGTCTTGTCTGTCTAGTCTTGTCTCTCTAGTCTTGTCTGTCTAGTCTTGTCTGTCTAGTCTTGTCTGTCTAGTCTTGTCTGTCTAGTCTTGTCTGTCTAGTCTTGTCTGTCTAGTCTTGTCTGTCTAGTCTTGTCTGTCTAGTCTTGTCTGTCTAGTCTTGTCTGTCTAGTCTTGTCTGTCTAGTCTTGTCTGTCTAGTCTTGTCTGTCTAGTCTTGTCTGTCTAGTCTTGTCTGTCTAGTCTTGTCTGTCTAGTCTTGTCTGTCTAGTCTTGTCTGTCTAGTTTTGTCTGTCTAGTCTTGTCTGTCTAGTCTTATCTGTCTAGTCTTGTCTACGTAGTCTTGTCTGACTATTCTTTTCTCTCTAGCATAATCTTGCCTGTCCAGTCAAATCAATATCAAAATATTTAATTACCATATTTATAAATGACCTACATAAGATATCTATCAACCAACATATCAAGAAAATTGTCAATCAATTATGCAGATGACATCCCTGCAACTAAAGAGTAGAGGATATTATTCCAAAAACCAACAGTTGATATCGTCCATGATAGGATGGTTTGACAGAAATAAATTATCAGTAAATAGGGATAAAACCAACACAATAATTCTTCAAACTAAAAGAAGCAATTTGATATTTCCGCAAGGGATGATCATTGACAATCAAAACATATAAATTCTACAGTCAATAGGGTTTTTTATTAAGAGCGACGCATTTTGTTTTTTCAATTAAGAGTTGTGGGCAAGTTAGGGAAATGATTTTTATTTCAAATAAAAGTACAATCGATGCCATTGATTATAGAATACAAAAACGTTGAAATGTCTGCCGCGGAAGCGCTGGCTTGAGTGAGCACGCTGGACCTAATTTTCCATGACTCGAGCACACAAATCGGCCGAAATTCCAGGAATTTTGCGTTCAATGTTGGCTTGCAGCTCCTACAAAGTTGGCTTGGTGACATAGTGCAGCGATTTTATGTAACACCAAAGAAAAAAGTCCAACCGGTTCAAATCTCACGAACGAGCCGTCATTCGCGAGGACCGTTGCGTGAGATAATTCGCTAGCCGAACTTGGTCATCAATAATTCGATTGTATCGTACGGTGTATCGCACGTTACGCAGTCTTGTTTGAACCACATATCGTCCAAGTCCATAGCGTCGCCATGGTCCCAAAAATACTTCGCTATCATGGCCCTGTAGCGTTCTGAAGGAATATGAGCAGTGAAATATATATTTCGTGTAATATTACTTTATTAGTGAAAACTGTTTTACAAACACAAGTGCAGTTTACAAACATCAAAAGGAATTAATTGTAGCGCCTCTAGCGACAAAACTTCAAACTATATTAGATTGCGTTCTATTCCAACAAGTTCGCTGTTGACGGTTGTTGGCGCGTCGTTTTCATCGAAAAAGAAAAATTTGCCTATGACGCCGCTGGCATGAAAATCGCACCATACACTTTTTTTTCGGATAAAGTTGAGTCTTGTGCATCACTTCGGGCTGGTCACTCGACCAGATGCGTCAATTTAGCTTGTTGACAATCCCATAGAGCCAGAAGTGAGCTTCATCCGAAAAGAAGATGTTCTTGGTAAAGTTGTTGTCAATTAGCATCTGGTCCAGAGCCCAATTAGCGAATGTGTGACGCTTACAATGGTCGGTTAACTTGTGTCTACGTTGTGTCTACTGTTCTTGAGTCTGCGCAATCTTATACGGGCGGAGAGCCAAATCCTTCCACAAAATTCGGCACAAACTGGCCACACTGATGTTCAACGTCTGCGATCGGCGTAGAATCGACATGCTTGACTGCTCACGCACTCTCTCTCGAAGGAAAAAGATATTTTCTTCACTTCGAGCATAAATTTGTCGCACAGGCACTGGGACATTATACAAGTTGTTTCGAATTGTTGCAGCAAACGTTCAATAGTCCGTCTTGTAGGACGGTTTCGTCATCCGAAAATTGGCGTAATCGCGCGCAACGTAATCGCGATAGAACGTGAATTTTGTTAAAAAAGTTTAATAATTTGCAAACGTTGTTGAAGCGTGTTTCTCTCCACGATTAAATGGCATAGACTGACGTTTCAAAATATTAAAGAATTGCCAAGCCAACTTCACTCCTAATCGAGAAATGCTAGAAAGAAATTGCGTCGTCCCTACTGAAAAACCCAGTATAAGACTTGAATAACTCACAAGAGACTCGCAATTGGTATATTTTTACTGTATTTTTTCTTGTATCTTTAGTCTAGTTGGTCTAGTTCTAGTTCATTGGCCTTGATTGGTCAACCCTCCATATTCTTGTCTATTTTTTATGCCTAATCTTGTCTTTCTAGCCCTGTTTGCCTTCTCTGTCTATACTTGCCTATTCATTGTTTATTGTTTCATGTGCAGTTGCATTCATTAGCGTTTTAGAATAGTTTTTTTTTAAATTATTTATTTGTATAACTGGTTTTAGCCTACGTTTATATTAGAAAGTATAATTAGTTTAATAAAAAAAGGAACGACAAATATATTACTACAGGAAACATATATCACAGTTGCTATTACGTAAAGTGATCGGATTAGAGACTGAGTTTAATTAAATTTAAGGAAATCAAAAATGGTTTTGTTCGTCATTAGTTTCTATAATTGATACTTTATAACTAAATGATTTTACGAAGTTGCTTCACCAACACAGAAGCTTCTGAAGTTTAATTCTAGTGGATGATAGAAGAATAAATATTTATTGAAAACAAAAAGTCAACAAAAGGCTATCGATCACTAGGTCATTCTGCCTAAGTTTATAATATTTAATTAAAACTAGTAGAACTAACTGTTCATATGCAGTTACACACCAATATGGAATATGCACGAAATTTAAATTAGCTTCAAATATTTTTTTTTCCGAATCTTTATTGACCGGACATTTGAACTAAACCATTATTTTTGTAATTAATATCTTTTTAAATACTTAGGCGAGGGCAATTCAAATTTGTAAAACGCAACACCATTGGTTAAAACGAAAGTGACGTAACATACCATGTAAACAAGTTCGTTTTGTTTACATTTGTATGTTATTGCAGTTTTTTGGTTAGAAAACCGACGTCAAAAACGTGAAGTTAAAAATGAGAACAGTTGTAGTAAACAATGGACTGAACTGTCAGTAGTAATTGACGTCATCAACAGACCGCGCGAAAATGGCGGTGTTTAAACAGCTCATAATTTTTCTCAATTTTAAATATTTTTTAAACTTAATTTCAGCATTTTTAAGCAGTTTTTATATTTTTTACTATGTTATAAAGGTTTAAACATTGAATTAAAAATATATGAAAAACATGCATATAGTAGAACTAACCTAATGCTAAACCTTATGAACTAACCTAATGAACTTTACCTAATGGAAATTGAATTCACCTATTCAATTTCCCTTGCAATATTTACATCAAAAACTAAATCCTTTTAAAATGTTCTTCAAAAATTAGGAAAGTGATTTTAGTTCTGACAATAAATTCCAGAACTTTGAATACCCATTGTTTGACTATTTTTAAATCAAACTGTTTGCAATTCCTTCTACAGCAAAAATATCTCGCTGTAGGATGAACTAACAAGTTTCATGCATATGCCCACGTTTTGTAGTCTGCAGACTAACAAATCTCCATTTCCCACGAAATCGGAGACCTTGAATGGAGCCAAAAATAGATTTTGTCAAATACCTCAGCGGATCTTATAGCAATTGATTTTGGAATTGCCTGCATTTATCTGAAATGCTATTTGTGTCAGCAATATATTTCTAGTGTAAATAAATTTGTTACCATTACCGAAAGTATAAATGATCGTGCAAATCGTTACCTACTTTTAAATGAAATTTGGATTATAAATATTTGCTCGTCTATAATTCGCCAACGCAGATGAGTGTAGATTAGTCGCGAACGTAAATAAAACACTCTAATATTTGTTAATTTTTGTTTGGATTAGGCTTCAAATGCTTATTTAATTAGCAAAAACTTCAAGAGAATCATTTAACTGCACTTGTGTATTTGTCTGTTGATTCAAATAAAAGTATTTCTGACGTTTTATTTATTTTGAATATTTCTAGAAAGAATTCATATGGGAAAATTAGGTTTTTAGACAGCGATGATTATACAGACAAGACAAAACTAGACGGACAAGAATAAATGGACAGGTCTAGATCAATAAGTCTAGATAGATAATAAGACAAGGCAGGGAAAAACTAAGAGGATAGACTAGATGGACAAACTATATGACAAGACTAGACAGACAAGACTAGACACATAAGGCTAGCCAGACAAGGCTAGACAGAGAAGACTAGACATACAAGACTAGACAGACTAGACAGGTAAGACTAGATGGACAAGACTAGACAGACAAGACTAGACAGGCAAGACTAACCAGTCAAGACTAGATAGACAAGGCTAGACAGACAAGACTTTTTTTATTGTGGATGTAGCAAGCACATTTAGTTATCTTAACAAGTAACCAACCCCCCCCCCACGCTGAAAACTCACGGGCATCTTGGAACTGCTTTTCGCATATAATTCGTTAACTTTTCTTGAGGTCCTTACGTCCTCCATCCACGGAAGGTGATTAGGTTAGGTTAGATTTGAAACTTAACTTGACAAGTGTACCCCCCGCCCCCTTCCCTTGGAAACTCACGGGCACCTTGGAACTGCTTTTCGCATATATTTCGTTGACTTTTCTTGAAGTCCTTACGTCGCGCATCCACGGAAGGTGATTAAGTTAGGTTAGGTTTGGAACTTAACTTGACAAGTGCCCCCTGGAAACTGACTGGCATGTTGGAACTGCTTTTCACATATATTTCCTTGACTTTTCATGATGTCCTTACGTCTCGCATGCACGGAAGGTGACTAGATTAGGTTATGTTTAGAACTTAACTTGATAAGTCCCCCACCTGGAAACTGACGGCCATCTTGGAACTGCTTTTCGCATATATTTTCTTGACTTTTATGATGTCCTTACGTCCCCCATGCACGGAAAGTGATTGGGTAAGGTTAGGTTTAGAACTTAGCTTGACAAGTAAACACCCCTGGAAATACACGGGCATCTTGGAACTTCTTCTTCTTCATGTGTCATGCCCTCCAAGGGCGTTGACGACCAATTTCATTATTTGAATTTTATCTGCAGCTTTTCGAAATAGGGATCTTGTACTTTGTCCAAACCATTGGCGAAGGTTTTTGAGCCTTGATGTTCTGCGGTGGCCTGGACTGCGCGTACCTTGGAAAATCTTGGAACTGCTTTTCGCATATATTTCGTTGACTTTTCTTGATATTCTTTCGTACCCCATCCACGGAAGGTGCTTAGGTTAGGTTAGGTTTCAAACTTAACTTGACAAGTGTACCCCCTCCCCCCTCACCCTAGAAACCCACGGGCATCTTGGAACTACTGTTTGCATATATTTCGTTGACTAGTCTTGATATCCTTACGTCCCCCACCCACGGAAGGTGATTAGATCAGGTTAGGTTTGGAACTTAACTTGACAAGTGCACCCCCTGGAAACTGACGGGCATCTTGGAACTGCTTTTCTCATATATTTCGTTGACTTTTCATGATGTCCTTACGTCCCGCATGCACGGAAGGTGATTAGATTAGGTTAGGTTTAGAACTTAACTTGACAAGTGCCCCCTCCCCCCTGGAAACTCACGGGCACCTTGGAACTCCTTTTCGCATATATTTCGTTGACTTTTCTTGATGTCCTTACGTTCCCCATCCACGGAAGGTGATTAGGTTAGGTTAGGTTTGGAACTTAATTTGACAAGTGAACCCCCCTGGAAACTCACGGGCATCTTGAAATTGCTTTTCACATATATCTTGTTGACTTTTCTTGATGTTCTTACGTTCCCCATCCACGGAATGTGATTAGGTTAGGTTAGATTTTGAACTTAACTTGACAAGTGATCACCCCTCCACCCCTGGAGACTCAAGGGCATCTTCGAACTGCATTTCGTAATATATATTTCGTAGACATTTCATGATGTCCTTACGTCCCGCATCCACGGAAGGTGATCAGGTTAGGTTTGGAACTTAACTTGACAACCCCCCCCCCCCCCCCCCTGAAAACTCACGGACATCTTGGAACTGTTTTTCGCATATATTTCGTTGACTTTTGTTTTGTCCGTTCATCCTGTTCTTTCATGCTTAGTATGTCCATTATCATGATTTGTATTACAGAGCAATTTTATTCACTCCAAGGCATTGTCTCCATCAGTGTATTTGTTTCTAGAATTCTTCGTTTTTTGACTTCTATATTTCTCTCTCTAAAGATCACCTGGGGCATTTGAAGATTGTGTGATACAAAATATCTGTCTTATCACAGTAAACGCACTGGTTGTCTGCTTTGCGCCCAATACTGTGCAGGTAGTCTTTGAAGCATCCGTCGCCGCTCAACGCTTTCCTCGGGTAGCAGTGTTGGGCATAATTAAATTAATTTTTTAATTGCAGAATCAATCAATTACAATTGTAATTGCAACTAAATCAATAGAAATTAATTTAATTCAATTAAGTGTTTAATTGTGAGATGCAATTGAAATCAATTGCAATTAAATCTATTAATTGTGGTTTACAATTAATTTAATTGCAATTAAAATTTTAATTGTTAGTTACAATTAACTTAATCATCAATTGTTTATTGTAACAATTAAAACTATTTGATGAATGTAAGAACTTAAAAAGTCGGGAAAGATGGTCGTTCTGGACCCTCCACCTCTACTTCCGGCCCCCACCACGCCCTCACATTCGGTCTCCACCGCACTTTCGGTTCCGACCCCCCCACTTTCGGTTCCTACGCCCACTTCCAGTTCCCACCCCATTTCCATTTCCTACGCCAACTTCCTGTTCCCAGCCTCACTTCCGGTTCCGGAAGCGGAAGTTGGAACCGGAAGTGGGTGAATTTTTGGAACGAGAAGTGGGATGAGAACTTGGGGATAGATGACTGGTACCGGATCATCCACCGGTTCCACCCCATTTCCGGTTCACACCCACGTCCAGTTCACACTCCCACTTCCGGTTCTCACTCCCAACTTCCAGTTCCCACTTCCGGTTGCCACTCCATTTCTTGCCTTCCCTCACTTCCCACCCTCACTTCCGGTTCTGGAACCTGAAGTGGGTGAATTTTTCGAACGAGAAGTGGGGGTGGGAACCGGAAGTGGGGTGAGAACTCGGGGATGGATGACCGGAAGTGGAGGAGGAGGTAGATAACCAAACGAGCTGTCGCGTTGTAAAATCAAACTTTCGCCAATGTAAATAACTATTTCAGTTAAGCATTGTGGCAAGTGATGCAATGAAGTATAATAAACATATTTTCTAACCAACATTTATTAATTGTTAACTGTAATTGTAAAAATGCATCAATCAATTAACAATTAATTAATTGTAATTGCAAAATTTTACAATTAACAATTAATTAATTGTTAAATGTGTTATCTTGCAATCACAATTAATTATTTTAATTGTTAGTTGCAATTAAATCTGGCAATTTAATTGTTAGTTGTTAATTGTTTTCACAATTAATTTTTGCCCAACTATGTCGGGTAGTAAGTAACTTTCCGTGCCTTTTCATGACCCAAGAAACCAATTTTGGGATCAAGAGTCTCGTCCACTCAACCCTCTCTGAGGCTTCCCAGAACTCCTGTCAACTTTAGAGCATTTAAGTCCTTGCTTTGTTCCTCAGTTCCTTTTTGTTTTCACTGCTCCTTTGTTTATAAAGCGTGTCTCTCACTTCAACAAGATATTTTATAGGAGCTATTCCCGCCCAAACGAGAACGACGTCTCCTGGGACGGTCATATAACCACTGGACACGCGTAGCGCCATTTTTTATTGAATGTATTGTAGTTTTTGCCTTAGATTTGTTTCCAGATTGTCACAGCGTGGAGCATGGCAGATTAGACAACTGATTATAAGAGCCTTCGTATGGTGCTCTTAGGGCTAGCTACAGTTGGCATAAGTTTTCCAAATGGTGCTGAGGTTTTTAGTGCCTTACCAGCAGCAAGAACAATGTGCTATCGGAACAAAATATTTTTATCAATGGTTACGTCTAAGTATTTTATGGCCTCCTTTAGTATTAAAGTTTCGCTTTTTATTTTAAATGTGATTGGTCCTGCCTTTATTCTTCCTGTCAATAAAATCCCTTCTGTCTTTTCTGGAGCGAGCTTTAGTTGTTTTTCTCCATCCAGTTGTCTTTTAGTGCTATGGCCTTGTTTGCTCTTTTGGTAACACATTTTGCTGTTAATCTGGTGACGATTAGAGCCAAGTCGCCGGCGAGACCCATAGCTTCAACTCCCTCTGACAGCTTCAGTCTAAGGACTCCCTCATATAGAATCTTTCACAAAGTTGGTCCCAAAACTGAGCCTTGCGGAACAAAACTGTAGATGTGCCTTTTAACGCTTTCACCTTCTACATCTATAATAATCTTTCGGTTGCAGAGGTAGCTGCTTACGAGCTTTAGCAGATATGAAGGGAAGTCTCTTGCTATTAACTCTTCAACAATATTTGTCCAAGCAACAGAGTTGAAGGCGTTTTTAACGTATAAAGTTATGAGTGCGCAATTTTTCTTTTCCCCCGCAATCTTTCAGCAGCCACTTCTACCACCTTTCCTAAGCTCCTGTTTTATCCTCCCTACTACCATTGGTTTTAGCAACTTCCTTGTTACATTAAGCAGGCAAATTATCCTGTACGGTGATGGATTATGTAAAGGTTTGTCTCCTTTTGACAGCACCAGCCTTGATTTCTTTCATATTTCAGGGAAGTTACCGTTTTTTAGTATAGCGTTGAAGACGTATAACATGAAGTCTGGCCAACTGTTTGCGGCAATCTTAATTGCTTCAGCTGGTATTCCGTTGGGTACTGGAGATTTTGGCTAGCTACACACGTACTGTGTGGATGAACACGCACTGTGAGCGGAACCGGTCCGGCACCGGGTTGGACATCTTACACACATGTCGAATGGGTTTGTCCGGAACCGGCCCGGTGGCCCACGAGGTCGAGCTACAAGCAGTGTATATAATTAACATCAGTACAAAATGGATCGCGAAAGGTTTATTTGTATGTGGTTACTTTATCGGCGGTTACTTCGCAAGAAAAAAAAGCAAAGAAAACATTGGGTGCACCCAATGGATTTAGCAAGACCTCTTGTTGAGGCATTTTTTTCATTGTTTAAGGCAGTGTTTCTCAAACTTATTTGTCTCATCGCCCACCTAAGATATGCTAAAGTTAATAGCGCCCCCATCTCCCATCTATCTCCCATCTATCGTATATCGTATTATATATATTTTTTTTCTCTCTTTCTGTAGTAAAAGTATTTTGAATTACCAAGTATTTTATAGGATACTGAAAATTCTTCAGTTATATCGAATTTTTTATTATAAAACAACGAAAATACTTAAATATTCACTAGAAATCTAGCAACGTTGAAAGTAAAATTTATATCAAGCATACACGCGCTAGTGAGGACAAGCCGCAATTTCCTGACCTCTGTTAAGTTGGCAGGACCAACGAGGAAAAAAAATTCCGCGACGACACATAATAATCCGCTTTTTATCCGCAAACGTTTAAAAAAAAAATTTCCCGCACTTCCCATTTCTTGGGAAAATGTGGTCCCGCTAACTTAACAGAAAGTTAGCGGGACCCACCCTGAAAATAATTATTTTGAGAAAATAAATGCACCGGAATTTTCTGCGTTTTATCCACAAACGTTTTTGTTTTTGCTTTATTATTCTTTATTATTCCTATTGGTCTGTTCAAAAACGCATCGGCAGCGAAATGCTAGGACCTATCAAAGATGCTGGCGGCATGCTAGGTCCTTTCAAAGATGCAAGCTGCATGTTAGGTCTTTTCAAATATGAAATGTTCTTATTAGTTGTCATCCTTCCACCTACGGTGGGGTGAGAGGTCAGTGTAGTTAGAGGAGGTATTGTATTCGGGTACGCATGTAATATATGCGCATGTAAACAAATGTTGTCTGGTTTTAGTTAAGTTTTTTTTTTATACTATTTTCTTCGGCTTACTAAGCAATTTTACAGCTTTATCATTTAGTAAAATCTTTGAATGTATTTTTCTCCTCGAATAGAAAATCATCCAATGATGACGCAACCCATAAAAAATTGAATAGAGAGAAAGAGAGCGCCGCAAAACACAAAGCCGTGGAAGAGCAGACCCTAAAAAATGATTATTTCAAGGAAAAAAATCACCAAAATTATCCGCTTTTTATCCACAAATAAATACCGAGGAAAAAAAATTTCCCGAATTTTCCCGAGAAATGAAGTGCGAAATTTTTTTGCACTTGGTTTTCGGATAAAATGCGAATGTTTTCTGTTAAGTTAGCTAGACCCCATTTTCCCGGGGAATGGGAAGTGCGGGATTTTTTTTGTTACAATCGTTTGCTGATAAAAAGCGGATTATTATGTGCTGTTGCGGATTTTTTTTTCCTCGTTGTCCTGCCAACTTACCAGAGGTCATTTCGGAATTTATCGAGTTTACGGGTCTATTGAAATTTAGTGTTATGGACTTTTTACCTGGTGTAACTGTTATTAATCGTCCTTGGCACGGGTTAACGGAAAGGTCGCAAAGGTCGGAAAGCAAAAAATGAAGCTTCTAAGTTATCTGGTTCAATAAATATTCGTATTTTTCTTGAAATAGTTTGTAAACATTGTCAACGTGACAGATAGTTGACGCGAACGCAAATTACTAGATGTTGCCACGTTTATTATTTTTTCTAATTATCAACGGATTTGCTTCGAAATAAAAAAAAGGAAAACCTTGTAATATATCCAGGGAAAAATGTAAATAAATTAAGATTTTCATCAAATTAAATAAAAAAAAATCGCCAGATAGGCAAACTAATCCTTTTCTGGATTTCTAACCTAATCTAACCAGGGTTAAACCAACGGCCCTTGTCACTTTGTCCTAGATTGGACCGAGAGTTCGCGCTGCCGCGCGTATGTTGTCATGATTTATCTTCCCGCTTCGCGGCGGACAACCTAATCAAATCAAGGTAAAACCAACGGTCGTTGCCACTTTGTCCTATATTGGATCGAGAGTTCGCGCTGCCGCGCGTATGTTGTCTTGATTTATTTTCCCGCTTTGCGGCGGACAACCTAATCTAACCAAGGTAAAACCAACGGTCCTTGTCACTTTGTCCTATATTGGATCGAGAGTTCGCGCTGCCGCGCGTATGTTGTCTTAATTTATCTTCCCGCTTCGCGGCGGGCAACCTAATCTAACCAGGCTTAAACCAACGGCCCTTGCCACTTTGTCCTACATTGGACCGAGAGTTCGCGCTGCCTCGCGTATGTTATCCTGATTTATCTTCCCGCTTCGCGGCGGACAACCTAATCTAACCAAGGTAAAACCACCAATAAAATCCACACGAGACATTGTACCGTAGCTGTTCGTTGAAATCTGGTTTAAATATGAATGCAAATTCAATACGACGCTTAAAATAATATATATGTTGCCATAGTTACAGTTTTTCATCTAAAAGCAAAGAGGATCGGATCCTCTTTGATATAAACGGGCAAGAATAAACGTGGCAACATCCAAATAATTGCATTCACATATACTGTCTGCAATCTTAAAAATTAATTTTTGCTTGCGGAGCTTAATAAAAGAGTGCCAAAGACGATTAACAACAGTTACAACAGGTAAAAAAGTACACAAACATATTTTCAAGACAGACCCGTAAAACCAATAATACCCGTAATTTCTTATAAGATCAACATTCAAAATAAATTGTAAGTTTAGGTCTGAGAACCTATTTAGATTAATAATAAATGAATTCTTAAATAATTAGCAAAAATAATTGTGATGGTTTTTGAAATATTTCAAATGAAAATTATCATGCGGGGATCCCTGTAGAAAGAAAAACTCATGAAAAGAAAGTGAAGACTTTCTAATTTTTACAGAAATAAAATTATATAATTTTTTTTTTTAGAAACTTGAAAAGTTGGCAGATTTTTTTTCAAGGTAGATTTCGGCAAGACATTAAAAGGTGGTTGATCTAGCGAAAAGTTGGTAGAGTTAGTAACGCTGGCTGTGTCTCTGTGCGTGCGATTATCGATACTCGACCAGCAGCGAATTGCAGACAAGCGTGGCTGGTTTTATAATACTGAACACGGAACAATTTTCTTGAACGTATTTGTTTGTTTTAAATTAACAGAAATGCATTGTAGAACTCGTGATACCTACCCCGCCCCCTATACCGCCCCTGGCTACCTACCGCCCCCTATATCGACCACTAGCTACCTACCGCCCCCTATATCGCCCCCTGGCCACCTAGCGACCCCCAAAACGACGTCATCGCCAACTGGGGGCCCACTTTGAGAAACGCTGGTTTAAGGAATTACTAGAACATTAAGAACTGTTTAAGGAATTACAGGACGATAAATTCTTCAATTATTTTCGAATGTCCATCCCTTCTTTCTATGAATTACATTTCAAATTGAAGGACGTTCTTCAGCGTCAAGTAATTAAATAATACAAAATAAATAATATACAATCGTAAATAGAACTGCACTCGACAAGTGAAGACGGTAGGCTGCCGGACCGGCATGTGCGCCAGCTTCAATACAGTTCTATAGCCCACAATAGCCGAGGTGGTACTCGGCAATGGGACTACCAGGGGGGGGCGGCCGGTGACAACCCGACAGAATTAGTCGTCCGAGATAACTCTGAAGCAAATGAATTATTAGATACAATTGAAAGGTGTAATCTTCTTAAATTAAACTTTACATACAACTTACTTTTCAATTAAAATTACTTGTTAAATTACATTTTTAATTAAACATAAATTAACAAGAGAAAATTGTAATCTAGAAAATTAATTGAACGAGATATCTACTTGAAAATTATATAACGGCAGTGTCAATAAATTAATTAAAAAACTCGATATTCTCAGCGAGGGAATAAAAACGTCCGAAAATAATTGAGCGTCAGTGTTAATTGAATATTTACGGCCACTTCATTCCACTCGGCTTTCTATCTTTATACGCTCATTAATTGATTAGATCCTAAGCTACCATTTACGTAAGGCACAATTGCATTAAACAATTGTTCAAATACAAGATGCAACCAACATACGCAATATGTAACTGTGCTAATTCTAAAAGACAATACAGATTATTATATAGGTAAATTGCTCGGTTTTCTCAGTTTAATTCGACTGGAAAGGACTTTATTTTGGAAGCAATTAGATGCTGTATGGTCCGGTGCCGCAGTGCGCCGTGAACTAACTTTCCTTCATCGCCGAACAAGGCTCATACCATCCACCAGTTTCGGCTTTTGAAAGTGGTTCACGTTCAACGCCTACATTTACACCAAGTAGAAATCCCTTGGTCTCTCGATCTGCTTATACAACATCGGTCAGGGTATCGTTTCGCTGCTGGATCACGATGAACATTATATTGTGACTTTCCCCAATGGTTACGGCAGATCGATCCTGACGCTGCGTGGATCGAACTCGGCGGGCCGGTGACGATCACATGCCCGAAAATCGGCTACTACAGTAACATTGAGTTCCTTACGAAACCGTTCTACGGTAACAAGAAGCACAAAATCATAGAAAATAAGTCCTTCCTCACCATCAACGGGGAGTGAAATATTCTCATGGGAGCCAAATGGAACGATAAATGTGTTGAGAAGTTTTCTAACGTCAAGAAGCTGAGGATTGTGAAGAAGCTGGTGTTACCGATAAGTCAGCAGAATGAGAACGAATCGAGGCGGTTGTGGAATGGCACGTGATGGCAGGGTTGAAGTATAACGACATAGAGAAGACAACCCAGTTTTTGATTGACCCAGGTTGTCAATTTACATGATCATTAGAAGACGACCCAAAGTCGATTTGGAGCAGAGGGAAGAGACAGGAGACCAAGGATAGGAAATCTATTAATTTTAATTGAGAAACTAAATTATTTTCAAAAACTATTGATGAGAACTGGTTGTAAAAACACTGCAAGAAAAATTGTTGTGTTACCTGTGAATTCGGTGTTTTTTTGGAGTTGTAGAAGTTATCAGTCTCTTGTAAACAATTCTATTTTCAGAATCATTATAGCGAACTGCAATAATAATAAAAAATCAAACATTGTTTATATACCAGTGACCAGTGACAAAACATTGGTAAACTTAAAAATATCATCTTAGGTCTATCTTCTCGGTAGTCTGTTACAAAAAAAAACGTTTTCTTGTCTTCGTCAATCTATCTGATGAAACACAACATTTGTATTATCCTCGACATCAGTGCTTGCATCAAACTGCAAGAACACAAATTACAATTTCTTCTAAATGTTTCACGCAATCGTCAATTTTTTAAATTCTTCGTTTAAGTGTATTATTTGATAATGGTATCGCCGCATATATACTTTTTTCACCAGTTATGGTTGATTTAGAGCCAGGAAAGTGCGTCTGCAGTAAACTCCGCTAAGACTCCTCTAAATCTTTGGTATACTTACCACTCGGTGTCTTAATAATCCCAATTTCGTTTGAGTGGTCCTTTGCCAAAACCTTTTGCAGCCTTGCCGTTGGGGCACCTTGATCAATGCCCTCACAGAAGTCACGCCAGGTTTTCCTTTTCGACATTCTCAATTCTTTGTTGTAATCAGTAAGTGCTACTCTGTAAGCTTCCCAGTTGCCTGTTCTTTTCGCACCGTTGAAGGCTTTCCTGGCCGTCTTTCTCAGACGTCCTAGCTCTTTGTTCCACCACGGAACAGCCCTTGATTTTTGCATCTTTTTTAGAGGACTGCTAGTCTCGTAGGCGTGTATTAGGACGCCTTTTAGATGAGACGATGCTGCTTCCAGCTCGTCTGTTGTGTTTATTATGAGGCGAAGACCTTCGGTTTCCTGTCTGAGGATCTCCTTGTAGAGTTCCCAATCAGTACACCTAGGGTTCCTACGCCCTATTACCACATTGTGTGCTCAACTAAGTGGAACTCAATCTTTTGGTGGTCTGACATTGATGGCTCCTCGAGAACTCGCCAATCTATGATAGCAGCTAGAGTCAAATCTAAAACTTCCTGTCTGATTGCGTTTACAAAGGTGGGTTTACATCCCTTATTAACGATCGCCACATCGTTGGTACATAAGTATTCGAGTAATTGCTCACCTCTATTTTCTGTATCCGTGCTGCTCCACACTGTATGATGTGTGTTGGCATCGCAGCCGAGAATGTAATGTTGGTTGTTTTTGTTGCACCAGTCCACGAGGCTGGTTCACGAGGCGAGGCCCACGACGCTTCAGGACAAAAACAAAAATAATAGATGTCATGGAGAGAACAGCGGATATCAAATGGCCATGGGCAGGACACGTGGCCAGAAAGAATACAGAAGAATGGAGCCACAAGATTACCTTCTGGAGACCACGGGAAACAAAAAGAAGCACAGGAAACCCCAAACAAGATGGATAGATGACATAAAGACGATAGCAGGAAAACAGTGGATGAAAACAGCAAATGACAAAGAAGCATGGAAAAAATTGAAAAAGGCCTATATCCAATAATGGAAATTTGAAGGCTAATATGAAGAAGAAGAAGTCCACGAGGCGTATAGTTTCCTCTGGTGGAGGCTTGTCCATATCACTTGGAAAGTAGACCGATGCCAAAATAATGTGTCTCTTGTCCCCTTTCGTCGGGATCTCCACAACTGCCACTGCCTGGTCTCCTGTGTTGAATTCTGGAGCAGGTACAAAATTAATATTCTTCCTGAGCATCAGCACTGCTCTTGGTTTAGAACAGCTAGTGTCATAAACCAGCTTACATATGACAGTAGTTAGGCCCCTGGTTAATCCATGGTTCTTGCAGAAAACCAAAACTGACACTTGCCTGTTTGAGGGCCATGTGTAGAGCGCTGGTCGCCGCTTTGGAGTGATGCAGGTTTATTTGCTGACACCACAACATGGCTCCTCATTCTTTTATTAGGCTTTAGTAGCCGCACTTCTTAGGCTTCTTAGAGCCATTAGGGTCCTGCGACTTTGCCATTGTTTTTATGGTGGCGTCTGTTGACCCCTTCCCAGCGCCGGATGAGGAAGTGCTGGGCTGTGATTCCGTCTCTTGCACCCTACACCGTTCTCTCAACGAGATCTGTCCAAAGCCATAGTTGACCCTGGAACCGAGCTCCCTGATTTTTCCTGCCGAAGCGTTGTCCACCGACAGGGTCATTTCCAGCGTTGGGCTTATTGGATTTCTCCTAAGGACACTCCACGTGGAAGTTTTGAGGTCGTTTTGACCTTCTACTATAGATAGAATCCTTTCGGACTTCTCCTCTATGCTATTTGGGAATTAGCCGATGAAGATTTCGTCGCGCCGCATCTCTGCCACTCCAACAATCTTCAGATCGGATCCCTCACATGGGTGGAGTTGGGCCTCAAGGCCCTTCACCCATTCAGCAGTCTCTTGGCTCGCACAAGTCAGTGCTAACCATCCAGGACGCTGATGCTCCTGCAAGAAAGCGGGCTTAAAAGCCCTCCTCCCACCATTTACAATAGCGTCCAGAATGGCTTTCGGGAGCAGCTTGATTTGATCCTTCGTCCCAAGGCTTTCAGGGTAGCCTTTGCAGGTAATTCCTACCTTTATGGAGTTGACCAGTAGGTTGTAGGTTGCCGTATCTTGCGCCTTTCAGTTGCCTTCTCTGCCTCCGCTTGCTGAGCCAAAGGCACTGCCTGCCTTTTGGCCCGCTTGCTATGGCACTTTTCAGGACTGGTCCCATCAGACCGCTGACGCTTATTGGGTTCTGAGGGTTTGGGATTAATAGACACTAATGTCTTATCCCTCTTCCCTCGTTAAGCCCGATCTGATTAGGAACTTCATCCTTTTTCTGGCAGCGCCGCTCATCCGCCGCTTCTTTGGGTCTTTTGTTTCTAGGCCCTTAAGATTGTCAGCGAGTTCTTCGTCGCTGCTCAATAGGAGTTCTATCTCCTTTGTATGCACCCCAGTGCTTTCCATAGGCATTTCTGCATTTTTGGCTAGGTCTTCAGCCTCTGGTTTGGGTGTGCTTGAGGAGTCACCCGATCCTTTAATAGTTATTTTCGTTGTATCCGTTTTTGGTTGCACGAGAAGCTAGGGAAATGAACAGTCAGTTGCAGCAGAGCCCCGCATTACTACAAGAAGGCTGATTTAAACAGGAGTTCGCCATTTTCCTGAGTTCGACATACTAACGACCACCGCTTTCCCGTGGCCACGCAGCTATCGGCATAGACCGTTCTACCATTAGCTTGGAGACAAAGATTATTGTGGGCAAGATTATTTTGAGACAAAGATTATACCACTTGATCCGGGCGGTTAAGTCTAGGTCTCCAGACTCAATTCAGGCAGGACAAGGTCAGCTGACAGCAGAGAGCCCGGTATATTGCAACAGATATCATGCCTCGGCGTCGTTAACCCTTGTGCAGACCCTTGGCCACGACTGTACAGCCGGGTAGGGTGTGTATCTCTCTTTGTCTGATCTTTCACCTTTGACCTGTTCGGTACGGGTGTCCCCAACAGTAGCTGTGCTACTGCCGACTTAGCGCTTAGGGCTATTATGATAATGAAGATACTGAAGATACTGACGGCAAGGTGCAGATACCTCGAAAGAGGTATAATAAATTAAATTTTACCATTGTTTGTCGAATTACTTCGACGTCTGGGGATCGAGATCAAGGTGAGGGTTCCTCAAGTCCTCATTTATTACCAACGATAAATGGTTGAGTGTTGAAAATGAGTGTTGAAAATCTGTTGCGAAACGACGGTGTAGTCTCTTCAGTAATTCTTCTCTGTTGGTGTTGGTAGGGTTGTTAAGTTCGTGTCTGTAGGAATAGATTTAAAGTCATGTGTTGTCAATTTACATGATCATTAGACTTTGTATTAAATATTGTATAAATAAATGTTACTAAAATATATATATTCTACATTTCTCTAATACGTAAAGAGCAAACGACAACGTTTTAAAGATCAGCTGGTGCACCTTGTTTATCAGAAAAAGATCAGTTGGTGCAGATTTGTAAACAGAAAATGTTTTAACGATCAATCGATGTACCTTGGTTATCAGAAAATTATCAGTTGGTGCACTTTGGTGATCACAAAATGTTTTAACAATCAGTCTGTGCACCTTCGTTATCAGAAATTGATCAGTTGGTGCACCTTGGTTTTCAGAAAATGATCAGTTAGTGCAGCTTTAATAATAATAATAATAATTTCTTTATTTCCTTAATAATTATTACAAATATATATATATATATATATTCACTCATACATTACATTGGAAATTACCGAAGAGAAGCACGGTATCGTTTGCAAATAAGTAGGTGTGTTCTATTACTCGTTCAAGTTTTTGTAACCTGAAAATCTTTTAACGATCAGTCGGTGTACCTTGGTTATCATAAAATGATCAGTTGGTGCACATTGGTTATAAAAAAACGTTTTATAGTTCTGTCGGTGCACCTTGGTTATAAGAAAATGATCAGTTGGTGCAGCTTTGTAACCAGAAAATGTTTTAACGATCAGTCGGTGCACCTTGGTTATCAGAAAATCATCAATTGGTGCACCTTGGTTATCAGAAAATGATCAGTTGGTGCAGCTTTGTAACCAGAAAATGTTTTAACGATCAGTCGGTGCACCTTGGTTATCAGAAGATAATCAATTGGTGCACCTTGGTTATCAGAAAATGATCAGTTGGTGCAGCTTTGTAACCAGAAAATGTTTAAACGATCAGTCGGTGCACCTTGGTTATCAGAAAATGAACAATTGGTGCACCTTGGTTATCAGAAAATGATTAGTTGGTGCAGCTTTGTAACCAGAAAATGTTTTAACGATCAGTCGGTGCACCTTGGTTATCAGAAAATGATCAATTGGTGCACCTTGGTTATAAGAAAATGATCAGTTGGTGCAGCTTTGTAACCAGAAAATGTTTTAACGATCAGTCGGTGCACCTTGGTTATCAGAAAATGATCAATTGGTGCACCTTGGTTATCAGAAAATTATCAGTTGGTGCAGCTTTGTAACCAGAAAATGCTTTAACGATCAATTGGTTTACCTTGGTTATCAGAAAATGATCAATTGGTGCACCTTGGTTATCAGAAAATGATTAATTGGTGCACCTTGGTTTTTAGAAAACGTTTTAACGATCAGTCGGTGCACCTTGGTTATCAGAAAATGTTCAGTTGGTGCACATTGGTTATCAAAAAACGTTTTAACGATCAGTCGGTGCACTTTGGTTATCAGAAAATGATCAGTTGGTGCCCCTTGGATATCAGAAGATACTCCAAATCCTAGATAACATATACACGAAGAAAATAACGTTGAATTTATTGATCTAATCCGATTAGTTTTTGAGATATTAAGACGTGTAAGCGACTATTATAATCTCAAAATGTGCTTAGGACCAGTTGGACCTACTTTTTGCAATTTTAGACTGACTCCTCGGTTTAGACTAACATGTTCAAACTAGTTTTGCTTGCATTGCTAGACATTCAAGTACATCGATAAGGCAATAAGTAAGTAGAGCGACACTTGCTACACAACTCGGTTGCAATACAAACCAACTAAAGCAACTCGTTTTAACGATGAGTCGGTGCACCTTGATTATCAGAAAACGTTTTAACGATCAACATATTATGGACTAATGCGACATGTCAATTCTATAGGAGCCTAATAAGACCTGTTCTGATATACGCAGCCGAAACCTGGACCCTAACCAAGGAGGTAGAAAGAATCTTGGGATGTTTCGAAAGAGAGATTCTAAGACACATATATAAAGAGGTACAGGAAAACGGAGAATTTTTATGTGTGCAGGTGATTATGAAAGTGGTCTAAATCAGTGTTTTTCAACCGCCTGATCATCCACAACGAAGTGTCTTCAAGGTGTCTTTTGGGACAATAAAATTTGAAAAGTATTCGTTTATAAGTGTCGGGGAAGTATTGACATTCCCCACACATTTCGTTGTATTTCGGCGACATTACGTTTATCTTGCAAGGACTTCGGTGCACTTTGACGACACTTTATACGACACTTTTTGACCAGGGTTATCTTCACCCTGACTTATAACAATCGTTAAATTTATTGAAAATAAAAACTTGAACTCAGAAATATTCATTTAAACTTTATAATTATTGGTTTTCTTCACCACCTTCGGATTTTGAAATTTAAATTGATAACTGTTTATAACTATTTTTTTTTATTACTGTGATAACTATTTTTTAATTGATAACTGTTTTGATGAAGTTACATCTAAGCAAAAACTAATGTATTGCAAATGATTATGGCATTATGATGGATTTAATCCAAGGAATATAAGCAGAAACTCTTGTATAGACACCAGGAATTGATGAGATGGCACATGCCACCCCAAACGAAGTTACACCATAAACGTGATTATCTGCAAAATGAGTTGATTGCAGAGGGCCACCAGAATCTCCCTAAAATTAAAAAACATATAATTTACAACAATTACGGAAAAAAATAATAAAATACTTACTGGACATGTATCAATTCCAGGCGCTCCTGCACAGAATTGCGTTTTGTTATTTATTCCGTTAGGCAATCGCCGTTTACTAACTTTTGAATAAGCGCTTTGGCATTCACTGTGATTGAATATTCTAATAATCATATTTTGGAGATGGTCGCTAAGTTGTCCTCCATACCCTAATTGTCCCCATCCGGTAGCTGAGAATTCCCTGGTGTCAGGTAATTCTGGTTTTGTGTACAGACAAGCAGGTAAAACATACTCAGTGAAATTGCAAGGCTTATTTAATTGAAGAATAGCTATGTCGTTGTAGGGAGCTGGACGTCGATAATCTGGATGACGAATCCTCTGGATTATTTTGAAATCTTGTGGTTCAGCATCATCTTGGACTGACTTAAGATTCAAATCTCCCAAACGAACATACTTAACTTCACCTCTTAAAATAACTCATTTTTAACTTGAAATAAGAACTCAATTATTACTTACAAATTTTTATCAATCAGACAATGGGCAGCAGTTAAGACGTAAATATGGGTAATTAGTGTTCCTCCACAAGCCCAAATGATATCTCCATCTTTACCATCATATCCCAAGGCGGCCTAGAAAATATTATGATGGAAACTATGATGGTGATGGATTTATAACTTACCATGTGTGGAAACTGTTTAGATAAAGAATCGCTTCCTCCAGCCCCAATTGGCAATATCCAAACCTCTTCCCCGTTCTCCTTCGTCAATAAGATGGGTTTTATGCCTCCAAGAGATAGTTTTTGAAATCTTCGGAAGGTCTCCAAACATCCCTTAGGAACTAAACATAGTATGAGAAATTTAAATAAATTCTTTTATTAAACTTACAGGGTTCATTATGTAATGCTTGCAACTGCTTTTCCTTCTGAACGCAACAAACGATGGGCTCGACTCCATCGAAGCCACAAAATTTAGGTGTAATTTTCTCTTTTTGTAATAGTTCTATAGCACTCGAACAGTTTCGTACCTGAACGCATTCTCCACTCACTCCATTTGCACCAATGCAGTTTTCTCCTATAAAAATAAATTATAAACAAATAACTTGATACAGTATTGATATCTATTACCTGATACAGTAGATATAAGAAGAAAAGTTGCGAGTAATGTGCAAACAATCATGTTTAGTGCAGACTCTCCAGT
Organism: Phosphuga atrata; assembly: GCA_944588485.1. Lineage (NCBI taxonomy): Eukaryota > Metazoa > Arthropoda > Insecta > Coleoptera > Silphidae > Phosphuga > Phosphuga atrata. The sequence goes on from OX155901.1 coordinate 5,545,999, forward strand.
AATTAAATCCAACTTATAGCATCGCGATTCATGGAATCTAAACTTTGGAAATTCCAGAGCCAAAAGTTCAAGGTTTTTATTCAAATAGCTTTTGCAATACATTTTGCATAGTATCTCAATAAATAATTATATTTCCAGTCTCGTTCTTCGAGATTACATTGTAGTACCGCTACTTCCCACTAGATCTAACCACAAGTTCAGAGTTTAAAATTTTCGGGCTCCTGCCCGCGCATGTCGTCCTTACACTACCGGTCACACTTCATAACGTTCTTTGTGCTAGACGAAACCACATGTTTTGAGAGTGTTTAAGCCATTGAACTGTATATATAACTGGAACGTGCACGCTGCATTGCGAAAGTGAGGATCGGCTGTTAGACGAGTGCGGCTGCTGTAGGAGGCTTTGTTCCACTCAAGCGCGTAAATGATACAAATGCTACCTTCGGTAATGAATTCGGTCCAAGGTGCGATATAACAGGTAGAGCGCGCCTTATAATATTTATCAGGTTTTTAAGAAAAAAGGATCAAGTTAAAATTGGATTTTTAATACATAAAAAAGTTACAAAATAACTACAAAACTTGTGAAAAAAGTTGAAAGAAGTACCATTTTTTTACAAATAATATTAATACTTAATATTATGTTGTAACGGAAATTACAACAGGACAAGGCAAAATCACATCAGCAAAACGCATAACAAATGTAGTAATTCCGCCAGGAAGTATTCTGGGCCCTATATTATTTATATTGTATGTAAATGATCTGCCACAAATAACGGACAAAACGGACACGGTAATGATTAATTACGCGGATGATACAAGCGTTATAATAACAAATAAATCCTTAGAAAACGTCTCGACGAACATTACAAGGACTATTGAAGCGCTAACTACATGGTTTAATGAAAATAAACTTATTATGAATGAGGATAAAACAAACCTTATATTTTTCAAAACAAAACGTGACCAAAGAGTATACCCTAAAGAGATTACGATACACAATAAACTGGAAGTACAAAAAAGCGTCAAACTACTAGGAATCCACTTCGACGAGAACCTGGATTGGACAACCCATATAATTAAACTATCAAAACTACTTAGTAGGTCCGTATATGCACTTAGAATCCTCAGAGGCTATTTAGATTCGAAAGCTTTAAAAGCAGTTTATTTTGCCAATGTTCATAGCTTATTGAGGTTCGGGATCATGTTCTGGGGCAGCGGAACATTGATAACCGAAATTTTTAAGATTTGATATTTGATTTAACATTGATAACCAAAAAGAAGCTATCCGAGTGATTTTTAAGTTCCAATTCACTGAATCATGTAGAGGAATATTCAAAGAAGCGAATATACTAACAACAATAGGAACGTACATATTTGAAAGTTTAGTTTTCCTATTTAAACACAGATATTACTTCGCGGATTATCAAATCAATACCAATAAGAACACCAGAAATAATAATATAAATTACAATTACCCCATACACAATCTCAGCATGACAGAGAAACATCCGCCTTATAGCAACATCAAATTATTTAATGCTTTACCGCTAAATCTAAAACGGAAAAACAATCTAAAGGAATACAAGAAGGCACTTCGTAGCATCCTCGTCAGCATAGAGCCTTACACTCTACAGGAGTACTATACGAATATAAAAGCCCCAATATTCCAAAACTTGTGACATATTACATTTAGCATACAGTTGTAATTATGTGAACACATTATTTATTTCGACTGTAAAGCTTATATATTGTAATAAATATATTTGTATTTGATTTTGTATTTGTATTTGTATTTCACTTTGGCTTTTAGTATGCGTCCCCCGGTATCGCATTTTTTGCGTACATTCAGAGTGGGTAGCCCTGGCGGTTAGTAGAAACAAGTTAGCCCTAGCTATCGCCTCCCCGACCAGGAATCGAAACCACGTCTCCCGCATTGCAACGCGTCTAGTCTCATCTGTCGAGTGTTGCTTGTCCAGTTGTGTCTTTCTCAATATACTAGCGTGATATGCGGGAGGTTTAGCGAGAGCTAAGCGAGGTCTTGTCTGTTTGGTCTTATCTGTTCGGTCTTGTGTGTCAGGTCTTGCCTGTATGGTCTGTCCAGTCAGAACTCTCTGGTCTTATCATTTTGGTCTCGACTGTCTGGCCTTGTTTGTCTGGCCTTGTCTGTCTGGTATTGTCTGTCTGGCCATGTCTATCTAGTTGTTTGTTTGGTATTGTCTGTCTGGTCTTGTCGCTCTGACTTTGTATGTCTCGTCTTCACTGACTGTTCTTGACAGTCTGGTCTTTTCTATTTATTCTTGTCTGTTGTTTAGTGTTATCTATCTGATCTTGTCTGTCTGGCCTTGTCTGTCTGGTATTGTCTGTCCAAAAAGTCTGACCAAATTATTTCCAATATGTGACACAATAATAGGTGACACAAGAAGCAGACAATCGCAGACTGCTTATCATGGTTACACAATGCACTATGCCATACGCTGTCCCAATGTGGGCTAAGAGCGTGGTTATAGAAAGGGATGTACAGAAGCTAGTGGCAGTAGAAGGAAAAGTTCTTCTCGAGTCTGTGGCGCATATAAGGCCATATGGGGGGAAAGCACTCTAGTATTCGCGGGCATACCTCCCATAGACATCTTAGTAAAGGAGAGAGCCCAATTGTACGTGATTGGTATTAACAGGCATGCAAGAAGAACAGCTAGAAAAAATCTTCTGGACTGGTGGGAAAGACGATGGTGGGCGTCGGACAAAGCTGGCTATACCAGACATCTCGACAAGAAGCACGGTGCGACAAATTATCACCTTACACAATTCCACTCAGGTCAAAACTATATCCCTGATTCTACTTTTTCTTCTTTCAGTAATGATCAACATCATCATGGCCTCTTCCCTTTTCTTTCACTCTTGGCGATCTTGTGCCCGTCTCATCCAGTCTCGACCTCCGTGTCGTCGAATGTCCTCCATCCAGCGCTGCGGTGGTCTGCCGCGCCTTCGAGTATCCGCTCTGGGTCTCCATTCAAGGGATCGTCTTGTCCCGCACCTCTCGTTCATTCTCGCAAAGTGTCCTGTCCATGCCCACTTTTTCCTTGCTATGACAGCCATGATGTCTTTCACTTGGTCTCATTTCGGATCTATTCGTTACGTTTCCGGTCACGAAGGGTGGTCCCGAGCATCGCACTCTCCATGCCTCTCTGCGCGACTCGGAACTTCTCGGCGGTCTTCTGAGTATGGGCCATGGTCTCTGTACCGTAGGTGAGCACGGGCATGACACACTGCTCCTAGACTTTCACTTTGAGATCCAGGGATATTTTGCAACGTAGAATCTGCGTATTGACACCGCACGCTGCCCAAGCCTGCGCTACCTTTCCACTTCCGCTACTTGGTTCTCAAAGCCCAGTGTAACCTTATGCCCCAAATATATATACTCGGTTACTTTATTCATTGGAAGCTGGTAGTCTGTGATTTCGGGAATGTTGATCATAAATTTGGTTTTCCCCATGTTCATTTTAAGACCCGTCTTCTCGGATTCCAATCTCAAATCCTCCAGCATCGTTATCATCTTCCCAATGCTCTTTGAGACCAGAACCTGGTCATCAGCAAACCCCAGATTGGTTATTCTCTCTCCATCAACCATCAGCCCTTTTCCTGTCCATTGCATCTGTTGGAATATTCATTCTAGTTCGTTTCTAGTTCTAACTTCGGTGATATTGTGTCCCCTTGCCTGACACCTCTCTCTAGATGAAATTTGTTGGTTTTCTTGTGCAGGGAGACACAGGCAATTGCGTTCTGATGCAGGTTAATACAAATATTAAATGTTCACAATCAATGTTCATGAAATATTCAAATGTTCACAAAAAATAAGCAACAGGGCATTTAAAATATTTGGTATATGAAACTATTTGAAAATCCAATGCCTCGGTGGTCATTTCTTCTAGATTTACAGGCGCAATATCGCATTTTTCTTGTCATAGAGTATTTGAGAACGAAAGGCCATTGCGTCGAATATTAAAGCAACATCATTCAAATAATCATATTTTAAAGCCTCTTCTTTTAAAAACTCAAAAACCTTGTCCAAGAAACCAACTTCACAATTAAAAGACGAAACCCATTTTCCCAACATCGCAGCATCTGGTAAACATAGCCTTTTTCGCAAAAAAAATTGTAGGCCTTTGGCGAATAAAAATAAACAGTCAAAGCAAATTCCTTAATTTGTTGGTGCAGGTACTTTCTTTGAGATGCCTTTAACTTAGCATTTTTAATTTCACTTGTGAATAAATTTAAAGAAAAATTATTCAAGAGAACCTCTTCAATAACACTGTCAGACTTTGCGTACATTTCACATTCACGTTCGAGCGTTCGACGTGAGCAGTCGCACATTTGTGATATAAAATTTAAGTGAATAGTCAAAGTTAAGTTTAAACCTCTGTTTTAACTTATAAACTGATTTAAAGATGTATAGAGAACTTCGTTCTAACACACCCTCCTATAAATATGTGGGACATATTATAGATTTTTTGTCGTCGGAAAATTTTAAGTCAATAATTAGTGGCATAGTGGATGAGGAAATTAAACCCCTCAAAATCCAAATAGCTGCCCAAAGTGATGAAATTAAAATGGTGAAAGATGAAATTACTAAATTAACCAGCAATCATAATTCTACAACAGAACGGGGAATTTTAAATCATATTGAAGATTGTGAACCTACCGCTGAAAATACATAGAGACATCGTTCAAAGATTAAATCCCGATAATTCTGCAAAAAGTAGCATTGAAGCCAACCAATCTTATAAGGGAACTGCGAGTCGCGGACACAAAAACATTGAAACCGACGATTCTCGAAACAAAAATAATAATGTAAACAGAATCTCTCGAAACCGAAGGCGGTCTAATATTATTATTGGTAAAAGCTCTGAAAACTCAACCATAAAGGCAGCAACAAAATATGTATATCGTTTGGATCCAAACCTAAATGAATCTGACCTAGTCAACTTTTTAGCGGAAAAAAATATCGACAAAGTACTCTGCCAAAAATTACTATCCAGGCACCCAGAAGAATATTCATCTTTTAAGATATCTGTGCCTATAGAACATCTCGAAGATCTAAAAAATCCTGAATTGTGGCCGAAACATACATGTAGATTGTAGATATGGTGGTGACGACTTGTACTGCGACCTTTATAGATCTATTGTACCCCAGCCTCCTCCTCCAAGTGTTGGTGTACTTACCCGTTTAGAGCGCCTCCTCTAATCCTGATTCCTTTAGGAATCTCAGAATCTGGGTGGGATTCAAGGCCTGCAGCTCCTCTGTGTTCATGCAGTGAGCCCCAAGGTACACCTGTCGCAGTCTTTGAACAGATGTATGGGGGTTTCCTCTGCTGAGCCACAGAATCTGCATCCATCATCCTATTCTAGGCCTAGGGCCTTGAGATGTTTCCTAAGTCTGCAGTGTCCCGTCAGGGCTCCTGTCAGAATTCTGAGCTTATTCCTGCTTAGTTTCAGGCAAGCTTTTGTTCTCTTCTGGTTAAAAGATCCCAGCACCACTTTGGATTGCTTAAGCGCTGGAAGTTCTTTCCAGGTTTTCATCCATTTTCCTCTTATTTCTTCATCTAAACTTTTGCGGATGGTGTTCACGCTCATACCGCAAAAGGGTTCCGGACCTATAAAGGGGCTACTGGATCCCTTGTTTGCTAGGTGATCGGCTTCTTCGTTTCCGTCTATACCAGTGTGTCCTGGTACCCAGTATAGCGTTACTTTATTATCCCTCCCAAACTTGTTCAGCTTCCCCACACAGTCCCATACCAGTTTGGATCTGATGGTGTATGAGCTAATGGCCTTGATGGCTGCTTGACTATCTGACAGGATAGCAATTCGTTTTTTGCGGTAATTCCTGTCGAGGTTAAACTGTGCACATCTTTCGATTTCGTGTACCTCTGCTTGGAAGATACTTGGGGATGTTTCCATGGATTCGAAGTATCTGGTACGAGGTCCAAACACTCCTGCACCAGTGCCTTCCTTTGTCTTCGAACCATCTGTATACCACTTGATGTCATTTTGCTCTATGTGGTATGCTGAGGATTCGTCGCTCCAATCGGCTTTACTACTACACATTGCTGTGTAGTTTTTCTCGAAGTGGTATTTGCATACCATTTCGTCTTTTGGTACTTCCAACCAGGGGTTCTTGGCAGCGAGGCTGTTTCGGACTCTGCTCCCGATTATTTTACCTCTGCCCATTCCTTCCTTGCTGAATCTTACGATCGCCGATCTGGCGGCGCTCTCCGCCACAAGGTGCAGCGGAGTCAGATCCAGCGGCAGGTCCAATGCTGCTGTCGGACACGACCCCATTGCCCCCGTGATGCAGACACACGCCAGTCTTTGAATCCTCTCAAGCTGTTTCCTCATAGAGGCCAGCTTGATTCTACTTCCCCACGCAACTGCCCCATAAGTGATTGCAGGTCTCACTATCATGCTGTACATCCATCGCAGGATAGTGGGGTTACAACCCCAAGTTTTTCCTGCCAGATTTCTGCACACCATTAGGGCGCGTTTGGCTTTACCTACCACTGCCTCAGCGTGTCTATTCCATAGGAGTTTGCTATCTAGTATGATACCCAGATACCTTATCTCCTGTTGGTATTCTACTGCATTTCCATCTATGAGTATGGGATGTAGGCAGTTTAGTTTTCTCCTTCTAGTAAATGGTATCACCGTGGTTTTGCTCGGGTTCAGTTTCAGTCCCACTGTTTGACACCATCTACTAGTTACGTTGAGGCCTCTCTGAACAATTTCACAGAGCGTTCCCTCAAATTTCGCTCTAGCCATTATGACTTTGTCATCGGCGTAACCTTGACATTTGATGTGTAGGTCGTTTAGCCTAACCAGTAGTTTATCGACTGTACCAGGCTCCACATTAGCGGTGATAGTACACCTCCCTGTGGGCACCCTCGAATTGTGGAGATCTTAATGGTGTCTTTTCCCACTTGTGTCTCCGCCGTTCTAGTCCTCAGCATTTCTCCCATCCACTTTGAGATAGTGCTGTCGATATTCCTTCTTTCGAAGGCCGCCCTGACAGCCTCGTGTGAGGTGTTGTCAAAAGCTCCCTCTATAACCAAGAAGGCACATATCGCTACTTCCTTTGTCTCTAGTGCTGCTTCTATTTCTTTTGTCAGCTGATACAGGGCGGTTTCTGTGGATTTTCCTGCTCTGTAAGCATGCTGACTCCTGTGTTGTGGTATACCTACCAGCACTATAGTCCTAAGGTAATTATCAATCACCTTCTCCATTGTCTTATACATAAAAGATGTTAGACTAATGGGTCTAAATCACTTCGGTTGATTGGTGTCTTTCTTCCCCACCTTCGATATAAATACCACCTTAGCCCTTCTCCATAGCTAAGCGCTAAGCTACTTCTAAAGATATTTAGAAGATACGGCATTAGTTCTCTCTCTCCCTTTTGTAGGAAGGCAGGAACTAGTCCGTCCATACCTGGGGCCTTAAAAGGCTGGAAAGTACCGATAGCCCATCTGATTCGGTTTTCCGTACAGATGGACGCTGCCCTCTTCCAGTCGGCCCGACTTGGTTTCCGTGGTTGCATCAAGCCCTCGGTCTCCCTGTATCCTCTACATCCCGGAAAATGGGTTTCTAGTAGGAGGAGAGCTCTTTGCTCTTCATCCTCCGTGTAGGTCCCATCCGGTTTCTTGAGAGTGGTTGTCATTTCCACTCTATCCTTCGCTAGTGCTTAGAAACATGCATGCGTCAAACGTTATTTTCTAAATCGACAACCATTACAACAAATACCATAATAAGAGACTTGGACACATCCCACATTCATGACAGGTCATCCAAAATCAACAAAAATATCATCATGTATGTCAACATCCAATCGATAAATAATAAAATCCCACAACTGGAAATAATTATTGGGGAAGTAAATCCATTGTTCTGCTCGTATCGGGTAAAGAGGTGGTAGTTCCGTGCCACACCGTACTTGGAATTGGCGGTTGCTTAGGTAGGATTTCAGAAGCAAGTAGTATTGCGATAAAAGCCTTTTGATTTTGTAGAGTACACCTGGGTGCCTCACTTTGTCAAAGGCCTTTGCTGCAGAGCAGTATTCCTTTCGTTCCAGCGTGTTAGATATGGTGTTAAAGATCCGATTGACTTGCTCTATCGTTGAATGCTTGGATCTAAATCCGAATTGATGCTCTGGGACAATGTCAAGCTTGTCGATTAATTGTTGTATTCTTCTAAGCAGTAGTCTTTCAAATAACTTTCACGTTTTGGGCAGGAGGCTTATGGGGCGATACGATTTAATATCATTTAGTGGTTTGCCAGGTTTCTGAATCATTATGATTTGAGCGACTTTCCATTGGCTAGGTATATGTGATGTACGAATTATAACATTAAATAGATTGGTCAGGAATATTATGCCCTTCCTTGGTAGCTTCTTGAGGATGGTGCCTGTGATCAGGAGATTTATTCGCATTGACCTCTTTGTGTATCATGCTGTTTACTTCCACAGGAGAAATATGTCTGATGGGTAGGTCCAGAAGGAGGGGACTATCTAGGAAGTCTTCTATATCTCCATCGTGTTGTTGGGCTGGAAATGGAGTAAATACGAGATTTCTGAAAATATTCCGGCTTTTTCGGCGTCACTTTGAGCCCATTCTCCACCGGCTTTCCTGTATATAGTTTTGTGGATGGTTAATTCTTTTAGTTGCTTTTCAAAGTGAGTAATCCGTAGCAATTATATTTGTTAGGTTTATTAGATATTGTTCCACATTGTTGTTATTGTAATCGATGATTAGTTTCTTTAGTTGTTGGGATAATCTATTTAATCGTCGTTTATCAGCCGGGCTTCTGCTCATCTGCCACTGTCGCCTTGTTCTCCTTTTTTCGGTAATTTTTTGTTTTATGTCGTCAGGATATATTATGGTCGTGGGGTATCACTTGTATCCGGGGTGGCTTCCCATACAGCCTTTTCAACTATTTGGATGAAGTGTTTTGCCTCATCTATATCGAATTCACTTTTTAGAGGTACGTTTAGTTTAATGCGTTTATCGATTATGTCACGGAACGTAAGCTAGTTTGTATTTTTGTTGTGAAGTGTCGGTCGCTTATCAATTTTTATAACTCCACTACTCAGTGTCACTAATACTGGGGTGTGGTCCGATGAGAAATCTAAACTTGTTTCGGTGTGTGTGAAGGGTTTAGCTATTCCCTTGGTTACGAAGAAGTCGAGTACGTCCGGAATTTTATTTCTGTCGGTTGGCCAGTAGGTTGGTTTTCCTGTTGAAAGTTGGTTACAATTTAGGGAAGTCAATGATTTTAGTAGTTGTCGGCTTCTAGTTGTACTCAATCTATATCCCCATAGGGGATGTTTGGCGTTGTAATCTCCTCCAGCTAAAAAGCGAGGACCCAGGTTGTGGAAGAACTCAGTGAACTTGTTGTCTTTTATATTATGTCGCGGAGGACAGTAGACTGCAGCTACTACAATAGATCCGATTTTCGCATCTTCGATGGCTATACTAGTCGCCTGTAGGTAGTCATTGGCTGAAGGCGTAACACGTGATGTTTGATGGTTGTTTTTACGAGAATCGCCGTACCTCTATGTGCCGTTCCATCCGGGTGTTCAGTGCTATAAAGTTTATACACGTGAATCTTAGACATCCTCCTGGTGGCAGAAACTCACTTCACTGACAGAAGCCATTTATTCTGTCAGTGAAGTGAATTTCTGCCACCAGGAGGATGTCTATTTTCTTTGTGTTTAAGAATACGGCCAGCTCCTGGCGGTGTTGGACTAGGACGTTGGCATTCCATAATGCTAATCGGTAGGACGTGAAATATTTGTCCGCAAACTTTGTCAATACTGCTGTCAGTAGGTTTAACATAGTTTTTAAGAGCTCGTTTTGCTGCATAATTGCTGTCCTAAATTCGTTGAATGATTTGTCGAGAATGTTTATAATTTCTGAGTTTTCGTTGGGGTTGTTCGTGTGAGATCTTGTGTTTGCTCGAGCCGCTTGTACATAGCTCAGATTGCGTGCATCTCTCGCAGACGTAGTGTTAGGCTGGGTTTGGTTGGATTTGTCCTCGCTGGTGTGGTTTACGCGTTGTGGTCCTGATCTATGCCAGTGGGGATTCTGTGTGGAGGAGGCTCTTTTGTTGAGTATGTTTTGATACACGCGACAACCCTTGTAGTTGGCTGGGTGGTTATCCCCGCAGAGGACACATTTTGCAGGGGTATCTCTGGATTTTACGCAAGACGTTGAGTTGCGGTCGTCACTGCATTTGACACATCTAGATTGTCTGCGGCAGTACCGTCATGTTTAAACCACATTTCATGTCTCAGTTATACATCGAACGGGGCTAAATCCATTGAGGAAGTGATTTTCCAGAAAAATTGGGTAACCCGCCCAAGTTAAACGATCTGGAAACACAAATTGACTTATCAAATAGTTTTCAACAATCCTACACCAAACATTAATTGAAAATCTGTGTTGATAACCTCTACCATATATTGCGCGAGGATTTTCTTCAGCCCACAAGTGTAACAACATTCCTTCCCTTGTAAACGCAGCCTTATCGGTGAAAACTATCAACTCGGAAACCGTTCATTCTGTTGTGTGCTGTTCAAGAACCACCTACAAAACTGTACTCGTGGAGGAAAGTCATTGCAATTCAGTGCATGGACTTTGTCAGACTGTTGAAGCACTAGTTCCAAGTTCGTGTGCTACAGTTCGAACACTAGTTCTTGGATTGTTCGCAACAGCATCCAGATATTTTCCTCTATTGCGAACCGTTCTCTCGGGTCCTGTATCTGTCATAGAACTCTCAAATTTCCATTGTTCTCGACGACGTCGATGAATTGCTGCAAAAGTTGTATGATGAGGCTGCTGCCTACTAGGAAAACGTTCTGTGTCATAGAAACTGTTCAAAGTGATACATACTATTAACATAATACATATCTGTTAAAAGGGATACATACAAAGTGATACATACTAAATAACCTTCCCAGCTCTTTGAATCAAATTTGGGATACATTATTTCACTTTAGCTTTGGTAGTTCTAAATTATTACGGATACTCCTGAAGTATGCGATGCTGACACTTCCATATGTGCCAATTAAAACAATTAAATAGAGCGTCTTTCAGATGTTCTTAATTTTATTTGCACGCAATTTCCCGTTTGAATTTTATGGAGGCACAAATTAGTGACCCGCAAATTGTTTTATGCAGTGTATTTGAACAAACTAAAATTTAGCATTGTCTTTTCAATTTTGGACATAAAACGCAATTGCCTCCGAACGATAATTAAAATTCTTAAAAAAAAGAAATATATATTAGTTTTAGTCTCTACATGAATTGTTACACAAAACATAGCAGTAAAGTAGCTTAGTAGAAGTAGCTTAGCGCTCGTATATATACCGGAGCTATGGAGAAGGGCTAAGGTGGTATTTATACCGAAGGTGGGGAAGAAAGACACCACTCAACCGAAGTCATTTAGACCCATTAGTCTAACATCTTTTATGTTAAAGACAATGGAGAAGGTGATTGATAATTACCTTAGGACTATAGTGCTGGTAGGTACACCACTACACAGGAGTCAGCATGCTTACAGAGCAGGGAAATCCACAGAAACCGCCCTGTATCAGCTGACAAACGAAATAGAAGCAGCACTAGAGACAAAGGAAGTAGCGATATGTGCCTTCTTGGATATAGAGGGAGCTTTGGACAATACCTCACACGAGGCTGTCAGGGCGGCCCTCGAAAGAAGGAATATCGACAGCACTATCTCAAAGTGGATGGGAGAAATGCTGAGAACTAGAACGGCGGAGACACAAGTAGGAAAAGACAACATTAAGATCTCCACAACTCGAGGGTGCCCACAGGGAGGTGTACTATCACCGCTAATGTGGAGCCTGGTAGTTGATGAACTACTGGTTAGGCTAAACGACCTAGACATCAAATGTCAAGGTTACGCCGATGACATAGTCATAATGGCCAGAGGAAAATTTGAGGGAATGCTCTGTGAAATTGTTCAGAGAGGCCTCAAAGTAACTAGTAGATGGTGTCAAACAGTGGGATTGAGACTCAACTCGAGCAAAACCACGGTGATACCATTTACTAGAAGGAGAAAACTAAACTGCCTACATCCCATACTCATAGATGGGAAGGCAGTAGAATACCAACAGGAGATAAGGTATCTGGGTATCACACTAGATAGCAAACTCCTATGGAATAGACACGCTGAGGCAGTGGTAGGTAAAGCCAAACGCGCCATAATGGTGTGCAGAAATCTGGCAGGAAAAACGTGGGGTTGTAACCCCACTATCCTGCGATTGATGTACACCATGATAGTGAGACCTGCAATCACTTATGGGGCGGTTGCGTGGGGAAGTAGAATCAAGCTGGCCTCTATGAGGAAACAGCTTGAGAAGATTCAAAGACTGGCGTGTGTCTGCATCACGGGGGCGATGGGGTCGTGTCCGACAGCAGCATTGGAGCTGCTGCTGGATCTGACTCCACCTTGTGGTGGAGAGCGCCGCCAGATCGGCGATCGTAAGGTTCAGCAAGGAAGGAATGCTCAGAGGCAAAATAATCGAGAGCAGAGACCGAAAAAGCCTCGCTGCCAAGATCCCCTGGCTGGAAGTACCAAAAGACGAAATGGTATGCAAATACCACTTCGAGAAAAACTACACAGCAATGTGTAGTAGTAAAGCCGATTGGAGCGACGAATCTTCAGCATACCACATAAAGCAAAATGCCATCAAGTGGTATACAGATGGTTCGAAGACAAAGGAAGGCACTGGTGCAGGAGTGTTTGGACCTCGTACCAGATACTCCGAATCCATGGGAACATCCCCAAGTATCTTCCAAGCAGAGGTACACGCAATCGAAAGATGTGCACAGTTTAACCTCGACAGGAACTACCGCAAAAAACGAATTGCTATCCTGTCAGATAGCCAAGCAGCCATCAAGGCCATTAGCTCATACACCATCAGATCAAAACTGGTATGGGACTGTGTGGGGAAGCTGAACAAGCTTGGCAAGGATAATAAAGTAACGCTATACTGGGTACCAGGACACACTGGTATAGACGGAAACGAAGAAGCCGATCACCTAGCAAACAAGGGATCCAGTAGCCCCTTTATAGGTCCGGAACCCTTTTGCGGTATGAGCGTGAACACCATCCGCAAAAGTTTAGATGAAGAAATAAGAGGAAAATGGATGAAAACCTGGAAAGAACTTTCAGGGCTAAGGTAATCCAAAGTGATGCTGGGATCTTTCAACCAGAAGAGAACTAAAGCTTGCCTGAAACTAAGCAGGAACAAGCTCAGAATTCTGACAGGAGCCCTGACGGGACACTGCAGACTTAGGAAACATCTCAAGGCCCTAGGCCTAGAGGAGGATGATGGATGCAGATTCTGTGGCTCAGCAGAGGAAACCCCCATACATCTGTTCAAAGACTGCGGAGCATTACTCCGCAAGAGACAGATGTACCTTGGGGCTCAGTGCTTGAACACAGAGGAGCTGCAGGCCTTGAATCCCACCCAGATCCTGAGATTCCTAAAGGAATCAGGATTAGAGGAGGCGCTCTAAATGGGTAAGTACACAAACACTTGGAGGAGGAGGGTGGGGTACAATAGATCTATAAAGGTCGCAGTACAAGTCGTCACCACCATATCTACAATCTACAATCTCTAGCAGTAAAGTAGGCATTTACAAAGTTTGTAAATGTAATATTATTTGAGTAGAATATAATATTATGTATTTTGTTAGCACTGAAAATTCAGAAAAAGATAAGATTTTAAAATTGCAGCTATAACTAAACAGCAGAATCGTTAAAATTTGGCATTTTACTACACACACGTGCGCGGAAAGAAAGTTGTTCGATATTCGGGGATTCTATGAATCGAAACCTGATTTTACGCGGTGACCGATCACACAAAGATTAGTGAACCAAATAACTTCCTCGAGACAAATACAGTCAAAATAACGGCCTTATGTAAGTCTTGAATATACCTTTTTACGGTTAGTTAAGCGCATGCGCATCCGCCAAGTTTGAAAGGCGGGAATATTGAAAGTTTCGGGCAAATAATAAGGCTATACGTCAAAAAGTTCGGGCAAAATATGGCGGAAATTGACACATGTGCACAAACAAATGAAAAGGTCTATTACTTTGCAGCAATGAAAACAAACATTTTTATTTACAAACTCTTAGATATTACATAAAATATAAATAGTAGCTTCATTAATAAAATAAATATAAATAAACATATAGTCATACCCCGGAGACCATTACAAGAGTATCGTTATCTAGAATTCTAGAAATTTTGTTTCCGAAACTAAGCAGATTTGTTGTAATTATAAAAGTTATCTAGACACAGTCCAGTTAATCCAATTTAACATTAGTTGCTTTTTATCTATATAGACTCTTATTGAAATTGAAAAGTTATCTTTGCAACTTTATTTTTAAACATTTTGAAACAAATAATAAAATATGACTAACATAAAGTTATGTAGAAGAATATTTATGTAACATTGATGGACTAAATTTGCTAATCATGGTAATCTGTCAAGATTGGAATAGAAGATTATCTTCATATATTGTCTATATTTCTAGATACATTTTTTTAACCCTCCAGTTGCATTTTACTTATTTTATCCTGTTTTCGATTTCGACTTGTACTGCGACTTTCGTAGATCTATTGCACCCCACCTTCCTCCTCTAAACGTTGATATACTTACACATTTAGAGCGCCTCCTCTAGTCCTGATTCCTTTAGGAATTTCAGGATCTAGGAGGCATTCAAAGACTGCAACTCCTCTGCGTTCAAGCAGTGGACTCGATGGTACATTTGTCTCTTGCGGAGCAGTGCTCTGCAGTCTTTAAGCAGATGTATGGGGGTTTCCTCTGCTGAACCACATAATCTGCATCTGTAATATACCTTTACACTTATGGTTTTGAGGTGTTTCCTAATTCTGCAGTGTCCCGTCAGGACACCTGTCAGATTTCCAAGCTTGTTCCTGTTTAGTTTCAGGCAAGATTTTGTTCTTTTCTGGTTTAAAGATCCCAGCATTACTTTTGATTGTCCCAACCCTGGAAGTTCTTTCCAGGTTTTCATTGTTCTCTTATTTCTTCACCTAAACTTTTTTTTCACGCAAAAGGGTTCCGCACCAATAAAGGGATTACTGGAACCCTTGTTTGCTAGGTGATCGGCTTCCTCGTTTCCGTCTATACAAGTGTGTCTTGGTACCCAGCATGGCGTTACTTTATTTTCTCTGCCAAGCTTGTTTAGCTTTCCCACACAGTCCCATACCAGTTTGGATCTGATGGTTTATGAGCTAATATCCTTGATGGCTTAATGTACAGGATAGCAATTCCTTTTTTTGCGGTAATTCCTGTCGAGGATAAATTGTGCACATCTTTCGATTGCGTGTAGCTCTGCTTGGAAGATACTTGGGAATGTATTTGGTGCGAGGTAATCACAATATAGGATTTTGCTCTATATGATATGCTGAGGATTTGTCGCTCCAATCAGCTTTCCTACTACACATTGCTGTGTAGTTTTTCTCGAAATGGTATTTGCATACCATTTCGTCCTTTGGTGCTTCCAGCCAGGAAATCTTGGCAGCGAGGCTATTTCGGTCTCTGTTCTCGATAATTTTACCCCTGCCTATTGCTTCTTTGCTGAACCTTTGAACCGCCGATCTGGCCGCCCTATCCACGACAAGGTATAACGGAGATAGATCCAGCAACAGCGCTATTGCTGCTGTCGGACACGACCCCATTGCCCCCGTGATGCAGACACACGGCAGTCTTTGAATCTTCTCAAGCTGTTTCCTCATAGAAGCCCGCTTGGGCCACGCAACCGCCCCGTAAGTGATCGCAGGTCTCACTATCATGGTGTACACCCATCGCAGGATTGTGAGGTTACAACCCCACGTTTTCCCTGCCAGATTTCTGCACACCATTAGAGCGAGTTTGGCTTTACCTACCGCCTCTACAGCGTGTCTATGCCATAGTAGTTTGCTATCTGATACCCAGATACCTCATCTCCTGTTTGTATTCTACTGCCCTCGCATCTAACATTATGGGCTGTAGGCAGCTTAGTTTTTTTTTTCTATTAAATGGTATCATCGTGGTTTTGCTCGGGTTGAGTCTCAATCCCACTCTTTGACACCATCTAGTAGTTACTTTCAGGCCTCTTAATACGATTTCACAGAACGTTCCCTCAAACTTCCCTCTGGCTATGATGACTATGTTATTGGCGTAACCTTGACATTTGATGTCTAGGTCGTAAATCATCAAAGTACCAGGCTTCGCATCCGTGGTGATAGCACACCTCCCTGCGGGTACCCTTTAGTTGTGGAAATCTTGATGGTGTCTCTTCTCACTTGTGCACCTGCCGTTCTGGTTCTCAGAGTTTCTCCTATCCACTTAGAGATTCGGCTGTAGATATTCCTTCTTTCGAGGGCCGCTTTGACAACCCCGTGCGAGGTGTTGTCAAAGGCTTCCTCCTTATCCAAGAAGGCAGATAACTACTTCCTTTGTCTCTAGTGGTGCTTCTATTTAATTTGTCAACTGCTACAGGGCGGTTTCTGTGTATTTCCTTGCTCTGTATGCATGCTGATAGTTGTGTAATGGTGCACCTACCAGCACTATTGTCCTAAGGTAATTGTCAATTACCTCCTCCATTGTCACTAGCAGAAAAGATGTTAAACTTATGGATCCAAATGACTTCGGTTGAGTGGTGGCCTTCTTTCCCACTTTCGCTATGAATAACACCTTAGGCCTACTCCGTAGCTCCGGGATGTGTCCGAGCTCTAAACTACTTCTAAAGATTTGTAGAAGATACGGCATTAGTTCTCTCCCTCTTTTTGTAGCATGTCCAAACCAGTCCGTCCACACCTGGGTCCTTAAATGGCTTGAAAGTGCCGATAGCCCATCTGATTTGGTTTTCCGTACAGATGGCGCGGCCCTCCGTGGTCTCCGTGGTTGCATCAAGCCCTCGGTGTCTTTGAATTTTCTACATCCCGGAAAATGGGTTTCTTGTAAGAGGTGAGCTCTCTGCTCTTCGTCCTCGGTGTAGCTTCCATCCAGTCTCTTGAGAGTGGCCGTCATTTCCACTCCATCCTTCGCTAGTGCTTTGTGCAAGCTAGCTGCCACCGGGGTGGATTCTATGTTTTCACAGAAGATCCTAACGTTTTTTCTTTTTGTCCTTCTGATCTCTTTGTTGAAGGCGGTGAGCGTCTCGGAGTATTTTAGCCAATTTCCGTATTGCTTAGCTTTGTTGAAAAGCCTACGTACGTTTGCTCTTAATGTGGACAAATTTTTGTTCCACCATTTTTCATCCTTATGCTCCTTCACGATTTTTACCGGGCAGCTGGACTCAAATGCCGTGGTGATTGCTACATGTATTTCTCCTAAAACTTGCTCCAGTACAGTGTAGTGTTTGATACTTCCCAGCACTGCCACTTGCCTTAGGTTCTCTATTAGTTTGGAACTTAACATTGGCCACATAGTTTGTCTGGGGTTTCGAATGGGGGTGTTTTGCTCACTCGCTCGTTCCAGTTCAAACTCTATGTATATCATGACATTCTTCAAATATCATGATATCTATGTATATCATGATCTGATATTGAGGGTTCACTTGAAACTCTCCACGGTTTAATTAATTTACTTACATTAGCGCTACCTACCGTAATATCCAGTATCTCATTTCTGACCTTAGTGACAAATGTTGGTGTTTCCCGACGTTGTACACAATTGTGGTTGCCGTTGTACAAAACGTTGTGGCGGGCCCATTTCTATTCAAGTTTCTCTGCGTGCTATACGATGTCTAAGGATTCCTTTTTCTCTGTTCCATTCACTCGTTTCATGGTTTTTTAGAGTTATTTTCAGGATCTGTCAATCGGCAAGTCTTCCTTATTTTGTCTATGTTTGATTGCGTACAATCTAGGTAGCATAATTTACCTGTAGTGGTTGTATTATCTATATAGACTACATTATATTGATTTAAAGAATTTAAAACTTCCATATAAATTATATCGACTAAGACTATATCTAAATACCTAAACAAGGTATAAATCTTGACTGATTATGAGATGATTATACAGAAAGATTGGAATATTCAAAACTAGTTAAATAAGAATATGATAAACTAGTTGAATAGGACAGAATTATAACGAAAAAATGTACTAGACAGACTTTGAGCAAAAACATGGCTAGATAGACAAGACCACATTTACATATGTTGACAAGTTATGTTAAGTTTTAAAAAATCATAGATATTTGACATTTATTTTATATAATCGAGTAAAATGTTTAGAATTCAAATAAAATGCGATTCTGTAAATGTAAGAAAACTTTTACTCGAGATATTTAAATATGAGACGCGAATAAAATCTCTCAAGGCTTTCCATCAATTCACTTTCTACGCCAGAAACAAATTAATAAATGTTTACACGAAAAAAATAAACATAAATAAAACGAAACAGAAATATACACGGCATACAAATAAATAGCAATATACACAACAGCAAGCCGGCAAATTAATCCAACCTGATAATAACTAAAAAAAAATAATTCAAATGGAACAAAAAACATCGAAAAATAATAAATTGCATTTGATTGGATTCTTGGAAAGGACATTGAAAATATTTGGTGAAATAAATCTCTCCAAGCGGACGAGGTTATCACAATCTAGACCAGGGGTCGGCAACCTTTTACCCGTGGTGTGCCAAGCCATTCTACCAATATGATAAAGGGTGCTGCCAGAATTTTAACTTATATAATGGGGTTTTAGAGGAGAAAAAATTTATACCAAATTTATCTTTTAAACATATTTGTTAAAAAAATAACATAAATTAAAAAAAATTTATGCGAACCTTGTCCCTGCACATTTTTGCTTAATATTTCAATATCAGGGGTATAATTTGTGACTTTTAATTTCACACAAGAGTCTGAATGTTCATTTGTTAAACGACTTCTTTGTGGACTCAAAATGTGTTTCATATGAGAAAAAATTTGTTCACAGAGATATGTGGAACCAAAAGCGGATAGGAGAGCACATGCAATTTTTTTTAAACAATAAAATCTTTCCGGCAATGACATCCAACAATTTAATATAGCAGTCGATTTTTCCATAGAGTCATCTTCCAGATTTTTTCGTAATTCCTTAAATTTTGTTTTCCATAATTCTGAAGATATTAGTTCGATAAGTTCCATTTCAAAATTATCAACATTCATCCACTCAAAAATTGAAAAATCAAACGGTATTATTAATGGATCTATTAAATCTGGTTTTATCAGGAAGGAAAATATAGGCAAATGAGCTTCAAAGTCTTTGCATCTTCTGGAAAATCATCTTTGAGTGCTTCAACGTAGGTTTTAAGTTCATCTTTGTCTATGGTCGATTTATTTGCAAGCGCTTTAACATTTGGGAAGTATTTGTAGGTACTAGTATTAATATCACATAAAAATACATTTAATTTTGTAGCAAATCCTGTCCAATATTCAAAAAGTTCGAGCACAGTTTGGCGCTTTCCTTGCAATCTTAAGTTTAGTTCCTTGAGATGTTTAGTTATATCAGTCAGAAACATCAATTTGCATAACCATTCTTTATCGTTCAATTCGGGGAAATGTTGTTCCTTTTCATTAGGAAAAACTTTAATGTGTTCCAGACATGACACAAACTTATTCAAGACATTGCCTCGACTAAATCAACGAACATGGCTGTATAAGGGGAGGTCGACATATTCACTTTCCATTTCTTCTAAAAGAGATTTAAATTGCCTGTGTGTCAATGAAGAGCGAGACACTATGAAATTAACTATTTTAACAACAGTGTCCATTACTGGAATTAAGCGCTGTGACGAAATTTTGGCAACTAAACTTTCCTGGTGTATTATACAATGAAAGTTCAATATTTTATGTCCAATATGATTTTCAAGAAGTTTGACAAATCCTTTATCCTTGCCAACCATTGCAGGTGCGCCGTCAGTAGTTACACAAAATATTTTTTTGATATTAATTTTCTTGCTGTCAAAATAATTTATGAATGAAGCAAGAATATCCTGCCCGTTAGTTGTCCCAGACAGAGGAATCAAATTGCACAATTCTTCATAAACTTGACCTTTATCACAATACCGTACAAATACTGCAAGCCGCGCAATATCATTTACATCTGTACTTTCATCAACAGCGACGCTAAATGCAACAGATTCTTGTAGTTCAGAATTATGTTTTGTTGTCACATTGTCTGCCATTTCAGTTATTCTTCTTTCAATCGTTCGCGCAGAAGCCGGTATTTCTCGAATTCGGGATAGTATGGTTTGTTGGTTAGGTAAATCGCTAAACAACTTTTCTGCACTTTTCATAAAGATTTCCTTTATATATTCCCCATCTGTAAAGGGTTTGCCTTTGGCAGCTATGCAATGAGCAATTGCGAAGCTGCATTCTGTCGCCTTAGGCTTCGTTCCAGTTATTCCACAAAAAAAAGCTACTTGTTTCTTATAACCAGAAACAGCTCTCTTTATAGTTTCACATTTCTCATCGTTGCTATTAAATGTGGACTGATGTTTGGTTTGGAAATGTCTTTGTACGCTTGACGTGCGGCATACGACACTTTCGAGACATATCACACATACAGCACGATCCTTTTGTTGTATAAATCCATATTCATTCGTCCAATAGTCTTGAAACCCGCGAATATTTAGTTTTTGTTTCTTTGCCTCCATATGATTAAATATGGATTAAAAATAACAAATATTAAACCAATAAGATACAAGTCTTACAAAAAAAGTTAGAACGGAAAGTAACGACCAGTATTAAACGAAATGCAAGTTTTACTGGATTGCAGGCAAATATGCGCAGCACAAAACGAGAAAGAGAGGGGCGAATGTATTCCGGCTTGAACATTCGTATAAGTCCGCTTCAATAACTAGTCGGTGCTGCGCATGTTTCATTCATTTTGCTCCGAATGCGTTTCCACAAAAGCATCGCGCAGATTTTCGTGACATTGGCAAGCCTCCTTAGATAAATTAATATAATTAAACATTTTCTCTTATTTAAAAATCACTTCAACTCGATATTTTCACGATTTCCCTGATTACTAGAGGTCAGAAAAAAATACGGTGCCGTATTTTTTTTCGAAAACCCGTATTTTTGATGTTGTAATAAGCTAAATTAAATATTTTATGTAAATATTAAAAAAAACGGCCCTCGTGAAAAATTTAAACAAATATTCGGCGTTAACAGAATTTATTTATTTACAGAAATTTTGCTTTGAAATCTTTGATAAGGGCATTTATATTCATAAAAAATAGTTGTTAAAAAATTATTTTTTGATTTTATTTAAATGTTTATTTTTTACAAAAATTAGCTTGTTTACTAGGAAATTTATAGCAAATTCAGAACCCCTCCCCCCCGTATTTATATTAATACCGTATTTTACCCCCTAAATATATATTATAATTAAATTATATAATATTATTTTAAAATACCGTATTTTTCACCGTATTTATTCCGAACTCTGCTATTTACTTTGTAGAGTGCCATTCAGAAACTCGTCGCGTGCCAAGCCTGGCACGCGTGCCATAGGTTGCCGACGCCTGATCTAGACTATCTGTCTTGTTGGTGACATACCTTTGTCTGAGTCATGTCTTGTCTGTGTCTCGTCTGTGTCTTGCCTGTGTCTTGTCAGTGTCTAGTGTGTGTCTTGTCTGTGTCTTGTCCGTGTGTTTGTGTCTCCAAATTCAAATTCAAACTTCCTTTATTGCATATTAAATGTACATAATACATATATGCATTGTCAAAGAAAATAAATAGTAAAATAAAAATAAGAAAATCAAGCATTTCTAGGCATTTCTAGTGTAATTCCGCAATAACTTCTGACAAATTATTTATTGTACCTATCTGTGAGTAATTGACCATTGTTTTTTTTTTTGTTAATTTGGATTAGTAATTTGGCTTATATTGTGATTTGTGTTATTTGCATAAAATTGTGCATCACAAGATAAATTGTTTTCGTTTTTCTTTTGTCGGTGTATCCTTACATTTCTGAGTAATAAAAACCTAGATTTAAATGTGACACAAAGTGAGGCGTGTAATTGCAATTTAAGGTAAAAACTGGAGAACAGAAACTGAAACGCGTGAAACTATGTTGGTGAGTGATTCACGGTGAATAGACTTTTAGCAGCTGTAACGTATAAATTATCACGGAATTGATTATTTTGTATTAGAAACTGAAATACGCTGGCAGCAATAAAACAAAAGTTAAAATACAAAAAAAAACTAGTCATAAAATTTAAGTGAAAAAATGTAAAGTTGTGAATTATCCTCTAAAATCAATCACAAAAAATCTATATAGGATTTCTTAAAAAACTGGAAAGTTTCTATATATTTTTTTATTAAATAATATCCATTTCGAGATAAAAAATAAACTTAAATTCCTAGTGCACTAGCCGCAAACAATACGACTCTCGAAACTCTGCAGATAAGCTAATACTGTTTATACGATCTCAACGGTGACTTCACATAAATATAGACAATATATACATTTAGTTCGAGAAAGTCTGTGATTGCATTTGGTTCGGAATTTAATCCGTTCATCAAACAAGCTAAACGAAGTGTAAATAGAATCCCGATCGAATTACAATTAATAATTGGAATAAATTATAATTATATCTAAGGCCTAGGCCTACGCAGGCGGTTAAACACTACGGTTTAACCGCCGCGGTTTTTAATCGTGTGATTTTGTGAGTTAAGTAAGCTAATACATTAGTTTAATGTTATTAAGTTAGCAAAATTCTTGTATACTTTTACAAAATAACGGATTTTTTACAATATCCCTGTTAACATAGATTAGCAAAGCAAGGGGGGTAAGATATTAAAAAACTTGTATGTATGTATTACTCTCGTATGTTCTGTTCTGTCTATCTTCTCTTCAAAGTCTAGTCTTGTCTACCAAGTATTGTCTACTATTGCTTTCTTTGTCTAGTCTAGTCTTTGTCTAGTCTTGGTTTAGTCTTATCAATCAAGTCACTATGTCTAGTCTTGTCTGTTTAGTTTTATTTGCCTACTATTAACTTCCTAGTATTGTCTGTGTAGTCTTGCCTACTTAGTCTTATCTGTATAGTCTTTTCTGTCTAGTCTTGTCAGTCTACTCTTGTCTATCTAGCCTGGCCTATCCAGGCCGGCTATGCTTGTCTGGTCCTGCCTGTCTTCTAATTCTTGTGAGTTTAGTTTTAACGATCTAGTCATGTCTGTCTAGTCTTGTCTGTCTCGCCTTATCTGTCTAGTCTTGTTTGTCTAGTCTTTGCGGTCCATTCTTGTCTGTCTAGTCGTGTTTGTCTAGCCTTGTCTGTCTAGACTTGTCTGTCTAGTACTGTCTGTCTAGTCTTGTCTGTCTAATATTTTTTGTTTAGTCTTGAATGTTTAGTCTAGTCTGTCTAGACCTTTCTGTCTAGTCTTGTGTGTCTACTCTTGTCTGTCTAGCCTTGTCTGTCTAGACTTGTCTGTCTAGTCCTGACTCTCTAACTTTCCAGCAGACTGTCCATCTGCCTAGTCCTGTCTATCTATCCTTATTTGTCTACTCTTCAATCAATCAATCAATCATACATTTATTCCTTAAATATATGGAGGAGGAGCCCCCATACCATAATCCCATAGGTTTTCCTCGAGTGTATTCCAGCAAAGTATATGTTTATAAGTACAGGGATACTAACTACTTTCCTTATCCTTCTTAACATGCAGATCTTGCTGTTGGTTTTGTAAATAATTGTTTTTGTGGTGATGTTCCATCCAAGACATTCCTCAAAGTGAATTCCCAGAAATTTGGTATTGCTCGCTCTTTGTATCTCATCCTGGCCAAGTTTTAGTGAAAGGTTTTCCATTCGTTTCCTTCTTCCAGTTTGAAAATTCATGTAATTTGTTTTATTGCTGTTTAAATGCAGATTGTTACTTTGAAAAGAACCAGTTATGAAATCCGAAGGAGTAACCACAATCGGATTTGCAGATGACCTAGCAATAGTCGTAACTGCAAAGACAGAAAAGAGCCTAATGCAGAAATAAAATATAGCGGTTGATAAAATAAACAAATGGATGACTAGTAAGGGGTTAAAACTTGGGCCTGACAAAACAAAGGCCGTGCTTCTGAGCGGTAAAAAATAACTCTCAACGATGTCCTTTAGGATCCAAGACACGAGCATCAAACCTAAGGAATGTAAAAAATATCATGGAATCGTCATAGAAGGAGGATTAAATTTCTCAGCACACATAAGCTGCGCTGCCTCCAAAGTTACAAAAACAGCATACGCGCTACAAAAGCTGATGCCAAAATCCAAAATGCAGCAAACGCAGGATGCTTAGCTCACTCGCCCACTGAATCATGTTGTACGGGGCTCCTGTGAAGGCTAACGTACTGGCAGAGAGAATTAAGCAGCAACTGGGCAAGGCACTAAGAAAATTGGCACTACGGGTTTGCAGTGCATACAGGAAGGTATGTAGAGACGCAGCTATCGTAATCGCCGGCTTCGTCCCCATCGAGCTGACTGCGCAAGAACGCATGTCTTGCTACCTAGCAGGCCGAGACAAAATAAAACAGTCAGGCAAAATACGGGTAAGAAATGACAAAGAAAATGGGAGCATACAGAGAGGGGACAATGGGCCAGATTATTATACCCGGACCCAATCAATTGCGAAGACAGAAAGCACCCAATTTCCACCTGACACAATTACTCACAGGACATGGATGTTTCAAGGACTACTTGCACAGCATTGGCAGCTGTGACACGCGTGCCATAGTGGTTCGCACCACTGATGTAGATATTTTGAAAGGTGTTTTTACCTTTTGATGTAGATATTTTGAAAAGTGCCTTTAAAAGCAATAATTTTTATCGCGTGTCATCACTAATTTTGTACGTGCCAGCTGTGACACGCGTGCCAGCTGTGACACGCGTGCCATAGGTTCGCCACCACTGTCCTATAACATCAAACATTATATATCTAATGTGTCTCACATTTCCAGTTTTTCGTCTAGTCTCATACATCTAATGTGTCTTAACTCGCTTCTGATAATGTACATTCAGTCCAGGCAAACAATGCTTGAGCTCTTACAACAAATGCTCTTACCAATTGTAAGAGCAAATGGTCGATTCCCATTTGCGCGACACTCAGCTACGCGACCTCGTGCGAAATCGCCTGTCATATAATGATTACATTGTTTTAAATGGGCAATGTAATAATTTTTTGACAGGCGATGTCGCGTGACGTCGTTTAGCTGAGTGTCGCGTATATGAGAATCGGCCTTAAGAGTCACATCCTCTAATTGATTGTCTAATTAATCACAAGGGCCTGTATGAGAAACATTAAAAGTTAGGTTTGTTTAGGTTAGGTTGGTTTAGGTTAGTGCCCATTTAAGACAATGTAATAATATTTTGACAGGCGATGTAGCGTGACGTCTTTTAGTTGAGTGTCGCTTATATGAGAATCGGCCTTAAGAGTCACATTCTCTAATTGCTTTTTTAATTAATCACAAGGGCCTGTATGAGAAACATTGAACGTTATGTTTGTTTAGGTTAGGTTTGTTTAGGTTAGACAATGTAAAGGCCATTTAAGACAATGTAAAAATTTTTTGACAGGCGATGTCGCGTGACGTCGTTTAACTGAGTGTCGCTTATATGAGAATCGGCCTTAAGAGTCACATTCTCTAATTGCTTGTTTAATTAGTCACAAGGGCCTGTACGCGGAACATTAAACGTTAGATTTGTTTAGGTTAGGTTTGTTTAGGTTAGGTTTGTTTAGGTTAGGTTTGTTTAAGTTAGGTTTGTATAGGTTAGTGGCCATTTAAGACAATGTAATAATTTTTTGACAGGCGATGTCGCGTGACGTCGTTTAGCTGAGTGTCGCGTATATGAGAATCGGCCTTAAGTCCTTAGTCACATTCTCTAATTGCTTGTTTAATTAGTCACAAGGGCCTGTATGAGAAACATTAAACGTTAGGTTTGTTTAGGTTAGGTTTGTTTAAGTTAGGTTTGTTTAGGTTAGGTTTGTATAGGTTAGTGGCCATTTAAGACAATGTAATAATTTTTTGACAGGCGATGTCGCGTGACGTCGTTTAGCTGAGTGTCGCGTATATGAGAATCGGCCTTAAGAGTCACATTCTCTAATTGCTTGTTTAATTAGTCACAAGGGCCCGTATGAGAAACATTAAACGTTAGATTTGTTTAGGTTAGGTTTGTTTAGGTTAGGTTTGTTTAAGTTAGGTTTGTATAGGTTAGTGGCCATTTAAGACAATGTAATAATTTTTTGACAGGCAATGTCGCGTGACGTCGTTTAGCTGAGTGTCGCGTATATGAGAATCGGCCTTAAGTCCTTAGTCACATTCTCTAATTGCTTGTTTAATTAGTCACAAGGGCCTGTATAAGAAACATTAAACGTTAGGTTTGTTTAGGTTATGTTTGTTTAGGTTAGGTTTGTATAGGTTAGTGGCCATTTAAGACAATGTAATAATTTTTTGACAGGCGATGTCGCGTGACGTCGTTTAGCAGAGTGGCGCGTATATGAGAATCGGCCTTAAGAGTCACATTCTCTAAAGAGAAGTGAGACTACTGCGAAGAGGACGACAGTGTGTACCACACCCTATTCGTCTGCGACAGATGGGACGCGAGCGAGCAACGATAAAGGCTCTTTCCGACCGGCGCGGAACGTTTGCGTCGCGAAATTTCCGCAGCGAAAAAATCGCTAGTGGCGCGGCAGCGAAATGGTCATGCCCACACCAAAACGCAATTTGGTGTATAGTCATGAGTTCCTCAGAGGAAGAAGCTCTGATATTATTAGTATTGACCACAGAAGAAGAAAATCGGTCAGTTTGTTATTTTTTATATATTTTTAATATCTTATTTTTAATTTCAAAACACTGCGATAGCGAAACTAATTGCGCTTGCAGCGTTCTTGTTTTGAAACGCTGCACGACCATGGCAAATCGCGCCTGTTGATCTGAACATGTACATAAGCTGTCACGTCAATCAGTCCGCCGCGATAACGCACCGATCGCGGCAGCGAAACTTTCGCGTCGGTCTGTAAGCTCCTTAATGCAGGACGGACTGCTAGAACCAGTAACAGACCACATGTTAAGAACAGAAAAAAAAACTGGGACAACGTGAACAAAGCGATAAAAGACATAATGACCCAAAAGGAGGAAAATCTTGTGTTATTTAAATCGATTCAAACAAATTACACCAGCCATCGTTCTATTTACGCGAAAAACTGTTTTAATGTTTGTGTTATAGTCGTGTTTATATTTAATAGGATATTCTAAGAATTTATTTATAATTTTTTCGATTAATAGAAAATAAACCAGTGCAGTTCTTAAATTATAAATAACATAATACATAAACACACTGTTTGAGGGAATGTAAATAGAAATTCGTGAAAAATTTGTAATGGGGGCAGATCATAGCTGAGATTTTATTATTTGCTGTTACTATAGATTTGTGTCAAATTTCGGAGATTCTTATCTGCGCCGCTGATAAAGTTTTACCATACGGAATAACGTTTTATATAAAACTCGCGACTTTTAAGGTCTTGAGCCAAATAAAATCAGACCTCAGTGATCGTCGCGCGGATATTTATGGTCAAAATATTGTGCAAAAAAATATCAAATTAACAACGCGGTAGGTCTCACCATATCCTTGAAATTTCTTTTTTAAAAAATAAATCAATAAATAAGAACATCGATCGGTCATTTTAGCTTAATTTCTTTAAATTTCCACCGCACCTTAACAATTAAAGTTAACAAAATCCATTAAGACTTCATTTCAAAATATCAATTTCAGTAATTATTAATTAACACGTTTTTACTAAAAAAATCGTTTGATATAAAAATATCTGTGCAGAGAAACCGTTAAGTGAAAGATTTTATAATAATTCATAAAGATAAGTGGAGATTCTCAACGGCCAAATTCTATTTAAATAAATAACTTTGTTGAAATATTTGCTCTGTTACAAAATCTTTGATAAGAATCTAACAAAAGATAGGTGTTTACCATATGTGTGTACGGTGTTTATCATATAATAATTTAGTTTATTAAAAATAGCAGTATTTGTGTATTCTCTAACCTTACTTGATTAGTCATATGTGTCTAGTATTGTTTGTGTGTATCTAGTATCTGTCTAATATTGCTTGTCTAATCTTACGTATCTAATCTTCTCTGTCTAGTTTTGTCCATCTAGAGCTGTCTGCCAATTCTTCTCTTTCTAATATTTTTGTTTATTCAGTTATATCACAAGAGCATAGAAAATAATGGATTTTACAAGTAACGAGACGTAATCTCAAATATCATGTCTTGTATGTTTATCCGGCAGTTATTTTTTTGACTATAATTATTTGTCTGCTCATTCTTCTGCAGACAGTGTAATCTATACAGTTTATAATTTATTGGTATGCCCCACAGTGAACAATTTTGATTGAAAAATGAATTAATAGCAATGAGGAATTCCTAATTATCTAATTTAAATTTATGAGACAATGACAATGAGAATTTATCGGCCGCAATGAGAAATGTGTTTTTGTTCATTTATCGAACAAAACAGAGGCATTTCGAGTTACGGGCGATCCATCACTGGTTATTAATTGATGTTGACGTTTGCAGAGATTAGATTGGGACAGCGATCCATAATCGTGAGGGCCGTCATTGGAAGTGTCCCGAAGATTAATTGCCGTTTAGAGAGAGAATTACCGGCGAACAGAAACAACGAACTGAATGAGATTATGAGAAGCAGCTTGTAAATACAATCGAGGTTTGTTCAAGATGCAAAAGTGTTTGGTTTTCGGCCTCGCCTTGCTCACATGTAAGTACCAAATCATTACGCACTATTTCAATTATAATTTATGGTTATTGTCTGATCAGACGAGGTGAAATGTCGCGAACACTTGCTGCAAATATGAATTGAATTGGATTTTAATCAAAGGTCAACATTTATATTATAATATACAGACTCGACTGAAGACACAACTAGACTTACAAAACTAGACAGAGAAGAGTAGACAATATTCCAGTAGAGACAATACTCTAGAGAAGACCAGACAAGACCAGATAAAACCAGACAAGGTCAGAAAAGACCAGACAAGACTAGACAGACAAGACTAGACAGACAAGACAAGACAGACAAGACTAGACAGACAAGACTAGACAGACAAGACTAGAAAGACAAGACTAGACAGACAAGACTAGACAGACAAGATTAGACAGACAAGACTAGACAGACAAGACTAGACAGACAAGACTAGACAGACAAGACTAGACAGACAAGACTAGACAGACAAGACTAGACAGACAAGACTAGACAGACAAGACTAGACACACAAGACTAGACAGACAAGACTAGACAGACAAGACTAGACAGACAAGACTAGACAGACAAGACTAGACAGACAAGACTAGACAGACAAGACTAGACAGACAAGATTAGACAGACAAGACTAGACAGACAAGACTAGACAGACAAGACTAGACAGAAAAGACTAGACAGACAAGACTAGACAGACAAGACTAGACAGACAAGATTAGACAGACAAGACTAGACAGACAAGACTAGACAGACAAGACTAGACAGACAAGACTAGACAGACAAGCCTAGACAGACAAGACTAGACAGACAAGACTAGACAGACAAGACTAGACAGACAAGACTAGACAGACAAGACTAGACAGACAAGACTAGACAGACAAGACTAGACACACAAGACTAGACAGACAAGACTAGACAGACAAGACTAGACAGACAAGACTAGACAGACAAGACTAGACAGACAAGACTAGACAGACAAGACTAGACAGACAAGACTAGACAGACAAGATTAGACAGACAAGACTAGACAGACAAGACTAGACAGACAAGACTAGACAGACAAGACTAGACAGACAAGACTAGACAGACAAGACTAGACAGACAAGACTAGACAGACAAGACTAGACAGACAAGACTAGACAGACAAGACTAGACAGACAAGACTAGACAGACAAGACTAGACAGACAAGACTAGACAGACAAGACTAGACAGACAAGACTAGACAGACAAGACTAGACAGACAAGACTAGACAGACAAGACTAGACAGACAAGACTAGACAGACAAGACTAGACAGACAAGACTAGACAGACAAGACTAGACAGACAAGACTAGACAGACAAGACTAGACAGACAAGACTAGACAGACAAGACTAGACAGACAAGACTAGACAGACAAGACTAGACAGACAAGACTAGACAGACAAGACTAGACAGACAAGACTAGACAGACAAGACTAGACAGACAAGACTAGACAGACAAGACTAGAAAGACAAGACTAGACAGACAAGACTAGACAGACAAGACTAGACAGACAAGACTAGACAGACAAGACTAGACAGACAAGACTAGACAGACAAGACTAGACAGACAAGACTAGACAGACAAGACTAGACAGACAAGACTAGACAGACAAGACTAGACAGACAAGACTAGACAGACAAGACTAGACAGACAAGACTAGACAGACAAGACTAGACAGACAAGACAAGACTAGACAGACAAGACTTTTTTTTTACTTTTTTTTTTTTATTAAAATAATAATAAAAGACAACAAGACTTCAAAAAGTTAAAAAAAATAAATAAATATTAAAAAAAAGGAGAAGATACATCCCGGAAACCGCCCCTAGGCATTACTTCAGGATGATTTATCCCTCCTGGTTTCTAAATTCGGTTTTCTCTTTCGTGTTTCTCTTTTGCTTTTATTATATCCCTCATCATTTCTGTTATTACGTTCCAATCTGCTTCTGTTCTTAGAAGCAATTCTGCCACATTAGATGTTGATATGACTGTGCCGCATCTGACACAGTGAAAAATTGTTTGTTCGGCTGAATCAATGTCCGGACAGAACCAGCAGATTGGGTTTTCTTTTTTTTTAATTTTGTAAAGGTATGTTCCAAATACACCGTGCCCAGTAATAAACATAGTAATCCACTTCACCGCACTTTCTCCTGCTCCACAACCTAACGTCTTTTATAAGATTTTTGGTCCAACCATTGTATTCTCCCCATCTTTGCTGCCACTCCTCCATGCATTTATCTTTAGCATCAGACCTACTGTTTTTTCCAAGTCGGTATATGTAAACCATCTCCTTGGCTCTCAGTTCGAGAGGCGGCAGTGAGGCTATAGCGGTTTCCGCAGCAGTGGAGACAGTTCTATATGCCGAAATAACTCTTAGTGCCATTTTTCGGTTTAGGGCTTCTAGTTTATTCATATATAGAGAATGCTTAAGCGCTTGCGTCCAGATGGGTGCACCGTACAAGATGGCTTAAGACGCCGCGAACATTAGTATTCGACGTTTTCTTTCGCGCGGTCCCCAGATGTTTGGAGTGATCCTAGTCAGAGCCATTAGTGACTTCTCGACTTTCTCGCATTTGATTTTGATGTGGGTAGTCATACGGGTATTTCTATCTAAGTATACCCCCAGGTACTTGATTGCCGGCTTGCTCGTTATTATGGCGTCGCCAATTTTTACCGACAGAGTCTTAAGTTTTCTTCTACCCACAAGGATTACCATTTCCGTCTTCGCGTGTGCCATTTTAAGCCCTAATTCTGTTAGATGTTGGTGTATTATTGCTACGGCATTTTTCGCGGACTCTTCCAGTTGTGACTTATTTCTACCGCAAACAATCACTGCTAGGTCGTCAGCGTATGCAACAGAGGTAACTTTTTTTCCTAAGTCGAGTTCTAAAATGCTGTTGTAGAAGATGTTCCATAATGTAGGTTCTAGAATGGAGCCCTGTGGGACATCGCATGTTGTTTCTATTTTTGAGCCTCTGTTTGTGATGACATATCGATTGCTGAGGTACGACTGGACCAGATATGGGCTAATTTCCGCAGTTTTTAGTGCGTCAATTATGAGGTTCCACGGAGCTGAATTAAAGTACCGCGAGCTCTTGGTTCTTGAAGGCCTTTTCTCTAATTTTGTTAGGTATCTCCATGACTTTGGACAGGGCATCTATCGTTGACCTGCCCGCTCGAAATCCGTATTGTCTGTCGTGTAGAATTCCTTTGCTTTCTAGCTCGTTCTCCAGGAGTGTCTTAACTAACATTTCTGATAGTTTACCTGGGGTATTTAGAATACAAATCGGCCGGAATGATGTTTTATCGGCCGGATCTTTTTTGGGTTTTTCAATGAGTACTAGACGTGCCTCCTTCCAAATGTCTGGAAATTCTCCTTTAGTTAGATAGCTGTTCATAACTCTCAAGACGATTTCAGGTCTCCTGGTAGCTATTTCTTTGAGCACATCTGTGGGTATACTATCTGGACCTGGAGTTTTTCCGGTCTTGATTCTCTGCGCAGTTTTTACAATATCTTCCAAGTCAAAGGTCTTTATTTAAGTTACTACTGGGACCATCCAGTTGATTTTGGGTTTCTTCGGGAACAGTTTTTCTACCTGGCTACTTATCTCTTCCTCGCTTAGGCTAATGTTTGGTCTAAGATTTAGTTTGCCTGATATAATTTTAAAACCTTGGCCCCATATATCTTCCTCTAATTGATTGCAGAGATTCTTCCACAGCTCTTTCTTGCGTGCGTATATAGCAATCTTGAATTCTTTTTTGGAGTTACTATATTCGATTCTAGCCTCTTGTTTCTGTTCATCAGTTGCGTTAGATTTGTTCCTTCTCACCATCACTCTTCTCTTTTTGAAGCATGCGGCTCTCTTAGCGGCAATCGTTGTAGTCCACCAGGGGGTAGATTGGTGGCGGTGTTGTGGTCGACGTCGTCTTGGAAAGCATTCATCGCACAGTTTGGAAATATATTCGGCAAATTCTACAGGACTATTAACTGCTTGCGTATGGTCTTCGGGTGGTTCGCTGTTATGATCAGATTCCGAGTCTAATTTTGATTGTAATCTAAACCATCCCTCGGCTGTCTGTTTTCAGCCTCGCTGTTTTTGTGCTTCTTGGGCACGAGTTGTGTGTGGAAATTCCCGAACCTCGAAGGTAATTGTGCGGTGATCGCTTAGGTTTTCATGTTCTTGATCTACTTTCCATTCGCTAATTTTTTTGCTAATTGACGTGGTCGCTATTGTTATGTCAATCAGGGAAGAGCCATTGTGGTTTGAGAAGGTAGGTGTGTCTCCTTCATTAATAACTAAGAGGTCGTTTGCCTCAATCCACTCTGCTAGGATCATCCCTTTGATATCTTGGACTTTTGATCCGAAGATACGAGCTTTTGCATTTAAGTCACCTCCCAGAATGACTTCCTTATGTGCTGAATTGGCTTTTAGGTGAAGTTCTAGGTGTTCCAGGTATTCTTCGAACTCCTTGGGTGTTTTCCTTGGCGATTGATAACAAGAATAGACGTAAAATCTTGATAGTTCGACACAGACAAAGCCTTTGCAGCTATTGTAAGACAACACGGTCGCTAATTTGTTAATGAGAATAACGCTATCCCCGTCTAAGTCGAGGAAGGAGTTATCAGCCATGTGTCTATTTGGCTCTTGACCTATAACAATATCTATGTTTTTTTCGAAGATTGTTTGTTCAAGTAAATTATATGCTGCTTTAGAGCGATTTAGGTTTAATTGTAGGATTTTTAAATTTGTTGGATACATATTATTTGCGCTTTGGATATTAGTAAGATTTAAAGATAGGTTATAGAACGTAGGTGGGAAGTAAGAGCGAGTTATTTTTTTTTGTCCGAGGACGTTGTGTGACCCTGGTTCCTGGGTCTTCCTCTTTCCCATCCTTTGGTTTTAGACCTGACCCAGTCTTTCTTGGGATCTGGTTCCGGTTCAGATGTGTCGTCCGAGAGTGAAGATGCTCTGGTGGCCGGTGGACCATCTTGTTTTCTCTTGTCTTTTTCCTCCCTTCCTTTTGGGGCTTTGAATATATCTCTTGTCTGTCTTGTGTCCCTCCTCGATGGTTCGCTGCCATTATCCTCTTGCGCGGAAGGTGATGGAGTCTGTTTCCTAGTTGCTTCCAGAGTCTTTTCTACTATGGTTGGTGTGGGAGCTGAGATTTCTGGAAGGTCAGTGTTTCCTTGGAAAAGTCTGGACGAATCAAACTTCTTAGGGAGTCCATAATAGCGGGAATAAGGGCTGCAGCCAGCTCCTTCACATCGAACGGTGCGGGTCTTGTGGGAGTCGAAACGGCATTTGCATATGTCCTATTTTTTATGGGTGTAGTTACAATGATTTTACGTCTTGCTTGGAAGTATGAAATTTTTTCTTTTGTTTTAATTTCTTGGATAGCTGCTTCCTCCTTATATTTCGGGCATAACCGAGCGCTTGCCAAATGGTCTCCGCCACAGTTGGTACAGGTGGCTGAAACACATATACCCTCGTGAGGAGGTTTTCCGCAGGAACATATTTGTGGGCTTGAACATCTGATGGAACTATGGCCAAATTTTTGGCACCGGAAGCATCGCATTGGGCTTGGAATGTACTCCCGCACCTCTAAGTTGTAAAAAGCCTTTGATGTATTTGGGTAGAGTAGGTGTATTGAATGTTAAGATTATAGATGGAGTGTTTTTAAGCTCTCCCTCTCTCTTAGTTTTGATTCTTCTTACTTCGCAGACATCTAGGCTTTTTAGTTCTACCAAGATTTCTTCCTCTGGAACATTTAGGAGGTCCCTACAATATATAACTCCCTTGCTAAAATTTAAAGTTCTGTGGGTAAGAACTTCTACCGGATACTCGCAGAGATTTTCAATTTCCATCAGCCTAGTAGATTGCTTATTAGATTTCGTTTCAATAAAAAGGCCTTCTCTAATTTTTTTTATTGTAGCGCATTCGCCAACCAGTCCATATAGAGTTTTACTGATTTTAAATGGGTTATCTTCTTCAAAATTGTTGCCGTCCTTCTTTTTGATAATCAAGAACCGAGGCCGTGCCGCCGTCACCTGATTATCAGATCCCATTTTTCGGGAGATGGAAATCTCCTGGTTACTATGTTCCATCATCTTCCATAAATTTGATTTCTGCCGCCGAAGGCGGACTATAAACCTCCACGGCTACAATCTTATAAACTTCTACTGCAGACAAGAATCCTCTGACAGACAATACTAGACAGACAAGACTAGACAGACAAGACTAGACATACAAGACTAGACAGACAAGACTAGACAGAAAAGACTAGACAGACAAGACTAGACAGACAAGACTAGACAGACAAGACTAGACAGACAAGACTAGACAGACAAGACTAGACAGACAAGACTAGACAGACAAGACTAGACAGACAAGACTAGACAGACAAGACTAGACAGACAAGACTAGACAGACGAGACTAGACAGACAAGACTAGACAGACAAGACTAGACAGACAAGACTAGACAGACAAGACTAGACAGACAAGACTAGACAGACAAGACTAGACAGACAAGACTAGACAGACAAGACTAGACAGACAAGACTAGACAGACAAGACTAGACAGACAAGACTAGACAGACAAGACTAGACAGACAAGACTAGACAGACAAGACTAGACAGACAAGACTAGACAGACAAGACTAGACAGACAAGACTAGACAGACAAGACTAGACAGACAAGACTAGACAGACAAGACTAGACAGACAAGACTAGACAGACAACACTAGACAGACAAGACTAGACAGACAAGACTAGACAGACAAGACTAGACAGACAAGACTAGACAGACAAGACTAGACAGACAAGACTAGACAGACAAGACTAGACAGACAAGACTAGACAGACAAGACTAGACAGACAATACTAGACAGACAAGACTAGACAGACAAGACTAGACAGACAAGACTAGACAGACAAGACTAGACAGACAATACTAGACAGACAAGACTAGACAGACAAGACTAGACAGACGAGACTAGACAGACAAGACTAGACAGACAAGACTAGACAGACAAGACTAGACAGACAAGACTAGACAGACAAGACTAGACAGACAAGACTAGACAGACAAGACTAGACAGACAAGACTAGACAGACAAGACTAGACAGACAAGACTAGACAGACAAGACTAGACAGACAAGACTAGACAGACAAGACTAGACAGACAAGACTAGACAGACAAGACTAGACAGACAAGACTAGACAGACAAGACTAGACAGACAAGACTAGACAGACAAGACTAGACAGACAAGACTAGACAGACAAGACTAGACAGACAAGACTAGACAGACAAGACTAGACAGACAAGACTAGACAGACAAGACTAGACAGACAAGACTAGACAGACAAGACTAGACAGACAAGACTAGACAGACAAGACTAGACAGACAAGACTAGACAGACAAGACTAGACAGACAAGACTAGACAGACAATACTAGACAGACAAGACTAGACAGACAAGACTAGACAGACAAGACTAGACAGACAAGACTAGACAGACAATACTAGACAGACAAGACTAGACAGACAAGACTAGACAGACAAGACTAGACAGACAAGACTAGACAGACAAGACTAGACAGACAAGACTAGACAGACAAGACTAGACAGACAAGACTAGACAGACAAGACTAGACAGACAAGACTAGACAGACAAGACTAGACAGACAAGACTAGACAGACAAGACTAGACAGACAAGACTAGACAGACAAGACTAGACAGACAAGACTAGACAGACAAGACTAGACAGACAAGACTAGACAGACAAGACTAGACAGACAAGACTAGACAGACAAGACTAGACAGACAAGACTAGACAGACAAGACTAGACAGACAAGACTAGACAGACAAGACTAGACAGACAAGACTAGACAGACAAGACTAGACAGACAAGACTAGACAGACAAGACTAGACAGACAAGACTAGACAGACAAGACTAGACAGACAAGACTAGACAGACAAGACTAGACAGACAAGACTAGACAGACAAGACTAGACAGACAAGACTAGACAGACAAGACTAGACAGACAAGACTAGACAGACAAGACTAGACAGACAAGACTAGACAGACAAGACTAGACAGACAAGACTAGACAGACAAGACTAGACAGACAAGACTAGACAGACAAGACTAGACAGACAAGACTAGACAGACAAGACTAGACAGACAAGACTAGACAGACAAGACTAGACAGACAAGACTAGACAGACAAGACTAGACAGACAAGACTAGACAGACAAGACTAGACAGACAAGACTAGACAGACAAGACTAGACAGACAAGACTAGACAGACAAGACTAGACAGACAAGACTAGACAGACAAGACTAGACAGACAAGACTAGACAGACAAGACTAGACAGACAAGACTAGACAGACAAGACTAGACAGACAAGACTAGACAGACAAGACTAGACAGACAAGACTAGACAGACAAGACTAGACAGACAAAACTAGACAGACAAAACTAGGCAGACAAGACTAGATTGACAAGACTAGACAGACAAGACTAGACAGACAAGACTTTTTTTTTCTTTTTCTTTTAACCCTGAGCACCCTGGGACCGCTTGTAGCATTTGCATTCAGCGTGTCAGTTGTCATATATTTAAATACAATAAAATTAATTTACAATAAATTATTGATTGAATTACTGATTTGCAAGTCTATTGGCGGAATGCCTGAGATAACTAATGCTGCATCTCTGGACACTGTCCGATATGTACTACATACACGCAGAGTCACTTTTCTCTGATAAGCTGCTAGTTTTCCAATATTGTTTCTATCCAACATTGGGCATACATTTTTCGAGGGCAGAAGTGGTTTTTATTGCTCGCTCTGCTGCCATATTAAAATGCTCTTTAAAAGATAAACTCTTGTCGATTATAATTCCTAGATATTTGATGTTTGCTTTAGGTTTGATTTCTGAATCCTGTACTTGGAAGGAGATGTGTGCAAGTTTTCTGTATCCCGTCAACAGAACTGCTTCGTTTTTTTTCAGGAGCTATGCGCAGTGATTTTGACTCCATCCAGCAGACAATTTGTTTGATTGCTTGATTGGCCCTTAGCATAATACCCTTTTCTGTTTTGCCGACGATTGTTAGTGCAAGATTGTTAGTGCGAAGCCTCTTAGCTTAGTCCCTTCAGGTAGCTCCAGCCGAAGTACTCCATCGTAAAGTACGTTCCACAGTGTCGGTCCTAATATAGAGGCCTGGGGTACACCACTAATGACGTTGTAGTGTAGCGTATCTTGTTCGGCTTGAAGTATGACACTGCGGCGCTCGAAGTAGCTGCTAACCATTCGCAGTAGGTACGGAGATATATTTCTTCTTGTTAGTTCTTCCAAGATGTCTTGCCAAACAGCGGAGTTGAAAGCGTTTTTCCGAGTTCTTTTGGTGCCTACTTTGGCCTTTTTGGCGACATCTATGACCTGTTTTATGGCGTCTATAGTTAATTTGCCTTCCCGGAAGCCGAATTGGTTCTTTGAGAGGTTTAATCTATTTTTCAATTCGTTTTGAGCCAACTTACGATCAGTTGTTCTAGTAGTTTACCAGCTACGTTTAGTACACACAAAGGGCGATAGGAAGAATATTCGCCTATTGGCATGTTCCCTTTTTTTTAATGAGAACTAGTTTCGCTTGTTTCCATCTACTTGGAAACGTGCCAGTAGGTTTTCATTTAAGACTTTCAGTACTGGTTCTGGGAGATTTTTACCAATAGTTTGACGCCTTCGGGGGACAGACCATCTGGACCAGGCGCTCTTTTGTTTTTTGGCGCTTGCTTGCCGCGAATAGTTTTTCCTCGGTGAATAGCGGGATTTCTATGACTTCCTGTTGCTCCCAGCTTGGTTTAGGATGAGTAGAAAATAATTCCCTGGCCATCTAGAGGATGGTATTCATTGGTAGTTGTTGGTTTGTCTGCAAGATGCGCAGGTTCCTCGTTGCTATTTTGGAAGCATCGCCGCAAGTGTCTTCATCGATGTTTTTGCACAGCTTTTCCCAGTGTATTTTTTGGAGAAGTTTATTTCCCTACGTAGTTAGAGTTGTTTTATCTCCTCTGGGCTTTCAACTTGCTCTGTCTTCCGGGCACAGCGAAGATACCTTCTTCTTGTAGCTATGCAGGTTTTCCTTTTGGTTGCGATGGTCTCATTCCACCAGTATACGCTTTTTCTCCTATGGTTTTTGTTTCTCTCAGGCGTGGGAGTTTCGCATGCTTTTCTTACTGCTGCTATTAGCGTGTCGGCGGTGTGGGCCGAAATTTCTGGAACCTTTTTCTTCGTTTTTATTTGTGATTGTCACTATCTTTGTCTTCTGTCGGTTATTTATCTTACTCTTGGGATGTTGTTCCATTTGGATTTCAATATACCGATATCTCCATGTCGAGATATACTGTGCGATATCGCTTGAGGCAAAAGTAAGGTCAATAATGGAGAACGATTTCCCCCTTTCAAATGTAGCCCCATTTCCATTGTTTTGCAGGTAGAGATCGAGGTCAGCAGCCCATAACATTATAACATCACCTCGGCGATCCATGTTTGGCCAACCCCAGTTTGGCGATTTTGCATTAAAATCCCCCCGAATATTTTCCTCTTTGCCCTTGTTCGTATATGCCTGCTTAGTATGTTAAGTGAGGTCGAAAGGTTGTTAATTTCGTCATTCAGTGAGATGTAACAGCTGTACAAGATATTTTTGTAGTTCTACCCATGTATACCCAGGTCCACTATCTATGCCGGCAATGTTTAGCTTGTTGATGATGGATGATAATTATAGATGTTGATGAAAATGGGTTGATGATTCTTATAGCTGAGTCCTTTTTTGCATCGGTGTACCAGCTTGGATCACTTACTAGTTTTTCGTTAGGTTCAGTTATCAGTAATACACTAGACAGACGAGACTAGACAGACAAGACTAGACAGACAAGACTTTAAATTAAAGAAAAGGGGTGTGTATTGGGAAATCACTGGCAGATTGATAACTCTGTTTCCCTTGATCGTACGACTTATTCTTCTCTGTAATTGGCTAATCGCTATAAGCGTTTTTCGCAAGCGTCCAAAGTTTTCCACCACAGCTGATCTTTCTCTACTACTTCAAGATATTCTTTCTGGCGTGGTCAAGTGCGCCCAGCCCTAATCATTTTTATTTCGGCTTGTTGTCTCCATTCCTTGGGTTCTTGGGCAATCGAACAGCATACGGTTAACTGAGTCCTCCCTTTCACATTCGAAATTTGGTGATTCTCTTTTTCTGATCCGGTGGAGATTAGAGTTGAAGTTGCCGTATCCTGTGATCAGCTGGACTGCCTGATGTGAGAGATACACGTTCATCCTAGGCCACACTTATGTGTATAAATCTCTTTGTCCATTCTCCGGTCGGGGCTGTCTCCCATCTAGTCTGCCATTTCTGTAAAAATTTCCTCACTCTCTGTGGGATATCTGAAAAACGATTTGCGTTTCTAGCTTACCTAATACTTCTAGTTCATCTCACCCAGATGCTTGTTTGGTCAAGTTATCCGCTCTTTCATTTCCCCGATCTCCAACATGAGTTTTAATCCAATGCCATCGCAGGTCGATATTCTGTGAGATCTCTCGAGCTAGTTCCCAGGTATCAACCAGTAACTTTATTTGCTCGGTCATATATTTTAGTGCTTTTAAAACTGATTTACCATCCGATAGTATGGGGCAAGCCGATAAGATTTGAATATGCGACTTAATACCATATACGTTTCTCATTTTTCTCGTAAGTCTTTATAAATTGCGAGCAACTCGGCCTGAAATATTGTGCAACACTGCGCCAATCTAATTTTCTCGAAGTGGGTTTCCCTGTCGTCCAGAAAAACTACAAATGCAACTCCTTCTCCCTGGTCAACCTGTCCATATACACTTTCATGTTGAATGCATGAGTTGATCCAATATAATAATTTATGAAACCAAGTTCCTCAGGGTGTATCCTACCCTGGATGCACAATCTAGTTCCCATCATTTGAGGAGATACAGGTAAGCCTGTAATTCCTGAAAATCAATCCCGTTCATTTTGTGCAAGGTATTTGGCCGAGGCCTATGACAATCTCATATCTACAGGTAATAGGCCGGATATAGCGCAGGCTGCATCATTCGAGACAGTTTTATATGCTCCGCTGCTTCGCAGTTCTTAGTGTGTACACGCGTTGCACGCTAAGAAGCATTTTCCGTTCTCTAAATATACAGACTAGACAGACAAGACTAGCCACTTGCGCTGTAAACACGTGTCACGCACGTCGTAATGCTTTTGTCGTAGAATCGCCAACGACGTGCGTGGTACGTCAGCTGAGATTGTTTTCCAGAGACGATACATTAGTTGTCACCCGTGCCAAAGACTAGACAGACTAGACAAACTAGACCAACTAGACCGACTAGACCGACTAGACCGACTTGACCGACTAGACCGACTAGACCGACTAGACCGACTAGACCAACTAGACCGACTAGACCGACTAGACCGACTAGACGGACTAGACGGCGTAGACGGCCTAGACGGCCTAAACGGCCTAGACAGACTAGAGAGACTAGACCCACTAGACAGACTAGACATCGCCCCGGAACTACCATTAAGAATTACTTCGAGGTGGCCGTTGTAATACTTCTCTCCATTAGGTTCCATCAGTCAGGGACTTCCTTTACGTCCTTCGGCCTCTTCTTCTTCTTCTATGGCTCTACAGCCCTGGGTGGGCCTTGCCTTGAGTTACAACATCCATCCATCTCTCCCTGCTGTTAACCAATTGCAGCCAGTTTCTCACACCTAATATCTTTAGGTCGTCGATGCAGTCATCTCGCCATCTCTTACGTGGTCTACCCCGAGCTCTTCTTTCATGTAGACTCCAGTTCGTCAGTATTTTCGGTCCTCGGGTGCTTTCCATACGCATAACATGTCCAAACCATTGTAACCGTAGTGCCTTTACATGCCTTACGATGTCCGCTTCTCCAGGCCTTCGGCCTCTTACCCTCTCAGAATTTCCCGCAACATCTCGGTTAACGCGTCCCAGCCGTCCATCGACTCTAGTAGCAGTGCTGTATTTTCCTTTGTAACTTGAATTTGGCAATCGTTAGACGGACAAGACTAGACAGACAAGACTAAACAGACAAGACTAGACAGAGAAGATTAGATAGGCAAGACTAGACGGACAAGACTAAGCAGACAAGACAAACCAGAGAGCTGTTAGTTGCATAGAAAAAGTAGATTGCCCAATTTATTATCAATTCCACTTCGCATGTTGAGCTGTCAGCATAAACAAAGAATCGAGAGCTAAAAAAATCCGCACTTTATTTAAGTGCTGTTATACTGTAAATATAAGTTTAGTGGTTGGAATAGAAAAATTGTCGGCAGGATTTTGCAACATTCCGGACCGCCTACGACGCAGCTATAATACAAGACAGAGACATGCCATCTTATTTATCGAATTGACTCGAATTACCATCGAATAATAAAATCATAATAATATATGGTATAAATTACAATGTCTACATAAATCAGATTTAAACTGTCTAAATGCTTCTTGAGAGTTTGAAATAGATGTTATTGTTTGTATTATTCATCGATTGCTCACAAGTTTGAATGTAATCGTAATCTCAGACATAAAACATACATTTTATGTCTGAGATTAAGATATGCAATTTTAAT
The DNA here is from genome assembly GCA_944588485.1 of Phosphuga atrata. Lineage (NCBI taxonomy): Eukaryota > Metazoa > Arthropoda > Insecta > Coleoptera > Silphidae > Phosphuga > Phosphuga atrata. The sequence goes on from OX155901.1 coordinate 5,588,528, forward strand.
AGATTTATCAACAATTATCCGAAAAATAAACATAATATTGATAGAATTGGTGAAACCATCCTACGTTACAGATTATCATACAAACTTAAAACAAACGGAACACAGCCTGAATATATAAATATATTCAGCCGTTACGGAGCTCTATAACAATTATTGAGTCTTTTTAGGACTACCAAATCAAATCTTACATGAAATTTGTAAGTTATTTTACAGCTTTCAGTCCCGTTTCTTTGTTCCGTGTTCCGTTTGTTTTAAGTTTGAAACAATATTTTATGATAAAGTTGGTTTATAGCCATGATTGATAATAAAAATGTGTATAATAAAAAGGTTTTGATTTTGTTTCGAGGTTACTTTAGGTTGGGTTAGATTTACTGCCAACTTGGCAGAAATTGATGGCATTACGTCTTATAGACAATTTAATTCTCTCTAAATTTTATTTCAAACAATTTTTTAAATTGCGCTTAACTTCTAAGTTGAAGGCAAGAAAAGTATAAGAGAAGAAGAAAATTTAGACTTCATTCAATGTTATCTATTATCAAATTTAGAGATTCAAAATCCCTAGATTATAAGATTTCTTGTAGGAAATTTAATTTTATACTAGTTTTATTAAAAACATTTTTTTTTTATTTCATTTAGTTTTCGAATTATTTTCGAATCTTTGATGCATAAAAAATGTTAAACAAGAACGAAAATTGACCGTTCCAATGTTGATTAGTACCAACTTAGCAGAAAAAAAACACTAAATTACAGGGGTTCTTAAAGAAAATTTAATTCTCTTGAAGTTTTATCTGAAACATTTGTCCAATTTTCGTCCAGTTTCCGAGTTATTTTTGAATTTTTGAGACAAAAAAATATGTATTATGTTGAATTAACTTTATTATAAGTAAATACTTTTATGTACGACCACTATTGTACATGCCCATTATTGTACAGTTCGTGGACTATGTAAATACATCATAACACACACGTATATAACAGTCCGCGATTAATGATAAGTTATAATTGATAACACACACGTGCGTTTGGTTTACGATTCGTTAATTGCTGCTACTATTGTTAAATATAGGATTAAACTGGAGTGCTCATAGATATAGGCAACACAATGTACGCATTTTGCGAATGCAGGACACATAGGTGTACGGAAAATAAATTTGAAGGGGGTATATAAAAATTGTTTAAACTATTGATTTTTTTTTTCTTATTTCGGGTCGATAGGTCGCGATACCACGCGAAATGTGGTTTTGATTTATCTGCTTCTAATATAACCTAATCTAACCATCCATTTTGTTCAAGTCTGTAGCTACGGTGGCGTTTTTTACGCGCCACCGGAGGTTTTATGTCAACATAGAAGCTGTCATTCATTTCGTTTATTCACGTTTAAATCTAACGAAAACTACAAATAAGTACTAAATACTAAGGTATGTAACCATTAAGAATGTATTTCTTTTCATTTCAATCAAGTTAAATAATGTTGAGTAACAGTTATATATGAAAATACAACTGTTTGTTTAATATAATGTTAAATAATGTAACCTAACCTAATAAGAAATAAATTTGTTATATCAAACATGTTTTTCTTATTAAACTGAAACAAATTAGTGTGGTTGTAGAGAAAGTATAGTAAATAACTCGAGTTGTAAGGCAACTATGTACTCGCGGAATTACGCACAGTTCCGCTAATTATAATCCGCTAAATTCCGCTAATATACTTCTTACAACTCTCGTTGCGTAATATACGATTAATATTCATTTTCATTAAAACAATCTTATATTTATTTTATACACACATTATTTTTAATAACAACAAGAAAAGAAAAACATAGCGTAACCCAGTGATAAACCATTGCCTTCCTGGGAATTACAACATGCATATGTCATACAAAAAGTCAATATCAATATAATCAATATGTCAATCACATTTTTTTCTGCTCCAAAATTTCGATTTAAAATGAATCATTTATTCAGCAATTCGAAAAAAAAAATCCGTATAAATTTCTAGTTTAAACACTAAATGGTGCATGGTGATCGATATATTGATTACGGTGGGATGAGATCGAGTCAACAGCGAAATTTGACTTTTATCGCGGAGGTTCAGGACAATTTTAAAAATGTTGATGAAGAACGAGGGTTTCGAGAAATGGGGAGTCTGAAACCCCTACGGAGCGCGTCCTCATGTGGTGGATAGGGGAACCGTTAGATCTCACCAACCGGTGAGAGATCTGAAGGGTAGGAGGGAAGTAATATACCTCCCGCGAACCAACAGACATGGCAGAGGGCAGCAGCTCTGACATTACCAGATGAAGGTGGAGATCAAAATGATCGGTACAGCTACATCTTGAGGAGCTCAAGGCGTGGAGCACATATAGCCGAAGCGGCAAGAGTACTGCGATGAGGAGAGCAATGGAAAACTACCTCATAAATAAATTCCTAGTACAATCAACATGGCTGACAAAACAAACAATGGCCCTCAGTACCGGCAGCACTTAAATGGCCAGAGGTTGCTAAGATTAACCTGGTCCGAGTTGTGCGAGAAATGACCAGACTGGACACAACTATCTTAGGAATAAGTGAGATGCGATGGATAGGAACTGGGAAGTGTAGATTTGGTGACCATACAATATATTATTCAGGCAACACCGGCAAACACCACAGAAACGGTGTTGGAATCATTCTAACAAAGGAAGTAAATATGTCAGTGAAGAACTCTGTACCTCACTCAGATAGCGTCAAGCTGCTACAGCTAAAATCAAGCCCAGTAGACGTAAACATTATACAGGTCTACGCCCCAACAGCAGATAAGAAGGTTGAAGTAATCGAAGACTTTAATGGTCAAATTACATCCGTCATGAAATACACAAAAAACAACGAACTGACGATTGTACTAGGTGATTTCAACGCAAAGGTCGAGTAAGGAAAAGTGGACCGCATCGTCGGCCAGCACGGACTCGGAACGAGGAACGAGAAAGGTGACCGCCTTATAGAATTCTGCAAAGAAAATTATCTTATACTTACTAACACCTTCTACAAACTACCCCCTAGGAGACTATATACATGGAAGTCGCCAGCCGACACACATACCAAGTTAGTAAGGAACCAAAACGACTACATCACGATTAAAAAGAGATACCGTAATTTCGTCAAATCCATAAAGACATGTCCTGGAGCAGACGTAAATTCTGATCACAACCCATTAATATGCAAACTTAAACTAAAACTAAAGAAAGTATGCAAAATTACACGTACGCCAAGATTGGACATGAGAAGAATAAATGATGACACAGTTAAATAAAGATTACATAAATGCTTCGATGAGGGCGTAAATACTATAAAAGAAATATCGAAACCGGAAGGTAAATGGAACGCAATAAAAAACCTCATTTGCAACGCCTCTCAAAGATACCTAAAACAAGTAAAGATAGCCAAACAAGAGTGGATGATACAAGATATTCTGAACCTAATGGAGCAAAGAAGGAAAGTGAAACAAACAGACGGTACCAGTTACCGTGAAATAAACAAAGATATAAGGACCAAAATCAGATGACCCAAAGAAGGCTGGCTATCAGCCAAATGCGACGAAATAGAAAAGCTTGACCGCACACACGATCACTTCAACGTACATCGAAAATTAAGGAAATGGTAGAAACGAAAAATAACACAAAAACAACAACAACAACGAATCTGGCTGATAATAACGGTAAACTGATTACGGAAACCTCGCACAAACTAGAGGTATGGCAGGAATACATTGAAACCCTATTTAACGACACTTCTCGCTCAGAGCACCCCAATAACAATAACAACACGACAGAAAGCGGTCCAGAAATAACGAAAGACAAAGTAAGGAAAGCCATAGAACTAGCAAAGAATAATAAATTCGCAGGTCCAGACAACGTCAACACCGAAATCTTAGAGGTAATGTGCAATGCGAACACTGGGAACGATTATCTAGACATTCTAACTGCTCTCTTTAATAATATCTATAACACCGGAAACATGCCAGAGGACTGGTTACACTCCATATTCGTCACGATACCCAAGAAACCAACTGCAAAGAACTGCGACGAACACAGATTAATAAACCTAATGAACCACATAGTTAAAACCTATCTTAAAATCATACATGCTAGAATCTATCGAAAATGCGAAGAATATCTAGGTAAAAGCCAATTCGGCTTCAGGAACGCACTGGGAACAAGAGAGGCTATTTTTACAGTCCAGGTTCTGATTCAGATATGCAGAGATATGGGCCGTGATGTCCATGCCTGTTTCATAGATTTCTCCAAAGCCTTCGATAATGTACAGCACGATAAAATGATCGAGGTATTACAGGAAACAGGCATAGATGCAAAAGATATCAAAATAAAAGCCAAAATGTATTGGAATCAGACAGCGTCTGTAAAAGTAGATGACAACAACTGCGCAAAGATTAACATCCGCAGAGGCGTACGACAGGGATGCGTATTAGCTCCGACTCTATTCAACCTGTTCGGAGAAAATCTTCAAAGAAGCGCTCAAAGACACCAGCGAATGCATTAAAATGAATGGGGAGCTTATAAACAACATCCGATACACCGACGATACCATCGTACTTGGTAGCAGTTTGGAAGGCTTACAAGAACTAATGACCAAGATTCACACCACTAGCTCGTAATATGGCCTCGAGCTCAAAAAAAGCAAAACAAAACACAGGTTAATAAGCCGAAATGCTTCAGATCCCAGCGTATTGATGCTAGAAGGAGAGATCATCGAACGAGTAGAGAAGTACCCTTACCTGGGAACTATTGTCAACGAGAACTACGAGCACTCTAGAATAGAAAAGGCTAGAGCGGCATTTAATAAACTCAAAACAATGCTACGCAGCAGTGACCTGACATTACAACTAAAGGTCCGAATGGTCAGATGTTACATTTTCTCTGTTCTGTTGTACGGCGCAAAAGCATAGACGCTAACGGAAGCAACAGAAAGGAAGATAGAGGCGTTCGATCTCTGGGTATATAGAAAGCTACTCCGCATATCCTGGCGGGATCACATTACGAATGAGTTGGTAATGCAAAGAATAGGCACGCAGAGACATGTTCTGAGCACAATCAAGAAGATAAAAACTGGTTATTTTGGCCATATAATGAGAAACCAGAAATAACTCTTACTACAGCTGGTTCTGCAAGGAAGAGTAGATGGACACAGAGGACCAGGTAGAAGAAGAAACTCGTGGCTAGGAAACCTGAGGCAGTGGTTCTCGCTCACTTCCACACAACTTTTCAGACAGGCTGTAGATAGAGCGGAAATTGCTATGTTGATCGCCAACATTCCGAAGGGATAAGGCACGCAAAGAAGAAGAAGAATATGTCATATAATTATTAACCGCCAATAATCTAATTACAATATATTAGTACTTTCAACACTACATAAGGGAAGTTTAAGGGGATATGGATATTTTTCCATCATTTTGGTGGCATATGCTAAATAAGAAAATTATAAAATAAACTCTGGAACAAAGATTTTTTTTGTAGATTTGTGTAGGCTTTAGTTAAAGTCATAGTCCTGTATGAGGCATAAGAGTTGAAACCTTTTGGTAACTATTGAACTATTTTACGTGGAGTGGACTAATTCTGGGAATCAATAAAGTTGGTGGCTTATGGTCCTTATTCAATCTTAAGTTGACTTTAATATAGTTACAACATTTAATAGATACAACAACCAATAGCTGCGCTTGCATTCTTATTAAATATGGTATATTCCGATATAAACTTATTAAAGAATCATTTAGGGCACGAGTTTTCTTTAACTCAAACCATGAACTTAATTGCTTTGTAAACACTGAAATCGTCAGTTTCCAATTTTTCTGTTTTTCTGGGTCACATTGGGAGAAGTCTTGGAGTTGTGGGCCACAAGTATACTATCATAGCTTAGAGAAAAAAAAACTCCATTTGGTATTCCTTCCTCATTCACAAATTTCCATGTACATAAATTGAAAATATTTCCTTTCCACTCGTAAATAAAATATGTATAAAGGTTTACGGCTTTGTGAAACTCCTTTATTATTTTCCGCAGTTGAAATTATTTAATTAAATTTGTTAATTAAATGTCGGTTTTGTTTACACGTTCAGTATTTAGAACGCATTGGAACTAGCTTTGGGCTACATACAGCCCGCGGGCCGCGAGTTGGATTTATATGGTTACAATAGATGTTTCTTCTTGTCTTAACTAAGACCGAGCATAGAAACAACGAGAACCGTTTATTTTGACTCGTATTTCGTAAAAAATGCAATCTAATCAGCGAAGATTTTGTCATATATGAAACTATATAATCTATAGGTTATCACTGTACACCGTCAGCAGTCTATAACACGAGAATAGTCATCTTCTGTTTATTAGATTAAATTCTACTTTAATTAGACTGACTAGTACAATATGACTAACATTGTATTGAAGTATTTAATCAAGTTTGGATAAGCAAATTTAGATTTTTCTCGAACACATTGACTCATGTCATTGGTATGAATGTTAATTTTCGCTAGAAGCATCGCCGTCCCATTTTTGTCCCACCCGCAAGTTTGACCCTCTCTAACTTTTTTTTTATATCGGTCGATGAAACTTTTTGGCTTTTACTTATATTATAGAGTGAAATAATTTAAAATGTTTTCAATTTTATAACAAGTAATTGAATATAGGATGAAACTAAACTAATTACAGATACAATCATACCAACTTATTACAGCGTAACACAGCTTGAATATATATGTTAAATATATTTTGAATATATATGTTGAATATAGTTGAATATATATGTGGAATACTTTCCGAATCACTATAATATTCTTAAGTCTTTTTAGGACTATAAAACAAATCTCATATTGAAAGACAACATATATTTGTATTATTCACTAGGACTCAATTCACTTCCGTGATACTAAAACAAGACATTAGATAAATAACATTGTTTTTAACAGCCCAACACATAACAGGTTTTCAAATTAATATAAGTGTTTTCCATTTTATAATTCATAAGAGCAAAGCTGCACTGATGAGAGATATATCTCGAAACGTGTTTAGAGATACCAATTCACTTTGGGTTAAAGAGAGATCTGATTTTAAAATACAATGTTAAAAAATATTTTGATTTTAAAAAATAAGTGATCGTTGTCTATATTTATAGATGGTATGTTCTGAACAATTAACTCAGGAGCCGCTTTAAAAAGTCATTAAATATCGAAGCTATAGCATTTGGATCATTTAAAGAAGTCTCATTACATTTAATATTGGTGTCTTGTGTCATCCGTGATTTGTTTGACAGATCATCAACTATTTTCCACAGGGTTCTTTGTTGATATTAGTTTCTTAGGTTCAGGGATATTAGTTTCTATTAGTGGAAACTAATAAATTATAATGGATTTTCTTCTTTAACTAATAAAATTCTTTAAATATTGGATATTTCTTTTGAATTATATATTTCAGACATGTTTTTCAGACATCTACTGGACAATTTTATCTTTTTTCTGATCCGGGATTTGGATCTTACAATTAGCATAATTTTCTCCATTGGATAGAATTTGAATATATAGTATTGCAATACATAAATAAATATGTCCGGTTCCATCTCTGTTCCTGTCTGCCTGGTCTTACCTTGGTCTTACCTCTTAACCTTGTCTACCTAGTTTTGTCTGTCTACTACAGACTATATAGCCTTGACCGCCTAATCTGTGTAGTATGTTCAGTCTTGTCTAGCCGATAGTTTTTTGCTATTAAGTCTTGGCTATCTAGTCTAGTCTATCGAGTTCCGTAGATATACGGAAAATAAAAATAACAATCCCACTCAACCTTTGATGAATCAGTATGCCTGGCAAACCACCAATGCCTGGTCAAAATATGCCAGGCCAACAACCAATGCCTGGTCACAATGTGCCAGGACAACCACCACTGCCTGGTTAAAATATGCCAGGGCAATCGCAATTGACAGGACAACCACAAATGCCAGGACAACCACAAATGCCAGGACAACCACAGATGCCAGGTCAACCACTAATGCCAGGGCAACCTCTTATGCCTGGTCAAAATATGCCTGGTCAACTACCTATGTCAAAAAAAACCCCATATGGGAGGGCAACCTACAATGCCAGGTCAACAAACAATGCCAAGACAACCACTCATGCCTGGGCAACCACCAATGCTAGGTCAGACTATGCAAAATGTTTATAATCAAACAAGAGGCTCCCAAATGAACTACAATCGACCACCTATGCCAGGCCAAGGACAACCTCCCATGCCAAATCAATATGGAGAAAATCAATTGCCTAATCAAATGAAAGGTATGAATATTAGTGGACCATGTCCTGGAAACATGAATCGATCTATGAATGGAGAAGGTGGACCTCACATGCCACCACCAATCAATAATCAACAGGGATATATGAATGGTCCACAAAGGCAAGAATATCCAACAATGCCTGGGCATGGACAACCACTTATACAAGGAGGAATGCCAATGGGACAGTATCCATCACAACCAGCTTATCCACAACAACAGCAACAAAGAAGATTGGATCCAGATCAAATGCCAAGCCCTATTCAAGTAATTCAAGATGATTCAACCAAGCGTTCTGGAATATTTTATACAAACCAGAAAGGTCTGGTACCTCCATTAGTTTCTACCAAATTTGTTGTCCAGGATCAAGGATTTGTAAGTCCTAGATTCATCAGATCTACTATGTATAATGTGCCAATTACAAATGATTTAATGAAGCAGACGTCAGTTCCATTTGGTTTAGTGATTACTCCAATGGCTAGAACTCTTGGTGATGAATATCCACCTCCAGTTGTAAATTTTGGTGAACTAGGTTGGCCCTTACATGCAATTTATTGATTCAGGAAGAAAATTCCAATGTTTGTTCTGTAAAGCTTCTATTGATGTTCCTGCTGAATATTTCCAACATTTGGGTCAAACTGGGCAACGTATGGACAAATTTGTACGTCCAGAACTAGTTTTGGGAACATATGAATTTACTGCCACTAAGGATTACTGCAGAAATAATGTTCCACCAAAGCCTCCAGCAATAATCTTTGTTATTGATGTTTCATACAATAACATTAAATCTGGAATGATCCACTTATTGTGTTGTGTGCACAAATGAAGGAAATTATAAAGAACTTACCTGTGGACCAAGGTCAAGAAAAGAGCAATATGAAAGTGTGTGTCCACCGTGTCCACCAATATACCGGCCGACGGTTACTTTTGTGCTCGATTTTTGGGAAGTGTTTATTGCACAGCTCTGTTAATTCTTCCGTGAGTTTTCTTGGCGTTGATGTTTCTGGGTTTATTAGTGATGCGTTTCCTGTATTTTTAATAAATGTGGCCCAGTTGCGTTCTGTGATGTGCCAGTCACGCCGGGTGGGTTGGAACGGTACGGTATTTTTCTCTGCAGCTAGTTCAAAGTGGATCGAATGGTAGTCGCTGAGGTTCTCAGTCTCATCGTCTACTCTGCATTTTTTGATGAGCTTGCTTATGCCCTGTGTTGAGAACGTGACGTCTATGGTTGAGCTGCCCCTGGATCCTTGGAATGTGAACTTGCCGCCTAGATTTAGTGGTACCAAATTGTTCGCATCTATTAACTCGTCCAGCAGTTTTCCTCTTTCATTTTCTATGGTCGATCCGAACTGGTGCGACTTTGCGTTTAGATCTCCTGCCAGGAGTACTTGTTTAGTTGACGATCTAAGAATTGTCTCAAGGACGTTCAGCAGTGTTAGGTAGTCATGTTTGTCGCCGTTGGGGGAGAAATACAGAGAGCACACCAGTACTGTAGGCAGTTCTACCACCGCCACGCCTTTAAAACTGTCATGTTTAATTACGTCTATCTTAGAGCTGGTCCCAATGAAGCTATCGTGGTCGATATCGCAATAGTACTTGCTTGCTCTTTTTTAGTTCGGCTCCTGACCTAGGATTATGTTCATGCCCTCGTGAGTCATTACTTGCTGGAGCAAATCGTGTGCCGCTGCGCTTCTGCACATGTTTTGTTGAATGAACTTAATGGGTTTCATTTTATCTTTTGGACGAGCTGGAGCTGTTTGTTGTGTCTGTTTGTTCTCTATCCGTCATGAACTGTCTCCCGTCTGTTTAGATGCCTCGCCTTTGACAGCGTATACCGGAAAAATTCGCATTTTCCGCTGTTAGCAGTGTGTCCTTCATTTTTACAGATTGGGCATGCTTGTGCCTTCGGACTGTCTTTAGCTGTGTGCCCTTCCCTTCCGCAAGCGTAGCACAGTTTTGATCTGCGGGTCCGTTGCAGTTTTCCGCCTTGTGTTCGTATGCCCAGCATTTGTAGCAGCGTTTAATTTTTATTCGTTTCTCTATTGAGCATTGCACAAGGCCCACCTTTAGATAGGGCTCTTTTAACAATTTGTCCGCGTCCTCTTTGTTTACTACGAGTGTAGTGGCTTGGGTGTGGTTTGCGTTCGGTCTTAGATTGCTAAGCTTTAGCATTTTGTTTTCTAGGTTACCTATTTTGTCTTTTATGGCGGTCAGTATGTCTTCTTTTTCTGTAATCTTGTCCATGCCTCTTATGTGCAAAGTTTCCGTTACCACTACAAGTTACTTGTTACACTACTTGTTACACTACAAGTTATAACCTAACCTAACGTAACCTAACCTAACTCCGTCCCTTCTCACTGTAAGGCCTACTTCGGGGTGTGCTTTGGCGAGTGCTTTCTCTAGATCTTCTATTGCCTTTTCGTTAGGATCGACCGTTATTAGGACCTTTCCTTTTCTTGTTCTCCTGATCGAATGAATGACCTCGATTGCTTTGTTCTTGGCGAGGATATGTTTTACGGTCCCAAATGTGTCCTTGTGCAGATTACAAGACTGTCCTTGTGCCCTTTTTTTCTGCAATCAGTGCTTCGGTGTCCCTAGGTGGTTTCGGCTTTTTGTTTATATTTTTCGTTTTTTCCTTAATTTGCTGGCTCGTGTATGTGTATGTTTACTTTAGAGCTTGTCTTGTAGAATATGCCTTCCACCATTTTGGGTAGACGCGCTACTAACATGGCCTTGATGTGGTGCATAATAATCTTTTCTTCGCCATTGGTTTCACCTCTCAGTTTTACGAGTTTTTCCCAGATGTCGGGGTCTGTACCGTCATGTCTTATTTAGATGATCCTTGTAGGTTTTAGGTTTTCTACGCTTTTATCGTATCTAATTTTCGTGCTTTGCTCAATTATTGCGAAGTTCTCTGTGGCGTTGTGCAATTCTGGACATTTTTGTTTGTACAGTTTTTGTATGCTTCTCTCCATCTGCGTGTCGTCGGGTTCGATGAGCACGACTTTAACTTCGTCTTCTTTGGCATTCAACGGATTGCCGGTTATAATTTGTGTTTGAGTGTAAACTCCATTTTCCCAGTAATTCTTTTCAAGTTTTGAATTTCTGGGAGTGTCTGCAGTTCGTTTGTGCGTGTACTCGTCCAATTTCCCTCTGTGGTTGAACCTCAATGTCGTAGATTGGTATTTCAACTTTCTCCCATTTGTGCTCCTCCCACCACCTTTTAACAGAGTCTCTTTCGAAAACCTGGACGTTTCGTTGGAGTCTCTCAGCAATTATTTTGATTTCTTTGTTAGTATTATTAGTTCCCTCGATGGCCTTTCCTAAATCGGTCGCATATTTTGAAATCATCCGCATGGCCTCCATTACGTTGAACGCTATAGCGTCTTTTCGTTTCTTCATTGGATTCATTTCATCACTGTCCGAGAGGTGCCCTCCAGAGGTGTCAGCCAGTTTCCTTTTTTTTCTATGCCACCGATCGGGAATTACAGCGTTGGTGCTGACTTTGGGCATTTAGCCACACAGCAGGCTAAATGCCCAAAGTCAGCACCAACGCTGTAATTCCCTATCGGTGTAATCCCCTAATTCACTATCGCCAGTTGCTTGTACGTTCCTCCGGTGCTGTATTTTCCAGTAGCATTTCCCACCGTTAAGGTAGGCAGCGCGGCCTGGTCACCCGCTCGCGGACATCGTTCAGTCATTGGTTGACGGTCGGTGGAGGCCTGTACGCCCACCCCCTGTCCGACCGGCACTGGGTATCCGAATCCCTGCACCGTAATTTTGTAGCCATTTTCGTGTTCCATGTCCATGCGTTTTTTTATTGGCTGACCACCCTATATCCGCGCCACTGGGCATAGGTATTTTTTGTTTGTTAAAGAGGTTTTCCTCTGGGAAATCCAGTTGGTCCGCGGGGGCTATTTTATTTCATCCCAACCCTGCTGGATGCAGAGCCAGCGAGCTTCCCGTTATCCGCCACCTAGGGACGCGCTCGGTCGGGGTTACTGGCGTCCCCACCCCCCAGATCGGGGGACCGAGCTGTTACCGTGTCTAGTATTGCCTGTCTAGTCTTATCTGTCTAGTCTGTATAATCTTGTCAGTCTAGTTTCGTCTGTATAGTCTTGTCTGTATGTTGTCTATCTGTTCTTGTCTCTCTATTGTTGTCTGTATAGTCTGTCAAGTTTTGTCTGTCCAGTTTTATCTATCTTGTCTTGTCAGTCTAGTCTTGTCTATCTAATCTTAACGGTCTAGTCTCTTGTCCAGATTTGTCTCTCTGCCCTTGCCTTTCTTGTCTGGTCTCTTTAGTCTTGTCTCTATACTCTTATCCATCTACTTGATTTTCTAGTCCTGTCTGTATAGTCTTGCCAATCTAGTTTTGTCTGTCTAGTTTTGTCAGTCTAGTCTTGTCTGTACAGTTTTATCCGTCTAATCTTGTCTGTCTAGTCTTGTCTGTTTAGTCTTGTCTGTCTCGTCTTGTCCGGTCTTATCTGTGTGGTCTTGTCTGTCTGGTCCTGTCTGTCTGGTCTTGTCTGTCTAGTTTTGTTTGTCTAGTCTTGTCTGTCTACTCTTGAGCGCCTAGTCTTGCCTGGCTAGTCTTCTCTTCTAATCTTGTCTACCTAGTTTTGTCTGTCTACAGTTTAGTTTAGTCTTGTGTAAATAGTCATGCCTGTCTAGTTTTGTCTTTGTAGTTCTATCCTGTTTTAGTATAATATTATTTATTATTATTTATATTTAATACTAATACAATTGACTAAAAGGCTAATGAACTATGATAAAGATGGAAGTTTATCCACCTCGAATATTTGTGTGGACATTATTTTGCACCTTCTCCTCCAAGTGTTTCAAGGATTTTATAAATCGACTTTAATCTTATCTGGTCAGGATCGCAAATGATTTATAAATTTTGAAACTAAAACACTCCCATTTAATCGGACTTAAGCCTAATGGAAAACCGACTGATTTTAGTAAGGTTTCTATTTAAATTTTCAAGTATTCTCAAGTGTTTAACGCTCACATCGATCGTTTTGCTTTGATGGGATAATTTGCGCAGTTTGATGTTCTATTTAATTTGTTATTATCTAATTTTGCAAATCAGATTGAGGTAAATCTAATGATTTTGAAATGATAAATGCGAAAAATTTATTATTGACATGAAGCATTATATATTCCAGTTAGCATTCTATTACTTAATATAGATATCGAATTACCAAGTATAATCAATAAATATAAATCACAAAATCACAATATGATTGATGTTATTAGTCCCATCAATATTTTATTGCATCCAATTTACGATTTTAAATCATAAGAATATAAATTGCGAGAGCAATTGTCTTAATTGGAAATTATAAATCAAGTTACGCGAATTAACTGCTATATTCGTTGAATCAGTTTGCAATTGAATTTCATCAAGTTTGCAAATTTTTCGAATTTAATCTTTATCCAACAATCATAAAAAACATGTAAATTTCGCATCAATTTCCAAGAGATTCATTCCAAGTCTCCATTTCTAATTTTGAATTATCTTCTTAATAAAACTCATGACACTAATAAATGAAATTAAATAACAAAATTTGTTAAACTGGACAATATATCAAGACTATACAAAACTAGCATTATTTTACAATGAAGATTACATACAATTTCATAAGATCTTGTAATCCTGTTTCATAAGGCAACATTACAAAATTTCTGGAAAAATTAAATAAACATGACAAAATGTCATATATACTAAGGTATATATCAAGACCAGATAAAACTAATCCTATTGAATGGAGCAGTTTATACACAAGTTCCCAAGTTCATGCGGCCTTACCTACAAAACCTTAATCTTAAAATATTACATAACCTTCCAATATACAGGGTGTTAAATAAACATGCGCCAAAAATTCAAGGGGTTATTCCTTATTCCTATACTTTTGCCGCATGTTTACCTAACACCCTGTATAAGGCAATATTACAAGATTTTTATTAACTCTAGATTAATTTATAAGCGGGGAGAAAACTTGTTGAAGTAGATCAGAACAGACGTCAATAATATTATTTTGTTCCTCGCTCGTGTGTGTTATTACTGCAAATAAGGAAATATTTATTGTGCAGCAATGCAAGAAAACAAATAGGAACGACAGTTATATTATATATAATTATCTTACAACAAAACAAACGTAATTGCGGTAAGAAAAATAAGAATCAATAAATAGGATATAGGCGAATGCGAAATGCAAATTGAAGCAATGCGAGACATTTCAATTCAATGTTGCTGCGAATTGCGCCGATATGGAATGGTTTTAGAAATGCTCGTATAATCAAAAACATTAATTATTTATTATTAAAATATTAGTGTGATTATATGAAAGCTTTAATTCAAAATTTTAATCATTTTAGTTTAATTAATCATTGAAGAATTTTATTTTTATCTCTACATTTATTGAGATAATTTCACAATTGACATAAATGTATAAATCACAATTTCGAAGGAGTAACAGGCCCTCGAGTTATTGGAACCCAATGACAGCCCAGCTTCAAGTATCTGGGCTAAAACATCAATAGCAAATCCCTAGAAGACGCGGAAATTAGTGCCAGAGTGATGGCATATAAAGCGTAATTCTCATTGGGGAATGTACTCAAGTCCAATGTGATACACATAGACACAGAAATTAAGGTGTACAAAACAAGCATCCGACCAGTACTCACGTACGGTTGCGAAGTGTGGACCCTCACCGTAAAGAACGAAGAACAAATCGACGCGTTCGAGAGGAAAATATTAAGAAGGATCCTAGAACCAGTACGGGAAAATAAAGAATATAGGAGGCGATACAACAAGGAAGTATATCAGGCCCTTAAAGACCAACCGGTGTCGATATACGTGAAACTGTAGCGCCTCTGATGGGCAGGTCACATTATAAGAACGCCCGATGGTAGAATGCCCAAAGAAATCCTGAATGGCCGAGTGGAGTGGAATAGGCCGATAGGAAAACCAAGAAAAAGATGGGAGGATGAAGTAGACCAGGACGCTAGGACGCTTATACAATTGCCACTAGAAACCTGAAAAGCAGACACCCAATTACGAAAATATCCCTGGAAAAAAATAGAAGAGTTGTTTGACAAACTGTTCCCCATCCATCAAGAACCAAGATGGAAGCAGCCTCTAGTAACGGAGATAGTACCATTCACACAAGATGAACTTAAAATGGCTTGTGAGCGCCTCAATAGCGGGAGAGCCCCAGAACCACACGGAATTCCACCAGAGGTACTCAAAATTGTTGTTAGAAATGCTCCCGAGTATGTTCTTGGAGTAATGAATAACCTACTAAAAGAAGGCAACTTTTGAGCACAATGGAAAAAGGCTAAACTAGTCCACCTGAGAAAAGGAGATAAGCCCCTTAATGAAGCTTCTTCGTACAGACTTCGGGGTTGAGGAGATATTCTGGGCATCTGCCTGTAAATTGGATCTTCCCGTAGTCTTTGTTATAAGTACCTTCGTCTATGTGTTTCTGTCTCTCCTGCAGCTCTACCTCTATTAGTCACTCTTCCAAAAAAATTTCAACTAGCATCCCTTCATTTATCATTCTCTCAATCTCTGCGTGACTCCATCCACCTCTTTCATACATCAGCTTTCGTTGGTATCCCCACTTGGTTTCAGTCTTACATTCTACCCTTTCTTTCCTTAACACTTTCAGCACTTCTTTCACTATTTTTTCCTCATTCATACTGTCCACTTTTCTTTCAAACTTGGCCACTCTCGTTGCTGCA
Organism: Phosphuga atrata; assembly: GCA_944588485.1. Classification (NCBI taxonomy): domain Eukaryota; kingdom Metazoa; phylum Arthropoda; class Insecta; order Coleoptera; family Silphidae; genus Phosphuga; species Phosphuga atrata. The sequence continues at coordinate 5,604,579 of OX155901.1, forward strand.
TAACTGGCGACTTTGTTGGTGTTTGTCTCCTGGAGAACAATATACCAAGGGGTAGACCTCTCTAACTGGAGAATCCTCTTAATATATTGTAGTTGTACCCTTTCTATGTCCACCTCCTCCTTTACTCCCCAGATTTCCGCCCCGTACATCAGAATACTTCGCACGCATGCCTTCCAAATCACCATCTTCGCCTTACAATTCTCTCTAAAGTAAACTCTCCACACATCCCAGAACCTATTAGCCGCTATCCACGCTTTTTTAACGATAAATCGAATATGCTCTCTGCATGAACAATTCTGCTGGAACACAAAACCTAGATATTTGAAGCTCCTAGCCTGTTCTATCTCCGTTTTTTCCCATTTAAGACTCTCTCTCTCTCTTTGCTCCTTCTCTCTTCCGGAATAACATCCACTTAGTTTTTTCTACATTCACCTTTAACACGCGCTTCTTAAAAAACCTTTCCAGTCGTGTTAATACCTCTCTCATTTCCGCATACGTACCGGCTAGCACAACGACGTCGTCAGCGTAGGCTAGGCTCCAGACTTTCCTGGTCCCTATTACTACCCCCCCCAGCCTGACCCATACTTAACGTCCTTTCCAGGTCCGCCGTATATAGGTTGAATAGTAATGGACTTAGAGGACACCCTTGTTTTAAACCTTTCACAACCTCGAACCTTTCAGGTGTAGCCTCACCAACTTTCACTCTGCAGCATGTTCCCTCATACAGAGGTTCGATACTTTCTCTCAACTGACGCAATATACCTTTTGAACTCATAAACTCCCACACTTTCTCCCGCACTACAGAGTCATAGGCTGCTTTTAAGTGGATAAATACTGCGTACAATTTTACCTTTGGTTTCCTCTATTCTTTTTGAACAATATAGTTTAGTGTGTAAAGATGTTCTGTAGTACCACGACCTTTTCTAAATCCGGCTTGAACTTCTGGAATCAGCTTCATCTCCTCCACTTCTTCTATCAATTTTCCCTCCAGTAGTTTAGCGTAGATTTTGTATGCGGTATCCATAAGAGTTATCCCTCTGTAATTACTCAATTCCTCCTTATTTCCATGTTGGCAAAATAATTCCCTCTCGCCAACTATCCGGAATTTGTTTGCTGGCTGTTAAGTTCAGCGAGTAGTTTCTCCTTCACTGTTTGTGTAGCCAAGCACCACGCTTCGTTTGGTACCGCATCTGGCCCTGGGGATTTCCTTTTTTTAAGCGCCGCCAGAACACTTTACAAATTCTTCCTTTGTAATTTCTTCTAGGAAATCCTCTCTGTTGGTTTCTACCGCCCCAACATTTCCCTTCGCTCGCCGTACTCTGTTATTTCGTCTGCCAATAAATCTCTGAAGTGGTTCCTCCAGCTTTCTATCGCGATGGACCTTGGGATTTCTCTCTTTTCTTTACCTGCAGCAATGTATTTCCAGATGTCCGACTCTCTGCTCGTTTGGTTGATTTTCCGCATCTGGAGCTTCTCCCATTCCTGTCTCTTTCTCTTCTCCAAATCCCTCATATTTTTAAGCTGATTTTGAAATCTTTCCAGTGTTGTTCTTTCTTCCTTCCAAGCCCTAAATTCTGCTCTGGTTCTTTTCCTCATCACTCTAGTTTCTTTGTCCACCCATGCATTTCCATGACAGTTCGCGTTGTGCGAAACTTTAACAATTAAAGCCTTTCGTACCATTTCTGACAGTTGACCAAACTCCGTCACTTCCACCATTCCTTCTATAATCGTCAGGTTTTCTTGATATCTTCTGATAGCCTCTTCATTCCATAACACTGCTTGTTTGACGATTTTCTGGTTACTTTCAGTGTGCCTTTTTACCTCTTCTATTAGCCTAATTTCTAATGGTAGATGGTCCGAGTCAAGTCTCTCTCCTATCTTAAACGAGTCAATACTCCGTACTGCCGCTTTATTGGCGATCCCGTAGTCAATAACCGAACCACCCGTGCCCCCCATATACGTTAAGTCCCCATTCCAATCACCATTTGTACACCCGTTTAGCATGTACCAGTTATGCCTTTCACACCAGTCAATCCATCTTTTACCCTCTTTATTATACGTCTTATCTCTTGAGCGTCTACTTATTTGCACCCCTTCCGCATCTAAGTAGCCCGCTTGTTGTTCTCCGATCCGCGCATTCCAGTCTCCAATAATCAGTATTTTCTCCCATGGATCTCCTGACATCCGTTTCTCAATATGCTTTAGAATCTCCTCCATGTTATTATTGTTATATATTATCACTACTCTCCAGTTATTACCACCCACCTGTATTATTCTTTCTTGGACACCTTCAACATTATCTGGCTCTGTTTTATATTCAATCTCTTTCACAGACTTCACACCGGTAACGATCCCTCCTTTCGCTCTTCCTCTGTTTGAATCTCTCTTGGCAAATTGGCATTTCCATACATATTCCATTGGTAGTATTTTTCTTATTTCTTCCCAGTCTTTTTCCTCTATCCACGTTTCCGTCAGTCCTATGATATGGAACTTCAGAATATATTGCGTAAACGCTTTTCTATCCTCTCCCTTTACTTTCTTCTTCAACTCTGCCAGATTCCACGCTAATATATTAAGTCCCTTAATTCTACTATTTCTCATTTCCGTGTCCCTTGCAAGTGTCGTCATCCTGTTGTCCCTTCCGGTTCCTGTTACTAGTTTTTTTTCCTAATATCTTCCCATTCAAGTACCTTACCATTTACTATAATCTTCTTATACCCTACTGTTGCGGAATTTCCTTTTTCTCTTTCTTCTCTTGCAATGTCCCTTAATTTCTTCTGGGTTTCTCTTTTTGCTATTGTTAAATCGTTTTCGATGAAGATAACTCCCTTTAGATTCTTTTTATTCGCCATAATCTTCAGTTTTTGCTCCCAATTTTTTATTGTAGCGTGTATTATTTTTCTTTCCGGTTTACGACCTAATACAAAGGCTTCCGTTATTGTAGCTTCTACGCCTACTTTATCTCTAATAAATTCTTCCACGTCAGTTTTTGTTTGGTTTTCCTTTGTTTGTAAGCCTGTTATTAATGTATTGAGCTTTCTTCTCTGTTTTTCCTGGGTTTCCACAGTGTACTCCAATTTTTAAGTTTAGCTCTTTCTTTTCAATCTTCCATTCCTCCTCTTTCTTATGCATTTCGTCTTTTAGTTTCTTTATTTCGTCTTTATTTTCCTCGAAACCTTTATTCATATCAATTCTTAGAGCTCCGATCTCCTCAAGAATCTTTTCCATATTATTGTGTTCTATTTTTACTTTGTTTTCTTCTTTTGTGTTAATTGTTGAGCTAGTTGGTGTCGTTGTTCTTACCGTTTTTTTACTTTCTCTGATAGCTTCGGCTATGTCTGTATCGATTTCTCCTTCTTGATTATCTTTCCTTTCACGTTTCCTTTTGAAATGGTTTGTGATTTGTCCTAAGCTATCCGACCTTGGTCTATTGCTTTTCTTTATGTTACTTTCCTTCGGCATTTATTTCCATCTGCTAGGCCTCCCGCCGCAGCAATTTGTTCATGAGCAACTTTGGTTGCCTACCTTGAGCGCGCTGCGTAAAAGGAAAATCGCCCGAATCAGCTTCTCAGAGGTTATGTTCCTTATCAGCTTGCTTTGCAATTTATTAATTACTCGGTTCTCCTTACTCACGAGACTTTGTCTGTAACTTGCTGTCCAATAATCCTCTTTCCTTCAAAACTACTTTCCACCTTGATTTCCACTGAAAAAACTCGTAATTGGCGACACTTACTGGGAGTACGTCCTCTGCTAGTAGACCGGGTCAAAAGAGAGCTTCGAACTGGGACTGATCTCTCTGGAAAGCAATATGGATTCAGAGAAGGAAAATCCACTATTGACGCCATTAAGAAGGTTATTGAAACTGCCGAGGAAGCTGGCACACGTAGGAACATAAAAATCTGTGCCCTGGTAAAACTTGACGTGCGCAACGCATTTAATTCGGCTTTTTGGCAAAACATTCTCGACGAGACGACATCATGAGGTTTCCCCCCATACCTACTACGTATCATACGCAGCTACCTGTCTGAGAGGAAAATTATTATGGAAGGAGACAATAAATTAGTGGATCACGAGGTCTACAGCGGTGTTCCACAGGGCTCAGTGATGGGCCCTACAATGTGGAACATTGTATATGATGGAGTGCTTCGCCTTAAACTTCCGGAAGGGGTAGAGATTGTCGGTTTTGCGGACGACCTTGCGCTCGTGGTTTGTGGGTAAAGGGAAAAGGAATTAGAATCTAAAGCAAATGAAGCTATAAAAATAGTAGATAAGTGAATGGCAGGGAAACAACTGCAGTTGGCCCCTGAGAAAATGGAGGCTGTAATTTTGACGGGAAAGAGCCATATAAAGCCAATTTCTTTCGAAATAAGGAACCTTACAATCACTCCAAAAGCTTATTTAGAATACCTAGGCGTTGTAATCGACAAAAGCATATCTTTCAAGCAGCATAGTAGTAAAGCTTGCGACAAAGTGCCAAACACGGCTTCAGCACTGGAGAGACTCATGCCAAATGTACGAGGAGCCAGAAGTAGTAAGCGGAGGCTTCTGTGCTCGGTTGTCCACTCTGCTATGTTATATGGAGATCCGATATGGGCAAAGGCAATGAAGACAAAAACCTTAAGAGATAAACTGGTGGCATCGGTACAGCGGAAGCTAGCATTGAGGGTGTGCAGCGCGTACCGAACAGCGTCCAGAGAAGTGGCTCTAGTAATCGCTGGCATTATTCCAATTGAATTAATGGCACGTGAGAGATTAAACATATACATGACGCAACGACAAACGGACAAGGACTGAAAGGAAAAAAGCGCCAAAATCTAAATCATACGAAGAATGGCAAAAATCCTGGGACACAACAACAAACGGACAATGAACAAGAAAATTAATTAGTGATGTGAAAATATGGACGACGAGGAAACACGACGAGGTGAACTACTATGTAACCCAGGTACTTAGTGGCCACGGGTGCTATAGGGATTACCTCTATAGAATTGGCAAAGCAACAGACAGTCTCTGCGAATACTGCGGAGAGGATGACGGGGTTGTCCATACCATCTTCGAGTGTAACAGGTGACATGCGGATCGCGAAAAAATAGGGTCCATTCAGCAACAATGGTACAATACATGCTCGAGTCCGAAGAACAGTGGCAAGTGATGGAGGCAGTATAATATACAATATCATGTCACAGAAAGTATGCGACGAAGGGGCTCGGCAGAAAACAGAAGCAGAACAAATATAGGTCTATACAACGCCATCCCGAAGAAATGCGAAGAGCAGTTCCAAGATGTGCGCGATGCAGAGGGTCGACATATGTTATCCACCACCATATTTATTTATGTATGCTGTATTTTAATAAATGTTAAACCTTCAGAAAAAAGGACGCCAGACTATTCCTTAAACTAGAACGATGGAAGGAAGTGGCCCGGGAAAGAGAGGAATAGAGAAGAAAGCTATGGCAAGGCTTAAATTGGGCTGTAGCGCCAGAAGAAGAAGAAGAGAATGACAACCCAACACCTTCAGTATTACCAATTGCAGAAAGAAACAGACTAGACAGGGTGCAAAGGACATTGGCCCTGGGAGTCAGTAGCGCATATAGGACAGTGTCGAGGGACGCAATACCCGAAATTGGTAGCATTGCTCCAATAGAGCTCATGGCTAAAGAAAGAACCTTAGTTTACACTAGTTTATAGAGATAAAACTAAATCGGTTGGGCTCAACAAGGATAAAATTTAAAAAAATGTAAGGGAAGATCGTATGGAGAAGTGGCAGAGCAGTGGATGCAGCATCATAAGGAAGGTGCACCTACAAAATGATACCTTATATAGTCCCTAGGATTACACGGAACCACGGTGAGATAAATTACTATCTCAGCCAGGTGCTAAGTGAACTCGGGTGCTTTAAAGAATACCTGCTCTGCATAGGCAGAATCGAAGTTGGCAGAGAATCGGGAAGACGTAGCAGCGGGTCATTCTTAGCCTCAGTTCTATGCTCAGACGGAGAGGTCAGCACCTTTTTCATTCTTATGAATACTGTTAGTAGGGAAAGATGATATGTTCTGGAACCACCTCCCCCTCTAACCTTGACCTTGACCCTGGCCACTTCCGGTTACTTAGAGGACTTCCGGTCCCCCACACCCGCTTCCGGTCTGATTAAAAAGACCTCACGGGCGTGAGGGTTCGTTAGCGTGGGACAACATAGACCTCACACCCTGTTTAGCTTGAGGTTAAATAGACCTCACACCCTGTTTAGCGCTGGTCTACATAGACCTCACACACTGTTTAGCGTGGGGCTACAAAGACCTCTCACGCTCTGTTTAGCGTGGGGTTACATAGACCTCACACCCTGTTTAGCGTGAAGCTACATAGACCTCACACCCTGTTTAGCTTGAGGTTAAATAGACCTCACACCCTGTTTAGCGCTGGTCTACATAGACCTCACACCCTGTTTAGCGTGAGGCTACAAAAACCTCTCACGTTCTGTTTAACGTGGGGTTACATAGACCTTACACCCTGTTTAGAGTGGGGCTACTTAGACATCACAGTATTCTCTTTTAGGGTATTAAAGCTTAAAAGCTGATTCAAGCTAATTAAATCTGATTAAAATCTGATTAAAGTTGATTAAAATCCGGTCTGATTAAAAATAGACTTCACGGGTGTGAGGGTTCGTTAGCGTGGGGCAACATAGACCTCACACCCTGTTTAGCGTGGGGTTACATAGACCTCACACCTTGTTTAGCGTTGGTCTACATAGACCTCACACCCTGTTTAGCGTGGGGCTACATAGACCTCTCACGCTCTGTTTAGCGTGGGGTTACATAGACCTTACACCCTGTTTAAAGTGGGGCTACATAGACATCACAGTATTTTAGGGTATTAAAGCTTAAAAGCTGATTCAAACTGATTAAAGCTGATTAAAATCTGATTAAAGTTGATTAAAAGCTGTTTAAAAGCTGTTTAAAAGCTAATGCAGCCTAGCCCTCATTAATGGGTTAACGGTATTTAGCCCGTCAACCTGTATTGAGGATTATGAGGGAATCATAAGATATCATGTGAAGAGCAGTAAGGTATTTACCTAAACGGAGATAAACTTCATAGTGGTGCCGTGTGAATATATGGTCCTGTTAGATCCATCGAGAACTATATATGGCTACTCTATTCTTAAACTGGCAAAAGCTTGGATGTTCTGCTGGACCGGCACGGGGCGGGGGACTGGAAGTCGTCAGGGTCACCGGAAGTGGTCGAGGTCAGAGGGGGAGGTGGTTCCAGAACACAATTATCTTTCCCTACTACTGTTCTTGCCTGTTCGGTGCCCGCTAAGACCTATTGTCGATTTGTCCACTCGCCATTTATCCAGGTTCCAAGGTATTTGTATTTGGAGATCTGTTGTATGTGTTCCCCGTCGACGTGCAGTTGGATCTGCTGTTTGGTTTTTGAATTCAGCATGGCATTTGTCTTTGCCTTGTTCAGTTCCAATCCGTAATCTCTACTTTTTGCTGATATGTTGGTCATGCGTGTGAGGTCTTCAATGTTGTCCGCCAGCACGAGCGTATCGTCCGCTTATCTGAAGTTGTTAATTGCTCTGCCGTTTACTATGATTCCCGCAGATTCCTCGGCAAGCGCCTCTCTGAATATAACTTCGGAGTATATGTTGAACAACATAGGGGAAAGAACGCATCCTTGCCTCACACCCTTTCGAATCGGTATGTCCGTATGTCAGTTCGGTTTTTATCCTGACTTTAGCTGTCTGACCCCGGTATAGATTCGACACAATCTGAATATCGCGGCGGTCGATATCCAGATTCGCCAAAATGTTCATTAGCTTCTCATGTGTGACATTGTCGAAAGCCTTGCTATAGTCAATAAAACAAGGATATACGTCTTTATTGACATCCCGGCACCGCTGAACCAGTATCCCAAATGCATGTAGCGCTTCCTAGTACCAAAGCCGTTCCGGAAACCAGATTATCGCTTATTTCCGACTCACATTTTAGATAGATTCATTAATGAATGATTCTAAGGACATCTTCAGTACTTGACTCATCAAGCTTATTATGCGATGTTCATTACAGTCGAAAGCATGTGGTTTCCTAGATAAGTTGACGCTAGCCGATCGGTCGGTAAAATGCCCGTTTTTAGATTGTGTTCATTAGCTCGGTTACAACGTTGATATTATCGTCATCAACCAGCTTGAACATCTCGGTATAGATTCCATCCGGTCCCACAGCCTTGCCTGTTTTAGTGATCCTTAAGGCATGTTTCACCTCGTTATTTAGAATTTCAGGGCCGTTCTCATTGAAGTGGTCTAAATTATAACTATCAGGTTCGAGTATAGCCACAAGCCTAAAAAGTTGATTCCTTCGTTCAATTGATGTACCTTGTCGTCGATGATGAGTTGGAAATTAGGTGATATTTTCCTCATTTTAGCAAAATAAATGCATATTGTTTTGTCCTCGTTTAGTATCAGACAATTTGGTCTACACCATGCCTTTACTTAGTCGACAACCCTTCAAAACTTCACTTCAAGATCTTCGATAATTTTGCGGTGACGATATTTATATCATCAGCAAATAGTATTACGTCTGCTTTAATATGTGTTGGGCGGTGTGGAGGGGTACGAGATAGGAAGTTCAATTTAAACTTTTAGGAATAATCTAGCTTTGTTCACTTTAGACTAGTTTTAGACAAGATCTAAACAATTCATTCTAAAGTCTGTAACAATTTATACATTATATTAAATTTTGCATAATTAATTGAAACTTGTTGACTATCATTAAATTATTATCCAGTTAGTTTTCCAACATTTATTCTCTGGGTGGCTATTATTAGATATCTCACTAATTGTAAGATTTCATGCCTTAGGCCGAACGGGTCTTGATTAACTAGCAAATGAAATGCAAAAGTAAATCGTCCATAAAATTACAAGCTAAGGGCTTTTTACGATTCACAATTTGCATCATTTCATAATTGCTTAATAGATTAAGACTGTGAAAAACTTGTTGCAAAATAAAACTAAACTAACAATGTTGCTGCATAGAAATAATCAAAACCTATAATTATATTTGAAAAGTTTTAATAACATCCACTTTGGGACAGCTTTACTAATTAAATCAAGGGAGGGACACGGAAATCTTCTGTTACTCTTTAGCACACAGCGCTCAAGATGCATTGTGTGACGCTACGTCAAAGCTTGTTATTAAAACTTTTCAAATTTGAGTAGGCATTGTCTTCCATAAAGTTATATAATTTGATAATGTCTTATCCAATCCACGTCTTGTGTAATCGGGGTCTATCTAATCTTACGTATTAATAGTCTAACTCAGGGGTCCCCAAATTTTTTATCCCGTCGACCTCTACATAGAATATTTGCATTTATACCGACCCCCAGATTAAGTACAGTATAATCTCGATAATCCAACACATATGGGACCAGACAACCGCCGGATTATAACAAAGAGTGGTGGTAGGGAAGAGCACGAGCGGTCCCCAGATTACTGGACGTATCGTCCGATTAACCAACGGCCGAATCACCGAGATTATAATGTATTTAAGAAAAAAAAATTATGCCTTACTGTCATTACAACAAAATAGAGTCGTTTTACCAAGATCTAGCTAAAGTGATTAAACCTATCCAGAAATACGAAGTCATAATGGGGGATTATAATGGGGGATCTAAATGCGAAGGTTGGCCAAGGAAAAGTGACTGATACTACCGGCAAGTTCGGACTAGGTCTTCGCAATGAGCGAGAAGACAGACTGATCGACTTCTGTCTAAGAGAAGACATGATAATAACCAACACCTTCTATCAGCTTCCTCCACGTCTGCTTTATACTTGGAAAGCACCATCAGACGGAAAATCAGGTATAATTAGAAACCAGATCGACTACATTATAATCCGTAGAAGATTCAGAAATACTATTAAGTCAGTAAAAACATATCCAGGATCTGGACATAGCATCCGATCATAATTCAGTAGTAGCTTCAATTCATGTAAAATTGAAAAAAACTCGTTCGGAAAACAACTAAGGAACGTATGAGCCTTAGAAGACTGAAGGACAACGTAGTGTAGAAAAATGTTGAGAAGAACATAAACGAACTAAGACACAACGATAACAATAATATCACTATAGAAACGTGATTTATATAGTCCATATAAGCCTATATATTCTATATAGTTTATATAAGTCTTCTCTTATTAATCGACCTTAGTCATATTAATCGACCCCCATGTTTGAATCGACCCCTTTCGTCCGTCGTGTATTAATCGACCCCCTTGAGAACTCTTATCGACTCCCTGGGGTCGGTATCGTCCACTTTGGCGACCACTGGTCTAACTAGTCCTAATGGTTTAATCTGAATAAAAGTTAGTCTTGCTTAAAACATTATTGAGTTTCGTTAATTAACTTTAACTAACGCAATAACAAAACGAAACTTATATTTATTAAGTTTTATCCTATCTTTGCTTAATTAGTTTATTGTGGTCTGTTTTGGTTGCTTCTTTATAATAATAAAAGTATTTTCATGAGTAAATGTTGCGACCTACGTTCAGTGTGTGTCTTGTAATATTTTAGCAAGATTTATGTTGTCTGCTAAGTTGAACCGCTTTGATAACCTTCTATTTCGCCTACGTTTCTTCTCATTTAATGCGTTTTATGCAATCTTATTTTCTTGCAAAATGATTCTTATGTTTCTTTCTGATTTGATTTGGTTAAGTCAGGTCGAAAACAATTTATTACAATTAAAATTTGTTAATAAATGATGATTTCAAGTATATAGTAATATGCAGTTTTACATAACAAATATTTGTTACTCTTAGTCCTAGTCATTTTTTCTTTTAATACATGGTTCGCATATTAATTTTGTTATTAATGATATTCATTAATGGTATTTATTAATTTATATATGGTATCATCATCATCCTGGCGGCCTCTACGTGCTCTATTCCTGGATATAGGCATCTTCCCGTCTTCTCCATTCCCGGCGGTGCTGTGCCCGTCTCATCCAGTCGAGCCCTCCGTGTTGTTTGACGTCGTCTATTCAACGGTTTGGTGGTCGGCCTTGTCTTCGGGTGTCAGCTCTGGGTCTCCACTCTAGAACTCACCTGGTCCAATGTGTCGCGTCAATTCTGGCGATGTGTCTTTCCCATGCCTAACCTTCAATGATGTTCAACCTTCCTCTTTGCTATGGTGCCTATCACATCACTTACTTTAGTTTTGCTTCGAATCCAGTCGTTACGTTTTCGGTCCTGTATTGTTATTGGAATCATTGCTCTCTCCATACCTCTGTGCGCCACTCTGAACTTCTCTACTGTTTTCTAGGTGAGTATCATGGTCTCTGCGCACTTTCGCATCTTTCCTTCTTCTCCATTCCCGGCGGTGCTCTGCCCGTCTCATCCAGTCGCGTCCTCCGTGTTGTTTGACGTCGTCTATTCAACGGTTTGGTGGTCGGCCTTGTCTTCGGGTGTCAGCTCTGGGTTTCCACTGAAAACTCACCTGGTCCAACGTGTCGCGTCCATTCTAGCGATGTGTCTTCCCCATGCCTAACCTACAATGGTGTTCAGCCTTCCCCTTTGTTATGGTGCCCATCACACCACTCACTTTAGTTTTGCTTCGAATACAGTCGTTACGTTTTCGGTCCTGTATTGTTATTGCAATCATTCCTCTCTCCATACCTCTTTGAGCCAACTTCTCTACTGTTTTCTTGGTGAGTGTCATGGCCTCTGCGCCATAGGTGAACATGGGCATGACACACTGCACAAAAACTTTGACTTTGAGGTGCAGTGGCAATTTACCACGTAGTATATGTTTCCTTGCTGCCCATGCATGTGCAACTCTGCGTTCCAATTCCATGGTTTCGTTTTCGTAGCGCAAAGTTATATTATGACCAGGGTATATGTACTCTGTTACCGTTTCCACTGGTAGCCTGTAGTTACCTTTATCTGCCATGATGGTTATAATTTTAATTTTGGAGGTATTCATTTTGAGGCCTGCTGTTGATGATTCCTGTCCCAAGTCTTAGATCATAGACTTGCCATCCACATTATCCGATATGAGAAACAAATTTTCTGCAAATCGTAAGTTGGAAAATTTTTCCAAAGGGTTATCCCAATATTTTCTCAGTTCATCCTTCGAAATATGTATTCCAACGAGAGTGTGAAAAGTTTTGGAGAGATTGTATTCCTCTTTCTAACCGGAATTTGTTAGTTTTCTTATGGAGGGTAACACAAGCTGTGGCATTCAAATGGAAATGGTTCAATATTTTGTTTATATACATGCAAATATATCATCATCATCATATGTGGCGCTTCAGCTCTGTGCGGATCCTAGCCTCCGTTTACCCTTCCCTTATTACGTTTTATCCTACCTTTGCTTAATTATTTATTATGGTTTATATACATGCAAATATATCATGATCATCATATGTGGCGCTTCAGCTCTGTGCGGATCCTAGCCTCCCAAAGTGTCTTTCTCCATTCGTCTTTTGTGCTAGTCCTCTCCATCCTCGAAGTCCTAACTTTTATGCGTCTTCTGTTACTTCATCCTCCAATCGGCGTTTTGGCCTGCCTCTTTTTCGTCCTCGCTGTAATTGAACGTCTAATAGCCTATTTGGTGCGCTGTTTTCCAGGGCTCTTGCTACATGTCCTGCACATTGTAACCGCATTATTTTGACTCTGATTACAATATCGGGTTCTCCGTGCTTTTTTATTAAGTGTTGCAGTTCAAAATTGTATCTACGTCACCATGTACCGTTGTCGAATATCGATTTGAAGATTGTACGTGAGATTTTCCTCTCAAAAATGCTTAGGAGGTTGGCGTCTTGTTGGCTTATTGTCCATGTTTCCGCGCCATATGTTACTACAGGAAGTATTAGAGTCTTGTATATGACCATCTTCGTCTTTCTCCTAATGCTAGGGTTTGCTATCTGTTTTCGTAGTGCGTTGTAGTTATTTTTGCGTTTACGTTGACGCCCAGGTACATGAACTCTTATACGGTTTAGATTTTTTTTGTTCCAAATAGTTTATCGACGCGTTTATCTGCCCTTTGTGACGTGGTTACTGGCATTATTTTTGTTTTTTCCTCGTTTATTTTTAGGCCGAAGTTGTTGGCCGCCTCCTCGAGAGCTGAATAAGTTCTAGTCATTTATCTTGTCATCCTAGAAAATAGGTCAACGTCGTCTGCGTATGCGAGTAGTTGTGCAGGTGTAGTTACAATCCTGCCTCTTTGGTTTGCGTTCGCGTCTCTGATAGCTTTTTCTAGGCATTTGTTAAATAGGAGACACGCCAGCGTGTCTCCTTGACGTACCCCGTTCTGTATTTCTATGTGCTCTGAGATATTGCTTGTATTTTTATGGCACACTTAACGTTCTTCATTATCATCATTACCAGTCGCACTAGCGTCGTTGGTATTTCTAGGGCCGCTGGAGTATCATAGAGTTTAATTCGTATACTACTGCCATATGCTGTTTTCAAATCGACAAACATATGGTACTTGTCCATTTGGTGTTCCGTGCCTTTCTCCAATATTTGTCTAAGCGCAAATATTTGGTCAATTGTGGATTTTCCGGGACGGAAACCTTCCTGATAGTCCCCTATAAGTTTTTCCACCTTTGGAAGTAGTCTTCCGTAGAGTATGTTGAGAGGACTTGCTACGACTATGCTACGTTTAGCAACGTAATTCCTCTGTAATTCTTACAGTTCAGAGGGTCCTTTCTTGTGTATGGGGCATATTACTCCTTCGTTCCACTTTTCGGGCATTTCTTTCTTCGCCCATATTTCAGAGTATATTATTTGTAGCTTGTTAATTAGCTGATTTGCTCCTTGTTTGAGAAATTCTGCAGGTATTCGGTCGCTGCCAGGCGACTTATTGTTCCTCATCTTTTTAAGGGCGTCTATAATTTCTTGTCTGATAGGTTGTTTCCATCTCTTCTTCGCCCATTCGTTGTCCGATTTTTGGGGTTTCGTTTGCGTTTGTGCTCGCTTTTAGGAGCTGTTTAAAGTTCTACATCCACCTAGTTAGTATCTCCTTTGGGTCCGTTATTAGGTTTCCATTGACGTCCTTACACAGTCCGTGTCTGGGTTTGTATCCGTTTCTTTGCTCGTTTATCTGCTTATAGAAAAGTCTGGAGCTGCTATTTTTCCGGAGTTTTCTAAATTCGCTATTTGTGCTTGTTCAAAAGCTCGCTTTTTTTTCTTTGTGTAACTTCTTTTCGCGCCATCTGGCTCATTCTTCTTTGTGTTATCTTATTATATGATTTATTCTTTTCTGCTGTGTGTCTTTCGCATTCCGCGTCTAACCAGCCGTTGGTTTTAGGCAGCCTGTGCATGCCTAGGACTTCTGAGCCGACCGAGAGGAGTGCTTCCTAGCATTTCTTCTATCTTTCTCCTATTGAAATATTTTCGTCGAAGGGCGTCCATGTTATCTTCGAAAAGTGTTTGTTCTCGTTCTTCAGTAGCTCTGTGTTAAAACTGTGTAACTCTTCTCCTCTGATTTGTTTGGTGTTCAAGATTCTCGCTCTTAATTTTGCTTTTATCAGGAAATGATCCGAGTCAATATTTGCTCCTCTGGAGGTTTTTATGTTCATAAGGTTGAACCTATGACGAGCGTCTATTAGTAGGTGATCGATTTGGTTAAACGTTTTCCCGTCTGGAGATACCCATGTCACTTTGTGCATATTTTTCCCATCTAACACGGTGCTTCCTACTACTAGGTCTCTTGAGGCCGCGAAGTTTATTACTCTCGTTTCGTTATCATTACTTTCCACGTGCAGGCTGTTTTTTACCATTTTATGCTTGGAATAGTTTTTCTCTTCCTATTTTTGCGTTTAGTTCTCCTATGATTATTGTGTTTTGAGGTGTTGTCGAAAACCCCCTCTAGGTTTTCACGAAACCCGTCTTTTTCTTCTGTGATTTTTTCTTACGTGGAGGCATCTACGTTAACGATGCTCATGTTGAAAAATTTTGTCCTTTTTATGCGTATCGTACATAGTCTGGGACTTATTGGCTTGAAAACAATTACTTCTTCTCTGATGAGTTTGTTGATTATAAAAGCTGTTTCTAGTTCGTGCCTGTTGTTATGGCAGCTGTAGAACACATCGTATTTTTTTTATGGCCTTGTCCTGTCCATCTTACTTTCTGCTCACTGTCTAGCTCAATTATGTCTGCGTTATATTTTTCTAGTATGTCTTCTAGTATTTGGAGTGTCCTGCTCCGATACATAGTCCTCACATTACAGGAGTATAGTTCCTTCTTCGTTGCTTGGGTCGGTGCCGTAAAGTCTGTCCGGTGGTTTCCGTTTTGGTTTTCCTAACAGAATTGTGTTTTCCCGAGTGGGTTGTTAGCGCGCTGCCAACCTCCTTTTCGGGGGGCCATTCCTTCCGTTGTCGTTAGCCCTGTCCTTCTCCTCCTTCCATACGGTCTTCCACCGCATCTTGAGAAGCGTCTGGCATATTACCTGGGTGCATCATGCGGTGAGAAACGGAATTGAGTAGGAGAGACTATGAGGCTATGTTTCGCTTTCACTGCCCTCTTTTGCACCCAACATGCAAATATATGCCATATTAATTTATTACTAAATTAAATTATTATAAAATATATTTCTATATTTGATGACAAAATTCTCAAGAAATTTACTAATAGGATTTGTCTAGACGGTCAAGACCAATTGCGATAAAAATACACCGAGAATTACCTCTTTTCCATGCGTATCCCTTCTATATTTATCAACACTTATTAGTTATGACAAGTAAATGCATCACGTACTAAATGACTTTGCCATCTCTAGACGATTAATTATCACTTGCAACAATAATAGCAGATCTGCATACAAACTCAATTACAAACACGCAGCTTGAATCGCAGCCTCGTCTTTATCACTAATTAACATCTTTCTGCTACAGCTTTTACATTCATCACACTGATAGTCATGTTGCAAAAAACAAACAAAATGAATTAATTAGTCTTGTCTGTCTAATAATACCTTTCTATACTTGTCTGTATAATCACGTCTGTCTAGTCTAGCAAAACAGACAAGTCTAGACATACAAAATTATACAAACTAGACAGAAAAAACTAGACAGACAAGACTAGACAAACAAAACTAGAGAGACAAGATTAGACACACAAGACTAGACAGACTAATGTATGCTTTCATATATATCTACATATTGTCATAAATATTCACGTGCTATATAACTGTATGACTACTTAGATAAGACTAGTCAGATACAATTAGACAGTTAAGAATGAGACTCATTCATAACTGTCTAATTGTATCTGGAAAATCTTATCTGAATTGTCATACAGTTATATAGCAAGTGAATATTTTTGACAATATGTAGATATAGTATTAAGCAATAAATCTTGTCAACTAGATAAGAAACGTGAAGTCTATAAATAAGTTATTGTAAAATATTCCTAAGATTTGCTTTTCGAATTAAAATAGATGTCAATGTATAAAATTATCGAGAAAATAATCCAGAGGTATAAAATTACCATATGTTTAAAATATCAAACAAAATTACTTAAAAATTTACATTTTTTGAGGAAAGCCACTTCCGCTTATGTAACCCAAACCCATAAACTTGTTTCTACATAAATACAATATTTAGCTCAATTAGTATTTAGCACGTAGCAAGCAGTAGCCAGCAAACTCTACACTTTATTTTTATTATGCTAATAATTCCTCGTTGTCGCCTGAACAGACTGTGTCACGTCACTTCGTAACATTTACATAGATGATTTCATGCATATGTTTTATACAAGCATAAATTACATTCCATAAATTATTCAGGCAATTAAGGGACAATGCCAATTTTAATCGCGTCAGTTTGATTCACATTGTATCAATCTTAATAACACATAGACAGCTCAATTAGTTAAAATATTCATAAAATAAAAGTATACAGATAAGAGTAAACATATAAGGATAAACAGATAAGACTAAAACAATCATTAGATTAGACAACAAGATTAGATAGACAAAACTAGACCGACAAGACTAGACAGGCAAGACTAGATATACAAGACTAGACAGACAACACAAGAGAGGCAAGACTAGATAGACAAGACTAGACTGACAAGACTAAACAGACAAGACTAGATAGACAAGAATAGAGAGACAAGACCAGACAGACAAGACTAGACAGAAAAGACTAAACAGACAAGACTACACAGACAAGACTAGACAGACAAAACTAGAGAGACAAGACTAGACAGGCAAGACTAGACAGAAAAGACTAGACTGACAAGGCTAGAGAGACAAGACTAGACATACAAGACTAGACCGACAAGATTAGACAGACAAGACTTGAGAGAGAAGACTGGACAGACAAGACTAGACAAACAAGTTTAGACAGAAGAGACTAGACAGACAAGGCTAGACGGACAAGACTAGAGAGACAAGACATTGGATATTTGTGAGCAGACAAACAAATTTATATATGCAACAGAATTAATTATAGAAAAGTAATAGTCGTCTAGCAGTTCTATTTTAATATCATATATAATATCTATTTGTATATTGCAGGTGAACTGATAAGTATTTCTATTTCTAATCGTGTATCGTTTTGATTGTGTTGCAGTGGGCTTTGCGGACGAAAAAGAAGGAAAAGCCAGCGTGGAAAGTCGGAGTTATGTTTGTCCGCCGCACTTTATGCGCTTGAGCTACAAATGTTACTATTTCAGTAACACCACCGCGACATGGCAGGAAGCTTATTGGAAATGCAGAGACTTACACAGTAACATCGCCACAATCCGAAACGGAAATCAGGACAAGGTTTTAAGGAGAACTTTAGATCACGATGGATTAGGTATTATTTAATAGTAATAGTTTTATTGTTGGTTTTTTGTTCTAATTTTTGTTTTTATTCGTCAGAATGTTGTGTATTGTATTGAAGATACAACGATACTAAAATAGATTGCTGTGTATAGCAATATATTACACGGTTATGTTTAAATTTATTTTTATAATATCTAGTCAACCAATTGTCTATTGCATTGAATAGTTTATACAAATTTATGTCTAAATTTATCATTAGATTAATGAGTCAATTAGTCATTAACTATTATATTGAGTAGTTTTATGTAGTCCATCTATTGTCTTTTGCATTGTTTTCAATTGTCTTTTGCATTAGTAATCTCAACAAATTTCTGTTTAAATTTGTCAATAGACCTTTTTACGGTTAGTTCGGTGCATCCGCAACCGCCAAGCTTGAAAGGCGAGAATATGAAAGTTTCGGGCTCATATATAGTTCACGACAAAAAGTTCGGGCAATTTTGACGTATAACATTATGGAAATTGACGCATGCGCACAAAAAAATTTAATGTATGAAAAAGTCTATTTTCCATTTATTCGTTCTATCGACAATTATAGTTTATATAGTCTATACAGGGTGTTAGGTAAACATGCGGCAAAAATTCAAGAGGTTATTCCTCGGCCAATTCTAAGAATATTTTGTCGTATGATGGTTTCTGAAAAACTCTTTATTTCGAAGATATAGGGTAAACAAAATTTGCAACAACCGTATTCGATATTTGTTGAAATCAAAAATGTAGTAAGTATGGCGTACGCCAATGAGTTTATCAAGTACAAAATATTAATGAGTTTTTCAACAAGAAATTGTTGGCGATAACTTGGAACGGCTGTTTAATCTACTAACGTACAAGTGGATTTCACTTGAATACGTCCCGGTAGTGATCTTCACCGGTATCGGTCGCAGTTGTTTACATTGAGTGACTTTTGGCTCCTTGACGTGTCTTTAATAGTTAGTTAAGTCCTCCACCATGTATAGGAACGCCTAGATGACTGGCATGCATTTCATGTATGGACTTGCTGCTGGCAATTCATTACAAGCTAGAAAAACATTAATCGACGTTTTTGTGAAACAGGTACATTGAAACGAAATGGATGAAGATTAATGGCAGTAAGAACGGTACAACTGGAACAGAATGTTCTGGACATGATAGGGGAAGATCCAAGTACTTCAACGCGACAAATTGCCAATACTTTTAATGTAAGTCATTGGACAGTTCGGAAAATTCTTAATGGAAAGTTGTTGTATCTATACCACATTCCAGGTGTTCAGGCACTACTATCTGCTGATTATCGTCCACGTATTGGGTTATGTCAATAGCTTGTGGAAACATTAGTTCTAATCTATCAATTCCTAACACAGATTCTTTTCGCCGATGAAGCCAGTTTCTTAAAAAATGCATAACAACAATATGTGAGCAGATGACAATCCGCATGAGATATGTGAAGATCGATTTCAACATCAGTTCTCCTTGAATATTTGGGTTCGAATTGTGGGTGACTATTGAATTGGACCGGTATTTCTATCAGCAAGACTTACTAGCTAGATGTATCGCAACTTTTTTGAAGAAACACTGCCCGAGTTTCTGCAGGATGCACCATTAGCGACAGGAATTGAAATGTGGTTTATGCACGATGGTGCCCCACCACATTTCAGTTTGGTTGCTCGAGATTTTTGAGCAACATACAGAAATCACTGGATTGGTCGAGGTGCGCCACACACATGGACTGCTCGAGTTCCAGCCTTAAACCCCCTGGATTATTTCTTATGGGGCTATCTGAAGTCATTAGTTTACGCTACTCCAGTGCAGAATTTGGACGAATTGCAAAATCGGATAATTACTCGGTTTAACTCAATTAGAAACAAGCCTGGTGGCCTTTGTAGAGTTCGACACTCAATGACGAGAAGATTAAATTCTTGTATTCAAGTTGGAGGAAGTCATTTCGAACATTTGTTGTAGATTGAGCAACTTTACATGTACTTTTTGATAATAAAACTGTTGTGTTTTATTCACCCTGTATCTTCTAAACAACGGGTTTTTCAGAAACCATCATGAGACAAAATATTCTTAAAATAGGCCAAGGAATAACCTCTTTAATTTTTGCCGCATCTTAACCTAACACCCTGTATATAGATTTATATCTAGATTTATTATTATACTCTCAAGTCATTCCAGTGTCTATTGTATTGTGTAGTCTATGTAGATTAATATCTAGGTTATTTAGATCAAGAAGTTTCTGTTTATTAAGCTTTAACTAAAAGTTTAAAGGGCACGACGCGACTGTATTTAAAGTATGCGACCTTTCTGATGCGTACCTACATGTGATGCCATTTTAAAACCGTTTTGGCAATTATTGTTGTTTGAGCATTATTATAGTGGGATATTTTTGAACCACCTCAAAATATTGCCATAGCTATATGCATATACAAATTTCTATACAATTTAATTCAATTTAATGCAGAAAGTCATACAGAGCATATGCAACCAGAATTGCTTGTGTATTAAATTTATGTGTTTGTTTCCTTCATGGATTTTGAAAATGTTCTTGGATGTTTACTAATATATACAGGGCGTTTCATAAATATCCGGCAGAAATTCCAGGACGTGTTCTAGAGCCCAAAATAGGAAAAAAGGTTCCTATAGAAATGTGTCCGAAAACGCTTATTAACTGAGGTACAGCCCTTAAAAGAAGTTGACCTGAAACAACATTTTTGCTAATATCTCAGACGCAACTAATTATAATTAGAGGTCGGACTTTAAGGTCGCAAAAACTATCAGAAAAGGTAGACAAAAAGGCAAATAAATTAATGAAAAAAGGCTTTAAATTTACAGTTTTAGGTCGCTAAAAAGGCCATTACTTACTCAAAATTTTATTTATAAATTTTAATTTTTGTTGGAATCTAGGTCAGTTCTTGGGTATTTGGAACAATGATTTATACTCTTAGTCTTTTACAAGGTTTCGTCCATTATTTTCGGACTTCTCCAAAGAAGCTACAACATTAAGAAGCTACAACATTACATTATGTTCCACTTACCGAATTATTTCTATAAAATTGAATTCACCGTCATAAAATTCAAATTATTAAATTTTGAATTTTATGACGGTGACATTTAAATAAGTTATTTATTGTGAATATGTAATATTGTAGCTTCCTTGAAGAAGTCCGAAAATAAAGGACGAAACGTCGGAAAAAAGACTAAGAGTATTAATCATTGTTTCAAATACCCAAGAACTGACCTAGATTTAAAAAAAAAATGGAACGAGAACCTGAAAACATTATAAATTTTAATTTCCATTAATAGTTATCTGTGTAGCACACCATCAGTTTTTCTAAATTATTTTCTGTCAGCCGTTGACGACGGTCAGATAATATGGTCTTGTAGATGGAAAATGACCTCTCCACATCGCACGATGTTAGTGGTGCAAATTTATAATTTGGGATGTGTGATATGGTCAATTTTTCTGGCATTTAAGCATTTTCGCCAGCCAATAATTTTGAAATATCATTCAGAAAAGCAAATCCAGTGTTTTTATTTATTACTTTTGTCAATTTTTCGTATGCTTTTCGACCCACTTGTCCTGGGGTTGACTTCAGGGACTCCGTTACATTATTGATAATGCCAATTGTTTCCACCAAAGGTGAGGTATTTGTTTCAAGTAGCTTTATACCATCAACAAGAATTTTGAAATTACTCTTGATATAAATTAAATCGTTCTTGATGTTAGGTTTCGCAAAGCATTTTTGCATCTTTTAGAGCCCTAGCCGCATCAGAATCTAAATCTTGTATTTCCTTAAACATTTGAAATTTACTAGTAGGAATATTTTCAACAAATAGAGAATCAAGTCTTTACCTCCTGTTTAATTGATTCAAAATTGTCGCAATAAAAGAAGGCCGTTTTCAGCCAAGTGCCCCATCGTATTGTTATCGGCTCAGGAGGCAGCGGTAGGCCATGTAAATGGCCTCTATATACTTGAATTCTTAACGGAGATTTAAAAAATACCTTTTTTGTGCTAGCAATTAGTCCGTTTACGTTTTCATATTCGTTACGTATTACTTCACATACCAAATGCAATGCGTGAGCTAAGCAATTGACATTTGGGTAAAAAATCTTCAAACTTACAGCAGATTTCACCATATATGCAGCTGCATCTGAATAATATAATTTAACTTTATCATGCTGGATTTGGCCATAATAATGCTAAAAAAATCTGTAGACAAAATTTAGACTCTTACCTACTTAAATTATCGTTAATAAAACGTGATATTGTAGCATCATTTGCTTTTTCTAAAATTTTGCAGGCCAATAAATGAGCTTTTAAAGGTCCTTCATCGGTTAGTTTTCCTACTATCAAATTTGCAACATATCGTCCCATGGCATCAGTTGTTTCGTCTACGCATATGTATACAGTAGCGTCGCTAGCGTCGGTCAATCGGGCGAATGCCCAAGGCCCACGGAATAGGGGGCCCCCACAGTGGCTGCAGATCGATTCTGAGACGACTGACGTGTGGCGTTTCGCGAATTTCACATGGGGCACCGCACCACGTGGGTTTTAAAAAGGCTCAAATTTGACATTTTTATGCCGCCGGAGGCGGCAGATCTTGAGTATTTTAACCGCGCATCTTCGATGACTTAACTGTGAATGTCCGTCCGCACGTTGCGCATCCCCAAGTTTCGTCCTCCGTCCTAAATCGTGGTTTTTGCGGAAACACCCTAAAATCGTGGTTTTTGCGGCGGTGCAAAACGGGAGTGTACATTTTTCCGTTGTATAACCGCGATCCCCGTCGAGCGGTGCCGTTATCGCGACTCAACTCCCCCAGGTTCGGACGCACCAGACCGAAAACTAAAATCACGATATTTTACTTTTTTGGTTGGCGCATTTTTGGTTGGATCCTAATTTTTTTCCACAAATCCTCTAGCCGCCGCCGCGCCACGTGTTTAGAGCCCTCGCTCGCCATCTTGCGACGTCCCGTTCACCTGGTGCAAGAGCAAATACTTTTTTTTTTGCCGAGTTTGCAATCACTTCCACGGACGCCCAGGACTTATTTGATGGGCTCCAGGTCGCCGGTTGGGTTCGTTCTGTTCAGACCACTCGCGCGCAATTTTCACCTGCGGAACCTAACCAGTGACCTGGAGCCCTTTCAATAAGTGTAGGGCGTCAGTGGAAGTGATTGTTGCATTGAAATTGCAGTGAAAAGTTACATTTTCTCTTGCAACAGGTGAACGGGACGGCGCAGGACAGAGAATGTGGACTCTAAAAACGTGGCGCGACGGCAGCTAAAGTGTCCGTGAAGAATTTCGAGATCCGACGCAAAATGCACCTCGAAGGTAAAAAATCGTGATTTTAGGTTTCGGTCTGGTGCGTCCGAACCTGAGGGAGTTAAGTCGCGAAAACGGCACCGCTCGATGGATCTATCGGTTCTACAACAGAAAAATGTACAATCCTGTTTTTCGCCGCTGCCTCCGCTTCGGTCGGGCCATTTGCGCAAAAGCCGATTTAAAAATTCGATTTTCTGGTTTTCTGGGTTTTACCTGGGTTTGATGTTCAAGGTTTTACCATCTGAAGGGGTGCGTCAGGACGGACGACGAAACCTGTGTATGGGTAGAGTTCATTCGCATCGAACCAGCGAAGATGCGCCGCCTCCGGCGGCATAAAAAATCCGAATTTGACGTTTTCAAAAACCCACGTTGTGCGGTCCCCCACGTGAAATTTGTGAATTTTTAAACTGCGACGACTTTTTGCGAATCTGCGGCAGTTTGAAGAGAAAAATGCGCAAAAAGCGAGAAAAACCAGAGGCGTTTTGCGGGGTTACATAGAACTTCGGAACCAATTGACGGATCGGAACCGGATCGGCACCGTTCGATCGGCCATAGAACCTTTTAGTTTGTTTGGGTGTTTAATCCCGATTGTGCCCAAGAAAAAACGACGTTTTTTGGACATCCGGGAAAAGTCCCACGGAACCGCCAACTTAACCTCTGCGGGAACGATTTCACGCGTTTCCCGCAGGGAATTGAACGTTTCATCTTTTACTGCAAGCGGCATCGCACAGCGTCCTTTGCAACCGTCGCGGCGCCCGCCCAAACTCGCCTTATTTTATTGACTGGGGGCCCCACCTCAATATACATGTCCGGGGCCTCCTAATCCAAACGACGGCGCTGTCTGGTCCTGTCTGGACTTGACTAATCTTGCCTGATCTAAATATTTTTTTCATTTCAACAAATGCGCACTAGAGCTACAATAAAAAGTGTTTTGTCCAATGTTCGCGCGCAACCATTCCGGCAAGAATTTTTAAACTGCGATGACTTTTTTTAGTTTGTTTGGGAGTTTAATCCCGATTGTGTCCAAGATGGCGTGGCGACGCCATTAAAACGACGTTTTTTGGACATCCAGAAAAAGTCCCACGAGACCGCCAACTTGAACTCCGCGGGAACGGTTTCGCGCGATTCCCGCAGGGAATTGAACGTTTCATCTTTTACTGCAAGCGGCATCGCGCTGCGCCGTTTGCAAACGTCGCGACGCCCGCCCAAACTCGCCGTATTTTATTTACTGGGGGCCCCACCTCAATATATATGCCCAGGGCCTCCAAATCCAAACGACGGCGCTGTATGTATATATCATGGAGACCAATAGCAGTTCGTATGTTTTCAATAGACTAAAAATTTAAAATATTTATAATTTTTTTATATTAGGAGCTATTTTGTCTTTTTTAAACTTTAAAGGTACCTACAGTTAAAAAAACACAGAATTGTCCCTAACAGCAGATAATTTAATTACATTAAAGTAGAAATCAAGATTTATGTAAGTATCCTATGATTTTGTTAAATTAATTTGCATACCTTGTCGTTGCATTTAGACAAATAGTTTTTTCGTAGTGTAGATTCACTGGGTACATTCTTTTTGCAATATTTCTCCAAGAATCCCTTAAATTCAGTGATTTCCAAAAAAAAGGTATATTTGCGGCCACTAAAGCTGTACATAAATCTAAATAAAACTCATTTTTCACCTGAGTTTGCTGATTTAAAGTACTTTGAGTTAATTAGTGATTGCCTCAAATTTTTGGTTTTATTTTCTTTATGGAGAGATGTTTTTAAATTCTGCTCAACATGGCTACTCTTTTTAAATACCACCTACAATTATACATTCATCATCAGTAATGTTTCAGTTTGTGTTTAATGGTGAAAAATTGTAGAACTTACTATTTTACTGCAGGCGTTGCAAAATACACCGTCCCCATCCAATTTTAGTTCGGATATACCTGATATCCATTCCTTTACTTTTGTTTTGGAATTTTGATAAAAAAAAACGTTCAAATTCACTTTTGCTCAACTACAACACAAGACTACAAGGGCCAAACAAACAGCAGAAACATCTGATATAAAGGCAATGACTACAGTGAGAAGGGAACTTTCAAATATTACGTTAGTTATTCACGATCTGTAGAAGGACTAGGTTTTCAAGGATTGGCTGAGAAAATTAAAGAGTGGAGGGAATAGTTGGTTGCGAAAGTTTCGCGGTATTTTAACAAAAGAAAGGGGATGATCAAACAAATTGGTCTGTGACACCGCTAAAAGCAGAAAAAAAACAATTTCGTCTGGTGAAGGTAGGATGGCTTCTCAAAGACTGGTCACAAATCTAATTTTTGATAAATAGACCTAAATTGCATAAGAAAATGCCAAGAATACAAAATAGACACAGAAATAGGCAAATATAGGTAAAAATAATTGAAAATAGGCAAAATACCTGGTAAAATAGGTGATAAAAAAAAATAGTACAAAAAAGGCAAAAAAAGGCAAAATCAAATAGGGCTCTAATGATTCAGAATTTACTAAAACAAATTTGTGTATTATTAGAAAGTCGATGCCTGAAAAACTGACGATAGGTGTTTTGCCTAAAATCCGATCTCTAATTATAATTGTAAATTTTAAAATTTCAAATTTTAAATATATTTCGAACTACCGTTTGTGCTTATTTTCGTCTTGATGGCCAACCGGTGGCGATACATACGGAGAACCACCTATGTATTTTTGCAAATATTTTTTCGATCTGCACATTTAGCAAATGCTTGACTAGATCAGGGGTAGGCAAATCTTTTAGCTCTCTGGCCACATCACGAAATGAAAAGTTGACCGCGGGGCGCATTAAATAATTTTCTATTTAGTTATTTGTATACCATGATCGTTGCATCTATACAAGCCTAGAGCATATACAACATCACGAATTCCGACCAAAACTGAAGAGGAAAATTTCAAAATATAAAAAAATAGCGAGAAAATGTAATAACCCTATATGGATTTCAATGAAACTTTTATTGAATGTAGGAATCCGCAAGAAGTACCCCTTGAGGGCATTTAAACGCTCCGCCTCCAATGGAGGCGACATGGGAAATTATTTTGCTTAAAAGTTTTTTTTTTCAAGTTTTTTTGCAAATATCTCGTCAACGCCTCAAAATATTAAATTGTAACCCGGATCGCCGTATGTCAGAAGTCGGTGTCTACAAAAAAGTGTTCTTTGCAAATTTAGCTAAATCATTTGGTTTAGCCAAAAAAGTAAAAAAATGAAATGCAAATTATTTTTCAATGGGATACCCCTTCTTTGATTTTTGTTTCTCAATTTACATAAAGTATAAATGGTCCGGTCTGGGTATTGAAATTAATATATGCTCAAACCTAGACACAATAATATTCTTGGGTTTTTCTCAAAGAAGCGAACAATATATATATATATATATATATATATATATATATATATATATATATATATATATATATATATATATATATAAGGGCCGCTTAAGAAATGCTGTTTGGATGGCCGTATTATCAAATCAAATCAAATCAACTTTATTGGTCCAAACAAACATGTAGAGTAGACATTACATATAGGACACGTCATTCATATAATCATTTAAATTATAGTAACATTTATGTATTAGGAGATGCTCTAGCTCGCGTCTGAAGGATTTGTAGTAGGTTTCCTCTCTTAAAGTTGCAGGAAGCTTGTTGTATATTTGGATACCAAATTTGTTTGATGCTTTGCTACATATAGATAAGTTGGAGATTGGCGTGTGTAATTTATTATTTTGTCTTGTTGCATGTTCGTGATGATCCTTATTTTTCGAAAATTTATGTTTATTCCTGTATATGTAGCAAGCCACTTCCCAAATGTAAATACACGGTACGGTTAATAGGTTTAGAGCGATGAAATATATTTTGCAAGATTTTGAGGGATTGATACCCACGATGGCTCTTACTATTGCTTTTTGGGGCTTAAGTACAAAGGTTATTCTGCAGGAGGATCCCCATACTATTATAGCATACGATATTGCCGATTGTACCTCTGCATGGAGTATATTCAAAAGAACCTACTGGTCGACGTATTTTCGAATGCCTTGCAGAAGAAATGCTTTTTTATTTAATTTCTTTATTAAGTTATCGGTATGTGTATTCCATTGCAGTTTTTCTTCGATGTGAAGACCTAGGAATTTCGAAGATTTTTTCCTCTTCAATTGCACGTCGCTCATTTTTAGAATAAGATCTTCTTCATTTTGTCTCCTAAGTGTTTGAAAAATAATATAATTTGTTTTCTGAGCGTTTATATATAGGTTATTAGATTAGATTTGATTCCTTTTATTGGCATAAACAACTACAGTTTTACATATAACAGCGCTACCATCTATGTTAAGCAAACAATTACACACACGCTCCAACCTAAGACCGAACAAAAAATAATAAATAACTAAAAGAAAACAAACAAAAAGACAAAAATATATATATATATAATCCTCTCAAAAACAACATTTCCTCTCAAATAATAATAATAATAAAATCACGCGTCACCAAATGGTAAAAGAAGTAAAGTTTTATTCTTTTTAAACTCCACCACTCTTTTCATCAAGGGCCATCCCGCTCCGTCCTCCCTCATACACGAGCCCCAGTCTTCTACTACCACACTCTCCTCTCTGCTCCACTGACATGTACAGCTTTGAGCCCAATGCGCCCACACGTCACTAGCTTACCCACATATCTCACATCGTTTATAACGGGAGCCCATCCAGTATCTCCTGCCCTTTTCCTCAGACCCGCATCTGTGCCGAGCTATCAATGTTTGAGGAAGTCTATCTCTTGTAAGGTACAACGGGAGCCTTTGGAACACTTGCACGCTCCCATATTCAGGTAGAAAATTACTCCCCTTGATCATCCTCTGACGACTCTGCAGCTCCACCTCGGTTAACCTTTCATATACCAGTTCTTCCACCTTCCTTCCACTCACAAACATTCTCGCAATTTCCCCGTATGCCCACCCGCAGCTTTCATACAACTTCTTCCTTTCACTCCCCCATTTTGTCACCTTATGAATACCCAAACCTTCCATTCTTACAACTCTCAGTACTTCTTTTACAATTCGTTCATTGCCCATTCCATACACTTTCCTTTCAAACTTGACGACCCTCCTAGCTGCTTGCGGAAACACTTTCACCATATTTGTTTCTTGCAGCACAATGTATGTCGGCGTGGACCTGTCTAGTTTGAGGGCCATTTTTAGAAACTGCAGCTGCACTCTCTCAATTCTCTCTCACTCCCCACACTTCCGCTCCATACAAAAGAATACTTCTCACACATGCCTTCCACACTACCATTTTCGCTGCAAAGTCATTGTTCAAGCACTCCTTCCATACATTCCATAGCCCGTTTGCAGCCACCCACGCCTTTTTACAAATATATTTCACATGGTCTTTAGCGGACCCATCCTGCCCAAACATAAACCCAAGGTATTTGAAGCTGCTAACTTGCTCAATTATGCTGCTTCCCCACTTAAACGATTCACTCCAATTACCCGCTCTCTTTCGAAACACCATCCATTTAGTCTTTTTCACATTCACTACCAGTTTCCTCTTTTCAAAAAATCTTTTCACCCGATCGATCATCTCTGACATTTCTCCTTTCGTACTAGCTAAGATCACAACGTCGTCCGCGTAAGCCAAACTCCAAAATTTCCTATTACCAATTACTACCCCTCCAGCTTGACCTTTGCTCAGTACACTCTCAAAATCAGCCGTGTACAGGTTAAATAATATTGGACTCAACGGACAACCCTACCTTAGCCCCATTCTAACCTCAAAACTTTCTGAAACTTCCGCTCCTACTTTTACTCTGCAACAGGTATGCTGATATAAATCCCTGATTCTCTCGATTAACTGCCGCGCTATACCTTTTATTCTCAGACATTCCCACATTCTCTCCCTCCCCACAGTGTCGTAAGCTGCCTTCAAATCTATAAACAGAGCGTAAAGCTTCCCTTGTTTCTTAACCAATTCCTTCTCCACAATATATTTCAACGTCACCAGGTGCTCCACCGTACTATAATGTTTTCTAAATCCAGCTTGCACATCTGGGATTAGGCCTTTACCTTCCTCCTCACATAAAAGCTTTTGCTCCAACAGCTTTGCATAGATTTTATAAGACGAGTCCATAACCGTTATTCCTCGGTAATTAGCTAAGTCTTCCCTATCTCCACTTTTATATATTGTTACAATTAAGCCTTCCTTCCAGCTCTCCGGCACCCTTTTACAACCTCTGTACATCTTGTTTAGCTCTTTGAAAAGCTCTTGCTGGATGAGTATCGGCGCATGCTTCCACGCTTCATTCGGGATACTGTCCAAGCCCACTGATTTTTTTTCGGAAGCCTATCCACAACACTTGTAAATTCTTCCCACGTAAATTCATCACTGCCAATTACTGCCCCATTAACCCCTCCTGTCTCGTCGCCGAACTGTTCGGGCACACCACTGGTTAGCAGCTCTTTAAAGTAGGTTCTCCACAGGTCCAGCGGATTGTCACAACACACTTGTTTTCGTCTATAAGCTGACACCATTTTCAAAATATCCGCTTCATTGTGGATCTCCTTTAACTTTTCGAACTGCGCGGCTTTTCTCTCCTTCTTCTTTTGGAGTTCCAGCTCCTTCAGCTGCTTACGGCACCTATTGTATTCCTCCATCGGGTCCTGGCCCTCCTTCCACCTTTTGAACTTCTTCCTCACAGACCTCTTAAGTTCCTTGACTTCATCGTCAACCATATATGTTTCTTTAGCCCCTCCACATTTGATCGTGACCCGAACCATGGCCTCTCGAACCACTTCCATTAAATGCTGCAAACTACCGACTCCCGGAGTTATTCTTTCCAAATTGCTTTGGAACTTAACAATGGCTTTATCGTTCCAAACCGAGACTACTTTAGCATAACTATTCTCTCTTGGAACTGTCCTGATTTTACCTTCCCACGTTATTTCCAATGGAAAATGATCAGACTCATCTCTCTCGCCTATTTGCATGTTCATTATGCGCATTCTTGCTCCCTCATTGACTACTACATAATCAATTACAGATGCCCCTCTCCCACCAGCATAAGTGAATTCCCCGCTCCAGTCTCCTTCAACACACCCGTTAATTACATTCCATTCCTTATCTTCCACCCATTCCAACCATTTTCTGCCTTCTTTGGTAACTAACTTATCCCTCGATCTTCTCGTTATCTTCGAACCCTCCCTATCTTTCAGCTTTGAATTAGCACATAAACGTAATAGTTAACTCACATGAGTTGTTCAAATTGCCCTGCCTCAACCCTAAAACAAGCTTTTTTCTTATTTTGGGCTCTAGAACTCGCCCCAGATTTTTGCCATGAAACACCCTGTATATTATTCATCAAAATCTCCTTGTAGTTCCCTCCGATTGTCTAATCTCGGAAATCGAATTTTCTATTTTTGCACAAAACAATCATTTAATTCAACAAAATATTAAGGAATTTACCATAACTTAGAATTGTGGTGAATTCCTAAATGTCCTTGTAATTCAAGAAGAAATTGAATTATGGTGAATAATTCCTTGCTTTTGTTTGTTTTAGTTCCGCTAGAACGTTGGGTTGGTGGAAGATATGATTGGGGCAGTATGTCTTGGAAATGGGCAGCTTCGGGAAAACCTGTTCATTATCAAGGATTTGGTGACACGTCTGACATGCCGCAGGATAAGGAGTCCCTATCATGGCAGTGCATTATTTTAGATCCATTGAAAAACTACAGGTAAATATAATTTTAATAGTATTAATTATACTAAACCAACTCAACAGCGAAACCATGTTAAAACATGACACTCTTAAATTGTCACTTATTATATTTGTATCGATCATAACAAATATTTTAAATTGGTTCTGTTAAGTGTCAGATTATACGTGCTTTACAGCTTACGTGGTTCTTAAAGTGAAGTGGTCTTAAGGTGGTCCTTAGCATTGAAGCTATTATTGAAGCTTGAAGCACGCCTTAACATTCTACTCCCCGTATACCTGGTTTCGTAAACCTTATGCAGGCCATATACACTACGGTCCACCGGATAGATAGACCTGTGCAGTTATTTGAACCTGCACAGGCGACCGGCGCAAGATCGAAAATCAATTCTTTCGAGTGACACCGTACGGTGTACTTGTGCGTGTATGCATGTGCTCTGGTCGACTGCACATATCACCATGCCTAGTGATATTCCAGAAAACCTTTTTTCAAGCATCTCTCTTCCATTAAATATAGAATTTGATCAGTCATCCAAGCTTTCTTTTTGATCTTAGTATCGTTTGAATATAATTTCAAACTTGCTTTTGCGAGATCTTCCTTGATGTTTGTCCAAATGAGAATTTCGAAGCAGAGACGGTTCTGCTTCGAAATTCTCATTTACTTGCTTAGTCCATAATTTAGTTCGTTTGTTAGGTTCAATAGGTTGTGTAATAGGTTGACACGCCTACAAGTTTTCCTTTTCAATAACCAATGTTCACACCATTTTTTTCCGCATCATTTTCACTGTTTTTATACCTTTTTTCTTCAAAATTAACTTTAGGCCTATCAATGCCAGTGCGTTATCGTTCTCAATCGATGCCATCGCAAAAGAACTGAAGACCGCTTCGGTATATCGGAACGATCCCACACGTTGTTTTTTTTTTTTTTTAGAGGGGGAAAATACGTTTACGTACGACCCCTAGAACAGAAATTACCCAATTAAAAATTAAAATTACCATTCTGATAACATTGCAGCTTTCTGACATTCATGCTGAACTGAATTACACACATAAATCCACCACCCATGCAAACAGCATCGGTTATCTACCATGACAAGTTGCCAATAAAAAGCTTATTCCCTTCGCCACAAAGCACCGTCCGTCAATTGTCCTTCCGAAACCCGCTTAGCCATTGAAATGCCACTTTCTACATGAACCCAGCTGTTACAAGATCTTACCGACTTGATAATCCCATCAAGCAGTGTCTGAACAACAGACCGGCTTTAGATTGAAAGCCTAAACAAAACGCAATGTAAGCACTTGCAAACACATATTGAATTATTTATTTAATTTATACCAGACTCACCCCGCTTGATGATACAACCGGTCCTACCCATTAAAAGCCCTCCTCTCTTCTTTATTAACCATTCACATTACCACGGGATCACCTTGCGGTATTACTTCATGGTGGTGAGTAGTCTCTATTCATTAATAACTTTCGTTAACCATTACCCCTCTCGTCCGATTCTTTCTTTATTAGGATGTCTTGTGCCATTTTACCAATTATGTTCCACCCTGCTTCAGGTATGCTCTCTGGTAGAAAGAGGTACGGGGAGATACAATTCGAGGTGGGAGCCATATTAACATTACCAACCAATCGTATGAAATATCTAGGTCGTAATGGATAAGAACCTCACCTTTGGCCACCATATAACGCACGATGTTGAAAAAGCCCAAAGAGCGGCCCTGTCTCTTTCCAGACTCATGCCACCTGAAAATGGGGCAACCGAAAGGAAAAGAAGACTCCTAGCGACTGTAGCGAACGTTTCAGGCTAAGTTTTCGAGTTTTAGTTTCTTACAAATTATGCATTCAGCTCGATTGCGTACATCATTCCACTGCGAGCAGCTGAAGAACGTGTGCTCTGCTGTGTCTTCCTCAGCACCGCAGTAGTTACATTCTGCTGTTTGGCTCTTCAATATTCTCTTCTTGTAGGCCTCAAAGCAACCATAACCGGTGAGCATTTCCGAGAGGTGGAATGATAACTCTCCATGCTCTCTTGAGTACCAGTCTTTAAGTTTCGGTATTAACCTATGTGTCCACGAGCTTATTATCGTGTCTTTCCGCCTTTCCTCCCTCCCTTGCATGGTACGTTCTCTAGCTTCCCTCCTATGCTCCAGGTTCAAGCCGTACGTGTCTCCCCTTTCTTTGGCAAGTAAATCGAGCGGGATTACTCTTCCCATGACAAGCAGTGTTTCTGTTGCGGCGGTTCTATAGCTTCTGCAGATGCGGATTGCGACAGTTCTCTGTACACGTAGTAGTTTTTGTCTGTATTTCTTATATCTACAAGCCCCCATCCTCATGCGAGCGGCATAGAGAATGATAGACTGAGCTACAGTCGCTAGGAGTCTTCTTTTCCTTTCGGTTGCCCCATTTTCACGTGGCATGAGTCTGGAAAGAGACAGGGCCGCTCTTTGGGCTTTTTCAACATCGTGCGTTATATGGTGGCCAAAGGTGAGGTTCTTATCCATTACGACCTAGATATTTCATACGATTGGTTGGTAATGTTATTATGGCTCCCACCTCGAATTGTATCTCCCCGTACCTCTTTCTACCAGAGAGCATCACCGCTTCGGTTTTTTTCCGTGGCGACTTGAAGTTTGTTCCTTTGGATCCATATGGAAATCCCATGAATCGCCTCATTGGTGTTGTACATTAGTTTTTCTCTCGATTTAGCTCTAGAGACCACTGCCAGGTCATCGGCGAATGCGATTGTTTTCACGCCGTCGGGCAAATCTTACAATAACCTTACTTAACCTAGTATGCCGTATAGCGAGTATAGCAATAGCAAGTATAGCAAGTATAGCCGTATAGTAAGTTCCAAAGATGGGGGCCCAGTGCAGATCCTTGGGGTAAACCACATGTCACTGGTATTGCAACGCCGTCTTCTAGCTCTAGCTTTTTGCCAGACAGGTAGTTTCGTATAATCTTTCTCAGGTAGTCTGAGATGTTTCTTTCTAGTAGTTCTTTTTTAATTATTTTCCATTTGGCGGAGTTAAAAGCATTCTTTATATCCAGCGTGACAAGGACGCAGAGCTTTCTGGTTTTCCGTGTTTTCTTCATTTCGCTGGTTACAATATCGCATACTGTCTTCACAGTCTCACTTGTTGAACGCCCTTCTCTGAAACCATACTGTCGATTTGATGTCTTTTTTTAATTTTATTTCTGCCAATAATCTTGGTTCATAATCAAACAAACACATCAATAATCTTGAACATAAAGTTGTTCTAATAGCTTCCCTGTACTGTTCAGGCGACAGATCGGGTGGCATTTTGTCTTAAAATCCAAAATAGGTTCTTGGGATCACGAACACATTGTTGGCCGAGGGAACGTTCTCTTCGATCTGTAAAACAGCAAGACTAGCCTTAACTGAGAAACCAGTAAAGGTAGAAGATCCTTTCTGGAGCTGTTTTACAGATCAAAGAGAACGTTCCCTCGGCCAGCAATGTGTTCACGATCCCAAGAACCTATTTTGGATTTTCTGCAGCGATCATTTTTATTACCTCTGAGGAGATCAGGCCCGGTCCCGGTGCCTTTCTAGTTTTAATTTTACTAAGAGCTCTTCCTCTGAGAATTCTTATGCTGGGGCGTGTTCCGTCGTCGAATACCAGTCATCTTCCCCACATTGGGGAAAAAGTTCTTCAGCAACTTTCTTCTTCTGTTCTAGTAAGAGCGGCTTCTGGGACACTTTAAGTAGCTTCATTAGAATGCGATATCCACTCCTTCATATATCGTCTTCCACGGAATCGCATAGTCGGGTCTATTGCACAACTTTTGCCTTGAGTATGTTCTGTTTCAGCATTTTTTTGGCCTGCTTGTACTCTTCGCTAGCTTGCTCGTACTCGTTCCTTGACAGCCTTTCGTTCGCTCTTGTCATGCTACTTCTTGTTTTAAGACAGTTTCCACGTATGGTTGCAATATTTTCCGTCCACCAGTATGTCACTCTTTGGTAACGTTGGTTCCTTCTCCCCGTCATATTTGGAGTGGCTATATTGCCAGCTTTCTTAATGTTTTGAGCAAATTTTTCCGGTGGATCGGTTTCTTTTCCTTTAACCGTCTTTCCAAGTTCTTTGAGGAATTTTGTAACACAGAATGTCTTTAGCCAACAACTATGTTTTATCCTTTCCGTATGTATCCCATTAGGAGTGTCCTCAAGTTCATAGTATATATACTTATGGTCGCTCATGCTCTCCTCTTAAAGTACCATCCAGTTCGTGATTTTTGTTTTAATTTGTTCCTTGGCTTTGGTGATATCAATGATCGAAGTGCTTACTTCGTTTTCGAAAGTCGCTTTCGTCCCTATACTTTGCACGACAAATCCCTCCTGCGCAATCCATTCTAACAATATGTTTTCTCTGGTATCTGTAGTTCGTGATCCCTATTCAGGTGATTTAGCGTTAAAATCGTCCATAATTTTTGTAGTGCAAAGTTTCCTATTCATACTTCCACACCAGCTTCTCATACTTTTCTTCTTCTTCCAAAGGACGTAACAATCGTAAGTAGGATAGTAAACTTTGACTGGCTAACAACTCTCTTTATATTTTCACCCAAAATCGTTTGCAAAAGACTTGTATCAGCAGCTTTTTGAAACTCGATTGGTTACTTCCTAGCTTCGGCCAATTTGCTACACCTGGCCAAACTGCAGTAACATTTTTATTCTTCTTTGGTGAACCTTTCATGGTTTTTGAATGTATCCAAAATGTATTGTCGCTTTTGTCTGTATTCCAGATACTTGTGCCAATTGCTGTTACTCAAATCGATTTTGGCGTCGGTTTTCGTACTCTTGGCGAAAGCTCTAGGTTTCAAGATTCTTGAAACTTTAGGAATAATTGGAAAAGTACTTTTATGTCAGATAGTAAGACACACAATCGAAAATCTTTAATAAATCGGCGAAAATGCCGATGGGATGATTTCCTTCATCGATTTCATTTAGAAGTTGAATGTACATCTCCGAAATAGCTGTGGCCGCAGCTTTGTCCTTAGGAAATCCATGCCATTCTATGGGTTTTAGATTACATTTATCGATAAATGAATTAGAGAAAAAGAAATGAGAAAATCTTGGAGAGAAGACCTGTTTCGTGATTAGATAGCAACGACATGTGCAGGTGAATCGATTTCTTTTAAAATTCTCTTGCTTTTGCAGGAAATAGTCTCAGGGATTAGAATAACCTAATTTTCCTTCGCAATTCCTTGCCAAAATCTTCTATCAAAATCAATTAATATAACATTAATTTAACAACTATATAAGTGTTACGTTGTTGTCGCACACTTCTACTTAGTTTTCCCAGGTATTTTTCAAAGATATCCAGATCCGCATTTGGGGAAATGTAACATCCATAGAAAACAAAGTTACTTGTCTCAATCCAAACGAAGCCGTCCCCTGCTCCATGCTGTTTGACAGGATTGCAGTTTCTAATATTTTGTATTGCTACGTCTATTCTTTTGTCGATGTACCATTCCCCTTCTTGTGCCAGCTTTTTGTTAGGCTCCATGATCGCTGCGATATCGACGTGTTTCTCGTGTATGGTTTGAGTCAGTAGTTCTATCGCACATTTACTTCTGTTTAGTTTTATTTGAAGTATTTGGATGTTAGCCATCTATGTGTGCTGTGTGAAACTGAAGTTGTGGACATCTCCTTCCTATTTGGCGTTTTTTTTTTATCCTTGTGCCATTTCTGGCATCTGAAAGCGCCTTCCTGAAGATCTGAAGATGCACTTTCCTACACCGGCCTGGTGTCCTTCTTTATTGCACATAATCCAGTATTCCGCATTGGTACAGGTTTTCCACTTGTGTCCTTCTTGCCCGCACTTGCTGCAAAGGCTGGTGGTGCCAGCCTTTGGATTGTCAGTGCCTTTGATTTGTTAGTGCCGGTGCAATCCACTGTTTCGTCATCGAACTGCTAGCACTTATAGCACATTGCTACCACACGTTGACCTGCGCAGGCAAACCTGCGCAGGTAACCTCTCCGGTAGACCTTAGCGTATATGGCTTACTATAGTTTAAGAATTAATATTTGGAGTTTAAATGTTAATTCAACTTAAATTTGACAGTATTCGCATAGAGTTTTACTAATTCTATTTAAATTGTAGATGGAGTTCAAGGAGTTGCACCGAATACAAACATTACATCTGTCAGACGAAGATCCGCAACGTGTCGCTGCAAGATAAAAAGAAACTCCAGAAGCAATTTAACGTCGACAAGTACAATAAACTGAACGAGGTGCCCGTACCCGAAATCACTTCGAACGCGATCTGGAACGAGACGAAATCCTCAACGAACCACGACAACAACGAGCTCAGCAACTCAGCCTTTGCAATTCGTCCAAAAGCTACTAGGATCCAGAGACGGCGAAAGAACAAGAAGGACACCCTCTCCATCAACAGCCACAACCAAAGTTTCAACAAGCACAAGAAGGACAAAATTATTCAGAGGAGGAGGAACAAGCAGCGCAAGGATAGGAAGGGAAGAGTCCACGGGACGGAGAAGATCCAATATAGGACTTACTTTGAAGGAACTCCAGCGCCTTTATATCCTAGAATTGCCGTCGAGGAATTTAGTTATAGATAAATTAAGTTTGCGGAGGTTTTAAATATCGTTTTGATGTATTTATTTATTGTTTAGCTTCGTGTACGAGACAGAAAATCTTTTAAATTATTGTAAATATATTTCAAAGGAAATTAATAAACAAAGTAGGTTCAAGTAAGGGTAGGGAATCTTATATTGTTGGTATCATTTAACTAATACTTCATAGTCTTAACTAGTTTCAAATTCTAGCTTGATTTTGAATTAAATTTTAAACAAAAGACCAACCATGACTAGACAAAAACAAAAAGGATTAGTCAAGAGAAGAGCAGTCAGGGCCAGACAACAGTACACGACAAGAAACACTTTTTTGACCATTTACCACGAAGTTATAAGTTAGACTAATAACAAGGATCATACTATTTTTTTGAGGAAATTACCTGATATGTATTACTATCTAATTTAATGTGATGTATTTGTGTATGTGAAAGTCTAATACTAAGTGTGTAGTCGACGTGTGTTAATGTTACACAGAATACTACTTGATTATTCTCGCTTGTAATGTACTTTGAAATCAATTAGATATATTTTTGTACATGACCTAAGTGTTAATTTATTGCATAAGCTGTATTGATTCCTATTTATAAACAAATATAAATTTTACGACTAGACTTATTTACTTTAGCGAAAACGATAAAAGTGTAACTTGCTATACTTACGTAATGCAAGTTAATTCATACAAAAATTTATCTATATTATCTCAAGTGAATTATTGTATAATAAAAGAAATATAATTATGAAATTATGAATTAAAAGAAAAAAATCTAAAATAGATCTGGACCTAGTAATATAATAATATGTGCCCCTTGAACATCTACGGTAAACAATGGCACAGAGCTTAGTACCTGGGAAGAGTGGGGTGGACAGGACTCCTTAGCCGTAGTGAAGGCGACCTGTCTAGGGGTGACAACTCCGAATAATAAGCCTCCCAAGCTAACAACTTGGGTAGTATCTTGGTCAGTGGCTCGCCACTGTCCCAAGAAGAATATTCTTCAACTGAGCATTAAGGAAAATTTCGCTAAATGCACTACCACAGGTGGTTATCGACCGTTACCTATGGTGACGTTAGCGGACCTTCGGATTCTGGGGAGTCCGCACCAACATGCTTTAAGGATGAGTCGGAGCATCCTGAAATCACCGGACGTAAACTCAGACCAAGACGACAAAGCTTCATCGCTACATTTAACGACAACTCACTGCTAAAAGTGGGTAAACTGAAACAACTGACTGATTCACTAACACGACACAACATAATACTGACAGCAGTACAAGAAACCAGATTTACGGACGAACATACCTTCGAGTCCCAAGGCTACAGAATCTTCAAAGGAAAAGTGGGTCAGCGGGAAGAACGTACTTAGGTACAGGATTTATATTCAGTCACAGGATACTGGATTCAGTCACCGACTTTACCTCCCCAAATAGTCGTGTATCCATCCTCTCTCTCAAACGAGCAAACAAGGGCACAGTATAATCAATGTACATGCCAGGACAATCAACCAGGACATCAGACGCAATCCAGACAGAACTGATAAATTCTGGGAAGCTTCCAGAGAGGCACAGCGTCATATTGCTTGGTGACTTCAATGCTCAATTGGGAAGAGAGAAAAAATACTGAAACATAGAGGGCAATTATCCGGCGCATAAGCGAACCAACCGCAACGGAGAACGATTGGTGGATCTGTGTAGGACTTTTGGGTTGATCATGAAGTCTACAGCCTTCAAACACTTGCCAAGGAAGCAGAATACTTGGATTTCACCCAATACCAAGCTGGGTGAATTCCTGATAGATCATGTGGCCATTTCGGGAAAATCTCAAAAGAAAATACAAAAAGTGAAAGAACTAAGAAGCGCCAATCTGGACCACTACCACTCAAAGATCAAAATAAGACTCAGCCTAGAAACACTAGATTACACATAACCTCTAAAATGGTAAGATTTGACGTAGAGCGACTTAAGAACAGTCAAGAAGTAAGTCAGAAACTGAACAATACAGATCTAAACAGCTGGGACCAACTGAAGGAGACTCTTGTAAAGGCAGCCAATGAACTCGCCCCTCTCGCTAGAAGAAGGAAACATCCGAGGTGGACTGAAGACTGTGACAATGCAATAGCTCAAAGACAGACAGCCTGGGTGAAGTGGATTTCTAAAAAGATCAAGGAAAATTGGCAAAAAAATTTTGGAACAAAGAAAGGTTAGAGCCAAGATAATTCGAGGAACCAAAACGACTTTCACACAAAACCAACTAACCCAAGATCTTTGCTAAGGATAACTTCAGAGATTTTTGTGGAACCTTCAAGCAGACACTGCAAAAATACGCACCGCCAAGCCTCTACGTCAGAGACTCACAAGGCAAACTGGCTTTTAACGACAAGGACAACTGCCACCGTTTAGCTCAGTAAATCTACTCAACTGTGATCCACCCAGCGAAGACTTCGAC
This sequence comes from Phosphuga atrata, assembly GCA_944588485.1. Taxonomy (NCBI): domain Eukaryota; kingdom Metazoa; phylum Arthropoda; class Insecta; order Coleoptera; family Silphidae; genus Phosphuga; species Phosphuga atrata. The sequence continues at coordinate 5,644,497 of OX155901.1, forward strand.
TATAAACAAACCACACCTAACCCGGACTCGCTACCCCCTTCACTGGAAGAAGTTGGCCAGATCATTGAACTTCTTAAGAATAATATGGCAACTGGAGAGGACTCTATCGTGGCTGAACTGTGGAAAGGTGCTGGAAGCATTGCCGTGCGCTATCTAACCGAGATCATCCGGAACATCTGAGAAACGGAGAAATTAGCACCCGATTGGAAATCTGCTCTGATCCCTCCGCTTCAAAAAAATGTATATTTTACTGATTTAAACAACTACCGTGGAATTTTTTTCATCCCGTACAAAATAACTTAGAAAATTCTCTGTATGACGTTACAAACAAGAGCAAAAAATCAGCTGGATAGTCAACTGGGAAAACACCTCTAACGCCTCCCTGGCGTCAGATATACCCCATCTTGTGTTGAACAGATCTTAAATCTAAAAACTGTACTTGCATACTCCAAGATGATAAACTGCAAGGTGGTCGTCACCTTTGTTGATTTTAGGAAGGCCTATGATTCCATTGATAGAGAAACGCTTAACAAAGTACTACATGAACTAGGGCTAGACAACGAAAACCGCAGACTCATTCTAGAAACCTTGACCAACATCCATTCCAAGGTTAAATTTAGAGGCGATATTTTGGAAAGCTTCGAAATAAAAACTGGAGTGAGACAAGGAGATGTATTTTCCCCACTTCTCTTAAACTGTGCCCTTGAAAAGGTTATGAGAGAATAGCGCAAGGAACTGATCAACTTTGGTGTTCAGAGTGGTATCTACCTGGTGCGTAAGAACGATGGACTGGTAGTAGATTGCCTGGCCTTTGTAGACGACATGGCACTGATTGCTGATTCTCTTGGGATGACAACAATGCTGGTATATTGTCTCAGAAAACAGGCTGCCAAAGTTAATCTTCAATTGTCGCTGGAGGAAACAGAATTTTTCACCAGCATCAAAGAAGCAAACAGAGAGATGTTGCTAGAGCAGGGAAACATCAAAAGGACTGAGAAAGGTAAGTATCTCGGCGAATGGATTGAACCCAACTTATCAGAAAGAGCTTGATTATCCATGAGAGTCAACAAGTTAGAACTAGCCTATCGACTGACTAAGAACACCTACAACAAGAAATGCCTGTCACGCAACCTGAAACTTAAACACTACACATCAGCGTTACGACCAGAAGCCCTGTATGCCATGGTGCACCTCGAGTTACCCTCAAGAAATCCTAATGGGGAATGATTAGGGTTCCTGGTTTGGATATATCCGAACCGCAACACCGCGGTTTTTTTGTGCAAAAACCGAAATCGCATAACCGTCATAAAAAACCGCGGGTTTAGGTTTTATCTAAATATAAATAAAAATAAAATACATTTACTTAATGCTCTTTCAAACATTGCAAACTGTTCTTGCAAAATTGACAACCATCGATGGTATATGTGTTCGAACAATTTCAAAATCTGAATTTATTTGGAAAACAATAGTTTTTAACCAACCAAATCTTGCCAAAATGTTCTTCAGGTGTTGACCTTAATTCAAAAGGAATACGAAGAAAGAAAGATGGAAATGATTTTAAAGTTTCAAGAATTAATAACAAATGGACAAAAAATTATTATTAGGCTAGATGAGTCTACTAGTTTTAGACGCCGAAGAGAGAACATTAATTAATATTCATGGTTTCATGGAGAAAACAATTTTTAATGCAATTTAGGCTTTCTGCAAATTTAAGGAACTTTTCGTAATAAGTGTTGAAAAATATTTAGATTCATTAAGTATCCGTTTCAGAAATGATATTGTGGGTGACTTGGTTAGAAAGTTGAAGTTCGCGATAACGTTGCGACGCCGTTGTCAAAAATTTCGCAAAGCGATTTTTATTCGCGCTTTACCACGAGCTTTCCCGTCAGCAAAACATCAAATTTGTTTTAATATCTGAAAAATTGCGAAAACTACAGCGGAAAAACCACCGCGAGTTCCCGAAATTCGACCTAGATTAACAAGTTGAACTTTAAGGCGACGTCGCAATGTCGCTGTAGAAGATTTTGCAACATGGTTTTCAATACCGGTTGCTAAAACGTCAAACTTGTTTCGCTTGGAATTTACGAAAACTACGGTAGACAAACCAGCAGCCGCATTAGGAAATTGAACTTTGCGGTGGCGTCGCGACGCCGCTGTCAAATATTTCGCTTTTTCGTCTCGCTTTCCGACCACTTTTTACTCTAACAAAACGTCGAATTTGTTGCGGCAGCTGCAAAATTTCGAAAAAAACAAATGTAACCAATCCTCGATAGATCTAATTTTGACGGGCCGTCGCGGCGTTAGTTATTGTGCGATTTCAACGCGGTTTTCAATTTCTGGTCGCAAAAACCTTAAAGTTTAAAACTTAATTAATTTTAAAATTATTGAAATTGAGTAAGATACTACACATTACGATGCTCGGATAATTTGTACATAATGGTAATGATAAGAAAATGGTACAAATTGTTTTGAGAAATTTCATCTCGCTGTATGTGACACTTTTTACAAAAAATCATCTCAAGTAGTTTTCAGTTTCAGCTTCACTGCTGCAGCTGTTTGCAGCAGTGAAGATTTATTTCCTGAAGAATCGCACGTGAAAAATGTGGATAATAAGTATTACGTCAAAGAAGATGCTGAAATTAAAAGTAATTTTAAAATGATAAGAAAACTTGTAAATTATTTTCGTTTGGAGTTTGCTAAATATAAAAGAATTTCTGAAAGAACAAAACGATTAAATATGTTGTTTCAAGCGCTCTCTACAATTAAAAATGAATGAATTTGTCTGGTCTAGTGTGGTCTTACTGGTCTTGTCTAGTCTTGTTCGGTATATTCTAATCTTGTTTGGTATAGTATAGTCGTACCAAGTCTTGTCTGATCATGTCTGGTGTTACCTAGTGTTCTATGCTCTTTTCTGGTATTGGCTGGCATTGTTGAGCGTTGTCTGGTCTTGCTGGTCCTGTCAGATCTTGTATGGTCTCGTATTGTCTTGACTCGTCTTGTCTCATCTTGTCTTATCTTGTTAAGACCATGTCTTGTCTTATCTGGTCTTACCTGGTCTTGTCTGGTCTTCTCTTGTCTTGACTTTTCTTGTCTGGTCTTGTTCAGTTATGTTCGGTCTTTTCTAGTCTTGTTGGTAGTGTCTGCTGTAGTTCCCTGGTCTTTTCTCGTTTTGTCTGGTACTGTCGAGCCTTGTCTGGTCTTGCTGGTCATGTCAGGTCTTGTATAGTTTTGTATCGTTTTGACTCGTCTCGTCTTTTTTCATTTTATCAAGATCATGTTTGTTTTTGTTTGATCGTGTCCGGTTTAGTCTGGTCTTCTCTGATCTTGTCCGGTCTTGTCTGGTCCCATCTGGTCTTGTCTGGTCCCTTCTGGATTTTTCCAGTCTAGTTTGGTCTTCTCTGGTCTTGTATTTTCTTGTCTGATGTTGTCCAGTCATGTTCGGTCTTCTCTAGTCTTGTCTTGTAGTGTCTGCTCTAGTCTGGTCGTGCCGGGGTTCTCTGGTCCTTTCTAGTTTGGCCTGGTATTATCGCGCCTTGTCTGGTCTTGCTGGTCTTGTATCGCCTTGACTGGTCTGGTCTCGTCTTGTTTGGTCTTGCCTGGTTTTATTTGGCCTTGCCTAGTCTAGTCTTTCTGAAGAATGAATGAAGACAAAACAAGACGTGGATGACAGGGGGCTGAAATACTACAGATGATGGAAGAGAGGAGAAGACACAAGAATGACATAACCACATACAGGAAGATACACCGAGAAATTTAAAGAAAGAACACAGAAGCCAAGCAGAAAGAAATGGAAGCAAAATGTCATGAAATAGAAGCACTGCAACGGAGATTCGATGACTTCAATGTACATAAAAGAGTGACAGAAATAACTGGCAAGTACAAAAACAGAACAGTAGGCAAACTCGTCAATGACAACGGAGAACTTATTGTGGACCAAGGAAGCATTAAAGACACTTGGAAGGAATACATAGAGAAATTATTCTTCGATGAGAGAGGAGATCTCCCCTCCTTATCAAAGGAGAGTTCCTTAAGCTTTTGAATGAACAATCAATTAAAATGATCTGGAAAATATTTAACAATATCTATAACACCGGCAACATCCCGAAAGAATGGCTCATTTCTGAATTTATATTGCTGCCCAAGAAACAAGGGGCAAACAAATACGAAGAATACAGAACCATTAGCTTAATGAGCCATTTACTCAAGCTTTTCCTTAAGGTTACCCATCGCAGAATATACAAGATATGCGAAGAGAGAGTAGCAGACACACAATTTGGCTTTATGAAAGGAGTGGGAATAAGAGAAGCACTGTTCAGTATACAAATAATATTCCAAGGATGTAGGGACATGAATTGCGACATTTATATCTGCTTTGTGGACTACCAAAAGGCGTTTGACAAAGTTCAACACCAGAAGATGATACAAGTGCTGAAAGGCACCGGAATAAAGACCTCAGAATTATGCAAAACCTGTACTGGAACCAGACAGCCAGCATAAAAATCAACGCTGAAGATGAAACAACAGAGGCAGTTAACATTAGTATTTAGAAGAGATATTTAGAGAGGCTATAGAAAACGATGAGAATGGAATTCTTCTAAACGGTGAACGACTGAATAATATCCGATATTCAGATAATACCGTCATATTTGCAGATAGTATAGTAGGTCTACAACAGCTAATGAACAAAGTGAATGAAGAAAGTGAAAGATATGGACTAAAAATGAACATAAACAAAACAAAATTTATGGTCATAAGTAAAGAGAAGAAAGAAAACTGCCAACTTTTTTAAATATACCAATAGAATGGGTATCCAAACTTGTCTACCTGGGAACCTTAAATAAACGAACAGTGGGACAACTCACAAAATATCAGATGCAGAACAGAAAAAGCAAGAGATGCCTTCATCAAAATGTCTAAGCTCTTCAAAAACCACAACCTTATTTAGATATCAAAGTAAAAATCCTGCGCTGCTATGTGTTCTCCTTATTGTACTATGGCATGGAATCCTGGACATTGACAGAAGCAACACAAAAGAAACTCGAAGCCATCGAGATGTGGCTATACAGAAGGATCCTTAGAATATCATGGGTAGACAGAGTGACCAACGAAACAATGCTGGAAAGAATGGGAAAAGGAAAAAGAGGTGATGACATCAAATACAAACTCTTAAAATCCATCCTCCAAGAAAAAGTGTTTGGAAAGTAAGGTCTCGGAAGAAGAAGGATATCATGGCTCAAGAATATATGGACATGGTATTCAAAAACAACCACAGAATTGTTTAAAGCAGCAGTCAACAAGGTCATCATAGCCAGGATGGTCGCCAATATTCGAAACGAATAGGCACTAGAAGAAGAAGAAGTCTTCTCTGGTCCTATCTGGTCTTCTCAGGTTTTGTCTGGCCTTGTCTAGTATTGTATGGCCTGTCCACTTTTGTCTGGTTTGTCTTGTCCTGTGTGGTATTGTCTCGTCTTGAATGGTTTTTTCTGGTCCTCTCTAGTCCAGTCAGGTTTGTCTGGTCTTATCTGGTCTTTTCTGGTCATGTCTGGTCTTGTCTCAACTGGTCAAGTCTTGTTTGATCCTGTCTGGTCTTGTCTACCAAAACCCTTCCTTGCCTGTTACGACCACCCGGTTCTGTTTTCCATATTAATCTCAATTAGTCGCCAGCTGTTTCTTTGTTGTTCTTCTATCTCCTTTTTCTAGCTTCTACTTGTTCGTGTGTTATTTCATGAATTTTTGTATGAATGTCTTCGTTGCTTCCCAGTTTTCTTTTCTTTCTAACATTTTTTGGACAAGGTTTTCGCTATTTCTTTCTCCAATCTTTATACTGAGCTCCGCCCTTTCTCTTTCGAAGCGTGGGCACTTAAATAATGTATGCTCTGCTGTGTGTGGTTCTCTATCGTACTTGCAGGTGTCTGTTTGTCTTTTATTGATATTCTTCAGGTATGCCATGAAGCAGTCGTGTCCTATGAAGAGTTGCGTCATGTATGTTATATTTTCTTGTTTTCTTGTGCTCCATGCTTTTAAGTTCTGTATAAGTGTTTTGGTCCATTGAGCTTTGTCTTTGTAGGGGACTATTCCAGCTGATTTTCCATGCTTAGAGTATGTTTTCGCAATCCTCTTGCATTATCACTGTTTTTTTGTGCATTTATTTCTTGTTGAACATGTCTTTGGATCGCTGTGATTATTTTTTCTGTCTGTGATCTTTCTTTGATTAGCTGTTCTATTAGTATAACTGCGCACATGCCGTTACTGCTTTTGCCTATTTCCCTCTATATGCGCATACTACTCTTAAGAGGGTTCTTCTTTGGCTCATTTTTTATTTTTCTCTATATTTTCTTTTTTTGTAGGCCTTTTTCCCATATAGTTGCCGCGTATAGTAGGATGGATTGTGTTGTCACTGCCAGCATTCTACTTTTGAAGTAGCTTGGATCAACAACGTTTGATAGTACTGCTGAATGTTCATTTGTAGCTGTGTCCGCTGTGTCGATTGCATACTCTAAATGTTTGCTGAAAGTCATTGGTTTGATTTTATGGACTCCGAATTTGACTTTTATTTTCCTGTTTCTTGTAGCTGTTTGAGAAAGCGACTGCTGTGGTTTTTCAGGTGTGATTTCTCGTTTGTTTGTATCGTTCTCCATCCATTTGCCTATACATTTCAGAGTTATACAGATACATTTTCACGTTCTGCTTCTCTAATAATATATGCGGTTATTTCACCGTCTGTGCATGCGCATAAATGGTATGCAAACATACTATCTAACTGGTCTGTCTGGCGCAACTCCAGTACGTCGTTGTATAAAATATTTCACAGGGTCCGTTTGAACTCGTCTGATTCTGACTTGTCTACTCTTGTCTTGTTTGATCTTGTTTAGTTCTGACGGATCTTGTCCGGTCCTGCCCGGTCTTGTATGGTCTTGTCTGATCTTGTCTTGTCTGGTCTTGTCTTGTTTGATCTTGTTCACTCTTGCGTGTTCTTATGAGATTCTTCTCTGGTATTGTCCCGTCTTATCTGGTTTTATCTGGTCTTGTCTGGCCTTGTCTGGTCTTGTCCGGTTTGTCTGATCTTGTCTGGTTTTGTCTGGTCATGTCTGGTCTTGTCTGATCTTGTCTGGTCTTGTCTGGTCTTGTCTGGTCTTGTCTGATCTTGTCTGGTCTTGTCTGGTCTTGTCTGGTCTTGTCTGGTCTTGTCTGGTCTTGTCTGGTCTTGTCTGGTCTTGTCTAACCTTGTCTCATCTTGTCTGGTCTTTTCTGGTATTGTCTCGTCTTGTCTGGTCTTCTCTGGTCTTGTCTGATCTTGTCTGGTCTTGTCTGATTTTGTCTTGTCTAGTCTTGTCTTGTCTTGCGATTTTGACTTGTTTGATCCTGTTTAGTCCTGTCGGATCTTGTCTGATACTTTTTAGCCTTCTCTGGTTATGTATGGTCTTGTCTCGTCTTGTCTTGTCTTGTATAATCTTATCGGGTCTTGTCTGGCCTTGTCTTGTTTGATCTTGTTCACTTTTGGGTGTTATTCGGAGATTATGCTCTAGTATTGTCCGGTCTTGTCTGGTTTTGTCTGGTCTTGTCTGGTCTTGTCTGGTCTTGTTTGGTCTTGTCTGGTCTTGTCTGGTCTTGTCTGGTCGTGTCTGGTCTTGTCTGGTTTTGTCTGGCTATGTCTGGTCTTGTCTGGATGTTTCTGGGCTTGCATGGTCTTGTCTGGTCGTGTCTGTTCTTATTAGGTCTTATCTGGTCGTAGTGCATAAAATATTTTCTACATAACATGCTGAACGAGCTTCTTATTTAACTGAAGTTTATGCTGCCCCATGTATTTGTTCTATTTCTCTCTTGTTTACACGAAACTGTTCATAAAAATGATTAAAAATTGCTTTAGATAAAAACTAGTTTTGTGCATCAGTAATCTCTGTAAGTTAATGTTAAATAACTGTATAATCGTGAAGAGCAGATAAGATCTTAATGTAAGTTTAAAACTAAACGGAAACAATTTGCCGTTTAGAAAGACGATACGGTATAATCTTTAAATGTCTATATTGCACATTGTGCATATAAAATAGCGCAAACTTTCCCAAAAGAAAGTGCGTTGTAATTCTGGAGACAAAGCGAAGATGAAATAATGGCCAGGTTAAACGTACACGCGGTTTTTAGCTCTGATTTGCGCAAAAAATATTGATGCAATGAAAGTTGTTTGTAAGGAATTGTTAAAACTTTCTTTTGGTTTTGTTACAGTTCAGTTTCATTTCGAGGAAAAAAATGTCTGTTAAATCTCTTCCGTTTTTTTTATGGCAATTTTTCTAGATAAATCTTATTTTAACAGGGATAATGCACTTAACCGCAAAATTAACGCACAACTTATACAATCTGATTTATTTCAAAAAATAATATCTGTTTTCCGATTTATCAATTACAAGTATAATAATAATGTTAACTGTTACGCCTTTTGTAGATTTTAGTTGTCCTCTTTATTTAATCTCGAAGTAATAGCAGCTCTTCATTATTAGTATGTTTTCCCAATAATTAAACCTCGCTTCTAAAATTGGTTTTCACTTGTTTTATCAATAGATACGATAACTGTCATTTGTGAAATACATCTGCTCGCAATGCTACGTGCTACACAAAATTTGTATCGTGACGAATGTGTTGACATTGTAACTTTGTCCAATGCAGGACTAACAAATCGCGAACTTGGTAGAAGATATGGAGTGTCTCATACAACGGTCGGTACGGTTCTGCAGAGGTTTATAGAGAAGAATGATCACGTTGGACGACCTGGTCAAGGCAGACCACGAGCTACTAATGCCGTGGAGGACCAATTTTTAATGCTTTGAACACTGAGGGAACGGTTGGTTCACTACTGCAGAAAGTCTCCAAATACAACTTGCTGAGGTTCATGGCACTGCTGTTAGTGAGGAAGAAACCATAAGAAGAAAACTTCTTGCTTCAAATTTACGATCTGGGGTAGCAGCTGCTGGTCCTAGATTGTCTGCAGACCACCGAAGAAATAGAATGGCTTTTGCTAGGAGGTATGTGGATTGGGAAATCCATGATTGGGAGCAAGTATTATTTACAGATGAGTAGAGGTTTTGCCTTATAAGTTCTGATCGCCGCCCAAGAGTGTACAGAAGGCCAAACGAAAGATTCCGCTTGTAACATTCGAGAAACCACTTTATATGGAGGTGGCTCAGTGGTGGTGTGGGGTGGAATATCTTTAACAGCTCGCATAGAGCTTTTGATTGTTGATGGTGGACGTCTGCATTCCGAACGATACATAACAGACATTGTAGAATATTTTGTGGTACCTTTTGCATCTTACATTGGGGATGGATTAGTTCTTATGCAGGATAATGCTAGGCCACATGCGACACATATTGTTACTGAATATTTAAATTATGTTAATATTCAAGTCTTGGAGTGGCCAGCCTGCAGTCCAGACCTGAACCCAATAGAGCATATTTGGGACATAATGGGGCGCCGGGTTAGAAGTCAACATCCACCACCTAACAGCTTAAACAGGTCGTCTAAGCTGTTAGGTGGTGGATGTTGGTGGTGTCGACAAAGTCTTATACGCGGATGGAAAGATATCCGTCAAGAAACGATTAGATCTCTAATTGAAAGTATCCCACGACGATGTCAGGCTGTAATAATATCTAGAGGTGGTAACACTAGTTATTGATAAGCCAAAAACGTTTGAAAAGAAGCTGTATTCGTGTGTATAATAATAATGATCATTTAACATTATTTTGTTAAATAAACCATATTTTTGGTTTTCGTTTTTTCTCCACAATTATTTAAGTCAAATTTATTTTCATTATCGAAATAATTCCATGTTTATGTGTTCCATTCTTAATATATTTTTCAAAATGTATGATAATTTTGACGACAATTAAAATAAATTGAAATGTAGGTATATGTGGTGCGTTAATTTTGCGGTTAAGTGTAGTATATTAAAGAACGAGTACCAATAAGCGCGATTTTTCATCACATGTCCATGTTTAGAAAACGACGAGCGCAGAGAAGAGTTTTCTAATAGCCAAGTGCGAAAAACGCCTTATGGACGAGTATTTTATACTATTTTTTCTATTTTGCGCCCTTTTATTTCTAAATAAAAAAATCGCCGATACATATTGAGAAAATGGTATAGCACTCGGCGACCCATTAACAAACCCATATGAGTGCTTTTATGACTTTATTATAGACGCAAAATAGAAAAAATCAATAAAATAACAATTCATGTTGGTTTTCAAACAACACTATTTTCGTTTTTAATTTGGACCTTAAGCGTCTTGTAAATTATAAATAACGATCGTGTCGATCGAACTGAAATCCCTTCACTTAGCATTGTAAGTCATCCGAATTGGAATTCTTTTTCCTTTTCTACTTCACCATTAAGAAATATTAAATAAAAACAAACCGCTAAACAAAATGACCTTGGCCGCATAAACTATTTGTTAAAAATCATCTTAATTTCTATTTTGACTGCAGTTCTTATTTAACCTATGACTTGATTCATATTCCTTACTGTATTAAATTTTAAATAGACATTTTTTCCAGGTCCAAGACCTTTTTAAACATACATTTATCCAATATAAAAATCTTATTCCACCTGAATTCGTGTAGCCCAGATTTTAATTGGAAGCCAGAAAAAACTATAAAAATAGATTTCCTTAAATTCTATTGTCTAGTCTTACACAATCATTTTCTAAATTTAAGCCTAAGTAAGTGAGAATGCCATTAAAACACATCTTGGTTTTGTCTGGTATAATATGGGATAAAAAGATAAGACCAGACAAGACAAGACAACACAAGACAATACCAGACAACACCAAATAAGACCAAACGAGACCAGAGTAGACCAGACAACACCACACAAGTCCAAACCAGACCAGACAAGACAATACTACACTGGACCAAAAAAGCTAACCTAACACAACCACACAAGCACAGACATGACCAGATAAAGCCAGACAAGACCAGAGAAGACCAGACAAGACCCAACAACACCAGACCAGACAAAAACAGAAAAGACCAGACAAGACCAGTTAAGGCCCGACAAGATCAGACAAGACCAGAGAAAACCAAAAAAGAGCAGGCAGGACCATACAAGACCAGACAAGACCAGAAAAGACTTGACAAGGCCAGACAAGACCAGACAAGATTTAACAAGACCAGACTAGAACAGAGAAGAACAGACAAGAGCAGACAAGACCAGACAAGACCAGACAAGGCCAGACAGGACCAAACAAGACCAAACAAGACTAGACAAGACTAGATAAGGCCAGTCAAGACCAGACAAGATCTCACAAAACCAGACAAGACCAGACAAGACCAGTCTAGGCCAAATAAGACCAAACAAGACAAAGCAAGACCACAGAAGACCAGACAATACCAGGTGAGACCACACAAGACCAGACTAGGACAGATGAGACCAAACAAGACCAGACAAGAACAAACAAAACCAAACAAGATCACATAAGACCAGGCAAGATCCGACAAGACCTGACAAGATCAAAGCAAACCAGAGAAGAGCAGACAAGACCATACAAGACCAAACAGGGCAAGAGCAGACTAGACTAGACAAGAACAGACAAGACGAGACAAGATCAGACAAGACCAGACAAGACCAGACAAGACCAAACAAGACCAAACAAGCTCAGACAAACCAGACAAGACCAGACAAGACCAGACAAGACCAGACAAGACCAGACAAGACCAGACAAGACCAGACAAGACCAGACAAGACCAGACAAGACCAGACAAGACCAGACAAGACCAGACAAGACCAGACAAGACCAGACAAGACCATACAAGGCCAGACAAGACCAGATAAGACCAGACAAGACTAGACCAGACCAGAGTAGACTAGACAAGACCAGACAAAACTGGACAAGGCCAGACAACTCCAACACAGACCAGACCAGATAAGGCAAGACCAAACAACACAAAACAAGACAAGAGCAGACAAGACCAGGCAACACCAGATAAGCCCACAAAAGATCAGTCAAGAACAGACAAGACCGGACAAGACCAGATAAAACCAGATAAGATCAGATAAGACCAGACTAGACCAGACAATTTCAGACAAGACCCGACAACACTAGACAAAACCAAAGTGGACCAGACAGGACCAAAGAAGACCATGCAATATGAGACATCACAATACAAGATAACAATTCCAGACCACAGACAGACCACAGAAATCCGGGACATGAAAAGACAGGAGCAGAGGGTAGTAGACGAGATCAAACAGTAACAGACAAGAACGAACAAGAACGGACAAGAACAGACAAAAACAGAAAAGATCAGATAAGAACAGACAAGAACAGATAAGATCAGACAAGACTGGACAATAGTGCACTTCATTGAAATATGTAAGACTGGGCAAATGTATAAGACAGACAAATCTAGACAAACCTGGACAAGATTGTACAATATTTCATAGTTCAACTTAAAAATTACACATTACCGAACGATTCGATTAGTCTAAGGTAGTGTTTCCCAAACTTTCTATCCACGTGTACCCCTTTCAAATATTTTTAAACACTTCGTACCCCATAGTAGAAAATTTCTGAGATATGTTATTATAAACAACAACTGTACTTGTCTTTTTTACGTAATATACAGTCTGCAGATTGGGGTTTCAAAGATAAAAATATAGTTATTTATTATTCAAGCGGATAAAATTAAGGTTTAATGAGATTTAAATTCGCGAGTTAAAGCTTAATTTTATTAGTATCTAGTGCATACAAACTTTTAATTAATTTTGCTTTTCATTTAACAACTTAAATTCAAAGAAAAGTTCCATTTTGTTTTTTTTTAAGAGAAGCATCGAAGTCCTCCGACAGGACGCATTGGTTGTATACCTTATACTTGAGGTATACAGGAACTTCCCTCGGCTTGACAAAAGCAACCCATGTCAGACCTATCCTTGATAAATCTTGGTCGTTTGATTGTCACAACTTATTTGTATTTCATGGCCCAGGTTTTTATATGACGTTATCTGTTTAATAGCTCTACCATTAGTTGTCATATTCTAGCTCATAACGAGGTTGGTCGTAATTTGGGTCTTGTCTGTGTTGATCTTAAGTCCGACGCTATCGGGAGTTGCTCTTCTAACATTTTCCAAGCTTCATCCAGAAAAAGCACGCTGATTTATTTCTTAAAAGTGATTTTTGATAGACTCTCCTATTCAGAAAAGAAATTGTTTATCCAATGTAACAAAAAGTTGACCCATTTTCTCATTAAAAAAAATGTATGTGAAGTCACCACTCAAAAACAATTGCTACCTACCTAATAAATCAAAAATATCGCCATAATAACCGACCTGCCCATTATTGCATTGTTGTCATGACAACGATAAAATTGTTGATTCGTACGTCAAAATCTTGTTTAGTGTTTAATTAATTTGTGTTTTATTAATCATGAATGGATACATCCTAAGAATTGATAAATGGTGACGCAATTACGGAAAGATTACTCCCTCGGAAATCAAGACATTTATACAAAAAATGTGTAATAAGTTTCTTAATTGGGGATCAAATCAGCGAAGTCAACATTTAGCGTTGTGTTTACGGAAGGAGTCCACAAGTCAATTATTTCGATGCGTTGTTATGGATACTTTTATTTCACTAGCGAAATAATTTTTTTATTTCATTACTGTTCATTTCACTGTTTTATTGATCCGCCACCAAGGAATTAAACATTACTTTCTAAAGTAAAATCTCATCAAAATTATTACAACTCTTGTTAAAAGTTATTAAATGAAAAATTTTATTCTTTATGAGTTCATTTTAAAACAGTTTATGCTTGTCTTTATATACGTAAAAACAATCTACAATCATTTTATCGTGAGCAGTTAGTAAAATAATCTATAGGTTGTATTGTATCAATTAATTATCAATGATGAAGCTGAATTATTTTTAGATTTCAAACAATTTATAGTAACGTTTGATGCACAATTTTTTGATGTAATTTAAATATTGTTATTTTTATTACTCATGCGGGATAAGTAATATTTGGCGCCCGTTTTTTGGGTGCGACAAATGGCCGTTTGTCAATTCAAATTCAAATTATGCTTCGAGCACGCTAATATTCAATAAAAATCGATAAGTTACTTAAAAACATTTTATGGCTCCTGGACCGCTATCTTGCAAGATACGTCTCCCCACATGAGTAATAAAAAATATTATCTGCAATTGCGAAAAACGAGAGCTCTCACTTCGTTCATGAGCCGAATTTTGCTCTCGTGGGCAATTGACAACTTACCGCCCTAGTTGCACAATATACGATTTTCATCTTATATACACTTTGGCACACATAAAAATTAATATTTTGGAACATCGTTACGTACCCCTTTCAAACCATTCGCGTACCCCAAGGGGTACGCGTACCACACTTTAAGAAACACTGGTCTAAAGGATAATATACTCTCTCTTTAGTTGTTTACTTCATTGTGATTTATCTCCATTTATCTCTGTCTGTAATGCACCTCATGTTGTCCTGCAGTGAACTTCCGGTGAAGTGCTTCATTCGGTGCATCCATCGCTTCGGAGATCGCCCCCTAGGTCTCGTGCCTTCGATTTTTTCCTGTATCACAAGTTTTTCCAAATTGTCATCCTTTCTCCTGCTCACATGTCCAAAAAACTTGAATTGGTTGTCTTACTATGGTTGACAGTCTTACATTGGTTTGCAGTTCTTCTAATATTGATACGTTGGTTCTGTGAGCAGTTCAAGAGATTCTTAAAAGCCTTCTCCAAACCCACATTTCAAAACTGTCCAGTTTAGCAATGTCTGTGGCCTTCAAGCTCCAGGTTTCTGCCCCATATAATGCTATTGGCAAGAGTTTCGACAAGTTTGCGTTTTGTTTTAGTTGTTATTTGCTTGTCCTTCCAGATTTTATGCAGCTTTGTCATGGCAGTTTTGGCAAGAGCGATTATCCTTTTGATTTCGATAGATGAAATTCCGTCTCTGTTTATGTTAGCTCCCATATAATTTATTTCTTCTACTATTTCGTTTATGGTCGGCGCTCTGTTTATTCTGTTGGTGCGATCTATTACCATTAACTTAGTTTTTTGCCGAATTAGTTTTAACCCATAGTCCAGGCTTACTCCTTCCACTATTTCAATAAGTTCAGCCATTTCCTGTTCGTCCTTTGTAATAAGTGTGGTGTCATCGGCAAACGAAGGTTATTTATTTTTCTGCCACCTATATTTATGCCACCCTCCCAACCGTCTAAATCTGATAATATATTCACCATAAATGTAGAATACCAAGGGAGATAAAATACACCCCCTCGCCTCGTTGTATGCTGAAGGTTGGGGAGGTTTTGTCCTCCAGTCTGACTGTTGCACTGCTGTTTTCATATAGATGTTTTAATAGGAGCACCATATGTTGAGGGGTTCCCATCTCTAAGAGATCTCTCCAAAGCTTTTGCCAGCTAACACAGTCAAAAGCTGTGCTGTAGACAAGGAAACAGAGATATGATGGTTTTGCAAATTCTCTTGCCATTTCGATAATTTGTCAAACATTAGAGAATTGTTCTCTTGTGCCCTTGCCACTGACAAATCCTGCCTGTTCCTGTGGGATCTGCCAATCCAAAAAGCTTCTGAGGCGTTGAAGGAGAATTCTGGGCATAACTTTGCTTGGATGTGAGATAAGTGCAATGGTTCTGTAGTTGTTACATTTTTGACTGGAACCTTTTTTGTGCAATGGAATGAAGGTCGATGTGCACCAATCCTTTGGCCATTGTCTGGTTTTCCATATGTTGTTGCATATCTTCCACAGAATTGTGATGCCTACTTCATCTAGTTGTTTTAGCATTTCTGCGCTTATATTGTCACCGCCTTTGCTTTTATTGTTTTTCAAATAATGAATAGCTTGCTCTAATTCATTCCTCAAAATGTCAGACTCTTGTTCTACCTCATTCATAGATGGTAGTTCGTTTTTTTTTTGTTCAGGGTCTTCATTCTAGTAGAGCTTTCTGCAATATAACTGCCATACCTCAAGAATTCCCTCTATTTCAGTAATAGTTTTGCCATTTTGATCTTCTATTTTCCATGTTTTTGGTTTAAATTTCCTCTGGTAATTTCCTTGATTGTTCGGAAGAGGTCTCGTGTTTCATTGGTGTTGTGCAATCTTTCAATGTAAAGGCAGATTCTTTTTAAGTGTTGGTTTTTGTCCCGTCTGCTCAGTCGTTGAATGTCCCTGTTCAGTTTTTGGTATTCGATCATCTGTTCGTTTTTGCGTATGCCTGTTCTTCTGAGCATCTTTCTTTTCTTTACCGCATTCCAAGTTTCGTCAGTCATCCACTGTTTGTTTTTCACACCGTTGGTACTTGGTTGAATTACTTCCTCTTTGGTATCGATCATAGTAGTTTTAAGAGTTTGCCACGTTGTCTCTGAATTTTCAAATTCTGAGTTACTTGGGATTACTTCCAATTTTTCTCTTAGTTTTTCTTTCAAAAATGGATGTTTCTAGAGTTCAAGGGCGAGCTTTTACCTTTGCTTGGATTTAATGTGTAATTTTACTCGAGCTAGTGGCAGTTTGTGGTTACTGCCACACTACGCTCCTGGTAAGGTCTTGACGTTCTATATACGGGATTTCCATCTTGACTGAACCATTATATAGTCTATTTGGCTTCTGTATAGGCCACCTGGAGATGTCCAAGTATACCGACGTCTTGAATGTTGAGGGAAGATGATATTTGTGACAACCATGTTTTTCTATAAAAAAAATTCTATAGTCTTTGTCCAAATTCATTTCTGACGCCCAATCCATATCTGCCTATGAGGTGTTCTACTTGTTCGTGTTCCTCAGTTTGACCGATTTTAGTGTTGAAATCTCCTTGTATCAGAGTTATTTCTTTGTTGGGTATTTCTTGGATAGCACTTTCCAGTTTATTGTAAAAATCATTTAATTCGTCTTCCGTGTTGATGTTGGAGCACAGATTTGGACAATGTGTAATTTTCAAGGCTTGGCATTGATTTTTATAGTCAGTATTCTGGAACGTACAGGATGGTAACCTAACACACTTGCATGAAGTGATTTTGGAATAATTATCGCTACGCCATGTATTGAGTCCGACTGATGTCCAGAAAAGTATATAGTGTTGCAACTTTTGGTGGTGAAATGTCCACTACCAGACCAATGAGTTTCGCATATACCTACTATATTGATGTTTGTCAATTCACGTTCGATGATGTCTAGTTTGCCAGCATGTGAAACGAGTCCCTGAACATTCCAAGTGGCAAATGACTTGCGTTTCCGAAGGTTTATTTTTCTTGATGTTTTCTGCTTGTTCATATCTTCAGACCTTTCAGCATTTCCTCCCGGAGATCCGATTGAGGTAATATTTAAACTCCGGATATCTTTGACCATGAGACAATCCATAAGATTTTCTTATGGGAAGGTACTAGAGGTAGTTTCCCTTTGCTTTCCTCTAGGATTTAAAAGGGTTTACTCCCAAGATAAGGATGGTAAGAGATGAGATTTGGGGATATTAGGTAGAAAATGACGGGTTTGGAAAGGAGTGTAGGGTTGGGACAATGGTTTCCCTCTCATGGGAGATAAACCAATGCTCGCGTGGGCAGGGGCGCGACCCTGAAGTAGTTCTGTCACCTATTGTAACTATAGGTGAGTATCATATCATATAGATATCATATAGATATATATCATACCAGCATATCTCACATAGATATATACCATCATATATCATATAGATATATATCATACCAGCTACCCTAATATACAAGATTATTGTGGGATAATATACAAGATAAACGAAATCTATACTCCGAAGGGATATTCAGAGACGCGCTAAGTGAAGAACACACTGGAATTACAATAAATGGTCAGACGATTACCAACTTAAGGTATGCCGATGATACTGTTATTATAACACAGAAACTTGCAGACCTCAAGAGCTTAACAAACAAGCTAAACGACACCGGTATACAATACGGTCTCAAGATGAATCTGATAAAGACGAAGTACATAGTCATAACAATAAGCAGAACAAAATATCAAGACTTATACATCGACAACACGCATATAGAAAAGGCAACTAAATATAAATACCTTGGTACATGGATAACCAATACCATAGAACAGGGGTGGGGAACCTTTTTATGCCCGCGTGCCATTTTTCTTAAGTTTCTACGTTATGAAATGCTGACGTGCCTGATAACTTTGCCTGAATATCAGTTACCGTATTAGCCTGAATATAATATAATACCGTATCATATTGAATATGATGTTTGAAAGTATCAAAGTCCATCCCGATTTATAAAAATAAAGGGTTACTAAATACAGGGTAAACTTTGAAATGCACGCCATTCATGTTGTACGCGTCGCAACGGGACAGGAGTGGTTTCATTCGAGAGGTGTAGTCCTAAAGTTTTGTTGCTCACCCCGGTCAGTCGGCATCAAGCGTTGGAACGGTGAGGTGCGTGCGTTTGACGTCGAGGCCTACTTTTCGAACGGATGTTCTGTGATCGAAGACCAGTGCGTCTTCCGAAATCGCTTCAATATAGTCCCGTTGGGTCCTGTCCCGGAAAGGAAATCAGTTGTTACATTGATCACAACGTTTTGACAAACCGGGAGTGTGACAAGACGAACAACTGGAGTCCCTCGGTTCATCAGATCACCTCAGAACATTGAGAGCTTCAATCTTGCAATCCCCACGGCGTTCTGCGCGCAAACATGCGTCTGCCCTTGGACTTTCAGATCGTTTCGAAAACCTAACCTAACCTTCCGATGACCTACATCAGTTGTTACATTGGTCACAACGATGTGACAAACCGGGAGTGCGACAAGAAGAACTGGAGTTCCTCGGCCCATCAGATCACCTCAGACGATTGAGAGCTACAATCTTGCAATCCCTACGGCGTTCTGCGCGCAAACATGCGTCTGCCCGTGAACTAAGATCGTTCAGTGAGACGAATTCTTTACGATGACCTTCATTACCATCCATAAAACATGGCGTTTGTGCAGGAACTCTCATAACTTCTCGAAAACGTTCCTAGGAATGCTATTGTTTTCTTCAGTGATGAAGCCCATTTTCATATGTTCATATGTTTCAAGTGTATACGTTAACAAGCGGAACATGCGCTATTGGGCTGATACCAATCCCCTAGATTTGTATCAAAGCAGTAGTGGTATCACCACTGGTTTTTTTTTAAGAAAATGAGGTCACCACCAAATGAGAACACCTCTCGGGGCGCTTCATCTCAATAAGGGCCGATTTGTAGTGGCCAGCTCGCTCACCCAATTTGGCCATTTGCGATTTCGTTTTGTGGGTTATTTGAAATCCCGGGTTTTGTCAACCATCCAAGGACCCTACAAGACCTGAAGGCCAATAATCTGGCAGAGATTGCCAACATACCCGCTGATAAGGGTCATGGCTAGCGTCAAAACACTTTTTCAGTGTATGGACAAAGAGGGGCATCACCTACCTGACATGGTTTTCAAAACTATGTAAAACTGGTTGAAATAAAGTATAACATTGTTCCGACTATTTGCCAGCGTGTTGTTACTTTCCTACAAATTTGATAATATACTTAACAAGTACAGGGTGCGGCAACATAACTTTATGCCCATTTTATGAATCACATTTTTTTCTTTTTCTTTCCATAATGTAGGAACATATCTAAAGTTACAAATTAATACAATAGATATGTTCCTACATTATAGAAAGAAAAAAAAATCGTTATCGAAAGCAAGACGAGACAAATCGGAGCAATGAGTAATATAATCCAAATAAATGCCATGCGCAGCCCGGCTGCCCTTGACCTATTAAGGGCTACCGTCCACGAACTAACAATAGACATTGTCATAATCAGTAAACCAAACAAAAAACCATGAAGAACGGCTGGATCACGGATGATAAAAATGATGCGGCAATCTTTATATGCAACAAGGACCTAGCGGTCTTAAAACACGGAGGTGGAGCCGGCTTTGCATGGGTGGAGCTAGTAGAACTTGTGATATATAGCTGCTATCTATCACCAAGCAGTAGCCCCTAGGAATTAGAGCTATCCCTATCCACCCTCGGCCAAGACATTCGGTGCCAAACCAAGCGCAAACTAGTCGGAGGAGACTTCAATGCAAAATGCCCCTATTGTGGCTCCTCAGGTACAGATAAACGCAGAGAAATTATCTTGGACTGGATCTCAGAACTCGATCTATATGTGAGTAACGTAGGAAACTCGCCCACTTTTGAACGCAGGAGCAGCTCCTCCATATTAGACCTTACTCTTGCTACGGCCGACCTTGTGCATAAAATTCAAAACTGGCAGGTGCTAACGAGGGAAACACTAAGTGACTACAGATACTTGTCATACCGTATAGACGTAGGTACAATAAATCCATCTGCAAAAAAATGCACTCGCAGGGGGTGGCACGCAAAAATTATAAACGAGGACACTACACATTTTGTATCGACTTAGGTACAATAAATCCATCTGCAAAAAAATGCACTCGCAGGGGGTGGCACGCAAAAATTATAAACGAGGACAAATTCGCCAATAAGCCGAACAAGGAAATTCACAACACAAATGACCGCTCACCTGATGCTCTCTACTGTGTACTACAAAAAACTTGCAAAGATATCCTTATGCCAAAAAAGCCTTCGAAAAGAATACAGGTATACTGGTGGTCCTGGTGGAACGCGAAAATTGCTGAGATGAGAAAGATCTGTTTTGCTAAAAGACGTGCCTACCAACGGAAAGGGAAGAGAAATCCAAACCCAGACATAGAAGCTACGTACAGAAATTCTTACGCCACAGCAAAAAAGAACTTACGCACAGAAATCAACAGATCCAAAAGGGACCACTGGCGTCAACTCTGCGATAAAATATATTAAAACGTGTGGGGTGACTCATATTCCATTGCTACCCGAGAACTCAAAGTAAGATCTCCAAATTTGAAAATGACCATGAAAAAGGTGCGAGAAGTGATGAAGGTTCTCTTCCCCAAGCACCGGAAACTACAGTGGGTTTTACCGGAAGTTAAAGACACTCCTGAATTTTCTATTGAGGAGTTGAACAGGGCCAGCCAACGTCTTCGAAATGGTAGAGCACCAGGACCCGACACTCTCCCACTAGAAGTTGTAAAGATTGCCGTAAACAGACAACCAAAATTCGTTCTAGAAGTCATGAACAATATAATAGCAGATGGCAGATTCCCGGATAGGTGGAAGATAGCAAGGTTGGTCCTCCTTCGGAAAGGTGAAAAGCCCATACACGAACCATCCTCTTACAGACCAATATGCTTGCTGGATGTCCTCGGGAAACTACTTACAACTGATCCTAGCCAGAATTAAAGCGGAATTGGACAAGGGTAGAGGTGTTTCCGATAGACAATATGGGTTCAGAGAGGGAAGGTCCACGGTCGATGCCGTTCTGAGGGTGATCAAAGTGACAGAAAAAGCTACAAGCGGTACACGAAGAAGACGTAATATGACGGCGCTGATAACCCTAGACATAAAAATGCTTTTAACTCTGCAGCCTGTGAAATGATTATGGAAGAGCTAACTAACAGAAAGTTTACCCCATACCTGTTGCGGCTGGTGCGCAGCTACCTCTCAAATAGCAGAATACATATGGAAGCCGGCGATGAGGTGAAGTAAATAGTGGTGTTCCTCAAGGATCAGTGTTGGGCCCTACTTTATGGAACATTCTATACGATGGCGTGTTAAGTCTCGTTTTTTCCCGCGGGGTAGAAATAGTAGGATTCGCCGATGACCTAGCTTTAGTTGCAACAGGGAAAACTGAAGAAGAACTAATGAGAAAGGCAAACATCGCCATAAAGCAGGTCGATAAATGGCCAGAGAGAAAAAACCTTAAGCTAGACCCTGAAAAAACAGAAGCTGTACTTCTCACCTCACTGGCAATAGAAAAATGGGACCTATATAATTCAACTGGAGATCACACCGAAACAAGAAGTCAAGTACCTAGGCATCACTATTGAACAGAAACTATCTTTCAAAGCACACCTTAAGAAAAATACAGAAAAAGCCCTAAAAATTACATCGGCCCTAGGAAAATTATTGCCTAACACCTGCGGTCCGAAAAGCAGTAAAAGAAGACTGCTGTGCTCGGTGGTTCACTCGACCATTCTCTATGGAGCCCCGGTCTCGGCTAGAGCCATTGAAAAGGGTTACATGAAAGGGATGCTCACCTCTGTACATAGAAAAGTGGCCATCAAAGTATGCAGTGCATACAGGATATATCTAGTTGCAGACTATCTCCAGGGAAGGTGTGTAGGTGATTGCTGGCATCGTCCCGATAGAGTGCAAAATCCACGAGAAAGTCCAATTATATAAGACAAGGAACTGGGCAAATAGGACATAAAGACAAAACATTGCAAATAACCTAATACATATAGACTGGCAAAAGTCATGGAGTATGTCCAAAACAGGACATTAGACCAAACTATTGATCGCAAAACTTAAACCTTGGCTAACACGGAACAATGGTGCTAAGATAACTTACCATCTAACACAGGCCCTCAGCGGCCACGGATGCTTCAGGGAGTATCTACATAGTTTTGGCAGCGCAAGTGACGCAAAGTGTGTATACTGCGGCGACGTGGACAGTGCACTTCATACTGTATTTGAATGCAGTAGGTGAATATCCGAGAGGGACAGATGGAAGGAGCAGACAGACCTCACCCTAGAGGTGCAAACACTGGTAGACGCGATGCTGAGATCACCAGAGGACTGGACATACACGGAGACAATGATACGTGACATCCTGACACAAAAATGACAAGACGAACGGACGAAAATCAACTACAAAAAGGAATACCAAAACTATAGAGCCAGATTCCGGACGTCCGGGCTGCTCACCCTGAAGGAATGCGCAAGCGATACCGGGGTGGCGTACTTTTTTTTAAGCTAAGTGGAAGTAGGGGTTTAGTGAGTGAGATCCTCACACACAGGCTAGTAGAGCTTCCCCCAAACCACATATAAAAAAAAGAAAGAAAAAGAAAAAAATGTGATTCATAAAATGGGCATAAAGTTATGTTGCCCCACCCTGTACTTGATTATCAAGTTTCTTGCAAAGTAATAACATGCTAGCAAACAGTCTAAACGGCTTGTGGAAAATTAGTTCAACTGATACTGCTCTGTTGGATAGTGTTCATTTTATATTTACTTCTCTAAATTGTATAATCAGGAGGTTCTTACTTTATTTTACGACCTAAGTAAAGCATTGGATTCTTTTGATCGCAAGCTCCTACCACCAAATTGAAGATATTGGAGTTAGAGGCGTCGCCAAGAACTGGGTAAAATCTTCCTGGCATCAGTGGGACGAACAGTGATCGTAAACGGTTCAAAATCGGAAAGTAAATTAAAGAAGTGGGTGGTACCCCAAGGCTCTCTAATGGGACAAACTCTATTCTTGATATTTGTTAATGATCTGGCACAAAAAAAGAATGTTCAATGCAATTATATTTTGTACGCTGACGATACCAACATTTTAATATCTAACCCAAATATAGACGATTTAATTAAAATTTGCAATTTAAAATCAGAAACGTTAAAAGGATGATATACATCTTTAATGGACTATAAATATACGCAAAACTTACTTCATGATTATAGTTTAAGATTTGATCAAAAATCATCCAAAGGGTAGGCCGAATAAATTAAATTTATAGTGGTAACACTTGATCAAAAGCTAAAACGGGACTTTCATATTGTAGTAACATGTTCGACATTAAGTACTGTGTGTTATCTGATTCGAAACCTAAGAGAATGTGTACAGAAAATTAAAGAAGTGGGTGGTACCCCAAGGCTCTCTAATGGGACAAACTCTATTCTTGATATTAGGTAATGATCTGGCACAAACAAAGAATGTTCAATGCAATTATATATTTTGTACGCTGACGATAACAACATTTTAATATCTAACCCAAACATAGACTATCTGATTCTAAACATAAGAGAATGTGTAAAAGTTGATATTCTGCAAATATTTTACCACGTCATCGTTCAGTCTAGCTTGTCATACGGTCTGATATTTTGGGGTCAGCATCAAATATTCAGGCCGTATTTAAAATGCACAAAAAGATATTACAAGCGATAATCAATGAACATCCTCTTCCTGACCGTCTTTGTCAAGCACAACATTTTAACTCTACGCTCCTTCTCCCACGTGCCAATAAAAAATTTCAACGTGTCAGCTGTGACACGCATGCAAGAAGGTTCGCCACCACTGTTATAGACCAAACCCTAGAAATTAAAACGAGAATTGAAATGGCCAGAAGCACATTTCTTAAAATGCGTGTGTTTCGTAGTGATAGACAGCTAAAACTTGTTCTACTTACAAAAATACTAAGAGGCTACGTGTTCTCCATTCTACTATATGGAATGGAAGCAAGGACTTTAAAACAAACACAAATAAAAAAGCTAGAAGCCCTTGAGATGTGGTGTTATAGACGAATTAAAATACCAAGGACGGATAAAGAGACGAACACTAGAGTAATGGAATACATGAACAAGCAACGTGAAATAATACAAACAATAAAATGAAGGAAGCTGCAATATCTAGGCCATATATCCAGAGAAGAAAAGTATGAGTTGCTTCAACTGATAATGCAGGGCAAAGTAATAGGCAAACCTGAGAGAATGGTATGATACCACATCGCAAGAGTTATTCCGAGCTACCGCTTCCAAGATGAAGATAGCGATGATGATTGCAAACCTCCTGAAAGGAGATGCCATATGAAGAAGAAGAAGATAATATACAGGACTGTATATTAGGGGTATTATATACAGGATATATAAGGCATAATATACTGGACTATATATAATTAATTTACAGGACTTTACCATATATTAAGTTTTATGTAAATAAAACTTGGGAGCAACAAACCAATTACTTGACCAAAAAACTACTGTAATCAGTTAAATAACAAGTTCGTCGTAATGGTTTTTTGAACGTTTATAGATAAGTTTTGTAGATATTTTTAAGTTCGATATGGAATTAATTGCTTGAATGATAATTGATTGATTGCAATTGGTAAATAATTTGCATGAAATTAAACGACAAACAATTTTAAATTAATTCCTTCAAATTGTTGTTGGCTGTTTTGTTTTTGTTTCTATCACAATTTCATAGTATTTTGTAATTTATACGTCAGCGACTTACAATTGCATTTGTAGAAGTCGTTTTCATCTAGTCAATTAAGGATTCATTTTTTACTTTGTCTTAACCCCTCGTATCTGGAGGTCAAATATTTTATCGCCGTCGTGCTGCACACAAAATAATTAAACGGTTTTAATATTCAATCGATGCGTTCCGAACAATGTTAATTATAATTGATATTCTGGTTTCTTCTCGGCAACCTGACATAGTTCAGTTCTATTTGGCAATCAATAACATCAACAATTTTAATTATTGACTAGAACTAAAGCCTAAATTTATTAGTCAATATCAGAATTAGAGAAATATATTTAAACCTATTTTTTAGAGTTCTCCACACAAATTAACATTCAATAATTTTAACTAAAGCATTTATTAATAGATAAATGAGATAAAACAATTTAAACTAGATACCAGGCTTGGTATATAATATCTAGTTTTACATATATTTTTTTACATTTTGAGAGTAGGAAATGCATTATGCACACCAAGGTAGTGGCGGACCCGCCCCGACTAAAACCTCCTCTTATGACTTCTCATTTTCCTGGAACCGCGTGAGCATTTCTTCGGGAAAAGAGAACTGACATGCTAATCAACCTATATACGTTTCTTCTTTTTTTCCGTTTTTGTACGATATTCAGTGCATGAGTGTCCACAATATTCCACGAATCCTGGTTAATAAGCATGAACTCCACACAATTATGGCTACTTAGTGTGACTTCCACTGCATTATGTACTGCGTCTATTAGCACACTTTCTACACTTATTACAGTGAAGGAACACGTGGTTTGCATCTTCAACCACCAAGCATTTTAGGCATAAGTCACTATCATTGAGGTGGAAGCGATTCCGATAGCTATTGAACCACCCGTGTCCACTCAGCAATTGGCAGAGGTAGAAATTTATCTCTCCGAGCCCTACCCATTTTGTAAGATCTGGGATCAGTAACCGTGTCCATGCCCCTTTTTCGGTTTCCGTTGCCCATTTTCGCTGCCATTCGGTAAGTATCTCCCAGTCGGTGCTACTATATATTCCTTTGGCAATTTGATACTGAAGGCATATCTTTTTAATTTGAAGATCAATGGGTGGAATTCCGGTAAGTACCAATGCAGCTTCCGTAAATAAAGTTCGAAAACTGCAGCATATCCTAAGCGCCACTCTGCGTTGCACCCCT
This sequence comes from Phosphuga atrata, assembly GCA_944588485.1. Lineage (NCBI taxonomy): Eukaryota > Metazoa > Arthropoda > Insecta > Coleoptera > Silphidae > Phosphuga > Phosphuga atrata. The sequence continues at coordinate 5,670,804 of OX155901.1, forward strand.
GGCACGAGTTTTCTATATTTTTCCCTCTTGGTAGCTTTGCTCCATATGGGAGCTGCATACAGGAGAATCGAGTGTGCCACGTTAGCTAGAGTCTTCCTGTTGGGTGATTTTGGTCCCCCTAGGTTTGGCATAATTCTGCTTAGTGCCATTATAGACTTTTCAGCTTTGATGCTGCATGTTGCCACATGTTCCTTCATTTCCTAATTGTGATCGAATACTACTCCAAGATATTTCAACCGCGATTTTGTCTCTATCACTTTATTTTCTAGCTGCAAGGTGGCTCTTTTAAATTTCCTGCCTCCCTAAAGTATTAGGGTTTCTGTCTTCTCTGCTGCCAGTTTCAGGCCCTTCTTGCGGATCCCGACGACAGCTTAGCCTATACCCAGTTAGTGTTACCGACTAACTCCAGCTGTGTTTTTGCTTTGCAAATAACGGCTGTATCATCCGAGAATCCAATAATGGTTGTCGCGGTAGGTACTTCTATTGTAAGCACAGAATCACAGGTCTTGCCTCGTACTGTCTGATCTGAGAATTATAGAAAGTGTTCCACGGGATAGGTCCCAGATTAGAGCCTTCTGGTACTACTTCACATTCCATTTGCATGTTCAAGCCCAACAAGTATAGACCATTCCGGTAGATAGTCTGATATTATTCGGCGGAGGTACATTGATACTCCCATGTCTTTGAGCGCCAGCATGATTATTTCCCACGTTGCAGAGTTGAAAGCATTGCGGATATCTAGCGTAGCCATTACGCTACATTAGTTCTCCGCCTTTAATTTGATGCTATTTACTTCTTTAATCTTCAGCACCTCTTGCAATGCATCAGTGGTAGACCGGCTTTTCCTGAATCCGTATTGGTGGTTATATAGTTTCCCATCGATTTCGCAATGGAGCCTGTTTGCAAAAACTCTTTCAAATAGTTTCCCAAATACGTCCAGTAGACAGTTTGGCCCAAATTCAGTGGAGTCATGTTTCTGGGTAAGAACCAATTTCGCTATCTTCCATTGACGTGGAAAGATTCCATTTTGTAGGTGTGTGTTATAAACTTGTGGAAAGGTGTCGAGTTCCGATAGGGCTGAGGATAGGCCAACCCCTATGTAAACGTAAGCACATATGGTGGAACAGAGTATGCGACCAAGCAATAGAAGACAGACTAAGCGCTTGCAACAAAACGCCAGAAAAAAGGTAGGAGTTCCTGTGCATTCGGAAACATTAATCAAAAATAATTAGAAAAGATAAACGTAGTTATGAAATAAAACGATTGAGGAAATAGAACAAGAATTTACAAAGGATAATACTAGGAGTTTTTACCGAATTTTTAAAGAGAAGCTGACCGGATATCGTCTATCCAGCCTGTGCTTTCGTCAATCTGATCGTTCAATGGAGACAAACACCAATGAGAATTGTCAAATATTAGCTGAATACTTCAACAATCTTCTCAACTGCGACCCTCCATCCAGCAAGTTGATTTCTGAACAATCTGAATCCAATCTATATTCCGGAAGGCGGCACTTCCTTCCAGGATAACTTCACTCATTCATTGAAAAACGACAAAGCCCTTGTAAAACATGGAATCATTGCCGAGTTAGAAACTGGCTGACGACAACCTCATTCGCGAAATACACAATATAATATGTGATTTTGGGTGACCGTACAAATCCCCCCAGAGTGAAAATGTGCACTTATACACCCGCTTCATAAAAAGGTGATAAGATGAACCCGAACAACTATAGAAGCCATTCCCTCCTCCCAGTAACGTACAAAATTCTTTCTAAACCTCTCTTGAACAGACTTGAACCTCAAGTAGACCCACAGATAGAAGAATATCAGGTAGGTTTCCATAAGGGGCGCTCATTCACGGAGCAAATTTGGAATCTAAAGACAATCTTGCAAATACAGTCTTGTAGAAATACCGTGGTTATCTATTTGTTTTCGAAAAGGCCTACGACTCTGTCGACAGACCAACTCTCTTCAGCATTCTGGAAGAGTTCAAAATTGATAGGAAACCCAGGGCATGAATTCAAATTCTCATTGATACTACATCAAGGGTTAAATTTGGTGGAGAAATTTCACTACCTTTTGAAATACACACGGGTGTAATACACACAGGTTCGACAAGACGATGGACTTTCACCCATCCTTTTTTATATGGCCCTGGAAACAATAATCAGAATTTGGGAAAAAGAGATTGAGTGTATAATACCCATTGGTAAAAGAAGAGATTATAGAGCTACTATCAAATATTTAACGTTTTATATATTTATATATATATATATATATATATATATATATATATATATATATATATATATATATATATATATATAAATATATATATATATATATATATATATATATATATATATATATATATATATATATAGATTGATGAATATTATTGATATTTGGAGAAATATCAATTGAAAAGTAAAAAAGTATACATCACTTGAAAAGTAAAAACTTAGGGGAAGAAAAAAATATAGATTAGACAGATAGAGACATTTGGAAATTGAATAAAGAATTTATAATCTTCCTGAATAGAAATGTTAGTGAATTGTTGTTATTTAATATCCATTGGTCCATATTTGATTTGGAATTCGATTCAGTTTCATTCTAACAAAATAATCAAATAAGTTCACAACTGATTTGTTAACAAAAACGTGATATAATCCATTTGACCTAATTGAAATCAAATGTTTGGGACATCAAACACAATATTGAATGTCTAATTTAATTAGTAGATTTCATTATTTGCTCATACTATTGCAAACGCATCTATTGAATCACTAAATGTTTCACCTACAAAATTGTTTGACTGTCCAGTCTTGAATGTATAGTGATGTCCGTATAGTCTTGTCTCTCTAGTCTTGTCTGCCTAGTCTTGTATGTCTAGTCTTGTCTGTTTAGTCTTTCCTGACTTTCCTGACTTTTTTTTTTTTTTTTTAAGGAAAGTTTGGTTGTATTTGCAATTAAAGACAAATTACTAAAAAACATTCCTTTCGCTTCGCACTTTACACTGGAATCCGCTCTCGCATTTCTTCAGTGTAAGGGCTGTCCGTTCTACTTCCTGCTGTCTTTCTCCTTGGTTTCAACAATCTTCCGAACGACGGTATATACTTCTTTCCATGACTTCTCCGATCCTGTTAGCCCCTCCATCATGTTGTACGCATTAAACGTATGTCCAGTGGTATTCGCGAAGTTCGTTCTGTCTTGTGTCCAGTTCGGGCAATTAAAAAGCGTATGGTTTACATCGTCTACCTCACCGCAGTAATTACATCCGTCCGTTTCTGCTCTCCTGCGATCATACAGATATTTCCTGAAACACCCGTGGCCTGACAAAGCTTGAGTTAAGTAATAGTCTGTTTCACCATAGTTCCTCCTTGTCCATTTTTCTATATCTGGAATTAAGAACCAAGTCCATCGTTCATAAGTTGCATTATTCCATTTTTCTTGCCAACTCCTCATCAAATTTTCTCTGGCTTTTACCTTTTTGATCCCGTTATACTTTTCCTGTCTTTCTTTGATTTGGAGTTCTACCGGAGGAATTCCTGCTATAACTCCCACCCCTTCCGCTGATATTGTCCTGTATGCGCAGCATGCTCTGATACACAGCAAACGCACGATTCTAGTAAGACTAAGAATTCTTGTTTTAGTTTCTGTAACAATATGCCAGGCTGGTGCTCCATACAATAATTGGGACTGGACCACGCTAAGAAGTAGTTTTCGTTTGGATCCTTTGGGTCCGCCGATATTTGGCAGAAGACTAGCGAGAGCATTTGCCGTCTTTTCCGCCTTCTGAGTAATTTTGTTCACGTGATGCACAAAGGATAACTTGGTGTCCAGCCATACTCCCAGATATTTTACAGCTGTAGTAGGGGTTACCGTAAAACCTTTGGCATTAAAACTGATCAGGCATGTCGTTCGTTTGGGTGTTAAAAGTACTGCTTTCGTCTTCTCTGGCGCCAGTTGAAGTTGCCGCTGCTCAAGCCAGTTTTGCACTCTTTGTAGCCCCGTATTACCTGTATCCATTAGGATGGATTCTTCTTTTGCGGTTACCACCATCGCCACGTCTTCGGCGAATCCAATTAAGGTTATTCCCCTCGGCATTTCCGTTTTCAGCAGGTCATCATAGAGTATATTCCACAGGGTGGGGGCCAAGACTGATCCCTGTGGTACACCACTGTTTATCCTTATTTTTTTAATTTTTCCTTCTGCCTCTATGATGAGTTCTCTTTTCGATAGATATGACACTAAAATATTAATAAGGCTATCCTCTATCTTCCTCTTTCTCAATTCATTTAATATTTGTTGCCACGAGACACTATTGAAGGCATTCTTCACATCGAGTGTTATTACGGCACACAGTCTCCGGTGTCGAGCTGAGTAGGCACTAGCTTCTCTGGCAATTTTAATCACTTTTATTATGGCATCCACTCTGTCGACCTTCTCTAAATCCAAACTGATTGTCAGACAGGTCCCCTGTTCGTATAAGTTCTTTTTGGAGTCCAGCTAATATTAATTTTTCGTATAATTTACCCTCTACGTCCAAAAGGCAGATTGGTCTAAAAGATGAAGCATTTTCTAAAGGCATTTTACCCTTCCTTAACAAAACAAGTTTCGCTCGCTTCCACTCTGCTGGGAATTTCGCCTCGGCTGCCAGTTTATTATATACGGCTAATATATAATCCGGTCTTTCCGCTGCAACTCGCTTTACCAATTCTACTGGAATATATCCTGGCCCTGGTGCTTTATTGTTTTTCAATTTTTGGCAGGCTATCTGCAGTTCATCCGATGTGAAGTCGACAAAACTAGCGTCTTTATTACAAATAAAATTTACTTCCTCGTGGTCTGGGAAAAAGTGATCAACTACTTTTTCTACTGTTTCCATATTTAGTTTCAATGAAGGTCCTGTCAGCCTTTTCTTGATCGTTTTGTAGCCATCCCCCCAGACATCATTATCTATATTCTTACAGAGAATTTTCCAGTGTTTTATTTTCGATGCTTTAATAGCGTTTCTCAAAATTTTCTTGCTCTTTGTATATTCGTCCCATAGGAGCCGGTTAACTTCGGGTAAATTTCTTGCCGCGTTTCTGGTGTAGGTCCTTCTTCTGCGAACACATTCTTTGTGCAGTACAGATATATCCTCCGTCCACCAGTATACCGGTGCTCTTCTGGTTTGGGTACTACGTTTTGGCATAGATTTATCGCATAATTTTGCAAGGGTATTGCAAAAGCCTCTTGCAGATGTTGTGTCATCATTTTCTTCTATTCCGTCTAATGCATGTTGCAGTTTCTGTTGATCCATCTTGCAGACTTGCCATCCTTTACTTGAATTTCTCCTTAAATTATGTGTCTGTTTCCTGGTTGAGATATCAAAAACAATAAAGTTATGATCATTTAGAGATTCTTTTTCACTCACTTCCCATCCGTTAATGCTTGTTCTAACGTCTTCTGTTATTATTGTCAGGTCTAAAATTGAGGAGTAGTCCTTTCTTTGAAACGTAGGTTTCTGTCCATCATTGAGAATAACTAAATTATTAGCTGCAACCCACTCTGTAATGATTTGGCCCCTTTTGTCCGAGAGATCCATACCCCATTGCGGTGATTTTGCGTTGAAGTCGCCAGCCACAATAGATTTTTCTTTTGTATTTTTAATTTCACTTCCGATTGCATGCAACATTTCCTCAAGAGATTGTATGTTGTCATTTCCAGAGGAATAACAACTATAAAGAGTAAAATCTGATGTTTTAATATACGTAAACCCGGGGCCTTGTCCATGTTTTTTAATTATAAGATCGCAGTCTACTACTTTTATTGCTGTGTCCATTTGTTCGTCGTATAACCAGTCCATTCTGTTTTTAATAGCCTTGCGATTCGGTTCACTGAGAACTAAGATTCCTGCCGCTATGTCTTTGGCGGTAGCAAGCGCCATATCGTGAGCAGGCCGGCTCCTGTTCGTGTTAATTTGTAATATTCTTATTTTCTTTACGTTCTTGTCGCCTACCTCCATTGTTCATTGGGCATTTGGAATTTCCTGATTGATGTCCCTCTTGTTTACAGTGAACACAAAATGGCCTATTTGTGCATTCAATTGCTCGGTGCCCATCTTTTCCACACTTTAAGCACATGTGCTCTCTGTCTGGACCTTTACATTGGGTTTTAACATGACCATGATCCCAGCATCTGTAGCATTTAAGTTCTTTTTCTCTTTCTACGATTTTGCAGTTTGTCCATCCAATTTTGATTTTTTCGAGACCAATGAATTTTATGGCGTCAGTTTCAGACATTATAATTGTGACATTCTGTTTGTTTCCATAGGCTGGTCGTAGGGCTCTTACCTCAAATTTTTCGGGTTTAATGGAGGTGGATTTTGTAATAGCCTCTTTGATTTCCGCCTCTGTTACAACCTCATCCATTCCTTTTACATGGATTATTTTTTTGTTTACTCGAAGAGATGTGGTCGCCCCTGGTATTTTCCCATGAATTTCCTTTTTCAGAATTTCGGCTTTATCAGCTCCGTCCTTCACTGTTAGCAGAAGTTCCCCATTTTTAGTTTTGATTATATCTTCAATTTCTACACCGATTTCAGTAGGGTTTACTGTTTGTCTAACTGTTTTAAGCAGATCAGCATATGACTTGCCATTCATTTTAATGAGAAGAGCTTCTTGGTTTCTAGGTTTTTTTGAAGTGTTTGCCAAGGGGTGGTTACTACTAATTTTATTGAATATTGATGAATTTTCTAGTCTAGTCAATTCGTTGTCTAGTTATTGTTCTAGTTATTGTCTAGTTAATTCGTTGTTCTAAACATTATAGTTTCTACATTAGAGTCTGCAAAAAGGTATTCCATTTGCCTCGCGAACATAAGTCCGCTTATTCCGTCTAACTCAGGTACGGCTATTTTCGTCTTGTTTTTTTTTTTGCATGTAGTTCTTTATTGATTTGAGCGATTTGAAGCAGTTTTCATCATCGATTTCTAAAGTCACATCGTCGAGGAGTACCGGATAGTGTATTTCTCTAGACGTGAATGATACGTTTCCCTCATTATCAGGGAAACCTAGCGAGTGTGTCATCATGGCCTCTTCTCCTTTTGTTTTATTTTGTCCTTTAAGTCCGTTTATACCTCCAAATTTATTAATTGCTACCTCAACTGATTTGTTTTGGGTGTCGAAATTAGTGCTGCAGGGGAGTATAATTTCGTAATCTATTGGAGCCTCCCATATGTTTCCTCTTTCAACTTTTATTCTAGGAAATACTTCATTTATCCAGTCTTCTTCTGGAATTTGATGAAAATTTTCGAACGTTTCTGTTTCTTTTAATGCCTGTCTTCTATTTATTCTAATTTCTGCCTTCTGGCATTCTTCACACATACTTTTTTTGGTAAGTTTGGTTATTTTCTGCGCATGGTGTAGTTCCATGGATTTCACTTGTTTCCATAACTTTACATTTTCCTCGTGCATTTTCGACTCACTTCTTTCTTTTCCAGTTTCATTTGCTGCCTCTGTAAACCAATCTTTCAGTTTTTTCTCTGGAGTTGTTCGGCTTGTAGTGATATTTTTCCCGTTAATTCTTTTAATCCCTTTTTTGGATTATACAAGTCTTTGACTGTGTTGTCCATCAGCCTTATTTGTGTAAACAGCGTTTCTAGAATAGATTGAAACACATTTCCTTTCCTCCTGATGTCCTTTGAATTCACTTCTAAATTCTGGGAATCTGAAGTTGGTTCACCTTGCTCCAAGTTTTGGTTTTCCATTTAAGATTTCATTTGATCCTTGCTTACGGTGTCCAAAGACTCCATTTGGAGTAAGAGTAGTATTTAACTATGCTTATACTCTGTATAAAACGTTTGAATGTGTCGATAAAATTTTAATGAAATTCTATTGACAGCCGTCAAATTTATTAATTAGTCTTTCCTGACTAGTCTTGTCTGTGTGGTGTTGTTTGTCTAGTTTAGTCTGCCTAGTCTTATCTGTCTAGTCTTGTCTCTCTAGTCTTGTCTGTCTAGTCCTGTCTGTCTAATCTTGTCTGTCTAATCTTGTCTGTCTAGTCTTGCCTGTCTAGTTTTGTCTGTCTAGTCTTGTCTGTCTAGTCTTGCCTGTCTAGTCTTGTCTCTCTAGTCTGTCTGTCTGGTCTTGTCTGTCTAGTCTTGTCTGTCTAGTTATGTCTGTCTAGTCTTGTCTGACTTGTCCTGCATACAAAAAAAGTGCTGTCCAAAAAATGACTAACATTATCCGAATCAACCTGAAAACCAAGACAGATATTCTGATGGTTAGCAAACAAAATAAAAAAATAGTGAGCGCGGGTGGCTGGTTTACTGACCAGAGAAAAGATGCTGCAATACTAGTCATAAATCGCAACCTACCGATAATAAAACCGGATGGAAGTGGAGCAGGTTATGTATGGATAGAGACCCTGGACTATGCCATATATAGCTGCTATCTCTCACCTAACGCCCCGATAAACCAGATCAAAAAACAACTGAGGTCTGAAATAAACACGGCCAAGCAAAAACATTGGAAGAAACTGTGCAAAGACCTGGACTACGACACATGGGAGATGCCTTCCAAATCTGCAAGAAAAGGCTGAAGGTCCAACAATCAAATGTCAACATGCCTATGAAAGAAATTTCGTTCTAGTCTTGTCTGTCTAGTCTTGTCTGTCTAGTCTTGTCTGTCTAGTCTTGTCTGTCTAGTCTTGTCTGTCTAGTCTTGTCTGTCTAGTCTTGTCTGTCTAGTCTTGTCTGTCTAGTCTTGTCTGTCTAGTCTTGTCTGTCTAGTCTTGTCTGTCTAGTCTTGTCTGTCTAGTCTTGTCTGTCTAGTCTTGTCTGTCTAGTCTTGTCTGTCTAGTCTTGTCTGTCTAGTCTTGTCTGTCTAGTCTTGTCTGTCTAGTCTTGTCTGTCTAGTCTTGTCTGTCTAGTCTTGTCTGTCTAGTCTTGTCTGTCTAGTCTTGTCTGTCTAGTCTTGTCTGTCTAGTCTTGTCTGTCTAGTCTTGTCTGTCTAGTCTGTCTAGTCTTGTCTGTCTAGTCTTGTCTGTCTAGTCTTGTCTGTCTAGTCTTGTCTGTCTAGTCTTGTCTGTCTAGTCTTGTCTGTCTAGTCTTGTCTGTCTAGTCTTGTCTGTCTAGTCTTGTCTGTCTAGTCTGTCTAGTCTTGTCTGTCTAGTCTTGTCTGTCTAGTCTTGTCTGTCTAGTCTTGTCTGTCTAGTCTGTCTAGTCTTGTCTGTCTAGTCTTGTTTGTCTAGTCTTGTCTGTCTAGTCTTGTCTGTCTAGTCTTGTCTGTCTAGTCTTGTCTGTCTAGTCTTGTCTGTCTAGTCTTGTCTGTCTAGTCTTGTCTGTCTAGTCTTGTCTGTCTAGTCTTGTCTGTCTAGTCTTGTCTGTCTAGTCTTGTCTGTCTAGTCTTGTCTGTCTAGTCTTGTCTGTCTAGTCTTGTCTGTCTAGTCTTGTCTGTCTAGTCTTGTCTGTCTAGTCTTGTCTGTCTAGTCTTGTCTGTCTAGTCTTGTCTGTCTAGTCTTGTCTGTCTAGTCTTGTCTGTCTAGTCTTGTCTGTCTAGTCTTGTCTGTCTAGTCTTGTCTGTCTAGTCTTGTCTGTCTAGTCTTGTCTGTCTAGTCTTGTCTGTCTAGTCTTGTCTGTCTAGTCTTGTCTGTCTAGTCTGTCTAGTCTTGTCTGTCTAGTCTTGTCTGTCTAGTCTTGTCTGTCTAGTCTTGTCTGTCTAGTCTGTCTAGTCTTGTCTGTCTAGTCTTGTTTGTCTAGTCTTGTCTGTCTAGTCTTGTCTGTCTAGTCTTGTCTGTCTAGTCTTGTCTGTCTAGTCTTGTCTGTCTAGTCTTGTCTGTCTAGTCTTGTCTGTCTAGTCTTGTCTGTCTAGTCTTGTCTGTCTAGTCTTGTCTGTCTAGTCTTGTCTGTCTAGTCTTGTCTGTCTAGTCTTGTCTGTCTAGTCTTGTCTGTCTAGTCTTGTCTGTCTAGTCTTGTCTGTCTAGTCTTGTCTGTCTAGTCTTGTCTGTCTAGTCTTGTCTGTCTAGTCTTGTCTGTCTAGTCTTGTCTGTCTAGTCTTGTCTGTCTAGTCTTGTCTGTCTAGTCTTGTCTGTCTAGTCTTGTCTGTCTAGTCTTGTCTGTCTAGTCTTGTCTGTCTAGTCTTGTCTGTCTAGTCTTGTCTGTCTAGTCTTGTCTGTCTAGTCTTGTCTGTCTAGTCTTGTCTGTCTAGTCTTGTCTGTCTAGTCTTGTCTGTGTAGTCTTGTCTGTCTAGTCTTGTCTGTCTAGTCTTGTCTGTCTAGTCTTGTCTGTCTAGTTTTGTCTGTCTAGTCTTGTCTGTCTAGTCTTGTCTGTCTAGTCTTGTCTGTCTAGTCTTGTCTGTCTAGTCTTGTCTGACTAGTCTTGCCTATCTAGTCCTTTCTATCTATTCTTGTTTGTCCAGTCTTGTCTGTCTAGTCTTTCGACAGCAGCGACAATAATATTGGTATAGAATTTTGTAACCATTTACAATATTTGTTTTTACACACGAGAGCCAAATAAGTAAGAAAACACATTTTTTACCAAGTTTCTTGCAACGAATGCACGTGTGTGTCGTATATTTATACAACTTTATTGAATGTGAACTATTCTAATTTCCTTTGAATTTTGCTCCAAAGGCATTTTTATAGGTAACTACTAACCAGAACAGATACAATCGAAAGATATTCAAGCAGCGCTAAATATATTCACCAATCTGATATTTGGTTTTATCGGTTTAATCTTGAATTATTTTATTTGTCTTGTAGCCAAACGTATACGTCTAAAACGCAATACATATCTAAAAGTCTTTTTAAAGTTGTATATTTTGTTCAACAATAACAAATTTGCGTATTTTGCACAAAAGAAAAACGTGGGTTTAGATTTTGTTCGCAATAAACTGAAGATTATAGTCTATCGTAGCTGTCGTCTGCTTGCCAATTGGGATCTTGAACAGACCGAAATGTATCTTAATGTTGATTAAAAAGACTCCTTTTGGATAAAGATCTATCTATCTGAAATTTGCTATATATAATATTAGCAATTTATGTACCTTGTACCTTATGTACCTTTATGTACCTTGTACATTGATTATGTAACCATTAATCTTAACTATTTAGGGTTTATTAGTTCTGTTGTCGACTCAAATAAACTTAAACAAAAACTCAAAAAATCCTGAAGGTTTATCTAGTTTAGTTTCTACAATTAATAGGCAAACAAATTTCGCAATTTGTTTGTTTATTGTGAACCTTTGTCAGAAAATAGATTTGAAATACGATAAACTATAAACAAAGAGGATTTTTTTTAATTTAAATTGAGATAAGCATTTATTTAGTTTGCAAATTTAATAAAAAAAGTCGCTTTGTTGTTTTTTTCTTGATATTTTTGTGATTGAGACAAATTTCGTAAGGCAAAAACTGTGTGTACAGACAACATGTTTAGTAAAAACGTCAAAAGTTTTAAAGTAAGCAAGTTATGGGACCGATAAAACACGCATTCAGCGCTCAGTTAGTGAATACGCGCGGTCTCGAGAGTACGTAGAATAGTGCTGCAATTTTTTTCTATCTGTTTATTCAAAAATAGATTTTTACTTTGTGACTGCTGTGTTGAAATAATTCAGTGCAATTTTTCGTATTTAAAAAATTGTTTGTCTTGCGATGGATTTTATTTCATTGGAACGTTTAATAATAACATGTGAAAAATCGAAGTTTTTTCTTGTATAAAAATAGGTAAATAAAAAATAATATATTATGATTCTCGACATATTATTATATATAGTATATTTTTCAAGATTTCTACAAGGTTTTTTCTCGTATAAAAATAGGTAAATAAATAATATATTATGTTTTTCGACATATTATTATGTATAGTACCTTTTTCAATATTTCTACAATTAATTCTAGTATTTATTAAACTTATTATTATCATTAATTAACTATTACTGAAAAAACAAAATAGTTAATAATCAAATTGAATTTATAAATTATATATAAACTATTGTATAGGTAGGTATATAATATACAATTGAATACCCAAATTAGTTAAAAATCAAATTAAATTGATAAATTCTATATAAATGATTGCATTGATTTATAAAATGTAAATGAAAACTCGATTTAATTAACAATCACACTACAATTTTAAATACATTTACTTATAATAAACAATTGTATACGTTTTTCAAATTACAAGAAAACAATTATGTAGTTAAAAGCAATCTTGTAATATGGTTTACGAGTAGACAATCCTCTTGGTAGCCCTGTAAATATTTAAATCTTTGGAATAAATATTTCCTGTTCTTATTTACTTTGAATAAAATATAAGTTTCTACAAGAAAAATTTACAAAGGGAGACGTAGATTCATTCGTCTATTATACGATCTAATATAAGATCGTATAATAGATCACGAGAAGCAAAAAGCTGAAAGGCCATGGTAGAAAGTATTAATATCTAATAAACATTTTGTTCCTTTGCAAATGATAGTTGAAATTCATAAAACATATTTGGTTCAAACTAAATATTTTCTTAAATGTTTGATTTGTCAATATTTCAATATCCATTTTTAATGTTTATTTTCAGAATAATATAATATTATTTCTAAATAATTGAGAAATATTTCTTTGATTATGAACGCAAATTGAATGATTTATTCATAATTGAAGAAAAATTATTGACGCATTGTTGACACGAACGTATGTAGTAGTAAATAATAACTAAATAATATATAAAACAACTACTTAATCTGTAAGTGAGTCTTTTCTGTCTAGTCTTGTCTATCAAATCATGTGTGTCTAATATTTTCTTTATAGTCTTGCTGTCTAGTCTTGTCTATCTAGTCTTGTCTATCGAGTCTAGTCTATCTAGTCTTGTCTATCTTTATTTTTTATTGTGGTTTGGGGAATTTCTACCAGCCTGCGTGTGAGGCCCTCACTCACTAAACCCCCTTTTGCACTTTAGTATTTAGTATGCGCCACCCCGGTATCGCTCGCACATTCCTTTAGGGTGGGCAGCCCAGACAACTTACTGTCGCCCTAGTTTTGTCATTTCATCAAAGATGAATCATATGTTGACGAAGTTAAAAATTTAAAAGGTATGGTCGAGACTTTGTGTAATTCTACATCCAGTAGAACAGTAATTAATCCAAGTCGGGAATATGAGGCTGATAAAATACCTGAAGATGCTAATATAATACATGAAAAAAGACCCACTAACTCTGATAAAATACCGTCAGGGCCGGCAGATTCCAAGTGCAATCCAAAATCTAAATCTCGAGTCGAAGAACAGATTGATTCAGATAATTGCCCTCCTAATGTTAAAATCCGAGGTAGTCGTTCAAGTTTCTCTAGTGCTACACCTAGACTTAAACCTATACTATTAGGTTCCGGCCCGTCTATTCTTGCACCCACCAGACAGGTGCGTCTGGTGTTTCATCTTAGCAACTGCTCTCCAGAGACGAATGAGGCGCTATTACTGTAATTTATCAAAAACACCTTAAATATTCAAGACTGCGTTTGTAAATGCCTACTTTCTGGTAGTAGATATTCCACGTTCAAGATTGGTTTAAAGGAGCCTGATGCTGTCAATTTCCTAGATCGAGTGAAGTGGCCATGCAATGTTGCTATCAGAGAATTCGTGCATATACCTAGATTGAGATCCCTCCGTGTCCATACTAATTCCGGTGCCTTTTTGTCGAAGACCTCTGATGCTACCAAGGTAAATGACAGTCATAGGGACAATCCACCTCCTCCTTTTTTAGGAGGTCCCATTCTTGCCTGACCGAATTTAAGTTCAGTGTTTACTATCAAAATGTACGTGGGCTCAACACAAAGTTTGACTTAATTTACCCTGCAATGTGTGATGTTGATTTTGACTTTGTCTTTCTAACGGAAACTTGGCTTCATGACTGTGTACAGAACGGTGAATTTATGCCGTCCTATTTTACGACTCTCAGATCTGATCGCAATTTTTCCAAATCGGGTCTCACCAGGGGTGGTGGAGTACTTTTCGCCGCAAATAATAAGCGTTTTAATCTGATCCCGGTTGACACGGCTGTTTTTTCCGAATTATTTCATACCATTGATATAGTTGCGTGCACCTGTTTGATAGCCTCCCTGAAGTGCTTGCTTGTATGCGTCTATATTCCCCCCAGTACCTTTACTTCGACGTTCGAGTCGTTCTTTGAGTACGTTGAGGTAGCAATAATGTCTGACAGTTACGATAGCATTGTAATAGCTGGTGACTTCAATCTTTCCCAGAACATTTCCGCGCACGGGAAATCTTCTGCGATTGATAATTTTATGTCTCTCTGTAATCTTAAGCAAGTGAACACTCTCAAGAATTCGGGTAATAATATGCTGGATTTTGTTTTTAGCAACCTGACGGCGTCCTGTCCCCCCTGACCTGTCCCTGAGGATATCTATAATCCTGTCCTAATGGCATATTTTACGATTCCTCCCATTCAAGGCATCTCTAAGTTTGTGTGCAATAGGAAGTTACTTCCATGCAGCAAAGCCTATAATTTTCGACGCGCCGATCTCCCCGCCCTTTACCTGGACCTTAATAGTGCTAACTTCACCTTTCCTGATGAGCGGAGCAATCAGATGAGCGGAGCGGAGTTCATCGAATGAACTTTTGGACTCTTTTTACTTCCGCTTTTATTCAGTTCTCGATATATCTTTTCCTAAGTTCTCCTCTCACAGATCCACCTATCCCAAATGGTTTTCACCCGCAATCAGTGATGGACTTCGTAAGAAACGTGCTCTGCATCGTGCCTACAAGAAATCCAGATCTACTCTTGACTACTCTGAACTCAAACGCGTCAGGTCGCTGGTTAAGTCTCAAATTAAATCTGCATTCACTAACTTTATCTCGGATTCGGCTAATAATATATCAAAAGATCCGAAAAGTTTTTGGTCATTTGTTAAGGCTAAGAAATGTCTTCCGTATTCCAGGTGAAATGTCTTTGGATGGTGCTACCTTGAACACTCCGCAGTCTATAGTAGATGGTTTTGCAAGCTACTTCAAAGGAATTTATAGAACATCGTCCCCCTTTACGAATCAATCAGATACCTCTGGTCTCCACATCTCTCTGATCAGTCTTACTAGAGCCACGGAGGATGAGGTTCTATCAACTCTCAAGCAGGCCAAGTGTAGCTTGACCAGCGGAGCGAATCTTATTCCATCTTTCTTACTTCGGGAGTGTGCGCATATTTTGGCACCTCCACTGACTACTTTATTCAACAAAATTCTCCTTGAAGGCAAGTTTCTACCTTTTTGGAAATCCTCAAAGATTTGTCCAATACAGAAATCTGGCCCGTTGACCCACATTTCAAATTATCGTCCCATATCCCTAGTTTCCAACTTCTCCAAAATATTCGAATCGATAGTTTTTAACTCCATCTTTCCCCGTATTAAGCATCTTGCTTCCACGAATCAGCATGGGTTCATGAAGGGTCGTTCCACGGTCACCAATCTTGTAGCCTTCGCTGAGTATGCTACTCCAGCTGTTTCAAGTAGCTGGCAGGTGGACTATATTTATACAGACTTCGCCAAGGCGTTCGATAGCGTCGATCATGCAGTCATGGTAAACAAGCTGCATTCCTTTGGCCTTGACGGCAAACTTATAGCTTTATTTTCCTGTTACCTTGAGGATAACTGTTACCCTGTTATCAGCTGAATTTGTAGCCTCTTCCGATGTTCCTCAGGGCTCCATCCTCGGGCCCATGTTATTCAATATGTTCATTAATGACTTGAGCGCATCTCTATCTTCCCCTCATTTACTCTTTGCTGACGACCTTAAAATCTTCAGGGCGTTCATGAACTCTGTTGACTGTCATCTTTTGCAAACTAGTCTAAACATCTTAGGGGAATGGTGTGAAGTCAACAAGTTGGACCTTAATCTTAGCAAGTGTAAAGTTTTTCTTCTGGACTGGTCCACCTCTGGTCTTTTCTGGACTCCAGCAACGGATTGAGTGCAAGTATTCTTTATCTAACGTCAGTCTTGATCGCTGTGAGTCAGTCAAAGATCTGGGGATTATTTTCGATTGCCAGCTTTCGTTTGTCCATCAAATACTGTCTTCAGTCAAGAAGGCTCCAAGGACTCTTGGATTCATCATTCGTAATTCTCGCAATTTTAATAATAACTTGGCACTGAGGGTGCTTTACTGCAGCTTTGTGAGATCCGTTTTGGAGTATAGATCCATCAAACTTTAAAAAGCACATTGCTGCTCTGGAAGTTATTCAGAGGAAATTTCTCAAATTCCTCTGGTTTAAAACTTTCGGCGGTGCTCCGGCGCTTCACGTCGATCACCCTTTGCTGCTGGCTGAACTTGGGTTTGAATCACTTAAATTTCGTAGAACTCTGGCTGGTCAGGTCTTTCTATTTAAAGCAGTTCACAGTATCTCTGACGCCCCAAAGATTGTCAGTCAAGTAAACTTTCTAGTGCCAAGAGCTGCTAGTAGTCAGTCTGCATCTTTCTATATTCATACATCGGGTGGTCCTATGTCCTTGAACCCACCTCTGAATAGCTTATGCTCCATCCATAACTCGTTGAGCTCTGCTTGTGACATTTTTGGCAAGCTCAAAGCCTTTGAAGCAAGTGTTGTTAATTGCCTGACGAATCGTTCTACTCTTCATGACCATGCCTAAGTGTGGGTCTGATCTTTAAGCATAGCAAAGCGCATTGTTTGTAATTTAATTTGGATCTTTATTATTTCGTATTATATTTTTGTTTTATTTCTGGCTGATTATACTGCTTTTGTATGTTATGATAATGTGTCTTTTCTTCTTTTTTTTTTAATTAATTTACTGTAATCTTGCTCTGTAATTGGTTCACTGTTGGGCAATGATCGAATAAATAAAAAATAAATATGTGTTTTTAATCAATTATCTCTGCTTAGCATTTTTCTTTCTTCTCGCGCTTTATGGGACATTATGTTTCTCAGCATGTTGGTGCCTAGAGTCCTTCCCTCATCACTCGTCACTAGCACTTCCGCGATATTTTCCGCTAGTGTCTTTTACGCGTTGTCTTTCTATTTGGGTCTGGGTCTGGGTTAGCGTCCCATCTGGGGCAGTGGGACAGAGTGTGTTCAGCCCATACCTTTCTTCGGAGCAGTACCAGCACGCGGTATTTTGCCTCTTTCCTATTCTAAACAGATATGTGCCAAAAACGCCGTGTCCTTTCATGACTTGGATATGTAATGTCTACCTCGCCCTATGCTCTGACATATTTTATGAACGTTTTGGTCCAGCCGTCGTACTTTTCCCACAGGTCCTGCCATGATGACATCAAAACCTCCCTTACTTACTTTCTGTTGGCCGTTCCTCTCTTCTGCAGCTAGCAGTGTTCGGCCACGGGTAGTTTGATGGGGGATCCCGGCGATAGCCAGCACGACCTCTGTAGAGACAGTTCTGTATGATGCCGTTGTTCTTATGTCCATTCTTCTGTTTAATTTTTCTAGTTTGGCAACATGGTGTTTATATTTTAGCGAGCTCGTCCACACTGGAGCTCCATAGAGGATGATGGAGAAAACTGCGGACTACTAACATTCTACTTTATTTGTTGTGGGGCCATTAAAATTTGGCGTTATACTGGGGAGAACATTGATGGTAAGTCTACTTTATCCAACAGTGGAATCTTTCCGCCGAACAAAACCGATCTGTTGTAAGGCCCAGCAGCTTTGCGAATCACCAAACTGCTTGCAGCAATATACTTCCTCCAATTCTCGGCAATATCCTGAATGTGTTCAACCAGCGCGTTTTCGTTGTCTCTCCTTAGAGAAGCGCCGCCCCTTTTAGACGCAGAACTCGCGTGTTTATTATCCCTCGAACTTTGGGAGCCTCCTAGTCCAGACGTGTAGCACTGTTGCACTGTGTAGCACTGTTACCGTGTAGCAATTGAAAGTTTTATGCACAATCGGATTTTCTCCTTTGAAAACGAACCCCGTAAAATTTACCCACCTAACATAAGAATAGTCCATTGGTTATTAACACTTTCGCTACGGGAACCGGATAAATCCGTAACATATTTTCGTGCCCTGTGTACGGGAACCGGATTAATACGCAAGCGTTTTTTGTACTTAATATAGGAAATTAACTTATCCACTGTATAATAATTATCATATACACTACTAAAAATGTTATAGACACATAAAAACTTGATTTCATAGTAATCAAAAATAATAACTTAATTACTTGTAGACAATATGGATTCCGAAAGGGCCTGGGCACCCACGATGCTATAGACGCGGTGGCCTCGGAGATATACTCCTCATTAGATTCACATGTGAGGTCCCTGTCCATCTTTTTAGACTTGGCTAAGGCCTTTGATACCGTGTCCCATGCCCTGCTAGTGAATAAATTAAAACAGGTGGGAGTACTTGGAACGGCACTGGCCTGGATTGAGAGCTATTTGCACGAAAGGGAGCAACGGGTTAAGTTAGAAAGTTCGCTAAGTTCTACCTTTGTTGGAACTAACTACGGCATCCCTCAAGGAACTGTTCTCGGTGCAGTGCTATTCCTGGTTTTCGTGAACGATCTAGCATCACTTGAGGAGGAAATCCAGGGAAAATGCTATTTATTTGCCGATGATTCAATCTTATTATTCTCTGCTCCCTCCTGGTACCAATGCTTAACAGTTGCGGAGCGTGGCTTAAATAGGGTTAAAAAATGGATGGACTTAAATAAATTAACATTAAATATAGAAAAAACTAAATTCATTACATATTCTATATATGATAACGGTCAACCTTCCTCAGACAGCCATTTAATAATTCACAATAGTAACTGTCAAATAACACAATGTAATTGTAATAATAAAATTTCAAAAGTAAGCTCAATCAAATATCTTGGTATTGAAATTGATCAACATATTAGGTGGAATAATCAAATTAAATTGTTAACAGGGCGTCTAAATAGGTTAACTTATATTTTTGCCAGGCTACGTCGCATACTGAAAATCGACACACTCAAGATGGTGTACTATGCTCTTGCTCAATCCGTCCTCAGTTATGGTTTGCTGTCGTGGGGAGGCACTTATACCTCCACATTGCACAGTGCCGTGGTGGCACAAAATAATATATTAAGATCTATGCTGGGTAAGCTGAGGACGGATTCGGCAGGTGCGATGTACCGGGAGTTGCAGATACTTCGTCTAACTGAGCTGTATAAGATCATAGTTATGCGACGTGTGTGGAATTCCCTAGGGCGATTCAGTGTGGTCGAGCATGGCCATGGAACCAGGAGGGACGTGAGCGGCACCCTGGCCACCCCCAGGAGATTTACCTCGCATGGCATGGGACACTGGTCCTACCTCGGTCCCAGGATGTATAATGAGCTTCCTCTGGAGATCCGTTCTGCCAATGACTTTGGTCAATTCTTTAATTTACTACGAGCCTACCTAGCACTGCCTAATGGTCCATAGCTACCGAAGACATCTAAAGTTCTGTAGTTTCTATTCATACTCCCAAATGACTTACCCTTAAGTCAACAATTAGAAGATATATAATTTAATTTTTTATATAGAATGGTGTTCATTTTAGTTAATTTTTTATATTTTTTTTTTATTTTTCCCACATAATAGCAGGATATTTTATTTTATTTTATAGAATAATATTAAGTTAAAACAAGGAAATGTAGGTAAATATTTATTAATAATTTCAGTGCAGAGCTCCTTGCCACGCTCTGGCTTCGCCACTGTGGCAATTTCTTAATGTACCTTATAAATAAATGAAAAAACCTGTATATTTAGAAGAAATAAAGATATAAGAGAAAAAAAAATAAATATAATAATATAATAAAAAAATAAAAAAATTTTTGGCCCAAACTACGGGGCCAAAGAGTAAGTACCTAACTACGGAAACCAGACGAATCCGCACTACCCTCAGCACCCCGTACACAGGGCACGACTTCTAGAAAAGCATCCGTAGCGAAAGGGTTAAGATTGATGTGCTGCAATGTTGGACTTTATTTATCTGGTTCAACCTCGACTTTTCATCAGCCATCAACCAGCAAAAATCTTATTTGTCTAGTCTTGTCTGTCTAGTTTAGTCTGTCTAGTCTTGTCTGTCTAGTCTTGTCTGTCTAGTCTTGTCTGTCTCACAGGGCAGATACAAGAGCATATAGAATGTTAAAAAAGCGATATCGGAGGCCAGGCATTCCCAACGAAACTCGCAATGCCAAGAATAATCCAATTAAACACGATGCGCTGCCGGGCTGTACCTGACCTGTTATCCGCTACTGTTGCAGAACTTGCCATTGACATAATCATTATCAATGAGCCGAACAAAAAGCTAGTAAGTTCAAGAGATTTGTTCAAAGAAAGCAAACATGACGCAGCGCTAAAGGTAGTCAATAGGGCCGAAATCGTTTTGGACAGTGGTAGTGACCCTGGTTTTGTGTGGATTGAACTGAAAGAAGAAATAATTATTAGCTGCTACTTCTCCCCAAACGAGAGCCTAAAACAGTTGCAAATTTAACTAAATGACTTGAGACATTGTATAAGAGGCTCCAATAAACCTAAATTGATTGCCGGTGACTTTAATGCCAAAACAGGACTAGACAAGTCAATTCTATACATTGATCGCCTAACAGATATTGTAATAATATTATAAGAATGGTGGACAACTGGTGATGCAGAACATTACACATAGAAACCATCTCATTAAGAACAAGGTGTAATCCATTTTGAAGGAAGCCATCTTCAGATGTGTAGCACAATCAAATGTCAACCACAACACCTTCACCTGAGGTATCTTTCATTCCAGTGGACAAACCACAGACAAAAGGCCGCTTTATAGTTTTGGTGGTTATAGCCTGTTAATGCAAGTCTCATCCAAGAAATATGTTTTCCCCTTCTGGTCTGAACTTCCTTATTTGTAGAAAAAGTGGCTCACTTGAATTGAATCACTTCAATCTCTTCTCAAAGTAGATTGTTTTGTTGTTTCAATACCTGCACACGCACATTACATTTATATCTTCTTACACACAGCTTCTTTCATAACAGATTTGTTCTTGCTTATATAAATAATGTTGCTAGAACATATTATGATATAAAAATTTAATTCCAATAAAGATTTAAATTATCATCTTGAAATACATGGATAAATATATCATAATTGCAAACCAACAGCAATAATTATGTTTTAAATAATATTAATTTATATATCCAGCCTTCATTGAATAGCAAAATCCCACAGCAGCAATACAATTGATATTTTTAAAAGAATACACATTGAAATATTAAGGAGAATATAATGAATAATTGATCATAAATTTGTCAGGAATCTAGAATATAAAATCGTTAGAAAGAGAACATGAAAAAAACTGTTAAGAGTTACATTACATTGAAGAATGTTGCTATTATATGGTAATTCTCTTAAAACTGGAACCAAATAAAATTTTAACAGCAAAATCTAAAAAAACCTAGCCTTAGGAGTTACCTTAATTATTCCATCCTAGGTTCCTTAGGATTTTCAGGTAGTCTTGTCCTATGTGAGCTACAGTTTGTTCAAGTGCTCAGCAGTCAACTCGATGTTTGATTTGCTTAAAATGTACATTACATTGATGAAATCCTCCATACTGGGACTCTTCGAAAATGGACGTGCGGAGAGATCTGGTTATGGACTGGCTATCCGAGTAAGATCTCACTCTAATAAATGAAGGTAATAAACCAAATTTCGAAAGAAGGGAGACAGCTTCCATAAAAGATCTAACACTGACAACAGCTGAAAAGACAATAGAAATTGAAAACTGGCAGGTGCTAGATAAGGAGACTTTAAGTGACCACAAATACATCTTCTACCAGTTGCATGGCAAAACGATATACCGTTCGTCTCAAAGTAAGGGGGATAGACGATGGCGAACCAAAAAAATTAAGAAAGGTTGAAGTTGCAAGTAAGTCAGACAACGGAACGAACCCCCGAAGAATTAATTAAGATCCTTACGAAAACATGCGACGCCACACTTACCATAAAACCAGCTTTCAGTAGGAAGAGACGAGCCTATTTGTGGAATGATGAAATCGAAAAAAAACCTCAAAACCTCTAAACCCGGACTCGGAATCTCAGAAACCAATACAAAGAATAAAAGAGATTACAGAAGAAGGCA
Organism: Phosphuga atrata; assembly: GCA_944588485.1. NCBI lineage: Eukaryota > Metazoa > Arthropoda > Insecta > Coleoptera > Silphidae > Phosphuga > Phosphuga atrata. The sequence continues at coordinate 5,692,885 of OX155901.1, forward strand.
ATAAATATTTCAAAAAGAGAACACATATTGTACATGGGTTCTGGTGGGATGCATACGCACTCGCCACCCGGGAACTAAGGCTGAGGTACCAAAATCCCAAACTCCCCATGGAACAGCTGCACTTCCCATGGAACAGCTGTAAGCAGTTGCATATTTCCTGTTCCCAAAACACGAGGTACCAAAATGGAATCTACCGGAAGTGACAGAAACCGAAGATTTCACGCTTGAGGAATTAGAAAGAGAAAAGAGACGACTAGGGAATAATACAGCGCCAGGACCCCGCGGTATACCGCCGGAAGCTCTTAATATTGGCGCAAAGATATATCCTGAATTCATATAAGAAACTGCAAACGCGATAATGAAGGATGGGCATTTCTCTGATATATGGAAAAAATACAGATTGGTCCTCCTAAGAAAAGGGAACAAAACCATAGAGAAACCGTCTTCCCATAGGCCCATATACCGACTAGATGTTACAGGCAAGCTTTTAGAAAATTTCAAATAAGCTCAGAACAGGCAAAGTACTCTCGGGCAGGCAATTTGGGTTTAGAAAATGTCTATCCACCAACGATGCCATATTAAGGGTACTATAGGTTGTAGGAGACGCTTCATAAGACTCCCAGCGGAAAAGGAAGATACGTGCGCTGCTGATATGTCTGCTGATATGTGCGCTGCTGCAGAACATCGTAGAAGAACTGATAGGCAGAAGTTTCCCTCCCAGCCTACTGAAACTAATGAGCAGCTATCTATCGAATTGCTTTATCATATTGGAGGCAGATAGTAAAGGTATTAGTAAGAATATTTAAAGGAACACATGAAGCGAGGAGTGGAAGACACAAGTTTCGAAGCCACCGAAGACCCTGAAACGAAACAAAAACAAAAGCTAAGGAATAAAGATAAAGACAGCTTAACTATAAAAGCTGAAATGGAGGCACTTCAAAAAATATTGTTGGAGATGCAACAAGACCTGAACCAAGACATAAAAGCAAGCAGAAAAGAAAGTAGAGAAGACATGAAAGAGCTACAAAAAGAAATAAAAGTAATTAAAAAGAAATAAAGGAGAGAAGAAATATTACAAAACACGGAAGATATGAAAGAATTGAAAGAATAAATACAAAAGTTAAAGGTGAAAAACACGAGAGGAGAAGAAGAAATGTTCAAGAAAATTGAAGAACTAGAAGGTAAAATTGAAAGGGCAGAACAAGACAAAATCAAACACAACCTAGTAATCACATGCAATGATCTAAAAAACGTCGCAAACGAAGAACTGAAAATCCACACGGAAAGAACTGGGAATTAATACAACAATTAGGAACGTCAGGCAAATCTCGGACAACAAATACGTGGTAGAAATGACGGACTGGAACGAAAAAATGAAGATACTAAAAAACAAAAACAAACTAAGAAGAAGCGATATATACATAGATAGCGAAATGACAAAACAAAAACGAATAACCCAGAAGAAAATAAGAGACGTGGCTAAAGAAGAGAGGATGAAAGATATGAACGTAAACATAAAGATAGGATTCCAAAAACTAACAATTAATGGGAAAGTGATGAAATGGAGCCGCGAAGAGAACAAACTGATACCAATTAACTAGTGGAAACCGGAGGAAGGGACACACAGATGACGACAACGAAATGGCCAAGGACAAGAGAAGAGAAAGAAAAAACAAAAGCCATCAAGAAAAAGGAAAAGAAGAAGAAAAGCAGTAGAAAAAGAACAAGAATTGGGTCGTGGAACGTAAGAACAATGTTAACAGCTGGGGAAACACAAGAAATAGCAAACGAAATGATCAAATACAAACTAGAAATACTGGCGCTGCAATAGGTGAGGAAGAAAGGTGTTGGAAGAATAGACAGTAAGAACTTTACGCTATACTACTCTGGAGAAAAGAAACAGGGAAAAAATAGCACCGCATTCATGGTCAACAACTATGCGAGAAGGAAAATAATCCAATTCAAAGCAGTGAACGGCAGAATAGCGTATATAAGAATAGAAAACAAGCAAGCCAACATAACGATAGTCAACGTATATGTGCCCACGGAAGAAACAGAAGAAGACTCCTAGAAGAGGAAGACATAGTGAAATTCATAGAAGCACGAAGGCTCAGCGGGTATGGCCATATTCAAAGAACAACCCAAAACTCCATATCGAAGAGAATCACAAACTGGAAACCACCACTCAGTAGACCAAGAGGAAGGCCGAAAATAATATGGCAGGAGCAAATACACGAAGATATGAAAATAATGGAAGTCACAGAATGGAAGAAGAAGGTGAAAGACAGGAAGGAATGGAAGAAAATAGTACAAAAAAAAACACACACGAAGCTATGAATGGAAAATAGATTACGCGGACTGATCCACCGCAACAAAAGGATCAAAGAGCTCCTGAATGGAGCGGCCAATAGCCCACAAGGGGTCTATGGCCATATGTATGGTAAAGCAGTCGGAAGAGAAGTTTACAGTGGTGTTCCACTGATGGCAGGCCTCAATGATGGGACGCACCCGGTGGAACATCCTGTTTGACGGTGTTCTAAGGATGAGATAACCAGAGGGCGTTGACATAGTAGGCTTCGCCGACGACCTTGCTCTCATCGTGAGAGGCAAAAACGAAAAACAAGTAATGGACAGAGGGAATATGGCAATTAAACAAGTAGCAACTTGGATGAACGAAAAAAATGAAGCTCGCTCCAGAGAAAACCGAAGCTGTATTACTAACAGGAAGGAGGAAAATAGGTCCTATCAAGTTCAAAATAGAACATGAAGAAAGCACACCCAACAAAACTATGAAATACCTGGGAATCACTATAGACCAATGCGTCTCCTTTATTCAGCACATTGCGACAACTTTAGCAAAGGCCCTCAAAACCAGTGCTGCAATCGGAGCAGAAAACGAAGAGTGTTATGCACAGTAGTCTACTCCACTATGCTGTATGGTGCTCCAGTATGGAACAAGGCCATGGAAAAGGTTACCGCGAGACAAAAGTTGGCATGAATTCAAAAGAAGATGGCACTGAGAACTTGTAGTGCATACAGGCCGGTGTCAGGAGACGAGGCACTTGTAATATCGGAAATATATCACCAATAAAGCTCCTATCAAAAGAAAGAACTGTATTTCATAGCATAAAAACAGTACTCATGCTAGAGGCAGAAATCTGCGAAAGAAGACAGGTCACAACTGTACACCAGCTGGCAACAACTGTGAAACAACTCAAACAAATGAGAATGGACCCGAATGTTAATCCCCCAAGTAAAACCATGGGCGACAAGGAAACATGGAGAGGTGGGCTACTACCTGACATAATTACTGTCCGACTACGGGTGCTTCAGACAGTACCTGAGCGGCATAGGCCGAGCCTCAGACGGCTCGCGTGTCCACTGTGGGCAAATAGACAATGTACAATACACCATCTTCGATTGCCCTAGTTGGACATCAGAAAGAGACAAATGGGCAGGCAGCACCCAAGCAACACTGAAAGTAGGGTTTGGGAATACCCGGTCTTCATAGACTCGGCGAGTCCGAGTCAAGTCCGATTTTTCGAGTCCGGGTGCGGGTCTAATTTGTTTCGCAATTTAAACAAAAACACGAAAGGATTTTTCATGTTCACGCATATGGTAAAGCAAGCGATACTGTACGAACTTGCCGATTAATTTAGTGGGTCTTAGATAAACAAGGGATTTGGAGAATATTATGTTAAATAGGTAAATAAAACAAAACTCCACAAGAGGCTAAGAGCGGAAGGCAAATGGATGAATTCCTTTCTAAATTGTCTAAAGTTAATTCAACTTGTCCGTATTCTTCGACATCATAGATGCTCTCGTCAGAATAATAATTTTCATCTTGATCGTCATCAATACTATTTAGACTAGGGATGGCGAACCTTTTTGAGTAGTGGGTCAAATTTTGTTCATTATATTTTTCGTACTAGATCGTGGGTCTCCAGGCCAGTTGCATCACTTGAAAAAGAGGAGATAGGTCAAAGACTGCTATCCGACGTTCTTAAAAACGTTCTCACTTTTAAGGGCTTTTACAAAATTCAAGTTTCCTTCTTGTTTTACAACTTCTACTTTGGAAGTGGAGAGCAAAAAATAAAGGTCGAAGTTAAAAAAAGTCCATCAAAATTCCCGATGTATTAAACAATGAAATCTAATTAGAGAATGTGGAATATTCTGCTTAAGATTAGAACGTTAAGATTAGACTTAGAACGTTGATAGCCTCTGTGGCAAAAATTGCTAACTAGTAAAAACGCACAGGGACAGGAACACTATTTGGTCGTTTCCGATGTAATCTAAATGTAAGTAAACGTAGATTTAATCTAGATTAGGTTATGGTTAGATTAAGTTATGTTAGAGCCAGACAAATGCAGGGACCGATGCATCTTGAATTAGAATATAGTTGTTGACATAGTGACAACAAACAAAAATCGTTTAATAATGAAACTCCATTTGATTTACGTTTTACGTTTAGATACGTTTATACACGATTATAATAATGTCATCCTCCACATACAATAATTTTCTTATCAATGTGTTCCTTTTGGTGTGCGAGTAGATAAATATATTTAAAATACAATAATTGGAGAAGAAATTTCTTTTGGATATATTCACACCTCTGTGGTTGAAAAACCTTAAAAAGGAAATGATAAAAGTTCTAAAATCAACGCCTGGGTCACTTAAAATGCCTGTGTGGGTCACAGTCTGACCCGCGGGTCATAGGTTTGCCATCCCTGATCTAGACCATGGTCATCTTCATCTTGCCTAGTAAGCCTGTAATATTTTTCTTTTTATATACTTCATCACAACCAGATAAGTGTATAGTGTGATTCAAACAGAAATTATAAAGACTAGAAGATTCTCGTCAAAATTTCATCATTACACTTGCACCGTCGCCAGTTGAACCAACTATATGTTTTTTTAAATTTTATATTAAATCTGTTTAAGAGTTGTACTACTTTTTCGACTAATTGTATAGCAGTACATGACTTAAAAATTCTTAATATACCCAGATTATACACTTCAGAGTTAATTCCATTCAAATTGATATTTAGATAAGTTCGAATTTTCATACTCGTCCAGTCATCAAGTGTAATGCTAAATCGTCGATCTTCTTAGCGATGCGGTGTACTAGACAATGCCAAACATTCAAGACCCGAGACTCGCCAAGTCTTAGATCGGGTATCGGATACCGGGTATTTACCCTTGGACTTGTCGAGTCCGGGTCCGGGTACTCGGACCCGAAAAACCCTAACTGGAAGTGAGAACACTTACAGACATAATGCTAAGGTCGGAATAGGACTGGAAATCAACGGTAACTATGGCTACTGACATATTACGAGAAAAAGAAAACGACGAACGGAACGCGCATATAAATACCTCTAATCACCCACGGTGGAGGAAGAAAGTAAGGCCTTAAATTGACCCAAAACTGCAGACAGAACTGATAAATAGACAACGTTGATCTCTTTTATTGTACTTCTAATATTTACTTTTTGTTTTATTAAAATTGTTCGATAGCAGTAACATGACATTGGTATAGGCATTTTGTTACAATTTACAATATTTGTTTTACACACGAGAACCAAACAACTAGGAAAACAGATTTTTTAGCAAGTTTCTTGCAACGACGTATGTAAATAATAACTAAATAATATGTAAAAGGAACTAATTAATCTGTAAGTAATAATAAAAAAACGTTTATTGAAAAGGACATATTTCTCAAGAACTTAAATTGAACTTATTTCTGAAATTGAAATAAAAAACTTTGTTATAATAATATTTTTTGCATTTTAATTTGTTATTTTTTTCGTTTCTTGGATTCGTTTTATTATTCAAGGTTTACTTATTTACATTGTCTTTTACATTTTATTTTTGTTAAGTAACATCTTTTTTTGAAGCAGACTATTTTGACAACTCATAGACATATCTCACAAATATTTCAACATAATTTACGGAATTGCTTACAATTTCAAAGTTCATTTGCACGAAAATATTTCGAAGATATTTTTATAGACCAACAAATATATTACAATTGCAACTGATTACACGAATAATGAAAACATAAATTCAAAATATTTTTTGCAAACAAATCATTATTTCAGCGACGGTCGCGGTCGCTGCAAATAACAAAACATGCAAAATACGAATAATCTGCAACTCGTGAATTGTTTATTTTAAATAACGTGATAATATTTTCAAAAGTTGCAATTTTAACATCAGAGTTTCTCATTAAATACGTCCATGGATTTTATTGTTCTCAACATTTTTTTTAATAAATTAACAATTTCGGGTCTGAAAGACACGGATTAGAAATGGATTAAAAAGAAACGCGCAAAAGAAACGGATTAGAAATACGATCTATTCAAAATCCGAAAGTATAAATTGTAACTAAACAGAAATTATAGTTTATATGTAATTAATGTAACAACATTTATAAACTGAGGAAACTAAGTATTTATTTTATTTATTTATTTATTAACCTACTGGCATATAGAAACCACATACAAAAAAAAATATAAATTTAAAAATAAAAATACAATAATATCACAAAACACAAAATAAACTCCAATTTCCTTTATAAGACACCTTCTCTGTTACCAGTTTGCTCTTTCCATCTTTTTATCCGTCTCAGCAGTTTCAGACCCTTTCCGCTATCATTCATACATTCCTCCCATTTCTTTCCTTCCCGCCTCTCTCCCTCATTCCATTCACCCCTTGTACATTCTTCCATCCAATGCTCCCAAGTATCCTTTGCTGTCGCACAAACACTACACTTTCTATGCTCCTCACTCATCCAGTATCTTCTTCCACGCTCCTCACATCCACACCTATACCTTGCTAACATGACTTGTGCATCGTCCTCTTGATTTACACTTAAATAGGTTGGTAACCGCCCATGTACCTGTTTCTTTACGTACCCTTTATGAAAATTACTACTTTCTATTTTGCTTTGCCGCTCCTGTAGGTCCACTTCTTGCAAACGTTCTACCAACCTATCGGCCCACCCTGCCCTTTCCTGCTTTAGCGTTTCGAGCCCCTCACCAGATATACCACCTCTTTCATACAATTTCCTCCTATTCTTACCCCAGTCACTCCCTTTCATACCGCCTACTCCCACTCGATTTTCCATTCTAAAAACCTCTTTTATTAACCTTTCATCTCCCATTTCACTCACCTTATATTCATACCTTATGACCTTTCTTGCAGCCAAGAATGCCACCTTGCACGCATTCACCTCCTGGAGGACAAAGTAACTCGGTGTCGATCTATCAAGCTTCAGGATTTTTTTGAAAAACTTTAACTGGACTCTCTCTATCCTCTCTCGTCCCCCAGACTTCTGCGCCATACAATAAAATCCTTCTGGCACACACCTTCCACACCGTCTCAGCCGCCCTGAAGTTACCTTCGAATTTATTTCTCCATTCATTCCAGACTCGCCCAGCTGCCACCCACGCTTTCTTCTCTACATACTCCACATGTTCTCTATTGCTGCCTCCATTTCCAAATACATACCCTAGATACTTAAACCTTTGCACCTCCTCGATTTCCCTCCCTCTCCATTCAAACCTCTCTTTCTTGAACTTCCCACCTCGTTTGAACCACATCCATTTAGTTCTTCCCACATTCACACTCAAATCTCTCCTTTCAAAAAACCCTCTCACCCTTTCAATTACCTCTCTCAATTCCCCAGCTGTCTTGGCAAATACAACTACATCATCAGCGTATGATAAACTCCACACCTTTGTTCTCCCTACCACCACTCCTCCGGCTTGTCCGTCTGCCAAAACTCTTTCCAAATCAGCCACATAGAGATTGAAAAGTGTGGGGCTCAGTGGACATCCCTGCCTCAGGCCCTTTTTTATCTCGAAATATTCCGTTGCACACTCATTCACCCTGATCTTACACACCGTTTCCCTATACACCTCCCTTACATTCCTCCTCACCCTCTCCGAAATACCCTTTTTAACCAAACATTCATACAATCTCCCTCTATCTACGGAATCATACGCTGCTTTCAGGTCGATAAAAAGAGCAAAAAGGCTGCCAGATCTAATTTCCTGATCAATTAAAAATCTAAGTGTTATGAGTTGTTCGACTGTGCCTCTTCCCTCTCTGAATCCTGCTTGCACCTCTGGTATTAACTGCTTTTCCTCTGCCTCTTTTCTCAACCGCCCTTCTAGAATCTTGGCGAACATTTTGTAGGAAGAGTTCATCAGCATGACCCCCCTGTAATTCTCCACCCTTTCCTTGTCCCCATTTTTGTGGATTGGCTGTATTATCCCCTCTTTCCAGCTCTCTGGGAAACCCTTTCTCCCTTTCCATATCTTGTTGAACTCCTCCGTAAGCTTGTCGATACATTTATCTGGTACTAACTTCCACGCTTCATTTCCAACTCCGTCCGGTCCCGCCGCTGTCTTCTGCTTTAAGGCTGCAATTACCTGGTCTACTTCCCCGGCAGTAATTTCTTCTTCACCTACTTCTTCAACAGTCTGTTCCCTTCTAACACTGACTTTCCCTCGATCCACCGTTATCTCCACTCCTTCCAATAGAACCATATAGTGCCTTAACCAGGTTTCCTTAGGTATACTGTCTGGAATTCGCTCCTTCCTCCCGCTCTTCTCCTATAAATATTTCCACAGCTGCGCTTCAGTTTTAATCTCCAGTATTCGTTGTCTCTCTCTTCTCTCCCACATTTCTTTCTTTCTCCTCTCCAGGTTTCGTAAGTCCGCTCTCGTACTTAACCACAGTTCCTTGTCACCGGTACCCTCTCTCCACCTTCTCATCACCTCTCTATATTTTTGTTTCTTCCTTATGAATTCCTTATCCGCCCATAATCTTCCCACTGTTCCTTCTGTGACTTTCCTCCTGACCATTGCTGTTTCCATTTCATCGGTTATCATATCTATATCTTTTAAATTATCCCAGTCTATTGCCTCCATTCTTAATTTAAACAGCTCTGTCGCACCGCTATCCCACCTGGTAACCCATTTTTCTTTCCTGGACCCCTCTTCTACCTGCTGCTTTAACGTGATCAGTATGGGCATATGGTCAGATTCACCTTTCACTCAGATCTCCATCTCTCTAATTTCTTGCCTCGCGGAGTCGTTAACAACTGCAATGTCTATCACCGACACCCCCCCAGCACTCCCAAACGTATACTGTCCCTCCCAGTCCCCTTCCACACACCCGTTCAAGACATCCCATTGCCAATCCCTTACCCACTCTGCCCATTCTTTTCCTTCCGCATTCCTCGTTTTGTCCTTAGATTTCCTTCCTAGTACTTTACCAGCTCTATCCACCGTGTTGAACTGCTCCTCTCCTATCCTCACACTGGTTCTTGGTACTAGAACATGTTGGAGCGAGTGAAGACGTGCGTTAGAGTGCTCGATAAATTAATTTCTAGATGAATTTAATAAGCTGTTTTTCGGTTAAAATAAAGATAGTGTGGTTTATCGCGCGAGTATCTGCCTTTAGTTAGTGGGAGCTGTTTTGATTGGTTTCCTTTTAAAGGTTTAGTTTTTCTTTTAGTTGTTATGGTTGTGAGGAAAGTGAAAGGTCGCGTATGTTTGTGATAAAAGACACGTGGTGATAAGATACTATTGGTAGCTGCGGCGCGTCAGGGTAATCACCTATTCAGCTCTACAGAGCACATCTAGTGAGGAATAGCTGAACTAGTAGCCGTGTTCTCCACCATATGTGAATAGTTCTAGCTTGAGAATGGACGAATACGAGAACAGACCGAGAGCGAACAGTGAGTCGATGAATCCGTTTGAAAGATGCGCAAAGCTAAATCGGTCACCGATTCAGATAGCTAAAAGGTCGAAAAAAGATGAGTTTAAAGATATAGGAAGAGGTGAGAGTAGTATAGTGCAGAGTGAGCAATTGAATAGAATTCTACAGGAATTAAAAGAAATTAAAAAGGAGTTCACAGCAGTAGACGGAAAGCTGGAGGAAATGAGAAGGGAAAACAGAAGGCTGGAGGAAAAGCTGGAAAGAGTGGTGAAGAGACAGAAGGAGGAGGAATAAGTAGAAAAGGACTGGAGAAAAGAATTGTTATCGTAGCTGAGGGCAATAAGGGATGAGAACAAGAAAATAAAGAATAGGATGTCGAGGCTGGAGGATGCAGCGGAATCAGTTAAGGAGGAGAAGGAAAGAACCGAGAGTAGGTGGGAGAAGGAACGACAAGCGCTGAGGGAAGAACTGATTAGCCTAAAGGATATTGAAGAGAGGAGATTAAGGAGGGAGATAAGAAATAACATCGTAATTTACGGAATTGAAGGAGAAACATGGCGAGAAGAGGCAAAGAAAACGTTTATGGAAAGGTTAGGAATTAACGAGGGTTTCGTGAATGCATACCCGCTCGGCTCTAAACGAGAGAACAAGGGCCCAATTTTGTTAAAGCTAGAATGTTGGGAGGCAAAAAGGGAGATAATGAGAAATAAGCACAAGCTAAAAGGAACAAATATTTTTATACAAGACGATTTCACCCCGAAGGAGCAGGGAATCCAGAGGGAGTTATTAAGGAAGGCAAAGGAGCTCAAGGAAAGGGGTCATCGAGTTAAAGTAGGCTATAAAAGAGTTGAAATAGACGGGAAATGGGTACCTTGGTCCGAAGGGGGAAAAACGAGTAAGGGACCAAAGAAGAAAGGGACAGAAACACAAGGATGGATCGGAAAGGGAAAATGTTAAGATATTATTTTGGAATGTGGCTGGGCTTAGGAAAAAACTGGAAAGGGAGGACGGCTCTTTCATAGCCTTCTTGAAGGGATTCGAAATAATTGAGTGGAGTCCTGGGTCCAAGAAAAAGAATGGGAGAACTGTAAAGAGAGACTTCCCAAGGAGTACAAATGGAAGATGCAACCGGCCCTGAGGGAGAGTGGCTACGGAAGGGCAAAGGGGGGGATAGTAACAGGGATCAAGTGTGGTATCAGGGAAGCGGAGAGATTACAACAAGAGGTGGAGGGTATAGTTTTCAGGGAGGTAGAGCTGAAGGGAGGCTGGTGGCAGATAGCCACGGTGTATAACAATAAGGGACTGGAGAGAATTAAAGAGTGCATAAGGTGTAATATAGAAGGTACGCGGCATCGACAAACTTGCTGCTAGGAGGTGATTGGAAACTAAGTATACATTAAACATCATTGTTATTAAAATTACAAGATATTAAATTATCAACAAGTATTGGTAATCAGACTAATCAGCATCATTATACACGTAATTACATTCTAACAAGTTACAAATACGCTTTCAATAAATCTCAATATAAAAACAACTAACAATATTACGCATTTCCGATCTAGTTATTTTAGTTTGAGGATAAAGTATTGTTATTGCTACTCTACAAAAATAAATTGAGTATTCAGTGACGTATCACGTGCCCACAAGCCAATGGGATCGCAATATTGCATTTAAGTATAGTGAAAACTCAGTCATATTTCAAAATTAAAAAAGTTTAATATCAAAATAAGGAAGGAAATAGGAACAAAACTTCAATTACAATTTAATTACTTCAATAATCAATTACAATGTAAATAATAGGTTATATTATTATAAATCCCCTAGAACACAAAATACCAATGCTATTCAGTAAAATACTGAGCGAAAACAAAATCCCAGACGAGTGGAGAATAAGCACATCGATATTATTATTTAAAAAGGGACATAACATCGATTCGGCCAACTACAGAGCCGTCAACATCTTAAGCAGCAGCTTGAAACTGCTAACAAAGATCATAACAGATAAGTTCAATACATAGACACAATTAGCCGAAGAACAGCAAGGCTTTAGATCTGGAAGGTCAAAACAGATACTTGAAAAGTCGATAGAATACAACCAGCCCGCTTATATATATTTTGTAGACCTAGAGAAAGTCTTTGATAAAGTACAGCTCGGGTGTGTCATAGATATTCTGCATAAAAGGCAAATACCCTACGACCTGATAAAACTAATAGAGGACATATTTTCATCGAACTTAGTACGAGCAAGGGTTAATAACCAAAATAAGGCGGCAATATCAGTAGAACAGGGATAAGGCAAGGCGACTCCTTGAGCCCAACACTGTTTAATATAATGTTCGACGAAATTATAAAAAAACAGCCTAGCTAAGGGTTTGCAATAAAAGCTAAGCAAGCTTTGCAAGCTAAGGGTTTGCACTAATGACGTGTCAATTATCTGCTAAGCAGACGATGCAGCTATCATGGCCGGCAGTGAGGACAACCTCCAAAAACTGCTACACACGTTTAATCAGACAGCCAAACAATTATACATGGCCATATCAACACATTAAACGAAATGCATGACAACATCAAAGGTCCCAATACGATGTAAATTAGAGCTGGATGGCCAAATCATTCAACAAGTGATGAAATTCAACTACCTGGGGGTCTAGATATCGGCTTTTGGAAATATAGAAGCATGCGTCAGGCTGCAAGCCATGAAAGCATCAAGAATTGCTGGATGCCTGAACGGGGTCATTTTTTAAAACAAATACCGTAATACTGTAATACTGTAATCAGACCAATAGCCACATACACAGCAGAAACTCGCCCTGTGACAACAACAACACAAAGAATACTGGAAAAGCGTGGAAATGTCGGTGATACGAAAGATCAACAATAAAACCTTAATGACAGGATGAGGAGCACGGAGCTAAGGCAAATGTCCGACGTACAACCCATAAACGATTGGGTAGAAGAACGAAAAGAGATGTGGCGCAGCCACGTGGATCGGATGGATAACACCAGGCTGATCCGAATAGCATAGGATAATTCACCAAGAGGGAAAAGAAGCCCAGGGAAACCCAGAAAGCGGTGGAGCGACAATAGGCCTCACCTGGACCGACCATAGTGATGATGACAGGACTGCTTGTAATGAGAGAAGGAAAGTACGAATTATAAATCCTTTAAAAATAATTAAAAGTGTTGTTTATACAAAGTCCTGGGCGTCCAAATTATACCCATGCAAAATCGTATAGACATGGGTCTAACATCTTACATATTGAAAACGTCAGAAAAATTAGTTGAGAATCATCTGCGGGAGACCTCTCTGATAAAGACACCCCGACATCTAAATCAGCAAGCCTCAATGGGCAAGGCCGGCCTCAACTCTATCATGTAAGCTGAAAATGGTAACACCAGTGCCTTGTAATTACAGATTTAATTAATTTAATTTTCTCAAGATGTTAGCTAAGTATGCATGCTTTTGAAGTTAAAGATTATCGAAGACACAATGTCTTCGAATGTAAAAGGTGGATTCCGGAGAGAGATTACTCGAAGAGATGATGAAGATATAAGAGATGAGAGCGAAGACAAAAACAGAACTAGTAGTAAATACATTGTTGGGCAGTGGTGGATTATTCGTAAGGTAAATTAGGCATGTGCCTAGGAGCGCGAGATTAAACATTAAATTTTGAACATTGATTACTTACATTAAATAAAAAACCGTACTTTGTATGGAGCTTCCGAAGCGCGCCGGGGTCTACTTGACTTTACCTACTGACCATTCGGCATTGACACTCTGACGGCCAATTCTAGGAGATTTCTAAGAATTTGTTAAATAAAGGACATCGTTATATTGATGTTCGTTAAACTAAGGTTTCAATGTATAATTTATCATACCTCATGATCACCTGGGGGCGCTGGTGAGTTGCTTGCCTAAGGCGCTGTCGTCATTTAATCTGCCTCTGCTGTTGAAGGTCATATTATAGTCCGAAGGCAACTGGACAACAACGGATGATATGATAAGTAGCATCATCAACATAAAAGAGACTAAAGAACTTGCCGGGCAGAAAGCCAAGTACAAACCAATCTGACAAAATGCCTAAGCACATGATATGAGATGGTGGATGTAAGGCAACAAATGAGTGACAGAACAAAGACAACGCTAACCTAAGGACATGCGAAAAGCGGTACCGGGATATTCGTGAATTCCAAGGGGGCACTTGGTCACCAGCCACATTTGCGGACCAGTTAGGAGGAGGAGACTCTGTCTCATGGTTGCACTGGATGTTAAAAATGCTTTTAACTCCGCAAGATGGGACAAGATCTGTGACGCCCTCCGCCGGGACTTCAACGTCCTCGGGTACTTGAGAAACATCATCCTGAACTACCTCAGTGACAGAGTACTTTTCGCGGAGATGACGACTGGAGTCAGGGAGTTCAGCATCACTGCAGTCGTTCCTCAGGGGTCGGTTCTTGGCCCGGATTTATGGAAGGTCCTGTACAACGGACTACTGAAGCTGCCCTTGCCAGGGGACTGTCGGCTGGTAGCTTACGCAGACGACGTGGCGGTCCTCATACCCAGCACCGACTGTGACGCCATCGCTGTACTGTTCGGGGAAGCCATGGACATTATCTGGGAGTAGATGGGGTCAGTCGGCCTCTCCCTGGCCGTACAGAAGACTGAGGCAGTGCTTTTCACTGGCAGAAAGTTTAGGACCTCAATGGTACTAACCTGCCGAGGATGCACTATCAGCAGCAAACCTGCCATAAAGTACCTGGGAGTGATGCTGGATCAGAGGCTCAACTTCAAGGAGCACCTCAGATACGCAGGAAGCAAACCCGCTACAACTGCAGCAGCTATCTCGAGGATACTGCCCAACATTGGAGGTCCGCGCGGTGCCAGGAGAAGGGTGCTAGCCTGCGTTAGCACCTCGATCTTGCTATATGCGGCGCCGACCTGGGCAGAAATGACGAAGGTTCCCGCATACCTAAAACTGATAGCCCCCGCACACAGGACGAGTGCACTGAGAATCGCATGCGCCTACCGGACTGTGTCCGCAGATGCAGCACAGGTCATCGCTGGCCTGCCGCCAATAGACCTGCTTGCTAAAGAGCGCATGCGACAATATAAAAAGAAGAAGGGGCCGGCCCTGGACGATCCCCAACAGACGGAGGCCGGCAATGATCAAGCACAGACCGAGAGGACGATCACCCTTATGCAGTGGCAGGAAAGATGGAACACATCAAGTAACGGTCGCTGGACCTATCGCTTGATCCCGTCCATCGATCCGTGGATCGGTAGGATGTACGGTGATGTGAGGATGATGTAGAGGACAGTTGAAACGTTATCAAAAAAAAATTCTTGTACTTCATATCTTAAATGAACCCCGTAACTTTACCACGGGAAAGCCACCTTCCGTGTGAAATAGTAAACAAACGTGCAGACTTCACAAAGCGCATAGAATAGACGGAGGAATAGACCGAGAGGACGATCACCCTTACGCAGTGGCAGGAAAGATGGAACACATCAAGTAACGGTCGCTGGACCTATCGCTTGATCCCGTCCATCGATCCGTGGATCGGTAGGATGTACGGTGATGTGAGGATGATGTAAAGGACAGATGAAACGTTATCAAAAAAAAATTCTTGTACTTCTGATCTTAAATGAACCCCGTAACTTTACCACGGGAAAGCCACCTTCCGTGTGAAATAGTAAACAAACGTGCAGACTTCACAAAGCGCATAGAATAGACGGCAATTTGTAGCACGCGATTTTATAAAATTTACAATTTTTACCGCATCGCTTAAAGTAATAGATAATTATGCAGTAATACGCTTACATGCCAATGCTTGCCTATGAATACAGCAATGAGTTAATACAACTTTCTTGTTTATCATCTTTACTCGTGCTACAAAACCAGATAATTTTCCAGTCATTGATTTTGCAGCATTTGTGCACACATCCACACAAAAATTTGTAAGAGATTTGTAAGAGAAGTAAAATAACTCTCCCTCTAACTTTTCTTCGTTTAACAAATCTAACTTCGACAGAAAAAACTCATGGTTCAATGACTATTTCAAAATGACGACACAGACCTGGACGAAATAAGCTACGACGAAAACCTGCCCTTTTCCATGGCAAAAATAGTGCACCCGGCCCCGATCCAGTTAAAAAATCCTTACTTAGAAACGTTACGGATTATATCTCCACATAATGAAACTGTTCAATGTTTACCTCTACAAAAGATGCTTTCCCAAATGTTGGAAAAAAGGTATAATTATCACCATCCCAAAACCTCATCAAAATCATTCCTTGCTAAATAGTTAGCGCCCCATTACCCTCATTTCAGTCCTATTCAAAATTCGCGAACAGATCCTCAAAAATAGATTATGGATTTTGCTCAAGAACTCTATTCCATCATACCAATTTGGATTCAAGCCTTCCCACTACAAAACTATGCAAAGAAGTAAATATTTCCGCTCTTTGAGCCAAGGAAACCAAGGTATCTCCATTACAACGGCCTTCACGATTTACAAATCTATATAGATTTGCAAATCTTGGAGGCTGTTTAGACATATCCTATATATTTTCATGCACAATTAATAGTAGTATTTAATTACAAAAAAAATAATTAAATTTGTTCCTATCCGAAAAGAAATATAGATTTATAATCTATCAAAATTATTAAATAAAGACATCTAAACGAACAATATTCAATTGAATTCCAAATTAATATAAAAGACACAGCATATTACTTGTTAAAAAAACTGGCCAAGTGCGAGTTGTGACTCGCGCACCGAGGGTTCCGTACAAACTTGTAAGTAAGGTATCTTTATGAGGACCTAACTGTATGCAACCCATATGCTTCTGGTGCCTGACAATACCACGCAACAAATTAGTGTATTTTCATAAGTTTCTAATAGTAAATTCGCATTTTTATTGTAAGTAAACTACATATTTACGGTTCTCAGTTTTTTCATTTTTCCCTTTACATGTACTATAAGATACGGCTTCTTGCCAAATTTCATGATTCTAGGTCAACGGGAAGTACCCTATAGGTTTTGATGCCCTTGTGAAATCGCAAAATATGCGACATAAACGGTCATATCTTTTGATCGCGTTGACTTACAAGTTTGATTTTTTCACAGCTGAAAGAGACCGCAGACCCGAGTATTTGATACAAATTTCAACTTGTTACCTCTACACGTTCCTGAGAAAAATGGTCTTGACAGACAGACAGACAGACGGACAACAAAGTGATCCTATAAGGGTTCCGTTTTCGGTACGGAACCCTAAAAAGAAACATATTATTAGTAAATACTTTTTTGTGCAGCAAAATAATGATGTTTAACGTCGAGTCGATTCGAGTTTTTATTAATAATTTGGATTTAATTCGAATAAAATTTGATTTTAATAAGATTTTTATGCTTTTAAACAAAATATTAGATTAATATTTACGTTTTCAAATCAAACAAGTATGCAATGAAACGAATAATTTCCCAGATATTACATTTCAAAATGATATTTCGATTCAACAATTCCTAACAATATTTTTAATCATCCTCTAAATATAGATTGCTCCAATTGCAAACATTAAAAATGTATTTATTATAATTATTTACAGAGATAATCAAAGTATATATTAAAGCAAGTTTCTTTGAATAATCCGCTTGTTTAAAATATTTTTTAAAAATAAATTTGTAAAAATTCTACGTCTATCAAAGTCTCTTGGATTCATCCTTCAGAAATTAACGATTTGTTTAAATAAATACGACTGTCCTTCAGGAATTATCCGTCGAAACATAAATAATTATGTTTCTTTTAAGCAAACCTTATTTATCTAGCGTTAATGTGCGTTTATATTAACCTATTTTTCAAAATGTATTCTATTTTAGTTGCATCATCAGGGAAAAGATTGTTTACTTTTAAACATTTAATTATATTTAAATTTATTGAAGGTTATGTTTGTTAAAATACTAGCTTCAATTGCTAACTTCAAAAAAATCTAAATCTAAATCAGTTTCAAATATTTAAAAATATAAATTTTCGAAATTGCGTCTGTAATGGACTCATAACAGCACTCATATGCGTGCAGTTATGGCTCGCCGAATGCGATACAATTTTCTCAATATGTATCGGCGATTTTTTTCTTTAGAAATGGCATAAAAGGGCGCAAAATAGTAAAAATACCATAAAAAACTCGTTCGTAAGGCGTTTTTCAGCACCTGTAGTTCAGCACATTAGAAAACCCCTGGCTACGCTCGTCCTTTTATAAAATTGGACGCTTGCTGTAAAATCGCGCTTACTGAACTCGTCCTTTAATATACTATTAAATACATATCTAGTCGAGACTAGTCGTAGATTACTTTACAAGTATATCAACTTATCCATTCATTGATAGTCTAAATCTTACCGACAACCGCCTTATCTGTCTAGTTTTATCTCTCTAGCATTGTTTGCCTAATCTTGTCCGTTTATGTCACTTTTGTAGTCTCATAATTTCGTAGCGTACCTCGACCCCTTCAATATATACAACAAACGCTGCATCTACGCCAGATTCAGGTTCCGAGCCGTCAGTATAGAGTGTAACGCTTAGTGCTCATCCACGTTGAATCGCGGGCGCGGTGGCGGGCGCGGTCGCGAAATATCAAGCATATGGCGTAGTATCGAAGTGCTCACGTACGATACGCACGTGCGGTCTAAGTAGCGGGCAAGCTAGCGACTGGCGCGCGCGGCGCGCTCGCGGCAGTATCAAACGCGTGAGATGTTTGTGTGTGTTCACAACATGGATGTGAACACACATGTGTTCATGGATATATATATATATATATATATATATATATATATATATATATATATATATATATATATATATGGGTTCTGGACTCCTAGGTGGAGCATAGAAGGGCCATTGCTTTATGGGCCTATTCTGGGCCATTGCTTTGGCTTCACTCCAAGAGGTTTTCTGGGCTTTTAGTTCATCTAACACTGTTCTCCTCCATTTTTGAGCCGGTCTTCCTCGTCGTCTCGTTCCTTGGGGATTCCAGTCTAGTGCTGCCCTTGCAATGTCGTCTGGTTTTCTTCTTAGAATGTGGCCGATCCATCCCCATTTTCTTTTCTTAATGTCGTGCTCTATTGTTTCTTCTCCGCATCGTTTAAGAAGTTGCTCATTAGTAATTTTCTGTGGCCAGAAGATTCTGAGGATGATTCGTAGACATTTGTTGGCGAAAACCTGAAGTTTATGTTTTGTGGCATTAGCGTTTTTCCAGGTCTCACATCCATATAAGAGGATTGCTTTGACGTTTGTTCTATATAAACGCAGCTTGCTCTTTGTTTTTACGATGTTGGACCTCCATATTGTGTTTAGTTGCCTGAATGCTATCTGTGCTTTTTGAATTCTGTTTAGAATGTCTAGGTCTGTTCCGCCCGTCTCGTTGAGAATGCTTCCTAGATACTGAAACTTTTCTACATTCTCAATTGGTTGGTCGTTTATTTGAAACGGTGCGTCGTTATTTGTGTGCATTCGCATCGCTTTTGTTTTTGAGACATTTATTTTCAACCCTATCTTCTGTGCCATGTCTGATAGTAGGGTGAGTTGCCTTTGCATACTTTCATAGGTATGCGAAAAAAGGCAAATGTCGTCTGCGTATTCGAGATCTTAGAGATTAGAGTAAAGAGACCATCGAATACCATCGTTTGGTCTGCAAGACTTTTCCAGGATATAGTCAAGAGCAATGTTAAAAAGCAAGGGAGAGAGCACACATCCTTGCTTCACTCCTGATCTCACCGGAAAAAGGTTGCTATGTGCTCCGCTATGCAGGATACTACATGATACGTCATGGTACAGTTCTCTAATCGTGTCGATGATTTTTGTTGGCACGCCTCTTGTCCGTATTATCTTCCATATAGCAGAGTGGGATAGGCTGTCAAAAGCATGTTCAAAGTCGATGAAAACAAGATATAGTGGCGATCGCCATTCAACGGATTGTTCTATAATTATTCTTGTTGAATTTATGTGGTCTATGCATGAGCGGTTTGGGCGGAAGCCTGCTTGGTTTGGACGCAGTATGGGTTCGAATGCTTCTGCCAGCCTATGTTGGATTACACTTGCAATAATTTTGTTTATGGTGTTTAACAGCGTTATTCCTCTCCAATTTTTGTATTGCGTTTGGAGTAGTAGTAGACAAAATACTCTCCTTCGTCCTACACCTCACGAAGGCAGCAGCCAAGGGTATGAAGGTTGCCTGTGCGCTGGACAAAATTATGCCCAATTAGTTGGCCCAAGAAGCCACAAACGTGGACTGCTTAGCATGGTTACGTGAAGTAAAAGCATGGATGTGGAAAGGGATGTTCAGAAGCTGGCAGCAGTATAAAGAAAATCCTATTTATTAGGTTCTGTAGCGCATATATAACTATATCCGGAGAATCCGCCCTAGAAATCGCGGGCGTACCTCCCATAGACCCCTCTGAAAAAGAGACAGCTAAATTGTACTTGAATGTTAGTAACAAGCTATCAAGAAGAACAGTTAGAAAAAAACTTTTTTCTATAGGAATAGCAAAGTAGATGGCGGGCGTCGCATGCGGGTCAATGGACACAGCTGGTAACACCAGACATCTCGACATGGCTGAGCAGGAATCACGTTGCGACAAACTATAATTTAATACAATTCCTCTCAGATCATGGCTCTTTCCCTGACTACCTGACAACCTTTACGAATATTGTGGCGAGATAAACTCGGTACGCCACACCATATTTGCTGCCATAGATGGAACGATGAAAGAGATGTTGGAAGAGAACGTTAAAGGTTGAAAGAGAATAAGGAACGGCAATGACTATCATGTAAGTCATTGCCGTTCCTGAATCGAATAACAAAAAAAAAATGGGAGAGGACCGGCAGGCTTAGCAAAAACATTATGTCCTCCAAAGAAGATGACGAGAGGCTGAAAGGCCAAAGAAACAATCGAACTGCGCAACCAAGCCAGAACACCAGCTAACGTGCAAAAACACCAATCTACTTTACAGCCATTATTATGAGGAAAAGCTAAACGCAGTTCAGAAATGATTGGAGGAAGAAAAAAGTTTTGTATATCTAGTCCTGTAAATCTAGTCTTGTATGTTTAGTCTTGTGTGACCATAGTCTTTTGTGTCCAGTCTTGTCTGTCATAATGTACTATAGCAAAGTGTTTATTCAGTCTATATAAGACTACCTAAATAATATGAAATGATAAGAACTTATATGAATAGGATGGTTGCGACAGTTACTACGTGGTAATTCATACTTACATTCAATTGAAAAATTCACTATGTTTTTACCACACTTATATTAAGTAAAAATGTTATACAACTTATTATTGACAGTTAAATTAACACATATAATTAATTTAAATAACACATATAAATTTCTACACATACCAAGACTCGAGTTTCGACGTTTGACGGTGTTTGACGGTTTGCCACTTGAAAATGACCGTCAAACGTCGAAACTCGAGTCGTGCTATGTGTAGAAATTTATATAACTGTCAATAATAAGTTGTATAACATTTTTATTTACTATAAGTATGGTAAAAACATAGTGAATTTTTCAATTCAATGTAATAAGAACTTACTAAAAAAATGAAGTACTAATATTATTTTATCTTGGCTCCAACTAAATCAGTTGGCACAGTTAAATCATTTGTTCAGGCTTAAGTGATTGTTCATGTTCAAATAGAAGAATTATTTTTTTGTCATAGATCTGTACTAACTTGGACAGGGCTAATTCAGATAATCTATGAATTTTGTTTAAATTAAGTTTTATAATAAATTTCATAATTAAAAAAATATTTAATTAAATTAGCTTACTTTTTATAATATCTTGATATATTTAACTGAATGTCGTAAATAATTAACGTCTAATTATTTTCTTCTATTTTTTCATTGGATGCTATTTTAGAGGTTTTATAAGATGTTACGTAAATTTACTCAGAAAGTTATAGACCTTCGACTTGTCTCTTTTAATTGAAGAAAAAAAAACTTGACTATTGCAAAACATTAATTATTTGTTTGTTTTTCCGTACAATCGCGTTTATTAATAAATGTCAATAGTTGTTTCAAAAGTTTTATCAAACGATAAACTAGAACAAATCCGTCTTAACGATTTTATATGTAGTTTAGGAAAAATAGATTAATTACCAAAGTAATAATAAAATTGCATGAAATGTAAAATTATTTATATAAGCTATCATGTTCATTCCAAATAGGTTTTTAGACGAATAATTTGTTTGTGTGGTCATTTTTGAACAAAATATAATAAAAGTTGTAAATTTTAATTCAACCAAACGAATGTTTTCTTTTTTTAATTTATGAATTTTATTCAGAAAATTTTGTGCTGCGAGACATTCTGGTCTATTCTGCAACTCTCACGTTATTTTGTAAAACAGTGAGTGTTAATATGTGTCTTAAAGGCAATACGAACAAATGGTATTCTGTAAGCCACTACGCGAAGTCGAAGCAACGCACCTTTTGCAATTTGTATGTGCAAAAACAGGGCTGGCATAAATAAATTGACAAAAGAACCCGTTTCCGAATGTGCTGCTTTTGAAACCATGAATCCAGTAACTATTATTGTAATATACCGTATAAAAAAATACTGTAGAAAGAAAGAGGCGCTTTTTCCTACAGTATTTTTTTAGAGAAACTTCATCTCTTGCTGTTAAAAATTGATTCCGAAAAGAAACAATATATAATTACAGGCAATTTTAATATTGAAGTCTTGAAAAGCACAAGAATGAAGCGGCAGTTTACGTCTCTATTAGCCCTTTGCACTCGTATGTCCCCGTACAGGGGACATCAATCGTTTTACCGTTGCACTCGTATGTCCCCGTACATGGGACATTGCATGTGTCATTGCATTGCATGTCTATGTTGACATTATATATTTACATTGTATGCACGTGTTCAAACAGTTGTAGGCGTTCCTATTTGGGTTAAAACTTTAGTTTAGTGCCATACCGAATAACACCCGAGACGGTTATAGTATTATTACTTTATAACTTAATATTTTTTACGGTCGCAATGCCTAAGCGACATTTACGATGCAACATTGAAAATGAGTTTGAGAGCAGTGACGACGAATTTTATATGGACGATTATGATCTAGAATTAGAGTGCAATACGAAGAAGCTGAAGGAAGTGATACAAGTGGTACTGACATTATATGTACAAACAAAAAAAATTATTAAATATTATTTATTTTAAAATATTATATGTACAAATTTTACTTCTGGGGATAAAGCTGAAGGACCACAGATTCTTTACAACTGTACGGGTTTTGTATTGATTTTTTTATGCTTTTTTGCGAAGGAATTGATGGAAAAAATTGTAGAACTGACGAATACATATGCTCGTAATAAAATTAGAGAAAAAACGTTATCAAAGCGATCCACGTGGAATACATGGGTGGATCTTACAGTGTCAGAATGACACCTTTGAGAATGAGGCCTTTCTAGGAGTCATTCTAAATATGGGTACAATAACCGTTAGCCAGCTGCAGGAATATTGGTCCCAAAACTTTAATGCGAAAATTCTTTTGTTTGGTGCCATTAATATTTAGAAGAGAGCGATTCATGCAAATTTTTTGGATGCTACATTTGCATGAGACAGATCCAAACGAGTAAAGTCCTCGGAGTCGGGTGGAAAAGGTCAGTCACTATTTAGTTTTTTTGGAATGAAGATTCAAGGAACATTTTGTTCCGTCAAGGGATATTTCGGTGGATGAATCTGTTGTTGGTTTCAAAGGCAGAATACGTTTTTTGACTTATAATCCAAATGAGCCAACAAAGTGGGGAATTAGGATATATGTATTAGCAGATGCTAATACTGGGTACATATATTCCATTTTGCCTTATTACGGAAGCTTGCCATCCGAGAATTTAGTATGTCCTGACCTTCCTATAAGTACACGAGTTGTACTGCATTTGTGCCAAAATTTACTGGAAGGCTATCCTGGCAGTAAATGATATCATATATTTACTGACATTATTATACGAGCCTGCCACTAGCACGAGAACTGCTGAAAGTAAACGTGTACCTAACTGGAACTATCCAAATTAACCGGAAATTCGTACCGGACTCCATAAAAAGACCGCAGTTTTCCGAGGATAGGACATTCGCCTGCAGATCGGAAAACTTATTATTATTGGCCTGGAAAGATAAAAGGGTCGTCACTGTACTTATCAGTTGGGACGTTTCGGGCACTCAACCAATAAACAGAAGAGTACTTGGAGGAAATTTGCAGGAAGTGAAGAAACCCACGGTTGTTATAAACTACAACAAATATATGGGGGTGTTGATAGAGCAGACTCTTACTTCGCAGCATATTGCTTTTTGCGAAAATCGCGAAAATGGTGGCGAAAATTATTTTTTTGGGGGCTTGAGTCATGCAGCGTAAACGCATATTTGTTGTACAAAATCGACCAACGTCGCCAAAATAAGCGCCCCATGCCGCACCTAAAATTTGCTCGGCAATTGGTTAATGAACTTACAGGAAATTATAGACAATCCACTAAACTTCCAGGTAGACCATCATCAGCTAATAAGGAAGAACGGTTAAACGGCAAATTGCACGTGTTGCGCCAGGGGAGCAAAAAGGACTGTTTAGTGTGTTCCGACAGAAAAGTGACAGGTGGAAGACGGCAAACTACTTATATGTGCAGTACTTGTACTCGAAAGCCAGGACTACATATCGGGGACTGTCTCGAGCGTTATCACACTCTGCAAGATTATAAAATGTAATTTTTTCTTCATGTTGTGCTTCTTTTTTTGGTTCTAGTTTGGTGTTCTTTAATATTTTTTTCATTATGGTGAAGGTGCGGGAGCGGGGGGGGGGGCAATGTAATTATGGTGGAGGCTTACATTGAGTTTTTTGTCTTGTTATAAGTTCACAAGTGATATTTACTTTAATAATATTGTTTATTATACAAAATACATAATTAAATAATAAATATTTGATTTTTATTGTTCCTGTTCAAGGAGTTGTAAATAGGGATGAAACCTTTGTATTTTTAGATTTGAACTATCGAACCCTAAAGTTGAGAGGTAATATGTTCTCATAAAAATACTTTTATCCTAATCGATTATGCCAAAAAATTCCGAGTTGGTAGGTATTTTTTTTAACGGGACGTAGCAAGCACCAATCGGTTAACTTGACAAGTGGCCCCCTGAACTCCTCGAGCACCTTGGAACCGCTTCACGCATGACGTCAAGATGTCGTTGTATTGGTATCGCCTTACATCCCCCTTCCACGTCTAGTGATTAGGGGTTCAGGTTCAGTTTCTTGTTGCTCTCGACTTGGAGTCGTTTCCTCTCGTCCTGCTCTTTCAAGGTCATGATGTTTGTTACCATATCGGTTATTATTATCCAGATGTTCTCCGACCTAATCATATGGTCGGTTAGGCCTATGGGCTCTAGTTTGAGGTGAGTTTTCTTTTCCCACATTTCTCTTTCTGGTATCCATCTATGACAGTCGAAGATGGTGTGTCAAACGCTATCTTCAAGGCCACAGTATTCACAGAGACTATCGATTGCCCTGCGCATGTTATGCAGGTAGTCCCTAAAACAACCATGACCGCTTCGGGTTTTTAAATTGATCGCGTAGTTTTCAAGTTATTGCAGTTTTTGCGGATATAACATTTCCAATCGCAAATTGAAAACTTGACAAGTTTTGAACAAAATTTGACCCATTACTCAAAAAGGTTTGCCATGCCTGGTCTAGTCTATCTAGTCTTGTCTGCCTAGTCTTATTTGACTAGTCTTAACTTTAGCACTTGAGTAAGCTGGAAATTCGTTTCACCATGCTTTCGTGACACCCACCGCGCGACGTTAGGTATAAGGGTCCTGGTCCATTGTCCCCTTTGTTATAGCTGCCACTCTTTTTGCCATGTCTTATACGTTTGTGCCTGTTTGCGCCCGTTTGCCGGTAGGTACTCTAGGACATAAATACGAGTGCAAAGGGTTAGCAGCTTTCCAATGCGTTCTAACATTTAGAGAAAAGAATCATCCATCTACTGGGTCCTGCATTGACAACATCATAGTAGAAATGGTATATACTATAAAAACACCAAATTATCATATATCTAATCATATTGCCTAAGAACTCACTTTAAAAGAAACAAATCGTATATAAATCAATCGTTTACTACTCTCTCTAGTCGTTTACTTCATGACTGAAGTGTCGTGATCCAATGCTGGCGTTTTATTATGTCATAGCGGAGTTAGCGATCTTCCTTCATTTACCCCTTTGTGCCGTCGTTCTTATGTTTTCTTGTGGTGGTGTTCCTGTGATCTCTTGCATCTGGTCGATCCAGCGTTTTAGAAAGCGTCCTCGAGGTCGCGTAACTTCAATTTTCCCTTGGATGACCAGTTTGACCAGATTCTTTTTTACGTGCCATGTCCTCCGAGGACGTCGGCGATCATCATAATGATTTTTATTTTATCAGCAGTGGCACTAAACAGGCTAGTAGAACTGACACCATACCACTCTCTCCGGTTTTTCAGCCAAGACGTACGTCTTCTTCCTGAATCTCTTCTTCCTTGGATTTTGTTTTGCATGATATTATGCAAGATACGGCACTTTTCCCCTCTCATAACGTGTCCAAAATATTCCACCTTGCGTTTTTTTATGATAAACATGACTTCTAGTTGCTTCTGGAGACGGGCAAGCACTTTGGTGTTACCTCTCGAACCCTTCCAGTCGGTCACACATTGCCTTTGTTAAAGTCCATCCTTCCAGTCCATAGTAAAAAATTGGAAATACATAGCACCGTAGTAATCGAGTACGCAGAGGTATTCACAAGTCTCGGGATGTAAGAACCTTCTTCATCTTGCTAGATGCTGCTCTAGCCTGCTCGATGCGGGATCTTATTTCTTGCCTGTTATCCCACTCACTGCTCAACAAGCATCCCAGATATCTGAAAAGACTTGCTGAATCTGTTGGTTGCCTGTACTCAGGTTTCCGAGAAGCTCTCCATCTTTGCTAATAACCATAACTTTGGTCTTGCTAATATTTAACATGAGCCCTATTTCTTCGCTTTAGCCACAATCCTATCCAGTAGCGCCTGTAAATTATCAGCACTTCCTGCCAACAGAACTGTATCGTCCGCATAACGCAAGTTATTTATTAATTCTCCGTTGATAAAAATTCCTTCCCGTGCTTCGTCCAATGCTTAGGCGAAGATTTGCTCAGATTATATGTTAAAGAGCAGTGGTGAAAGGACACACCCTTACCTCACACCTCGCTGAATGGGAACGTACTCAGTGGTCATGTCCTAAACTTTGACAGCAGCGACTTGGTTGTAATACAGATTTTTTATATTGCGGACGTCTCTGTCATCTAAGTTCATATTCTGAATGATGCTGACAAGTTTCCCGTGGTCAACACAGTTAATCGCTTTCTGCTAATCGAGAAATCACGCCTATACATCGTTGGACATGTCACGGCATCTCTGTATTAAGATATGTATGCCAAATAGGGCCTCTGGTCCCCAGCTCGCTACGAAATCCAAATTGAGTATCCGAGAGGTGTTCCTCGCATTTACGGTATAATCGACCATGTATTATTTTAAGTAATATCTTCAGCGTATGGCTCATTATGCTTATCATGCGGTAGTCTCCGCATGTTTTTAGCCAAGTCTTTTTATGTAATGTGGCGAATACAGACTCCAACCAATCCTTTGGTATCTTCCCAGAAACAAAGATGACGTTAAAAAGGCTGACCAATTTATCTGTGGATTGGTCTTTGAAAAGTATGAGTATTTCTGAATAGACATTGTCTGGTCCAGCGAACTTTCCAGTTTTAGCTGCCTTGATTGCGTTAACCACCTCCGCGTGTGTTATTTCTGGGCCCTCACAGGGGTTGTCGCAAATTTTCACCTGCTGACGGTCGCTTGCGAAAAGTTCTTCGACATACTTCTTCCACTCTTCCAGCTTTTCGTCTAAGATAATGTTGCCTATCTACCTGCCTACCTATAATCACTATTTAGGAACGATTGACGTGTCCAAAATATTTAAGTATTCGTCGATTGATAACGGTTGATAGTCTTATGTCAATGTCGAGTTCTTTTAATATAGACACATTAGTTCTATGCGCTGTCGAAGGGATCCTTAGTAGCATTCTCCACTTCCACATCTCGAAAGCGTCTATTTTCTGCCAATCTACTGCTTTCAAGGTCCATGCCTCGGCTCCATATAGTGCAATTGGAAACACAAGTGTGTTGACGAGCCTTCGTTTTGTTTTTTTCGTGATGTAGTCTTCTTTCCATACTATGGTTAGTTTCATCATGGCTGTTTTAGCAAGAGTTATGCGTCTTCTAATTTCTGTGGACGTATTGCCGTAACTATTTATGCAGGAGCGTAAATAAATTATGTTGTCGACGTTTTCTACGTTCATTAAATTTGGTGGATTTTATCTCCTGTGGTCACGATCTACTACCATCAGTTTTGTTTTTTGGCGATTTAGCTTAAGTCCAAATTTTGAGCTTACTCTCTCGACTCTTACCAGAAGTTCGGTCATTTCATCTTCGTTTTGTGCGATGATTGTGGCATCGTCGGCAAACCGTAAGTTGTTTATTTTCCTATCACCAATGACTATCCCGCCTTCTCAGTTCTCCAGAGTTCTCCTCTTAGTATAAACTCACCGTACATTTTGAATAGTAAAGGCTATAGGACGCATCCTTGCCGAACTCCTCGTCCTATCTTAAAGGGTCTTGAGTTTCTTCCCGTGATCTTCACTTGATGATTACTTTGCTGTTGTCATATAGACAACAAAAAAGTTAGTACGCCGGTCCTTGGATCCTTTGTCGACTGAACAAAAATGTTGTCAATTAATGTTTTGCATGTTCTCGTTACTCTAGTGTGCTTTGTTATAATTTTTTATAATCTTTGTCTGGTAGGCCATATGATAGCATGAGGTCTTTCAGATTTACTTTGTCACACTGCGCTATCGGACCACAAACTAATAGTTCTAAGTAGCTACAACATAGACAATTGTAAACCAGTTAACAGAATGAAAAGAAACTACAGTCTCTCGCACAAGGAAAAATTCCGGAAAGCCCTACTGGAGGAAACATGGAAAGAAATGTATGAAAAAACTGGACAAAGGCAAATCGCCCGTCGGTATTTTTTGCGACTTGTCCAAGGCCTTTGATTGCATATCACATCAGGCCATCCATCCGTGGCTTTACAGCCATCTGTGGGCCTTAGCCTCCTCCTTTCTTAGCCTCGTTTGGCATTCTTTTCCATCCTTTTCTGTCCGCTGCTGCTCTTTTCCAGTTCCTTATGCCTATTAGTTCTCTTGCGTCTTTTTGTATGTTGTCATGCCATCTTAGTCGTGGTCTGCCTTGTCTCCTGTTGCCTTCCATGTTTCCTTTGTAGATCTTCTGTGGTATTCTTTCTTCTCCCATGCGTTCTGCGTGTCCTGCCCATTGCAGCCGTTGTATTTTTATATATGTGACTAGGTCTATTTCTTTATACAGTTGTACCAGTTCCTGATTATACTTTATATTCCACCCGTCTTCTTCCTGGGTCGGTCCAAATATTCCTCTCAATATTTTTCGCTCGAATTTTAATAATAGGTCCTCAGATTTGGTCGTCGTTCTCCACGATTGGCACCCGTAGGTCACTATCGGTCTAATGATGCTTTTATACACTTTCACTTTGGTTTTTACCCCCACTATTTGCGATTTCATTACACTTTGAACTGCGTAGTACGCTTTATTCCCGGCTATCAGTCTCTGTTGAATTGTTTGTGGCATTAAGTTCTGTTCGTTCAGTGTTGAGCCCAGATATTTAAATTCTCGTACCACTTCAATATTCATATTATCCATGGTTATGTTCTGTCCCAGCCGCGTCCTTGATTTTATGGCCATGTGTTTCGTTTTGTCTTCATTCACGAGCAGTCCTATCGGTCTTGTCTCTTCTATCAGTTGCATAAATGTTTCTTTCACTGTCAGTACATTCCTTCCCACTATATTCAGATCGCCTGCATATCCTATAACTTGGTATGACTTGTTTAAAATGGTGCTGTCAGTTTTTATTCCTGTGCCTCTGATCATTTTCTCGAGGGCTAGGTTAAATAGGATCGGGGCCAGGGCCATTTTTCTGTGAGCTGGTTTTGTATTCTGACCTGATTTAGCGTCTCTTCCATGGTTACTTGTACCATCTTGATTAGCTTCTGTTGTACTTCAAATTCTTTCAGAATGTTATATAGTGCTTCCCTACTTATACTGTCGTAGGCTTGTCCAAAATCTACGAATAGTTGATGGATAGGTATGTCAAATTCCCACGCCTTTTCCATAATTTGTCGTGTTGTAAAAATTTGGTCCGTCGTGGATCTCCCTCTTCTAAATCCTGCTTGATACTCCCCTATTAGATCTTCTGCGTATATCTCCAGTCTTTGGCGTATTATGGATGTTAGGACCTTATATGCGACACATAGTAGTGAGAGGCCTCTATAGTTGGTGCAATCTTGTCGGTCGCCTTTCTTGTATATTGGGCAGATTATGGCTATCTTCCACTCCTCAGGTATTTTTTCTGTTTTCCAGATAGTTTTTATTAGCGCATGTATTTTAGTTTCTAGTAGTTCTCCTCCGTGTTTGAGTAGTTGGGCAGGTATTCCGTCTATACCCGGGGCTTTGTTATTTTTTAGTTGTTGTATGGCAACTTTAATTTCTTATAATTCTGGGTCCAATACTCGTGGTTGCACTGTGCAGGCGCTCGTTTTTGGTCCTTCGTAGTTGGTTCCTTGTTCTTTGTTTAGTAGTTCTGTGAAATATTCTTTCCATCGTAATAGGATTTTATTTCTCTCGGTCATTATTTTCCCGTCCTTATTCTTGCACATTTCTATTCTTGGGTGGAATTCGTTTTTGGTGCTGTTCACGACTTTAAAGAACTTTCTTGTTTCGTTCTTTTCTCTTAGTTCTTCTAATTTGTCCAGTTGTTCATTTAGGTCTTTTCTTTTTTCTCTTCTGCATACTGCCTTTGCTCTCGCTCTCAAGATAACGTATTCTTGTTCCTTAGTTCTTGTTGACCTTTGCAGTAGTCGTTGTCTTGCTTTATTTCTCTCGTCTATTGCCCTCCTGCACGTCTCGTTCCACCATCGATTGCGCTGTCCTTTGGGTTCTATCCCTATGGTCCTTCCGCTGCTTCTCTTATGCTTTTTTTAAGGTTTTCCCATGTGTTATTTGTTTCCTCGTGCTCTTCCCCTTCCTCTTCTTCGTTTATATTTTCTTTAATCTTCTTCCCCAGTGTTTCCACATACCTCTTGCGTTCATCTTTGTTCTTTCACATCACATCAGGCACTCCTTAATAAACTGCATAGATACGGTATCAGAGGGAAGACAGGTCGCTGGTTCCAGTCGTATCTCCACAACAGGAAGCAGGTCGCTAATATCAACCACAACACAAAATACGTGTCTCTAAATTATCATACAATACCAATATCAGTGTACCGCACGGGAGTGTGCTCGCACCGACATTATTTTCCTTATACACTGCAGATATTGTTCATTATCTTGAGGGAAAACACTGCACCTTACACGCGGATGATGCCAGTTTTATAACATCAGCGGACTCCTTGATTATGACTGAAGCCTCAGCAAATAAGCTCCTAGAGGACATCTACAAATGGTTCTTGAGCAACCACTTGTATCTAAACATCAACAAAACTAACTATGTTATATTTCAAACGGGCAGAAGAACACGCTCGCAAAATCTTCAATTAACAATTGGCCAAGAAAAATTACAACGAAGCAACAACACTAAATTCCTAGGAATAGTTTTTGAGGAATTCCTGACGTGGAACACCACAAGTGATTCGATTGTAAGGTCAATTAACCATAAAATATATTCCCTGAGATTAATAAAAAAGCTAGTTAGTAGAGGTATGCTATTACAGATATACCACGCAGAAATTCAATCCACACTCTCATACGGAATTATGGTTTGGGGACAATCCCCACATATGCACAAAATATTCAAAGCTCAAAAGAGAGCAGTTAGATGTATTATAGGTGTTACCAAGAGAACGACCTGTAAAGCCTATTTTATTAAACTGAAAATCTTAACTGTGCACTGTCTATATTTATATATATATATATATATATATATATATATATATATATATATATATATATATATATATATATATATATATATATATATATATATATGGGAGTTGGCCTGCTATATACATAAAAACAAATCTCATTTACCAACATTCATGGACGAACATCAGCAAAATACGAGAGGCTGTTCAAATCTAATCATTGAAAAATCAAATCTAACGATATGTGGGAAAGCTCCTGATCGAATAGGTAAACATATATATATATATATATATATATATATATATATATATATATATATAATCGTCTACCTCACCAGCTAAGACAAGAGCCATTGTACTCATTATAGTAGGAAAAAACTAAAAAATGCCCTAACAGAACAACCATTCTACAGCCTAGAAGAATTTTATAAAAACAGTTTAAACTCTTACTCAATATAATGTTATTTAAATTTTCTATATTTCTATTGTGACGTTTTTGAATTTGTACAAGCTACATCTTTCGGAAATAAATTAATTTTGATTTGATTTGATTTGAAGTGGATGCCTTTTGGGGACATCTATTTTAGAATTTCTCCACTGATATCATCTTCCCCTCTACTTTTGAGCATATTGATGGCTTCCTCAACTTCAACTTTTAAGATGGCAGGTTCTACTTTTGTGTTAGGAGGGAGACGAACTTTTCCCTGACGATGACCTTCATCGGCGTAGAAGTCTTCACAGCAATATCGTCATACCTCTACTACGTCGTCGATGTTGGTTATGACTCCCATCCTTGTTTTCTATTATCCACGTTCTTGATTTGAACTCTCTTGTGATTTCTTTGATTCTTTGGAATAGATCGCGTGTTTCATTCGTGTTTGCCAATCTTTTAAACTCCTTCCCAGAGGTGTTCGTTTTTGTCTCGTCGAGTCTTTGTATTTCGCGACTTAAAGTTCGATATTCTGACTTCTGTTCTTTGGTTATTACATTGTCTGCATGATGGTTTTTCTTCTCTTCAATACACTCCAGATTTCATCAGTCATCCATTGCTTGTTTTTACCCTCTCTAGCGCTTTCGCGTAGGACTTGCTCTTTGGTTGTCAGCAAGGTTGTTTTTATTCCATACCATTGTTCTTCAATCTGCATCTGACTTGTGTTGTCTGGGAGCGCTTTTAAGTTATCTACTAATTTTTGTCTGAATTGGTCCATGTTATCAGACCATAAGCGCTGGGTTTTCTTCTCCGAATTGTTTGTTTTGATGTGCATTTTGATTTGGGTCTTAAGTAGTTTATGGTCGCTACCGCAGTCGAGTCCTGGTAAAGTTTAAACATTATTGACGCTGGATCTCCACCTTAAGTTTACAAGAATATGGTCTATTTGATTTCTGTAGTGCCCGCCTGGAGAAATCCACAACCAAACCAAACAAAAAAAAAATGGGGATAAGAGGAATCCCTTTACAGTGGATACAACACTTGAATCATCGTAAAGAGCGCACCAAGCTAGAAACACCAAATGGCATTTAACTGGCTGTCAAAGTGTTACCATGTCTTTTTCTACATATGGCGCCAAAACTAATCCGAAACGTATGTCATAACCTGCTAAGTATGTCATAACCGGAGTTTTCGCTCGACGCTCGAAGCGAACGGTTGGCGGTGAGATAGTACGCAGCAAGTGTGAAAAATTGAAATTAAGAATAATTAAATAAATACAGTTGTATAAAGTATTATAATAAAAATATAAAAAGTAAATATGACGAGAGAATTACGGTCAAACGCCCTCTTAACAAAGCAAGAGGATAAGATCCCAGCATAGATTTTGTGTGCCGAGTTCAACAATTTAATATCGGCAATAGTAAAAAGGGAGGTGGAGCCACTATTATATAAAATCAAAGACTTCGCTTGCGAAATAAAATCATTACGTGAGGAAAAACATCGCCAACGAAACCTGGCACACGCTGTTGAGGAAGAAAATATCTTAATACAAAATATTTCAATAGATCAAACTCAGCCGAACACTAGTGAAGAATTCAGCAATATACCGATAAGGAAATAGAAAAAAGAGATAATAGAGGTGAACGTACCGGTGCAAAAAAGAAGGAAGTAAAAAATGTATCGTAATAAACAAACGAAGAAACGATAAGTTCAAAAAATATAAATACAAATAGAAACAAGGAGGCATGGATTTACCAAAACTATAAAAGAAGGAATGGAAGACATACCGTAACACACGGCACTAAGTCTACAGGTTAGACCCGACCTTAACAGAAGCTGACATCATAAAATATTTACACGATAAGAAATTTACCACGGTAATGTGTAAACAACTAAGATCTAAACATCCGGATGAGTACTCTTCCTTTAAAATATCAGTACCGGCTGATGTATATGATAATCTAAGAAAACCAGATTTATGGCCTAAATATACATGTCTCCACCGTTATTTTTTCTTAAACCAGGAAAAAACGAGGGAGAGGATGTAAAACTGTTAATAATAATGGAACATAAAAAAAAGAATGAAAAAAAGAAAACATAGAAAAAAATATGGACAATATACACTATTAGACAAAGAAGACAATAAGAAAATCTAATGAATCAAAAATACCCGAAAAGATATAAAATAGTGAGTTAAGTATAATAAGCCTGAATACACAATCGATAGGGAATTCAGTAGAAAGGATTGAATTCATGCTCGAACACAATATACAGTGCGCATTTTTAATCCTAAGCGAACATTGGAAGAGTGAAGAACAGCTGACTACAATAAAAATAAGTAAATATCACCTGGCTACATATTTCTACCGAGAGAAGGGAAAGCAGAAATTATAAAATTAGATCAGACATAAACCAACAAGCGGAAATATCGATATTTGAATATGTAGCATTGGAGACATCGATTAATAAAAAGTAGAAAATAATTATTGGAATATACAGAGCGCCACTGACAAATGAGAAAATATTCAGAATAAGTTGCATACGTTGCTGACCAAGATTATTACTGAGAATAAGCTCGTAATCATAGCTGGGGATTTCAATATAGACATTTTGAAATGTTTAAAAAATAGTAGACAATTTATATCACTCCTACAGTCATATAACATACATTTAACAATAAAAAAAAGCACCCATCTTAGCTCGAACACTTGAATTGACAATATTGCAGTGTACACAGACAAGAGCTATAAAGCTGATGTTCAAAATTATTATATATCCGATCACCTCGCCTTACGGATTACTTTTAAGTCCGAAGAAATTCATCCAGTCTTTCGCCACAGGAGAAACCTAAAGGAGGAGAACCTGAGGAATTTTAAGGAAAATCTGGCCATAGAAGAGTGGGAGGAGGTTAACAGCAAACTCAACACGGATGTTGACGGACAGTGGAGCAATTTCATTCAAACATTGAAAATCAAATTCAATGAATCGTTCCCATTGGCGGTTATTAACAGTAAGCAAACAAAAAAAAATATCTTCACACATCCAAATTTTAACTCGCTCAGAAAGCAATTGGAACTGGTACAGATCCTAAGCCGGGCAAATAATGGACTAAAGCGAAACTATAACCAAGCCCGAAGAAAATACAAACACCTATCATTAAATCAAGCCAAAAGGATACATTACCAGAAGAAAATCCAGGATAATGAAAACATCATAAAAGCCACATGGGACGCAGTTCACGAAATTGTCCAATTCAAATCAAAACCAGTAACCCAAGAGGGCGGACCAGTTTTCACGGCCAACAAGATAAACAACTTCTATGCTGACAGATCCAAAGAGATGACACAAGACCAAGTAAAATACCCTCACAGTATGAAACAGCAAGACAATCCACTCTCAATGTTCTTAGAACCGACAACACAGGAAGAAATAATAATGACAATAAAAAGCTTAAACAACAGTAAAAGCACAGGAATCGATGAAATCCCAATCTCTACCGTAAAATTTGTTGCGGAAGAAATATCAGCACCATTGGAAGCAATTATCAACAACGCCTTCCAAGCCGGTATCTACCCAACAGCATGAAAGGTTTCTAAGACAGTGCCGATATTTAAAAATGGGAGCAAAGACATCAACAATTATAGAACAATCAACCTAATATCGCCACTCTCTAAAATAATGGAGAAACTAATCTGTAAAAGAATGCTCTTTTATAGCCAAACAGCAGCTCTTAAATCAGGGACAACATGGATGTATAAAAGGACGAAGTATAGAGACCGCCTGCTTCCAATTCTTAAAAGAAATTATTCAGCAACTGAAGGAGCAAAATGTGCCATGCGGGATACTCCTAGATCTCTCAAAAGCGTATGACACAGTAGACCATGCCATTCTAGCGAGAAAAGCATCTAGCTATGGAATTTGCGAAGTTGCGCTTGACCTAATCACAAACTTTCTAAAAAATAGAGTTCAGATAACAGAAATAGTCCGGGGGCAAGGGAGGGAGAGATCGACACCCAGAGTCATTAATATGGGGATACCTCAGGGTAGCCTGAGACCGCTACTATGACCGCTATGACCGCTACTGTTCATACTTTACATGAATGACCTCCCAGACCTAAATCTACAAAATAACACGAGAAACGTGACTATAAACAACGCAGACGACACAAGCATAGTGATTGGAAATAGGTCAATAGATTCCATACCGACTAACATCAATACCGCCTTGGAGAATATGAAAAACTGGTGTAACGAAAATAGACTTATTCTGAATCATGAAAAAACTATGGATACAATATTTAAAACCATACGGGATACAAGACCATACAAGAGGATGACTACGAACTCAAATACTACTATTGAACTATAGAACAATGTAAAACTGCTTGGGATCCACTTCGATGATACACTAGGATGGACAACTCATACAGCGCTTTTGCGTTGATTAAAAAACTAAATAAAGCTGTATATGCTATGAGGATCCTGAAAAAAATACTGAACAGGGAAACTATGAAGACAGTATATACTACGCCAACTTTCATAGTCACCAACGTTTTGGTATAATGTTTTGGGGGAGAGGAATACTAAAAAATGATGTATTTAAGATTCAGAAAGAAGCTATAAGAATCATATATAATTTGAATTATAGGGAAACATGCAGAGGGAAGTTTAGAACAGCGAGAATCCTTACAACTATTGGCACCTACGTTTTTGAGTCGATAATATTCTTAGTAAAGAATAAAAATCTATTTCAAGAATTTAAGGTGAAGAACGTCAAAGAGACACGTAATAATATCGAAAGCTTTAGGAAACCCAAACACAGACAAACGCTAATAGAAAAGATGTCGCCGTATAGTAATATGCAACTTTTTAACGCGTTACCATTACATGTAAAGACACTACCGATGAAGAATCTAAAGAAGGAACTCTATCGTATCCTTATCGATATAGAACCATATTTATTAATGGAATTCCAGAACCAGATAAAATTATATGAAGATTAAGGACACATTTCATTTAGCGTACACTATTGAAATACATTTATGTTATTTGTAACTTAAAGTTGATCAAATGTAAGCTTATTTAATGAAATAAACTATTTTGAATTTGATAAGGAAACTGATTCAGAAGAAATTATTACCTGGTGGTCTTAAACAATGTCTATATTTAAACATTATTAAGAGTCTGCCTACCCTTCTCAGATGATCTTGCGACATTCTCAGATTCCCTGGATAGAGCTGTGGAGAAAATCAACCTACTACAAATACAAGCAGCTAAGGCAGGCCTTCATATTTCCTTTGACAAAATAGAGTCTCAAAGATTATCAAAAACAACAAACCAGCACTCTAAAAAGTGTATGTCATGGAATCAGGAAAAAATAAGTTATCTCGGAGAAAGAAGCCTTCACTTCACGTATCATGAAAATGGAAACTGCATATCAACTGACCAAGAGAATCTACAACAACAAAAAGTCAGTATCCCTAAATGCCAAGCTCAAACACTATCAAACAGTTATTCGGCCGGAAGCCTTATATACCTACTACTATTCCTACTAGGAATAATGGAAACCCTGGAAATCAGGGAAAGAAGGATTCTGAGAAAAAATTTGGATCCAGTAAAGGAAAATGGTGAATATAGAAAACGGCATAATGATGAACCCTACGTGCAGATGGAAAAAATAACAGACATTATTTGGAAGAGAAGATTATATCTTATGGTCATATGGCTCGAATGAACCAAACGAGATTGACAAACAAAATCTTTTCCGATTTCCTAGGAAAGAAGATCAAGGGAGCATGGTTCACAGAACTGGACAAAGACTTGAAAGACGTGGGGATCACATGGGCAGATATTCAAGAACGTAAACCTCTTAAAATGAACCTGAAATCATTCCAGAGTTTCCAGGAAAAGCCCAAACTCTAAACAGACAAGATTTGGACAGAAGAAGGGAAGCAGAAACATCGAGAACGAATGCGACAGCACTGGGTAAACATTAAAGCCAAATGAAGGAAACCGTTGAAATAAAGTAGTCTTAATCTGGGCGAAACGAAAGAAAAATAAGCAACTAGTTATAATTGCGCAAATTGAAATATTTATTAATATAATTCTATGCGGCATATGAGTTGGAATATTTAAGCTCCTAAACAAGAAAAGGCAAGCTCAACAAAAATTAGATACCACCACAGAACAACAACACAGTTTAGTATTACCTTGCTAATACAATTTATAATTTGTTGGCCATCTTAGGGAGGCAAAATGAAAATACTAGAATATTGTATCACCCCACAGACACCAAATGAAAATACTAGAACATTGTCGGTGGCTATTCTAAAGTTGGCAGCTGCAGTGCAAGGAACGAAGAAATACATTTGTTTAAATATTATTATTTATTAAATATATATGTTGTGTCTTGCTTTGATAATTCTTATTTACTTCAAGAGATATGGGCCGTGATGTTCATGCCTGTTTCATAGATTTCTCAAAAGCCTTCGATAATGTACAGCACGATAAAATGATCGAGGTATTACAGGAAACAGGTAGAGATATAAACAGGATAAAGGAATAGGATAAAACTAAAAACACTTATTCCAACTCGTTTCGGCTTTAATAAATTTAAATTGGGCTTCTTCAGGGAGTATATTGGATCAAATATTAATACCGTATAAGCTTGATAATCCGGCGGTTGGTTAATTCGAGACGTTCAGTAATCCGGCGCCCTGGGGAAACACGTGTCTTTTCTTTATGCTACCCCGCTCTGGATATAAACCTTGCGCACAGAAATAATAGAGTCAAAAACAACACTATCCAGTGTTCTTGGAAAAAGGTTTTTTTAAAAAAGCCAAAACACCCTGCTTTTAACTCTGAAAACTTGATTAACAATTCTAACCAAATTAACTCCACTCTACAATTGTCTCACTATTCGTTCTAAGTTTGTACATATTTTTTTGTATGTACACGTTTACCTATATAGATACATATTTTATTCTTCCTGAAATAATTTTGTACATAAAATATGTAAAATTGATTTCGTTGAATTCTGATAATCCGGAATGTTTTGATAATCCGGCAGTTGTCTAGTCCCATATGTGTCGGATTATCAAGATTATAATGAACTTGGAAATAAAAACTAAAAACTAATTTTTAAAGTCAAACATAACATTAGAGATCTTAGAATTGGCTACCGTTTTACTTTTCTAGTAAATGAATATGAGTGGCAGAAAAAATAAATTCTGACGCTGCGAGCGACAGCAAAAATACTTTTCACGGATATAACTATAACTTTCGTTAACTTTTATATCATCGTTATTCAACATAATATTCTAATAAGCGAGACAATGAAACGCAAACGATTTCAATTTTTTAATTAAAACCAAAATGATTATATTATATTCAAAGTTTGTTATAAGAGACAATGTCAGCTGAGCTGAACGTTCCGTTTTTTTTTTCTTGCAAATTCCACACCTAAAAATTCCTTTTTATATAATTATCTTGCGACGTATTATTAACATAAATTAATGCACGCATCTATCTATATATTGCATATATGCGACGTCTCGCTTGAATAGAGAATTTCAAGTTTCTACTAAAAAATATCTAGCACAGCAGAAACCTTGAACACGTATATGATATTTACTACAAATGCAAACAGATAAACATTAATATTTTTTCCCACAATTTATTGCTTATTGTGAAATTGTCGATGAAATAACTGTCGATATCTAATTTTATAAGAAACATGTTTAGTCTATCTAGTTTTAGACCTATACGTTTGTTAAGTAAAGATAATCTTTTATCATTTGCTTGCATCAGGAAATTATCGTAAATATGCAGAATGCAGAAAGCTATTGAGCTTATAAATTCCGAACCGCTTGAGGCTAAATTATTCCACAATTTGCATAATACACTTCAAAATTAAGTTATAATTTAGAAATAATATAGTTATTTTATATGACGGAAATTACAACTCAGAAATTTGTTGCAAAATATATGCAAATAATTCGTTTTATAAACAGGTGAACGCAAAATTACCTGTACCTAGTATAGAGACTAGATACACTAGAAAAGTAACTAGATTAAAAATATAACAATAAATAGACAAGATTAGACAGACAAGACTATACAGACAAGACTATACAGACAAGACTAGATAGACAAAACTAGACAGACAAGACTAGGCAGACAAGACTAGACAGGCAAGACAAGACAGATAAGACTAGACAAGCAAGACTAGACAGACAGGAGTAAACAGACAAGAGTAGACAGACATGACTAGACAGACAAGACTAGACAGAGAAAACTAGACAGACAAGACTAGACAGACAAGAATAGATAGATAAGACTAGACAGACAAGACTAGACAGACAAGACTAGACAGAGAAGACTAGACAGACAAGACTAGACAGACAAGACTAGACAGACAAGACTAGACAGACAAGACTAGACAGACAAGACTAGACAGACAAGACTAGACAGACAAGACTAGACAGACAAGACTAGACAGACAAGACTAGACAGACAAGACTAGACAGACAAGACTAGACAGACAAGACTAGACAGACAAGACTAGACAGACAAGACTAGACAGACAAGACTAGACAGACAAGACTAGACAGACAAGACTAGACAGACAAGACTAGACAGACAAGACTAGACAGACAAGACTAGACAGACAAGACTAGACAGACAAGACTAGACAGACAAGACTAGACAGACAAGACTAGACAGACAAGACTAGACAGACAAGACTAGACAGACAAGACTAGACAGACAAGACTAGACAGACAAGACTAGACAGACAAGACTAGACAGACAAGACTAGACAGACAAGACTAGACAGACAAGACTAGATAGACAAGACTAGACAGACAAGACTAGACAGACAAGACTAGACAGATAAGACTAGACAGACAAGACTAGACAGACAAGACTAGACAGACAAGACTAGACAGACAAGACTAGACAGACAAGACTAGACAGACAAGACTAGACAGACAAGACTAGACAGACAAGACTAGACAGACAAGACTAGACAGACAAGACTAGACAGACAAGACTAGACAGACAAGACTAGACAGACAAGACTAGACAGACAAGACTAGACAGACAAGACTAGACAGACAAGACTAGACAGACAAGACTAGACAGACAAGACTAGACAGACAAGACTAGACAGACAAGACTAGACAGACAAGACTAGACAGACAAGACTAGACAGACAAGACTAGACAGACAAGACTAGACAGACAAGACTAGACAGACAAGACTAGACAGACAAGACTAGACAGACAAGACTAGACAGACAAGACTAGACAGACAAGACTAGACAGACAAGACTAGACAGACAAGACTAGACAGACAAGACTAGACAGACAAGACTAGACATACAATACTCGGCAGACAATACTCGGCAGACAAGACTAGACAGACAAGACTAGACAGACGAGACTAGACTGATTAGACTAGACAGAAACGACTAGACGGACAAGACTAAACAGACGAGACTAGACAAACTAGACTAGACACACAATAGACAGACGAGACTAGACTGACTAGATTAGACAGACAAACGTCCTATATGCGCAGCAAAATCTTATTGCTATTTTTCGTTGGAGAGAAGTGCTCCATGATGTTCCATAAAGTATGATCGAAGGACTGTTCACTTATGCAACAACCCCCATAAGAATAACACCCGCGAATTGAAACCCCGCGAATTAACACCTCATTTTGGCAGATCACATCTAGATAACCAGAAGGAAAATCAAGAAGTAGTTCAAAGAAAACTTATGAATAACTTAGTTATCTTTAAATTATCTAAATAAATTTACTTTGTATCTGAGTAAACTTCCTAGATAAATGGAAAGGCTAACGAGAAATATAAGTCTGACAGATAATATCTAGATAACTGTAAGAACTATAAAAAAATCTTTCAAATTTATAAAAGCAAAATTTATAAGCAATTTAGTTATCTATCAGATATATCTACAATTTTCTACTGTATCTCTAATACTTATCTAGATACCCAGCCAAATTCAATTTGTTATTATAGCCGTTTCAACAGACAATATCTAGATAACTAGAAGAAAACCAAAGAAATCTTGTGGATAAAACTAATAAGTAACATAATTGTTTATCAAATATTTTCATTCATATTGATTTTCATCGTATTTGCTAGATTTCACT
This sequence comes from Phosphuga atrata, assembly GCA_944588485.1. Lineage (NCBI taxonomy): Eukaryota > Metazoa > Arthropoda > Insecta > Coleoptera > Silphidae > Phosphuga > Phosphuga atrata. Next base: position 5,735,291 of record OX155901.1, read on the forward strand.
AGATATCATCTCACTGTGAACGAACTGATTACAATTATTACAATTTCATTTTGAGTCTCAAGTTTGATAGATAATATAAAGGAAACTAGAAGGAATATCAAAAATGTTTCAAACGAAAATTCAAGATACAAAAGCTTTCTATAAAATATCTATACAAATGTTTCCTGTATCTTGGACATTTATACAGATATCGCACGATATATAAATCAAGATTTTTATAGAAAACTAACTCTTCAACAATAAAAATAATCTTTGTTGTCACTAAAAGTGAACAAATGGCTATCGACCATAAGGTCTTTCTGCCAGGTTCTTCAATATGTTTGTTATAATTTAAACTACTAAGTTTGATAATATCTAGATAATTATAAGAACTAGCAAGAAATGTTTAGAATGAAATTTATAGATACATTACATTCAGATACAGATACATTCGCAAGTTTTTATCGTAACTTTAAAAGTTACCTAGATATCTAGCAAAATAGCAATTTAATACCAATATCTGTTTCAAGCTGTTATAGATTATACCTATATAACTAGAACAAAAACAAGGAAAACATGTAAAAAAATCGATAGGTAACTTAATTATCTATCAAATATATTCAAATAATTTTTTTGTATCTGCTAGATTTATCTAGATATCTCAATATAAACGAAGTGATTATAATTCCTACTATTTCTGTTTTGCGGTTTTAAGCTTTATGGATAATATCTAGAAAACGAGAAGGAATTTCAAAAATTATATGAAATAATTTTTAAACATAACTTAGTTATCTATCGATTGTAGTTATAAAGTTTGCTTATATCTATAATATTTATCTAGATATATGACAAATATTGAAAGTGTTATCAGTTTATATTAGATAAATAATACATAGATAACTAGAAAGAATTTTAAATAAAACACGCAGATAACTAAATAATCCATCAAATTAAACTAAATTAATTAACTAAATAATCTATCAAATCTTTAACAATTTATGTTTTCATTGTATTCGTGTTATCTAGTTAGCTGGCAAAATGTGTAGAGATTGAAAACTAGAGCTGTATAATTTTTGACAGATAATATATAGAAATCTAAAAACAATTCAGAAAAATGTTTCAAATCAAAATCGTAGATAATTTAGTTATCTATAAGAATCTAATTAGAGATCTTAAGATATTTATGTAGTTTCTATATTTTAACCGGAAAAAAACGGTTTTCTTATTGAAATCTCATCAGTCTATACTTGATTGTGTATTCTAGACTTGATTTACACAATGGATATATATATATATATATATATATATATATATATATATATATATATATATATATATATATATATATATATATATATATATATATATATATATATAGGATAAGTCTAACTAACTCAGTTGTATTTAAAAATATTGTTGGACTTACATAGAAATGTGAAATATGAGGCGGAATGGCAGATGAACTTTATGAAGGGCTTATGGTCTGGCCAATAAGCAACCCGGCAGTCCCTCGTACCAGATCGACGCCAGGAGCTGCTGCACGTTCGAATGCGCCACAAACTAAACAAAACGAAACAGTTGGTTAAAACAACTGGTTAGGTTAGGTTGGATAAGACATACAAGACAAAATTAGACAGACAAGACTAGACAGACAATCGTCCTATATGCGCTGCCGACTCTTATTGCTATTTTTCTCTGGGGAGAAGGGCTCCGTGATGCGCCATAAAATATTATTGATGGACTGTTCACCTGTGCAACAACCCCCATAAGAATAACACCCGCGAATTCAAACCGCACGAATTAACATCTCATTTTGGCAGATCACATCTAGATAACCAGAAGGAAAATCAAGAAGTTGTTTAAACAAAAATTATAGATAATTTAGTTATCTATAAATTATCTACATAAATTTACTTTGCAGAAACTTCCTAGATAACTCCGGTTTTTGGAAAGGCTAACGAGAAATATAAATTTGACAGATGATATCTAGATAACTGTAAGAACTAACAAAAAATCTTTCAAATAAAATCTATAAGCAATTTAGTTATCTATCATATATGTCTATAATTTTCTACTGTATCTGTATTACTTATATAGATATCCAGCAAAATTCAATTCGTTATTATTATTGCCGTTTCAGCAGACAATATCTAGAAAACTAGAAGAAAACTAAAGAAATCTTGCGGATAAAATTGATAGATAACTTAATTATCTATGAAATACTTTCATTGATTTTCGTCATATCTGCTATATTTAACTAAATATCTCACTGTGAACGAACTGATTACAATTATTACAATTTCATTTTGAGTCTCAAGTTTGTATAAATAATATTTATTTATTTATTTCTGGTAATACATTTCTATAGAGGTGTGTGAACACCTGTACATACGATATAGATAGATAATATTAAGAAAACTAGAAGGAATATCGAAAAATGTTTCAAACAAAAAATTTAGCTAAAGAAGTTATCTATAAAATATCTACACAAATCTTTCCAGTGTCTAGAATATTTATCTACTTATCGCACGATTTATAAATCAAGATTTTTATTGAAAACCAACTCTTCAATATTTTTGTTATAATTTGAACAATAAGTTTGATAGATAATGTCTAGTCTAACCTAACCTAACATAACTACAAGAGCTAACAATAAATGTTTCGAATAAAAATTATAGATTAATTATTTATCTAGCAGATACGTTCTCAAGTTTTTACCGTAAAACTTATGTAGATATCTAGCAAAACTGGAAATTGTTACCAATATATCTGTTTCAAGTTTTTATAGATTATACCTACATATTTCTACTGATATCTACTGACTTTGATAACTATGATATCTACTTATTTTGATAACTAGAGCAAAAAAAAGGAAAACATGTGAATAAAATCTATAGATAACTTAATTATCTATCGAATATATTCACCTATTTTTGTTGTATCTGCTAGATTTATCTAGATATCTCACTATAAACGACGTGATTATACTTACTACTATTTTTGTTTTGCGATTTTAAGCTTTATAGAAAATATCTAGAGAACTAGAAGGAATTTCAAAAATTTTATTAAACAATATTTGTAGATATCTTAGTTATCTATCTTAGTTATAAAGTTTACTTGTATCTATAATACTTAGCTAGATATATGACAAATATTGAAAATGTTTCATCAGTTTATATTAGATAGATAATACATATATAACTAGTTAAAATTTTAAATAAAACATGTAGATAACTAAATTATCTATCAAATAACTATTTATATTTTCATTGTATTTGTGTTATATAGTTATCTGGAAAAATCTGTGAAGATTGTAAACTAGAGCTGTACAAACTTATTATAGATAATATATAGATAACTAAAAACAATACTGAGAAATGTTTCAAACAAAAATTGTAGATAATTTAGTTTTCTTCAAGGATCCATTTACACGTCTTAAGAAATCTATGTAGTTTCTATATTTTAATCGGAAAAAATTGTTTCTTTTCTTATTCAAATCTCATCTGTCTAATGGCTATGTGCACGACAGTACCGCCATCTAGTATGCGCAACTATTCGGGATTAAGTAATAATGTCATACAACTGTTTCATTGTTTTGTAATAGATAATGTAATTAAAAGAAAGATAGAAAGACGGTAGATAGTATTTTTAGGAGGATTTCGTTAAAAAAACAATATATAGAAAATGGATGTTATTATAAAAAACGGTTTTGAAAGTGTAAAACACGAACATCCATCCCCAAAATGTGATCAAATGCTATTAATTAGTTAGCTTAACATCTAAGAAATATTGATGAGCTATGAAATAATGGCAATAGATATTTAATACGAGCCCACATAATTCGTCAAACATCATTGACATTAACATCCTATTAAACAAGTTTGAAGGTAACTCTCATAATATCATAACTTAAAGAAGTACTTTAATGAAGCACCAATTAACATTATAATTGATTTATATCATTAATAATTAATTTATTTCAATGATTCTCGTTTTATCACTGGATGAAAAAGAAGGTGTGTTTATAACCAAGTGCAAAGAAGTTGCTGCTTTAATATGTTATATTAACAACAAAATAAGTCTTTCAAAACCAAGCAATAAATAACAATGGGGAAAATCCAGAATTGGTCAATATTCGGAAGGCAGGTACTTTTAAGGCATGTTTCGGCCAGTATTGAAGACCGAATGTTGTCAACCATGACAAATAACTCGTATCGTCATCTTTAAAACAAGTATTAGAGGCAGCAGTGCAGACTCAAGTAAGTTTAATTACAGAAGCAATATCTGAAAATGTTGGACAAGTTTAATCACTGTTGGAGCGAGTAGACAGTTTTGCATCTTTAACTTTTTATGATCAGAAGCGAATTTGAATAACCATATATCACAGTCCTCATCCCGTGGAAAGTTCAAACATTTTGCAAAATCCTAGACGAGGCAGAAGGACCTTATCGGACTATTTTATATCAGTTTAAAGATAATTTGATTGTCTTTAATGGTCTTTTTGCAAAATTGATTTTTTTTTAAATTGTGGGTGTTATTAAGATTTACCGCAAAGTCGAACTGCGACAGAAAAAATCATGAAAAAGAAAATTCTGTGGAAATTTCAAACATTTTGCAACTTCCTGTACGAGACAGAAGGACCTCAACAGACTATTATTTTAATTTAAGGATAATTTTTTTGTCTTGTGTTTTTTCGTTAAAAAATGAAACATTTTGAATATCGTGGATATTATTAAGATTTTCGAACTGCGACAGAAACAATCTTAAAAAAAAATCGTGTGAAAAGTTCGAACATTTTGCAAGATCCTGGACGACACAGAAGGACCTCAACGGATTATTTTATATCAATTTTATATCAAACATAATTTTATTGTTTTTAATGACCTTTTTGCAAAATTGAAATTTTTTAAAATATGTGGATGTTATTGATGTCCGTCTCTTCTGGTATATTTAGTTTTATCTATTCAATGTCCTGTATCTATATAGTCACGTTCAAGTAGAGTTGTTTGTTCAGACAAGCAATTAATTTCAAATTTTAAATACATTCAAGCTTATTCCAAGCAAGTGATAATATGCTAAATTTTTACTTCGTTTCATAATCAATTCTTAGCAACAATTTTCGCAAAGGAATTCTCTTTTTTCTGTGTCAACTTACAAAATCCACTTAAGTTTTATACGATTTTCGAAATCTAACATTGGCTTATAATTTCAATTTCAACCTGCGAAATTATCCAAAGAGTTAAATTAATTCGAAAAATTACCTTGCGAGTTTATTTAAATGTAAAGTTTGATGCTATAATTGTTTATAATTCGGTTCGCTTTCACAATCCGAGTACGAATTAAAAAATTAAAACATCAATCAAGTTAATTTTTTGCTTTAAATTAATTAGATTAGTGAAATGATCGAGGGTCGAGTAATTTTATTAAATTCGTCTAGTTTATATTTAGTCGAAAACGTGAATTGGTTTACCTAGCTACTAGACGCGATAAAGGTAAATTAAATTGAAACAAAAGTGTAAATACAGTAAAAACTTATATTGAATTCGAAGCTAAATATTAAGGTTAGTTCGTAAAAAGGTTAGTGCGAAATTTAAATACATTAAATGACAATTCAAAGTCCAACTTGTATTCTTTACGCATTTAAATGTTTCTCTTTATTGTTAATTTCAAGAGGCAATCAATAGCAGTTAGGTAAACACATTAAATGCTGTGTTGATACTCTTCGCTCAAACGCTTTGTCAGATATCTCGCCCACAAAAAATGTTTACGTTGGCACAAACCTAGGCCAACAATTTCTTGATTCGCGTTCTGGTTTTACTTCTATTAATATGACAGTTTTATTACCGAAATTTGTATTTTGGCATTTCGCTATTAAACCAACTCAAAGAATATATTAAATAGTTTTTTTTTTCAAAGGATTAATCAAATTATGTTCAAATTTATTGCGCTATTTAAGACGCTAATAGATTAGGCAACGAGACATGTATTATTAATAAACGTTAATGACCGAAATAGAACGAGCTGAAGAGACTGTATAGATACAAATAAGACACGAAAAAACTTGCCAGATACAGGACTAAGTAAAAATTAGCAAACAGACTAGATCTAATAAGGAAGGCATGAGGAGGGCTAGATAGATGGGATTAGACTAAGAATATTGTCCTCCTCGGTGGTGTAGCTGACAACATACCCGCCTTTCAATGCGGGAAACCCGGTTTCGAATCCTGGTTGGGGAGACAACAACTAGGGCGGTTTTCACTAACCGTCCGGGCTGCCCACCCTGAATGAATGCAAAATATGCCATACCGGGGTGGCGCATACTGAAAGCCAAGGTGAAATTCGGGGAGGCTAAGAATATTGGAAAGAACAGGGAAGGTTGAGGAGACTATATTATAGAGACTGAGAAACAGGACTAGACAGGCAAGAATAGACAGGCAAGACTAGACAAACAAGACTAGACAAACAAGACCAGACAGACAAGACTAATAGAAAAAACTACACAGTTGAGATTAGACACACAAAACTAGACACACAAGATGCGTCGTAACTTGGGCCTGCACCCGTACAAAATTCAACTGACTCAGGAGCTGAAGCTAAACGACCTTAGACACCTACGTGTGTCAGCTGAATGGGCCATATTGGGCCCAATTTTCATCAAAAAATCATCTTCAGCGATGAGGCCCATTTCTGGATGAATTGGTACGTCAATAAACACAATTATCCAATTCGGGACGATATTAATCAACATGAGGTGGTAAAACGTCCAATGTATCCCGAAAAAATCACTATTTGGCGTAAATTTTTGGCTGGCGGGATCATCGGACCGTATTTTTTGGAGAACGACATTGACCCCGCCATCACCGTCAACGGCGAGCTCTATAGGTTGATGATTACCAACTTCTTTTGGCCTGAATTAGATAATATGGACACCAACGACATGTGGTCTCAATATGACAGCGCTACATGGCACATAGCTCTTGCCACGTTAGACATTCTGCACGAGCGATTTGAGAACATGGTCAACTCACGTGATGTGAACTGCCCACCGACATCGTGCGATTTGATTTTTTCTTGTGGGGTTTTCTTAAGTCGCATGTCTATGGGAATAAGCCACAAACCACAACGCCTATCAAAGTCAATATAACACATGCCATCGGTCAAATTCAGCCTGATTTATGCGCCAGTCATGGAAAATTCCAAATTCTGATGCACGCCACCCAGCGAAGCCGCGGCGGACATTTGCAGGATGTTATATTCCATACATAATGGCATCGAAAGGCCTTTAAAACAAATAAAAAATTTCGAAGATATCGTCGTGGGGGTTCAAAAGAAATTCCAAGTTGTAACACGCAACCCATACAGTGTAGTTTATGTGTCTCGTCTACACTATTTTTTGAGAACACTGAATATTTAGTTTGCAAATAGTTTTGAGCATCATTGACTTCACGCACTATCGGTTTCCAGGGGCCTAAGTAACATAAAAACGAAAATGATTCCATCGCGACTTCTACGTGCTTCTACGTGCGTTCGGGGTCTGCTCGAGAAAGGCAAGCTTGACATTTTGGAACGTGACCTTGCCGGACATCACATTACCATCGCAGGAATCGCTGAGACCCACTGGAAAGAGGGTGACCATTTGGACTTACTGAGAAATACACTGTATATTTCTCAGGAAATGCTGATAATAGCTTTGCAGGAGTAGCCATAATTCTTCCCAAACAATGGAATAAATCGGTTTTGGGCTATAATACTATCAGCGATGGCCTAATATCTATTAAACTAAGTGCGACACCCACTCCGCTCCATATAATACAGGCATATGCGCCCACCTCCGCCGCATCTGATGATGCGGTATTTCTGCATTCATAGGAACCTGCATTTCCAAGATTCCAAACTTAAAGTCTAGGTGACTTTAATGCTAAAGTTAGTGACACTAAAATGGACTCAGGATTGCGTAACATAGTTGGGCAGCATGGACTAGGTGTCAGGAACGACAGAGATGATCACCAATATGAACAGTGTCTTAAAACATCATCAAGGAGACTCTGGACTTGTATATCACCTAACGGCCTACATAAAAACCAAATTGACTACATAATGATCCGATAAAGATGGAGAAGTTCGATTTTCAATGCCCACACTCTACCAGGAGCAGACTGTGTCACGGATCATCAACTTCTGATTTGTAGTCTAAAGTTAAAGTTACGCAATTCAATCAAAAAGATTTTTTTCAAAGCGATTACAATTTCAAGACAAGGAGTCGTTTCAGAAAATGCTACCGGACAAGAAAAAACAATGATCCTCTAACTCAAATGAATTTCCTGAAGTTCTGTGGCAAAAAGCTAAGACGCAAATAGTAGACTCTGTAGACCAGTCACAACCAAATCCGTCCAAAGTCAAAAAATAACACTGGCTGTCAAATGAGACCTGGGAATTAGTTGAAGAACGCAGAATCCTAAAAGCCGAATGCAAAAGCATTTAAGAACTAAACAATTGAGGAGCCAAAATTCAAACAGCGTGTCAAAGAAACCGCAATCTAGCTCTAAAATCCATCTGTACGGAAGTGGAACAACATAGTGAAAAGTATGAGTCTAGGTTTTTTTGAATTCGTATATGAAGATAAAGACTATAACCAAACAGTTTAAAACAAAGATCTGGGCTATTGAAAACTCCGCAGGTATTGTGGTGACGGAGATTAAGGAGATTGCAGATGTTTGGCGAGATTACTTTCGTTGATTATTTTCTAGCAGAAGTTCTGCTCTCAGTGTACTTAATCCTACTACCTTAGACGCACAAAATAGGGAACCTCCAATTTTAAAAGATGAGGTAAGGGCCGCTATAAATCATCTCAAAAACGGTAAAGCAGTGGGCACTGACGAGATGCCCATAGAGGTTATCAAAGCTATGGGAGACTTCAGAGTGGATATAATGCACTGCATCTGCTCCAATATCTCGGAGTCTGGAGAATGGCCGAAGGAATGGGCAAAGTCACTATTTATACCTCTCCATAAAAAGGGATCAACCAAAATGTGCTAGAACTATCGTCTGATTTCCCTGATAGCAGCTTTCTCACATAGCAGCAAAAATCTTCTACATATATTGAATACCAGACTTCAAGCTTACTTGAACGGCGAAATTGCTCCAGAATAGGCAGGTTTTGTCAAAGCTCGAGGAACTCGGGAGCAAACACTCATCTTGAGACAAATTATCGAAAAGTCCCGAGAGTTTAATAAAAAGCTGTACATCTGTTTTATCGACTTTAGCAAATCCTTTGACACCGTTGTTTGGTCCAAATTATGGGAAGCACTGCTGGAGATGGGCGTTCCGCACCATTTAGTACACCTGATTGGGGTGCTCTATAAGGATGGCACAGCATGTGTGCGCTTGGAACGAGTAGACACTGAATCCCTTAAAACACAAGCCGGTGTCAGACAAGGATGTATATTATCACCGTTACTTTTTAACATCTACACCGAATACATTGTGCGTATTGTTTTAGAGAAATGGGATAACGGCGTATCGATCGGAGGTATGAAGATATCTAATTTGAGGTATGCTGACGATACAACGCTTCTGGCTTCACCCAAGGACGATATCGACACCACTAGGCAAGAGTTTGGACTCGCCTTAAACCGCGAAAAAACAAAGATGATGATAGTTGATAAATCCAATGAAAGCAATCCAAATACTTCACCCATTGCCAACTGTGAGGTTGTCGGCAACTACAGTTACTTGGGCTCCACTATTACCAATAGCGGGGGATGTGACCTCGAGATTGAACGACGTTGCGCCATGACACGGTCCGCTACGCAAAGGCTAGACAAGATATGGAGAGACTGCCGAATCACGAAAAATACCAAAATACGCCTTATGAATAGGCTGGGTTTTCCGATATTTTTGTATGGAGCGGAAACATGGACCTTGCGGAGGAAGGACTGACACAAGATAGACGCCCTAGAAATGTGGTGTTGTAGGCGCATGCCTTGAGAATCAGCTGGACCACTCAAGGAAACAACGTATCCACACTCAAGGAATTAAAAATTGACCAGCGTATCTCGTCGCTTGTTCAGTTACGCAACCTCAGATTTGGACACGTTACTCGCAAAAGTCAGTCAATAGAGCAGTTGGTGATTCAGGGTAGAGAGGAAGGTAGCAGACCTCGTGGCCGATCACCAACTCGATGGACAGACATCCATCAAATCTGTCACTGAGACTCTTGTGGCAGAATGCGCGCGCCATGCGACCAACAGGAATCTATGGAGAAGATTGGCGAAGGCAGCAATGTAAAAAGCAGACGACTCCCCATGACCACGACCACTCTGTCAAGAGTGAACGGCTCAGAAGAAGAACGTGCGTGCGTGTGTTCAAACTTTCGTTGATTTCCGTCAGATTTTCTAGTGCAGTTAAAGTTTCTTAATGCTCCAACTTGTGTCCTGAACCCTCATCGAACTTTTTCCTGTGGCTGCAAGAAGAAATATCCACCAGTGCGCCGACATAGAAAAAAGAAACGCTTCGCTGCTTCGTTTTCTTTTTTCTATGTCGGAGGTGTGTTATCGCCACTGATGCGTAATGGTAATGATGGTAATAAACGTGATGGTAATTAATGAATTACTGGCTAGGCTGAACGACCTATATATTAAATGTCAAGGTTACGCCGATGACATAGTCATCGTATCCAGAGAGAAGTTTGAGGGAACGCTCCGTGAAATCGTAAAGAGAGGCCTCAAAGTAACTAATAATAACTAATGTGAGAGCAGTGGGACTGAAACTCAGCCCGATCAAAACCACGGTGATACCATTTACTACAAAAAGAAAACTAAACTGCCTACAATCTAACTAGATAGCAAGTCTAACTAGATAGCAAGTAAGTGAAATATTATAGGTTATAGAGCAGGATTTCAGGAATATTTCATGAATTGTTCATGAAAATTGTTGAAAGAGTTCAGGAGTTATGAAAAAAAATCGGAGACTTACCGATTAATTAGTCTATATTAAGTAGTCCAACTAGATAGTAAATAAGTGTATATATCCCATACTGTTGCATGGGAGGCTAGTAGAATACAAACAGGAGATAAAGTGTATGGGTATTACAATAGAGAGCAAACTCCTATGGAACAGGCACGAACCTAAATAACTTAACCTAACCTAACTAACCCAATAATTGTCAAAAAACTGTCAAACTCTTGTCAAAGAACTGTCAAACAATTATCAAGGAACTGTCAAACTATTGTCAACGAACTGTCAAACAATTGACAAAAAACTGTCAACAATTGGCAAAGAACTGCCAATCCCTTTAACAAAAAGTTGTTAAAAGAATTGGCAGAGAACTGTTAAAGAATGGACAAAAAACTGTGAAAAATTGTCAAGTAACTGCCAAGCAATTGGCAAAAAAACTGTCAAACAATATATAAACTATAAAAAAATTGTAAAAGCAATATTCAAAAAAATGTCATAGAACTTTGAAACAATTGGTAAAGAACAGTTAAAGAATTGGCTATGGACGTCAAACAATTTTCAAAAAACTGTGTAACAATTTTTGAAACTATCTATCAAAGAATTTAAAAAAAACTGTCAAAGAGTTTATTTAGTCAAATATTTGTCAAAAAACTACCTAAACTATTGTCAAATTATCAAATAATTGTCGAAAAAACTGTCAAATAACTATCATACATTCGTGAAATAATGTCTATCTAATTGCTTAACAATTTTGGAAAGAACTATCAAATAATTGTCAAGAAAAACTGTCAAGCGATTTGGAAAGAGCTGTCATACGTTTTTCAAAGAGTTAGCAAAGAATTTTTAAAAACATTTGCAAAGAACTGTAACAAAATTGATGAACAATTGACAGAGAATTGTCAAAGAATTGGAAGAGATCAGTTAGAAAATTGTCAAAGAATTGGCAGTGGACTGTCAGACAATTGTCAAAAAACTGTCAAACAATATAGAAAGGAATACAAAAAAGTTGTCATAGAACCAAAACAATGACGAAAAATTGCTAAAAAATTGGCAAGGGGCTATCAAACAATTGTCAAAGAACTGTCAAACAATATAAAAAGGAGTACAAAAAAGTTGTCATAGAACCAGAAAAATGTCGAAAAATTGCTAAAAAATTGAAGAAATGATAGGAAAATCCAAAAGCGCTCTTATAGTATGCTGAAATCTGGCAGGGAAAACGTGGGGTTGCAACCCCACAATCCTGCAATGGATGTTCACCATAATAGTGAGACCTGCGATCACTTACGGGGCAGTTTCGTGGAGAAGTAGAACCAAGCTGGTCTTCATGAAGAAGCAGCTTGAGAAGATTCAAAGACTAGCATGTGTCTGCATGACGGGGCGATGCTGTCATGCCTGACAGCGGCAATGGAACTGCTGCTGGATCTAACTCATTTTCATCTTGTCGTGGAGGGAGGGATGGACAGTCGCCAGATCGACGAGTGTAAGGTTCAGCAAGGAAGGAACAGGCAGAGATAAAATAATAAAAAGCAGAAACCGGAACAGCCTCGCTGCTAATCGAGTGTAGTAGTAATGTCGTAACACAGCATTGTGTAGTGGTAAAATCCTCAGCATACTACACAGAGAAAACATGGGGTTGCAACCCCACAATCTTGCGATATATGTTCACCATAATAGTGAGACCTGCGATCACTTACGGGGCAGTTGCGTGGGGAAGTAGAACCAAGCTGGTCTTTATGAAGAAGCAGCTTGAGAAGATTCCAAGACTGGCGTGTGTCTGCATGACGGGGGCGGTGCTATCATGCCTTACAGCGGCAATGGTACTGCTGCTGGATCTGACTCATTTGCAACTTATCGTGGGGGGAGGCATAGACAGTCGCCAGATCGACTATTGTAAGGTTTAGCAAGGAAGGAACAAGCAGAGGTAAAATATTGGGGAGCAGAAAGCGGTACAGCCTCGCTGCTAATGCAAACACAGCAATGTGTAGTAGTAATGTCGATTTGAGCGCCGAATCCTTAGCATACTACACAGGGAAAAGTGCTATCAACTGGTATACGGACGGCTCTAAGACGAGAAAACGAGTCTTCGGACCTCATACCAAACACTTTGAATCCATGGGAATCTACCCAAGTATCTTCCAAGCAGAAGTACATGCAATCGAAAGATGTACACAGTTTAATTTCGACAGGAACTATCGCAATGAACGAATTGCTTTCCTGTCGGATAACCAAGCAGCCATCAAGGTCATTGACTCATACACCATCTGATCTAAAGTGGTGTGGGACTGTGTGGGAAAGCTATATCTTGCTAGAAGCCGATCACCTAGCAAACATCCAGTAACCTTATGATAGATCCGGAACGAATCCCTTTGCGGTATAAGCATGAACACTATCCACAAAAGCTGAGATGAAGAAATAAGAGTACAATGGATGAAAACCTGGAAGGAACTTCTAGAGCTAAGACAATCTCAAGTAATGCTGGGATCTTTTAACCAGAAAAGAACAAAAGCTGCCTGAAAATAAACAGGAACAAGCTTAGAATTCTTGCAGGAGTTCTAATGGGACTCTGCAGACTTAGAAAACACCTCATGGCCTTTGCCTATAGGAGGATGACGGATGTAGATTCTGCGGTAGATCAGCAGAGGAAACCTCCATACATCTGCTCTAAGACAATCTGTCTAAGAGACAGGTGTACCCTGGGACCCAATGCTTGAACGCAGAAGAGTTGCAATACTTGAATCCCTCCCAGATCCTGAAATTCTTAAAGGAATCAGGACTAGAGGAGGCGCTCTGAATGGGAAAGAGTACCAGGGATTGGAGGAAGAGGGTGTGGTGCAATAGATCTATAAAGGTCGCAGTACAGGTTACTACTTAAATCTACAAAATCTACAATCTACATCATGTAACTAATACCTTCCAGAGTTTTGTTTTTATTTTCAATTAAATCTTCCTCTGCTCGAACCGCCAGGCTTTCAATCATCACATATCGTAGTGCTTGGCTTATTTGCTCTTTATGGGAAAGATCCGAGGTGCTGTTAAAAATCAAGGTATAATACTTGGTCTTTTGGACACGAACTATAATTTCTTGGCAACTTCATTTCCTAATATTTCAATGAAGTCGTTTTGATTTTCAGGTGACATCTAACTAAGAGAAATTTTCTGGTTCATTTTTATTCTAACTAAATGCTCTCTTAAAACGGGGATTGTGCTTTTGCCAGCAGATGTGCCAATTCTAAAAAGTCCTCTTTTGGCACCGGTGTCATCTTCCCTGTGTAACGCCAAATTTTGTTTTGCCAAAAATTGTATTATATCAAACATTCTGTTGAGTGCGGAGGCGATTTGAAAAAGGATTTTCTAATTCTGTATTAAAAAAATTACGGCGCTTACCGCCCCCCTTTTCATGTGTCGTCCGGGGCCATGGGCACAGATAAGACTTGACTAGCAAGACTAAACAGACAAGACCTGTTTCTTTGCTGTCTTGTTTCTGTTCTCTGGTGCTTAGACAGAGAGGATTATTAAGATGTAAAGGCCGGCCCAGACGCTCCGTTTTGCACAACGTTTTGTCTGCACAGTCTAAAGACGGAATGAAAACGTTGCAATTTGTAGAGCGTCCACACGGTACAGTTATACCTGTATATTTCTCACAGTTTTAGTGACATCGTCATGGAGGAGGTACTACTCTGGTCAATTTTGGCATGCTGTGTTGTTAAGAAACTGTTTAGCATAATCTTAATGTAATTTATTATCTACTTTTAGAAACGAAATATTAAAAATGGTTTTAAGACCAAATAAAATAAAATATAATACAATTGTTGGGTCTTAACATAGAGATATAATTTATTAATAATAATAATATAAGTTGCTCTTTATAGAGATATAATATATTAATAATAATATATTAAATGAACACGTACAAAGAAACTGACGAACAAAATGAATCGGAAAACGGAGCTACCGTCCGCTACATGCGGCGACTTGTTTGCACAGTTCATGGATATCTATGCTCTTTAGCTCAGTTATCGCTGCAAATGTACCGTCTCCGCGCAGTTCTCAAAACTACGCAGTTTTCTTGTTCACACGCAACGTTTTATCTGCAACGTGTTGAACTGCGGAGACAAAACGTTGTGCAAAACTGAGCGTCTGGACCAGCCTTAAAGTATAAGTTTATGTATTGCGTCTAGTTTAATTGTCGTCCGCTAAATGTAATAATAATAAACGTTTTAATTGGTTTTGTGAATTGCTAAAGCAAAATCTGATAGCAACATTTCTACAGTGAAGCCTTTATAGCTTAAATGTAACTGGACCAAGATTACGCACTTAAATACGCGTCGGCATAATTTTAATAGCTCAAAATATTTAACGACCTAAATAAAACATCCTATAATTAGAAAACCGATTAAATCTATAGTTTGCTACTTTTAGCAAAACAATAGAAAATAAAATAATCTTGCGAAATGCGCGGAAAAAAATAGTTTCGATAATTATTTATCAGAAAACGCAATAAACTTTGGATAACTTATAGCTTTAAATTATGCAGATTTGTTTGTTATAGTCGACAGTAAGAAATTATGGATCGTTCTAGGAAGTACTAAAAACAATTTATTTGTGTTTCACAGAAAATTATAATAATTTTGGAATAACTTTGTTGATACAGCGTTTACATACTGCGTGTTAGATAAATGTGCGGCAAAAATTCAAGGGGTTAATCCTTGGCATATTCTAAGAATATTTTGTTGTATGATGATTTCTGAAAAACCCCTTTGTTTCGAATATACAAAGTGAACAAAATTTGCGACAACCACATTCGATATTTGTTGAAATCAGTAATGTAAATAAAAGTATGACATACGCCAATGAGTTTATAAGTACAAAAAATTGTTGACGATAACTTGGAACAGCTGTTTTATCTACTATAGCACAAATTGATTTCATTTGAATACGTCTCGTCAGTGATCATCGCCTGTATCGGTCGCAGTTGTGTAGATTGAATGACGTTTGGCTGTTTAGCGTGTCTTTAATAGTTCGTGAAGTCCTCTACCATGTATACGAACGCCGAGATGACTGACTTGCATTTCATGTATGGACTGGAGTCCAGCAAGATTTTTATATATTCCTCCAGCTATTTTCCCCGACTTGTTCTGTTCAAATTGCAACAGAAAAATATTAAAAGTATGCACATTTTTGCGTCTAACTAAAGAAGTCCTTTCAAAGCAACCAAATGCATGCCCGCAAATGTAAACTCGCAATATATACTAACTTATCTCAAAAAGCATGTCTTAATAATATCAATAATTTCTCTACTTCCGATTTTCTATCTAAATATCTTTAATAAAAGAAAGAAAACAACGGAAAATATTTATGGGCAATAAGGGTTGGGTCAAGTTCATTTTCTTATAATAAATCCGGATTAAAACGAGAAAGTCTCCTTTTAATGCAATTTGCATGTACAATTTATTAGCAGAAATGCCATATATATTTCTAGACAGCGAATAATTAATGCTGTAACAGCTGTAAGACTAAATCTGCATTTTTATATTTATCATTTTCTAACACTGGGTAGTTTTATATTCTTTCCTACATCATTGTGTTTACATATCCAGTTTTATCTCCTTAGTATTTTCTATCAACGGTCTAGTCTAGTCTATCTAGTCTAATTTTCTATGTCTATCTATCTAATATGTCAAATCTATATTTTTCGGTCTAGTCTAGTCTATCGACTCTTGTTTGCTTAGTCTTGCCCATATAGTCTAGTATGTATATTCTTGTTTGCAAAGTCTTGTCTATATATTCTTGTATATATAGTTTTGTCTGCCTAGTCTTAACTGCCTAGTCTAGTCTGTCTAGTATTATCTCTTAAATATTGTTTGTCTAGTCTTTTGTTTTCTGGAAACTATGGAAGAACAGATGGAATGCAGCTACAAGAGACTTCTGGACTAAGTTGCTTATACCATCAATAAAGACAGCTTAAACCTCAGTGTATCCCACCATGCAATTCAAATTATAACGGGCGATGGTATGCACTATGGAGACGATCCTTAGAGACAGAAATGCAATAGCATGGACATCTGTCTAGTCTTGTTTGCTTAGTCTTGTCTGTCTCGTCTTGTCTGTCCAGTCTTGTCTCTCTAGTCTTATCTGCCTGGTCTGGTCTGTCTAGTCTTGCCTGTCTAGTCTTGTCTGTCTAGTCTAATCTTGTCTGTCTAGTCTTGTCTCTCTAGTTTTGCCTGTCCAGTCTTGTCTGTCTAGTCTTGTATGTTTAGTCTTGTCTGTCTAGTCTTGTCTATCTCTTGTCTGTCTAAAAATATCTATCTATCTGCCAAAAAATGGAAGCGTCGCACCAAGCGACGAGCGAGCATCACCTATCCGCCGGTCAGCATCCTTTACAAAATAACGATGCAGACGTAAGAAGAACCACTGAAGAACTGTGGGTTTTAACAGACCAATTGAATAACATTTTCGAAAAACTACAAGAAGCTTCAGATATTAGAAGTTAGAAAAACTTGTGAAACTAGTACACAAACTGAAATAACTAGCCAACATTCGTCGGAAACAATTGAATTTGAAAGGAGGAGTCTGATAGAACTATGCAACGAAACAAAAAGAGGGAACTCGTACCCAGAATTCCAAGAAGTTGCGGAAAATAACTGGCCCCCGGCAGCTTTTGAAAGGGTTAAAGTAGGAAAAGGAGACATGCTCATGCTTTTAACTCCACTCGATTGGGACCTGGTGTGTGACAGACAACATGAATCCCATGCAAGGAGTACCTCAAATGCTATGTAATATATACACGAGACCAACTGAGTTAGAAACACAGATCAAGACGCCTGGCAACGTGGTATACGTAAGACAATCCATAGGATCTCCAACCGAAAATGGAGATATTAGCTCGACAGATCGCCACATATATCAACTTGTAGTTAAAAAAGCGAAAAAAGCGGTTAAAAACGAAGAAACAGTTGACAAAACCACCAGCTTCCAACAAATGTTTGATAGCTTGAAAAAGCTAAAAGATCTATCAGTAACTTACCGCATGAAGAAATTGGCTTTTGCCAAACCCAAGGTGGCAGAATGGCCTACTACTCTAAATATGATAGAATATACTTTTGAAAACACAGATACTGATATTAGAGTATACTCTCACCAAGAACCAGCAATAACAGATGGTAAAATGAAACCCAGGGCGCAAAAATGGACAGAAGTAATGAATCAAAAACAAAACAAGAAAGATTATCGAAATAAAAAGTCGAAAGAGGTAGTATTTCTAAAATCAAAAAATAAATCATATGCTGAACTACTTAGGACAGTCAAAAAAGAGGTCAACCCAGAAGCATCAGGAACATGGGTCACGGGAATAAAAGAAACGAAAAGTGGTGAGCTTCTTCTCGAAGTGGATACGGGAATACTGAAAAATTTATACAATTGATCTCAGAAAAACTTCCAGATATAGATATCCGATCAAGTAATACAGATACCCTACTGAATATTAGGGATATATATGGCGTTACAACAATGAAAGAGATAAAAGACGCGGTAAAATCTGCACTTGGTATTACATTAGGAGACATTGAAATAAAAAACATTAGAGCTGGGTATGATAACAGTCAAGCGGCAACTATAGCTCTTCCCAAAACACAGGCAAATAAGCTCCTAGAGAAAGGAAAGCTTAAGATTGGGTGGTTATACTGCAGAGATAGGGAGAGGATAGACATAATGAGCTGCTATAAATGCTGGGAGACGGGCCACTTTGCAAACTCATGTACAGGACCAGATAGGCAGAAGATGATGTGCCTCAGATGTGGTCAAGAGGGACATCAGGTAAAAGATTGCCAAGAAGAATTGTACTGTCCAATCTGTAAACTGAAAGGACATCAGGCATATTCCGGAACTTGTCCTGCATACAAAAAAGCGCTGTCGGAGGCACTGAGATTGAGACAGCAAAAAGTAACCAAAAATGACTAAAATCATCCAAATCAACCTCATGAAATATCGTGCCGCACACGATCTCCTGATTGTCAGGGCAATGGAAACCAAGGCAGATATTCTGATAGTTAGCCTATCCTAATAAAAAAATAGTTAGCGCAGGTGGCTGGTTTACTGATAAGATGCTGCAATACTGGTCACAAATAGCAACCTACCGATAATAAAAACTGGAAGTGGACCAAGTTACGTATGGGTAGAGACCCAGGACTATGTCATATATATGCTTCTATCTCTCAACTAACGCCCAAATAGACCACATGGATGAGTGCCTTGGGGCGCTCAGCCAAAGCCTAAGAGAACAAGACCAAAATCCAAAAATAATATCTGGTGACTTTAATGCAAAGTCCCCTTACTGGGGATTCCCGCATATCGATAAGAGAGGAGACATGCCAATGAACTGGGCAGCAGAAATGGATGTCATCCTAATAAACCAAGGAGTGCAACCTACATTCATAAGGGGGAACACAAGTTCCATAATAGACCTCACCTTCTCTACTAGTGGTATTTCTAGCAAGATACTAGACTGGAGAGTATTGGATAAGGAAACAATGAGCGATCACCGATTCATATCGTACAAAATAGGAAAAATGAGGTAGTACAAACAAATAACCCCGTACAGGAACACATGTTGGAATATTAAACACAACAAGTATAAATTAAATGCGAAATGTCAGAGGAAATAGTACGTTAAAACACCAAAAGCGCAGACGAACTTGTAAATGTTCTGATTAAAGTATGTGACGCAACGCTCAAGAAAAGAGAGAAACCCACAAGGAAAAAAATGGTATACTGGTGGAGCGAAGAAATTGCAAGCTTAATGACTTCATATATCGCAGCGAGAAGAAAGTGCCAGCGACAAAAAACAAGAAAGGGAGAAGAAGAAAAGACCAATACATTGTTAAGCAAATACCTATATCTCAAAAAACAACTGAGGTATGAAATAAACACGACCAAGCAAAAACATTGGAAGAAACTGTGTGAAGAACTGGACTACGACACATGCGGAGATGCCTTCCAAATCTGCAGGGAAAGGCTGAAGGTCCAACAACCAAATGTCAACATGCCTATGAAGGAAATCAAACGCATAGTCGAAGTACTCTTTCCACGTCAGGAGCCAGTGAGATGGCAGCAACCAATAGTAGAAGAGGTACCGCTGTTCACGAAAGAAGAACTAATAAACGCAATAAAGCGCATGAGTAAAGGAAAAGCCCCGGACTAGGTCCGGACGGAATACCTACTGAAATAATAAAACTCTCCGCTAAGCAAGAACCGCAGTTCTTACTAGTCGTAATGAACGAGCATCTAGCTGCCGGAAACTTCCCGAATAGATGGAAACGGGCGAAACTGTTGCTACTTCGAAAAACCGATAAACCAATAGGGAAGCCTACATCATACAGGCCATTATGCCTGTTAGATACTTTGTGGAAACTCTTAGAACACCTAATATTGTAAAAGCTGAAAACAGATATTGAATCGGGAGCTGGATTGTCGAGTAACCAATACGACTTCAGAGAAGGCAGATCCACCAACCATGCTATATAAGCCATCATGAAGATCGCAGAAAATGCTAAATCAGGCACCCAAAGATCCCGAAGAATATGTGCATTAATAATACTGGACGTGCGAAATGCTTTTAACACAGCCAATTGGAAGCTCATTATCGATGATCTAATAGCAAGAAATATAGCTCCCTATCTGCTAAGAATTATTCAAAGCTGTTTCACCAGTAGAACGATCATTTTGAAAACAAATGACGAAATCGAGGAAATAATAGTTAGTAAATGTGTACCACAGGGATCGGTTATGGGCCCCACTCTGTGGAACACACTTTATGATGGAGTCCTCAGGTCAAAACTTCCGGAGGGAGCTAGGCTAATAGGTTATGCGGACGATTTAACTCTTGCAATAACAGCAAAGTCGGAACAGACGGTGATGCTAACTGCAAACCAAGCAATATCCCAAATTAACTGTTGGATGCAATCAAGAAAATTAAATCTGGCACTGAAAAAACACAAGCGTTCCTACTAACGGGACTGAGGAAGCTTGCGCCCATAACGTTCCAAATAAACAACGTTAGTATCGCCCCAAAAGAGTCGTTAAAATACCTAGGTGTAATCATAGATAAGAGGCTTTCCTTTATTCCCCATCTTAACGAATCCGCAGCAAAAGGTATGAGAGCAATGGCAGCAATGGAAAAACTCATACCCAACGTAGGGGGGGGGGCGAAGAGCTGTAAACAAAGAGCACTCAGTTGCGTGGTCCAGTCAGTGACGTTATATGGGGCCCCAACATGGGCACATCACCTTACATCTAAGCTATCTATCGATAAACTCTCGATATTCCAGAGAAAACTAGCACTAAGGATTTGCTGCGCATATAAATCAGTGTCTGGCGACGCTGCCCTAGTAATTGCTGGTATACCACCTCTTGAGTTACTGGCCAAAGAGAGAAAGGACCTATATGAAGCAGGCTCTAGTAAAAATGCCAGAAAAATTGCTAGAGATAATCTGTACGATGAATGGCAGAGAAACTGGTGAGCGTCAGATAAGGGGCAAAGGACGAGGCTGCTAATACCCAAAATAGTTCTGTGGATAAGCAGAAAACACGGAGAAATTGATTACCATCTAACCCAATTTCTTACTGGACATGACTGCTATAAAGACTATTTACAGCAAATACGAAGATCACCTTTTTTTACATTCCAACCAAATTTACTTTTGTGGAAGGTAGTGGTGAATCCGTGATTGACATAGTGGTGGCAAAAGAGAAATCAATGAAGTCGATAGAAAGTAGAGATTTGGTAGTTGAGAGGACTCCGACCATATGCCGATAATTGTCACCTTGAAAGAAAAACACGAAACTAGAGGAAGTGGGGTAAGGATAATATTTAAATGGGATCAGCTAGCACAAGAAATATATTCCACGAAGCTAGCAAAAGTAGGTTGGAAAAACCTGAAAGATATTAAAGAAATAACGCAGTGTATGAGAGCGACAATGGTGACTAAAACTCTCAAGATAACTGGAACCAAATCCACATGGTTTGATGAAGAATGCAGGAAAGAAAAGAAAAAGCGTGAGAGAGCTGATAAACAGATGAAGAGAAGGAAAGGGAGTCAATGAAGAAATTAAGATACAAAAACTGTAGATTGAAAGAGTAATGAGAACAAAAAAGGAAGATGGGGATAAAAAAGGGTGGAATGAAGATAATAAACGTTAAAAATGAAGCGGAGATATGGCGGTTCCTAAGGAAAAACGGAGTTTGAAGGCTAGGAGTGATCGACAAATTTGAGATAGAGGATTGGAAACAGCACTTCATGGAGTTAGTAGGAGGGGAGGTACAGCAAGAAGAACCGATGAGGCAAGAACTCGGTATGAGGATATTGGAAGAAGAGCAATTTTCAGTGGAAGAGGTGTAAATCTGACAAAATACTTAAAGAAAGGAAAGGCGACAGGTCAAAACGGGGTACCGAATGAGGCTGGATGATGACAAATGATCAATGTTTGGTGAGGATGAGAGACGAATTCAATAGAATATGGCGGAAAGAAGTTGGAGTGCCAAAAAGTTGGAAAGTGGAGGAAGTTATAAAAGTCTACAAAAGTGGTGAGAGAGACGAAAAGAGAAACTATAGGGGTATAAGGCTCATGGATTCAATCTATAAAATGTTTGCAAAATTATTAGAAAGGCGTTTTGGGGAGAAAGTGGAGGGAAAATCATTGCTACCAGAAACGCAAGCAGGTTTTAGGGAAGGAAGGGAACTCATGGATTCATTTTATAGAATGACTCCATGAGCGTTATACCCCTATAGTTTCCCATTTCGTCCCATTCACCACTTTTGTAGACTTGTATCATTTCCCCCACCGTCCAACTTTTTGCATTTCAACTTCCTTTCGCTATATTCTATTGAATTCGTTTGTCACTGTCTCCAAACTACTGAGCATTTAATAACCCTGAGGTATTTAATTGACCAGGAATTAGCAAGTCACAAGGGTAAGCTCTTTGCTCTGTTCCTGGACTTAAAGGCTGCATATGACATTGTAAATAGGAAAATGTTGTGGGAATGTTTGGGAAAAAAGGTATATCTGGAAAACTGAGATATTGTGTCGAGCGGCTGTATAAAGATACATGGTGTAGGGTCAAAGTGACAAAGAGTACGTAGAGCGCTATCAAAGTAGATATGGGTCTGAAGCAAGTCTGCCCGCTTACCCCGGCACTCTTCAAAATATATCTGGCAGGTTTGGAGAATATCCTGGCTGCTGGACAAGCAGGGGGAGTGGTGGTTGGGAAGAAGAAATTGTGGAGTCTGGCGTACGCAGATGATGTGGTAAAACTGGAAAAATCGGCGGAGGAATTGAAAGAAATGAGAGATTGGAGAGATTTTTTGATAAAGAAAACTGACTGTAAATGCAGATAAAACAAAATGGATGAGGTTCAAGAAAGGTGAGGTGTAAGAAGGAGAGGTTCGAATGTAAGGAGATGGAGATAGAACATTTTGCACGTTTTAAGTATTTAGGTTTGTATTTGAGAGTGGGTGTGGTAATAAAGAGCATATAGAGTACGTGGCTAAAAAAGCGTGGGTGGCGGGAGAAAGGTTCTGGAAGGTATGGGGAAAAGAGTTTTGCACACATTACCGGGCGGAGGAGATGATATGGAAGGCTTGCTGGCGGAGTATAATAATGTATGGAGCAGAAGTATGTGGAGCGGAGGAAGAAGAAGGCGTGGAATAAGTGCAACTACAATTCTTTAAAAAGGCCCTGAAATTAGACAGATCAACTCTTTCCTTCATAGTACTGCAGGAAGGATTTTTTAAGGATAAGGCAAATGATTGAAAAATATTATGAGCATAAGATAACTTTGTTCCACCTGTTTGTTGACTACAAACAAGCTTTTGATATTGTGTCTAGAGAAGTATTGTACCAGTTACTTTCCCTTGAAATTCCTTAAAAACTTATAAGAATGGTAAACTTAACTCTAACCAATACACGTGCT
The DNA here is from genome assembly GCA_944588485.1 of Phosphuga atrata. Taxonomy (NCBI): domain Eukaryota; kingdom Metazoa; phylum Arthropoda; class Insecta; order Coleoptera; family Silphidae; genus Phosphuga; species Phosphuga atrata. The sequence goes on from OX155901.1 coordinate 5,759,190, forward strand.
CAAGTATTAGTAGCATCCAAACTCACGGACGAATTCGACATCAGAACAGGGATCAGGCAAGGTGATGCTTTATCTGCTATGCTATTCAACTATATACTTGAATCATTTATTAGAAACCTGCACATAACAGGCCACATACACACAAAATCTCAGCAGCTATGCGCATATGCCGATGATATAATTATATCAGCACGAACAGCAGAAAGCCTAAAAGAAGCTACTGCCTCCTTAGAACAGAAATCTAGAGTAGTCGGACTAGTAATCAACGTGCATAAAACCAAGTTCATGAGAAGTACCAGGGATCCAACACCCTGGCCAGAGCCACTACAAGTCAACGCATTTAATTTCGAAGAAGTCAGAACCTTCTCTTACCTAAGGTCGAAAATAACTGACGACAACAGAATCAGCGAAGAAATCAGTGCGAGAATTGTAGCAGGAAAGAGAGCTTATTACGCGAATAAGATGCTACTGGGAGAGAATCTGCTAAGTGTCAAATCAAAGTTAAAGATCTATAACACACTCATTTGACCCGTCATAACATACGCGTGTGAAACATGGACAATATCTACGATCAACGAAACCGCACTACGAGTCTGCGAAAGATATGCGTCTTACGCAGAATCTTTGGCCCTGTACAGGAAAACTGTGGTACATGGAGATGCAGAATGAACCATGAACTGGACAGACTAATTGGAGGAGCGTACATCGTAAGGCATGTAAAGGCACTACGGTTACAATGGTTTGGACATGTTATGCGTATGGAAAACACCCGAGGGCCGAAAATACTGACGAACTGGAGTCCACATGAGAGAAAAGCTCGGAGTAGACCACGTAAGAGATGGTGAGATAACTGCATCGACGACCTAAAGATATTAGGTGTGAGAAACTGACTGCAATTGGTTAACAGCAGGGAGAGATGGATGGATGTTGTAACTCAAGCCAAGGCCCATCCAGGGCTGTAGAGCTATAGAAGAAGAAGTTTGGAAGGAATGAATGGTAGGAGAGACAAATTGAGGAAATAATAGAAGGAATCTGAATGAAGGAGGTGGTATGTCTATCATAGAAATGGATAGGCTTAGGAGGAAAGGCGTGCGAATTGACGAATGGCTAGTGGTGAGACTGAAAAAAGTTGAACTGCAAGAACGTTAAAGGAAAATAATGGAGAGTAGATATAGTAAGGACTATGTGTAAATACAAATACTTGAAGAACTACCCAAATACTTAAAATCAACAATGGGCCTGAATGCCCAGTCAGTAATTGCCAGGTTTAGATGCGGCTGTGAAGAAAGAGGGCGAAAGTATTGGATGGATGACAAGTATAAGAGTTGTGGTTTATGTGGAGTAGGTAAGGATGTGTGAGTGCATTAGTTTGAGGAGTGCAAAAAAGAAGAGTGGACCGAAAAAGAGAACACACTCTCTTTTTGGGAGGAAATGGAAACAGTGCATGAATGAGGATGGTAGTGGTTTGGTAATGATGGAAAAGATAAAAGGATGAGAAGAACAGGCCCCCTGTATACGCCCCGTAAACAGAGGAATAGCCTGAGGTAGTTTCTTTTTTCTTCTTCTTTTAACTTAGACTATCTTTTTATGGTTTGAACACTATATTATTGATTATTTATTGGGGATTTTGTATAAGCAGCTTTCATGTTGTTGTTATAAGATGATTGTTTCTTGTTGTTATAAGATGAAAAGTTTTTCTGTAGTAAGTTTTGTTTTTTATGTTTTACGTCAATAAAGGTTATTATATATGTTATAAAGGTTATATATTATATATGTTACGGTAAAAGTACAAAATCGGCAAATGTAAATATTTACCGATATATGTGTACATCTACCAATTTGATAGGTAAATGTAAGTCTAAATCTGAGATCCACTTTATATATCTACTTTCACCGGTAAATGTATACTTTTTGTGTGTTACAATATCACGTGTGTCTTGTTGGACAGCCCATGCGCTGTGTATGTTAATGTAAACCTCTAACAATAGCCAACAACATTATGCATATGTACACATTTGCCGGAAATAATTGGTAAATGTAAGTTGAACTCACATTTACCAACCAAGAAGGTAAATGTATACATATACCGGTAAATGTGTACATTTACAAAACTACGTACTTTTACCGTAACATATATAGTCTGTCTAGTCTAGTTTGTCTAGTGTTGTAGTTCCACTCTTGTCTGTCTAGTTTTGTCTGTCTAGACCAGGGGTGGCGAACCTTTTCATGACCGCGTGCCATTTTTCTGCAAAAAAGTTCTACAATATGAAATGCTGACGTGCCTGATAACTTTGTCTAAATATCATTTACTGTATTAAGTCCGATTCTCATATACGCGAGCTACGCGACGTCACGTGACATCGCCTATCAAATAATGATTACATTGTTTTAAATGAGCACGTTCTCACTATGACTATGCGACAGCTAAGCGACGTGCCCATTGAAAACATGTAATCATTATTTTATACGCTATTTGTGGTCACAGTGGTGTAGTGGTGAACGCTTCCGCTAGCTATACATGAGATCCCGGGTTCAACCCGGCCAAATCGTGAAAAATTTTCACGGAACTATGCTGTGGCCACCTCGTGGAACGCAAGGGCAAACTATAACAAGTAATTATGCCTAGTAAACCTCTCAACTAGTGCCGTTCGGAACCGGCGATAAACTGCTAGGTCCCGTATATTAGTGATTGATTCATTCCACTATGCATTCAAGTATTGCGCGAAAGGTTGCCTAAGCTCTCAGAGAGCACGGCACCTTAAAAAATCATTATTTGACAGGCAATGTCGCACGACGTCGTGTAGCTGAGTGTCGCGCATATAATACAATACCGTATTAGCTTGAATATGATGTTTGAAAGTCCATCCCAATTTACAAAAATAAAGGGTCACCAATCTGCATTCAAAGCCAATTTTCAAAAAAAATTAAGTCAGCATTTCTGACACGATTATCAAAAGTTTCTTGGAAAGTAATAACATGCTGGCAAACAGTAAAACGGCTTCTGGAAAAGGAGCTCAACTGTTACTGCTCTTTTAGATAGTTTTAATTTGATAATTAATTCTCTTAATGGGTTGATGATTTTGAAAAAATGTTCTGTAATATTCTAAAGTACCTATTATTTCCAAAAATATATATTATTTCTGCAGGAAACAAAGTTTTATTAGAAAAGAAAGCAATTGAAATTCAAAGTTAAAAATGAGCTCGAAAACGTTCACTGGTGCCATGGCGTCTGCTTGTGACGTCAGGTGTTAGTAAATAGACCGAAAGCATTTGGGAGCCAAAGAAATAAATCAGCTGTTTTGCGTGTTAAATATGAATTCTAAAGTGTATACGTGTGTATAAGGTCTGTCGTCGTAGGGTGATAAAGAGAAAGCAAAAACAAAAAATGTGTGAACACATCGTTGAATTCCACAAGGGTACCTTCTTTGCCAGGTCCAAATTGCCATTATTCAAGATGACGGGTTTATCTCTTTTTGGGTACAGTGTATGTCATTGACAGTGATCGCTTTATCACCTTATAACTACAGACCCATCGAAAACCATCCAACCTGAAATAAAACAATTACCATGTTTTCCAATCAAAATAGAAGAATATATTGGAAGCCACTAAACATATGATGATAAAAAAATAACCCGATTAAGGGTCAAAATCCCAACCCCTACATTTCTGACACATATATTGTCCCTCGGCCGGTATCAACTTCCATTCAACTAGTTTTTGAATTGTTTGGTCGGGATCTCTTAAAATATTCTGAACATCCAGAATGACCATTTTTGTATATACTTTGCGCAAACATGTGACGCAGAAAAATTCAAATAATTTATAATATGTTGTCAAAATTAAATTTGTCACCGCTTACCCAATTGTATGCACATTCTTAGTTATGTGACAAGTCATACATGTCAGTTATTTTGTTGAAAATGTCAGTTTTTTTATTACAAAAACCAAAGATTTCTTAAACCGGACGACTTAGAAGCTTCATTTTACTTTTCTGTGCTTACTAAAGCACTGTGGAAGACGATTTGCGTCAATTATATAATGTAAAAAAAGAGAAACCCGATTTTCGGAGCTTAATATATTCTTTACTATACCGGCATCTGCACATAATATTTTTATGTTTGTTTCCCATGTTCTACATAATTTTTCAGTCTTCACACTTACTGGACGCTTTATTTCTATTATGCTGGATTCACAGATTCCATCAGGTGATACTGCTATCATGGGATATTTTTTACAGACCATTAGGTTCCATTTTAAAATTTTTACCCAGTGTGGTACGGACGGGTTTCCCCACTTCATCCTCAAACATTCTACCGCGTTACATGGCAGGCATGTCTGGGATTTTTCCTCCCATTATTAAAGCAATCAGCGTTCAATCACTGTTTTTGCACCTACTAAATTCATATGCTCGTGAAGCCGTCACCCTGCCATATCTTAATTCATTAGAAAGGAAGCTTTTATGTTGGTCCATTATTTCTTCCTCAACTTTTATTATATTTGCATCAGTCAATACAAGTTTTTTGAAGAAAGTGTCACAGGACTTTTCTTTGTGTTTCAGCACCAATTTGTGCATGAATAATCTTTCTAATGTATCACAAACATAGTCTTTCTCGTCTTTTGCTAACCTTTGACAAAATTATTACAACAAAATGTTTTATTAACTTGAAAGTGCAGAGATCCTTGAATTTCGTACGAGGTTTACTAACGCGTGACGTAATTCATTCTGATTGGTGTTCAACTTATCATGGCGGACTGCTGTATTTTATAATTTTGTTTTATTAAAAATATTATCAATCGCGTACTAAATATGAAAATAAATTCATTTTTCACAGTCTATTATTCCCATAACATTAGATAAACACAATATTTTTGTGATTCTTGGTTAGTGTCATCATGCCTATTGTAATCAGGAGGTTCTTGCTTTATTTTACGACGTAAGTAAAGCATTTGACTAATGGGAGAATCCCACATAAGAAGGAAGGTGAGTAGGGGAACCCCACAAGGAGGCGTCCTCTCACCATTGCTTTGGAACATCACGCTAAATGAGCTGCTCCTCCAACTTAGGAAATCCGGCTGCAGGGTCGTCGCCTATGCGGATGACGTAGCAATAGCGGCCTCAGGGAAACACCTCAATACAATGTAGCAACTTGTTGAAGGGGCCCTATCGAAACTAGCGCAATGGTGCAAAAGGTGTGGCGTAGATGTCAACCCGGCGAAAACCGAGCTAGTCGTTTTCACAAGGAAACACAACATCCCAGAATTCAGGCCCCCAATGCTAAAGGGCACTGAACTGGCGATCAAGGAGAGCGCCAAGTACTTAGATCGCATACTAGACCGAAAGTTATCTTGGAAGCTCAACATAAACGAAAGAGTACGGAAAGCAACGGTGGCGCTTTACTCTAGCAAGAGAGCGGTGGGGAAGTCTTGGGGCCTTAACCCCAACATTACCTTCTGGCTATACAGAGCCGTAGTTACACCAATACTCTACTACGGCGTTTTCATATGGTGGCCGGCACTTAATAAAAGAGTCCATCAAATGGCGCTACAAAAGTGCAGAGAATGGCGGCGCTCATGATAACGGGAGCCATGAGAACGACGCCTACGAAAGCCTTGGAGACAATCCTGGACATAGCCCCGGTCGATTTAATGGGCAAGCAACTTGCCATTACCACAGCACTTAGACTAAAGTCAGTGCGAATGTTGACATCGGACTATCGTGCACACGCCGGAATAATCAATGAATTTAAAGGGGTGCCCAAAAACATAGACCGATGTCTAGCTACACCTGCTTTTGGTAACAACTTCTCATACCACATACCCTCTAAAGAGGAGTGGATGGAAAAGAAAGAGGTACCAGCAGGACACACGCAGGTCTTTACAGACGGCTCACGGAGGGAGGACAAAGTAGGCAGCGGAGTTTTCTCCAACGACCTCAACCTCAGAATTAGCTTACGCCTGCCGGACTACTGCAGCGTTCTACAGGCGGAGGTAACCGGGTAAAAGGGGCAGCAGAGTGACTGATGGTAAATGGGGACCCTGGTGAAAAGATCCACATTTACACCGATAGCCAAGCTGCTCTCCGGGCAGTTACTAGCGTGTGCACCAACTCAGCAGTGGTCTCTGGCTGTCGGAGAAAGCTGAATGAGGTCGCAGCACATACAAACGTGAGACTCACGTGGGTACCAAGCCACAGCGGGATCTCAGGTAACGCAAAACCGGATGAGCTTGCAAAGAACGGCACAAGCCTGCACTCAACCGAAATATTACAGGATATTGGTATTCCATTTGCCTCGTGCAAGGAGACCATAGCCGAAATAACCTCGAACCTAGCGGAGCGAAGGTAAAGGGATGAAGAAACCTGCGAGGTAACCAGGCAAATATGGCCTCACCTAAACAGGAAAAGAAGCACCAACAACGTCTCTCTAAAAAGAAACGATATCAGACTGGCAGTGGGAGTCATCACGGGACACTGTCCCATTGGCAAGCACGCTGAGAGACTGAGCATAGCGAAGCGGGACTACTGCAGAGGCTGCCTGGACGAGGAGGAAGAGGAGAGTGTTCAGCATTACCTATGCCAATGCCCCTCTCTGACCGCAACACGATTGCTCTTCTTAGGCCGACCTTTCTTGGATGATCTCTCTGACCTCGCATCACTAGATGCGCAGACTCTCATGAGGTTCATCCACGGCTCGAAATGGTTTGACAGAATCCCCTGAGGAGGGTTGTACTGCAAGTACCGTGGTAACACAACGGGCCCATCTGAGGCCTATGTGAGCATTAGCTGCCACTTAAACCTAACCTAACCTAAAGCATTTTACTCTGTTGATCAGAAGCTCCTTCCACAAAAAAATGAAGATGTTGGAGTTAAGGCCGGTACAGACGCTACGTTTTGCACAATCTCTTGTTTGTGCAGTTTTTAGCAATTTTTTTTTGTTGCAATTTTTAGACTACACGGTGCAGTGAAATCGTCATGGAGGAGGTACTAGTCTGGTCATTTTTGAACAAAACTACCGTCTACATGCACCGACTTGTCTGCACAGTTCATAGATATCTATGCTCTCTAGCTCAGTTACCGTTGCAACGGTACCGTCTTCGCGCCGTTTTCAAAACTGCGCACTTTTCCTATCTACACGCAACGTTTTATCTGCAACGTGTTGAACTGTGCAGACAAAAGGTTGTGCAAAACATAACGTCTGGACCGGCCTTTAGAGGCCATCTGGGTCAAATCTTCTATGCATCAAAGAGGATGAACAGATCATCAAACGGTTCAAAATCGGAAAGAAAATTAAAGAAGCGTGTGGTACTCCAAGGCTCTCTAATGGGACATACTCTATATTTGCTAATGATCTGGCGCAAACAAAGAATGTTCATTGAGATTATATTTTGTACGCTGACGTTACCAACATTTTAATATCTAACCCAGATATACACGAGTTAATTAAAAGTAGCAAAATTAAAATCGGAACTTTTAGGATGAAGATGTACACATCTTTAATGGACTTTAAATATAGGCAAAACTTACATCATGATTATAGTTTCCTTCTAAGATTTGATCAAAAATCACCTAAAGGGGTAACGCTTGATCAAAAGCTAGAATGAATGCTAAATCATATAGTGCTAACATGTTCGACATTAAGTACTGTGTGTCATCCGATTCGCAAACTTAAAGAATGTGTAAAAGTCGATGTACATATTTTACTACGCCATCGTTCAGTCTAGCTTGTCATACTTGAAATACACAAAAAAGGAATTACGAGCGATGTGTAATGTACATCCTCTTCCTGACGGTCTTTGTTCATCAAGCACAACATTTATCGCCACCCTCCTTCTCCCGTGCCAATAAAAATTGTCAACGTGTCAACTGTGGCACGCGTGCCATAGCTTCGCCACCACTGGTCTAGACGCATCTGTCTAGTCGAGTATGTTTAGTCTTTTCTGTCTAGTCTTGTCTTCTAGTGAACAGGGTGGTTGACGCGTGCAGGGCTGGCGTCCCTCAAAGACGTCTGTCCTCAGGGGGGCGGAAGCCGGTTTATTGGTGGACGCCTGAAGTGGCGCAAGCGAGACGCGTGGCGGTGGCGTCTAGGCGTCAACTTCAGAGGGCGCGGCGCAGAGGGGAGCTATGTGAGGCTGCGGAGGAGCGGGCGAAACAGGACCGTGGTAGTTTTCGACGAGCGATTGCGCGGAGCAAATCCCAGCGGTGGCAGGAACTCTGCCTTCTGGTCGACCGCGATCCGTGGGGCTTGCCGTACCGCATAGTCACCGGTCGGTTCGGGCACCGAGGGAAGGGTCCTGACGCGTGCGTGTTGGGTGGAACCGAAGCTGTGGTTGAGCACCTTTTCCCCGCCACGGCGAGGGGGGTGGGACGCGCTGTCGTGGGGCGGTACGTTGCGGTGGACTCCTTCACCGTGGATGAAGTCCGCAGAGCGGTAGCCTCACTACCCGCGAAAAAGGCACCCGGCCCAGACGGGCTGCCTAACGAGCTGTTCCGGCTGGCAGCAGGGGGGGACCTCGAAGGACTTGCCGACGTCTGCAACAGATGTCTGGAAGAGGGAGTGTTTCCCAGGTGTTGGAAAAAGGCAATTTTGGCCCTTATTCCAAAGCCGGGTAAGGATCCCTCGACGCCTGGTGCGTACAGACCGATCTGTTTGCTGGACGGTGGGGCAAAAGTTCTGGAAAGGTTGCTCCTATGGCGGTTACAAGCCGTTATAGAGCAAGGGGGCGGACTCGCTCCGGAACAGTTCGGCTTCCGTAAAGGGGTTGGGACGGAGGATGCCATTCGGGCTGTCCTTCGTGTCGCGGAGGGGGCCAACAGCGGACCGTACCGCACCAGGGGGCATTGTGTGGTCGTCAGCTTTGACGTCGCCAATGCCTTCAACACGGTACAATGGTGGTTCGTTATTGAGGCCCTAGCCCGTTGGAAACTACCGGACACGTTGCTGAGGCTTACTGCCGATTACCTGCGCGACAGAACCATCAGTTACCGCGAGGGGGAGAACTGGCGTGAGCGGGGGTTGTCTGCCGGGGTTCCGCAGGGATCGGTTCTAGGACCATTTTTGTGGAATGTCGCCTATGACGGCCTTCTGCGGACGCTGAGACGGTTACTGCCCACAGGGGTGGGTATTGTGGCATATGCAGACGACCTGGCACTCGTCTTCACAGACAGGTGCTGGGATATGCTGCGTCTCAGGGTCACGCGCGCGGGGGAACTCGTTCGGGAGTGGATGGAGACGGCGGGCCTTCAGCTCGCCGCCTCTAAAACACAGGCGGCCCTGCTCTCCACTAGAAGGTCAAGCGGAGGCATTCTGGAGATCGAAATTTTGGGAGAGAAGATACCGGTCGAACGGTCGATTCGGTACCTCGGTGTGATCCTCCAGGCGGGTCAGTGGGGATTACACGTGTACCATGCCGCCGGCAACGCGGCACGCGCATCACAACAGGTGGCGCGTCTCATGCCGAGGGCCTCCGGGCCTGGTGAGGGTAGGAGGAGGCTTATGGCCAGTGTGGCCACTAGTAGACTCCTATACGCGGCACCGGTGTGGGCAACGGCGGTGAGGGGTAACGCTCGTAACAGGGAGCGTTTGCGACGGGCACTACGCCCGGTGGCCATCAGGGTCGCCCGGGCTTACCGCACTGTTAGCAGTGACGCCGTGGAGGTCATATCACGGATTCCTCCCGCGGACCTCCTTGTTATGGAGCGCGCGTCGGTGAGGGACGCAAGAACTTCTGGTGGGAACCGCGGGGAGGCAAGGAGGGCTGCTCGGGAGCAACTACTTGCCTGCTGGCAGGAGAGGTGGTCACGTGGCGGAAACGGCGCGTGGACTCGTCGTCTCATCCCTGATTTAATTCGGTGGATGGGGCGAGGGCTGGATGAGGCGGGTTCGTACTTTCTCACCCAGCTTCTTACCGGACACGGGTCCTTCCGAGCGTATCTCCATAGGATTGGGAAAGCCCCAGACGACAGGTGCATATCCTGTGGAGAGGGCGTGCGCGACGACGCGGAGCACACTCTCGTGGCGTGTCCGCGTTGGGAGAAGGAGCGACAGGCCCTGGCGTCGGCCCTGGAACGGGAAGTCACGGTCGAAGCCGTGGCGGGTGGCCTCGCCGGCGAGGTGGGGCGGGGCGTGTGGGCGGCCTTAAGCCGATTCGCGGCCACAGTCATGCGGGCTAAGGAGTTGCCTGTGTGGGAACAAGGGCGGTAGAGTTTTTTTTTTGTTTTTTTTTGTTTGTCTCTGTTTTTGTTTTTTTTTTATTACTTGTGTTGTAATTGTTGCAATTGTAAATGCTATTGTATAGCATATGTTGCTTTACTTTTTTTTACTTTCGTGTAAATACTGTTGTATTTTTATTCGAAGGGTGGGCAGAGGCAGTAATGCCATCGCTGGCGGTCCCTCTGTCCTTCCGTTTTGAGTGGAGTCACTTTGGAAAATAAAAAAAAAATAAAAAAAATTAAAAAAAATAAAAATTAAAAAAAATTAAAAAAAAATCTTGTCTTCTAGTCTTGTCCGTCTAGTCAAAATCAAAAAAATCAAAATCAAAATCAATTTATTTCACTAATAAAGAATATTTACAAAAATTTCTAAGTGAAATGTGTCAACATTGTTGTTACTGAGGACAACACAAATGTATCCATTAGGACAGTAAAGTATACAAAGTATACATACAACTATATATATATATATATATAGAATCCCTATATAGAATCCCATGGAATTTACGAAATACCTTGCGGAACATGTGAACGAACCTACATTGGACGTACCAATAGAAAAATATCTGCTAGGATTCAAGAACATGTAGTTTCAGTCAGACACAGAGACAAAGTTTCATCGGCACTTGTCCAACACACAAACACCGGTCACTGGATGGACTTTAGAAATTCAAGGACTCTTGCACAGATTAGTCACGAAATGTCACGAGTATACAGAGAAGCCATAGAGATAGAAAAACGAGACTACTGCATTAACACGAGAGACGATTCCTTGAGACTGCCCCCAGCATGGCGACCGATCATATCCACCCTCAAAATGCAACCCCAGACACCCCAGACTCATGTACGACCAACAAGACAAAGAAACAACCGAACCGAAGCACCGCACACAACGCGCATGACCCGAAGCCAGACAGCTATAAGTAGTCGCACCGCACGAACGAGCTCTCAGTATGCGTCTAACCGTTGACCCGCACGGACGCATATATCTCTTGAGAATGGCGAATGTTAGTTCGCCGAAACGTCGAGAATCCGGTTCTTTTCAGAACCAACCCTCAACATCAACGCGGAATCCCCGAGAAAACAATACAACACAGGTATCTATCCGCGAAAACCTCAAATACAACATATATATATATATATATATATATATATGTATATATACATGCATACACAAATACATATATACATACATAAATACACACAGAAATAAATCATTATATACTTTTCACTTTTGTAGCGAATTCACTAATATTATATGGTTCTATATTATTCAATAAATTAGAAAGTTCACTTTTTAGTGTCTTCAGATTTCCAATTTTCTTGATGTCCTTTGGGAGGAGGTTAAATATTTTTAAGATGCTGCACGGTGGATTTCTTTCTGTCATGGTCATTTTATGTTTAGGAAGGTCGTAGGTTAATTTGTTATGTCTGGTTTCTCGTTCAGAAGGCTTAGTAAAAGTATTAAACAGATCCTTATGTTTAAATAAGAATATGACGCTTTCATATATGTAAATAGCTGTGCATGTTAATATGTTATTTCTGCAGAAATGTCCCCTGCAAGACTCTCTGAATGGTAGGTTAAGCAGAATGCGTAGTGCTTGTTTCTGAGCTCTGAATATGGTGTTAATTTGAAATCCATTGCCCCAAAAGATCGTAGCAAATCTAAGATGGGACTGAAAATTTGCGAAGTAGACCATCTTCAAAATACTTGGATCTACGTATTTACTCAGTCTTCTTAAAGCATATACTGCTTTATTAAGTTTCGCTAAAACTTTGTTTATATGAATTGACCAGTCCAGATTACAGTCGAAATAAAGACCCAAAAGCCTCAGAGAGAACTGAGTCTGAATATCTTCATTTCCAAGTTGTACAATCATAGGATATGTTTCTGTAGATCGCTTGGTACGGAAGAGTATTATGTTAGTTTTGTCTTTATTTATAACCAACCTGTTTTCAGTAAACCAAGCCATAAGTGAACTCATGACACTCAATGCCAATCGTGTCATGAGTTCACTTATGGTTCAGCCGATGTCCTGTACAGATTTATTACTAATCAAAACGGTGGTATCGTCAGCATAGTTGACTAGCAAATTTTGTGGACCTATGGATACTTGAGGTAGGTCATTTATAAACAGAGTAAACAACAAGGGGCCTATAGTGCTTCCCTGCGGAATACCCATGTTTATGCCTCTTGGTGTGGATTTAACAGTACCATTTGTTTCCAAATTATTCATAATGCCACTAATAAACTCATAACAGGCTGTGTCGATGCCTTTACCTTTAATAAAACCATGCTGTTGATGGTTAATCAATTGATATTTGTTGGCAAATGATATTAATCTCGAGCATACAAGTTTCTCGAAAATCTTAGAAAAAGTAGATAGTATGCTAATTGGCCTATAATTGCCTATTTCAGTTTTATCGCCCGATTTATGAATAGGTAAGATAAGAGCAACTTTCAATAAGTCAGGGAAAGACCCGTACATAAAGGAATTGTTAATGATATGCTCTAGAGGACTTAGTATATTTAAAATTGAATTTTTGATAATTATACAAGGTATATCATCATTACCTGTCCTATTCGAAATTTTTAAGCTGTTTATTGTGTCAGCAAGTCCTTCCCTCGTAACTGGCTTTAAAAATATAGAGGAATTATTTTCTATTATAATGTTGTTGTAGGGTATGCTAGGTAAGGTGTCCGATAGGGTTGAGGCTTTGCTGGCAAAATAATCATTAATTTTTGTAACATCTGCTTGTGTAATACCTTCTTATTGTGGAATACCTTCTTATCACAGTAAATTGGTTGCTTAATTGAAATTTGTGAGATACTATTGACTATTTTCCATACAGTTTTTTGGATGTTAGAGGATGATAGCAGTTGTTTATTGAAACTGTGTTTTTTGTCATTTCTCAATAGCTTATAATATCTCCTACGTAAATTATTGTAAATTACCTTATACCTATAATCCCAGCGAGCTATTATTTGTATCAATTCCAGGTCTTTTTTGATAGCTATTAACTTCGGGTTCGCAAAAACACGTGGTGGTGCTCGTCTGGTATTAATGTGGATTAACGGGAAAGCCTCATTGAATAAGGAAAAGTATTTCTCAATAAAAAATTCCCACTGAGTATTGATGTTGGAACACTCGATCTTCAGGAGATCGTCCCATTCCGCTTTCTCCAATAATACTCTGTGATACATTTTGTTGTCTTCGCTATATATTCTTTTAGGTATAAAGTAATGGTTCTTGTTCATTTTAGATTTTAATACCAGTAGCTGAGCATAATGGTCCGAAACTAGAAAATTATTAGTTTTGAATTCATAATCAAAATTCACACTTACTATTATATTGTCAAGGCACGATCCTGCACTTGGATAGCTGACTTCATCGGCCAGTGGAATAGCATTAAAAGAGTTTAATAGTCTTGCCTGTCTAGTCTGTATCTTCTTGTCTGCCTAGTTTTGTATGTCTAAACTTGTTTGTCTAATCTTTTCCGCCTAGCTTTCTTTACCTAGTCTAGTTTCTCTATTAGTCTTGTGTGTATGGTCTTGTTTGTCTGGCGGTTTTTGTATAGTCTTAGCTGTATTGTCTTGTCTATCTAGTATTGTGCGTCTAGTCATAGCTGTTTAGTCTAGTCTGCCAAATCTTGTTTTGTTTGTGTAGACATATCTATCTAGTCTTGTCTGTATAATCCTGCCTCCCTAGTCTTGTCTATCTAGTCTTGTTTGTCTAATATAGTTCGTCTAGTCTTGTCTGTCTAGTGTTATGTCTCTAGTCTTGCCTGTCAAGTATTATCTGTCTATTCTTGTCTATCTAATCCTATATGTCTAGTCTTGTTTTTCCACTCCTTTCTGTTAAGTCGCGCCTGCCTCTCTCATGTCATGTCAGTGTAGTTTTACTAATCTTGTTTTGTCTGTCTTACGCGTTTTAGCATAATATCCACACTCTAATAAATCTCAATGCCAAGAACCAAATATTTCGCATTCGGTTAAAATAGACGCATTGTTTGCAAATATATAATTACAAACAAAATAGAAATATAAAAGTGCGATTAGATTATTTAAGATTCGGTGAGATCATGTGTGCTGCACCTATGTATACATCAGTGATAAATTTATTGTTTTGTTGGTGACATCAGAGTAATAATCTAGATTGGTAATTGCGATTATTATTGGTTTTTGCGTCTGATTGGCGATTAGAATAATGCGGATAATTGTGAATTACTGAGAAAATGCGGCGTTGTTTCTACAGAGAACAATGCTAAAAGTAGGTTGATTGAAGGAACGCCGAATCTCAATTGACTAGTTCTAATTACTACGGAATTTTAATTGCAAGTCGGATTCTAGTCGTGAATCCTTGATTCTTTCCGATATGTAATTAACACTTTAAGAAATTAATATCTTGATTTGTTTGAAACATGCAATTTATTTCTTCAAAATCGACAACAAAACGATTAGGGAGAGGCAACAAGATTTCTAATTTGTATAATTGATATGTATCAATATCATCAATTGATATGTTCAAATTCAAATTCAAATTAATTTATTAACCAAAAAGATGTATATATACAGATACGTATTGGTAAGTCACTTTGTCACGTAGTTTTCTGTGTATAATTGATATGTTTCATAGGAGAGTATAATTTAATTGTTTCTTCTTCTAATCCTCCGCATATCCATTAATGGATGTTCGCGACCACATGTCCCATTTCTACACGATCCCTAGCTGTGTGGATCAAACTTTCTACAATTCGGAGTCCCGTCCGTTGCTTAATGTTCCGCAACCAAGACATCTTCCTTCCTATTCCCCTTTTTCCATCAATTTTGCTTTCAATTATTAATTGCAGTATGTGGGACCTTTGGTTCCGCATTATGTAACCCAGGTACGCAGATTTCCTTCCTTGTATTTTAATTAATACTTGGCGGTCTTTGTTAATTCGTCAAAGCACTTCTACGTTTGTGATTCTTGGTGTCCAGGGGATCTTAAGTATTCTTCGGTACAGCCACATCTCAAAAGCTTCAAGTTTGTTCATTGGTGCTGTTTTCAATGTCCACCCTTCCATACCGTAAAGGAGAACCGACCATATAACACTTGACGAGCCGCAGCTTGAGGTTGATATAAAAGTCAGTGTTGGTTAAACTCTTTTTTAAAAACTCTTTTTAAAACTCTTAAACTCTTCTTAAAACTCTTTCTCGTAAATGCGCTACGTGCATTTTCAATTCTGCATTTTATTTCGATGTCTGATGTCCAATTTTCAGTGAGCCCTGTAGCCAGATATTTAAATTTGGTCAACTGCTCAATTGGTAACTCGTCAAATGTTAATCTGTCAATCCTCGTTGCGTCTAGGTCTATGCTAATTACCATAAACTTTGTTTTCTCAGTGTTAATGTTCAATTCCATTTGTTTACTATGTATTCCTAAGTTAATAACTAATTGTTGTAGATGTTCTATGGTTTCGACTATTAGTATTGTTTCGTCAGCATATCAAATGTCTTTTATTAAGTTTGCCAATTTTTCGATATTGCCAAGTGCTTCTTGGAATATTTTCCCTGAGTGTAGGTTAAACAGGAGAGGCGATAGAATACACCATTGTCTAACTCCTCTACAAATCTGTATTGGTTTGGTTACTTCGTTGTCAATTTAAACTTGTGCTGTTTGGTTCCAATAAAGGTTCTCAATACAACTGATGCCTCTTTGGTCAATATCTAGGCTTTTAAGGATTTCGATAAGCTTGTGATGTTGTACGCGGTCAAATGCCTCCTCGTGGTGACTAGAGGTCACTAGACTAGAGGTCACTCGAGGTGAAAGACCTGGACGAATTGTCCACAGTGGAGGAAGTCCAGCAGTCCCTCGCCGCCCTAAGGGGAGAGCAGGTGCACTCGGGCGACATACCCCTGAGGATCGCATACGGGCGGACCCAGGTGGCTCGCGTACGCCTTCCCCAAGCCCATTGTGTGAGGGCCCTGTAGTTTGGGATATGCGAGTCGGCTGGACTAACTGCCCGCTACGCCTAGTCGAGAGGACTCAGCGGTGCTTTAGGTGCTGGGGCACAGGGCACATAGCTGTGAACTGCAAAGAGAAGGACCGGTCGAAAGACTCTCGGAGGTGTGGTAAGACCGGCCACTTTGCTGCAGCATGCCCGCAGGGTAGGCCGGTGCCAGAAAGGACCGACCCGGCTCCCGCTCTAGTAGAGCAGGTAGCAGAAATGAGCAACGGAGGAGCTCCACCAAGACCATCATGTTGAGACTCCGTCAACTCAACCTCAACAGGTGTCAGGCTGCCCAGGACCTTCTGACGCAGGATGTGAGGACCGAAGAAATGGACGTGGCCATTATCAGTGAGTGCTTCAGAGGGACGAAGCAGCGGGGTGACGTGTGGCGTTCCGACACCACCTGCCTCGCTGCGCTCTGGGCCTGTGGAAAAACGCCCTTCGGCGCTACTCCCTTTAGGCGCGGGGCTGGCTATGTCCACGGAGAAATTGGCGGGGTACACATTTTCAGCTGTTACTTCTCACCCAATAAGCCCCTTAAGCTCTTTGAAGATGCACTCACTGGCCTTGTGAGGGAGGCCCGCACGCTGAGCCCACTCGTAATCGCCGGTGACTTTAACGCCTGGGCGACAGAATGGGGTTCCAAAACCACCAACCCTCGAGGGAGATCCCTTACGGATGAGCTTTCGGCGCTTGACGTGGTGCTTGCCAACGAAGGAAACGTCCCAACGTTCACTGGGAAGGGTGCGGGGTCCATTGTAGACCTTACATTTGTCTCCCCCACTCTATACAAGGGGGGTGGGAACTGGAGAGTGGAACAGGGGTACACTACTAGGGACCATCGGGCGATCATCTTCGAAATGCGCCCCTTCAAGAGGCTTACCAAAAGAAGTGAACACAGGCTTGGCTCCCCCCGCTGGAATGCCCGTGATTTCCACGAAAGCACTTTTACAGAAGAACTGGGGCAGTGGCAGCTCGATGATAACTCCCCCATCAGCCCCGAAAGCGCCATAGAATGCGCCAGACAGGCGATTAATTGGGTCACCAGAGCGTGCGACGCCTCCATGCATACCAGCAAGCCGTGCGCGAGAGACCTACCCGTGTACTGGTGGAGCGACACCATTGCAGAACTGAGGAAATGGTGCCTCTCACGACGCCAATACACGAGTGCAAAAAAGAGAGCTCCGGATGCCGCCGGAGAGCTCCGACTGCAATACGCCTCTGCTAGGCTGTCCCTGCTCAAGGAAATTAGCGAGAGGAAGCGCACTTACTGGAGGGAACTTTGCGACGAACTGGACGCGGACCCATGGGGAAAAGCTTACAAAATTGCCGCAAAAAGATGATGAGCAGCCAGCCTAAGATGGATGAGACCGAGGTAGAGTCCATCGTCAACCATCTCTTCCCCGGAATCGGGCCAATGAAGGCAAACATACGGGAGAACGTCTACCCGCGCGACATCCCGCCGGTCACACGGAGTGAGGTGCTAGACGCAAGTCTGCGCTTTAGCACGAGGAAAGCACCCGGTCTGGAGGGCATCCCAAACCTGGCCTTGAGAGCGGCCGTCAAAGCTGCTCCCGCGATCTTCACCAGGGCGTACAACAGATGCCTACGCGAAGGTGTATTCCCGGACGTATGGAAAAGGCAACGCCTTGTCCTGATCCAAAAACCCGGGAAGCCCCCGCGGAACCATCCTCGTATCGCCCACTGTGTATGCTTGACACGGCGGGTAAAATCCTGGAAGATCGTCCAGGAACGCCTCCGCGGCTGCGTGGATCAACAACTGACGGACAACCAGTACGGTTTCAGACCTGCGAGGTCGTCTACGGATGCGGTGGAAGAGGTGAAGCAACTGGTCACCAGCCACATATGCGGACCACTTAGGAGGAGGAGACTCTGTCTCATGGTTGCACTGGATGTTAGAAATGCTTTTAACTCCGCAAGATGGGACAAGATCTGTGAGGCTCTCCGCCGGGACTTCAACATCCCCGGGTAGATCTTCTGAAAGTCCGGGCTGTATGTTTCGACTGATTTCGGAAGATTAATAGTTTTCTCGTTTCGTTGAGCTCCATTTTTTCCATGCCTCTTTCCGGCGTTTCAGTGCGTCGACCCATTCTGTATTCCACCAATTTTGTCTTATTCGCTTTGTCTGAGCAATCGTTCTTACAGCAGCACCTTGGATATTGTCCCGGATTACATCCCAATTTCCTGACGCAAGGCACTTCAGTTCATCTCGGTAACTTTCCCTTGCCGCATTATTGGATTTTAATTTTCCGATATCATATCGCGGGATATTTTCTCTCCGTGTTCTTTTCCTGGTTGGTAAAAACTTCAGTTTAATTCTGGTCAGGTAGTGATCGTAGTCTACTTCTGCTCCCCTTGCTACTTTCACATTCATGATTTCTCTCTTTCCCATCGTAGAAATGGCGACGTGGTCGATCTGAAATTCTCCCAATTTTGGGATCGTCATGTGTTTTGTTGCCTGCGTAAATGCTTGAAAGTCGTTGACATAAGCTGTAAAGTTAAGGCTTGACAAAGTTCTAAGAGTCTCTCGCCATTCCTATTGGTACGTTTATGTGCGAGATATTCTCCTACTATCTTCCGATAATTTCGCTCCATCCCGATCTGCGCATTGAAGTCACCCATTAGTACCTTGATGTTCTTCTTTGGTATCCGAGACATCAGTTCTTCTAGCTCTTCCCAGAGAAGAGGAGAAATAAAAATGAATTCTGTTATTTATTATTAATAAATAATAAATCTCTGTCTGAGATTTATTATTTATTTTACCACGATTTTACCACGTTTTAATTAGTACGATTTGTTCTCTGTCTTTTCTGGGCGCTGTTTGTTCTGAAAGCCATATCTATTCGAGGCTCCGGTCTCAAAAAGGATTGCAATAGGGAACATTTATTTGCTTTTTTATCCCCGATACCTTATGATCTTGGCATCACACCTAAACCATTATTTACTCATTTAGTGTGTTAATAGTTTGTTTGTTGACATAACACTTAAATTATTTTCTCATTTGTATTTGATTTCATAAAACTTTAATCAAAATGTGCAAAATAAGCGAACGACATTCAAATTTGAGGAACTCATCACTATTGCTCGAATCGAAGCATGACGTCACATGGCATGTTATGAGATTTAATTGGCGTCGATATTCATACTGTGCTAGTCGTGTTTGAAAGGAAAATATTTTTTATTTATAATTCTGTAATGTTTTCAATTCCCTGGTGCGTTTTTTGTACATAGGGATATTAGAAATTATCAAGAACAAAGACTGAAAGTATTTTAGTCCAAGCTCTGTCTTATATAATGTCTTTCCCGATCACGTTCCTTCGTTTTGCCTGGTCGAATCTTATCCGATCTCATATTATGGAGTTTTCTTTAGTTTTGTCTCGTCTTGTAATCATCTTAAACCGTGTCTATTCTTGTTTAGCTTTGTCCAATCTTAACTAATCTTGCCTATTCCTGCTCAATCTTGGATAAACAAAACTATGTTTTTTTATCCTTCTATTTTACGAATAAGATGGTTGCAACAGTTACTACGTGGTAATTCATATACACATTGAATTGAAAAAATCACTATGTTTTTGCCACACTTATATGTGGTATAATATAATAAGTGTGGTAAAAACATAGTGAATTTTTGAATTCAATGCTTCTATTTTACCTTCTGTTTTGTATCTTCGAAACAACGGGTTTTTCAGAAATCATACGACCAAATATTCTTAGAATAGGCCAAGGAATAACCTCATGAATTTTTGCCGCTTGTTTACCTAACTCCCTGTATAACGCTTTCTTGCCCAATTCTTACGCAAATATGAAATTTGTGCAATACAAACTTTTGAAAATAGATGTAGCAGATGTCATGTCAAATATATGTATTACAAAGTCAATAAAAAAACTATCGAATCTAAATTTACGAGGAAATCAATTTACACAAAGAACTTCTTTATGTACGAATGTACACTAAACATACATTGAACAGATAAACTAGTTTTATACGTTTTGCGAACCTTGCGCGCAAAGTTACCAATAGCGCGGGCTCCAAAATAGTACGAAGACACGCTGACCGAAATAGATTTTAATTGATTTATAAAACCCAAAGAAGCGTAAAAAATGTTAATAACAAACTGTACGCGGACCGTGAACTTTCATTGCCAACACTAATCGAAGTTTCGTTTTCGGTTGCAGAGCTATGGACTCAGTGAGAACTTAGCCAAGATAAGACATGGATTCCAAAATTTTCCTCTTGCAGAACATTATCCTACTTCTTTTTGGTAAGTTCATATACGAAGCGAGAATTGGACATTTCTTTAGTTTTTAGCCAAATTTAAAAAACACAATTTTTCAATATTTAAAAAAAAAGACAAGACTAGACACACAAGACTAGACAGACAAGACTAGACAGACAAGACTAGACAGACAAGACTAGACAGACAAGACTAGACAGAGAAGACTAGACAGACAAGACTAGACAGACAAGACTAGACAGACAAGACTAGAGAGGCAAGACTAGACAGACAAGACTAGACAGACAAGACTAGACAGACAAGACTAGACAGACAAGACTAGACAGACAAGACTAGAGAGGCAAGACTAGACAGACAAGACTAGACAGACAAGACTAGACAGACAAGACTAGACAGACAAGACTAGACAGACAAGACTAGACAGACAAGACTAGACAGACAAGACTAGACAGACAAGACTAGACAGACAAGACTAGACAGACAAGACTAGACAGACAAGACTAGACAGACAAGACTAGACAGACAAGACTAGACAGACAAGACTAGACAGACAAGACTAGACAGACAAGACTAGACAGACAAGACTAGACAGACAAGACTAGACAGACAAGACTAGACAGACAAGACTAGAGAGGCAAGACTAGACAGACAAGACTAGACAGACAAGACTAGACAGACAAGACTAGACAGACAAGACTAGACAGACAAGACTAGACAGACAATACTAGACAGACAAGACTAGACAGACAAGACTAGACAGACAAGACTAGACAGACAAGATTAGACAGACAAGACTAGACAGACAAGACTAGACAGACAAGACTAGACAGACAAGACTAGACAGACAAGACTAGACAGACAAGACTAGACAGACAAGACTAGACAGACAAGACTAGACAGACAAGACTAGACAGACAAGACTAGACAGACAAGACTAGACAGACAAGACTAGACAGACAAGACTAGACAGACAAGACTAGACAGACAAGACTAGACAGACAAGACTAGACAGACAAGACTAGACAGACAAGACTAGACAGACAAGACTAGACAGACAAGACTAGACAGACAAGACTAGACAGACAAGACTAGACAGACAAGACTAGACAGACAAGACTAGACAGACAAGACTAGACAGACAAGACTAGACAGACAAGACTAGACAGACAAGACTAGACAGACAAGACTAGACAGACAAGACTAGACAGACAAGACTAGACAGACAAGACTAGACAGACAAGACTAGACAGACAAGACTAGACAGACAAGACTAGACAGACAAGACTAGACAGACAAGACTAGACAGACAAGACTAGACAGACAAGACTAGACAGACAAGACTAGACAGACAAGACTAGACAGACAAGACTAGACAGACAAGACTAGACAGACAAGACTAGACAGACAAGACTAGACAGACAAGACTAGACAGACAAGACTAGACAGACAAGACTAGACAGACAAGACTAGACAGACAAGACTAGACAGACAAGACTAGACAGACAAGACTAGACAGACAAGACTAGACAGACAAGACTAGACAGACAAGACTAGACAGACAAGACTAGACAGACAAGACTAGACAGACAAGACTAGACAGACAAGACTAGACAGACAAGACTAGACAGACAAGACTAGACAGACAAGACTAGACAGACAAGACTAGACAGACAAGACTAGACAGACAAGACTAGACAGACAAGACTAGACAGACAAGACTAGACAGACAAGACTAGACAGACAAGACTAGACAGACAAGACTAGACAGACAAGACTAGACAGACAAGACTAGACAGACAAGACTAGACAGACAAGACTAGACAGACAAGACTAGACAGACAAGACTAGACAGACAAGACTAGACAGACAAGACTAGACAGACAAGACTAGACAGACAAGACTAGACAGACAAGACTAGACAGACAAGACTAGACAGACAAGACTAGACAGACAAGACTAGACAGACAAGACTAGACAGACAAGACTAGACAGACAAGACTAGACAGACAAGACTAGACAGACAAGACTAGACAGACAAGACTAGACAGACAAGACTAGACAGACAAGACTAGACAGACAAGACTAGACAGACAAGACTAGACAGACAAGACTAGACAGACAAGACTAGACAGACAAGACTAGACAGACAAGACTAGACAGACAAGACTAGACAGACAAGACTAGACAGACAAGACTAGACAGACAAGACTAGACAGACAAGACTAGACAGACAAGACTAGACAGACAAGACTAGACAGACAAGACTAGACAGACAAGACTAGACAGACAAGACTAGACAGACAAGACTAGACAGACAAGACTAGACAGACAAGACTAGACAGACAAGACTAGACAGACAAGACTAGACAGACAAGACTAGACAGACAAGACTAGACAGACAAGACTAGACAGACAAGACTAGACAGACAAGACTAGACAGACAAGACTAGACAGACAAGACTAGACAGACAAGACTAGACAGACAAGACTAGACAGACAAGACTAGACAGACAAGACTAGACAGACAAGACTAGACAGACAAGACTAGACAGACAAGACTAGACAGACAAGACTAGACAGACAAGACTAGACAGACAAGACTAGACAGACAAGACTAGACAGACAAGACTAGACAGACAAGACTAGACAGACAAGACTAGACAGACAAGACTAGACAGACAAGACTAGACAGACAAGACTAGACAGACAAGACTAGACAGACAAGACTAGACAGACAAGACTAGACAGACAAGACTAGACAGACAAGACTAGACAGACAAGACTAGACAGACAAGACTAGACAGACAAGACTAGACAGACAAGACTAGACAGACAAGACTAGACAGACAAGACTAGACAGACAAGACTAGACAGACAAGACTAGACAGACAAGACTAGACAGACAAGACTAGACAGACAAGACTAGACAGACAAGACTAGACAGACAAGACTAGACAGACAAGACTAGACAGACAAGACTAGACAGACAAGACTAGACAGACAAGACTAGACAGACAAGACTAGACAGACAAGACTAGACAGACAAGACTAGACAGACAAGACTAGACAGACAAGACTAGACAGACAAGACTAGACAGACAAGACTAGACAGACAAGACTAGACAGACAAGACTAGACAGACAAGACTAGACAGACAAGACTAGACAGACAAGACTAGACAGACAAGACTAGACAGACAAGACTAGACAGACAAGACTAGACAGACAAGACTAGACAGACAAGACTAGACAGACAAGACTAGACAGACAAGACTAGACAGACAAGACTAGACAGACAAGACTAGACAGACAAGACTAGACAGACAAGACTAGACAGACAAGACTAGACAGACAAGACTAGACAGACAAGACTAGACAGACAAGACTAGACAGACAAGACTAGACAGACAAGACTAGACAGACAAGACTAGACAGACAAGACTAGACAGACAAGACTAGATAGACAAGACTAGACGGACAAGACTAGACAGACAAGACTAGACAGACAAGACTAGACAGACAAGACTAGACAGACAAGACTAGACAGACAAGACTAGACAGACAAGACTAGACAGACAAAACTAGACAGACAAGACTAGACAGACAAGACTAGATAGACAAGACTAGACAGACAAGACTATACAGACAAGACTAGACAGACAAGACTAGACAGACAAGACTAGACAGACAAGACTAGACAGACAAGACTAGACAGACAAGACTAGACAGACAAGACTAGACAGACAAGACTAGACAGACAAGACTAGACAGACAAGACTAGACAGACAAGACTAGACAGACAAGACTAGACAGACAAGACTAGACAGACAAGACTAGACAGACAAGACTAGACAGACAAGACTAGACAGACAAGACTAGACAGACAAGACTAGACAGACAAGACTAGACAGACAAGACTAGACAGACAAGACTAGACAGACAAGACTAGACAGACAAGACTAGACAGACAAGACTAGACAGACAAGACTAGACAGACAAGACTAGACAGACAAGACTAGACAGACAAGACTAGACAGACAAGACTAGACAGACAAGACTAGACAGACAAGACTAGACAGACAAGACTAGACAGACAAGACTAGACAGACAAGACTAGACAGACAAGACTAGACAGACAAGACTAGACAGACAAGACTAGACAGACAAGACTAGACAGAAAAGACTAGACAGACAAGACTAGACAGACAAGACTAGACAGACAAGACTACACAGACAAGACTAGACAAACAAGACTAGACAAACAAGACTAGACAGACAAGACTAGACAGACAAGACTAGACAGACAAGACTAGACAGACAAAACTAGACAGACAAGACAAGAGAGAAAGTTTTGTCTAAATATCTAGCTCAAATGTTTGTCTTCAAATTCTTATTTAGCTTAGTATTCAAAGTTGAATGTGTATCTATTGGTTTTAGTATTCAGTGTGTCATTGGGCAAGAGTGAGTGTCCAAACAATTTCTTGCAGTTGCACAATAAATGCTACTACTTCAGTAAGCAAAAGCTGCAATGGACCGACGCCCATTTTTTCTGCAACGAGCGGAACAGCAGCCTGGCCGTTCTTTCCAACCTCGGCCAGTACAAAAAAGTTAAATTTTACCTCCAAGGAAGACATTTGGGTAAGTTTTGAAATGTTAGATTTTGGCTTTACTTAAATTTGTACCGAGAGATCCAAAGCAATTGAAAAAAAAACATTTTGCTATAACTTATAAACAACAAAAAAAGACTTTGTTAAGACTCTCGGTTATTTTCTTTTTGCCTTCCTCACAATCAATTTGTTTGGATCGCTCAGTATAATGCTAACAAAAATAAAATAAAAAGTTTTGAAGTCTAATCAAGTCCGTTTGAAATTAAATTATAACAGCTTAAACTCTTAAGTTTTATAAGCTCTCCTGGAATGATTGATCCCACATTTTCACGATTTATATTAAAGTTTGGTAATCTCCAACACTAGGTCAACAATCTTATTATTAGCACCCGTTTTTGCGCAACTAAATATAATGATTTGGTTTATAAACAACAATCTGGTTTACTTCTATATTTTAAGACATAATCTATCTAATTCTGCCATTTGCACTTTTCACGCGGGTTTTTTGGACGGCGGCCAAAGTATTCGTAAAGTCTTTCACACTTTCTCGGTCAGTTTACTATTTTGTTATATTCATCCGTTTTCACGGTGTCTGTGAAATGTAATAAGTGCATCTGTCACAGAAATTAAAATAAGTTCTTGTTAGGTAGGCATAAGAATATCCAGAGAACATCTGGTCTCAAAAACTAATTATAGCTGCATAATTTCTTGTTGCTTGCAAATTTCAAAAGATTTTAATTTTTCTGTCAACTAATGGTTTAATCTTACACTTTTGTAAAAAAAAACGCTGCATAATATTATACAAATATGACCAGGCAGAGTGGACAAGACATCTTATTTGCTTATTTACGTAAGAATGGCTTATGTGACCAGCATTGAAACCAGCTAGACACTATAGTGGTTTCATAGCTATTAATAATAATACTTTTTACAATTCAAACCAAAATTTAAAATTTTCTAAAGGTCATGATCTAGTGATTTTAATAAATCGTGCACAGGTTGTGTAAAATGCCTGACACCATGCACTACTTTCATCGAAGAAGATATGTAGGTATACATTAAAATTGGATGTACAGTTATCAGATGGACGATGTGATGAGTGGGTTTTATATAAAAGTTCTTCCATTTCTCTATTGCCGGAATATTTGATAGGTCCTATGTCTAGTGGCCTTAATGACTCTCAGATAGTATTACCTAATAGATAGCAGAACAGATAGTATTACTTAATAGATAGTATTGCCTAACAGATAGTATATGTTATTGCCTCACCTGGCAATTTGTTGTGCGTTATGCAATAGGTCTATTTCCTCGTATGTATTCTCTGTTCCTGTAATGTATATATTCCTCGGTTACTTCTAAGACCAACTTGAGCCTTAATCCAGTTTATCCGTAGATTAGCCACACAAAACTAGACAGACAATACTAGGCAGACAAGACTAAACACACAAGACTAGATAGATACAAGTAGACAGACAAGACTAGACAGGCAAGAAGAAGACACAAGATTAGATAAACAAGACTAGACAGTCAAGACTAGACAGACAAGGCTAGAGAGACAAAATTAGACAGACAAGACTAGACCGGCAAGACTAGACAGACAAAACTAGACAGACAAGGCTAGACAGGCAAGATTAGATAGACAAGACTAGACAGAAAAGACTAGAGAGACAAGATTAGACAGACAGGACTAGACAGACAGGACTAGACAGACAAGACTAGACAGACAAGGCTAGACAGACAAGATTAAACAGACAAGACTAGACAGAGAAGACTAGACAGACAAGACTAGACAGACGAGGCTAGACAGACAATAGTAGACAGACAAGACTAGACAGACAAGAGTAGACTGACAAGACCAGAGTGACAAGATTATACAGATAGGACTACACAGACAACACAAAATCTAGACAGACAGACAAATCTAGACACACAAGACTAGATACACAAGACTAGACTGAGAAGACAATACTTGTAAACCGACACCACCCGGCCCTTGCCGAGTGGTAGTGTGGGGCTGCCCAGTAAGGGGAGACCAACTAAGCCCCCCAGCCAAAAACCAGAGGAAACGTGATGGAATCCAAAGTTGGCATAACTTCATCTAGTAGCAACCCTTCGACCCGCCTCACGCTCATCCCTTTCATCCTTCTCCTTTCTCCTCATTATAAATTCTATCATCCCAGTCAGCACGGCCCATTCATACTCAATACGGAGCATAATCCTCAGCAAGCTCACCTTGCTTACATTATGTACCGCCTTGCATTCTGCCTCGCTCCTCATTCGCACCCATATCACACACTCAACGATCGTATGTTCCGCCGTGTGCTCATTTGCACCGTACCGTAGTGCACCACCAGGTCCTCCTCTGCCAACCACTCTTCTTCATCATTCTCGGTCAGTTTACTATTTTGTTATATTTATCCGTTTTCACGGTGTCTGTGAAAACGGACATTCTCCCTCTTTCAACTTATCATTCTCCCTCTTTCAACTTATCTGGGGCATCCCCACCAAGCAGATTTAGCATTGAGTTCTCCCCCCCTTTCCCCCCCCCCCCCCCGACAACAATCTCTTTGGACCAGGTATTCGTACTGGTCCTCAGCTCATCCATAAAAGCTACAAACTGCTACCGCGCAATGTTGGAGCGAGATGTAGCATCCATATAGGACCAAGTTCTCTCATTCATTCCATATCAACTCCAGTGCACTCCTATTTGAGTTTGGCTGCAGTATAATCATTTTCTGAGAGACTTCCCTTTCATACTTTCCACATTTTTCGGTACATGGGGCAGCCCATAGAGTCTGCCCTGTGCGCGCTCACTTCACATACGTAGCACATGGCCTCCTTGGCCCTGCACTCTTGTGCTTTGTGCCCACATTCCCCGCACCGCAGACATACCATCTTCCTCTCCTTTTCCTAGCATGCTGTAGTCAAGTGCCCGAAGCCAAGGCACCGGTATGGGTTATGTAGTATGGGTTATGTATCGTGTGAGTGAGAACACCAAGCCTCCCAAGTGCTAGGCTTGGTGTTCTCACTCACACGATACATAACCCATACTACCTTAATTCTCCCTTTTTCCAGCACGGTTCACGCTGCTCTTACTGGAAGTGCAACGACCGCCATGCTGGCCCCTCCAGGCACTGGGCGGAGGGACATTAGCACGCACTCCTTGCATTCAGTGGCCTTCTGCAAGGCCTCTTTCACTTTGTCTGGGGTGGTAGCTTCGTCCGTGTCCCGGACCTAAGACACTTCTAAAGCCCACCTCCGTTCTGACCTCACTCACCCCTATCACTTGGGCTATTCTCTCAGCCAGTCGCTGTTTCCCCCCTTGTCTTTCACTCTAAGCATGAGGTCCCCAGCTACGGTTCTCCTCATCCTTTTCACATGTATATCCTCTACATCCACTTCATTCTTTATGGCATTTACCATCTGTACATAACAGACATCCTTTGCCATCCTTACCAGAACGGTTTGGGCCGTTCCGGTGTCTCCGGCCACTTTCTCTCGATGCGATTTACCTTCCACTTTCATCCAATACAGGGTTAACTCAGTTCCTGTGCCGAAAAACACGCATTCAATCATCTTTCGGACATGCCACCTGTTAAGGTTCCCAGCCACACCCACGACTAACCTCTTTCTAAATTTCTTTTCACAAAGTTCTCTTATTTTTACTAAGGACTCCTTCTGTTCGGCATTCTCGGCCTTTCCAGCATCCACACAGGCAAAGAAGTGGTATCTCGTACTCTCAGTCGAGACCTCAGCCTCGACACCGCCCATGCACACCATATTCTGGTTCTTCATCTAGGCCACAGAACCTATATCCATGTCCTCATACACACTTTTGCAAGCAACTGATGAAGCATCTCCCAGCCCTGCCTTTCATCCTGGTTTACCCCTTTCTCTTCTGTAATCACAAGGAGTACATCCTTATCCCTTGCTAAAGGAGAGCCCTCGGCAATCTTCACCAAGGTGAAGACTTCCTCAGGCCACTTCCTCGTCTTTAGAGACATGAACTCCTCTAAATCACAAGACAATACAAAAAAAGACAAGACTGACAAGACTAGTCAGACAAGAATAGACAGACAAGATTAGACGGACAAGACTAGACAGACAAAACTGAACAGACAAGATTAGACAGGCAAGACTAGACAGAAAAGACTGGATAGACAAGACTAGACAGACAAGCTTAGACGGATAAGACTAGACAAGGAAAGCTAGACAGACAAGACTAGACAGACAAGATTAGACAGATAAGACAGACAAAACTAAACAGACAGGATTAGACAGGCAAGACTAGACAGTCAAGACTAGACAGACAAGACTGGATAGACAATAGTAGACAGACAAGCTTAGACGGATAAGACTAGACAAGAAGAGCTAGACAGACAAGACAAGACAGACAAGACTAGAGAGACAAGATAAGACAGACTAGACTAGACTAGACTGACGAGACAAACACTACTAGTCAGACAAGACTCGACTGACAAGACCAGACAGACACGACTAGACAGACAAGATTAGACAGACAAGACTAGACAGACAAAACTAGACAAACAACACTAGACTGGCAAGACTAGACAGTTTATTTATTTTAACGCATAAATGAGAACCTATGGATCCAGCAGTCCGTCTGTAAGACACTATGCTGTCGTGTACTGTCTATCCATTTCTGTGTTTAATTTTCATACTTAATTTATTTAGTCGTGATCAAGTCTTGACAATTGTTTCGCATTGTCAAATATCTGCTACCATTTGCAATCTTTATTCATTTATTTGTTGCTCATTTTTCGGCCAGCTGCTTCCGGTGTTCTTCATATTTCTTTCGGCCTGGGTTCTGCAACGTTCAGTTATGGGGCATTTGAATAGCACATGTGCTCTCGAGTCCACTTCTCTATATGTGTATGATGGTGAATCTGTGGAGGTAGGCCCGGAAATTACTATATTCTGTGATTAATTGTACTGTGTGGTGGGTTGGTGTGAAAGCGATTTTTGTCCAATGGTCTATGTTTAATATGAAATCCTTAGTTAAAAGACCAGTTTTAGGGGCTTCCTATCTTAACTGCTATTCTTTAAGTATATAATCTGAGATCTTGTTCTTAATTGCCTCTCAAGGAATACTAGTTTTAGAAACCGACATATGTATTACTTCATCTGCTAAGTCACTTCCTGACGCTTGCTTCGCAAGGAAATCTGCGGCTTCATTTTCTATTACTCCTGCGTGCGCTTTCACCCAGTGCCAACGTATTTCAACTCTGGCTGATGCGTCTTTTGCCGCCTTCCACGTATCTACTAATAGTTTTGTTGGTCTGGATAGATATTTTAAGGCGTCTAAAACTGACAGGTTACCGCATGTGATGGAACAGTGTTGTATGTACTGATTGTCGACGATGTATTCTAGGGCATTTTTACTGGCGACAAGTTCGGCTTGGAAAATAGAGCATGAGCTCTCTTTTAGGTAACCACCCTACTCCGTCTCTGGATTTGTTACCATCTGTGTAGATTCAAATCGGCAGCTTGTGTGACAGCAGCAAGGTTAGAACGTAGTTGAAGTCACATTGCTCGATGGTTGAAAATGATCAACTAAATTTACTCATTTTTCGGATAACTTTGAAAAATAGTATAATCCTGTGACATGTTTAAATAGTTTTTCTTCCATAGAGTGCATATTATGGGTAAGGTTCCTTAACTCTTAAATCTATAGGAGTAAGTCCGGAAATTGCCTCTGTAGAAATAGTACGGTAAGCTTTTGCGGCTCTCAATGTGGTTATGCATTGTATACTTAGTAGCTTCAAGTTTTGCTTGGTTTTGCAAGAGTTGTTCCATATTGATATTCCGTATAGCAACGCCGGTGCTATGGCCGTCTATAGATATTAGTCAAAGCAAATCTAAGCTCCAATCTTTCCTAGATGCGACGCCTATTCTAAGGCTACACTGCTTGGGTCTTGTCTTGTAGATTCCTGACAATTACTACTTTATATATTCATGACATCGAATTTTTGCATTTCCCAGAGGTAAAGCTCGGTCTTCTTCACCTGGGAGACTTACCATAGAACAAAGCTTCTCTCTTTACAACGTTAAAACTGAACTTGCTCTCTCTTGCCCATTGACGAAGGTTTTCCAGAGCTCGGTTGCCGTTCTGTTTCAGTTCCGTTATTGATTTACTTCTGATAAGAAGCATAGTCGTCTTCATAAGTTACGATTTCGCAGCCGCTATTCGTATAGGATTTTCCAAAAACCTGGACTTGACCTAGATCCCTGTGGATAACCTTTTCTGATTATTTTTTGATATGTCCTGCCTCAGCAATAATGGCCTTCTTATTAACTTTACAAAGTTGTTGGGACAATTTTTGGAGATGAGACGATGAAAAATTAGTGGCCACCAGGCTTTGTCGAAGGCACCGCTTATATCAATAGACAGCTATAGAGAAACAACTCTACTCTAGACAGACAAGACTAGATAGTCTGTTTGATTTTTCAGATATGTGCACATGAAAGTCAGCATTCTGTCGAGCTCGACACTATGCTGGCTGTGTCTCTTAATCTACTGATGCCAAGACATATTATCAGTTTATATCATATTGATCTTTTTAACTAAACCGACTGTCGTGGTCTAGTTTGGTTAGTTTTTTCGCATTATTGTCGAAGGTACGCCACCACTCTTTAGTCTTTTTAATTGATTATTTTATAATAATAATCTTGATTATTAGGCCAGGTAAGACTATTTTGTTTGTAATCTGGCTCCAGAGTTTGTCTCCATTGTGCGATATCTGGGCACGAACAGTTAAGGTGTTCCGCAGTGTCATTTTCACCACACTTGCATAGCGGCGATTCCCTCCTCCCAAATCTGTGAAGATTCGCCCCGAAGTTACCATGGCCTGTTATTAGTTGAACCGAGTAGTGGGACAGACTGACATTAAAGCTTTTCCAGGCTGTGATGGATGGTATAAACATCTTGGTCCACAATCCTGTTCTAGCAGTCCACCATCTATCTTGACAGAGTTTCTCATAGTGTTCCCTGGAATTCGAATTAAGTGCTTGCCTAGGCAATCTGCTACAAGCAATCGAGACATCTTACATGTCTGTTGCATGTCTGTCTGCTCGCTCATTAGACTCGATTCCAGCGTGAGCTTTAACTCTGTGCCACTGGAGTTTGACCCTCTTCCATACGCGAGCAGCTATTTTCCAGGTTTCCATTAACAATTCAGTAGGCGAATTCATGTGCTTTAATACGTCAAGAACGGAGCGGCTTTCACATAAAATAGAGCAAGAGCAGTTGGATTGCTCTACCACATAACGCAAGGCGTGTTGTATGGCTATAAGCTCCGCCTGGAAGATTGTTGATTGTAGTGAAACCTAATCAGCTTATAATGTACCTCCTCTCCGCCAAAGTAAACTACAAAGGCAGCCCCTGTACTACTCTTGGATTTTGGATAGTCTGTATACACCCGAAGTTGGAGGACATTCGTAAGTGTTAAATGATAATTGACCAATGACAGCTGCGACGGGTAGAGGAATGCCTGAGTGTTGATGATAGGTTCGAAATCAGCTGAGGTTAGACCTAAGCCCAAGACGTCTCTTGTTAATAAATCATCTGCACTGGAATGCGAGCTATAAAGTGTCATCTCTTTTAGGCGGATGTCGACCGGAATAATACCGGAAATCACGCAGGCTGCCTCATTGGAGACTGTGCGATATGCCTTGGCTCCACGGACAGTAGTGAGGCGCTGTACTCCCAATAGCTTAAGCTTTCCTTTAACATCGCAAGACCGGGGACAAATAGGAGCTCCAGACAGTAATGCTGGTTCAACCGCACCGTGATATATGCCAACTATTTCTGATCTCCCAAGACCCCAATCCTTTTTCACAGCAAAACCCAATCGTTGACTAAATTGTTTCACTTTATCACATACAAGCTTTATGTGTTCCTTAAATTACGTTCACTGACTCAATGACCTGCCGAATAATTGGTCTTCAGTATTTTTGGGATTGAAATTTAGTCGACAGTCGGCTGACCATTGTTGAAGACTTGCCAAAGCACCATCGGTGATCTCCTTTAGTCCCACAATGCTGTTACTACTGCAAAGCAGAAAAATGTCATCGGCATAGGCTATGATTTCGCATTCTTCGGGCAAATTGCTTTCAAAAATGGTACCTTAGAGAATGTTCCAAAAACCTGGTCCAGATTTGGAGACCTGCGAACAGCCCTGCGGACAAGACTAGACAGACTAAAATAGACAGATAAGTTTAGACAGACACGACTAGACAGATAACACTAGACAAACAAGACTAGACAGACTAGACATACAAGATTAGACAGACAAAACTATACAGACAAGACTAGATAGACAAGATTAGACAGGCAGGACTAGACAGACAAGAGTAGACAGCCAAGCCTAGACAGAGAAGATTAGGCAGACAACACTAGACAGTGAAGACTAGACAGACAATATTAGACAGACAAAACTAGACAGACAAGAATAGACAGACAAGACTAGACAGACAAGACTAGAAGACAAGATTAGACAGACAAGACTAGACAGAGAAGACTAAACAGACAAGATTAGACAGACAAGGCTAGACAGACAATATTAGACAGACAAGACTAGACAGACAAGAATATATAGACAAGACTAGACAGACAAGGCTAGACAGACAAGACTAGACAGAAAAGAGTATACAAAAAAGACATACATGACTAGACAGACAGGACTAGAGAGACAAAACTAGACAGACAGGACTAGACAGACAAGACAAGACAGACTAGACTAGACAGATAAGACTAGATAGACAATACCAAACAGACAAGACTAGACAGACAAGACTAGACAGACAAGACTAGACAGACAAGACTAGACAGACAAGACTAGACAGACAAGACTAGACAGACAAGACTAGACAGACAAGACTAGACAGACAAGACTAGACAGACAAGACTAGACAGACAAGACTAGACAGACAAGACTAGACAGACAAGACTAGACAGACAAGACTAGACAGACAAGACTAGACAGACAAGACTAGACAGACAAGGCTAGACAGACAAGACTAGACAGACAAGACTAGACAGACAAGACTAGACAGACAAGACTAGACAGACAAGACTAGACAGACAAGACTAGACAGACAAGACTAGACAGACAAGACTAGACAGACAAGACTAGACAGACAAGACTAGACAGACAAGACTAGACGGACAAGACTAGACAGACAATACTATACAAGCAAGACTAGACAGACAAGACTAGACAGACAAGACTAGACGGACAAGACTAGACAGACAAGACTAGACAGATAAGACTAGACAGGAGAGGACTAGACGAAAAATATTAAACCGACAAGCTTAAACGCATATAGAATATTGTTTTGTAATTGAAAAATAAAGAAAATCAAAATTGCAAATGAGAAATGTCGAGTCGAAAAATATAAATGCGAGTATACGTAAACACCATTTGGGATTTCAACCCTGAAAGGAATCATGGAATATATATATTTAGCAAAACGTCGCAATAAAATCTTGCAGACATAAATAACACGAAGCTGAAAGATAAAAGAATACAAGGGAAAGGCCTCAGTTTATATTTACGGCAATATTTCCCAGACAGACAACATATGCAAGGAAAGCATTAATTATTATCTGCATTATGTGAACTTCATTTATTTGACCCAATCGGCTTTCTAATCAGTTTTTCAACATTCGTGAGACTCTATTTATACTTGTCTAGTCGTATTTATTGTCTTTGTTATGTCTTTATTACTTTTATGTGTTTGCTATTCTTGTACTGTCTTTTCTTTACCTGTGTTATCTAGTGAATTTAGAACTATTTGATTTATCATATTTTACATTTCTTATGTGTGGATTAAAGTCATTACGATTCATCGTCTTTGGCTTAGATTCATGTGTAAAGCAATAGATCATATTCTTAGAGTCATAGAGATTTTTATTTTGCAACTAAGCACATTAATTAAATATTGGCCTCACTTTGTCAATTTTTTTAAATGAGTCAAATATTTTAAATATAGTAATTTAAAATTCTGTGGTTTTTTAATTCTCGTATGTCAATCTAAGTCCAAGTTAATTATATATTTGGATTGATTTTAATATTCAAGAACGCACGATAGGTAAATCTAATTTTGGCAAAGATTTGCAACGGGCTAAACTACATTTGAGATCATAAAGTTGATTTGTGTGTTATTACTTTGCCTTCGGGCCAATGTTCAAAATAGTCTCGCGTTACCAAGTGTACAACAAACATATTAACATTGGTTTCTAGAAATCTTAGAAGCTTTTGCCAGCCATTACTATATAGCCTTATTCAAGTATAATTAATCTTTGACAACTTGTTTAATAGAAACTTATTGAATTCTTGTTCCTGAACGCAACCGTTTTTTATATAAGTTGTAGGTTGTCTTATTTAAATCAGACATAAATCATTAAAGAAAAATTATAAAAATTCTTTCAATAAAATGAACATTTGGTTTTCCTCAAGCAATAAAAATATATCCGTTTCAAAGAAAACTAATCGGGATAAAGTAAACATTCATCATTTAATTCCGCGATTTCTCTCGTCCAATTTAAAATAAAACGATAATTATAGAAAACATAAATCCATCACTGACGCGATTCGTTAATATCGTAAATCGACGAGAAAATTTTGATTGATTCGGCGAACATTTTACAAAAACCACAAAACTTTTCAGACTGAAACGTTTTAATAGTCGCGCCGAACACACGATCCACCTGCACGTAATAATTCAAATTCAGTTTTTTAATCCTCATAACAAATTGGATTATTGTTGAGCCAAAATTCCAAACCCAGATAATAATAAGCTCTAATTTCATACTAAAATATTACTCCTATAAATGATAGTTCAAGGATCTTGTTTCCATGAGGAGGAATACATCATTGCAGTGGCGACCGGCAAGTGCGATTTCCTAGCAAAAAATCTTTTGAAAAATACGTTTAATCATGTCAGACACCCAAGGAAAGCCAATAGACCTTTTCATAGTTTCAAATTTTTTTTGTGCGCATGTGTCAATTTTCGCCATGTTATACATCAAAAAGTGCCCGAACTGTAACTAAATATACGTATAACCAAAACGTATAACTAAATATGTGCCCGAAAATTTCATATTCCCGCCTTTCAAACTTCCCGGATGCGCATGCGCTTAACTAACTATAAAAAGGTCTATTACCTGTAAAGCAGACAAATCCCGCACAACATGATAAAAACTATAGAGAACATACGTGGTCTGTTAGAAAAGTATCCGACCTTATTTTTTTATTTTGAAATCCTAATGGATGTGTGCGAAATGATTCGTGCGCATGTGTGATTTTCTTCCCGCCTGTAGATAGCGTCAGTTGCTGTCGAGCAGTCGGTTTTTCAATGGAAGTAAAATGACGGAACGACTGGAGCAGCGCTACTACATCAATTTTTCCAGAAACTGCGCGACAACCAGGTGGAAACCATTCGTAAGATTCAGACGGCTTTCGGTGACGATGCTATGGGCATCACAAAGATTAAGGAGTGGTACAACCGGTTTAAAGACAATCACACATCGATTGAAAGCGAGCCACGCTCTGGTCGGCCATCAACATGCCGAAATGACCCTGTCATTGCCAAAGTGAACGCTGCGGTGATGCGGGACCGTCGTGTGACTATCCGAGAAATTGCGACTGGAGATGCGGTCATTCTGGACTTGCGGTCCAGCACATTCTACGCACTTGGTTCACAATTTTTTGGCGAAAAAACAGACTCCTCTGGTTCGACAGGCTTCCTACTCTCCTGATATGGCCCCCCTGCGACTTTTGGCTATTCCCCAAAGTCAAGAGGCCATTGAAAGGAACACGATTTCAGACCAGAGAGGACATTATGGCTGCAACGACAGCCGAGCTAAAGTCGATTCCGAAAGAGGCTTTTTTGGAATGCTTCCAACAATGGCGGCACCGCTGGGAGAAGTGCGTGGAGTCCCAAGGAGACTACTTTGAGATTAGGTTTCCAAGGCTCCGGGTATGCCACTTTTTTTACCGGCTACAGGTCGGATACTTTTCTAACAGACCAAGTATATGCAGCAAACCAAATACAGGAAAAGTTAGACGGGAAGCTCACCGAACCAACACCAGTTGATGACGGTATTCGTCAAGGGGATTCATTAAGCCCACTTCTCTTCAACATCGTCATGGACGAAATTATACAGAAGGTTCGCTTATTGAGAGGATATAAAATGGGAGATGAAGAGGTAAGAATTTTGTACTATGCCGACCACGCCGTGCTGATAGCAAAGAACGAAGACGTCTTACAGAGACTCCCACACTCATTCAACCGTACAGCTAAATCTCTTAACATTATAATATCTCCCACAAAAACGAAGTGTATGACATCAAAAACACCATTGAGATGTAAATTGGAGGAGGATAGAGAAGTTATTCAGCAACAGATGAAATTTAATCTATGGCGTGGAATGGCGTGGTAAAACTCTCGAGCTTTGGCGATGATGAGGCAGAAGTAAGGGAACAAACAACGAAAGCAACAAGAATAGCAAGGTGTTTGAATAGTACAACATGACATCATAACATATACGGCAGAAACTAGACCAGAAACATCGAAAACTAAACGACTATTAGAAACAACCGAAATAAGAGTAGGTACTTCGCAGAATTACTGGTGAAACACTTTTAACCCTTAGCTACCTGCCATCCGTCACAAGTGAGAAAATTACTTCTACTTTGGGTCTGAGAGACGTATGTCAGGTGGTTAGGTGTTAAACAGGGAAAGAAGTGAAAGTATAAGAAATACATGTGGATTAGAAGACATTAATGGCTGGGTATCAAACAGAAAAACAGAGTGGAGTGAACACATAAATAGGATGGACGACAGGAGAATAGTAAAAATTACTCGTGATAAATCACCACATGGGCACAGGAGCGTAGGGCGTCCTCAAAAGAGATGGAGCGACAACCTGAATGCAGAGCAATAGGCAAGTTGACGAAGACTAAACAGGCGATTCGCCTAAATCAAGAGGGAAGAAGAAGAAGAAGACCTGTAAAGCTGATGTGTGTTGGGAACCAGAGCAACAACTTCAAATTGAAGATTTCGAAGTTGTTCCTCCACAAGGTCAAGAAATAAGAATATTAAAGATTTTCTCTACACTGCTGTGAGCCACATGGACGCCTACACCTTGGAAGGCCAGGATACTGATAGAGTTCCCCCATTAATCTTAGGTCACGAAGGAGCTGGGATTGTGCAGAGTATTGGAGTGAGAGTAACAAACTTTAAGCCAAGTGATAAAGTAATACCTCTCTATATTCCTCAATGTAAGGAATGCAAGTTTTGCAAATCACAAAAGACAAATCTCTGCCAAAAAGTTCGTTTCGACTCAAAGCGGAGGAGTGTTGCTCGATGGAACAACTAGATTCACTTGGAAGGAAAACCTATTAATTTTTTCATGGTTTGCACGATCTTCAGCCAGTACACAGTAGCAGCTGATATTTCCATTTGCAAGATTAACGTTTTTGATAATTTCAATAATTTGCTTGGTAAGGAAACCCAAGGAAGAATATTGGCAGCGCTCACAAAATCAATGGAGCGAGATTTCTATGGATTGCAAAAACTAATCTGGAGACAAATATGAATAAGACTAGCAGAGAAATAAATGAACTAACAGATAAGAACCCGATACCAGCAGATTCATGGCACAAATACTTCAAAGAGCTGTACACAGAAACGAGGAAACACAAACCACAGAACGCCGACGCACCGCTGATGTGGAAGACGGAACCATCATCACAACAACTGACGTCACGGTAGCCCTAAAAAAAACCGTAAGAGTTCAGGCTCAGACGGAATAAATAATGAACTCCTAAAGTTATCGAGGCGACACCCTAGAACACGAAAAAACAATGCTATTCAGTAAAACACTGAGCGATAGCAAAATCCCAGACGAGTGGAGAATAAGCATATTATATATTACTGTTTAAAAAGGGGCATAAATCCGACCCCGCCAACTACAGAGCCATCAACCTCTTAAGCAGCACCTTGAAGTGCTGCTGAAAAGGATCATAACAGGTAAGATCAATACATCGACATAATTAGCCGAAGAACAGCAAGGCTTTAGATCTGGAAGGTCCTGCAACGATGATGTATTCTCAATAAGACAGATTGTTCAAAGTTGATATAATACAACCGGCCCGCTTATCTATGTTTTGTAGACCTACAGAAAGTCTTTGATAGAGTGCAGCTCGGGGATACCATAGATATACTGCATAAAAGGCAAATAATACCCTACGGCCTAATAAAACTAATAGAGGACATGTATTCATTGAAGTACCAGTAAGGGTTAATAACCAAACCACGTCGGCAATACCAGGGCATAAGGCAAGGCGACTCCTTAAGCCCAACACTGTTTAATATAATGTTTGACGAAATCATAAAAAAACGAGCCAAGGTAAGAGTTACCCAATGGGCACTAAAAACATTTCAATTATCTGCTACGCAGACGATGCAGGGATCATCGTCGAGAGTGTGGACAACCTCCAAAAAGTGCTACACACGTTTATTCAGACAGCCAAACAATTAAACATGGCCATATCAACACATAAAACGAAATGCATGACAACATCAAATGTTCCAATACGATGTAAATTAGAGGTAGATAGTCAAATCATTCAACAAGTGATAAAATTCAACTACCTGAGGTCGAGATATGGGCTTTTGGGGATATTGAAGCATCAATCGTCAGACTGCAAGTCATGAAAGCATCAATAATTGCTGGATGCCTGAACGGGGTCATTTTTGAAGAAAAATACCTAAACATTCACACGAAATCACGCATCTACAAGACTGTAATCAGACCAATAGCCACATACACAGCAGAAACTCGCCCTGTGACAACAACAACACAAAGGATACTGGAGAGCGTGAAAATGTCGGTGATGCGAAAGATCAACAATAAAACCATAATGGACAGGATGAGGAGCACGGAGCTAAGGCAAATGTCTGACGTAGAATCCATAAACGAGTGGGTAGAAGAACGATGTGGCGCAGCCACGTGGACAACACCAGACTGGTCCGAATAGCACGGGATAATTCGCCAAGAAGGAAAACAAACCCAGGGAGACCCATAAAGCGGTGGAGCGACAATAGGCCCCACCTTGACCGACCATAGTTTATGGATGAAGAAGCAGGCCTGGATATAATGAGAGAAAGAAGAAGAAGAAAAGAAGAACTATTTGATTTGAAGATTAACGAATTGGATAAAGTATGTTTGCTGGGCTGTGGAGTGCGGTTACGGAGCTGCACACCTGTTAAATGTTACGGAGCTGCACTTTACACAGCCAAAGCCGATGCCATTTGGAAACTTGGAGCTGTTTGATTACCGGTTGCATAAGGTTGTAAAGCTGCTGGTGCCAGCAGAATCATTGGTGTTGATATTAACCCACCCAAGTTTCAAGTAGCCAAGAAGTTTGGTGTAACAGAATTTGTCAATCCAAAAGAATATGAAAAGTCAATCCAAGAAGTATTGTTTGAACTGACTGATTTTAGCGGTTTAGATTACACCTTTGAATGTTTTGGAAACGTTCATACAATGAGGGCAGCTTTGAAATCCTGTCCCAAGGGTTGGGGTGTTTCCATTATTGTTAGCGCTGCTAGGCAGAAAATCGCAACAAGACCTTTCCAATTGGTAACTGGAAGGGTTAGGAAACGTACTGCTTTTGGAGGTTGTGGACAGTGTGCAAGACTACTTACAAATGAAATTGATGTTGGACGAGTTTATAACTCGCAATTTATCTTTGGAAAAGAGTAACGAAGCTTTCCATTTGATGCACACTGGTGAAAGTCTTAGATCAGTTCTATAACTTTAAAATCACCAGAAACAAAGTTGTTTGGTAGATGTTTGCAGTCAAGATTTTTGTTACAAACTGCGAAACAGTAAAATATAAATCAATAGATTTTAACTCGTATTATCTATTAATGGATTATAACGTAGCAAAGATAAAAAAAATCTTTCGGAAAATCATTAGTTATGTTTCGCTGATTAGTCAGTTTAGTCTTTTCTGTCTAGCCTATCTAGTCATTTCTATATTTCCATGTCCACCTACTGATGTTTATCTAATATTTCCTCCCTAGTCTTGTCCGTCTTGCCTTATCTGTCCATTCTTGCCTGACTCTAGTAGTATTTTGTTATAGCTTATATTTTGGGTACACATTTCACACATTGCAAGCGATCAATTTATTGTTTTTTCTGTAGTAGCATGGGACCTTATCTGTCTGGTATTGTCTGTCTCGTCTTATTTGTCTAGTCTTGTCTACATTTATAAAATATTAGAATAAATTATTACAAAAGGCTATCAACCTTCAATTATTCTCTGAATAAAACTAACATAAATCATAGACAATAACAACATCAAATAGATTTAGAATCGACAGTTATAATTGCATGTTTAAATAAATGTAATTGCATGCTTTCTTGTTTGCATGATTTATGACGCGCTTTGAATTGCTTAGTTCCCAAAGAATGGTGGTTTGGAGCTAAGTACGACTGGCTGCAGCGGGTGTGGAGATGGGCGGAATCCGGAAAACAGATAAATCACACAAGATTCGCCTCCAAGGACCAGGAGCTGCAGTGGAATTGCGCCTTGCTGGACCCACATGTACAATATAGGTAAATTGATTCTTATAAATCATAGACAGATAAGACTAGACAGACAAGACTAGACAGACAAGACTAGACAGACAAGACTAGACAGACAAGACTAGACAGACAAGACTAGACAGACAAGACTAGACAGACAAGACTAGACAGACAAGACTAGACAGACAAGACTAGACAGACAAGACTAGACAGACAAGACTAGACAGACAAGACTAGACAGACAAGACTAGACAGACAAGACTAGACAGACAAGACTAGACAGACAAGACTAGACAGACAAGACTAGACAGACAAGACTAGACAGACAAGACTAGACAGACAAGACTAGACAGACAAGACTAGACAGACAAGACTAGACAGACAAGACTAGACAGACAAGACTAGACAGACAAGACTAGACAGACAAGACTAGACAGACAAGACTAGACAGACAAGACTAGACAGACAAGACTAGACAGACAAGACTAGACAGACAAGACTAGACAGACAAGACTAGACAGACAAGACTAGACAGACAAGACTAGACAGACAAGACTAGACAGACTAGACAGACAAGACTAGACAGACAAGACTAGACAGACAAGACTAGACAGACAAGACTAGACAGACAAGACTAGACAGACAAGACTAGACAGACAAGACTAGACAGACAAGACTAGACAGACAAGACTAGACAGACTAGACAGACAAGACTAGACAGACAAGACTAGACAGACAAGACTAGACAGACAAGACTAGACAGACAAGACTAGACAGACAAGACTAGACAGACAAGACTAGACAGACAAGACTAGACAGACAAGACTAGACAGACAAGACTAGACAGACAAGACTAGACAGACAAGACTAGACAGACAAGACTAGACAGACAAGACTAGACAGACAAGACTAGACAGACAAGACTAGACAGACAAGACTAGACAGACAAGACTAGACAGACAAGACTAGACAGACAAGACTAGACAGACAAGACTAGACAGACAAGACTAGACAGACAAGACTAGACAGACAAGACTAGACAGACAAGACTAGACAGACAAGACTAGACAGACAAGACTAGACAGACAAGACTAGACAGACAAGACTAGACAGACAAGACTAGACAGACAAGACTAGACAGACAAGACTAGACAGACAAGACTAGACAGACAAGACTAGACAGACAAGACTAGACAGACAAGACTAGACAGACAAGACTAGACAGACAAGACTAGACAGACAAGACTAGACAGACAAGACTAGACAGACAAGACTAGACAGACAAGACTAGACAGACAAGACTAGACAGACAAGACTAGACAGACAAGACTAGACAGACAAGACTAGACAGACAAGACTAGACA
Source organism: Phosphuga atrata (assembly GCA_944588485.1). Taxonomy (NCBI): domain Eukaryota; kingdom Metazoa; phylum Arthropoda; class Insecta; order Coleoptera; family Silphidae; genus Phosphuga; species Phosphuga atrata. Next base: position 5,802,242 of record OX155901.1, read on the forward strand.
GACAAGACTAGACAGACAAGACTAGACAGACAAGACTAGACAGACAAGACTAGACAGACAAGACTAGACAGACAAGACTAGACAGACAAGACTAGACAGACAAGACTAGACAGACAAGACTAGACAGACAAGACTAGACAGACAAGACTAGACAGACAAGACTAGACAGACAAGACTAGACAGACAAGACTAGACAGACAAGACTAGACAGACAAGACTAGACAGACAAGACTAGACAGACAAGACTAGACAGACAAGACTAGACAGACAAGACTAGACAGACAAGACTAGACAGACAAGACTAGACAGACAAGACTAGACAGACAAGACTAGACAGACAAGACTAGACAGACAAGACTAGACAGACAAGACTAGACAGACAAGACTAGACAGACAAGACTAGACAGACAAGACTAGACAGACAAGACTAGACAGACAAGACTAGACAGACAAGACTAGACAGACAAGACTAGACAGACAAGACTAGACAGACAAGACTAGACAGACAAGACTAGACAGATAAGACTAGACAGACAAGACTAGACAGACAAGACTAGGCAGACAAGACTAGACAGACAAGACTAGACAGACAAGACTAGACAGACAAGACTAGACAGACAAGACTAGACAGACAAGACTAGACAGACAAGACTAGACAGACAAGATTAGACAGACAAGACTAGACAGACAAGACTAGACAGACAAGACTAGACAGACAAGACTAGACAGATAAGACTAGACAGACAAGACTAGACAGACAAGACTAGACATACAAGACTAGACAGACAAGACTAGACAGACAAGACTAGACAGACAAGACTAGACAGGGAAGACTAGACAGGGAAGACTAGACAGGGAAGACTAGACAGGGAAGACTAGACAGGGAAGACTAGAAAGACAAGACTAGACAGACAAGACTAGACAGACAAGACTAGACAGACAAGACTAGACAGACAAGACTAGACAGACAAGACTGGACAGACAAGACTGGACAGACAAGACTAGACAGACAAGACTAGACAGACAAGACTAGACAGACTAGACTAGACAGACTAGACTAGACAGACAAGACTAGACAGACAAGACTAGACAGACAAGACTAGACAGACAAGACTAGACAGACAAGACTAGACAGACAAGACTAGACAGACAAGACTAGACAGACAAGACTAGACAGACAAGACTAGACAGACAAGACTAGACAGACAAGACTAGAGAGACAAGACTAGAGAGACAAGACTAGAGAGACAAGACTAGACAGACAAGACTAGACAGACAAGACTAGACAGACAAGACTAGACAGACAAGACTAGACAGACAAGACTAGACAGACAAGTCTAGACAGACAAGACTAGACAGACAAGACTAGACAGACAAGACTAGACAGACAAGACTAGACAGACAAGACTAGACAGACAAGACTAGACAGACAAGACTAGACAGACAAGACTAGACAGACAAGACTAGGCAGACAAGACTAGACAGACAAGACTAGACAGACAAGACTAGACAGACAAGACTAGACAGACAAGACTAGACAGACAAGACTAGACAGACAAGACTAGACAGACTAGACTAGACAGACAAGACTAGACAGACAAGACTAGACAGACAAGACTAGACAGACAAGATTAGACAGACAAGACTAGACAGACAAGACTAGACAGACAAGACTAGACAGACAAGACTAGACAGACAAGACTAGACAAACAAGACTAGACAGACAAGACTAGACAGACAAGACTAGACAGACAAGACTAGACAGACAAGACTAGACAGACAAGACTAGACAGACAAAACTAGACAGACAAGACTAGACAGACAAGTCTAGACAGACAAGACTAGACAGACAAGACTAGACAGACAAGACTAGACAGACAAGACTAGACAGACAAGACTAGACAGACAAGACTAGACAGACAAGACTAGACAGACAAGACTAGACAGACAAGACTAGACAGACAAGACTAGACAGACAAGACTAGACAGACAAGACTAGACAGACAAGACTAGACAGACAAGACTAGACAGACAAGACTAGACAGACAAGACTAGACAGACAAGACTAGACAGACAAGACTAGACAGACAAGACTAGACAGACAAGACTAGACAGACAAGACTAGACAGACAAGACTAGACAGACAAGACTAGACAGACAAGACTAGACAGACAAGACTAGACAGACAAGACTAGACAGACAAGACTAGACAGACAAGACTAGACAGACAAGACTAGACAGACAAGACTAGACAGACAAGACTAGACAGACAAGACTAGACAGACAAGACTAGACAGACAAGACTAGACAGACAAGACTAGACAGACAAGACTAGACAGACAAGACTAGACAGACAAGACTAGACAGACAAGACTAGACAGACAAGACTAGACAGACAAGACTAGACAGACAAGACTAGACAGACAAGACTAGACAGACAAGACTAGACAGACAAGACTAGACAGACAAGACTAGACAGACAAGACTAGACAGACAAGACTAGACAGACAAGACTAGACAGACAAGACTAGACAGACAAGACTAGACAGACAAGACTAGACAGATAAGACTAGACAGACAAGACTAGACAGACAAGACTAGGCAGACAAGACTAGACAGACAAGACTAGACAGACAAGACTAGACAGACAAGACTAGACAGACAAGACTAGACAGACAAGACTAGACAGACAAGACTAGACAGACAAGATTAGACAGACAAGACTAGACAGACAAGACTAGACAGACAAGACTAGACAGACAAGACTAGACAGATAAGACTAGACAGACAAGACTAGACAGACAAGACTAGACATACAAGACTAGACAGACAAGACTAGACAGACAAGACTAGACAGACAAGACTAGACAGACAAGACTAGACAGACAAGACTAGACAGGGAAGACTAGACAGGGAAGACTAGACAGGGAAGACTAGAAAGACAAGACTAGACAGACAAGACTAGACAGACAAGACTAGACAGACAAGACTAGACAGACAAGACTAGACAGACAAGACTGGACAGACAAGACTAGACAGACAAGACTAGACAGACAAGACTAGACAGACTAGACTAGACAGACTAGACTAGACAGACAAGACTAGACAGACAAGACTAGACAGACAAGACTAGACAGACAAGACTAGACAGACAAGACTAGACAGACAAGACTAGACAGACAAGACTAGACAGACAAGACTAGACAGACAAGACTAGAGAGACAAGACTAGAGAGACAAGACTAGAGAGACAAGACTAGACAGACAAGACTAGACAGACAAGACTAGACAGACAAGACTAGACAGACAAGACTAGACAGACAAGACTAGACAGACAAGTCTAGACAGACAAGACTAGACAGACAAGACTAGACAGACAAGACTAGACAGACAAGACTAGACAGACAAGACTAGACAGACAAGACTAGACAGACAAGACTAGACAGACAAGACTAGACAGACAAGACTAGGCAGACAAGACTAGACAGACAAGACTAGACAGACAAGACTAGACAGACAAGACTAGACAGACAAGACTAGACAGACAAGACTAGACAGACATGACTAGACAGACTAGACTAGACAGACAAGACTAGACAGACAAGACTAGACAGACAAGACTAGACAGACAAGATTAGACAGACAAGACTAGACAGACAAGACTAGACAGACAAGACTAGACAGACAAGACTAGACAGACAAGACTAGACAAACAAGACTAGAGAGACAAGACTAGACAGACAAGACTAGACAGACAAGACTAGACAGACAAGACTAGACAGACAAGACTAGACAGACAAGACTAGACAGACAAAACTAGACAGACAAGACTAGACAGACAAGTCTAGACAGACAAGACTAGACAGACAAGACTAGACAGACAAGACTAGACAGACAAGACTAGACAGACAAGACTAGACAGACAAGACTAGACAGACAAGACTAGACAGACAAGACTAGACAGACAAGACTAGACAGACAAGACTAGACAGACAAGACTAGACAGACAAGACTAGACAGACAAGACTAGACAGACAAGACTAGACAGACAAGACTAGACAGACAAGACTAGACAGACAAGACTAGACAGACAAGACTAGACAGACAAGACTAGACAGACAAGACTAGACAGACAAGACTAGACAGACAAGACTAGACAGACAAGACTAGACAGACAAGACTAGACAGACAAGACTAGACAGACAAGACTAGACAGACCAAACTAGACAAACAAAACTAGATAGATAGGACAAAACTGTCGTGAGTAAAAACTAGTGTTTCATAACTAAAATATTCTGTAAACATTAATAAACAATTTGTGAATCTTCCGATTATGTGTAAATTGTGATAACAACCGAGTTTATATAACAGATTTTTTTTCTCGTTCATGCATTACGACTGAATATATGTAATTGATACATATCCCAATTACATAATCCACAGCCTTGTAGGTCATAGTTCTGAATAACTGTGCATAGATAACCCAGTAATTATTGTATTTGTGATAATCCTCGTGAACTGACACCAACTGGCTCGAATTGGCGTACGAAAGCAAATAGGAAATTAGAAACAATCAACAAAATAGATAATATGTTTCAATATAAACATTTTTTTCTGTTGAGTTCATTTATATCAATGTTTATACTGTCTTGTCTGTTTACTTTTATCTTCCTTGTTTATAATAGACTAGTGTACTCTTAGTTTAGTCTAAATATGATTTGTTTACTTATTTTGTTGGATGTAATCAACCTTGACGAAATAATGCAAGTCTAATTAATGATAATAAAGTAGAAAAAAATATTCCGATAGGCTTGATTAGAAATAGTTGGTACTGATATTAGGTGTATATAATATTGAATTACAATGTTAAATTCTTCCGGCATTTTATTACATTAGACATGATTGGAATTTTTTTTTCTACTTTTAATATTTCGCTCTAACCTTGCCATCAGGTGTTATACAATATTCCACATTTTTTTTCCTTAGGCCAAACAAATTGTTTCATAATTTTTGTTTTGACATGCTCTCTCATCTCTCCTCGTCTCTCCATATTTCAATATATAAAATGTATGTTATATTTTGCATATTTCGGGAGGGTGGGGGTTTTAATTAAGGTCAAGGTCAACAAAAACTATCGACAGCGGCTAAGGGAACAACTGCAAAGCAGGCAAAATGGCACATAGATTGCCTAAAAAACCCAGAAGTTCTGAGGGCCTACCAGGAAAGTGTCAGAACGAAACTACAAGAAAACCAAGAAACACAGGACATAGAGCAAGACTGGATGAACATCGAAAAAATAATAACAGAGATTGCTATGGAAAGAATTGGAGAAAAAAGAGTTCACAACGAAGAATGGTATGACGAGGAATGTCGAGAAGCAACCTCCGTGAAGCGGAAGGCTAGACTAAAACTGTTAGACAGAAGCACACGAGCTAACCAAGCAGCCTACAATAGGGAAAGAATAAACGCGTTTAGAATATGTACAAAAAAGAAAAGAGAGGCACTAAACAGAAAGGTAGAGGAAATGGTACTGAATCATTCTAGAAACGAAACAAGAAAATTTTACAAGGCAATAGAACAAAACACTCAGGGTTTTAGACCAAAGATAACAGTATGCAAGGATAAAGACGGAAACATGCTCACAGAGAACGAGGAGATACTCCAAGGATGGAAAGGGTACTTCTCGGATATTTTTAAAAGAGATTGTAGTTTAGAGCCTGAACAACTACAGCTAGATACATACGGTAGACCCCAAGATTGAGAACCCCAGCCTAAGAGAAATAGAAAGTGTTATTGGAAAGCTAAAAAATAACAAGGGCCCTGGGTCAGACGGTATAACAGCCGAATTTCTGAAATATGGAGAACACCCAACGGTAAGACTAAAACACCTGATTAATGAAATCTTAGAGCATGAGAAAATACGAGAGAATTGGGCACTGGGTATCATACAGCCAATACACAAGAAGGGAGACAAAACGATCTGCAGCAACTACCGGTCGATAACGCTCCTTAACGTAACATACAAAGTTCTAACAGGCGTTCTTTATAACAGACTCGCTGTCTACTACGAAGAGATATTAGGACAATATCAGAGCGGATTTCGTGCCAATAGGTCAACGATAGACAACATATACACCATAAGGCAAATGCAGGGGAAAGCATACGAGTTTGATATATCGCTGCACAACCTCTACATAGACTTTAAGCAGGCATTCGATACCGTCAAAAGAAACACTATCCTTGACGATACACTGATGCTAGGAATACCCCGTAAATACGTAAAACTAATAAAAGCTACATTGTCCAGTTCGAAAGCCTCGGTTAGAGTAGACAACCAACTTACATCCGCCTTTAAAATCGAAATCGTGAGGCAGGGACATGCCCTGAGCGCCATGATATTCAACCTAACATTAGAGGCATGCATGAGAAAGCTGAATATAACGGGATACATTGGCAACCGATCAACACAGGTCACAGGTCACAGGTCGATGCATATGCAGAAGATGTCAGTTTGACATGTAGAAACAAAGACGCGCCAAAGGAAGCACTATTGATGCTGGACGATGAAACGCAAAAAAGGGGATTGAAAATAAATGAGGTAAAAACTAAATACATGCAAGTTGGAAGAGAACATCACGATAACAATGACCTTAACTTGGACGAGAATCGCTTTGAGCAGGTTGAAAGTTGTGTCTACTTGGGAACAGAAATCAACAGAACAAACGTAATAGCTAAAGAAACAAGCTCGCGAATACTTACAATTAGTGGAAACCGATGCTAACACTCATAAGACCAGTAGTAACGTACGAATGCGAGGCCTGGACCCTAACCACCGCAGAGGTGGACGCGCTACGCATCTTTGAAAGAAAGATCCTAAGAAAGATCTACGGACCGATCCTAAATGAGCATGGAATTTTGAGGATACGAATGAACCATGAACTAAGCAGGTTAATATAGGAAGCGGACATAGTGAGATATGTAAAAGCTCAAAGAATAGCATGGCTGGGACACCTGTACAGAATGCATGACGACAGACCAGCCAAGAAAATATACAACTGGCGGCCAGTAGGAAGAAGGAAAAGAGGCAGTCCAAGGAAAAGATGGATGGAAGACGTGGAGGAAAGTCTTAGAAAGATGGGAGTAAGGGATTAGAGAGAGAAAGCCGGTGAAAGGACAGAATGGAAGAAGATTGTTGTAGAGGCAAAAACCCACCGCGGGTAAAGCCAACAGAAGAAGAAGGGGGGTTTAAACCCTCCCATTGGCTACGCCCATGTGTAGTATTTACTTAATTTAGTCTTTAAACTCGTTTTAAGGTAGACTTAGCGATAGTATTATGCACCATGGAAATGTATGAGGCGCTATTCGAGCGCAGCTACACTGACGCACTGACGCTGAGCGCGTCAATGTCGATGCGCTCGAATGGCGCCTCATACATTTCCATGGTGCATAATACTATCGCTATGTCGCGGCGGCTTTGCTCGGAAGTCTACCTTGATTCCTAAAATTGTATAATTTTGTGTACCAAGTAGATAAATAAATGAATCTACGCAAAAAAATTATGTAATCGAAATTTGAATCAGATTTGAAAGAAAAGCCATTAAAACGCACGTTTAACCTCAAGTATATTACAACTTTTTCTTTAGCAATTGCAGATAAAATAAAAATTTCCGAGTTGAAAATTATAGCGTATTACGTACAGTTACCACATTTTCATTGAGAAAGAGCGGGACAAATGGGATGAAATGAGAATTATAATTTAATTTTGAAAGCAGACCAATAATTCAAAACAATATATTTTATCTACTCACACATCAAAATGAACGTATTAAGAAATACATTATTGTATTTGAAGGATGCCATTATTATAATCGTGTGTAAAGGTATCCAAATCGTCCGTAAAAGTCCAATGTAAATCAAATTGAGTTTCATTATTAAACGATCTATGTTTGTTGTTACTATGGCAATAACTTGCGTCACTAAACAAAAAATATATACGTAATGAAAATAAATTTTCAAACGGTTATTAGAATAGACATTTTCATAGTTGATTTTTTTTGCGCATGCGTCAAATTCCGCCATGTTTTTCGGGCACTATTTGACGTATAACCAGTGAAAATAATGTTTTCAATATAATTAAGAGAAAAAAAAAATATTAATTACTAATTTACTGTCAGCAGTACGATTTTAATTGCTATATACAAACTTTAAAATAATAATACAATAATTTCAGTGCAAGTATACAATGCTATCAGTAAAAAAAAGAAACAAAAAAACGTTGTTGTTATCGAGTATGTCGATGTGTTGCGCGTAGTAAATCATTTTCGGAGATTTTATATTATTTTATTAGTTTCCCAAAGCCTTGTTTCTAATTTCGTCCAAAACTTAAAGTCAACGACAGAAAAAAATTGTCCAAAATGTGCTTTATTTCCGCTTAGAGAAAGACTATGCACTTTAACCATCGCCGTAACTAAATACACTTGTGTGCTGCAACTGTTGGAAGCACTAATGAGCACCATCAATAATTTTTAGGGTTCCGTACCGAAAACGGAACCCTTATAGGATCACTTTGTTGTCCGTCTGTCTGTCTGTCCGTCTGTCCGTCCGTCCGTCTGTCTGTCAAGACCATTTTTCTCAGGAACGCGTAGAGGTAAGTTGAAATTTGTATCAAATACCCGGGTCTGCGGTCTCTTTCAGCTGTGAAAAATCAAACTTGTAAGTCAACGCGATCAAAAGACATGACCGTTTATGTCGCATATTTTGCGATTTCATAAGGGAATCAAAACCTATAGGGTACTTCCCGTTGACCTAGAATCATGAAATTTGGCAAGAAGCGGTGTCTTACAGCACATGTAAAGGGAAAAATCTGAAAACCGTAAATATGTAGTTTAATTACAGGAAAAATGCGAATTTACTATTAGAAACTTATGAAAATACACTAATGTTGTCGTAGTGGTATTGTCAGGCACCAGAAGCATATGGGTTGCATACAGTTAGGTCCTCCTAAAGATACCTTACTTACAAGTTTGTACGGAACCCTCGGTGCGCGAGTCACAACTCGCACTTTTTCTCGCACTCGCCGTTTTTTTTTCTTTTAATTGCACTCGTAATAAAAGCGACGATCCTTGTTGTTCAGCCATATTAACGAAACTCTAATATTCCCTCCTTTTATAACTTAACTAACCGTAAAAAGGTCTATATAATGTGGTGTTTTGATAAAACGTTTCTATGACATAACACGCGGCTAAACAATGCGTCAAAAATATCCACCTGAAAACGATGACGCAATCGGTTCTTAATTATCTGCAGCCGTTCTCGAGCTATAGACTTATGAAGTCGAAATTCTGGAAAATTTTGCCATGAAAACTGGAAACTTTCCAAACAATTTATACATCGATTTGCTCGTCTTATCCACTAGTTTCTGTGGGCAGAAAATGATTTCGATGTGATTTGTATTTTCCGAGAAATTGGTAAAAAACCGAAATGTGGAACAAACATGTCGCGAGAATGGACGAGCACAGAATTTCGAAAATCTCCAGAGACGGATAACCAACAGACAGAAGAACAGCGGGCCGACCTCCCAAAAGGTGGAAAGACAGTTGGATTTCTACGTCACAGGAGAAGCTTCAGGATAATACAGGCGATGCTGCCTAAAATAAGGGGAAGATGAAGAAGCAATATTTTGGAAGCAACTAAATAACTAACATTGTTTGGACACTTTCGCAGCTTCCAAAGTCTCTCCCAGCCTTGTTTGAAAAGGGTGATTAACATTAATCATATCCAAATAGGCAAGAACTAGAACAACTAAGCATAAAATCGAACCAAATAGGCCTTAAGATGAACCTGTACAAGACAAAAATAATGTGTGACCTAAAAACCGCGATGCCGTAGAAGTTGTAGAAGAGTACACTTACCCTGGACATGTCATTAAGCTTGAGAAGGGAAACCAGGCAGTCGAAATAAGGAACACAACAAGACTAACGTGAGCTGCCTTTAGCAAACTAAACCACATTCTTAGAGACATGGATATCCAAATACATCTTGATCGTAAAGTTTTCAACTCCTGCGTAATACCTGTAATAACATACCACTTGGAGACAAAGAAAACTACGGACCATCTAAGGACAATGAAACAAGCGATGGAACGAGCCATGATAGGAGTTAGTCTACGAAAGAAACTTAGGTGCGAGAAAATCATGCGAAGAACAAACGTAGTGGATGTAAGTACGGAAAGATCCTATGTTCTATTTCCTACCGCCACCACATGACCGGGTGGTGTGAGGTCTATGTAACCCCACGTTACATGAAAATGAAACTCATAGAATCAGGTAATAACTCCCAAATTTCAAACGAAGAACGAAATCAAGGGCTTTAAATTAAGGTATTATTTATTTCAAGAAGCAAAGTCCAAGGTCCCTTTTGTGCTATTCCTATCCAGCCTAGCACAAAGCAAGGACGAATGAAGGAAGACACTTTGGGAGGCCAGGACCCGCACAGGGCTGTAACGCCACTGATGATGATGATGAACTTCCAAATTTGAAACGAGGAACTAGATCTTAAATTAAGGTGACCTTTTCGACAATAGCCAAAGATGTTACAGAGGTGAAAATGGGTATAATGTTTCTTGAAATCCCTTCGCTAAGAGAACTGTTTGATATCCACGGTGTCGATATCATATTATTTTCTGCCCTTTATCAGCAATTATAGGAATGCATTTTCCTGATCAAAACGATGGATTTTTTTCGGAAGATTTTTCGGTTTATTTTGTTCAAATGCTCAAAATGCACGAGATATCGCCTATTTTACATTTATTTTGCCGTTTCCTCTCATTTATTGCAACTTTTTCCTGTAGAATAGCTTAGCACAATTCAGCCTGTAGAATGACTTACAAGGGGACCGTATGATAAGGAAATCGCCGATTCGATTCATTTTTACTACACACATCACCTACGTGTGTAGTAAAAATGAATCGACCAGTAGTATAACAGGTGCAAGTAGTAAGACACAATACTCATCCGTTTCCGAGAAATTAATTAATTTAGAAATTAATTATTTTTATTGCGTTCTTCTGCATTATACGTTAACAAAAATTCCACATGCGAGTGGCGCAACGGTAACAGTCGCGCTTAGAAAGCGCTAGTTCGCCGGTTCGAACCCGCCAGCGAGCTTGCGTTTTTTCTTCAAATATTTCACATTTCCATATGTTCTTCTTTAATCACCGCAGAGGGTTCCCTCGCGATTTTATTATTTTCGAGAAGGAGCTGTTCACAATATACTAGCGCCGTTTTTAAAAGTATTTTCCACTCTTCACTAGTCTGGAAATTGGAATCAGGTATACTTTCTTTGGCCATCGAAGGCCCCACCATATCACTGCCACGTGTAAAATCAGACATCTCACAAAATTATTAATGACCGAAAGATAAAAACTATAAACTTGATGACCAATGACGTATCGTAGTCGATGTTGGAAGATGCTTGAAGAGTTACTGATTACTGTAAACTAATAACTGATCTTCTTGGCGAATTTGTTACAATTTATATTCCCTTCCCAGGTACGATCTACGAATTCATTTTTTATACTAACTGTAAGGGATTAGGATTGTAAAATATCCATTACGTTATCTTGATATGTTTTACAAGAAACGTGGGTAGTTTTGTAAAATCCTATACCCGGAAAGGGTTCGTTATCCGGCTTGGTAAAAAAAAATTCTGGTAGGAAAATTAAAAGTTCCTAATTGCACGACACAAAAGATTACTACAAAAGATTTGTATAATACTTTATTTACGGTGCAGATAACGTGCAGATAACGAGATTAAAAAAAAGAAATTGAAAATTTCTTGCATGATTTTTTAAAAATTCCTTTTCCCGCTAAAAAAACAGTTATTACAATTAATTCCAAAATAAACAATATTCAAGACACATGAATTTGTAAAAAATGTGAAATATTTGAAGAAAAAACGCAAGCCCGCTGCGGGTTCGAACCAGCGACCTCGCGCTTTTGAAGCGCGAATGTTACCGTTGCGCCACTCGCGTGTTGAATTTTTGTTAACGTATAATGCAGATAAATAAACTAAAAATAAATAATTTCTCAATTAATTAATTTCTCGGAAACGGATGAGTATTGTGTCTTACTACTTGCACCTGTTATACTACTAGTCATCACCTACGTGTGTACTAAAAATGAATCGAATCGGTGATTTCCTTATCATACGGTCCCCTTGTTAGTCCAATAGACCTGTTTACGGTTAGTTAAGCGCATGCGCCTTGTTTCAAAGACGGGAATATGAAAGTTTTTATAGGTTAAACGTCAAAAGGTGACCGAAAACATAGCGAAAATTGACGCATACGCATAAAAAAATTTCTATGAAAAGGTCTTGAATTAACTTTTCTTATTTGGAATTAAGAGTTCTCGGCCTTTCAGTTTGAATTTATCGGGTTCTAATATAACTTAACCTAACCAAAACCTATTCTAGATTAAATCTAGATTAACCTGAACGTTCTAACCTTATTGCGTCAGTGATTTCATGCACTCATGCACAAAAGCCTTTCTTCACGCACTTGTATCATAAACTACTATTATTGTATACATCCATATACTTGTCTCTAAAGATACAAAAATGTGTTATTGGTAACTATAAAAATAATTGTAAAAAGCAATAATTTGAACATTATGATTTTTTATTACTTTTTTGAAAATTATTGTAAAAAGCAATAATTTGAACATTTTATTTTTGTTTTAAAAAAGAATTATGATTTTACGGTAAAATTTTTGATCCGAGTTAATACTCGGATCATTTATTGAAATGTCGTGAAATTTCTCAAATGAATTGGTCAAATTATTTTTAAGAGATAGAACTAGCATATCGACGGACTAAGAACACTTACAATAAGAAATACCCGTCACGATACCTGAAACTTAAGCACTACACATCAGTCTTATGACCAGAAGCCCTGAAGTAGTTGAAGTAGTAGAAGAAGACGGGTAGCTTTCTATGGCCACGTTGCAAGATTGCCTCCAAACCGACTAACGAACCGTCTGTTCGCCTTCTGACAAAACAGGAAGGTTCGTACCATTTGGTTGACAGACACCGAGAAGGATATTAAAGAACTGGGAATAACTGATCTCCAAAACAAACAGTCTGTGAGACGCACCCTGAAGGAAGTCCGTGGATTTCAGGAAAAACCCCGTAGGAAAGGTACTCAATGTACAGAAGAGATAAAGGAGTTACACCGGCAGAAGATGCGACAATACTGGGCAAAGGTCAAAACATTTGAACAAACGTGGTCCAAAGTCCTATTCGAAAGAAGAAGAAGAAAAGCCTATCAGAATGTATGATTTCTTAGCCGAAAAACTAATTGAAACCGTTATAAATGGAAATAAAACTCACCCAATTCAACATTTTGACATTTGTCTTCTCACCACTAGGCATCGTACAGCCGAAACATCAGCATAACCACTTGAAGTTAAATTCGAAAGCTTCTAAAAAAATACAATTCATTTAAGTTTTTAAATTCAAAATAATTAAAATTTTTATAACACACAAGAACACTATTTCATTAAATGTAAATAATTAGTTTTGAACGAATTTGTATTTAAAAACTTTGAATTTGTGTTCTACGACTTAACAACGCGCGACTAAACTACGCGTTGAAATCATTACAGTAACATAGCAACGCATTACGAAAACAACACGCTACGAAAACATCACACCTTAAATTATCACGGTAAAAAATAAAAATACACGTGGAAAATATGACAGCAATACAATAACACGTCGACAATAACATTAGGATAATATAACATCCTAATCATTATTATCACCAGATATTTTAGAATGTGATAATTTCATAGAGCGTTGTTATGTCAGTATGATAATTAAGGTGCGCTGTTTAGTCGCGCGTTGTTTTATCACGACACCTGAAGTGACAGCCCACAAGTCACAAGCTTGGCGTGAAGTGAATTGAAAAATTTCGTTAGCGAACTGCTAATCAAATAAAATTGCCCGCGTTGAGATTTATAGCGTCAACATTGAAAAACCATCTGAATTTTCGATTTCTGGCGTTTGTTTTGGACGAAATGCAATTAAAATCAGCAAAAATGCAATTAAATCTTACCTCATTCAACAGGCAACATTTTGACGTTTGTTTTGCACCACTCTCTACCGGAAGCAAGTAAAGACACACGGTTCTATACGAAATTTAAGAAAACTGTTTCAAGTTTTAAAAGGCCTTAAAATTTCTATTTTTAATGCAAAAGCTATTTAGAAGTCAAATTTAAAATAAAATTAAATTTATCTGCAACATTCTATACGCATGCGACGAGTTAACTACGACATACGTTTACAAAAAACATTTCTATTAAAAAAATTTCAAACAACGAACTTAAACTAATATTAAACCAAAGCTAAACTTAAAATTCATGGCGTGACAACCGACTAATTGGGAGAGTTTTGAAGTACCTACAGAAAATGAAAACGACAACAGTCTGGGTGAAACAGGTTTTTGATCTAAAAAACGCCAACATCTCACCGACAGACATCGAAAGTGGAAAAATCTTCAGACAGTCTACAGCTGGGAACCACAATCCGCAATTTCCAGAACTAATAAAGAATTGCGTTTTAAAGCTTACCGGTGAACCGGATCCTTCACAATATTTATTTGTCTTGTAGGGCTACTCAGGTTTGTCTAAGTCTGTTACTGTTTAGTCAGGCTTGTCTAAATCTGTTCTGTCTAGTTAGGCTTGTCTAAATCTGTTCCTGTATGATCAGGTTTGTATAAATATGTTCTGTCTCACCAGGCTTGTCTAAATCTGTTCGGTCTAGTCAGGTCTGTCTAAATCTGTTCCCTTCAAGTCAGTTCTGTCTAAATTTGTGGTGTATAGTCGGGCTTGTCTAAATCTGTTCCTGTCTAGTTAGGTCTGTCTAAATATGTTCTGTCAAACCAGGGCTGACTAAATCTGTTCTGTCTAACCAGGCTTGCTTAAATCTGTTCAGTCTAGTCAGGTTGGTCTAAATCTGTTAGTACCTAGTCAGGTCTATCTAAATCTGTTCTGTCTAACCAGGCTTGCCTAATTCTGTTCAGTCTAGTCAGGTTTGTTTTAATCTGTTACTGCCTAGTCAGGTCAGTCTCAATCTATTCTCTCTAATCAGACTGGTCTAAATCTGTTCCTATCTAGTCAAGTCTGTCTAAATTTGATCTGTCTAACCAGGCTTGCCTAAATCTGCTCCTGCCTTGTCAGGTCTGTCTCAATCTGTTCTGACTAACCAGGCTTACCTAAATCTGTTCACTCAAGTCAGGTTTCTCTAAATCTGTTCCTGCCTTGTCAGCTCTGACTCAATCTGTTCTGTCTAACCAGACTTGCCTAAATCTGTTCAGCCTAGTCAGCTTTGTCGAAATCTGTTTCTGCCTAGTCAGGTCTGTCTCAATATGTTCTGTCTAACCAGGCTTCCCTAAATTTGTTCCTAAATAGGATATTAAAGACCTTGGGAAACATGATAGTGAAGACCCTTTCCATGCGAAGCGATAGCATCAAACGAACTCTCTACCAAGAGCAAGGTCTACCTCACTTACGATGGACATCAATTCTTCCACAAAATCCGAAACTCCATCCGAAGAAGGCTCGCCAATGGAACAAAATCCAAAAAGAAAAAGACTAGATCTAAAAGAAGAGCTACAAGATCATCTAACTTAAAACGAGAATGGCCCTGAGATCATAATAAGAAAGCTATCAGCAAGAGCTCAAGAACAAAGCGGACTCACACGCAAAGGTTGAAATCAAGAAGGTCACAGAGGAACTCTGCGGTCTAACAAATGCCCTGTCAAGATCATTCAAGGATAACAAACGAACAGATACGCAGCGAAAGGATTCCCCCAACTGCGACGTGGGTATACATACAGTGAACACAAAAATAAACCAGGAAACCAACGATATGGTACTATGGTACTAAATAGACAAGGGAAACACATATGACGATTTCAAAAAAGTAGCAGAGAAGCCTTGGCCAGAAGCAACATATAGGAGAATAAAGGAAGCCACAGGCAACATTTTGGAACCATCCTTAGAATGGGATCTTGCCTGGTTTCTTGTTCTTCAAGTAGCACTACAACCCTATGTGGGTCTTGGCTGCAACATTGTTGCCTTCAATCAATTTGCCTCCAACGATTTGCCTAAATCTATTTCAAGCAAATTTCCAGGCAAATCTTGCCTGGTACGTGGAACAAAATCTCAGACCTGGCAAAGAAGTACCCCAGGCACTCAGCAATGTCTATACCAGGCCAATAGAGCTTGGAATGCAATATAAAAAACCTGGTAAAGTAACACCTGGTAAAACCTGGCTAAGACAAACGATTCTAATACCTACTGACAGTGGCGATATAAAAGATATATTCCGCTACGTGTACCACTTTGTGGTAGGAAAACTTGACTCAGATAGCCTTAATATCCAAACAATTTACGATAGCCTTCAAGAACTAAAAAACCTGCTAATTAAACAAATAGCTGAAAAAAAATAGCTGTTCCAAGATGCATGGGAGCGGAGTGGAAGACCATGAAGAAGGCAATGGAGTTTACATTCGCAGATTCCGAAATAGAAATAAGGGTATTCTTACCAAAGGATAAGACGACTGCAGGATCGGCTCGCGAATACCAGACAACTAGAGGCCTTTATAGACATTAAAGTCTACAGCTGGGAAATTTTATCAGAGGAAAATCCCAAAATAACAAGAGGAAAATGGACAAATGATCGTCGAGCTAAACAGCGAGATGATGAAACAATTCTGGGAGAACAAGAAAAATAACAGCAACAAGTCATAATTTGCTTTATGTGATCCCCTATGGGTCTAAACTTGGGGTGGGCAAATCTTTTGATTGTAGGGCCACATTGTGGATGAAAATTTAACCGCATTAAAAAAATTCTATTTTATAAGTTATTTTAATGTGCAGTGTCTATGAAATTGTCGATCCAAACGATGGAACACGTCCTGACCTGTCCATCCCTACAGACCCCCTGCACAATTCGGGACCTACGGAAGGCGAATGACACGGCGGTGCAGTGTGCCAGAAAGAGATATGAGCCACCAAAACAAACGAACAAATCTACGACTGCGAAAGTCGTACACTCAATTTATCCTATTATTTTAACAATAAGTGTAGTTCAGAGACGATTAAATAAATATGACATTGTGGCAGGTATATTAGAAGGAGGTATTAGACGAAGTAAAAACTACTTTGAACGTCCAATGAAGTAATTGGAGATGAAAATATCACGGTGGAAATGACACGAGAATGAAGAGAATATATAATAAAGAAAATTACGAAACTACTAAACGAATGCCTAAACACGAGGAAAATACGCGAGAATAATAACGCTAACGCAACTACAAAAAATGATGATGATAACAAGATAGAAAATTACAGGCTGATCTGTCTAATGTAGTACATATAAATTTGTACACATGACTGGCAAAAATAATCACCAACAGACTAAAGTTCAACGAATACCAACAAAGAAGCAACCTCAACTTACATTATCCACGAAAATTGACTGGAACGACAAAGTTGAAACAAAATTGAATCAATGAAACTCGACTAACCAATCTAGGAGAGGTGCAAGAGTGTTTGGACCTCGTACCAAGTACTTTCTAATTTCTCAATTTAAGTAATTTCTTAATCCATGGGAACATCCCCAAGTATCTTCCAAGCAGAGGTACATGCAATCGAAAGATGTGCACGCTTTAACCTCGACAGGAATTATCGCAAAAAACGAATTGCTATCCTGTCAGACAGCCAAGCAGCCATTAAGGCCATTAGATCATACACCATCAGATCCAAACTGGTATGGGACTCTGTGGGGAAGCCAAACAAGCTTGGCAAGATAATAAAGTAACGCTATACTGGATACCAGCACACTGGTATAGACGGACACGAAGAAGCCGTTCACCTAGCAAACAAGGTATCCAGTAGTCCCTTTATAGGTCCGGAACCCTTTTGCGGCATGAGTGTGAACACCATCCACAAAAGTTTAGATGAAGAAACAAGAGGAAAATGGATGTAAATCTGGAAAGAACTTCAGGGCTAAGGCAGTCCAAAGTGACGCTGGGATCTCTTAACCAGAAGAAAACAAAATCTTGCCTGAAACTAAGCAGGAACAGGCTTAGAATTCTGACAGGAGTCCTGACGGGACACTGCAGACTTAGGAAACATCTCAAGGCCCTAGGCCTAGAGGAGGATGACGGATGCAGATTCTGTGGCTCAGCAGAGGAAACCCACATACATCTGCTCAAACTGCGGAGCATTACTCCGCAAGAGACAGATGTACCTTGGGGCTCACTGTTTGAACACCGAGGAGCTGCAGGCCTTGAATCCTACCCAAATTCTGAAATTCCTAAAGGAATCAGGATTAGAGGAGGCGCTCTAAATGGGTAAGTACACCAACGCTTGGAGGAGGAGGGTGGGGTACAATAGATCTATAAAGGTCGCAGTACAAGTCGTCACCACCATTTCTACATTCTAGAATCTACAACCAATCTAAGATATGCTGACGATATTATTTTATTGGCACATTGTAGAGAATATTTGTTAAATCAACAATAATTGCAGACCAACACAAAAAATATAAAAAAATCAGGGCTGAAAATGATGGGTTACATAGACCTCACACCTTGTTTAGCGTGGGGTTACATGGACCTCACACCTTGTTTAGCGTGGGGTTACATAGACCTCACACCTTGTTTAGAGTGGGGTTACATAGACCTCACACCCTGTTTAGCGTGGGGTTACATAAACCTCGCACCCTCACAGATGCAAAGAACTCTGTACGATATATGTGTTAAAGCTGGCGTTTTACTATCAAGGTGGGGATTGTATTTGGTGAGCAGCGAGCTCGTAATAAAACCATCTATTTGACTCCACTTAGAATATCTACTAGTTTATCACCATCATATGAGACACTTCCTAGATGTCAAAAGAATGAAGTTGAGAGTTTGAGTGGTGACTGTGATAATAGTAGAGAAAAATATGCACATGTTCCTGATTCAATAAGCTAATCAGCTGTTTGCTCCTCCAACGCTAAAGATAGTGAACATTCCCTCGAGAAAACGGATGTTAAAAGACGGTGTGTTGGTTGTTGTAAAGAAAACCGAATGGTATTTGGAAGACAAAAAGGCTAAAGTAAAACTAGTTGTGTAAAGTTTCGCTGTAATATGTGTGCAAGTCATTATTGTTTAAGCTGCTTCTTCCGAACGCATAATATAATGAGTTCTGCGCTCTGTACAGCGAATACGGAAGTTAATTAGAAGTTTGGAAATATTGCTTAAGAGCCAATGATGGACTCAGTGCAAAGTGCAAGGTGTGTGGGAAGATTTTGAAAGCTAAAGACCGTTCTCCAAAAGGCATAACATAATGCTGGACGTTTTTAACTTTCCCACGATTCTTTGCTCGGGTTCATCAAAAACTAGGTCAAACTCTTAATAGGATAAACTCACAGATTAATTCCAAGAAACTGACAGTGTTTATTTCTACACTCGCCATCCCGCAATCCATTTTGAATTTTCCCGCTAGTCTATTCGTGTTCGGTATTGTCCGCTCTTGTCCGGTCTAAATCCCTCTTTCCCTCCGATGCCTCGCTCCCAAGCGGTGGCACCATCTACACGCTCGAACACGCTCAAACACGTTACATGTAATTCCCCATAAGGGGGAGGGATTACATGTAATTTCCCATAAGGCGGAGGGTTACATGTAATTTTCCATAAGGGAGGAGGTTTTAGAACTAAGGACCTTCCCTACTTATACACATGTACAAGAGATACAAACACTGTTGAGGGAATGAGTGGAGCTGGAATCTCTGAACTCGACTCGACTGGTCTGGTTGACTGACTGCTGGTTGAGCCTGGTTGAACTGGCTGTTGGCGGAGTCTGGTTAAACTGGTGTCACTCGCTGACTGTCTTGCTTGACTGTGTCCACTGCTGGACTGGTGTGTCTGAGTCCACTGGCTGGACTGAACTGGAATCGTTGGTTGGTTGCGCCTGACTGTTGAACTGAACTGGAGTCGACATGTTGACTGTATCGCTTGGCTGCTACGCTTCTAGCTGAATCTGGTTGACTGGGTCCACTGGACTCGTTGGTTGGTTGCACCTCACTGTTAAACTGAACTGGAATCGACTTGCAGACTGTTTGCGCCTGACTGTCTGGACGGAACTTAAGTCGACTTGCTGACCGTTGCGCCTGACTGTGTGGACCGCGACTGCCTGTTCATTCGGGGGTTCAGGTATTTTTGTTATCTCCAGGTACACTGGTCCCTCATCTGGGGGTGATTATTTTTCTATTTTCGGTTATTTGTCGCTTTGGTGATTACCGATTCGCGGGAAAAACATCTTGTCGTAATTTCCCCGGGGATTACACCATTGACCATAATAAAATATTTTTTGGAAATCCGTCCGAAAATATTTGGGTAATTATTGTAATGCCCTCGAAAAACTAAGAAATCAAATTGTAACGGCTCGTTGTCGCTACCAGAGCATGGTAGATCCAGAGTTTAGGAACACTTGTGTGTCAGTTTTAGAAAGTAAATTGGCGCATTCCTGTTGTATTTTCTTTAAATCAAACCAAACAGAAGGAAAAAATAAGAAGGACAATAACGCTAGGATAGGTGGTTTGCGCCAAACTGTCATTCACCCTGCAAAATAAGAAAATAGCTCAACACCTAAATCAAGATATTTTGAACAGTGCATTATACCTGTGATGACATATGGCACTAGAAACTGCACACAGAGCAATGAAGAGGTCAATGATGGGGATTACAAAAAGGTACAGATAGCGAATAACTAAAGTCACCCATATTGGAGAGAAAATTGCAATACTCAAATGAAGATGCAGCAGGTTACGTTGCAAGGAGTGAAAGGATGAGATGGGACAGGCCAATCATATAATAAGATGGTATGATGACCTCATAAGAACAGCTGGACTGGTATGGATCCAACTAGCACAGAATAGGAAAAGCTAGATGGGAACAATTGAGAAAGGCCTATGCTCAATGATGGACCTAATGACTAAAGAAGAAGGTAGTGGCAGCGGGCATAGACATGCTTTCGAGATTTTTTGTTTTGGATTTTGCGGTGTGTTTATGTTGGAATATGAATTAAGATCTTTCATTGTGGGTGTTATGTACAGATAAATTTGTATTTGCTTTCTCAGTGAAGTAATATTTTAGCACTACACGATCACGAAACCAACCTATTTTTCTTGTAAACCAATTTGTTTATCTTCTTCCTCTTTTGAACAGACCTACTTTGGACCATGCTTGTTCAACTGATGGGCTTTAACCTTTACCCAGTATTTTCACATCTTCTGCCAGTGTAACTCCTTTCTCCCTTCTGTCCAGGGGGTACCTTTCGCACGGGGTTTTTCCTTAAATCCACGGACTACCTTCAGGGTGCATCTCACAGACTGTCTGTTTTGGAGATCTATTATTCCCAGTTCCTTAATATGCTTCTCAGTTTCTGTCAAACAAGTGGTACGAACCTTCTTGTTTCACCAGAAGGTGAACAGATGGTTGGTTAGTCGGTTTGGAGGCAATCTTGCAACGTAGCCATAGAAAGCTACCCTTCTTTTCCTTGCACAGTCAGAGAGCATCTCAATATGTTCGTAGAGCTCAGAGTTATGTCGCCTTCAGAATTCTTCATCTTCCTTTACCGGGCCTAGGATCTTCCTGAGGATTCTCCTCTCTCTGATTTCTAATTTCTCTACTAGACCTCTTCGGTTCAAGGAAAGAAACTGCATGGCATACAGGGATTCTGATTGTAAGACTGATGTGTAGTGCTTAAGTTTCAGGTTGCGTGACAGGCATTTCTTTTTGTAAGTGTTCTTAGTCAGTCGATAGGCTAGTACTAACTTGTTGACTCGCTTGGATAATGATGCTCTTACTGATTAGTTGGGTTCAATCCATTCGCCGAGATACTTAAAATTTCTCAGTCCTCTTGATGTTTCCCTGTTCTAGTAACATTGCTCTGTTTGCTTCTCTGATGTTTGTGACGAATTCTGTTTTCTCCAGCGAAACCCCAGCTGCCTCTTTTCTGAGGCAGTTTACTGCATTGTTGAAATCTCAAGAGAATCAGCAAACAGTGCCATGTCATCTGCAAAGGCCAGGCAATCTACAACCAGTCCATCATTCTTACGCCCCAGGTAGATACCACTCTGAGCACCCAAATTGTTCAGCTCCTTGCGCCATTCTCTCATAACCTTTTAAGGACACAGTTGAATGGAAGTTAGGAAAGTCTCACTCCAGTTTTTATTTCGAAGCTTTCTGAAATCTCGCCTCTAAATTTAACCTTGGAATGGGTGTTCGTCAAAGTTTCTAGGATGAGTCTGCTGGTTTTGTTGTCTAGCCCTAGTTCCTGTAGTACTTTTTTACGCGTTTCTCTATCAATGGAATCGTAGCCCTTCCTAAAATCAACAAAGATGACGACAACCTTGCCGTTTCTGATCTTGGAGTATGCAAGTACAGTTTTAAGATTGAGGATCTGTTCAACCCAGGATCGGGTCTTCCTGAAGCCCCTTGGTATTCTCCCAGTTGACTATCTGATTGAACTGATTTTCTGCCCTTGTTTGTAATGCCTTCTAGAGAATCTTGTATGTTACCGGGCCGAGAGAAATTCCACGGTAATTGTTTAGATCAGTAAAATCTCGCTTTTTTTTAAGCGGATGGATCAGAGCAGATTTCAAATCGGGTGGTAATTTCTCTGTTTCCCAGAAGTCCTGGATGATCTTGGTTAGCTTGTGCACCGCATTCTTTCCAGCACCTTTCCACAGTTCAGCAACGATAGAGTTCTCTCCAGCGGCCTTATTATTCCTAAGAAGTTGAATGATCTGGCCAACTTCTTCCAATGAAGGGGGAAGCGAGTCTGGGTTTGGTGTGGTTTGTTTATAGTCGAAGTCTTTGCTGGTCGGTCACAGTTGGGTAGATTTTTATAGTACTGAGCCAAAAAGTGGCAGTTGTCCTTGTCGTTATAAGCCAGTTTGCCTTGCGAGTCTCTGAAGTGGAGGAATGGCGGAGCGTATTTTCTGAGCGCCTGCTTGAAGGTTCCAAAGAAATTTCTGGAATTATTCTTAGCAAAGCTTCTTGAAAAGAATAAGAGTAGCAACTGTAAAACCAGAGGTAAAACAAAAGTAGAAAAACGCCACAATAATCTTTCACAACTCTATTATTGACAGTGTTACCAACCCAAAAAAATATTTACCCCTAAAACCAAAGTCAAAAACCCCTAAAATTGCCATAATTACTTGAAAATCCCCCTAAAAAAATATTTAAAAAAAAAATAATTTATAATAATTAAGATTTTTTAATATTCTTTATTTATATCACTTAATACTTCAAATATAATTTCGTTTTCATCTGGTTCTGACTTTTTGAAATGATACATATTGATATTAAATAAACTTAACATGTTAGGGGATGGATTAAATGTTGTGCAAGATCCAACATTTCGTTGCAATTTGAATCGGACTATCATCATACTTTGTAACATTTCAATAGATAGTCTATTCCGCAACTTATTATTCACAATATTGTAGATGGAGAATCCGCGTTCGACATTTGCGTTTGAAATTGGCACCGTGAAAAGTGCTAGTCCGAATTTTGAGACATTTTCAAAACGTTTACAGCCATCTGCGTAACAATCTTTATGTTTTTCATTTAATTCCGAAATCTTACTAACGAGAAACTGTACTAGATGTCGGTAAGTCGCCAGGTCAACAATTGGCTAGCTGGCTAGCTTGAGTTATCCTAGGGCATATATTTTTAAGCCCTTATTTTTTTATAAAAAATTAATAAATATAAATAAATCCCTAAAAATACCCCTAAAAATATAAAACCCCTAAAAAAATCCCATCCAACTTATTTACCCCCTAAATTTGGGGGGAAACCCCCTAAGTTGGGAACCCTGATTATTGATTATTTTCGTTCAAGTACAGTTTCTTTTATAACAAAAATATGTCTTCTAGTAAAATACAGGGTGCCAACATGAGATTAATACTAAACAAAAAAACTGCAAGCTGAATTGCCGCCTTTTTTCAATACACCCCTCCAATTGTGCAATAGAATTTAAATTTAAAAAAAATAAATAAAACAATACAAACTACTTTAGTTTTACAACATAATCAAAATTGGTGAAATTTTGGTCAAAAATACCAAAAACAAATAGTAAGAATACAAATATCAACCACAGTTGTAAATAATAACAAATATGCTATACTTTAAATTACAAAAGTTTAAATTTCTTAGATTGTGATACAATTTTTTCTTTTACATGATAATGATAGTTACTATAAAAATATTACTCAAACATATTTATTTAAATTTATGCGAATTATTTTTGTTTATTGTCTTCAATAACGTTTAAATTCATTCTACAAAAATTAAATTTTGCAATTGGCAAGGCTTTTGTCATAATGTCAGCCAGCATATTGTTTGTTGAAATATAATTTATACATATTTTATTTTCAGTTACCATTTCACGAAAAAATGGTGGCGCACATCAATATGCTTTTTCCTCTTATTTTCTAGTGTATTTGCAATTTTAATTGTAGATTGATTGTCTTCATATATTTTTATAGGAAAAACATTCATATTTAAAATTTCTTGAAGTAGATTTCCTAAGAATAGACACTCTGTAACACAATTTGAAAGAGCAATATATTCCGATTCAGCACTTATGAAAGTGCAATAATATTTTGTTTCTTTGACTGCCATTGAATACAGTTTCCAAATAATTTAATTACTAACCCACTGATACTTTTTCTATCCTCTAAATCATTAGCAAAATCGGCATCAGTATAGGCTTCAACAATATTTTTAGGATTAGGTATGTATTCAAATTTTAATACATAATTTTCTGTTAATTTTAAGTAGCGTAGTACGTTTTTTAATTCATTCCAATGATGTTTTGAATAACAATTTTGAAATTTACTGAAATACACAACTGAAAAACATATATCAGGTCTAGAACCTAACATTATGTACATAAGACTACCGATAAGTTCTTTGTAAGGAATCTTAGGATCTAAAATACCTTCCCTATTCAGATTAAGTTTAGGTTGAATTGGAATTGCTTTTGGTATGCAATCAATCATATTGAATTTTTGAATAACTTTAGAAATTAGATCTTTTTGTGATATTAAAATTCCATTTTCATTGAACTGAATATCAATACCCAAAAATTTGACATTATTTGATGAACTCATATCTTTTATTTTAAAACTTTTCGAAAAATTTTCTAATACTGTTTCAAGATGGCTCTCATTTTCAGATACTAGCAAAAGGTCATCTATCCAAATTAAATCAATAACTGTATCATTAAAATAAATACATGGGTCAACTTTTGATCTTAAAAATGACAATTCCTTAAAAAAATCACTGAGACTGTCATTTAGGAGATTCCCTCAAACCATATAAACTTTTGATTAATTTACAAACATAACCTGAATGGTAAACTGTTAAACCTTTAGGAGGGAACATAAGTACTTCACTTTTTAACTCTGCATTTAAAAATGCGGCCTTTATGTCACACACTTTCTACTTCCATTTCTTTTGAACAACAAGGGACAGGAGAACACGCACAGACACCATTCTTGCTACTGGGGCATAGATTTCTTCGTAGAAAGAGTCTTGTTGTTAGCCCCTTGCCACCAGCCTAGCCTTTTTGATAGTTTTACCATCACATACCTTTTCATGAAAAATCCACTTGGAGTCAATTATAGTTTTATCCTGTGGCATTGGAGTCATAATCCAAGTTTTGTTTGATATCAAATTATTTAGTTCTTCTTGTATAGCTTCCTGCCAATCTTCCATCTTCATAGCTTTTTCATAACTTGTTGGAGCATTAGTTATGAGACACTGAGCGGACAAGCTGTCATCATAATTTAATTCAAAATCTTCTAGATGCTGTGGAATTTTTTTTGTTCCTTACTGGTCTTTCATATTGAACTGTTGAAGTAGAGGGTTGCTGCTCATCTATTATTGGTTCTTCAGAAGGCTCCTCTTCTTCACCCTGCTCAAGCATTAAGTCCAAGTTAGTGATTGTATCTCTGCTTTCATCAAATATGACATTTCTGGCATAACATACTTCATTTTCTTCAATATTGTATAACTTATACCCATTTGAAGTGTATCCTATAAGTTTCATTACTTTTCTCCTTTCATCCAGTTTGCCTCTTTGTTCTTTAGGGACGTGAGTGTATGCCTTTGATCCAAATACACGTATTTTATTCAGTCTAGGATCCTCATTGCACCATAGTTCTATTGGTGATTTATTACGAAGCGTTCTTGTTTTAATACGATTTATTGTGAAGACTGATGCGAGTAAAGCGTCTCCCCAAAAACTTTTATCCATATTAGCTTCAAAAAGCATACATCGTGTCATTGAGAGAACAGTACGATTGTACCTTTCACAAATACCATTTTGTTCTGGGTTTTTTATCATTATATATTCAATCATAGTTCCATTTTGATTAAGATAATTTTGTAACATATTTGACGAGTATTCGCCACCCCTGTCACAACGGAGTCTCTCAATCTTTCTTCCAAATTTTGTAGTGACATATGCATTGTACAACTTAAATTTTTCAAAAACTTCAGATTTTACTGTCATTAAATAACACATAGTAAATCGTGAATAATTGTCAATAAAAGACACATAATACCTCATTCCATCATAAGTACATGGTGTGAGTGGAGCGGCTACATCGGTTGATACACATTGCAAAGGTTGTGTGCACTTTCTCTCTTCAGGTAATGGATTAAACTGATTTCTAGTTTGCTTACCTTTCATGCAAACTTCACATAACATACGAGAAGGGTATACAGACGAGTGTCCCATTCTTCTGTGCCATAAATCCATTTCCTCACTTGCAACATGAGCTTGCATTTTACGATGCGTAAGAGATAAATAGAACAAATTTCCAACTTGATTACCTATGAAAACAATTTTGTCATTCTTTTTTATTTGAACTGGATTCTTTTTGAATACAACTTCCAGCCCATTTTGCTGTACTTTTGAAATTGACAAAAGGTTGTAGTTTAATTCACTGCACTCATAAACCTTTTTTAATGTAATTGGAGTTCTACCACATTCAAGATAAAGAGTACCACATCGAATGGACGTAATTACCTCATTTTTCTTAGCAACATTAATTTTTAAGTTAACTAACTCTACATCAACTAAAAATTTTCCAACTTTTGAACATACTAAATGACTGGTACAGCCTGAGTCAGCAATAAAAATTAAATTTCCATTGTTACAAAGAGAAATTTCATTACTAGTAGTTTGTATTTGTGCAGTTACAACAATTTCATCAACTGAATCTGTTTCCCTTGCTACTGCAGCAATTTTGTTTTGATCTTTCATTAATAAAGGGCAATTTTGTTTAAAATGTCCTTTCTTATTACACCTAAAACATCTATACTGAGAATTGAAAGGTTTCTTTTTAAAATTAAAATTTTTATTTTCTTCACTACTAGATTTTCTATTGTTTTCTTTTGACAAAAATGATATAGATTCTTTAGCTTTGTACTCACGACTTTGTTGCCATTTTTCTTCTTGTAATAACCTATTTTTTACATAATATATGTCCAGATCCTTATAGTTCTTAGAAAAATAAATGTCGATTGATGATGTAACTGAGTGATATGAATCAGGCATTGCCGCCAACAACATTGTTATCACTTCTTCATCAGCGAGTTGGATTCCACAGTTTTTAAGTTCATGCACTGTCTTGTGGAACAAGACCAAAAAATCATTTAGAGAACCACTTCTAAATTTCATATCCCGAAGACTTTTCTGTAATTCAACTTGAGTTGCGATCCCATACCTTGTATACGTCTTCTTCAAAATACTCAGCATTTCTTTAGCTGTTTTTGCTGTTTTGACTGATTCCAAAACATTGTCTGCCAAACATAATATGATTATGTTTCTAGCCTTGGCGTCCATTTCCAGAAAAATTTTCAGTCTATCTTCATATCTGTGAGAGGGTTGGTCCATTGTCAGAACTTCTTGTACTTTATTAACTTCCAATAAAGTATTAACTCTAAACTCCCAATTAGAATAACCACCTTTACCATCAAAAGGTTTAATCTGAGAATTAAAAGGTCCAACAGAAGCTGCCATTCTGAATTTCACGAAAACACTGACCAAAACCGACAGAACTAAAAACTCTTACAAATTACGAACACTTGTATTTTTACAAAACCTGCTTCACTCTTAATATAGAATACTTCCCGATACTGGGCCCATAACCTCTGAAAAGAATAAGAGTAGCAACTGTAAAACCAGAGGTAAAACAAAACTAGAAAAACGCCAGAATAATCTTTCACAACTCTATTATTGATTATTTTCCTTCAAGTTTAAACTTAATACTAAAAAAATACTAATTAAAAAATTCAAATTAATACTAAACAAAAAAACTGCAAGCTGAATTGCCGCCTTTTTTCAATAAAGCTCTCTTAGATTTGGGTTAGTTAGGAACCAAACGAACCTTAACACAAAACGTGTTAAGGTTCGTTTGGTTCCTCGAATTATCTTGGCTGTAACCTTTCTTCTTTCTTCCTTTCTTCTAATCCCTATGTTGACATTGTGCAAGGAGAACATATAGTCCCTGTGGTATATGGAATAGGTCAAAATTTCATGTTATGCTTTAATTGCGGTAAATCGATTACGCGGGGAATCGTCGTATAGGCTAGTCGACGATTCCCCGTTGACAGGATAGTACGCTGCGCATTTCTAAAGTGCGAGTGTGACAAAGAGTGTATCAAAATTATTGGATGCCTTCATTGAAAATCCAAAGAAGTTTATGGCCCGTTCAAGTCTGTTTGTTTTTCTGTTATTTTTCTATTTTGTTACGAAAATAGAAAGATTTGGAGAGATCGTATATTTAGCGTGCGATTTCATCAGCTTTTTTTTATCAGCTCCAAAAAGTTCGTACAAATACGATATAAATCGTACGGTTGGCAACACTGTTTCTCGCAGTGTATATTTCATTAATACGTGCTCTCTCTTTCTTTCGGAGTATGACAGATGAGCGTGGTTTATAACCTTAAAACTAAACAAGAAAAAAAATTGTTAAATTGTATTTGTTTTTTGTTTTAAATCATAGGAGAGGGAGAGTTATATTGTTCATATTATACTCATTGTTTGAATCAGGTTTTGAGAAATGGAAACTCAAGAAAGTGCAAAAGTAAACAAAAACGGGAATATTTATTGATCCGGGCAATGTAGAAGCTTCATTGTTGGTTTGGGATCTTAGTTAAACAGTGCCAAAGACGATTAACAACAGTTACAAGTCCAAACCGTAAGTTTAAAAAGAACCCGTATTCTGCACCATACCCCTTTCGTACATGTAGTTTAAGTGATTGCTATTTTCTTCTTTTTCTGGTGACTATCCGCTTTGGTTGTTGGTGATCATCATGGAGATTCGGACTTTGTTTGTCGCAGCCCTGAAGAGATTTGTCGTTGTTGTGTTGAACCAGGTTTGAAGGTTTTTTAGCCATGATATTCTCCTTCTTCCTGGCCCTCTTTTTCCATCTACTTTTCCTTGTAGTATATGTTGCAATAGGCCATGCCGTTGACTGTTCCTGATTATATGGCGAAGGTATTCCAACTTCCTTGTCTTTATTGTTAGTAAGACCTCTCATTCTTTTCCCAATCTCTCTAGGACCTGCTGTTTGGTGACATTAGCCACCCAGGAAATTTTGAGTATGCAGCGGTATATGCTTATTAAGCCAGTTTGTTTCCAGTATAGGTTGCTGATTACACAGGTCAACACAAGTTTTGTTTCCTCTATTTTATTTTCTGTTATTGGGTATTTCTATGGCCCTGACTATGAAAAAAATACTGGGAGATTGCTAGCAGCTTTATATATATATATATATATATATATATATATATATATATATAATCAGTAACCTTGTGTACCCTAAGGTGTAAGGTGTTACATTTCATATCCTAATTCCTACATTTAATCTTTACAATACATTATATACACTTTACAATACATTTCTTTCGCTATATATGAACTTTTTCCACTCCTTGTTTCCTTTTGCCATTTTTGATGCTTGAACCATTGTGAGTTCTCTGTCCTCTACTATTTTCTCTATGTTACGATTCCATGTTGTCTTTGGTCTTCCTCTACTTTTATTTTTTTGACCTTTAGCTTCCCATACTCGCTTGACTGGTCTTTTGTCCTCGACAGTTGATCTGCCTTTGCGGAAGCCATATTGTTGTTCTGACAGGGTGCCTTTTTCTTCAAACTCTTGTTGCAGTCTGTTTCTTATGATGCTCTCCCATAATTTCCCTGGTACATTTACTAAGCCATAGAGGTTGATAGCTGTCCTCCGAGTCTTTGTGTTTTTTCGGTTTTTCTATAAGCACTAAGCGAGCAGTTTTCCAGATTTGTGGAAATTCTCTCTCAGTAGTCTATTCAGGCATGCTCTACAGGTCTCTTCGTGATTTTCTAGCACTGTTCTAAATATTTCCGGAGTTATCCCGTCCGGCCCAGGTGTGTTTCCATTTTTCGTTTGGGTAGTCGCAGTCCTTAATTCCTCTGCTGATATTTCTTGTACTATCTCGTCGGTCTCTTTCTTCTCTTGTGGGGTCCATCTTAACGGCCGGTGGGTTGGGAAGAGTTTATCCGCCCATTTCAGTTGTTTTTCTTCCTCTAGGGTATTATTGCCTCTCAGCATTTTGGTTTTCTTTATGACGATCTGGTACGCTAGTCCCCCCAGACGTCATCTTCCAGCTCCTTTATCAGCTCGTTCCACTTGCATTGTTTGGCTTCTTTTATTACCTTCTTTAGGGAATCTCGGCACTTTCTATAGTTTACCCATAGCTGCTTGTCTGCATTCTCTCCATATGTGCTTCTACCTCTCGTGGCAAGGCGCCTTGCCTGTATACACTGTCGTCTGCTCTCTGCTATCCCCTCATGCTACCAGTAAACAGCTGGCTTACTTCCCATCTTTCCCTTATACTTGGTAAGTACTTCATTACAGGTTTTTTCTACAGCATTTATCAAGAAGTTTTCGTCTTCTGGGAGCCATGCATTATTATTTAATTGCCTTTTTAGTGTCTCTTTGAACTTGTCTAGATCACCCGCTTTTATTTTCCATCTTCTTGTGGTGCATTCCTCTTGCTGATTTTCTTTTCCGAGTTTTGTGCTACTTGTCAGTGTAAACTCTATATATTTGTAATCCGACAGGGTCTCTGTTTCTTTTAGTACTGCCCAGTCGATCATGCTGTCATATGTTTCTTTCCCTGCCATCGTTATATCGATAATTGAGCTTTGGTTTCTCCGTTCGAAGGTGGCCTCATTTCCCGCATTGCAGATTATCAGATCGTGTTGTGCCAGAAAGTCCAATAGAAGATTTCCTCTCTCATCCTGTGTATCCGAACCCCACGCATAGGCCTTTGAGTTAATGTCCCCGCCTGCCAGGATCCGTTTCTGTTTTTGACGTTTGCCAATGACCTCGCCTAATTCGCTTAGGAAATTTTCAAATTCGCACCTCTGGCAGTTAGGCGATATGTAGCAGCTGTAGTGTATACCGTATGCCGTTTCGATCCAGACAAATCCTTTGCCCGCACCTTGGTCAGTTATTCTTATTTTGCCCAGTACTCTAATTCGTACGTCTTTGTTTGCATCTGTATACCATCCTCTTGTCCCGTTTTTATTTGGCTCGCTACCCATTATTACGTCTGCTTTTCTTTCAGCTGCTGTTTTAAATGCTAGATCCATTGCACCTTGGCTCCTGTTTAGGTTTATTTGTAGAAATTTTATTTTTTTGTCTCTGTCCTCAGTGCGCCGTGTCGTGTTTGGATATGTATTTTGGGTGTTCATTGTTGTTAGTTTCATGGTCTGGTCTCAGTTTTCTTACTTCTCTTCTGTTGGTTTGCTAGGGCTTCCCTAAATTTCTTGCACCTGCCCCTTCCTGCTCGGTGGCCAGTTTCCTTGCAAAGGGGGCATTCTGGTTGGTTTTCGCATTCCTTTAAGTTATGTCCTTGTTTGCCACAATTATAGAAAACTTCGGATCTATCTACCTCACTCTGGCATTCCTTCGCCCGGTGGCTATAGCTCCAGTACTTATAGCATAGGGGGACGTCCACCCTCTATTGTACTTTGCATCTGCTCAGCCCTACCCTTAATGTCTGTTTTGTCATAAACGTTTCGTGGTCATCTTTCCCTACCATGACAGTCACCGCTTGTGTGTTTCCGTAGCTTGGTCTTAAGTTCCCTACTTTCCATCTCATCGGGTCTATCGTACCGGTTAGGCGGTTAGGCATTAGCCACAATGCCTTGGCCACATCATTTTTTGTTGCCATCGCGTCCAGTCGCTTTATGTTGTCTGCTTGTTTGTTTTCGCTGGAGATATTTCTTACTTTGACATCTTTAATTCCTCCATGATTGTGTTTATTACCTTTTGGAGGCCTTCCGCGTCCCTGTCCGTGACTATAAGCAGACTTCCATTTTTGGAGCTTCTGAGACTCCTGATTATTTTAGCCTCTGCCGTACTATTCATGGCTGTATTCAGTTCATCTAGTAGCGTCATATATTCTCCCTTCTCTCTAGTGATAGTTATGTTTCCTTCTTGTTTTGTCCGGTTCGTCCTGCTTCGTTTTCTCCTTGTCTCGTTTCTTTGGACGTGTAGATTTCTACTTCAACCACCCGACCTAAGAACACAGTTTGTGTCATTTTCCTCATTTTATACGTGTCCATAAACCTGGTCCTGTGTAGGAGAACCTTTCTTACGTTGTCGCTTTCTGCTTCCATCCTCAAGTTTATTAAGTGATCCCACATGTTCTTGTCTGTCTCTTCTGTTTTAATTTTTGCCATCCGCCTTGTTGTTTGGGTTTGTTCGTTTCCTTGCCCAATCCTTATCGTATTCTCAAAAATTTGAAAATCTTTTGTTGGGTTACAGAGTTCTGGAAATCTGTCGCAGTATATTCTTTGTAAGCTTCTCTCCATTTTTTTCATCATCCCGTACGCATTTAATTGTTCCTTCGTCATCCGTAGTTATGGGATTTCCCACAATCACCTTTACGTTCTCGAATACCTCTTCCTCCCATGGCAGACTTTCTGCTTCCTTAAAGTCCTCCAGCATCTCTATGTCTTGTATTATTTTCCTCGTGGTCTTTTTGGTGCAATTTCCCCACCCAATCTGTTTTTTTTCGATCTTTGCAATCCGTTCTTGGGCATGATTACACAACAAAAAGGCGCGGTGAAAAAGGCGCGCGACAAAAGGGCGCGGCAAAAAGGGCGCGTCGACAAAAAAGCGCTGCGACAAAAGGGCGCCTGCAAAAAAGGCGCCTGTTACAAAAGGGCGCATATTATAACTAGCTTGAATGTATGTTTCAGGTCAGAAAAGCAAAGTTTTATTCAAATTTGATACGTCAAAATGCAACAAATAAAGCCGTCTTAAAATTCACACGACACGTTAAGGAATTACGAATGTACACAAACATAACTCGAAAATTACAAATTGAAGTTAAAATTGTGGGCCAATCCACGCAAATAGTCAATCAATGGCCTATTTTCATAATCAGAAACGATATTCTTAGTGCGGATGGCGCAGTCTTTGTACTTTTTTCGAGGTGGTGCGCCGTTAGCACCAGCCATGAGTTGTTCAATTTTGAACTCGTTGTAACTTTGTTCTTTCTTCAGGCAATCAATAAATTTCCATTTGCTAGGATGGCAAGCTCCAACAGTTTCGCCAAAACTGCGATGCCACCCTTCAATGGAATTATTGGTTTTTGGAAGGTCTCTGTTGACAGCTTCAAAGCAATTCCAAAATGCATGAGAAATTAAGTGTTCTCGCCGCCTTCCTCTACGATCTGGTCTGCCAATCCACGTATCTTCAAAATAATCAGTGACTGGGCGAATTATTTGCTCGGTTTCAACGAGTTCTTCAGTATAACGTCGTCTAACATCGGAAACTGTTTGAATTTTTCTCCTCACACATTGTGTGAAATGAAAGAAGCAACCCCGCTGTTCAGCTTCAGGAAATTCCGCCGAAAAAGCGTTTACAGCAGCCGTTTCAAAATCAGACATCATCGATTCTGGATTTGCTGCGCCAGATATACAGTAACTCGTTCCAATTCTGTAAACGTTTCAACGTGCTCATCTTTATTGTTACACACGTAATGGCGCCCTTTTGTCGTATGCGTCGTTTTTGCAGGCGCCTTCTTGTATAAGCGCTCTTTTGTCGCCGCGCCCTTTTTGCTGCGCCCTTTTGTCGCGTCACCCTTGGGCATCCTTCAGAAGCTCACCGAGCCTCTTATTTTCTGACCTCAGATCCGTTTCTACATTATTGACTTCTTTTGTCGCACTGATAGGTTCCTTTTCTTTTATTTCTATTTCTTTTGTGTTTATTTGCGCAGTCTCCGTGCTCCCCCTGCTATACTCTTCGTCCTCTCTGTTATCTTCCTCTTTTGTTAAGATGTTCCGTACCCTGTCTGAAGTCATTTTGTTCGCGCTGTCTCTTAGTTTAATTACCGCTTCTTTATCTCCCTCTTAGTGTTTATGTTTACCTTAGTCAATTTTTGTGGATCTATTATATTCTTTGCCACTGTGTCAAGAAGCTCTTGCAGTGCACGCGCTTCTCCTTTCTTCCGTTTTTTTCCTCATTGTCCTTTATTTTGCTTCTTTTTCTTTTTTTTGCCTCATCGTGAGCTCAGGGGAGCTATCGGTTCTTGTGGAATTTTCCTCTCTCTCCTATTCAGATTCCTTTCCTCGTTCGCTGTCAAGGGACGGTTGCTTTCCAGAGCTGGAATACGTCCTTAGTTTGCGCTCTCTCTTTTTTATTTACCCGTTCCGTACTTTGCTGCCTGTTTTTTGTTGGCGGTGTCCTTTTAATACAGCTTCTTTTCCCGAAGATTTGCCACTCTTGTGGTATGCTCTCCTCCGGGTTTTCCGTAACTTTGTCTGTGGTCGTCCTGGACCTACCTTTCCGCCCCGTCCACTCGTAGCCATTTCAATATCAATGTTCATTGCCTTGTTGTCACCATTAGCTCCTCCGTTGATAGTAGCGGTAAGCGCTCCCCCGTATTCCGTGAAGCAGCACCAGACAAGAGCTTGTCAGGTGACGGGATTCCCTCTATCTGGGTTCCCGCCCGGGGATTTTGTTTCTTGTCCGCCATTTCATTTTTTTTGGGTCATTTTTTGTTCTGAGTGAGTCCCCCGCCCTCAGTACACTCGTAACCCGGGTTCCGGTGCTTTTCCAGAATCGCCATCTCCTGTTTCGAGAACCTTCCATTTTACCAGATCGTGTCCATGTCAATCAGTCAGCTTCGTTATCGATGTTTTTTATTCCTGGAGGTTTTCTCCTCCGTTGCGCTATTTGGTCCGCGGTGGCTGTTTTATTTGACCACTACCCGCCGGCAAGCCGGTGAGGGCATTCCCTAACTATCCGCCACATGTGGGACGCGCCCAGCAGGAGTTTGGCTTCTCCCTGGAAATCTAGTCTGATCTAGTATAATCAATTCTAACCTTATCTAATCTAGTCTAATCTAATCTTATCCAGTCTCATCTAGTTTCATCTAGTCTCATCTAATCGCATCTAGACTTATCTGGTTTCATCTAGCCTCATTTAGTCTCATGTAGTTTCATCTAATCTCATCTAGTCTCATCTGATTTTATCTAGTCTCATCAAATCTCGTTTGGTCTTATCTGGTTTCATTTAGTCTCATTGTATTTAGTCATATACATACATATCTCATATCTCATACATACATATCTCATTGTATTTAGTCTCATTTCATTTCGTCCTATCGCAATAATAATTACAATATTTATTTATTTTAAATTAAAGAATTATTTGAAATCAGAAAGGAAAACAATATTGATAAATAAATGTCGTGTTCAAATTACGTGAATTATAGTGTGAACTCAATATTTATTTCCAATGGCATCGGGTGAAGATGAATTTCTAAGAATTTCTGTGCTCACATGAGCAATTTGTTACCAGTTGTCATGACAACATGCATAAATTAACTTCGCCGGCGGATCACGCGATTCGCAAGGACCAATCAAAATGCAATCTTAACCAAAATTTGTATTTTTTCAAATTGCGGAAATTATTTTTAAAATTTTCGTTCAAAATATCGGGAATTAACTTACTAGTTCTCGCAGTTTTGCGGAATCGCGGGCCGGTTTTTCCAGGAATTCCTTGCGATTTTCCGGCAATGAAACACAGCGAGCACTGAGCTCAGTAGGGGTTCACATATACGCACCAACAAGTCAAAGCCTACTTTGTAAAAGAAGTAACAAATGTTGTCAAACTAATCTTGTCTATCTAAACTTGTCTGTGTAGTCTTATCTAACTAATCTTGTCTGTCTAGACTTATCTGCCTAGTCTTGTCTTTCTAGTCTTCTCGGTCTAGGCTTGTCTGTATGTCTCCTCGGTGGTGTAGTTGACAAAATACCCGCCTTTCAATGCGGGAGACCCGGGTTCGAATCCTGGTTGGGGAGACAACAACCCTGAATGAATGCAAAATATGTACCAAAACAGATACCGGGGTGGCGCATACTAAAAGTCAAGGTGGAATAGGGGGTTTAGTGAGAGCCTCCCCCGAACTACTTTGTTAGGCCTGTCTGTCTAGCCTTGTATGTTTAGGCCTAGGCCGTACTACGGCTAAATGCCTACAAGTCTAGACAGGCAAGACTAAACAGTCGAGACTAGACAGATAGACAAGACTACACAGACAAGACTAGACAGACAATACTAGATAGACTCGGCTAGTGTCTATCGCGCGAAAATATCGATGCAATTAGAGTTAATTGAGTTACAGTGCAATAATGAAATAAAACAAATTTTTGCGTCCACTTAAAAATTAATTTTTTCGAATTAAATTTTGCAACTGTAAGTGCTTTTGGATCCACATATATTTGTGAAACATTTTTTTTTCCAAAGTTAATCGAGCCGTTTATTTTGAAAGTGATATTTTCAAAGAAATAAAACGACCATTAAAAAAAATACCACTTGTGCACTTAAATACTAGCCATTTTTAATGTATTTCACGACAATGTTCTTCCACATGTAAATATAGCGTAGAAATTAAAATTTAAAGTGGTTAGTATTTTTTTTTTTTTTTTTTACAAATGTACTTTCATAATAAACTGCACAATTATATTGGATCATTGTACAACCATAAAGTTCATTAGCATAGTATTCATTTTGCATTTGTATTACATTTTTTAAAAGCTGTAACGTTACGTGTAATCAAAATGGCTCACGGGCCATTTGAACCATTTGGGTTGGGCCTGCCTGCTCTGGGCAAATTATTGCAAAAGTTAATCGAATAAATACTTTACTTTTTTGATTTCAAGAAGATACCAAGCGACAAACAAATGATATAAAGGAGCATATCCATCATTAGATTTTTTTTTATTGCTTGGTTTGTTTATTATAAAACATGATCAGCAATTTCGTGTAATCTGGCTGGGAAACGAATTATGCAGTATTATGCAAACTTACACATTTCACCAAAACTAAAATAAATAAACTAGTAGGTAAGGTTAGTCATATTCGTTTTCTGCCGGAATTGCATACTAGTACGAATATTTTAAAATCATTTCATTAATTATTTAAAAACAATTAAATTGTTTCACAAGCATTTAAGTGAAATGGTGACTAATTTATTGTTCATACATTTTTTTCATATCTTAATTAACTAACAAAGTTGCTATCTCATGAAAACTTTGTACGTTAACTTCGCGCAAAACAGAAAAAAAATGTCTTTAGTCAGTCGATCGAAATTATAAACTTCAAGGTTAAATAGTTTTTTTTTCAATTTATAATAAATATTTCGTAATCTAGATTCATTATATTCAAATGATCTCTTCTTAAATCTTTAGCAGTCTTGTCTATCTTGTTGGTTTAAACTCGTCTATGACGTCTTGTCCGTAAAGTCTTGTCTGTCTAGTCTTGTCTATCTAGTCTTGTCTGTCTAGTCTTGTCTGTCTAAACTTGTCTGTCTCGTCTTGTCTGTCTAGTCTTGTCTGTCTAGTCTTGTCTGTCCAGTCTTGTCTGTCTAGTCTTGTCTGTCTAGTCTTGTCTGGCTAGTCTTGTTTGTCTTGTCTTGTCTGTCTAGTCTTGTCTGTCTAGTCTTGTCTGTCTAGTCTTGTCTGTCTAGTCTTGTCTGTCTAGTCTTGTCTGTCTAGTCTTGTCTGTCTAGCCTTGTCTGTCTAGTCTTGTCTGTCTAGTCTTGTCTGTCTAGTCTTGTCTGTCTAGTCTTGCCTGGCTAGTCTTGCCTGGCTAGTCTTGTTTGTCTAGTCTTGTCTGTCTAGTCTTGTCTGTCTAGTCTTGTCTGTCTAGTCTTGTCTGTCTAGTCTTGTCTGTCTAGTCTTGTCTGTCTAGTCTTGTC
This sequence comes from Phosphuga atrata, assembly GCA_944588485.1. Classification (NCBI taxonomy): domain Eukaryota; kingdom Metazoa; phylum Arthropoda; class Insecta; order Coleoptera; family Silphidae; genus Phosphuga; species Phosphuga atrata. Next base: position 5,840,634 of record OX155901.1, read on the forward strand.
TGTCTAGTCTTGTCTGTCTAGTCTTGTCTATCTAGTCTTGTCTGTCTAGTCTTGTCTGTCTAGTCTTGTCTGTCTAGTCTTGTCTGTCTAGTCTTGTCTGTCTAGTCTTGTTTGTCTAGTCTTGTCTGTCTAGTCTTGTCTGTCTAGTCTTGTCTGTCTAGTCTTGTCTGTCTAGTCTTGTCTGTCTAGTCTTGTCTGTCTAGTCTTGTCTGTCTAGTCCTGTCTGTCTAGTCTTGTCTGTCTAGTCTTGTCTGTCTAGTCTTGTCTGTCTAGTCTTGTCTGTCTAGTCTTGTCTGTCTAGTCTTGTCTGTCTAGTCTTATCTGTCTAGTCTTGTCTGTCTAGTCTTGTCTGTCTAGTCTTGTCTGTCTAGTCTTGTCTGTCTAGTCTTGTCTGTCTAGTCTTGTCTGTCTAGTCTTGTCTGTCTAGTCTTGTCTGTCTTGTCTTGTCTGTCTAGTCTTGTCTGTCTAGTCTTGTCTGTCTAGTCTTGTCTGTCTAGTCTTGTCTGTCTAGTCTTGTCTGTCTAGTCTTGTCTGTCTAGTCTTGTCTGTCTAGTCTTGTCTGTCTAGTCTTGTCTGTCTAGTCTTGTCTGTCTAGTCTTGTCTGTCTAGTCTTGTCTGTCTAGTCTTGTCTGTCTAGTCTTGTCTGTCTAGTCTTGTCTGTCTAGTCTTGTCTGTCTAGTCTTGTCTGTCTAGTCTTGTCTGTCTAGTCTTGTCTGTCTAGTCTTGTCTGTCTAGTCTTGTCTGTCTAGTCTTGTCTGTCTAGTCTTGTCTGTCTAGTCTTGTCTGTCTAGTCTTGTCTGTCTAGTCTTGTCTGTCTAGTCTTGTCTGTCTAGTCTTGTCTGTCTAGTCTTGTCTGTCTAGTCTTGTCTGTCTAGTCTTGCTTGGCTAGTCTTGTCTGTCTTCAATGCGGGAGACCCGGGTTCGAATCCTGGTCGGGGAGGCGACAACTAGGGCGGTTTTCATTAACCGTCCGGGCTGCCCACCCTGAATGAATGCAATATATGCGATACCGGGGTGGCGCATACTAAAAAGCCAAGGTGGAATAGGGGATTTGGTGAGAGTCTTGTCTGTCTAGTCTTGTCTGTCTAGTCTTGTCTGTCTAGTCTTGTCTGTCTAGTCTTGTCTGTCTAGTCTTATCTGTCTAGTCTTGTCTGTCTAGTCTTGTCTGTCTAGTCTTGTCTGTCTAGTCTTGTCTGTCTAGTCTTGTCTGTCTAGTCTTGTCTGTCTAGTCTTGTCTGTCTAGTCTTGTCTGTCTTGTCTTGTCTGTCTAGTCTTGTCTGTCTAGTCTTGTCTGTCTAGTCTTGTCTGTCTAGTCTTGTCTGTCTAGTCTTGTCTGTCTAGTCTTGTCTGTCTAGTCTTGTCTGTCTAGTCTTGTCTGTCTAGTCTTGTCTGTCTAGTCTTGTCTGTCTAGTCTTGTCTGTCTAGTCTTGTCTGTCTAGTCTTGTCTGTCTAGTCTTGCTTGGCTAGTCTTGTCTGTCTTCAATGCGGGAGACCCGGGTTCGAATCCTGGTCGGGGAGGCGACAACTAGGGCGGTTTTCATTAACCGTCCGGGCTGCCCACCCTGAATGAATGCAATATATGCGATACCGGGGTGGCGCATACTAAAAAGCCAAGGTGGAATAGGGGATTTGGTGAGAGTCTTGTCTGTCTAGTCTTGTCTGTCTAGTCTTGTCTGGCTAGTCTTGTCTGTCTAGTCTTGTCTGGCTAGTCTTGTTTGTCTAGTCTTGTCTGTCTAGTCTTGTCTGTCTAGTCTTGTCTGTCTAGTCTTGTCTGTCTAGTCTTGTCTGTCTAGTCTTGTCTGTCTAGTCTTGTCTGTCTAGTCTTGTCTGTCTAGTCTTGTCTGTCTAGTCTTGTCTGTCTAGTCTTGTCTGTCTAGTCTTGTCTGTCTAGTTTTGTCTGTCTAGTCTTGTCTGTCTAGTATTGTCTGTCTAGTCTTGTCTGTCTAGTCTTGTCTGTCTAGTCTTGTCTGTCTAGTCTTGTCTGTCTAGTCTTGTCTGTCTAGTCTTGTCTGTCTAGTCTTGTCTGTCTAGTCTTGTCTGTCTAGTCTTGTCTGTCTAGTCTTGTCTGTCTAGTCTTGTCTGTCTAGTCTTGTCTGTCTAGTCTTGTCTGTCTAGTCTTGTCTGTCTAGTCTTGTCTGTCTAGTCTTGTCTGTCTAGTCTTGTCTGTCTAGTCTTGTCTGTCTAGTCTTGTCTGTCTAGTCTTGTCTGGCTAGTCTTGTCTGTCTAGTCTTGCCTGGCTAGTCTTGTCTGTCTAGTCTTGTCTGTCTAGTCTTGTCTGTCTTGACAACACATCCAGAATATATTTTTTGTTTGTTAGGGAGAAGAATCTGGTGCTGCTAACCTAGGCTTAATATTGCCAATTATAAAACGTGTAGAGAAATTATTGCTAAATATATTCTCGCTAATTGCGCATTGTAAATATAATCCTCTCATGTTTACTTCTCATAAAACGCCACATGCGCCATTTGATTTCACACGCGAGTCACATTTGAAAATAATTGCCATATTATTATTTAACATTGTTTACACAATTATGCCAACAATGAACGGAATTTCGTGTGAAAATTCGGGTTTTATTAATATTTTTGTTTGAAAATTATGAGCAATCCCTGCCAAGAAACAAATCCAAATATTTTTTTTATAAAACTGGGTTTTTACGTACAAGTTGCTTATAACTGCGATACAATTACAACATAGTTATGTTTTCAATTTCAATATTTATACCGGTCACATTTTTTACAGACATATTCCTTAAATATTTTCACGTTTTTTATTGTAAAGTTGAAAGTAAACGATGAGTATTTATGTAATTCGGTTAGAGAGCCCTGACCGACTTGAAAACCGACCATGAAAAATCTCTATATTAAAATATTTAATCATCTTAATAATCAATTAATAATAATCAATTAGATGACGATCATACGGGCTAAACCACCGAATATTTAATATAAATATTATAATATAATAATAATCTTTTATTTCCTCTACAGAGTTTCTCGATCTCTATCTGTATATTCAATCCCTAATCGAATATACATTATGTGACATTATATTATTAAAACCGAAATTCTTCTGCAATATATCATAACAACATCATAAATTTACTCAAACAAGTTTCTATGTCCTGCTGCTTCTTTTCCCTATTCGACCCTTCCCTTCTCTTCCATACTTCTTTCATCCACTGTATCTCACTTCCATCTTCATTCAGTATTTCTTCTCTTTTCCTTCCTTCTCTCTCTTTCATCTCTACACATTCGTTCCACTTATGCTCCACTGCCTCTCTTTCCACGTAGCACATATTACACATTCTTTTATCTTCTTTTATTTAATATCTATTTTCGCTCTTCTCATTTCACATATGAACCTCGCCATTATCTTCCTTTCTTTTGCACTTTCTTTTCCCAGGTACTTCGGAATCCCTTCTACCAGACAGCACTCATACTTCATATTGTATCTGGATTCCCTTATTCTTTCTCTTCTTTCTTGCATGTTTACGACCTTGTCTATTTTGCTCATCTCTCCATTCATCCACTTGCCTTCCGTTCTTAGCCTCTCTATTTCCTTAATAGCCCATCCATTTCTTCGGTAATATTTCTCTCTTCCATTCATTTCTATATTCTTCTTTCCAGCAGTGAATCACTAACCTGCAGTCTTCTCTTCTGTTCATTCTATCTTAAAACATAGTAGCTTTCATTCCAGCTTTCACTCTCAATTTACACCTCTTACGTTCTTCTCTCACTATGTATCTCTGTTTACCCGTAACACACATCTCAGTTATTTATCTTGAACTCTCAACCTCTCCCTGTTCTTTCCATCCCCAGATTTCTGCTCCATACATTTATATACTTTCTATCAACTCTATCAAGATCTGCACAAAGTATAAAGAAGAATTTGCTATTCAGAAGCGGAGGACCCTGGCGAAACTAACGTACAATAAGGCAAGAAGAAAGCTAGTGATAAATGTTCCCTTTGGGAATGTTAAGGGGATTGACTCAGCACATACATATTTTAGGTTGGCAAGACTTATGTTGGTAGTAGAATTGTGCGACTAGAATGAAGTTAGTTTTTAAGTTGTTGTTGTCAAGTAACACTAGTTTTGATGTAAAATATTTCAGTAGTACTAAATCTAAATATATATCGTGAATCCGAAGAGAGAACGGTGATTTTCCTGTTATTTCCATTAGGTTAAGGGCCCAGGATCACCGCACGGCGAATATTTTTTAGAGAATGAGTTTAAAAGTTCAAAAATAGACGAGCCATTTTCGTAGGTTATTTCCACGCCACGTGCAAGTGAAAAATTTAACCCCTGAAAATGGGAAGTGAACTCGCGCGTGTTACAAAACTTAAGAACATTGAGAACTGGAGTGTATGGAAGTTCCAGGTTCGTGTGATGTTGAATGCGTCAGATGCGTGGAGCATCGTAAACGGCACAAGCAAAATACCCGGACCGCTCCCGGCTGACGCGACGGCGAATGAAAGGACACAACATGAAAACAGGATTGAAGCATGGGAAAAGAAGGACGGGATGGCGCAAAAGATAATAGTGACAACGATTGGGCCTCAACCCACCCTCCACATCATTAACTGTGAAACATCGATGGACATGTGGACACGCTTAATGAATGTCTACGAACAAAAATCTGAAGCGAGCGTTCACATGCTTCAGCAAAAATGGTACAAGATGGAGAAAGAGAACTCGGAAGACTTAGCCACCCATATTGCTAAACTCGAGGATCTGGCACATCGTCTCCGAATAATGGGCGAGGAAATATCTGATTCAATGAAAATAACAAAGATTCTGCTTACCCTTCCTGCCAGTTACAAGTACTTCGTTAGTGCATGGGAGTCTGCTTCCGCTACGGATCGTACATTGGTGAATCTCACCTCGAGGTTGCTGATAGAAGAGACACGGAACTCTTCCCAGAATGAGCGCGAAGGAAACGCTCTGGCAACGAAATTTCAACAAAGAAAAGGGCGATATAACCGAAACAGCGAGGCGAAAAAGGACTTTGTAAGACCAGGCAAGTGTTTTAAATGTCAACGACCAGGTCACTGGGCAAGAGAGTGTACGGAGAAGAAACCCGACGACAGAAGAGGAGACACCGCAAAATCCGGCGGCATAAGCTTCTTGAGCGAGACTGTAGCCACGGCGCATATCAGCGAGGGAAGCGACGGCATATGGTATCTTGATTCAGGAGCCAGCGACCACATGTCAAACAGGCGAGACTGGTTTGTCAGTTACGAGGCCTTCGACTATAAGATGCTTGTACGAGTAGGCGATGGAGCGCACATCGAGGCTCATGGAAGAGGAAACATAAACGTCTCCACATTCTACGGCTCAAGATGGAGCGAAAACCACCTGTCAAACGTTCTCTATGTGCCCAAATTACAATACAACCTCTTCTCATCAGGAGCGGCTATGGACAAAGGTATGGAGATGCGGTCGAACAAGACGACGTGCGAACTGGTCAAGAATGGGCGCATCGTTGCAGTGGGAGAACGCCAAAGGAAGCTTTTCGTCATGAAAATTCGAGTCATTCCACCAGAGATCGAATCATCGCCGGCAGAGTCGATGAAGCTACTGGAGCTACCGCAAGCTATCATCTCGTCCAGTCACACACTCAAAACGTGGCACGAAAGACTCGCGCACCAAAACTATCGGCAAGTCAAGAAAACAATCGATCATTTCCAGATCAGAACGAGGGACACGAACGAACCTTTCTGTCAAGAATGCGCAGTGGGTAAAACACACAGGCTCCCCTTCCCAGTGAGTACAACGAAAACGAGCGAGATCGGGGAAATGGTGCACGCTGATGTCTGTGGTCCGATGCAGGAGAAGTCCATGGGCGGCGCCCGGTATTTCCTACTTTTCAAAGACGATCTGTCGCACTTCAGAAGCGTGTACTTCATTGCCGAGAAAACAGAGGTAAAGCGTTGTCTCGAGGATTATCTAAAGAAAACCGAAAAACAGTGCCCGAGAGGTGTTCGAGTTCTACGCACCGACAATGGCTTAGAGTTCATCAATCATGAAGTCGAAGAAATCACTCATCGGTATGGAATTAAACACCAGAGTACAGTTGCTTACAGCCCTGAGCAGAACGGTTCGGCTGAGAGGGAGAATCGCACAATTGTCGAGGCTGCTCGAACCATCCTCCATGCAACGAATCTAGAAAAACGATTTTGGGCCGAAGCTGTGAATACTGAGACGTATGTTTTAAACCGAACTGGAACCAACAGTGTTATGGACAAAACACCCTTCGAACTTTGGCATCAGAGGAAGCCAAACTTACGCGTCTTCGGGGAAATGGTATTCTCTCACATACCCAGAGAAAAGAGACGAAAATGGGATGCCAAGGCCCAGCGCGGGATCTTCGTAGGATATGACGAGGAAACGAAGTGATATAGAATCTGGTATCCGAAAGAAGAATCGATAAAGATAGCAAGGGACGTCGTATTTACAGGAGAGATAGAACCCCGAAGAGAGGAGATTGACGATAACAAGATCGAACGTGGGTCGGTACGAGCGAAGACAGGACAGAGGACGTCGAGGAACCGGATAACGACGATGAGGAGCCTGAGGTCATGCTCGAACCAGAACTTTGATTGACTATAGAGAACAAGAGCCTCAAGCGGAACAACAAGAAAGAATAACTCTCCGAGACCGGATCAGTTTGAGACCGCCCGCCAAATTTGACGACTACCTGAACATCGACGACGCTTTTTTTGTCGAAGACCAAGAACCCTCAACGTTCACAGAAGCTATCGCGAGTAACGAAGCGAGAAAATGCCGAGATGCCATGAACGAGGAGATGCAGTCTTTACAACGCAACAACGTGTGGGACCTCGTAGAACCTCCAAACAGTCGCCAAATAATCGACAACAAATGGACATTCAAGAAGAAACGCGATGAGAAAGGAAATGTGAACAGATTCAAGGCCAGACTCGTGGCACGTGGTTTCCGGCAGACGTACGGTATCGATTACCAAGAAACTTTCAGCCCGGTTGTCCGTTTTGATTCGCTACGGATAGTTCTTGCAATAGCCGCGAGGGAGAAGATGAAAATTCAGCAGTTTGACGTAAAGACAGCGTTCTTATACGGAAAAATTGACGAAATAATCTACATGAGACAGCCCGAAGGATATACAGATAGGACAGACAAGGTCTGCAAGCTAAATCGCAGCCTCTATGGACTAAAGCAGTCATCCCGTTGCGGGAATAGACGCTTTACGGATTTTCTTAATAAATTCGACCTGAAGGCGAACAGCGAGGACACATGCTTGTTCGCGAGCAACCAAGACGGCAAGAAACTCATCTTAGCAATCTATATAGATGACGGACTCGTCGTAGCAGAAGATCAAAAGACAATCGACGCTCTACTTGACGAATTAAAGAAGGAATTCGAAATCACACACAGCGAAGCCAACGTCTTCGTGGGGATGCAAATTCAACGTGAGACAGACGGATCGATTCTCTTGCACCAGGAAACGTACTGTAAAGAAGTATTAAATCGATTTCGGATGGATAACGCAAATGTAGTATAAATACCAGCTGATCCACGTGCAGAGCTATGTGTGGAAGCACACCCTATAGAAGAGAATGAGAGAACGCGAGCCCCGTGCCGAGGAGCTATAGGGAGTCTGATGTATCTATCTGTTGCTACGCGTCCGGATATTACCTATGCGATAAATCGTTTGAGTAGATACATGGAACACCCTACAAAAATTCATTGGAACGGAGTGAAGAGAGTATTGAAGTACCTCAAGGGAACGACCGACCAGGGACTCAGGTTCAAAGCAGAAAATGACATGCAGCTCAGGGCGTACAGTGATTCGGATTACGCGGGGGAGCTCGAGACGCGAAGGTCGACCACGGGATACGTCGTCAAGCTCGGAGACAGTACGATATCCTGGAATTCCCAGCGACAACAAAGCGTGGCACTTTCGACAACCGATGCAGAGTACATGGCTGCTTATCACACAGTGAAGTAGGTTATATGGATCAAGAGACTGATCAACGACCTCCCAGACACTATGGTCGATGCAACACTGTTCCTAGACAACCAGAGCGCAATCCAACTAATAAAGAACCCCGTGTACCATAAGCGCACAAAACACATAGAGGTGCGCTACCACTACATACGGGAACGATTCGAGGCTGGTGAATTCGCTCTCGAATACATTTCATCCGGCGAGCAGAAGGCTGACATTTTTACAAAGCCTCTCCCAAGATCGATATTCCAGAAGCATCGAGACAGCGTTTGTTCCGAACCAGCAAAAGAAGCTAGAAAGGAGAAGGATCAACGAAGGAGATGTGCTAAGCCAAAGTGGGAGTGTTAAGGGGATTGACTCAGCACATACATATTTTAGGTTGGCAAGACTTATGTTGGTAGTAGAATAGTGCAACTAGAATGAAGTTAGTTTTTAAGTTGTTGTTGTCAAGTAACACTACTTTTGATGTAAAATATTTCAGTAGTACTAAATCTAAATATATATCGTGAATCCTAAGAGAGAACGGTGATTTTCCTGTTATTTCCATTAGGGAAAGCAACATACGCTAAAGCAACAGATGTGACGACACCCCATCACACAACAGCTTGATGTGAAGTTATGTTTCTCTGAACATATCGACGCTATAATAAAAAAGGCTGCAGTCACAAATCGCTGGGATCGCAACGTCTCAAAAAAAATCCAACGAAAATTCCTTAATGTTCTATCACTTCGGTTTTCGTCCTCTGATCTTAACTATCCGCATCAGGAAACGCATCAGACGGTACAGTACCCGTCTGATGCGTTTCCATACGAACTCTGCGAAACATTCCCCCTCACACGTTTCTCAGCGCAATACAAATTACCTAAACCAACACTTCCTTTCAGACTGTCCAAAAAATTTCTTAGTTCCCCTCTTAGCCTGAAACACTTCCTTATATTACACCCCACTGCTCTGGATGAAATAAGCCTCTAATCATTTGTTTCTGTCGGTCATCGTTGGTTACCATTTCTGTGTATTGCAATACCTAAGGTGTTGGGTTGTCATTGGGCTTTGATTACTCGTGAGCCTGTTACTCACTCCTTCCTAACATTGTAGTTTATGTATATATTGTAAATTGTGTTTTTAGAGAAATAAATAGAATATAAAAAAGACATTGTAGCCACTATTGAGACGAATCCAGCAGCCCATGATATCCTGACCTTGAAGTGATTTGGCAAGTGTATCCATTGAAAATAACTTTGAATAACCTATCGAAAATGGTATTGTATAGTCAAGGAGAGAAAGTGGATATAATTCTGATTTATAGTGAGACCGGCAGAAACTCTGTGCGAGCGTAGGAACTTTATGCAGAACGTTATCCTGACAGAAATCATCCTTCCCGTCGATGTTTCGATCGATTTATTCATTTATTTCGAAAAGAAAAGTGGCAATACTAAAACAAGAGCCCCAACAAAGAAGCAGACATTGCCGTTCTAGCTGCAAAGTTCATGATCCGCAATTAAGTAGTCTGTAAATTGAGCACCATTCCGGAATTTCCAAGGCGAGTGTTTTAAGTATATTAAGACGTCATAAATTCCATCCGTACCATATTTCCTTGCATCAAGAACTTCATGGTGCTGATTTTAGTAATAGCTTCAGTCCTGTGAATGGGCTCTGCGTCAGTTACTGGTGAATCCGAATTTTTTCGACGACGTTTTGTTTACTGACAAGTCAACTTTTAAAAACCATGGACAGTTGGATACGCATAAGATGCACTATTGGCCAATAGAAAATGCAAAGTGGCGCCGACAAATTGTGTACCAGCATCGTATGAGTGTTAATGTGTGCTGTGGCATTATTGAGGAAGGGCTTCTTGGACTATTTTTCTTAGACGGCAATTTGAATGGACAAAATACATCGGGTTTTAGAACAACACTTTAGGAGAATTACTACAAGACATTCCGTTAGCACAGCGATACCGAATGTGGTATCAACAAGATGGCTGTCTAGCTCAGCGATTCTGAAAGTGGGCGATATCGCCCCCCAGTGGGCGATGACACCGTTTTGGGGGTCGCTAGGTAGCCCGAAAGCAATATAGGGGGCGGTAGGAAAAATTGTTACTTTTTAGAAACAATTTGGCCGGTCCTAAATTTTATTAATTCTAGTCAGCCTTACCCAAATCTCATGGAGAGTCAGGAAACTCTAGAAATATCTGATGAACATATTCTAATATTCACAAATCATTTGGACCAGTTTCATAATGACATGAAAAGAGATTAAAGATTTGTTTGATTAAAGGGAAGTTCCCGACTAGATAATAACACCATTTTCATGTGATGAAAACGCAGGTCCAGTCTTAGAAGAAGAGTTAGTCAGGTTGCAGAATGATATCAACTTTATATGAAGAATTTTGATTGCATTGATTGCATCCATCTTTGTGGAAAGTTGCGAAGAAATTATTAATAGCTTTTCCAACATTGTACTTAGTGTTACTCGAGTTAGGAAAGAGACTGGATATTTTTAAACTTAAAAAAATTGTTTAAATCTCACAAACATTGAATTATATAAATTGATATCGCAACATCAATCTTATCCTTTTTTGATTTTGGGGGCGTTATTAACTTTAGCAAATCACAGGTGGGCGATGAGACAAATAAGTTTGAGAAACACTGGTCTAGCTCATTGGGCAGGTATAGCTTGTGAAGTGATAAACCGAAAATTTCCCAGGCGCTGGATTGGGAGAGGTGCAGTAATCCCTTGGCCTGCCGTTTGTCGGATTTAACGCCACTTGATTTTTTCCTATGGGGAGTTATAAAGGATCGTGTTTACCATGATGTTCCGACGACGCCGGTGAACATGCGAGAACGAATTGGAGGAGCCTGTGCCGCTATCACACCAGAAAATATTCGTTCAAGAGAATCTTTTATCCGACGTCTTTCAAAATGTGTCGAGGTTGATGATAATCACTTCGAACATTGGTTATAATAAATTTTCTGCAGACAAATCAACTACATTATTCGGATATTTTTATTATCAATAAAATCACGATTTCCCGTTTTTATACGTGTAATTTGGTGAAAACCCATTTTAGGTCATGATATGGATCGCTGGATTCGTCTGAATAGTGGCTACATGTCTTGATAAAAAAATAACATGTTCCCATTTGAAAAACCATTTATGACCTTGAGGACACATAAACTATGACCTTGACAAAACAGAATTTTTAACCACTGTTTCAGCCCTTCAAAATCAATCTAATTCCCTTTCGGCATTTCTTTCGTTATTCAAGTTATCGGAGATATTCGGGGTGGTCACGTTAAATGGCCCACCCTGTATATCGTAAATAATACGGGGCTGATGGGACAACCATGTCTATCTCCTTTTGTCCTCTCGAACCAATCGCTTCTCTTTCTCTGTAAATGTAAATATAATATAAAAACTAACGTGTCGACAACAAACACATATACGAAAACAGAAAATTATCTACTTAGAAACATTATAAAAATTAAATAAGTCTAGTTGTATTTACACTTCGTTAAGAGTAATGGTCAAGAGCATTAGAAGTTTTCGAGTTTTTTTTTGTCATTATGACAATCCCGGAAAAAATATGCGAATATTATGATGTGATGAGTAGTATTCGCCCTGTTACCACCGTCGAACGCCTAGATCTAACGATCACAAGTTCCTTCCAAGGAAATTGTAAAACTTTGCATGGAATTGAGCGAAATGTTTACAAAATCACACTGTAAATTTGCAAAAAACAATATCTCTGATTACTGTTCGTTTTCATTATTCAGATGGAGTTCGAAACCTTGCACGGAGAAACATAATTTCATCTGCCAAGTAAAAGCCACAGGGCCAAATACCAACACGCCCGACATCATTTCGCCGTTCACCAAAACCCCCAAAACGAACAAGTCCAAGTCGAATCTCCCAGCCTTCGCAAGTGAGCCTGAAGCATCCAAACTAACTAAAAAACCTTTCATCTTTTATCGCTTTTCAGAAACTCACACCGTGAAACGGCCGAGGAAAGCTCCGCGGCTGATCTGCCCCAAAAACTACCGACACGTCAAGGGCACCTGCTACAAGTTCAGCAAAGACGCGGTCAGCTGGAACGAGGCTTACTTCAATTGCGACTCGGAATACAACGGCACCTTGGCCATAATCCCGAACAAAAAAACGGACGTGGCGTTACGGAAAGCGGCACTTCGGCTGGGCGTGAAGAATACTGACAGATGGATCGGGGGCAGGTACGATTGGGAAGCGATGGCCTGGAAGTGGGCCGTGAATGGAGCTGTTATACAACATCAGGCTTTCGATAGCGAGAGGTTGAAATGGCATTGTTTGCTTTGGAGCCCATTAATAATAGATAAGTAAGTATTTTCTCAAGATTAGCAAGTTGGACAAGTTACCCTCATAACCATGGCGTCGATTAACTGATAGAAAAGACCGGACAAATAAAACTGATAGTACAGGATTTTAAAAGAGTGAACAGACAAGTCTATACAGACAAGCGTACTACTACTACTGTTCCTGTCCGGATCACACTATGTTCTTCGAAAAGTTTGCGGCTCTGATAGCCTTGTCATTTGCTAAAATTAGGTTGTTCCCTGTGTAGCTCTGTCCCATGTCGGTGCAGGTCAGCAGGTGTGGAGGATTCTGGATTTCTCCGCAGGAACACTGAGGGTTTTCGTCCTCTGGTAGCATTCCCCATTTTTACAGGTTTTCTCTGCACCTCGAGACTGTGCGAAGTCTGTTGATCATTCCAGATTAGTTATGGGACGAAATGTCCCTGTGCCAGCTCCTCTTTTTGTTGGGTGATTGGGTCTTGGACCTCAGCGCGCCATATCTGGAGCCGTCTGGTTTCCTGAGAGACTTGCAAAGATGCTGTACTGACCAAAAAGCTGTGGCGGGATGGAAGTCTGGGTCTAGCTGGTTGGTGACCATAGAGCGGGTTCCTTGGGTTGTTCCTCCTGATGTGAGGCGGTGCTATGAAGTGGCGTAGGCTTCAGGCAACCTGTTATTAGACGGACTGTTTGATTCAAAGAGACGTCGATTTGCTTTGCGTGAGTGAATGCACACCATACTAGAGTGGCGTATTCGGCTGCAGAGAAGCTTAATGCAATGGATGTGGTGCTCAATGTTGCTGGCTGTGCTCCCCATGACCTAGCAGTCAGTTTCTGGAGAAGGTTGTTTCTTTCTTGTTGCTACCTTTTTTCTGGTGTTGAGGCAGAGGCGCTTATATGTGAGAGCTCGATCTAGTGTTACACCGAGGTATTTTGGAGTTGGGCAGTGTTCTAACTGTTGGCCATACCACACTATATTCATCCATCTGTCCTTGCCTCCCTGTTGCGAAGGTGGAAGGCGCACACTTGAGTTTTTGCTGGATTCGGTCGGAGGAAATTGTGCTCGTAGTAGGCGCCAAGGTCGTTCAGGGCATTTGTCAGTTTTCTCTCTACCTCATGGAAACTATTTCCTTGGGCTGCTAGCGCTGAGTCGTCAGCATATATAAAGTGCCTTATCTCCCGCCGTATGGGTTGGTCGTTGGTATAGATATTGTACAGTAATGGGGCCAGTACACTGCCCTGCGGAAGTTCGTTCCTCTGCAGGCGCCATCTACTATTTTTCCCTAACAGGCTGAAAAAGAAACGGCGGTTTTGGAGGAAGGTTCCGACAATCGATGTGATGTGGAAATCATTTGTCATTTTATACAGTTTGCATAGCAATTTTCCGTGGTAGACAGTATCGTATGCGGCAGATAGGTCAATGAAGGCAGCCCCTGTGAACTTCTTTTCGAAGTCATCCTCAAAGTATTGAACAAGGTTTAGGACCCATCTGCCACAAGATTTCCCCGGTCTAAAGCCAGCTCGGTCCCGTATTAGCTTCTCATCGATAGTCGCTGAGATTCTGTTCAGAATCATTCGCTTCATTAGCATAAACGTCTGACATAGGAGGGAGACTGGTCGGAAGTTTTTAGGCTCATTTGGCTCTTTCCCAGGCTTTAGGAGAGCAACGGCCCTGGCTTGTCTCCATAATTTTGGTATCTTGGAGGTATTGATACACGTGTTGAACATTTTGAGCAGCTACTGAAGTGTTTCTGGGCCAAAGTTCTTAATCTGTTCTGCTCTGATGTCATCTAGACCCGCTGCTTTCTTTGGTTTCATGGCGGCAAATGCTTTAGTAAGTTCTTCGGTGCTAAATGGGGTTCAAAAAGAGTCGACTTCCTCTGCTAAGTTTCGAGTTATCTTGGTTTTGTTATTTTTCCTCGGTGGTTTGCCGTTAAGGAGCAGCTGGGTGGCTACCTGGTCGGCGGTGACCTTGCTGAAGTTCAAAGGGGCACTAGTGGGGTCACCTTTGAGGTTTTTCAGTGTACGCCAGGCTCGCCTGCTATTTTGCTTCATGTCAAACTCCTCCATCAGCCTTGTCCATGTTTCTCTTCTACCTTCGGCAATTGTAGCCATTAGCATTTCTCCGACTGCGATGGTTTTATATACTTCAGCAATGTTGCCTATACTTCAGCAGCTCTCTGTTCGATGTCCTCAGCTCTGGTACAAATTCAGCCCTACATCCCCTCGATATGAACCTTCTTGATATTTGCTTTACTGTGTCTACGAAATCCTTGTAGTTCTCCGGTGTCGGTGTAATTTGTACGGTAGGCTTGTCCAGTTCTGCCTTGTATGGGTCCCATTTCGCTTTTTTTAAATTAAAACGTCTTTTGAAAAGTACAGCCTGGGGTTTGACTAAAGCTTCAGTAAGGCATATAATTGGTCGGTGTTGTGACTTCGGTATGGGTTGGCTGACTAATTTCCTGCATTGGGCTGCAATATTCTTGGATACGAATATGTTGTCGGGGTTGTATCCTCTTCTCCATCGGCCGCTGTCAAATGAGGCTGGTTGTTTTGCGTCGTGGATTAGCATCAGATTGTTAGTTACTGCCCATTGTTATTGTCAGTCGCACGGTAGCCCCAGCTGGTTAAAATCACCCATCACCACTCTTGTTTGCTGGTCTTTAAAGTTGCGTGGCTCTTGGAATATGAAATCTGCGTTGGGTGGTTTGTACACAGATGTTTCAGAGAATCTGGGAGTTCCAATTGTCAGTACTTTGATGACATTATTTTCCGACAATTCAGCGGATAGTACGTTTACCCTTGAGATGGCAAAAATTGCCCTACCGTAGTGATCGTGTGGTCTCTCGAATATCAATTGCGTGCCCTCTATCTTTGGGCGCCGCCTTGCTATTCCGCAATATGGACCTGGACCAATAGTATGTCGCAGTTCATCTCTCTGCACAGGTCACTAAGCAAAGTCTCCTTTTGGCTTGTTATTCCCTCGATGTTAATCGAGATCGTTACCAGGTGTGGCTCAGATAAGAGCCATTGGTAATCATTTTTGTTTTTCGCTGATGCGGTGTTGGAAGGATTAGCCGTTGAGACAGTCATGTTCACCGTTTCCAGAGGACGCCCGATTGCTTTTATTACAATCTTCGTGGAGGCTCCTTCCTTGTCCCCCAAGGAAGCAGCGTGGACATACAACGGTAGGCAAATAAGATTAGATAAAGAAGACTTTGCAATTAGGATAAAGAAATACCTATACAGAGAGGACTAAAAAAAATAGATTAGACAGACAAGACTAACCAGAAGTGACAAAACGAAGGAAAATATGTTAGTTTAGTTATATTTATCAATCCTATTATTGTTTTTAGATGGAGTTCGGAGTTTTGCATGGACAAGAAGCACTATATTTGCCAAGCAAACGGCACAAGTATTTTATGTGTGAATTGTACTTAAGTGAATGAATTGTACTTAAGTGTTAATTGTAATTAAGATTTAACTATATTTATATTTATGTTTAATAACGTAGTCTACATTTTGCATAATTAATTACTATTTACCAGTAACATATAATTGACAAAATAAATATTTGCAGTTTTATTCCCTTTGCAATAAATACAAAATCCAAAAGTTCATTTCCATAGCTAATTGTAAGCTTAACATACATAATATAGGATGTTTTTTTTTTAGAGGTATAGAACTTTGAACTGAAATGAAATTCACAAAAATTATGTTCTGGGCTATGCAATATTATGCAATTACTGGTTAAATATTATTTCGGGAATAAAGGCCAAGTGCAATCTGGAAGTCCAATTTTCCACCACTTTTTCGAGCAACCGGGGACGTATATCGGCAATAGCGCGACCAGTGTTGGCTTTCAGCTCCAACGTTGTTGGATAATTGGCGTACACTAGCGACTTCACATATCCCCACAAAAAGTAGTCCATAGGTCTCATATCACAATACAGTTCGGTTTTAGACCAGGTAGAGCAACCATTGAAGCCATAAGAAAGGTTGTGGAGGTAGCGAAGGCGGCCAAAGCCGGAACACGGAAGACAAGGAAGATCTCTGCTAATAACGCTCGACGTGAGAAATGCGTTCAACTTCGCAGGGTGGCAGAACATCATGTACGAGGCGACACAGTCAGGGCTACCACCCTACCTTCTCCGTATAATCCGAAGCTACATGAGAAACAGAAAAATTGTTATAGAGGCAGAAAATAGAAGTGTAGAGCACGAAATCGGCTATGGTATCCCACAGGGCTCAGTAATGGGTAAAAAACACTATGGAGCATCGTATATGATGGAGTGCTCAGGCTAAAACTGCCCAAAGGAGCCGATATAGTTGGTTTTGCTGACGACCTGGCTATAATAATCAACGGGAAAATGGAAAATATAGTTTCGTGCAAGGCCAACGATGGAATGAAGCTGGTAGATGAGTGGCTGGAGGGAAGACGGCTGAACTAGCCCCCAAAAAGGCTGAGGCTGTCGTACGATAAAAGTATGTCGTTCAGCGACCACGTCTCTAAAGCGGCGGTAGAAAGCACAGAAAACGACCGCTGCGTTGGAACGGCTAATGCCGAACGTAGGGGGTCCCACTGCTAGTATAAGAAGGCTGCTGTGTTCGGTGGCCCACTCAGTGATGCTGTACGGAGTGGCAGTATGGGAAAAGTCTGAGGAGGCAAACAATAAAGAACAAACTGGCAAAAGTTCAACGGAAACTAGCTCTAAGATTCAGTAGCGCATACAGGACAGTATCAAGGGAAGCCATTCTTGTGATCTCTAGCATGCCACCCATCGAACACCTGGTAACGGAGAGAACAAACACGTATATGGCTAAACTCCTAGGAACGATGTCAAAGAATGAAGCAAGAAACAACTCATACGGTATATAAGACCTGGCACGACGAATGGGACAACACAGAAAAAGGAAAGTGGGCAAGGAGCATAATACCAGACGTACAGATATGGGTCTGCAGAAAACATGGTGAGGTGCATTATTACGTCACACAAGTACTCACTGGCCTTTTTATTTTTCTCTTTTTATTATTATTTAGATTATGTACTATGTTAGTTTTAGTTTTATATGTAAAAAATGTAAATTTTGGAATCAATTTATAAACTCGTAAAGGGTAATAAATATACATAATACCAAGTACTCACTGGCCTCGGTTGTGTCCGAAACTACCTACATAGGATTGGAAAAGCCACGGACGCTATGTGCGAGTACTGCGGAGCTCAGGACAACGTGATTCATACCGTATTTGAATGTATACATTGGGAAGAGGCCAGAAAAGAGCTACCAGAAACAATAAACCCAGCTGACTTCGTAGACCGAAAATGATAGAGACAGAAAAGAACTGGAAAATAGTAGGGAGTGTAAGTCGGTAATCCTAACCCAGAAAGAGAAGGACGAAAAGGCCCGTCAGAAGAAAGAGAAGCAGGCAGGCAAATGATGATATAAGAAAGATCTTAGCGGCTGACCCAATGAAGTTATGAGAAGAGCAGTCCCGTTGGGTTCACACAACATGAGGGAGGGGTTTTAGTTGGTAGGCTTGGACAAGAGGTCTTGAATCCAACACTACCTGGCGAGACTAGGTGCCTTTGAGGTTTCCCCTTCCCGCAAAAAAGGTGTCATATTACAAGACCGTGGAGGCCAATTCACGCGTCCGCTACGCGATATTATGCGGTCAGCGAATGTTTCCTGCAATAAATTGATTGTGGCGCGCGCTGTGTGCCATGTTGCGCCGCCTTGTTAGAACGAAAACTCCTCCACATAATGCCATTCAACTGGGGAACGAAAAAGTCAGCAATCATGGATCGATAACGCTTTCCATTGACTACATTACTAGCTGGCAGGCAACCTCTTTAAAGGAATATGAGAAATAATTTCACCAGTCCATAAAGCACACCAAACAGTGTATTTCTGTGGATGTAACAGGGACTCAATAACGTCTTTTTGATTTTCCTCGCTGCAAATCCGGCAATTTTGTTTGTTTACGTAGCCATTGAACAAACAATGAGCCTCCGCGCTGAACACATTTTTTTTAGTGAAAATTAAGATCAAGAACAATCTGGTTTTCGGCCTATTCTTCAAACGTACGAGTCATATGGTGGCCATGCGGCTTCAACTCTTGCATGGAGCTGTATCTTGTAAGCTCGTAAACCGAGATCTTTTCGCAAAATCTTTCATAAGGTGGATGGACACAGCTCCAATTGTTGTACACGATGGCGAATAGACTCATTCTCAACACTACGCTCCACAGCTGCAACAACTTCTTCGGTGAGCACTGTTAGAAGACTCTGCGGTTGTACATTACCAATCAGACTAAGCGTAGTGCGAGAACGATCCATGGTTTGCCGAATAACTTGCTCGGATAGACGATTATGTCGACCGTAAAATTGACGTAGACCAAGTTTTGCGAAGTGATCGACGACTTTCGAAGTAAATTTGCAAAATTTGCAAGCGTTTTCCTGGCGTAAGTCTATTTATCATGAAATGGCAAAACAACTGAGCAGAAATCAGTTTCACCTATCTAGTCGAGTCTCAGCGCTCACAGAGTGTGGTCGCAGTCGAGTGAAGCTAAAGAAAACCCGCAAATCTTATTGTTTCATTTCAAGTAGTTGAAAGAGTTTACGTAAAAATGCCGAGGAAACTGTACAATACCCGTCAAGAAAAATCTGGTGAAAATAACCTAACCTAACCAGTTTTTTTCAAGCCATACTTAGAGATATATATTGAGCAGATTGTAGTGGTCCATCTCGCGGCACACCTGCGCCAGTCTCGATGGTTCTGTAAGGGTGCGAACGTTCCACTTCTTTGTCCTTGTCCGAAAGCCAAAAGTCGTTACCGAAGAATCCTGTCCGTACCCGGGGCTCGTTGTTTCCGTTTCTGGAGTAATAGATTTTTGCGACTAGGTTACTAGCCCTGAGCAACCTCTTTTAGAAGGACCTAAGACTGATGGTTTGCACTTTATGGCGGGCAGTCGACCCCTTTGTGGGTCACGTTAATATAGCGAGCCACTTGATGCAAGAACAGACGACCGCTTGCCGCCGCCCCTAACATGGAGAACAGACGCCACATTGGCGATTGGCTATTTAATGGCGCCAATGACTCGCCATGTCGAATAAGGTTAGGTTAGGATGATGTCGAATGAAGGTTATAGAGCTCTGCATGCTTTTTATTAAGAATAGTAGTGCCACCTGCTAACTCGCCGCAGCTCATATCCGTTAGTCAGGGAAATCGGACCTAATTACCAGGGTACACCACCGAGGAGCTGGAGATTGATCTTCATAAACCTCTTGGTGAACCGCTACTAACTTGAAATCCTGGGCCTCAGCGAAATGAGTTGGAAAGGACAAAAAAATGGAGCAGATTATCAAAAAAGAAGTCGAACCGTTAAAAAACATTGTTAACGCCCATCGGGAAGATGTTCAAATTACGAAAGGCGCCCTTTCCAACAAATGTTAGGATTACATTGTCAGTTATTCCAAAAGTCCAATTTTCATTGAGCAAATGGGGCGGGGGAGGGGTCTGTGCATCAGAAAGGAAATAGAGCCCCTTAAAAACATAATCAATGATTTGAGCAGAAAAGTTACATTTTTTTAAATCTTGAAGCTACGCAATTATGAAGCTACGAAAGTAACAAATTTATCATGCAATTATAAGATCTATAAGGCCTGGTTAATACAATTTTTCAAAATTACGTATTGCTTATAATTATCCATCTGTCATTCCAGCAAAACGGACATATGTGTGCATATGTGTAACATAACGACTTTGGGTAAATTCCAAATTCACTGGCGTTATTAATGACATATGCATGTGAAACATAGACGATGACAAAACAAAATGAGAAGCGACTAATAATCGCAGAACGAAGAATTCTTAGAAGGATATATGGACCAATCAAGAACAACGCCACACAACAATATAGAATTAGAACTAACAGGGAAGTGCAAGAACTATATAACCAACCAGATATAGTAAAAATAATAAAGGCAGAGAGATTGAGATAGGCCGGACATGTGAAGAGACAAGACCAACGTGTCGTAAAACTGGTGTGGGAAGAGACCCTGGTAGAAAAGCGGCCGCTGGGAAGGCCCAAGATTCGGTGGAAAGATAATATTGCAGCGGACTTACGGACCCTAAATGTCCAACGACCAGAAGAACTTATGATGGACCGGAGCAAGTGGAGGCAAATTGTAATGTCAGCGAAGACCAACACCGGGTTGTAAGCAACACACACACAGAGAGAGAGAGAGAGAGAGAATTATGAAGCTCCAATTAAATCAATCCCGGAAATTAATTCTTCAAATTCAGGTATGACGCCCACAAAAACAACGGACAGTGTCGAATTGGTACATATTCATGTCAAGATAAGATAAGTCATTCATGTCAAGATAGGCATACCGATAAGATAAGAAGTATCAGTACCTGGTTCTTCCAAAAACAATTTTTAAAGAACTAGTTGGACTGGTATACCCTTATTATAAAGTCATCTTTTACACTAATTAACAACATTTTTGCCAGCTTTAGACGAACTATCTACATGTGTGGAACACTGCACATTCTCTGACCATAGGATGACAATTCTGTGGGAATGCGATCGAAAACAAGAAAAGAAATGTAATGATTCGCAGAATTACTTGCTTCGGCCAAGGTAACAGTTTGGTGCGCAATGTCTTCAGCGGGAATCATAGGCCTATTTTTTGCTAAATGAAAGGAAGCAAGGGAGCTAAATGAAAGCTGTTACCGTGAATGCGGAGCGCTACTCGGAAATGTTACGAACACTCTTCATTCCTCGCGTTCGTCAACATGGACTGAATGATAACATCTTATTTCAACAAGATGGAGCCACAAGCCACACGGCCCGTGCGAGCATGAATCTCTTCAATTTTTTTGAAGTTTTTCAAGTTTTCCGATATCGGGTGATATCCCGTAATGGAGCGATTTTAAAGGACCGGCGAGCATGAGATTTTTTCTTGTGGGGTCACCTAAAGCAAAGTTTTCCAAGAACGGCCTCGTACGCTTGAAGAACTGAAGGCAAGAATCCGTCAGGAAATCGAATCACTCATCAGATGCTCCGTAATGTAATGGCCAATTTTAGACATCGGCATCGCCCATGCATCGGAGTAGATGGACGACACCTTAATGTGTCGTCCTTATTTTTAAGAAATATTTAATGTTTCTTAGATGCTTTTTAACATGGATTAACATGGTATGAATTAAATGTAAATGTTTAAATTTAAAGTTATTTAAAAAATGCAGGTTTGGCTGCCGCACCCTGTACTTATCGGCCCATAAATTTCTAGTGATAGTCTCTCTCCACCCTTAAAGATATGAGTGATTACGTAATGCTTTAATGCATTTGGGTAAATTCCAAATTCACTGGCGATATTAATCTTTTGAAACTAGTGCGCCTACTTCTGTCTGCCTTACCTTATCTGCTAGCCTTCCCTGTTTAGCCTGCTCTGTCTTTTATAGTGGTTCGGGGAAGCTCTCACTAAACCCATCTATTTCACCTTGGCTTTTAGTATGCGCCACCTCGGTATCCCATATTTTGCATTCATTCAGGGTGGGCAACCCGGACGGTTAGTAAAAACAGCCCTTGTTTTTGTCTCCCCGAGCAGGATTTGAACCCGGTTCTCCCGCATTTTCGATAAATTTAAACATTAAAGATAAAAATTTCGAAGTAGAAATTTATATAACTGTGAATAAATAGTTATATAACATTTTTACATAATATAGGTGTGGAAAAAAACCAAGTGAATTTTTCAATTCAATGTATTAGCAAGTTTTCTTATTACTTATGGATGCTGCTCCTTATATGGTTAAAGCTGCTGATGCTCTTAAAGTTTTATATACCAAAATGATCCATGTAACGTGCATAGCACGTGGTATAAATAGATTAGCCGAATCCAGAAGGTCCCAGTTTAAAAAGGTTGATAGTTTAGTATCAAAAGTGAAGAAAATCTTTTTGAAAGCACTAAGCAGGATCTCCAAATTTAAAGACATGTATTCCGATCTTCCTTTACCTCCGGAGCCAGTGCGACACGTTGGGGTACATGGCTGACAGCATTTGAATACTACAATCAACATTTTAATGAAATAAAAAAAAAATTAATAAATTAGAAGACGAGGCCGCTAGTATTTTATTCTCAAAAGAATTTCTTGATGATGAGACACTACATAACGATTTATTCTACATAAAAAGCAATTATTGTTTTTGTCATACCAAATAAAGGCAGAACAAAATTCCTGAACATCACTGATTGACAACCTGAAGATTATTCATCAAACAGCCCTTTGCGTCCACTGCTGGACATAGGCCTCCCCAATTTCCGCCCATTTCCTCCTATCCTGAGCCTCTCGCATCCAGGCTCCTCTTGTTCTTTTTATATCGTCTGTCCATCTTGTGGGGGGCCTCCCCCTGCTTCGTATATCTGCTCTTGGCCTCCACTCCAGTAGTCTCTTGGTCCATCTTCCATCTGACATTCGGGCCACGTGTCCAGCCCAGTTTCACTTTAGCCTCGCCATACGCACAACCACATCTGTGACACCTGTTGTTCGGCGTAGGTCTTCGTTTGTGATATGGTCTCGTGGCGACACGCCGAGCATCGATCTTTCCATCTTTCGTTGTGCAATTTGGAGCTTTTTTGCAGTGGCGACGGTGAGTGTTGCGGTTTCAGTGCCGTAGGTCATAACTGGCAATACACATTGATCAAACACTTTCCTTTTCAAACAGACTGGCAGATCGCTTTTGAATACGTCCCGAAGTTTTCCATATGCGGCCCAAGAGAGGATTATTCTTCTTTTAAATTCGCATGTTTGGTTGTCTCTAGTTATGCGTATTTCGTGACCTAAATAGGTGTATTTGTCTACGAAATCAATATCTCTATCGCCTACATCTATCTGTCTGCTCGGGACCAAGTTTGTCATACATTTTGTTTTGGAATAGTTTATTCTTAGGCCTACGGTATTACATGCTTCCTGGAGTTCTAATAGCATTGTTTTTATATCGTTAAGATCGTCAGCAAGCAGCACTATGTCATCTGCAAATCGCAGATTTGATAGATTTTTGCCATCTATGGTTAAGCCTTTTCTTTCCCAGTTGAGCTTTTTGAAAGCGAGTTCCAAAACCGCGGTGAACAATTTAGGCGATATCGTATCCCCCTGTCTCACGCCTCTACCAATTGGAATGGGTTTGGTGTTTTCATGGAGTTGAACCGTCATACTGGCGTTTTTGTAGATGTTGTAAATGGTTGGTTGAAGATTATTAATACAATAGAAAAAAAAAGTGGCTGAAGCAGTAGGCCTCGTTGCTGACGGGATTAAAGAAAAATAAGTTTTATTTTGGAAAAAAATACCATACCATATCGATTAGATACCATACAAAAATTAACAGCATGCTGGGCGGAAAATTAGAAGATAACTTAGACGTGCTCCACTAACTCGCAGAATTGTGCAAATTTAACTATGCTGCATGACATCATGGGGGTGCAAGGGGGGGAAGGTAAAAAAGGTCACATACCACCCCAAATGTCAACCTCACCTGCACGAGCGATGACCTCGGTCATCCGGCGCACCCTGCTACGTAACAAACGAGGCTCTGACGACCGAGTAACGGCGGAATAACCGTCAAAACGGGAGTAAAGGAAATGATACTCCCCGACGACCCCTATCAACCCGCATTGGCCAGCGTGATAGGTAACGGCTAAACCCCTCTTAATATGAAAGATACAACAAGAACGCGGCCCTTAGTCCCCGGCGGACCGCTAGCACCCAACCAAGGTAGCGGTTGGATCAAGCAGCGGTCAAAGGGTGCAAAGAATCACCGGGAAACAACAGGCTACCAAAACAAACGACGTACACTGCACATCTGTACTTATAACACGAGAACGCTTTCCAGCGAAGAAAAAGTACTCCAACTCCAAGAAGAACTAAACCAAATTTACTGGGATATCTTCTTAGGGATTTTAGGGTGGGTTCAATGAGGGTTTAACACTTTACACAAATAATATATTGTTTTACTCAAAACTTCGTTACATGCTTTCGTCTTGTTGCAGAGGAGAGTGTCTTGTTACACATGCGCACTCACACAAGCCACGTTGCCACTTCTATTCCCAACACTCCTCCTCGATTTTTACATATTAACCCTTTTTTAACATTACAAAACATAAAAATCGTTTCTCTTACAATCTAGTTCATAATACAAATAAAACTTTTTTTTTTTTTTTTTAACAAATATTTAGGATATTTCTGTAGTAACTGAATTGTTCATAACTTAGTGCTTTAGTAAACATATCCGCCAGGTTCTCAGTAGAACTTACATATTTTATATCTATCTCCTTTGAGTTTACTTTGTCTTTAATAAAGTGATATCTAATATCAATGTGCTTTGATCGTTTACTATTTTCGTAACTATTCGCCATATCAATCGCACCCTTATTATCTACATACAATACAGTTTTTACATTTTCGTTCAAATCTTCGCTTAATCGTTTAATATTTATTTGTTCACATGCGCTGACAGTGGCAGCTATATATTCTGCTTCTGCAGTTGATAAAGAAACACATCCTTGTTTTCTGGATAACCATGATATAGCATTTTTACAATACATTGTTACTGATCCACTTATGCTCCTCCTATCTTTTTTGTCGTTTGCATAATCTGCATCTGAGTAAGTTTCAATTGACATTTGATTTGACTTTACATATGTTAATGACAAATCTATAGTAGTGTATAAATATTTTAACACTCTTTTTGCTTCTAACCATGCTGATTGCGTTGGTTTATCTAGACATTGACTCAAATAGCTTGTTGCATAGGATATATCTGGCCTAGTGCCTGTACTTATATACATTAATCCTCCGATTAATTCCCTATATGGAACATTAACAATCTCTTCGCTTGAATCTATTTGATAACCTTTTGTTATTGGAATCTTTGCTCCTTTACTCTCTATCATTCTAAATCTTTCAACCATTTTTCTTATGTGTTTACTTTGAGATAACTTTAATTTTTCTTTTGATCTTTCTATTTCCATACCTAAGAAGTTTTTTACATTGCCTAAATCTTTCGCATTATATTCTTTCTTTAGTTCAGATATAATAAACTTTACATTCTCGTCACTTCCAGTTATAAGTATATCGTCTACAAACACAATTAACCATACATTCTCGCCAATATAAAAACAACAATCATTTTTAGATCTTTTTAACTTGATACTACTTGCAAAACTATTAAATGTTTCGTTCCAACATTTTGGGCTTTCCTTTAGTCCGTACAAACCTTTATTCATTTTAAAAACTTTATTCCTTTCAATATTTATTCCTTGTGGTGGATTTACATAAATTTCAGATTTTAAGTTACTGTTCAAAAATGCCGTTGGGATATCCAACTGCTTCAATTGCCACCCTTTTTGAATAGCCTGAGAAATTAACAATCTAATTGTTTGCAATCTAGCCACTGGGGCATAGTTATTTGCGCTATAATTTACATTTTCTTGAAAACCTCTTGCGACAATTCTCGCTTTCTTTACACCGTCATCTTTGGTTTTAAAAATCCATTTAGAGTCTATAATTTTCTTATCTTTTGGTTTAGGAACTACTGTCCATGTGTTCATATTTGTATGAGCATTTATTTCTTTATTTATAGCTTCTTGCCACCCATCATTTAAGTTTATTGCTTCATCATATGTTATTGGATCTTTTCTTAAAAATAAACAATATGCAGTATGCAATTCGTATTCAAAATCTTTTTTATATCTTTCCGGTACTTTAATTGTTCGTGTTCTAGTCTTTCGTTCTTCATTAATAACATTTCTTTCATCAATACTACTATCATCACTACTATTCTCGTTTTCTACTTCACTATCACTTGATTCATTACTTTTTTCGGTTTCACTATTATTTTCGTTATTTACTTCGTTCTCACTTGACTTATTATTTTCGCTTAATACATCGCTTTCATTTAATATGAATTGCTCTGATAACTCATTTCTATTTTTATCGTTTACAAACTTATAATCACTTTCATCAAATTCTACATCTCTGGAGATTATTATCTCTTCTGTTTGAGGGTTCCACAAACGATACCCATTGCTACTATAACCTACCATTCGAGTTTCAATACTTCTTTCGTCAAGTTTAAATTTACGTGGTAAAATTACCGCCCACGCTTTTGAACCAAATACTCTTAACCTTTTTAAATCTAATTTTCCGTAATACATTTCGGCTGGAATTTTAAAATTTATTGCTGCAGATGGACATCTGTTTAACTGATAAGCTGCGCACATAAATGCTTCTGTCCATAAGTATTTTGGTAACCCTGTTTCATTTATCATTGTTCTAGCTTTATTGTACAAAGTTCTATTAAGTCTTTCTGCTACACCGTTTTGTTGTGGTGAATAAGGTCTAGTATACTGAATAATAATTCCGTTTTCGTAACAAAATTTTCTGAATAAATTTGAAATGAATTCGCCGCCATTGTCACATCTTATCCTTTTTACATTTACATCTTTTTGCGTTTGAATTTCTTTAATATAATGTATAAGGTTATTTTCAGCTTCACTCTTATTTTTAAGTACATACAGTTTTACAAAATGAGAATAATCGTCCGTTATAGTTTGAAAATATTTTTGACCTTCATTTGACATAGGTGTCACCGGACCAGCTATGTCTGTGTGTATTAACTCACCAATTTGTCTGCTTCTTGGTAGTTCTTGTTTAATAAATGGCTTCCTTACGCTTTTGTTTTTCATGCATGAATTACATTTTTTGTCGGACATGGGTAGTTTCATTGTTGATAACCCCTTTTTATTTAAATGACCCAATCTCAAATGCCATATATTATTGTTTGAGCATACATTTGCTTCTTCAAACTTAGAATTATCTTTAAGTAATCCATTCAAATAAAATAAACCGCACCTTTCTTTGCAATGCCACACTGCATCATTTTTAATTAACGTTACCTTTAATGGTTTAAATATAACTTCAATACCTTTATCTATTAACCCTTTTACTGACAAAATATTATGAAATAAACCCGGAACAATTAATGCATCAATAGTTACTTCCCTTCCGCATGATAACATACAAATTTTACCTTGTTTCTTTGCAATTAATGCATCGCCGCTTGCGATTTTTATTCTTGTACACGTTTCCATGACAATAACATTGGTCATGTATTTTTCATATTCTTGTTGTATTAAGTGTTCTGTTGCACCTGAATCAATTATCCAATCAATATTGTCTGTGTTCACTGTTGCCTGATAACATTCTAGCTGCGTCGTTGCTACGAAATTGTAGTTTTCTTCTGTCTTGCTCATGTGTGTCTGATTTTGATTTGAATTTCCTCTATGCTGTCCTCGACCTCGATTATACTGGAATCTTCCACGACTGAAGTTGGATTGTGCACGTCCACGACCACGAAAATTTCCTCTCTGTTTGCCATTATTTGTGTTGCTAAAACACTCTGACTCTATATGTCCAGTACGCCCACATTTGAAACATTCGTATCTTGCACTAAATGCTGCTTCACTTCTATTTGTTGATGTCTTTTCACCTCTCTTTAATTCGTCGTCTAACAAACACGTTTTTACAAAATCAACAGTCAAGTCTTTTTCCGCACTCATTGTTTCTATGGCAGTAACTACATTATCATACGACGATGGTAATGTTAGTAATAGATGACACACTTTATCAGACTCATCCATTTTAGTGCCTGATGATTCTATGCTATTTATTAATGCATCATATTTTAGGAAATGATCTTGTAATTTGTCACTTACTTTGCATTTTAGCGTTAAAAGTTGTCTTTTCAGATGTAATTTGTTTACTGCGCTTTTTCTTTCGAAAATGTTTTCTAAGCAAGTCAACATTTCTTTAGCATTTCTTGCTTTCTGCACATATGAGATGTATTTGTCGGTTATACATTTTACAATAGTTGATCTAGCTTTAGCATCTTTTTCTTTGTTCAGTTCCTTTCCAGGTTGTAAAGGTTCGATTGCTTCTTTTACTCCTTTTTCTTCTAGTATAAGATATACTCTGAATTTCCAATGTGTAAAATTTGTTCCCTCTTTCAGTTGCGGGTACACCACGATCCCTTCACCGGTCGCTGTCGCCATTTTTCTTTGTTCTGCTAAACACGTTTTTTGCACTTTTTTAAATTTACCCTTATTTTATCAAATAAAGCGATTTTTCAAAAAACTTTTTGTCTCTCCCCTGGGCCCATAACCTCTTAGGGATTTTAGGGTGGGTTCAATGAGGGTTTAACACTTTACACAAATAATATATTGTTTTACTCAAAACTTCGTTACATGCTTTCGTCTTGTTGCAGAGGAGAGTGTCTTGTTACACATGCGCACTCACACAAGCCACGTTGCCACTTCTATTCCCAACAGGATATAGTAGGTCTGGCTGAGATACGAAGAAGAGGAGAACAGCAGATTACCCTAAAATCAGGAAATACCTTATATTTCAGAGGAAACGAAGAGAGCTCCGATGGAGGAGTAGGTTTCATAATACATAAAAAACATACAAAACAGATCCTACACATAGAGAGCATAAGCCCCAGAGTATGCTTTATAATACTGAAACTAAACCAAAGATATAACATAAAGATCATCCAAGTGTATGCCCCAACATCACACCAACAATCCTCAATCATCAACACCAACATCCCCAAACACACACAGAGGAAGAAATCGAGACCTTCTATGAAGACATCTACTCTGCAATGTCAAAAACTCCAACATACTATACACTAATAGTTGGAGATTTAAACGCCAAGCTGGGTAAGAAGCAAGACGACCGCGAAATTTCCCTGGGACAATACGGGATAGGAGAAAGAAATGATAGGGGAAACACCTTACTGCAATTCCTTTTAGAACATCGTATGAATGCTATGAATACCTTTTTTAAGAAAGCCGAACACCGGAAATGGACCTGGGCGAGCCCTGACGGAAATACACGAAACGAAATAGATTTCATCATCACGGATAAAAAACAAATCGTACAGGATGTCACAATACTCAACCGGGTGTCAGTGGGAAGCGACCACAGGATGCTAAGAGCAAAAGTTGTGCTACGATTGAAAAAGGAGAGAAGACTGCTTGCAACATCAAAGAGCAAAGAACAAACTACAGTGAACAATAACGGGGAATACAAGAAATCCATAGCAGAACGACTAGGACACGGTAACATTGAGGAAATGAGTATAGAAACCTTGAGCAATGAAATCGTAACATCGATACAAGAGGCAAAACAGATACATGGTACGAAACTGAACAGGGAAGAAGGGAAACTATCAGCAAACACACGACAACTTATGAAACAAAGACGAGAAAAACTACAAAATCACCTACTACATACAGACCAGCTGAGAACACTAAATAAAGAAATATCAAAGGCCGCAAGGAACGATATTAGAAACTATAACAAAACACGGATAGCGAAGACTATCGAAGAGAACAAAAGCATGAAAGTATTGAGACAGAAAATAACACCTGGAAAAGCAGAAATTACCAAACTCGAGGACCAAAACGGGCAAACTATCAGGAACAAAGAAGAGATCCTGGAAATCGTAAAACGCTTCTATTCAAATCTCTATAGCGCTCAAGAAACACCAGAGCCGGAATATACCCGTACCATCCCCCAAATTTTAAACCAAGGATCAGAAGATCTACCGGAGATAACCCAAGAGGAAATCTCAAAATCAATTACGGAAATGAAAAATAACAAGGCGCCCGGGGAGGATGATATTGCGATCGAACAGATTAAGGAAGGGGGAGTCGAGCTATTAGAAGCCATAAAGAGTTTATTCAACAAATGTCTCACGGAAGGAATAATACCAACAGCATGGGACAATGCAATCATTGTTATTATTCACAAAAAGGGAAACACGGCTGACCTAAAAAACTACAGGCCAATAAGCCTGCTTTCGCACCTCTATAAACTCTTCACCAAAATCATAACTAGACGCCTCACAACCAAACTTGACCTTTATCAACTGCCTGAACAAGCAGGATTCAGAGCCGGATACGGAACGAACGACCACCTGCAAACCATCAAAACCGTAATAGAGAAATGTGTCGAATACAACAAGCCACTCGTCCTTGCCTTCGTGGACTACGAGAAGGCATTTGACTCTATCAACCACAATGAGATGTTTAAGGCACTGGCGAATTGCCGAATAGACCATAGGTACTCGGAGACTCTACAGCACATATACAAAAATGCTACCGCATGCGTTAAACTACACGAAAAAAAGGACAGATTCAGAATACAACGCGGCGTCCGACAAGGTGACACCATCTCGCCTAAACTATTTACAAACCTCATGGAGTACATGTTCAAGACCATAGAACTAGAAGATATGGGCATAAACATCAATGGCGAAAACCTCAACCATCTACGGTTCGCAGACGACATTGTGCTAATTTCGGATAGCCTAGATAAGACTGAAAAAATGCTTAAGAAGCTGGCAGAACAATCACGAAAAGTCGGCCTTAAAATAAACATCTCGAAAACGGAATTTATGACCAACCTAGTACCTTCCCGAAACTTTATAATGGAAGGGATTGAGATCCGGCAAGTCACCTCATACAAGTATCTAGGCCACGAGATTAAAATCGGCAGAGACAACCAGACACATGAGATTGGAAGGAGGCTAAGACTAACGTGGGCAGCCTACGGAAAACTAAAACACATTTTCAAATCCGACATCCCCAACTGCCTAAAACGTAAGGTGTTTGACCAGTGCATCCTACCAGTCTTAACATACGGAGCGGAGACTCTAACACTCACACAAAAGTCCGTCCAAAAGATCAGAGTGGCGCAACGAGCCATGGAACGTTCCATGCTCGAAATTACATTGCGAGATAAAGTGCGGAATGAAGTACTAAGACAGCGATCTGGGGTTAGCGATGCAATTGAAGTAATAACCAAACTAAAATGGAACTGGTCCGGGCATGTCGCAAGGATGCGAAACAACAGATGGACCAAAAAGATCCTGGAATGGCGACCTAGACAGGAGGCATACAGAAGTAGACGCCCACCCACCCGATGGACACACGATGTGAAACGCATCGCCACCAACTGAATGCAAGAAGCACAAGATAGAAGTAGATGGAAGATGTTAAGAGAGGCCTATGTCCAGCAGTGGACGAGACAGGCTGAATAAAGAAGAAGATGACATCATGTGATGTTGATCGACCAAACAGAAAGAGTTTTAATTTTGAAAATTTGAAAAAGTATGTGATTGTGTACTGCAATAATTGCAATAACGTTAATGAAACGGAAGGGGAATAAAATTGTTCTTATTTATTTTTCACATAAAATAAATAAGATGTGTTTTCATTAAACTATACTTTAAAGTTATTGTTATTTTTAACTCCATATTTTTTCCTTATTTTAGATTTTTTGGTCCATATTATATGTACATATTTTGTAATTTTTAAAGCATATTTATCCGAGCCCTACTTATATGTATAATATAAAAACTCTTAAAAACCAAACAGTCAATTCTACAAAATAGACTTGCAGATATGTTATTCTTTCTTGAACAATCTAGCCTACAATTTAAAGAAATGGGTTATTTTAGAAAGACACCGATTACCAGCATGAAGAAACTCACAAATAATAACATATGATTAAAGCAAAAATAACAATATGTGCTCCATCAAGCGGTTACATAAATCGTTATTACTCTATCACTCCATTAAACGGTCGAATTTACATATTGCATAATAACATTTCCAATAAATATATGATTTAATATAGTTGGTGACAAAGCAACCTTATTTCTTCAACACAATTTACTTACTCTGCTAATAAGTAGATTGAAAGACTTATTTAGACAATATAATATATAATATTAATAAACAACAATATAATATTAATAAATAACAATATAATATTAATAAACATGTACAGTATAGTTAAGTCTTATATAATGTCTTATTATCTGTGTGATCTTGTCTGGTCTTGTATGGCCTTGTCTTGTCTTATCTGGTTACGTCTTGTCTTGTCAGGTCTTGTATGGTCATGTCTGGACTTGTTTCGTCCTGTCTGGTCTTGTCTGGCCTTGCCTGGTCTTGTCTGCCCGTTCGGCAAAAAGATAACATGAAGACCTCTTAAACGTAACATTTTTAGACTCCGACATCCAAAATAGTTATTTGGAAGTTAACATAAAGATTTCATAAACGACCCTTATGCGATACCTCTAAGAGATCTTTGAAAAGATGTCAGAATGATAATATTTTTGTGTCTAAGACAG
This sequence comes from Phosphuga atrata, assembly GCA_944588485.1. Lineage (NCBI taxonomy): Eukaryota > Metazoa > Arthropoda > Insecta > Coleoptera > Silphidae > Phosphuga > Phosphuga atrata. Next base: position 5,873,214 of record OX155901.1, read on the forward strand.
TAGTTCCCAAAGTATGGGTTGCGACCCACCGCGAGTGGGTCAACTGACGACCACTAGTTGGTCCTGAAAAATTGGACGAGAAATCGACCACCAGAGACAAATATCTAAACCACTAAGACCACTGACGGTTACGAACCGAAATCGCGGGGCGCTCGGTCAACAAACAAATTATTCGTGAAACGTCCGTAGAAATTTTCAAGCCAATTGATTCTTCTACCAAAGAAAAAGGTTTACAATGGAAAAACTGTGGCGGCATATGTACTGACGGTGCGCGGGCTATGCGCGGGAATAATAGCAGTGTGGTTACAAAATTTTTTGAACAAAGTCCTTATGCTTTGCGGACACACTGTAGCCTTCACAGAGGAGCACTGGTGAAACATTACCTAAGGATTTGAAAACAGTACTAAATACTGCTGTGATAATTGTAAATTATAGTAAATCAAGACTTAATGCCGGTCCAGACACTCCGTTTTGCACAACGTTTTGTCTGCACAATTCAACACGTTGCAGATAAAACGTTGCGTGTAGACAGGAAATCTACGCAGTTTTGAGAAATGCGCGAAGAGGGTACAGTTGCAGCGATAACTGAGCTTAAGAGCATAGCTATCCATGAACTGTGCAGACAAGTCGGCGCATGTGGACGGTAGCTCCGTTTTCCGATTCATTTTGTTCCTCAGTTTCTTTGTACGTGTTTATTTAATATACTTATTATTATTAGTATATTATATCTCTATAAAGAGCAACTTATATTATGAATAATAAACTCTATATTAAGACCCAACAATTTTATTTTATTTTATTTGCTCTTAAAACATTTTTAGGGTTCCGTACCGAAAACCGAACCCTTATAGGATCACTTTGTTGTCCGTCTGTCTGTCTGTCTGTCTGTCTGTCCGTCTGTCTGTCTGTCAAGACCATTTTTCTCAGGAACGCGTAGAGGTAACAAGTTGAAATTTGTATCAAATACTCGGGTCTGCGGTCTCTTTCAGCTGTGACAAAATCAAACTTGTAAGTCAACGCGATCAAAAGATATGACCGTTTATGTCGCATATTTTGCGATTTCACAAGGGCATCAAAACCTATAGGGTACTTCCCGTTGACCTAGAATCATGAAATTTGGCAACAAGTGGTGTCTTACAGCACATGTAAAGGAAAAAATCTGAAAACCGTAAATATGTAGTTTAATTACAATAAAAATGCGAATTTATTATTAGAAACTTATGAAAATACACTCATGTGTTGCGTCGTATTGTTAGGCAACAGAAGCATATGGGTTGCATACAGTTAGGTCCTCCTCCTCCTATATTTTTTGGTAGTCAATTGCCCAAAAGCAGTCAATTGAACGACTGAATGTTAAGAGAATCGAAATAGATCTAGAAATAGTTAATATATTACTTTATATTAGATCTAGAAATAGTTAGATCTTAATATATGTTAGTGAATAAGTGTAATACTAAAATAAAGTTTTATCATAATCGTCTTTTCGTTTCCTTTTTATAAGTTTAAAAATAATCGTGTAATTCAGTTAATTCTTAATGTAAGTTACTGAATAAGGGTGATAGTAAAATAAAGATTTATCATAATCGATTTATTATAATCGTCATTCGCTTTCTTTTGGTAACTTTTAAAATATTTTAGTTTTGGCTTGCAATTTGAAAAAGGTCTCTCGTCAAGAATTTCATATCATATAAGTAAGTAAGATTTCGTGTTTAAGTAGCTAACTAAAGTCGTGTGAAGTTGGCCCCCGAAATTTTGAAAAATTTAAATTTTTTTAGAGTTCTGGCAAGATTTCGAATAGTTCTAGAGTTCTTGCTTGAAAATTGCAATAGTTCCGGGGAATTTCGGGCAGAAATCGAGAAAAACAAATTTTGGGCCAACTTCACGCAGCCCCCTATTTTTCAGGAAAAATAGTTCTGATGTAATATTCCAGTTCCTTATATAGAGTTCTAGAGTTCTCAATCGATAATGAATATAATTCTACTTTTTTTTTTTCAAAATTTTTTAATTTTTGAAAAATTAAATTGTACTAAGGCAAAAAAAGATTGTACTAAGGCAGATAAACAAAAAATGCTTATCAGACATTTTTGTAAAATCAATATTTATAAATTTATTTACAAAAAACTTTCGACGAAGATAAAAAATAAAAAAATACAAGAGTTCTGATAAGAGTTCTGAGTAGCCCCCGGAGAGCTCTGAACAAATAACCAATATAATTTCTTTGTCAAACCAATATTAAAGAAGTTATAAGCAAAAACGAGGTGCTAAATTTTTTTAAATTACAGAATTCCAAAAAAATATTTTTTTCCGTAAGTTCTGTTAAGAGTTCTGGGTAGCCCTTCGAGAGTTCTGAACAAATCTCTTTTATAATTACCACGTCCGACCAATATTAAAGAAGTTATAAACAAAATATGCGGCCCGAAGTTTTTTGAACATTAAAGAATAAATAAAAAAAAAATGTCGTGACTTTTGATAAGAGTTCTGAGTATCCCCCGGAGAGTTCTGAACAAATAACCAATACAATTTCTTTGTCAAACCAATATTAAAGAAGTTATAAGCAAAAGCGAGGCGCAAATTTTTTGAAAATTTCAGAATTCGAAATTTTTCAAAAGAAGTTATAAAAGAGATTTGTTCAGAACTCTCGAGGGGCAACCCAGAACTCTTTACAGAACTCATGGAAAAACAAATTTAAAAAAAAAAATTGAAAATTCTGAAATTTTCAAAAAATTAGCGCCTCGCTTTTGCTTATAACTACTTTAATATTGGTTTGACACAGAAATTGTATAGGTTATTTGTTCAGAACTCTCCGGGGGCTACTCAGAACTCATATCAAAACTCATGAAACATTTTTTTTTTGTAATTCTGTAATTTTTTTAAATTTTGCGCCTCGTTTTTGCTTATAACTTCTTTAATATTGGTCGGGCACTGTAATTGTAAAAGAGATTTGTTCAGAACTCTCGAGGGGCTACCCAGAACTCTGAACAGAACTCATAGAAAAAAAATTGTTTCGAAGTCTGTAATTTTCAAAAATTTTGCGTCTCGTCTCGTTTTTGCTTATAACTTCTTTGATATTGGTCGGACATGGTAATTATAAAAGAGATTTGTTCAGAACTCTCGAGGGACTACCCAGAACTCTGAACAGAACTCATGGAATTTTTTTTTTTTTTCGAATTCTGTAATTTTCAAAAAAAATTGCGCCTCGTTTTTGCTTATAACTTCTTTAATATTGGTCGGACATGGAGATTATGAAAGAGATTTGTTCAGAACTCTCAAAGGGGCTACCTAGGACTCTTAACAGAAGTCAAGGTTTTTTTTTTTTTTGGAATTTTGTAGTTTTCAAAAATTTTGCGCCTCGTTTTTGCTTATAACTTCTTTAATATTGGTTTGACAAAGAAATTGTATTGGTTATTTGTTTAGAACTCTTCGGGGGCTACTCAGAACTGTTATCAGAACTCTTGTATATATATTTTTTATCTTCGTCGAAAGTTTATTATAAATAAATTTATAAATATTGATTTTAGAAAAATGTCTAATAAGCATTTTTTGCTTATCTGCCTTAGTACAATCGAAAACCGTTAACAGATTTTTTTTAATTTTTCAAAAATTACAAAATTTTGAAAAAAAAAAAAGTAGAACTATATGCATTATCGATTGAGAACTCTAAAACTCTATATAAAGAACTGGAATATTACATCAGAACTCTTTTTCCTGAAAAAGAGGGGGCTGCGTGAAGTTGGCCCCCAAATTGTTTTTCTCGATTTCTGCCCGAAATTTTCCGGAACAATTGCAATTTTCAAGCAAGAACTCTAGAACTATTCGAAATCTTGCCAGAACTCTAAAAAAATTTTAATTTTTCAAAAATTTGGGGGCCAACTTCACACGACTCCTAACTAACTACTCAGTGACCTCTTGTATCTAGGATAAAACGAGACGCGCACGAGCAGGGCGTCGCGGGGCAAGTACAAGGGCGGGAGGTCGGCCCAGGTCGGCTCTTTTGTAGTGAGCGGCAGAAATACGAAATTTTGTTTTGCATTCAATAACTTCGTACTCCTGCATATCGTTATTTACTCAATGGCTACAGTTCATTTAATCGTTAACGACAACATTATCTTACACGATGTAATATTTATGCCCGGCGATGGCAGTTGCTTGTTTCATGCTATAGCTTTTTTAATTTATAATTCAACCAATTTTGGACAAACACAGCTTTTGAGAACTACAATAGTTGTATATATATATACATATATATATATATATATATATATATATATATATATATATATATATATATATATGTAATAATTGGGACATTGGGACAATTTACTTGCAAGGTCCAAACGGATCCGAAATTTTTGCAGTTTGCGATAAAATTCGAGCGTTAATGAAAACACCTATGTTGTGCAAAACAATTGAGGAAAGCAAGTATCATTGTTTTGAAACTCTTGAAACTTTTATTATAGAAAACCAAGTGCAGCTAACTTTTAACGTAGTGTCCACTCATTTATCGCAATATCCACTTATTTATCGCTGTTAAAAAATAACTTCGACGTCTATTTCCGGGAAGATAAGAAAAAGCTCGAGACGATGAATTGGATTTGTAAACCCAATTTACGATTATCTACCAATGAAAATGTCAACAAAAGCAAATAAAGTTTTGTCAGAAGAAACGTCATTGAATAATAAGTAAGCAGTTAACGAAATTCTGGCTCTCAGTTTCTGATAACGTGATAACTAGAGGTCGGACTTTAAGGTCACAAAAACTATCAGAGAAGGTAGGCAAAAGGCAAATAAATTAATGAAAAAAGGCTATAAATTTACAGTTTTAGGTCGCTAAAAAGGCCATTACTTGCTCTAAATTTTATTTATAAATTTTAATTTTTGTTGGAATCTAGGTCAGTTTTTGGGTATTTGGAACAATGATTAATACTCTTAGTCTTTTTTTCAAGGTTTCGTCCATTATTTTCGGACTTCTCCAAAGAAGCTAGAACATTAAGAAGCTACAACATTATCTTCCACTTACCGAATTATTTCTATAAAATTATATTCACCGTCATAAAATTCAAATTATTAAATTTTATGACGGTGACATTTAAATAAGTTATTTATTGTGAATATGTAATATTCTAGCTTCCTTAAAGAAGTCCGAAAATAAAGGACGAAACGTCGGAAAAATAGACTTAATACTCTTTCTTTCATTTCTTCGTCTTTTTTTCATTGTTTCAAATACCCAAGAACTGACCTAGATTAAAAAAAAAAATGGAACGAAAACCTGAAAACATTATATATTTTAATTTTCATTAATTGTTATATGTGTAGCACACCATCAGTTTTTCTAAATTATCTTCCGTCAGCCGTTGACGACGGTCAGATAATATGGTCTTGTAGAAGGAAAATTACCTCTCCACATCGCACGATGTTAGTGGTGCAAATTTATAATTTGGGATGTGTGATATGGTCAATTTTTCTGGCATTTCAGCATTTTCGCCAGCCAATAATTTTGAAATATTATTCAGAAAAGCAAATCCAGTGTTTTTATTTATTACTTTTGTCAATTTTTCGTATGCTTTTCGACCCACTTGTCCTGGGGTTGACATCAGGGACTCCGTTACATTATTGATAATGCCAAATGTTTCCACCAAAGGTGAGGTATTTGTTTCAAGTAGCTTTATACCATCAACAAGAATTTTGAAATTACTCTTGATATAAATTAAATCGTTTTGATGTTCGGTTTCGCAAAGTACATTTTTGCATCTTTTATAGCCCTAGCCGCATCAGAATCAAAATCTTGTATTACCTTAAACATTTGAAATTTACTAGTAGGAATATTTTCAACAAATAGAGAATCAAGTCTTTACCTGTTTAATTGATTCAAAATTGTCGCAATAAAAGAAGGCAGCTTTCAGCCAAGTGCCCCATCGTGTTATTATTGGCTCAGGAGGCAGCGGTAGGGCTTGTAAATGGTCTCTATATACTTGAATTCTTAACGGAGATTTGAGAAATACCTTTTTTGTGCTGGCAATTAGTCCGTTTACGTTTTCATATTCGTTACGTATTACTTCACATACCAAATGCAATGCGTGAGCTAAGCAAGTGACATGTATAAGATTTGGGTAAAAAATCTTCAAACTTAAGCAGATTTCACCATATATGCAGCTGCATCTGAATAATATAATTTAACTTTATCATGCTGGATACCATTTGGCCATAATAATGCTAAAAAAAATGTAGGTAACTACCTGTAGACAAAATTTAGACTCGTACCTACTTAAATTATCGTTAATAAAACGTGATATTGTAGCATGATTTGCTTTTTCTAAAATTTTGCAGGCCAATAAATGAGCTTTTCAAGGGCCTTCATCGGTTAGTTTTCCTACTATCAAATTTGCAACATATCGTCCCATGGCATCAGTTGTTTCGTCTACACATATGTATATATCATGGAGACCAATAGCAGTTCGTATGTTTTCAATAGACTAAAAATTTAAAATATTTATAATTTTTTTATATTAGGAACAATTTTGTCTTTTTTAAACTTTGAAGGTACCTACAGTTAAAAAACACAGAATTGTCCCTAACTGCAGATAATTTAATTTCATTAAAGTAGAAATCAAGATTTGTGTAAGTATCCTATGATTTTGTTAAATTAATTTGAATACCTTGTCGTAACATTTAGACAAATAGTTTTTTCGTAGTGTAGATTCACTGGGTACATTCTTTTTGCAATATTTCTCCAAGAATCCCTTAAATTCAGTGATTTCCAATTAAAAAAAAAGGTATATTTGCGGCCACTAAAGCTGTACATAAATCTAAATAAAACTCATTTTTCACCTGACTTTGCTCATTTAAAGTATATAGAGTTAATAGTGATTGCCTCAAATTTTTGGTTTTATTTTCTTTATGGAGAGATGTTTTTAAATGCTGCTCAACATGGCTACTCTTTTTAAATACCACCTACAATTATACATTTAACATCAGTAATGTTTCAGTTTGTGTTTAATGGTGAAAAATTGTAGAACTTACTATTTTACTGCAGGCGCTGCAAAATACACCGTCCCCATCCAATTTCAGTTCGGATATACCTGATATCCATTCTTTTACTTTTCTATTAAGGGGTGCCTTTTGTTTTGGAATTTTAAATAAAAAAACGTTCAAAATCACTTTTGCTCAACTACAACACAAGACTACAAGGGCCAAACAAACAGCAGAAACAACTGATATAAAGGCAATGACTACAGTGGGAAGGGAACTTTCAAATATTACGTTATTTATTCATCTGTAGAAGGGCTAGGTTTTCAAGGATTGGCTGAGAAAATTAAAGAGTGGAGGGAATAGTTGGTTGCGTAAGTTTCGCGGTATTTTAACAAAAGAAAGGGGATGATCAAACAAATCGGTCTGTGACACCGCTAAAAACAAAAAACAAAAAAATTCGTCTGGTGAAGGTAGGATGGCTTCTCAAAGACTGGTCACAAATCTAATTTATGATAAAAAGACCTAAATTGCATAAGAAAATGCCAAGAATACAAAATAGACACAGAAATAGGCAAATATATGTAAAAATAAACGAAAATAGGCAAAATACCTGGTAAAATAGGTGATAAAAAAAAAATAGTACAAAAAAGGCAAAAAAAGGCAAAATCAAATAGGGCTCTAATGATTCAGAATTTACTAAAACAAATTTGTGTATTATTAGAAAGTCGATGCCTGAAAAACTGACGATAGGCGTTTTGCCTAAAATCCGATCTCTAGTGATAACTATCCGTGTTAGTTTGATGAAGCTATGCAAGTCCTCCTTCCCTTCAGTACCTCATACACAAGTAAGGCGGGCGGGATTGATATTAAAACTAAATACTGCAATAAATTATTAACAAATGCATACTTTTCATTAAAAAATAGCACTCCTTGTATTTAAATATTAACACTTTGGATCGGAACTGAATGTTTTGTTTTTCTTCTCTGAACAGACCTTCATTCATATAGTTTTGCGCCTTTTTCCTTCATGCAAACTAAGTGGTGAGTCCCGAATTTGGAACTTTTTGTTAGGTGTACAGTCAACTTTGGGAACCACTAGTCTAAAACATCAATTTAAAGAGATCATTTAGTCAGTTAAAGTTAACGCTTATATCAGTAAAAACCTTTGTTACCCTAAGGTGTAAAGGAAAAATAATACTTATGATACATAAAATAATACTTGATAAATAATTAATATAATAACTCCGAAAAAAAAAAGAGATAAGTTCTAAGATCGAAAAAGAACTAGAAATGGTAGAGGTATCCGTACGGGAAGAGGATGTTGAAAATACACGGAATAATTTAAAAACTAAAATAACAAATATGCAGGAAAAAGACATTGAATTCACGGCAACCAATAAAAAAACAGGAATGGATGACGCGGAAAATATTAGACCTCATGAATGACAGACGGAAATACAAGGCAATTCCGACAGAATACAAACGTTTAAATAGGATCATATCATTAGGAAAAAGTGCCGGGATGCGAAAGAGATCTGGATGTCGGCAAAGTGCCAAGAAATATAACAACTACAAGGAAAATATGACACCTTCAATGTTCATAAAAAAGAAAAAGAATTTACAAAAGACACAGAAAACATCAAGGAGCAATCTTAAGAGACGATAACAACTAGATAATTCTAGGAGAATTATCTCGTTTAAAGCTAAGCTTGAGACATGGAAAAAATATATCGAAACACTTTTTAATGATGATAGACCTTGCTCTCCACCTCCGATAGATCACATATTGAATGAGAAGGCTCCAGAAATAACCAGATACGAAGTTGTGCATACAATAAAAGCACAGAAAAACGGAAAAGCTACCGGTGCCGATAAAATCAACGTTGAATGCTTAAATTGATTGCAGATAATGAAGGTAAAGGTCTAGACTTAATAACAGATTATATAGCTCAAGCAAGATACCGTCAGATTGGCTTAAATCAACATTCGTGACCCTGCCAAAGAAACCCAACGCCTCACAATGTGATGACTATCGGATGATAAGTCTTATCCCATGTCCTGAAAACCTTTCTTAGAATCAACCACACGCGAATCTACAAGAAGTGCGAATATCAGATGGACAACACCCAGTTTGGATTCCGAAACTGACTCGGAACACACACTCGCACTCTTTTCCCTAAATGTAATGACACAAAGATGCAGAGATATGAATGTGAATGTATTTTCATGTTTCATACACGATCAAAAGGCGTTCGACTGTGTAAATCATCAGAAGATGATCGGAATTCTAAGAACAACCGGAGTCGACGAACAGAACCTACGTTTCATATCAGAACTTTATTGGCAACAAACGGCGGTAGTAGAGATGGATCAATAAACATCGGAAGATATACAAATCAGACGGGGTGTTCGACAAGGTTGCGTCTTGTCTCCACTCCTGTTTAATCTGTATTCGGAAACTATATTTAGAGAAGCACTGGATAGAGTCCAGGGCGGAATCAAGATTAATGGAACCCCAATAAACAGTATCAGGTACGCCGATGATACGGTTATAATAGCCAACGATGTACAAGAACTACAAAGCATCATAGATTCCGTATGTTTGGATTGCATCTCAATGTCTCAAATTATTCTATAATTATTTGCATCTCAAATTATTGGTCTTTTCTAAGACTCCAATAAATGCACCTGCGTGTCAAGGAACAAACAATCGAGCAACGGACCTCAATAAAATATCTGGGGGCTAACATCAATAGTCAGTGCGACCCGAAAAGGGAAATACTTTCAAGAATTAAAAAGCGAGAAAAATCTTCATGAATATGAAATCATTTTTTACAAGACTAGTCCTCAGTTTGGTAATCAGAACTCGAATGATCAGATGCTACGTCTTCTCTGTCCTACTCTATGGATGTGAAAGCTGGACACTAAATTCACAGACCTAAAGGAAAATAGAAGCCATTGAAATGTATGTGTATAGACGGATGCTGCGAATTTCATGGGTACAAAGGTTCACCAACGATGAAGTACTCCAGCGCATGCACAAACAAAACGAATTACTGAACACCATCAAGGAAAGAAAAATGCAATACCTGGGTCATGTGATGAGAGGTGACAAATACGAAATATTACGCCTCATAATAGAGGGCAAAGTAAATGGGAAAAGATTATTAGGAAGACGCCAGAACTTGTGGCTGAAAGATTTGAGGATATGGTTCCACCGCTCGTCTGCAGAAATCTTTCGTGCTGCAGTTTCCAGAGCTAAAATTGCCATTTGGATAGCCAACCTTCGGCAGAAAATGGCGTGATAAGAAGAAAAATATAATAATATGATCTTCTTATTCTTTCGAATAGGCCTACTTTGGACCACGCTTGTTCAACTGTTGGGCTTTGACCTTTGTCCAATATTGTCGCATTTTCTGCCGGTGTAATTCCTTTCTCTCTTCTGTCTAGGGGGTACCCTGAAATCCCTGAAATCCACGGACTTCCTTTAGGGTGCGTCTCACAGACTGTCTGTTTTTGAGATCTGTTATTCCCAGTTCTTTAATATCCTTCTCGGTCTCTGTCAACCAAGTGGTACCTCTTTTTTTGTCAGAAGGTGAACAGACGGTTGGTTAGTCGGTTTGGAGGCAATCTTGCAATGTGGCCATAGTAAGCTACCCTTCTTTTCCTTGCACAGTCAGAGAGCATCTCAATATTTTCGTAAAGCTCAGAGTTATGCCGTTTTCGGAATTGCCCATCTTCCTTTACCGGGCCTAGGATCTTCCTGAGGATTCTTCTCTCTCTTATTTCTAATTTCTCTATTAGACCCCTTCGGTTCAAGGAAAGACACTCCATGGGATATAGGGCTTCTGGTCGTAAGACTGATGTGTAGTGCTTAAGTTTCAGGTTGCGTGACAGGCATTTCTTATTGTAAGTGTTCTTAGTCAGCCGATAGGCAAGTTCTAACTTGCTGACTCTCTTGGATAATGATGCTCTTTCTGATAAGTTGGGTTCAATCCATTCGCCGAGATACTTAAATTTCTCAGTCCTCTTGATGTTTCCCTGTTCTAGTAACATCTCTCTGTTTGCTTCTTTGATGTTGGAGAAGAATTCTGTTTTCTCCACAAAAGGAAACAACAAATTCTGTATTATTAGTTGCTGAAAAGCTCTTATCGAGATTATCATGTTTGATACATTTCTGCCTTTAACCTGTAGTTCAAGATTCAAATCGTTTAGTTTTGAACTAAAGTCTGCTAAGAATGACTTATCAATTAACCACTCTTTGTTTGTAAACTGTGGGTAACTGACACCTCTTGCAGAGAGGAAACTGCTTCATGTCTTCTAATAACTCTAGAAACCGAATGAGAAATCGACTTCTACTGAGCCAACGCACATTAATGTGCAGCAAAAGTTCGTTATCATTATCCTCATTTTCTAATCTAAACAAGCGTCTCTGAAGTACACTGTCACTTATAGAATTGATTATTTTAAAAACAGTTTCCATAACATTGTGTGTATTAAGTGTGCGAGAAGCGTGAAAACTAAAGATCGACTCAAAATCACGCAGCGATCGACCGGTAGATCGCGATCGACTGGTTGGACAGCCCTGCTATGAAGTATAACTAGGTAGTGTATATTATATTTTATCCAAAACAACTTTTGTGGTAATTTTTGTGGTAAGATTTTACTTAAAGAAACATAAGAAACGATCTTATGCTCAACAAGACTCGATAAATGCTCAACTGATCTTATGCTCAACAAGACTCGAATTTCTGTTTCATCAGCGACACTTGAAGACCCACTTTGGCAGCCTGTTTTCTGAGACAGTTTACCTGCATTGTTGCCATCTCAGGAGAATCAGCAAATAGTGCCATGTTATCTGCAAAGGCCACGCAATCTACAACCAGTCCATCGTTCTTACGTCCCAGGTAGATACCACTCTGAGCTCCGAAATTGTTTAGTTCCTTGCGCCATTCTCTCATAACCTTTTCAAGGACACAGTTGAAGAGAAGTGGGGAAAGTCCATCTCCTTGTCTCACTCCAGTTTTTATTTCGAAGCTTTCTGAAATCTCGTCTCTAACTTTTGGAATAGGTGTTGGAATAGGTGTTGGAATAGGTGTTGGTCAAAGTTTCTAGGATTAGTCTGCGGGTTTTGTTGTCTAGTGCTAGTTCCTGGAGTACTTTGTTAAGCGTTTCTCTATCGATGGAATCGTAGGCCTTCCTAAAATCAACAAAGGTGACGACCACCTTGCGGTTTTTCATCTTGGAATATGCAAGTACAGTTTTAAGGTTAAGGATCTGTTGAGCACAGCATCGGGTCTTCCTGAAGCCCTCCTGGTATTCTCCCAGTTGACTATCCAACTAATTTTCTGCCCTTGTTTGTAACGCCTTCGAGAGAATCTTGTATGTTACCGGGACGAGAGAAATTCCACGGTAGTTGTTTAGATCCGTAAAATCTCTCTTTTTGTGAAGCGGATGGATCAGAGCAGATTTCCAATCGGGTGGTAATTTCTCTGTTTCCCAGATGTCCTGGATGATCTCGGTTAGCTTGCTCACGGCATTGTTTCCAGCACCTTTCCACAGTTCAGCAACGATAGAGTCCTCTCCAGCTACCTTATTATTCTTAAGAAGTTGAATGATCAGGCCAACTTCTTCCAATGAAGGGGAAAGCGAGTCCGGGTTTGGTGTGGTTTGTCTATAGTCGAAGTCTTCGCTGGGTGGGTCACAGTTGATTAGATTTTTAAAGTACTGAGCCAAAAGGTGGCAGTTGTCTTTGTCGTTATAAGCCAGTTTTCCTTGTGAGTCTCTGAAGTGGAGGCTTGGCGGAGCGTATTTTCTGAGTACCTGCTTAAAGGTTCCAAAGAAATCTCTGGAATTATTCTTAGCAAAGCTCTCTTCGATTTGGGTTAGTTGGTTTTGTGTGACGGTTTGTTTGGTTCCTCGTCTATTTAGAATTCCACTTCAGCCAGGCTATCTGTCTTTGGGCTATTGCATTGTCACAGTCTTCAGTCCACCACGGATGCTTCCTTCTTCTAGCGAGAGGGGCGAGTTCATTGGCCGCTTTGACAAAAGTCTCCTTCAGTTGGTCCCAGTTGTTTAAGTCTGTGTTGTTTAGTCTCTGACTCAGTTCTTGACTGTTCTTGAGTCGCTCAAATTTTACCATTTTGGAGGTTCTGTGTAATCTAGTGTTTCTAGGCTGGAGTCTTATTTTGATCTTTGAGAGGTAATGGTCTGAGTCCAGATTGGCGCTTCTTAGTACCTTCACGTTTTGTATTTCCTTTTGAGATTTGCGTGAAATGGCCACATGATCTATCTGGAATTCACCCAGGCGGGTATTAGGTGAAATCCAAGTCTTCTGCTTCCTTGGCAAGTGTTTGAAGGCTGTAGACTTTATGATCAAACCAAAAGTCCTACACAGATCCACCAATCGTTCTCCGTTGCTGTTGGTTCGCTTATGCGCCGGATAATTGCCCACTATCTTTCTGTATTTTTTCTCTCTTCCCAATTGAGAATTGAAGACACCAAGCAGTATGACGGTGTGCCTCTCTGGAAGTTTAGAGATAATATCTGCTAAGTCTTCCCAGAATTTATCAGTTCTGTCTGGATTGCGTCTGTTGTCCTGGTTGATTGGGGTATGTACATTGACTATACTGTAGCCCTTGTTTGCTCATTTGAGAGAGAGAATGGATACACGACTGCTCGGGGAGGTAAAGTCGGTGACTGAATCCAGTATCCTGTGACTGATTATAAATCCTGTTCCTAAGTGGGGTACGTTCTTTATTACCCCCTGACCCACTCTTCCTTTGAGGATTCTGTAGCCTTGGGACTCGAAGGCATGATTGTCCGTAAATCTGGTTTCCTGTACTGCTGTCAGTATTATGTTGTGTCCTGTTAGTGAATCAGTCAAATGATTAAGTTTACCCACTTTTAGCAGTGAGTTGTCAATAAATGTTGCGAAGAAGATTTGCCGTCTTGGTCTGAGTTTACGTCCGGTGATTTCAGGATGCTCCGACTCATCCTTAAAGCATGTTGGTGCGGACTCCCCAGAATCCGAAGGTCCGCTAACGTCACCATAGGTGACGGTGGATTGGTTACCACCTGGGGTAGTGCATTTAGCGAGATTTTCCTTCATGCTCAGTTGAAGAATATTCTTCATGGGACAGTGGCGAGCCAGTGTCAATGATACTACCCAAGTTGTTAGCTTGGGAGGCTTATTATTCGGGGTTGTCACTCCTAGACAGGTTGCCTTCACTACGGCTAAGGAGTCCTGTCCACCCCACTTTTCCTAGGTGCTAGGCTCCGTGCCATTTTTTACCAAAGATGTTCAAGGGGTACGTATTATTATATTACTAGGTCCAGATCTGTTTTAGATTTGTTTGTTTAATAATAATATAATATTTATATAAACAATATATAAAAAAGTAAATTTCCGAGGGCAATGAGTTTAAACCCGTTGCCCTCGGTATTTATATCATTATAATTCACTTGATATATAAATAATTTTCTTTTTTGCAGTAGGTTTTAAATTTATTTTATTTCTTTAAATAAGATAAGAAAAATAAGAAATAAGAAGAATATTTTGTAACTAGGGCGGAAAGTTGTAAATTTCACGCGAGAGCGAAAATGCGCACACTTCGTTCGTACGCCCAATGTACGAACGAAGTGTGCGCACATTCGTTCGAGAGCGTAATTGACAATACCGCACGAGTTACAGGTAATATTTTGTATTACTCATGCGAGTGGACGTATCTTACAAGTTTGGGATCCAGGGGCCATCCAAAAAAATGGAATAAAAAATTAAATGTCTTTTCAATTGTCTCCGGTGGTGTGAATTCGTCATAAGAACTCTCCTCAGTCTCCGGTATCACCATTGAATTTACACTCATTTTAAAATGTTTTCTTTATTATTATGTAATGAAATATTATTATGTAATTATTTTGTAATGAAAAAAATTCTGACACTTCACGTCAGTTTTTTAATATCGGGATCTTGATTGTGTTCATTTTATTTTTATTTATTTGTCTTTTTTTTAATGTAACCTAGCGATATTGAATATTTACATCCGTTACCCAGGTTATGTGTAAAAACAATGCGAAGTGGCTTTTCTCGTATTGATAAACGTGCGTCAGGAAGTACTTCGCACGCGTGAGTAAAAAAAATCATATTACGTAAATTGTTAGTTATAGTTGTCATGGTTTTGTTAATATGACTGACACGAGTAAAATTTCCCAATAATTGATCGACAAAGCTTAGAAAGCTAGAGCTTACATTTCTTCCTACAAAGTCCCATAGTACAATAAATTTCGAGTGGTTAAATTTTAAGTTGCACCCTAGGCAAACGCTTAGAAGAAATTGTGTTACTAGATTATTTTCAAGATTTGGAACGTTTGTAATATGCAATAATTCAATATTTTTCAAATAACTGAACTGTTTTAAATTTATTAGTCTGAACTATACAGAGCTAATAGTTTATGGACTAAATGTTAAAATCAATAAATTTAATAAAGTCGAAACTCAGCCTGAATATATAAATATATTCAACCTTTCCGGAGCTCTATAACACTAATGAGTCTTTTTAGGACTACCAAAAACATTTACCAATTTGTCAGTTATTTTATAGCTTTCAGTCCAGCTTCGTGGCACTCAACAAAAACCAGAAAAATAACATTGTTTTTAAAGATCTGTAGACGCGTTTCGAGATTTATCTCTCATCAGTACAGCTTTGCCTTTATGAACAAAGATTTATAAACCACTTACTTGAAACCCATGTGGATGATTAGGCGCTGTACAAATCAGCCCGTCGGGAAAAATACATTTGGAAAAATTCTAAGTAAAATGATCTTATGTAAGTTTTTGAATTGAAGAATTCGAAAAAATTGAAAAATGCTCAATCTGAACTTTTAAAAGTTATAGTTAATATTGCAAGTTTCAGAGGTGGTGCAGATGAAAAACGACGAACTGATTTGAGAAGAAGCTATAGAATATTAGATGGTGTAGTTAAAGAGCTACATACATTAGGTTTTAATCTATCAAGGACTGCCACCTATCTTCGTCTTTTACCTAGGTGCTCATCTACAACTCAGGGAAAAAACACTTAGTTACAGAACCGGTCAAGTTAGCTAGAGCAATGAATGATGAACACAAAAGTTCTCCAGATGCTGAATTTTCTACTGCATTCATTTGAGATATCGAGTCTCTCGCCTCAATACTTGGCCCTCAAGTTTTCTTTTAGTCGCAGGTCGACAAAACACGTATACCAGTTGGTAAAATTGCTGTACAAAAACAAACACACTTTCTGTTGCATATGGAGTACAGAGTCCGCTTGCCAGATCACGGCTGGGTTGTAGCGGAAAAACATAAATTAATACCTTCCGTTTATGCAGGTTTTAAAATCCCTCCTGAAGGAATGGGCGAACTGAAAGCAGTAACATACAGTGGACCTACGTACATTGCAATCAGATCTGGGAAACATTCTTTATCATCTGCACGCACTCACAGTATAAATTTTGAGTGGAGTTGAAGGAATTTCAATCTGTAGCCAAAAACGATGATAATCGAGTGAAACCAGTTGTAATCATCATTGTTGATGGAGGACCCGATGAAAATCCACGATTTCACATTTTCGAAAATTAGATCTTGATGCTATATTTGTTGTCACTAACTCTCCGGGACTAAGTTGTTTTAATCGAGTGGATCGACGAATGGCTCCTTTGAGACATCAATTATCTGGACTCGTCTTACCGTATGATTCTTTTGGAAATCATCTCGATGATCAACGACGTACAACCGATAATGTTGGACTGCGAGAGAAAGGTCAACTCGTTTATCCAACTGATGCAATTTTATATTTTTAAATATTGTCCATTAAAGAAAATAACAATTACTCCCACTTCTTGGATAACCAAAGAAATTAAAATCTCAAGCAGAAAGTTAAAGGACCTGTATATTTTACAAAAGCAGCACCCTGACTTGAAAGAAATTTACTTGGCATACAAGAAAACGCACCTGAATCTCCTTATCTCTACTAAAAGAAATTACTTTAGAAACAAAATTGGAAAATCATCTAATAAACAACGTACTCTTTGGAAGACAGTAGATGAACTGTCCAACAAAGTACGGAGTAAACAAGACATTTACCTATTAGAGAATGAAAGACTTGTAGCCCTGAAGCTTCACTTTTTAATGACTTCTTTACCTCAGCACCTGAAAGGATTATAGAAAACATTCCGACAACCTACTTAGACAACAGCCACATTCTCCGAAACGAAAAATTGAAACATTGCATAGTGAAACATTGCACGCACTGCATTTCATTTCACTTACTCGCAGAACTGAGAGTTCACACCTGTCAAATGTCAAATTTGACGGATGTCTGCTTAGAGAACGTCATGCCGCGAGCCCGAGCAGTTAAACATTGCACGAACTACATTTCATTTCACTTGTTTGCTGAACTGACAGTTTACATCTGTCAAATGTCAAATTATACGTATGTCCACTTTGAGAACGTCACACCGCGGGCCCGAGCAGTAAACCATTGCACGAACTGCATTTCATTGCACTTGCTCGCTGAACGACAGTTCAAAATTGTCAAATGTCAAATTTGACGTATGTCTGCTTAGAGAACGTCAGGCCGCGAGCCTGAGCAGTAAAACATTGCACTCACTGCATTTCATTTCACTTGCTCGCTGAACTGACAGCTGACATCTGTCAAATGTCAAATTTGAAGTATGTCTGCTTAGAGAACGTCACGCTGCGAGGCCGACCAGTAAAACATTGCACGAACTGCATTTCATTTCACTTGCTCGCAGAACTGACAGTTGACATCTGTCAAATGTCAAATTTGACGTCTGTCCACTTTAAGAACATCACGCCGCGAGCCCAGGCAGTAAAACATTGCACGCACTGCATTTCATTACATTTGCATTTCATTGCTCGTAGAACTGACAGTTAAAAATTGATAAATGTCAAATTATATGTATGTCTGCTTAGAGAACGTCAGGCCGCGAGCCTGAGCAGTAAAACATTGCACGCACTGCATTTCATTTCACTTGCTCGCTGAACTGACAGTTGACATCTGTAAAATGTCAAATTTGACGTATATCTATTTTGAGAACGTCACGCCGCGAGCCCGCGCAGTAAAACATTGCACGCACTGCATTTCATTTCACTTGCTTGCAGAACTGACAGTTGACATCTGTCAAATGTTAAATTTGACGCATGTCTGCTTAGAAAACGTCACACCGCGAGCCCGAGCAGTAAAATATTAAACGCACGGCATTTCATTTCACTTGTTCGCAGAACTGACAGTTGACACCTGTCAAATGTCAAATTTGACGGATGTCTGCTTAGAGAACGTCACGCCGCGAGCCCGAGCAATAAAACGTTGCACGAACTTCATTTCACTTGCTCGCTGAACTGACAGTTGACATCTGCCAAATGTCTAATTTGACGAATGTCCACTTTAAAAACGTCACGCCGCGAGCCCGCACAGTAAAACATTGCACGCACTGCATTTCATTTCACTTACTCGCAGAACTGACAGTTGACACCTGTCAAATGTCAAATTTGACGGATGTCTGCTTAGAGAACGTCATGCCGCGAGCCCGAGCAGTTAAACATTGCACGAACTGCATTTCATTTCACTTGTTTGCTGAACTGACAGTTTACATCTGTCAAATGTCAAATTAGACGTATGTCCACTTTGAGAACGTCACACCGCGGGCCCGAGCAGTAAACCATTGCACGAACTGCATTTCATTTCACTTGCTCGCTGAACTGACTGTTGACACCTGTCAAATGTCAAATTTCACGTATGAGTGCTTAGAGAACGTCACGCCGCGAGCCCAATCAGTAAAAGTAAGCCCAATGAGCCCAATCATTGCACGAATTGCATTTCATTTCGCTTGCTCGCAGAACTGACAGTTGACATCTGTCAAATGTCAAATTTGTCGTATGTCTGCTTATAAAACGTCACACCGCGAGCCCGAACAGTAAAACTTTGCTGGAACTGCATTTCATTTCACTTGTTCCCAGAACTGACAGTTGACACCTGTCAAATGTCAAATTTGACGTATGAGTGCTAAGAGAACGTCACGCCGCGAGCCCAAGCAGTAACACATTGCACGAACTGCATTTCAGTTCACTTGCTCGCAGAACTGACAGTTGACATCTGTCAAATGTAAAATTTGACGGATGTCTGCTTAGAGAGCGTCACGCTGCGTACCGGGCATTAAAACATTGCACGCACTGCATTTCATTTCACTTGCTCGCAGAACTGACAGTTGACACCTGTCAAATGTCAAATTTGACGTATGTCTACTTTGAGAACGTCACGCCGCGAGCCCGCGCAGTAAAACATTGCACGCACTGCATTTCATTTCACTTGCTCGCAGAACTGACGGTTGACATCTGTCAAATCTTAAATTTGACGCATGTCTGCTTAGAAAACGTCACCTTGCGAGCCTGAGCAGTAAAATATTGAACGCACTGCATTTCATTTCACTTGCTCGCAGAACTGACAGTTGACCCCTGTCAAATGTCAAATTTGACGGATGTCTGCTTAGAGAACGTCACGCCGCGAGCCCAAGCAATAAAACGTTGCACGAACTTCATTTCACTTGCTCGCTGAACTGACAGTTGACAGTTGACATCTGCCAAATGTCTAATTTGACGAATGTCCACTTTAAAAACGTCACGCTGCGAGCCCGCACAGTAAAACATTGCACGCACTGCATTTCATTTCTCTTACTCGCAGAACTGACAGTTGACTCCCGTCAAATGTCAAATTTGACGGATGTCTGCTTAGAGAACGTCATGCCGCGAGCCCGAGCAGTTAAACATTGCACGAACTGCATTTCATTTCACTCTGAAAGATTTCTCTCCTAGCGAAATGTCCTTAGTCTTCAAAAAAATTAAAAATAAACTAACCCAGGGCCCAGACTCCTTGCCTGCTAGTATCATTAAGGAATTCGAAAGTGAACTGATAGAGCCTATTACCGATATTATCAATTGCTCGTTCGCTTCGGAAAAGGTACCTGATGCGCTAAAAATCGCAGTAGTTTCACCTATATTCAAGAAAGGAGACAGAATTGATAGGAACAATTACAGACCGATCTCGCTCGCATCGGTTCTGCCAAAGATCCTTGAATATTCTATGGAAAGGCGATTAATGCCTTTCATTACGCGACATCATCTAATTCCTCGCCAGCAACATGGATTCTGCAAAAAAAAATTTACCTCCACAGCAATCAGTGAATTCTACAACAAAATCGTTAATGAGGTAGACGAAGGGAAATGTCCAGTGGGATTTTTTTGCGACCTGTCAAAAGCCTTTTACTGCGTCGCACATGAAATTATCCTGGACAAACTATATTCCTATGGAATTAGAGGAAAGGCTGGTCGTTGGTTCGAGTCCTACTTAAATAATAGAAGACAATACGTTAGAATAAATTCAAGAGGGAGGACAGGATACTCTAATACTTAAGTTCTCAGAATAGGGTTGCCGCAAGGTAGTATCTTAGCGCCGATTCTGTTTTCTCTCTATACAGCTGACATGATACATTTTATCGGCCCTTATCACTGCACCCTGTATGCGGATGATTCGAGTATCCTAATTTCGGAACGTTCACTTGAAGCAACGGCAACACAACTGAACATTATCCTGTTAAAACTATACACATGGTTCTATGCCAATAACTTACACCTTAATATTGGAAAAACAAGCTATGTTATTTTTCAATGCAGTCGAAGAAATCCCACTGATGACATTCCTCTCAAAATTGGCAACTGCAAGCTAACTCGCCAGGAAAAAGTAAAATTTCTAGGTATATACCTAGAGGAACACCTGACATGGACTGCAACCACTGATGCAATAATTCATAAGCTGCACAGTAAATCGTATCTGTTAAGAAAAGTAAGACAAACGGTGGGTGAAGATGTTCTTCTCAGCGTATACCATGCCGAAATTCATTCGGTTCTGGCTTATGGAATTTTAGTCTGGGGAGCTGCTTCACTTAGTCAAGGAGTATTTCTTGCACAAAAAAGGGTAATACGAACAATGGCAGGCATCACAAGAACCACCTCTTGCAGATCATACTTTAAAAATCTTAAAATCCTCACCGTTCCATGTATTTATATATGGGAGTTAGCATGTCATATTTTTAAAAATAGGAATGAAATTGGAGTAAGAGATGACCGCCATGGATATGATACCAGAAATTATTTGAACCTAAGACCGGTGAAAAGTAATCTCACCATTTGCAAAGGTGCTCGAAATCGAATGGGTATTCAAATCTATAACCAGTTACCGTTGGCTATTAAGGAGTTAGCCAGTTATAGAAGCTTCCGAATACGCCTTAAAACTTACCTCCTAGATAAATGCTATTATACTGTCAGTGATTTTTTTAATGATGTCTAATATTTATTTTTTTTTAATTTTTAACTTTATGTGCTTCTGTATTCTTGCACTCTATTTATTTCTATGTATTCTAACTTTGACCTGTCTAATATGTATAATTATTACATCTATAGATTAATAAACTGAATTTGAATTTGAATTTGATAATGAACTACAAAATTTCAAAATATCTGGTGATATTTTGGGGCAAATATGGAGTACTTAAATTATTGATGAAGAACCAGTTGTCGCCGAATATATAAATCCTGCAAGCGATAATGTTAATGTAAATCAAGCAGAATGGACTCCAGATTGGTACTATAGACATGTAAGGGAAACTCAATATTTACTGCAAATTTGCAAATGTACCGAGCCTGAATGTTGTGGAAAATTAAGAAGTAGTTTGCGAATAATTCTGCAAGATGGATTTATTCCACAACCTTGTCCTCTTCAACAAACAGAAACTTTGGATTTCTCACTTCCGAAAGACCAAGTAAATACTATTTTTTGCACTTATTTGTGCGTTTATCTTTAAACATTGAGATTCCTAGTCGTCCAGGCTTTCTTTCAACACCATATGACTTTTATTGTCCGTCAGTCCAAACGCAATTGATTGGACGGACATATCAAGCATATGGATTGTACTTCGCATCAATCAAAAATGTTAGAACTCATCGTCAGTCAGTTCATAGGCATCATTGTGCTCGAACTGAGAAAGTTCAACCAATTACGTTGATACGTCGTCGAGCTGGACAGAGTTTGTGTCTCACTTCATAAAATAATAATATTCAATCAATATAGAGTAGTTAGGTAATGAGGAAATTGACATTGAAAGAACCTTAAGAACCAAATCATGAACCAGGCATCCCTGTCATTAACTCAATATCAGACTGGTTAGTTAGTCCATGGATAAATAATAATTAAAATTTGTATTTACTCCAAAATCATCCACTTTTCTGAATACTCCAGTATTTACTGAACTTATTCTAGTCAAATATCTGATGCGCTTATAACAAAATTGCAATAAAAAATAATATTGTTTGATTAAACGACTCTTTTTTTATTGAAACGTCCATTTCTTACGAAAGGGTAGAAAGGGCTCAAGGGTAGGGCATAAAGAGCCCTAAGGCATTATTACCCGATAATTGTATGGCAATAAATAAATAATATAACATTTATATAAAAAATATATTAAAAAAAAGAATACCTACATATTATATCCAGTGCTATCTACCTATAATCATTTAAATTAACAATACATAATCTGTGCCTCTGTAACTTCATTTAGCGTCATCTGTAGGTGGATTGACTTATATACTTACTGATTACATAAACATGTTCTGCAACAAACCACTCCTGCGACCATATAATTGACGGGGTTGCAATAAGTTGCCTGTAGATGTCGCCAGTAGATCGCCTGCAGGATTAATACAAGAATAAAAATGCCGGTTGAATGCGAGCGATTTCGCATTATATGGGGGATGAATCGAGGGTGCTTCAGATTCAATATGCTCCGTGAACACTCGATTGATATCAGATTAGGGACATATAATGTAATAGCTCTCGACATCCACCCTATGCCCTAATCTCAATGACTTTTGATACATCACACCCAGACCGACGACAAAATGACAAATAATCTATATTGTAAAATCAATAACAAATTTGGCTATTTTATCTTATATAGCTACTACATATTCTATATTTATTATTAATTTGTTATTAATTTATGCTATACGCTATTTCTTCTTAATTCTTTGTCTGATCTTATCTATTTTTTAAGTTTTTCGACTCTATTATAGATGTGTTTGTTTTATGTCTTATATTATATTAAGCTTAATCATCCTAGCTAAATTTACTTTAGTTATTATTTAGTGTTATCTATTTAGTTTCAAATATCTAGTTTAGAATTAGTATTTCCTGAACTTTATTTAATCGTATGCTATTAATCTTGACAAACCAGTGAAATCTATCAAGTGTTGTCTATCTAGTCTTGTTTCTCTTTTTCCTTTATCCTTAAAAATGCTAAGTAGACAACATGTTTTCACCTGTCGCTCCACCATTTCGAGATGGGGTTGGTTGGTTATGTCCACGTTAATTGGTAATTTGTCTCGGGATCTAATTAATTCAATCTGGATTCTGTCTACCTGGTTCGTTTGGATTCGTTGGAATGAAAATCCAGAGGAATAGAAATGGAAATAATGAAACTCGTAATTATTCTAATTTTATTACACATTATTCTAATTTTATTATCAAATTATGATATTAATTTGGACGTGTTTATGAAAAATGGGAGTTTCTCATGATATTTGTCTTTTATTCTTAATCTTATTGTTAGATAATAATAGCTATCCGACAACGATTAGACTAATAGCGTTAGAAACTTCGACGAATTGCTCCAGAACCGAGTTCCTTAACAGAAACCTTGTTTTAGTCCCTGTTCAAGAACGTTGAAAGAGAGTTTCAGCCGGTCAAACTCCAGAACATGTCTAGGATCCTAAAGGGATCTATTGCAAGAAGACAAAACATCTGCTGGGATAGGTGTTGATGCTTTAGAAACCAGCCCATCGTTCTTACGTCCCAGGTAGATACCACTCTGAACACCAAGTTGCTCAGTTCATTGCGCCATTCTCCCATAACCTTTTCAAATACATAGTTGAAGAGAAGTGGGGAAAGTCTCCAATAGACTACTTCTACTGGTTTAATTATGAACATTAGGAGTGGTAAGTCATAAACAGGAATTGCGAAAGGTAGTTTCAATGATTACCCTTAAGGCGGCTACACACTATCCGGGACGCCTGCCAGTTCGAACTGAACTGAAGTCCAGTCGCCGGATGGACTGACAATCCTTCAAACGTTCAGGCGATTTTGAAATATTTGTCAATTATCACCATGGCTTCCACTAAAGAAGATGTCGTAGCACTTTTCGGTTTAGCAGTCGCTTATTTGGGTAAAACGAATATATACACGTTCAGGTGACCGGGCTTCAGACGGACTGTTCAATTCGAACTTGCAGACCAGCCGGGTCGTGTGTAGCCGCCTATAGCTATAATTCTTACATCGTTTTTGAGTTGTCTCCCCTACTTCGATCATCATCAATATTTAGATTAAAGCATTTGTCTATATAAAGAACTGTTGGACCTAGAATTAAAGCTTGGTGTGCCAGATACAATACTTTTGCCATTTATAATGTCAGAAATTTGAATGCTCTTCTATTAAGCAAGTAACCATCAAAGATACTGTATTTTGATATTATCAATTAACGTAAAGTAATATACAACAATGTAAAGTAACATTATAATATTTTTTGATAACGTAATAAGCAATTATTTACGTTTGTCCATCTGTTTTCTGCGCAACTTACAAAAAGCATAATTGGAAAACATTAAATATGTAAAATTGGTACATGACCCCGCACATTTATTTGCACTCAATCCATGCGTGTTTTATTACAAACAGAATGATCCGTTCCCTCCGCCAACCGAAACTTGAAAGGGCCTCAGCGTAGGGTGCATTCGATATTTGCTTAGGCACCTGCTTTATTTGATTTTTAATTATCTGTGGATAATAGCCGTATCACGTGGGGGAATAATCTAATAAATGCAACGACACATTACAATGGCTACTACTCATATATTAAATTCAAGAACTAGCCGTAATTAAACAAGTGTGGATTATTGAGAGATTTATTGCAGTGCAGCGACGAAGACCGTCACAACCTATCATGCGGGTTTTAACTTACATTTAAAATAAATTACAAGAACTTGCGAAATTATAAAAATATCTATATCTGTTTAGTCTCGTCTGTCTAGTCTTATCTGTCTAGTCTTGTCTGTCTAGTCTTGTCTGTCTAGTCTTGTCTGTTTAGTCTTGTCTGTCTAGTCTTGTCTATCTAATCTTCTCTCTTTAGCCTTTTCTGTCTAGTCTTCTCTGTCTAGACTTGTCTGTCTTGTCTTGTCCGTCTAGTCTTGTCTGGTTTGTCTAGTCTTATCTGTCTAGTCTTGTATATCTAGTTTTGTCCGTCTAGTTTTGTCTGTCTAGTTCTCTCTGTCCTCTAAAAATATCTATATCTGTTTAGTCTCATCTGTCTAGTCTTATCTGTCTAGTCTTGTCTGTCTAGTCTTGTCTGTCTAGTCTTGTCCGTCTAGTCGTGTCTGTCTAGTCTTGTCTGTCTAGTTTTGTCTGTCTAGTCTTTTCTGTCTATTCTTATCTGTCTAGTCTTATCTGTCTAGTCTTGTCTGTCTAGTCTTGTCTGTCTAATCTCGTTTGTCTAGTCTTGTCTCTCTTCTATTATGCCCTGTCTACTCTAGTATGTCTAGTGTAGTCTGCCTTGTCTTGCCTGTCCAGTCTTGTCCGTCTAGTCTTATCTTTTTTTTTAGAGCGTAGCTGGCAGCTGAGAGCTGAACAGGCAAGTGGCCCTACGAACATCTCCAATCACTACGGAACCGCAGGTAGCATTATTGTAGTTAAGATCGAACTCATAGATTCATCTTATTTGAGCTTACTGATGGATCTTTCTATTGCGTCTCAGTTTTTCGTCATTTCCTTAGAGGAAATATTGAATTTAACAAATCTGGCCATTCTATCCCAGTTTTCTTTATTTTGCAGCATGTAACCCATTACCGCTCTTGCGTTAAACGGTATCCTCATGTACATTCGTCCCTTTCTGTTACCCATCTGCAGCAGTCAAATATTGTGTGTCTTACAGAGTACACATCGCCACAGTATTCACACAAGTCATCTGCGGCGGCGCGTATTTGTTTCAAGTTGTCGTGGAAGCACCCATGCCCTGTGAGGAACTGAGTCAGGTAAAAGGTAGTCTTACCATGCTTTCTGTTGACCCATGTGGTGATATCTGGTATGATCAACTTCGTCCATTGGCTTTTATCGTACGCCCGCCATTTTTGTTGCTATTCTGCTAGGGGTTTTTCTAGCGGCAATTCTAGATTGCCTATCACATCCGGCCTCATGCATTACGGCTCTTTCCTTTACCAGGAGCTCTATGGAGGATATACCAGCTATTACCAAAACTGCTTCCCCAGAAACAGTCTTGCTACAGATCTTGATTGCAGTTTTTCTTTGAATTCTCGCAAGTTTATAGTCACTTCTTTTTACTCCCATACTTTGAGCCCATATTGGGGCAGCATATATTATGGTGGATTGTATGATCGTACCAAGGAGCTTGCGTTTTGAGCTTTTAGGCCCACCTACATTGGGCATAATTCTGTCCAATGCCGTCCAATTCTGATCCATAGATCTGTCAATCTACCTTCATGCCTTTAGCTGCAGCCTTCATGAGGTGTGGTCCGAAGGACAGTCTCTTGTCTATGACTAACCAGAGGTATCTGATTTTGTTCTTTGAGCTTATCTATATATGTTTCAGTTTGAACTGTATTGCGTTGAATCTCCTTAGGCCAGTCAGCAACACTGCTTCAAACTTTTCGGGAGCAAGGCTCAGGTTGTTTGATGTGATACAATCGGTCACTTGGCGAATTGTGCGGTTTGCCGTTTGCATTAGCAAGGATTTCCGATTTTTCCGGCTGAGACCTCGAGCGCCAGGTCGTCCGCGAAGCCAATGAGTGTGCGCCCTCCGAAAGTTTCAATCTTAGGACGCCATCATATAATATGTTCCACAAATTTAGACATAAAACTGAACCTTGTGGGACCACGCTACTCTGTTCTCTCTCTACTGAAACTCCAAGTGTCTGTAGAAGCAGTGTTCTATTATCTAAGTAGCTTCTTACCATGAGCTTAAAGAGCGGCATCTCATTAACCTCTGGTTGTTCCCAGACAAAAGGTTCATGTTGTGGGAACAGTACATCTACAACTCGTTTCAGGTCATTTATTGGCATTTGAGTATTTGGCGTTAGCACTTTAAGTTTCTTCATGCATAGCTGGAACACATCTCTCCATATGTCTTTGTCTAGGTCCTCGCAGAGTTTTTGCCAATGTGATTCCTTTGCTTTGGCTATTGCTTGTCTCAGTTCTATTTTTATGCATCTATATAGCTTCGTTAGCATTCTTAGCTTTTCATCCACGTCTTTTTTTAATTTTTGTTGGCGACATTTTCTTCTAGCAGCAACGCACGAGGCCCTCAGGTTAGATATTTCGTCTGACCACCAGTATACCAGTTTCCTCTTAGTTGGCCCACCTTTCTTAGGTAACGTTGAGTTACATGCACTACTCATGACCTAAACAAGTGTATTAACATTTTTAAGTGTTGTACCTGCAATTTCCTGTGCCAGGCTAATTTTTAGTGCTTCTATGCTAAGGTGTTTTGTACTCCCTCCGTTCCTGTTTCCTTGTTGTATGTCTTTCCTTGGTGAGTCTGCTTCTGTTTTATATAATATGTATCCGTGGTCGCTCAGGGTTTCATGATTGAGTACCTTCCAGACTTGGATCCTGTTTCCGATGTTATGCGAGCAGAAAGTCAGGTCTATTATGGAACGCGCATTTCCCATAACTAGTGTGTGCTGTGTGTGTCCCTTGGTTCAGCAAAACTACGTCCAGCTTCTCTGCTCAATCCATAATGATATAATAATGATACAAAAACCTAAGGTCATAGCAGGGGATTTCAACGCTAAGTCTCCTGACTGGGGTTGTCCACTAATAGACAACAGAGGGGGTCTATTAGTGGACAACCCCAGTCAGGAGACTTAGCGTTGAAATCCCCTGCTATGACCTTAGGTTTTTGTTTTACTCTCTGATGTCATGGCATAGCGCCCCGAGTTCCTCCGCCGGTCTATGTGTTGGTTTGATGAAAAATAACAGCTGTACACGGTGAAGTGTTCCAATTCCACCCATACAAACCCTGTATCGCCTCCTGATCTTATTGGCATTTTGTTCTTGTTCATGACCCTAATGGCGGTGTCTTTTCTCTCGTCTGTAAACTAATCACCACTGTTAACAATTTTTTTATTTGGTTCGCTTATTACAATTATGTCCGACTTGTTTTTTATTGCCGTAGCAATGAGAAGATCGAGCGCTGCACGGCATCTTATTTTAATTCATTTACACAATATTAGTCATTTCTAACTTTTCTTGCCCCTCTCATTCTAAGCGCTTCCGACAGGGCCTTTTTGTATTGAGGATAGGATCCAAAAATTGCTTGGTGCCCCTTCGTCTTGCATATTGG
Organism: Phosphuga atrata; assembly: GCA_944588485.1. Lineage (NCBI taxonomy): Eukaryota > Metazoa > Arthropoda > Insecta > Coleoptera > Silphidae > Phosphuga > Phosphuga atrata. Next base: position 5,901,690 of record OX155901.1, read on the forward strand.
ACAGTACATTTCTTCATGTCAGTCTTTTCTTTTTCTTCATGGCAATCAGAGGGACTCTGGTGTCCCTCATTGGTACATCGTAGGCACATCTTCTTCCTATCTGGGCATTTACATTAATTTGCAAGGTGGCCCGTTTCCCAGCATTTAAAACATCTCACTATGTCAATTTTTCTCTGATTCTGCAGTTTCCATTCCATCCATCCAATTCTTAGCTTTTGCATGTTTTCTGGGCGACCTGGCTGTCTGGTTTGATATTCTTTGTTTTTACCCCCTTTCCTCTATCTCTTCTGGTGTAGTAACGGCATCTATATCCTTGATATTCACCGTAGTGAATACGTCACGTAACTTGTGAGGATTTCTATGTTTGTAAATTTATTTGTAATCGATTATTTCAGCTTACTTGTACTCCCCTCTTTCACACCTAGTAAGAGTTCCCCGCTTCTAGTTTGCCTTATACCCGATAGCTTTATCGCTGATGATTCGGTATTAACCTCCTTTTTAATCAGCCTAAGGAGTTCGGCGTAAGATATCCCACTGGATTTCAGAAATACCGCCCATTTCATGTTCTTCCGTTGCCTTTCCTTCCGGTCCAGATCTTGTCTTTGGGCCTCCGTCCGTTTCTGCATGTTGTGTATTTTTATTTCTGGTATTGCTGAGTTTTGGAGTGTGTGCACTATTATATCTATATCTGTATTCGAGAATTTGAACTCTAACAATTTATTCAAGGTTCGTCATTCTAGCACCGTGGTTCTTCTTCCTACCATGTTTTTTGAAGAGCTGGTTTAGGTGTTGCAAGCTATCGAACGTCTGTTTCAGGGTTACGGATTCCTTCACCCATTCCCTATCCGCCTCTTTGAATAAAAGTTGGTAGATGTACCGATCTGTTGATTCTTCATGTGATCCTCACCTTCTTCGGTTGGGACCCCTATAGTATGTTTAAGAAATACCGCACTTCCAGGATTTTTTTTTCTGTACTCCTACTTCACTAGGCCTCGACATATGCGCACCTCGTGTATGCGTTGCAGAGCGATTGCGATACTCCTTTGCAGGGACTCATGTCGTCGGCCACACACCATGCTCCCAGTCCCAGTCTAGTGGTACTAGAAGCAGGATTCATGTTCTTTTACTTACTCTTCTGTGGGTTGATGAGGGCCAGTCCATTCGCAACTTCTTGAAATTGCTCGCAAGAACTTACTCTGTCTATTTCCTTTCATAGTTCATTCGGACTTGTTCATTCACTCTTGCATCACAGATGTAATTTCTTGTATATTTTTATACACATTTTGTCTGTTAATGTTAACAGATCTTTTGCGGCATTTCGTATATTCGCCTTCGTGTTGCCTTTCACCAGTCATCGTAGGTCTTGCACTTTTGCAACGACTTTTCTTATTAGAATTCCCAAATCTTAGTCGCTTATTGTGGGCTGTAGCTGACTATTTGCTTCCATGCGTTTTCTTTTAGCACTTTGTTCGAGTGGAGCAGCGTTTCCCGACGCCGAACCCAGTGTTGACGCGACTTTGCTGCCTCCAATAGCTCCCTGGCAGGAGAACTGTCTAGTCTTATCTGTTGAGTCTTGTCTGTCTAGTCTTGTATGTCTAGTCTTGTCTATCTAGTCTTGTCTCTCTAGTCTTGTCTGTTTAGTCTTGTCTCTATAGTATAGTCTGTCCAGTAATGTATGTCTAGCCTTCTCTGTCTAGTCTTGTCTGTCTAGTCTTGTCTGTCTAGTCTTGTCTGTCTAGTCTTGTCTGTCTAGTCTTGTCTGTCTAGTCTTGTCTGTCTAGTCTTGTCTGTCTAGTCTTGTCTGTCTAGTCTTGTCTGTCTAGTCTTGTCTGTCTAGTCTTGTCTGTCTAGTCTTGTCTGTCTAGTCTTGTCTGTCTAGTCTTGTCTGTCTAGTCTTGTCTGTCTTGTCTTGTCTGTCTAGTCTTGTCTGTCTAGTCTTGTCTGTCTAGTCTTGTCTCTCTAGTCTTGTCTGTCTAGTCTTGTCTGTCTAGTCTTGTCTGTCTAGTCTTGTCTGTCTAGTCTTGTCTGTCTAGTCTTGTCTGTCTAGTCTTGTCTGTCTAGTCTTGTCTGTCTAGTCTTGTCTGTCTAGTCTTGTCTGTCTAGTCTTGTCTGTCTAGTCTTGTCTGTCTAGTCTTGTCTGTCTAGTCTTGTCTGTCTAGTCTTGTCTGTCTAGTCTTGTCTGTCTAGTCTTGTCTGTCTAGTCTTGTCTGTCTAGTCTTGTCTGTCTAGTCTTGTCTGTCTAGTCTTGTCTGTCTAGTCTTGTCTGTCTAGTCTTGTCTGTCTAGTCTTGTCTGTCTAGTCTTGTCTGTCTAGTCTTGTCTGTCTAGTCTTGTCTGTCTAGTCTTGTCTGTCTAGTCTTGTCTGTCTAGTCTTGTCTGTCTAGTCTTGTCTGTCTAGTCTTGTCTGTCTAGTCTTGTCTGTCTAGTCTTGTCTGTCTAGTCTTGTCTGTCTAGTCTTGTCTGTCTAGTCTTGTCTGTCTAGTCTTGTCTGTCTAGTCTTGTCTGTCTAGTCTTGTCTGTCTAGTCTTGTCTGTCTAGTCTTGTCTGTCTAGTCTTGTCTGTCTAGTCTTGTCTGTCTAGTCTTGTCTGTCTAGTCTGTCTAGTCTTGTCTGTCTAGTCTTGTCTGTCTAGTCTTGTCTGTCTAGTCTTGTCTGTCTAGTCTTGTCTGTCTAGTCTTGTCTGTCTAGTCTTGTCTGTCTAGTCTTGTCTGTCTAGTCTTGTCTGTCTAGTCTTGTCTGTCTAGTCTTGTCTGTCTGGTCTTGTCTGTCTAGTCTTGTCTGTCTAGTCTTGTCTGTCTAGTCTTGTCTGTCTAGTCTTGTCTGTCTAGTCTTGTCTGTCTAGTCTTGTCTGTCTAGTCTTGTCTGTCTAGTCTTGTCTGTCTAGTCTTGTCTGTCTAGTCTTGTCTGTCTAGTCTTGTCTGTCTAGTCTTGTCTGTCTAGTCTTGTCTGTCTAGTCTTGTCTGTCTAGTCTTGTCTGTCTAGTCTTGCCTGTCTAGTCTTGTCTGTCTAGTCTTGTCTGTCTAGTCTTGTCTGTCTAGTCTTGTCTGTCTAGTCTTGTCTGTCTAGTCTTGTCTGTCTAGTCTTGTCTGTCTAGTCTTGTCTGTCTAGTCTTGTCTGTCTAGTCTTGTCTGTCTAGACTTGTCTGTCTAGTCTTGTCTGTCTAGTCTTGTCTGTCTAGTCTTGTCTGTCTAGTCTTGTCTGTCTAGTCTTGTCTGTCTAGTCTTGTCTGTCTAGTCTTGTCTGTCTAGTCTTGTCTGTCTAGTCTTGTCTGTCTAGTCTTGTCTGTCTAGTCTTGTCTGTCTAGTCTTGTCTGTCTAGTCTTGTCTGTCTAGTCTTGTCTGTCTAGTCTTGTCTGTCTAGTCTTGTCTGTCTAGTCTTGTCTGTCTAGTCTTGTCTGTCTAGTCTTGTCTGTCTAGTCTTGTCTGTCTAGTCTTGTCTGTCTAGTCTTGTCTGTCTAGTCTTGTCTGTCTAGTCTTGTCTGTCTAGTCTTGTCTGTCTAGTCTTGTCTGTCTAGTCTTGTCTGTCTAGTCTTGTCTGTCTAGTCTTGTCTGTCTAGTCTTGTCTGTCTAGTCTTGTCTGTCTAGGCTTGTCTGTCTAGTCTTGTCTGTCTCATCTTGTCCGTCTAGTGTGTCCTTTTAATCGTGTCTGCCATTCAAATTGAAAAAAAGTTCTCACATTGAAATTGAAATTTATTGAATGTAATCTCAATAATATAAAGCTAATAAATAATTAATCAAATGTGTCGTAAATTAATTACTATTATCGACAATTATGCAGAAACTGTTCGAAAAATTAGCGGCGTTACGCAATTGGGGCCAGTTGGCCATACGAATTGACCAGTTTTATCAATTATAAGCACATTCGTTGTGAATATGTTATTGCGAGTGCCGGCAATAATCGAACGGCAACAACCCTTTGACTTGTTTATTGCACTTTCACGGTGCATTGGAGATAATGGCATGCTAATATTGGCAAAAATGTAAACGGTTATGGTAATCGGCCCCCATATTTTGCATACGGCAGTTTAACTGACATATTAAACGCATTCATTTTCTGTGTTCTTTCCACAAAACAGAATAATCGTACGCGTACGACGTATTCAAATTGTCATACATATATATACAAGAACAAATTAAAGAATATACATTAACACACAATCGGGCCGATTCTGTAAGAGAAACGTTAAGAGTTAATTGGAAAGACGACGTTAAAATTTCTTTATTTTCACTAATTTAACAATTTATTAAAAGTAAATCGATAGAATAATATAAACTTCTTAAAGACGAAATATAGCCTGAATATATAAATATATTCAACCTTTTCGTAGCTCTATAATATTATCAAGTCTATTGAAGACTACAAGATCTGGAAATCTTCTTCTTCTTCTTAATGGCACTACAACCGATTGGCGGTCTGGGCCTCCTTCAGCATGTTTCTCCAAGCGGACCTATCACTCGCCAACGTTCTCCAGTCCCGTACTTGAAGTTTTTGTAGGTCAGTTGTTACCGCATCCTTCCATCTCCCTCTTGGCCTTCCGGCCCTTCTCCTTCCCTCTGGTTGGCCATTGAACAACTTTTTCGGAACCCTATGATCACCCATTCTCTGCATGTGTCCGAGCCATCTCAATCTTGCCACCTTGATGAAACTCACAATATCTGGTTGATTGTAGAGCTGATATAGTTCGTGATTATATCTTCAGCGCCAGATTCCTCGTTCTTGCGTCGCTCCAAATATTGCACGTAGCATTCTTCTCTCAAATACACTTAAAGCCTGTTCCTCGCTCTGTGTTAAGCTCCATGCTTCTGCACCATAGGTTACCACCGGTCTTATCAGTGACCTGTACAGTGTGCACTTATGCTTGGGGTGGATTGTTTTGGACCTAAAAAGTTTAAGTAGCCCATAATAGCACCTGTTACCAAGAGTTATCCGCCTTCTAATCTCCTCGCCCATCCGGTTTACGCTGTTCAGTTGCGAGCCCAAGTACACAAATGTATCTACTGTGTCAAAGTGCTTTCCGTCTAGTTCTAGCGTTGGTCCTACCTTCCGATGAGTTTCATTAGCCACCATGTATTTCGTTTTGTTTACGTTGACAGTGAGTCCTAGGTTATTTGCTTCCTTCTCCAGCAGCGAGTAAGTAGTTTTGGTCGCCTGTTCGCTTCTGCAAATTATATCAATGTCGTCTGCGTAAGCGAATAGTTGTGTTGACTTAAAGTACACAGTGCCGTTAGTATCCACTCCACTACTCCTAACGGCCTTTTCTAGTACGATGTTAAACAGTAAAGTTGCCAGTGGGTCTCCCTGTCGTAGTCCTTCCTCTGTTATAAAAGTCTCAGACAACTTGTTTCGTATTCTTACTACAGACGATACTTCAGACAGTGTTACTCTGGTTAGGGCTGTCAGTTTTTCAGGGAATCCGAAACTTGTGATTATCTCCCACAGTTTGTGTCTTATAACGCTGTCGTATGCTGCTCTGAAGTCCACGAATAGATGGTGTGTCGTGATATTGAACTCATTACATTTCTCCAGGATCTGCCTAATGCCAAACAGTTGGTCTGTGGTGGACCTGTTTGTGCGGAAACCGCACTGGTATTCACCGATATTCTCTTCTGCGTATGGTAGTAAGCGACGGCACAACACATTAGCGAAGACCTTGTATGCAATGTTTAGCGGCGTTATCCCCCTGTAGTTAGAACAATCTAACTTATCACCTTTCTTGTACAATGGGCATATTATCCCTAGCTTCCATTCATCCGGTAGCTTTTCCGTTCTCCATATGTTTAATATGAGATCATGCATGCACGATATTAAGGCTCTATCTCCATACTTCAACAATTCTCCTGGAATGCCATCTGCACCTGGCGCCTTATTGTTCTTGATCCTGCGCACTGCAGTCTCTACTTCTTCTAAGGTGGGTTCCTCCACTTGCTCAGTCTCTAATATTGATGTTGATGTTGGCGTTATACTTTCCTCTTGGACTACGCGAGTGTTCTGGTTGAGCATGTCCCTGAAGTACTGACCCCACCTCTTGATACACTTTTCTGTGTGTCCGATTACTCTGCCGTCCTTATCCTTACACAGAAGTGGCTGCTGTTTGTAGCCCAGTCTCGCATTTCTGACCTTTTGATAGAGTCCCCGAGTTTCGTTGGCATTACTCATTCTTTCTATTTCCGCGAAATCTTCTTCATCTTTTTCAGATTTCTTTCTTCGGCAGAGTTTTTTCTCAACTTTCCGTTTGTTTCGATAATCCTCTACATTCGCCTAGTATTTCGTTGTAGTACTTTTTCTCTGGCTTTGTTCTTCTCTGTCAGAGCTTCCTTGCATTCTTCATCGAACCAGTTATTACGCCTTTGTCCCTTCTTCCACCCCACAACCTCTGCTGCTGTATCTTCGATGTCCTGCTTGATCTTTTGCCACGCTTCATTGACCTCTGCTAGAGCGTTTTCTGGCCGTTTGGATATTCGTTCCTGCATTTGGTACTGAAATCTCTCTTTCATCTCATCGGTTTTGAATTTTTCCAGATCGTATCTCTTAACTGCCGGCTGCTGTGTGCGTTGACAATCAATTCTAGCCCTAAGCACCGAAAGATCTGGAAATAGTCAAAACTATTAAACGGCGAAAATTAGAATATTTTGGTCATTTTATAATGAAAAATGTGAAATGCTACACCTTATTATAGAGGGAAAATACCAGGCAAGCCGGTCCCAAGAATAAGGAGAACATCGTGGTTAAAGAACTTGAGACAGTTGTATGGGAAGTCTACGGTTCAGCTTTTCCGGGCCGCAGTCAACAAAACAATCATCGTCAACATGGTAGCCAACATGATAACCAACGATCGTTGAACGGTCATGGTACCAGAAGAAGACTACAAAAAAAATCTCATGTTGAAACAACTATTTCCCTTGCTAATATCACGGAGGACATTGAATTATACAACAGATTTTTTGTTTTTGTGTGGAGGTCGTTTGGCTGCAAAGCCTTTCTGTACTGCGACCAACTTGATCGATCCATTGTGCTTGACCCTACTACAATTACTCTCCCAGGAAATCAACTTCGTGAACGAAGTCTAGGATATTATACAACAGGTATTTGTATGTTATTATTAACCGCAAGTCCACTTTCGTAGCACTAAACGTGCCCAAGATAAATAACACTGTTTTTAAGATCATAGCTTTTTATTTAATTTAAGTGAATTAACTGAAGTCGTGCTTCGATATTTATCTCTCATCAGTGCAGCTTTGCTGTTTTGAAATAATAGAGATACTAGTCTTCACCAGTATCTCTTTTAATTAATTCATTTATTTTTATTATTAGCGGAAATAGAGTTAACGGCGTATTTTCAATTAACTTTTAACGTCTCTCTTGCAGAATGGGCCCGTATACCAGAAAAAACTAGACAAGACCATAGAAAAATATTCAAGACGATATCAGACTACAATCAGACCTTACTAAATAAATATGCACAAGACTGTAAGCAGAAATCTATTTAGTCTTGCCGTATATAGAGAAAATGTAGTATCTACTTACGTATTAAAGTTTTAGGGATTGCAAGGATCGAGCATAATAGAATTCGGCAAATAATCGTAATTTACCCCAAAACTATTATCTATTCAATAAATGTTCTGGTCGGTATATAATAAGCTTTATTAAAGTCTCGATGGACAATTTAATCTATTGAAATTGGCCAAGGTGTTTTTCCACCGGAAAACGCAATATGCAATAAAAGCCATTGCATATTTGCGAATTTTAAGGAAAACAAGTGAAATAATAAATAAATATTTGGAAATGCTAATATATAAAGGGTCTTCCAATAAGAGGTTTCATTTTGAAACGTAAAAAAAAGATTATTTTTAAACGAAATCATCAGATGTTTATTTAATTGTAGAGAGAAGGGCATGCTCTCAATAATAGAAAACAATATTAGCCTATTGGCCGCCATGGCTACGCTTGCAGGACTACTTTCTTTTCATGAAATTTTTCATCGTCAATTTGCGGCTGTATGTCCTCGATAATTTCACGAATTCTATATCTTGAAACGATTGTGCCCCATTGGCATATACCTAACGAAGCCCCAAAGAAAAAAGTCTGCAGGTGTTAAATCACAACATCTAGGTGGCTAATTGTTATCGCCTCTTCGAGAAATCACACGGTCAGGAAACTTTTCATGCAAAATAATATGTATTGAGGTGGTCAAGTGGGTGTCCAGTGGAGAGAAATATTTAGGCTAAAACAACTATTTAGGCTTAACAACGTATATAATAACAAGACGAAGACCTTGTACGAGTACGTCTTGACACCACGATGGGAGAGAGCAGAGAGAGCGAAGTCTCGTCTACGATCACCTCACTTGACTGTTATCTTTTAAAATACAATTTACTCAGGAGGAGGGCAAACGAACGATAATTCAGATTACAGTACACTACAGAAAAGAGCGATGGTATCGTTACTTGAGTGGCACGTCGCGCTGTGTTCTTGAAAATAAAAGTCGTCCACATCAATATCTTCAAGCCCGGCCATACAAAATCATAAATCAAATGAATTAAAAGTAATAGTTGCTCCAGCCTCATTTTAGAAAAAGGAAGGTCCGAGGACCCCGCCAGACCAAAAGACGCATCAAACATTGACACGTTGAGGATCAAGACCCTTTCCAACAAAAATTCTTGGATTTTGCAGGAGCCCCAATTGCAAGCTTTTCTGGCTTTTGGAGCCCCAAATGCAAGAAATTTGCTTATTAACGTAGCCTCCGAGGTCAAAATGTGCCTCATACCTCAAGATGATTTTTCGATCAAATTCCAGATCAGTTTGATGCATTTCAAGGTTCCAATCAGCAAAGGGGTGTAAGGGGCTGAAACAAGATCACTTCAGCCCAAATGTCACCCTCACCTGCACGCGGTGCACCCTGCTACTGAACTGACGAGGCTCTGGCGACCGAGACACGGCGGTACTTACTTTCCGTGTAGGGCTCATACGACATCTTTCCAAAAAATAGCGGCTGCAATAGCCTTGTCGTTACATAAAGTTAAGTCTTCGTGCGTGCATCCTTCTTCCAGTTGTGGGCAGACCAGTATGTGGCTCATATCCTGGGGCTGACCACACGCATACAGCATATCGTCGTTCTCAGACATTCCCCACCTCAACAGATTTCTCTTGCACCTTGCCTCTCCTATCCTGAGTTCATTTAGGGATTTCCATACCGCGAAAGGGAGGTGTTTGCCTGGGGCCATTTCTTCTCTTGGGGGTTCCCGAGTAGTGAGCTGTTGGGTCCACCTAGTGATACGATTATTTTCTATGGATCCATCAAGTGTGTGTGATCTTGCCATGAAGCTGTTCTTTGAACTTAGGCTTCGACCGGCTGGCTCGTGTTGGTGCAGAGGATGTCGAGCATCGGTTTTCTCTTTCGTCCTTTCAGTATCCGTGGCGACGGCTCTTCGAACAGATAGGGGTACCACGCCAATAAGTGGGTATAAACTATTAACTGGAGTTGGCTTTAGGCAGCCTGTCACGATTCTTGCTGTCTCGTTGATAGCGACGTCCACATGTTTCGCGTGAGCTGAAGCTGCCCAAACCGGTGCGGCGTTTTCCGCAGTGGATACACAGACCGCCAAAGCCGAGCTTCTGAGCGTTTCTGGTTGAGCTCCCCATGTTGTGCCTGTGAGTTTTCGCCATTATTACGCGCACTAACTTTGCCTTTAGTATTGATGCAGTGTTGTCTAAAGGACAGAGTACGTATCCTCTGCACCAACACGAGCCAGCCGGTCGACGCCTAAGATCAAGGAAGAGCTTCATGGCAAGATCACACATACTCGAGGGGTCCACCGAAAATAACCGTCCAGGGTCACGCCTAGGTATCTCGGCGTCGGGCAGTGCTCCAGTCGTTCGCCTCGCCAATCTATCTCGAGCTCTTGTCATGCGTCTTTTTTTTAAGGTGAAAGGCACAGACCTGAGTCTTGCTGGGATTCGGCTTTAGGTGGTTTTTATGGCAATAGATTGCCAGTTCCTCAAGGGCGACCTCCAACTTCTCCTCCACCTCGGTAAACTCGGTGCACTGGGCTGCCACAGCTGTATCATCGGCATAGATGAATTGCCTTATATTGTCAGGAATCGGCTGGTCGTTCGTGTACACGTTGCACAAGAGTGGGGAAAGGACACTACCTTGCGGCAGCCCATTCTTCTGGACCCTCTATCTGCTACTCTTGTTTTGGAGTGAAACATAAAATCTCCTGTTCTGGAGGAATAGACCGATGACCATAGTGAGCCTATAGTCTTTTGTTGTCTCATAAAGCTTTCTTAACAGCCTCCTGTGGTTGACAGTATCATAAGCGGCTGTCAAATCGATGAACGTCACCCCAGTAATCTCCCTTCTCTCAAAACCATCCTCTATGTGCTGAGATAGGTTGAGGATATGACCACAGCATAATTTACCTGGACGAAAGCCGGCCTGCTGTTCGATAATCTTGGCATCCAAAATCTCCGCTGTTTGGTTTAGAATCAGTCGTTCCAGCAGTTTGAAGAGTTGGCACTGATGTTCTTAGGGTCAGTCGGTTCCAGGTTCCAGTAAGGCGACCACACGAGCCTTCCTCCATTCTTTGGGGATCTTCAGTTCCGTGACACATACGTTGAACAAATAAAGGAGCCATTGCAGGGTCTGTGGTCCAAAGTTCTTGATCTGTTCTGCCCTCAGATCGTCCACGCCCGCTGCTTGGTTGAGTTTCATCTCTTTAATCCCAGCCACAAGTTCAGTCATGGGAAAAGGGGCACCTAGGGAGTTGTTCTCATGCTCCAGGTCCCTGCTAATGTGCTCTTTAGAATTCTTGCCCTTTGTTTTACCATTCAGTAGCAGTTGGGTGGATACTTGATCTGAAGTGACTGGAATAAAGTTCCGAACTGGTTTTGTGGCGTCACCACTCAGGTTTTTTAGGGTCTTCCATGCCCGTCTACTGTTGATCTTGATATCTAGGTTTTATAGCATGTTAACCACTTGGCCGTTCGGTCCTCTGCCATTTTTGCCATCAGTATTTTTCCGGCCTCAGATGTTTTCTCTGCGTCGTACAATTCTTGATAGCGTGAAAGAAGGGGCTTCACATCTCCAGATAGAGCAGGGATGTACTCGATGCGACAGCCTCTGGGAATGTTTTTTCTTGAGGCCTTCCCAACCAATTTTGTGAATGCTTCGTACATCTCTGGCTGAGAAGCGATTCTCGCTATCTCTACATCGAGGTCTTTGCTGAACTTGTTCCAATTAGCCTTCCTAAAATTAAAGCGAATTTTAAGAAGGGTACATCCTCTGGTTTTACCACGGCGCAGATGGAACATATTAACGGTCTATGTTGGGTTCGCGGTATTGGTTTCCCGATGCTCTTTTCGCATTGTGCCGCCACCCTTGTGCTCACAAAGATGTTGTCGGGGTTATATCATCGTCTCCAGCGGCCACTGTGGAAGGACGGTGGGAATTTGGGATCGAGTATTATCTGCAGTTCGTTGGTTTCGGCCCACTTTTCGAGCTCTGCTCCATTCTCATCCGTTTCACTGTAGCCCCAGGCCAAGCTTTTGCAGTTGAAGTCGCTGATGACAAAGTTGATGTCCTGCTGGCGGAAATCGTTCGGGTTTGAGAACTTGAACTTGACATCCAGGGGTTTGTACACTGACGTCACTGAAAAATTTGGAGTACGGATGGTCAGCAGCTCGATATTATCTAAATCTTTCATGGAGGTGGAGATGACGTCAACACCAGGCTTGACAAAATCGCGCTCCCATACTGATCATGTGGTCTCTCAACAACCATCCTCTTGCCAGGCACCCTTGGTCTATTCCGCGTGATGCTTCGATGGGTCTCCTGTACCAGAAGCACGTCGCATTCTGTTTGTAAATAAATAAAACTTCCTTAAGACTAGAAATTCCTTCAATATTAATTGACATCAAGAATCGCCTTGAGAAAGGCCTCGTTGGCAGGTTTTTTGAAACGTCGTTGTTCATTTTCGTTTATCGTAGATCCGGTGTTAGAAGAATTAGCCGTTGAACACGTTCAACATTTCCAGGGTACGCCCGATTGTGGTTCTCATGCGAGACAGCTCAATCTTCGGGGAGGCTTCTGTGTACCCCCTGCTGTACACACTGCGGTATAACCGTTTCATCGGAAATTAAGGAAATGATATTTCCCACCCAAACTGGCCAACAGTAGTTCACTGGCCAACACTTGTTGGGCAAGCGTGGCCTTTCACAGATGCTAAAAGCTTCTTACAAATGATGAGTTTTATAACAAAGAATATACCCCAGGCGAGTAGAGTAAAACACTCAAAATCTCGCACCGGTAACTCGGTCAAAATCCATGAGGCGATTGTTGGGGAGGCAAAAATTCAGTAAATACAAAACCAACGACGATTAGGTTTGTAACATATAAGGAAGAGTAGATGGAAGAAAAGGGCCTGGAAGAAGAAGAATATCGTGACTAATAAACCCTCGAAACTGGTTTAACAAAACGACAACAAATCTCTTTAGGACTGCAACAAACGAAGTCTCAAAATCCATGATGATCGCCAATATCCGAAGCGGATAGACACCAGAAGAAGAAGTTAAAGGGCCAGACACACATTGCCGCTTTCCGTACTCTCCTGTATTATGTTTACATGTCCATGCACACTGTTCCGTCAATACACATATCCGGAACTGTTGTGGAAATAGCTATAATTTTAGTAAACGAGGAAACTGAATATGTCTGAAACTTCTGAAGGTGGATTCAGACGCTTCACTCGATTTAAAGCTTCATTTTTGGCCCCGGCACAAACAGAGGGGTGTTATAAGTTGTATTAAGTATGAAGTGCCTCTCTGTCAGTCTGTCTGTCTGCCGTTTGTCCGTCTGTCAGTCTGTCCGTCTGTCAGTATATGTGGCCGTTTATGGAATCGTAGATTCTAAATGAACCGACCGATTTTCATGCAGTTTTTTTTTTTCAAAGCTGGTCAGCTGACCATCACCTGATCATTTCTTTATCATTTTATGACCATACTCTGAAAAATTCGCAAAATACGCCTGCTCTCGTCGTGTCTGCCCGTTCTCTTTGACGCCACCATGCCGCATACCCTATAAACTCTGCAGGAACTTAGTAGACCTCGTAAGTAAGTTTTGTAAGAAGGGTAGACCGGGAATTCCAGTCTATTTAGACTCGGCGAGTCCGAGTTGAGCCGACGATTATTTTCTGGGTCTGGGTCCGGGTTCAGGTCTAATCCGTCTTTCTTTCTTTCTCGCAATTTTAACAATAACACGATTATTCGTGTTTACGCATGTGGAAGCATGTAAAGCAAGCGAACTGTACGAACTTGTCGTTTAACTACCAAAGAAACTTGACATTGCGTTTTAAAAATATTGCGTTAGTAGTTACAAACATAATTTATATATATAATAAGATGCATTTACATGTACTATCAAAAATAAACTCAAATAGAAGTATTTAGTACATACCAGAGCAAAGGTCTGAGTGCATTATTCATAGCTCTCAAGGCGTCGTTTGAAAGAGTGGATACATATTTGAATGTATGGAAGAATGCGGAGTAGACGGGTGGTTGTAGGGAGGGTGGAAGAAATATATGGCAGAACAATAAGCAAAGTAAGAGTTGGAGACAAAAGGAGCGACTGGTTCGAGACGACAAAAGAAGTAAGAAAAGATTGCCCCCTGAGTCCGTTATTATTTACGATATATTTGGCAGATATTGAGAAAATGTTTAAGAAGGCGCAAGCGGGAGGGTGTGTGATAGGTAGCGATAAAGTATGGAGCCTGGCTTTCGTGGATGATGTGGCAATGGTGGCAAAGAGCGAAGGGGGATAAAAGAAGTGATGAAAAGCCTAGGGAGGGATGTGAGGAAGAAAAACATATAGGTGAATCCGAAGAAAACTAAAATGATGGTGTTTAGTAAGAGAAAGTGGAAGAATGAGGATAAGGAATGGAAGTGGGAATGAGGAATAATAGAGCGAGTAAAGGAGTTTAGGTACCTGGGCTACATATTGAACGAGGGGCCTCGGATAAAGCGCATATGAGAGAGTTAGCCAGGAAAGCAAACAAGGTAATGGGGTGTATTTGGGGGATAGGAGAGAGAAAATGGGGAAGAAACTTCAGGAGGAGGATGATGATGCTTGAAAACATTCAGTCAAGGCCAGACATTCAAAACCCGAGACTCGTCGAGTCTTAGATAGGGTACCGGGTATTTTACTATGGACTTTCCGAGTCCGGGTACACGGACCAGAAAAACTCTACTTGTAAGATAGACGATACATCTAATTACATACGTACAATTTGAAACTAGTAGGAACTGCAGTGCACTCTGCAATGCTCTACGCGTCCCCCATATGGGCGAGGGCTATGAGCGTAGATGTAACCAAACGCAAGCTTCTTTTTTTTTTTTTTTAGGCGGAAGGGGAAACCTTTTATAGGCACCCACTACCTGGGTAGTGTGGGACTCCTTCTCTTCCAGAGATAGTATACCCACTAAAACCACCTCCCCCCCCAGGATCAGTACTCCACTTCGGGACCGCGTTAGCATTACTTCAAAGTGGTGATCCTTTCCATCACGGCTGGCCGTTCCTGGACAGAAACAGCTACTGCTTTCCAGTTGTCCTCGCCTTTAATCAACAGCTGGACCATATTAGAAGGCTCTCCCACCGCCCGCTCTGTAGTAGTTCTGTCCATTGCGGGCATTCGAAAGTAGTATGTTCAGCTGAGTCTGTCCTTTTTTTTTGTCCACTTTCAGCCTTTCCAATCGTTTTAACATATGAGCCAAAGCTTCCCTGTCCGCTCAGCACTTCTGTTAAGTGGTAGTTAACCTCGCCATGAGTGCGCTTCAGCCATGGCTCAATTTCTGGGATGAGAGTTCTGGGCCAGTTCCCTTCCTTGGCGTCGTTCCACCGTTTCTGGCGTCTGCCCATGAGTGCACTTCTGTGTCGAGCCTTCCCTTTTGTATTTGTGCCTTGGTTGCTGGCCCGTTCCTGAGCCATTAGGTAAATCGGCGGGACTGCCGCTATGACTTGTAGCGCTACATTTGACACCGTGCGGCAAGCGCAGCATATGCTTATTAACATGCCGCGTTGTGTTTTTATTAGTCGGTTTTTGTTTGTGGCTGCATGCAGCGACTCCACCCAGGCCGGTACAGCGTAAAGGAGGAAGGAATTAACGACCTAATTTAGAAGCCTTTTTGCGTGCATATTTGGGCCATTTATCAACTTACGAAGTGCTGTACCTGCACGTTCGGCTTTCACTGCTAAATTTTGGACGTGCCTGCTCCAGGAAAGCCGCTGGTCGATATGGACGCCGAGGTATTTAATTGTCGGTGTCGCAGGAACCAGCCTACCTTTATGTTGACAGACATGGGTTCAATCCTCTTGCGGCCCGTTTAGCGCAATGACCTCAGTCTTTTCTGGAGCTATTTGTAGTTCGATTATCTCCATCCATGCATGTATCGCTTTTATTGCAGATTCGGCCCTCGCTACTACAGCCTTCTCGTTTGTGTCAACTGACACCACAATTAGGTCGTCAGCAAATGCGATCAGTCTACAGCCTCTCAGGTTGTTCGTTTTTACCAGGTCCAAGACGCCATCGTATAGGATGTTACACAACAGCGGCCCGAGAACCGACCCCTGGGGAACACCGCAAGATACCGGTCTTATTTTGTCATCTATTTTTAGGGTCCTGTCCGTAAAATAGCTTTTGATTAAATCAATAAGATAGGCAGAGACCCTTTTCCGTCTAAGTGCATCCACGATTTTCCGCCAGGGACAGTATTAAATGCATTTTTTACATCTAGCGCGACTGCTAAGCATATCTTTCTGTGTCTTCTTTTTGCCAGGTTAGCACAACGGGCAATCTTCATCACCTCCTGGATGGAGTGAGTTGTCGACCTCCCCTTTCGGAACCCATGCTGGAATGTTGATAGTCCCCCATGTAGATCGAGTTCCTGGCTTATCTTCGTGGCTATTATTCGTTCGAAGAGCTTGCCGATGGTGTCTAGTAGGCAGATTGGGCGAAATGATGTAGCGTGGGGCTTACCAGGTTTAGGTGGCAGGACCAGTCTGGCCTCTTTCCAGCTTTGGAGGATTTTTCTTGTGCGGATGACGGCGTTAAACATATCTGCAAACAGCTCCTTTTGCAGGAGGGCAGCCAGCCGTGTTACTTCCGGTGGAGTGCCATCTGGGCCTGCAGCTTTGTTGGATTTTATTCTCTGGGCTGCTTCCGCGATTTCTTTGCTTGTAATTTCTGGTGGTACAGTGTCCTCAGATTCCATCTCCCAGGAAATCAGTTTGCAGAAACAGTTCTTCAGCGGCTTTAAGTTTGCTCTCCGTGCTGAGATTCGGTTTGGTGTGTATGCCCATTCTTTTACACACTATCTTATAACCGTTTCCCCAAACATCGCCATTTACAGCCTGTATGACATTTTCCCAACAAGCTAACTTTGCTTTTTTAATGCTGGTCAACAGCTCTTTCCTTGCCTTGGTGTATACTGCATGGCTGTTTTCTAATTGTAAAGGATATACATTATTAGTTGCTTTAAGTCTTGTCCACGATCTTTTTTTCCGACGCAGGCTTTCCGAAGAGTCGCGATTTCCTGGTTCCACCAGTAGACGGCTTTTCTTCGGTTCTGTCCAGGTCTCAATAGGACGGCGGCACATGTTTTGGATAAAGCCGCAGTGATTGTAAGCACATCGGGTAGCTCTATCTTGTTGAGCTCCAACTGGAGACTTTCCTTGACTGCGTCCTCTTTATGGGGTTTATATCTCCACGTGTTTGCTGCGCTCAAGTTTTCCATCAGTGGTCGTTGTTGCCCGGGGTTTATGACGAGATCAAATGTGATAAGCCTGTGATGTGATAAATGTGAAAAAACCTGCCAGTTTCTCACACTATCGGTCAAGTCCTCTGTGGAGAAAGTCACATCTATTGTGCTTTGGCTGTTGCCGCGAATGAATGTGGCAGCGTTGCCCGTGTTGGCAGTAACTAGGTCGAGTGATGCCAGCCAGTCCTTGAGGATGGAGCCCCTTGCATCTTCGTATTTGGACCCCCATAGTGGGCTTTTCGAGTTGAAGTCTCCAGAGATGATCTTTGGGCCATTTTGGTTTCGGATAGTCTCAGATAGTTCGTTTAGGTAGTCCTCAAATTCGCTCTTGATGATGTTTGGTGACACGTAGCACGAATAGATTGTGACACCCGCTACCTCGCACCAGGATGATCCATTGCCGCTACCGTAGGTTGTTGGTATGTTGTTGTACACTCTGACCGCGGTATCGGCCTGGGCATCTACTGCCCAGGCGTTGTTCCTGACGTGATGTTTATTTGGCTCCGTTACTAGTAGCACGTCAGCTTTGTATTTGGACCTATTTCGATAAAGTAGGTCCTGGGCTTCGCGGCATCTATTTAAGTTAAGTTGCAGGAACTTGATCATTTCTGTTTTTCGGTCGGGCGCGTCTTGCTTCTGCTAGGGCTTTTTTGAAGGCGGGGCAATTTCCCGAGTTCGCCCGATGTCCATGGATCTCACATACAGGGCAATACTCTTCGCCCTTGCAGTCCTGCGCAATGTATCCTTCCTGTCCACATCGGAGACACATCTTCAGCCTGTTGGGTCCAGTGCAGTCCTTCGCCAGGTGTCCATACAGCCAGCACCTGTGGCATTTTGTTAGGTTGAGTCTCCTTTGGGTTTTGCACTCGAGCATTCCTATGATGATCTTTCCTTTTAAACGCAAGCTTGGAGCGATCCAAAGAATGCTGGCAATCAGAACCAGCAGTGCCTATGGAAGCGGTCTGTATCCAGAGAAGCGGTCTAAGTCATAGCTAGCATAGCACCAATAGAGCTGTTAGTCCAGGAGAGATCAAACATATACACAAACAGACGCAGTGAAACCCAGAAAAGCTGAAAGAAAGATGAAATAAAGAAGACAGGAAGGTTGGAACTATTACGGACATGGCAAAATAAGTGGGAAGCCTGTGAAAAGGGACAATGGACAAAGTTGCTTATAAAGGACGTGGAAGAATGGGGAGAGCTGAGTTATCAGCTAACTCAAGTCCTCAGCAGACATGTATGTTTCCGAGATTGCCTTCACAAGAATGGCCGAACTCCCAAAATCTTGTGTGAATATTGCGAAGAAGGGTGCAGCGTCGCGCACACCATTTACGACTGTAGCAGGTGGGACGCAATGAGGAAGAATTTCCCAAACGATATAGAAGACAATAGAGTATATGTTAAAATCGGAAAGCAATTGGAATAGCGTCAACAAAGCCATATACGACATTATCAGTTGCAAAGAGAAGGACGAGAGAAGTAGACAGAAAGCTGAGAAAATACGCGCAACCTAAACATCAAGCAATAGCCGGACGGCAGCACTAAGTTGCACAAACAACGGCGTCTTCTAAAATTAAGGGAAGGAGACGTAACTTAGGCGCAGGATGAGGAAGAACCCACTTGAAGCATATAAACGTATTTAAAACGGTGTAATTTAAAGCAACGTAGTGAAAACGTATTTAAAAGTATGGCTTGGGAAAACAAAGGCATCAAAATAAACGGAACATATCTAAATAACCTCCGCCTCGCTGACGACATCGTGCTGATCAATAGCGATGGTGATGAACTAAAATCAATGCTTGAAGCACTGAAAGCAAAGTCAGAACACATCGGACTGAAGATGAACATAAACAAGACGAAGATAATGACCAAAGAAGACATCAGCCTAAACATAGATGGAGAACTCCTAGAGCTGGTAGAAGAGTACATATACCTGGGCCATAATATCAAGATGGACAAACCAAACCAAACTGCAGAAATATCTGGAAACATAAAGATGAGCTGGGCGGTATTCGCCAAGCTAAATTAGATTCTAAAATCAACAAAAATCTTCATTAACCTAGAAAGGAAAGTTTATGATACCTGCATATTACCAGTAACGGCATGGAGACTACAACCCTGACTAGAGGAAGCGCAGAAAGACTCATCCTAACTCAAAGAGCAATGGAAAGAAGAATGCTAGGTATCAGTCACAGAAACCACGTCAGAAACGAGGAAATCAGGAGAAGCACCAAGGTCCAAGATGCCATCATAAGAATTACGCAATTAAAATGGAGATGGGCGGGCTACGTAGCAAGGCAAGACGGATCCAAATGGTCCAAAAGAAAGGTAGGATGGAGACCAAGAACAACGAAAAGGAGCGCGGGCAACCTCGCGAAAAGATGGCGAGACGACATCCAGAAAACAGCAAACAAAAACTGGTGCAAGACTGCACAATGCAGGAAAACGTTAGTGGAGGCTTACATCCAGGAGTGGATTAACACGGGCTGAGGAAGAAGAAGAAGAAGAAGGATCAGCAAAGGCACGACGATGTTGATGGTCGGTAGACGTAAGTTCTTGTATTAACTGAACTTTAAAAGCCTTAAGACCTAATTCTTTATGCAAAATACGGTGTAATGTCGTTTGTGGAATGCCCAATTCCAAAGATCGACGAGAAATGGACAAACCTGGGGTTTCCTCAACACTATGGGCTACAACAGCAATATTTTCAGTTATTCTTGAGCGACGTGCACGAGTTCGGTTCTTCACATCACTAACTTGTTCCAACAACTTAAATATTTCAAGTTTCACAATTGCTAAATTAATAACGACGACCCAAAAATGATTTCGTTTTGCGAACTGTGACCGCGAAATTTTCACCATTTTTGTAGTAAATTTAAATAATTTCAATGCGTTGTTGAAGCGTATTTCCGTTTCAACCATCCGTTTCAACCGGTTTCCGTTCCATTTTTATTAATGGCACAGTTTTTAGTTGTCATCTGTCAAGTAGTTGTTGGTTGACTCATGACAACTATTAAAATGGCGGGCTGTTGAAAATGATACCTCTTATTGGAAGACCCTAAATATAGGGTTTTTCGGGTCCGGGTACCCGGACCCCGACTCGACGAGTCTAAGGGTAAATACCCGGGTACCCGATACCCGATCTAAGACTCGACGAGTCTCGGGTCTTGAATGTTTGGCATTGTCTAGTTCACCGCGTCGTAAAGAAGATAAACGATTTAGCATTACACTTGATGAATGGACGAGTATGAAAGTTCGAACAAATCTAAATATGAATTTGCATGGAATTGACTCTGAAGTGTATAATCTGGCTTTATTCAGAATTTTTAATTAGTCGAAAAAGTAGAACAACACTTAGGGCCTCTTTCACCATCCTCAAGTAAAGTGTAGAGTAGGCTAACCGCCAATTAAAGTCATCCGTAACTTCATGTGCGGATTTCACGACGTTCGAGTAGCACTAATCATAAGATTAACTTACCCGTAACTTACTTGCCACAGCATCTGGCAAATAGCGTGTTTACTTGACAGTTGTCCGTTCTCATTTTCTTTATTCAGCCTTTTTCGTCCACTGCTGGACATAGGCCTCTCTTAACATCTTCCATCTACTTCTATCTTGTGCTTCTTGCATCCAGTTGGTGGCGATGCGTTTCACATCGTCTGTCCATCGGGTGGGTGGGCGTCCTCCACTTCTGTATGCCTCCTGTCTAGGTCGCCATTCCAGGATCTTTTTGGTCCATCTGTTGTTTGGCATCCTTGCGACATGTTTGGTTATTACTTCAATTGCATCGCTAACCCCAGATCGCTGTCTTAGTACTTCATTCCGCACTTTATCTCGCAATGTAATTCCGAGCATGGAACGTTCCATGGCTCGTTGCGCCACTCTGATCTTTTGGACGGACTTTTGTGTGAGTGTTAGAGTCTCCGCTCCGTAGGTTAAGACTGGTAGGATGCACTGGTCAAACACCTTACGTTTTAGGCAGTTGGGGATGTCGGATTTGAAAATGTGTTTTAGTTTTCCGTAGGCTGCCCACGTTAGTCTTAGCCTCCTTCCAATCTCATGTGTCTGGTTGTCTCTGCCGATTTTAATCTCGTGGCCTAGATACTTGTATGAGGTGACTTGCCGGATCTCAATCCTTCCATTATAAAGTTTCGGGAAGGTACTAGGTTGGTCATAAATTCCGTTTTCGAGATGTTTATTTTAAAGCCGACTTTTCGTGATTGTTCTGCCAGCTTCTTAAGCATTTTTTCAGTCTTATCTAGGCTATCCGAAATTAGCACAATGTCGTCTGCAAACCGTAGATAGTTGAGGTTTTCGCCATTGATGTTTATGCCCATATCTTCTAGTTCTATGGTCTTGAACATGTACTCCATGAGGTTTGTAAATAGTTTAGGCGAGATGGTGTCACCTTGTCGGACGCCGCGTTGTATTCTGAATCTGTCCGTTTCTTCGTGTAGGGGTGTAAGGGGGAGAAGGTAAAAAAGGTCACATACCACCCCAAATGTCAACCTCACCTGCACGAGCGATGACCTCGGTCATCCGGCGCACCCTGCTACGTAACAAACGAGGCTCTGACGACCGAGTAACGGCGGAATAACCGTCAAAACGGGAGTAAAGGTAATGATACTCCCCGACGACCCCTATCAACCCGCATTGGCCAGCGTGATAGGTAACGGCTAAACCCCTCTTAATATGAAAGATACAACAAGAACGCGGCCCTTAGTCCCCGGCGGACCGCTAGCACACAACCAAGGTAGCGGTTGGATCAAGCAGCGGTCAAAGGGTGCAAAGAATCACCGGGAAATAACAGGCTACGAAAACAAACGACGTACACTGCACATCTGTACTTATAACACGAGAACGCTTTCCAGCGAAGAAAAAGTACTCCAACTCGAAGAAGAACTAAACCAAATTCACTGGGATATAGTAGGTCTGGTTGAGATACGAAGAAGAGGAGAACAGCAGATTACCCTAAAATCAGGAAATACCTTATATTACAGAGGAAACGAAGAGAGCTCCGATGGAGGAGTAGGTTTCATAATACATAAAAAACACACAAAACAGATCCTACACATAGAGAGCATAAGCCCCAGAGTATGCTTTATAATACTGAAACTAAACCAAAGATATAACATAAAGATCATCCAAGTGTATGCCCCAACATCCACACACACAGAGGAAGAAATCGAGACCTTCTATGAAGACATCTACTCTGCAATGTCAAAAACTCCAACATACTACACACTAATAGTTGGAGATTTAAACGCCAAGCTGGGTAAGAAGCAAGACGACAGCGAAATTTCCCTGGGACAATACGGGATAGGAGAAAGAAATGATAGGGGAAACACCTTACTGCAATTCCTTTTAGAACATCGTATGAATGCTATGAATACCTTTTTTAAGAAAGCCGAACACCGGAAATGGACCTGGGCGAGCCCTGACGGAAATACACGAAACGATATAGATTTCATCATCACGGATAAAAAACAAATCGTACAGGATGTCATAATACTCAACCGGGTGTCAGTGGGAAGCGACCATAGGATGCTAAGAGCAAAAGTTGTGCTACGATTGAAAAAGGAGAGAAGACTGCTTGCAACATCAAAGATCAAAGAACAAACTACAGTGAACAATAACGGGGAATACAAGAAATCCATAGCAGAACGACTAGGACACGGTAACATCGAGGAAATGAGTATAGAAACCTTGAGCAATGAAATCGTAACATCGATACAAGAGGCAAAACAGATACATGGTACGAAACTGAACAGGGAAGAAGGGAAACTATCAGCAAACACACGACAACTTATGAAACAAAGGCGAGAAAAACTACAAAAGCACCTACTACATACAGACCAGTTGAGAACACTAAATAAAGAAATATCAAAGGCCGCAAGGAAAGATATTAAAAACTATAACAAAACACGGATAGCGAAGACTATCGAAGAGAACAAAAGCATGAAAGTACTGAGACAGAAAATAACACCTGGAAAAGCAGAAATTACCAAACTCGAGGACCAAAACGGGCAAACTATCAGGTACAAAGAAGAGATCATGGAAATCGTAAAACGCTTCTATTCAAATCTCTATAGCGCTCAAGAAACACCAGAGCCGGAATATACCCGTACCAAATTTTAAACCAAGGATCAGAAGATCTACCGGAGATAACCCAAGAGGAAATCTCAAAATCAATTAGGGAAATGAAAAATAACAAGGCGCTCGGGGAGGATGATATTGCGATCGAACAGATTAAGGAAGGAAGGGGGAGTCGAGCTATTAGAAGCCACAAAGAGTTTATTCAACAAATGTCTCACGGAAGGAATAACACCAACAGCATGGGACAATGCAATCATTGTTATTATACACAAAAAGGGAAACACGGCTGACCTAAAAAACTACAGGCCAATAAGCCTGCGTTCGCACCTCTATAAACTCTTCACCAAAATCATAACTAAACGCCTCACAACCAAACTTGACCTTTATCAACCGCCTGAACAAGCAGGATTCAGAGCCGGATACGGAACGAACGACCACCTGCAAATCATCAAAACCGTAATAGAGAAATGTGTCGAATACAACAAGCCACTCGTCCTTGCCTTCGTGGACTACGAGAAGGCATTTGACTCTATCAACCACAATGAGATGTTTAAGGCACTGGCGAATTGCCGAATAGACCATAGGTACTCGGAGGCTCTACAGCACATTCTCATTTTATGTAGAACATAATCTAGATTTGTGTAAGAATGGATTTTGCATCAATTGGATGAATTAGAAGATTTTACGACGCAACGAGTACCTAGGGTTCGTGTATTTTAATTACGTGTTGATTATTTTACGGACAGATTTTTTTGATTATTCATGTTGATTAAAAAACAAATTTAAAATCACACGCTTTAAAACAAGACACCAAAACACGACATATGACAGTTGAGAACTGCCAATCACGCGTAACGAGTAACCTTGAAGTATTATGAATGAATGTGACGTAAAATTTGTGACGTCATTCCCTTAACCAATAAATTGTTGCTCGGAGCTTTATTTTTGTTTGTGAAATTGACAAAAGATACTCGTAACTTTTAATTGCCGATTAATGCTAACCTGCAAGTAATTAATTAACGCTTTACTTGGAGATGGTGAAAGAGGGCATTAAACACATTTAATATAAAATTAAAAAAATATGTAGTTGGTTCAACCGGCGGGCGACGGTGCAAGTGAATGATGAAATTTGGACGAGAATCATCTAGTCCTTATAATTTCTGTTTGAATCACACTTCTCTGTTTGTGATGTAGTATATAAAAAGAAAAATATTACCGACAAGATACTTTGCAAGATGAAGATGACCATGGTCCAGATTCAAGATGGTATTGATACGATCAAGATGAAAATTATTATTCTGACGAGAGCGTCTATGATGTCGAAGAATACGGACAAGTTGAATTAACTCTAGACAATTTAGAAGGGAATTCATCCATTTGCCTTCCGCTATTAGGGATTCTCCAAATCCCTTGTTTATCTAAGTCCCACTTAACTTAAGCGGCAAGTTCGTACAGTATCGCTTGTTTTACCGCGAACAAGAAAGATCCTTTCGTGTTTTTGTTTAAATTGCGAAACAGATAAGACCCGGACCCGGACCAGGACCCGAAAAATCGGACTCGAACTCGACTCGGACTCGCCGAGTCTAAAAAGACCGGGTATTCCCAAACCCTACCTATATATTCATTAAGTTTATATGTATTAAAAGGACAAATCTTAAAGGACAAATCTTATAGATTTTAATAAAAAAATAAATAGTCACAGTTGAAATTAATTTGATTATTTTTTAATTGCAATTTTCAAGAACTTATTAATTAAGAAAAATTATAATTAAAAGATTTTCGCATATTTCTGAAATTTCGCCTTAATTACGCCCGAGCGAATTTAAATAATCTTCCGGAATATTTAACATTCTACGTTTAATTAAAACTATATACGAAATGGATATTAAAACGTCCAGGTGTGTCCAAAAACAACGTTAAACCCAAAACTGATATCATTTAACACACGACCGTTTAAAACGTTCGAAACTATTTTAATAACGAATTTTACACGAAAATGATTCATGTAAATAGGCCGTTTATTGGGCGACGGAGAAAAGCAAGCGGAAAAGGACAGGACGGCGTATATTAATTCCTGGGCGCTATTAATTTTCAAACTGACATGTATTAAAATTCCGGTTCGGGCTGACCCTGTATCGAGTAGGGGTGTGGTTTAATAAGGGTGGACTATTTCAATTACTTATTATTGCACTCCACATATATCCGAGAATTTGTATTCATCAATTGCCCTCGTGTTCGAGGGTTCATATTAAATTTCACCTCTCCCAAACTCAGCCCACTACTATTATCTACCCTGTATTATTGTTTTGCGTTTATGTCGAGTATCGGTGCGATGTATATGCAGCACGTGTCATCCCTTTGTTTGATCTTCAATAAAACTAGTTTGTTTCCTGTATCGCTGCCCCGGATCATCACCTATGACTTTGATCTCATATTTTTATCTCCTTTTGATATTGTTCAAACGACGCTAGAATCAATTTATATACGATTCCCTCATTGTAATACATACAAGGGATTGTTCAAGCTCATGATTACACTTGTAAATTACAACCGTTTTAATGTATTTAAAATGTCTAACAACAATGTAATGATTCAAACAAATTATATTTTTAAACAAAGGATCTTCATTCAAATTAGACTTTTGTAATACACTTTTATTAAATATGCACACAAGATTAAACACGGCTTCATATTTGAACTACTTAACTACAAGCGAATAAGCCACTACATAAATTAAGACAGGCAAAATCCAAATAAAAAGACAAAGAAATGTTAGACAGACAAGACTAGCCAAAAAAGACAAACAAAACTGGATAGACAAAACTGAACACACAAGACTTGATTGCACAGACAAGACTGGGCTGACAGGACTGCATAGAGAAGACTGAACAAGCGAGACTGGACAAACAAGACCCAACAGACAAGTCTGTACAGACAAGACTGAACAAACAAGATTGAATATACAAGAATGTACAGACAATACTTTTATAATTTAATTTTTTAATTAAAGGTTTAATTATATATTTAATTCCGACGGTGCTCAAAATGTCCACCTTCGGCATTGATGCATTCCTGCAACCTATCCCCGACACACAGTGCGACACAAAATCCAGTTTGAACGAATGTCCTTAAACGCATCTTCGATGAAATTTTTCAACTGTTGTGAACTTCTGTCTTCAATTGACTGTCTGACTGACTGTCTTCAACTGTTCAACTTGCACTGTGACGGGATTTCTGGAATAAATCTTATACTTTACTACTTCCCAGAAAAAAATAAAATCCATTGGGGTTAAGTCCGGGGAACGTGGTGGCCACTCAATGCTCCCCCGTTTTCCCATCCAATGATGCGGCTATGCCTGACCCAGGTATTGACGCCAAAGAATAATGCGGTGGGGCCCCGTCCTGTTTAAAGAACAATTCCGCAAATTTCAGGCCGTGCTTGCAGTTGTGGCACAACTTCGATCAGCATGTCCAGATACCTGGTGCCATCAACGGTTCCATCAAAAAAGACAGAACCTACGACACTATCGCAGGATATATCACCCCACACTGTGACGCCTGTGTAATGACTACTACTAATGACATGTGGGGATTCTGTGGCCCAGTACACAGAGTTATTTCTGTTGACGTGACCAGACAATTTAAATCAGGCTTCATCTGTCCACACTATTTCTGAAAGCAGGTCTGGTTGTTCAGTCAATTGATTGCGCATTATCTCACAGAACTGTAATCTGCGGTCAGATCGTCCTCAAGAAAGCCATGCAGCAGTCTGGGGCGGTACGGCTTAAGGTTCAGCTGGTGCATCAGACGTTGTAATGATGTCCTCGGGATACCAAGCTTCCTTCTAAGGAGCTACCTTCTAAGGAGTAAGAGCTACCTTCATCTCATTTTCCGGTGTCAACGTCGCGTGTGGTGGTCCAGACAGAACTCGTGGTCTCAAACTTGTCGCTGATGCGGTAAATCGTTAAATGTGACGGCTTGGGCAAACGATATTCATTTTCCCACATCCTACGCACGGTATCGTACGCATTTTCGTACTTTCAGTATATCTTGGGATTGTGATCCGTTAGACCTACTGGCGTATGAAAGGGTGAGCGTTTGGGGAGGTAATGACCCTAGAAATGAAAGAGAAAAAACAATGCGTGTATGGCAAGAGCTATGGCAGGGGTCGGAAAAGGGAGCCTGGACCAGGCAACTGATTCCAACTATCGATGAATGGGTCAACCGTGGGCACGGGGAGGTGAATTATCACCTCACCCAATTAATTATCAATCCCAAGAATGTTGGGGTCCACCGACGATGCTCCGCGCTCAGATTTCCAGCTATGGTTTACACTAGAAACAAAAGAAATACCTGTAAGAGAAATCGGAGATCTCCTGGACCAGACAATCTTCCCATTGACTTATGGAAGTTGCAAGAACTGTAAGCCTCTGCAATTGATTGGCTTGTTGCCTTTTTTACGCTACAATTGACTCTGGCCACATCCCTACTGACTGGTCTACAAGCATCACAGTACCGATTTTCAAGAATAAAACTCTGTTGGTCGAGTGCTTTGACTAACGCCCAATACGTCTTCCCTCACATACAATGAAGATCTTTGAGAGAATTCTTGATCATCGACTGCGTGACATTTCCAACATTAACATCAACCAGTGTGGATTTGCCAAGAGAGCTGGGACTACTGACGCCATATTTACAGCACGATTACTCATGGGAAAGCATCGTGAGAAAAGGAAACCATTGCAGATTGCCTTCCTCGACCTCGAAAAAGCCTTTGATCGCGTTCCTCATAAGTTAATTTAGTATGCTCTACGAAACCATGGAGTGCCAGAATCATTTGTTAATGTGGTCAAGGTGCTATACACAAACCCCAGTAGCAGAGTACGTTGTGCTGTTGGTACCTCAGAACTATTCTGTAAATGGTCCACCAACGTTCAGCATTATCACCATCTCTCTTTGTTCTTGTCATGGACACCATCACTCGTGATCTACAACGGAATGTCCCTTGATGATGTAATGGTTGCAGATGTCTCCCGCGAGAAATTCCAACGTCAAGTTGAAGACTGCAATAACCGCCTCTCGCAGTATGGTCTACGTCTATACGGAAGAAGACGGAATATTTGGATTTAAATCCAAGTGACGGTAACATTCAAGTCGGTGGAGAAAATCTAGTCAAGACCCACTCCTCTGGGTACCTTGGGTCTCGTCTACAGAGTGATGATAACTTCAGTGATGAAGTAAGAGCCAAAGTAAATGCAACCTGGATGCTGTGGAAGGAGGTCACGGGTGTACTTTGCGACAAGAAAATGTCACTTCACCTTAAATCGAAGATATGTAGGACAGTGATACGGCCTGTTGCTCTATATGGTCTCGAATGTGGACCATCTGACTAGATTTATGAACGTCAGCTACATACTATGGAAACGAGAATGCTTCGTTGGGGAATGGGCATCTCCCGTATTCACCATGTTAGGAACGACACAATTCGAGAGCAAATGGGTGTCGCTCTAATTGTGGACAAAATGAGACTGGCTGTTGCTTGCTAAACGACTCCGATGGTATGGCCATGCACTGCGAGAACCTCCTGTTACTGTTGTCAACTCTGCCGTCCATTTTGAGATTGAAGACCAACGTCCAGAGGCAGAGGGACTTCCTCTGCAAACAGAGGGACTTCTTCCCGGCAGAGGGACTTCTTCCGAAGCAGCAACGACAGGACACGATAAATAGTGACCTAAAGAACGTAGGCCTAAAACCAAATGACGCACAAAACCGTGCTAAATGGCGGTGATTGACCAAGAAAGTGGACCATGCACCAGCGGGACAGAAAACAATGTGTAGAAATTGCAACTAAAAATAAATTTCTTATGTCACAGTCCGCAAACGTAAACATCAACCTATCTAATCATAGGTAGTGTAGTCATCATCATCATGGCGGCCTCTTCGTGCTCATTTTTTGAATATGGGCCTCTTCCCTTCTTCTCTATTCCTGGCAGTCCTATGCTCGTCTCATGCAGTCACGTCCTCCGTGTTGTCTGACGCCGTCTACCCAACGGTTTGGTGGTCGGCTTCGTCTTCGGGTGTCTGCTCTGGGTATCCATTCTAAAACTCTTCTGGCGCAACGTGTCGCGTCCATTCTGGCGATGTGTCCTGCCTATGCACACATCCTCTTTGCTATAGTGCCCATCACGTCACTCACTTTAGTTTTGCTTCCAATTCAGTCGTTTCGTATTAGGTCTCGTAGTATTATTCCAAGAATTGCTCTCTCCATATCCCTGTGAGCCACTCTGAACTTTTTGTTGAATTTTGATCTGTTTTTTGGGTAAGTGCCATGGTTTCTGTGCCAAACGTGAACGCAGGCATGATGGCACACTGCTCGAAAACTCTAACTTTGAAGAGCAGTGGCAATTTACCACGTGGTGTATGTTTGTTCGCGCCGAATGCTGCCCTAGCTTCTGCAACACTGCGTTCCACATTCACGGTTTGGTTTTGTTGCCCAAAGTTATTTTATGACCAAGGTATTATTGGTTGGCGAATATATTTGTAGAGTTTTTTTTTATTGAAAACAACAATTAAAGCAACAAATTAATCAGCTACATATTCTCCGTTGTTGTTTACGACCTGCTCCCACCTATCTACGAATTTGTTGATGCCGTTTCGCCAAAAATCCTCAGGTCTGGTCTCGAAGTAGTTGGTAAGCCAGTTTTTAAGGTCTTCATTATTGGAGAAAGTTAATACCCTCATTTGATTAGACATGAAATGGAAAAGGCGATAATCTGTGGGTGCGAGATCCAGAGAGTATGGCGGATGTTGAGGAACCATTCGAGTTCTTGGGACGAGACCTCA
Source organism: Phosphuga atrata (assembly GCA_944588485.1). Classification (NCBI taxonomy): domain Eukaryota; kingdom Metazoa; phylum Arthropoda; class Insecta; order Coleoptera; family Silphidae; genus Phosphuga; species Phosphuga atrata. Next base: position 5,931,431 of record OX155901.1, read on the forward strand.
ACGTGAGATCTCATTGTCGTGAAGGAGTGTAACTTGGCCTCGTCGATTGGGTATTTTCTGTTGAATAGCCTCATTCACACGGTGCAGTTGAGCTACGTAGAGATTCCTATCAACCATTCTGTTATTCTCAAGCATTTCCTAGTGCAACCCCACCCTCGCAATCCCACCAAACGCAAGTCATGGTCTTCTTGAGATGGAGGTCTTGCTTGACTCTCGGCTTCGGTGCAACTCCTCGAGTCGTCCACTCCTTTTGCTGCTTCATATTGACGTAAAAACATCATTATGTCTACGTGTTGCTCGATGTCTTGCGAGATGTTGAGCAGCAAGTTGAAGACGATTTTCTTTGTTTGGTTCCGTAATAACATGCGGTACTCAAGCACCCAAGTTTTGAGCAAATCGCTTCCTGTGAAGATGATTAAGGATTGTTTGATGATCGCAGTTCATTTTTTCGGCCAATTCACGACCTGCTTGGCGACCGTCCTCGTTTAAATTGTGCCTTTAGAAGTTCCTCGTCGAGTTCAGAAGGTCGGTCGGTGCGGGGAGAGTCTCTAAGTTCAAAGACGCCTTTTTTGAACTTTGCGAACCATTTCTGTGCAGTAGACTCACCTATGATGACCTCTTCATAAACGCTGCAGATGTCTCGGGCAGCTTCAGCAGCTTTTTGACCTCGATGAAAGGCGAAGAATAGTAGATGTCGAAAGTGTTGCCCCTTGGATATTCCATTTTTAAGCTCTAAAAATTTTAGAAAATTAAATTATTCGAAACACTTATTATTATTATTAACACTTATTATTATTCGAAACACAGATACTGCAGCAGTTTAGTAGACTAGAAAAAATTCTTTAGAATACTTTTATCACTTTGCTTACTAATTGAAAATTATTATGAAATAAAAACAACAACAAAAACTCAATGAATATATTCGCCAACCTAATATATGTACTCTGTTGCCGTTTTCACTCTTAGCCAGTAGTTAACTATATCTGCCATGTTGGTCATAATTTTAATTTTGGAGGTATTCCTTTTGAGGCCTGCTATTGCTGATGCTTGTCTCAAGTCTTTGATCATAGACATCATGCCATCCACATTATCCGAATTGAGAACCAAATCATCTGCAAATCGTAAGTTGGAAAGTTCTTCCCCTTCCCCATATGTATTCCAGCGAGAGAGTGAAAAGTTTTGGAGAGATTGTATCTCCCTGTCTCGTTTTTCTATCCGGAATTTGTTAGTTTTTTTATGGAGGGCAACGCAAGCTGTGGCATTCACATGGAGGTGGTTCAGTATTCGGATGTATCTCTCGTCTATTCGACAACTAATCATTGCTTATCTACTAACCATAATTCTACAGAGTCGAATGCTTTCTCATAATCAACGAACGTTAGAATAATTCTGTTCACACACTTCTCAATGACGGTTTTAAGATTTGGAGATGTTCATTTGTGTTGAATCCTGGCCGAAAGCCAGCTTGTTCTCGCGGTTGACAGTAGTCTAGTTTCTTCTCTGTTCTGTTGACTGATCACTCTAGTGAATACCTTGTATAGGTTAGATAGAAGACTAATGGGTCTAAGAAATCTTATTTATTCAGATTTTGGTGTAGTGCCATTACATTAATTCTACTCTACCTAGCTGATCTAACGTGCTATGTAAATAGTAACCATTTCACCTTTTATGCTAGTGACTTTATGCTCGCTTTCTTGTGTCGAAAATCTCAGGAAGTAAAAATAATTCAAAAGCAAAGCAATTTCTATTCAAAATTGTTAAGTGGTTCTCCAGCAACAATCCATGTTTAGAGAGCAAACGGAACAAACGGAAAAGTGAATAAATGAACGAAAAATAATAGAAATATAAGTAATCTTAATATAGAGAAAATAATATAAAGAATATAATATAAAGAAAATACAGAGAAGCAGTCGCACAGAAAGTTTAACCTAGGAATAAAAAAAAACTTGTAACTTAAAGATTCTTGGATTAAAAAACTTTTAAAAATAGATCGAACTGTGCACAATTCCTAGAACTGCAAATTGAAGAATGCTTGGTTACAATTTGAGAAAATGTGCAAAGAACTGAAATGTAAGGCTTGCTTAATACCAAGATTACGTCAGATAGTAGAAAAATCTAATCTAATATTAAACTTTTGTTTCGCCATTCAATTTATTTCTAAATCTAAATGTTTCTAGAAGCTAAAATAATCCGTTCAAGCATTCATCCCTAGGATATTGTCGTGTAGAAGTACCTCATTTCACAGAACTATGGGTGTTAACTATCACAAGTCTATATTTATTCACAAGAACATTTTGAACATGGAAAGGAATATGGACAAACACAACCACAACACAAGATAGCACAGAAAATTATATACCGTCAAAAGCAATTTTATGATTTGCAGAATATCCTTAACAGCGTATGGAGCTTTCTTTCATTGATAATAAGCTTATTATGATTATAATTTGAATGAAAATCTTAAAATAAAAATATTGAATTATAAGTCTCAATGAAAAAAAATCTTAAAATGTATCTAATTGAAAAACTAAGATTATACCTGTTAACGGAAATAATTTACAATTTCCAGGATTTTTCGACTGACAATGAAACGAAAACTAGTTCGACAAATTGTATATTATGTAATTTTTTCTTCTTTATTTGTTTCGCCCATCTTTGAGGGACATGAAATCAATTTTGTTTTGTTTTGAGCTTTCCTTTTAGACCAGTATTACCTCATCCTTTAAGATCTTGCTTCCCTTTCTTCGGAAGAGATGTGGATCGTACGCTTATGTTTGATTTTAAATTGGAACCGTTGCCTCTTATCCTTGGTGATGGTTGTAGCTGTTTTATCCTTGAGCATGGTCCCTGTAATTTGGAGTTCTATGGGGACTTTCCTTTTCAGTTTCCTTAAACCAAAGAAGTTTTGTTTTCTTATTACGAAAGTGGTCGAAGATCTTTTTGGTAAGTCCATTTGAATTCATTCGGAGGATGTGCACATAAAAATCAAATCTCCGTTTTTTTATTATGTCCGAGAGTTTTTCAATCTTCTGGTAAAGAGTTTCGTTCCTGATTTGGATTAATTTGTTGTTATGGAATTTGGGGCCTAAGATTTTGCGTAATATTTTTTTTTCCTTGACCTCCCGCCTTTCAAGCGGTCCCTGGGTGGTGAGAGACAATTTTTCGGCTGCATATAGGGCTTCTGGTTTAATTACCATATTATAATGTCTTATCTTGGTATTCCAGGAGTGAGACTTCTTGTTATAAATGTCCTTCGTAAATTGGAAGGCCAATTCAAGTTTATTTCTCCTAGATTCCATTGCTTTTTTCTCTAGCGCATTCCAGCTGATCCATTCCCCAAGATATTAACTTTCTTTGACGATGTCTATGTATTGGTTGCCCACTTGAAGCTTTTTTGTGGATTTTTTTAAGTTCGTCATTATTTTAGTCTTGTCAACTGAGACTTTGAGACCCATTTTTCACGCTTGCCTCTGGAGTTCGACAATCTGTTATTTGGCTTCTTCCCTGGTCTCGGCTAGTAAGGCCATGTCATCAGCAGAAGCTAAAGAATTGACCTTAATGCCTTTGTTTTTAGTTCCTATTTTGATCCCACTGTGAGGCTTTACAATCCCCTCTCTGTCTACTTTTTTAGGGAACAGTTAAATAGCAGTGGAGAAAGTTCATCTCCTTGCCGTACACCTGTTTTAATTTCAAAAGGAGTGGAGAGTTCCCCCATGAATTTAAGTTTGGAGAATGTATTAGTTAGTGTTTATCTGATTAGGTTTGTAGTTTTGTTATCGAGTTCTAGTTCTTTCAGGAGTGAGAACAAGGAGTGATTTCCTATCTATAGAGTCAGATGCCTTTTGGATGTCAATGATAGTGACATACGATTTAGCCCGAGATTTTTGGTAGTTCATGATATGTTTGAGGTTGATAATTTGTTCCCGAAGGAATCTCCCTTTTCTGAAACCAACTTGGTATTTTCCAAGTTTATGGTCTAGTTGAGGCTCTGCCCTGTGTAGTAGAACTGTGGAGAATATCTTGTATGTTACGTCCAGGAGAGATATACCTCTGTAGTTGTTAGGGTCTGTTTTGGATCCTTTCTTATGAAGTGGCTGTTTTCCAGTCATCTGGGATTCTTTCATGTATCCAAATTGCTTCAAATGTATTTCTGAGAGACTGTATAGCATTTTCGTTAACATTCTTCCAAAGTTCAGCTGTGATTTGATTTTCTCCCGAAGCCTTATAATTCTTAATATCCGATATTATTGAATGGAGTTCCTCAATGGTTGGAGGTTCTGAGTCAGGTTTGGTTGATATGGATATATGAAAGTCCATCGCTTCGATGAGTTATTCTGCTAATATTTTGCAGTTGCCACAGAAAACGACATAATGAGATGCGCCAAAACCGCAGGAGAATGAATGGTTGGAGAGAAATGTTTAAAACTAGTCCCACACAAAACAGAAGCCGTTTTTCTAACAGGAAACAGAACCGTAAGGTCTAAATAATAAATGATAAATGAGATGAAAATCACACTGAAAGAATATATCACATATTTGGGAATCACCATCGACAATAAGCTTTCCTTCAAGGAACATGTTAAAAAAATTACCGCAAAGGCCCTACAAACTACACCAGCTCTGGAAAAGCTAATACCTAATACCAGTGGGCCAAAGGACGGTAAATGAAGGTTCCTCTGCTCGGTGGCCCCTTCGACCATCCTGTACGATGCCCCGGTCTAAGTTAGGGCAATCGACAAGGCAAATTAAAAAAAATGTGCTTATCTCCGTACAAAGGAAAATGGCAATTAGAGTGAGCAGTGCATAGAGAACGATCCCAAGCTAGTCAATGCTAGTTATCGCCGATGTTGCCCCTGTCGAATGCCTAACACAAGAAAGAGTTAATATGTACTCAACCCAAAACCGGACAAATAGGGTAGATTCCAGCAGAGAAGCAAAGGACCATATATTTGAAGCATGGCAAAATAACTGGAGAGCGTCTGAATCAGGAGCCTGGACGAGACTACTGATACGTAACGTGAAAGTATGGGCATCTCGCCAGCACGAAGATGTCAATTACCATCTAACATAAACTCTCAGCGGAAATGGATGTTTTAGGGAGTACCTGTATATAATCGGCAGGGCACCGGACCACCTTTGCATGTACTGTGGGAGCGCAGACACCGTGTTTCAATGCGAAACATGGATATCAGAAAGAGACAAGTGGATGAAAGAATCTAGCGCTAGAAGTAAACAAGTTAGTAGATGCAATGCTTACATCCGAAAAACACTGACAGGTATCGACGGAGAACATGATCAGGGATATTAAAACGCGAAATGAAAAGGAATGAAAGGACGCAAAAGATAAAAAAAACAATGTAAAGCGGACTGCCAGAACCCCTAAACACTCAAAGTGAAAGTGGGATGTATGACGAATAACATTCCATAGCAGAAGCTGATTGCACGGCAGCGATATTTTGAAATTATGCTTATAGCGGTACCGAGATGTTCGCTTAAACTAAAACCTCACCACGTATCATCGGGGGTAAGGGGGCTTAAAAAGTTGCTAAAAAACATCACCTGATTAATGGACGACCCCTTGTCAAGTGAATAGATACGTAATAGAAAGTGATTGATACGTCTTCATGGAAAAGAAAAGATAGACAAGACTAGACTGAAAAGACTAGACGGTCAAGACTAGAGAAACAAGACTAGACAGAGAGGACAAGATCGAGAAGACTAGACACACAAGGCTAGTCACACAAGACTACAGAGTCAAGACTAGACAAACAAGACTAGAGAGACAAGACTAGAGAGGCAAGCCTTTACAGACAAGACTGGACAGACAAGACTAGATAGGCAAGACTAGACAGACAAGACTAGACAGACAAGACTAGACAGACAAGACTAGACAGACAAGACTAGACAGACAAGACTAGACAGACAATACTAGACAGACAAGACTAGACAGACAAGACTAGACAGACAATACTAGACAGACAAGTCTAGACAGACAAGACTAGACATACAAGACTAGACAGACAAGACTAGACAGACAAGACTAGACAGACAAGACTAGACAGACAAGACTAGACAGACAAGACTAGACAGACAAGACTAGACAGACAAGACTAGACAGACAAGACTAGACAGACAAGACTAGACAGACAAGACTAGACAGACAAGACTAGACAGACAAGACTAGACAGACAAGACTAGACAGACAAGACTAGACAGACAAGACTAGACAGACAAGACTAGACAGACAAGACTAGACAGACAAGACTAGACAGACAAGACTAGACAGACAAGACTAGACAGACTAGACAGACAAGACTAGACAGACAAGACTAGACAGACAAGACTAGACAGACAAGACTAGACAGACAAAACTAGACAGACAAGACTAGACAGACAAGACTAGACAGACAAGACTAGACAGACAAGACTAGACAGACAAGACTAGACAGACAAGACTAGACAGACAAGACTAGACAGACAAGACTAGACAGACAAGACTAGACAGACAAGACTAGACAGACAAGACTAGACAGACAAGACTAGACAGACAAGACTAGACAGACAAGACTAGACAGACAAGACTAGACAGACAAGACTAGACAGACAAGACTAGACAGACAAGACTAGACAGACAAGACTAGACAGACAAGACTAGACAGACAAGACTAGACAGACAAGACTAGACAGACAAGACTAGACAGACAAGACTAGACAGACAAGACTAGACAGACAAGACTAGACAGACAAGACTAGACAGACAAGACTAGACAGACAAGACTAGACAGACAAGACTAGACAGACAAGACTAGACAGACAAGACTAGACAGACAAGACTAGACAGACAAGACTAGACAGACTAGACAGACAAGACTAGACAGACAAGACTAGACAGACAAGACTAGACAGACAAGACTAGACAGACAAGACTAGACAGACAAGACTAGACAGACAAGACTAGACAGACAAGACTAGACAGACAAGACTAGACAGACAAGACTAGACAGACAAGACTAGACAGACAAGACTAGACAGACAAGACTAGACAGACAAGACTAGACAGACAAGACTAGACAGACAAGACTAGACAGACAAGACTAGACAGACAAGACTAGACAGACAAGACTAGACAGACAAGACTAGACAGACAAGACTAGACAGACAAGACTAGACAGACAAGACTAGACAGACAAGACTAGACAGACAAGACTAGACAGACAAGACTAGACAGACAAGACTAGACAGACAAGACTAGACAGACAAGACTAGACAGACAAGACTAGACAGACAAGACTAGACAGACAAGACTAGACAGACAAGACTAGACAGACAAGACTAGACAGACAAGACTAGACAGACAAGACTAGACAGACAAGACTAGACAGACAAGACTAGACAGACAAGACTAGACAGACAAGACTAGACAGACAAGACTAGACAGACAAGACTAGACAGACAAGACTAGACAGACAAGACTAGACAGACAAGACTAGACAGACAATACTAGACAGACAAGACTAGACAGACAAGACTAGACAGACAAGACTAGACAGACAAGACTAGACAGACAAGACTAGACAGACAAGACTAGACAGACAAGACTAGACAGACAAGACTAGACAGACAAGACTAGACAGACAAGACTAGACAGACAAGACTAGACAGACAAGACTAGACAGACAAGACTAGACAGACAAGACTAGACAGACAAGACTAGACAGACAAGACTAGACAGACAAGACTAGACAGACAAGACTAGACAGACAAGACTAGACAGACAGGACTAGACAGACAAGACTAGACAGACAAGACTAGACAGACAAGACTAGACAGACAAGACTAGACAGACAAGACTAGACAGACAAGACTAGACAGACAAGACTAGACAGACAAGACTAGACAGACAAGACTAGACAGACAAGACTAGACAGACAAGACTAGACAGACAAGACTAGACAGACAAGACTAGACAGACAAGACTAGACAGACAAGACTAGACGGACAAGACTAGACGGACAAGACTAGACAGACAAGACTAGACAGACAAGACTAGACAGACAAGACTAGACAGACAAGACTAGACAGACAAGACTAGACAGAGAAGATTAGACAGAGAAGACTAGACAGACAAGACTAGACAGACAAGACTAGACAGACAAGACTAGACAGACAAGACTAGACAGACAAGACTAGACAGGCAAGACTAGACAGACAAGACTAGACAGACAAGACTAGACAGACAAGACTAGACAGACAAGACTAGACAGACAAGACTAGACAGACAAGACTAGACAGACAAGACTAGACAGACAAGACTAGACGGACAAGACTAGACAGACAAGACTAGACAGACAAGACTAAGTCATACAATACGAGACGGACAAGATTAGACAGATAAGATAAAACAGAGAACACTAGATAGTTAAGCCTAGATAGACAAGAGCAGATACATAAGGCTAGACAGACATGACTGAACCGACAAGACTAGACGAACAAAACTAGACAAACAAGACTAGATAGACAAGAATAAACAGACATAACTATACAAACAAGTCTTGGCTTGACTCCTTCCTTAATGTTGGCAGGTTTTACAGACATCCTTTGTTCGAAGAATGTGGAAATTAAAAGTCTCTCTAAATCTATCCCATCCATAATGAAATTAATTTAGTTTTTACGTGAAATATTTTGCCAGCGATCGCTGCGGAAGATTTGTATCGTGGCCGGCGGACGTTTCTTGTGCACTTGTGTGCGCTTTGGTCGGGCACATAGACGCGCGACGGTGGCGATCGCGGTCGCTGACAGTTTTTGTGTGTGTGTGTCGGGTTATCGCGGGTATATCAAAGGCTGTCGGTGCGTTTGACTGATAGTAATTAAGGCCGGCATGAACCAGTGGTCCCATCGCCACCTGCACCGTACTCTGGTCCCATCATTCCAGCTATTTATTACTGCAGATACTGTCAATTATACTCCGTCCCAGCACAAATATATGTTTATACCTTATTTTTTGATTTTACAATTTATATATATATATATATATATATATATATATATATATATATATATATATATATATACGTTCTTATACATATAATAGTTTGTCTTCTTCTAATTTCTTTCGGATCTTTTTTTTAGTCATCTCAATGTTTATCTTCTCCAAACGCACACCGATGGGTGATATCAGATCAAATTCCCTATAACCTATAAACTAAGGATAAAACAGTTGATCTTTTACTATAAATTATATGAAAAAAAAACACTTCTTACAGATTCTTGGAAACCCTTCTTCGTTTTATTCTTATTTTTCTGGGGTTTAATTATTTATTTCTTTAATTATACAATTATCGTGCTTCGGTCGAATTGTGTAATAGTCGCTTATTGATAATTAATTGATTTCGTTAATTCTCATTTTCTTTCTGCTGGAACTAAATATGGAAAATACGTTTATTAGCAAACCATCTTTAGATGGCATCGGACGTTTTACTGGAAATTTCCTCTTGTTGGTTTTTTTCCTTCGTTTCTTAGATGTCGTCATTACTATTGTTGAATGACAAAACCTTTCCAAGAAAATTAATGTTTCATTGGAAACCTCAGAAAATCGTATGATATACCTAATGCCGTTCCAGAACTAGACCAGCAATATTAGTTTAATAAACCAAAATGTTCAATCCATTGGCAATTGTATAAACAAGATTGAATATATGTTAGAGGATAATCCACACTGTCAGTGTCTTGCAATGACTGAACACTGGAAAAGTGCAGATCAATTACAACTGTACAAAATTAATGATTTTAGACTGATCTCTCATTTTTGCAGAGAAGAGGGTAAGCACGGCGGAGTCGCTATTTTTTGTAAAGAAACTATACCAAAAAAGTAGGAACGATATAAACAATCTAGCAGAAGAAATTGCAGCAACGGAGATGCTCCTCGACACCAAGTCCATAATCATAATAACCATTTACAGATCGCCTCTGGCGTAACATAAACCTTTTATGGATAAACTTCATAACCTCCTACTGAAATTAAATAAAGAAGAAAAGGAATTTATCATTGCAGGGGATTTTAATATAGATATTTCAAAAACGACAAATATGAATCAGCTACTTATATCACTCCTGGACTCCCTTCAGTGCACTTTGGCATTCAAAGATACGAGTCACCCGTCGACAGGAACCTCTATCGATAATTTTATAATAAAATCCGGTTCAATATTTCAAACTACAACCATTAACTACCATATCTCCGACCACAACGCTCAACAGATTACATTTGAAAGGTGCAAACAACCTTCAACGTCGAAATTCATACGACTCTTCTCGCAGGCCAATGTAGCAGCTTTTAGACAACGTCTACGTGAGGAATCATGGACATCTATAGCCAGTAGAATACTTTCATGAATTCGTTTTATTCGTTTACGTTTTCATTTTATATTTTAATGAATGTTTTCCTCGAGTCCCTAAAGATACAAGGAAGAGAAATCATAGTAACTTTAACACTCGCCAAATATACATGGTAAGAAAACGTCTTGAAATTTTACAAATTGTATCAAATTTTAAGCCAGAGTACAAAAAAGCCTACAATAAATTACGTAGAGATTATAATGACTGCTCTACTGAGAACGCAAAAGAAAATTAAATTTGAAAACCAACTAAAACATACTGACAACATCACCAGAACTACTTGGGACGTAATTAAAAAAATCACGCAATTAAACCCTAGACCTTTACAATTAATCGAAAATGCAAACAATTTCAGCGGAAAATTTTAACAATTTCTTCACAGATAACGCTGAAGAAATAACAAAAAATCTCCCATCTGTCCCTTTCCATAGTTACATCCCGGAAACAAACAGGTCAATGGTGGTAGACCCTCTGACTGCAACGGAGCTTTACAATATCACCATAAATATGAAAGACAAAAAATGTGCCGGTAGCGACGACATACCCATTCGAGTTATCCAAGAGAGCTTTTGTGAAATAGCAGACCCACTAATGTATATAGCGAACAACTCCATAGTATCTGGTATTTTCCCAGAAGTCCTTAAAACTTCTACAATTATTCCTATATTTAAGAAGGGACATAAAAATGACATGGCGAACTATACACCTATCAGTATATTATCTTCTTTTGCAAAGGTTGTAGAGAAGATCTCTCAAGTAAGAATCGTATCATTTCTACAGAAATATAATACCATTAGCGTCTGCCAGCATGGTTTCATCAAAGGAAAAAGTGTAGAAACGGCATGTTTCCAATATATTGATAATGTCTACAAGCAACTTGATAACCAAGACATCCCTTCCGGTATTCTCGTCGATTTATCGAAGGCTTATGATACTATTGACCACAATATTCTTCCAAATAAAATGGAAAAGTATGGAATCAGAGGGACAGCGCTAGAATGGGTGAAGTCTTACTTATCCAACCGTAAGCAGATCACGAAAATTGAAACGCCTTACGGCTTTGTAACATCGACAATGAGAACAGTCAGGACGGGGATACCTCAAGGAAGTATCTTGGGCCCTTATCCTATTTATATTTTATGTCAACGATCTGCCTACAGCAATAGACAATACATCAGCTCTGATGGTTAACTACTCGGACAACACTAGACTCCTTCTCAAAAACCGTAGCGTGGAAGAAGTTCATCACAAAGCCACATGGAAATCACCAGGTGGTAGAGTATTGAACCAGATAGACCATGTGGTGATAGATAAGAGACACTGTTCAAATATCCTGGATGTAAGAGCCTGTCGAGGCCTCAATGTAGATTCGGATCATTATTTTGTAAGGGCGGTGCTTAGGGCTAGAATTGATTGTCAACGCACACAACATCCGGCAGTTAAGAGATACGATCTGGAAAAATTCAAAACCGATGAGATGAAAGAGAGATTTCAGTACCAAATGCAGGAACGAATATCCAAACGGCCAGAAAACGCTCTAGTAGAGGTCAATGAAGCGTGGCAAAAGATCAAGCAGGACATCGAAGATACAGCAGCAGAGGTTGTGGGGTGGAAGAAGGGACGAAGGCGTAATAACTGGTTCGATGAAGAATGCAAGGAAGCTCTGACAGAGAAGAACAAAGCCAGAGAAAAAGTACTACAACAAAATACTAGAGCGAATGTAGAGGATTATCGAAACAAACGGAAAGTTGAGGAAAAACTCTTCCGAAGAAAGAAATCTGAAAAAGATGAAGAAGATTTCGCGGAAATAGAAAGAATGAGTAATGCCAACGAAACTCGGGGACTCTATCAAAAGGTCAGAAATGCGAGACTTGGCTACAAACAGCAGCCACTTCTGTGTAAGGATAAGGACGGCAGAGTAATCGGACACACAGAAAAGTGTATCAAGAGGTGGGGTCAGTACTTCAGGGACCTGCTCAACCAGAACACTCGCGTAGTCCAAGAGGAAAGTATAACGCCAACATCAACATCAATATTAGGAACTGAGCAAGTGGAGGAACCCACCTTAGAAGAAGTAGAGACTGCAGTGAGCAGGATCAAGGACAATAAGGCGCCAGGTGCAGATGGCATTCCAGGAGAATTGTTGAAGTATGGAGGTAGAGCCCTAATATCGTGCATGCATGATCTCATATTAAACATATGGAGAAGGGAAAAGCTACCGGATGAATGGAAGCTAGGGATAATATGCCCATTGTACAAGAAAGGTGATAAGTTAGATTGTTCTAACTACAGGGGGATAACGCTGCTAAACATTGCATACAAGGTCTTCGCTAATGTGTTGTACCGTCGCTTACTACCATACGCAGAAGAGAATATCGGGGAATACCAGTGCGGTTTCCGCACAAACAGGTCAACCACAGACCAACTGTTTGGCATTAGGCAGATCCTGGAGAAATGTAATGAGTTCAATATCACGATACACCATCTATTCGTGGACTTCAGAGCAGCACACGACAGCGTTATAAGACACAAAATGTGGGGATAATGACAAGTTTCGGATTCCCTGAAAAACTGACAGCCCTAACCAGAGTAACACTGTCTGAAGTATCGTCTGTAGTAAGAATACGAAACAAGTTGTCTGAGACTTTTATAACAGAGGAAGGACTACGACAGGGAGACCCACTGGCAACTTTACTGTTTAACATCGTACTAGAAAAGGCCGTTAGGAGTAGTGGAGTGGATACTAACGGCACTGTGTACTTTAAGTCAACACAACTATTGGCTTACGCAGACGACATTGATATAATTTGCAGAAGCGAACAGGCGACCAAAACTACTTACTCGCTGCTGGAGAAGGAAGCAAGTAACCTAGGACTCACTGTCAACGTAAACAAAACGAAATACATGGTGGCTAACGAAACTCATCGGAAGGTAGGACCAACGCTAGAACTAGACGGAAAGCACTTTGACACAGTAGATACATTTGTGTACTTGGGCTCGCAACTGAACAGCGTAAACCGGATGGGCGAGGAGATTAGAAGGCGGGTCACTCTTGGTAACAGGTGCTATTATGGGCTACTTAAACTTTTGAGGTCCAAAACAAACCACCCCAAGCATAAGTGCACACTGTACAGGTCACTGATAAGACCGGCGGTAATCTATGGTGCAGAAGCATGGAGCTTAACACAGAGCGAAGAACAGGCTTTAAGTGTATTTGAGAGAAGAATGCTACGTGCAATATTTGGAGCGACCCAAGAACGAGGAATCTGGTGCCGAAGATATAATCACGAACTATATCAGCTCTACAATCAACCAGATATTGTGAGTTTCATCAAGGTGGCAAGATTGAGATGGCTCGGACACATGCAGAGAATGGGTGATCATAGGGTTCCGAAAAAGTTGTTCAATGGCCAACCAGAAGGAAGGAGAAGGGCCGGAAGGCCAAGAGGGAGATGGAAGGATGCGGTAACAACTGACCTGCAAAAGCTTCAAGTACGGAACAGGAGAACGTTGGCGAGTGATAGGTCCGCTTGGAGAAACATGCTGAAGGAGGCCCAGACCGGCATTCGGTTGTAGTGCCATTAAGAAGAAGAAGAAGTTCATACTAATTCAACATTGGTAATGGACCGGTTAATAAACTGGTTCAATTCAAAAAGTTTATTAATTGACAAGGCCAAAACCAACATCATTATATTTAAAACAAAGAGGAATTTGAAATTTTATCCTGAACATATTGCCATAGGGAACGATCTGTTTGCTGCAAAACAATCTGTAAGACTTCTAGGAGTGATAGTTGATAACATCTTAGATAGGGGAAACCATATTGTAGCATTAATGTGCAAATTGAATAAAGCCAGTTATGCACTAAGAATCCTCCAACCCTCCGTGGGCTTAGAAGTCTTACGTATTGTATATTTTGCCACTTTCCATTCCCATCTTCGCTATGGTATTATGTTTTGGGACACCGGTAAGGATATTAAATGTCTATTTAGAATTCAAAAGCAAGCTATCAGAATATTAGATAATCTAGAATACAGGACATCTTGTCGTGGGAAATTTAAAATCGCGAACACAGTTGTTGGAACCTACATCTATGAACTACTGGTTTTCATATATAAACACAGAAAGTATTTTGAGAATTATTTAGTCTCGCACAGTCAAAACACCAAAGAAGTTCATCTAGCCTATAACATACCCCAGCATAAGTTGACGTTGACTGAGAAAAACCCTACATATACCGGTATAAAACTCTTCAATGCATTGCCTAGAGAGATCAGATTCATAATGGGGTTAAGAAATTATAAACATAAGGTATTTGAATATATCAACAACATGGAACCTTACACAATGGAGGAGTTTTTTATGTTTCAATCCGGCCAAAAGTCAGGAAAAATGTAGTGCCGATTTGTATCTTTTACCTCTGCAATTAATTTATTTATTTTAATTTATTTATTTATATGTATTAGTGTATTAATGTTTGTACTTATTGGTTTATTCACTTTTGTATAAACTACTTTATTAATGAAATAAATATCTTTTGATTTGGTTTGATTTGATATTAGTATAATTAGCATGACTAGACCTCTAGAGTAGACCACTAGACTAGACTAGAGGAAATTACACTGATAACACCAAACAAATCATAATTTATAGCAGGAATTCTCAAGCTCAATAATCCCCATCATAAATCCCCACGTTCTGTAATATTCTACCGATTTCTTGTTTTTCTTAATAAATTAATAACGTTACTAAACCCAAATTGTATTTCCGGGCAGAAGGACCTCGTGGTCGGTAGCCCTTCGTATATAATGTATACAATAAATATATTTCTTCTTTTTCTTCTTAACTCAACAAATTGAGAACTGTTTTTATTCCTACGCCGTCTCCTTCTGAAGGTTGGCGATGCAATTGACCAGGGGCGGATCCAGGATTGTCATTTTGGGGGGGCTTGACCCCGCCGAGGTAAAGTAAAGAGTAGCAAAGAAAACACTAAAAAAACACACATTTTATTTTGCTTAGCACATAATAAGTCTCCTCGGATACCTTTTCGCAAATTCCTCAATGACTTCGTTAGGTTGTAGATTAGCAGAGATATCTCGGTGAATATACATGGAACCCAAACCGGTTAACTTGTCTTGGGTGATTGTCGTACGAAGGTACGATTATATTATTTTAAGCGAAGAGAAGCTCCACAATACAAGTGGTTACTGGTAATGTAGCGAGAATTTGTAACAACATTTTATATATTTGGAAAAAAACTCCATGTATAAACCGTTTGTCTCTTGATGCGGTTCAGCTGCTGTTTGGGAGAACCTACCACTCCATAGCTCCTTCCAAAGAGATATTTATCCCGATAACGAGAGAGGATGAGATAAATCGTCACTGTAAACGCATGCAGCTGCTACTATCGAGGTCAGATTTTCTGTGTTTACGATGGCACTTGGTAGAAGGTGGAACATATCGAGAATCGAATCTTTCGACAATCGAATATCAGCCTTTTATGTCCCCACTCCTGGGGCACCGGGCCACTTCTCTGCCCGTATCAAACCTCAGCAATAAAGATTGATTACCAGAGAAGGCTTTAGGTAGTTGAGAGCCCATGGTTACGTAAGCCGGGTTGGGGAATTCAGTGATGGGTTGGCATTTTCTTGTCGCAAAGTACACCCGCGACCTCCTTCCACCGCATCCAGGCTGCATTTACTCTGGCTCTTACTGCATCACTGAAACTGCCATCACTCTGGAGACGAGGCCCAAGGTACCTAAAGGAGTTGGTAAACTGCTAAAAAGTACGCAAATATTTTCCCTCCATCAATTGGCTCATCTCATACTCCAAATACAGAATTGCTTTGAGCGATTTCTACGACAATAATTTTGAGGAATTCGTTTCCCTCAGAACTACAGTCAAGGAAATCCTCCAGGAAGAAGAAGATTTAGCCGAAATCGTACAACTTGTGTGAAAAGGTTCATTGACAGAAACAGATAACCTTGATCATAGCTAAGACATTGAAGGAAGATTTCCTACTACAAAACTCCTATTCGCTGTATGATCCTTTCTGCCCATTCTACAAGACCGTGGGTATGCTGAAGAATATGGTTCGTTCGTTTGTTATCAGCCTTTTATATCCTCACTCCTGGGGCACCGGCCTATTCTCTGCCCGTATCCAACCTCAGCACAAAGGATTGATTACCAGAGAAGAGTTTAGGCAAGTTGAGACCCCACACGGTTGCGTAAGCCGGGTTCGGTATGGCATCTACAATCGATGATCTGCTCTCGAAAAGCGACACTTCTCGTTCTTACTACACTTTCTACCATCTCATAATAAAGATTAAGATCTAATGCAACAGCCTGCAGTTCCTGTGAAAGCGAAACCGTGATTTCAAATACTGCGGCGGTTACCATTAAGATAAGACAAAGCCGAATCGTTGAATAGAAACTAGAAATCTTGCACTTTTCAATGACGGAGAAGTTCTGTCGATTTCTTCAAGGAACTGTGTGATAGAGTCAAAGAACTCTTTGAATTGAAGGATCGGCTTGAGCCCCTTAGCCCCCCCCCCCCCCCTGGATCCGCCACTGCAATTGACCATTATCGTTCTTGACACAGATGCTCAGAAGATATCAGTGGTCCTACAGTCTAAGAATCATCGGCGTAAGTCTTTCAGGCATGAGTTTTGTCCCTGTATTTTTCCTTCGATAAATAATCGTAGGAGTTTCTAACGCTTCCCTTTTCCTCATCATGTGCCCCAAAAAATTTAAATAACCTTCCCCAGTTACTCTGCCATCCAATACAAGGAAATGACAATACAAAGAACCAAACAATTGATCATTTAGAATGCCACACCATTCATTAATACTAAACCGATTTTGGAAATTATGTTCTTGCGTGGCATGGGGGTTTTCGTCTGACCATCGATGATTATTATCTTCTTAAAGTGCCGTACTCTCCGACAGTACAGGCAACCTCTCGCGCATACTTGTGGAAAGCATCATCCACTAATATATGGGACCTAGTAGTTTATCGCCGGTTCCGAACAGCACTAGTTGAGAGGTTTACTAGGCAGAATTACTCGTGGTAGTTTGCCCTTGCTTTCCACGAGGTGGTCACAGCATAGTTCCGTGAAAATTTTCACGGCTTGGCCGGGGATTGAACCCGGGATCGCTTGTATAGCTAGCACGATTATGATTATTATGGCAATTGTTAATTCCATCTCGAGTAAAATGAGCTTCCTCAGTAAATAAAATGCATTTGAGTAATCTTCTATTTTCCCGAATTCATTGACAAAATTGTAGTCTTACTGAATAATCGGCTTCTTGGAGATTGTGCACTTTCTGCAGATGAAAAGCGTTTAAACATTGCCGTTTTAATATTTTCCATCGTTTGCGGAATTTCAAATTGGATTGCAATACGCATTGTACTTATCCCTGGATTATATTCTACAACATCCAGAATATCTTCTTCAAGTTCCAAACTGAGCCCTTCTTGTTTTTCTGGAATAATATGTGCACTTGGGAACATCGCAGTTTCGCTAGCTAGAAATGGACGTCCATACTCTTTACTGAACAAACAGAGGGTAAGGTGCAGAATAATGTTTTTTTTAAACTTAGAGTTGAGGATTTTTTACCTGGTGTAGTTTTTGTTAATCGTCTTTGACACTGCTTAACTAAGATCTGAAAGCAAAAATGAAGCTTCTATGCTGCCTGATTCAATAAATATTCGTGTTTTTGTTGTCCAAAAAATTGAAGAATTTTACGCAACGGCTCGTAAATTTCTGATCAGGTGAGAAAGAGTGTGCGTATGCAATCATCTCGGCGTTGCCACTTTTACATTTTCTACAGCAAAATTGATTTTGATCATAATTTCTAATTTGAGCTCGAAAGAAAGAGAATAATGTGGCAAGGACTGTTGGTTTAATCCAGGTTAGATTAGGTTGCACACCGCGAAGCGGTAGATAAATTAAGATCACATACGCGCGTCAGGCGAACTCTCGATACTAAATAGGATACTGTTGCAAGGACTGTTGGATTAACCCAGGTTAGATTTCCTCTCTAGGTTCCCTCTCGGGGTTCCCTCTCAGGGATTAACACTTTAATCGTGATAATCGCTAATACAGAGCGATGCCAGCGGGAGCTTATGCTCCTGGTAGGGCCACCCTTGTTGGTAAGGTTAAAGGTGAGGAGGGAAGCTAAGTTAATCCACAAATGCAGCGTCTGACTCAGAATGGGGGGCTGCATTTTTAGGCCAGCCAGTAGGTCTTAGGTGGCATCCCCACCATCTGGCAACTATTCAAGATGCAAGACAATAATAAAAATAAATTTCCCCTGGCCGGTGCTCCACAGGAGGGAATCCGGTCGCCTGGCCTTTCAGGCGCTGCTCCACGGAATACGGGGGGGAAGGGGGCAATTATCGATTACGCAATCACACAAAACAAGGACAACGAAAGCGGCTTTTCAATTACGGTTCAGAGTTTTGGACTCCCAGTGCCGGCCGGGCAGGTGATGGGCGTTCAGACACCCGCCGCCCGCCATGTAGAGAAGGAACGAAGCCCGCGGACGGGTGACCAGGCGGCGACGCCTACCTATAGGGTGGGAAACGCCACTGGAAAACACAACAATGGAGGTACAGGCAAGCAACTCCCACATAGCAGGCTAAATCCCCAAAGTCAGCACCAGCGCTGTAACTCGCTGTCAGGATCACAGAAGAAAAGGAAACTGGCCGACACCTCTGGTAGTCATCTGGTGGACTATGACCAATTAGACCCGATAAGAAGACGAGAAGACGCCATAGCGTTTAATATAATGGAGGCAATGAAGATGACTTTTAAGTACCAACCACACAAAAAAGAGATAAAAACACTTGCTGAGAGACTACAACGGAAGGCACAGGTTTTCGAGCGAGACTCAGTCAAAAGACGGTGGGAAGATCATAAATGGGAGAAGGTAGAAATAACCACCTATGATATAGAGGTCCAGGCAAACATTAAACCGCATTCATCGACCCACTGCTCCACCCAGACCGCAAAAGGTACATGGACAGAAACATACACAAACGAGCAGCAAACCCTCCCGGAAATAGCGAACCTTGCAGATTGGAGAGATGTGGAGAACATGGAATGGGACGACAGGATCTACACCCGAACACAGATCATAACGGGAAACCCGCTGGATGCTAAAGAATCAGAGTAAAAGTAGTCCTGGTAGAACCGGAGGATGCGAATATGGAAAGGAGCATCCAAAGGTTATACCAACGAAAGTATCCGGAGCTTAACCACACAAAGGAGGACTTCGCTGTAATCGAGCAAAACATAAAAATTAAAAATGATAATGGTTTTGAGAACCTAAAACAAAAGAGGATCATCCAAATCAGACATAGCGGTACGGACCCGGACATCTGGGATAAACTCCGTATACTCAGAGGCGTGGAAAAAGGCGAGAAACAATGGGCGAGGAAAAGATTTTACACCAATTATGCACCATATAAATGCCATGTCAGTAATACGCCTGCGCAAAATGGTGGAAGGCATTTTCCACCATACAAATACCAAGGTAGATATATATATATATATATATATATATATATATATATATATATATATATATATATATATATATGTTCTTGTTTTCTACGATGAGGGATATATATATATATATATATATATAGCCCTCATCGTAGAAAACAAGAACAGAGACTTCTTAAGTACTCTAAGGGACGCTAAGCGAATCCTAGCCGGAAGTAACGCAAGGGAGGCTATACGGTCGATAAGGAGCTCAAGGGAAGGTAACGTCCTAATCACCGCTGACCCAGACGTAAAGGCGATAGGGGAACTGGGGAAAGCCCTCACAGATGCATTCCACGATGGTACTAAAGTAAGACGGGCCGGTGAAAGAGCAGAGACCGAAACTTAAGACACATAAGAGGCCTGGACGAAACAGCAGATAAAGAAGAGGTTCTAGCAGCGCTTAGAGATAAAATTGGGGACACACATAACAAAACGATAAAGTTAAGCGACCTAACGCAAATCATACTTGTGCTGCTACTTGTGGTAAGCAAGGAGGAGGCAGACAAATTTCTGGAAGAGCCACACCTAAAGGTAGGACTAGTGCGGTGCTCTCTAGAGAGAAGGATAAAAATTGATCGCTGCCACAAAAGCTGGTCCTACGACTGGCCAAGAACTGTAACGGGCCCGACAGGTCGAACCTGTGCTTTGCGTGCGGGAAGGAAGGGCATACAGCTAAAGACTGCCGCAACGAAACATTCTGTCCAATCTGCAATAAAGAAGGGCACAGCGCCAACAGTGGCAAATGTGAATTTATCCGCCACACGTTGTCCAAGGCGAGGAAATAATCTAACCGAAACGGCGAGACAGTCCATCAAGCGGCGCCCCCATGGCCTCGTCCTCAACTTCAACTTAAAAATCATGCAAGCAAACATGAGCTGCTGCTCCCGCGCCCAGGACTTTATGGAAGCCACGACTAGGGAGCAGCAGATAGACGTCATCTTGGTAAGTGAGCCGAACAGCAAATTAACAAGCCAGAAAAGAAACTGGATCAGGGGCAAGGAGGTCAAAACAGACATTTTGTACAGAACAACGAAGCTTGGGGTCTTTTGAGTCGCTTGGGGCGACTCATCACGGATCGGGTGAGGGATTTACGTGGTTGAAAGCAAAGGGCCTAACAATCTACAGCTGCTATGTATCACCTAATTGCACGCAGACCGAGTTCGAAGGCTACCTGGACGCCCTGCAGGGTGACATCATACAAAGGAGCGGAGAAATTCTTATTGGCGGAGATTTCAATAGTAGGTCTCAGGTGTGGGGCGCAAAGACGGAGGATCGTAGAGGGAGAGTCCTGGTGGACTGGCTGGCGCAAAACAACTTCGTCATTCTAAACGTCGGTCAGGAACCCACCTGTGTCCGTGACAACGGTAGCTCCATAGTAGACTTAACCTTTTAAACGGTGAATACTGTGGGAAAGATCGCATCGTGGGAGGTGCTACCGGAGGAAACGTTGAGTGACCACAAATACCTAAGATAATACGAGACAGCGGAACCCCCGATCAGTTCTGCAAGCAGAGCAAAGAATGGAAAACGACTGCGCTAGACGAGGGAAAGTTCATGGAAGCCAAGAGAGAGGCCAAGAAGAAGCCGGACAATGCAGACGAGCTGGTAGAGCAGGTGACAAGCGTGTGCAATGAGTGTCTTGCAAGGAAAGGAGGATACATGCCCAACATGTGCACCTACTGGTGGACAACCGAAATAGGCGATCAAAAAAGAACCTGCGTCCAGGCAAGAAAGCGAGCGACGAGAAGGAGGAAAAAGCAGAACACGGAGTACGCCGAGTTAGAGCTGGCCTACAAGGCCGTAAAGAAAAAGTTGCGAACACTCATTGCGCGGGCCAAGGAAGCCAAGTGGAAAGAGATATGCGAAGACGTTGATAGGGACATTTGGGGGCTTGACTTCAAAATCGTCACGGACAAGCTTAAAAAGCCGCAGCTACAGCTTAACCATGATTTCAAGAAAAGGGTTGTGGAAAGCCTTTTTGTTACGCATGAAAGAAACGTATGGTTGCGAGCATGGCAATACGACGTCCGGGAAATATCGTCCGAGGAACTAGAAGGCAGTGGCGAAAATAAAAACCAAAAAAGCGCCGGGCCCTGACGGTCTACCAGCGGAAATCTTAAAGCTCGTTTGTGCGGGCGTTTTCCCGAAACCGTGCGGTACGTACTGAAGCAAGCTAAAAGGCCCAACGTTCCCGAGAAGGTGGAAAACAGCTAGATTGGTGCTCGTCCCGAAACGCAATAAACCTCCGACTAGTCCAGATGCTTACCGACCAATATGCATGTTGGACAATTTCGGCAAGCTGTAAAAGAGAATCTTGGTAAAAAGGTTCAAAAACGAACTGACAGGGAAGGCGGCACTCTCAGAGAGACAACATGGGTTTAGGAAGGGAAAGTTCACTGTAACTGCCGCAAGATATCTTAAATCTGGCGGATGAAGAAAGAAGAAGATCTCTTTAAACAAGGAAACTTATAGCAATAGTAACGATAAACGTGAAGAATGATTTCAACTCGGCCCCGTGGAGGATTATTGTCGAGGAGTTGGAACGCAGGAGGATGCCCGAATACCTGGTAGGCCTGACAATGAGCTACTTCAGCGACAGGCGGCTGTTGGTGGAGGGGTAGGACGAGATAGATGTTACAGCCGGGGTCCCCCAAGGGTGCGTGCTGGGTCCGCTTCTGTGGAACCTTCTATATGAACTGAATGTGGCCTTACCGGACTGTGCGGATGCCGTCGCCTACGCGGACGACCTGGCCCTAGTGGTCAAAGCAAGACGAGAAGACGAGCTGGAGGATAAAACCAACGCCGCCATACACACGATACAAGACTGGATTAACGCAAAGCAGCTGGTTATAGCACCGGACAAAACCGAAGCAATGCTGCTAATTGGTAGGAAGAGATGTGGCCCGGTGGAGTTCGTCCTGGGAGGAAGAACGATTCGCCCGCAGAAGTTCCTAAAATACATGAGAATAGTCTTAAATGAGAAGCTAACCTTCGAGAGGCACGTAGAGGAGGCATATGCTAAAGCACACTGACGGGTGAACAATCTTCTGAGGATACTCCAGAGGATCGGAGGGGCTACTGATAACAAGAGAAGAGTGCTGGCATCCGTTGCGAACAACATTGTTTTGTATGGGGAATCGGTGTGGGCTAGCTGCACCAAAGTCAAGAGCCTTAGGGAAGCCCTGAAAAGGACTCAAAGGAAGATGGCTATAAGGGTTGTCAGCGCATACAGAACGGTCTGAACTGACGCGGTGCGGGTACTGGCAAGGCTTATTCCATTGGAGCTACTGGCAGAAGAAAGAGCCAGAATCGTGGAGCGCACACACGACAAGGAGGCGAATGATGCTAGGGCGGTGAAAGAAGAAGAAAGGCGGGAAACCATACAAAAGTGAGTCGTGGGATAAGGAGATGATCAATTGGACCTACAAGCTGATACCGGATGTTAAGCCATGGCTGGATAGGAAGCAAGGTCAGATGACTTACCACATGACAATGGCGCTGACGGGCCATGGCTGTTTTCAGAGCTACAGGAAAAGAGGAGCCGGAAACGGCCGAGCACACGCTGTTCACCTGCGGCAAGTGGGAAGTACAGTGTGCGAAGCTGGAAGTGTTAACGGGCGGGGCAATGTATCCCCGGGCGCTAAGAGAGTTTATGCTGGAAAGCGACGATAGGTGGAACGACGTCGGCGGCATCTTCAAGGATATCATGCAGCAGAAGGAGAAAGACGAGAGGGAATGGCAGAAGGGAACAAACGGCCACAATTGCCCACAACTTCAAGTTATGCAAGATTGCAGTGCCGAGTTGTTTAAGGCGGGAAATTAGGGGGTAGCTGGTTTTAGTGGGTAAACTATCTTTGGAAGAGAAGGAGTCCTACACTACCGAGTTAGACGGTGGCTATAAAAGGTTTTCCCTTCCTCCCAAAAAAAAGGTTAGATTAGGTTGCACGTCGCGAAGCGGTAGATAAATTAAGATGACATACGCGCGGCAGGCGAACTCTCGATCCTAAATAGGATACTGTTGCAAGGACTGTTGGTTTAACCCTTGTTAGATTAGGTTGCAGACCGGGAAGCGGCGTAGAAAATAATATCACATACGCGCGGCAGCGGGAACGCTCGATCCAAAATAGGATACGCTTGCAAGGACTGTTGGTTTAACCCACGTTAGATTAAATTAGGTTGCAAGTTTTTTTTTTAAATTCCAAATTATTTGTATTTTCTAGTTGGAGAACGTGGAAATTTCGTTTTTTATTTATTTTGAATAAAATCTTAGTTTATTTTGATTTTTTCCCGGACAAATTAAAATTTTTCCGTTTTTTCTTATTTTGGAGCAAATTTGATGATGATTATATCGGAAATTAGGTTGTTCTTCTTCTTTGACTTTTGTATAGGCACGTGTGCCTGTTCTTTAAGTTCCTCCTTAGTCTCTAATCTCCTTTGATATGGATGTCCAGGAGTCTGCCCATCTCTTTGGTGACCTTCCAGGTGGTCTTGAATTGTTGGGTCTTTGTGTCATGGCCCAGTTAACGATCCGTTGTGGGGATCATGAGTTTCACATGGTCCCGCCAGTGCCTCCGACGGTCTCTTATACAGCGCACGACATCCTGTATTTGTAGATCCTCTCTGATTGTGGAGCTCCTGATTTGGTCTCTTAGCGTGACCCCCATTTATCGCTCGTAGGGTGCGCATCTCTGTCGTTCTTAAGGCTTGTTTGGTAACTGCTGTGTCGGCTCTTATTTCAGCTGTGTATGTGAGAATTGGAACGAGGTCTCTTAAATCCGTCCACTTTCCGTTCACTTTCCATGCACTTTCCGTCCACTTTCCGTCCACTCCATCCACTTTCCATCCAAAGCTGTTTAAGCTGATTGAAGGCTGATTATAGCTGATTAAAGCCGATTGAAAGCTGATTAAAAGCTGATTCAAGCTGATTAATATCTGAGTAAAGCCGATTAAAAGCTGTTTAAAAGCTGATTAAAAGCTGTTTAAAGCTGATTGAAATCTGATTAATAGCTGATTAAAGTGGACGGAAAGTGGACGTAAAGTGGTTGTAAAGTGGACGGAAAGTGGATGGAGTCGACGGAAAGTGGACGGAAAGTGGATGGAGTCGTCGGAAAGTGTAAGGAAAGTGGATGGAGTGGACGGAAAGTGGACGGAAAGAATGCGGATTCTCGTACAACGGCTGTTCAATTTTATAATAAAGCTATCTACATCAATCTCTGTACCATCAATTCTATAGCTGACACTAACTTCGGTGATGTTTTGCTGGACCGGTTTCACTGTTGCTTGGAGGTGTTTCTGTGATCGTAGATCTCCTCTTTATATAGAAGAAATTAGGTTCTTATTACATATTTACTACCGAGAAAATATCAATATAACCTAAAAAAAAGTATCGATATTTTGATATGCATATGGGGTAATATTTTTCTTAAAAAAAAAAAAAACGTGCCAACGTCGAGTCAATTGCGTGCGCATCTATTATCTGTCGATGTTGAACATGTCAATCATTAGAACAACAAAAATACGAATATTTATTAAACCAAGAAATGTAGAAGCTCCATTTTTGCTTTCAGATCTTAGTTAAACTGTGCCAATGACGAGTAGCAAAAGTTATACCAGGTAAAAAGTCTGCAACCCGGCATTTCATTAAACACGTTATTCTGCACTTTTTTCCGAACAGATTTAGCAAAATCTATAAAGAAACACCATATCTGCATATTCTCTATGACTGAAAACATTAGACATTTTTATAATCTAGTACAACTGTCAAGACAACTATCACTTTTTATGACATTTATCTAATTAATATTTTGTTTCAAATTGGAATTTGGGACAACGTTGTCAAATTTAACTTGATTTGCTTTTTAAAAAGATTTAAACCTAAATTAAAACCTAATTTTAGAAAAAAACCTAATTATCTCTGAAACAAATGAAAATTAGACTTTACATAATATCTTATTTTGCTACCGGGAGACAATGGAAATATTGGAAGACATGTTTCATTGTCTCAATATTTCCATTGTCTCTCGAATCACACTGTATTAGTTTTGTATTTGTGCTGTTAACTGCGACCTTTATAGATCGTAAGTACCCTTTTGATTGCATTATTTAATCTACATTTCATTAAAAATGTATTTTAATAAAAGCTATTATATGATAATCATACTTTTATTAATTATCCTGAAAATGTCATTAATTATCCTGAAAATGTTAATGGAAAGTTAGTCCTTTGTTTTTAAATGCATGTAATACTTTAAACGTCAGAACTAAATCGGTATCAAGATACTACAAATTCTTTAAAATGCGAACAAATAAATATTTTATGGCGTCACTAGATATCGACGCGACGTCACATATATTTTACCAAAAGAAAAACAATATCTAGTTTGAACAGGAATAAGTTTTAAAGCCGTATCAAGCGTTTTGGGTCAAAATTTAACAACGACCAAATTGAAGATCAAAATTCCATTCCCAAAATTTGTTTTCAATCTACATTAAAATGTAACCACACAATGACAGAAACCAATTCTTGAAGAGCGAAGATCTTGAAACAACATTTTATCCTTCTTTTGGTTTTCTTCGTAACCTTTAAATGTATGATTTTTTATTTTGCTAAAAAAATATTAATAGTTATTAAAATATTCAAGCTAAAATATTCAGGCTACAAATCCGCAGCGTCTGTTCCAGATTGGGCGGCTGCAACAGCGTCTGACCCAGAATGGGCGGCTGATTTAAATCCTGTAAACAGGAGGCTGGTTTGGAAGCTATAGCTGGCAGCCCCAGCACCAAACTACGGCCACAGTGGGCTAATAACCTGCGTGGCCTAAACTATGCTATTAATGAAACCTCTACAACACAAATCCGGACGGACAAAACGAAGACAACACTGGCTACACTTAAGGAAAAGTTACGTTTTGGATGCTGGAACGTAAAAACTCTATACGAAGCATCAAAACTGCATCAAGCGGCGAGAGAATTAAATAACTACAACATCTCAATTTTAGGCTTATCAGAAGTTCGCTGGCTTGGCAAGGGGGAGCTCAACTTACAATCTGGGGAGCTTGTCCTGTACAGTGGCAAAGAAACTGGGTCTCATGAAAGAGGCGTTGGTTTCATAATTACTAAAAAAGCCAGAAAGAGCCTAATTTCATGGAACCCCATTGATGACCCATTGAATAATTACAGCAAGGTTCCACACTAAATACAGAAATATCACCTTTGTACAATGCTATGCACCCACAAACAGTGCGAGTGCTGAGGAAAAAGAAAATTTCTACGATATCCTTGAAAGTACGTTAAGGAAGATAAGCAGAGGTGATATCACCATACTCATGGGTGATCTCAACGCTAAGGTCGGGACAAATAACAGTAACCTAGAAGACATCATGGGTAAAGAAGGATGTGGGGAAAGAAACGAAAACGGTGAACTATTCACGAAACTCTGTTCAACATCAGACCTAGTTATAGGTGGAACAGTGTTCCCACACAAGCAAATCCACAAAGTCACATGGATATCCGCCGACAAGAAAACCCAAAACCAAATTGACCATATTGCCATATCGAAAACATGGCGGAGATCAAATAACCTACTTGATGTCAGAAACAAAACGAGTGCAGACATTGCCAGCGACCATTGACAGAGAATCAAACTGGCCGTACCAAAGAAACCTGAACAATCAAAGAGAGTAAAGTTCAACCTACACAAACTGCGCCAACCAAACTGCAAAAAAGTTTTCCTAACAAACCTGCATGAAAATGCAGACCAAAATCCCATAACATCTTGGGATGGCTTAGCCAAGACACTACTCGAATCGGCCAAAACAACCCTTGGCACAAAGGAAAGAAATCGAAAAGACTGGATCTCAGACCAAACATGGCAACTTATACAAGACAGAAAGGATGCGAAGAAACTGGTACTCCAGTGCAAAACTTCGATGACAAAAAATGATGCAATCTGGAGATATACACAACTACGCAAACAAATTAAAGCATCTGCCAAAAAAGACAAGCGAATATGGATTGACCTGATATGTGAGCAAGCAGAAGAAGCAGCCAAAAATAACAACTCGAGGACTCTTTACACACTGACAAACAAGCTCTCCAAAAAGCACACAAAGACCACAAATATAGTTAGAAGCAAAGACAACCGCCCACTGACCACCCCAGAAACTCAGCTCGATAGGTGGAAGGAATACTTTGCTGATATGCTCAGCTCACCCACGGAAGACGAACTTGAGATAGCTCCAGAAGCCAATGCAAATGAACAGCTGAATATAAAAATAGACGCGCCTTCAAAAACAGAAATACTAAATACCATCAAGCAGCTGAAAAACAACAAAGCGGCAGGGGTAGACAACATACCTGCCGAACTTATCAAGGTAGACCCTAAATGGATTGCACCTCTACTTGCAAAAATAATAAAAGGGATCTGGACAAACCAAGAAATTCCAGCAGAAATGAAACATGGTCTCATTATCAAACTGCCAAAGAAAGGAGACCTAACGCAATGCAAAAATTGGAGAGGAATAACGCTGTTAAACAAGATAAACAAAATTATTGCAAGTGTAATCCAACATAGGCTGGCAGAAGCATTCGAACCCATACTGCGTCCAAACCAAGCAGGCTTCCGCCCAAACCGCTCATGCATAGACCACATAAATTCAACAAGAATAATTATAGAATAATCCGTTGAATGGCGATCGCCACTATATCTTGTTTTCATCGACTTTGAACGTGCTTTTGACAGCCTATCCCACTCTGCTATATGGAAGATACTACGGACAAGAAGCGTGCCAACAAAAATCATCGACACGATTAGAGAACTGTACCATGACGTATCATGTAGTATCCTGCATAGCGGAGCACATAGCAACCTTTTTCCGGTGAGATCAGGAGTGAAGCAAGGATGTGTGCTCTCTCCCTTGCTTTTTAACATTGCTCTTGACTATATCCTGGAAGAGTCTTGCAGACCAAACGATGGTATATGATGGTCTCTTTACTCTAATCTCAAAGATCTCGAATACGCAGACGACATTTGCCTTTTTTCGCATACCTATGAAAGTATGCAAAGGCAACTCACCCTACTATCAGACATGGCACAGAAGATAGGGTTGAAAATAAATGTCTCAAAAACAAAAGCGATGCGAATGCACACAAATAACGACGCACCGTTTCAAATAAACGACCAACCAATTGAGAATGTAGAAAAGTTTCAGTATCTAGGAAGCATTCTCAACGAGACGGGCGGAACAGACCTAGACATTCTAAACAGAATTCAAAAAGCACAGATGGCATTCAGGCAACTAAACACAATATGGAGGTCCAACATCATAATAACAAAGAGCAAGCTGCGTTTATATAGAACAAACGTCAAAGCAATCCTCTTATATGGATGTGAGACCTGGAAAAATACTAATGCCACAAAACATAAACTTCAGGTTTTCGCCAACAAATGTCTACGAATCATCCTCAGAATCTTCTGGCCACAGAAAATTACTAATGAGCAACTTCTTAAACGATGCGGAGAAGAAACAATAGAGCACGACATTAAGAAAAGAAAATGGGGATGGATCGGCCACATTCTAAGAAGAAAACCAGACGACATTGCAAGGGCAGCACTAGACTGGAATCCCCAAGGAACGAGACGACGAGGAAGACCGGCTCAAACATGGAGGAGAACAGTGTTAGATGAACTAAAAGCCCAGAAAACCTCTTGGAGTGAAGCCAAAGCAATGGCCTAGAATAGGGTCCGATGGAGGGTGCTTATGGAGGCTCTATGCTCCACCTAGGAGTCCAGAACCCATATGTATATATATAACAGCAAACAAGCAATTTCTTGTCATAAACTACCATGAACTTTCTCATATGTTATATTTATCGTTCAATATACTAAATTTGTAATGCCTTATCAACCATGAAGCCAAGAGCGTAAAAACCCTTGTTTTTCAAATGTTTGTATGTATTGGAATTTATTATTTCTACTTTAGAGACTAAACGGCTGCACGAGTTTTAACAAACGAGGTTTCATTGAATTCGTCTTGATATTATGGGTGGCATCGATGAAATGTTTATTATGACGAATGCTTACATTTTTTTACAGAAAATAAAGAAAATTTTGAATACATACTCCATATGTGTTCCATATTTAATATATTCGTTGTGACATTTTTTCATCAATTTGTTGCAAACGAAGAATACGGGAACAATCATATTTTTATTAAGACAATAAAATGTCCGCAGTTATGTCGCATTTCCGATGAATTATACATCGGATTTCTCACAAATAAATTATTCATCGACTCGGAATAAGTACATCTTATTCAAGTGTCCCTCGAAGCAGATAATAAATACATCAAATATTTTACAATTAATATATAATACATAATTGCGGTTTTTTATTATCAATATTCAAGAAATTATGGCAAATGTCTGCAACAAAAGAATTTGTAAATGTATTCAATGTTTATAAAAAATACAAAAATACTTTGGAATATTCCTGATTAACTGATTATCTGTTCTTGTCTGGCCTTGTCTGCTCTGGTCTGGTCTTGTTTGGTCTTGTCTGGTCTTATATGGTTTTGTCAGATCTTGTGTATTCTTGTCTTGTCTTGTCTGGTCCTGTCTGGTCGTGTCTGGTCTGGTCTTGTCCGGTCTTGTCTGGTCTTATATGGCCTTATCTGATTTTGTTTGGTCTTGTGTGATCTTGGCTGGTCTTGCCGGGTCTTGTCTGGCCAAGTTCTTGCCTAGTCCTGTTTGTTCAGTATTTATCTGATAGTCTTGCTGTAAAGCTATGTGTAAGACATATTTTAGTTTGTACAAGAAGCTTAAAATTATCTTGTTTTTTTTAACGTACGTTGTATAGTGGATAATAAATATTAATATGGACGTTTTAAAAAGGTTTTGGTTGTGAGGAATTGTATCGATAATAAAGTTGTATGGTATCTGAATATGGGATGTAAAATGTGATGTGTATTAAGTTGATTGTGTGTATGTACGGTGATTGAGATCCGATTCGGAGTCGTGGCAATTATACAAGTGTTCGAATAATGAAAATCAAAGCCATTGTTTTCGTTCGTCGTTTTGTGTTAATGGTCCCTCTCGCGCTATATCGTCAAGCCGGCCGGGTATTGTTACGATTCTCGCAATCGGCGCGTAAAAAAACGGGCGGCCGACCGTCGACCATTTTGTCATTAATAGTGCGTATGTGTTTTATATAATAACCCGAATCAGCGGTCCCTCAGTTATTGAAAAACGGACGCGAGTCTGGATTCCCTGCCAGACAGAGACGACCGTCTAAAAACGGCCCATCCATGTTTTATAAACACTTTCAAGAGCAATAAATTTATTACTTTTATTTTTGAGCCAAAGTTAATACTAAATCTGTGTCTTTAAAACAAGAATAAACCTTTGTCGGCTCCCGGCCCGACCTCACTGTCCCCCTGCCGGTCTCACGGTACACATCGCATACGGACGATTATTGCTTAGCGACTGCTGCATTCCGAGCGAGCTCGGCATTTTTTGACTACTGTAAGAATTTCATTTTGATCATAGACTATTTCAACATTACTGCGAAATGACAGGGTCGTATGTTAGCCGGATACAAACGAGATGCGACACGACAGGATCAACCGACATCTTTCCACTTTCACACACTTTTAATAACAATCTTCACCACAAAAACAAATATATAAAATATTTCTAGTAAGAAAAATACTTTAACATATTCCCAACCAGACTTGATAGACCAGACTAGACAGACCAGACTAGACAGACCAGACTAGACATACTAGACTAGACAGACCAGACTAGACAGACCACACTAGACAGACCGCACTAGACAGACCAAAGTAGACAGACCGGACTAGACAGATCAAACTAGACAAACCACACTAGGCATACCCGACTTGACAGACTAGACTAGACAGACCAGACTAGATAGATCAGACTAGACAGACCAGACTAGACAAACCAGACTGGACAGAGCAAACTAGACACACCAAACTAGACAGACCAGACTAGATGGATTAAACTAGACAGATTAGATTAGACACACTAGACTAGACATACCAGACTAGATAGACCAGACTAGATCGATCAGACCAGACACACCACACTAGACAGACCAGACAAGACAGACCGGACTAGTCAGACCAGACTGTACACACCAGACAAGACAAAACCAGACTAGACAGACCAGACTAGACAGAACAGACTACACAGACCAGACTAGACAGACCAGAATAGGCAGACCAGGCTAAACAGACTAGACTGGTCAAACCAGACTTTTTTTTTTTGGGAAAACCGCACCGGTACTACCATCTGGCATTTCTTCAGTGAGTTTTCCTCCATCAGTCCTCTCCTCTAGGTTGCTCTCTGCTCTTTTTGTTTTAGAATATTCTCCATGGTTCTTGCTATTTGATCCCAGTTTTCGGCATTTTCCAGCATGCAATTAACTATTTTCTCTGGTGTAAGCTCGTACTTTATTTTTGTTATCATCTCCATTCGTTCCTTTACCCACCTTGGGCATACAAAAAAGGTGTGCTCAGCATCCTCTTTTAGATTGCACAACTCGCAGTTTTCCTCACTTATGATTTTAAAACGCTTCAGGTAAGCTCTGAAGTCCCCGTGGTTGGTAAGTATCTGTGTAATGTAATAATTTAGGTTTCCATGTTTCCTATTTACCCATTTTTTCAGATCTGGTATTAGTCTTTTGGTCCATACTGCCGATCCGGTCTCCTTGGCCCATCTGTCCTGCCATTTCCCTAACGTGTTGGCTTTCAGCTCGAGCTTAGTTTTATTCTTGTCTGCAAATGCAGTGGTTCTCTCTTCTGCCATTAGTTCAATTGGGGGTATCCCCGCAATCGCTTGCAGCGCCTCAGTGGACGCTGTCCTGTAGGCACAGCAGATCCTGATTAGAAGTTTTCTTTGTGCTTTGGTAAGGATGTCTTTATACTTTGTCATTGCCATTGTTTCGTTCCAGATTGGCGCTCCGTACAGCAGTATTGAGTGTACCACTGAGGCTAGGATTTTTCTTCTACCCGTTTTGCCCCCCCCCCCCCCCCAATATTAGGCATTAATCTCTCTAGGGCCGTAGCAGTTTTTCCGGATTTCCTCGCCGTCTGCTTAATGTGCTCCCTCATTTTCATATCTTTATCTATTATTATTCCCAGATATTTTATATATTTTTCCGTGTGGAAAAATCATGTTTATCCCTTCTACTTTAATAACCATATTGGGGATTTTTCTTCTTCCTGCCAGCATTACGGCTTCTGTTTTCTCAGGAGCCGTTTTGAATTTTTTGTCTCTGATCCATATGCTTATCTTATTTATGGTCTTATTTGTGATGTGTGTGATCTCTTCCATATTTCTACCTTTGATGACTACCTATGCGACTAGAGTCACATTTCTTCCTACAGGGAGCCTTAGGATACCGTCATATAGGATATTCCATAATAGAGGTCCTAATACCGAGCCCTGGGGCACCCCACGTGTGACCTCTATTTCACTATTCTCCCCTATTTCAAGTGTCCGGTTTTGAAGGTAACTTTTAGTTACGTTGATAAGGTATGTTGATAGTTTTCGTTCCTCCACTTCTTTTTTGATTTCTTCCCATGCTGCAGAGTTAAACGCATTTGCCACGTCTATTGTTACCATAGTGCAGTATGGCCTATCTCTATAGTTTATTGTATTAATGTCTTTTACGATCTTCTGTATTTTGTTCACGGCGTGTACTTCTACCTTTACGAAAGCCATTGTAAGTTTGCGAGATCTCCCTTCCTTTCCAGATCTTTTACTATTCTATCCCCAATTATGCCTTCCATTAGTTTGGCCATACTGTTCAATAGACATATTGGCCTGTATTTTGTTTCCGCCATTGGATCTTTCTTTGGTTTTTCTATTAGTAATAATCTGTCCTTTTTCCACACTTCTGGAAATTTGTTTGACCGTAGGGCTTCGTTTGCAACCTCTAGGAGGTAACTTTGTTGGCTTATAATTGCTTGTTTTACTATTTCTGCCGGAATGCCATCTACTCCTGTGGCTTTTTTACTTTTCAGTTTCCTTGATGCTGCAGTTAGCTCTTTTGTTGTGATTGCTGGTATTTCTTCTTTGTTTATTTCTTTGTAGGTCCAGTTCTGTACCTCCCCTCTTGGGAAGGGTTTCTTTGTTTGTGTTATCAGTTCGTCATCTGTAAGTTGTATCTTGCATTATTTTAATTTTTTTACATACTATCTTATATCCATCCCCCATATATTATTATCTATTTCGTTGCAAATGTTCCTCCACGCCTGTTCCTTGGCTTTTCTGATTTCTTCTTTTAATTTTCTTCTGCCCTCGATATATCTAGTATAGATCTCTTCTTTAAGTTCGCGTCTTTCCCAAGTTTCTTTATTTATGCGTGTCATTTTTCGCTTTCTAGTCAGCACTTCTTTTCTTATTGTGGCTATTTCATTATTCCACCAGTATATGGGTTTCTTATTACTTGGTTTGTTTCCTTTCTTCGCGAAAGATTCATTGCATGCCTGGGTTAGGACAGCTTGGCAGCTTGTTGCATCTATTTTGTGATCGTTGCTCATTTTCCTGAGTTCTATGATTTTTCCAAGGTTTTCTGTGAACCTTTCTATTCCTTCCTTTTTTATTTTCCATCCTGGTTGTATTTTCCTTTTTTTATTTATTTGTTCACGGTCTTCTATAGCGATTTCAAAAGTAATATTTTGGTGGTCGCTAAGGTTTTCTGCGTCATGTACCATCCAGTTTTTTATCCTATTGTTCATATTTTCGCTATGTATGGTGATATCTATGTATGATTCGCTGTTTCCCCTTCTAAACGTTGGTTCCGTTCCCGTATTTGCCACGATCATATTCATTTCGCAGATCCATTCGTATAATATGTCCCCTCTTTCATCATCTTTTGGAGATCCCCATACACATGATTTAGCATTTAGGTCCCCAGCTATGATTACATATTTTTGTTTAATGAATCTAACCCTACTTTTTATGGTATGAAGTAATCTTTCAAGATGTATTTTGTCCCCATTTGGTGAGCTATAGCATCCGAAAATCAGTAGCTCCTCTATATTTATCCATACACACCCTGTTTCCTTTCCTGATTTATTTACTTTTATCATTCTGTCCATAACTCTTATTGCCACATCCTTATCAACATCGGTGAACCACCTGTCATCATCAGTCATGTTTGTATTAGGCTCACTTACAATTAATACGCTGGTTTGTGTCTGAGCAGCTGTTTCTATTAGTAGATCTTGTGCTGCCCTGCACCTGTTTAGGTTTGTTTGTATTACCTTGAAAGTGCCAACGCCTGTCTGTATTTAGGGCACTTGGCGCTGTCCGCTCTATGACCTTTTTTTTCGCACAGCGGGCAGTAGCTTTCCTTTACGCAGTTCTTCGCTAGATGTTCTCCCTCTGCGCAGTTTAAGCAGCTTTTGGTCCTGTCTTCCCCTTTGCAATCTTTTGCTACATGGTCAAGCCTCCAGCATCGGAAGCATCTCTTGACATTTATCCTCTGCTCTATGCTACAAAAGTTGACCCCTATTAGAACTTCTTTCATCTTACATAGTTCCTCAGCGACTTCTCCGGTCGTCATAACTGTGGCTACCTGGCATTCCCCGTAGGAGGGTCTCATGCTACTAACCTCAACGTTTATCTGTCCTTGTATTCTTGTTTCTGCAGCCGTTTCTAGGGCCTGCTTTACCTCGTCAGGAGTGGTAATCGCATCCAGTCTTCTGATGTGTAGAACCGTTTTTTTTTTGTCCGAGTTGTTCATCCGTATATTTTTATACCCCAGCCTTACTTTGAGGATCCTAATTTTTCAGCGCCTTATTTTTGTTTATCGACAGCCAGCAGCAGGTTTCCGTTTTTTGTCTTTCTTATTTGTGTGATGCCGGTTGCTTCGCTATGGGTTTGTATTTCACCTTTGACTTTCTTTAATAGGTCAGCATAGCCGAGTTCATCACTCTTTACTATTATAGCTTCCGTGCTTTTATTTTTCCCTTCGCCCTTGGGGGCCCTTTTTTCGTCTTTTTTAGTTTGTGTCCATTCTCTAGGGATGTACACATGTACCATCACAGGAGTTCCATACATAGCTAATTCTAGAAGTTTTCGCATTTTATTAATTTCCAGGCCTGAAATATGTGGGATGGCTATCTGAGTTATGTGGTTTCCTTCTAGGCTGTCCCGTAGGTCCTTAAATATCTCAAGTATGTCTATTTCTCTTAAGCTCTTTGGTTCCAGTTTGTAGACAAAACTCTCCGTAGTCTTGATTTCCCCATCTTTTTTTTTTCTTTATAGAGTGTACCAAGTAGTCGACCTTTGTTTCTCCCTACATTTCCCGCAGTTCGGGCTATCTATCGGCCGCTTGTCTCAGTATTCCCTTTTCTATTTTTTTTTCTTCGTGCAGTACACATAGACCTAGATGTAGCCCTACTCCGGCATTAACTGGGTTGCCTTCTACTACCACCGAGTTATGATATATATTTTGCGGCCAGTCCCTCTCGACGAGTTCCAGTATTTCGTTTGTACTTTTTTCCTCTTTGGCACTTGCCTTTATTTCCTCTCGCAAAGTTTCCGCTTCCTCCTGTTCAGTGTCTGCTTCCCCTTTGCATCTTTTGCAGTAGGAGTTCTCTTGATCCTCTCTACGAGATACTTTTTCGGCTTCTTCGAGTTCGCCAATTCTAGCCCGGAGGCACCCGTTTGCCGTTCTAATCTCCTCTAGATCGTTTCTCAGAGTTCTATTTTCGCTTGCCAGATCTTCTAATTGTATACGGAGTTCAGCCATTTCCCTTTCATATTTTGTTTCTCTGGGCTCTTCTACTTCGTGCTCTTTTAGCCCTCTCTCCAATTGTTCTATTTTGCGCTCGCGTTCCGAGACTTTGTGAGTGTATTCTTTGCTAACCATTTTTGCAAGGGAATTTATATCGGCGGCCAGTTTTTTCACAGCTTTATGGCAATTTTGGTTTTCTTTGCCAAATTGGATTAGTTCCTCAGTCTTTTTGGTAAGCTTATTTAAAGTCTCCCTCTGCGCGATCTGTGTAGGCTGCTCTAACAGGGAAAACAGGTCTTCGCACTTCCGTTTTTTTGGGTTATTTTGGTCCAACTCTATCAGACAGACCAGACTAGACAGACCAGACTAGACAGACCAGACTTGACAGACCAGACTGGACAGACCAGACTAGACAGACCAGACTAGACAGACCAGACTAGACAGACCAGACTAGACAGACCAGACTAGACAGACCAGACAAGACAGACTAGACTAGACAGACCAGACTAGATAGAACAGACTAGACAGACCAGACAACTAGACGTACAACTTTGCACATTGAGTGAACTCAGGCCGAACGCATAAGATGCGCTAGCTGCTACGCTAACCACCAGTAAAGAAGTAGCTGCAAAGCTAATTGACATAAGGTTCCTCTGTGTTGGCATAGTGGAATGCCAAAAAGGGATAAAACTGGAAAAATTCTAAAAGTTCAGGCAGTTTTACCACAAAATAGCGGAGTGTACCGGCATAGACAAATCCAGCCTATGTAGCAGATGCGGGCAAGAGGGACACAAATGGAAAGCATGTACAAATGCGGAGTACTGCATTCTGTGCAATAAAGCGGAACATCAGGCCGGTAGAGGAAAGCGCATAGCTTTCAGGAAGACGCTTTCGAAGACCAGAAACGACGTAAAAAGGCCCGATCGGAGGCAGGGTTCACACCACCGATACATAAATGCTAAAAGTGCTGCAAATAAATTCCATGCTCATCCGTGCAACACACGACCTACTGCAGCCCACAGTGACGAAAATGAAAGCGTATGACAATTATAACGTGTGACAATTATAAGCGAGTGAAACAAAAAAATAGTCAACTCGTCCGAGTAGATCAGGGATTGTAAGAGCGATAGGGCCATCAGGATGAATATCGCGGGGATAGTGATAATGGACAGCGGAAGTGGAACGGGCTTCGAATGGGTGGATACTAGGGAACTTTTCATTCTCAGCTGCTACTTTTCCCCAAATGACCAAATAAAAGATCTGGAAAACTCGCTCGATGAAATCAGCGATATGGTAAATAGGTACCAGAAACCTAAAATAATAGCAAGAGATTTTAATGCAAAATTGCCATAATGGGGAAGTGCGACTATATATAAAAGAGGCGACTTAGTCTCTGACTGGATTTCGCAGCTAGACCTGCACATAGAAAACGTTGGGAACACGTTGGTCAAAAAAACCTCACCCTCACCGAAAATCTCGGGGGAAAGGTGCACTACTGAGAGGTACTTAACAGAAAGGCCTTAAGCGACCACTATATATCTTACAGTATCCAGACCAAAGACAAAAGACGCATAATTGCGGCGAGAGCCACTCAGTGATGGAAAATCAGGAACTTAAATGAAGGAAAACTGATCCAGCTATTAGAGACAGAGATTGGACCAGCACAGCAAAGCACGGCAGAGGAAGTGGTGGCTGCTATTTCCAGAGCATGCAACAAGGTACTGGCAAACAGGTAAAATAACAGAAATAACATGAAAGTCTACTGGTGGAACGAAGATATCGCCCAACTGAGGAGAGAATGCATGGGCATGAGAAGAAAGCTCCAGAGGAATCTAAAGAAAAATACCGACCACAGGGACGTGGTTATAAACCTTATGGCGGCATACAAGGAATAAAAAAAACATTAAATAGAGAAATAAATTCATGAAAAAGGAAACATTGGCAAAAACTATGCCAGGTGGTGCACAAAGATCCATGGGGGGAGGCCTAGGCTATTGCCACTAGAGGGCTAAAGACTAGATTTCCTCTTCCTAGACTGCCCTTGGAAAAAATCGAAGAAGTAGTCGACATACTTTTCCCCGCGAAGCAAGATCCAATGTGGGAGCAGCCAACGGTTAATAATATACCGGAGTTTACGCTGGACGAGCTAGAAACCGCGACAGGCCCAATAAAAAACGGGAGTGCACTAGGGCCCGATGGAATTCCGCCAGAAGTCATGAAATGCTTAGCAAGCAAGGCACCCGAGTATTTATTAGAGGTCATGAACCGATTCCCCAAAAGGGGAATTTTCCCCGAGTTGTGCAAATTGTCAAAACTAGTGCTACTCAGCAAATACAAAAATCTGATGAATGAAGCTGCAGGATTCAAACCAGTCTGTCTTCTGGACGTAGGAGGTAAGCTCCTTGAACAATTACTATTAGGAAGAATCAGGCAGGAAATGAACTTGTCGGATAAACGATTCGGTATCAGACCAGGTAGATCAACTATTGACGCCATAAGAAAGTTTATGGAGGTAGCGGAAGCTGCCAAAGCCGGAACGCAAAGGACAAGGAAGATCTGTCTTATAATAGCGCTCGACGTGAGAATTGCGTTCAACTCAGCAGGGTGGCAGAACATCAAGGATGAGGCGACAGAGGCAGGGCTACCACACTACCTTCTCCGTATAATCCGAAGCTACCTCAGAAACAGGAAAATTGTTATAGGGGTAGAAAATAGAAGTGTAGAGCAGTATCAGCTGTGATGTCCCACAGGGCTCAGTAATGGGCCCAACACTATGGAACATCCTCTATGATGGAGTGTTCAGGCTAAAACTGCCTAAAGGTGACGAGATAGTTGGTTTTGCTGATGACCTGGCTATAATAATCAGCGGGAAAACGGAAAATATAGTTTCCCGTAAGGCAAACGAGGCGATAAAGCTGGTAGATGAGTGGCTGGAGGGAAAACTACTGAAACTAGACGGCTGTCGTAATTGCAGGCAAGAGACAGTCTTGTCCGATATTCTAAAAGATTAAAGATGCCACAATAATGCCCAAAAACGCGGTGAAGTGCCTAGGAGTAATCATCGATAAAAGTCTGTCGTTCAGTCTTCTAAAGCCGCTGCGCTGGAGCGGCTAATGCCGAACGTGGGGGTCCCACTGCGAGTAAAAGAAGGCGGCTGTGTTCGGTGGCCCACTCAGTGATGCTCTACGGAGCGGTAGCATGAGGAAAAGCCACGAGGAGACTGAAAACAAAGAACAAACTGGCAAAAGTACAACGGAAACTGGTTCTAAGAGTCAGTAGCGCATACAATACACTATCAAGGGAAGCCATTCTCGTGATCTCTGGTATGCCGATCATCGAACAACTGGTGTCGGAGAGAACAAACACGTATATGGCAAAACTCCTAGGCACGATATCAAAGAAAGAAGCAAGGAACAGATCGATTGATACAGTGTATAAGACCTGGCAGGACGAATGGAACCACACAGAAAAAGGAATGTGGACAAGGAGCATAATACCAGACTTACAGGAATGGGTCAGCAGAAAACACGATGAGGTGAATTATTACGTCACACAAGTACTCAGTGGCCACGTTTGTTTCCGAAACTACCTACATAGGATTGGAAAAGCCACGGAAGCTATGTGTGAATACTGCGGAGCCCAGGACAACGGGATTCATACCGTATTTGAATGTAAACAATGGAAATAGGTCAGACAAGATCTACCAGAAACAATAAACCCAGCTGACTTCGGAGATAAAATGATTGAGAACTTGAAAATAGTAGAGAGTGTAAATAGGCTAATCCTAACCCTTAAAGAGAAGGAGGAAAAGAGAAGAATGAAAAGCAGACTGGGAAATGTTGTTATAAGGAAGATCTTAGGGGCTGACCCAATAAAGTTATGCGAGGAGCAGTCCCGTTGGGTTCACACAATATGGGTTTTAGTTGGTAGGCTTGGCCAAGTGGTCCGGAATCCAACACTACCGGTGAAACCAGGTGCCTTTGAGGATTTCCTTCCTCTCGCAAAAGCAGACCATACCAGACAGACCATACTAGACAGATCAGACAGACGAAACTAGACAGACTAGATTAACTCAAAACTAATTACTATTTATTTATTTATTACTATTGTTTTATATTTTTAACTATAAAGTTTGATCTGTGTTTATTAATTGGTTGTTAGTGAGTTACTTGTTCTTTGTGTTGTAATTTAAATGAGTTGGGAAACGCGCACAGACAGTTGAAATTGTAGATGGATAAAATACACGGAAACCGAAACTCGTTGCCTTAAACCGTCCGGGGCCGAATCGACACCCTTTGAAAAATTCCTCGGAACATGTTTCGCATTTTCTTGAATGTTTGCACCTTTGATCCCCGAAATTTACGAGTCCGACCGAGAATTAATTAAAATCCGCGAGCCGAACGAGTACGTATAGCAAAATATTACGGATTACTTGAAATCCTCGACAACACAATCTAAATATTTTGTGCATTTCTCTCGTTAACATTAAATCACACACAAATTATAACTAGAAATTACATTTTCAAGTTTCTCTAAAACATTTTTTAGTTGTGTCTTTCTGTTGATTTACAACAAGTATGTCAGAACTAAAGCTGTTCCATACAGTTCTAACGCGACATATATAGTCCCAGCTCCCATTCTCTTCTACTCACAATTAGTTATTTATGATACTTACGTATTAACGCCACCACCGCTACATTTTCAAATGACGCCAATCTACACCTAAAATGTTTATGATAAATCATAAAATAAAACATTTTATTTAAAATTAAAACATTTTTAAAACTCAAAATACTTTAGATTAGGTAGCCTGCCGTGAAGCGGACAGATACATCAAGACAACATACGCGCGGCAGCGCGAACTTTCGATCCAATATATAACGGTGGTGGCGTTAATACGTAAGTACCTAATTTATTTATATGTTTCTAGTTAAACTTGAACGTATATCGTTCCATTTTTATTAATGTCATAGTTTTTACTTGTTATCTGTCAAGTAGTTACAGGTTGACTCATGTCATCTGTTATAATGGCGGGCTATTGAAAATGAAACCTCTTATTGGAAGACCCTTTACATATGTTGACGAAAGCTCTTCAATAAAACGTTTAATATATATAATTAGTGAATGGGGAAACACACATTGACGATTTAGTAGGCAGTAAATAATTTTATGGATTTATAACTTTAACACCTAAAACTAGACTGGTTAAAGCAAGCATTGGCTTTAAAAATAAAAGAAAAGTATTAAAAGAATATAAACGCGGTTATGCAAAAAGCGTAAATAAAAGCAAGGATTTCGTTCAATGCAAAGAATTCGGGCCGAGGAGGCATCGTTATCAGGCCGCAGTCCTCGTGCTATACACACAATTTATTCATTCATTTTTATATTCGTCAACGCCATATTTATTGATACGGTGACATAACAAGGCCACCCAGCTAGCGAAGATCCTCCGGTTATCTTTATGGGCGACCTTTTCCCATTACCAACTACTAACTATTTCTGTGTATCAGCACCAATTACCCAACTTCTGAAACCGATAATATACAAACGCCGCGCGTCGTTTCAATATTGCCTTTTTTTTGTTTACTGCCGATCGTAAATAAAATACGCTCGAACGGCAGCTGGGGGAGAAATAAAATATTTCTTAAATTGTTAAAACAAACAGAATTTATGGAAATTCTTAAGATAGGTTACAATAAAATTTTATTCAATCGACAGATAATACTAGATTTCTGAAATAGACAAATATAATAAACAAAACCAGCTCGTACTACTGGAAGTCTACTTAGATTCCCGACTAGTACCTGCACTAATACCCTTCTACGAGTACCTTTCCAAGACTAGTACCTGCATACCGATTAGACAAGCAAGTCTAAATCTTTAGTTCCACTATATTTATTTTTAATTAGTAATCTATTAGTGATTTACTTAAGCCTCTGTGTCTAATTTGATCTGTATCATCCAATCTAATCTTTTATCTAATGTTCGACTGAATTTATAGCGAACTATATTGTGAGAAAACTCAAGCTTACAAAAAGAATGTGTATATGTTCCGTTTTTTGTGGAGAAATTCTTGGTTCCCTTGCGGGCGGCTCGTATTTTCTGTTGGGCATCCTCGCAGAAGCTGGAGCGATTTTAAGTAGACCGTGTTCGCATACTAATTAATGCCGCTATCACGGTCAAATTTGTTAGTTAATTGGTTTGGAAATATTTGAATGCGATTTAAATTTTAAATTAATTACATCGTGCGTGTTCTCTCTCTCCCGCTCACACACATACGCTGCAGCCGGATCCGATTTTAAAGGTGCTGATCGAATGGCTGGTAAACCAATAGA
This sequence comes from Phosphuga atrata, assembly GCA_944588485.1. Taxonomy (NCBI): domain Eukaryota; kingdom Metazoa; phylum Arthropoda; class Insecta; order Coleoptera; family Silphidae; genus Phosphuga; species Phosphuga atrata. The sequence goes on from OX155901.1 coordinate 5,974,487, forward strand.
ATTTATCGCTGTGTTTCTTTTTTTCTCCGCTTTTCACCAGTGATAACACTAATTTGATTTAGATTAAGTAACGACTATTATTAGAAATAACTATTTCAAACTTCTAATTTTATTACACTTAATCTATGTATATAATATATTAAACTTACATACTTACACAAAACTTAAATTTTAATTGTGAATAAACAAAATATACTCCCTTGAAGTATCTCTTTTTTTTCGAGAGGAGGGGTAAAATACATTTACGTACAGCCCCCAGTGCTCTAAATTGCTCTGAGGAGTGTGGGACTACTAGCCTTCGTGGCTAGACTACCCACTAAAAAACTCACTCCTCAATTCTACTCCTGGCACCCCGGAGACCGTCAAGTATTACTTGGGGTGTAGGATTGTCAGTATGTTCTGTTTATTTATTTCTATTATCCCTTTCGTCTTGGGCTTTGTTTTCCATAATCTCTCTTATAGTATCCTCGATATCCTTCCAATTGTCAGATGTTTCTAGCATTAGGTTGATGATGTTCTCCGGCGTTAGAGTTCTTCCGATTTTTTGCGTAAGGTACCTTCTGTTTTTTTCCCATCTGTGGCACTTGAAAATCATGTGCTCCGCATCATCCTCCTCGTCGCAGAAGCGGCAGTTCGGCGAATCGATTATTTTAAATCTGTGTAAATATTTTTGGAAGTCCCCGTGTCCTGATATGGCTTGTGTTGTGTAGTGTGTGATTTCTCCTTGCGTTCGCTCCGCCCATGTTTTTATCACCGGTATGAGTCGTTTTGTCCATCTGGCTGCTTGCGGCTGGCTATTCAATCTTTCCTGCCATTTATTTATTATTTTCTCTCTTTCTAGTCTTCTGTTTTCAGATCCTGTGTCGTATGTGTTGGTCCTTTCTTCAATTAGGAGGTCTATAGGTGGTGTTCCCGTTATAACTTGAAGCGCTTCGGTAGAGGTTGTCCTATATGCCTGTGCTATTTTGATTAGTAGTTTGCGTTGGACTCAAATTATGTTTGTATACACTATTATTATGTTTGTATATTTTTTATATTTGAGCGCCTTTTGCCAGATCGGTGCTCCGTATAGTAGTGTGGAATACAGCACGTCAGCACTTTCCTTTTCTCCTCCTTTGGCCCTCTTATGCTGGGCAGGATCATGTTTACTCTTTTGACCGTACCTTCCGTTTTCTTGACAGTTTCTATAATATCATGTCATTCTAAGGTCAGTGTCGAAGTATACCCCAAGATATTTTGTCGCAGGAATCGTCTCTATGTCATTATTTCCCACTGTTATCGTCATGTGCCGCACTTTCCGTCTTCCCACTATCAGTCCGGTTTTTCTGGAGACAGTTTCAGTTATTTCATATCCATCCATTGCTGTATTTTGCTGATCGCCGTTTCCGTTGTTTGTCTAATTTTTTCGGCCGTCATACCGCTAACGACCAATGCTATATCATCTGCTTACCCTATGATGGTTACCTCCTTTGACATTTCTATTTTAAAGACACCGTCGTAGTAAACGTTCCATAACGTGGGTCCCAGGACAGAGCCTTGGGGAACTAAGCACCACTTTTCCCTACTAGTAGTGTTCTTTCTTCCAGGTAGCTTTGAATCATTCTTATTCTCCCTCGAAGTATCTACACTTTGACGAAGGCATTATGAAGGATGGGGGAGCTTGCGTGTCCTAATGATCCTACCTGAGCTAATATCTAAGCTAAGCTGACGGTAGCGTAGCTATCAAAAGGGTCACCCAAGTCAGACAGGTCAAGGAAGAAGGACCAGACTAAGATAGATACCCGGTCCTCGAAAGATAGGGGTCGTGAGGCCAGCAATGCTTCATCCGTAAAAACTACATTATTACCAAATATCTAGTAAATTTTCTTGGTGACTTTAATGCTAAAGTTAGTGACACTAAAATGGACTCAGGATTGCGTAACATAGCTGGGCAGTATGGACTAGGTGTCAGGAACGACAGAGATGATCGCCTTATACAATTTGCTGCGGAAAATGAGTTGACCATTATGAACACTGTCTTTAAACATCATCCAAGGACACTCTGGACTTGGACATCACCTAACGGCCCACATATAAACCAAATTGACACATCATGATCCGAAAAAGATGGAGAAGTTCGATTTTCATTCATGCTCACACTCTACCAGGAGCAGATTGTCTCACGGATCATCAACTCCTGATTTGTAGTCTAAAGTTAAAGTTACGCAATTCAATCAAAAAGAGCAATTCAAAGCGATTAGAAACTCAAGACAAGGAGTCGTTTCGGAAAATACTACAGGACAAAAAACAACAATGGTCCTCTAACTTAAATGAATCGCCTGTTTCTGTGTTCTGTGGCAAAAAGCTCACCAAATCCCCTATTCCACCTTGGCTTTTAGTATGCGCCACCCCGGTATCGCATATATTGCATTCATTCAGGGTGGGCAGCCCGGACGGTTAATGAAAACCGCCCTAGTTGTCGCCTTCCCGACCAGGATTCGAACCCGGGTCTCCCGCATTGAAAGGCGGGTAGTGGCAAAAAGCTAAGACGCTAATAGTAGACTCTGTGGACCAGTCACAACCAAAACCGTCCAAAGTCAAAAAGCAACACTGGATGTCAAATAGGACTTGGGAGTTAGTTCAAGAACGCAGAATATTAAAAGTCGAAGTCAGAAGCATTCAAGAACTAAACAATTACGGAGCCAAAATTCAAACAGCTTATCAAATAGACCATAATCTAGCTTAAAAATCCATCTGTACGGAAGTGGAACAACATAGTGAAAAGTATGAGACTAGGGATTTGTGTATAAAGATAAAGACTACAAAAAGACAGTTTAAACCAAACACCTGCGCTATTGAAAACTCCACAGGTATTGTGGTGGCGGAGATTAAGGAGATTGAAGATGGTAGGCGAGATTCAAGTTGTTCATTATTTTCTAGCAGATGTTCTGCTCTCAGTGCACTTAATTCTACTACCTTAGGCGCAGAAAATATGGAACCTCCCATTTTAAAAGATGAGGTAAGGGCCGCAATAAATCATCTCAAAAAGGGTAAGGCAGTGAGCACTGGCGAGATACCCATAGAGGTTATTAAAGCTATGGGAGACTTTGGAGTAGATATAATGCACTGCATCTGCTCCAAGATCTGGGAGTCTGGATAATGGACGTAGTCAATGGGTCTACCTCTTCATAAAAAGGGATCAACCAAAAAGTGCAATAACTATCGACTGATTTCCCTGATATCACATAGCAGCAAAATTCTTCTACATATATTGAATACCAGACATCTTGCTTACTTGAACAGCGAAATTGCACCAGAACAGGCAGGTTTTGTCAAAGGTCGAGGAACTCGGGAGCAAATACTCATCTTGAGACAAATCATCAATAAGGTCCGAGAGTTTAATAAAGAGCTATACATCTGCTTTATCCACTTTAGTAAAGCCTTCGACACCGTTGTCTGGTCCAAATTATGGGAAGTACTGCTGGATCGTTCCGCGCATCCGACCAAACGGGCGTCGAAAGCGAATGGAATTTCGTTGGGTTGTGTTCTCGTGCCAAGGCTACGTTTGATTACTTTCAAATCGAACGGATTTTCGTTTCCAGCTACTTTCGCTAATAATTCACGTTTTGTAGTTTTCACCCATTGTAGTTTTGGTTGCGAAACACTTGGTACAACAGAGAACGTTCCTTCTGGCTACGTTTGTCGCCAATTTTTCACACAAGATGCCATTTTATAGGATGTTATATAGATTTTATAGGTATATAGATTTTATATACATCCAGTATAGGATGTTCCATAACAGCGGCCCGAGAACCGACCCCTGGGAAACACCGCTAGACACCGGCCTCATTGTGTGATCTATTTTTAGGGTCCTGTTCGTAAAATAACTTTTGATTAAATCAAATAGATAGGCAGAGAACCTTTTCCGTCTAAGTGCGTCCACGATTTTCCGCCAAGGCACAGTATTGAATGCATTTTTTACATCTATCGCGACTGCTAAGCATATCTTTCTCAGTCTTCTTTTTCCCAGGTTAGCACAACGGGCAATCTTCACCACCTCCTGGATGGCTTGAGTTGTCGACTCAAGGAACCCTCTCGGAACCCATACTGAAATGTTGATAGTCCCCCATGAAGATTGAGTTCCTGGCTTATCCTCTTCGCTCTTATTCGTTCGAAGAGCTTGCCGATGGTGTCTAGTAGAAAGATTGGGCGAAATGATATAGCGGGAAGCTTACCAGGTTTAGGCACCAGAACCAGTCTGGCCTCTTTCCACCTGTGGGGAATTTTTCTGGTGCGGATGACAGCGTTAAACATATTTGCAAACAGCTCCATTTGCAGGAGGACAGCCAGCCGTGTCACTTCAGATGGAATGCAATCTGGGCCTGGAGCTTTGTTGTATTTTAATCTCTGAGCTACTTCCGCAATTTCTTTGCTAATCTAATCTAACCTAAAAAATCTACCTTAATCTAACCTTTTATTTTTACGACCCTCAGAACAGAAATACCCTGAGGAGTGTGGGACTCACCCGGCATGATGGTACCACCGGTCCTACCCACTAAAAACCACCTCCTCTTTCCTTCAATAACCATTCACCCCACCACGGGATCACCTTGCGGCATTACTTCATGGTGGAGAGAAGTCTCTACTCGTTGGCATCTTTCTTTATCCGTTAATTATTATTATTCGTATTCGTATTACTCGTTATCCCTCTCGTCCAGTTCTTTCTTTAATAGGATGTCTCGCACCACTTTTTCAATTATATTCCACCCTACTTCGCTGTTCAACATTTCGGGCACTAAGTTCTCGGGTGTTAGTTTATTACGAATTAGGTATTCAGCTCGATTACGTACCTCGTTCTACTGCGGGCAGCTGAAGAACGTGTGCTCTGCTGTGTCTTCCTCGGCCCCACAGTAAGTGCATTCTGCTGTTTGGCTCTTCCCTATTCTCTTCTTATAGGCCACAATGCAACCATGACCGGTGAGCATTTGAGAGAGGTGGAATGATAGTTCTCCATGCTCCCTAGAGTACCAGTCTTTAATTTTAGGTATTAGCCTATGCGTCCACGGGCTTGTTTCCATGCTTTCCCATCTTGCCTGCCACCTTTCCATGGTATCTTCCCTAGCGTCCCTCCTCCGCTCCAGGTTCAAGCCGAACGTTTCTCCCCTTTCTTTAGCGAGTAAATCGAGCGGAATTACTCTTCCTATGACGAGTAATGATTCTGTTGCGGGAGTTCTGTAACTTCTGCAGATGCGGATTGCAAGAGTTCTCTGTACGCGTAGTAATTTTTGTCTATATTTCTGGTATCTACAGACCTCCATCCACACGGGGGCGGCATAAAGAATGATAGATTGGGCTACGGTTGCTAAGAGTCTTCGTTTCTTTTCGGTTGGCCCATTTTCACGCGGCATGAGTCTGGAAAGCGACATAGCCGCTCTTTGCGCTTTTTCAGCAACATGCGTTATGTGATGGCCAAAGGTGAGGCTCTTATCCATTACGACACCAAGATATTTCATGTGGTTGGTTGGTAGTATTATTGTACCTCCCACCTCGAACTGTATCTCTCCGTACCTCTTTCTACCAGAGAGCATCACCGCTTCGGTCTTTTCCGTGGCGAGTTGAAGTTTGTTCTTTTTTAGCCATATGGAGATCCTATGTATCGCCTCGTTGGTATTGTACATTAGATCTTCTCTCGATTTGGCTCTAGAGACCACTGCCAGGTCGTCGGCGAAAGTAATTATTTCCACGCCGTCGGGCAAATCTAGGTCTAGTATGCCGTCATATAACAAGTTCCAGAGATGGGGGCCCAGTACATAACCTTGGGGTACACCACATGTCACTGGAATTGCGACGCCGTCTTCTAGCTCTAGCTTTCTGCCAGTCAGGTAGCTTCCTATGATCTTTCTCAGGTAGGCTGAGATGTTTCTTTCTAATAGTTCCTTTTTTATTAAGTTCGAGTTGGCGGAGTTGAAAGCATTCTTTATATCAAGCGTGACAAGGACGCATAGCTTTCTGGTTTTCCGTGTCTTCTTCATTTCGTTTGTTGCGATATCGCATACTCTCTTCACGGCTTGAATTGTTGAACGTCCTTCTCTGAAGCCATACTGTCGATTTGATATGTCTTTTTTTTCTTTTATTTCCGTCATTAGTCTTCTGGTGATAAGATGTTCTAGTAGCTTCCCCGCACTGTCCAGGAGGCAGATCGGGCGGTATTTTATCTCAGCATCTTCTACCTTTTTTGGTTTCTCAATTAGAGCTAGTCTTGCTGTTTTCCATATGGCAGGGAACGTTCCCTCGGCCAGTAATGCGTTCATAACCCCAAGAACATATTTTGGGTTTTCTGCAACGACAATTTTTAATACCTCTGGGAGGATCAGGTCCGGTCCCGGTGCCTTTCTGGTTTTAATTTTACTAAGAGCTTCTTCTAGCTCCATCTCTGAGAATTCTCTTGCTGGGGCGTGTTCCGTTGTCAGATACCAGTCGTCTTCCTCGCATTGGGGAAAAAGTTCTTCAACAACTTTCTTCTTCTGTTCAAGTAGAAGCGGCTTCTGGGACACTTTAAGTCGCTTCATTACGATGCGGTATCCACTCCCCCATATATCATTTTCCACGGCATCGCATAGTCGGGTCCATTGCACATCTTTTGCCTTGGGAATGGCATGTTTCAGAATATTTTTCTCCTGTTTGTACTCTTCCCTGGCTTGCTCGTAGTCATTTCTTGACAGCCTTTTGTTCGCTCTAGTCATGCTTCTTCTTGCTTTAAGACAGCTTCTACGTATGGTTGCGATGTTCTCAGTCCACCAGTATACCGCCTTTTGGTTCCTCCTCCCCGTCCTTTTTGGAGTGGCTATATCTCCAGCTTTTTTAATGTTTAGAACAAATGCTTCCGGTGAGTCGGTTTCTTTTCCTTTAATCGTCTTTCCAAGTTGTTTGAGGAATTTTTTGACGCATAATGTGTTTAGCGACCAGCTATGTTTTATTATTTCCGAATGTATCTCATTTGAGATATCCTCAAGTTCATAGTAAATGAACTTATGGTCGCTCATGCTCTCCTCTTGGAGTACCATCCAGTTTGTGATTTTTGTTTTAGTTTTTTGCTCCTTGGCTATGGTGATATCAATGATTGACTTGCTGGCTCCACGTTCAAAGATCGCTTTATTCCCTACATTTTGTACGACAAAATCCTCCTGCGCCATCCATTCTGTCAATATGATTCCTCTGGTATCTGTAGTTCGTGAGCCCCATTCATGCGATTTAGCGTTAAAATCGCCCATAATAACTATATTAGTGTTACTTTGTTGTCGCACACTTCTACTTAGATTTTCCAGGAATTTTTCAAAGATATCCAGTCCCACGTTTGGGGAGATATAACATCCATAGAAAACATAGTTGCTTGTCTCAATCCAAACGAAGCCGTCCCCTGCTCCATGCTGTTTGACGGGATTGGAGGTCTTAATATTTTGTATTGCTACGTCTGTTCTATTGTCGGTGTACCATTTCCCCTTTTGTACCAGCTTTTTGTTAGGTTCCATGATCGTTGCGACATCGACGTGCTTCTCGTGTATGGTTTGCGTCATAAGATCAAACGCACACTTGCTTCTGTTTAAATTTATTTGGAGTACTTTGGTGTTAGCCATCTCTATATGCTGTGTGAAGCTGGAATTGTGGACTTCTCCTCCCTATTTTGCGTTTTTTTTATTCTTTGCGCCCTTTCTGGCATCTGAAAGTGCCTTCCTGAAGAACCTGCACTTTCCTCCACCAGCCTGGTGTCCCTCTGTGTTACACAGCATGCAGAATTCATCGTTGGTGCAAGTTTTCCACTTATGGCCCTCTTTTCCGCACCTGCTGCAAAGGCTGGATTTGTCAGTGCCAGTGCACTCTGCTGTTTTGTGGTCAAACTGCCAGCACTTATAGCACTTTGTCAGTTGAATCCTTTTTTCGACCTGGCACTCGACTATGCCAACTCGGAGGTACTTTCTGCTAGACAGCTTTTCAGCGTCTTTTTTGTTGATGGTTAGCGTTGCGGCTAACGTGTCGTTTGCATTCGGCCTAAGTTCGCTCAGTTTGTATGTGCTTTGTTCCAGAGGTCCGATCAGGGCTTCGATTGCAGCTAGCACATCTTCTTTTACTGCGGTGGCTTCCAGCCCCCTACTATGCAGGGTCTCTTGTCTTTGGTTTTTTTGGGCAGTGTTTCTGACGTTGATTGTTTCTGACGACTTTTTAATAGCTTCTTGTAGTTCCCGCACTGCTTTATCGTCTTTTCCCATGGTTATTAGTAGCTTACCTTCCTTAGTACTTCTTACTTCCTTAACTAGGTCTTTCGCATCACTTTTGAGTATTACCTCTTTTATGCTTGTCACTAAGGATTTGTACTCTTTGTTTTGGTCCTCAACTACTAACGCATATGTTTTCCACTCTTTCCCCATTCGTGCGGTTTTTTCTCCTCTCGCATCATCAGGTTTCCTGTTGGAATAGATCCTTAATTTTGTGTCTGCCGTTTGAAAGACACACTCTAACAGCTTTCGCAGTCTTGGCGTTCCCATGCATTTAACGCTGTGGATTGCGATCATTTCGTCCCCTGCTGTCTCTTCTTTAAGTTGGTTCATTTGGTTCCATATATCTTCGTCCGTATTGTCATGTGTTATCTTGACAATTTTCTTTTTTTTGGCCGATCCCTTGAGTTTCTCAGAGCGGATTACGTTGGTTTGCTCTAGTACATCAAATTCTTCCCTCACTACTCCTAGTTCGGGATATTTCTCTTTGTAGAGCCTTTGTATACTCTTGTCCATATTTACGTCGTCTGGCTCGACGATAACAACTTTGACTATTGCTCCATTATCTGCTAGAGGGTTTCCTATTAGGACTTCAGTCCTCCTGTACAGTTCTTCACTCCATGTTCTGTTTTCAACACTTTGCCACTTCTTGATTGTGTCTATTTAATGGAGCGATGTAAACTCTTCAGGTTTTCCTCTGAAGTTCCAGGGAGTTGATCGTTGCTCCGCGATTTGCTTTTTTAAGTTCTCGTTTTCTGCCCGTAACTCTCTCACCAGAAATTCGAGGTCCGTTTCCTCCATGCTGGTTTGCGTGTTGGCAATGCTTACGACCTTTTGCTCCAGATGGTGTGTTTCAACTTGGATGTCCACGTCGTATGTGGGAATCTCAATTTTTTCCCACCTGTGGGATTCCAACCAATCTCGCGCTGTCTCCCTATTTACTTTTTCCACATGCCTTCTCAGTTTTTCTATCACATTTTTCATCTCCCTCTTCGTCTTTGGATTTTCATCCACCAGTTTTGAGAGCTGGGTTGCAAACAGTGATATCGCCTGGACCGCCTCAATAATGTTAAAAGCGGTGGGACATTCCTTTCTTTTAATTGGTTCCAAGGGGTCCCTATCGGAAGTCTCAATTGATGTGTCCGCAACTTTGCGTTTTTTAACCAGCGAGGTATTTAGTGAGTAGGTGCAACTCACTAAATACCTCGCTGGTTAAAAAACGCAAAGTTGCCTTGTGCTTGTAATATTTAATCTACTGTGCGGCATTCGGGAAGCATCTACCCCTGCCGTGCCGAGAGATTGGCGTGTGGTTTGCTTACTCGTGTCGTACGACATCCCGTCGCTGTATGAGTTGTTTGGTGTCGATTGTTTGCTCCCCCCAGAATCCGAGGAGCGGCCTGAGATAGACTCAGGGTGGGATTGTGGACCAATGGTCCTACCCACCTGGGGTATTGTGTTAAATACATTCGACATTTCATGATTTTTTAGGCTAACCCAACTAGACCCGCGCCACTGAGTCTAGTGAACTTTTTTTGTTGAAGAGGTTTTTCCCCTCTGTGCTGTGGATTAACTTGGCTTCCTTCCTCACCTTTGACCTTACCAGCAAGGGTGGCCTTACCAGAAGCATAAGCTCCAGCTGGCATCGCTCTTAGGATCCTTGGAAGTACTGAGCCCTCTCACTACGGCAAAGTGTTAATCCACGAGAGAGCCTCGGGCTCCTTAATCTAACCTGGGTTAAACCAACGGTCCTATATTGGCCACATTGTCCTATATTGGATTGAGAGTTCACGCTGCCGTGCGTATAATAATGCGCGTAACGTCGAGTCAGTTGCGTTCGAATCTACTATCTGTCATCTTGAAAATGTCAACAATTATTTTCAACAAAAACACGAATATTTATTGAACCAGGCAACGTAGAAGCTTAATTTTTGCGTTAGAATCTTGGTTAAAGAGTGCCAAAGACGATTAACAGCAGTTACACCAGGTAAAAAGTCGGCAACACTAAGTTTCAAAAAATCCCGTATTCTTTATAAAGTTCGCGATTTCTTCCCTTCTTCGAATTCGCGAATTTTGATTTCTCATGAGTATTAACTTATAATACAACAAAAGACGCGTAATTTTGTATAGAACAAACAATTAATAATTTATATCTGCTTTTGTGAAAAGTAAGCCTAAAATTAGCGATTTCAAAAACGCGCCAAATACCTTACTTTCGGATTTTTGCCCGAAAAAATTTCCAAAATAAATTGACTAAATTGACTGAAACCTTTTCTAATTCATTCTAAATTAAATGCAGATTAAATATAAGGACGGCACAGCATGTGTGCGCTTGGAAGGAGTAGACTCTGAATCCCTTAAAACACAAGCCGGTGTCAGACATGGACGTATATTATAACCGTTACTTTATAACATCTACACTGAATACATTATGCGTATTGTTCTAGAGAAATGGGATAAAGGTGTATCGAGCGGAGGTATGAACATATCTAATTGGAGGTATGCTGACGATACAGCGCTTCTGGCTTCATCCAAGGACGATATTAGTAACATGCTGCGGATACTCGAAACCACTAGCCTAAAGTATGGACTCGCCTTGAACCACGATAAAACAAAGATGATAATAGTTGTTAGAGCCAATGAAAACAATCCAGATACTTCACCCATTGCCAACTGTGAGGTTGTCGGCAGCTACATTTACTTGGGCTCCACTATCACCAATAGCGGGGGATGTGATCGAGATTAAACGACGTTGCGCCATGACACGGTCCGCTGCGCAAAGGCTAGACAAGATATGTCAAGAAAAATACCAAAATACGCCTTATGAAAAGCATGTTTTTTTCGATATTTTTGTATGGAGCGGAAACATGGACCATGCGGATGAAGGACTGACGCAAGATCGACGCCCTAGAAATGGGGTGTTGGAGGCGCATGCTGGAAATCAGCTGGACCGCTCACCGGACTAATGTGTCCATACTCAAGGAAATAAAGGACTTATTAAATTCAGTTACGAATCCTCAGATTCTTCGGACATGTTACCCGCAAGAGTGACTCATTGGGCAGCTGGTAATTCAGACCAGAGTGGAAAGTAGTAGACCTTGTAGCCGATCACCAACTTGATGGCCAGGCTTAATCAAATCTATCACTGAGACTCCTGTGGAGAATGAGCGCGCCATGTGACCTTCAGGAATCTTTGGAGAAGATTGGCAAAGGCAGCAGTGAAAAAGTCAGCCCCGTGACCACGACCACTCTGTCAAGAGTGAACGACTCAGAAGAAGAACCTAGTAAAATTAAGCATCAGATATTGGATAAAAGACGAAAACAGCAACGAAAATGGATTTTTGGAACATGGAACATACGAGGAATCCGAAACAAATAGCAAGAAATAATATCCGAATTCATAAATCGCAATATGGATATAGCCATCCTAAAGGAAACCAAGAAAAAGGGAAGCGGAAGTGAAAAAAATAAAGAATATATACATTTATTCAGCGGAGTCGACAAAAGCTGCAAGGCTAATGCCGGGGCATCTATTATGATACACAAAAGATTACAAAGATACATAAAATCATTGGCACCGGTTGGCGAACGCATTATTAAAATAACCATACAAATTAGAGGAAGGCACATAATAGTGATTGGATTATATGCAGCGTACGAGGACGCTAAGGCCCAAGAGAAAGATAAATTCGAACAGGACGTATGAAATATAATTAAACGAATTCCAAACCATCAGGAAATTATTAAAGCGGGGGATCTTATTGGTAGCGTAGGTAGACAACTAAAGAGCCTAATAGTTAGAAGGCATGGTGAAGAGGTCGTCAATGATAATTGTTAAAGGCTGAAAAACCTTTGTGACCAACATAATCTAAAGATTACGAACACCGTTTTCGCACATAAGGACATCCACAAGTTTACTTGGTACCAACACATGAGAGGTTGGAAGTCAATTATAGACTACGTGATTGTTAAACAGGGCTCAAGAATCAAGGTCCAGGATGTACGGGTCATGAGAGGGGCTGATTGCGGAATCTATATATCTTATATAGCACAAAATAAAATAATCCACAAGGATGTCACGAGGAACAACAAGCAGATGTAAAAAGATTTGAAATGGAAAGTTTTGAACACGACAGTACAATTTTTCTATACCAAAGACGATTAGAACTGAAATTGGTGCAACAACAAAGGAGTACAGAAACCGAATATGAACATGTTACACAATGTATAAAGGAAGACGCGATGCAATCTTTAAGGACGACGGATCTGAAGAGCAAACTATATTGGTGTGATAGAGAAATAGAAGAACGAATAACAGAAAAGAAACAAATATATCGAAAGCTTATCCAGACGGGAGACCCTGAGATCAAAGAGAGATACAAGCAACTGAATAGGAAAGTGAAAGAAGAAGTTCAAAAGTACAAGCTCAAAAAGTGCGAATACTTCGACCAAAATATAGGCGGTACTAAGAGGCATGGAGACCGTCAAATCGCTATGAACCTCATCAAGAATTTGATTTACAATTAATAACATCTCCAAGGAAGGATGGGTAGATCGCAGGTGTCTAAGCGTCTACTATCTAGTCGCATCTACTTAGTCTTGTTTGTTTAGCCTAGTTTAATGTTGTATATCTAGTCCTGCCGATCTACCCTTGTCTGTTAAGTCTCGTTTATCCAGCCTTTATATGCCTAAACTTGCTTGTCTAGTCGTGACAGTCTAGTGTTGTCTGTCCAGTTTCGTCTATTCTGTTCAGCCTTATCGCTCTAGTTTTGTGTTTCTATATGTAACTTCTTCTATGTATAGTTTTGTCTGTGTAGTCTTCTATGTCCATGGAAGAACCCTTTAGCGCCAGAACAATAATCCCATACATGTTAAAGGGAAAAACACCATGTAGTAGGGGACCATGTAAACGGATTAATTGTAACGATAATGACCGATAAAGAATACGATGAGATGCAGTCCAAAAAGGGAAAAAAGGAGGTAAAATAAACAACATGTAGACTAATTTAAATTATGCCATCCGTCACTCCGAGGTTATGCGATAAGCGGGTCCAGAGTGTACGGATGTGATTCCAGGGGGTCCACTTGTCTGGAGAAGTCTTTTCTGTTTAGTGTTGTATGTCTATCTAGTCTTAACTCTCTAAGTTTTTCTGTCTAGTCATATCTGTATAATTTTGTCTGTCTGGTCTTTTCTGATTAATCTCAGCTATGAGATTAAAGTTTCATATGGGATTGAAACTTGGACGCTAAAAGCACAATCCATTAAAGGATAGAAGGCATTTGAAATGTGGCTCTACAGACGCAAAATTCCTTGGACTGCTGGAACCACAAATGAAGAAGCACTAAGAAGAATTGGACACGGCGGAAAACTGATTACAATCGTCAAAATAAGAGAAGCAACATATCTTCGCCACATACTTCGTAATGACAAATACTCCCTCGTACAAGTAATCATGCATGGAAGAATAGAGGGAAGAAAAGGCATAAGAAGAAAAAAGAAACCTTAGCTGAGGAATATCAGACATTGGACTAGCCTCAGTGTTGAACAAATATTTCACGCTGCAAGAGATAGGGAAGCGTTCAAAGAAGTGATCGCCAACCTATCTTAAGCAAGACGGCATATGAAGAAGAAGAATATCTTTTCTGTCAAGGTTAGTCTTTCTGATCTTGTCTGCCTAGTCTTGTCTGTGTAGTCTTCTCGGTCGTATCTAGTCAGTCTAGCCTTGTCCGCCTAGTCTTGTGTGTCTAGAGTTGTCAGAGTGTCTAGAGTGGTCTCGAGCGTCACGAGCGACAGACGTGCCTGAGTGATTCTAGTTTATTGTGGATCTTAAGCCTATTATAAAATTATTTGTGCCTATAGACAATAGAGGAAAAAGACTCGTTTAGTGATATAGTGTGCTGTTTAGCTTTGGGCTGTGTTATCTGCCCCGTTGATTGGACACTTTTAGTTTTTATTTTTTTCGCCACGTGGCGAAAAAGTCATAGTTTTTGGTATGATCTACGGACACCTGGCGTCGTCTGGTAACAAGTAGCCTCACCGCGGCAGCGCACGGCTGCGGTGAAGCAGAAATAAGTGCAAATTCTTGGGTACTGATAATGGAACCCAAAAAAACACCACAAACAAAGGAGAACCCAAACTCTGTAAATACGGGAAACCTTGACAATCAGGTGACGGCAGCTCCGCCCCGGTACTTGATTATCAAAAGAAAGGATGGATCTAATTTTGATAAAATTAATCCTTTTAAAATTAATAAGAGTTTATACAGTATTATTTGAGAATGTAGTAACATTAAAAAGATAAGAGATGGTCTATTAATAGAATGCAAGTCGAGTAAACAATCTGAGAGACTTATGTCAGTAAAAGAATTTTGCAATTTTGAAATCGATATAGTACCAAATAACACATTAAATTACTCAAAAGGCATAATCTTTTGCTGGGACCTCTTAGGCCTATCAGAAGAAGAGATACTCCAAGAACTAAACGAAAATAACGTCTGCGAAGTGAAGAGAATTAAAAGCAAGAGAGATGCTGAATTAAAGGATACCCCTTCACTGATTCTGACGTTCAATTCACCCACTCTCCCCAAGAAAATAAAGGTAGCATTTTATAATCTCGAAGTCCGGGAGTATATCCCTAATCCGACAAGATGTTACCGGTGTCTAGTGAACCAGTCTGCTTCTGTGGGAAACCACTGCACGAAGGATCATCTTGCGAAACTCCAGTATGTATCAACTGTGAAGGCGAACACTTTGCAAACTCAAAGAACTGCCCGAAGTTTAAAGAAGAGTTCGCTATTCAGAAGATAAGGACCCAGGAGAAACTAACATACAATGAAGCAAGAAGAAAGCTGGCGATTAATATCCCAAGAGGAACTATGTCATACGCGAAATCTACGCAGCATCTATGACAAAACCCCAACAGCCTGACGTGAATGAACTCGCCGCTGTATTAATTCCAGTGATTTTGAGTTCCATCAAGGAATTTTTTGCAGCTCAGTTAAACCAAATAAAATCAGCTACAACCATAAGACAGGTACAGGAAGTTTCGGAGCTAGAAACTATTCCCAGAAGTAAAAAGGAGTCGACTCGCTGTGATGGCAAACCACAAAAAACGATGGAACCTAAAACAACTCCACAACGCGACGTCGAAGCATCCGGTTGCGACGCTAGCGTGTCTTTCAAATCTCTTTCTCTAGCGGCGACGGAAAAACGGAAACGAGGGGCTCAACCAGCTCGCTCGCGTTCAATCTCTGAGGATAGCTCGGAAACAGATCCCGGCATCAAGAGTTCTTGGATCAAGAAGAAAGACACCGGATGGGAAAGAGGAAGACTCCGACAGAAACCGCCACCCTTATTGGAGAAAAAATAGTTATTTTTTGTCAATATCTGGAGGTTATAGTTAGGTATTCGTGCCCTTTATTTTTTAAATCAAACAATTACTAAGATGCCAACCAACGCAATAAAATCTTTGCAAATCAATCTGAGCAAAGGCAAGGCCGCCACTGGAGCCCTATTAGAAAAAATTGAAAGGGACAAAATTTCAATAGCTTTTATTCAAGAGCCTCACGTCTTCCGTGGAAAACTTTTCGGTTTTCCAGATCACTACAGGGTTATGCACTCTCGTAAGCCAAATGAACCAACTTTTAAAGCCGCGATAGTTATACCTGATCCTCGAATCACAGCAATGCTAAATACAGATTTGTCCAGTAATCTGAAGTCAGTTATCCAAGTTCTCTGTGGGAAAATGAACTTCTATGCCATATCCGTCTACCTACCACCACCATCAAGACCGGCGGGGGAGGATAAATTCGAAGAAAATCTAACGAATCTCTCTAATATTCTTAGGGAGACAAGATCGAAAGCAGAAGTATTAGTTGCTGGAGATTTCAACTCAAAGTCCTTTTCTTGGTGTAGTGTATTGGAAGATAAAAGGGGTAAAAGTCTAGATACATTAATATCACAGAACAATCTGGCCATCCTGAACATTGGGTCGGAACCTACATTCATTGGACACAAAGGACACAGCCTGATTGACCTAACTCTTGCCAGCTCCACACTAAGCAAGGAAATCTGCAATTGGCATCTTCCCCATGAGATTAGCTTATCAGATCACCGTTATATAAGCTGGAGAATGGGAAAGGCAACTGAGCTGCCTGAACTCCAACGGGGATTCTGTACTGCGAATGGAAACTGGACAGCGTTCAATGACACTTTTTTATTACATCTTCATGGAATTAAACCACAGCTAGACGACTGCTCCTCTCCGGAACAAATTTCGACATTCGCTCAAAGATTAAATCTGGCGATGATGAATGCAGCTCGCTACACCTTTCCTCCAAGGAAATATTTTAGACACTCTGTTCCATGGTGGACACCCGAATTAACTGCTTTTCGTAAGGAAAATAACAGGTTACGGAGAATCTATCAAAAGAGTAAAGGGGAAAAGAGACTATCAAATAAGCTTGCATATCAAAACAAGCTGCGTGAATACAAACAATTGATTTTAACACAAAAAAACTAAAGTGGCGGCAATTCTGTACTCATTCTTCAACTGGAAATCCATGGGGACCTGTGTTTAGGGTGCTCAGGGGAAGAAAAACCTCGACTATCTTCGTTACCAGCCTTAAGATAGCGGGGAAGTCTCTTGATATTTTCGAAACTATGAGGGAACTTCTTAATGCTTTCTTTCCAGAAGACAATGAGGAGGACTCTTACATACACGCTCGAGTCAGGGATTATGCGGAAACTGGAAGAGGTGGACCAGATGATACACCGTTCACTATTTTCGAAATTGAACGCATACTACGCGGAATGAGCCCAAAAAAGGCTCCTGGTCTGGACGGCATAGCATCAGACATTGTATTAGCTGCCTTTAATTCTGCACCCAAAATTTTTGAATTGCTGTACAACAAGTGCTTAAATAAATCGATTTTTCCATCTTGCTGGAAAGAACAGTTGATCAAGATTATTCCCAAACCTAATAAACCGGCATTATCCACGAAGGATTTCAGGCCAATCAGTTTACTTCCGGTTGCTGGAAAGGTGTTAGATTCCCTGCTTATATCAAGAGTCGAGCACTATTTCTATAAAAACAATCTCATTCACAAAAAACAATTCGGTTTCAGAAAGGGAACTGGAACTGTCCAAGCTATTTCAACAGCCGTTGGGTACATACGGGAAGCAATGAAAAACAAGAAATATTGCTCTGCCATCGCACTAGATATTAGTGGTGCATTTGATAATGCATGGTGGCCGCTTGTTATTAGCAGGTTAATTGAGAAGGTCCTGATAATCTCATCAAATTAACTAGAAGCTATTTTGCAGATCGCAAGGCTATTATTATAGAACCAGGAATACAAATTGAAAAAAGCGTCACTAAAGGCTGTCCGCAGGGGTCGAAATCTGGACCAGGTTTTTGGAACATTCTCTATGGCACCATTTTTGAAAGAAATTTACCCGAAGAATGCGAAATCATAGCTTATGCCGATGACACTCTTCTGCTTTGCAGAAGTAACAGCATTGTGGGACTAAAGGAAATCACCGATCGTGCTTTGGCAAGTCTTCAACAATGGTCAGCCGACTGTCGACTAAATTTCAATCCAAAAAAGACTGAAGCTCTATTCTTCGGCAGATCATTAAGACAGAGAAGTCCCTTTTTCACTCTTGGGAACACAAAGATAAAATGCCAACATCATCTCAAGTATTTGGGTGTCATAATTGATAGACCCCTTAACTTTAAGGAACATATAAAAATTGCATGTAGTAAGGTGAAACAGTTTAGTCAACGATTGGGTTTTGCCGTGAAGAAGGAAAGGGTTCTAGGGAGAGCAGAAATAGTAGACATATATCATGGTGCGGTTGAACCAGCGTTACTGTATGGAGCTCCTATTTGGCACCGGTCTTGCGGTGTTAAAGCAAAGCTTAAGCTATTGGGCGTACAACGCCTCACTACTATCCGTGCAGCCAAAGCATATCGTACAGTCTCTAATGAGGCGGCCTGCGTGATTTCCGGTATTCTTCCGGTTGACATCCGCCTAAAACAGTTGGCGCTTTATAGCTCGCATTCCAGTACAGATGATTTATTAATAAGAGACGTCTTGGGATTAGGTCTAACTTCAGCTGATTTGGAACCTACCATCAACACTCAGGCATTTCTCCACCCTTCGAAGCTGTCATTGGTCAATTACCATTTAACGCTTACGAATGTCCTCCAACTTCGGGTGTATACGGACGGTTCAAAATCCAACAGTGGTACAGGGGCTGCCTTTGTTGTCTACTTTGACGGAGAGGAAGTACATTATAAGCAGTTTAGACTAGAGTATTACTGCTCTATCTTCCAGGCGGAGCTTATAGCCATACAACACGCCTTGCGTTATGTGGAAGAGCAATCCAACTGCTCTTGCTCTATTTTATGTGCAAGCCGTTCCGTTCTTGACGCATTGAAACACATGAATTCGTCCAGTGAATTATTAATGGAAACCTGGAAAATAGCTGCTCGTGTATCGAATAAGATCAAGCTCCAATGGCACTGGGTTAAAGCTCACGCTGGAATCGAGGGTAATGAGAGAGCAGACAGGCTTGTCAAACTTGCAGCAGACATGAAAGATCTCCCCATCGCTTATAGCAGATTGCCTAGGCAAGCACTAAAATCGAATTCCATGGAACACTTTGAGAATCTCTGGCAGGATAGATGGTGGACGGCTAAAACAGGATTGTGGACCAAGACGTTTATACCATCCATCACAGCCTGGAAAAGCTTTAACGTCAGTCTGTCACACCACTCGGTTCAACTAACAACTGGCCATGGTAACTTCAAGGCGTATCTTCACAGATTTGGCAGGAGAGATTCTCCGTTATGCAAGTGTGGTGAAAACGACACTGCGGAACATGTCTTTTTTTCGTGCCCAGATACCGCACAGTGGAGACAAACTCTGGAGCTAGACTTCAAACAAAATGGACTTAACTGGCCTAATAACCAAGAGCAGCTTAAGTCAATTAAAAAGACTAAAGATTGGTGGCTTACCTTCGACAATAATGCGAAGAAAGCTAACCAGGCTAAACCACGACAGTCGGTTTAGTTAAACAAAGATCAATATGATACAAACTGAAAATAGGTCTTGGCATCAGTAGATTAAGAAACGCAGCCAGCATAGTGTCGAGCTCGACGGAATGCTGACTTTCATATGCACACATATGAAAAATCAAACAAATAGGCTGTCTAGAGTTGTCTGTCTAGTTTTGTCTGTCTAGTTTTGTATGTTTACTCTGTCTTGTCTGCCTGAGGGCCTCGTGCGTTGCTAATAGAAGAAAATGCCAACGAACAATAATAACAAAAATTCGATGAAATGCTGAAAACCCTAAGGGACTTAAGACAAGAACTGAGACAAGCTATACCCATATCAAAAGAATCTCATTGGGAGAAACTTTGAGAAAAACTTTGCGAGGCCATGTGGGGAGATGCCTACAAGCTATGCAACAAAACACTTAAAATATAGACTAAAAGCATGGCAGTAGAGAGCAATATACAAAAACAAGGGAGAGTTCAAAGAAAAATTGCAATGAGAATCTGCAGCGCATACAAGACGGTATCGGTGGAAGCAGTTTTGGTAATCGCTGTGTGGCCCTTGTAGTGCTTCTGATAAAAGAGAGAACCGAACTACATGAGTCTGGATGTGATAAGCAATCTAAAATTTCCGCTAGAAGGAACGTCCCAGCAGAATCAAAAAAAGGCCTGTGGACGAAGTTGATTAAACCAGATATACTAGACAGACAATACTAAACAAACGAAACTTCTTTTACGGACGTAGCTAGCAGCTGAGAGCTGAACAGATAAGTAGCACAGGGAATATCTCCAATCACGCCGGAACCATAGGTAGCATATCCTCAGCGTGTTTGTTGTTGTTAATATGGTTGTTCACCTTATTTGGGCCTACAGGTGGATTTTTCTATTGCGCCTTTGTTTTTCGTCGTTTTCTTTAGACGAAAATGAAATAATGAATTTAACGAATCTGGCCATCCTCTCCCAATTCTCTGTATTTTGCAGCATGTATCCGTTATGTTACCGTTCTTGCATTAAAAGATATCTCCACATTGGCTCGTCCCTTCTGCTTCCCATCTACAGCAGTTAAATATTGCGTCGCTAACAAAGTCCACTTTGCAACAGTATTCCAACAGGTTATCTGTGGCTGCGCCCATTTGTTTTAAACTCTCATACTCTGTGAGGAACTGGGAAGTAAAAGTTAGTCTAACCATTCTTCCTGTTGACCCATGTGGGGATATCTGGTATAATCAACTTCGTCCAGAGGCCTTTTTCGGATTCTGCTGGGAGGTTCTTTCTTGTCGGTCTAGTCTTGTCTATCTAGTCTTGTCCGTATAAAATATAACAAATACATTTAAAAAGAAAACTTACATTCTGAACATTTATACTAATAAATGAAATATGTCGTTTAGATTTAACTTTAGTAGGCCTTTACTCCAATCTGGTATTTTTCTATGGAGTACGCCTTGATATCAATGAGTAACTATTAAAGTTGCTTCTTGAAAACGCTTAACGTTGCTATCAATTGTATGGCCTTTGGTGGTAACATCTTTTGGTATTGTGAGTCTGTGAACAGGAATATTGTAATTCAGTTTGTTGGTTCTTGTATTCGTAGTGTTGTCAATACGATTGGTCAAACAGACCTTGATTTTTGAATAGAAATAAGTCTTGTCTCTGTAGTCTAGTTTGTTTAGTCTAAAGTCTAAAGGTCTAGTCAAAGTCAGTGAGGCGGACGGACGTCTTTCAGTGTGATCCAGAAAGTTATAAAAATCGTCAGAAATCAATCCTTTACGGTACCGAAAATTTGCGACTGAATAAATAAAAGTGTTGTGTATCTGTTCATGTAATGGTCTACGGTGATAAACAGCTCGTTTTGTGTTATTAAATAATTAACTTTGCACAAATTGTGATTAAATTCTATTAAATACGACAAAAACAACTGCTACATTTATTCCTTATCTCCATGATAGCACGGTGCGAGCCAAAAGTGTTTTTCTGTTGAAAAAAACTGTTAAACTGTCGCCGATAAAAGTTCTTTTTCGCCACAGTACAAAAAAAATTCTCGAAGTTTGGATGTGAAATAAACAATAAACTAATTGTAAACGTTAGAATATAAGCGAGTGAACCGGAGAAGTGGAGACAAATATTTAAGCACAACTGCGCGCGGATTCGAGACCGGGTACGATCTTTAATCTTTTTGGTAGCATAGTGAAAATAAATAAATAATAAATAAGACATAGGCAATGGAACACGACAGCAGGCCAAGATCAAACAGTGAGGTTAGAAGTCCTTTTGATCGGTGCGCGAAATTGAGTCGGTCGCCGACACAATTGGCAAACGTTCCAGAAAAGGGGATTTGGAAAAAAGAGAAATAAGCGTGGGTATCGGAGGAGCTTTGGAGAAGATCTTTGAAGAGCTACGGGAAATGAGGAAGGATTTTAAAGTCGTCAAGAATAAGATGGAATAAATGAGAAGAGAAAAAAAAGAACTCGAAGAAAAATTGGAAAGGGCTAGGAGTGAACAAAAGGAAATAGAGGAGAAGGAAAGGGTGTGGAAAGAGGAAATGATATCACAATTGAAGGCGATAAGAAACGAAAACACCGATATTAAGGGCAGATTAAAGAAGTTGGAGGACGACTGCAGAATAGAGAGAGAAAACTCCGTCAGAAGTGGGGAGAATGATCAAGACTCACTAAGAGAAGAAGTAAAACAACTGAGAGAAATGGAAGAAAGAAGAGAAAGAAAGGAAATAAAAAATAATATTGCGATTCATGGGGTAAAAGGAGAGAGATGGTTAGAAGACGCTAAGAGGTTATTGGAAGAAAGATTTGGAGTAAAAGAAGGGGTAGGAAGCATGTTCAAGATAGGAGACAAAGGTTCGAACCAAGGGCCAATTGTCGCAAAATTGACAAGTTGGGAAGTAAAGAGAAAAATAATGCTAAATAAATATAAACTTAAGGGGTCTGATATTTTTATCCAAGACGATTTTACTAAGAAAGAACAGGAAATTCAAAAGGATTTGCGACAGAAAGCAAAGATGCTAAAAGATAGAGGGCACAACGTGAAGATCGGTTATAAAAAGATGGAAGTGGATGGAAATTGGGTAACATGGGAGGAGTCACAGAAAATTATGCCAAAAAACTAAGTCTGTTTCAAATAAAAGAGAGAGAGATGGCAAGAAGACACAAGAACAATGATGAACGGTTAACGGAAAATATTAAGATACTCTTTTGGAATGTGGCGGGACTGAAGAGGAAATTGGAAAGCGATAACAGATCTATTATAATGTTTCTCAAGAAATTTCATATAATTGGATTGGTTGAGACCTGGATGCAGGAAAAAGAATGGGAGAGCTGCAAAGGAAAACTTCGCGAAGACTATAGATGGAAATTGCAGACGGACCAGAGAGAATATAAGCATGGAAGAGCAAAGGGGGGCATATTAACAGGAGTTAAAAGAAATATCAAAGAGTCAGAAGGAAGATTGGAAGAGGCAGAAGGCGTAGTGTGCAGAGAAGTGGAATTAGAAGAAGCCTGGTGGCAAGTGGCCACGGTATACAACAACAAAGGACTGGAAGTAATTAAAGAGGCAATAAAAATGAATGGAGAAGGAACGGTAATGGTGAAGTTACTGGTAGGAGGCGATTGGAATGTTAGAATCGGGGAAGAGCAGTTCCACACAATGAATAGTAAAGGTAGAGAAATAATAAGGAAAGCCATGGATAAAGTTAGAAATGCAGAAGGGAGAAGGTGGGCGGAATGGGTAAGGGAAAATCAATGGGACGTCGTAAATGGGTGTGTGGAAGGAGACTGGGAGGGAGATATCACATTTGTGGGGGCAGGAGGATTATAGATCTGGTAGTGGCAAATGACCCGGCAAGGCAGGAAATTAAAGAGATGGAGATAGGAGGGAGAATTGATTCAGACCACATGCCAGTGGCAATAAGCTTGAAGACGAAAACAATAATTGCATCTAGGGAGGAGAAATGGGTTACCAGATTGGACAACGAAGCGACTGAGAACTATAGGGCTAGAATGGAAGCAATATACTGGAAGGAATTAAAAGATATAGACAAGATCATAGAGAATATGGAGGCAGGAATGGCAAAGAAGAAAATCACAACAGCATTACCGGGAAGATCATGGGCAGACAAAGAATATATGACGGAGAAACAAAAGTATAGAGAGGTTATGCGAAAGTGGCGAGAGGGCACCAGTAGTAAAGCAGATTGGTTAAAGACGAAAGGCAAATTAAAGGATTTGGAGACGAAGAAAAAACAGGATTGGGAGAGAAGAGAACGTCTGCGCATACTTGACATCAAAACAGAAGCACAGCTCTGGAAGTATTTAAAAGAAAGAGGAGCGAGGAACGAACGAGTCGCAAACAGCATTCCGATGGAAAAGTGGAAAAGTCACTTTATGATTTTCTTGGAAGGAGTCGAGCCACAGAAATAAGTAGGGAATAGAAGAGTAAGGGAGGAACAAGCTTAGGAAGATTTAGGCCAAGAAGAAATAAAGATTAATGAAGTGGAAAAGGTTATAGCAGCACTAAAACAAAAAAAAAGCCGCAGGCCCTGACGGCGTAGAAAACGAAGCCTGGAAAGCTATCCCGAAAGAGTGTAAGACTAGAATCACCCAAGAATTGAATTTGGTAGGGAGGGGAGCAAAGAGTGCACCAAAGAGCTGGAAGGAGGGAATAATTCGCCCAATATATAAGAGTGGAGATAGGGAAACTGTAGGAAACTACAGGGGGATTACGCTAGTGAATTCGGCATATAAAATTTTCACCAAAATCTTGGACGAGCGGTTGAGGAGAGATATAGAGGAGAAGCATCTAGTGCCAGAGGTGCAAGCTGGTTTCAGAGAGGGACGGAGTACGATAGAGCATTTAGTAACCCTGCGCTACATAATTGATCAAGAAATAAGCAGAGGGAGCCTGTTTGCTCTTTTCATTGACCTAAAGGCGGCGTATGATTCGGTAGATCGAGGGAAGTTGGTAGAGTGCCTGGGAAAAAAGGGAATCTCAGAGAGTGTGATAAGGAATGTAAGAGAGTTATATAAGGAAACAGTATGTAAGATTAGAGTGAATG
This sequence comes from Phosphuga atrata, assembly GCA_944588485.1. Classification (NCBI taxonomy): domain Eukaryota; kingdom Metazoa; phylum Arthropoda; class Insecta; order Coleoptera; family Silphidae; genus Phosphuga; species Phosphuga atrata. The sequence goes on from OX155901.1 coordinate 5,998,860, forward strand.
GGTGTGAATCTGAGTATTTCGAAGTAAGAAAGGGTCTGAGGCAGGGATGTCCGTTGAGTCCCACACTTTTTAATCTCTATGTGGCTGACATGAAGAAAGTGTTGACAGATGGTCAAACTGGAGGCGTTGATATAGGGAGAAAGAAAGTGTGGAGCTTAGCCTACGCGGACGATATGGTAGTGTTCGCTAAAACCGCAGGAGAAATGAAGGAGTTGATTGAAAGGCTGAGAGGTTATTTTAAAAAGAAAGAGCTAAATGTAAACGTGGGAAAAACTAAATGGATGCGTTTTAAAAGGGGAGGTAAATATAGGAAAGAACGTTTCGAATGGCTAGGAAAGGAAATTGAGGAGGTGAAAAAGTTTAGGTATTTAGGATATGTGTTTGGAACTGGGTGCACTAATAGGGAGCATGTGAATTATTTGTCAAAAAAAGCGTGGGTGGCGGCAGAACGCATGTGGAAGGGATGGAGATCTAGTTTTCAAGGGAACTTTAGGGCGGCGGAGGTAATATGGAAAGTGTGTGTGAGAAGTGTTTTGACCTATGGTTCGGAAGTATGGGGGATTAGAGAGGAAGAGAAGATAGAGAGGGTTCAACAAAACTTCTACAGGAAATTCCTAAAGTTAGACAAATCTACCTACGTATTTATACTAAACGAAAGAGGCAGACACGCAGGTCATACTGGCAAGGTTTAGGTGTGGAAGTAAAGAGCGTGGTAGCAAATACTGGATGAGTGAAGAATATCGGAAGTGCACAGTTTGTGGGGCTGGAGAGGATAGATGAGAACATTGGATAGAAGAATGTACAAGGAATGAATGGATGTAACAGGAGAAAAGGCTAGGACAAGAATGGAAGAAGTGTATGGATGAAAGGGGAATTGGTTTGGAATTGTTAAGGAGGGTGAAAAAGTAGAAAGAGCAAATAGGCAAAAAGGTAGAACCTATTCCTTTAGTATATAACGTATAGGTAATATATGTATAGTATGTAATATATTTTAATATATTTTGTATATATGCCAATAAAAGGTTATAATAAAAAAAAAAATAATAATAATAGTCTTGTGAGCACAGGACAGACAGTCTTGTCTGTCTAATCTCGTCTGTTTAGCCTTGTCTATTTAGTCTTGTCTGTCTAGTCTTGTCGGTTTAGTTATGTCTGTCTAGTCTCATCTGTCTATTCTTGTCTATCTAGTCTTGTCGGTCTAGTTTTGTCTGTCTAGTCTTGTCTCTCTAGTATTGCCGGTCTTGTCTTGTCTGTCTAGTCTTGTCTCTCTAGCCTTGCCTGTCTAGTCTTGTCTGTCTAGTCTTGTTTCTTTTGTATTGTCTGTCTAGTCTTGTCTATCTAGCCTTCTCCGTCTAATCTTGGCTGTCTAATCTTGTCAGTATAGTCTTGTTTGTTTAGTCTTGTCTTTTGTCTCTTTAGGCTTATCTGTCTAGTCGTGACTAACTGCTCTTGTTTGTTTAGTCTTGTCTTTCTAGTCCTGCCTGTCTAGTCTTGTCTATGAAGTCTTGTAGTAACTTGAAAAAAATGAAATTAAAAATTCCTAATAAATTTCCAATTCAAATTTCTTGTTTTCGTTCACAAATCAAAGCTTTCGAACCATAAAATCGCGAGAAACATCTCTCCGGTTACATAATAATTAATTGAAATCTAATCTTCCAATAATTATTCAAATTAATATGGCAAGATGATTTCATTTTGTAATTAAATCCGTAAATATTTTCTTCGCACAGGCTCTGCCGTCGCCAAATGATTATACAACGTGTCGGGCCGTAAGATTTCTAATTAAGGATTAGATGTTATGTTTATAATTTAATGGTTTGCATGTAATCGGTTTCAATAAATTTAATATTATATTTGAATGTTTTTTTTCCAATAAAAAAACGAAATTTATGAATTTTATTGCAAACGTGTTAAATGTAAAGTAGGTTGCCGAAAGGTTGTGTCTGATTAATCAATTTTAGAATATTGTGAAATTTATTAAAAAAATGTGAGAATCTTTATAAAAACTGAGTAGATTAGGCAGTCAAAATCAAAGAGATTAGATTTACAGGATCAGTGGAAGAACACTAGACTAACAAAGGTAGAGAGGAACTACAATTGTGATTAAAAAAGTCAGTAGTAAATAGTTGACGTTTACATTTGGTTGCAACACAATCTACATATGTAGTGAATATTAGCCGTATCTTTTTGTGAAAGTAGATTTGTCTCGTATTCGTGGTCGCGTTAGTCTTTTTATAATTGGATTCTATTAAAAGGACCGTTTGTTAGCGTCGAGGAGAAATAATAAAAAGGATGAAGTTAACAAGGTTATAAATACTTGCAAGATATATCGGCTTCTAAATAAAGATTTTACTTAACAATGAGACAAGATTCGCGCACATTTGTCCTTTATCGGTTAGCAGATCGCGCGAAAGATCTTAACCGCTACTTATTGCATATATAACAATATAGATACTTGCGGACATAATTTATGGCTTCATACAACGCGTATAATAGGGATTACCGAGACGCTGCCGTACCCTTGATTGGCATCTAACAGATTTCATATGTTTTAAATGTTTTTCTATTTTTCTTCAAACACAATTAACTCTCACAATATCTCAATATCAATACACAATCACATCGATAATCTATTAAACATAAACTTGATCTTACTTTAGTAATAGGCTAAGAATATCAATCAAAATATTTTCTAGCCAGACAAGACCAGACAATCAAGAATAAACGGATAGAACAAGCTCAGAATAATTAGACTAGGCAGATAAGATAAGATAGTGAAGACTAGGTTGACAAAGACTAGACAAATGAAACTAGAAAGACAAGGCTAGGAAGGAAATACTAGAGTCAAGACAAAACTAGACAGATAAGACTTGTAAGAACAGACATACGCTAGGCTAGCTACATAAGGCTAGACATGCAAGAATACACAGGTAGGATATATCGAGTTTTGTATATTCTTGTATGGTTTGCAAAACATACAAAATCAGCAAATGTTGAATAAGAAGAGACAAAGCCTAACAAGGCTTTGTCTGTTCTTATCCAACATTTTCTGATTTTGTATGTTTTTTCCTGTTCTTGTCGGCTTTTGTTTTGACATTTCAAAGGTTTTTATAATCATGTCCTGTCCGACAAACTGGAAATAAATGTTGATTACGAGGTAAATAATGGCCCGTACAAATTAAATATTTCCGCAAATGTAATGAAATATTTTATTGGCGGAAGTAACAAATTAATAAGTACTTTTACTACCTGTTTAATATGTACATTTTTTACCTCTTTTGCGGAAAAAGCGACATTAAAAATGAAGAGAAAATGCGACGGGACGGATCGAAATCGCAGGAGCTAATGCCAGGAGGAAATATTTTCGCGTTTTTACTGCTACATTTTGTGAGATTATTTTTAATAGACAAAGCTGATTTTACATAAAAACGGCTGGTTTTAATCCACAACGCCGTATAAACGTCGTAAAAATATAAATTTAATTATTTTTATCTAAAAAATGTTAGTTTTGCTCCGTTCAAAATGACTGCTTATTTTATTAAACATAAAAAGGAGCATTTAAGTAACTAAACTATACATTCACCCTCTGTGGTGTGATGTGGTAAGAGTAAGACGAGCTCTTTCTCTTACATTCCTTGGACCTTGTTGTCTCCGGTTGCGTCGTTGCTGGCTTAACATTTAGACGCCGGTCTGGAAGCGAGTTTCCCTTGGCTTACTGGCTTGGTGGTAGTAACCATGTTACTAACCAACTTACCTTTGCTTTTTCGCGACAGTCTGGGAGTGGGTCTCTCTCGACTGGTCCTTCTCCCGGATCGTAGAGCTCACGCTCCATCTGATCCGCCAGTTCTGTGGTGGTTAGGCCCCGCACACAAGGCTTATATGAAGGGTGCAGACAAAGAACAGGGAATGTCACATTTTTTTAGTTTTTTGTTTTGCACAGGTAACAAATCTATGTCTATGGTAATTGCATATCAAATTTCTAGTTTTTACAAATACCCAACAAATGTCGCTATGAATACGTTTTTATATATGCCCAAAGCGAAAAGAACTGGGAATGTCCATGACATATTGGTAAAGAAGGAGGATAGTCCAAAAATTGACAATTGTGAACTGGTGATTTTGAAGTTAAGAGTTCTTTGACTTTGCTTCCTTTATTTACATTATTTGCGTTGCAATTTTAATTTAAAATTTGTAAACAATGTTTTCTGACTCAGTTTTTTGACAATTTTGAAATTTTCTGACAATGTTTTTGCCATTTCACTGGTATGAACTGCTTAAAAGTTGAAGGACAAAACCGTCACCTTTCAACGTTATTGAAATTGCTCCAGTAAGAAAATAGTCGAAATTTCGCACAGTAAAATTCATGAAGAAATGTAAGATCCAATTCAAACGCAAACGGAAGTAATGGATTCGAATGAACATGGTCCTGTGGTACTGCATAGAGAAAATTACTTGGGAGGTTGGAAGAAAACAAAAATTCTAAGTAATTGTTGTAATCCTGTCACTAACATTGAGAACTTTCAGATTTTGCATATAAAAAGTTGAAATTTTTGACCCAAAAGTGAGGTTTTGAACCAAATACAGAGATTTTATGAGTTTGATGCCATTTTGTGCAAAAGAACACCATTATTTTATAAAACACTAAAATATGATTCAAAAACCAAAGATGCTAATTTTCTAAATTTGATATTCCTTGTTTTTGTTTGTGAGGCCAAGGACATTCCTTGTTCTGTACTTTTTGTAAGATGGTTGTCAATATCTAAAAACTCTTATTTTAACATAAATATGCTTAACCCTTAACCACCTGCCATACGTCTAAGGTGAGAAAATAACTGCTACTTCGGGTCTGAGAGACGTATTGCAGGTGGTTAGGTGTTAATAATAAATCATTGTTATTTCTAAGTAAAAGTTACTGGATACTTTGATCTCAATAAAAAGATTATTTCTAAACTTTAAATTACTTTTTTTTCAGAATCTATTCATAACATTCCCTGTTCTTTGCCTCTACTCTTCATATATTTTTTGAGATTTTTTCATAAATCCCACGAGTAGCAAGGCAACTAATGGTCCACCATATCAGAGCCCCGCTTGGCATGGCGAAGCTTGATTCCCTCTGAGGTCGCCAGGTATCAGAAAGGATTCGTTAGCGATGGCCTTTGGCCACCAACCAAATGTGTCATGAACCCTTCGGCACGGCTCGCATGACACCTTTGGCTATTAAGGGTTTGGAAGTTCATGGACGTTCTGGATTTTGTCTTTAGATCAAAACTGTTGTTTTGTTTGTTTTGTCTGGTGACCCGACGTATTCCCTGGTTTTCTCCTGTCTTATCTGCTTTTGTATGGTCTCGCCTGCTGGCCGGGGGGGGGGGGGGTTAGGTTAGGTTATGTTAGGTTTAGGGGAGGGGGTGTTAATCCCTCTCTCTCAGGGATTAACACTTTGCCGCAGTGAGAGGGCTAAGTACTTCCAAGGATCCTAAGAGCGATGCCAGCGGGAGCTTATGCTCCTGGTAAGGCCACCCTTGCTGGTAAGGTCAAAGGTGAGGAAGGAAGCTAAGTTAATCCACAACAGCAGCGTCTGACCCAGAATGGGCGGCTGCATTTTTTAGGCCAGCCAGTAGGTCTTAGGTGGCATCCCCACCATCTGGCAATTATTGAAAATGCAAGACGATAACAAAAATAAATTTCCCCGGGCCGGTCCTCCATAGGAGGTAATCCGGTCGCCTGACCTTTCAGGCTCTGCTCCACGGGGGGGGGGGGGGGGGGGGGCACTTATCGATTATGCAACACAGAACAAGGACAACGATAGCGGCTTCTCAATCATGGTTCAGGGTTTTGGACTCCTAGTGCCGGCCGAACAGGTGATGGGCGCTCAGACACCCAACACCCGCCACGTAGAGAAGGAACGAAGCCCGTGGACGGGTGACCAGCCCACGACGCATACCTATAGGGTGGGAATCGCCACTGGAAAACATAATAATGGAGGAACAGGCAAGCAACTGCCGCATAACAGGCTAAATCCCCAAAGTCCCCAGCACCAGGGCTGTAACTCGCTGTCAGGACCACAAAAGAAAAGGAAACTGGCCGAGACCTCTGGTAGTCACCTGGTGGACTGTGACCAAGTGGACCCGATCAGAAGACGGGAAGACGCCACAGCGATTAATATAATGGAGGCAATGAGGATGACCTTTAAGTACGCAACCGATATATCAAAGGCCATTGAAGGTACAAATAACACAAAAAAAGAGATAAGAACACTTGCTGAGAGACTCCAACGGAACGTACAGGTTTTTGAGCGAGACTCCGTCAAAAGATGGTGGCAAGATCATAAATGGAAGAAGGTAGAAATTCCCACATACGATATAGATGTGCAGGCAAACATCAAACCGCATTCATCGACCCACTGCTCCACCCAGACCACAAAAGGTACATGGACAGAAACTCCCACAAACGAGCTGAAAACCCTCCCGGAATTAGCGAATCTGACAGATTGGAAAGAGGTGGAGAACATGGACTGGGACGACGGAATCTATACCCGATCACAGATCACTACCGGGAACCCGCTGGACGCTAAAGAATCAGAGGTCAAAGTAGTCCTGGTAGAACCGGAGGATGCGAATATGGAAAGAAGCATCCAAAGGCTATACCAACGAAAGTATCCAGAGCTTAACCACACCAAAGAGGACTTCGCTGCAATTGAGCAAAACATCAAAATCAAATATGACAATGGCTTTGAGAACCAAAAACAAAAAAGGATCATCCAAATCAGGCATAACGGCACGGACCCGGACATCTGGGATAAACTCTGCAAACTGAGAGAAGAAACAATGGGTGAGGAAAAGATAATTATGCACCACATAAAGGCTATGTCTATTATACGCCTGCGCAAAATGGTGGAAGGCATTTTCCACCATACAAATACCAAGGTTGATATATATATATATATACCACGGGCACACAAACCAAAGAAATAAAGGACAAACATGCATACACAGAAAAAAACCTAAACCATGGAACACCGAGGCCCTCATCGTAGAAAACAAGAATAGGGACTTCTTAAGCACGCTAAGAGACGTTAAGCGAATCCTAGCCGGAAGTAACGCGAAGGAGGCCATACGGTCAATAAGGAGCTCAAGGGAAGGTAACGTCCTAATCACCGCTGACCCAGACGCAAAGGCGATAGAGGAACTAGGGAAAGCCCTCACAGATGCTTTCCACGATGGTACCAAAGTGAGGCGGGCCGGTGAAAGAACAGAGATCGAAACTCTACACATAAGAGGCCTGGACGAAACAGCAGATAAAGAAGAGGTCCTAACAGCGGTCAAAGATAAAATTGGGGACACACATAACAAAATGATAAAGCTAAACGAATTACGACCTAACGCAAATCATACCCAAGCTGCTACGCTTGTGGTAAGCAAGGAGGAGGCGGACAAGTTAATGGAAGAGCCACACCTAAAGGTAGGACTAGTGCGGTGCTCGCTAGAGAGAAGAATTAAAATTGATCGCTGCCACAAATTCTGGTCCTAAGAACACCTGGCCAAGAATTGTGACGGACCCGACAGGTTGAAGCTGTGTTTTGCGTGCGGAAAGGAAGGGCACACAGCTAAAGATTGCCGCAACGAAAAATCCTGTCCAATCTGCAACAAAGAAGGTCACAGCGCCAACAGTGGCAAATGTGAATTTTTCCGCCACAGTTTATCCAAGGCGAGGAAACTAACTAAATCGAAACGGCGAGACAGAGAAATAGGGAGGAAAAGAGTCCACAAAGACACGAAAGCGAAGGTGGGGGTATAGGACAAAGAGTGACCCCACAAAACACAGACGTAAGACAAACAGAGGCACACACCACAAAATGATTAAAATACTCCAAATAAATGCGATGCGATGCCGAGCGGCACACGACCTCTAGACGCAACAGTAGCGGAAATGGGAATCGACATAACAATCGTAAGCGAACCAAATAAAAACAAAACAAGTGGACATGAGTGGTACAAAGACGGGAAAAGGGACACAGCGATCAGGATAAATAATGCGAACATAATAATAACGGGTAGTGGAAGTGGGACAGGTTTTGCCTGGGTGGAAACAAGCAACCTGGTGGTGTACAGTTGCTATTTCTCCCCAAATAAGAAACTAAAAGAACTGGAGAAATCCCTCGACGAAATCGGTCTAATGACAAGGAAAAACAAGAAACCCAAACTTATTGCGGGTGATTTTAATGCAAAATCCCCAAGCTGGGGAAGTAGGACGATGGACGAGCGAGGCGATCTAGTCTCTGACTGGATCTCCCAACTAGATCTCCATATAGAAAACCAAGGAGATGTGCCCACCTTCGAACGAAGAATGTCACGATCCATTAAAGATCTCACTCTCACCGAAAATCTCGGGGGGAAAGTGAAATGTTGGGAGGTCCTAGACAGGGAAACCCTAAGCGACCATAGGTATATACACTACACTATACAAACGGAAGACAAAAAAAGACCAACTACACATACGACAATGACTACACAGGGCTGGTCAATCAAGCACCTAAACGAAGAAAAACTGACAAAACGACTCGAGACAGAAACCGACAGAGCGCAGGAAATTACAGCAGGGGAAATGGTAGCGGTCATCACTAGAGTCTGCAACGATGTATTACCAAACCGTAAAAAGAATGGAAATAAAACGAAAGTCTACTGGTGGAACGAAAACATCGCCCAACTTAGAAAAAAATGCATCACACTAACAAGAAAGTTCCAGAAGACCATCAAGAAAAACCCTGAACTCAAGGAAGAGACAACTAAATACAGGGAGGATTATAATAATACGAAAAGAAGCTTAAGAAGGGAAATTTATGCCTCTAAGAAGGAACACTGGAAGAAACTGTGCCAGATGGTAGACGATGATCCGTGGGGAGACGCCTACGGAATAGTCACAAGAGGGTTAAAGGCTAGGTACCCCCCGCCAAAACTCCCAATTGAAAAAATCATGGAAATAACCGGCATTCTTTTTCCCAAACATAAGGTACCGAACTGGGTGCAGCCAACGGTAAGCGACATCCCTGAATTCACCCTGGAAGAACTAAGAATAGTTAAAGATCGCATCCGAGATGGCAGGGCCCCAGGGCCCGACGGAATTCCACCGGAGGTCATAAAACTCGCAGCGTGTAGAAAACCTGAATACGTACTCGAGGCTATGAATAGATGTCTCCAACTAGGACAATTCCCAAAGATATGGAAAGTCGCGAAGTTGGTTCTACTTAAAAAAAATCTAAATTACACTCATGAAGCCGCCGGATATAGACCACTGTGCCTTCTGGACGTGGCAGGCAAACTGCTGGAGCAACTCCTCGTAGTAAGAATAAGAGCGGAAATAAACATGTCCGAGAGACAGTTCGGTTTTAGGCCAGGAAGGTCAACGATTGACGCCATTGGAAAGGTGGTGGAAACGGCGAGGTCAGCCAAAGCAGGAACGTGGAGGACAAGAGAGATATGTATCCTCATAACGCTAGACATCAGAAACGCGTTTAATTCTGCAAGCTGGCAACACATAATGGACGAAGCGACAAAAGTAGGACTCCCCGCATACCTACTCCGCATAATAAGTAGCTACCTGGATAACCGGAAAATTGCAATACAGTCAGAAAACAAAACACTTGAGCTAGAAATCACCAGCGGTGTTCCGCAAGGCTCTGTACTGGGCCCAACTTTGTGGAACATTCTGTATGACGGAGTGCTCAGATTAAGAATGCCAAAAGGAGTCGAGATAGTCGGTTTCGCGGACGACTTAGCTATCACAATCTGTGGAAAAACCGAAAGCATAGTAATGGACAAGGCGAACGAAACAATGAGGCTGGTGGACGAGTGGCTGGAGAAAAAGGACCTAAAGCTAGCCCCAGAGAAGACAGAGGCCGTAGTATTGGCGGGTAAGAGACAGTTAAGTGAGATAACTTTGAAGATCAAAGATACCATAATATCACCGAAAAGTGCAGTTAAGTACTTAGGTGTTATTATCGACAAAAACCTCTCGTTTAGCTACCATGTCTCCAAAGTGGCGGAAAAAGCGTATAGAACCACCACTGCGCTGGAAAGGCTAATGCCAAACGTGGGAGGTCCCACTGCCAGCAAAAGGAAGTTACTATGTTCGGTAGCACACTCTGTGATGCTTTATGGAGCACCAATTTGGTATAGGGCCATGATGGTACAAAAGACAAGAAACAAACTGGCGACAGTGCAACGGAAACTTGCACAAAGAGTTAGTAGTGCGTACAGAACGGTATCCAGGGAAGCCATTCTTGTAATTGCAGGAATACCACCCATAGAGGTGCTAGTGTCGCAGAGAAAAAACACCTATTCGTTGAAACGCCAAGGCAATATGTCTAAATAGGACATCAAAAAAGGTGCCACGGACCTGACGTACGAGACCTGGCAAAATCAATGGGATAACTCAAAAACAGGAACATGGACAAGGCGCATTATTCCACATATCTATAAATGGGCCACAAGGACACGTGGAGAGATAGACTACCACATGACACAAGTACTCAGCGGCCACGGCTGCTTCCGTAATTATTTATTCAAAATCGGAAAAGCAACGGACACCCTTTGTGAGTACTGTGGAGCTGAAGACAACGTCGCACACACGATCCTCCAATGCAAGCGCTGGGAAAAAGAACGCAGGGGCCTAACAGAAATTAAAGAGGAAAGCGATCTGGTAAATAAAATGCTGGAGTCCGAGGAAAACTGGGTTAGAATACAGGGTATAATCCGTGAAATAATTACACGGAAGGAAGAAGAAGAAAGAGCTCGTCAGAAGAGCGAATCACGAGAGAAAGCCAAAGAGAAATAGATTAACTAGGGCGGTAAAACAACCGTCCGGGCTGCCCACCCTGAAGGAATGCGCAAGCGATACCAGGGTGGCGTACTCAAAGCCAAGTGGAAGTAGGGGTTTAGTGAGTGCGAGCCTCACACACAGGCTGGTAGAGCTTCCCCCAAACCACCAAAAAAAAAAAAAGGTTTAGGGGAGGGGGGGCGTTTGTTTCTTGAGCCTCAGGGTGAAGCGTATATTGTTTTATTATATTTAATCATAATTGTAGGTGCGCCTATAGGAGCTTTCTCCACTCTGTAGCACTCTGGGTCTCGCGTCTTTTTCTTTTTGGGCCAAAATGTCCGAAAACATTTTGCTTAGAGTGTTAATTTTCAGTTTCCCAGTTATTTTTGTTTTCTAGCATGAAATCTACTAGTTTTCTGAAAACATAGAATCCACGCCGGTGGCAGCTAGACTGCACAAAGCACTAGCAAAGGATAGAGTGGAAATGACAACCACTCTCAAGAAACCGGATGGGACCTTCACGGAGGGTGAAGAGCAAAGAGCTCTCCTCCTACTAGAAACCCATTTTCCGGGATGTAGAGGATACAGGGAGACCGAGGGCTTGATGCAACCACGGAAACCAAGTCGGGCCGACTGGAAGAGGGCAGCGTCCATCTGTACGGAAAACCGAATCAGATAGGTTATCTGCACTTTCCAGCCTTTTAATACCCCAGGTGTGGACGGACTAGTTCCTGCCTTCCTACAAAAGGGAGAGAGAGAACTAATGCCGTATCTTCTAAATATCTTTAGAAGTAGCTCAGATATATACCGGAGCTATGGAGAAGAGCTAAGGTGGTATTTATACCGAAGGTAGGGAAGAAAGACACCACTCAACCGAAGTCATTTAGACCCATTAGTCTAACATCTTTTATGTTAAAGACAATGGAGAAGGTGATTGATAATTACCTTAGGACTTTAGTGCTGGTAGGTACACCACTACACAGGAGTCAGCATGCTTACAGAGCAGGAAAATCCACAGAAACCGCCCTGTATCAGCTGACAAACGAAATAGAAGCAGCACTAGAGATAAAGGAAGTAGCGATATGTGCCTTCTTGGATATAGAGGGAGCTTTTGACAACACCTCACACGAGGCTGTCAGGGCGGCCCTCGAAAGAAGGAATATCGACAGCACTATCTCAAAGTGGATGGGAGAAATACTGAGAACTAGAACGGCGGAGACACAAGTGGGAAAAGACACCATTAAGATCTCCACAACTCGAGGGTGCCCACAGGGAGTTGTACTATCACCGCTAATGTGGAGCCTGGTAGTTGATGAACTACTGGTTAGGCTAAACGACCTAGACATCAAATGTCAAGGTTACGCCGATGACATAGTCATAATGGCCAGAGGAAAATTTGAGGGAACGCTCTGTGAAATTGTTCAGAGAGGCCTCAGAGTAACTAGTAGATGGTGTCAAACAGTGGGATTGAGACTCAACTCGAGCAAAACCACGGTGATACCATTTACTAGAAGGAGAAAACTAAACTGCCTACATCCCATACTCTTAGATGGGAAGGCAGTAGAATACCAACAGGAGATAAGGTATCTGTGTATCACACTAGATAGCAAACTCCTATGGAATAGACACGCTGAGGCAGTGGTAGGTAAAGCCAAACGCGCCCTAATGGTGTGCAGAGATCTGGCAAGAAAAACGTGGGGTTGTAACCCCACTATCCTGCGATGGATGTACACCATGATAGTGAGACCTGCAATCACTTATGGGGCGGTTGCGTGGGGAAGTATAATCAAGCTGGCCTCTATGAGGAAACAGCTTGAGAAGATTCAAAGACTGGCGTGTGTCTGCATCACGGGGGCGATGGGGTCGTGTCCGACAGCAGCATTGGAGCTGCTGCTAGATCTGACTCCGCTGCACCTTGTGGTGGAAAGCGCCGCCAGATCGGCGATCGTAAGGTTCAGCAAGGAAGGAATGGGCAGAGGCAAAATAATCAGGAGCAGAGACCGAAACAGCCTCGCTGCCAAGATCCCCTGGCTGGAAGTACCAAAAGACGAAATGGTATGCAAATACCACTTCGAGAAAAACTACACAGCAATGTGTAGTAGTAAAGCCGATTGGAGCGACGAATCCTCAGCATAACACATAGAGCAAAATGCCACCATGTGGTATACAGATGGTTCGAAGACAAAGGAAGGCACTGGTGCAGGAGTGTTTGGACCTCGTACCAGATACTCCGAATCCATGGGAACATCCCCAAGTATCTTCCAAGCAGAGGTACACGCAATCGAAAGATGTGCACAGTTTAACCTCGACAGGAATTACCGCAAAAAACGAATTGCTATCCTGTCAGATAGCCAAGCAGCCATCAAGGCCATTAGCTCATACACCATCAGATCCAAACTGGTATGGGACTGTGTGGAGAAACTGAACAAGCTTGGCAGGGATAATAAAGTAACGCTATACTGGGTACCAGGAAACACTGGAATAGACGGAAACGAAGAAGCCGGTCACCTAGCAAACAAGGGATCCAGTAGCCCCTTTATAGGTCCGGAAACCTTTTGCAGTATGAGCGTGAACACCATCCGCAAAAGTTTAGATGAAGAAATAAGAGGAAAATGGATGAAAACCTGGGAAGAACTTCCAGGGCTAAGGCAATCCAAAGTGATGCTGGGATCTTTTAACCAGAAGAGAACTAAAGCTTGCCTGAAACTAAGCAGGAACAAGCTAAGAATTCTGTCAGGAGCCCTGACGGGACACTGCAGACTTAGGAAACATCTCAAGGCCCTAGGCCTAGAGGAGGATGATGGATGCAGATTCTGTGGCTCAGCAGAGGAAACCCCCATACATCTGTTCAAAGACTGCGGAGCATTACTCCGCAAGAGACAGATGTACCTTGGGGCTCACTGCTTGAACACAGAGGAGCTGCAGGCCTTGAATCCCACCCAGATACTGAGATTCCTAAAGGAATCAGGATTAGAGGAGGCGCTCTAAATGGGTAAGTACACCAACACTTGGAGGAGGAGGGTGGGGTATAATAGATCTATAAAGGTCGCAGTACAAGTCGTCACCACCATATCTACAATCTACAACTATGGTGGATGAAAAGTATGCAATGCAGCCACGTCAACTACCTCAACTATGAAATGCTACATTTGTGGTGCTACCTCCTATGTATACCTCCTCAATGCTACCTCCAATAGCTTAATTACCTTAATATTACAAGAAATGTCGAATTGCAATTTGGCCTTTCTATATTGCCGGTAGATCGTCGATGTGTCTAAAGCTGAGTACGGCAATATTGGTACACTAGCAGATAGATGGTAACACTAGCAGGAGATTTTTAGCCAATCCAAGGCTGGCAGCCGAAATTACCGGTATTGAGTACAACCTAATAATACGAATCAAAGTGATTTTAGAGGTAATTTCTAGTGGTCATAAAGTAGATTTGTAAAAATTTTTTGCTAAATACGGATATGAGACCGCCAAGATTAACGTGGAATTAGTTATATCCTTGGCATCCCATGACTCCAACAATGCAAAAAATCCTTATCCACGATGCAACGGTCATTGGATAAGCACTGCTACCTATAGGATTACTGTCCGAAGAAGCAGCAGAGACGCGCAACAAGCAATTTCGTTCATACCGGATGAATTTCACCAAGAAATTTTTGAGAGAGCAGTGGAATTTAGATGTTGTTAACAGATTATTGCTCAGCTCTGATCCCCTAATTACTAGCCGCGAGGCCGCAACCAAGTAAAGGATCAGTGATACGCAGCAAAGAAGCAAGCAAATGCTTGTTTCCGCCGAGCCCATTAATAAAAACGACGAAAGTTCTTCAGAAAAATCTGCGGAGGAAACTGGGGAATGTCGAACTGACGACGAGATGTAGGATTCTAGGTTAACTAATAAATTTTCTTATTTTTATGAAAAATTTAGTTTTTGCTTTATTTTCCCTAAAACAAAGTTTAATTTTTTTTTGTCTCAATACACTATTTTTTCCTATTTATTTATACTCCTATGTACTTCAAACAACTATAACAACCATAAATAAACATAAAAACCGATTTCAAATGTATATAAACTAAGAAATAATTTTGGCCGGCTAAATCGCTGAAATACCCCAATGTGCGACGTTATTAATCATTTTTTCCAATGCAGCTAGTGGTTTTGAACCTTTTTCCACAGCTCTCGCAATATGTGCCTCTAAATTTGTTTGCTTGTCGATTAGTATGCCTAGGTACTTTACCCATTTCTTGAGTTTGAATACCACATTTTGTATTTTGTAGCACATTAGTAGCACTCTTCTTCTACCAGTTAAGAGAACGGCTTTTGTTTTTCCTGTGCCAGTTGCAGGTCCATGCTGATATCCAGTTGTTTATGCGATTTATGGCTGCGTTCGCTTTTTCCATTAATGCCTGTTCATATTTCAAGCGTCAGATAGTCCGCAAAACCTATAGTTGCTACACCTTCCGCTTGAGCCAGTTTAAGCACCGCGTCATTGACGATGTTTCAGAATGTGAGTCCTAGTACAGATCCTTGTGAGACACCCCTTTAAACACTGTGCTCTCTAGACTCTCCACTTGAAACATAGATGATTTTGCTGTCACTGATATAACTCCTTATAATCCGTAAGATATAGGGTGCCATGTCTTTTTTCGTCATATCTTCCATAATGTGTTGCCAAGATGCAGAATTGAAGTTAAATTGTAGTTATGGGGAGTGCGGAAGGAGCCTCCACGCGTGCATTTTTTCTTGTATATGGAGAACATGCCGACGCTCCCTGGTAACACTGTCCCACCAACAGCCGCCAATCCTTCCACCACCGGAAACCACCGAACACGATAAAGTCCAGCTTTATAAGAACACACATTCGCCGAGTTCGTCGTGTGCCGTTTCTTGCCTGTTCTGCTATATCCATCAATAACTGGCTGTACTGCGTTACAAGTTGATCTACCTTCTCTGAACCCGAATTGCCGTTCAGAGAGTTCCTTGCCGGCTGTATTTTAATGCTCTAATAGTTTTCCTATTGTATCTAGGAGGCATATTGGCCTGTAAGATCCTGACTCTTGTGTTTGTTTGTCCCCTTTTTTAGCAACACTAACGTTGCTTTCTTCCACAATTAGGAGAAGGTTCCAGTCCTTAGACAATTGTTCATAATTTTTATGTATTGTGGATTAGGTTGGATTGTCCTTTTTATTATCTCGGCGGGTAATTCGTCAGGTCCTGGTACAAGCATTTCTCTTTACCGTATCTGAGAATTGCTTCCAACTCTCTTGATCATAGGTCAGGAAGAGCGCGTTTATAATCTCCTGTACTTTGTCTGCCTGGTGTTGGAGGTTTGGCTGGTGGATTTTTAGACTTCTGATGGAAATCTTGTACGCATCTTCCCTCTGCAATCTCTTTGAAGAGTTTTGCCTCTTGTTCCTTTTTTTATTTGAAGATTTTATTTTTGAGTTCCATTCTGGCGATTGTGTTCTTGAGCTTCGCTTGTATAGAGTATTCTTCTTCGCCAAGTCTGTTCCTTTGCCGTTGATAAATTCTCCTAGCTGCCATACACTTTGCTCTGCTATTTGCGATATCATTATTCCACCAATACATTGGTTTGCGACCTTTGTACGTTTTTTTCCTTGGCATTGAAAGGTTCCAAGACCTCTTCAGATTTTCAAAGAGCGCTTCTGCTGTATCAGTTCTTCATGTAGTCCGTCAGTTGTTTATTGAACTTTTCTTCATCTATTTTCTTAGATGTTCCATCTCCTAGCCTGATTTGTTTTATTGGACGCATTGCTCTCCAGGGAGTATGTAATGTATTTGCGATCACTAAGGGTTTCGTGGTCGAGAAGTTTCCAGTTAGTGATTTCACTCGATGTTATGCGCAGTGAATGTGAGATTTATTATAGAGTTTTTCCTATTTCAAAAGTGTTTTTTGGTATTTGTTTTGAACGTATATGTCAGTCCCGGCTGTCCAATCGGTTACTATATTTCCTCTATGATCTGTTTTGTGGAATCCGAAGTAAGGGTGAAGCCACAAGATGCATTACGTGTGCCGGAGCGGTGCCGCAACGTCATCCTACATACAAATCACTATGCCATGTCACACGATGCGTCACATCGTGCCGCCGCCGCAGTATTGTATCGAACGTGTTTATTTTATAAATATAATTATTTATTCTTTTTACGATGAGTACCGATAATATTGATATTGATTTCCTTATATCTTTAGTACAAGAAAGACCTGCATTATGGGATTTGGCATTGAAGTTGTGGGGTGCTGAGTGGGATGTATAAAACTCACCTCTTATCCACTTAACTATTTATATTCAAAATAAACAATCACAAATCTTGTAATAATAAATAAAATAATACAAACACTAACAATAAAGTCAATACACAAACACGTGGACGTCTCAACTCTCTAACCGCGCAGCATACACTGCACTCCCTGTCTCTCTCCTCGATGTAAACAGGATTTTTTACTCTTCGCAGTTGGTATCCCACAAAGTCAACCGCAACGATTTTTTCTTTGGAAGAGTTTCTTTCTTTAGAAGATGTTAGTTGCTCGGGTGTGTTCTTTGATGAAAAGTAGCAACTGTATAGCTTATTCTGTTGCATTTCCACCCATATAAAGCGCGGTCTACTATCCGAGTCTATCACTATCATTGTTTTGTTGATAATTTTTATAGCTGCGTCCTTTTTCTCATC
Organism: Phosphuga atrata; assembly: GCA_944588485.1. NCBI lineage: Eukaryota > Metazoa > Arthropoda > Insecta > Coleoptera > Silphidae > Phosphuga > Phosphuga atrata. The sequence goes on from OX155901.1 coordinate 6,016,369, forward strand.
GGTGAACCATTTCGAATTGCTCACGATGTTTTTATTTGGACCAGGAAATCTACTTTTAATTACAATGTCGCGGTATTTAGCAGATCGTGTACTGCGCGGCACCTGTTCATGCTTGTTTGGAGTATCTTGGTCATTTTTAGTTTCTTTCCTTAGTGACCTTCAACAGTGCCTTCTTATATTACGGGCATTGTCGAGTGTCTGCTCGGTAACCTTTTTCGTTATAAATCGGGCAGAATGGATCATGTTGACCCTGGAATGCCTTGTGACCTTCTTCTAAACACTTCAGGCAGAGCTGTTGCCTGTTAGCTCCTTGACAATTTACGGCCTTGTGTCCTGCGAGCCAGCATCTGTGGCCCTATTTAGGTTGATCCTCACTTTGACTCTGCATTTTATCCAGCCAATCTTAATTTTTTCTAAGGCTAGGAGTTTATGGGCCTCCATTTTTGGTAGCACTATTGTCGCGATTTGATTTTCACGATTCGCGATTTGGGTACATACGTAGCGGCAGTGGTACCAGAGCGCTCCGTACAACCCTTACCGTATACGCCACCGTCGCGCCAACCAACGCACCCCCATACGCCCACCACAGCAGCAGAGGGGGGAGCCAGACCCTCACAGAATAACCTAAAAGCAGCCCCATCGCCACCCGGCGGGAGGTCTAACAAACCGACAAACAAACAAGCAAACCGACAAACAAACAAACAAACCGACAAACAAAAAAAAAACAACAAAACAAAGGAACAAACAACAAGACGGCGGAACACCTGAGCGGAAGTCTCAAGACCGCCGAGAAGCAAAGGACACATGAGACCCGGCGGGAGTATTCCAACGGACGCTGGCACCGACGGACAAGAACGTCTTAAACAAACGTCTTCCGAATGGGAAGACAAACTAGAACGCATCAACGAAACAATAGAGGAACCATGGAAATTAGCCAAGAATCTGAGAAACAAGGAGAGTAGAACGATTCCGCCAGTGAAAACAACAAACGACACTGTAGCAAGCACGGACGAGGAGAAAATGGAGGAATTCGCAAAGGCGCTTGCACAGCAGTTTAAACCGAACGCCGGCACACACCCATTCTGCAAAAGGCCAAAAATACGCGAAACCGTACTGAGTGTACTAAACAGCAGTGTAGAAAACACGGAAATAGAGGAATCAACACCCGAGGAAATAAAAGGAATAATTCAAAACTTAAAAACCAAGAAAGCACCAGGCTGCGATAACATCAACAACGCCGCGCTAAAAAACCTCAAACCGAACGCAATAGACAGAATAACACAAATCATAAACGCCGCACTGAAACTTGGAGTGTTTCCGACCCAATGGAAACACACAACAACGATTCTTATCCCGGAACCGAACAAACCCCGAAACCTCACCTCCAGTTACTGCCCAATAAGTCTGCTGACAGGTCTCAGTAAAATCACAGAAAAAGTAATTCACAAAAGAGTGACAGAAATAACTGAAGACAAACGTATTCTACCCGACGAACAATACGGCTTCAGGACAGAGCACTCCACCACCTATCAGACGACAAGAATAACTGAAGCAATAATCGACGCTTTCAATTACGGGAGCCGTATTTCTGGACGTCTCTAAGGCTATCGACAAGGTATGGCACCTAGGTTTAATATACAAACTGCACCAATTTAAAATCCCAACAGCTATGATCAGACTAGTGACATCATTTATCTGTAACAGAACGTTCCAAGTCAAAATAAACGACAGCATATCCTCAACACAGACAATGACAGCCGTCTTCCCACAAGGATCTGTCCAGGGCCCCTTTCTTTACAGCATCTACACCGCACACATCCCAAAACTAAATGACACAGAAATTGCGCTATATGCAGATGACACGGCAATTTTCACAAAAGGATTCTCGAGCGAGGCCATAACAAAACGGCTACAAAATAACCTGGAAAGGATCAACGACTGCTGTAACACCTGGAGGATTAAACTAAACGCAGAAAAAACCCAGGCATTTATCTTCACGAGGAAAAATTTAAGCACGGACCCACTAGCTGCTAAAGAATTAACAACACGGGTATAAAATGGGAAAACCGAATTAAATATGTAGGCGTAATCCTTGATAAAGCTCTAACATTTTCAGAACACATTGATGAGATAGCGAAAAAAGCGAAACAAATTTAAGGCTACCTCTACCCGCTCTTGAACAGGAAAAGTAAGCTGAACATAAGGAACAAACTTCAAATCTACAAGTCCATAATACGGCCGACAATGACGTACTCATCGACGTGCTGGATAAAATCCAAAGAACGGAAAATCAACAAACTTCAAATCATCCAGAATAAAACACTAAGAGAAATAACAGATTCGCCATGGTATATGATGACAAACGAGCAACTGCACAGCGACCTAAACATGGAAACAATCAAGCAACACGAAAAGCTTCGAACGCATGAAAACGCATGACAACATAACAATCAACAACGCAGCAAACTACAATATCAACGTCAAATGGAAACATCCAAAACCGCAACAACATAGGTAGTAAATAAAATAACTGATCTTTCTTTCTCACAGGAAAGCCCAAGCCCACATCCCCGAACCCAGCGAACCCAGGAACAAACACAGGCAGGAACAACAAGAACAAAACCGAGAGACACAGCAACCACCATGAGGACGAACAAGGAACCACCACGAGGACGAAGGACGAACCAGAAACCACCAGGAGGGTGAACCAGGAACCAACACCAAGACGAACCAAGGATCAACAGCGAGAAGAAGAAACAAAAAAAACAAAGGAACAAACAACAAGACGGCGGAACAGCTGAGCGGAAGGCTCAAGACCGTCGAGAAGTAAAGGACACATGAGACCCGGCGGGAGAGCAGTGCTATCTCTCTACCTTGAAACATCTGCAGCCTTGAGCGGACAGAACGTTGGCAAGCGAAAGATCAGTGACCACTCTCAATTCTTGAAGCTTTCTGCGCCTGTGTGAGGACAGAAGATTTGCAAGCCCCAGAGCCTTAACGACTCTTAGACCCGATTTTCGCACCCGTGTGAGGACGAAAAGTTCGCCAGTCGAATCGACTCCGCTCAACCGCAGCCCTGTATACTGGGCTTCAGACGGATATCGCCGAACCCCGGAGGACATCGCTCCACTAACTACCAGAACCCAGCTCTGTCGCTGTGCAGTTTCCACACGGACAACCCCAACACACCGTTTACCCCCTGTAAATTGGTGTAAATATATTAAACCTCTCTGGGAAAAAACCCCCACGCCTATTTTACTGCGAGCTAGCCACTCACGCACCCCACAAACTTTATTTGTATCTTCTAGCTTTGGGTACATACGTATCGGCAGTGGTACCAGAGCGCTCCGTACAAACCTTACCGTATACGCCACCGTCGCGCCAACCAACGCACCCCCATACGCACACCACAGCAGCAGAGGGGGGAGCCACAGCCTCACATAATTTCCTCCACTGTAGCGGTGGCACCCAAGTCTCTTATACTAAATGTTATGACTGTTTTATTAGCTCGTACATCAACATCTGGCATTCGTTTGGCTATTTCATCTCTTAGTAGTTTTGCTTTACCAGTCTCTACTTCCAGTAAAACTTGTTCCTGATTTTGTTCTTCTTATGCCTTCAATGTCTGCTCCTGTCTCTTAGATGTTTATTCCTGTTTCCGCTTTCCTTAGCAGTTATGCGTAGATCTTATTGTTATCTTATATTAGGAACGTCTGAGTTTGTCTCCCACCTTGCATTGGCATATACTGCGTTGTGTGGTTTTTGGGATCCCACAGTCGCTTTATCCTTTGGTATGAATACCCTTGTTTCTATTTCGGAATCTGCGAAGATAAACTCCATTCATTTTCTTCAAGGGCCTTCTTTATGGTTGCCCACTCCTCTCCCATGGATTCTGAAACAACTATTTTTTTCCTATTATGTTTGATTAACAGGTTTTTTTGTTATTGAAGGCTATCATATCTGGTCTTATCTGGTCTTGTCTAGCCTTGTCAGGTCTTGTCTGGTCGTGTCTGGTATTGTCTGGTCTTGCCTGGTCTTGTCTGGTCTTGTCTGGTCTTGTTTGGTCTTGTCTGGTCTTGTCTGCTCTTGTCCAATTTTTTCTCGTCTTGTCTGATTTGACTGGTCTTGTCTAGTCTGGTCTGTGTCTTTTCCGCTCTTGACTGGTCTTATCTGGCCATGTCTGGTCTTGACTGATCTTGTCTGGTATTTCCAGTTATTGTCTGACTTTGTCTGGTATTATATGACCCTGTCTAGTCTTCTCTGGCATTTTCTGGTCTTGTTTGGTTTTATCTGTTCTTGTCTAGTCTTGTCTAGTCTTGTCTGGTCTTCTCTGGCATTTTCTGGTCTTGTTTGGTTCTATATGATCTTGTCTACTCCTGCCTGATCTTGTCTGGTCTTGTCTGGTATTGCCCGGTACTATCTGATTTAGTCTGATTTTGGCTGGTCTTGCATAGTCTTGTCTGGCCTTGTCTGGTCTTGTCTGGTCTTGTCTGGTTTTGTCTGGTCTTGTCTGGTCTTGCCCACTCTTGTCTCATCTTGTTTGGTTTTGTCTGGTCTTGTCTGACCTTGTCTGGTTTTATCTGGTACTGTCTGGTCTTGTCTGGTTTTGTCTGTCCTTGTCCGCTTTTGTTTGGTTTTTTCTGGTCTTGCCTGGTCTTGTTTGGTTTTCTCTGATGTTGTATGATGCTGTCTGGTCTTGTCTGGTCTCGTGTGGTCTTGTCTATTCTTGTCAGGTTTTGTCTGGTCTCGTCTGATCTTGTCTGGTCTTGTCTGGTCTTGTCTGGTCTTGTCTGGTCATGTCTGGTCTTGCATGGTCTTATATGGTCTTGTATGGTCTTGTCTAGTCCTGTATGATCTTGTCTGGTCCTGTCTGGTCTTGTCAGGCAAAGGCAAGCAATTGGTGCAAGTTATACTTAATTAAAATTGTAATTTCAATTTTACTACTTTTAATATTTCTCATTTTTTTTGCAGAACTAGGACGGAATTATTTTTTGCAATTCTTTAACTATTTTCTGTCAATTTCGGTTTACGAGCTAAAATTTCTGCGGTTAATTTATAAGTTGTACTTTATGTATTAATTCATTACACATTCTCTACAATTAGGAAGATGTATATTTTTACAAATTCATGTTGGCCGAGCTGAAATTGAACATCCTATTCCACAATGCCGGCATAGCGGAGACCAGGACCAAACTCTGCCGCGACGGAATTTGTATGACTTTGGCCAGCAACCATTTTGGACAGTTCCTACTAACCCACCAATTAATAGTTGAGTTTATTTTTTTCTAATGAATAGTAGTATTATCTAGTCTTGACTATTCGTCCGTAAACCTTGATTTCTGTTTGCCAGAACTATTATACCAAGTAGTAGCCATATAGATCTCTACCCCTTCGCCTCATTGAAACTCAAGCAAAGAATCCTGTGGTAGGTAGTCCCTTGGAAAAAGTAGGTATATGTAATCAATAAAAAATGTTGTTATAATAAATATAAGTACACGTGTATGTTTTACCTGTCACGATTTCTTGAAAGTTGTTAAAACCATTTAAGTTATTAAACAAGCAACTTGACAATTAATTACAAAGCAAATGAATAATGTGTTGTCCGTATTATAATGAAGAGTCGAAACGTCCGAATATGATGTGTAAACATGTCCGTTTTCGGTTTGGTTTTTGTCCTGCGACGAGTTATTAATACGTGTAAGTGAGCGGATAATAATTTATAAACAGTAGGAGCACTAGTTTGCGATATATGTATAAGTGTATATAAAAGTAGCCGGGCGAAGGAGACGAACGGCCGTTTATGTATTTTCCGTTTATATGTGTCTGTGTGTGTGTTTGTACGTATATTTACTCCATGCCCGTAAATTACGAAGAGGTTAGCAGTTATTTATGACCGCACCGCCGATACAATGCTGAATAATTTATAAGGTGAGATCTGACAAACACAAATTTTAAAAACTCCCGGAATGTTTGTATTTACTACGGGAATATTTCTACTGAAAGTCGCGCGGCGCGTTAATATGCCTTCATATATGCATGTACCTATCTGCAGGCCTTGTACTTCCACTATACATGAACACAGAATTGCCACTGAAATTAGATAATCCAATCAAACCACATTTTATATTGATCATTTATTTCCATTTACACGTATCACCTGTTCTATAGACTATCAAATACACGGATCAAACGTTCCGAAAAGAATCAAGCAACGAGCACATAAAACAAGATTATATCGTATAAAATTGCAGATTACTTAATAGATTCGATATAATAGAATAAAAATAAGTCTAAACGGGGAATTTCCTTAGGCAAGAACAACAAAGAATAATAGTCATATAATGCTAGAGAGGATATTTTATATAATAATACAGGAACGATTACATACACATGAAGATCTCTAATTCTAAGACAAAACTCATTGTTTTCTCGAAGGTACCTATCACTTCAATGCTATTAATCAAAGGTAAAAGTATTGAAAGTATATTGAAGTTTCGTCCTTAAATACCTGCGAACCATCGTCAATTACCTATATAATCCGAAGCGTGAGGTACGTACAGATTCGTGGCAGAGGATGTCATAAAAAGAAGAATATTACCCTAAGAAGACTAAACTGGATAAAGGAAATGAATGTCTTATGTGTTTAGTCTTCTCTGTCTGGTCTTGATTGATTAGTCTTGCCTGTCTAGTCTTGTATGTATAGTCTTGTCTGTCCAGTTTTGTCTGTATAGCCGTGTCTATGTAGTCTTGTTTGTCTTGTCTACCTAGCATTGACTGTCTAGTCTTGTCTGCGTAGTCTTTTCTGAATAGTCTTGTCTGTCTAGTCTTGTCTACAAAATCTTGTCTGTCTAAGTGTTCTCTGTCTAGTCCTGTCTGTCTAGTCTTGTCTGTCTAGGCTTGTCTTTTTTTCGCACGTGCTGGGAGGCGAAAATCTGCAAACTGAAACCACCCGACTCGTGCCGTGTGGGGCTGCCCAGATGGGGCGACCCACTAAAAAACCCCCACCATTCAAGCCCCCCAGCCAGAACCAGACGAAACGTGATGGAATCCAAAGTTGGCATAACTTGATCACATACCTCCCCCTTCATTTCTAAAAAAACCATTTTCCCCATTCACTCGCTGTGTCGTGCGCGACTTTGTACGCCGTGCCCCCACTTACATCAAGGTTTAAAATAAATTTCTGCGCTCCTTTCGCACTACCGGGGGATCGGGGATCGGGGACCCGGTGTTGGCCCGCACGGCTCACGCGTATCAACCCTTCGGCCCGCCTCACGCTCAACCCTTTCATCCTTCTCATTTCTCCTCACTGAAGATCCTATCATCCCATTCAGCACGCCCCATTCATACTCACTACGGAGCATAATCCTAACCAAGCTCACCTTACTTACCTGCGCACCCGACTTTCTGCTACGCTACTCGTTTGCACCCATGTCACACACACAAAGATCGTGTGCTCTGCCGTGTCCTCATTTGCACCGCAGTACTTACACACCTCGTCTTGTTTTCCAATTCGCTCCAAGTAAGAACCAAAGGATAGATGCTCCGTGAGCGCCTGAATTAAGAAATAGTTTACCTTCCCGTGCTCGCGATTGACCATTCCTCGGTGGTCGGAATCAGTTGACCAAGAGCTCTCGCACTCACTGTTGCCCTACTCACCACTCGGTTCACCTACTCTGCCACCCTAAGGTTTCGCTGGAGCTCCATCCCAAGGCATCTCAGAGACTTCCGAGCCGGCAGGTTAACTGTCGCCATTCGCAAGGTCAGTTCCAGCAGCTTTCTTCTCCCAATTAGCAGGACCGCTTCGGTTTTGTGAGGTGCTAGGGCAAGCCCCTTTTTCTCCATCCACCGGGCAATTCCACCTATTGCCTTGTCCGTTATTGCTTCCATTCCTTCTTCAGTTTTTGCCACAGCGAAAACCGCTATAACATCTGCCTATCCAACGAGGGAAACCCCGTCTGGCCGCCTCATTCTCAACACCTCTTCCTAACATATGTTCCACAGTATCAGTATGTTCCACATACAGGAAAAAGTAGCCCCATTCAATCCACACATATCCTTCCCCCCCCCCCCCATTTCACCACATGGTAGGAAAAACCTTATGGCAACATTCATGCACTGGTCCGCATGCCAGCCTCCTCTACCAATAATCCGAACATTTGGTTCGAAGACGATGGCAACATACACTCTCTCATTCACCGTTTCCCATATCAACTGCATTACTGATGCACTCCTATTTGAATTTGTCTGCAATATAATTATTATCTGATAGATTTCCCTTTCATACTTACACATTCTCGGTACACGGGGCACCCCATAGAGTCTGCCCTGTGCTCGCTCACCTTACACACGTAGCACGTGGCCACCTTGGCCTTGCACTCTTGTGCTTTGTTCCCATATTCCCCGCACCGCAAGCATGCCATCTTTCTCTCCTTTTCCTTGCATGCTGCCGCCAAGTGCCCGAAGCCAAGGCACCGGTAGCACCTAGGTAGTTTTGTTTTGTTTACATTGCTTCTAGTTTTCACTCAACCGACACGTTCGTAACCCATTCTAACTTAATTCTCCCTTTCTCCAGTACGGTTCGTGCCGCTCTTACTGGAAGTGCGATGACCGCCATGCTGGCCCCTCCGCGTACTGGGCGGAGAGACCACACACTCCTTGCATTCGGTGACCTTCTGCAAGGCCTCTTTCACTTCCTCGGGGGTGATACTCACCTCACCTCTTTCACTTAGGCTATTCTCTCAGCCAGTCGCTGCTTTTCCCCTTCGTCTTTCACTCTAAGCATTAGGTCCCCAGCTACGGTTTTCCTCATCCCTTTCACGTGTATATCCTCTACATCCACTTCATTCTTTATGGCATTTACCATCTGTGCATAAGAGACATCCTCCGCCCTCCTTACCAGAACAGCTTGGGTCGTTCCGGCGTCTCTCCGACCCCTTTCGCTCGGTGCGATTTCCCTTCCACATTCCTCCAGTACAGGGTTACTACATACTTGTGCACAACCACACGCATTCAATCATCTTTCGCACTTTCCACCTGTTAAGGTTCCCAACCACAGCCATGACTAACTTCTCTCTGTGCGTCTTTACACAAAGTTCTCTCATTCTAACTAAGATCTCGAACACCTTCTGTTCGGCATTCTCGGCCTTAGCATCTTCCAAACGGGCAAAGAAATGGGATGACGTTCTCTGGCACGGGACTTGCGCCTCTTCACCGAACCTATGCAGCAAATCCTGGTTTAATTAGTAGGCCACACAACCTACGTCCATTTTCTCATACGCACTTTGAACATAGGGCAACTGATCTAGCAACTCCCAGCCCTGCCTCTCACCCTGGTATTCCCCTTTCTCTCCAGCAAACAGAAGGAGTACATCCTTATCCTTTGCTGGAGGATAGGCCTCGCACATCTTCACCGTGTTGAAGGCGCACGCAGGCCACTTCTCATTTGCAACAGCCATGTAGCTGAAAATTCATCTCCGCCTTCAGCTTACGAATCACCTTGCATTCGCACTCATCTGTTTTGTGGCACCCTCCTTGTATGTTACAACTACTTCTACGTCTACGTCATATGTGATCTTCTCGATTGGCTCGATTGGTGCTCTTCCAGCCTCCGGGCGACTAAGTCGCGCGAAAAGACACTCGCAGTGATCATCCACGTTGACTTGAGGGCGCGGTGGCGGGCGCGGTCACGAAATATCAAACATATTGCGTAATATCGAAATGTCACGTACGAAACGCATGTGCGGTCTAAGTATCGGGCAAGCTAACGACTGGCGCAGGCGGCGCGCTCGCGGCAATATCAAACGCGTGAGATGTTTGTGTGTGTTCACGTCGAACTAGCGGAGGAACGCGCGATTCACTCGCGACGTCTGTAAGTTCAACCAGTACGAAGTTATCGCTAGAAGCGATAGCATGTTGTCATCATGTCTTTCAATACAGAAGAGTTTATTAGTGCTGTTCAGCTTAGTATACTAACCAAAACTTAAACTTAGGTTAGTTTACTAACCTAACCTGACAGCAGTCACACCCGCGCAAACGCTTGGCGGTCAATGTGAAAACAAACTCGCCACTTCTATCGCACCCGCACCCGCCACCGCGCCCGCGCGTTCCCGCGTCTTCTTAACTCGCGCCGCCGCGTCCTTTACTTCTCTTTTCGCACTGCTGCCAGCAGCAATAGCTCTGTCTAGGTAATCGACCTGTTTTGTGAGAGCCCCAATCGCCTCCACAACTGCGAAAACAATAGGGTACTCCGCTCTCCTGTAAGCCTCAACGACTTCCGTTGACCTGTCGGTCAAGTTTCGTGTTTTAAGAGTCGCACCTATGGAATGACTCCTTGTATGGCCTAGCCTGCTGCAGAAAACCCCTACACCCCCGCTTTTATTTTTAGTCTAGTTCTTTGTCTAGTCTTGTCTAACTAGTCTTGTCTGGATAGCATTGATTGTCTAGTTTGGCCTGTTTAATTTCACCTGTTTTGTCCTGTCTCGTTCTGTCTATCAGTCTGCTTTTCGGTGATAAGTCATGATGTCAATAAATTCGTAACATATTTTAGTAAATAATTGTTTCAATTACAAATTACGAAATATCCTCATAATATTTAAAAAATTAATACCGCAGCAACCTAGCTTCGTCCTTTTTCATACCCTCGGCATTCCCGCATTTCTTTTCGTTGCCTGTTTTTTTCAGTCGTCCAGCGTTTATGGATCAAGATCGGCCTATTCGTACATCTCTCCGTTTTTCCAACCCAATGATTCCATCGCGTCGCTCATCTAAGGAATTCTAAAACTGCGATCGGCCTTCCACGCATCTAACTAAATTACTTATAATAGGAATTTTTCCGGACACGGCAAGAGCCGTATTATGCAGGTGAAAACTCTGGCCATCTGTAGCGGCGGCTACCATTAAATTAAACAGAAAACAACCCCTTTAGAATATAATAAAAAATATCTACTGATAACGAGTCTTCCTGACAAACATTTGTTTAGTACAAACCTTAGTTTTGTAGACAGTAGCTTTTGTATTAGGAAACTGTTAGTGCGTTAAGAATTATTTTACCAATTTAAAAGGCTGAATCTAATTTAATAATTATTAGTAATTTTGTTTAATATTTATTAATAATTTAATTAAGGTAAAATAAGGTAGATTTATAGTAAATTTTATCGATTCTTTTTTGCTTTGTTTAAATAAACAGTTATTTGAGAATTATTATAATTTATGAATTTTATTGTTTTTTTATTTACCCATATTAATTACTTTTCCCTTTTTAATTACTCACATTGTCTCATCACCAACAGTTGATGAAAAACATACATTAATTATCACAGGTCAACGATGAAAATACTTTTTAAATAATTTTAACTAATTCCTGTGTAATTTGGTGTACTGATTCCGAAAAAAACATAGTCGTATCACCCACAAATTTCTTACATTTCTATATTAAGTAAAAAAAAAATTAATTCAGCAAAATGTATAAAAAAATATATTTTTAATTATTTAACTAGTGGGGGTGGGTAAGGGGTCACGGCAATATCACCAAGTATGTCCGACCCAAATGTTAACCTCTCCTGCACGCGGTGCCCGCTGCTAGATAACGAACGAGGCTCTGGCGACCGAGTCATGGCGCTATAACCATTCCAACGAGAATAAATGAAATGTATTCTCACAACAGCCCCAGAACGGCGGACCGAAGTGCTACCGGGATAAGTAGCAAGCATTAACTAGCCAACAGCTATGGGTGGAAGAGCTAGAAAATGTTAGGGCACTCTTTTGTCCAAGAGTTGAGAAACCAATTCTGAAGGCGGATGAACTGCTGAAGCGGTCAACGGCATAAGATTGCAAAAAGCAAGGAGAAACTATTGCATTAAAGATCCTCGTGGATATCTCTAGAATCACCATTATGACGATGAAATTCACAGCAAATTATTCCGGAGTAAAAAGTCTCCCAATCGGATCTCCGGGGGAGGCGGTTTTGAATGAGGTCGTGGAAAAAAGAGTGTCATTGAGATCAGACACGTTAATAGTAGGCACATGGAATGCAAGAAGTCTATACTCGCCAGGAAGATTAGACAACATAGTACTTGAGAGGGAAAGACTAAAAGTTGACTTACTTGGGGTAAGCGATGTAAGATGGGCAGGAATAGGCTCGATAAATACAGATAATGGAATGCTATACTACTCAGGAAACAATGACCCAAAACATCAGTACTGAGTAGGAATAATCCTAAACAAAAAGTTAAACAGGTCAGTTACAAACTTTACTCCCAATTCAGATAGAGTAGTAATGATACAATTAAAGACAAATACTGGAATTATGAACGTGATCCAAATATACGCACCAACTACAGATAAAGAAGATGAGGAAGTTGAAGAATTCTATACACAACTAAATGCAGTACTAAGAAGTATAAATGGTTGCGAAGTGACCATAGTGATGGGCGATTTTAACGCCAAGGTAGGAAAAACAAAGGTAATTGGCTGTACTGGTGAATTTGGCCTCGGGGATCGGAACGAGCGCGGTGACCGTCTGATTCAGTTCTGTCAAGATGAGAATTTTATAATCACCAACACACTCTTTCAGCTCCCTAAAAGAAGGCTGTATACATGGACATCTCCAGCCCATACAAAGGAGAAAATCATACGAAATCAAATAGATTATGTGCTCATCAGAAATAGATATAAAAATGCCGTAAAAGCAGTGAGAACTTATCCTGGAGCTGACATCCACTCAGATCACAATCCTGTAATAGCAAAGGTACAAGTTAAACTAAAGAAGATCATAAAGAAACAGAACAGCAACATAGATATTCAACTTCTTAAGGATAAAAAGATACACGAAGTTGTAGTTGACCAGATAAAGCAAAATGTAACAACAGCAATGAAAGAAAATGAACTACATCAAGATGTCGACATAAGATGGAATCGAGCTAAAACAGTTCTGACAGCAGTAGTGAAAGAAAACCTAACTAGGAAAGCAACAAAAAGGAAATATTGGATGACTGAGAAAATCATAGAGCTCATGGATGAACGCCGGACTCATAAGAACCAAACTGAAAAACAGTATAAAATCTTACATAAAACGATTCAAACAGAAATAAAAAAGGCAAAATCAGAGTGGATCTCTAAACAATGTGAAGAAATAGAAATGCACGAAAGAAACTATGACAGCTTTCATATGCACAAAAAAATCAAAGAGATGACAGGAGCTAGAAAAACCTTCCAAGCTAACCATGTGATCAAGAGCGCAGATGGCCGCATAATAACAGATGTGAAAGAAAAAGTAACGATATGGGAAACCTACGTGCGGGAACTCTTTAATGATGAAAGACCAACACAAGTACCAATAAGAGTAGAAGACGAAGAACCTAAAATAATGAAACATGAACTCGAATATGCCCTCAACAGTATGAAGCCAAGAAAGGCTACGGGGCCGGATCAAATACCAGCTGAGATATTAAAATTATTCGATGAACACCTAATAGATAGTCTCCTAGACCTGTTTAACACAATATATGACACAGGCATCATACCGAAACAATGGCTTTTATCGACATTTGTATTGATCCCTAAAAAAGCAAATGCTAAAGAGTGCACAGATTATAGGACTATTGCACTTATGAGCCATGCACAAAAAATCTTTCTAAAAATCATCCATAAAAGAATTTATCGAAAACTAGAAGAGGACATAAGTGATAGCCAATTTGTATTTAGAGAAGGGCTTGGAACAAGACAAGCACTCTTCGGAATAAATATTCTTTTTCAAAGATGCCTAGACATAAATCAAGACTTGTTTGTGTGCTTCATCGATTTCCAAAAGGCTTTCGATAAAGTTCAGAATGACTAATTACAACAACTAATACTTAGAAAGAATTTAGACCGGAAAGACGTCAGGATAATTACCAACCTATATTGGGGACAAAGTGCAGTTGTAAAAATCGAAAATGAACTGACAGACGAAATAGAAATAGACAAGGCTGCATCCTATCCCCGCTATTATTCAACATATACAGTGAAGCTATATTTGAAGAAGTTTTGTAAGGAGAACCAATAGGTATAAACATAAACGGAGAGGTAATAAATAACATCAGATATGCCGACGATACGGTATTATTGGCAGGTAGCGAAGCAGAACTACAACACATACTCGAAAGAGTAAACCACCAATGTGAAGCTTATGGACTTCAAATGAATCTTTCAAAAACTAAGTGTATGGTAGTTTCTAAGGCACATAACCAACAAGTGCAACTAAATATCAACAATACCATAATTGAAAGAGTAGATTCCTACAAATATCTTGGAACCGTGCTAGACAAAACAAGCGACCAGGTAGGTGAGATACGAAGAAGGGTGGAGATAGCAAGATCAGCGTTTATGAAAATGAAAAAGTTTATTTGTAACAGAGACACTAATATAGAATTACGAATTAGAATACTACGCTGTTATGTGTTCTCTACCCTGCTATACGGAGTTGAAGCCTGGACTCTAAAGAAACCTGAACTAAAACGGTTTATAATTTGAAATGTCGGTCAACGGGCCAGATTTGTGTATTGGGCAAATCTTCGAAGATTTCCAAAAATCTGGAAACTTGCCTTCAAGGAGAATTTTGTTGAATAAAGTAGTCAGTGGAGGTGCAAAAATATGCGCACAGTCCCGAAGTAAGAAAGATGGAATAAGATCCGCTCCGCTGGTCATGCTACACTTGGCCTGCTTGAGAGTTGATAGAACCTCATCCTCCGTGACTTTAGTAAGACTGATCAAAGGGATGTTGAGACCAGAGATATCTGATTGACTCGTAAAGGAGGACGATGTTCTATAAACTCCCTTGAAGTAGCTTGCAAAACCATCTACTATAGACTGCGGAGTGTTCAAGGTAGCACCATCCAAAGACATTTCACCTGAAATACGGCTTAGACACTTCTTAGCCTTAACAAATGACCAAAAACTTTTCGGATCTTTTCAGATATTTTTAGCTGAATCCGAGATAAATTTAGTGAATGTAGATTTAATTTGAGACTTAACCAGCGACCTGACGCGTTTGAGTTCAGAGTAGCCAAGAGTAGATCTGGATTTCTTGTAGGCACGATACAGAGCACGTTTTTTACGAAGTCCATCAATTATTGCGGGTGAAAACCATTTGGGATAGGAGGATCTGTGAGAGCGGAACTTAGGAACAGATATATCGAGAACTGCATAAAGGCGGAAGTAAAAAGAGTCCAAAAGTTCATTCGATGACTTGATCCTCTCATCAGGAAAGGTGAGTTAGCACTATTAAGGTCCAGGTAAAGGGTGGTGACAAGATTTATGGGACAAGAAGGTTCCCTTACTCTTAGTTGCTTTAGGAAGCTAGCTTAGGCGTTAGGAAGCAAGAGGGGACTGCTTGTTACGGCACTCGCTCGCTCGGCAGAACCTCGATGGTAAACTATCAGGGTGTACCACGTTCAGGTGAGGTTGTATATATATATATATATATATATATATATATACATTATATATATATATATATATATATATATATATAATGTTGCCCTAATGTTAATTTGTTTTCTCCGGGATTCCGAGTTGATGTTGAGGGTTGGTTTGGAAAAGAATCGGATTCTCGACGTTTCGGCGAACTAACATTCGCCATTTTTAAGGGAAAAATACTTTTTTCGTTGTTGACTATTATAATGTTGCATTGTCATCCAGTTCTGAGCTATGTTTAAAGATTCAAGTACCCAGCTTATCAGGATGTTATTTTAAAATCGATTTCAAAATTTTTAAGACAGAGAGAAGAGACAAGAAAGCGAATGAAAACGTGATAATAAGTCTGCCTTATCTTTATATTATGTGATTAATGTCCAATACGGGGTTATATTTAAATGTGGAATTAACTGGTGACGAGAGGACAATGAAAGAACATGAAAGAGATTGAAAGACTTATCTTTATATTTAAAGTTCTTGTACTTTTGAACTACATATTTGTACTAAACTGAAGAAATACCTTATAATATCAAAATTCAATTTATTAAATGAGTGTCAATTACCACAATTTATGAAACAATTTTAATTTGTCAATAGTAGACTATTTACGTCCACTATTAACACATAATAAGGAAATAAGGCAAAATAAAAACACTTTTATATTGCCGATGATCAATAAGCGATTTCTAAAGTTATGTAATAATTTTTTTAGCTAAAAAAAACTCAGTTTTCAGATGTAATTTCACAGCACGGCGATAAATCTTGAATTCAAACGGTTTTAATAACTTCTCGACTTCTGCCGTTAAAGGATAAAAACATCGATACGACATTAACACACAAAAATAAACAACAGCAATTTAAATTCTAACAAACTCCCTGGCAGCTATCTACTCAAATTCACCGTTAATTATTGAAACACCGTCTCAGAAATTACAAAAAAGAGATTTGAAACAATGTTCTCGAGTAACAATGCGTTATATGTAAACACTATAGTAAATTTATAATCTATTTTAACTTTAACATGATTTGTGTTTTGCTGTGTTAACACTTGACTTACTTCAAGAAAAGTATTTAACGTGATTGTTGAATGAAAAGTATTTTAAATAGTTTATTGGGTTGTCCGAAAAATACGCATGAATTAAATTTGAGGTCTATGTTTTCTTATGGCAAATGTTGAGATATTTGCATGTTTGCAGACTTTTCGTCGCTTTAGTGCTTTGTCTTATACAAAGCGGGCAGTCGCAGTAAGCTAGACTAATAAATCCTCAAAACTCACAAAAATAGCTTATATGCAAAGTGAGACTGAATAAATGATCGGAGCTCAGACAGAGAATAAAAAGCCACCTGTCTAAGTTTTATTGAATACACTAAATATACTCTTTCAAGTATTACAAACTTAAACAATAAACATCATTGTTAAAAAAACTAGATAAACAGGCAGAAAGATTAGACACACAAGGCAGACAAGAATTGACATTTATTTTTAGTCTTGTCTGTCTAGTCTTGCCTGTCTAGTCTTGTCTGTCTAGTCTTGTCTGTCTAGTCTTGTCTGTCTAGTCTTGTCTGTCTAGTCTTGTCTGTCTAGTCTTGTCTGTCTAGTCTTGTCTGTCTAGTCTTGTCTGTCTAGTCTTGTCTGTCTAGTCTTGTCTGTTTATTCTTGTCTGTCTAGTCTTGTCTGTCTAGTCTTGTCTGTCTAGTCTTGTCTGTCTAGTCTTGTCTGTCTAGTCTTGTCTGTCTAGTCTTGTCTGTCTAGTCTTGTCTGTCGAGTCTTGTCTGTCTAGTCTTGTCTGTCTAGTCTTGTCTGTCTAGTCTTGTCTGTCTAGTCTTGTCTGTCTAGTCTTGTCTGTCTAGTCTTGTCTGTCTAGTCTTGTCTGTCTAGTCTTGTCTGTCTAGTCTTGTCTGTCTAGTCTTGTCTGTCTAGTCTTGTCTGTCTAGTCTTGTCTGTCTAGTCTTGTCTGTCTAGTCTTGTCTGTCTAGTCTTGTCTGTCTAGTCTTGTCTGTCTAGTCTTGTCTGTCTAGTCTTGTCTGTCTAGTCTTGTCTGTCTAGTCTTGTCTGTCTAGTCTTGTCTGTCTAGTCTTGTCTGTCTAGTCTTGTCTGTCTAGTCTTGTCTGTCTAGTCTTGTCTGTCTAGTCTTGTCTGTCTAGTCTTGTCTGTCTAGTCTTGTCTGTCTAGTCTTGTCTGTCTAGTCTTGTCTGTCTAGTCTTGTCTGTCTAGTCTTGTCTGTCTAGTCTTGTCTGTCTAGTCTTGTCTGTCTAGTCTTGTCTGTCTAGTCTTGTCTGTCTAGTCTTGTCTGTCTAGTCTTGTCTGTCTAGTCTTGTCTGTCTAGTCTTGTCTGTCTAGTCTTGTCTGTCTAGTCTTGTCTGTCTAGTCTTGTCTGTCTAGTCTTGTCTGTCTAGTCTTGTCTGTCTAGTCTTGTCTGTCTAGTCTTGTCTGTCTAGTCTTGTCTGTCTAGTCTTGTCTGTCTAGTCTTGTCTGTCTAGTCTTGTCTGTCTAGTCTTGTCTGTCTAGTCTTGTCTGTCTAGTCTTGTCTGTCTAGTCTTGTCTGTCTAGTCTTGTCTGTCTAGTCTTGTCTGTCTAGTCTTGTCTGTCTAGTCTTGTCTGTCTAGTCTTGTCTGTCTAGTCTTGTCTGTCTAGTCTTGTCTGTCTAGTCTTGTCTGTCTAGTCTTGTCTGTCTAGTCTTGTCTGTCTAGTCTTGTCTGTCTAGTCTTGTCTGTCTAGTCTTGTCTGTCTAGTCTTGTCTGTCTAGTCTTGTCTGTCTAGTCTTGTCTGTCTAGTCTTGTCTGTCTAGTCTTGTCTGTCTAGTCTTGTCTGTCTAGTCTTGTCTGTCTAGTCTTGTCTGTCTAGTCTTGTCTGTCTAGTCTTGTCTGTCTAGTCTTGTCTGTCTAGTCTTGTCTGTCTAGTCTTGTCTGTCTAGTCTTGTCTGTCTAGTCTTGTCTGTCTAGTCTTGTCTGTCTAGTCTTGTCTGTCTAGTCTTGTCTGTCTAGTCTTGTCTGTCTAGTCTTGTCTGTCTAGTCTTGTCTGTCTAGTCTTGTCTGTCTAGTCTTGTCTGTCTAGTCTTGTCTGTCTAGTCTTGTCTGTCTAGTCTTGTCTGTCTAGTCTTGTCTGTCTAGTCTTGTCTGTCTAGTCTTGTCTGTCTAGTCTTGTCTGTCTAGTCTTGTCTGTCTAGTCTTGTCTGTCTAGTCTTGTCTGTCTAGTCTTGTCTGTCTAGTCTTGTCTGTCTAGTCTTGTCTGTCTAGTCTTGTCTGTCTAGTCTTGTCTGTCTAGTCTTGTCTGTCTAGTCTTGTCTGTCTAGTCTTGTCTGTCTAGTCTTGTCTGTCTAGTCTTGTCTGTCTAGTCTTGTCTGTCTAGTCTTGTCTGTCTAGTCTTGTCTGTCTAGTCTTGTCTGTCTAGTCTTGTCTGTCTAGTCTTGTCTGTCTAGTCTTGTCTGTCTAGTCTTGTCTGTCTAGTCTTGTCTGTCTAGTCTTGTCTGTCTAGTCTTGTCTGTCTAGTCTTGTCTGTCTAGTCTTGTCTGTCTAGTCTTGTCTGTCTAGTCTTGTCTGTCTAGTCTTGTCTGTCTAGTCTTGTCTGTCTAGTCTTGTCTGTCTAGTCTTGTCTGTCTAGTCTTGTCTGTCTAGTCTTGTCTGTCTAGTCTTGTCTGTCTAGTCTTGTCTGTCTAGTCTTGTCTGTCTAGTCTTGTCTGTCTAGTCTTGTCTGTCTAGTCTTGTCTGTCTAGTCTTGTCTGTCTAGTCTTGTCTGTCTAGTCTTGTCTGTCTAGTCTTGTCTGTCTAGTCTTGTCTGTCTAGTCTTGTCTGTCTAGTCTTGTCTGTCTAGTCTTGTCTGTCTAGTCTTGTCTGTCTAGTCTTGTCTGTCTAGTCTTGTCTGTCTAGTCTTGTCTGTCTAGTCTTGTCTGTCTAGTCTTGTCTGTCTAGTCTTGTCTGTCTAGTCTTGTCTGTCTAGTCTTGTCTGTCTAGTCTTGTCTGTCTAGTCTTGTCTGTCTAGTCTTGTCTGTCTAGTCTTGTCTGTCTAGTCTTGTCTGTCTAGTCTTGTCTGTCTAGTCTTGTCTGTCTAGTCTTGTCTGTCTAGTCTTGTCTGTCTAGTCTTGTCTGTCTAGTCTTGTCTGTCTAGTCTTGTCTGTCTAGTCTTGTCTGTCTAGTCTTGTCTGTCTAGTCTTGTCTGTCTAGTCTTGTCTGTCTAGTCTTGTCTGTCTAGTCTTGTCTGTCTAGTCTTGTCTGTCTAGTCTTGTCTGTCTAGTCTTGTCTGTCTAGTCTTGTCTGTCTAGTCTTGTCTGTCTAGTCTTGTCTGTCTAGTCTTGTCTGTCTTGTCTTTTCTGTCTAGTCTTGTCTGTCTAGTCTTGTCTGTCTAGTCTTGTCTGTCTAGTCTTGTCTGTCTAGTCTTGTCTGTCTAGTCTTATCTGTCTAGTCTTGTCTGTCTAGTCTTGTCTGTCTAGTCTTGTCTGTCTAGTCTTGTCTGTCTAGTCTGTCTAGTCTCGATCTAGGCAAGATTAAACATACAAGACAAGACAAACGAGACTAGACAGATAAGGCCCAGGCATAACTATAAAGCAAGAATAGACTGACAGGGCTAGACAGAAATGACTAGACAAGACAAGACTAGTCCGACAGGAGTAGACAGGCAAGACTAGACTGAAAAGACCAGACAGAGAAGACTAGGCAGACAAAACTGGAGAGACAAGACTAGACAGATAAGACAATACAGACAAGACTAGACAGACAAGACTAGACAGACAAGACTTTTTTTTTTATTTATTTACAATAAAAACTTGAACACCCTGGGACCGCTTATAGCATTACATTCAGGGTGTCAGATATCAAAACATTTTAAAAATACATGCTTGTTGGTTCGTTCAGTTCAAGGTGGGGTATGGAGGTACGATTTCGGATGTGTCCCTCTTTTTCCAGGTCTGTTCGTCAGCTTCTTTTTCTGATTTTGTTAATCATTCTGTTGATGATGTTCCAATCTTCTTGGGATTGTAGCATCTGTTGAATTGTGTTTCTTGGGTTAAGGTTCGGTATTGCTGCTTCCCGAATTCTTTTTCCCATCTCGGGCAATCGTAGACTGTGTGGGTTACGCAGTCTGCTTGTTCCCAATACACGCATTCTGTATCCGGTGCCCTCCCAATGTTGTGTAGAAATTCCTTAAAACATCCGTGACGCGTTAGCAGCTTGGTTAAGTGATAATTTAGTTCTCCATGTTGTCGTCGGTACCAGGTCTCTATGTTGGGAATTAGTACCCTTGTCCACTCGCCTTTCGTTGTCGTGTTCCAAGCTTCCTGCCATTCCCTAATCAGTTCTCCATTTGCATGGTTTCTTGTTGATTTGTCTTTGGCGGCATCTTATAGGTATTTTCTCTGTGTGATCCGAAGTTCAATTGGCGGAATGACCACGATTACTAAGGCAGCATCTCTTGATACGGTTCGATAAGCGTACATACCCGTAGGGCTAGCTTTCTCTAGTTTTTCGATCTTGCTTCTGTTTACGGCCTCGGCCCAGATTGGAGCACCGTATAACATTGCAGACTGGGCAACTGTGCTGAGCAGCCTACGCTTGCTGCTCCTTGGACCTCCGACATTGGGCATGAGTTTTTCGAGTGCAGATGTGGTTTTCATTGCCCGCTCTGTCGCCATTTTAAAGTGTTCTCTGAACAAGAGACTCTTGTCGATAATTGCCCCTAGGTGTTTGATGTGCGGTTTAGGTTTAATTTCGGTATCCAACAGTTTGAATGATACCTGCGCTAGTTTCCTGTATCCGGTCAGCAGAATTGCTTCGGTTTTTTTTCGGTGCTATATGCAGTGCTTTTGATTCCATCTAGCTGATAATATGTTCTATCGCCTGATTCGCCCTTTGCATGACTCCTTTTTCCGTTTTTGCGACGATGGTTAGGTCGTCGGCGAAGCCTATCAGCCTAGTTCATTCAGGTAGTTTCAGCCGAAGTACCCCATCGTAAAGTATATTCCACAGGGTTAGTCCTATTTCGGAGCCCTGTGGGACACCGCTAGTGACCTTGTAGGGTAGAGTTTCGTGCTCGGCTTGGAGTAGGACACTGCGGTCCTCGAAGTAGTTGCGAACCATTCGTAGAAGGTAGGGAGATATTTTTCATCTTGCTAACTCGTCCAGGATGTGTTGCCAGACTTCCGAGCTGAACGCGTTCCGGATATCTATCGTTACTAGCGTACATATTTTCCTGGATATTTTGGTGCCTGCTTTGGCCTTTTTTGCGATGTTCATAACGTGGTTTATGGCATCTATGGTTGATCTGCCCTCACGGAAGAATTAACCGAATTGACTATCCGAGAGGTTTATGCCGTTCTTAAGTATTTTTTTAAGGCGGCTTAGGAGTAGTTGTTCTAGCAGTTTCCCAGTCTAGTACACATATTGGGCGGTAGGAAGAAGGTTCCCCTATTGGCTTGTTGCCTTACAGTATGAGGACTAGCTTCGCCTGTTTCCATCTATTTGGAAACGTACGAAACCAGTAGGTAAGTTTTCGTTTAGAATCTCAACCACGAGTTCTGGAGAGGTTTTTGCCATTAGCTTGGTGACTTCTGGAGGCCATCTGGTCCTGGCGCTCTGTTATTTTTTAGGCGCCTGCATGCCGCGTTTAGCTCTTCCTCAGTGAATAGCGGAATTTCTGTAACTTGCGGTTGTTCCCAGGTTGGTTTAGGATGGGTAGGGAATAGCTCTTTGGCAATCTCGAGGGTTTTGCTCATTGAAACTTGTTGGTTGGTCTGGCGGATGCGGATGTTCCTCGTAGCTATTTTTAAGGCATTCCCCCAGGTATCTTATTCGATTCTTTTGCACAGCTTTTCCCCATGTGTTTTTTTGGAAAAGTTTATTTCTCCACGTAATTCCTTTTTGCGTCGTGGTATGAGCGTTTTATCTCCTCTAGGCTTTCATCGTGTTTTGTGTTTCGGACGCAGCGAAAGTACCTTCTTCTTATAGATATTCACGTTTCCCTATGGCTTCAGTCCACCAGTAGACGCTCTCCCTCCTATTGTTTTTGTTCCTTCCGGCTATGGGAGCTTCGCATGCTTTGGTTGCTGCTGCTATTAGTGTTTCAACTGTGTTGACTTGAGTCTTGTTTTGCGATTTATTTAGGTATTCGGCGACTTTTTCTTCGTTGTTTTTTGTGATTTTGATAATTTTCGTATATTGTCGGTTGTTCATCTTGCTTTTAGGATGTTCTTCCATATAGATTTCAATGTAGCGGTGTTCGCTTAGCGATTATGTGTCGAGAACCTTCCATACCAGAATTGGGTGTGCAATGTCGCATGAGGCAAAAGTGAGACCTATAATGGAACTCGATTTTCCCCTCTCAAATGTAGCCCTGTTTCCCTTACTTTGTAGATAGAGGTAAAGTTCTGCTGCCCATTCCATTATGATGTCCCCCTACGGTCCATGTTTGGGCAGCCCCAGTACGGCGACTTGGCGTTAAAGTCACCTCCGATTATTTTTCCCTTTTTCTGACTTCGTATGTGCCTGCTGAGTGTATTAAGTGAGGTTGAGAGCTTATTGATTTCGTCATTGGGTGAAAAATAGCAGCTATATAAGATGCATTTTTGAAGTTTTATCCATGTATATCCAGGTCCACAGCCTGCGTCTGCGACGCTTAGTTTTGGGTTGAAGATTCTTATGGCTGTGTCACTGCTTGTGTCGGTGTTCCAGTTTGAGTCACTTACAAGTTTTTTGTTTGGTTCACTTATCAGTAGTACGTCTGTTTGTTGTTCTGTAGCGGTAGCATGTAGAATGTCGTGTGCTGCTCGGATCTCATCAGGTTAATTTGAAAAATTTTCAAGGTAATTTTTGTGGACTTGGGTGCCATCTCGTTCGCTTGGCTTCTGCGAGAGCTGGAATTCTGAGCGCGTTCCGGGATAGTTCTGGTTTTCCGCGTAACTCTTTTATTGTTGTGTTGGTATCTTTTTCCTCTTCTGTAGGTACCGTGGCTTGGACTTTCGGGCCCGTTTGCGGGTTCTTTCTTGCTGCCTTTAGCTTATTCACTTCGGATCTGTAAATTTCACAGCTCATTTTGCTCGCTTGGTGCCTCTCCTTTAGACACACGTAGCATTTTTCGTTGTAGGTGCATTCTCGCGAAGTGTGGCCCTTTTGTGTGCATTTCATGCAGTGCCCTGTCATGTCTTTTCTTGGCTGCGTGCATTCTTTTTTTGCGGTGTCTATGGCAAAGAAAATTGAAGCATTTGGTGGGCTCTACTATTTCATGGATTTGGCAAGAGACCCATCCTACTCTTAGTTTTCTTATCTGGCCAAATTTACGGGCTGAGCTGATGTGCATACTGACGACTCACGACTTCCTGACGACTGCAACTAGTGAAAAGCCGTCACTGCAATTTTTCAGGCTATGAACTTTGGCATAGTGTTGCATCTTGGGTCCTTCTACTGCGTTCTCCAATTCCTCAATTTTCGTTGTTTGCTCTATGTCTCTGATTATAAAGGTTTGCATGCGTTGATCTATTTCAAGGGTTGAGACCGCAACATCTAGGTTCTCTGTTACCTGTTTTTTTAAGACGTCGATTGCGCCCTCCTTTCTCGCTCTTACAGTCAGTTTCACGTTTCCATTTGCTGTTCTTCTCACGGCATTTACGCTTATGCCAATTGCGTTAGTGTCCATTGCCATCTTCATCTTCGCGACAGCGTCAGCGGGGGTGCAGCCTGACCCTTCCTTCAGTTTTATTGGTATGTTCCTAATTCGTTGTTTCCGGGCGTCGGCGGCTGTCGTTTCAACTTGGTGGTTTCTGTTTGTAATTTGAGCGGAGGTCTTTTTGGTTGTTTGGATCTGTATTGTGTGACCAATATTCAGAAAGATGCATTCTATCATCTTCCTTAGCGTGCCAGAGTATATTGCATTGGTGGGTACAATCACGACTTTTTTGTTGGTCGAATTATCTATGGTCGCTTTTAGTTTCTTGAGGAAGTCAAAGCAATGCCTCCAGGTCATATTCTTGCGGATGTTATCCCATTCGTCTTTTATGCCTTCCAAGTTTAGGGTGTAAGTGTAGTGCTCCCTATAGTTGGTTGATAGGTCCTCACCATCGGTACACACACAGGTGGTGCTCTTCAGGATTGATGAGGTTTTCCCATAGTGTATTGTGTCTCTCGGCTGCCTCCTGTTTTCAAGGAGCCTTTTTATTAGAGGATTGTCTTCGTCAGTTTGCATATCTAGTAGATATACTTGATCGTACTCTTCGTCGGGTGTAGGGGTTTTTCCGTGTGACACTATTGTGGTGGCATAGGCAATTTCCTTCCGTTCCTTCTTTTCCACAATCTTGAATTCATCGAAGGTTTTTATTTTGGGTACCTCAGGCAGCGTTTCCCCAGAAATTCTTTCCTGTGTAGTGTTGGGATCGTCCTTATTACAGCTAGGAGTCTGTGTGCTGGCACAGCATGTACGTTTGGGTTCCAGATGATCGGTTTCAATTTGTATGTCTGCGTCGTAAGTTGGTATTTCAATTTTTTCCCACTTATGGGGTTCAGACCATTCTTGGGCTGAGTCTCTGTTGACTTTTTCGACTTGTCTTCTCAGCTTCTCTATCAGAGTCTTAATCTCTCTTTGTGCTTGTGCTTTCTTCGACGGCTTTGACGAGCTGGGCAGTGAGCAGTACTATCGAGTGTACAGCTTCAATGATATTGAAGGCGGTCGTACACTCCTTCTTTTTTGTTGGCTCTATTGAGTCCCTGTCAGAGGATTCGATTGACGTGTTTGCCACTTTCCTTTTTTTCATTAGAGAACCGCTCGTAGAGTTCTCGAGAGCATCGCTGTCTTTGGCTAGTAGTGTTCAGTCTACTGTACGGCAGTCTAAAGTTGTCCATTTCTCTATCTCTACTTCTGTCTGGACTTCCAGTAGTGATTACTTGCGCTCCGACCTGGTCGCCTACCAGAAGTGCTTTGTCTCTCGCGAAAGGTGCCCTCCCCGTATTCCGTGGAGCAGCGTCTGAGTAATCAGACAATCGGATTCCCTCCTGTTGAGGACCCTTGCTATCAACACGGCTTTTTTAAAGGTCGTAGCATAGAAACTGCATGTTTCCAATACATACATACAATAACAGAAAATCTAGAAAACTTTAATATTGCTTTTGGCATGCTCATGGATCTTTCGAAAGCCTATGACTTAGTAGACCATAGGATACTGTTAGAGAAATTATACAAATATGGAATAAGAGGCGTTGCTTCTGATTGCATCAAGTCATTTTTGAATAATAGGGAACAGATAACCAGGGTTCACTCTCCTCATGGTTTTGTTTGTTCCTCTCCAAGGATTGTGAACATGGGTATTCCACAAGGAAGCACGATTGTCCCATTGCTGTTCTAAATATTTATTAATGATCTACATCAAATACCCATTACTGAGAAACACCTGATGATCAACTATATATATATATATATATATATATTTATATATATATATATATATATTATATATATATATATATATATATATATATATATATATATATATATATATATATATATATATTGATTCCTATGGCTCCAAGGAGGAGCAAAGGGCCTCCAGGAAACATCTCCATCTTGTCCTGTTCGACGCCAAGCACTTGACCTCATTCCCGGACTTTCCATTTCTCCTGGCTTCGCTATTCACTGTGCGTTTCCAGGTAGAGCGAAGTCTACCTACCCTGCGTTGGCCTTGAGGGTTCCACTCTAATGCTTCCCTGGAGATATCTGAGCTGGGTTTCCTTAGCGTGTGGCCTATCTAACTCCATTTGCGCCTTTTGTTTTCCTTGGCAATTGATTGTTGACCTGTTAACCTCCATAGAGTAACATTTGAGACAATCTCCGGCCAGCGTATGCCAAGAATGCGCCGCAGGCACTTGTTGACAAAGGCCTGAATCTTGGGAGTAACCGCTAGAGTGTCTTTCCAGGTTTCGCAGTCATACAAAAGAACTGATTTTACGTTGCTGTTAAAGACCTTGATTTTTGTACTGGAAATTATTCAATAGAGCAAATGCGTATCCTGCTTTACGAATTCGTATTTTGACATCCTCTGAAGCTCCTCCGTCTGGAGTAATCTGGCTGCCCAGGTAGCAAAAGTTGACAGTATTATCGATTGGGATTAGTTTTTCCTGCATATCTTGGTAGGTGGGCGTGAGGAGACACAAATCATCAGCGTAATCCAGGTCTTCCAACCGAGAGTTCAGACGCCATCTGATGCAGCGGGGACGCTCGTTAACTTCAGTCATTATGTGGTCCATGACGATTATAATTAGGAGAGGCGATAATGCACAACCTTGTTTGACCCCCGAGGAGACAGCAAATTCGTCACTTATTTTGCCTTTGTGTTTGATACGGCTAGAGCTGTTCGCGTACCTACTGTTCGCGTACTGTTCGCGTATGTCCGGATGATGTTAACAATCTTTTGAGGGACGCCGTTCTGTGATAGGACTTTCCAGATGGCGTTGCGGCTAACAGAGTCGAAAGCTTTCTCGAAATCCACAAAAAGCATGTAAAGTGGAGAGCGCCATTCCACGGACTGCTCAATAATAATTCGGAGCGAGTTGATCTGGTCGATACATGATTTTCTAGGCCTAAAACCAGCTTGTTCGCTCCTAATTGTAAGTTCGAGTGATTCTGTCAGTCGATAGAGAATTGTTAATGTGAGCACCTTACTGGCTGTGTTGAGCAGAGTAAGACCCCTATAGTTGTTGCAGATCTTTTTGTCTCCCTTTTTATGGAGTTTGACAATTACCCCTTCCCTCCACTCTTTCGGAACGTATTCAGTTTCCCATATTTGCTTAATAATTGGGTGTAATAATTTTGCTGATGTTTCAGCATCGGCTTTTAATATTTCTGCGGGTAGACCATCTGAACCCGTAGCCTTTCCGTCCTTTAGCCTCAAAATTGCATTTTTAATATCCTTGATGTTTGGAGGATTGGTATTCATTCTTAGAATGGGAGGGACAGAGTTTTCATCAGTGATGGAGTTGTCAGGCGATGGGTTATTTAGGACTTATTGGAAGTGCTCCTTCCACCGTATTAGTTGTGCTTCGTCCGTAACTAGTAATTCTCCGCATTTGCTTCTGATGGGAGTGTCACCCAAAATTGATTTATTGGCTAGGCGCCTGGTGATCTGGTATAAAGCACGCATACTGTGACATTTACTGGCTGTTTGGGCTTGTTCGGCAAGGCCTTTAGCCCATGCCCTCTTGTCTTTTCTGGCACTGTTCTTTACCATCCGGTCGTGTGTGTACATTAGCTGACCTAATTGTTGTTTTTCCTCGGTTGTTTTTGCTTTATTTAACCTGGCTTTGGTTTCTTTCCTAGCTTTAATGGCGTCCCATGTAGTTGCAGATAGCCAGGACTTTCGTTGGTTTTTGGACATATATCCCAGGGATTCTTCACCAGCCTTTATATATAATTCTTTGACTCTGTTTCATTTCATATCTAAGTTGTCTTCCTCGTGATGCAACGAGTTTAGGTAGCCACTTCTCAGGGACTCTATAAAACGTGATTTAGCAGAAAGATTGGCCAGATTACCTAAATTGAACTTTTTGGGGGCATTTTGGAGTTTGCTATGAGTTGAGGCAACTTTCATGCGCACTTTCGCAATTACCAGGTGGTGGTCACTATAAATGTCTGCTCCTCGTCGGGTTCTAACATCCAGCAGGGATCCTCGCCAGGTTTTACTAAAGGCAATGTGATCAATTTGATTTTGAGTGAGCCCATCGGGGGAAACCCAGGTTGCTTTATGGCAGTCCTTATGAGGGAACAGTGACCCGCCCACAATCAGATTGAAGGATCTGCACGTGTCCATAAATCGTTCACCATTGTCATTAATCACACCCAGGGCATGCTTACCCTTGATGTCTTCGTATCCCGTGTTGTCAGATCCGATCTTGGCATTGAGATCGCCAGTGATTATAGTTACATCGCCTTTTGGAATGCCATAGTTGTATGTAGTTGTCCATAGAATGCGTCTTTATCTGCCTCATCCGCTGTTTCAGTTGGAGCGTAGCATTGTATCAGGGAGACGTTTCTGACCTGGGTTTTCAGACGAATAGAGATTAGCCTATCTGAGATAGGGTTCCAGGTGAGTAAGCTTCTTCTTGTTTGTTTATCCAACAATAAAGTAGTATTCCAACCCCACTAGAGCGAGCCTCACCCGCTGGCTTGCCAGAGTATATAAAAGTACAGCCGTCCGTTAAAGTATGCTCCCCACTGTCCGACCAGCGTACCTCGCTTAAACCCAGAATGCTAATGTTATAAGTGTGCATCTCCTTGTGTGCCTGCGCTAGTTTTGAGGGTTCCAGTAGCGTCCTAACATTCCAGTATCCAATTCTAGTCCTTGATTTCATGCCAAATGTCGTCATCGTATATTTCCGTCCGGTATGTTTCGTGTAACTTTCATTAATCAGTTAAGTCAGATGTGCAGGTGATTAGCCCACAATATCCTATCCTAGTGGCGGGGCTGCCACCTATGCCTCCAGGCCGGCAGGTTTTCTGTCAGGGTGTCCGTCCCTATTCTCATTTTTGTTCTCATTTGTCGCCTATCTCGACACGCAAAGTCACTATCTAGTATCTCATCAAGCGGTACTCAGATGACAGCGAGAACCCCTTTTCGACCGGCCGCAATTTTGCATCAACAGGTCTTGACATCGTAGAGGTTATATAAATTCGCATAGCGATGTCCTGCTGCCTAGGCAGCTTTGGACCGAGCCTTACTAAATTCAGGCCCAGCGGAGCCACTACTAGGGCTCCCGCCGATGATCAACTATGCAGATGATAAATACCTACTCATCATTAACACATAAAAGGAGAAAATATGCCTCCGCTTGTGTCCAATATTTCTTCTTCTTCTTTCGAATAGGCCTACTTTGGGCCACGCTTGTTCAACTGTGGGGCTTTGATTTTTGCCCAGTGTTGTCACATCTTTTGCCGGTGTAACTTCTTTATCTTTTCTGTCCGGGGGTACCTTTCCTTCGGGATTTTTCCTGAAATCCACGGACTTTCTTCAGGGTTCTTGTCACAGACTGTCTGTTTTCGAGATCAGTTATTCCCAGTTCTTTAATATCCTTCTCGGTTTCTGTCAACCAAGTGCTACTAACCTTCTTGTTTTGTCAGTAAGTGAAAAGACGGTTGGTTAGTTGGTTTGGAAGCAATCTTGCAACGTGGCCATAGAAAGCTACCCTTCTTTTCATTGCACTGTCAGAAATCCACTCTAAATGTTTGTAGAACTCAGAGTTATGATCTCTATTAGCTTGAGAATTGTTTCCAGCACCTTTTTACAATTCAGCAACGATAGAGTTCTGTCCAGCTGCCTTATTATTCTTAAGAAATTGAGTTATCTGGCCAACTTCTTCCAATGAAGTGTGGTTTGTTTGTAGTCGAAGTCTTGGCTGGGTGCATCAAATTTGAGTAGATTTTTATAGTACTGAGATAAAAGGTGGCAGTAGTTCTTGTCCTTAAAAGCCAGTTTGCCATGTGTGTCTGGGAAGTAGAGGCTTGGCGGAGCGTATTTTCTGAGTGTCTGCTTGAAGGTTCCGAGGAAACCCTTGGAGTTATTTTAGCAAAGGTCTTATCGATTTGGGTTAGCTTGTTTTGTCTGAAGGCCCGTTTGTTTCCTCGAATTATCTTGGCTGTACCCAGGCTGTCTGTCTTTGGGCTATTGCATTGTCACAGTCTTAAGTCCACCACGGATGCTTGATGTGAGTCTCCTTGAGTTGGTCCCAGATCTGTATTGTTCAGTCTCTGATTTTCTTCTTGACTGTTTTTTATTCGCTGTATGTCAAATCTTGCCATTTTGAAGATTCTGTGTATTCTAGTGTTTCTAGGCTGGAGTCCTGTTTTGATTTTTATGAGTCTGAGTCCAGATTGGCGTTTCTTGGTACCTTCGCGTTTTGTATTTCCTTTTCAGATTTTCGTGAAATGGGCACAGGTTCTATCTGGAATTCGCCCAGATTGGTATTAGGTGAAATCCAAGTCTTGTGATAAGTGTTTGAAGGCTGTAGACTTCATGAGCAATCCAAATGTCCTACACAGATCCACCAACCGTTCTCAGTTGCGGTTGGTTCGCTTATGCGCCGGATAATTGCCAACTATGTTTCTGTATTTTTTCTCTCTTCCCAATTGAGCATTGAAGTCACCAAGCAGTACGACGGTGTACCTCTCTGGAAGTTTAGAGATGATATCTTCTAAGTCTTCCCAGAATGTATCAGTACGGTCTGGATTGTGTCTGTTGTCCTGGTTGATTGGGGCATGTACATTGACTCATCCCTAAGGCATGTTGGCGCGGACTCCGCAGAATCCGCATGTCCGTTAACGTCACAATAGATGACGGTGGATTGGTTACCACCTGTGGTAGTGCATTCAGCGACATTTTCCTCTATGCTCAGTTGAATGAAAAATCTGCTCCAGAATCTTTGAAAAATAAGATAGCAGTAGGCAGAGATGTCATTTTCCGGAGCCACCGCCACAGCTTCTGGTGACCTCCATCGTGATCACTCCCCGTGGCTCGCTCCAGAGAAAACCGAAGCTCAATTACTTAGAGGAAGGAAGAAAATAGGCTCCATCATGTTCAAAACAGAACATGAAACAATCATACCCAAAAAAGCTATAAACTATATGGGAATCACCATAGACTCTTTTAATCTAGGCTCTATTAACATAGGCTCAATACTTGGGCTGCACTCGAAAGGCTCATGCCAAACGTGGGAGGGCCAAAAAATAAACGAACAAACGAAGAGTGTTGTGCACAGTGGTCCACTCCACTATGCTGTGCGGTGCTCTATTATAGAACAATGCCATGTAAAAGTCTAACGCGATACAAAAGTTGACATAAATTCAAAGGAAGATGACACTGAGGACGTGCAGTGCATACAAGACGGTGTCAGGAGACGCGGTTCGTAATAGCGGGGATGCCGCCTATACAGCTCTTAGCGAGAAGAATCGCTGTATTACAAAGCTCTAAAAACGGTAGTCAGGCTGGAGACAGAAATCTACGAAAGAAGACTGCGAGGTCACAACTGTACACAAGCTGGCAACAAATATGGAGCAATTCAAACAAAGTAGAATGGACTCGACTGTTAATCGCCCAAGTACAACTATGGGCGACAAGAAAACATGGAGCATAGCCACGTGTGCTTCAGAGAGTACCTGCGCGGCATAAGCCGTGCCTCAGACGGCTCGGGTGTATACTGCGGGAAAATGGACAGTGTACAACACATAATCTTCGATTACCCCAGGTGGACACCAGAAAGAGACAAATGGGCAGACAGAACCCAAGCAAGGTTGGAAGTGAGAACACTTACTGACATAATGCTAAGGTCGAAGCTGGACTAAATATCAACAGTTTATAGCTACCGACATATTAGGAGAAAAAGAAAACGACGAACGAATCGCATTGATCGAAAACGCATATAAGTACCTGAACCTCTAATCATCCACAGTGGAGGGAGAAAGTAAGGTCTTAAATTAACCCAAATCGTAGACACCTTTGGAAATTGATAAATAGACAACGTCATCTTGAAGCTAAGTGCCATGAGGAGGTACCAATATGCTCGTGTTTTTTCAGGGGGCCACTTGTCAAGTCAACTTAATGTGCTTGCTACGTCAAGTCCAGACAGACTGGCAAGACCAGACAGTCTAGATAGGTCATACAAGACCGGACAGACAAAACCAGGCAAACAAGACCAGGCGGACAAAACCATATAGATAAACTTGACAGACAAGCTTACACAATTAAGACTGGTTAAAGTCTTAAGTGAATAATATCGCGTATATAGTTGAATTATTTTAAGGAGAAATCACTTAACAAGAGCCCTATAAGTAGGAAAAGATAACATGTTCTGGACTCACCTCCAACTCTGAGGTCCCCCCTCATTTCATTTTTGACTCCCCTTTTACTTGTCCATTTCCTATTTCAACTTGTCTGGCTTATCAACTGTCGGTTAGATGATGTGACCGGATGTCTGGTACTGATAACAATTTCCTGTAGACGTGACCGGATGTCTGACACAGGTAACAATTTTCTGTTTGGCTTATCAGCTGTAGACGTGACCGAATGTCTGGCAGTGATAACAATTTCTTTTAGGCGTGACCGGATGTCTGAATAGTGGAATAATAGATAACAAATATTACTTCTCAAAGGAATGATAAGATAAACTTAATAAAGACGGAACAAAGCTTGAATATATAAATATACTCAACCCTTCCGGAACTCTATAATACTAATGAGTCTTTTTAGGACTACCAAAAACAAATCTCTTATGAAATTTGTCAGTTATTCTATAGCTTTCAGTCCACCTTCGTGGCACTCAACAAAAACCATAAAAATAACATTGATTTTTAAGATCATGTCTTTCCGATACCTTGAGTGGATAGCCATCTGTGGACGCGTTTCGAGATTTATCTCTCATCAGCACAGCTTTGCTTCCATGAACAATATTTTGTAAATCACTCACTTGAAAACCCATGTGTTGATTAGGGTTAGATGTTTTTAATTTTGACATTTTGTGAGAGAGACATGAACTTAGCAGGTTATTGATATAAATGATAAATTTTGAATTGGTAAAACCATACAACATTATAGATAATCAGATATACTTAATAAAGTCTTCCGGACGTCCGGACCGTCTTTATTAAGTTTATCTGATTATCTATAATGTTGTATGGTTTTACCAATTCAGAATGATAAGATTGTAAAATAATGAAAACTTTACATACATTTTGAATTAGGTTTGGCGATAAATTTCCAGCGCTGTCTTTAAGTCCGTGGTGATAATTCCCCAACCATCGAGCTTGATTTTTATCTGATGCGTTAAGAGATATGAATGGCTTTGATGATTTGAATAAGTAGGTCTAGATCGCTCACATCGAATGATTGCATTTAAAGTCCTTTTGTCGTAAATTTTCCAATCACATTGAATCCCTGAACATCAATAATAAATCGTCGATCCATATAAATGAGATGCTACTTTATCAGTATTGGTCCCAGCAACTTTTCCAAATGATTGATTTACTTTTACGAAAACGTGCCGGGGTCCAGCAGAGCATCCAAGCTTATGCCAGTTTAAGAACAGAGAATCCAGCTATAGAATTAATAGTTCAGGGATTGATGTAGATAGTTTTATTAGTAAATTGAATAGTCGTTGTACGAGAATATACATGCTCAACAAATGACCCCAGATATAATTCTCGATGGATCTAACAGTCCCATATATTCACACGGCAACACTATGAAGTTTATTTCCGTTTAAGTAAATACCTTACAGCCCTTCACTTCAAATTTTATAATTTCCTCATAATCCTCAATTGACGGGCTAACTGCCGTTAACACATTAATGAGGGTTAGGCTGTATCAGCTTTTAAATAGCTTTTAGTAAACTTTAATCAGCTTTTAATCAACTTTAATAAGCTTTAATCAGATTTTAATGAGATTTAATAAGCTCCTAACCAGCTTTAATACACTAAAAGAGTATGTAGCTCCACGCTTAACGGGATGTGAGGTCTATGTAACCCCACGCTAAACAGGGTGTGAGATTTTTGTTGCCCCACGCTAAAGAGGGTGTGACGTATATTTTTAATCAGCTTTTATCAGCTTTAATCTCATTGGGATAGGTTAGTTGGGTTAGCATTAGGTTAGTTCGGTTAGGTTACAAGAGGCTCGCAAGCACCGTGCTCGTTGAAAAGTTGGGAGAGCTGACCGGAAAGCTATTACTCGGGAGATGGCTCGAGGAAGCACACCGCTCGAGCTGGCCGCGGAGGATCTTACCGGGGAGTTCGTGAACAGGGTGGTTGAGGGCAAGAGCAAGCGTCCCTCAAAGACGTCTGTTCTCAGGGGGGCGGAAGCCGGTTTATTGGTGGACGCAGGAAGTGGCGCTAGCGAGACGCGTGGCGGTGGCGTCTAGGCGTCAACTTCAGAGGGCGCGGCGTAGAGGAGAGCCGTATGAGTGTTTGTTCACGTTGGAACGCGCGGGCGCGGTGGTATGTGCGGGCGCGGTATAGGTGACGAGTTCGTGTTCACATTGGCCGCCAAGCGTTTGCGCGGGTGTGACCTGTTATCAGGTTAAGTTAGGTTAGTATACTAACCTAAGTTTAAGTTTTGGTTAGTATACTAAGCTGAACAGCATTAATAAACTCTTCTGTATTGAAAGACATAATGAAAACATGCTATCGTTTCTAGCGATAAGTTGGTACTGGTTGAACTTACAGACGTCGCGAGTGAATCGCTCGTTCCGCCGCTAATTCGACGTGAACACACACAAACATCTACCGCGATTGATATTGCCGCGAGCGCGCCGCGCGGCAGTCGTTAGCTTGCCCGCTACTTAGACTGCACGTGCGTTTCGTACGTGAACACTTCGATATTACGCCATATGTTTGATATTTCGTGACCGCGCCCGCCACCGCGCCCGCGAGTCAACGTGGATGAGCACTGAGCTGCGGAGGAACGGACGTGAGAACAGGACCGTGGTGATTTTCAACGAGCGATTACGCTGAGCAAGTACCAGCAGTGGCAGGAACTCTGCCTCCTGGTCGGCCGCGATCCGTCGGGCTTGCCGTACCGTAACGTCACCGGTCGGTTCGGGCACCTAGGGAAGGGTCCGGATGCGTGCGTGATGGGTGAGACCGAAGCCGTGGTTGACCACCTTTTTCCCGTCATGGCGAGGAGGGTGGGACGCGCTGTCGTGGGGCGGTACATTGGGGTGGACTCCTTCACCGTGGAGCGGTAGCCTCATTATCCGCAAAAAAAGCACCCGGTCCAGACGGGCTGCCTAACGAGCTGTTCCGCTTGGCAGCAGGGGGGGGCCTCGAAGGACAGCAGGGGGGAACCTGTCGACGTCTGCAAGAGATGCAAGAGGGAGTGTTTCCCAGGTGCTGGAAAAAAGCTATTTTCGCCCTTTTTCCAAAGCCGGGTAAGGATCTCCCGACGCCTGGTCCATACAGACCGATCTGTTTGTTGGACGGGGAAAAATTGCTGGAAGGGTTGCTTCTATGGCGGTCACAAGCCGCTATAGAGCAAGGGGGCGGACTCGCTCCGGAGCAGTTCGGCTTTCGTGAAGGGGTTGGGACGGATGCCATTCAGGCTGTCCTTGATCCCAGTCCTTGATCTAACTGAGGGTTTGCGACGGGCACTGCGCTAGGTGGCCATTAAAGTCGCCCGGGCTTGCCGCATTGTCAGCAGTGACGTCGTGGAGGTCACATCGCGGATTCCTTCCGCGGACCTCCTCGTTATAGAGCGCGCGTCGGTGAGTGACGCAAGAACATCTGGTGGGAACCGTGGGGAGGCAAGGAGAGTTGGTCAGGCAACTACTTGCCTGCTGGCCGGAGAGGTGGTCACGCGGCGGAAACGGCGCGTGGACCAGTC
Source organism: Phosphuga atrata (assembly GCA_944588485.1). NCBI lineage: Eukaryota > Metazoa > Arthropoda > Insecta > Coleoptera > Silphidae > Phosphuga > Phosphuga atrata. Next base: position 6,052,146 of record OX155901.1, read on the forward strand.
GCCTCATCCCTGATTTAATTCGGTGGATGGGGCGACGGCTGGACGAGGCGGGCTCATACTTCTTCACCCAGCTTCTTACCGGACACGGGTCCTTCGGAGCGTCCAGACGACAGGTGCACATCCTGTGGAGAGCGCGTGCGCGACGACGCGGAGCACACTCTCTTGGCGTGTCCGCGTTGGGAGAGGGAGCGACAGGCCCTGGCGTCGGCCCTGGATGGGGAAGTCACGGTCGAAGCCGTGGAGTGTGGCCTCGTTGGCGGGCGGTGTGGGCGGCCTTAAGCCGATTCGCGACTTCATCCATGCGGGCTAAGGAGTTCCCTGGGTGGGAACAAGGGCGGTAGGGTTTTTCCTTTTTTGTTTCGTTTTATTTTTGTTGTTATTGTAAATGCTATTGCATAGCATCTTGTATTTTTCTATGTAAATCCTGTTGTGCTATTGAATAAAACTCATCTGTTGCCCGTTGCGGGCACCACGACTCGAATGGTGGGCAGAGGTAGTAATGCCATCGTTGGCTGTCCCTCTGTCCTTCCGTTTCAGTGGAGCCACTTGAGAAAAAAACGGGAGGCTAAGACTGAAACGCGCTCCATTCTTAACCTCCCGTAAAACCTAACCTAACCCTACTAACCTAATGCTAACTCAACTAACCGGAAGTCGCCATGGTCACTGGAAGTGGCCAGGGTCAAGGTCAAGGTCAGAGAGGAGGCGAGTCCTATAGTAATTTACTCCTATAGTAATCGAGATTAGATTAATCTTGTTGCTTGCTATATGCTATGAGCAGTTAGGAAGCAGATTATTATTAATCTTGTTTCCGAGTTTAGGTTGAGGTTTGTGAGACTAAAATTAAAGACATCAATAGAGATTCTAGATTTAGAGACATCTAGACTAGAGACCAGAGACATCTAGATTTTCTAATTAAATTAACTTTCCTAAGTCTCAAAGAAATGAATAAGGAAAGGCACAAAATTGCAACGTGGAAAAAAGAAATTGCAATGTGGAAGTACCTATCAACCCGAGAACGATAACTGGACATATGCTTAAAGCAAAAGAAAATTGGATTCAAACACAACAATATATTCATTATATTATCGAATCCAAAATAACCGATGATGCGAGGGAACAAAATATTAAGATTAAGAGAAATTAAATTTAAATAATTCACCCGAAACTCCGAGGCCATGCGACTAGCAGTACCAGAGCTCACAGTTGTGTTTCTAGGGGACTTGTCTGTCTAGTCTTGTCTGTCTAGTCTAGTCTTGTCTGCTAGTCTTGTTTTGTCTGTCTAGTCTTCTCTCTCAAGTTTTTTCTGTCTAGTCTTCTACGTCTAGCAACTCCAATTGACTTGAATGTATAATAAATTAGTTATTAACTAAAAAATTATGTAGTCTACTAGTCCAGACTGTACTCTGCTAGACTAGTTTATTATATAAGAGGTTTCTGATGACACGATCTCTATATCAAAGAATTCTCTTCAAATAAGGCTAGAGATATTCGACTAGAGTAAGCACATAAATCTAGACAGATAAAACTATACAGAGCATATTACACAGATAAATCTAGCTCGTCAAGATAAAACAGACCAAGTATGATATACAGGTTTATAACTTTTAATAAATTCCTAATAAAAAAATGTAACTTTGATAATAAAATCGTTGAAGGAAAAGGTAAATATGTGCAAGAAAGGTAAAAAAGTTTTAGACCTATACAGTAGGAGGTACGAAAAAAAATGTAATAAAAATTACAATTTCATACAACATTGTGGTAGATGATAAAAATTTCATCGTATCACCATTAAATGTTGGTAAGTGGTGATATAAAGATTAAAATTTAATAGTTTTATGTGTCGGACTTTATATGAGTAATGTAGGCACATAGCTCGAAATAATTTCGAATTCAATAGAATGCAAGCTTTGCACACCGAGCCACTCTATAAGGACAACTTAACCTTTCAGTCAATAAAACACGTTTATCGAGATATACCCGACAACAATAACCTGAAAATAGCGCAACGACTGATTAACATAAAAATGTTTATAATTCGGTTGCAATTCTAAGTTAACTATAAATTAACGATTTAACAAACACACACACATACTTTTATTTCTTTTGCTCACGACTATTAACAGTCGACAAGTTATACGGTTCGAAACAACAATCTGCTCACTTCGAAAGCTTTTTAAATATAAACGACGAATTAAACAGTTTTATGCGCATGAGTTATTCATGTCAGTAAAAGTTTCGGATTCAATAAATGAATGGGACACTAATCGAGATCATTAACATTCTGTCAACGATAACTGAAAAAACAACAAGGCTACGTTAACAATTGCAGAATTTTTAATAAAATTGGTCAAAACTTTCTTGTCTTGTCTCTTCAGATTTGATTGTCCAGTCATGTCTATCTAGTATAATCTGTTTTGTCTAGAAATGCAATATTAAAACTAGTCTGACAAAACGTTCCAGACAAATCTAATTAATCAAGTATTGTCTGCAATTATATTTAGTGCTTGATATATTGGGGTGCGTGTGTGTATTGTGTGCGAATTCGTGAAAGGCCGTCTCGGTGCGTCTCTCTGTCGCTCCTGTTGGCCAGTCGCGTTTTTTTATTTTCGGTCCTCTCCTCTCGTTCGGTCTACTATCGCGCTCCTGAATTTAAAACAGTGAATATTTCAGGGCTGTCACCGTTCGCAATTTGACAACATGATTGCGCTTTAGACTCGTATATTACGCCGGAACGTACATCAGCTGCTCTTTCACGGAACAGGGACCGCGAAAAATATTTACGCATACTTTCACCTCGAAAATATATAAATTCTACTCGATTCTTTTTTTGTCTGTATTTCTCTCGAAAATTTATTTATTTTCAAATGAAATAAATTTAATGCAACTATAATTGCAATTGTCTTGTCAATGTGGATATTTAATACATCTAGCAAAGCAAGACAGACTAGTTAGATACGACTAGATAGACAAGACTAGACACACAAGACTAGATAGACATGACTAGAAAGATAAGACGAGATGGACAAGACACAATAAATCTGCTATTCCACTTTGGCTATCGCATATTTTACATTTATTCAGAATGGGCAGCCCGGACGGTTAGTGGAAACCGCCCTAGTAGTCGACCAGGATTCGAACCCGGTTCTACCGCATTGAAAGGTGGATATGTTGTCAACTACACAAGACAAGACAAGACAAGACTAGACAGACAAAACTTGTCAGAGAAGACTAGGCAGACAAAACAAGAATATACAGACAAGACTAGATATACAAGACTATAAGATGTCTGCTATAGTTATGGAACTAATAGACCACAACAATTTTATATGACTTTACAACAACACTGGAATATCTTAATGGTATCATCTTCCAATAGTACAGAAGTTGGTGTTATGGGTTTGGATGGAGATAAATGGATGCAGTGGATTCTAGAGGATTCAAGTCGTGCAGAATTTTTTATTGTGCTGTGTTTAGGCAGCTGTCAATGCGGTGTTTTTAAGCATTCCACAAAAGAGTTTCAAGATAGTGTTTAGAAGGGTTTTAAATATTGAATTTTGTTAAGAGATACTAAATTTAAAGTGTTCTCGAAGTTTCTTATCGTTTTTTTTTTGTAAAAATTCGTTTGGAACATTTGGATTTTGACGGTTCAAAACTCGATAGTTGATTTTGTGGTTTATTCGAGTTTCAAGCAACTCCAATATAAAGATGCCAAGGGAATTAAGATCAAGTATACCCTCTAAAAAGCATTTTGACCTTTTACCAACGTCTCTAAATAGTTCTGAATTTGAGAATTTCTTATCAGAAGTTATAAAGAAGCAAATAGAACCCCTGCAACTGGTTATTACTGATTTAACAGTACATATAAAAGAATTAACTATATCCCTGAACAACGAAAAGTTAAGAAATGCAGCGGTTCTAACCGCGCAATCCTCACTAGAAACAAAAACAAAAAGTATAAATATGTCAAACGATAATGTACGAGAATTTATTTCCTCGGATAGCGACAGTGAGTCGAGTCCAATGCCCAAGACAGCAGAAAAAATTCGCATAGCTAAGGATAGTAAAAATAACATAAACAATAACAAATTGACGGAACCAAAAAATCCTACAATTAAACTGATTGGGAACGAAAACGAAAACAAAAATGAAGATAACTGGGTGACACAACGTTCCAAGCGGAGAAGCAGAAACTTGAAAACAGTAGTTGGCACTAGTGACGACATTACTCAAATAAGAGCAGCTGTAAGATACCAGCACTTACATATCTATAGACTAGATCCGAAGCTAACAACAAGTGATATTGTTGAATATCTTGGAAGGAAGAACTTCGACAAAGTAACATGTGAGAAGATCGTGTCCAGGTATTCTATTCTTCTATTCCTTCTTCAAAATATCTGCTCCAATTGAAGATATCGATAATTTAATAAAGCCAGAAATATGGCCTAGAAATACCTGTGTCAACCGTTTTTTAGCAAGTCTCTCGAAAATATCGAGCAAGCTGCAATAACTCATGGAAAATCCGCTACACTCGAAGTTAATCAACCCGAAATCAAGACAAAACATATAAAAATTAAAAAAGAAAACATCAGCTTAATAAATTTAAATACTCAATCAATCCGAAACTCAATTGATAGAATTGAATTTATGATAATTGTAAATACTTAGTTCTCACAGAACACTGGCAGACTGCAAAACAGCTACAAACATTAAAATTTAATAATTTTCACCTAGCCTCAAGTTTCTGCAAAGAAGAAGGAAGACATGGTGGAGTAGCTATCTTCTGCCACGAAAATATTAATTTCAAAATTAGAAGCGATATAAATTCTTGCTCAGAGACCTATTCAATTGAATGTACTGCAATAGAAACTATAATCAATTCAAACACAATATTAATCATTGGTATATACAGAACACCGTTAGCAGATATTAAACATTTTTTCGAGAAATTACATAGACTACTTGCCAACATCACAATCGAAGGGAAACAATTTATTATAACGGGTGACTTTAACGTCGACTTTTTAAAACGATCGAAAAATAGTCGTCAACTCAATTGCTTGTTGGAATCCTTCAATGCTAAACCTACTTTAAAAGAAGCTAGCCAAACACGTGCCTGGATAATATAGTGGTTTGTACAAACTTAACGTATGTAGTAAAGACTCTAAATTATGAAATCTCAGACCACTTGGCACAACAAATAACCTTTAAAACAAATAAAAACCAACAAACACATCACACATGCCGAAACTATAATGAGGAAAATAAGAATCAATTTAAGCTAGCTTTGAGTGAGGAAACTTGGGAAGAACTTCAAGCAATAGAAGATAAGGATGTAAATTCGCAGTGGGACAAATTTATAGAAATATTCAAAATGCATTTCAACAAATGCTTCCCTATAAAAAAAATTAAGAATAATCAAGAGAAAAAAAAAAGATATTTCAAAATAAGGGGCTACATACATACATATGGGTTCTGGACTCCTAGGTGGAGCATAGAGCCTCCATAAGCACCCTCCAGCGGACCCTATTCTGGGCCATTGCTTTGGCTTCACTCCAAGAGGTTTTCTGGGCTTTTAGTTCATCTAACACTGTTCTCCTCCATGTTTGAGCCGGTCGTCCTCGTCGTCTCGTTCCTTGGGGATTCCAGTCCAGTGCTGCCCTTGCAATGTCGTCTGGTTTTCTTCTTAGAATGTGGCCGATCCATCCCCATTTTCTTTTCTTAATGTCGTGCTCTATTGTTTCTTCTCCGCATCGTTTAAGAAGTTGCTCAATAGTAATTTTCTGTGGCCAGAAGATTCTGAGGATGATTCGTAGACATTTGTTAGCGAAAACCTGAAGTTTATGTTTTGTGGCATTAGTGTTTTTCCAGGTCTCACATCCATATAAGAGGATTGCTTTGAAGTTTGTTCTATATAAACGCAGCTTGCTCTTTGTTTTTATGATGTTGGACCTCCATATTGTGTTTAGTTGCCTGAATGCCATCTGTGCTTTTTGAATTCTGTTTAGAATGTCTAGGTCTGTTCCGCCCGTCTCGTTGAGAATGCGTCCTAGATACTGAAACTTTTCTACATTCTCAATTGGTTGGTCGTTTATTTGAAACGGTGCGTCGTTATTTGTGTGCATTCGCATCGCTTTTGTTTTTGAGACATTTATTTTCAACCCTATCTTCTGTGCCATGTCTGATAGTAGGGTGAGTTGTCTTTGCATACTTTCATAGTTATGCGAAAAAAGGCAAATGTCGTCTGCGTATTCGAGATCTTTGAGATTAGAGTAAAGAGACCATCGAATACCATCGTTTGCTCTGCAAGACTTTTCCAGGATATAGTCAAGAGCAATGTTAAAAAGCAAGGGAGAGAGCACACATCCTTGCTTCACTCCTGATCTCACCAAAAAAGATTTCTATGTGCTCCGCTATGCAGGATACTACATGATACGTCATGGTACAGTTCTCTAATCGTGTCGATGATTTTTGTTGGCACGCCTCTTGTCCGTAGTATCTTCCATATAGCAGAGTGGGATAGGCTGTCAAAAGCACGTTCAAAGTCGATGAAAACAAGATATAGTGGCGATCGCCATTCAACGGATTGTTCTATAATTATTATTGTTGAATTTATGTGGTCTATGCATAAACGGTTTGGGCGGAAGCCTGCTTGGTTTGGACCCAGTATGGGTTCGAATGCTTCTGCCAGCCTATGTTGGATTACACTTGCAATATTTTTGTTTATGGTGTTTAACAGCGTTATTCCTCTCCAATTTTTGCATTGCGTTAGGTCTCCTTTCTTTGGCAGTTTGATAATGAGACCATGTTTCATTTCTGCTGGAATTTCTTGGTTTGGACAGGGTGTGTAAGACGCTCAGTAAGAAAGCCTACTGTCGCCGCTACCTCAAGAGGTTTTTGAGTGTACCAGAATTATTGCACTTTTACTTTGCTGAAATTCAGTCAATTCTTTCATATGGTATAATAGCTTGGGGGACTTCACCAGAGTGGCCGAAAGTTTTGAAAGCACAGAAACGGATACTAAGAGCCCTTCTTGGTTTACCGGCTTATACATCGTGCAGGCCTCACTTTACTAACTTAAAAATTTGAACTGTATTAAGTCTCTTCATTCTTGAAACCATTTGTTATATACACACAAATAAGCAATTAATTCCTAAACATCAGGATAATCATAATTATAATACTAGAGGATGCATGAAACTATATACCCCCTATTCAAGATTGACTGTCTGCAGTAAAGCGCCCGCTGTTGCTGGAATCTACTTATATAACAAGCTACCTACAAGTCTTACCCAGGAAGTCGATCAGAAAGTTCAGGAAAAAAATGAGACACATTCTTATTTCAAAATGTTTATATACGATTGATGAGTATGTTTAACTATTTTAATCATTGTATTGACTTACCAATATGTATCTTTATATATACATCTTTTTTTGGTTAATAAATTAACTTGAATTTGAATTTGAATTTGAGCATCTACCGCCGACCTTCCTTCCCTGAACCCATATTGTCTGTCCGAGAGCTGTTTGCCATTATCAAGCTCTGCCTTGATTCTATCAAGCAACATGTTCAAGGAGCTTTCCTGTGACATCCAGTAAGAAAATGGGGCGATTTTTTTCCTTCCTTAGGAGCACGAGATTGGCCTTTTTTCCACTTTTCTGGGAAAATGCTGTTTATTGTTTCTAAAATGAAGTTTGGCTGGCTGTTTACCACAATTTTGATAATTTCTGGATGAAGGTTATCTGGGCCTGGTGTTCTGCCGTTTCTAAGTCATTTAGTGGCGCTAAGCAGTTTTTCCCTAGAGAATTCCAATACTTCGCTTACTTCCGGTAGTTCCCATTCTAGATTTTCGTTAGTTGCAAAGAGGAGCTTCACCGCTTCTATCATTTGTTCCATCGTTAGTTGCACGTTCGGGTGCCTTACCTTGAGCTCCCGTATAGCAATCGAATTCGCGTCACCCCACACATTTGTGTCAATTTTATTGCAAAGTTGTCGCCAGTGTTCCCTTTTGGCTTGGTAGATCTCAGTACGTAGCGTCTTTTTCGATGTGGAATACAAGTTTCTATGCATTTCTACTGACTCTGCGTTTGCCTTTCTTTTAAGATTCCGCTGGTAGGTACGTCTTGCGGCAATACACGAGACTCTCATTTCAGCGATTTTATCGCTCCACCAATATACTTGTTTTCCTTTCCTGTATTTTTTCCTCGGGACAAGAGTGGCATTACATATTCTCTCCAAGGATGAGATTAGTTCTTCAGGGGATCGTTCGTTTGTGATGTTTACTTCCTCCTCCAGTCTATTTATAAATTCTTCATTCATATGTTTTATATGCCAACCAATATTATTTTTATTATTTGATATAATATGTACTATATATACTATATATATGGAGAAATAAGTCTAGACAGACAAGATTAGATAGAAAAGACTAGTCAGACAAGACTAGACAGACAAGACTAGACAGACAAGACTAGACAGACAAGACTAGACAGACAAGACTAGACAGACAAGACTAGACAGACAAGACTAGACAGACAAGACTAGACAGACAAGACTAGACAGACAAGACTAGACAGACAAGACTAGACAGACAAGACTAGACAGACAAGACTAGACAGACAAGACTAGACAGACAAGACTAGACAGACAAGACTAGACAGACAAGACTAGACAGACAAGACTAGACAGACAAGACTAGACAGACAAGACTAGACAGACAAGACTAGACAGACAAGACTAGACAGACAAGACTAGACAGACAAGACTAGACAGACAAGACTAGACAGACAAGACTAGACAGACAAGACTAGACAGACAAGACTAGACAGACAAGACTAGACAGACAAGACTAGACAGACAAGACTAGACAGACAAGACTAGACAGACAAGACTAGACAGACAAGACTAGACAGACAAGACTAGACAGACAAGACTAGACAGACAAGACTAGACAGACAAGACTAGACAGACAAGACTAGACAGACAAGACTAGACAGACAAGACTAGACAGACAAGACTAGACAGACAAGACTAGACAGACAAGACTAGACAGACAAGACTAGACAGACAAGACTAGACAGACAAGACTAGACAGACAAGACTAGACAGACAAGACTAGACAGACAAGACTAGACAGACAAGACTAGACAGACAAGACTAGACAGACAAGACTAGACAGACAAGACTAGACAGACAAGACTAGACAGACAAGACTAGACAGACAAGACTAGACAGACAAGACTAGACAGACAAGACTAGACAGACAAGACTAGACAGACAAGACTAGACAGACAAGACTAGACAGACAAGACTAGACAGACAAGACTAGACAGACAAGACTAGACAGACAAGACTAGACAGACAAGACTAGACAGACAAGACTAGACAGACAAGACTAGACAGACAAGACTAGACAGACAAGACTAGACAGACAAGACTAGACAGACAAGACTAGACAGACAAGACTAGACAGACAAGACTAGACAGACAAGACTAGACAGACAAGACTAGACAGACAAGACTAGACAGACAAGACTAGACAGACAAGACTAGACAGACAAGACTAGACAGACAAGACTAGACAGACAAGACTAGACAGACAAGACTAGACAGACAAGACTAGACAGACAAGACTAGACAGACAAGACTAGACAGACAAGACTAGACAGACAAGACTAGACAGACAAGACTAGACAGACAAGACTAGACAGACAAGACTAGACAGACAAGACTAGACAGACAAGACTAGACAGACAAGACTAGACAGACAAGACTAGACAGACAAGACTAGACAGACAAGACTAGACAGACAAGACTAGACAGACAAGACTAGACAGACAAGACTAGACAGACAAGACTAGACAGACAAGACTAGACAGACAAGACTAGACAGACAAGACTAGACAGACAAGACTAGACAGACAAGACTAGACAGACAAGACTAGACAGACAAGACTAGACAGACAAGACTAGACAGACAAGACTAGACAGACAAGACTAGACAGACAAGACTAGACAGACAAGACTAGACAGACAAGACTAGACAGACAAGACTAGACAGACAAGACTAGACAGACAAGACTAGACAGACAAGACTAGACAGACAAGACTAGACAGACAAGACTAGACAGACAAGACTAGACAGACAAGACTAGACAGACAAGACTAGACAGACAAGACTAGACAGACAAGACTAGACAGACAAGACTAGACAGACAAGACTAGACAGACAAGACTAGACAGACAAGACTAGACAGACAAGACTAGACAGACAAGACTAGACAGACAAGACTAGACAGACAAGACTAGACAGACAAGACTAGACAGACAAGACTAGACAGACAAGACTAGACAGACAAGACTAGACAGACAAGACTAGACAGACAAGACTAGACAGACAAGACTAGACAGACAAGACTAGACAGACAAGACTAGACAGACAAGACTAGACAGACAAGACTAGACAGACAAGACTAGACAGACAAGACTAGACAGACAAGACTAGACAGACAAGACTAGACAGACAAGACTAGACAGACAAGACTAGACAGACAAGACTAGACAGACAAGACTAGACAGACAAGACTAGACAGACAAGACTAGACAGACAAGACTAGACAGACAAGACTAGACAGACAAGACTAGACAGACAAGACTAGACAGACAAGACTAGACAGACAAGACTAGACAGACAAGACTAGACAGACAAGACTAGACAGACAAGACTAGACAGACAAGACTAGACAGACAAGACTAGACAGACAAGACTAGACAGACAAGACTAGACAGACAAGACTAGACAGACAAGACTAGACAGACAAGACTAGACAGACAAGACTAGACAGACAAGACTAGACAGACAAGACTAGACAGACAAGACTAGACAGACAAGACTAGACAGACAAGACTAGACAGACAAGACTAGACAGACAAGACTAGACAGACAAGACTAGACAGACAAGACTAGACAGACAAGACTAGACAGACAAGACTAGACAGACAAGACTAGACAGACAAGACTAGACAGACAAGACTAGACAGACAAGACTAGACAGACAAGACTAGACAGACAAGACTAGACAGACAAGACTAGACAGACAAGACTAGAGACAGACAAGACTAGACAGACAAGACTAGACAGACAAGACTAGACAGACAAGACTAGACAGACAAGGACTAGACAGACAAGACTAGACAGACAAGACTAGACAGACAAGACTAGACAGACAAGACTAGACAGACAAGACTAGACAGACAAGACTAGACAGACAAGACTAGACAGACAAGACTAGACAGACAAGACTAGACAGACAAGACTAGACAGACAAGACTAGACAGACAAGACTAGACAGACAAGACTAGACAGACAAGACTAGACAGACAAGACTAGACAGACAAGACTAGACAGACAAGACTAGACAGACAAGACTAGACAGACAAGACTAGACAGACAAGACTAGACAGACAAGACTAGACAGACAAGACTAGACAGACAAGACTAGACAGACAAGACTAGACAGACAAGACTAGACAGACAAGACTAGACAGACAAGACTAGACAGACAAGACTAGACAGACAAGACTAGACAGACAAGACTAGACAGACAAGACTAGACAGACAAGACTAGACAGACAAGACTAGACAGACAAGACTAGACAGACAAGACTAGACAGACAAGACTAGACAGACAAGACTAGACAGACAAGACTAGACAGACAAGACTAGACAGACAAGACTAGACAGACAAGACTAGACAGACAAGACTAGACAGACAAGACTAGACAGACAAGACTAGACAGACAAGACTAGACAGACAAGACTAGACAGACAAGACTAGACAGACAAGACTAGACAGACAAGACTAGACAGACAAGACTAGACAGACAAGACTAGACAGACAAGACTAGACAGACAAGACTAGACAGACAAGACTAGACAGACAAGACTAGACAGACAAGACTAGACAGACAAGACTAGACAGACAAGACTAGACAGACAAGACTAGACAGACAAGACTAGACAGACAAGACTAGACAGACAAGACTAGACAGACAAGACTAGACAGACAAGACTAGACAGACAAGACTAGACAGACAAGACTAGACAGACAAGACTAGACAGACAAGACTAGACAGACAAGACTAGACAGACAAGACTAGACAGACAAGACTAGACAGACAAGACTAGACAGACAAGACTAGACAGACAAGACTAGACAGACAAGACTAGACAGACAAGACTAGACAGACAAGACTAGACAGACAAGACTAGACAGACAAGACTAGACAGACAAGACTAGACAGACAAGACTAGACAGACAAGACTAGACAGACAAGACTAGACAGACAAGACTAGACAGACAAGACTAGACAGACAAGACTAGACAGACAAGACTAGACAGACAAGACTAGACAGACAAGACTAGACAGACAAGACTAGACAGACAAGACTAGACAGACAAGACTAGACAGACAAGACTACACAGACAAGACTAGACAGACAAGACTAGACAGACAAGACTAGACAGACAAGACTAGACAGACAAGACTAGACAGACAAGACTAGACAGACAAGACTAGACAGACAAGAGTAGACAGACAAGACTAGACAGACAAGACTAGACAGACAAGACTAGACAGACAAGACTAGACAGACAAGACTAGAAAGACAAGACTAGACAGACAAGACTAGACAGACAAGACTAGACAGACAAGACTAGACAGACAAGACTAGACAGACAAGACTAGACAGACAAGACTAGACAGACAAGACTAGACAGACAATACTAGACAGACAAGACTAGACAGACAAGACTAGACAGACAAGACTAGACAGACAAGACTAGACAGACAAGACTAGACAGACAAGACTAGACAGACAAGACTAGACAGACAAGACTAGACAGACAAGACTAGACAGACAAGACTAGACAGACAAGACTAGACAGACAAGACTAGACAGATAAGACTAGACACACAACACAAGACTGGCAGGTCTATACAAACAAGACCAGACATACAAGATTACACTTACCAGATTGGATGAACAATTTACTTTATTAAACTTTTAAAACTGAGCAAACATACTAGAATCCTATTATTGCTTTTCGTTTTACTATATATTAAAGTTGAAGAAATATTGTTGAAGCTGATTTTGTCATTTAATTTGTAGATGTTATAATTATGATATAAAGCTGCTACGAGAGAAATATTTTTATTGTAGGTTTCGGCCTGTTCTGTGTCTTCGTATAAATCATCGGGTCCAACAATTTTCACTAATTAAAATTGATTGAGCTCAATCAGAAATAATTTTGGAAACGTCCTAAAAATATCAAAAGGAAAACGCCGACCGACATAAATCTTTTATAGTTTTCTTTGTATGCGCGAGCTTTTTTCTTACCGTTTCGGTTGTGAATATCACATTAAATCGAGGAATTTTCTAAAATAGAAATCTTTGAATATCGACGATTTTCAAAAATGATTTTAATTAGAGATTAGAGCAACGAGTTTATTGGTAGTTGGTAGAATCGATCTAAAACAATATTCCGATAATTTTAGAATTTTTTCAAAAGCTCATTGAACCAGAATATATATTGAATCATTTATTATTAGAAAATTTTAAACTATTTAAAAAATAATTTCTCACAAATAGTTGAAATCATTTCAGTATTTGAATTATTATCCTGGGAATTTACAATAAAGTTGCAATCGGTGGCATTTGAGGAATTCCTCCGTCAAAACGGAATTAAAGATCTATTAAATTACCCGCCTTGATTGTAAATGATAGACAAACGACATTATGAAATTGCTTTAGAAATTTATCTGAAAACCGTTGCAATTACTCGCGATTACACGATCCGAGAAAATCGTACGGCAATAAATATCTATCGAACTGCATGGCAGTTTAATAGAAATTATGATTAGTTTGGTATGAATTTAATAAGATAACATAAACTAGCCTCAGGCTACATATTGAAGTCAACGCATATGACATCGCATGAAACAGCCCTATGTATAATTAATATATGATTTATTATAGCTAAATTAATTTTATGCAAAAATAAAAATAGGTACTTACATACTAACGTCACCGCAGCTACAGATTTGAACAACATGGATGGTTAGATTAGGTTATAATGGAGCATATAAATCCAGACTACATATCGCATGGTATTTCGTTCTCTCGCTGCGGTGGCGTTAATACGGAAGTGCCAAAAAAATATATACAATTTTGTTGTTGGTTTTTATAAAAAAATTTTCAATCTAAATCTTTGTAAGTTACAGTGCTGCATAGATCTAATTAATCTATAAATCTGAAATCTTTTATTTTGAAAGTAAAAATGGTAAGGTATAAAATAATTGAATTAGTTAATAAATTTCTTATTAAAATGGTTCGGTTAATTAACGTCGCGCTTCCATTTGGAATGAAATTATGGGCTTATATATAAGTAGCTCTTTAAAAAGGTTTAATACGAGCCCATAAAATCCCATATAAAAGTCTACCAGCAGACAGTTTGTGTAACATTCCTTCGTACCTTAATTTATACACATTTTATATAAATATAGTGTACCAGGCAGTGCTTCGGTTAAAGTTTTTATTGCAATATTTCATATATCTCGTGCCTAGATCTCGAGGACGACCGTTAAAAGCATGAAACCTCAGTCAATTGGAATATCTTTTGATAAACTTTCGCACCAGTCATGACTTAATTATTCAAATGTAATTATCGCAAAAAGTAGCGAATAACGTCCTTTGTTATTCGCTGGCTTTTCCTTTATTGGCAAGCGTTTTGCGAAATAATCTTTTAAACGGATCGTTTCTGTCTGGAGAGAAATGTTTTTCTGTTTTGTTGTTGTTGTTCGACGGCCTGCAATTAGTGTCATGCAAAAATCTAAACATGCGTCATTTCGGACATAATAAAAGCAATTTCATTACGAATACTTTTCTTTTGGCTCGAGAACATTTTCTGTGGAATTTATACTGAAACAATCAACCCTTCCAATTATATACATCATCAAACTTAATTAAATTAAAAAAAAAATCATTAATCAATATTTACAACGGATACCTGTTTATCCAGCATCCAGTTTGTCTTATATTGATAGTCTAGACGTTTTGTTTGTCTAATGTTATCTGTCAAATATTGTTTGGATATACTAGTCTATCTAATAATAAATGCCTGACTTGAAAAGACTTGGCAAACAAAACTTTGTATATTATGTTTTGCCTGTCTAGTTTTGTTTGTCTATTCTTGTCGGTCTAGAGTTGTCTATCTAGTGTTGTCTAGACCTGTCTGTCTAGTCCTCCCTTTTTAATCTTGCCTGTCTAGTATTGTTAGACAATTCTAGTCTATATCTATATTTGCTTCCCCTTTCTTGTCTCTCTATTTTTTTTTTCATCTATTCTTATCTAGGGTTTCTGAATATCCGCACTGTTTCAAAGCCGCGGTTTTCGGTTTTTGAAAATTAAAAACCGCGTTTTCGGTTTCGCGTTCGATTTTTAAGAACTTTTGGTGGTAGTGCCTGATATTTAAACGAGATCATAATTTTCTACAAAAGTTGCCGCTAAGGAAAAATGATCTTTCGGAGTAGGTGGATGTAGCTTTAGTTGTAGAGAGTGCTTGAAACAAAATATTTAATCTTTTTGTTCTCTCAGAAGTTTTGTTATATTTAGCAAACTCCTTTTCATAGAATTGGGATAGCTTGAATAGCTCTTTGTACTTCGTCTTGCAAGGAATAGTTTGGATTGGTCACTTCTTCTAATTCTTCTGAATTTGCGGAACATTCACCTTCGACTTCAATTGTTGTCTGGATAAAGTCGTTCAAAACGATTTTCCGCCAATATAAAAACAGGCTTTGTTTGAACACTCGAAGAATCTAGTAAGCATCTACCCGATTCTGATAATTCCAGATTTTCACAGGTCTTCAAGCGTTCCATGATATTTTTCACTGAAGCTTTGTTTTTATCAGAACCAATTAATTTCTCTTCACATAATCCTATTACACCTTATGCCGTAAATATGTTAGAATACTCGCTGTTGTCGTCGTTTTGTTGTAGAAAACTGATTTTATCGGAGATAAACGAAAATAATTTACTCTTACCAAGTTCTCTTACCATTTGTAAATTACTTTTAATTTCAGCAATTTCTTCGACATAATATTCATTATCCACATCTTCTTTGTGCGATTTTTGAGGAAATAAATCTTCACTGCTGCAGCTGTTTTCTACTTGAGATGATTTCTTGTAAAAAGTGTCGCACACAGCGAGATGAATTGTATGGTTACTGCAAATTTTTGGTTCAGCAGGACAATCTGTACCATTTTTTACGTACCGCCGCGACCCCTCACTCTGCAAGTCACCTTGTCGCGGTGTGAGGGCTTAGTTTCGCAACATACCGTTGGACGTCACGACTGGAACAACTCCGGTCAGGGCGTTCGGCGTAAGGCTAACAACCAAGAACTTCCAAACCCTTAATCCCAAGGTATCATGCGACCCTTGCCGAAAGGACTGGTTGATGGCCAAGTTCAACCGGCCACGCTTACCGAGCTCCTCTGATACCTGGCGACCTCAGAGGGTATCTTACCTTACCACAGCAAGGGGAGCTCTGATGTGGCGGACCTTTAGTTCCCGTGCGACTCGTAGGATTTAAATGAAGAATAAATCAAAATCCAAACAAAAATTCAATCCGTGTGTGCGGGATGTAACCGCCACACAATTGGCGGATCCGAGTGAGGGCACCAGCCGAGAGAGACCAACTCCCAGACTGTCGCCAAAAGTCAAAAAAAGGCGGCAAAGGCAAAATTGTCAGTAACACCGTTACTTCCACCAAGAAAGTAAGCCAAGGGAGACCCGTTCCCAAAATGGCTTCTAAAAGTCAGGGCAAGGTGACCAGTAACACCATTACTCCCAAAAAGCCCACGCCTAAGCAAGAGGAGACAAAGCCGAAGGTAGGCAAGAACAAGACGAGATGAGTACATTCCTTGCCAGCCCTAGGTAGTAGGTATTTGCGCTTCTTAGCAGACGGGCTACAACCCGAGGAAGCTAGGAAGAGAGCAGTAGAGAGAAAGCACCACAAAAACCTACACCACAAACACCTGCCTAAAGAGGGGCTGATTCTATCACACCCCAAGAAAAGACAGCTAAGAGAAAAAAGGGGAACATCCAAACGGGGGCAATGGGAGTGGTCAGTTACCCCAACTGCCCTCCCAAGCCTTCTGGACCAAGCACCAGCTACGCCACCACTGTCAAGGTGGTGAGGGTTGGTGTGATGTCCAGAGACTACCCAAGGAATCCCCTGAGTAAGAAGGACACGCCTGCTCTTGAGCAAGAAATAATAAAGGAGACAGTCGTAAACTGGTCTCACGAGATATACTTTGAAGGAATACACTTCAAACCGTGACTAATCATTGTCGACTGTGCAAACAAACAGACGGCAAAATGGTTGTTGACAAGAGCGCCTATCCTAAGACATTGGGAAGGAGTGGCTCTGGTGGCAAAATTGGGTGATGATATCCCCAAACCACACGTCATCACCATGTTCCTACCTAGGAGCGGGGACCAAACTCCGGAGGCCTCCATCAACTACCTTAGGCCCCAAAACAAAAGACTTAACATATCCGAATGGAGGGCCTCTGGGCGGAAGAAAAGTCCATGGGCGGAAGAACGACGCCACACAAAAAGCAGATGGCGAGGTAGTGGCAGCCACAGCGGTCCCTCCCTCGGAAGTTATGACCGCAACAACGGCCACTTCCGGGGTGGAAGGAATAGCGGTGGCGGCAACTTCCTCGGCTTAAGCTTTAATGGCCATGGCAGAGAACGAGGAAGTCAGCCCAGATTACTGGGAGGACGACCTCGACCTCACACCCATAGACATGAGCACTCCAGCCATGTCTATGGAGGCAGAGGTAGATGTTGTTCTGGTGGTGACAGAGGAGGACTTGCCACACATACCAACAATTTCACAAACCAAGAATGACCAGCAGGCGCACCAAAGTTGTCCAGGTGAATATCCACCATGCCAGACCATGGAGACACAAGTGGGAAGAGACACCGTTAAGATCTCCACAATTCGAGGGTGTTCACAGGGAGGTGTATTATCACCACTAATGTGGAGCCTGGTAGTTGATGAACTACTGGTTAGGCGAGACGACCTAGATATCAAATGTCAAGGTTACGCCGATGACATAGTCATAATGGCCAGAGGGAAGTTTGAGGGAACGTTCTGTGAAATTGTTCAGAGCGGCCTCAAAGAAAACTATAAAAAGTAAAAACTATACTGCTTACAGCCCATACTCGTAGATGGGAAGGCAGTAGAATACCAACAGGAGATAAGGTATCTGGGTATCACACTCTATAGCAAACACCTATGGCATAGACACGCTGAGGCAGGGGTAGGTAAAGCCTAACGCGCCCTAATGTTGTGCAGAAATCTGGCAGGAAAAACGTGGGGTTGTAACTCCACAATCCTGCGATGGATGTACACCATGATAGTGAGACCTGCAATCGCTTATGGGGCAGTTCTGTGGGGAAGTAGAATCAAGCTGGCCTCTATGAGGAAACAGGTTGAGAATATTCAAAGACTGGCGTGTGTCTGCATCACTGGGGCGATGGGGTCGTGTCCGACAGCAGCATTGGAGCTGCTGCTGGATGTGACTCCACTGCACCTTGTGGTGGAAAGGGCCGCCAGATCGGCGATTGTAAGGTTCAGCAAGGAAAGTATGGGCGGAGGTAAAATAATCGGGAGCAGAGACCGAAACAGCCTCGCTGCCAAGATTCCCTGGCTGGAAGTACCAAAAGACGAAATGTTATGCAAATACCACTTCGAGAAATTTTACACAGCAATGTGTAGTAGTAAAGCCGATTGGGGCGACGAATCCTCAGCATACCACAAAGAGCAAAGTTCTATCAAGTGGTATACAGATGGTTCGAAGACATACAAAGGTACTGGTGCAGGAGTGTTTGGACCTCGCACCAGGTACTTCGAATCCATGGGAACATCCGCAAGTATCTTCCAAGCAGAGGTACACGCAATCGAAAGATGTGCACAGTTTAACCTCTACAAGAATTATCGCAAAAAACGAATTGCTATCCTGTCAGACAGCCAAGCAGCCATTAAGTTCATTAGCTCATACCCTATCAGATCGAAACTGGTATGGGACTATGTGGGGAAACTAAACAAGCTTGGCAAAGATAATAAAGTAACGCTAAACTGGGTAACAGGACACACTGGTATAGACGGAAACGAAGAAGCCGATCACCTAGCAAACAAGGGATCTAGTAGCCCCTTTATAGGTCCGGAACCCTTTTGCGGCATGAGTGTGTACAACATCCACTAAAGTTTAGATGAAGAAACAGGAGGAAAATGGATGATAACCTCGAAAAAACTTCCAGGGCTAAGGCAATCCAACGTGATTCTGGGATCTTTTAACCAGAAGAGAACAAAAGCTTGCCTGAAACTAAGCAGGAACAAGCTTAGAATTCTGATAGGAGTCCTGACGGACACTGCAGACTTGGGAAACATCTCAAGGCCCTAGGCCTAGAGGAGGATGACGGATGCAGAATCTGTGGCTCAGCTTAGGAAACCCCCATACATCTGCTCAAAGACTGCGGAGTAATATTCCGCAAGAGACAGATATACCTTGAGGCGACGGCCCGTCAAAGTTAGATCTACCGAAGATTTTTTGCATTTGTTTTTTCGAAATTTCGCAGCTGCCGCAAGAAATTCGATATTTTGTTAGAGCAAAACGGGGTCGGAAAGCGAGAGTGAAAACAGCGTTTCGAAATATTCGACAGCGGCGTCGCCACGGCACTGCAAAGATCAATTTCCTAATGCGGCTGCTGGTTTTTTGCTAGCTTTTAAGCTAGCGAAACAAATAAGCGGTAGTAGTCAGGAAGCGGTAGTGAAAACCGTGTTACAAAATCTTTGATAGCGGCGTCGCGATATCGCCGCATAGTTCATCTTGCTAATCTAGGGTGAATTTTGGGAACTCGCGGTGATTTTTCCGCAGTAGTTTTCGCAGTTTTGTAGATAGCGGAACAAATTTGATGTTTTGGTGAAGGGAAAGCTTGTGGTAAAGCGCGACTAAAAACCGAATTGCGAAATTTTTGACAACGGCGTCGCGACGTCACCGCGAACTTCAACTTTCTAATCCCAGTCCCACACAATATCATTTCTGAAACTGATATTAAATGAATCTAAATATTTTCCAACACTCATACCGATATTATTTGCAGAACAAGTTCCTTCAATTCGCAGAAAGTTCAATAAAAAATAAGTTCAATAATTAAATTTCAATAAAAAATTATTTTCGCCATGAATATTAATGTTTAAGTATCTTCGTTGTCTCAAACTTGTCCACTAATCTAGCGTAGTACTAATTTTTTGACCATTTGCTTTTAATTCTTGAAACTTTAAAATCATCAACATCTGAAGAATATTTTGGTTGGGAAAAACATATGGTTTGGAATATTTTGGTTGGCAAGATTTGGTTGGGAAACCGGTCAGCTATTGCTTTCCGAATAAATGCAGATTTCGAAATGGCTCGAACACATATACCATCGATGGCTGCCATTTTTGCAACAACAGTTTGCAATGTTTGAGAGCACTAATTAAATGTACTTTATTTTTATTTATTTTTCGATAAAATCGAAAACCGCGGTTTTTTTATGACGCTTATGCGGATCGGATATATCCGAACCAGAAACCCTATTCTTATCTCTCTAGTCTTATCTGTTTAGTCCTGTCTCTCTAGTTCTTTCTGTCTAGTCCTGTATGTATATCTAGACCTATATGTATAAATCTGCCAGCCTAGTCTTGACTGGACATTAGGACAGTGGAACTGCTGGCCGAAAAATGAGCAACAAAGTCAGTGAATAAAGATCGCATATGGTGGCAGATATTTGACAACAATGCGAAACAAGTGCCAAGATTCGATCACGACCAAATAAGTTAATATGAAAATTAAACGCAGAAATGGATAGACAGTACAAGACATTATAGTGTCTTACATACGGAATGCTGGACACATATGCCCTCACATATGCGTTAAAATAAATCTTGCCTATTTAGTCTTGTTGGTGTAGCCTTGTCTGTCTAGTCTTGTCTTACAAGGCGTTCTATTTAATTGATCTACTTACAGAATTTAGGTAATTCTCAAGTTCTAAATAGGACAAAACACTTGTGATTTAATCGATACTATTATAATTGCAGTGGGAAATCGATTGAATTCTTACATTTAGTGTTATTTAATTTGATCGGTGTAGACAAGATGAATACCTAATTAATAAAATTAATAGCCCTCATAGCAAGTAATTCTTTTAACTAAAACCAAGTGTAAACACAACAATAAAACAAGTAATCGTAATGAAATATCATATATAAATATATATATATATATATATATATATATATATATATATATATATATATATATATATATATATATTTGAGGTTTTCGCGGATAGAAACATGGGTTGAAGGAACAGCATTCTCGACGTTTCGGCGAACTAACATTCGCCACTTTCAAGAGATATATGCGTCCATACGGGTTAACCGTTAGACGCATACTGAGAGCTGGTTCCATCATCATCATGTGTCCTTTAATTGACGGTCATTGAGCCTCCTACTCAGCTGTTCCGTCGTCTTGTTGTTTGTTTCTGTTTCTGTTTTTTTTTTTTTTGTGTCGGTTTGCTTGTTTGTTTGTCGGTTTGTTTGTTCTTCTGTTGTGTTCCACTCATAAACGGTTTTCTTTTCTTTTTTTTTGTTCTGTTTTTTTTTGTTCTGTGTTTTTTTGTACTTTTTTTTTCTTCTTCTTCTTCTCGCTGTTGGTCCTTGGTTCGTCCTGGTGTTGGTTCCTGGTTCGCCCTCCTGGCGGTTCCTGGTTCGTCCTTCGTTCTCGTGGTGGTTCCTTGCTCGTCCTCGTGGTGGGTGCTGTGTCTCTCTGGTTTGTTCGTGTTGTTCCTGCCTGTTTTTGTTCCTGGGTGCTCTGCTGGGTTCGGGGATGTGGGCTTTCCTGCGAAAAAGAAAGATCAGTGATTACCTATGTTGTTGAGGTTTTGGATGTTTCCATTTGACGTTGATGTTGTAGTTTGCTGCGTTGTTGATTGTGGGTTGTCATGCGTTTTCATGCGTTCGAAGCTTTTCGTTGCTAGTTTTTCTATGTGTTGCTTGATTGTCTCCATGTTTAGATCGCTGTGCAGCTGCTCATTGGTCATGTACCATGGCGAATCTTTTATTTCTCTCAGAGTTTTGTTCTGGATGATTTTCCATTCATTGGATTGTATCCAGCACGTCGATGAGTACGTTATTGTCGGCCGTATTATGGACTTGTAGATTTGTAGTTTGTTCCTTATGTTCAGCTTGCTTTTCCTGTTTAAGAGCGGGTAGAGGTACCTTTTAATTTGTTTTGCTTTTTTTGCTGTCTGATCGATGTGTTCTGAAAATGTAAGAGCTTTGTCTAGGATTACGCCTAGATATTTGATTCGGTTTTCCCATTTTATGTCCGTGTTGTTAATTCTCAAGCAGCTACTGGGTTCGTGCTTAAATTTTTTTCTTCGTGAAGATAATTGCCTGTGTTTTTTCTGCGTTTAGTTTGATCCTCCAGGTGTTACACCAGTCGTTAATCCTGTCCAGGTGATTTTGGAGCCGTTTTGTTATAGCCTCGGACGAGTATCCTCTTGTGAAAATTGCCGCGTCGTCTGCGTATAGTGCAATTTCTGTGTCGTTTAGTTTTGGGATGTCTGCGGTGTAGATGCTGTAAAGAAGGGGGCCCAGGACAGATCCTTGTGGGACACCGGCTGTCATTATCTGAGTTTTGGAGATGCTGTCGTTTATTTTGACTTGGAATGTTCTGTTACAGATAAAGGACGTCACTAGTCTGATCATTGCTGTTGGGATTTTAAATTGGTGCAGTTTGTATATTAAACCTAGGTGCCATACCTTGTCGAAAGCCTTAGAGACGTCCAGAAAGACAGCTCCCGTGGCTAACCCTTTGTTGAAAGCGTCGATTATTGCTTCGGTTATTCTTGTCGTCTGATAGGTGGTAGAGTGCTCTGTCCTGAAGCCGTATTGTTCGTCGGGTAGAATACGTTTGTCTTCAGTTATTTCTGTCAGTTTTTTGTGTATTACTTTTTCTGTGATTTTAATGAGACCTGTCAGCAGACTTATTGGTCTGTAACTGGAGGTGAGGTTTCGGGGTTTGTTCGGTTTCGTTTCAAGTGCGGCGTTTATGATTTCGGTTATTCTGTCTATTGCGTTCGGTGTTAGGTTTTTTAGCGCGGCGTTGTTGATGTTATCGCAGCCTGGTGCTTTCTTGGTTTTTAGATTTTTAATTATACCTTTTATTTCTTCCGGTGTTGTTTCCTCTATTTCCGTGTTTTCTACGCTACTATTTAGTACTCTCAGTACGGTTTCGCGTATTTCTTGCCTTTTGCGGAGTGGGTGTGTGTCGGCGTTCGGTTTAAACTGCTTTGCAAGCGACTTTGCGAATTCCTCCGTTTTCTCCTCGTCCGTGCTTGCTACAGTGTCGTTTGTTGTTTTCAGTGGCGGAATCGTTCTCCTCTCCTTGTTTCTCAGATTCTTGACTAATTTCCACGGTTCCTCTATTGTTTCGTTGATGCGTTCTAGTTTGTCTTCCCATTCGGCGTTGTGCTGTTCGCGCAGTGCTGCTTTCAGTTGGTTTGTCAGTCTGTTTAAGAAGTTCTTGCCCGTCGGTGCCAGCGTCCGTTGGAATACCTTGTTAGCTTTGCGCTTTTCTTTTAGTAGATTCCTGATTTCCTGTGGAAGGGTTGTAGTCGTGTTGGCTGTCCGTCTCCTTGTGGCGGCCTCGAGTGCTCCTTTAGTTTCGTTTTCTATCGTCCGTGCTCTTTCTTCTAGGCACGGGGGGCTTGTAATTTCTGTACCGAACGTCACTTTCGTCAGATTATCTTTGAATTTATTCCAATTTATGGTAATTTTCTCGATTGTTTTCCTGGCCGTTTTCGCTTGGAGATTTATGTGCACTGGGTTGTGATCTGAGCTCAAGTCTGTGATACAGACTATTTCCACGTTTGCTGTGACGTTTTTCATGACGGCTATATCCGGCATTCGCTGAACTCCTGGAAAGTGTGTCGGTTCGCTCGATGCAATTACTTGTAGCTTCCGGTTTTCCGTGTACCTTAGTAATTGTCCGCCCTTTGTGTTTGTCACTCTGCAATTCCATTGCGAGTGTTTAGCGTTGTAGTCTCCTGCGGCTATAGTACCTATATTTCTGTCGAATATTTTGTCCAGGTCGTCGGCGTTTATTTGTTTCTGTGGCGGAGAGTACAGTGCGTAGAGGGCTACGGGTCCGTCGGTTGTCTGTACTTCTGCTCCTACCGTTTCCGTGTCGGTGGTTGTTTCTACTTCCGGCAGTTCGTGGTGTTTTATGTTCCTTTTGATGATGATGGCGACTCCTCCTCCGGCTTTCTCGCCTCTGTCTTTTCTGTAGACTTGGTAGTTTGCTATGTTCAGTTGGTTGCAACGTCTGAGATGCGTCTCATTGATCAGTGCCACGTCGACGCTGTGTTCGTTTAGGTGTGCTACCAGTTCCTGTTTCTTGTTTTGTATTCCGTTTGAGTTCCAGAATATAAGTTTCAGATTGTCTCTAGTTCTTCTAGTGGTCATTGTTGAGTGTGAGCATGATGGTTGTGATTCTTCGGGTGAACTTTTCTGTGTCCTCTTTGCTGTGTCCCATTTCGGCAAAATCGAGCATCATTTCCGTCAGTTCTGCTCTGATTATTTCGTTGCTATTCCTTTGTTTCCGATTGTCGACGGCCTTGTCTCCGGGTTGGAGTTGTTGTTTTTTCTTACCGGTTTCGGTATTTGGCTAGTTGTCGGTGTTCGGGCTGTTTGTCTCGGTGTTTGGGCTGTTTGTCTCGGTGGGGGGAGAGCTCGTTCGTGGGATGCGACTATTTATAGCTGTCTGGCTTCGGGTCATGCGCGTTGTGTGCGGTGCTTCGGTTCCGTTGTTTGTTTGTCTTGTTTGTCGTATATGTGCCTTGGGTGTCTGGGATTGCATTTTGAGGGTGGATATGATCGGTCGCCATGCTGGAGGGTGTCTCAAGGAGTCGTCTCTCGTGTTCATGCAGTAGTCTCGTTTTTCTATCTCTATGGCTTCTCTGTATACTCTTGACATTTCCTGGCTAATCTGTGCAAAAGTCCTTGAATTTCTAAAGTCCATCCAGTGACCGGTGTTGGTGTGTTGGACAAGAGCGGATGAAACTTTGTCTTTGTGTCTGACTGAAAATACATGTTCTTCAATCCTAGCCGATATTTGTCTATTGGTACGTCCAATGTAGGTTCGTTCACATGTTCCGCAAGGTATTTCGTAAATTCCATGGGATTCTAACGGGATGGTGTCTTTAACGCTGTATAGCATGGAGGTTTTTGGAGGATATTTTCTGGTTAGGTTTGAAAATGGTGTCGATGTTGTGTCTTTTTAGGATTCTGGCGATTTTGTCAGTTCATCCATGCACATATGGTAGGTATGCTGTGCTAACGGGTTTCTGGCGTTCATCAGTTCTTTGGTTACTGTTCTCTGTACGACGGAAAGCTCTAGATATTAAGCTGTTTGGATATCCATTTGAAGAAAGAGCTTCTCGTAAATTCTTCAATTTCTTTTGGTAAGTTAACCTTTAACTGACGACGTGGTTTTTATTTTACGTAAACTCTGACGTGGGGACTGGAAAGGCCCTTAGATTAATGTGATTTTTTAAACCAATTAAGAGGTTTTATTGGTATAGATAATAAATAACTACGTTAAATACGCATATATTAATAAAACAAACTGAATTATCTAATATTTTTTATTTAAATAATACGTATTTTCGACAATTAAAGTGTAGTTAACATTTTTTTGGCAGAACTTACTTGAGCTCCGAAATCACTTTGTGTGTCTTAAAATTTTAAACAAAGTAAGCAAATTAACTTATATTATGAAACTTCAATAGTGTCTCTAATAAACTATGTAATAATCAACTTTAGTACTATAAGCTAAATAAAAAACTGCATTTTCACAAATTACGCAGAATCTGGACAGACTTCCTTTGTGCATTGAAGGCAAACATGTTTTTTACAAAAATAACGTGTGTGTTTAGACTTCCTCTAAAGCTTTAGTGAACACGTGTG
Source organism: Phosphuga atrata (assembly GCA_944588485.1). Lineage (NCBI taxonomy): Eukaryota > Metazoa > Arthropoda > Insecta > Coleoptera > Silphidae > Phosphuga > Phosphuga atrata. The sequence continues at coordinate 6,078,288 of OX155901.1, forward strand.
GCATCTTCTCCTTTGTTTCAGGTCTTCTTCTTGAACTTCTGGACGGTCAGGCATATCGGATCCTAGTACTCGTGTCAAACTCAAACGTAATTCACGTGGCAGTCTTTCGTTCAACACTCTTCTTTTCATATGTTGCAACACCAAATTGCGAGCCAATTCTTTTATGAAAATTCCTCTTTCAGAAATCTTTTCGTGATGTATGGCATACAATAAGTGACGATTGACAGAGCTGATATCTAACATGCGGTAAAAAATAACCATCGGCCAACGTCGAGTCCTACGACTACATGTATAAATGGAGCACTTTCTATCAATTTCGTCCACTCCTCCTTTAGTTGAGTTATAAAACTCTAAAATTTCAGGCTTTCCAGTAGTTTTATCAATGGCTTCAGCATGGTGCATTGAAGACAAAAGGATGACCGCTTTAGCTTTCTTTGGGACATGATACATTAGCGTATTTTGGCCGGCAAAACCATAAAGTGTGGATCCTACTTCTCTTTGTTTTGATGGTAGAAACTCTTTTGGTATCTCTCGTTTATTTTTTTTCAAAGTACCAACGCATGTTAGACCCTTTTTCTTCAAATTATCGACAAGTTCCACTGACGTAAACCTGAAGCCGCATGTAATATTTCTGGTACTTCCGTACAATGGCTTAGCGAGACGAATAACAGATTGTGTTGGTACTAGGAACTTTTTTTCCTCATCTGTTAATACCTCACCATCCGATCCACGTCCTGTATATATATATAACAGTTATATATATATATATATATGAAAACTTGAACTGAACTTGAATAGAAACAATGAAAACGTGGTGTCGATTTTGTATCTCGACGTGGACTGATTCGTTGCTCGGGGTTGACCGTATTTATATCTCTTTCCAGGTCAAAGGGATCGTTTGTGGGGTATTGTTTCTATAATCTGCTCATAAAATATCCATTGCAATTTATAAATCGAAAAACACCCTATCGTAAAATAATCTTTACGAGATTTACAAATTGTCGGAAGGGTTATTGAAAAAAACAGGAACCAGGAAAGAAAGATTATTGAAAATTGAATCGTAAAAGATCTATTACAATTTTTTAAAGAGATTTGGAATTTTTTATAATCCATACCTTAAAGGATCTATTATCAACGGCCCGTGGTCTTTATAATGGAAATAAACCACCATTGTAAAAGACTCTAATAAAATGTTTGAAATGTAAAATGTAGTTCCTACAAACTTTTACAAAAGTTACGTAAATACCGACGTGGGATCAGGAAGGCCCACAAAAAAAAATTAAATGTATTTACTCATCGAAATTGCGCATACCGAAGCGTACACCACCACTCAGGGTCTCTAAATGACTAAACTCGAAGGTACTAAAAGCACCGTATGCGTTGCATATGGGAAAAGGGAGTAATTCAAAATTATTACTTTCGCAAGGCCCGCGCGGCCCCCACGTAGTCAGTTAAAGGTTTTAAGCTGGTCGGCTAGCCTTTTTTAAGAGTGTCGACTACATATGGTAGTTGTTTGGGGTCATGGTGCGAAGAAGCGTTCAGATATCTATCTGTATGCGTTGGTTTCCGGTACACAGTGTGACTTAAGGTGCTGTTTGGTTTCTTATGTACCAAAACATCCAAGAAAGGTAGTCGTTGATGCTTTTCTATCTCCAATGTAAATTTGATTTGGTCGTGTTAGGAGTTAAGATGGGTAAGGAATTTGTCCAGCTCTAGTCTGCCGTGGGGCCAGATTACAAATGTGTCGTCAACATATCTTAACCAGAGTGTAGGTTTAAGTGTGGCGGATGAGATTGCCTTTTCCTCAAAATCTGTAAGAAGTATGTTAGCTATTACTGGGGATAGAGGTGAACCCATTGGTGCTCCTAGGACTTGTTTGTATATTTGACCATCGAACCTAAAGTATGTATTATTCAAACAATGTTCTGCCAGATCTGATAGATACTTCTCTGGTTTTAATTGCGACCTTATGATGTTTAAGGCCTCGGGAACCGGTACTTTTGGGAATAAAGATACGTCAAAGCTCTCAAGCAGGTGGCCGGGCTGGAGTTGGTGATTTTTCAGTATGTCTATGAAGTGTTCAGCATTGCGGACATAGGAATCACAATCTTCGGCGTATGGTTGTAAACATTTTGCTAAATGTTTCGCATGAAGTTGGACCGGTGAACCAATGGAGCTTATTATTGGTCGTAGTGGGGCTCCATCTTTGTGGATCTTTGGTAAACCATATATCTTGGGACACCGTGAAGATTTCTCCCTTGGTATAAGATAATTCATTGTTTCCTTGTCAATGCTAGAGCTTAGGATCTTTTGACTGGTAGTTTTCTCAAGATAGGTTGTAGGGTCCGCTGTACTGGGTAGATAAGCTGGATCATCCAAAAATGTGGTCATTTTGCGTTTATAGTCAGCACTGTTCATGACTACAGAGCAATTTCCCTTATCAGCTGGTAGGACCACAATGCTGTTGTTTTCTCTTAGTGCCTTGAGGGCTTTGAATTCCTCAGGATTCAAAGCCCTCAAGGCACTAAGAGAAAACAACAGCATTGTGGTCCTACCAGCTGATAAGGGATGATATATATATATATATATATATATATATATATATATATATATATATACATATATATATATATATATATATATATATATATATATATATATATATATATATATACCACCAAACAGGTCATTTGGAATATCGCGACATTGTCTTTCAATTTCCAATTTCAATGCATCAATTGTTCTTAGTTTGGTGCTATAAACTCTGTCCTTGAGGTATTCCCACCAAAGAAGTCCAATCGCGTGAGGTCTGGAGAACGCGCACACGGTATTCAATGCTACCCCTTCGTCCAATGTATGTGTCTCGAAAAGCTGCATGGAGTAGAACTCGTACATTGCGATGGTAGTGGGAAGGGGCTCCATCTTGCTGAAAGATAATCTCGTCGTCAGCAGCAAACATAATATAATGTGTAACCCAACCAACTCTTGCAGCAAGGTGAGGTAACTCTAACCACTGATGGTTCCGTAAAAAAAAAATGGTTCTCTAATGCCCAATGCGGATATCCACACCACAGTGCCGATGACACTAAGTGTGGTGTCATCGGCATAACGAAGGTTATTTAGTTTTCTGCCACCTATACTTATGCCACCCTCCCAACCGTCCAAAGCCTTCCTGATAATGTATTCACCATAAATGTGAATAGCAAGGGAGATAAAATACTCCCTTGCTTTACGTCTCGTTGTATGCTGAAGGTTGGGGAGATTTTGTCCTCCAGTCTGACTGTTGCACTGCTGTTTTCATATAGATGTTTTAATAGGAGCACTAGATGTTGAGGGGTTCCCATCTCTAAGAGAGCTCTCCAAAGCTTTTGCCACCTACCACAGTCAAAAGCTTTTCGATAATTTGTCGAACATTAGAGATTTGTACTCTTGTGCCCTTGCCACTGACAAATCCTGCCTGTTAATGTGGGATCTGCCAATCCAAAAGGCTTGTGAGGCGCTGAGGGAGAATTCTGAGTATAACTTTGCTTGGATGTGAGATAAGTGCAATGGTTCTGTAGTTGTTACATTTTTGACTGGAACCTTTTTTGTGCAATGTAATGAAGGTCGATGTGCACCAATCCTTTGGCCATTGTCCGGTTTTCCATATGACGTTGCATATCTTCCACAGAATTGTGATGCCTACTTCATTTAGTTGTTTGCTCTACTTGATCCCTAAAAATGTCAAGTTCTGTTCCACCTCATTCATGGATGGTAGTTCGTTTTCTTGTTCAGGGTCTTCATTCTCGTAGAGCTTTCTGGAATATAACTGCCATACATTAAGAACTCCCTCTATTTCAGTAATAGTTTTGCCATTTTGATCTTCTATTTTCCATGTTTTTGGTTTAAATTCTCTGGTAATTTCCTTGATTGTATTCAATATATTGATGCTATTCAGTTTTTTTTTTAAATTTTATTTTTTGCCCTTTTTCAGTTTATTACTATATGATGATATATTACTACTGGTCGACGTTGGTTTGCAAAATTTCGTTACGGAGATTTTAGCCTCGAAGATAAGCCCCGAAGTGGTCGACTTACAGTAATCTAGGACGAAACTGGCCTGATGGAGACTGACCCAGCACAAACATCACCATCACGACATGACCCATTACGACAACACCCGTCCGCACGTTTCACAAATCACCGTCCCAAAATTGACCTTCGAAGTTCTGCCTCGCCCACCCTACTCCCCAGACCTGCCACCAACCGATGACCATCTTTTCAAGCACTTCGATAATTTTCTCACCGGTAGAACCTTCACCAATCAAGACCACACAAAAACGGCCTTCGTCGACTTCATCGAATCCCAAGCACACAATTTTTATACCGACGGTATTAATCGACTTTTGTCACGTTGGCAAAAGTGCACTGATTCAAATGGCACTAATTTCGATTAAATTGAATAAGTACCTATTCCCTGAGATATAACAGTTTAAAGTAGACTCATAGAACCGGACAAAACGTTTGTAACAACCTAAAACTTTAAAGGAAGCCTAATCGCTCCAAACAATTTTGTGTCGAAACCCTGCATGTCCTGCGCATTTTGACAGGTATCATTCACAGAATTGAACTCTACGGTCAAAAACATCTTCATTGAGAGCACCAATTAGTGTTGGAATGTAGCATTTTCAGCGTAGACGCCTAATGATGCGATGGATGCTATCTTTTGAGATGTGGGTCTCCCGAGCAGTTGGTCGAAGAGATTTATGTGGTGATCCTTGTGAGTATTTCCTGCATTTGCTCTTCTTTTCCAGGGCTAGTGCATGTCCGTGGTAGTCTAGAACGTATCTCGTTGACGTTGTGAACGGTTCCATCCATTTCAAATTTATCTATGATACGAACAATGGTCCGCACCGTTGGTGGCAGTTTCTCCAATTCCCTTCTGAACTGTGTTTGAACATGGCGTTTTCGGTCTTCCAATAACATTTCAGGTCAAACTTCCTCTCTTCCAAGTTAAGTTGATTTCCTGCCATGCTCTAATATTAATAACACCTGCAAAAATAGAAAAGGCATCATGTTAGAGGTAGTCAAATTGTTAGAACATTTTTGAGTTAAGGTGCGTGAGGAATTTTTCCAGCTCTAGTCGGCCGTGGGGCCAGATTACAAATGTAATCCACATATCTTAACTACCCAACACCACCAAATCGAATTCACAGTGGAGGTAGAAAAGCATCAACGACTTACTTGGATGTTTTGGTACAGGAGAAACCAGGCGACACCTTGAGTCACACAGTGTACCGGAAACCAACGCATAGGGACAGATATCTGAAAGCTTCTTTGCACCGTCGTCAACACTCTCACCATCCGATCCAAAAGACCAGCCGACTAGTTTAACTTACCATAGGAACTGAAGAACTTACGTGAAGCCCTTTCTTCAAAAGGATAACCAAACAGCCTAATATCCAGAGCTTTCCGTCGTACACAGAACCGTAACCAAAGAATTGAAGAACGCCAAAAACCCGTCAGCAAAGCACACCTACCATACGTTCATGGATCAACCGACAAAATTTACAGAATTCTAAAATGACTATTTTCGGTACCATTCGACACCATTTTCAAGCCAAACAAAAAAATATCCTCCACGCTACGTAGCGTTAAAGACACCATCCTTTTAGAATCCCATGGAATTTACGAAATACCCTGCGGAAAATGTGAACGCACCTATATTGGGTGTACCAATAGAAAAATTTCAGCTGTGATTTTTGCGACTTCCCCCAGCATGGCGACCGATCATATCCATCCCCAAAATGCAATCCCAGACACCCCAGAAACATATACGACCAACAAGACAGACAAACAAGTGAACCGATGCACCGCACACAGCGCGCATGACCCGAAGCCTATAACAGCTATAAGTAGTCGCGTCTCTGGAACGAGCGCTCAGTATGCGTACTGCGCTTAATCCCGCACGTATACATATATCTCTTGTATACTTTTCTACCATCCCTGATAATTTCTGTCTGATTAGTGATTAATCCATATTTTCGCTAATTTGTGTTGTTTATCTAGCACTGATATAGATTTTAATAGAAGTTTTGATAACTATTTTGTAGTCAATCTAATGTTCACATAAATAACCTTTATTGTTTATGAATGCCGCACTAATGGGTTATTTCCTAGTCCATGTAATATTAATATTACATTAATATAAAATTAATCAACAAGTTTAATTAATGTAATATAGAGAAATAAATATTAATAATGCATTATTAGCGAATATTTTATATTTTGTAAGAACATTTGCTTAGATTTTTTGTTTAGTTAACCAACCGTAACTAATTAATGTTTGATTAGAAGTCTCAGAGCATGTGTATTTGTTTTGATACCGCAGGTGTCGGCTTTATCTAATCGGCCTATTGTTCATTTATCCGCTCCACAGGACTAAGTTGGCCAAAGCACTTCCTTAATGGAGGAACAAACGTTTATATTTGAATATTAACTACACCTACTTTAACAAGAAAACTCTTTTTATATCCATTATATGACATCAACACCTTTCAAAAATTAACAAAATGAATGATCTCTTTGAAGAGAAAAGATCTAACAATAATAATCATTATCATTTATTTATTACATAATTGTTTTGTATTCAATTTTCAAGTTTTAAAACCCTATTTTTATCACTCATGCCCAATATTACTATCTTAGTGCTCGTTTTTTTAGTGCGATAAATGTAAAATATTAGTTGTATTTTAAATAATTTGTATAACGCACGCAAATACTCAAATTCAAAATAAACAAAAAAACAAAATTAAAGTGAATGCAATCAAGTCCTCGGTATCAAAAAAGTGACGTGAAGTGTCAGATTTTTTTTTAATAACAAAGTAAAAATTAAAATTAAAGAAAACGTTATAAAGTGAGTGTAAATTCTATGGTGATACCGGAGACGGAGGAGAGTTCTTATGACGAAACCGCACAACCGGAGACGCTTGAAAAAGTGTCAAATTTTTGGTTCCATTTTTTTATGGCACCTGGATCCCAAACTTGTAAGATTCATGCCCTTTCATGAGTGATAAAAATATTGTTTGTAGCACGGGCGAAATTGTCTCTTTGAAGAGGGAATTCTGGTCTCGAGCGATTGCGCGCCCTTCGTTCGTGCGCACAACTTCCCTCTCGACTCATATTGTCAACTTTTCGCGCTAGCTACAAAATCTACTATTTTTTAATTGTAAAATCAAAGTATTAAGACTCTTTTCAAATTTGACTGTATATATAAATAGATTATATCAGATTATTTTATGATGGATTAGATCAGCGTTTCCCAAACTTTTTTGACTGCGACCCGGCACTAGGTTTTAAAATTTTTGGCGAACCACCTTATGACAAAAGACCCATTTATCTACAAAATAAATTTAAAGTTATTTGTTTGTATATTTTATACACAACAATTGCAAAATAATTAAATAAAAAAATATAAGGAATAAAAAAATTTACAAATATATTTATTTAAAACTTTAGTAGACGAAGTAAACTTTGTTTAACATATTTTGTCTTTAGTGCGAACGATGATGTTGTTCATCATCACATAAAAATTTCAAATTAGATGGTAATGTTAATTTATTTCTTAAATTATGTTCGACATCCAATCTGAGACTTATTTTCTGTGTACACCAAGGCTGAGAACGCAGCTTCCTTTACACGTATTAATAGTGACAAAAGGCTTTAAAAATTGTATCGCTATTTTCGCTTACGCTTGGACACTCTTTTTGCCAGTGCAACCAAAAATTAATTATTATGACGAGTGGTCATGATAATGACGAGTGGAACATTTTTTTGAGATTTCAATTAAATTAAATTATCAACTTCTTGTTCACTAGGATTAAACATTTCTTCCTTTTCAATTTCGTCCGAAAAAGGATCTTTAATTCACATATTATTTTAAAGAATAACCGGAAAGTAGTCTTTAATACTATTTATTATTAATTTAACTCCAAAAGATGTTCTTGAATTGAAACTGATAGTAAAAGATGATGAAGTTGTAAATCTTCTTCGTCATAGTTTGCATGGGTTTCAATAAATTTATTTAATGTTGTCAAAAAAATTAAAACTAGCTTACGAAAGTCGTTTTTTCTACACGGTCATTTTTTTAATTATCGCAGCGCCTTTTTCCGATACTTTAATAGTATATTTTGCAACTAGGGCGGTAAATTGTCAATTGGTCACGAGAGCGAAAATGGGTGCACGAACGAAGTGAAGCACATTCGCTCGAGAAGGCAATTGACAATACCGCCCATGTTGCAGATAATATTTTTAATTACTCATGCGAGGGGACTTTTCTTACAAGTTTAGACCCAGGGTCTGTCTAAAAAAATAGAATAAAACATGAAGAATTTTCTTTTTCAATTGTCTCCGGTGGTGTGGATAGTATTTGTCGCACTAAATAACGTGCGCCAAGATAGTACTCTTAACGCATGAGTGATAAAAAAATATTTAAAGCAACGTTTTAAAATGTTTTCTTTTGAAAGCCATCGTGAATTACAACACAAAACGAGGTGTTTATGATCACTCCCCATTTTCTTGCATAATTCGTTAAAACGTTGCTATTTAATGAACGATATTTTATGTAGTTTACAAACTTAATACATTCTCCCCAAGTCATGTTTAAATTTAAAGGCATGCGTTTTACCGCTTGTCTATGCACACTACAGTGTACGCATACACAATTAAAGGCTAATTCTTGTAATTGCTCGTGCTTCTTCGCTATTTAGATCAATACACTTCATCCAATCAATACCGTGACCAGTGACAAAATCAGTGATAAGCTTAAAAATCTCATCGGAGGTCGTTCTTCTTCGTAACCTATTGCAAAACAAAACAACATTTTGTATGGTGTCTTTGTCAATATATCTCAAAAAACAAATTACATTTGCATTATCATCGCCATTTGTGCTTTCTTCTGCTTGCAAAGAAAAAAAAATGTTTTTTTGTACTTTAGCAACTTATTCTGCCCAAGTATCACCTATCAATTTAGATGTTTCAAAAAATGTCAAAGTGATATCTTTATTTAACTGCTGAGGTAAGAGTTTTTTTTTTCTTTTTTTTTTTTTTTTCGTGACGCGGCAAAATTTTTCTGCGACCCTGTGCCGGGTCGCGACCCACACTTTGGGAAACGCTGTATTAGATTATATCAGCTTATAGACGAAAACAAGGGTGTTGTGACAAGCCGCTGGACCTGTGGAGAACCTACTTTAAAGAGCTGCTAACCAGTGGTGTGCCCGAACAGTTCAGCGACGATACAGGAGGGGTTAATGGGGCAGTAATTGGCAGTGATGAATTTACGTGGGAAGAATTTACAAGTGTTGTGGATAGGCTTCCGATAAAAAAAGCAGTGGGCTTGGACAGTATCCAGAATGAAGCGTGGAAGCATGCACCGATACTCATCCAGCAAGAGCTTTTCAAAGAGCTAAACAAGATGTACAGAGGTTGTACAAGGGTGCCGGAGAGCTGGAAGGAAGGCTTAATTGTACCAATATATAAAAGTGGAGATAGGGAAGACTTAGCTATCTACCGAGGAATAACGGTTATGGACTCGTCTTATAAAATCTATGCAAAGCTGTTAGAGCAAAAGCTTTTATGTGAGGAGGAAGATAAAGGCCTAATCCCAGAAGTGCAAGCTGGATTTAGAAAACATTATAGTACGGTGGAGCACTTGGTGACGTTGAAATATATTGTGGAGAAGGAATTGCTTAAGAAACAAGGGAAGCTTTACGCTCTGTTTATAGATTTGAAGGCAGCTTACGACACCGTGGGGAGGGAGAGAATGTGGGAATGTCTGAGAATTAAAGGTATAGCGCGGCAGTTAATCGAGAGAATCAGGGATTTATATCAGCATACCTGTTGCAGAGTGAAAGTAGGAGCGGAGGTTTCAGAAAGTTTTGAGGTTAGAATGGGGCTAAGGCAGGGTTGTCCGTTGAGTCCAATATTATTTAACCTGCACACGGCTGATTTAGAGAGTGTACTGAGCAAAGGTCAAGCTGGAGGGGTAGTAATTGGTAATAGGAAAGTTTGGAGTTTGGCTTACGCGGACGACGTTGTGATCTTAGCTAATACGAAAGGATAAATGTCAGAGATGATCGATCGGGTGAAAAGATTTTTTGAAAAGAGGAAACTGGTAGTGAATGTGAAAAACACTAAATGGATGGTGTTTCGAAAGAGAGCGGGTAATAGGAGTGAATCGTTTAAGTGGGGAAGCAGCATAATTGAGCAAGTTTCAAATACCTTGGGTTTATGTTTGGGCAGGATGGGTCCGCTAAAGACCATGTGAAATATATTTGTAAAAAGGCGTGGGTGGCTGCAAACGGGCTATGGAATGTATGGAAGGAGTGCTTGAACAATAACTTTGCAGCGAAAATGGTAGTGTGGAAGGCATGTGTGAGAAGTATTCTTTTGTATGGAGCGGAAGTGTGGGGAGTGAGAGAGGAGGAGAGAATTGAGAGAGTGCAGCTGCAGTTTCTAAAAATGGCCCTCAAACTAGATAGGTCCACGCCGACATACATTGTGCTGCAAGAAACAAATATGGTGAAAGTGTTTGCGCAAGCAGCTAGGAAGGTCGTCAAGTTTGAAAGGAAAGTATATGGAATGGGCAATGAACGAATTGTAAAAGAAGTATTGAGAGTTGTAAGAATGGAAGGTTTGGTTATTCATAAAGTGACTAAATGGGGGAGTGAAAGGAAGAAGTTGTATGAAAGCTGCGGGTGGGCATACGGGGAAATTGCGAGAATGTTTGTGAGTGGAAGGACGGTGGAAGAACTGGTATATGAAAGATTAACCGAGGTGGAGCTGCAGAGTCGTCAGAGGATGATCGAGGGGAGTAATTTTCTACCTGAATATGGGAGCGTGCAAGTGTTCCAAAGGCTCCCGTTGTACCTTACAAGAGATCGACTTCCTCAAGCATTGATAGCACGGCACAGATGCGGGTCAGAGGAAAAGGACAGGAGATACTGGATGGGCTCCCGTTTTAAACGATGTGAGATATGTGGGGAAGCTAGTGACGTGTGGGCGCATTGGGCTCAAAGCTGTGCAGGATGTCAGTGGAGCAGAGAGGAGAGTGTCGTAGTAGAAGACTGGGGCTCGTGTATGAGGGAGGACGGAGCGGGATGGCTCTTGATGAAAAGAGTGGTGGAGTTAAAAAAGAATAAAACTTTAGTTCTTTTACCATTTGGTGACGCGTGATTTTATTATTATTATTATTTGAGAGGAAAAGTTGTTTTTGAGAGGATTTTTTTTTCTTTTTGTTAGTTTTCTTCTAGTTATTTATTATTTTTTGTTCTGTCTTAGGTTGGAGCGTGTATGTAGTTATTTGGTTAACATATATGGTAACACTGTTATATGTAAAACTGTAGTTGTTTATGCCAATAAAAGGAATCTATATATATTAGATTATATTAATTTTTTTGATTTAATTAATTTAAACTAAAGTATCATTAACTTCATAGCCGCTACAACTCTGTGAGGGCCTTGGCCTCCAACAGTTTCTGCCTCCAGAAATGAAACCTAAATACCCAGCTTCTTTGCATTCCCGGACACCTGTCTTCCTAGCGCAGCTTTGACCTTCCAGGTCTTCTCGTCTCTACTGGCTTCGCCGCGAGAACTTTCTTCGCAGGGTTCTTTGCTGGCCAGCTGCATACGTGTCCCGCCCATCGGAGTCTGCCTAATTTGATTTTTAAGACGATATCGACATCCAATATCGGCATCCTCGGTCTACTGGTAGAGTTCGTGGCTATAGCGGCGCCTACAAAGATACTCCTCGCGAACTATCCTACGTACCAAGTACCCTTCGTTCCACATAAGCCTCATCGTTCTTTGATATGGTTGAGGCTTCTGAGCCATATATTGCAACTGATAGGATTAAGGTCATGTAAATGGAAGGTTTAGAAGTTATGGTTATGTTATGGGAGGATATCAGCCTGCGTAACCCGCAGAAGCATCTTTGGCGCTGACTATTCTTCGTTGCGTTCCTGCCTTATGTTGTTTTGGCTGGTTACCGTTGATCCCAGGTAGACAAATTCTCTGATAACCTCGAGGTTATATTCTTATATCTACTGTGAAGTTTTGTTCCAGTTTAGTCAGGTGGTTTGTGGTCGGAGTTATCAAGTATTTTGTATTCGTCTTCTTTACTAAAGTTCCGCACTATATCTTAAGAACAATATTGGCCCGAGGATAGAACCTTGCGGTGTACTTGCGGATGTAATACTTAACGGATGATAATATTTGCGGATGTAATAAGTTGAGAATCAGATTGGTATCTATTTACAGTGACTTTTTGATATCTCTGCGATAAGTAAGATCGAAAGAAACAAGAGGAAAGGACATTGAAACCATAGCGTAACTTGGCCACAAATAGAGCATGATACGGGTGTCAAAAGCCTTAGAAAAATCTAAAAGCACCAAGTCTGAGGCTTTGCCATTCTCTAAATAAGAGTGGATAACATCAGTGACACTAGTTAGAAGAGAAGTGGTACTGTACCAGCTGTGAAACCAGCCTTATAGTTACAAATAATTTTGTTTTGAGTTACATTCTCATAAATTTATTTGTAAATAAGTTTTTCAAGAATTTTAGAAACGGTTGAAAGAAAGCTTATAGGAGGCAGATCAGAGAGAGCGACGGGATTTGTGTTTTAGGGAATAAGTTTTATGGGAGCTATTTTCCAACACGTTGAGAAAATTCCAGATTCAAGGCAGCAGTTTAAAAGACGAGTCGGATAGGCGGTAATTTTGGTACAGCATAATTTTAACATTTTAGCCGTGATTTCGTTGACACCCGATGAATTATTCTTGATAGAGAAGATTGTTCTATTTATATCTACGACCGAAGGAGGTTTATATCATAGAAATGTTACAGGGTAAGTTGTTATAATTGTCCAATTTTAAGGAAATGTCGCAAAGGAAATTGTGATTGTCAGAATTTTGAGAAATGTTGTATTGTGAATTTGATGGAAATGTCGCAATATTGTTGTGATTTTTGGCAACTTTGATGGAAATGTTATCATGGAAATTATTGTAATTGTCAAATTAGATAGAACGTGAGATTAGTCTGATTGTCAAAGGAAATTGTTGTGTTTGTTAAATTTGATCAAATCAGATCGGGGAAGAGTGGCATGAAAGAGCCAGTTTTGAAAGAAAGGGGGAAATACAACAGAAAATAAATAATCATTTAAAATTTGTATTATAAGTTGTTGTTTATTTCTTTATGTAGGTAATGTGATAAAACATTTTCCAGAAGCAACAATTTACAAAGACTTCTAACCATTTATAAGTAGAATGAGATTCGGCTCTTTCATAACACATGAGCTTTGAAAGAGCCAAGAAAAGTTTTGAAAGAGCCATAAAAGTTACTATAACAATAGTTTTCGCTAGCAAATTGAACCACTCTGAGGTTAACATATGAGCTATGATTGTCCATTATGATCCATGCCGGATTTTATTTGGAGGGTTTCACATGTAGTACAAAATGTTTCAAAGCTTTAATGAAACATTCTTCATTCATCCATCCAGAAATATTTGTCAATCCAAGAGCTCCTCGTAGAAACACAAAAATTGGTGGTTAAAAACCAGCAGCAGCATTAATGAAAAACAAAGCTGTCACAAAAGTTCCTCGTTCACCTGATGTTTTGATCCTCTTTCAGCAATAACTTTACGAGGATTGGTTACAATGCTGCAGCTTGTTTCATCTGCGTTAAATATCATATCCAGGGGAAAACTATATCTGGTGTAAATATCAGTAAGATTTCAAAAAATGTGCTTAGGTATGTTCATTTTATTAAAACTAGTTGTTATGGAGAGTGATGTATTTTCGAGTTTTCTAACGTCTAATTCTTGGTGTATGCTCATAAAACCTTACAACCAATCATCGTTTGCACCTGGAGAGTGCTTCTACTTATTTTGACAAACAGAATTAGCTTCTGCATAATCAAATACCAGTTGTTGGTTTGTTATCCTCGAGCAAACCATCTTGTTCCACAGTAAAAATGCGCTTATTACCTAAATTAGGAGTATGTATTATATACCTTCTTGACTATTTTACCTGTAAGCTCCTGAAGCATTAAGGGAAAGGGCAGTTTTATTTATAGACTGCCCTTTCTCGATTACTTCACATCTTCACAATAGCTTCATCTATTGTAGATCCGGCGGGTCTTTTACGCATCTTTGGTTTCGCTTTTCAGATGATCAATTATCCAAATAAAATACTTTAACTGTCCGTATAATGAATTAGTTCATGGCTTGAATAATATTCAAAGATGTGCCTTGGAAGAGCCGACTTTTTCAATACACCGTGGCCCGACTCTTTCATAGCAAATCCTCTCAAGGAATATAACCTCGAAAACTATTACGAAATTAAAGCTTCGCCTATAAAATATTTACGTCATTTGAAAGCTTAATATATTCAAACAATTACAGTATAGCCATATCGCTGTAAGTCTTGTACCTGTACATATCAGAAAACAAATATAATGAACTCAAAAACTTACTTCTTATGCACGAAATCACTTGGTACCGGCGCCATTTATTTTCCGTGAACTGTCAATTATCTGTGGGTGATAGCTGGCCAGTGCTGCTATTTCAAAATTACAATTTTTGATGGTTCGTTTGACGTGATTCGTTCAAAAACTTCGGTGTGAATAATAACGGCTCTTTTAAGACATGGCTCTTTCATGCCCCTCTACCCATAAGTGTATTTCATTATTTAAGGATATAAAATATTCTAAATGAGATGTGTCAATGAAATGTGAAGTTGTGATGTTTTATTAGAATTTGCATGGTAATTAAGTTTGTTAACCTTTAAGAGAATTCCTTGAAATTATATGGTCCTATAACAAATAGGAGTTTAAAAGTTCCTTTTTGAAAAGGTTTAAATGCACTAATTGTTTAATTTTTCTTGGTACCATGTTGTACATTTTCATATTGCTTTGCGGGTGATAGGTGTTAGGAATAAATTTATCACTCACGTTTTGTAATAAGAGGAAATATATTTACAATAATTAAATGACACTATAACAATATAACAACGGATTCGCGGAGCTGCAACCTACTATAAACTTATTGGCTTGACTGAGGCTTGGGTGAACTGTTCCGGTGAACTGAACTTGATGAACTTGTTGAACTGAACTGGGTAAACTGCTATATCGAATTTTGCCGGTTAACTGACGGTGTTTCGGTGGTGAGCGTTTTTATATGGTCCTTCAGGTGTCTGGACCCGTTTTATTGGGGATTGTTTTTCTTCTCTGCTGTCGCAAACTAATCTTTCGTAGATTTGTATCGTTAGAAAATTGTAATATTAATCCTATCATAAAACACAAATATTAAATCTTTTAGAAATCTTTAGAAGATTATAATCAATCCTACCATAAAAGATAAATATTAAATCTTTTAGCATTTGTTCGACGATTACTGTAGGCCGTTCCTAGATTCCTAGATTCATACTTATATGTTCACGTGGTGCCTAAAATGTTGACTGCTGAGTTGGCAACTGACCTCTACAGGATTCTCTATATTGTAATTTATTCAGAGTACGAATAGCTTGTTTCTGAATTCTAAAGACATTTTTTATGTGGATGCTATTTCCCCAGAATATTATACCAAATCTTAAATGGTAGTGGAATGTGGCGAAATACACCATCCATCCTAAAAGCTTCTTTGTCCAATAGCTCTGGAGTGATCTCATCGCAAAAACTGCTTTGTGCAGACTCCTTATGAAACGATGAATATGTGTAGTCCAATCGAGCGATTGATCCATATAAAGTCCAAGGAGCCTAATTGAATGTTGCATTTCGAGGTTTTCTTCGTCTATACGTATTGTCGGAAGATATTGGTTTGTATCTATTTTAGTTTGAAAGATTATAATTTGAGTTTTATCCTTGACGATCATAACACTCGCATTTGGAATAATATCATCTACGGTTTTGTTGATAATGAGTAAGGATGTGTCGTCTGCATAGTTAACCATCAATTGCTCTTGAGCAATCGGTATTTGGTGTAGATCATTAATAAATATTGTGAATAACATAGGCCCAATCGTACTTCCTTGAGGGATAACCATGTTCACAATACTTGAAGAGGAATGAACAAACCCGTGCGGAGTATGAGGCTTGGTTTTCTGGTCTATATTATGCAAAAATGATTTTACCAAGTCAAGAGCAACGCCACTTATGCCATATTTATACAGTTCCTCTGACAGAATGTTATGGTCCACTAAATGATATGCCTTTGACAGGACCATCAACATACCAGATGGTATATCACACTCTTCCAGATTCACTAATATTGCATTTATGAATTGGTAGCAGGCAGTTACTATGCTCTGACCTTAAACAATGCCATCTTGCTGGAAATTTATAATTTATGTTTAAAAACGATATTATTCTCGAACAAACAATTTTTCCAAAAATTTTAGAGAAGATAGATAAAATGCTTATAGGCCTATAATTTTCTATAGCACTTAAATATTCCGGCCTTAAATATTGCGGTGATGCGTGCAAGTTTCAGTTGTTAAGGAAATGTACCAGCTTTTAACGAGTTATTTATTATAAACTGCAATGGGCGTAATATAAAAGCTAGGACATTTTTTTGGAGACTTTCGCACGAATTTTAAAACAATCGTCAATGCCCGAACTTTTTTATTTTTAAGATTAACAATTGTATTAGACAATTCTGCTTCACTGATTGGCATTCAAAATATGGAATTTTTATTTATCCCGATATTGTCATTATAACGAATAGATTGAGATACAGGTAGTATTCTTGCTCTATTCACAAAGAAATTATTAATTTTTATGGCACTACTCCACGCAAGTAGTTCTTCATTAGGGTTAAAATATAAATTATTTTTTTGTTAAGCTCTGTTATTTCTCTTGATATGCTCCAAGTTGTTTTTTATAGAATAGTTGATGTTTCAATTTGTCGTTTAAATATCCTTCTTGCAATTTTGATGAAATTCTGAGAAGCTAAGTTGCTGTAATTGCTGTAATTTTTATGAAAATGTACACAACCTACGTGAACATAATTTATACATGCTTGTTCTATAGATGTACTTTATTTTATTTTATAATATACTATTTTGATTTCTAGATGGGCTATTATGTACCTATTAATCTTTTGTGTTCAACTGCAAAAACCCATCAAAGTTAACACATATGAAAGAATTATATAAAACCTTTATTAATAATAGAAAATAGTTGAACCATAAATGTAGATGCAGATTAGTGTGTAACAAGATAGTTTAGCCGTGAATAGTCAAATTCCGATTAGAGGACACCAATAGAAACTCATAAGAATAATATTGTTCGTCGGTGTGGTTAATAACCATCATATCAGCGACCCTGACGGACTCCATTACTGCCCGTGTATGCAAATAACTGGGTATAACGAGGCCTGCCATTGGTTGTATCCATGACAACGCCCCTCGACTGAACTTCGACTATTCTCTCTCGGTGTTCTCGGTGTTTCGATATTGCCGCACATCCAAGGTACAGTCGGCAATACGAACAAGACAAACCAGACCCAGAGAGTTTCCCATCAGTTCCGAGCCGCATTGTTTGTACACTCCGGCGCAGAATACGAAACGTAGTCCACTGCATTTATATGTATAGTGTATATTATATGTATGAGAAAGTTTTGTGCACGCTAATAAAATTTATACGACCGGATTCCCTATAGCTGTATTATTTGTTAAAATACGAAAACTGCTAATGACGATTTTATGTAGCAATTATTGGTTTGAATGACGCTAGTCATTAAATAAGAAAGATTTACAATGAGATTAATGGGACGCGGGGTGGAGTTGGACGATTATGCGAAATTTTAATTAAAGGTTTCAGTTATCTACGCTGTTGCTTCTGTGGTCTATTAATCTGCAGGTGTTTTACCTCTCAGATATTTTATTTCTGAATTCCTAAATGACGATACGTAACTGGAATAAATGTTTCAAATTCTATAGCCGTCTTTTAGTTTCATCTGACACTTTTTTTTGGATTATATTCCTGAATAATGTTAGTTTCCATCAAGTTTTTCCAAGTTTCCATCTTCAGCAATTACATTCATGTTTTAAAATTATTATAAATTATCAATAAACTGTTATCAATAAATTGTTCTATGTACAAATTCTCAATTTTCCGGCAAAATTCTAAACAAAATATCTATTCATAAATACTAAATCAAAGTTAATGAATCTAGCATATTTAGCCTCGCATCAGCTCCACAACAAAAGCTATGATACTCTGATTATTTATTTTATTTCATCTAATGATAAACATTAACTACGCAATTCAATTGAACCATCATCAAGTAATTCAGTGTCTCAAGGTATAATTATAAATATATTCGTGGAAACACATAATGTGTTGTTAGTTGGCAATCATGCGAATATCATATAATGCCAGCATGGACGTATTAATTCATCGATGATAAATACTAATTTTCCAGATTATAACAACTCACATACCAACTTGATGTTTCCTATTCATTAATTGCTCGTTCTTATAACGCAACAAAGACTTAACGAAGATAATACTTGTGTGGTTTTAGAACAGCAATCAACCGTGAGAAATCCTTGTTTAAAAGTATCTGGCAAAGACTTATCGGACTAAGGTTGTCTATCTGCTCTTATCCTTCTTGTCTTGTCTGTCCAGTCTTGTCTGTCCAGTCTTGTCTGTCCAGTCTTGTCTGTCTAGTCCTGTCCGTCTAGCCTTGTCGAACTAGTCTTGCCACTCTAGTCTTATTTGTCTCGCCTTGCCTGTCTAGTCTTGTCAGTCTAGTCATGTCGGTCTAGTCTTGTATGTCTAGTCTTGTCGGTCTAGTCTTGTCTGTCTGGTCTTGTCTGCCTAGTCTTGTCTGTCTACTCTTGTCTGCCTAGTCTTGTCTGTCTGTCCTCCTCGGTGGTGTAGTTGACAACATACCCGCCTTTCAATGCGGGAGACCCGGGTTCGATCTCTGGTCGGGGAGACAACAACTAGGGCGGTTTTTCAGTAAACCGTCCGGGCTGCCCACCCTGAATGAATGCAGAATATGCGATACCAGGGTGGCACATACTAAAGCCAAGGTGGAATAGGGGGTTTAGTGAGAGTCTTGTCTGTCTAGTCTTGTCTGTCTAGTCTTGTCTGTCTAGTCTTGTCCGTCTAGTCTTGTCTGTCTAGTTTTGTCTGTCTAGTCTTGTCTGTCTAGTCTTGTCTGTCTAGTCTTGTCTGTCTAGTCTTGTCTGTCTAGTCTTGCCTGTCTAGTCTTGTCTGTCTAGTCTTGTCTGTCTAGTCTTGTCTGTCTAGTCTTGTCTGTCTAGTCTTGTCTGTCTAGTCTTGTCTGTCTAGTCTTGTCTGTCTAGTCTTGTCTGTCTAGTCTTGTCTGTCTAGTCTTGTCTCTCTAGTCTTGTATGTCTAGTCTTGTCTGTCTAGTCTTGTCTGTCTAGTCTTGTCTGTCTAGTCTTGTCTGTCTAGTCATGTCTGTCTAGTCTTGTCTGTCTAGTCTTGTCTGTCTAGTCTTGTCTGTCTAGTCTTGTCTGTCTAGTCTTGTCTGTCTAGTCTTGTCTGTCTAGTCTTGTCTGTCTAGTCTTGTCTGTCTAGTCTTGTCTGTCTAGTCTTGTCTGTCTAGTCTTGTCTGTCTAGTCTTGTCTGTCTAGTCTTGTCTGTCTAGTCTTGTCTGTCTAGTCTTGTCTGTCTAGTCTTGTCTGTCTAGTCTTGTCTGTCTAGTCTTGTCTGTCTAGTCTTGTCTGTATAGTCTTGTATGTCTAGTCTTGTATGTCTAGTCTTGTCTGTCTAGCCTTGTCTGTCTAGTCTTGTCTGTCTAGTCTTGTCTGTCTAGTCTTGTCTGTCTAGTCTTGTCTGTCTAGTCTTGTCTGTCTAGTCTTGTCTGTCTAGTCTTGTCTGTCTAGTCTTGTCTGTCTAGTCTTGTCTGTCTAGTCTTGTCTGTCTAGTCTTGTCTGTCCAGTCTTGTCTATCTAGTCTTGTCTGTCTAGTCTTGTCTGTCTAGTCTTGTCTGTCTAGTCTTGTCTGTCTAGTCTTGTCTGTCTAGTCTTGTCTGTCTAGTCTTGTCTGTCTAGTCTTGTCTGTCTAGTCTTGTCTGTCTAGTCTTGTCTGTCTAGTCTTGTCTGTCTAGTCTTGTCTGTCTAGTCTTGTCTGTCCAGTCTTGTCTGTCTAGTCTTGTCTGTCTAGTCTTGTCTGTCTAGTCTTGTCTGTCTAGTCTTGTCTGTCTAGTCTTGTCTGTCTAGTCTTGTCTGTCTAGTCTTGTCTGTCTAGTCTTGTCTGTCTAGTCTTGTCTGTCTAGTCTTGTCTGTGTTGTCTTGTCTGTCTAGTCTTGTCTGTCTAGTCTTGTCTGTCTAGTCTTGTCTGTCTAGTCTTGTCTGTCTAGTCATGTCTGTCTAGTCTTGTCTGTCTAGTCTTGTCTGTCTAGTCTTGTCTGTCTAGTCTTGTCTGTCTAGTCTTGTCTGTCTAGTCTTGTCTGTCTAGTCTTGTCTGTCTAGTCTTGTCTGTCTAGTCTTGTCTGTCTAGTCTTGTCTGTCTAGTCTTGTCTGTCTAGTCTTGTCTGTCTAGTCTTGTCTGTCTAGTCTTGTCTGTCTAGTCTTGTCTGTCTAGTCTTGTCTGTCTAGTCTTGTCTGTCTAGTCTTGTCTGTCTAGTCTTGTCTGTCTAGTCTTGTCTGTCTAGTCTTGTCTGTCTAGTCTTGTCTGTCTAGTCTTGTCTGTCTAGTCTTGTCTGTCTAGTCTTGTCTGTCTAGTCTTGTCTGTCTAGTCTTGTCTGTCTAGTCTTGTCTGTCTAGTCTTGTCTGTCTAGTCTTGTCTGTCTAGTCTTGTCTGTCTAGTCTTGTCTGTCTAGTCTTGTCTGTCTAGTCTTGTCTGTCTAGTCTTGTCTGTCTAGTCTTGTCTGTCTAGTCTTGTCTGTCTAGTCTTGTCTGTCTAGTCTTGTCTGTCTAGTCTTGTCTGTCTAGTCTTGTCTGTCTAGTCTTGTCTGTCTAGTCTTGTCTGTCTAGTCTTGTCTGTCTAGTCTTGTCTGTCTAGTCTTGTCTGTCTAGTCTTGTCTGTCTAGTCTTGTCTGTCTAGTCTTGTCTGTCTAGTCTTGTCTGTCTAGTCTTGTCTGTCTAGTCTTGTGTGTCTAGTCTTGTCTGTCTAGTCTTGTCTGTCTAGTCATGTCTGTCTAGTCTTGTCTGTCTAGTCTTGTCTGTCTAGTCTTGTCTGTCTAGTCTTGTCTGTCTAGTCTTGTCTGCCTAGTCTTGTCTGTCTAGTCTTGTCTGTCTAGTCTTGTCTGTCTAGTCTTGTCTGTCTGGTCTTGTCTGTCTAGTCTTGTCTGTCTAGTCTTGTCTGTCTAGTCTTGTCTGTCTAGTCTTGTCTGTCTAGTCATGTCTGTCTAGTCTTGTCTGTCTAGTCTTGTCTGTCTAGTCTTGTCTGTCTAGTCTTGTCTGTCTAGTCTCGTCTGTCTAGTCTTGTCTGTCTAGTCTTGTCTGTCTAGTCTTGTCTGTCTAGTCTTGTCTGTCTAGTCTTGTCTGTCTAGTCTTGTCTGTCTAGTCTTGTCTGTCTAGTCTTGTCTGTCTAGTCTTGCCTGTCTAGTCTTGTCTGTCTAGTCTTGTCTGTCTAGTCTTGTCTGTCTAGTCTTGTCTGTCTAGTCTTGTCTGTCTAGTCTTGTCTGTCTAGTCTTGTCTGTCTAGTCTTGTCTGTGTTGTCTTGTCTGTCTAGTCTTGTCTGTCTAGTCTTGTCTGTCTAGTCTTGTCTGTCTAGTCTTGTATGTCTAGTCTTGTCTGTCTAATCTTGTTTGTCTAGTCTTCTATGTCTAGTCTTGTCTGTTGAGTGTACACCGAGGCGAATCGGATCATTTTTTTTAAGAAGATGAAAATCATATTAAAGTGAAATATATGTAACTTTTATTTACAAAATGGTAATCGGTAACAATCTAGCCACGCAATATACATTTAAAATACATTTCAAAACTTAAATTGTCGATAAATTCTCCAAAATATTAACCAAAAACTTAAAAGACAGAAAGGTCCGAATCGCCCCAATTATACTAAAAAAACTACAAACTAAATTAAATGTTCTTAACACTATAAGCTTTGGAATCATTAACTAAATTTAAATATAATGAATAATGCGATCAATTTTAATTACAAGCACATAAATCACATATGTACGGGCCTTTTTTCCCTTCATATCAGCACATTTTTCGTGGCAATAAATTTATCTGAGCAGTACATACAAAATGCAGTAAATACAAAGTTGGTTTTGTAGTTTTACAACGTTTCTTAATTTCTGCTGGCGGTGTTTTAAAAGGTGATGGAAGAATTTCTTTAAGAACTCTAGAAGTGCTGGATGATTTTGCTCTATCAAATTGTTGTGAACTAGTGAATAGCAACGGCGCTATATCTTTAACTAGTTCTGGCTGTATTGGTTCAGTACTTAAGGAATGGTATTGTGATCGCACTTGTTGTGTACTCGGGGGTTTTACTTGGTACTCCGCAATGTCTAAATCGCGTTCACTCATAAACTTGAGGTCGGGTATCGCATTGGCATTTAATGCAAATATTCCATTCTTTTCAAAGCCTTTTGCAGCATTACTAACAGTGGCAGCCTGGTTCCATGCCTGTTTGAAAATTCCTCCGAAAGTAACCTTTGTGATCCCTTGATTTGGATGTGCATGTTGCCATGATGTAGCTTGTTGATGAAAATATGATTTGAGTGGTTTAAAAAATGATACATCGAGCGGTTGTAGAGCATAAGACGTGTATGGAGGTAGAAGAACAAGCTCAAAGTCTAAAGAGTCACATAAATCTACCACTGAGTAGTACGATAATAGTACGAGCTATATCGTTAACTAGTTCTAGCTGTATTAGTTCAGTACTTGAGGATTGGTATTGTGATCGCACTTGTTGTGTACTCGGGGGTTTTACTTAGGACTCCACAATATCTAAATCGCGTTCACCCATAAACTTGAGGTCGGGTATCGCATTGGCATTTAGTGGAAATATTCCATATTAGCTCGTGTGTGACGCGTGTTCATCCAAGATTAGAATAACTTTTCCTTGGGTACGGTAGCGACTAAAATGTTGTAACCATAATTTGAATGCTTCTTCATTTACCCAGCCCTTTTCTGTTATAACAATTGCAGTACAGGCTTACCACCCGGTACTGTAATTGATATACCGATGAGAAAATCATCTCGTTTAAGGAACACCTATAAACAGAACAAATGGAGGTATGTACTGACCTGTTGTATTCGTACAGGCTAACAAGGGAGCCCTGTCAACTAGTCATCACCGATTTGGCCCAAATTTACAGTATATGTAGGGCTTCACTATAAATGAAAGTGACGCAAGCGGGAGGGCCAGATGGCCAAACCTTAAAAAAAATAACTCATAACCGACAACCTCTAAGCCCGCTATGTTAGCATAAATTTCAATGGCCGGTCAGCGCAGCGGTTAGAGCTCGGGTTCATACTACGAGGATCGCTGGTTGGATTCCCCGTGGGGACGTTTTTTTTATACAATTTTTAAAATGACCTTAATGGTTAATAGGAAAGCTGATAATGGAAGGCAGAGGGAGAAGTTGGCCAAATTCTATTAGTACTAATAAAATAATTAAATTGACAAATTAATAATTACAATTAAAAAGTTAAACAATAATAAATAATAATATTAATTAACGAAAGTCATTTTAAAAATTGTAAGAAAAAAAAACGTCCCCACGGGGAATCGAACCAGCGATCCTTGTACTATGAACTTGAGCTCTTACCGTTGCCTGACTGGCCATTAAAATTTATGCTAACCTAGCGGGCTTATGAGTTTACGGTTATGAGATATTTTTTTAACGCTTGGCCATCTGGCCCTCCCGCTTGCGTCAGTTTCATTTATAGTCAAGCCCTACATATACTGTAAATTTGGGCCAAATCGGTGATGACGAGTTGACAGGTCCCCCTTGTAAGATGGTTACATTTTCGCCTCGTTCAACATTTGTCACACTGACAACATCTTTTGCACCATTTTGTCCTATAATGTTGGGTGGTCGATTATTATGCGGAATTCTCGTTTCGTCCACATTGTAAACGCTTTCAGGTCTTCCTCTTATATTGGTATTATCTACTACTGTCTCTAAAGTCTTAACGAATTCGGCCACTTTTTCATGCCGTCAATCCTAGCTCTTGACAATCCTTCTGGTTTCCGAATAGTTAACTCTTTATTTCTTTCCATAAAGCGATGAAACCAGTCCTGACCAGCCATTCCTACTTCTTTGTTAATTTTATGTTTAATTTTTTGAAGTTCTGCTAATTCAAAGGCATATTTATGAACTGCCTTAGGTGAAATTCCGAAGCTACGACTCGCTAAGTGCAGTAAACGGTCTGCTAAAACCTTTTCAGCATTCTCATCTAAGGATGGATGACCACCACGTGTCTTAATGACACCTCTGGAGAAACAGACTCTTCTTTGTAAAGTCGTGTATGGTAATTCGTAAATCTCAGCAGCCTGACGTAAGGTTAACTCTTTGGTTAGGACTTTATTTGCGACTTCTCTCATTTTTTTCTTGTGACCATTCTCCCGCTTTTGTTTTTCTTTTGTACGTGCGAACCATCTACAATGAAATAAAAATGCATCATTAACCTCAAATATAAAATAAATCATTTTAAAAAAGCGATCCAATTCGCCCCCGATGACGCGATCCGAATAATCTCATATTAAAGACTTATGAAATAAATATTTTACACATTAACCAATAATATTTTGTTAAAAAACTAAAATGTTTTGTAAAATAGAGCTCTATCCTATCAATATAAGCCATATAATTCAAAGTTTTAACACCAATCTTTAGAATAAAGCAAAGAAATCGTAAGTACGAACCTTAGATGAGCGCCAAAATTGTAACGCACACAAACACTCGACTCACTCTCAAGAAGCGCTGATACTGATGGACTAGTCGAAACCAAATACTACCGATTGTGGGAGGTGCGGGGCGAGAGGGAGTGGTAAGACGCCAGTCGTTTGTTTTCTGTGTCTATGCGTTGTTAAAATATTAACGGATTTCTTATTTTGATCGGATTCACCCATTGATCCGATTCGCCTCGGTGTACCCTGGTCTAGTTTAAAGGTCATAGAGGTATCTCCGCAAGATGTGGTCACAACAGTCGAATTGGGACTGAGTTGCAGCAATTGGGACGCCTGGACTACAGGGTTCTAGATTGGGGTTCTCGGGCAGGGGACCTCCGTTTCCCTTCGTATAAGAGCCGCGCCCAGGAGATGCTGGACGGGCTGATCGCCTATCCTGGAACAGAGACTGATTGAGTTGCTGAGGCAAATCTCGTTGGGAGGAGACCCACGGGTGAGCTACTCAATCGTCTCTTCGGGGCTATGGTTGTGACCACATCTGTCTTCTTCGTCCTCATAGATTGGCTTAAAGCTGGCAGGTTTCTGGCCTTGCGTTTGTCTCTAGATGCGGGAGGAGACTTCCGCAAACCAGGCTGAACTTTCCTAGCGGTGCGCTCGGCGGAGGTTGTAGGTCCTGCAGAAACTGATGGAGGTTGAGTCGTCCTGGGTGTTGGTGGTGATGGCAATTGTCGGCTTTCCGGCACTGGCGTGCTGAAAAGTCAAGTGCAGTGCTGCCACCTCGGGCATCAAAGATAGGGGGTGTCTTCTTCATACAGAAGAAAGATTTTGACGCTCCCTTCACCTGCTCTCGTGCCAGCTCCAAATACTCCTTGTAAAAGGAGCTTTCGCCCTGGTGTCGTACCCGGTCATTGGTTAGGTCGGTTGCGGCGACCATTTCCCCATAAAACTGCCCTCCCTTTCTGTTCTTTACTTCGATAGAAGCGATTTTCCCGCTCAGGATTGATTCGGGGACGGCCAGCGTAGACTCTATTTCCCGCTGTGACCCTTACTTTCGTGCAGTCGCACGCACGTGAAGGGAAGGTGCAGGACAGTATAAGTAATTTATCTTGTTGTTGGACCCAAAGATGGCGCGGTGCTCAGAAAGCCTGGAGCTGGCAGGTAGGTTTTCCCGAATTTGAGACAAACGAAGGAAATCATTCTGGTCTTCTCTAAGGATCCTACAACATCGTTAGATTTGACGGTGATAGGAGGCATTGGAATAGCATTTCTAGGATTAGGGTATAGGTTGGATTCAGGGGTAGTATTATTCACGGTGAGTGCGACAATGTCTTCCCGCTTTTCGGTAGCTAGATAATACCTGTAGGGAGATGTCGCACTGAAGAACGTCTCCCCCCTCAACTACCTTAGATTATACAAACTTAAAACAAACTGAACACAGCCTGAATATATAAATATATTCAGCCTTTCCGGAGCTCTATAACAATCTCTATAACAGTCTTTTTAGGACTACCAAAACAAATCTCACATGAAATTTGTAAGTTATTTTACAGTTTTCAGTCCACCTTCGTGGCACTGAACAAAAACCATAAAAATAACATTGTTTTTAAGATCATGTCTTTCCGATACCTTAAGTGGATAGCCATCTGTGGACGCGTTTCGAGACGTGTCACCCTCGTGGTACCTTAGATTATGTTTTGTACTTTATTTCCTGGCTGAGCTGGCCCAACGAAAGCTCTAGCTTTTGCAGGATGTCGTTGACAGATATCGGCTGAAGACGATTATCTCATAGAGCTCGATCAATACAAATCCTAGCCAACTCCATAATTTCGAACGGGTATGCTTGGATTATAAAGCATAATACCTATGTACCGGCGAACTAACTTGACGGCCTTTTTGTTTGGTTCACTCATTATGGTGAGTGATCTATTTTCATTTTATCAGCTGTGGCATCGTGTTTTTTTGATAGTTATTTTGCTCGTTATTTCTACGCCTAGCCTCCATCAGTGTCTCTCTAAAACTCGGACAGGCACCCGAATCTGTTCTGTGACCCTTGATGAACCAAGGAAAAACTCGTTTTTCTACTCGCAGTATGTCCCTCACGTTCTTGCACTAAAAGTTCTTGCAAATACGAATTATATCAACCTGTTTGGTTTGCAAGTCCACTTTGGCGGGTTATTGCAGCGCCAAGCTGTTCCAATTATTCTTGCCACTAATTACTCTGAATTTTTGTAGACAGTCAAATAAATCAGCTATTGTAGACAGTCAATAGATAGAGAAGTTAGCCGTTTCTGCCGGAACAAATACCAAATTGAAAAAAAAAACTGACACAATCTGGTATTTGTTCCGGCCCGAATTGGTAATATTATCCGTTTGTCTGGCATGCCAATAGTTTTCCTTATGTCTGTCTAGTCGTGTCTATCTTGTCTTGTCTGTCTTGTCTGTATAGTCTTGCCTGTCTAGTCTTGTCTGCCTAGTCTTGTCTGTATAGTCTTGTCTGTATAGTCTTGTCTGTCTAGTCCAGTGGTTCTCAAACTGGGTGCCACGGCACCCTGGGGTGCCGTGGGCGTATGCCTGGTGTGACGCAGCAATAATCAAGATTTGTAAAAAAAAATGTTAAGAGAAAATTATATGAGGAACAAACGAATTTGTGTTCTTACTTTTAATACAGAATTATGAACAATTGGCTAAAAACTGGGTTTTTAAAACGGAAAGGTGTTGAACTCACAGAAACTTCTGAAGCGACTGATTTAATGACAACTAGCAGCGTCGGAGGAGACGAAATATCCCAGCAAACACC
Source organism: Phosphuga atrata (assembly GCA_944588485.1). Lineage (NCBI taxonomy): Eukaryota > Metazoa > Arthropoda > Insecta > Coleoptera > Silphidae > Phosphuga > Phosphuga atrata. The sequence goes on from OX155901.1 coordinate 6,105,905, forward strand.
TGCGAGTCTAAATCATACAAGTTCGTCTGCCTCAGTTAGCGAAAACGTAAATCAAGACCAAATGTAAATGAAAGTACCGACGTTGCGGGACTTGCTGTTTTTTCTTGTGTTTGTAAGGTATCCATTCAAAATGCAAATAGAAGAAGAACTTTTGATGAGTGAATTGCTTGAAACTTACACCACTGGCGACGAAGTTTTCGATAAATATATACAGCAAATTGATTTGAAATGCAGCAAATGGAGCAATATTTGCAGCGATTGAGCGGCTGTTGGAAAAGTAAAGAGAACTGTTTCTAGAATGAATCAAGTGGCAGACAATGCCACCAGCAGCCACTGTGTCATCCATCGGCATTCTCTGGCAACTAGAAGAATTTCGGAAGATTTAAAAGTCATATTGGATTGCGCAGTGAAGATAATGTTAGGTTAGGTTAGGTTTGATAAAGTCATATTAAGAGCCGCCGGCTTCAAGCACGTCTTTTAAAACTTATCGAAGATCTGTGTAAGGATCACTTCAACCTCTTGCTGCACACAGAAGTGCGATGGCTATCAAGGGGAGAAATTTTAACCAGTCTATTTGAACTTAAATATGAACTAGTAGTTACATTTACAGAAGAGCCTTTTATCCAACAATTCACTGATGTCTTTGGACAAACTAAATTAAACCGCCACTTCTCTCAATGTTTCATTCTCCACATGCGCTTACATTAAAAACAGGTACAGGAGCAGAGAGTTCGCTCAAATCAGTACCAACTGATTTTAAGGTGAAATTAACAAAAAAAAAATGTTTTTTTTTAAGTTTTCAAACCGTTTTTAGGGTAGCTGTGCCGGGAAATTTTTGTAGCCTAACAAGGGTGCCGCAAAATTTTCTTAGCTCGATAAGAGTGCCGCTGCCAAAAAAAGTTTGAGAACCACTGGTCTAGTCAAATCAAATCAATTTTATTACATGTAAGATGTAGGGATATGGTAAATACATATATGTGAATGTCAAAAGGAGAGAAAAAAGATATAAAAATAAATCAAATATCAAAGGAGAACAGATCGTAAATAAACGATACTGAAACAAATCACTGAAACAAATAGATATCAAGATATCACTGAAACAAATAAAAAAATTATTGCACTGTATAAATTGTCTCCTTTAGTAGAAGGGATTTTACTCTTCTCTTGAAGGTTTTGTTGGACATATCTTCTGTGATGGTATTTGGCATCTGGTTGTATATGTTCACTCCTAAAATTACTGGTGATTTGCTACAGTAATTTAGGTTACATTTTGAATTGTACAGCTTGTTTCCTCGTCTTGTGTTGTGGTGGTGGATATCCCTACTTCTGTCCAGACTATATTTCATTTTATGGATGAAGTAAGCAACTCCTAATATATAAAGGCTTGTTACTGTTACTATTTGTAGTCGTTGGAAGTACATACATGTGGCTGATGGAGGAACACCCACTAACAATCGAATGACTTTCTTTTGAGCCTTCAGTATAATCTTAAATTTATTGGAGTATCCCCAAACCAAAATCCCATATGCTAGAATGGACTGAACTTCTGCACAATGATAGATGACAAGCTCAGCTTCGTTTATTATTTAGCGTAAAGTTCGAATTGATTACATTTTATAGCCCAACTTCTTTAGTAAAGTTTCAGTTGTCTTATCCCAAGTTAGGTATTTCTCTATATAAAGCCCCAGGAATTTTGTTTTCTTCGCCCTATGTAGGTTGAAATTGTCGATTTTTAAATTTAAATTATCGGCGTATTGGCTTCTTCGTGTTTGAAAAATTACATAATCCAGCTTCTCCTTGTTTAGAAATAGGTTATTTGTCGAGCAGTACTCCACCATTTTAAGTAAAACATTGTTTGCTTCAAGTTCATTTTAAAACGAAGAGTTTCTGGAGATAATGAAAGTGGCATCATCTGCGTATAGTATGCATTTATTGTCTTGCATAAATGTTACAAAGTCCGCAATATATAAGAGGAATAGTGTAGGGGCAAGTACACTTCCTTGCGGAACACCTATATTAATGTTTACTGGTTTTGAAATGAAAGATTTATTCTTGGATGTGATTTCCACACATTGCTTTCTGTTTGTTAGAAATGATTTTTACCAATTTATCGATTTATCACGAATTCCCAATATATACAATTTGTTTAATAATTGTTGGTGTGATACACAATGAAAAGCTATCGACAAGTCGTAGAAAATATCGACCAGATAATTGCCGTTAACGATTTCTTGTAGAATTTTGCTATAGAACTCAGTGATAGTCGTCGAGGTGGATTGTCCTTTGCGAAATCCGTGTTGTTCTTTGGGAATAAGTTGGTGCTTCTCAATAAATGGTAAAGGCCTGTGAAGCATGATGTATTACAGCACTTTAGTCATAGCTGATAGCAGAGCTATAGATCTATAGTTATTTAGGAGTGTTTTTTCTTCTCGTTTCTGTTTTGGACAGATTTTGGCATTTTTCAAAATTTCAGGTAACTCTTACAATTCAAGTGACCGGTTAACAATATAAGTTATAGGCTAAAAGATCTATTTATAGTTGAAATATGTTGTCAGGTATTGAATCTAGAGCACTTGTGGATTTATTTTTAAGTTTATCATTTATGAGCCATATTATTTCATTTTTTTAAAAATCGTGCAAATATATCGTTTTGTTATTGAATGACATATGACTCTATGTGAAGCTATTATGGTATGAGTAGGGTTTCTGAATATCTGAATAAATTCGGTTTCGGGTTCGGTTTTTAAGAACTTTTGGTAGAAGTGCCTGATATTTAAACGAGATCTTAGTTTTGTACAAAAGTAGCCGCTAAGGGAAAATGATCTTTCGGAGTAGGTGGATGTAGCTTTAATTGCAGAGAGTACTTGAAACAAAATATTTAATCTTTTTGTTCTCTCAGAAGTTCTCTTATATTTAGCAAACTCCTTTTTCCTAGAATTTGGAAAGCGATTTGTTTGCATATAAGTATGTTTGTTTAATTCTTCTTGAATAGCTTTTTGTACTTCGTCTTGCAAGTAATAATTTGGATTGGTCACTTATTCTAATTCTTCTGAATTTGCCGAACATTCATCCTCGACTTCAACTTTATTGCTGTCTGGATAAAGTTGTTCAAAAAGATTTTCCACCAATATTAAAACAGACTTTGTTGTAAGCTTCGAAGGATCTAGTAAGCATCTAGTCAATTCTCATAATTCCAAATTTTCACGGGTCTTCAAACGTTCCATGATATTTTTCATTGAAGCTTTGCTTATATCAGAACCAATTAATTTTATTTTATTAAATCTTCACGGCTGCAGCTGTTTTCTACTTTAGTTGATTTCTTGCAAAAAGTGTCGCACACAGCGAGATGAATTGTATGCTTAATGCAAATTTTTGCTTCATCAGGACATGGTACAGATTCCACTTTTTTAATTACCCGGGCATCGTCATGTGTAGTATCTTACTCGATAATAATCCCACGTTAAAAAATCTCAATCAAACTTTGAGGTTTTTGCGACCAGAAATTGAAAACCGCGTTGAAATCGATTGATAACTAACGCCGCGATGGTCCGTCAAAGTTAGATCTACCGAGGATTGGTTGCATTTGTTTTTTCGAAATTTCGCAGCTGCCGCAACAAACTCGACGTTTTGTTAGAGCAAAACGGAGTCGGAAAGCGAGACTGAAAACCGCGTTGCGAAATCTAGATAGCGGCGTCGCGACGCCACCGCAAAGTTCAATTTCCTAATGCGCCTGGTGGTTTTTCCACCGTAATTTTCAAGCTAGCGGAACAAGTACGACATTTTGTTGAAGGGAAAGCTTGCCAGGAAGCCATAGTGAAAACCGCGTTGCAAAATCTTTGATAACGGTGCCGCGACGTCGCCGCATAGTTCAACTAGCAAATCTAGGTCGAATTTCGGGAACTCGCGGTGATTTTTCCGCTGTAGTCTTCGCAATTCTGCAGATAGCGAAACAAATTTGATGTTTTGGTGAAGGGAAAGCTTGTGGTAAAGCGCGACTAAAAACCGCATTGCGAAATTTTTGACAACAGCGTCGCGACTTCACCGCGAACTTCTACTTGCTAATCCAAGTCACCCACAATCATTTCTGAAACTGATACTAAATGAATCTAAATGTTTTTCAACACTTATTACGATATTATTTGCAGAACATGTTCTTCATTTGGCACAAAGCCTAAATTGCAATAAAATTTGTTTTCTCTTGAATATTAATGTTTAAGTATCTTCGGCGTCACCAACTAGTCCACTAATTCTTGAAACTTTAAAATCATTGCTTTCTTTCTTTCTTCGTATTCCTTTGGAATTGAGGTCATAACACCTGAAGAACGTTTTGGCAAGATTTGGTTGGGAAACCGGCCAGCTATTGCTTTCCGAATAAATGCAGATTTCGAAATTGCTCGAACAGATATACCATCGATGGTTGCCATTTTTGCAACAACAGATTGCAATGTTTGAAAGAGCACTAATTCAATGTATTTTATTTTTATTTATCTTTAAATAAAACCGAAAACCGCGGTTTTTTTATGACGGTTATGCGGTTTCGGTTTTTGCACAGAAAACCGCGGTTTTGCGGTTCGGATAGATCCGAACCAGAAACCCTAGGTATGAGCTGGTTCGAAGAACCCATTAAAAAGAGTCGCTACTCTTTCCAGATCTTCTATGATAGAGTCATTGTAATTTAAGCGGATCTCTTCTTTCACCCTGGTCTTGTTAGTTTGCCGGTTGATTATATTCCAGGCTGTTTTCTGTTCTCCGACTTCTGCAGCAGTGTGCCGAAAAATTGTCGCTTAAGATTTGTTAAAAAACAGGAGTATCGTTTTTTCATAATTAAATACGCTTGGCGCAAGACCAGGTATTTCTTCGGGAGCACATACAGATCTTTTAGCTCCCAGCTTGCCCTTTTTGTATCATTAGTGATCCAGCTCTTGTTTCCCCGATTAACTTTCATTGTGGGAAAACAGGTAATAAAAAGATAATATAACGTATTTATAAAATGTACACATGTATCGTTAATATTTGTTGCTCTATATGTACTCGTCCATGATTCATTTGTTAATTGTTCGACAGAAAGTTCTTTGTTTTCAGTACTAAAATCTCTCTTATGGTGATACATATCTGCTTTTAGTTTCAGTTTTATAATTAGAACAACGATTCGATGATCAATTATTTGCGTGTCAATAATTGACGTCGCATTTTGAGTGGAATTGACATAAATATTATCGATGCAGCTCTTTGAGGTAGCTCTTATCCTCGTAAACCAATAGTCTTATCAATAATAAACTAACTCGGGTAAGACTAGTTCAAACCAAATTATGATTTAGTGTAATCTTCAGAAACAAGAATACGTAAACAGAGCAAGTGTTGGATAACGCTAAATGGACTACGGAAAATGATTGTTTTCATGCGACTATTAAAACAAATTAAATTTTAATTTTGAATCGTGCGTATTATAATTCGCGATGTATTATTACTTTATGCAAATATGTATGAAATGGTACAATTAAAATGCAATTTACTATAATTTAAGTCTTTCCATTGAAACGTTTCATTAATTAAGTGAGCATGAACGAGGACAATAATAGATACAAAACGCTGGAAATAAAATGGGTTTTTTCATCAACGCCCTGTCTATGTGTACCTGTATACTTCTAATATACACGTGTTTAATCAAATATTAATAGTATGCAAAAATAACGAGCTCCATACCTCCATTATCGCGAAATGTATAAATATTCATATTCATATGGAGGCTATGTATTCAGCGTACAAGTATATATTTATGTACCGATAACTGATAGTAACCGTACTAATAGGTTCTTTTTATAGAAAAGAATGCGTTCACGGGACCTGTCGGGGATTTTTCCTCGCTCGTAAATTGTCCATAATCGCATTTATATGCGCACTCCAATTGCTAATTACGCGAATAAATAATATACTATGCATGCACACTTTTTTCGTGAATACTATATACTAGTAATTAAGCTGAAATATTTCATTCGGAATATCTCGCTGATATTAAGTCCAGACTTTTCAGAACCAAGAACAAAAAATTAGATGTAATGCTGAAAGTGAAAATAATTTATATGTTTAGACAGACTCGGCAAAAAAGACTACACAACTGGATAGACAAGAATTGGTGGAAATTTTAAGGATCCGTAATCATTAAATTAATTAATTATTAAATAAATTCATAAAATAAATATTTTAAGGATTAGATTAGCAACAATGATACTGCCGTCTAGGTGCAAATCTCTATTCCGTTGCTAATTCTTTTATATTAAAATTTTAGCAATTTTGTTGTAAATTTTGTGATTGTGTAAAAATTAAATTTTGCCTCTCTTTTATAATTTCAGCGAACAATTATTAAGACACGAACTTCTTTAAAAAAAATTCAGACAATTTTAGTAGTTGCAGTATTTTGTAATTGCTTATATTTTGGGTACATTTCACGCTTTGCAAGCGATCAATTTATTGTTTTTTTTTTCTCTAGTAGCATCGGACCTCTTTGAAAAGTTGAGTAATTAAGGTGTAAGGTTTGTGAATAAACGTAGTTGCAAACGTAGTTCAATGCAACTTAATTTTTCAATCATTACAAATTACTGTTTCTACCCTCAAGTATCATTTTAACTAAGCAGAGACTCTTGTTTTCGTTGTGCGCTGTAAACAGCCTCAGTTTTGCATGTTCAGTAATTTACTAACCAAATATGTCAGCTGGAGACACATCCCCAACACGTTCGCACAGTTCTATTTATACTGAAGCATAGACTTATTTCGAGTTTAGACAGATAACGTTCTTATTTTCATTTCACGAATGATTTACAGCTCCGAAACGTATTCATAATAATAATTTGTTCACTGCGCAATTTGTGTCTGCCAGAATTAATTGCAAATACATTAAATGGTTTTTGAATTCTCGATTTAACGTACTGATGATATATAAAGTTATTTGTATTTTTTATTATTGGATTTGGGATTTTTTATTATTGGATTTACCTATTTTGATATTTACGACAATGTTTTCTATGCCGCAATTAATCGTCGTAAATGTTATTGTATCATTAGTAAACTGTTTTTTAGACTTATTTTTCCAACGTAGAAAAACTCACTTGTTATCTACATATTTGGTTTTGTTTTTCTGTCATTTGCAGTTCCAGAAACAGCCGTGAGATTAACCTGCTACAAGTACACAGACGAGGTAAAACCGACTAAAGTAAACGGACAAGACTAGGCAGAGAAGACTAGACATACAAGACTAGGCAGACAAGACTATACAGACAAGACTAGACAGATAAGACTAGACAGACATGACTAGACAGAAAAGACTAGACAGACAAGACTAGACAGACAAGACTAGACAGACAAGACTTTTTAATTTCAGGGTAAGCTCTCACCAAATCCCCTATTCCATCTTGGCTTTTAGTATGCGCCACCCCGGTATCGCATATATTGCATTCATTCAGGGTGGGCAGCCCGGACGGTTAATGAAAACCGCCCTAGTTGTCGCCTCCCCGGCCAGGATTCGAACCCGGGTCCCCCGCATTGAAAGGCGGGTATGTAGACAGACAAGACAAGAAAGACAAGACTAGACAGACAAGACTAGACAGACAAGACTAGACAGACAAGACTAGACAGACAAGACGAGACAGACAAGACTAGAAAGACAAGACTAGACAGACAAGACTAGACAGACACGACTAGACAGACAAGACTAGACAGACAAGACTAGACAGACAAGACTAGACAGACGACTAGACAGACAAGACTAGACAGACAAGACTAGACAGACAAGACTAGACAGACAAGACTAGACAGACACGACTAGACAGACAAGACTAGACAGACAAGACTAGACAGACAAGACTAGACAGACGACTAGACAGACAAGACTAGACAGACAAGACTAGACAGACAAGACTAGACAGACAAGACTAGACAGACAAGACTAGACAGACGACTAGACAGACAAGACTAGACAGACAAGACTAGACAGACAAGACTAGACAGACAAGACTAGACAGACAAGACTAGACAGACAAGACTAGACAGACAAGACTAGACAGACAAGACTAGACAGACAAGACTAGACAGACAAGACTAGACAGACAAGACTAGACAGACAAGACTAGACAGACAAGACTAGACAGACAAGACTAGACAGACAAGACTAGACAGACAAGACTAGACAGACAAGACTAGACAGACAAGACTAGACAGACAAGACTAGACAGACAAGACTAGACAGACAAGACTAGACAGACAAGACTAGACAGACAAGACTAGACAGACAAGACTAGACAGACAAGACTAGACAGACAAGACTAGACAGACAAGACTAGACAGACAAGACTAGACAGACAAGACTAGACAGACAAGACTAGACAGACAAGACTAGACAGACAAGACTAGACAGACAAGACTAGACAGACAAGACTAGACAGACAAGACTAGACAGACAAGACTAGACAGACAAGACTAGACAGACAAGACTAGACAGACAAGACTAGACAGACAAGACTAGACAGACAAGACTAGACAGACAAGACTAGACAGACAAGACTAGACAGACAAGACTAGACAGACAAGACTAGACAGACAAGACTAGACAGACAAGACTAGACAGACAAGACTAGACAGACAAGACTAGACAGACAAGACTAGACAGACAAGACTAGACAGACAAGACTAGACAGACAAGACTAGACAGACAAGACTAGACAGACAAGACTAGACAGACAAGACTAGACAGACAAGACTAGACAGACAAGACTAGACAGACAAGACTAGACAGACAAGACTAGACAGACAAGACTAGACAGACAAGACTAGACAGACAAGACTAGACAGACAAGACTAGACAGACAAGACTAGACAGACAAGACTAGACAGACAAGACTAGACAGACAAGACTAGACAGACAAGACTAGACAGACAAGACTAGACAGACAAGACTAGACAGACAAGACTAGACAGACAAGACTAGACAGACAAGACTAGACAGACAAGACTAGACAGACAAGACTAGACAGACAAGACTAGACAGACAAGACTAGACAGACAAGACTAGACAGACAAGACTAGACAGACAAGACTAGACAGACAAGACTAGACAGACAAGACTAGACAGACAAGACTAGACAGACAAGACTAGACAGACAAGACTAGACAGACAAGACTAGACAGACAAGACTAGACAGACAAGACTAGACAGACAAGACTAGACAGACAAGACTAGACAGACAAGACTAGACAGACAAGACTAGACAGACAAGACTAGACAGACAAGACTAGACAGACAAGACTAGACAGACAAGACTAGACAGACAAGACTAGACAGACAAGACTAGACAGACAAGACTAGACAGACAAGACTAGACAGACAAGACTAGACAGACAAGACTAGACAGACAAGACTAGACAGACAAGACTAGACAGACAAGACTAGACAGACAAGACTAGACAGACAAGACTAGACAGACAAGACTAGACAGACAAGACTAGACAGACAAGACTAGACAGACAAGACTAGACAGACAAGACTAGACAGACAAGACTAGACAGACAAGACTAGACAGACAAGACTAGACAGACAAGACTAGACAGACAAGACTAGACAGACAAGACTAGACAGACAAGACTAGACAGACAAGACTAGACAGACAAGACTAGACAGACAAGACTAGACAGACAAGACTAGACAGACAAGACTAGACAGACAAGACTAGACAGACAAGACTAGACAGACAAGACTAGACAGACAAGACTAGACAGACAAGACTAGACAGACAAGACTAGACAGACAAGACTAGACAGACAAGACTAGACAGACAAGACTAGACAGACAAGACTAGACAGACAAGACTAGACAGACAAGACTAGACAGACAAGACTAGACAGACAAGACTAGACAGACAAGACTAGACAGACAAGACTAGACAGACAAGACTAGACAGACAAGACTAGACAGACAAGACTAGACAGACAAGACTAGACAGACAAGACTAGACAGACAAGACTAGACAGACAAGACTAGACAGACAAGACTAGACAGACAAGACTAGACAGACAAGACTAGACAGACAAGACTAGACAGACAAGACTAGACAGACAAGACTAGACAGACAAGACTAGACAGACAAGACTAGACAGACAAGACTAGACAGACAAGACTAGACAGACAAGACTAGACAGACAAGACTAGACAGACAAGACTAGACAGACAAGACTAGACAGACAAGACTAGACAGACAAGACTAGACAGACAAGACTAGACAGACAAGACTAGACAGACAAGACTAGACAGACAAGACTAGACAGACAAGACTAGACAGACAAGACTAGACAGACAAGACTAGACAGACAAGACTAGACAGACTACAGACTAGACAGACAAGACTAGACAGACAAGACTAGACAGACAAGACTAGACAGACAAGACTAGACAGACAAGACTAGACAGACAAGACTAGACAGACAAGACTAGACAGACAAGACTAGACAGACAAGACTAGACAGACAAGACTAGACAGACAAGACTAGACAGACAAGACTAGACAGACAAGACTAGACAGACAAGACTAGACAGACAAGACTAGACAGACAAGACTAGACAGACAAGACTAGACAGACAAGACTAGACAGACAAGACTAGACAGACAAGACTAGACAGACAAGACTAGACAGACAAGACTAGACAGACAAGACTAGACAGACAAGACTAGACAGACAAGACTAGACAGACAAGACTAGACAGACAAGACTAGACAGACAAGACTAGACAGACAAGACTAGACAGACAAGACTAGACAGACAAGACTAGACAGACAAGACTAGACAGACAAGACTAGACAGACAAGACTAGACAGACAAGACTAGACAGACAAGACTAGACAGACAAGACTAGACAGACAAGACTAGACAGACAAGACTAGACAGACAAGACTAGACAGACAAGACTAGACAGACAAGACTAGACAGACAAGACTAGACAGACAAGACTAGACAGACAAGACTAGACAGACAAGACTAGACAGACAAGACTAGACAGACAAGACTAGACAGACAAGACTAGACAGACAAGACTAGACAGACAAGACTAGACAGACAAGACTAGACAGACAAGACTAGACAGACAAGACTAGACAGACAAGACTAGACAGACAAGACTAGACAGACAAGACTAGACAGACAAGACTAGACAGACAAGACTAGACAGACAAGACTAGACAGACAAGACTAGACAGACAAGACTAGACAGACAAGACTAGACAGACAAGACTAGACAGACAAGACTAGACAGACAAGACTAGACAGACAAGACTAGACAGACAAGACTAGACAGACAAGACTAGACAGACAAGACTAGACAGACAAGACTAGACAGACAAGACTAGACAGACAAGACTAGACAGACAAGACTAGACAGACAAGACTAGACAGACAAGACTAGACAGACAAGACTAGACAGACAAGACTAGACAGACAAGACTAGACAGACAAGACTAGACAGACAAGACTAGACAGACAAGACTAGACAGACAAGACTAGACAGACAAGACTAGACAGACAAGACTAGACAGACAAGACTAGACAGACAAGACTAGACAGACAAGACTAGACAGACAAGACTAGACAGACAAGACTAGACAGACAAGACTAGACAGACAAGACTAGACAGACAAGACTAGACAGACAAGACTAGACAGACAAGACTAGACAGACAAGACTAGACAGACAAGACTAGACAGACAAGACTAGACAGACAAGACTAGACAGACAAGACTAGACAGACAAGACTAGACAGACAAGACTAGACAGACAAGACTAGACAGACAAGACTAGACAGACAAGACTAGACAGACAAGACTAGACAGACAAGACTAGACAGACAAGACTAGACAGACAAGACTAGACAGACAAGACTAGACAGACAAGACTAGACAGACAAGACTAGACAGACAAGACTAGACAGACAAGACTAGACAGACAAGACTAGACAGACAAGACTAGACAGACAAGACTAGACAGACAAGACTAGACAGACAAGACTAGACAGACAAGACTAGACAGACAAGACTAGACAGACAAGACTAGACAGACAAGACTAGACAGACAAGACTAGACAGACAAGACTAGACAGACAAGACTAGACAGACAAGACTAGACAGACAAGACTAGACAGACAAGACTAGACAGACAAGACTAGACAGACAAGACTAGACAGACAAGACTAGACAGACAAGACTAGACAGACAAGACTAGACAGACAAGACTAGACAGACAAGACTAGACAGACAAGACTAGACAGACAAGACTAGACAGACAAGACTAGACAGACAAGACTAGACAGACAAGACTAGACAGACAAGACTAGACAGACAAGACTAGACAGACAAGACTAGACAGACAAGACTAGACAGACAAGACTAGACAGACAAGACTAGACAGACAAGACTAGACAGACAAGACTAGACAGACAAGACTAGACAGACAAGACTAGACAGACAAGACTAGACAGACAAGACTAGACAGACAAGACTAGACAGACAAGACTAGACAGACAAGACTAGACAGACAAGACTAGACAGACAAGACTAGACAGACAAGACTAGACAGACAAGACTAGACAGACAAGACTAGACAGACAAGACTAGACAGACAAGACTAGACAGACAAGACTAGACAGACAAGACTAGACAGACAAGACTAGACAGACAAGACTAGACAGACAAGACTAGACAGACAAGACTAGACAGACAAGACTAGACAGACAAGACTAGACAGACAAGACTAGACAGACAAGACTAGACAGACAAGACTAGACAGACAAGACTAGACAGACAAGACTAGACAGACAAGACTAGACAGACAAGACTAGACAGACAAGACTAGACAGACAAGACTAGACAGACAAGACTAGACAGACAAGACTAGACAGACAAGACTAGACAGACAAGACTAGACAGACAAGACTAGACAGACAAGACTAGACAGACAAGACTAGACAGACAAGACTAGACAGACAAGACTAGACAGACAAGACTAGACAGACAAGACTAGACAGACAAGACTAGACAGACAAGACTAGACAGACAAGACTAGACAGACAAGACTAGACAGACAAGACTAGACAGACAAGACTAGACAGACAAGACTAGACAGACAAGACTAGACAGACAAGACTAGACAGACAAGACTAGACAGACAAGACTAGACAGACAAGACTAGACAGACAAGACTAGACAGACAAGACTAGACAGACAAGACTAGACAGACAAGACTAGACAGACAAGACTAGACAGACAAGACTAGACAGACAAGACTAGACAGACAAGACTAGACAGACAAGACTATACAGACAAGACTAGACAGACAAGACTAGACAGACAAGACTAGACAGACAAGATTAGACAGACAAGATTAGACAGACAAGTGTAGGCAGACACAACTAGATGTATTATTTTCACCAATAATATAGAATGTTATGGATTGTAGTATATGATAGAGCAAACTTCCGCACCCATCAATGTTTTGGGTTTAAGATAATGTTATGTGAACAGAGAAATAAAATGAACGAATCTTTGAACAATATGGCCATAAGTATTTATTACGGCAGTTTCGGCGGACATATATAGACATCCATAAAAATATTCAAAATGTTTAGTTTGTTTGTTCGGCGAACGTTAATTTCCTCAATGGCGCTCGTAAAATCTATATTAGTGAATTGGCATTTGATATTAGGGAATGCGTCCGTGCAATGCACCAAGTATTGTTGTTTATTTGTTCGCGATACCGAAGAGACGCCGACGTATGTGACAGATTTACAACTTGCATTTAGGTAATGCGTGATTTACTCATTCTGGTGATCGGGCTTTGGTGCACGGAGCGAACGCGAACATCGACGTGATGTATTGTAGACTGCTGATCGATGCTGCTGGGCTATATATACACGTGCTGCACTGAAAATGCGCCGAATAATTGCCGACCTCTGCACTATTCACCTTCAGCTGCGAGTACAATGCCAACATTTCTACCTATTCATAGACTCGAATAACCTTTATAATGTCTCTCTCATTCTATATATTCTCTAAATTACATCGACATTATCAACTAAATTACTTACAAATGTGTTGCAAATATTTATTTATAAATGCAAATAGTGATTCTTAGTTTGTGGCTTAGTACAAATTATATTTTCTATTTATACTTTACTAGACTTTTCTAAATAAATAATTAAAACATATTAAACACGGCATAATTCAAAATGGTAATAACAATTATGATGGTTATGCAAGTCGCGCTTAGGTTGAAATGGCGTGCGATCCGTGAAATGAGCGTCGCAAATGAGTTTTACGCTAGATGTCGTCTAAATGGAGCCGTTTATTACTCGGCCGTCCCTTCACCCCTTCGCGCAGCATTCCTAAATCTTAATAGAAAAAATGTTTTATGCAAGGGTGAAACTTTCGACGTCTCCACCCCAGCTCATGCATGAATTCTTAATTTGCCCCTCGGCGGGAACACACTATTTATAGTTGAAGAAAATTCAGTTTTTGTATTTAAATCAGAATAGGAAAACTTAATTAAAAAGTTTTCATTTTCTATAAAATATAATAAGTTATTATAGAACCAGAAATATTATAAATCAAAACAATTATTCAGTCAAACGCTAAGACTAATATCGAGAAAAGAACGTTCAAGAACTTATCTCTTCCATTAATAATAGTTTGGAGACAATTTCTGTGAATCGAGGTGCATTACACGGCGAGATAACGAGAGCTCTTAAAAAGTGTGAAATTGAATTCTTCAGCGCAATAGAGTCCAGATAAGCACGACCCATATGAATACTTAGATAATTTTTGAAAACTCAAAATTAATTTACCATTAACAAATTTAAAAGTGTTAATGAATAATATTTATATGAACAATAAATTGTTTAATCAATATAAAAGCTCTAGAATTAATAAAGAGTTTATATGCAAATATAATTTTGATTCCATCAATTTACTTGTCAATATAATTAATATAATATACTAACGGTCATACGGTCAACAGCATAAGCCGTTTAAGAGTCTGCCAGAGAGTAATGGAGCGAACGATGCTGGGTATCAGCCTGAAAGATAAAATACGCGAAACGGAAATTCGCAAACGCACTAAAATATCGGATGTTTCATAGTTGTCATAGAAAGAATTGCAAGATTAAGGTAGCGATGGGCAGGTCATGTTGCCCGAGATGACGTGAAATGGACTAAGAAAATAATGCAGTGGAGACCCAGAGAGACAAAAAGAAGTGTTGGTAGACCCCAGGCGAGATGTCGGGATGACCTACAGCTACTAGCCGGGAAGAACTGGATGCACACCGCTCAAAAGAGATCGACCTGAAGAAGAAGAAAAATACACTAAGGTTTAAAGTTATAACTATAGTGATGTGATCATCGTCATTATTATCATGACCTTTTGGTGATTCAATCTTGGGTGTATAGCTCTTTTCTCTTCTTCCACTCTTGGCGATCTTGTGCCCGTCCGAATATCGTCCATCCAGCTCTGTGGTGGTCGAGTATACCATCTGGGTCTCCATTCTAGAACTCGTCTCGTCCAGCGACTCTCGTTCATTCTCGCAATGTGTCTTGCCCATGTCCTCTTTCTCCTTGTTATGACAGCCATGACGTCTTTCACCTTGGTCTTATTTCGTATACATTCGTTACGTTTCCGGTCACGAAGGGTGGTCCCGAGCATGCTCTCTCCATGCCCCTTAGCGCGACTCGGAACTTCTCGGCGGTCTTCTGCGTAAGGGTCATGGTCTTTGTACCGTAGGTGAGCACGGGCCTGACACATTGCTCGAAGACTTTGACTTTGAGATCCAAGGATATTTTGCCACGTAGAATCTGCTTATTGGCACCGAACGCTGCCCAGGCCTTCGCGAACCGCCTTTCCACTTTCGCTAAATGGTTCTCAAAGCCCTGTGTAACCTTATGCCCAAAATATATGTACTCGGTTACTTTCTCCACTGGAAGCTGGTAGTCTGTGATTTGGGGAATGTTGGTCATAATCTTGATTTTCCCCATGTTCATTCTCGGATTCCACTCTAAAATCCTCCAGCATCGTCATGATCTCCCCAATGCTCTCTGAGACCAAAACTAGGTCATCAGCCAACCTCAGATTGGTTATTCTCTCTCAATCAATCATCAACTCCTTCCCTGCCCATTTCATCTGTTGGAATATACATTCTAGTGCTAGGATAAACAGCTTAGGTGATATTGTGTCCCCTTGCCTGACACCTCTCTCTAGATGAAATTTGTTGGTTTTCTCGTGCAGGGAGACACAGGAAGTTGCGTTCTAATGCATGTGGTTGAGGGTCTGTATGAACCTTTCATCGATACGGCATTTAACTAGAGCTTGATCTATGGCTATGGCTCACTACTTTATGGAGTCGAACGCTATCTCGTAGTTGATGAAGGCTAGGATAAGTGGTTTCCTGTACTCATTTCTCCACGACTGCTTGAGAGTTTGAAGGTGGTCATTGGTGCTGAACCCTGAGCGAAAGCCTGCCTGTTCTCTGGGTTGAAAGATTCTAGCTACCTGTCAAGTCTGTTAACTAGAACCCAAGAGAAGAGCTTGTAGACATAAGCAAGTAGACTGATAGGTCTGTAGTTTTCCAGCCTCTTCTTATTCTTTCTTCTTCTTCTGTACGTGCCATGTCCTTCGAGGTCGTCGGCAATCATCATAATGATTTTATTTTATGAGCAGCGGCACGAAACAGGCTAGTAGAACTAACACCATACCACTCTTTCAGGTTTTTCACCAAGGACGTGCGTCTACTTCCTGGACCTCTTCTACCTTGGATTTTGCCTTGCATGATATTCTGCAAGATAAGGTACTTTTCCCCTCTCATAACGGGTCCAAAATATTCCAGCTTGCGTTTTTTGATAGTAAACATGACTTCTAGTTGCTTCTGGAGACGACCAAGCACCTAGGTGTTTCATCTCACATCTCACACCTTTCCAGTCGGTCAGTCATAGCCTTTGTTAAAGTCCATCCTTCAGTTCCATACTATTAAATTGGAAATACATAGCACCGTAGTATGCTCTAGCCTGCTCGATGCGTAATCTTATTTCCTGATTGTTATCCCACTCATTGCTAAACAAGCATCCCAGATATCTTGATGTCCCCTTTTTTGTGGATTAGGGTGATTACTGCGTTATGCCATGATGCAGGTAATTTACATTCCAGGATGCACTTTGTGAATAAAATTGCCAGCACTTCACTAAGTACCTTGTCGTTGCTTTTGATCATGTCTGGTAACATGTCATCTTCCCCAGGGACTCTTCAATTCTTAGGTTGTTGTATAGCGAGCATTATTTCCGCTGGAATGACATCCGGAATTTCTTCGGATCCGATGTTTTCGATTTCTTCGAGCTGTCACTGGCTGACTCGGTGATACTTTGCTTTGGTAGAGTGTTTCATAGTCCTGTACTATTGCAAGCAGCTTCTCCTTATTTGAAACTACTTTTTCATTCTCGTTGAGAAACTTGAAGATGTGCTTCTTGCCCTCACTCAGCCTCAGGCTAAGAACTCTTCGGCTGTTGCTCTTTCTGAAGCCTCGTGTACGAGATGGGTGTTATGGTCCAACAGATCGCTTTGAGTCTTCCTGCGGATTTGCTTTTGCAAGTCTCCGTATTCTTGACTACCAACTTTTCCCTCACTGCACAATGGCCGTCTTTGTTCCATCATCTTTATAGTCTCTGGTGTTAATTTCGTCGGTTTGTTTGGAAGGACACTTGGGGTGTTTTCGTCAAGGCTTAATGCTGCAGTTAGCCTGTTGCTAATCTCATCCACACTCATGTTGACTAGATGCTTACATTTTAGTTTTGTCTCAACAGCATTCTTGTACAGATCCTCATTCGCCCGTAGTATTTTGATTTTGGTATCAGCTCACCTACCAGCCTTTCTTTACAACAAGATTTTTCCGCGCAGTTAAAGTCTCATGTATAAGTGATGTGATACTGCTGCTGATGTGATGCGATGAGTGATGTGATACTTTAACGTAATTAGGTAGGCAAGATTAGCTAGGAATGGTGTTAATCGCAATGCTTAACATCCTACAGCTAAACGCGATGCGGTGCCGATCGGCGCATGACATCCTAAACGTCACAGCCGATACATCTGGATATCGACATCATACATATCAGTGAACCGAACAGGAAGCTAATTAGAACAGGCGGGTGCTTCGAGGAAGCACAAAAAGATGCAGCAATCAAAATTATAAATAAAACGTATATGTTCATGATAGAGAAAGGGGACAGACTTTGTGTGGGTCGAGTTAGAAAACTACATTATTTAAAGCTGTTATTTCTCTCCTAACAGCAGCCTCCAACAGTTTGAAATATCACTGACTGAAATAAGAGACTGTATAAGAGCTCAAAAGAAACCATCATTGATAGCAGGCTACTTTAACGCCAAATCTCCTTACTGGGGAAGTCCAGCAATGGATGCAAGAGGTGACCTGGTCATGGACTGGCTAGCTGAACTGCACTTACTTATACAAAATTCTGGTGATACTACTTTATCCTACCTTCGAACGAAGAGAGTCCAAGTCTATCATAGACCTCACCCTTACCAAGGATCAACTTATTGACAAGGTTTACAACTGGAAAGTAATGGACAGAGAAACACTTAGTGATCCTAGATTCATCTTCTATAATCTGCAGAGCCAAAGTAAAAACTGCGTAAACCTACCAACAACATATCAGGGATGGTCAACTAAATCCTTGAAGGAGGATAAGCTAATCCGTCAATTAGAAATGGAAGTAGCAAAAATCTCTGAAAACACAGCGGAGGAAATGGTATCTATGATCACTAGAGTGTGTAATACGACGCTACCAACAAAAAGAAATGCTACCAGAAAACGACAAGTATATTGGTGGAGTGAAGATATTGCCAACCTAAGGAAAGTATCTGTTTCCACAATACGGCAACTCCAAAGGAAAGGCAAGAAAAACCTAGATGCATGCACCAAAGAACAGCTCAGAGGTGCATATTCTCAATCTAAAAAAGCTCTCAACAGACCAAAAAATAAAGCGAAAAGGGAACACTGGGGAGCATTGAGCAAGAAAATTGACGACGACATCTGGGGCGATGCTTATGCAATAGCCACTAGAAACCTGAAAAGCAGACACTCAATTACAAAAATACAATCTTGATAGTTGGTTAGCCCGGCACGTTCAGTAATCCGACGCTTTGGGGAAACACGCCGCTTCTCACCGCCGCCCCGCACATGTTACAAGCAAACCGGCTCGCTCTTGTTCTTCCCTCAGACCCGTCTTTTTCTATATCTACTCATCCTGCTCGTACTAAATACATCTTGTTTTGTTATTGGTTTGAATCGATTGTAGGTATCTAGTGTATGTCGTTCCGTGTTTTTCTACCTTATCCATTGAGTGGCACCCCTCACTGAAAAACAAAATATCGTCACATCCCTGTCTGGAAAAAAAATCGTGGCACCCCTTGACGAAAAAAAATAGACGTGGCAGCCTTAACTAGCTACGGATCTAGAATCAGAATAAGGGTGGTGTTTATGAGCCATACAAATTGAAAATTTGAAGTAGAATTTTAAAGCAAAAAAGCTAATCTTGAACTATATTAATAAACAAAGTGGTCACTTGTTGTGATTTTTTTGCGTAAATTACAATCGCAATTTGTACAAGCAAACCACAAAACCAATTATTAGAACCTTTCGCAATAAAAGATTGTTTGCAAGAGTTAATCTATTTGCACAGGGCTGATTTATAGGCGATTATTCGATTACAAATTTGCTTCTTTTTTTTCCAGAAAACACATATAAAGTGAAACTGCGCAACGGTTTCGACACGAAATAATTATTTGTTAGAAAGCTCTGTTGCAATTACCACGCTAAATGGAGACACGATCAGTTTTCAAGTAAATTTGTCGCTAGAAAATTTTGCTTACAAATTCCGTTTCAATAGAATCAGTCGCAATAGTTTATTATGTAGTCTAGTCTGTCAAGTCTTGTCCGTCTAGTCATGTCTGTATAATCACGTCAGTTTAGTTTTGTCTGTCTGGTCTACTTAACACTTCTTGCCTGTCTGGTCTTGTCTGTCTGGTCTTCCATTAATAATAATAATAATATATTTATTCATTTAGCCACATGAAAATATATAAATAAATAAACACAAGAAGTAAATAATTGGATATAAATATCATACTGTGGATGTGATGGTCAATGTAATTAATTAAAACAGATTAAAAACACCTGTAGGTAACAAAATAACAGATTACACATTATAACTACAAAGGATTCAGTAATAGAATAGCATACTCCCCGTAAGAGTATTTGCTTTAATACACAATTAAATTGATTATAAATTTTAGTTTTGATCTTTGAATCTAATTTATTATACAGATTTATTCCAGTGTAAATAAAGGATTTCTCATAGAGGCTAGTATTGTGCTTAGGATTGGATAAAGAAGCGCCAAATCTAGTATTGGGGGAATGGGACTCCGCAAGTGTATCAAATTCTTGAATGTTTAGTTTTTTGTAACATAATGATTTAAGTATATAAATTGCAAGTAGCGTGAGTATGGTATTATCCCTAAAGCACTGTTTACAGCTTGTCCCGGTTTTAAGTCTGAAAATAAGACGTAAAATCCTTTTTTGCATGATAAAAGCAGAGCAAAATATGGAGGGATAAGTGAGAATAGACAAGTGCATAGTATAGGCTAGTTATTGAGTCGTGTTCCATAGATTTCAATAATAATAAATAAACATAATTGCAAAGTATGCACTAGATAATGTTTTAGAGACATGGTCGATATGGCTAGACCAGTTAAGTGTGAAGTCAATCCGTACTCCCAGAAAGTTAGTACTTGCCGCAAGGTTTTTGTCTTGTCATCAATAATTATTTTTAAAAAAGGGTGGTAGTTTCTTCTGTTTAGAGAAATATGTACAGATTATTTTTAACATAAGAGTTTAATATAAGATTATTAGTTCTTCACCAGCTCTTGACCTGCTCAACAACAATTCCAATCTTAGCTGCCAAATCATTTTTTGTTTATATGTGGTTTGGGGGTAGCTCTACCAGCCAGTGTGTGAGGCTCTCACTCACTAAACCCCTTATTCTACTTGGCTTGAAACTACGGCACCCCAGTATCGCTTGCGCATTCCTTCAGGTTGAGCAGCCTGAAGTTTTTGAGCAACCCTAGTTTTTTCTTTTTTTCCTTATATTTTGATCTTGTAGTTAGGATAGTTATTGATTCATCTTATTTGGGCCTACTGGTGGATTATTCTATTGCGTCTCAGTTTTTCGTCCTTTTCCTTAGAGAAAATAACAAATTTAACGAATTTGGCCATTTTGTCCCAGTTTTCTATATCTTGTAGCATCTAACCCATTACCGTTCTTACGTTAAACGGTATCTTCATGTTGGCTGTTATTTCGTCCGTTTCTGCTTCCCATCTCCAGCAGTCAAATATTGTATGTCGTACTGAGTCCACATCACCACAGTATTCACACAAGTCATCTGCGGCGGCGCGTATTTGTTTCAAGTAGTCGCGGAAGCACCCATGCTCTGTGAGGAACTGAGTCATGTAAAAGTTAGTCTCGCCATGCTTCCTGTTGACCCATGTGGTGATATATGGTATGAGCAACTTCGTCCATTGGCCTTTTTCTGACACCCACCATTTTTGTTGCCATTCTGCTAGGAGATTTCTTCTAGCGGCAATTCTAGATTGCCTATCACATCCGGCCTCATGCAGTT
This sequence comes from Phosphuga atrata, assembly GCA_944588485.1. Taxonomy (NCBI): domain Eukaryota; kingdom Metazoa; phylum Arthropoda; class Insecta; order Coleoptera; family Silphidae; genus Phosphuga; species Phosphuga atrata. The sequence goes on from OX155901.1 coordinate 6,127,667, forward strand.
CGGCTCTCTCTTTTACCAGGAGATCTATGGGGGCTATACCAGCTAAGTTTTCCAGCCAATTCATCTAAATTGGTTGCAGATACCGCCACATTCATTTCATCTGCAAACAGCATAGTTACATAAAGTGGAAGATCATTTACAAACAACAGAAATAGAAGCGGGCCCAGAACAGAACCTTGAGGCACACCGATGGATACATCCTTGCAGCTCGATTGAGTGTTATTAGCACGCACAATTAACTTCCTTCCTGTAAGAAATGATCGAATTAACTTCAAGAAAGTTTCCCGAAAACCATAGCGTTCCAATTTTGATAATAGAAATTCAACATTAACCGAATCGAAGGCCTTGGATAAATCAAAGAAAAGACCCATAACATGCCTTCCAGCATCTAACTCGTTTACTATAAATTTAGTCATGTTATACGTGGCTGTTTCTACCGATCTCTTGGCCCTAAAGCCATGTTGGCAATTACTCAATAAATTAAATCTTTCCAGATATTCTATCATTCTATTGTAAATAGTACGCTCATAGTTTTTGAGAATACAGACACAATAGAAATTGGCCTGTAATTGTCAATATCACAGGTATGGGATCCTTTGTTCAATGGCGGTTTTGGGCGTGAGCCCGTCCTTCCGCCGTCGTGGGTTTTGTTTTTCTGTTGTTGTTTTGTTATTTAGTCTGTTGTTGTCGTCTGTTTTTGTTTGTCTTTCGGTTTTTTTTTTTTTAGTTTATCATTTCGTTTCCTCCTTGGTTTGCTTCGGTGGGCTATGTTAGGTTCTGCTTGGCTGCGGGTGGGTCTTGTTTTCTTAGTTGATTCTTGGTCCTTTGTCTTTCTGTCTTGATTTTATTTGTGTTGGTAGTTTTCTCGTCCTCTTGGTCTGGTTGCGCATCGGGCGGTTTCTTTTGGGGGCATCGGTTTTTCTCTTGGCGGCGGCTGCGGTCGTACTTTTGGAGGCAACATCGGTGGTTTTCTTTGGTGAGGCTTCGGTTAACTTCCTGGCGGAGGCTTCAGTTTTCTTTTCCAGGGCGGGGTCAGTTGTCTCTCCGGGGGCGGCTGTGGTTGTCATTTCGGCGGCGGTTACGGTGGTCATTTTGGCGGCGGTTTCAGTGGGCTTTTTGGCGGCGGTTTCAGTCGGGTATTCGGCGGCGGTTTCGGTGAATTCTTCCGCGGCGGTTTCGGTGGGATCTTCGGCGGCAGTTTCGGTGGGATCTTCGGCGGCAGTTTTGGTGGGATCTTCGGCGGCAGTTTCGGTGGAATCTTCAGCGACGGTTTCGGTGGAATCTTCGGCGGCGGTTTCGGTGGGATCTTCTGAGGCGGTTACGTTGTTCTTCTTCCTTTTTATGATGTAGAGAATCATTTGCTCTATGACGCTGTCCTCCAGGGTGTCAAGTTAGCCTGGGTCGAGGTACTTTTGCGCGGCTTCGTTGAGGGTTGTCGGTGTACGAGTTGACATCTTGCGGCTGCGACGGTCGCTGAGACTATGAATATCACAGGCATCTGCTTTTTTATGAAGGGGAATAATAAGTTCTATTTTTAATATAGAAGGATATATTCCGACATCTATAAATTTATTGTAGAGTTAAGGCAAAGGATGACTTAAAAAATGGATTTTAAAGTTCTGATTGAGTGTCCATCAGTGCAGCCGGAGTACGTGGTTGACATATTTTGAATTACCTTACGGAGTTCTGCTGTTTCAATGATAAGCATATAAAACGAGTTTAAGTTAATGATGTTTATTTATTATTATAACCTTTTATTGGCATATATACAAAATATATTAAAATATATTACATACTATACATATATTACCTACACTTTATATACTAAAGGAATAGGTTCTTTCTTTTTGCCTATTTGCTCTTTCCACTTTTTCACCCTCCTTAACAATTCCAAACCAATTCCACTTTCATCCATACACTTCTTCCATTCTTGTCCTAGCCTTTTCTCCTGTTCCTTCCATTCATTCCTTGTACATTCTTCTATCCAATGTTCCCATCTATCCTCTCCAGCACCACAAACTGTGCACTTCCGATATTCTTCACTCATCCAATATTTCCTACCACGCTCTTCACTTCCACACCTAAACCTTGCCAGTATGACCTGCGTGTCTGCCTCTTTCGTTGAGTATAAATAGGTAGGTAAACGACCAAGCACCTGAATCTTTGCATATTCTTTGAAAAATCTACTGTTTGCAATTTGGTCTTGGCGTTCCTGTAACTCTACCTCTACTAATCGCTCACCTAGCATTTCCACCCAGTTTGCCCCTTCCCTCTTAAGTTTTTCTAGTCCCTCGCCAGATATCCCTGCTCTTTCATATAATTTCCTTTTATTCATTCCCCACGCATTCCCATTCTTCCCTCTTTCACCCTCCTGATTTGCCATTCTAAATACCTCTTTTATTATTCTTTCATCCCCCATTTCACTCACCTTGTATTCATTTCTTATCACCCTGTTTGCCGCTAAAACGGCCACCTTGTGGGCATTCACCTCTTGCAGAACTATGTAGCCTGGTGTCGATTTGTCTAACTTTAGGAATTTCTTGTAGAAGTTTTGTTGAACCCTCTCTATCTTCTCTTCCTCTCTAATCCCCCATACTTCCGAACCATAGGTCAAAACACTTCTCACACACACTTTCCATATTACCTCCGCCGCCCTAAAGTTCCCTTCAAAACTAGATCTCCATCCCTTCCACATGCGTTCTGCCGCCACCCACGCTTTTTTTGACACATAATCCACATGCTCCCTATTAGTGCACCCAGTTCCAAACACATATCCTAAATACCTAAACTTTTGCACCTCCTCAATTTCCTTTCCTAGCCATTCGAAACGTTCTTTCCTATATTTACCTCCCCTTTTAAAACGCATCCATTTAGTTTTTCCCACGTTTACATTTAGCTCTCTCTTTTTAAAATAACCTCTCAGCCTTTCAATCAACTCCTTCATTTCTCCTGCGGTTTTAGCGAACACTACCATATCGTCCGCGTAGGCTAAGCTCCACACTTTCTTTCTCCCTATAACCACGCCTCCAGCTTGGCCATCTGTCAACACTTTCTCCATGTCAGCCACATAGAGATTAAAAAGTGTAGGACTCAACGGGCATCCCTGCCTCAGACCCTTTCTTACTTCGAAATACTCAGATTCACACCCATTCACTCTAATCTTACATACTGTTTCCTTATATAACTCTCTTACATTCCTTATCACACTCTCTGAGATTCCCTTTTTTCCCAAGCACTCTACCAACTTCCCTCGATCTACCGAATCATACGCCGCCTTTAGGTCAATGAAAAGAGCAAACAGGCTCCCTCTGCTTATTTCTTGATCAATTATGTAGCGCAGGGTTACTAAATGCTCTATCGTACTCCGTCCCTCTCTGAAACCAGCTTGCACCTCTGGCACTAGATGCTTCTCCTCTATCTCTCTCCTCAACCGCTCGTCCAAGATTTTGGTGAAAATTTTATATGCCGAATTCACTAGCGTAATCCCCCTGTAGTTTCCTACATTTTCCCTATCTCCACTCTTATATATTGGGTGAATTATTCCCTCCTTCCAGCTCGTTGGTGCACTCTTTGCTCCCCTCCATACCAAATTCAATTCTTTGGTGATTCTAGTCTTACACTCTTTCGGGATAGCTTTCCAGGCTTCGTTTCCCACGCCGTCAGGGCCTGCCGCTTTTTTTTGTTTTAGTGCTGCTATAACCTTTTCCACTTCATCAATCTTTATTTCTTCTTGGCCTAAATCTTCCAAAGCTTGTTCCTCCCTTACTCCTCAATTCCCTACTCTTTCCTGTGGCTCGACTCCTTCCAACAAAACCATAAAGTGACTTTTCCACTTTTCCATCGGAATGCTGTTTGGAAATCGTTCTCTTCTCGCTCCTCTTTCTTTTAAATACTTCCAGAGCTGTGCTTCTGTTTTGATGTCAAGTATGCGCTGACGTTCTCTTCTCTCCCAATCCTGTTTTTTCTTCGTCTCCAAATCCTTTAATTCGCCTTTAGTCTTTAACCAATCTTCTTTACTACTGGTGCCCTCTCGCCACTTTCTCATAACCTCTCTATACGTTTGTTTCTCCGTCATATATTCTTTGTCTGCCCATGATCTTCCCGGTGATGCTGTTGTGATTTTCTTCTTTACCATTCCTGCCTCCATATTCTCTATAATCTTGTCTATATCTTTTAATTCCTTCCAGTTTATTGCTTCCATTCTAGCCCTATACTTCTCAGTCGCTTCGTTGTCCCATCTGGTAACCCATTTCTCCTCCCTAGATGCAATTATTGTTTTCGTCATCAAGCTTATTGCCACTGGCATGTGGTCTGAATCAATTCTCCCTCCTATCTCCATCTCTTTAATTTCCTGCCTTGCCGGGTCATTTGCCACTACCAGATCTATAGTCGATAATCCTCCTGCCCCCACAAATGTGAAATCTCCCTCCCAGTCTCCTTCCACACACCCATTTACAACGTCCCATTGATTTTCCCTTACCCATATGATGTGTGAGTTAACGGTCTGGGGTGTTGATGAAACATTAAGGTGCTTTCTGATTGTAGTGAGAATTCACTACAATTTGTATACAGATTGTAGTTCAGTATTCGCGATGTGAGTTGCGAACCTGTGGATGATAGGTGTTATGAATAAATTTATCACTCACGTTATGTAATAAGATGAAATATATTTACAATAATTAAATAACACTATAACAATATAACAATGGATTCGCGAAGCTGCAACTTACTATAAACTTATTGCCGTGACTGCGGCTCGGGTGAACTGGGTGAACTGTTCCGGTGAACTAAACTTGATGAACTAACTGATTGTGTTTCGATGGTGAGCGTATTTATATGTTCCTTCAGGTATCTGGACTCGTTTTATTGAGAATTGTTTTTCTTCTCTGCTGTCGTAAACTAATCTTTCTTACGAAGTAAAACTAATCTTTCTTATTTGTATCGTTAGAAAATTGTAATACTAATCCTACCATAAAACACAAATATTACATCTTTTAGAAATCTTTCGAAAATTATAGTCAATCTTACCATAAAACATAAATATTAAATCTTTTAGCATTTGTTCGACGATTACTGTAATTACCCTGTTATAAAATATTCCACGAAATATTTCTGAAAAACCGTTCGGGTGATTATAGTATTAAGCCTATAATAAAACAGATAAAATATTTTTGGAAATTGGGTATTATAGCAACGACCTTATCGTAAAACTAATTTCTTTGAAAAGCCTTCTTTGGAAAGACCCATTGCCGCTACATCACCCCCTTGCCAGTGTTAACGTTAGATAGTATTTGCTGCTGCAGTTATGGGTTGTTGAAGGCGTCCTCGTAGCTGTTTTAAGGCGTTATCGTCCCCCTGGTTGCAGTCCATCGGGGAATTGTACCCGTCTACCCGATCTTGTATTGTAGCCAGGTTGTGACGTAGGTGTTGTTACATTCATTGGTCTCCTCTCTTAGGGGTCTCCCTTTAAACGTTGGAATCTTCACTTCCTTTGTCCGTGAAGATCTCTTTCGGGCTCCTTTCCCCCGCGACTGTGATGTATGCTGGTTTTAAGCGGTCCATTGACATCCGCACGTTGTGTTCACTTTTGTCGATGGTGTATTTTTTACTACTTCTTTTGATGGCCTTGTAGGGACCATCGTATGGTGATTGGAGCCGTTCTTTGACCGCGTCGTTTCGTAGGAAGACGTAAGGCGTTGTCGCCAGGTCCTTGAACACACATGTCTTTCTGTTCCCGTGCAGTGACGCTGCTACGGGTTTAATTAGTTGAAGTATATCCCGCAATTTCGTAATGAAATTCGCGTCGCTTTCTTTCTGCGTTGGCTTGTTAGTTCGGAAGAAATCTCCCGGTAGGCGTATTGTCGCGCCGTATACTAACTCAGCTGGTGCTGCTTCTAAGTCTTCTTTGCCTGCTGTTCGAATACCTAATAACACCATGGGAAGCACATCCGACCATCTGTTCATTTCGTGGCATTTTATTACTGCCTTTAGCTGACGGTGGAATATTTCTACCATGCCGTTAGCTGCTGGATGGTAGGCTGTCGTCCTCAGGTGTGCCGCACCCGTTAGCCTCATCAGTTCTTTGAACTGTCTTCCTTGGTCAGATGTAATTTCCGACGGAACTCCGAAACGTGAAATCCATCCCTCGACTAGGAATTTTGCAACGGTCTCGGCGGTTATGTCTGCCATAGGTATGGCTTCCGGCAATAGCGTGAATCGATCCCCGCAGGTGAGGCAGTACCTGGCTCCACGAGATGTGGGTAACGGCCCAATAATATCTATGTGGATGTGTTCGAATCCCTCTTCTGTATTCTTGAATGGACTGACGTGTGTGGTTATGTGACGAGATATTTTGGAGCGCTAGCAAGGGATACAGGTCCTGGCCCATTATTTGCAGTCCTTAGATATGGCTGGCTCTACACACCGCTGCGTACATAGCTTTCGCGATGCTCATATTCCAGGGTGTGCTAATCCGTGCAAACTGTTGAATACGCTCCGACGTAATTGCTGCGGGACGTATGCTGGACGAATGGTTCTTGTAGATATGTTGCAGTAAATCTCTCTTTCCGTAGCTGGTCACTTCATTTTGTGTAGTTGCAGAGAATGGTGGTTGCATTCCTGTAACTCTTGCAACTCCTGGTCCGTTTTTTGAGTGGTGGCGAGATCTTCGAGTTGGACTGCTACTGATATGGCCTCGATACGAGACAAAACATCTGCGGCCGAGTTCTCCGCTCCTGCGACGTGACGGATGTCGGTTGTGTATTGTCCGATGAAATCTAGATATCGAGACTGCCGCGGCGAACACTTCTCTGGCTTCTGTCGGAAGGCGAACGGAAAGGAAACTTCAAGGTAAGGCGAAGGTGTAAAGGATCGTCCTTCGACAAAATGTCGGAAACGTTTGACGGCAGCGTATACCGCGAGCAATGCCCGAACGTAAGCACTGTACTTCCGCTGGGCTGTTGATAAGGCTTTGATGAAATATGCAAGTGGTTGTCAGGCGTTATTTAAACGCTGTTGCAAAACGGCTCCCATAGCATAGTCGGAAGCACGTACGTTTATCGATACGGGCGTTCCCATTGTTGGATGTGCGGGTATCGTGGCGTTGGCTATCGCGTCCTTGCTGTGGAAGTCTGTTTTGCTGCGGAAGGCTTGTTGGGCGTTTCCCGATAAAGCGATGGGAACGCTACCTTTTATTCTCGGGCCCTTTAATAATTCATTTAAGGGATGTTGGTAGGCGGCCGCGTTTGGGATGAAACGTCTATAGAAGTTTATCATTCCAAGAAATCGGCGAAGCTCTTTTATCGTCCTTGGTACTGGAAATTTTTGAATGGCATTCACCTTGTCATCCAGTGGTCGTGTTCCTTCCTCGCTAACGGCGTTTCCAAGAAATTGGACTTCATGTTTTCCGAAGATGCATTTTCCGGGGTTTATGAAGATGCCGTAATCGTTTAATCTCGAAAAAACGATTCGCAGGTGCTCAGGATGTTCGGCTTCGTTCTTGGAGGCGATGAGGATGTTGTCGATGTATGCGAAGCAAAATTCTAGACAGCGCAGGACCGTTTTTTAATCCGAATGGTGTCCGTAGAAACTCGAATAAACCAAACGGAGTTGTTATTGCTGTTTTCGGGATGTCGTCCTGTTCTATCAGGATCTGGTGGTAGGCTCGTACCAAATCGAGTGTCGTAAAGATTTTTGATCCGGCCAATGATTGCGAGAAGTGCTCGATGTGCCTCACGGCCTATCTGTCTGGGATGATCCGTATGTTCAGCGCGCGATAGTCGCGACACGGGCGTAATCCGTTGTCCTTTTATGGTACTATGTGTAGTACGGACGCACATGGGCTTTTCGAAGGTAGAATTATACCCTGTTGTAGCATTTGATTGAATTCGGCTATGGCTAGCTTCAATCGGTCGGGCGCCAATCTTCGTGGGCGGCAATACACTGGTTGACCTTGTGTGGTCCGTATATGATGTGTTACAGCGTGCTTTACTTCACGGTGCAATCCTGGTGGCCTGCAGAGGTCGGGGTACTCGGTTAGAAGACGGTGATATCCCCGTGGACCGTTCGAATGGACTGGATTTCTTCGCGTACTTCTTGACCATACGTGGTAAGGGAGGTGGTATTGTCGACCAGGCGTTTGTTCCTTGGGTCCACCAGTAGTCCTTAGGTTTCCAAGAAATCGACTCCTATTATCGGTCTTTCCACGTCCGCTATTACGAAGCTCCAATTGAAATTGCGGCGGAGACGTAAATTGAGTGTTAACGGCGCTGTCCCGTAGGTGGCGATCGGCGTGCCTTTGGCTGCGAAGAGCTCGTAATCTGATTTTTCTGTGGTGACCACTTAACCGTGATAGTGGGAACACGCATAGATCTGCGCCGGTGTCGACAAGAAAGGCTATCTTCGTTTCTTTGTCGGTGATGTAAAGACGGCGAGATTCTGATCCATCATGGACCGCCGCGGTCAATGATGTAATTGCATGGTGGTTTGCATTTGGTTGCTGCGCTGCCGAAAGTCTCGTGGTACCAGCACTGATCCGCTCCTAACCTGTTGTTACTGCGGCTGCGTCTTCGAGACCTGTTGCGCTTCCGCGGATTTCCTTGTGGATGTCCTCTGCCTGTTCTGCCTCGTGAAAGCTCGTCCACTCTCAGGGATAAGCTAGAAAGCGTGTCCATCACTTTTTGCCCATCGGGCCTTGGCTCACTGGTGCTATCTCTCTGGGGAACGTGTTGATCTCGTGAACGCGGTCGGCCATGGTCGCGAGTTCCTCGACGGCTCTGTCCAGCGAGACGGCTAACACGCGCTGTGTTGATGTAGGCAACCTTTCCATCCAAATGGCCTTGATGAAATCGTCCGTGATTTGGCCTCCGTCGAGGGATTTCATCTGGCGTAACAACTGTGACGGAGTTTGGTCACCGATTTGGACGTTTTTGAGTAATTGTCGAACCTTGATTGATAACACGTAGTTGAACTGAGCTTAGTATGTCAATGAGTGTTTGTCAGTCGTATTTTTAATAAAATCAATATTTAAATCAGTGGGTAATAAAGTGGGTTTATCAGATGTGCACAGGTGTAGTAACATCTCATTGAGTATGGTATAAAATATTTGTAGGTTTCCTACCGGCGATCTGTATATAGATATAATATTAATCTTGGTTAGATGAACGCCTATTGTTATGCCCCCAACATCAAAATCCCTTTCAAATAATTAACTCGATAGCATAAGATGTGATATATTTTTACAATTGCGAGCATATATTGCAAATCCAAAAATATAAAAAATTAGTGAGACAAAAAATACAAAAATGTGAGACTAACTGGTAGTTCGATCGATTTTTATCACTCAACTTTATCTTTTGTACAACAATGTTCGCAAACGCATACCACGTTGATATTTTCACTTTTTAAGTACAATTGCACTAAATCAAATTTGTTTCTAATTGATTGAGTGTTAACCTGAGAAATTGTGATTTCTGATTGTGAGTTGATGGATTTAACATGAAGTTTTCTTAGAGTTACTTGAGAAGTATTACTCAATGACGTCAAAAATGGATTTTAAAGTTCTGATTGAGTGTCCATCAGTGCCGCCGGAGTACGTGGTTGACATATTTTGAATGACCTTATGGATAAGGTCATTTTAGGCTTTCATGTTTACATCATGTGCCTCTTCTAAAAAACTTTTATTAGGTGTTGTTGGATTGATAACCGCTCGTGCTCCACTGCAGTTTATTGTGTTATTATGCAAACCTTTCTGCAAAAGACGTAGTCCCTAATTGTTATTTGCTATGGCCAGGAGTCCGGTTTTAGGAATTTGTTTCAACTTAACAATCCGATTCCCGTATACTCACTTGAATGAAGGAGCAGTACCTAGCATTAGAAGTGATAATTTTACAGATGCTGTCCTCTATATTGATGTGTTGGTTAATGGACTGAAGTAGGTTATCGTCAGTGGTTCCAGGAGCAACGTTAATCACATGGAACCATTTTCTCTTAACAGCAGCACGGATGATGTAGGAGGGCCCACTTCCTAATACGAGAGGTTTGTCAGTTTATACTCTTTGGGTCTTGTCTCTCTGGTCTATCTGGTATTTCTCTCTGGTCTTGTCTGTCTGGTCTTGTCCCTCTGGTCTTGTCTGTCTGGTCTTTGACTTGTCTGGTGTCGTCTGTCTGTTCTTATCTGTCTGGTCTTATCTGTCTGGTCTATCTGGTCTTGTCTGTCTGGTCTTGCCAGTCTGGTCTTGTCTGTCTAGTCTTCTCGTATAAAAACGATACGTATAAAAACGAAAAGAGAAGGTGAATTTAAAAATACTCCTTCACTAATCCTCACCTTAAATTCCCCGTCCCTACCTAAGAAAATAAAAGCTGCATTCTACAACTTGGAAGTCCGAGAATATATACCGAACCCCCTAAGATGCTTTAGATGCCAAAAGTAGGGCCATAGCGCAGCCCGCTGTTCGAACCTACAAGTATGCGTATGTGGGAATTTTCCACACGAAGAAACTCCATGTAGCCAGCCAATATGTATAAACTGTCAAGGAATCACCTCGCAAACTCAAGAGAATGCCCAAAACATAAGGAAGAGATTGCTATACAGAAAGTACGGACACAAGAAAAACTCTCCTACCACGAAGCTAGAAGAAAGGTGAAAGTCACCATACCGGTAAGCAACATTTAATATGCCAAAGCAACATCATCACCTACTAATGTCCCCGCTATTGATATTAAAGAACTATCAACAGCACTAATCCCAATCATAATTCAAGCCATAAAACAAATTATACCGAACATATCCGACCAAGCAAGAACAGCTCCTACAGACCCGATAATAACTGCTTCCTGTTCATCAGAATCCACGACGACATACCGGCTAGTGGAGTAACTGCGATTAGAGGGATATATAAAAATCCGACTCCTGACCAAAAAGAAAAACCCAAACGAAAAGACCACCCGATCCGATCTCCTTCAGTTTCTGACCAACTACCAGAAAATGAACCGGATCCCAAGAAGACATGGGTCAAGACCAGAACAAAATGATGGGAAAAAGGAAGGTTGAGAAATCAGGGACAATCCACAGCCAACATCAATAATACCTAAACATAATAATAGTAAATCAAAGCTTCTCTGAGTACCAAATAGAGCAATAATACAAATTTTCAAAGCTCATCAACGAACTATTCGTCCGAATCACCGACACAATGAACCACCGAATCAGATGCCTGCAATTGAATCTAGCAAAAAGCAAATCAGCAACTATTGCTCTTTTAGAAAAAATATCTCGGGACAGAATACAAATCTTATTCAAACAGGAGCCGCACTTTTACCAGGATTTCCTGTCCATTATAAAGTCATTTACGCATCCGCAACCGACGACAACACCATTAAGACCGCAATAATCATCACAGATCCACGGATCAGTGTGATTTTTATGGCAAAATACAGTAATAACTTACATACCGCCCTACAGATAGTAAGCGGTAACTTAACATTCTTTGCTGCCTCAGTTTATTTGCCTCCTGACACTAGGACTATATATGAAGAAAACACACATAGCCTACACAACGTTGTAAAAGAGTTAGCATCTAAAGGTGAAGTTCTAGTCACAGGCGATATTAATCGTGGAAACCAAAACACAAAAATGGCGAGATTTCTGTACTAATCATTAAAACGGAGACCCCCGGGGCCCGGTCTACAAGATAATACGAGGACGGAAAAACAATTCAGCCTACCTCACAAGCCTAAGTAAGAGCAACACGTATCTAACCTGCACGGCACAGCACGAGAGCTCTTGACAGGCTTCTTTCCAGATGATCCCGAAACAGACTCATTGGAACACTTACAGTCTAGAAAAACAGCTCTAGAAGGAAAAGGTGAATCCGACGACCCTTTATTTACAATTCCAGAGATTGTAATGGCGATCAACGGTATAAATCCCAAAAAGGCTTCAGGCATAGACGGACTCTCATCAAATATCGTGTCAGCGGCATTTAAGGCTGCCCCTCAAGTTTTCCATAAACTATTGAACAAATGTTTATGTTGTGGCGTTTTTCAGCAATTTGGAAACTACAACTAGTAAAAATAATTCCCAAACCACTTAGATAAGGTACATCCTGCAAAGACTTTAGGCCCATAAGTCTTATGCCTATAATTGGGAAAGTCCTCGGCACCTTGCTCTCTCCAGGATCGGTTACCATCTTTATAGTCGAAATTTACTTAGTAACAACCAATTTGGATTTAGAAAGGGCGTAGGAACAACCGATGCCATAACCAAGGTCATTAAATCTATCAAAGACAACGTTGCTCAGAAACAATATTGTGCCATTGTTGCACTTGATATAAGCGGTGCTTTCGACAATGCCTAGTGGCCTAACATTATAGAACAATTAGTTATCAAACAGTTCCCTAATAGTCCCATCAGCTTGAGCAAAGGTTACTTAAGCAACCGTAAAGCCATAACCTCTGAACCAGGCTTATACGAGGAGAGATCAATCAGTAAAGATTGCCCACAAGGATCGAAATCGGGCCCTACCTACTGGAATATTCTATACGACACAATTTTCGAGTATGATCCTCCAGTAGGGTGTAATATAGTTGCCTACGCAGATGATACCATGCTTATTACTTCTTGTGGTAGTATAATGGGCCTAAAAGAGAAAACCAATCAAGCACTAGAAGTTTTATTAGCTTGGGCAAAGAACCACAAATTAATCTTTAATGCTAATAAGAACGAGGCAATATTCTTTGGAAAAAAATCCAAGGCAGCGTAGACCAGATTTTACACTAGGAGATAACCAGATCAAGTGTCAGGATAATTTAAAATATCTGGGGATCACAATAGATAGAAACTTAAGCTTTAAACCACACATTAAACTAGCTTGTGGAAGGCCAAACAGTTGAGCGTTCAACTTGGCCGGGTGGCAAGGAAGGAATGGGTCTTAGGCAAAATTGCTTTGAAACAAATTTATAGCTGAGCAATTGAACCAGGATTATTATACGCCGCTCCAATTTGGCATAAGTCTTATGGAGTTAGGGAAAAAGCTAAGCTCCTGAGGGTACAACGAGTCTGCACATTAAAAGGGGCGAAAGCATACCGAACGGTGTCCACTGAGGGGTTTGAGCACTAAAACAGGTTTCATTGCACCAAAACAAACATTCCCTTGAAAACCAGACCCTAAGAGAAATAACCGGCCCTAACATGTCTTCCGACCTTGTAGAAATAAAGACCCACCTTGTGCATCTTATCAATTCCGCCTATTTTCGCTCCCTTGTCTACACTACGTCACCTACCAACTCATACGGAATAAAAATATTCACAGACGGCTCTAAATCAGACGCAGGACTTGGAGCAGCTTTTGTAGCATACAATGAAGAAGAGGAGTTTCATTTCGAAACATTTGATTTGGCTGAGTACTGCACGATATTTAAAACAGAGTTAATTGCAATTAACCGGGCATTAGCGTATATTCTTTCGAAACCAGACGTAATGGACGAATGCTCTATACCAGAGGTGTCCAAACTACAGCCCGCGGGCCAAACCCGGCCCGGCAGGCGTTTTTATCCGGCCCGCCAAGGATTTTGAAAAATTTCGTAAAATGTAAATGTAGCGTGGCGCGTCGGTATTTGATCTCGCGCACATGAAGAGCGCATTCGGTTAGAATGAGCACGGTATCAAAAAAAAAGCACAGTCTGGTATTCAAGTTTTTTCGGTATTCGGCGATGCGACTCGGCCGCTCGACTACATGAATGATTTTGTACTCTTACTGTACGTAGGCGGCGCGGAGCGGCAGACTGCACTCAACTACAGTGACTGCAAAGCTACGAGATTGTCCACGACAAACCAAAAATTCGTCGGCCGCGGAGCTTATTTACATTCTTTACAGTTGATATATTGTAAATTGGTATGTTTAGATTTATATTTAATATATTATAACTTAATTATTATGTTAATATTATTTTTTAAAGTTGAACATGGAAAGAAAAAGAAGAAAAGTAGATGACGAGTGCCGCGTTTTTAAAGAAGAATGGGGATTCAAATATTTCTTTGTGCAATCGCAGTCAAAGAATGGCAAAGCTATATGTGTAATTTGCAATGACACTGTTGCTGTAATGAAGGAATACAATTTACGTCGACATTATGAAACAAAACATGCTACAGCTTACTCACAATTTAAGGACAAGCTGCGTACTGAAAAATTTGAAAAAAATGAGTCGTAGTTTGTCTTCTCAGCAAAATTTATTTAGGAAGGCAAACTCGGAAAATGAATCATTGACTTAGTTAGCATGAAAGTTGCTTATTTGTTGGCGAAAAAAGGGAAACCCTTTATGGATGGAAACATCGTTAAAGAGTGTATGATGGAAGCTGTTGGGGTATTATGTCCGGAAAAGGTGAAACTTTTCAAAACGATAAGTCTTTCCCGCAATACTGTTGTTCGTCGAATTGACGATATTGGCAATAATATACTCCACCAGATTTCTGGGAAAGCACAGCGTTTCACTCATTATTCTATCGCGATGGATGAATCGACCGACGTTAGTAACACCTCACAACTTAGTATTTGTTCGTGGAGTTGACGAGGATCTTAATATCACCCAAGAATTAGCATCGGTTAACAGCATGCATGGCACTACAACTGGAGCAGATATTTTTAAGGAACTACAACAGACGTTGACCAAATATAACTTGGACTGGAATCGACTCCAAGGTGTGACAATTGGCGCAGGAAGAAACATGTCTGGTGCAAATACTGGGGTGGTTGGGCTAATAAGAAAAGCTTGTGAAAGCGCAGGAGCAACAGTACCAATTTTTCTGCACTGTATCATCCACCAACAAGCCCTATGTGTAAAACATGTCGACATGAGCTGCGTTTTGAAACCAGTTGTTTCTGTCGTAAACTTTATTCGATCACGTGCACTCAATCATCGCCAATTTCGTTCTTTCCTCGAAGAAATTGAATCTGAGGCTGTTGACTTGTCGTATTATACAGCAGTTCGATGGCTTAGCTGTGGAAAAGTGTTATTGCAGTTCTTCAAGCTCAGAAAGGAAATTAAAATTTTTCTTGCGGAAAAGAATCACCCTGAACCGCTTTTATCGGATGCAGAGTGGCTCTGGAAGTTGCAATTTTTGCTGATGTGACACACGTAAATAACTTGAATTTAAAGCTCCAAGGTAAAAACAACTTAATTTGTGATTTATTCGAGCAAATCAAAGCATTCAGAGCCAAGCTGATATTGCTCGAAAGTCATATGAATGAATGTAATTTTTCCCATTTCACGTGCTGTGAAAAATTTAGTACAGAAACTGACGAAAGATTTCCCACCATATTTGCAGTAAAAGTAATCGCGGATTTAAAACTAGAATTTCAAAAGCGTTTTTCTGATCTTGACATAAATTCAAGGGAAATTCGGCCGTTTCAAAATCCATATGATTGCAATGTTGGCGACGTTTCAAGTCAGTTTCAAATGGAAATAATTGATCTTCAAGCTAGCGATTAAATCAAGAACAAATACAAGGAAGGAAACTTGATCGATTTTTACAAATTTTTTGACGCAAAAGAGTTTCCAAATTTAAAGCAATTGGCTGGTAAATTTATTTCTATGTATGGCACTACCTATATGTGCGAACAAACTTTTTCCAGGATTAAGTATCTGAAATCTAAATATAGAGCAAATTTATCGGATGATTATTTGCAATCATTGCTAATAAGTGGTGTTTCCGATTTGAATCCCAACTTTGAAGAAACTCTCCAGGAAAAAACCCAGTTCCACCATTCCCATTAAAAAATGCATGAAATAATTTTATAATAATATAATTTAGACATGTTTGTTTAGTATTGTTATATAATAATAATAATAATAATAATAATAAAGGCCTTTATTCGTAATAAACAAAAAAATATCAATAAAACATGCAATCCATTGGGCGAGGTTCAGTTCGCCCTGCCTACAATAATAGTAGACCAGTCTGTTCAACTAACCCAAATAATTAAATTAAAAATAGCCAAAATAATGAAAATGATAACATAATAATAACATAACATAGAAGTAATAACATAATAATAACTTAACGGGAAAATTAAAAAAAAAAAAAAATTATTATATAATGAAAAGAGACGAATTTTTTTATTGAAAGAAAATGCTAACCAAGCCAAATAATTACTACAACTTTCCTGAATATAGTCCATTTACAATTAGTTACTCACACAATTCTTATAAATGAGTTTCTTAAAGCTAGGTCCGGACAAACAAAGAATATTATTAGAAAATTTATTTAAGATTTATTTAAGAATTAGCAATGCTATACGAGAAAGAGCGCTGAAATAATTGTGTTTTATGCTGTGGTATTGTAAGCTTACCCTTAAACCTAATATTAATGTTATGCACATCTGTACGAAATCTAATTTTCTTGTATAGGTATATGGGAAATTTATTTTTTATTATTGCGTGGTAGTGGCAATCGTGTGCATATAACGTCTTTGGCCCATGTTTAACCAATTGTTATCTTTAATTTTATACGTGATACGATCGTATCTGTGTATGCCAAATATGAAACGCAAGCAAGAATTTTGGACTTTTTGAATACGTTTTGAATCCGTCTCAGTTAAACATGGTCCATAAACGGCATCACAGTAATTAAAGTATGATAGTACAAGTGCATCACATAACAACGATTTAACATTTGTGTTAAGTACATGTCTATTTTGATAAATTAGCTTTAAACTGGAATAAGCTTTTTGAATACATTTGTTTACATGAGTTGAAAACCTTAGATTATTGTTAATGTAAAGACCTACATTTTTCACCACAGAACTAAAATGAATATTGTGGCCTTGAACATTAATTTGATGACCATATTGCTCAATAAATCGTTGTTTTTCCAATTTTCCTCCAAATACCATGGCAACTGTTTTGTTATAATTTAATTTTAAACAATGATCATTACTAAATTCCAAAACTTTTATTAAGTCAAAATTTATTGCGGTGACTGCTTGCGAAGATTCGTCTGGATAAAAGGATATATACATTTGAGTGTCATCAGCATAGAAATGACTACTACAAGAAAGAAAGGCTAATGGAAAATGCGAGGTATATAATGTAAATAATCTCGGGCCCAATATTGAGCCCTGTGGGATACCATTAGTAACATTTAAAAAAACAGAGTTTTCTTTATTATAACACACTAATTGCATTCTATCCTGTAGGTAATTTACCATAAGATTAGTAGCTTGGTCTCTAAACCCCACATAATTGTACATTGCTTTTAAGATGTCATGATTTACTGTATCAAATGCTTTAGAATAGTCCAATAAAATTAGAATGGCTAGCTTTCCTTTATCCAGGTTACTTATTATATCATCTGTTATATTCTTCAAAGCTGTATTACACCCCAAACCCTTTCTGAATCCAGATTGTGAATCAGGTAGTATTTTATTATCGTTAAAATATATTTCTAGCTGAGTATCAATGAGTTTTTCAAAGACTTTAGATAGAGTTGGGAGAATACTAATAAGGCGCAAGTCATTGAAAGTAGACGGGTTGCTAATTTTAGGTAATGGTATCACACGAGCTTTCTTCCACATACTAGGAAAAGTAGAATTAGATATGCTAAAATTTATAATATGTGTTATATATGGAAGCAGAAATGGAAGCAATTTTAACGTCAAAATATGTATTCCATCCAGCCCTGTAGCTGTACTTTTTATTGTAGAAATAACTTTTAAAACTTCTATTTCTGTTACTCTTTTAAAATTGAAACTATTTTTATTTTTTTTATTATTACTGTAAAAATGTATTTGATTCTGATTAGGTGTTAATTTTGGAACAGCATTAATAAAATGATCATTTATAGCATTAGGGTCTGATAAGTTTGGTGGTAACACTAATTGTTCTCGAACTTTATTACTAAAATTTAGTCATTTTAAGTCAGCCCATAAGTCTTTAGGTTTCTTATTTACGAAAGAATTCTGATAAAAAGCTTTTTTCTCTCTCCTTATTGCCAGTGTGAAACCATTTCTCAAAACTTTGTATTGTGACCAATCAAAGAGGTCTCTAGTTCTCTTAAACTTACTCAAAGCCCTGTCCCTATCCCTTTTAGCAGCTCGTAAAGTATCCGTAAGCCAAGGAGCATACGGCTTAGTTATTCTATAAGTTACATAGGGCGCATGTATATCGAGTAAAATATGAATATTTTTACATAGAAAATCAACTTTACAATCTACATCAGTTAAATCATAAATATTTCGCCACGGTATTGATTGTAAATCACTACAAAATTGTTGTTTGTTAATATTTTGAAAGTTTCTGACTGTTCTAAACTGAGTTCTTGGTTTTCTTAATTTAATGTCAATTATACATGAGACTAATTCATGATCACTAATCTGTACAGAATTCACGCTAACTGAATTTACAATATCTACGTTTGATGTTAAAATATAATCAATCAGTGTCGATGTGGTTCCTGTTACTCGATTGGGTTGGTTTATAATTTGAGAAAGTCCGAGTGTTTCGAAACAGTCAAGTGCTGAATAAGTATCAGTATATCCAATTTTTAAAAGATCGATATTTAAGTCGCCCACACAGAACACATGATCCACAGATACAAACAAAGAAGAAACTGTGGTCTCAAATGTTGTTAAAAAATCATTATAGTTCACATTCGAAGGTCTATAAACAACCCCTATAGCTAAGCATAAATTCGATAATTTTATTTTTATCCACAATTGCTCAATATCTAGAGACGTGTGAATGATAGTGCACGGTACACGATTTGTTATGTAAAATCCTACACCCCCACCTCTACCTTGTCTGTCGTTTCTAATAAAACTATATCCATTAATATGTACAGCATTATCAACAATTGTATTATTAAGCCATGTCTCACTTAAACCTAACACGTCAAATTTCCTTGACCGCAGTAATTCGCTTAAATCATTAAAGTGTGCAATCAAACTTCTTGTATTCAAATGAGCTAATTCAAAAAAATCAATCATATATCTGGCTTGATTATCTTTTGTTATAAATAATGGTGAAATTAAAAAAAATAATAATGTAGTTGAATAATATAAATTTTGGCTTTGTCGCTGCTTTTACGACTCCATATATACTAAAATTATATACATATTTGTTGTCGTTTAAATTGACTATTCTATGTTAAATCAGTCTAAGTTCTTGCCTCTTCTTATTATGTTATTAATTAAGATGTAATAATTATTATGTACCAGCATAGTGTCCTTATTGACGGATTGCTGGCAACTATGAGTCCAATAAATAAATAAGCTGTCTGGTCTTGTATGTTTGGTCTTGTCTATCTAGTCTTGTCTGTCTGGTCTTGTCTGTCTAGTATTGTCTCTCTAGTCTTGCTTGTCTAGCTTTACCTGTCTAGTATTATCTGTTTAATCTTGTTTGTCTAGTGTTATCTGTCTAGTTTTGTCTTTCTGGTGTTGTATGTCTAGTTTTCCTAGTTTTGTCTGTCTTGTCTGTTTAGTATTTTCTTCATCGTTTTATTTGTTTTGTCCGGTCTGCTCAACATTAAAAAAAATAAAACAAATATTTCATAATTGTCTACAATGTTTATATCATATCCAATCTTATTTTGTTTATTGTCTCTCTGTCTGTACAAATAAATCTATGGAATTATATTTTCCGCTTTCTTGTTTTTGCACTGGTTGTGAGACAATATAGTAGGTTGTAACTAGTCGAGGGCTCTAACAGCTGCAGAGGAAGACGTTTCCGTCAGTAAATCATCCAGGGAAGGCAACGCCAACATCCACATGTGTACTAAACACACTCACGCATCCACACACACATGATATTTCGACTGCATGCGAAATTATGCGGGGGCAAATGATGCGGTATTATGCAAACAATTGCAAGCTAAAATTATACGCATTATTAACGATATATTGAGCATGCACGCACTGTCATTCTCCATATTCACACTACTATGTATGTAATAAATAGTTTTATTTAATGGAACTACGGCGAATATCAAGGAAACTAATTATATTACATACAACTTATTAATTATCATTAGTTAAGGTATATTATTACATAGTTGATGAAATACTATTAGTTAACTAAAAAATTGAATTGGTTAGTTAACGAAACAATATTAGTTACTTAAAACATTTATTATCAGTAGACGATTATCAGTACACATTTTTAATATACAGGGTGTTTAGGTAAATATGCGGCAAAAGACCCCGAAAATCGAGGGGTTATTCCTTGGCCTATTCTAAGAATATTTTGTCTTATGATGATTTCTGAAAAACCCATTTGTTTCGAAGCTACAAGGTGAACAAAATTTGCGACAACCATAACTGATATTTGAGTTTTGAGTTTATCAAGTACAAAAAAATGATGAGTTTATTAAGTACAAGGCTGTGGAGGACGTCCAGGTCCTACTTAGGACTGTAGCACCATTAAGAGAGAGGGAGAGAGAGAGAGAAGGAGAGGGAGTGAGGGAGAGGGATAGAGGGAGAGAGAGATAAAGTACAAAAAATTGTTGACGATAACTTGGAACGGCTGTTTCATCTACTAACGTACAATATATTTTCATTTGAATACGTCTCGTCAGTGATCATCACCTGTATGAATAGACCAAGGAATAACCCCTTAAATTATTGCAGCATGTTTACCTATCACCCTGTATAGCTGACACGTCAAGATATATCACCAATTATTTGTATGAACCAAGCTAAGACAATCAATTTATTTTTAATAGCTTCCCGTTATATATTTATTTTCTGGCTTGCTTGGTATAATTCTTTTGCATTAGTTTTCTTTATTGATGCAAATATTTAAATTTTATTTAACGAGATTCAATTTATGGTGGATATCAATATTTTGCAATCGGTCGTTGAAACGTTAATCGTTAAACGATCCTTTTATTAATGCGTGTGATTAAAAGAAACTAATTAGTTAATACGGTGGATGCAATTAGTACCACCGCAAGTATGAATATAAATTACGTGGAATGCATCGATTGAACGGTAATTGCCCACTTTTCCTCAATGATTAATGCACGGAAATTAATTTAAATGTTCCCGACTGTACGTTTGGACACTTTTCGGCCTGTCTTCGTATGATATCTCTATGTTCCAACGGCCGGCCATCATGTGATAGATTGATCTGTACGTGCGTATACGCATTGGATTTATCTTTCGGGTATTGTTAGTGGTTAGACAGTGTTTCTTTTTTGTAATTGGTTTGAGACCGCCAAATGATCTCTTATCGGTCGTCTGTTAATCATCATTTATTATTCTTGTAATCATTCCGTTTCGGACAAAAAAAAATGTATATATGACCCGCCTCACGACATCTGCCCAACTCGGACATGTGTCAACGCGGCACGACAACCTACGGCTCACGCAGCCCTTTCCCTTGCCCTTTTTTATTTAATTTTAATTATTACACAGTTATGTATGAATGGCAACAAATTTACTTCATCAACCATCTCAATTAGGTATGTAATGACTATTTCAAATTGAATTTATTACCATAATTATCGATTATAAATCCAAGAAAAACTAATCCAATGTGTGCAGGGAAATTATTTTTTTTTTAAGCATTTATTGTATATATACTATTATATGTTTACAATTAATATAATGCTATGTACAAATATAATATACAATGGGACATGTTTGAGGAGTTCGCTGAATTCCTCATTCTACCACATGCACAACGATGCCAGTCCATTGACTGACTATATTAACTAATAGTAACATATATAGATAATAGATTTTAACAATAACAATGATAATAACAGTGATGGCAACAGTACTTGTATTATAACTAAAAAAGAATAATAGTAACATAATATGGAAATTCTAAACAATAATGATAATAAATATAATCGTGAGGTTATTGTGGTGTATTGTATAATCAAATTAAATCATATAATCGTAGTCTATAGATTATATAGTATTATATTATATAATCGTAGCGCTGGAAATTATAATTGGTTTATACTCGTAATTTTTACTATTTCTGCAGACAGAGATTTAATTTTCGCATATTTTAATCTATGGTGTTTAATTTAGGACTTAATGTGTTGTAATAGATGCTTTTTGAAACTGTTCTTCATCTTTAACCCTCTTATATGTTCAGGGAGTTGGTTTATTGTTTTTGCTATTTGGTAGGTATAGGAACATTTATATTTTGCACTTCGGTGTTTTGGCGGCGTCAGAAGGCCTCTGCTCCTTAAGTTTATATTATGTATATCCGTTCTGTACCTTATTTTGTTGTAGAGGTATGTGGGCACTTTTTTTTCTAAAATTTTTTTAAACAGGCATGTTTTATGATATTTACGCAAGATATCCATGCGTATCCATTTTTTAGCTATTTCGGTATTGATGCGCTGCTTCCAACGGAGCCCATGCACAAATCGGATACAGCAATTTTTGTATACGATTGCTGTCCGCATAATTAAGAAAATTTCCGTATATTGCTTCCGAGTATGTGAGGCCAGACAAAACATGCGCGATAACCATTTTTCTCTTAAGTTAGAAGATGCCTCGATCCATAAAGAATTTTTAACTTTATATATGCCTTCCTTACAAACTCATTAATATGTGAACGGAATGTTAATTTGTCTTCTATTTTGACATCCAGATTCTTTGCTTCACTGGTTATTTCCAACTTTTCAGAATTCGGGATTTATCACATAATTTTCAGCCAATTTCCAATTATCTGGTGCAAATTTGTAAATGAGTTGTGTATCATCGGCGTATTGTTGGTGTTTACAGTATTCTACCACAGATCCTAATTCGTGTGTATAAAGTGAGAAAAGTAGGGGTGCCAGGACAGAACCTTGTGGGACCCCACTGTAAGGTCACGATATCTAGACATTCGACCTTGCAGAATAACTTTTTTCCTCGCCCTTCCAAATAGTTTTCAAAAAACTTTATCGAGTGATTAGACATCCCTATGTAGTTGAGAGTAGATAGCAACATTTTGTGCGAGATTGTCTCAAATGCCTTTTTCTTCTTCTTATTAGCTAAATAGTAAACAAAGAACAGTACCGTACTCCAGGAATTTCCGCTTTGACCGCAGTCGGAATCGGACGCTATTCGCGTCGCGGGTTGATCGCGTCAAAACAAACCGGTTTCTCCTCGAACAGTATTCGAAACTTCGAGAAAAATTCTCGTGGCAGCCTATTTTGTCCAGTGTTTTCGACAATTAGTGTCTTTTGATTGTCAAGTGGTTTGTTCGCACCATCATGGCTTTCGAGTGCTTGGAATGCAAACAGGAAATCGTGTTTAGGAACAAATCAGGGGAGGCGGATGTAGTTGACTGCGACTGCTGCAAAGGTAAATTACACCAAACCTGCTCAGACCTGACGGCAACTGAGCTGAAGGTCTTCGCACTGAAGACGTCGAAACGCACAGTCATCTTCTACTGCAAGCACTGTTTGGCTGCCGAAAACCCGGAAAACATCATGCAAATCTTAGCGAAGATGAACGCACAGATACAGCTCCTCCAGGACTCCAACGCCAAACTGCAGTCCGAGATTCACGATCTCAAGGCAAAGGCGAACTCTGGTCAGCGTGGATTCTCTTCCTCTTCCCAGCCGTCCACGGGCGACTTCGTAGAGTGGTATGGCGAAATTGTGGATCGGAACCGGCGTTCCAAGAACATCATCCTCCACATCATTCCAGAACGAGCTCCCACATCTGCAGGCGAACGCCAGAACACCGACAAGAGTGCAGCCCTGGACATATTGACACAGATCGGCGGCCAGCAAATTGGTAACTACTCTGTGTCTAGATTGGGCAAGCCCCCGGTCGCTAACCCATCTGCCCAGGACAAACCAAGACCCCTGCTCTCACTCTTTCGGATCCCGCCATGGCTCTTGATGTCCTTAGGAACAAGAAGAAAGTCGGTGGAGCGACTAAAATCACGCCCGACCGCACCCCCAGACAGCGCGAACATCTTAAGTTTTTGTATTCTCAAATCAAAGCTGATGAAGAGAAAGGTATATTTGATAAAGTGATAAAGTACATCAACGGGGTTCAGAAGATCGTTAAGGCGTCGCCCCTGGACCGTAGGGCCCGCCAGTCGCAGGGAAACTTGTAACTCGGCAATCCCCAAAATTATCGCGGTATTATCAAAATGTAAGAGGACTTCGAACTAAAATCCCAGAGTTTGTAAAAGCGACCCCATCGTTTGACCATCTCGACCTCATCATCTTAACTGAAACCTGGCTTCACCAAGGTATTTTCGACGCGGAGCTCGACATGAAATCGCACGATATTCACCGACTCGATAGAAGCTTAGCAACCAGTGCCAGTTTGCGCGGCGGCGGTGTTTTGATCGCGGTGAAACGCAATCACCTGTCGCGACAGGAAATCTCGAGGTCATATTTGTATTGATGCGTATTGGATCCTTCGATTACATTGTGAGCGTTGTATATTTCCCCCCAAAATCACCACTCACAGATTATATAAAATTTGCAGAAACTCTTGAACTCGTTTCAGATAGGTACCCTGTAGCTACATTTATTATTTGTGGTGATTTTAATCTCCCGGGAACCGTATGGCAAAACGATCCGGACCGCATTTTCACTCAACATGATAATGCTACCCCTACGACAATTCAAATTTATACATGCTTAGTAGACACATTTAACTTCCTAAATTTGCATCAGCTAAATTCAGCCAGAAATAGTCATGGGAATACACTCGACCTTATATTTGTATCAAACTCACTTCAAAGTTCTACCTCCATCTCAGATTTTCCTTTAATAGCACCTGATACATTTCACCCCCCAATTGATGCGTTGATCTCAATACCGGAAAATTTAACTCCTTCCCTTTGCAGCGAAACGAGATATAAATTCGAACGTGCTGATTATGAGGCGATAAACAACGACTTGCTTAATTTTAATTGGTTTGCTACTTTTACGTATTATTCCCTTGATCACTGCGTCGAGGCACTCTATGATGCGCTTTACGATACGATAGATAAACATGTTCCGAAAATGCAAATCACTGCCTCAACGTATCCAATATGGTACTCCAGCAGACTTAAGGTACTTCTTAGAGAAAAATATAAAGCACACGCAAATTACAAACAATCTCTGAATGACGCGGACTACAAACTCTTCTCAGATCTACGAAGAAATTGTAAATTAGTTACGATTGAAGACTATTTTAGTTACCTGCGCACTGTTCAAGAGTCTATTAACCACGATATCAAACCCTTTTGGAAATTCGCGAATGCCAAAAAGGGCACGTCTGGTCTACCTAGCTCTATGTCTTACGCGCAAAATACCGCACAAAATCCCCAAGACATTGTGGATTTATTTGCAAGCTTTTTCGAATCAGTATACTCAACCGAAGTAGTAAATTCTGCCCCGCTTGGTGACTTGACAGACTTGCCTCTTGATATTAACAACATTGTCCTGACACAACCTGATGTCTTTAAAGCCATTGGCAGTATGAG
Source organism: Phosphuga atrata (assembly GCA_944588485.1). Lineage (NCBI taxonomy): Eukaryota > Metazoa > Arthropoda > Insecta > Coleoptera > Silphidae > Phosphuga > Phosphuga atrata. The sequence goes on from OX155901.1 coordinate 6,153,104, forward strand.
GGACTGTAATGCCCCCGGACCGGATGGCATACCATCATCCCTTATCAAGCAATGCAACGCAACATTGACACCCATTCTACACTACCTGTTCTCTCGTTCACTCCGGGAGGGCTACTTCCCGCCAAAATTCAAAACTAGCTATATCACCCCAATCTTCAAAAACGGCAACAGATCAAATATCGAAAACTATAGACCTATCTCGAAAATAAGCACTATACCGAAACTCATGGAAGCCATAATTACTGAAAAACTCACCACCATTTTGAACCCACATATAATTACTGAACAACACGGTTTCATGAAAAATCGTTCCACAACAACAAATCTTCTAACTTTTCAGCAACATATCTTGGAGAATCTTGAAAATGGTACCCAAGTGGATACCATTTTCACAGATTTTTCCAAGGCTTTCGACTCGGTAAACCATACCCTTCTTATTGATGACCTCAGTCGCTTAGGATTAAAAGGGACCCTACTGGACTGGATGAGAAGTTACCTGACAGGTAGAACACAGAGGGTGAAATATAAGTCCTGCGTGTCGAGGGAAGTGAACGTGTCATCGGGTGTCCCCCAGGGCTCCCATTTGGGCCCAGCTCTGTTCCTCGTATTTGTCAATGATTTGAAGATTCACTTGCCAAATTGTAACTTTCTTCTATTTGCCGATGACTTAAAGCTTTTTCACCCAATCAAGACACTCCAAGATTGTCGAGATCTCCAATCTTATCTAGATGCATTACTATCCTGGTGTACTCAAAAACGTCTCCGGCTAAACATCGCAAAATGTAAATCAATGAGTTTTTACCGGACTAGGTCAAGAATGGGTAATAATTACATAATTGAGGGCGAACCACTAGCGCAAGTCACAGAATTCAAAGATCTGGGTGTAGTGCTCGATCATAAATTGAAATTCGAAAAACATATTGATTATATAGTTAGTAAAGCAAACCAGACGCTGGGTTTCATAAACCGAATGACCGTAGAATTTGAAAATATATATACTCTGAAAACTAGTGAGGCCTATACTTCTATACGCCTCACCGGTCTGGTCCCCGCATTACAACTGTCATATAGTTAAGATAGAAAGAATCCAACATCGTTTTTTAAACATTATAGCGTGGAAACTAAGCCTGCCGTCCCCTCGTGTATCTCAGGATTATAGCCAAATTGCGGACTTAATGCACTTAACCTCACTGAGTTCGTACCGACGGTATTTCGACATTATATTTTTATTTAATTTAATTGGGAAGCGCATTGATTCGGCGTACCTTCAGGCTAAAATCAATGTGCACACCCCTGTTCGCGGCCTAAGGTCAAACACTCTTCGCATATACGAGGTGCCACGTGCACGAACAAACACATACTATTATGCACCATTGTGGAGAATGTGTAGGGTCGGAAATGAAAACCAATTTGATTTCTCGTTACCCAGCTTTAGTTTTATAAGTCGTGTCAGAATATCGATACTGTCCGACTACTGTTAACCGCGAACCTATTTTCTTTTTTTTAATATATAAGATTAAGTAGAATGTAATTGGGCGATTGCCTGTCTTATATAAATAAATAAATAAATTAGCCTTCATACTTTTATTGTTGGATATAGACCTCTCAATTTTGTCCATGCTTCTTTGTGATTTGCTGTTCTCATCCACTGAGAGTGTCAGTGTCAGAGTCAGTTGGATTCTGCGTTTGATTTCGGCAGTTTGATTTTCTTTGCCAATTTTAATTGTATGCCCCAGATATGTATATTGCTCTACTTTTTCTATAATGATGTTACCAATCGACATTTCCTGAGAGCTACTAGTTATAATTTTTGTTTTGTTTAGATTCATTTTTAAACCTATTTCCTTGGACAGGTTGTTTAGTTCTTCTACCATTGTTGTTAATTCTTCGATATTAGTGCTTATTAGAATTATGTCGTCCGCGAATCCGCGAAAGTGACTTAAACATATCCCGTCGATCTTCATGTCTTTCTCGTCCCAGTTTAGTTGTTTGAAAACCTTTTCAATGGCTGCGGTGAATAATTTGGGGAAGATCGGGTCCCCTTGCCTGGTAACAAGCCAAACAAGGTCAAATGCCTTGCTGTAGTCTAATAGTATTAGTGCAGATGCCATATTGTTGTCCAGCGCCCCTAGGATATCATCTATAACATCCATGAGCACATTTACACAACTGTGATCTTTTCAAAATCCAGATTGGGTAGGTGGAAGGAAGTTCTCGTGTTCTAAATAAACCTGTAACTGATTTTCAACAATCCTTTTCGATAGGATTTTCGATAGGGTGGGCAATAGGGAAATTGGTCTGAGATCTGAGATGTGCTTCGGGTTACGGATTTTTGGTGTTGGCTGTACCAGTGCTGTCTTCCAAAGGGATGGGAATTTTGATTCGACTATGCAAGAGTTGGTGATATGTACTATAAAAGGAAGTGTCTTGGGCATGCAGTAATTAGTCATATTTATGTTTATTCCATCTATGCCCCCAGCACAATTTTTTATGTTCCTCAGAATTCCGAGAACCTCATCTTCTCCTGCTGGTTTTATACTAAATTTATCAGAAAATTATTTTTTAAAGGAGAACTTATACCTGAAATATGTGTTTACATCAATTTCCTCTATTAAATCGCCAGTCGATTCTATAAAGTGATCATTTGTGTTCAAATCACATTGTGATCAGTTTTTATCTGGGTCGGTGATTGAAGTCGGCATTGATGGTTTGGCATTGCTTCCACTTATATTCATATCATTTAGTTTCTTCCAGATTAATTTTTCATTTTTAGAATTTGATACTGCTTCAAGATACGCTCTTTTTTTCATATTTTACAGATTTTTGGGCCAGGCATCTCTTAATTCTTTATAATTTTTATGGTTATCTTGAGTTTTCGCTAGTAAGTATTTCTTAAAAGCTTTCTTTTTCATTTTTAAAATACATTTTAGATTAGGGGTGTGCCATGGTTTACAGACCTTTGAAGTTTTTATGCTTTTAAGAGGGGCATGACCGTCAAACAGTAATTTGAGTCTGTGATTAAAAATATCTAATTATTGGTTAATATCCTTCACTACATACATATCCTCCAATCGAGCGGCAGCCAGGTCCTTTCGGAATTGTGTATCATTAATTTTGCTGAAGACCCTCACTTTAATAGTAATGGGTTCATTTATCTGTTTCGGATAAACAATCTTAGAACCTATTAATTGATGATCTGATATTAGGACATCTTTTACGTAGCACTTACTTATTTTGTCCAGGTTAAGGTTTGCAACAAGAATGAAGTCCAAGAGAGACGCGTTATGCAAACCAATTCTGGTTACTTCTTTTACAATCTGGTAAAAACCGCATGCGTCCACCATGGAACGAAAGTCCAATGCTGACTTGCTGTCATCATCATCATTTCCTTTACTCCTCGTGGGAGCATAGGGCATCAACAAACGCTCTCCATCTGATTCTATTCTGAGCCAGGGCCTTTACCTCGCGCCACTCCTTTCCGCTTGCCCTGGCTTCCTGTACGACTGTCCTCCGCCACGTGATATTTGGGCGGCCTCTCTTTCTTGAACCTTTGGGGGTTCCAGTCAAAAGCTTCTTTGGCAATATCCCCCTCCGGCCTTCTAAGTGTGTGTCCGATCCATTTCCACTTCCTTCTTCTTATTTGGGTTTCAAGACGCTCCATATTTGCTTTTTTCCAAAGTTCAATATTTGCTATGGTATTGGGCCAAAATATTTTAAGTATTCTTCTCAGACACTTGTTCGTGAATACCTGAAGTTGTGATACTATCGTGGTAGTCACTTTCCACGTTTCGCTGCCGTAAAGAAGAACTGATACTACATTAGATTTGAAAATTTGGAGCTTTAAGTTACGGGAAGTTTTTGTTGAGTTCCACAGATTGTTAAGCATTCCGAATGCCTGTCGCGCCTTCTGTATCCGTTGTTTTACGTCTTTATCAGCACCACCATCCTGTGAAATAAGGCTTCCAAGGTAGCAAAAACTATCTACTACCTGTACTTGTCTGCCATCTATCTCCAGGTTGCAGGGGGCTGTCGCATTGATCTTTATCAGCTTGGTTTTATCGACATTGATTTTCATTCCCACCTGCATTGCGTACTTTTTGAGAGCCTCCAACTTTTTTTCCATATCTACTTTCGTGTGGGACAGGAGACAGATATCATCGGCAAAATCTAGGTCTTAAAATGCCTCACGAGCGTCCATCGAATTCCCCTTGTTTTTTTATTTGCTTTCTTCATGACCCAGTTTAAGACTATGGTAAACAGAAGTGGGGAGAGCGTGCATCCTTGTTTTACTCCCGAATGCACTGTGAAAGGTGTGCCGCGTTGTCATTGGTGGATTACCATGCAGCTTGCTTCTTTGTATAGTAATTTGATTATGTTTATGTACTTTGAAGGCACCCCGTAGCTGGCTAGTATTATCCACATAAATTCCCTGTCCACACTATCGAACGCTTGCTTGAAGTCGATGAACAGTAGATAGAGTGGTGACTGCCAGTCGACCGACTGTTCAACGATGATTCTGAGGGTGTTTATCTGGTCGGTACAGGACCTGCCAGGCCTGACTCCCGCTTGCTCCTTGCGTAGTGTCGGTTCAACCACATTGCTGATCCGGTCGTGAATTATTTTGGAAACTAATTTGTTAATGGTGTTAAGAAGAGTTATTCCTCTCCAATTGGAGCATATACTCAGGTCTCCTTTTTTCGCCAGTTTGATAATTAGGCCTTCTTTCCACGTGGATGGTATTACTTCTGTTTCCCATGCTTCTCGAATTATAGGTGTTATAATCTCGGTGATTCCCTTTATGTCTATTTTAAACATCTCCGAGTATGTCTCGTCAGCGCCAGGCGCCTTGCCGTTTTTAAGGTGTTTGATGGCGGCCTTCACCTCCTCTATGCTTGGCGGGTCGTCTCTAAATCTTCTGTTTCCGCTTGGTGTCATAGGACTTTGTGGTACCTGTTCCAACGGTGTGTTTAGGAGCTCTTGGAAGTGTTCTGTCCAGCGGGTTATTTGCTGTGCCTCGGTTGTGCATAGCTTGCCGTTCGTCGTGCGTATTGGTCGTTCTGAGGGGTAGCCTGTGTTTGTGAGCTTTCGTGTCAGGCGATATGTTTCCTTGGTGGTTATGCTGTCAGCAGCTAGTTGCGCTCGGGTTGCAATATCAGCTAGCTATTTCCTCTTATCAGTTCTAGCACTCTTTCCCACTTGCTTATCGGCTGCGTTGTAAATCTTAGATAGCCTTTGTTTATCTTTATCTTCAGCACAGTTTCTTTGTTGCTTTAAGTTTCGGCGGTCTTGGATTAATTTCCAAGTCGCATCAGATATCCATTCTTTTCTCTCATTGGATTTGTACCCAAGGATGTCTCCAGCTCCTCTTAACGCATCTACGATGCTTGACCATCGTTCTGTAATGTCTTTGTTCCCTGTGGTCTTGTCCTTCAGTCTGTTGGCTACTTCCTCTGCGAAGGCCTTTGCCGTCATTTTATCTTGAAATTTTGCGATGTCAATTTTCTTTGTCTTCCTGGTGGCTTGGCGCTTGGTGTTTGAGATCAGTTTAATACGTAACTGTCCACAGAGAAGGTGGTGGTCGCTATGTACGTCGGCTCCACGGTGATTCCGGACATCAAGCAGTGATGTTCTCCATTTCTTGCTTATGCAAATATGATCTATCTGATTTTGGGTTCTGCCATCCGGTGAGCACCATGTCACTTTATGTATTTCCTTGTGTGGAAAAACTGTTCCGCCTATAAGCAAGTCGTGGTTTGTGCAGAGGTCCGCTAGTAATTCTCCATTTTCATTCATTTCCCCTATACCGTAGTTTCCCATTACTGTCTCCCAGTTAGTGCTGCTTTTCACAACCTTGGCATTGAAATCTCCCATCACAACTTTTATATCCGTCTTTTTAAGTTGGCGAATTGTGCTCGACAATTGTTGGTAGAATGTATCCTTTTCTTCTTCTGTAGCTGCCATTGTCGGTGCGTAAACTTGAATTATTGATATATACCTCGAGCGCGTTCGGAATCGTGCTGTTATTATCCTTTCTGAGATTGGGCTCCAATCTTCTAAACTTTGCTTTGATTTCTCTGTTAGCATGAATCCGACACCACCTCTGCGCGCCTCGCCAATTTGTTTCCCGGAGTAGAGGAGCACCTCTCCCGTTGATGTTTTCTTTACGCCACTTCCTTCCCATCTGATTTCACTTAGGCCTAGTACTTGTAAGTTGTATCTCCGAAATTCTTTCGTCAGTTGGGCTAAAGTGGTTGGCTTCAGCAACGTCCTTACGTTCCATGTTCCAAATCGTGTCCGATATCGTGCGCTAAAAGTCGTCATTGATTTCATCTGTCCGTTTCCGAGGCTTGTTGGTGTTTCTTTTACAAAGTTGAGTTTCGGCATAGCAGGTTGTAAGCCTGTTGCTACCTAGTCTTATTTTGGTCCGCGGAGGCTATTTTATTTTACCTCTACCCTTCAAGCATGCTTGACGAGCGTTCCCCTATCCGCCACCTGGGGACGCGCCCTGTAGGGGTTAGACTTCCCCCCAGGGAACTGACTTGCTGTAGAGTAACAAATTTATGTTAAAATCGCCCATACAGAGCACCTTATCAGTTGTTAACCCAAAGTTGACCAAAACTTCTTCCAATTCCATCAATGACTCGTCCACCGCTTTGTTTGGAGGACGATATATTGTGCCGATAATATGTTTTCCTGTACCACTTCCTAGCTCTACCCATAGCTGTTCACACATTCCAGTAATCTTACATAACATCCTACTTTATCCTAGATTAAGCGAAACGAGAATTGCTACTCCACCTCCCCTGCGACCATCGGTGCGGTGACATCGGTAAGTGGTTAGTTATCCTTCTACCTCTATCATGCTTTCGGGCACTTCTGAAGTCAACCATGTTTCGGTCAAGCACAAAACATCATATCTTTCCCTCTCGATCAAACATTTCAAGTCGCCAAAATTTGCCACCAAGGATCTGATATTTAAATGTGCCACGTGTCACCATATTATACTATCATTATTTCGAAGAAAAAAAGAAAATCCTCTTACTTAACTTAACCAATATTAACTACAACTCAACTAGTAATAAGAAAGTAAAAATAAAGTAAAATAAGAAAGATAACAATAATATAAAAGATAAGAATAATCTTTTCTGGTATAAACCACTGTTAAAATACCACTAAAATAAAGAAAAGTTTGTTAACTAAATATGTTTAACTGCTAACCAAATATGTATAACTCTAATAAAGAAAGAAAAAAAATTTAATGTTTAATATTGTGAGGTCTACTCAAACCTCGCATCCACTGACTTAACTTGTTAGTATTTTTCCAACTTCTTCTCGGGAGACGTTCTCCGGATCCTTGGCCATATCACTGGCTGTTCCTCGATACGACCTTTCATCTTGGGATATGTTCTGAAGGTCCTTAGGATGAAGGGGCCGCACAGTGGCGGTTGCTCGGTATAGCCTACCATCTCGAGACCATACGTTCCTAAGGCCAAAAGCATTTTGGCCCTTCTTCAAGAGATCTAAGCGATATTTTGTTAGATCCTCCTTAATCACTATTTTGTACCCTTTTAGGTTTTTTCTAGCCCTTATGACAACGTTTTTGTCCCCTGTCGTAGTAAACTTCGCCAAAATGGCTCTGGGTGTTCTCTTGTCTTGGATTTTTCCTATTCTTCTGCACTCTTCTAAAGATATGTTATTTATTTTTAGGTTAGTGTTACAAAGACGCATCACTTTGCTTTGCAACTCAGGTGTGCGCTCTGACTCACTATCCTCTATGCCGTAGATTCTTACATATTTTGCTAGTGTCGCTTGTTCCAAGTCATCCAGCCTGTTTTCCGTCAGGACAAGTTTCTTTTCCAAACTCTCAATACGCTCTTCCTGTTGTTGGAATCGCTCTTTAAATTTTTGTCTAATCATATCAAGAACGTTGTTAATGAATCTATCATCATGCAGTGCATTTTTTACGTCCTCTCTTGATTGGCGACCAGATTTTCCTGTCATGACTTGAAAAAGCGTGTTCGTATGAGTAAACAGGAGAGTATGGGATAGTACGATAATAACTATTTGTTGTTTTTAGATGCGAGGATGTCTAGGTTTGGGTGCTGCAGTCTACATAAATGTAGACATTCTGTTATATCTTAGCAAATGAGCCGTTTCCAATTACATTTACTTGAAAAATTTTCGGCGATATTAGCGTTCAGGAATTATAAAAAACGAAGTTATTATAATCGCCAGATGCGTCCCAGATTTAGATGCAAAGTTCTTATACGTAATACGTAACCACAATATCACTAGTAAACACAATTGGCTATGGAGGCTAAATGGCTGGTATGGGTCTCAGGGGTAGCAGAAAGTGCCACTATTCCTGCTACAACAAAACTCTGGGAAACGCCCACAGTCCCGAAAAGGACAAATCCCACTTCCACGTCCTCGTCGTGGCCTCTGGGTGCATCGCGTACAATGGATGTGCGTGGTGTAGCAGACGGAAGGGAGTAAATGGCGAGTTTCCGGCGCCTGAAAACCGGAACAAAAGTGGCTAAGGGAGAAAACCCTAACAGAAAATCCTGGTCCTTCAAGCTAGAGGGTTGAATCGATGGGCCAACACCTCATCAATCGGAAAAAGGAAAAAATGTTAAAAACTTCAAAAATCCCCCTCGGAACAATGATGAACATAAAATACAACGAACTAGGCAAAGAAAATTGACTATGAGAATGGCGACCTGGAACATACAAGCACTACGAACAAAGAAAACAGAAGTATTCCAAGAATTAAACAAAATGAGACTGGATGTGTCTGTGTGCTTACAGAAACTAAAAAAAAGGGAATGGAGTCGAGATGGTAGGGGAATATATACATGTTTATAGTGGAGTTAAAAATGACACAAGAGCAAAGAGAGGAGTAGCAATAGCAATACACAGAAAATATAAAAAATACATTAAAGACCATGAAGAAATTGACGAACAAATAATAAAAATGGAAATTTAAAAAAATGGACAGAATATAGTTATAATAGGAGTATGCTCCTAGCGAGGATGCAGACCTTGCCACTAAAGATATGTTCTACGAAAAACTATTCCGAATAATATCTGAGATAAAAGGAGATCGAGAAATACTTATCCTGGGAGACCTAAATGCCCGTACAGGGAGAGAAGGAAACAACCCGGTAATAGGTAGATATGGAGAACAAACTGAAAACGATAACGGCAGACGTCTAAAACAACTATGTCAGAATATGTTTCTAAAGATAATGAATGGTTTCTTCTCCCACAAATATATACATAAATACACGTGGACCCAACCCACAAAAGGACTAAGATCGATAATCGATTACATTATACAAAAACAAAACACAAAAATAACAACCACTGACGTAAGGGTGTATCGAGGAGCGGAATGCGGATCGGACCACCACCTATTGGTAGCAACAGTCCTAATAAAGTATAGGAAAACTAATATGGACAAAACTAGTAAAAACGACATCTTAGGAAAAAACACGAATTAAATCATATACAATCTAGAGAGTTTCGGCAACGAATCTACTAAATTTTTGTACAAACTGCCATGATTAACTGCCTTGCTGGCTAAAGTGCAATACGGAAACACAACAGCGAATCAACTATATCAAGACCTAATGAACTGTATGCACCAAGCAGCGAACGAAGCTATAGGACCACAAGAAAGGCATTTTAAAAATAAAGAGTGGTGGTGTGAAGAAATAGAAAGACTAGCAGAAATTAAAAAGAAAGCTTATCAAACTTGGCTACAATCTAAAAAAATAGAAGATAGAACGATCTATGCACACTGGAATAGAGAAGTTAAAAAACTTGTAACAAAAAAGAAAAATGAGATTTGGGAAAAAAGATGCGAGGAGATAGAGAGGTGCATGGGAGGAACAAAGGTTTCGGAAGCGTGGAAGGCAATCAAACATATTAGAAAAGAAGGGCAAGTAAATAAAATTGAACTAATAAGTATGGAGGAGTGGGAAACATATTACAAAGAACTGCTAACAGAAAAGAGAAAAGAGTTCCACATTGATAACCTCGACATAGAGACACCCACAAATGAAGAAGTAAATGCGATAACGATAAAAGAAATAAAGGAAGCCCTAAAAGAATCTAAAAATAAGAAGGCTGCAGGGCCAGGAAATATCCCAATTGAACTAGTTAAAAATGGACCAGAATTATTACTAGAGCTGATAGCCAAGATCTTCAACAAATGTCTAATAGAAGGCGACACCATTCCAGAAGATTGGAATATTGCTCATATGAGCTCAATATATAAAAAAGGAGACAAAAGACAATGTAGTAACTATAGAGGGATCAGCGTAACTAGTGCGCTTGGGCGGTTGTACGGCCGGATACTAAAAAAAAGAATTGAAAGCAGCATCAAAGAAGTAGAGGAGCAAAGTGGCTTCCGAGCCGGGAGATCATGCATTGACAATATATTTGTTATTCAACAAATTATAGAAAAGCGGAAAGATAGAAATCTACCCACACACCTATTATTTATCGACTTGGAGAAAGCTTTCGATACGGTACCCTGGAAAAAGCTTTTTGAAGCATTGACGAGGATTGGGATAAATAGTGTATACTGTCGGGCAATCAGAAATATATATATCGAGTCAAAAAGTGCAGTCAAGATAGGAAACCTTATATCGCGGCCAAGGCTGCAGCCTGTCTCCTATATTATTTAAAATATACATACAAGAAGCACTAACAAACTGGAGAAGAAAAACCGCAGGAATGGGAATAAGAACAGGTGAACATTGTTTGACAAGCCTGCTATTTGCTGACGACCAAGTGATACTAGCAAGTGATGAAAGAGATATAGATTATATGTTAAGAAAATTGAAAGAAGAGTATTCGGAATGGGGTTTAAACATGAATATGTCAAAAATAGAATATCTTCGTGTCGGGGAAGAAGGAGAAGACCCAGAAATGGAGTTAAGAAAGATTAAAAAATGTAGGGCATACAAATATTTAGGAACTATCATCTCAGAAGAAGGAACAACAAAAAAGGATATGGAAAATAGACTTGGACAAGGGAAAAAGGCTATCTGCTTGTTAAATTCAATGCTATGGTCAAATGAAATTAAACTAAAAGCAAAAAAGAAGGTATACAAATCTATTGTAGAACCAATAACAACTTATGGTTCAGAATGTTGGCAAGTTTCACAAAGAGATAAAAAAAGTATAGAAGTAGTAGAAATGGACTTTCTACGAAGAGCTTGTCAAACGTCCAAACTAGATCGTGTAAGAAATGCACATATAAGAAGACAGACGAAAAGAGTCTATGGCACTACAGACGACATAGAAACACGGCAATTCAAGTGGTATGGACACATGCAAAGGATGACTGGAGAAAGATGGCCAAAAATAGCATTCCAATATATACCAAGAGCAAGGAGAAGAAGAGGCAGACCAGCAATAAAATGGATAGATGGTATTATGGAAACCATTACAGATAGAGCCATAGAAGAAGATGGCTGGAGAGATAAGGAGAGGTGGAAAAAGAAGTGCGGGATGCGGCAAAGGCTGTAGGAACCTCGCTGTATAAAAAAAACACAATATCACAAGTTTTATTTTAATGTACTTTTGTTTAATTTTAATTATTTTAGTGAGAGGCTACAACATGATTGACATTTATTTTATATATTTGAATATTTAAAATATATAAAATTTGAATATTTAAAAAGACTTAATGCACCATAGTCGTCGGTATATTATTTTTGTTCTGTCCAAATTATCTAATTTATAGAAAATTAAATTTTTGTCAGTTGATAATTCAAGAACAAATTGAAAAAAGCTAGCATAGCATATATGTGCCTATTTTCACAACGAGGTTGAAAAAAGGAATTAAAAAAGTAATGGAATTAAAATTTGGGTTTATCTGTTAATAAAACAAGTTGAAACAAACTTGAATAGTTGCTTGTTGACTGTTTGTAAAAAATATCGAATTTTACAAAATCCTTAATTTTTTTTGTTAAAATAAATGATAGGTAAGTGAGAAATTAATTTTAATTGTTTAATTATTCCGTAATGTAAATTCCCACATGTTTGGGTAAGGTTTTAAATTGACAAATTATTTCGGGACGAGTTTAGTTTTATTTTATTACCTTTTTTTGTCCAACGGAATCCGAGTTTTTCGCTGAAATTTAAAATTCCCCGAACGAAATCGTGGTCACAAACAGAGACGGAATAATTGACAACAATTGAGGCGGAAATTAATCGCCCCTACGATAATTTACCGACCAGCATTTCGGACTTTTCTCAGAGATTATATTTGAACAAGAAATTAAAATAAAAACGTCTATTTCCACGAAAATTAAAAATTATTGGATCAGATTTCCTGCTGACTTCCTCCTTCTTGGGATTTGCCAACCTAAATTTATTACTACTGTCAGGTTGTTGAAAAGCAATTTCAGTTTTTTATGAAAATGAACACATTTTATTGTAATCAAATATTTTATTTAATTATAAAAATGTTACGCGTAATTTTAAAACTTCACAAAAACAACCTAAATTTGAGCACTAGTAAAATAGTCGATATAAATCATTTAATATATGATATAAATGATTCGACTATTTTTCTCCAATAAATTTTGTCCAATATACCAATTTAAGAGTTTATGACCAACCTAGTCCCTACGCGAAACCCTATAATGGAAGGGAATCTGGGAATGACATCCGGCAGGTCACCTTATACAAGTATCTAGACCACGAACATAAAATCTGTAGAGACAACCAGACACAAGAGATTGGAAGGAGACTGAAACTAACATGGGCAGTCTACGGAAAACTTAGACTGATTTTTATGACATCCCCAACTGCCTAACCCGCAAGGTGTTTGACCAATGCATTCTACCAGTTCTAACATACGGAGCAGAGGCCCCAACGCTCACACAAAAGTCTGTCCAAAAGATCATGGTAGCGCAACGACCCATGGAACGTTCCATGCTGGGAATCACATTAAGATGAAAGAGTTCTAAACCATATGTTAAGACAGCGACCACTGCGTCTGTCAGCTTTAATCAGCTTTTAATCAGCTTTAATCAACTTTTATCAGCTTTAATCAACTTTTATCAGCTTTAATCAGCTTTTAATCAGCTTTAATCAGCTTCAATCCGCTCTAATCGGCTTTTAAGCCTTAATACCTTAAAAAAAGTGTGAGGTCTATGTAGCCCCACGCTATACAGGATGAGAGGTTTCTGTAGCTCCTCGCTAAATAAGGTGTGAGGTCTTTGTAACCCCCCGCGAAACAGGGTGTGAGGTCTATGTTGCCCCACGCTAAAGAGCGTGTAAGATCTATTGTGAAATCAGCTTTAAATCAGCTTTAATCTCATTAGGTTAGGTTAGTTGGGTTAGTATTAGGTTAGGTTAGCATTAGGTTAGTTGGGTTAGGTTACGGGAGGTTTCAATCGCTTTCGTCGATGACCTAGCAATGGTCTCTATAGCTAAATCGAGAGAAGAGTTAATGTACAACACCAATGAGGCGATACATACTATTTCCATATGGTTCAAAAAGAACAAACTTCAACTCACCACGGAAAAAAACCGAAGCGGTGATGCTCTCTGGTAGAAAGAGGTACGAGGAGAAACAGTTCGGGGTGGGAGGCACAATAATATTACCAACCAATCGCGTGAAATATCTTGGTGTCGTAATGGATAAGAGCCTCACCTTTGGGCATCACATAACACACGTTGTTGAAAAAGCCCAAAGAGCGGCTCTGTCTCTTTCCAGTCACGCCGCATGAAAATGGGCCAACCGAAGGGAAAAGAAGACTTTTAGCAACAGTAGCCCAGTTTATCATTCTTTATGCCACCCCCGTGTGGATGGGGGCCTGTAGATACTAGAAATACAGACAAAAACAACTACGTGTACAGAGAACTCTCGCAATCCGCATCTGCAGAAGTTATAGAACCGCAGCAACAGAATCATTGCTTGTCATTGCAAAAGTAATCCCGCTCGATTTACTTGCTAAAGAAAGGGGAGAAACGTACGGCTTGAACCTGGGGCAGAGGAAGGAAGCTAGAGAAGATACTATGCAAAGGTGGCAGGGAAGGTGGGAAAATACGAAAACAAACTCGTGGACGCATAGGCTAATACCGAAAATTAAAGACTGGTACTCTATGAGCATGGAGAACTACCATATCATTCCAACTCTCGCATATACTTACCGGTCATGGTTGCTTTGAGGCTTACAAGAAGAGAATAGGGAAGAGCCAAACGGCAGAATGTACCTACAATGGTGCTGATGAAGATACAGCAGAGCACACGTTCTTCAGCTGCCCTCAGTGGAACGATATACGCGGTCGACCGGAAGTCGTCAATATCACCGGAAGGTGGTGGGAGACCGAACCTGGCCAAGGTCACCGGAAGTAGTCGTGGTCACCGGAAGTGGTGGTGGTGGGCCTAGGCCATCTTTCGCTACTCGGGTTGAAAATGAATCTTGATATAACCAAATATATGATCTTAATGAATAGCACCCAACCCTTGGCTCAACACAGAAGTTATCTTGCTCTTCAAGAAGGGAGACAGTACGAATATCTAAAATTATAGACCATCCGGTCTACTATCCACCCTTTATGTGGTCTGTTAGAAAAGTATCCGACCTTTAGCCGGTAATAAACTGGCATACCTGGAGCGTTGGAAACCTAATCGCCCCAAAAGTAATCCCCTTGGGATTCCACACACTTCTCCCAGCGGTGCCGCTATTGTTGGAAGCATTCCGAAAAAGCTTCTTTCGGAATAGACTTTAGCTCGGCTGTCGTTGCAGCCAAGAAGTCGCAGGGGGGGGGGGGGTGGCATATTAGGAGAGTTAGGAGCCTGTCGAACCAGAAGAGTCTGGTTTTTCGCCAAAAAATTGTGAAGCAAGTGCGAAGAATGTGCTGGAGCATAGTCGTGATGGGGTCGCACAATTTCCTAATGACCACAGCTCCAGTCGCAATTTCTTTGATAGTAACACGACGGTTCCGCTTCACTTTGGTAATGACATGATCATTTCGGCATGTTGATAGCCGACCAGAGCGTCAGTAGCTCACTTTCCACCGATGTGCGACCGTCTTTAAACCGGTTGTACCACTCCTCAATCTGTGTGATGTTCATAGCATCGTCACCGAATGCCGTCTGAATCTTCCGAATGGTTTCCACTTGGTTGTCGCCCAGTCTCTCTCAAAATTTGATGCAGTAGCGCTGCTCCAGTCGTTCCGTAATTTTACTTGCATTGAAAAACGGACGGGGGCACTACACACTACGTCACTCGAACACTACTCGACAGCAACTGACGCTATCTACAGGCGGGAAAAAATTCACGCATGCGCACGAATGGTCAAGGTCGGTTCATGCAAGCGCATTTGATTCAAATCCATCAGGTTTTCAAAATAAAAAATAAGGTCAGATACTTTTCTAATAGACCACGCATAAGCTGTTACCCAAAATCATAACCAATCGACTTACACATAATCTTTTTACCAGCCCATCGAGCAGGGTAGCTTCAGGAGCAGATTCAGCACGATTGGCCGGAATGATGCCGGATGATGCGCGGAATACAACATTCCTCTCCATATGGCGTTTGTAGATTACCAGAAAGCCTTAGACTCGATTGAAACCTAGGCAGTGTTTCGGGAGAGAATAGATAGTCCTCGTATAGATACTCAAGCTTGATTAGATATATCTACGAGCATGAGGATTGGGTTGAGGATTGGAGAAATACAGGTCAGGAGGGGCGTCCGACAAGGCGATACCCTCTCCCTCTAGGGATGAAATGGATCTTCAGAAAACTTAAAATCACGAGTGCGAGCAATATAATGGTCACCATCGGTAATCATACTCTTGAGAAAGTGGTTGAGGATGTATGTCTGGGACACAACATTAAGTTGGGAAAAAACAACCATACTGCCGAAATCACCAGATGTATCGGCTTGACCTGGGCGGCGTTTGGCAGGCTCAGCTATATTATCCAGGAACCACACACTCCTATAACCACCTCAAGAGGAAGGTTTATGACCTGTATGGGCTCGAGACTCTAACGATGTACAGCGCAAATCGATTTCGATTCAACCTCAGTGTCAAAATTCCAAGTGAAGAAATCAGCAAGAGAACAATAGTCGAGAATGTGGTGGAGCGAATGGTGCGTCTTACTCACATAGCGAGAGACAACATCAAGTAGACAAAAATCCTATAACAATGGAGGCCACAATGAACTTTGAAGAGGAGTGTTGGCAGAACTCAGGCAAGATGACGGGACGACATCCGACGCCACATGGGAGGAAACTGGATTAAACTAGCACAGGAAAGGTGGATATGGAAAAATTTGGAATAGGCCTATCGATATTCACGATTGTAAGAAAACATTTTAAAAGAAAGAAAGATGAAAGAAATGTACGGTTGCGACCGTTACTACGTGGTAAATAATACATGACGAGGGTGTATAGGATACTCCTAAAACTGTTTGAACCGACAAAATTATGAATGTGGAGGTGTTACAAAGGATGGGAAAGGAACTAGATATCATAAAAAAAATAAATGTAGGAAACTATATTATCTAGGATATACTATGAGTGGAGAAAGATATGAAGAAAAAGCTTATGATACAGGGGAAGTATAAGTGCGGGAAGACGCCGGATTTACATGTTAAAAATTCTTAGAAATTTGTTCCGGTGTACTTAAAATAATTATTGAGAACGGTCTGTTAAAAATATCGATCTGTGCATTATCAGAACTGCGGCTCACAGGATCTGGGACAATGAAGGTTGACCCACCATCAATCGACGAGACGATGACACTATTCTATTCTGGTGGCGACAAACGAGAAGCGGGCGTTGGCTTTATGGTTGATCGACGGGCCTCTGCCAGTGTTATCGCATTCCAACCGATATCCGAGCGTCTGGCGGTTATCACTATTGATGGAACGATTAAGACCCATATCGTATCTGTCTACGCCCCAACTGAGACCAGCCCGGACACAAACAAGGATGAATTTTATGCCCAGTTTCAACACACACTGGATACAATACCCCAAACCGAATTAATCGTACTTATGGGCGACTTTAATGCACATACGGGTGCAGATCGAACCGGTTGGGAAGAAACGATGGGAAAATTCGGATACGGGAAAATAAATGACAAACGGATTACGCCTCTTATCATTTGCAGCGTCAAACAACTTGATCATCGGCAACAGCATCTTTCGCCACCCCATCAAACATCAACTCACGTGGCGAAATCCATCCGGCAACGATTCGGCGATGTTGGACTACATTTTGGTCAACACCAGATTCCGATCGACGCTCAAAGATGTACGTGCGATGCGTGGACCCGACTGTGGATCAGACCATTATCTTGTCCGAGTGAAACTACAATTGAAATTACAAAGAGCAAAGAAAAAGGCACCACCATCAGCCAAGAGGAACTGGGCCTGTCTGCGAGACCCTGAAACCAGCCGAAAATTTCAAATCGCATTATCCAACAAATTTGCAGCACTCACGATACCAGTCGATATCAACATAGAAGAAAAACAACTTTCTGAGTCTATTGTGGGGTGTGCAACGGAACTGTGTCCGCCCATCCGTCGACGGACGCAGCAATGGATCTCGGACGACTGTCTCAATCTAGTCGACCAGCGGAAGCAAATGAAACACGTCAATTTCAAACAATACCGACGATTGAACAAAGAAGTTCGACAGAAAATGAAATTGGAACGGGAAGCTTACTGGAATAACATCGCGGCTGACATGGAAGAAGCAGCGTCAAGGCATGAGTACCGGACGCTGTACCAGACAATCCGACGGTTAAGTGGCAAAACAACATCAACAAATGACAATATCAAAAAATTGGATGGAACTTTCGTGACCTCTCCTCAGGAACGTCTACAGCGGTGGAGAGAATTCTTTCATCAGCTGTACAACCACAATCCGCCAGTAGGTCCAGCACCCGAACTGCCGATTATTGAGCAGCCGATAAATCAGTTTCCCGATACTGAACCAACAATCAATGAGGTGAAGACGGCAATAAAATCCCTGAAAAATGGTAAAGCGCCGGGAGGAGATCAAGTAACTGCCGAAATGATCAAAGCCGGGGGAGACGTCTTATTACATCAACTTCACGTTCTCAGAGTGCATATATGGCATTCAGATTGTGTTCCATCCGTGTGGAAGAAAGCGATTGTTGTGCCTATTTTGAAGAAAGGCGACAGTCGGGAATGCAAGAATTACCGTGGTATTAGCCTCTTCTCGATCGTCGGCAAAGTATTTATGAAAATCATACAATCAAGACTACAGAAACATCGAGAGCAAACAAGCCGGGAAGAACAAGCCGGATTTCGACCACATCGAGGATGCATCGATCAGATATTTGCTCTCCGTCAGCTAATGGAGGAAAGAATTCGATGTGGCAAACGAACTGTCATCGTCTTCATCGATTTCAAATCTGCTTTTGATTGCATGGATTGGACAAGCTTGTGGGAAGCCCTGAAGATCGAACACGTGCCACTGAAAATCATTCAACTTCTTCAAGCATCGTACGACGGCTCAACCAGCAATGTTCGTATCCGAAACGACATGTCTGAGGAATTCCCGATTCGAACCGGAGTCCGGCAAGGAGACGTGGCCTCGCCGCTCCTTTTTAACATTGTGATCGACACGATTATGCGAAAAGCGTTTGATGGGCGACGCGGAGTTCGATATGATGACAAAAACTTCCTAACCGATCTTATGTTCGCCGATGACAGTGCGGTTTTCGCCAACACAGATGCCGAAGGAACAGACACCTTGTATGACATTTCCCGCATTGCCCAGTCATACGGACTGAGAATCAATGCGGATAAGACCAAAGTGCTTACAGCGGATGGATCTGAAGCCAGAGTTTACCTCGATGGAACCACAATCGAGCAGGTACCACAGTTAAAATATTTGGGATCACTGGTTGTGGAGAAGAAAGTAGCTTCGAGAGCCGAAGTTCACAGCCGGATAGGCCAGGCAACAGCAACGTTTGCTTCACTCAAGTGGTGCATATGGAAGCGGACGAATATTACCATCAAAACCAAAATAAGCCTATACCGGACGCTGATCCTCCCAATTCTTCTTTATGGATCGGAAACATGGACATTACTCAAACCAGACCTTAACAAGCTCGAGGCCTTCCAAATGCGATGCCTGAGACAGATTCTCTGCGTCTCACTCCTCAACCACCTCCGAAATGAGACAATCAGAGAAAGGTGCGACCAACAGACACCGATTGTTGAGGAAATTCAAAAACGCCGATTACGATGGTTCGGCCACATCTGTAGGATGGGCGACAATCGAGTACCGCACAAACTCCTATGGAAAAAACGACCTCTTGTTTGGAGAACACAAAAACAAGCACCGAAGACCACATGGTTGAAACACGTAGAGAACGATTTAAAAAACCAGCGAATAACAACAGCTGAGGCAAGAACCGTTGCAACTGATCGATTAGCATGGAAGCGTATAGTGAATGGAGCACGGAATCTAGCGGCACCAACAGCAGCGTACTGGCTACGAGGTCGACCACCTCTCCATGCGCCGGCTATGGATTAAAGAAGAAGATTGAGACCGGTAGCGTTAAAAGTGAAGATTGCTTTGTTGGTAGCCCACCTCCAAGTAGGAGACGGCACAGGAAGAAGGAGATAAGAAACTTTGCTATATGGTTTTTTTTCGTTCATTATTCTTTGAAACAAAGTTAAATTTCATTTTTGCTTTATTTTTCTTGTTTCAAAAATGCGAAAATTAAATAACACTTGAAGAGAATTAAATTTTCTATTAAAAACCCTGATATCTACTGATTTTTTGTCCATTAAGTTGGTGATAATACAGTTTGGAACGATGTCAAATTTTGTTTCTGTTTTACTTTTTTCTTATATCAAAGAAAAGAAAATCTTAAAAACTAAAGAAAATTTTGAGAAATGTTTCAAATAAACATTTTCTTGTAGGAAATTCAATTTTCTATGAGAAAACGTATTTTTTATTACTCGTTTGGGATAAGTACTATCTTGGAGCCCGTTCTTTAGTGCGACAAATGGCTGCTTTCGTCTGTATTAACACATAACTTGGGTAACGAACGCAAATATTCAACAAAAATCGCAAAGTTACATTAAAAAAAAACAATTGAATAAATAAAATAAACACAATCTAAACCTCAATATTAAAAAAGTGACGTGAAGGTGACAGATTTTTTTTTCATAACAAAATAAAAATTAAAGAAAACGTTCTAAAATGAGTGTAAATGGTTATACCGGAGACTGATGAGAGTTCATATGACGAATCCATACCACCGGAGACCATTGAAAAAGAAAATTCTTCATTTTTGCTACTATTTTTTTTTAAGGACTCTGAACCCCAAACTTGTAAGATAGGTCCCCTCGCATGAGTAATAAAAAATATTATCTGCAATTCGTGCGGTATTGTCAATTGCCCACGAGAGCGAAATTTGGCGAACGAACGAGGTGAGTGCGTTCATTCGCTCTCGTGGGCAATTGACAAGTTACCGCCCTAGTTGCATAATATACTATAGTGTTATTCTATTTGTTATATTTGATAATAATCAACCTTGAACAACGTGTCAAAACATTATTTTTATCTTACATTTTTCGTGTCCAAAAAATTTAATGTATCACAGAAACCAAATGAAAGTTTTAAAAATATTTCAATAACACTTGTTCTTATAAGAAACCTTGTTATCTAGTGATTATCTCTCGTTCATCTGGTAGTAATTAACCTAAAAATGTTAAAAACTTCTTGTTGTTACATGTTCCTTGTTTAAACATGACTACAAAGGCAAACATTTTTAAATCCAATTCGAATAATTGTCCACAAAGCTATCGCAATTGCATTATATATCATATACGCTAACCTTAGGCAGAAACTTTACGTTGACTTGTTAATTATCAGTTTTCAGACTAATTTATAATATTCCTGTACAAATAAATCTTAGTTTTTTTTGTTAAATACGAGAAGATTTTTAATTAATACTTATAATGAAGGAATTTACATAAATAGTGAAGAAGAGGAAATGTAAATTTAATTAGTCAACCGGCGTGTATATCTAATGTAAGTGTGGAATTATCTCGCTTAATACGAAGTAAATGTAGTATTAATTAACCGTGATTGCACTTTCATGTAAACGTTATTACAATGAAATTCAATAAATATTATCTAAAGAAATAAAATATACTCATAGCTTGATTTTGTTTTGTAATTTTGAAATACATGAAACAAAATATATTAAATTATATTTTGTTTTACATATTTCAAAATTTGGGAAAAGACCATCTGGTCGATAGCATAATTTGTGTTTACAGAATGGTCTAGAAAAAATATTATGAGGGAAATAATAAATAACGAGGCAATAAATACTAATCACCAAACATATTAGCTATTCAAACGAATATTTACAACGATAATCAAAACATTATTAAATATTCAATTACAATTGCCATCAATTTCTTACCTTTACAGATTTCTTGAAGAGATTAAGACGGGCTGCTATTTATGCAGTCGTTACGTCCACAATATAAATATTAATATCAAATTACATTAAGACCATTAGACATTTACCTGTTACTAATGTAATTTTAAAAGTCCAAGAACTCGATGCTCAAGCAGATAAGGAGAAAACTCACGCTGAGTCCCATCGCATAACAACGTACGAAAGATTATGCTCGAGAATTATTAAACTTGTAATATTAAATAACTTGTATTAGACCAAAAGGACTAGCAAATGAATGAAATTATGCAGACAAAAAAATTTGGACGGTAAACAAGGACTTTTCATTTATAATTTAAATGTCTGAAAAAATATCTGGTATTAAATATAAAAATATCTATGTAAATTATCTGGTTTAAATAAATAAATAAATGTATTCGAAACGACATTGCAAAATTAATAACACACTTCCTATTACTAATCGTTTTAATTTCTGCTAGAAAATCCCTAATTTACATCACAAACAACGAGAAATAAATTACATCGTAAGATTACTATCCTATTTTTGTTTTTACAAGATTTTTCACTTTATTTTCGCATTCAGTCGACGATGTTTTATTACGAAATTCGATCGAGATAAGTTTTGTTTCCTTGCATAAATAAAGCACGTGAAACTGCGAGCCGGCGAAAATTTGTCTAAGGCGATCTGCAAACAAAGAGGTAGGAAGACGATTCCGAGCGTGATAACGAAGTGAGGGAGAACTAATTTGATTCTAAGCGGAATATACATGTACTGTGTGAAATTTTTATCTGTAAATTTTCAAATTTGAATTATTTTTTTCTTTGCAAATGTTCCGTTTTTGCCCTCCGAATCTAATCTACTTTATTACATCGCGCAAATGGAAAACTTATGTTTATGGAGATTATATGCTTAGCAAAGAATATTATTTTCATTTTCAACTTTCAGAAACCACTTTCATGTAATTACTCATAATTATAGAAATTGAATCTACATATTTAATTGATGTTTAAAGGGAAATAAACCTGAAAAAGTAAGAAAAACATGACGGGCAAGATAAGATATATAAGCTAAGACCACCAAAGCTTGACAAACCAAGACTATACAGACAATACTGAACGGACAAGACTAGACAGACAAGACTTTTTTTTGTTGGGGACGTAATAAGCACCTCACGGTTAACTTTGCAAGAGGACCCTCTGAAATATCACAGCCATCTTGAGGCCGATTTTAGCATAACTTTCAAGATGTTGCTGCATAGTGTCGCCCTTACATCCCCTTCCAGTTGCATTAAATAGGGGTTCAGGTACTAACATATTTCATCCATTGGGCTCCTTTACCATTCCGCTCGTCTAGCATTTTTATTTTCATAATGTCTTGGGTCATCCTTGATGTATCTGCACACAGGTCCTCTGACGAGATCATTTGTTCAACCACTGTTGATAAGACTAATGTTTGCCTGGTCTAATTTTTCCATTTATCCCTTTCGGGTATCCACCTTTCACACTTAAAAACAGCATGCGCCGCACTGTCTGTGAGTCACCAGTAAATACAATGTGGCCCTACCGATGCTATGGAGAAAGTTCCTCAAACAGCCATGTCCACTTAAAACTTGGGTGACATAAAAATTTGTTTCGCAGTGTTTTCTTTATGCCCAACGCTCCACATCAGGAATTAGAATTCTGATGCAGCGGCAGTTAGTGGATAGACGTCACAGGTTTTGTCAGGCCTGGTACATTCGGGTCTTCGCTAGTGCCTTTTTGTCGGCCTGTATTCCATCGCTGTTTGATCTGCCATTTTAGACTTCTACCTTCTCTTCTACCATAAGTTCTATGGGTGGTATGCCGGCTAACAATAGGGCGGCATCCCTAGAGATAGTCCGGTAAGCACTGTATACTCTTGAAGGTGAAAGGTTACCAGATTTTGTCTAATAACCTGTTTTTTCAATGCATTTGCCCAAATCTGAACTGCGTGGAGAAATGTGAAGTGAACCCCGAGCAAAAGAATTTTTCACTTACTAATACGGGGTTCTCTAACATTGGCAATTAGTTTATCTAACGCTCCTGCAGTTTTTAGTCCTTTGGCTGCCACTGTGGTAATATGACGATTAAAAGATAGTCTCTTATTAAAGGTCAAGCCTATTAAGGTTGCATCCTATTTCAGCGATTCCTTTAGGGTTATTTTTGCTCCTTTTATTTTCAATGTGATGGGTTTCGTTTTTCCTTTCTGGTGCCAGCTTCAGTTTTTTGAGTTCCATCCATTTGTCCATCTGGCCCTGTTTGCACTCGACACAGTTTCCATTTCCGTCTTCCACGACACTACAAGTGCCAAGTCATCAGCGATGCCTACGATGCCCACACCCTTCGGTAGCTTTATTCTAAGGACTCCATCGTGTAGTGTACTGTAACCTGTATTATTGTTCGTTTGTCTTCATCCAGAGTGTATTGTCTTTTAAGAAATAGGAGTCGAGTCAGGTGGTGGTAGACGAGATTTCAGTCTCTCTGCTTCCACCCTTCGAAGTGTTAAGACGTTTTTCCACATGTTCTAGTTTAGGCAATATAAATACGATGTTAAGCCTAACTAGTTGTTTTTTATACCTCTCCACTGAACACCCACTTGCCACCTCAATACATATTATGTCGCAAAGGAGATTCCATAATGTCGTTCCCAAAACAGAGTGTTTTGTAATTATTTGTTTCTTTATAAATCACTTTATTGCTTTACGCGTCAATAAATATCACTGCAATATCCATAATGCACTGGCAAGGTGACCTACATTTATTAACCAGTCAAGATATGAGAGAACATAATTGATTTAACGTTTCCACCCAGCTCAATATTTCATTGCAATCACACTGCCTTCAACTATTACACTTACTTGTGGTGAGTGGCACCACACTACAGACATCACGCTGCACTATTTTTTTGTTTTCTTGGTGAACAACTTTCTTATAACGTAGATAACTTTGTACCAGACGTAGCAGGTATGGTGAGATACCTCTTGCTCAGAGCTCCTCAAGAATGTTTTGCAAGGCAGCGAGTTGAAAGCATTGCTTACGTCATGAGTAATAAGAACACATAGCTTTCTAGTTATTTATGTGCTCGCTTGCGATTTTTTTGCTACTTCAATGACTTTTGCAATAGCGTCTACTGTTGATTTTCCCTCTCGGAGCCATATTGTTTTTTCGATAGTTAGTCTACGTTCTAGTTTTAGTCTGCAGAGTATCAGGTGTTCGAAGAGTTTGGGTATCCCTCAAGGAAGCGTTCTAATTCTTCGACTCTATTATATATTTGGCAGATTAAGTCCCGTATACAAATAAAGCCTACTGCATTTTATATGCTGATAATGCCAGTTTCCTAATATCTCAAAACACTTTAGAGGATTCGCAGGTAGAGGTAAATGGACTTTTACAAGCTCTAAGAAACTGGTTCTTAGCAAACAAACTGTACGTTCTTCTTCTTCCTTTTTGTAAGGCATCTGCCTTGTTCTCTAATTTCTTAGAGTTGTAGCTGTGATATTGAATTCCAGCTTTCATACCAACGTATGGGTGGACGTCCTGGTGGTCTCCTGGATCTAGGGAAACCATGCCTTGCAAATTTCGGCAATCTGATATCGTCCATCCTTTCAACATGACCTCTCCATTCGCGACGTCTGTTTCGGGACCATCTCACTATGTCTTGGATATCGCAAAGTTCTCGGATTTCCTCGTTTCTTTTGTGGTCCCTTAGTGTATAGCCTGCTATGGATCTTAGAGACCTCATCTCTGCTGTACGGATAATCCTTTTTGTTGTGGAGTTTTCGGCTCTTGTTTCTACAGCGTAGGTCATAACTGGTCTCACACAGGTATTATATATGCGGACTTTGCTTTCAATAGACATGTACTTGATTAAATACAATGTGGCCCTACCGATGCTATGGAGAAAGTCCTTGAAACAGCCATGTCCGCTTAAAACTTGTGGTGACATAAAAATTTGCTTCGCCGTGTTTTCTTATTGCCCAACGATCCACATCAGGGATTAGAAATCTAATGCCCGAGTGGCCCTTAGTGGATAGACGTCACTGGTTTTGCCAGGCTTGTTACATACGGACCTTCTTTAGTGCCTTTTTGTCGGCCTGTATGCCATCGCCGTTTGATCTGCTATTTTAGACTTCTACCCTTTCTTCTACATAAGTTTTCGCTAACTACTGCGGGGTACTGCAACGTTGGACATTAGTTTATCTAATGCTGCTGCAGTTTACACTGCTTTGGCAGCCAGTGTAGTGATATAGCGATTAACGGCTAGGCTCTTATCAGAGGTTACAGTTAGTATATACAGTATTATATACAGTATACAGTATTACTAGTTATTTCATTGATTTCTTTGGGGTTATTTTTTCTCCTTCAGGTTTTTGAGTTCCATCCACCTGCTCAATGGCCCTGTTTGCTTTCGACATACTCGTCATTTCCGTCTTCCCCGACACTACAAGTGTGCCATGTTATCAGCGAAACCAACGATGTCCACACCCTACGGTAGCTTTAGTCTGAGGACTCCGTCGTAAAGGACATTCCATAGTTTCGGTCCTCGGTCATCACGCTCCACTAATTTGTTGTTTTCCTGGAAAACAATTTTCCTATTACGTAGGTAACTTCGTAACCAGGCGTAGCATGTATAGACAGATATCTCTTGCTGGGAGCTCCTCAAGAATGTATTGACAGGCCGCTGAGTTCAAAGTCAAAAACGACAAGAGTGATAAGGGCACATAGCTTGCTAGCTCTCTAAGTGCCTGCTTACAATTTTTTTGCTACCTCAATAAAATCTGCTACCTTAATGACATTTGCTCTAGCGTCTACTGTTGATTTTCCCTCTCGTAAGCAATATTCTTTTTCTGATAGTTGTTGGTAGTCCAAGTTTTAGTTTGCAAAGTATGAGGTGTTGGAAGAGTTTGTCCGAAACATTGAAGAGGTAGAGGAGCCTATATGGGCAAGGTTCCTGTGGTGATTTATCTTCTTAATTAGCACCAGCTTGGCTTTTTTTGAGTCGTCGGGAAAGATGCCATCGATAGCTTTATAGTTTATTACATGGAGGACATATGTTGGGAAGTTATCCACTGCGGCTTTTAGAGCCTCAGATGGGAGTCCACCTAGTCCTGGCGCATTACGAATACGTTGGCTGGCTTTTAGCAATTCATCTTCCGTAATTGGGACTACCTCCATCATCCTCCTCCATCACGTTTGGATGTTCCCAGCTCGGCTCTTCATGAGTTGGGAACAGTGCATCTATCACCTCCAACATCTTTTCCATCGCAACCTGTAAAATTGTATTCCTTATTTTCAGCCCTCGAATTGTGATCTATACGCATCCCCCCATGCATCTTCGTTAATTTTGTTCGCATAAGTTTTTCCAATGGAGAGGTTTAGAATCATTTATTTTTTGTCTGAGACTTTTTGGCAATTACGTATCCTTGTCTGTACTTTTCCTTCAGAGCTAGATCTGCATTCCTTCTTCCTTTGCGCAGATATATGCGTCAAGACGCAATGCAAGCTACCCTTGCCGTGGCGATTTCATCGTTCCACCAATAGACACATCTCGATTTTACGAATCGCTTTTTTGTGGGAATGTTGCCTCATATGCTTCGCTAAGTATTATTATAAACGATTCTGCTATACGATCTTGTAGCTTTCTAATTTGCTCCTCGAGATTAAGGCGAAAGTTTTGTAACATTTCGGGCGTTGTTCTGGTGGGCCATCTCATTTTACCCAAAAAGCTAGGCGGGGGATATCCATGTAATCGTAAAACTATATAGATTTGGAATAAGAGGAAAAGCACGTATGTGGCTACAATCCCATTTAAAAATCGAACACGCTACGTACAAATACGTTCAAATTTTACTAATATCGAATCCTCAAAGATGGTATCACCAGCAGGTATCCCTCAAGGAAGCGTTCTGCTTCTCCGACTCTATTTATTCTATATTTGGCCGATTAAGTTCCGTACACAAATAAAGCTTACTGCACTTTATAGGCTGATTATGCCAGTTTCCTAATATCTCAAAATACTTTAGAGAATCCACAATTTGGGGCAAATGGACTTTTAGAAGCTCTAAGCAACTGGCTCTCAGCAAACAAACTGTACCTTAATACGGAGAAAACATAATTTATGATATATCAGTCAAGGAGAAGTGAATATGCTAAGAACGTTTGTTTAGTTATTGGAAATTAAAAGGTTTTTATAAGCTATGTTTAGGTCGCAAAATATATCTATAGGAAAGTTTAGAAAGTTTTTAAAAAACCCAATTCGCAATAACTAAACAAACGATGAATAATATGGATGATATAAACCAACACATGCTAAGAAATATCTAGGCATCTACTTTGAACAAATTTTCGTGGCATATTACAATTGATAACATATGTAGGTCCTCTCTAAGAAAGTCTATTGAAGTCTATTGGCATTTATCAAAATTCTTAACAATGCAAGAACTCCTAAGCTTCTATTGCGTAGAAATTTAGTCTGTTCTATTGCATGGAATCGTTGCATTGGGCTCATACCCGGAATAAACAAAAGTCATAAAAGACCAAACAAGCATGCTTGTCCTCCCGACATTTTCTTCGTGCAGACGGCACTTCAGCGAACTTGATGTCCTTACAGTTCCCACTCTTTATATTAAGGGGCTGCCAATAAGAAGTTTCTTTTTCAATAGCTCGCCATTTTAACAGCTGTCATGATTCAATTTGTAACTATTTGACAGATGACAAAGTAAAAACTACACCATTAATAAAAATGGAACGATATACGTTTCAAAATATATCAAAATATATATATTTTAAATTCCTCTTTATGCATTTTATGAATTATTTCCAGACCCTTATTATTATAAACGGTTGCTATCTGCTACCACTTTTAGGAGTTTCTACCTCCCTAAAAAGTAGACCCTCCACCTCTTCTAGAATTCTCTCTGATTTCTTGATACCTCTTCTTGATTTCTTGATCCCTGTTACTATTCCCGCCTTTGCCCTTCCGTAGTTAATCTTTCTCCGTGTTACTTGCATTCTCTAATTGTTCTCATTGGGGAGTCTCGCATTAAAGGCTTCCCAATTCTACTCTTGAACCCAGGTCTCGACTAGCCCAACTATTTCGAATCGCCTCACGAGTTCTATAAACGACCCGTCCACCTTTAATAGTTTCTTTCTGTGCCCTACCACATTCCAAAGAAAAAAACGACAAACGACAGTCCCTTCCTGCTCTCGCCAATGCACACACTCCAATCCTTCTCTCGCCTTCTCTGCTGTTCATTCCACTCCACCATCGTGAATTCCTCCAACCAATGACTCCACATATCCTCCTTCATCCCACACAAAATACACCTTCTACTTTCCTCAAGCTTCACATTTTCCCTTTCCATTCCACCGTTGTGTATCTGTCCCTTCCTTCTTTGATCGTTTACTCGTTTTTTGCTACCTTGTCTCATAGTACCCAGCTATTTCCAATCTTTGGTACTCTACTTTAATGTGGTGGTCCCTTTTCTTGAGTTGCTTTTCTCTTGCCTTCCTTAACAATTCTTTCTGGATTCCCTGTTCCTTAGGGATGAAATCTCTGTTCCCTCCCTGTTTTTGAACTAAAACGTTTGTACCTCTTAGCTTGCGTATGTTTGTCACTATGTCCTTTTTTACCTCCCAAATTCATAATTTTAACATAATAGGGTCTCTACTTTCACTTGTATACCTGTTGGAGCCAAGCCTGTATGCGTTCCCAGTAGGACCAGTCAGTCTTGGCGAGATTTAGGTGTGGTAATGAAGAGCGCCGCAGGAGATATTATATGAATGAGGAGAGTAGAAGGTGTATTGTGTGTGGGATGCAGGAGGATATGTGGAGTCATTGGTTGGAGGAATAGACAATGGCGGAGTGGAATGAACAGGAGAAGAGGCGAGGGAATGATTGGAGTGAGTGCATGGGCGAGAGCGGGAAGGGACTGTGGTTTTTAATCAGAGCTAAAAGGTGGAAATAGCAGGTGCGACGGGGTAGTTTTTTTAGTGTTGCGGTTTAATTTGTAAAGTTTATTCAGTAGGATTTGAAGAGTAGATAGCTGAGCGCGGTACTGGTGCTTATGTATATGTTTATAGGGTGGTAAATTTTGTTTGTTCTTTTTAATGGGGTTTTAGTTTTAGTTTCATATTTTTCTTTGCCTATTCTGTATGTTTTGTATAGCTTTGTAAATTTTTTTTTTTAATAATGCCAATAAGGATTATACTGATGCTGATACTGCTCTTAGAAAAAAACATGCATCAGTGGATTCAGTAGTGGATTCAGACTGCATAAGAGGTGTTGTGTAGTTTGAACTGCTCCACAATCACATAGAACAGTTTTGGTTGGAAAATGCCACTTAAATAAGTTGTCCTTTGAACTTGCAACTTCCACCCGCAGTCTGTTCAGGGACTTCCTGATTGGTAAGTTCTCTGTGTGGCCAGGAGGTAGAGATTCTTTAGGTTACATCCATTCAGACAGATTGATAGTTCTCTCCTTCCACATGGCAACTCGTGCTGCTGCTGCTGTTCCTTGCAATGGTTTAGTAGTGGTTAGGAAGCTCTTCCTCGATTTTATTCGCTTTTCAGCAGGTTGATCCGAAGAGTGGGTGTGACGTCATAGTAGATGATTTACTCCTTTCATTGCTTGTAGCCACTTCACGTCTGATATCAGGTGGAGCGACACCTGCCAGATAGTGCACTTTATTGATGAGAGTTGGCCTCAAACAGCCTGAAATGTTCCTGTAGCTCTCATTTAAAGCAACATCAACTTGCTTTGCATGAGCTGACTTGTAACATACAGGACTGGCATATTCTCCTGCTGAATAGCATAAGGCTAGTGCAGTTGTTCCTAATGTTTAAGGATGGGTACCCCAGTTATTCCCTGACAGTTTATGTAGGAGGCATTTCCTCGCTGAGAGCTTCTGCTTCAACTTAAGGCACAAGGTGCAAGGTAACACCTAGGTATTTGAGATGGAAGCAATGATCTAATAACGAACCATTCCAAAATACTTCTTGTTTTCTACTAGCTTGCTTATGTTTCCAGTGGCAGGCACATACTTGAGTCTTACTAGGAGTGGTTATGAGCTGGTTCCTTTCATAGTAAGTACCAAGCTGTTCTAGGGCACGACTGAGTGTATGCTCTACGACTTCAAACTGTTCAGCTTGGGCAGCGAGAACAAGGTTGTCAGCGCAAAAATAAAACTTTTGCACCCTTGAGGCTATGGTTGATCCTTGGTGTACACATTAAATAGAATGTCTCGGAGACGAGACACTTCCCTGAGGTAATGCATTCGTATGAGTTCTCCATCGGCTGTGGTGTTCTTGGAAGTCAACGAAGTACCGATGATCTTGTAGCAGTGTTGCTATCAACATAGTGAATCCATAGTCGTCAGTTAAATTAAAGAGTTTATGCAACAGCATTCTATGGTTTACGGTGTCGTATGCAGCTGAGAGATCAACAAAAGCTACAGCTGTGACCTTATTCTTTTCAAAACCATCTTCTATGAACTGAGTGAGGTGTATGAGTTGTGAAGTGCAATTTTTGCCTGGTTTGAATCCAGCTTGTTGAGGATGAGACGAGGATCAACTACAGTAATTAACCGATTCAGGATCATTCTCTAAAATCTTGTAGAAGTGGCAAAGAAGAGATATTGGTCTAAAACTTTTGGGGTCATTTGATACTTTACCAGACCTTAAAATAGCAATTACACGAGCCTTGCGCCATCATTTTTGGATCTTGAAAAATGCAAGGCAGTGATTGAAAAGATTTAGAACCCAGATTTTCGTGGCATTGCCAAAATGTTTAATTTGTTCAACACAGATACCATCCAGTCCTGCTGCCTTGCCATTCTTATATGTGCGGATGCCTGTATCTAATTGTGGAAGGTCAAATGGTCTAGCGAATTCACTGTTCTCATTGTGATTCTTAACATCAAGTTTGAAGTCTGATTTTCTAACTGAAGATCTTGGACTACTGTTATTTATTAGTTGTGATGCGATTTTATTGGCAGTGATGTTTGCGAGTTTGGGGCTCATAGTATGATAATTATTTGGTTTCTTCAGCCGCCTCCAAGCCGTCTGACTATTAACAGAAAAGTCAGTTTCCTCCATTAGTTTCAGCAATCTTTCTCCCTTGTTCTGTGCTATCGTGGTTATTAGCTCTTGGCCTGCTGAAATGGTTTCATCACTAAATGGATTATCTTCGAAGAGTGAAAGATTACTACTCATTAACTACTGATAAGATCAGCTGTTTTAGATGTTAAGACATGGAAGTATTGTGTCCTGCATCCTCAAGGCATAGATAGCAGCGATGCCCTCTTCATTGCATCCACAAAATATTCATATTCTTCTGGTGAGGACTGGATATCAGCTACAAAACTATCTAAAGTAGAACTAAATTTTTCCCAGTCGGCTTTCCGGAAGTTGATTCTTCTACGATAGGGTAAAGTAATCGGTCGCGCTACAGCAGTAACTTGGAACATCACAGGTCAATGTTGAGACTTAGGTACTGGAGAACAGATTGTCTTCATACATTGTTGGCCTATGTGCTCACTGGCAAAAATCACCCACTGTTGACAGCACCCACTATTGAAGGAAGGAGGAAGTTTACTGTCATGAACAAGGGTTAACTGGAAGTTATCAGCCCATTTTAGAACCACTTCGCTATTATCATCATCTTGTGCATAACCTCATACTGTACTGTGCCTGTTAAAGTCACCGACTACAAAGTTGACTCTATGTTTATGAAAGCTATCAGGGGTAGCCAAGGAAAACTCAGCACCTGGTGGTTTATATACAGAAGACACGGTGCAATTACTCAGTTCAACAGTTATTATTTCTATATCCTCGTATTCAGAGATGACTGTGGACGTAATTTGAAGGTCAGGTTGAACAAATAAGGCACTTCTATACTGTCTGTGAGGTCTATCGGCAATAAGTCTCAAGCCAGCAATTTTGGGGGGTCGTTGCTGATTGTCTCTATTTGTCTCTTGTAGGCAAAGAATGTCACTGTTGTCAGTTTGACATATTTAATTTAAGAGCTCTTGTTTTGGGGATGAAAGTCCCTCTGTATTAAAAGTGATTATAGTTAGCCTTGTAAAGGGCTTGTTTAAAAGATGTCATTTTTATCTTGTTTGTACTTCTGGAATGCTGATGTTCAGTTCAGTACTGGAGAATCTTATCCAAGCACCTATGCAGGGGCACCATGAAGCTGATAAAAAATTTAAATACTGTTGAAAGTGTTTCAATTAATTAAAAAAAAAAATATATTAAATACCGATTAAATTTGACCTGATTGAACGGTCCCATTTATCGCGCGCTTTGGATGACGCCGCATAACACATGACATTCAGTGTTGCATAGCTTATTTGCATAGGCAGTTAAGGATGTTCAGTTTGAATTTGCTATTTCGATCATGAAAAAAGCTAAAAAAACAGTTTATAGATATTGTATAGTACCGGAATGCAAAAACACTATTATAAGTACACCAGATAAAGTGTTTGATAAAGTCCCTATCGAGGTGTACAGTCCACCCGATATCTAGGCCGATAAATGTCAACGTGAACGTCACATAACATATGAACAAATTTGAATTTCGCTCGCATATTTTGGACTTTCTGAATTAAATTTTTAGTATCGTAAATTTAAAAGTATCGAGGATAAAAAAATCAAGTAAATTTAAATTTTTTGAATAATCACTATTGTTAAGCATTAAGTTCGAGTATTACAAATTTCTTCAAAGGTAAGAATATGTGCGATTTTTTCGAGGAAAACGACGAAATTTGGACTGAGCTAGAATGGTTTACAGATGTAAGTGTCAGTGAAATTTTGAACAAAATATTCTCAACGGTTTTGAGGTAAAACTTCTTTAGGCGCAACTTTCGAGTAACAGATCTTTTTCCGATCGGAAATGATGCTGACTAACGGAAATAAGGTTAGGTTAAGTCATATCCCGTGAGGGGATTTGCTAGTTACCTCCATCGGGCGCGTCCCCATTGGAATTGGGGGGAGCTAGCCGGCTCTGCAGCCAGCAGAGTTGGAGGGTAGTGGTGAAATAAAATACCCACCGTGAAATAAAAAACTGGACTGGTCCTCCAGGTTGGGGGTTGATCATGGGGCTGACAACCCCATATCGGAAAAATCACCTCGTTACGAAACTCAAAGACAAGAATAGTCGGACTGATGATTTTGATGAACGATCCACGCGAGGAAAAGGAAAATGCAAATGGGAAAATGATATGTACATTGCAACCTGGAATGTAAGAACTCTGAACAAACCTGGAGCTCTACATGGACTCAAACAAGAGATGGAGGAATACAGGATAGGAGTAGCAGCAATTCAAGAGGTCAGATGGAAAGGAAATGGGATCCTAAGGAGTGATAATTACACAATTCTTTATAGTGGATGAGAGAGTGGAGCAATAGGTGGCACGTGTTTTCTTGTAGATAATAAACATAAAGCAGCAATTCTGAACTTCAACCCAGTAAATGAAAGGATATGCACTTTGAGAATGAAGGCTCTTTTCATCAACATCACTCTTGTATGTGTCTACGCACCTACAGAAGATGCTGAAGATGAAGTGAAAGATGCATTTTATGAACAGCTAGAACAGGAAGTAGAAAACGTCCCACGGCAAGATGTGAAGATAGTGCTGGGGGACTTCAACGCAAAGGTGGGGAAAGAATAAACCTTTAGAGGAACTGTAGGAAAGGAAAGTCTGCATGATGTGTCAAACAGTAACGGGCAAAGACTTATTGACTTTGCGATGGGCAATGCAATGGTGGTGAAAAGTACATGGTTCCAGAGAAGGAGCATTAGGAAAGCCACATGGCGCTCACCAGATGGAACCACTTTTAATCAAATCGATCATGTAGTAATCGACAGGAGACATGCATCTGATATCCTTGAAGTCGACAGTTGTAGGGGAGCTGACTGCGACTCGGATCATTATATGGTTAGAGTGAAATATAGACAACGTATTGCGGTTTATAGATCTGGAGAAAATAGGAAAGCTCCAAGAAGATACGACGTTGCAAAACTAAAGGAGAAGGAAATATCCCAACAGTATGAAGCAGAACTACAGATGGAGTTTGAGGCTAAACAAAACTGGGCAGCAGAAAGTATAGAAGGGAAATGGAGTATGGCGAGGGATGTCCTACAAGAAACCGCAGAAGAAGTGTTGGGGATGGAAGAAAGGGTTAAAAGGTCAGGATGGTTTGATGAAGATTGTAAAAAGGCAATGACGGAGAGAAATGAGGCAAGGAAGAAAATGCTAAGCAGGTGTACTAGGTATAATACAGAGGAATTCAAGAACAAAAGAAAGGAGGCAGACAAAATCTGTAGAAGAAAGAAACGAGAATCAGAGAAGAAATGGATTACTGAACTAGAGGAAGAACATAACACCCAGGAGGTAAGGAAATTCTATAAAAGAATTCAGGAGCTGAAGAAAGGTTTCCAACCACGTGCTGTGTTCTGCAGAGATAAAGAAGGAAATTTTATAGGAGGAGAAGAACAGATTCTAGACCGGTGGGCTGAGTATTTCAGCGAACTGCTGAATGCAACAATAGAGATTGTAGCATCGGAACAAACGGAAACCGACAATGGCCAGCCGTGGCACAGTGTTAGCCAGGACGAAATGCCTGTACCCACACCTACAATAGAGAAAGCCAGATTTGCAATCAAAATCTTGAAAAATAATAAGGTCCCAGGAAGCGATAACATTTCAGCAGAGATGATTAAGGGTGGGGGTGAACATTTGACATGTCTTGTCCATCAGCTAATCGTCGAAGTATGGGAAAAAGAAGTGATGCCGGAGGAGTGGAACTTGGCCATTATTTGCCCGATTCATAAGAAGAAGGACAAAGCAAAATGTGAAAACTACCGTGGCATAGCTTTGCTCAGTGTTGTGTACAATGTCTTAGCCAAAGTCATTGCTATGAGACTCACTCCTTTTGCAGAAGAGATTCTAGGAGAAGTTCTTTGAAGTCAACCAAGGGTTAAAACAGGGCGATGTATTATCCACACTACTTTTCAACATAGTACTGGAGAGAGTGATGAGAAAAGTGGAGACCAATAACCCAGGTGGTACTCTGTTTAACCGCATGAACCAGAATTTGGCGTATGCGGATGATGTGTGAGCTGGAAGATGGGTTGTGTAGGTTAGAAAAGGAGGCAGAAGAATTGGGGCTTCGAGTGAACGGCGGCAAAACACAGTATATCTTCTCTTCCAGGAGAAACACAGAGGTGAAAGGCAAACTCATAAAATTGAATGGAGTCAACTATGAGAGTTGTGAGAAATTTAAGTACTTGGGAGTATTGGTAACTAATGATAACAGCATAAGTGAAGAAATAAAAGCAAGGATTGCAGCGGGAAACAGAGCATACTGGGCCCTGATTAAGATTCTCAAGTCACGTAGCCTGAGCAGAAAATCGAAGATAATTGTCTATCGAACGGTTATAAGGCCGGTGGTAATGTATGGCTCAGAAACATGGACAATGAGGGTGTCAGAAGAGGAATGTCTGAGAAGATGGGAAAGGAATATATTAAGAAAGATTTTTGGGGCAGTGAATGACGCAGGGCAATGGAGAATACGGAAAAATAGGGAATTGGAGGAACTATACGGTCATGCTGACATAGTTTTGGAAATATAGAGTAATAGAGTAAGATGGTTGGGCCATGTAGAGCGAATGCCAGATGACAAGTCTGTCAAGAAGGTACACAGAGGAAACCCAGGTAGCAGAAGGTGCAAAGGGAGACCACGGAAACGATGGCTGGATGATGTAGAGGATGACTTACGAAAGATGGGAGTCAGAAGATGGAAGAAACGAGCTGAAGATCGCGAGGATTGGGCTACGATCGTCAGAGAGGCCAAGGCCCTTCATGAGCTGTAGCGCCGCGGAGTAAGTAAGTAAGTCATATCCACAATGATGTCACTCTTATCTTAACCTCATGAAACAGTTCTAATATTTTGACATTTTCCAAGATTGTCCTAACCTAATAGTTCCAACATCTTGACATTTTCCAAGATTGAAAAATTGAAGTAAAACCACTTTGGGCGCGAATTGATAGTAACTAGGACCCTTTTTCTGACGGAAATAACGTAAAGTCTACAATCTGCTTGCTTTTTGAATATTCTGAAAAGAAATTACAAAAGTTTGAAATTTAACTAGTATACCTCACAATCTCGCTGAGAACATTTGAATACGTTTTAGATTTCAAATTATTTTTATAATCCTCGGGATTTTAATAATCCTCGGCTTGAAAAATGAATTGAAATTTGAATATCTATCTGAAGATCATGTTCTCAAACAACTCCCGTTTGAACTCCCGATTTCTACTTGGCTTTTAACCAGAAATTTAAACAGTTGAATCTAAATCTGTAAGTATAAATGTACGAGAATATTAAACATTAGTAGGCGCCTATATTTGCGAGTTAATGGTTTAAACACACTAGACACTGTCTTCATTTAATCTACATGAATGCGTAAAGGGGCAATGCCGGAGAATAGCCCAACGTTCATCGATATTAAACTCTACAATACCTTACCAAGGGACTCCAAACTTAGCAGTAACTTAAATAATAACAAAAAAAAAGTTTTTGAAAATATCAATAACAGGGAACAAAGAATATTTAAATTAAGAATATTATATATTGTAGTATTGGTAGTGACGACTTGTACTGCGACCTTCGTAGATCTATTGTACCCCACCCTCTTTCTCTAAACGTTGGTATACTTATCCATTTAGAGGGCCTTCTCTATAGCCTCCTTTAGTCCTGATTCCTTTAGTAATTTCAGGATCTGGGTGGGATTGTAACTCCTGTGCGTTCAAGCAGTGGGCCCCAAGATACATCTGTCTCTTGTGGAGCAGTGCTCCGCAGTATTTGACCAGATGTATGGGGGTTTTCTCTGCCGAACCACAGAATCTGCATCTGTCATCTTTCTGTAGGTCTAGGGTCTTGAACGTTTTCTAAGTCTGCAGTGTCCCGTCACGACTCCTGCCAGAATTCTAAGCTTGTTTCTGTTTAGTTTAAAGTAAGCTTTTGTTCTTTTCTGGTTAACAGATTCCAGCATTACCTTGGATTGTCTCAACCTTGGATATTATTTCCAGGTTTTCATCCATTGTTCTCTTATTTCTTCATCTAAACTTTTGCGGATGGTGTTCAAACTCATACCGCAAAAGGGTTCCGGACCTATAAAGGGATTACTAGATCCCTTGTTTGCTAGGTGATCGGCTTCTTCGTTTCCGTTTATACCAGTGCGCTGGTACCCAGTATAGCGTTGCTTTATTTTCTCTGCCAAGCTTGTTTAGTTTTCACACACAGATCCATACCAGCTTGGATATGATGGTGTAAGAGCTAATGACTCTTTTTTAGCGATAATTCCTGTCGAGGTTAAATTGTGCACATCTTTCGATTGCGTGTACCTCTGCTTGGAAGATACTTGGGAATGTTCTCATAGATTCGAAGTATTTGGTAAAAGGTCGAAACACTCCTGCACCAGCACCTTCCTTTGTCTTCAAACCATCTGTATACCACTTAATAGCAATCAGTATACCACTTGATAGCAATCTGTATACCACTTGATATCAATCTGTATACCACTTGATAGCAATCGGCAATCCAATCGGATTTTCTACTACACATTTCTGTGGAGTTTTTCTCGAAATGGTATTTGCATACCATTTTGTCTTTTGGTGCTTCCAGCCAAGGGATTTTGGCAGCGACGAGATTGGGATTTTGGCAGCAACGCTGTTCCGGTCTCTGCTCCCGATTAAATCAAAAATATTATTGACAAGTTATTGTTTATTTATAAATTGTGTTTATACGTCTAATTTGACAAATGTTATTTGGTTTATATATCTGTCCAGTATTTATGCCTAAATAATGTTAGTTTTTGATTTTGGATTTTGATTAAAATATTCAAATTCACCGTTCTTATTAATTCATTTTAAATTATGTATCTTCAAGCTAAACACATTTAGTTACAATTTAGAGCTAAATTTCATGTGCAACTTTTTCATGACCACTTTTAGAAAATAAGTGGTATATATCCACATAATATGGTAATGGATGAATATGGTAAAAATTAATATGAAAAAAATAATCCAAATTTCCAGCTTATAATTACAAGATATTAATCGTTGATTTTATGGAACGTTGAAACAATCATGCTCAGCGGTAGTCAATAATAAAAAACAAAATAAGATTTATTAAAAGATAAAAATTAATAAAAAAACATCCGCTACGACTTCATTAAACGATTAATAATTTATTATCGGGAAAAAATAAAAACTAAAATTCTTGTTTGAAATAAGAAAAAAAGAAAAAAAGAAATGTCAAACATTAAAACAGTATGTCTCGTCCGCGGCGTAGTCCCTCGTTTTGTCCCGTTCGGTTCTCACAGCCATATAAAAGTTTGTTGTTCGGCTATTTTATGGTCTCACGTCGGTTGTGCGGTCAGACTCGAATAAACTAAATCAAAATTAATGAGATGGAGGTATACGATGACAAATCTGAAAGGATTCACCCGTAAGTATAAGGCACAGAGAAAGGACCGACGACACGCTGCAACTACTCGGTAGTTCGGCCATAAATTATGGCGAACGGCGCCTCCGATACCTTTAAAACTATACGCTGTGTAGATCTTATCTTTATTGTGATCCCCCGTGAAGAGAAATACCCACTAATGTGTAACGAGCCTTTTAAATCTGCTACTGATTCCAAAATTCATAACTTTTCATTTTCCTCGGTGACGGATTTTCGAAAATTTCGAAACACAGCGACAAACTTGCCAAACACAGATAAGATAGTCCCTTTTTCAAAGAGTCGACGGTTTCAATCTGTTTCTGACATTGCAATTATAATTTACAAAAATGCTAGCTGAACCAGAAAAATATGGTCTTGTCACAAAAACCAAAGCTTGTCGTATATTGCAGATCCACATATTATGTAACAATTTATTACTTATGTCTAAATTATTTTTATTATTTATTATTTCTGTCTATCTAGTTCTGTCTATTTCTCTCTAGCTATTTTGAACATCTCTACTTGCTTTTAAGCCCAGTATTATCATCTTGTCGGTCAAATATAGTCTCTCTAGTTTCGTCTTGTTTATAAAATTTATTGTCTTGTTTTTTTCCTGTCTAGACTTGGCTATCTAGTCTTATCTGCCTGGTCTTTTCTATGTAGTCTTGTCTTGTCCAAAGCCTAGAATCTTCTATTCTAGAATCAGGCAAGACTAGACACACAAGACTAAATAGGCAGGATAAGAGAGATAAGACTAGACATACAAGAGTAGACAGACAAGACTAGACAGACAAGACTAGGCCGACAAGACTAGACAGGCAAAACTAGATAGACAATACTATACAGACAAGACTAGACAGACAAGACTAGACAGACAAGACTAGACAGACAAGACTAGACCGACAAGACTAGACAGACAAGACTAGACAGACAAGACTAGACAGACAAGACTAGACAGACAAGACTAGACAGACAAGACTAGACAGACAAGACTAGACAGACAAGACTAGACAGACAAGACTAGACAGACAAGACTAGACAGACAAGACTAGACAGACAAGACTAGACAGACAAGACTAGACAGACAAGACTAGACAGACAAGACTAGACAGACAAGACTAGACAGACAAGACTAGACAGACAA
The DNA here is from genome assembly GCA_944588485.1 of Phosphuga atrata. NCBI lineage: Eukaryota > Metazoa > Arthropoda > Insecta > Coleoptera > Silphidae > Phosphuga > Phosphuga atrata. The sequence continues at coordinate 6,193,240 of OX155901.1, forward strand.
GACTAGACAGACAAGACTAGACAGACAAGACTAGACAGACAAGACTAGACAGACAAGACTAGACAGACAAGTCTAGGCAGGCAAGACTAGACAGACAAGACTAGACAGACAAGACTAGACAGACAAGACTAGACAGAAAAGACTAGACAGCCAAGACTAGACAGACAAGACTAGACAGACAAGACTAGGCCGACAAGACTAGACAGGCAAAACTAGACAGACAATACTATACAGATAAGACTAGACGGACAAGACTAGACAAACGAGATTAGACAGACAATGCTAGACAGACAAGACTAGACAGATAAGCCTAGATAGACAAGACAAGACAGACAAGACTAGACAGACAAAATTAGACAGACAAGTCTAGACAGACAAGACTAGACAGACAAGACTAGACCGACAAGACTATACAGACAAGACTAGACAGACAAGAGTAAACAGAAAAGACTAAACAGACAAGACTAGACAGATAAGACTAGACAGACAAGACTAGACCGAAAAGACTAGACAGACGAGACTAGACAGATAGGACTAGACAGACAAGACTAGCCAGGCAAGACTAGACAGACAAGACTAGACAGACAAGACTAGACAAACAAGACTAGACAGACAAGATTAGACAGACAAGGCTAGATAGACAAGACTAGACAGACAAGACTAGACAGAAAAGACTAGGCAGACAAGACTAGACAGACAAGACTAGACAGACAAGACTATACAGACAAGACTAGACAGACAAGACTAGACAGACAAGACTAGACAGACATGACTAGACAGACAAGACTAGACAGACAAGACTAGACAGACAAGACTAGACAGACAAGACTAGACAGACAAGACTAGACAGACAAGACTAGACAGACAAGACTAGACAGACAAGACTAGACAGACAAGACTAGACAGACTAGACAGACAAGTCTAGACAGACAAGACTAGACAGACAAGACTAGACAGACAAGACTAGACAGACAAGACTAGACAGACAAGACTAGACCGACAAGACTAGACAGACAAGACTAGACAGGCAAGACTAGACAGACAAGACTAGACAGACAAGACTAGACAGACAAGACTAGACAGACAAGACTAGACAGGCAAGACTAGACAGACAAGACTAGACAGACAAGACTAGACAGACAAGACTAGACAGACAAGACTAGACAGACAAGACTAGACAGACAAGACTAGACAGACAAGACTAGACAGACAAGACTAGACAGACAAGACTAGACAGACAAGACTAGACAGACAAGACTAGACAGACAAGACTAGACAGACAAGACTAGACAGACAAGACTAGACAGACAAGACTAGACAGACAAGACTAGACAGACAAGACTAGACAGACAAGACTAGACAGACAAGACTAGACAGACAAGACTAGACAAACAAGACTAGACAGACAAGACTAGACAGACAAGACTAGACAGACAAGACTAGACAGACAAGACTAGACAGACAAGACTAGACAGACAAGACTAGACAGACAAGACTAGACAGACAAGACTAGACAGACAAGACTAGACAGACAAGACTAGACAGACAAGACTAGACAGACAAGACTAGACAGACAAGACTAGACAGACAAGACTAGACAGACAAGACTAGACAGACAAGACTAGACAGACAAGACTAGACAGACAAGACTAGACAGACAAGACTAGACAGACAAGACTAGACAGACAAGACTAAACAGACAAGACTAGACAGACAAGACTAGACAGACAAGACTAGACAGACAAGACTAGACAGACAAGACTAGACAGACAAGACTAGACAGACAAGACTAGACAGACAAGACTAGACAGACAAGACTATACAGACAAGACTCGACAGACAAGACTAGACAGACAAGTCTAGACAGACAAGACTAGACAGACAAGACTAGACAGACAAGACTAGACAGACAAGACTAGACAGACAAGACTAGACAGACAAGACTAGACAGACAAGACTAGACAGACAAGACTAGACAGACAAGACTAGACAGACAAGACTAGACAGACAAGACTAGACAAACAAGACTAGACAGACAAGACTAGACAGACAAGACTAGACAGACAAGACTAGACAGACAAGACTAGACAGACAAGACTAGACAGACAAGACTAGACAGGCAAGACTAGACAGACAAGACTAGACAGACAAGACTAGACAGACAAGACTAGACAGACAAGACTAGACAGACAAGACTAGACAGACAAGACTAGACAGACAAGACTAGACAGGCAAGACTAGACAGACAAGACTAGACAGACAAGACTAGACAGACAAGACTAGACAGACAAGACTAGACAGACAAGACTAGACAGACAAGACTAGACAGACAAGACTAGACAGACAAGACTAGACAGACAAGACTAGACAGACAAGACTAGACAGACAAGACTAGACAGACAAGACTAGACAGACAAGACTAGACAGACAAGACTAGACAGACAAGACTAGACAGACAAGACTAGACAGACAAGACTAGACAGACAAGACTAGACAGACAAGACTAGACAGACAAGACTAGACAGACAAGACTAGACAGACAAGACTAGACAGACAAGACTAGACAGACAAGACTAGACAGACAAGACTAGACAGACAAGACTAGACAGACAAGACTAGACAGACAAGACTAGACAGACAAGACTAGACAGACAAGACTAGACAGACAAGACTAGACAGACAAGACTAGACAGACAAGACTAGACAGACAAGACTAGACAGACAAGACTAGACAGACAAGACTAGACCGACAAGATTAGACAGACAAGACTTTTTTTTAGCTTTTTTTAATGGACTTAGTAAGGAAAAACGCGAGCATCTTGGTACCACCTCATGGCATTTAGCTTCAAGATGGCGATGTCTATTTATCAGTTTCTGAAGGTGTCTGCAGTTTGGGTCAATATAAGGTCTTACTTCCTCCTTCTCCGTAGGTAATTGAAGGTTCTGTTGTTTATATGCGCGTTCCATTCGTCGTTTTCTTTTCCTCGTAATATGTCGGAAGCCATGGTCACCGTTGATATGCAGTCCTGCTCCGAACTTAGCATTATGTTTGTAAGTGTTCTCACTTCCAGAGTTGCTTGGGTTCTGTCTGCCTATTCGTCTTTTTCTGGTATCCACCTGGGGCAATCGAAGATTGTGTGTTGTACACAATTGTGTGACAGACAAGACTAGACAGACAAGACTAGACAGACAAGACTAGACAAACAAGACTAGACAGACAAGACTAGACAGACAAGACTAGACAGACAAGACTAGACAGACAAGACTAGACAGACAAGACTAGACAGACAAGACTAGACAGGCAAGACTAGACAGACAAGACTAGACAGACAAGACTAGACAGACAAGACTAGACAGACAAGACTAGACAGACAAGACTAGACAGACAAGACTAGACAGACAAGACTAGACAGACAAGACTAGACAGACAAGACTAGACAGACAAGACTAGACAAACAAGACTAGACAGACAAGACTAGACAGACAAGACTAGACAGACAAGACTAGACAGACAAGACTAGACAGACAAGACTAGACAGACAAGACTAGACAGGCAAGACTAGACAGACAAGACTAGACAGACAAGACTAGACAGACAAGACTAGACAGACAAGACTAGACAGACAAGACTAGACAGACAAGACTAGACAGACAAGACTAGACAGGCAAGACTAGACAGACAAGACTAGACAGACAAGACTAGACAGACAAGACTAGACAGACAAGACTAGACAGACAAGACTAGACAGACAAGACTAGACAGACAAGACTAGACAGACAAGACTAGACAGACAAGACTAGACAGACAAGACTAGACAGACAAGACTAGACAGACAAGACTAGACAGACAAGACTAGACAGACAAGACTAGACAGACAAGACTAGACAGACAAGACTAGACAGACAAGACTAGACAGACAAGACTAGACAGACAAGACTAGACAGACAAGACTAGACAGACAAGACTAGACAGACAAGACTAGACAGACAAGACTAGACAGACAAGACTAGACAGACAAGACTAGACAGACAAGACTAGACAGACAAGACTAGACAGACAAGACTAGACAGACAAGACTAGACAGACAAGACTAGACAGACAAGACTAGACAGACAAGACTAGACAGACAGGACTAGACAGACAAGACTAGACCGACAAGATTAGACAGACAAGACTTTTTTTTAGCTTTTTTTAATGGACTTAGTAAGGAAAAACGCGAGCATCTTGGTACCACCTCATGGCATTTAGCTTCAAGATGGCGATGTCTATTTATCAGTTTCTGAAGGTGTCTGCAGTTTGGGTCAATATAAGGTCTTACTTCCTCCTTCTCCGTAGGTAATTGAAGGTTCTGTTGTTTATATGCGCGTTCCATTCGTCGTTTTCTTTTCCTCGTAATATGTCGGAAGCCATGGTCACCGTTGATATGCAGTCCTGCTCCGACCTTAGCATTATGTCTGTAAGTGTTCTCACTTCCAGAGTTGCTTGGGTTCTGTCTGCCCATTCGTCTTTTTCTGGTATCCACCTGGGGCAATCGAAGATTGTGTGTTGTACACACATGTTGTACATTTCCCCACAATAGACACACGAGCCGTCTGAGACTCGGCCTATGCCGCTCAGGTACTGTCTGAAGCACCCGTGGCCCTACAGTAATTGTGTCAGGTTTATGTCCTCCATGTTTCCTTGTCGGCCATGGTTTTAGTTTTGGGATTAACAGTCGGGTTCATTCTCCATTATTGGAGTTATTCTACAGTTGTTGCACAAGTGCCGTGTCTCCTGACACGGTCCTGTATGCACTACAAGCTCTCAGTGTCATCTTTAAATTGATGCCAAATTTGTTCTCACGGTAACTTTTTCCATGGCCTTGTTCCATACTGGGGCACCGTACAGCATAGAGGAATGGAATACTGGGCATAATACTCTTCGTTTGCTGCTCTTTAGTCCTCCCACGTTTGGCATGAGCCTTCCGAGTGCAGCACAGGTTTTGAGGGCCTTTGTTATTGTTTTCACAAAGTGTTGATTAAAGGAGACACATTGGTCTATAATGATTCCCAGGTATTTTATAGTTTTCTTGGGTATGATTTTTTCATGTTCTATTTTGAACATGATGGGGCCTATTTTATCCTCCCTGATAATAATACAGCTTCGGTTTTCTCTGGAGCGAGCTTCAATTTTTTTCCCGTTCATCCAAGTTGCCACTAGTTTAATTGCCATGTTTCCTCTGTCTATTACTTATGTTTCGTTTATGCGTTCACGATGATAGATAGGTCATCGGCGAAGCCTACTATGTCAACGAACACTGGAAACCTCAGCCTTAGACCACCGTCATACAGGATGTTCCCATCAGCGTGGGTCCCATCACTGAGCCCTGCGGACCACCACTATAAACTTCTCTTTCGACTGCTTTAGCTTCCGCCTCCAATATGATAAAGCGCTTTGATAGATAGCTGCTCACCAGTTTCAGAAGGCAGGGAGGGAAACTTCTGGCTATCAGCTCTTGTACGATGTTCTGCCATGCAGCTGAATTAAAGGCATTTTTGACGATTAACGTGATCACCGCTTATATCTTCCTTTTCCGCTGGGAGCCCTCTGAAGCGTCTTCTACAACCCTTAGCACCCTTAGTATGGCATCGTTGGTGGATAGCCCTTTTCTAAACCAAAATTTTCTGTCCGAGATTTCTTTGCCTTGCCTGAGCTCGTTTGCAATTTTCTTGAGTATCAGATGTCTTATGAGTATAGAGAGTCCATGAGTATAGACCGCCTATAGGAAGACGGTTTCTCTATGGGTTTGTTTCCTTTTCTTAGGAGGGCCAATCTGTTTTTTTTCCGTATATCCGGGAAATTTCCATCCTTCATTATCGCGTTTGCAGTTTCTAATATGAAGTCAGGAACATATCTTTGCGGCAATTTTAAGAGCTTCCGCCGGTATACCGTCGGGACCTGGCGTTTTATTATTCCCTCAATGCTGCTGACTCTTTCTAATTCCTCAAGCGTGAAATCTTCGGTTTCTGTCACCTGCGGTAGATTCCACTGTGGAACCTCGTGTTTTCGGGGCAAGGACATATGCAACAGCTTGCAGCTGTTCCATGGGGAGTTTGGGATTTTGGGTACCTCAGCCTTAATTCCCGGGGGGCGAGTGCCTATACATCCCTCCAGACGTTTTCGTCTAGTTTTGTACATGTTTTTTGTACCTCGTTTTGAAATATTTATTACCTTCTTCGGTATTCTCTTTTCTTCTTTGTATTGTTTTCTGAGATTCAGCACAGAGTCTGGGTTTAGATTTTGCTTGGCTTTGAGTTAATATCTTCTTCTTGCAGCAATATATTCCTTTCTTTTTTTTGCGATTTCATCATTCTACCAATAGGTCCGTCTCTTCCTACTGAAACCTGGTTTTATGCTAAGTGTGGCGTCGCATGTTTTCGTAAGGATCTTAATTAATTCATCAGGGGTGCGTTTCGTTTTCTTGCATATTTGCAACTTTCTGAAAAAAAAATTCGTCGTTGTTTTTGCTTCGCTATCGTCTATCCCCCTTACTTTGAGACAAACGGTATATCTTTTTGCCATTCAACTGGTAGAAGATGTATTTGTGATCACTTAAGGTCTCCTTATCTAGCATCTGTCAGTTTTCGATTTCGTTTTCGATTTCAGCTGTTGTCAGTGTGTTAGATCTATTATGGAAGCAGTCTCCCTTCTTTCGAAAGTTGGTTTATTACCTTCATTTATTACCGTGTGATCTAGCTCGGATAGCCAGTCCATAACCAGATCTCCCCGCACGTCCATTTTCGAAGAGCCCCAGTATGGAGACTTGGCACTAAAGTCACCGGCAATCAATTTCGGTTTAGTGGAGCCGATTCGATTTAGTAAAATTTGCAACGGTTCTAGGCTGTCGTTTGAAGAGCAGTTAATAATTATTTCTTCCTCATTCGTGATCTTAAAATCGCATCCATAGCTCATAGTTCTCTTGTTTCCTCATTATTGTATGAATTAATCCGTATACGTTGCTCCAGTTTGTTTTTCCCTTTAGCTTGTATGGGATTATTGTTCTGGCGCTAATGGGTTCTTCTTTGATTTTTACGTTTGCCACTTCCAGCAACTAAATAGAGTGTGTTTTTCGCTAACTCTCACCCGCAGTAAAGACACACATGTCGTCTGTTGCCCTGCTAATGTCTAAGAGATAATCCCTCAAGATACTGTGGTCAGTCAGTATACGAGTGAGATATTATACAAGAAAATATAATTGCGATTAACACTGGTACCACTGTACCTTCTCGATTAGCTTCCTCCTTTTTGCCATTCCTCGATAAGCTCTTGCTTGGCCAGTTGTTTTTCCTGCTTGCTATTCTTTGTATCGAGCAACTTTTTTCGCTCTTTTGCCAGTAGGTCTATGGGGGTATTTCCGACATGATTTGGGCGGTCTCTCTTGAGACCGTCTGGTAAGCGCTACATGTAAGTAGTTACATTTTCCGCTGAACGGTTACGAGTTGGTGGAGATTTCGTTCTTTCTATAGTTCTTTGGCCCATATTCGAGCTCCACACTGCATAATAAATTGAACTATGGAACTGTCTTCTTCTTCTTTCGCCTACTTTGTATCACGCTTGTTCAACTGTTGGGCTTTGACCTTTGTTTTGTCGCATCTTCTGCTGGTGTAACTTCTTTCTCTTTTCTGTCCAGGGGGTACCTTTCCTACGGGGTTTTTCCTGAAATCCACGGACATCCTTCAGGGTGCGTCTCACAGGCTGTCTGTTTTGGAGATCTGTTATTCCCAGTTCTTTAATATCCTTCTCGGTTTCTGTCAACGAAGTGGTACGAACCTTCTTATTTTGCCAGAAGGTGAACAGACGGTTTGTTAGTCGGTTTGGAGCCAATCTTGCAACGTGACCATAGAAAGCTACCTTTCTTTTCCTTGCACAGTCAGAGAGCATCTCAATATGTTCGTAGAGCTCAGAGTTATGCCGCCCTCGGAATTGCTAATCTGCCTTTACTGGGCCTAGGATCTTCCTGAAGATTCTCCTCTCTCTCATTTGCAATTTCTCTACTAGATTCTTCGGTTCAAGGAAAGACTCTCCATGGCATACAGGGCTTCTGGTCGTAAGACTGATATGTAGTGCTTAAGTTTCAAGTTGCGTGACAGGTATGGAGCTATGGAACTGTCTGTTTTTCGAGAGTTGCTCTTAGCCCCCCCCTACGATTGGCATGAGCTTCTGGGTACCTGCTAGTGTTCTCATTCCCATTCCTGCCGCTTTTCGTTTGATACGGAAGAGTTTCTAGAAATACTGAAAACCGCCAAAATTTTGCCAATCTACAAAAAAAGGGGTAAAAACATTTCTAAATAACTATCGACCCATTGTGATATTATCTGTAATCTTTAAAGTGATAGAATACTGTATGCTCCATAGGCTTACTCCATTTATAGAGAATTATCATCGGATCACCAAGAAACAGCGCGGCTTCCGTAGGGGAAAATGTACATCTACGGCGATCATAGAATTCTATTCCAAGGTTTTACAAGAAGTTGATAAAGGAAAACATCCAGTCGGGAGTTTTTGTGATCTTTCTGAGGCCTTCGAATGGGAATACGAGGTAAATTGCATAATTGGATAAAATCATTTCTTCGAAAGAGAAGCCAATGTGTGGAAATCACTGTCATGAATAAAACATTTTAATCTGAACCACAAGTATAAATATAGTTGTTCCGAAAGGAAGTGTTCTTTTCCCTACACCCTTTCTTCTCTATCTAGCAGACCTAACACGTTTTATAAATACTAATCACTGCAAAGTATATGCAGATGATTCTAGCTTTCTCGTATCCGAGATTTCAAGAAATCTGAATCAAATGGAGGCCAACAAACTGCTAAGCAAAATCGTAAAGTGGTTCTTTTCTAGGACTACAAATCGAGGATATACATAACTTCTCAATCTGCAAATTCTATGTAAAGGGTACATAGAATTTGCAGATTGAAAAGTTATGTAAAAAAGTACATTATAAGGCTTACTCAATCAGAAGATTACGTCGGGTATTGGATAGATTTGACATCTTAATCTATTACTTCGCTGAAGTTCAGTCATAGTATTGATTTTCTTCTCTCTTGCTTGATTTGCCGTTCGCATAAACTCTTGTGCTGTTCTTGCTGTGACAACTAGTGCGATTTCTTCGGCGAAGTCGATTACGGTAGCCTTTACGGTAGCCCCCAAGAGCAGCTTGTCATTGTACTAAAGTAGTCTGACAAGACCAAAGTACTCATATAGCACCTTTCATAAGGCGGCGCCAATATCGAACCCTGTGAGACAACACAGTTGACTTGTTCTTCTTTTTTGGTTTCCTAGCAGTATAATGTTTCTACAGCTAAGGTAGCTTTTATGACTAAAATGGTTGCGACCGTTACTACGTGGTAATTCATACTTTCACTGAATTGATAATTTCACTATGTTTTAAACACACTTATTTGACCCCATTTATATAAGTGTACTTAAAATATAGTAATTTTATCAATTCAGTGTGAGGTACTTTCTTACCACTCGTAACAGATACAGATATATGTCACATCGTGTCAGACGGTCTGGATGTGCTTCTAGGATGAGCTTCTTCTTCATCTTCCGAATAGGCCTACTTTGCCCCACGCTTGTTCAACTGTTGGGCTTTGACCTTTGGCCAGTGTTGTCGCATCTTCTGTCGGTGTAATTCCTTTCTCTCTTCTGTCCTGGGGGTACCTTCAATACGGGGTTTTTCTTGATATACACGGACTTCCTTCAGGGTGCGTCTCACAAACTCTGTTTTGGAGATCTGGTATTACCAGTTTTTGAATATTCTTCTTGGTTTCTGTCAACCAAGTGGTACGAACCTCCTTGTTTTGCCAGAAAGTGAACAGACGGTTGGTTAGTCGGTTTGGAGGCCATCTTGCATTTGCTGGCCATAGAAAGCTACACTTTCTTGTACAGTCAGAGAGCATTTCAACACGTTCGTAGAGCTCAGAGTTATGCCGCCTTCGGAATTCCCCATATTGCATTACCGGGCCTATGATCTTCCTGAGGATTCTCCTCTGTCTGATTTCCAATTTCTCTACTAGACTTCTTCGGTTCAAGGAAAGACACTCCATGGCATACAGGGCTTCTGGTCATAAGACTGATGTGTAGTGCCTGTAGAGATGTGTGGCTTTTCTCCAGCTCTAAGTTTCAGGTTGCGTCACAGACATTTCTAATTGTAAATGTTCTTAGTCAGCCGATAGGCTAGTTCTAACTTCTTTACTCTCTTGGATAATGATGCTCTTCTGATAAGTTGGGTTCAATCCATTCACCGAGATACTTAAATTTCTCAGTCCTCTTAATGTTTCCTTGTTCTGGTAACATCCCTCTGTTTGCTTCTCTGATGTTGGTGAAGAAATCTGTTTTCTCCAGCGACACTTGAAGACCCACTTTGGCAGCCTGTTTTGTGAGTGCATTGCTCCCATCTCAAGAGAATTAGCAAACAGTGCCATATCATCGGCAAAGGCCAGGCAATCTACAACCAGTCCATCGTTCTTACGTCCCAGGTAGATACCACTCTGAGCAGACACATTGTTCAGTTCCTTGCGCCATTCTCTCATAACCTTTTCAAGGACACAGTTGAAGAGAAGTGCGGAAAGTCCATCTCCTTGTCTCACTACAGTTTTTATTTCGAAGCTTTCTGAAATTTCGCCTCTAAATTTAACCTTGGAATGGGTGTTGGTCAAAGAGTCTGCGGTTTTGTTGTCTAGCCCTAGTTCCTGGAGAACTTTGTTAAGAATTTCTCTATCAATGGAATCGTTGGCCTTCCTAAAATCAACAAAGGTGACGACTACCTTGCGGTTTCTCATCTTAGAGTATGCAAGTACAATTTTAAGATGAGATTCTGTTCAACACAGGATCAGGTCTTCCTGAAGCCCCCCTAGTATTTTCCCAGTTGACTATCCAACTGATTTACTGCCCTTGTTTGTAACGCCTTCGAGAGCATCTTGTATGTTACTGGGACGAGAGAAATTCTACGGTAGTTGTTTAGATCAGTGAAATCTCCCCTTTTTGCGAAGCGGATGGATCAGAGCAGATTTCCAATCGGGTGGTAATTTCTCTGTTTCCCAGATGTCCTGGATGATCTCGGTTAGCTTGCGCGCGGCATTGTTTCCAGCACCTTTCCACAGTTCAGCAACAATAGAATCCTCACCAGCTGCCTTATTATTCTTAAGAAGTTGAATGTTATAGTCGAAGTCTTCGCTGGGTGGGTCACAGTTGATTTTAGCATACGCTATTAAAGCCACTTCGAATGTCAAGTGTTGGGAGAGCACACATGTGTCTAGTTTTCTGGGTTCAGGTTTTATCTTTTTCTGCGATCTCCAGGGCAGCGCTTAAGATATTGATAGCAGATCTGCCTTCTCTAAACCCATATATTGGTTTTCCGTCAACCCGAGCAAGAGCTGCTCTATTAGTTTACCAAATACATGCAATAGATAGATAGGCTTATAAGATGTGAGATCTCCAATCGGTGTATCTTCTTTTCCGCGAGTCTTGCTCGTCTAGGTGGAAAGTTTCCGGCCGTTAGCAACCTGTTCATTAGGTCTAAGACGAATTTAGGTTGATGTCTATCGATTAACTTGACAATCTCAGGCGGTATGCCATGGGGACACAGAGACAAGTTCAAGTGACTTGAAAATGACTTTACCAGTCCAAACTCGAGTCGTGTTAAGTGTTTAAGTTTATATAACTGTGCATAATAAGTTATATAATATTTTACATATTCTTCTTCTTCTTAGAGTACCCTATCCGTTGCGGATGTAGGCGATTAGCATTGGCAATCTTGGCTTTATCAACTGCCTCACGACACAGTTGAATTGATAACATATTAAGTTTGTTTAACACATTATGAATTTATCAATTCAGTGTAAGATATTTTTAATTTAAACTATACTGGACATATAGACAGACAAACAAGACTAAATAGACTGGACTACACAGACAAGACAAGACACAGACATACTAGTTAGACTAGATTAGACACAAAATAATTTAGAGTGGTATGGCTGAAGTCTAGTGTAGTCTAGACATATCTAACAAAACCGGGACGTACAACTGATAAAAGAAATAATTATTCATGGAATCTGATATTTTTGAAAAATAAATTTAAATATTTCCATATGAAAGATAAGAAGGTATTTAGCGCAAACAGGGAAATATGCGCAGTTGTCTATAAATTTCGCATATATTTACATTTCCTCGCTTGAAAATAAATATGCTTATTATTATCTGTCAATTTAAATTTTCCATGTCCGATTACAATGGCTTATTATCATTTTCAATATGTAAAACGTTTTTTCCCCGACAGTTCTAGGGCTCTGAATAATTCCAACGTCGAAACGCACCTGCCTTCAGGTGTTCTACCATTTTTTTATTCGCAAATTTATGCAAAAAGAATTATTTGCAAGACTCCCAAAGCATAAATAAACATATTGAGGTAGAAAAAGTGAATAAAATTGTGTCTGGTAATACAGTTTTTCTTAAACCTCTTGTCGATAATTTTCACACTAAAAATGATAATTTTAATTATTGTTAAAGTCCTTTAAACGAAAATCAGAAACTCAACCACAATTAAAATCAATGAAGGTTGCGACTGTTACTACATGGTAATTCATACTTACATCGAAATGAATGTAAAATTGGTAAATTCAAATGTTCGATTCAATGTAAAATTAGAATCAATTTCGAGTTGCTTTAGAGCTCAATCAGCAAATGCACGACGGCTAATAGGCTCTATAGACTTTATTTCTTGGGTTAACAAAACCTTGTAAATGAGTAAACCCATTTCTTTTGACAAAATACGTCTAGTTGTCGTTGTAGGAAGATTGTGTTATAATCTATCCTGTGTAGCCTCTCTTGCCTAGTTTTGTCTATTATATTTATATTTTCTCTACAGACATGTCTGTTGGGATTAACAGACACATAAAGATAGTATATAAAAAATGCAGCTAGATTAGATGATAGATATTAAGTAAGAGAATAAATAAAAACATAATTGATTATAAATATAAAATATTTGAATATTGAAAGATAATTTATTTCGCGTGTAAAGATCGGAGACCTGTAGATAAGGTGTAGAGATAAGTGTTAAGACAATGCGAACGTAAGATGGGCAATCAATAATATGAGGAGGTTGGTGCCGCGGCAGGGGGCCCAGTGGAAGAAGAGCACCCTCGTTAGGGATGACACTGGCCGCCCTTGTCTCGCAGGGCACCTGTCTGCGGCTCTGACAGATCGCTTGGGCCGATTGAAATGTAAAATCATCGTGCGCATTCCGTTACGGGGTCGTTTCGAGATCGCATTGTATTTTATAATACGCTGGCTGTGTGTGAATAAAATATTTTTGTCGGGCGGTTTGGACACGCTTACGCGCTGGTATTATCATATTCAATGGAATACGGCTCTATTTGTCTTTCTCCCACTACATTATTCATTTGATTCCTGCTCCTTCAAATTACATTTTTCGGCTATAAATTAAATTACTTTTTTTAAGTAAATCACATAAAAAAGCTGAAATTTTGATTAAGAAAATTAAGCTATAGCATACAGTTCAAAACAATATTTGGTATTAACGACATCACCGCTACATATTTAAGTGCCGCCAATCTACACCTAACATTTTTATGATAAATCATAAAATAAAACATTTTATTTAAAATTAAACTTTTTTAAAACTCAAAATACTTAAAATACTCTAAATACTACTCCCGCGAAGCAGACTCTCGATCCAATATATAGCGGTGGTGGCGTTAATACGTAAGCACCCAACTTTCAAATCTTATTAAGAGGTTAAATCCTATTAATCCTATTAATCTTATTAATCTTATTAATCTTATTAATCTTATTAATCTTATTAATCTTATTAATCTTATTAATCTTATTAATCTTATTAATCTTATTAATCTTATTAATCTTATTAATCTTATTAATCATATTAATCTTATTAATCTTATTAATCTTATTAATCTTATTAATCTTATTAATCTTATTAATCCTATTAATCTTATTAATCTTATTAATCTTATTAATCTTATTAATCTTATTAATCTTATTAATATTATTAATCTTATTAATCTTATTAATCTTATTAATCTTATTAATCTTATTAATCTTATTAATCTTATTAATCTTATTAATCTTATTAATCTTATTAATCTTATTAATATTATTAGTCTTATTAATCTTATTAATCTTAATAATCTTAATAATCTTATTGATCTTATTAATCTGATTAATCTTATTAATCTTATTTATCTTTTTAATCTTATTAATCTTATTAATCTTATTAATCTTATTAATCTTATTAATCTTATTAATCTTATTAATCTTATTAATCTTATTAATGTCATTAATCTTTTTAATCTTATTAATCTTATTAATTTTATTAATTTTATTAATCTTATTAATCTAACCGGGGTTAAACCAACGGTTCTTGCCACATTGTTCTATATTGGATCTAGCGTTCGCGCTGCCGCGCGTATGTTGTCTTGATTTATCTGCCCGCTTCGCGGCGGACTTCCTAATCTAACCGTGGTTAAACCAACGGTCGTTGCCACATTGTCCTATATTGGATCAGGAGTTCCCGCGGCAATATATGACAATGTGGTCCAATATAGGACAATGCGGCAAGTACCGAAGGTTTAATTTAGGTTAGATTAGGTTTCCCGCCGCGAAGCTTAGGATGCCTAATATAACCGGGGTTAAACCAACGGTCCTTGCCACATTGTCCTATATTGGATCGAGAGTTCGAGCTGCTGCGCGTATGTTGTCTTGATTTATCTGTCCGCTTCGCCTCGAGCAACCTAATCTAACCGGTGTTAAACCAACGGTCCTTGCCACATTGTCCTATATGTCCATCATCATGTCCGTTAGAGCATGTCCGTCAGAGTTTGGTTCGTATAATACTGTCATATGCTGTTTTGAAATCGACGAAAATATGGTACGTGTCCATTCGGTGAACAGGGAAGAAGGGAAACTATCAGCAAACACACGACAACTTATGAAACAAAGGCGAGAAAAACTACAAAAGCACCTACTACATACAGACCAGCTGAGAACACTAAATAAAGAAATATCAAAGGCCGCAAGGAAAGATATTAGAAACTATAACAAAACACGGATAGCGAAGACTATCGAAGAGAACAAAAGCATGAAAGTACTGAGACAGAAAATAACACCTGGAAAAGCAGAAATTACCAAACTCGAGGATCAAAACGGGCAAACTATCAGGAACAAAGAAGAGATCCTGGAAATCGTAAAACGCTTCTATTCAAATCTCTATAGCGCTCAAGAAACACCAGAGCCGGAATATACCCGTACCATCCCCCAAATTTTAAACCAAGGATCAGAAGATCTACCGGAGATAACCCAAGAGGAAATCTCAAAATCAATTACGGAAATGAAAAATAACAAGGCACCCGGGGAGGATGATATTGCGATCGAACAGATTAAGGAAGGGGGAGTCGAGCTATTAGAAGCCATAAAGAGTTTATTCAACAAATGTCTCACGGAAGGAATAACACCAACAGCATGGGACAATGCAATCATTGTTATTCTACACAAAAATCGAAACACGGCTGACCTAAAAAACTACAGGCCAATAAGCCTGCTTTCGCACCTCTATAAACTCTTCACCAAAATCATAACTAGACGCCTCACAACCAAACTGGACCTTTATCAACCGCCTGAACAAGCAGGATTCAGAGCCGGATACGGAACGAACGACCACCTGCAAACCATCAAAACCGTAATAGAGAAATGTGTTGAATACAACAAGCCACTCGTCCTTGCCTTCGTGGACTACGAGAAGGCATTTGACTCTATCAACCACAATGAGATGTTTAAGGCACTGGCGAATTACCGAATAGACCATAGGTACTCGGAGACTCTACAGCACATATACAAAAATGCTACCGCATGCGTTAAATTACACGAAAAAAAGGACAGATTCAGAATACAACGTGGCGTCCGACAAGGTGACACCATCTCGCCTAAACTATTTACAAACCTCATGGAGTACATGTTCAAGACCATAGAACTAGAAGATATGCCCATATCTTCTAGTTCTATGGTCTTGAACATCAATGGCGAAAAACTCAAGCATCTACGGTTCGCAGACGACATTGTGCTAATTTCGGATAGCCTAGATAAGACTGAAAAAATGCTTAAGAAGCTGGCAGAACAATCACGAAAAGTCGGCCTTAAAATAAACATCTCGAAAACGGAATTTATGACCAACCTAGTACCTTCCCGAAACTTTATAATGGAAGGGATTGAGATCCGGCAAGTCACCTCATACAAGTATCTAGGCCACGAGATTAAAATCGGCAGAGACAACCAGACACATGAGATTGGAAGGAGGCTAAGACTAACGTGGGCAGCCTACGGAAAACTAAAACACATTTGCAAATCCGACATCCCCAACTGCCTAAAACGTAAAGTGTTTGACCAGTGCATCCTACCAGTCTTAACCTACGGAGCGGAGACTCTAACACTCACACAAAAGTCCGTCCAAAAGATCAGAGTGGCGCAACGAGCCATGGAACGTTCCATGCTCGGAATTACATTGCGAGATAAAGTGCGGAATGAAGTACTAAGACAGCGATCTGGGGTTAGCGATGCAATTGAAGTAATAACCAAACTAAAATGGAACTGGTCCGGGCATGTCGCAAGGATGCCAAACAACAGATTGACCAAAAAGATCCTGGAATGGCGACCTAGACAGGAGGCATACAGAAGTAGAGGACGCCCACCCACCCGATGGACAGACGATGTGAAACGCATCGCCACCAACTGGATGCAAGAAGCACAAGATAGAAGTAGATGGAAGATGTTAAGAGAGGCATATGTCCAGCAGTGGACGAGACAGGCTGAATAAAGAAGAAGAATAAGAAGAAGTCCATTACTCTGATTTATCTAAGCGCAAATATTTGGTCAATTGTGAATTTTCCGAGACGGAAATTTCCGTCTCGAAAAATCCCTGATAGTACCCTATGAGTTTTTCCACCTTTGGAAGTAGTCCTTCCGTAGAGTATGTTTAAGAGGACTGTTATGCTGAGATGACTGTATTTGCTACGTTTAGTAACGTAATGCCTTTGTAATTCTCACAGTTTAGGGGGTCCCCTTCTTGTGTATGGGACATATTGCTCCTTCGTTCCACTCTTAAGGCTTTTCGTCCTTATTTCATAGTATATTATTTGTAGCTGTATAATCAGCTGATTTCCTCCATGTTTGAGGAATTCAGGTATTCGGTCGCTGCCAGGCGACTTATTGTTCCTCATCTTTTTAAGGGCGTCTATATTTCTTGTCTACTAGGTGGTTCCATCTCTTCTTTGACCATTCGTTGTCCTATTTCTGGGGTGTTGTTTGAGTTTGTGTTCGCGTTTAGCAGTTGTTGTTTTAAAGTGCTGCGTCCACTTAGTTAGTATCTTCTTTGGGTCCGTTTGTAGGTTTCTAATATATGTATTGAAGTGGTCAAGTGGGTGTCCAGTGGAGAGGTATATAAAACAACTATATAGACGTAACAACACATATATTAACAGGACTAAGACCGTGTAAAAGTACGTCTTGACACTTCGATGGGTGGGAGCAGAGAGACTGAAGTCTCGTCTGCGATCACCTGGCACGACTCTTATCTCTTAAAATACAATACACTCTGGAGGAGGACAAACGAACAATAATAAAGGTAACAGTACACTACAGTTTCCATTGGCGTCCTAACACAGTGCGTTTCTGGGTTTGCATCCGTCTCTTTGCTCGTTTATATACTTATAGAAAATCTGGAGCTGCTGTTTTGCCAAAGTTTATCTAAATTCGCTATTTGTGCTTGTATTTGTGCTTAAAAAGCTCGTTTTTTTTTTCTCCGTGTACCTCTTTTCATGCCTTCTTGCTCTTCTGAATTCTTTCACGATTTCCCTCATTCTTCTTTGTGTCATCTTCTTATATATTTTTTTTTCTGCTGTTTGTCTTTCGCATTCCGCCTCGAACCAGTCGTTGGTCTTACCATGTCTACCAAACATATTCTTAAGATCCTTCTATATGACCACATCTCAAATGCTTCCATTCGATCACATATCTTTCTTTAACGTCTAGGATTGCTTCCCATATAGCAACACCGAGAAAACGTAGCACCTCAATATTCTGACTCTAATTGTAAGTTGCAAGTTAAGATCTCTATTGCATAGCACATTTCTCATTCTGGTAAATATGGTTCTGGCTTGTCCAATTCTTGTTTTAATTTCTTCATTGTACTCATTACTTTCATTGATAGTTGTTCCTAAGTATTTGTATTTACTGACTTTCTCCACTAATTCACCATTGATTCATAGGTTTTTCTGTTGTTGCACTGATTTTGTAATGGTCATAAATTTGATCTTTTTGTTATTTAAGGTAAGTCCGCTCTCCTCGCTGATCGTTACTACTTAATCCACCAAGCTCTGTAAATCTTCTATTGATTCAGCAATAAGTATGGTATCATCTGCATACCGGATATTGTTAATGGGTATTCTATTTATCTTTATTCCCGTTGTTGGTTCTTCTAATTCTTCTCTGAATGATTTCTTCCGAATAAAGATTAAATAATAGCGGTGATAGCAGACATCCTTGCCTTACACCAAGTTGTATTCCTATTTCCTCTGATCTAAGCAGATCTATTAATAAACTAGTAACAACAATTGAATTGGAACTTTTTTTCTTTGAAAGTATGGAATAAATGGCCTTTTTATTTTATTGTATAGTATAGTTAGAATGTCTATTATGATATGATCCATCATAAGTGAGAAGTACCTGTATTATAGATTGCCAATTTTATGAACTTATTTAAAATGTAGACTCTTTTTTAATTATCTGTGTTGCATCATATTTATCAAATTCTGAAATTTTTATATGAGGTGGTTGAGTTAGGTGTATTAGGCTATACTTTGTAAAACCTGGGTAAGATTAATACCGTAAAGGGGTGGTTTATTAAAATTTAATGAGTGCTAGAGACTGTCGAGAGCTTTTATATTAAACGCTACCGCCTGCCTCCTGCTCCCCGCGCGGCACTCGCAAAACTTATATAACTCAGCCCAATAATGAACCGTCCGGTTAATTTGAATTCACCCAGAACCTGGATCCCGCAAATTTAATAACCCGAACTCGGCAACTTAAACTTGAATTATTATGTCTCAGACGCCGTTTTAATATGTTCCGACTCGAAAGTCTTCCGCTCCCGCTTCGTTTTGTGTGTGTTTCGCTAATTATCATGTTTTCTATGCCGGAATAATTTAAGCAGCGCGCCCCCGTCAAGCTTCTCCTACTTGGTATTCACGTTGAAAATCACTAAACGGCCCCCATTAAATACTCCGGACCAAGAATAATAATAGGAGAGAAACAAAAAGGTAAACCGAAAACAAATTGTAAATTAATGGCTTAATTCTTTCCAAATCACCTTCCTTCCGAATGTTTAGACGAAATTATTTTTAAAATTAGACAAACAATAGGCTGGAACAACTAGACAGAACGACAAAATTAGACAGGCCAGGCAGGACATATAGTAGATAGAAAAGATTAGAGAGCTAAGACTATATTAGTGATAAGGTTAGTGAGACCCGAAGTTTGTTGAAGATATTTTTGGTGTAAAAATGATTGAGTATCGCCGGATAAATATTTATTAAGAATTGTAGGGAGGACGTGAGCAACGAACCGCGAACGTTTGAAAAATCTAAACGCAGCATGTAATTGCATTTCTATATATTTATAGTCCATATAAAACATTATGTCGCACGTGTAAGCGAAACACACCGAGGACGACGAATGATATAATCTTGTCCGTCGTTCTGTGTACAGCTCTGGGGTGTGTTATGACAGTAATATTTCACCCCGGTGAGCGATGAGACTCGTGGCTATAATTACCGCTCCGGCTCGAATAAATCACGTCTCTAATCACAGGAACAATTGTTCGCCAGGAATAGAAACCCTCTCCAGGGTTTTTATGTGTCGTCTAGAGGAGAGCTAAGCACACAGACAGACGCACACGAAATGTCGCTTGCCTCTTCCCGTCGAAAAAACAAACGCTAGGAATAGACGCGATCATCACGTTAATGAATATTTAGGGAGAAGAATTTATCAATATATGTTACTGGTTTCAAGTATCATGCTTTTTCCAATGTGGATAATTAAAACTACATAATATTACAAAACTATTGAAAACTAGACAATACCAAACAAGAATAGACAAGAATCGACAAGGCTAGACAAAAATAGGCAAGACTAAGCAATCCTACACAAGAATAAACAGGGCTAGACAAGACCACAAAAGACTAGACAAGACTAGACAAGGCCAAACAAGACTAGACAAGACCAGACAAGACTACGCAAGACCAAACAAGACCAGACAAGACCAGGCAAGACCAGACCAGGCCAGCAAAGACCAGATAAGACTAGGCAAGATCATAAAATAGCAGACAAGACGAGGTAACACCAGACAAGACCACAAGAATAAACAAGGCTAGACAAGATCACAAAAGACAAGACAAGAGTAGACAAAGCCAAACAAGACTAGACAAGACCAGACAGAACTACACAAGACCAGACAAGACCATACCAGACTAGACAAGACCAGACAAGACCAGACAAGACCAGACAAGACCAGACACGACCAGACAAGACCAGACAAGACAAGACAATACCAGACAAGACCACACAAGGACAGACAATACCAGAAAAACCAGACAAGACCAGACAAGATCAGACAAGACTATACAAGAATAGACAACACCAGACAGGGCCAGACAAGACTAGACAACACTAGACAACATCAGAAAAGACCAGATAAGAACAGACAAAACCAGGCAAGACCAGACAAGATCAGACAAAAACAGACAAGATCAGACAAGACTAGACAAAACCAGACAAGACCAGAAGAGAACGTACCAAACCATACGAAACTAGACAAGACAAGACAAGATCCGAAAATACCAGACAAGACCAGGCGAGACCAGACAAGACCAAGCAAGACCAGACAAGACCAGACAAGACCAGACAAGACCAGACAAGACCAGACAAGACCAGACATGACCAGACAAGACCAGACAAGCCCAGACAAGAGCAAACAAGACCAGAAAAGACCAGACTAGACCAAACAAAACCAGACAAGACCAGACAAGACCAGACAAGACCAGACAAGACCAGACAAGACCTAAAAAGACCAAACAAGACCACACAAACCAGACAACACCAGACAAGACCAGGCAAGATCAGACAAGACCAGACAAGACCAGATAAGACCAGACAAGACCAGACAAGACCAGACAAGACCAGACAAGACCAGACAAGACCAGACAAGACCAGACAAGACCAGACAAGCCCAGACAAGACCAGACAAGACCAGACAAGACCAGACAAGACCAGACAAGAGCAGACAAGACCAGACAAGACCAGACATGACCAGACAAGACCAGACAAGCCCAGACAAGAGCAAACAAGACCAGAAAAGACCAGACTAGACCAAACAAAACCAGACAAGACCAGACAAGACCAGACAAGACCAGACAAGACCTAAAAAGACCATAAAATACCAGACAAGACCAGAAAATACTAGACAACACCAGATAAGATCAGACCACACCAGACAAGACCAGACAAGACCAGACGGGACCAGACAAGTCCAGACAAGACGAGACAATACCAGACAAGACCATACAAGACCAAATAATACCAGACAAGACCAGATGAGACCAGACAACACCAGACAAAACCAGTTTCCTCCTAGGGGAGAAGGCAAACTCCTAATGGGCACGTCCCCCGGGTAGCGGATATTGACAAGACCAGACAAGCGGAGACAAATCCTGACAAGACGAGACAGGATCGGACTAGTGCATACAGGTCCAGACATGAACGGACAAAACCAGACAATACCAAGTAAGAGCAGACAAGATGATACGAGGCCAGACAAGACCAGACAAAAGGAGATAAGATCAGACAAGACCGACAATACCATCTGCCCCCTCCTGCTCGGTGGCCAGCTTTCTCGCGCAGGGGGCATTCTGGCTGGGTTTCGCATTCCTTGGAGTTACGTCCTTGTTTGCCACAATTATAGCTGGCTTTGGCTCTATCTGCTTCACTCTGGCATGCCTTCGCCCGGTGGCTATAGCTCCATCACTTATAGCATCGGGGGACGTCCACCCTCTCTTGTACTGTGTAGCTGCTCAGCCTAAATTTGTAAAATATATGATAGAGCTTGAGAAACCGAACCAAAAACATATAAAACAAAGTAAGAAATGTGGAAATGGCCCAGATACGAATAGGTTCGGCTCGGCAAGAATTGATAAGTTAGGATGAGGCAAGGCAAGATTCGACAACACTCTATGAAACTGGACAGGACTAGGCAAGTCTGGAAAAGGCTAGACAAATCTGGTATAAATCTAGACAGGACTGGAAAGACTGGACATGGCTGGACAAAACTAAACAAGACTGGAGAAGTCAACAAGACTTTGTACAGTTTGGAGAAAACTGTACAAAACTGGAAAAGGCTCGATAAGACAGACACGACCAGATAAAAACGGATAGTACTAGAGAGTGTATCAAACAGATGACCATAGAATACCTATAAAAGAGCAACCATAGTATTCTGGATAAAGATGGACATAGCTGGAACAATACTAGACCAGGTTAAACCAGACCAGATTAAATTGGATGAGATCAGGCAAGACCAGATAAGTTAAAACTATACAAGAACGAACTGTTTTTATTTGTTAGATCAAGAAAATACTCTATTTTACGAAAACTGGTCACGGCTAGACAATGCGATACAACAATGGACAAAATAGATAGGACTAGGCAGAATCAGACACCAGACAAACCATACAAAATATAAAAATAAAAGATAATATCAGAAAGGGAAGGCAGTAGGTCCAGACCAAATGCCAACAGAAGCCTGGACAAGCCTAGGAGACGGGGGAATTGATATCTTCTGGCATTTAATGAAGAATATTTGGAACGGAGAAACAATGCCACATGCGCGGGGAAGTAGTATTCTTGTACCCATATACAAAGGGAAATGTGATATCCAAAACTGTGGCAATTATGGAGGTGTAAAGCTGATGTTTCACACAATGAAGAAATGGGAAAGGACCATTGAGACAATGTTGCGTCGATAAACTGAAGTAGGGAAAGAACAGTTTGGATTTATGCCAGGAAGAGGAACAACTGACGCAATATTTGCACTAAGATAATTTATTTAGAGACACAGGGAGATGTAGGCTGATTTACATATGGCCTTCATTTATCTGGAGAAGGCGTATGGCACAGCGCCCAGGCAATGAGAAGTTTGAGAAGTAAAAGTGTACCAGAAAAGTATGTGAGACTGGTGGAAAAAATGTACGAAGGTGTGATGACACAAGTTAAGAGCAGTGTGAGTACAACAACGGAATTCCCAGTGAGGGCGGGGCTATACCAGGATCTGCTCTCAGCCCATATCCCTTTGCCCTAGTAATGGATGTGCTAGTCAAGGATGTGAGGAAAGCTGAGCCATGGAGCATCATGTTCGCCAACGACGTTGTACTCGGTGAACTGACCGGAGAAAAACTTCAAGAATGGCTCGAATTGTGGAGGAAAGCCCTAGAAGAAAGAGGAATTAGGATTCGTGAAAACTGAATATATGTGTATGAAGGAAGCTCAAGATCTATATATTAACCTGCAGGAAGAAGAACTGCCACCGACCAAGAAGTTTAAATATCTGGGCTCATATATGCAAAGCGGTGGGTCATATATCCAAAAACATGGAAAATAGAAGATCAAAATGGCAAAACTATTGCTGAAATAGACGGACTTCCTGAGGTATGGCAGTTATATTGCAGAAAGCTCTACGAGAATGAAGACCCTGAATAAGAAAACGAACCACCATCCATGAATGAGGTAAAACAAGAGCCTGATATTTTAAGGGATGAAGTAGGGCAAGCCATTCATTATTTGAAAAACAATAAAAGCACAGGCGGTGACAATATAAGCGCAGAAATGTTAAAACAACTAGCATATGGAAAACCGGACAATGACCAAAGGATTGGTGCAAATCTACCTTCCATTGCACAAAAAAGGTTCCAGTCAAAAATGTAACAACTACAGAACCATTGCACTTATCGCACATCCAAGCAAAGCTATGCTCAGAATTCTCCTTCAACGCCTCAGAAGCTTTTTAGATTGCCAGATCACATAGGAACACGCAGGATTTGTCAGTGGCCAGGGCACAAGAGAAAAAATCTCTAATGTTCGACAAATTATAGAAAAAGCAAGAGAATTTGAAAAACTATCATATCTCTGTTTCCTAGACTACAGCAAAGCTTTTGACTGTGTTTGCTCTTAGAGATGGGAACCCCTCAACATCTGGTGCTCCTATTAAAACATCTATATGAAAACAGCAGTGCAACAGTCAGATTGGAGGACAAAACCTCCCCAACCTTCAGCATACAACTAAGCGTAAGGCAAGGGTTTATTTTATCCCCCTTGCTATTCAAACATTTGTGGTGAATACATTATCAGGAAGGCTTTGGATGGTTGGGAGGGTGGCATAAGTATAGGTGGCAGAAAAATAAATAACCTTCGTCGTGCCAATAATACCACACTTATAACAAAGGACGAATAGGAAATGGCTGAACTTATTGAAAGAGTGGAAATAGTAAGCCTATAGCCGGCAAGAAACTAAGTTAATGGTAATAAATAGCACCAACAGAATAAACAGAGCGCCGACCATAAACGTTATAGAAATGGTAAAAGAAATTAATTATCTGGGTGCTAACATAAACAGAGACGGAATTTCATATATCGAAATCAAAAGTAGAATCGCTCTTGCCAAAACTGCCATGACAAAGCAGCATAAAATCTGGAAGGACAAACAAATAACAATTAAAACAAAACGCAAGCTTGTCGAAACTCTTGTCTTGCCAATAGCATTATATGGGGCAGAAACCTGGACTTTGAAGGCCACAGACATTGCTAAACTGGACAGCTTTGAAATGTGCGTCTGGAGATGGCTTTTACGAATCCCTTGGACTGCTCACAGAACCAACGTATCAATATTAGAATAACTGCAAATTAATGTAAGACTGTGAACCATCGCAAGACAACGAATTCTCAAGTTTTTTGGACATGTGAGCAGGAGAAAGGATGAAAGTTTGGGAAAACTTGTGGTACAGCGAAATATCGAAGGCACGAAACCTAGGGGGCGATCTCCGAAGTGATGGATGGACCAAATGAAGCACTTCACAGGAAATTTACTGCAGGACAACATGAGGTGCATTACAGATAGAGATAAATAGAGAGAAAACACAATAACCATAACATGAATGATATACATAGAAAGTGTTATTGGAAAGCTAAAAAATAACAAGGCCCCTGGGTCAGACGGTATAACAGCCGAACTTCTGAAATATGGAGGAGAACACCTAACGGTAAGACTAAAACACCTGATTAATGAAATCTGGGAGCAAGAGAAAATACCAGAGAATTGGGCACTGGGTATCAGACAGCCAATACATAAGAAGGGAGACAAAACGATCTGTAGCAACTACCGGGCGATAACGCTCCTTAACGTAACATACAAAGTTCTAACAGGCATTCTTTATAACAGACACGCTGTCTACTACGAAGAGCTATTAGGACAATATCAGAGCGGGTTTCCTGCCAATAGGTCGACGATAGACAACATATACACCATAAGGCAAATGCAGGAGAAAGCATACGAGTTTGATATATCGCTGCACAACCTCTACATAGACTTTAAGCAGGCATTCGATACCGTCAAAAGAAACACGATCCTTGACGATCTACTGATCTACCTTAAATACGTAAAACTAATAAAAGCTACATTGTCCGGCTCGAAAGCCTCGGTTAGATTAAACAACCAACTTACATCCGCATTTTAAATCGAAATCGGTGTGAGGCAGAGAGATGCCCTGAGCGCCATGATATTCAACCTAACATTAGAGGCATGAATGAGAAAGCTGAATATAACGGGATACATGGGCAACCGATCAACACAGGTTGCTGCATATGCAGATGATGACAGTTTGACATGTAGAAGCAAAGACGCGCTAAATAAAGCACTATTGGTGCTGGACGATGAAACACAAAAAAGGGGATTGAAAATAAATGAGGTAAAAACTAAATACATGCAAGTTGGAAGAGAACATCACGATAACAATGACCTTAACTTGGGCGAGTATCGCTATGAGCAGGTTGAAAGTTGTGTCTACTTGGGAACAGAAATCAACAGAACAAACGTAATAGCTAAAGAAACAAGCTCGCGAATACATAGTGGAAACTGATGCTACTACGGATACCAAAAACTGATGAAGTCCAAGTTATTGAGTTACAAAATCAGACTTAAAATATATCGAACACTCATAAGATCAGTAGTAAGGTACGGATGCGAGGCCTGGACCCTAACCACCGCAGAAAGGCCTGGACCCTAACAATCCTCAGAAAGATCTACGGACCGATCCTAAATGAGCATGGAATTTGGAGGATACGAATGAACCATGAACCGAGCAGGTTAATAAACGAAGCGGACATAGTAAGATATGTAAAAGCTCAAAGAATAGCATGTTTGGGACACCTGTACAGAATGCATGACGACAGATCAGCCAAGAAAATGTACAACTGGCGGCCAGTAGGAAGAAGGAAAAGAGGCAGGCCAAGGAAAAGATGGATGGAAGACGTGGAGGAAAGTCTTAGAAAGATGGGGGTAAGGGATTGGAGAGAGAAAGCCGGTGAAAGGACAGAATGGAGGAACATTGTTGTAGAGGCAAAAACCCACCGCGGGTTATAAAGCCAACAGAAGAATAAGAAGAATGCTATACATAAGATCACGACGCTTCAACCAATGAAGTAAACGACTAGAGAGATAGAGAGATATTCAAAGTGATGGAGGGCTGGAGTCTGAAATGCAACACCGGTTAACTAGCGGATGGATGAACTGGAAAAACTTGAGTGGAGTACTGTGTGACAAAAACATCAGCTGCAGGAGGAAAGAAAAGCTCTACAAATCTGTTATGAGACCTGCTATGTTCTATAGTGCGGAAACTTGGCCGATTACAAAAGTACATGAGAGAAAGATTGAATTTGCAGAAATGAGAATGTTTTGTTGCATATGGGTGTTAACAAGTAAGGATACAATAAGTAATGATCACATCAGAGGAAGAGTGAAAGCGGGACCCATACGAAAAAAGGTCCAAGAAAGCAGGCTAAGGTGGTTTGGACATGTACAGAGAAGAGAGAAGGACTACGTGGGAAAAAGAGTTGAAAAGCAGGAAATAGGAGGGTCAAGGAAGAGAGGAAGACCAAAAATGAGATGTGTAGACAAAGTAGCAGGGGATTTGAGATTAAAAAATTGGAAGAGTGAGGACGCATTGGATAGACATTTATGGAGAAGAAGAATCCAACAAAGCAACGCCGATCCTACGTGATATAGGAAAAGGCAGAGAAAAATAAGAAGAAGATAAGATCAAAAAGGCTAGTTTAAATTGGAGAAGACTATACAAGACTATACAGAGCTAGACAAGATCACGTAGTACCAGACAGAAAAGTTGAACAAAATGTTCTGTTGCTTATCCAAGCCCAAAATGAGGTAACTTAGTTGTTGGATTTTCATTGTGAAGCAAATCTTGAAGACAATATTCGGCTATTACTCCATTTCCTAGCAGAATTCAAATTATTGACAAAATTGTCTATAAATAGGTAAAAGGACAAACACAAGGAATATAAACAAATCTTGTTTTTAACTAATTAAAATATTTAAATGTTGCAAAAGGTTAAATTCATTATTTTAAATTTATTAATGTCATAACAAAATAAATATAATAAAGAATATATAGATGCTATAAAAAATAGGTACATATTTATTGTTCACAGCAATAAAATATATAATTCATAGGATGGATATTTGCGTAAAATTGGTTTAAACGTTTATAATACTTAGTTTTAATTAAATAGCACAATTTGTGTTATTAATTGTTAGTTTGTACATCGTAGTATAATATTTTTTTAACATAGAAATGTGAAAAAGTTATAAAAACATTCTCCAATTAATTTTATTATTATTGATTTTTCAGATAAGGATTTAATGTATAATTTGTTTAAATAATCCTTTCAAAACATTGTCAGTTAGGTAATAAGACAATTAGCTTTAGCTTTAATCAATTATTGCAACTAACTGGTTAGGAGTTTCTTATTTAGTACCGAATTTGCTTCCGTTATTTTTTGCTTTCCGTTTATTTTCGAATTGGCGCATGGGTGGATTCCCAATAAGTAAGATTTATGTTAAATATAATATGCATTTTTATTATATCATAAATGTGTATTTATGTAAGGTTTATATTATTATGTGCTCTAAATGATTAATAGGTCAATAAATATGGGCGTATAAAAATATTGTGAATGTTTTCGAGAGAGATAAATTTAATTAGGCAGTAGCGAAATTTGTGTTTGTTCATGGATTGCGGTTTAATGCGAGGGGATCCGTGAAGGTTTTATTTGTTTTCATCGGCTATAACAGGAGATGTCTGAAAATGTTTATGTCGGTTAATTTTATGGCGAGTTAAAATTAGGTAGAAAAAAGAGGGAAAAACAAAAGGGGTTTTAAGAGGTGTCTTGTTAATTTTATTCCGAGAATTGTGAATTCGATACGTCAGCGTTCGATTTTTAGACGAGAATCCATATCGGTCGCTTAACTATCGGCATCTTGCGATAGAATGCGTTATATAATTTAATAAACGATAATCATGCGATGTGAATAACATGTCAAACAATAGATTTGCACATTTAATGTCCGAGAACGGAATGGGAGGAATGTCGACTGGACCAGTTGTTTCTTTGCGCGCGTTGTTGAGAGAGAGAGGACGGCAACGGTTTCTAGTCTATGCTAGGTGCACACAGTGGCTTTTCTTATCACCGCCACCAATCGGTCCTCTCAGTAAAATTTACCGACAACTCTTGGAATGTCTGTAAATTGGTCCTTACAAGCCGCGACAAGCATATACCTCGGATAGTATATATTAATAGAAAACCGGCCGATATATCACCACCGTTGTTACATGCCTAATGGCCATGGGATTCTTTCCAAACTCACACACTCAAAAATTTACAATTGAAGAAAATTTTAATTGCCATTACACAAATTTAAAACCAGACAGGACACGACACACGGAACTAATGCGCTACAATGAAAGCTACTCTATTGGATTCGCCCGTTCTATACTTATCTATAACAAAAACGCATTATCTTCGAAGAAACATTCTTTTGGCGTAAGCCGAACATCTCCCGTTTTATTTATTATTGTCATTACCAAAATAAAATAAAATTTGTTTCAAGCCACACTTTACATATATTATGCCCTCGACGTTGATACATTGCTTTATTTGCAAACTCGAACTGATAACTCACCAAAATCCCGCCGATTAAATCATAAATTATTGCCCTTACAAATACATTTTCTTTTACTTCAACTTAAACATGAAACAAACGTGGATAAATGTACTGAAAATGTCTGATATACGTATATTGATCAGATCTAAACGTTTGAATTGACCTTTTGCTCGGATTTCGACTGTGAATTAATTAAATTTCATTGGAAAAAATATAGATTCTCGGCAATAATTTAGTGGAATAAACTTTATTCCACTAAATTATTGCCGAGAATCTATAATAGAAAATATTTATTTTTTAAATAAAATAATTCATATTTTTCTTATGTAGGGCTTTTAGAACCCAACGCCTCACAAAGTGATGACTATCGGATGATAAGTTTTATGTACCATGTCCTGAAAACCTTTCTTAGAATCATCCACACGCGAATCTACAAGAAGTGCGAATATCACATCAACAACACCCAGTTTGAATTCCGAAACCGACTCGGAACACGTGAAGCACTCTTTTCCCTAAATGTAATGACACAAAGGTGTAGAGACATGAATTTGAATGTATTTGCATGTTTCATAGATGAAACGAAAGTGATTCTGAGTGAAAATGATTTCATAGATGAAGATGATCGAAATTCTAAGAACAACCGGACAGTTCGACGAACAGGATCTACGTTTCATATCAGAACTTTATTGGCATCAAACGGCGGTAGTAGAGATGGAACAATCAACATGGGAAGATATGCAAATCAGACGGGGTGTTCGACAAGGTTGCGTCTTGTTTCCACTCCTGTTTAATCTGTACTGGGAAACTATATTTAGAGAATCACTGGATGGAGTCAAGATCAATAGAACCCCAATAAACAATATGAGGTACGCCGATGATATGGTTGTAATAGCCAACGATGTACAAGAACTAGAAAGAATTATAGATTCCGTAGTTCACTATAGCGAGATGTTTGGATTACATCTCAATGTCACCAAGACCAAATCATTGGTCTTTTCCAAGACTCCAATAAATTCACACCTGCGTATCAAGGGACAAGTAATCGAACAAGGTACCTTAATAAAATATCTGGGAGCTAACATCAATAGCCAGTGCGACCCGAAAATGGAAATACTAGGCTCAAAGATTGAGCAAGCGAGAAAAATCTTCATGAACATGAAATCATTTTTTACAAGACTAGACCTCAGTTTGGAACTCGGAACTCGAATGATCAGATGCTACATCTTCTCTGTCCTATTCTATGGATGTAAAAGCTGGACATTAAATTCACAGACCGAAAAGGAAATAGAAGCGTTTGAAATGTGTATGTGTGTAAACGGATGCTGCGAATTTCATGGGTACAAAGGATCAGCAACGATGAAGTACTCCAGCGCATGCACAAACAAAAAGAATTACTGAACACCATCAAGGAAAGAAATGTGAACATGTGATGAGAGATGATAAATACGAAATGTTATAAAATCTATCTTTAATCAGTAGGAAGACGCCAGAACTCGTGACTGAAAGATTTGAGGAGATAGTTTGACCGCTCCTCTGCAGAAATTTTTCGTGCCGTAGTTTCCAGAGCTAAAATTGCCATTTGGATCGCCAACCTTCGGCAGGAGAGGGAGTGATATGAAGAAGAAGAAGGACTTCTAAATAAGGACGTTACGATGTGGAAATGAAATAACAGTTCAATTATATGATCAACTCGGCTGAGATTGCAAGGATTATTATTTTTATTTGATTATTAATAATACGATGACTCTGACTGGTTTTGCAGTACACCATCGACTAGTTACAACCATTCTTGACTTTTCCTCACCAAACAATAGAACATCGGTGCTTTCCTTCAGATGCAAGAATAGTAGATACTCTATGATTAATTTCCAGGCTCCTACCAAGGAATCTAACAGGAAAACCCAGAAACGACAAACAAGTACTGGGATGCCCTTGAGAAAACTCTCGATAAAGTCCTAACTCACCATACGACTATATTGTTATATATTCTTTATTAATCATTTTTATACATAATGTATTTATGACAAGTCAAATAATGGTAATAGAACAAATTTACAGTAATAAAACAGAGTTAAACAGAGAACGTATACATAAGTGTAAATGGACGAAGACATTAATGTAAAACAGACATTACCTACAGTCGTAAAACATGGCTTTAGACGTAAAATTTAAAGTTCAAGGGAAAAGAAATCATTGATTGAAGAAAGAAATCATTATATCTCTAATAATCGTATCGTCTGCAATCTGGTGTGAGTTATGGAGGGCCAGCTGCTTGAGACCGATGTCGGCTGGAAGGAGACCCGTAATCACACAGGCTGCCTCAGAGGAGACTGTGCGATACGTTTTTGGAGCACGGATGGTGCTGAGGCGCTGTACGCTCAAAAGCTTTTGGCCTGCCTTCACACCATACGACCTCTGCCCTATTGGAGCAGCGTATAATAGTGCGGGTTCTATAGTGCCACGGTAGATATCAATCAGCTGTGATCTCCCCAGACCCCACTCCTTTCTTGCAGCGATACCCAGCTTTATGCTGAACCATTTTACCCTACCACAAGCCTGCTTCATGTGTTCTCTGAAATTCAGGAATCTGTCAATTATGACACCTAAGTACCTAAGTACCAGTAGGTGTTGTTGGCATCTAATTTTTATATTCCCAAGAGTGAATACCAAGAGTGAAGATCTGCCGAAAAAAAAGGCCTCGGTCTTTTGGGCATTCAAATTAAGTCGGGTTTCAATTGCCCACTGGCAAAAATTATCTAGAGACCGATCAGTTTTCTCTTTTAAGTCCGTGATGGTTTTGCTTTTGCAGAGTAGAAATGTATCATCCGCATAGGCAACAATCTCGCAATCTTCAGGCAGATCTCTTTCGAAAATGGTGCCATATAATATATTCCAGAAACCTGGACCTGACTTTGAACTCTGTGGACAACCTTTGCCGATGCTCCTTTCTAAGTATAAACCAGGTTCGCTGATTTTTGCTCTGCGATCTATAAAGTAAGACTTGGCTAACTTGATTAGATTGTCAGGACAATTTTTTCAGTCAGCCTGCAGATAATAAGCGGCCACCAGGCGTTGTCAAATGCCCCACTTATATCCAAGGCTATGGCTGAACAATAAAGCTTCGATCTTAATGCCTCCCTGATAAACCTGACCGCCTTTGAGATGGCCTTAACAGTTCCTGTGCCTCTTCTAAAGCCAAACTGATTTTGAGTCACCAACTTGTTCCGATAAAAGTGATGGTCAATTCTCGAGATGAGACGACAATCCAACACCTTTCCGGCCACTGGAAGCAACCTTATTGGTCTCAAGTCTTTTATGGATAGCGCTGGTTTGTTTGGTTTACGGATAATCTTGATTAGTTGTTCTTTCCAGCAGGACGGGAATATGGACTTGCTCAAACACTTGTTATGAAGATTAAGAAATGTGTTTGGTCTTAGATGGACACCGAGATTAATCCAATGGAGACCAATACAAACCAAGAAGAGTGCATGAAGTCCAGAGACAAGGTGGATAGACGACATAAAACGACCTGCGGGGAGCCAGTGTCTCCAACTCGCCCAAAACAAAACCACATGGAAAAAGATGGCCTCTTCCATCATGTTTCATGCATGTTCAGAAGTGAACAAATATTTAATAAACAGAAAAAAATAACAAAATCTTATAATAGTAGACTACGTAACGAGAGTTGTAACATTAACGCAACATTAACACCGCTACGCGGAGAGTGCGTAATTCCGCGAGTACATAATTGCCTTACAACTCGAGTTATGTACTATATTTTATTTACGACTACACTAAATTGTTTCTGTTTAATAAGAAAAATATGTTTGATGTAACAAATTTATTTCGTATTAGCTACATTATTTAACATTATAATAAACAAACAGTTGTATTTTTTTATATATTACTGTTGCTCGACATTATTTAGCTTGATAGAAATGAAGAGAAATAATTACTTACCTTATTATTTAATACTTATTTGGGTTAAACTGGAATAAGAGTGCTCATAGATATAGGCAACCCAATGTACGCAATGTAAATTTCCGTTAGTTTGATTTGTGGCACGGGGGAGGGGGGGGCGCTGAACGTATGAGCACGTAGTAGCCGCTATCAACCAATCAACGAATTGTAAACCAAACGCCCGTGCGTGTTATCAATAATAACTTATCATTAATCGCAGATAGTATACTACGTAACGAGGGTTGTAACATTAACGCAACATTAAACACTCTCCGCGTAGCGGGGTGTGCGTAATTCCGCGAGTACTTAATTGCCTTACAACTCGAGTTATGTACTATATTTTGTTTACGACTACACTAATTTGTTTCTGTTTAATAAGAAAAATATGTTTGATGTAACAAATTTATTTCGTATTAGCTACATTATTTAACATTTTAATAAATAAACAGTTGTATTTTCATATATTACTGTTGCTCGACATTATTTTGCTTGATAGAAATGAAGAGAAATAATTACTTACCTTATTATTTAATACTTATTTGGGTTAAACTGGAATAAGAGTGCTCATAGATATAGGCAACCCAATGTACGCAATGTCAATTTCCGTTAGTTTGATTTGTGGCACGGAGGGGGGGGGGGCTGAACGTATGAGCACGTAGTAGCCGCTATCAACCGATCAACGAATTGTAAACCATACGCCCGTGCGTGTTATCCATAATAACTTATCATTAATCGCGGACTGTTACATACGTGTGTGTTATGATGTATTTACATAGTCCACGAACCTTACAATAATGGGCATTTACAATAGTGGTCGTCGATAAAATACATTAATATAACTTAATTTCATTAATTATATTTTTAATAATTTGAAGTATGTATGTAATTTTGATGCATTATATGTCTAGCTATTAATTTCTGCAACTGCAGAATTATTTATAAAAAGATATAAAATTAGTTAAACATCCAAGAATTACGAATTACATAAAAACCAAATCTTAGCGTCAATTTATCTCCCCAAATATATTCAAATATCCTAATAGCATCCGTTTTCCAATAATTCCATGATGTCTCACGTTGTATAAAAAGTGTTTAGCACATTGCGATCCGCGCTACAAATTCTTCCGTGCACACTTCCGTGCCATAATTGATTTAAGACGTCATCAATCATCGACACGTAATGATCTAAAACTTTTCAAGGAGCCGCCGCCCTCACGTGTACACCTTATATAGGTTTTAAGGAAGCCGAATCTCCCTAATTAACACATGTTACCAGATGTAAGTTCATTATGGTTTATGAGAAAATCTGCCAATTTGAATGAAGGGAAAGAATAATAGTTACAGTTTCGAGTTTACATGAGGCATCGGATTCGTTCACACCATTAGTAATCCGATACTTTTTCCGTCCCGACGCAAAATCACTACGTTTAGGATATTTATTGTTTCGTTTTAATAAATGTACAAATGGGCATATCGTAAAGTTTTAAGATCTACAAATGTTTTGACGTTTTTACGAACCTCGTAAAATTATCAAGAACATATTAATTCCTTCCTCAAATAAGCCCCGAAAACCATTAAAATCAAATTTCGCTTCCTTATAAAATTCCTCTCTCCGCAAATTATACTATTTTATTATTTTTATTTAAGTGGAAAGTTGTGTTACATTTACAGATGGTACAATATCAAATTAATGTACTTGGTTGTCGTCTTTCTTATGGCTATAAATCTCGCTTCATATGTATTTTATTTTCTAAATCGTAATATCACATTTCCTTTCTCTAAATTTATTTTTAGAGAAAACGTTTAATAAACGAGGAATTTACAAAAGTTATGTTTCAAGAAGATGTTGAAATGAATGCAACATGTTCAACTAGTGTAATAATCTAGTCCAGTATCAGAAAGTCAATTAAAATTTAATTAAATCGCCATTAGAAGTTATCGATAAGTTATTGCTAGTTGTTGCCGAAATGCAAATTTAGTTTTAAAAAATCATAACTTGAAAAGTCTTTATTTTATGAATAGAATTTAAATGAGTCTTGGAATTTCTTAATTTTTGTAAAAGTAATGTTTCTGTAGTTTATTTTTCTTCTCTCAAACTTCAATTTATATCAATTTTATATCAATTTTATTATCTGATCAAGTTATCGCCGGTTTGGTAAGTTATAAAAACTAGTGGTGCAACAGATATACTGACTTAGCATCAAATTGTGTGCAACTAAAAAGATTAAAATTGGTAACGGTTTTATGATGTTCTAAGCACCCATTATATTAATAAAACATTTATAAAAGTTTTTCGAAAATAATAATCTACCAACGAATTCTCAGCATCAAAAAAAAATAGTAAAAATAGACATCTGCATATTATTTTATTGTCCACTTTTCCTAAAGAACAACAAAATATGTATATAAATGTATATAAAATATATAAAATATGTATATAATGTATGCAACACAATGTAAACTTCAAATTAACGTTAAACAAGCATCAAACTTCTAAAACAAAATGATAATTCAATAGTAATTTTAAAGAATTATTATCGTCGTCGTCGAAATATAATAATCGAGTACCGTCACTGAAGGTACCGTCACTGAACTCGAAAGGGGTCAAAAGTCAAGATTTCTTGAAAATTAAGAAAAATTGTCAAAAAATGCGGAATTTTTCCAATGAAAAATCTTGAAATGTCTTGAATTTTTTCCAATGAATTGAACAAAAAATTAGGTTTTTTTTGACGAGCCTTACCACCCTCGTTCCACCCCCGCAGGGGGCGGCTGTAGGTGCGTTTTAAATTATTCACTTTTTCCGTAAAAACTCCGTTCCTCTTGGGCGTCGAAACGGGAAATGGTCATTTTCTGTTGTAAAACTGAAAAGGCCTTCGACCCGTGTCTGTCTGCCGCTCGCAAGTCCCACATGGCGTCCTCTAGGTGCCAAAAACAGGAGATCGTTTCTAGCACCTTTGAGGAGCAATTTTGGTCCGCGGCTCGATTTTTTTACTGCGTTCTCTTGCCGCGTCGATTTCACGTTTTTTGACGTCAGGCGGAAAAGTACGCGACCGTCGGTTCACCCGGTGCGGCGGAAAATGTAAGCGAAAAAAAACCGTTTTTTATATCACATCTGTGGACGCCGTACTCTTGATTGAAGAGCGCCGTGTCTCCAAACGGGTTCGTTCGATGCAAGATGTTTACCTGCAACGGGCGGTAGAATATTCTGGGACCTGCGGCATCCTATTCCCGCTCTGGGTCAATTTTAATACAAAAATCGGAAAAACGAGCTGTTTTTTTTACCTAATTTGCGGGGATCCCTCTCCTGGAATACCCAACAGTCGGATCGGGACCGGACCGGCAACAATCGATTCGGCATAGTGTCTTTAAGTTTGTTTTGGAGTTTAGTTGCGATTGCGTGCGGGATGGCGCCGGGAGACCCGAAAAACCATATTTTGCAGATGTACGCGACAATCCTCTGGGATTCGCTAAATTAAATAGCAGGACCACGCTGTGGTGGTTTCTGAATATAGAACGAGAGGGTCTAAAAGGCGATAGGAACGACGCATCGCTCGATCGCATTTGGGGGTCTCGACGCCCGTCCAAACTCGAAACGAATTTTTCAAAATTGAGCAAATTGAAACCTTCAATATTCGCTGAAATGTTTTAGAATTGTATTGCTCTTTTCAGCGATTATAGCCCCACGTGTCTACTTTCGAACGACACCAGTCTCGGCGCATTACACCTCCGGGGACATTCCGCAGGCTTCAATTCGCGAAGTCACTTTTTTTCACCTCTTCAAACGGAAACGCGAAAAAGAAAATTTACATTTCCAGTCCAACAAGTGCATGCCCGGTGAAAAGGCCAACAGTATGGCGTTTGAATTTCTCTAATCCATCAACGGATTCGCACTCCAGGTCAAAAATACTACGACCATTGCTTGCCGCTGAATCGCCAATTTACACTTACAGCTGATCATTCTGACACTATTTTCGCTCAGGTTATGTGCATATGTATGTCATTGTTGAAGTTTATCCGTTTATGATTATTCGTGTAATTAAGAGAAGATAAAATTAAAAAAAAGAATTTAAATCAAAATTCTGATTTTTCGCTCATTGTTAGGTTGAAATTCAAATCAAATGCAAAGAGATATCTTGTAATCTCTAAATTGCTGATTTCGGCGACTCTGGCTCTTGATTAGCAACACATAGCAACGTCAAAATTCGCAATTTTTCACAAATTTCTACAAGAAAGCAAAGATGTTACACTTTTATTTTAGCAGATTCTTAAAATTCAGACCATTTTACATCAGAAACAGTTGCTTCCGTTCACATTTGAATTTAATAATTTATTTCATAAACCGCAATATTTACGAGTTTTTTTTTTGAAAATAATTGGAGCTTTTAAATTGAATTTAGATTCCAACGGTACAACACGCGTCTTCCTCGGATGTATAGCAACAGAGTTATTGGCGAAAAACTCAGTATTACCATTTCACTGCGGAAGGAACAACCTTTCAATATTTATCTGCAATTTCGATCCAAATTCGAATACAACTCATCAAGTTCTATTAAAATATGCTGCATGAATTTTCTGCGGCTGACGGTCCAGACGTGGCCGACGTTTGAAATCTCCCTCCAACTGTTTACTTGATTTTCAAACATTTGCGTTTTTCATTTCCCTACATTTCTAATAAATTCTTCTAGCATGAATCGATAGAGTAATCTTTCCTCTACCAGCGGAGCAAATTTTATCATTCCTTTGCAAACCGTTTTACCAAGATTTTTTTTAAATGCAATTCATTTGCCAGGATTCGGGATGGGTAGCAACGGTTGCATAGTTAACTCCGCCCCACAGAAGTTTCCTTCCATTTTCCGTGGTGAATGGTGTCCGGGAAAATTTTATTTCTCAGATTTGTTAAACTTGGAAAGTTCTACATTAGAAACAATTGAATATTCTTGCAAATTCACACTCTTACTTGAGAAAAAGTAAGCTCGGCCATATTTGATTAGAGTTTTTACTGATTTTATAAAAGAAAACTATTGTTTTACAAATTTCCGATTGGACATTCTGAAAATTCGGCTAATTTTACATGGGGGACGAAGTAAGTTTTTGGGTCATCTGTTGATTTAAAATCCATTTTCCAAACGGTGAGAATTACAGAGAACAGTTAAAAATTTCCTACAAGAACTGTTAAAAATTGCACATTTAATTTGGAATCCAAAAGTGTATTCCGCGACTTCCTAGCATGTATAACAAAAGAGTTATTGTTGAAAAACGATCAGTTCTACCACTTGATGGCTGAAGAAAAAGCCATCTCTAAATTTATCCGGTTTTTCTTTTTAAAATCGAATAGTGCTCATTGAGGCCTATTGAAATGTGCTGCATGAACTCAAAAATGTCCTCTACTTTTCTGCTTCGTCTTCGAAAAATCATATGCCTCATTTCCTTGGGTTTGGATGAAATAATTTTAACACAGATCTATAGAGCGCACTTTCTTTTAACAAACGCATAAAGTTTTATGTAGTTTACATAAGTTTTATATAGAGTGTACATGTTTCTATTGAAATTGACATATTTGTAGTCGATAGACTTGATACAGGATTTTTTTAATAAAGAAATTCTTGCAAATATATATTTTTTTTTTCAATTTTCCGGAGTCTAAGGAACATGCATTTAGCGCTATTTTATAGAGCAGATTTTCATCTAAAAGTTGTGTCATTTTCATTTTTCCAAAGCGAACCGTTTTGGCGGAAGAGCCCATTTAAACCCATGTAAATTGAAAAACGAAATTCAGAGAAGGGGTAGTACCCCTTCGATAAATTTTGGGAGTTTATATTTTTTGCTTCTACGACTAAACCGAAGGTTTTTACAAAATTTGCAAAGAATACTTTTTTGTAGACACCGACGTCTTACATATGGATATCCCAGTTATAATTTTCCATCTAGAGGCGTTGACGAGATATTTCCATAAAATTGTTCACGAGAAAATCATTCTGGGAGCGTTCTAATTTTGTCAACTCATACCTCTGGTGGATACCCACATGCAGCATAAGTTTCATTGAAATCCTTCAAGGATTAATATGTTTTTTCGCAATTTTTGAATATTTTGAAATTTTCGCGTTCGGTTTTGATCGAAATTCCTGTTTGACATGTCTGGATTTGTTGAAAAATTATTTTTGTAAGTTTTACACAACGTGGAACGATAAAATTTCACACATTTGTAGAAAATTAGTCAGTCTATGATATCTCTTAGTTAGTTTTGCCGCCGCCCCTCAAACTCGAACATAACAGAAATTAATAAATTCAAATAACTATAAAGTGTAAACTGCAAGAGATATATTGAAATTTCTTTCAGATCTATATAGATTATACGTATTTCTATTGAAATTGACGTTTTGGTATCTTCGTGACCGATAGCCTGGGCACATAATTTTGTCTAATAAAGAAATATTTATTGAAAACTTGCAAGTATATTTTTTTGTCCAATTTTCCGGAGTCTAAGAAACATGCATTTTGAGCTATCTTATAGAGCACATTTTCATCTAAATGTTATGTCATTTTAATTTTTCCAATGCGAACCGCTTTGGCGGATGAGCCATTTAAACCCATGTAAATTGAGAAACGAAATTCAGAGAAGGGGGTGGTAACCCTTCTAAAATTTTTTCAATTTTATATTTTTTACTTTTGCGACCAAGCTGAAGGTTTTTACAAAATTTTCAAAGAATACTTTTTTGTAGACACCGACGTCTTACATACGGATATCCCGGTTATAATTTTCCAGCTTGAGGCGTTGACGAGTAATTTGCAAATAAGGTTTGATGCAAAAATAATTCCTCACGCCGTCCCCATTGGAGTGGGATCGAGTGAAATTTTATCAGCAGTTACTTCTGGTGGATACCCACATTCAGTAAAAGTTTCATTGAAATCCTTCAAGGATTAATATATTTTTTTGCAATTTTTTAATATTCTGAAATTTTCGTGTTCGTTTTTGATCGGAATTCGTGATTGACATGTCTGGATTTGTTGAAAAAAATATTTTAGTAGGTTTCACACAACGTGGAACAACAAAAATTGACACATTTGTAGAGAAGTAGTCAGTCTATAATATCTCTCAGTTAGTTTTGAAAAATATTTTATCTGGCGGCGGCCGCCGCCCCTCAAACTCGAACGTAACAGAAATTAATAAATTCAAATAACTATAAAATGAAAACTGCAAGAGATGTATTGAAATTTCTTTCAGATTTATATAGATTATACATTTTTCTATTGAAATTGACGTTTTCGTATTTTCATGGCCAATAGCCTGGACACATAATTGTTTTAATAAAGAAATATTCATTGAAAACTTGCAAATTTATTTTTTTGTCCAATTTTCCGGAGTCTAAGGAGCATGCATTTAGCGCTATTTTATAGAGCACATTTTCATCTAAATGTTGTGTCATTTTCACCTTTCCAAAGCGAACCGTTTGGCCGATTTTTTTTTTATAAATGTAAAAAAATCAAAAACGAAATTCAGAGAAGGGGAAAATTATTTTAGTAAGTTTCATACAACGTGGAACAATAAAATTTTACACATATGTAGAGAATTAGTCAGTCTATGATATCCCTCAGTTAGTTTTGCAAAATATTTTATCTGGCGGCAGTCGCCGCCCCTCAAACTCAAAGTCGCACACGAGGTAAGACATTCAAATAACTATAGTTTGAAAACTTGGACAGTTGTATTCAAAATTCTTTCAGTTCGGCGTTGCTTATAGATCTTTCTATTGAAATTTGGTATTCTCGTGGCCGATAGCCTTGACACATAATTTATTTTTTCTGACCAAGACCACATACCCGCGGCACCGCGTATGTGGTCTTGATATATCTGGTCTAAACTAATCTGGTTTTAATTAACCCCATCAGATGAGATAAATCATGTCCACATACGCGCGGCAGCGCGTGTGTGGCCTTGATTTATCTGATGAAGACCAAGACGCGCGGCAGCGCGAGATCTCGATTCAATATAGGTCAATGTGAAAAAGGACCGTTGGTTTAACCCCCGTAGATTAGGTTTCCCGCCGCGAAGCGGACAGATAAATCAAGACAACATACGCGCGGCAGCGCGACCTGTCGATCCAATATAGGACAGTGTTGCAAGGACCGTTGGTTTAACCCCGGATAGATTAGGTTGCCCGCCGCGAAGCGGACAGATAAGTCAAGACAAGATCCGAGCGGCAGCGCGAACTCTGGATTCAATATAGGTCAATGTGAAAAAGGACCGTTGGTTTAACCCCCGTAGATTAGGTTTCCCGCCATAGAAATCCAGACCACATACGCATCCCTCGAAGTCAAACCGGAACTGATACTAATGGATTCAAATAGCAACAACTCGAAAACTGAAATAGATATAATAAAAACTCTTTCAGATCTATTAAGATCATAGATATTTCTATTGAAACAATTTGACCATTTTGGAATTTTCAGGGCCGATAACCTTGACACTGGATTTTTTAAATAAAGAAATACATGAAAATTAAATCAAATTTGACATTAACGTCAGTTGAGTAATTTATTGGTTATTATTTTTTTTTGTGAAACTTTAATTAACATAATTTTGCTAAGTGTTGCTAATTGTCTAAAAGCAAACTTACTATAATTGGAGGAGTGATATTGGAAATGAAGAGTTGCCAACCCTCATAAAAGGAGGTTACTATATATGATGAAGTGAAGTTAGTAACTAAGGCTTGCAATTTTGACGAAAAAAAGACAACAATGTAACTTTAACAAATAGTTG
Source organism: Phosphuga atrata (assembly GCA_944588485.1). Classification (NCBI taxonomy): domain Eukaryota; kingdom Metazoa; phylum Arthropoda; class Insecta; order Coleoptera; family Silphidae; genus Phosphuga; species Phosphuga atrata. Next base: position 6,235,370 of record OX155901.1, read on the forward strand.
GTGAGATTATGTTTGAGTATGTTGGTAACTCAAAAACACAAGATACCAACTTGATTAAAACAATATGTTGGTTATGTTGAACGTCAAAGTTGACAACATCAATGCCACTTAATCAATTTAAAGGTTATGAAAGTTTTAGTGAGATTTTCAGTAACTTTTTACTCCACAGTTGTTTTTTTATCGTCCATGTTGTACACCTTAGTAACTAATATCACATCGTTAGATATAGTAACCTTTTTATGAACGTTGGAAACTTTTCATTTCTAATATCACTCCTTAAATTAAAGTCACTTTGATTTCAGACAATTGGTAACATTATATGTTTAAGTACAACTCAAAAGTGTTTGATTATATTATTTTACAAACCTGACAGCATTAAAATCATTTGAGACGGATGAATTATTAGTTAATATTCTGTGCAGTAGGAGTTGTACATCTTGCAACTCATACAACCTTAGCTGATGCGCTTTCTACAAGAATCGCGCAGCTCGCAATTCTGATTACTCTTTCATATACAAATGTCAAAATTCATTATACAATTTCACCCTCATCAATTATTCCACCTTTAGCAACTATTCCATTCTTTTCAACTGTTCCATCCACAAAAACTATTCCATTCCGAAAAATACGATCCACATGTACTAGTTGAAATATTATTGCGGTTTTGGATTTTGCAGGACGTCTACGCTTCCTTTCTTGTCGGATGTTTTTCACATCCAAAGGCGGAGCTGTATATTTCAAGCTGATTGCTAGACCTAGAACATGTTTACATATATATTTTTTGAAAAACTCTGGACAATTGCAACTAGCGTTTATCCATTCGGTTTTTTGTTTTGGCATTATAACTTTCTATACATTTTTTTTTAATTCAGCGAAGGTTTCCCATTGATTCTCTCACTGTACGCCTACATCCTTATTCCCTCCGCCTGGTAATAAATCGGTGCTGTTTTCTGAAACACTGTGTAACACCTTAACTTTCTTGTCTAATTTTGCCCAATGTTATGCTTTAGCACAATCACTAAGCTTAACAGAAGGAGCGTTTACAAAAGATTCCTCTGTATTTCTGTGGGAACATTCGTTCACCAACTTAGATGCCACAACCAGAAATCGAGATAAAGGCAAGCGTTCGCGCAAAGTATTACTATATTTTATAAATATCTGTCCAAGCAATATGTGGAAATAAAAGAATGCGAGAGGAAATATGACGGCTTCTACAGGCATAAGAGGAAAAGAAAATGGCGGGTTTCAAAATTAATGGGAATGTAAGGGCGCATTATTAAAGACTATACTTGCCGCAGCGACCCCGTGAAGTGATCAAGCGGCGTTCACGTGATAGTTCGTAGGTTTTTTTTCACAATATTACATTGAACTACAAGCTGTTACATTAAGAAACATTTATTAGTTTTGATGACTGGTAGGAAGTGTGGAAGTAGAGAGTGCAGGATGTACTCTCTACTTGATGACACACGCTGCTCTATGTTTCTCCATTGGGGTTTTTTAGTTTTGGACAATTAGGTTGTGCGGAACCGTGCTTGCAGATCCACCGGCTTGAATTTCTTCAATCTCCATATGATTGATCCTTGATCTAGCAAGCTGTGTGCCAGCGGGTTTGGGTGGTCTTTGAGTGGCTTCTCGTAGTTGGTGCATAGCTTTTGACCTATATTCTTAACCGTGTCAATTCCAAGGTCTTTGTGTAGCGTGGCATTGGTCACGTACCATGGAGCATTCGCTAGGGTTCTCAGCGTTTTGGATTGGAATCGCTGTAGGATCTCCATGTTGGAGTTGCTGGCCGTACCCCAGAGCTGAATACTGTAGGTCCAGATTATGGTCTTGTATATGAGGACTTTATTATGCAGGGATAGCTTAGATCTCGTTCTTATGAGCCAGTACATTTTTTTCAGCCTTACATCCAGTTGTTTTCTCTTCTTCCTAATATGTTTCGCCTGCGGTCCATGAGCATGCCTAGATATTTTACTTCTTCAACTTTCGGGAGTGGTTCGTTGTTGAGTGAAACCGTTGGGCAGTCTTTTTTCTGGTGATAGTGAAGGCAATGTGGATAGACTTTGTATTATTAGCCTTCATTGGCAACCTTTTGAGCTTTCTTTGGATCTTGTTGAGTCAGCTTTGCAGTGATCTTGAAGCTGCGTCTGGATTTTCATGAGTTGCCAAGATAGCGGTGTCGTCGGCAAATCTAGCAACCATGGTGTTGTGGGCTACAGGCAGGTCAGGGGTGAGTACACCTGGGTGCCACACTTTGTCAAAGGCCTGTTCTATGTCGAGGAATGCTGCAGAACTTTATTCCTTTCATTCCAGCGTGTTAGCTATTGTGTTAAAGACCCGATTCACTTGCTCTATCGCTGAATGCTTAGATCTAAATCCGAATTGATGTTCTGGGACAATGTCAAGCTTGTCAATCTATTGTCGTATTCTTCCAAGCAGTAGTCTTTCAAATAACTTTGATGTTATGGGCAGGAGGCTTATGGGGCGATACGATTTAATCACTTGGTGGTTTGCCAGGTTTCTGAATCATTATGATTTGGGCGACTTTTCATTGGCAAGGTATGTGTGATGTACGAATTATAGCATTAACTAATTTGGTCAGGAATACTATGCCCTTCCTTGGTAGCTTCTTGAGGATGGTGCCTGTGATCAGGTCGTATCCAGGAGATTTATTCACATTGACCTCTTTGTGTATCATGTTGTTTACTTCCACAGGAGAAATATGCCTGATGGGTAGGGAAGTTCCTTATCTAGGAAGTCTTCTATATCTCCATCGTGTTGTTGGGCTGGAAATGGAAATGTTCTGCAAATATTCCGGCTTTTTCGGCGTCACTTTGAGCCCATTCTCCACAGGCTTTCCTCATAGGTGGTATATGGTTTTGTGGATGGTTAATTCTTTAAGTTGCTTTCCAAAGTGCGTAATCCGTAGCATTTGTATTTGTTAGGTTTATTAGATATTGTTCCACATTGTAGTTATTGTAATCGATGATTAGTTTCTTTAATTGTTGGGATAATCTATTTAATCGTCGTTTATCAGCCGGGCTTCTGCTCATCTGCCACTGTCGCATTGTTCTCCTTTTTTCGGTAATTTTTTGTTTTATATCGTCAAGATATATATTGGTCGTGGGGGTGTCACTTGTATCCAAGGTGCCTTCTCATGCAGCCTTTTGAACTATTTTGATGAAGTGTTCGGTTGCCTCATCTATATCGAATTCACTTTTTAGAGGTACGTTTAGTTTAATGCGTTTACCGATTATGTCACGGAGCGTAAGCCAGTTTGTATTTTTGTTGTGAAGTGTCGGTCGCTTATCAAACTCCACTACTCAATGTCACCAATCCTGGGGTGTGGTCGGATGAGAGATCGACACTTGTTTCGGTGTGTGTGAAGGGTTTAGCTATTCCCTTGGTTACAAAGAAGTCGAGTACGTCTGGAATTTTATTTCTGTCGGTTGGCCAGTAGGTTCGTTTTCTTGTTGAAAGTTGGTTACAATTTAGTGAAGTCAATGATTTTAGTAGTTGTCGGCCTCTAGTTGTACCCAACCTAGATCCCCATAGGGGATGTTTGGCGTTGTAATCTCCTCCAGCTAAAAAGCGAGGACCCAGGCTGTGGAAGAACTCAGCGAACTTGTTGTCTTTTATATTATGTCATGGAGTACAGTAGACTGCAGCTACTACAATAGATCCGAATTTCGCATCTTCGATGGCTATACTAGTCGCTAGTAACTAGTGAATTTTTATATGGCTTTTGTCAGTAATGTGAGTTTCGTCGACCAGGAAGATGTCTATTTTCTTTTTGTTTAAGAATACGGCCAGCTCCTGACGGTGTTGGACTAGGCCGTTGGCATTCCATAAAGCTAATCGGTAGGACGTGAATTATTTGTCCGCAAACTTTGTCAATACTGCTGTCAGTAGGTTTAACATAGTTTTTAAGAGCTCGTTTTGCTGCATAATTGCTGTCCTAAATTCGTTGTATGATTTGTCGAGAATGTTTATAATTTCTGAGTTTTAAATATTCATTTAAGAATAGTAAACTCAATAAAACAACCTCAAAGTCGCTATCAGAATCAGAAAACATGACTTATAGACGCACTAGTGCACCTTCTGAGAAATTACAAAAGCGTCTGATGCAACATTAAAGTTGCATACGCGGGAGGAGTGTGCACACCAATTCTCCCACGTTACATCGCGCATACGTTGCGTAGGTGGGAACAGTGTGTCTCTACCTTCACTCTATCAACTTTTCGGTAGATCTACCACCTTTTAGTATCTGGCCCAAATCTACTACCTTGAAAAAAAATCTACCAACTTTTCAAGTTTCTGAAAATTATAATTTTGTTCCTGTAAAAATTATAATGCCTTCACTTTCTTTTTACGAATTTTTCTTTCTACAGGGATCCCCATGTCAATTTTTATTTGAAATATTTGAAAAACTATCACAATTATTGTTGCTAATTATTTAAAAATTCTTTTATTATTAATTTAAACTTACAATTCATTTTGCATTATATATTTTTTAATTGATTCTAAGTGATGATGTTACAAGAAATTTAGGCTTGTCCTTTTATTTGAGCGTGTATTCTTGATATATAAATTTTACTTTCAACTTTGCTAGATTTCTAGTTAATATTTAAGTATTTTCGTTATTTTATAATCAAAATTTCGTAATTTGGGGGGGCGTTATTAACTTTAGCATATCACAGGTGGGGGGTTGTAGGTCCCCCATCGGGCGCCTCCCCAGGTGGCGGATAGGGGGATGCCTCCTAGATATAGGTAGTACCGGGGAAATCAAATACCCGGGGCGGACCAAAAACCTACAAATGTAGCGTCTGCACTCAGAATGAGCGGCTACATATCCGCAGCGTCTGTTCCAGATTAGGCGGCTTCAACAGCGTGTGACCCAGAATGGGCGGCTGATTTAAATCCTGTAAACAAGAGGCTGGTTTGGAAGCTATAGCTGGCAGCCCCAGCACCAAACTACGGCCACAGTGGGCTAATAACCTGCTTGGCCTAAACTATGCTATTAATGAAACCTCTACAACACAAATCCGGACGGACAAAACGAAGACAACACTGGCTACACTTAAGGAAAAGTTACGTTTTGGATGCTGGAACGTAAAAACTCTATACGAAGCATCAAAACTGCATCAAGCGGTGAGAGAATTAAATAACTACAACATCTCAATTTTAGGCTTATCAGAAGTTCGCTGGCTTGGCAAGGGGGAGCTCAACTTACAATCTGGGGAGCTTTTCCTGTACAGTGGCAAAGAAACTGGGTCTCATGAAAGAGGCGTTGGTTTCATAATTACTAAAAAAGCCAGAAAGAGCCTAATTTCATGGAACCCCATTGATGACAGAATAATTACAGCAAGGTTCCACACTAAATACAGAAATATCACCTTTGTACAATGCTATGCACCCACAAACAGTGCGAGTGCTGAGGAAAAAGAAAATTTCTACGATATCCTTGAAAGTACGTTAAGGAAGATAAACAGAGGTGATATCACCATACTCATGGGTGATCTCAACGCTAAGGTCGGGACAAATAACAGTAACCTAGAAGACATCATGGGTAAAGAAGGATGTGGGGAAAGAAACGAAAACGGTGAACTATTCACGAAACTCTGTTCAACATCAGACCTAGTTATAGGTGGAACAGTGTTCCCACACAATCAAATCCACAAAGTCACATGGATGTCCCCCGACAAGAAAACCCAGAACCAAATTGACCATATTGCCATATCGATAACATGGCGGAGATCCCTACTTGATGTCAGAAACAAAAGGGGTGCAGACATTGCCAGCGATCACCACCTTCTGCTCGGCACTTTCAGAATCAAACTGGCCGTACCAAAGAAACCTAAACAATCAAAGAGAGTTAAGTTCAACCTACACAAACTGCGCCAACCAAACTGCAAAAAAGTTTTCCTAACAAACCTGCATGAAAATGCAGACCAAAATCCCATAACATCTTGGGATGGCTTAGCCAAGACACTACTCGAATCGGCCAAAACAACCCTTGGCACAAAGGAAAGAAATCGAAAAGACTGGATCTCAGACCAAACATGGCAACTTATACAAGACAGAAAGGATGCGAAGAAACTGGTACTCCAGTGCAAGACTTCGATGACAAAAAATGATGCAATCTGGAGATATACACAACTATGCAAACAAATTAAAGCATCTGCCAAAAAAGACAAGCAAATATGGATTGACCTGATATGTGAGCAAGCAGAAGAAGCAGCCAAAAATAAAAACTCGAGGACTCTTTACACACTGACAAACAAGCTCTCCAAAAAGCACACAAAGACCACAAATATAGTTAGAAGCAAAGACAACCGCCCACTGACCACCCCAGAAACTTAGCTCGATAGGTGGAAGGAATACTTTGCTGATATGCTCAGCTCACCCACGGAAGACGAACTTGAGATAGCTCCAGAAGACAATGCAAATGAACAGCTGAATATAAAAATAGACGCGCCTTCAAAAACAGAAATACTAAATACCATCAAGCAGCTGAAAAACAACAAAGCGGCAGGGGTAGACAACATACCTGCCGAACTAATCAAGGTAGACCCTAAATGGATTGCACCTCTACTTGCAAAAATAATAAAAGGGATCTGGACAAACCAAGAAATTCCAGCAGAAATGAAACATGGTCTCATTATCAAACTGCCAAAGAAAGGAGACCTAACGCAATGCAAAAATGGGAGAGGAATAACGCTGTTAAACACCATAAACAAAATTATTGCAAGTGTAATCCAACATAGGCTGGCAGAAGCTTTCGAACCCATACTGCGTCCAAACCAAGCAGGCTTCCGCCCAAACCGCTCATGCATAGACCACATAAATTCAACAAGAATAATTATAGAACAATCCGTTGAATGGCGATCGCCACTATATCTTGTTTTCATCGACTTTGAACGTGCTTTTGACAGCCTATCCCACTCTGCTATATGGAAGATACTACGGACAAGAGGCGTGCCAACAAAAATCATCGACACGATTAGAGAACTGTACCATGACGTATCATGTAGTATCCTGCATAGCGGAGCACATAGCAACCTTTTTCCGGTGAGATCAGGAGTGAAGCAAGGATGTGTGCTCTCTCCCTTGCTTTTTAACATTGCTCTTGACTATATCCTGGAAAAGTCTTGCAGACCAAACGATGGTATTCGATGGTCTCTTTACTCTAATCTCAAAGATCTCGAATACGCAGACGTCATTTGCCTTTTTTCGCATACCTATGAAAGTATGCAAAGGCAACTCACCCTACTATCAGACATGGCACAGAAGATAGGGTTGAAAATAAATGTCTCAAAAACAAAAGCGAATGCACACAAATAACGACGCACCGTTTCAAATAAACGACCAACCAATTGAGAATGTAGAAAAGTTTCAGTATCTAGGAAGCATTCTCAACGAGACGGGCGGAACAGACCTAGACATTCTAAACAGAATTCAAAAAGCACAGATGGCATTCAGGCAACTAAACACAATATGGAGGCCCAACATCATAATAACAAAGAGCAAGCTGCGTTTATATAGAACAAACGTCAAAGCAATCCTCTTATATGGATGTGAGACCTGGAAAAACACTAATGCCACAAAACATAAACTTCAGGTTTTCGCCAACAAATGTCTACGAATCATCCTCAGAATCTTCTGGCCACAGAAAATTACTAATGAGCAACTTCTTAAACGATGCGGAGAAGAAACAATAGAGCACGACATTAAGAAAAGAAAATGGGGATGGATCGGCCAAATTCTAAGAAGAAAACCAGACGACATTGCAAGGGCAGCACTAGACTGGAATCCCCAAGGAAAGAGACGACGAGGAAGACCGGCTCAAACATGGAGGAGAACAGTGTTAGATGAACTAAAAGCCCAGAAAACCTCTTGGAGTGAAGCCAAAGCAATGGCCTAGAATAGGGTCCAATGGAGGGTGCTTATGGAGGCTCTATGCTCCACCTAGGAGTCGGAACCCATATATATATATATATATATATATATATATATATATATATATATATATATATATATATATATATATATATATATATATATATATATATATATATATATATATATATATCACATGTGGGCGATGAGACAAATAAGTTTGAGAAACACTGATTTAGAGTTTAATTATAATTCCATTGTAAATATTTGGTATATTATAACAAAGAATCTATAAATATACAAAATGTCAATGCCAGTTTAAAAAGAAAAAATCAAATAAACATTAATAGGAATCAAGAGGCGCAGATAGAAAAATATTCCTTTGTTAGCCAATATTTGGCATCTAACGTGTTATTCGGTTGAAATTCATTTGCAATTATCAATACGTCGCTGTGATATAGCGCACACGCAGACACAACAGTCGTTTGCACTTAAAAAAGTAAAACATGTAGATAAATGGCGCGCGTTTCTTACCATATGTAGTTCGAGATGCTCCTTGGAAATCAATTACCAGCTTTTGAGAGAAATAGAGTGATAGCTAGAGAGAGAGAGAGAGAAGAGCCACTCCAATACCACTTGATTAATTTAATCAGAACCAAGAAAGCAGTAATAATCTCGCGTTATTAACCGACACTACAAATAAGTCTTTGTAGTCAACAGATACAGTGCACCGGCGCTCATAATAATCCTCAAGATTTAACAATTTCGGGTAATATACACCGGGAATTTCTCCCGGACGAAAGCAAACGGAATAAAAACGTTAAATTACTCGAAGGTAATTATTTGTAATTACACGAAAATGTCACTGGAAAAAGTGATCAGCTTATGACCACACCGCGCTTCGCAATTATAAAGGGAATTAAATGCTGTTTAATTATTTGTTTTGTTGCGCTAGAGTCATTTACGTTGCTTAGGAGTTTACTTATTTGCAAATTGGTTAATTCTCTTACGTTTACAAAGGTTTATTCGAAAATCTGGATTTAATTAGGTTACGATTCAATTGTGTGATTCCAATACGGAATGTCTTCAATAAATCCTAACCGGAATAGTAACTATTTTACTATTCATTGAATAGCTTAATAATCTTAATAATTCGACTAATAAGATAATAAATTAATTTGCAGCTGAGAGAAATTGATGGCTAGGATCCTAACAAAAATCATTATGCGGGCAACCAACAATATGCTCTTAAAAAACTTCTTTAAGCGCTTAAAGCTTTTTAACAAAAGCATTTGTACTACAAATATGAATTCTCTACAAATTCTCTACAAATATGAAAATGTGCTCTACATAAATAATATAAACCTTTATGGGCGTCAATAATAATTCTTGGGCCTCTTCTAGAGCCCAGTATAAGAAAAATGTCCCTAAAAAGATGTGATCAAAAGCGATTCCTAATTGTATGTACAGCCCTTAAAAAGTGGTGGCCGCACACAAGATTGTTGCTAATATCTCAGACTGTTTCTGACTGTTCAAGGTTGTTTATAACCAGTGTTCCCTCTAATTTTTGATAGTGCTGCGCGGTCCAAAGTCGAGTGTGAGCAAAATAAAATTAAACTAAAAATAAATTGCGCATTTTTTTTTACTTTTATTTATTCAAACCATAATATCAAATATCAAAGTAATAGTTTTGAATATATTCAAAGAAAATTTATTATTTTGTCTTCTGACTTTCGTACTAACTAATTGTTTTTAAATTCGGTTTTTATTATTTGCCTATTTGATAAATTTTCTGCTTGACAACTTTTCTGTGGGTATTTGTACAAAGATGAAAGCTCTTCTAATATGATTTTGAGAGTAAAAATTGCTACCAGATATTGAGAATCCGTCAGAATTTTTGCACTATATTTACAGATAGCATAATTTCGTTCCAAAACTTGACAATAGTCAATTAGAACATCGTAATTTTTGCACTATACTACTATGGTAGTTTGGCAAACTACCTTACTTCATTGATTAGTTTAAATGTTATGGCATCATGTGTAGTTGTTTGAGCTAAATCTTCAAATTTTCGCTTTCCATATTCGATCGGTGAAACATTGTGTAAACAATTCAGACTAAATTTTCTGCATAACAGGTACATTTTGCAGCTACCCCATTTTTCTTTAACCCATTTTTTTATTTTTTTTGTTACAAATGCTGTCGACTTTAAAAAAACAAAAAAATACAGTTTTGTAATTTATATCATTATCATGATATTTAAAATCTAAAATTAGTACTTTTGTACACAAATATCGGTGCATTCGTGTACAATTAATGTATGGAAGGTTGAATTTTCATTTCTTCAAAAACATTTTTTTCCAGGATATTGTTTATACATTCGGTGTATTCAAAAGCATAATTTTGAATTCGCCAATTTTGTGGCAACTTAATTTTTCCTTCCATATGTTAATGGATCTTACGAACGGTATTCGTTATTCAGTTAATACGCATAGCCAATATTACATTTTAGATTAATACATTAACTTTCTCAAAATCAGATTTTGACAGTTCTCGTTTTTCTCTTTTTTCCGTGACGTTCTTCAGGTGTTTCCATTATCATTTCAACATTTTTTAAATTAACATTTTTTCAATATTTGTGGTTTATTAACAGCTTCTTTGTGCTGTTTTTGAATAATATGTCGTTTTAAATAATCCATTTATGTACTTAATATATTAATTAATCATTTTTCTTCCGAAATTTCCCCAATTTCTAAGATAAAATCAATGTCTCGTTATTTAAGTGCGCGGAAACTTAATTTATGTGCGCACATTTTAAAATATCAGGAAAACTGCTGCGCATCTGCGCACCCGCGCAGCTTAACGGGGACATTGTTTATAACCAACTTGGCAAAACAGAAATCACTAAATCGTAACTTTAGTTTAAAATTTTATTTGAAATATTCAAAATTTCGTTTGGTTTTCGAAATTTTTACAAATCTTTGAGCAAAAAAAGTGTAAATTATTTTTTTTTAAATTATAAAAATAATTTTTATTTTGCTTAATTTTATTTAAGTTAATTATCAGCAACAAAGACAAAAAATCACTAGCTAACCAAGTTTCTTATTTTATCTTCAAATTATTCGTCCATCTCAGTGTATCCAAGTTCACACAAACACTATTGTTTTCATAGAACTTATTGGACTCTTCAAAAATAAAAAAAGCAGATATCTATCACAAATTGGAGCTTCCTTTTCCAATTTTTTTAACCGTTATTTTTCAAAGACTAACTTAGTTATCCTCGATAGAATATAATAAAAAAGGCAACAAGCAAGAGATCGCCAGTCCGATATAGCTTACATATGACATCTAACTGTAAACCCCTTGATTCAACCCTCGATTAACCCTTAGCCGACACTAAATCTTACTAATTATTATATTGCAATCATAATATATTATCTGATGATTGTTTTTACCTGCATAGTTACCAAACGTTTCTATCTATTTTCTAAGTCGTAAATATCTATAAAGTATGTCAAACGAAACTAGATATACAAGAGTTGACATATAAGATTAGACATACAAGACTAGAGAAACAAGACTAAGACAAAATTAGATCGGCAAAACAAGACAGACAAGAGGAGACTGACAAAACTAGACAAATAAGACTAGACAGATAGGACTGGACAGACTAGACAAAAGAGACAAGACTAGACAGACAAGGCTGGACAAACAAGACTGGAGAGAAATGACTAGAGAGAAAAACTAGACAGACAAGACTAGATAGACAAAACTAGACTGACAAGATTAGACATCAAGACTAAACAGGCAAGACTATACAGACAAGACTAGACAGACAAGATTTGACAGTCCAAACTAGACAGACAAGACTAGACGTCAAGACTAGACAGGCAAAACTAGACAGACAAGACTGGACAGACAAGACTAGACATATTTAGTTTCTCGCCTACTTTCCTGGTACGTTTGCTCCAGTTTCTCCCTTTCCTCCCGATGGTCCTTCATTCTTTTACATAAGATTCCCGCTTCGTTGTTAGAGTTTCTACTGGATTTATGTACATTCCTTATTTACTTACTATTTACTACTTATTTGTAGACTGGACAGACAAGACTTTTTTTTTCCACCTTGGCTTTAGTATGCGCCACCATGGTATCGCATATTATGCATTCATTCAGGGAGGGCAGCCCGGACGGTTTTACTGAAAAACCGCCCTAGTTGTTGTCTCCCCGACCAGGAATCGAACCCGGGTCTCCCGCATTGAAAGGCGGGTATGTTGTCAATGTATGGTTTGATCGAGAGTTCGCGCTGCCGCACGACAAAGTTGCAACGACCGGTGGTTTCACCTTGGTTAGATTAGGTTGTCCGCTGCGAAGCGGGAAGATAAATCAAGACAACATACGCGCGGCAGCGCGAACTCTCGATCACATGCGCGCGCAGCGCGCATGTGGTTTGATCGAGAGTTCGCGCTGCCGCACGACAAAGTTGCAACGACCGGTGGTTTCACCTTGGTTAGATTAGGTTGTCCGCCGCGAAGCGGGAAGATAAATCAAGACAACATACGCGCGGCAGCGCGAACTCTCGATCACATGCGCGCGCAGCACGCATGTGGTTTGATCGAGAGTTCGCGCTGCCGCACGACAAAGTTGCAACGACCGGTGGTTTCACCTTGGTTAGATTAGGTTGTCCGCCGCGAAGCGGGAAGATAAATCAAGACAACATACGCGCGGCAGCGCGAATTCTCGATCACATGCGCGCGCAGCGCGCATGTGGTTTGATCGAGAGTTCGCGCTGCCGCACGCATGTGGTTTAAACTTTAACTTCGTAGATCCAAACTTTTATGGTACTCTCGGTCCAATGTAGAACAAAGTGGCAACGACCGGTGGTTTTACCTTGGTTAGATTAGGTTGTCCGCCGCGAAGCGGGAAGATAAATCAAGACAATATACGCGCGGCAGCGCGAACTCTCGGTCCAATGTGGGACAAAGTTGCAACGACCGGTGGTTTCACCTTGGTTAGATTAGGTTGTCCGCCGCGAAGCGGGAAGATAAATCAAGACAACATACGCGCGGCAGCGCGAACTCTCGGTCCAATGTAGGACAAAGTGGCAACGACCGGTGGTTTTACCTTGGTTAGATTAGGTTTTTATATGGTCTTAAGAGTACCGCCTATATGGTCTAAAATAAGATAAAGTTGCAAGAAGTATTGAGTTAACCTGAGTTAAACCAATTAGAATGAAATTAGAATTAAAAATTAAATTTATATTTCAATGTTGTTGTAAGTGCATGTGAAGAAATTGTATATTGAATGTTTACCAGAACAAGGTAAAATAAAAAGATAAAATTGGCAACGTCGGTTGGGCTTCTCCTGCACTTTTTGTTTGACAAGTAATTAGAGAGGTTAGGTAGTGAAGGAAAATATTAACTGTTGCGTCAAAAAAATGTCATTTTTTTCATAAAAACCCGTATATTTTTTTAATAAATCGACGTAGAAGCTTCGTTTTGGCTCTCTAAGTTTGCAAATACACTACGGAGGACGATTAGTAACAGTTATTCAAGGTAAAAATCCGCCAACTCCAAAAAAAATGGCCATTCCCATATTCTTTACAAATTCCGAGGACTGGACAGACAAGACTATACAGGAGGCCTGGCAACGGGCAAACAAGCGATATACGTAAGAAAATTCGCTCGAACATATAGAGAAATCTACGGGCAGCAAAACAGCGAGATACTAGGACAGACAGCGCAAAATAGAAGAGCTTACCTTGGTTTAGTAGAAAACACATAAATTGCTAGGAACCTCAGCAAGCACAAATCTTTTATACCAGACCTTTTGACACTTGTCATTAATTTTTTTTTTTTCAAAGCAATGTAGATTTAAGTTTTGATTTTTCTTTTACTAATTTTTAGCTCCTTTTTTCCCTTGTAGCATTTTGAATCTCAATTGAAGTGTAATGATGGACAACTACAACAAGAGGAAGGAGTCAGGGACAAAAAAGACAAACCTGGAAATTACTGGAAAATCAGAGGCATACCTAAATCCAGTTACGACGGATATAGAAAAACGGCTGAAACAGCTGAAAAAGGAGGAAGAGGTATTTACAGAATTAGGTTTTTACGCATCGATAAAATCGATGATGTATTAAAGACGTACCGGAATGTCCATAAATCCATTAGAACCGCTAACAACGAAGCGGGAATCTTATGGAAAAGAATGAAGGACCATCGGGAGGAAAGGGAGAAACTGGAGCAAACGTACCAGGAAAGTAGGCGAGAAACTGGATCTCTGGGAAATAATTCCGCTAAGAATGCCGAGCGGGAACTCCCCCCAAAACAGAGAGACACACTACCGCAAGTACCAACACCTTTAAAAAGGATAGAACTCATAACGGTACAAAACGTAACACGAGAAAGAATTTTGACATTAGTCGGCATATACATTTACGAGATACTAGTTTTCATGTATAAACACAAATAATATTTCTATACATATCTTCTACATGACCAACACTTACTATATACATCATTACTGATACTTCATTCATCAGAACTAAACTCTACATGCCCTACCAAGGGATATCAAACACAGCAGTAATCTATATAATTACAAACATAAAGTTTTTGAATAAATCAATAACAGGGAACCCATCTTCTTCTTCTTCTATAGCTCTACAGCCCTGGGTGGGCCAAGACTAGATAGACAAGACTAGACAAAGTAGGCTATATAGACAAGACTAGACAGACAACATTAGACAAACAAGATTAGACAGACAAGACTAGACAGACAAGACTAGACAGACAAGACTAGACAGACAAGACTAGACAGACAAGACTAGACAGACAAGACTAGACAGACAAGACTAGACAGACAAGACTAGACAGACAAGACTAGACAGACAAGACTAGACAGACAAGACTAGACAGACAAGACTAGACAGACAAGACTAGACAGACAAGACTAGACAGACAAGACTAGACAGACAAGACTAGACAGACAAGACTAGACAGACAAGACTAGACAGACAAGACTAGACAGACAAGACTAGACAGACAAGACTAGACAGACAAGACTAGACAGACAAGACTAGACAGACAAGACTAGACAGACAAGACTAGACAGACAAGACTAGACAGACAAGACTAGACAGACAAGACTAGACAGACAAGACTAGACAGACAAGACTAGACAGACAAGACTAGACAGACAAGACTAGACAGACAAGACTAGACAGACAAGACTAGACAGACAAGACTAGACAGACAAGACTAGACAGACAAGACTAGACAGACAAGACTAGACAGACAAGACTAAACAGACAAGACTAGACAGACAAGACTAGACAGACAAGACTAGACAGACAAGACTAGACAGACAAGACTAGACAGACAAGACTAGACAGAAAGGGCTAGACTGACTAGACTATACAGACAAGACTAGACAGACAATACTAGTTTGATAAGACTAAACAGGCTGGAGAGACTAGACACACTAGACAGATAAGACTATACAAAGAAGGCTATTTAGATAAGACTAGACAGACAAAACTAGACAAAGAAGGCTATATAGATAGGACTAGGCAGACAAGATTAGACAAATAAGTCTAGACAGACAAGACTAGACAGACAAGGCTAGACTGACTAGACTATAGAGACAAGACTAGACAGACAAGGCTAGACTGACAAGACTATACAGACAAGACTAGACAGACAAGACTAGACAGACAAGACTAGACAGACAAGACTAGACAGACAAGACTAGACAGACAAGACTAGACAGACAAGACTAGACAGACAAGACTAGACAGACAAGACTAGACAGACAAGACTAGACAGACAAGACTAGACAGACAAGACTAGACAGACAAGACTAGACAGACAAGACTAGACAGACAAGACTAGACAGACAAGACTAGACAGACAAGACTAGACAGACAAGACTAGACAGACAAGACTAGACAGACAAGACTAGACAGACAAGACTAGACAGACAAGACTAGACAGACAAGACTAGACAGACAAGACTAGACAGACAAGACTAGACAGACAAGACTAGACAGACAAGACTAGACAGACAAGACTAGACAGACAAGACTAGACAGACAAGACTAGACAGAAAAGACTAGACAGACAAGACTAGACAGACAAGACTAGACAGACAAGACTAGACAGACAAGACTAGACAGACAAGACTAGACAGACAAGACTAGACAGACAAGACTAGACAGACAAGACTAGACAGACAAGACTAGACAGACAAGACTAGACAGACAAGACTAGACAGACAAGACTAGACAGACAAGACTAGACAGACAAGACTAGACAGACAAGACTAGACAGACAAGACTAGACAGACAAGACTAGACAGACAAGACTAGACAGACAAGACTAGACAGACAAGACTAGACAGACAAGACTAGACAGACAAGACTAGACAGACAAGACTAGACAGACAAGACTAGACAGACAAGACTAGACAGACAAGACTAGACAGACAAGACTAGACAGACAAGACTAGACAGACAAGACTAGACAGACAAGACTAGACAGACAAGACTAGACAGACAAGACTAGACAGACAAGACTAGACAGACAAGACTAGACAGACAAGACTAGACAGACAAGACTAGACAGACAAGACTAGACAGACAAGACTAGACAGACAAGACTAGACAGACAAGACTAGACAGACAAGACTAGACAGACAAGACTAGACAGATAAGACTAGACAGACAAGACTAGACAGACAAGACTAGACAGACAAGACTAGACAGACAAGACTAGACAGAGAAGGCTAGACTGACTAGACTATACAGACAAGACTAGACAGACAATACTAGTTTGATAAGACTAAACAGGCTGGAGAGACTAGACACACTAGACAGATAAGACTATACAAAGAAGGCTATTTAGATAAGACTAGACAGACAAAACTAGACAAAGAAGGCTATATAGACAGGACTAGGCAGACAAGATTAGACAAATAAGTCTAGACAGACAAGACTAGACAGACAAGGCTAGACTGACTAGACTATAGAGACAAGACTAGACAGACAAGGCTAGACTGACAAGACTAGACAGACAAGACTAGACAGACAAGACTAGACAGACAAGACTAGACAGACAAGACTAGACAGAGAAGGCTAGACTGACTAGACTATACAGACAAGACTAGACAGACAATACTAGACAGACAAGACTAGACAGACAAGACTAGACAGACAAGGCTAGACTGACTAGACTATAGAGACAAGACTAGACAGACAAGGCTAGACTGACAAGACTAGACTGACAAGACTAGACAGACAAGACTAGACAGACAAGACTAGACAGACAAGACTAGACAGACAAGGCTAGACTGACTAGACTATAGAGACAAGACTAGACAGACAAGGCTAGACTGACAAGACTAGACAGACAAGACTAGACAGACAAGACTAGACAGACAAGACTAGACAGACAAGACTAGACAGACAAGACTAGACAGACAAGACTAGACAGACAAGACTAGACAGATAAGACTAGACAGACAAGACTAGACAGACAAGACTAGACAGACAAGACTAGACAGACAAGACTAGACAGACAAGACTAGACAGACAAGACTAGACAGACAAGACTAGACAGACAAGACTAGACAGACAAGACTAGACAGACAAGACTAGACAGACAAGACTAGACAGACAAGACTAGACAGACAAGACTAGACAGACAAGACTAGACAGACAAGACTAGACAGACAAGACTAGACAGACAAGACTAGACAGACAAGACTAGACAGACAAGACTAGACAGACAAGACTAGACAGACAAGACTAGACAGACAAGACTAGACAGACAAGACTAGACAGACAAGACTAGACAGACAAGACTAGACAGACAAGACTAGACAGACAAGACTAGACAGACAAGACTAGACAGACAAGACTAGACAGACAAGACTAGACAGACAAGACTAGACAGACAAGACTAGACAGACAAGACTAGACAGACAAGACTAGACAGACAAGACTAGACAGACAAGACTAGACTGACAAGACTAGACAGACAAGACTAGACAGACAAGACTAGACAGACAAGACTAGACAGACAAGACTAGACAGACAAGACTAGACAGAGAAGGCTAGACTGACTATACTATACAGACAAGACTAGACAGACAATACTAGTTTGATAAGACTAAACAGGCTGGAGAGACTAGACACACTAGACAGATAAGACTATACAAAGAAGGCTATTTAGATAAGACTAGACAGACAAAACTAGACAAAGAAGGCTATATAGACAGGACTAGGCAGACAAGATTAGACAAATAAGTCTAGACAGACAAGACTAGACAGACAAGGCTAGACTGACTAGACTATAGAGACAAGACTAGACAGACAAGACTAGACAGACAAGACTAGACAGACAAGACTAGACAGACAAGACTAGACAGACAAGACTAGACAGACAAGACTAGACAGACAAGACTAGACAGACAAGACTAGACAGACAAGACTAGACAGACAAGACTAGACAGACAAGACTAGACAGACAAGACTAGACAGACAAGACTAGACAGACAAGACTAGACAGACAAGACTAGACAGACAAGACTAGACAGACAAGACTAGACAGACAAGACTAGACAGACAAGACTAGACAGACAAGACTAGACAGACAAGACTAGACAGACAAGACTAGACAGACAAGACTAGACAGACAAGACTAGACAGACAAGACTAGACAGACAAGACTAGACAGACAAGACTAGACAGACAAGACTAGACAGACAAGACTAGACAGAGAAGGCTAGACTGACTAGACTATACAGACAAGACTAGACAGACAATACTAGTTTGATAAGACTAAACAGGCTGGAGAGACTAGACACACTAGACAGATAAGACTATACAAAGAAGGCTATTTAGATAAGACTAGACAGACAAAACTAGACAAAGAAGGCTATATAGATAGGACTAGGCAGACAAGATTAGACAAATAAGTCTAGACAGACAAGACTAGACAGACAAGGCTAGACTGACTAGACTATAGAGACAAGACTAGACAGACAAGGCTAGACTGACAAGACTAGACAGACAAGACTAGACAGACAAGACTAGACAGACAAGACTAGACAGACAAGACTAGACAGACAAGACTAGACAGACAAGACTAGACAGACAAGACTAGACAGACAAGACTAGACTGACAAGACTAGACAGACAAGACTAGACAGACAAGACTAGACAGACAAGACTAGACAGACAAGACTAGACAGACAAGACTAGACAGAGAAGGCTAGACTGACTAGACTATACAGACAAGACTAGACAGACAATACTAGTTTGATAAGACTAAACAGGCTGGAGAGACTAGACACACTAGACAGATAAGACTATACAAAGAAGGCTATTTAGATAAGACTAGACAGACAAAACTAGACAAAGAAGGCTATATAGACAGGACTAGGCAGACAAGATTAGACAAATAAGTCTAGACAGACAAGACTAGACAGACAAGGCTAGACTGACTAGACTATAGAGACAAGACTAGACAGACAAGACTAGACAGACAAGACTAGACAGACAAGACTAGACAGACAAGACTAGACAGACAAGACTAGACAGACAAGACTAGACAGACAAGACTAGACAGACAAGACTAGACAGACAAGACTAGACAGACAAGACTAGACAGACAAGACTAGACAGACAAGACTAGACAGACAAGACTAGACAGACAAGACTAGACAGACAAGACTAGACAGACAAGACTAGACAGACAAGACTAGACAGACAAGACTAGACAGACAAGACTAGACAGACAAGACTAGACAGACAAGACTAGACAGACAAGACTAGACAGACAAGACTAGACAGACAAGACTAGACAGACAAGACTAGACAGAGAAGGCTAGACTGACTAGACTATACAGACAAGACTAGACAGACAATACTAGTTTGATAAGACTAAACAGGCTGGAGAGACTAGACACACTAGACAGATAAGACTATACAAAGAAGGCTATTTAGATAAGACTAGACAGACAAAACTAGACAAAGAAGGCTATATAGATAGGACTAGGCAGACAAGATTAGACAAATAAGTCTAGACAGACAAGACTAGACAGACAAGGCTAGACTGACTAGACTATAGAGACAAGACTAGACAGACAAGGCTAGACTGACAAGACTATACAGACAAGACTAGACAGACAAGACTAGACAGACAAGACTAGACAGACAAGACTAGACAGACAAGACTAGACAGACAAGACTAGACAGACAAGACTAGACAGACAAGACTAGACAGACAAGACTAGACAGACAAGACTAGACAGACAAGACTAGACAGACAAGACTAGACAGACAAGACTAGACAGACAAGACTAGACAGACAAGACTAGACAGACAAGACTAGACAGACAAGACTAGACAGACAAGACTAGACAGACAAGACTAGACAGACAAGACTAGACAGACAAGACTAGACAGACAAGACTAGACAGACAAGACTAGACAGACAAGACTAGACAGACAAGACTAGACAGACAAGACTAGACAGACAAGACTAGACAGACAAGACTAGACAGACAAGACTAGACAGACAAGACTAGACAGACAAGACTAGACAGACAAGACTAGACAGACAAGACTAGACAGACAAGACTAGACAGACAAGACTAGACAGACAAGACTAGACAGACAAGACTAGACAGACAAGACTAGACAGACAAGACTAGACAGACAAGACTAGACAGACAAGACTAGACAGACAAGACTAGACAGACAAGACTAGACAGACAAGACTAGACAGACAAGACTAGACAGACAAGACTAGACAGACAAGACTAGACAGACAAGACTAGACAGACAAGACTAGACAGACAAGACTAGACAGACAAGACTAGACAGACAAGACTAGACAGACAAGACTAGACAGACAAGACTAGACAGACAAGACTAGACAGACAAGACTAGACAGACAAGACTAGACAGACAAGACTAGACAGACAAGACTAGACAGACAAGACTAGACAGACAAGACTAGACAGACAAGACTAGACAGACAAGACTAGACAGACAAGACTAGACAGACAAGACTAGACAGACAAGACTAGACAGACAAGACTAGACAGACAAGACTAGACAGACAAGACTAGACAGACAAGACTAGACAGACAAGACTAGACAGACAAGACTAGACAGACAAGACTAGACAGACAAGACTAGACAGACAAGACTAGACAGACAAGACTAGACAGACAAGACTAGACAGACAAGACTAGACAGACAAGACTAGACAGACAAGACTAGACAGACAAGACTAGACAGACAAGACTAGACAGACAAGACTAGACAGACAAGACTAGACAGACAAGACTAGACAGACAAGACTAGACAGACAAGACTAGACAGACAAGACTAGACAGACAAGACTAGACAGACAAGACTAGACAGACAAGACTAGACAGACAAGACTAGACAGACAAGACTAGACAGACAAGACTAGACAGACAAGACTAGACAGACAAGACTAGACAGACAAGACTAGACAGACAAGACTAGACAGACAAGACTAGACAGACAAGACTAGACAGACAAGACTAGACAGACAAGACTAGACAGACAAGACTAGACAGACAAGACTAGACAGACAAGACTAGACAGACAAGACTAGACAGACAAGACTAGACAGACAAGACTAGACAGACAAGACTAGACTGACAAGACTAGACAGACAAGACTAGACAGACAAGACTAGACAGACAAGACTAGACAGACAAGACTAGACAGACAAGACTAGACAGAGAAGGCTAGACTGACTAGACTATACAGACAAGACTAGACAGACAATACTAGTTTGATAAGACTAAACAGGCTGGAGAGACTAGACACACTAGACAGATAAGACTATACAAAGAAGGCTATTTAGATAAGACTAGACAGACAAAATTAGACAAAGAAGGCTATATAGACAGGACTAGGCAGACAAGATTAGACAAATAAGTCTAGACAGACAAGACTAGACAGACAAGGCTAGACTGACTAGACTATAGAGACAAGACTAGACAGACAAGGCTAGACTGACAAGACTATACAGACAAGACTAGACAGGCAATACTAGATTGACAAGACTAGACAGTCTGAAGAGACTAGACATACTAGGCAGACAAGACTAGATAGACAAGACTAGACAAGGTAGGCTATATAGACAAGACTAGACAGACAACATTAGACAAACAAGACTAGACAGACAAGACTAGACAGACAAGGCTAGACTGACAAGACTATACAGACAAGACTAGACGAAAATACTAGATTGACAAGACTAGACAGGCTGGAGAGACTAGACACACTAGACAGACAAGACTAAAGAGTCAAGACTAGACAAAGAAGGCTATATAGACAGGACTAGACAGACAAGATTAGACAAACAAGACTAGACAGACAAGACTAGACAGAGAAGGCTAGACTGATTAGACTATACAGACAAGACTAGACAGACAATACTAGATTGATAAGACTAAACAGGCTGGAGAGACTAGACACACTAGACAGACAAGACTATACAAAGAAGGCTATTTAGATAAGACTAGACAGACAAGACTAGACAAAGAAGGCTATATAGACAGGACTAGACAGACAAGATTAGACAAATAAGTCTAGACAGACAAGACTAGACAGACAAGGCTAGACTGACTAGACTATACAGACAAGACTAGACAGACAATACTAGATTGATAAGACTAAAGAGGCTGGAGAGACTAGACGCACTAGACAGACAAGATTATACAAAGAAGGCTATTTAGACAAGACTAGACAGACAAGGCTAGACAGACAAGACTAGACCGACAAGACTGGACAGACAAGACTAGAGAGACAAGAGTAGACATAACAGACTAGACAGACAAGACTAGATAGACAAGACTAGACAGGCAAGACTAGACAGGCAAGGCTAGGCAGACAAGACTAGAGAAACAAGACTTAATTTGATGTAGTCAGTTTTATAAAAAAATAAATGCTGTTGTGAGTAATAAAATTGCTAGATCGTAAATTGAAGGATAACGATCTCGGAGATAAGATAATATTTGCACACGAGTGAGACACCCGAAAGTCCCGAAGTCTGTGGTGGTGCCGCCCTTTTTAGGTGGTTCTGTTTCCTCGACAGCGAGAACTCCAATTTTAATAGCCACCAAATTAAATTTTGAATTGATGAACAGTAACAAGACCACCCAAAACGATGAATAACATTCTTTTAATTTTTCAAACTATTTAGCAAATGTATAGTAATCTGAATCGTCTATTCTTACCAGAGGAAATTACTAAACATGACTTTAATTCTCTGTTTTTACTGTATGTTCAGTATTGTGTCGTTGCATGTGCGATCTTTTCAACATTACTCTCGCTTGTTAAACTCTGTAATCATCCCGTTTAAAGAATTGGTGTTATAGGAAATCATGTTATAGAGAAGTTTTCCTCGGGTAACGTTGGTCTGCGGTTTCCAATTACCGTCCGAGCTGCCCACCTTGAATGATTGCGAAATATGCGAAGCCGGGGTGGCGAATACCAAAAGCCAAAGTGGAATAGGAGGTTTAGGTAACGTTAGTCTAAAGCAGTGGTTCTCAAACTTTTTTTTGCCGCGGCACCCTTCTCGAGCTAAAAATTTCTCGCGGCACCCATGTCGGGCTACACAAATTTCGCGGCTCAGATTTTTTTTTTGACAAATTTTGACTTTTTGGACAAATTTTGTTAGAAGATTTCTTCACGTTTATGTACTAAATCAGACTGAATGATTGAATTCCAGATGTCTGTTTAATTTGTATGGAACCAAGCCGCTGTTAGCAACAATTCTATGACAGATTGCCCTTGCCGTTCCGGTGCTTGTTCGTTCCCAACAGAAACAAAGCCAAACGATATGAGGTAGCTAGGATCATATTTCCTTATTTTTCGTCGGATTATCTTTTGGTCGTGAGTTGCGCTTTCGCAAACTAAGGCAGACGATCTTGAATGATTTAAACCAATCCAGATTTTAGGCAATTGTCCATAAGTTTGCATTAAAAGTAGGAACTCAAATTCGTTTAACTTCTCATGTAATTTACTTTCACATTTCTTGATTACATTTTACATTTCTTGATGCTGCGACATTCCAGGCATACTCTTGCGGCACCCCCGGGAGCCGCGACACCCAGGTTGAGAACCACTGGTGTAAAGTGTTGAGTGAACGGTCGTTGCAAATTCGTTGTTGGAATTCGCGCTGTATGAATTCGTGTTGAACAGAAGTTCAGAAACAAATACGTAAAAGTACTGGCCACTAATGTTGACATTTGACAGCATAATTTATTTTGACTTTAACTAACGCAAGCAACTAACTCAAGTTCCTAGAAACCAGAACAGATGCATTTTTCCTTTGTAGAAATAGAATTTTTCAATTCAGTGTTTGCAAAAGTAAGTTGTTACATAACTTGAATTTTAATTGTAAATGTTAATAAAGGCTTGCACTAACTTCTTGTTTATTTATTACAGATTTCTGAAGATTCTTAACTAGTGCTATTAAAACAGAAATGCAAATGAAACTCATACGTCGTACACACCGACGTAGTCAAAAGTCAAAAGAATTCAAGACTAATAATGTCGAAGAATTCGTACGAAGATTCATCGACAAATAATCGGGTTTTTTTATCCGTCGGCGTTGATAGGTAAGATTTATTATTTATAGATCGACTAAACTAGACAGAAAATACTAGCCAGATTCGCTGGACATACAAGAATAGAGACAAGACTAGAGTTAAGTTAAGACTAGATAGACTATGTATCTTGATTTTTGTTTATAAATTAATCTCGAAATCATTAAACATTGAATAAATCATGCCAATCTCTCTAAAGGTGCAACAGACCTAAGTAGAACATGGACCTCCTCCCATCCCACTGCCTACACTTGTGCTTGGTGTCTTGATCTTAGACACAAGTGAAGGAAGCCATTACAGTTTTAAACGTGGTTGGCGAGCCACTATTAGGGAGGTTTAGTGGCAGATTTTTACTGTAATGCCACAGCCATGCACAGCAGGATGGTAGTTTTATTTTCACACCCAGGATTTGAACCCGGGGCTTGTGGCTCAGAAATCTGACACCTTGACTACTAGGCCACCACCGCCTCGAATCATGGCAATTATATCATTAATAATATCACTGCAATAATATTAAGCAATAATATCACTTGAAAGTGACTTTTAACAGCCAAAACTCGAGTCGCGATAAGTGTCTAAATTTACATAACTTTCAATATTAAGTTATAGAATATTTTTATGTATTATAAGTGTGGTTCTTATCAATTCAGTGTAAGTATAGATTACCACGTAGTAACAGTCGCAACCATCCTATTGAATAATATCTATTATCAAGATAATAATAAATGGTTAATAAACTCATTCTAGTTCAACATTCAACTGTATTGTGTTGAGGCAAAGTTCGCAATGTCTAGAAAATGTAAATCTGATATTAAGGCTAGTCACGCTAGAGTAGTATTACCAGTGGGATAGTTAACATATATCATGCGGCGACGGCCGACATTCATCTATATGGTGACAGTTGACAGACATTACAACAGTGATGAATAACGAATATTTGTTTAGTGACAATTGATAAAGATTGTTTTAATGTCAGTGGGAATTTATAGGATGAAAATTATAAGAAATTATATCGACAATTTTATGTTATTAGAGAATATAATTTTAATTAATTATAGTGAAATTCGAATTCTTGGAATTTTCTTATATATTTAGCTAGGAAGAAATTAAGTGGTTTGAACGTATTATTGAAATGACAGTTTTACAATTCGTCTGTCAAACAAGTCTAGTTAAATATGGCCAGTCTTTACTATTTAGTCTTGCTTGTCAAGTCTTAACAGTCTACTCATACCTATCTGGTCTCATATGTCTAGTGTCCGTATAATCTTGTTTGTGAAGCTTTGTCTGTCCAGTCTTGTTTTGTTTGTGCCCGTCTAGTCTCATCCGTCTAATTTTGTCTGTCGAATCTTCTATGTGTAGTTTCGTGTGTATAATCTTATCTGCCTTGTCTGTATAGTGTTGTCTATCTAATCTTGTGCATATATTCTTGTCTGACTAGTCTAGTCCTAATCTTGTCTATCTGGTCCTGTCCGTCTAGTCTTATCCATCTAGTCTTGTCCATCTGATCTTGTTTGTCAAGCTTTCTCTGTAGAGACTTCTCTTTCTAACTATGTTTGTAATATGATAGTATTGTGTATCTAGTCTTGACTAGTCTTGACTGTCTAGTCTAGTATGTCTACTCTTGTATGTCTAGTCTTTACTCTCTAGTCTTGTCTTTCTAGTCTTGTCTGTCTAGCTTTGTTTGTCTAATTTTGTTTGTCTAGTCTTGTCTGTGTAGCCTTCTCTCTCTACTCTTGTTTGTCTAATCTTGTCTGTCTAGTATTGGCTGTCTAGCCTTGTCTGTCTTGAGCAGCTGTCTAGTTAAAGGAGAATTTCCCGATATTTGGAAGGAGGCACATCTTGTACTCATTGAAAAACCTAAAAATGATCCGGCCGTTGAAACATAGTATCGGCCGATCTGCATTCTAGACACTCCAGGTAAACTGCTTGAAATGCTAGTCAAGGCTGGCCTAGAGGACGAACTAGAAACGAAGAATTACTAGACGATAGACAGTACGGATTTTAGGCGGACAGGTCAATGATAGATGCTCTGACCAAAGTCATAGAGATACCATATGAAATTAGAAAAAATGCGTTTAAGAACCAAGAGCTCGCGGTACTTCTCACTCTAGATGTGGTAAACGCGTTCAATTTGGCACCATGGGACCTTATAATAGAGGCGCTAATAACAGCGGGTGCTAGCCCATAATTGGTCTAGTCATACCTCAGTAATCGAAACATTATCACCAACAACAGGTCAAAAATAGAAACAACATGCGGGGACCCACAGGGCTGCATTCTAGGACCTACACTATGGAACGAACATCTTCTGCAATAAATTACTGCAACTCGGCGTGGGGAAAAAATGTTACTTTCGTGACGACGCTGACGACCTAGCACTGATTGTCTGCGGAAGAAAACTCTCAACTGGAAGAGACATTAGCGGAAAAAATACAGCAACAGCTAACTGAATTAAGGCTTAAAATGGCACATGCAAAAACATAAATGGTCATTCTTGCGGGCAGAAGAAGAGACACTGCCCAAAATATTGGTGACACTACGATTACAAGCAAGCCTGTCATCAAGTACCTGGCTGTATACCTGGATATAAATACCCGCATGACTACCCACATTAATATCAATCATGAGAAGTTGAGAAATCGCCGATGGCTCTGACTAGGATCACCCCAAACCTGTGCAGACCGCTCGAAAGAAAACGTCGAATACTAATGTCGTCCAATAATAAGAAGCTCTTAGTAAAATGAAAACTAGAAAGGCACCGCGACCTGACCTGATCCCCTCAGAGGTAATAAAAATGGTCGCTGCAGAAAACACAAAATATGTTCTTGGGGTCATGAATAGATTGTTGGTTGAGGGAATGTTCCCTGCGATCTGGAAAACAGCAAGACTATCCCAAATTGAGAAACCAAAAAAAGGTAGAAGATGCTGAGACAAAATACTGCCCGATCTGTCTTTTGGTCAGTGCTTGGAATCTAATAGAACAACCTATAACCAAAAGACTAATGACAGAGATAAAAGAAAATAAAGGCATATCAAACCGACAGTATGGTTTCAGAAAAGGGCGTTCAACAATCCAAGTTATTACGTGAGTATGCGCTATTGCAACCAACGAAATGAAGAAAACACGGAAAACCAGAATGCTTTTCGTCCTTGTCACGCTCGATATAAATAATGCTTTTAACTCCAAATGGAACATAATTAAAAAAGGACTACTAGCAAGAAACATCTCAACCTACCTGAGAAAGATTATATTAAGCTACCGGTCTGGCAGAAAACTAGAGCTAGAAGACGGCGTTGCAATACTAGTGACGTGTACTACCCCCAAGGTTCTATACTGGGCCTACTATACTTTGGAACCTATATATAGCTATACGACGGCATACTAGGCTTAGATATGCCTGCTGGCGTGGAAACAATCGCATTCGCCGATAACCTGGCAGTGGCCTCTAGAGCTAAATCGAGAGAAGAACTAATGTACAATACCAATGAGGCGATACATAGGATTTCATAGGATAGAAAACACAGCAGAGCACACGTTTTTCAGCTGCCCGCAGTGCAACGATGTACTTAATCGAGCTAAATGAAACTAACACCCGATAACTTAGTACCTGAAATGCTGAATAGTGAAGCAGGGTGAAACACAATTGGTAAAATGCCTCAAAAAATCCTAGTAAAAAAAGAATCGGACGATAGGGACAATGAATAACAAAAGATATTAATGAATAGAGACTACTCACTCAAGAAGTAATACCGCAAGATGATCATGTGGTAGTTTGATTGGTTGATCAAACAGAGGAGGGGTTTTTGGTGAGTAGGGTCGATGCTACTATCAAGCCGAGTGACTACGACACTCCCCAGGGCATTTCTGTCCTGGGGGTTGTACGTAAGCGTAGTTTCACCCCTCCACAAAAAAGGGGCTGATGCATTCCTTCTATAGAAACAAACTGGAAACCCTAAACCGGAAAATGGCACTCAGAGTTATATCGGCAGACCGAACAGTCTCCACCGCCGCCGCAAACGCTATAGCCTCACTACCGACCTTCGAACTGGGAGTTCAAGAAATGGTAAATATATATATCGACTCAGGAAGAGTAGCAGGTCTGAAGGTAAAGATATATTTATGGACGAGTGGCAGGAGAGATGGGGAAAGTACGTTGGTTGGACTAAAAGTTGGTTGGTTGGACTAGTCTTGTCTTTCTAGTCTTGTCTGTCTAGCTTTGTTTGTCTAATTTTGTTTGTCTAGTCTTGTCTGTGTAGTCTTCTCTCTCTACTCTTGTTTGTCTAATATTGTCTGTCTAGTATTGGCTGTCTAGCCTTGTCTGTCTTGAGCAGCTGTCTAGTTAAAGGAGAATTTCCCGATATTTGGAAGGAGGCACATCTTGTACTCATTGAAAAACCTAAAAAGGATCCGGCCGTTGAAACAGAGTATCGGCCGATCTGCATTCTAGACACTCCAGGTAAACTGCTTGAAATGCTAGTCCAGGCTGGCCTAGAGGACGAACTAGAAACGAAGAATTACTAGACGATAGACAGTACGGATTTTAGGCGGACAGGTCAATGATAGATGCTCTGACCAAAGTCATAGAGATACCATATGAAATTTGAAAAAATGCGTTTAATAACCAAGAGCTCGCGGTACTTCTCACTCTAGATATAGAAAACGCGTTCAATTTGGCACCATGGGACCTTATAATAGAGGCGCTAATAACAGCGGGTGCTAGCCCATAATTGGTCTAGTCATGCCTCAGTAATCGATACATTATCACCAACAACAGGTCAAAAATAGAAACAACATGCGGGGTCCCACAGGGCTGCATTCTAGGACCTACACTATGGAACATCTTCTGTAATAAATTACTGCAACTCGACGTGGGGAAAAAAATGTTACTTCCGTGACGACGCTGACGACCTAGCACTGATTGTCTGCGGAAGAAAACTCTCAACTGGAAGAGACATTAGCGGAAAAAATACAGCAACTGCTAACTGAATTAAGGCTTAAAATGGCACATGCAAAAACAGAAATGGTCATTCTTGCGGGCAGAAGAAGAGACACTGCCCAAAAATTGGTGACACTACGATTACAAGCAAGCCTGTCATCAAGTACCTGGCTGTATACCTGGATATAAATACCCGCATGACTACCCACATTAATATCAATCATGAGAAGTTGAGAAATCGCCGATGGCTCTGACTAGGATCACCCCAAACCTGTGCAGACCGCTCGAAAGAAAACGTCGAATACTAATGTCGTCGAATAATAATAAAAAGGCATATCAAGCCGACAGTATGGTTTCAGAAAAGGGCGTTCAACAATCCAAGTTATTACGTGAGTATGCGCTATTGCAACCAACGAAATGAAGAAAACACGGAAAACCAGAATGCTTTTCGTCCTTGTCACGCTCGATATAAATAATGCTTTTAGCTCCAAATGGAACATAATTAAAAAAGGACTACTAGCAAGAAACATCTCAACCTACCTGAGAAAGATTATATTAAGCTACCGGTCTGGCAGAAAACTAGAGCTAGAAGACGGCGTTGCAATACTAGTGACGTGTAGTACCCCCAAGGTCCTATACTGTGCCTACTATACTTTGGAACCTATATATAGCTATACGACGGCATACTAGGCTTAGATATGCCTGCTGGCGTGGAAATAATCGCATTCGCCGATAACCTGGCAGTGGCCTCTAGAGCTAAATCGAGAGAAGAACTAATGTACAATACCAATGAGGCGATACATAGGATTTCATAGGATAGAAAACACAGCAGAGCACACGTTTTTCAGCTGCCCGCAGTGCAACGATGTACTTAATCGAGCTAAATGAAACTAACACCCGATAACTTAGTACCTGAAATGCTGAATAGTGAAGCAGGCTGAAACACAATTGGTAAAATGCCTAAAAAAATTCTAGTAAAAAAAGAATCGGACGAGAGGGACAATGAATAACAAAAGATATTAATGAATAGAGACTACTCACTCAAGAAGTAATACCGCAAGATGATCATGTGGTAGTTTGATTGGTTGATCAAAAAGATGAGGGGTTTTTGGTGAGTAGGGTCGATGCTACTATCAAGCCGAGTGACTACCACACTCCCCAGGGCATTTCTGTCCTGGGGGTTGTACGTAAGCGTAGTTTCACCCCTCCACAAAAAAGGGGCTGATGCATTCCTTCTATAGAAACAAAGTGGAAACCCTAAACCGGAAAATGGCACTCCGCCGCCGGAAACGCTATAGCCTCACTACCGACCCTCGAACTGGGAGTTCAAGAAATGGTAAATATATATCGAGTGTAGGAAGAGTAGCAGGTCTGAAGGTCAAGATATATGTATGGACGAGTGGCAGGAGAGATGGGGAAAGTACGTTGGTTGGACTAAAAGTTGGTTGGTTGGACTAGTCTTGTCTTTCTAGTCTTGTCTGTCTAGCTTTGTTTGTCTAATTTTGTTTGTCTAGTCTTGTCTGTGTAGTCTTCTCTCTCTACTCTTGTTTGTCTAATCTTGTCTGTCTAGTATTGGCTGTCAAGCCTTGTCTGTCTTGAGCAGCTGTCTAGTTAAAGGAGAATTTCCCGATATTTGGAAGGAGGCACATCTTGTACTCATTGAAAAACCTAAAAAGGATCCGGCCGTTGAAACATAGTATCGGCCGATCTGCATTCTAGACACTCCAGGTAAACTGCTTGAAATGCTAGTCAAGGCTGGCCTAGAGGACGAACTAGAAACGAAGAATTACTAGACGATGGACAGTACGGATTTTAGGCGGACAGGTCAATGATAGATTCTCTGACCAAAGTCATAGAGATACCATATGAAATTAGAAAGAATGCGTTTAAGAACCAAGAGCTCGCGGTACTTCTCACTCTAGATATAGAAAACGCGTTCAATTTGGCACCATGGGACCTTATAATAGAGGCGCTAATAACAGCGGGTGCTAGCCCATAATTGGTCTAGTCATACCTCAGTAATCGATACATTATCACCAACAACAGGTCAAAAATAGAAACAACATGCGGGGTCCCACAGGGCTGCATTCTAGGACCTACACTATGGAGCATCTTCTGTAATAAATTACTGCAACTCGACGTGGGGAAAAAATGTTACTTCCGTGACGACGCTGACGACCTAGCACTGATTGTCTGCGGAAGAAAACTCTCAACTGGAAGAGACATTAGCGGAAAAAATACAGCAACAGCTAACTGAATTAAGGCTTAATATGGCACATGCAAAAACAAAAATGTCAGTCATTCTTGCGGACAGAAGAAGAGACACTGCCCAAAAAATTGGTGACACTACAATTACAAGCAAGCCTGTCATCAAGTACCTGGGTGTATACCTGGATATAAATACCCGCATGACTATCCACATTATTATCAATTGTGAGAAGTTGAGAAATCGCCGATGGCTCTGACTAGGATCACCCCAAACCTGTGCGGACCGCTCGAAAGAAAACGTCGAATACTAATGTCGTCGAATAATAAGAAACTCTTATTAAAATGAAAACTAGAAAGGCACCGGGACCGGACCTAATCCCCTCAGAGGTAATAAAAATGGTCGCTGCAGAAAACACAAAATATTTTCTTGGGGTCATGAATAGATTGTTGGTTGATGGAATGTTCCCTGCGATCTGGAAAACAGCAAGACTATCCCTAATTGAGAGACCAAAAAAAGGTAGAAGATGCTGAGACAAAATACTGCCCGATCTGTCTTTTGGACAGTGCTTGGAAGCTAATAGAACAACCTATCACCAAAAGACTAATGACAGAGATAAAAGAAAAAAAAGGCATATCAAACCGACAGTATGGTTTCAGAAAAGGGCTTTCAACAATCCAAGTTATTACGTGAGTATGCGATATTGCAACCAACGAAATGAAGAAAACACGGAAAACCAGAATGCTTTTCGTCCTTGTCACGCTCGATATAAAGAATGCTTTTAACTCCAAATGGAACATAATTAAAAAAGTACTAGCAAGAAACATCTCAACCTACCTGAGAAAGATTATTTTAAGCTACCGGTCTGGCACAAAACTAGAGCTAGAAGACGGCGTTGCAATACTAGTGACGTGTAGTACCCCCAAGGTTCTATACTGGGCCTACTATACTTTGGAACCTATATATAGCTATACGACGGCATACTAGGCTTAGATATGCCTGCTGGCGTGGAAACAATCGCATTCGCCGATATCCTGGCAGTGGCCTCTAGAGCTAAATCGAGAGAAGAACTAATGTACAATACCAATGAGGCGATACATAGGATTTCATAGGATAGAAGACACAGCAGAGCACACGTTTTTCAGCTGCCCGCAGTGCAACGATGTACTTAATCGAGCTAAATGAAACTAACACCCGATAACTTAGTACCTGAAATGCTGAATAGTGAAGCAGGGTGAAACACAATTGGTAAAATGCCTAAAAAAATCCTAGTAAAAAAAGAATCGGACGAGAGGGACAATGAATAACAAAAGATATTAATGAATAGAGACTACTCACTCAAGAAGTAATACCGCAAGATGATCATGTGGTAGTTTGATTGGTTGATCAAAAATAGGAGGGGTTTTTGGTGAGTAGGGTCGATGCTACTATCAAGCCGAGTGACTACCACACTCCCCAGGGCATTTCTGTCCTGGGGGTTGTACGTAAGCGTAGTTTCAACCTCCACAAAAAAGGGGCTGATGCATTCCTTCTATAGAAACAAACTGGAAACCCTAAACCGGAAAATGGCACTCAGAGTTATATCGGCAGACAGAACAGTCTCCACCACCGCCGCAAACGCTATAGCCTCACTACCGACCCTCGAACTGGGAGTTCAAGAAATGGTAAACATATATCGACTCAGGAAGAGTAGCAGGTCGGAAGGTAAAGATATATGTATGGACGAGTGGCAGGAGAGATGGGGAAAGTACGTTGGTTGGACTAAAACTTTTATAGAGGACGTGTGGTTGTGGGGAGAGAGAAAGTGGATTGTTACGTCACCCAGGCTTTTACCATCATTGTGTCTTTGAAACAAACCTCAAAAAAAATAAAAAAAAAGATAATCCCATTTGCTGGTTATGCCCGGACATTGACTTTGCCGAACATACCTTCTTTCACTGTGTAAAATGGACGGACCATCGAAACATAGCAAAACAGCTATGCGGTACAGTAGTATCGACAATAAACGTGGCTGCATACTTCTAAGAACAAAACGAGACTGGAACGCAATAACAGCGAAAATGAGAGATATTATGAGAAACACGAAAGAGAGCCGAATTTAAAAACGATGAGGGGTAACATCCTGAAATAATGCTCATAGGCGGTTCCGGAATGTCCTCAGCAAACAAATAGAGGTAAAGCGTGGACTGAAGCAGTTATGCAAAACAAGCCCATGCCAGTGGGAGCACCTGCTAGAAAAGTGGAAAGAAAACCACGAACTGAAGCAGTTTTCATGAATGCTGAAGGCCGATCCTACCCAAATCTCTTAAAAATGGCAAAGTCCCAAAGAATACACAAGGAAATAACAAAAATTAGGAGAATAAAAAAAGGGAGAACTTTTTTTGTGAAGTCAAGGTAGGCAAAGTAAATGAGTTGAAAGGGGAAAAATTGCCTTCAACTTAAATTCAATTGAAATCTAACGACTCCATATAGCAACCACGGATTTCAAGAATAAAGGAAGAACTCAAAAAATGCCAAAAATCTTTCAGATAGGCAGTATGGGTTTCGAGAGGAACGGTCTACGGTGGATGCTGTAATGTGGGTCCTAGAAACCAACAAAACAACTTCAGCTGGTATCAAAAAAATTACTAGGCAAATGAGTGCGCTCATAACAGTGAATGTCATCACATCATGAGAGAACTTCAAGAAAGGAAAAATTCCCCATATCTTCTGCCTCTTTTTGGCAGCTTCTTATGTAACAGAAAAATAGTAATATAATAAATATAATAGTATAAATAGGATAATCCGCAGAATGAAAGGTAACCAGTATTGGACCGCAGGTTCTGTCCCTACGCTACGCTATCCCTACGCTGTGGAATAACTTTGCGAACGTCCCCATACTACGTGTCCCATATTTTACATTTTTACCCCCTCCCCCTGTTGGTGACTCTCTCTCAGTCTCTCTTTTAGTTCCTGTGTCCCCCAGTGGGGCATAGGGCTTCTACCAATTGTCGCCATCTGATTCTATTTCGAGTCACGACCTTCAACTCATTCCACGATTTGCCGGTGGAGGTGATTTCAGCTTCAATTGTGCGTCGCCATGTTGTTTTTTGGCCTTCCTCTCTTTCGCTTACTGCCTTGGGAATGCCAGTCCAATGCTTGTTTTGCAATGTTTTGTGGATTGCGCCGTAGGGTGTGTCCAATCCAGTTCCACTTCCTTCGATTTATTTCAACGTCTACTGGAAGTTGGTTTTTAGAACGAAGCAGATCGTGGTTCGATATCACTTCAGGCCATCGGATTCTAAGGATCCGTCTTAAACATCAGTTTGCGAAAACTTGCGGTTTGTTTGTGCTGCTTCTAGTTACTTTCCACGTCTCACTGCCGTAGAACAGGATGGATTTGACGTTACTATTATATAGTTTGAGTTTCGTTTTACGGGAAAGTATTGAAGAGCTACAAACGTTATTCAGTTGGGCGAACGCTCACTTCGCTTTGTTGATTCTTCTGGCGATGTCAAGGTCGGCCCCTCCATCCACTTCTATGATGCTGCCCAAGTAGCAGAACTGTTCGCATCTTTTTACTGTTACGCCGTTTACTTGTATGTCCCTGTTAGTGGTAGCGCCAACCGCATATCATCTGTTTTTTTGGTGTTTATGTGCAGGCCTATCTCTTCAGCTTCTTGTTGTAGCTTAGCTGTTTTGCCCATCATGTCAGTGAGTGTATGGGACATGAGGCAGATATCATCGGCGTAGTCGAGATCTTCTAGCCTGCTTGATAGTCCCCAGCATATTCCTCGAGGCTGTATTGTAACGCTCGTCATGACCTCGTCTATTACTATTAGGAATAAAAGCAGGGACAACAAGCAACCCTGTCGGACACCAGCAGACACTTTGACCGCTTCTGAGAGATTCCCTTCGTGTACCACGTTCCAAGAGTAGTCCGCATACGATGCTTTTATGATGTTTACTATTTTGGGTGGGACGCCTCTCCGGTTTAAAGCCGCCCAAAGCCTTTCCCATTTAATAGTATCAAAAGCTTTTTGAAAGTCTACGAATAATAGAAATACCGGGGTTTGCCATTCTACTGCTTGCTCTGTTATAATCCGCAACGTATTGATTTGGTCTACGCAGGATCTTCCCGGCCTGAAACCAGCCTGTTCTTCTCTCAACGTAGGTTCAATTGCTTTGCTCATTCGGGTGAGTATTATTTTGCAGAGTATTTTCGATGCAGTTGTTAATAGTGTTATGCCTCTCCAGTTGTTGCAATCCGTTGGTGACTACCAGGAGTATATGCAATGACACCCCCACCCCCTCTACTCTAGTGTTCACGTAGTAATTCAAAAATACGGTTTTAAATATTTTTTTACAGAAAGTAAAAAAAACATCATATATGTCTTTATTGCTACGGCGCTTGACGCGTGACGCTAAGAGTGCGTGCACATCCCATGTAGAAACATATTGCAACAGGAACAGGATTTACAAAAACTAAAGCCTTTTTTTTTATTCACATTTATTTTTCATCTTCAAGGAACACGTTCCTAGCATCAATCCACTCGGACACATCTCGGGGGCGGTAGTATCAGAACTTCCCCAGACGTGATTACTTTCTCCTCATCGACGGCCTCGACGTGTATCCATTCCACGCTTTCCTCCACGGCACACAAGACCTCCAGGACACCACAGGAGGTCTTGTTTGCCGTGGGGGGAACCCGCAGAGGTCGCACGCGAGACACGTCCACTGCACCACCATGCACGTTCTTTCGATGGAAGTTTTTGAGGCAAAATAAAGTACACACATTGAGCTAGTACTTCCGGTGATCTCATTTTGAATAGATGGACAATATGAATCGTAGGGTATTTCTCTACCCTGTTAAAGATCCGGGTGTAGCGTTATAGATTTCGGCACAAGCAATGATGGAAAAAATTCTGATCTGACTTCATCTGGGTCCGTATACCAAACGGAAAGGGTTTTAAGACATCGAAAAAGGTGCCGGCAGAAATCCTTGGTACAGAATATTTCTTAGTGCACTGCGAATTCTTTTGGTACTCATTCCTTAAAGGCACCTTAAATTCATTTGTTATTTTTGCATTGCATTGACAAGGAATCCTTGTGACATTTAAGAAATGCGTTTTACAGCCGACCATATAACGACATTATTGTATCGACACGAACTCTCGTCGACTTGCTTAACAATTGCACTGCAAACTGTGCGGTTACAATCAACTAAAGTCCAGCCATAAATATCTGCGTCAGTGTTGCTACCTGTGACTTTGAAAAGCTCTAAATGCTGCGCGCCATATTTGAATATAGCTCAAAAAAGCACGAGCTTTCTCTATAGGGCTTAGAGGATATTGACTACGTGACGAAAACCTAATGCCCACCCCCCGGCCTTGTGACCAAGCGTGGTATTTTGAAGACCTCGCTACTCCCTGAACGAATCACGTAGCAGAGGGTACGTTCCTTATATATGATGGCGTACTGAGGCTAAGACTAGCCTGCGGCGTAGAAATAGTGGGCTTCGCCGGTGATCCAGGACAAAGGACGAGTTGATGAGCAGGGCTAACATGGCAATTAAAATTGTGGGTATCTGGCTGGAAAATGATAGGCTTCAGCTGGTAGAAGAGAGAAACTGTTCGGCTTACGGGATAGAGGAGGATAGGATCCATAAAATTTAAAGTGAAAGTGGAGAGGAAAACTCCAAAAGAATTTCTGAGATATCTAGGGATAATTATTGACAGAACACCATTAAAAGAACACCAAACGGGTGACGACTAAACCTCTAAAAACAAATGTGGCCCTAGAAGAATTAATGCCTAAATGGGGCGAACCAAAAAGCAGCAAAAGAAAGAACAAAGGATGCTAAATCCAGCTCATGGATTAGGCTTCCTATACCTCAGATAGAACTATGGGTTACAAGACAAGACGGAGAGGTTAGATAACATATGATAGTTATCATATGATATGTTACCTGTAACATCGGCAGAACAGCACACAATCCTTGCATATACTGTGGGTGCACAGATAGTGTATCACACTATTTCGGAGTGCGACCAACGGAGTCTGAAAGAAATAAATGGATCAACCAGGAGACGATCCGAACTGGAAGTGACAATAGTGAACCGAGGACATGTTACAAAACATAATCAGTGAAAAAGAGAACGAAACGTGGATAGAAACAAATTCTGAACCTCTAAACACTGATGTGAATGGGGAATGTTGGGATGGAAAAACATTTTGAAACATATACAGCGACATAGCGGAGCCAAGATGCTCATGATTCAGGTCTGTCTAGTCTAGTCTTCTCTGTCTAGTCTTGTCTGCCTAGTCTTGTCTGTATAGTCTTGTTTGTCTAGTTGTGTCTGCCTATTCTTGTGTGTCTAATCTTGTCTGTCTAGTCCTGTCTGACTACAATCAACATGGCTGACAAAACAAACAATGGCCCTCAGTACCGGCAGCTCTTAAATGGGCAGAGAATGCTAAGAATATCCGGGTCAGCTATGAAGATAGGCACATGGAATGTGAGAAGCATGTTTGAAGCAGGGAAGACACACAATGTTGTTCGAGAAATGACTAGACTGGACACAACTATCTTAGGAATAAGTGAGATGCAATGGATAGGAACTGGGAAGTGTAGATTTGGTGACCATACAATGTATTATGGCAAACACCACAGAAACGGTGTTGGAATCATTCTAACAAAGGAAGTAAATATGTCAGTGAAGAACTTTGTACCTCACTCAGACAGAGTCATGCTGCTAAAGCTAAAAGTAAGCCCAGTAGACGTAAACATTATACAGGTCTACGCCCCAACAGCAGATAAGAAGGTTGAAGTAATCGAAGGCTTTTTTGGTCAAATTACAACCGTCATGAAGTACACAAAAAAACAACGAACTGACGATTGTACTAGGTGATTTCAACGCAAAGGTCGGGCAAGGAAAAGTGGACCGCATCGTTGGCCAGCACGGACTCGGAACGAGGAATGAGAAAGTTGACCGCCTTATAGAATTCTGCAAAGAAAATGATCTTATACTTACCAACACCTTCTACAAACTACCCCTAGGAGACTATATACATGGAAGTCGCCAGCCGACACACATACCAAGATAGTAAGGAACCAAATCGACTACATCACGATTAAAAAGATATACCGTAATTCCGTCAAATCCATAAAAACATATCCTGGAGCAGACATAAATTCTGATCACAACCCTTTAATATGTAAACTTAAACTAAAGCTAAAGAAAGTATGCAAAATTACACGTACACCAAGGTTGGACATGAGAAGAATAAATGACGACACAGTTAAAGAAATATTACAGAAATGCTTCGATGAAGGCGTAAATACTATAAAAGAAATATCGGAACCGGAAGGAAAAGGGAACGCAATAAAAAAACTAATTTGCAACGCCTCTCAAAGATACCTAAAACAAGTAGAGATAGCCAAATAAGAGTGGATGATACAAGATATTCTGAACCTAATGGAACAAAGAAGGAAAGTGAAACAAACAGACGGTACCAGTTACCGTGAAATAAACAAAGATATAAGGACCAAAATCAGATAACCCAAAGAAGGCTGGCTATCAGCCAAATGCGACGAAATAGAAAAGCTTGACCGCACACACGATCACTTCAACGTACATCGAAAATTAAGGAAATGGTAGGAACAAAAAATAACACAAAAACAACAACAACAACGAGTCTGGCTGATAATAACGGTAAACTGGTCACGGAAACCTCGCACAAACTGGAGGTATGGCAGGAATACATTGAAACCCTATTTAACGACACTTCTCGCTCAGAGCACCCCAATAACAACAACAATACGACAGAAAGCGGTCCAGAAATCACGAAAGACGAAGTAAGGAAAGCCATAGAACTAGCAAAGAATAATAAATCCGCAGGTCCAGACAACGTCAACACCGAAATGTTAAAGGTAATGTGCAATGCGAACACTGGAAACGATTATTTAGACATCCTAATTGCTCTCTTCAATTATATCTATAACACCGGAAACATGCCAGAGGACTGGTTGCACTCCATATTCATCACGATACCCAAGAAACCAACTGGAAAGAACTGCGACGAACACAGATTAATAAGCCTAATGAATCACATAGTTAAAACCTTTCTCAAAATCATACATGCTAGAATCTATCAAAAAATGCGAAGAATATCTAGGTGAAAGCCAATTCGGCTTCAGGAACGCGCTGGGAACAAGAGAGGCTATTTTTACAGTCCAGGTTCTGATTCAGAGATGCAGAGATATGGTCCGTGCTGTCCATGTCTGTTTCATAGATTTCTCCAAAGCCTTCGATAATGTACAGCACGATAAAATGATCGAGGTGTTACAGGCAAAAGGCATAGATACAAAAGACGTCAGAATAATAGCCAACATGTATTGGAATCAGACAGCGTCTGTAAAAGTAGATGAGAACAACTACGCAAAGATTAACATCCGCAGAGGCATACGACAGGGATGCGTATTATCTTCGACTCTATTCAACCTGTATTCGGAGAAAATCTTCAAAGAAGCGCTCAAAGACCCAAGCGAAGGCATCAAGATAAATGGGGAGGTTATAAGCAACATCCGATACGCCGACGATACTATCGTACTTGCTAGCAGTTTGGAAGGCTTACAAGAACTAATGACCAAGATTCACACCACTAGCTCGGAATATGGCCTTAAGCTCAACAACAGCAAAACAAAACACATGTTAATGCTTCAGAAAATGCTTCAGATCCCAACGTATTGATGCTAGAAGGAGAGATCATCGAACGAGTAGAGAAGTACCCTTACCTGGGAACTATTGTCAGCGACAACTGGGAGCACTCCGTAGAGTTGCACTGCAGAATAGAGAAGGCTAGAGCGGCATTTAATAAACTCAAAACAATGCTATGCAGCAGCGACCTGACATTACAACTAAAGGTCCGAATGGTCAGATGTTACGTTTTCTCTGTTCTGTTGTACGGCGCAGAAGCATGGACGCTAACGGAAGCAACAGAAAGGAAGATAGAGGCGTTAGAGCTCTGGGTATATAGAAAGCTACTCCGCATATCCTGGCGGGATCACATTACGAATGATGTGGTAATGCAAACAATAGGCTCGCAGAGGCAAGTTCTGAGCACAATCAAGAAGATAAAAACTGGCTATTTTGGCAATATAATGAGAAACCAGAAATACCACTTACTACAGCTGGTTCTGCAAGGAAGAGTAGTTGGACACAGAGGACCAGGTAGAAGAAGAAACTCGTGGCTAGGAAACCTGAGGCAGTGGTTCTTGCTAACTTCCACTCAACTTCCACGACAGGCTGTAAATAGAGCGGAAATTGCTATGTTGATCGCCAACATCCCGAAGGGATAAGGCACGCAAAGAAGAAGAAGTCCTGTCTGGTTACTTTTGTCTATCTAGTCTTGCCTGTCTAGTCGGTCTAAGATCGTGTTAGTCCGTGTAAGTCCGTCTTAGTCCGTCTAAGTCCGTATAAGTTCGTCTAAGTCTGTCTCGGCCGTCTGGTCCGTCTAGGCCGTGTAGACGGACTAGTCCGTCCAGTCTTGTTGTCAAGTTGTGGATGTCTAGTCTTGTTTGACTAGTTCTTTCTACCTAGTCTTGTCTCACTAATCTTGTTTATTGACTTAATTATTATCTTGTGAATAAATTACTGACACAGTATTAGATATAATAGTCAATTATTATCTGTAGTTATCTAGATATTAAAAGCTAATTGTTACAGCTGGAGATTGACGTTAGTATATAAAATGATTATGTTTAGCAATTCCTGTAACATTGAAAGGTGAAAAAATTAAAAGAAATAAATGTAAACCAGCGAGTGTTTCGTTGAAATCGTTTTGATGAATGGGCAAAGTTAAAAATCAGTGATGCAGAAGTGTCGTGTCACGCGGATATAACATAATAAAGTGCAAAAATAACAGAACGAAACGTGAAATACCGATGCATCTAGAGATAGTAAATAATAAAGCGTTTACATTGAAAATAATTACATGTTTTGTAATTGCGTTTGGCGTGTAACTAGTCTTGTACTCGCGGCTAATAAACTAAATACTAATCGAAACGTTGAGTAGATCTGTATCCAATTACGTCTCAATCCATTTGAATCAAAATCAATATTTTTTTTTGTGTTGTAATTTGTGAATGGGATTTTTTTTGTGGATGCGAGGAAAACGGTTTTGTTTCGGTTAAGATTTTTTGTGTTTGTGTAGCTCTAGTTTATTGCACAAACTCTGAAAAATGATAATTATACACATTTACAACTAAAACAAAACAAAATGTATATCTCTTCGCTCCAAGCGGAAGGAAAACAGAAACACGATGGCTCTAACTTATATCACTTGCCAACATTAAAAATCTACAATATTTTGTTTAATTAATTAATAATATTAACATATATACATAATTTTTATTTATTGAATCGTAATATAGGCAATAATATATCGCATATATGTGAAATTTCTATTTAATATTAATCCTTTTTTTAACATTTTCTTCTCATTTATTATTATTTATATTATAATATTTATTTACATTGTGTTCTCAATTTTGACGACGTACATAATTTAACTTCTTTTATGTATTTAGCGCTTGCAACACGCGCGAATAAGGAACATTTAATCCACATACTACTTAGGTAACGCATGTAGTGAGTGTACTTAAGTATATTTTATATAAGTTTGTACGTTAGAGGTGTATGCACATTGAACTTATGAAGGGTCCTTAATTTAAAGTCACTCTATTATCTTATATACGTTTACGCACTTTCGCACTAAAACCAGTAGAGGTCCTTCGACGAATCCTGCACCTGCGCCTCTAACCCTGCAAACAAAAACAATCATTAATTATAATAAGAATTCATAGAAAATAAAATAAAGTCAAAATGTCAGACAAATGAAATAAAATAAATTTTGCAAAGAATTATTTATTCGAAGAAAATTTACAAAAAAACAAATAAAGGTGATTTTTAAATTCAAGATTGCGATTTCAGTTTGGTGGCATTTACTTTTATTGCAAAATTTTTGTTGTATTCTGAAACGTTAGGAAATTTTGTATATTTTTAACTCATTGAGCCCTGGTGTAGAAGAAAAAATTCAGGGTTACCGGAGCGGGAGTAAATTTTAAGCGTACGTAGACCAAATAGCTTTAAAGAACATTTTCAATTAAATATTTTATTTTAGATTTATTGACAAAGAAAAACTAAGACGCATCAACGCAATCAACTGTATATATGTATTCATTAGAACGAGTGTTGCAGATATGGTCTCAAGCACGGTACGCATCTTCACGTTTCATCTTGCCAAAGAACTTTTGAAGGGACGAATACATCTTGTAGGTACAAAGGCCTTTTTTTTCTATAACCAATGTGGGTCCAGGGGGTTAGCCCTTATAACACTGCGGCCCATTGGCCTATTGTACTTCCCCACATTGTTTCGTTCATGCAAATAGATCCAGTCCATCTATTAGGTCCAGGATTCTATGTGCCATGTTTTTCACCGGGACTCTCTCAGCTGTAATATCAAGCTTATGTCTCCTACGTGCAATTGCTTCACAGTGGAAGACTATATGGGTGGCAGTTTCGTCCTCCTTATAGCATAACCTGCATAAAGGTTCATCCTTCCAGATACCCATTTTATGGAGGTGTTCTCGTTGTGGGCAGTGTCCTGTAAGTAGGCCTACCACAATTGTGATCTGCTTCCTTGGTAGTTGCAGGATTTCAGCAGTTAGAGTTTCCGATAGGTTTACTAACATTCGTTTGCTGTGTGTCAAACCATTCAAATTGACCCACTGTAGACGGTGCTTAGTTGTACCGTCTACAACCCATTTACCATATGACCCATTTAATGGTTAATGGTTTTTAATGGTTAATGGCTAATATTACCCATTTAATGGGTGCTACCCATTTACAGATTTTATTTCAGGTCGTGGTCTTGGTAATGTAGAGTCCACTTTCAGCAATGATGTTTGCCTTGCAGGCTCCATCTTTTGCTAGCTTATCCGCCATTTCGTTACCCACTAGTCCCGTGTGGCTAGGCACCCTAGCGAGTGTGACCTTGTTATGCTTTGCCAAGGCTTTTAGGTCCTGAAGACAGTCCCGAACTGTATTGGATTTGATTTCGTGACACGCTAGAGCATTAATCGCAGCCTGACTGTCCGTGAAAATGCGGATGTTTCTACTTTTGTAGTCCATTCTCAAATTTTCACGGGAACAGACCATGATAGCGTGTATTTCTGCTTGGAATACTGTGGAATGTTTCCCCAGGGATACAGATAGTCTGCACTACAGTTACAGTCCATAGATTCCTGCGCCAGTACCACTGTCTTTTCTGGAGCCGTCTGTATACCAATCCAGTCCTCCTTGCCAAGTGGTTATTTGATTGCCTTCTGTCCATCGCAGATGTGTTTTGAAGGGTAGATAGAATGACAGCCTTTTGGGCATCGAATCCCCCTCTATATTGAGGTACGATTCTGATAAGACATGCGTTATCATGGTGTGTCCTGACCTCGCCAGAGGCTTCCATGTGCCATTGCATATGCATCTGAAAGTTCCCATCCTTGCCTCGCCCATGATAAAGATA
The DNA here is from genome assembly GCA_944588485.1 of Phosphuga atrata. NCBI lineage: Eukaryota > Metazoa > Arthropoda > Insecta > Coleoptera > Silphidae > Phosphuga > Phosphuga atrata. The sequence goes on from OX155901.1 coordinate 6,279,636, forward strand.
TCCAGGGCAGGAAGGCCTAGGATCACCTTCAGAGCCGCGGTTAGGGCTGTTTTTATCGCTCCCGTAATTGCTATGAACATAGGAGAGTTCTCTGATGGGCTGTTTTAGTTTCACTTTGGTCCACCGTACTGTGGAGCCATATGTCAGAATGGGTCTAACTACGATAGTGTATATCCAGTATACCATGCTTGGTTTGAGTCCCCATGATTTTCCAAGTGATCTTTTGGTTATCATCAGTGCCATTTTGTACTTGTTGGTAGCTTTCTTTAGGTGTTGGTTCCAAGTCAGTTTGGCATCCAGGATTACACCTAGATACTTGACTTCATCACCTACCTTTAGGTGCTCGTTATAGAAAATTGGGGGCTTTAGCCCATCCATTTTTCTCATTCTAGTGAATGGTACTAGAGTGGATTGGCCCGAAGGTCGCCCCCTCTGCACCAACTCTTCACCTCGTTCAGTGCTTCTTGCATAAGGGCTGCTATTATTGAAGAAAATTTACCCCTGATGAGGATGACTATGTCATTCGCATAGCCTTGGTTGTAAAAACCTTTATTATTTAGTGACACAAGCAGGCTATCAACTACCATTTCCCAAAGGAGTGGAGATAGAACCCCACCCTGAGGACACCCGTTGATAACTGCTACCCGCATTGTGTCAGCCGCTACTTTAGCCTCAACATTTCCACCCTACAGCATGAACTTAATCCATCTGATTGATGTTTTATTAGCACCATTGCTGCGGGATGCATTGGTTATACTGTTGAAGGAGGTGTTGTGAAACACATCTTCGATATCAAGGAAGGCACCAAGCGCCAATTCCTTGTTTTCTAGTGGGTTATCTATTCTGACTGCTAATTGGTGTAGAGCAGATTCACATGATTTTCCTGGTTGGTAGGCATGCTGATTAGAGTGGAGGGGCCTGTCTAACAAGCAGGTCTCCCTCAGATGCTTTTCAACCAGGTTTTCTAACGTTTTCAATACAAAGGAGGTTAGACTTATTGGTCTATACGCTTTAGCCTGGGTGTAATCTAGACGCCCGGCTTTTTGTATAAATAACACTTTTACTTGCCTCCAGGGAGTTGGCACATAGCCTGATGCCACACTTGCGCTGTATAGCTTGATCAGTATTGGCACCAGCGTTTCGCTCCCCTGCCACAGAAGGGCGGGGAAGACACCGTCCGGGCCAGCTGCTTTGTATGGCCCAAAGGTATTTATGGCCCATTCAATTCTTTCATATGTGACAACCCTCCTGGACACCTGCCGGTCACACCTCGTCCCTCTTGTTTGAGAGCGTACAGCATGACAGTCAGGTTTATCAAAAAGGTCTTACAGATAATTGAATTGTACTGAATTAATAAAGCAAACATTGAAAAAAATAAATATTTGCTCGTCAGAATAATGATGGTATAGTAATGATAAAATGGCATGGTAGAAAGATGTTCTAAAGCCGACAACCAAACATTCTGATGAAACTACAATAGTTCGACGATGGGGAAGAGAAGTGGAAAATCCCAAGACAGTGGTGGATTACAACGAATGTAAGTCTTTCATTGATATTTCAGATCAGATGAATTCATATTCTCATTGCTTACGGAGAGGAACCAAATAGAATAGGAAGGAATTTCTCTTTGGATCTGCGTTGATAAATGCTTATATATTGTACACAGATGAAACACAAACAAAACTTTCCATTGCCAAATAAAAAAATAAGTTGTTTTACAATTACTGAATCGAAATAAGGTAGATATTGTAGCACGTCAAAGAGACCACAGTAGCACCACAGGCTAGAAGAAAATACACGCACAAGATGTGCAGAATGTTGTTCCAAAATTTAAGAAGCAGTTGGAAGATTAGAAACACAAAGAAAATTCCCAAAATATAAGTAGGGAAAGATGATTCGTTCTGGAACCTCCTCCTCCACTTCGGGTCTATAGGGTGTGAGGTATATGTAACCCTACGCAAAACAGGGTGTGAGGTCTATGTAACCCCACTCTAAACAGGGTATGAGGTCTATGTAAACCCACGCGTGGAGTTACAGGAAGTGGAGGTGGAGGTTCCAGAACGAATCATCTTTCCCTACTAATATTCATACAAGACTTGTGCGAAACCATAATTTTCAACTTTTAAACGCCGGAATAACATCTTTAAACACATCTCGGATAACCCATCCTTTTGGGCTTGATTTTTATATGTAACTGGTAAGTGAGATACGTTTCTAAATGAGCACGAGTAGGCCTGTTTGCTTATATCCGGCGCGGCGGCAAGAAAAGACATGAGTTCCCCCAAAACGCCAGATTAATGATCTTGCCGTACTAACCAACCACGTGATTATCAAGATTGTACTGTATAGCCCACGGCTTCGCTAGCGTAGATTTTGTTAGTTATTAAATAGATGATTTTTTTTGTCCAAATCCTACGTACTGAGTAAGACTGAGATGAGTAGGAGTTGTTTCAATGTCATGAGCAAAACCCAGGTAGGTGCATTTCACCTGAGAAATAAAAACGCACGCACAAGAAGCTGCAAATCACATGGAGAGAACAAGAACTCGAAACATGCGACACTGCAAAGTACCTGGGCATCCACCTCCACTTCCGGTCTATATGGTGTGAGGTATATGTAACCCCACGTTAAACAGAGTGTGAGTTCTATGTAACCCCACGCTAAACAGGGTGTGAGGTCTATGTAACCTCAAGCGTGGAGTTACAGGAAGTGGAGGTGGAGGTTCCAGAACGAATCATCTTTCCGTACTAATATTCATACAAGACTTGTGCGAAACCATATTGCGTGGAATGTTTCTTCTTAGTTCACCAAAGTTCCAAAATGTAATCTATACAGCTTATTTTCGATAGGTTATCGATATGTAACGGTAAAAGTACGTAGTTAGGTAACTGTGAACATTTGCCGGTATATGTACACATTTACCTTCTTGGTTGGTAAATGTGAGTTCAACTTACATTTACTAATTATTTCCGCCAAATGTGCATATATGCATTATGTTGTTGGCAATTGTTAAAGGTTTGCATTAACATACACAACGCATGGGCTGTCCAACAAGACACACGTGATATTGTAACACACAAAAGTAAACATTTTCCGGTAAAAGTAGATATATAAAGCTGATCTCAGATTTAAACTCACATTTACCTATCACCTTGGTACATGTGTACATATACCGGTAAATGTTCACATTTGCCGATTTTGTACTTTTACCGTAACAGATACATATATGATATATAGAAAATATGTTATAATCTACAAAACTTTATTTTTTCATGTAATACATTTTTTGATAAATTTGTTTTGAATTTATTGAACAAATAATCCCCAAGTTGATCATCGTCCGATCCCCAACCCGCAGGTATAAGTTTGCTCCATGGACCGCACTTATTCATTTGCCATATAAATAGCATTGTACCGTGATTCTATATTGGCTCACGGGGTTCGACAGTATTTTCGTTACTGTGACACAAGGATTGCTCACGCGGTCTAGCAGTGAGCAAATTATGTGTGATGCACGCGTCACACGGGGTTTAACGTGTTAAAAACTATTGCTGAAATCCGATAGACGAGTAATTCAATGGTCTACTTGCAAAAGGACGCAGATCTGATTTTTTGGGAAATTGAGGTTTTGGTACGTCTGTGTTCAACTCGTTGCCCACACTTTGAAAGAAACCCAATGTCCTAAAGCGCTTTTCTCATGGGAATTTCTAATTTCCGTGCAGCATGTAGTTAGTCTATTTTACCTCCAGACATATGTCTCAAATTGTTAATTTCCGCCTTAAATATTTCTGCCTCATCAATGTCATTTTATAGTACAGTATAATCTTGATAATCCGACACATATGGGACCAGACAATTTGCCCGCCGGATTATCAAAAAAATCCGGATTATGGAAAGGTGAAAGTCATCGTTAGCTTCGTCGTCACCCGTAAAACAAATTTGGCAATTCTTCATTGTACTGTATATCCCAAGGCTTAGCTCGCGTAGATATTGTTAGTTATTAAATACATGATTTTTTGTCCAAACCTGAGCAATTCACCTGAGAAATAAGAACGCACGCAAGAAGCTGCAAATCACATGGAGAGAATAAGAACTCGAAACATGCGATACTCCAAAGTACCAGAGCGTAACACTGTACCGCACACTATCATTCCAAAAAAAAACTGCCTGAATACAAAAGCCAAAGTTTAGGCTAGGAATAATATCATTCGGAAGCTCACTGGCTCAACATGGGGAGCGCAGCCTGATGTGTTGCGTACGACTGCCTTTTCTCTCGGTTTCTCCGCCGTCTAGTACGCTGCACAGTGTGGTACTACCCGGTTCACGCCAGACATGTAGACGTGGCCTTAAACGAGACGTGCAGGATTTGTATAACAGGCTGTCTGAGACCGACACCTGTCCAGAAGCTGTACCATCTACCTGGAATTGCCCCAGCACACGACAGACGCAAAATAGCATCCGAAACAGAGTGGCAGAAGCAGATCCGAGATAAGCGGCACCCTCTACACGACGAACAATCAGAAAGGTTGCGACTCACATCAAAGAAGAGCTTTCTTCAACATACAAAACAACTGCAGAGATGCCCAAAACAACGCCGGATCGAACTATGGAAAAAACCTGCGGACCGAACCCAGAGAGGAGCTGCCACCGGGAAAAAATTTACCATACGCGTCATGGAAATCTCTGAACAGACTTAGGACAGGTGTGACGCACTGCAAATCGAAGAGGATGAGATGGGAATGCCTAAGGATAACGAGCTGTGTGAATTCGGGGGGCGACAGCCACCTTCTCAGATGTTTCAACATGGGAGAGGCATGCACGATGGAGGATCTACTTGTGGCAAATGACAGGGGATAGACGCTGCCAACTATTGGAAAAGAAGGGCCAAAATGTAAACACTGGTGTCTCGGACTCGGAAAGGTATGAATGAATGTCCTGAGTAATTATTTATTGCAGATATAAGTCACCTCATAATGATCTGTGCTTTCTAGCCAATATGGTCTGTATTGAGATTGACTCAACTACTTGCGAACTGCAAGTAATAAAGTGGCAAATTAAACGTACTTTATGAGGAATATTCGAAATTTTTACTTTCCCATCACGTTCGCTTTTTTAAATCTAGTTATCTGTACAGAAAAATTCACACGTTTATAATTCACATAACTCAAATATTTGGGTTAAATTCTAGCACGTGTTTCTTTATTTAAAAGAAATCTACATGCCAAGTTAAATTTCCAGTTTTTTTGTCATTTTGAGTCTGGATCTTATGTGTTGCATTTATAAATAAGAAACATTTTATTAATTTTCACGTGTGTTACATTTTTTAATTTTGAGATGAAGTTATCCTTAAAAAAGCCCTATCTTCCTCTAATGGAAGGAATTTCAAAAAATCCTTCTTTAGTGATTGCGAGTCATTACAACGTTGTCCCCTCCAAATTTAAGGTTACTAGTTTAAGACCTCTGTAAGACCTAGATGATTCAGTCAAGGAGTATACTTTCTTTAATTCGCAGAGATAAGCATCAGAATTTGCACTGTAGAGATTTTGCAAAGAGTATTTTTTTTACAGGGTTAAGTTTAATCAAATTTTTCATGAAGTTCAGATCATATGAAACCCCCTAAAATAGGCACCGATACTCGCATATTGTTACTATAACAATCATGGTGCATTATAGAAGATTATTCCCAGTTTTCAACATTATCAACTATTTATACACGAATATCCTTATCTATATTTTAACTTCAATACATAACGTTAGATATTATCAGGAATATGAACGATCCATCGCCTACAATAATATAGCTGTATATGGAGTCATCAAACTATTAATATATCAACTTTAAATTTGCATTTTAAATTGTTATTAAATATGCATTTTTCACAGGCCCCACTTATAATTTTTTCGTACATTTATATTTTTTTATCAATTTTCAACATATTTTCAACATCATCATCTGTGGCGCTACAGCCCTGTGCGGGTTCTAGCATTCTAAAGTGTCTTCCTCCATTCCTCCCTGTTTTCTGCTAGTCCTCCCCAGTCTCGAAGTCCTAACTTTGATGCGTCTTCTGTTACTCCGTCTTCCCATCTGAGTTTTGGCCTGCCTCTTTTTCGTCCTCCCTGTAGTTGGGCGTCTAATAGCCTCTATGGTACGCTGTTTTCCGGGGCTCTTGCTACATGACCTGCCCATTGTAACAGTATTATTTTACCTCTGGTTACGATGTCGGGTTCTTCGTGCTTTTTAGTAAATGTTGCAGTTCAAAATTGTATCTACGTCGCAATGTACCGTTGTCGCATATCCCTTTGAAGATTGTGCATGAGATTTTCCTCTCAAAAATGCTTAGTAGATTGGCGTTTTGTTAGCTTATTTTACATGTTTCCGCGCCATATGTTACTACAAGCAGTATTAGTGTCTTGTATATGACCGTCATCGTCTTTCTAGTAATGCTAGGGTTTGCTAGTTGTTTTCATAGTGCGTTGTAGCACCTGTTTTTCTTTCCCTGTCCAGTTTACAATTTTGCCGAGCTATATTCTCTTTCCATTTTCCAATGTTTACGTTGACACGCAGGTACGTGAACTCTTGTACGATTTCAAATTTTTGTTGTTCCGATTGTAAGTGCTTCACCTAGTTCTAGTCTCTATTTTAGTTATTTCCTCGTTTATTTGTAGGCCGAAGTTGTTGGCTGCCTCCTCGAGGGCTGAATAAGTTCTAGTCATTTCTCTTGACGTCCTGGTAATTATGTCAACGTCATCTGCGTATGCGAGTAGTTGTGCAGATCTAGTTACAATTGTGCCTCTTCTGTTTGCGTTCGCGTGTCTGATTGCTTTTTCTAGCCTTTTGTTAAATTTTCGGCACGACAGCGGGTCTCTTTTACGTATCCCGTTATGTACTTCTAGATTAGACATATTTTACTGTCAAATAAAAGAACCAACTTTAGTATTTTGTGGAAATATTGAATAAATTGTTTCTTAATATTGTGTCCGTATTTTAAAGGCGTCAAGTACGTGAGCAATATGTCTCTTTAGTCAAAGAGAAAAAATAAATTGCTTTTAGAGCCTGGTCCCATTCCCATTCCCCTTTCTATTGCTATGAGCCGCTTGAGCATGAGTATTATTTATGTAAATAATTCTCTTCCACCTTCTTTAACTGGATTTTCGGAAGTTGGTAATACACCTATTTTTTAATTTAGAAACTAGGATTTAAATAGCAATTAGCATATATCTAACATCTCCAGTTTATAATTTATAAGTATCTGGATTTACGGGCCCCTTAGCTAGATTTTCAGAAAATCGTTTCTCTATTTGATAAGAGGGATATAACTGCCATTTTTTACTATTTTGTTGTATTTGGTTTCAGAGACATAGATTATAAAAATATGCTCCCAACTCCAACTTTTGCGCCCCCTCATTTGGATTTTCAAGCACTGTGTTTCTAAAAAACAATCATTTTTCGATCCTGGAATCAAGATATGTTATTTAAAAACTTTGGTCCCCCATTACACCCTCTTAAAAACACAATTTCTAAAAATATTTCTGCACACACCACTTCTCGCCACGCATTCACCATCATATCTGGTGTAACTGTCCCAACCACCTTTCTTTCGCGCAAATGTACACTGTACACAACATTTTTTATGAGGCCCCAAAAGAAAAAGTCCAATAGGGTTAAGTCCGAGCTTCGTGGTGGCCAAGAGATTGGGCCAGTTATGACGACCCCACCTCATTATAATAACCACGTGCAAAAGATGAATAGGCAGAACTGGCCCACTAACCCCCTTGGACATTTTCTTTTGGGGCCACCTTTTTGGAAAAACAAAAGCCCTTTTTCCGCCTCAATATCACCCATTTTGGGAAAGATATACTCTTTTAACATGTCTTAATAATTGTCCCCATTTATTGTTTGTTCTACAAAAATGAACGGACCAATCACACGATCTTCCATCAAGTCGCACCAGACATTAACTTTAGGAGAGTTACGTTGATGCTGAATAAATTCATGTGGATGCTCTGACTCACAAATTCTGCACTTGTGTTGATTTGCTGTTCCACTAACATGAAATATAGCCTCATCAGACAAGAAAATATTTTCCAAAAAATTGCCATCAACGTCAATTCTGTTTAGAAAGTCAACGGCAAACTCTAACCTTTTGATTTTATAAGTAGTTTTATTTCGTGTAACAGTTGCAATTTTAGGGCACGCAAATGAACTCTTTTACACATAACATCATACACGGTACCTTATTATACCAGGCAATCCTAATTGGAGACTAGGTCTGGCCAATGACTTATTTGGGCTCCGAACATACGAAACACGGATCTGTTTAACGACATCTTCAGAAGTTGTTTGTCTACCTGGCAATTTCCCTTTTAAAACATTGTCGGTTTCCTTGAAACAATGTAACCAATGACGCATAGTTTTTCTGTAGGAGGTTCAAACCATACTCTCGTCTAAAATTACGTTGCACTGTTATAACAGATTCAGTGGGTGCATGGCAAATAACACCCTGCGCTTCTTGTTGCGGAGTAGCCATTGCACTGCAGTCTACGCCTGAATTAAGCGAACTGGCGCCGTCTCAACGTCCTGCAGACGTGCCAGATGCAGGGGAGCAAAACTTGGACAGTTAATGAATCAAAAACTAGAATTGCGTATATTACTTTAAACAGTTTCTATGACACAATAAAACTAGGCAGTTCTTTTTTAAACGCACTGTATATATAGATAGGCAAATTTATTTAAATCGTGAAGAAAACATTACAATGCAAACAAAAAAGTGTACAATTTTGACACTCAGTCAAGATCAGTTTTTCAATAATAGTAATACAAATAGTAATAAAAGTAATAAAATTAGACAAGTTTTATGTTTTAGCATTTTTGCATTTTCGCTAGTAGACAATTGAAATACAAAACCATTATAATATATTGTGACAATTTTATAGTCTTTGACAACTAATGCAATCAATAGACAAACTATTTTGTTTGTGTAATTAATAAAGTTTTCTATTTTACTCATTTATAACATCCAAATTCGAGCAATAGAACCAGTTGCACAAGTATTTCATGAAACAGATTTAAACGTTCTGAAATGTGTTGCTGGATTACTAGCCCCCTTGTAACATATGGCTCAAGCCATTCTGACATACGGCTCCACAGTATGGTGGACCAAAGTGAAGCAAAAACAGGCCATCAGAGATCTTTTCTATGTTCAAAGACTGGCCTGTTTAGCAATTACGGGAGCGATGAAAACTGCCCCAACTGCAGCTCTGGAGGTCATCCTAGGCCTTCCTCCCCAGGATATCCTTATCATGGACGAGGCAAGGATGGGAGCTTTCAGATGCATATGCAATGGCACATGGGAATCTCTGGTGAGGTCAGGACACACCATGATAACGAATGTCATATCAGAAATGTACCTCAATATAGAGGGGGATTCGATGCCCAAAAGGCTGTCATTCGATCTACCCTTCAAAACACATCTACGATGGACAGAAGGCAATCAAATAACTACTTGCCAAGGAGGACTGGATTAGTATACAGACAGTGGTACTGGCGCAGAAATCTATGGACTGTCCCTGGGGTGCAGCCTATATGTACCTCTGGGGACACATGCCACAGTATTCCAAGCAGAAATACACGCTATCATGGTCTGTGCCCGTGAAAATTTGAGAATGGACTACAAAAGTAGAAACATCCGCATTTTCACGGACAGTCAGGCTGAGATTAATGCTCTAGCGTATCATGAAATCAAATCCAAGACAGTTTGGGACTGTCTTCAGAACCTAAAGTACCCAAAGCATAATAAGGTCACAATCGCTTGGGTGCCTAGCCACAAGGAACTGGTGGGTAACGAAATGACGGATAAGCTACCAAAAGATGGAGCCTGCAAGGCAAACATCATTTCTGAAGGCGGACCCTACATTACCAAGACCACGACCGGAAATAAAATCTGTAAATTGGGTAGCAACTAAGCACCGTCTACAGTGGGTCAATTTGAATGGTCTGACACACAGCAAACGAATGTTAGTAAACCTATCGGAAACTCTAACTGCTGAAATCCTGCAACTGCCAAGGAAGCAGATCGCAATTATGGTAGGCCTACTTACAGGACACTACCCTCTACGCGAACACCTGCATAAAATGGGTATCTGGAAGGATGAACCTTTATGCAGGTTATGCTATGAGAAGGACGAAACCGCCGCCCATATGATCTTCCACTGTGAAGCAATTGCACGTAGGAGACACAAAGCTTGAAATTACAGCTGAGAGAGTCCCCGTGAAAAACATGGCACATAGAATTCTGGACCCAATAGAGGGACTGGATCTATTTGCATGAACGAAACAATGTGGGGAAATACAATAGGCCAATGGGTCGCAGTTTTTAAGGGCTAACCCCCCTGGACCCACATTGGTTAGAGGAAAGAAAAATGAACAAAATGGAAGCGGTTGAGATGTGGATCTTTCGAAGAATGCAGAGATTATCCTGGGCGGAACATATCGCGAATAATGAGGTTCTTAGAGGCATGGACACAGACAGAGAGCTATTGGTTATTGTGAAGAAACATAAGACAGCGTACCTAGGACATATCCTCAGAAATACAAAATATAGCCTTCTAAAATCAATAATCGAGGGCAAGATAGAGGGGCGTCGTGGTCCAGCACGAAGGAAGTGCTCCTGGTTAAAGAACATAAGAGACTGGACTGGTCTGGACTCCCACTCATTGTACAGAGCGGCACAGGACAGTGCAGAGTTTGCCTTGATTGTTGCCAACCTTCAGTAATGGAGAAGGCACCTAAAGGAGAAAAACTTCAAAGGGTGCTTCATTCTACAAAAAATGATAATTCAACTCATTTTTAATTTCAAATTTAGGTTGTAGAATTTGTAGAGTAACCGCTGGCTTAAATCTCATAAGCCACAAAAACAATTTTAACTTTAAATTAAAACTTAACTAATTACTAATCGTAATTGTACTCAATCAATGATTTCAATAAAAAATCAATCAATCAAAATGAATATTTTGACCATCACATGATTTGTATATGTAATTATTTATTCCATTTGATAATATACGAATACTTATTTACACGACAAACTACATAAAGTTATAGTGTCAAACTGAATAAACTTATATTATTATTAATTCCCGACCAACATCCCATACGTCCTACGTAACAAATTCCATCCTTCTAACTTCTCCTAGTCTATTTATTCCTATAATTTCTGTAGTTGAATCTTCAATATAGAACAGCATAGTTTTTAATTGTATATAAACTATCTCATAAGTCATAAATTCTTGTCTAAAATTTGAAGAATGTGATTACGCAAAATGAAGGATTTACTCCGGAATTCCGCAAAATATGTTCATGAAACGCTTGAATTAATTCATAAAGCTAGAAGTACTGAAACCTCAAATACGAATTAGTCGAAGCTTCCCCAGGATTCTGTAGGAGGTTCAACACCATACTTTCGTCTAAAATTACGTTGCACTGTTATAACAGATTCAGTGGGTGCATGGCAAATAACACCCTGCGCTTTTTGTTGCGGAGTAGCCATTGCACTGCAGTCTACGCCTGAATTAAGCGAACTGGCGCCGTCTCAACGTCCTGCAGACGTGCCAGATGCAGGGGAGCAAAACTTGGACAGTTAATGAATCAAAAACTAGAATTGCATATATTACTTTAAACAGTTTCTATGACACAATAAAACTAGGCAGTTCTTTTTTAAACGCACTGTATATATAGATAGGCAAATTTATTTAAATCGTGAAGAAAACATTACAATGCAAACAAAAAAGTGTACAATTTTGACACTCAGTCAAGATCAATTTTTCAATAATGGTAATACAAATAGTAATAAAAGTAATAAAATTAGATAAGTTTTATGTTTTAGCATTTTTGCATTTTCGCTAGTAGACCATCGAAATACAAAACCATTATAATATATTGTGACAATTTTATAGTCTTTGACAACTAATGCAATCAATAGACAAACTACTTTGTTTGTGTAATTAATAAAGTTTTCTATTTTACTCATTTATAACATCCAAATTCGAGCAATAGAACCAGTTGCACAAGTATTTCATGAAACAGATTTAAACGTTCTGAAATGTGTTGCTGGATTACTAGCCCCCTTGTAACATATGGCTCAAGCCATTCTGACATACGGCTCCACAGTATGGTGGACCAAAGTGAAGCAAAAACAGGCCATCAGAGATCTTTTCTATGTTCAAAGACTGGCCTGTTTAGCAATTACGGGAGCGATGAAAACTGCCCCAACTGCAGCTCTGGAGGTCATCCTAGGCCTTCCTCCCCTGGATATCCTTATCATGGACGAGGCAAGGATGGGAGCTTTCAGATGCATATGCAATGGCACATGGGAATCTCTGGTAAGGTCAGGACACACCATGATAACGAATATCATATCAGAATTGTACCTCAATATAGAGGGGGATTCGATGCCCAAAAGGCTGTCATTCGATCTACCCTTCAAAACACATCTACGATGGACAGAAGGCAATCAAATAACTACTTGCCAAGGAGGACTGGATTGGTATACAGACAGTGGTACTGGCGCAGAAATCTATGGACTGTCCCTGGGGTGCAGCCTATCTGTACCTCTGAGGACACATGCCACAGTATTCCAAGCAGAAATACACGCTATCATGGTCTGTGCCCGTGAAAATTTGAGAATGGACTACAAAAGTAGAAACATCCGCATTTTCACGGACAGTCAGGCTGAGATTAATGCTCTAGCGTATCATGAAATCAAATCCAAGACAGTTTGGGACTGTCTTCAGAACCTAAAGTACCCAAAGCATAGCAAGGTCACAATCGCTTGGGTGCCTAGCCACAAGGAACTGGTGGGTAACGAAATGACGGATAAGCTACCAAAAGACGGAGCCTGCAAGGCAAACATCATTTCTGAAGGCGGACCCTACATTACCAAGACCACGACCCGAAATAAAATCTGTAAATGGGTAGCAACTAAGCACCGTCTACAGTGGGTCAATTTGAATGGTCTGACACACAGCAAACGAATGTTAGTAAACCTATCGGAAACTCTAACTACTGAAATCCTGCAACTGCCAAGGAAGCAGATCGCAATTATGGTAGGCCTACTTACAGGACACTACCCTCTACGCGAACACCTGCATAAAATGGATATCTGGAAGGATGAACCTTTATGCAGGTTATGCTATGAGGAGGAAGAAACCGTCGCCCATATGATCTTCCACTGTGAAGCAATTGCACGTAGGAGACACAAAGCTTGAAATTACAGCTGAGAGAGTCCCCGTGAAAAACATGGCACATAGAATTCTGGACCCAATAGAGGGACTGGATCTATTTGCATGAACGAAACAATGTGGGGAAATACAATAGGCCAATGGGTCGCAGTTTTTAAGGGCTAACCCCCCTGGACCCACATTGGTTAGAGGAAAGAAAAATGAACAAAATGGAAGCGGTTGAGATGTGGATCTTTCGAAGAATGCAGAGACTATCCTGGGCGGAACATATCGCGAATAATGAGGTTCTTAGAGGCATGGACACAGACAGAGAGCTATTGGTTATTGTGAAGAAACATAAGACAGCGTACCTAAGACATATCCTCAGAAATACAAAATATAGCTTTCTAAAATCAATAATCGAGGGCAAGATAGAGGGGCGTCGTGGTCCAGCACGAAGGAAGTGCTCCTGGTTAAAGAGACTGGACTGGTCTGGACTCCCACTCATTGTACAGAGCGGCACAGGACAGTGCAGAGTTTGTCTTGATTGTTGCCAACCTTCAGTAATGGAGAAGGCACCGAAAGGAGAAGAACTTCAAAGGGTGCTTCATTCTACAAAAAATGATAATTCAACTCATTTTTAATTTCAAATTTAGGTTGTAGAATTTGTAGAGTAACCGCTGGCTTAAATCTCATAAGCCACAAAAACAATTTTAACTTTAAATTAAAACTTAACTAATTACTAATCGTAATTGTACTCAATCAATGATTTCAATCAAAAATCAATCAATCAAAATGAATATTTTGACCATCACATGATTTGTATATGTAATTATTTATTCCATTTGATAATATACGAATACTTATTTACACGACAAACTACATAAAGTTATAGTGTCAAACTGAATAAACTTATATTATTATTAATTCCCGACCAACATCCCATAACGTCCTACGTAACAAATTCCATCCTTCTAACTTCTCCTAGTCTATTTATTCCTATAATTTCTGTAGTTGAATCTTCAATATAGAACAGCATAGTTTTTAATTGTATATAAACTATCTCATAAGTCATAAATTCTTGTCTAAAATTTGAAGAATGTGATTACGCAAAATGAAGGATTTACTCCGGAATTCCGCAAAATATGTTCATGAAACGCTTGAATTAATTCATAAAGCTAGAAGTACTGAAACCTCAAATACGAATTAGTCGAAGCTTCCCCAGGATTCGCGAAACTTTGAAGGATAAATGACAAAGTAATATACGTGCAAATTTTCCGACGGCAAACATCCGCGTTATTAATATTAATATGAGAGAAAAAAACATTGAATATTTTTACATTCGTTTCTGTTAAACGTGTGGAATAAAGTGAGAGAAAAATAGTTTGAAGAATCGATGGTTGAATTTGTTCAGTTCGAAAGCACATCAATCGTTTTTTTTTTCCTCCTTTCCTCTCTGTTAGTGCGGATTTAGGATTAATCGACGATTTTTTTGTCACTAGGATTTACGATTATGGCTAGCGCAGCGTATAAGGCATGTGTTGGTATTTTTCTCCATAAACCACACTCAATTTCAAGAAAAACTAACAACAATTTGCACGTGTGCTATAATTAACAAACAATTAATTAATATTTAAAATAGTACATTTTCTCGTATGGTAATTGTATTGTTCCGCTAAATAATTGAAGCATGCAGGCTAATAATTCGCTTATTAGACCGATACTACCAGCATACAATATATTGGAAACATACATTATTTATGGCGATAATAAAAATGTTTTATTTAAAATTTTGCCGGAAAAGTGTTGAAACGAACGTTAAAAACTGTTTTATTGCATCATAAACATTAAAGCGTAATCATTTAATGATCGAATTACTCAAGAAGAATATATTCTTAAAAAAAATATATCAGGTAATTGAATTTAATTACTTAAAGCGAATCTAATCTAAGCTAAAATAAATCTAGGTACTTGCGTACTAACGCCACCACAGCTACAGATTTAAACGAAATGGATGGTTAGATTATCTCTCGGTGTAGTGGCGTTAATACGTAAGTATTAACGCTGTTTTGACTATTATTTTACTTTGTTCTATAAATTTATAATTGAACCTAATCTAACCATCCATTTGGTTCAAATCTGTAGCTGTGGTGGCGTTAGTACGTTAGTACAAGATTTATTTTAGCTTAGATAAGATTCCTTGTAAGTAATTAAATTCAATTACCTTATATAATTTTTTAAAAGAATATTTTCTTCTTGAGTAATCGATCAGTAAATGAAAATAAACGTAATCTAACCATACAGTTCGTTCAAACCACATATCGCGAAACTTCTAGATCCGAAATAGGAAAAAATATTGGATACGGGTTAGGTTAGGTTATATTAGAGCAGATTTAATCCTGATCACATATCGCGCGGTAGTGCGATCTCGCGGTGTGGTGGCGTTAATACGTAAGTACCGAAAGGTATTTTTTTTTTCGTTCTTTATTTTTACTATTATTTTACTTTGTTATATAAATTAATTGACAAATACAACATAAATGTAATCTGACTATTTAGTCTTTATTGGAAGTAAAGACTTTATTGGATGCATAGTAGAATGTTTTGTATGAGCAATTTGACCAATTTCGTCTGAATTTATTCCTCGTTTAAGAGCAAATCCGCAATGAGACAACCAAGTAGCTATATATATTCTCATTATTATGAACTAAATTCCTTGGTGCTTACACTTTGATTTTGCCGCATTGCAGATGTTCTCCTTGATGCAATTATATTTTAACACGTTCTCATCGCAATAATCAGATTCAAACTCATTTATATTAAAATTAATTTAAATCACATGCAGTGTTATGAAGTATTGTATGAACGCAAACTAGTTTGTATAGTTTGGTCAGGTTGGGTAGTTCGCAGAATTATAGTTTAAATCCTCATGAAAATTAAAAATGTTGATTTCATTTCCATAAGCTGGCAGCGCGTTTTTTACTTGAGACTGTTCAATCAAGCTTATTAAAGATAGTATCAATATAACAAGATTTCATTTGTTTTTAGTAGATGGCAGCATCAACTAAAAACAAATGCGGCCATGAGCAAATGTAAACCACGTAAAGCGGAGCTGCGTGAAGTTGGCCCCCCGAAGTTGAAAAAATAAAAAAAATAAAATGGGATACGTTTGACCAAGATTTGACCATGATTGACCACTAAATAGTTTTGTTTGCCCACATTCCGTTCAAAAGATATTATAAAAAACATGATCGGGGGCCTAGCCCCCAAAAATGCATTTTTCTGTATTTGAGAATGGCATCTTAAAAACATGGTTTGACCATGTTTGCCCATCATTTTTTTCGAGAAATTTTTTTTTAGGAACCCCAAAATCAATTTTTTAATATTACATTTATTATTATTTTTTTATTGTTATTATTTTTTCTTTCATTTGGTATTGAAGAACTTCGTTTGACCATGTTTGCCCATCATTTTTTTTTAATACAAAATATTTTTAACAGCCCCAAAATTTCTTCTAGTGTTTCTAGTGTTTCCCAATTTTTCTCGTGTTTGATATCCATGAACAATATGAGCGGTTCTCCAAAAGAAATGGATTGCCGAACTTTCCGACGATAATCGAATATATTCTAATTGCAAGATGGATACCTATTTCCCTGCGATTTTCTATCAAACGGATAATAAGCGATTTTTGATAATTCGTAGGATATTTCACACATGCAAAAATAGCTTTTGACGTCTGCCCACCCTTCGAAAATCGTTGTATTTGAATACGGGATGAAAAATTGAAATATACATGTGGCGAATTTTAAGGAAAATGGGTGAACCTCAAAAATTGACTAAATGATATTCTACGTATACCAAAAGAGTTACGTATACACCCTTGATTTTTTTTTGCCTGCATAAGGGATGAAAAGTTGAAAGATACAGATGTTCTTGTGTTATGTTATATTTGGGTATTTGTATTTTGCTGATTTTTGTCTTAATTTTTTTTTAAATTTTAGTATCTATAGGTTTTTTAATGTCTCAGCACGCATACACAAAGTGGAAATCCGTGGAAACAGCACTCCACGCCTTGGTAAACCAGATAGAGAGCTCGATGAGGCATAAGGAGTTCACGATGGTTGTCTTCCTCGATATAGAAGGGGCATTTAACAACGTGAAGCCTGAAGCCATAGAATCAGCCTTAACTGGACTAGCTATGGACAATGCTCTATGTCACCTGATCGGAAAAATGCTCCGTGAAAGGAACATTAGGGCCACAATGGGAGAATCCCACATAAGAAGGAAGGTGAGTAGGGGAACCCCACAAGGAGGCGTCCTCTCACCATTGCTTTGGAACATCACGCTAAATGAGCTGCTCCTCCAACTTAGGAAATCCGGCTGCAGGGTCGTCGCCTATGCGGATGACGTAGCAATAGCGGCCTCAGGGAAACACCTCAATACAATGTCGCAACTTGTTGAAGGGGCCCTATCGAAACTAGCGCAATGGTGCAAAAGGTGTGGCATAGATGTCAACCCGGCGAAAACCGAGCTAGTCGTTTTCACAAGGAAACACAACATCCCAGAATTCAGGCCCCCAATGCTAAAGGGCACTGAACTGGCGATCAAGGAGAGCGCCAAGTACTTAGGTCTCATACTAGACCGAAAGTTATCTTGGAAGCTCAACATAAACGAAAGAGTACGGAAAGCAACGGTGGCGCTGTACTCTTGCAAGAGAGCGGTGAGGAAATCTTGGGGCCTCAACCCCAAGATTACCTTCTGGCTATACAGAGCCGTAGTTACACCAATACTCTACTACGGCGTTTTCATATGGTGGCCGGCACTTAATAAAAGAGTCCATCAAATGGCGCTTACAAAAGTGCAGAGAATGGCGGCGCTCATGATAACGGGAGCCATGAGAACGACGCCTACGAAAGCCTTGGAGACAATCCTGGAGCCCCGGTCGATTTAATGGGCAAGCAACTTGCCATTACCACAGCACTTAGATTAAAGTCAGTGCGAATGTTGACATCGGACTATCGTAGACACGCCAGAATAATCAATGAATTTAAAGGGGTGCCCAAAAACATAGACCGATGTCTAGCAACACCTGCTTTTGGTAACAACTTCTCATACCACATACCCTCTAAAGAGGAGTGGATGGAAAAGAAAGAGGTACCAGCAGGACACACGCAGGTCTTTATAGACGACTCACGGAGGGAGGACAAAGTGGGCGGCGGAGTTTTCTCCAATGACCTCAACCTCAGAATTAGCTTACGCCTGCCAGACTACTGCAGCGTTCTACAGGCGGAGGTAACCGCCATAAAAGGGGCAGCAGAGTGGCTGATGGTAAATGGGGACCCTGGTGAACAGATCCACATTTACACCGATAGCCAAGCTGGTCTCCGGGCAGTTACTAGCGTGTGCACCAACTCAGCAGTGGTCTCTGGCTGTCAGAGAAAGCTGAATGAGCTCGCAGCACACACAAACGTGAGACTCACGTGGGTACCAAGCCACAGCGGGATCTCAGGTAACGCAAAAGCGGATGAGCTTGCAAAGAACGGCACAAGCCTGCACTCAACCGAAATATTACAGGATATTGGTATTCCATTTGCCTCGTGCAAGGAGACCATAGCCGAAATAACCTCGAACCTAGCGGAGCGAAGGTGGAGGGATGAAGACACCTGCAAGGTAACCAGGCAAATATGGCCTCACCGAAACAGGAAAAGAAGCACCAACATCGTCTCTCTAAAAAGAAACGATATCAGACTGGCAGTGGGAGTCATCACGGGACACTGTCCCATTGGCAAGCACGCTGAGAGACTGGGCATAGCGAAGCGGGAGGCTGCAGAGGCTGCCTGGACGAGGAGGAAGAGGAGAGTGTTCAGCATTACCTATGCCAATGCCCTTCTCTGACCGCAACACGATTGCTCTTCTTAGGCCGACCTTTCTTGGATGATCTCTCTGACCTCGCATTACTAGATGCGCAGACTCTCATGAGGTTCATCCACGGCTCGAAATGGTTTGACAAAATCCCCTGAGGAGGGTTGTACTGCAAGTACCGTGGTAACACAACGGGCCCATCTGAGGCCTATGTGAGCATTAGCTGCCACTTAAACCTAACCTAACCTATCTATAGGTTTTTAAACTTAGATAATATAAGATTAGATTGGAGTAAATCGGCCAATAGGTACCAACATCTGATCGTGGTGTCGTGAATGGTAACTTAGTGCCTTTTTTTAAGCTGTTGCTGACACCATGTTTGCACACTGTTTATGGCTACTAATGATTTTTCAATGATTTTTTACAATATAGTTTTGAGAAAATTCCGCGAAGAAGCCATAAATCACGACCTTGCCATAAGGAAAGGTCTTGACGTTGCAACTTCCTTGTACCTCATGAACTATGAGGGTGAATTTGGTGGCTGTATAAAAGAAATTGGACTCGACGAGTTTTACTGCATATACGCTTCACCTCCAACCTCCAACATCCGTTTCAATGTTTCGTTCGACTGGATATCGCCCACTTCGGATTCGGAAAGCATTCGGATTTGTGATGAAAAGGAGGCGAAACAATCTTCCAATTTTGATTGACCAAACGCTTATTATCTTCCGGAAATAATTGAACCTCTATTGGAGTTGGCCCCTCTGGACGAATGTAATGAAAAATAAATTCGGGTGACAACACAACATAGGGAGTTCAGCAAATGTTGAATCGTACTTCAAGAATTTGAAAAACATTCACATGGCCGACGTTGCCAATCCAATTCGCGCGGATAAATTTATCGTCAAAGATATACCTTCCATCGAAGCGACAAGTAAATTGAAGAGAGCTGCTTACAAAAGAAAACGTTAAAAACTCAATGAGAAAATTATTCAAAAATCTAAAAAGAACGTGAGTTTTCTACAAGAGAACGAATACTTATTTTAAGAAGAGAATTGGAAAGGAAAAAATACAAAACTCGATGACATTATTGATGAAAAATTATTAACCAGCGCGAACAGAAATATAGAAAACCTTTCGGTTCTTTCATCGCCTGGTCGTACAGTTCGAATCAACAAAGTTTTTTGCAATCAACAAATCAAGATCGCAAAAATCCGTTGGTCTCACCAAAAGATTCACATTTTTCTTCTGTGGATTTTGTAGAGACAACACCGGAAATCAATACCATTCCACAAATCGGAAGAAGACGAAAAAAATCCAGAGCAAAAGAAGACACGAATAAAACAATTAAGACGATTTTTTTTTACATTTTGTGTCCAGAAGTACGACTTCAAGATCGACCAATGAAGAGGGACAAGAGTGAGATGATTTTAAGAAATGGCGGAATTGTGGGACCAGTTTGGATTGGACAAAGATTGATTCAACTAAAAAGCACTTGCCCGTTTGATAGCATTGTTGAAGTTCCGAAGATAGGTTACACAGATATTGAATTGTTTCAAGAATATTTGGAGGAAAATTCTCTAACTATCTTTCATGAAAACATACGCATCGGATGAACCAACTTCCAGACTTTACAACGCAAGAGGAGTAATTTTTGAAAGCATATTCAAGCAATACATTGGCTTCCTTTCATTGGATCAGCAATCTTCTCGGGAAACTATTTCTTGTAAATCCAACTGCAGGACAAATGGCATATACGATCTGTCAGTCGAAACCCCGTACGCAAATTACAATCGAAGTAGACGCAAAAAGTATCATCCAATTCGGATTCAAAAACGGCATACAAAAATTCGTCGATGATATTTTTCAATAATACACGAATCTGCATCAACTGTCGCAATGCATCCGCCGCGGAAATGAATCTAGGTAAAAACATAATTCTCGACGTTGAATGGTCATTGAAGAGCAGTCACCATAAAAAATTAAGCAATGATTGCACCAAAACAACAAGAACAAAATTTTCCTCGTTGATATTCCCGAAAAAATTGCAATCAGGGGCAAAACTTATATTCTGAACGGGGCAATCGAATATATCGAACCAACTGGGAGACAATTGAAAGGAACGAGAGATAACGGGCATTACGTTGTAATATCGAAGATTTACAATTCGCTGGGAAGTTCGCAACGACCTATGCCAGGAAACACAAATAAATAATTCACAGAAGTGTAAAATAAAAGTTTTATTTTTCATCATTTTTTACACAGAAATTCAAGATAAATAAAGGAAATGGAAATTGGCAAATCAAAATTGTAAAATGAAACTTATATATAACAAGTTGTAACTAAACAGATGGCATTTAAAATAAATCAAAAATAAAAAAATAAAAGAAAACTGTTCTCTTTAGTATTGAATTTGATATACTTACTGATATATTTATAATGTGCTTCCAGTACGGAAAATACCTATTAAAGGACCTATTAAAATTTATGTATTGCACAATTTTTCACCTTTTATGATATAAAAAAAGTAGCGTAAAGACTTTGGCATACGAAAAATGTTTTCATTAATTTTCGAGGTTTGCCCATTTTTTTGGTCCTGATATCATGATATCTATATCTTTCCATTTTTCACCTCTTATGTAAAAAAAAACCTTTTTAATAAAACACTATAAAAAACGATTTTGGGGCTCTTAAAAATATTTTGAATTGAAAAAAAATGGTAGTCAAACATGGTCAAACAAAGTTCTTCAACACCAAACGAAAAAAACAATAAAAATGATACAAAATATTATATTAAAAAAAAAAAATAGATTCTGGGGTTCCAAAAAAAATTAATGAAAACAAATAGTGGGAAAACATGGTGAAACGAAGTTTTTTAAGATGGCATTATCAAATATAGAAAAAATGCATTTTGGGGGGCTAGGCCCCCAATCATTTTTTTATAATATCTTTCGAACGGAAAGTGGGCAAATAAAACTATTTGGGTGTCAATCATGGTTAAATCTTGGTCAAACGTGTCCCATTTTAATTAATTTATTTTTTCAATTTTGGGAAATAGCCCCTCCATGCAGCTGTAAAGCGGGCCTAGACGACTGAACAACTAAAACACTTTGATACAGGGCAAGGCCGTGGCTGCTGCAAATGTTCAACAAGTGTATAGAATCCGGCAAAATCCCAAGCATATAGCGAAAAGCCAAGGTAGTACCAATCCTTAAACCAGTTAAGGAAACCGACGATCCACAGAGCTACCGGCCAATCTCCCTTCTGAGCCATATCTACAAAATATTCGAGAGGATTGTACAAAACCGGTTGACGAAATATATTTATCCCGCAGCACGTTGGCTTCCGTCCCGGAAAATGCGACGCAGAGACTCAATATAACGCAATTCATTGAGGATGGGTACCTAAAGCGCAAAATCACAGGAGCTGTATTTACAGACCAAACGGCGGCATACGACACTATTAACCTTCGGACGTTAATGCGAAAAGTCTACGGGATAACTAAAGACTTCCAGCTAACAAATATAATAAGAACCCTGCTACAAAACAGCATGTTCTATGTAGAATTCCAGGGAAAGCAAAGTAGGTGGCGAAGTCAAAAGAACGTCCTACCATAGGGCAGTGACTGGCCCCCAAACTTTTTAATATATATGCCGCTACGATCAACCGCTCCCAATTGGTACTAACAGCTATATCTACGCGAACGTAAGAGCAATTGCTGCGCAAGGAGGACAGTCTTGGAGATATCGAACAGGGTCTAACTGAGGCACAGCAAGAGCTGAACCATTATTACAGTAAAAACCAGCTTAAGCCAAACCCAACAAAGACCAAAGTGTGTGCCTCCCACCTTCGCAACAAACAGGCTTCCAGGAAGCTACAAGTAACATAGAACGGGGTGCTGCTGGAACATAAATAACCCAAATAAAAACTGGAACATTGATAACCCAAACCCAAAATACCTCGGAGTTCCGCTGGACTGGGCCGTTACCTACAAACCACACTGCAGGAATACTAAACTGAAAGTAAGCGGGAGAAACAACATTCTACGGAAAACAACAAGAACTTCTCGGGGTGCCAAACCAAATGTTGTCAAAACAACAGATTTAGCTCTCTGCTAATCCGCTGGCGAATACGTCTGCCCAGTGTGGTACAAGTCAGCACATGCCAGTCAAAGTGGATGTGGCTCTGAATGGGTCACACTGATCACGGGATGCCTGAAACTCACCCCCTTGGATAGAGACTACCGCCTGGCTGTTATCGATCCACCTGCATTCCGAAGGGAAGAAGCAGCCTATAAGGAAAGATTTAAATCTTCAAGTTCCGAACGACACCCTCTATGTGGCCTACATCCTGTACATGAGAGTAGAAAGTTCCTAACATCCACCATAGACTTTCAAGAATATTTCACCAAATCTAGGGAAGATATGTGGAAAGACACAACAGACCAACATTGGATGTCCCCATCGGAAAAACTAGCTGCTGGATGCGAGGAGAGCTGGGAGGTCTGAAAACCACTGAACAGACTTCGATCTGGAACTGCAAGATCCAGAGCCACCCTCAACAAACGGCGATACCCGGTTACTTCTGTCCTGTGCGATTGCGGCGACCCCCAGACGACCTCACATATGTACACCTGCCCTATTTGCCCGGCCCCATGCAGCCTCGAAGACTTAATGTTAGCTGAACCAAACGCAATTGACGTTGCCCGTTATTGGGCAAGACATGTCTAGACTAGTTTACTGTATATTTTATTTTGTTTACTTAGCTATATTTATACTGTATTTGTTTTATGTATGATGCTTCTGACACGAATAATAATAATAATAATTTGTTTTAAGTTTGAGAAGTCACCAGGTCAAAGTACGGTTACAGAACGTTTGGTAATTATCTGGAAATTGATCACGGAAAATTGATCGCAGAACATTAATCTCAAGGAAATGTATCATAATTTTTTTCGGGGAGCTATGACAGCATGGAATGCCGAAGAATCTATTCGGGCCTTCTGAACTGTTACTAAACTGTGGCAAGCCTCATTCGAACCTTGTTCCGAACTAATAAGGAAAACCAAACTTCGGAAAATCTTTGGAATTCCAAACTTCCATCTGATGAGGCCTTCCGAAGTGTTACAGCACTTAAGCCTCAGTCACACACCAAATACTCGCTGCCTTCTTCTTGATGACTTCTTTATAGTCAAAATTTTCAACTTCTGCCTCCTAAAGCGTTCCTTTCCTAATTGCTGTAAAGCAGACACCATCACAATCCCTAAACCAAGCCAAAACAAATCCATCCCCAGCAGTTACCGACTAATAACTCTCCTTCCTGTCCTTGCAAAATCCTTGAACATATCCTTAAAAACAGATTATGGAATTCCGCATCAAACCACATCCCCAAACATCAATTCGGATTTAAATCCCATTCCTCTATTCATCATTCACTATTCATTCATTCATCATTCATTCATTCCAACCAACAACATCCAAGTCATACCTCTAAAATAACAAATCTGCAGCCCTCTTCCCGGACATTCACAAGGCTTTTGACAGTGTTAGGTATGCCGGCCTTCTGTATAAAATATCTTTAATCAATGTTCCTCTTTACCCACTCCATACAATCAAAAGTTTCCTTTACATCAGATCCTTATCAGTAAAAATCAATACATATGCACATCTCCCACATTTAGCCCGATGCAGGGTCTCACCTTAAGGCCACTCCACTCACCTATAGAATATCTCCTGCTAGGACATCTATAATTACGACTAACCAGACAAATCCCATATTGACTTATCATCCTACATTTTACAATAAGCTGACTACACAGCACTGATTTCCCACAACAACTCCCTAAAAAGTAACTTCGACCTACTTTAGAATCTCAGCCATAAGACCCTTACATGGTTTAACTCGTTGAGATTATCTCCAAATCTCTCAAAACGCCAATTTGTCATTTCAAACCACAACATTTCTTTAAATTCCCCTCAAATCCGCACAGGCACCATAGACGAACAACCGGACAGCAACATTAAATATCTTACTATCGACACTAAACATAAATTCGCAATCCACGCAAAATTGCGTAAGTCCCTGATCATCAAACGCTGCAAACATTTTAGAGCTTTAAGATATATCAGGGTATTTCAACAAATACCACGGCAAAAATATAAATCCATCAGTAGAACAAAACTTGACTATGGGCACTTACTAACTACTATTAACAAAGCAAGCAAACGAACTCTTTAGGTGGCTGAACAAACAGCATTACGACTCATCACTAAACTTAACATTTTAACAATCCTCTCCACAAGCCCTCTAACGAAATACTCTATCGAAAAACACAGGTTTCACCTGTTCAGACAGACAATTTCAGACAGACAGACTTAAAAAGAATTTTAAAAACAACCCAGTGACGTATACCATCACTGACGAACTCTGTTTAAAACGACAAACTAGACATTCAAACAGAAAATATCCCTCCCGAACCCCTCTTGAACCTTAATACAATGACTAATCCACTTTTTTATATATTTTTTGTCCTATATTTGTTTATTCCTGGCTGAAGAACTACGGGTCGATAGCCATTTGTTGTATTTTTGTATTATAAGTACAGCAATATACATGTTTTATTATTATTATTATCCGATTTTTTGTACTTACTCGGCACAAAGTGCCGGTAAACATTGAAGACATTTATTTTATTTATTTATTTAAGACATTTATATTTTATAAACATATAAAAGATCGTTTTGATGTTTTATATGGATTAGGCTCGGGTAGCGAGTCAAGGAATTCACCCTGGCCCTCACGTACTCCTTAGGATCTTCCATCGAGAGACTTTCGCAGTATGTTTGCAAATTGGTAAGATTGTTGGCATACAATTCCAAGTGATCCATAAATAATAAATGATTAAGACCTTTCGATCTCTTTTCCACTTTGTATCCTTCTTTTTCCTCGGTTAAGTAATGATGATAAAGGATTTAGTGCGAGGCAAAACCATACAGGGGAAAGGGAGTCTCCCTGAAAAATACCTCTTCTGATGTCAATATAGCCCAATTCTCTCCTCTGGATACGTATACTAGATGACCAGCAACCCATGATTGCTTCAAGCAGAGAGTAGGTAATATATACTTAGGTATATATATTATACCTACTCTCTGCTTCAAGGCAATTTATGATTTTGGGAGATATTTTATAAATCCTAAGAACCCTCAACAGCAAATCATGTGGCACAGAGTCAAATGCTTTTTGGTAGTCTATATATGCCATATTTAAATTTCGTTTTTTACACTGCGCATGTTTTAGTATTTTGACGTCGAGTGTAAGTTGGTGTTAACATCCCCTTATTATTATTATTAAGGTTTCTTATTATCTAGTAATAATCTCTAATTAGGAAATTTTATTCTCTACAAGTTTTATTTGAAATATTTTGCAAAATTTTGCCCAGTTTACGTGTTATTTACAAATTTCTGTGACAAGAAAAATGTGATGCAAAAATAATGTTTTAAAATTGTTCAAGGTCCGTTATTACTAAATTCACAAATAGAAAATTACCAAATACTTATAGACTTATAGAAAAAACTTTTCTTATCTACTATTTCACTTTCTAAAAGTTTTAGTTGAAACACATTCCAAAATTTCGTATAGTTATCGAATAATTGTCGAATCTTTAAGACAAGAAAAATGTAAACAAAACTCTAAGAAAAAAATAACAAGAAAACAAAAACCTAATTTCACTTTTCAAAGTTAATAATTACCAGATAAACAAAAAATCACTAGATAACATGATTTCAAATGGAAAATTTAATTCTTTTCAAGTTTTATCCGAAATATTTAAAAAAATTTAGACCCAGTTTCCAATTTTCGCATTTTTTGAGAGAAAAACGAAAAACAAAATCTATATTATACATTAAGGGGGATGTGGATATTTTTCCAGCATAAAGAAACTTTTTTTGTAATCATACATAATTTTGTTATCGATTCCTTGTCGTTCTCAAGAATAGAACCTTTCAAGAACGACGCTACATATTTTATCCTCATTTGCATATTATTCAATTACAATCACTTCTCGTGAAAACACCTCATTTGTCCTGCAGAAAATTATATTAAATATTATAATTTTATTTATCATTGAAAATTTTATGAAATATTTTTTAGAAAAGAGAGAAATTATTTAGAACAAATTGTAACAAATTTTACAATAACAACAAAAAATTAAATTAAATTTATTTTTCTATAGATTATTTAGATTATTAAGTAGACGAGATGTAATTGTGTTGAGTGTAGATGATGGTTTGTTTAAAACTTGTATATAGAGATATGGGTGTGATGTTAAAAGAGAAATGTAACAATGGATGATGCGTTTATTCCGCGAGTATATAAGCAGACTGACCAGTCCCCTGTTCCAGGAACCTGGCCGGGCAATCAGAATCAATACCCGGCGGCTGGCCAATGGCAGCACATATAATACGGGCACTCTCCTCTCGCCCTTTCGTCATCTATCATCCGAGCCCCGTTTACAAACTCGGGCATTCCGGCCTTTAATTACGAACGCGAGAGTCAGTACGAAACTAGATTCGCTCGCCTACCTGACATGGTGGGATACGACGTGTAAGGATTATCCAAGGAGGGATGTTGCCAATCCATCGCTTTGCACTGGGCTCCGGGCATGTGTAGTCGGGATCCGGGCAGCAACAAGCCACCGTACTGCGCCGCCATGTTGTGGTGATGGTGGTGATAATCGTGCACGGCTCGGTGACTCGCCGCCGTATACTGATGATACCAATCACCGGGGTGATAATGATCGCTGGTTGTCCCCTGATATAAATCACCGCCGCTGCCGCCGCCGCTTCCTCCGCCGTACTGCGAACTGTTCCAAAAACTGGGGGGGAAATTTCGCGCGGACATCGGCGACGATTCTATAACAAAACGATCAATTATAAAAACTTTAATAATTGAAAAGAAAAGTTTAAAAATGCAATCTTTATACTATTAAAAAAGGGTGTATTTATAGGACGTATTTTCACCAGTTTCATAAATCAATTAATTTTATAAAATAAACTTTCAACAATCAAATCAATATTATTTATAGTGACAAACAAATGCATACATTAACATTATCTCTATATCATATAGGTATATCATTTAGAAAATGTATAAGTAAACAAATTAGTAAAAATTAATAATTGAATTAATTAAATTAAAATAATTTCCCAACCCCTATATACAAATCAATATAATTTATTGTTACTAGCAAATTCATACTTTAACTAATTTATTCAGAAAAAGTATACACAAATTAATTTATAAATAGTTTCCCTAGATAATATAAACACTCTCTACTGAAATCTGGTTAAAGTATTAATAAGGCAATTTTACCATAAGATGATTTATTACATTGAAATTTATTTATAAATTTAAAATGTATTACATTAAGATTGAAGATAAAAACATAAATTGTTTAAAAGTTTCAAATTTATTGTATAAATACAACATAAGTTTCACCAATACCATGGTTTCTTCAGGTAATGATACACAGATGATTTGTATACGATTACCTGAAGAACCCACTGCCACAAATGATTTGTATATCATTACCTGAAGAAGCTATAGAGTTGGTGAAACATATGTTCTATTTATACAATAAATTTGGAAACTAAAAATAAATTTATTTAAAATATGAAATGAAATATTTGGCTGCGAATTTTAAGAAGTTGTCCAAAACCGATTGACAAGTTGAGTTTCAAATTTACAAAACAAAATTCTGAATCTAAGCCACCAGATGTAAACGAAGTTAAAGGTATTATCAACTCACTAAAAAAAAAGCCTCAGGCGAGGTTGGAATAATTGCAGAGATATAGAAACTTGTAGATGATGAATTTTAAATAGCGACGACAAATCTATTTCAGAAAATTTGGATTGAGGAAGCAATTCCAGAAGACTGGTTAATCGCCTTAATTCATTCACTACATGAAAAAGGCTGCAAAATTGATGTCAATAGTTATAGGGGGATCTCATTGTTGTCTGTCACATATAAAATATTTACAAAATTACTTCCAAACAGATTTGAACAGAGCTTGGCGAGTTCCAAGGTGGTTTCAGAAGGAATAGATCGTGTGCAGAACAAATTCTTAGTTTAAAATTGATATTAAAATATTACAATAACAGGCCAAAGAATATCTTTATCTCATTCGTTGATTTTCAGAAAGCGTATGATTCAGTGGATAGGGATACTGTTTTAGATACATTGAAGGAATACCAAGTTGTTCAAAAAAACATAAATTTAATAAAACTTACATTAACTTATACGATTTCCAGGGTCAATTTTTTAAGTGAAGTTAGCAAGCCCTTCGAGGATAGGTTACGTTAGGTTAGTTTTTATAATATATTTATATATATATATATATATATATAAATATATATATATATATATATTATATATATATATATATATATTATATATATATTATATATATATATATATATATATATATATATATATATATATAGTACAAAGTACAAAGTAAGTACAAAGTACGATATTGATAAAAATGAAACGATATACGCTTCAAAAACGCATTGCAATTATTAAAATTCACTACAAAAGTGGTGAAAATTTTCCGGTCACAGTTTGCAAAACTAAAGCATTTTTGGGTTGTTGTGAGCAATGGCGTAACTATAGTGTGGCAGGGCTAGCTGCCACGTGCCCCCGGGCCGACAGGTCTCGCGGGGGCCGCGAGCTCAGATGTAACCTAACATTTTTAACAAAATTTGGTGAAAATTATAAATTAAGTATAAGTACTTAAAATCAATCAAAGTTAGACACAAATAAAGGCAATATACAAATTCAACTAAATTATTAAGATTTAAACGCATTAATAAGAAAAGGATCAATTTTAGAATGCATGCATTTTTTGTCGCGGTAATTTGGAAATAGGGATTGCAATACGGCCGGATCCGGCCGAATTTCTACCATTCCGCCGGATCCGTCCGGATCCGGCCGGATCTATGGAATTAAATCTAACAAAATAAACTTTACTTAATCGACTGAGATCACAACAATTACGTATTTGAGCATGCTAACAAGACTTATTTTTTATTTAACAAGACTATTCTTATATTTATGACAGACATCAAGATGAATCTAATTAAATATAATATCTATTTAAATGCCTATTTAGTTTAATCAAGTATTTGCTGATGCATAAGGCGCACCCTAAAATTCAACCTACTTTTTGTGCGCCTATGATGCTATGATCTATGTTTTAGAGCTCAACCTCGTCTTCATTGACCTGTCTATGTCTTATTTTTTAAAATAGTAACATAACGGTTTCAGATTTTCAAACTTTTGTCTTTTTTGGAGAAATTTGAGGTTATTAGATTTTCAGAATTCTTCCAAATAGTCTCACATTAGAGAAAATAACGAGAATCTATGAATATTAATTTAGTCAAATCATAACCTCGTCCTCATTAATATGTCGCTGCTTCATTTTTTATAAATATTTTCAAAGCGGTTTTCAAAATTTTGACTTTCTGGATTTTTAGATTTACAAACTTCTTCCAAATAGTCGCGCAGTGAGGAAAATAGTGAGAGTCTACAAATGTTGATTTTGTAATCAACCAGTAACACAAGAAGTAAATCTCAACCTTATCTTCATCGATCTGGTGCTGCGCAATATTCAAAAATATTAACAAAAGGGTTCCAGATTTAAAAAATTTAAACTTATTGGAGAAATTTGTGGATTTTAGATTTCCAAAATTCCTCCAAATAGTCACAAAGTAAAGAAACTAGTGAGAGTCTACAAATCTTAATTTTGTAAAATCTGAACCTCATCTTCATTGATCTGCGTCTGTCTTATTTTTCAAAATATTAACATACCGGTTTTAGGTTCTCAAAATTTGAACTTTTTAGAGTAATTTGTGTTTCTTAGATTTCCAAAATTCCTTCAAATAGTGGCACAATCAGGAAAATAGTGAGATATGTCCGTTGGCTTATTTTTCACAATATTAACAAATTGGTTTTAGATTTTCAAAGTTTGGACTTTTTGGAGAATATTCTGGTTTTTAGATATCCAAAACTTCTCCAAATAGTCACATCCGCACAGAGCGGCACCTTCATTGATCTGTCGCTGCCTTATTTCTCAAAACACTAACAAATAGGGATTGCAATCGGGTGTCATTTTCAATCCGGCCGGATCGATGGAATTAAATCTAACATAATAAATACTGCCGGTGCATAAGGAGCACCGTAAAATCAACCTACTTTTTGTGCGCATAAAACGCGAACCTAGTGGCATTTTTTTTGGAAAAAAAGGTGACACTTTTAAGAACTTCATGACCGAAATACTAGAAAATATATTTCCTTAAAAGTATTGTATATCAAGTGAATGGAATTTCAAAGTGTGTCTGAAAGTGTTTTCCATGCTGGTTGTAAATATATAAATTGAATTTTGCTAACAGCTTCCGTGTTCTTCGCGATATATGATTTGATAAAATTTACAAAATCGAGCGAATTTTCGCGAAATTTGGTCACCTGAGGAGAAACTAATTAATAATATTAATGAAGCCTGGGTGCAGGGAAATGACCTCCTGAAAACAATGCCGAAATCCGTTTTTAATTATCTGCAAGCATTCTCGAGATATGGACTTGTGAAGTCGAAATTCTGTTAAATTTGAATTCAAAATTTCGCAGTAAAAAATTGAATCTTTCCAAACAATTTACGCATCGTTTTGTTCGTCTTGTAGCCTAGTTTCAACACGCCGAAAATAGTTTCGTTAAGAATTTTAGTTTCAGAGAGGTTTGTAAAAAACTGGACGGTACAAACGAAGAGACGGCTTATAATAGCGAAACATTATATATCTTGTTTATTTGTAACTTAGCGAAAAAAACTCGAAAATCGTTCGATTTCAGCATTTCAGCGCACGATATCCATTGGGTAAACAAAAAAAAATGAGGACAAAATTTTCCAAAAAATTCATCCAATTTTGTTTCATCATTTCGGTCGAAAATATTGTGCTTTTTCGGTTTTTATCAATTTTCTCAAAAACGGTAAACAGCAACGAAATCATTTCCCGCACACAGAAACTACTATTACTACAACTACAATTTTTCATTGTGAAATTTTAAACTGAAATTTTACAATTGTCGATTTGATAAGTCGATATCTCAGAAACGGTGGTAGATAATAAAAAACAGATTGTGGCATAGCTTTCAGAAGGTCATTTTCATATTAACACGCTAAGATTATCCGCAGGAAATTCATTACTTTCCAATAACTCTACTCGAGCGCCGCAATGTTTTAAAATTTTACTCTATTTTGGTAGGGCATCGGGAATGGAAAGATCTAGCGAAATATACTTTGCATATTTGTAATTCTCAGCAAAAATGCTTTCATAAACGTTTTTGAATTTTGTTGTAACTCAAAAAATAACGATTTTAGCAAAATCGATTTTCTGGCATTTGATCGTTTCCGCAAACTTGACATCCCGGATCGATGTTCCCGGTATTTTTTAATTAAAAGCCTCCTAGGAATATGACATACGTTTTCTGACTAATTTTGAGATGGTGAATCGATTGGTGCCAACTAGAAGACTCTGTGACAAGCAGTTCAAAAGTTATGACATCGTGAAATCTCCGGAAAATGCGAGAAAATGTATTTCTTGAAAATCATTATTTCTCAAGTGAATGAAAATTTTCAAAGTGTGACTGTAAGTGTTTTCCTTGCTGGATGTAAATATGCAAATAGCATCTTGCTAGCCGCTTTTGGATTCCGAATAAGCGGAGTAGTATTTGTGGTTTTCATTTTCCTGGCAATAAAAAGTCCGAAAATCCAGAAAGGGATCGTCCGTTAATCACGTGAGGCTCGATATGGGGGAAGGGGTTTGTGTAGAATCATGAAATACCAAATGGGCGGGGAGGGGGGTGTGTAGTGGGATATCACGTGTATTTATTTTTTCGTTGAACGCGCGATTTTTAAACAGAAAAGCGGTGTGCAACTACAAAAATACACGTGATTTTGAGTAGCTTAAAACCTAACTTAACCTAAAACCTCACCGCGTATCACCTACCCCTGGTGATACGCCGCTACGGTGGGCTTAAAAAGTTGAAAAAAAAACATCACGTGATTAATGGACAACCCCAAAGCCCAAGTTATAATCCGACTTTATTTGACAATTCAACAAAAACATTGAAGAGATCAGAATCTCCAGTTAACCGATAAAACAAATTATTGAATAGGAGAAGAACTTGTCTTTTTGGCCACGGGAGGCGCTAAGCACGGTTATGCAAGGAGCGAATACACCAGCAAATACACTAATTATTTTAAATATACATTATTTATCACAAAATCAATTTTGGTTTTGAAAAAACCATGTGCCGCAATGCGCACCACGCATTTGAAGAACCTACTCATGCAACAGCGCGATTATTTTACCAGAAATTAGCATCACCGGATACGGTGACCGGATCCGGTATATTGGTACGGGATCCGGTAAACGTTTAGTGATGCCGGATCCGCCGGATTACCGGATCCGGTTTTCTGGATTACAGTCCCTATTTGGAAGCGCGGACAAGCTCATGATGATTTGCTCGTATTCCCTAATCGTCATGAGCTTGTCCGTCCATTTTGTTATGGTGTTTGAGGATCCCAAATTTGTATTTTTTAATTACGAAAGGCTGTACTACGCATTTTTCGTTTGATTATTAGGACAATTTGATAATAGATCATTTGTGTCATTGATTGCTCGAAGTTTTTGTTTTATTGAACCTGCAAATAGAGGCAAAGTTAATTGTGAAAGAGAGATATCAGCATGTCTAGTTCTATCCGAGTGGGAGCGAAAAACCAAAGAGAAATTGGGAGTCTGAAGAAAAAAAAGTTACCTAAAATTATTCAGTACTTCTACTACACTACTACTATTGATGAAAAACAAGTGAATAGTACTCTGAAAGTGAAGAATTGGACGTAACTAAACGTAATCGTAGTGTATATCCAGAACCAGAACAACCACAACAAGGTACTAGCAAAAATCAAAGTGTATCATATTTTAGTGTGAACAATATTCCACCTTCGCCATATATTACTGATGAAGGATAAAGAACTAAATGATCTAGTGAAATGGTTCGTGATCGACAAAAGGACATTGTAAAACTAAGGGTCCTTTCTTAACCCATTTGCTGCTATGGACTGCTAAAGCAGTTCAATTGATTTGACGCCCAGGTGCAATGCACTGTTATAGTAGTACAATTGATTTGGCGGCCAGATGCTATGGACTGTTAACAGACTACCGACTTCATGAATTAATTGTGGCTTTTTTAAACATCACAAAGAGATTAATAAATATATACACTCTCATTGGAGCATTGCGTTACCCTGGGTGAAAGATTCGGGACTCACCCCTGCACCTAGGCTCTTATCGTTGGAAAGATGAATATTTCACAAAATCCCAAAAAATAATTGTAAACTATGCGGATAGCCATATAATTATTTTAATTTTTTTTATGTCTAGTCTTGTCTAATCTTGTCTAGACTTGTCTTCTTCTTGTCTCTATCTAGTCTTGTCTCTTTCTGGTCTTGTCTATGTAGTCTAATAGATTAAAATGTACTTAATTTAATGAATTCTGTACAATGCTAAGTGAATTGAACTAGATGGATTAGATTGTACTTTCCAGGGTCCACTTAATTATTATAAGTTAATAACCTAACTAAGTTAGTCTAAAATGATGTTTTTGCAACTTGAAGTTGTCGCAATACGACGCCGCAAAACGGAGTTGTCGCAACATGACGTTGTTTAAACATGAAGTTGTCGCAACATGAAGTTGTTCCAACGTGAATTTGAAGATGAAATGAGGATTCGAGGTGAAAAAAATCTCTTCTCGTAGTTGAAACTAAATAGATTGTTTCGATGAAGTCGCTTCGACATGAAGTTTTTGCAACATGAAGTTGTCGCCACATGCAGTTGTTTCAACTTGAATTTCCTTCAGACAAGATAAGACTAGATAGATAAGTTTAGACGGACAAGACTAGACGGACAAGACTAGGATAGACAAGACTAGAACAGACTACACTAGGACAGACAGGACTGGGATATACTAGACAAGAACAGACAAAACTAGGACATACAAGACTAGGACAGACAAGATTGAGATAGACAAGTCTACGATATACAAGACTAGAACAGACAAGACTAGCACAGACAGGATTTAGATATACAAGAATTGGATATACAAGACTGTGGCAGACAAAACTAAGAGATACAAGACTGGGACAGACAAGACTAGGACAGACAAGACTAGGATATACAGAAGTAGGACAGAAAAGACTAGGACAGACAAGACTAGGATATACAAAATTAGGACAGACAAGACTGGAACATACAAGACTAGCACAGACTAGGACATAATGTGTCCACTCAAATCAACAATAAAACAAAATTTTCTTCAAATAGAGATTTTAGTTTTTGAAAATTTGGCAATTTTTGCAAATTTTATTAACGTTTTCGTCCAATTTTGACATAAAATAAAGGAATTTTTCAAAGTGTGTCCACTCAAACCTACAAAAAGCAAAATTTGCATCGAATAGAGATAATGGTTTTTTAAATTTTGGCAATCTTTGCAAATTATTTTTAAGTATTTTGCAAAGTTTGTACACTCAAATCAACCAAAAAACAACATTTTCTTCAAATAGAGATTTTGCTTTTTGAAAATATGCCAATTTTTGCAAATTATTTAGACGTTTTCAACCAATTTTGACACAAAACAAAAGTATTTAGCAAAGTTTGTCTACTCAAATCGACAAAAAAAAACAAAATTTGCTTCAAATAGAGATTATGGTTTTTTAAATTTGGGCAATCTTTGCAAATTATAAGTATTTTGCAAAGTTTGTACACTCAAATCAATCAAAAAACAACATTTTCTTCAAATAGAGATTTTGGTTTTTGAAAGTTTGACAATTTTGGCAAATTATTTTAAAGTTTTCGTCCAATTTTTTCAAAAAACAAAAGAATTTCGCTAAGTTTGTCCACTCAAATCAACAAAAAAACAAAATTTGCTTCGAATAGAGATTTTAGTTTTTGAAAATTTGGCAATAATTGCAAATTATTTTGACGTTTTCGTCCAATTTTGACATAAAACAAAAGTATTTGTTAAAGTTTGTCCACTCAAATCAACAAAAAAATAAAATTTTCTTCGAATAGAGATTTTGGTTTTTGAAAAATTGGCAATAATTGCAAATAATACTAAGTTATAACAGTATTCCGCACGTTCTATAATGCAATGTTCAGAATATTGAGCACACAATCACATCAGTTCAAAAAGTAATTCGCAGCGAAAGGGTTAAAAGACAGTGACAATATATTTTCCAAGAAAAACATTACTACATTGTTTCAAAGTCAAGTGTGAAACTTGAACGTACATGGCTATCCCAAGGTTTAATATTTCAGAAGGCGTATTGCGAACCATGTAGTTCGAGCAAATCGGGCATCTAAAAAAATACAAAATGTTTCGATGGAAGAGTATGATGACTGAAAACATATTGTAGATAGACGCCATAGAAAGACACGAGACATCGAAAATTCACAATCCGAGGAAGCCACAACTGAACCCGATGCTGGGGAATCAAACGGCCAAGTAAAAGCTCTCGCAACACTCCCATAGACATGTGTGATACATGAGACCTTGCACCATCTTGCTAATACCAAATATCGTTTATTGGTAATCGGAGTTGAGCGATGGCATCTATTAAGAACGCTTTTAGCAACTCTACATAACGTTCACTATTGACAACTACTGCGCTTCCTATTTCATCTTCAGAAAAATTCTGTCCCAGTTGTCCAACGGTGCAAATTGCACACCATACGGTCACTTTTTTGAGAAGCTCTTCTTCGGATACTACTTGAGGGTTTTCAGCTCTGTTTGTTCTTCTTCTCATGCAATAATAATATAGTTCGTTCTAATAAAATGCTCTACACAACCAATCTTTTGTTCAATCGGCCATTTTCCATCGCTCATTTTTCAAAAAACAAACAACAACCAAAAACAAAGGTTAGGTTAGGTTATCATTTTCAAAAAACAAAATCCAAAAACAAACGTTCAGTGTATATTAAACAATTAAAATTATGGCAAATAAGTCATTACTGCTTTTAGTTTTCATTAAGTAAAAATAGGACACTCATAACTTGTCACCGTTTAGATATTGCAAAATATTATAATTCAACTATATTTGAAACATTTTTATTAAAAAAGGCATTCGATCAAGTAAAATGGGGCAAATTATGGACCGTTATGTCGGAAATGGGAGTACCTAGACATCTTATTAGCCTCACCGCCAACCTATATCAATCTGCAGAAGCACAGGCCAAAATAAAAGATTGCCTCAGTAACCCGTTCAGAGTATACAAAGGAGTTCATCAGGGGTGCATCCTTTCACCTATTTTATTCAATCTATACGGAGAATGAATAGTCCGCAAAGCAACTCACAACTGGGATGGAGGAATATCTATAGGAGGCAGCAAAATATCAAATTTACGGTAAGCAGATGATTGCTGGGAAGTACGGAAGAAGAGATCAAGAACCTGCTCCAGAAGGTGAAAGAAATCAGCGGAGAGGTGGTCCTTGAAATGAATAAAACAAAAACCAAAATAATGATAATAGACCGATCCCAAGAAAGACTGCAAAGCCCAACGCATATTGATGGAATAGAGGTAGTAAAGGAGTTCGTGTATTTGGGCTCACAAATTTCAAGAGCTGGCAGCTGTGAAAAGGAAATGAGAAGAATAACTATGGGCAAAACCGCCATGCGGAGGCTATGTGTAAGAAGGTGGAGGCTTTTCAGATGTGGACTTACCGTAGAGTGCTGAGAATTTCTTGGGTGGATCGAATTACTGACGTCGAGGTTTTGCAAAGAGTCAATAAGCAAACAGAAGTTCTCAACACAATAAAGAGAAGAAAACTGGAATACCTTGGTCATGTTATCCGAAATGATAAGTACAGGTTACAGCAGACAATAATACAGGGTAAAATACAAGGTACGCGCAGTCCAGGCCACCGCAGAACATCATGGCTCAAGAACCTTCGCCAATGGTTTGGACAAAGTACAAGATCCCTATTTCGAAAAGCTGCAGATAAAATTCAAATAATGAAATTGGTCGTCAACGCCCTTGGAGGGCATGACACATGAAGAAGAAGAAGAAAACCGCCATTGCGAAACTTACACGTATTTGAAAGGATCACAGCATTTCTAAAGGAACCAAGATAGTAGTCATAAAGACACTTATATTTCCTATAGTCACATACGCTGCGGAATCCTGGACACTAAAAATGGCTAGTAGAAGTCGAATTGATTCGTTTGAAATGTACACCTGGAGACGCGTGCTCAGGTTTACATGGACGGTAAAACGTACAAATAAATCCATTCTACGGAACTTAACATCGTCGATCGACTGAGCAAAACTATCCAAAAGTTCATCCTAAGATATTTCGGTCACATAATGCGAAGAAAGGACGACTCACTTGAGAAATTGATAGTTCAAGGAAAGATAGACGGTAAGAGACCACGAGGAAGATCACCATCGTGCTATGTGGGTCAAATATCCAAAGCCATAGGCGCAACTGTACACGATTGCACAAAAGCTGCTGAAAACCGGGAAGAATGGAGACAACAAGTACAAGAAATATGATCCCTAGGTCATACCGTTGCCACGATGCTCGGAGATGAGCGATACGGTTGAGAAGATATTCAAACAGAAGGCAGTAAAAACCTAAGGAAAGTATTACAAATCATTTATGGGACCCTAGCCATTTACTAGATGGATTGTAAGATTATAGTCTAAAAAATGTGTAAAATTTAATAAAATAGTAAAAAAAGTGATATAAAAAAAAATCAAAGATTAATTTAATCAGAAGGTAATTACAGAAGTATTTCAGCAAGAAAAAATCGGTAATCAAATCAAATATAAAAAGAAAACGATATCTTGTAGTTATAGCATTATTGAATTCCAATAATGCAACCGCAGAATTTTAAAATTCATTGCGTGCATGGCGCCATAACTCATTGCATACCGATCTACATTGCATCGATCACTCTCTATTAAAAGCGGTTTTGATATCGCACTGTACATCTGCGTGATCTCGACGTAAGCTGTTTGATCTGATACTGTTTATGGGGTGTAATCGGCTAGCTGTGGGGCAGTTAATTACTAATGCAATGCATGTTATGCAGGGCTCAGACGGCCATTCTTATTACTTAGTTCCTGGAATACGAGTCCGCTTATGATAATGTATATATTAATAATGTTACTGAGTCACGAGATAGCTGCTGACCAGTCCTACCGGCGCAGCCGGGAAAAAATGTGTTTACATCCCGTATTCTATTTCTTGTCTGTTGTAAACCTTGACCAAACTCATGGCGAATATTTATGCCGACTAGGTAATTACATTAACCGTTCAATACGCACCTAATATTAATTATTCATGGTGGAATGGGCTTGGGTAAATATGGCAATATATGCCGATAATTCATCATAATTGCTAATTGGAAATTTGCAATTTTTTTTCATATTTCTTATGTAAAATGATTTATTTTGTTTAAGAAAATTAATTATTTATATTTCCAGCTTAATACGTTCTGTATTAAATTGAATATAGGGTGAAACTAATCTAATTAGAGATACAATCATATCAACGTATTACAGCGGAACACAGCTTGAATATATACATATATTCAAACTTTCCGAAGCTCTATAATATTACTAAGCCCTTTTAACACTATGAAACAAATCTCATGTTGAAAGACAACAGATATTTGTGTTATGCACTAGGACTCAGTTCACTCCCGTGACACTAAAACAAGACACAAGGTAAATAACATTGCTTTTTAAAATCAGATATTTCTCTTTAACCCAAAGTCAATAGCCATATGCAGACGCGTTACGAGATCTATTTCTCATCAGTGCAGCTTTGCTCTTATGAATTTTAAAAAGGAAAACACTTATATTCAATTTATAGGCTATATTCAATTTAATATAAATCAATAACTGAAACTAAGTTCAGGTTTTTCCACACACAAGTCAAAACATAACCTATTTTCGACAGCCCAACACATGGTTTCAAACTAATGTAAGTGTTTTCCATTTTATAATTATGTAGCGGCAACGAGCCGTTCCATTTATATTTCTTAGTTTACGAGGGCATTACAATAATTACATAAATATTTTCGGACAATTTCCGAAAATATTTTATTAAGATCGGTAATGTAATCCTCGAGAAAATAATGAAATATTTGTAGTTTTAGATTTACGAGGGCATTACGGTGATATCCCAAATATTTTCGGACGAATTTCCGAAAACATTTTATTAGGGTCAATGGTGTAATCCCCGCGGAAATTACGACAAGATGTTTTTCCCGAGAATCGGTAATCACCAAAGCGACAAAGAGCGAATATAGAAAAATAATCACCCTCAGGCGAGGGACCAGTATACCTGGACATAACATAAATACCTGGACCCCCGAATAAACAATACAGTCACGGTCCACACAGTCAAGCAACCGACAGTCAGACGCAAACAGTCAGCAAGTAGACTCCGGTTCAGTTCAACAGTCAGGCGCAACCACCAACAAGTCCAGTTCAGTCCAGCCAACTCAGTCTAACCGGTCCAGCCAGTGGACCCAGTCAATCAGACACATCTGTCCAGCCAGAATTAGTTCGGCCCAGCGCACAGCCAACCTAGTGCAAGGTCCGAATACCGCCTGTCGTACGCCTCATTATGCCGCTTCCGCCCTGCAACAAACAACAACCTCTACTATGACGCCTTCAGCCGTCTACGAGGTCGCAGGCAACAAAAGCCTCGACGCTGACGCCCTCAACCATCCACGAGGACGCCGGCATCTATATAGTCTACGACAACGCCTTCTACCGTCTACGAGGCCGCTATCGACTTTTTAACCTTCTGGATCGACTCATACTGATAGATGCGCCCTGGTTTTGCATAGGAAACCGCCCATCAGCAAACGACGTCCACGAGGTCGACTTGAAACAAACTTGCAACAACAAAAAACGTCTACGGTAACAACTTAAAACGTCTACCAGACGTCTACAAACAAACACCGCAGCAGCGACAACGATGACGAATTCAACCATTTACCAGGAAGCCGGCAAAACAAATAACGTCTACGGTAACGACCTCAACCGTCTACCAGACGTCTACGAACAAACGCCGTAACAGCGACTAATAGGTGCAGGCTGGTTTTGCATAGAAAACCGCCTATCAGCAAACGACTTCCATGAGGACGCCTTGCAACAAACTTGCAAGAACAACGTATACGGTAACGCATTCAACCGTCTACCAGACGTCCACAAACAAGCCTGCAAGAACAAGGTCTATGATGACGTCTTCAACAAACAAACAACGTCTACGGTAACGACTTCAACCGTCTACCAGACGTCCACAAACACACACCGCAACAGCGACAACGATGACGAATTCAACCATCTACCAGGACGCCGGCAACAACAAACAACGTCTACGGTAACGACTTCAGCCGTCTACCAGACGTCAACGAACAAATGCCGCAACAGCGACTGATAGGTGCAAGCAGGTTTTGCTTAGGAAACCGCCTATCAGCAAACCACGTCCACGAGGACGCCTTGCAACAAACTTGCAAGAACAACGTTTACGGCAACTACTTCAACCGTCTACCAGACATCGACGAACAAACCCCGCAACAGCGACGACGATGACGAATTTAACCGTCTACCAGGAAACCTTCAACAATAAACAAAGTCTACGGTAACGAATTCAACCGTCTACCAGACTTCTATGAACAAACAAACAACAACAGAAACAAACGCTACATAGCGTTATCACTGGCAAGGGGGTGATGTAGCGACAACGAGCCGTTCCATTTTTATTTCGTTTTATTAGTTTACGAGGGCATTACAATAATTACCTAAATATTTTCGTACAATTTCCGAAAATATTTTATTAGGGTCGGTAATGTAATCCTCGAGCAGATAAAAAAATATTTGCATTTTTAAATTTACGAGGGCATTACGGTGATATCCCAAATCACGAATTTCCGAAAACATTTTATTAGGGTCAATGGTGTAATCCCCGCGGTAAGTACGACAAGATGTTTTTCCCGAGAATCGGTAATTACCAAAGCGACAAAGAGACAAATATAGAAAAATAAACACCCACAGATGAGGGACCAGTATACCTGGACATAACATAAATACCTGGACCCCCGAATAAACAAGACAGTAACGGTCCACACAGTCAAGCAACCGACAATCAGACGCAAACAGTCAGCAAGTCGACTCCGGTTTAGTTCAACAATCAGGCGCAACCAACCAACAAGTTCAGTTCAGTCCAGCCAGTGGACTCAATCACACCGGTCCAGCCAGTGGATCCAGTCAATCAGACACATCTGTCCAGCCAGAAGGAGTTCGGCCCAGCACACAGCCAACCTAGTGCAAGATCCGAACACTGCCTCTCGTACGCCTCATGATGCCGCTTCCGCCCTGCAACAAACAACAACCTCTACTATGACGCCTTCAGCCGTCTAAGAAGTCGCAAGCAACAACAACTTCTACGATGAGGTCCTC
This sequence comes from Phosphuga atrata, assembly GCA_944588485.1. Lineage (NCBI taxonomy): Eukaryota > Metazoa > Arthropoda > Insecta > Coleoptera > Silphidae > Phosphuga > Phosphuga atrata. The sequence goes on from OX155901.1 coordinate 6,322,302, forward strand.
AACCATGTACGAGGACACCGGCAACAACAACCTCTATGATGACGCCCTCAACCATCTACGAGGACGCCGGCAACAACAACCTCTACGATGACGCCCTCAACCATCCACGAGGACGCCGGCAACAACAACGTCTACTACAACGCCTTCTACCGTCTACGAGGCCGCTATCGACTTGTTAATCTTCTGGATCGACTCATATTGATAGGTGAAAAGTGGTTTTGCATGTGGTTCCGTCATCAGATGTCTACGAACAAATGCCGCAACAGCCACTGATAGGTGCAAGCTAGTTTTGAATAGGAAACCGCCTATCAGCAAACGACGTCCACGAGGACGCCTTGGAACAAATTTGACGTCCACGAACAAACTTGCAAGAACAACGTCTGCGATGACGTCTTCAACCGTCTACGACGACGTCTGCAACAACAAACAACGTCTACGGTAACGACTTCAACAGTCTACCAGACGTCCACGAACACACACCGCAACAGCGACAACGATAACGAATTCAACCATCTACCAGGACACCGGCAACAACAAACAACGTCTACGGTAACAACTTCAACCGTCTACTAGACGTCAACGAACAAATGCCGCAACAGCGACTAATAGGTGCAAGCTGGTTTTGCTTAGGAAACCGCCTATCAGCAAACGACGTCCACGAGGACGCCTTGCAACAACAAACAACGTCTACGGTAACGACTTCAAGCATCTAACAGACATCCACGAACAAACCCCGCAACAGCGACGACGATGACAAATTCAACCGTCTACGAGGAAACCTGCAACAGCAAACAACGTCTACGGTAACGAATTCAACCGTCTACCTGACGTCTATGAACAAAGAAACAACAACAGCAACAAAAGCTACATAGCGTCATCATTGGCAAGGGGGTGATGTAGCAGCAACGAGCCGTTCCATTTTTATTTCTTAGTTTACGAGAGCATTACAATTATTACCTAAATGTTTCGGACAATTTCCGAAAATATTTTATTAGGGTCGGTAATGTGATCCTCGAGCAAATAAAGAAATATTTGTATTTTTAGATTTACGAGGGCATTACGGTGATGTCCCAAATATTTTCGGACGAATTTGCGAAAACATTTAATTAGGGTCAATGGTGTAATCCCTGCGGAAATTACGACAAGATGTTTTCCCGAGAATCGGTAATCACCAAAGCGACAAAGAACCGAATATAGAAAACTAATCACCCCCAGATGTGGGAGTCCAGGTATTTATGTTATGTCCAGGTATACGGGACATAACATAAATACCTGAACCCCCGAATAAGCAAGACAGTCATGGTACACACAGTCAAGCAACCGACAGTCAGACGCAAACAATCAGCAAGTCGACTATAGTTCAGTTCAACAGTCAGGCGCAACCAACCAACAATTCCAGTTCACTCCAGCCAGTGAACTCAGTCACACCGGTCCAGCTAGTGGGCCCAGTCAAGCAAGACGCTCAGCGAGTGACACCAGTTCAAGCAGACTCAGCCTGCAGCCAGTTCAACCAGCAGTCAGTCAACCAGACCAGTCGAGTCCAGTTCAGAGAGTCCAGCTCCACTCATTCCCTCAACAGTGTTTGTATCTCTTGTACATTTGTATATATATATATATATATATATATATATATCGTCCGTGTAAATAAATTCCTCTGCAAACCGTGAGTGATACATTATTCTACCGCGTATCACACCATAAGTCATAAGAGCAAAGCTGCACTGATGAGAGATAGATCTCAAAACGCGTCCGTAGATGGCTACTCACTTTGGGTTCATCATTCACCTTGGCCAATTCCATTCTGGAATGGGTGATAAAGGTAGATTTTAGCCAGCTTGGCAGGATTTTGAGGGTGTGTATTGTGTTAAATAGTGATGTCAGTAGTTATAGCCCGTAGACCTCCCGTTCTGCCAATATTTTGAGGAGCTCTACTAAGATATCATTAGAGCCACTGGCTTTTCATTTTATTACACCTTTATTGCATGTGTGACCTTTTCTCTGGTTATTGCGGGCCCAAATTCGCTTACATCTATCAGCCGCGGCGGTAGTGGTCTATCATTATGGAATAGTTTCTCAATATATTGAGTCCATCTCTCAAGTTTGCCTTCTATTCCAAGTATTATTTCATTGTCCGCGTTTCTTAGTGCTGCTGCCTGATGTCTTCTATTTATTCCTCCTAGTTCTTTAGTTTCCATTTCCGCACATTTCTCACTCAACCACTGCTCCTTAGCCTTCCTTTGTCTCCGTACTAATCTGTTTATTTCTTTGAATTTTGTCGGGTCTTTTTTGATAAGCTTTCTCCTTTTCCTCATTAATTCCAGAATCTCCATAGTCATGCATTCTTGCCACTTCTTATTTTTAGTGAGCCCTAGATTAGAACATTCTAGTTTCAAAATATTGATAGATAATTTCCATGTCTAAAAATATATGTAGATGTATATATAATCTAGACTTTAAGTTTCAAATGAATTATTGAATCAATTTCGTAGTAGTATCTAGTTCTTATTAAATTTGGACTGTAATTTAGAAACAAATTGAGTTAGAAATGTGGTGAATACGCGGTAGAATAATGTATCACTCGCGGTTTGCAGAGGAATTTATTTACATTGACGATATATACAAATATACAAGAGATATAGACACTATTGAGGGACTGAGTGGAGTTGGACTCTCTGAACTGGACCCGACTTGTCTGGTTGACTGACTGTTGGCTGAGTCTGGTTGAACAGGCTGTGCTCGTCTGACTGAGTCCACTGGCTGGACTGGTGTGTCGGACTCCACTGTCTGGACTGTACTGTCTTAGTCCACTGGCTAGACTGGCTTCGCTGACTGAGTCCACTGGCTGGACTGGTGTCACTTCGCTGATTGGGTCCACTGGCTGGACCGGTGTGAATGAGTCCACTGACTGGACTGAACTGGACTCGTTGGTTGGTTGCGCCTGACTGTTTAACTGAACTGGAGTCGACTTGTTGACTGGTTGCGCCTGACTATCTTGCTTATTCTGGGGTCCAGGTATTTATGTTATGTCCAGGTATGCTGGTCCCTCATCTGGGGATGATTATTTTTCTATTTTCATCTATTTGTCACTTTGGTGATTACGGATTCTCTGGAAAAACATCTTGTCGTAATTTCCCCGCAGATTACACCATTGACCCTAATAAAATGTTTTCGGAAATTCGTCCGAAAATAATTGGGTAATCACCGTAATGCTCTCGTAAAACTAAAAATACAAATATTTCTTTATCTGCTCGACGATTACATTACCGACCCTAATAAAATATTTTCGGAAATTGTCCGAAAATATTTGGGTAATTATTGTCATGCCCTCGTTAACTAAGAAATAAAAATGGAACGGCTCGTTGCCGCTACAGAAATTTTTAGTTTTCAAATTTTCATAGAAAATTTCATAATCTATAGAAAATATGTAGGACCTAATCTAAATTTCCTATATTTCATGTTACAGAGGAATTTCTGAATCAATTGTGGGTTTTCTCAGTATTTAGTTCTCATCGAGTTGCACATCACTATAGGTTATACGCTTTTTTACTATCAGAATTTATAATTTATTAGTTTTTCAGTCACAATATTCTTTACCTAAAATTACTCATACGGGATAAGTACTATTTTGGCGCCCGTTTTTTAGTACGACAAATGGATGTTTTTGTAAATTCAATTATTACCACATAACTTGGGTAACGCACGCAAATATTCAATAAAAATCGCTAAGTTACATTAAGAGAAACAATTGAATAAATAAAATAATCACAATCAAAACCTCAATATTAAAAACGTGACGTAAAAGTGACAGATTTTTTTTTAAGTGTGAATGGTGATACCGGAGACTGATGAGACTTCTTATGAGGAATCCACACCACCGGAGACAATTGAAAAAGCAAATTGTTCATTTTAGTTTCAATTTTTTTTGGATGGCCCCTGGACCCCAAACTTGTAAGATATGTCCCCTCGGATGAGTAATTCTTTTTATTATATTATCTGCAACTCGTACGGTATTGTCACACACATTGTCAAGCAATTGACAACTTACCACACTTGTTGCACAATATACTATGATTATATTGTTTTATTATAATTTGAGATATAAAGATTAAGGAACCATCAAACTATAAAAAAAATTAATATTAGACTATAAATTAAAGTGTAGCTTGTTTAAGTTTCAGTCTTGCAATCTGGACTGGAAATAATAAATTTGTTATGTCAACCCTAGACTGAAGGTTATATCAACCTTAGGTGTCGAAGAGAAACTAAAAAGATGGAAGAGCTACGTGGAGGAGCTTTTTAATGATGACATACATGAGATTCCCAGGGTAGTAATTGAACATGGAGAAGATGTACCAGCTATTACAAAGAGTGAAGTCACCCACGCGTTAAAGACTCAGAAAAACAGAAAGGCTACGGGAACAGATAAAGTACATATGGAAGTACTTAAAACCATTGCTAGCCAAGAAGGCAAAGGACTGGATCTTATGCTAGAATTATTCAATACCATATACAGAACGGGAAAGATCCCTCCCAGCTGGCTCAAGTCTACCTTTGTAACGATTCCGAAGAAAACAAACGCATCACAATGCGACAACTATCACATGCTTAGTCTAATGCCACATATCCTTAAAGTTTTTCGGAGAATAATCCACACTCGAAAGTAGGGATAGATAGTTCATTCTGGGCCCTCCTCCCCACCTTCCCAGCTCCCCACCTCCGACATTGACCTTGTAAATTTCCGGTTTACGGTTTCGACTTCCGGTTTTGAAGTAGTGGGGTAGGGTAGGGAAAGTAGGGAAAGATCCTATGTTCTGGCCCCACCTCTCCGCCACCCGCCTGCCGAATTTGATGAAAAAGCTGTTTGAAGCTGATTGAAAGCTGTTAAAAGCTGAATGAAAGCTGTTTAAAACTGATAGAGCCCGGATGTTTCCAAGGTAGCAGGTGGGAGGCGGGGAGGCTGGGAGGTGGGGCCAGAACATAGGATCTTTCCCTACTACAGTCGAAACCGGAAGTCAAAAGCGGAAAACGGAAGTTTTCAGGGTCAAGATCAAAGGTGGGGAAGTGGGAAGCTGGGGAGAAGGGCCCAGAATGAACTATCTATCCCTACTCTCGAATATACAAGAAACGCGAAGAACAAATAAGCGACACTCAATTGGATTCCAGAACGGACTAGGCACTCGAGAAGCCCTCTTTTCCTTAAATGTTTTAGCACAGAGGTGTAGAGATATGAACATAGTTGTCTACGCTTGCTTTATTGACTATCGAAAGGCATTCGACCGTGTCAAGCATCAAAAGATGGTGGAAATGTTATCCGTAACCGGGATTGACAAAAGAGATATTACATTGATAACGAATCTCTAGTGGAACCAGATTGCCGAAGTAAGAATAGACGGAGGAACATCTGACACTGTGTCAATCCGAAGAGGCGTAAGACAGGGCTGTATATTGTCGCCAGTCCTATTCGACATCTATTAGGAGGCAAATTTCAAAGAAGCTTTAGCGGAAGACATGGTAGGTATCAAAATAAATGGAGTATCACCAATATCAGATACGCAGACGACACCGTAGTCCTTGCCGATAACATATCAAACCTACAAAATATGATGAATAGAATAACTATAATGAATGATGAATAGAATAGAATATAGTGAGCATCATGGATTGGACATAAATATATCAAAGACGAAACTGCTAGTCTTCTCCAAGAGACCCACTGCTGAAACAATTTTGATTAACGGCAATCAGATTGAACAAGTCTCGTGTTTCAAATATCTGGGTACCATAGTGCAAATCCGAAAACATTCATAAACATGAGAAGATTTTTTACTAGTCCTGATCCGAGTTTGGAGCTCAGGGTTCGCATAATTAGATGTTATGTCTCATGTGTGTTGCTGTACGGATGTGAATGCTGGACCTTGGACCCTGCAACTGAAAAGAAAATTGAGGCGTTTGAAATGTACTTATATCGCCGTAAGCTCCGCATCTCATGGGTCCAACGAATTACGAATGAAGAAGTGCTTAGACGAATGAAGAACCCGAAAGAACTTATGGCCCTCATTAAAGAAGGAAAAACTACATACATAGGCCACATTATGAGAGGCAATAAGTATGAACTGCTGAGACTAATAATTAGGAAGGAAAGAAGGAAAGATTCAGGGGAAAAGATCTGTTGATAGACGTCAGAACTCCTGGTTGAGACCTCAGAAGATGGTTTGGGTGCACTTCAAATGAAATCTTTCAAGCTGCTGTGTCCAGAACAATGTTAGCTATGTGGATCGCCAACCTGCGAAATGAGACGGCGTCATAAGAAGAAGAAGACTGAGCACACTGAGTAACATCCACTTTTGACTGAGTAAATTTGTATTCTATAAAGTACCGAAAAGTAAAATTGTAAATAGTATATCAGAAATAGTGACAGTCTATTATAAAAAATTTTGTTCTAGTATGAGGTTTAGACCAGTAAAGAGATTTTAGAAGAGTTGAGGTTTACCAATATATAATTTCAATGTCCAATTAAGTCATGCAACTATCTCTCGTTTGTGTTTTCTTGAAAATAAAAAATCAAGATATTACGTTAAACGTTATTATTTATCTTACAATTTTGACGAACCACCATTTATGAAATTATGACATTTCTATGATAACAAATATTATTGCTAGAATTTTAAAGAAAAATAAGTTACGAAGAGAAACAGGAAGGATTTTCTTAGAGGACATCTGTTGAGTCGCGGTGGTTGTTTGTCTTTGGACACAACGTTCGCGTGATCAAACCTAAGGCGGTTTATTCAGGGTTGCCAATAGGTTCGATCGGCACTGGAAATTATTCTTCTTGCAGTCCTTCTCCTACCGGAGGTTGGACACCATCATGACTATTCTTATCCTGTTCACCGCTGCTCTGAACAGTTCCGTGCTGCTACAGCTGAACCACTCGCGCAGGTTCTTCAGCCAGGATACTCTACGCCTACCAATACTCCTGGTTCCTTTAATTTTTCCCTGCATAATAAGTCTTAGAAGACTATATTTGGGGCCTCTCATGACATGGCCTAGATACTCTAGTTTCCGTTTCTTAATGGTCAGCACGACTTCGCATTCCTTTTTTACCTTTTCAAGTACCTGTTTGTTGGTGACTTTATCTTTCCAGGATATTCTAAACATTCTGCGATAACACCACATCTCGAACCCTTCCAACCGTTTTAGTTCAGGTTTCTTTAGGGTCCAGGCTTCAACTCCGTATAGCAGGGTAGAGAACACATAACAGCGTAGTATTCTAATTTGTAATTCTATATTAGTGTCTCTGTTACAAATAAACTTTTTCATTTTTATAAACGCTGATCTTGCTATCTCCACCCTTCTTCGTATCTCACCTGCCTGGTCGCTTGTTTTGTCTAGCACGGTTACAAGATATTTGTAGGAATCTACTCTTTCAATTATGGTATTGTTGATATTTAGTTGCACTTGGTTATGTGCCTTAGAAACTACCATACACTTAGTTTTTGAAATATTCATTTAAGTCCATAAGCTTCACATTGGTGGTTTACTCTTTCGAGTATGTGTTGTAGTTCTGCTTCGCTACCTGCCAATAATAAACCGTATCGTCGGCATATCTGATGTTATTTATTACCTCTCCGTTTATGTTTATACCTATTGGTTCTCCTAACAAAGCTTCTTCAAATATAGCTTCACTGTATATGTTGAATAATAGCGGGGATAGGATGCAGCCTTGTCTAACTCCGCGGCGTATTTCTATTTTGTCTGTCAGTTCATTTTCGATTTTTACAACTGCACTTTGTCCCCAATATAGGTTGGTAATTATCCTGACGTCTTTCTGGTCTAAATTCTTTCTAAGTATTAGTTGTTGTAATTTGTCATGCTGAACTTTATCGAAAGCCTTTTGGAAATCGATGAAGCACACAAACAGGTCTTGATTTATGTCTAGGCATCTTAGAAAAAGAATATTTATTCCGAAGAGTGCTTCTCTTGTTCCAAGCCCTTCTCTAAATCCAAATTGGCTATCACTTATGTCCTATTCTAGTTTTCGATAAATTCTTTTATGGATGATTTTTAGAAAGATTTTTAGTGCATGGCTCATAAGTGCAATAGTGCTATAATCTGTGCACTCTCTAGCATTTGCTTTTTTAGGGATCAATACAAATGTTGATAAAAGCCATTGTTTCGGTATGATGTCTGTGTCATATATTGTGTTAAACAGGTCAAGGAGACTATCTATTAGGTGTTCATCGAATAATTTTAATATCTCAGCTGGTATTTGATCCGGCCCCGTAGCCTTTCTTGGCTTCATACTGTTGAGGGCATATTCGAGTTCATGTTTCATTATTTTAGGTTCTTCGTCTTCTACTCTTATTGGTACTTGTGTTGGTCTTTCATCATTAAAGAGTTCCCGCACGTAGGTTTCCCATCTCGTTACTTTTTCTTTCACATCTGTTATTATGCGGCCATCCGCGCTCTTGATCACATGGTTAGCTTGGCTAATGTTTTTCTAGCTCCTGTCATCTCTTTGATTTTTTTGTGCATATGAAAGCTGTCATAGTTTCTTTCGTGCATTTCTATTTCTTCACATTGTTTAGAGATCCACTCTGATTTTGCCTTTTTTATTTCTGTTTGAATCGTTTTATGTAAGATTTTATACTGTTTTTCATTTTGGTTCTTATGGGTCCGGCGTTCATCCATGAGCTCTATGATTTTCTCACTCATCCAATATTTCCTTTTTGTTGCTTTCCTAGTTAGGTTTTCTTTCACTACTGCTGTCAGAACTGTTTGAGCTCGATTCCATCTTATGTCGACATCTTGATGTAGTTCATTTTCTTTCATTGCTGTTGTTACATTTTGCTTTATCTGGTCAACTACAACTTCGTGTATCTTTTCATCCTTAAGAAGTTGAATATCTATGTTGTTGTTCTGTTTCTTTATGATCTTCTTTAGTTTAACTTGTACCTTTGCTATTACAGGATTGTGATCTGAGTGGATGTCAGCTCCAGGGTAAGTTCTCACTGCTTTTACGGCATTTTTATATCTATTTCTGATGAGCACATAATCTATTTGATTTCGTATGATTTTCTCCTTTGTATGGGCTGGAGATGTCCAGGTATACGGCCTTCTTTTAGGGAGCTGAAAGAGTGTGTTGGTGATTATAAAATTCTCATCTTGACAGAACTAAATCAGACGGTCACCGCGCTCGTTCCGATCCCCGAGGCCAAATTCACCAGTGCAGCCAATTACTTTTGTTTTTCCTACCTTGGCGTTAAAATCGCCCATCACTATGGTCACTTCGCAGCGATTTATACTTCTTAGTACTGCATTTAGTTGTGTATAGAATTCTTCAACTTCCTCATCTTCTTTATCTGTAGTTGGTGCGTATATTTGGATCACGTTCATAATTCCAGTATTTGTCTTTAATTGTATCATTACTACTCTATCTGAATAGGGAGTAAAGTTTGTAACTGACCTGTTTAACTTTTTGTTTAGGATTATTCCTACTCCGTACTGATGTTTTGGGTCATTGTTTCCTGAGTAGTATAGCATTCCATTATATGTATTTATCGAGCCTATTCCTGCCCATCTTACATCGCTTACCCCAAGTAAGTCCACTTTTAGTCTTTCCATCTCAAGTACTATGTTGTCTAATCTTCCTGGCGAGTATAGACTTCTTGCATTCCATGTGCCTACTCTTAACGTGTCTGATCTCAATGACACTCTTTTTTCCACGACCTCATTCAAAACCGCCTCCCCCGGAGATCCGATTGGGAGACTTTTTACTCCGGAATAATTTGCTGTGAATTTCATCGTCATAATGGTGATTCTAGAGATATCCACGAGGATCTTTAATGCAATAGTTTCTCCTTGCTTTTTGCCATCTTATGCCGTTGACCGCTTCAGCAGTTCATCCGCCTTCAGAATTGGTCTCTCAACTCTTGGACAAAAGAGTGCCCTAACATTTTCTAGCTCTTCCACCCATAGCTGTTGGCTAGTTAATGCTTGCTACTTATCCCGGTAGCACTTCGGTCCGCCGTTCTGGGGCTGTTGTGAGAATACATTTCCTTTATTCTCGTTGGAATGGTTATACCGCCATGACTCGGTCGTAGACTGGAAATTATATGTTTGGGCAAATTAAACTTGCACGCCTCGATAAACATGTATTTATTATTTAACTCTATTTTTAGCACATGCGACGACGTGTACTGTCGGAGTTTGGAATCTTCTTGATGTGTTTGTAGCAAGAGGGTTACAACTGAACTGAGTGTGATTAGATATTGTTACAAACAGGAAAACTCAAGCCCATCTCCCGTTTAACCTGCCCCCACTTAACCAAGAAGAATTCCAATCCGTAGTGCACGTGGTAATTTCTATGGCTAATCTTAAAACCACCCAAAATTTAAATAATTATTCTAAGGAACCTTAAACATAAACATTGCATTGTATTTTCAACTGTTTACGACTACCAAGCTTCCAAAAACCATTATCGATCGTGAACATCCGCCGAAGCGTATTTACCAAAGATTAGTAATTACAAATGGTCTTTCAGATGCGTAACGGCCATAAACAGCTCCAAACGCATTCAAATAAATATCTACCCTATCTACCGGATGTTGGGAATCTACTGGTCGGTTTAAGATAATCTTAATGTAATTATTATTTACCTAAATTTAGAATACACTTAACAAAGAATAGTTTTTAAAATAAAAATAAAATAAAATTGTTTGGTCTTAACAACATCTGAAGAGAAATGCAAAGCTAATTCTGTCATGAAGTAAAGAAGTTTGGAAGAGAGGTAACAGAAGAGTAAATAAATATTTCAATATTGATAAATATTTTGTTTAATTCATTGTAACAAATATTTGCCTAGGGAAAAACTACTCTCTTGAATAAACAATTATCCTGCTACATATAAATCATGAACTCAACTTATTGTAAGTCACACAATTTATGTAGGTACATACTTTAGAAAATAAGTGTGATATTATTTGAATAACATTGTAAACTTTAAATGCCAATAAATAATATTTAACGTTGTCTGTCCATAAAACATAAAAATGATTTATACGGCTCGTGACTTTCAACACATGCAACGGATACATTTAATCACTCATTTCTATTTCTTTTTTCACGTGCTAAAACCTTTTTCTGTCAGTTTTTCGTGGTTTCTCATTACACTTGAATAGGAAATCATAGTCCATATATCACCAGGAAGATGATACAGGATGCTGCTGTGGTTTCGTAAGGATTTTTTAGCTGTTATTAAGTATCAAATAAAGCCATCGCGAATGCAATTAAGAATGATGGATGTCAGTACGTATTTTTTTTTCAACAACAAATAATTTGAGAAAATTGTGACGATGGGAATTATACAGAACGGAAAGTTTTTTTCAAAGAATTTCTATTTTGTTTGAAACTATTTTCAAAGAATTGTTTTTTTTTTAATTAGACTTTAGCTTTTATCGCGTCAATTTCGCTGGATTTTAGCGATTTTTTGTGTTTGTGTTCACCATATTCCCATTTTTCCTTTAGATGTCTTTCTACAAAACATCAAAAGATATGTCTTTTGATTCTAAAGTTTGTTATACATTTCACTCTTTTTAAGGAATTCAATATACTTTTTTACGGTTAGTTAAAACAGCGGGAATATAAAAGCTTCGGTTATATCATATTTTGTTATTTTCACTGGTTATATGTCAAAAAAATAAGATGGCCAGACGATGGAAATATAAAAATAAGTAAATCCACCATCTTCTTCAGCGGTAACAAAAACGGAAGACATGAATTTGGAACGGGCTTTGTGATTAGAGACAACCTAGTACAGAATATACTAAATTTCAAACCTATAAATGAAAGGATATGCTACATACGAATGAAGGGAGAGCGATACAACATTTCGATTATCTCAGCGTATGCACCAACGGAAGAGAAGGATGAAGATATCAAGGATGACTTCTACGATGCCCTAGAAAGAGAGATAGATACGATGCCCAAACAGGATATGCGCATACTCTGCGGGGACTTTAATGCTAAAATAGGCAAAGAGCCCAGCCTATACCCCACAATAGGTAAACACAGCCTACACAATACATCCAACGACAATGGCTTAAGACTCACAGAAACTGCAGCAGCTAAAAATATGCTAATAAAGTCAACCATGTTTCCGCATAAAGACATCCATAAGCAAACCTGGGTCTCAAACGACCATATTACACGCAACCAAATTGACCACATCATTGTAGATGCCCGTCATGGCAACAATATTATAGACGTAAGAAGCCTGAGAGAAATAGACGGAGACACAGATCATTACTTAGTCAGAGCAAAAGTCAAGTCCAGAATATCTAGCCACAAATACAATAAAACAACAATAAACCCACAATGGAACATGGACGAAATACACAATGCAGAGAAACAACAAAACTATAGAGAACAACTTGAACAAACCTTGAACTCTGAAAGAGAAGACAATGATATAGAACAGCTATGGGAAGCGACTGCCGAAATAATAACCAAGACAGCTGACAAGATCTTTGGAAGGAGTAAGCAGAAGAGGGCAAAAACATGGTATGACGAGGAATGTCGGAAACAACTGGAAAAAAGACAAACAGTAAGAAAGACTGCAAACAGACCAAAGTAAAAAGGAATGCAAAAGACAACTGCAAACAGACCAAAGTAAAAAGGAATATGACGACTGTCGAAAAGAAACAAGAAAAATAATACGCACAAAGAAAAGAAACTACGAACAACAAAAATATGAAACTATGGAGAGAGACCGGCCCAAACCAGGCTCCAGAGAATTCTACAAAGCAATTTCCTCTGAGAAAAGAGGGCATAGAGCCAATTCCATCCACACACTGAGAGACAACCAAGGCCGTTCGATAATCGACGGTAAAGAAATAACTGAAGAATGGAAAAAGTATTTTAGAGACTTTCTAAACATCATACAAGAAGAACAGCACAAAGAAGAGATCTATATCACAGCGGACATGCCCGTCAAAAATCCTTCCTTTGAAGAAACCCAAAAGGCCTTAAATAAGCTGAAAAATCACAAAGCGCCGGGTACGGACGAGATACCAGCAGAACTTCTGAAATATGGGGGAGACGCACTACATCGCCAAATCCACCAGCTAATAACGCACATATGGTTAGAAGAAAGGATACCAGCACGATGGAAGGAAAAGATAATAGTGCCCATCCACAAAAAAGGGGACAAAACAAAATGCGCGAATTATAGAGGAATCTCAATCCTAAACACGGCATATAAAACCCTTTCAAACATCATTCTTAGTAGACTAATCCCTTATGCTGAAAATGTCTTAGGCGAATATCAAGCCGGGTTTAGGGCAAACAGATCAACAATAGATCAACTATTCACGCTGAGACAACTTCTAGAAAAGGGATGGGAGTATAACAAACCCATACACAATCTTTTCATAGACTTTCGACAGGCATATGATAGCGTAGAAAGAAGCCAAGTATGGAATGCCATGGCGGAGTTCTCAATACCAAAGAAACTCATTCGGATGACCAAAGTCTGTATGGAGGGTGGAATATCTAAAGTACGTGTAAATAATAAACTGTCTGGCAGCTTTGAAATCAACAGTGGACTTAAACAAGGTGATGCGTTATCTCCACTACTATTCAACCTTGTATTAGAGAAAGCCATGAGGTCGGCCGAAATAAAAACAGAATTGCTATCGGGTCAAGGTCCCAAAGTGTTACTCGCATATGCAGATGACATAGATCTCGTTGGAGACTCCATTCTATCCACGAAAGACATTTTCAACAAGGTGGAAGGAGCAACAAGTGAAGTAGGGCTGAAGATTAATGAAGAGAAAACGAAATATATGTGTATAAATAGAACGACACGAAGAGACAGAATAGGACAAAATATGACGATCAACACCTTTAATTTCGAAAGAGTACAACGTTTTAAGTATCTGGGGGCCGTAATCACAGCGGACAACGATGTTACCGAAGAAATAAAAGACAGAATCCAATCTGCAAACCGCTGTCTATTTGCACTGAATAAGCTCATAAAATCAAAAAATCAAGAAGTTCAAAGATCAAAATCTATAAATCCATCGTCAGACCTGTAATAACATACGGATGCGAAACGTGGACCATGACCAAAGCAAACGAAGAAAAGCTCAGACGCTTTGAACGAAAAATACTTCGGACCTCACCATGACATCACCACAGACCAGTATAAGATCAGAACCAATATCGAATTAAAAGCACTCTACAACGACACCGATATTGTCCAAGAAATTAAATCACAGCGACTAAGATGGGCAGGCCACGTGCACAGACTGCATAACGAAAGACTTGTAAAACTGGTATGGGAGGAGATTCGCACAGGAAAGAGACCGCTCGGACGTCCCAGAATGCGATGGAGAGATAACATCCAACCAGATCTCCGGAAAATGAACATTCCATTTGACTCTAGGTTAATGGAAGACCGAACAAATTGGAAAAAAGTTGTACAGTCAGCCAAGACCCACCCAGGGTTGTAGCGCTACGTGATGATGATGATATGTCAAAAAAGTGCCCGAAAACATGGCAAAAATTGACGCATGCGGATAAAAAAATTTCAACTATGAAACAGTCTATTGGTTTGTTGCATAGTGCCGAACTTGAAAGGTATTGCTTTAGATTAGCTGGAATATTGAGTTAAATGTTGCAGCAAATTCGGTGATAATGTGTTCAACGGTAAAGGAAATATCACATGTCTCGCACTCTACCGCAAATGATTTGAAGATCGGGTATGAATTAGGTATGCGGACTGGTCTCTGCGGTTGGTCATCAATCGTAGGGTATTTTTATATACAGGGTGTTTGAAAAAGAACTCCCTAGTTTCATTGTGTCATAGAAACTGTTCAAAGTGATTCACACTATTCAACCTTATAATGTTTGATTCACCAACTCTCCAAGTCTTGCTCCCCTGCAGCTGGCACGCTTGCTTGATCTTGAGACGGCGCCAGGGCTTGGCATCCAAAGTTCTCATTCTACTTTCCGGCAATTTTCCTTTTAAAACATTATCGGTTTCCTTGTAAGAATGTAGCCAATAACGGATAGTTTTTATTGTAGGAGATTCTACACCATACTGACGTCTAGAATTATGTTGCGCTGTTATAACAGATTTAGTTTGCACAAGTCAAATAGTACAATGAGCTTTTTGTGGAGGAGCGATTAATGCCTTTCATTACGCGACATTATCTAATTCCTCGCCAGCAACATGGATTCTGCAAACAAAAATCCACCTCCACAGCAATCAGTGAATTCTACAACAAATTCGTTAATGAGGTAGACGAAGGGACATGTCCAGTGGGATTTTTTTGCGACCTGTCAAAAGCCTTTGACTGCGTCGCACATGAAATTCTCCTGGACAAACTATTTTCCTATGGAATTAGAGGAAAGGCTGGTCGTTGGTTCGAGTCCTACTTAAATAATAGAAGACAATACGTTAGAATAAATTCAAGAGGGAGGACAGGATACTCTAATACTAAAGTTCTCAGAATAGGGTTGCCGCAAGGTAGTATCTTAGCGCCGATTCTGTTTTCTCTCTATACAGCTGACATAATACATTTTATCGGCCCTTATCACTGCGCCCTGTATGCGGATGATTCGAGTATCCTAATTTCGGAACGTTCACTTGAAGCAACGGCAACACAACTGAACATTATCCTGTTAAAACTATACACATGGTTCTGTGCCAATAACTTACACCTTAATATTGGAAAAACAAGCTATGTTATTTTTCAATGCAGTCGAAGAAATCCCACTGATGACATTCCTCTCAAAATTGGCAACTGCAAGCTAACTCGCCAGGAAAAAGTAAAATTTCTAGGTATATACCTAGAGGAACACCTGACATGGACTGCAACCACTGATGCAATAATTCATAAGCTGCACAGTAAATCGTATCTGTTAAGAAAAGTAAGACAAACGGTGGGTGAAGATGTTCTTCTCAGCGTATACCATGCCGAAATTCATTCGGTTCTGGCTTATGGCATTTTAGTCTGGGGAGCTGCTTCACTTAGTCAAGGAGTATTTCTTGCACAAAAAAGGGTAATACGAACAATAGCAGGCATCTCAAGAACCACCTCCTGCAGATCATACTTTAAAAATCTTAAAATCCTCACCGTTCCATGTATTTATATATGGGAGCTAGCATGTCATATTTTTAAAAATAGGAATGTAATTGGAGTAAGAGATGACCGCTATGGATATGATACCAGAAATTATTTGAACCTAAGACCGGTGAAAAGTAATCTCACCATTTGCAAAGGTGCTCGAAATCGAATAGGTATTCCAAATCTATAACCAGTTACCGTTGGCTATTAAGGAGTTAGCCAGTTATAGAAGCTTCCGAATACGCCTTAAAACTTACCTCCTAGATAAATGCTATTATACTGTCAGTGATTTTTTTAATGATGTATAATATTTATTTTTTTAATTTTTAACTTTATGTGCTTTTGTATTCTTGTACTCTATTTATTTCTATGTATTCTAACTTTGACATGTCTAATATGTATAATTATTACATCTATAGATTAATAAACTAAATTTGAATTTGAGCAGCCATTGCACTGCACTGCACGCCTGAACTGAATTAAGCGAACTGAGCCCTGACGCCATCTCAAGGTCAAGCGGGCGTGACAGATAGAGGGGAGCAAACTTAGACAATTGATGAATCAAACACGAGAAACTAGAATAGTGTATATCACTTTGAACAGTCTCTATAACACAATAAAACTAAGGAATTCTTTTTCAAATTTCCAGTATATAATTTCTGATTTTTTTGTGGTTTGCTATTGCCTGTGTTTATACATATTTTGTTCCAGTTATTGTTGAAGCATCTTTGTAAGCACTGTATGGCTTCTGAGAGGGACAATGTTGTTATTGTAGGAGAATCATTAGTTACAGCGGCAGACTGGGCCGCATGGTCAGCTTTGTCGTTATCCGAGATATCTTGGTATGCCGAAATCCATATTAGATTCACCTTTGATATACTTCCTAAATTATGATGAATTTTATTTTACAATAGGTGACTCCTCGCCAGTATTTTATGGCTAGAAGCAATAACATAGAGTGAGATAGGATTGAGGAGCTGATTGGAGAATTCTGGACTTTGGTCAGGGCCATGAAGATTGCGTAAGTTTCGCAGCTGAATATTGAGAATTCGTCTGGGAGTCGGAAGGCCGTTACAGAAGCGTCAGTTACAACCTGTTTTGCCTTCTATTTCGACACATATGTGTATGTTATGGTGCATCCCCGCGGAGAGTGGACCGTTCATTGAGTTGAGCACGGTAACTACAGTGGATGTGTTTGCTTTTTTATCGCCGGTGAGTTCGAAGTTGACTTTAGAGTTGAATGCAGTCCGTGTAGGAAGTTTGTCCGTCATCGGAAGTTGGATGTGTAAGGTCCTTCGAATGGTTTCAGAGACGTAGCAGTAGGGGTTCCGGTAGATGGGGGTACCGGTAGATGGACCGGTAGGGGTACCGGTAGCGTTTTATAGTATTTTTATTTCTTCAGTGGTCAGTATGCGAAAGGATGGGTCAGCATCTATGAAGTTTCTGGCCAAGGCGTATTTTACGATTAACTATATCCTTCTGATCCTGCAAACTAAGGCTGAAGCTAACTTCCTGCTGAAGGAGGCCCAGACCGGCAATCGGTTGTAGTGCCATTAAGAAGAAGAAGATATCCTTCTGATGTCTAGTGGTGTTACGTTAGCTTCGACTAAGACACTGGTGTTAGGGGTGGATTTGAACGCCCCAAGAGCTACTCTGAGCGCCAACGTTTGGAAGGGGGTTGAGTCAATTGGAGTGTGTTCTTCTTTACTGGGTTATATAGAATAGAGTGTATTTAGGAGAGTCTAATCGAGATTGAAATATTGCTTTGTATTTGTTTAGTAGTATATCCTGATCAGCTTCCCAATTTGTTGATGCTAGTGGTCCGAGTACGTTTGTTCTTTTTTTGGCATTTGACTTTTAAATTAGCTGCGTGAAGAAACCAAGTAAGTTGGGGACAAATGTTTTACCACGGATTTTTAATGTATTTACCATCTTCAGTTTGGTGTTACAGAGGTCTAGATCAAGATGTATTTTCCTAGCTAACGTGATGGATAACATGATGAAAACGTGGGTGAATATCAAGGGTTGTGAATATTGATAATCTTAATTCAGTACACTTCTATTATACTGCCACTTTAACTCATGGTCAGATCGTCCGCAAATAATACAGCGTTAATTGATCAAGGGATATTAGTGACAATGTCGTATATTGTCGTCACAAGTACAATGTCGCTAAAAGGAAGAGATTAAAACTGATAACTGATCATTGAGGAACAAAATGTTTTTCTCATTTTTTCTACGATGTTGAGATGATGTTCGTTGCTTAGCTGTAGGTATGGCTTAAGAGACTCACTGGAAAATGACCAGAAATTTAAATAACTTCTTGTAAGTTTCTAGATTGTATCAAATTGCGTACAGCGGAAGAACGATTTGAGTGATTGCTAATTTTTATCCTTTTGATATCCATCCCAATATTCTGCGCGGCAACACGTTTCCACTTACCGAGTTGGTTAATACTCATTGGATAATTTTTGTCAAAATTCCTGTCTTCTTCCAATCCAGATATGGAGAACAATCGAGTCGTTTTGATATTTGATCTTCTTTTGCTTAACATCTTTTGTAGTCGACGCACAGAACACTTGTCTTGATATTATTTGTTCGATTTTAACCAATTAAATGCATCGGTATGTGTTTCTCTGCCCCGTGTAGTTTTGGAGAATATGGTGTTTGTTGTATTCAATACGGCCTAGTAGGTTCAACATAAATGTCGACTTTCGTTCTTGGAAAACTCTACTACACAGAAAATTGCTTCGTTGTCACGCCACGCAAGCTAGACGGCAGAAATCTGATAAAGCTTTTGTTGTAGACCGCCCGGTAAGTTTTCGTCATAGTTTTCCACAATATTGCTGATCTCTTCAGCTGTCAGAACTGCGGAACTGGATTTTCTTTTCTCTGGAAGCTCTGTTCATTTGACAGTGCGTGCCCTTCGGGCATCCTCAAAAATTATATTTTTGAATAAATCTATTTTCTGATTCAAATCTTCAAACAAATTTTTCTGGAGAAGCTTTGCGCATATATTCCATACCGTCTTCACAACTACCTCCTTATAATTGGTGCCATTAGATCGCTTCATGTTGAAAGCCCAGTCTCTGAGAATGCCTGCCAAATGTGCATTCGAAGTCTGCTCAAGAAATTCGTAATTGCGCTCTTCACAAAATGGCAAAGACTGCTTCCAAATGCATTTGTGCGTTTTCACCGTGTTCGCAGGCGTTAAAGATGCAATTGTTTCGCTTATTTCTAAACCTGAAGCTTTTCTGAAGTGATTCATTCCAAATTGAATTTATGTTTGTTACGAAATACAAAACATTGTTGTTATGACAGTTATTAAATCACAGCTCTAAATTTAAAAGATTATCAATTATTTATGTTTTGTTGGACCGACCGAATAACCGAAGTGCTAAAACCGCGTCACCATGGGTTTATCCCTTTACCTATATCTAAGATTACTAATAAATTTACTAAATTCTCAATTAGTATTGGCCAAATTTATGATGAGTTATATTATTAGTATCGTATAGGGTCATTAGAGACCACGTTATGAAACAATTAAATGTTTCTGGATGCCTCCCTCACAGCCCAAAATCTTTGCATTCTTTCTCTGGCAGCCTGTCTTCTTTCTTCTGTCCAACCACTGTTCCTTTTTGTTCCCTTTAAACTTGTCTATCACTACCTAAACTTTGTTCGGTTTGAGATGTTTTTTGAATTCAGTCCAACCTGTTGGAGATCCTCACCTCCCTGAACCATTTGTTATTGACATTGTTTGGCCATTTGTTATTATTTGTTATTGACAGTTTAGGTCTACTTTCAAGTATTTTAAAAATCCTTTTTGTTAGTCTCTTCTCATCCATTCTAAATAAACGCCCGTAGAATTTGACTCTCCGTTTTCTCAATCAGTCTTTCATTGTCCTGGTAAAGTTCTTCACTTCCTCTTAACTTATACTGCCCATCCACGATCGTTGGACCCATTCTCTAACGGAGGATATTCCTTTCAAATTTCTCAGCTTGTCATTTGTTGTTTTTCTTAGCTTGTCATACCTGTCATTTGTAGGCGCTCACTAACATACAGGCATTCCGTTTTAATCACTGTATTGTAGGGTTTCAGTTTAGCTCCCTTCGAAATGTCTTTCTTCTTGTATGAAGCATATGTTCTGTGAAAAGCCGCTGCCATCTTCTCCCGTCTGGTGTTGTTAGCTTCTTTTTCACTGGTTTTCAACTGCACGACTTCACCCAGGTATTTAAAGCTCACAGCTCTTTCTATCTTACAATACTCGGTCTTCAGGTGACTTTTAAGTGTTTGTCATATACTTCATTTTTTCAAAGGAAATCTGTAGTCCTGCTTTTTCTGCTTGATTGTTTATTATATTCAGATTTTCTATAGCTGTGTCAGTATTTCAAGAAAGGAGCGCGAGGTCATCGGCAAAAGCAAGGCAGTTAATCTTGACGCCATTCTTTGATCCTCCAAATTATACTTGATTAAGTAGTCCTTTCTTGTCCAGTTCTTTCTCCCATTCCAGGATAATTTCTTCAACACAAAGTTGAATAGAACTGGTAACAGTCTATCACCTTGTCAGCCTTCAGTTTTAATTTCAAACTCTTTGGAGGTCTCTCCCATGTACTTCACCTTGAAATAAATTAGTGTCAGCTTAATAATTTCTCTTGTTTTGACGTCGACGCCAAATTCCACCAGTGTATTAAGCACTTCCCTGTTAATGGAATCATTAGCTTTCTTGAAGTCTACAAAAACTACTACTAGCTCTTTTGAGATATAGTTCTCCAGTATTCGCTTCAGGCTCCAGATTTGTTCAAAACATGATCTTCCTTTCCTATATCCCGCTTGATATTCACCAAGTTGGTGATCCACTTGCTCCACAAGTCTCTTCTGTAGCGCTTTAGACAGTGCTTTATATGTCACAGGAGCTATGGAAATGCTACGGTAGTTGTTAAGAACCGTTCTATAATCTTTTTAGTGTAAGGGGTGGATGATAGCATTTTTCCAATCTTCAGGGATAATTTCAGTTTCCCATATATTTTACATTTCTTGCTTTAAAATTTGGAATGTGATTCCTCCACCACATTTTAGCATCTCAGCTGTGACGAAGTCTTCCCCTGCTGCTTTGTTGTTTGTACAGAACTGTACCACAACACGCCAAAGTAATTTTATGTCGCTAGTTATATTTAGAATATATTTAGTTAAATTACGAATATATTGATATAAACAGCGTATGTAGCTCTAACTGGTTGTAGATATAGATTGTAGTTATGGTAGTGACGACTTGTACTGCGACCTTTATAGATCTATTGTACCCTACCCTCCTCCTCCAGGCGTTGGTGCACTTACCCATTTAGAGCGCCTCCTCTACTACTGATTCCTTAAGGAATTTCAGGATCTGGGCGGGATTCAAGGCCTGCAGCTCCTCTGTGTTCAAGCAGTGAGACGCAAGGTACATCTGTCTCTTGCGGAGTAATGCTCCGCAGTTTGAGCAGATGTATGGGGATTTCCTCTGCTAAGCCACATAATCTGCCTCCGTCATCCTCGTCTAGGCCTAGGGCCTTGAGATGTTTCCTAGGCCTGCAGTGTCCCGTCAGGACTCCTTCGGAATTCTAAGCTTGTTCCTGCTTAGTTTCAGGCAAGCTTTTATTCTCTTTTGGTTAAAAGATCCCAGCATCACTTTGGATTGCCTTAGCCCTGGAAGTTCTTTCCAGGTTTTCATCCATTTTCCTCTTGTTTCTTCATCTAAGCTTTTGTGGATGGTGTTCACACTCATACCGCAAAAGGGTTCCGGACCTATAAAGGGCTTAGTGGATCCCTTGTTTTCTAGGTGATCGGCTTCTTCGTTTCCGTCTATACCAGTTTGTCCTGGTACCCAGTATAGCGTTACTTTATTATCCCTGCCAAGCTTGTTCAGCTTCCCCACACAGTCCAATACCAGTTTGGATCTGATGGTGTATGAGCTATTGGCCTTAATGGATGCTTGGCTGTGTGACAGGATAGCAATTCGTTTTTTGCGATAATTCCTGTCGAGGTTAAACTGTGCACATCTTTCGACTGCGTGTACCTCTGTTTGGAAGATACTTGGGAATGTTCCCATGGATTCGAAGGTCCAAACACTCCTGCGCCAGTACCTTCCTTTGTCTTCGAACCAACTGTATACCACTTGATGGCATTTTGCTCTATGTGGTATGCTGAGGATTCGTCGCTCCAATCGGCTTTACTACTACACATTGCTGTGTAGTTTTTCTCGAAGTGGTATTTGTATACCATTTTGTCTTTTGGTACTTTCAGCCAGGGGATCTTGGCCGCGAGGCGGTTTCGGTCTCTGCCCCCGATTATTTTACCGGTGATAATGTGTTCAGCGGTAAAGGAAATATCACATATCTCGCACTCTGCCTCATATGATCAGGAGATCTGCCTCAGGAGATCGGGTATGAATTAGGTATGCGGACTGGTCTCTGCGATTGGTCATCAATCGTGGGGTATTTTTATATACAGGGTGTTGGAAAAAGAACTCCCTAGTTTCATTGTGTCATAAAAACTGCTCGAAGTTATACACACTATTCTAGTTTGTGATGTTTGATTCACCAACTGTCCAAGTTTTGCTCCCCTGCAGCTAGCACGCTTGCCCATTCCTTCCTTGCTGAACCTTACGATCGCTCATCTGGCGGCCCTTTCCACCACAAGCTGCAGCGGACTCAAATCCAGTAGCAGCTCCAATGCTGCTGTCGGACACGACCCCATCGCCCCCGTGATGCAGACGCACGCCAGTCCTTGAAACTTCACACAGCTTGATTCTACTTCCCCAATTAACTGCCCCATAAGTGATATCAGGTCTCACTATCATGGTGTACAACCATCGCAGGATTGTGGGGTTACAACCCCACGTTTTTCCTGCCAGATTTCTGCACACCATTAGGGCGCGTTTGGCTTTACCCACCGCTGCCTCAGCGTGCCTCAGCGTCCATTGGAGTTTGCTCTCTAGTGTAATACCCAGATACCTTATCTCCTGTTGGTATTCTACTGCCTTCCAATCTAAGAGTATGGGATGTAGGCAGTTTAGTTTTCTCCTTCTAGTAAATGGTATCACCGTGGTTTTGCTCGGGTTGAGTCTCAGTCCCACTGTTTGACACCACCTACTAGTTACTTTGAGGCCTTTCTGAAGAATTTCACAGAGCGTTCCCTCAAACTTCCCTCTGGCCATTATGACTATGTCATTGGCGTAATCTTGACATTTGATGTCTAGGTCGTTTAGCCTAACCAGTAATTCATCTACTAGGCTCCACATTAGCGGTGATAGTACACCTCCCTGTGGGCACCCTCGAGTTGTGGAGATCTTAATGGTATCTCTTCTCACTTATGTCTCCGCTGTTATAGTTCTCAGCATTTCTCCCATCCACTTTGACATAGTGCTGTCGATAGCCCTTCTTTCGAGGGCCGCCTTGACAGCCTGGTGTGAGATGTTGTCAAAAGCTCCCTCTATATCCAAGAAGGCACATATCCCTACTTCCTTTGTCCCTAGTGCTGCTTCTATTTCGTTTGTCAGCTGATTGTCGGACGGTTTCTGTGGATTTCCCTGCTCTGTAAGCATGCTGACTCTTGTGTAGTGGTGTACCTACCAGCACTATAGTCCTTAGGTAATTATCAATCACCTTCTCCATTCTCTTTAACATAAAAGATGTTAGACTAATGGGTCTAAATGACTTCGGTTGAGTGGTGCCTTACTTCCCTACCTTCGGTATATATACCACCTTAGCCCTTCTCCATAGCTCCGGTATATATCCGAGCGCTAAACTACTTCTAAAGATATTTAGAAGATACGGCATTAGTTTCGGCCTCTCTCTCCCTTTTGTAGGAAGGCAAGAACTAGTCCGTCCACACCTGCGGCCTTAAAATGCTGGAAAGTACCGATAGCCCATCTGATTCGGTTTTCCGTACAGATGGACGCTGCCCTCCTCCTGTCGGCCCGAGCTCTAACTGGTTTAATGATATTATATAACAAGTAAAAGTAAAAATAACACTTGAACTGAAGAAAATAGAGATTTTGTCTTTATATACGTTTTTAGGAAAAAACCGTCTGTCTCAAACAACTGCCGATGGATACACTCACTGCTTTCGCGCAACTCTCCTTACTTCGGTGTTAAGAAAAAAATTCAAACATATTTTGGTCATAACACTTAAGAAAAAATACATGAAACAAAAAACAAAATACTGGCGCCTTCATTGTTCTTTAGGTCGGCGATTATTTCACGAACTTCTTCATCATCTGTTGAGATTGAATTTTCATTCTGTTCCTTTGGGTCTCCTCTTGACCATTTATTTTTTGTTTTTTTGCAATTCAACAATTTCTCGAAATATGTGGCCAATATAATCACATCTAAACAATGTTTTGGTTAAAAAATCACTAAACATACAAAACACCACTTCTAAATATTTGTTGCCTTATGATCTGTGTAACATTTACAATTAATCTGCAATAATTTATAATGTCAGGGACATTTAGCGGAAGAAAAATAACATTTACGGAAAAGGAAAACTTACTGTGAGACATTGAAAATTCCTTTGAATAATCTTTAAACATTAGATTGAAACGATTTCAATTACTTGAAATTTATATATTCGGTTTCTAACAGAATTAAAATAAGTATATCAAAAAAATGTAAGTTTATTTGAAAATCAAATTTTGTACAGATTTTAATTGGAATGTATAGAAAATCTCAAGAATTTGTGGAATCTGGGTCGAGTTTATCAAGTTGAACAAATATAGTTCTTCTGCAAAACTGTTTCACTTCAAAATACGAAACATCAAAAAGCAAATCACGCTTTTTCCGTGTTAGAATCTAAACCAACATGTTAATTCTCGATAGTTTAAACGTTGTCACGGAATCGATTATGAAAAATGTCGACGATTTTAATTTCAAAATCGTCTTCGCCGCTCAAACCACTTTCTAACAGAAGATTCGGTCGTAAAACGAAACGATTAATTAAAAAATATTTACTTTTCTTCTTCGCGGCGAAGGATATCGACTCGGCTCAAGATTCTGATTAAAACACCAATTGACATTTACTTTGCGTCATCAATGAAATCATTTTCGAAATAGGTTTTTCTTTTTAAGGGCTCTGTGTTTCTTCATCCAGCACAGAAATGCTTTAACAGAGTGAATAAAAGTACGTCTGAAATAATTTATGAATAAATCATTTTTGAAATTTAAAACATTCTATTTGCTAGATATCTCACAGATACGATTTCATGAATTAATAAACTAGACAAATAAACTTAACTAAATAAATTTGATAGGATATATAATTAGATATATATATATATATATATATATATATATATATATATATATATATATATATATATATATATATATATATATGTATATATATATATATATATATATATATATATATATATCATACGAGGAATTCAAAGCCCTCAAGGCACTAAGGGAAAACAACAGCATTGTGGTCCTACCAGCTGACAAAGGAAATTGCTCTGTAGTCATGAACAGTGCTGACTATAAACAAAAAATGACCACAATCTTAGATGATCCAGCTTATCTGCCCAGTACAACGGACCCCACAACCTATCTTGAGAAAACTACCAGACCAAAGAACCTAAGCTCTAGCATTGACAAGGAAACAATGAATTATCTTATACCAAGGGAGAAATCTTCACGGTGTCCCAAGATATATGGTTTGCCAAAGATCCACAAAGATGGAGCCCCACTACGACCAATAGTAAGCTCCGTTGGTTCACCGGTCCAACTTCTTGCGAAACATTTAGCAAAATGTTTACAACCATACGCCGAAGATTGTGATTCCTATGTCCGCAATGCTGAACACTTCATAGACATACTGAAAAATCACCAACTCCAGCCCGGCCACCTCCTTGTGAGCTTTGACATTGTATCTTTATTCACAAAAGTACCTGTCCCTGAGGCCTTAAACATCATAAGATTAAAATTAAAACCAGAAAAGTACGTATCAGATCTGGCAGAACATTGTTTAAAGAATACATACTTTAGGTACGGTGGTCAAATATACAAACAAGTCCTAGGAGCACCAATGGGTTCACCTCTATCCCCAGTAATAGCCAACATATTTCTTACAGATTTTGAGGAAAAGGAAATCTCATCAGCCACACTTAAACCTACACTCTGGTTAAGATATGTTGACGACACATTTGTAATCTGGCCCCACGGCAGACCAGAGCTGGACAAATTCCTTAACCATCTTAACTCCCAACACGACCAAATTAAATTCACAATGGAGATAGAAAAGCATCAACGACTTCCTTTCTTGGATGTTTTGGTACAGAAGAGACCTGACGGCACCTTGAGTCACACTGTGTACCGGAAACCAACCCATACAGACAGATATCTGAACGCTTCTTCGCACCATCATCCCAAACAACTAGCATCTGTAGTAAACACTCTTACCACCCGATCAAAAAGACTAGCCGACCAGCTGAACTTACCGAAAGAATTGAGAAACTTACGAGAAGCTCTTTCTTCAAATGGATATCCAAACAGCTTAATATCCAGAGCTTTCCGTCGTACAGAGAACAGTAGCCAGAGAACTGAAGAACGCCAGAAACCCGTTAGCACAGCATACCTACCATATGTTCATGGATCGACTGACAAAATCTCCAGAATTCTTAAAAGACACAACATCGACACCATTTTCAAACCTAACCAGAAAATATCCTCCATGCTACGCAGCGTTAAAGACACCATCCCGTTAGAATCCCATGGAATTTACGAAATACCTTGCGGAACATGTGAACGAACCTACATTGGACGTACCAATAGAAAAATATCTGCTAGGATTCAAGAACATGTAGTTTCAGTCAGACACAGAGACAAAGTTTCATCGGCACTTGTCCAACACACAAACACCGGTCACTGGATGGACTTTAGAAATTCAAGGACTCTTGCACAGATTAGCCACGAAATGTCACGAGTATACAGAGAAGCCATAGAGATAGAAAAATGAGACTACTGCATGAACACGAGAGACGATTCCTTGAGACTACCTCCAGCATGGCGACCGATCATATCCACCCTCAAAATGCAACCCCAGACACCCCAGACTCATGTACGACCAACAAGACAAACAAACAACCGAACCGAAGTACCGCACGCAACGCGCATGACTCGAAGCCAGACAGCTATAAGTAGTCGCACCGCACGAACGAGCTCTCAGTATGCGTCTAACCGTTGACCCGCACGGACGCATATATCTCTTGAGAATGGCGAATGTTAGTTCGCCGAAACGTCGAGAATCCGGTTCTTTTCAGAACCAACCCTCAACATCAATGCGGAATCCCCGAGAAAACAATACAACACAGGTATCTATCCGCGAAAACCTCAAATACAACATATATATATATATATATATATATATATATATATATATATATATATATATATATATATATATATATATATATAAAAATAATATAATTTGATAGGATTAAACGAATTTGATAGGATATCAAGATTTTTTGCAAAATTTAAAAAATTGCTTATTATAAATAAATGACTCACTAAATGATAAATGAATAATATTGTTATACCGAGTGTGTCTGAACTCTACAGACAAACTTTCAGGGCTGATTTTATGATTCAAAATCAGCATACAACTTTTAAAGCATATTTTACTGTTAATTGACTGTCTTTTCCGTTATAACGCATATTTTGCTGTTCATTTACGGTTGTCACCATGAAATATATTGTCTAGATTTTTTTAGACTTCGCTTAGTTATTTCTTGCTTTACAGATTTATTTGGTTCTTTAAATGTAACTTATGGGGCATTTCACGTGTACCGGACACTGAAAATAATGTATTCTGGATTTTGTTCAGATTTGGATTAACTGTACTTTTGTATGACCTAAAGGCATGTATATCTTTTTTTTTCTCCATGAAGTTTATTGGCAATTTAATATTTTAGAAACGACATATATTCTCATATAATATTTTCTTATAAAAGTTGGATTTTCAATCATTCTTTATGGTCAATTAAATGGTGAAGTTTATATATTAAACTTGAACTAGAAATCTCTATCGCATATTAGGACCTACCAGCAAAACTTTATACAGGTCCTTCAAAAGTTAATGAACACAGAAATTAGAGTTATATTTAGCTACACCTAATATACACTGCCGAGCATAAAATTAGGGTCACTCCGTAATTTGAAGTTATTTTAAATTTTTTTAGTATTTTATGTGTTTTTTCGGTTGTAACAGTTTACTAACTGATTGCTTGAATAAAACAGAAAGTTTTTCTTTTTCAAAGTTTATTGAAAGTAATGACAATGAACAATTTTAATTTTATGTGCTAAGTAATCAAAATGAACAAGTTTACGTTGATATGTTTTTGTTGATACAAAAGAAAGTTTAAGGACAGCATAGCATTTGTCTCTGTGGTGTCGTCTGTCTGTTGTAAATTGTCGTCATTGTTAGTGTTTTGCAATGAGCATAAATCCCGTTGTTGCGGCACAAATTGTGGCGGCTTTAGCAGACGGTCGCGGTCAGCGCGAAACTGCGAGAAACGTCGGTGTAAGTCTCTCGAGTGTGCAACGAGTATGGTGGCGGTTCGAAGAGACAGGTCTGCTCACTCTAGGACCTTGTTCAGGCCGAGACAAAACTCCAACAGCTAGGGATGACCGCTTTCTCGTTTCTAGTGCTTTGAGAAACCGAAAGGTCACGGCAGTTTCCCTTCAAAATCATCTGCAAGAAGTGAAAAATGTAAACATAAATGAGTGGGCAGTTAGGAGACGACTTTACGCTGTTAGATTATCTTCTCGAACTAGAGCTACTGGACCGCCGCTTTCCCGTGCACACTGGATTGCGAGGTTGAATTTTGCACGAGAACACTTGACTTGGAGTAGCGCATTGGAGACGCGTATTGTTTTTCGATGAACCGCGGTTCTGTCTTACGGGCTCCAATAGACATGTAAGAGTGTGGTGACGACAAGGCGAGAGATATGCTCAGGCGTGAAATGCCGAGCGACTACCATTTGGCGGAGGATCAGTTATGGCGTAGGGAGGCATATCTTTTGACACTCGCACGGAGTTAGTCTTTATAGAGAATGGGACGTTGACTGCGCATAGGTATCTGACAGAGGTTCTAGAAGACCATGTTTTACCATTCATAGTTATTCTTGGAGACCACGCAACCTTTATGCATGATAACGCACGGCCCCATACTGCTCGGATAGTTACTGAGTATCTTGACGAGTGTGAAATCACGCGATTTCAGTCGCTCGCAGTGTCTGCTGTTCAACATCTACATAGCAGACTTAGAGGAGGTCTTACGCAAGGGTCAAGCAGTTAGTATAGTAATCGAAAAAAAAAAGTGTGGAGTCTGGACAACGCCGACGACATAGTGGTCTTGGCAAGCACGTACGCAGAAATGAGAGAGGTGATTGGACGGGTGAAAGGGTTCTTTATGAAACGAAAGCTGGTCGTGAATGTGAAGAAGACAAAAATGGTGGTGTTCCAAAAGAGAGGAAGAAGGAGGAGTGAAAAGTTTGAATGGGGTGTAAATGTAATAGAACAGCTTAGCAGCTTCAAATACCTTGGATTTATGTTTAGTCAGGACGGGTCTTTTAAGGAGCATATAAATTACATTGTAAAGAAATCTTGGGTGGCTGCTAACAGGTTCTGGAGTGTATGGAAGAGTGAGGTAAAAAAATGGTAAAGCGCCGGGAGGAGATCAAGTAACTGCCGAAATGATCAAAGCCGGGGGAGACGTCTTATTACATCAACTTCACGTTCTCACAGTGCATATATGGCATTCAGATTGTGTTCCATCCGTGTGGAAGAAAGCGATTGTTGTGCCTATTTTGAAGAAAGGGGACAGTCGGGAATGCAAGAATTACCGTGGTATTAGCCTCCTCTCGATCGTCGGCAAAGTATTTATGAAAATCATACAATCAAGACTACAGAAACATCGAGAGCAAACAAGCCGGGAAGAACAAGCTGGATTTCGACCACATCGAGGATGCATCGATCAGATATTTGCTCTCCGTCAGCTAATGGAAGAAAGAATTCGATGTGGCAAACGAACTGTCATCGTCTTTATCGATTTCAAATCTGCTTTTGATTGCATCGATTGGACAAGCTTGTGGGAAGCCCTGAAAATCGAACACGTGCCACTGAAAATCATTCAACTTCTTCAAGCATCGTACGACGGCTCAACCAGCAATGTTCGTATCCGAAACGACATGTCTGAGGAATTCCCGATTCGAACCGGAGTCCGGCAAGGAGACGTGGCCTCGCCGCTCCTTTTTAACATTGTGATCGACACGATTATGCGAAAAGCGTTTGATGGCCGACGCGGAGTTCGATATGATGACAAAAACTTCCAAACCGATCTGATGCTCGCCGATGACAGTGCGGTTTTCGCCAACACAGATGCCGAAGCAACAGACACCTTGTATGACATTTCCCGCATTTCCCAGTCATACGGACTGAGAATCAATGCGGATAAGACCAAAGTGCTTACAACGGATGGATCTGAAGCCAGAGTTTACCTCGATGGAACCACAATCGAGCAGGTACCACATTTCAAATATTTGGGATCACTGGTTGTGGAGAAGAAAGTAGCTTCGACAGCCGAAGTTCACAGCCGGATAGGCCAGGCAACAGCAACACTCAAGTGGAGTTTGCTTCACTCAAGTGATGCATATGGAAGCGGACGAATATTACCATCAAAACCAAAATACGCCTATACCGGACGCTGATCCTCCCAATTCTTCTTTATGGATCGGAAACATGGACATTACTCAAACCAGACCTTAACAAGCTCGAGGCCTTCCAAATGCGAAGCCTGAGACAGATTCTCTGCGTCTCACTCCTCAACCACCTCCGAAATGAGACAATCAGAAAAAGGTGCGACCAACAGACACCGATTGTTGAGGAAATTCAAAAACGCCTATTACGATGGTTCGGCCACATCTGTAGGATGGGCGACAATCGAGTATCGCACAAACTCCTATAGAAAAAACGACCTCTTGATTGGAGAACACAAAAACAAGCACCGAAGACCACATGGTTGAAACACGTAGAGAACGATTTAAAAAACCAGCGAATAACAACAGCTGAGGCAAGAACCGTTGCAACTGATCGATTAGCATGGAAGCGTATAGTGAATGGAGCACGGAATCTAGCGGCACCAACAGCAGCGTACTGGCTACGAGGTAGACCACCTCTCCATGCGCCGGCTATGGTTTAAAGAAGAAGAAGAATGGAAGAGTGAATGCAAGGAAAACTTCAGAGCAAAAATGATTATTTGGAAGGTGTGTGTGCGTAGTATTTTAATGTATGGTTCTGAAGTATGGGGTGTGAAAGAGGTAGAAAAGATAGAGAGAATGCAGTTACAAGTGTTAAAAAGGATGCTGCAGCTGGAAAAATCAACTCCTACCACGGAGTTGATTTTTAGTTGATTATAGTGATGCAAGAAACAGGTGCAGTCAAAATTGCGAGTCTGGCTGCAGCGCGGTTTGCGAGGTATGAATGTAAGGTAGAAAGAATGGGAGATGATAGGGTCGTAAAGGAAGTGTTCAAAGCTGCTAGTAAAGAAGGGACGGGTAATGCTAGGATAACGATATGGGGGAGTGAGAGAAGGAAGATGTATGAAAGGGGTGGCTGGTCGGGTGTGGAAGTGGAGAGAATGATTAAGAGAGGTAGCAATGTAGAAAGTATGGTAGGAGAAAGAATGTTTGAGATAGAGATGCAGGAAAGGTTAAAGGGCATTGAAGAGGGATCGTACAACCCCGAGTACCAAAATATACTCGTTTTGGGAAAGCTACCAGATTACCTCCGAAAATCTGACGTTCCCCAAATAATGATCGCCAGATTTAGATGCGGCAGTGAAGAAAGGGGCAGGAGGTACTGGAGGACGCCAAACGAGAGAACCTGCCGTATATGTGGGACGGGCATAGAAAGTTGGGAGCATTGGGGTACAAGCTGTAGTGGTTGTGTGTGGAGTGCGACTGAGAAGATTGTGCTTAGAAAAGGTTGGAAGTCGTTGATGGATGAAAGCGGTCAGGGTTGGCCGCTAATGGCTAAATTTGTTAAGTGGAAAGACAGCAAAAGCGGATCAGGGTAGTCTAAGTGTCGTTTGAGAAATGTAATGTGAAAAAAAATTTGTTTATTATGTTGATTGTCTAGCTTTTAAGGTTTGTTAAGTGTTTGTGTTTAAAATGCCAATAAAGGTTTATATATTTACTTACTGAAAGACGGAAATATTGCAAAGGTGCAAAGAAAGAACCACGATGGAAAATTTTTGTCTAGAAAATCGTTAAACTCGTGATATACATATTAGTTTTTCTGTACATATTAGTTCTTCTTATTAGTTTTTGCAAAATTATTTTGCGAGAGATTTCATTTACCCTTTTAACAATTTATATTGGCGATTGATCTTTCATTTTTGCATTCGAAATGCCTTGATTGGCCTGAAAATATAAATTTTCTTCACAATTTCTAATATCCACTCCACCCAGTCATCAATTTTTAAAATTTAAAGTCTTAGCGATTTGTTAATTTCTGAACCTATTAACTGAATAATGGTTCCAGATAAATAAAGCGAATTGCAATCATTTTCTTAAGAGGTCATTTTTCGGACTGCTTATGATTTTGATGCCGTAGATCGTGGATCTACCAACGCCATAAGTGCGTGCGAGGTTTGCCGTGGGATCTCCTTTATCAAGATTATTGATATTATATATTGATTAATCTTCTGTTTTTGATACAAACATAAAGTGACGTGTTTCCGCTTGGTTGACATATTACACAAAATAACTACATAGACTAAATACAATCCATAAACTACAAACCAAGAACAAAACAAGATGTAATGCAGCGGCGAAAAGAATGAGTAGATAGAGGAAGAGTGGTGGGAGGGAAAAGCACAAGAGGGCTTGTTTACTCATACCCGGTGCGGCGTGGCTATAAGAAAAAACACGTGTTTCTCCGGAGTACTGAACGTGTCCGACTAACCATCCGCCGAATTACGGAGATTACTTAAATTTGACATGTGACAGCTGTCAACTGTCATTACAGGGCGCAAGTGAAATGAAATGCAGTTAGTGCAATGTTTAACTGCTCGGGCTCGCGGCGTGATGTTCTTTAAACAGACATAAGTCAAATTTGACATTTCACAGGTGTCAACTATCATTTCAGCGATCAAGTGAAATAAAATGCAGTTTGTGCAATGTTTTACTGCTCGGGCTCGGGCTTTACTGACGTTCTTTAAGCCAACATAAGTCAAATTTGACAGGTGTCAACTGTCAGTTCAACGAGCAAGTGGATTGAAATATAGTATGTGTAATGTTTTACTGCTCGGGCTCGCGGCGTCACGTTCTTTGAGCAGACATACGTCAAATTTTACATTTGACAGCTGTCAACTGTCAGTTTAGCAAGCAAGTGAAATGAAATGCATTTTGTGAAATGTTTAACTGCTCGGGCTCCCGGCGTGACGTTCTATAAACAGACATAAGTCAAATTTGACATTTCACAGGTGTCAACTATCATTTCAGCGATCAAGTGAAATAAAATGCAGTTTGTGCAATGTTTTACTGCTCGGGCTCGGGCTTTACTGACGTTCTTTAAGCCAACATAAGTCAAATTTGACAGGTGTCAACTGTCAGTTCAACGAGCAAGTGGATTGAAATATAGTATGTGTAATGTTTTACTGCTCGGGCTCGCGGCGTCACGTTCTTTGAGCAGACATACGTCAAATTTTACATTTGACAGCTGTCAACTGTCAGTTTAACAAGCAAGTGAAATGAAATGCATTTTGTGAAATGTTTAACTGCTCGGGCTCCCGGCGTGACGTTCTATAAACAGACATAAGTCAAATTTGATATTTCACAGGTGTCAACTATCATTTCAGCGATCAAGTGAAATGAAATGCAGTTTGTGCAATGTTTTACTGCTCGGGCTCGGGCTTTACTGACGTTCTTTAAGCCAACATAAGTCAAATTTGACAGGTGTCAACTGTCAGTTCAACGAGCAAGTGGATTGAAATATAGTATGTGTAATGTTTTACTGCTCGGGCTCGCGGCGTCACGTTCTTTGAGCAGACATACGTCAAATTTTACATTTGACAGCTGTCAACTGTCAGTTTAGCAAGCAAGTGAAATGAAATGCACTTTGTGAAATGTTTAACTGCTCGGGCTCCCGGCGTGACGTTCTATAAACAGACATAAGTCAAATTTGATATTTCACAGGTGTCAACTATCATTTCAGCGATCAAGTGAAATGAAATGCAGTTTGTGCAATGTTTTACTGCTCGGGCTCGCGGCGTGACGTTCTTTAAGCCGACATAAGTCAAATTTGACATTTGGCAGGTGTCAACTGTTAGTTCAACGAGCAAGTGGAATGAAATACAGTTTGTGTATTATGTTTGTCAATTTTCAGCGAAAAACAAATTATCAGTTTCAGAAATTTCTACCCGATCCCCAAATTGTCTCTTTTACGAAATTTCACATTACTCACATCTTCTAAATAGAAAAGACTAGCGAAAAACTATTTTCACACTTCTGGGCAATAAAGAACGTACTTTCAAATTTGGCAAAAACTACACTGCCGAGCATAAAATTAGGGTCTCTCCATAATTTGAAGTTATTTTAGAAATATTTAGTTTTTTACGTGTTTTTTCGGTTGTAACAGATTACTAATTGATTGCTTGAATAAAACAAAAGGTTTTTGTTGTTCAAAGTTTATTGAAAGTAATGACCAATTTTAATTTGATATGCTAAGTAATGAAAATGAACAACTTTACATTGATATGCTTTTGTTGAAGCAAAAGAAAGTTTAAGGACTTCAGCAGTGAGTATTCACCTCCTTTGGCAGTGACAACAGCTTGCAAACGACGTGTCATGCTCAGGATTAGATTTTCGATTACGTTCTGCGGAAGATTGTCCCATTCTTGCACCAGTATGTCGCGAAGCTCTCTAGAATTTCTAGGGGCCGGCACATGTCTCCGTAAAAGTTTTGCCATCTCATACCAAATATGGCCAATTGGATTTAAATCTGGACTGAACTCGATATCTTTTTCTCCTTCAGACACTCCCACATTTTCACCCTAATGATCAAGTCGTAAGCTGCCTTCAGGTCCACGAAGAGGGCGTACACCTTCCCTTTCGGCTTTGTCAGTTCGTTCTGGACAACGTAATTGAGAGTAACTAAATGCTCAGTAGTTCCTCCAACTAATTCCATCCAACTAATTCCTCAGTAATGCTTCCAATAGTTCCCAGTAGGCAGAATACTTTTTTCTCTATAAAATTAACACAACAGATATTTGTATGCTATTTACTAGTCCTCAGTCCACTTTCGTGGCACTAAACAAGAACCAGATAAATAACATTGTTTTTAAGACCACATCTTTCTATTTAACCCAAATGACGCGTTTCACATTCTATCTCTCATCAGTGCAGCTTTGCTCTTTTGAATTATAAAATGAAACTTACATTAGTTTGAAAACCATGTGCCGGCTTGTCGAGGATAGGTTATGATATGACATGTGCGTGGATACACCTAAACTTAGTTTCAGTTTGATTGATTTAAATGATAATTTAATATTGGGGTGAAAGCAAACTAATTATAGATACAATCACACTAACTTATTAAAGCAGAAAATTGCTTGAATATATAAATATATTCAACGTTTCTGTAGTTCCATAATATTATTAAGTTTTTTTAAGACAGCGAAACAAATTTCATGTTGTAACACAACAGATATTTGTATGTTATTTACTTGCCCTCAGTCCACTTTCGTGGCACTAAACTTAGAGAGCTTCGGAAAGGTTGTATATATTCAAGCTACATTCTGCTTTAATAAGTTGTTATGATTCTATCTATAATTAGTTTGGTTTCACACCAATATTCATTAATATTTTGTTTTCTTTTGTGTTCACAAATTTAAATTGAAATTATTTAAAGTTCTACAAAAATAACTCGTATTTTGTTGTTTAGTATTGCTTTGTAAAAAAGAAAATTTCTTGATTACTATTGTTGGTTATATCTATTACTAAAGAAATTGTATCATATTTTTAATATATAACAAATTAAATTTATGTAGACATTAAAAGTAGTATAATAATTTATTTTTCAATCATTGAGATTTTCATCAACAAATGGCTTTTTGTTCCAGAATCCGTGAAACAATTCGATTCGAAATTCCTCCAATGAAAAAAAAAAGTGAAGCAAATAAACAATAGATTCTCTCCCTTTTTATACTATTGTGTTACGTCGTATGAAAAGTGAATACACACATGGAGAAAAAGGAAACGAATCTAAAAAAAAGATGTTTGGATGAGGATGAAATATACGCCCGGCGACGAACAAACAAGTGTTTAAGAGCGGCCAAAACGGCTGAGAGATATAAGATGAGTACAAGATAAGTATCAAAATACTGACTTTTGTCCCGAGCTCCCTGCAACCAGCAGATTTATTATCCTGATATTAACATATATCATTTGTAACCCGGCCTATCCGTTATGAGCACATTACAACAAAACCAAATAAATAGCGCATAAACAAAACAAACTCGAAACCAGTCCCCAGCGTCAACACTTAAAATATAAATTATGTGTAATTATGTGCAGCGGCGACGGCACAATCAAACATTATCAACTCTTTTTACATCCAAAATTTTAAAACTATAATCGTGTTACCCGCTAATTAATTACTACACATTTATTTTTATATTTTCCAAAAACTAAATATAAAACTAAAAACTCATCAAACCCAAAACCGTACTTTCTAATTCTGTCGCAATGTAATAGATTTGTAGGCAACAAATTGCTAACGTTAATCATCTCTCTAAACGGGCTATCGCGTTATATATTTTTGTCTCAATTTAAGTGTTATCCTATTCCTCATCCGTATCGATGAAATTCCATTTTGACCACGCCAACATCGTTTTCTATTAACAAAATCACTTTCAATAATTTATTGATCTGTTTCCAATATATCTATTTCAATTTAGAAACTCTCATCTTACATAAAATTTACATTTAGTGGGCAGAAGAAGCTACATATAGACTGAACACTGAATCTATAAAAGAAAAATAAATAATTTTGTCAAAAATCGGCAAACTGTTAGAAGGAATCTGGGTATTGTATAGTTTATTAAAAAGTACAAATATTATAAATAATTTACAATAATCTTACAGTGTTATTCGCTCCAAGCGCAACGGCACTAGCGCCAAAGGTGACACTTTTAAGAACTTCATGACCAGTTAGGTAAATATTTAGCATTTATTTGTATATATTGACATGTATTTTGCTAAATAAAAGGTTTTATTATTTTACATAAAGTGCATAAATTGAGATTGGATTCAAGGCCAAAATATAGCCTATATCTGGCTAAAGTGTAACTTTAGAGCGAAATAAATTCGAAAATCGTTTTCAGCACTTCGATTTCCTTCGGATAACCAAAAAAAATCGCGAAAATATTTTCCAAAAAATGGGCCAAAGAAAATTTTTCATAATTTTGGTAGAAAAAAAAGTGTTTTCGTTTTTTTTCAATTTTCTCAAGAACGCCAATCAGCAACGAAATAATTTTTGGAACGCAGAAACTACTTGACTAGACGAACAAGTTTATGTGTAAATTGTTCGGAAAGATTGAATTATTCATCGAGAAATTTCAAACTGATATTTTACAATTTTCGATTTGATAAGTCGATATCTCCGAAATGGTAGCGGATAATCAAAAACGGATTGCGGCATCGTTTGCGGTAGGTCATTTTCCTATTAATAAACTCACATTATCCACGGGCAATTCATTACTTTCCGAGATCTCTACTCGAGCGCCGAAATTTCTTAAAATTTTCTTCTTAAAATTTTAGCAAGCGATAGTGAACGGAAAGAGCTAGCGAAATATAATTTGCATATTTGTAATCAGCATTAGAAATTCTTTCAGAAACGTTTTCAAATTTTGCTGTAACTCGAAAAATAACGATTTAAGCAAAATCGATTTTCTGGCATTTCGTCGTTTTCACGGTATTGACCGCTTGCCTTGTCGATGGAATTTCTTAATCTAAAGCTTCTTAAGGAATATAATATACGCTCTACCATCAATTTAGGGACGCTGAATCGATTGGTAAAGAGTAGAAGCATCTGAGTTGATCCGTTCAAAAGTTACGACATCTTGAAATCTGACGGAAATGCGAGATAAAGTGCAAACAAACTATATATCTCGTTTATTTGTAACTTTAGAGCAAATAAACTACAAAATCGTTTTCAGCACATCAATTTCCTTCAGGTAACTAAAAAAAATCACGATAAAAATTTTCAAAAAAATCGTCAAAGAAAATTTTTCATCATTTCGGTTGAAAAGAATGTGCTTTTTCTGTTTTTCTCAACTTTCTCAAGAACGGCAATTAGCAACGAAATCAATTTTGGCACACAGAAACTACTCCGCAAAACGAACAAGTCGATGTGTAAATTGTTCGGAAAGATTCAAGTATTCATCGATAAATTTCAAACTGAAATTTTACGATTCTAGGTATTATAAGTCGATATCTCAGAAACGGTTGCAGATAATAAAAAACGGATTGCTGCATCGTTTTCTCACTCAGATTATCCCCGGGAAATTCATTACTTTCCGAGATCTCTACTCGAGCGCCGAAATTTCTTAAAATTTTCCTCAATTTTAGCGGGCGATAGTGAACAGAAAGAGCTAGCGAAACATAATTTACATATTTGTATTCAGCATCAAAAATGCTTTCAGACACGTTTTCAAATTTTGCTGCATCTAAAAAAATAACGATTTTAGCAAAATCTGTTTTCTCGCATTTCGTCGATTCCGCGGTATTGACTTCCCGCGTCGATGGTATTTCATCGAAAGCTTCCTAAGGAATATTGTATGCGTCTATCGACTAATTTTGAGACGCTGAATCGATTGATGAAGAGTGGAAGTCTCTGTGGTGAGCCGTTCAAAAGTTACGACAGCATGAAATCTGCAGGAAATGCCAGATAGAATACAGCGAAAAACTATATATCACGTTTATTTGTAACTTTAGAGCGAAATAAACTAGAAAATCGTTTCCAACACATCGATTTCCATCGGGTAACTAAAAAAAATCACGAAATTTTTTTCCAAAAAAATCGTCACAGAAAATTTGTCATCATTTTGCTAGAAAAGAATGTGCTTTTTCGGTTTTTCTGAATTTTCTCAAGAACGGCAAATAGCATCGAAATCATTTTTGGCACACAGAAACTACTCGGCAAAACGAACAAGTCAATGTGTAAATTGTTCGGAAATATTCAATTATTCATCGATAAATTTCAAACTAAAATTTTACGATTATCGATTTGATAAGTTGATATCTCATACACGGTTGAAGATAAGCAAAAACGGATTGCGGCGTCGTTTTCAGAGGGTCAATTTCCTATTAACGCGCTCAGATAATCCCCAGCTAATTCATTACTTTCCGAGATCTCTACTCGAGCGCCGAAATTTCTTTAAATTTTCCTCAATTTTAGCGAGCGATAGTGAACAGAAAGAGCTAGCGAAACATAATTTACATATTTGTATTCAGCATCAAAAATGCTTTCAGACACGTTTTCAAATTTTGCTGTATCTAAAAAAATAACGATTTTAGCAAAATCTGTTTTCTCGCATTTCGTCGATTCCGCGGTATTGACTTCCCGCGTCGATGGTATTTCATCTAAAGCTTCCTAAGGAATATTGTATGTGTCTATCGACTAATTTTGAGACGCTGAATCGATTGATGAAGAGTGGAAGTCTCTGTGATGAGCCGTTCAAAAGTTACGACAGTATGATATCTGCAGGAAATGCCAGATAGAATGCAGCGAAAAACTATATATCACGTTTATTTGTAACTTTAGAGCGAAAGAAACTAGACAATCGTTTCCAACACATCGATTTCCATCGGGTAACTTAAAAAAAAAACGAAATTTTTTTCCAAAAAAAATCGTCAAAGAAAATTTTTCATCATTTTGGTAGAACAGAATGTGCTTTTTCGGTTTTTCTCAATTTCCTCAAGAACGGCAAATAACATCGAAATCATTTTTAGCACACAGAAACTACTCGGCAAAACGAACAAGCCAATGTGTAAATTGTTCGGAAATATTCAATTATTCATCGATAAATTTCAAACTAAAATTTTACGATTATCGATTTGATAAGTTGATATCTCATACACGGTTGCAGATAAGCAATAACGGATTGCGGCATCGTTTTCAGAGGGTCAATTTCCTATTAACGCGCTCAGATTATCCCCAGCTAATTCATTACTTTCCGAGATCTCTACTCGAGCGCCGAAATTTCTTTAAATTTTCCTCAATTTTAGCGGGCGATAGTGAACAGAAAGAGCTAGCGAAATATAATTTACATATTTGTATTCAGCATCAAAAATAATTTCAGACACGTTTTCAAATTTTGCTGTATCTAAAAAAATAACGATTTTAGCAAAATCTGTTTTCTCGCATTTCGTCGATTCCGCGGTATTGACTTCCCGCGTCGATGGTATTTCATCGAAAGCTTCCTAAGGAATATTGTACGCGTCTATCGACTAATTTTGGGACGCTGAATCGATTGATGAAGAGTGGAAGTCTCTGTGGTGAGCCGTTCAAAAGTTACGACAGTATGAAATCTGCAGGAAATGCCAGATATAGTACAGCGAAAAACTATATATCACGATTATTTGTAACTTTAGAGCGAAATAAACTAGACAATTGTTTTCAACACATCGATTTCCTTCGGGTAACTAAAAAAAATCACGAAATTTTTTTCCAAAAAAATCGTCAAAGAAAATTTTTCATCCTTTTTGGTAGAAAAGAATGTGCTTTTTCGGTTTTTCTCAATTTTCTCAAGAACGGCAAATAGCATCGAAATCATTTTTGGCACACAGAAACTTCTCGGCAAAACGAACAAGTCAATGTGTAAATTGTTCGGAAATATTCAATTATTCATCGATAAATTTCAAACTAAAATTTTACGATTATCGATTTGATAAGTGGATATCTCATACACGGTTGCAGATAAGCAATAACGGATTGCGGCATCGTTTTTAGAGAGTCAATTTCCTATTAACGCGCTCCGATTATTCCCAGCTAATTCATTACTTTCCGAGATCTCTACTCGAGCGCCGAAATTTCTTTAAATTTTCCTCAATTCTAGCGGGCGATAGTGAACAGAAAGAGCTAGCGAAACATAATTTACATATTTGTATTCAGCATCAAAAATGCTTTCAGACACGTTTTCAAATTTTGCTGTATCTAAAAAAATAACGATTTTTAGCAAAATCTGTTTCCTCGCATTTCGTCGATTCCGCGGTATTGACTTCCCGCGTCGATGGTATTTCATCGAAAGCTTCCTAAGGAATATTGTATGCGTATATCGACTAATTTTGAGACGCTGAATCGATTGATGAAGAGTCGAAGTCTCTGTGGTGAGCCGTTCAAAAGTTACGACAGCATGAAATCTGCAGGAAATGCCAGATAGAATACAGCGAAAAACTATATATCACGTTTATTTGTAACTTTAGAGCGAAAGAAACTAGACAATCGTTTCCAACACATCGATTTCCATCGGGTAACTAAAAAAAATCACGAATTTTTTTTCCAAAAAAATCGTCAAAGAAAATTTTTCATCCTTTTTGGTAGAAAAGAATGTGCTTTTTCGGTTTTTCTCAATTTCCTCAAGAACGGCAAATAGCATCGAAATCATTTTTGGCACACAGAAACTACTCGGCAAAACGAACAAGTCAATGTGTAAATTGTTCGGAAATATTCAATTATTCATCGATAAATTTCAAACTAAAATTTTACGATTATCGATTTGATAAGTGGATATCTCATACACGGTTGCAGATAAGCAATAACGGATTGCAGCATCGTTTTCAGAGGGTCAATTTCCTATTAACGCGCTCAGATTATCCCCAGCTAATTCATTACTTTCCGAGATCTCAACTCGAGCGCCGAAATGTCTTTAAATTTTTCTCAATTTTAGCGGGCGATAGTGAACAGAAAGAGCTAGCGAAACATAATTTACATATTTGTATTCAGCATCAAAAATGCTTTCAGACACATTTTCAAATTTTGCTGTATCTAAAAAAATAACGATTTTAGCAAAATCTGTTTTCTCGCATTTCGTCGATTCCGCGGTATTGACTTCCCGCGTCGATGGTATTTCATCGAAAGCTTCCTAAGGAATATTGTATGCGTCTATCGACTAATTTTG
The DNA here is from genome assembly GCA_944588485.1 of Phosphuga atrata. NCBI lineage: Eukaryota > Metazoa > Arthropoda > Insecta > Coleoptera > Silphidae > Phosphuga > Phosphuga atrata. The sequence goes on from OX155901.1 coordinate 6,364,657, forward strand.
AGACGCTGAATCGATTGATGAAGAGTGGAAGTCTCTGTGGTGAGCCGTTCAAAAGTTACGACAGTATGAAATCTGCAGGAAATGCCAGATAGAATACAGCGAAAAACTATATATCACGTTTATTTGTAACTTTAGAGCGAAATAAACTAGACAATCGTTTCCAACACATCGATTTCCATCGGGTAACTAAAAAAAATCACGATTTTTTTTTCCAAAAAAATCGTCAAAGAAAATTTTTCATCATTTTGGTAGAACAGAATGTGCTTTTTCGGTTTTTCTCAATTTCCTCAAGAACGGCAAATAACATCGAAATCATTTTTGGCACACAGAAACTACTCGGCAAAACGAACAAGTCAATGTGTAAATTGTTCGGAAATATTCAATTATTCATCGATAAATTTCAAACTAAAATTTTACGATTATCGATTTGATAAGTGGATATCTCATACACAGTTGCAGATAAGCAATAACGGATTGCGGCATCGTTTTCAGAGGGTCAATTTCCTATTAACGCGCTCAGATTATCCCCAGCTAATTCATTACTTTCCGAGATCTCTACTCGAGCGCCGAAATTTCTTTAAATTTTCCTCAATTTTAGCGGGCGATAGTGAACGAAATGAGCTAGCGGAACATAATTTGCATATTTGTATTCAGCATCAAAAATGCTTTCAGACACGTTTTCAAATTTTGCTGCATCTAAAAAAATAACGATTTTAGCAAAATCTGTTTTCTCGCATTTCGTCGATTCCGCGGTATTGACTTCCCGCGTAGATGGTATTTCATCGAAAGCTTCCTAAGGAATATTGTATGCGTCTATCGACTAATTTTGAGACGCTGAATCGATTGATGAAGAGTGGAAGTCTCTGTGGTGAGCCGTTCAAAAGTTACGACAGTATGAAATCTGCAGGAAATGCCAGATATAGTACAGCGAAAAACTATATATTACGTTTATTTGTAAGTTTAGAGCGAAATAAACTAGACAATCGTTTTCAACACATCGATTTCCTTCGGGTAACTAAAAAAAATCACGAAATTTTTTTCCAAAATAATCGTCAAAGAAAATTTTTCATCATTTTGGTAGAACAGAATGTGCTTTTTCGGTTATTCTCAATTTTCTCAAGAACGGCAAATAGCATCGAAATCATTTTTGGCACACAGAAACTACTCGGCAAAACGAACAAGACAATGTGTAAATTGTTCGGAAATATTCAATTATTCATCGATAAATTTCAAACTAAAATTTTACGATTAACGATTTGATAAGTTGATATCTCATACACGGTTGCAGATAAGCAAAAACGGATTGCGGCGTCGTTTTCAGAGGGTCAATTTCCTATTAACGCGCTCAGATTATCCCCAGCAAATTCATTACTTTCCGAGATCTCTACTCGAGCGCCGAAATTTCTTTAAATTTTCCAAAATTTTAGCGGGCGATAGTGAACGGAAAGAGCTAGCGAAATATAATTTACATATTTATATTCAGCATCAAAAATGCTTTCAGACACGTTTTCAAATTTTGCTGTATCTAAAAAAATAACGATTTTAGAAAAATCTGTTTTCTCGCATTTCGTCGATTCCGCGGTATTGACTTCCCGCGTTGATGGTATTTCATCCAAAGCTTGCTAAGGAATATTGTATGAGTCTATCGACTAACTTTGGGACGCTGAATCGATTGATGAAGAGTCGAAGTCTCTGTGGTGAGCCGTTCAAAAGTTACGACAGCATGAAATCTGCAGGAAATGCCAGATAGAATACAGCGAAAAACTATATATATCACGTTTATTTGTAACTTTAGAGCGAAAGAAACTAGACAATCGTTTCCAACACATCTATTTCCTTCGGGTAACTAAAAAAAATCACGAAATTTTTTTCCAAAAAAATCGTCAAAGAAAATTTTGCATCATTTTGATAGAACAGAATGTGCTTTTTCGGTTTTTCTCAATTTTCTCAAGAACGGCAAATAGCATCGAAATCATTTTTGGCACACAGAAACTACTCGGCAAAACGAACAAGTCAATGTGTAAATTGTTCGGAAATATTCAATTATTCATCGATAAATTTCAAACTAAAATTTTACGATTATCGATTTGATAAGTTTATATCTCATACACGGTTGCAGATAAGCAAAAACGGATTGCGGCGTCGTTTTCAGAGGGTCAATTTCCTATTAACGCGCTCAGATTATCCTCAGCTAATTCATTACTTTCCGAGATCTCTACTCGAGCGCCGAAATTTCTTTAAATTTTCCTCAATTTTAGCGGGCGATAGTAAACAGAAAGAGCTAGCGAAATATAATTTACATATTTGTATTCAGCATCAAAAATGCTTTCAGACACGTTTTCAAATTTTGCTGTATCTAAAAAAATAACGATTTTAGCAAAATCTGTTTTCTCGCATTTCGTCGATTCCGCGGTATTGACTTCCCGCGTCGATGGTATTTCATCGAAAGCTTCCTAAGGAATATTGTATGCGTCTATCTATTAATTTTGAGACGCTGAATCGATTGATGAAGAGTCCAAGTCTCTGTGGTGAGCCGTTCAAAAGTTACGACAGCATGAAATCTGCAGGAAATGCCAGATAGAATACAGCGAAAAACTATATATCACGTTTATTTGTAACTTTAGAGCGAAAGAAACTAGACAAACGTTTCCAACACATCGATTTCCATCGGGTAACTAAAAAAAATCACGAAATTTTTTTCCAAAAAAATCGTAAAAGAAAATTTTTCATCATTTTGATAGAAAAGAATGTGCTTTTTCGGTTTTTCTCAATTTTCTCAAGAACGGCAAATAGCATCGAAATCATTTTTGGCACACAGAAACTACTCGGCAAAAGGAACAAGTCAATGTGTAAATTGTTCGGAAATATTCAATTATTCATCGATAAATTTCAAACTAAAATTTTACGATTATCGATTTGATAAGTGGATATCTCATACACGGTTGCAGATAATCTAAAACGGATTGCTGCATCGTTTTCAGAAGGTCAATTTCATGTTGCCCAACTTAGATTATCCCCGCAAAATTCATTAGTTTCCGAGATCTCTACTCGAGCGCCGAAATTTCTTAAAATTTTCCCCAATTTTAGCGGGCGAAAGTGAGCGGAAAGAGAGCTAGCGAAATATAATTTGCATATTTGTAATCAGCATCAAAAATGCTTTCAGAAACGTTTTCAAATTTTGCTGTAACTCAAAAAATAAAGATTTTAGCAAAACCGATTTTCTCGCATTTCGTCGTTTCCGCGGTATTGACTTCCCGTGTCGATGATATTTCTTAATCGAAAGCTTCCTAAGGAATATTATATACGTTTTCCGACTAATTTTGGGACGGTGAATCGATTTGTAAAGAGCAGAAGTGTCTGTAGTGAGCTGTTCAAAAGTTACGACAGCATGAAATCTGCCGGAAATGTGAGAGTACAACGAAAAACTATATACAGTATAATCTCGGAAAATCGGCCGTTGGTTAATCGGACGAGACGTCTAGTAATCCGGCGGTCTGGCGACCGCTCGCCCTCTGCTCTCTCACCACTTTTTCTGATAATCCGGCGGTTGTCTAGTTCCATATGTATCGGATTATCGAGATTATACCGTATCTAGTTTATTTGTAACTTAGGAGTTAAATAAACTATAAAATCGTTTTCAGCACATCCATTTCCATCGGGTAACAGAAAAAAATTACGCGAAAATTTTGCAAAAAATTTGCTAAAGAAAATTTGTCATAATTTCAGTCGAAAAAAAAATTACTATTTCGGTATTTATCACTTTTCTCAAGAAGGACAAACAGCAACGAAATCATTTTCGGTACACAGAAACTACTCAGCAAGACGAACAAGTCGATGTGTAAATTGTTCGGAAAGATTCAATTATTCATCCAGAAATTTCAAACTGAAATTTTACAATTCTCGATGTGATAAGTCGATATCTCAGAAACGGTGACAGATAATCAAAAACGTATTGCGGCATCGTTTGCAGAAGGTCATTTTCCTATTAACAGACTCACACTATCCACGAGAAATTCATTTTTTTCCGAGATCTCTACTCATCATCATCAATGGCGCTACAGTCCGAGTCGGGCCTTGGCCTCCTGAATGCTCCGTCTCCAGTTTTCTCGGTCCAATGACCGCGTCCTCCACGTTGCAAATTTCAGAAGCGATCTGCTGTCTTCGTCAATGGAATCCTCCCAGCGTTTTCTTGGTTTTCCGACTGGTCTTTTTCCTTCCGCTTTTCCTTTTTGTACTCGCTTGGGTATTCTTCCGTCTTCCATTCGCTGTACATGACCAGCCCACTGTAGCTTTCGGAGTTTGATGAGAGTGGAGATCTCTACTGGAGCACCGAAATTAAGAAATTTAAGTTTTACCCAATTTTAGCAAGCGATAGTGAACGGAAAAAGCTAGCGAAATATAATTTGCATATCTGTAATTAGCAGCAAAAATGCTTTCAGAAACGCTTTTAGATTTTGTTGGAACTCCAAAAATAACTATTTTAACAAAATCGATTTTCTCGCATTTCGTCGCTTCCTGGTATTTCTTAATCGAAAGCTTCCTAAAGAATATTATATACGTTCTCCGACTAATTTTGGGGCGCTGAATCGATTGGCGAAGAGTAGAAGTCTCTGTGGTGAGACGTTCAAAAGTTATGGCAGCATGAAATCTGCCGGAAATGCGAGATAGAGTATAGCACAAAATTATATATCTGTTTATTTGTAACTTTAGAGCGAAATAAACAAGCAACTTTCCATCGAGTCTAATGAATTCAGAAGACCTGTCCTCCTGATCCTCAGAGCGCGTAGCTAATTTTTCATTTGCATCATTGGCAGTTATGTAAAGAGCTGCCATGATCTCATCCCAGGAGCAACGTAAACTTCGACAGGCGTTAGCTAGAGCAGACCATCTTGTCTGAAAAAGAGTCTTCACGACTCTTGAATTTGACTACAGTTTCAGCACCTAGGGGGGGGCGCCTAGGCTGGCTGGGCCCCTAATATGGACCCTTGTAGGCCTAGGCACAAATCCTGCAATGCACATATCCTCAAATAAAGTATCCCCATAGGTCTGGTAACACACGACCGTTGGGGCTTCATACGGGAGTCTCGTTTCTGATCTCGTCTTCAAGCTTTGAGTCTGACACGGGCAGCCGTAACATTTTCTTCAACATTTTTTCTGACAACACTGTTTATAGTGACAGTCAATTTCATAGATAACAGCTGAATTTTGCTAAATATGTTTTGCCATTTCATCATGAATAGATTTGCAATAAACGATTGCAAATTGCACAATTTTTCACTTCGAAAGTCATGGTTCAGTTCGCGAAACTTACCGTGCACTACGTCCATCTTATGGTCGACATAATCGTCCATCCAAGCAAGTTATTCGGAAAACCATGGATCGTTTTCTCGTACTGCTGAAGAGCTGAAGCCGCTTGACCAACATATCCGTAGTAATTTCTGAGAAAGAGTCGAGAACAAGATTGTTCTTAATCCTCATTTTTAGTAAAAAAAATGTTCAGCGACGAGGCTCATTTATGGCGCAATGGCTACGTAAACAAACAAAATTGCCAGATTTTGAGCGAGGAAAATCCAGAAGCCAATATAGAGACGCCGTTACATCCACAAAAACTTGGTGTGTTTTATGGGCTGGTGGAATCATTGGCCCATATTTCTTTAAAGATGATGCCGGCCAGCACGTGGTCGTCAATGGAGAGCGCTATCGATCCACGATTGCTGGCGTTGAATGGCGTTAATGTGAAGGAGCATTGGTTCCAACAAAACGGTGCAACATGCCAAACAGCGCGCGACATAATTAATTTGTTGCAGGAAACATGCAGTGACCGCATAATCTCGCGTAACGGACCCGCGAATTGGCATCCACGGTGGTAGACCTTCACAAGAGAGTCTCGTTTCTGATCTAGTTCCAGCTAGCCGTAACATTTTCCATAAATTTGAACCCGAGCAACCCGAACGTGCCCGAGCCTAGAATGAGCATAACATTTTCGTCATAAATTTGAACCCGAGCAACCCGAACTTGCCCGAGCCCAGGACGAGCAGTTCAAATTTATGAAGAAAATGTTACGGTTGCTCGTGTCAGAGTCAAAGCTTGAAGACGAGATCAGTAACGAGACGTATGAAGGCCTAACGGTCGTGTGTTATCACAACTATGGGGATACTTTATTTGGGGATATGTGAAGTCGTTTTGTAGTACGTCAATAAACCAATGGCGTTGGATCATCTGGAAACCAACATTCGCCGCGTTATTGGCGATATACGGCCCCGGCTGCTCGAAAAAGTGGTCGAAAATTGGGTTTCCAGATTTCATTCGAACCAGCCGCGGCGGCCATATGCCCCAAATCATACTTAAGCAGTAATGGCATACATTTATCTTTCCAATAAAGCCAATACCAGGGCCGTTAACCTGATTTTTGAGTGTCATTTCAGTTTAAAGTTCTACACATCTAAAAAAACACCCTATTTTGTAAATATACAGACATTCCACGACTTACGACAGTCATTGACCGATTGACCATTGGCAGGTGACCGTTGATAATTAAAACAATAATTATTTGCCTTCATAATTATAAATATTATAATCATAAGAGACTAACAATAGGTAATACGTGGAAAAGTTGCAACTCTAGCTGTAACAAACTGTCATTATCGCATCATATTTGGTTAAGAACACTGTTATTATTATATCATACTTGTTTAATAACGGTTTTCTTGTCAAACGAACCATCAATCTTGCAAAAATCATAAACCACCCGCTAATAGGCACCCTCAGAGGACAAGACATCAAAGAATTGAATACCTTATCCAGAATCATAACGGAATCCTCAACACAATCCCACTTTACGACACGATATTCCAAACCATGGTTCGACACAGAATGCACAACAGCCAAGACAACGTGCCTTCAGCACCTTAGCAATGACAACATCACAGATTACCACATAGCTAGGAAACCATACAGAGCCCTTACCAACAGAAAAAAGACCACCTACGAAGAGACGAGACTTCTACAAACAGTACTTGAAGCAGAATCAAAGCCATAGAAAATTCTGGTAAAACCTAAGGACTGAATCACATAAACCCCAGGGAATGGGAAACACACTTCGGCGTGCTATTAGACCACCCCAGCAGAAAACCGCAGACCTTTACAACTTAACTAACTAACAAATCATCGCATCTTTCCCACTTCTCGCTGTTGGGTAGACATTTTCAATAATATACTGGAAACCAACGAAACCCCACCCTCATGGCAGGCCTCAAAAGTTAGAACACTCTACAAAAGCAAGGGCAACCTCCGATAGCCTAACTCGTTCAGAGGCATAGCACTACTCCCAACGCAACTGAAATTACTAACGAAAATCATAAACAACAGGCCCACGGATCATCTGGAAGCTATTCTACCTGCAGAGCAGTTCGGGTTCAGAAGAAATAGAACCTGCGAAGATGCTATTAATCAACTAACCTCCGAAGTACAAACAGCCTGCTCTGCACCCCGGGGATCGCTCTATGCTGCCTTCATCGATTTCGGCAAGGCGTTTGACCTAGTGAATAGGAAAATACTATGTGAAAAGCTAAACCAAGTGGGCGTCAAAGAGAAAACATTTAACTTCATACGATCAATGCTAGCCACGAACTTCATAAGAATCGACAACGAGAGGGAACTATCTGCCGAAATTCCCCAAAAACAGGGATTGATGCAGGGCGACACTCTAAGTCTCACCCTCTATCTAATCTAAGACCTGCCAGAATTCATCAAAATTCCAGACACACACTGCATCATGTATGCTGATGGTGATCTACTTCAAAAACCTAACAGCAATACAAGCGAGTCTGGATCGACTAAATACCTGGAGAGCATGGACAACAAACTATCAATAAACCACGAACAAAGGAAACTCAGAAAGGGCGGGAGGCCCCGTAACTCCGACAAGGTCAACATAGGAAGCCACCAGCTAGAACTGATAAACAACTACGAATACTTGGGTGTGACCATGCAAACGACACTTACACTCTCAAAACACATTGCAGAAAAGGGTAAGAAAGCGTCTCAAATCATCGGAACCGTCAAGAATTTGCAAGCCCTGAGTCTAACGACGGCAGTAAAACTATTGAATATAAAACTCTGGCCTTCTCTAACGTATTGCTTCAAATCTCTGTGCCACCTCCTGACCGCAAATCACCTAATAGGGCTAGATAAGATAAATGCGAGATACCTAAAAAAGGCAATGGAATACCTCGAACACATTCACCTTCCACCTAGCAAACTCAAACACCATGGGAGAAGACATCATGCAAAGCTTTGAAGACATATCACCCGAAACCAAGGAGTCCTACAGAGAAATAACAGAAAATAAAAATATGGAATTCACTTACAAGAGATACACTGGCGGCTCCGCCTTCCACACACAGGAAACAATAAAAAAAAACGCCACATACTAACCCGTGCAACCTGGCACGGTTTCCACCACCTTATATGGTCCAATCAACAATACCACCAAGCAGAAGAAACGTGTGTACGCCGCTACTGCGGGTCGACAGCGCAAAGATACCACCTCCTAACATGCATAGAAGGGAACAACCGGACATTAGGCCAGTTCATCCTGGACATCACCACTGAACGAACAACTCCAACTCTCGATAAAGTCCAGGCAACTATTGCAGTGTATTGCACTCAATCAACCGAAAATAACTGACAATTTATTTACTTAATTATATTTGTTCTTTAATGTAGTTATCTGTTTCTGTAGAAACGAAATAAATTAATATTAATTTTCTTTGTCAAAATATCGATTCTGCTTATAATTTATCTCAATGTATCGAACGTATACTTGTACCGGGGAGAGAATGCATCTTGTCTAGACAAGTGTAGCATTGTTCTGCGCATACCCTCACTATAATTCGAGTGCGCGGTGTTTAGTTGTAAGTATTTGAAAAACTGACGCATATTTCTTAACTGGAACTAATCTGCGCGTACCTTGGCACGTCCCTTGCCCGTCATACCTCGGCGCAGTACAACTGCATTCTCTCGCCGGTTCGAGCATAGGTAACATATTTTTTAAAGAATCGTTAGCGATGCGAATTGCATCACTTGCTCGATGTGTATCTCTCTGCTATTGTCAGCTTTCTACCTAGACTACGTACACCTATAGAGATTCTATAGGTCTAGATCTAACTTTTATGTGCCGCCAAATTCTTGATGTGTGCCGTCAAATTCCAAACAATATTTTTAGTATTTTATTATATTTATATATTAATAATATTTTAAATTATTTAGTACGTACTTTGATACAGCATGCTTGTATAGTTTTACTGCAAATATGGATTAAACCCAAACAAAACTATTTACAAGCAGAGTTTTCGACTAAAACGTAGTTTGACGCATGTAAGCCGTGGCATAAATTAGAACTAACGTAAAAGAGACAATATTTTACTGATTTTACGGTTTTAACCTAGGTTAGGTCATAGGTTAGATTGGGTAATATTAGAACGGATAAATCCAGATCATGTATCACACGGTAGCGCGACCTATCGATCCAAAATAAGAAAAAATAATTCAACAATTAATTTACCTTGAGATTTGGACGCCCTCCTTAAATGCGTTTTAAGGAGAGCGTTTAAAGTTTTCTGCTTATTCAATTTTGCCTCATAAAGTCATGTTTAATTCCTTGCATCTCTCTCTCTCTCTCTCTCTCACTTCGGGCCATAACCCTTCTGCAGGGTGCGGTGACATCAATTTGCTACGCTCGCAATGACTCCTCGCCAGCGCTCTCTATTTTGGGCAGATCTCATTACTTCCTGGATCCCTTGTCCCGTCAGGGTTTTTGTCCGCTCTATCCATCGCGTCGGCGATCTTCCTCTTGGGCGGCGGCCTTGGACTTTGCCTACTATAAGTCCTTCAATATTGTCGAACCTCCTTGCCACATGACCCAGGTATCCCAAATACCGTAGGTTTATTGTCTGGTATAGTCTGGTCTTTATACCGAGTTGTTGAATAATAGAGTCCTTTGTGCGATGGGCTGTGCATGGTATTTGCAGCATTTTTCTATAGCACCAAATATCAAACGCTTCTATTCTGCGTTGGTCTGAGGTCCAAATAGTCCACGTTTTGCAGGCGTAAGATGCAATGAAGAAGACCAGGCTATGTATCAGACGAAGTTTACTGTTTTTGGTAATGGCTCGATCTTTCCAAATTTTTCACCAATTTTGCCACAGACGTTCTGGCAATCGCTATTCGTTTGCGGATCCACCTCCGATCCACCCTTGTTGGTAACTACTGATCCTAGATAATCAATTCTTTCCACCACTGCAAATCCAGCCACGGTATCGCCTTGTAACAGGTTTTCATTTTGTCCGTCTATTATCATGATCTTTGTTTTGGCTCTATTAATCTCCAGTCCATATGAGCTACTCTCTTCTGTGACTCTAGCCTCCATTTCGGCTTCCTCCGAAACCAGAATCACAGAATCATCTGCATATCTCAAATTCGTTATCCGTTTGCCTCCAACAGGGATCCCTCCGTTCAAATCTTCTAGTATCTTTCGCATATTGTATTATGTGTAAATGTTAAACAGTATTGGCGACAATATGCATCCTTGCCGCACTTCCGCTATTATTTTGAATGGATCGGGGCATGTGTTACTTACGCTGACGCATTCAGTCCTGGTCTCGCAGAGCTGTCTGATTAATCTTATTAAATGCAGTGGTATTCCCATTTTCTCAAGTATTTGCCATAATTTGCGCCACTTCACACTTTAGTATAATCCACGAAGCACAGGTATGCTTTCACTTGTAATTCTCTGGCCTTTTCTATTATTTGCCTTACGTTTAAGATCTGCTCCCGTGTACCCTTTCCCGGGACAAATCCTGATTGTTCATCTGCAATCTCTGGCAGCAGGATGTATTTTAGTCTGGCATTAAGTATGTGTAGCATAATCTTGCTGGTGTGTAATACCGGCACTATGGTTCTATAATTAGCACAGTCTGCGGGGGAACCTTTTTGTATATGGGTATTAGCAAAGATTTTGCCCACTCTTCTGGCCATTTCCCGGATGTCCATATGTATTGGCAAATAGTAGGCATTCTGTCAATTCCTGCTTCTGCCATTGCTTTAATTGTTTCAGCATTTATATTGTCTGGCTCCGTTGCGTTTATATCTCCAAGTCTCCTTATAGCTTTCTCTACCTCGGTCTTAAGAATACCCGGCTGCATTTCATACTGTCGGTTCTCCGATTCCACATATGTTGTGGGGTTATCATAGTACCATTTGGTGCAGTAATTTTTCCATACTTCCGCTATTCCCTTTAGGTCGGTTATAATGTGTCCCTGGTCATCCTAGATTATTTGCGTTTTTGGCTTGAAATCACGAGATAGAAATTTCACTCTGCTGTATAGGTCATGCGTATTGTTCTGGTTCGCATGGTTTTCTATTTCCTTGCATGTATTGTGTATGTATTGGTTTTTGTCCCTACGTGACTCCATTTTTATTTGTTTGTTGAGTTGTCGAGTTTATATAGCTTTCTCTATTGGATCCGTGTTAAAAATTTCTTCGTTGTTCTACCATTTCCAGTGTTTTATCCGTCATCCAATGTTTCCTCTTTTGTTTGGGCTCTTGTTTTAGACATTTCGCTGCGGCCAGTTCAATCCATTTTTTTGTTTCTTCCCATAGTTGCTTTGGGTCATTGTAATTGCTCAGATGTAGTAGTTCAGATAGGGCTTGCTGGAAGGTCGTTGGTTGCTGCGCATTTACTTTCTTCTTGCTATCTGGTTTGATGAGTCTTTGTAGCTTTATTCCAAAGTCTACAATTAATAGTCTGTGGTCAAATTCGCATTCGGCACTTGGTTTTCACGTTTCGGAATGGTGATCTCCACCTCTTATCTACTAGTAGGTAGTTAATCTGGTATTTGGTATTCTTATAAGGAGATGTCCAAGTAGATAGGCGTCGGGCATGATGTTGAAACAGGGTGTTCAGAATTTAGAATTCCTTGCATACGGATCAATAAAACAGTGATTTATTCACTAGTGCAATAAAAGTCTCCATGGCAACGCATCAAAATAACTCACTTAAGTGCTCCGTAAACATAATCCTAAATGATCGCTGATGTCCTTTTTTGCCAATCACACAACTTATTATACCTAAATTTCTTTTGTACAAATCTCACGATTTTTGCCGGGGTAATCTTTCCGCGTTATCATCTAACAATAATTCTTCGGATGTATCCAGCTACGATTAATAAAACACGAAATGATTAAACACAATAAATGCTCTAAGCAAAATTTTGACGCACGGATCAACAATTTTATCGTTGCCATGAGAACACCACAATCATGACCAACTTTTCTTTGAATTGTTTCTTGTTTAAACAAAAGCAAAATTGAATAAAAGTTTGTATTTCACTCGCAGATAAAGTTAAGGTTTAACTCGCGAATTTAAATTGAATCCGCTCGTTAAACCTTAATTGTATACCCTTTCACAATAAATGACTATTAAACTCATTTTATTGTCAGTGTGCCGCCAAATTTTGATGTTGTTGAACGTGTACCGCAAGAGAAAAACGGGTGAGAATCACTGGTCTAGATAGAAGACAAGATTTCATATGAATAATGTCAAAAAACCTTGATACTTTAATTTACAAATTATTTATCCATAAAGCGGCCCAGCCCCTTCCGAACCAGGACAAACCCTGCAACCGTTCCTAAAGGTTCCTCTACAACAAAGAGCAACACATCGGCTGCAACAGGAGCGGAAGAAACTCATCCTCATCCATCTACCCTTCTTAATACTACTCTGCAACATCAACATGATAGTCCAACCTAAGGACCCTGTGCTTAACAAACGCCATTTCAACGAATCTGTAATACCTACAATCACCATTGTGCCGATCAGAGTAAACACCGACTTGTTTGAGCCGATAATTTGGTTTGTGTCGAGGGATGAGTATGAGCCGGGGAACACGAGAGCTTCGGTATAAATTCAGACTAGAGATACATTTTTGAAAGGTACCGAGAGAGAATGTAAGAAATTCCCCAATACCAGCTGCGTCTTCCAGCACCAAGACTTCAGCCCTTACGCCTTTGCCGACTCCGGGTACAACGTTCCAGCCCTGCCTCTTCATCAAACCCAACAAAACTACACAGACATCCCGAAAGACTACCCCCAAGAACTGAATAACAACATCGACACAAACCGATTGGGTTTGTGTTTAGACGGTGTGACTGCTTTGAAAAGGGGATAGTATTTACGACGAGGATCATATTGGGAAGGTCAGTTAATATCTCAGTCTGGGCTTTAAGGACGAGTATTTTCCGTATATGGGCAAGGATAAGAAGCCGAATTTGAATCCTGTGTTTGCCATCTTATTGAGAATTATTGGAGTTGGATTCGTTCTAACTCGGTGAGGTGCGAAATATTTTCAAGGGAAATGAAGGATTATCACGGAAATTTTTTTATTTACTTGGAAAAATAAAAAAATGCGATAAATGAAAATAAATTGTGACTATAAAGAATAAATTTGGTACTTACGTATTAACGCCACCACCGCTACATTTTTAAATGCTCCAATCTACACCTAAAATTTTTATGATAATTCGTAAAATAAATTCATTTTATTTAAAATTAAAACATTTCTAAAACTCTAACCCCGGTTAGATTAGGTTGCCCGCCGCGAAGCGGACAGATAAATCAAGACAATTTACAATCCAACTCTCAATCCAATATATAGTGGTGGTGGCGTTACTACGTAAGTACCATAAATTTTTATTACAATTAAATTTTCACTCTTCTTCGTAAGACGTGTACTATAGTTATACTTAACATTTTTAAACCTTACTTTTCCCTGACTTTTAGGTTTGTTAGTCTAGTGTCATTACCATTTCTATATATGATCAACTGATCTTAATAGACTGCATAATGAGATTAAAACGGAAAGAAGCAAGCGAATAAAAAATATATTACGTTAAAAGTAGCTGACGGGTATGTTTTCAAGAATTCATTAGATTTAATTGCTCTTCCAATGCACACACACACACACTCGTGAATGTTTTAATTGAGATATTTGCAAAAAAAAATATTGTTGTTCATCGCGTTGTGTTTTCATTAGGAGTGTTGCAAATGGGCAAAAGAAAATATGAAAAATGGTTCGCCGATATAGGCAAGACGACATTCGCACTCAAAAAAAAAGTTGGAAGAAAAAAGTTTGTAGAAATAAATGGATAAATTGTTTGATTTAGTAAGACTGAAGAGCATAGGAGTCCAGTTGTGTTTGAATGTAATATTAGAAAGAAAATTTATGAGAATCTTGATATTCAAATATTTGCGGTTGTATTTATTAACGATCCAATCTATTATGTAATTAATTAAGGTCGGTAACAGGTGCAAGGCATAATTAAGTAGAAAAATCAAAATTTTATCGAATTATATAAATAAAGAGAAAAATTAGAAGGTTTTCGGACCTCGCGGCGGCCTTTAATTAATGTAAAATTTTTACTTTTTTATAGACAAAATAAATAAAACTGTTAATATTATCTAAACATATTTTATTGTTCCTGTTGGTAATTGTTATTTTAGGGAAATTAGCTTCACTTTCTCCGCCAAACAAATTTTACGAGAATACTTTGTCAAAATTTATTACGAAGACTTTTTTATTGACAACAACGTTATTATTTTATTACGATAAGCATCACCAATTAATTATCTAAAAAGAAACTACATCGAATAAATTATCTTAAAGAAATATTAATTTTATGTTAATTTAAATATTGTTAAATTAACAATATTTGGTAAAGCCTTAAATGAAGACTTTATATAACGTGAGTCCCAAAAGTCTTGGAATTAACTCTTGCCATGAATTTGAAGAAGTTGGTCATTTTTTAGGGGTTATAGGGGTTCAAAGGGTAGTGCATGCGCAACCGCACGACAATCGCACAGGAAGAGATTGTAACATAGCCTCTCCTACCCAAGTCCGACTCTCACCTCCACGCGGTGAACCCTGGTAACCTGAGCAACCAAGCTGGAGCGGTAACCAACCCGTATGGAAAGCGCGGTCAGGGCCAACGAGAGCGGGTGAAATGGTCCTCCGAAAAGGGGGTTTTGCGATGGGCCAACAACTCATCCATAGAAGAAAAAAAAAAGAAACCGTTACGAAACCACCAAACGTGCCTCGGACTGGACTGACTACTCGGCAACGACCACATCAATGCACAAGGAAATCGAAAGAAATTACGATGGGAACATGGAATGTAAGGAGCCTCTACCAGATAGGTGCACTAAAAGCCTTAACAAACGAAATGGAGAGATACAAGCTCGACATAGTGGCACTACAGGAGACCAACTGGAGCGATAGCGGCATCATGGATATAGGAAAATATAGGATATGTAAAAGCAGTAATAATGGGAAGGCGCACAAGTTAGGAACAGACTTCATACTCAAGAAAAGTGTAGGGAAGGATATTATGGACTTCCAAGCAGTAGATGACAGACTCTGCATGATCCGAATAAGAATGAAGCTCTTCAATCTGACAATAATTAAAGTACATGCACCGAGCGAAGAGAAAACAGACGACGAAAAAGAGATCTTCTACGCAAAACTAGAAAGGCTATTCGATTCGACACACAACAACGACGTAAAGATGATCTTGGGGGATTTCAATGCTAAGATAGGGAAAGAAGACGTATACAGACCCACGATTGGAAAACACAGCCTACACGAAAATACTAACGACAAGTGGACCTAGCAGCATCTAGAAACCTTGTAATCAGCAGTACGCTATTCCCACATAAAGACATCCACAAGATGACATGGAGATCACCAGACGGAAGGACACTCAATCAAATAGACCATGTCTTAATAAACACAAGATTTATGTCCAGCATACAGGACGTCAGAAGCTGCAAAGGGGCAGACTGCAACTCGGACCATTACCTGGTGAGGATTAAATTAAAACAAAGTCTAGCCAACTCGAAAAAGCCAGCAAACAGCGGAATAGAAAAATGGGATGTGGAAAAACTGAACTGAACCAGGGTAAGGCAACGATACGAAGAAAAGATCACCGAAAAACTAGGAGTGTTGACGGAAAATCATAGTATTGAAGAACAATGGACGGAAATTGCAAAGGGGATTAAGGAATCGGCAGAGGAGGCTCTCGGGAAAGTCCATAGGAAAAAACGAAACCAATGGTACGATGCAGAGTGTGAAGAAGCACGCGAGAAACAACAGAAAGCTAGGGCAGAGAATTTGCAGAGACCCACGAGAGCCAAACAAGCTGAATACAACAAGCAAAGAAAGGAAGCATCCAAATTATTTCGGAAGAAGAAACGGGCCCATTTTAACGACCAGGTGGCACAGATAGGACACCACCAAGAGAAACACGAAATTAGAGAATGCTACAAGATAGTGAACAACCTGCGAAATGGATTTCAGCCCAGAGCAACAATAATCAACAGTAAAGAGGGCACCTTACTGGCTGAAGAAAGTAAAGTGGTAGGTAGATGGGCGGAATATTTTAACGAACTCCTGAATACCTCACTACGAGTGGAATTAACCGGACAAACAGCTGAAGACGACCCAATTCACACACCAGAAGTAAGAGATCTGAGAGAAGATAACGAACCATCACAAAGAGAAATAAGCGAGGCGATAAAGGCACTAAAGAACCACAAAGCACCGGGACCGGACATGATACCATCTGAAATGATCAAAATGGGAGGAGACGCTCTGAACTGTGCTTTACACCAGCTGATAGGAAGAATCTGGAGGACAGAAGAGATACCCGAGGAATGGCGGGAGGGGAAGATATGCCCTATCTATAAGAAAGGAAACAAACTGGAGTGGAAGAACTATCGTGGTATAACTCTTCTTAACACAGCCTACAAGGTGCTGTCATGGAAAATCGGACGAAGACTCCAACCGTACGCAGAGAGCATTATAGGACAGTATCAGACAGGTTTCCGGAAAGGAAAGTCGACGACTGACCAAATGTTTACACTCAGACAAATACTAGAAAAGACATGGGAAATGAACATGAGCACATACCAGGTCTTCGTAGACTTTAAACAAGCGTATGATACTATCGATAGAAGAACTCTCATGAAGACAATGGAAGAATTCGAGATACCACAAAAGATCATTAAATTGGTAAATTGTACGTTAAAAAAGACTTGGAACCAAGTCGGTATCCAAAAAACGACATCGCACAAGTTTGAAACCATTACAGGTCTGAGACAAGGAGACAGTCTATCACCCATATTGTTTAACATCGCGCTCGAAAAAGCTATAAGGAAAGCTCAGATAGAATGCAACCGTACCATCTACAATAAATCCACGCAACTTTTGGGCTATGCTGACGACCTAAACATCATCGGTAGATCGCTAACGGCAATGAAAGATGCTTACGGTAAAATGGAGAAGAGAGCCAAGGAGATAGGTCTGTCAATAAACAAGGATAAAACAAAAGTAATGATGGTAAGACCGGGAGCGCCAGTACACGCAGTAAATAACCTGGATATGGGAGAGTACACTGTAGAAGTCGTCAACAACTTTAAATATTTGGGATCAACCGTCACGGATCAGAACGACGAAGGGGTGGAAGTACAACATAGAATCATGCAAGCCAACAGGGCATACTTCACTCTTAAATCCATCCTTAACTCGAAGCTAGCTAGCAGACAAACGAAGTGTAATATATATAAAGCAATCATACGACCCATCCTCACATATGGAAGCGAAGCATGGACGCTGACCCAGAAATCGGAAAAGATGCTGGAGATTTTTGAGCGAAAGATCCTGAGGAAAATTTATGGGGCAATTAACAGCGAAGAGGGCTGGAGAATTAGGATGAACTTCGAACTATATCAGTTATACAAAAGCCCAGATGTGGTATCCCACATAAAACTAAGCAGGCTAAGATGGGCGGGACATGTGTGCCGGATGGCTCCAACAGCAGTGCCGAGACAAATACTCAGAGTGCCGGAAGGTAGAAGGAAAGCGGGCAGGCCAAGGGCAAGATGGGAGGAAAGTGTGAAAAGGGATGCGAGAGAGATGCTGGGGGTGCGGAACTGGCGGGCGGCGACAGAGGAAAGGGAACGCTGGAGACAACGTTTGGTGGAGGCCAGGGCTCGCTTCGGGCTGTAGCGCCATTGGAGAGAGAGGTCATTTTTTAATTGACACACATTAAATTAAACAAATTATCAAATGTTATTTTTAAGTAGCTGTCAGTGGTCTTGAGGTTATGTCGCATTGTTTTTAGTGTTAAGTTCAACAAATTCATTAGTTATAAATAAAAGGCCATCTCATAAATTTAACACTGATTTATTTTATAGTGTTGTGAATTATAAAATTAACAAAGAAGAACAAATATTACAACAGATGTTGAATGTGTTGTCCATTTTAACGAATACACAAATTAATTCGCCGTTTTATATTATTTCTACCGGTCTTACATAATTTATTTAATTTCAAGATGTTTACAAAAGAGCAAAAAACTTTTATTGTCGAAAGTTATTTTCGTAATGGTAGACATATGGAAAATGGTGAATGGGAATACAGTATCGACCCGTGCTTTGAACAATTTAGGTAACGTTTTCCTATGGCTGTATTTAATAGGAATCAGTTTAGAAGGCGGGTATTACGATCAGTTGATTGTTTTCGAAGTACTGGCAGAATTAACAACAAATCAAGAAGTGGAAGGCCTCGTATTAATAATGAGAATATTATAAACATCAGAAATGCAGTCCAAGACGAACCTACCACTTCAATTAAGAGACAAAAGCTCAGAAATTGAATTTTAGTCGTACTCCCACTCTCAGGATTATTCGTCAAGATATTCACATGAAACCATATAAGTTGAAAATGTACCAAGAACTTTTACCACTCGATTATAGTAGAAGACTGGCCTACGCGTCGGTAGTTCAATGAAAATATGAACGACGAAGTGTTAAATTTAACTTCTTTCACTGATGAAGCCTGGTTTCATCTAAACGGATACATTAATTCCCAAAACATGCGCATGTGGAGTCTTGACAACCCTCATTTTTTTAGAGAGGCCCCACTGCATCCAACAAAGTCGGTGTGTGGTTGTCAATGTCAAGACGCAGAATTATCGGTAAAATATTTTTCCATGGTAATTTAAACGCTGCCACTTATAGAGCCACTATTTTGCATCAATTTATTGACGAAATTCATGATGATGAACTCCAAAATGGCTTCTTCGAACAAGATTCTTAAATTATCATTAAATTATCTTAAGGAATTCTTCGACGATAGGCTAATAAGCAAAGACCGATTTCCACCACGTTTTTGTGATCTAACTCCTCTGGACTTTTTTCTTTTTTCATATTTAAAAAATTCAGTATTCAGCAGTGCAGTGTATACAGTAAAAGATCTGCGAAACAATGTAATATGAAAATGTGAAGAGATAGACAACACAGTATTACA
The DNA here is from genome assembly GCA_944588485.1 of Phosphuga atrata. Taxonomy (NCBI): domain Eukaryota; kingdom Metazoa; phylum Arthropoda; class Insecta; order Coleoptera; family Silphidae; genus Phosphuga; species Phosphuga atrata. Next base: position 6,384,081 of record OX155901.1, read on the forward strand.
AAATGTGTTCGATAACATAAAGCGGCGAATTAATTTGTGTATTCGTGAAGATGGACAACACATTCAACATCTGTTGTAATGTTTGTTCTTAATTTTATAATTCACAAGACTATAAAATAAATCAGTGTTAAATCTATGAGAAGGCGTTTTATTTATAACTAATGAAATTGTTGAACTTAACTCTAAAAGCAATGCGTCATAACCTCAAGACCACTGACAGCTACTTAAAAATGACATTTGACAATTTGTTTAATTTTATGTGTTTCAATTAAGAAATGACCTACTTCTTCAAATTCATGGCAAGTGTGGATTCCAAGACTTTTGGGACTCACGTTACTATATAATTCTATAGACCAATTTATATTTTTGAATCCTTGTGACTGAATATATTTTTTATTACTTATGCGTTAAAAGTACTATCTTGGCGCACGTTTTTTCAGTGAGCAAAATGCCTTTTTTTTTTTGGGTGTATTACCACATGCGTAACGCACGCAAAAATTCAATATCGCTAATTGTAAGTTACATAAAAAAATACATAAATAAACACAATCAAGACCTCAATATTAAAAAAGTGACAGAAATTTTGTTGCATTACAAAATAAAAATTGAAGAAAACCTTTTAAAATGAGTGTAAATTCTATGCTGATGTACCGGATACCGGATGATAGTTCTTGTGACGAATCCACACCACCGGAGAGTAAGAGTAAAGCCTCGGTCACACACTGCAAATACTCTGTAAGCTCATAATCGCAGCGAGTAATCGTTGTGCGTGACAGGCTATTCGCTACGAATAGATTCATTCTCCGCGAGTTGAATTCCCGGCTAGTTGATATTGCTGCGATTGGAATTGAGCAGGTTAAATTTTACTCGCTGCCAATGCGCACTCGCCTCGAGAATTTGCTATGTGTGACAGGGTACTCGCTGCGAGTGTCCATTTTGTAGTTGGAGACTATACGCTTGTGCAACTGGCCGTTGTGCGCGATTTAGATACTTGTATGTAGATACAACGATTGAACATAGAAAATATCCCCTAACGTGTGGAAGTTACTATATAATTTATTTCTTGGGTGTATAGAGAAAATATGAAGGACTGTGGGGCACAAATAACGGTAATTAAAAAAAAAACACAAATGAAGACGCCTTCACATAGTTGTTTAATGAATTAATTGAGTTGGGATTGGAAATGGCAACCCAAGAGCAATTGAAAAGAAAAATTAAGCTTATAAAAGATTGAAGTGAAATAAAGAAATCTAAGAAAAGCGGCGCTGGTGTTGAGGACAGATGCCGCGGCCAGAATGGATAATTGGTTTAGGCGGAGTGTACTAACTCTGAATATTAACAAAACAAAATTCATGTGTTTTTCCTTGGTAGGGCCCCTCCTAAGATTGATTTAAGGATTCACCGCTGCGTCGCAGTGGCTGATGCGGGCCTTGGTCTGGAGACGGGCTTTCATTGTGATTGCCCAGCTGTGGAACAAGTGAAACAAATTAATTATCTTGGAGTCATTATTGACTCCAGTTTGAGATGGCAACCTCACATTGAGGCGATGGTCTCCAGGGTAAGGTCCTTGTTCTATGCATTTGTCCAGCTCAGGAGGGTGCTCCACAGTGAGGACTTGAGGGTTGTTTACTCAGCCTATGCTGGTTCCATTCTGGAGTATGGCATTGTTTGTTGGGGCGGTGCTTACCCGACCATTATAGAAACTCTGGATGTTGTCCAGAGGTCTCTTATTAAAATAATCCTGAGAAAAGACCCTCGATCTTCCACAGAAGGAATGTATACTTTGATGGGTGTCTGCCAATAAGAGGTCTATATGAACGTAGGTTACTAAGCTTATACTATAAAAGCAGGGATCAAGTTTAATCATTGATTAGGGTAAATAGACACACGATAACCCCTCTTATTCGCCCACATCTTACTTGGAGCACCCGATAAGCTTACTTTACCCTCATTTACATTTTATTCAACATGCCACCAGACTTAAACCTCATACACTTTATCCAAATCGTCATATTCAAAAGTTATAAACAACTGGCTATACATTCTCTCCCCAGTTTCAGTTTGATCACATGATCGCTTCAATATATTCTTAATTAAACTATATCCATAATTAATATTATATACACCTACCAACTTGAAATTGACATAGAAAGGTATTACCGCAAACAAAAAACATAGATATACTTACGTTAAAATTAGAAAAATATGTAAAACATATTTATAAACATCTTTATTTTATACTGTTCTTTTTATTTATAACAGCCAAATTTGGATCTATTTTTATTATTTTTTATTATTTCCTATAATATTTTCAATAAATAAAGATTATGTAACAGCAATTTTAAGAACCCCAAGCCAGGCCACAGGTTTTCCTATTCTGGCTTGTAATTTGTAATATACACACTGGATACAATACCCCAAACCGAATTAATTGTACTTATGGGCGACTTTAATGCACATACGGGTGCAGATCGAACCGGTTGGGAAGAAACGATGGGAAAATTCGGATACGGGGAAATAAATGACAACGGATTACGCCTCTTATCATTTGCAGCGTCAAACAACTTGATCATCGGCAACAGCATATTTCGTCACCCCCTCAAACATCAACTCACGTGGCGAAATCCATCCGGCAACGATTCGGCGATGTTGGACTACATTTTGGTCAACACCAGATTCCGATCGACGCTCAAAGATGTACGTGCGATGCGTGGACCCGACTGTGGATCAGACCATTATCTTGTCCGAGTGAAACTACAATTGAAATTACAAAGAGCAAAGAAAAAGGCACCACCATCAGCCAAGAGGAACTGGGCCTGTCTGCGAGACCCTGAAACCAGCCGAAAATTTCAAATCGCATTATCCAACAAATTTGCAGCACTCACGATACCAGTCGATATCAACATAGAAGAAAAACAACTTTCTGAGTCTATTGTGGGGTGTGCAACGGAACTGTGTCCGCCCATCCGTCGACGGACGCAGCAATGGATCTCGGACGACTGTCTCAATCTTGTCGACCAGCGGAAGCAAATGAAACACGTCGATTTCAAACAATACCGACGATTGAACAAAGAAGTTCGACAGAAAATGAAATTGGAACGGGAAGCTTACTGGAATAACATCGCGGCTGACATGGAAGAAGCAGCATCAAGGCATGAGTACCGGACGCTGTACCAGACAATCCGACGGTTAAGTGGCAAAACAACATCAACAAATGACAATATCAAAAAATTGGATGGAACTTTCGTGACCTCTCCTCAGGGACGTCTACAGCGGTGGAGAGAATTCTTTCATCAGCTGTACAACCACAATCCGCCAGTAGGTCCAGCACCCGAACTGCCGATTATTGAGCAGCCGATAAATCAGTTTCCCGATACTGAACCAACAATCGATGAGGTGAAGACGGCAATAAAATCGCTGAAAAATGGTAAAGCGCCGGGAGGAGATCAAATAACTGCCGAAATGATCAAAGCCGGGGGAGACGTCTTATTACATCAACTTCACGTTCTCACAGTGCATATATGGCATTCAGATTGTGTTCCATCCGTGTGGAAGAAAGCGATTGTTGTGCCTATTTTGAAGAAAGGCGACAGTCGGGAATGCAAGAATTACCGTGGTATTAGCCTCCTCTCGATCGTCGGCAAAGTATTTATGAAAATCATACAATCAAGACTACAGAAACATCGAGAGCAAACAAGCCGGGAAGAACAAGCTGGATTTCGACCACATCGAGGATGCATCGATCAGATATTTGCTCTCCGTCAGCTAATGGAAGAAAGAATTCGATGTGGCAAACGAACTGTCATCGTCTTCATCGATTTCAATTGATTGCATCGATTGGACAAGCTTGTGCGAAGCCCTGAAGATCGAACACGTGCCACTGAAAATCATTCAACTTCTTCAAGCATCGTACGACGGCTCAACCAGCAATGTTCGTATCCGACACGACATGTCTGAGGAATTCCCGATTCGAACCGGAGTCCGGCAAGGAGATGTGGCCTCGCCGCTCCTTTTTAACATTGTGATCGACACGATTATGCGAAAAGCGTTTGATGGGCGCACGGAGTTCGATATGATGACAAAAACTTCCTAACCGATCTGATGTTCGCCGATGACAGTGCGGTTTTCGCCAACACAGATGCCGAAGCAACAGACACCTTGTATGACATTTCCCGCATTGCCCAGTCATACGGACTGAGAATCAATGCGGATAAGACCAAAGTGCTTACAACGGATGGATCTGAAGCCAGAGTTTACCTCGATGGAACCACAATCGAGCAGGTACCACAGTTCAAATATTTGGGATCACTGGTTGTGGAGAAGAAAGTAGCTTCGACAGCCGAAGTTCACAGCCGGATAGGCCAGGCAACAGCAACGTTTGCTTCACTCAAGTGGTGCATATGGAAGCGGACGAATATTACCATCAAAACCAAAATACGCCTATACCGGACGCTGATCCTCCCAATTCTTCTTTATGGATCGGAAACATGGACATTACTCAAACCAGACCTTAACAAGCTCGAGGCCTTCCAAATGCGATGCCTGAGACAGATTCTCTGCGTCTCACTCCTCAACCACCTCCGAAATGAGACAATCAGAGAAAGGTGCGACCAACAGACACCGATTGTTGAGGAAATTCAAAAACGCCGATTACGATGGTTCGGCCACATCTGTAGGATGGGCGACGATGCAGGAATCGAGTACCGCACAAACTCCTATGGAAAAAACGACCTCTTGATTGGAGAACACAAAAACAAGCACCGAAGACCACATGGTTGAAACACGTAAAGAACGATTTAAAAAACCAGCGAATAACAACAGCTGAGGCAAGAACCGTTGCAACTGATCGATTAGCATGGAAGCGTATAGTGAATGGAGCATGGAATCTAGCGGCACCAATAGCAGCGTACTGGCTACGAGGTCGACCACCTCTCCATGCGCCGGCTATGGATTAAAGAAGAAGAAAAATTTGTAATATAATTTAGGTATATTATTACTATATTTATCTTGTACAAATAAAAATGTTAAAAAATAAAACATTTATAAAACACACTGTGGTGGTTCAATGAAGCTTTTTTCCTAAGAAATGTTATGTCGGGTCTCGACCCGACATTCTCGAATCATCGTCAAATCTGGGATCTCAGGATCTGATAACTAAGGATAATTGTTCCAGACTGCTTCCTCTTCCCATGTAGTTCAGCGCTATTTCCAATTCTGTTTTACAGATAATGGCTCTTCTGATACGTGTGTCTTGTTTCCTTATTGCTGGCCTGATCATTTCCAGTAATTCTACAAATTTCGCTTCCTTCTTCTCCTTCTTGTTTCGAATAGGCCTACTTTAGACCACGCTTTTGATCTTTGCCAACTATTGTCGCATCTTCTGCCGGTGTTCTCCTTTCTCTCTTCTGTCCAACAAACCTTTCCTTCGGAGTTTTTCCAGAAATCCACATACTTCCTTCCGGGTGCGTCTCACAGACTGTCTGTTTTGGAGATCTGTTATTCCCAGTTCTTTAATATCCTTCTCGGTTTCTGTCAACCAAGTGGTACGAACCTTCTTGTTTTGCCAGAAGTTGAGCAGACAGTTGCTTATTCGGTTTGGAGGCAATCTTGCAACGTGGCCATAGAAAGCTACCCTTCTTTTCCTTGCACAGTCAGAAAGCATCTCAATATGTTTTTAGAGCTCAGAGTTATGTCGTCTTCGGTATTCCCCATCTTCTTTTACCGGGCCTAGGATCTTCCTGAGGATTCTCCTCTCTCTGAATTCCAATTTCTCTACCAGACCTCTTCGGTTCAAGGAATGACACTTCATGGCATATAGGGTTTCTGGTCGTAAGAATGTTGTGTTGTGCTTAAGTTTCAGGTTGCGTGACAGGCATTCCTTGCAGTAAATATTCTTAGTCAGTCGATAGGCTAGTTCTAACTTGTTGACTCTTTTGGATAATGATGCTCTTTCTGAGAAGTTGGGTTCAATCCATTCGCCGAAATACTTAAATTTCTCAGTCCCCTTGATGTTTCCCTGCTCTAGTAACATCTCTCTGTTTGTTTCTCTGATGTTGGTGAAGAATTCTGATTTCTCCAGGGACACTTGAAAACCCCGCTTTAGCAGGTTTTTTCTCAGGCAATTTAGCTGCATTGTTGCCATCTCAAGAGAATCTGTAAACAGTGCCATAACATCTGCAAAGGCCAGGCAATCTACAACCAGTCCATCATTCTTACGTCCCAGGTAGATGCCACTCTGAGCACCCAAATTGATCAGTTCCTTGCGCTATTCATTCATAACCTTTTCAATGACACAGTTGAAGAGAAGTTGAAAATTATACGTGACGATTAGGGCATCCAAGCCGGTTAAAACCGAACCCGGTTAACCGGGTTTCTGTTAAAATTTACGAAACCGTAAAACCGGTTTTAAACCAGTTGTAAAGTCGGTTTTTAGTTATTTTATTTTTTTTCTTCAAGTGGAAAATTATTTTATTTAGCTATGGTTATTCATGAAGTATTATATTTGTACCAAAATAAAGCGTAAGGGGTCGTCCATTAATCACTTGATGTTTTTTAGCAACTTTTTAACATTGCATGACTCAATCAACAGAGGCAGATTTTCTTTTCGGCGGCTTTTTCGTTTGTATCGCCGCTCTATATCTGTCTCTCTCAGACTCAATGCCACTACGCGGCGTATGCCCCTAACAGCTCGGCCCCGTCGATCCTGCTTCGGACCAATCACTACTAGGCAAATTGTAGAAAAAAATAATTTAACAATACGAGGTGAAAGATATTACGTGTTGAATTGTTTGTGTGGACCTAATAACATTTACATTAAGGTATATAAAAATGAATCTTTTAGATAGTTGAATTTAGATTTTTAGAATTTATCTTTTTAATTTCTGTACGACCAAAAAAATGTTGGCCCCAAATTTTCCGCCTCTAAATCCAGAAGTGTCTTCTAGTTTAGACATTGTTTTGAGACAAAACATACGCGGCAGCGATTTATGCATGTATTCGGTAAAAGAATTCGGTAAAAAATGTAAGAATAGTAAATATGTAGTGAAATAAAGGTTCACAGATTTAGAGTGCGCATAATCTAGATCCTAAAGAAATATAAATACTTGTACTCCATTCTTACATTTTAGTCTAGTTTTTTTTAATCTACATTTCGCCATCTGAATAAATATTTATTTTATTTGGTTTACAGCAGCAATGTATTTATTTTTGTACTTAAAACCGGGTTTTAACCGGTTAACCGGTTTTTACTTTACGAAAAACCAAAAACCGGTTTATGAAATTTCTTCGGTTTTTTGGATGCCCTAGTGACGATGTACATAATTCTAAACTAAATCTCGAAAGCTTTTCTAAAGAAGTTGATTTTGAAGTTTGTGATACAAACTTGTTGTTTGAAATTTTTTGTAATGCATTGATATATAGATCTACTTTAGGAAATTTGAATTCGTTCTTTGATGGGCTAAATGATTTGTTAGTTAAAGTTCGTAAATCTCAAAACCCAGTATTATTGTGCGGTGATCTTAACATCGACAATTTAAAAGACTCTTACCGACAATTTACCAAACTTACGTGTATAGAAATCTGTAAACTTCCGACTTTAACTATTTTTTTAAACTATTTATGAGATGATATAATTAAATATGCCGTTTGAAAGACATTTAATATGCTTTACTATGAGTTTAAATTTATTAAAATTTATTTCGGTTTCTTGTGTATAACATATTTCACTATACTTCACTTATCTCATGGAATTAACTCACATATTAACTATTTTTTATTAATAAAAGAAATTTATTAAGGACGAAATGTAGCTTGAATATATACATAAATTCAATCTGTTCGTAGCTCTATAATATTATGTCGTATTTAGACTACAAAACAAATCCCATGTTGAAACAACTACTTTCCTGGCTAATGCCACGCAGGATATAGAATTGTACAACAGCATTAGTCAGGGAAGAAATTGTTTCAACATGGGACTTGTTTTGTAGTCTTAATAAGATTTAATATTATAGAGCTACGGGCAGGTTGAATATATTTATATATTCAGGCTACATTTCGCTCTAAATAAGTTTGTATGATTCTATCTATAATTAGTATGGTTTCACCAATATTAAAAGAAATATGGTTTTTGACAATTATGTAAATAAACAATGAATTTTTAATAATGGATATGACCCCGCTCATAACCCCCCTTGCTCTAATAACATCTATCATTCGATTAGTTACAGATCTTATCAAGTTCGTTGTTTTTTGTGGGATGTTAAGCCACTCTTCTTCTACAGCAACAAGAAGCTCTGGCATCGAGTTTGGGGTACGAAGCCAAGCTCGAAATCTTCGTTTAAGCTCATCCCAATGTTCTATCGGATTTAGGCCGGAACTGCATACTGGCTACCCCATAGCCGGAAAACCGATTTCTTTAATGTAATCTTGCACGATTCTTGCGGTATGGGGCTTCGTATTATCATCCATAAAGAGAAATCTTTCTCCAATGTAGTCGACATAAGCTACCACATGAATTTCCAAAATCTCCTTGATTTACTTAGCACCCGTTAAACCTTCTCTCCCGTGACCACAGACGCCCCTAATGATGAAAGCAGGATCGATTCGTGCTCCCATAGAAATTGCTCTTCAATACAGCATTCTGAAAATCGCCCTCTTGATCTCTGGTACACTTTTTCTTCGGTCACTACCATAAAGGCATATTATGGTCTCATCTGAGAACAGAGCAGTGGGGGTCTGTTCTGTTCTCAGATTATTCCAATATCCAATTTAAATGATCCCTTTTAAAAAGCAGGCGTACTTGACTTTGAGGTTGGGTAATTTTTTTACAAACTACAGGTGTCTAATGGGTCAAGTTACTTTATTTACCTTTTTATAGTATTGAAGCGGAAATGCTTTATGCACACCAGACACGTCTGGTAGTGTGGGAGTCTCCAGTGCCTGTCATACTCACTAAAGCCCAGGCAAGGAGGCCTACTACGACCGCCCGGTTCCGTTTTCCACATTATTCTCAGGTAGTCGCCGGTTGTTTCTTTGTTGTTCTTTGTCGTCATTTTTATGTACTCTTCGTTTCATGATTTTTTCCATGAATGTCTTCATTGCTTCCCAGTTTTATTTTATTTCTAGTATTTTTGACAATATTTTCGCTTTTATCTTTCCTAGTTTTATACTGAGCTTCGTTCTTTTTGTTTTGAAGCGTGGGCATTTAAACAATGTATGCTCTGCTGTGTCTGCTTCTCTGTCGTACATGCAGATGTATGTTTGTCTTTTATTGAATCTCTTCAGGTATGCCATGAAGCAGCCGTGTCCTGTGAAGAGTTGCGTCAGGTAGTTTGTTACATTTCCATGTTTTCTTGTGCTCCGTACTTTTAAGTTCTGTGTAAGTGTTTTGGTCCACTGAGCTTTGTCTTGGAAACTATTCCAGCTAATTTGCCATGCATGGGCTAATTTTTCGCGTTCCTCTCGCATTATCGCTGTTTTTGTGCTATTATATCTTGTGTGACTTATTTTTGGATTGCTGAGATTCTTTTTTCTATCTGCGATCTTTCTTTGTAGTGCAGGCGCCCCCTTTGGCTGAGTATGCAAAATGTGAGGACCGGTAATAGCGTTCACATTTTCACAGCTTTTACTTGAGAGATCAAACAAAAAAAAAAAACATGTTGCCGGAAGTTGTACTGGTCCCTTTCCCTTATTTTCGCCTTTTTGCCTGCTGCGCGCGTCGATAGGTTATAGCGTGGCTACATTTGTTGGCAAATCAACGTAGATTTGAGGCAAAAATTTTAGCAAATACCTTTTTGCCACAAAAGGATTTTACAGGAAATCTCCAAAATCGGAACTCGATCTTGAAATTCAAAATAATCATAAATGTGGTACAAACACGCGGCAAGACGTTTTAGATTTACATGATTCAAAAATGTATATTGTTGATTGTATGGTGTTGGTTCATCTATTCCAATTAAAACATTTCCACACCAATGGCGATTTTATTGAGGCATTCTTCCAAAGAGTCGATCTTTTCTTGCAGTCAAATGTAAAACGACTAGATATTGTGTTTGACAGATATGATGATATTTCGATAAAATAGAGTCAACTTTACGGAGTAAAGGCCAAATTATTAAACATATTATAATTGCAAATCTTAACACATAAATTCCAACAAATTGTAAAGATTTATTTTCAAGCTCTGAAAATAAGTTACAGCTCGTTAGATTTATCTGTACTGCTGTGGAGGATTTGATGATCCAACAAAATGTTTTAAATTAAAAGGCTCTTCGTTTTTCGAGGTACCTGACTTAAATTGGAACCATTTAGAAGCTGATTGGAGAATGTTTTGTCACATATTAGATTAGATTAGATTAGATTCCCGACTTCCTCTAAGGGTTTGGCGCACGTCAACCTTAAGGCTTATTGTGCTGTCGGTTGATATCAAACTTGCAGTCCGACGTCTGTGTCACTGACTAGTTTCCTTAGTTTTCCTACAAGTTTGGGTTCCCATGTGGTTTGTTGGTTCCAGTCGAGCTGGTGTCGCATTCGTTCTAGGGCAGGGCATTCGAAGAGTACGTGGTTTGCTGTTTCATCTTCCTCTCCGCAGAGTCTACATAAAGGTTCGTCTCGGTAGATTTTTACTTTATGCATGAATTCTCTAAATCCGCCAGTGCCTGTTAGTAAACTAACTATCTGCTTCGTGTGAGCTTTGTTTAGTTTTAACAGGTCCTTTGCTATATTGGGATTAGGTGAGTCTATTAGCTTCCTGCAATGGGTTGATTTATCATAGGAGTTCCATCTGAGTTTATGTTTATTTTTCATCCAATCATTGATGGATGCTCTGGCGCAGGCTTTTTCTATACCTATGCTCGGTTCGGGACCAACTAGTTTCTTACGGGCACCTTGTTTTGCTAGGTCGTCTGCATGTTCGTTTCCCTCTATACCACTATGCCCGCGAACCCAGATGATTTTTACTGTGTTCTGTTGGCCTAGTGTATGTAGTATTTCTTTGCATTCTTTTATGATTCTTGATTTTGTACTGCAGGCCTCTAGTGCTTTTAGCGCTGCTTGACTATCAGATATAAAATAAATGTTTCTGTTCCGATATTTTTGTCTGTGGCATTCAGTAGCACCCAATAGTAATGCGTGTACTTCTGCTTGGAATATCGTGCAGTGTTCGCCTAGGCTGGCTGATTCCCTAATTTTGGGATTTTTGCTGTACAGGCCCGATCCGGCCCTTCCTTCAAACATTGAACCATCCGTGTAAAAGATTATGTTCTTGTTCGTAGGGGTGGGAAGCTGGTCCGGTTTCCAGCTTGGATCTATGTGTACGGTGAATGATTTTTCGAAATGGAATGACTTGTTGGTACTGTCGGTTCTCATTTCCATCAACGGTATTCTGACTGCCGTCATGATTTTCGTATGCCCGATCCAACTGGCTGCGATCCATTGGCCCGCGCATTGTAGTCGGTATGCCGCCATTCTTGCTTCTCCTTTTAGAAAGATGTCTAATGGCGGTGTATCTAGTATCACGTCTAATGCTAATCCAGAGGTAGTTCTAAAGGCTCCTGTGGTGCATAGATTCGCTAGATGTTGTATCCTGCTTAATTTTGCCACAGCAGTTGATTGTTGTAGTTTAGGCCACCAGGTTACTATGCTGTAGGTTAGTATTGGTCGAACTATAGTTTTGTATAGCCAGTGAGTCAGTTCCGGTTTGAGACCCCATGTGCTACCTATGGCTCGTTTACTTATCATCAGCGTTTGTTTGCATCTGGAGATTGTCTTGTTCATGTGGGGATTCCATGTTAGTTTGGAATCTAGTGTAAGTCCTAGGTATTTGACTTCGTTGCTCCATTGAACAGGTTTCCCAAATATTGAGATATTGGTTTGGTTTGTGATTTTCTTCCTATTTGTGAAAGGGATCAGGGTGGCTTTCGCAGGGTTGATTCTTAGGTCTCCTGTCGAACACCAGGTCTCTGTAATATTCAAGGCTGCCTTCATGATTTCTTCAACCGTTCTTTGGTGTTTACCTTAAATCAGTATGACGATATCATCGGCATATCCTTGAGTGAAGAACCCTCTTTTGTTAAGGGTGATTAGTAGCTCGTCGACTGTTAGGCACCACAAAAGTGGTGACAGTACGCCGCCTTGGGGGCAACCTCTTGTTGTTGACATGGTTATCTCTTCTTCCAGTAGTTTAACTTTTACAGTTCTGCTGTTAAGCATCGACATGGTCCATCTCATATTTCACGTAATAAAAATCCAATCTGCCCAGATCATAATCCTCAGCGCTAATACAGATGTTTTCGTCCTGGGAAATTATTTCTGGAATATATATTTCTGGAGCTAGCACGTCGAGGTTGTTTAGGTCTTTGGTTCTTCCCAGAACAAGTATAATTCAGGATGCCATTTGACTGCTCAATCCCTCGGCGACATTTGTCGCATTTTTCGTGCATTGCACTTAACTGGTTGCGATACGACTAGCAGATTGGGCTCGAAAAAAAGTAGTTGCTGTTAGATTTTTCTTCAATTAAATCTATCCACTATTAACATGGGACTAACAATAGGTAGAAGACCAGATGGGACAAATTCTAAAACAGCCATCGATTACTTGGTCACCAAGTTATTGTTAGACAGAAGTATTTAAGAGCAGTTTGGTGGAACCAACTCTAGCGGAAATATTCCAGTCAAATATTCCATCTAGATTCATCATATTCTAAATCAAAAAAACGGCCAAGTGCGAGTTGTGACTAGCGCACCGAGGGTTCCGTACAAACTTGTAAGTAAGGTATCTTTTTTTTGTGGAGGACGTAGCAAGCACATTCAGTTAACTTGATAAGCGGCCCTCCTGAAATCACGACCATCTTAGTACCGCTGCAAGCATAACCTCAGTCGCTGTCGTACTATGGAATTATACCCTATATTTTATTACCATACATCCCCCATTCACTATGAGTGTTTAGGGGTTCTGGAACTTCACCATTTGTTTTTACTGCTCATTTTTGCCTGTATACCTATATACCCTGTATAATGGAATACAGGGTATGTTTTTTAAAGAACGCGAATATTTTTAAACTTATAAAAAGAAAACTTTATTTTAGTATTACACTTATTCACTAACTTATATTAAGATCTAACTATTTCTATATCTAATATAAACTAACATATTACCTATTTCTAGATCTATTTAGATACTCTTAACATTCAGTTGTTCAATTGACTGCTTTTGGGCAATTGACTACCAAAAAATATAGGGCGTACGTGATTTAAGTATATGTAGATTATAAACAAAAATTAGACGAAATATAATATATACAGGATGTTACGGGACTTGTATGTCGTAAGTCGATTATATAGTATGCTGCAAGTCGGTTATAAACAAGCAAAATTTAGACATAATATATACTCTGTATATATTTTTCTTGTAATTAAACTACATATTTACGGTTTTCAGATTTTTCCCTTTACATGTGCTGTAAGACACCGCTTCTTGCCAAATTTGATGATTCTAGGTCAACGGAAAGTACCCTATAGGTTTTGATTCCCTTGTGAAATCGCAAAATATGCGACATAAACGCTCATATCTTTTGATCGCGTTGACTTACAAGTTTGATTTTTTCACAGCTGAAAGAGACCGCAGACCCGAGTACTTGATACAAATTTCAACTTGTTACCTCTACGCGTTCCTGCGAAAAATGGTCTTGACAGACAGACAGACGGACGGACAACAAAGTGATCCTATATGGGTTCCGTTTTCGGTACGGTACCCTAAAAACAGTAGGATGACGTATAAACTAAGTAGGGCATACTCTGAAGACAACATCCTAAAATTGCATCACTGTCTCTTAGATACAGACTTTTCATATATATCTGCGAGCGATGTGGAGCTGGGCTTTAAAGAATTCTTTAATATCTTAACCAATAGTTTGGACCGATTTCTTCCTCTAGAACTCAGGAAAATAATTTCCAAACCTATCAACAATTGGATATCGACTGCTATCATAAATGAAGGTAAGTCATTACGGAATATGTATTGAACATTATGCATGGCAGGAAACTCACATCTCTACAACACATATAAAACTATGAAAAAGCAACATTTTATTAATATATCGAAAGCTAAAAGAATGTATTACCCTAACCTCATTAATAATGCCAGTAATAAAAGTAGAGAAGCCTGGAGAATAATTAACAACTCTATGAATAATTATAAAAAACCTAAACATATTTCTTTAAAAGTAAATGCAATATTGATTTCAAATTCAAGTCAGGTTGCTAATGAATTTGCTAACTATTTTTCCATTGCTTTAAAAACATGCTTTTGTAAAATGCTTTTTGTTAAAAAACATGCTTTTTGTTACAAAATGCTTTTTTTCCATCACCCTCTTTGCTTCAATGTACTCTGCCGAAAACTAGACATGCATATTCTTTCTACATGTCACCTGTCGATAACACTGATCTACAACACGCTGTCTCCAGTATAGCCTCAAAAAACTCCACAGGAACCGATGGCATTTCAATTAAAATTTTGAAACAAAATATTAAAACTTTGGCTCTTCTCCTAACGCAGCTATTCAATAAGGCCATTGAAGAAGGAAGAGTAGGAGGCGCTAAAAGTGGCATTGATAGTGCCACTACATAAAAAACTGACCCTCAGATACTATAGACCTATATCTTTATTATCTATTTTCTATAAGATATTCTAGCTGCTGACAGCATGAACACCAAGGAAACATATCGCCTGACACGAAAGCTCACAAATACAGGCTACCCCTCAGAACGACCAATACGCACGACGAACGGCAAGCTATGCACAACCGAGGCACAGCAAATAACCCGCTGGACAGAACACTTCCAAGAGCTCCTAAACACACCGTTGGAAGAGGTACCACAAAGTCCTATGACACCAAGCGGAAACAGAAGATTTAGAGACGACCCGCCAAGCATAGAGGAGGTGAAGGCCGCCATCAAACACCTTAAAAACGGCAAGGCGCCTGGCGCTGACGAGACATACTCGGAGATGTTTAAAATAGACATAAAGGGAATCACCGAGATTATAACACCTATAATTCGAGAAGCATGGGAAACAGAAGTAATACCATCCACGTGGAAAGAAGGCCTAATTATCAAACTGGCGAAAAAAGGAGACCTGAGTATATGCTCCAATTGGAGAGGAATAACTCTTCTTAACACCATTAACAAAGTAGTTTCCAAAATAATTCACGACCGGATCAGCAATGTTGTTGAACCGACACTACGCAAGGAGCAAGCGGGATTCAGGCCTGGCAGGTCCTGTACCGACCAGATAAACACCCTCAGAATCATCGTTGAACAGTCGGTCGAGTGGCAGTCACCACTCTATCTACTGTTCATCGACTTCAAGCAAGCGTTCGATAGTGTGGACAGGGAATTTATGTGAATAATACTAGCCAGCTACGGGGTGCCTACAAAGTACATAAACATAATCAAATTACTATACAAAGAAGCAAGCTGCATGGTAATCCACCAAGGACAACGCGGCACACCTTTCACAGTGCATTCGGGAGTAAAACAAGGATGCACGCTCTCCCCACTTCTGTTTACCATAGTCTTAGACTGGGTCATGAAGAAAGCAAATAAAAAAAATAAGGGGAATTCGATGGCCGCTCGTGAGGCATTTAGAAGACCTAGATTTTGCCGATGATATTTGTCTCCTGTCCCACACGAAAGTAGATATGGAAAAAAAGTTGGAGGCTCTCAAAAAGTACGCAATGCAGGTGGGAATGAAAATCAATGTCGATAAAACCAAGCTGATAAAGATAAATGCGACAGCCCCCTGCAACCTGGAGATAGATGGCAGGCAAGTACAGGTAGTAGATAGTTTTTGCTACCTTGGAAGCTTTATTTCACAGGATGGTGGTGCTGATAAAGACGTAAAACAACGGATACAGAAGGCGCGACAGGCATTCGGAATGCTTAACAATCTGTGGAACACAACAAAAACTTCCCGTAATTTAAAGCTCCAAATTTTCAAATCTAATGTAGTATCAGTTCTTCTTTACGGCAGCGAAACGTGGAAAGTGACTACCACCATAGTATCACAACTTCAGGTATTCACGAACAAGTGTCTGAGAAGAATACTTAAAATATTTTGGCCCAATACTATAGCAAATATTGAACTTTGGAAAAAAGCAAATATGGAGCGTCTTGAAACCCAAATAAGAAGAAGGAGGTGGAAATGGCTCGGACACACACTTAGAAGGCCGGAGGGGGATATTGCAAAAGAAGCTCTTGACTGGAACCCCCAAGGTTCAAGAAAGAGAGGCCGCCCAAAAATCACGTGGCGGAGGACAGTCGTACAGGAAGCCAGGGCAAGCGGAAAGGAGTGGCGCGAGGTAAAGGCCCTGGCTCAGAATAGAATCAGATGGAGAGCGTTTGTTGATGCCCTATGCTCCCACGAGGAGTAAAGGAAATGATGATGATGATAAGATATTTGACCGATTAATATACAATAGAATGATGGCATATCTCGTTAAAAATAACTTATTATCTGAATGCCAACATGGTTTTAGATCAAAAAGATCGGTGGAAACTGCTTCCGCCAGTTTTACGAAATATGCATCAGAGAAATTGGAAAAAGGAGAACACGTCATGGGACGTCATGGGACTGTTTTTTGATTTGCTAAAGCATTCGATACCGTAAATATAGGCTATCTAATGGAAAAATTAGAATGCTATGGATTTCGTGGAATTTTTTTGGATCTTTCAGGATCCTTTTTAAGCGATCGACATTTAATTATCAAAATTAACTCCACACTTTCGAATAAAAAGAAAGTAACAATAGCAATACCACATCGATCTGTTCTTGGTCCTCTTCTGTTTCTTTTATTTATAAATGATCTTCCAGGGTACATAGACGTTAGCCGTTTTAAAACCGTCTTATTCGCAGACGACACCACAATTGTGGTATGTGCAAATAGTTTGGACGAATTACATGCAAAGGTAGTGGAAACAATCGTACAATTTAATAATTGATGTACAAAAAACAAACTAATCTTGAATAGCGACAAAACTCTGTTTTTATACATTGGCAAAGAAATAACTTTACCGACCCATTTTCAGATTGTTGTAGACAACCAACGCTATATAATATCCAATTCTGCAAGATTTCTTGTGGTATTAGTTGATTCTAAATTTACCTGGTCGAACCACACAGAGTTAGTTTGCAAAAAATTAGCAAGAGCTTATTTTGCAATATCTCAACTGAAAAAGTCTATGCAGACAAGTACCTTGTTTAGCTTTGTACTATGCTATTGTCTATTCACATATATCTTTTAATATTTTATTATGTTATGCAGAAAAGAATTGGAAGACTAATATTTAATATAAAGCGTCGACAGAGCTGCAGAAATTGTTTTAGGAACAACAAATTGTTAACCTTACCTTTTATTTTCATTTATAAATGTCTGTGTTATATCAAAAAAAAAAACTCGTAATTACACTATATCCTCTAACATGCACACATATAACACAAGGAATGGTAAACTATTACAAACTGAAAAGCATCACCGACCTACCTTAAACTACCTTATAAGCAAATTCTTTTTTCTGTATTGGGGTTAAATTATTCAATAATATATCGTCAGCAATAAGCACTCAATCATACAATAAGTTTAAAAAATCAATAAAAGAAAAATTAACAGCTGGTACATTTTATGGAATTGATGAATTCTTGGAACAACAAATTGGTTAAACGATATCATTGAACAAAATCCCTGCTACAAAGTAGATATGTTTAAAATTTTGAATGTATTCAAATGTATAGAATTGTTTTATATTTATTCTGTTTTTATATACCTATTGCTTGTGTATTTGTTTTTTTTTTCTCGCAATGTATTTTACAATTTTCTTTTTTTCGTAAACTGACAATCACATCTGCAAATTTTATATGTATATTATTTTTTCTTTTATAATTTCTATATAATTGTAAGCATCAAAGTGAATAAAGTTTATTATTATTAAGCTAACAATATAACAATAAAAGTTTTCAAGTCTTCTTATTCTCTTATAAGCGCTTACTGATCTTTTTTTTTGTTGGATATAATTTGTTGGTGTTTTCTAATCGGTTAGCGGAGAGTTCCGAAAAGCAAATAAAACTTTTTCTAATGGTGTCCGTGTAGCGATCAGTCAAGTATTGGGACAGCGAAGTGTTCTGGTTCCCCGAATTGATTCCGCCGCGAGTGTGGGAACCGCGGCGTCCACTCAAAGGACCATCGACAATATAAAACTAAAGTTAACATTCACAAATAATCAGATACCATTTTATATAAATCACCGCGCATTCCCAAACGAGTTTTGTACCACTTGGTCACCTTGCGTCCACTACAAACACAAAACGCACACTCTATACTTTACCGACGTATCGATATCCACGAATATATTTTTTTCTTTTCGCGTCACAACAAACAAATTTTACCGAGCGGTTAAATAAATACTCCAGTTTTTTTTTTTTTTTTGTTGCGAATTTCTATTTGCTGCGAGTAGTTTTGTTTTTAATTTTCTCGGATTAGCAGGAATGCGGCGGAAGAAATGAATGCGTCGGCAAATGTTATAAAACAAGGCGTTTTCCCACATTCTTTTTTTTTTATCTAAACGACCTATTTATGATTAAGCGGAATATGATTCCTTTTTTTCAAATTAATGAAGAAAATATTTCAGCAGATGTTCAAACTAGATCTTTAGATAAATTTGTAGTTCTCTAATTTATATGTAGAAGAACATCCGCCGTAATTTTTCAATTGACGAAATATTGGAATCGATAAATTCTTTTCCTTCACGACTTTAAATTCTCAGATTTTCTTTCACTTTCGAAATATTTGGAACCTTTCCTTATATTTAAAGAAACACTTTACAACAATTATGTTTTGCTTATTAATTATTATTTCAAGATTTTATTATATTGACATCCAGTTTGAATCTATTTGAATTTGAATGTAAATCCATTTGATTCACTTGAATGATTTCGGTATGGATTATACGTACGTATCAAATTCAGGCAATAGCACTATAGACTTAATTTTTAGTAACAAGATACGTAAAGAAGCAGCAACCATCGTACCATCATAAGAAAACACCAAAGCGTGAAGTGCAGATCAGAAATCTGTAAATGGAGAGAAGAAGAAGCTAAACCATTACTGAGACTACTAGACGTAGAGAAGCTAACGAAAATTAAATACCAGGGAGACTTAAGTTCTAGAGCATTCTCCGATGATATAAATCAACTGAACGAGGGTATCTCAGATGCAATACCATAATCAACAATGATTAAGGAAACACGTCAACACAAGCCCTGCCTCGACGATGACTGTAAACTGCAAAAAGAAAAATGTGTATCACTAATAAGAAAGTCAGATCTAGCCTTCCATGACCAGAAGAGGAGGCACAAGGCCTTAATCAACGAAAAGCGTACAACTCACGAAGAAAACGAGCTGATCCTAAATTTTGGATCTAAACACCTGCAATGGGGCCTTTTCAAAAAATCGAACAGTGTCGCAAATTCCGCTCCAAGACCTACAAGCTCACTTCAAAGTCTTGTATACCGAAAGTGACACCCGGGACATTAACAACAACCACACAAAAAATGAGACCTACGACGCCTGGTGCGACGACTTATTTACGGAAGAAGAGATCCTGAGAGTGATAGCGGAGAGTAGAAACAGTAAAGCCAGCGGGCCGGATACAATATCCAACGAACAAATTAAGCAGCGCTGGCCGATACTTCAAACTGAATTTGAATTACTGTTCAACAGCTGCCTGCTCGAGGGGAAAATCCCGGACGCCTGGAGGAGCAGTCTCATAAAAGTAATATATAAAGGGAAGGGCCCTCAATCAGATCCAAACAGCTAAAGAGGCATAGCCATACAGCAAAACGGCTACAAAAGCCTGTCTAAACAAATAAATAACAGAATGGCTCCCAAAATCCGAGACGGTATCCCAAAAGAACAGTTTCGCTTCCAGGAAGGGAAATCCACCACAATTCAAATCGCCAAACTCATCAAGGACATCGCAATAGAGCTAAAGAAACCAAAAGGTAAAATATACGCGTGTTTTGTGGATTTTCACAAAGCTTTCGACAACGTGAACAGATCCTTGCTGATAGAAAAACTAATTGAAAGAGGCGTGGGGGGAAGAATTCTAAAACTAATTTGTAATATCATTGGCCAAAATAATATCCAGGTGACCGACGGTTTAGTTAGATCTACGCAAATACAACAGACAAAGGGCGTGCTGCAGGGGGATAGTTTAAACCCCACTTTATTCATTCTATATGTTGGTGACCTCCCAGAGAAACTTAAACTGGGAACGAGAGACCTCAATATACTCATGTATGCTGACGACCTAGTGTGCTACAGCAATTATAGATCAGATCTGACCTCTGCCCTAAACAACCTGGCTGGATACTATGAACAACGCAAACTAATAGTCAATCGAGACAAGACAAAGACAATAAAATTTAGAAGGGGTGGCAGACTAGCAGGGGACGACATCTTCAAATTCGCCGACGAGGATATCTCTATGACAAATAGTTATACCTATCTAGGGGTCAGTCTGCAGACCAAATTAAGCCTTTCGGATCATGTCAAAAACAGGAACATGCAGGCCAAAAGGGCGATAAACAGCCTCAAAAACATTGGATGTTATCACTAGACAAGGCCTTGCAACTATTCAGACAGAAAATAGAGCCCATTGCGTCATATGCCATTAAGGAAGTGGCCCCGTACCTGAAAGTTGCAGACTTAATAGAGTTGGATAGAATCAAGACGTATTTCATCAAGAGAACGTCCATAAGAATGCATCAAGCACGCTATGCCACCAGATATTCAAATGGGACACATTCACAGAAGACCTCAAAGTGAGCTGCAGTTTCAACGCAAGAGAAATAGAGAAGTACTCTGAGATAAGGGAAAGTAAGAACTGGGAATTTGTAGAAGGAAATTACACCGAGGGCCCTGCCTTCAATTCCAGCAAGTGGGCTGCCGCCAATCAATCCAACAGAAGCAGAGTGTGCCGGATGACGGTACATGGTTTCCACCACATTGTGTGTCAAAATTCCAAGTTCCACATAGGAGACCTCGGCTGCATCTGCAAATTCTGCCGAGGGGTTTGTCACGAGAGATACCATACTTTGATATGCCCGCCCTATTTGTCTATCAAGGTTTTCACCTCTATATTTTACCCATTTAGGTTGTATATCAAAGTTTGCGTAACACAATCTTGTTCAGAGAGTTTAGTAAATCAATTTTTAAACAATTCAATTTTGTCCATTTAATTTTGTCTATCAAGGACATTCGGTTTATTTGTATCCCTGGTACGATTTGGGAATACATTATCAAATCAACATTTAATTTGTGAAACATTAATTCTTCTATTCCAAAACTGAGTACAGTTGCACTATTAGGAATTGTCCATTAATTACGTGATGTTTTTTAACAACTTTTAAGCCCCTCTCTTCCCCCTGGTGAAGTTTTAGGTAAAGCATTTAGGTAAAGCATTTTTTTTTGTTACAAGTCGAGCGCCGCTTTCCGATTTAAAAATCGCGCGTTAAACGAAAAATTAAATACACGTGATATCTCAATACACCCCCGCCACCCCATGTAATATTTCGTGATTCTTCACAAACCCCTCCCCTCTTTCGGGCCTCACGTAATTAATGGACAATCCCTTACTGTAGTAACATTGGACGCCGCATAATGTGAATATTATTATGAACCCAATTATATGAACGATATGACATAAATTCATAAATATGGAATTGCACAGTTCTTATATTCCTGTATATTCTTGTTTCCCGAGTCGGTCTATTTATGGCAGTTAGAAACAGTGGTCTGTTATTATTGCAATGCCGAAAATTCAAAGGAAATGCTTGTCTTTGAGCGAAAAGGCTAGTGTACTAGAAGAACAAATAAAGGTATGTCTGCCACCGCTTTATCTAAAAAATACGGGATTGCAAAATCAACTGTTTGTTCTCTAAAATTAAACAACAAACGATTTTCAATGTTTTCAGCAATACGCTGAGGCCATCTAAGAAGTAAACTCTAAAAAGTTCGGAAAATCCAGAATTAGAACAACAATTATAAAACTGGTTTCTCAAGCAAAGGGAGATCCATTTAACTGTAACGGTAGAAATGCTTAAACAAACGGCATTAATGCGGGGCAAGATTTTAAACATTCCTGCCTTCATTGCCAGCGATGGTTGGTTGCAAAGTTGAAATGTAGACATGGCATACGATTTTTGAAAATTATGGACATAAGTTCATCATCGTCTTCTTCTTATTTTAGGCAGAATCGCCTTATTATCCTTCCGCTTCTCCTGTGACAGAAGTCCAACTGGATATTGGGAGGTCAACCCGTTGTTCTTCTGCCTGTTGGTGTGCCGTCTCTGACGATTTTCGCAATTCTGTGCTCATCAATTCTTAGTTCCACATACTTCTTCTTTTCCGAGCCCAGCACCGAGCAAAACGTCTTCCACTCCACATTCCTTTCTGATTTCGGTGTTTCGTTTTCGATCCAGCTGTGTCCACTGATGGCTCTTAGTTGTTCTGAGATCGTGTTTGGTAATTGACGTGCCCGCTAGGATTTCGGAGCCCAAAGAAGTCATTGGCCTCCAATTAGGATTGCCTAAAGGTACCGTGTATGGTGTTATGCGAAAAGATTTCTTTTGCGGCCTTCAAATTGTAACTGTTACATGAAATAAAACCTACTGATAAAATCAAAAGGTTAGAGTTTGCTGTTAACTTTCTAAACAGAATTGATGATGATGATAATGTGTTGAAAAATGTTTTCTTTTTTGAATAGGCTACTTTTCATACTAGTGGAACGGTAAATCGTCAACTCAAATCGACAACTGCAGAATTTGGTGGTCAGAGCATCCACTTGAATTTATTCAGCATCAACGTGACTCCCCCAAAGATAATGTTTGGTGCGTCTTGATGGAATATCGTGTGATTGGTCTTTTCATTTTTGTAGAAAAAACAATAAATTGGTAAGGAAAACCAAGGAATAATATTGGCAGCACTTCACAAAATCAATGGAGCAGGATTTCTATTGATTGCAAAAATCTGGAGACTAATTAGCTCACGCAGATAAATAAATGAACTCACAGATAAGAACCCGATACCAGCAGAATCATGGCACAAATACCTCACAGAGCTGTGACACAAACCACAGAACGCCGACGCACCGCTGATAAGAGTGGAAGACTGAACCATCATCCCAAGAACTGACGTCACGGCAGCCCAAAAAAAAATAATTAAAAACGAAGTTTAAACGAAGTAAAAAAGAGTTCGGGTCCGGACGGAATAAATAATGAACTTCTAAAGTATGGAGGCGACACCTTAGAACACGAAATAACAATGCTATTCAGTAAAATACTGAGCGATAGCAAAATCCCATACGAGTGGAGAATAAGCACATCGATATTACTGCTCAAAAAAGTACATAAAACCGACCCGGCCAACTACAGAGCCACCAGCACCTTGAAACTGCTGACAAAAAGCATAACAGATAAGATCAATAAATCGACACAATTATCCGAAGAACAGCAAGGTTTTAGATCTGGAAGGTCCAGCAATGATGCCGTATTCGCAATAAGACAGTTAGTTGAAAAGTCGATAGAATACAACCGGCTCGCTTATATATGTTTTGTAGGCCCAGAGAAAGCCTTCGATAGAGTGCAGTTCGGGGATGTCAAAGATATACTGTAAAAAAAGGCAAATACCCTACGACCTGATAAAACTAATAGAGGACATATATTCATCGAACTCAGTACGAGCAAGGGTTAATAACCAGGCGACTCCTTGAGCCCAACACTGTTTAATATAATGTTTGACGAAATCATAAAAAAACAGCCAATGTAAGAGTTACCCAATGGACACTGAAGACATTTCAATTATCTGCTACGCAGACGATGCAGCGATCATCGCCGACAGTGAGGACAACCTCCAAAAACTGTTACACACGTTTAATCAGACAGCCAAGAAATTAAACATGGCCATATCAACACATAAAAGGAAATGCATGACAACATCAAAGGTCCCAATATGATGTAAATTAGAGGTATAAGGTCAAGTCATGCAACAAGTGATGAAATTCCACTTCCTTGGGGGGTCGAGATATCGGATTTTGGGTATGTAGAAACAGGCGTCAAGCTGTAATCCATTTTTTAAAACAAATACTTAAACACTCATCATACGAAATCACCACATACACAGTAGAAACTCGCACTGTGAAAACGACAACACAAAGAATAGGAGGACGTGGAAATGTCGGTGATACGAAAGATCAACAATAAAACCTTAATGGACAGGATGAGCAGCACGGAGCTAAGGCAAGTGTCCGACGCAGAACCCATAAACGACAGGGCAGAAGAACGAAAAGAGATGTGGCGCAGCCACGTGGACCAGATAGGCAACACCAGGCTGATCCGAAAAGCACTGGCTAATTCGGCAAGAAGGAAAAGAAGTTCAGGGAGATCCAGAAAGCGGTGGAGCGACAATAGGCTCCACCTTGAACGACCATAGTGATGGATGAACAGGCCTGCTAATAATGAGAGAGAGACGAAGAAAACATGTTACGACATGTTAATACAGTCCTTCCCCAAATGGATATTGAAAAATATTGATGCGGAAAAAAACTTGTGTTTTCAAAAAGATGGCGCCCCATCCCATTACTGTAACAACGTGCCCGCAGCTCTAGGCATTCGCATTCCGGGAAGGTGGATAGGCAGAACTGGCCCAATCTCTTGGACATAGCGAAGCCCGGACTTAACCCCATTGGACTTTTTCACAATAAAAATGTTGTGTACAGTGATAAGGACCAAGACTTAATTTGCATCGATCATTTACACAAAAGAATCGTCACGGCGGTTGGGACAGTTGCAAATGATATGCTGGTGAATACGTGGCGAGAAGTTGAATATCGTCTCGACGTGTGCAAGGCAACAAATGGATCCCACGTTGAAGTCCATTAATGTAAAAACAAAACTTAAGAGTACTCTTTATTATTGTTTTTATACACTCGTTGACGTGGTTTTTTATTAATTTCTACATTAAATTTATACTTAAAACTAGGGAGTTCTTTTGCAAACAAACTGTTAATGTACTACTGAGTAAAGTTCGAATAAATATTCAATAAAGAAACGCACTCCTATTGTTTTTGGCCTCAGTTACACCCAACAATTACAAGTAGAGACATATTTACACACAATTTCAAGCCAATTATAAGTAGCAGTCAAAAAATTAAATCAAATAATAAAAGTTTATATTTGTTGTAAATTCCATCATGTAATTTAGAAAATCATTTAAATTAGAAAACTGTACCTTGTTTTCGGTCACGTATTAACGCCACCGCAGCGAGAGATATATGGTCTGGATTTGTCTGCTCTAATATAAACTAATTTAACCCTTATCCAATATTTTTTCAAATTTCGGATCGAAAGGTCGCGCTATCGCGCGATATGTGGTCTGAATTTATCTGCTGCGTTATAACCTAATCTAACCATCCATTTTGTTCAAATCTGTAGCTGCGGCGGCGTTAGTACGTAAATATCCAAAACATTAATAATTTACGAAATAATACAAATTAACATTAGGTACTTCAAGACGTCGCATTTAAAGGTGTGCGAATTTTCCGCTACTTGAGGGAACCTTTGGGAGACAAATGGTTAAATAAAATGATCACAATACAGTTATGCAGAAAATTAGTAAATTCATTTGTGTAACGAGTGTAGAAGTAATTTTTATCTTAAAGATTAATTTAAATAATATCGGAAACAACCACTGATTAAGTTATTTATAAATAAAACAATCCAAGATAACAATAAAAAAATTCTAAAATCATACGAGAATTCCTGATCGGCCAGTTTTAGAATCTCGTTATGGTATATTCATCGAACCGTCGAGCGTCGCATTTAGGAGAGACCCAGTTAAGGTAAAAACTATGTTCGGTCGCCAGCACAATTTGCAACATACACAAGAACCGAGAAGGTTACAAGAAGTGTTGGTTTAATTAATCATTTAAAGTGACGACAGCTGCACATGGCAATTAAAACTTAATTTATTGCGAAGTCTAATAACCTATCGAAATAGTTCTTCTAGTGAAAGTTGATCATCGTCGCTTCAAATTTATTTTCATATCAAATATTATATAATAATTATTATTATACAAACCTAGTTTATTATGATATATAAAATATAATATCTGTGATGCAAAAATAAAAGCAACTCCATAGGTTTTTATAGAAATAGGTAAAGTTTCATCGGGATGTTCACTAGTTTCATAAATAGTAGTTTATGATACAAGTGTGTGAAGAAAGGCTTTTGTGCATGATTTGCGAAGTTTAAAGCATGAGCTGAAGGCGAGTGGTTTAATCGCAACGAGTGCAACGAGAAGAAGGGCTTTTGTGCATGAGTTGCGAAGTTTAATTGCAACTTTAATTTAATTGCAACTTTAATTGCAACTTTAATTGCACACACACGTGACGCAATTTCACACACGTGTCTCATACATTATTTTATCTACGAAGCAGGTTAAAATACTGTTGAATCTACAAAAAATAATTGTTTTTAATCGATAATATTGAGAAAATAAAATGTAATTTTGACAGACAACGTACTTCAAATCACTGACACAATAAGGTTAGAACGTTCAGCGTCTAGTAAAAGCGTACATTGACGGGAACACTATTTGGTCGTTGTTGATGTAATGTAGGTTAACCTAGATTTAGTCTAGATTAGGTTATGGTTAGGTTAAGTTATATTAGAGTCAGCTAAATCCTGACTGAGAGGCCGAGACTTCAGGATTCAAAATAAGAAAAATTAATTCAATTTTAATATACGTCAGTAAATTTATTTTCCCTAGGTCTATGTTTTTTTGTTTAGTGACGCAAGTTGTTGCCATAGTAACAACAAACAGAAAACGTTTAATAATGAAACTCCATTTGATTTACATTGGACTTTTACGCACGATTTGGATACGTTTACACACGATTATAATAATGGTATCCTTCACAAACAATAATGTATTTATTGACTACTTGACCCCTTAACATATATGTCAAGGGGTTAATGTGTTCATTTTGGTGTGTGAGTAGATAAAAGTTTTTTTCAGACGCAGTGAGCGGCAGCTAAAGTAATTTTCCGTTTCTAATCCCATGATACTCCTTCATTTTAACACTTAATGTGCGAGTCACGGAATATTCCATTTATCTATGGATTGTGTGTAAACGGAAATTTTCGTGTTCTAAAATAAAAGATATAGTAGATATAGTAGAGTGACATCTCCTTGGGAAGACATGTTCTACAAAAAGAACTATCAATAGAATTTTAGGTGCCGTTTGTTATCAATAGACCTTTTTAGGATTAGTTAAGCGCATGCGTATCCGCCAAGTTTTGAAGGCGGGAATATGAAAGTTTCAGGCACATATTTAGTTATACGTCAAAAAGTTCGGGCACTTTTTGACGTATAACATGGCGAAAATTGTCACATGCGCACAAAAAAATTCAATCAATAATCATCAAGTCAGGGTCACTTGCTGACTTGATGCTTGTAACAAATTTCCTTCATCTGACATGCGCATGTTTTACATTCAAATTCAAAAATATTTATTGCATTATCTAAGCAAGTATAGTAAGTAAATTATGTACATTACAAATACATTCTAAATGAAATCTGTAGCTGGTAGGAATAGGAAATCTAACTCAATTTGTATTACACCTTCTAACTAACTCTTCTACTTCGTATGGTTCAATGTTATTTAGGAATAGCTGTTTCTTCAAACTTTGTATATTATTAATTTGTTTGATTTCTCGAGGCAGAGCATTGAATAGTTTCATACTAATATACGGGGGATTTCCATCGGCCAGCGTAAGAACATGCCTGGGTAGCTGATACACATCTCTTTCTTGTATCTTGTTAGCCGTTCCGTGGATTAACAAAATCTATGAAGAGGTCCTCGTGTTTCTTGAGGAACACAATGTTCTCATAGATAAATGTAGCTGTAGTTGTTAAAATGTTCGCTTTACGAAAATGACCTCTGCAGGATTCACGGTAGTTCAAATTTAAGAGTATTCGCAGTGCTTGTTTTTGTTTCTTGAAGACAGACTTGTAGTATATACCATTTCCCCAGAACATAATTCCAAATCTAAGGAGGCTGTGGACGATGGCAAAATACACCATACTTAGGACGTCGGTCTCAAAATATCGTTGAAGGGATCTCATAGCGAATACTGCCTTGTTCAGTTTCTTTGTCACAAAGTTGGTATGTGTAGCCCAGTCCAGGGATTGGTCTATATGAAGTCGAGGAGCCTTACAGAATCACTTACTGGCACATACGCGCTCACAATTGATATTTCTTCAGGGTATAGCGACGTATTCCGCTTCGTTTTTTTGCTTCTGGTACAGGGGACCCATCGAGGCATCACGCGGAACATACCAAGGGTGGCTGGCATGAGGATGGTTGTTAAGAGACCCCATGATCTTCTCAAGCCTGGTGTTGACATCATCTCCACCTCCATGACAGATTTAGATAATATCGAGCTGCTGACCATCCGTACTCCAAATTTTTCAGTGACGTCAGTGTACAAACTCCCGGATGTTAAGTTCAAGTTCTCAAACTCGAACGATTTCCGCCACCAGAACATCAAATTTGTTATCGGCGACTTCAACTGCAAAAGCTTGGTCTGGGGCTACAGTGAAACGGATGAGAATGGAGCAGAGCTCAAAAAGTGGGCCGAAACCAACGAACTGCAGATAATACACGATCCCAAACTCCCACCCTGCTTCCACAGTGGCCGCTGGAGATGAGGATATAACCCCGACAACATCTTCGTGAGTACAAGGATGGCGGCACAATGCGAAACGAGCATAGGGGAACTAATACTGCGAACTCAACATAGACTGTTAATATGTTCCATCAGCGCCGTCGTAAAACCAGAGGATGTACCCTTCAAAAGACGCTTTAATTTCAGGAAGGCTAATTGGAACAAGTTAAGCAAAGACCTCGAAGTAGAGATAGCGAGAATCGCTCCTCAGCCAGAGATGTACGAAGCATTTATAAAATTGGTTGGCAAGGCCTCTAGAAAAAACATTCCCAGAGGCTGTCGCACCGAGTACATCCCTGCTCTATCTGGAGATGCGAAACCACTTCTTTCAAGCTACCAAGAATTGTACGACGCCGACCTCTTTGCCGAGGAAACATCTGAGGCCGGAGAAATACTGATGGCAAAAATGGCAGAGGACCGAACGGCCAAGTGGTGTAATATGATAGAAAACCTAGATATGAATGTCAACAGGAGACGGGCATGGAAACCCTAAAAAACCTGAATGGTGACGCCACAAAACCAGTTCGGAACTTTATTCCAGTCACTTCAGATCAAGTAGCCACCCAAATCCTACTGAATGGTAAAACAAAGGGCAAGAAGTCCAAAAAGCATATTAGCAGGGACCTGGAGCATTCGAACAACTCCCTCGGTGCCCCCTTCCATGACTGAACTTGTGGCTGGGATTAAGGAGATGAAACTCAACCGAGCGGCGGGCGTGGACGAACTGAAGGCAGAACTGATCAAGAACTTTGGACCACAGACCCTGCAATGGCTCCTTAATACGTTCAACGTATGTCTCACCCAACTGTAAATCCCCAGCGAATGGAGGAAGGCTCGTGTGGTCGCGTTACTGAAACCTGGCAAGGAACTGACTAACCCTCAGAACTTCAAGCCCGTGTCCCTTCTGTGCCAAATCTTCAAACTGCTGGAACGACTGATCCTAAACCGAACAGCGGAAATTTTGGATGCCAAGATTATCGAACAGCAGACCAGCTTTTATCCAGGGAAATCATGCTGTGGCCAAATCCTCAACCTAACTCAGCACAAAGAGGATGGTTTTGAGAGAAGGAAGATTACTGGAGTGGCGTTCATCGATTTGAGAGCCGCTTATGATACTGTCAACCACAGGAGGCTGTTAAGAAAGCTTTATGAGACAACAAAAGACTATAGGCTCACTATGGTCATCGGTCTATTCCTCCAGAACAGGAGATTTTATGTTTCACTCCAAAACAAGAATAGCAGATGGAGGGTCCAGAAGAATCGACTGCCGCAAGGTTTTTTTGTTCCCACTCTTGTATAAAGTGTACACGAACGACCAGCCGATTCGTGACAATATAAGGCAATTCATCTATGCCGATGATACACCTGTGGTAGCCCAGGGCACCGAGTTTACCGAGGTGTAGAAGAAGTTGGAGGTAGCCCTTAAGGAACTGGCAATCTATTACCAGAAAAACCAGCTAAATCCGAATCCCAGCAAGACTCAGGTATGCGCCTTCCACCTGAAAAACAAAGAAGTACGACGGGGCCTCGAAATACATTGGCGAGGCGAACGACTGGAGCACTGCCCGACGCTGAGATACCTGGGCGTGACCCTGGACCGTATTCTGTCCTTTAATAGTTTGTACCCACTTATTAGCGTGGCACCCCCATCTGTGCAAAGGGCCGTCGCCACGGATGCTGAAAGGACGAAACAGGAAACCGATGCTCGCCATCCTCTGCACCAACACGAGCCAGCCGGTCGACACTTAAGATCAAGGAAGAGCTTCATGGCAAGATCACACACACTCGAGGGATCCATAGAAAATAATCGTATCACTAGGTGGGCCCAAGAGCTAACTACTCGGGAACCCCCAAGAGAAGAAATGGCCCCATGCAAACACCTCCCTTTTGCGGTATGGAAATCACTAAATCGGCTCGGGACAGGAGTGGCAAGGTGCAAGACAAATCTGTTGAGGTGGGGAAAGTCTGAGAACGACTATGTGCTGTGTGCGTGTGGTCAGCCTCAGGATATAAGCCGCATACTGGTCTGCCCACAACTGGCAGAAGGATGCACGCACGAAGACTTAATTTTATGTATCGACAAGGCTATTACAGCCGCTATTTTTTTGGAAAGATGTCGTATGAGCCGGACACGGAAAGTAAGTTCTCAGTCTCGAGAGAAACTTACCCGACCCCATTTTCACAAGTCGAAATGATGACCGTAAATAATAATAATGACCGTAAATAATAAATATAAAGATATTAGCTTTATAAAAAAACAACTATTTATAACCTCAAATCCTAGATCAGTTCGTAGCGGCCACGCGATGTATGCGGGCGGTAGGTCGCTATCGCAAAGCGTCAGTGCCGCGGCGTCACTCTCGCCGAGTCACACATTTCGCGCGTTCACACCTCATACATTTCCATAGTGTATAATACTATCGCTATGTCGCCGCGTCAATATCGCTGCGTTAGTGACGCCACAGTCGCTTTGCTCGGAAGTCTACCTTTAAAGGTAGACTTCACTATGCATATACATACGCTATGAAAATGAATAAGAAAATGAACAAATATGTGTAAGCCATCCTAGCGCAGCGACACTGACGCAGACCGCGTCAATGTTGCTTGCGCTCGAATGGCGCCTTTTCCACAGTGCATAATACTATCGCTATGTCGTGGCGGCTTTGACGCTGCGTTAGTGAAGCCAGAACTGCTTTGCTCGGAAGTCTACCTTAACAAATATTTCGCGCTACCAGCCCGCACGTTAAGTGTTAACTAATATACACATTTCATAGTTACAATGATTAATTAAAGCTTTTTAAAAACTGAAACCATTTCAAATCATCGATGAACTTGAGACGGCGTAAAAAAGTTTTAGAGTTTGATAAGAAGAATTCCAATTCTTCATGGAAAAACTTAACAACAACAAAAAAATAACAACAACAAAACCGCTATTTTATAAAATATCTAGATTTCCTAATTTAAAAGTTTGCTCTTGTTTGAAACGGAATTATTCTTTTTCAACAAATTTTGATTTTGTATTAAGGAAATTGATCAATGAAACGTTAATTACATACCGCAAAAGCTTACATTAAACCAGTTTCTTGTAAACTGAGAGATTAGTAAAAGTTAATTAAACCTTTCCAAACTTGAATAGAGAAAATTCGTCGACGGAGAATAATTCAGTCAGATATAATTTAATTAGATAAAAAATATTTAAACAGTATTTGTTTCTGAAGAAGGCAGGAAATTAGTAATTAAACGAGGTAAGCTAGTTAATTAAACATTTTAAATTAATTAATTAATATTTCTTGTGGAATTTCAAGTTAAATGAAATGAAGTAAACTTAATTAGTTTATTATAAATTTACCTTTATTGTGTGCGTTGGTTTTATCTAAGGCTCTAGAAAAGTGTTCGTCTACAACTGTCGCTGCATCACCTTGGTAATGTGTGAAAACAACGCAGTTGGCAGAAACGTATTGCGCCCTGGAGCCTCCAGGTGTGGCGGCGGCGCCCTCGTCAGACGAATCGTCCTGCCCGTCCTCCTCTTTGTGAGGGCGTAAAGGACTGCTGGGCGTGGAGCCAACCGTGGACCCTCCTGTGCTGTGCGTCGCGTAAACCCCTGTGCTGGAGGTGGATTCCAACCCGGCGGCTCCACTGCTCGACGCCGCCGCTTGACTAAGTGGATGGGACGACTCTTGTAATCTTTGTACGTTAAACTGTAAAAAGAAAAATAATTAATACAATTAGTTGTCTAAATTAATACACTCAATTATATGGTAGACTAGTTGTAAAGGCTTGATGTATTGTAATGGTATTTATTGATATTAGTGAGCTGCTAGTCGGCGATTCAAAGGAATTCCTGCGAGTGGCTTCCCGGAGTCGGCCTGTTTTTACTCACATATCTCCATCATGGCCGCAGCAAACATAAGCATTTATCATTATCTATACACTGTATAAACAATACTCCAACAGACACTGTCACACAAATTATCTAATTTTTCAACATATTATACATTTTCTAATCAAACATTTTTAAATCGCAAAAAATATTCCTGATTTAAATTCATCACAAACATATTTTTTAATAAAATCAAAAAAAAAATATGATTAAACTTGCTAATTAGCACTTAATACGTAACGCGTAACAGCGATTTTGCCTTCATTCTAATCGAATAAACATAATCTCGACGTTTAATTACATTCACGGATCTAAAAACAAATTAAAATATTTAAACTAATTTCGAAACATGTCAACGGATCACGGATTTTTCGAAAATTACAAGATTAGTTACTTTTTTAAACGATTCGTACAGGACTTAAATTCTTTACACATTTCTGCGCTTAAACACATTCCAACCTTTCCATACATTAAATAATTATCGTTTGATAACTAGATTTTAAACGTTTTCTCAAATCTGTTCCGGAATTAGCACCGCCGAAACCAAATATTAATAAATGTCCATTTTTTAATTTTAAACTATCGTTTAATTAAGTTAAATTAGAGCGGAATTTAAGGATGCACACATTCTCTACATTGTATGGTCAAAATGTTCACAGGATAATTTTATGTCTAATTCCGTATGGCACAGCTAGATGAAAACCGAGCAGGATGCGATACTATTCAACCTAACAGTGAGATATCCGGTATTTAGAAGAGTAAATTCCTACGTGTTTGTCATTTTAACGATTCTCAATTTAATGCTTAGCGTCCTCGATGTCTGTATGGATCGGTAGTTCTCTGTTGTACAGTATCTTGTTAAACGCTCTGTACACAGCGTTTATGCGGTGCAGGCTTGGGGATGGGATGTATCTCAGTACTTACTCAGCAATCATCCTCATTGTATTGTAGAGCTGTGCGTCTATTTTTTGGACGTGTGGGCTATTGAGCCATACCGAAGCACAGTACTCTGCAGCTGAGTAGACGAGGCCCAGGGCTGAGGAGCGTAGAGTAGAAGCTAAATCTCCAAAATTTATGTATTATATTGTTTCTTGTTTTCAGTTTCTCTGCTGTTTTTGACAAGTGCTCCTTAAACGAACGTGTTCTATCGAGTACCACACCTAGATACTTAGAGTTTTTGTTATGTTTGATAGTTGTGTTTTCAAACTGGACACTGCGTTCCATATTTGCGAGTTTGTTATTCAGGTGAAAGCTGGTTACTTATATTTTGCTAGCGTTTGGTTGGAGTCTCGATTTCCGGAAGTATTTCCCCAACTTCGTCAAAAATTCCTCTGTTTCCTCGAATGAGGCGCATCTTATAGTAAGTCCCCAGTCGTCGGCTAATCTATGTTTTTTTGACCTAGTTTCGGGCATGTCTGAGATGTATAAGCTGAACAAGAGCGGTGCGAGCACCGCTCCTTGAGGTAAACCGTTCTTGAGTTTTTTTGGAGAGCATGTGCTGTATCCCATTATGACTTGGAAATTCTGACGTTCAACATGTTGTCAAGCAGTCGGGCTGTTGCTTTGCACAGAATTACTTGCAGAAACTTGCAGATCATGCCCTCTCGCCACACCGTGTGGTGAGCTGCCGACAAGATTGTCACTATTATGGCAGGATATGAAATGGTAGGTTATGGTAGGTTGTTGCTTCGTTTCATGGTAGGATATGAAACGAAGCAACGATGAAAGGGTCCAAGGCGAAAGTATTAATACAAAATGCAGATTCCAAAGAATTTGAAATTAAGACGGGCGTAAGACGTGTTATCAGCCATTTTATTTAATCTTGTCCTAGAACATGCAATTAGTGACCTCAATAGAAAACGTACGATCATAACAAAATTATACTAAATATGCAGCTATGCAGACTACATCCTGATCCTGGTAAGAAATGCTAAAACACTAAGAGAAATAGAATTGAAATTTGGTTCAAACCATGATATCTCATTTTAAACTAAGAGAAATATTTAAGATCCTTGAAGCGAACGCAAAAATTGGGCTAATAATAAACGATACTAAGACAAAATACCTAATATCTACTAGGAGAAACATAGAAAACCTCCCTCAATACCTAATGATAGATGAACATAACTTCGAACGAGTGACGAACTTTAAATATCTTGGAGTGCGCATTTAAGGTCGATTCCCATATGCGCGACACTCAGCGACGTCGCGACCGAGAATTGCACCTGAGGTACTTACATCCCACTCATCACAATCTTCCATGATTGATAATTTCTTGAGGAGGTGACTTCTAAAGCCACGAAATTAAAAAGAAAGTTGTGAGCGTTATTCTCAGCTGCCCCTAACCTGGGAAACAGACGCTGACCAAAGGCCGCCCTATCTGGGAACAAACGCTTTTGGATTTGGAATTTTGTGTTGCTGTTGAGACCACCAGGCTCTTACACCACTACACAGGAGTCAGCATGCTTACAGAGCAGGGAAATCCACAGAAACCGCCCTGTATCAGCTGACAAACGAAATAGAAGCAGCACTAGAGATAAAGGAAGTAGCGATATGTGCCTTCTTGGATATAAAGGGAGCTTTTGACAACACCTCACACGAGGCTGTCAGGGTGGCCCTCGAAAAAAGGGATATCGACAGCACTATATCAAAGTGGATGGGAGAAATGCTGAGAACTAGAACGGCGGAGACACAAGTGGGAAAAGACACCATTAAGATCTCCACAACTCGAGGGTGCCCATAGGGAGGTGTACTATCACCGCTAATGTGGAGCCTGGTAGTTTATGAACTACTGGTTAGGCTAAACGACCTAGACATCAAATGTCAAGGTTACGCCGATGACAGAGTCATAATGGCCAGAGGAAAATTTGAGGGAACGCTCTGTGAAATTGTTCAGAGAGGCCTCAAAGTAACTAGTAAATGGTGTCAAACAGTGGGATTGAGACTCAA
The DNA here is from genome assembly GCA_944588485.1 of Phosphuga atrata. Lineage (NCBI taxonomy): Eukaryota > Metazoa > Arthropoda > Insecta > Coleoptera > Silphidae > Phosphuga > Phosphuga atrata. The sequence continues at coordinate 6,419,751 of OX155901.1, forward strand.
CCCGAGCAAAACCACGGTGATACCATTTACTAGAATAAGAAAACTAAACTGCCTACATCCCATACTCATAGATGGGAAGGCAGTAGAATACCAACAGGAGATAAGGTATCTGGGTATCACACTAGATAGCAAACTCCTATGGAATAGACACGCTGAGGCAGTGGTAGGTAAAGCCAAACGCGCCCTAATGGTGTGCAGAAATCTGGCAGGAAAAACGTGGGGTTGTAACCCCACTATCCTGCGATGGATGTACACCATGATAGTGAGACCTGCAATCACTTATGGAGCGGTTGCGTGGGGAAGTAGAATCAAGCTGGCCTCTATGAGGAAACAGCTTGAGAAGATTCAAAGACTGGCGTATGTCTGCATGCAGCATTGGAGCTGCTGCTGGATCTGACTCCGCTTCACCTTGTGGTGGAGAGCGCCGCCAGATCGGCGATCGTAAGATTCAGCAAGGAAGGAATGGGCAGAGGTAAAATAATCGGGAACAGAGACCGAAACAGCCTCGCTGCCAAGATCCAATGGCTGGAAGTACCAAAAGACGAAATGGTATGCAAATACCACTTCGAGAAAAACTACACAGCAATGTGTAGTAGTAAAGCCGATTGGAGCGACGAATCCTCAGCATACCACATAGAGCAAAATGCCATCAAGTGGTATACAGATGGTATATTCGAAGAACATGTGGTACAGTGGTATATTCGAAGACAAAGGAAGGCACTGGTGCAGGAGTGTTTGGACCTCGTACCAGATACTCCGAATCCATGGGAACATCCCCAAGTATCTTGCAAGCAGAGGTACACGCAATTGAAAGATGTGCACAGTTTAACCTCGACAGGAATTACCGCAAAAAACGAATTGCTATCCTATCAGATAGCCAAGCAGCCATCAAGGCCATTAGCTCATACACCATCAGATCCAAACTGGTATGGGACTGTGTGGGGAAGCTGAACAAGCTTGGCAGGGATAATAAAGTAACGCTATACTGGGTACCAGGACACACTGGTATAGACAGAAACGAAGAAGCCGATCACCTAGCAAACAAGGGATCCAGTATCCCCTTTAAAGGTCCGGAACCCTTATGCGGTATGAGCGTGAACACCATCCGCAAAAGTTTAGATGAAGAAATAAGAGGAAAATGGATGAAAACCTGGGAAGAACTTCCAGGGCTAAGGCAATCCAAAGTGATGCTGGGATCTTTTAACCAGAAGAGAACTAAAGCTTGCCTGAAACTAAGCAGGAACAAGCTCAGAATTCTGACAGGAGCCCTGACAGGACACTGCAGACTTAGGAAACATCTCAAGGCCCTAGGCCTAGAGGAGGATGATGTATGCAGATTCTGTGGCTCAGCAGAGGAAACCCCCATACATCTGTTCAAAGACTGCGGAGCATTACTCCGCAAGAGACAGATGTACCTTGGGGCTCACTGCTTGAACACAGAGGAGCTGCAGGCCTTGAATCCCACCCAGATCCTGAGATTCCTAAAGGAATCAGGATTAGAGGAGGCGCTCTAAATGGGTAAGTACACCAACACTTGGAGGAGGAGGGTGGGGTACAATAGATCTATAAAGGTCGCAGTACAAGTCGTCACCACCATATCTACAATCTACTATCTACAAACAGCATATTTTCGAGGAGCAGATTTTCTAAGAATTCTCATGAAAATCCACCGACACATGTTCATTTTTTGAAGAAAAAGTAAAACATATTCAAATTGAGTTCAAGATGCCAACGTTTGTCTGTCTATTCTAGCAAATCAAGTTTTAAGATTTCAGTTACTTAATCAAGATTTAAGTTACTTAAACTTGACTATTTTAAATAGCGTATTTAGTCTGTATTAAAAGTCTAGCCCGTCTAGTCCGTCTACTCCGTCTACTCTGTCTAGTCATAGATATTTCATAAAAGTTACATGCAAATTCATTGACGCGCTCTTGCTTCATGTAAAAAGAGTATCAAAAAAAATTCAAAAATGCTGATAAGATGTGATTAGGAAAGTAAGTCTATCTGGACTAATCCACCAATCCAACTAGATTCTAGCATCTCTTCCTAGGTTAGCTAGATTTAACATTCTCTTCCGAGGTTAAACTTGGGATCGAATAGTATATCGGTAGTGTACAGTGTGTCACAATAAATAATAATAAAAAAATGTTGCAAATAAAACTTGGAAGACAAACAATATCAGACAAATATAGATAGGAGATGTGAAACTAGGCTATACAAGGCCGACAAGGCAATATAGATAGACTGGGCTGACAAAACTAAGCTTATAAGGTTATTCCTATTAAGTTGGAGAAACAAGAATAAATAGATTAGAGTGGTCATTTAAGAGTGGAAAAACAAGATCGGACTGTAAAGATTTTAAGTGTACAAGCTACACGGGATCGAAAAACTAGATTAGAGAGACAAAACAGATGTGTAATACAATATAATATTTAAATACAATATAATATTTAAATAAAGTATTTATAATTGGCTATAAACTATTTTCTATACTAAATATTTTGCAATGTCGAAAGTTTAATGCAAATTCCAACAATTTAATCGCAGTTTTAATTAAATTAAGATTTAAAGAATGCATTAAGATTACTAAGCAGTTTTTAAATAGAGTACACAAAAACTAATTTGAAAATGTTAAATCTAAAGAAAACAACTAATAATAACGTTAACAAAAAAAATTAATTACATGTCTAGAAATTAGCTTGTTACAAAAGACTTCATTGAAACGTTTTACAATAAATGTCCATCTACACATTTACATGGATTTTATTCAATTAACAAGGCTGAAACCAGTAAGAATCAGATATTGTCTAAATCAGCGTTTCTCAAACTATGAGTCGCGACCCAAAATTGGGTCGCGATATTTTTTTGGGTCGAAACTGTTTTGATAAAAATACAAAGGAAAGAAAAGGGAATTCAAAATTAAAACATCTCACTTATTATCATCTGATATTAAACATTTAATATTAATTATTGGATATTGAATTATATGCATTTCTGGAATATTAGATTTCAAAGTTTTTATATCAAATTAACATATTGCAGTGCATTGGCGTTTTTTTTTATTTAAGCGCAAGAGCACAGGAGTCATTAGATTTTGTTTCTGTATAAATCACCATACCTCCTGCATTCTGCCGGTTTTTTCCGTTAAAAAATTCATGGGCTTCTATTTGGTTTTTGCATTTTTAAAGTTTTCTTCTTAAGGTCGGCATCGTAGCCTAGAGGTAAGAGCGTTAGCTTATGATTCTGAGGTACAGAGTTCAATCCGAGCGATGCGATGTCCGAATTTGCTCGAATTAAACAAATGTGACTACTAAGGTACCAACTTTACACAGAGACAAACTTAGATAGACAACACAAACATTTCAAACTTAACATGTATGTAATCTTTGGGACCATTTCATAAACAATGAAAAGGAAGGTAGCAACCTTCAACAACCTTGCAACATATCAATTATAAGAAGCAGCAATGGTACCATAGCAAAAAGATGAGGGGCGGTGACTTGCGGGGAAAGTTATCTACCAAGCCTATCGTATATAGAAATCCATAAATGGGGCAAGTGTACATTGAACCATCTTTGCAAAGGAAGAAAGCAACATGTTTTCGTGCTTCTTATACGCTCTCTCCCTCTGTATAAGCCATAAGCATCCAATGATGAATTATCGAAAATGTGGAAAAATACAATAGGCTACATGGCCGCAGTGTTTGTAGCGCTGAAAAAATAGCCCCGACATCCAGATTGGAAGAGCTCTTAAGGCCGGTCCAGACGCTCCGTTTTGCACAACGTTTTATCTGCGCAGTCTTAAGACGGAATGAAAACGTTACAATTTGTAGAGCGTTCACACGGTGCAGTTATATCTGTATATTTCGTACAGTTTTAGTCACATACTTTTAGAAACAAAATTTAAAAAATGGTTTTAAAACCAACGTTTTATCTGCAACGTGTTGAACAGCGCAGACAAAACGTTGTGCAAAACGGAGCGTCTGGACCGGCCAGCTCTTCTTATTATAACATAGCTCTTCTTACCGTTTGAAATCGATGTATCTTGGTTTTTTTTACGACTAAAGCACATGTTGTTTCAACTAAACCACCCAAAGATGCCTTGAAGCAGCCTGTTGGTAGACGCTTCTGTAATTTGTCTATTCTCCTTAGATACGATAAAACTGCAGTCATTGGCATATAGGACACAATGATCGTCTTCTGTGTATTTTATCATATCGGCCGAATATAGGGAAAACAATGTTGGTGCCAGGACACTTCCTTGCGGGATTACGATGTTTGTTTTTATCGGTTTGTATTTATTGTCCGGTCTTATCTGTCTAGTCCTGTCTGTCTAGTCTTGTCTGTCTAGTCTAGTCTGTCTAGTCTTGTCTGTCTAGTCTAGTCTGTCTAGTCTTGTCTGTCTAGTCTTGTCTGTCTAGTCTTGTCTGTCTAGTCTTGTCTGTCTAGTCTTGTCTGTCTAGTCTTGTCTGTCTAGTCTTGTCTGTCTAGTCTTGTCTGTCTAGTCTTGTCTGTCTAGTCTTGTCTGTCTAGTCTTGTCTGTCTAGTCTTGTCTGTCTAGTCTTGTCTGTCTAGTCTTGTCTGTCTAGTCTTGTCTGTCTAGTCTTGTCTGTCTAGTCTTGTCTGTCTAGTCTTGTCTGTCTAGTCTTGTCTGTCTAGTCTTGTCTGTCTAGTCTTGTCTGTCTAGTCTTGTCTGCCTAGTCTTGTCTGTCTAGTCTTGTCTGTCTAGTCTTGTCTGTCTAGTCTTGTCTGTCTAGTCTTGTCTGTCTAGTCTTGTCTGTCTAGTCTTCTCTGTCTAGTCTTGTCTGTCTAGTCTTGTCTGTCTAGTCTTGTCTGTCTAGTCTTGTCTGTCTAGTCTTGTCTGTCTAGTCTTGTCTAGTCTTGTCTAGTCTTGTCTGTCTAGTCTTGTCTGTCTAGTCTTGTCTGTCTAGTCTTGTCTGTCTAGTCTTGTCTGTCTAGTCTTGTCTGTCTAGTCTTGTCTGTCTAGTCTTGTCTGTCTAGTCTTGTCTGTCAAGTCTTGTCTGTCTAGTCTTGTCTGTCTAGTCTTGTCTGTCTAGTCTTGTCTGTCTAGTCTTGTCTGTCTAGTCTTGTCTGTCTAGTCTTGTCTGTCTAGTCTTGTCTGTCTAGTCTTGTCTGTCTAGTCTTGTCTGTCTAGTCTTGTCTGTCTAGTCTTGTCTGTCTAGTCTTGTCTGTCTAGTCTTGTCTGTCTAGTCTTGTCTGTCTAGTCTTGTCTGTCTAGTCTTGTCTGTCTAGTCTTGTCTGTCTAGTCTTGTCTGTCTAGTCTTGTCTGTCTAGTCTTGTCTGTCTAGTCTTGTCTGTCTAGTCTTGTCTGTCTAGTCTTGTCTGTCTAGTCTTGTCTGTCTAGTCTTGTCTGTCTAGTCTTGTCTGTCTAGTCTTGTCTGTCTAGTCTTGTCTGTCTAGTCTTGTCTGTCTAGTCTTGTCTGTCTAGTCTTGTCTGTCTAGTCTTGTCTGTCTAGTCTTGTCTGTCTAGTCTTGTCTGTCTAGTCTTGTCTGTCTAGTCTTGTCTGTCTAGTCTTGTCTGTCTAGTCTTGTCTGTCTAGTCTTGTCTGTCTAGTCTTGTCTGTCTAGTCTTGTCTGTCTAGTCTTGTCTGTCTAGTCTTGTCTGTCTAGTCTTGTCTGTCTAGTCTTGTCTGTCTAGTCTTGTCTGTCTAGTCTTGTCTGTCTAGTCTTGTCTGTCTAGTCTTGTCTGTCTAGTCTTGTCTGTCTAGTCTTGTCTGTCTAGTCTTGTCTGTCTAGTCTTGTCTGTCTAGTCTTGTCTGTCTAGTCTTGTCTGTCTAGTCTTGTCTGTCTAGTCTTGTCTGTCTAGTCTTGTCTGTCTAGTCTTGTCTGTCTAGTCTTGTCTGTCTAGTCTTGTCTGTCTAGTCTTGTCTGTCTAGTCTTGTCTGTCTAGTCTTGTCTGTCTAGTCTTGTCTGTCTAGTCTTGTCTGTCTAGTCTTGTCTGTCTAGTCTTGTCTGTCTAGTCTTGTCTGTCTAGTCTTGTCTGTCTAGTCTTGTCTGTCTAGTCTTGTCTGTCTAGTCTTGTCTGTCTAGTCTTGTCTGTCTAGTCTTGTCTGTCTAGTCTTGTCTGTCTAGTCTTGTCTGTCTAGTCTTGTCTGTCTAGTCTTGTCTGTCTAGTCTTGTCTGTCTAGTCTTGTCTGTCTAGTCTTGTCTGTCTAGTCTTGTCTGTCTAGTCTTGTCTGTCTAGTCTTGTCTGTCTAGTCTTGTCTGTCTAGTCTTGTCTGTCTAGTCTTGTCTGTCTAGTCTTGTCTGTCTAGTCTTGTCTGTCTAGTCTTGTCTGTCTAGTCTTGTCTGTCTAGTCTTGTCTGTCTAGTCTTGTCTGTCTAGTCTTGTCTGTCTAGTCTTGTCTGTCTAGTCTTGTCTGTCTAGTCTTGTCTGTCTAGTCTTGTCTGTCTAGTCTTGTCTGTCTAGTCTTGTCTGTCTAGTCTTGTCTGTCTAGTCTTGTCTGTCTAGTCTTGTCTGTCTAGTCTTGTCTGTCTAGTCTTGTCTGTCTAGTCTTGTCTGTCTAGTCTTGTCTGTCTAGTCTTGTCTGTCTAGTCTTGTCTGTCTAGTCTTGTCTGTCTAGTCTTGTCTGTCTAGTCTTGTCTGTCTAGTCTTGTCTGTCTAGTCTTGTCTGTCTAGTCTTGTCTGTCTAGTCTTGTCTGTCTAGTCTTGTCTGTCTAGTCTTGTCTGTCTAGTCTTGTCTGTCTAGTCTTGTCTGTCTAGTCTTGTCTGTCTAGTCTTGTCTGTCTAGTCTTGTCTGTCTAGTCTTGTCTGTCTAGTCTTGTCTGTCTAGTCTTGTCTGTCTAGTCTTGTCTGTCTAGTCTTGTCTGTCTAGTCTTGTCTGTCTAGTCTTGTCTGTCTAGTCTTGTCTGTCTAGTCTTGTCTGTCTAGTCTTGTCTGTCTAGTCTTGTCTGTCTAGTCTTGTCTGTCTAGTCTTGTCTGTCTAGTCTTGTCTGTCTAGTCTTGTCTGTCTAGTCTTGTCTGTCTAGTCTTGTCTGTCTAGTCTTGTCTGTCTAGTCTTGTCTGTCTAGTCTTGTCTGTCTAGTCTTGTCTGTCTAGTCTTGTCTGTCTAGTCTTGTCTGTCTAGTCTTGTCTGTCTAGTCTTGTCTGTCTAGTCTTGTCTGTCTAGTCTTGTCTGTCTAGTCTTGTCTGTCTAGTCTTGTCTGTCTAGTCTTGTCTGTCTAGTCTTGTCTGTCTAGTCTTGTCTGTCTAGTCTTATCTGTCTAGTATTTTCTATCTAATCTTGTCTGTCTAGACTTATCTGTCTAGTCTTATGTGTCTAGTCTTGTGTGTCCAATCCTTGTTGCATTAAAAATTGTTTCCAATCTCAAAATGTCTTGTGAGATATGAATTTATAATTAAACTAATTTATACTAATTTCGGAAAAAAATATTTATTAATGTGACAACTTGAATAGAATTATTAATTCGAAACTGTTCCACCTGTTCCTTTCTTCCATCGTAAAGAAAAGAAAGAAGAAACAACTTAAAAACCGATATTTATTATTCTGTGTAGGTTGTCCAAATATTTATTCTATAATATAAATTATTAATAATTAATGAGTTTTTTTTTCCTTTCGTTTTGGTGCACTAAAAAAGCTTACATTATTAATATTTTACGATGATATAAATTGAATATGAATAAATTAAAGATTTAAAAAAAAATTCCCAAAGCGGTAAAAAAGAACTTTTATGAGTATTTTGAAACGATTTTAAGAAAGTGGCAGGACTCGTGCCAAGCAGCGCAACAGCGATGGTGTGGCAGAGTTCGTTACGTGGCACGATGAACTTGTTTTGCGAATCTGTAGCTCGCCTGGTTTCCTATCTTAGTATTTGAGACAAGAGATGAGCGCGTTGTGTAAGAAACCGACTTGGCTATATTAGTAAACTGCACGTCGCCTATTAGCTAATACCGCGATGTTTCCTTATTCATACGGCCTAATCTATTGATTCTCCAAATCCAAAACGGCCTGTGGTACAATTTCAAACTTTATTTACAGTTCGACGAAATACGAACCAATAATAAAATGATTTTAAATTGCAAGCTTTTGCTAACGCCACCGCAGCTACAGATTTGAACAAAATGGTTGGTTAGATTAGGTTATGATGGAGCAGATAAATCCAGACTCGGATTTTTTCTCGAGATCGAGATCCGAAATAAGAAAAAATATTGGATAAGGTTTAGATTAGGTTATATTAGGGCAGATAAATCCAGACCACATATGGCGCGGTAGCGCGACCTCTCGCTGTGGTGGCGTTAATACGTAAGTACCAAAATAATTCAAATTTTTAAAACTCAAATTTTACAAGAAACACTAGATAGACAAGACTTTAAATAATATTTATCACAAATTAATACATGCAATATTAATAAAACAATGTTTGTGATTAAAATACAATTTTCTGTTTCAAAATTTGCAGAATATTTGAGGTTTTAGTTTCTATCGTTGGTCAATTATCATTGATAATTAAAAATATCCAATACAAAACAACAACATCCAATACATTAAAAGAGCACATTGGGAAAGTTTCTCGGCAGACATGGAACACGACCTTTACGGAGGCCAGAGGAAGATCTGGAACATGTTAAGGAATAGGAAAAAACCAATCAACGAACACATAAACATAACGAAAATTGCACTTAAAGATTGGGAAAAACACTTCTGTCAACTCTATAGAACAGCGTACTAACAACACTCAAGAACCGTGGACCGTGCACGATGAGAAACTGAAACAATCGATCACCAAATTGAAAAACCGCAAGTCCGCGCGAATAGACGAAATATCCAACCAATTACTGAAGCACGAAGGGAACACACTATCCAAAGAGCTACGTGTTCTTTAACAAAATCATAGAATCCAAAAAATTACCAAACGAATGGAAAGAAAGCATAACCATCCCAATATTCAAGAAGGAAAGCAAAAAGACCCAATAAACTATTGAGGAATTACGCTATTAAGTTCAGTACTAAAACTAATCACTAAAATAATGGCAGAAGATATATCATATGTGAAGAGCAACAAGGCTTCAGAAATAACAGGTCAACCGTAGATGCCATCTTTGCTATCAGGCAAATTACTGAAAAGGCTATAGAATACAACAAAACAGCATATATGTGTTGTATAGATCTTACGAAAGCATTTGACCGCGTAAGACTCACTGACGTTGTGAAACTTCTCAAAAAGAAAAATATGCACCCGGATATTTCAAGCATTGTTGCGAAGTGAAATACTAACAACTGGATCCAAATACAAGTAAAAAGCAGAAAGACACGCAGACTACCCATTCAAACTGGAATAAGACAAGGCAATAGTCTAAGCCCCATCCTCTTCAACTTAATTATGGACGAAATTATAACGGTAGTAAAAAAGGTTGGAAAGGGATACTCACTAGGGGAGAAAGAACTAAAAGTAATTTGCTACGCGGACGATGCCATGCTGATCCCAGAAGATGAAGACAACCTACAGAGAATACTCTATCAGTTCGAAAAGACAGCTGCCAAATACAACATGGAGATATCGGTAGCAAAACCAAAAGAGTTAACCATCTCAAAAGAGCCAAGAAGATGTAAATTGGCTATTTACAATAAACCAGTAGAACGGGTTATGAGTTTCAAATATCTCGGCGTCAACAACATGAGCAGCAGAGACCTCCGAGAAGAAGTAAAGGCTCAAACATTCAAAGCAGCTTTAATATCAGGATTCCTTAGAGATATGTGCATTGTCCATTGAAAGCAAAGTCCGCATATATAAGACCTACGCTGTAGAAACAAGAGCCGAAAACTCCACAACAAAAAGGTTTACCCGGTCAACAGAGATGGTCTCTAAGTCTCTAAGATACATAGCAGCCTACACACTAAGAGACCACAAAAGAAACGAAGACATCCGAGAACTTTTCGATATCCAAGACATAGTGAGTTGGCCCCGAAACAGACTCCGCAAATGGAGAGATCATGTTGAACGGATGGACGACAACAGATTGCCGAAAATTGCAAGGGATGGTCTCCCAAATTGGGTAAAGAAGAGGCCTAAGCTAGCGTTTTTGGTAAACATAGCATGCATGATGAGTCCAATAATAATGGCCAAAGAGTTGCCCAATTTGCCAAGTCTAATAACTACTCTGCTGTTAGTACTTTCTTCCCCAGGAAATAAATCCATAAGGGCACCTAGAAAATACCTGGATCACGAAACACGAACCAAATAGACCACATACTAATCACCAAAAGATGGCCAACGGACGTCGAACAGGTCAGATCCTTTCGCGGGGCGAACGCGGACTCCAACCATTACCTTGTTGGAGCAAGGTCAAACCAAAAACTATCGACAGTGGCTAGGGGAACAACTGCAAAGCAGACAAAATGGCACATAGATCGAATAACCCAGAAGTTCTGAGGGCCTACCAGGAAAGTCTCAGAACTAAACTACAAGAAAACCAAGAAACACAGGACATAGAGCAAGACTGGATGAACATCGAAATAATAATAACAGAGAGTGCTATGGAAAGAATTGGTGAAAAAAGAGGAGTTCCCAACGAAGAATGGTATGATAAGGAATGTCGAGAAGCATCCTGCGTAAAGCGGAAGGCTAAACTGTTAGACAGAAGCACACGAGCTAACCAAGCAGCCTACAATAGGGAAAGAATAAACGCGTTTAGAATATGTAGAAAAAAGAAAAGAGAGGCACTAAACAGAAAGGTAGAGGAAATGGTACTGAATCATTCTAGAAACGAAACAAGAAAATTTTACAAGGCAATAAAACAAAACACTCAGGGTTTTAGACCAAAGATAACAGTATGCAAGTAAAGAGACGGAAACATGCTCACAGAGAACGAGGGGATACTCCGAAGATTGAAAGGGTACTTCTCGGATATTTTTAAAAGAGACTGTAGTTTAGAGCCTGAACAATTACAGCTAAATGTACATACGGTAGATCCCAAGATTGAGAACCCCAGCCTAAGAGAAATAGAAAGTGTTATTGGAAAGCTAAAAAATAACAAGGCCCCTGGGTCAGACGGTATAACAGCCGAACTTTTGAAATATGGAGGAGAACACCTAACGGTAAGACTAAAACAACTGATTAATGAAATCTGGGAGCAAGGGAAATTACCAGAGAATTGGGCACTGGGCATCATACAGCCAATACACAAGAAGGGAGACAAAACGATCTGTAGCAACTACCGGCCGATAACACTCCTTAACGTAACATACAAAGTTCTAACAGGCGTTCTTTATAACAGACTCGCTGTCTACTACGAAGAGATATTAGGACAATATCAGAGCGGATTTCGTGCCAATAGGTCAACGATAGACAACATATACACCATAAGGAAAATGCAGGAGAAAGCAAACGAGTTTGATATATAGCTGCACAACCTCTACATAGACTTTCAGCAGGCATTCGATACCGTCAAAAGAAACACGATCCTTGCCGATCTACTGATGCTAGGAATACCCTGTAATTACGTAAAACTAATAAAAACTATATTGTCCGGTTCGAAAGCCTCGGTTAGAGTAGACAACCAACTTACATCCGCCTTTAAAATCGAAATCGGTGTGAGGCAGGGAGATGACCTGAGCGCCATGATATTCAACCTAACTTTAGAGGCATGCATAAGAAAGCTGAATATAACGGAATACATTGGCAACCGATCAAAACAGGTTGCTGCATATGCAGATGATGTCAGTATGACATGTAGAAGCAAAGACGCGCTAAAATAAGCACTAGTGATGCTGAACGATGAAACGCAAAAAAGGGGATTGAAAATAAATGAGGTAAAAAATAAATACATGCAAGTTGGAAGAGAACATCACGATAACAATAACCTTAACTTGGGCGAGTATCGCTTTGAGCAGGTTGAAAGTTGTGTCTACTTGGGAACAGAAATCAACAGAACAAACGTAATAGCTAAAGAAACAAGCTCGCGAATACTTAGTGGAAACCGATGCTACTATGGATACCAAAATCTGATGAAGTCCAAGTTATTGAGTCACACAATCAAACTTCAAATATACCGAACACTCAAAAGACCAGTAGTAACGTACGGATGCAAGGCCTGGACCCTAACCACCGCAGAGGAGGACGCGCTACGCATCTTTGAAAGAAAGATCCTCAGAAAGATCTACGGACCGATCCTAAATGAGCATGGAATTTGGAGGATACGAATGAACCATGAACTAAGCAGGTTAATAAACGAAGTGGACATAGTGAGATATGTAAAAGCTCAAATAATAGCATGGCTGGGACACCTGTACAGAATGCATGACGACAGACCAGCCAAGAAAATGTACAACTGGCGCCAGTAGGAAGAAGGAGAAGAGGCAGGCCAAGTAAAAGATGGATGGAAGATGTGGAGGAAAGTCTTAGAAAGATGGGAGTAAGGGATTGGAGAGAGAAAGCCGGTGAAAGGACAGAATGTAAGAAGATTATTGTAGAGGCAAAAACCCACCGAGGGTTATAAAGCCAACAGAAGAAGAAGAAGGTCTCCTAAGATCCAGGAGACCACCAGGACGTCCACACATACGTTGGTATGAAAGCTGGAATTCATCATCCCAGCTACAACTCTAAGAAATTAGAGAACAAGGCAGATGCCTTACAAAAAGGAAGAACAAGAATTAAACATATATCAAATATTTATAAATATTTTAATCTAGAATTACAATTAAACGAATAGAGGCTACAAGAACAACACATAGTTTTATTAAATTGCTCAGTTTTGAAAGTAAACAATTTAATGTTGTATCAAGACTTGAAATTATTTACAAACACATAAAGTAATTAAATTTTACGATTAAGTCTCATCTGTTGAATATTTATCAGATATTTCTCTCTCCGTGGAAAAAAAAAGACAGTTGGTAAGTGTAGTAATATTTAATTGGAATAGATAGAAATATTTATTTGAAATAAAAATTTATTCAAAGGCGGAAACCGTATCACAAAAAGCATCGTTCCTCGTTGTTGTTCGAAGCGAAATAGCACGTAATAAATTGTAAATAAATTACAACATTTCGTATGAAATTGTTGGGGAAGCAATATTTTCCTAATTTGTTCTTTTTATGTATTTTTTTTTTAAGCGATAAATTAGTAATTAAATATGCGTTGAATATATTTAACTCTTTATTTTACTTATAAATATTTGGTTGGGATCTTTCGCCACTGTTTTTATAAATAAATAAGTTTGATTTTTGTGTAGAATTTGAAACTTTCTGTTAGTTTGAGTAGGTAGCACATTATAGCGAAGATAATAAAAATAATTACATAAAATCTTAATATCATTAACATAATGTTAAAATTTTTTTAGGAGAAAAAAAATCTTTTTCGCATTTAATTTATTTGTTTCTCAAGGAAATTAGTAAAATTTAAATAAATATCATAAAACATTTGTTAAATTTTTTTCCCATTTGCCGGAAATATATTTCAAGATAATTTTAAATGTAGAAAACAAAAAATTCTTTAAGCAATTAGAAATTTTCATTCAAGCAGCATTTATTAGATTTTTTGTAATTCAATTTTATTTGCTGAATTACATTTTGATCCATGGGCTGCAATCTCTTATTCAAGAGCCATCTCCTCTTAAAAGGTTGGTTATAATCATAGCTATTCTCACTTTTGATGTTGCAGCTAAAAAACTCAACGCAACTACAGTTGAACCATTTTCTTAGGTTATTTAACCAGGAAATGCGTTTTCTAGCAATGCTTCTTCTTCCCTTAAACGATTAAACGATTACTTCCCTGTATTTCCCTTGCATAATATTCTGCAACAATACATATTTCACTCCCCTTATCACTTGACCCAAATACTGCAGCTTGTGTTGTGTTCAATAATTCCCTTTCCTTTCTCATTCTTCCCAGTACCCCCTCATGTCTTACCATGTCTACCCAATTTATTCTTAAGATCCTTCCACATGACCACATTTCAAATTCTTTAACGTCTAGGATTCGTTCCCATATAGCAACACCGAGAAAACGTAGCACCTCAATATTCTGACATTAAGTTGTAAGTTAAGATCTCTATTTCATAGCACATTTCTCATTCTGTTAAATATGATTCTGACTTGTCCAATTATTGTTTAAATTTCTTCAGTGTACTCATTACTTTCATTGATAGTTGTTAGAAGTATTTGTATTTACTGACTTTCTCTACTAATTCACTATTGATCCATAGGTTTTCCTGTTGTTGCACCAATTTTGTAATGGTCATAAATTTGGTCTTTTTGATATTTAAGGTAAGTCCGCTCTCCTTGCTGCTCGTTACTACTTGATCCACCAAGCTCTTTAAATCTTATATTGTTTCGGCAATAACTATTTTGTCATCTGCATACCGGATATTTTTAATGGGTATTCCATTTACCTTTCCTCCCGTTGTGGCTTCTTCTAATGCTCTCTGAATGATTTCTTCCGAATAAAGATTAAATAATATTGGCGATAGTAAACTTCCTTGCGTTACACCACGTTGTATTCTTACTTCCTCTGAAAGTTCATTATTCACTTTGATGTTAGCCGTTTGATTGTAGTATAGATTATTTATTATCTTTCATGTCAATGTTTTTTCTTTTAAGCAATTGAATAAGGTGATTATGTCTAACTTTATCAAATGCTTTGTTGTAGTCAAGAAAACAGATATACATCGCTTGATTGATGTCCATGCATCTTTGAGTCAACACATTAAAGGCAAACAAGGCTTCCCTTGTGCCCATTACATTCCTAAAACCAAATTGGATTTCGCTAATATCTTGTTCTAATTTCCTAAAGATTCTTTGATGTATTATCTTTAGGAATATTTTGAGAGTGTGACTCTTTAGACTGATAGTTCGATGATCGCTCCTTTTTGTGCGTTAACCTTTTTGGTCGGGTTCTAGAGATTTATTAGATTTTGCCATTTTTACTGCGTGCATTATTTCTTCTTTTATTATTATTGGGCTCAACTCTCTTTCTGTGTCCTCTTCCACTACTTCTTGTTGTCTGTCATCGTCGAATAATTCTTGTATATATTCATTCCATCTTGTCAGTTCACCTTCAGTATCTGGGATTATTTGCAAGCAAGATATTGCCTTAGTTTCGTCTTTTTATACCAGCTAACTCCTTAATTTTTTTATGAAGGTTAAGATCATCGTGTTTTAGTAGTAAATCCTCTAATTCTGTACATTTTTCGTCGAACCATTTCTCTTTGGTTTCACGTATTCTTTTTCTTGTTTCTTTATGTGTATGGTTATATGCATAAAAATTATAAGGCGAGACAAATACTCTGCGAATTGGAGGAGGCATGCTCCGGGGTTGGTCTGAAAATGAACTTCTCCAAAACGAAGATCATGACAAATATCGTCATGAGCGAAAGTATAAACATCGATAACACCGAAATCAAATGGGTCGAATAATATATGTACCTGGGCCACGAGGTAAGAATATCTAGAGACAATCAAACATGCGAGCTGCACAGAAGAATCGGCCTAGGATGGGCGGCCTTCTTCTTCTCAATGGCACTACAACCGATTGCCGGTCTGGGCCTCCTTCAGCATGTTTCTCCAAGCGGACCTATCACTCGCCAACGTTCTCCAGTCCCGTACTTGAAGTTTTTGTAGGTCAGTTGTTACCGCATCCTTCCATCTCCCTCTTGGCCTTCCGGCCCTTCTCCTTCCCTCTGGTTGGCCATTGAACAACTTTTTCGGAACCCGATGATCACCCATTCCCTGCATGTGTCCGAGCCATCTCAATCTTGCCACCTTGATGAAACTCACAATATCTGGTTGATTGTAGAGCTGATAAAGTTCGTGATTATATCTTCCTCGTTCTTGGGTCGCTCCAAATATTGCACGTAGCATTCTTCGCTCAAATACACTTAAAGCCTGTTCTTCGCTCTGTGTTAAGCGCCATGCTTCTGCACCATAGGTTACCACCGGTCTTATCAGTGACCTGTACAGTGTGCACTTATGCTTGGGGTGGATTGTTTTGGACCTAAAAAGTTTAAGTAGCCCATAATAGCACCTGTTACCAAGAGTTATCCGCCTTCTAATCTCCTCGCCCACCCGGTTTACGCTGTTCAGTTGCGAGCCCAAGTACACAAATGTATCTACTGTGTCAAAGTGCTTTCCGTCTAGTTCTAGCGTTGGTCCTACCTTCCGATGAGTTTCATTAGCCACCATGTATTTCGTTTTGTTTACGTTGACAGTGAGTCCTAGGTTATTGATGGGCGGCCTATGGAAAGATAAAACATGTCTTCAAGAGCGAACTCCCCATCTGCCAGAAAAGAGAAGTGTTCGACCAATGCGTTCTGCCAGTGCTCACATATGGCGCAGAAACACTCACCTTAACGACGACATCCGCGAAAAAAACTCAAAGTAGCACAACGCAAGGTGGAAAGGTCAATGATTGGATTGAGTTTGAGAGACCACGTAATAAACCGGGACCTGCGGCGAAGAACCGGCGTGAAAGACATCGTCGTGCAAATAACCACATTAAAGTGGAATTGGGCGGGACACGTGGCCAGAACGGGCGACGACAGTTGGACAAAGAGGTTGTTGGAATGGAGGCCTCGCACCGATAAGCGAAACAGAGGAAGTCCACCTACACGTTGGACCGATGACCTGAAAAGAATCGCAAATAATTGGATCCAGACAGGCCAAGACAGAAATGGGTGGAGGGCCATGAGGGAGGCCTATGTCCAGCAGTGGACTTTCTAAGGGCTGGTTGATGATGATGATGGTTATATGCGTTGTAGTTATGTTTTTGTACGTCCTTCTTTCCTCCAGTAGCTTTAAAATTTTGTCAGTCCTCCAAGGTTTTTGTTTGTGAATATTGTACTCTGCGGTAACTCTTTTACTGCAGTCGTTATCGTGGTTTTGATTGTATCCCATATTATGTTTGGATCTTCATTCGGTTCAGCTCTGATCTTACTTAGTTCTGTGTTAATATTCTTGGTCAATTGATCTTTCATTGTTGGGTTTTTAAAGATTAAGGTTTGCATATGTTTTTTGTTTTGTTTGGATTTTGGCTTTTTCGATCGAACTTTGAACCTTAATATTACTGGATTATGATCTGTTGCTGCATCTGCACCAGGATAAGCTTTTGCCGATATTCGGTAACGTTTATTAATTAAGACATAATCAATTTGATTGCTAACTATGTGATTGGTGTTATCGCCGGATGATTTCCAATTATACAGTCTCCTATCAGGTAGTTTAAAGTACGTGTTTGTAATCACCTTCTCTTGTTCTAGGCAGAACGGTGTCATTCTATCACCAATAATATCTTCTACCTTTCCTTTTCCAATTTTGGCGTTGAAGTTTCTTCTGAAGTCTTGTCTGTCTAGTCTTGTCTGTCTAGTCTTGTCTGTCTAGTCTTGTCTGTCTAGTCTTGTCTGTCTAGTCTTGTCTGTCTAGTCTTGTCTGTCTAGTCTTGTCTGTCTAGTCTTGTCTGTCTAGTCTTGTCTGTCTAGTCTTGTCTGTCTAGTCTTGTCTGTTTAGTCTTGTCTGTCTAGTCTTGTCTGTCTAGTCTTGTCTGTCTAGTCTTGTCCGTCTAGTCTTGTCCGTCTAGTCTTGTCTGTCTAGTCTTGTCTGTCTAGTCTTGTCTGTCTAGTCTTGTCTGTCTAGTCTTGTCTGTCTAGTCTTGTCTGTCTAGTCTTGTCTGTCTAGTCTTGTCTGTCTAGTCTTGTCTGTCTAGTCTTGTCTGTCTAGTCTTGTCTGTCTAGTCTTGTCTGTCTAGTCTTGTCTGTCTAGTCTTGTCTGTCTAGTCTTGTCTGTCTAGTCTTGTCTGTCTAGTCTTGTCTGTCTAGTCTTGTCTGTCTAGTCTTGTCTGTCTAGTCTTGTCTGTCTAGTCTTGTCTGTCTAGTCTTGTCTGTCTAGTCTTGTCTGTCTAGTCTTGTCTGTCTAGTCTTGTCTGTCTAGTCTTGTCTGTCTAGTCTTGTCTGTCTAGTCTTGTCTGTCTAGTCTTGTCTGTCTAGTCTTGTCTGTCTAGTCTTGTCTGTCTAGTCTTGTCTGTCTAGTCTTGTCTGTCTAGTCTTGTCTGTCTAGTCTTGTCTGTCTAGTCTTGTCTGTCTAGTCTTGTCTGTCTAGTCTTGTCTGTCTAGTCTTGTCTGTCTAGTCTTGTCTGTCTAGTCTTGTCTGTCTAGTCTTGTCTGTCTAGTCTTGTCTGTCTAGTCTTGTCTGTCTAGTCTTGTCTGTCTAGTCTTGTCTGTCTAGTCTTGTCTGTCTAGTCTTGTCTGTCTAGTCTTGTCTGTCTAGTCTTGTCTGTCTAGTCTTGTCTGTCTAGTCTTGTCTGTCTAGTCTTGTCTGTCTAGTCTTGTCTGTCTAGTCTTGTCTGTCTAGTCTTGTCTGTCTAGTCTTGTCTGTCTAGTCTTGTCTGTCTAGTCTTGTCTGTCTAGTCTTGTCTGTCTAGTCTTGTCTGTCTAGTCTTGTCTGTCTAGTCTTGTCTGTCTAGTCTTGTCTGTCTAGTCTTGTCTGTCTAGTCTTGTCTGTCTAGTCTTGTCTGTCTAGTCTTGTCTGTCTAGTCTTGTCTGTCTAGTCTTGTCTGTCTAGTCTTGTCTGTCTAGTCTTGTCTGTCTAGTCTTGTCTGTCTAGTCTTGTCTGTCTAGTCTTGTCTGTCTAGTCTTGTCTGTCTAGTCTTGTCTGTCTAGTCTTGTCTGTCTAGTCTTGTCTGTCTAGTCTTGTCTGTCTAGTCTTGTCTGTCTAGTCTTGTCTGTCTAGTCTTGTCTGTCTAGTCTTGTCTGTCTAGTCTTGTCTGTCTAGTCTTGTCTGTCTAGTCTTGTCTGTCTAGTCTTGTCTGTCTAGTCTTGTCTGTCTAGTCTTGTCTGTCTAGTCTTGTCTGTCTAGTCTTGTCTGTCTAGTCTTGTCTGTCTAGTCTTGTCTGTCTAGTCTTGTCTGTCTAGTCTTGTCTGTCTAGTCTTGTCTGTCTAGTCTTGTCTGTCTAGTCTTGTCTGTCTAGTCTTGTCTGTCTAGTCTTGTCTGTCTAGTCTTGTCTGTCTAGTCTTGTCTGTCTAGTCTTGTCTGTCTAGTCTTGTCTGTCTAGTCTTGTCTGTCTAGTCTTGTCTGTCTAGTCTTGTCTGTCTAGTCTTGTCTGTCTAGTCTTGTCTGTCTAGTCTTGTCTGTCTAGTCTTGTCTGTCTAGTCTTGTCTGTCTAGTCTTGTCTGTCTAGTCTTGTCTGTCTAGTCTTGTCTGTCTAGTCTTGTCTGTCTAGTCTTGTCTGTCTAGTCTTGTCTGTCTAGTCTTGTCTGTCTAGTCTTGTCTGTCTAGTCTTGTCTGTCTAGTCTTGTCTGTCTAGTCTTGTCTGTCTAGTCTTGTCTGTCTAGTCTTGTCTGTCTAGTCTTGTCTGTCTAGTCTTGTCTGTCTAGTCTTGTCTGTCTAGTCTTGTCTGTCTAGTCTTGTCTGTCTAGTCTTGTCTGTCTAGTCTTGTCTGTCTAGTCTTGTCTGTCTAGTCTTGTCTGTCTAGTCTTGTCTGTCTAGTCTTGTCTGTCTAGTCTTGTCTGTCTAGTCTTGTCTGTCTAGTCTTGTCTGTCTAGTCTTGTCTGTCTAGTCTTGTCTGTCTAGTCTTGTCTGTCTAGTCTTGTCTGTCTAGTCTTGTCTGTCTAGTCTTGTCTGTCTAGTCTTGTCTGTCTAGTCTTGTCTGTCTAGTCTTGTCTGTCTAGTCTTGTCTGTCTAGTCTTGTCTGTCTAGTCTTGTCTGTCTAGTCTTGTCTGTCTAGTCTTGTCTGTCTAGTCTTGTCTGTCTAGTCTTGTCTGTCTAGTCTTGTCTGTCTAGTTGTGTCTGTCTAGTCTTGTCTATCTAGAAATGTCAGTCTAGTCGTGCAAAATCTAATTGAGCAAAAGAAAATTGCAATGGGGTATCAGAAGTGTTTAAATTAACCTTTTCGTTGGTTTTGTTTGATACCTAAATACAGAAAGTTTCACAATAATACCCACGAGATAAGCTGACGGCTCCCTATTTGGCTACTGGTTTAACTGTATCGATAAGAGCCCCTTTTTTCCAACCATTTGCTTACTCCTGCGTATTCGAATATATCATGTCTAATATCCTAGATTTATCCAATTTTAAGTGATTTACACACCTTATATTACCATTAATTTTCCACAAGGCATTTAAAAACCAAATACGTTATCAAGTTTTTTTGCCTCCTTATATAATTATATAAATTACGCATTCCGTACGTATCTAATGATTTATGATATAGGAGTGTTTATTTTGTATATGTAATTCATTCAATTATAGATTTGTATCGTTTTCCTGCTTTGCTCCAATGTTTAATATTTATTTAATGAAACTGTTTCAACATATTATAATCAACACACACATATAAGTATTAATAAGTTTGCTCATTTACCTAAACCAAAACGTTTCTACCACTTTTTATTCTTAAATAATTTCTTAATTATTCCAATATCTCTTGAAACCGTATTCCTTATTGAAAACAACAAAAACAGGGAGATCGATATAAAAACCTTGTTTTTAATTCCTGTTCTTCCGCTTGCAATTCAGTCCGGATTACTGTAATTATTGATCTTATAACGAATTAATTAAACATTTAAATTTACTTTGTTTTTACTTGTTTACAGTTAATTAGCAAGCATGTTTATGTTAATGCATACTTTAATTACGTAAATCCAAATTGATAATCTTTGTGTGTTTAGACTAGTCTTGTCTCATAGAGACTAGATAGTCTCTCATAATAACTATGAAGTCCAAGAACAAAAATAATTTGTGTTGATATGAAGTTAAAATCTTAAGATGTATTGAAAATAAATGTGCAAAACGATAAGACGAGGCAGAAAAGAGTTAATAAATAATGCAGGCAGATTAGATAGATGACGAATCAGAACATACAAGACTTGAGGGACGCAGAGAACTAGGCAGAAAAAAGTGGGCCGACAAGAATGGACAGGCTAGAGACAAGACTAGATAGACAAGAATGGAAAACAAGACTCGACAGACGAAAGTAAACTAGCGATTCCTGAAAAACGCGACTACATAGGCGAGACTAAATAGGCAAGATTAGATAAGGGAGACTAAATAGGCGAGATTAGATAGGCCAGACTAAATAGGCGAGATTAGATAGGGCAGACTAAATAGGCGAAATTAGATAGGCCAGACTAAATAGGCGAGATTAGATAGGCCAGACTAAATAGGCGAGATTAGATAGGCCAGACTAAATAGGCGAGATTAGATAGGCGAGATTAGATAGGCGAGATTAGATAGGCGAGACTATATAGGCGAGATTAGATAAACGAGACTAAATAGGCAAGATTAGATAGTAAAGACTATATATGCGAGATTAGATAGGCCAGACAAACTAGGCGAGATTAGATAAGCGAGACTAAATAGGCGAGACAAAATAGGCGAAACAGAATAGGCGAGATTAGATAGGGCAGACTAAATAGGCGAGATTAGATAGGCGAGACTAAATAGGCGAGACAAAATAGGCGAGATTAGATAGGCGAGATTAGATGGGCGAGATTAGATAGGCGAGTCTCAATAGACGAGACTGGATAGGCAAGACTAAATAAGCGAGATTAGATAAGCGAAACTAAATAGGCGAGATTAGATAGGGCAGACTAAATAGGCGAGATTAGTTAGGCGGGACTAAATAGGTAAGACAAAATAGGCAAGATTAGATAGGCGAGACCAAATAGGCGAGATTAGATAGACGAGATTAGATTGGCGAGTCTCAATAGACGAGATTGGATAGGCAAGACTAAATAGGCGAGATTTTGATAAGGGAGACTAAATAGGCGAGATTAGATAGGCGAGACTAAATAGGCGAGATTAGAGAAACCAGACAAAATAGGCGAGATTAGATGAGCGAGATTAGATAGGCGAGACTACATAGGCGAGATTAGATAGGCGAGACTAAATAGGCGAGACTAAATAGGCGAGATTAGATTGGCCAGACTAAATAGGCAAGATTAGATAGGCAAGACTATAGGCTAGATAGGCGAGATTAGATAGGTGAGACTAAATAGGCGAGATTAGATAGGCGGGCCTAAATAGGCGAGATTAGATAGGCGAGACTAAATAGGCGAGATTAGATAGGGCAGACTAAATAGGCGAGATTAGTTAGGCGGGACTAAATAGGTAAGACAAAATAGGCAAGATTAGATAGGCGAGACCAAATAGGCGAGATTATATGGACGAGATTAGATAAGCGAGTCTCAATAGACGAGATTGAATAGGCAAGACTAAATAGGCGAGATTAGATAAGCGAGACTAAATAGGCGAGATTAGATAGACGAGACTAAATAGGCGAAATTATATAGGTCAGACAAAATAGGCGAGATAAAATAGGCCAGACCAAATGGGCGAGATTAGTTTGGCGAGATTAGATAGGCGAGTCTCAATTGACGAGATTGGATAGGCAAGACTAAATAGGCGAGATTTTGATAAGCCAGCGAGACGAAATAGGCGAGATTAGATAGGCGAGACCAAATAGGCGAGATTAGATAGGCGATACTAAATAGGCGAGATTAGATAGGCGAGACTAAATCGGCGAGATTAGATAGGCAAGACTAAATAGGCGAGACAAAATAGGCGAGACTAAATATGCGAGATTAGAAAGGGCAGACTAAATAGGCGAGATTAGATAGGCAGGACCAAATAGGCGAGACAAAATAGGCGAGATTAGATTGGCGAGTCTCAATAGACGAGATTGGATAGGCAAGACTAAATAGGCGAGATTAGATAAGCGACACTAAATAGGCGAGATTGGATAGGCGAGACTAAATAAGAGATTAGATAGGCCAGACTAAATATGCGAGATTAGATAGGCCAGACTAAATAGGCGAGATTAGATAGGCCAGACTAAATAGGCGAGATTAGATAGGCCAGACTAAATAGGCGAGATTAGATAGGCCAGACTAAATAGGCGAGATTAGATAGGCGAGATTAGATAGGCGAGACTAAATAGGCGTGATTAGATAGGCGAGACTAAATAGGCAAGATTAGATAGTAGAGACTATATATGCGAGATTAGATAGGCCAGACAAACTAGGCGAGATTAGATAGGCGAGACTAAATAGGCGAGACAAAATAGGCGAGACAGAATAGGCGAGATTAGATAGGGCAGACTAAATAGGCGAGATTAGATAGGCGGGACTAAATAGGCGAGACAAAATAGGCGAGATTACATAGGCGAGATTAGATGGGCGAGATTAGATAGGCGAGTCTCAATAGACGAGATTGGATAGACAAGACTAAAGAGGCGAGATTAGATAAGCGAGACTAAATAGGCGAGATTAGATAGGCGAGACTAAATTGGCGAAATTATATAGGCCAGACTTAATAGGCGAGATTAGATAGGCCAGATTAAATAGGCGAGATTAGATAGGCGAGATTAGATAGGCGAGTCTCAATTGACGAGATTGGATAGGCAAGACTAAATAGGCGAGATTTTGATAAGCGAGACTAAATAGGCGAGATTAGATAGGCGAGACTAAATAGACGAGATTAGAGAAGCCCGACTAAATAGGCGAGATTAGATAGGCGAGACTACATAGGCGACATTAGATAGGCGAGATTAAATAGACGAGATTAGATTGGCCAGACTAAATAGGCGACATTAGATAGGCAAGACTATAGACGAGATAGGCGAGATTAGATAGGTGAGACTAAATAGGCGAAATTAGATAGGCGAGACTAAATAGGCGAGATTAGATAGGCGAGACTAAATAGGCAAGATTAGATAGGGCAGACTAAATAGGCGAGATTAGTTAGGCGGGATTAAATTGGTGAGACAAAATAGGCAAGATTAGATAGGCGAGACCAAATAGGCGAGATTAGATGGACGAGATTAGATAGGCGAGTCTCAATAGACGAGATTCAATAGGCAAGACTAAATAGGCGAGATTAGATAAGCGAGACTAAATAGGCGAGATTAGATAGACGAGAGTAAATAGGCGAAATTATATAGGCCAGACAAAATAGGCGAGATTAAATAGGCCAGACCAAATTGGCGAGATTAGATAGGCGAGATTAGATAGGCGAGTCTCAATTGACGAGATTGGATAGGCAAGACTAAATAGGCTAGATTATATAGGCGAGACTAAATAGACGAGATTAGATTGGCCAGACTAAATAGGCGACATTAGATAGGCAAGACTATAGACGAGATAGGCGAGATTAGATAGGCGAGATTAGATAGGAGAGACTAAATAGGCGAGATTAGATTGGCCAGACTAAATAGGCGAGATTAGATACGCGAGACTATAGGCGAGATGGGCGAGATTAGATAGGTGAGACTAAATAGGCGAGATTAGATAGGCGAGACTAAATCGGCGAGACTAAATAGGCCAGATTAGATAGGCTTGACTAAATAGGCGAGATTAGATAGTCGAGACTAAATAGGCGAGACCAAATAGGCGAGATTAGATGGGCGAGACAAAATAGGCGAGATTAGATAGGCGAGACTAAATAGTCGAGATTAGATAGGCGAGACTAAATATGCGAGATTAGATAGGCGAGACAAGACAAGTGAAACTAGATATACGAGACTAGACGGACGAGGCTACACAGAGGAGACTATGCAGACAAGATGAGAATCCAAAACATCACCAGACAGACAAGACCAGTCAGACAAGACCACCCAGACAAGACCAGACAATCAAGACTAGACAGACAAGATCAGACAGACAAGACTAAGCAGACAAGACCAGACTGACAAAGCCTTGTACGTTAAAAAGTGGCCAAAATTTAAACAAAACTAAATCAATTCGAAATTACATACACTCACATAGACACTGTCGCTAATCGTTTAAAATCAATAAATAACCACTAATTGGCCTCTCTGTGTCCTCGGCAAACATTCCAACAATTCGCTTGCAGCTGCGAAATTATTACAAATGTTACTGCCGTAGGTTTCTGCCGCTATGTTTATATTTTTTGACACGTGTTGATTGATATTTGCATAATGCCGCTTAAAATATCAATGTGCTTTCGCTACGGCCGTTTAGAATCGAACGAAATCGGAAGTCCATAGAATTCCATAAATATTAATTATTCAACGGCGCAAATGCACAAGAAAACCTGATTGCAACAGACGAGAAAGTTATTTAATGAGATAATCTATGTTTTAATAAACCAGTGTCCAGTTAACACCATATAGAATAAACTGGAGATTAGATATGATAATGTAATGCGTAATTGACAAGATATTGTAAATAAATAAATAACTATGTAGTTATTATAATAGGAAACGATATAAAGGAGATAAGATAAACAGCAGTAAGAAGAAGCAGGATAATCTTAATAATCCGACACATATAGGACCAAAAAAACGCCGGATTATCAAAAATTCCGAATTATCAGGATTAAAACAAAACTATCTATTTTACATATAAGTAAACGTGTGCATACAAAGAAAATATGTTCTAACTTAGAACAGATAGTAAGACAATTATAGAGTGGAGTTAGCTTGGTCAGAATCGCCAATCAAGATTTCAAAGTTAAAAGCAGGGTGTGTTGGGCAGACCTTCGCCCAAGAACACTGGATGGTGTCGTTTTTTTTTACTTTATTTTAGCTGTTCCGTAGGTTTATGTCCTGTGCGGGACAACGGAAAGAAAAGACACGTGTTTCTCCAGAGCGCCGGATTATCAAGATTATACTGCAATAGAAATATAAAGGAAACTATTTAGCTTGTTGATCATCCTATTGAGAAAACATCGTTATTTATAAAGTTTTAATAACATCCACTTTGGGACAGCTTTACTAATTAAATCAAGGGAGGGACACGGAAATCTTCTGTTACTCTTTAGCACACAGCGCTCTAGATGCATTGTGTGAGCCTTTCGCTACGTCAAAGCAAGTAACGAGAAAGGTCATTTTGGTCAAAGGTTACTTGCTTTCACATAATGCATCTAGAGCGCTGTGTGCTAAAGATTAACAGAAGATTTCCGTGTCCCTCCCTTGATTTAATTAGTAAAGCTGTCCCAAAGTGGATGTTATTAAAACTTTTCAAATTTGAGTAGGCATTGTCTAAGTGACTGTTATAAATAGTTGTCAATTAGAACATCGTTATTTATTATCATATATATTTAGATTTTAAGTAACTTAATGATTTGAGTAATCTATATTGGCTAATGAAAATAGATTAGCTAAATATTCATTAGGAAGATGATGACCATCATTAAATAATAAAGAAACAAACTTAAAAAATATTAATATTGAAATGCCAAACCGTATTATACAGAAAATATTTAATATAAATATATCAATAAGGAATCCAAATAGGTTTATTATCTATAATTAAGATATTAAATGAAACTTTTTCAGTCTCACTCGACATTATCAGATTATTACCCCGATAAAAACCATAATTGATATCCATTTAATATAAGAATTTATTTATTTAAAAAAATCGAAAAATATAATTGAGGAGAGATAGAATTTCATTTCTACATTAAAATCATTTTATCTTGCCCATTATTGCTTCTTTAATACGGATTATTGGTGAAATCGGTAATTGAAACCGCGTTAATGTTTCCTTGCAAATTTATTCGCAGCAAATTGAAATAAAGTTAAATTTTCAATTATGTAGGTGACATGGAAGGATTTGCTAGCGACGGATGTTCTCAAGGCGCTTCGGCTTCTTAAAAACACGTTCTTGGATTTAGCAATGCAAATAAAACGCGTAATAAATAATTTCCAGAAAAAAAAACGTGCAGTAAAAAGAAAAAGTTCGAATTCCTAACGCAGAAGCATTTATATTTTATGTTAAAGCGATGAATTTATATAGCCAAATTGTCAGATGTATAAATATTCGTGTGAAAGCAAACAAGAAAAAGCAATATCTGGAAGCCACCAGGCTGCGATTAAAAACTTTTTTTGTGGGCTCTTAATCGGCGACGAATTACAAATACGTTTATATTTACAACATTCTGGGGAATAAATAAAATTCGATAAACCGACACACGAATTATTATCGCAAACGCAACCGTAAATTAATAACATTCCGATTCAGATTGGATGAATATTGTTTCCTGGCCATAACTGAAACGGAATGTAAGAAAATTTATACACTCCCTCCGTTTCAAAAGAAGTGTTCGATTTAGAAATTATATTTGTTGCAAAATAAGTCTAATTTTATTAAAAAATATGCAAATTTTTATTTTCATAACTAAATTATAACATTAAATCGAAAACATTCCAAAATCAACACTAAATAAGTAACATTTAACAAAATAGTAACTACACGGAAAAAGTACACTTTAAAAATTACAGTTCAAATAGTAGCAGCGGCCTTACGAATACAAATTTGTAAAGATTACAGTCGCAAACTGTAATTTTTAAAATTTATTTTCTACTAAAACCGGAAACTGTAATTTTAACAAAAGCAATTTATAATTTTTACAGTTTCAAATTCGTAAGTTCGCTGCTACTATTTGAAACTGTAATTTTTAAAGTGTATTTTTTCCGTGTATAAACGGTGCAGATATAAAAGTTCCAGAAGTGCTTGTAGGGACTTTCACCAAAGTGGTGACCCCGACGTGATCTACATATTTTACAAGTGACGGTGGTAGCAACGTGCGCCAAGACACTCGCGACAAGCTATGGCGAATAACCACTCCAACGGGGCGCGAGTGAGACTGCCCGCATTTCTACCAGAGGACCCGGACCTCTGGTTCCAACTAACTGATTGGGCATTGAAAAACGCTGGTGTCACTACCAGTACCGAGAAGTTCGAATACATCGGTACGTCCCTCGAGCCGCGGTACGCTAAGGAGATCCGCGACCTACTTCTCGACCCACCAAAGGAAGCCGACGACCCGTATCAGAAGCTGAAGGACGAACTTATCAGGAGACTCGGAAAAACACAGCAACAACGGACACGGCAGTTTTTGGAGCGCGAGGACATCGGCGACCGAACTCCGTCACAATTTTTGCGACATCTGCAGCTACTTGCCGGCGAACACGGGGACCAGGACATCACCAAGGCCCTCTGGATGGACCGCCTCAACCCGGTCGTGCGGGCCTGCCTAGCGACGCAGCAAGAAAACACCTCCCTCGACGAGTTGGCCAGGATCGCGGACAACGTTTTGGACTCGATCGGGACCCTACAGCCGCGAAACCAGGTATCCGCAGTGTCATCTTCCCTCGAGTCGAAGATCTTAGAGCAATTGGCCGGCCTCCAACGACAATTGGCGGAGGTGCAGATAGACAACCGACGGGAAATCTCGGCCATTAGGTCAGAGCTCCAGCAAGCGCGCCGCAGCCGCTCAATCAGTCGAGACCGCTCGGATCGGTCACCGTCGAACCGCAACCGCTCAGGTTCTCGCCTTCCGGTCCAGTACGACGGAATGTGCTGGTACCATTACACGTTCGGTGACAGTGCGCGCAAATGCAGGCCTCCGTGCGAGTTAAACGCCGTCTTCACCGCGCGTTCGGGAAACTAAGCGGATCATCGTTTATGGCGGCAAGCGATGACTGCCCAAACGTACGCCGCTTGTTCGTGCCAGATCGCATTAGCGGCACGAAATTTCTGATAGACACTGGTTCGGATCTGTGTATTTTTCCCCGTAAACTTGTGCGTGGTCGCCGGACAAAGACGAACTACGAACTTTCCGCAGCAAACAACACGCCGATTACGACGTACGGCTCAGTGACAATGACATTGGATTTCGGATTGAGACGCGACTTCACGTGGAACCTTGTGATCGCGGACGTAACACGCGCGATTATTGGCGCCGATTTCCTGGCTCACTACGGCCTGCTGGTAGACATGCGAAACAAACATCTCGTAGATAGCCTGACGCAAGTCAAGACGACCGGAAATAGGCCGAGTTCGGGTAACATCGCAAGTGTCAAAATCGTCATCGGAAATTCTGAATATCACGAGCTTTTGCAGCGCTACCCAGAAATCACGCGACCCGACGGAGCATGCAAGGCACCAACAGTGAAACACAGCACCGTCCACCACATACACACGACGCCCGGACCACCTGAAGCCGCAAGACCGCGTCGACTTGCCCCGGACCGACTGTTGAACGCCAGAAAGGAGTTCGAGTCCATGCTGCGGTTGGGCATTTGCCGCCCATCTAAGAGCAGTTGGGCTTCACCTTTGCACATGGTGCCAAAGAAAGGCGACGAATGGCGTCCCTGTGGTGATTATCGGGCCCTCAACGCACGCACCATCCCGGATCGTTACCCCGTGCGCCACATCGAAGACTTCGCGCAGACGCTCAATGGGAAGAAGATCTTCACCTCGATCGATTTGGTAAGGGCATATCACCAAATTCCAGTCGCGGAAGAAGACGTTCCTAAAACGGCCATTACCATACCATTTGGATTATTCGAGTTTCCATCCATGAGCTTCGGGTTGCGAAACGCCGCGCAAACGTTCCAGCGGTTCATCGACGAAGTCCTCCGCGGTTTGGATTTCTGCTACGCTTACATAGACGACATCTTGGTGGCATCATCGTCCGAAGAGGAGCATCGTGGTCATCTGCAAATCCTGTTCGAACGCTTGCAGCAGTTTGGTGTCGTGATCAACCCCAACAAGTGCTGTTTCGGCGCGGCAACCATACAGTTTGTAGGGTACCGCGTCTCCGAGAGAGGAACAGAACCGCTTCCCGAAAAAGTTGCCGCGATCCGAGAATATGAGAAGCCGAAGACTGCCAAAGGACTACGGCAGTTCCTGGGGATGCTCAATTTTTATCGAAGGTTTCTACCCAGGGCTGCTAAAACACAGGCGAACATCAACGACCTTCTCAAAGGTAACATCAAGGGGAGCACGCCGATTCAGTGGAACAACGGAGCCGAGGCAGCCTTCATGCAGTGCAAGGAGGAACTGGCCACCGCAGCACTCTTGGCGCATCCTCGACCCGGCGCAGACCTGTCTCTGGTGTGCGACGCGTCGGACTACAGCATAGGCGCAGTCCTTCAACAACGAGTCGACGATCACTGGGAGCCGCTTGGATTCTTTTCAAAGAAGCTTAGTAGCTCCGAGAATAAATATAGCGCATACGATCGGGAGCTCCTAGCGATTTACTGTGCAGTTCAGCATTTCAGGCATATGGTCGAGGGCCGTCCGTTTACCATCCTCACGGACCACAAGCCGCTAATTTTCGCCTTCCGCCAGAGATCCGACAAATGCTCGCCACGCCAATTCCGTCACCTGGACTTGATTAGCCAATTTACAACCGACATCAGGCACATCGCGGGGCAAGACAACGTCGTCGCCGACGCTCTATCCAGGGTCGACGAGATCACTGTTCCAATGGACTTCGAGGCTCTGGCGACATCGCAGCAACAAGATCAGGAACTTCAAGGACTCTTGCAGGATGACAGCTCCGAGCTGGACTTGCGACAAATCCGCATTCCGGGTTCAGACGCCGCGATCTTCTGCGACGTCAAAACACCCACTGCCAGGCCTTTTCTCACGACGCCGTTCCGCAGGGGAGCCTTCGACGCCATCCACGGCTGTCTCATCCTGGGATCAGGGCAACAACGAAAATGATGACACAGCGCTACGTTTGGCCCTCCATCAACGTGAACTGTCGCACCTGGGCACGAGCTTGTATCCAGTGTCAGCAATCCAAGGTCACCAGGCATGTATCCGCTCCAGTCGGCTCATTTGCAGCACCTTCCCGCCGGTTCGAGCACGTTCATCTGGACCTGATCATCATGCCGTACTCGCAGGGATACAGGTACTGCCTAACCTGCGTTGATCGTTTCTCGCGATGGCCGGAGGCAATCCCTCTACAGGACCAGGAAGCCGAAACCGTTGCCCGCGCTTTCTACAACAGCTGGGTTGCACGTTTTGGCACACCTCTCCGGATCACCACCGACCAAGGCAGGCAGTTCGAGTCCCACCTGTTCCGCTGCCTCAACCAACTCCTAGGGACGACGCACCTGCACACAACGGCGTACCACCCAGCGGCCAATGGCATGGTCGAACGTTTTCATCGGCAGCTAAAAGGCTCCATCAAGTGCTTGCAGGCTACTCGGTGGACTGAAACGCTCCCAACGGTGCTACTTGGCATACGTGCAGCTTGGAAGGACGACCTACAGGCGACAACAGCCGAGATGGTCTACGGTCAGCCCCTTCGCCTTCCCGGAGAATTCCTGGTATCCCGGGCGATCCGAGAGGTCGACAACTCCGCTGAATTCGTGAAGGAACTTCGTCAACGCTTCGAGACACTCCGTCCAGTCAGTGGGTCCAGGCACGGTGAGCGCAGAATCTTCGTCTTTAAGGATCTCGTCACTGCTACCCACGTTTTTGTGCGCCACGACGCACCAAACGGACCTCTCCAACTGCCGTATGATGGTCCGTACAAAGTAATTTCTCGCACTGACAAGGTTTTCATTCTCTTGATGCGGGGAAGACACGTACCAGTTACGATCGATAGACTCAAACCTGCGTACATCATCGACGAGAACATCGAAAAACCAGAGCTGGAGAGCGACTCCGATGACGACCCTCCGGACGACGCGGGCGGAACCCAAGCTCCCATGCAACCAGCACCAGCACCATCGCTTGCACCCCAACCTGTGACTCCCAACACCGACCCAGGCCTCCGAACAAGATCAGGACGCCGCGTTAGATTCACCGAATTTTACCAGGCCGGTTTGAGATAAACCCTGTAACTTTGTAAATTATGCACTTGTATCGTTAATCACTAGCAGGGGGGTCCTGTAGGGATTTTCACCAAATGCTAATTGAGTTTCAAGTTCGGAACAAAGTACATTACGTAACAATGTTCCCTGTAAACGTAGATTGTCCTTGTTCATGTGGGGAAGCTTGTAATTCGTTGTGAGGCGTTGCCTCCTTTGTGAAGTATGGTCAATTCCATACACTTCTGCAATGTAATGAAAACATTGTCTACTTTCTGCGGTTATTTCGTCCCATTTGGTGGTTGAAAAATCATTCTTATGTTCCACCCAAGTTCAGTACCTACCAGCGCGAACAACTTCCCCATCATCAACACTGCCATGTGGTTTAGCATTATCTTGCTTTATTTTGTTTTACTACCAATAGGCCATTGCTCTTTTATCGCGGGAATAAATTTGTCTGTAACTGTTCGAAAATAGACTGATCGAGTAACTTCGATAGGCGGCGTCACTAAATTACCACATTGACGGTTTTTTTGAGTTTCGTTTTGCTGGTTCTTGCACTTAAAACGCCAAATACCTATTTTTTCATTAAAATCAGATTTTGTATGAGGATCGTACCGCGGTTGTGCAACAGTGGCATAACTTTGGTCAAAAAAATTTTACCTCATCAGGAGCAACATGAAAGTTAGTTTTCACTTTCGTCAAGTAAAATCATTTTTCGTCCACAAGAATGTACTCCCAACATTTCTTTAAATTGAGAGCGTTTTTAGCTAGCTGCGTAAAGATGGCCCCCCAAAATTGAAAAAAAAAATGGGATACGTTTGACCAAGATTTGACGATGATTGACCACCAAATAGTTTTGTTTGCCCAAATTCCATTCAAAAAATATTATAAAAAAAAATGATTAGGGGGCCTAGCACCCCAAAATGCTTTTTTTCTATATTTCATAGTGCCATCTTAAAAAACTTCGTTTGATCATGTTTGCCCACTATTTCTTTTAATTATTCTTTTTTTAAAAACCCCAGAATCGTTTTTTTTTTAATTTTTTATTGTTATTCTTTTATTGTTTTTTTTTTCGATTGGTGTTGAAGAACTTCGTTTGACCATGTTTGACCATCATTTTTTTATAAAACCAAAAAAGACTACAAACTAACGAAAACATTTCAATCAATACTCCAAAACAAAAGGTTTTATGTGGAATCCAAAGAAACGAATCCAAATCCAAAGAAACGGTCTCCCACAAGGAAGTATTCTGGCCTCTACTCTATTTGATATATACACCAATGACCAGTCTATAACAGAAAACGCCAAACACTACGTGTACGCTGACGACCTAGTTCTTACAGTTCAAGGTGAAACATTCGGGGAGATAGAGGTAAGATTGGAGAACGCAATGGAAACTTTGGTCAAATACTCATCATACCGAAACTCATCAAAAACCCAAGTAAGTACTTTCCATTTAAATACCCACAAGGCTCACAACTTAACGTGTCCTGGGAGGCCAAAGAACTAGAATAGGCCGAAACACCAAAAGTATCTGGGTGTAATCTTGGATAGAACACTAACTTACAAACAGCACTGTCACAAAACCAGACAAAAAGTATTCGCTAGAAATAGGCTTGTACAATAACTAGCCGGAAGCAAATGGGGTGCAAAACCTCAAGTCTTGAGAACATCCTCGTAAGCCCTCTGTGTTTCAACTGCAGAATATGCCTGCCCAGTCTGGTGCAGATCAAGCCATGCAAAACAGGTCGACATCGCCTTAAACCAAACTTGCAGTATTTTTACTATTTTAAACCAATTGTACAAAGCAGCGGGCTTCGCAGAACCAAGTGAAAGATGAATGGGTATAGAGCAAGTAGAAAAATTTAAGAAAACCTTCAACGATCGCCATGTCCTTTATGGCCAAGAACAGCAACGGAAAAGGCTCAAATCAAGGAAAAATGTTCTTCAATGTGCCACCGTGGAACAACTTCCCTATCAACGAAAGCTGCTGTTCAGGGACAAATTTGGACTGGAAGACATGGAGAACGCTAAACGGAATACGAACCGGCGTGGTGCCCGTAAAAACAAACAAACTAGAGGAAAATTGGGGAAGAATAACAATGCCTTTGAGAATGTGGGGAGATACAAAACATGGGCCACCGGCTGGGATGCACATTATGCCCTGCAACGTGCTCCATCGATTGCAAATGAAACGGCCATAGACGTAGCTCGGTACTGGGCAGAAAAACTTTGAATGGAATGATTTCGAATTCGAAAAAGTAAAAGTAAGTCTCCCGTAACCTAATCGTCTTCCAGCTTGACAAGCAAGGTAGCATGTTTCATAGATATATTGAATCTAGCTTGAATATCTAGAGCAGTGGTTCTCAAACTTTTTTTGCCTCGGTACCCTTGTCGAGCTGAAAAAATCTCGTGACACCCTTGGGGTCGTCCATTAATCACGGAATGTTTTTTAACAACTTTTTAAAGTTTGTCATGTTCATCTTTCCAAAGTGAACCGTTTTTGCAAAATAAATTTATTTGCAAACTTCTTACTGCGTTTTCCATTTAAACCCATGTAAATTGAAACTCGAAATTCAGAGAAGGGTACCTCTCCTTAGAAGAAAAGAATTTTGCATTTTATATTTTTTACTTTTGTGACTAAATCGAACGATTTTACAAAATTTGCAAGGAATACTTATTTGTAGACACAGACAAACTACATACGGAGATCCCGGTCATAATTTTCTATTTTGACGCGTTGGTGAGAAAAAAAAGCCAAAAACCTGAAAGGAAGGACCTGAAAACCTTGAAGGAACTGGAATGAGCATAGCAATCACCACATCTCATATTAGAGGTATTCCACATTCAAAAAGTAGACAACTTAAAGGATCGGCACGTTACGATGTTGGAAGAGCATTGAACAAAAAAAGCGTCTTTATGGCGCAAAAAAGCTACAAAATGCATGGATTTTGGCGACCCTACTCCCAGCTACATTCCCGATGCTGGTGTTTTGAGAAAACTGCGCGAAGAATAACTGCGCCATAAATCAGGCCTTGCCACAGAAAAAGGTCTTGACGTTATAACTTCCTTGTACCACATGAAGTAAGAGGGTGAATTTGGTGGATGTATAAAAGAAATTGGACTCGACGAGTTTTACTGCATATACGCTTCACCTTTACAAATTGCTCTCTACAAATCCATTCAGTCATCAAATCCATTAGAAAACCTACCGGAGAAACGAAATGTTCTTTCTTGTATCAAATGGTTATATGAGGTGAAGAAGAAATCAACCCCATTTTTCAAATGATTTCAGCCAGGCATAACACAATCACAATCGAATATTGGTTGAAAACATTTTTTAAATTAGCAGATCACGTGCCAAACGAAGTTTCAAGTGATTTGTCGTTTGGACGTGTATATATCAGTATGTTTCGAGTGGTTGCATAATGAGAACCTCCAACATCGGTTTCAATGTTTCGTTCGACTGGATATCGCCCACTTCATTAAGATGATCTGCCGGAAGAAAGTTTTTAATGGAAAATAAGGAAACTTGAAAGACTTTTACGTCAGATGCCTTGGAGTCATGAAAATTTGTGAAACATTGCAAGAATTCGAGAATCTTCTACTCGCCGTTCTTGTAGTTGCTCTAAGCGAATGCGATGGTCAGGATGAAATGGGAGTTGACATTGTCAGTAAACAAAGGACATAATTCTTTTCGACAGGATTAAAACGTTCACCTGCAAGGAACAAGACTCATCGATAGAAGATGGAGAGCAGTGTATCGACGAATAGCCTTCTGAAGTTGAGAGAGATATACCTTGTTTCTTAGAAAGCATTCAGATTTGGGCTGAAAAAGAGGGGAAACATGTTCCATTTTTGATCGACCAGACGCTTATTATCTTCCGGAAATTATTGAACCTCCATTGAAGTTGGCCCGATTCTGAATGAAATCTTTTCTAATGAAACAGAAATTCGGGTCACAATACGATGCAGGGAGTTCAGCGTGCAGGGATGTTGAGCGTACTTAAATAATTTGAAAAACATTGGCGACGTTGCCGGTCCAATTCGCGGGGATAAATTTATCCTCAATCATATGCGTTCCATCGAAGCGACAAGTAAATTGGAGCGAGCTGCTTTGCAAAAGAAAACGTTATAAATTCATTCAGAAAATTATTCAAAAATCCAAATAGAACGTAAAATTTCTACAAGAGAACGATTCCTTATTTCAAGAAAATAATTGGAAAGGAAAAATACAAAACTCGATGGTATTATTGAGGAATAATTATTAACCAGCGTGGACACAAATATAGAAAACCTTTCGACCCTTTCATCCGCTGGTCGTAACAGATCGATTCAACAAAGTTCTTTGCAATCAACAAATCAAGATCCCAAAAAGCCGTTAGTCTCACCAGAAGATTCACATTTTTCTTCTGTGGATTTTACACAGACAATACCGGAAATCAATACCATTCCACAAATCGGAAGAAGACGAAGAAAAAATCAAGAGGAAACTTGGACAAAAAAAAACAAAGAGGAAAATTTTTGACACCGTGCTTCTAGACAAAGTACGACTCATTCATGATCGACCAATGAAAATCGACAAGCCTAAGATGATTTAAGAAATGGCGGAATTGTGGGATCAGTTTGGATTGGACAAAGATTGATACAACTGAAAAGCAATTGCCCGTTTGATAGCAGTGTTGAAGTTGCAAAGATAGCTTACACAGATAATGAATTGTTTCAAGAATATTTGCAAAATTTGGAAGAAAATTATTTCTTTCATAAAAACATACGCATCGGATGGACCAACTTCCAGAATTTAGAACGCAAGGGGATCATTTTTGCAGGCATATTCAAGGAGTACAATGGCGTCCTTAATTGCCAAGCAAACATCAGCAATCCTATCGGAAAACTATTTGTTGTAAATCCAACTGAAAAAAAAAATAAAAAATAAAAGAAAACTTTTGTTTCAGTACTGACTTTGATGTACTGATATATTTATAATGTGCTTCCAGTACGGAAAATACAAGGATCTATTTAAATTTATGTATTGCACAATTTTTCACCTCTTATGCTGTAAAAAAGCAATGGTGGGCAAATATGTTTTCATTAATTTTCGAGCTTTACCCATTTTTTGGTCCTTATCAATTCTCCATGAAATCTATTTCTTTCAATTAAACAAAACAACTTTTTTAAAATAAAACACTATTAAAAACGATTTTGGGGCTCTTAAGAATATTTTGAATTGAAAAAAAAATTATGGTCAAACATGGTCAAATGAATTTCTTCAACACCAAACGAAAAAATAATAAAAATAAAAAATATATTATGGGGTTAAAAAAAAATAATTAAAAGAAATAGTGGGCAAACAAGGTCAAACGAAGTTTTTTAAGATGGCATTATCAAATATAGAAAAAATGCATTTTGGGGAGCTAGGCCCCCAATCATTTTTTTATAATATCTTTTGAACGGAATGTGGGCAAACAAAACTATTTAGTGGTCAATCTTACGTGAGGGTGTATGGGGGGCAATGTAGGAGTAGCACCTTTACATTGGAAACGGCCACACCAAGCATTTGCATAGGTGGTTTTCAAGTACTGGGCTCCACAATGTCCTCAGCTCTCACTTGTTGGCTCCAAGCGCCACACCCTGGTAAACTGCGTTGGTCCGCAGACTAAACCAAGTGAGGGTATTACCGAAAAACTACCGGTATAAGTAGTTGTATCTTGTTGACCAACAGCTTAGGGTGGATGAGTTAAGAAGAATTAGGGCACCTCTTTGCTCTGGGGCTAGGAAACTGACCCCAAAGGCGGAAGAACCCAATTGCAGGGTCAACGGCATAGGGATGCAGAAGGCCCCGAGAAACCACTGCAGTAAAGCCCATAATGGGATTCTCTAGTATAACTATCACGGCATCATGACAATCAAAACAGAATATTCCGGAGTAAAAAGTCCCCCGATCGGATCTCCGGGGGGGACAGTTTTGAAGAATGAGGCGACGAGAAAAAAACTACGATCAGACGTACACATGAGATTAGGCACATGGAATGTAAGAACGATGGCACACCCTGGAAAAATCTACAACGCTATCCAGGAGATGGAAAGAATGAACATAAAAATAATGGGAATAAGTGAGATGCGATGGAATGGATTCAATTATAGTGATATTGGAGATCATCGTATCTACTACTCTGGAACAACAACCGAAGAGAAAAAACATGGTGTGTGGATCATTGTTAACGGATCAATAGCTAAATGCGTGACAAATTTCGTGCCAATCTCGGAAAGATTAATGCTGCTTCAGATGGATGCCAGACCTGCCAAAATCAATATAATACAAGTATATGCACCAACATCTGATACAAGTGATAAAGATGTAGAAGAACTCTATGCAAAAATAACTGAAATA
Organism: Phosphuga atrata; assembly: GCA_944588485.1. NCBI lineage: Eukaryota > Metazoa > Arthropoda > Insecta > Coleoptera > Silphidae > Phosphuga > Phosphuga atrata. The sequence goes on from OX155901.1 coordinate 6,457,664, forward strand.
CTGAAAGTACTACCAAAGCAAGACCTGACAATAATAATGGGAGACTTTAATGCTAAAATTGGTAGAGGACGAACAAACGAGTATATAGGTCCATATGGTCTGGGAGAAAGAAACGAAAGAGGAGATCTGTTGAGCATATTTGCAGAAGAGAACGAATTTGTGATAGCAAACACTTGGTACAAGCTTCCAGCAAGAAGACTATATACATGAAAAGCACCTGGAGATACTCCCAATAAAATAATCCGAAACCAAATTGACTACATTCTAATTAATAGAAGACATAGAAATAGTTGCACTTCCGTAAAAACATATCCAGGAGCCGATATCCAATCAGATCATAACCCTGTGGTTGGTGTATTCAAAGTAACAATGAAAGCCATAAAAAGAAAAAACAATATAAACAAATACGATCTACGTAAGCTTAAAATACCAGCAATAGAGGCTCGAGAACTGATTAACAGCAAATACAGAGTAGTACAAGAAGATGGGGACTTTGAAAAGGAAATTGAGTTATTGGTCCACACTGTTAAGGATGTTAAAGAAGAACTTTTGAAGGCTGATAAGGTTAAAAGAAAATCATGGATGACGGATGAAATTCTGTATCTTATGGAAAAGAGAAGATCGTTAAAAAACAGCAACAATACGAGAGAATATGCAGAAATAAAGAGGAGTATCAGAGATAAAATCAGAGAAGCCAAGGAGAACGAACATATAGGTCAATGCACAGAGATTGAAGAACTACAAGACAAGTACTATAGCTTTAACGTGCACAGAAAAATTAGAGACATGACAAGCAGAACAAAACCGACAACGATAAATAAATTGGTGGATGGCGAAAGAAAACTGATCATTGACACAGGTGACATAAAGGAAACATGGAGAAGATATATTGAACAACTGTTTCATGATACTAGAGCGGAACCTCCATCCATAAACAACTCGGACGGACCGGAGATCCTGATGGATGAAGTAAAGCAGGCAATAAAAACAATGAAAGACGGTAAAGCACCTGGACCAGATGAAATCCAATCGGAATTCTTTAAACTACTGGATGACGACAGGGTAAAAAATCTGACAAAAATATTCAACCAAATTTATAACTCTGGAAATATACCACAAGAATGGCTAAAGTCAGAATTTATAACATTACCCAAAAAACCAAAAGCAAAGAAGTGTGAAGAGTTCAGAACTATAAGTCTCATGAGTCACCTTCTCAAATTATTTTTAAAAATAATTCACAGAAGAATTTATAGAGTTTGCGAAGAACAAGTATCACCAACTCAGTTTGGTTTCAGAAATGCGATGGGCACACGAGAAGCATTATATTGCACGCAAGTACTATTTCAACGGTGCAGAGATATGAACTGCGACATTTTTGCCTGTTTTGTTGACTACCAGAAGGCTTTCGACAGGGTCAAACACCAAAAAATGATTAACATCTTAAAGGAAACTGGGATGGACGGCAAGGATCTACGAATTATTACGAACCTCTACTGGAACCAAAAAGCCGTAGTGAGAGTAGAGACAGAAAAGACCGAACAAATAGACATAATGAGAGGAGTGAGACAAGGATGTATATTGTCCCCTCTTATTTTTAACATCTATTCTGAATACATATTTAAAGAAGCTCTGGAAGAGTGTGAAGCTGGCATCTCTCTCAATGGCGAAAAAATCAACAACATACGATATGCAGATGACACAGTGATGTTTGCAGATAGTATAGAAGGACTACAACATCTAATAAACAGACTTGTAGAAAAGAGCACAGAATATGGCTTGGATATTAACATCAAGAAGACAAAACTTATGGTCATCAGCAAGTCCTATATTGAAAACTGTGAACTTACTGTCAATCAAGAGCCAATCGAACGGGTGGAGAGGTATACATATCTTGGCACAAATGTTAATGATCGGTGGGATCACTCTCAGGAGATAAAAATTCGCATTGAAAAGGCAAGATCTGTTTTTACCAAAATGCGATCTGTACTAACAAGCCACAACCTAACAATGACTACAAAGCTGAGAATGATGAGATGCTATGTGTTTTCGGTTCTTTTTTACGGAATGGAATCGTGGACACTGACAGAAGCCACCAGCAAAAAGTTAGAGGCATTTGAAATGTGGATATATCGCAGAATGCTGAGAGTCTCCTGGAGGGATCGAATAACCAATGATGAGATCCTCCATAGAATGAACAAGGAGAGAGAGGTTCTAAACACAGTCAAGTGTAGAAAGCTAGAATATCTTGGCCACATCATGAGAAACGAAGATAGATTTCATTTGCTGCAGAAGATTATCCAGGGAAAGGTGGCAGGAAAGAGGTCAATCGGCGCCAGACGAATATCTTGGTTGAAAAACCTAAGAACCTGGTTCGGCATGACGACAACAGAACTTTTCCGTGCCGCAGTGAATAAAGTCATCATAGCCCAGATGGTTACCAACGTTCGGAACGGACATGGAACTTAAAGAAGAAGAAGTGGTCAATCATCGTCAAATCTTGGTCAAACGTATCCCATTTTATTTTTTTATTTTTTCAATTTTGGGGGGCTATCTTCGTGCAGCTAGTTTAGCTTACACTTCTTGTTCTTCTCTTGCAATAGAAAAGTTTTAAGCTTCTGGAAACTCTACTTCAACACCTTCGTGTAAGACTTAGATTCACAGATCACGAAGTATTGAACTTTGTGATAGTGGAATTTCTCGAACTTTATTAAGGATTAATTCCCGATTTTTACATTTTCTTCCTGAATTTTCTTTTTTCTTAGATTTCACATTAGCTACTTAAGTTCTGGAATCATAAAATGTTGTTGTTCTATTCCCAATACGATTAATGGTTTTTCTGAAAATCCACACTGTTGCGCTTAATGGCACCATATTCCAGTTTACCATTGTGCAAGCATTTGAGCAAAACTACTTGCAGCTATTTAAATTTGGTTTTTTCAATTTTTGAATAGTTTTTGCCATAACGACAGTAATATTTATCCTTAAATAAATTCTCGCGGACAAAAAAACAAACTAATAATTGTTAAAAAATTCTACCCGTTCACATTTTCCACGCTTAATTTAAATAATTAACTGCTGATACATATAAATTCATTGTTTCAATTTCCATTAAAAACACTTATTTTGGAACGGAGGGATTATACGGTAAAAAAAATATTTGGCTACATTATACAATTTTAAGGTTTTAGATAAGATTTTAGACAAATATAACATTTCATCATTAATAAAAATTCCACATTTTTAATAGAAATAAATCTTTATTGCTGCATAAAGAGGAGGCAACTTTCAAATGACAATATTTAGTCTCCTTTTTGGTCTACTTCAAAATCAGTGGCGGTTTCAATGGCGAGGTTCAATCGGGTAGTTACCCCTCTAAGACTTTTTCGCTTAGTGTTAAAAATTACCCATATTCAAATATGGGGGGTGGGTTCAAACCCCCCCGAAATATGCAAAATATAACATAAATATTATATTGAAATCAGTTGGGACGAGTAGAGATGAAGTTTAGGAACTCTTGTGTGTCAGTTTTAGAAAGTAAATTGGAGCATTTCTGCAAGCCCCCCGCCTCCCCCCTTCCATTATTTTCTAAAAAAGTTTGGGAAACGCAGGTTAGCATTTATACGAGATTTTTTTTAAACTGATAATTTTTATTAATCCATGGAAATTTTGAATTGAACAAATGATTATATACATTATTATAGAATAAAAAATATCACATCAAAAATCGATTTTAAAAAGTTATAGAACCTATTACAGAAAGAAACATGGAACAAAATATTAAATGAATATGATCCTCAACTCGGGACTGATCTCTTCTTTAAATAAGAAATTTAATGACATTATCGATAACTCCAAAAGTACAAAATTATGGCAAAAATAAAACCGTAGATAAACAAAGGGATAATAGTATATATAAGAAACTAAAACCAATTAAAAAATCAACTGCAACAACAAGCAATTTTGATATGAATTGCAACTAAAATACAAAACCTACAGAATAGACCTTTTTACGGTTAGTTAAGCGCATGCGCGTCCGATTTGTATCGGGCACATTTTATTCTTTTCACTGGTTATTAGTCAAAAAAGTGCCCGGAAACATGGCGGAAATTGGAAGAAGTGCACAGTAGGGAAAGATCCTTCGTTCTGGCGCCACCTCCACCTCTGACATGCGCATGCGCGATGACCTTTGACCCCTAACCCAACCTTGACCTTGACCCCTGACCTTGACCTCGGACATCCGGTTTCGACTTCCGGTTTCGACTTCCGGTTTCCGATTTCGACTTCCGGCCGCCATTTTCGGAACTTCCAGATGCGCGGGAAAATTCAAAATATAGACGCGAGGCGGGGAAATTCAAAATTAGACCCTGTTGAGACAAATAGGTGTGAAGTTGGTTGCATACATCAACGGGACTAAATACATGAGACTAGACAGACGAGGCTAGATCCATGAGACTAAATACATGAGACTAGATAGGCGGGGCTAAATACATGAGACTAGATACATGAAACCAGATACATGGAGCCAGACAGACGAAGCTAAATACATGATACTAGACAGATGGGGCTAGATACATGAGACTAGATAGACGGGATTAGATACATGGAGGCTATATACATGGGGCTAGATAGACGGAGCTAGATGGATAAGGTTGTAAAATAAAGAAAACTCCACATAAAATTTATGATTTTATTAAATTCTAATAATAATACATTTAAATTTACATCAAAACATTTAAATACTTATATAAACATTTCTTGCAATACATATAGAATAGTCGCTAATATGATTTATACATACAATGGTTCATTTTAATTAAATTTTTAAATTAATTTTCGAACTATCCCCGACAAAGGGGTGTATTCAACGGCAGCTTCACATAAAATAAGGCAATAGGCTCGAGTGTTTGGTTTGAATGCTTGCGTAGCTTCAAATTCAATTTTTAAATCAACAGCAGATGATTTAATACTCTCATTTTGTTTAGATACATCAAACACAAAAAGAACATGATCTTTGAATTGAATCATATCTAATATCGGCTCATTTCTGCGTTCATAGTAACTGCTTTGGAAAGTGGCATACATGTAATAAAGTTGTGCATAATCACCACTATCCATATTAAGATTTAAGCGTTCATATGGATATGAATCCGAGTTTAGGTCAATTTTCATATTTCGCAGCGATGCATTATCAAATTCGGACGCGTTTTTTACATGAGCATCTCTTCGCCCCTCTTGCAGTGCAATTATAACGTATCGAGGCTTCTCCAGAGTTGTAGATGTTTTTACAGACCATATATCTCTGTCGGTATTTTTTAGAGCAGGTAGTTCATGCAACTCCCACCTACGAAACGGTATTAATATCGGTTTATCTTCTTCGAGTGTATCCAATACATTCAATCGAGCTTCGTCGTTGAGTTGGATATGGGGAATTCGCCAGTAAATTTGATCAATATTGAATCTTATATTTGCATCTCCTTTGTAGCAGTTCACGTCAGTTCTAGCTCGTAGTAGAATTAATTCCTGCTTTACATTAATTAACATTTTTGTATAATCCTCAGCAAAACCCAATAAATATTTCAATGGAATTAGAGCATAGAACTTTCTGTTATTATCAAAGTATGTAACATTTGTAGCATTTTCAGCCCAGCCGCAAAGGTCGAGTATATGTTGATCTCGCTTGGTGTTGGAGAGTAATCCTTTCATCGTGCTTGTAATTCCTACATCTCTATTCTTATCTACTTCAACTCCATTCAATTCATAGCGAATTTCATCAAACAAAAACGCATATGCGTTTTTCACAAGTTCAAAGTTGTGTGTAGTTGCAGGTGGAATGAGTTTCGGAAAATTAACGGTTCCGCTTACATAAATATAACTTTCGCTAGGATAAGTGTAAATATCCTGGTGTTGGATCCTAATACGAATCTCATCATTGTTTCCATAATTTTGAGCTATAGGATAATACGTGTGAAATTCACTCTTTGTAATAGTATCCTCATAGTCAACTTTGGAGAATATATCTATTTTATCCATACTGTCGCTTTAACTTATATCCTAGAGATAATAGTTTATTTTTGAATATAGGTGTTAACTCTTTGAGATGTAAATGTCGAGTGGTAGAATTGTCCGAAACAACCGCTTTTATACGTTTTCCGTGAAAATTAATTCCCATCTCTCTCTCTTTCTCTCTCTCCCTCTCGCTCTCTCCCTCACATAATACTCTGCAGCTCTAATCGGTTATGTGTAGCGTGGGGTCACATAGACCTCACACCCTGTTTAGCGTGGGGTCACATAGACCTCACACCCTGTTTAGCGTGGGGTTACATAGACCTCACACCCTGTTTAGCGTGGGGTCACATAGACCTCACACCCTGTTGAGCGTGGGGTCACATAGACCTCACACCCTGTTTAGCGTGGGGTCACATAGACCTCACACCCTGTTTAGTGCGGGGTCACATAGGCCTCACACCCTCATTGATGCAAAGAACTCTGCACGATATAAATAGGGTTGGATAGCATTTATAATTTAGTGTTAACGCTGGTGTTTTACTATCAAGATGGGGATTGTATTTGGCGAGAAGCATGCCCGTAATAAAACCATCTATTGGACTCCACTTAGAATATCTCCTAGTTTATCACCATCATATGAGACGCTTCCTAGACGTCAAAAGAATAAAGTTGAGAGTTTTAATGGTGACTATGATAATAATAGAGAAAAATATGCACATCTTCCTGATTCAATAAACCAATCAGCTGTTTGTTCATCCAACGCTAAAGATAGTGAACATTCCCTCAAAAAAACGGATGCTAAATGTCAAAAGAATAAAGTTGAGAGTTTGAATGCACATGTTCCTGATTCAATAAACCAATCAGCTGTTTGTTCATCCTATGCTAGAGATAGTGAACATTCCCTCGAGAAAGCGGACGTTAAAAGACGGTGTGTTGGTTGTTATAAAGAAAACCGAATGATATTTGGAAGACAAAAGGCCTCAAGTAAAACTAGTTGTGTAAAGTTTCGCTGTAATATGTGTGCAAGTCATTATTGCTTAAGCTGCTTCTTCCGAACGCATAACATATCCAAAGCATGACCACTATTTGTATTTAAATGTATTGATGTAAATTTAAATGTATTATTATTAGAAATTAATAAAACCATAAATTTTATGTGGTGTTTTCTTTATGTTACAACCTTATCCATCTAGCTCCGTCTATCTAGCCCCATGTATATAGCCTCCATGTATCTAATCCCGTCTATCTAGTCTCATGTATCTAGCCCCATCTGTCTAGTATCATGTATTTAGCTTCGTCTGTCTGGCTCCATGTATCTAGTTTCATGTATCTAGTCTCATGTATTTAGCCCCGCCTATCTAGTCTCATGTATTTAGTCTCATGGATCTAGCCTCGTCTGTCTAGTCTCATGTATTTAGTCCCGTTGATGTATGCAACCAACTTCACACCTATTTGTCTCAACAGGGTCTAATTTTGAATTTCCCCGCCTCGCGTCTATATTTTGAATTTTCCCGCGCATCTGGAAGTTCCGAAAATGGCGGCCGGAAGTCGAAACCGGAAACCGGAAGTCGAAACCGGAAGTCGAAACCGGATGTCCAAGGTCAAGGTCAGGGGTCAAGGTCAAGGTTGGGTTAGGGTCAAAGGTCATCGCGCATGCGCATGTCAGAGGTGGAGGTGGCGCCAGAACGAAGGATCTTTCCCTACTGTGCACTTATATTACACACAAAACTAATATTATTATTTATATAACGTCTTCGAATTCAGCACTATCACCTTGTAGAACCACGTAAAGTAATTTAAAGTATCTGCATTGTATTGCCGCTGCTCTTATTGAATGTATCGTTCATGTTACTGTTTGTATAATATGCTGAAAAGGAATTATTTTTGAGCATAATACTTCTTGAATTCAATGAATAATGCAATGATATGATACAAACTTTGAAAATATCGGGACTTTCTTACATAGCGCAATGAAACCATTGTTCACTTTTATTGCAGGCGCGCCTATGTTGTAATTGCAGACCATTTTTCTGAATGTACAAAATTTTACTGTCGGAAACCAGATTGCCTGCGGGTACCACAATGCCGGCCAATGATCTAAACCAGGAGTCGGCAAAGTGTGACTCGCGAGTCAGATGTGGCTCTTTTGGTATGAGCTTATGGCTCTTAGGAACCCAAAAACTCTTGGCTTCTTAGAAACAGAACTGTCCCTTTTCAGAAGTCTTACCACTCAGCACGGATATCGGTTGTTTCTCTTAGTTATTGTGTCTCGCAGTAAAATCAGTGCACAAACTTGTGCTTTTTTGTAGATAATTCAGAAACTCTTTAATTTCAAACTCAAAAAACGGCTTCGAATAACAATAATTGACAAAGCCGATCGACATAACGAATTCCAAACTGAATGGACTGAATCGTTTGCGTTTGTACCTAACGCAGCTGATCTTCCAACTTATCTTATTTGGTTTGAAACACTAGCTTCTTCTTCTTCTGTTGTCTTACATGTCAGTAAACTTTTTGATTCCGGTCCAGTTCCTGATGTTCCCAAGCCATGATAGCTATTTACGTCCGATGCCTCTTCTGCCTTCTATCTTTCCTTCGAATATGAGCTGGGGAATTCGATATTTTGGCCCCCTTAGTATGTGACCCAGATACCCTATCTTGCGGTGCTTTATGGTATTAAATAGTAATCTCTCCACTCCTGCCCATCTCAGTACCCCCTCGTTGGTAATGTGGACCCATGGGATACGGAGCATTCTTCTGAGTGTCCACATCTCGAACGCCTCGATCTTGTTAATGGATGCTACCCTACACCTATGTGCGACAAGTTGTCCTCTTTGCTCGCTATATTTCATTAGATGGATCCAAAGAAGAACTTCTGAGATTATTGCCTCTCAAGGGTCAAACACGAGGAGAAGATGTTGAAAATGCAGTGACCGAATGTCTGAAGAATAATCAGATCCCACTTATTAAAATTGTGTAAATTGCAACAGATGGAGCTAAAAGTATGGTAGGTAACAAGGATTTGTCACAATTTTAAAATATTTTTTTCATTGCATTGCATAATTCACTAGAAAGCACTTTGCGCACAAACATTTCCAGAAAATATTGGCAAAGTTATGGATTTGGTAGTTCAGGTCACCAATAAAATTATCGCATTTTTTCATGTAAGGCGCTAAATCAAGATCAAAGTCCAAAATATGACTTTATGAAAAAAAAATCATCGGTGGCTCTTATTAATAAAATTTTAAATTATTTTATATAGAAATTTGGATCCTAAGTGTATAGAGTTACACCCTGTTACGACCCCTGATCTAAACCATTAATCGACGAAGTTATTAAATTTTCAACTGCTCTAGTAGGAATTGTAACAGGAACTCGGCCGGGCATGGAATGATGTACCCGACATAGATTGCAATACGCTATGAAGAAGGCTTCTTTTTGAACGGTTGGCCCGATCGGGTGAATAGTCAGGCACAAGTTCAGTCACTCGATTCGGTAGTCCTTCGGTAGCTTCACGTTCGTCGCTGTAGTCCATAGACTGTAGGTTGTTAAGGGGGATTAATGCATCCGTGGTGAGTTCTAACCCAGTGGGACTTATTAGTAACTTATTATTTAGTAACAAGTAATTTTGGAGAAAAACTTAAATATTTGCAGTTGGGTGACTGAACTGGTGCCCGACTATTCATCCGATCGAGCCAATCGTACAAAAAGAATCCTTCTTAGCGCATTACATTCTATATCATATCTATAATCTATAGCATATACCATATCTATAGTTGGTGTGTAAATTGTTCGGAGAGATTGAATTATTACTCGAGAAGTTTCAAACTGAATTTTTACGATTGTCGATTTGATAAGTTGATATTTCAGAAACAGTTGCAGATAATCAATAACGCATTGCGACATCGTTTTTAGAAGGTCATTTTCCTGTTAACACACTTAGATTGTCTGCGGAAAGTACATTACTTTCCAAGATCTCTGCTCCAGCGCCGACATTTCTTAAAATTCTACTCAATTTTAGCAGGCGATAGTGAACTGAAAGAGCTAGTGAAAAATAATTGCATATTTGTAAACAGCAGCAAAAATGCTTTCGTAAACGTTTTTTAATTTTGCTATAACTCAAAAATAACGATTTTCGCAAAACGATGTTCATGCATAGCCGTTTCCGTTATATTTCGGGAGATATGATCTGAAATTTCGGGCAAATTATTAAGTCGAGCTGAGAACTGGAAAACCAATTGATTTTTTGCAGGAAATCTAAGTGTGTCCGCACCGAAATGAGCTCCTGAAAACGATGCCGCAATTCGTTTTTAATTAGCTGCAACCGTTCACGAGATATAGAATCATTAAGTCATTAGAATCAATAAATTGTGGAAAGAAAGAATCATTAAATTGTGGCAAATTTAAATTCAGAATTTCGCAATCAAAACTTGAATCGTTCCAAACAATTTACATATCGTTTAGCTTGTGTTGTCGTCTAGTTTCAGTGTGCCGAAAATGGTTTAGTTGGGATTTGTAGTTTGAGAGATATTTGTGAAAACCCGGACGGCGAAAACGAAGAGACGGCATATTACAGCGAAAACTATATACCTTGTAATTAATATATCTAGTGCGAAATAAACTAGAAAATCGTTGTCAGAACTTTTTCGTGTTTCACGATTTCGTTCCGGTAACCAAAAATAAATCGCGACAAAATTTTCCAAAAACAAACCAAATTTTTTTCCATCATTTCGATCGAAAAAAATGTGCTTTTCGGTTTTTTCTCAAGAACGGTAAACAGCAACAAAATCATTTTCGGCACAAAGAAACTACTCGACAAGCTGCATCGTTTTTTAGCAGGTCATTTTCCTATTAGCACACTTATCAGACACAGATTATCTGCGGAAAATTCATTAGTTTCCAAGATCTCTGCTAAAGCGCCCAAATTTCTTAAAATTCTACTCAATTCTAGCAGCCGATAGAAAACTAAAAGAGCTAGAAAAAATAATTTGCATAATTGTAATGAGCAGCAAAAATGCCTTCAGAAACGTTTTTAAATTTGCTATAACTCCAAAATAGCGATTTTTGGCAAATCGATTTTCTTGCATTTTATCGTTTGATCTCCCGGTTCGATGGTATTCTATCTGGATTTATGCCTCCTAGGAATATGACATACTTTTCCCACTACTTTTGGGCGGCTGAACTGTTTGGTGAAAACTAGAAGTCTCTGTGATAAGCCGTTCATAGGTTATGGCATGCGAGAGTGTATTTCCAACTTTGTTGGTGCATGTGCGAGGTATTTTCGAAATTTTCTGCAGCAAAATTGTTAAACAATGGGTTTGCTTTTTTGTTTGAAGAAATTCAATAAGAACTCTCCTCAGCCTCCGGTATCACCATAGAATTTACAGTCACTTTAAAATGTTTTCTATAATTTTTATTTTGTTATGAAAAAAAAATCACTTCACATCAAGTTTTTAATACCGAGGTCTTGATTGTATTAATTTTATTTTTATTTATTTGTTTATTTATATATATATATATATATATATATATATATATATATATATATATATATATATATATATATATATATATATATATCACTCATGCACAATAGTACTATCTTGGTGCACGTTTTTTGGTACGACAAATTGTCAATAATAGTTGTATTTTACATAACTTGAATAAAGCAGGCAAATATTCAATATCGCTAGGTTATTAAAATAAACAAATAAATAAAAATAAAATTAATACAACCAAGACCTCGGTATTAAAAACGTGATGTGAAGTGATTTTTTTTTTCATAACAAAATAAAAATAAAAATTATAGAAAACGTTTTAAACGAGTGTAAATTCTATGGTGATACCGGAGGCTGAGGAGAGTTCTTATGACGAATCCACACCATCGGAGACAAAAAAAGACACATTTTTAGTTTTAGATTCAATTTTTTTGGATGGCAGCTCGATCCCAAACTTGTAAGACAACTCCCCTAGCATGAGTGATAAAAAATATTGTTTGTAACACGGGCAAAATTGTCAATTTAATTCTCGAGCAAATGCCTTCAGTTCGTTCGTGAGCACATTTTCGCTCTCGAGTAATATTGACAACCTTTCGCCCTAGTTACAAAATCTACTATTAAAGCTGGGTAAAGACACATAAAGGTACATAGACACATAAAACTCATGAAATTCTGTTAATAAATGAAGAATGAAGATAATAATAAATGAAGAATAAAAATCCTCTAAACAGTCAGATTTAAACGAAAATTTGAGAATTCTAAAATTGCCATTTATTTATAAAAAATGTTGAAACTTTGCAAAAATGTTATTAATAATATAGCTTAGAAATGTTGCTCTGTGCCGAACTCCTTAGGCATTTTCCACGACTAAATTTATGGAAAACGGTTAAAAAGTGCCCGAGCAGTGAATTAAAATGTAAGAATCCTCCAGCGGGTCGATGGCTGGTTCGTTGGGATTTTTTAATTAAAAGCTTCCTAGGAATACTTTTTATTTTCCGACTATTTTTGGGAATGCTGAATTGGTTGCTAAAAACTAGAAGTCTCTGTAAGAAGCCGACCTAAAGTTATAATATCGTGAAATCTACGAAATATGCGAGAAAATGTATTTTCTTGAAAGCATTATTTATCAAGTGAATGGGAAATTTAAAAATGTCTCTAAAAGTGTTTTCTCTGCTCGTTGTAAATATACAAATTGTGGAAAAGTGGAAATCAATCCCCAAAAGGGTCGATAATAGTATATTTTATAACTATGGCGGAAAGTTGTCAATTTCACGCGAGAGCGAAATTGGGCGCACGAACGAAGTGAACACGAACGAAGTGAGTGCGCACATTCGCTTGAGAGGGAAATTGACAAATTCGCCAGTGCTACAAACAATATTTTTTATTATTCATGCGAGGGGATGTATCTTACAAGTTTGGGTTCCAGTGGCCATAAAAAAAATGGAATAAAAAATGAAGAATTTGCTTTTTCAATTGTCTCCGGTGGTGTGGATTCGTCATAAGAACTCTCCTCAGTCTTCGGTATCACCATAGAATTTACAGTCACTTTAAAATGTTTTCTATAATTTTTATTTTTATTTTGTTATGAAAAAAAAATCACTTCACATCACGTTTTTAATACCGAGGTCTTGATTGTATTAATTTTATTTTTATTTATTTGTTTATATATATATATATATATATATATATATATATATATATATAGTGTATAGTGTTCATTGTATTTTTATTGACTTGTTTTCTTTTTAATGTAACCTAGCTATATTGAATATTTGCGTGCGTTACCCAGGTTATGTGGAAAGACAATGCGAAATGCCATTTCTCGTATTAAAAAACGTGCGCCAGGAAGTACTTCCCGCACGCAGGAGTATAAAAAAAAAATTTGAGTTGGTCGAATTCAAAAAAAATTTAAGGCTTTTCGTGTAGTATCAGGTAGCAGTAAAGTAGTGAAATGTCAATATAAACATTTAAAAAATATCTACTTTGTATCTAGGGGTTTGCGGTGAAATTTTACACAAAATGTTCGGTCGCTAATGAAAATAGTTTACGCACCACTGGTGTAGACAGCGAGATTTGATCGGACCGAAACCGGAGCGAAATTGAACCGTGAACGCCATCACAGTGTGAATCGAGCTTAAAGCTTCATTTTTTATTACGGTCAGTCAAAATATTGCAAAACCTTGATTGAGTTATTGAAACGAAAATAAAATGTGTAGCGGAAAACCGCACAGTGATTGGCAGTGATTGCCAAAATTGTCAGTTTCACTCTCGAGCTAATGCGCACATTTTCGCTCTCGAGTAATATTGAGAACCTTTCGCCCTAGTTACAAAATCTACTATTAAAGCTTGGTATATTGACAAATAAAAATCATAAAATTCTGTTAATAAATGAAGAAAGTAAGAAATCCACTAAACAGTCAGATTAAAACGAAAATTTGAGATTTCTTAAATTGCCATTTATTTATCAAAAATGTTGAAACTTACAAAAATGTTATTAATAATAATATTGCTCAGTGCCGAATTCCTTCAGCATCTTTCATGACTAAAACTATGGAAATCGGTTAAAAATTGCCCAAACAGGGAATTAAAATGTAAGAATCCTCCAGAGTCTTTTTGGGACTACCAAAACAAATCTAAATCAACCTAACTAACTTCGTTAAGCCCAATTTCGCTCTCGCGTGAAATTGACAACTTTCCGCCCTAGTTATAAAATATACTATTACCGACCCCTCTTGTGGGTTGATTTCCACTTTTCCACAGTTTGTAAATTTACAAACAGCAGGGAAAACACTTTTAGACACACTTTCAAATTTCACATTCACTTGATAAATAACGATTTTAAGGAAATACATTTTCTCGCATGCCACCTTCGTGGCACTCAACAAAAATCATAAAAATAACATTGTTTTTAAGATCATGTCTTTCCGATAACTTAATTAAGTAGCCATCTGCAGACGCGTTTCGGGATTTATCCCTCATCAGTGCAGCTTTGCTTGTATTAATAACAATGTGTAAGTTTGTTTTACAAATTGTTATTAATAAAAGCAATTATCAATTAACAGAAATTGCTCAATAAGGAACCATATGTAAGACTCGACATAACTTGCTAAAATTATCGGAGGCTAGAAAAGTCTATATATACGTTTTGGATGGATGTATCGATGGCTGGTTAGGTGGGATTTTTTAAATGAAAGCTACCTTGGAATAATATATTTTTTCCGACTAATTTTGGAATGCTGAATCCGTTGCTAAAAAGTAGAAGCCTCTGTGATACGCCGTTCGAAAGTTATGATATCGCGAAATCTACGGAAAATGTGAGAAAAAGGTATTTTTGGCCTACTGAATTATAAAATTAGGTTTGACATCGTGAATACGTCAAGCGAAACTAGATTTTTACACACAATGTTGCAAAGTACGGCTAGCATGCGGTAAAGTCACTTTACAGCATAGTAGCCGAAATTTGCAACATTGTGACAAAAAATAATTAAATAATTTCCAATATTGTAAATAATCTAAATCTATTTATTTCTTAAATAATAATTGTCGGCCAAAAAATCTTATACAAATAGTGCGTAAATGATTTTACAACCCGGCAGTTCGTTTCGCCCTTTGAGCTCGTTCCCCAAACGAGCTGTCGCTTTGTAAAATCAACTTTTCCGCACTCTAATGCAAATAACTATTCCTTAAAATCACCTGAATCATTCAAATCAAGTAAACGGGAAATTTGAAAGTGTGTCTAAAAGTGTTTTCTCTGCTGGTTGTAAACATACAAATTGTGGAAATTTGGAAATCAATCCCCAGAGAGGTCGATTTTGGGTCGAGGGGTCGAAATTTTTTGGGGTTGTCGAATTCAAAAAAAAAAATTAAGGCTTTTCGTGCAAGTATCAGTTAGCAATAAAATAGTGAAATGTCAATATAGACATTTTAAAAACGTCTACTTTCTATCCACGGGTCGCGATGAAATTTTGCAGAAAATAATGGGTCGGAAATGAAAATAGCGCACACCACAGACATAGCGAGATTTGATCGGACCGAAACCGGAGCGAGATTGAACCGTGAACGGCATCACAGTGTGAATCGAGCTTAAAGCTTCATTTCTTATTATGGTCAGTCAAAACCTTGATCAGTTATCAAAACGAAAATAAAATGCGTAGGGGTAAACAGTACAGTGATTGGTCTTTTTAGAATTTGAACAATGAAAATAATAAATTGCATGCTTGTATAAAAAGAAATTATGAATTATTATAGTGCTAGTAATTGTAAAAAACGACACTTTTCTATTTAATTAACAATACGAATCAAAAATTAAAATTTTTATAGAAAATAAAAAGATAAATATTTGATTCATCCAGAAATATAGTTATTGGTCACATAAATATAGTGATTGTCCAGGGAATTTACAGTAATTGGCCAATGCTTTATAATATATAAAAGTAATTCCAAAATATTGCCTCATAGTTATATAGTTTTTATTGTTGTCATTGTCGACTAGCCAACAACTGTACTATTTACTCTTAAAATTGAAACTTTTTCATTTTTGCTCAGTCACAAAATACTGCAAAACCTTGATATTAGACAAAACGTAACTAAATCCGCCAAAAATAATTACTTACTTCTAAACTTGGAATAAAACACTTTCAAAAAGCCGTCAACGCAAAAACCAGATTAAATGGTACTTACGTATTAACGCCACCGCAGCAGAAGTTGTATGCGCATTGTAATGGAAAAACATAGGCGTTTTAAAAAATAATTTCAATATATTTTGTGAAGCGTCTGTTATATAACTAGAAAGTGTAATTATTGTGTTCTTATTTCGGATCTAGATCGGATCGGATCGAGAGGTCGCGCTACAGCGCGATATGTGGTCTGGATTTATATGCCTAATCTAATATAACCTTATCTAACCCTAGGTGCGGTGGCGTTAATACGTAAGTAGCTGTTAAACCCATTACAATTATCCAGAAACAATATTGTTGATAAGGCTATCGAACTAACACAATCAGTTATAACTTGGCATCTTCAATAGCAAATAATTTTTATAATCCAATTGTGATTATTGTCCATAAACGATTCATAAAGCTTTTTTGCTTGGTTTTCGGCAGTTTCAATGCAAAGTGGTTTCAATCAAAAATAGCTTTTGCTATAGATCTTTGGCAAATGTAAAGTTTCATGTTTTACAGGAATATTTTTCAAGCAAAAATATTGCTACCGGAATATAAGCAAAATATCAATATAAACAAAACAGACAATGAAAAATAATCTTTCTAGGGCAAAGTCTACTAATACTGAGAAAACTTCTTCTAGTACTATAGTCACAAGAGCGACGCAACATGGACCTTGGAAATTTCAGAAATTTAATTTATATAAATTAGAAAATCAAATTATTGTATACGTCAAGCGAAACTATATTTTTACACACAATGTTACAAAGTACGGTTACTATGCGGTAAAGTCACTTTACCGCATAGTAGCCGAAATTTGCAACATTGTGACAAAAAAAAATTAAATAATTTCCAATATTGTAAATAATCTAAATCTATTTATTTCTTAAATAAAAATTGTCGGTCAAAAAATCATATACAAATAGTGCGTACATGCTTTTACAACCCGACAGTTCGTTTCGCCCTTCGGGCTCGTTCCCCAAACGAGCTGTCGCGTTGTAAAGTCAACTTTTCCGCACTCTAATGTAAATAACTATTCCTTAAAATCACCTGAATCATTCAAATCAAGTAAACGGGATATTTGAAAGTGTGTCTGAAAGTGTTTTCTCTGCTGGTTGTAAACATACAACTTGTGGAAATTTGGAAATCAATCCCCAGAGGGGTCGATTTTGGGTCGAGGGGTCGAAATTTTTTGGGGTTGTCGAATTCAAAAAAAAAATTAAGGCTTTTCGTGAAAGTATCAGTTAGCAATAAAATAGTGAAATGTCAATATAGACATTTTAAAAACGTCTACTTTCTATCCACGGATCGCGATGAAATTTTACAGAAAATATTGGGTCGGAAATGAAAATAGCGCACACCACAGACATAGCGAGATTTGATCGGACCGAAACCGGAGCGAGTTTGAACCGTGAACGGCATCACAGTGTGAATCGAGCTTAAAGCTTCATTTCTTATTATGGTCAGTCAGAACCTTGATCAGTTATCAAAACGAAAATAAAATGCGTAGAGGTAAACAGTACAGTGATTGGTCTTTTTAGAATTTGAACAATGAAAATAATAAATTGCATGCTTGTACAAAAAGAAATTATGAATTATTATAGTGCTAGTAATTGTAAAAAACCACACTTTTCTATTTAAATAACAATACGAATCAAAAATTAAAATTTTTATAGAAAATAAAAAGATAAATATTTGATTCATCCAGAAATATAGTTATCGGTCACATAAATATAGTAATTGTCCAGGGGATTTACAGTAATTGGCCAATGCTTTATAATATATAAAAGTAATTCCAAAATATTGCCTAATAGTTATATAGTTTTTATTGTTGTCATTGTCGACTAGCCAACAACTGTACTATTTACTCTTAAAATTGAAACTTTTTTTTTTTTTGCTCAGTCACAAAATACTGCAAAACCTTGATATTAGACAAAACGTAAAATGTAAACGTAAATCCGCCAAAAATAATTACTTTTATACTTGGAATAAAACACTTTCAAAAAGCCGTCAACGCAAAAACAAGATTAAATGATACTTACGTATTAACGCCACCGCAGCAGAAGTTGTATGCGCATTGTAATGGAAAAACATAGGCGTTTTAAAAAATAATTTCAATATATTTTGTGAAGGGTCTGTTATATAACTAGAAAGTGTAATTATTGTGTTCTTATTTCGGATCTAGATGGGATCGGATCGAGAGGTCGCGCTACAGCGCGATATGTGGTCTGGATTTATATGCCTAATCTAATATAACCTTATCTAACCCTAGGTGCGGTGGCGTTAATACGTAAGTAGCTGTTAAACCCATTACAATTATCCAGAAACAATATTGTTGATAAGGCTATCGAACTAACACAATCAATTATAACTTGGCATCTTCAATAGCAAATAATTTTTATAATCCAATTGTGATTATTGTCCATAAACGATTCATAAAGCTTTTTTGCTTGGTTTTCGACAGTTTCAATGCAAAGTGGTTTCAATCAAAAATAGCTTTTGCTCTAGATCTTTGGCAAATGTAAAGTTACATGTTTTACAGGAATATTTTTCATGAAAAAATATTGCTACCTGAATATAAGCAAAATATCAATATAAACAAAACAGACAATGAAAAATAATCTTTCTAGGGCAAAGTCTACTAATACTGAGAAAACTTCTTCTAGTACTATAGTCACAAGAGCGACGCAACATGGACCTTGGAAATTTCAGAAATTTAATTTATATAAATTAGAAAATCAAATTATATTAAAACATCAAAAAGGACTATCAAAGCCGAAAAAACTAGCATAAATAACACGATAGAAACCGATTTAAGAAAATAAATAATTAAACTTAACAATCCAGGATATATCAAAAAGTTAATGCAATTATCTTCGTAGATAACATGATATGTTTAATCTACTTCCCAATGTCGGACGCTTTGCCAATAAATAAGCCAAATTAAGAAAATTAAAAAGAAAACAACACAGATGTATCTGTTCTAACCGATTAAACTAATAAAATTCAACATAAACTTGCAAGGTTGTGCAGGTGTATAATAAATAAAAAATAAATCGAGTGTAATGCGTAAAGGTCGTATACTAATTAACTCCGAGCGAGTAGCAAGAATGTTAAAACAGAAGCAAAAAATAAGAAATTTAATAAGTACCCTATCATATTGGTGTGCGGCTCCGAAAGGTGAAGGGAAAGGTCCTGCCCTTGGTACGGGGTGTGCGGGGGCGGCACCGGCCCGCTGGTAAAGATAAGGGTAGTACGCCTGGTACATAACTTCAGAGCAGCTCATGGCACATCACCACACAAAAACTACCCTTATCAACCGAACAGCCACTGATAAAAAAATTTATAATTTCGTCCGCACTAGATAATCACTGGTATTTTGAAGCACAGAACACACGAAAAATGGTCTCAGTTCGAAAATCCTTAAATTAATATTTAATTAGTCCGGGTTTCACGTTTCCGTTTTCAGTTGTTTGGCGAGTGTTCAAATTGTGTCCACAACGCATCTACTTCACCCTATAGTTACCCGTAACAGACTAATACAGGATCGTGTTTTTGGGGTGTTTAGATCCTCCCACTTAATTCAATAAGGACGAGCTCCGCCCGTTGGCGTGTCCGGTACGCCCAGTCCAATCAAAAATTCCACTCTCGGCCAATGGGACGGTTTGTTTACCCCGTTGAGCAGAAATCCTGCGTGCTTATCATTTTTATCGTAACGCAACCTGTTATCAAAAATTTGCACTACTTTTCAAATATAATTCGGTATTGACATATTCAACTTCGCTCGAACTACGGACCACTTTCCAGATGAATAGGGATAAATAGTACAGTTGTTGATCAGACAGTAATGATTGGTCATATTTTGAAAACTATATAACCATAAGACAATCTTTTGGTGACATAATTGTTTATTAACGGAAGAAAATTCTATATTCTTTTCTATACTGGATACATCTCGTTGCTTTGTTATAACTTAAAGTTTCATGTGTGTATTTAATTAATAAAATGACCAGTCCGAGATTTACGTCATTTTAGACAGAAATGTACAAAAAGTAATCCTACTATTTCTAGATATTTTCATGATTTAAAAATGATATTTGTGCTGATTTTTGATATTTGTAAATGAATACAGGTTTAAATTATCGAAATAAAAAGTTATTTGATAAACATAGAGTACTGATTGTGAAAAATATGTTAAGAAAATAAATATCGCACGATAAACAGTTTTTATAGTGATAGATCATCCGACCAATCATACTATTTTGAGGATAGATTAACTATGTGACAGTTATTACTAGTATGTTTAACCTATAAATAAGAGGATAAGAAGGTAAGCATAATTGTTTTGATTAAAATGTAGATTTATAGGGTATTTACATCGTAAGAAAAATAGGAATTCAATACACAATTTTAAAGAAATTTAAAATTAAAAATCTATTTTTTAATTTAATTTATTTATGTATTAGTTATTGTTTATTTACTAATTTATTTATTTTTAGGTTAAATACCCGACTGTAATGTAAATAAAAATGCCCAACATTAAATAAGGAAATAAATATTACATACAAAAAATATACGGAGAATCAAATTGAAGATGCTATTAATGCAGTTAAAAATGGGATGTCGTAATGCACAGCTTCCAAAAAGTTCGGTATTCCTAAATCAACAATTCAATTTCGACTTAGTAATGCATTCATCAAAGCTACTCCAGGTCCGTCTCCTGTATTAGGATGCAATGCAGAAGAGGATTTAGTACGTTGGATAATTGATTGTCAACGAAGAAGATTTCCCAGAAGAAAGATCAATATACAATCTATTGTCAAAGAGTTTTTGGATCATAGTAAAATAAAGAATCCTTTTCGTGACAATGTTCCAGGAAATGGGTGGTATAAAGCTTTTCTTAAGAGGCATCCGATTCTTACTGAAAGATTTCCAGAAAGAGTAACTAAAGCCAGCTCTTGTGTAAGTGAGAGTGATATTAAAAAATGGTTTAGTGAAATATATGATTATTTATCAAAAATGATATATTTAGACATATTAAAAGATCCGACTCGTGTTTTCAATGGTGATGAAACTTATTTTATGGTATGTCCAAAAATGAAAAACGTAATAGCCCCTCGTGGGGCCCAAAATGTTTATGAAATTGATCATGGTAATTCTAAACTTAATTTGACCGTACTATTCACATTTAGTGCAAGCGGAGTAACTACTCCACCAACTGTTGTGTTTCCTAATAAAAAATTACCTTCTGTAATTGGAAAATCAGTACCTGACGATTGGGGAATTGGTGTTACACCAAGTGGATGGATGAGTGCAGAATTGTTTTGTGAATATTTGAAAAATATATTTCATCCTCATCTTATTAAAGAAAAAATAACATTTCCTGTTATTTTATTCATAGATGGTCATAGAAGTCATGTCACTTTAGACGTCAGCAATCTTTGTAGAGAATTAAAAATAATTCTCATTTGTATTTATCCAAATTCAACAAGGATTTTGCAACCTGTTGATGTTTCAGCATTTAAGCCTATGAAAAGTATGTGGAAAAAGAGTGTGTTAGAATGGAGACAGAAAAATCCAACACAGTTATTAACGTTAGATATAATGACTCCACTTTTAAAAAATGCATTTGATAAGTTTTCACCATATGGAGATGCTTTCAAACATGGTTTTAAAGCTTGTGGTCTATATCCTTGGGATCCAAATGCTGTAGATTATTCAAAGTGTCTCGGTGTAAAGACTGCAAAATCTGAACAAAACCCTATTCATCGACCATCTGCTACCGCAACAGTAACATTTGAAACATATACCAAAATCGTGGGAGAGGATTACTTAAAAGAACTAGAATTATTTTCTTCGGATCTAGTTGGCAGTGAAAATAAGTCAAAAGATTTTTTAATTATTCATCAATTACTAAAAGAATATGAAAAAAATTGTAATCCTATTGAAAATAGCAATAACTTACAGACTGCATTAGATATATGTGTTGTGAATAATACGGATAAAAGTGATATGATAATTAGAAATAACTTAGATTCAATTAATTGTACTGATATTGTATGTAATGATGACAATAATATATTGGAAATGGATTCTGCCATAAATAATGTGGATGATAATAATAATATTTTAGCTGAGGATTCTCAATTGTATGAAGTTCTCGATTTATCCCTGCCTCATTGCAGAAATAACTTAATAACGAAAACCCTCAAAGACTTTCTTCCAAAACCGGAAACACCAAAACGTAAAGGAAAAAAATTTACAGAAAGAAAATCGTATGTGGTTTCTTCATTACAATTTAAATTGCACGAAGAAAAAAAACTCACACAATTGAAAAAAAAACAAAAAGAGAAAGATGCGAAAAAACTGCAAACTTTAGAGAAAAAAAAACTAGCGGACAAATTAAAAGAACAAAAAAAGCTGATAACATTAAAAAAGCGACAGGAGAAATTGCAGAAAATTATAGAGGTGATTGAAGACAAAGAAAACATTGGTGGCAACTAAAAAAAAATTAATAATCATACCTAATGTTAATTATAAATTTATGTTGGAATTATTTTTTTTAACAATAATTAAATATTTTTCATTTATTAGATATCTGAAAAAAATGTAAATTTAATTTAATTAAAAATAAATTAGTTCATTATAGTTTTTCATATTTTTTAATTACTTTTGTTTATTATAAAGCGTTGACTAATAACTGTAAATCCACTGGACATTCACTACATTCTTATGATCTATAACTATGTTTTTTTGAGCAATCAAATATTTGTCTTCTTATTTTCTATAGAGTTTTAAATTTTTGATTCGAATTATTATTTAAATAGAAAAGTGACGTTTTTTACAATTACTAGCACTATAATAATTCATAAATTCATTTTGTACAAGCATGAAATTTATTATTTTCATTGTTCAATTTCTAAAATGACCTATCACTATACTGTTTACCCCTATTTTATTGTTTATTTAATGTTCTCGGTTTTGTTATCGGAATGAAATCTTGATATTTGTTTATTACTCGTATAATGCTTTTAATACGTTTGTTTCAATGCTTAAATTATCATCAATATCCTCAATACAAATTTATTAAATTATAAAATATTTAAAAAAAAATCACACCATTTGTATGTAGGTATAATAATTGAAAACCTTTAGTTTCTCTTAATTGATTATTTTTATCCTTAATAGAAATTGCAACTGGGAACCTGGAATGTACTTACCCGATATAGAATGTCATGCCCTATGAAAGTACGTTTGGACCGATCTACAGTGGTTCATGTAGCACTTTTAGCTAGACAAAATTATTTTCGTTCGTTATGAGATCAAAATTCTGTTAATTTGCAAATCTGTAAATTGCATTATAGTTTACAAAACTAGTAGTTTTCAATAAAAAAGTAGTGTAGGTACCGTCAACTGGGGTAACATTGTCGCTTTGAAGGTAACTTTAGCCCTCATGCAAAAAAAGATTCATCAGGGTAAGGCTCCTGATTAAGGGAAGCTAGTTTAATTAATAGCTTATGGAAACGATACTAGCTTTTTTAGCACTAGCTAGCTCTAGCTTTACTAGCTTTACTAGCTTTACTCGACTACAGACTATAGTCGAGTGTCGTTCGTGTTGGACGTGTGAGAGAGTGCTCCGTGTTAAATAGTTTTATTTTGAAAATTATCTATATCTCAGGACATTACATAGGAAGTAATAAGACTGTTTAGTGTTGTGCAAGTATCAGTGCTTTTAGTTGGTTGAAAATTGACTCGATAACATTTTTTATAAAGTGATTTTGTCTTCGCCACGCCGCGCCGTGCCGTGTTTCACAGGTTAAATTCGACAATATAAACCTACCTGCGCGATAAGTTTAAATAGCGCCATAAACTTTTTGTATACCTTTATCAACAAAGAAATGAAAAAAAAACAGCAGCGACACATAGCGATATCAGAATGATATAAACGAAAAACTATGCAATGTTTGTAGGAAAAAAGCCACAGAGTATATATTTTGTATAAAATGTAAACATTTTTTTCACACAAAATATATATCAAACGTGAGAACTACTAGAGCTAGTCAATGTGATCACGAATTTCAAGAACCTCAAGAAAAAACCGTGGAAAACTGGGGAAACACCGCAAACCACATAAATAACAACCTGATACAAGAAAATGAGTTTCTAAAAAAACTTTTGGCCGAAATGGAAGACAGGAATAAGATCCTAAAAGTTAACGTAGAAGTGCTAAAAGAAAATGTAGTATTACTAAAAGAGAAGATTGAAGTGCTAACGAATGTAAAAAAGCGGGAAAAAAGAAAACCAGAAACTTATCCCACAACAAGACCCAGTCAGAATGGCACCAATGAGCCGTCTACAGCCGTGGCTACAATAACGTTGGAGACCGAAAACATAACATCTCAATCTAGGCAATCATCTCAGTCCAATAGATATCAATCAGAAACTGAACTGGACGACCAAAGGCATATGAACATGGCACAGAAACAGAGGAAGAACCGAGTATCAATAGGAAACGGAAAGGTACCCGAAGCCGAAAAAATAGTGGTTTCATAGGACGAGACTCTAAGCCCAAAATTTGGCTTTACATATCCAGAGCCTTAGATCACGTAAACTCGGACATAATTGCAAAATACTTGGCGAAAAAAACCGGTAAAGATGAAAATACATTTGTTGTGGAAGAAATTAAACAATATAAACAGAGAATCAACAACAAGAGTTTCAAGATAGGAGTGGAACCGGATCTGAAAGAAGAAGTATACCAGGATGCTTTCTGGTCAGAAGGTATACTCCACGAACGTTTTAATTTCCGTAGCGAACACAGAAGATCGCAAACAAATTTTCCAAGACCACGACGAAGAAGGACCGATTTTTAAACCAAGAATTGCAAATTAGTCGTATTAAACCCCTTTCTATGAACATCCTCAGCCGCACAGATACTTTAAATGAACAACGAAAAAAGGAAAATGCTAACATATATCATAAGTGCCGTTTAACAGTTAGTTTAATAAACCTAAATGTACAGTCCATAGGGAACTCAATAGACAAAATTGAATATATGCTGGAGGAAAATCGATACTGTAGATACCTTTCACTCACAGAACATTGGAAGAGTAAGGACCAATTAGATATATACAAATTAAAACAATTTACCCTAATGGCTAGTTACTGTAGGAAAAAAGGAATGCATGGAGGTGTTGCTATTTATTGTAGGCAAGACTAGATTATGTGCAGGGAAAGGGCTGACATAAATAAATTAGCGGTAGAATATACCTTTGAATGTGCAGCAATTGAAACCAGGCTTGACACAAAACCTGTAATTGTTATTGTTATATACCGAGCGCCCCTTACTTTCTACAATATTTTTCTAGAAAAACTTCATCACCTCTTGTCCAGGATTGAACTCTAAAAGAAAATGTACGTCATTGCCGGCGATTTTAATATAGACGTGTTGAAAAACACAAGGAGCAGTAGAGAATTTAACTCTATTCTAGACCAATTCCATTGTACCCTAACATTTAAAGAATCCAGTCACCCTGCGGCAGGTTCTTGTATTGATAATGTCATAGTTAAGAAAGGAATGAGATTTCACACAACAACGCTGGAATATCACATATCGGACCACAACGCCCAACTAATCACATTCGAAAGAACTGTCAAATACCAGCGCCATTTCAATCAGGAGAATGTTACCCATTTTAAACAGCAACTACAGGAAGAAACCTGGCCCGATGTTTGGAATTGTGGCGAATCAGAAGTCAATAAGCAATGGAACTCATTCATGAGCATTTCCTTAAAATACTTTAATGAAAGTTTCCCTAATATCCCCACTAAAATCCGAAATAATTCCCATTGTTTATATAATATTCAGGAGATATACATGATGAGAAGGCAAATGGAAATCTTACAAACATTGGGTAAATATAACAGTAACTTTAAACAACAATATAATAACAAGCGTAGAGAATATAATTCACTAATCAGAAAGCAAAAATCAAAAAATATTGCATACCAACTAGAAACTTCGGATAACTTGAGCAAGACAACCTGGGAAGCAGTCAACCAAATAGCACGACTAAAACCAAGAACGAAGGGGTACCACATACAAACAGATGTACATCCAATAGATGTTGCCAGAAATTTTAACGACATTTTCACGGATAATGCCGAACTTTTAATAAAAAATCTACCAAACACTCCATACCAAGATAATATAACGTCGCATTTCAATTACTCAATGTTTGCGAATCCTCTAAGAGATAATGAATTGTATAATATAGTTATGGCCCTGAAAAATAAAAAGAGCACTGGATACGATGAGGTGCCAATACATATTATAAAGGATACTTTTGAACATATAGCAGTACCATTAAAGTTCATAATTAACAACTCTATGTCAAGCGGCATCTTTCCAGATCTGTTAAAAATTTTAGAAATAATTCCCATCTACAAAAACGGAGATAAGTACAACTTAGAGAACTATAGACCCATAAATATCCTCTCATCCTTTGACAAAATATTTGAGAAGGTATTTTGCACTAGGATAGAAGGTTTTCTCCAACGACATCATATCCTCAATGATAACCAACACGGTTTTGTTAAAGGGAAAAGTATAGATACGGCATGTTTCCAGTTTATAACAAATATTTTTAGGCAGCTTGAAAACTTATCCGTTCCATCGGGATTATTGATTGACCTATCGAAAGCTTACGATACGGTAGATCATAATATTCTTTTAATAAAACTGGAGAAATGTGGAATCAGAGGAATCCCTTTAAATTGGATCAAATCGTACCTAACTCACCGGACGCAATGTACCAAAATTCAGACATCAAATGCCACTACGAGGTCACACATGAGAACCGTGAAGATGGAGATACCACAAGGAAGCATCCTGGGACCTCTTCTTTTTACTATCTATATAAATGATTTACCAAATTTATGTCTAAACAATTCCTTCCAAATGATAAATTATGCTGACGACACCACTCTTTTACTAGAAAACCAGTCCGTCGATGACATTGAGAGTAACGCAGCGTCAGCAATATTTTCTATTAAAAATTGGTTCAATACAAATCGCCTAATCATGAACAAAAAGAAAACAAACATAATCATCTTTAAAACCAATAGAAGTCTAAAAGTATACCCCAAAAACATCGACATAGAAGGAGAGATTTTCGAAATAAGACAAACCGTTAGACTCCTAGGAATACATGTGGATAATATCATATATTGGTCTACCCATATTGCTAGCGTGCTGCCAAAATTAAATAAAGCAATATATGCGCTAAGAATTCTGCAAGGCTATGTGGGATTAGAAGTCCTAAGGACAGTCTACTTTGCCAACTTCCAATCACACCTGCATTTCGGAGTTATATGCTGGGGAAGTGGTAAAGATTGCGGGGACCTATTTAAAGCACAGAAGCACGCTATGAGAATAATCTACAAGCTAAAACACAGGGAATCTTGTAGAGGGATATTTAAAAAAGCAAAAATCTTAACAGTTGCAGGTATTTATATTCACGATCTACTTGTTTTTATGTTTAAAACCAGAAGTAAATTTAATATATACCTAGCAGCCCAAAACACCAGACAAAAACAGATATATTACAACACACCGCATCACAAACTGACGATGAGTGAAAGAAGCCCCATATATAGCGGAATAAAAGTGTTTAATGCTCTACCAAAAGAACTTAAAATAATTCCAGGCATAAGGACCTTTAAACAAAAAATCTTCGAACATATCAATAATTTGGAGCCATATACCATACAGGAGTATTTGAATCAATCTAATGCCTAAAAAGAATAGCAAATTATTTGTATCTCTTTATGACATATTTCATTTAGCTTTTATATTTCATGTATACCTAGCTTTATTAATGAAATAAATAATTTTTGATTTTTGATTTTGATTTTGAGCTTTACTTTCAGCCGGCTGTTGTGATGGTTCATCTTTTGACCATTCACAGTACGACTCAAGTACCAAGTCAGCTAATCGTTCCTTCGTTTAAGACTATCAACTTCTGTGTGTGTTACAAGTTTGGAATGCTCCATCATACCAGTGGATATTTGTTTTAACACTTAGGGTAAGGTTGCTTAAGTCGTACCCCTTAAGAAAAAAATTATGTAAAAATAAGGATTTGTCAAATAAATAGAAATTAAATATGTTATCCAAAACTTGTGTTAATATTGTTTTGTTATTTATTATAACGAAATTAGAACATCCATATGCTTTCAGGTAAAATATACAAAATCTTTCAAAACTTACATCAGCACGTCGAAGGCAACCGGTTTCTTAAGTCCATAGTACCACCCATGGCCTAAGTCGTACCTTCCAAATTCAATTATGCAACAATAATAATTAAAACGTATATTTTATTAATCTGTAACACATAATTATTCATTTCGTAGAAAGTATATATTCATTTAGTACAAACATCACATACAATTTTTTTTGTTTTTTTGGTCAACTCCAGCACATACATTTGCATTTTTTTTTAATTTGCATTTCAAACATCGAATTATGTTTTCCTCGCGATCTTCTCCACAAATAAAACAAAACCAATCGCTTTGCTGCTTTTTAATTTTGAATGCCAATTCCTTTTATTAATCACCGCGTTTCTTTTACTTGCCCCATTTTTTATGTTTTCTTTATTTTGCGTTGACGTTATTTCAACTGACGAGGTAGAGCATCCACGGAACTGTTTGCTTTGGTTTATTATTGGAATAGGAGCTAAAATATTTAATTGCTTCCACATTCCTCATCAATTGTTTCTTCCTAAAGGATTTCTTCACTTTCTTGTGTAACCAAACCACTGCAGAAAGCTCTTCTTGATTATTGATGTCCAACTGAGGAGTTGGTAAATAGTCATCAATCGCAAGTGTAGGAGCGCAAAAATCAACATCATCAAATTCATACCTGTTGCATGGCAAAATACCGGTAGATTTAAAACCATTCAAAGCTATATCCATACGAACAGATTTTGGGTATGCAATTCCCAATAGTTCTGACATATTTGTTTGTTCAATTATGTTTCCGGGATTAGTTCTTAACCAAGAAGAAGAGGCTTCATTATAATTGGTTTTAGAGATTTGAAAATAGATCTATCTAAAGGTTGAAGACGGTGAGTTTTATGTGCAGGAAAGGATAACATTATAATGCCATACTCACATGCCAGCTCTATGGCTGTAATATTTTTTGTATGGGTAGTGTGTCCATCCAAAAGAAGAAGCACTTGCTTATTGTTACTCTTATTCAACTTTGTGTACTTGATGAAATGTTCTAACCATTTAACAAAACGTTCTGACGTTATCCATCCGTTTTTTGAGCATCCAAATACAGTATCCATTGGTGCTACTTTCTTCATCCGCAATCGTTCATCCGCACGCGTTTAAATATTAACATAGGAGGTCAGAACACACCTGCAGCATTCATTCAGCATACCCCTGTAGTGGCCACACCCCTTTCGCCACTTGTAAGTGCACCAACTTGATGTTTGCCTTTCCGAGCAATTATTTTGGATGGTTTGTGAACAGTGGACAATCCTGTTTCGTCAACGTTATATATCTGGTTAGCATTGAGCTTATATTCATATAAGATATTATTTTTATTGTTCTTGGGAATTAGGTAACAAAAACAATGTTGTGTTACTCTAAAAATAAAGATTTAATATAAATATTATTATCTACATTATATACACTATATATCATACCTAAAAATAAAGAAACGACAATTAGGTTTATTCCTTAATTCCCTCTATCTTCAATCCTATCTATTATTATTATTATACACTATAAATACTATTATTATAACTCATGAAACTAAACATTTATCTTAACATGTGTTTTCTGAACTTAACCTTAAAAAACCTTTACCCGTCCAGCGCGGTAAAATATAAAACCAAAACTAACTAAATTCTTTACATTCATTTAATATGGAATCGTATTTATCAAAGAATCCATAAGCACGTTCTTTATTGAAAGCCCTGGCCCTGGCCATTGTTGCCTCTAGAGTACGTAAAGATAAACAAGTCTTTTGTTTTTCTTGAATTTATAGTACCACTCCTTCCCAGCAATTTCTTTTTCTCTATTGAAACGGTGTGTTAATTTATATTTTTCTGCCAACTGATAAGCAAGCCTTCTTAAATCAGTTGCAGTAATCCCAAAAAACCTTGATTCTAAATTGAGAACGTGTGCAATCAACTCCTTCTCCATATTTTCAGTCATATCCTTAGGCCTTCCAAATTTGACATTCTTATTTATTCATTTAAATTGACGCCATAACGTTGGTTTAGGGATGTTGTAGTGTATACTAGCTTCATTGAATCCAATAACTCCTTCCGATAATCTGGTTAACGCCTCGTCCACATCTTCTTGTTTCCATTTATTATAAATCCACTTTGACTGGGTTGACATACATACCTACAGATAAGAATGAAAGCAACGTCATTTGACTGTAGGTAAAAATGAGAAGTAATTTCTCAAGTCGTACGAGTACGACTTAGGAATCTCATATGGGTACTACTTAAGATACGGCAAAATTAAATTTATAAGTAAACATAACCTAACATTGAATAAAATTAATACGATTTCGTTTCGACCAAACGATTATGTAAATTCCACTGAATTTATATTTAATAAAAAACACAATTTTATCAATAATTTACATGCAAGATTAACTTCCAAACATATGCAGACATTTATAAGAAATTTTAAATAAACTTATTTGATGACAGGATTTATAACGATGCTTGTTTATGGCGAACAATAATACGTAAAACAACATGGTTGAAAATGATGTATATCAGGTTGCCGTCGTATGCGCTGTTGTCGCCGTTGTTCATTTAAAATTCAAGTGGTACGACTTAAGCTCTGGTACGACTTGAGCAACCTTTCCCTACATTAATATGCAAATAGACTATAAACATTGAATTATGATTTCCCTCTTACTAGTTTTCATTACAACTGTTATTTTGTGTGGGGTAACTTTGTTCCAGTTTATGGGGTTACTTTAGCCTAAAGTGACCACATTTTCATTGAGACAAAGCGGGACAAATGGGACAAAAATGAGAATTATTATTTAGTTATGAAAGCAGGCCAATCATTCAAAAAAATATATTTTATCTACTCATAAATCAAAATAAACACATTAATAAATACATTATTGTATGTGAAGGATGCCATTATTATAATCGTGTGTAAAAGTATCCAAATCGTGTGCAAGAGTCCAATGTAAATCTAATAGAGCTTCATTATTAAACGATTTCTGTTTGTTGTTCTAACGCCAACAACTTGCGTCACTAAACAAAAAAGATAGTCGTAGTGAAACTAAATTTTCTGACGTATATTAAAATTGAATTAATTTTCTTAATTGGAATCAAGAGTTCTCCGCCTCTCAGTTTGGATTTATCTGGTTCTAATATAACTTAACCTAACCATAACCTAATGTAGATTAACCTAGATTACATCGACAACGATCTAATAGTGAAAATCTTGAAGAATGGACAGTTCAGTTGGAGGATATTAAAAAAATTCATTGGGTGACATTAAAAAAAAACCGGCCAAGTGCGAGTTGTGACTCGCGCACCGAGGGTTCCGTACAAACTTGTAAGTAAGGTATCTTTTTTTGTGGAGGACGTTACAAGCACATTCAGTTAACTTGACCAGTGGCTCTCATAAAATCACGACCATCTTAGTACCGCTGCAAGCATAACCTCAACATGTCGTTGTCGTACGATAGAATTCTACCCTCTATTTTATTACCATACATCCTCCATTCACTATGAGTGTTTAGGGGTTCTGGAACTTCACTATTTGTTTTTACTGCTCAATTTTGCTTGTATACCTATATACCCTGTATAAAGGTATACAGGGTATTTTTTTTTAATAACGCGAATATTTTTAAACTTATAAAAAGAAAACTTTATTTTAGTATTAGACTTATACACTAACTTATATTAAGATGTAACTATTTCTAGATCTAATATAAACTAATATATTAACTATTTCTAGATCTATTTCGATACTCTTAACATTCAGTTGTTGAATTGACTGCTTTTTGGGCAATTGACTACCAAAAAATATAGGGCGAACGTGATTTAAGTATAATATACTTAAATCATATTATCTACAACATGTTATGTAGATTATGTAGATTATAGTATAGTATTATTATGTAGATTATCAACATATTATGTAGATTATAAAGAAAAATTAGACGAAATATAATATATACAGGATGTTACGGGACTTGAGTATGTCGCATGTCGGTTAGAAACAAGCAAAATTTAGACATAATATATACCCTGTATATATTATGTATATAGAGCAGAGATGTTATGGATATGAAATTTCGGATCTGGATGCGGATACGGATATAGGAATAATGTTATACCGGTTTCGGATACGGTTACGGATAAGAATTTTTTTCGGATAATCCGTTAGTTTCGGATAGTTTCGGTTACGGATATCAGATTTCTAAGGAATAATAAAAGTAGAATGCTAATTTGTAAAAAAATTGATTTTATTTCTATGTTATTATTTGTACTACCTACAATCATATGTCATACAACTAAGTACAACAATATAAGTAGGTACTACAATTATATGTCATATAAGATATATAAGTTATTAATATTTATAAGTTTTATCTACATAAAAATGCAAAATCATAATTATAATAAACAAAAACAACATTATTCCTTTTTGTCTATTATATATTTTCTATTAGATATTGAAATATATTTATAGGAATTATTACAACATATCAGTAAAAATTATCCGAAATTATTCGAAACTTTTATATCGGATTCGGTTACGGTTACGGATCTCCATAACATCCCTGATATAGAGCGTACGTGATGAAATGCATAACGAATATAAACAAATAAATTTCAGTATAAACAGCTTGGTGCCAACACACACTTTTTAACCTTAGGACCTAACTGTATGCAACCCATATGCTTCTGGAGCCTGACAATAACACTACGACAACATTAGTGTATTGTCATAAGTTTCTAATAGTAAATTCGCATTTTTCTTGTAATTAAACTACATATTTACGGTTTTCAGATTTTTCCCTTTACATGTACTGTAAGACACCGCTTCTTGCCAAATTTCATGATTCTAGGTCAACGGGAAGTACCCTATAGGTTTTGATTCCCTTGTGAAATCGCAAAATATGCTACATAAACGGTCATATCTTTTGATCGCGTTGACTTACAAGTTTGATTTTTTCGCAGCCGAAAGAGACCGTAGACCCGAGTATTTGTTGAAAATTTCAACTTGTTACCTCTACGCGTTCCTGAGAAAATGGTCTTGACAGACAGACAGACGGACAGACAGACAGACAGACAGACAGACAGACAGACAGACAGACAGACAGACGGACAACAAAGTGATCCTATAAGGGTTCCGTTTTCGGTACGGAACCCTAAAAAGGAGATTTTTTGGAAATATGTGAAAAAAACTATATTATATAAATTTTTATATATTTTAATATTTTTAAAATTTGTATTATAATATAATATATATTAATATATTTTCTAAAAAGCGGGACATTTTTAAAAATCGGCGGGACGCGGGACTGTCATCCAAAAATCGGGACTGTCCCGCCAAAAGCGGGACGTGTGGTCACTGTATTTAGCCCAGGGCAAAGTTACCGCAATTAGATGTACAGCAGTACCTACCTACTTTTTATTATTCCATCTCATTAGCTGTAGCCGAGGCTTTTTTGGGACAATTAGACAAAAAAGAGCAGATTATGTTGGCGTTTGCAATTCGAAGAAAGGGAGGAAGAAAGCTTTAGATTCTTGCAGTAAAAAGCATTTCTGCTGCTGATCTGGAAGCAGCAAGAAATACTCCTGCGCCTTCAAAATCCCAACCTACGAATATCTCTCTACAGAAACAACAACTTGATGACTTAAGTTCCTCTGATGATGACTCTAATGTGCCCCTAATATCCGATACAGTCAGCGAAACATTTTCCGACCTAGAAGAGGAAAGATCAACTACCTTGAACACTTACGCCAACTTTGAACACATACGCCAAAAAACCTACCAAAGTTAACACCTGCAGACGTCGCAGTTGAAGATTTTGTGATTGTTTTGTTTAATGGGAACAAATATTCTGGGAAAATTGTTACGATTTCTCAAGGAGGAACCACCGTTGAGTGTATGGAAAGACGATTAAAGTGTTGGCGGTGGCCAGACAGAAAGGACGTAGAGATTTATAACTGGGAAGACGTCTTAAGTAAAATTAATCCTCCCAAAATGATTTCCAAGCGAAACGAGTTTGCAGTGCCCTAGCTGGATACTTTTGTTTAAATTGTTACATATATATTTAACTAGTTACGTAGTTTTCTAGTTATCTAATTATCTATTTAATCAATATGTTTTACCTTTACATGAAAAAACCTTCTGATTTGTTTGTTCATCTTACTTTTCATTATTGTTACCTACTTGCAAAAAAAGTAGTAAATGTTTAACTGTTTTGTCATATTTTATTGCCCTAAATCAGCGTTTCTCAAAGTGGGCGATATCGCCCCCTAGTGGGCGATGACGTCGTTTTGGGTATCACGAGCTATCCAATGTATTTTTGTTAATTTAAAACAAACAAATACGTTCAACAAAATTGTTCCGTGTTCAGTATTATTCAACGGGCCACAAAAATTAATTAATTATAACAAAAAATTATTATATAATTTTATTTCTGTAAAAATTATAATGCCTTCACTTTCTTTTCATGAATTTTTCTTTGCGCAGGGATCCCCGCATGTTAATTTTTATTTGAAATATTTCAAAAACTACCACAATTTTTGTTGTTAATTATTTAAGAATGCATTTATTATTAATCTAAATAGGTTCTCAGACCTAAACTTACAATTTATTTTGAATTTTGATGTTACAAGAAATGCGGCTTGTCCTCACTAGCGCGTGTATTTTTGATATACACACTCAAACTTCCCTAAGTCGAATTGCCATAGTTCATGAAAAAAAATTCGAGTTATAGAAAATTGGAGTTATAGAAATACATAACTATAAAATGAGTAAAATACACGAAACACAATTTATTCAAAGTAAATATATATGTGCATATGTATATATTTATAAACAAAAAATAAAAGAGAAATATGTATACATTCTTAATATGATAAATATTATAAATAATTAAAAATAATTTTTTGAAAAGGCCAGTAATTTTATATATAGCACCTTGTGGGTGATTTTCGATTATATCGTCTCTTTTCGGATTATCGATTCTCGGGAGAATAATATCCTGTCGTAATCTTCCTAAAGCACACTCGCTGGTAAATTCTTAGTTTTGCTTTATTTGCGTTTTTGGTGATCATAAAATATGAAAAATAAAATGTTTCGTAATCTGCCCGAGGATTACACTATCGATGGTTAAAAAATTGGAGTATATATTATTTTGTATGTAAAATTTTACCATTGTACAAATTTTTACTACGAGTTATGGAAAAATTTGAGTTAAGGAAAATTCGAT
Organism: Phosphuga atrata; assembly: GCA_944588485.1. Classification (NCBI taxonomy): domain Eukaryota; kingdom Metazoa; phylum Arthropoda; class Insecta; order Coleoptera; family Silphidae; genus Phosphuga; species Phosphuga atrata. Next base: position 6,493,333 of record OX155901.1, read on the forward strand.
ATTTTGTATGTAAAATTTTACCATTGCATTGTACAAATTTTTTACTACGAGTTATGGAAAAATTTGAATTGAGGAAAATTCGAGTTATGGAAGTTAATTTATATGTAAAATGTTATCTAAAAGTATCAATTTCTAAAAATATTCGAGTTATAGAAAAATTGAAGTTTCAGAAACTCGAACTTCTGGAAGTATGGAGTATGGAAGTTCGACTCTGTATAAATTTTACTTTCAACGATGCAAGATTTCTAGTGAGTTTTTAAGTATTTTCGTTGTTTTATATATAAAAATTTCGATAGAACTAAAAAATTTTCAGTATCCTATAAAATACTTGGTAAGTCAAAATACTTTTACTCTAGGAAGAACAAAAATGCTTCTTTCAATTGAATTTCAAATTATTGCACCAAAGATGCTACTATACGGCAGATTTGGGGGGCACTATTAACTTTAGCATATCAAAGGTGGGCGATGAGACAAATAAGTTTGAGAAACACTGCCCTAAATGATCATTCCCATGGAAATTCTTGTAAGTAATTAGTTGTTACGTTTTATAATTTAGGATAACATTGGCCTAATTGAAAGGGGTAACTTTGGAATAGTTTTTTTTTGTAATAGAAGGTAACTTTGACCCATTTTTTCGGATTTTTTTTAGGTATAGCCGACTGACAAAATCAAAGTACAGAATATTAAAGTTTTATTTAAATCGAAGCTTAAGAGATACACCATGGTCAATTTTTGCTTAGTGTTCTCAAAAGTGTGCTCATTATAACAAAAACTTGAAACTTAAAAAGTGGGCCAATGTTACCCCAGTTGACGTTACTTAAAAAGAATATTTATAAAATTCTTACAGCAACAATAATTAAACAAGATACTACTTACATTCAAATTACTTTTTATAAAATATATATAGCTATAATAATCTATCAGTCTATTCATGTTGCGTTAGGTTAATCAATCAATCAATCATACAATTATTTCATTAAAATAAGCATTTGTGGAAATTCAAAAAAACTTATATGAAATATGTCAACAAAAAATATCTAAGTAATTACTAATATGTAAAGTTACATATTAGTCCTTTTCATCACGTTCAGATGAATCGTCTGTTGAGTCATTCCTTTTCCAGTAATATTGGAGGGCATAATCGTCTTTACCACAATTGCACACGGGGTATGTGCCCAGGGCCCCCCTCCGCAGTGGGACCGATATATACGCTTACACTTTACAAGTTTTTTTTTCTATTTGAGTAGATATTACCCGACAAAAGGTAGGATGTATGTAGTTCCGCATATCGACATTATCTAAGTCGACATTAGGTATCTATGGTTGGAGATATCCCGAAAGTGGCGTGATTTTGTTTTGAACCAACAATTCTATTTCTTATTGTGTCTTAAAATTATTGTAATTTTTAGTTTCTTTATCTCTGGGTTTCTAAAATTAGATATTTACATATTATAGGTACTAAGATTACGATAAATCGACCAATAACATCTGGTCGTGGCGCAATAATGGTTTTGAATGCGTTTTGGGGTTGTTTTATGACCGCTACGTGCTTGCAACTGTTTGTGATCATTAATTTTAAATGCGTTTGTAAACAATGTACTACTAATATTTAAACTTACAAATTTTGGATATAGTTATTGCTATTAATTTATATTCCACACAATATAAAAGAAAAATAAGTAACAATCACAAAATTCAGAATTCAAACAAAAAAATAGCATTTGTCATATCAATTAAATTTAAAACAAAAAACAAAAAATATGAATAGTTTTTTTCATTTGTCATCTATAAGTATAAACGTTAACATGTTCAGAATTTAATCTTAATAATTTATATTTTATATGTTTAATTTCATTAATACCTACTAAATAGATATAAGTTATGAGAGTTATATAATAATTAATAATGTAATAATTATTTACATTAGTGTGCGGAAACATTGATTTTACAATGCAACAGCTCATTTGGGGAACGAGCCCGAAGGGCGAGTTCCCCATTTGCTGGAGCATTGTAAAATCATTTCTGCACGAAATTTGTATAAAATTTTTTGGCCGACAATTATTATTTAAGAAAGAAATAGAATAAGATTAATTACAATATTGGAAATTATTTAATTTTTTAATGTTGGTACTCACAAACTTTGAAATTTTTAGTAATTCAAATTTATTATTACAAAATTGGGAAATTTCGTTGATGTATTGAAGGAATTATGTAAATTAAAAAAGGTTTTTTAATTCACTAATCTTTTACTTCAAAGTAGACAATAACTCAAAATTAGATACGATAACTAGCTAAGTCACTTTTGGCACACAGTGCTCGAGATGCATTGTGTGAACCGTTTCGCTGCGTCAAAGCAACGGCTGCGCCGTTTCATGTCACTTGCTTTGACGCAGCGAAACGGCTCACACAATGCATCTCGAGCACTGTGTGCCAAAAGTGACTTAGCTAGTTATCGTATCTAATTTTGAGTTATTGTCTACTTTGAAGTAAAAGATTAGTGAATTAAAAAACCTTTTTTAATCAAATTTATTAGTTTGGTTATGTCATTTTTCCAAATGTCAGACGCATACTAAAATTTAAAAAATCACTCTTATTTTCTACATTATTGTGACAAATGTGGTGTAAAGTAGCGTTTTTTAATTAGATTCTATTGTCTTATACTTAATTTATTTTGTAAGTGTCCCTGAAAGGTTAAAATTTACTGGTCACTTTACCGCATCGTAGCCGTACTTTGCAACATTGTACGTAAAAATCTACTTTCGCTGGACGTATACACATGTCAAAGCTAGCTTTACAATTCAGGAGGCCAAAAATGTTTTTTTTTTCTATTTTGCGTCTGTAACGGACTTATTACAGCACTCATATGCGTGCGGTAATGGCTCGCCGAGTGCCATTTTTTTAGTTAGTAAATTTATTTAAAGTTGGCACAGAAATTCAGAGCTGTCAGTGATGTCAAATTTTCGGGGAGATAGTTTTGAGGTTATGTGATGTGTGGAATCACAACAAAAATTTGCTCGTTGAAATTATGTATTTTTTGAATGGTATAAAGTTTATATAGAGAGAAATTTATAGTGAAAAAACAAAAAGTTAATTTTAGATTGGTTTTAGTGTTAAAAATTGTGTTTAAAACAAAGTGAATTTGGTTTCAAGAAAATTATCGTTCAAAACGATTTTCTTTCTTTATGAGACTTAAAAAAGTAATATTATAATATATGAAAATTGTGTAATAGACCGAATGTGCGCCGGTATAAGCAATCAACCGATATCAAATGATCTCGGTAGGGCACTCTATTGTCCTGCGGATGAGAAATCGTTCCCGAAGGCGGGCGAACTATAAGAATTAGTCAACGGCATTGGAATCAGGAAAACAACGGGAAACTACCTGATTACATGTCCCTAGTTAATCAACATGGCTAATTTCAAGGTAAAAATACCGAAGTCTCTAGTCCCCTATTCGGATCTCCGTGAGGGAACAGTTATGAATGTAGCTAAGATAAATGTAGCTAAGATGTACAAGACGAATTTCCTGGTTAAATAACCTAAGAAACTGGTACAACTATAGTTCCGTTGAGATGTTTAGAGCTACATCAAAAGTGAAAATAGTTATGATGATAGCCAACCTTCTAAGAGGAGATGGCACTTGAAGAAGATGTGTGAAAATCGTGAATACACAAATTTAATTAATTAATGATAATAAACGATTACTATTAATTAATTAAATTTGTGTATAACACATATTTCTTTTAAATCTTTTCAATGGTACAAGAATTAAAATGCAACAGTAGTAGACTTCCATCCACCATGATTTTTTACTGTCAACAAATCACCACCATGGTTGGCCAAATGTGTCGCACTACTTCTTCGGAAACAATGTCCAGTGTAAAGATCGGAATTTGGTAGTTTGAGAAATGTCGCAATGTCTTTTGATTTTCTCCCGATATTAATACCAATTGGTCTATTAATACAATGACCGTTACGAAAGGTTAAGCAAAATGTCTTATCCGTAACATTATTAGGACGTAAGTTAGCATATTTTTTAATTAAGTCAATCCAATGAGGATCTGTAATTGCAAACATTCTTGGAATGTAATTTTTTGTTTTAGATACAGACACAATGATGGAATCGGATCTGTATTCTATGTCATTAACAGACATATCCGTTAATTCCTGATGCCTAAGCGCACCATTATTATATAACCCATTATCAAGACGATCTATAATGAACACCATTACATACAAAGCTGCGATATACATACAAATTTACACACCTTCATAGCCAGATAAGACTTATTATCCGCATCCCTTATAAATTTATGAATATCTTCTAAAATCTTCGACTGTTTAGATGCATAGCCCTGAGATATCCGTTTCAATAATGCCTGCAATTTACAATATTTGGATATATATATATCCAAATATTTATATATATATATATATATATATATATATATATATATATATATATTTATTATATATATATATATATATATCCAAATATTGTAAATTGCATGTAATGTATGTATATATATATATATATATATATACATCCTTATGTATAGATAAACAGGACATCAACATAGAATATATCGTCCATAAACTTGATGGTATATACTTCTTACATTGTAATTCAACGTAAGCAAGTAAAACATTTTCCGAAACAACTGTAATATTTTTTTAGATTACACCACTCCTTAAATTCGCAGTATTCTTTTTTATATCTTGCTCGCGATTTATCTGGCAACAATTTATTCATTATTATTGCAGCTATTTCTTTCAATTCTGGTGGAGTGCAAGATATTTCTTTATTACTCATTTTAATTATAACCTGAAAATTAATTTCAAGTATCAATTATCAGTGTAACCAACCACCTTAAAATTTTATGAAAATGTATGGGCGATTTTTTAATTTTGAAATGGCATAAAAGGGCGCAAAATACAAAACTATAAAAAACTCGTTCGTAAGGCGTATTTCAGCATTTGTTCGTTAAAAATGATTTTAAAAATAATGATGATGAAACCGTCCGTTTGTCTCCTCGCTACGCTCGTCGTTTTCCAAACTTGGACGTGTGCTGTGAAATCGCGCGGACTGAACTCGTCCTTTAATATACTATTAACGCACTGGCTTGTTCATCTGCAGGCCCATGCAGCAAAAAAAAAATAGCACCAGAATTGAACGATCTGCTTCAAGATGCTGGTAAAATTAAAAATATTTATTAAGAACCATATTCTTAACAGCCGCTTATTTTCAAATCTCTTTAAGGATACAGATTCCCACTACACAAATTTATTATTACATGCAGAAGTAAGTTGGATATCAAGAGGTCAAAGTTTTAGAAGATTTATGTTATTAAACGACGAAATCGAAAGATTATTAATCGAACAAAAATGTAATATTGTTACTTTTTTTCAAAATGATGCTATCCGAGCTGTGTTGTCTATCAGATATCTTTGAGAAATTAAACGACCTCATTCAATGATGACAACATTGAAAGTTTTATTAAAAAGATCAACATTTGGAAAAGTAGGGTAGAAAAGAATCCCTTCGAACTGTTTAACCAGCAGCGACAATTTTATCACCAGATCACATTTTTGTTCGATTAATAATATTTTGATTTCGCCCATAATAGCAATAATCTTCTTAAACTTTGACCTCTTGATATCCATCTTACTTCTGCATGTATTTATCTTCATTTTATATTTTTTGAGTTGGGAGAAAATCACAATCATAAATGGGGTGAATGAAAAAAATCATCTACCTTGTTAGAAATAAACTATTGTGGATTAAAAAACAATATTTTTCAAATTTAAATTAACACGACTATATAAAATTATTTATAATAAATTTTAAAATTAACATAAAATATTATTTTACAGACAGCAACTGTTTGAAAATAACAAAGCTGTATTTGTGTAAATATCTATTAAAATGTAAATTTAGTTATAATATAATTATCTAAAAAATGTATTAATGTACTCATTAAACTATATTTTTAGTCGTATTTCGTGGAATGCATTATCAGAAAATATGTTGTGGATGTGTTGTAGATAATAAATGGACTGGCAACGTATACAAACATATAATTTTAATGGAAATAGGAGAAAAATATTATAATATTAATGTTGTTATTAAATTTTCGTCCGCCGGACAGGTGCGTAATTTGTAATAGTTTAATATTAATTAAAAAAATTAACAAATTTCAATTAACGTATAAGTGTGTTGGTCATTAAATAAATAATTAAAATTTTGCTTTAAATAATAATAAAAAAGCTTTTTTATGGGATCTCTAGTCTTTGGCGATTTCCGTTACTAATGTATATTCGTTACATCCATGTACAATCAGAAAATGCTATAAAAAATTTGAACGTTGAATGAGTAAGGTTTGGTAATTAATTACTCAATTGTTACATAACAAAAACTATTTTACAACGTCTTTATTAACTCGACTTCGTGTCCGTTCTCTTGTCCGTTTTTTCCGTTCGGATTTTAAACCAACCATTTTTCCTGAATAGCTAGAGACTTGATACTTTAAACGTGGATCAGAACTAGATTACTAGTCATCCAGTGCAACTAAATGCAATACAAACGATAAACATACTTGATAAATTTAAACTTGAAACACAGTCAACACAGTCTGCGTTCAGCTTGCAGCGAGAGTGCCACGCGAAGTGAATAGTTGTGAACTTTAAATAATAGATTAGATTAGATTAGATTAGATTCCCGACTTCCTCTAAGGGTTTGGCGCACGTCAACCTTAAGGCTTATTGTGCTGTCGGTTGATATTAAACTTGCAGTCCGACGTCTGTGTTACTGACTAGTTTCCTTAGTTTTCCTACAAGTTTGGGTTCCCATGTGGTTTGTTGGTTCCAGTCGAGCTGGTGTCGCATTCGTTCTAGGGCAGGGCATTCGAAGAGTACCTGGTTTGCTGTTTCATCTTCCTCTCCGCAGAGTCTACATAAAGGTTCGTCTCGGTAGATTTTTACTTTATGCATGAATTCTCTAAATCCGCCAGTGCCTGTTAGTAAACTAACTATCTGCTTCGTGTGAGCTTTGTTTAGTTTTAACAGGTCCTTTGCTATATTGGGATTAGGTGAGTCTATTAGCTTCCTGCAATGGGTTGCTTTGTCATAGGAGTTCCATCTGAGTTTGTGTTTATTTTTCATCCAATCATTGATGGATGCTCTGGCGCAGGCTATTTCTATACCTATGCTCGATTCGGGACCAACTAGTTTCTTGCGGGCACCTTGTTTTGCTAGGTCGTCTGCATGTTCGTTTCCCTCTATACCACTATGCCCGCGAACCCAGATGATTTTTACTGTGTTCTGTTGGCCTAGTGTATGTAGTATTTCTTTGCATTCTTTTATGATTCTTGATTTTGTACTGCAGGCCTCTAGTGCTTTTAGCGCTGCTTGACTATCAGATATAAAATAAATGTTTCTGTTCCGATATTTTTGTCTGTGGCATTCAGTAGCACCCAATAGTAATGCGTGTACTTCTGCTTGGAATATCGTGCAGTGTTCGCCTAGGCTGGCTGATTCCCTAATTTTGGGATTTTTGCTGTACAGGCCCGATCCGGCCCTTCCTTCAAACATTGAACCATCCGTGTAAAAGATTATGTTCTTGTTCGTAGGGGTGGGAAGCTGGTCCGGTTTCCAGCTTGGATCTATGTGTACGGTGAATGATTTTTCGAAATGGAATGACTTGTTGGTACTGTCGGTTCTCATTTCCATCAACGGTATTCTGACTGCCGTCATGATTTTCGTATGCCCGATCCTACTGGCTGAGATCCATTGACCCGCGCATTGTAGTCGGTATGCCGCCATTCTTGCTTCTCCTTTTAGAAAGATGTCTAATGGCGGTGTATCTAGTATCACGTCTAATGCTAATCCAGAGGTAGTTCTAAAGGCTCATGTGGTGCATAGATTCGCTAGATGTTGTATCCTGCTTAATTTTGCAACAGCAGTTGATTGTTGTAGTTTAGGCCACCAGGTTACTATGCTGTAGGTTAGTATTGGTCGAACTATAGTTTTGTATAGCCAGTGAGTCAGTTCCGGTTTGAGACCCCATGTGCTACCTATGGCTCGTTTACTTATCATCAGCGTTTGTTTGCATCTGGAGATTGTCTTGTTCATGTGGGGATTCCATGTTAGTTTGGAATCTAGTGTAAGTCCTAGGTATTTGACTTCGTTGCTCCATTGAACAGGTTTCCCAAATATCGAGATATTGGTTTGGTTTGTGATTTTCTTCCTATTTGTGAAAGGGATCAGGGTGGCTTTCGCAGGGTTGATTCTTAGGTCTCCTGTCGAACACCAGGTCTCTGTAATATTCAAGGCTGCCTTCATGATTTCTTCAACCGTTCTTTGGTGTTTACCTTGAATCAGTATGACGATATCATCGGCATATCCTTGAGTGAAGAACCCTCTTTTGTTAAGGGTGATTAATAGCTCGTCGACTGTTAGGCACCACAAAAGTGGTGACAGTACGCCGCCTTGGGGGCAACCTCTTGTTGTTGACATGGTTATCTCTTCTTCCAGTAGTTTAACTTTTACAGTTCTGCTGTTAAGCATCGACATGGTCCATCTGGTCGTAGTGTTATCTACGTGGTGATTGACCATTGCGTTTTCTATTGAGATGTAAGATGTGTTATCGAAGGCTCCTTCTATATCTAAGAAAGCACCTAGGGCAACTTCTTTGTTCTCCAAAGTTTTCTCAATTTTACTTACTAACTGGTGTAACGCTGTTTCGCATGACTTTCCTGTTTGGTAAGCGTGTTGGTATGTATGAAGCGGAGATCTAATCAGCGCTTCTTCTCTCCAATGTCTGTCTATCAGTCTTTCTAAGGTTTTTAGAAAGAATGATGTCAGGCTGATTAAATAATAACTGAACTTTAAAATAAACTTTTAATATATTTTACACCGATTAATATAAAATAATCTATAATGCCGAAGAATCTAAGATCCAACACCGCTTCAGATAAACAGTTTGATAATTTATCCCCATTTTTGATTAGTGATATGTTTGAAAATGTTATGTCGGATATAATAAAAAAAGAACTGCAAACATTACTGGTAGTTATTGCTGACTTATCGAAGCAAGTAGAGGCACTTCAGAAAAAAATCTGATGTTACTACACCTTCAAAAGCGGGAAACCCCGGTTATCACAAAGAATGCGACACAAAAACGTTGTTCACCATCGAATTCTCGAGATATCGGCTATAAAGAAAGAACCGAAATATTGGATCCCGCCGAGCAAGGACACGGGAGCAAAACACCTACAAAACATCTTTAGTATATAAAACTCAATGTGACAAAACATCTCGGAGTGAGATTAACCAAAGCAAGGAAATTTGGGAAACGCAACGTCACCGCAGAAGAGGACCACGAAGATCTAAGACATTACATGGAACTAATGATGATGTAACAGAAATCAAGGCGACCACGCGTTACCAACATCTTCACGTTTATCGCCTACAACCAGAACTTTAGGAACAAGATGTTATCACATATTTATCAAATAAAAACCTGAAACAGGCAATATGCAAGAAATTAACGTCAAGGAATCCCGAAGAATATTCATCGTTCAAGGTATCGGTACCCTTTGACGATTTCGAAAAGATAAATAATTCAGATATATGGCCACGCCATACATGTATTAATCGTTTTTCAATGAGATTGGAAAAAGCCTCACGGGAATACTGACAAAGCAAACATTATTGAACAAATCAGCATCAAATTCTTCAAATACAAAACTCTGAGCAACTCTAAACGATATTGAAAATTTAATACTATACATTAATATACAAAGTACTAAAGCAAAAACACTTCAGCTTGAGATATTAACTCAACAACATAAACCATTTTTTTATGTGTATCTGAAATATGGGTCTCAGAAGACATAATTACTCAAATCTATTTGCCGACCTATATATCAATTGCATCTTATTGTAGGAAAAAATCGATTGAGGGAGGGTTGCTATCTGGGTAAAGAATAACTATAGCTCAAATTGCAAGTTGCTGGATATTGCTGCAAAATCGGGTGAAAGAGAAATTGAAATGTGTGGCGTTATAAGGAAATCCGGTAGAAACAACATAGTTATAATAACAACATATAGACCACCCATGGGGTCTATCAGTACTTTTATGCGATGCTTTTAAGAAGTTTAAGGCTCCATCCAGCCATCCATCTATGGCTTTACAACCTGGGGTGGGTCTTGGCCGCCTCAACAATTCTCCTCCATTCTTTCCGATCCTGAGTGGCTTCTTCCCAGTTGAGCACCCCCAGGGTTTGAAGGTCCTTGCGGATATTAATGCGGATTGTTGTGGATTTCATTGCTGTGCACATGCTATAAAATCTTGACGAAGATCATTGAGTCTCGAATTAAACCCTATGCCGAAAATATAATTGGAGAATACCAAGGAGGATTCAGAGCCGGACGATCAACTACGGATCAAATTTTCTCAGTAAAGCAGGTGCTAGAGAAATGCTGGGAATATAACATCGATGTGCACCAAATATTCGTAGATTTTAAACAAGCTTATGACAGTATCGACAGAAGTGTACTGTACACGATAATGCTGGAACTGGGAATACCAGCGAAACTCGTTCGACTGACAAGGCTTACAATGACCAACTCAACATGCCAAGTAAGAATCCAGAACGAGCTGACAACAAGCTTCCTAACGCTCTCAGGGCTGAAGCAAGGAGATGGCCTTGCACCCACACTGTTTAATCTGGCTTTGGAATATGTCGTACGAAAACTCCCTGTTGACACCAGAGGGACGCTATTATTTAAATCAACCCAAATAGTAGCTTACGCAGATGACATAAACATAATGGCGCGCTCAAAACTAGACGCCAAGGAAGTATTCGTTAATCTTGACACGGCAGCACTAGAAGTAGGGTTACGCATGAATGAAAACAAAACGAAAGTTATGGTACAATCACGAAGAAACACGCCAATCAGACGATAGCAAACTATAACATAGAAAATGTGGACAATTTCATATATCTGGGAGCCAATCTCTCCAAAGACGGCAATGAAATCAACGAAATAAAAAGACGCATAATGATAGCAAACAAGACATATTATTCGGTACTTCCTATAATCAAATGTAAAGACGTGCACAGAAAAACGAAGCTGCGAATCTACAAAACAATAATAAGACCTGTACTCTGCTATGGCAGTGAAACGTGGACCTTTATACAGGCATCAGAAAAAATGGTCAATGCTTTTGAAAGAAAGGTATCGCGACGAATCCTCGGACCGGTGAGAGAACAAGGCGCATGGCGAATTCGGTACAATAAGGAATTGTATGCTATTTTTGAGGACCCAGAAGTCTCCACTCTCATCAAACTCCGAAAGCTACAGTGGGCTGGTCATGTACAGCGAATGGAAGACGGAAGAATACCCAAGCGAGTACAAAAAGGAAAAGCGGAAGGAAAAAGACCAGTCGGAAAACCAAGAAAACGCTGGGAGGATTCCATTGACGAAGACAGCAGATCGCTTCTGAAATTTGCAACGTGGAGGACGCGGTCATTGGACCGAGAAAACTGGAGACGGAGCATTCAGGAGGCCAAGGCCCGACTCGGGCTGTAGCGCCATTGATGATGATGTTGTGTGTTTAATCCCGATTGTATTTGCTACATTTATGGCGAATATATATATATTTGCAAAATATCGAAAACCTATATCAGACTTTGTAAAAACTGTGTATCATCACAACTTTACTTACAACAATACTACATCAGCTAGGTATCAACATGAGCATAAAAATCCACTTCCTGTACTCGCATATAGATCGATTTTCATAAAATCTGGGTGATTTTAGTGAGTAGCAGGGTGAAAGATTTCATCAGAATCTTCGGATAATGGAAGAGCGTTATCAGGGGCGGTGGGGCTTATAGAAACGTGGACGACGGCAGACTACTATGATGGCAGACTACTGCTGGAGTTTGCAACGAGATCTACCTAAAGTCGTTCATTCAAGGAAATCTTATAAAAGATCATTTGCTAGTGTTCAATTGAAATTTTGTCAACATAATGCATTATTTTTGCATTATGTCTTTTTTTGTCAAAATAACAAAACTGTATATTTCAAAAAGTAAAGCTGTTAGCAATCTCGCAGTATTTTTTTCATAGTCAGGGCCATCTAAATACCCAATAACAGAAAAAATAAATAAAGGAAACAAAACTTGTGTTGACCAGTGTTATGAATAACAAAAAATGTGAAATACAAAAAATATTTTAATTTAAACTGAACATAACCACTGGCGTAAATGGAAAACTCCGTTACAAGAAATTCTCTGAGCCCCCAAATTTACAAGGCTTATGTAGATAATATGTTCAAAATTGTTCAAAACAGGAAGGTAGCATCACATACAAATAGAAGCTTTGGGCGCCCCAGTGGTCTTTTGTTATTAGGGGTTTCTTCCCAGACCATTTTAACCAGCCTTGAGTCATTACTCCTCTGGACATGTCCCAGCCATCTTAATCTGTTTGACTTGATTTCCTGAACTATACTTGGGCTATTATATAGTTATATCACAACGTTTATTGATCCCAGAGTGCTCCAAATATTTTCTTAAGAATTTTTCTTTCAAAACGATTGAGTAGTAACGTGTCTTGTACGGTCATGGTCCATATTTCGCTAGCGTAAGTTGCCACTGGTCTTATAATAGTTTTAGATATATTTATTTTTGTTTGTCTGGTCAGGATTCATGATCGTAATAATTGCTGGGTTGCGTAGTAGCATTTATTTCCTTGTAGAATGCGCTGTCCTATTTCTACTTTAATGTTGTTATCTGATATTATTAATACCCCTAGGTATCGAAAAGACTGTACATACTTGAAGTTGTACTCATCCATGGTAACATTTTGTCGAATTCGATCTCGTCTTGTGTTTCGTTTCATATGAATATAATTCGTTTTCTCCTCGTTGACCCATCTTTTTGCCTCTTGTTCGAGTTTTATAAAGGCTTCCTTCCCGCTAATTGTATTTCTTCCCACAACATCTAGATCATCTGCATACGCTAGAATCAGTCTGGGTCCGCTATTTTCGAAGATGCTCATAGTTAGTTCGGTTCGTCTAATCACCTTCTCAAAGGCTAGGTTAAACAAAGCCGGTGACAGTGCATCCCCTTGTTTAAGGCCAGTTGTTATATTAAATATTTCGCTGTATTGACCTTCTATTTTAATTGTACCATATGATCCTTCAACGCATACTTTAATCATTCACGTGAGTTTGCTGAGTATTCCAAGCTCTTCTAGTGCTGACCATAAGCTTGCTCTGAAGATACTATCATACACCTGTTTAAAGTCTACGAATAGATTGTGCAAATCTCTATCGAATTCCCAGCATTTTTCTAACAGTTGTTTTAACGCAAATAGCTGGTCTGGTGTTGATCGTTTCCTTCTAAATCCACTTTGGTATTCACCTACTATTTCTTCTGCATACGGTGTTATTCGGTTCCTAATTATGTTGGATAGAACTTTATATGATGTGTTAAGGAGTGTGATACCTCTATAGTTGTTGCATGATATTCTATTTCCCTTCTTATGTATTAGTATAATAACTCCTTCTTACCAGTTCTTTGGAATCGATTCCTGTTCCCATATTTGTTGTATCAGCTGGTGTATGGTATCTCCTAATTTCTGTCCACCTTCCTTCAGGCATTCCGCGGGGATGCCATCTCTTCCTGCTGCTTAATTATTTATTAGCTCTTTAATGGCTTGAGCTGTTTCTTTTCTAGATGGTGGATCAACCCAGGCTTCAGCGCTATGTCGTTTATTCTTATTTTTGATATGTCGGGTCTTCTATATTGAGTAGGTTGTGAAAGTATGCTTTCCAGGTATTGAGTTATTTCCGGTTTGCTTGTCATAGATTGTAGATTGTAGATATGGTGGTGACGACTTGTACTGCGACCTTTATAGATCTATTGTACCCCACCCTCCTCCTCCAAGTGTTGGTGTACTTACCCATTTAGAGCGCCTCCTCTAATCCTGATTCCTCTAGGAATTTCAGGATCTGGGTGGGATTCAAGACCTGCAGCTCCTCTGTGTTCAAGCAGTGAGCCCCAAGGTACATCTATCTCTTGCGGAGTAATGCTGCGCAGCCTTTGAACAGATGTATGGGGGTTTCCTCTGCAAAGCCATAGAATCTGCATACGCCATCCTCCTCTAGGCCTAGGGCCTTGAGATGTTTCCTAAGTCTGCAGTGTCCCGTCAGGACTCCTGTCAGAATGCTGAGCTTGTTCCTGCTTGCTTGTCATAAGTTTGCCATCATCATTCTTAATCATTGTAGAGGTTCTTGGGCGAAATCCTTTTTTTATGTATGTTCACTTGCTTATAGAATTTTCTTGTGTTTCCATGTGTTCTAGCTTTTTCCACTCCATGTAGCTGAACATTATGCCATTTTCTTTTCTTTTTACTCATAAGTTTTCGCATTTTGTTTCTTAGATTATGGAACTTATTTCTATTTTCGTCCGAAGGATTTGCTAACATCTTGATTCTTGCTCCATATTTTCCTCCATTAAGTCTGTGACAATCTGTATCGAACCACATCTTCTTTTTTGTAGTTTGTTTCTCATCAAGGATTTCTTTGTTGGCTTCTTGAATTACTTTTTTTATTGTCTTCCAAGTATCCTCTACTCCTAGATTCTGTACATGTATTTCTCTGTATGCCTGATCTATTCTTTGTTGGTACTGATCCTTAACATCTGGCTGTTTTAGCTTTTCGATGTTCCACTGTACTTCTTTCTTGTGGCTTTTCTCTTTCCTTGCAACTAGTAGCAGTCTAGTTTTGGCCTTAACCAAAATATGATACGTTTCTCCATCAGCTCCGCTGCAACTTCTAACGTCTATAATGTTTGATCCGTGTCTAGTGTCTACCAATGCGTGATCTATCTGATTTCTCGTTATACCGTCCTTAGATAACCAAGTATATTTGTGTATATCTTTATGAGGGAACATTGTTGATTTTATCAGCAGGTTATTCGAGACTGCAAAGTCGATCAGCCTGGTTCCATTGTCATTAGAAGAAGCATGTAAGCTGGGTCTTCAAAATTGTAGTTGTGATGTTATAATTGTAATGTTGTAGTTGTAAAAGTGATGTTTCTTCTCTTCCTACTTTATCGTTATAATCTCCTAAAACGAGCAGCATATCTTCCTTTGGTATTTCATTTAGTGTTTGTTCCAGTATTTCATAAAAATTGTCTTTAGTCCCTTCCTCGCCTACTTCAGTTGGTGCGTGTATTGCTACTAGGGATATGTTTTACAATTTTCCACGGAACCGGATCGAGCATATTCTCTCATTTATGGGTTTAAAGTATATTAGTTCACTCATCAGTCCTTTCTTGATCACAAACCCGTCCCAAATTCGTGCGTGTCCTCTTTTCCGCTACATAGTACTACCGATTTGCTAATCTTAATATTGCCGGAATTTAGCCACCTGATTTCTTGCACTGCTGTTATGTCCATATTACATTTTTCCAAGACTTCGACAGCCAATTGGGCTGCCCCTGGTCTATACCAGCTCAAAACGTTCCAAGTACCTATATTCAAATCCATATTTCGTTGCCGTTGATCGGTTCCTTACCGAGGCTCTTGTTGAGGTTTCATAACAAATAGGTTTCTACGATATAGGTTGTTAGCGTTATGCTCAACCCTCCTCCTTTATCCAGGCTTGCGACTGGCGACATGGCGGTGGAGCTACTCAATCCACCCCACCATTGCATGCTGGCGGAGTTAAGTCTAAGAAAACGAGTTTAAGTCTTAAGAAAAAAATGTTTTAATTAGTCTTTTAAATGCTTATGGTCTTGACTATAAAGTTTCAGTTCCCACTAGAATTACAAAAACTTCTAAAAGTACCATAGACAACATAGGTATTTGTTAGGATTAAACAGCCAATCACAATAACAGTTGAAGATAATACGCTGTCCGATCATCGACTGATACTAGTAGCCTATGTCTTGAATTACATTAATAATAAGCAAGATATATACTTCTATACCCGAGACTTTTTTTAAATATCGCCTGCAACAGGTACTGCAAAATGAGTCATGGTCTGAAATATATGCTTCACGAGATTGCGAACAAAAGACCATTCATTGCCTTCATACAGTTGCTGCAATTTTACATGTTCAAATACTGCCCAATGAAGAAAATTAAAATAACTCACTCCTCTTGGATAACGGAGTAAATTAAAATGTCAAGGGCGCGTGTTAAAGACTTATATGTGCTACAAAAGAAATATCCAGTGCTAAGGGAAATCTTTGTCAAACGGAAGAAAATTCATAAACACCTCCTAGTTGTGACCAAATAAAATTTCTATAAATACAAATTAGAAAAATCAGCCAACAAGCAGCGGACGCTGTGGAAAACTGTGGACGAACTGTCTAACAAATATAAGACTAAGATTGTAGATTGTAGATATGGTGGCGACGACTTGTACTGCGACATTTATAGATCTATTGTACCCCACCCTCCTCCTCCAAGTGTTGGTGTACTTACCCATTTAGAGCGCCTCCTCTAATCCTGATTCCTTTAGGAATCTCAGGATCTGGGTGGGATTCAAGGCCTGCAGCTCCTCTGTGTTCAAGCAGTGAGCCCCAAGGTACATCTGTCTCTTGCGGAGTAATGCTCCGCAGTCTTTGAACAGATGTATGGGGGTTTCCTCTGCTGAGCCACAGAATCTGCATCCATCATTCTCCTCTAGGCCTAGGGCCTTGAGATGTTTCCTAAGTCTGCAGTGTCCCGTCAGGGCTCCTGTCAGAATTCTGAGTTTGTTCCTGCTTAGTTTCAGGCAAGCTTTTGTTCTCTTCTGGATAAAAGATCCCAGCATCACTTTGGATTGCCTTAGCCCTGGAAGTTCTTCCCAGGTTTTCATCCATTTTCCTCTTATTTCTTCATCTAAACTTTTGCGGATGGTGTTCACGCTCATACCGCAAAAGGGTTCCGGACCTATAAAGGGGATACTGGATCCCTTGTTTGCTAGGTGATCGGCTTCTTCGTTTCCGTCTATACCAGTGTGTCCTGGTACCCAGTATAGCGTTACTTTATTATCCCTGCCAAGCTTGTTAAGCTTCCCCACACAGTCCCATACCAGTTCGGATCTGATGGTGTATGAGCTAATGGCCTTAATGGCTGCTTGGCTGTCTGACAGGATAGCAATTCGTTTTTTTTGCGATAATTCCTGTCGAGGTTAAACTGTGCACATTTTTCGATTGCGTGTACCTCTGCTTGGAAGATACTTGGGGATGTTCCCATGGATTCGAAGTACCTGGTACGAGGTCCAAACACTCCTGCACCAGTACCTTCCTTTGTCTTCGAACCATTTGTATACCACTTGATGGCATTTTGGTCTATGTGGTATGCTGAGAATTCGTCGCTCCAATCGGCTTTACTACTGCACATTGCTGTGTAGTTTTTCTAGAAGTGGTATTTGCATACCATTTCGTCTTTTGGTACTTCCAGCCAGGGGATCTTGGCTGCGAGGCTGTTTCGGTCTCTGCTTCCGATTATTTTACCTCTCCCCATTCCTTCCTTGCTGAACCTTATGATCCTCGATCTGGCGGCCCTTTCCACCACAAGGTGCAGCGGAGTCAGATCCAGCAGCAGCTCCAATGCTGCTGTCGGACACGACCCCATCGCCCCCTGATGCAGACACACGCCAGTCTTTGAATCTTCTCAAGCTGTTTCCTTATAGAGGCCAGCTTGATTCTACTTCCGCACGCAACTGCCCCATAAGTGATTGCAGGTCTCACTATCATGATGTACATCCATCCCCGGATAGTGGGGTTACTACCCCAGGATTTTCCTGCCAGATTTCTGCACACCATTACTGCGCGTTTGGCTTTACCTACCGCTGCCTCAGCGTGTCTATTCCATAGGAGTTTGCTATCTAGTGTGATACTCAGATACCTTATCTCCTGTTGGTATTCTACTGCCTTCCCATCTATGAGTATGGGATGTAGGCAGTTTAGTTTTCTCCTTCTAGTAAATGGTATCACCGTGGTTTTGCTCGGGTTGAGTTTCAGTCCTACTGTTTGACACCATCTACTAGTTACATTGAGGCCTCTCTGAACAATTTCACAGAGCGTTCCCTCAAATTTCCCTCTAGCCATTATGAATATGTCATCGGAGTAACCTTGACATTTGATGTCTAGGTCGTTTAGCCTAACTAGTAGTTCATCAACTACCAGGCTCCACATTAGCGGTGATAGTACACCTCCCTGTGGGCACCCTCGAGTTGTGAAGATTTTAATGGTGCCTTTTCCCACTTGTGTCTCCGCCGTTCTAGTTCTCAGCATTTCTCCCATCCACTTTGAGATAGTGCTGTCGATATTCCTTCTTTCGAGGGCCGCCCTGACAGCCTCGTGTGAGGTGTTGTCAAAAGCTCCCTCTATATCCAAGAAGGCACATATCGCTACTTCATTTGTCTCTAGTGCTGCTTCTATTTCGTTTGTCAGCTGATACAGGGCGGTTTCTGTGGATTTCATTGCTCTGTAAGCATGCTGACTCCTGTGTAGTGGTGTACCTACCAACACTATAGTCCTAAGGTAATTATCAATCACCTTCTCCATTGTCTTTAACATAAAAGATGTTAGACTAATAGGTCTAAATGACTTCGGTTGAGTGGTGTCTTTCTTCCCCACCTTCGGTATAAATACCACCTTAGCCCTTCTCCATAGCTCCGGTATATATCCGAGCGCTAAGCTACTTCTAAAGATATTTAGAAGATACGGCATTAGTTCTCTCTCTCCCTTGTGTAGGAAGGGAGGAACTAGTCCGTCCACACCTGGGGCGTTAAAAGGCTGGAAAGTGCTGATAGCCCATCTGATTCGGTTTTCCGTAGAGATGGACGCTGCCCTCTTCCAGTCGGTCCGACTTGGTTTCCGTGGTTGCATCAAGTTCTCGGTCTCCCTGTATCCTCTACATCCCGGAAAATGGGTTTCTAGTAGGAGGAGAGCTCTTTGCTCTTCATCCTCCGTGAAGGTCTCATCCGGTTTCTTGAGAGTGGTTGTCATTTCCACTCTATCCTTCGCTAGTGCTTTGTGCAGTCTAGCTGCCACCGGCGTGGATTTTATGTTTTTACAGAAGGCCCTAAAGTTTTCCCTTTTTGCCCTTCTGATCTCTTTGTTGTAGGTGGTAAGAAGCACCTCGGAGTATTCTAGCCAATTTCCGTATTGCTTGGCTTTGTTGAAAAGCCTACGTACTTTTGCTCTTGATGTAGACAAATTTTTGTTCCACCATTTTTCGTCCTTATGCTCCTTCACGGTTTTTACCGGGCAGCTGGATTCAAATGCCGTGGTGATTGCTACATTTATTTCTCCTACAGCCTGCTCCAGCACGGTGTAGTGTTTGATACTACCCCGCACTGTCACCTGCTCTAGGTTTTCTTTTAGTTGGGAACTAAACATAGCCCACACAGTTTGTCTGGGGTTTCGAATAGGGGTGTTTTCCTCACTCGCTCCTTCCAGCTCAAACTCTATGATCCTATGATCTGACATTGAGGGCTCACAAAAACCCTCCACTTTTTAATTAGTTTACTTACGTTAGCGCTACCTACCGTAATATCCAGTACCTCATTTATGACTTTAGTAACAAATGTTGGTGTGTTCCCAACGTTGTACACAATTAAGTTCTCTTTAATGAGGTATTCTAAAAGGTACTCACCCCTCTTATTAGTGTCCGTGCTGCCCCACATCTCGTTGTGTGCGTTCGCGTTACATCCCAGGATGAGTGGCAGCCTTCTCCTAATACAGTGTTCCACCAGCTTTTGTACTTCAATGGATGGTATGCTGTTACCATCGTCAGGGAAGTATGCTCATGCGATCACTACTTCGTGGAAGAGACCCTCGGTCTTGATGAGGGCCTGAATCGGAACTAAATCCCGCGTTAAAAATTCTGAAAGACATAAGTAATTTATGCCCTTTCTTACCATAATGCAAGTTCTAGGGGAGACCTCACGGCTGTCCCATACCAACTTACATTCCCTGTTGCTAAGGCCTCTGATCTTACCTCCGTAGGTCCAGGGTTCTTAAAGCAGCGCTAGCCCTAGGTGCTGCTTGGTGAACATCCTAGCCATCATAGCTGAAGCTGTTTTGGCATGATGGATGTTCACTTGGGCTATTTTGGTGCGCCTGCTGGTCATTCTTGTTTTGTGACAGGAGGCGGCAAGTCCTCTTCTGTCCGTACAAGAACATCTACCACTGCCTCCGCAGACAAGGCTGGACTGCTCATGTCTACGAGTGTGAGGTCAAGGTCGTCTTCCCGGGAATCCGGGCTGACTTCCTTGTTCTCTGTGTCGGTTGGGTCCCGCACACATGGATTATTTTTACTTTTGGAATTCATATAAATCCCACGAGTGGCAAGGGAACTAAAGGTCCGCCACGTCAGAGCCCCGCTTGACATGGTAAGGCTTGATACCCTCTTAGGTCGCCATGTATCAGAGGGGCTCAGTTGGCGATGGCCGGTTGCCCTTGGCCACCAACCAGTTCTTCCGGCACGGGTCGCATGACACCTTGGATTAAGGGTTTGGAAGTTCTTGGTTGTTCGCTCTCCGCTGACCGCTCCGACCGGAGTTGTACTCTGGTCGGTAACGTCTAACGGTTTGTTGCGAAACTAAGCCCTCGCCCACGACAAGGTGATTTCCAGAGTGAGGGAGTATAAGACTAAACAAGACATTCAAATAAAAAATAACAATATGTGCATAAAAGAACTGAATGTTGTAGCTTCGCTATTTAACCATTTTTTTATATCAGCCCCTGAGAATATAAGTAAAAATATTCCTTATACGCAAATCTGGAACGAATATATATCTGGACGAATTTTCCCCCAACGAAATGTTAATAATCCTGAATAAACTGAAAAACAAAACATCTCATGACCCGGATCTAATAGCTGGTAACTTTATTAAAGAGTTCCTAGTGGAACTAATTGAACTCATAACAGACATCTTAAACTCCTCTTTCTCCTCTGAAAAAGTGCCAGATGTATTAAAAATATCGACGGTTGTACCAATATTTCAAAAAGGTGATTAATCGGACAGAAATAACCACATACCGGTATCATTAGTGTCTGTTCTGGCAAAGATACTGGAATATTGCTTGAAATATAGAATACCCTTCATCTTAAAACACAAGATAATTATAAGTCAATAGGGTTCTGTAAAAACAAATCGACATTTACAGCAATAAATGAGTTTTATTATAAAATCATGAACCAGGTGGACGAAGGCAGATGTCCGGTAGGAGTTTTCTGCGACCAACATGATATACTTCTAGATAAACTTGAAAGATATGGTATCAGAGGCAAGGCAGGTCGTTGAATCATACCTAAGCAATAGAAAACAACATGTAAAAATAGATGCAAAAGAGAGTATAGGTGTATCAAATGACAGAGTGGTAAAACTATGTGTTCCGTAAGGCAGTATTATAGCGCCTGTGTTATTCTCCCTTTACAGACATGATAAATTACATCGGGCAACAACATTGTACACTCTATGCGGATGATACGAGTATACTTATTTCAGAGAGTTCACTGGCAGAAACCATAGCACAAACGAACATGATTCTAGACAAACTTCACAAATGGTTCTGTCCTAATAACCTACATCTCAACATAAATAAAACAAGCTACATCATATTTCAGTGCGGTAGAAGAAATAGCACCGAGGATTTGCCACTAAACGTTGGAGATGTTTGGCTAGAAAGACACAAAACAGCAAAATTTTTAGGAGTATACATGGAAGAAAATCTCAAATGGGGCACTACAAAAAATTCTTTAATTAATAAATTAAATAACAAGTCGTACCTGTTGAGAAAGGTGCGACATACGGTTGGTGAGAATTATTGTCTCCTCAATTTGTACCAAGCCGAGATTCAATCTATTTTATCCTATGGCATACTAGTGTGGGGAGCTTCCTCGCAAATTCAAAGAGTGTTCTTAGACCAAAAAAGAATAATAAGATCTATGACGGGAATAAGAACAACTTCACCCTGTAGGCCTTATTTTTTAAAGTTACAAATTTTAACTGTGCCTAGCATTTATATTTGGGAGTTAGCTTGCCATATATATATAAAGAGAAATGTATTTGGAATGAGAGTAGATCGCCACGTACATAATACAAGACATTTTCTGAACCTTAGAACAACAAAGAGTAATCTAACTATTTGCCAAGAAGCACCTGACAGATTTGGTATACAAATATATAATTCTATACAAACAAAATTACTAATTATGTAACATTTAGAATATTGCTGAAAGCGTTTCTATTTGAAAAAATTGAATTGGTAAAACCATACAACATTATAGATAATCAGATAAACTTAATAAAGACGGAACAAAGCTTGAATATATAAATATACTCAACCTTTCCGGAACTCTATAATACTAATGAGTCTTTTTAGGACTACCAAAAACAAATCTCGTATGAAATTTGTCCGTTATTCTATAGCTTTCAGTCCACCTTCGTGGCACTCAACAAAAACCATAAAAATAACATTGATTTTTAAGATCATGTCTTTCCGATACCTTGAGTGGAGATGATACCATCTGTGGACGCGTTTCGAGATAAGCTGTGCTGATGAGAGATAAATCTCGAAACGCGTCCACAGATGGCTATCCACTCAAGGTATCGGAAAGACATGATCTTAAAAATCAATGTTATTTTTATGGTTTTTGTTGAGTGCCACGAAGGTGGACTGAAAGCTATAGAATAACGGACAAATTTCATACGAGATTTGTTTTTGGTAGTCCCAAAAATACTCATTAGTATTATAGAGTTCCGGAAAGGTTGAGTATATTTATATATTCAAGCTTTGTTCCGTCTTTATTAAGTTTATTTGAAAAAATGTTTTACAATGTAAATGATTTCCTTCAAAAGTAATCTCACAATAAGTGTCACATTTTATTGTGCATTATAATTTGTATGTATTTTAATTTCCTCCTCTTTAAACGTTATCAAGATGTATATATTGCATTCATCGATAAATAAACTATGAATTTGAACTCATATTAAAGCATATTAAATTGACTTTCAAACGGCATATTTCTTTATTTCATCTCATAATTAGTTTCTAAAAAAAAGTAGTCAAAAGTTTACAGTGGACCGATTTCTATGCAGGCAAGTTTATTTAATATATTTTGAATATTATTTTAAGAGATATTATTATATTTGCGGATGGGATGGGGTTTACCCGAAAAGCACTAATTATTCTAAGGGTTCCGTGTGTCGACGACGTTTGAAGAACAGTGTTGTATACATATGAAGGTATCGGCGGTGAAACACGAAAGAGTTTAATAAAAATAATTTGTGTTTTGATTACGGATCGCAATAAAAATTCACAGTATGATTTATATAAACAACCGATTTTTCTTTTCTTTGTAACGTTTTTTTTTTTGTGAAAACAATTTACATATTTCGAATTTTACATGCGCATATATTAAACACAAAATACAAAATTAAATCGTTACACGAGATTTGTTTATTTCCGCAAATATTTGAATATCTGATAGGAGATCTTTAGGGTTCAATATAATGTAAATGGTATACTAATTGCTGTTTACTGTCTTGTAAATTTCTTTTCGCATTAAAGAACAAGTGATAATAAATCAGGCTGTAAAAACATTTCAAAGAAAAAAATTTGAATATTATTTGTACAGTGTGTTTGAAAAAGAACTCCCTAGTTTTAATTATAAATTTAATGTTGAAATTAATGAAAAACTGCATCCACGAGTACATACAATAAAAGAGAGTACTTTCAAGTTTTGTTTTAATATTAATGGACTTCAACGTGGGATCCACGTTGTTGCGCTGCAGCGGTCGAGACGATCTTCCACTTCTCGCCACGTTTTCACCAACATATCAGGTGTAACTGTCCCAACCGCAGCGACGTTTCTTTCGCGTAACTGATTGATGTCTCGGATCTTTTCACTGTACACAACATTTTTTATGTGGCCCCAAAAGAAAAAGTCCAATGGGGTCAGGGCGTCGTTGTGGCCAAGAGATTGGTCCAGTTTTGCCAATCCACCTTCCCGGAAAGCGAGTGTCTAGAACCTAACGTGGTTAGTGTAATGAGGTGGGGCACCATCTTGTTGTAAAAACACAAGCCCTTTTTGCGCTCCAATATCATCCATTTGGTGAAAGACTCTGTTAACATGTCTTAGTAATTCTTCCCATTTATTGTTTGTTCTACAAAAATGAAAGGACCAATCACACGATCTTACATCAAGCCGTACCAAACATTATCTTTGGGAGAGTCTCGTTGATGCTAAATAAATTCATGTGGTTGTTTTGACCCCAATTCCTGACGATTTACTCTACCACTAACATGAAATTGTCATCCTCATCAATTGTGTTTAGAAAGTTTTAGAACAGAAAACTGTAACCTTTTTTTATTTTATCAGTAAGTTTTATTTCATGTAAGAGTTGCAATTAATTCTTTTTGTATTTCCAATGAAATCATTGCAAATTAGGGCTTTTACGCATATCATACATGGTACCTTTCCGCATAATATCATACCATCATACACGGTACCTTCTAATTGGAGATTGCGGAGACGAAGGACTTCTTTGGGCCCCAAACACATAAAACAGATTTTTTTAACAACATCTTCAAAAGTTCTCTGTCTATCTGGCGAATTCCCTTTTAAAACACTACCGGTTTCCTTGAAAGAATGTAGCCAATGACGGATAGTTTTTGCTGTAGCAAATTCAACACCATACAGACGTCTAAAATCACATTGCACTGTTATAACAGATTCAGTTTGCACAAGCCAAATAACACACCGCGATTTTTGTTGCGGAGTAGCCATTGCACGCCTTTTTTTCCGAGGGGGAAGGGAAATGCGTTATTGATCGCACATCTCTGTGTTGTGTGGGGCTCTCTGTCCAAGTTCTTAGTGGGAGAATACCCCCTAAAACACCTCCGCCTGGCTCCGCTCGGTATCGTTTAACACATGCTTCAAGTGAGTCCTCCCTCATCCTGCGCCTAAGTTACGTCTCCTTTCCTTAATTTCAGAAGACGCCGTTGGTTGTCGCAACTTACTGCTGCCGTCAGTGTATTGCTTGATGTTTAGGTTGTGCGTAGTTTCTCAGCTTTTTGCCTACTTCTCTCGTCCTTCTCCTTGCAGCTGACAATGTCGTAAATGGCTTTGTTGGTGCTGTTCCAATTGCTTTCCGATTTTAAAATGAACTCTATTGCGTTCAGTGGCTCTATATTGTTGGGAAATCCTTTCTCATTGCGTCCCACCTGTTACACACGTAAATGGTGTCCTCTTCGCAGCAATATTCACACAAACTGTTGGCAGCTCGGTTAATCTTGTGGAGGTAATCTCGGAAACAGCCATGTCAGCTGAGGACTTGAATTAGCTGATAACTCAGCTCTCCGTACTTCCTCTCTACCCATCGTTCCACATCTATTGCCCCTTTTGACAGGCTTCCCACTCATTTTGCCATACCCGGAATAATTTTTTTCACCGACCTTCCCATCTTCTTTATTTCATCTTTGCTTTTCTGGGTTTCACTGCGTCTTGCTGCACTCCTAAACTTAATTAAGCGAACTGAGCCCTGGCGCCGTTTCAAGATCATGTAGGCGTGCCAGCTACAGGGGAGCAAAACTTGGACAGTTGATGAATCAAACACCTCAAACTAGATTAGTGTGTATCAATTTGAACAGTTTCTATGACACAATAAAACTATGGAGTTCTTTTTCAAGCGCACTGTATATAATGTATAAAAGATTTCAGATTATCTGCACAAATTACTAACTTAAAATATCCAAAAATATTGAGAAAAGATGAACACAAAATCTTTCTTCCACTTCCGAAAGATTTAAATAAAAAGATTTCGTTGACGAGCTTGCTTTCTGTGATTGCTTTAATCAAAAATTGCTCTATATATGAATAATATTTATTTATAACAAAAATCAACAAAAGGCTATCGACAACTAGGTCTTTCTGCTCCGCTCTATATTTTCATTAAATATTTTATTATTATTATTATTCCTTGAGGCCATCTAGGACAACTTTAAGTCTTGTTAAA
The DNA here is from genome assembly GCA_944588485.1 of Phosphuga atrata. Taxonomy (NCBI): domain Eukaryota; kingdom Metazoa; phylum Arthropoda; class Insecta; order Coleoptera; family Silphidae; genus Phosphuga; species Phosphuga atrata. The sequence goes on from OX155901.1 coordinate 6,519,374, forward strand.
CTTTTTGTCGCCAAGTTACAGTTTACCACCAACTTACATTTTGTGTCGCTTTCTTCTGAGCCCAGAATTCCCTCATTCTCTGCGAGTCCGCTAGCTTGCGCTCCGCTGTCCAGGTGGTACCTTGTCTTTCTTTTGGTTCATCTCGGTTTATCTCATTAGTCAATATCCTTTTGCGGAAGAGATTTTAGAAGGTGAAGATTTTAGATATTGAAGGCGTCGCGACGGATGTATGCAGCCGAAGCCCTATCCCTAAATGCTAACAAAAGCGCAAAATCGTTATAGGTGTAATGGGATCGAATTACAAAAATGACTTCCGTCATAAAAAAAAACCAACAAATAAGTCTACAGTGAAAAATAGAGAAAATTACAGAAACGATCGCTAAGATGACAAGATTGTATGGTGCACGATAGTATGGTCATCTCAAACAAATAGACGGAAATAGGCTGACAGATTGACAGGCTGACAGGAAACAGATTTTTTACTTTTTTGACTCCAAACCACAATGCCCTGGTTTATAAATACCAAAGAAGACCTCGAAGTATTGCATCTAAAACCTGACGACTGCAATTCGAGAAGATCATACAAGAAAGCAAATAGAAACTGACTAATAGAGAGTAGAAGAGAAAAAAAAAACAAAACAAAACCATCTGCGGTTTTGGTTCAAGGTTTCTAGGCATTGTCAATTCAAACTTCATGAAGGTCTTGTCGTTTTCTCCATATATTTTCCTGGCTGTGTCATTGAAGATCGTGTTTAAATTCTTCATGATGAAATCGTTTGGGGCTTGTTTCAAATGCTCTTCGGCGATTACGATGAATTGTTGGAAAAGTTCGCCCCGGCCCAGACCGTAATAATCTCTGATGATTTGCAGGTGGCACAAAAGATCGGCTTCATCTAACATCACTCCGGATATATACTAAAAAATGGAAAAGCTTTCTTGTATGATCTTCTCGAATTGCGGTCCTCTGGTTTTAGATGCTATATTTTGAGGTCTTCTTTGGTATTTATAAACCGGGGCAATGTGTTTTTGGGTTTGGAGTCAAAAAAGTGAAAAATCTGTTTCCTGTAAGCCTGTCAATCTGTCAGCCTGTTTCTGTCCATTCGTTTGAGATGACCATACTATCGTGCATCATACTATCTTGCCCTCTTACGGATCGTTTCTGTAATTTTCTCTTTTTCACTGTAGACTTCTTTGTTGGGTTTTTTATCACGGATGTCATTTTTGTAATTCGATCCCATTACACCTATAACGATTTTGCGCTTTTGTTAGCATTTAGGGATAGGGTTTCGGCTGCATACATTTTTTGCTGTTGGTCATATTGTACTATAACTGGCTTCAGAACAGTTTCATAATGACCAAGTTTGGTATTTTTGGACAGGACTTTTTGTTATAGATTGAGCGCGATGTTTGATGGGCTATTTCGAGTTTTCGAACTCGATCCTTAAGTGCTTCTTTGTCTAGTCCACTTTGATGATGATCTCTCGCAGGTACTTTTGCAGGTACAAGTGTTTCAACTCAGTTGATGCTCTCGTATTTTGTCTGGAGTTTTGCTGGGGCACCTTTGATTTTGGTCATTACTTCTGTTTTCTCAAATGATATCTGCAAGCCACTTTGTTCCACGATTTCTTTTAGAAGGTCGATTTGCATCCTACCAGGTTCTATGTCGTGTGACAGAATGGCGATGTCATCAGGGAATGCTAGACAGTCAATCACAATCCCCTTGGATTTTGTTCCCATTGTCATAGGGCTAGCTTCTAATAATTGTGTTCGACAGGTCCTAATGATCTGTTCGAGAGCGCAGTTGAAAAGCATGGGAGAGAGCCCGTCACCTTGTCTGACTCTCGTATTGACTTCAAAAGTGTCCGATAGGCATCCCAGGAACTTTACTATGGTTTTTGTTTCAGATAGCGTAGCTGTAATTAGTGCCAGCAGTTTCAGGTCAACCCCAAATCCGTTCAGGATGTTCAGAAAGACGCCGCGGTCTACTGAATCATATACCTTTTTAAAGTCCACGTACGGTTTGGACCTGAGATTGCAATATCTGATGATCGTTTTGACATTGTGGATCTGTTCGGCAGTTGAACGACCCTTTCTGAAACCCCTTTGGTATTCGCCTATTTGATGCTCTACCTCAGCTTCTAATATCTCCAGCATAGCAAGTGAAAGAATTGTGTATGTTACCTGTAAGAGGGATATTCCTCTATAGTTTTTCGTTTTACGTTTTTTGTACTGCCTTTCTTGTGTAATGGATGTATCAAGGCTGTTTTCCAATCTTCTGGTAGGATTTCTTTTGTCCAAATTTGTTCTATTTGCTTCTGAAAGATTTGAAATATTTTGTTATAATTAAAAATATAGTACGTTGGTAAATGTGTCGCTAAAACTAAATATGAAACTAAAAACAAGTCAAATTATAATATTCAATATAAAATTATAATATTCAAAATATAAAAACAAAGTGAATTAGTTTCAAGAAAATTATCTTTCGAAATGTCAAATTAATTTAATGTCAAAATGTTCGTTTTCTTTTCATTTCTTTTCTTTGTGGGATTAAAAAAAAGTAGTAATATAATAATATGTGGGAGGAGAAGGGGAGGAGTAACAACCTCGTAAAAAACCATGGATTACCTGGCCCGGATGGCAGTACCATGTGAGGGCCGCTTGCCAGGGTTACGGTGAAGTCCTCAATGGCAGTGAAGGCGGAGTTGAAGATCATCGGTTCGGCGGAAATGGCAGAAAAGGCACCCATGCTTTTCGGGATAGTAAAAGAAGAGCCTGACTAAAATCCAGGCGCGTCTGAGTGGTATCCACCGGTTTCCTGGTCCGCGTCTGAACAATCCCTGGTTCGAAGTACCCAGCATTGCTGGAACTCCTATTATAAGCCAAACATGATTCGAAATCATGTTTGGCTTCATGTATTCCTAAAGGGACCATTCATGTAAAATAAATAAATAATAAATAATAAAATTCAATATGAAATTTCGTATAAATGTTTAATCGATCTTATTAATCCGTATTTATTCCGGACCAATTTTTGTTTTGTAGTTGAAGTCTGAAGTCCACTTATGAAAGAAATGAGTTAGTTTTAAAGTTAATAGTTTAACGTTAATAGTTTTAGAGATATAAATTGTTGTGTGTGTAACGAGTGTCGAGCGTAAAACGGCACTTAATACTTATCGGCACTTAATACGTAAGCAGAAACGCCACCGCAGCAGAAGTTGCATGCGCATTTTAGTGGAAAGGCATAGGCGTTGTAAAAAATAATTTGAATATATTTTATGAAGGGTTTGTAAAATGGACCGTTTATTTTAAAAGTGGTGTTAGACCATTTTTTGTTGTTTCGAGAAAATTGAAGTTAAACATATTAGTTGCTATGAAATTTCCTATATTGGCCAATCTTAAATTGAACAAAACATTGGCATTTTAGCTGAGATATTTGTGCATTTCATAAAACTCTTTCTTGATTTTAATCCTGATTTGTGTGTATTCTTGCCATGTAGGATATGTCCACTGTCAGTTTCGAGTTTGGATGTTTCTAAGTCTGCATTAATTGTTCGTCGAATGTTTGGAGGTGCTATGCCTGCGATTGGGAAGACTTTGTAGAGAGGTATGCTCTTTAGGCACCCAGTTATCAATCGGCAGGATTCATTCAGTGCCACATCAACTTTTTTGGCGTGGGTGGATCTACACCACACAGCGCTTGCTTGCATACTCTCCTACGGAGAAGCATAGTGCTAACGCAGACACTCTGACGGTATGGGCATTTGCTCCCCAGTTTGATCCTATGTTTTCTCAGTAAACTGTTGCTTGCAATATTTTTTGATTTAACATTTTCGCAGTGCTTTTTGTATGTAAGGGATCTGTCTAGGGTAAGTCCTAGATATTTAGGATAATGTGTTGTGTTCGATTTCGACACCTTTCCATGTAATATTCAATTTTTGATTGGCTAGCCTATTATGGAGATGGAAAGCGCGTGTCTTTGAGAGGTTTGGTCTCAAATAATTTGAGTCGCCTAGTAATCACCTACTAACTGTAATGTACTTTCCAGTGCTTTCTCAACCATTTCAAAATTTTCACCTTGGGCTGCTACGGCTGTGTCATCGGCATAAATAAAATGTCTGATGCCCAAGGAGGATAGTATAGGCTGGTCGTTAGTGTATATATTGAGCAAGGTTGGAGATAAAACACTACCTTTGGGTAAGACATTTTTTTGACTCCTCTACCTACTATTTTTCCCCCAAGTGTTACAAAATATCGCCTGTTTCGGAGTATAATTTCTATTATCTTAACTAGTTTGCGGTCCGAGGTTATTTTTTGTAGTTTTAGTAATAGTATGTAATGATTGATTGTATCGTATGCCACAGACAAGTCCATAAAAGTAACACCAGTGATCTTTTTTCTTCAAACTCGTTTTCAATGTGTTGTTTAAGGTCTAGAACTTGTCCAGTACAAGATCTACCTAGTCTAAATCCACCTTGTTCCCTAATAAGCTTATCATCAATAGACTTTTAGTCGATCGAATCTGTCTCTCGGATAGTTTATAGAGGTGACAAAGCAGGGAAATCGGGCGGAAATTTTTTTGGTCATCTGGTGACTTCCTGGTTTCAATAGTGCGATAATTTTAGTTCTTCTCCAAATTTTGGGTATCAAGTGCGTAAGTAAAATACCATTGAATAGATCTAGGATCAATTTTTTGGTTTGTCGTCCAAAATTCTTAATTTGTTCAGAATATATGTGATCCAGTCCTGCGGCTTTCCGGTTGTTAAGTTCGTCAATAGCTTTTTGAAGTTCATGTACTGAGAAATTTTCTTTCAATATTCCCTCTTCTAATTCCTTGTCTTTCTCTCCACACTTTAGTCTTTGGGTCGTTGCTTTATTTTTTGTGATTTCCCATTCAAGAGTAATTAGTGTGCCACCTGATTTGCTGTTACAGGTCCAAGCACATTTAGTATTGAAGTATCACAATCAAGTTTTTTTATTAATCCCCAGGCTTTCTGGCTGCTATGTTTCATATCGGTGGATCTTATAAGTGAGTGCCAGTGTGTTCTTTTAGTGTTTGATATTTCTTCCAATAACAGGTCTCCTTTTTTAATTGTTTTTTCATTAAATGGGTCATCATTATATAGTTCTGTATATTTTTTTAATTGTTCAGACAGTTCTAGGGTTAGACCTGGGATGTGTCTTGTTCTGCAGCCTCTGGGAATAAATTTCCTCGATGTTTGCTTTACTATTTCTACAAACTTTCCGTAATTATCTGCAGTTGCTTCCAAGGTCTTTACTTTGGTGTCTACTTCTTTTGAGAGTTTGAGCCAGAGTGCTTTTTGAAAATTAAATCTCCTTTGAAATGGTACGTTGTTGTACCTTATCCTCGGCATAGTTTTACATAGTATAGGGCGATGTTGTGATCGTGTTATGTGGTTGCAAATTCGCTTGAAGGTCTGTTGTTTTATGTTTTCACTTACAAAAATTAGGTCTGGGTTGTATCCTTTACTCCATCTACCACTGCTAAAGGAATATGGAAGTTTTGGGTCATGAATGACTTCTAACCCTTTAGCTTCTGCCCATGTTTCCACTCTGTCACCATCGTCATTATTTTCTTTTTAAAGTCACTATTAAGGTCACCGACAATAATTTTTGTTTTTTATTGTCAAAATTTGTAGGATCTTGGAAGATGAATGATTTCGCAGGGGGCTTATAAATGGAAGTGACTGTGCAAATCTGCAATTCAATAGTTACAATTTCTATGTCGGACTGTTCCGTGTGATGTGATGATAAGATTTTTAGATTTGGTTTCGCAAAGATGGCGCTACCGTATTTCTCATGTGGTCTTTCAACTATGATCTGCATACCTTGGACATATGGTCTACTGTTATTGGCTGCCCGGTGGGTTTCCTGTATGTAGAGTATATCGCATGCGGTAGTCTTACACAGGTCTGATAATAGTTCTTCTTTCGATTATGATAATCCCTCAATCTTTATTGAGATCGGTTTTAACGTTTTGGCATTTGACTCTGAAGAGGACCTTTTTAAAGGCATTATGTTGCTTGTTTGGGGTTGCAGAAATTCTGGTGCGCTTTTCTTCAAAAAAATCTTTAGCGCGATCTTTAGGTTTTTTACGTATACGGTAGATTTGACATTTGTCAAAACTAATTTAACCTAATCTAACCCTAGTTGCGGTCGCGTAAATAAGTAAGTACCGTCTAATCTTGCTAAAATTATGTATTCATACTTAGAACGGATGATAATGCAATATTTTAGTACTACCCAGTCCCTTTACTTTAATTAAGTATTTTAAATTAATCTATATTCTTCCGGGTCAAGAATGGCACAATATAAACTCTGTGTACCAAGCAAATCCGAAGTCATCTGATCAAAAAACGAAGAAAATATAAAATATATAAAACTTTTTAAAACTACGTTTATATCAAAATGTACCAAAAAGAAGAAAATATTTGTTTCCTGGTTCTCAATGGCAATAAAATCCTGACATAAGTGGCTATAAATAAAATCGTGGAGCAATAAACGACACTGGCGAGCAAAAAATCAGGTCACTTAAGAAATTGCAAATAATTTGATGTTTTCGTTGAATTGTTTGTTTGTAAGACCAAGTATATTAAAAAATAATAAACCCGTAAGCTAAATTAAATGTTCAGTGTTGAATTGGAAAGCATTTTTTTTTTGTTTATGATTTATTATGAAAATGCCACAAATTTACGTTTAAACGGTAGTTCGATTCGCTGTTATGAGGAGATGAAAATCTAAGGAGATGATACTAAGAAAAAGAAAAACAAACTTAACATAAATTGAGAAGAATAATCATTCTTCTTCTTCTTTGAAGTCCCTCCTATCGGAAATTAGAAATCATCATAACGACACGTATCTTGTAGACAGCCGCCCTGAACAGGCAGACGTACTCTCAAACCACTCTCTCAGGTTGCGAAGCCACAATGTCCTTCTTCTGCTGTTAATTTTACGTTTTTAAACAGTTATTTTTCCTCTAATTTTACCCTATTATAATATAATTAGTTATAGGATAATAGGAGGATGTTGTATCTTATTCCTCTTAGATTGAGTCCCACGTACTCAAGTTTTCTTTCTTTAATGGTTTTATGGATCTCCCTGGCTTTATTCACTCCGTGCAGTACTGCCTCGTTGATTTTTATTGTTGGTACTGCCTCGTTGAAATTTTAAAGATTCTCCTGTAACACCACATTTCAAAAGCCTCCAAATTTTTGATGTTTTCCGCCTTTAATGTCCAGGCCTCTATTCTATACAGCAGGGCAGGAAACTTTAGCAGTCGGTTTCTAATCTCTAATTTAATGCTGCGGTTACAGAGAATTTTCCGTGTTTTAGAAAGGACATTACGGGCGAGTTCTATTCTGCAGTTGATTTCCTCGGTTTGCTCTGCATTATCTGTTACCCATGTTCCCAGGTACTTGTAGGAGGATACCGATTCTATAGTTTCGTTATTAATGAATGACTATAGATGGTCTATTATGATTAATGTTTGAGTACCTTATAGTAGCATTAGCTTTTGTCTTCTTTGTGTTTATGGCCAGTCCGTACCTTTTGCAGTGGGTGTTTACTGAATCTACTAGGCGCTGTAGGTCTTCTATGTTGTCAGTTATACTGTTAGTGTCATCTACATATCGTATGTTATTAATTGTCTCGCCATTTATGACGATGCCTCATATTTCTTCTGACAATGCCTTTTCGAAAATACATTCACTATATACATTGAATAAGAGAGGATAGTATACATCCCTGTCTTTCCCCATGGCATATTTTAACCTCTTTGCTTAGGTCTTTCCCCACTTTTACTTGAGCTGTTTGGTTCCATTAGAGGCAAGAGATTATTCTTATATCTCAACTGTCGATGTTTTTCCTCTTTAGTATCTCTAGTAGTTTGGTATGTTGGACCCTGTCAAAAGCTTTCCGGAAGTCGATGTAGCAGATTTATATGTTGCGGTTCATGTCAAGATATCTTTGTCGCAATACATTTAATCCACAGATTGCTTCTCTGGTTCCCATACCGTTCCTAAATCCCATCTGTCTTCTTCTAGTTTTTCTATATTCGGTTGTGTATTACTTTATTATTATTACTTTTAGTATTACTTTAAGAAGATTTTCAAGGTGTGGCTGATCATGGCAATAATCATGTAGTCTCAATATTCAGACTGGCTTAACTGGAAACATTCTGGCTCCGTTCTATTTTGGTAGTGTGACGAATGTTGAGGATAGCCATTCTTTTGGAATAACACCTCGTATATATTATTAAACAGATTGAGTAGAACGTCAATTGAATCTTCGTTAATAAGTTTTATCGACTCAGCTGGTATCTAGTCAGGACTAGTTGTTTTTACTGATTTCGAATTTTTGATTCGAGTTCTTCCTTTAGAATTTTAGAGCTTGTATTTTCAGTGTCTGGTTGTGTCAATATTGTTCGATTATCGTTGAAAAGGTCTTGAATATATTCGCACCATCTTGCTAATTTTTCTGTTGGTTCTATGATCAGATTACCGTTTTTGTTTAGTAGTATATCAGGTTGACGGGTTTTAATCCTTCCACACAGTTCTTTTATCTTTTTGTGCATATTGAATAAATCATATTTCTTATCTTCATCGATTTCTTCTTTGAATTCTTCGATTTCTCGACATTTGTCCGCCAACCATTCTTCTGTGGCTCTTCTTATTTTCTTTGTGATGTCGTTGTTTATCCTTTTGTAGGTATTTATATCATTGTCTTTGCATTGCCGGCGCAGACTCATCATTTCCAATATCTGTCATCTATTCTTTGTCTCTTTTTCTTGTAGGTTTTAGTTCTTCAATTCCTCCTTCCTTTTTGAATAATCATTAATAACCTGTATTCCCTCCTCTTCTGTTAATGAATGCTTGAAGGCGACGAGGCGTACTTTCAATTAAATTAATAATCAAACTTCATGTCAGTGTTATTCCATTCCTGCAATAGCAACTCTCTAAGCTCCTGAGCTGTTCTTGGTGTATGCCTTCGAATACGTTGTCCCAACTCATCCCAGATATGTTCGATAGGATTCATGTCTGGACTAAGTGCTGGCTATTCAAACCGCCTAATTTGGGAATTTGGGCCTCGTCCAGATATTCTCTGATAACTCTGTCTTTGAGAGGTTTAGCATTATCTTGCATGAAAATGCCATGCTCATCCATAGTGACCATGAAAGGCATAATATGATCGTCTAGAACCTCCGTAGTGTATCTGTCAGCTGTTAGAGAACCATTATGTATGAAGACTAACTCTGCTGCCGAAACTATAACCAAATGGAAGTGGTTTGTTAATGCAAACTATAGCATATCTTTCTCCGGGTCTTCTCCATACTCGCAGACGTCCGTCTAGCCTAGTGAGGTAAAAAACGCGACTCATCCGAAAATAGGACGTAGCTTCGCTGCAGTCATTATTATTCAATAAAAGTGATTTCTGGCAAAAGCCAATCTTGCAATTCGATGCCATTCTACCTACCATTACCATTCTCCTACAAGATAATCCAGCAACATAAAACCTTCTTCTAACGCACCATTCACTAAAATAGATATCTTTAACTTCTTGAAATTGATTTCGTTCCATAAGCGCGGAAGATGTTCTATAAGCGGGCATCTCTTTGGGTGGTGACTCGTCTTCGTCCGGATTCGGGTCTTCTGCTTATCAGACCAGTCTCCTCATAGCGCTGGTTCACAGTTTCGCGTTTTCCTCGACCATCTTGTATTAAGGCTACAATTCGTGCTACAACAATAGGGTCTAAAGGCATTACGACCTGTTATTAACATTACACAGTGCGTCCAATAAGTTTTACTGTAAGAAATCAACGCTAAACTGAAAAATAGCCAACCAAATGTTATTGCAAGTATTTCAACAAATCAAAACGGGACCACTGGCAAAACCTATGGCACGAGATCAACGAAGACATCATTCCAAATTGCAATGAGAGGTCAGAAATAAGGGCAACAAAACATTAGGTTAGAATGGAACCAATGGAAACAACAAACAACAATCCAATGGAAACAACACTACAGATTGATGATTCACTTTTCCCAACCCATGAAGAACCGGTCTGGGAGCAACCAGATGTGCTAGAGATTGTGCCATTCAATGACGAGGAACTATCTAGGGCCAGGCAGCGTTTTCGAAATTGCAGAGCCCCAGGTATAGATAGACTTTCATCAGAGATTATAAAAGTATATATAAAAGTTTCCAAACTATGTTCTGAAAATAATGAACCATATAGTCACTGAGGGAATCTTTCTAGATATATTGAAAAAAGCTAAACTTATCCTAATAGGAAAGACGAGAAGCCAATCGAGAAACCTTCCTCTTACAGACCTCTGAGACGGGTGAGACGGGAGACTCAGAGACGGGTGAGAACCTCTCAGGGAAGCAACATGGGTTCAGGGAGTGAAAGTCGACAGTAGATGCTATGGATAAGGTCGTCGAAGTTGCAAAAAAAGCCCAACAAGGCTCAAAATGAACAAAAAAGCTATGTGCACTTATAACGCGCGACGTTAGAAATGCCTTTAATTCTGAAGCATGGCAAAACATCTTGGAGGTACTGGCAAGAAAGAGCATGCCACTGTACCTAATAAACAGAAATAGAAAAATCATGCTGCAAGCAGAGAACGCAAGAGAAGAGCGCGATTTCAGCCGTGGTATTCCACAGGGCTCGGTACGATGAAGTCGTCAGACTTAAACTGCCGGAGGGAGTGGAGATCGTTGGTTTTGCTGACGACCTGGCTCTGTGACTGGGACTGGTGACTGGTTGTGACTGGGAAAACAGAAAGGGGAATAATGCTTAGAGCAAATACAGCTATAGATCAAGTTGGTAATTGGATAGAAGGAAAGTGACTAGAATTTGCCCTCGAAAAAACAGAGGCAGTGCTCCTAACAGGGTTCAGAAAAATCGGTCCTATTACTTTCCTTCTAAAGGGAGAAAAGATAGTCCCCAAAGAATCAATTAAATACTTGGGTATAACGATCGACAAGTGTCTATAATTTAAAAACGACGTCATCGCATTCGCAGATAAAGCGCTCAAAACTACTGCAGTTTTAGACAAACTAATGCCCAACGTCGGTGGCCCCAAAATCAGCAAGCGAAGGCTCCTATGCTCGGCGGTACATTCGACCATAGTTTACGCAGCTCCGGTATGGGCAATTGCCATGTAGAAGAAATCGATCAGGTATAAGTTATCGCTAATTCAACGGAAAATAGCACTGAGAGTGTCCAGTGCATACCTAACGGTCCTAATTGAGGCCGCACTTGTAATCACAGGCATAATACCAATAGAGTTTATGGTGCGAGAAAGTGAGGAACCGAATGAGAACAAGCGACGACTACACAAAGCACGATAAAAAGAAAGCCTCCAAGTCGCGAACGTGTATGGCATGGCAAAAAGAATGGCAGCTATCGAACAGGGGAGAATGAACTGGATCCTTATACCTGACGTCGAGCGATGTGTGTCACGAAAGCATGGTGAAACGAACTTTCACCTTACACAAGTGCTAAGCGAGCATGGTTGTTTTAGGGACTACCTGCATAACATGCGCAGGGCAACCGATAGTCTCTGTGAATACTGTGGTCTTGAAGATAGCGTTCGACACAAAATCTTCGAATGTCATCAATGGACACCAGAAAGAGAAACGTGGGAAAAGAAAACTCGTCTCAAACTAGACCCCATAGGCCTAACCGATCATATGATCAGGTCGGAGAACATCTGAACAATAACAACCAATATCGTCACAAACATCATGACCTTGAAAGAGAAATACGAGAGGAAACGGCTCCAATTCGAAAGCAATAAGAAACTTGACAGAACCTGAACACCTAATCACTAGACGTGGAAGGGGTAGGTAAGGCAGCACTAATATAGTGGCATCTTGACGTTATGCGTGAAGCGGATGCTCGAGGAGCTTGCTACGTCCCGTATAAAAAAAGACTAGTTAGAGCAAAGATTTTTTCACCAAAACAAATAGATTAAATCCAAAAAACCTCATTAAAAACTACACTATTCCACTTAATTTACTTACTAATCTATTAAGTCTCAAAGTTAGCTTTTCTCCAACGACTGCATAATTAGACTTAATATCTCAGCTAGTGGATATCTCAGCTACAGCAAAGATTTTTACGCCAAAATAAACTAGGTTAAGTCCAATAATCCTCATTGAAAACTAGACTATTCCATTTAGTCTACTTACCAATCTATAAATTCTCAAACTATATTTGAGAATTTAGAATCTTTATATCCAGACCTATGTACAGATGGAATATCTATAGGACATCCATCTCTATAGGACATATATGTATATGTGTATGTATACGTTTGTAATTTTTCTGGTAAATAAATAAATAAAATAAATTAAGTAATAAATTTGCAAATATTTTTTAATTAATTCAAACGCATTTCCTTTAAAATCTCAATCTACGAAATGGTGGACTTATACCACTTTGAAAATAGAGGGCTCAACTATTGAATGAATCTTTCGGTTATTTATTTTAACTGTATTTTGTTTTGTCTTGTCAGCAGGTAAATTTATTTAATCTGAATCAGTTTTAGCTTTCAGGATTGTTGAGTTTACCTAGCAAATTATTGTAAGTACTTAAGTACACTTGAGTTCATTAAGTAGTCATTAGAAGTAGTAACAGTCGGAAATCGGAGTTGATGCTCAAAGGCGCCGAACATACAAACACAATTTACACAGATTTAAAACGGGGAAAATTAGAATTTTACATAAAAGGAAACAATGTTAACAATGTTATTTCATTTCTACCTTTTAAGTCAATGAATGAAATTCTTCGTCGGATTCATCAAATATTTTAGGTTTAAACGATTTTTGCCAATTCTTGATTGTACATTTACAATTGAGGCGATGAGATAAATAAATATAGATTTTAATCTAAATACCAATAAATGTAGAACCCAACTGTTGGGGATGCAAAATCTACATTTATTGGCATTTTTATGTTATTGTGGGTTAGGCCACTTTTGCTCTCATCGCCTCAATTAATATAGATACATTTGCACAATGACGTTACTAAATCTTTACTTAATAATTTATTATTTTTTTGTTATTTTATACTTTATTTACTTGAATAATAATAATAACTATTATTACCTACTAGTTTCGACTCTTTATTAAAAATTAGCCATCATCAGGGTGAATTGAACATTTATATATGAAAATAAAAAACTAAAACTATTTTAATAAATTTATTATTTTGAATAGAGAGCCGAAACTAGTAGGTAATAATAGTTATCATTATTATTCTTCAAGTAAATAAAGTATAAAATAACAAAGCAATATAAAACTTCAACAACAACAATAACAATATCAAACTTCAAGATGGTCAAATCCAGAAATAATGTTAATAATTTATTGTAATATATTTTGGATTTTAATTATTAAAGCAATTACTAATAATTTTAATTATTAAAGCAACATTAAAATTAGCAAAGATAAAACGTAGTTGATGGTCGGCAGGCGTGAGTTCTTGTGTTAACTGAACATTAAAAACCTTAAGACCTAAGTCTTTGTGCAAAATACGGTGTAATGTCGTTTGTGGAATGCCCAATTCCAAAAATCGACGAGAAATGAACAAACTAGGGTTTTCCTGTACACTACGGGCTATAGCACTTGTTATTGAGCGACGTGCACGAGTACGGTTCTTCAACTTGTTCCAACAGCTCAAACTTTTCCACCAGTTTCAAAATTGCTGGCCGAGAAGATGCTTCACGAAGACCCAAAATGCTTTAGTTTTGCGAACTCTGACCCCGAAATTTTTACCATTTTGGTAGTGAATTTTAATAATGTCAATGCGTTGTTTAAGCGTATATCGTTTCATTTTTATTAATGGCGTAGTTTTTAATTGTCATCTGTCGATGAGTTACAAGTTAACTCATGACAACTGTTAAAATGGGGGGCTATTGAAAATGAAATCTCATATTGGTAGACCTTTTATCATCATCCTAAAAAGGAAGACGCGACATATCCAAGATATTATAAAGGCTACATTGAGAAGATCCTAAACTTCGAGAGTATCAACATAATAGTGCGTGATTTTAATTTTGACCTACTCAAATCTTCATTTTATTGGGATAAGTATAAAGAACTAATTTACAGGAGAGGAATATATCATCATTGTTACAACACCAACTAGAATAACCTCTTATGCTGATTAACCATGTAATTACCAATTGTAAAAGTTAGAAACATCAATTACTTCTTACGCTTAAGATAAGTGACCATTCTGTTATTAAAATAGATTTGGAAGGAGTCTAAGGAATAGATTAGTAGTCGTTAAAAGCAAATTAAAATAAGAAATTCTTAAACATACAACAAAGAAACGTATGAGAACGATTGGTGGATCTGTGTAGGACTTTTGGGTTGCTCATGAAGTCTACAGCCTTCAGACACTTGCCAAGGAAGCAGAAGACTTGGATTTCACCTTCATGTGGCCATTCCACGAAAATCTCAAAAGGAAATACAAAACGTGAAGGTACTAAGACGCGCCAATCTGGACTCATACCACTACCTCTCAAAGATCAAAATAAGACTCCAGCCTAGAAACACTAGATTACACAGAACCTCCAAAATGGTAAGATTTGAGGTAGAGCGACTCAAGAACAGTCAAGAAGTAAGTCAGAGACTGAACAACACAGACCTAAACAGCTGGTACCAACTGAAGGAGGCTCTTGTCAAGGCGGCCAATGAACTCGCCCCTCTCGCTAGAAGAAGGAAGCATCCGTGGTGGACTGAAGACTGTAACAATGCAATAGCCCAAACACAGATAGCCTGGGTGAAGTGGAATTCTAAAAAAGAACCAAGGAAAATTGGCATATATTTTTGGAATAAGAAAGATTAGAGCCAAGATAATTCGAGGAACCAAACGAACCTTCACACAAAACCAACTAACCCAAATCGAATAGTGCTTTGCTAAGAATAATTTCAGACATTTCTTTGGAACCATTAAGCAGGCACTCAGAAAATACGCTCCACCAAGCCTCCACTTCAGAGACTTACAAGGCAAACTGGCTTATAACGACAAGGGCAACTGCAACCTTTTGACTCAGTACTTTAAAAATCTACACAACTGTGACCGACCCAGCAAAAACTTCGATATTAAACAAACCACACCAAACCCGGACTCGCATCCCCCTTGATTGGAAGAAGTTGGCCAGATCATTCAACTTCTTAAGAATAATAAGGCAGCTGGAGAGGACTCTATCGTTGCTGAACTGTGGAAAGGTGCTGGAAACAATGCCGTGCGAAAGCTAACCGAAATCATCCAGGACAACTGGGAAACAGAGAAATTACCACCCGATTGGAAATCTGCTATGATCCATCCGCTTCACAAAAAGGGAGATTTTACTGATCTAAACAACTACCGTGGAATTTCTCTCGTCCCGGTAGCATACATGATTCTCTCGAAGGAGTTACTAACAATGGCAGAAAATCAGTTGGATAGTCAACTGGGAGAATACCAGGGGGGCTTCAGACCAACACCCATTCCAAGATTAAATTTAGAGGCGAGATATCAGAAAGCCTCGAAATAAAAACTGGAGTGAGACAAGGAGATGGACTTTCCCCACTTGTCTTCAACTGTGTTCTTGAAATGCTTATGAGAGAATGGCGCAAGGAAGTAAACAATTTGGGTGCTCAGAGTGGTATCTACCTGGGACGTAGGAACGATGGACTGGTTGTAGATCGCCTCGCCTTTGCTGATGACATGGCACTATTTGTTGATTCTCTTGAGATGGCAACAATGCAGGTAAACTGCCTCAGAAACAAGCTGCCAAAGTGGGTCTTCAAGTGTCGCTGGAGAAAACAGAATTCTTCACCAACATCAGAGAAGCAAACAAAGAGATGTTACTAGAACAGGGAAACATCAAGAGGACTGAGAAATTTAAGTATCTCGGCGAATGGATTGAACCCAACTTATCAAAAATAGCATCATTATCCAAGAGAGTCAACAAGTTATAACTAGCCTATCGACTGACTAAGAACACTTGCTATAAGAAATGTCTATCACGCAACCTGAAACTTAAGCACTACACATCAGTCTCACGACCAGAAGCCCTGTATGCCATGAAGTATCTTTCCTTGAACCGAAGAGGTCTAGTAGAGAAATTGGAAATCAGAGAAAGGAGAATCCTCTGGAAGATCCTAGGCCCGGTAAAGGAAAATGGGGAATTCCGAAGGCGGCATAACTCTGAGCTCTACGAACATACTGAGATGCTCTCTGACTGTGCAAGGAAAAGAAGGGTAGCTTTCTATGGCCGCGTTGCAAAATTGCCTCCAAACCGACTAACCAACCGTCTGTTGACCTTCTGGCAAAACAAGAAGGTTCGTACCACTTGGTTGACAGAAACCGAGAAGGATATTAAGGAACTGGGAATAACAGATCTCCAAAACAGACAGTCTGTGAGACGCACCCTGAAGGAAGTCCGTGGATTTCAGGAAAAACTGCGTAGGTATGGTACCCCCTGTACAGAAGAGAGAAAAGAGTTACACGGACAAAATGCGACATGCGAGATGCGACAATACTGGTCAAAGATCAATGCCCAACAGTTGAACAAGCGTGGTTCAAAGTAGGCCTATTCGAAAGAAGAAGAAGAAGAATAAAGAAACGTATGTTATTGGAGAAGTTTGCCTGCAATAACTTAGTCTCCGATGTTAATGAGCTAGCCCGACAGTTTACTAACTTACTGGTTTCTTCAATTAATTAAGTGTCTTATTACGTGTCAATT
The DNA here is from genome assembly GCA_944588485.1 of Phosphuga atrata. Taxonomy (NCBI): domain Eukaryota; kingdom Metazoa; phylum Arthropoda; class Insecta; order Coleoptera; family Silphidae; genus Phosphuga; species Phosphuga atrata. The sequence goes on from OX155901.1 coordinate 6,536,137, forward strand.
AAGTGTCCTGTCAATGAAATCACTTTCTGACCAAACAGACTCGGCAATACTCTGACTCGGCAATAAATGGTTCATTTCAGATATCCATGAGAATATTGAACGAATTCATGAGAATATTGAATTGAAGGGATAAGTAAATAGCTGTTATTACCAGATCTAATGAAGCGTGGAATCAGTATAAGATATTGATAAATCAGGTGGTGCAAAAAATTAGATCGGCCAAAGAAAACTGTTTTAGAAGAACCATCGACGACAACAAAATCAATCCTGCAAAAATGTTGAAAAACTTGAATAAATTACTACCCACATACGCCGAATACCAAGTGAAGTCTGAAATTTACTTTGATGGCAACAAATACAGTGATCCAGTGTGAATTGCACACCAATTCAACAACTATTTCGTACTCAGTATTAGAAAAACTGTCTCCCTGATTACTCTAAATCAGGGGTGGGCAAATCTTCTGGCTGTTGGGCCACTTATGAGAGAATGGCGCAAGGAACTAAACAATTTGGGTTCTCAGAGTGGTATCTACCTGGGACGTTTCAAAATTTGACCGCGGGTCGCAATAGAATTTTTTATTTTAATATTTATCTAAATACCAAGAGCGTTGCAAATATACTCGCTTAGACACATCAATATTGTAAGTTTTCTCATAATAGATAATATATACCTACTGCATGTAAAAATAAATATTCTCCGAGAACATTCTAGTACAGCGTCTACAATATAATGACAGGTAGATAATGAAGTAAACATCAGTTCTGTTAAACATAATAAGTATATCATAGGCATGTTTTCGAGATGTTTTGTAGTTTTGTTTATGTTGGAATACGAATTAAGATCATTTGTAATTGCTTTCTCAGTGAAGTAATATTTAAGTAGGACACAATCACAAAACCAACCTATTTTTTGTCTCTTTATAATATACCTAGATATTTTTTGTAATTAAAGTAGTTTAATAAAAAGCTTTGCGGGCCACATAAAAGGTCGGAGCGGGCCGCATGTAACCCGCGAGCCGCCATTTGCCCAGACCTGCTCTAAATCATACTGTGCATTACGCGTTAATAAATAGACAAAGACAAAATCCGGATCCTGTAAGTTTGCTAACCAAAGTGAGTCGAGCTGGTGTCTATGTGCCAATTAAATTCTCTAGATTCCTAGTCTCTAAAAAAAAAAAAAAATGTTATGTATCTTAAAAAATATAAATATAAATTATAATTATGAATATAAATTCATTATAGATTCTAAAATTCTCCGAGACGCCGTTGAAGTCATTCATATATAATAAATATGGAATTGAACAATAATACCCTAATAATAATAATAATTTTCCGAATTCAACAGAAAAATGCATTACTATAGCAAAAAGAAATAAAAGTTTATCACAAGTTTACACACACAAGAAATCACAAGTTTAATATAAACTAAAGTAAATCTAAAACTAAAGAATTCTACAAATTCTACCGCAAATACCAAACCTCTTCTAAAACTAAACGCTCAGCTATGCAGACAGCTATTTAACATGCTATCTAAATATACATACCCCATCGAATTAGTGCCCTACACATTTATCTGCCCTCATTCCTACCCACTTCCCTTCCAACATTTCGCTATTACTCTACAGATGTCACCGCTCATGCAATAAAACCTCGATTCCAGCAGGAATTTTCAGCAAGAAAATCGATTTGCAAATCATACGAATCAAGCCTCTAACATAGACTTGAGTTTAAATTTGATTTAAAAGCATGCCTTCTGAACCGGACTTGTCCGGTTTGCAACCAAATGAGAAAAGACCGACGGTTTTGCATGTTTCGCCCGGATTTAATTTGTCGTGGCCTCGGGAGGACCAAGACATCGATTACACAATACCCAAAGGTAAATAAACAACAAAGTTTTGGTAAACGGAAATTCTTTTGGGCATTATTAAAATTAATTGTTGTATTTTTTATTTAATTTGTTAATTTTATTTAATTTCGCATGTAATTAAACGACTAAAATGATTGTTTTTTATTCAAATCGTGAGATTCGGTATACATTTTCTGTGTGTATGCAAAAATTTATAAAAATCAAGGTTTTGATTATTTTAATTACTATGACTGCATTGTCTCAAAATATATTGACAAATTATGAAACAAATAAATATTGCAAAAACTTTATCACAATATAAACTTGCGAGCACAGAAATCGGCCCAATGTAAACTTTTGATTTTATGTCTTATGATTTATGAGATGAAATAAAGAAATATGCCGTTTGAAAGAAAATAAAAATAAAAAGCAAAAGCTTTAATATGAGTATAAATTTATTAAAATTCATTTCTGTTTCTTGTGTGTAATTGAAGTGTAATTAAGTCATGAATCAAATTAACTTTTTTTATTACTAGAAGAAATATGGTTATTGACAGATGAAGAAGAAATGTTTATTGAAAACAAACGTTTACAAAAGGCTATCGATCGATCGTCCAGGAGTTTATATTTTAATGTTTAAAATACATTTAAATTATTTTATCTACGACCACTATTATAATTGCCCAATGTTGTACAGTTCGTGGATTATGTAAATACACCTTACAACACACGTATGTAACAGTCCGCGATTAATGTTATTTAATGATTCAATAACACACTAGTGCGTTTGGTTTACAATTCGTTGATTGGTTGAGAGCTGCTACTATCATTAATATAGGCAACCCAATACATTCCGTTATTTGTCAAAAAAAAAATTAAACGTCAAACTAATACATAAACACTATATTTTTTTTCAAATATAAAAATTAAAGTGCAGTGATGTGCATCTCTGATCATTAAAATTCCTGATTCCAAAAAAAAACTCAAAGATCTTTTGTGCTACCGAAAGAATGTTACCAAACCTGTAAAAAATATATTAACCTATGCCCACAAAATATGGACAAAATTCAGCCTTTTTTTTCTAAATTATCAAAATGAGAAATGCACTAAGCAATGGAATAAATAAAATTGGCTCTATTCCTAAACAAATCGCCAATTATCTTCATTTGCCGGAAGCAAATCTTTCTTTATACAGGACATTGTTACAAACGTTCGTCGACCACCATTCTTGTGGATTCTGGTGGTGATTTATTGTCACTAAAAAGGCATGGAGGCTGGCGTTCGTCTGCAGTAGCAGAAGGCTATATATACTGCTCCATGAAAAATAAAAACGATACTGCTACAACACAGTAGGTATTAATAGGTATTAATAAAATTAAACATAGATATAAATTATTAAGTAAATATAAATTATTTCATTTGACACTGACACTACGTACATTGTGTTGCCTATATCGATGAATCACTATATCAGTTACATCAAACATAATTTTATTATTAAATAGAAAAAAAATTGTGTGGTCGTAGATAAAGTATAGTACATAATTCGAGTTGTAAGGCAATTACGTACTCGCGGAATTACGCGATCCCCACTACGCGGGTCGCGCGTAATTGTTCCGCTCGTACGTAATATGCTTCTTACAACAATTACGTAATATACTATAAATAAATTTAAAATACATTTTTAGTGTGCCATGCTATCAAAGTGACAAACACTCTTTTTTTACGCTCCCTAATTTTCGAATAAAAATATCGATTATGAGCTTAAACCACTCCCAATGAAACATCGGCAAACCCTGAAGTAAAACAGCAACTTCACACCCATAAAAACGGTGACTGTTCTAAATCCCAGAAAATCCCTGCCTGGTGTTTGCCAAGACATGTCTGAAACCGACGCTGGACATGACAACATGCGGGATGTTGGAAATAGGAGGTCTAAGAGGCGACTCCCTATCACTCAAAAAAAATCAGCCCTTACTCAAAACTTCGAAGATAAAGAAAATGCTTCTACCTCTAATTCTTTCGGAGTCAAAATGACGAGAGATGCGGACGTCGCAATGAGTAATCCTAAAATGTTTAAGTGTCATTTGAATATAAAAGTACCAAAAATAGTGATTTGTATAATTTGCGAAGGTGTTTATCATGTTAATGATTTTAACAGATTAAATATGGGTAAATACATAAGTGATATTCTAGTGGTCTGCCCAGCCCACCACATGGATGACCTTACCTCTAAAAGGGATTTCCAAAACATTGATTTAAACGAGGATGCACGTAAGATTATAATTCAAACCAAACTGTATGAAAAAGACAAGATGAATCAGGAGCTGCGGAGTAGTACTAAACCGAATGCAACAAGTGAAGGTACCCTTATGGTTGAAACTATCATTGATAATGAACTTCCTTTACTGAGGGTTGAAAATGAACTACTGAAACAACTGAACCAAGAACTTAAAGACAAAAATGTATTACTGAAAGAACTAGTTGAAGGAAAAAATGTTGTAAGTAAAAGTAATCTCGTTAGTTATGCAGACATGGCTAAGATTGATAATAATAACACTAGGAAAGTCATACCTAACATCATAGTTAAAGCAAAAGATAAAAACAATCGTGAAGTAGATAAAAATGTTAAAAAACAATTACTGGACGATATCTCAGTACCTATCAAAAAAGTTTCAATTTACAAGACTTGAGAAGTTACTATTAAATGTAAAAACAAGGAGGATGTCAAAAGAACAACGGCTTTATTAAATGAAAAATTGGAAAATGATTATCTAGTGGAAGTGCAGACTCTCAAATTACCTAGATTAAAAATATTTGATGTTCAAAATGATATGAACTTAAGTGACCTCCAAGAGGACATTAAAAACAGAAACCCATCCATGTTAAATAGTAATTTCTCTTTAATCTCTGAATTTACCAATGCAATGAAACAACGCATTGTGATCATGGAGGCTTCACCTGAAGTATACAGCACTGTCATAAAAAATGGTTTCAAAATATTCATTGGTTACCAGTGTTGTTGAGTATCCGATGATATCAATATAAACTTATGCTTCAAATGTGGACGTTTAAACCACAGCTTCAAATATTGTATGAACAAGGTCAAGTGTCTAAAATGTGCTGGTGACCATGCAACAGAAAGCTGCAAATCTGAAATTCTTAAGTGTGTTAATTGTGAATTCTACAACAAGAAATATGGTCTAATTAAATGCACAAATCATTACCCAAATAATTAAACCCAGTGTGAATACCTAAAATACAAGATACAAAATCTTCTAAATATAACTGATTACCCTACCTTACCAAAAATACCAAATTATCTTCGTAAGTTCCCAGGCCAAAGCAAAGAATCTTCCTTAACAACAAACTTCTAATAACTAATATATAACTTCTTACAAAATTATGTCTGATTCTAATAATTACATTGAAGAGTCTGTTGATAATTTAGAAGACCTAAACTATTTTTTGAACGATTCTGGTTTACTTTTCTTACACGTTAATGTCAGGAGTTTAAACGCAAACTATGAAAAATTACTGGTAACATCTCTACTAACCAAACCTCATGTAATCGTCTGCACCGAAACTTGGAACCTTATTTGCCCTAACATGTTCACATTAGAAAATTATACATGTTATTATAACGGTAGCTTCATAAACAAATCGGTTGGAGTCGTCATTTATATTTCGAATTCTCTCGAGCAAACTACCTATCGACGGAGAGGGTGGGTAGGTGCAATTTTCTTTCCACTTGTGCTAAAATATCATCAAATAGTGTACTTAAAATTTCTGGTGTTTATAGGTGTCATGACCTCACCAATCTTGAATTTATACAAAATCTAAAAATTCATATGGAAAACAATACAACATTTAAGAACCATATTATAATAGGAGATTTTAACATTAACAATATTGATGTTCAGTCAGATTTATTCCTAACTAACATGCTCGATATGAATTATATACCAATGTTTAACAATATTACTATGCCAAATGACAACGGTGGTTCCTGTATTGACAACATGTTTATAAAATCTAAAGCCATAAATTGTAAATCTATCACTCTTATGCAAGTTTTTGCTGATCATTATCCGATCTTCCTTACAATGAATCTCAAAAAACAAGGGAAAAAAAATCATTTTTATGCTATAACAAATTAATACATAATTGTAATCGTACTGATTGGTCAGACCTGTTAGCTGTCACGGATCCTAATCAAGCAACTGAAAAACTATTATTAAAAATACAAAACTTAATCAAGGAATCTAGTTTTAAGAAGCTAGCGCGTAAATACAAACCTAGGACTGACTGGATCACGCCGGGCTTAATGAAATCATGTCGAACAAAAGAAAAATTATATAACACATGGAAGCGCGATAAAAATAATTTATATCTAAGAATGAAATACTTAAATTTCTGCAAAAAACTTGATAAATTAATAAAAATTGCGAAAATAAATTTTGACACCAAAGAAGCTTCTTCCAAGTCTAAAAATAGTAGGAATCTATGGCAATTCGTAAATAAAAAGCTAGGTAAAAAGATAAATTCGGTCAATAACATAGATTATATTAACAAAGGCAATCGTAAGTTGACAAATACAAATGATATTGCTAATAACTTTGTTGATTTTTTTAGTAATATTGGTTCAAATTTAGCTGCTAAAATCCCTACTAGTGCTGCTACAATTCACGATGGAATAAGTTATAATCCTAAATCCATTTTCTGGAAACCTACTAATTGCTCTGAAATTATAAATATAGTAAACGATCTAAAGTAAAAAGCCGGTGCGGTTGATGGTATATGCACAAAAGTACTCAAAACTATAATCTCTATTATATCCAATATATTTGAACATATATTTAATATATGTTTATCAAAGGGCATCTGGCCAAATGCACTTAAATGCGCGGAAATATTGCCGATTTTTAAAACTGGTGATAAACACCATATGACTAATTATAGACCAATATCACTTATTTCTAATATTGCGAAAATTTTGGAAAAAATTATTCATGTGAGATTGTACTCTTTTGTTATGGATTGTAACATTATTAGTTGTCATCAGTATGGTTTTATGAAAAATAAAGGTACAAAGAATGCGTTATCATCGATCACTGACTTTATATATACTAATATAGACATCAGTAATCCGACAGTTGTTGCTTTTCTAGACCTAGCCAAAGCTTTCGACACAGTGAACCATAAAATATTGCTTAATAAATTATATAAATATGGTGTTAGAGAAGTAGCTCATGACCTAATTAAAAATTATTTAACAGATAGATTTCAGGTAGTCAAAATTAAGGATGTTAAAAGTAAAAAATGTAAAATTAAAATTGGTGTACCACAAGGAACTGTCTTAGGACCCCTACTTTTTATTATATACATTAATGATATGTTTAAAATACTACCTTTAAATAGTATAGCAGCTTTTGCTGATGACACAGTGGTTAAAGGTATAGGTAAAACATGGTCTGAAGCACAAACCAATATGTTATCATACCTAGACAAAATAGGTATGTGGTTACAAAATAATTATTTAACCTTAGATTAGATTAGATTAGATTAGATTCCCGACTTCCTCTAAGGGTTTGGCGCACGTCAACCTTAAGGCTTATTGTGCTGTCGGTTGATATCAAACTTGCAGTCCGACGTCTGTGTCACTGACTAGTTTCCTTAGTTTTCCTACAAGTTTGGGTTCCCATGTGGTTTGTTGGTTCCAGTCGAGCTGGTGTCGCATTCGTTCTAGGGCAGGGCATTCGAAGAGTACGTGGTTTGCTGTTTCATCTTCCTCTCCGCAGAGTCTACATAAAGGTTCGTCTCGGTAGATTTTTACTTTATGCATGAATTCTCTAAATCCGCCAGTGCCTGTTAGTAAACTAACTATCTGCTTCGTGTGAGCTTTGTTTAGTTTTAACAGGTCCTTTGCTATATTGGGATTAGGTGAGTCTATTAGCTTCCTGCAATGGGTTGCTTTATCATAGGAGTTCCATCTGAGTTTGTGTTTATTTTTCATCCAATCATTGATGGATGCTCTGGCGCAGGCTTTTTCTATACCTATGCTCGGTTCGGGACCAACTAGTTTCTTGCGGGCACCTTGTTTTGCTAGGTCGTCTGCATGTTCGTTTCCCTCTATACCACTATGCCCGCGAACCCAGATGATTTTTACTGTGTTCTGTTGGCCTAGTGTATGTAGTATTTCTTTGCATTCTTTTATGATTCTTGATTTTGTACTGCAGGCCTCTAGTGCTTTTATTTATTAAAATAAATGTTTCTGTTCCGATATTTTTGTCTGTGGCATTCAGTAGCACCCAATAGTAATGCGTGTACTTCTGCTTGGAATATCGTGCAGTGTTCGCCTAGGCTGGCTGATTCCCTAATTTTGGGATTTTTGCTGTACAGGCCCGATCCGGCCCTTCCTTCAAACATTGAACCATCCGTGTAAAAGATTATGTTCTTGTTCGTAGGGGTGGGAAGCTGGTCCGGTTTCCAGCTTGGATCTATGTGTACGGTGAATGATTTTTCGAAATGGAATGACTTGTTGGTACTGTCGGTTCTCATTTCCATCAACGATATTCTGACTGCCGTCATGATTTTCGTATGCCCGATCCTACTGGCTGCGATCCATTGACCCGCGCATTGTAGTCGGTATGCCGCCATTCTTGCTTCTCCTTTTAGAAAGATGTCTAATGGCGGTGTATCTAGTATCACGTCTAATGCTAATCCAGAGGTAGTTCTAAAGGCTCCTGTGGTGCATAGATTCGCTAGATGTTGTATCCTGCTTAATTTTGCAACAGCAGTTGATTGTTGTAGTTTAGGCCACCAGGTTACTATGCTGTAGGTTAGTATTGGTCGAACTATAGTTTTGTATAGCCAGTGAGTCAGTTCCGGTTTGAGACCCCATGTGCTACCTATGGCTCGTTTACTTATCATCAGCGTTTGTTTGCATCTGGAGATTGTCTTGTTCATGTGGGGATTCCATGTTAGTTTGGAATCTAGTATAAGTCCTAGGTATTTGACTTCGTTGCTCCATTGAACAGGTTTCCCAAATATTGAGATATTGGTTTGGTTTGTGATTTTCTTCCTATTTGTGAAAGGGATCAGGGTGGCTTTCGCAGGGTTGATTCTTAGGTCTCCTGTCGAACACCAGGTCTCTGTAATATTCAAGGCTGCCTTCATGATTTCTTCAACCGTTCTTTGGTGTTTACCTTGAATCAGTATGACGATATCATCGGCATATCCTTGAGTGAAAAACCCTCTTTTGTTAAGGGTGATTAGTAGCTCGTCGACTGTTAGGCACCACAAAAGTGGTGACAGTACGCCGCCTTGGGGGCAACCTCTTATTGTTGACATGGTTTTCTCTTCTTCTAGTAGTTTAACTTTTACAGTTCTGCTGTTAAGCATCGACATGGTCCATCTGGTCGTAGTGTTATCTACGTGGTGATTGACCATTGCGTTTTCTACTTGCGTGTGGTTTTCAGCAGCCCCTGGAAAATGCGTGCCTACAAGATGTAGCAGTGTTTCACGTTCATTTGCTGTGAAGTTCCTGTCTGCTTTTTTGAGGGTGCCGACGGGATTCGAAGCTTGCTTTGAGAGAATTTTATGGAGCCTCGCTGTGAAATGCGTCGTCTCTATCTCTTGGCAATATTTTTTCCAAGCTTCTGTTTTGGCAGTCTTGATTTTGTTACTATAGTCTGTGAGGGCTCTATGATAGCTGTCCCAGCCTTTGGTTCTTCTAGATCTGTTGAAAAGGCTTCTGACTTCTCGCCTGGTCTTTTCGAGATCCTTGTTCCACCATTGTGGTTGTTTTTTACCTCTTTGCTCACTTGGCTTTGATTGACGACAGCAGCTTTTATAAGAGTCAACCACTGCCTCTTTTAGCTTGTGGGCATTTGTATCTAGATCTTTTACCTGAGAAGATTTGAATCGAACATGCTCTATCTTTTTATGTAGTTCTTGTTCGTATTTAGCCCAGTCCGTCTTTCTCGGGTTGTAATAGGGTTCAGGTATTACTTCCTTTCGAGACAGTTCAAAGCTAATGTATTTATGGTCGGAAAGCGATGGTTCGTTCAGGACTTGCCATCGTTTGACTGACCGCGATATTGCCATTGTCGTGGCAGTTATATCAATTACCTCTTTTCTTATAGCGTTTTCAAAGGTGGGAGAGTTACCTTCATTAACAACTATTAGATTGTTAGTAATAATGTATTCAAAAAGAGACTCACCTCTTGGATTGCAGTTGGTGCTTCCCCATGTGGTGTGGTGGGAGTTCGCATCGCAGCAGAGGATCAGCTCTAGATTTTCCTGTTGAGCGGAACTTACTAGGTCTGCCGTTTCTTTGCTGGGCGGAAGATCAATGGAGTCGTAGGGTAGGTAGACTGAGCTAAGAATTGCTCTGTTCTCTCTTTCCCTCGTGCTCCATTGTATTTTTACGGTTGTAATATCTCTAGAACAGAATTCCATTAGAGGAAGAAATTTCAAATTTTTCCTCACTAGAATGCAAGTTCTGGGATTCTGATCATTATATATCAGCTTACCTTTAGCATCGCCTAAGCCACAGATTCGCCCCTTGACAATATAGGGCTCTTGGATCATTGCTAAATCGATGTCATCAGCTAGCAGCTTTCTGCAGAGGGCTGCAGTGGCCGCTTTGCTGTGATGTAGGTTAATTTGAACTACTTGAAGGTTCGTCTTTACTAAGCCTGGAGCGGATAGTAAACGTCACCTTGTTAAGCCCGATGTGCGCTACGCAGCCAATCTCTTGAAGAGCTTTCTTTGCTTCTTCATCGATCATGGCTGCGAACGTTCTACCTCCCCCTTCGTTGCTTTTGACGTGGAGGATGTGCCAGTACTCGGTTCTTAGGTCGACCTTTCTTTTGTTCTGCTTTTGCAGGAACTTTAGGATTGCCTCCGGCTTTTGTTTGTCGTACCACTGGGGTACGTTGAACACCACTCGTATTTAACCTTAAATGTGGATAAAACAACATACATGACTTTTGGCTGTTACAAAGACAGTGTACCTAATTTTTTTGAGTTATCCATTTATAATGAGAAGTCAATAGAAAGAGTCAAAATAGTAAAAGAGTCAATAGTTGTAAATATTTAGGGTTAATGTTTGACTGTCACATGAAGTGGAATATCCATATATTAAATCTTATGAGTAAAACTAGATACTTTTTGTTTATCTTTCATAAATTAAAAAAAATAATGAGCAAGCAATCACTGAAGATTATTTACCATTCTCTTTTTGAGAGTATTGTGAATTATGGAATTATAGCTTGGGGGGGAAGTTACAAAACCAACACTAATAACTTAGCTCAAATTCAATCTAAGCTCATTAACATATTTTCGGATGGCAAACGTGTTCTAGGACTTAGAGATACATTTATACTCGAGTCGTTGAGTTATCACTACAATAGTTGTAAATATGCGTATGAGAACTATAATGGGAAGTCTAGAAATAGAAGTATTCCGTTACCCAAAGTCAGTAAATCTATAGCATTTAAAAACTCCTCGAGTGTGGCAATTAAACAATTCAATACACTACCTGATACACTAAAAAAAATACCGAATAATAATAACAAAACAGTAAGAATAAAACTGAGAAATTCGCTTGCAAATACTTCCTTTTGTTAGACTTTTTGTTCTCTTACAATTTCAATATTTTGTTATCTCAAATCTTTTTCAATATTTTGTTTTCCTACAATTTACTTTTTAATACTCTAATCTTTGAGTCCTCTTATACCTTATTATGTTGTTTATTGCTTATCTTTTTGTATTTTATGTATACCTAATTCTTGTATATTATCGATAAAGTTTAATTATGTGAATAAATTGCTTCTCAGGCCTATGTACAGGTGTAACTCACCTCTATAGGTGCATCCTTATTATATTATGTATTATATTATGTATTATGTAAGTGTGTATATATATATATATTGTATATCCTGTTAATAAATAAATAAATAAATAAAATAAAAAAATGTATACAAAATAAAGTAGTTAATTTAGTCTTAAGTCGTATATTGTTTCTTGGAGTGTTTTGAGTGGGTGTCTACGGGAGGGTTTGGTGGAGTCACGTCTGATACATAGCGGGTTTGTGATGGTTAGGTGAGTGTTAGTCGCTTTGTATTTGGTCAGCAGTCGTTTGTGTCTGTCGAAGGTGAGTGTGTAATGGAGTTCATTGGAAGGGTTATGGAGTATGTTTTTGGGGTGTCTTGGATTGGAAATGATGCGTAGGGATGTTTGTTCTGCCGTTTCTAGTATGTTGTTTCCCTGTTAGTAGTAATCAGTAGAATTTGTCCGTAGTGTAGGATAGGTCTGCAGATGGATTTGTAAATCTTGGCGGCCGTTGAAATAGAGATACCTTGGTCTCCTTTTGTCAAGCAGCCGAAATGTTTACTTCGTTGTACAGTTTTGGTCTTCCGTATTTTAGCTTCCGTGTTGAATTTTAGTTTATTGTCGAATGTTATGCCTGTTCGCGCCAATTCGGCGCGTCCAGATTTTTCAATTCATTTATTTGGATTAACTTCGGCTTCAATCGATAGACGGAGAAACAGGTGTATCGATCGGTGTCGAAGTCGCGCGATTTATTAACTTTTTCGCGAATAGATTAACTTAATCAGTTAGCTGCGTAGAGTCGACAAAACACGCTCGGCGAGTGCGAACGAAAGACGCGAAATCCACGCAAACGGGCACATCTGCATAATTCGAATTCCCATCCAAACTAACCAGGGGTGATCACAAACTCAAGGGCTGAAAGCGGAGCCGGACGTTCCAAGGACGCCAATTTAAGGGAATTCCTTTACCCTTTTATTCCCATTTTCCTCCCTTAGACGAAGCGCCGGAAGGACGGTTCCACGTGGCGGAGACGCGGGCAGCCCAATCAGGTAAGTGATCTAACCGGCCTGTATTAAGTTTGGAAATCGTGAAATTTAGAGAGACACGGTCCGAACAATGCCTAAGTATTTTATATGAGTTATCGGTGTCACGTCAATGGTATCTAGGTGGATGTGTGGGGAATTGGGAGAAATTTTGTGATTAGGTTTGAGGAGTTGGCATTTGGAAGGGTTTGCAGTAAGTCGCCAGAGGTTAAACCAGATTAGGGTGCTGTCCTTGAGTGCTTGAAGTTCGTCCGTCGTTTTCTTAAGATTTTTATTGTGGGATATAAGAGCGGTGTCATCAGCGTATTGTAGGATATAGGAGGAGAGGTTGATTTGGAATTTGTAAAACTAGGTTATAATTGTTGTTGTAGTTGTTATAATAGTATTAATGTCGTGTCAGTATAAATTGTATAGTAAGGGAGAGAGGGGAGAGTCTTGAGGGAAGCTTTGAAGAGGGGTAAATTCAGAGGAGAGGGCGCTGTTTATTTTAATTTGGAGAGATCTGTCATGGAGGAAATGTTTAAGAATATAGATGAGATACGGAGGAATATTGAGTTGTCGCATTTTGGAGAATAGGCCGGCATGCCACACACTTTCAAAGGCTTTATTTATGTCTTGGAATAGAGCAGCAGAATGATCTTTGCGGAGATAGGCGGTTTGTAGGTTATTGGTGAGGGTAAATAGGGAGTGAGTGGTGGAATGGCAAGGCTTGAACCCAAATTGGTATGGTGGAATGGAATTCTTGAGCAGTTTCCATAATCTGTTTTTGAGGATCTGTTCGAAAATATTGCCTAGGACTGGAAGGAGCGTAATAGGACGGTAGCTGAATGATTTTGATTAGGTTTTGAGATGGTGATAATTAAACCTTTTTTCCTACATTTGGGAAAGAATCTTTTATGGAGGCAGACGTTGAACAGTTTAATTATCTGGTGGTGGATATCGCCAGGAAGGTTTTTGAGTTAGGATTTTTTGACAAGGTCGGAGCTGGGGGAGCTATTTTTGCCATGGAAAAGGGCAGGGTATAACACGTATTCTTCGTACGTTATTTCGTCCAAGTCTTATTGTCATTCTGAAAATAATCGTTGAGCCAAGAGTTTACTCTGTCGAAGTTAGTTTTGTCAAACTAGGGGGAGTTAGAGGGGGTAAAAGAGTCTTCAAAGTGTTTTGGAAAGAGGAAAGCTCTGTCATGGTCAGAGGAGTAATGTTGTTTATTGAAGGAGATGTCGGGGATGTGTAATGATGAACGGTATTTGGAGGTCTTTTTAATTATTTACCAGTATGTTCGTCCGCCGTCGTTCTCTGTTTCTTGGCAGACTGTCAGCCATTTGTTGGTACGAAAGTGGCATATAAGTCTGTGTATGGCTTTGTTAAGTCTGTTCATGTTAGAATTTAATGAACTGTCTTCTGTTTTGCAGTATGTTCTGTATATACAACGTTTTTGTTCGACTAACGACAGGATGAAGGAGGGCAGAGTTGGTCTGTAGAAGTTTGTTTTGGATTTAGGGCAGTATTTTAAAATTAAATTTGTCAGGTGGGATTGGAATTCGTCTACGTCTTTTAGGGAAAGGTAGTTGGGGTCCGTGGTATTTATATAGTGTAGGATTTTGGAGCAGACTTTAGGGATGGTAGTAAGGTTGAGATTAATTTTGGTAGGATGGTTGACCGGGGAAGGGATGTAGTTTAAGGAGATAGAAAAGGAGATTGCCAAGTGATCAGAGTTAAGGTCTGGGGAGAGGGTAACATCCGTTATGGAGTTGACAAGGTTAGAAGTGTGGAGTAGTATGTCGGTATGTTTGGGGGTTTGAGTCTTTGTTTTGGGGCATGATAAATGTAGGATTGGCATGATGGCGAACAAAGAGGGAGTTATTTATGAAGGATGGAATCTGTCGAGTTTTGAATTTATTGAGGTTAAGAGATGATGAAGGAATTTTCGGACAGGGATGTCATGTTTAGGATATTCCGCTTAATCACGCTGTGGGAATGGATGTATACAAGGAATATATGGATTTTCTTTTTATTGAAGAAGGGTATAGTGAAGTAGATGCAATCATTGAGGAGATTATTGAGGTATGGAGGATTGGCTTTGCCTAGTTTGAATTTAGGATTCAGGTTTATTAAAGCACCCCTCTAGGCTTGTTGGTAATTAGGTTTCCGTGCTTGAACAAGGATGACCAGTCTGTAAAAGTGATATTGCTGTCAGGAATTGTCTTGGTCTCTACAAATAAATGTCCGTAAATGTTATTTGTGTCGGTAACGCTGTCTATTAGAAGTCGTTTCCTATTGTAGCTGTTGATGTTGGTGTAAACTAGTCTTAATTTATCCATCGATAATTACAGTTGATTGGGAAGTTTCTTAGTAGGGAGGGTGGGGGTATCAGAGTCAGGGACGGTCAAGTCAAACAATAGGATATACATTCTATTTCCTGAAAAAAATGTATGGGTGTCAATTTGGTATTCTGAAAAAAAGCGCTTAAGTTTTTTATCGTTTTATCGCGTAATTAAGCACGTTAAGTTTTTTATTAGGTCCTCACGGTTTGTGGAGCTAGATAGATTCATTTCCTGCGTGTAGGTGATGATTATAAAGTCGTGGATGGTGAGTTATGAGTGGATCCTTGAGTTTTGTTTAACTTCGGTGGGTAGCTCGGCTGATTTATTGTTTGTACTTTTTATTTTAACGTTAGGCACTTCATCGGTGGGAGCTCTGGGTCGGTTAGTGCATATTGGAGACCAAACCGGATGATCGGAGGACCCACAAGAAGTGCATTTCGTAGGCAGAGGGGTCGGACATTTATCGGTTTCATGGGGGCCGCTGCATTTTAGGCACTTAACAGGGGTGCAGTTTTCGCTGGAATGATCGAATTGTTTTCATTTTGTGCAGGGACTAGGAATGGGAGGAGGAGGGGTGCTGGGAGATATGGGATATTGCCTATTCATAAAAAATAGACTGCCGGAGGCTAATAGCGAGTAAAAAGTTTTGATGTCAGGGGTTATTATTCGAATTAGACGTAGTTGGTTTGTTTGTCGCTCTAGCTATTATGCGTTTGCAATAACGGAAATTATAGTTCAGCAAGCGCAGATGTTCAGCGATTGTTGATCTTCGATATATTGGACTTTTTCATTTACCGCGGAATAGGACTCGGGTTATGGAGTGTGAAGGAATTGATGTTTTTTTGATCCGATTGGATGACTCTTTACTCCGGTATATTTCTTAACGATGATGATTTTACTAGGGATATCCAAAGGAATCTTTACTGCAGTGGTTTCCCGTTGCCTTCTGCATCTTCATGCTGTTGATCATTTCCTGATTCATCCGCCCTTAGCAACGATTTCTCATCGCAAGGACGAGAGGGTGCCTTTGTTCTTGTCAGCTCGTCCACCCGGAGCTGTTGGCCAACAAGAGGTGTCTGCTTATCCCGGCAGACATTCGGTCGACAGAGCCTCGTTAGTTCTTTAGCAGGGTGTACTACGTACAAGTGAGGATGTTGTTTGGGTTGGCTTTTATTGCCATAACCCCCTACATCCCATAAAGCCTAGTTAAGCTACAAAGTTAGGGTTAAAGTTTCAGCATTAATCAGCTTTTAATCAGCGTTTGAACAGATTTAATCAGCTTTTATCAGGTTTTAATCAGCTTTAAACAGTATTAATCAGCTTTCAGCTAATTAAAATCTCTTTAGCGTGGGGCTACATAACGTCATTTTTCCGAGAAACATTTTGAAAAATTAGTTTTTTTAGGTTAATATTTGATGAAAAAGTGAAAAATTTAAAATGCGCCTGAAGTTCGCCTGAAAAAATTGTCGTTGTGTCAGAAACAGTGAGCAAGTCTCTATTATAGTACAAATATTTTCCGCGGGTCCCTTACAGCCTGGCGGATGCAATATTATGTTTCCTCTTGGAACCCGTTATGAATTTGTATGCTTTCCATTCATATTTATTTGTACCAATTATTTTTTTCGACACTTCCAATACTTTCAGTAAATTCTGTATATCACTTGGTAAAGTTGACAAAGGTACTTTCATCCTAGGAGTCGGCTGACGCAAGTTCATGAAAGTCTTGGAGAATTTGGTCTAATTCGTTATCAGACATATAACCTTGTAGATTGTAGATTTGGTGGTGACTTGTACTGCGACCTTAATAGATCTATTTTACCTCACCCTGTTCCTATAAAAGTTAATATACTTACCCATTTAGAGCGCCTCTTCAAGTCTGAATTCCTTTAGGAATTTTAGGATTTGGGTGGGATTTAAGGACTGCAACTCCTGCGCGTTCAAGCAGTGGGTCCCAAGGTACATTTGTCTCTAGCGGCGTAGTGCTCCGCAGTCTTTCAGCAGCTGTATGGGGGTTTCCTCTGTTGAAACACACAATCTGCATCTGTCATTTTTCTCTAGGCCTAGGTCATTGAGGAGTTTTCTTAGTCTGCACTGTCCAGTCAGGACCCCAGTCAGAATTCCAAGCTTGTTCCTGTTTACTTTCAGGCAATCGAGCAGTTCGAGTTTTTCTCGAAATGGTATGCAAATACCATTTCGAGAAAAACTTTTCGACAAAAAAAATTATTTCATTTTACTTGCTCACGATTATTTTACCTTTGCCTATTCCTTCCTTGCTGAACCTAACAATTGCTAATCTGGCGCCCCCCTCCACGATAAGGTGCAACGGAGTCAGATCCAGCAGCAGTTCCATTGCTGCTGTCGGGCATGACCTCATCGCCCCCGTGATTCAGACACACATCAGTCTTTGAATCTTCTCAAGCTGCTTCTTCATAGATATTAGCTTGGTTCTACTTCCCCACGCAACTGTCCCGTAAGTAATCGCAGGTCTCACTACCATGGTGTACATCCATCGCAGGATTGTGGGGTTACAACCCCACGTTTTCCCTGCCAGATTTCTACACACAATTAGAGCGGGTTTAGCTTCTCTTACCACTTTTTCAGCGTGCCTGTTCTATAGGATTTGGCTATCTAGTGTTATACCCAGATACCTCATCTCCTGTTTATATTCTACTGCCCTCCAATCTAACAGTATGGGTTGTAGACAGTTTAGTCTTTTCTTTCTAGTAAATGTTATCGCCGTGGTTTTTCTCGGGTTTAGTCTCAGCCACTGTTTGACACCATCTACTAGTTACTTTGAGGCCTCTCTGTACGATTTCACAGAGCGTTCTCTCAAACTTCCCTCTGGCTATGATGACTATGTCACCGGCGTAACCTTCAACGTAAAGTTTATTTTCGTCATTGTGTTCTAGCTGTATGTGCCCGATAAATTCATCTTCAACCCCTATACTCCTACAGTACCTACTCGCCATTTTGTCACAAAAACTGTATAACCTAAAAGCAACATAATTCTAATAAAAAAAACAGAATATTCAAAGGAATAAATAGAATAAATTATCGCGAAACAATTTTCTAATGATTAACGATTTTTCCACCTACAGGTGCTACAGCACCCGGCATTTATTTTTTACTTTATTTACCGGTTCAACAACCAATCAAATTAACAGTGATAATTAACAATAATTCTGGGGTACCTCAAGGGAGTGTTCTGGGGCCACTTTTGTTTTTAATTTACATCAACGATATAAATCAGTTCCATTCTTGTGACTTCGTCAATCTCTTCGCAGATGATACTCTCTTGTCAATTTCTAGTGACAGCTTGGATGATGCCATAAACAAAATGAATAAAGCACTGCAGCAGGTTCAGATTTACTTGAACTCTAATAAACTTAAACTTAATGTTGAAAAAACTAAGGCAATGATACTTACAACCTCATAAAGATATAAAAACATCAACCTCAATCATCATAATATAATTATTGACAATAGCCAAATTGTTAACCCATACCCTTAACAACTAGTACAAAATGGTGGACACAAACTGACCAGAGAATCGGAAAAAATATGTGTGCCATTCATTAAAAAAATATTTTGAATTAAAGTTGCCACAGGGTGGTATAGTACCCTGGGTAGGGTGCTAGGGGTTGACCACTTTAAAAAAGTGTCTATTGTTTAAGTAATCTTCTAAATTAAATTATTAGATATTTGGTGGCCTTGGTGTGACTACTGGAAAGAACCCCAACACTTCCTCTTCCAAATGGCCAACATGTGTTTCGCCATAGCTTACGCCTCAACCTGCAGCAAAAAGGGAGTCCTATTCATGCACTCTTGGCTAATAATAGGTAAAAGAATCCCAAAAACCCCATTAGAAACGAAAACTAATGTACAAATTCCTATAGGTCTGATGCTTTTTTCCGGATGGGCATGGAATGTAATTTGCGCGCCGGATGTGTTCACATGGAATTTCGCATTCGTTTTACTGAATATGGGTCAAGTTTTCCATATCATTTATCAGATTCGACCGGTCAAATTTGATCCTGAACTTGAGGAAGTCTATCACAATCTATTCGAACCATTCAAGGTAAACTTATATTCTTCAATGCATACATTAGATTAATAATTACAAAAATATTTTATTATAATTCATCACAGTAGCTGGCAGGTTAAGCTGCGGTGCTTACTCGCTAGCTAATTAGATTCAGAAGGTGTTATTTTTTTGCAATACTATCTTACATTTCGAACTATTTGTAAAATGTACGCCGTTGTGATACAAACTGTTCGTCGTAGTCTATTCTTTCTATTCATACAAAATGAAAGTTTCCAAGCTTCCAATACTCACTAGAAAGCGAGCACGAAAATCAAGCATGGAAATGAAAACCCGACCCTTCCTCGAAATTTAAAATTGACGTCAGTAATGTCACTAAGTAGTAAGTACGTTAATTAACCTGCTAGCTAGCATGGTAGCAAACATAGATAAACATAGGTATAAGAAACTAAGAGACAAATAAAAGAAAATCAAAATAAATGAGACTAAACCGTAACTGGAACAGACTAGATATTAAAGACTAGATATTCGACACTAGATATTAATCAAACAATTGAACTCGAGTAGATTAGACAGAATATATATTTATAATTATAATATGTTTCAAGATTCCTAGATTGCAGTTTAGGAAAATGGTGAGTTTAGAGTTTGGTGAAATAATGTCCCTGCATGCCGGCGAAGCTTACGCAGTCCAAAATCTAACAAGAACGGACCGTTTGGGCTTACTGTTATCCGGCAAAGTGAACGTTCTGTCGGACAATCAGTTCTTGCATCCGATTCTTCCGTGCGAATTTTTAGACTCGCCGGAATTCGAGTCGAGCAGAAACACCGTCGACGATAAATTCAAGGTAAATTGGTATCGCGGCTTTTTGTCAGCGCGGCAATTATATTTCACCTTTATTTATTGACAGCAAATTTATGTAATGGACGGGTTTTTAGAACATTCTTGTATGGTTTTAAAGTGGTTTAAATTACGCTTATATTTTTGCACCAGAAAAAGAACGGTGTAAAAGTGAATATTTATTTCTAATAACTTAACGAGATTGTGTACATAAAGAATTCTTTTAGTAAAAAAGTTGTGTGGATTGGGTGCGAAAATGTCTCTGTTGCGGCAATCAAATGCAATTACTGTAAATATTTTATTAGAAGAAGAAAAAAACATGAATCGCGTGATCGCTTCAACACAAACTAACTCGGTAATCAATCATTTCATAATTTACATGTGTCGCTTTGAGTCACACGAGACATTTATTATTAACAAATTTGTAAATCCATTTCATTTTGATCAATACAGTAATTACAAATGCAATTGAAAGTAAATAATACAAATTAGGACAATTATTACAAGATTTATTCATATATTTCAAGAGCTTTATACTATCTGACTATGATTACGATTTGAGAATTTTGATATAAGAGAAGATTTTAATCGCTGAAAGCTTGGCAAACTTTGAAATGCTCGCTAATATTTCTTAGACAAACATATAAATCTTAATTTGTTAATTAAGTTTCAAACATGTTATAACTAATACGCAAGTTTAGATTACATACATTTTTTATTATTTTATTCTGAAACACTTTAGTTAGTCAT
This sequence comes from Phosphuga atrata, assembly GCA_944588485.1. Taxonomy (NCBI): domain Eukaryota; kingdom Metazoa; phylum Arthropoda; class Insecta; order Coleoptera; family Silphidae; genus Phosphuga; species Phosphuga atrata. The sequence goes on from OX155901.1 coordinate 6,556,826, forward strand.
GTGAAGTTAGGAACCGAATTTGTAAAAGTATAATATTTCATCAAAGTTCCTGGTAGATATGAAATAGTTGTAGAGTACTTTGCGACAGAAATTTCAATAGCTCTGCCGAATTTCGCGAAGAAAGCACAGTTTTCGCGAAGAAAGCAGAGAAAAAAAATTCTCAAGAAAACTGTGCATTTTTGACAAATTTCGACACCTCTAACCTAACCTAACCTAACCATGGCTCAGGAGTACTTGACCAATTTTGCAAAAAAACTGTATTTTGAAAATTGCACAAACACTTCTATTCGTGAATCTGTATAGCACCTTAAGAGTTCTATCGAAGATCCTTTTGACATTTTTTTATCAAAACCTTAGTTCAAAAGGTATTTGCAATAATAAGGAACCTATGGTTTTGATTGAAAAATTAAAAAAATCGCGCAAGAGTTCTATTTACGGTCCCCGGTAGAACTGTAAGAGTTCTATCGAAAATCCTCATAACATTTTTCTGTAAGTTTCAAAATATGAAAGACATGCGATAAATTAGACTTCGCCGATGCGAAGACGTGATGAGAAAAAAATTGCTTTATAGATCTGTTTGCAGTTTCCGGCATAACTCTTGGAGTTCTATCGAAAATCCAACATTTTTCTGTAAAATTAAAAATTAGAAAATATGCGAGAAATTGAAGAGAACAACGAGAAAAAATCGCGCAATACACTCAAGAGCATAACTATAGCACCAGTTGAATATTGCCTGTATCTATATTTTCCACAGGAATAAGTAGTTGCAAAGATTACAATAAAGCAATATCAGTAAGTAATGTACAAAATTTGAAAACAAATTTGTTTAGTTTTCTTAAGTTTTAAAAGAAAAACAAATTTTTAGCATGTGTATATCTTCTTCTTTAAAAAGTTTGGTTCAATGTGGATACCGGGTATTAACCCTTCAAACACTGCGGCCTATTGTATTTTGCCCACATTTTTCACTTATAGGCCCAGAAACCTAGATGTTATTATAAATTGCGCTAATTAATTACACATTTGTCTTCTGGTACAAATACGGCCGACACTGGGGATAGAACTCGGGACCTCCCGACTTGTTAGTTAGCGCTCTAACATGAGACCAAATTCAAATTCAACAAACTTTACTAAATAAACAAGAAAAGATAAATATAACCAAAATGAAAGTTTAAATCTATGATCCTATGTGTATCTAAGTTTCCTATGATTAACGTTAGCTATTTATACTTAGTTTATGGTTATTGTATGTTTGCGAATTTACATGAAACATTTATGTGCAGAGTGTATATATATATATATATATATATATATATATATATATATATGTGTGTGTGTGTGTGTTGTATTGTTTTCTCGGGGATTCCGCGTTGATGTTGAGGGTTGGTTCTGAAAAGAACCGGATTCTCGACGTTTCCGCGAACTAACATTCGCCATTCTCAAGAGATATATGCGTCCGTGCGGGTCAACCGTTAGATGCATACTGAGAGCTCGTTCGAATCATGTGTCCTTTGCTTTTTGACGGTCGTGAGCCTTCCGCCCAGCTGATCCGTCGTCTTGTTGTTTGTTTCGGGTTTTTTTTTTTTTTTTTTTTGTGTCGGTTTGCTTGTTTGTTTGTCGGTTTGTTTGTTCTTCTGTTGTGTTTCACTCATAAACGGTTTTCTTTTTTCTCTTTTTTTTTTGGTTCTGTTTTTTTTTTTTCCTTCTTCTCGTTGTTGGTCCTTGGTTTGTCCTGGTGTTGGTTCCTGGTTCGCCCTCCTGGCGGTTCCTGGTTCGTCCTTCGTTCTCGTGGTGGTTCCTTGCTCGTCCTCGTGGTGGGTGCTGTGTCTCTCTGGTTTGTTCGTGTTGTTCCTGCCTGTTTTTGTTCCTGGGTGCTCCGCTGGGTTCGGGGATGTGGGCTTTCCTGTGAAAAAGAAAGATCAGTGATTACCTATGTTGTTGAGGTTTTGGATGTTTCCATTTGACGTTGATGTTGTAGTTTGCTGTGTTGTTGATTGTTGGGTTGTCATGTGTTTTCATGCGTTCGAAGCTTTTCGTTGCTAGTTTTTCTATGTGTTGCTTGATTGTCTCCATGTTTAGATCGCTGTGCAGCTGCTCATTGGTCATGTACCATGGCGAATCTGTTATTTCTCTCAGAGTTTTGTTCTGGATGATTTGGAGTTTGTAGATTTTCCTTTCTTTGGATTGTATCCAGCACGTCGATGAGTACGTCATTGTCGGCCGTATTATGGACTTGTAGATTTGAAGTTTGTTCCTTATGTTCAGCTTGCTTTTCCTGTTTAAGAGCGGGTAGAGGTAGCCTTTAATTTGTTTTGCTTTTTTCGCTGTCTGATCGATGTGTTCTGAAAATGTAAGAGCTTTGTCTAGGATTACGCCTAGATATTTGATTCGGTTTTCCCATTTTATGTCTGTGTTGTTGATTCTCAAGCAGCTACTGGGTTCGTGCTTAAATTTTTTCTTCGTGGAGATAATTGCCTGTGTTTTTTCTGCGTTTAGTTTGATCCTCCAGGTGTTACACCAGTCGTTAATCCTGTCCAGGTGATTTTGGAGCCGTTTTGTTATGGCCTCGGTCGAGTATACTCTTGTGAAAATTGCTGTGTCGTCTGCATATAGTGCAATTTCTGTGTCGTTTAGTTTTGGGATGTCTGCGGTGTAGATGCTGTAAAGAAGGGGGCCCAGGACAGATCCTTGTGGGACACCGGCTGTCATTGTCTGAGTTGTGGAGATGCTGTCGTTTATTTTGACTTGGAATGTTCTGTTACAGATAAAGGACGTCACTAGTCTGATCATTGGTGTTGGGATTTTAAATTGGTGCAGTTTGTATATTAAACCTAGGTGCCATACCTTGTCGAAAGCCTTAGAGACGTCCAGAAAGACGGCTCCCGTGGCTAACCCTTTGTTGAAAGCGTCGATTATTGCTTCGGTTATTCTTGTCGTCTGATAGGTGGTAGAGTGCTCTGTTCTGAAGCCGTATTGTTCGTCGGGTAGAATACGTTTGTCTTCAGTTATTTCTGTCAGTCTTTTGTGTATTACTTTTTCTGTGATTTTACTGAGACGTGTCAGCAGACTTATTGGTCTGTAACTGGAGGTGAGGTTTCGGGGTTTGTTCGGTTTCGGGATTAGGATCGTTGTTGCGTGTTTCCATTGGGTCGGAAGCACTCCAAGTTTCAGTGCAGCGTTTATGATTTGTGTTATTCTGTCTATTGCGTTCGGTGTTAGGTTTTTTAGCGCGGCGTTGTTGATGTTATCGCAGCCTGGTGCTTTCTTGGTTTTTAGGTTTTTAATTATACCTTTTATTTCTTCCGGTGTTGTTTCCTCTATTTCCGTGTTTTCTACGCTACTATTTAGTACTCTCAGTACGGTTTCGCGTATTTCTTGCCTTTTGCGGAGTGGGTGTGTGTCGGCGTTCGGTTTAAACTGCTGTGCAAGCGACTTTGCGAATGTGCAAGCGAATTCCTCCGTTTTCTCCTCGTCCGTGCTTGCTACAGTGTCGTTTGTTGTTTTCAGTGGGGGAATTGTTCTTCTCTCCTTGTTTCTAAGATTCTTGGCTAATTTCCACGGTTCCTCTATTGTTTCGTTGATGCGTTCCAGTTTGTCTTCCCATTCGGCGTTGTGCTGTTCGCGCATTGCCCATTTCAGTTGGTTTGTCAGTCTGTTTAAGACGTTCTTGTCCGTCGGTGCCAGCGTCCGTTGGAATACCTTGTTAGCTTTGCGCTTTTCTTTTAGTAGATTCCTGATTTCCTGTGGGAGGGTTGTTGTCGTGTTGGCTGTCCGTTTCCTTGTGGCGGCCTCGAGTGCTGCTTTTATTTCGTTTTCTATCGTCCGTGCTGCTTCTTCTAGGCACGGGGGGCTTGTATAAATTTGTGATAGTTTTCTCGATTGTTTACCTGGCCGTATTCGCTTGGAGATTTATGTGCACTGGGTTGTGGTCTGAGCTCAAGTCCTTGATGCAGATTATTTCCACGTTTGCTGTGATGTTTTTCATAACGGCTATATCCAAAATATCCGGCATTCGCTGAACTCCTGGAAAGTGTGTTGGTTCGTTCGGTGCAATTACTTGTAACTTCCGGTTTTCCGTGTACCTTAGTAATTGTCGGCCCTTGGTGTTTGTTACTCTGCAATTCCATTGCGAGTTCTTTGCGTTGTAGTCTCCTGCGGCTATGGTACCTATATTTCTGTCGAATATTTTGTCCAGGTCGTCGGCATTTATTTGTTTCTGTGGCGGCGAGTACAGTGCGTAGAGGGCTATGGGTCCGTCAGTTGTCTGTACTTCTACTCCTACCGTTTCCGTGTCTGTGGTTGTTTCTACTTCCGGCAGTTCGTGGTGTTTTATGTTTCTTTTGATGACGATGGCGACTCCACCTCCGGCTTTCTCGCTTCTGTCTTTTCTATTGACTTGGTAGTTTGCTATGTTCAGTTGGTTGCAACGTCTGAAGTGCGTCTCCTTGATCAGGGCCACGTCGACGCTGTGTTCGTTTAGGTGTGCTACTAGTTCCTGTTTCTTGTTTTGTATTCCGTTTGCGTTCCAGAATGTAAGTTTCAGATTGTCTCTAGTTCTTCTAGTGGTCATTGTTGAGTGTGAGCATGATGGTTGTGATTCTTCTAGAGAACTTTTCTGTTTCCTCTTTGCTATGTCCCATTTCGGCAAAGTCGAGCATCATTTCCGTCAGTTCAGATCTGATTACTTCGTTGCTATTCCTTTTGTTTCGGCTGGTTGAAGGTTTTGTCTCCGGGTTAGGGTTGTTGCTTCTTCTTATCGGTTTGGGTATTTGGCTCGTTGTCGGTGTTTGGGCTGTTTGTCTCTGTGTTTGGGCTGTTTGTCTCGGTATTTGGGTTGTTTGTCTCGGTGGAGGTCTCGTATCCTGCTGTCTTTGTTCCGTTTGTCTTGCTATTTCCGGTCTCGCCGGGCAGTTTCTCCATATAGAGGTGTGTTCGCCTCCGCAGTTTGCGCATTTCGGCGGCAGTGTTAGCGGTTTCTCGCACAGGTGCGTGCTGTGGTTCTGTCCGCATTTCATCCATTTGTATTCGGCGTTGCAGTGCCTCTGCACGTGGCCGAACATCTGGCATCGGTGACATTGCACGGTTTCTCCTCGTGTTTTCAGTGGTTCCATTTTCACGCACAGTCCGTAGAATCGATCCATTTGGTAGATGGATTTGTATTCCTTCCCAATTTCTACCAGGACCATTTGGATTGGCGTGGCTTCTCTCCCTTTCATCCTGGTCACTTTTATGGCCGGGTAGCCGTTGTCGTTGAGGTTCTCTTTGATTTGCTCCTCCGTCAGGCCGCAGGGAACTCCCTTCACTACGACCTTCAGATTCCTTTCCGTACTCAGTTCGTGCGTGTGGAATTCGTAGTCTTCTTCTTTCATCAACTTGTACATGTTCCGGTAGTCGGTTATGGTTTGGGGCTGGATTCTTATCCCGTCTCTGGTAGTCGTTGCCCTGGTGTAGTTGATGTTGTTTCTGTTCACCTCCTAAGTATTTCACACTGTCCACAGGTATTCTCGTGTGATTTAAAGGTTTAAGGGGTAGGAAAGTAGCAGTGTTCGTAACCTTTCTATGAAAAATTATAGATTCTGTCTTGTTTCTGTTTATTTTGATCCTGTTTTCGTCAAAGTATTTAATTATTCTGTCAAGATGGTATTGGATTTGTTTGTTTGCAACGGGGGCGGCGAAAAAGTGAGCATATATAGCGGTGTCGTCTGCATACAGCGCTGTCTTTGTGTGTGTCCCTTTCGGGATGTCAGTAATGAATAGGGTAGGCAGGATTGGGGCGAGGATTGAACCTTGTGGGACACCACTGTCAACCGATCTGATTGTATTTGATTGGCTCTTAACCGATACACTAAAAGTTCTATCTGTCAGGTACTGGCGGATTAGTTGGATCAGAGCGGCCGAGAAATTCTGTCCGATCAGATTAGTAATCAGTCCCTCGATCAAGACCTTGTCGAAAGCTTTCTCTATGTCTAAGAGAACCATCTCTGTTATTTTTTTCTTGTTGTAATTGGTTGAAATGTCATTAACTATCCGAACTACTTCTTGAACCTTTATTGTGTTGTGGTCTGAATCCAAATTGACAGTCTGTAATAATTTAATTTTTGTCCGTGTGTTTACGTAGTCGGTTGTTAATTATTTTTTCAGTAAAATTAGACAAAGAGTGGAGTAGGCTAATCGGTCTATTAGATTCTGGCGCGGTTTTAGGTTTCCCGGGTTTGTGAATCGGGATGATTGAGCCGTGTATCCATGTGGCCAAAAAATGGGATAGTTTGATGGACGCGTTTATTATTTGTGTCAGTTGAACGATTTCTTTCAGCGAGAGCGCTTTTAGCAAGATGTTTTGTATTTGGTCGGCTCCAGGAGCTTTTCGGTTCGAGGTTTTTTTAATAGCGGAGCGTACTTCCGACTGTCTCGTCAACAGTGAGTGTTTGTCGGAGTCGTGGATTTCTCTGTCCATGAAGCCTCGTATATTCTGTATAATCTGTTCTTGATTGACCGAGAAGTTATTGTTCGCCTTGTGAACTTGTTCGAATTGGTCTGCGAGGAGTTCGGCCTTGTCGCCGTCTGCATACGCTTCACTCGCGCCCGCCACTAACATGGGCATATGGTTCACGGTTCTTTTTAACGCGCGGGTCATGCCTTACAACGATCTGTCGTTCGATTTTAATTGTGAAACATGGCTATTCCAAATTGTTCTCTTAATTTCAAAAATTTTGTTTCTGATGAAGGTACAGAGTCGGTTGTGCTCACGTTTAAGGTCGGGAATTCTCGTTTTTCGCCATCTTTTCCTAGGTCTGTTTCGATATTTTATTATCTCTACGATTTCAGGTGTTTTAACGGGTCAACGGGTCTCGTGCTTTTAATTTGCTTAACCGACGCGTCGCGTGCCTTCTGAAAAGTCTCCGTTAATTTTAAAACTTCGGTTTCAAGTTCGTCTTTCAACGCGATTTCATGTTTAATTGTTATCTGCTCGTTCACACTCCGCCTGAAACCCTTCCAGTCGGCAGTTTTATAGTTGTAAACTAGTTTTGGTATTACGACCTTAGTCCGATAGTTAAGTCTAATATTTACCGGATTATGGTCGGAACTTAGATCAGGTATTGTCTCTATGTCAAGGAAGTTATTAATGTTTTTTTAAATAGCAGTGTCTATTGTTGTCGGGGTTGAATTATTGTAAGGAAAATGAGTATGTTGGTTTGGAAAGGCAACGGTGCAGTCTCTAACCGAGCAATAATTAAACAATCTGTTTCCTTTGGAGTTATTCAGATGGTAGATCCACTTGCTGTGTCTCGCATTTAAGTCACCGATGACGACAGGTTTATGGGCCGAGTCAAGGAGGGTGTTTAGATCCTTATCGGTCAGTTTATATCTGGCCGAAATATAAGTAGATGTTATGTGAGTGCCGTCAGCCAGTTGTATTGTTATCGTCTCCAACGGTCGGTCATTGGTCGGACATTGTCTAACATGAGACCACGAGTGTCGCCACTACAACACTCGTGCCGACTGTGTGTATAACTATAGCACCTATCAGAAATAACTTTTATTTTGAAAAATAACAATTGAAATTAATAATGTGTTTAAATAATAATGTTCTTTCGAATCAATTCGAAAATGCGAGAATTCATGCTTTCGACTAAAGATCTAATTGTATCTGGTTCCAAATATCTGGTTCCAAATATTGATACCGCTATACGAACAGAGTGCAGGAGCTCTTTCGCATTAGCGGTTATCTGCATAGATCGTTCTAACGATGATTTGATGAACCAAAGATTTTCCATGGGGTTCATATCTGGTGAACAAGCCGGTAATTCCAATAACTGAATATTGTTACGTTGAAACCAACCTTTGGTTTCTCGCCTGACATGAATTTTCGCATTATCTTGTTGATAAATCCACAAATTCTCAGCTCTTTCTGCATTTTCAAGAAATGGAGGAGGATAGCTCCCATCACTTCAATGTACTCTGCATTATTCATTCTGAACGAAGGAAATCCTAATAACGAAGTACACATGCAAAAACCTCCCCAAATCATTAAGCCACCACCACCAATTACGTTTCGAAAAACATCGAGGTTCTTTTCTCAGATATTTCCAATAACCATTAAATTCATCGGGACCATCTAAATTAAACTTCTTTTAAACAAGAATGTTGCGACATTTATTTTCTAAGCCGACTAACAATTGTTTAAAATGTACTGGTGTACGTTCAATGTACGTTCAACTATGCACGTAGTGAACATTCGATTTTCTTTTATTCTTGAATTAAATCTTCTTCTTCTTCTTATTGTGCCATATCCTCAGTGGACGTTGGCGATCAATATGGCCCATCGGATTCGATCCACAGCCGATCTGAACAAGTCAACCGATGTTCTTCCGGTCCATTGTCGCAGATTCTTCAACCAGGAGATCCGTCGTCTTCCCTGTGATCTCTTCCCCTCGATTTTTCCCTGCATGATGAGTTGAAGTAGCCTATATCTGTTGCTGTTTCTCATGATATGGCCAAAGTATGACAGTTTTCTGTGTTTGACTGTTGTGAGCAGCTCTCTGTCCTTCTGCATGCGTAGGAGTATGGTTTCGTTGCTAACATGGTGGGTCCAGGAAACGCGAAGCATTCGACGATAGCACCATGCTTCGAAGGCCTCCAGTCGCTTACTAGTTGCCTCGGAGAGTGTCCATGCCTCCACTCCATACAAAAGCTTAGAGAAGACGTAGCATCTAAGTATGCGTGTTCGAAGATGGATGTTCAAGCGCATGTTACACAAAACATTCTTCATTTGGTTAAATGTAGAACGTGCCTTCTCTATGTTGATCTTTACTTCACGACTATGATCCCATTGGTCATTGAGGTTTACACCCAAGTACGATATTGATGGTACTCTCTGTAGTTGGGCCCCATTTACCAGGAATTGGGCATTAGACGCATTTTTGCTGACGATTAGAATTTTTGTCTTTGCCACATTCAATCGCATATTAAGTGGTTCGCATGCCTCTACTACTTTATCAATCAGTCTCTGTAGTCCTTCGGCACTGTCGGCAATTAGTACAGAGTCGTCTGCATACCTTAATAAAGTTATTAATTATTTCCCCGTTTATCTTTATCCCAATCTGTTCTTCTTCGAGTGCATTCTTAAAAAGGTTTTCTGCGTATCGGTTAAACAGTAGCGTGGATAGTACGCAGCCCTGTCTGACACCTTGTTCTACTGGAAATTCCTTTGACATTATATTTTCCACACGAACACATGCTGTTTGTTGTCTGTACAGATTGTTGATTATTCGTGCATCTCTGTCATCTATTCCTGATTGCTTTATGGTTTCTGTTAGCAAATCATGGTTAACCCTATCGAATGCCTTTTCGAAGTCGATAAAACACGTGAAAACATCGCAATTCACGTCTTTTGCTCTCTGAGTCAGAACACTCAGACCAAAAAGGGCATCTCTAGTCCCCAATCCACTCCTAAACCCAAATTGCGTCTCGCTAATGTCGTCTTCTAGTTTTTGATATATTCGTTCGTAAATAATCTTAAGAAAGACCTTCATGAGATTATTTGAATTAAATGCGATCAGATTATTGTGAAAATTGACAGAACAGATTGAATTTACCCTAAATGTCTCATACCGATCTAGACTTCAAATTCAATCAGGAAAATCCAGATTTTCTAAACTCTTGATTGGTGCTATAGTTATGCTCTTGAGTTTAGTTCTGTTTGCAGTTACCGATAGAACTCTTGCAGATATATCTACAATCCTTATAACATTTTATTGTAAAGTTAAAAATTGCGAAAAATTGGGCTTTACCGACGAAGTGAAGAGAAAAAATTCGCGTAATAGTTCAACAATCTTTAATTTTACAGAAAAGGGATTTTCGATAGAACTCTAATAACACTTATGTCAATACCCAGTCAAAACCCAGTCATTACTACGTTGTTCAATACCCGGGTACCCGTGTACCCGCATGGGTTTTTCATTCAATAAAATAATTTTAATACCCGGAGACTTTCACATTATAACTCGGGATTACCCATAGAGTATTCAACTATCCGAAAAACCCTATTTCTATAAATAAAACCGCCGTGTGGGCAAAGTATGGGATCAAAATATGGTGGATATGCGACGCCAAAAATTCATATCCTTTGAAAGGTCAAATTTACACTGACAAAATAACAACTGGCCGTGAAATAAATCAAGGCGAAAGAGTGGAAGAGAGTGAAAGATTTAGCTGCAAAATATAAAGAATCCGCAAGAAATATATTACAATGGATAATTTTGTAACTACTTTACCTTTAGCAAAGCATTTATTATATGGAACCTAACAATTGTAGCAACATTGAACAAAAAAATAAAAAATACATTCTCGTAGACATCTAAAGATCGTGAAGAAAACTCTTCTCTATTTGGGTTTCATGAAAAAGTTACTCTATGCTCTTATGTTCCAAAAAAAAAGTTATTATACTCCTATCTACGATGCACTCAGATTTGCAGCGAGGACCAAAAAAGAAACCAGAAATTGTTCAGTATTATAATAAAACAAAAATTGGTGTGGATATAATGGATAAGATGTTGGACCGTTACACAATCCATAGACGGACTAACCGATGGCCTCTCCCATTTTTTTTTAAATATTTTAGATATCGCTAGTCTTGCCAGCTATATATCATTTATCATATAAACAACGTATTTTTACGAAAATTAAGTGAAGAATTATGTATGACAGCTATTCAAGAACGATCTCAAAATATGCAAATTATGAAAAGTTTCACCACTAGGATTGCCATAGAAACCTATATGGAAAACTAATAGATCCTACAAGCAGGGCGACAACGTCAAGTGAGTCAGACGGGTTTACTGAACAGACAGATTTCACTGGACGAAAAATTGTTGTTGGATCATGTCATATTTGTTACCAGGATGTCTATAAAAAACGGAGAAAAAACGCGAAAATCATGTAAAGAATGTAACAAACCAGTTTGCGATGAACATTCAAAAGCAATTGTAAAATGTGACGCATATTGCCAATAATAAATTGAATATAAAAATATTTTATGTATAATTTATAATAAGTTTTATAATAAAATTAATTAAAAGTTAAATAAATCCGTATATTTATATATTAAGTATTATTTTTTATCCCCAGAAATAAGTTTAATTATTTATTTATATATGGGTACCCGGGTACCCCGGGTATTGAACAACGGGGTATTTGACTTTAAGTCCAAAAAGTTAATATATTTTTTGGCATATTTTATTATTTATGTATATGAATCAATGTCAATATACTCAAATAACGAGGATCTGAAAGGATTTGATGATTTTTCGTTAAATAAAAATTATATGTACGTAAGAACATGCAAAAGGGTACCCGGGTACCCGAGTATTGACACAAGTGATAAACTGTAACTGTAAACGGTAACTGTAAACAGAACAGTTGCGCGATTTTTGGAACGGAGTTCCTCTAGGGAGATCTCGGTAGGAGTGATTTGACACAAAACGTTACGTTACGTAAGTCGCCGTCTCTTTCTCTCACTTGTCAGTGTATATTTCTATACCGCGCTCTCTCTCTCTCTCTCTCTCTCTTTCTTTCTCTTTCTCTCTATGTATATTTCTATATTGCGTGCTCTCTCTCTTGCTTTCGCGGAATGACAGACGAGGTCGGTTTATAATCTTAAAACTAAACAAAAGACAAAAAATTTATTCAAACGTATTTTTGTTTTTAGTTGTTTAAAATCATACGAGAGTTATATTGTTTATATTATACTCATTATTTGAATTATTTTATTTTATTATTAAATACTGAAGAAAAGTAAGTTAATAAAAAAATAAAATATATAATATGTATAATTTGAAGCAATTGCTAACTGTTTACACATGTTTATCGTACATGTAATTAGAGTGATTGACATTTACTATATTTATATATGTCGTAGTCATATACTGAAACCTGTCAGATTGGGTAAATCAACCATTTTTTTTTATTAGATTACAATCTAGTCTTTAGACTAATAAGTAATTTAACTTAACTTAAATTACTACAAAAAAATAAAACTGAAATGTGGTTTCTGCAATTTCAAAATTTATTTTTTCTTGCAAAATGTCCTGCAAAAACTGACATTTTGCAAGAAAAAATAAATTGCTGAAGTACTCCAGAACTAGCCATCAGCTATCTCAGCAGCTATTTCATTACTGGGGCGAGGATATCGAAGAATAATTTCTCTAAAGGCTCGTTACCAGATATTCATGGGCGGACATTACATATGATTCAACCGGCCTTGAAACTGAGATGAGGAGGGCAATGGAAAACCACCTCATAATACATCTCCAGGAAAATCATCACCATGGCTACAAATCGACACAGCCACTAGTTAACGCCCCCCCCCCCCCCCCCTTCAAAAGGGGAGTAGTGGTAAGAATCGCCCGGTTAGCTGTGAAGAAGAGAATAGGCACATGGAACGTGCGGAGTTTATATGAACAAGGAAAAATCCATAACACCATCCTTTAAATAAAGAGACTGGACATACCAGTCCTAGGTATCAGTTAAACGAGATGGTCTAACTCTGGAAACTGTGTAGTAGACAATCATACAGTGTATTACTCAAGAGAGGACGGTAACCACCATAGGAATGGTGTAGGTTTTATAGTTAGGAAAGATACCTCACAAGCAGTCACCAGCTTCCTGCCACAGTCAGATAGAATAGCTATGATTAAAATACATGCAACTCCAGTAGGTTTTAACCTAATTCAAGCATATGCACCAATAACAACCGCAACGCACCAGCAGATAGAAGAGTTCTACGCCGATCTGAAATCCACATTACTCCTAACTAAAAGCAAAGAAATCACCATTATCATGGGCGACTTTAACGCCAAACGATCGAGGTGACCGTCTCGTGCAGTTCTGACAAGAGGAAGGACTAGCAGTAATGAATACTTTTTTACAATTACCAGCTAGGAGAATGTTCACCTGGAAATCGCCCGCATACACTACCGATCACATAGTCCGCAATCACATAGATTCTTTCGGAATAAAGCAACGATTCCGCAACACTGTCAAGTTTTGTAAAACGTATCCAGGCGCTGACAAAATTGGAAAAAGACGCTAACAACACAGAGACAGATGTAGAAGACTTGTGGAATTACATTAAAAAGGCGACGATTGAAGTGGCAAATGAAACAATAGGACAAGACGGCCGGGGAACAAAACAGCAGTGGATGACACAAGAAATTTTGGCAAAAATAGATCAACGGAGACAATATAAAAACAAAGTTGCAGGTAAATATTGGCAACTGCAAAGAGAAATTAAACGTGACATCAGAACAGCAAAAGAAAATTATCACCAAAAAGACTGCTATAAATTAGAAGAACTGCAAGCAAGGCACGACATATACGGCATTCATAAGAAGATCAGATTTATTACCGGTACTCGAAGAAAACTCAACGCAAACACGTTACAAGCACGTTACGTAGACAAGCACGGACAAGCAATACACATTCTAGAAGATAAGTGTAAGACATGGAAAGACGACATCCAGGAACTATTTGACGATATAAGACCACAAGAACGCCATATGAATATCGCTATTTCAGGTCCACCAATTAAAACTTCAGAGTTGGAAAAAGCACTAGGCATAATAAAGAAGGGAAAGCCTTGGACCTGATGAAGTTTAGGTTGAAGTTTTGAAACTACTTCAGGAAAAAGGGATAAGTATATTTGTCAGACTATTTAACGCTATCTACAACTCCGGAAATATTCCATCGGATTGGCTCAAGTTACATTCATAACGTTACCCAAAAAAATGAAAGAATACCGAACTATCAGTATCATGAGCCATGCACTTAAACTCTTCCTGAAGGTCATCCACGAGCGCATAAGCGCAGAAATGGAAGCAGGCATTATTATAAACGGCGAAACAATAAACCACATCCGTTACGCAGACGACACCTTGCTGATCGCAGACATACTTGAAGGACTGCTGAGTTTACTAAGCAGAAAAGCTGAAGCTGGTGAAGAATGTGGTCTCAAACTCAATGCAAGCAAGACGAAGTACATGGTGATAAGCAAAGTGGCAAATCCACAAGGTACTGCTCTGTACGCAGACAACGCAGCCATTGAAAGAGTGCAGCGCATCACATATCTAGGATGCAACATGAACGAGAAATGGGACCACTCGGCGGAAATAAATACCTATGAGATTCATGCTGTGCAGTCACAATCTTAGCCTGAAGTTAAAAATATGTATTGCGAAATGTTATGTAAGTATTTACATAAAACCGTAAAAACCGTGAAGGAGCATAAGGACGAAAAATGGTGGAACAAAAATTTGTCTACATTAAGAGCAAAAGTACGTAGGCTTTTCAACAAAGCCAAGCAATACGGAAATTGGCTAGAATACTCTGAGGTGCTTACCACCTACAACAAAGAGATCAGAAGGGCAAAAAGGGAAAACTTTAGGACCTTCTGTGAAAACATAGAATCCACGCCGGTGGCAGCTAGACTGCACAAAGCACTAGCGAAGGATAGAGTGGAAATGACAACCACTCTCAAGAAACCGGATGGGACCTTCACGGAGGATGAAGAGCAAAGAGCTCTCCTCCTACTAGAAACCCATTTTCCGGGATGTAGAGGATACAGGGAGACCGAGGGCTTGATGCAACCACGGAAACCAAGTCGGGCCGACTGGAAGAGGGCAGCGTCCATCTGTCCGGAAAACCGAATCAGATGGGCTATCGGCACTTTCCAGCCTTTTAAGGCCCCAGGTGTGGACGGTCTAGTTCCTGCTTTCCTACAAAAAGGAGAGAGAGAACTAATGCCGTATCTTCTAAATATCTTTAGAAGTAGCTTAGCGCTCGGATATATACCGGAGCTATGGAGAAGGGCTAAGGTGGTATTTATACCGAAGGTGGGGAAGAAAGACACCACCCAACCGAAGTCATTTAGACCCATTAGTCTAACATCTTTTATGTTAAAGACAATGGAGAAGGTGATTGATAATTACCTTAGGACTATAGTGCTGGTAGGTACACCACTACACAGGAGTCAGCATGCTTACAGAGCAGGGAAATCCACAGAAACCGCCCTGTATCAGCTGACAAACGAAATAGAAGCAGCACTAGAGATAAAGGAAGTAGCGATATGTGCCTTCTTGGATATAGAGGGAGCTTTTGACAACACCTCACACGAGGCTGTCAGGGCGGCCCTCGAAAGAAGGAATATCGACAGCACTATTTCAAAGTGGATGGGAGAAATGCTGAGAACTAGAACGGCGGAGACACAAGTGGGAAAAGACACCATTAAGATCTCCACAACTCGAGGGTGCCCACAGGGAGGTGTACTATCACCGCTAATGTGGAGCCTGGTAGTTGATGAACTACTGGTTAGGCTAAACGACCTAGACATCAAATGTCAAGGTTACGCCGATGACATAGTCATAATGGCCAGAGGAAAATTTGAGGGAACGCTCTGTGAAATTGTTCAGAGAGACCTCAAAGTAACTAGTAGATGGTGTCAAACAGTGGGATTGAGACTCAACCCGAGCAAAACCACGGTGATACCATTTACTAGAAGGAGAAAACTAAACTGCCTACATCCCATACTCATAGATGGGAAGGCAGTAGAATACCAACAGGAGATAACGTATCTGGGTATCACACTAGATAGCAAACTCCTATGGAATAGACACGCTGAGGCAGTGGTAGGTAAAGCCAAACGCGCCCTAATGGTGTGCAGAAATCTGGCAGGAAAAACGTGGGGTTGTAACCCCACTATCCTGCGATGGATGTACACCATGATAGCGAGACCTGCAATCACTTATGGGGCGGTTGTGTGGGGAAGTAGAATCAAGATGGCCTCTATGAGGAAATAGCTTGAGAAGATTCAAAGACTGGCGTGTGTCTGCATCACGGGGGCGATGGGGTCGTGTCCGACAGCAGCATTGGAGCTGCTGCTGGATCTGACTCCGCTGCACCTTGTGGTGGAGAGCGCCACCAGATCGGCGGTCGTAAGGTTCAGCAAGGAAGGAATGGGCAGAGGCAAAATAATCGGGAGCAGAGACCGAAACAGCCTCGCTGCCAAGATCCCCTGGCTGGAAGTACCAAAAGACGAAATGGTATGCAAATACCACTTCGAGAAAAACTACACAGCAATGTGTAGTAGTAAAGCCGATTGGAGTGACGAATCCTCAGCATACCACATAGAGCAAAATGCCATCAAGTGGTATACAGATGGTTCGAAGACAAAGGAAGGCACTGGTGCAGGAGTGTTTGGACCTCGTACCAGATACTCCGAATCCATGGGAACATCCCCAAGTATCTTCCAAACAGAGGTACACGCAATCGAAAGATGTGCACAGTTTAACCTCGACAGGAAGTACCGCAAAAAACGAATTGCTATCCTGTCAGATAGCCAAGCAGCCATCAAGGCCATTAGCTCATACACCATCAGATCCAAACTGGTATGGGACTGTGTGGGGAAGCTGAACAAGCTTGGCAGGGATAATAAAGTAACGCTATACTGGGTACCAGGACACACTGGTATAGACGGAAACGAAGAAGCCGATCACCTAGCAAACAAGGGATCCAGTAGCCCCTTAATAGGTCCGGAACCCTTTTGCGGTATGAGCGTGAACACCATCCGCAAAAGTTTAGATGAAGAAATAAGAGGAAAATGGATGAAAACCTGGGAAGAACTTCCAGGGCTAAGGCAATCCAAAGTGATGCTGGGATCTTTTAACCAGAAGAGAACTAAAGCTTGCCTGAAACTAAGCAGGAACAAGCTCAGAATTCTGACAGGAGCCCTGACGGGACACTGCAGACTTAGAAAACATCTCAAGGCCCTAGGCCTAGAGGAGGATGATGGATGCAGATTCTGTGGCTCAGCAGAGGAAACCCCCATACATCTGTTCAAAGACTGCGGAGCATTACTCCGCAAGAGACAGATGTACCTTGGGGCTCACTGCTTGAACACAGAGGAGCTGCAGGCCTTGAATCCCACCCAGATCCTGAGATTCCTAAAGGAATCAGGATTAGAGGAGGCGCTCTAAATGGGTAAGTACACCAACACTTGGAGGAGGAGGGTGGGGTACAATAGATCTATAAAGGTCGCAGTACAAGTCGTCACCACCATATCTACAATCTATGTAAGTATTTTCGGTCTCGAATTACGGTATGGAGGCATGGAGGGAACCTTAACAGAGGCATCCTCGAAGAAGATCGACGCCTTCGAGATGTGGGTGTATCGTAGAATTCTGCCGATCAGTTGGGTTGACAGAATAACGAACGACTAGGTTCTGAGAAGAATGGGAATGAAAATCAAAGTCATGCCAAACATCAAGATAAGGAAGCTCTCTTATCTGGAACACATCATGCGAAATAATAAATACCGCCTACTGCAGCTCATCATGCAAGGCAAGATCAATGGTAATAGAGGACCGAGGAGAAGACGAACCTCATGGCTGGGCAACCTTAGACAGTGGTATGGAAAGACATCCGTCGAGTTGTTCCGTGCTGCTCTCAATAAAGTTATTATAGCGGGGATGATCGCCAACATTCGCTAGGCCGATATGGCACCAAGAAGAAGAAGACTCCAGAACTATGTCGAGGTGCAGAAATATGTTAAAAACTCACAGTTTTTCTCAAAAGTGATTGCTAACTCATTATTTGTATTTACCATTTTTTTTCGCAAAACTATTGAAATATCGCACATACTACTCTAGAACTATTTCATATCTACCAGGAATTCCGTTGTAATACTATATTTTTGCAAATTTGGTTGCTAACTTCACAGGACTTCTTCAGTTGAGAAAATAACAATATGGAGTGTTTAATAAAAGTAAAACAAATGAACATGAACCAAATTAAGTATTTTAATTCAAATAACGAAAAAAAGTCTTATTAAACTAAATAAGCAATGAGATAGATTTGATATGAATTATAAATAAGGCAAATTTAAAAATGAAACTTATTCATGCTACTTATGTAACAAAATAAGACAAAAAGTAATATTTTAACAGAAAAACACGTAAATTTTGTTCTTAATTTTTTAATTGAAAATAACTAACGGATATTGTAAAAAAAACTTAATAGCCAATTAAATTAAGAAAACTAGAAAATTTCAAGTTTTGTAAAGTCGTAATAAAAACAAAAAATAACTCTAATATAGTAATAAAAATTATATAAATATTAGGTGTATAATTTACATAGTATATTTCTAATATATAATACAGTATTATATGTTACAGTATATTTTTCAGAAATCATAATTAGACAAAATATTCTTAGAATAGACAGAGGAATAACCCCTTGATTTTTTTGCCGCCCCTAACACCCTAACACCCTGTATAATACAGTATATTATAAAATCTTACGGACTTTTACCGAATTGTGTACAACTCTTTATATCCTACTTTTACGTCTTCTAAAAATTATTAAAACTCATTCAAATTTCTATAAAGCCTTGATAAAATGTTGCCTATAAATTTAATAGTTTAGTTGACAATCATTTAATAAACTTATGATATTTTTTTACAAATTTTTGTAAATTCCGTCAAGGACAGTTGACATCCAGAAAAACACGTATTACTTTCTTAATTTTTCCCGGATTTAAAAAATCCTTTCAAATTCTTAAAAGCAACCAAAAACCATTTAATCTGACCTTAAAAAGTCCCAGTGTCCAAATATACAAAGTTGAAACTTTTAAGAAAACAACAACCCACAAAAAAATTCTTGCAATCTAGTGTTATGTTATGATTTTTTTTTACACCGTTTCTGTTTTTCTTATTCCTTGTGCACTAAACTGATGGAAATGTATTAATGTCCTCCTTAAAGTTCGGTTTTGTAGTATTGGTTCTAATATTACAGATTTTGTTTAACTCATTTCTGTTTTGTCTCAAAACTGCGAACGTAACTCAAAAACTACACGAAATTTTGAAAAATGTTTTAAGTAAAACTTGAAGAGAATTCAATTTTCCATAAGAAACTTTTATATGTATCGATTTAAGTCTGTCAAGTCGAAAAGATCGTTCATTCTAACTGTTCGTTGTTCTCCTTAGTATGTATGCCTCGTTCGTGAATCAACTGGTAACAATGAGCTTATTTCCCAACAATTTATTTTATAGGTCTCTATTGTGGCCGCGAGCACATGCAGATATCTCTACTGGCAGCGTTCAGCTCTCGAGTATCTCTTCGTGAAAGACACCTACATAGCGACTGTACTAACGACGTTAATCGCCCGCGACATCACCACCAAACTCTACGCCATGAATAACAAGATCGTCACCGCGAAAGGATCCCATCTCGACATCCGTTTGCCCAGCATCACCTCAAGCCTAACTTCCACCGGAGAATACAAATCACCAATCAGAAAGAAGGGAAATGGTGAGACAATTAATATTTCTATAAATATCAATTAGGACAGACCGGACTAGACAGACAAGACTAGACAGACAAGACTAGACAGACAAGATTAGACAAGTTGGTGCGCGGTCGCCAACAGAGTAGGAGCGTTAGAGTTGAAGTGAATTAAATTGTGCTAAATATTGTGAATTAGACCGAAATAAAACTGGGCAATCTAGTCTAGATTATTCAGGATAGTTTTCTGTATTATATAGTAGTAATTTTGTATAATGTGAGAAAAAACTTTGTGTAATGTGAGAAAAAACTCGAAATTGTGAAATTGTCTAAGAGACAGAGACTCGCCCAACAGTGCTACGTTTTGGTTATTATATCTCTGTGTAATCATTATATCTGTATTTTGTTTAATCATTATATCTGTGTATATCTGCATTTCTACTACTAAAAGTGGAATCGCCATAGGACACCGTAAAAAATAAGCTAAGCACTATATAGATCATTTCTAACCTAATCGATCCATAAAAATTTCCACAAACACGAGGTGATAAGCTCATTTATTTCGACCTCTGGCTTTTTTTTAACATTCTAAATTCGCTGAACGCTATACTTATCAGCGAGCCGAATAGCGCATGTACGGAGGTTGCGATACTCGGATCTGGCAGCCCGGGTTCAATTCCGCTCAACACAAATGCAATTTTTTTTGGTTGTGATTGAATTTACTAAATAAATCGCGAATTTTTGTTACTGGTTAACAATGGAAGACACAGAGGAGACGAGAAATGAACTGGCGGGAGATAATCCGTTTAAAAAAAGGGAAGCTCTGAAGAGAACGACGAAAATAAAGGAGCCGCACAAAAATGAAGCGGCACCAAAAATGGAACCTGTCTGCTCACCGATTAGACGGTCAGCATCCTTTACAGGGACTACCGGGAACATGTCCACATTACCGGGCGATGTTGCGGGTAACGATTCTCCAAGCGAACAATCTGCGAAAAGAAAACGAGTCGAGAAATGCGAACAGCAACAAACCACAGACAACGAGAAAGACCTAGGAGCAGTAATAAGGAAAATAACTGCAAGAGCTCAAGATCTAAGATGGCTCGTGAAAGGCAACACAGATTCCAAGGTAGGAACTGAGGAAGAGCGGCAGAGGAACTGTGGACTCTATCCGACAAAATGAGAAAGATGTACAAAAAGACACAGGAAACACCTCCAAAAGACACTTGCGAAGGAATCACACAAACTGAACAAAGCGGCCCTGTCCAAACAGAAAATATAAAAGAAGAAATGAAAGCACTAAAAGAACTACGGAATGAGATAGAAAGAGGAAATTCCTACCAAGAGTTCCAAGAAGTCTCAAAAAAGAACTGGCCTCCATCAGTATATAGACGAGTTAAGGAAGGAACAGGGAACCCGCGCTGGGGCCAATGGACTGGGACTTAGCTTGGTGTGTGGCAGACGACATGAGTCCTGATAAAGGAGTACCACACCTGCTTTGTAGCACGTACACGAGGCCCACCGAACAAGGATTACAAAACAAGGACCCTGGAAATGTAGTGTACCTTAAACACTCTGTAGGAGTCCCAACCGAAAATGGTGACATCGAAACTACAAATCGGTATATATATCACCTTGTAGTAAGGAAAGCGGATGATGAAATAGCAGAAGAAACCATCAGCTTAGAACAGACCTTCCGTAGCCTACAACAATTGAAACAACTGCTGGAAAAACATGACAGAAAACAACTGTCATTCGCGAAATCCTCGGTGGCAGAATGGTCTACCATAAAAAAATGATAGAATATACATTTGCAAAATCACAAGTCAACGTAAGAGTATACACACCCAAATACTCAGCAGCACCAGATCCAAAATTACACAAACAAGAGAAAACCGAAATGGACAGAAGCCCACAGCCAAAAGCAATACCGTAAAGAAAAGCGAGAGAAAACCCAAAAAGTGGCGGTATTTCTAAAATCAAAGGGAAAAACATATGCCCAGCTCCTCAGTGTAGTCAAAAAGGAAGTTGACCCCGATTCATCTGGAGTCAAGCTATCGGCAATAAGGCAGACTAAAAGCGGAGAGCTCTTACTTGATGTGAAAGAGGGGAGTGCGAACAACCTAAGGGAAATAATAGCAAACAAACTGCCGCATATAGAAATCCGCACGAGAAACTTGGACACCGTTGTGAACATTAAAGATTTAGATGCTGTAACAACACGAGGGGAGATAGAGGACGCGTTAAGATCTGTGCTCGGTAATACAGAAGGAGCAATTAAAATAAAAAACATCAGACCTGCCTATGGAGATAGCCAGATAGCCACCGTGGCACTACCAAAAAAAGCAAGCGAAAGTGCTAATAGACAGAGGTTACAAAAAGATTGGATGGATCAATTGCAGAGTTAGGGAGAGAAATGACCTAGAAAGGTGCAATAAATGCTGGGAACCAGGCCATCTAGCTAATACATGTAAAGGGCCAGATAGGCAGAAGATGTGTCTACGATGCACCAAAGAGGGACATCAGGCAAAAGACTGTCAAAGAGATATGTACTTCCCAATCTGCAAGACAAAGGGGCACCAGGCGTATTCTGGAACTTGCCCAGCATACAAAATAGCTCTGTCGGAGGAGATCAAGAGAAGACAAGGAAACAAAAATGGCTAACATCATTCAAATTAACCTAATGAGGTGCCGTGCAGCGCATGATCTTCTAGCCGCAACAGCAATAGAACTGAAAGCAGACATACTACTAGTGAGTGAACCAAATAAAAAAATTGCAACTAGCTCCAAATGGTTTACGGACGACAAAAAGGATGCAACGATATGCATAAATAACAGCAAAGTAACTGTTCTAAAGACTGGACATGGACCGGGTTGTGGACCGGGTTGAACTGCCCCAACTCCTTATATACAGCTGTTACTTTTCCCCCAACGCAAAAATTGAACAGCTGTCAGAATCCCTAGAGACTCTTAGTCAAACCATAAGGGGTCAGGGGAGAAAAGGCAAAATTATAGCAGGCGACTTCAACGCAAAATCGCCACACTGGGGCTCCTCAAAAACGGATCCACGTGGGGACATGGTCATGGATTGGGCGGCGAGCATGGACCTCTTTATCAAAAACGAAGGAACTAAACCAACTTTTGAACGTGGAGACTCATTCTCAATACTGGATCTAACTTTCGCAACAAGCGAACTCGCTGCAAGAATAAAGAACTGGCAAGTACTAGAGAGGGAGTCACTAAGTGACCACAAGTATCTCGGCTACGTAGTACATGATAATAATGGAAGTATTCCAACCCGATGCAAAAACAGAAACCCCTGGACAATCAGATCAATGCCAACAGACGTACAAAAATTCTACAGCAACCTAGAAGCAGAAATTAACAAGACCGAACATCATACAGCAAACTCATTTATAAAAAGTATATGCAAAAGCTGTGATGCCACACTACCACCAAAAATGGAACGCAGGCAAAAAAGACGGGTCTACTGGTGGAATGATACTATCGCTCAAGCAAGGGCAGCCTGTAATAAAGCCAGACGCATTTACCAACTTAAAGCTAAAAGAACCTAGCCCAACACAACCAGCAAAAATTCAAGCAGGAGTACACAGCTCCGAAAAAGACTCTCAGAATGGAAATCAACAAATCAAAACGAGATCACTGGCAAAACCTATGCCACGAGATCAACGAAGACATATGGGGGGATGCATTCCAAATTGCAATGAGAGGTCTAAAAGGTCTAAAAGGCAACAAAAGATTGGGGTTCCAATGGAAACAACACAACAGATTGCCGATGCACTTTTCCCAACCCATGAAGAATCGGTCTGGGAGCAACCAGACGTGCTAGAGATTGTGCCTTTCAATGAGGAGGAGCTATATAGAGCCAGCCAGCGCCTTCGAAATGGCAGAGCCCCAGGTATAGATGGACTTCCATCAGAGATTATAAAAAATATTGTGGTAAAGTTTCCAGACTATGTTCTGAAAATAATGAACCATATAGTCACCGAGGGAATATTTCCAGATATATGGAAAAAAGCCAAACTTGTTTTAATTAGGAAAGACGATAAGCCCATCGAGAAGCCTTCTTCGTACAGACCCCTGTGTTTACTAGATGTAGCAGCAAAACTCCTAGAGCAACTACTTCTACAAAGAATAAGACAGGCATTAGATACAGGTGAAAATCTCTCAGAGAAGCAACATGGGTTTAGGCAGGGAAAGTCGACAGTAGATGCTATAGATAAGGTTGTCGAAGTGGCAAAAAAACGCAGGAAGGCTCACAAAGAACGAGAAAGCTATGTGCACTTATAACACTCGACGTTAGAAATGCATTTAATTCTGCATCATGGCAAAACATTTTGGAGGAACTGGCAAGAAAGGGCATGCCACCGTATCTACTGCGACTAATCAGGTGCTATTTGAGAAATAGAAAAATCATTCTGCAAGCAGAGAATTCAAAAGAGGAGCGCAATGTGAGCAGTGGTGTCCCACAGGGCTCGGTTCTGGGCCCGACACTGTGGAACATCCTGTACGATGGAGTCCTCAGACTGAAACTGCCGGAGGGAGTGGAGATCGTGGACTTTGCTGACGACCTGGCTCTGGTAGTGACTGGGAAAACAGAAAGGGGAATAATTCTTAGAGCAAATGCAGCTATAGACCAAGTTGGTAATTGGATGGAAGGAAAGAGACTAGAATTGGCTCCCGAAAAGACAGAGGCAGTGCTGCTAACATGATTCAGAAAAATTGGTCCCATTTCTTTCCTTGTAAAGGGAGAAAAGATACAAAAGCACAAAGAGCGATAAAAAGAAAGCCGCCAGGGCGCAAACGTATAAGAAATGGCAAAAAGAGTGGCAGCTATCGAACAGGGGACAATGGACTAGGATCCTTGACGTCGAGACGTCGAGACGTCGAGCGGTGGGTGTCACGAAAGCATGGTGAAACGAATTTCCACCTTACTCAAGTGCTAAGCGGTCATGGTTGTTTTAGGGACTACCTGCATAACATACGCAGGGCAACCGATAGTCTCTGTGAATACTGTGGCCTTGAAGATAGCGTTCGACACACCATCTTCGACTGTCATAGATGAATACCAGAAAGAGAAACGTGGCAAAAGAAACTCACCTCAAACTAGAGCCCATATGCCTAACCGACCATATGATTAGATCGGAGAACATCTGGATAATAACAACCGATATAGTAACAAACATCATGACCTTGAAAGAGCAGGACGAGAGGAAACGACTCCAAGTCGAGAGCAACAAGAAATTGAACGTGAACCCCTAATCACTAGACGTGGAAGGGGGATGTAAGGCGAAACCAATACAACGACATCTTGACGTCATGCGTGAAGCGGTTCCAAGATGCTCAAGGAGTTCAGGGGGCCACTTGTCAAGTTAACCGATTGGTGCTTGCTACGTCCCGTTAAAAAAAAAGACAAGGTTAGACAGACAAGACTAGACCTACAAGATTAGACAAACAAGACTAGATAGACAAGACTAGACAGATAAGACTAGACAGACAAGACTAGACAGACAAGACTAGACAGACAAGACTAGACAGACAAGACTAGACAGACAATACTAGACAGACAATACTAGACAGACAAGACTAGACAGACAAGACTAGACAGACAAGACTAGACAGACAAGACTAGACAGACAAGACTAGAAAGACAAGACTAGACAGACAAGACTAGACAGACAAGAATAGACAGACAAGACTAGACAGACAAGACTTGACAGACAACACTAGACAGACAAGACTAGACAGACAAGACTAGACAGACAAGACTAGACAGACAAGACTAGACAGACAAGACTAGACAGACAAGACTAGACAGACAAGACTAGACAGACAAGACTAGACAGACAAGACTAGACAGACAAGACTAGACAGACAAGACTAGACAGACAAGACTAGACAGATAAGACTAGACAGACAAGACTAGACAGACAAGACTAGACAGACAAGACTAGACAGACAAGACTAGACAGACAAGACTAGACAGACAAGACTAGACAGACAAGACTAGACAGACAAGACTAGACAGACAAGACTAGACAGACAAGACTAGACAGACAAGACTAGACAGACAAGACTAGACAGACAAGACTAGACAGACAAGACTAGACAGACAAGACTAGACAGACAAGACTAGACAGACAAGACTAGACAGACAAGACTAGACAGACAAGACTAGACAGACAAGACTAGACAGACAAGACTAGACAGACAAGACTAGACAGACAAGACTAGACAGACAAGACTAGACAGACAAGACTAGACAGACAAGACTAGACAGACAAGACTAGACAGACAAGACTAGACAGACAAGACTAGACAGACAAGACTAGACAGACAAGACTAGACAGACAAGACTAGACAGACAAGACTAGACAGACAAGACTAGACAGACAAGACTAGACAGACAAGACTAGACAGACAAGACTAGACAGACAAGACTAGACAGACAAGACTAGACAGACAAGACTAGACAGACAAGACTAGACAGACAAGACTAGACAGACAAGACTAGACAGACAAGACTAGACACACAAGACTAGACGGGCATGTCTAGACTAGTCAAATCTAAACACAAGCAGATCTATTACAGCCTATTGACCATGATTGTATTTAAACTTTTTGTTATGTAATTAGGTACGTGTCCGATGTCTCCAGATTCATTTATAAGCGACAGCGTGTCCCGAGACAAGCACTACCGGGACAATGGGAGCATGCTGCAGCAAAACGGATACGCGAGCGAGATGACCCCACTGACGGAGCTTCCGTCGACCGACGATTTAACGTCAAACAACGACGTGGAAAGCTGGCTGGAGACCAGCTCGAAGTATCACAGCTGCGAAATCGTCGACACCGATTGATTATTAAGATTTTTCACCGCTCGATCTTTATAATTTCGATAATATATTGTGATATGTAATTTTTATTGTTGCTTGTTCAGATATAAATAAATATAATACATATTAAGCTCCTACTTATTTTTTTCATTTTTTATCTAGTCAATCCAGTCTTATCGTTCCAATACTGTTTGTCTAGTCTGTCTAGTCTTATTTAGTTAGAATAATGAAACTAATTTAGACTCTACACTTATTCTATTACCTTTATTATCTTAGACCTTTATTAAATGTAGCCTATCCAGTTACAAAGGACATGAACAACCTTGGATTTGTCTGACGAGTTCATTCTTCAAATTTGTTTTTAATGTGAATTAATGTAACATTTGTCGGTTTCCTGTTTTTTGCTTTCCATTAAATGTTGAAAATGATTTGATATATTATACTACGATAGAACATTTTGCTTTTTGCAAGACTTTTTCTGTACCTTCTTGGCATTCGTCCAAAGGCTGCACTTCCCCGACGAATAACCACAAGAAATATTATCCGGCGTAGATTATGTTTCCTGTATGATAAACGAGCTTCGTCGCAATTAATAATGTAAAATTGATTTTGCGGTATTTCGCAAAAGACGATGAAAATAAGACTCTCGGAGCGGCGTTCATAAAAGATACATCGATGTTTAGGCAAGTTATACGGATATCTAATAGGCATGGGACGAAGGAGGTTTAAAATATTCACGGGTTTGAATTCTTTGGAGAAACATGTTGGAGGATGGAATTTAAAATAATCATGTGTGGCTACGAAAAGTAATACGAAATAGCTTTGTTTAAAAATTAATCATGCTTCTCTTCTTCTTTTAGCCTAGGTCCATCCACTCCTGAATGAAGATCTCTTTCAATTCTTTCCACACTGTTATATCTTGAGCTTTCTGTACCCAGTTCCGACCAGCGGTTGTGTTAATGCCATCCCGCTAAAGTTTTGGGGTCTGACTACGGTCTTTTTGTTTCCCGGGGGCAAAAGTGCGTAATTTAATTGGACCACCTATCGGGGTTCTGTCTCGCTATATGACCGGTCCATCGCCACTTGAGTTGACCGATACGTTGGACTATGTCGGTAAGCTCCTGTTGTGAGGCTGCCACCAATGTTGTGGGGCTACCATCAATGTTGAGAGGGAAGGTCTGCTGGCCAACAATTCTTCGGACTCTGATATATATATATATATATATATATATATATATATATATATATATATATATATATATATATATATATAAATATCTAGGGATCTAGTAATGTAATGTTCACCGGGATTCGCAAGGCACGTAGTTTGTCGAATAATAGTCGAGTTGGTTTTAACAATTTAATTAAACAATAATACAACGAAATAACTTAAGACTTAAGAACTTATAGCTAAACACTCTACTCTATTTTCTCTTACTTGTTACTGACAACTGGGGAATGGTATTTATACAATTCCTAGTTTAATATATCTGTAAGAGGGGTTAAATCATCCCTATAATTCAAATATGTGGGAGATTGAATTTTCTTGGCTCCTCCCATGAACAATCGAGGCTCAAATGCTCTAAGTCCCTGAAAATGTCTGGTCCTCTGGTTAGTCTCTATAAGAAAGTTTTTATAGGCCTTCGCACGTTTTCTAATATATTTGGGGGAGGTAGATTTTAGCGTGGTAATAGTTTATAGTATAATATATAATAATATATATAGTATAATATATAATAATATAGTATAGTATAGTATAAATACCTAAGTTTCTGGGCAAACTATAAAACAATTGCATTTATCCAAAACGTGGGACAAAGGGCACGTTTTGGAATGTGCGCTAATGGTTCAGATGTCCAGTCCTGGTTTTTATTACAACACTCCTATATTTTCCGTATGTCTTCGTTATTTATTCAGTCTCTCAAGCTAACTCTTAGCTGACTCCTTTTAACCTCCTAGCTCCAGGGGTGTAAGACTAGTTCGCGTCCGCAGTAGAATAATACACGTGCACCCTGCGTAACGCAGAATAAACTAGCGAAGAAAAAACTGGCAGTAAGATAATCTTAGGATCCCCTGGCCATAAGACAAATCTACTTTACTTCTAAATTGCTTATAAGAGCAAACATTATTCCAGACAAAATTAACGATTCTACTCAGGACCTGTTGACTAGAAAACGTGGACCCTCTGTCTGAATTTGCCACTTAAACATAGAAAGTATAAGTTACTCAAAACATCTAAAAAAGGATGACAATATCGGCCTGGTCGCTATACAGGAAACTCATTCTGAAACATAAGAGCAACTACGAAAAAGGGAAAAAATACCGGGCTATGAACTACTGGGAGCTACGTACATCATATGGCGTGGCAACGTACGTTCAACAAGATATAGAAAACGCTTCTCTTGTCTCCACATCCACTGGCGACCAAATCCACAACGTTGTCATAAAAATAGGAAACATCTAACACATAGCCCGCAAGCCGTATCCTGACCATCCGAGGTTATCGAAACACACCCCCATCCTGCCATATATGCCATATATGTTATATGTTACAAATGGTAACACAATAGTAAAATGGGCAGAAGATGAACACCTCAACCTTGTATTTGATGTTAAAATACCGTATCACATTTAAATCAGCAGCGTAGAAAAGCGAATGCAACCCTGATTTATGTTCTCCCCGAACGTTCTCCCCGACTTCCCGCACAGCGAACATCGTCTCATCATAATAGAGGTAGGAACACAAATCACCCTAATTACCTATATCCATTGCCCAAGGTATTATTTCAAAAAGACCAACTGGACAACGTTTTCCACGGAACTAGATAAATACCTAGGCTGGATACTCCCTACCAGCAGAAGCTAAGACAGATTTGTTGGCGCCGTAAGAGTAGTGCCAAAAATGCTTACCAAGAGTCTACCGTAAAGAATACATTCCTGGATAGTCCAAAACAATGACGAGTTGCATCAAGATTTTCTTGAAACTGGGGACTTCAGAGCCAGGACGCGGCGAGGCGTGAAAAGTGCACGGAGACTGTGGAAAGCTTAAACTTCCAGACATCGAGCAGACAAGCGTGTGCCCTACTAAGAAAACTAGGAAGCGGAGCCACCAAATAAAGACAAAATACAACTGTCAGCCCAAACTCGTTGCTTCACACATAGTAGCGACTTCCAGAGCTACCAAGGACAAAGAACACACACTTTAGGCCAAACGAGAACTTAAAGCCTTAAAAGCTCAAGCCACAAAAACAGAACACTCTCGCCCTTAGACATGCCAAGAAGTTTTGAACGCTCTTAAAGATGTCAAGCCAGGAAAGGCTCTAGGGTTTGACAATATCCACCCTGAATTCTTAATAAACTGTGGCAAGTACGCAAAAGTCTGGAAGGCCCATCTCTTCACAGACAATATACAAACCGGCAACGTCCCAAAATAGTTTAAACGGCCGAAGATAATCGCTATATTAAAACCAGGCAAACCAGCTGACCCCCCAAGTATTATAGACCAATAGCTCTACTGGCTGTGACCTATAAGCTACTAGAACGGCTTATTTATAACAGAATTAGCGCAAGAATACTTGAAGCGATTCCGATCGAACAGGCAGGCTTTCGGCCAAAAAGAAGATGCGCAGGTCAGGTCCTATCACTCACCATCTACATCGAGGCAGGATTTCAGAGAAAACTTAAAACCTCAGCTATATTTATCGACCTATCGGCGGCCTACGACACAGTGTGGAGAGAGGGCATGATATATAAGCTCATGCGTGTAAGTCCCTGCAAACTAACAGCCCGACTGATAGATAACATGCTAAACGACCGAGTGCTTTTTTATTTTTTATTTTTTATTTTAAGTTTGGTCCAATGTGGCCTATTGTATTTTGCCCACATTTTTCACTTATAGGCCCAGAAACTTAGATGTTATTATAAATTTGCGCTAATTAATTACACATTTGTCTTCTGGTACAAATGCGGCCGACACTGGGGATAGAACTCGGGACCTCTAGACTTGTTAGTTAGCGCTCTAACACCAGATCACGAGTGTCACCACGACACCACTCGTGCAGACACCGAGTAACTACACCGAGTGCTTTAACTGTCTATGGGATCCGACATCAGCTCCCCAAGGAAACTAAAGAACGGGCTACCACAGGGTACGGTCCTTGCTCCGCTCCTCATTAGCCTGCCTTGACTATTAACTGCCTTATATTGCCGACATTCCAGAAACAAGACCAAGAAAGTTTGGTTACGCTGATGACTGGGTACTTGCGACAAGGCTCTATTGGACAGTCAGAGAAGACCCTAACGACAGACCTGGACGTAGTGGGAAAATATTTTCGCAAATGCCACTCTAACCAAAAGCAGGCTCTAACCCAATGCCACCAAAACAGAGGATACCTTTTTTCACCTAAATAACAAACTCGCCAGAAGAGAACTTAACATACAATTTGAAAACACCTTACTTACCCACAACAAAATACCAAATTATCTAGGCATAACTCTTGACGAGAGTTATGCTATCTTTTATAGTAATATACTGTCTTTTAGAGAGCATCTATCGAGATCTGCTGGAAAATTAAAAACAACAAACAGGATTATTCAAAAACTCTGCGGCACTATTTGGGGAGCATCAGCTTCTACTCTGCGCTCTCCTGCGCTGGGTCTTGTCTTTTCAACTGCTGTATACTGCGCTCCAGTTTGGTTAAACAGCCCACATGTACATAAAATAGACGCGCAGCTACAATGAGAATGATTGCAGGTGTCATCAAACCAGCTCCCACGCAATGTCTTCCAATCTTAAGCCATGTTCCACCCCTCCAACTTCGACGAACAAATGGTCTTATGAACTGGTACAAAAAGATTGTGGATAACAGAAACTTACCCATCGATCAGGACATCGAAGATGTCAACCATAACCGATTTCGGTCTAGACCAGTGTTTCCCAAACTTTCTATCCACGTGTACCCCTTTCAAATATTAAACACTTCGTACCCATTAGTAGAAAATTTCTGAGATATGTTATTATGAGCAACAACTGTACTTGTCTTTCTTACGTAATATACAGTCTCCAGATTGGGGTTTCAAAGATAAAAATATAGTTATTTATTATACAAGCGGATAAAACTAAAGATTAATGAGATTTAAATTCGCGAGTTAAAGCTTAATTTTATTAGTATCTAGTGCATACAAACTTTTAATTAATTTTGCTTTTTATTTAACAAGTTAAATTCAAAGAAAAGTTCCATTTTGTTTATTTTAAGAAGCATCGAAATATTGTTGTCATGGCAACGATAAAATTGTTGATTCGTACGTCAAAATCTTGTTTAGTGTTAAATTAATTTGTGTTTTATTAACCATAAATGGATACACCCTAAGAATTGTTAAATGGTGAAGCAATTGCGGAAAGATTACTCCCGCGGAAATCAGGACATTTATACAAAAAATGTGTAATAAGTTTTGTAATTGGGGATCAAAAAAGAACATCAGTGAAGTCAAAATTTAGGGTTATGTTTACGGAGCCCACAAGTGAATTATTTCGATGCGTTGCTATGGATACTTTTATTTCACTAGCGAAACAATTTTTGAAGTGAAAACTTCTATAGCCGCGCTGAATGACATTTGTGTAGAGGGTAAACTGATAGATTTGCTTCATTGTCATCAATAGCTGCGTTCTATAGAAAAAATTCTATTACTCAAAGATGTGTTCAAAAGAACACATCTATACGCATATGTTTAAAGTTGACTCTGAACGTCAAACTTAATAGTCAAAGTTTTTGGCAGTGTTGACAGAACGTAGCGTTTCTAAGGTAATATCAACCAGTAGAATTAGTGTGCAGTACAAGAGTAAGTACTTATACCGGATGTAATAGTAGATGTACTAGTGCCGGATTATTGGAAAGTTTTTGGTAGTGTTGACAGAACGCAGCACCTCTAAGGAAATATCAACCCCTATAATCAGTGTGCAGTACAAGAGTAAGTACTTTTGACGGATATACTAGTAGATATACTACTGCCGACTAGTTGGAATGTTCGGATTACTGGATTGTATCGAAAAATTCATGGTAAATCACGAATCGGACCCATCAATGTTTTAGGCAACCAAATGTACTCGTGTGGTCACCAAAGGAAGGAAACTCCAAAATAAAATTAATAGTCAGCGATATAGAGATAAGAATAAGAAAAAAAAAACTCTTGCAATAGTTAATTCAGAAATTTCTAAACATCGAGCAATCACAGCTGAGAAGGAGGAAAAAATTAAACGTCGTAAAGAATATTAAAAAAAAATTAATTTACATACAGATAAATCTTCGAAAGCAGTTATAAGGTATGTTTCTAAATGTCAAAATTTCTATAACTCACAAATTACAGACCCATCAACAAGAAATGTGCCATATATCCTACCAATTCATTTTGCTGACCTATCAACACAGAATCAACCAAACATTCCGGATTCAAATTCATATTATGATGATGACATTAACAGTCATTCTCCTTCAGAAGTGAGTTATGTTACAGAATTACATAAAACAATACTAACAAACTATGTACCAAATTTCATTAATTATCATACTGATAAATCCTCAAAACCAGTTTTAAAGCCGTTTTTTTCAAAAGTTTTCACTTCAGTCGGCAGTGCCTGACTGCCTATATATTTTTTTATTTCATTACTGTTCATTTCACTGTTTTATTGATCCGCATCCAAGGAATTATACATGACTTTTTAAGGTAAAATCGCGTAAAAATTATTACAAATCTTAGGAAAAATATTATTCTTTATGAGTTCACTTTAAGGCAGTTTATGCTTGTCTTTATATACGTAAAAACAATCTGAAATCATTTTATCGTGAGCAGTTAGTAAAATAATTTATTGGTTGTATTGTATTAATTAATTATCAAAGATGATGAAGCTGAATTATTTTTAGATTTCAAACACTTACACTTACTTATGAAAAGTAATGTTTGATGCACTATTTTTTATGTAATTTAAATATTGTTATTTTTATTACTCATGCGGGATAAGTACTATTTTGGCGCCCGTTTTTGGGTGCAACAAATGGCCGTTGGTCAATTCAAATTTAAATTAAGCTTCGAGCACGCTAATATTCAAAAACATTTGAATAAATAAAATAAACGCAATCAAAACCTCAATATTAAAAAAGTGACTTGAAAGTGACGGATTTATTTTTTCATTACAAAATAAAAATTAAAGTAAACGTTTTAAAATGAGTGTAATTTCTATGGTGATACCGGAGACTGAGGAGAGTTCTTATGACGAATTCGCACCACCGAGGTCAATTGTAAAATCAAATTCTTCATTTTTGCTTCATTTTTTTTTATTGCTTCTGAACCACTATCTTGTAAGATACGTCCCCTCATAAGAGTAATAAAAAATATTATCTTCAATTTGTGCGGTGTTTGTGTATTCGTGCGAAACAACTTTGATGGGTCTGAGAGCTCTCACTTCATTCGTAAGCCCAATTTTGCTCTCGTGGGCAATTGACAACTTACCGCCCTAGTTGCACAATATACTATTTTCATCTTATATACACTTTGGCACACAAAAAATTCATATTTTGGAACTTCGTTTCGTACCCCTTTCAAACCATTCGCGTACCCCAAGGGGTACGCGTACCACACTTTGGGAAACACTGGTCTAGACGACCACCAACAAGAACGGCAAGGGTGGCTATAGAAGATGAATTCAACTTCACCAGCGCATGGACTCAAGAGTGGACTCCTCAACAAAACAACAACATACAATGCATCAACCAAAAGCCACCTGATTTCGACGTAGCACGCAAAACATGGTCCACACTTAACAGAATCAGAACTCAACATGGCAGATGTACATACTCTCTACACAAATGGGACAAGCAATAATCCCCTCTCTGTGACTGCGGAGAAATCCAAACCATCAGACATATCACAGAAGAATGTACTATACGATACTTGTGAACTTGATACTAAGGAATTCCTGAT
Organism: Phosphuga atrata; assembly: GCA_944588485.1. Taxonomy (NCBI): domain Eukaryota; kingdom Metazoa; phylum Arthropoda; class Insecta; order Coleoptera; family Silphidae; genus Phosphuga; species Phosphuga atrata. The sequence continues at coordinate 6,590,986 of OX155901.1, forward strand.
AGCTAACCCAGAGGTAGCTACCCCATATATCTGCTATAGCTGATCTTCCTGATAGCTATATTCAGAGCTATCTTCCTGATAGCTACCCCAGAGTCAATAGATTACATAAATAGTTTAGATGTTCCTTTGTAACCTTTTAAAGTTAATCAGCTGCAGTTAGCAGTTAGTCAGCTATTCCTAAAATTCCTAAAGGAATCAGGACTAGAGGAGGCGCTATAAATGGATAAGTATACCAACGTTTAGAGGAAGAGGGTGGGGTACAATAGATTTACGTAGGTCGCACTACAAGCCGTCACCACCAAAACTACAATCTACAACCTTTTAATGAGTTTTCTTTTTCAATACTGTGTATCCTGCATTGTGTTAAATTTTATATTTTTATATTTTTTATATTTTTATATGTTTTAGGGTTCACTTCCCAATGTGTCAGATAGTCACACGATAAATAAATATGTAGTCCACTTCATTTGTGGCGTTTCCTTAAAGAATGAATTCATACAGAATAAGTGCTCGTTTCTGAGATAATAGAGCAGCATTTCCGCTCTGGCATTTCTCGTGCCTAACCCAAAATTGCCGATATTTGAGAGATCGGTTTTTTTATTTTTGGCCGATCTTTGCAAACATGCTTAGGAGTCGAATATAATGTCTATAAATCATATGATCAGCAGATTTTGTCCTGCTTACATCAAGTAGAAGAAATTGTTGGGTCAATTCTGAAGGGGATTCGGAAAAGCTGTCTCGCAGAATTGCAATGATTTCGTTACTTATGCCAAACTTCGGTCAATCTTCTAAAGAAGACGTTGAATTATCGAATACAGTTCCCCTGTGGGGTTGTTAGATCTCCCATCGGGCGCTTCCCTAGGTGGCGGATAGCGGAACGCCTCCCAGATATGGGTGGTACCGGGGAAACGAAATACCCGAGGCGAACAAAAACTAACAACTTGACAACGATAGCTGGTTGTTCAAAACTGAAGACAGGTAAGACATAAGTGACTGTGTACCAGATACTCGCAAGCGAAAATCAGGAACAATGAAATATTGAGATTGAGTTAAAATGTGATTGAGTTATTGAGGTAAAATGTCAATTAATGGGATTAAGCGAAACACGGTGGCAATGCGCGGGAGAATGCACAGTACAGGATCCTAAAGCATATTACTCAGGTAACAACGATGCACAACATATAAATCGAGTAGGAATGAAACCATAAGCAAAGAAACCAAAATTGCAGTGAAATCCTTCATACCAGTGGCCGACAGAATAATTATGGTTAAACTGTATGCTTATCCACTGGGTATAAACATCATACAGATGTATGCTCCCACAGCAGAAAAATATGAAGAACTGGCTGAAGCATTCTACGAGAAACTGGAACTCATCATGAAACAAAACAAAAATAGCTAAATAACGATATTCATGGGTGACTTTAAGTGCTCATCCACGTTGACTCGCGGGCGCGGTGGCGGGCGCGTTCACGAAATATCAAACATATGGCATAATATCCAAGTGTTCACGTACGAAACGCACGTGCGGTCTAAATAGCGGACAAGCTAGCGACTGGTGCGCGTGGGGCGCTCGCGACATTATCAACCGCGTGAGATGTTTGTGTGTGTTCACGTCGAACTAGCGGCGGAACGCGCGATTCACTCGCGACGTCAGTAAGTTCAACCAGTACGAACTTATCGCTAGAAACGATAGCTTGTTTCCATCATGTCTTTGAATACAGAAGAGTTTATTAGTGCTGTTCAGCTAGAACTCCGATTTGGCAAATTAAACTCAGACATCATATGACCAGAAAAGTTCTTAATAAGTTATGGAAGGAAATTGCTGAATTGTTTCCTGATTTGGGTGAGGTTCCCTCACAAAAAAATCTTGAAGGATGTTTTAAATGCTCTCAAATTACTATATAAAGTATGAAATTCACCATATTCATTATTCACCGTTCTCTTTCTTTATTAATTTCGTGCACACCAATTCTAATTTTTATCATCTCCCACTTTAGGTATGAATTTTAGGTTAAAAATAAAAGTTCGTCGTGCATGTTTTCAACCTCTGACAACACGTCACACTCGCCCAAACGCGTGGTGGCCAATGTGAACACGAACTCGCCACGTCTACGGCGCTCGCACCCGCCACCGCGCCCGCGCGTTTCTACGTGAACAAACACTAATGCTAAAGTGGGTCAACGAAACTATTCTAATATACGTGGCAACTTTGGACTAGGTACGCGCAACGAGAGAGGTGACAGACTTGTTCAATTCTATGAAGAACATAACCTAGTTAATAGCAATACTCTATTCAAACATCCCCCTCGTCGTCTATATACATGGAAGTCACCAGCCGATATATCAGACAACATAATTACAAACCAAATATATTATATCACTGTCCCAGAAAGGTTTCGCAATGCAGTCAAGTCAGTAAGAAATTACCCAGGTGCTGACATTAACTCCGACCAAAATCCAGTTGTATGAAGAATAGAGATCAAACTAAAGGGGATCGACAGTAAATCCTTAAGTAAAACCGTCAATATAAGAAAACTCCACAAACCTGAAATTAATCAAAACGTGCAGGAATCCATCAGTAAAGTCTTTACTGAAACTGACGGCAAAACCGACGACAGTTTGACAGAAAAGTGGAAGAAACTTAAGGAAGCTATTCAAACATCATGCTCAGAACTCAATTCTATTTTCTCGAACTATTTTCTCAATAGAGAAAACTCAAAGAGAAAAGAATGGATGACCGACGAAATTCTAGAATTGATATCAACTACCGAAACCAAAGCTCAAAACGAATTTAAATTAATTGTTACTGTAAACTTTTGTACGTAATGTGGTAATTTAATAAGGAGTGTGTGCTCCCTTCGCACGAATAACGGCATAACACCGTCTTGACATGCTTCGCAAAAGTCATCTTTCTTCAATGACAGCCGCCGTTAGCTGTTGGATGGTCTGAGGAGGATGCGGGCGACCACGAACAAGTTGTAGAGCGTATCCCAAATATGCTATGGGATTTAAATCAGGATTTAAAGCAGACCGCACCATTGCTTGAATTTCCAGTTCTTGTAGGAAGTCTAAATTGATTCGCGTAGTATGTTGTCCTGCGTAATCCTGCATTAACAAAAAATTTTGACCTATTCCAAATCTCTCGACTTCCTGGACTGGACTGTAACAGCTGTGTAGCGTTCTCCCGGGCGCCTATAAACACGTACTCGGTCATCGCAAGGAGTAATAAGGAACCTTGATTCATCCGTGAAGAACACAGACTTCCATTGTCGAAGTTGCTATTCGACATGCTCACGAGCAAAATTCATCCTTGCTATTCTGTGGCGCCCAATCAAAGAGGGTGTTTCCGGACGTGTCTTTTTGCCCTCAAATTTTATTCAATTAATCTACACCTGGTCAATTGTCTGGACTTAGTGTCTATACAGCGACCCATGCGGCGCCCTGAGGGAAATTAAGAGGTCTTTTGTCGTAGAAACTCTATTGCTAAGACTCGGAATCAGTAAAAATTGATTGATGATTTTGAGTTGTTTTTCTTCTGCGACCTTGTTCATCTCGCTTGGTATATTGACCTGCAAAAGACATTGGAAACGGGAGTTAACGTATATTGGTGGAGGCGGTACCTCGGTCGTTGACTTCGGGATCGCCAACGAAGACGCCATAAGATGTATCGATGTTTTCAAAGTAGGAGAAAGGCTGGAATCGGACCATCTAACACTAGAAATTACCCTGTATGGTGAGATAGACAGCTGGGGGAAAAGCAAGGGTGTGGTTAAACAAAAGGTGATGTGGAATAAGTCGGCTATTACGCGATACCAGGAAAACTTAGATAAGATGGAAGGAGTGAAATATGCGGAACTACCGAAACTCACTGCTATGATAAAGAAAGCGCTAATTGTTAAAATATCACACCCAAAGAAAAATTGCGGAAATGCTGGATAGACGAAGAACTAATAGGTATAAAGAAAAGAACTAGCCGAATTTAGAGCCTGGAGAGAAGGAAGAACAACACTCGAAAAGCTCAAAAGACAGAATAAAGAAATGAAAGAAGCAGAGACGAGAAAGAAACGAAAGTGGGAGGAATGCCAAATAAAGAAAATCAGCCAGCTGAGCAGAGAATCGGACATTTGGAAACTGGTTGCCGCAAGGAAACCAAAAAGAGAGATCTCATCAGTAATTAGCACAGAAAGGTGGAAAAATCACTTCTGTGAGTTGCTGGCCGGAGATACGGAAATTAGGGAGCAAAGATGGAGAGATTTTAGACCAGTGGAATCGCAATCACAAGAGATTACAGAGGAATAGGTTGGAGCGGTTATGTCAGCACTCAAAAGAAAGAAAGCTCTAGACCCAGACTCGGTATCAAGTGAGGCGTGGTGTCTAGCCACACCAATTGTGAAGGAGAGACTTCGTGGTGAACTTAACAGCTTTTTCAAAGGTAGAAAACAAATTACGGACAGTTGGAGGGAAGGAATTATTGTACCAGTTTTTAAGCAAGGTAACAAGGAGGAACTAGGAAGCTATAGGGGAATAACTCTTATGGACACGTCATACAAGATCTATGCAAAGATACTGGAAAAAAAGTTACAAGAAGAAGCAGAGGAGAGGAATCCAATCCCAGGTACAAGCTGGCTTCAGAAAAGCACGCGGAACAACCGAACAGATATATATATATATATATTGAATTATATGATACAAAGAGAAATAGCTAAACCTAAGGAGAAATTTCACGCGGTATTTTTTGACCTCAAAGCTGCATATGACTCAGTAGTGAGAGATAAAATGTGGGAATATTTGAGGGAGAAAGGTATATCGCAACACATCCGGGAGAGCATTGAGCATCTATATGAGAGAACATGGTGTAGAGTGAAGATAGGTGAAAGGCTATATGAAACATTTGAGGTTAGGAAAGGGCTAAAACAAGGATGCCCGTTAAGTCCACTACTATTTAATCTATATACTGCGGACCTCGAGAGAACGCTTGAGTCAAGCGGGAGGGGTGGTAATAGGGACGAAAAAGATTTGGAGTCTAGCTTATGCGGACGTCGTCGTTGTCTTAGCAAGTTCGAAAGTGGAAATGAAATAGATGTTGGTACAAATGGAAAAGTTTTTTAAAAACGAATGTTAAAGGTATATGTGCTGAAAACAAAGTGGATGCTGCTTCAGAAGAGAAAGGGATCAAGGAAGGAGAGTTTTGAATGGGAAGCGAGTGAGATAGAACAAGTTAGGTTAGGTTTTAAATACCTAAGCTTCATGTTCCAACAAAATGGGGCTTTATGTTCCAATCAAATTGGAGGGCAAGAAGACACGTCCGGAAACACCCTCTATGATTGGGCGCCACAGAATAGCAAGGATGAATTTTTCTCGTGAAAATACTTGTCTGAGGTGTGAAAGAGGAAAACGACATAGAGAGAGTGAAGTTACAATTCATAAAGAGGGCCCTGCAGCTAGAAAAGTCCACCCCCTGGTACATCGTTCAACAAGAAACAAATTCTAACAAGGTGGCAAACAACGCGGTTATGAGAATGGCTCAATTTGAAAGGAAAGTGAATAGTGCGGGAGAAGAAAGAATAGTGAAAGACGTTCTGAAAGCGGTAAGAAAGGAGGGTAAAGGGAGTAATAAGGAAACAAAATGGGGATGTCTGCGCAAGCGTATGTATGAAAGAGGGGGATGGAATCAAGAAGAGATCGAGAGAATGATGAATGAGGGAATGTTGGTGGAAAGGATTCTGGCAGATAGACTACTGGAGATAGAGCTGCAAGAGAGACACAGACACATAGATGAGGGTACCTATAATAGAGACTACATCAAAATCCAAGTTTTTGGCAGATGTCCAGAGTATCTAGTTAATCCTACAGCCCCACAGGTAGCGATTGCCCGGTTTAGATGCGGTAGTGAGGAAAGGGGTAGAAGATATTGGATGGCTACAACAGATAGGACGTGTCGAGTATGTGGAGAAGGGGAGGAGCTGTGGGAACATTGGGTGTTACGCTGTAAGGAATGTGAATGGAGCGAAGAGGAAAAGTCATTGGCGAAAAACTGAAGGTTATGGATGAGAGTGGCTCCGGTTTTGTGTACATGAAAAAAATATTGAAGGACAGGGTTGAAGGCTTCCTTTCTTTGTTTTTTTTGTTTTGTTTTTTTGATCTAAGAACATTTGAACTGTTTATTTTTTGCTGTATTCATTTGGATATTTTTATTTTCCGTTTCATTCTGGAGTCTTTTTTGTTGTTGTTACCTTTGTTTTATTTTTTGTTCTATTATTGTCACACTAATGTACGAACGGTCGTGAATTTACATTTATGCCAATAAAGGATCATTATATACATATATTGACCTGCATCCAAGTACCTGTTTCGCAATTTCTGAATAACTTAGGTACGCTGAAATTCATTGTAACTTGTCGAAGGCTTCCTCCATTTTCAAATAATGCTATAGCATGAACAACTTCCACTTCGTTGAGATACCTCATTTTCACTTAACTTAAGTCAAACTGTCAGTTGCAAACAATTTCATCTATATATTGATCTGAACAAGACCTTCCTAGCTATTTGAATCAAGTTTGATATACATGATTTCACTTTAGTTTTGGTAGTTCTTGTTAATTATTACAGATACTCCGGAAGTATGCGATGGTGATAATTCCCTATATGTCAAATAAAACAATTAAATAGAGCGTCTTTCAGATGTTCATAATTTTATTTGCATGTAATTTTCCGTTTGAATTTTATGGAGGCACAAATTTGTGACCCGCTAATTGTTTTGAGCAGTGTACATCTTTAAAGATTACTGCTAGTTACGACTAAAAATTGTCCCCTTTTATGTTGTACTAGACACAACGAAATGCATGATATTTCTCGGTTCGTGTATATATTGGTTTATTATTCATGGATTCGGGCAAACTTCCATTAACTTGACAAATAGCTGTCGATGATGGATGTTTAAGATATTGAAAGGTCGAACCCATAATAACACAAAGAACACAACAAATTGATAACTTTTTTACATTTCAGAAACTTATATTTATCACAAGAAAATAGCGTAACGTATTTCTATTAAACCTGCGTGCATATAAAACGGCTCACTGTAAACTTTCGACTTTAACTACTTTATTTAGAAACTACTTGTGAAATGAAATAAAGAAAGGCGATTTAATATGCTTTAATGTGAGTTTGAAATTCTTTATTTCGGTTTCTTGTGTTTAACAGAGAGAAATTAACTCATAGAACAAACTAACTTTTTTGAAATATACTAATCGAGTAAGGTACGGTCCCTGAACTCGAAAGGGGTCAAAAAAACAAGATTTTTTGAAAATTAAGAAAAATTGTCAAAAAATGCGGTTTACGTCTTGAATTTTTTCCAGTGAATTGAACAAAAAATTAGGTTTTTACAAAGTTCCGTCCCCGCAGGGGGCGGCTGTAGGTGCATTTTAAATTTTTTACTTTTCTTCAAAAACTCCGTTCCTCTTGCGCGTCGAAACGGGAAATTGTTATTTTCTGTTGTAAAACTGAACGGGCCTTCGACCCGTGTCCGTCTCTCCCACGCAAGTACCACATGGCGTCCTCCATGTGCCAAAAACAGGAGATCGTTTCTAGCACCTTTGAGGAGCAATTTTGGCCCGCGGCTCAATTTTTTTACTGCGTCCTCTCGCCGCGTCGATTTCACGTTTTTTGACGGAAAATGTAAGCGAAAAAAAACCGTTTTTTCCATCACTGTTGTGGACGCCGTTCTCTTGATAGAAGAGCGCCGTGTCTCCAAACCGGTTCGTTCGATGCGAGATATTTACCCGCAACCGGCGGTTGAAGAATCTGGTACCTTCGGCATCCTTCTCCCGCTCTGGGTCAATTTTAACACAAAAATCGGAAAAACGCGGTGTTTTTTTCACCTAATTTGCGGGGATCCCTCTCCTGGGATACCCAACAGTCGGATCGGGGCCGGACCGGCACCAATCGATTCGGCATAGTGCCTTTAAGTTTGTTTTGGAGTTTACTTGCGATTGCGCGCTGGATGGCGCCGGGGCGACCGAAAAACCGTGTTTTGCAGACGTACGCGAGAATCCTCCGGGATTCGCTAAATTCGAAACATGCATTTAGCGCTATTTTACAGAGCACATTTTCATCTAAAAGTTGTGTCATTTTCATTATTCTAAAGCGAAGCATTTTGGCGGAAGATCTCAATTAAACCTGTGTAAATTCAAAAACGAAATTCAGAGAAGGGGTATAATAAACCCTTTGATAATTTTTGGGATTTTATATTTTTTACTTTTGTGACTAAACCGAAGATTCTTGCAAAATTTGCAAAGAATACTTTTTTTGTAGACACCGACGTCTTACATACGGTTATTCTAGTTATAATATTCCATCTTGAGGCGTTGACGAGATATTTGCAAATAGGCTTTGTGGAAAAAAATCGTTCCTCACGACGTCCCCATTGGAGTGGGAGCGTTCAAATTTTGTCAAATGATATCTTTGGTGGATACCCACATTCAGTAAAAGTTTCAATGAAATCCTTCAAGTTTTAATATAGTTTTTTTTTGCAATTTTTGAATATTTTCAAATTTTCGTGTTCGGTTTTGATCGGAATTCGTGATTGACATGTCTGGATTTGTTTAAAAAAATATTTTAGTAAATTTTACGCAACGTGGAACAATAAAATTTCACACATTTTTAGAGAATTAGTCGATCTATGATAGATATCCTTCAGTTAGTTTTGCAAAATATTTTATCTGGCGGCGGCCGCCGCCCCTCAAACTCAAACATAACAGAAATTAATAAATTCAAATAACTATAAACTGAAAACTGCAAGAGATATATTGAAGTTTCTTTCAGATCTATATAGATTATACATTTTTCTATTGAAATTGACGTTTTGGAATTTTCATGGCCGATAGCCTGGGCAAATAATTTTTCTAATAAAGAAATACTTATTGAAAATTTACAAATATATATTTTGTATATATTTAAGCGTTAGTTATATTTAGTAGTTAGTGAAGCGTTCAAATTTTGTCAACTGATACTTCTGGTGCATACGCACATTCAGTAAAAGTTTCATTGAAATCCCTCAAATGTTAATACATTTTTTTTCAATTTTTGAATATTTTGAAATTTTAGTGTTCGGTTTTAGTTGAAATTCGTGATTGACATATCTGGATTTGTTTAAAAAATTATTTTAGTAAGTTTCACACAATTTGGAACAGTAAAATTTCACGCATTTGTAGAGAATTAGTCAGTCTATGATATCCCTCAGTTAGTTTTGCAAAATATTTTATCTGGCGGCAGTCGCCGTCCCTCAAACTCAAAGTCGCACACGAGGTCAGACATTCAAATAACTATAGTTTGAAAACTTCAAATATATAACTATAGTTTGAAGGACAGTTGTATTCAAAATTCCTTCAGGTTGGCGTAGCTTATAGATTTTTCTATTGAAATTTATATTTTGGTATTTTTGTGGCCGATAGCTTTGACACAGAACTTTCTTTTGTGACCAAGACCACATACCCGCGGCGCGTATGTGTTTGTGATATATCTGGTCTTGATATAGCTGGTCTTGATTTATCTGACCAAGAACACATACGCCCGGTAGCGCGTATGTGGCATATGTGGTCTTGATATATCTGGTGGTCTTGATTTATCTGATCTTTATTTATCCGATGAAGACCAAGACGCGCGAGCTCTCGATTCAATAAAGGTCAATGTGAAAAAGAACCGTTGGTTTAACCCCGGTTAGATTAGGTTGCTCGCCGCGAAGTGGACAGTTAAATTAAGACAACATACGCGCGGCAGCGCGAACTCTCGATGCAAAATAGGTCAATGTGAAAAAGGACCGTTGGTTTAACGCCGGTTAGATTAGGTTGCCCGCCGGGAAGCGGACAGATAAATCAACACATACGCGCCGCGCAACATACGCGCGGCAGCGCGAGCGCTCGATCCAATATAGGACAGTGTTGCAAGGACCGTTGGTTTAACCCCAGTAAGATTAGGTTGCCGGCAGATAAATCAAGACAATTCATACGCGCGGCAGCCAATATAGGACTCTCGATCCAATATAGGACAGTGTTGCAAGGAACGTTGGTTTAATCTCGGTTAGATTAGGTTGCCCGCCGCGAAGCGGACAGATAAATCAAGACAAAGTTTAGTAACATAATTTTGCTAAGTGTTACTATAATTTAAGGAATGGTTATGTTATCTGTCAAACTTGACAACAGCAACGTAACTTCCACAAATAGTTGGTGAGATTATGTTTGAGTATGTTGGTAACTCAAAAACACAAGATACCAACTTGGTAAAAACAATATGTTGGTTATGTTTAACGTCAAAGTTGACAACATCACTGTCACTTAATTAATTTAAAGGTTATGACATTTTAGTGAGATTTTTAGTAACTTTCACGCCACAGCTGATTTTTGTTTCGTCCATGTAAGCCTTTGTAACTAATATCACATCGTTAGATATACTAACTTTTTTTATGAACACTAGCAGCTTTTCATTTCTAATATCACTCCTTTAATTATAGTTACTTTGATTTCAGACAAATGGCAACACTATATGATCAGGTTCATTTCTAAAGTGTTTGATTATATTATTTTATAAACGTGACAGCATTAAAATCATTTAAAATGATTGAATTATAAGGAAATATTTTGTTTAGCAGGAGTTGTACCTCTTGCAACTCCTCTTAATGTGCACACACACATACACCTTAAGCTGATGCTGAAAGCGCAACAAGAATCGCGCATCTTGCGATGCTGCTTACTCTTTCATATACAACTTCACGTTCCACATATATCATGTGACGCTGAAAGCACCACAAGTATCACACACTTGAAAATGTATTATACAATTCCACCCTTATCAATTATTCCACCTTTAACAACTATTCTATTCTTTTCAACTCTTCCATCCACAAAAACTATTCCATTCCGAAAAATACGATCCACATGTACTAGTTTTATTACTAAAAGAAATATGTTAATTGACTATTATCTAAATTAACATTTAATTTTAATAACGGGTAGTTACTTTACTTTACTTTCCGTGGCCGGCTCATACGACATCTTTCCAAAAATTAGCGGCTGCATTAGCCTTGTCGTTACATAAAATTAAGTCTTCGTGAGTGCATCCTTCTTCCAGTTGTGGGCAGACTATTATGAAGCTCATACCCTGGGGCTGACCACACGCACACAGCACATCGTCGCTCTCAGACATTCCCCACCTCAACAGATTTGTCTTGCACCTTGCCACTCCTGTCCTGAGCCGATTTAGGGATTTCCATACCGCGAAAGGAAGGTGTTTGCCTGGGGCCATTTCTTCTCTTGGCGGTTCCCGAGTAGTTAGCTGTTGGGTCCACCTAGTGATACGGTTATTTTCGATGGACCCCTCGAGTGTGTGTGATCTTGCCTGAAGCTCTTCCTTGATCTTAGGTGTCGACCGGCTGACTCGTGTTGGTGCAGAGGATGGCGAGCATCTGTTTCCTGTTTCGTCCTTTCAGCATCCGTGGCGACGGCTCTTCGCACAGATGGGGGTTTTTGGGGGCCAATAAGTGGGTACAAACTATTAACTGGAGTTGACTATAGGCAGCTTGTCATAATCATAATCATCTTGCTGTCTCGTTGATAGCGACGTCCACATGTTTCGCGTGAGCTGAAGCTGCCCAAACCGGTGCGGCGTATTCCGCAGTGGACACACAGAGCGCCAAAGCTGAGCTTCTGAGTGTTTCTGGTTGAGCTCCCCATGCTGTGCCTGTGAGTTTTCGCAATATGTTATTACGCGCACTAACTTTGCCTTTAGTATTGATGCAGTGTTGTCCGAAGGACAGAGTACGGTCCAGGGTCACGCCCAGGTATCTCGGTGTCGGGCAGTGCTCCAGTCATTCGCCTTGCCAATGTATCTCGAGCTGCCGTCGTGCTTCTTTGTTTTGCAGGTGGAAGGTGCAGACTTGAGTCTTGCTGGGATTCGGCTTTAGGTGGTTTTTCTGGTAATAGATTGCCAGTTCCTCAAGGGCGACCTCTAACTTCTCCTCCACCTCGGTAAACTAGATGTCCTGGGCTTCCATATCTGTATCATCGGCATAGATGAATTGAGTTATATTTTCAGGAATCGACTGGTCGTTCGTGTACACGTTGTACAAGAGTGGGGACAGAACACTGCCTTGCGGCAGCCCATTCTTCTGGACCCTCCTTCTGCTATTCTTGTTTTGGAGTGAAAAATAACATCTCCTGTTCTGGAGGAATAGACTGATGACAATAGTCTTTTGTTCTCTCATAAAGGTTTCTTAACAGCCTCCTGTGGTTGACAGTGTCATAAGCGGCTATCAAATCGATGAACGTCACTCCAGTAATCTTCCTTCTCTCAAAACCATCCTCTATGTGCTGAGTTAGATTGAATATTTTGCCTCAGCATGATTTCCCTAGACGAAAGCCGGCCTGCTGTTCGATAATCTTGGCATCTAAAATCTCCGCTGTTCGGTTTAGAATCAGTCGATCCAGCAGTTTGGAGAGTTGGCACAGAAGGGACACAGGCCTGAAGTTCTTAGAGTCAGTCGGTTCCTTGCCAGGTTTCAGTAACGCGACCACACGAGCCTTCCTCCATTTTTTGGGGATCTTCAGTTGCGTGACACATACGTTGAACATATTAAGGAGCCATTGTAGGGTCTGTGGTCCAAAGTTCTTGATCTGTTCTGCCTTCAGATCGTCCACGCCCGCTGCTCGGTTGAGTTCATCCCTTTAATCCCAGCCACAAGTTCGGTCCTGGAAAAAGAGGCACGAGTAAGTTGTTCTCAAGCTCCAGGTCCCTGCTAATATGCTCTTTGGACTTCTTGCGCTTTGTTTTGCCATTCAGTAGCAATTGGGTGGCTACTTGATTTGAAGTGACTGGAATAAAGTTCCGAACTTGTTTTTCCTTCCATGCCCGTCTGCTGTTGACCTTCATATCTAGGTTTTCTAGCATGTTACACCACTTGGCCGTTCAGTCCTCTGCTACTTTGGCCATCAGTATTTCTCCGGTCTCAGATGTTTCCTCGGCAAAATGGTTTGCGTCGTACAATTCTTGGTAGCGTGAAAGAAGGGGTTTCGCATCTCCAGATAGAGCAGGGATGTACTCGGTGCGACAGCCTTTGGTAATGTTTTTTCTTGAGGCCTTCCCAACCAATTTTATGAATGCTTCGTATATCTCTGGCTGAGGAGCGATTCTCGCTATCTCTACATCGAGGTCTTTGCTGAACTTGTTCCAATTATCCTTCCTGAAATTAAAGCGTCTTTTGTAGCGTACATCTTCTGGTTTTACCACATGCGCTGATGGAACATATTAACGGTCTATGTTGGGTTCGCGGTATTGGTTGCCCGATGCTCTTCTCGCATTGTGCCGCCACCCTTGTACTCACGAAGATGTTGTCGAGGTTATATCCTCAACTCGAGCGGCCACTGCGGAAGGAGGGTGGGAGTTTGGGATCGTGTATTATCAGCAGTTCTTTGGTTTCAGACCACTTTTCGAGCTCTGCCCCATTCTCATCCGTTTCACTGTAGCCCCAGGCTAAGCTATTGCAGTTGAAGTCGCCGATGACAAAGTTGATGTCCTGTTGGCGGAAATCGTTCGGGTTTGAGAACTTGAACTTGACATCCGGGGGTTTGTACACTGATGTAACTGAAAAATTTGGAGTACGCATGGTCAGCAGCTCGATATTATGTAAATCTGTCATGGAGGTGGAGATGACGTCAACACCAGGCTTGACAAAAATAGCGCTCCCATACTGATCATGTGGTCTCTCAACAACCATCCTCATGCTAGGCACCCTTAATAACGGGTATAACCTCTTCTTGCACTAACAACATTTCTCATACGATTAGGCATCTAATAGATTAGGTATCAATCTAATCAAGTTCGCAATTGTTTCTTTTGGTTTGTAAAGCTCTGGGATCGAGGTTGAGGCACCAAGTCTAGCACGAATTGTTCCATTTAAGTTCAACCCATAAATGTTTAGGATTTAGGTTTAGGTCGGGACTGCGTCCTGGCCACTCCATAACATACCAAAATATCGATTTCTGTAATGTAATCTTGCACGATTCTTGCGGTTTGCGGCATCGCATTGTTATTGATTGTTATTCAAGTTTCTTGAATGAACTATAAATAACTGAATCAAAGGAAAGTTTGTTGATAAATTATTACCTAAATAAGAGTATAAATAAAATTATACTAAATGTACCAAAAGAATGAGAATTCTACGCGAATCCAGTTTTGAGTAATATTATACGAAGTTTGCTAAACTTTTCTTTCGGCAAAGCGAAGTTTAAATCGTTAAAAGCAATTTCCGGCGAATATAATTGGATGTAGTGAAAATTTCGCGCGGTACAGTAGCACAGATTTCTTTGATAAGTACAAATAGACCGGAATACATTTCCTTCCCACGCTGCAATTTTGGGCAACACAAACAAATCTGATTTAAAAGGTCGTCCGTTCTAGCGGATAAATTTATTTAATACTTATATTCATTTACTACATATTTATGGCAGTCACGTAATAATTAATAGAATATCACTCTAGTAGACAAGAACTAGACATTACTTAACACTTTAGACCATACATGTGCAGCAAAAGGCCCGCGGATAGGATACGCTGATTTTATCTACTCGCACATCAAAATGAACACATTCATAGGTAAGTAAATTATTGTACGTGAAGGATGCTATTATTATGATTACATATGTATAAAAGTAACCAAATCGTGCGTGCGTAAAAGTTTAATTATTAAACGATTTCTATTTGTTACTATGGCAACAACTTGCTTCACGTGATTTTTCGAAAGACCTCGTCTTTTGTTTTGAAGTAGAAAATTGACACATGTATCCGCATATCTAAAACGCCGCGCCGGTACCTACAAAAAAGTATTCTTAGCGTTTTTTCAGAATCTTGGTTTAGTCACAAAAATTAAAAATATGAATTCTCTGAATTTGATTTTTCAAGATACATGGGTTGATGTAGAACGCGGCAGGAGGTTTGGGCAAAAAAAATCCTCCGAAAAAACGTAATAGTTGCTATGATTATTACTCGATTGTCCTTAAAAGTGAAACATGATACGTGCTGCTAATTATGTGCTATGTGCTATATTATCTGCTAGTTTAATATTATACTAGATAATCGTCGTCGAAATATACTAATCGATTAAGGTACCGTCACTGAACTCGAAAGGGGTCAAAAGTCAAGATTTCTTGAAAATTAAGAAAAATTGTCAAAAATGCGGTTTACGTCTTGAATTTTTTCCAGTGAATTGAATAAAAAATTAGGTTTTTTTTGACGAGCCTTACAAAGTTCCGCTCCCGCAGAGGGCGGCTGTAAGTGCATTTAAAATTTTTTACTTTTTCTTCAAAAACTCCGTTCCTCTTGCGCGTCGAAACGGGAAATTGTCATTTTCTGTTGTAAAACTGAACGGGCCTTCGACCCGTGTCCGTCTTCCCCACGCAATTACCACACGGCGTCCTCCAGGTGCCAAAAACAGGAGATCGTTTCTAGCACCTTTGAGGAGCAATTTTGGCCCGCGGCTCAATTTTTTTACTGCGTCCTCTTGCCGCGTCGATTTCACGTTTTTTGACGTCATGCGGAAAAGTACGCGACCGTCGGTTCACCCGGTGCGGCGGAAAAAAAAACGTTTTTTCCATCACTGTTGTGGACGCCGTTCTCTTGATAGAAGAGCGCCGTGTCTCCAACCCGGTTCGTTCGATGCGAGATATTTACCCGCAACCGGCGGTGGATGAATCTGGTACCTTCGGCATCCTTTTCCCGCTCTGGGTCAATTTTAACACAAAAATCGGAAAAACGCGGTGTTTTTTCACCAAATTTGCGGGGATTCCTCTCCTGGGATACGCAACAGTCGGATCTGGACCGGACTGGCACCAATCGATTCGGCATAGAGCCTTTAAGTTTGTTTTGGAGTTTACTTGCGATTGCGCGCTGGATAGCGCCGGGACGCCCGAAAAACCATGTTTTGCAGACGTACGCGAGAATCCTCCGGGATTCGCTAAATTAAAGCTTGGTACCTTCGCTAAGGTACCAAGTAGAGCACGAATAACTCTTTTCTGTGCTTTCAGAATTCTCGGTAGTTCTGAAGATGTCCCCCAAGCTATTATTCCATACGCGAGCAGCGACTGAATTTCCGCAAAGTAATAATTGAGTAGCGGAGTAGGCTTGAAACGTGAAAGTGAATTGTCGAAATTTTTCTACTCCAAAATTTATACATTTATTCAATAATGTATGGCTCTCCAAAATGAGGGTTGAGCCATCGGGCTAACTCCTCGATACTCTGAAAAAAACATAAAATGTTAAAAAACCAAGCAACTAGCCTCGGAATAGGACGAATGAACGAAACTTACGAAAACGGAAAACGATTATTGGAACATAGACTCGCAACCAAACTGAACGAGGTGATAAATGAACTTGCAACACTACAGGTAGATATAGCTGTACTTACCGAGGCGAAGAAGAAGCGACAAGGATCGGAAAACTTAGGAAAATATGACTATTTCTACAGCGGCGTCCCAAAAGCGAAACGAGCACAACAAGGGGTATCCATAATGATACACAAAAAGCTTAGAAAATATATAACAACATGGGAAGCAACAAGTGAGAGAATAATCAAAGTAAACATGTGTATCAGGAGATACAGAATCACTGTTATGGGAATATATGTTATCAATGATGATGCAGTAGTAGCAACTAAAGATGAATTCTTCGAACAACTGAATGAAGAAATTGGAAAAATTGGGGGATCGCGTGAGATCATAATCTTCGGAGACTTCAATAGCAGAATAGGACAAAGAGAGTTAGATAAGGTAGTAGGACAGTACGGAGAAGGAGTAATTAACAACAAGGGAGAAAGACTTATAGACCTGTGTAGTCAAAACAAACTCAAAATACTAAACGGATTTTACCAACATAAATCAATACACAAGTATACGTGGACGCAAGAAACAAGAAACCTCAAATCAATAATCGATTACATAATGCTAAAACAAGAAACACAAATAAGAATCCAAGATGTAAGAGAGTACAGGGGCGCAACATCTTAGCGACCACTACTTAGTGCTGGGGCAAATAATATTCCCAACAAGGAAAAGAGACACACCACAAAGTAAAGAAGATGACAATACAGAAAACCTTAAATAAATAAAATACAACATAGCGCTCCTGGATGAGGAAAGCGTAAAAAAATTATACCAAAATAGACTGGATAATAAATTGGAACAAAAAGAATTCTATGATGTAGAGCAACAATATGAATACATTAAGAAGGCAATCCACGAAGCGGCTTTTGAAGCGGTAGGACTATAAAAACGAATAACGAAAGAAAAGCCATTATTGGTTTGATGAAGAAATCGAAGACAACATAGAGCAAAAGCGAATAAAACATCAGAAATACTTAAGTTCATAAAAGACTAAGATAAACAAGAATACAAAGTAGCCCAAGCAAAAGTGAGGAAACAAATATGTAGAAAGAAAAACGAATCCTGGGAAAGAAACTGTCAAAGAGTAAATATGTACTTAGGAGGAAGCAGAAGCTCCGAGAGCTGGAAAATAATAAAAAAAAACATAAGAAATAACAAGAATAAAGATATTATAACAAGTATAAAACCGCAAGATTGGGAACTATACTTCAAAGGACTACTAACGGAGCATCGGCAAGAATTCAAGAACCGGGAAGACACAAACAACCAGAATATTTCGTAGCATCACCAATAAGAATAGAATATGAAGAAATAGTAAAAGCATGCAAAACACTGGAAAAGCTGCAGGACCTGGAGAAATCCCAGGGGAACTCTTAAAGCATGGTACAAAAGAACTATATAATCAACTCAGAACACTATTCCAAAAGTGTACCAACACACTAAAAACACCAAGGGAATGGCGAGTGTCATATATGACAACCATACATAAAAAGAGGGAAAAAACGAAATGCGAAAACTATCGCAGAATATCAGTTACGAGCTCTTTGAGCAGAGTATCTGGGAAAGTACTAAAGAACAGAATGGAACTGGAATACCAAACAATGGAAGCAGAAGAACATGCAGGTTTCAGAGCTGGGAGATCTACGATAGACCATCTCTTCTCCCTAACACAGTTAATAGAGAAGAAGTTGGCAGGAAACCAAGAAGTACATCTACTTTTCGTGGACCTACAGGAAGCATATGACAGTGTTCCATTAGAAAGGCTTTGGGAAATATTAGAGAGAACCAACATAAACATCGGATTAATTAGAGCGGTCCAGACACTATACAACGAACCCATAACAAAAATAAAAATCGGTAAAAAGGTCACACCTGGATTCATAGTAACGAAGCGATTGAAATAGGGCTGCTGTCTGTCACCAACATTATTTAAGATATATTTAGAAGCAGCCCTAAGAACTTGGAAAAACAAATGTAGAAACATGGGGATACCCATCACTGAAAATATGCTACTTTACACGCTATGCTTCGCGGATGAACAGGTGGTAATCGGCCAGGACTATGACGATCTCAATTATATGACACGGAAACTCGAAGAATACGGGAAATGGAGATTAGAAATGAATATAAGAAAGACTGAATACATGTGTAAAGGGGGGAGGGGGGGGGGGGGGGGGGGGTTAGCAGGATATGGAAGTGGAAGACGGAAAGGTCATTAAGCATTGCAAACAATACAAATATCTAGGAGTAACTATTTCACGAGACGGTACAATGGACACAGCAATAAAGGAAAGAAACAACATGGAAAGAACTGCTATCTTATTACTGAATGGTGTGATATGGTATAAGAATATCACAAAGGAAAACAAAAAAAGAATATGCAACACCATAATCAAAAGCATCACAACATACAGCTCGGAAATATGGCCCCTGAAAATCAGAGCAGACACTGAGAGCGACGGAAATGGACTTCTGCAGAAGAGCGGCCGGAAGATCGAGAACGGAACGAATAACGAACGAGCGCATCAGAAAGATAATCGGGATTACACACACAATCAAAGATGATATTAGGGATAAACAACTTATGCCATGTGCAACGAATGCCTGAACAGAGAATCCCAAAACAAATGATGAACTGGCAACCTATTGGCAGAAGAAGACGGGGTAGACCAAG
Source organism: Phosphuga atrata (assembly GCA_944588485.1). Lineage (NCBI taxonomy): Eukaryota > Metazoa > Arthropoda > Insecta > Coleoptera > Silphidae > Phosphuga > Phosphuga atrata. Next base: position 6,610,087 of record OX155901.1, read on the forward strand.
AAGAAGCTGGCGAGAGGGCATAGACGGCGAGCTGAAAGATAGGGAAATTGAAGATGGACTGTGGACGGACCGAAGAAGTTGGAAGATAGAAGGAAAACGTCGGAGAGCGTTATAGAACCGATGTATAAAATATTTTTTTTTAAATAGAGTAGCTCTTCAGGTGTTAGAAATTTTCGTAGATAGCGAATACAAAAGATTCTTTTATTAATCGATTTGCATAGGTTTTCGATAGTGTTATGCCATAACAGATGTTCTTGTATCACAAGACCCAGAAATTTCGATGTTTGGACTCTATTTATTTCAACATTTTGTACTTTTATAGAAATGTTTGTTGCATACTCGTTCCTGCTAGTTTGGAATACCATGAATTCTGTTTTTTGAAGTTAAAGTTAAAAAGCAGCTTATTAGCGGAAAACCATTTAGAAATCTGTTTCATTGCACTGTTTGCCTCTAATTGAGAGGCTTGCACAGTATTCTTCGATATTAAGAAGCTGGCATCATCGGCATATAGCGTACAGCTACAATCTTGTCTTGTTTTGTGTCATCATCATCATCATCATTGTCCAGCCGTTTGCGTCCACTGCAGGACATAAGCCTCTTCTAACTCTTTCCAGGCATCACGATGTTGTGCTTTGTTCATCCAGTTTTGTGACACCCTCTTGATGTCATCGGTCCATCGAGTTGGTGGTCTACCTCTACTTCGTTTATCGGCACGGGGTCTCCATTCCAAAAGCCGTTTAGTCCATCGGCCATCCCTAAGTCTGGCAACGTGGCCTGCCCATCTCCATTCCATGTTGGAGATGCGTGCTATAATGTCGCAGACACCCGTCCTTTCCCTGATGACCTCGTTTCGTACCCTGTCTCGTAAGGAAATGCCTAGCATGGCCCGTTCCATTGACCTCTGTGTTACCTGCAGTTTTGCTGCGGAACGCTTTGTTAGTGTTAAAGTCTCTGACCCATACGTCATTACCGGCATTACACATTGCTCGAACACTTTCCGTTTGAGACACATTGGTAGTTCGCTCTTCAAGATGTTAGTTAGTTTTCCAAACGCTGCCCATCCTAAGCCTATGCGGCGCTGTATTTCGCATGTTTTGTTTTCGCGGCCTATGCGTATCTGATGCCCCAGGTATATATAGGAAGTTACTTCTTCTATATTAGCATCATCTATTTTGGTTTGATCGCTTAGCACTAGGTTGGTCATAACTTTTGTTTTTCCCATATTCATCCTAAAGCCCACTTTTTCCGTTGACTGTTTTAGGTCGTTGAGCATAGTTTTTGCATCTTTGATATTGTCGGCTATTAGGACGATGTCGTCAGCGAATCTCAGGTGGTTAATTTTTTCTCCATCCACTGTAATTCCTAGGTGTTCCCAAGATACCATTTTAAAAGCATATTCGAGAACCGTGGTAAATAGTTTTGGGGAGATAGTGTCCCCTTGGCGAATTCCCCTGCCAATTTTAAATATGTTGGTATTGTCGTGTAGCCTTATACTTGCTGTAGCGTTTCGGTAAATATGTTCAATTAGCTTTGTATATCGATAGTCTATTCGTGCTTGGTCTAGAGCAGCTTTTATGGCGGGTAATTCAACTGTATCGAACGCCTTTTCGAAATCTATGAAAATCAGGACAAGGGGCTTATTATATTCATTACACTTTTCAATGAGAGTTTTTATAGCCTGAAGATGGTCATTTGTCCCGTATCCCGATCTAAACCCAGCTTGTTCTTTGGGTTGGTAGAAGTCTAGTTTATTTTCTAACCTTTTGGTGATTACTTTGGTGAAAAGTTTATATAGATGTGGTAGCAAACTTATCGGTCTGTAGTTTCCGAGCTGTGTTATATCGCCTTTTTTATGTAGAATAACTGTGGAGGCGTTGTTCCATTCGCCAGGTGTAGCACATTCTTCTAAGCAGGTGTTGAATAGTGCTTTTATGGCATGTAGTAGAGCGTCTCCTCCTTGTTTTATGGATTCGATACGTATGCCATCTTCACCCGGGGATTTGTTGTTCTTCATCTCTGCAAGAGCATTCTTAATTTCGGCTATCGATATACTTGGCATATCTTCAGACCCCTGATTTGTGACCTTCCCGGTATGTGTTTGTGTCGGTTCCGCTGGTTGTTCTTGTAGCCGACTCATAGAGAGATGCGTAAAATTCTTCCGCTATTTTCAGTATATCGTCTCTATTTGTGCTTAGTGTTCCCGTGCTGTTTCTTAGTTTGAAGATTTCTTTTCTTCCATTTGACATATTTCTTCTTAATACCTTCATACTTCTGTTGTTCTCAATAGCTAGTTTCGTTTGTTCTGTATTGTATCGACGTATGTCATTTTTGATGTCTTTTGTAATTGTCTTGCTTAAATCTCTTAGTTGTTTTGAGTTTCTATCGCTGTTTTGTCTTAGCACTCTTCTGAGTTTCATAAGCTCTTTGGTATGTTTGCTGATTTTGCTTATTTGTTCTTTATTTGGCTTACAGTATGTCTTTGTTGCTTCATTTATAGCTTCGACGATTTTGTTATTTATTTCGTCTGTTGTTTTGTGCATATATTCAAACTGTGTAGTTTCCAAGTTGGTAGTTATCATTTCTACATATTTGTGACCTTGTTCTGGTGTTGTCCAACCTGCCTGTCTTTTCTTTGTTGCCAGCTTACTTCTTTCTTTACTTAGGTTTAGAGTTATTTTTGCCCTTACCATTCTATGGTCGCTTCCTGTTGTGAAACTATTTAATACAGTGACGTCGTTGACGATAAGCTTTTTGTCAGTTATTATAAAATCAATCTCATTTCTTGTGTTTCCATTTGGACTCGCCCAGGTCCATCTGCGATGTTCTTTTTTGTAAAAGAAGCTGTTCATCAAGTATAGGTTTTGCATTTTTAGGAAGTTCATAAGCATTTCTCCCCGATCATTCCGGTCCCCTGTTCCATGGTTTCCGATCACTATCTCCGCTGCATCCAGCTTCTTGCCTATCTTAGCATTAAAATAGGCAAGTCTACACTTGTCTTGTGTGTACGCTACTAAATCTGCCAGGAATGGAATGAATAGTGTCGGTGAAAGAATACTTCCTTGGGGTACCCATAATTGTGTGACTATTTCTGGTGACACTCCGTTTCTCTTATGCGACTGAATTTTTACGAATTGGTAACGATTATTCAAAAATGATGTCAGCCAGTTTCGTGCTTTCCCTCTCAATCCGTACCTATATAACTTTGTCGAGAAGTAGTTTGTGATTTACGCAGTCAAATGCTTTGCTAAGGTCGCAAGAAACTCCTATTGGATAATTTCCTCTATCTATGTCACTAAGGATTTTATTGTGCAAGCCTAGGATCGCCGTATTGGTGGATTTTCCACTTTGGAAGCCATGTTGTTCTGCAGGGACAATTTTGTGCTTCGTAATAAATGGTTTGAGTCTATGTAAGAAGCAATACTCTAAGATTTTGGAGAGCACAGAAATTAAGGCAATAGGTCTGTAGTTGTTAAGGATCCTCTTGTCTCCCCTTTTGTGGATAGGTACGACCGTGGCTACCTTTAAGATGGAACGAAATTCTTCTTTATCAAAAGAAGAATTTATTAGACTAAGGAGCGGTTTTGCCAAATATTTTAAGTTCTCCTTAAATAAACTACACGGCAGGCCATCGGGACCATATGAGTGTTTATTTTTTAGATTTTTATCTAAAATATATAATAATTCATTTTGTGAGAAATCCTCTAGATACATAGTTTCCTCAATAAATGGAATGTGATTGTTAGTCACACAGGTTTGAGGAATGTTCTCAACGATTTCCTCTGGAACTCTCGTTAAGAACTCGTTAAACACACCTGCAATTTTATCGGGATCCAGAAGTAGACAGTTACCATCTTTTATTTCAATTTGCCCACATTTATTAATTTTATTTGTTTGACCATTGATAATTTGCCAAGTTGCTTTTTGCTTGCTATCGGCTTTTGAAATAATGATTCTAAAAATAGTCTTTTCGTGTTTTGAATTAATTTTCTATGCTTGCACTTTTTTTTTCAAATAAAGTACACGCAATTCTGGATATTTTAGTTGTAGTATATACAGATCTTCCAACTCTCGGCTTGAGATCTTAGCTTCTGTCGTGATCCAGTTTTTGTTGGACATGTTCACTTGCGTAAGAGGGAAACGAGGGAAACTTTTATTAAAATAAAATTTCAGAATGTTTATAAATGACATGGTTTCTCACTACAGTTGTCATTGTTAAGGAGGTCGTACCATGTCTCCTCTCTAACTAATTTCTCAAACCGCGTTTTATTTTCTTGCGAAAATTTTCGACCAATCCCATATTTAATTCTTTCTGTACTGTTGCTGCTGTCGTTGCTTAGCAAAATTAACCTATGGTCATAGAAAGTCTCCCCTCTCCAATGGCGCTACAGCCCGAAGCGAGCCCTGGCCTCCACCAAACGTTGTCTCCAGCGTTCCCTTTCCTCTGCCGCCGCCCGCCAGTTCCGCACCCCCAGCATCTCTCTCGCATCCCTTTTCACACTTTCCTCCCATCTCGCCCTTGGCCTGCCCGCTTTCCTTCTACCTTCCGGCACTCTGAGTATTTGTCTCGGCACTGCTGTTGGAGCCATCCGGCACACATGTCCCGCCCATCTTAGCCTGCTTAGTTTTATGTGGGATACCACATCTGGGCTTTTGTATAACTGATATAGTTCGAAGTTCATCCTAATTCTCCAGCCCTCTTCGCTGTTAATTGCCCCATAAATTTTCCTCAGGATCTTTCGCTCAAAAATCTCCAGCATCTTTTCCGATTTCTGGGTCAGCGTCCATGCTTCGCTTCCATATGTGAGGATGGGTCGTATGATTGCTTTATATATATTACACTTCGTTTGTCTGCTAGCTAGCTTCGAGTTAAGGATGGATTTAAGAGTGAAGTATGCCCTGTTGGCTTGCATGATTCTATGTTGTACTTCCACCCCTTCGTCGTTCTGATCCGTGACGGTTGATCCCAGATATTTAAAGTTGTTGACGACTTCTACAGTGTACTCTCCCATATCCAGATTATTTACTGCGTGTACTGGCGCTCCCGGTCTTACCATCATTACTTTTGTTTTATCCTTGTTTATTGACAGACCTATCTCCTTGGCTCTCTTCTCCATTTTACCGTAAGCATCTTTCATTGCCGTTAGCGATCTACCGATGATGTTTAGGTCGTCAGCATAGCCCAAAAGTTGCGTGGATTTATTGTAGATGGTACCGTTGCATTCTATCTGAGCTTTCCTTATAGCTTTTTCGAGCGCGAATGGTAAATAATATGGGTGATAGACTGTCTCCTTGTCTCAGACCTGTAATGGTTTCAAACTTGTGCGATGTCGTTTTTTGGATACCGACTTGGTTCCAAGTCTTTTTTAACGTACAATTTACCAATTTAATGATCTTTTGTGGTATCTCGAATTCTTCCATTGTCTTCATGAGAGTTCTTCTATCGATAGTATCATACGCTTGTTTAAAGTCTACGAAGACCTGGTATGTGCTGATGTTCATTTCCCATGTCTTTTCTAGTATTTGTCTGAGTGTAAACATTTGGTCAGTCGTCGACTTTCCTTTCCGGAAACCTGTCTGATACTGTCCTATAATGCTCTCTGCGTACGGTTGGAGTCTTCGTCCGATTATCCATGACAGCACCTTGTAGGCCGTGTTAAGAAGAGTTATACCACGATAGTTCTTGCGCTCCAGTTTGTTTCCTTTCTTATAGATAGGGCATATCTTCCCCTCCCGCCATTCCTCGGGTATCTCTTCTGTCCTCCAGATTCTTCCTATCAGCTGGTGTAAAGCACAGTTCAGAGCGTCTCCTCCCATTTTGATCATTTCAGATGGTATCATGTCCGGTCCCGGTGCTTTGTGGTTCTTTAGTGCCTTTATCGCCTCGCTTATTTCTCTTTGTGATGGTTCGTTATCTTCTCTCAGATCTCTTACTTCTGGTGTGTGAATTGGGTCATCTTCAGCTGTTTGTCCGGTTAATTCCACTCGTAGTGAGGTATTCAGGAGTTCGTTAAAATATTCCGCCCATCTACCTACCACTTTACTTTCTTCAGCCAGTAAGGTGCCCTCTTTACTGTTGATTATTGTTGCTCTGGGCTGAAATCCATTTCGCAGGTTGTTCACTATCTTGTAGCATTCTCTAATTTCGTGTTTCTCTTGGTGGTGTCCTATCTGTGCCACCTGGTCGTTAAAATGGGCCCGTTTCTTCTTCCGAAATAATTTGGATGCTTCCTTTCTTTGCTTGTTGTATTCAGCTTGTTTGGCTCTCGTGGGTCTCTGCAAATTCTCTGCCCTAGCTTTCTGTTGTTTTTAGCGTGCTTCTTCACACTCTGCATCGTACCATTGGTTTCGTTTTTTCCTATGGACTTTCCCGAGAGCCTCCTCTGCCGATTCCTTAATCCCCTTTGCAATTTCCGTCCATTGTTCTTCAATACTATGATTTTCCGTCAACACTCCTAGTTTTTCGGCGATCTTTTCTTCGTATCGTTGCCTTACCCTGGTTAAGTTCAGTTTTTCCACATCCCATTTTTCTATTCCGCTGTTTGCTGGCTTTTTCGAGTTGGCTAGCCTTTGTTTTAATTTAATCCTCACCAGGTAATGGTCCGAGTTGCAGTCTGCCCCTTTGCAGCTTCTGACGTCCTGTATGCTGGACATAAATCTTGTGTTTATTAAGACATGGTCTATTTGATTGAGTGTCCTTCCGTCTGGTGATCTCCATGTCATCTTGTGGATGTCTTTATGTGGGAATAGCGTACTGCTGATTACAAGGTTTCTAGATGCTGCTAGGTCCACTAGTCTCTGTCCATTGTCGTTAGTATTTTCGTGTAGGCTGTGTTTTCCAATCGTGGGTCTGTATACGTCTTCTTTCCCTATCTTAGCATTGAAATCACCCAAGATCATCTTTACGTCGTTGTTGTGTGTCGAATCGAATAGCCTTTCTAGTTTTGCGTAGAAGATCTCTTTTTCGTCGTCTGTTTTCTCTTCGCTCGGTGCATGTACGTTAATTATTGTCAGATTGAAGAGCTTCATTCTTATTCGGATCATGCAGAGTCTGTCATCTACTGCTTGGGAGTCCATAATATCCTTCCCTACACTTTTCTTGAGTATGAAGCCTGTTCCTAACTTGTGTGCCTTCCCATTATTACTGCTTTTACATATCCTATATTTTCCTATATCCATGATGCCGCTATCGCTCCAGTTGGTCTCCTGTAGTGCCACTATGTCGAGTTTGTATCTCTCCATTTCGTTTGTTAAGGCTTTTAGTGCACTTATCTGGTAGAGGCTCCTTACATTCCATGTTCCCATCGTAATTTCTTTCGATTTCCTTGTGCATTGCTGTGGTCGTTGCCGAGTAGTCAGTCCAGTCCGAGGCACGTTTGGTGGTTTCGTAACGGTTTCTTTTTTTTTCTATGGATGAGTTGTTGGCCCATCGCAAAACCCCCTTTTCGGAGGACCATTTCACCCGCTCTCGTTGGCCCTGACCTCGCTTTCCATACGGGTTGGTTACCGCATCTCCAGCTTGGTTGCTCAGGTTACCAGGGTTCACCACGTGGAGGTGAGAGTCGGACTTGGGTAGGAGAGGCTAAGCTACAATCTCTTCCTGTGCGATTGTCGTGCGGTTGCGCATGCACTACCCTTTGAACCCCATAGTTAGAAAGTACTGTCTTCTATTAACTTAAGTGAATAGCCATCTGCAGACGCGTTTCGAGATGTATCTCTCATCAGTGCAGCTTTGCTTCTATGAATAATAATTAGTAAAACAGTTATGTGGTACTTGAAAACTATGTGGATGACTAGGGGTTACATATTTTGAATTTGACATTTCGTTAGAGAGACATGAAATTAGTAGGTTATTGATTTAAATGATAATTTAATATTGATAAAACCATACTACATTATAAATAATCATATAAGCTTAATAAAGTCAGTACACAGACTAAATATATTCAACTTTTCCGGAGCTCTATAACATAATTGCATCTTTATAGGACTACCAAAGCAAATCTAATGTGAAATTTGCCAGTTATGTACTACCTTTCAGTCCACCTTCGTAGCACTCAACGAAAACCAGAAAAATAACATTGCTTTTTAAAATCATGTCTTTGTATTAATTTAAGTGAACAGAGCAGAGCTCCTTTATACAAGAAAGCATGATTCCAATTGTAAAAGTTTCGTGTAAAGTTATTAAATGTATGAAATAAGATCAAATAACTTTTAGTTTAAATGAAATAAAACTAAAGTCTAAATCACTAAAATGATATTCAAAGTCTGAGTTGCCGTATAAAGTTCAATCAGAAGTAATATAAATTAACTTAGTCCAATTAACTTGAAATCGTTCAAAATAAATTTATGCCAGAAATGTTTCAATGCTATTCCAAATAAAACATATTTCTCGGATAAATATACGACAGTCTATTACGATTTTATTACATTCGAGTAAATTACCATCTTATTAAGAATCGAAACAGTTCAATTATTAAATTATTAAAGAAGATTGTAAAGCGCAATTAAGTGTAAAGCAATCTACATGTGTTTAAAAATAATTCATATTTTATTAATGAGAGAGGTGTGTATCGATTGCGCGAGTACAACAGTGCAGTGGACCAAGCAGTCTCTGTTTTTGGCACATTCCTGCAGTTCCTGCTGTATTGGGTGTAGGTGGTTGTAGGCGAAATCCCTTCACCCCGCCGGAGTCAGCTGTAAGCGGGGGTTGCAAAGTGTGCGCGGGGCGTCAACACGTTTTCCATGTACCGTTTCTACGATTATTATGAACTTCGCCACCTTGCAAGAAGCTCGTGACTTTTAACGTTTGAGTAATCAGTGATTTGAGGTAAGTGCGAAAAAAGCTGTTTAAATGTTTTGTGCGTGAAATCGCGTACAGAGACTGCGAAAATGTTTTGTCGATATTTGGGTTGAATTCTGCGCGTGGCATAACCAAGAAAAACCTCAAGTCTCCACTTTCGTTGTGATAATTAAATTCGATTTATTTGTTTGTTCGAGCTTTAATCTCTTTCTACTAATTAACTTTCACTTACTTTTGTGTATTTAAAAAGTTCACAAATATTTTATTTCTAGAATCGTCTGAACAAACGCAAAATTGAATGTGCAATCGTATTATAAATAAATAGTAAAAAATTACATTTATAACGGGGATATATTTATTCAAATAATATTTGCAAGAAAAAAAAAGGTTTTGAATCTAATGACAGAACTAAATAAAAAATAACAATAACAAATAAAATTTTCATTATTCAGTATAATTATTCATGTTCAGTAAGAAATGTTTATATGTTCTTGAATAAAACTAATTTGATAAGGGAACGAGGGGAATAATCTAATTGAAAATCACAATTGTAAACAAAACTTTTAAACAAAATATTCAGTAGAAATTGTTGTATTCAACAAATTTTATTATTCCATTTCATTAAATGTTCTTTCTTTGAAGAAAATTTGAATTATTCCCATTTCAATAAATGTAAGCAAATAATTATTATTAGCAAAACTTATTTCTAGATAAGTATTTAATCCTTAATTAATCTACACAAATAATAATTCTCAAAATATTTAAATGAAGTTTTAGATACATATAATAAATTATTAGTAGGATGGTTGCGACAGTTACTACGTGGTAATTCATACGTTGAATTGAAAAATTCACAATGTTGACTATTGCACTTGAAAATGACCGTCAAACGTCGAAACTTAAGTCGTGATATGTGTTTAGAAATGTATATAACTGTAAATAACAAGTTGTATAATATTTTGACATAGTATAAGTGTGGTAAAAACATGGTGAATTTTTCAATTCAATGTAATAAATTATTAACCTATTTCACACTTTTTGGAGGAAGCAAAAATATTATTAAAGCTAAAAACTGCGGATGAAATGGCAGTTAATAAGATAAACAATAGTAGTCAATGACATAAAATCTTAAATTTGTTAAAATTAAGAAATTTCCCATATTTTATAAAATTGTCTTTATTGCAACATTTGACAAGTCTAGACAGACAAGACTAGACAGACAAGACTAGACAGACAAGACTAGACAGACAAGACTAGACAGACAAGACTAGACAGACAAGACTAGACAGACAAGACTAGACAGACAAGACTAGACAGACAAGACTAGACAGACAAGACTAGACAGACAAGACTAGACAGACAAGACTAGACAGACAAGACTAGACAGACAAGACTAGACAGACAAGACTAGACAGACAAGACTAGACAGACAAGACTAGACAGACAAGACTAGACAGACAAGACTAGACAGACAAGACTAGACAGACAAGACTAGACAGACAAGCCTAGACAGACAAGACTAGACAGACAAGACTAGACAGACAAGACTAGACAGACAAGACTAGACAGACAAGACTAGACAGACAAGACTAGACAGACAAGACTAGACAGACAAGACTAGACAGACAAGACTAGACAGACAAGACTAGACAGACAAGACTAGACAGACAAGACTAGACAGACAAGACTAGACAGACAAGCCTAGACAGACAAGACTAGACAGACAAGACTAGACAGACAAGACTAGACAGACAAGACTAGACAGACAAGACTAGACAGACAAGACTAGACAGACAAGACTAGACAGACAAGACTAGACAGACAAGACTAGACAGACAAGACTAGACAGACAAGACTAGACAGACAAGACTAGACAGACAAGACTAGACAGACAAGACTAGACAGACAAGACTAGACAGACAAGACTAGACAGACAAGACTAGACAGACAAGACTAGACAGACAAGACTAGACAGACAAGACTAGACAGACAAGACTAGACAGACAAGACTAGACAGACAAGACTAGACAGACAAGACTAGACAGACAAGACTAGACAGACAAGACTAGACAGACAAGACTAGACAGACAAGACTAGACAGACAAGACTAGACAGACAAGACTAGACAGACAAGACTAGACAGACAAGACTAGACAGACAAGACTAGACAGACAAGACTAGACAGACAAGACTAGACAGACAAGACTAGACAGACAAGACTAGACAGACAAGACTAGACAGACAAGACTAGACAGACAAGACTAGACAGACAAGACTAGACAGACAAGACTAGACAGACAAGACTAGACAGACAAGACTAGACAGACAAGACTAGACAGACAAGACTAGACAGACAAGACTAGACAGACAAGACTAGACAGACAAGACTAGACAGACAAGACTAGACAGAGAAGGCTAGACAGACAAGACTAAACAGACAAGACTAGACAGACAAGACTAGACAGACAAGACTAGACAGACAAGACTAGACAGACAAGACTAGACAGACAAGACTAGACAGACAAGACTAGACAGACAAGACTAGACAGATAAGACTAGACAGACAAGACTAGACAGACAAGACTAGACAGACAAGACTAGACAGACAAGACTAGACAGACAAGACTAGACAGACAAGACTAGACAGACAAGACTAGACAGACAAGACTAGACAGACAAGACTAGACAGACAAGACTAGACAGACAAGACTAGACAGACAAGACTAGACAGACAAGACTAGACAGACAAGACTAGACAGACAAGACTAGACAGACAAGACTAGACAGACAAGACTAGACAGACAAGACTAGACAGACAAGACTAGACAGACAAGACTAGACAGACAAGACTAGACAGACAAGACTAGACAGACAAGACTAGACAGACAAGACTAAACAGACAAGACTAGACAGACAAGACTAGACAGACAAGACTAGACAGAAAAGACTAGACAGACAAGACTAGACAGACAAGGCTAGACAGACAAGACTAGACAGACAAGACTAGACAGACAAGACTAGACAGACAAGACTAGACAGACAAGACTAGACAGACAAGACTAGACAGACAAGACTAGACAGACAAGACTAGACAGACAAGACTAGACAGACAAGACTAGACAGACAAGACTAGACAGACAAGACTAGACAGACAAGAATAGACAGACAAGACTAGACAGACAAGACTAGACAGATAAGACTAGACAGACAAGACTAGACAGACAAGACTAGACAGACAAGACTAGACAGACAAGACTAGACAGACAAGACTAGACAGACAAGACTAGACAGACAAGACTAGACAGACAAGACTAGACAGACAAGACTAGACAGACAAGACTAGACAGACAAGACTAGACAGACAAGACTAGACAGGCAAGACTAGACAGACAAGACTAGACAGACAAGTCTAGACAGACAAGACTAGACAGACAAGACTAGACAGACAAGACTAGACAGACAAGACTAGACAGACAAGACTAGACAGACAAGACTAGACAGATAAGACTAGACAGACAAGACTAGACAGACAAGATTAGACAGACAAGACTAGACAGACAAGACTAGACAGACAAGACTTTTTTTTTTTTTTTGCACGTGCTGGAGGTGAAAATCTGCAAACAGACACCACCCGACCCGTGTCGAGTGGTAGTGTGGGGCTGCCCCCCAAAAGGGGCGACCCACTAAAAAAACCCCACCATTCAGACCCCCCAGTCAAAACCAGAGAGAACGTGATGGAATCCTAAATTTGGCATAACTTCAACACGTTCCTCCCCCTTTCATATCCAAAGCATTCATCCATTGATTCGTTGTGCCGGGCGCGTCGTTAATCGCCGTGTCCCCCCTCACTTCAGAGTTTACAATAAATTTGTGCGCCCCCTTCGCACTAAGGGGGGCCCGGCGATGGCACGCTCGGCTCGCGCGTAGCAACCCCTCGACCCGCCTTACGCTCGTCCCTTTCATCCTTCTCCTTTCTCCTCATTATATAACCTATCATTCCAGTCAGCACGCCCCATTCATACTCACTGCGGAGCATAATTCTCACCATACTCTCCTTGTTTACATTCTCTCCCACCTTGCATTCTGCGGCGCTCCTCATTCTCTCCCATCTCGTACACTCGATGATGGTATGCTCCGCAGTGTCCTCAGTCGCTCCACAGTACCTACAGTGCGCCTCAACCAGTTTCCCGATGCGCACCAGGTAAGACCCAAAGCATCCTTGCCCCGTAAGCGCCTGGGTGAGGTGATAATTTACCTCCCCGTGCCCACGGTTTACCCATTCATCGATAGTCGGAATCAGTTGCCTGGTCCAGGCTCCCTTTTCCGACCCCTGCCATAGCTCTTGCCATACACGCATTGTTTTTCCCTTTCATTTCTAGGGTCATTACCTCCCCAAACTCTCACCCTTTCATGCGCCAGAAGGTCTAACGGGATCACTCCAGCAACGACCGCCACGGCGTCGCCAGAAACAGTCCTGTATGCGCTGCACACACGCAGCAGCATACACCTTTGCACTCTCATCAGTCTCGCTCTATAGCATTCAATCCTGAACGCATTTATCCATGCCGGCACCCCATACAGGAGAATGGAGTGCACGACCGCATTCATAACCCTCCTCTTGGAGGCCAACGGCCCACCTATGTTGGGCATCAGCCGTCCAAGGGCTCTCACACATGCTGTAGCCTTGCTCACCACCCGGGTGACCTGATCGGACACCCTGAGATTTCGCTGGAGCTCTACTCCAAGGTATCTTACAGATTCCCGAGCCGGTACGTCAACTGTCCCCATTCGCACGGTCAATTCACGCAGGTTTCTTCTCCCAATTAGCAGGACCGCCTCGGTTTTGTCGGGAGCCAGAGCAAGCCCTTTTTCCCCCATCCACCGATCAATCCTACCAATTGCCTCATTTATTATCGCTTTCAGACTTTCTTCCGTTCTTGCGACAGCGACCACCGCTAAGTCATCAGCGTACTCTACGAGTATAACCCCGTCTGGCAGCCTCAATCTCAAAACCTCATCATAGAATATGTTCCACAGTATCGGCCCAAGAACCGAATCCTGTGGAACACCCGCACTCATTTTGAAGATTTTACCTTCCACAGTCACTATCTCCCTATCATTCAAGTAGCTCCCCACCATCTTTCGAAGGTAGGGAGCTACCCCCTTTAGTTCCAAAGCCTCCATGATTCCGCCCCATGGGACCGAATTGAAAGCATTTTTCACGTCCAGGGTTATAAGCACGCAGTAGCTACGGGTACGCCATGGACCCGTATTTGCTAACCTTGCTCTCTCTATCACACGCATCATTGCGTTCACCGTAGTGCGGCCGCCTCTGAAGCCATACTGTTCCTCTGAAAGACCCCCTGCCCTCTCGAGATCCTCCTTTATCCTAGCTCCGATCATACTCTCAAACATCATCGCTATCCCATTCAGTAGGCAGATTGGCCTGTAATTAGCTTCCTCTCTTTCCTTTCGCTCTTTTTCAATCATCACCAGTCTCGCTCTTTTCCACTCTTTGGGGAAACTGCCATTCATCAACAATTCATTCATCATGCTCAAGCACATGTCTTCACACACATGCCCAAACACCTTGCACGCTTCCGGTGGAACACCATCAGCACCCGACGCTTTTCCCTCCTTTATCCGGCCAACTGCACTCTGCAGCTCGGCCGGTGTGAAAAGGGGCGCCGATCTCCATCCCACGGGTTCCAGCCAGTTCATTCGCTCATGTACTGGGAACAGCTTCTTGACTTCCGTCATTAGGCTATCCCCCCGGAGAGTATTAATCCTGTGCGCAATTTTTCTGGTGACGATCTTATAGCCGTCACCCCAGATGTTATTATTCACCTCTTCGCAGAGCACTCTCCAAGCTTCTTGCTTGGAGTTCGCGATGGCTCTGCGAAGTTCCCTACGCGCCAAGTTATACCTCCTTCTGCACTCCTCACGCACTTCCTCATTTGCTCGCCTATTACTCTTCACCATTCATCTCCTTTCACGCAAACAGGTTTTACGCTTTTCAGCTACCTGCTCATTCCACCAGTAAACTGGCTTCCTGCCTCTGACGCCCCTCCGTTTTCTCCGAAACACCGCATTACAGGCCCCGTGAAGAACTGCTTCGCAGGAGCTCCGTAGTCCATTTTCGGGGCCTGTCCTTTCAGCCAGCTCTTTCATGACGTCTCCCAATCTTTCTAGTAGACTCTTGTCCACTCTCCATCCATTCGTTCCACAAGCAACCGGTCCCTCAAAAACATCCTTTCGTACGTCGAAGAGAATATCCTGGTGATCACTCAGATTCTCTCCCTCTCTGACACGCCACTTTTTCACTCTGCCTGCAATCCGTGAGGTGCTAAAAGTGATGTCTATGAAAGACATACTTTCACCCCGCACGAAGGTTGGCACATTCCCACTGTTGTGAACCACCAGGTCCTCCTCTGCCAGCCACTCTTCTATAATTCTCCCTCTCTCGTCCTCTCTAGGGGATCCCCACCAACTGGACTTGGCGTTGAAATCCCCCCCGACAACAATCTCTTTGGAGCAGCTTTTCATACTGGCCCTTAGTTCATCCATAAAAGCTACAAACTGCTCTAACGTTATGTTAGGCGAGATGTAGCACCCATACAGGACCCAGTATTCCCATTCGACCCACACATATCCATTTCTACATCCACACTTAACCATAGGATTTTCCGATTGGAAAATCCTCACAGCAACATTCTTACACTGGTCCACGTGCCAGCCTCCGTTACCAATAGTCCGTAGATTTGGTTCGGAGACAATGGCCACATCCACTCTCTCATCATGCACCGTCTTCCATACCAGCTCCATTGCAGCCGCACTCCTATTTGTGTTCGTCTGCAATACTAGCATAATCTGTTTCTTTGGGACGTCCCTTTCATACTTTCCCTGCACAGTTTCCTGTACGCAGGACAGTTCATGGAGTCCGCCCTATGCCCACTCACTCCGCACACGAAGCACTTAGCCTCTTTGGCCGTGCACTCGTGTGCTTTTTGCCCACTTTCATCGCATCCCAAACACGCATTATTTCTCTCTATTCCCTTGCATGCTGCCGCCAGGTGCCCGAAGCCAAGGCATCTGTAGCACCTGATCGGCTTATTGTCTTCGGTCACTCGGCACATGATCCATCCAACTTTTATTCTTCCTTTCTCCAGTATGGTTTGTGCCGCTCTTACTGGAAGAGTGACAACTGCCATACTGGCCCCTCCGCGCACTGTGCGGAGAGACTTTACCACACACTCCTTACATTCAGCCGCCTTCTAAATGGCTCCTTTCACCTCATCGGTGGTGGTAGCCTCATCCATGCCCCTAACAAGGACACTTCTGAGCTCCATCTCCGTCCTGACATCCCTTACAGCCTCAGTCACTAGGGCCATTCGCTCTGCCAGTCGCTTCTTTTCCCCATTATCATTCACTCTGACGATGAGGTCCCCAGCGTGGGTTTTCCTCATCGCCCTTACATTTATATCCTCCATGTCTACTTCCTTCTTAAGTACATTCACCATATGGGCGTAAGAAACACCCTCTGCCCTCCTCACCAGTAAGGTTTCTGCCTTTCTGGTGCCTCCGGCCCCTTCCACTCTGGGCTTTTGGCCCTCCGCATTCATCCAGCACAGGGTTAGCTCAACTCCTGTGCCATGCCACACGCATTCAGCCATCTTTCGTACCAGCCACATATTAAGGTTACCAGCCACACCCATAGCGAACCTCTTTCTCTTAGTCTTCTCACAAAGACCTTTCATCCTTAATAAGGTCTCGAACGCCTTTTCTTCGGCGCCCTCGACCTTATTATCATCCAGCCGGGCGATGAAGTGGTACTTCCTCACGGAGTCCAACGACTCATCGCCTCCCATTCACACCACATTCTCGCTCTTGATGTAGGCCACGGAACCTACATTCAAGCCTTCAGCCACTCGCTTGGCCTGAGGGAGCTGGTCGAGCATCCCCCAGCCCAGCTGTCCACAGTTATCCCCTTTCTCTCCTGCAACTAACAGGAAGGAGTACATCCTCGTGCGTGGCCAGAGGAGAGCCCTTGGCCATCTTCACCACGGTGAAGGCGTCCTCGGACCACCTCTCCCTCGCCAGGGACATGTACTCCTGTACATTCATCCCCTGCTTTAGCGCACTGGTGATTCTACATTCAGCCTCCGTTTGGGTGCTGACTTCCTTACACACCGTACCTACCGTTTGTACCTCAACGTCGTACAGTACCTTCTCAATCGGCTGGAAGCGATGCTCCTCGAGCCAACTGGTCACGGAATGGCGCGAGAAAACATGTGTGGTCCTCCTGACTCGCGCTGCTGCTTCCTTGATATCACGCTTCGTGCTGCTTCCTCCAGCGATGGCCCTCTCCAGCTCCTCCACCTGTCTATTGAGTGCCCCAATCGCCTCCACGATCGTAGAGACAATCGAGCACTCAGTCTTCTTGTATGCGTCGACGTCATTCGTCGACCGATCCGCCACTTTTCTTTTCTTCGGGGTTTCTCCAATGGATTGGCTCCTCGCCCGGCTTTCTATATCCCCTGCACCCCTGCTTACTTTTTGCTTCAGGAAAGATTCCATACTGGACGGAATCTCCCCAAAACTAAAAATAAATTAAAGAAACACTCCCCTACTGGGGGGTGAAAAAATTGGCCGCAGATATCGTGCTACAGTAACTGCAGCAAGAAAATCCGCGGCGTTGGATTATTCTTATCTCAAAAGATAAGATAAGAAAGAGAGGCAAAAAATATGAATTTAAGGCGATAAAACTCACGCCGCGTGCTGGGACACAAATTAAACTGAAATGAAACACTTTTATAAAATCAAAGAAAGAAAACTCTAAACCGCAGATAGAAAAATAGCAAAATACACCAATTAATAACCAACCAGTTAATTAATTACAGTAGCTAGGCAATATAACTAAATATTTTACTAAGTAATAATATTACAAAATATTATTGAGCCACCCAAATGCGGAGCACAAAGCTACACATCCACTTCGGCGTCTACTCAGAGACTGGAAGACAGACAATACTAGACAGACAAGACTAGACAGACTAGACAGACAAGACAAGACAGACAAGACTAGACAGACAAGACTAGACAGACAAGACTAGACAGACAAGACTAGACAGACAAGACTAGACAGACAAGACTAGACAGACAAGACTAGACAGACAAGACTAGACAGACAAGACTAGGAAAACAAGACTAGACGTGGAAGAATAGATCTATAAAGGTCAAAGTACAAGTCACCACCGAAGACATCACTAGACAGTCAAACAAGACAGACAATACTGGACAATGAATACTAAACAGACAACACTATACGGACTATACAATCAAGACTAGATACACAAACGTTACCAACATTTTAGAATTGGGCAGACAGTAGAAGAAGATAACAAATCATTTCCTTAGCCGGAATATAATAAAATTATAATACTCTTAGGTTTAGCAGTATACGTTCGTGTTATATTTTTTTTGCTGAATATATTGCAATTATGCAAATCTATTTTTCCCGTTATTATAATATTAGTGTAAATCGAATCTCAAGCAATTTCGCCCGAACGTGCTTCATATTCGCGCTCTCTAAATATAGATCAACAACAACGTATCGACACAATTAAAATATCGACACAATTAAAATATCGACACAATTAAAATATCGACACAATTATAATAAATAATTGCGCTAAACACGCGAATTTTTACATTAAACAAATCACCACAAAGCTCTCTAAATATTTCGCAATTGTTGCGAAATTATACATTTGGTTTTTGTCGTTTTGTCGATAAAATACAAGAGGTAATTATAAAACGTGGTCAATTAAATGGTAATTGAGGAGAGATTAATCTCGTTTGGAGTTAATTATTGATGATTAGTTGTAATTTGAGAAATTTGTGCGGACAAATATTTCGTTGTTAATTACACTTCTAAATATTAATTTAATTAATTACGCTTTATTAAATTACAAACTTACATTGTTTGTTTGTTATACATTAAAATAGATTATCAGAATATAATGATACAGTATTATGAATTTAATGATACAAGGAGGGGAATGGAGGATACGAATGAATCACGAGTTAAGAAACCTATACGAAGATCCCGATTAGTTGCCACAGTAAAGTCCCAACGATTGAAATGGTTGGGACACGTAATAAGAATGAAAAATAATCGCGGTCCAAAAATGGCATTTGACAAGAAACCAGAGGAAACTCGGAAGCGAGGCCGAACCAGAAAAAGATGGAGGGATGATGTGGAAAATTACCTAAGAGGAATGAAAATAAGAAGTTGGAGGAGAAAGGCTCTAGATAGAGAGGAATGGAAGGGAAGGAAGTAAATGAGCAGGCCAAGGTTCTACATGGACCGTAGTGCCGACAGAAGAAAATATTACGAATAGAAATAAATATTTTTTTTATTCATTATTCGACAAATTTTTTCTTCGGTAAATTGTTTCTCCAATTTATTCAATAAATGTAAAGTAAAATTCATGTTTACCAAACACTTCTTCGTTCATGTGTTCATTGGGTAATGTTAAGTGTGCCTTCTTCGGCTCTTCTAAATATCGTTGCAGCATCTGCGATATTGCACCAGTTCCGAATATTGCGGAGCCAGGAGTGTTGCCTTCATCCCGGTCCTCTTTTACCTTCGATTTTAGCCCATGAGTAAAGTTTTTAGCAGTCTGTATCTGGGACCTCGCAGGATATGCCCCAAGTACGATGTTTTTCTTTGCTTTACAATATCCAATAGCTGTCGATGCGTATTTTCTCTTTGTAAAACCTGCTCGTTTGATACGTGGTCCACCCAAGAAATCTTGAGTAGTCTTCCTAGAATCCAAAACTCTAGACCTTCGATTCTATTAAGGGATTTGGCCTTTAATGACCAAGTTTCTGATCCGTATAGCAATATTGGCCATATGTAACATTTAACCAATCGTAGGCGGAGACTTAGGGGTACCTCCAGTCGTAAGAGGTAGGTATGGAATTTAGCAAGTGTTTTTCGGTTATAAGCCACACGAATTTTAACCTCTTCATCGTTATCTCATTTATCGTTCAACGTAGTGCCCAGATATTTATACTTTTTTACTTTCTCAATTTGTTTATTTTCGATGTAGAGTTGTACATGTTATGAGGAACTTGACCTACTATCATCAGTTTGGTCTTGCTTATGTTAATATCGAGACCAAATTCCATTCCTATCTCATTTATGTCTGTTATGGTTGCTGTAGGTCTTCGATGTTATCTGCTAATACAGCTGTGTCATCCGCTTATCTTACGTTGTTAATTGGCAATCCATTAACCTTTGTGCCTTTGGGGTTATCTTTCAATGGTAATTGAAATATCTTCTCTATATAAATGTTAAATACCAGCGGTGATAATATGCAACCCTGTCGAACCACTTTAGCTATCGTTATTTTATTTGTCTGTAATATATTATGAATCCGGAGCTTTGCTGTTTGGTTCCGGTATAGTTTGTGTATTATCTGGATATCCTTTTCGACGATGCCTATTGCTCGTAAGGTAGGTATTAGGAGATCATATCGTACATTGTCGAATGCTTTTTGATAGTCGATAAAACACATAAATACATCTTTTCTCTGGTCATAGCATTTCTGTACCAACAGCTGCATGGGCTTCTCTTGTAGCTAACCATTTTCTAAGCCAAACTGAGTTTCGCCAGATTTTTCTTCGCATTTTTATATATTCTCTTATGGATTATTTTCAAGAAGGCTTTAAGTACATGGCTAATGAGGCTGATTAGACGGTGCTCTTCGCATGTTTTGGGGTTTGGCTTTTGTCGCTATTTGGATAGGCATAACCATGGCCGAAGGCCGGCTGCCTCCCCTCCCTCCAAATACTTAACCACCGAATGAAGGAAAAAGCAGACAAGCAAAAGGAGGAAAAGGTCATTTCTTCGAATTTTGGTTAAAGAATCACGTAAGCAGCCCGTTAAATTACATCTTCCAGACTACATATTTTTTAGAATTAAATTTCAAATACTGGCTATTGAATCGAAATTGCATCCAAATTCCCATGACAAAAATCAACGCTAAAATTCAAGATATAACGAATTAGAACGCTATGCAAAATCTGCGGAAGTTTGTATCTATAACGCACCCTTGGTAATATACCTGAACACTATTAACACTGAACACTATATTGAGAAATCAGTGGAAATTTTAATTAAACTTTTGGAATTTCAATTTAATAATGATAGAACCGCTATCAAATTTTTCGTAACAAAATTAAGTATTATAATTAAAAAATGTAATGGAAAGGAAAATACCTTGGTTTGTTTTTCCGACCCTAGTGCAGGAAAAAATTATTTCTTCGATGCAATATTGCATTTCTGCATTAGCGTCGGTTACATTGCCAGTTTTAATAAATATATTGAATTCCCGCGGAAGGACTGCGCGAACAAAAGAATACTATGTTGGAACGAACCAAATTGTGAACCAGCAGCGTGGGACACGATAAAAATGATTTTCGGAGGAGATACGTGTCCCATCCCCAATTTTGGGATAGCGACAAAGGTAGAAGTTAGCTAGTCGCACTATCGTATATGTCATTAAAAAGTTTGCATTATTATTTGGTGTTTATTAGCTTTAGAACTTCTTGTGTGTATTGTATCCTCGCCCGGTCTTTTCTTGTTTTTTAGTGTTGACAACGCATATATGAATTCCGATTCTATTATAGGTGGTCCCGAAACTTTGCTTGTGTCGTTATTCGGCTCTATATTAGGTACATCCTCAAACAGGTTTTGTATGTATTCCTCCCATATATTGCAGATTTCCTGTGGGTTTTTGATTATTTTTAGTGATTTTTGAGGCATTCGATTTTCTATTCGATTTTCAATACTTCGAAAGTATTTGTTATCTCTTTCAACTTTTTTTGAAAGTGAAAGTTGTCGTGTCTTGCGTGTAGATTCGGCTTCTGTGCACTGCTCTGATATCCAAAGCTTTTTGCTTCTTAGTCCAGTGATTTAAGCTTAAATTAGGTAAGAATCTCGGAATTCGAGATACCCAGCTGTAAGTCTGTAAATACTTCTCAAAAACGTCTGTTTACGTCTGTAAATCGTCTCAAAACCTACATATGGTAGGGTTTTTTTACCATATGTAGGTTTTGAGACAACTTTTAGGGTGTCAATATACAAGTATTTACAGAGTTACAGCTGGGTATCTCTAATTCCGAAGTGAACTTACTATAATGACTGAACAATCTCTGATTTTACGGCGAATGTTCCTGTGGATTGTATTTCTGTATTTTACCCTTTGCCAATCTCCTCCATCATGTCACGGATCTCGTTAATCATCCACTCTTTCTTCGCTTGTGTCTTTTTAAATCCTAGCACTTTCTTTGTAGCTGTTTGTATGTTTTCTTTAAAAATAAAAACTGTTCCATTGTTGTTCAATGGTCTCTTCCATGGATAAGTTGTTTATTATGATCTTTTTCAACTCACTTTTTAGCTTTTCGCGCACTTCGTTGTTACTGAGTGCCTCTATATCGTACTTGTTGGTCATGGGCGTAAATGTGACCAGTCTTCCCTTAAATATGAAGATGCCTATTAGGGGATTATGGTCCGATCCAATATCGGCTCCGGTGTATGCTGTCACTCTTTTAACCCTTTCACCGCCATTCTGGGAGATGTGACCCGGGACCCTGAATGTATACAGCTCCGTCCCGGGCGATGTAGCCCGGGGTTTATTGGAACGTAGTTCCCTTAGGGAGGTCTCGGTAGGAATGATTCGGCAGAAAACGTTACGTTATATTACCTATCTCTTTCTATCAGTCTATATTTCTATACCGCTCGCTCTCTCTTTGTTTCTCTTTCTCTCAGTGTATATTTCTATAATGCATGCTCTCTCTGTTTCTTTCGCGGAGTAACAGACGAGCGTGGTCGGTTTATAACCTTAAAACTAAACGAAAAAAAATTGTTCAAACATATTTTTGTGTTTTGTCGTTTAAAGGTCGATTCCCATATGCGCGACACTCAGCTACGCCACGTCTTGCGACATCGCCTGTCAAATAATGATTACATGGTTTTAAATGGTCACGTCACCTAGCTGTCGCGTAGCCATAGTGAGAACGTGCCCATTTGATAACCACGTGCCCATTTGAAAACAATGTAATCATTATTTGACGGACGATGTTGCGCGACGTCGCTTATATGAGAATCGGCCTTTAAATCATACGAGAGTTATATTGTTTATATTATACTCATTACTTGAATTAGGTTTTGAGAAAGCAAGAAAACATACAAAATACTGAAAAAAGTAAGTTAATAAAAATATAAAATTGTATAATTTGAAGCAATTGCTAACTGTTTACACATGTTTATCGTACATAATTCGAGTGATTGATATTTAATATATTTTTATATGCTGTAGTCATATAGTGAAATCATTCAGATTGTTTAAAACTGAGCCATTGCATGACCTGTTTACGGTTAGTTAAGCACATGCGCGTCCGCCATGTTTAAAAGGCGGGAATATGAAAGTTTTGTGCACATTTTGTTATTTTCACTGCTTATACGTGAAAAAGTGCCCGAAAAACATGGCGAAATTGTCACGTGCGCTCAAAAAAATTGTAATTACGAAAAGCTCTATTTTGATGTTTTGTTTTCCTTAGCAACTGGTCTTGGGCCGCAAGTTGGACACTCCTATTGTAAATCAAATACTCTAAATACTTTCGCACACATTTTTTGTGACCGCAAGTTTTGATGTAATATAATATGCAGCCTGCGGGCCGAAAGACAAGTTCCAATGCGGCCCCAAACAAAACCGACAATTTTTCTCATTCATTTATCAAATTGACGCTTTTGTTTCGGGCCGCATTTCAACTTATCTTGCCCCAGTTTGCTCGTATTTTTCAGAACATTCAATCAACGCATTTGCGTGCACTTTCAATATTTTAATAATAATTCAAAAAGAGAAGTTGTTCGATTCTTAAATGCGCGAGGAACTTCGTTCCTGACGGGGGTCCACTGACCGCATACGTTTTTTTAGCAGCGTCATCTGGAGATAAAACGCTGTGTTTATTCCAAGTTTAAGAAATTTCAAAAAAACTGTAGAAAAATTTCCGCCTTTTGGTTTTTAGAGGTTTTTTGAAAAAATCGCCCCGCGCAGACTACAGGCCGCGGAACGGCGAAACTCGCAGTCCGTATATAAAAAAGACCAGGTTACACGGTGAAGGTGTCAGTTTTCTCGATAGACGCAGTTGAACGCAGACAGCGACAAGGTGCACTTTTGCGGTGCACCCTGCACATTTATGAGGATACTTCCGGATCGGGGGGCCCTACTGAGGTGTAGATCGTTTTTTTTAGATCCACGCATCTATTCTACGCTATGCGAACGCAAATTCTCGCCGATGACGCGCAAAGAGGCGGTTGCAGATTTTTTTTCGGCATGTCGGACGCACCTTGGCTTCACTGAGCGACGTAGAAAGCTGAGAGTGGTACCAAAATACGCCTAGCGGCGGCATCTCTCCGTGCCGCAAAAGTCGGATTTGGGGACGCGGTGAGGTGGACAAATGTAAAAAAATCGTGCAAACAAAGGTGATGTTTTCCAACGTCGGCAGCTCAGCCAAGATGGCTCGCATTTTCGAGTCGCTGCGCCCACAAACGGCGAAATTGCAGCTGTTAGACTATCTGCACCTTCTTGCGAACGGGAGCCGATACGTTTCCGACGTCGCAGCGACGCGGCGCCCATGTACCCGCGTGTTAATTGTGGGTGCGAAAAGCTAAAGGACCATTCTACAATTAACTGAAAAATCCAGAACATTCACCGGGGAGCTACAAAAATATGGACGTTTCGGCGGGCGACGCGACGGTTGCAAACGACGCAGCACGATACCGCTTGCACTAAAAGATAAAACGTTCAATTCTATGCGAGAATCGCGCAAACCCGCATAGCTTCAGTCGGTGATTCTATGTGAGTTTTCCTGGATGTTCAAAAAATGTCGAATTTATGGCGTCGCAACACCATCTTCAGCGGAATCGGCAAAAAAAGTTGTATTTTCTCTTGCACCAGATGAATGGGACGTCGCAGGACGGCGAGCAAGGGCTGCAAAAAGGAGGCGCGGCGGCAGCTAAAGCGTCCGGGAAGAATTTTTGTGATCCGACGAAAAATGCTCCTCGAAGGTAAAAAAATCATGATGTTAGGTTTCGGTCTGGCTCGTCCAAGCCTGGGGGAGTTGAGTCGCTCAACGGGGGTTGTACACCAGAAAAATGTACAATCCCATTTGCGCCGCTGCCGCCACTTCCGTCGGGCAGTTTCCGCAAAAACCTTGATTTTCGGGGAGGTGTTTCACCCTCTGGAGGGGCGCGACAGGACAGAGGACGAAAGCTGGCAATGCACAACGTGGGGACGGACATTCGCAGTTACAGCATCGAAGACGTGCGGTTGAAACATTAAAGAACTGCGCTTCCGGCGGGTTTAAAAGCCGAATTTGACCTTTTTAAAAATTCACGCACGTGGTGCGGTCCCCCAGGTGAAATTCGGGGAAGGCCTCACGTCAGTCGTTTCAGAATTGACCAAAATTTGCGATTCCGTCCTGACCTGGAGATTCAGGCCGAACGCTTCCCTAGACGATCCCCAAAAGTTAGCTTTTCAAAAATTACCACTTTTTCGAAGCTCACGGCGAAGATGGCCAGGAAAATTGAAATTCACGCAAGGATTCCGGTAGAAAATTTCGAAACGCCTCCGACACCACGACAAGAGTCGCGCAGCGACGAGGCTGCGCGACTCTTGTCGGCCACGTTATTCAGAATTTTCTGCGAATCGGGGTCCTCCGACTAAAACGGCCCCCGCGGTCTGAAAAAGTCGGTGCATCAAATTCTTTTAACCAAAGAATAGACGAACGAACGCGATTTTCGATAAGGCTTCCGGATCGCGTAGTTTAGGCGACCTAAAATGACAAATATTTTTGCAAGAAAAAGTGAGATTTTCGCACTTCCCAAAAATTTTAAACAAAAATATCGAAAAGTGAGGTGACAGTCGGACGTGTGGTGATGTTCCGGACACATTGACACCGGAACCACGTCCGTGCCACGAAAACTGTCCTAGTAGTGGGTGAAAAAGTGAGAAAACTGTGACAATAAAAAGTGACAAAAAATTCCAGCCGCCCCCGGAGACGGCAGATGAGTAAAATTATTTTTAGAAATTACTTGAATCTTTTGCAAATTTGTTGTGTTAGATTTCGAGTCGTTAAACGATTTATAAATATTTTGTTAAAAATTTCCAAAAAATCATGTTTTTGCCTCCTTATTTGTTCACTGACTTTTGGTCAATAGGTGACTTATCTATGTGAAATGGGTTGCATAACTACCAGTATTTTTTTATAAATATTGGCGCTGGGTGTTATTCCTTATAATTGATATTGCAGTGAAAGGGTTAATATTATTTTGGTATGTTTTTTGACCAGGAAGTAGTCAATTTTATTCCGGACTATATGTCTACCATTATATTGGGGCGATTTCCATGTATACAGTCTCCTTGGTGGTAGATTATAAAATGTATTTTAGATGACAAACTCTTCTTCCGAGCAGAATCCTAACAAGATTTCTCCCCTTTCGTTTCTATCCCTAGTCCGTATCTACCCATCACCCCGTCAACCGGGTCACCACGTCCAACTTTTGCATTAAAGTCGCCGATATTTTTTATTGTTCTCAATACATCGCGCAGTTGCTCGTAAAATTGTTCGTCGTGGCTTCGTCGATGATTTTTTTCTACGGTGAGTGCGTACACTTGTATTATATTTATGTCTATCGGCTCTCCCGCTAGCTGGAGCAAAATTATTCTTTCAGAGTAAGGTATGACGGTTTTAACATATTTCTTAAGTGAGTCTCTTATTAAGTTTCCCACTCCGCTTCTGTGGTTAGCAATCGTCTCATCCGCTTACGAGTAGTAAAACGTCCTATTCTGTTGACATATTCCGCTGTTTGCCCATCTTCTTTCGCTGATTCCCAAGATGTCCAATTCAAATCTTTTCATCTCCTTAATTGCGTTTGCGAGCTTTCCTGCGGCGTACAGAGTACGCACATTTCAAGTTGCAATCTTATTCCTTCTCTTGACTCTGTCAATCCGGGGGTTTCTTCGCACCTCCTGGTGATTTAACATGTGCACATTTTTCTAGTTTTTCCTGTCAATATAAGGTTTGTGAACACATGCTTTTCCTGCGGATATCCCGAGAGATCTTTAATGCAGTGGTTTGTTGTGAGGCTGCCACCAATGTTGTGGAGCTGTCACCAATGTTGTGAAGGGGATTATGGTGTGAACCATCGCCGACTTCAATATTGAGAGGGAAGGACTGCTGGCCAACAATTCTTCGGACTCTGAGATATATCTAAATATTTCGGAATCTTGTAATGTAATGTTCACCGGGATTCGCAAGGCACGTAGTTTGTCGAATAATAGTCGAGTTGGTTTTAAAAATTAAATTAAACAATAATACAACGAAATAACTTAAGACTTAAGAACTTATGGCTTACCACTCAGAGAGTAGAGTGGTTTCTCTTACTTCTTACTTGTCACTGACAACTGCGGAATGGTATTTATACCATTCCTAGTATAATATATCTGTAAGAGGGGTTAAATCATCCCTCTAATTCAAATAAGGGGGAGATTGAATTTTCTTGGCTCCTCCCATGAACAATCATAAGGCATACATTCTCTAAATCCCTGAAAATGTCTGGTCCTCAGCTTAATCTCTATAAGCAGGTTTTTGTAGGCCTTCGCACGTTTTCTAATAGCAAAGCTGTGCTGATGAGAGATAAATCTCGAAACGCGTCCACAGATGGGTATCCACTCAAGGTGTCGGAAAGACATGATCTTAAAAATCAATGTTATTTTTATGGTTTTTGTTGAGTGCCACGAAGGTGGACTGAAAGCTATAGAATAACTGACAAATTTCATACGAGATTTGTTTTTGGTAGTCCTAAAAAGACTCATTAGTATTATAGAGTTCCGGAAAGGTTGAGTATATTTATATATTCAAGCTTTGTTCCGTCTTTATTAAGTTTATCTGATTATCTATAATGTTGTATGGTTTTACCAATTCAAAATTTACAAAACTATAAAACAATTGCATTTATCCAAAACGTGGGAAAATGGGCACGTTTTGGAATCTGCGCTAATGGCACAGATGTCCAGTCCTGGTTTTTATTGCAACAGGTTTCCCGTTACCTTCTGCATCTCCTTGCCGTTGGCCAATTATTGGCTCATCCGCCGTTAGGTACGATTTCTCCTACCTGGGACAAGAAGTTGCCCTTGCACTCGTTAGCTCTTCCATCCGTAGATGTTGGCTATTTGAGAGGGGGACTGCTTATGTGCTTATTCCGGCAGTCACTAGATCGACAAAACCTCGTTAGTTGTGTAGCAGGGTGTACCACGTGAAGGTGAGGTTACCCCATAGGCTGGCATTTGACGTGTTGCCATCACCCCTTACACCCCAACCACAACCAAACACTTAAATAATTTAAATCAGTTATTTATTTATTTATCGTATGGCACAACACATGGTAAATTTATAAAACATGTCAAAATTAACGATTATAAGATTTAAGGTCTTCCATACATGTCGTGGTTGGTCGAAGCCATCGGGTTTTACGACTGGGTCAATGAGATTTCGTACATCGGGTAGGGCATTTTCAGTCCAGAGGGTCTGCCACTCGGACTTGATGTTGAAGTTATTGGCTGCCAGTTGTTGTGCTGATAACATTGGCGGTTTCCTAGATCGCAGCCGGTTTCTTGACATCCGGGATATTCTCATTTCTTATATTCTTTTATTAGGGCGTCTTGTCTTCTTAGGGCAGGTGGAGGTATGTGGCTGAGTGTTGGGAGCCAATAGGATGGAGTAGTTCTGATGCAGCCACTAATCGTTCTCATTGCTATATTAAGCTGAGTGTCCACTTTCTTGGTATGTGCGCTGTTCATCCATACCGGGGCACAATACTCGGCCGTAGAATACACCAAACTATGTGCAGATGTTCGTAATGTATTTGCCGATGCCCCCCAGCTAGTGCTACATAGTCTCTGGATAATGTTATTTCGAGTGCTTATTTTTTGCGCTGTTGTTTCAAAATGTTTGTTGAATGATAGAGTTCTATCTAAGATTACCCCGAAACACTTTGGATACCGTTGATCGGATAGCACTGTATTATTCATTTTCACTTCTAATTCATAATTTGGCTTATTGTTATTCAGGTGGAAACAGCTGACTTCAGTTTTATTTAGGTTTGGTATTAACCGCCACTTGGTAAAATATTTGCACATTGTACGTTGGTCAAAGTGTTTTCGGTGGGTTCAAATTGTTTGTGTTGTACAGCTAAGGCTAGATCATCAGCGTACCCAAACTTCATCGCGTCGGTTTTAGGCAAATTTGAAATAAAGAGATTGAAAAACATCGGGGCCAAAACTGAGCCTTGAGGCAATACATTGTTGAGTTTTCTCTGCTTGCTTAAGATATTTCCGTGGATTACTTGGAAGTGTCTGTCAGAAAGCATGTTGTTTATCAGTCGCAGCGTTGTATAGAAGCCCTTCTTTCCATACCGTATCGTAAGCAGCTGTTAGGTCCACGAAAGCTACTGCTGTCTTTTGTTGTTTTTGGAAACCCACTTCAATATGTGGCTGAGAACTTGATCTGCACAGCTTCGATTAGGTCTGAAACCTGTTTGTTCGGCTGGAATATGTTCCAGAATTCGTGTGCCTAATCAGTTGAGGAGAAGTCGTTCTAATAGTTTATAGCAGCACCTAAGGAGTGCTATGGGGCGGTAGCTTTCGACTTTATCTCGCGGTTTATTGGACTTTAGTACCAACTCATTTTAAAAGCTTTAGGCAAGACTCCAGATGTTAAAATGCGCGAGTATAATACGGTCAGCAATTTCTCTGTGTTCTCTCCGCTGTGAAGCAGGAATTCAGAATGTACCCCGTCAAACCCAGGTGCTTTGCCAGTTTTCACATCTTTAAGAGCTGCAATTAATTCCTCAGTAGTGAACTCACCAGAGAATTCCGTGTCGCGTGGTACTGTTTGGCGTATATTGCTAAGTTCTTTTTTAAGTCCTTTTGTATGCTGTTTATCACGCGGAGCTCTGGATAAAGTTACCATTCTGCTGGCTATCTGATCTGGTGAGATCAAGTGGGTTTCACGAACAGGTGGGCTACTGGCTCCTAACTTTTTAAGTAGGCTCCATGATTTTCTACTGGATCTTTGGAAATTCATTTCCTCTGTTGTTTTTACCGATTTATCTTCCCGAGCTTCATCTAGTGCTTCTAGAAGGTCGTTGGCTATATCTGGGTCGCCGCTATATATGTAGTTGTTAAACAGTTCTTCACATTCAGCATTCCTTCCCGGGATGTTTTCTTTATGATACCCTCTAGGCATGGACTTTTTTGCAGCTGAGACCTCAACACCTGCAAACCTATCATAATTCTCAGTCCCTGCCGGAATCCATCTCACAGTTTTGTCCAATTCAAGAGAGAATTTTGTCCAGTTTGCCTTTTGAAAGTTCCACCTTGGTCTGGGTATAGATCGGATTATTGGGACCTGAGTGCCTATTTCATATATAATTGGGCGATACTGGCTGTGTGGAAAGTTTTCCAAGACTTTTATGGATATGTGGACTGGTTGGTTTTGAGTATTTTGGGTCGAGAAACACAAGTCCGGGTAGTACTCTCTGTTCCATGCTGCCGATCTAAACGTTCCCCTGTCTTTTGCATCGAAAATGAGGCTTAAGCTGTTTTCGTCTGCCCATTCTACAAGTGTTTCACCTTTATAGTCATTACTGTTATATTTCCACATTGTGTGGTGGCTGTTAAAATCTCCCACATAGTCAGCTGGATGAAGGAGCTGGGACAAGACTTCAAGAGACCACTGGGCTAATGGAGGCTTATTATATATGTTTGTCACTGTGAGTTCCTCGATCTTCACCGTGATAGTGTGAATGTTATTGTTACTAATATTGGTGCCTACCAGGCGAGCGTTTTCAATGTTACTGCGTATATAGGTTGCGCATCCATATACGTGGTGATAGGTAGCACCAAGGAATTCATATCCTAGTAGTTTTCCTCTTGTTTTGAGGTCGGTTTCATTCCCTACATTAGTTTCTCGAATGTCTCGAAAAATCTCGAATTAGTAGCTACGTCAACTTTATGTTTTCGTAAAATCTTTGACAAAACTTCGCATTTTACTCTGCTTAGTCCTTCCACATTAAGTTGGCATATTCGGAGAATCGGTCCGATATTTCTTGTCATACAGATCTGAGAAGAACTGATTTGTTTTGTTTTTGTTTCGATGTGTATCAGGCTAGGAGATCTTTTGAAAAGATAGGACTAGCCGCCAACTATCGCTCCAGCTCATTTAGCATAACTCAGGGTGCACGTGTAGATTTTTTCTACGGACGCGAGCTATGCTACACCCCATTTAAATCAGTTATTGATATAAGACGTTAATGTCATAGACTATTAAGTGAAATAACGAATTCCTATAAAAAATAATAAAAATTAAAATTTTGCCTAACATACCTCGCTTATCAGATTTCAAACTCGATCTATACGTTTATTATCGATTCATTTAATTAGCGTATTTTTTGTTGATAATTTATGTTTCATTAAATCTGTGTATGTAGGTAACATTATGGATTTTATAGTGTTTGCACGTGTATATCGTTATTAGTGTAAATGTTGCCTGAAGGCAAATATTTTCTTATCGTCTCGTGTAGTTAGTATTAAAACTAGCTGCGTACATTACCAATAATAAACTAACCAAAGTCAATATTAGATTTATCGATTTATCGTTAAAAAAGCTTTACCAAACACTTTCATAAATTTACTACATAATTTGTTTATGAGTATTATGTTGTGTCTACTACAGACCATTGAGACCATTGTGTCTCTTACAGATATTGTGATTGTACAGATAGTAATTTCGTTTTTGTTCTGCCACTAATAGGAATTGAACGAATATATTTTGCCATTATCTGATAAATATGATGCTTGTAATATATCATACAACAGCAATAATTGTAAAACTAGATTGTAGGTTTGTAGATTTTGGTGGTGACTTGTACTGCGACCTTAATACATCTATTGTACAATTCTTCCAATAATACTCTTTAATAATAGTCTTCCAATAATATTCTTCCATTAATCGTGGGAATACATACCCATTTAGAGCGCCTCCTCTAGTAATCCTGATTCCTTTCGGAATTTCAGGATATGGGTGGGATTCAAGGACTGCAGCTCCTCTGCGTTCAAGAAGTGAGCCTCAAGGTACATTTGCCTCTTGCTAAATAGTGCTGAGCCACATAATCTGCATCTGTCATCTCAGAAGATATTTTCTATGCCTACAGTGTCCTGTCAAGACTTTTGTCAAATTTATAAGCTTGTTCCTGTTTAGTTTCAGGCAAGCTTTTGCTCTTTTCTGGTTAAAGGATTCTAGCATTGTCTTAGCCCTGGAAGCTCTTTCAAACTTTCCATCCATTGTTCTCTTCTTCATCTAAACATTTGTACCATACACAAACTCATACTCATTCCGCAAAAGGATTCCGGACCTATAAAGGGATTACTGGATCCCTTGCTTGCTAGGTGATTGTAGTATTGGTGGTGACGACTTGTACTGCGAGCTTCGTAGATCTATTGTAGCCCACCCTCTTCCTCTAAACGTTGCTATACTTACCCATTTAGAGCGCCTCCTCTAGTCCTGATTCCTTTAGGAATTTCAGGATCTGGGTGGGATTCAAGGACTGCAACTCCTGTGCGTTTAGGCAGTGGGCCCCAAGATACATCTGCGTGCAGTGCTCCGCAGTTTTTGAGCAGATGTATGGGGGTTTTCTCTGCCGAACCACATAATCTGCACCTGTCATCTTCCTCTAGGCCTAGAGTCTTGAGGTGTTTTCAAAGTCTGCCTGCCAAAGTCTGTTTCAAACTCCTGCCAGAATTCTAAGCTTGTTCATGTTTATTCTCAGGCATGCTTTTGTTCTTCTCTGGTTAAAAGGTCCCAGCATTACTTTGGATTGTCTCAACCCTGGAAGTTCTTTCCAGGTTTTCATCCATTGTTCTTTTATTTTTTCATCTAAACTTCTGTGGATGGTGTTCAAACTCATACCGCAAAAGGGTTCCGGACCTATAAAGGGATTACTGGATCCCTTGTTTGCTAGGTGATCGGCTTCTTAGTTTCCCTCTATACCAGTGTGTCCTGGTACCCAGTATAGCGTTACTTCATTTTCTCTGCCAAGCTTGCTTAGCTATCCCACACAGTCCCATACCAGTTTGGACCTGATGGTGTAAGAGCTAAAGGCCTTGATGGCTGCTTCGGTTTTTGGAAAGGTACTTTCTTAGATTCCCATGTATTCAAAGTATTTGGTACGAGGCCCAAACACTCCTGAAGAAATTATTGAAAAAAGGCCGCAATTCTGCTTGCAATTTTTTTGTTTAGTTTTAATCTTATGTTGGCATCCTGTATTTTACTAGAAGACATATTTTTGTTATAAAAGAAGACTGTACTTGAACGAAAATAATCAATAATAGAGTTGTGAAAGATTATTGTGGCGTTTTTCTAGTTTTGTTTTACCTCTGGTTTTACAGTTGCTACTCTTATTCTTTTCAAGAGGTTATGGGCCCAGTATCGGGAAGAATTCCATATTAAGAGTGAAGCAGGTTTTGTAAAAATACAAGTGTTCGTAATTTGAGTTTTTAGTTCTGTCGGTTTTGGTCAGTGTTTTCGTGAAATTCAGAATGGCAGCTTCTGTTAGACCTTTTAATTATCAGATTAAACCTTTTGATGGTAAAGGTGGTTATTCTAATTGGGAGTTTAGAGTTAATACTTTATTGGAAGTTAATAAAGTAAAAGAAGTTCTGACAATGGACCAACCCTCTCACAGATATGAAGATAGACTGAAAATTTTTCTGGAAATGGACGCCAAGGCTAGAAACATAATCATATTATGTTTGGCAGACAATGTTTTGGAATCAGTCAAAATAACAAAAACAGCTAAAGAAATGCTGAGTATTTTGAAGAAGACGTATACAAGGTATGGGATCGCAACTCAAGT
Source organism: Phosphuga atrata (assembly GCA_944588485.1). Lineage (NCBI taxonomy): Eukaryota > Metazoa > Arthropoda > Insecta > Coleoptera > Silphidae > Phosphuga > Phosphuga atrata. The sequence goes on from OX155901.1 coordinate 6,643,935, forward strand.
TGAATTACAGAAAAGTCTTCGGGATATGAAATTTAGAAGTGGTTCTCTAAATGATATTTTGGTCTTGTTCGACAAGACAGTGCAGGAACTTAAAAACTGTGGAATCCAACTCGCTGATGAAGAAGTGATAACGATGTTGCTGGCGGCAATGCCTGATTCATATCACTCAGTTACATCATCAATCGACATTTATTTTTCTAAGATCTATAAGGATCTGGACATGTATTATGTAAAAAATAGGTTATTACAAGAAGAAAAATGGCAACAAAGTCGTGAGTACAAAGCTAAAGAATCTATATCATTTTTGTCAAAAGAAAACAATAGAAAATCTGGTAGTGAAGAAAATAAAAATTTTAATTTTAAAAAGAAACCTTTCAATTCTCAGTATAGATGTTTTAGGTGTAATAAGAAAGGACATTTTAAACAAAATTGCCCTTTATTAATGAAAGATCAAAACAAAATTGCTGCAGTAGCAAGGGAAACAGATTCAGATGATGAAATTGTTGTAACTGCACAAATACAAACTAATAGTAATGAAATTTCTCTTTGTAACAATGGAAATTTAATTTTTATTGCTGACTCAGGCTGTACCAGTCATTTAGTATGTTCAGAAGTTGGAAAATTTTTAGTTGATGTAGAGTTAGTTAACTTAAAAATAAATGTTGCTAAGAAAAATGAGGTAATTACGTCCACTCGATGTGGTACTCTTTATCTTGAATGTGGTGGAACTCCAATTACATTAAAAAAGGTTTATGAGTGCAGTGAATTAAACTAAAACCTTTTGTCAATTTCAAAAGTACAGCAAAATGGGCTGGAAGTTGTATTCAAAAAGAATCAAGTTCAAATAAAAAAGAATGACAAAATTGTTTTCATAGGTAATCAAGTTGGAAATTTGTTCTATTTATCTCTTACGCATCGTAAAATGCAAGCTCATGTTGCAAGTGAGGAAATGGATTTATGGCACAGGAGAATGGGACACTCGTCTGTATACCCTTCTCGTCTGTTATGTGAAGTTTGCATGAAAGGTAAGCAAACTAGAAATCAGTTTAATCCATTACCTGAAGAGAGAAAGTGCACACAACCTTTGCAATGTGTATCAACCGATGTAGCCGGTCCACTCACACCTTGTATTTATGATGGAATGAGGTATTATGTGTCTTTTTTTGACAATTATTCACGATTTACTATGTGTTATTTATTGACAGTAAACTCTGAAGTTTTTGAAAAATTTAAGTTGTACAATGCACATGTCACTACAAAATTTGGAAGAAAGATTGAGAGACTCCGTTGTGACAGGGGTGGTGAATACTCGTCAAATATGTTACAAAATTATCTTAATCAAAATGGAACTACGATTGAATATATAATGAGAAAAAACCCAGAACAAAATGGTATTTGTTGAAGGTACAATCGTACTGTTCTCTCAATGACACGATGTATGCTTTTTGAAGCTAATATGGATTAAAGTTTTTGGGGAGATGCTTTACTAGCATCAGTGTTCACAATAAATCGTATTAAAACAAGAACGCTTCGTAATAAATCACCAATAGAACTATGGTGCAATGAGGATCCTAGACTGAATAAAATACGTGTATTTGGATCAAAGGCATACACTCACGTCCCTAAAGAATAAAGAGGCAAACTGGATGAAAGGAGCAAAGTAATGAAACTTATAGGATACACTTCAAATGGGTATAAGTTATACAATATTGAAGAAAATGAAGTATGTTATGCCAGAAATGTCATATTTGATGAAAGCAGAGATGCAATCACTAACTTGGACATAATGCTTGAGCAGGGTGAAGAAGAGGAGCCTTCTGAAGAACCAATAATAGATGAGCAGCAACCCTCTACTTCGACCTTCTTCTTCATGTGCATATCCGATTTCGGATGTTTGCGATGAGCATGACTATTTTCACTTTATTGGTTGCTATTCTGAAGAGCTCGTTCGAAGTCTTCCCGTACCACGCCCTGAGATTCTGCAACCATGAAATTCTCCTCCGTCCAGGTCTTCGTTTTCCGTGTATCTTGCCTTGAATGATGGCTTGTAATAGGGCGTATCTGTCCTCGTTCCGCATGATGTGGCCTAGATATTGGAGCTTGCGGGTTTTGATGGTGTCCATGATCTCCTTCTCTTTCTTCATCCTGTGGAGGACTTCGATGTTTGTTACCCGGTCTTTCCAAGATATTTGCAGGATACGTCGATATAGCCACATCTCAAAGGCTTCAAGCTTTTTTGTTGTTGCATCATTCAGTGTCCAGAACTCGACTCCGTAAAGTAATATTGGGAAAATGTAGCACCTCAACATGCGTACTTTGGTTTCAAGATGTAGTTCGTGATTTTTGTCGTGATGAAAGACCAGTAAGGAACAAAAAAATTCCACAGCATCTAGAAGATTTTGAATTAAATTATGATGACAGCTTATCCGCTCAGTGTGTCATAACTAATGCTCCAACAAGTTATGAAGAAGCTATGAAGATGGAATATTGGCAGGAAGCAATACAAGAAGAACTAAATAATTTGATATCGAACAAAACTTGGATTATGACTCCAGTGCCACAGGATAAAACTATAATTGACTCCAAGTGGATTTTTCGTGAAAAGGTATGTGATGGTAAAACTATCAAAAAGGCTAGGCTGGTGGCAAGGGGCTACAAACAAGACTCTTTCTACGAAGAAATCTATACCAAAACAATTTGGAAAGAATAACTCCGGGAGTCGGTAGTTTGCAGCATTTAATGGAAGTGGTTCGAGAGGCCATGGTTCGGATCAAGATCAAATGTGGAGGGGCTAATGAAACATATATGGCTGACGATGAAGTCAAGGAACTTAAGAGGTCTGTGAGGAAGAAGTTCAAAAGGTGGAAGGAGGGCCAGAACTCGATGGAGGAATACAATAGGTGCCGTAAGCAGCTGAAGGAGCTGGAACTCCAAAAGAAGAAGGAGAGGGAAGCCACGCAGTTCGAGAAGTTAAAGGAGATCCACAATGAAGCGGATATTTGGAAAATGGTGTCAGCTTATAGACGAAAACAAGGGTGTTGTGACAAGCCGCTGGACCTGTGGAGAACCTACTTTAAAGAGCTGCTAACCAGTGGTGTGCCCGAACAGTTCGGCGACAATACAGGAGGGGTTAATGGGGCAGTAATTGGCAGTGATGAATTTTCGTGGGAAGAATTTACAAGTGTTGTGGATAGGCTTCCGATAAAAAAAGCAGTGGGCTTGGACAGTATCCCGAATGAAGCGTGGAAGCATGCACCGATACTTATCCAGCAAGAGCTTTTCAAAAAGCTAAACAAGATGTACAGAGGTTGTAAAAGGGTGCCGGAGAGCTGGAAGGAAGGCTTAATTGTACCAATATATAAAAGTGGAGATAGGGAAGACTTAGCTAACTACCGAGGAATAACGGCTATGGACTCGTCTTATAAAATCTATGCAAAGCTGTTGGAGCAAAAGCTTTTATGTGAGGAGGAAGATAAAGGCCTAATCCCAGATGTGCAAGCTGGATTTAGAAAACATTATAGTACGGTGGAGCACTTGGTGACGTTGAAATATATTGTGGAGAAGGAATTGGTTAAGAAACAAGGGAAGCTTTACGCTCTGTTTATAGATTTGAAGGCAGCTTACGACACCGTGGGGAGGGAGAGAATGTGGGAATGTCTGAGAATTAAAGGTATAGCGCGGCAGATAATCGAGAGAATCAGGGATTTATATCAGCATACCTGTTGCAGAGTGAAAGTAGGAGCGGAAGTTTCAGAAAGTTTTGAGGTTAGAATGGGGCTAAGGCAGGGTTGTCCGTTGAGTCCAATATTATTTAACCTGTACACGGCTGATTTAGAGAGTGTACTGAGCAAAGGTCAAGCTGGAGGGGTAGTAATTGGTAATAGGAAAGTTTGGAGTTTGGATTACGCGGACGACGTTGTGATCTTAGCTAGTACGAAAGGAGAAATGTCAGAGATGATCGGTCGGGTGAAAAGATTTTTTGAAAAGAGGAAACTGGTAGTGAATGTGAAAAAGACTAAATGGATGGTGTTTCGAAAGAGAGCGGGTAATAGGAGTGAATCGTTTAAGTGGGGAAGCAGCATAATTGAGCAAGTTAGCAGCTTCAAATACCTTGGGTTTATATTTGGGCAGGATGGGTCTGCTAAAGACCATGTGAAATATATTTGTAAAAAGGCGTGGGTGGCTGCAAACGAACTATGGAATGTATGGAAGGAGTGCTTGAACAATGACTTTGCAGCGAAAATGGTAGTGTGGAAGGCATGTGTGAGAAGTATTCTTTTGTATGGAGCGGAAGTGTGCGGAGTGAGAGAGGAGAGAATTGAGAGAGTGCAGCTGCAGTTTCTAAAAATTGCCCTCAAACTAGACAGGTCCACGCCGACATACATTGTGCTGCAAGAAACAAATATGGTGAAAGTGTTTGCGCAAGCAGCTAGGAGGGTCTTCAAGTTTGAAAGGAAAGTGTATGGAATGGGCAATGAACGAATTGTAAAAGAAGTATTGAGAGTTGTAAGAATGGAAGGTTTGGGTATTCATAAGGTGAATAAATGGGGGAGTGAAAGGAAGAAGTTGTATGAAAGCTGCGGGTGGGCATACGGGGAAATTGCGAGAATGTTTGTGAGTGGAAGGAAGGTGGAAGAACTGGTATATGAAAGGTTAACCGAGGTGGAGCTGCAAAGTCGTCAGAGGATGATCAAGGGGATTAATTTTCTACCTGAATATGGGAGCGTGCAAGTGTTCCAAAGGCTCCTGTTGTACCTTACAAGAGATAGACTTCCTCAAGCATTGATAGCACGGCACAGATGCGGGTCAGAGGAAAAGGGCAGGAGATACTGGATGGGCTCCCGTTTCAAACGATGTGAGATATGTGGGGAAGCTAGTGACGTGTGGGCGCATTGGGCTCAAAGTTGTGCAGGATGTCAGTGGAGCAGAGAGGAGAGTGTCGTAGTAGAAGACTGGGGCTCGTGTATGAGGGAGGACGGAGCGGGATTGCCCTTGATGAAAAGAGTGGTGAAGTTAAAAAAGAATAAAACTTTAGTTCTTTTACCATTTGGTGACGCGTGATTTTATTATTATTATTATTTGAGAGGAAATGTTGTTTTTGAGAGTATTTTTTTTTTCTTTTTGTTTGTTTTCTTCTAGTTATTTATTATGTTTTAATGTCAAAGTGACATAAACGTATTTTTTGCTCTCCCTCCTTTTCGACCTAATACACCGTCGTCTCCGCCGTCGTCTGGTCCCAAGCCCAGGGTGTGAAAGGAGGAGGGTGGTCGGCCTGCCGCGCCGACCAGAATCGGGAAACCGAAGAAACTAGGCAAGAAACCGCATGGATACACGACTTAACCACTTACGAATTAATGCTACCGCATCCGGGGCAGTCGATGCGCCAGCTTTGGGAACCAGGGATGCTGGTGAGAAGTGGACTACTGGCCAAAGACTCAGGTTAATCACACCGAAATCAGAAATGCGAATCGCCGCATGGAATGTGCGAACGGGACATCACGTTGGTCAAAAGGAAATTATCGCCAAGGAATTATTGAAATGCAAAATATCGATCTGGGCATTATCAGAACTGTCACAGGATCTGGGACAATGAAGGTTGACCCACCATCAATCGACGAGACGATGACGCTATTCTATTCTGGTGGCGACAAACGAGAAGCGGGCGTTGGCTTTATGGTTGATCGACGGGCCTCTGCCAGTGTTATCGCATTCCAACCGATATCCGAGCGTCTGGCGGTTATCACTATTGATGGAACGATTAAGACCCATATCGTATCCGTCTACGCCCCAACTGAGACCAGCCCGGACACAAACAAGGATGAATTTTATGCCCAGTTTCAACACACACTGGATACAATACCCCAAACCGAATTAATCGTACTTATGGGCGACTTTAATGCACATACGGGTGCAGATCGAACCGGTTGGGAAGAAACGATGGGAAAATTCGGATACGGGGAAATAAATGACAACGGATTACGCCTCTTATCATTTGCAGCGTCAAACAACTTGATCATCGGCAACAGCATCTTTCGTCACCCCCTCAAACATCAACTCACGTGGCGAAATCCATCCGGCAACGATTCGGCGATGTTGGACTACATTTTGGTCAACACCAGATTCCGATCGACGCTCAAAGATGTACGTGCGATGCGTGGACCCGACTGTGGATCAGACCATTATCTTGTCCGAGTGAAACTACAATTGAAATTACAAAGAGCAAAGAAAAAGGCAACACCATCAGCCAAGAGGAACTGGGCCTGTCTGCGAGACCCTGAAACCAGCCGAAAATTTCAAATCGCATTATCCAGCAAATTTGCAGCACTCACGATACCAGTCGATATCAACATAGAAGAAAAACAACTTTCTGAGTCTATTGTGGGGTGTGCAACGGAGCTATGTCCGTCCATCCGTCGACGGACGCAGCAATGGATCTCGGACGACTGTCTCAATCTAGTCGACCAGCGGAAGCAAATGAAACACGTCGATTTCAAACAATACCGACGATTGAACAAAGAAGTTCGACAGAAAATGAAATTGGAACGGGAAGCTTACTGGAATAACATCGCGGCTGACATGGAAGAAGCAGCGTCAAGGCATGAGTACCGGACGCTGTACCAGACAATCCGACGGTTAAGTGGCAAAACAACATCAACAAATGACAATATCAAAAAATTGGATGGAACTTTCGTGACCTCTCCTCAGGAACGTCTACAGCGGTGGAGAGAATTCTTTCATCAGCTGTACAACCACAATCCGCCAGTAGGTCCAGCACCCGAACTGCCGATTATTGAGCAGCCGATAAATCAGTTTCCCGATACTGAACCAACAATCAATGAGGTGAAGACGGCAATAAAATCCCTGAAAAATGGTAAAGCGCCGGGAGGAGATCAAGTAACTGCCGAAATGATCAAAGCCGGGGGAGACGTCTTATTACATCAACTTCGCGTTCTCACAGTGCATATATGGCATTCAAATTGTGTTCCATCCGTGTGGAAGAAAGCGATTGTTGTGCCTATTTTGAAGAAAGGCGACAGTCGGGAATGCAAGAATTACCGTGGTATTAGCCTCCTCTCGATCGTCGGCAAAGTATTTATGAAAATCATACAATCAAGACTACATAAACATCGAGAGCAAACAAGCCGGGAAGAAAAGCTGGATTTCGACCACATCGAGGATGCATCGATCAGATATTTGCTCTCCGTCAGCTAATGGAAGAAAGAATTCGATGTGGCAAACGAACTGTCATCGTCTTCATCGATTTCAAATCTGCTTTTGATTGCATCGATTGGACAAGCTTGTGGGAAGCCCTGAAGATCGAACACGTGTCACTGAAAATCATTCAACTTCTTCAAGCATCTTACGACGGCTCAACCAGCAATGTTCGTATCCGAAACGACATGTCTGAGGAATTCCCGATTCGAACCGGAGTCCGGCAAGGAGACGTGGCCTCGCCGCTCCTTTTTAACATTGTGATCGACACGATTATGCGAAAAGCGTTTGATGGGCGACGCGGAGTTCGATATGATGACAAAAACTTCCTAACCGATCTGATGTTCGCCGATGACAGTGCGGTTTTCGCCAACACAGATGCCGAAGCAACAGACACCTTGTATGACATTTCCCGCATTGCCCAGTCATACGGACTGAGAATCAATGCGGATAAGACCAAAGTGCTTACAACGGATGGATCTGAAGCCAGAGTTTACCTCGATGGAACCACAATCGAGCAGGTACCACAGTTCAAATATTTGCGATCACTGGTTGTGGAGAAGAAAGTAGCTTCGACAGCCGAAGTTCACAGCCGGATAGGCCAGGCAACAGCAACGTTTGCTTCACTCAAGTGGTGCATATGGAAGCGGACGAATATTACCATCAAAACCAAAATACGCCTATACCGGACGCTGATCCCCCCAATTCTTCTTTATGGATCGGAAACATGGACATTACTCAAACCAGACCTTAACAAGCTCGAGGCCTTCCAAATGCGATGCCTGAGACAGATTCTCTGCGTCTCACTCCTCAACCACCTCCGAAATGAGACAATCAGAGAAAGGTGCGACCAACAGACACCGATTGTTGAGGAAATTCAAAAACGCCGATTACGATGGTTCGGCCACATCTGTAGGATGGGCGACAATCGAGTACCGCACAAACTCCTATGGAAAAAACGACCTCTTGATTGGAGAACACAAAAACAAGCACCGAAGACCACATGGTTGAAACACGTAGAGAACGATTTAAAAAACCAGCGAATAACAACAGCTGAGGCAAGAACCGTTGCAACTGATCGATTAGCATGGAAGCGTATAGTGAATGGAGCACGGAATCTAGCGGCACCAACAGCAGCGTACTGGCTACGAGGTCGACCACCTCTCCATGCGCCGGCTATGGATTAAAGAAGAAGAAGAAGTTATTTATTATTTTTTGTTCTGTCTTAGGTTGGAGCGTGTATGTAATTATTTGGTTAACATAGATGGTAGCACTGTTATATGTAAAACTGTAGTTGTTTTTGCCAATGAAAGGAATCTATATATAGAAATTTCTCTTAACAAAACAGATAATTGGCTTATTTGTGTTACCCTAATCGCTTATTTCCCAATTGAATAAATTACCGTTAATAAATAATGAATCGTTGCATCATGAACATTTTGTCAACCGTGAGCACAGATATAATATAAAGGGTATCTTTTTCGGCTAAGTGCTAATAACTATCTTAGGGCCAATTTCTACACACTTTACCCTATATCATTTTTAAAATAATTTTCTTACTCTTAGTCTCAAAAATATAATACAAGACATAATAATAAAATAAAATATTTAATAAGTTGTTACCAGATTTTAGAATTCGGAAAATCTCGGGAAAATAATCAGAAATCGGATGCATGAGGTCATGTATTGCCAAAAAAAAAATTCTCGGTTTTACGAGACGAGATGAGACGAGAAAAGTATCTTTTACTATTGGTGAAACCATACTATAATTAGTAATTACTGAGATACAATCATATAAACTTATTAAAGGCGAAATGTAGTCTGAATTTATAAATATATTCAACCTGTTCGTAGCTCTATAATATTAAGTATTATTAAGACTACAAAACAAATCCCATGTTGAAACAACTACTTCCCTTGCTAATACCACGCAGGATATTGAATTATACATCAAACATTTGCATGTTATTACTAACCCCAATACACTATCGTGTCACTAACGAGTGCTAGATTTTTATAATAAATAATTGTAGAAAAGTTTATGGCTTCTTTTCAGGTCTTTTATTTTTATTTATGTGCGAGTTTTATTAGAATTTACACGCTCCAACTTTTTTATTAAAAGATAGATCTCGGAACACCTCTGCAGGTTAACCACTTAACTTTAAATACTAATAGATGATCTTAAAAATAATGTTATTTACCTAGCACTCCTTAGTAACACGAAGTATACTGTAGCCTTTTCGCTTTTAATGATAAAAGTATCGTTCACCTGTGGAACCCTATTTACCAAATATAATCATACTTAATTATTAAACTGAATCTTCTTAGATTTTCTAATTTTAATAAATATATCAGTATTGGTCTGAAATACTTAGTAACATTATATGTAATAAGAGAATTTTCGCTGAAAAATTCGAAAATAATATCGTGGCGTAATTATGTAAGGTGCATATAAGTAAATCCTTACAAACGCACAAAAAATTGTAGAAAAGTTTATGGCTTCTTTCCAGGTCTTTTATTTGTATTTATGTGCGAGTTTTATTAGAATCTACACGCTCCAACTTTTTTGTCGCTATTTCCTATGTTTGACCTGCGCATATCGTCACTGAAGTTACAAAAGTGGGTTGTACGCCAAGGGACGAACAGTTTGGGACACCGGAGGCTGAGCTCGATCCCATTCCCTTTTACATTTAAAATACAATTTTAACTTTCCATCCCAAAACAACATTGCATATTATATTTAGTTGTTCAATTGCAAACTACTCAAATTAGACCATTAATACTTTGAAACATTTCTCATTCATTCAATTATCCCATAATACAATTTAACAAACATGAATGAAATATTTTTTTCATCTTCTCTTGTGTCAATTGTGTTTCACTATTTGCCAATTGGCTTTCCCATTTGTCAATCGTTTACGAAATGGGAAAGTTATTTGTTATACAGTGAGGCATAATTGACACAAGGGAAAGACGAAAGAAAAATTAATATTTTCAAAGTTTTTTTTTTTATTTAAAACAATATCAAAATCTATTTATTTCGTTATTTAAGAGAAATAAATTTTAAATTAATTTTAAGAAATAAATGAAATATGTCACAAACCAATACAAGAAACTAAAACTTAAAAACAAAACTGTGAATACAAGTATATTTAAACATGTTTTAGTCGAACATAAACTTCTTCTAAATACAAGGGTTTTATCTCGATTAAGAGATCATACAATGCCCTCTTAAACTTTCTTATAATGTCCATTATCCTGATGGCCAATGGTAAGTGGTTGAAAAGTTTAAAATTGCTGTGGGGTATCTCTCAGTCATCGTCAATATATATATATATATATATATATATATATATATATATATATATATATATATATATATATATATTCTACATTCTCCAACAATTGTCAAGCACAATTCGCCAATGTAAAAAGACGGATATAAAAGTTGTGATGGGAGATTTCAATGCCAAGGTTGGGAAAAGCAGCACTAACTGGGAGACAGTAATGGGAAACTACGGTATAGGGGAAATGAATGAAAATGGAGAATTACTAGCGGACCTCTGCACAAACCACGACTTGCTTATAGGCGGAACAGTTTTTCCACACAAGGAAATACATAAACTGACATGGTGCTCACCGGATGGCAGAACCCAAAATCAGATAGATCATATTTGCATAAGCAAGAAATGGAGAACATCACTGCTTGATGTCCGGAATCACCGTGGAGCCGACGTACATAGCGACCACCACCTTCTCTGTGGACAGTTACGTATTAAACTGATCTCAAACACCAAGCGCCAAGCCACCAGTAAGACAAAGAAAATTTACATCGCAAAACTTCAAGATAAAATGACGGCAAAGGCCTTCGCAGAGGAAGTAGCCAACAGACTGAAGGACAAGACCACAGGGAACAAAGACATTACAGAACGATGGTCAAGCATCGTAGATGCGTTAAGAGGAGCTGGAGACATCCTTGGGTACAAATCCAATGAGAGAAAAGAATGGATATCTGATGCGACTTGGAAATTAATCCAAGACCGCCGAAACTTAAAGCAACAAAGAAACTGTGCTGAAGATAAAGATAAACAAAGGCTATCCCAGATTTACAACGCAGCCGATAAGCAAGTGGGAAAGAGTGCTAGAACTGATAAGAGGAAATGGCTAGTTGATATTGCAACCCGAGCGCAACTAGCTGCTGACAGCATGAACACCAAGGAAACATATCGCCTGACACGAAAGCTCACAAACACAGGCTACCCCTCAGAACGACCAATACGCACGACGAACGGCAAGCTATGCACAACCGAGGCACAGCAAATAACCCGCTGGACAGAACACTTCCAAGAGCTCCTAAACACACCGTTGGAAGAGGTACCACAAAGTCCTATGACACCAAGCGGAAACAGAAGATTTAGAGACGACCCGCCAAGCATAGAGGAGGTGAAGGCCGCCATCAAACACCTTAAAAACGGCAAGGCGCCTGGCGCTGACGAGACATACTCGGAGATGTTTAAAATAGACATAAAGGGAATCACCGAGATTATAACACCTATAATTCGAGAAGCATGGGAAACAGAAGTAATACCATCCACGTGGAAAGTAGGCCTAATTATCAAACTGGCGAAAAAAGGAGACCTGAGTAAATGCTCCAATTGGAGAGGAATAACTCTTCTTAACACCATTAACAAATTAGTTTCCAAAATAATTCACGACCGGATCAGCAATGTGGTTGAACCGACACTACGCAAGGAGCAAGCGGGATTCAGGCCTGGCAGGTCCTGTACCGACCAGATAAACACCCTCAGAATCATCGTTGAACAGTCGGTCGAGTGGCAGTCACCACTATATCTACTGTTCATCGACTTCAAGCAAGCGTTCGATAGTGTGGACAGGGAATTTATGTGGATAATACTAGCCAGCTACGGGGTGCCTACAAAGTACATAAACATAATCAAATTACTATACAAAGAAGCAAGCTGCATGGTAATCCACCAAGGACAACGCGGCACACCTTTCACAGTGCATTCGGGAGTAAAACAAGGATGCACGCTCTCCCCACTTCTGTTTACCATAGTCTTAGACTGGGTCATGAAGAAAGCAAATAAAAAAACAAGGGGAATTCGATGGACGCTCGTGAGGCATTTAGAAGACCTAGATTTTGCCGATGATATCTGTCTCCTGTCCCACACGAAAGTAGATATTGAAAAAAAGTTGGAGGCTCTCAAACAGTACGCAATGCAGGTGGGAATGAAAATCAATGTCGATAAAACCAAGCTGATAAAGATCAATGCGACAGCCCCCTGCAACCTGGAGATAGATGGCAGGCAAGTACAGGTAGTAGATAGTTTTTGCTACCTTGGAAGCCTTATTTCACAGGATGGTGGTGCTGATAAAGACGTAAAACAACGGATACAGAAGGCGCGACAGGCATTCGGAATGCTTAACAATCTGTGGAACTCAACAAAAACTTCCCGTAACTTAAAGCTCCAAATTTTCAAATCTAATGTAGTATCAGTTCTTCTTTACGGTAGCGAAACGTGGAAAGTGACTACCACCAGAGTATCACAACTTCAGGTATTCACGAACAAGTGTCTGAGAAGAATACTTAAAATATTTTGGCCCAATACTATAGCAAATATTGAACTTTGGAAAAAAGCAAATATGGAGCGTCTTGAAACCCAAATAAGAAGAAGGAAGTGGAAATGGATCGGACACACACTTAGAAGGCCGGAGGGGGATATTGCAAAAGAAGCTCTTAACTGGAACCCCCAAGGTTCAAGAAAGAGAGGCCGCCCAAAAATCACGTGGCGGAGGACAGTCGTACAGGAAGCCAGGGCAAGCGGAAAGGAGTGGCGCGAGGTAAAGGCCCTGGCTCAGAATAGAATCAGATGGAGAGCGTTTGTTGATGCCCTATGCTCCCACGAGGAGTAAAGGAAATGATGATGATGATGATGATTCGATGTTTTGAAGTTTACATTCACTTCTTCTTCTTCTTCCTTTGGCTCTACAACCCTTTATGGGTTTGGCCTCCTCTACTATTTTATGCCATTCTCCACGATCTTCTGCTGTTCTTTTCCAATTCCTTACTCCTAGTGCTTTTATGTCTTCTTCCACGCTTTCCTTCCATCTTTTACGTGGTCGTTCTCTTGGTCGGCTATTGGTGGGTTTCCATTCCATGATAAGCTTGGTGTTTCGATCTTTTTCCATTCTTTGCACATGGCCTATCCACCTCAGTCTCTGTGCCTTTACATGTTTTACTATGTTGTTGTTTCCAATTAGAGACTCTAGTTCGTGATTCATTCTTATCCTGTATGTTCCGTCCTGTTCCCTTATCGGACCATATACTTTTCTTAATATTTTTCTTTCAAATGTCTTTAGTTCTTCCTCACTTTTTTTAAGGAGGGTCCATGTTTCACAGCCATAAGTAACTACCGGTCGTATTAGGCACTTATATATAGTTATTTTGGATTTGTGACTTAGTAGTTTGCTGGTAAGTAGTTTTCTGTTCGCATAGTAGGTTCTATTTCCTTTTAATATTCGTATCTTTATTTCTTCACTCTCGTCGTTGGTTTGATTTAGTTGAGATCCCAAATAAGTGAAATTTTTAACTTTTTCAAAGCTGTGGTCGCCTACTATGTATCTATCTTCATTTTGTGGTGCAGTTCTGGACATCATCATATATTTTGTTTTTTCTTGATTGACTGTCAGTCCTACTTTCCTTGTCTCTTTTTCGAGGTCCTTAAATAAGTCATTTACTGTATTTGCCATGCGCCCCGTGATTACTATGTCATCTGCATAGGCTCTTTTTGTTTGTCTACTTTTTGATGTTAAGTTTCCCGTTATCTTTAGTTTTTCTATAGCCGCATGTAATGTTAGGTTGAAAAGTAGAGCGGATAGCGCATCACCTTGTCTGACTCCAGACGTAATGGCGAATTTTTCGGTTTTATCGTTTTGTATTACTACTGCCGCTGACGTTCTTTCTAATGTTAGTTTAATTAGATTGACAATCTTTTTTGGTATGCGCATATGTATTAAGTTCAGGTATAACTTATTTCTATTGACTGAATCGAAGGCTTGTTGAAAATCAATGTAAAAGCAGTGTATGTCAAAATTGTGTTCGTATCCCTTTTCTAGCAGCAGTCGCATTTGGTGTATTTGATCTGTTGTTGATAGGTTAGGTCGAAATCCACATTGATAGTCAACTAGTATATCTTCTGCATATACGTTCAACCTTTTGTGAATGAGTCATGAAATGATTTTATATGTTACATTTAATATTGTAATTCCTCTGTAATTTTTACAATCTCTTTTGCTTCCTTTCTTGTGAATAGGATGTATAAGGCCTAAATTCCACTCTTCTGGCATTGTTTCTTCCTCCCAGATTCGTTTGGTTAATTGGTGGATACGGGCCCACAGTTCTGGACCTCCTGCCTTTAGTAGCTCTGCTCTAATGTTATCGCTACCAGGCGCCTTGTTATTATTAAAGGCAATTATGATCTCAGTTGTTTCTTCCAGTGTCGGTGTTTCAACTTTTGGTTCAGCTATTTTGTACTGAGTTAGTTCTTCTTCTGAGTTTGTTTCATTTTTATTATTAAGCAGGTCGCAGAAATATTCCTGCCATCGTTTCAGGACGTCTGATTTCTTTGTTAGGATCGTTCCATTTTTGTCGTCGCACAACATTTCTTTCGCTTTGTACTCTGAAGAATGTAGTTTTATTTCTCGGTAGAACTTTTTGTAATTTTTTCTGTTATTGCTCTCGTCTATTTCTTCTATTTCCTTGTTATAGTATTCTCTTTCTTCGACACGTTCGGTATGCTTCTGTTCTTTTTCTTTCATAGTCTTTCCTTTGGCTTCTCGATTCACGCTGGAGGCACTTGTTTCTTGCTTCATCTTTTATGTCTATCTTCTTCCTGCACTCCTCGTCAAACCATTCTTCGTTTCGTATTTTTTGCTTTTCTCCTATCTTTTCAGCTCCTTTTAGAATACTATCTCTGATGTGTCTCCATTCATTCTCCACATCGTCTTCGCTTGGGTTTTTACGTAGGTGTTCCAGTATTGTTTCTTGATATTCTCTTTTTCCCTTTTCACTTTTCAGTTTTTCCACATTCCACTTCTTTGGTTTATCTCCTCCGCGTTTTTGTATGTTGCTTATTCTCTGTCTTACAGTTGCTATTACCAAGAAGTGGTCGGAATCGCAGTTAATTCCTCTGAACGAGCGTACATCTCTTATATTTGATGTCCATCTTCTTGATACTGCGACATGATCGATTTGGTTACATTTTCTCGTGCCCGGAATTTTCCATGTTTCTTTATGTAGGCGCTTGTGCGGAAAGAGTGTACTACTTAATATCAAATTTTGCATTTCTGCTAGGTGGCATAATGTCTCTCCGTTTGGGCTTGTTTCTGCGTGCAAGCTGTGTCGTCCAGCAACACTCCTGTACCTCTGTTCTTGTCCTATCTTTGCATTAAAATCTCCCATAAATATCAAGATGTCGTGATTGGGTACTTTGTCGCATTCTTGTTGGATCCCGTCTTAGAACTGGTCGATTATCATTTCGTCTGTTTCTTCCGTTGGAGCGTATGCGTTTAGAATGTTTATATTTGTAAATTTTCCTTTTAAACGGATCTTGCACATTCGTTCGTTGATTGGTTCGAAGTGCATAAGCGTACTTCTCGCTTTCTTAGTTAGTATGAATCCAGTTCCATATGATCCTTGTTTTTCACTCCCGCTATAGTATAGTGAGTATTCTCTTTTTCGAACTTCGCCCTGTCCTTTCCATCTGATTTCTTGCAGGGCTGTTACATCTATATTTTGCTTTATAAGTTTTTCGGCAATCTCCTGCATTTTTCCAGGTCTTAGCATGGTTCGTACATTCCATGTGCTTATTTTCATTTCCAATCTCTTGTCCTTTTTTCGTTGCGTGGTTCGTTGTCGCGGTTCCAGTCCGGTTTTATTTCGTGGAGTTTTCGTAACAAGTTTGTTTTTCCGGTGACGGGGAGTTAACCCGTCGCCCAACCCCATTTCGTAGGGCCATTTCGCCTGCTCTCGTTTGCCCTCATTTCCGCCCTTGTCCATACGGGTTTTCACCGCATCTCAAAGGGTGTCCATGAGGTTACCAGGGATAGCCAAGCGTGGAGGTGAGAGTCAGACTTGGGTAGGAGTGGCTATGCAACTAGTTCATTCCCAATGACTGTTGTGCGGTACGCATGCACTACCCCCTTGAACCCCCTTTGTTTACATTCACTTACATGAAGTAAAATATCGATGTCGAAAACATCGATGTTTATGAGCGATATATCGATATTATTTCGATGTTTTGAAAACAAAAACACATAGGAATGTTCAAAATGTTTATTAGTTAATTATTTCGCAAAATAGAGTTTAAAAATAATAATTTTGACAATCTTGTGCCTAGTAAGCGGTTTCTTCCTTGAGTAATCGTAGCCCCAGCTTCTGAAAACAGCCGCTCACTGGGCACCGACGTTGCTACGATAGGCAAATGTATCATCGCCAGTTTATACAACCCAGGAAATAAACCTTTGATGTCATCCCACATTTCTAAAGCATCTGCTTTTATAGGAGTTACAGGAGACGACATAAACATGTGAAATTCTGATTCTGCTTTTGTTTTATTTTGTATGTTGTTGTGTGTTAATTGTTTGTGGTAACTCCATATGTCACGTTCGGATTCATTATTTTCATCCCTTCCAGATTTGTCAGAAGAATCAATTAGTAAAACTGATGCTTGCATATTAGTTAAGTAATTATTTATATAACTGATGACTTTATTCTTAGCAGTCTCATCTTTGAAATGAATGAGTTTGAAGCGTGGATCTAGAGCGGTTGCGATAGCCAGGAAAGAGCAATGTTGTAGTTTATCAAAGCGTTTTGATACCTCTTTTTCAATTTCTGCTTTTAATGAAACCGTGCTTTCAAATGTTGGTGAGAATTTTTCTAACATGCCCTGCAGACACCTTACAAGTGGAATAACCTTACTTACTGTAACATAATTTTCGGCAGAAATTTCTTTAGTTAATCTTTGAAAGGGCTGTAAAAGTTGTACCATTTTGCGCAGACAGCCCACTTCATTAGAAGTTATCATTGTTGGAGCATCAGAACGGCATAAAAATATTGCACCGATCGTTGAAATTAGCTCCATAAAACGTTCCAAGATATAATACGTTGAATTCCACCGAGTGCGAACGTCAAGTATTCCATCTTGCCAGACTCTCTTTGCTTTTTCCGCAATTCGTCACTGGCATTGACACTACGTTTTATGAATTTTACAATCTCGCGCGCTTTGCTGACGATCATTGATGCAGTTTTAGCTTTATCCAATGAGTTTGTGACTAAAACAATTACTAAACAGTGACTAAACTAAATTCAATGCGTGGGCGAAGCACGGTATTATTTTTTTTCATCAAACATGTCTCTATTTACCTTCATAACCGTGCTGTCATTGTCAGTAACTACAGCAGTAACTGCATGGGTAGTAATATTCCATTCGTCGAAGATATCTGAAAGTCTGTTTTGTATGTACTCTGCTGTATGTCTTTCGAACAATTCAAAGACTCCCAAAGTTCCACTCATAAGTTTGGATTTTTTTAACAAATGGATGGTGACTCCAACAAAGGACTTGTTCTGCATCGTCTCTGTCGATATGTCATATGTAATACAGTAATGTTCTGCTACTTTGAAGTATTTTTTTTTAATTTCTGCCATAGCCTCTTATTTTTCATCTATACGTTTTTTTAACGTCTCTCTAGAAGGAATTTTGTAGAAGGGTACCAGTTCCTTTATTAACTGTGTAAATCCGTTTCCTTCCACAATTGAAAATGGTTTATGGTTCATAATAATAATGAAACTATTGCTTCAGTTATTTTTTTATATTTGTTATAACCTTCAACATTTGTTATACTTCTAATATTACTGAACAATTCCTTGATATTTTGTTGAGCGTTTTGTTGAGTATCAGTTGAGTTCAGTAGAGTATCCTTGATCTTAACTTTGGAACTGCAACCAGATGAGCTAGCTTGTTTCTGAGAAATATCCTTAGAATAATCACCATCCATTCCATCAATAACAGGTTGATGATTTTGAACCTCCTTGTTTGTCTCGTCACTGTAATTTGGTTTTTTTTTACTGGCTCCTCTGCTATTAACTCTTGAACAACATCTACGTGTAATTTCTCCAGATGACCCCGAAGATTAGTGGTATTTCCTGATGTTTTCAGGCATTTATTGCAAAATTTGCAAATTGCAGAAATAGGAGAAAATATATTTGAATCGGTTTTTGCGACTTGGTTGGAAGGCCTTTCCTCTGCCATAAGGTCTATCGGCGGGACTGTCGCTATAACTTGCAGCGCAACGTTGGACACTGTGCGTTAGGCACAGCATATG
The DNA here is from genome assembly GCA_944588485.1 of Phosphuga atrata. Classification (NCBI taxonomy): domain Eukaryota; kingdom Metazoa; phylum Arthropoda; class Insecta; order Coleoptera; family Silphidae; genus Phosphuga; species Phosphuga atrata. The sequence continues at coordinate 6,662,550 of OX155901.1, forward strand.
CATATGGGCATGGGGCGTTGTGTTCTTATCAAAATGTTACTATTAAAAGCAGTTGTTAGACCATCTGCCCAGGCCGGTGCGGCGTAGAGGAGGATAGAGTTTACGACTTCGCTTAATAGCCTTCTAGTTTTAGTAACAGGGCCCTTCAGTCTTGGCATTAGTTTGCGGAGTGCTGCTCCAGCGCGTTCGGCTTTCATAGCCGCGTTTTGGATGTGTCTACTCCGTTGGTACTATAGCCGTTGGTCAATATGGACGCCGAGGTATTTTAATGTCGGTTTTGCCGAAATCAACCTCCTAGGATGTTTACAGTTACAGCGCCTATTCTCTTGCGATCTATAAGTGCGATGACCTCGGATTTCTCTGGAGCAATTTGCAGTTCGTTGCTTTCCATCCAACGATGAATGGCTTTTACTGCAGTTTCGACCCTGGCTGCCACGGCTTCCTCATTTATGTCCGCGGACACTACAAGGAGGTCGTCGGCGAATGCTACCAGTCTATAGTTTCTAGGTCTAGAACGCCATCCTAGAGAATGTTCCACAGAAGCGGTCCGAGAGCCGACCCCTGCGGGACATCACACTTCCCCCGCCTGGTTGTGTTGTCTATTATTAGGCTGCTGTTCGTGAAGTAGCTTTTAATTGATTCTATTAAATATGTAGATATTTCTTTCCTTCAGCTTGCGTCTACGATTTGCCGCCAGGGCACGGTGTTAAACGCATTCTTAACGTCTAGTGCAACGGCTAGACATACTTTTCTGTGCCTACGTTTAGCCAAGTTGGCATAGTGGGCGATCTTGATAACCTCTTGGATGGCGTCTGTGGTCGACCTCCCCGCTCGAAAACCATATTGTGCTGTTGATAGCCCTCCGTGCAGATCAAGCTCTTGGTTTATCCTGGTGGCTACTATATGCTCGTTTGTCTAAGTTTGCCTAGGGCCTAGGCTGTCTAGTAGGCAGATTGGGCTTAGCGATGAGTGCTTTCCTGGCTTGGGGACTAAAACCAATCTGGCCTCCTTCCATCTACCTGGTATGTTTCTACTGCGAATGACCGAGTTGAACATGTTTGCAAAAGTCTCTGTATGAAGGAGGGCAGCCAGTCTTACGACTTCCGGTGGGATGCCATCAGGGCCTGGAGCTTTGTTAGCTTTTATTCTCGCAGTAGCTTCTAAGATTTCTCTAGCCGTGATTTCTGGGGGTTCAGTGTCCACGACTTCTCGGTCCCAGAAAATTGGTTCTTTCTGCGGGAATAATTCGTCGGCTGCTTTAATCTTGCTCGCAGTTGTCAGATAGAACTACATCTGACTAAGATGTTGAATGTATGAACGCATAGTCAGATAGAACTAGATCTGACTATGCATTCATACATTCAACATCCCCAGATCATCTTCTAGATCTGCCACTAGTTTTCGTTTGCCGATTGCAAAGACAAATTTGTTTTGTGGGGCAATGTGTAAAGCTGCTAACGAAGCATTTCAAGATATATTTCAAGACGAATGTTTATTCATTTATTTTTGATCATTTGTACAGTTTCGATATTATTTTCTCTCTCTTTCTTCACTGGCTTTGCAGTTTTGGTCCCCGGTTTTTTCCTCCGTTCTTCCTTATACATCGCTTCCTTATTCATTCGCTTTTATTATTGTTCTACTATTAGGGTTTGTTCTTTTGCACAAGTATTAGCGTCTAAGATCTTTACGGAAGCGCCAAAAATTTCGCTTGAACCAAATTTAGCGGGCCATAACTCGCGAAGGAAAATAGCTAGCAAAATATAATTCGCACATTTGTTATCGCGAGGAAAAATACTTTTAGGAACATTTTTACATTTTGCTGTTTGCTTTTGCTGTCTATGAATAACGATTTTGGAACACATTTGGAACACCTTGATTTTGGAACACATTACTTTCCAAATTCTTCTCAAACAACAAAATATCTTGAAATTTTTCTCGATATTATCAATTTTAGCAGGCCGTATCTCGTGAAGGGCAATCAGCAGGAAAATTACTTTCAGGAACATGTTTACATTTTGCTGTAACTCTATAAATACCGATTTTGGAACACTTTTGGAACACCTTGACTTTTGAAGACATCACCAAACTCTTCTCAAACGCCAAAATTTCTTGAAATTTTATCAACTTTAGCAGGCCGTATCTCGTGAAGGGTAATAGTTAGCAAAATCTAAATTGCATATTTGCAATCGGCAGGTAAAGTACTTTCAGCAACATTGTTATATTTGGCCGTAACTCCTTAAATAATGATTTTAAAACGCAATTGGAACACCTTGATTTTTGAACATATCACTTTCCAAACTCTTCTCAATCGCCAAAATATCTTGAAATTTCGCTCGATTTTATCAATTCTCGAAGACCGTATAATTCTAAAAACCGCATAAGTCACACAATTAGAATTTTTCAGGAATCAATAAAAACTGAATTATTTACAGATAAACGAGTTTTAAATGACTTTTTTGTGCTCAGTATAGTGTTACTTGAAGAGGAAGGCATGTATTGACTGATGTGATTTATACCCAGAATACGCATCATAAGGAAGCGTTTACAGCAAAAAAGCATGTTACAAAAAAATGTGACTTTTGTGGTTTTTGAAATGACCGATTCATTTACAATAATTATAAACACTAAATAACATAATAACATCAGATTCGCGAAGCTTCAACTTACTATAACTTGTTGGAGTGACTGTAGCTCGAGTTGACTGGGTGAACTTATAGACTGAACTGTTCCGGTGAACTTCGACTGAAGTGAAGTGATCGACTTGACGTGTGAATGATCGACTTGACGGTGAATCATCGACTGACTTGCTTTTCGGTGGTGCGCGTATTTATATGTCCCTTCAGGTATCTGGACCCGTTTTATTGGTGATAGTTTTCTTCTTTACTTTTATAAACTAATCTTTCTTCGTAAACGTATCGTTCGAATATTGTAATAATAATCCTACCATAAAACACAAATATTAAATCTTTTAGAAATCACTGCAATGGCCCTGTCATAAAATATTCAACGAAATATTTATGAAAACCGTTTGGGTGATTACAGTATTAACCCTATAATAAAACAGATAAAAAATTTCTAGAAATTGTTCGGGGATTATAGCAACGACCTTATCGTAAAAGTAATTTATAATTTCTAAGAAAATATCGTTCATAAAACATCGTTCATAGAAGAATCGATGTATCGTCGATGTTAGGAGTTCTAACATCGGTGTTAAAACATCGATGTTTATGAACGATACATCGATGTTTTAAAACATCGATGTATCGTTTGCATCCCATATTTATGCACGCAACCATCAATGTGTATTAAATGTTTGTTTAAAAAAATAAGCAAAATATTTCAGGTAGATCTAAATTTTATAAATATATTTCCAGTACACTTTTATATAAAAAACCTACTTTATTGAATAAATATTTGGTAAAAAAAAACTTTAAAACATATTTGGTGTTGACAGAAACGATCTTTCCCTAACATAAAATTATGTTCCAGGATATTAAATTCTCTCTGATATTTACATAAATGTCAATGATACGCAAAATCTATTTACAAACCTCAGACACATCAAACACAATTTTAATCCGCAATAAATCAGATTTTTAACGATTATATTTGCGAAATATTTAGAAAACACATTTAAATTTTTGCTTGGAAAAATAAACCTTGGAAGTTTTATATAGACGATTCACACTTGAAGAGGAAATGACGTTTATAGCAAACAAAACATATTTAGAGGGCGTAGCCAAAAACTTCTGTTAGGCATAAATCTTGCGAATTGGACTATATATTTGCATACTTATCTTACATCAAATAACAAAACAATAAAATTTAATATGTTGCTTTGCTTTTACAAATCATTATGTTCTACATAGATACAAGTAAGTCATAATGAAACATTAAATATTATAATTAGATACAAAAATTAAATATATTTACTTTACTTTATGTTATCGTATAAAGCAGGGCTTCTTAAAGTTTTTTCATTCATGAACCCATTTCTGATTGTTGTAAAATTGTATTTATTATAGTTACAAAAATTATATATTTACCTATTTTTCATTAAAACAACAAATTTTGCTATAATATTCGAGTCTTAGTTAATATTCGCGCAGTCGTTAAGTGATTAAGTAATCAAATATAAAAGGAAAAATTTTATATGAGACGGATAATTTAATGAGACGGATGTGCTTGTTTTTTACTGCATAACAAACTAAATCTTGGTGCAATATTTGATACTAATGGACGTAAAATATCTTCAAGATTTTTTGTCCATGAACGATATTAGAATTTGATATTGAAAACTATTTTATTTACTCCTCAGGGAAACACTATTATTGGAACGGTAACTTCGTAGGGAGGAGTTTTTTTGTGTTAAAACAATATTACGATTTACTCATCGACGTTTCGGCTTTATTAATTTAGGCCTTTACAGGATGCTAGAACGGAACAATATTTGTTTATTTTATTAATTCTTAAATAATGTATTACGCTTACCTATAGTCTAAAACTAAAAATTATTGATAACATTAAAAACTATAAATTAAAAAGTTAAAACTTAAAACCATGTTTCTTATAGATGTGATAGAGTCATCATTAAATGTGAGTTAGCAACCAAAATTCCTTCTAATATCTTAACATAATTTACGGAACTTCATTGTATATATTATTTATTATTTATTTATTTATTAACCTACTGGCATATAGAAACCACATACAAAAAAAAATATAAATTTAAAAATAAAAATACAATAATATCACAAAACACAAAATAAACTCCAATTTCCTTTATAAGACACCTTCTCTGTTACCAGTTTGCTCTTTCCATCTTTTTATTCGTCTCAGCAGTTTCAGACCCTTTCCGCTATCATTCATACATTCCTCCCATTTCTTTCCTTCCCGCCTCTCTCCCTCATTCCATTCACCCCTTGTACACTCTTCCATCCAATGCTCCCAAGTATCCTTTGCTGTCCCACAAACACTACACTTTCTATGCTCCTCACTCATCCAGTATCTTCTTCCACGCTCCTCACATCCACACCTATACCTATATGCATCGTCCTCTTGATTTACACTTAAATAGGTTGGTAACCGCCCATGTACCTGTATCTTTACGTACCCTTTATGAAAATTACTACTTTCTATTTTGCTTTGCCGCTCCTGTAGGTCCACTTCTTGCAAACGTTCTACCAACCTATCGGCCCACCCTGCCCTTTCCTGCTTTAGCGTTTCGAGCCCCTCACCAGATATACCACCTCTTTCATACAATTTCCTCTTATTCTTACCCCAGTCACTCCCTTTCATACCGCCTGCTCCCACTCGATTTACCATTCTAAAAACCTCTTTTATTAACCTTTCATCTCCCATTTCACTCACCTTATATTCATACCTTATGACCTTTCTTGCAGCCAAGACTGCCACCTTGCACGCATTCACCTCCTGGAGGACAATGTAACTAGGTGTCGACCTATCAAGCTTCAGGATTTTTTTGAAAAACTTTAACTGGACTCTCTCTATCCTTTCCTCCTCTCTCGTCCCCCAGACTTCTGCGCCATACAATAAAATGCTTCTGGCACACACCTTCCACACCGTCTCAGCCGCCCTGAAGTTACCTTCGAATTTATTTCTCCATTTATTCCAGACTCGCCCAGCTGCAACCCACGCTTTCTTCGCTACATACTCCACATGTTCTCTATTGCTGCCTCCATTTCCAAATACATACCCTAGATACTTAAACCTTTGCACCTCCTCGATTTCCCTCCCTCTCCATTCAAACCTCTCTTTCTTGAACTTCCCACCTCTTTTGAACCAAATCCATTTAGTTTTTCCCACATTCACACTCAAATCTCTCCTTTCAAAAAACCCTCTCACCCTTTCAATTACCTCTCTCAATTCCCCAGCTGTCTTGGCAAATACAACTACATCATCAGCGTATGCTAAACTCCACACCTTTGTTCTCCCTACCACCACTTCTGCAGCTTGTCCGTCTGCCAAAACTCAGTGGACTCATGGCTCAATGGACATCCCTGCCTCAGGCCCTTTTTTATCTCGAAATATTCTGTTACACACTCATTCACCCTGATCTTACACACCGTTTCCCTATACACCTCCCTTACATTCCTCCTCACCCTCTCCGAAATACCCTTTTTAACCAAACATTCATACAATCTCCCTCTATCTACGGAATCATACGCTGCTTTCAGGTCGATAAAAAGAGCAAAAAGGCTGCCAGATCTAATTTCCTGATCAATTATAAATCTAAGTGTTATGAGTTGTTCGACTGTGCCTCTTCCCTCTCTGAATCCTGCTTGCACCTCTGGTATTAACTGCTTTTCCTCTGCCTCTTTTCTCAACCGCCCCTCTAGAATCTTGGCGAACATTTTGTAGGAAGAGTTCATCAGCATGATCCCCCTGTAATTCTCCACCCTTTCCTTGTCCCCATTTTTGTGGATTGGCTGTATTATCCCCTCTTTCCAGCTCTCTGGGAAACCCTTTGTCCCTTTCCATATCTTGTTGAACTCCTCCGTAAGCTTGTCGATACATTTATCTGGTACTAACTTCCACGCTTCATTTCCAACTCCGTCCGGTCCCGCCGCTTTCTTCTGCTTTAAGGCTGCAATTACCTGGTGTACTTCCCTGGCAGTAATTTCTTCTTCACCTACTTCTTCAACAGTCTGTTCCCTTCTGACACTGACTTTCCCTCGATCCACCGTTATCTCCACTCCTTCCAATAGAACCATATAGTGCCTTAACCAGGTTTCCTTAGGTATACTGTCTGGAATTCGCTCCTTCCTTCCGCTCTTCTCCTTTAAATATTTCCACAGCTGCGCTTCAGTTTTAATCTCCAGTATTCGTTGTCTCTCTCTTCGCTCCCACATTTCTTTATTTCTCCTCTCCAGGTTTCGTAAGTCCGCTCTCGTACTTAACCACAGTTCCTTGTCACCGGTACCCTCTCTCCACCTTCTCGTCACCTCTCTATATTTTTGTTTCTCCCTTATGAATTCCTTATCCGCCCATAATCTTCCCACTGTTCCTTCTGTGACTCCTGACCATTGCTGTTTCCATTTCATCGGTTATCATATCTATATCTTTTAAATTATCCCAGTCTATTGCCTCCATTCTTAATTTAAACAGCTCTGTCACACCGCTATCCCACCTGGTAACCCATTTTTCTTTCCTGGACCCCTCTTCTACCTGCTGCTTTAACGTGATCAGTATGGGCATATGGTCAGATTCACCTTTCACTCCGATCTCCATCTCTCTAATTTCTTGCCTCGCGGAGTCGTTAACAACTGCAATGTCTATCACCGACACCCCCCCAGCACTCCCAAACGTATACTGTCCCTCCCAGTCCCCTTCCACACACCCGTTCAAGACATCCCATTGCCAATCCCTTACCCACTCTGCCAATTCTTTTCCTTCCGCATTCCTCGTTTTGTCCTTAGATTTCCTTCGTAGTACTTTGCCAGCTCTATCCACCGTGTTGAACTGCTCCTCTCCTATCCTCACATTCCAATCACCTCCTAGCAGCAAGTTTGTCGATGCCGTACCTTCTATATTACACCTTATGCACTCTTTAATTCTTTCCAGTCCCTTATTGTTATACACCGTGGCTATCTGCCACCAGCCTCCCTTCAGCTCTACCTCCCTGAAAACTATACCCTCCACCTCTTGCTGTAATATCTACTTGATCCCTGTTACTATCCCCCCCTTTGCCCTTCCGTAGCCACTCTCCCTCAGGGCCGGTTGCATCTTCTATTTGTACTCCTTGGGAAGTCTCTCTTTACAGTTCTCCCATTCTTTTTTTTGGACCCAGGACTCCACTAGTCCAATTATTTCGAATCCCTTCAAGAAGGCTATGAAAGAGCCGTCCTCCCTTTCCAGTTTTTTCCTAAGCCCAGCCACATTCCAAAATAATATCTTAACATTTTCCCTTTCCGATCCGTCCTTGTGTTTCTGTCCCTTTCTTCTTTGGTCCCTTACTCGTTTTTTTCCCCTTCGGACCAAGGTACCCATTTCCCGTCTATTTCAACTCTTTTGTAGCCTACTTTGACCCGATGACCCCTTTCCTTGAGCTCCTTTGCCTTCCTTAATAACTCCCTCTGGATTCCCTGCTCCTTCGGGGTGAAATCGTCTTGTATAAAAATATTTGTTCCTTTTAGCTTGTGCATATTTATCATTATCTCCCTTTTTGCCTCCCAACATTCTAGCTTTAACAAAATTGGGCCTTTGTTCCCTCCTTTAGAGCCGAGCTGGTATGCATTCACGAAACCCTCGTTAATTCCTAACCTTTCCATAAACGTTTTCTTTGCCTCTTCTCGCCATGTTTCTCCTTCAATTCCGTAAATTACGATGTTATTTCTTATCTCCCTCCTTAATCTCCTCTCTTCAATATCCTTTAGGCTAATCAGTTCTTCCCTCAGCGCTTGTCGTTCCTCCTCCCACCTACTGTCGGTTCTTTCCTTCTCCTCCTTAACTGATTCCGCTGCATCCTCCAGCTTCGACATCCTATTCTTTATTTCCTTGTTCTCATCCCTTATTGCCCTCAGCTCCGATAACAATTCTTTTCTCCAGTCCTTTTCTACTTCTTCCTCCTCCTTCTGTCTCTTCACCACTCTTTCCAGCTTTTCCTCCAGCCTTCTGTTTTCCCTTCTCATTTCCTCCAGCTTTCCGTCTACTGCTGTGAACTCCTTTTTAATTTCTTTTAATTCCTGTAGAATTCTATTGTATATAGGCTGCACACCTTCTTTTTGTGACAACACACACACAACACAAATTTATATAACTCATCAATATTACAAATTACTAAAATCTAATCAATATGTGTTGGATTAATCAGATTAGTGTATATGTCGCGGGGAAATGGTAAAATTAGAGATTTGATCAAATCCCTAAGGGATTTGATCAAATCACGGAAGATGTTAAAATAAAAATTCTGTCGGTCATTTCCCTAAATAAAGTTAGTGATTTGATCAAATCCCTGAACTGTTTTAGTGAAATGATGAAATAAAGTAAGTCAGGACGCGCACGGTTCTACGGTTCGCTTTTTACCACACCCATTTATCTCACCGCTCGCAACCGGCGACCGTACCGTCATATAAGTAGCGCCCAAACATCACGCGAGGAAGGTTATATTTATATTATTGTTTTCTATATTTCGAGTTTTATCAAGTACCTACAGTAGAAAAATGGGTTCAGATATAGGAAAAAATCAAACACTGACCGAATTAAATTCAAATTGTGAACAGAACAGTTTAATGAAACTACCAAGTCGTTTTTGAACAAACGGCATGCTACAGAAAAACCTTTGTGGACTCGTGAAAGAATAGAAGAAGCTACCACAGTCGTTGAACAATTTAAATTAGCACTGCAACGGACACATAAACAGTACTATTATGGAAGAAAATACGATGTTATGGAAGTAGGTACTAAAAAATCTTTGATTTTGAAGAGAAAGTTTGACTCCGATGCAGTTGTGAAAATAGTGCCAATGGAAAAATTTTACCACATACTCCGGGAAACGCATCAGTCATCTGGTCACGGAGGAAGAGATAAAATGCTGTACAGTTTGAAGTCGAAATACCTAATACCTACTTCAGTTGTACTGGAATTTCTAAAACTGTGCACGGTATGTCAGTCTAAAAAAAAATCCAAGAAAAGGAATCGTTGGTTGTCCAATTGTATCTAGCGACTTCAATCATCGTGACCAAGTCGTTTTAGTTGACTTACAGTCGACCCCAGATAGAAACTACAAATGGTTATTAAACTATCAGGACCACGCGACGAAATTCGATTTTCTTCGACTGTTGACTTCAAAAAGAGCTGCTGAAGTAGCAATGGAGCTATTAAAAATATTTTTGGAAGTAGGTTGTCCTCATATACTACAAAGCGATAACTGCCGTGAGTTTACGGCTGCTGTCATACAAGAATTAACAAGTTTGTGGCCAACGTGCAAAATTGTAAATGGTAGGCCTAGACATCCAGCTAGTCAAGGATCTGTTGAGCGATATCAAGATATTGAAGCTATGTTACGTGCTTCGCTTATTGACAATAATACAAACAAATGGGCCATAGGTTGTTACTTTGTTCAATTCCAGAAGAATTCCTCTTTTCATCGGACCATTAAACGATCACCTTACCAAGCTTTATTTGGAACAGAACCAAAAACAGGACCACAATCTAGTCATATTTCAAAAGAGTTGCTTGAAAAACTTGTTACTGAAGAGGACTTGGATCTACTTCTTAATCCGCAGGACTATGACATTATTTTAACAACAGAAGACTTACCAGCAGCTGCCTTAGAGAACAACAACGACGCTTCACTTACTAGACTTACCAGCAGCTGCCTTAGAGAACAACAACGACGCTTCAACTTCAAAAGATCAATAGTTATATACCTAATAGTTAAATCAACCAACAATAATATTTCAATATCACACGATCTACCAGAAACTGAATCAATTTCTTGATCGACAACAAGACAACTCGAACCAGTTAATAACTCTACTTCAACTTCTGCTTCAACAGTTAAAACATCTGTAGTGTTACTTGCAACAGAAGGGAAAGCAGCTGTTAGTGACAATAAAGCATGTTGTCTTGTTTGTGAAATGGGATATACTGGAGCCTATTCATGTGAGATTTGTAAAAATCCGGTGCACGCAATATGTGGGAATAGAGTAGGAGAAGAAGGATATCGATCGAAAATGCTATGCTATTTGTGCCAAAAAGAAGAGAGCACCAAAGTTCAAAGGGAAAATGCTGCAAAACACCTGAAAATATCAGCTGAAAAAATTAAAGAAGTTTCTTTGAAGAAATTTAAAGACGTTTTAGTGGATTCCACAGTTTTAGTGTATGTACCTAAGGTAGATAGAGGCCCATTAGATGGAGATAACATTATAGGGATTGTATTAGATATAAAAAATAATTTATACCAAATTGGTACCTCAGTAGGGATTATAAAGGAGTGGCTACCTAGAAACGCTCTTCAAATAGCTACTACAACATTTACCGAAACAGTTCCACAGACTAACCTAAGTCTGGTTATTTGGAGGTCAAGGAATTAAGAAGTGTTCCTGTAGCCAATCCAAAATACAATGCCAAACAAAAAAATGTGCCTGTAAAAAAAGTAACGTACTTTGTAACTCGAGGTGCCACAAGTCAACAACATGTTTTAATAAAAATGATTGAACATTATTATTTATGAATATTGTTCATTTCAAAAACAACATGTCATTTTTTTCAAATTTAAGTTTTAATTTTGAACCGCATCTACGGAATTATTTACATCTTCTGTATAAAAACCACACAAGTTTCAGACACATTAATTTTATCAATAATAATATGGTGTTATGGAAGTTGAAAGGCTTTTACACAGAAGATGTAAATACGCCCGTAGATGCGGCTCAAAGTAAAAACTCAAATTTGAAAAAACATGAATTATTTGGTTTTGTAATGAACGATTCATTACATTCACTAAAGATGTTTAAAATTTTAATAAGAACATTCTCTTTTTTTGTTCCTTTTTTCTATTTGTTTAGTTAATTACTTTCGAATAAATAATATAATTTGTGTTTCAGTGACTATTGTTTTATTACCTACGCAACTATGAGTATAGCTTCAACTATGGAGTCTTGTTAGTCAACGGACATTTATATGTTATTGTAACTATCAAATAAAAATTTTATTTCGTTAGTGAAATAAAACTTTTTTTTGTTACTGGTGTCTGTCATGTTGACAAATTGACTAATGTTTATTAAATATGAATAAAATTTAACAAAAATCCATGGCAACTATACCTAACAATTGACGTAAATAATTTCAACGTTTACATGCTGTGAAAACTACAGAAATAAATTAAATTTAAAAACTATTGCAAGAAAAAAAAATTATTTGGATATAACGTGGATTATGAGGATGTGAATGTCGGGCAACTTACTATTACTTACTGCACGTTGCCCTCAATAATTAACATCATCATAATTTTCTTGATACATAAATAACTATTATTTGATAAATAAAACAATAAACCACTGTTTTATTGATACGTATCCAAGGAATACCTTATAACACAAAATTAATTAAACAACAAGGAATACTTTATAACTTCTTCTTCTTCTTCTGACTCTACAGCCCAGGGTGAGCTTTGGCCTCCTTAACAATCCCCTTCCACCTTTGACGGTCTTCAGCGACACGTGTCCAGTTTCCTACTTGTAGAGTTTCTACATCTTCCTCTACCTTATCTTTCCACCTGGTTCTGGGTCTACCTCTGCTTCTTGAGGTGTTAGGTTGCGCTTTATGGATGGATCTGGGTGCTCTTGCACTCGGCATTCTAATCATGTGGCCCGCCCATCGAAGTCTCTGTGCCTTAATGAATCTTACTATGTCTTCCACCTTCTATTAGTTCTTGAAGTTAGTAGTTCATGCGAATTCTGTATCCTTCTTCCTCTCTCACTGGTCCAAAGATCTTCCGTAAAATCCGTCTTTCAAAAATACGAAGAGAGTTTTTGTCTGCTTCCGACATACTCCAGGATTCAGTTTCATAAGTTAGCACGGGTCTGATCAGGGTTTTATATATTCGCAGTTTTGCTTTACGTGAGATGATTTTTTATTTGAAGAGCTTCAGATGTGAATAATAGCATCGATTCGCAGCTTGGATTCTATATTGTACCCTCAGTGATAGATTATATGTGTTATTGAAAGTTACTCCAAGATATTTGACATTTTGAACTTCTTCAAACCGATGATCATTTATAATGAAGTTCTGAGGGGCCCTTCTTGGGTTAAGACGTGACAGTTTTAGGTATTTTGTTTTATCTGCATGTATTTTCAGGCCGACTTTGCTCGCTTCCTCTTCTATTTTTAAAAACAATTCTGTTGTCCCTAGCCATGATCAGTATGTCGTCCGCGTACGCACATATTTGATATGATTTTGTTATGATATTTCCCTTATTTTCGAGGTTTCCAATTGCATTTTGTAGCGCAAGGTTAAAAAGAACAGCTGACAAGGCATCTCCCTGCCTAACACCGGTTCTTATTTCAAATTCCTTTGATGTTTTGTTTTGGACTGTTACTCTGGCCTTGGATCCATCCATTGTCATCATGGCTAGTTTGGCAAGTTTATGTGGGATACCCATTAGAGCAAGTGCACTTCCTATTTTTGCTCTTTTAATACTGTCGAATGCTTTTTTAAAATCGATTAACAGACATTGCAGGTCGATGTGGTATTCATAACATTTTTCCATTGCTTGACTTAGCACAAACACCTGATCCAGAGTTGATCTACTTTTTCGGAAGCCACATTGATATTCTCCTAATATTTCTTCTGCATACGGTCTTATCCTGTCGAATATCACATTGGAGAGTACCTTATATGCAGTGTTGAGTAGTGTTATTCCCCTGTAATTGTCACAGTTTGTTTTGTCGCCTTTTTGTGGATAGGGCAGATTACCCCAGTTTTCCACCTTTCAGGCATCTGTTCTTCTTTCCATATTTTGCATATTAGTTGGTGCAGTCTTTTATGTGCATCTATTCCGGCCAGTTTTAAGATTTCGGCAGTGATGCCGTCCTCGCCGGGTGCCTTACCATTTTTAAGCTTTTCCATGACTGTTTTGACTTCATCCAATGTAGGTGGTTATAATACTTTATAACACAAAATTGAATAAACGATATTATTTCATAATTTCACTAAAACAGTTCAGGGATTTGATCAAATCACTAACTTTCTTTAGGGAAATGACACAGATTTTTTATTTTAACATCTTCCGTGATTTGATCAAATCCCTTAGGGATTTGATCAAATCTCTTATTTTACCATTTCCCTGCGACATATATACTGATGAAATCCGAAGTGTCCATCTTGTCGTTTATACAATTGTTGGTCCTTTTTATGAACCACATTTCCGAAAATAATCGTTTTTTTTTAATTTTCTTCAAACTGTAAAATTTTGGCATTTTGCAAATCAAATTTGTGGCTAGTAGTTAGGCATGGTTGGTCAATGCTGTCTTAGGCTGTTAGGATTTATTTAATGGTCTGCAATCTAATCTGTGTTGGGCATTGCGGGCTGATAGTCTTTGTTTTGTTTGGCCGACATACGAGGAAGGGCAGTTTGAGCAATTTATTTTGTATATTAGGTTACTGCTATCCAAAGTGGATGTAATGTCTTTTAGTTTCGAGAATAGGTTGCAAATAGTATTTTTGTTGTAAAAGGTCAATTTTGTGCCCTCATTTTCAAACAGTCTCCTAAACTTATAGTTCATTTTTTGGACATTAATGAGCTTTTTGTATATCACTGGTTGGTTGTACATAAGGTTAGATTTAGTGCGGCTGCCCTGTTGTTGCACTCTTCTTACTACATAGGTTGGGTAATTGTTGGCCACAGCCAACTCTCTTATTATTTACTGGTTTTTTTCCTGGAACGAAGGGCGACTAAGTTTAAGGACTCTATTTTTTAGGGCAAACAAACAACCAATCTTTTGATGGAGTGGGTGGTCAGACAGATAATTCCGAAATCTTCCAGAAGTTGTGGGTTTACAATACCAATCAGTTATAATAGATTGGTCGTCCTTAGTAGGGAAAGATAGTTCCTTCTAAAACCTCCTCCTCCTCACACCTCCTCTGACCTTGACCCCTAACCTAACCTTGACCCAGACCCCTAACCTAACCTTGACCTTGGAACTTCCGGTTTAGACTTTCGGTTTCGACTTCCGGTTTCGACTTCCGGTTTCGACTTCCTGTTTCGACTTCCTGTTTCGACTTCCTGTTTCGACTTCCGGTTGCCTGTTTTGACTTCCGGTTTCCGGTTCCGACTTCCGGCCGCCATTTTCGGAACTTCCTGATGCGCGGGAAAATTCAAAAAATAGACGCGATGCGGGGAAATTCAAAATTAGATCCTGTTGAGACAAATGAGGTGTGAAGTTGGTTGCATACATCAATGGGACTAAATACATGAGACTACACCGACGGGGGGGCTAGATCCATGGGACTAAATACATGAGACTAGATAGGCGGGACTAAATACATGAGACTAGATAGACGGGACTAGATACATGGGGCTAGATACATGAGGCCAGACAGACGAAGCTAAATACATGAGACTAGATAGACGAGGCTAGATACATGAGACTAGATAGACGGGGTTAGATACATTGGGCTAGATAGACGGAGCTAGATACATGAGACTAGTTAGAAAGAGACTAGAGAGACTGAACTAAAATATATAAGGGATTGTTTAATTCAACTAAAATATTTGTAAAATTTCTTAAACTTGTCTGTATTAAATAAAGTATTTCAGCAATTAGGTTTAATTTTGAGTGAGAAATGGAATATACTGTTTCTTTTTCAGTTTACGTAATCAGTTTAGTATTTGAACTTGAAGCTTTTAAATGTATGAGAATGAAATAACATCCAATAATTTTTATTACAACTCTTCCACAATAGAAAATGTTTGTGTAACCACAAGTCTAGATAAGACCGAGCGTCTAGCACTGATAACAATCGTGTCTCAACTTGTCTGAACCGGAACTACTACATCGACCGGATGTTTGGTAGCAATAACAACTTCCTGTTATTGTTAAGTTTGTTTGTGGTTAATTTAATAAACACGATAAACATGTTTTTGATTTATCGGTTAGATGCAACTAGTCGTCTAGCGCTGATAACAATTTCTCGTCTCAACTTGTCTGGATCACGTGATACATACGAAGCATTTTGATTGGCTCATTCAAAATCCGTTTGGTTATAAATAGGAGACAAAATACTAATAATGAATTAGTTATATCAACACAATGTCAGTATCAACAGCACCCATGTCAGATTCGGGCATAAGTTCACCTACTTTCTTGGATGACTTACTACAAGATTTCAATGAAGAAAATAAAAGTGAATGTCGGCTCATAAACGAAGTTAGCTACCCAATATCCAAGACATTATCAGCTTCAACTGGATTCAGCGCGGTTAGAGGCTATTACCCCTGTGTTCGTATATTCAACTCCCAAAGAAGTTTCACATTAATTCCAATCGAATGGTTCGCATTAAAAATTGAATGGCATAAGGTGAATACGTTCTTTTCAACATCAGCGATTAAACCCCAAAGAGGAGTTAAAAGGAAGTGCCCCAACTGCAACCCGTTGCTAGAAACTCAAAAGTCAGAGATATCATATACCGAAATAGTACCCGCTTGCGATAGCTTCACCATAACTTTTCACCCATCAGCTAAACGGAATAGAAGCAGATATATCACATTACAAAGCAGAGGGGTTCAATTCGATCTAGATCAAAAGGCAGTATGCAAGTTAGATGGTTTATTTAAATTAATTGATTATCGTTTGGAACGTTTGAAAACATTAAACTTTGCCGATTATTACAACGAGTGGCTGCTGCATTTTATAAACCTACCAAAATATTGTGACATCGCATCAACGCTTGAAAACCTGCTACAAACATCTTCAACTAGCCAGCAGTTTGAAAGCGTAGAATATATGTATGAGATATTGGCGTACAACAAATGTAAATTATTTAAAGATATAGAATCAATCCAACAGTCTAATGGTTAAGATCACCGACGATGCAGTAGAACGGTTAGTACAAAGTAAAGCACGATTGGAACAACACATTAAAAAAATTCAACGATTAAAATTAACAATTAAAAGATATCAAGATGTTAAAAAGTGCTATCAACTTTTTTCTAGAATGTGTATCAATGAATAGGTGTTGTGCTTGCTATAATCAGTATAAACTACATTTAATGACACATATAACATCCAGGGAACTACTACCGATGTGGGATGCGCTTCCATTACATTTTCAAGAAGATGAAGATATAGCCGCCTGCCTACCATGTTACAAACATTACAATCTACCAACTGATGTAGATCATATTGATGGACCCCCACCACCCCGATATAAATGTTATAAATGTATTGATGAAAAAAGATTTTGTAATCTACATTGATTTTTTACTAATTATAATAAAAATAATAATTTAACAATGTATATCGTTTTTCTTAACCATTTTATTCAGTTTCAGGATTACGGGTAAAAATAAAACCAAGTTATTAGTAGAATAAAAATACATATTTATTAATATGCATAAGCAGAATAATCACTATTTTACAATAAGTACATATTTTTTTAAATAACACCTTCGATCCTTTACGACAGCTGATGTTAATTAAGAAGATCATCGTCAAATGTTACTCGATTAGGTCGGCTTCTCTTAAAGCGTTTTCGATAGTTTGAATCTCATAATCCTTGGATTTGTTTCCAAATTGTTGAGACTTTTTTAACAACCATAATTGTTTAACCAACTCGTTGGGATCATTCCATTCAATAAACGGATCAAACGACTTACCGTTTGCAAGTTTTTCATTGAGGTAAGGTATGTTCCCTTCGAAATCATAGTCTGTGAAAAAACTTTCTTCAACTTGTTCTCCCTTATTAATGCAATTTCTTGGAAATCGTGCGGAGATGTTCTGTTTAGATGTTTGAGAATTACTAATATCAAATTGATGTCCCCATAATTCCAGGTAATTTAACAACTCTTTAAATGAGTCAGCTAATATTGAGACGTTTATTCTGTTTTCTTTTATACCCGCCATTAAGTCATTATATAGAGCATGATCTTTAGATATATCTGCTTCAATATCTGTAGCATGTTCTTTAGATACATCTGCTTAATATCTTCAGCCACACTTTTATCCAAACTGTTTTCTTCCATTAAGTCATTGTCTATAACATGATTTTCAGATACTTTCGCTTCCACTTTCTTTACTTTACTTTCAATCAAGCTGTCATCGTTTTCCGATTGTTTCGCTCGCTGTACTTTCTTTAATATTATATCCCTAAATTCTTTCGATTTTTCATTTTCAATTACTAGATCATCATTATCAAGTATTTTGATACGTTTTTCTTTTTGGATTATCTCGACATCTCGCAAATTTCTAAATGCGGCTTCATTAAGAGTGTCTTGCGATTGTTCTTCGAGATCCACCAGCTTACTCATCTTAGCTGCATAATGTTTAGTCGACAAATGGCGATTATATATATATATATATATATATATATATATATATATATATATATATATATATATATATATATATATATATATATATATATATATATATCGCGACGGGAAAAAAATTATTAGAGTACATACCCCATCATAGAAGAAGAAGAGGAACACCAGAAACGACATGGCAAGATAACATCCGGAAGATAATGGAAGAGAGAGCAATTGAGGAGAAACACTGGCGAGATAGAGACCGCTGGCGGTCGAAATGTGGGAAGCGGCAGAGGCCGTAGGAACCCCACCTAAGAAAAAAAACATTTTCTTCGTAATTAGTACACCAAACTACACAGAAATTAGTTAAGAATAATGAATATTTTTTTTCATCGTTGGCCTGTATATTACAATTGGGTATTTGAATCATTTTTTTTTTGTCATAAATCGAAATCTCATATATAAGTTTTATGACAAAACTTTTTTTAGTTTTATTTTTTTCGTAATGAAAAAGTTATAACAAATTGAAAATATATTTTTAAACTCGCGGTACCGAAAACGCACAAATGTACCGTTGTGACGTAAAATATGTATTTCTACCCGCTGCTGACTTTGTTGATACAGTAGTTGTAGTAGACATGTCAAATATGTCAAATATTAAAAGTCAAATATTAAAAGTTATCGTGCTTGTTTCGTACCATCGTGTACTCAAAGAATGTTTTTAAATGTCCCACATTGTTAAACGTCGAAACCAATGGTTTTAACAGTGCGCCGATAAAATTCTAAAACGACGATTTTACAAAGAATGTTTATGTTTGAATGTTAGAATGAAGTTTCACTCTTTCGACTTCACAAACAAATTATTGCGCGTTTGGAGTCACGTGATTATTTTCAAAATGTTATCACTTTTAAATTGTTTATAATTTTTTTTTAAACATTTTTTTTTAACTTTTTCGCATCGCATATGCAAATTATTTATAATAAGGTTTTAAAATACATACAAAAAATCGATATTTTTTTTTATTCAACAACCCAATTGGACCCCCTTATGCAATAAGGAAATTAATGGAAATAACAGGAAAATCACCGTTCTCTCTTCGGATTCACGATATATATATATTTAGATTTAGCACTACTGAAATATTTTACATCAAAACTAGTGTTACTTGACAACAACAACTTAAAAACTAACTTCATTCTAGTCACACAATTCTACTACCAACATAAGTCTTGCCAACCTAAAATATGTATGTGCTGAGTCAATCCCCTTAACACTCCCACTTTAGCTTAGCACATCTCCTTCGTTGATCCTTCTCCTTTCTCGCTTCTTTTCCTGGTTCGGAACAAACGCTGTCTCGGTGCTTCTAGAATGTCGATCTTGGGAGAGACTTTGTAAAAATGTCAGCCTTCTGCTCGCCGGATGAAATGTATTCGAGAGCGAATTCACCAGCCTCGAATCGTTTCCGTATGTAGTTGTAGCGCACATCTATGTGTTTTGTGCGCTTAAGGTACACGGGGTTCTTTATTAGTTGGATTGCGCTCTGGTTGTCTAGGAACAGTGTTGCATCGACCATAGTGTCTGGGAGGTCGTTGATCAGTCTCTTGATCCATATAACCTCCTTCACTGTGTGACAAGCAGCCATGTACTCTGCATCGGTTGTCGAAAGTGCCCCGCTTTGTTGTCGCTGGGAATTCCAGGATATCGTACTGTCTCCGAGCTTTATAACGTATCCCGTGGTCGACCTTCACGTCTCGAGCCTCACGTAATCCGAATCACTGTACGCCCTGAGCTGCATGCCATTTTCTGCTTTGAACCTGAGTCCCTGGTCGGTGGTTCCCTTGAGGTACTTCAATACTCTCTTCACTCCGTTCCAATGAATTTTTGTAGGGTGTTCCATGTATCTACTCAAACGATTTATCGCATAGGTAATATCCGGACGCGTAGCAACAGATAGATACATTAAACTCCCTATAGCTTCTCGGTACGGGGCTCGCGTTCTCTCATTCTCTTCTATAGGGTGTGCTTCCACACATAGCTCTGCATGTGGATCAGCTGGTATTGATACTACATTTGCGTTATCCATCCGAAATCGATTTAATACTTCTTTACAGTACGTTTCCTGGTGCAAGAGAATCGATCCGTCTGTCTCGCGTTGAATTTGCATCTTCAGGAAGACGTTGGCTTCGCTGTGTGTGATTTCGAATTCCTTCTTTAATTCGTCAAGTAGAGCGTCGATTGTCTTCTGATCTTCTGCTACGACGAGTCCGTCATCTATATAGATTGCTAAGATGGGTTTCTTGCCGTCTTTGTTGCTCGCGAACAAGCATGTGTCCGCGCTGTTCGCCTTCAGGTCGAATTTATTAAGAAAATCCGTGAAGCGTCTATTCCAGCAACGGGATGACTGCTTTAGTCCATAGAGGCTGCGATTAAGCTTGCAGACCTTGTCTGTCCCATCTGTATATCCTTCGGGCTGTCTCATGTAGATTATTTCGTCAATTTTTCCGTATAAGAACGCTGTCTTTACGTCAAACTGCTGAATTTTCATCTTCTCCCTCGCGGCTATTGCAAGAACTATCCGTAGCGAATCAAAACGGACTACCGGGCTGAAAGTTTCTTGGTAATCGATACCGTACGTCTGCCGGAAACCACGTGCCACAAGTCTGGCCTTGAATCTGTTCACATTTCCTTTCTCATCGCGTTTCTTCTTGAATGTCCATTTGTTGTCGATTATTTGGCGGCTGTTTGGAAGTCCTACGAGGTCCCACACGTTGTTGCGTTGTAAAGACTGCATCTCCTCGTTCATGGCATCTCGAATTTTCTCGCTTCGTTACTCACGATAGCTTCTGTGGACGTTGAGGGTTCTTGGTCTTCGGCAAAACAAGCGTCGTCGATGTTCAAGTAGTCGTCAAATTTGGCGGGCGGACTCAAACTGATCCGGTCTCGGAGAGTTCTTCTTTCTTGTTGTTCCGCTTGAGGCTCTTGTTCTCTATAGTCAATTTCGACCTCGTGATTCTCATTGTGTTCTGGTTCGAGCATGACCTCAGGCTCCTCATCGTCATTATCCGGTTCCTCGACGTCCTCTGTCCTGTCTTCGCTCGTACCGACCCACGTTTCGATCTTGTTATCATCAATCTCCTCTCTTCGGGGTTCTATCTCTCCTGTAAATACGACGTCCCTTGCTATCTTTATCGTTTCTTCTTTCAGATACCAGATTCTATATCCCTTTGTTTCCTCGTCATATCCTACGAAGATCCCGCGCTGCGCCTTGGCATCCCATTTTCGTCCCTTTTCTCTGGGTATGTGAGAGAATACAATTTCCCCGAAGACGCGTAAGTGCGTTATGTTTGGCTTCCTCTGATGCCAAAGTTCGAAGGGTGTTTTGTCTTTAACACTGCTGGTTCCAGTTCGGTTTAAAATATACGTCACAGTATTCACAGCTTCGGCCCAAAATCGTTTTTCTAGATTCGTTGCATGGAGGATGGTTCGAGCAGCCTCGACAATTGTGCGATTCTCCCTCTCAGCCGAACCGTTCTGCTCAGATCTGTAAGCAACTGTTCTCTGGTGTTTAATTCCATACCGATGAGTGATTTCTTCGACTTCATGATTGATGAACTCTAAGCCATTGTCGGTGCGTAGAACTCGAACACCTCTCGGGTGCTTTTATTATGCAGGTAGGCCGGTAAATGATAGTGTAAGATCTTATGCACATCTGAAAGTATTGCAAACTGTATTCTACTACTTATATTTAACCATTCAGACATGGCTACATACGGGGATACATGTTCCCTTCTACCGAGGTTGTAACAATATCTAATACAACAGTTTTGTATCTTTTGTAACTTATACATATCTCCTTTATTTATACAAGATCCATATGCTGAGATGCAGTAGTTGATTAATGATAAGACTAGTGCTTCACATAACTTAAGTTTCAAGGCTGTTGGTAGAAGATTTTTATGCGGATAGATACATCTTAGACTAAAGTAACATTTTTGACATATAAGTGATACATGTTTGGAAAAAGACAGCTCGGTATCCATTGTTACACCTAAGTTCTTAACTGATTGTTTTACTTCTAATTTATTACCACTAATGTTAATGTTTTTTACAGTTACCATTATTTCTTCACAGGTTTTCTTGGGTCTACATAATAGTACCGCAGACTTAGCTGCATTTAGTCGTAGTCGCTGATTTTGGCACCATACTGAAAGAGAACTTAGATTAGCGTTTAACAACTGCACTTGGGTTTCAACATTATTTTTATCCACTGGCACATATAGTTGTGTGTCGTCAGCATAGCAGTGCGTGGCGACATTCGTGAGGCACGTTGATATGTCACTGGTATAAATTAGAAACAAGATGGGTCCTAGTATGGAGCCCTGTGGTACGTCATTTATTAATTCACGAAAGTTAGAGACACAAGTACCTTGATCACTGTTTATTTGCACTCTTTGCTGTCGTCCGGTTATGTAGCTGTTGATCCAGTTGGTGGCATTGGTGGAAAAGCCGAAGTAACCCAACTTTGAGGCCAGTATGCGATGGCTAATAGTATCAAACGCCCTGGATAGGTCGAGCAGAACTAAAATGGTTCCCTGACTGTTGTCATGGTGTCGTCTGTTACATTCCATATTGCTGTCGAGGTATTGTGGTTTGTTCTAAACCCTGATTGAAATTCGGATAATATGTTTTCTTTGTTCAAATACTCCACAATTTGTTTACAAATAACTTTCTCTAAGATTTTTGATAGTGCTGGTAGCAAGCATATTGGTCTAAGGTCCTTGATGTCGTTAGGGCTAGGGACTTTTGGCAGAGGAATTACGCTGCCTTTTTTACATAGCTTCGGGAATGTGCACTGGTCAATGGAAGAGTTGAGGATGTCTACCAATACATCCACTTATGTTCTGAGATCATATTGATCATCGCAACTGAGATGTTATCAGGGCCTACCGCATTCGTTTTGATAGCTTTTAAGGCATTTTCTACTGTGTCCCGAGACACGTGTGTAAAGGAAAATCTCGCTTCAAGTTGTTTGTAGCAGTGATGGTTATAATACTCCAGGACATCTGCTTCGTTGGTTGGTGGGAGCGTTGCCGACATGACGAAAAAATCATTTATTTCGTTTGGTCTGATTAGGGCATCTGGAATCACAGTATTTTGTTTGTTGTTTATTCCCAGCGCGTTTATCCCGTTCCATATCTTCTGCGAGTCCCCTTTGGCAGTTCGTTGTGTGTACGCTTCATATGCTTTCATTTCTTGTCTAATGGCCTTCGTGAGGTAATTTCTTATTTATACGTAATGTTTCCATGCGCCCTGACTTTTTTTTGTAATTTCTCAAAGCTTTGGTTTTTGACTTTACCATTTCTTTGAGGTTGTAGGTGAACCATTCTGGTACCGGCTTTACTATTTTTACAGGTTTGAGCGGAGCGTGCTTATTAAATAATTGTGTTATCAGTGTGCTTAGTTCTTCAACTTTTTTGGAAACTTCGTCGATGTTATAGATTGCATTCCACGGCATTAAAGCTGCATCATAGAGTAAACAGTCCATATCAACATCTTTCAAATTTCTGCAAAGTTTACTTTGGGGAATATATTTCGGTACGTCAATGTTAAATTTACATGTAATGAGGCTATGGTCGGTCAGAGTTTTGGTGTCGTCGATAGTAATTTCATTCATCCGCTCAACGGTAGAATCAATCAGAAGGTCATTATTGCTAATATATAGATGGTCTATCAGACTGGCACTGGTGTGGCATATTCTGGTGGGTGTGGTAATGATTTGAGTTAAGTCAAAAGGTTCTACCATTATATAAATACTCCGGACACGGTCCTTGCAGGAGATCAATATTGAAGTCACCTGTTACCATTATTCCATTGACTTCCGCCGAAAAACTTGACAGCTGTTCTTCAATTGTCCTTAGGATTTTGTAACTTATGTCCGGCGGTCGGTAGATACCTAGGCCACCTAGGCCAAGGACACCTAGGACACCTAGGCCAAGTTTATATGTGGGTTTGATGGTCACGATGCACCATAGCTGTTCGATTTGTGAGTTTTCAGCCTGTTCTAAAATTTCAAACTTATACATTGATTTCAGGTAGATGGCTATGCCACCACCACGTCTTTTGTTGGAGGTGGTTGAGTCTCTGTCGTTTCTAAGTAGACTGTAGCCCGGGATGGTGATCATTTTGTTATGATCCGATGTTGACAGCCAAGTTTCGGCGACCGATACGATATCAAAATCTCTCTCTATAACAATTTCCAAAAAAGTTTCAAATCCAAATTTAAGTGATCTAATATTTATGTATCCAATATTCAGGAATTTATTTCCGTGACTTTTTGATGAGTAGTTATTTGTTTGTGGTGCTTTCTTATTAGCTATCTTTGTTTGCTATCTCGAGAAGTTGTGGTACTTCTTCTTCTGGCTATCTATTACTTTATTCAGGGTTGAGCAGTTTTTGTTCCAGACTTCGTGATCGGTGGTTAGCTGTAGATTATACTTTTCATTTGCCGCTACACAGTTTACGCATTTCATAGTAGTACTTTTACATTCATTCCGTTCGTGTTTGTCTGAGCATAGAGGACATGCTAATTCGTTTTTGCATTCCTTTGTGATGTGTCCAAATCTATTGCACTTATAACATCTAATTACCCCATAATCCTGGATTATGCGGCATCTATTCCAACCAATGTTAAGTTTCTCTTTCATTATTAGAAGATCGTACACGTAATTATTTATTTCTATAATAATACTAAATTCCTTTTTAATAACTTTCGTTTTAAACAAGATTTTAATTTCTGCCCTATCTTCCTGCAAGTTGTGAGTCGTGTGTGAGTCGTCCAAGCGAGCGGTCGTGCAAGTTGTAGTCAAGTGCTCAAAGTTATTTACAACTACAAATCAAGTGTTTATCATTGTTTAAACAATGGCGAGAGAACTCAGATCTAATGTACCCTCTGCTGGATGTGAGAAAATAATGTCATATCTAACAGGTTGTGAATTTCATAACCTTTTGACTGGCATTATTAAAAAGGAAGTGGAATCACTTACCCATATTTTTGAAGAGCGTATTACACAACTCACTAATGATATTAAAGTTTTGGGCGAACAGAACAAAGAATTGTTACAGTTTATTTCGTCTCGAGACAATAAAGAATCCTTCGACACTTTGCTAAAACCTGTTAGCATCGAGTCAAACAATATTGATGATATTGATAAGTCAGATAAAAGACAGCACGAGAAAGTAAAAAGCAATCTAAAAACCGATAAAGCCGTCGGTATGGGAAAAAACTGCACGGGAGAGACTGATACAGTTAAAAATACAGAAACATGGCAAATTCAAAAAAATAGAAACAACAAGAAAAAAAGGAATTCAAATATTATTATTGGAAGTTCAGAAACGAATGATATTAAAGCCGCTAATAAATACTCGCATTTACATGTATTTAAATTAGAACCGAATCTAACAGAAAAAGACATAATAGACTACCTGCAGAAAAAAGGAATCATGGAAGCCACATGTAAGAAGCTTCAGTCAAGACGCCCAGAGGAGTACTCCTCTTTTAAAATATCGGCCCCATTCGATTACCTAAATATTTTGCAAACTCCAGAAACTTGGCCTAAGTTTACTTGCGTCAACCGTTATTTTCTGAGACTGGAAAATCGGAAAAATTTGGTTTAAAAGTTCATCCGTCCCGTAATACAAATAAGCTTCTAAGCGGAAATAACAAAAAAAAAGAAATCGAAAGCTAATTCTGGTTGTGATAATGTTCTTATTTTTATGAATATTCAAAGTATGAAACAAAAAATTAACCAATTATAAATTTTACTCGAACAATATAAACCCCTATTCATCTGCCTGGCCGAGACATGGTTGAAAGAGGAGTTTGTCCAACAAATCCACTTAGAAAACTACACCTTAAAAAGCTCATATTGTCGCCAAGAGTCCAGTGGTGGAGGAGTTGCAATATGAGCAAGAGATACCCTCAATCTACTATCCATGAGTGCTCAACAACTGCCTCTAGACAGCTGTGCTATCGAGAAGCAGATAGAACTCTGTGCTATGGTATGGAGAAAAAAAGAGCGATCTACAGTTTTAATTAATATATATAGACCCCCCTTGGGCTCGGTAGATTTATCTATGATAGTACTCGAAAATCTCCTGCATAGTTTATTTCCAAAATCCTCTTCTTTTATTATTGTTGGGGATTTCAACATAAATTTAGCACAAAATTCAAACGAAAGTAAAGGTCTGGTAAATTTGATGTCTTCTTTTGGTCTTGTACAGCTAGTAAATCAAAACACTAGAATTACCCGGACTTCGTGCTCAATGATTGACAATATTTTTGTTAATTTCAAGCAAGATTGGACAACCTCGGTAGAAGACTGCCCACTATCAGATCATAGGATGTTAATTCTGAGCGGCTTGAGCAGCGGCAACAGAAATATGCAACAGAGGCTTATGCGCAAACACACTCTTCAAAATAAACTAAATTTTGAAGAGTGCCTAAAACGTGAAACATGGTCCGACGTCCTCAACACAGATGACTGCAATGAGAAAACAGTTGCACTGGTAAACACGCTGCAACACCATTACTACAGTAGTTTCCCTCTAACACAGACCAACGTGCACAACAAAACCTGGATAACAATGGAAGCCAGAATCTCTAGTAGAAATTTAAGAGACCTCTTTGTCCTACAAAAAGAATTTCCCCAACTACGCGCTTACTACTTAAGAAATAAAAGAAATCATTCCAAATTAATAAGCGAATCCAAACGAAATTATTTTCGTAACCTTCTTGCTAATTCCGATAATAAGCAGAAAGATCTATGGAAACTTATTAATCAGCAAACAAACAAATCGCCCAAACAGGAAAGTTTTATTATAGATATTGATGACGCCCGGATCCAGGATAGCAATAAAATTGCGAAGCTTTTTAATGACTTTTTTATAAAAGCGCCAGGGGAAATAATGAAGGACATCACACCTACGGAAATAACGAATTACCATATTCCCTTCATAGAAGAAACTATGTATGTCGACGACATTAGTGAAACGGAACTGTTAAATATACTAACTGAGAAATTAAAAAACAAAAATTCGCACGGTCCCGATGGTATTCCCTGCCGTTTACTGAAAGAAAACGTTCTGCATCTGCTCAAGCCGTTGCAAAGTCTAGTCAACTGCTCATTTAATTCAGCGAAGTTTCCCGATATTCTTAAAGTAGCCACTATAATACCTATCTTCAAGAAAGGAAATAAACATTCTCTGAATAACTATAGGCCTATTGCTTTGCTATCTGTACTCTCGAAAATCCTGGAATACTGTTTTCTGTACAGACTTACACCGTTTATTTCTAAACATAATTTAATTCCGATGGAACAACATGGCTTTCAAAGGGGCAAGTCCACAACTTCAGCGATTGTAGGCTTATATAATAAAATTCTGTCAGAAGTGGATAAGGGCAGATTCCCTGTGGGAATATTCTGTGATTTAAGCAAAGCTTTTGACTGCGTCGATCACGCCCAGTTAATGAACAAATTATTTTCGTATGGAATAAGAGGAATAGCAGGAAACTGGATCCACTCATTCATAAAAAATCGTACGCAATATGTATTGATACAGTCCCATTCAAGGAAAAGTGTGACATCAGATATGGCTTTTAATTCAGGAGGGGTACCTCAAGGGAGCGTTCTTGCCCCAACTTTGTTCATCCTATATTTAGCTGATCTAATTCCGTTTATCCAAGGAAGATACTGCACCTTATACGCAGACGATGCCAGCTTTCTCATTTCTAATGAAACTTTATTAGATACACAGCGAAATGCAAATCTCTTAGTGCGGGACTTATCCAGTTGGTTTTCAGCGAATAAATTATTTTTCAACATCGAAAAAACTGAATTCATTTTATTCAAAACTCAACGTAGTGAATACGCCAAGGATATTTCTATACAAACGGACCAATGTGCGATAAAACGTGTACATTTCACAAAATTTCTTGGTATATGTTTTGAAGAAAACTTAGCTTGGCACATGACCATCGACAGGGTGTGTAAGACGCTCAGTAAGAAAGCCTACTGTCTCCGCTACCTCAAGAGGTTTTTGAGTGTACCAGAATTATTGCACTTTTACTTTGCTGAAATTCAGTCAATTCTTTCATATGGTATAATAGCTTGGGGGACTTCACCAGAGTGGCCGAAAGTTTTGAAAGCACAGAAACGGATACTAAGAGCCCTTCTTGGTTTACCGGCTTATACATCGTGTAGGCCTCACTTTACTAACTTAAAATTTTTAACTGTATTAAGTCTCTTCATTCTTGAAACCAATTGTTATAAACACACAAATAAGCAATTAATTCCTAAACATCAGGATAATCATAATTATAATACTAGAGGATGCATGAAACTATATACCCCCTATTCAAGATTGACTGTCTGCAGTAAAGCGCCCGCTGTTGCTGGAATCTACTTATATAACAAGCTACCTACAAGTCTTACCCAGGAAGTCTCGATCAGAAAGTTCAGGAAAAAAATGAGAGACATTCTTATTTTAAAATGTTTATATACGATTGATGAGTATGTTTAACTATTTTAATCATTGTATTGACTTACCAATATGTATCTTTTTATATACATCTTTTTTTGGTTAATAAATTAATTTGAATTTGAAAGTTGTTTTGTTTTATAATTTTGTTTATAATGTCTTCATCTGGTTCATGAGTTTCGTTTTCGTGAATGGCAAATATTTTGATCCGGTTTTTGCGTAATTCTGTTTTTTTCACTTCGTAATTTTCGCCCAAGTTTTCCTGGACAATCATTTGGACAGCATTGACATCTTCTTCATTCTCGCAGCGTAATATAATTCTCCCTTTTTTGTCTGTTGTGCCATCGTTACTCCTACGCCTATCGTAGATGGGTTTACTTTAGATCGAAGTTCGTCTTTTACTTTCTTACTATCTGTCGATTCATTTATGGGGTTAACGACCAAGGTTTTATTTGTGTTGATAACATTTGCGTTTGTTTTGTTTTCTGAGTTTATTGACTTTCAGTTCGTGTATTTCTTGCGCTAGGTTTTTGTTCGCCTCTAAAAGGTGATTAACCTTATCGTTCATTTTATTAGTCAAGGATGTAAAATTTTTCACTGCTTTGATTAATTCTACTTATGTGCCTTCATCTATATCCCCAGAGTCATCTTCCTCACTGCGAGTTCTTGTTTTTCCTGCTTCAGCACTTGTCGTTTTTATACCTATAGTTTTATTTGAATGTAACTCTCTAGACATTTTGTTTGTAAAATGTATCTCGCTGTCGAATTTAAATTCTATAAATCTGTCTCAACGAGCTCTCGCGCACACGTCCGTCCGTCACGACAGATATCTCTCGACTCCATTTCTTCCGAAAATTATTACTCAAAACTACATTGCTGGCGTTTGGTTCCTTACTGCACAAGGGAGTCCAATTGGAACGTGCTTTTAAAAAAATACAATACAAATATAAAATTATTAAAACTTATTGTTATACTACGATTCAATATAAGTAACTCACGAGTTTTAATTAATGAAATATTCGTTTATCCTCTCTTTCACTCCCTTCCTTTTGCAAATCTATATTTATGTTCGACGTTGCACACCTTAGGTGGTTTTCTAAATTGGCATCAATTAATGTGGCACGTGATGAACTCTCTGTAATTGCTATTCAATTTTTTTTTAACGAGAAACAACAGTTTTAATGCACCAATGTATATGGCCCGAGGGCTGCGTATTGACCAGGCCTGGTCACATCAACTGAAATATTAAATACATTTCTATATATCTATCAAATTTATTAGTTTCAGTTTCATAATTAATATATGCAATAAGAAATTATTCTGAAATTCAATTATAAATAAAGAAATTATACATGTAATCAGATTAATACGAAATTAGTTTGTTGAACTAATCTGTGCCCTTTGCCGTTTTGCGTTAAAACTAATTAGTTATTAGACTGTGTAATCCGTTTCAGATGCCACCATGGAAACATTCATGATCCAATCTGTGAGTCATATGCCCCAAAGACGAAACATATCAAAAACGAAACACAAAGCGGCGAGCAGTCGTAGTATTAATAAGATGAACGTGACGAACATAACAGAAGTGCAGGATGTCGCGGGAAACTACACGTCCTTGTACACCGGTCTATTATTCGATCCGAATGGCACGGCTTTATGGAACGGTACCGATCTCTTTAACATCACGAGCAACGGCACGGATATGGATTACGATTATCAAATGGTGAATACGACCGGCGACGTTCCGAAGGAAGTTTGGAGCTTCTGCAAAGAATGGACTCCCGCTCAACACAATCTCTATCAGACTGCAAACTTTTTATTAGCGACCGCTTTTTTAATACCCGGAAGTTTTAAGCAAAGTGTCCTTTTAGTAAGGTAAATGCTTTAAATTTCATCAAAAAATAAACTTATATAAACAATGCTTTCTTGTCTTTTATAGGGCCTTATTAAGTTTGGGATTTTTATTATTAACCAGTTGGGCCGGTAGCGAAGTCTGCTCTCCCGATTTACTCTTATGGAACACTCTACTACTAATATTAAATCTCACTCACACGCTCGTGCTCACTTGGCGATTCTTACCACCAACCCTCACCTTAGAACTCACCGAACTTTACCTCAAGGTAAATCACGCAACAAACCTCTATCTAAAACTGATTTATTCACATTTTATCGAAATTGTTTTACGACATATTTGAAATATTGTGATATTTGTGATAAATTTTTAACTATTACTGTTGGAAATTAATTAATTATAAATAAGTAACTTTTAAATTTTAGCGGTCATTTATATTTTGTTGTCAAGTTTGCTAAACTGCTTTTTTTATGTAAACTCACTCCGTTTTTTTTATCGTGTCATCATTATTCATTCTGTACTTTTTTTATCTTGGCTTCGTAACATTTTAGTAATTAACCTTCTGCTATTTAATTACTTCCTAAAAGGTCATGGACCCAGTTATGTGTTCTTGTACGTAAAAAGGAAAATCGGCCGCGAGTGTTGTGTAAAATTCAAAAAAAGTTATGTAAAATTCAACGTGTATTTTTTTGGTTATGTTTTTTTGATTTTTTTTGTCGTGCATCATGGCTAGTACAAACTATCGCATTCAACAACTAAATAAAGCAAATTACGAGCCCAAGCTCTCCTAATAGAAGGAAATTTGTGGGGTTTGGTTAGTGGTGACAATCCTCAACCAGCAGCTACATCCGACAAAGAAATAATAGAAAAATGGAACCAGGATAATTTAAATGCAAGGTCAGATTTTTCATTAATAATTTCACCTTCAGAACTAAAACAAGTAAAACAATGCAAAACGTCCAAAGACGTATGGGATATTTTAAAAGGGATTTACCAAAGCGAGGGTCCTGCCAAAAAGGCTACTTTACTTAAGGATGTTCCCAAGCAGCTGTCGTGCCGCTTTATAAAATTTAGTTGAGGTGCAATGTTTCTTTGGGTGCCGCTTATCTGCGTAGAAGTTCTAAAATACTTTCGTTGCGTCGTTTCTCCGATCCGACAACATGGCATTCTAACTCTATATTTTTATGTTGTTGACATGCGTAGCGTTTCAATATTTTGAAAAAAAAAGTTGTATATTGCAAATAATATATTAATGATGATCTCTCGATTTAAGAATGGTAGATTTGTTAAAAAAAAGACTAGTGATGCAATAGCTAAATCTCTCGCGGGTATGTCTGAGGCTAAAAAACAGTGTAACGTTGCCAAGTCGCCATCTCCCACTCTTCAAGTTATAGAAGTAAACATGAAAACCATCAAAAGTGCTTGGATTTAACAATATTATAACAAATTCAATACCGCTTGATAGTGTTATTTTTACAGAAAGATATTTGTTATATCTTCATTTACTGATTCTCAGTTTATCAAAAGAATATCAAGAAAATTACTATTGATGTTTAATAAAACGAGTATAAGAACATCAATCCGGGTATGGTTTACATGTTAAACTTGCAAATTTTAACCGTCAATATTTACAAATTTTCCACCGCAAGGACTATTTAAACAAATTTCTACGGGTAAAGGGTACTTTTAACTATATGTATTCAAAATTACACAATAATTTAAAGAAAACTAATTTTCTTGGGAACGTCCTTAAAAAGCTCGTTTTAAAGAAAATGAAAGATTCTGATGATGCCAGAGAACATTTAAATGATTTTATGGATGTCGTAGATTAACTTCAAGATAGGGCGATTAAAATAAATGATGAATTGTTAAGCATTATCATGCTCTATAGCCTAGGGGTCATCGACTCCCTGAAATGTTGCAAGGTATTCGCAATTATCCTGATTTTTTTGGTAATTCGAGGTACTCGAAGAAATTTCCAGCGTAATACGTAATAATGTCACGTAATTATGCTAATTCTTTGATAATGTGAAGTACTGGGAGAAATTGCAAGCTTAATGCGTAATAATGTCAAATAATTTTTGAAATGCTTAGGTACTGCAAAGTAATGCCACGTAAAGGAAAGAAATTTGAAATGTTTACTTTTAAATAATTAAATAATAATTTTTGAAAGATTTATAAAAAATCTCATAACGGTTTCCGATTGTATCAAGGCAGATTTACAAAAAATGCTTATTAGACATTTTTCTAAAATCAATATCCATAAATTTATTTATAAAAACTTTCGACGAATATAAAAAAAATTATACAAGAGTTCTGAGTAGCCCCCGGAGAGTTCTAAACAAATAACCAATACAATTTCTTTGTCAAACTAATATTAAAGAAGTTATAAGCAAAAACGAGGCGCAAATTTTTTGAAAATTACAGAACACATTGTAACATTAATGATTCATGTGACTCGAAGGTATTTGTTGATTTGTTTTAACCTAATTTGTGCTCTAACTAACCTTTAACTAAACTTTTGTGAATAAATATAACTTTTTGAATAAATATAACTTTTTGAAAAATGATTTTAGTTTTTGTACTTTGAATGCCTCTTTAGGGGTAAGGCCACTCTACAGGCCGAAAAAATAGGCTTTTTGTGATTTTTTTCTTCAGTGAAAATATCAAATAAATCGAGATTACAAAGTTATAAGATTTTTGTACATATGATTAACTGTAAAACTAAATTTTTATAGAATCATTTATTTAAAAATGGCGGCTGTGCAGCGTTTCTCAAATGGCCTCTATTTTGGAAGGGTCCACGCCCGTACCAACAACTACTGTAAATTTTGAATTATGATGAAACGGTAAATTTTTCTTTATTGTACATTACAACAGCAAGAGAAGTACGTAGGATATTTTTGATATATTGATTTTTTGCTGAATGGCGGACCAAAATCAAACTTTCAAAATTCTCGGAAAAATCGCTACAAAATTAAATTTAACAAATGAACTATGCCATATAAAAAATTAATCCTACGTACTTATTTAGACAATATATATTTAAAGATGCAGTTAAAATTTAAAGTGAATTGGTTGAAAATTGTACGAGTTATCTGTACGGCCAACATGAAAAATCGAGTTTTGAGATAAACGCGTTGCTAATAGTTACAAAAGCATCAACCGCATAATTACTTTCATTCTGTATTTTGAAAAACAAGTACTTAGACCAGGCGTCGGCAACCTATGGCACGCGTGCCAGGCTTGGCACGCGACGAGTTTCTGAATGGCACTCTACAAAGTAAATAGCAGAGTTCGGAATAAATACGGTGAAAAATACGGTATTTTAAAATAATATTATATAATTTAATTATAATATATATTTAGGGGGTAAAATACGGTATTCCTAGCGAATGTTCACTTTGTTGTCTTTGCTATAACTGAATAAAAACGGTTTTTTTGTGGGGGGGGGGGGGTCTGAATTTGCTATAAATTTCCTAGTAAACAAGCTAATTTTTGTAAAAAATAAACATTTAAATAAAATCAAAAAATAATTTTTTAACAACTATTTTTTATGAATATATCAAAGGTTTGAAAGCAAAATTTCACCTTTTATAAATTCTGTTAACGCCGAATATTTGTTTAAATTTTTCATGAGGGCCGTTTTTTTTAATATTTACATAAAATATTTAATTTAGCTTATTACAACAACATCAAAAATACGGGTTTTCGAAAAAAAATACGGCACCGTATTTTTTTCTGACCTCTAGTAATCAGGGAAATCGTGAAAATATCGAGATGAAGTGATTTTTAAATAAGAGAAAATGTTTAATTATATAATTATCTAAGGAGGTTTGCCAATGTCACGAAAATCTGCGCGATGCTTTTGTGGAAACGCATTCGGAGCAAAATGAATGAAACATGCGCAGCACCGACTAGTTATCGAAGCGGACTTATACGAATGTTCAAGCCGGAATACATTCGCCCCTCTCTTTCTCGTTTTGTGCTGCGCATATCTGCCTGCAATCCAGTAAAACTTGCATTTCGTTTAATACTGGTCGTTACTTTCCGTTCTAACTTTTTTTGTAAGACTTGTATCTTATTGGTTTAATATTTGTTATTTTTAATCCATATTTAATCATATGGAGGCAAAGAAACAAAAACTAAATATTCGCGGGTTTCAAGACTATTGGACGAATGAATATGGATTTATACAACAAAAGGATCGTGCTGTATGTGTGATATGTCACGAAAGTGTCGTATGCCGCACGTCAAGCGTACAAAGACATTTCCAAACCAAACATCAGTCCACATTTAATAGCAACGATGAGAAATGTGAAACTATAAAGAGAGCTGTTTCTGGTTATAAGAAACAAGTAGCTTTTTTTTGTGGAATAACTGGAACGAAGCCTAAGGCGACAGAATGCAGCTTCGCAATTGCTCATTGCATAGCTGCCAAAGGCAAACCCTTTACAGATGGGGAATATATAAAGGAAATCTTTATAAAAAGTGCAGAAAAGTTGTTTTTAGCGATTTGTAGTATTTGTACGGTATTGTGATAAAGATCAAGTTTATGAAGAATTGTGCAATTTGATTCCTCTGTCTGGGACAACTAAGGGGCAGGATATTCTTGCTTCATTCATAAATTATTTTGACAGCAAGAAAACTAATATCAAAAAAATATTTTGTGCAACTACTGACGGCGCACCTGCAATGGTTGGCAAGGATAAAGGATTTGTCAAACTTCTTGAAAATCATATTGGACATAAAATATTGAACTTTCATTGTATAATACACCAGGAAAGTTTAGTTGCCAAAATTTCGTCACAGCGCTTAAGTCCTGTAATGGACACTGTTGTTAAAATAGTTAATTTCATAGTGTCTCGCTCTTCATTGACACACAGGCAATTTAAATCTCTTTTAGAAGAAATGGAAAGTGAATATGTCGACCTCCCCTTATACAGCCATGTTCGTTGGCTTAGTCGAGGCAATGTCTTGAATAAGTTTGTGTCATGTCTGGAACATATTAAAGTTTTTCTTAATGAAAAGGAACAACATTTCCCCGAATTGAACGATAAAGAATGGTTATGCAAATTGGTGTTTC
Organism: Phosphuga atrata; assembly: GCA_944588485.1. NCBI lineage: Eukaryota > Metazoa > Arthropoda > Insecta > Coleoptera > Silphidae > Phosphuga > Phosphuga atrata. The sequence goes on from OX155901.1 coordinate 6,698,018, forward strand.
TGACTGATATAACTAAACATCTCAAGGAACTAAACTTAAGATTGCAAGGAAAGCGCCAAACTGTGCTCGAACTTTTTGAATATTGGACAGGATTTGCTACAAAATTAAATGTATTTTTATGTGATATTAATACTAGTACGTACAAATACTTCCCAAATGTTAAAGCGCTTGCAAATAAATCGACCATAGACAAAGATGAACTTAAAACCTACGTTGAAGCACTCAAAGATGAATTTTCCAGAAGATGCAAAGACTTTGAAGCTCATTTGCCTATATTTTCCTTCCTGATACAACCAGATTTAAAAGATCCATTAATAATACCGTTTGATTTTTCAATTTTTGAGTGGATGAATGTTGATAATTTTGAAATGGAACTTATCGAACTAATATCTTCAGAATTATGGAAAACAAAATTTAAGGAATTACGAAAAAATCTGGAAGATGACTCTATGGAAAAATCGACTGCTATATTAAATTGTTGGATGTCATTGCCGGAAAGATTTTATTGTTTAAAAAAAATTGCATGTGTTCTCCTTTCCGCTTTTGGTTCCACATATCTCTGTGAACAAATTTTTTCTCATATGAAACATATTTTGAGTCCACAAAGAAGTCGTTTAACAAATGAACATTCAGAATCTTGTGTGAAATTAAAAGTCACAAATTATACCCCTGATATTGAAATATTAAGCAAAAATGTGCAGGGACAAGGTTCGCATTAAAAATTTTTAATTTATGTTATTTTTTTAATAAATATGTTTAAAAGATAAATTTGGTATACATTTTTTCTCCTCTAAAACCCCATTATATAAGTTAAAATTCTGGCAGCACCCTTTATCATATTGGTAGAATGGCTTGGCACACCACGGGTAAAAGGTTACCGACCCCTGACTTAGACTATACTTCCAGACTATATTTCCAGGCCATAATCTTTTGAGATATTTACTCGTAAAACAGCTTTGCTTGATAATTCAAGTATAGACCATTCCATGTATATATTTTCGACGTTATACGACGTTATAAGTTTACATGTCTACAGTCTCCTACAAAAAGAATATTTAACATTAAAAAACTCTACTTTTGATACTCAATGTAAGACGATATTTTTGTCTACTACTGTCACAAGTGAACTACCTTACGAGCTCTTTATTTAAAATTTTAAAATAACTGCGATCCCTTTAAAGAGGCTTCGCGACTCCCTTATAAAGTCTTTATAAGTCTCTCCTTATAAAGTCGACCCCCCGGGGGGTCGCGACCCACACGTTGAAAAACACTGGTTTAGACGATTGAAATCGACAATTTCAATTCGAAATTTTGCAATAAATGATTTATTGGTATTGTTGAGTAGTTCCAGCGTGCCAAAACCGAAGAGGCAGTTTTTCTGGCTAAAACGATCAAAAATCTCTTCAGAAGTTTTCAGTCAGAACATTCAGAACATTTTTTCAGGTCATCCATAGGAAGTGTTGAATACAATTTTATAGTTTATTTTGCTCAGAAAATGAAAATCAAAAAAGATATCGTACGGACGAATATGGTTTCGAGTCCCAAGGCTACAGAATCCTCAAAGGAAATGTGGGTTGGCGGGTAATAAAGAACGTACCCCACTTAGGTACAGGATTTATAATCAGTCACAGGATACTGGATTCAGTCACCGACTTTACCTCCCCGAGCAGTCGTGTATCCATCCTCTCTCTCAAATGCGCAAACAATGGCTACTGTGTAGCCAATGTAGTTGCCCCAATCAACCAGGACAACAGACGCAATCCAGACAGAACTGATAAATTCTGGGAAGACTTAGAACATATTATCTCTAAACATCCAGAGAGGCATACCGTCATACTGCTTGGTGACTTCAATGGTCAATTGAGTAGAGAGAAAAAATACAGAAATATAGTGGGCAATTATCCGGCGCCTAAGCGAACCAACCGCAACGGAGAACGATTGGTGGTACTGGGTAGGACTTTTGGATTGCTCATGAAGTCTACAACCTTCAAATACTTGCCAAGGAAGCAGAAGGCTTGGATTTCACTTTATAACAACCTGGGTGAATTCCAGATAGAGCATGTGGCCATTTTACGAAAATCTCAAAAGGAAATACAAAACGTGTATTTACTAAGAAGCGCCACACCTAGAGACACTAGATTACACCACTAAGACACTAGATTACACAGAACCTATAAAACGGTAAGATTTGACGTAGAGCGATTCAAGAACAGTCAAGAACTAAGTCAGAGACTGAACAATACAGATCTAAACAGCTGGGACCAACTGAAGGAGACTCTTGTCAAGGCGGCCAATGAACTCGCCCCTCTCGCTAGAAGAAGGAAGCATCCGTGGTGGACTGAACACTGTAACAATGCAACAATAGCCTGGGTGAAGTGGAATTCTAAAAAGACCAAGGAAAATTGCCATATATTTTTGGAACAAAGAAAGGTTACAGCTACGATAATTCGAGCAACCAAACGAACCTTCACACAAAACAAACTAACCCAAATCAAAGAGAACTTTGCTAGCAATAACTCCAGAGAATTCTCTGGAACCTTCAAGCAGACACTCAGCAAACAAAGTCTACACTTCAGAGACTCACAAGGGAAACTAGCTTATACGACAAGGACAACTGCCACCTTTTGGCTCAGTACTTTAAAAATCTACTCAACTGTGACCAAACAAGCGAAGACTCTATCTGTCTGTCTGTCTATCTGTCTGCTGCCCCCTTCATTGGAAGAAGTTGGCCAGATCATTCAATTTCTTAAGAATAATAAAGCAGCTGGAGAGGACTCTATCGTTGCTGAACTGTGGAAGGGTGCTGGAAACAATAATGTGCGCAAGCTCTTTTAAGATCATCTAAGACATCTGGGAAACAGAGAAATTACGACCCGATTGGAAATCTGCTCTGATCCATCCGCTTCACAAAAAGGGAGATTTTACTGATCTAAACAACTAGCGTAGAATTTCTCTCGTCCCGTTAAGATACAAGATTCTCTCGAAGGCGTTACAAACAAATGCAGAAAATCAGCTGGATAGTCAACTGGGAGAATACCAGGGGGCTTCAGGAAGACCCGATCCTTTGTTGAACAGATCCTCAATCTTAAAACTGTACTTGCATACTCCAAGATGAGAAACCGCAAGGTGGTCGTCACCTTTGTTGATTTTAGAAAGACTTACGATTCCATTGATAGAGAAACAATTAACAAAGTATTCCAGGAACTAGGACTAGTCAACAAAACCCGCAGACTCATCCTTTAACCAAAACCCATTCCAAGCTTAAATTTAGAGGCGAAATTTCAGAAAGCTTCGAAATAAAAACTGGAGTGAGACAAGAGGATGGACTTTCCCACTTCTCTTCAAGTGTGCCCTTGAAAAGGTTATGAGAGAATGGCGCAAGGAACTGATCAACTTGCGTATTCAGAGTAGTATCTACCTGGGACGATTGATGAACTGGTTGTAGATTGCCTGGTCTTTGCAGATGACATGGTTCTGATTACTGATTCTCTTGAGATGGCAACAATGTAGGCAAATTGCCTCAAAAAACAGGCTATGAAAGTGGGTCTTCAATTGTCGCTGGAGAAAACAGAATTTTTCACCAACATCAAAGAAGCAAATAGAGAGATGTTACTAGAGCAGGGAAACATTAAGACTGAGAAATGTAAGTATCTCGGCGAATGAATTGAACCCCCAATTTATCAAAAGAGCATCATTATCCATGAGAGTCAAGAAGTTAGAACTAGCCTATCGACTGACTAAGAAGACCTACAATAAGAAATTCCTGTCACGCAACCTGAAACTGAAGCATTACACATAAGTCTTACGACGAGAAGCTCTGTATGCCATGGAGTGCCTTTCCTTGAACCGAAGAGGTCTGGTATAGAAATTGGAAATCAGAGAGAGAAGAATCCTCAGGAAGATCCTAGGCCCGGTAAAGGAAGATGGGAAATCCGAAAACGACATAACTCTGAGCTCTACGAACATTTTGAGAGGCACTCTGATTGTGCAAGGAAAAGATGGGTAGCTTCCTATGGCCACGTTGCAAGATTGCCTCCAAACCGACTAACCAACCGTCTGTTCACCTTCTGGCAAAACAAGAAGGTTCGTGTCACTCGGTTGACATAAATCTAGAGGGATATTAATGAACTGGGAATAACAGATCTCTAAAACAGACAGTCTGTGAGACGTACCCTGAAGGAAGTCCGTGAATTTCAGGAAAAAAACCCGAATTAGGGATACCCCCTAGACAGAAGAGAGAAAGGAGTTAAACCGGCAGAAGATGCGACAATACTGTACAAAAATCAAAGCCCAACATTTGAACAAGCGTGGTCCAAAGTAGTCCTATGGTTAAATAAGTTTAATGTACATTTCGTTTAATATTTATGATAATATGTAGATCAATAAATTTATTTTCAATCACATCTTAATTATTTCAATATATAAAACACAGTCGCGTTTGAATTTTGTCTTTTAAAAACTCAAGAACAGCTGGACCGATTTTTATGATTTTTGATTTGTTGCATGTGCCTGTGATTTGTTACCCCTGCCATTATAATTATAATAGCAGGAGATTGTATAATTATAATTACTAGTAGAAAAATTTACGAAAAAAGTTAATGATAATGAAAATAATTAATTTTCTCATTTTTTTATGGAGCGTCACATATATTCTTCACACTTCACAGTCGAAGTTACTTAAGCTATAACAAACTATGCCAATAGATGGCGCTTTTCATTCCCATTCATAAACGTCATCCACGTGTTTTACATTTGGCGGTGCATCTAGAAAATGTTCAACGAGTTTATTTCAACTCATCAAATGTTGCTCAACGTGCAGAAACACCTCCAGCGACAACATTGTCAAGTTTGTTTTTTATTTGTAAAAGCGATCCATTTGCAAGAACGTTACTCGACTCTCTAATTTTCGTGGGCCGACATCCTTTGTATCACTATGAACTGTCAATGGTACAGTGTGCCCATCATTTCGTGCTGCATGCCAACAGCTCAATTTGCTTGATAACGAAATTCATTGGGAAATTACAATAGCTGAATCAGTTCTTTGTGCATCTCCAAATCAGATACGCACATTATTTGTTATCATTATTTCGATCGATGTTTCCGATCAAATCCAATTGAAATGTGGAACAACTACAAGGATGACATGCCAGAAGATATTTTACATCGAATTCGTGTCACTTCAGGGAATCCCGATCTCGAGGTGAATGAGGAAATGCATAACCAGGCCTTGCTTTTGATAGAAAACATGTGTTACCTCATGTGCGGCAGTTCGTTAGTAAAGTTAGGAATGCCAACGCCAAATCGTGCATTGAACGACGCTTTCAATCGAGAGTTGGAACATGAACGTGAATACGACCAAGATGCATTGAACGAATCGGTTTGAATGAGTTGAACACTGTTGAACTCAAAACAGAAGGATGTGTACGATAAGTTAATGAAGGCAATTGATGATGGAAATGGTGGCTTATTTTTCTCGATGCGCTCGGTGGAAAAGATATTCCTCATGTATTGCTCCTGCTTCTTCAGGTATAGCGGCCACGTTGCTAGAGGGATGCAGAACGGCTCAATCAGCGTTTAAATAACCGTTAAACCTTTAAACGACTGACACACCCACATGCACCCACATGCAATGGCCAAAGTGTTAATAAAGTGTTAAAGCAAGTAAAATTATCATATGGGATGAATGCACAATGGCGCACAAACGTTCATGGAAGCACTAAATCGAACCATTAAAGATCTGCGCAATGACTCTAAGATGTTTTGAAGGCGCAATGATTCTATTGTCTGGCGATTTCCGATAAACACTACCAGTAATTCCAAGATTCACCGCAGCCGATGAAATAAACGCTTGCCTCAAATCATCTACTCTGTGGCGCTATATTAAGAAACTTCAGCTGACGACAAAGATGCGAGTTGCATTGCTAAACGTTCCGAATCTGCCGAAGATTTCTCCAAGCAATCGTTGTCAATCGGTAATTGTTTTCGAATATTTTTTTGCAATTTCGTCTCAACTAAGGACGAGCCCATCAACAAAGTGTTCACCGAACATTATTGTTATTGTTAATCACAAAAAATACTATTGATTTAGTGAACGAGCAATTCGACTTTTGAGGTTTGGGCTTTTTTTATACTACGTACTTTATGCGAAGGAGAGAACAGACTCGATTATATTCCCATCTATTATGTAATAGTATATGATTTTGTTACCAGATATCGATACGAGTAATATTTGACTGACTTTAATTCAGCTAATTAATATTTTGATATAATTGATATTTTATAATGATAATAGATTCTAAGGCGATACGAAGTTCGCCCGGTCAGCTAATTAATGATAAATAAGATAAATAGTTTTATATTTACGTAAAAGTAAGTATGTTTACATAATACATTCTTCCAATAATAATACGTTTTTCTGCCTAGACAATCCCAACTCAAGAAAAAAAAAACATTATTTGACTAAATTCAATTCAATTAAATAAATTGAATCAGATACAAAGTAGATTTTATTACTGGATTTTATACAATTTCCCCGAGCACAAACGGAATCTTATTTTTCAAACTTTTTATTGTCTCTGTGAAATTGAATCACTTGAACATGAATAGGGGTAAACAGTACAGTGATTGGTCATTTTAGAAATCGAACAATGAAAACAATAAATTGCATGCTTGTATAAAATGAATTTACGAATTATTATAGTGCTATTAATTGTAAAAAACGTCACTTTTCTATTTAAATAATAATTCGAATCAAAAATTTAAAATTTTATAGAAAATAAGAAGATAAATATTTGATTCATCAAAAAACATAGTTATAGATCATAAGAATGTAGTGATTGTCTAGTGGATTTACAGTAATTAGTCAACGCTTTATAATAAATAAAAGTAATTTGAAAATATGAAAAACTATTATGAACTAGTGATCACTACAGTGATGAACACTCCAGTGATCTAATACAAGAAAAATATTTAATTATTGTTAAAAAAAAACAATTTAAACATAAATTTATAATTAATGTTATGATTATTCATTTAATTGCCACCAATATTTTCTTGATCCTCAATCAACTCTATGATTTTTTCCGCCAGTTTTTTTTTTCTAAAGTTTTCCGTTTTTCTTTTTTTTATCTTTTTATTTTTTTTTCGAATTGGTAAAACTAACACCATCCTACGTACTTCGAATTGGTAAAACTATCACCATCCTACTTTATAGATAATCATACAAACTTAAAACAATCGGAACACAGACTGAATATATAAATATATTCAACCTTTCTGGAGCTATATAACAATTACTGAGTCTTTTTAGGACTAGCAAAACAAATCTCATGTGAAATTTTTGTCAGTTATTTAATAGCTTTCAGTCCACCTTCGTGACACTACAAAAACCATAAATATAACATTGTTTTTAAGATGTCTTTCCATTAAGTTTGAAATTGCCGTGATTAATTTCATAAACATTTTGTGCCCCACGAGGGGCTATTATGTTTTTCATTTTTGGACATACGATAAAATAAGTTTCATCACCATTGGAAACACGAGTCGGATCTTTTAATATGTTTAAATATTTAATTTTTGATAAATAATCATATATTTCACTCAACCATTTGTTAATATTACTCTCACTTACACAAGAGCTGGCTTTAGTTGCTCTTTCTGGAAATCTTTCAATAAGAATCGGATTCGTTTCAAGAAAGGCTTTATACCACCCATTTTCTACAACATTGTCACAAAAAGGATTTTTTATTTTACTTTGATCCAAAAACTCTTTGACAATAGCTTGTATATTGATCTTTCTTCTAGAAATTCCTCTTCGTTGACAATCAATTATCCGACGTACTAGGTCCTCTTCTGCATTGCATCCTAATACAGGACACGGACCTGTAGTAGATTTGATAAATTGAATTGTTGGTTTGGGAATACCATACTTTTTTGAAGCTGTGTATTGTGAAACCCCATTTTAAACTGCATTAATAGCATCTTCAATTTGATTAAACATATATTTTTTTTATAAAACTTTTAACTAAATAACTGGCATATTTCACACGAGATTTGTTAGTCCTAAAAAGAGTCAGTAATTGTTATAAAGCTCCGGAAATGTTGAATATATTTATATATTCAGGCTGTGTTCAGCGTATTTAACCTAGAAATAAATAAATTAGTATTTTCACTAACTACAATAACAAATACATAAATAAATTCAAGTTAAATAGATTTTTCATTTTTAATTGCTTTAAAATTGTGTACTGAATATTTTTCTTGTCCTCTTATTTGTAGGTTAAACACTCTAGGAATAACTGTCACATAGTTACTCTAACGTCAAAATACTAATTGGTCGGATGATCTATCACTATAAAAGCTGTTTATCGTGCGATATTTATTGTCTTATCATATTTTTCACAGTCAGTACTTTATTTTTATCAAAAAACTTTTTATTTCGATAATTTAAACCTGTATTCATTTACAAATGCCAAAAATCAGCACAAAAATCATTTTTAAATCATGAAAATATCTAGAAATAGTAAGGTTACTTTTTGTACATTTCTGTCTAAAATGACGTAAATCTCGGACTGGTCATTTTATTAATTAAATACACACATGAAACTTTAAGTTATAACAAAGTTATGGGTTGTATCCAACACAGAAAAGAATATAAAATTTTCTTTTGTTAATAAACAATTATGTCACCAAAAGATTGTCTTATAGTTATATAGTTTTCAAATTATGACCAATCACTACCTACTGACCAACAACTGTACTATTTACCCCTACAATTTCATTTTGCCCGTTTAGATTTAACATCTTGTTATTTTTTATAGGTCTTCCGGCCGTTGAGAGTTAGTAAAAAGCATTTTAAGGAGTTGGTTAGAGAGGCTCATGTCGTTGTTTTGGAGAGAGGGGACATTTACGCTGTGGAAGACTTCAGTCCCGCCGACGAACGTTTGTCCATCCTTTTAAAAGGAAAGTAAGTAATAACAATTAATAACATTTAAAAATACAAGTCATCAAAAATCCATGCAAAATATATTGCTTGATTTGCATTACTTGTAAACACAATGGAGAAAATTATAAAGGCAGCAATTTCTACTCCAGACCAAGAGTTCTACATATAACAGTTAAATCTAATATGCCTTTTAACGGTTAGTTAAGCGCATGCGCTTCCGCCAAGTTTGAAAGGCGGAAATATGAAAGTTTTGGGCACATATTTAGTTATATGTCAAAAAGTTTGGGCACTTTTTGACGTAATACATGGCGGAAATTAACACATGCGCACAAAAAAAAATTCAACTAGGAATAGGTCTATTATAAGCTTAAATTAAACTATGAAGTAAGTAAATACTATATTACCAACAAGACTAGATTAACGAGATTTGACAAAAAAGGGTAGACATACAAGTCTACATAGACAAGAGAAGACAGAAAGGACTAGACAGACAAGACTTTCTTTTAACGAGACGTAGGAAAGAACCATAAGGTAACTTTTCAAGTGCCCCCTTGAACTTGCAGGCAATCTTTCGTTGTATTGTATCTGTCTTACATCCCCCTTCCACGGATAATGATTAGGAGTTTAGGTACTATTATGTCTCTTGTTGTTTTCAACTTGATACCTTTTCCACTCTTTATCTTCCTTCATTGGCATTATGTTTGCCACCATATTAGTAATTGTTGTACAGATGTTCTCCGAGTTAATCATTTGGTAGATCAAATCTGCCGACCCTAGTTTGAGTGAAATTTACTTTTCCCACGCTTCTCTTTCCAATATCCATCTATCACATTCGAAGATGGTGTGTCGGGCGCTGTCCGTAAGATCACAGTACTCGCAAAAACTATCGGTTGCCTTGCGAATGTTATGCAGGTAGTCCCTTACGCATCCATGTCCGCTTAACACTTGTGTAAGGTGGAAGTTTATTTCACCGTGCTTTCGTGACATCCATCTCTCGACATCCATTTCGACAAGGACAAATATCCATTGTCCCTTATTCGATAACCGAAACTCTTCTAGCTATGCCTGATGTGTTCGTGCCCTAAAAGCTTACTTTTTTCACTTTTTGTACAATCGACGCTTGCTCTCGCTCGGTAGAGTTCCTCTCTTTCTTGTACCATTAACTCTATTGGTACTATTCCAGTTATTAGAAGGGAGGCCTCCCTTGAGACCGTCCAGTATGCACTAGATACTCTCAGTGCCATTTTCCGTTGTATTAGCGTTAGTTTGTGGCTGGTCGTTTTGTTCGCCATAGCACTCGCCCATGCCGAAGCTGCATAAAGCATGGTCGATGATCACATCACATTCACATCATATCCAGTCCGCTGATAAAGACGGGAAAAGTTAGCTCGGAATTAAAGCATAGATATATAGTAATCTAGAGAAATATAATTTGAAAGTGGTGGCATAGTGAATATAGGAAGAAGAAACAAACCTGAAGATTCACAAATTACAGGTAGAACTAAGTTTTATGCACTATAAATTGGAAATAACATACGATAAATACTGATAAGAGGCACGTTCTCGACGGGTCGACCGGCAGCGTCCTCTTTCCGCAGCATAAACAGAGTAAAGGCAAGAAAGTAGAGATCTCGCCACGTCTAAGCTAAATAGTAAACAAAGAACAGGACCGTACTCCCGGAATTTCCAAAGCGCCTTGCACAAAAATAGAAAGGAAAGAAACATCCCAAACATCCCAAAAGCCCAACAACAAAGAAAGCATGGAATCGGAAGAAGAAAATATGGAAGAAATAAAGAGAATGTTTGCGCAAATAAGCACAAAACTAACTGTGGTCGAACAGAAGTTAGATAATAGCGTTGAGACAATTTCCGAGCTGAAGAAGGAAAACCAAGATCTAAGACAGATAATCAAGGATCAAGAAGAAAGATTGGAACAAGTTGAAAGGGAGATAAGGAGAAATAACATCATAGCACAAGGTATACCGGACAGAGAGCAGGAAGAACAGACAGAGGTAAGAAAGAAGGTGGTGGAAATACTTAGGAACATTGGAGTAGAAATTAATCCAGAGGTGGACATAAAGGAAATCACGAAACTAGGAGCTTTTAAGCAAAACAGCAACAGACAAATCCTCATTAAGCTACAATCATGTAATAAGAAAATGGAAATATATGAACGGACCAACACGCTAAAAGGATCCGGCATAGGCATTAACGACGACTACACGAAAAAAGTGCAAGAGGAAAGAAAACGCCTACTCCCCCACCTGAAGTTGGCGAAACAACAAGGACATAGAGCCGTGCTCAGATACAATAAACTGATCATAAATGGGGTAGCATATGGTCAAGGAGCCGTGGGAACTAATGAATGTAACTGGGAGAAGAAACGCACGGTAAGCGACAGATCGCCGGACAGTAAGGATACCAACCAGCAATTGAGGAAAATCTCGAAAACGATTAGAAAAAACTACTAAAAGATGGTAAGGAGATGGAAGATGAAAACAACCACCATGCAACGGAAACGGAAATGAGAAAAACTGTAAACAGGAAAAGTAAGAAGAAGAAGTCAATAATAAGAATAGGAACTTGCAATAAATAATAGGAAAATAAAAACAATGCTAGTTATAGGAAAAATGGAGGAAGTGGCGAGAGAAATGAAAGAATATAAACTAGAATTACTGGCCATGCAGGAACTAAGATGGAAGGGTGAGGGCAGAATCGATAAAGACGAGTACACACTACTATATGGAGGCGAGGACAAGCAAGGTTATAAGGGAACGGGCTTTATGATAAGCAAAGAACTAAGAAAGAACATTTTGGAATTTAAGAGTTTAAACGGAAGGATATCACATATAAGATTCAAAAATGAAATAGCCAGCATAACGGTCATAAATGCATACGCGCCCACAGAGGTAACTGACGATCAGGATAAGGACGAGTTCTATGACCAACTAGAAAAGATATGCGAGGCGACCCCAAAACACGACACGCTCATTCTTCAGGGCGATTTCAATGCAAAAGTGGGTTAAAAAAAGAAAGGTTATTGGAAGGGAATCGCTGGAAAAGAAACAATTCATGACGAAACAAATAATAATGGAACAAGGCTGCGAAATTTAGCAACTGAAATGGATATGTACATAGTCAGCACAAAATAAAAACATAGAAAACAACAGAAAGTAACATGGCTACTCCCAGGAAAAAATACAGGAAATCAGATAAACAGAGAGTTCAGCGGCGCAGACGTGGGGTCAGACCATCTACTAGTAATAGCGAAGCTAAACCTTAGAATAGTAGGAGGAAAGAAAAAGCATATAGCCAGGAAGAGATGGAATACCGAAAGGATAATAGTAAAGAAGCAGCAGTATGAAGAGGAGGTAACAAAGGAGGAAAGAGGAGGTAAGATTACTTTATTTTGAAATAAGGTAATCTTATATCAAAAAAGACGGAAAAGGAAAATATTGAGGAAGAATGGCGTAACATAAAAATAGTCATGGAAGAAGCCGCTAGCAAAGTCCTAAGAATAAAAACTATAGAAAAAGAGAAGGTATGGTTCGACGAGGGCTGTAAGGGATTGCTACAGAAGAAGAAATCCGCGAGAATAACATGGTTAAGAACAGGAAACGGGAACGACTACAAGAAAAACCAGACAATCAGGAAAGAATGCACGAAATTAATAAAAACAAAGAAAAAAAGATGGCTGGAGGAAGTAATGAGCATAATCGAGAAGGATAATAAAAATAACACAAAACTTTACAAATACATAAAGAAACAAAACATTAAATGGAGCACAGAATGGAGAAATCATTTTAAGAAACTCTTAACTGACGAAAATGCAGGAAGTGACAGTGTAAGAGAAAAAAACCCAGGTAAAAACGCAACAGAGATGGATACGGCCACTCTCACGGAAGAAGAATTTAAGGAAGTAATAGCACAGCTCAAAAGGAACAAAGCAGGGGGAAGTAATGGCATTGTCAACGAGCTGGTAAAACACAGAGGGGACCAACTAAAGCAAAGAATATTCAAACTACTATCACAAGTCTGGGAAAAAGAAAGGATGCCTTCGGACTGGAAAAAAGGGACAATAGTACCAATACACAAGAAGGGGAACCCGAACGTATGCTCAAATTATAGGGGAATCAACCTGCTGAACGCAGTATACAAGATCCTAACCACTTTAATAAACAAAAAACTTATGAAATATACAAAGACACAAATGGGAGACTACCTACCTTCTACCTTCAGAAGGGGAAGATCGACGCGGTACACATAGTGAACCAGTTAACTAAAAAGTGCTACGAACATGGCATAGGACTACAAATAACGTTCATTGACTTTAAACAAGCATTTGACAGCCTAAAGCGTGATCAAGTAATAAAAGCCATGAAAGACACAAATATCCCAGAGAAACTTGTGAGGCTAACAGAAATGACAAGAGGAACTCAAAAGCAGAGATAATGACACAGGAGGGCACAACCGAAGCGGTCGAAATCAATCTAGGCGTACGACAGGGTGACGGGTTATCAACGACATTATTCATTCTAGTATTGGATGCTGCAATTAGAGAGTGTTTTTTCAAAGGAACTTTGATTAATAAAATGATGCAGGTTGTTGCCTACGCAGATGATATCACAATGCTGGCCAGAGACAGGAGAAGCATGGAGGAAGCAATTCGAAAACTCGAACATGAGACAAAGAAAAGAGGCCTAAAAATAAACCAGGAAAAAAGCAGGTTCATGCAGGTAAACAGAGAAATCAAGACCACAACTAACAAACAAGTGCACATAGGAAATTTCGAGTTCGAAATAGTAGACCACTTCCAATACCTAGGAATAATAATAAACAACAAAAGTGACCGAAGGATAGAGATAAACCTTGCACTCTATGGCGGGATATAGAGCGTACTACAAATACAAGCTCATCATGAAAAGCAAGAGTATAAGCACAAATACAAAAATGAAGCTATACAAAACAGCAATTAGACCGGTAGTGACCTATGGGGCAGAGACGATGAACCTAACTAACGTAGAACAGGGAAAGCTAAGAATCTTCAAAAGAAATATTATTAGAAGAATATATGGACTAAAGAGAATCACTGATGGGGAACACAGAAGACTAATGAACTCCGAAATACAAACCATCCTAAAAGGAGAAGATATCGTTAAGGTGATAAAAGAGCAAAGACTCCGCTGGTATGGCCACATATATCGAATGGAAAACAACAGAGTGGTAAAGATGATTACAATGTGGAGACCAGTGATTAGCAGAGGTAGAGGAAGACCGAAAGGCAGATGGGAGGATCAGATACTAGAAGACATGAAGAACCTAAAGATAGAGGCATGGAGGAGCAAGAGGAGGCAAAGACAAGCGACTGGAAAGAGTAAGAACAGGGCATAGGAACGTGGAGTAACTCACCACATGAAATGAGTTTCAAGAGCTCGTAGAGGTAACGAGCGGTTGCAACCCCGAGAGGGGTGTATAACCCTGTATATATATCATAACACCCAGATATTTGATCGACCCTTTCGGAACTATCTTTTTCTCCTCAGGCTAATGAGGAGAACTGCCTCGTTTTTTTCTGCAACTAAACATAGGTGTTTAGACTTCATACAGTCGCAGATTTTTTTTATTGCATGGTTAGCCGTTGCCATCAGTTCTGTTGCTCTCCGTGGAAGATCCCATCGTATAATACGTTCCACAGGGTAAGGCCCAGTATTGATCCCTGTGGAACACCACTATTGAATTCGCGCACTTAACTTTGCCGCCCAGATTGCAGTATCAGACTCCTGCAACTAAGATAGCTTCTAATCATTCTTATTATGTAGGACTTTTGCAGCAGGCTATTCATTATATGAGTCCAACTCGCGATGTTGAAAACGTTTCTTACGTCGAATGTAAGGAAAGCGCACAGTTTTTTTAGTTCTTTTCGTTCCGGTATTTGCTGATTTTGCGATGTTTAGAACGGATGTTATAGCATCCATGGTAGATTTTCCTGACTTAAATCCATATTGTTTATCCGATAGTTCAACTCCGGCGCCGAGTTCAATTTTAAGTCTACTTAGCAGACGCTGTTCCAGAAATTTCCCGAATATATCCAGTAAGCAGATAGGTCTGTACGATTTTGGCTGTCCGATTGGTTTGTCCCCCTTTCTTATGAGGTTGAGCTTTACTTGCTTCCATTTATCTGGAAAGTTTCCGGCAACTAGCAGTGAGTTATGGACCGAAATCCGAATGTAATGGGCATAGGGCGGACTCCAAGCAGAATATACAAGAAACTCCATACAAGAAACTGTGCAGGGAGAGTATGAAAGGGACGTCCCAAAGAAACAGAAAATGCGAGTATTGCAGACGAACTCAAATAGGAGTGCGGCTGCAATGGAGCTGGCATGGAAGATAGTGCATGATGAGAGAGTGGAGTGGACTATTGGTAACAGAGGCTGGCACGTGGACCAGTGTAAGAATGTTGCTGTGAGGATTTTCCAATCGGAAAATCCTATTTTTAAGTGTAGATGTGGAAATAGATATGTGTGAGTTGTATGGGAAAATTGGATCCTGTATGGGTGCTACATCTCGCCTAACATTACGTTTGAGCAGTTTTTAGCTTTTATGGATGAGCTAAGGACCAGTATGAAAAGCTCGCCCAAAGAAATTGTTGTCGGGCGGGATTTCAACGCCAAGTCCGCTTGGTGGGGATCCCCTAAAGAAGTTGATAGAGGGACAATGGTGGAAGAGTGGCTGGCAGAGGAGGATCTGGTGGTTCACAACCGTGGGAATGTGCCAACCTTCGTGCGAGGTGAAAGTATGTCTTTCATAGACTTTTAGCACCTCACAGATTTCAGGCAGGGTGAAAGAGTGGCGCCTCAGAGAGGGAGAGAATCTGAGTGATCACCAGGATATTCTCTTCGACGTACAAGAGGATGTTTCTTAAGGACAGGTTGCTATTGGAACGAATGGATGGAGAGTGGACAAGAGTCTACTAGAAAGATTGGAAAACGTCATGAAAGAGCCGGCTGAAAGAACAGGCCCCGAAAATGGACTGCGGAACTCATGCGAAGCAGTTCTCCACGGGGCCTGTGATGAGGTGTTTCAGAGAAAACGGAAGGATGTCAGAGGCAGGAAGCCAGTTTACTGGTGAAATGAGCAGGTAGCTGAAAAGCATAAAACCTGTTTGCATGAAAGGAGATGCATGGTAAAGAGTAACAGGCGAGCAAGTGATGAAGGGCATGAGTAGTGCAGAAGGAGGTATTACCTGGCGCGCAGGAAACTTCTCAGAGCCATGGTGAACTCCAAGCAAGAAGCTTAGAGAGTGCTCTTCGAAGAGGTGAATAATAATATCTCGGGGGACGGCTATAAGATCGTCACCAGGAAAATTGCGCAAAGGGTTAATACTCTCCGGGGGGATAACCTAATGACGGAAGTAAAGAATCTGTTCCCAGCACATGAGCGAATGAACTGGCTGGAACCCGTGGGATGGATATCGGCGCCCCTTTTCACTCCGACCGAGCTGCTGAGTGCAGTTGGCCGGATGAAGGAGGGAAAAGTGCCGGGTCCTGATGGTGTTCCACCCGAAGCGTGCAATGCTTTGGGGATGTGTCCGACGACATGTGCTTGAGCATGATGAATGAATTGTTGATGAATGGCAGTTTCCCCAAGGGGTGGAAGGAAGCGAGACTGGTGATGATTGAAATATAGCGAAAGGAAGGAGAGGAAGCCAAATACAGACCAATCTGCCTACTGAATGGAATAGCGAAGATGTTTGAGTGTATGATCGGAGCTAGGATGAATGAGGATATTGAGAGGGCAGGAATCTTTCAGAGGAACAGTATCGCTTCAGGGTCGGTCGAACAACGGTGAACGCAATAATGCGTATGCTAAAGAGAGCAAGGTTATCAAATACGGGTCCATGGCCGTCCATACCCGTAGCTACTGCGTAATTGTAACCCTGGACGTGAAAAATGCTTTCAAATCGGTCCCATGTTGGCGGAATCATTTAGGCTTTGGAACTAAAGGGGGTAGCTCCCTACCTTCGAAAGATGGGAAAGCCACTTGAATGATAAAGAGACTGTGGATGGTAAAATCTTCAAAATGAGTGCGGGTTCCACAGGATTCAGTTCTTGGGCCGATACTGTGGAACATATATTATGCTGAGGTTTGGAGATTGAGGCTGACGGGGTTACACTCGTTGGGTACGCTGATTACTTAGCGGTTGTCGCTGTCGCAAGAACGGAGGAAAGTCTGAAAGAGATAATGCATGAGGCAATTGGTGGGATTAATCGGTGGATGGGGGAAAAATATCTTGCTCTGGCTCCGCACAAAACCGAGGCGGTCCTGCTAATTGGGAGAAAAAAGCAGCGTGAACAGACATTGCGAATGGGGACAGTTGATATACCGGCCCGGGAATCTGTAAGATACCTTGGGGTAGAGCTTCAGCGAAATCTCAGGGTATCCGACCAGGTCACCCGGGTGGTGAGCAAGGATACAGCATGTGTCAGAGCCCTTGGATGGCTGATGCCCAACATAGGTGGGCCGATGGCCTCGAAGCGGAGGGTTCTGAATGCGGTCGTGCACTCCATTCTCCCGTATGGGGTGCCTGCATGGATAAATGTGATAAGAGTGCAAAGGTGTATGTTGCTGCGCGTGTGCAGCGAATACAGGACTGTTTTTAGCGACGCCGTGGCGGTCGTTGCTGGAGTTATTCCCTTAGACCTTCTGCCGCATGAACGGGTTAGAGCTTGGGAAGGTACTGAACCTAGAACTGAAAGGGAAAAAACAATGCGTGTATGGCAAGAGCTATGGGAGGGGTCGGAAAAGGGAACCTGGAGCAGGCATCTGATTCCAACTATCGATGAATGGGTTGTCCGTGGTCACGGGGAGGTGAATTGTCACCTCACCCAGGCGCTTACAGGGCATAGATGCTTTGGGTTTTAGCTGGTGTGCATCGGGAAATTGGTTGAAGCGCACTGTAGGTATTGTGGGACGACTGAGGACACTGCGGAGCATGCCATCTTTAAGTGTACGAGATGGGAGAGAATCAGGAGCGCAGCAGAATGCAAGGTGGGAGAGAAAGTAAATAAGGAGAGTATGGTGAGAATCATGCTTCGCAGTGAGTATGGATGGGGCGTGCTGACTGGTATGATTGGATATATAATGAGGAGAAAGGAGAAGGATGAAAGGGATGAGCGTAAGGCGGGATGAGGGGTTGTTACACGCGAGCCGTGCGTGCCAATCCCCGGGCCTCCCAAGTGCGAATGGGGCGCACACATTTCTTGTAAACTCTGATGTGCGGGGGGGGGGGGGGCACGGCGATTAACAAACGAGTGAATTCGGATGTATGGTTTGGACATGAAAGTGTTAGGAACGTGATGAAGTTATGCCAAATTTTAGATTCCATTACGCTCTCTGCGGTTTTGGCTGGGGATTCTGAATGGTCGCCCCTCTAGGGAGGACAGCCCCACACTACCACTTGGCACGGGTCGGGTGGTGTTTGCAGATTTTCACCTCCAGTACTTGTGACAGCAAAAAAAGGCGAAATCCGAATGGTATCGAGTTGTTATTTTTATAATCTCAGGAGGTTCCCATCTGGTCCCGGGGCTCTGCCGCTTCTAATTCGTTTTGTAGCCAGAGATAGATCGTCGGAATTGAAGAGTGCAATGTTGGTTACATCTCGTTGTGCCCAGTCAAGAGGAGTATGATGTGGGAATAGCACTTCGGAAACTTGGCGAACTACTAACATTGTCATTGGTAGATTTGGGGGACGAAGTTTTAGATTTCAACCAGACGATCTGAAAGACATCGCCCTATATGTTCTTCTCTAGGTCTGTACAGAGTTTCCTCCAGTGGGTTTTCTTGTTTGGTTTTATTTATAAGTTGCCGTACCTTCTTTTTTTTACTTTTATACGCCGTCCTAAGCGCTTGGATGTTTCCATGCTCGGTTGTTTTTGCTCTTAGGCTTTGATACCTTCTCCTGGCAGTGACGCATGCAGCTCTCAGGTTCGCGATTTCATCCGTCCACTAGTATGTTGTTCTGTTTGTTTTTAATCCTGCTTTCTTAGTCAGAGTGCCTTCGCATACTTTGCACAACACCTGGACCAATGTATCGACGCTTTTTGATATTTCGTAGGCAACACATTTTTTAAATTTCTCTTCGATTAGATTGGTTATAGTCCAGCCGAACTTTGGAGAGTGCTTCTTGTATTTTTCCTTTACGTTTGCCCTTATGTTGTATAGTATGTATCGATGGTCGCTCTAGGTCTCATTGCCAATAATTTTCCAGTCCCGGATGTTGTTTGCTATTGAATTCGTAGTGAATGTTACATCTAAGGTGGAGCGCGAGTTTCCTCTCCCAAAGGTCGGTTTATCCCCTTGGTTTTGTACGAATATGTCTAGTTCCGCTGCGCAGTCGGTGACTATATCTCATCTCTTGTCCATGCAGAAGGATTTCCAATAAGGAGACTTCGCGTTAAAGTCCCCTGCTTCTTATTCCTTTTGTTATGCTGTCTGATGCTCTGACTAAGAGCTTCTAGATATGCGGATAGTTGCGTAGTAGTTGCGTTGGGAGATAGGTATATACTGTATATAATGAGATGGGGCAGCTCCACCCAGACGAAACCTGGCCCATTTCCCGTTTATTTACGGATAATTTTCTACCCCTCATCCAAATCGCTGTATCTTTTTGTTTGTCCATAAACCATCCGGAACTTGTCGGCAATTTTTTGTTGGTCTCACTAATCAGAACTATGTCTGCTTTTAGTTCTGTTGCAGTGGCGGTCAGCAGATCGTGAACTGCGCGATATCTCATGATATTTATTTTATTTGAAGACAGACAAAAGACTAGACAAGACTAGACAGACCGCTTTTGTCCATGCATTCACTCCATTCCTCCTCAAGCGCTCTCTCCTAGTCATTCCACTTAGCCTTCGAGCATTCTTCCAACCAATGTTTCCAAATATCCACATTCATTCCGCATACCTTACACCTTCTACTTTCCTCATTCTTCCAATGTCTTCTTCCGCGCTCTTCACTAGCACACCTGAATCATACCAATCATACCTGAATCATTATTGAACAAAATAGAATTACAGAAATGCACCAATTTACTTTCTAAAACTGACACACAAAGGTTCCTAAACTCCACATCTACAATGCTCTCTTGAAGAGAGTCATCTCTCCTCGTCTCTTCTTATTTAAATATATATTTATGTTATATTTTGCACATTGGGGGGGTTGGGGTGTTGAACCGCCAAACCCTCACACCCCTGGCTACACCCATGTGCTATTAGAGGTGACTTTTCACTGAGCCCTTTGAACCCACACTTTTAACTTTTTCCAGCTCCTTGGAGGATATGCCTGCTCTCTCATACAATTTCCTTTTATTCCTTTCCCAACCACTCTCTTTTCTATCATTAATTCCCTCCTTATAACAGTAATAGACGGACAAGAATAGGTAGACAAGACTACACGAACAAGACTAGACAGACAAGACTAGGCAGACAAGGCTAGACACAAGACTAAGCAGACAATACTAAACGGATAAAACTAAACAAACAAGATTAGACAGATAAGACTAGACAGACAAAAATAGACAGATAAGACTAGGCAGACAAAACTAGACAAACATGACTAGATAGGTAAGATAAGACAGACAAGACTAGACAAACAAGACTAGAACAACAAGATAAGACAGACAAGACTAGGCAGACAAGACTAAACCGATAAGACTAGGCAGACAAGACTAAACAGATAAGACTAGGCAGACAAGACAATACAGACAAGACTACAGAGACAAGACTTTTTTTAAGTGGTTTGGGGGCAGCTCTCACTAAACCGCCTATTCCATTTTGCCATTTAGTATGCGGCACCCCAGTATCGCATATTTTGCATTCATTCAGGATGGGCAGCCCGGACGGTTAGTGAAGACCGCCCTAGTTGTCGCTTCCCGCATTGAAAAGCGGGTATGTTGTCAACTACACTACCGAGGAGGACGAGACAAACATGACTAGATAGACAAGACTAAACACTTTGTTTAGTTTTATCCGTTTAGTCTTGTCTGCCTAACCTTGTCGGTCTAGTCTTGTCTGCTTAGTCTTGTGTGTCTAGCCTTGTCTGCCTAGTCTTGTCTGTCTAGTCTTGTTCGTGTAGTCTTGTCTACCTATTCTTGTCCGTCTATTACTATAATAAGGAGGGAATTAATGACAAGTCTAGACGGACAAGTCTATGCAAACAAGACTAGACAGATAAGACTAAACAGGCAAGACTTGACAGATAAGACTAGACAGGTAATTCTAAACAAACAAGTCTCTACAGACAAGACTAGCCAGACAAGAGTTGATACACAGGACTAGACAGACAAGACTACACATACAAGACTAGACAGAAAAGACTAGACAGAAAACACAAGACCGGCAAGACTAAACAGACAAAACTAGACAGAAAAGACTATATAGGCAAGAGTAGACAGGCAAGACTAAGTATGGAATCGAAGAAGATTTGATGCCGAAACCGAACCCCAATAAAACGTCGACGAGAAAACGAGATGAAAATCGAATCGAAATACTCAATTTTGAGAATATTCCAAAAAAGGCCAGGGTGGGGATCAAGCGACCGAGGTCTAACAAGAGCAACAACAGCCAGAAAGGGAATCCGATGATCCACAAACGGAGATTAAAGTCGTGGAAAAGAAGTCTAGAACGACGGATTTAGTTATGAAATCTAGAGGTTTAAGCAATAAAAAGGTTTTAATTCGTATATCCATGTGGTTTCTTGCCTAGTTACCTCGGTTTCCCGATTCTGGTCAATTCGGCAGGTCGACCACACTCCTCCTTTGACACCCTGGACTTCGGACCAGGCGACGGCTGAGTTAGGCGACGGCGGAATTCAGGCAGAAAGAATTCGATGCGACTTCAAATCTGTCTGCTTCAAAACTGTATGTGTTCATCGACTTCAAATCTTCCTTTGATTGCATCGACTGGACCAGATTGTGGAGAGCCCTGGAGACCGAACGAGTTCCGCTGAAAATGATTCAACTTCTTCAGGCATCGTACGACAGCTCAACCAGCAGTGTTTGTATCCGAAATGACTTATCCGAGTAGTTTCAGATTCGAACTGTAGTACGACAGGGCCGGCGGATTCCAAGTGCAATCCAAAATCTAAATCTCGAGTGGGCGAACCGATTGATTCAGATAATTTACAATATATAGCCAAGGACTCTCAGTCGCCTAAACAAACTGAGGATCTTAGAGCTAAAGATAACGAAGTTCATAAAAAAAGACTAACTAACTTAGAAAACTCAAATATAAAAGCGGAAATGAAATACGCCCACTTACATGTTTTTAAACTGGATACAGAACTTACAGAGACTGATATTACAACTTATTTGAATAACAACGAATTTCCAACGGTCCTCTGCAAAAAACTGATCTCCAAATATCCCCGAGAATACCCTTCCTTCAAAGTGTCTGTTCCTTATGAAGATTTGAGGAAAATCAACAATCCTGAAGTATGACCTAAACACACCTGTATAAACCGTTTTTTATTCAGGCTAGAACAAAACAATCGACAAATCTAATCGAAACCATCTCCAAGGAAAAAAACTCCTAATAAAACAAGACGGGAAAAGTAACGATAATGCTACAATCATTTGGGTTTTATCTGTTATTAGGAAAATGAAATGTGGAAAAGCAACCGGCCCCGATGAAATTCCAGTAGAGGCTTGGAAATGTCTGGGTGAAGAGGGCATAGACATGTTGTGGAATCTATTCCAACAGATACTTCAAGAGGAATTTCCATTTATAAGGAGAAAGGTAACATTGCGGATTGTGCAAATTACAGAGGAATAACTTATGTCGCACACAATAAAGATTTGGGAGAAAGTTATTTAAAGTAAGCTTCGGGTGGAGACGACAATAGGAGATGAACAGTTTGGATTTACGCCGGAACAGATGCTCTTTTCACTAAGGCCATGCACTTTGTCATGGAAAAGCACAGGGAGAAGAGAAAAAAACTACATATGGTGTTCACAGACGTAGAGAAAGCTTATGATCGGGTGCCCCGCCAGGAGGTATAGAGGTATGGTATTTAATAGCTTTTTTGCAAGGTCCCCAGAAGAAATCATTCAGAACATTACACCTACTACTATTTCTACCAACCACGTCCCCTTTATTGAAGAAACTATTTACTTGGACGATTATAGTGAATCTGAGCTATTAAATTTGATCACCAAAAAATTAAAAAATATTAAATAGTAGTGTCGCCTAATCAAAGACAACTTACAATATTTGAGTAAACCTCTACAAAACATTGTAAATTGTTCCTTCGATTCTGAAGAGTTTTCACAAATCCTGAAAGTAGCTTCTATAATACCTATCCACAAAAGGAGATAAATAATTTTAGACGACTAAAATAAATAATTTTAGACCGATTACGCTATTATCCGTCTTCTCTAAAATATTAAAATACTGTTTCCAGCACAGGCTTCTACCCTTTTCGTAAAACATAGAATTATTCAGCGACAACAGCATGTCTTCCAAACAGGCAAATCCACAAACACGGCCATTCTTGAGCTATATAATAAAATATTAACAGAAATCGATAAGAGCAGATTCCAAATAGGCATCTTCTATGATCTGCCTTTGATTGTATAGATCAAGCCTTTGTTTTCCCGGCCTTTGATTGTGTAAATCAAGCTCTATTAATTAACAAGATCTATAGATTTGGTATTGTTTGGACCGTGTCTCACGAAACTCAAAATTCTCAAGAAAAATACAGGCTGGTCAAATCACTTACCTGTGAGGGCTGCTAGTCCTCTCCGCCACGTGGGATCGTCCTTCCGGCGCCTCTTTTAAGGGCGGAAATGGGGATAGTAGGTGTTTCCCTTAAAATTAAAATAGGGATTCCCTTAAAATTGTTGTCTTCAGGACGTTGGGTTCCGCTTCAGCCCTTTGGGCTCGTGATCACCCCTGGTTAATTTGGCTTGAAAACTAAAGAACGCCAGAAGCACGCGTTCTTTAGTTTTCCGGTCGAAGTGGGCTTCACGTTTCGCTCTCGATCTACACGCTTCGCACCTTCAAAGCGTACTCTAATTGTTGTGAGCTCGACCAACGCTCAAGTCATACTGCTCGCAAATATATAAATTCGCGACGAAATTGATAAGTAAATCGAGCGATTTCGGCCCAGGTCGATACACCTTTTCCCTTCTGTTAATCGGTGCCGAAATCGATTCAAATGTTTGAATTAAAATATTGATTTATTAAAATTGGCGCGAACAGGTATAATAGGAAAGGCGGGAAACTGCCTACAGTCTTTCTTAAAAGAGAGAACACAATATGTAAAGATATCTTCAAACCTTAAATGTAGCATCTCACCTAAATTACCTTTGAAAACAGGTGTTTCTCAAGGAAGTGAGCTTTCGCCCACCCTGTATATACTCTACTTAGCCAATCTAGTTCCATACATTTTTCTAACCTTCTGAAATATTTAAACTCATAGTTCTTAGCTAATAGACTATTCCTCAACTTGGAGAAAACAGAATTTGTCGTATTTCAACCACACAGAGCTAAGTATATAGAGGATATATCATTAAGATTTTATATGCCTTTAAAAAGAACGAGATACACTAAATTTCTTGGGCTAAATGTACAGGAACACTTATCATGGCACAATCAAATTGAAGAGTTATGCAAGTCTCTACATAAAAAAGCATACTGCCTTCGCCAGCTGAGAAAATTCCTTGACATCCCCGATTTAATAAACTATTATTACGCAGAAATTCAATCAAAGCTCAGCTATGGAATAATAGTGTGGGGTACATCACCGGAAGTGGAAAGGGTCTTGAAATCCCAAAAGAGGATAATTCGGTTACTCTTAAACCTCCCAACATATACCTCATGCAAGCAGTTCTTCTTGCAACTGAAAATATTAACGGCCCTCGGCCTATACATTATGGAAACTAGCAGTCACATCCATGAAATCAAACATACCTTGCCCAAAAATATGAAGAAACTATCCCACCAGGGCACATCATAAACTGATGTGTATCCCTAGATGTAGACTGACGATATGCAGCAAGTGCCCAAATATTAATGGAATTCTTCTCTACAATAAACTCGCAACCAGTATTACCGAAGAAAAGTCCTACAAACGATTTAGAAGAAAACTTTTGTCTCTACATGTATGTAACTATCAGGATTTTGAAGATTTACTTCAATCACTTTAACGAACCCATATGTATTCTCTGTATAATATACATCTTTCTGGGAATACATTTGAATTTGACTACACAGACAAGACTATACATACAAGACTATACAAACAAGCCTAGACAGACAAGACTAAGACAAAGGCAGAATGGAATATCTAGACACTGAATAACTAAATCGCTATTTGCAGACAACCTTATTGTGTCTAATTCAGGATATCTAGTTCAATCTACAATTTTTAAGCTGACAAATACTAAAATGAATTTCAAATTTTTATGTTATAGACAGTCAATCTTAAAATGTGTAATTCAGATTATAAAGACTAATTCTCGATGTATATAAGGACTAGAACTAATTTGAATTTCTGGACAAACTAGGTGTATATATCTGTAATTTGAGAAATATTCTACTTGAAGAAATTCAAATTAGAATTTTTATGTTATTGAGTCTATTTAGAGTTGGCTCGTGTCGGGTTACTAGTTCCCCACCGGGCGCCTCCTCAGATGGCGGATAGAGGGATGTCTCCCAGATATGGGTGGTATCGGGGAAATCAAATACCGGGGCGTACCAAAACTAGCAAGTAGCGCCTGACTCCAAAGGGGCGGTTACAAACAGCGTCGGTTCCAGGTTGGGCGGCTGAAAGATATATACTAGGAAGGCAATGGAAAACCACCTAGTATTTACACAATTTTCCCAGGAAAACATGATAATGACTAATAATTACATCGGCCCCGGATACGGGTGCCCCGAGTACGGGTGCCCCGTGTAAATGAGGCAGAGATTCTAAGAATCTCCCGATCAGCTAAAATCAAATTCGATCCATGAAAAATGCACAAAATAGGTACTTAAAAAATAAGAAGTATGTAGAAATCTGGAAAGATGCACAACGTTGTGAAGCAGATGAAGAGATTATAGATCAATATACTTGGAATAAGTGAAATGCGTTGGCCTAACTGCGGATTACTTGACCATATTACTTGACCTTATTACTTGACCATATAATCGTTTACACAAGAGAGGACAGTACACAACACATAAAAGGAGTCGCAATAATTATTTCTCAAGAAATTTCCAAAGCCCTTCCAAATGTAATAATTTTCTATGACCGAATAATAATGATACAGCTTCACTACCACAACGAGATTAAACATCATACAAGTTTATGCAACCACCACAGAATACGACGACGAAGAAATAGAGAGCTTCCATAATGATTTAATCAGGTGTTAAAATTGGTCGAAGGATAACGAAATCACCATCATTATGGGCGACTTCGACGCTAAGGAAAACAATAAACCATTATAGGAGATTATGGCTTGGGTATCCGGAATGGCAGATGTGACAGACTCGTAAAATTCTGTATAGAAAAGGAACTTGTAATCTTAAACACATTTTATAGGTTACCAAAACGACGTTTGTGCACATGGAGATCACCCTCTGATTCACCTGAAAAAATTGTTAGAAAACAGATTGATTTCATCTGTATCAACAAAAGATTTAGAAACTCGATACTATCTGCAAAAACATATCCAGGTGCAGATGTTCCAACGGACCATAGCCTTCTATTAGGGAGAGTAAGACTTCGTTTTAAAAAGATCAAAAAGCCCAACAGGACAACCACGCTAAATTGAGACAAGCTAACAGATGAAAACACGAGAAGACACACAACAAGTATCTTAGAAGCAAAGATGTATGACGTCGAAAAAGACGTCAAAAAAAGCAAGGTAGCATAGAAGGAATGTGGAACATAACCAGAGAGATACAGAAAGAAACAGACAGAAAGACAGTGAATTGAGAGAACGCAGACAAAAGAAGAAGGAAAGCTGGATGACTGATGACATTCTGGACCTTATGGAAAAAATACGTAAGTGTAAGTATAGAAAGGCAGACAAATATAAGAGGCAAAGAAAAGGAAAAATAAGGCAAATAAAAGCAGAATGGCATACTAGAGAATGTAGGGAGATTGAAGACTATGATGCGAAGCACGATCTCTTTAATCTATATAAGAAGACAAAACATGTTACTGGCAGTAATCGACTCAAGTCCAACTCAATATCTGGAAAATAAAAATGGAAACAAAATAAGAGACGTAGCACAACAACTTGACAGATGGAGGGAATATATTACAGAGCTTTTTGAGGATGAAAGATCTGAATGTGATATTGATGCTACATCAGGCTCAACAATTACCAAAGCGAGGTAGAGCAAGCAATAAAAGCGACAGGACCGGATCAAGTGAGCACGGAAATTTTAAAGCTACTAGGCGATAAAGGAATAACAGCTCTTACAAAATTGTTTAACTCTACGATAACGTCTTATTACCTTCCGATTGTCTAAATTCCACTTTTGTCATGATACCAAAGAAGTGAAAAGCTACTAGATGTAATTACCATCGAACAATTAGTTTAATGAGCCATGTGTTAAAAATATTTATGCGAGTAATTCATGGCAGGTTATATAAGAAGCTAGAAGAAAGGGTCGGGAACAGTCAGTTCGGTTTTAGAAACGGCCTTGGAACTAGAGAGGAATTATTTGGTCTTAATGTCCTCATCCAAAAAGATGTCGTGTCGTCACTCATGATGTATTCCTTAGTGCGATCGACTTTGAAAAAGCGTTTGATAAAGTACGTCTTGATATAATGATTCAAATTCTATAGACGACTGGAATAGATGGCAAAGATATTCGACTGATTGCCAATTTGTACTGGCAACGGACAGCTGAAATACGAGTGGAGCATACATTATCGGAGGAAGTCAAATCTGTCTCCCATGCTTTTCAATCTCTATTCGGAAGAGATATTCGTTGATGCTCTTGACGATGCCAATGAAGGAATCAATATAAATGGAGCTAATGTTAATAATATAAGATACACGCCGACGATACACTAATTGTAACGAACAGCGAAGAAGATCTAGAAAATCTAATGAATAAGATCTCCTCTTTGGCTTAAATCTCAATGTCAACAAAACAAAATATATGGTCATCAGTAAAGCACGGGACCTTAGAGGTAATGGTATCATGGTCGAGGGCGCACATCTGGAAAAGGTGCATAAATTGTTGTATCTGGGTAGCAACATCAACGATCAATGGGACCCGAGCATCTAGTTCAAAACCAGAACAGAGTCGCCTTTATAAAAATGAAAAAAGTGCTAACCAGTCACGATCTAAATTTAAAATTAAGAATGAAAATGGCACGCTGCTATGTGTTTCCAGTTCCCTTGTATGGCATGGAAGCATGAGCACTCACGGATGTAATACTTAAACGCCTCGAATCATTTGAAATGTAGGTGTACCGACGATTACTAAAGATCAGTTGGGTGGACAAAGTCAACAACAATAGAGTTCTCAATCGCATGGAAAAAGATCAGGAAATAGTCAAAACTATCAAACGACGATAATTAGAATACTACACCTTATTATAGAGGGAAAAATACGAGGCAAGCGGGGCCCAAGAAGAAGGAGAACATCGTGGTTAAACAACTTGAGGCAGTGGTATGGGAAGCCTACGGTTCAGCTTTTCTGGGCCGCTGTCAACAAAACAATCATCGTCAACATGGTAGCCAACATGATACCAACGATCGTTGAACGATCATGGTACCAAAAGAAGAAGACTAGTTTCATAGACAGACAGTACTACTTAAAAATAAAACTAAGAACAGGAGTAGTTGAAGAGTATTAAAAATCATGCTAGTTTAGTCATTTATTTTAAGTAATTCAACTACATATCTACGTTAGATTACGTAATTATAACTTGTAGGTTTAATCACGTTTTAAATAAATATTCTATTTTCGGAATAATTGGTCGAAATTTGCTGACAAAACCATAAAATTACAAACATGCAAATATGCGACAGATTATCAGCCAATAATCGCGAATATTATTCATATTACTCCGATAAATAATACACGACCTATATTTAGCGCCGAAGAATATACCTCACGGCCTTTCAAAAGTCACGCAACCTGGTATAATTCAACAAAATTTACATGTAACTTGTGCACAAGTGCAAATCGATAATTTTCCGACATTTAACACCTAAACTAAACAAAAAGTTAGCCTTTCTTGTTATTGAACCATCTAATCATAAATTAAAACTTAAATATTATATAACTCCGAAGACATTTTATAACAAAAATAAGTTTAAACTCTAACTGTTACATACAATCGCTCCAATCATCAGTTAACACATGCAAGAAACAAATTAAGCTGAAGCCGAAATAATTTTCTCTTCCGGTTCTTATTTTAGTACGTTACTTATTTTTGCAGGTTGCGTGTGACTTGTGATGATACCCATCTGCATTTTATAACCACACACCAATTTGTCGATAGTCCCGAATGGGAAGCGAACCATGAACAATCAGACGACGTTTTCCAAGTCACAATCACCGCCGAGGAAGACTGCGTTTACCTTTGCTGGCCCCGCATGCGACTAGAACGAGTGCTTAGACACCGGCCGATGCTTAAAATTGTTTTAGACTGTATTATAGGTAAATATTTATTGTTAACAAATAATCTATTCAAATTTAATGGTTTGGAGTTGACTATCGAAACAAGTCGTTATATAAAGTCATTAGTATTGTCAGTCTAGTCACATTACTGTCAGTAATCTTGGCCGTCTACTCTTGGCTATCTAGTCGTCTTCGTCCAATCTTGTCCGTCTAATGATGACCGTCTAGTGTTGTCTGTCTAGTTATGTCCGTCTAGTATTGTCTGTCTAGTCATGTCCGTCTAGTATTGCCCGTCCATTTTTGTCCGTCTAGTCATGTCCGGCTAGCTTTGTACGTCTAGTCTTTTTTTAAGGGAGGAGAGGAAATGCATTTCTGCACGCACGGAGCCACTAGGCTTCGTGAAGTGTGGGGCTCTCTGGGCGAGCTGTTCGTGACCAGCATACCCACTAAAACACCCCCTGGGATCAGTACTCCGCTTCAGCACCGCTTTAACATGATCTCAAAGTGGTGATCCTTCCATTACGGCTGCACGTTCCTGAACAGCAACTTGACCTTTCGTTCCTCTTCGTCTTTTGTTTTGAGTATCGTGGCACACACTATTGCTACTGCGTGCCAGTTGTCCTCGCCTTTGATCATCAGCTGTACCATATTAGAGGCGTTGATAGGCTCTCCTACCGCGACACTTCTAAGATCACCCCATTGCGGGCATTCTAAGATGGTATGTTTAACCGAGTCTGTCCTCTGACAGTATCTGCAGTTGTCTCTTTCTGACTTTCCAATCCTCATAACGAATGCGGCGTAGCTTCCGTGCCCGCTTTGTACCTGTGATAGGTAGTAGTTCACTTCGCCTTGAGTGCGGTTGAATCATAGCTCAATCTCTGGGATAAGCGTTCTTGTCCAGCTCCCTTCCTTGGCGTCGTTCCAGCGCTGCAGCCACCTGCTCATGAGCGCTCTTCTGTGGAGAGTCTTCTCTTCTCAGCTTGCGCCCTGGTTGGAGGCCCGTTCCTCTGTCATTAAGTAAATCGGCGGGAATGCCGCTTTGACTTTTAGCGCCACATGTGACACGTGCGGTAAGCGCAGCATACGCTTATTAACATGCTGCGTTGTCTTTTTAGTAATCTGTTTTTGTTTGTGGCTGCTTTTAACGACTCCACTTTGGCCGGTACAGCGTAAAGGAGGATGGAATTAACCACCTCATTTAGTAGCCTTTTAAAATGTATATTTGGGCCATTTATTCTGGGCATCAACTATACCTGCACGTTCGGTTTTCACTGTAGCCCCTTGGACGTGCCTGCTCCAGGAAAGCCGCCGGTCGATATGGCCGCTGAGGCATTTCATTGTCGGTGTCGCGGAAACCAACCTACCTATTATGTTGACAGATATGGGTTCAATCCTTTTGCGTCCCGTTAGTGCAATGACCTCAGACTTTTATGGAGCTATTTGTAGTTCGTTTATTTTCATCCATGTATATATCGCTTTTATTGCAGATTCTGCGCTCGCTACTACAACCTTCTCGTTTGTGTCAACTGACACCACGATTAGGTCGTCGGAAAATGCGATCAGTCTACAGTATCTTAGGTCCTTCGTTTTTACCAGGTCCATGACGCCATCGTATAGGATGCTCCACAACAGCCGCCCTAGAACCGACGCCTGCGGAACACCGCAAGGCACCGGCCTTATTGTATCATCTATTTTTAGTGTCCTGTTCGTAAAATAGCTTTTGATTAAATCAGTTAGATAGGCAGAGACCTTTTTCCGTCTAAGTGCGTCCACGATTTTCCGCCAAAGCACAGTATTTGAATGCATTTTCTAGCGGGACCGCTAAGCATATCTTTCTGTGTCTTCGTTTTCCCAGGTTAGCACAACGGGCAATCTTCATCACCTCCTGGATGGCGTGAGTTGTCGACCTTCCCTCTCGGTACCCATACTGAAATGTTGATTGTTCGAAGAGCTTGCCGATGGTGTCTAGTAGGCAGATTGGGCGAAATGATGTAGCGGGGGCTTACCAGATTTAGGCACCAGAACCAGTCTGACCTCTTTCCACCTTTGGGGGATTTTTCTGGTGCGGATGACGGCGTTAAACACATCTGCAAACAGCTCTTTTTCCAGGAGGGCAGCCAGCCGCGTCACCTCCGGTGGAATGTCATCTGGTCCTGGAGCGTTGTTGGATTTTATTCTCTTAGCTGCTTCCGCAATTTCTTTGCTGGTAATTTCTGGTGGTACAGTGTCCCCAGATTCCATGTCTCAGGAAATCAGTTGCTTTTGCGGAAACAGCTCTTCAGCGGCTTTAAGTTTGCTCTGCGTTTTAAGATTCGGTCCGTCTAGTCTTGTCCGGTCTGTATTGCCCATCCACTTTTGTCTATCTAGTCTTGTCCTTCTACTCTTATCCGGGTAGTCTTGTCCGGCTAGTCTTATCCGTCTAGTCTTGTCCGTCTAGTCTTGTCCGGCTAGTCTGGTCCGTCTGGTCTTGTTCGTCTAGTCTTGCCCGGCTAATCTTATCCATCTAGTCTTGTTCGTCAATATTTCAGCGTTAAATAAACAACAAATATTATAAACTGAAAGCTATCTATAATTACGAGCGATCAACGAATCGGAAGTTCAGAGGTCTTGTGGGCGCCGGCAGCAGGTTGTTGTTGCTCTCGATGTCGCCATAAAGGTACTCGATCCGGAACTTACGGAGAACCTTAATAATAAGCATGCTGATTTGCATTTCGGCGAGGTTCTTGGCTAGGCAGGCCTTGGGCCCGACGGCGAACGGGATGGTGGCCAGGGCTTCCATTTCCTTGTTGGCGTCTTGGCCTGACCACCGTTCAGGCTTGAACTTTGTACTCTTCCCGCAGGCTCGACAAATTCGTCGCGATCAACACGAACGTGCCTTTAGGTATTTTGGTGAATGGTGATGTCCCTAGTCAAGATGCGACTTAGCACCGTCATGGGAGGCTTTAATCTGAAACTTTCGTTCAAGCAAGACTTAAGATAAGTCATTTGGGACAAGTTCTCCATGGTAATCTTCTCCGGGAACCTCGTAATCTCCTGGTAGAGCTTCTCCTGGGCGTGGGGATTCCTGGCCAGATGGTATATCAGAAAGCCGGCGCTGTGGCTACACATATTCACCCCTAGTAAGATCATATCCAACAGAACAGTCAGTATATCATCGGTGTTTATGTTGTCCTTAAGGGAGAACTCCTTGGGTACGTTCTTGGCTTCCTTCAGCACGTTCACCGCCTTCTTCAGATGGTTGACCAACACGTCGTCGATGGCATCGCAATGCTCCACCAGCCCCTTCTACGCTGGCGTCTCCCAGAGCTTCCACAATTGAAACCCAAATTCGCACTACCTGATAGATTCTATGGTGCACTTGACGGCTTCCGCCAGGACCGCCGTCTCGATGGCCGGGTTCAATTACTGGGGTAGCAGGAAGGACGAGACAAACAAGACTAGACAGACAATCTAGTCTTGTTCGTCTAGTTTTACCTGACTAGTCTTGTCCATCTTCAATGCGGGAGACCCGGGTTCGAATCCTGGTCGGGGAAACAACAACTTGGGGCGGTTTTCACTAACCGTCCGGGCTGCCCACTCCAAATGAATGCAAAATATGCGATAAAGGGGTGGCGCGTACTAAAAGCCAAGGTGGAATAGGGGGTTTAGTGAGAGTCTTGTCCATCTAGTCATGTCTGTCTAGTCTTGTCCAACCAGTCTTGACCCTGTAGTCTTGCTTGTCTAGTCTTGCCTGGCTAGTCTTGTTCATCTAATCTTCTCCGTCTAGTCTAGTCCATCTAGTCTTGTCGGTCCAGTCTTATCCCTCTAGTCTTCTCCGTGTGGAGTAGTAGAAAGGACGAGACAGACAAGACTATATAGACAAGACCAGACAGACAGTTCAGTCTTGTTCGTCTAGTCTTACCTGGCTAGTCTTGTCCATCTAGTCTTGTCAGTCTAGTCTTGTCCATCCAGTCTTATCCATATAGTCTTGTCCGTCTTGTCTTGTTCGTCTAGTCTTGCTTGGCTAGTCTTGTCCATCTAGTCTTCTCCGTCTAAGTCTTCCTCGTCTAGTCTTGTTCGTCCAGTCTTATCCCTATAGCCTTGTCGGTCTAGTTTTGTTCGTCTAGTCTTGCCTGGAACAAAAAGCAGCACGAAGCCACATCGTTCAGGTCCCTATGCCAGATGGACTCTGCGGGTAAACTACTGGAGCAGCTGCTTCTGCAAAGAGTTAAGAAAGAGTTGACCAGCAAAGATCTCTCTAACAACCAGTACGGTTTTAGGGAAGGGCAATCTATAATTGGCGCTCTCAACAAAGTTTTAGCCATTGCAGACGCCGCTGAAAAGGGTACCAGGAGAACTAGAAGAATATGCGCTTTAATTACGTTTGATATGCGC
This sequence comes from Phosphuga atrata, assembly GCA_944588485.1. Lineage (NCBI taxonomy): Eukaryota > Metazoa > Arthropoda > Insecta > Coleoptera > Silphidae > Phosphuga > Phosphuga atrata. The sequence goes on from OX155901.1 coordinate 6,731,972, forward strand.
AACGCGTTTAACTCGACTTTCTGGCTGGACATTTTAAAGGAAGTCACATGACGCAGCTTTCCGCCATACATGATAGCGATGATAGATAGTTACCTATTTCAAAGGGCAATTATCATCGATTCACACAGCTACCGCTCTACGAAGAAGACTCATAGTGAAGACTCACGGTGTTCCACAGGGATCAGTCATGGACCCAACGTTGTGGAAAAGAATGTGCGATGAGGTTTTCAGACTAAAGATCACAGAATGAGTAGAGACTGTTGACTTCGCATACGATCTTGCCTTGGTGGTATGCAGTAGAACCGAAGATGAGCTAAAGCGGAGGGCAAATGCCGCATTGCTACTAATGGGCAAATAGATGGAAGGTAAACAACTCTGGCACGTGAAAAAACGGTCTTATTAACAGGCATGAGAAAAATTGTCGACGTATCGTTCAAACTTAGAGACGCTACTATCACGCCAAAGGGAGCCAAAAGTATTTAGGCGTAATAATCGATAAAAACTTGTCATTTAGGGAGCATATCAAAAAATCTGCGGACAAAGCTCACAAAACTTTTTCTGCACTGGAAAAGCTCATGCCTAATGTAGGAGGACCCGTAAGGAGGACTAGTAAGAGAAAACTGCTGTGCTCGGTGGCCCACTCCGCAATGCTTTATGCGGCCCCTGTATGGCCCAGGTCTATGAGCGTCATAGTCACCAAACACAAGCTGGCAGCGGCCCAGATAATATTGCAATTAGAACTAGTAGCGCCTACGAACCTGTATCAAGGGAGGCGTCCCTGGTAATAGCAGGCATCCCTCCAATTGAGTTACTAGTGCACAAGAAGCTTAGCATCTACTCAGCTAAACAAATCGAACCAATTGCTAATAAAAAAAGATGACAAGAGGGTGGCACGAACTGAATTACTACGGGCATGGCAGAAGGAGTGGGTGGCAATCGATAAGGGTTAATGGACAAGGCTGTTAATAAAGGATGTTGGAAAATGGGTAATTCGGAAACACGTAGAACGAAACACGACTTACCCCCATTTTCCGACATCCTTTTTTAACAACCTTGTCCATTGCAAGATCCTTTTTTAACACCTTCTGCCATGCACAAAATAGTTGCCAACACAAGCACCATCTAATACAAGTACTCAGTGGATGACTCAGTGGACTCACGGATGCTTTCGAGATTACCTCCACAAAAAGGCAGAGCTGTTGATAGCTGCTGTGAATACTGCGGAGAAGAGGACAGCGTGATGCACACCATCTACATACGTAATACGTGGGACACTGAGAACGCCCTTCCAAAGGACTTAGAATCCAGAGCAATCCAGTACCCTTCATGTTAGAATTGGAAAAAAACTTGAACGTAGTCCAAGAAACAAGATCTGAAAAAAATTAGTTATTACGAGCAGGATGAGAAGAAATGGCAGAATGCTTAAAGGCTACGGCTAAACCAGAACCCCTAATCAGCATGGCTGGATGCGAGGAGGTAAAGTAGATCATAGACAACATTGTAAAACAACCAGCATCTTAAAGTTATGCATAGAGCAGTACCTCGATGTGTGGGTTTCAGGGACCAATTGCCAAGTTAAAACGGAGGTGCTTGACGTCCGCGCTAATGAAAAAAAAATCTTGCCTGGCTAGTCTTGTCATTCTAGTCTTCTCCGTCTAGTTGGAATAAGAAGTATATTTTTAATTGCATTCAACATAACTAACATATTTACAATTGCCCTACGAGCAATACTAACAAAGCTGCTAAGCTTTCCAAGGTATTATGTTGTATCACTGTCCACATTTCCGCCCCCCAATTGTGATCTCTTTATAGTCTGAACTCTTGTCCCAGGTACACTCGGCCCTACAAATGTAGCCTTTCCGTCGCATTTCCGTAACATTTCTTCGTCGGCAAATACAATTCATTATCCCTGAAATATTCCTGACTTTGTCTTCACTCAATAAATATTCTGCGGAAATTTTGATAGGCTTGAACTTGAGGATCCGATTGATGATCCCCTATAAATTTCATAGCGTTTCGCAAAGAAACCCGTCTTGCAGGAACAACTTTATATTCTTCGAAACCGAACTCAAAATCTTCAACTTGATGCCTATCTACTAGAAGTGATCTGTCTGCATTCTCATCTTGTTTTATTTCGGGATCATGTGAGATGACGTAACACGTAAACGGACGTCTTGTCCGTCTAGTCTTATCCCTCTAGTCTTGACCGTCTAGTTTTACCCGTCTAGTCTTGTCCGTCTAGTCCGTCCGTCCAGTTTTGTCCGTCTAATCGTGTCTATCTAGTCTTGTCCGTGTAGTCCTGGTCGTCTAGCTTCGTCCCTGAAAGTTACCAATGACGATACAATTAGTTCGACAAGTGACCGAAGTGCTATTCCCACACCATGCACCTTTCGACTGGACACATCCCGATGTTTTCAATGAACTATCTCTGGAAAAAAATTCAACCGACGAACTATCTCTGACTGCAATACCAGTTGGAAGCGGCAGAGCCCCGGGCCCAGATGTGATACCTCCAGAAATAATGAAAATAACAGCTCGACACCATTCGACACCATTTCGTCCTGGACGTCATGAACTCACTGCTAGTTGCTGGAAACTTTTCAAGTACATGGAAGCGAGCAAAGGTCATCCTCATAAGAAAATGGGAGAAACCAATCGGAGAGCCTATCATACACGCGTATCTGCTTACTGGATATATCCAGGAAATTGCTGGAGCAGCTCCTGCTAAGTAGACGTAAACCGAGCTCCACTATCCGACAAATAATATGGATTTAGGTCCAGCGGATTTAGGTACACCAATCCACCGTAGTGCCTTTTACTAAAATGAGAAAATTTGAAGGCCTAAAGCTATTCATCCGATTTTCTACAACGAGCAAGTGTCGAGCTCAAGTACCTCCTAGGCTCGGTCTTAGATGCAAAACTGATCTGAACACATCACACTGGCGACCGACAAATGCAAAATGACATTGAATATGACCAGAAGAAGATTTGGCAAATCGTGGAGCTTAAAACTAAACATAGTACATTGGTTATACAAGACGGTAGTAAGCCGCATCTTGACATATGGGTCCACAATTTGGTGTACCAAACTAAAACAGTAGCAAGATACAAACTCTCCAGTATACAGAGATTAGCCTGCTTACTAATTACGAAATCGATGAGAACCGACCTTCAGCAGCTCTGGAATGGCAATGTTAAGCCTCCGACTCCAGTAATTTTCTTCACAGAGCAGGCTAGTATGGGAGCTTTCAGATGCAAGTGCAACAAAACTTGGCAAACCCTAGCAAGGTTGGTCCATACCTCAATAACGGATCTAATAAAAGAACCAATCCTTAACAACTCGATTACAAGGAAGGAAACTCGATCGAAATACCCTTCAAAACACAGTTAAACTGGACAAAAGGGAATCACTACAATAAAAACCGAGGAGACCTATTCTGGTACACAGAAGGCTCCAAGAAAGACACTGGAACTAGCGCTGGGGTCTTTGGTCTGTCTCCTAGGTGCAACGTAACTATGAGACCACTAGAGAGAGACAGTACGGTGTTCCAAGGGGAAATTCTCGCGATCGATACATGTGTCAAATTTAAGAATGATCTAGGAATCTAAGAATGAATTTTAGAAACATCTATATTTTCACGGACAGTCAGGCTGCGATAAACGCCCTAACATGTCATGGCACAAAATCAGGACACTTTGGGAGTGCCTTCAGAACTTAAAACGTCTGGCCCAGCACAACAGCGTTATGCTTGCGTGGGTGCTAAGCTACATAGGTATGGAAGGAAACGAAAAGGCGGACGCACGTGCAAAAGAGGACGCTGCTGCAGCGCTCCCGATTGCAAGGGCGAGATCCTACTTTACCAAAACCATAGTCCGTAAAATAATAACAGAGTGGACCAATAGTCACAAACTACAATAGGTCAGCACAAGTAGCACAGCAAACAGATGGTAGGTCCAATATCTAATACCTTGACAGCTGAAATCTTGCAACTGTCCAGGAAGCAGATTGCTACTGTTGCAGGTCTCTTAACGAGACACTGCGCCCTAAGAGGACACCTGCAGAAGATGGATATCTGGACAGATGAACCACTCTGCAGACTCTGCAATGAAGAGGACAAAACTGCCTCCCATATAATATTCCACTGTGAAGCAATCGCGCGCAGAAGAATGAAACTCAACATTACTGCCGAGGGACTTCGGCCGAACCACAAATCAAGTAGACTTCTGGACCTAATACATGGTCAGGATCTATTTGCTTGAATCGAACCATGTGCGTGAACACAATGTAGAACATGAACCTAGACACGGGTGAACACGATGTTCCTGAACCCAAATTGGGATGAGAAAAAAATAGGTCAGGAGAATCCACCACAGATGCCATAGCTTCCGTCCTTAACATCGCAAACTCGAAGAACCAAAAAAAGCGCCAGTTGGACGCTTATAATGAATAGCCTGACAGCAAAACAAGAATGATAAGAAACTATCCTTGCTGCAGAAGTTTGATACTGTAATCACGACGGCAGACTGAAGTTCGCGAAGTCAATAGTTCATCCTTCACAGGTATCAATACTGGGTCCTACCCTGTGGAACGTATTTACGACGGAGCCTTAAGAATGAAACTTCCACGGGGAGCAACGACGATTGGATTCGCTGACGACCTAGCTCTGGTGGTAACATCAAAAACAGAACGGGGGCTAACGGTTAACCACGCAATAAAAAAAAATCCGTGATTGGATCAAATCTAAAAACGTGTGTATTGACCAGAGATATACAAGACAGTTGTCCTCATTGGTCTCCGATAAAATTTTCGTTAGAAAATAATTTTCCCAAAATAGCTGTTTAATGACCTAGGAATATTAATTGACAAGCGACTCTCTTTCTCAACGCACAGAAGCGGCAGCAATGGGAATGAAGGCGACGCAGCTATGCAAAGATTAATGCCCAACGAAGAGGGAGCTAAAAACGGCAAGAGGAAATTGCTGGACTTGGTGGTCCAGTCTACTATGAAGTACGGTGCTCAAATCTTTGCAAATAAATTTCGAAAAGGAAGTAGCGCACGCTAACTCGCAGCTGTCCAACAAAAAGTAGTCAAAAAGTGTGTCCAGCTAATACCGAACAGTCTCTCAACAATCCGCCCTAGTTATTGCCAGCGATAGACCTAGTTGTAAAGGAGTGGAAAAAGCTTCACGAGGCTAGCCATAGTAAACTTGAAAAAAAGACGAGTCAAAGAAGAACTTCTAGAAGAAAGGCAAGAACGATGGGAGATCACAGCGAGAAGGGACAATGGACAATACTCCTAATCCCATATAGTAAACATAAAGCTTGGCGAAAGGAGCTACCACCTAACTCAAGTGCTAACAGGCCACGACTGCTTCAAAGACTACTTGTACAACATAGACCGAGCATCTGACGATCTGTGCGTGCATTGCGGAGACCCAGATAGTGTGAGCCACACAATTTTCGACTGTTGTCTAATAGATGCAGAATACGACTGCAGGATAATAGACAAATAGTTGAAACTCATATAAATAAACCCATCGGCACAAGAAGCCTCGTAGAGCTAATGCTGTAAAACAATTAGGACAAGATCCATGAATGAAAGAGATGAAAACATTTTAAAGCAAATGTAACTCCACCAGTCCACCCGCCATTCAGAGGTTGTGCTATTAGCGGTTCCAGAGTGAGCGGGTGCTATCTTTCCAGGGGGACCGCTGAGAGCTTAATAGACTAGTAGCCCTGCGAACATCTCCAATTACGCCGAAACCGCAGGTAGCATAACTTTAGCGTAGTTTTTGTAGTTAAGATAGTTGCTGATTCATTTTATCTGGGCTTACTGTTGGATTTTTCTATTGCGCCTCAGTTTTATATCGTTTTCCTTGAAGAAAATAATTAATTTACGAATCTGGAGTCAACTCCGCCACAGTATTCACACGCGGAAGCACCCATACCTTGTTAGGAACTGAGTCAATCTCACCACGCTTCCTGTTGACCTATGTGGTGATATCCAGTATGATCAATTTTGTCCACAGACCTTCTTCGGACGCCGACCATTTTTTTTGCCATTCTGCTAGGTGGTTCCTTCTAGAAGCAATTCAAAATTGTCTATCACATCTGGCCTCGTTTAGTTCGGCCCTCTCCTTTACCAGCAGTTCTATGGGGGCTATCAACGATTACTAAAACTGCTTCCCCCGATACAATCTTGTATGCGCTACAGATTCTGTTTTTTTTTTCTTTGAATTCTCGCTAGTTTGTAGATATTGCTTTTTACTGACATGCTTTTATCGCATATTTGGGCAGCATATAGCATGGTGGATTGTATGATCAAGTAGCTTACGTTTGGAACTTTTTGGCCCACCTACATTGGGCATAATTCATGCCTTTAGCTGTTGCCTTCGTGAGGTGTGGACCGAAGGAAAGGCTCTTGTAACTGAACCTTTTGGGACCCCACTATTCTGTTCTCTCTTTCTAGAGAAACTCCATGTGCGCTGCTACAGGCAGTAGTGTTGCATTATGGAACTAGCTTCTTACCATGCGCAGGAGGTAAGGCGCTATTTCTCTTTCAGTTAGTTCCTTCATAATTATTTTCCAACTATCACTGTTAAAAGCGTTTCTAACGTTGCATGTAATTAGTACTTGTACTTCTCTCTAAATCCAAATTGCCTCCTGGACAATCCGATGGCTGCCTCAAGCCCTGTCTGTCCACCAGGAGCTACTCTAGCAGCTTCGCCGCTGTGTCCAGAGTACACAGGGGTCCGTTAGGGGTACAAGCTATTCACAAACGTATTTTTTAGTTTTTCTCGCTGGCATTTTCTTCTAGCAGCAACGCACGAGGCGCTCAGGTTAGATAGACCACGAGTATACTAGTTTCCTCGTAGTTGGTCCACCTTTCTTGGGTAACGTTGAGTTATATAAGAAAGTGCTCTTGATCTGAAGAAGTCTATCGCATTTTTAATTGTTGTACCTGAAATTTCCTCTGCCAGGCTATTTAGTACTGCTTCTTCGTTAAAGTTAAGGTGTCGTTGTACTCCAGTCGTTTCTCTTTCCTTGTTTTTCAGTTTCATTTTTTTTCAGTTCGTCTGAAAAAAAATAGCTTTTTCTTCTGCTTTTTCATGGCCCAGTATGCCTTCATCTTCTGGCTGAGAGCTTGCTTCCTCTCATCCGTCCATTTAGGTCTGGTAGTGCCTGTACACTTCTTGCTTGTGAGAGACAGTGGGAAGACTCCCTGCAGGATGGCCTGTCGGTATTGAGTTCTGTTCTCGGTTGTGTGTAATGTGATCTGCAGTTCCTCTAAGTCTAATTTAACAGAAGTGAACCAATAGGCTTTGGACGTCTTTCCCCTACTTGTCACTGTGAGGATCCTCTTGGTGAGCCTGGAGTGAATCAGGCGGGTCATGTGCCCATAGAAGGTCAGTCGTCTTTTCCTTATACATGTGACTACGTCTTCCTGATGGTCGTAGTGCTCGTTATTCTGCCTGATCCTGTAGGTACATTCCTCCTCTCTTATGGGTCCTAGCATTCTCCTCAGGATCTTCCTCTCTTTCAGTTCCTGAGTGGGCCCTTTCGATTCATCAAGAAGCACTCAGAGGCATTGAGTGGAGAGGACTTTGCTACCGAGTTGTAGTGCTTCAGTTGTATGTTCTTGGTTAGGTACTTAGAGGTATAGATGTTCTTACAGGAATGCTAGGCCCTCTCTAAATCGGTGCACCTGGCTTCAATGGGCAACGATTCGCTAGCGCTTGCTGAGATCCATTCTCCCAAGTACTTGACTGCAGGAAGTTTACAGATATTATTGTTTCTTAGTCAGATTGTAGAAGAAGCCTGATTGATATTGGTGATGAACTCAGTCTTCTATATGTTGACCCTCAAGCTATTCATCAGCCCTTTGTAGTTGATGAATAGTCTCTTCTATACTGTTGGACAATAGGGTGAGGATCATCATCAAAGGCTAGACAGTGTACATTGAGGTTGTCTTTTTTATACCCAAGCTTCAGTCTTGCTTCTGGTGACAATGTGGAAGTCCATTCTCTGATGATTTTCTCCAGAACACAGTTGAAGAGGATGCACGAGAAGCCATCCCCCTGCCTGACTCCTGTCTAGATGGGAAAGGTCGCGGAGAGTTCACCCCTGCACTTGACTTTGGATGTGGTGTTTTTGCAGGGTAGCTTGGACCAGTCTGGTAGTCTTTTTATCTAGGCCTTGTTCCCACAAAGTAGAAAAGAGGGTCTGTCTATCTAGGCCTTGTTCCCACAAAGTAGAGAAGAGGGTCTGTCGATCTATTGAGTCGTATGTCTTTGGAAGTCTATAATAATGGCTACCCAAGGGTATCCCCCAAGGCTCCTATATGAAAGGATTGTGTGTGCAGGACCTACTCGAACGGAAACCAGCCTGGTATTTACCTAGTAGGGTTAGGTTATACCATCCTCACCTGGGTTCTTCAACACCTTGTTGTTCTTAAGGTCTTTGAGTCTAGCTGTTTGGTGACTCTAGTTTGTAGGGTTTTTGAGAAGATCTTGTAAGTTATAAGTAACAAGGAGATGCCTATGAAGTTGTTGAGGTCGGTATTACTTCCTTTCTTGTGTAGTGCATGGATCACAGCTCAGGTCCATCCCTTTCGCAAGACTTCTGTTACCCAAATGATCTGGGTGACGCTCGGCAGGGATTGGTCATCTACGTGCTTCCACATTTCTGCAACTATATCTTCACCTGGGGCCTTGTTGTTCTTAAGGTCTTTGATGATCTTCTCTATTTCTTCCTTGTTAGGTGGTACAGAATTCTGGTTCCTGACAGCGGGCTCGGCTAAAACAAGTCTCTCTTTCGTTTGTTCTGCATTGAGGAGTTTCTGGAAGTATTCTTTCTACAAAGGTATTTGTGCAGTCACTGTTATTTATTTGGAGCTTCCCATCTGGCCCTCTGAGATGTAGGGTTAGGGCCGTGTATGAAGTAGTCTGTTTCTTGAGTCTCTTGTAGAGATCTCTTGAATTGTTTTTCTTGAAGTCTTCTTCTGCCCGTAGTATTTCAGACCTGTTGTAGTTCCACTTGGTTTTGCGGATGATGCTCGCTGTTGTTTTTCTTCGCGCAATGAATGCCTGATAGCTGGCCTCATCTTTGATGCTGATTTTACTTGATCCTCTATAGCTTGATCACATTCTGTGGTCCACCTTAGTTTTGCTTGCCTTAGTTCGATGAAGCAGGTATGGTTTCATGAGCGGCATTCCTTGTTTTCCTTTGCGGCATTCCATGTTTTTCCTTAGTGAGTCTACTTCTATTCTATATGATATGTATCGGTGATCGCCCATGGTTTCATGATTGAGCACCTTCCAGTCTTGGATCCTGTTTCCGATGTTATGCGAACGGCAGGTCAGGTCTATTATGGAACGCGTATATCCCTTAACTAGTCTGTGCTGTTTCCCTTGGTTCAGGAAAAGTACGTCCAGCTCTGCTGCCCATTCCATAACGATAACCCCTCTGTTGTCTATTAAGGGACAACCCCAGTAAGGAGACTTAGCGTTGAAATCCCCTGCTATGACATTTTATTTTAGTCTCTAATATCATGGCTTAGCGTACCGAGTTCTCCGCCAGACGATCTATGTGTTGGTTTGGTGAAAAATAACAGCTTCACACTGTGAAGTGTTCTAATTCCACCCATAAAAACCTTGTGTATTGTCCGTCTAGTGTTGAACGTCTAGTCTTGTCCGTCTAGTTAATTTCATTAATGTGTTTTTCTTTTTTAGGAAAAGATATAACTCAGAAACTGTATTCATTAAACGAGCACCTGAGTGGCTTAGACAATGAGCGTGCACGCAACAAACGCGACGAAATTTGGGCAAAAACACACACGCGGAGCATGTCGATGGACGCTGTCGACACCGGAACAACTGGTTACGTTAGATCCAGTTTCTACAAAAGCAACCAAAGAAAACATTCGCTGAACTCATCACGTAAGACGCAAGAATTGTGAAACGATTAAATGATTAATTTCCCAATTTGTAGTTATGGGGTCGATACGTGGTCTACACGCTCAATGCTGGATTCCCATTGTGGCGAACCATTTCCCGGCCGTTTCGCCTTTCACCCAAACCATGGAAAACGACGAAGAGAATCAGATAACCCAAGACGCCACTTCTACCACAACTTTGCTCCGCATACCTGAAGTACCTATGACGCCGCAAAGAACAAGATCGTTCAAGAAAAATCGAGAGGTCAAATTTCAGAAACTCTTGAAATGAAAAGTGTCTTCAAAATTAGGAAATTCACTAGAAAAATAATTATCACCTTGCTCGTACGTTATATGTAAATATTTTGCAAAAACAAATAGTTATGTTTTTACGGGCCAACCCAAGACAGCACAAACGAAGACCAAACATAAACCAACATTAAAACTTAAACATAAAAAGTTTATATTGTGCCTTTTTGGTCTGTAGCAGAACTGTCAATATATTTATACAAAAAAAGTAAAAAAAAACCTTTAAAAAATACTCGTAAAACACATATTAAACGCATTAAATATCTTTGATTTTCACTTTTTTTGGCCATTCTAGGTACACGACAAGAAAAAGACTTAAAATTTTAGCAATCATTTATAAATATCGCGCAAAACCCGATTGGTACTCCAGTAAAAACGTAGATTTATGGAAAGAATTATTCAAAAATAAAATTTAATTTTTGAAAAATTCTTCGGAGTTTGAGATAGATATAGAACGAGTTATGGAATGAGAAAACATTAATCATATTAATTCTAATTGGCTCTATTTACACCATGCAAATTAATCAATTTAAATTAAAAAGAACAAGTCTGTTCGTAAATAAAATTGTTGATATAATAAAGTCACATGAGATATTAAAAAGAAATAATTGTAAGTTTATAAAATATTGTATTATATGTATTTAGTACAATGTATTCCCACTTACATGCCTTCCAGTATGAAGAGAAAAACCGAGTAAAATATTTATTGTGCAGGAAAACAGAAAAAGTATGTTACATTCATAGGAATTAGCCTTATACTAAAAGATTTGAAAATAAGCTGATGTTAATGTTATCCATGTTTATATGTATTTATATATTTATATGTTATAAGAGATTTATATAAAGCGAACAAACAAAAACAAAACTTTATATTAAAAATATTTTATATAATAAACATTTTGTATTTTTTCTTCAAATCCCAGTGAAAATCTATTATTAAATTTTAACCCGTGGCGTGGCTATCTTGGGGGCGGCCTAAATTTAATTTACCTTAAAATAGTTTCTTTATTATAACTATTTTATCTATTACGCATTTTACCAATTTTCATAAATTTTTCGTAAATTTTTGCATTGCCGTAGCTAGGGGGGTGCGGTGGGTGCATTCCGCACCGGGCGGCACATATTTTGGGGTGGCATTTTTTTTAGTATTAGTTATAAAAACTGTAAGGGCTCCCCTACACTTGTGTCTAAGATCAAGACACCAAGCACAAGTGTACGCCGTGGGAGGAGGCCAAGGCCCGTCCTGGGCTTTAGCGCCATGGGTTTGTTTTTGTTTATATGATTTCCAATATTTTTCCTTATCGTCAAGTCAATGTTGAAAATACCATCTAAAATTTTGCTGGGATACAGACATCAATGGTGACTTCGACTAGAAGTTCTATGTACTACTGCATGATCGATGTTTATTGAAAGCTTAGTACTACCGTTAACCGTTATTCGAAGAAAAGTATATATTGTTTTTGCTGAAAAATGTTTGATGATCTTAATCAATCAAGTTTTAACACGGAAAATGGTATTAAGAAATGGTCGAAAGTTAATTCCAAAATATGTCAACACGAGTTTAGCCCACTGTACATTGGAACATTTTCCCAATGGAAGAAATTAGAAATAAGACTTGGACATGATGCAAGTTTTGATAAACTACAGAATATTTATAAGGAAATTCTTACAAGAATATTTGATATACTTAATTAGATTCTTAGCAAACAAAATTTGGGGTCATCGTGAAAGTTTTCATCAGTACAACATCAATTCAATGGAAAATAGAGGAAATTTTCTAAGGCTTGTTGACTTGTTGGACACTAGATAATAGATTGTAGATATGGTAGTGACGACTTGTACTGCGACCTTTATAGATCAATTGTACCCCACCCTCCTCCTTCAAGCGTTGATGTACTTACCCATTTAGAGCGTCTCCTCTAATCCTGATTCCTTTATGAATTTCAGGATCTGGGGGGATTAAAGGCCTGCGGCTCCTGTGTTCAAGCAGTGAGCCAAGAGGTACATCTGCCTCTTGCGGAGTAGTGCTCCGCAGTCTTTGAGCAGATGTATGGAGGTTTCCTCTGCTGAGCCACATAATCTGCATCTGTCATCCTCCTCTAGACCTAGCGCCTTGATATGTTTCCTAAGTCTGCAGTGTCCCGTCAGGACTCCTGTCAGAATTCTAAGCTTGTTCCTAATTAATTTCAGGAAAGCTTTTGTTCTTTTCTGGTTAAAAGATCCCAGAATCATTTTGGACTGCCATAGCCCTGGAAGTTCTTTACAGGTTTTCATCCATTCTCTTGTTTCTTCATCTAAACTTTTGTGGATGGTGTTCACACTCTTGCCGCAAAAGCGTTCCGGACCTATAAAGGGACTACTGGATCCCTTGTTTGCTAGGTGATCGGCTTCTTCCTTTCCGTCTATACCAGTGTGTCCTGGTATCCAGTATAGCGTTACTTTATTGTTTTTGCCATGCTTGTTTAGCTTTCCCACACATTCCCATACCAGTTTTGATCTGATGGTGTATGAGCTAATGGACTTGATGGCTGCTTGGCTATCTCAAAAGATAGCAATTCGTTTTTTGCGATAATTCATGTCGAGGTTAAACTGTGCACATCTTTCGATTGCATGTACCTCTGCTTGGAAGATACTTGGGAATGTTCCCATGGATTCGAAGTATTTGGTACGAGGTCCAAACAATCCTGCCCCAGTACCTTCCTTTGTCTTCGAACCATTTGTATACCACTTGATAGCATTTTGCTCTATGTGGTATGCTGAGGATTCGTCGCTTCAATCGGCTTTACTACTACACATTGCTGTGTAGTTTTTCTCGATGTGGTATTTGCATACCACTTCGTCTTTTGGTACTTCCAGCCAGGGGATCTTGGCAGCGAGGCTGTTTCGGTCTCTGCTCCGGATTATTTTACCTCTGCCCATTCCTTCCTTGCTGAACCTTACGATCGCTGATCTGGCGGCGCTTTCCACCACAAGGTGCAGCGGAGTCAGATCCAGCAGCAGCTCCAATGCTGCTGTCGGACACGACCCCATCGCCCCCGTGATGCAGACACACGCCAGACTTTGAATCTTCTCAAGCTGCTTCCTCATAGAGGCCAGCTTGATTCTACTTCCCCACGCAACTGCCCCATAAGTGATTGCAGGTCTCACTATCATGGTGTACATCCATCGCAGGATAGTGGGGTTACAATCCCACGTTTTTCCTGCCAGATTTCTGCACACCATTAGGGTGCGTTTGGCTTTACCTACCGCTGCCTCAGCGTGTCTATTCCATAGGAGTTTGCTATCTGGTGTGATACCCAGATACCTTATCACCTGTTGGTATTCTACTGCCTTCCCATCTATGAGTATGGGATGTAGGCAATTTAGTTTTCTCCTTCTAGTAAATGGTATCACCGGGGTTTTGCTCGGGTTGAGTCTCAGTCCAACTGTTTGACACCATCTGCTAGTTACTTTGAGGCCTCTCTGAACAATTTCACAGAGCGTTCCCTCAAATTTTCTTCTGGCCATTATGACTATGTCATCGGCGTAACCTTAACATTTGATGTCTAGGTTGTTTAGCCTAACCAGTAGTTTATCAACTACCAGGCTCCACATTAGTGCAGTCGAGTTGTGGAGAGCTTAATGGTGTCTCTTCCCACTTGTGTCTCCGCCGTTCTGGTTCTCAGCATTTCTCCCATCCACTTTGAGATAGTGCTGTCGATATTCCTTCTTTCGAGGGCCGCTTTGACAGCCTCGTGTGAGGTGTTGTCAAAGGCTCCCTCTATATCCAAGAAGGCACATATCGCTACTTCCTTTGTCTCTAGTGCTGCTTCTTTTCCATTGGTCAGCTGATACAATGCGATTTCTGTAGATTTCCCTGCTCTGTATGCATGCTGACAGTTGTGTACTGGTGCACCTACCAGCACTATTGTCCTAAGGTAATTATCGATTACCTTCTCCATTGTCTTTAAAATAAAAGATGTTAGACTATTGGGTCTAAATGACTTCGGTTGAGTGGTGACTTTCTTCCACACCTTCAGTATGAATACCACCTTAGCCCTTCTCCATAGCTCCGGTATGTATCCGATCGCTAAACTTCTTCCAAAGATTCTTAGAAGATACGGCATTAGTTTTCTCTCTCCCTTTTGTAGGGAGGCGGGAACTAGTCCGTCCACACCTGGGGCTTTAAATGGCAGAAAAGTGCCAATAGCCCATCTGATTCGGTTTTCCGTACAGATGGACGCGGCCCTCCTCCAGTCAGCCTGACTTGGTCCGCGTGGTTGCATCAAGCCCTCGGTCCCTTTGTATTTTCTACTTCCCGGAAAATGGGTTTCTAGTAGGAGGAGAGCTCTCTGCTCGTCATCCTCCGTGGAGCTCCCATCCGGTCTCTTGAGAGTGGTTGTCATTTCTACTCTATCCTTAGCTAGTGATTCTATGTTTTCGCAGAAAGTCCTAAAGTTTTTCTTTTTTGACTTTCTGATCTCTTTGTTGTAGGTGGTAAGCACCTCGGAGTATTCTAGCCAATATCCGTATTGCTTAACTTTGTTGAAAAGCCTACGTACTTTTGTTCTTAATGTAGACAAATTTTTGTTACACCATTTTTCATCCTTGTTCCTGTTGTTGTTCCTTCACGGTTTTTACCGGGCAGCTGGATTTAAATGCCATGGTGATTGCTACATTTATTTCTCCTACATCCTGCTCCAGTGCGTTGTAGTGTTTGATACTACCTCGCACTGTCACTTGCTCTGGGTTCTCTTTTAGTTGAGAAATAAACATAGGCCACTCAGTTTGTTTGGGGTTTGAATGGGGGTGTTTCCTCACTCACTTCTTCCAGTTCAAACTCTATGATCCTATGATCAGGCATTGAGGCTTCATTTGAAACTCTCCACTTTTTAATTAATTTACTTACGTTAAGTTTTCTATAATGAGGTATTCAAAAAGGTACTCACCTCTCTTATTAGTGTCAGTGCTGCCCCACATCTCATTGTGTGCGTTCGCGTCACATCCCAGGATGAGTATCAGCCTTCTCCTAATACAGTGTTCCACCAGCTTTTGTACTTCAATGGGTGGTATGCTGTTACCATCACCAAGGAAGTATGCTGATGCGATCACTACTTTGCGGTGTGAATAGGAACTAAAACCCGCGTTAAAAACTCTGAAAGACATAAGTAATTTAGGCCCTTCCTTACAATAATGCAAGTTCTAGGGGAGACCTCACGGCTGTTCCATACCAACTTACATTCCCTGTTGCTAAGGCCTCTGATCTTATCTCCGTAACCAGTCCCTTCGGCACGGGTCGCTGACACCTTGGATTAAGGGTTTGGAAGTTCTTGGTTGTTCGCTCTCCCCCGACCGCTCCGACCGGAGTTGGACTCTAGTCGGTAACATCTAACGGTGTGTTGCGAAACTAAGCCTTTACAGCGCGACAAGGTGACTTCCAGAGTGAGGGCTAGTGACTTCCTGAGTGTTGGACACTAAATACGACACAGTATTACGTGAACATGTTTTAAAAAATAAGATCGGTAATAAAAATAGTATCTCCTATTTGTCGCCGATGATTGAGAATGAGTTCATAGAGCTATTCGAAGACGCTGTGAGAAAAACAATTATGGATCAAGAATGGGGAAGTTAAAGTTGTAGAATCGTTTATTGACTTTCTAGAAACTAAAGAGATAACTGCCGTGGAAATCACAAATACGATTTTAACGAAATTAGAAAATGACGGTTTAGAAATAAAAAACTGCATAGGATAGGCTTACGATAAGCCGCCGTCACGGCAGGAGCTTCTACTGCTATCGATTGCATAACATGTTTTGGAACTGCCTTGCAGTTGTTTTCATTGTTTTCATCTTCCACTCATCGATGAGATGTTTTACTTTCTGTACACTGGGCATGGTATTAAACGCAGCCTATAAACTTGCTGGAGCGCTAGACCAGAATCAGTAACTATAGTTTAAAAACATTTACAGTTTTTCACAATTTAACCGCCTTGGAAATATTAACATCTAAAGAAAAAACTAGTAAAACGAGATTAGATGCTGGAATGTTACTCAATTCCATACAATCGTTTTCTTTGCTATGTTATCTATATCTGCTTAGATATAGTATATATATATATATATATATATATATATATATATATATATATATATATAGTGCTTCTATCTTCTTCTTCTTGTTTCCAATAGCCCTACTTTGGACCACGCTTTATTGGGCTTTGATCTTTGCCCAGTATTGTCGCATCTTCTGCCGGTGTAGCTTTTTTCCCTCCTCTGTCCAGGGGGTACCTTTCCTTCGGGGTTTTTCCTGAAATCCACGGACTTCCTTCAGTGTTTTTCCTGAAATCCACGGACTTCCTTCAAGATGCATCTCACAGAAGACTGTCTGTTTTTTAGATCTGTTATTCCCACTTCTTTAATATCCTTCTCGTTTCTGTCAACCAAGTGGTACGAACCTTCTTGTTTTACCAGAATATGAACAGACTGTTAGTTAGTCGGTTTGGAGTCAATCTTGCAACGTGGCCATAGAAAGCTACCCTTCTTTTCCTTGCACAGTCAGAGAGCCTCTCAATATGTTCGTAGAGCTCAGAGTTATGTCGTCTTCGGAATTCCCCATCTTCCTTTACCGGGAATGCCTAGGATCTTCCTGATGATTCTCCTCTCTCTGATTTCCAATTTCTCTACCAGACCTCTTGGGTTCAAGGAAAGACACTCCATGGCATACAGTGCTTCTGGTCGTAATACTGATGTGTTTGCGCTCTTTCGTTACACGCCGCGTTAGCTAGAAATAAAATTTAAAGGAATCAAGAGTCCTTGTTTGTAAAATTCGTTTATTGTGAGATATAATTGTATTTTGTATAAAAAAAATTGTTTGTAAAGAGCAATCAAATTTTGGATGGATCAACCTTTTTTGTACAGTTAAACCTTTTTTTGGGTGAATTGATTTTATTTTGTACAAATCTATCAATTATTGTACTTAACTATTATTATTTGTAAGATTCAATCGATCATTGGGCGTTTATATTTTATTTTGGACGAAGTAACCTTTTTTGGATGAAGTAATTGTTTTTTGTATGAATAAACCGAATTTTGTATTTTTCCAGATATTTTTTGTAAAAAAGCATCTATTTATTGTACGCAAAAAATCCAAGCCTATTATTTTGGACGAAGTAACTTTTTTTTGATGAAGTAATCTCTTTTTGTATGAATAAACCGAATTTTGTATTTTTGCAACTATTTTTTGTATAAAAACATCTATTTATTGTACGCAAAAAATCCAAGCCTAATAAAATTAAACCAGTAATATTAAAAAAAGTTTTTAACCCGAAAAATGAAAAAAAATGTTGATCAAGTAGAAATTAAAAATTATAAAATAAATACATCAAGTTTAAAAAAATGCTATAATAATAAATGAAAATTATATACTTACTTACATATATGCACGCATACCATACTCACCTATTTTATGAACCCCTAATTATTTAAAAAAAATCCAAATAAAATGATACCTACTTATACGTAGGGCGATGTTTATCTGTTAAAAATAAATAGAAATAGAAAATAGGTACTTATTTTAGTTACTTACCTAGTATCAGGTGTTGCTTCAATTCAGTGAGTTTGTCAGTAATGCGTCTACCCAAAGTTCTTCTTGAAATTGAATATTTGCTCGGGTTTAACGTTTTTATCAACGCGCCAAAAGACTTGCTTTCGACAACATATAAAGGAATCATGTTTGAAACAAAAAAAATTACTATACATTTGTCCACTTTGGCTTGGGGTACACCGCTGCCAGTAGCTGCAATCCCGAATGATTCCCCGATGCTCAGCTGTCAACCCTGTTGTATTCTTCTTTTAACGGGAGTTGGATTACTGCTACTTGTGCTATCATCATTAATATTGTCAGAATGAGTTGTTCTTTTTATCTTGCCCTGGTTAGAGCCCGCCTTAACAATCTCTTCAAACTGTACATATTGTGACTCATGTACCCTGCTTACATGTTGTTTCAAATTATTCAGGCTTGATACATGAACTTTTATTTTGGTGTCTTTCGGCAAGCATCGCTTACACGCAAAAAGTATTTGCTGGCCCGATCTGGATACAAATTCCACATACTCAGTCAAATGTGGCCATGGATTCTCGTCATCAGGACCACTGGAACCCGATTCCATGTCTTTCAACTTCCTTGATATGGTTTTAATTACTGCACTGCACAGTACACTTTTTCTATCTAACTGCACTCTTTTTTATCAACACGCAAATGATGACTGACAGTAATAATTATAATAAATAATAACAACAAACAAAACACTCGTCACTCTAAGTACCGGCGCGGCGCTAAGTAATGAAATGATCAAACGAAACAAATCTCTTCGCAGTTTTCTCACTCGCACGCGCCGGCAAAATATATCTAGTTTTGTTTTTGTCTCACTCGCTGCCACGCGCCGCCCGGCACTTGTCATTTTATACTTGTCTGAACCTGTTTTTCGAGCCGCGTTGCGATGCCGGCCGTGCGGTAAATAGTAGGTACCCATTGGATTAACGATTAACGGACTTCTGACTGATGTTATCGGAAGTTAACGTGTCCGTTAACATTTTTAAAAGTTAACTTAAAAGTTAATCAATTAATCAAAATATTAACTTCGTTAATTAACGATTAACGGATTAACGAGTTAATGCCCAGCTATGTCTATTTGATTGCTGTAGCGCCCGCCTGAATAAATCCACGAATATCGGCGCCTTTAGTGCTGCAGAAACATGCTTTTCGTAATGGTCAGGTTGTTTTCGATAGAACATTCGGCAAGTTTTTGTCCCACCTCGTTCCTGTTTCCTAGCCCATGTCGTCCAAACCTATGTTTTATTGCCATTTCCCTGACAATTTCCATTTCCATTGATTGCCATTTCCCTGGTCGATATGTATGAGATCCCTCCAGTTGTTCGTAGAACTCTGTTATTTTACCTTCGCTTCTCGCTGTTGTAGAAGCATAGACTTGAATAATGTTTGAGATACACGGTTTTGCATTAATCCTAATGGTCATGCAATGGCCATGGATATGCAATAAGGAATTTTATTATAATATTTATTTAAAACAACCATTTGTGGGCTAGATGAAAAAAATGAGGTATGTGAAGATCGATTTCAACATCAGTTCTCCTTGAATGTTTGGGTTGTGGAATTTTAGTTGACCTAATTGGACCGGTATTTTTACCAGCAAGACTACTAACGAGATGTATCGCAACTTTTTGGAAAAAACACTGCCCGAGATTCTGCAGATATACCATTGGCAACAAGAATTGCAATGTGTTTATGCACGATGGTGCACCACCACATTTCAGTTTGGTTGCTCATAATTTTTTAACAGTAACATAAGGAGATCGCTAGATTGTTTGAGGTGGGCCACACGCATGGTCGATCCCCAGACTTAAACCCCGGGGATTATTTTTAATGGGGCTATCTGAAGTTTACTCCAGTGCAGAATTTAGACGAATTGCGACATCGGATAATTACTGGGTGTAACTCAGAAACAAGCCTGTTGTATTTGAAAGAGTTCAGCACTTAATGACGAGAAGATTGAATGTTTGTACCCAGGCTGGAGGAAGTCTTCTTGAACATTTATTGTAGATAGAGCAACTTTACATGTACTTTATGATAATAAAATGTTGTTACTGTCGCAAATTTTGTTGACTCTGTATCCTCGAAACAAACTTTTATGACCACAGCGATTGCGACACTGTCACTGTATCAATGGGACTTTCTAATCATAGGTTATGGATGATCTCAGGATACTTCGCCCATGAGAACGAAAGTCCCCCAGAGGGTTTCCATGATATAATCACAGAAGCCAACCGAGTAGGGTCGGACGTGATCATTGGAGCCGATGCCAATGCCCACCACACCATATGGGGCAGCTCGGACACGAACAACAGAGGTGAGTCTTTACTAGAATTTATACTAACCTCCGACCTAGAAATATGTAATATAGGTAACACTCCCACCTTCACCACAGCCGTGAGAGAGGAGGTACTTAATATTACACTCGTTTCCACTAAAACGCCTAACCTTGTAAGCAATTCGAAAGTGTCAAAAGAACACTCCTTTTCTGATCATAGATTTATTGAATTTAAGGTAGGCATACAGATGCAAACTAGGCCTAAGTTTGTAGACAAACGGAAGACTAACTGGGGTAAGTACAAAACTACCCTATCGGGTCTTCTATCGGAAGAGCCGCCCCCAACACCAAAAACAGGGGATGAGCTAGACAGAACTGTAAAACAGTTCACAGGTGCCAGTAACAAGGCCATGCGCACATCATGCAAAGTCGTGAGCAGGATAGGTAAGAGCAAACCACGGTGTTGGACGCCGTTATTAAGCTCGCTAAGAAAGGAAAGCAGGAGGCTGTTCAACGAGGCAAAAAGCACCAATGAGTGGACTGCCTATAAGAACAGCCTACGGAATTTCAAAACGGAGGTTAGGAAGGCCAAAAGGTCGTCCTTTGCTCGGCTCTGCGAGCAAATAGAGGAAACCTCAGAAGCCAGCCGACTGCGAAAAATTTTATCTAAGGATCCGGCAGTCCAAAGCTTCATACAGAAGCAAGATGGAAACTGGACAACCTCATGTACAAAAACGCTGGAGCTACTCATGGATACACACTTTCCAGACAATGGAATAAGTGTAGTGGACTCCACCATAACTGCTCCACCTCGGTATCTGTCTGACAGAATTGTAGGTGGAGATAAGCTAACCTGGAGCATCAAAAGCTTCAAACCCTTTAAGTCACCTGGACCTGACGGGATCAGTTCAGTTGAGCTGCAAGAGGCCATAGATATAGTTACACCTTGGTTGGAGACTATGTTTAAGGCATATATAAACCTCTCATACATCCCAAAAATATGGAGGTCGAAGCGGTCTTCATCCCAAAAGGAGGAAAGGCCTCACACACCTCCCCCAAAGACCTGAGACCAATCAGCTTATCATCGTTCCTGCTAAAGACACTTGAAAGACTGATTGACTTGCACACGAAGGAGGCATTACACCCTGAAATGCTGTCAATGTCTCAGCACGCATACACAAAGGGGAAATCCGTGGAAACAGCACTCCACGCCTTGGTAAACCAGATAGAGAGCTCGATGAGGCATAAGGAGTTCACGATGGTTGTCTTCCTCGATATAGAAGGGGCATTTAACAACGTGAAGCCTGAAGCCATAGAATCAGCCTTAACTGGACTAGCCATGGACAATGCTCTATGTCACCTGATCGGAAAAATGCTCCGTGAAAGGAACATTAGGGCCACAATGGGAGAATCCCACATAAGAAGGAAGGTGAGTAGGGGAACCCCACAAGGAGGCGTCCTCTCACCATTGCTTTGGAACATCACGCTAAATGAGCTGCTCCTCCAACTTAGGAAATCCGGCTGCAGGGTCGTCGCCTATGCGGATGACGTAGCAATAGCGGCCTCAGGGAAACACCTCAATACAATGTCGCAACTTGTTGAAGGGGCCCTATCAAAACTAGCGCAATGGTGCAAAAGGTGTGGCGTAGATGTCAACCCGGCGAAAACCGAGCTAGTCGTTTTCACAAGGAAACACAACATCCCAGAATTCAGGCCCTCAATGCTAAAGGGCACTGAACTGGCGATCAAGGAGAGCGCCAAGTACTTAGGTCTCATACTAGACCGAAAGTTATCTTGGAAGCTCAACATAAACGAAAGAGTACGGAAAGCAACGGTGGCGCTGTACTCTTGCAAGAGAGCGGTGGGGAAGTCTTGGGGCCTCAACCCCAAGATTACCTTCTGGCTATACAGAGCCGTAGTTACACCAATACTCTACTACGGCGTTTTCATATGGTGGCCGGCACTTAATAAAAGAGTCCATCAAATGGCGCTTACAAAAGTGCAGAGAATGGCGGCGCTCATGATAACGGGAGCCATGAGAACGACGCCTACGAAAGCCTTGGAGACAATCCTGGACATAGCCCCGGTCGATTTAATGGGCAAGCAACTTTTATGTGGCAAGCCATTACCACAGCACTTAGACTAAAGTCAGTGCGAATGTTGACATCGGACTATCGTGGACACGCCGGAATAATCAATGAATTTAAAGGGGTGCCCAAAAACATAGACCGATGTCTAGCAACACCTGCTTTTGGTAACAACTTCTCATACCACATACCCTCTAAAGAGGAGTGAATGGAAAAGAAAGAGGTACCAGCAGGACACACGCAGGTCTTTACAGACGGCTCACGGAGGGAGGACAAAGTAGGCAGCGGAGTTTTCTCCAACGACCTCAACCTCAGAATTAGCTTACGCCTGCCGGACTACTGCAGCGTTCTACAGGCGGAGGTAACCGCCATAAAAGGGGCAGCAGAGTGGCTGATGGTAAATGGGGACCCTGGTGAACAGATCCACATTTACACCAATAGCCAAGCTGCTCTCCGGGCAGTTACTAGCGTGTGCACCAACTCAGCAGTGGTCTCTGTCTGTCGGAGAAAGCTGAATGAGCTCGCAGCACACACAAACGTGAGACTCACGTGGGTACCAAGCCACAGCGGGATCTCAGGTAACGCAAAAGCGGATGAGCTTGCAAAGAACGGCACAAGCCTGCACTCAACCGAAATATTACAGGATATTGGTATTCCATTTGCCTCGTGCAAGGAGACCATAGCCGAAATAACCTCGAACCTAGCGGAGCGAAGGTGGAGGGATGAAGAAACCTGCGAGGTAACCAGGCAAATATGGCCTCACCGAAACAGGAAAAGAAGCACCAACATCGTCTCTCTAAAAAGATACGATATCAGAGTGGCAGTGGGAGTCATCACGGGACACTGTCCCATTGGCAAGCACGCTGAGAGACTGGGCATAGCGAAGCGGGACTACTGCAGAGGCTGCCTGGACGAGGAGGAAGAGGAGAGTGTTCAGCATTACCTATGCCAATGCCCCTCTCTGACCGCAACACGATTGCTCTTCTTAGGCCGACCTTTCTTGGATGATCTCTCTGACCTCGCATCACTAGATGCGCAGACTCTCATGAGGTTCATCCACGGCTCGAAATGGTTTGACAAAATCCCCTGAGGAGGGTGTCCTCCAAGTACCGTGATAACACAACGGGCCCATCTGAGGCCTATGTGAGCATTAGCTGCCACTTAAACCTAACCTAACCTATCCTCGAAACAAAGGGTTTTATAGAAATCATCATAAGACAAAATATTCTTAGAATAGGCCAAGGAATAACCCCTTGAATTTTTGCCACCTTGTATATCGCATTAATATAAATTATTATAACAAAAGCAAAATACTACTGGGTGACTATAAATTATTGAAGCAAAATAATACATTGCAAAAGTATGCAAGTTGGTAGTAGTTTTCTGTGCTGGTTGTGTCCAACCTGTCCATTGTCAATCGTCATTAATTACGTGACTGTACGTTTACTACGACATTACGTGTCATTGATTAAGTGCCATTAGATTGCAAAATAATCGACAAACTTCATTAGATTAAACGAGTTATTACAAATAAATCTGAAGTAAATTGAATGCTGCGAATACAACCATTTTCATTTTACAATCCACTGCGAAAATAGACCATTTCATTGACCTATGAATACTAGGCACGGAGTGTTATGGCGCGTGGAGTGTCCAAGCATATCTTATTTTACAAACTAGACCTAATTCAAATAATGGGCGCTTGGCGGCGCCTGCTGAATCTGCGCGCGCAGTTTACGCGCGCTTTGTCCGCTGTCTCCGTTACTTTCTTTGTGTGCTGAATAGACTGAATAGACTGTCGAATAGACATTGCTGCATTACATTTCGTATTTACTGTTTTACGTTCCTACTGAATTATTTGAGTGTCATTACGAATTAGCAGTTCTTATTGCTACATATATATATATATATATATATATATATATATATATATATATATATATATATATATATATATATATATACATATAAATGTATATAGATTATAAATATACATTTTTTTTAAATTCAATATTAGGTTATTACTGTTATTAGTGTTACATCGAGCATGGAAAGGTAATATACGACCTTTTATGCTTTAAGGGATGAAAATGTTGTTTTTAGATTATACTTTCATATTTTAGTGTCAGTAAAGCGATCTGTGATCTATGTGGGAAGGCATTTGGGAATGTTTATGTAAGGAATAAACAATTGAAGAATATGCATCATAAGAAACCGGAAAAAAATATGCCACAACACATTCGTTGCTCGTTATGTGCAGAAGAAAAAAAAGAAGCTCTACAAAACCATGATATCCTGATTAAGCATTTAACAGATGTACATGGTGTAACAATTAAACAATTTGATTTAAGTTTTACGATCATTGCGGAATTTGAAACATGAAGATCAAAGGAAAATAGAGAAGTTGATTATATAGTAGCTACTAATGATGGGCAAACTCGTATTTTTGTTAACTCGAGTTAACCCGGTTAAAAATTTGCGTAACCCGATTTCAAACCGAGTTATCCAAACCGAGTTAGCAGAAAAATATGAAGTTTATTATAAATTAGATTCTGGACGCCCCTGGTCTTAATTGGCACTTATAAGCCAACCATTTTATTTTTCGCCCATTAATTTTCATAGAAAAACTGTTTTTTTTTTGCAGAAAAATACACAATGTGTAACGGATGTTAAATGATACTAAATATTAATATATATATATATATATATATATATATATATATATATATATATATATATATATATATATATATATGTTGTATTGTTTTCTCGGGGATTCCGCGTTGATGCTGAGGGTTGGCTCTGAAAAGAACCGGATTCTCGACGTTTCGGCGAACTAACATTCGCCATTCTCAAGAGATATATGCGTCCGTGCGGGTCAACCGTTAGACGCATACTGAGAGCTCGTTCGTGCGATGCGACTACTTATAGCTGTCTGGCTTCGGGTCATGCGCGTTGTGTGCGGTGCTTCGGTTCGGTTGTTTGTTTGTCTTGTTGGTCGTACATGAGTCTGGGGTGTCTGGGATTGCATTTTGAGGGTGGATATGATCGGTCGCCATGCTGGGGGCAGTCTCAAGGAATCGTCTCTCGTGTTCATGCAGTAGTCTCGTTTTTCTATCTCTATGGCTTCTCTGTATACTCGTGACATTTCGTGGCTAATCTGTGCAACAGTCCTTGAATTTCTAAAGTCCATCCAGTAACCGGTGTTTGTGTGTTGGACAAGTGCCGATGAAACTTTGTCTCTGTGTCTGACTGAAACTACATGTTCTTGAATCCTAGCAGATATTTTTCTATTGGTACGTCCAATGTAGGTTCGTTCACATGTTCCGCAAGGTATTTCGTAAATTCCATGGGATTCTAAAGGCATGGTGTCTTTAACGCTGCGTAGCATGGAGGATATTTTCTGGTTAGGTTTGAAAATGGTGTCGATGTTGTGTCTTTTAAGGATTCTGGCGATTTTGTCAGTTGATCCATGAACATATGGTAGGTATGCTGTGCTAACGGGTTTCTGGCGTTCTTCAGTTCTTTGGCTACTGTTCTCTGTACGACGGAAAGCTCTGGATATTAAGCTGTTTGGATATCCATTTGAAGAAAGAGCTTCTCGTAAGTTCCTCAATTCTTTCGGTAAGTTAAGCTGGTCGGCTAGTCTTTTGGATCGGGTGGTAAGAGTGTTGACTACAGATGCTAGTTGTTTGGGATGATGGTGCGAAGAAGCGTTCAGATATCTGTCTTCAGATATCCATCTTGCTCCAGCAAATTCCTTAACCATCTTAACTCCCAACACGACCAAATTAAATTCACAATGGAGATAGAAAAGCATCAACGACTTCCTTTCTTGGATGTTTTGGTACAGAAGAAACCTGACAGCACTTTGAGTCACACTGTGTACCGGAAACCAACCCACACAGACAGATATCTGAACGCTTCTTCGCATCAAAATGCAATCCCAGACACCCCAGACTCATGTACGACCAACAAGACAAACAAACAACCGAACCGAAGCACCGCACACAACGCGCATGACCCGAAGCCAGACAGCTATAAGTAGTCGCATCGCACGAACGAGCTCTCAGTATGCGTCTAACGGTTGACCCGCACGGACGCATATATCTCTTGAGAATGGCGAATGTTAGTTCGCCGAAACGTCGAGAATCCGGTTCTTTTCAGAGCCAACCCTCAGCATCAACGCGGAATCCCCGAGAAAACAATACAACACAGGTATCTATCCGCGAAAACCTCAAATACAACATATATATATATATATATATATATATATATATATATATATATATATATATATATATATATATATATATACTTTTGGTTTACTCTTTTTGGTGCTAAACGGTTTCGTCTTTCATTGCATTAAATGCCAGCTTTCTAAAATAATCTTTCTGAGGGAACTTATGTAGCCGGTATTTTTAAAAAAGTAGTAAAGGTATTATTTCGCCATTTTAAACAATGCTGGAAATAAAAACTTTCTTTTTCACTCCAAAATTGAAGTGGATCATTTTTGCGATCTAAATATGGCATTTCAACGTACTTTTTATTATCATAGCAGCAGAAGAATATGGAGTACACTTTTCGTTCGATTTTGTTATTTTTTAATACACAACAGCCCAAATGTCATCTTATGAACAGGTCAATTTAGATACAGTAGCAGTAGAAGTTGATGGTTGTTCCCGTAAATGTGAGGTATTTCTTGAAACTGATATTATGTCCTGTATTCATTTATTACCCACATTCGTGCATTCTTAGCATTACTTTCTAATAAGAATGCTCTTTTCTTAAATCGAGAGTCAAGAAAGGTAGCTATGGCTGCTGTTCTATTATTTTCATAAATTCCAAGTCGTTTTTCTACTACATTGTCAAGAATTTGTTGTAACAACTTGCCTGACCCTGTCAGTGGAGTTTTGCTGTTTACAGCCTTCCTGAGACCAAATACAAGAGGTATAACAGAAGACAGGGATGGGTATTTTTCTCCAGATAAAATGACAGTTACCTGTCAAAAAGGATGTAAAAGCGCTACCATTTCGTCAGCCAATAACCACTCATGAGACTCTAAATTTGATGGTGGTAAATTCAATGTAGGTAAAACAGTAGAAAGCGGTACCTTCAATTTGATTAAGTGCTCCAGCATGTAGAAAGTACTGTTCCACCTGGTACGAACTTCTTGCTTTACTTTTAGTAAATCCATATTCATTTGTTTTTGCATGTCAAGTAAAGCATAGGACGACTTGCTGCTATGCTTGAAGTGGGAAACAATCGAACGGCTCATTTTTTATACTTGTAACTTTGACTGTTATCCAGATTCTTTTCTAAATCAGCCCTTTCTTTATCTATACACTCTTTGACAGCAAGGTTAAGTGTATGAGCAACACATAAATGGTTCCGTTTGTTAAGAACCT
The DNA here is from genome assembly GCA_944588485.1 of Phosphuga atrata. NCBI lineage: Eukaryota > Metazoa > Arthropoda > Insecta > Coleoptera > Silphidae > Phosphuga > Phosphuga atrata. The sequence goes on from OX155901.1 coordinate 6,759,575, forward strand.
CACTAATTGCCTTTTTCATAGGTGCAGCGTTATCAGTGACTATGCAGACTATTTTTGAATCTATTTTCCAATCATCCAATACTAGTTGTATAGCATTTGTTATGTTTTCAGCCGTATGATTTTCTAGTATTTCTGAAGTGGAAATAACAAATGAATGTAATTTTACATTTTGTATAAAATGAGCTGTCACAGTTATAAAACTTTTATTGCTATCTGAGGACCAAATATCAGATGTTATTGCAATGTATTCAATATGCTCCAATCTCTTTTTGTAAGCTCTGGACTCTAAGTCAAATTTTTTTTCAATCATTTTTGTAAGTTTTTTTCTAGATGGAATTTCGTACTCGGAGTTTAATGTTGTGGTAAATTTGCGAAAACCTTCATTTTCAACGATTTTTTTAATGGCTGGTAATCTTTCACTATCATATGCATTAGGGCATAGTCCCCAGATTTCTCCACAGATTTATTGTATATATTAAAATTTAAACGGCTTTGTTTTAATTTTTTTGTTGGAGGTTCGACATCATTTGACGAAACCGGAACAGGCATTTATCTAAAATTCATCTAAAATTGATTTTTGAAATTGACTTGTTGATTTTATTGTATTACTTACTATCGAGCGCCATCAAGCCAATGTTATCACTGGGATGTTTCTTTTTAATATGATTTATCAATGTGGTTGTATTTCCAGAATATTTATATGTCTTAGAACATGTTTTACATTTTACTTTTCCGTCAATGGGTAAACTAAACAGTTCCCACACCACAGATCTTTTTCTAGGACCTGGCATTATTCCGGTAAACTTCCACAACAATATGTAGAAAATATTTACTTTACACTACACGTAGTATTGCGTTTACTCCGTTGACCATGATCGTAAAGGTGCCGAACCGATTAGTCGGTCGGTGAAGCAGCGTATCAACTCGAGTTGGTAAATCGAAAATCGAGTTGACTCGAATTATCCTTAACTCGAGTTAACCCGGTTTAAAAAATCGAGTTGACCCATCACTAGTAGCTACAAAAAAAAACCAAATGGCAACATAGATGTATATTACAATTGTAATCGAAGTAACTCAAGATGTTTGTTGGTTATAATGTTATGATGATCATTAAAAATACTTCAAATATGTTCATTTAGGATTTAAAAGCCATTGTACCAAAAGGACGGAGAAGGCAAAGGGCAGTATTAAAATTTCAGGAGTGTGTCCATCAAGGATAATTGTAAAGATCTTTGAAAATGGTAATTTTGAATAAAATGTTTCCAAAACTAGTCTACTATGAAATTTTTCAGGTACAGTAAGTGGAAAATTTATGGAAACACATGTTGAATATACAGATGAATTATGTCCTGAAGGGCAAAGAGGTTGACGAAACAGGAACAGGCAATGATAGTGGATCAATTACAGGCTGGAGTTTCAATGGACAGGATACTACATGATGCAAGGAAAACAAAGGACCTTGAAGTTAAGCGAATAAATTTAATTAGAAGAGGGGATCTAGACTATTTAATGAAGAAATTTAACATTGATAAGAAACGACATGCAGATGATATGGTGGCTACGGCTTTACAAATTAAAGAATGGAATTAATAAAGGAAAAATCATGCATTTTTATATAGAAGAAAGGGTAAATAAACAATTAACTGTTAACAGCAGATATTCAAATTAAGTCGATAATAATTTACTTCTCTATTTCAGATTTTGGTGGTGCCTTGTTGTACTGCAACCTTTATAGATCTACTGAACCTCTTCCTTTAATCATTGGTGTACTTACCCATTTAGTTCTTATCTACTATTACTCTAAGCTCTGTGTACTTTCCATTTTATATCTTCTTTTTTCCTCTTACATAAAGTAGAAGGTATTGGTATAGCTTATTTGGCGTTTTCAAAATGTAAACTTGAGGGGTGCACCATATGGTGCAGATGTGGTGGTGAAAATAATAATAATGTTGTAGGTGAAAGTCACCCTTACTTAGACAATGAAGATTTTCAAGTGAGCTATATGGATAAAATTATGGAAAAGAAATTGAAGGATTACCAACATGTCATTTGTATAGTAGGTATACACGGAACAAATTGATGGAAATTCGAGTTGACTACTGTTTTAGTTAAGGATGATGGAATTATGGGAGTCCTGGTGGCATTTTTGTTCTCCAGTAGATTGTATCAGGTGATTCAAAAAGTTTTTTTGGGGGCGTTAAAAGAAAGATTGGGATGCAGCATTCAAGTGAAATATATAATGATCGATGATGATCCTAAATATTACAATGCATGGACAGAGACCATGGAGACTGCGGAAAAGCCAAGGAGATTACTTTGTACATGGCATGTGGTAAAGAATTGGAACATTCAAGGTAGATCGAAACTGATGAAGCCAGAAAATAAGTTGGAAATGAAGACAGAAATGAGAAAAATTTTGAAGGAAACGAAAATCGAAAAGTTTGTCGCTTTGCAAGACAAATATTTTCAACATTTAAAAGACGAAGGCGAACTAAAGTTTTTAAGTTATTTAGAAAAGTAGGAGTTTTGCAATTAAACTTCTTAAATTTAGGAATGACTACATTTTTATACATTTGTAGGTACTATTTTCAGGAATCAAGAATTAAGATGTGGGCTCATTGCCATAGAATCAATACCAGAATAAACACCAACATGGCAATAGAAAGTTTGCACAAAGTTTTAAAACATAATAAAATGAGAGGAAATCGAAATATAAGGTTAAATTAATAATATTTTATTTCATATCGTTATTGTTAAATTATAAATGTTATTTATAATATTTTTAGAGTTGAAAAATTACTAGACATGTTAGAAGAGCTTGTTGACGAGAAGATGTGGAAGAATATTTTAAATCAAGAGCGAACAAATGCCAACAATTACAGCCATAAAATAATCGTTAAAGTCCATACGAAGGCAGAAGAAATGACAGATTTTGTGGAATCTGTTGAATTTGGCAAATTTAGAGTCAAATTGACAACAGGAGACACATTTTATACTATAACTTACAATGAATTGTGTGATGAGGATTGCCGAATGGGATATTGCCATAAATGTAAAGTTTGTTTCCATCGGTATATTTGTATCCAGAATTTTGAATAAAGACTACTTTGTGCAAACATATACATGCAGCAGTACTTCATGAAAGGAGGAAAAGTGAGTTGGAGGTAGGTGTTCCTGGTTTGGGAGAAGAACTCAGAAGGAATGTTATACGTGAATGAACCCACAACAAGTAAAATTAGGTGCCGAGAGGAACTATGCCAGTTTTTAGAGGAGAAAAATAATGAACCAAGCACATCTATCGATATCAAAAGAAGGAGACAGGTGTGTTGAAGACATTATACACAAAATGTGTAATTTGTTTCAATATTCAATTTAAATATTTTTACAGATTAAAATATAAATTGTAAGATGGAAAGGTTAGACACACTATCAGTAGACATGGTCCTGGCATTTATAAATAATTTGGAAGAGAAAAACAATGCAGTATGCAAGAAGAGAAAAATTGAGAAACACGTACTAATAAAAAATTAAATGCCGGTAAGTAGCTCTCTTATCTAATTTTGTAAATTATTCATTTAACCAAATTATTCATTTGCCAACTCTGACAGAAAATTGCTGACGCGAGTTATTGGTGAACTACTTATTGACCTACCTGTGAATAAAAAATAACGATCGCGACCTTCAATGGCTTTCTTCAAATGCGAAAATTGCCGTAAGGAATTCCCGGAAAAAGACAAAAATAACAAACTACGGTGCAGTGGAGAATGTCGTCGCTTTTTCTGCATGAATTGTACGGGCTTGGACAAGTCACTTACAATAATAATGCTTTCGCAAAAACACCAAAATTTTAGATATTTCTGCGTTCTCTGTGACTCTCCCAATCTAAAATACCTCCATGAAAAGGTAACGAACATATCAAAAAATCAAATATCAAATGAAAACTTTGACGTTCTAATGGGCTCCATTAAAACAATATTGAACAACATTCCTGTTATCGCTGAAACCTACGACATGCTACTTAGCCACGATTCGAAATGGAATCGGTTAGAAAAGAAAACCGATGATATTTGTAAAGTGTTTGAGTCATTCAATAACTTTAACCCCGATTCGATCATAAAATCTGTAAGGCTCATGGAGCAAAATATCTTCAACTTGTCGTCGGTTTTCTTCGATAAAGCGGAGGATCAACCGGTCAACGTGTCTGTTCACGACTCTGCATCCATGGAGGTAAAAGAGAAGCTGGAGAGTACGCAGAAGAGCTTAGCTCGCGTAGAAAAACTAATAGAAGATCTTAACTACAAAATAAAAATAGTGACTCAAAAAATTAATGAGCCGAGGACTAATAGATTGAGCTATTCCTCCTCTTGTACCCAAACGGAGTGTCCTACACCACCTGAGGAATCCTCTCGCAAGGAAGTCAAAGTGCCCATCAACGCAAGATCCTTTTCTACATTGAATCTGAGACATGACAGGACTGAAACAAAATGGCACTATGTGGTTGCAAGTAATCTTCCCCCCAGCTTTTCATCCATTCAAGTGGTTCATCTTATTAAAGAAAAATTGAGGACTTCAGACTTTATAAGATGTTACCCACTAACAAAAGAACGTTACAACCCCTCTAACCTGTCGTTTAAAATTGGCGTGAGGAAAAAAAGCCTAATCTACGGCTTATTCGAAAGCAACCTCTGGCCTACTGGAGTTCTCGTAAATTGGTCTGCAGCATCTCCGCCGAAATTACCTTCTCCGCCGCAATTACCATCTCCGCCTCAATTGCCATCTCAGCGTAATCCTGAAGTTGACTCCCACCAGACTAGGCAGGTCATTTTCACTAGCCAAGGTAATCCCGTCACTCCAGTGAACTCTACAGGGACCATCTCCTACAACAACAAACGAGCCACCGAGACTGTTACTACGATCACATCTGACAAGCAGGCCATTGCCGCTTGCAAATCAAATGTCCTAGCTAACAGTTCCTCGATAATATTTTCCAGCCCTATTAGGCCTAGTGACCCACAAACTTTATTGGACCCCATGACTCCACCAGTAGTTCGGTTAACAAAAAAATCTAGTGGAGATAATCGATACACCTTGTCAAGACTGAGGGAACCTATCATCATGAGAGCAGTTAAGTTATACCTTGCGTACCTTCATGACCAACCCGCCACTGTGTGTTACGATAGATTCACCAACACCAGCATAAAAGTGCTTCTAGCGTCAGAAGGCCTCCCAATAGAACTAAAAGCCCTTCGTGCCATCTTCTTTAGTTTTCACGAAGCTTATGGCATATCTACCTCCGATGTGGAAGCCGACCTCTCCGCCTATAGGTCCTACGTCTCTTCCGAAAGAATTATACACCTCCAAAAAGTCAGGGATAGTCAAAAAAATTATTTTTCCTGTAACTCGCCGAAAAGAAATTTTTAATTAATAATTTGACGTGTTCGGAAGACCAAACGTTGTCCAAACCTAACAACAGCAAGCTTAGCATGGTTCTCTTAAATATACAATCTTTAAGATACAAAACAGATGAACTGTTTCTGTTATTAGAAGAAATGACCTTTCCTGAAATATTATGTATAACGGAACATTGGTTAAAAGTAGGCGAACCGGTATTTATTGAAAAGTACATCACTGTTGCTCGGTTTAATAGAAGAGACTCAGCTCATGGAGGAACTTTAATACTTTCAACTAGGGGTGATTTTTCTCCGATTTCGAACTTTGACTCCCTATTAGTTGAGAAAGTCTTTGAATTTTCGCTAGTGCATAGCCTACTTTTCGATCTCTATATAATATGTATTTATAGATCACCTAGTTCAGATAGTTCATCTTTTTTACAGAACCTTCTAAGCTTGCTTGATGCTTTACCTATTAAAAGCAGAAAAATTTTATGTGGCGATTTTAACATTGACTTTGCTAATGTGTGTGCTGTTCAGAAATCTTTGATATCCATTTTTGATTCCTTTGGGCTTCAAATGCATGTCGAGTCACCCACCAGAATCTCAAAAACTACAGCTAGCACCATTGACTACGTTGTGTCTGACCTACCACCTAACGATGTAGAATCTATAGTTATTTGCTCTGGCTTCTCGGACCATGAAGCAATATTGACCAACTTTTCTCTAGGAAAAAAACCAAAACCCACTTCCCACCGCCTAGGTAGAATTTATTCAGCGAAGAACTTTATAAATTTTCGAAATAAATGTAAATCCATTGATTGGAACTTTCCTTCCGGAGAGGTAGACATTAACTTCTCAGATTTTTTAATGAAAGTTTCCTGTGCTAGTAATTCAGCGTTCCCCCTAACTCCCATTAAGCCCAAGCGTCATAAACCTTGGACTACAGTGGGAATTAGAACAGCTTCCAAAAACATGCGCTCTTTGCTGTACATTAAAAAGTTCACGGTCAACCCTAAGGTCCTTAAGTACATCTCGCAATACCGTACTTTACACATCAAAATCATCAAACTGGCAAAAAAAGTTTACTTTCAAAATCGCCTCTCAACTACTAGTAATGTCGCTAGAGAGGCCTGGTCAATAGTGAATGATCTGAGAAATAAACCTCGTTCACCTAACCAAACTTATCCTGATCCAAATGATTTGAACAATTATTTCGTAAATGTAGCCAAAAATATAACAACTAATATATCTTCAAATTGCGACCCCCTTTCCTTCCTCCCTGCCTCTAATTTGAATTCCAGTAGTTTCTTTTTAAGTCCTGTTGACAACTCGGAACTATCACAAGCCATTACAGCTATAAAAAGTAAGTCTACATGCAGCACTGATGGTCTACCGGTTAAAGTATTTCTAAACCTTCCTCTTGAAGCAATGAACGCCCTGTCCCATCTAATCAACCAATCTTTCGAGAAGGGTGTTTTCCCCCAGTGCCTCAAGACAGCAATCATTATCCCTCTACATAAAAGTGGCGATAAAGACAGCTGCTGCAACTACAGACCAATCGCCTTACTACCTGCTCTATCAAAGATCATAGAGAGGCTCGTCAAGGTACGCTTGATGGCTTTCTTGACCAAATATAGCATCATAACATCGAATCAGTTCGGATTCTTATCCAGTAAAAGTTCGAGTGATGCCATATTCTCTGTTCTTAGTGATATCTACCACAATCTTAACAACAAGCTTTTCACAGCAACAGTTTTTTGTGACATTGCCAAAGCCTTCGATTGTGTGAACCATGAGATTCTACTAAAAAAACTGCACTTTTATGGAATTCGGGGAACTCCTCAGGAATGGTTCAAATCCTATCTTGGCAATAGGAGGCAGTTCGTCAGGGTAAATGACTACTCTTCCTCCTGCAGAGCGGTGGATGTTCGTGTCCCTCAAGGTTCCGTTCTAGGTCCAATTCTCTTCCTAGTATTTATCAACGATATAACTAATTTAAATATCAGCGGAAAAATTTGTCTCTTTGCCGATGATACTAGTATCACATGGTCAAAACCTAACCTGCCGCTTCTCCACTCTACAATATCTAATGACCTTGCATGTATTAAGTCATGGTACGATTCTAACTGCCTAGAATTAAGTACTAAGAAAACTGTAGTCCTATCTTATAAAGGTACTCTACCGCCTCTTATACTAGACAAAAACGTCATTAACCCTGTTGACTCTGTTAGATTTCTGGGCCTCAACATTGACAATTCACTCAAATGGACCTCGCATGTGGAGATCTTAACCAAGAAGCTGTCTTCTGCTTGCTTCGCAATTAGGTCTATTTCCAGAGAGCTAAATCTCCATACTTCCAGATCTTCTTATTTCGCTCTTTTCGAATCACACCTGCGATATGGCCTTCCGTTCTGGGGTCACTCCAACCTTCTCCAACTTGAATCTTTATTCAAGCTACAAAAGAGAGCTATTCGCTATATGTTTGGTTTGAGTAGTAGAGCCCATTGTCAACCCTACTTTAAGAATTTCAAAATTTTAACTCTCCCTTCATTATTTATCCTGGAATCCGTTAGCTTAATGCATAAGCACATTCGTGCTTTACTGGAGAGACCACAACACAAACACAGTACAAGGAACTTGGATCAGGATATTTATCTACCCTTACCTAGATCAGAACTTATAAAAAAATCTATATTCTACAACGCGAAAAAAATGTTCAATCATTTACCTATCCACCTAAAATCAATCACCAATAACTCCAAGTTTCGTTCCGCCGTCAAGTCATATTTCCTAGAACGACCTTACTACACTACGGCAGAATTCTTCGGTGATCACTAGTTTTTGAACTGCACACACACCTATTAGCCTCAGCTAGCCTATTGTTATTTATTTAATTGTTTATTTATTGTTTATTTATTTATTTATTTTTTTTTTTTCTTTATTTATTTCGTTATTTTTTTTTGTTTTTTTTTTTCTCACGAATGTATGTATTTATGTATGTATGTACTTTCTTGATATGTTTGTTTTAGTTTTTAAGTGACTTATTTATTTATTTATTTTATTTTGCCTGTGCTTTGTCCACAGAAATCATGTATTTCTACTGACAATAAAGCAATATATTATTAACCATTAGATGTGTTTAGGCGTAAAAAATGTCGGTCAGTTGGGGTTGTGACTGAGGTTGAAGGTAGATTCTGAAACTGTACAAGCTTCAAAATTTGGAGCAAGAGATGAATAATAGATATGTAATGTATTGTAATTTATTTAAGTACTCTGCATTTTACTATGTTTTGTAATTTATTTAAGTATTCCGTATTTAGCTATGTCTTGTAATTTATTTAAGTATTATATATTGTAAATCTATTGTATTTCCTGTTTAAGGATAGATCAATCGTAATTACAATATTATATTACTTTCATTTTTAAGTTGACAGTTGCTTTCTCATTTATGCAAAATACATATGTATATAATATTATGCAATACGATTTATCCAGGGGTAAAAAATCGTATCAGCACCTCCACGCGGTTTACCCCAGGCAACGCTAACGCTGGACGTAAACTATTTTGTAGAATTATATTTTCGTGTAATTTTGGGTATTTATGAATTTTTTTATAGTTATCAATACCAGGAAAATATATAATAAATTTCTTATAAGAATATAAATTTCTTTTTAACAACTATTCCACCCAAATCGACAATTACTCCCAACAAAAAAAAATATTTCTTAAAAAAAAAAGTTAAAACTTTCTAGAAAATACTTTAAAATTCAAGAATTTACTATTGTTAGAATTAAATTATTTCAACTTTTTTTTTAAATTCCGCGCGCAGATTCAGCAGGCGCCGCCAAGCGCCCATTATTTGAACTAGGTCTAGTTTGTAAAATAAGATATGCTGAGTGTCCATGTTCGCGTTGGGGGGTTGACCATACCAATATGTCGAACCCCTAAGAATTAGTGCTGCACACTATCGGTCGCAAGTAAAATTGTTATGTGTTAGCCGCTTTAATAGATGGCATTGGGCATCTTAGACTATTCAGGGTAGTTTAGATTACCACACATACACATACCTAAAGTTGTTTATGTAGCCGTTGTGTCAGAATTTGCTTGGGCATATGAATAATATATTGATATATTATTCCTATGTCCATCTATATTCATTGGTTATATTGGACTCTCTTTTTCTGTCTCCACCAGCCACTAATATATAGTCTCTGCAAGATTTTATTGATAATTGAATTCTTTAAAATTCTCCAACGTATTATGTACGTAAAATTAATTAATATAATATTGTATATATAATATTTGTATAAATTCATAAATTAATATAACATAAGACAAACAGCTGCAACAGCTCACATTATAAAATCAATGTTTCCGCACTCTAATTTAAATAACTATTAAACTTTGTCAATTTTGATTTTATTGACTTTTGTAAATTGTTTATTTGTTTGTAAACTGAGTGTGTCATGCCAACAACGTTGCCAACTAAAGAATTGAAATATTTGACTAAGGAAACAAAATAATTCTCAATCATTTATAGTCACTTGGTATATAATTTTTAATAAAAATTAGATAATAAATATATGACCATTCTTATGACTATACATTGTTAACAAAGCAATTAACAAATCTTTAATTCAGAAATTCTTAAAAAAGCTTGAAATAAAATAAATTACAAATTTTGACCAACACAAGCTTCTAAAACCAAACTACTGATGTCGCTACTTGTTTTTAGTTACAGTGTGGAGAGCTATGATATAGAAGCGCCCTTTTTAAACATATGTCATTTCCACATGTGACACCGACACGTATAAATATAACCACATTTTTATTTAAATTTTATTCACAGTAAACAATGAATAGAAGGAACAATTTCGGAAGAAACAGGCGCGGAGGTGGCCACAGAGGTCGAGGCGGAAGAGGCAGAGGCAATTTCAACAGAAACTTCAACCAGAAACATAACACTACCCTCACACAGCCTGAACAATTAACTGAAACAGAAGTTGGAATTACCGAGTACCTCAGCAAACTCGAGGGATTCTCTGGTGTGATAAAAGCTAGATTTTCCGATTTCCAAGTGAGTGAGATTGATTCCGACGGCGCTGTTGCCAAGATTACTAATCAAGCCATTCCGGAAGCTTTCGTTGTTAAGAGGCTTGACAAAGAACCGCCTACAGAAAGCCCAACAGAGTTAATTCCACAAGAAAAATGGGATGAACTAATAAAGTTAAGCAAATCACAAGAAGACTTTGAGGTTGTAATTGACGTGTCAGAATCCGATAAAGAGAAACGCAACATTATGCACAAATCCATTAAAGGAACATTTAGAGAGAAAGTTGTTGCAAAAACGGTGGATGAAGATGGCAAAAAGTTTATCAAGTTGAAAAAGTATTCACCAGGTAAAATTACAATTAAAACCAAATATAAATTTATGTTCACATCTTTTAATTTCAATATCTATAGTTTTGTCTTTTAAATCTTAACTATATTTAATTTTATTATTAATTTCTCTTTAGGTGGTGGAGATCGGCGTGACAAGATATCAGAATGGCCTGAAAATGCACCAGAATATGTGCATTTCCTCCTCTACAAAGAGAGTATGGATACGATGGAGGCTGTAATGAGGATCAGTGATTGTCTCCGCATAAGCGCATCTGCTTTCAACTACGCAGGTGTCAAAGATCGCAGAGCTAAGACAACTCAGTGGATGAGCGTACGAAGAATCGAACCCTGGAAACTGTTGTTCAAAACCAAACCGATTCGGGCCGTTCACATAGGGAATGTTGTTTTGAAAGATCATCCATTGAAGTTGGGGCATTTGAGTGGAAACAGGTTTCAGGTCGCTTTGAGAAACGTTACGGCCGATGATGAATTCATTAATAAATCTTTGGAGTCTTTGAAAAACGAAGGGTTTATTAACTATTATGGATTGCAAAGGTTCGGCAATGATAAGGAAGTTCCTACGTATGAGATTGGGATCAAATTGTTACAAGGAAATTGGAAAGAGGTAATTCATTGTTTAATCAAATAAATATAATAATCAGGCCCGCCGGGACCGGGCGTGCAGGGCGTGTACCGCACAAGTGCGCCACATTAAAGGGGGCGGCAAATATAGAAATCTCCTTAATGAACTCTTCTCTCTTCTTCTTCGCTTTCCTCTTGACAGAAGAGTCATAATCAAGCTTCGTATTACATTGTTACTCGCTTTACAAATTCTCGCCATTTTCCATGGTTGTAGGCGCTAAGTGCTGCTTGGTTGATTGTTAAGTCAGTGGATGCCCTTATTTGATCAGTCCAGCGTGTAGGTGACCTCGTGACTTAGTACCTTCTACCCGACCCTGAACTATTAGTCACTACAAGTTGTCCTCGTCTCTTCTCTGAATGTGCCCGAAGTATTTAAGGATTCGAGCTTGCACTATTGTGGATAATTTTTGGGATTCATTTACTTTTTGGATGATGGATGCATTAGTTCTTCTTGCTGTCCAGGGAACTCGTAGAATTCTTCTCCAACACCATAGTTCAAATGCATCGATCTTCCTGCGATCGACAGCCCTCATCGACCATGTTTTTGTCCTTATAGAAGTACCGGGAATATCAGTGTTTTAATGATAGTTTTTTTTTGTGTTTAAAGTGATAGCACTATCTCTCCATGTTTTTTGGAAGGCTTTTTACTGTCCGTCTAGCGATTTCGCAGCTACGAATGATTTCCTGAGAACAGCCACCCTCATTTGAAATCAGTGCTCCCAGATAGATAACTTGGCATTGACTCAGGTGAAGGATGTCTGGCATATTATTCTGGACCCTGTCGATGATAATAACTTTGGTCTTTGAGTAGTTGATGGCCAAGCCATGGTTATTACTTTCCATTTCCAGTTTATGCAAGATTTCCAGAAGTTCCTCTTGGGTGTTTGCTAGTAGGACGGTATCGTCCGCATAACGAAGATTAGATAACTTTATTCCACCAATTGCAATTCCGCCAATCCATCCATTGAACACCCTTCTCATAATATATTCTCCATAGATGTTAAATAGAAGAGGCGAAAGTATACATCCTTGACGAACTCCTTTTTCTATTTTGCAGGGATTAGATAGTTGATTGTCAACTCTTATGACTGACTGCCTTACTGTTTATGTACAAATTCTGAATTAAAAGTGACAGATGATCCGGAACTCCCATTTCTTTCAAGATTATCCAGAGCCAGTTCCAATTAATGTCCTTACTATCAAAGGCCTTACGATAGTCAATAAAGCATAAGTATAGTGGTCTGTTGAATTCGCGATACTTTTCAATGAGTTGGCGAAGATTCAGTATTTGTTCTTTAGCACCAGGACCGCGAACAAATCCTGCCTGCTCTGGTGGGGTTTGCCATTCTAGATTCGTTTTTAATCTTCCATGTATTATAGAGACCATTATTTTACTAGCGTGTGAAACCAGAGATATCAGGCGGTAGTTGTCACACAAGGTTTCCACATCTTTCTTATGTAGAGGCATAAATATAGTTGTCACCCACTCATCTGGCCTTAATGAACACATTGTTATAATTTGCCTATTTGTATTTGTTTTTATTATATCTTTACAACAACACCTTTTGGAAACTACATGGAAAATATCAAAAAGGGTAAAGAGTGGGGGGGGGGGGGTCAGCATTGTCCTGTGAAGTTAGTAACAAAATTTGCAAAAATATAATGTTACATCGGAGTTCCTGGTAGACATGAAATAGTTCTAGAGTACTTTGTGCAAAATTTCTGGAAAATACCAAAATTGAGCTAGCAACCACTTTTTAGAAAAACTGTGCGTTTTCTACATATTCCTGCACCTCGACCATAGTTCTGGAGTACTTGACCATTTTTGCAAAAAGTTCTGCAAAAATTGACATTTTGCAAAAAAAGTTAAATTTTGAAAATTGTAAAAATAGTTCTATTCGCGGATCTGAATAGCACCCTAAGAGTTCTATCGAAGATCCCTTTGTCATTTTTTGATCAAAACCTTAGTTCAAAAGATATTTGCAATAATAAGGGACCCATTATATTGAATGTACAGAACAGTTCCGTTTGCAGTTCCTTATAGAACTCTTAGAGTTCTATCGAAAATCCTTATAACTTTTTTTTGTAAAGTTAAAAATTGGAAAGATATGCGAAAAATTAGACTTCAGCAATGGGACGAAGTGAAGAAGAAAAAAAAATCGCACGACAGTTCTGTTGGTAGTTCCCGGTAGAACTCTTAGGGTTCTATTAAAAATATTTACAACATTTTTCCGTAAAAATAAAAATTATAAAGATATGCGCGAATTTGAACTTCACCGATGTTACGAAGTGAAGAGAAACAATTCGCGCAACAGTTCTGTTTGCAGTTCCCGGTAGAACTCTTAGAGTTCTATCGGAAATCTTTATAACATTTTTCTTTAAAGTTTAAAATTGAAAGATATTCGAAAAATTAGACTTCACCGATGCGACGAAGCCGAGGGGTCATCCACTCACCGAAATGTTGCATATGTATTCGCAATTATCGTGATTTTTTAGTAATTCGAGGTACTCGAAGAAATTACTAGCGTAATGCGCAATAATGTTAGGTAATTATCCTAATTCTTTGGTAATGCGAAGTAATCGGAGAAATCACAAACGTAATGTGTAATAATGTCAGATAATTTTTGAAATTCTTAGGTACTGCAAAGTAATGTCACGTAAAGGAGGGGAAATTTGAAATAATTTCTGATAATGCCCTGAACGTTAAGCTATGTACACACGGTATAGAAAACTAGCGTATAGTCCGCTATAGTTTGACTATATCTGTGTGATCGTTTCGTATAGTCCAAAACAATTCGTATAGTTGAATTATATGAAGCGGTCACACAGCTATAGTCAAACTATAGCAGAACTATATGCTTCTTTTCTATACCTTGTGTTGTTACTACCTATAAAGATAAAAGTGCTACTAATAAGACATCACATTCATGGCATCATCATTAACCCTTAACCACCTGCCATACATCTCCGGTGTGAAAATTACTGCTACTTTGGGTCTGAGAGACGTATGTCAGGTGGTTAGGTGGTAAATAACACGTGTGTTGAATTTTTATGCATTTATTAAAATCGGATTGAAATCCAACAAAATTGGCACACTCTAAAGTGCTTTTTCACATGTTTGTATTGACACGCTATAACCAGTTTTTCAAATTGTCTCAACTGGAAGATCCTGAACCCAGAAGCTCCACAGGGCCATAAAAAATGAATCCATTTTCTATAATTGCAATATCTTCTTCTTTCTACCATATGAAGCTATCTAGCCCAAATTTATTTTTTTAAATAATAATATTTTTCTTATTCTAATTTTATCTCAAATTTTATATTGTAATGCTGAGAATCAATTCTGATTATACAAGTCTAATGCAGTCATTGCAAAGTCTATTGCGTTTTCTAATTCACTGTCACTTTTATTCGTATAACTGTCTTCGCCTTCAGAAGCACAAATTTCTTCTGGATCACAATTCTCCTTTTTATTTTCTTTTAGAGATCTGATTCTTTTTACGCGATGAATTCTATCTGATGATAGTCTGCCAGATTTAGTACTGAACAACCAACTTAAAAACGACTGTTTTTGAAAAATTTCCCAAAGTTCTGTATAAGTTGTATTTCATATTTGTTCATATTTGTCATTAAAGTTTCATATGCCAATCGCCCAACAGTAATTAAATGGTGCAAAGTAGAGATGAGCATGGGACAAGTAGTCTCTCTTCTTCGTGGAACGGATCCCTGTAACTGTCCCATCCCATCACATTTTCGTCTCACTCTCCCATCCCATAAACTTAAGGGGGGAAACCATATTAGGATGTTCAAAAAAACCGATTTTTATATTGCATAAATCGTTAGCTTAACTATCCAAGGATACGCTGCCAAAATTTCAATTCGAAATTTGCATTCGTTTAGATTTTATGAGCATAGAACCAAGTGCACATCGGGTACAGGCTATAGGCTCGAGCGGAGCATTCTTCTTTAATCCATAGCCGGCGCATGGAGAGGTGGTCGACCTCGTAGCCAGTACGCTGCTGTTGGTGCCGCTAGATTCCGTGCTCCATTCACTATACGCTTCCATGCTAATCGATCAGTTGCAACGGTTCTTGCCTCAGCTGTTGTTATTCGCTGGTTTTTTAAATCGTTCTCTACGTGTTTCAACCATGTGGTCTTCGGTGCTTGTTTTTGTGTTCTCCAATCAAGAGGTCGTTTTTTCCATAGGAGTTTGTGCGGTACTCGATTGTCGCCCATCCTACAGATGTGGCCGAACCATCGTAATCGGCGTTTTTGAATTTCCTCAACAATCGGTGTCTGTTGGTCGCACCTTTCTCTGATTGTCTCATTTCGGAGGTGGTTGAGGAGTGAGACGCAGAGAATCTGTCTCAGGCATCGCATTTGGAAGGCCTCGAGCTTGTTAAGGTCTGGTTTGAGTAATGTCCATGTTTCCGATCCATAAAGAAGAATTGGGAGGATCAGCGTCCGGTATAGGCGTATTTTGGTTTTGATGGTAATATTCGTCCGCTTCCATATGCACCACTTGAGTGAAGCAAACGTTGCTGTTGCCTGGCCTATCCGGCTGTGAACTTCGGCTTTCGAAGCTACTTTCTTCTCCACAACCAGTGATCCCAAATATTTGAACTGTGGTACCTGCTCGATTGTGGTTCCATCGAGGTAAACTCTGGCTTCAGATCCATCCGTTGTAAGCACTTTGGTCTTATCCGCATTGATTCTCAGTCCGTATGACTGGGCAATGCGGGAAATGTCATACAAGGTGTCTGTTGCTTCGGCATCTGTGTTGGCGAAAACCGCACTGTCATCGGCGAACATCAGATCGGTTAGGAAGTTTTTGTCATCATATCGAACTCCGCGTCGCCCATCAAACGCTTTTCGCATAATCGTGTCGATCACAATGTTAAAAAGGAGCGGCGAGGCCACGTCTCCTTGCCGGACTCCGGTTCGAATCGGGAATTCCTCAGACATGTCGTTTCGGATACGAACATTGCTGGTTGAGCCGTCGTACGATGCTTGAAGAAGTTGAATGATTTTCAGTGACACGTGTTCGATCTTCAGGGCTTCCCACAAGCTTGTCCAATCGATGCAATCAAAATCAGATTTGAAATCGATTAAGACGATGACAGTTCGTTTGCCACATCGAATTCTTTCTTCCATTAGCTGACGGAGAGCAAATATCTGATCGATGCATCCTCGATGTGGTCGAAATCCAGCTTGTTCTTCCCGGCTTGTTTGCTCTCGATGTTTCTGTAGTCTTGATTGTATGATTTTCATAAATACTTTGCCGACGATCGAGAGGAGGCTAATACCACGGTAATTCTTGCATTCCCGACTGTCGCCTTTCTTCAAAATAGGCACAACAATCACTTTCTTCCACACGGATGGAACACAATCTGAATGCCATATATGCACTGTGAGAACGTGAAGTTGATGTAATAAGACGTCTCCCCCGGCTTTGATCATTTCGGCAGTTACTTGATCTCCTCCCGGCGCTTTACCATTTTTCAGGGATTTTATTGCCGTCTTCACCTCATTGATTGTTGGTTCAGTATCGGGAAACTGATTTATCGGCTGCTCAATAATCGGCAGTTCGGGTGCTGGACCTACTGGCGGATTGTGGTTGTACAGCTGATGAAAGAATTCTCTCCACCGCTGTAGACGTTCCTGAGGAGAGGTCACGAAAGTTCCATCCAATTTTTTGATATTGTCATTTGTTGATGTTGTTTTGCCACTTAACCGTCGGATTGTCTGGTACAGCGTCCGGTACTCATGCCTTGACGCTGCTTCTTCCATGTCAGCCGCGATGTTATTCCAGTAAGCTTCCCGTTCCAATTTCATTTTCTGTCGAACTTCTTTGTTCAATCGTCGGTATTGTTTGAAATCGACGTGTTTCATTTGCTTCCGCTGGTCGACTAGATTGAGACAGTCGTCCGAGATCCATTGCTGCGTCCGTCGACGGATGGGCGGACACAGCTCCGTTGCACACCCCACAATAGACTCAGAAAGTTGTTTTTCTTCTATGTTGATATCGACTGGTATCGTGAGTGCTGCAAATTTGTTGGATAATGCGATTTGAAATTTTCGGCTGGTTTCAGGGTCTCGCAGACAGGGTCGAGCGGAGCATTACCTCGTTTATCTCGAAATTACTTTTTTTCACATTTGCGTGCAATCTAATTCAAAAAGTGTGGAACCGATCATTATGAAAATTGATAGTATGATTCTTTATAAAATTTCGAATTATATGAACCAACTTGTGAGATGATATCATGATTTTAAGGGTATTTTTCTTTGCATAATTAGAGAAAAAAATCGAATAAAAATTGAATCGAAACACCTGCAAAATTTTTAATTTTCATTTTTTTCGCCTTCATTGAGGTTCAGACTCTTAGAAAATAAGTTATTAATGTAAAATCAAAACCTTTTTGATTTCACATGAAAATCGGAATGGCTACACTGCTCGCAATTGGAAAACTATACTTACAACCTTCGGCGGACATCACACCGTAACTTTTTTATTTTTGGCTGAAATTATTCAAAAAAATTCACAGAAATTGTTCGAAATAAGAATGAAATGATGTCAAAATTTGATTAAATTCTAGTCAATTCTTCCCACCCAAAAAAAATCCTAAAAAATCAGTATCAAACAGCCTCCTAATGTGGTTTCCCCCCTCATAATTTTCGTCCTATCCCATCCTTGTCACGCTTCGCGCATTCATACCACTCATACCATCCCATGATCCCATGTTCATCTCTAGTGCAAAGCCATTTTTTTAATTGAGTCCTTCAACATTTCAAAAAATCCTGCAATATTTTCATTACTAAATGATTTGAATATTTGTGTGTCATCAACGATATTTAGATTAGCTGAAATTCTGCCAGTTCTAGGGGTTTTTTTAATTGCGCTTTGTTTTTGACAATTTTTAAAAAAGACAGTTATTTTATATTGCGTAACGTCAAAATTACAGTATAATCTCGATAATCCGACACATATGGGACCAGACAACCGCCGGATTAAAGGAAATAGTGGTGGGAGCGAAGAGTGCGAGCGGTCTCCAGACCGCCGGATTACTGAACGTGTCATCCGATTAACCAACGGCGGAATTACCGAGATTATACTGTATTTATTACTTTACATCGTTTCCTGTTTCTGAAGAAATATATTTTTTTCGACAGGATTACCATTGTCTTTAAGAGCTTCCTCGGGAGCTTCTCTCAGGGCTTCCCCGCTAAAAGTTTAGTAGAAGCTCACTATCTTACTGCGGGGCGGAGTATGACGACGCGCATGATGAGCTCATGCGGGTGTAGTGGGGACGTAATATGGACGTAATGCGAATATAATGTGAACGTAATTCAGGGAATGCAAGAGTAATTCAAGGAATTCAAGAGTACTTTGTGTATTATGGTGTAATACTTACGTACAGCTAAGGAATGTGCAGTAATGCATCTAAATATTAACATATATTGCAGGAGTGGATGACCCCTCGGACGAAGCAAACAGAAAAAAAATTCGCAATAGTTCTATTTGCAGATCCTGGTAGAACACTTAGAGTTCTATCGAAAATTCTTACAACATTTTTCTTTAAAATTCAGTATTAGGAAGATATGCCAGCAATTGGACATATCCGATGCGACAAAGTGAACCAAAAATCACGCAATAGTTCTATTTGCAGTTCCTGGTAGAACTCTTAGACTCTTTATCGAAAATCCTTCCTCGCCTCTTTGCTTCGTCGCATCGGAGAAGTCCAATTTCTGGCATATCTTTCTAATATTTAATTTTAAAGAAAAATGTTATAAGGATTTTCGATAGATCTCTAAGAGTTTTACTAGGAACTGTAAACAGAACTATTGCGCGTTTATTTTCTCTTTGCTTCGTCGCATCCGAGAAGTCCAATTTCTGGCATATCTTTATAATATTTAATTTTAAAGAAAAATGTAATAAGGATTTTCGATAAAACTAAGAGTTCTACCAGGAATTGCAAACTGAACTATTGCGCGATCATTTTCCTTTTGCTTCGTCGCATCGGTGAAGTCTAATTTTTCGCATATCTTTCGAATTTTTAACTTCAACGAAAAATGTTATAAGGATGTCCGATAGAACCCTAAGAGTTCTACCAGGAACTGCAAACAGAACTATTGCGCGATTATTTTCTCTTTGCTTCCTCGCATCGGTGAAGTGTAATTTTGCGCAAATCTTTCGAAATTTTTCTCACTTCGTCGCATCGGTAAAGTCAGAAATTTTTCGCAAATTTTCTATTTTTAATTTTACAGAAAAATGTTATAAGGATTTTCGATAGAACTCTAAGAGTTCTACTGGGAACTGCAAACAGAACTGTCGCGCGTTTTTTTTTTCTTCTTCACTTCGTCGCATTGGTGAATTCTAATTTTTCGCAAATCTTTCCAATTTTTAACTTTACAGAAAAAAAGTTCTAAGGATTTTCGATAGAACTCTAAGAGTTCTATCGGGAACTGCAAACAGAACTGTTCCGCGTATTTATTATTGCAAATATCTTTTGAACTAAGGTTTTGATCAAAAAATGTCAAAGGGGTGCTTTTCAGATCCACGAATAGAACTGTTTTTGCAATTTTCAAAATTAAATTTTTTTGCAAAATTTCAATTTTTGCAGATTTTTCATCAAAATTGATCAAATATTCCAGAACTATGATCGAGGTACAGGAATATGTAAAAAACGCACAGTTTTTCTCAAAAGTGGTTGTTAGCTCAATTATGGTATTTTCCATTTTTTCGCGAAATTCTGCAGAACTATTGAAATTTTGCACAAAGTAATCTAGAACTATTTCATATCTGCCGGGAACTCCGATGTAATATTATATTTTTCAAATTCGGTTGCTAACTTCACAGGACTGTGAAGCGCCCAGCGGCGGGTCTGATAATAATTACCACAGCAATATTTTGTTAGAAACTACCTGTATTAACTACATTTGCACCTGTTTCAGGCATGTAACTTGATTCTGAAACCCAAGAAATGTGAAGATCCATTATCAGAAATCACTCAGGCAAAGAAAGCGTATCAGGAAACGTCGAATGCAAAGGTTGCTTGCATGAAGCTCAATCAAAACTATAACACTTCGATCGAGTCTAAACTGCTTCATGGGCTCGCTAATGGTGGACCAAATGATTTCGTAACTGCGTTAGAAAGTGTAAGTGTTGAAAGTGTTTCAGACAGACAAGAAAAAGCACACAATAATAGGCTGACAAGACTAGGCATACAAAACTTGGCTGACAAGCCTAGACAGACAAGACTAGATTGGCAAGACAAGACAGGCAAGACTAGTCTGGCAAGACTAGACAGACAAGACTAGAAAGTCAAGACTAGACAGGCAAGAATATACTCGGGCCGGCGAGAGAATGCAGCTGTAGTGCGCCGAGGTATGAGGGGCAAGGGACGCGTCGAGGTACGCGTTGATTATTAGTTTGAGTTAAGAAATATGCGTCACTTTTTCAAATACGGACTACTAAACACCGCGCACTCGAAATAAAGTGGGACTATGCGGAGAACAATGCTAAACTCGTAGAGACGAGATGCATTCTCTCGCCGGCCCGAGTATAGACAGACAAGACTAGATAGACTAGACAAACAAAGAGACAGACAAATCTTATAATGTCATTTTAACAAAGTTATATACTAATATTATATCTTCCTGTTATAGATACCAAGATATATGAGACTGTTGTACATTCATGCTTTCCAAAGTTTGGTTTGGAACAGGGCTGTGTCAAGACGAATAAAAGATTTAGGACTGAAGCCTGTTGTTGGAGATTTGGTGGTTGTTGAAAGTTCAGAAGAATCTAAAATGGATGCTGAGGAAACTGTGGACGTAATTGAAAAGGAAGATGGAGCTGTTGAAGAGGACAAGAAAGATGATGGCGAAGAAAGTGGGAAATTGAATGGTAACAATTTATTCTTTAATGAGATCTAATACAGAATCATCATCAGCTGTGGCGCTACAGCCCTGTGCGTGTCCGGGTGTCTTCCTCCATTCGTCCTTGTTTTGTGCTAGCCTCGAAGTCCTAACTTTGATGCGTTTTCTGTTACTCCGTCTTCTCATCTGAGTTTTGGCCTGCCTCTTTTTTGTCCTCCCGGTAGTTGGGCGTCTAATAGCCTCTTTGGTATGCTGTTTTCCGGGGCTCTTGCTGCATGTCCTGCCCATTGTAACCGCATTATTTTGAATCTGGTTACGATGTCGGGTTCTTTGTGCTTTTTTAGTAAGTGTTGCAGTTCAAAATTGTATCTACGTCGATGTACCGCTGTCGCATATCCCTTTGAAGATTGTGCGTAAGATTTTCCTCTCAAAAATGCTTAGGAGGTTGGCGTCTTGTTGACTTATTGTCCGCTTGTTGACTTATATGTTTCCGCACCATATGTTACTGCAGGCAGTATTAGAGTCTTGTATATGACCATCTTCGTCTTTCTAGTATGATTCCTAGAGCATTTAGAGCCTGATTTTCTAGAGCATTATTGTCTTTCCTATTTCAGCCCTGTAGTTATTTTTTTGCGTTTACATTGACGTCCAGGCACGTCCTGTACGATTTACAATTTTTTTGTTCCGATTGTAAGTGATTCACCGAGTTCATGCAGGCCCCTTTGTGACGTGGTTACTGGCATTATTTTTGTTATTTCCTCGTTTATTTGTAGGCCGAAGTTGTTGGCCGCCTCCAGGACTGAATAAGTTCTAGTCATTCTTGTCGTCTGCGTACGCGAGTAGTTGTGCAGATCTAGTTACAATCGTGTCTTTTCTGTTTGCGTTCGCGTCTCTGATTGCTTTTTCTAGGCAAATATGTTAAATAGGCGGCATGTCAGCGCGTCTCCTTGACGTTCTTGCACGTTGTGTATTTCTATGTGCTCTGAGATATTGTTTTGTATTTTTATGGTACACTTAACGTTCTTCATTGTCATCATTACCAGTCGCACTAGTTTCGTTGGTATTTCTAGGGCCGTTAGAGCATCAGAGAGTTTGGTTTGTATATAGCCCGATTCTCATATACGCGACACTTAGCTACGCGACGTCACGCGACATCGCCTGCCATATAATGATTACATTGTTGTAAATAGACTTGTTTACGGTTAGTTATGCGCATCTGCCAAGTTTGAAAGGGGTGAATATAAAAGTTTCGGGCAAATAATAAGGTTAAAAGGCCAAAAAGTGCACAGAGTTGTTCTGAACACAACAACACTAGAGGCTTATTCCAATTGCTAAAGAAAATAAACCGTCAATTCTCTCCAAGATCATGGGTCATAATGAGGGAAACCGGAGAAATAGTCATAGATCTGGATGGAGTTCTAGAAACCTGGAGAAAATATTGTGAAAGTCTGTTCCAAGATGGAAACACCAGCAACAGAACTAAGCAAACAGGGAAATGGATGAACCTTCCATTCTAAAAGCAGAAGTAGAACTAGCCATCAATAAACTTAAACCAAACAAGGCACCAGGCTGCGACGGCATCCCAGCAGAAATAATACAAGCCATGGGAGTGAGAGGTGTTGACATTTTTCACACGCTGTGCCAAAAAATGTGGTCCACAAAAACTGACCAGAGGAGTGGGTGACAACTATATTTATGCCTCTACATAAGAAAGGTGTGAAAACCTTGTGTGATAACAACCGACTGATATCTCTGGTTTCAAACGCTAGTAAAATAATGCTCTCTATAATACATGAAAGATTAAAAACGTATCTAGAATGGCAAATCCTACCAGAGCAGGCAGGATTTCTTCGCGGTCGTGGTACTAGTGAACAAATACTGAATCTTCTCCAAGTCATTGAAAAGTATCGCGAATTCAACAGACCACTATACTTGTGCTTTGTTGACTATCGTATGGCCTTTGATAGCATTAATTGGAATTAGCGCTGGATAATCCGGAAGGAAATGGGAGGTCCAGATCATCTGTTACTTTTAATTCAGAATCTGTACATAAACAGTAAGGCAGTCGTAAGAGTTGACGATTAACTCCCTATCTAATCCCTATAAAATAGAAAAAGAGTTCATCAAGGATGTATCCTGTGGCCTCTTCTATTTAACATCTATGAAGAATATATTATGAGAAGGGTGACCGACGGAGGGAACGGCGGAATTGCAATAGGTGGAATAAAGATATCTAGTCTTCGTTATGCGCACGATATCGTCCTACTAGCAAATACCCAAGAGGAACTTCTGGAAATCTTGCATAAACTGGAAATGGAAAGTAATAACCTTGGCTTGGCCACCAACTACTCAAAGACCAAAGTCATGATCATCGACAGGGTGCAGAATAATATGCCAGACTTCCTTCACCTGGGTCAATGCCAAGTCGTGAGCCAATATATCTATCTTGGAACACTGATTTCAAATGAGAGTGGCTGTTCTCAGGAAATCATTCGTAGATGCGAAATCGCTAGACAGACAGTGAAAAGCCTCCAAAAAACATGGAAAGATAGTGTTATCACTTTAAACACAAAAAAAAACTATCATTAAAACACTGATATTCCCGGTACTTCTATACGGAGCAGAAACATGGTCGATAAAGGCTGTCGATCGCAGGAAGATCGACGTGTTTGAACTATGGTGCTGGAGAAGGATCCTACTAGTTCCATGGACAGCAAGAAGAACTAATGCGTCCATCATCCAAGAAGTAAACGAACCCCAAAGGTTTTTTCTTAGATGTTTCTTAGAATCCTTAGATGTTTCGGGCACATTCAGAGAAGAGACGAGGACAACTTGGAGCGACTAATAGTTCAGGGTCGGGTAGACGGTACTAGGTCCCGAGATAGGTCTCCTACACTCTGGACTGATCAAATAAGGGCATCCACTGACTTAACAATAAACCAAGCAGCACTCAGCGCCTACAACCGTGGAAAATGGCGAGAAGTTGTAGAGCGAGTAACGAAGTAATACGAAGCTTGATCATGATTCTTCTGTCAAGAGGAAAGCGAAGAGGAAAGACGCCAAAAAGTTCGGGCAAAACTTGGCGGAAATTGACACATGTGCACAAAAGACTATGAAAAGCTCTATGGGTACGTTCTCACTATGGCTACGCGATGTGCCCATTTAAAACAATGTAATCATGGTTTAACAGGGATGTCGCACGACGTCGCGTAGCTGAGTGTCGCGCATATGGGAATCGACCTTAAAGGCCGATTCTCATATACGCGACACTCAGCTACGCGATGACGCGCGATGAAGTGACGCAAATTGTCGCGTCGCTGTTAGGTATTCTCATATATACGATACTCAGCTACGCGATTCTTTGCTGCAAGTGTAAAATCTGCAGTTTCTCTACATTTCAGGTTAAGTTATATTTTTAAAATGTCAAGTTCCGATTATGATTTTTTCGTCTTAGCCATGTGTTATGAAAATGAGAAATTAAAAGAGAAGAAACGAAAATATTGTGTGCATCAGATCTTAAGAACCTCTGTTAAGTTGGCAGAACCAACTCGGAAAAAAAAATCCGCGACGGCACATAATAATCCGCTTTTTATCCGCTAACGATTGTAAAAAGAAAAAAATTTCCCGCTCTTCCCATTTCCCGGGAAAATGGGGTCCCGCTAACTTAACAAAAAGTTAGCGGTACCCATTCTAAAAATAATTATATTGAGAAAATAATTGCACCGGAATTATCCGCTTTTTATCCGCTAACGATTGTAAAAGGAAAAATATTTCCCGCACTTCCCATTTCCCGGGAAAATGGGGTCCCGCTAACTTAACAAAAAGTTAGCGGTACCCATTCTAAAAATAATTATATTGAGAAAATAATTGCACCGGAATTATCCGCTTTTTATCCGCTAACGATTGTAAAAAGAAAAAAATTTCCCGCCCTTCCCATTTCCCGGGAAAATAGGATGCCGCTAACTTAACAGAACGTTAGCGGTACCCATTCTAAAAATAATTATATTGAGAAAATAATTGCACCGGAATTATCCGCTTTTTATCCGCTAACGATTGTAAAAAGAAAAAAATTTCCCGCCCTTCCCATTTCCCGGGAAAATAGGATGCCGCTAACTTAACAGAACGTTAGCGGTACCCATTCTAAAAATAATTATATTGCGAAAATAATTGCACCGGAATTATCCGCTTTTTATCCGCTAACGATTGTAAAAAGAAAAAAATTTCCCGCCCTTCCCATTTCCCGGGAAAATAGGATGCCGCTAACTTAACAGAACGTTAGCGGTACCCATTCTAAAAATAATTATATTGAGAAAATAATTGCACCGGAATTATCCGCTTTTTATCCGCTAACGATTGTAAAAAGAAAAAAATTTCCCGCCCTTCCCATTTCCCGGGAAAATAGGATGCCGCTAACTTAACAGAACGTTAGCGGTACCCATTCTAAAAATAATTATATTGCGAAAATAATTGCACCGGAATTATCCGCTTTTTATCCGCTAACGATTGTAAAAAGAAAAAAATTTCCCGCCCTTCCCATTTCCCGGGAAAATAGGATGCCGCTAACTTAACAGAACGTTAGCGGTACCCATTCTAAAAATAATTATATTGAGAAAATAATTGCACCGGAATTATCCGCTTTTTATCCGCTAACGATTGTAAAAAGAAAAAAATTTCCCGCCCTTCCCATTTCCCGAGAAAATAGGATGCCGCTAACTTAACAGAACGTTAGCGGGACCCATTCTAAAAATAATTGTATTGAGAAAATAATTGCACCGGAATTATCCGCTTTTTATCCGCTAACGATTGTAAAAAGAAAAAAATTTCCCGCCCTTCCCATTTCCCGGGAAAATAGGAAGCCGCTAACTTAACAGAACGTTAGCGGTACCCATTCTAAAAATAATTATATTGAGAAAATAATTGCACCGGAATTATCCGCTTTTTATCCGCTAACGATTGTAAAAAGAAAAAAATTTCCCGCCCTTCCCATTTCCCGAGAAAATAGGATGCCGCTAACTTAACAGAACGTTAGCGGGACCCATTCTAAAAATAATTATATTGAGAAAATAATTGCACCGGAATTATCCGCTTTTTATCCGCTAACGATTGTAAAATGAAAAAAAAATCCCACACTTCCCATTTCCCGGGAAAATAGGATGCCGCTAACTTAACAGAACGTTAGCGGTACCCATTCTAAAAATAATTATATTGCGAAAATAATTGCACCGGAATTATCCGCTTTTTATCCGCTAACGATTGTAAAAAGAAAAAAATTTCCCGCCCTTCCCATTTCCCGGGAAAATAGGATGCCGCTAACTTAACAGAACGTTAGCGGTACCCATTCTAAAAATAATTATATTGAGAAAATAATTGCACCGGAATTATCCGCTTTTTATCCGCTAACGATTGTAAAAAGAAAAAAATTTCCCGCCCTTCCCATTTCCCGAGAAAATAGGATGCCGCTAACTTAACAGAACGTTAGCGGGACCCATTCTAAAAATAATTGTATTGAGAAAATAATTGCACCGGAATTATCCGCTTTTTATCCGCTAACGATTGTAAAAAGAAAAAAATTTCCCGCCCTTCCCATTTCCCGGGAAAATAGGATGCCGCTAACTTAACAGAACGTTAGCGGTACCCATTCTAAAAATAATTATATTGAGAAAATAATTGCACCGGAATTATCCGCTTTTTATCCGCTAACGATTGTAAAATGAAAAAAAAATCCCACACTTCCCATTTCCCGGGAAAATAGGATGCCGCTAACTTAACAGAACGTTAGCGGTACCCATTCTAAAAATAATTATATTGCGAAAATAATTGCACCGGAATTATCCGCTTTTTATCCGCTAACGATTGTAAAAAGAAAAAAATTTCCCGCCCTTCCCATTTCCCGGGAAAATAGGATGCCGCTAACTTAACAGAACGTTAGCGGTACCCATTCTAAAAATAATTATATTGAGAAAATAATTGCACCGGAATTATCCGCTTTTTATCCGCTAACGATTGTAAAAAGAAAAAAATTTCCCGCCCTTCCCATTTCCCGAGAAAATAGGATGCCGCTAACTTAACAGAACGTTAGCGGGACCCATTCTAAAAATAATTGTATTGAGAAAATAATTGCACCGGAATTATCCGCTTTTTATCCGCTAACGATTGTAAAAAGAAAAAAATTTCCCGCCCTTCCCATTTCCCGGGAAAATAGGATGCCGCTAACTTAACAGAACGTTAGCGGTACCCATTCTAAAAATAATTATATTGAGAAAATAATTGCACCGGAATTATCCGCTTTTTATCCGCTAACGATTGTAAAAAGAAAAAAATTTCCCGCCCTTCCCATTTCCCGAGAAAATAGGATGCCGCTAACTTAACAGAACGTTAGCGGGACCCATTCTAAAAATAATTGTATTGAGAAAATAATTGCACCGGAATTATCCGCTTTTTATCCGCTAACGATTGTAAAAAGAAAAAAATTTCCCGCCCTTCCCATTTCCCGGGAAAATAGGATGCCGCTAACTTAACAGAACGTTAGCGGTACCCATTCTAAAAATAATTATATTGAGAAAATAATTGCACCGGAATTATCCGCTTTTTATCCGCTAACGATTGTAAAATGAAAAAAAAATCCCACACTTCCCATTTCCCGGGAAAATAGGATGCCGCTAACTTAACAGAACGTTAGCGGTACCCATTCTAAAAATAATTATATTGCGAAAATAATTGCACCGGAATTATCCGCTTTTTATCCGCTAACGATTGTAAAAAGAAAAAAATTTCCCGCCCTTCCCATTTCCCGGGAAAATAGGATGCCGCTAACTTAACAGAACGTTAGCGGTACCCATTCTAAAAATAATTATATTGAGAAAATAATTGCACCGGAATTATCCGCTTTTTATCCGCTAACGATTGTAAAAAGAAAAAAATTTCCCGCCCTTCCCATTTCCCGAGAAAATAGGATGCCGCTAACTTAACAGAACGTTAGCGGGACCCATTCTAAAAATAATTGTATTGAGAAAATAATTGCACCGGAATTATCCGCTTTTTATCCGCTAACGATTGTAAAAAGAAAAAAATTTCCCGCCCTTCCCATTTCCCGGGAAAATAGGATGCCGCTAACTTAACAGAACGTTAGCGGTACCCATTCTAAAAATAATTATATTGAGAAAATAATTGCACCGGAATTATCCGCTTTTTATCCGCTAACGATTGTAAAAAGAAAAAAATTTCCCGCCCTTCCCATTTCCCGAGAAAATAGGATGCCGCTAACTTAACAGAACGTTAGCGGGACCCATTCTAAAAATAATTGTATTGAGAAAATAATTGCACCGGAATTATCCGCTTTTTATCCGCTAACGATTGTAAAAAGAAAAAAATTTCCCGCCCTTCCCATTTCCCGGGAAAATAGGATGCCGCTAACTTAACAGAACGTTAGCGGTACCCATTCTAAAAATAATTATATTGAGAAAATAATTGCACCGGAATTATCCGCTTTTTATCCGCTAACGATTGTAAAATGAAAAAAAAATCCCACACTTCCCATTTCCCGGGAAAATAGGATGCCGCTAACTTAACAGAACGTTAGCGGTACCCATTCTAAAAATAATTATATTGCGAAAATAATTGCACCGGAATTATCCGCTTTTTATCCGCTAACGATTGTAAAAAGAAAAAAATTTCCCGCCCTTCCCATTTCCCGGGAAAATAGGATGCCGCTAACTTAACAGAACGTTAGCGGTACCCATTCTAAAAATAATTATATTGCGAAAATAATTGCACCGGAATTATCCGCTTTTTATCCGCTAACGATTGTAAAAAGAAAAAAATTTCCCGCCCTTCCCATTTCCCGGGAAAATAGGATGCCGCTAACTTAACAGAACGTTAGCGGTACCCATTCTAAAAATAATTATATTGAGAAAATAATTGCACCGGAATTATCCGCTTTTTATCCGCTAACGATTGTAAAAAGAAAAAAATTTCCCGCCCTTCCCATTTCCCGGGAAAATAGGATGCCGCTAACTTAACAGAACGTTAGCGGTACCCATTCTAAAAATAATTATATTGCGAAAATAATTGCACCGGAATTATCCGCTTTTTATCCGCTAACGATTGTAAAAAGAAAAATATTTCCCGCCCTTCCCATTTCCCGGGAAAATGGGGTCCCGCTAACTTAACAAAAAGTTAGCGGTACCCATTCTAAAAATAATTATATTGAGAAAATAATTGCACCGGAATTATCCGCTTTTTATCCGCTAACGATTGTAAAAAGAAAAAAATTTCCCGCCCTTCCCATTTCCCGGGAAAATAGGATGCCGCTAACTTAACAGAACGTTAGCGGTACCCATTCTAAAAATAATTATATTGAGAAAATAATTGCACCGGAATTATCCGCTTTTTATCCGCTAACGATTGTAAAAAGAAAAAAATTTCCCGCCCTTCCCATTTCCCGGGAAAATAGGATGCCGCTAACTTAACAGAACGTTAGCGGTACCCATTCTAAAAATAATTATATTGCGAAAATAATTGCACCGGAATTATCCGCTTTTTATCCGCTAACGATTGTAAAAAGAAAAAAATTTCCCGCCCTTCCCATTTCCCGGGAAAATAGGATGCCGCTAACTTAACAGAACGTTAGCGGTACCCATTCTAAAAATAATTATATTGAGAAAATAATTGCACCGGAATTATCCGCTTTTTATCCGCTAACGATTGTAAAAAGAAAAAAATTTCCCGCCCTTCCCATTTCCCGGGAAAATAGGATGCCGCTAACTTAACAGAACGTTAGCGGTACCCATTCTAAAAATAATTATATTGCGAAAATAATTGCACCGGAATTATCCGCTTTTTATCCGCTAACGATTGTAAAAAGAAAAATATTTCCCGCCCTTCCCATTTCCCGGGAAAATGGGGTCCCGCTAACTTAACAAAAAGTTAGCGGTACCCATTCTAAAAATAATTATATTGAGAAAATAATTGCACCGGAATTATCCGCTTTTTATCCGCTAACGATTGTAAAAAGAAAAAAATTTCCCGCCCTTCCCATTTCCCGGGAAAATAGGATGCCGCTAACTTAACAGAACGTTAGCGGTACCCATTCTAAAAATAATTATATTGAGAAAATAATTGCACCGGAATTATCCGCTTTTTATCCGCTAACGATTGTAAAAAGAAAAAAAATTCCCGCCCTTCCCATTTCCCGGGAAAATAGGATGCCGCTAACTTAACAGAACGTTAGCGGTACCCATTCTAAAAATAATTATATTGCGAAAATAATTGCACCGGAATTATCCGCTTTTTATCCGCTAACGATTGTAAAAAGAAAAAAATTTCCCGCCCTTCCCATTTCCCGGGAAAATAGGATGCCGCTAACTTAACAGAACGTTAGCGGTACCCATTCTAAAAATAATTATATTGAGAAAATAATTGCACCGGAATTATCCGCTTTTTATCCGCTAACGATTGTAAAAAGAAAAAAATTTCCCGCCCTTCCCATTTCCCGAGAAAATAGGATGCCGCTAACTTAACAGAACGTTAGCGGGACCCATTCTAAAAATAATTGTATTGAGAAAATAATTGCACCGGAATTATCCGCTTTTTATCCGCTAACGATTGTAAAAAGAAAAAAATTTCCCGCCCTTCCCATTTCCCGGGAAAATAGGAAGCCGCTAACTTAACAGAACGTTAGCGGTACCCATTCTAAAAATAATTATATTGAGAAAATAATTGCACCGGAATTATCCGCTTTTTATCCGCTAACGATTGTAAAAAGAAAAAAATTTCCCGCCCTTCCCATTTCCCGAGAAAATAGGATGCCGCTAACTTAACAGAACGTTAGCGGGACCCATTCTAAAAATAATTGTATTGAGAAAATAATTGCACCGGAATTATCCGCTTTTTATCCGCTAACGATTGTAAAAAGAAAAAAATTTCCCGCCCTTCCCATTTCCCGGGAAAATAGGATGCCGCTAACTTAACAGAACGTTAGCGGTACCCATTCTAAAAATAATTATATTGAGAAAATAATTGCACCGGAATTATCCGCTTTTTATCCGCTAACGATTGTAAAATGAAAAAAAATCCCACACTTCCCATTTCCCGGGAAAATAGGATGCCGCTAACTTAACAGAACGTTAGCGGTACCCATTCTAAAAATAATTATATTGCGAAAATAATTGCACCGGAATTATCCGCTTTTTATCCGCTAACGATTGTAAAAAGAAAAAAATTTCCCGCCCTTCCCATTTCCCGGGAAAATAGGATGCCGCTAACTTAACAGAACGTTAGCGGTACCCATTCTAAAAATAATTATATTGAGAAAATAATTGCACCGGAATTATCCGCTTTTTATCCGCTAACGATTGTAAAAAGAAAAAAATTTCCCGCCCTTCCCATTTCCCGGGAAAATAGGATGCCGCTAACTTAACAGAACGTTAGCGGTACCCATTCTAAAAATAATTATATTGCGAAAATAATTGCACCGGAATTATCCGCTTTTTATCCGCTAACGATTGTAAAAAGAAAAAAATTTCCCGCCCTTCCCATTTCCCGGGAAAATAGGAAGCCGCTAACTTAACAGAACGTTAGCGGTAACCATTCTAAAAATAATTATATTGAGAAAATAATTGCACCGGAATTATCCGCTTTTTATCCGCTAACGATTGTAAAAAGAAAAAAATTTCCCGCCCTTCCCATTTCCCGAGAAAATAGGATGCCGCTAACTTAACAGAACGTTAGCGGGACCCATTCTAAAAATAATTGTATTGAGAAAATAATTGCACCGGAATTATCCGCTTTTTATCCGCTAACGATTGTAAAAAGAAAAAAATTTCCCGCCCTTCCCATTTCCCGGGAAAATAGGATGCCGCTAACTTAACAGAACGTTAGCGGTACCCATTCTAAAAATAATTATATTGCGAAAATAATTGCACCGGAATTATCCGCTTTTTATCCGCTAACGATTGTAAAAAGAAAAAAATTTCCCGCCCTTCCCATTTCCCGCGAAAATAGGATGCCGCTAACTTAACAGAACGTTAGCGGTACCCATTCTAAAAATAATTATATTGAGAAAATAATTGCACCGGAATTATCCGCTTTTTATCCGCTAACGATTGTAAAAAGAAAAAAATTTCCCGCCCTTCCCATTTCCCGGGAAAATAGGATGCCGCTAACTTAACAGAACGTTAGCGGTACCCATTCTAAAAATAATTATATTGCGAAAATAATTGCACCGGAATTATCCGCTTTTTATCCGCTAACGATTGTAAAAAGAAAAATATTTCCCGCCCTTCCCATTTCCCGGGAAAATGGGGTCCCGCTAACTTAACAAAAAGTTAGCGGTACCCATTCTAAAAATAATTATATTGAGAAAATAATTGCACCGGAATTATCCGCTTTTTATCCGCTAACGATTGTAAAAAGAAAAAAATTTCCCGCCCTTCCCATTTCCCGGGAAAATAGGATGCCGCTAACTTAACAGAACGTTAGCGGTACCCATTCTAAAAATAATTATATTGAGAAAATAATTGCACCGGAATTATCCGCTTTTTATCCGCTAACGATTGTAAAAAGAAAAAAATTTCCCGCCCTTCCCATTTCCCGGGAAAATAGGATGCCGCTAACTTAAAAGAACGTTAGCGGTACCCATTCTAAAAATAATTATATTGCGAAAATAATTGCACCGGAATTATCCGCTTTTTATCCGCTAACGATTGTAAAAAGAAAAAAATTTCCCGCCCTTCCCATTTCCCGGGAAAATAGGATGCCGCTAACTTAACAGAACGTTAGCGGTACCCATTCTAAAAATAATTATATTGAGAAAATAATTGCACCGGAATTATCCGCTTTTTATCCGCTAACGATTGTAAAAAGAAAAAAATTTTCCGCCCTTCCCATTTCCCGGGAAAATAGGATGCCGCTAACTTAACAGAACGTTAGCGGTACCCATTCTAAAAATAATTATATTGCGAAAATAATTGCACCGGAATTATCCGCTTTTTATCCGCTAACGATTGTAAAAAGAAAAATATTTCCCGCCCTTCCCATTTCCCGGGAAAATGGGGTCCCGCTAACTTAACAAAAAGTTAGCGGTACCCATTCTAAAAATAATTATATTGAGAAAATAATTGCACCGGAATTATCCGCTTTTTATCCGCTAACGATTGTAAAAAGAAAAAAATTTCCCGCCCTTCCCATTTCCCGGGAAAATAGGATGCCGCTAACTTAACAGAACGTTAGCGGTACCCATTCTAAAAATAATTATATTGAGAAAATAATTGCACCGGAATTATCCGCTTTTTATCCGCTAACGATTGTAAAAAGAAAAAAATTTCCCGCCCTTCCCATTTCCCGAGAAAATAGGATGCCGCTAACTTAACAGAACGTTAGCGGGACCCATTCTAAAAATAATTGTATTGAGAAAATAATTGCACCGGAATTATCCGCTTTTTATCCGCTAACGATTGTAAAAAGAAAAAAATTTCCCGCCCTTCCCATTTCCCGGGAAAATAGGAAGCCGCTAACTTAACAGAACGTTAGCGGTACCCATTCTAAAAATAATTATATTGAGAAAATAATTGCACCGGAATTATCCGCTTTTTATCCGCTAACGATTGTAAAAAGAAAAAAATTTCCCGCCCTTCCCATTTCCCGAGAAAATAGGATGCCGCTAACTTAACAGAACGTTAGCGGGACCCATTCTAAAAATAATTGTATTGAGAAAATAATTGCACCGGAATTATCCGCTTTTTATCCGCTAACGATTGTAAAAAGAAAAAAATTTCCCGCCCTTCCCATTTCCCGGGAAAATAGGATGCCGCTAACTTAACAGAACGTTAGCGGTACCCATTCTAAAAATAATTATATTGAGAAAATAATTGCACCGGAATTATCCGCTTTTTATCCGCTAACGATTGTAAAATGAAAAAAAAATCCCACACTTCCCATTTCCCGGGAAAATAGGATGCCGCTAACTTAACAGAACGTTAGCGGTACCCATTCTAAAAATAATTATATTGCGAAAATAATTGCACCGGAATTATCCGCTTTTTATCCGCTAACGATTGTAAAAAGAAAAAAATTTCCCGCCCTTCCCATTTCCCGGGAAAATAGGATGCCGCTAACTTAACAGAACGTTAGCGGTACCCATTCTAAAAATAATTATATTGAGAAAATAATTGCACCGGAATTATCCGCTTTTTATCCGCTAACGATTGTAAAAAGAAAAAAATTTCCCGCCCTTCCCATTTCCCGAGAAAATAGGATGCCGCTAACTTAACAGAACGTTAGCGGGACCCATTCTAAAAATAATTGTATTGAGAAAATAATTGCACCGGAATTATCCGCTTTTTATCCGCTAACGATTGTAAAAAGAAAAAAATTTCCCGCCCTTCCCATTTCCCGGGAAAATAGGATGCCGCTAACTTAACAGAACGTTAGCGGTACCCATTCTAAAAATAATTATATTGAGAAAATAATTGCACCGGAATTATCCGCTTTTTATCCGCTAACGATTGTAAAAAGAAAAAAATTTCCCGCCCTTCCCATTTCCCGGGAAAATAGGATGCCGCTAACTTAACAGAACGTTAGCGGTACCCATTCTAAAAATAATTATATTGCGAAAATAATTGCACCGGAATTATCCGCTTTTTATCCGCTAACGATTGTAAAAAGAAAAAAATTTCCCGCCCTTCCCATTTCCCGGGAAAATAGGAAGCCGCTAACTTAACAGAACGTTAGCGGTACCCATTCTAAAAATAATTATATTGAGAAAATAATTGCACCGGAATTATCCGCTTTTTATCCGCTAACGATTGTAAAAAGAAAAAAATTTCCCGCCCTTCCCATTTCCCGAGAAAATAGGATGCCGCTAACTTAACAGAACGTTAGCGGGACCCATTCTAAAAATAATTGTATTGAGAAAATAATTGCACCGGAATTATCCGCTTTTTATCCGCTAACGATTGTAAAAAGAAAAAAATTTCCCGCCCTTCCCATTTCCCGGGAAAATAGGATGCCGCTAACTTAACAGAACGTTAGCGGTACCCATTCTAAAAATAATTATATTGAGAAAATAATTGCACCGGAATTATCCGCTTTTTATCCGCTAACGATTGTAAAATGAAAAAAAAATCCCACACTTCCCATTTCCCGGGAAAATAGGATGCCGCTAACTTAACAGAACGTTAGCGGTACCCATTCTAAAAATAATTATATTGCGAAAATAATTGCACCGGAATTATCCGCTTTTTATCCGCTAACGATTGTAAAAAGAAAAAAATTTCCCGCCCTTCCCATTTCCCGGGAAAATAGGATGCCGCTAACTTAACAGAACGTTAGCGGTACCCATTCTAAAAATAATTATATTGAGAAAATAATTGCACCGGAATTATCCGCTTTTTATCCGCTAACGATTGTAAAAAGAAAAAAATTTCCCGCCCTTCCCATTTCCCGAGAAAATAGGATGCCGCTAACTTAACAGAACGTTAGCGGGACCCATTCTAAAAATAATTGTATTGAGAAAATAATTGCACCGGAATTATCCGCTTTTTATCCGCTAACGATTGTAAAAAGAAAAAAATTTCCCGCCCTTCCCATTTCCCGGGAAAATAGGATGCTGCTAACTTAACAGAACGTTAGCGGTACCCATTCTAAAAATAATTATATTGAGAAAATAATTGCACCGGAATTATCCGCTTTTTATCCGCTAACGATTGTAAAATGAAAAAAAAATCCCACACTTCCCATTTCCCGGGAAAATGGGGTCCCGCTAACTTAACAGAAAGTTAGCGGAACCCATCCTAAAAACAAATATTTTGAGGAAATACATGCACCGGAATTATCCGCTTTTTATCCGCAAACGAATGCCGCGAGAAAAATAATTTCCAAACTTTTCATTTCCCGGAAAAATTGAGTTTTTTTTTTCGCGTAATTCGTTTGTGTATGAAGTAAAAGTTAGCAGGTGCTATCGCGGAGAAATAAAGATATCGGGGAAAAAATTTGCTGAGAGGTAATTTTGAAGATCAAATAAAGAGGGGGCTGGCAATAGCTCCACTAACTAAAAGTGCCCTCTCGCCCCACCGTAGGTGGGAGGAAGGCAACCAAAAGAACATTTCATTTTTGAAAACACCTAACATACCGCTTGCGTCTTTGAAAGTGCCTTAACATGCTGCTTGCACCTTTGAAAGGTCCTAGCATGCTGCCCGCATCTTTGAAAGGCCCTAGCATTTCGCCGCCGCGCCTATGCCTTTTTGAACGGGGCAATAGAAATAACGTGTGACGATTCGGCCGGGGAAAAACCAAAACATTTAGACTCCACCCCTTTCCGAAATCCGCTATCTATTTCCGGGTTGGAATGAATACGATGGGTTTCATGAATCACCGATATCTGTGATGGATAGGAGGAATCGTGTCAGCCCGAAATTACTTATTTATTCTCGTTGCGACTAAGCTTTCACTATAGAATTGTTTTCAGAGGTTTATCAGAATTTTAACAGAACTTAATATATCAAATTTTCCTCTAAATAATTTTTAATAATATCGTAGATTCTTCTCTTATTCCTCATTATCTACCCCTTTCTTTCTTTGTTCTTTAAAATTACCTCACAGCAATTTTATCCACGGTATCCTTATTTCGCCGCGATAGTAAAAAAACCTTTGCTTCATCCACAAACGAACTCCGTGAAAAAAAAATCCCGAATTTTCCCGGGAAATGAAAAGTCTCGCGGCATTCGTTTGCGGATTAAAAGCGAATAATTCCGGTGCAATTATTTCCTCAATATAATTATTTTTAGAATGGGTCCCGCTAACTTTTTGTTAAGTTAGCGGGATCCTATTTCCCCGGGAAATGGGAAGGGCGGGAATTTTTTTTTTTTTTACAATCGTTAGCGGATAATTCCGGTGCAATTATTTTCTCATATAATTATTTTTGCGATGGTTCCCGCTAACTTTCTGTTAAGTTACCGGGATCCTATTTTCCCGGAAAATGGGAAGGGCGGGAAATTTTTTTCTTTTTACAATCGTTAGCGGATAAAAAGCGGATAATTCCGGTGCAATTATTTTCTCAATATAATTATTTTTACAATGGGTACCGCTAACTTTTTGTTAAGTTAGCAGGACCCCATTTTCCCGGGAAATGGGAAGAGCGGGAAATTTTTTTCATTTTACAATCGTTAGCGGATAAAAAGCGGATTATTATGTGCAGTCGCGGATTTTTTTTTCCGAGTTGGTTCTGCCAACTTAACAGAGGTTCTTAAGAGCAAGACTAGTAGAATTCCATACTCAAACAATTGTAAGAGGATGAATTGAAATTCTACAAATATTTTGCAAGTCATACCCTTCAGCATAATCGGCCACAAGGGCGATCAATTCCTCTGCTTTTTCGTCGTTCATTCCACTCATTATCAACAACATGCCGTTTTTTGACATAATTCGCCATTAAAGTCCACAAACAAACTAGTCAAACGTCGAGCGACAAAACGTAAAAAAATGCTCACGAAATAATCCCAGCGACAGCGCGCGTCATAGCGACTTGGGCGATGTCGCGCGACGTCGTGTAGCTGAGTCGTGTATATGAGAATCGGCCTTAAAACTCTATAACTATAATATATAACTGTAATATGTTTGGTGCTCCGTGAACTTTTCTAATATTTGTCTAAGCGTTAATATTTAGTCAATTGTGGATTTTCCGGGTCGGAGACCCCCCTGATAATCCCCTATGAGTTTTTCCACCTTTGGAAATAGTCTTCCGTAGAGCATAGTTGGACAAAAATTAATTGTGAAAACAATTAACAACTAACAATTAAATTGCCCGATTTAATTGCAACTAACAACTAAAATAATTAATTGTAATTGCAAGTTAACACAATTAACAATTAATTAATTGTTAATTTAAAAATTTAGCAATTACAATTAATTAATTGTTAATTGATTGATGCACGTTTACAATTACAAATAACAATTAATAAATGTCGCTTAGAACAGCGTTTCTCAACCTTTTTTGGCCCACGGACCAGTAAAATTTAAAAAAAAAATTCGCGGATCAGTGATATTTTTTATTTTAACAACAATTTTTTACTAGGTATTACTACATAAGTTAATTGTAACATTTTTAATATCATTTACTTACAATAATATTTAAATGTAAAGATATATACTAATCATAAATTACATAGAATTAAAATTAGTTTAAGATATTTGTATTTCGTAATTTTATAAATCAAAATTTTATCAATTTTTTTTTTCTTAATAAGTAAATTTGTTTCGCGGATAGAAAAAATTGTCCGCGGACTAGTAAAATTTCTTCGCGGACCACTGGTGGTCCGCCTGACCAGCGGTTGAGAATAGCTGGGTTAGAAGATATGTTTATTATACTCCAATGTATCACTGGCCACAATGCGTAACTGAAATAGTTATTTACATTAGAGTACGGAAAGTATGATTTTACAACGCGACAGCTCGTTTGGGGAACGACCCCGGAGGGCTAGTTCCCCATCAGCTGGAGCATTAGCTTGGCAGACAATTATTATGTAAGAAACAAATAAATTCAGGGTACGGAAAGATGGTTCGTTCTGGACCCTCCATCTCCACTTCCGGTCATACACCCCCGCCCCCATTTCGAGTTCCCACCCCACTTCCGGTTTCCGCCCCCACTTCTGGTTCCAAAAATTCACCCACTTCCGGTTCCAACTTCTGGAACCGGAAGTAAGGGTGGGAACCGGAAGTTGTCGTAGGAAATGGAAATGGGGTATGTACCGGAAGTGGGAGTGCGAAAAAGAAGTGCGCGTGGGAATTGCACGTGGGGTGAGAACCGCAAGTTGGCGTAGGAAATGGAAATGGGGTGGGTACCGGAAGTGGGCGTGGGAACTGGACGTGGGGTGGGAATCGGAAGTGGGGCGGAAACTGGAAGTGGGGCGTGGTGGAGGACGGAAGTGGAGGTGGAGGGTCCAGAACGACGTTTTTACATTCATCAAATAGTTTTATTTGTTATAATAAACAATTGATGATTAAGTTAATTGTAACTAACAATTAAAATTTTAATTGCAATTAAATTAATTGTAAACCACAATTAATGGATTTAATTGCAATTGATTTCAATTGCATCCCACAATTAAACACTTAATTGAATTACAATACAATTTTAATTGCAATTAAATTAATTTCAATTATAAATTAATTGAAATGAATTTAATTGCAATTAAAATTGTAATTGTTTGATTCTACAATTGAAAAATTAATTGTATGCCGTACTGCCGTAGAGTATGTTGGAGGGGACTTTATATGCTACCTTTAGCAACGTAATGCCTCTATAATTCCTACAGTTTAGAGGGTCCCCTTTCTTGTGTATGGGGCATGTTACTCCTTCGTTCCACTTTTCGGGCATTTCTTCCTTCGCCCATATTTCAGAGCATATTACATGATTATGATGGGCCACAAATATACTAGACGTAAGGACACAGCGAGGGGCCTGTTTGTGGCTGAGATAACTCGTGCCAAGTCTAAGAGACCAGAGAGGCTAAATATCGAGGCGTTATGAATAGAAGAATAGAGACAATCCTGGACATAGCTCCGGTCGATTTAATGGGCAAGCAACTTGCCATTACCACAGCACTTAGACTAAAGTCAGTGCGAATGTTGACATCGGACTATCGTGGACACGCCGGAATAATCAATGAATTTAAAGGGGTGCCCAAAAACATAGACCGATGTCTAGCAACACCTGCTTTTGGTAACAACTTCTCATACCACATACCCTCTAAAGAGGAGTGGATGAAAAAAAAGAGGTACCAGCAGGACACACGCAGGTCTTTACAGACGGCTCACGGAGGGAGGATAAAGTGGGCATCGACCTCAACCTCAGAATTAGCTTACGCCTGCCAGACTACTGCAGCGTTCTACAGGCGGAGGTAACCGCCATAAAAGGGACAGCAGAGTGGCTGATGGTAAATGGGGACCCTGGTGAACAGATCCACATTTACACCGATAGCCAAGCTGCTCTCCGGGAAATTACTAGCGTGTGCACCAACTCAACAGTGGTCTCTGACTGTCGGAGAAAGCTGAATGAGCTCGCAGTACACACAAACGTGAGACTCATGTGGGTACCAAGCCACAGCGGCATCCCAGGTAACGCAAAAGCGGATGAGCTTGCAAAGAACGGCACAAGCCTGCACTCAACCGAAGTATTACAGGATATTGGTATTCCATTTGTCTCGTGCAAGGAGACCATAGCCGAAATAACCTCGAACCTAGCGGAGCGAAGGTGGAGGGATGAAGACACCTGCGAGGTAACCAGGCAAATATGGCCTCACCGAAACAGGAAAAGAAGCACCAACGTCGTCTCTCTAAAAAGAAACGGTATCAGACTGGCAATGGAAGTCATCACGGGACACTGTCCCATTGGCAAGCACGCTGAGAGACTGGGCATAGCGAAGTGGGACTACTGCAGAGGCTGCCTGGACGAGGAGGAAGAGGAGAGTGTTCAGCATTACCTATTCCAATGCCCCTCTCTGACCGCAACACGATTGCTCTTCTTAGGCCGACCTTTCTTGGATGATCTCTCTGACCTCGCATCACTAGATGCGCAGACTCTCATGAGGTTCATCCACGGTTCGAAATGGTTTGACAAAATCCCCTGAGGAGGGTTGTACTCCAAGTACCGTGGTAACACAACTGGCCCATCTGAGGCCTATGTGAGCATTAGCTGCCACTTAAACATAACCTAACCTACTTAAAGAAGCAAACAAGCGCAAACTAAAAACGAGCATAGATGAAAAAATAACAAATATAAATGTAGAAGAAGGAAGAGATATTGAGTCTATGTAGAACACGGTGAAGAACATATTAAAGAATTCGACACAGGAAGTACTAGGAAATTGACAGAATAAGCAAGAGAGACCTGGGTGTTATGACGATGAATGTAGAGAAAGCGTTGCACAAAGAAACAACGCCCATAAAAGTATGCCTTAAATAGAAACAAGAGAACGAAGAAAGGTAGGTATTCAAACGAGCACGACAAAAATCGAATAAGCTCTGCAGACAAAAGAAGCGCAAATTCGACAACGAACAAATTATATTCTAAATATGGAAAAAGATTTTCGAGCATGCAATGCTAGAGATGCGTAAAAATACCTGAAGCAGAGAAGAGAAGGTTACAAGCCCCAAACAAGTTTATACAGAGACGAGACGGGAAAAATAAGTGATCAACCTGAGATAGAGGACACTTGGAAAAATTACTTCGAAAAGTTGCTAAATCCGAGCACTACGGATAGTAGATCGCAAATTATAGCTCCAGTAACACCATTAAGACAAGCAGAGCTACTGCCAATGGAGGAAGACAGCGAACACACGATGGTACCAACTATATACTTGCCGCAGCGACCCCGTGGAGTGATCAAGCGGCGTCCACGTGATAGTTCGTAGTGACGTTGTAAAAAGCCTGATTTACACTGCTTTGCCAAATTTTACTTAAAAAATTTTATATTAATTTTAAAAAACAAAGTCTTGAAAAAGACTGATTTATGGATAAAATGTAATCACTAATTTTAACTAAGACAGAGACACTGAAAACTCGAGAGCACGTGGTATACAACTGGACTGGTCGACTGGTTTAAAGTTTCGGCTGCGTGATATACGCTTCAAAAGCGTTTGCACTGACCAATAGGGAATCATCCCCCGAAAATCACGTGAAGATCACGCAAGTTTATTACTCCATCGGGTGGCTGCGGCAACTATAGAAAAAGTTGTAACAACAATCAACACGCTAAAGGCTAACAAATCTCCAGGCATCGACGAAATACTGAAACAGGGCGGCGAAAAGCTAGCCTGCTACCTACACTATCCCTTAATGGAAATTTGGAAGAAGGAACAGATCCCACAAGAATGGAATGAGAGCATAATTTGCCTGATATACAAGAAAGGCGATAGGATGGCATGCTCAATCCACAGAGGAGTATCACTGGTGTGCAACGGATACAAAATGTTCACGACCATTAACAACAGACTCAAGCATTTTGCCTCAAATATAATAGGAGAGTACCAAGCAGGTTTTGTACCTGGAAGATCGACAGTAGACCAAATACACAACGTTAAACGTACTCTTAGCAAAGCCTGGGAACACAATGTCGACGTATACAATGTGTTCGTCGATTTTAAACAAGCATACGACTCCATAAACAGAGACGAGCTATACGTGATACTGACTTAACTGGGCATACCAGAAAATCTGGTAAGACTTGTCCAACTCACCATGTCAGAATGCACCACACAGGTCTGGGAAATTTATCGGAAAGCTTTACATGTGGACAAGGGCTGAAACAAGGCGATAGGCTGGCACCACCGGCGCTGTTCAACATCGCCCTGGAGCATGTAATAAGAAAGACTGGAATAGGGAGACAACTCGCTAATAAACAAATCCTTACAACTCGCAGCATACGTGGATGATATTGACATAATGGGGCACACAAAACGAGCCACAGAGGAAGCTTATACAGCACTAAAATCATCAGCCCAGACAATCGGCCTCCAAAT
Source organism: Phosphuga atrata (assembly GCA_944588485.1). Classification (NCBI taxonomy): domain Eukaryota; kingdom Metazoa; phylum Arthropoda; class Insecta; order Coleoptera; family Silphidae; genus Phosphuga; species Phosphuga atrata. The sequence goes on from OX155901.1 coordinate 6,802,385, forward strand.
CAACATGATAAAACAAAGACGCTAGTGCAAAGTAGAACGGGTACACCAAGAATATAGACAGAATACAACTTGGAACAACTGAACGACGTATCTGGGCGCAAACATCAATAGCAAAGGCCTGGAAGACGCGGAAATTAGAGCCAGAGTGATGATGGCAAATAAAGCGTATTTCTCCTTGGCGAATGTACTCAAGTCCAATGATACACAGATATACAAAAATTAAGGTGTACAAAACAATCATCCGACCAATACTCACGTACGGCTGCGAAGTGTGGATCCTCACCGTTAAGAACGAAGAAAAAATCGATGCGTTCTAGAGGAAAATATTAAAATGGATCCTAGGACCAGTATGGGAAAATAAAGAATATAGGAGGCGATACAACAAGGAAGTATATCAGGTCCTTAAAAACCAACCAGTGTCGATATACGTGAAACTGCAGCGCCTCCGGTGGGCAGGCCATATTATAATAATGCCAGATGATAGAATGCCCAAAAGAATCTTGAACGGCCGAATGGAGGGGAAGAGGCCGATAGGAAGAGACGCCAGACGAATCCTTAAACTAGGAAGATGGAAGGAAGTGACCCCGGAAAGGGGGCAATGGAGGAGGAAACTAGGGGAGGCCAATGCTCAAATTGGGCTGTAGCAACAGAAGAAGGATAATCCTCTCTGTTTGAAGAATTCTGCAGGTATTCGGTCGCTGCCAGGCGAATTATTGTTCCTCATCTTTTTAAGGGCGGCTATAATTTCTTGTCTGCTAGGTAGTAACATCTGAACTTCCGACGAGGTTCCGTTTGCGTTTGTGTTCGCGTTTGGGAGTTGTTTCAAGTGCTGCGTCCACCTAGTTAGTATCTCCTTGGGTCCGTTAAAAGGTTTCTATTTGTGGCCTTGTAGATTGTAGATATGGTGGTGACGACTTGTGCTGCGACCTTTGTAGATCTATTGTACCCCACCCTCCATCTCCAAGTGTTGGTGTACTTACCCATTTAGAGCGCCTCCTCTAATCCTGATTCCTTTAGGAATCTCAGGATCTGGGTGGGATTCAAGGCCTGCAGCTCCTCTGTGTTCAAGCAGTGAGCCCCAAGGAACAGCTGTCTCTTGCGGAGTAATGCTCCGCAGTCTTTGAACAGATGTATGGGGGTTTCCTCTGCTGAGCCACAGAATCTGCATCCATCATCCTCCTCTAGGCCTAGGGCCTTGAGATGTTTCCTAAGTCTGCAGTGTCCCGTCAGGGCTCCTGTCAGAATTCTGAGCTTGTTCCTGCTTAGTTTCGGGCAAGCTTTAGTTCTCTTCTGGTTAAAAGATCCCAGCATCACTTTGGATTGCCTTAGCCCTGGAAGTTCTTCCCAGGTTTTCATCCATTTTCCTCTTATTTCTTCATCTAAACTTTTGCGGATGGTGTTCACGCTCATACCGCAAAAGGGTTCCGGACCTATAAAGGGGCTACTGGATCCCTTGTTTGCTAGGTGATCGGCTTCTTCGTTTCCGTCTGTACCAGTGTGTCCTGGTACCCAGTATAGCGTTACTTTATTATCCCTGCCAAGCTTGTTCAGCTTCCCCACACAGTCCCATATCAGTTTGGATCTGATGGTGTATGAGCTAATGGCCTTGATGGCTGCTTGGCTATCTGACAGGATAGCAATTCGTTTTTTGCGGTAATTCCTGTCGAGGTTAAACTGTGCACATCTTTCGATTGCGTGTACCTCTGCTTGGAAGATACTTGGGGATGTTCCCATGGATTCGGAGTATCTGGTACGAGGTCCAAACACTCCTGCACCAGTTCCTTCCTTTGTCTTCGAACCATCTGTATACCACTTGATGGCATTTTGCTCTATGTGGTATGCTGAGGATTCGTCGCTCCAATCGGCTTTACTACTACACATTGCTGTGTAGTTTTTCTCGAAGTGGTATTTGCATACCATTTCGTCCTTTGGTATTTCCAGCCAGGGGATTTTGGCAGCGAGGCTGTTTCGGTCTCTGCTCCCGATTATTTTACCTCTGCCCATTCCTTCCTTGCTTAACCTTACGATCGCCGATCTGGCGGCGCTCTCCACCACAAGGTGCAGCGGAGTCAGATCCAGCAGCAGCTCCAATGCTGCTGTCGGACACGACCCCATCGCTCCCGTGATGCAGACACACGCCAGTCTTTGAATCTTCTCAAGCTGTTTCCTCATAGAGGCCAGCTTGATTCTACTTCCCCACGCAACCGCCCCATAAGTGATTGCAGGTCTCACTATCATGGTGTACATCCATCGCAGGATAGTGGGGTTACAACCCCACGTTTTTCCTGCTAGATTTCTGCACACCATTAGGGCGCGTTTGGCTTTACCTACCACTGCCTCAGCGTGTTTATTCCATAGAAGTTTGCTATCTAGTGTGACACCCAGATACCTTATCTCCTGTTGGTATTCTACTGCCTTCCCATCTATGAGTATGGGATGCAGGCAGTTTAGTTTTCTCCTTCTAGTAAATGGTATCACCGTGGTTTTGCTCGGGTTGAGTCTCAATCCCACTGTTTGACACCATCTACTAGTTACTTTGAGGCCTCTCTGAACAATTTCACAGAGCGTTCCCTCAAATTTTCCTCTGGCCATTATGACTATGTCATCGGCGTAACCTTGACATTTGATGTCTAGGTTGTTTAGCCTAACCAGTAGTTCATCAACTACCAGGATCCACATTAGCGGTGATAGTACACCTCCCTGTGGGCACCCTCGGGTTGTGGAGATCTTAATGGTATCTCTTCCCACTTGTGTCTCCGCCACTCTAGTTCTCAGCATTTCTCCCATCCACTTTGAGATAGTGCTGTCGATACTCCTTCTCTCGAGGGCCGCCTTGACAGCCTCGTGTGAGGTGTTGTCAAAAGCTCCCTCTATATCCAAGAAGGCACATATCGCTACTTCCTTTGTCTCTAGTGCTGCTTCTATTTCATTTGTCAGCTGATACAGGGCGGTTTCTGTGGATTTCCCTGCTCTGTAAGCATGCTGACTTTTGTGTAGTGGTGTACCTACCAGCACCATAGTCCTAAGGTAATTATCAATCACCTTCTCCATTGTCTTTAACATAAAAGATGTTAGACTAATGGGTTTAAATGACTTCGGTTGAGTGGTGTCTTTCTTTCCCACCTTCGGTATAAATACCACCTTAACCCTTCTCCATAGCTCCGGTATATATCCGAGCGCTAAACTACTTCTAAAAATATTTAGAAGATACGGCATTAGTTCTCTCTCTCCCTTTTGTAGGAAGGCAGGAACTAGTCCGTCCACACCTGGGGCCTTAAAAGGCTGGAAAGTGCCGATAGCCCATCTGATTCGGTTTTCCGTACAGATGGACGCTGCCCTCTTCCAGTCGGCCCGACTTGGTTTCCGTAGTTGCATCAAGCCCTCGGTCTCCCTGTATCTTCTGCATCCCGGAAAATGGGTTTCTAGTAGGAGGAGAGCTATTTGCTCTTCATCCTCCGTAAAGGTCCTATCCGGTTTCTTGAGAGTGGTTGTCATTTCCACTCTATCCTTCGCTAGTGCTTTGTGCAGTCTAGCTGCCACCGGCGTGGATTCTATGTTTTCACAGAAGGTCCTAAAATTTTCCCTTTTTGCCCTTCTGATCTCTTTATTGTAGGTGGTAAGCACCTCAGAGTATTCTAGCCAATTTCCGTATTGCTTGGCTTTGTTGAAAAGCCTACGTACTTTTGCTCTTAATGTAGACAAATTTTTGTTCCACCATATTTCGTCCTTATGCTCCTTCACGGTTTTTACCGGGCAGCTGGATTCAAATGCCGTGGTGATTGCTACATTTATTTCTCCTACAGCCTGCTCCAGCACGGTGTAGTGTTTGATACCACCCCGCACTGTCACCTGCTCTAGGTTTTCTTATAGTTGTGAACTAAACATAGGCCACACAGTTTGTCTGGGATTTTCGAATGGGGGTACTTTCCTCACTCGCTCCTTCCAGCTCAAACTCTATGATCCTATGATCTGACATTGAGGGTTCACTTGAAACCCTCCACTTTTTAATTAGTTTACTTACGTTAGCGCTACCTACCGTAATATCCAGTACCTCATTTCTGGCCTTAGTGACAAAAGTTGGTGTGTTCCCGACGTTGTACACAATTAAGTTCTCTTTAATGAGGTATTCTAAAAGGTACTCACCTCTCTTATTAGTGTCCGTGCTGCCCCACATCTCGTTGTGGGCGTTCGCGTCACATCCCAAGATGAGTGGCAGCCTTCTTCTAATACAGTGCTCGACCAGCCTTTGTACCTCCATGGGTGGTATGTTATTACCATCGCAGGGAAGTATGCTGATGCGATCACTACTTCGCGGTGGAGGCCCTCGGTCTTGATGAGGACCTGTATAGGAACTAAGTCCCGCGTTAAGAATTCTGAAAGACATAAGTAATTAATGTCCTTCCTTACCATAATGCAAGTTCTAGGGGAAGCCTCACGGCTGTCCCATACCAACTTACATTCCCTGTTGCTGAGGCCTCTGATGTTACCTCCGTAGGTCCAGGGTTCTTGCAGTAGCGCTAGCCCTAGGTGTTGTTTGGTGAACATCCTAGCCATCACAGCCGAGGCTGCTCTGGCATGATGGATGTTCACCTGGGCTACTTTGGTGCGCCTGCTGGTCATTCTTGGTTTATGACAGGAGGCGGCAAGTCCTTCTCTGTCTCCACCAGAACAACATCTACCTCTTCCTCTGTAGACATAGCTTGACTGCTCATGTCTACGAGTGTGAGGTCGAGGTCGTCTTCCCGGTAATCCGGGCTGACTTCCTCGTTCGCGGCGTTTGTCGTTAAAGGTTTAGCAGAGGGAGCTGCCGCCACCGCTATTCCTTCCACCTCTGAAGTGGCCGTTGTTGCGGTCGTAACTTCCGAGGGAGGGGCCGCTGTGGCTGTCGCTACCTCTACATCCGCTTTTTGTGTGGCGTCGTTCTTCCGCCCATGGACTTTGATCCGCCCGAACCTAAAGTAGAGGCTATGGTTGGCCTTCGCTATGGCTCCAGCGGACTCTTCGTCAATTCCCACCATTAGGAGTTGACCCCCACTTTCCACCCGGCACCCAAGGACCTTCCATTCGGAAATGTTAAGTCCTTTGTTTTGGGCCGTGAGGTAGTTGATGGAGGCCTCCGGGGTTAGGTCCCCGCTCCTAGGTAGGAACATGGTGATGACATGTGGCTTGGGGATATCATCACCCAATTTCGCCACCAGAGCCCCCCCTTCCCAATGTCTTAGGATGGGTGCTCTTGTCATCAGCCATTTTGCCGTCTGTTCGTTCGCACAGTCGACAATGACTAGTCCTGGTTTGAAGTGTATGCCTTCAAACTGTATCTCATGAGACCAGTCCACGACTGTCTCTTTCATAATTGCTTGCTCAAGAGCAGGCATGTCCTTCTTACTCAGGGGATTCCTTGGGTAGTCTCTGGTCATAACACCAACCCTCTCTACCTTGACGGCGGTGGCGTAGCTGGTGCTCGGCCCAGAAGTCTTGGGGGGGGCAGCTGGGGTAGCTGACCATTCCCGTTGCCCCACTTTGGATGTTCCCCTTCTGTCTTTTAGCTGCTTTGTCTTGGGGCGTGACAGAATCAGCCCCTCTTTTGGCAGCTCCTTGTGTTTGTGGTGTAGTTCCCACCTTTTTCTGTACTGCTCTCTTCTTAGCTTCCTCGGGTTGTAGCCCGTTTGCTAAGAAGCGCAGATACCATCTCACCCCGGCACCGCTGAGGCCCTTTCTCAGTGGGTCATCGAGTCCGCCTGGACTACCTAGGGGTGGCAAGGGATGTGCCCATCTCGTCTTCTTCTTACCTGCCTTGGGCTTTGTCTCCTCTTGCTTAGTCGCGGGCTTGGTGGTAGTAACGGTGTTACCGGTCACCTTGCCCTGACTTTTAGAAGCCATTTTGGGAGCGGGTCTCCCTTGGCTTGCTGGCTTGGTGGTAGTAACGATGTTACTGACCATCTTGCCTTTGCTTTTTGGCGACAGTCTGGGAGTTGGTCTCTCTCGACTGGTGCGCTCACTCGGATCGTGGGGCTCATGCTCCATCTGATCCGCCAATTGTGTGGCGGTTATGTCCCGCACACACGGATTGAATTTTTGTTTTTGTTTTTGTTCCATTCGAATCCCACGAGTCGCAAGGGAACTAAAGGTCCACCACATCAGAGCCCCGCTTGATAGTGGTAAGGCTGGATATCCTCTGAGGTCGCCAGGTATCAGAGGGGCTCCGTAAGCGATGGCCGGTTGCCCTTGGCCATCAACCAGTCCCTTCGGCACGGGTCGCATGACACCTTGGGATTAAGGGTTTGGAAGTTCTTGGTTGTTCGCCCTCCGCCGAACGCCGCAACCGGGGTTATTCCAGTCGTGACGTCCAACGGTACGCGAAACTAAGCCCTCACACCGCGACAAGGTGACTTCCACGTGAGAGATTTGTGGCCTTACACAGTACGTTTTTGGGTTTGCATCCGTTTCTTTGCTCGTTTATCTGCTTATAGAAAAACCTGTTTTGCCGGAGTTTTTCTAAATTCACTATTTGTGCTTGTTCAAAAGCTCGTTTTTTTTTTCTCTGTGTAATTTCTTTTCACGTCTTCTTGCTCTTCTGTATTATGCCACGTTTCTTCTTTGTGTCATCTTCTTATATGCTTCATTCTTCTCTGCTGTTTGTCTTTCGCATTCCGCGTCGAACCAGTCGTTGGTCTTAGGCTGGCTGTGCAGGCCCAGGACTTCTGAGCCCGCCGAGAGGAGTGCCTCCTTGCATTTCTTCCACCTTTTTCCTATTGAAATATTTTCGTCCATGGGCAGCTTTGCCCTTATGTTATCTTCGAAAAGCTTTTGTTTGTCCTCGTTCTGTGGTAGCTCTGTGTTAAAGCTGGGTATCTTTTCTCCTCTGATTTTTTTGATGTTTGAGATTCTCGCTCTTAATTTTGCTTTTATCAGAAAATGGTCCGAGTCAATTTTTGCTCCTTTGTAAGTTTTTGCGTTCACAAAGTTGGATCTACGACGGCCGTCTATTAGTAGGTGATTGATTTGGTTGAAGGATTTCCCGTCTGGAGATATCACTTTGTTTATATACGGAACTATACAGATACAAACAAATATGTACTAATACAGAATCTTCTTCTTCTTGATTTAGGACTTTGTCCTGTATTGTACTGCTGTCTACCCCTCTTGCGATCCGCACGTCCAGGACTCCTGCCATCTCTTGGGTGGGCGGCCTGGGGGTTTTCTGCTTTGTGGCCTTCCGTCTTTTGTCCACTTAGCAATTCTATCCTAGTTCATCCTGTCTACATGGTCTCTCTAGTGCCTTCTCCGGGATCTGACCCATCTGACAACATCTTCCGTTTGTAATTCATCTCTTTTGGCGCTGCTTCTTATTTGATCTCATAGTGTTACGCCTTTTATTCCTCTCAGCGATTTCATTTCGGTGCTTCACATAAGCATTTTGTTGTTTCGGCTCAGGTCTCGGCAACGTATGTTAGGATAGGTCTTATACACACGTTTATCTTGCATTCTGCCGTCATAAATTTGTTTTTCCATATTAGGTCTCTTAGGTTACCGGAAATGAATTATGCTTTGACGCAGTTCGCTCTTACTTCCTCAATCAGGTTTCTGCTGCTCGATATTTACGACCCTAGGTAGTTAAATTTCATGACCTGTTCTATTTTTTTATTGTCCACCATAAGTTTGCACCTGACAGGCTCTTTGGTATAACCATTGATTTAGTTTTTTCTAATACCGAATAACTATGCTAATTACTCTAATACTTATTATATATTACTCTAATACCTATTTCAGAAATAAATTAGAATTGTATGAGTATTAGCTTATACTTTATAAGTGTTGATTATAAAAACAATAATTTAAAATATTTCTTGTTTTAGAATCCAAAGAAGAAGTAGAATCTTCTGATAATAAAAGTAAAGATAAGAAAAATTTGGATGATGAAGGTAAATAAATCATGTCAATACTGTTTGCCTGTAAATTGTAATGTTTGTTTGGTTTTAGATGTAGAGACTGATAAGAATACAGAACAGGTGAAGATTTTAATGGAAACTGATCTGGAAAACTACACTATATATGATGTGGTTTTGCCTTTGCCCGGATACAATATAACTTATCCAGAAAATTCTGTGAAAGATTTTTACAAGGAGACTTTAGAGAAATATTCTTTGAAATTGGAAATGACACAGCAGAAAGTGAAGTAAGTTCATGAAAACAATCAGTTTAGATTTTGTATTATTAAAATTGGATTAGAATATTTTGTAATGTAACTATAATGTTTTATTGCTATAATTAGATTCATTGCTATAATAGCTTTAATTTGTTAAAACAGAAATAATTTGTGTTCATCATTCATTGTTTGTATTACCATAAGTAGTGCAGTCCGCACAAAATTTTTAAATTTGTAGCCGATTCGTTGTTAAAGAAATTTTGCCCACCCCTGGTCTAGAATGACTTCAGATTTAGTTTCTTTCAACTTTAATCTTTGCAGACCAATTCTTCAATAATTAATTAAATAATTCCTATTAACGATTTGTTGAGAAGTTTATAGGCTTCGAATTCAAAAGACAAATGTAATTGAAGAATCATGTTCGCAAATATTCAAATTGATGACCATTATTGCCCAGATAACGCGCACCAAAGAATTCGCAAACGAAACAGGTCATTTGGAATATCCCGATAATGTCTCAATTTCCAATTTCAATGCATCAATTGTTCTTGGTTTGGTGCTATAAACTCGGTCTTTGAGGTATCCCCACAAAAAGAAGTCATGGGACGTGACGTCTGGGGTACGCGCAGGGTATTCAGTGCTAACCCTTGTGTCTCTAAAAGCTGCATCGAGGTGAGCTCGTACATCGCGATGATAGTGGCGAGGTGCTCCATCTTGCTGTAAGTAAATCTCGTCGTCATCCCCATACATTTTTGCAATGTGTGGACCGACAAACTCTTGCAGCAAGGTGAGGTAACTTTCACCAGTGACAGTTCCGTTAAAAATGTTCCTATGATGCCCAATGCACTTATCCCACACCACACTGTAACTCCTGGTAAACATTTTAGGTTATAACTAATTTATAATACCCTGGGCCTAAACCCTGTATATCCTACAGGGTTTAGCCCAGAAGTTTTCATTTTCGGAGTTTCTCGATCAGATTGGTACAATTACTTTAAAATCCTCAAAGTATGACAATACATTTTTCCAGCGCGATTCCCAGACGTTGTATGCCGCTTGAAAGTCCTCAATAGGTATGCGCTTTAAAAACTTTGTCGTCGAAGTCGTTTTGATGTTGTCTGATTGACGTCCTTTCGGAGATTTTTTTAAATTCGAAAACAGAAAAGTCTGCTGGGCCATGTCGGGACTGTAGGGCAGTTGTGCTTGCAACCCCGTATAGGGTGAGGTAGTCGCGCACTAGTAAGGCGATTTGGCTTGGAGTGATATCAATCATGTTGCTTCCACGAATCTTTCATCTCAATCCTCACGCTTCTTCTGATCGACCCTTGTTTAAGTCCTTTGAGGACTTCCATATAAAATTTGGCATTGACATTGACTGGTCAGGTGGTGCGACTTCGACGGAACTCCCAAATTGTGGTTCTTTTCTATTCACCCTGAGGCTACATGCGTTTGGAGCCAACTGCCGTACTAGAAGTTTTGTACCCAAAGCTTCTACACCTGCACCACACACCATCAATACCCCATTCGAGACGATGATTTTTTCGAACACGGTCCCTTTTATCATTGCACATCGGGTGTGCAGCCCGCTCTTCGGAAAAATTTTATTGCGAGGAGCGGATTGAACACGAAAATTGAAAATACACAAAATTATAAACATTTATTTCAAAAATAGTTAGATAATATAAAATCGTTATTTTCCTTGATTGGTACAATCAAAATTGTTTCCTGCATTCCTGCCTTAGAATCTGACATTTTTGGGGCTAAGTATAGAACTGTCTATCGCTTGAGAATTTTTCTGTAAGACTGAATTATTACTTCTCGATGTTGCTTCCTGCATTCTTGCCTTAGGATCTGACATTTTAGGGGCTAAGTATAGGACTGTCTATAGCTGGAGAATGTTTCTGTAAGACTGAACTATTACGCGTCGTCGTTGCTTGTCGGTTTATGTCGGGTAAAAAAGTATAGAGCGGTGGAAGTAAAATTCTTATTTATTCACGGATAAAGATGGGCAAAAGAAAAGAAAAACCTATTATTTTAATCCTGCGGTGCATGCCTTTTATTGTGATTTTTAGAGTTTTTGCTACACAGTAAAACCAATGCCAAATTTTGTTTTCCTATACTTTACAGATTTCGTTAGTTCTAGAAAAATCTTGTTTCGACGACTAGTTTACTCAGTATAACTGATAAATGCACATTACTATTATTGCACACACGGTGTGCAGGCCGTCTTATAACCTCGGAAATGAATTGCACACACGGTGTGCAATCGCTCACGAAAGGGATAAATAATATTTGCGTAAAAAATGTGATTCTTCTGGAACACACCCTCTATATTTAACGTATCTTTTCAAGTGGTGTCCAAACTTTAATTGCGTACCTGGCTCCAGAACCTAGCTCCAGAACCCAGTAGAAGCAATGATGATCAAAACTGGATACAAGTCACTGGAAAAAAGAGACCAAATTCAAGTCCCGAAAGCAAGGCAACTCAAAAACAAACCAAATTGGATACATACTGGCTGTCCCAGAGCCAAATACCAACTACGGACAGATTTGCTAACTTAGAAAGTGATAAGTCAGAAGAGGAACATGCTACTGCTACTGACAAGACAAATAAAGAGAGTGGGAAATATCCAACCACTTCTTAACATTCTTAATTGAACATGCAAAGGACAAGTATAAGCTTACAGCCCTGAATAACGACCAAGTTAAAATACAATCAAAAGATTCAGAGACATACAGGACATCGTACACCAACTAGAACTGAGAAATACAGAGTTCTTTACATACAAAACCAGACATGAACGGAGCTTTAAAGTATTTCTTAAAAATATGCACCCCTCAACTGACTCTGAGCAAATTAAAGTAGCATTAAATGAAATAGGACATACCAGTACCAATATATGGAATTTCAAACAAAGAATGACAAAGAAACCATTGCCATTGTTCACAGTTGAATTAGAAAATAATCACAATGTTAAGTGCATATACGAAATTAAAAACCTAATGAAGTGTACCGAAACGTGAACTACCCCAATGTGCCAGATGCCAACATATGGGCACATAAAAATGCACTGTCGTCGTAGCCCTAAATGCATCAAATGCGCTGGTGACCATCTCTCCATGGACTGACCAAGAAAAAGAAGATCAGACAGTGTAAAATGTGTCCTTTGTGGCGATAACCACCCGACAAATTTTAAAGGTTGTAAAATCTACAGAGACCTCCAAAATCTCAAGCTTCCCAATGCACTAGAACGCAGAAAAACCTATATACCAAATAAGGATCAGCGAACTACTGCAGAAAACCAGGACTCTACAGATCAAGATGCTCAAAATAGCCCTATGGAATGCCAATGGGCAGTCACAACATACCCTTGAGGTTAAGGCATACCTAGAGTCACAAAAAATAGATATTCTACTAGTATCAGAAACTCATTTTACTAAGAAGAGTCATTTTTACATTCAGAACTACAAGACATATCACATGATACACCCTGATGGCTGCGCACATGCTGGAAGTGCGGTGCTAATAAAACGTAACATAAAACATCATGAATCAGTATATTATTGCACAGAGGAAATTCAGGCAACAAATGTCGTCATTGAAGATTGGACAGGACCATTCACAGTATCTATTAGGATAAGGATCTAAAAGGATAAGCTATTCATAGTCCACCTAAACATAAACTTAAGCTAAAACACTATGAAAAGTTCTTTTCCACACTAGGTCACAGATTTATAGCTGGAGGTAATTATAATGCAAAGCATCATTACTGGGGCTCATGTACTATAACTACGAAAGGTAGACAGTTATTCTTGGCCATAGGGAAATTAAACCTTAATGTCACTTCCCCTGGAGAGCCCATATACTGGCCTACAGACTGAAGTAAAATACCAGACTTGCTTGACTTCTGTAAAACCAAAGGATTTGCTAATAATTTTCTAACAAGCAAAACGAGCACTGAACTATTCTCTGATCACTCCCCAGTAGAAATAACATTAAAAAAGAAAGTCACAGTAACACCAAAGCCATGCAAGTTACACACAAAGAAAACTAACTGAAAGCTCTTCAGACAGCTACTTGTAGAGACCTTGGATATAAAAATTCCTCTAAAGACGAACGAAGACATAACAAAAGCAGTTGAACAATTAAATAGCTGTGTTCAACAATCTGCTTGGCTTGCTTCTCCAGTGACCACAGATTTACACCATAAATAAAAGTATCCTAAATCTGTTCGAGACCTACTAGCTGAAAAACGAAAAGCTTAAAAAAAGTGGCAAAAAACAGGTTATCCTGCTGATAAAAGACATCTGAATCATCTACAAACAAAACTAAAAATACTACTACAAGCCAATGAAAATCAAAATATCCAACTATTCCTAAATAACACATCAGAAACAAATTATTCTTTATGGAAAGTCACTAAAAAATTTAAACGTCCTGTCTCCAACCAACCTCCTATTCGTAAGAGTAACTCAAAAAGGGCTTCTTTCTAAAAAAAGCTGACACATTCGTTCAACAGGTCTTCATACCAAATCCAGATATGGGTTCATCTAAAATTCATGAAGTTACTGAACCAAACCCACCAACTAGAACCTCCTATTACTAAGTTCACAGCAGAAGAAGTAAAATCAGCGATTAAGGCACTAGACCCAAGTAAAGCTCCTGGATACGATCTGATATCCAGTAGAATCCTAAGAGAACTGTCAAAGGAAGGCATTAAATTTCTCACTTTCCTGTACAACGCTATCCTGCGTAAGGAAGATGCCAGATCGGCGATCGTAAGGTTCAGCAAGGAAGGAATGGGCAGAGGCAAAATAATCGGGAGCAGAGACCGAAACAGCCTCGCTGTCAAGATCCCCTGGCTGGAAGTACCAAAAGACGAAATGGTATGCAAATACCACTTCGAGAAAAACTACACAGCAATGTATAGTAGTAAAGCCGATTGGAGCGACGAATCCTCAGCATACCACATAGAGCAAAATGCCATCAAGTGGTCTACAGATGGTTCGAAGACAAAGGAAGGCACTGGTGCAGGAGTGTTTGGACCTCGTACCAGATACTCCGAATCCATGGGAACATCCCCAAGTATCTTCCAAGCAGAGGTACACGCAATCGAAAGATGTGCACAGTTTAACCTCGACAGGAATTACCGCAAAAAACGAATTGCTATCCTGTCAGATAGCCAAGCAGCCATCAAGGCCATTAGCTCATACACCATCAGATCCAAACTGGTATGGGACTGTGTGGGGAAGCTGAACAAGCTTGGCAGGGATAATAAAGTAACGCTATACTGGGTACCAGGACACACTGGTATAGACGGAAACGAAGAAGCCGATCACCTAGCAAACAAGGGATCCAGTAGCCCCTTTATAGGCCCGGAACCCTTTTGCGGTATGAGCGTGAACACCATCCGCAAAAGTTTAGATGAAGAAATAAGAGGAAAATGGATGAAAACCTGGGAATAACTTCCAGGGCTAAGGCAATCCAAAGTGATGCTGGGATCTTTTAACCAGAAGAGAACTAAAGCTTGCCTGAAACTAAGCAGGAACAAGCTCAGAATTCTGACAGGAGCCCTGACGGGACACTGCAGACTTAGGAAACATCTCAAGGCCCTAGGTCTAGAGGAGGATGATGGATGCAGATTCTGTGGCTCAGCAGAGGAAACCCCCATACATCTGTTCAAAGACTGTGGAGCATTACTCCGCAAGAGACAGATGTACCTTGGGGCTCACTGCTTGAAGAGAGAGGAGCTGCAGGCCTTGAATCCCACCCAGATCCTGAGATTCCTAAAGGAATCAGGATTAGAGGAGGCGCTCTAAATGGGTAAGTACACCAACACTTGGAGGAGGAGGGTGGGGTACAATAGATCTATAAAGGTCGCAGTACAAGTCGTCACCACCATATCTACAATCTACAAGGAAGATGGTAAGGGGGATGGTTCCACTTCAATGGAAAGTAGCCCAAGTTATAATGGCAGCCAAGCTGGGTAAGAATCCAATTGAAGCACAATTATATAGACCTATTAGCCTGCTGACCATACCTTCGAAAATCATGGAGATACTTATCCTGCGCAGATTGTCTCCAATTATCTCATTGAATAAGCTGTTACCTGACCACCAGTTTGGCTTTCACTAAAAACACAGCACCTTAGAACAAGTACACAGATTAGTGGAACATATTAATAAAGCCCTTGAATTAAAACAGTACAGTATTGCAACTTTTTTAGATATATCACAGGTATTGGATCGTGTGTGGCATGACGGACTACTATTCAAAATAAAACAGAACCAATAAATTTCTTCAACTTTATAAAGTCTTTGTGACAGACACTTTGTAAAACAAGGATAAGAGATAACTTCATTACATCCAATCCAAGCTGGGGTACACAAAGGCAGTGTAATGGGTCCAACGCTGTACCTGTACACAACCGACCTCCGAAAGTCCGAGGGACTGGTCACTGGAACATTTGCTGATGAAACAGCAATTCTCTCAGTATACACTTCACCGGAAGTTGCAGCACAAAAACTTCAATCTAGTCTCGATAGGGTATTCAAATGGCTCAAAGACTGGCGAATCAAAGCCAATGAAACTAAATCTGTTCAGGTAACTTTCACTAATAGGAAAGGAACATGTCCCCATGTCACTTTAAACGGAATACCCTCCTGCCAGAGGATTACGCCAAGTATCTTGGAATATATCTGGATAGACGACTAACTTGGAAGAAGCACATATTCACCAATCGATTGGCTATTAGCCAAAGGATATGCTCAATGTACTGGTTACTAAATAAAAAGTCTCATCTCTCACTCCAAAATAAATTACTGCTATACAAATGTGTAATAAATCGTATATGGACATACGGCATACAACTGTGGGGCTCAGCAGCAATATCAAATATTGAAATAATTGAACCAATCAAAAATATTAAGAATGATAACGACCGCTCCTTGGTACGTCCCAAATAAGAGACTCCACCATGACTTATGCATCAAAACAGTAACAGAAGAAATTTCAGAAAGAACAAAAGTATATAAAGAGCGACTCACAAATCATCCAAACAAACTAGCTGTAAATCTGATGAACACCCAAACAGTCGCTAGATGACTAAAGAGAAAGATTCCTCAAGACCTGATTTAAGAGGCTGAAAGAATCACTGGGCAGCCTTCGTACAAAACCAATAATAATATCAAATATATTGCTGAATATCTTCAATTGATAGATTGCAATAACAAATTAATAAAAAAAAATAATATTGTCTTTTTGATGTTTATGTCAAGCCCATACCTCTCGCTACTTGTTGTTACTCTCTCTATTCATGATGTGTTGTAGTTTTCCCATGCTATTGGCAAATATCACCATATCATCCTTGTACCATATATTATTTATTGTTTCACCGTTTAGTGATATGCCAGTTTCCAGGTATTCCAGAGCTTCTTTACATATGTATTCCGAATAGATATTGAACATCAACAGTGATAGTATGCAGCCTTGACTTACTCCTCATAGAACTTTCCCCTCCACTGTCCTCTATCCCTTCACTCTAACAGTTGTTAACTGGTTCCATATAAGTTTATGATGATTCTTAAGTCTTTTCCATCTAGTCCAACTTTCTTTAAAATCCCTATCATCTCTTGTCGCACTCTATCAAATGCCTTTTGGTAATCAATAAAGCAAGCAAAAATATCGCAGTACATGTCCCTGCATCTTTGAAATAACACTTGGATGCTATAGATAGCTTCTTGTATACCGACTGCATTTCTGAACCCAAACTGTGTTGGTGATATTTGTTCTTCGCAGAGTCTATATGTTCTCTTATGGATTATTTTGAGAAATAGTTTTAGAAGGTTTTTTGCACTAGGTTTTTGAGTGATGAAGTCGGACTTTAGCCATTCTTGGGAGATGTTGCCAGAGTTATAGCTGTTGTTGAATAAGGAAGTCAGCCATTTTATGTTCTCTTCCTCGAGAATTTTGAGAAACTTTTATGATACTCTTATTATAGTTGCCAGGCCTGATGTTTGCTTCATTATTTACCTGCCACTATTTCATAGTCATATTATACAACAATTATTAAATGCGGGTCTAATTTTCATCCACAATGTGGCCCGATGGCCAAAAGATTTGCCCACCTCTGACGTAGACCTCTGATATCGCACCCTGATTGTGAATGCAACAGTGTCCTATTCCAAATATTATGCTGTTTAATTAATGACATGAAGAAATTGTTTTCACATTCTTCAGACTTAAAAACTTATAAAATCTGTCGAACGCTGTATGAGACGAGCATCAGATAAGTGTACATATCAGACAGAAGCGACTTGGAATAGTTACGCGGTCTACCACTTTGGCCACTACTGAACTATAGAGTCTGTTCCAAATACGGGACAAGGTTATAAAATAGATACAAAATGGTTTTTCAAATATAATTAATAAATAAATAATTGCCGTACAAATGAAAAACCATTTTTGTATATGTTCAAAATTTGTTTCTTCTGGATAAAAATCATATTAAGTGTTTTTATTTCGTTTTAGGACTTACACATTAAAAGGGAATTATAGGAAAATGTTAGCTAAACCCACAGATCTCTCATGGAAATGCTTAAATTACAATGATCCAAATGATAATCTTATAAGATCTGATTTTGAAGAAATGTTAGGACATGAGGAACCTATTAGCAAACCAGGTAAATATTTTTATTGAAAATAGCAAATACAAAAAATATATAAAAAGTATGTATTTATTAAAACGCACCAAAAAAAGAAACAATTTTTCTTTTGTGTTGACTATAAATAAAAACGCTAATCTTTATTGACAGTATCTTCGTATAAGCGTGGAGCGTTCTTTTATTTATAGTCCATTTTAAGGAAAATGAGGTTCTTAAAAAGATTTTTTTATATATTTCATTTTCTGCATTTTATCATTCTTCATCTTGAAATCCTGTGTGTCTGAAATATTGTAAACATTGTTTAATTCAGAGAGTTAGCCTCGATTCTGCTTACCACGCTTTCTTCTCGAACTGTGTTACCTAGTCCTATCTAGTTCGTATGTTTATAAACAATATGCCCACATATACACCCCAGGCATATACAGGGCGTTTCATAATTGTCCGGCAGAAATTCTATGGCGTGTTCTAAAGTCCAAAATAAGAAAAAAAAAGTCCGAATAAAGATGTGTAGGAAAACGCTTCCTAAGTTACAGCCCTTAAAAAGGAGTGGCCTCACACAGCATTTTAGTTAATATCTCAGACGCAACTAATGATAATTGATTCAAATTTTGAGTGTACTGGTTACTGGTGCCGAACTACCGCTTATGTTTATTTTCGTCTTGATAGCCAACCAGTGGCGGTACATAAGGGGAACGAACTGTATTTTTGCAAATATTTTTTCCATCTGCATAATTAGCAAATGCCTAACTAGATGAAATTGTTCGCAACCAAAAACTACAGTTACTCTTTGTTTCTGTCGCTAAAGATAACAGTTTTCGGGAAAAAAATTAAAACGTATTTTTTGGGAATGATATTGTGATTCAAACAAACAAATCTACTATTTCTTTACTCCAAATGTAATTTTATTTTAGTACAGGTGCAAATTTAAATGTAATGATAAGAAAGAAATGTTTAGTGAAGCTTTAATATTTGACATTTTGTGTCAGTCCATTGTAGAAAACTGTTAGTGTCACACTTTTCTGCAATTTTGCAATGGTTGCTTTTACTAATGCTGAGTACATAGACATCAAATCAAAATTAAATTTATTTCATAAACGATGTACACTAAAATACATATATGATAAAGTAAAAAAAGAAAGAAACAGAAATTTAAAAAGATACATTAAAAAATTCTTGAAGACAATAAAGAGTATCTTTTAACAAAACGGATTTCAACTTCTTCTTGAAGTTTCTCATGATACTTCATCTCTAATACTACTTGGTAGCTGGTTGTAGATGGAAACTCCAAGGATAGTTGGAGATTTACTGCAACATTGTAAGTTACACTTAGGGGTTTATAGTTTGGTACGTCCTCTCGTAAAGTGATGGTGGATATCCATGTTTCTGTTCAACCTAACTTCATTTTGTGGATGAAACAAGCTACCTCCAAAATGGATAGGCTAGTGACTGTTAGTATTTTTAGCCTTTGGAAATGCGGTCTGCAGGTGGCTGTTGAAGGAATACCTACCAGAGAGCGTATAGCATTTTTTTGTGCCTTGAGCACAAATTCTATTTTACTAGAAATTCCCCACGCTAGAATTCCATAAGTTAAAATTGACTCAACCTCCGCATAGTAGAAATTAAACAGTTCATGTGGGTTGACAATTTTTCATAACGCTCGAATCAAGAAAGCCTTACTATTTATTTTCTTTGATAACATATCCACTGCCATGCTCCAGGTAAGGAACTCGTTAAAATAGAGTCCCAGGAATTTTGTTGCTTTCGTTCTCTGAAGGTTAAAATTAGTTCAAAATTCAAATTAGTTCAAGTTCTCCGCATACTGACTTCGCTGTGTTTGAAAAATGAGGTACTTAGTTTTATCCTTGTTAAGGAATAGGTTGTTCGCGGAAAACCACACTAGCATTTTGGATAAAACATTGTAAGCTTCAATTTCATTTTCAGTCGTTGAAGTTCTGGATATTATGAATGTTGAGTCATCAGCATATAAAATGCATCAACAGTTCTGCATAAATGAGACTAGGTCCACTGTATATAATAAGAACAAGGTAGGAGCCAGGACACTTCCTTGAGGAACACCTATGTTAATATTCAGTGGTTCCGATATACCAGTTTCAACATTTGAATTAACTTTTACGTGTTGTTTCCTGTTTAATAGGTAGGATTGTATTAATAGGTAGGATTGACATGCATATCATATATGGCCTGACTGAGAGTAACGCAAATAAAGCAAGGCGAGTTTGCCAAGAAAGGCACCCTGATAGAAGAATACGAGATAGAAAAACTATTGAGGCCGTCGATAGGCGTTTGAGGGAACAGGGTCGATTGGAACCAATTGCGTTTGGGTGACAAATAGCTCATAATCCTGATGTTGAGGAGCAGATCCTGGAGATTGTTGAAGCAAATCCAGCAACAAGTGCTCGAACAGTTGCTGCTGCTATGGGATTATCTCATACGAAAGTTTGGCGGATTCTCCATGAACATCAGTTGCATCCGTACTGCAATCAAAAAGTACAGGGGCACTGACTCCAACAGATTATCCTAATTGAAAAAATTTGGTAGTTGGGTACTGCTTCGTTGTGCCCAAGATCCTTTTTTTGCTCTTCACAGATGAAGCAACCTTTACATGAGATGGAATTATGAATTACCGTAATATGCACTGCTGGGCGGACGAAAATCGTCATACTGTTATAGTGAGAGCTCATCAGCAACGCTTCTCCATTAATGTCTGGTGTGGTATTTTTGGCGATGTATTAATCGGTCCCCATATTCTACCAAGGCAGTTGACCGGAGAAGTTTATGGACATTTTTTAACAGAAATTTTGTCTGAGTTGCGGGATGAAGTGCCTCTTTAGACTAGACGCCAAATTTGGTTCATGCACGATGATGCACCTGCACATTTTAGCGCGTTAGCGAGGGCTCACCTACATAACGCCTATCCATTAAGATGGATAGATCGAGGCGGTCCAGTTGCTTGGCCAGCAAGTTCACCTGACATGAACCCCTTGGTCTAGTTTTTTAAGGTCACATAAAAACTTAATTTATGAAACGAAAGTGGTGGATTTCACAGAACTGCAAGGTGGTGTGAAAAATGGATGTGCTACCATTCAGGCCACGTGTACACGTTTTAACTTGTTCGAAGATCATTACTGGCGTTGTGTGTTAATTACCGGCAAATGTAAACATTTACCGGTATATGTGTACATTTACCAATTTGATAGGTAAATGTGAGTTTAAATCTGAGATCAGCTTTATATATCTACTTTTACCGGAAAATGTGTACTTATTGTATGTTACAATATCACGTGTGTCTTGTTGGACAGCCCATGAGCCAACAACATTAGGCATATGTACACATTTGCCGGAAATAATTAGTAAATGTAAGTTGAACTCATATTTACCAACCAAGAAGGGTTAGAAGAAGAATATATATATATATATATATATATATATATATATATATATATATATATATATATATTTATTTATTTATTTATATAAATATATTTTATATACATACATATACATACCTAGGCCATGAAATACGAATTTCAAAGGAAACCCAGACATGCGAATTACATAGAAGAATCAACCTTGAATGGCCAGCCTACGAAAAATTAAAACATGTCGTTAAAAGCTATCTTACCATCTGCCTAAAGAGAAAAGTGTTTTGCCGGTACTCACGTATAGAGCCGAGACCTTAACCCTAACTATATCATCAGCGAGGAAACATAGAGTAGCACAATGAAAAATGGAAAGATCAATGCTAGGTTTAGGTATAAGAGACCACGTTACGAATCAGGGCCTACGACAGAGGACCGGGGTGACAGACATTATCAAAAGAATAGAGACATCAAAATGGAATTGGGGCGGTCACGTGGCCAGAATGAAGGACGACAGGTGGACGAAAAGATTGTTGGAATGGAGACCATGCGAAACAGGGGAAGATCACCACATGGACCGACGACCTAAAAAGAATTGAAACCAACAGGATTCATGCGGGTCAAGACAGACAGCAATTGATTGCCACGAGGGAGGCCTATGTCCAGCAGTAGACGTCGAAGACTGGTTGATGATGATCTAATTGGACCGGAATTTCTACCAGCTAGATTTACTTGCGAGATGTATCACAACTTTATGGAAGAGACACTGCCCGAGTTTCTGCAGGATGTACCACTGGCGACAAGAATTGCAATGTGATTTATGCATGATGGAGCAGCACCACATTTCAGTTTGGTTACTCGTGATTTTTTAACAGCATCATACGGAGATCGCTGGATTGGTCGAGGTGGCACACGTGCATGGCCTGCTCCCCAGACTTAAACCCCCTGGATTATTTATTATGGGGCTATCTGAAGTCATTAGTTAACGCTATTCTAGTAGAGAATTTGTACGAATTGCGAAATCGGATATTTGCGGGATGTAACTCGATTAGAAACAAGATTGAATGCTTGTATCCAGGCTGCAGGAAGTCATTTCAAACATTTATTGTAGATTGAGCATCTTTACTTTTTGATAACAAAATGTTGTTACTGTCGCAAATTTTGTTCACCTTGTATCTTCGAAACAAAGGGTTTTTTTCAGAAGCCATCATAAAACAAAATAATCTTGGAATAGGTCAAGGAGTAACCCTTTGAATTTTTGCCACATGTTTTCTTTAACACCCTGTATATTTTAAAATCGTCTGAATACATCAATAGCCTGGATTGTTACTACTAGGTGGGAATACTGCCTAGGTGGGTACCTTGTTGAATACCTGATGCAATAGATATAGATTTTAATATATAAACATTAAAGTTCTCAAAATATTCTATGATTTCTAAAATAAAAACCAAACAAAAGTTATCAGTCGGAAGTAAACATTTTTTTATTACTCATGTGGAATAAGTACTATCTTGGCGCCCGTTTTTAAATGCGACAAATGGCTGTTTTTACAATTCAATTATTACCACATAACTTGAGTAACGCACGCAAATATTCAATAAAAATCGCTAACAAGGGGACCTCCCGGACGCGTCATCACCGATTTGGCCCAAATTTACAGTATATGTAGGGCTTGACTATAAATGAAAGTGACGCAAGCGGGAGGGCCAGGTGGCCAAGTGTTAAAAAAATAACTCACTTTTTACGCGGACTGGTAAGTTACCGACAACTCATAAGCCCGCTATGTTAGCGTAAATTTCAATGGCCGGTTAGCGCATCGGTAAGAGCTCGGCTTTATAGTACGAGGATTGCTGGTTCGATTCCCCGTGGGGACGCTTTTACATTAAGAAAAACAATAAGGAAAAACAATTGAATAAATAAAATAAACACAATCAAAACCTCAATATTAAAGCGACGTATGAATGTGTAAAGTGACGGGAAAGGCAGTTGACCGGAGAAGTTTATGGACATTTTTTAACAGAATTGTTGCCTGGGTTGCTGGATGAAGTGCCTCTTTAGACTAGACGCCAAATTTGGTTCATGCACGATGATGCGATGGTACAATTTAAATTCCTTAATTCAGGTTGGAAAATTAAAACAACTAACAACAGAACTTCATAGACATCACATTACAATATTAGTCCTTCAAGAAACCAGGTTCCTGGATGAGGACACCTTTGAATCTGAAGAACAACTTCCGAATTTTCAAAGGAAAAGTTGGGAAGAGAGTGATGAAGAATATGCCACATCTGGGAACAGCTTTTATGGTGAACATAAAACTTTTGGACGTAGTTATCGCTTTTAGAAGTGTGACTGCCAGACTATCTTTTCTATAACTATAAAACCTCTCAATAAGAGATACACGCTAATCAACGCCCATGCTCTTACAAATAAGGATAATAAAACGAATCCAGAGAAAGTTGATGAATTTTGGGATGAGTTAGAAGCCGAAATTCTCAAAATTCCTTCTAATCATGTAAAAATTTTACTTGGAGATTTCAATGCTCAGCTTGGATCTAAGAGAAAATTTTCTTATATAATAATAGGTAAATATTACGCTCATAATAGAACCAACAGGAATGGTGAGAGATTGTTTAAAATCTGTGAACATCTAAACTTAAAGATTATGTCCACACATTTTAAAGCAAAACCAAGTAAAAAGAAAACGTGGGTCTCCCCAAATGCGTTGCTGGGTGAGTTTCAATTAGATCATGTAGCTATTTCTCGAAATTGTTACAAAGAAATCCAAAATGTTAAGGTCAGAAAATCCATTAATGTAACTTCAGATCATTACCTTTCTCAAATCAAGATGAATTTCATACCTTTTACACGCAAACAAAATACAATTAGAATTAAAATTCCAAAAACTAATAGAGAGGTTCTTACAAATGAAAAAAGGATAGAATTTCCAGGAAACCTTAGAATACCAACCAATTGGAATGATGTTACTAATAACCTTATTGAACCAGCTCAGGAAATTGCACTGTTGAACTTGTATAGGAAACATGCTTGGTGGAATGAACAATCTGAAAGAGTGATCAAACAAAGACATTGTGCTTGTCACAAGTGGAACGAGGAACAAGACTCCAGAAAATTTAGAGGAATTAAAAAGATTAAGAAAAATGGCCCAACAGACTTTAAGGACGATTCGAAAAAAAAATATATGAAGGACCAAATAATGGAAATGGACGACAATTTTAAGAAAAATGACACACGATTATTTTATAGAGCATTTAATAATGAAATCACTGGATATTCAGCGCCGAGTTTAAATTTCAAAAGAGAAGATGGTACGCTAGCATTAAACAAGGAAAATTGTGATATCTTGGCTGCGTATTTTGAGAATTGTTAAACTGTCCAAAACCGACAGACAAGTAGAATTTCAAATTTACAAAACAAAATTCTGACTCTACGCCACCAGATATAAACGAAGTTAAAGGTATTATCAACTCACTTAGAATTAATAAAGCCTCAGGCGAGGTTGGGATAATTGCAGAGATATAGAAACTTGTAGATGATGAATTTTTAATAGCGACGACAAATCTATTTCAGAAAATTTGGATTGAGGAAGCAATTCCAGAAGACTGGTTAATCGCCTTAATTCATCCACTACATGAAAAAGGGTCCAAAGTTGATGTCAATAGTTATAGGGGGATCTCATTGTTGTCTGTCACATATAAAATATTTGCCAAATTACTTCTGAACAGACTTGAACCACAGCTTGGTGAGTTCCAAAGTGGTTTCAGAAGGAATAGATGGTGTGCAGAACAAATTCTTAGTTTAAAATTGATATTAAAATATTACAACAGGCCAAAGAATATCTTTATCTCATTCGTTGATTTTCAGAAAGTGTATGATTCAGTGGATAGGAATACTGTTTTTGACACATTGAAGGAATACCAAGTTGATCAATAAACCATAAATTTAATAAAACTTACGTTAACTAACACGATTTCCAGAGTCAAATTTTTAAGTGAAGTTAGCGTTTTAAGTGTTATGTTTAGTTAGCGTTTTGTTTTCGTTTACCCTTTGAGGTTAAAATAGGGCTAATGGCTCGCGAACACCTACACCGTCATCGGCCGAAGTTTCCTCGGGCGACGACGTCGATTGAATCAAACACTTGTAAAAGAATGAGAGCGGTTACACAAACACGACTTTAATCGTCCGCTGCCGCCCGAAAACGGCCGATCATCACGATGATCCGAACTTGTTGGGATTTCTCGCCAGACTGCCGGCGTCTATAGTGCAAATTGAGTATATTTATAGTTAAATTTTGTTGTTATCTATCTAAACGACTATGGATATGGAAAAATTAATTAGTTGTGTTTATAATAGACCAACCCCGAGGGATAAACATTCAAAAAATTACAATAATCGACAGAATAGCACTGTTGGTAACACTGTTAGTAACACTGTTCCACTGTTGCAGTGTAAGCACTTACACGTCCGAGTTACTCGTCCGGGTAGTTCTGTCCGCCATCGGCCGACAAAATCGGCTTTGGTGTACGCTTAGCATAAGACAAGGGGACAGTCTATCACCTCTGCTTTTCAATTTGGTCTTGGATAAAGTCATGAGGACGTTTTGAGAGAAGAACGATTCAAGTGCTAAAATTGGTACAAAGAATCAGAACCTCAAAGTCAAAGGTTCAGCATTTGCTGACGACATAGCGCTGTTTGCTGAATCAGAACAAGAAGCTATTGACCAAATTGATCAGTTAAAAGAAACGGCGGAAAAAGCGGGCTTACAAGATGATGACAAGTGATCAGAAATACACAAAGAAAATGATAAAAACAAATTTTGGGAGCATCAGGGTCACTGACCGTTTTAAATATCTTGGAGAAATAATTAGTAGCAATGGGACGGATAAATTGGCAATTGAGAACAAAAAAGGGAAATTGGAAAGATTAAATTTTTGTACAAAAAATATTACAATAAAAATAACCTCAATGCAAAACGTCTATCAATGCAAAATTACGACATTTTAATACAGCTATTAGACCAGTCATCTTGTACGGCATTGAAACTACAAATATAACCGGAATGGAGAATTTGCTCAACATGGAAAGAAGAATTTTAAGAAGGATTCATGGACCTTGGAAAACACAGGAAGGTTTTAGACTAAGATCCAATGCAGAAATTTATAGTAAAACTGACAACCTTGAAGTGATGATCAGAAGACGGCGACTTCAGTTCTACGGAAATATGGTCCGCATGGATTGCTCAAGGTCAAACAAACAAATTTTTGATAAAATCTGGGACTATAAAGGGCAAGAAGGCTATGTAAAACAAATGAAAGAAGAACATGAAAAATTCAAATTTACTGAAGAAGATTGTCTAAAGTACAATCATCATAGAGTACAGAAAAAAAAAATTGGCCTCAAAATTCTTGTCGGGGAGAAGAAGAATCTCAACAGAGAAGAATGGACTGCTGAAAGAAGAGCTGCGCAATCGACCAGCATGAAAGACTTCTGGAAGAGAAAGAAGGAAAATCTTGCCGGTTGGTTCTGAAAATAACCGACTTCTCAACGTTTCTACTTTTCTACTATACTTGGCCAATAATTAATAATTCTTGGACAAAATTTGTATAAATCAGGACAAAATTATTTATTTAACGGTAATACATGAAATGGCGATATATGTATTCTAACGACAAAAACTAAGTGAACTAAAAAAATGTTCATATTATGTCGAAAGAAGTCGTGAAGGGGCTATTCCTTGGCCTATTCTAAGCATATTTTGTCCTATGATGATTTCTGAAAAAAACATTTGTTTCGGAGATACAGGGTGAACAAAATTTGCGACAACCATATTCGATATTTGTTGAAATCATTAATGTAAATAAAAGTATGGTGTACGCCAATGAGTTTCATCATCATTGGTGTTCTGCTATGTGCAGGTTCCATTCTGCTTCCTCCACTTAACTCTATCCATAGCCTTTCTCTTCATATCCACATATCCTTTTCCTTCTTTCAGATCGTCTACCATTTTCACTCTTCTTCTAACTCTATTCCCTACACCCTCCACAGTTTCCCGATTACCCCTCTCAACAAACAACTCCCTCTCAACACATGCTCAAGCCACAATCTCTTTACAAAATAGTCTCATATAAAGATCTTTATTCCCCTATTCTTTCCAAAACCTGATCATTTCCCGGCCTAATACTAATGAGTTTATCAAGTACAAAAAATTAATGAGTTTATCAAGGGCAAAACATTGTTGACGATAACTTGGAACTGGAGTGGACTGTTTTATCTACTAACGTACAAGTGGATTTCAATTGAATACGTCTCGTCAGTGATTATCACCTGTATCGGTCGCAGTTGTTTACATTGAGTGACGTTTGGCTGTTTGACGTGTCTTTAATAGTTAATGATGTCCTGTACAATGTATACGAACGCCAAGATGACTGACATGCATTTCATGTATGGACTGATGGCAATTCATTACAAGCTAGACATTGTACATTAAACGGTTTCCTAGCCGTAATATCCCCGACCGAAAAATCTTCGAAAACATTATTCGACATCTGCGTGAAACAGGCACATTGAAACGAAATGGAGGGCCAAAAAGATTGATGACAGTAAGAACGGTACAACTGGAACATAAAGTGCTGGACATGATAGAGGAAGATCCAAGTACTTCTACGCGACAAATTGCCAATACTTTGAATGTAAGTCATTGGACAGTTTAGAAAATTCTTAAGGGCAATTTGTTGTATCCATACCACATTCAACGTGTTCAGGCTCTAGTACCTGCTGATTATCGTCCACGTATTGCGTTATATCAATGGCTTTAGCAAACATTAGTTCTAATCCCTCAATTACTGACACAGATTCTTTTCACCGATGAAGCCAGTTTCTCAAGCTATGAAATAAATAATTTTCATAACAACCATTTGTGAGCAGATTAAAATCCGCTTGAGGTATGTGAAGATCGATTTCAACATCAGTTTTCCTTGAATGTTTGGGTTGGAATTGTGGGTGCCTGTGTAATAGACCTTTTCATAGTTGAAAGTTTTTTATGCGAATGCGTCAATTTATGTTTTCGGGCACTTTTTTGACGTTTAACCAGTGAAAATAACAAAATGTGCCCAAAACTTTCGTATTCCTGCCTTTTAAACAAGGCGGACGCGCATGCGCTTAACGAACCGTAAAAAGTCTACTGGACTGGTATTTATACAAGATAGCAAGATTTACTGGCGAGAAGTATCACAACTTTTTGGAAGAAGCACTGCCCAGGTTTCTGCAGGATTGGCGACAAGAATGTGACAATGTGATTTATGCACGATTGGTTATGCAGTTTGGTTGCTCGTGATTTTTTAACGGCAACGTACAGAGATCGCTGGACTGGTCGAGGTGGGCCTCCTCGACATGACCTGCAAACATGACCTGCTCAATTCCCAGATTTAAACCGGCTGGATTATTTGTTATGGGGCTATCTTATGTCATTAGTTTACGTTACTCTAGTGTAGAATTTGTACGAATTGTGAAATCGGATAATTGCTGGATGTAACTCAATTAGAAACGACCCTGGTGTGTTTGAAAGAGTTCGGCACTCAAATAATGAATAATACTTATTATATATTATATTCAGATGTATTATATACAGATGTATATAATATAATATATAAGTATTATTCATTATTTGAGTGCCGAACTCTTTCAAACACACCAGGGTTGTTTCTAATTGAGTTACATCCAGCAATAATGCTTGTATCCAGACGGGAGGAAGTCATTTCGAATGTTTATTGAAGATTGAGCAACTTTACTTGTACTAAGGAAATTAATCACAGGTAGTCAGGACATAAAAATCAGAACTCTGTTTTGATTTTAGTTGAACGTTTCGTCCTTTAATTATTACTTCCTCAGCTCTTCAACTAAAATCAAAACAGAGCTATATCTATTTACTTGTACTTTTTGATAATAACATGTTATTACTGTCGCAAATTTGTTCACCCTGTATCTTCGAAACATAGGGTTTTTCATAAGTAATCGTAAGACAAAATATTCTGGGAATAAGTCAAGGAATAACCCTTTTTAATTTTTGCCACATGTTTACTCAACACCCTGTATATTTTAAAATCGTCTGAATACATCAATATCCTGGGTTGTTTAGGACCTAGGTGGGAACCTTGTGGAATACCTGATGCAATAGATATAGATTTTAAACTTTAAACATTAAAGTTACCAAAATATTCTGATTCTTGACCAAACAAATGTTATGAGTCGGAGGTAAACATTTGTTTATTACTCATGAGGGATAAGTACTAGAGATGTTATGGATATGAAATTTCAGATCTGGATATGGATACGGATATAGGAATAATATTATACCGGTTTCGGATACTGATACGGATATGATTTTTTTTCGAATTATCCGTTTGTTTCGGATAGTTTCGGTTACGGATATTAGATTTCTAAGAGATTATAGTAGAATATTAATTGGTAAATAATTTTAATTTATCTCTGTTATTATTTGGTACTACAATCATATGTCATACAAGTAAGTACTACAATATAAGTAGGTACTACAATCATATGTCATATAAGTAATTATTATTTTTAAGTTAAATCTACGTAAAAATGCGAAATCAAAATTTTATCTACTCACACACCAAAATGAACATATTAATAAATACATTATTTAAACTTAATAAAGACGGAACAAAGCTTGAATATATAAATATACTCAACCTTTCCGGAACTCTATAATACTAATGAGTCTTTTTAGGACTACCAAAAACAAATCTCGTATGAAATTTGTCAGTTATTCTATAGCTTTCAGTCCACCTTCGAGGCACTCAACAAAAACCATAAAAATAACATTGATTTTTAAGATCATGTCTTTCCGATACCTTGAGTGGATAGCCATCTGTGGACGCGTTTCGAGATTTATCTCTCATCAGCACAGCTTTGCTTCCATGAACAATATTTTGTAAATCACTCACTTGAAAACCCATGTGTTGATTAGGGTTAGATGTTTTTAATTTTGACATTTTGTGAGAGAGACATGAACTTAGCAGGTTTTTTAGCACTCAAGGTATCGGAAAGACATGATCTTAAAAATCAATGTTATTTTTATGGTTTTTGTTGAGTGCCACGAAGGTGGACTGAAAGCTATAGAATAACTGACAAATTTCATACGAGATTTGTTTTTGGTAGTCCTAAAAAGACTCATTAGTATTATAGAGTTCCGGAAAGGTTGAGTATATTTATATATTCAAGCTTTGTTCCGTCTTTATTAAGTTTATCTGATTATCTATAATGTTGTATGGTTTTACCAATTCAAAAAATACATTATTATATGTGAAGGATGCCATTATTATAATCGTGTCTAAAAGTATAAAATCGTGCGTAAAAGTCCAATGTAAATTAAATGGAGTTTCATTATTAAATGATTTCTGTTCGTTGTTACTATGTCAACAACTTGTGTCACTAAACAAAAAACATGGACGTAATGAAAATACATTTTTTTGACGTATATTAACACATTGACGGACAGTAGGAACAAGTGAAGTTCGAAAATTGACGCTTAATGATTATGTAATTTTTCGAATATTAGAAGTATAGTTTTACTCTTTCTGTTTAAATAAAGTTAATTTTGATTAATTTAACACCTATAATTAGTTTGCGGATATAACCGTCATGGCGCCAGCGGACTATAGACACTAAGTAATGGGACGACGGCGGCTATAATAGCAAAAATTTAAAAACGTAAATGACAGGTTTATTGACTCAAATTAGGGCTTATTAGGCCAATACCGGAGCAAAAATATAAAACCGGTATTTTGGTAAAAATATAAAACCGGTATTATTTGTTTTCAAAACTGGAATACCGATATTGATACCGGTATTACCAGAAAAAAATATTTTCGACAGATTTTTATAAATAATAATGATAATGGTGATTTATTAAAAAGAAAACAAAGGAAAAACTTAATATATTTCTTTAGTTATAAACTAGACAAAAAAATATTTAAACGAAATAAGTATTTATTTATTTATTTGTTTATTTATTTATCAACAGGATATACAATATATATACACACTTACATAATATAATACATAAGGATGCACCTATAGAGGTGAGTTACACCTGTACATAGGCCTGAGAAGCAATTTATTCACATAATTAAACTTTATAGATAACATACAAGAATTAGGTATACATAAAATACAAAAACATAAGCAATAAACAACATAATAAGGTATAAGAGGACTCAAAGATTAGAGTATTAAAAAGTAAACTGTAGGAAAACAAAATATTTAAAAAGATTTGAGATAACAAAATATTGAAATTGTAAGAGAACAAAAAGTCTAATAAAAGGAAGTATTTGTAAGCCAATTTCTCAGTTTTATTCTTACTGTTTTGTTATTATTATTCGGTATTCTTTTTAGTGTATCAGGTAGTGTATTGAATTGTTTAATTGCCACAATCGAGGAGTTTTTAAATGCTATAGATTTACTGACTTTGGGTAACGGAATACTTCTATTTCTAGACTTCCCTTTATAGTTCTCATACGCATATTTACAACTATTGTAGTGATAACTCAACGACTCGAGTATAAATGTATCTCTAAATCCTAGAACACGTTTGCCATCCGAAAATATGTTAATGAGCTTAGATTGAATTTGAGCTAAGATATTAGTGTTGGTTTTGTAACTCCCCCCCCAAGCAATAATTCCATAATCCACAATACTCTCAAAAAGAGAATGGTAAATAATCTTCAGTGATTGCTTGCTCATTATTTTTTTTAATTTATGAAAGATAAACAAAAAGTATCTAGTTTTACTTATAAGATTTAATATATGGATATTCCACTTCATGTGACAGTCAAACATTAACCCTAAATATTTACAACTATTGACTCTTTTAATTTTCTCATTATAAATGGATAACTCAAAAAAATTAGGTACACTGTCTTTGTAACAGCCAAAAGTCATGTATGTTGTTTTATCCACATTTAATGTTAAATAATTATTTTGTAACCACATACCTATTTTGTCTAGGTATGATAACATATTGGATTGTGCTTCAGACCATGTTTTACCTATACCTTTAACCACTGTGTCATCAGCAAAAGCTGCTATACTATTTAAAGGTAGTATTTTAAACATATCATTAATGTATATAATAAAAAGTAGGGGTCCTAAGACAGTTCCTTGTGGTACACCAATTTTAATTTTACATTTTTTACTTTTAACATCCTTAATTTTGACTACCTGAAATCTATCTGTTAAATAATTTTTAATTAGGTCATGAGCTACTCCTCTAACACCATATTTATATAATTTATTAAGCAATATTTTATGGTTCACTGTGTCGAAAGCTTTGGCTAGGTCTAGAAAAGCAACAACTGCATTCTTTGTACCTTTATTTTTCATAAAACCGTACTGATGACAACTAATAATGTTACAATCCATAACAAAAGAGTACAATCTCACATGAATAATTTTTTCAAAAATTTTCGCAATATTAGAAATAAGTGATATTGGTCTATAATTAGTCATATGGTGTTTATCTCCAGTTTTAAAAATCGGCAATATTTCCGCGCATTTAAGTGCATTTGGCCAGATACCCTTTGATAAACATATATTAAATATATGTTCAAATATATTGGATATAATAGGGATTATAGTTTTGAGTACTTTTGTTCATATACCATCAACCGCACCGGCTTTTTACTTTAGATCGTTTACTATATTTATAATTTCAGAGCAATTAGTAGGTTTCCAGAAAATGGATTTAGGATTATAACTTATTCCATCGTGAATTGTAGCAGCACTAGTAGGGATTTTAGCAGCTAAATTTAAACCAATATTACTAAAAAAATCAACAAAGTTATTAGCAATATCATTTGTATTTGTCAACTTACGATTGCCTTTGTTAATATAATCTATGTTATTGACCGAATTTATCTTTTTACCTAGCTTTTTATTTACGAATTGCTATAGATCCCTACTATTTTTAGACTTGGAAGAAGCTTCTTTGGTGTCAAAATTTATTTAAGTATAAAAACTTAACATTTGTTTACTCCAATATATAAAAAAATTAATTATTTATAGCAAACATTCGGAACAAAGTTATCATAAACATTACTACATTTAGCAATTTGAGTTTATTTTATTAAAATATGCCCATAAAAAAACAAAAACAATCAATTGTTTCGTCGTTCAGACTGGACCGAATCTTTGTACATAAGTGACTTGCTGCAGAAAACGCTCTTTCCGATTCTACACTTGTTGGTGCAATTGTACTTAAATGGTCGTACGTCAGTTGTAAATATTTTCCTCTTACTCCTGTTTTACCAACAATAGCAATTTCGTCTTTTATAATTGGTTAAACCCTTTGCACTTTTGTAATTTTAGAATGAATTTTTTTTGCATTGAAGAGGTATAAATACGAATTTATTATTCTGCTAATTGAAATAACTAATATAAATAAAAAGTAAGATATTTTATCCAAATACCGAAATTCCGGTATTTTTTTGTAAAACCGATTTTCTAATACCGAAAAAAAATGACAAAAATCCCGGTTTTCGGGATGTCGGGATTCCGGTATTGGAAGCCCTAACTCAAATAAGCAAGTTTTTGTGTGCAACAAAGTATTTGGGAGTTTTGCACGAAACGTTAGTTCATAATCAAACAAAAATAAATATATGACAAAAAAAAATATTTTAATTTTATAATTATTACACATTATTTTCGGTATACCATGCTTCAACCTAAAGTTATTTTTCCAAAACATGATACTAGCCTTCTACTTATACGTCGGTAAATGCACATTTGTGCTGCTATACTCGCAGTGTCTAAAAACGACCGTTTTGTTTTGTGCAGCTATTGCCGTCATGCCACATAGTGAACTTCGCTTTGACGGTTATAGCCGCAAGTGTCCGTCAACGTGTTAAAATTGAATTATTTTTGCTTATTTTGAATCAAGAATTCTTCTAAAATAACTTAACCTAACCAAAACCTAATCCAGATTAAATCTAGGTTAACCTAGATTACATCGACAACGACCAAATAATGTTCCCGTCACTGTGCTTTTTTTACTAGAGGGTTGCAAAAAACAACATTATTCGTTTTTTCTACTATATAGATTCTATTAGATATTGAAATATCTTTATAGTAATTATAACAACATATCAATCAAAATTATCCGAAATTATTCCAAACTTTTATATCGGATACGGTTACGGATAGATTTTTTTTCGGATATCCGATAGTTTCGGTTACGGTTACGGAGCTCCATAACATCCCTGATCTAGAATATATAATAGATAGAAGTACTATCTTGGCGCCCATTTTTTAATGCGACAAATGGCTGTTTTTTTCAATTCAGTTATTACCACATAACTTGAGTAACGCATGAAAATAACCAATAAAAATCGCTAAGTTACATTAAGAAACACAATTGAATAAATAAAATAAACACAATCAAAACCTCAATATTAAGAAAGTGAAAGTGACTAAAAATTTTTTTCATTGCAAAATAAAAATTAAAGAAAACGTTTTAATATGAGTGCAAATGGTGATACCGGAGACTATGGGAATTCTTATGACGAATCCTCACCAGTAGGGAAAGATGATATGTTCTATTTCCTCCTCCCCGTAAGGATTTACATGGGGTTGCTCCATCCATAAGATTCCCATTGAGCCCGATGGAGCAAAACTACCCCATCACCTAACCGTAGTTCTGAACGTGTCCGAGCGTGTATGTGTAGATGGCGCGCGATCGCGGGGAAAATTCAAAATGAGGGTGGACATATTTACAGATAGGCCTTAAATTGAGATTATGGGGTTTAGATTGACAAGACTAGACAGATAAGACTAGATAAGACTAAACAGACAATATATGACTGGACAGATAAGACTAGACAGACAAGACTAGACAGGACTAAACGATAAGACTAGACATATAAGCCAGACAAGACTAGACAGATAAGAGTAAACAAGACTAGACAAGACTAGACAAGACTAGACTGACAAGACTAGACTAGACTGACAAGACTAGACAAGACTAGACAAGCGGTAAAAATTGCGGGCGGGAAGCGGGGAATCGTTTGTGCCTGCATAATTGGTTGCAAACATATTACGGGTTGATTCAATTGAGATTATAGGATTTGGGACAAGAACATATAAGACTAGATCACATCCTGCGATATTTATCTGAATAATTTCCTATGTGTAAGCGAAATTTCTTAAACTTGTCTATGAACTCGATCGTATTTATTATTTTAAATAAAAAAAATATTTCTGCTATTAGGTTTCATTTTGAGTGTGTCATGGTATTGTTTCTTTCTTAAGTTTACGTAATCAGTTTAGTATTTGAACTTGAAGATTTTAAATGTGTATCAAGAAAATAACATTATTTTAACAACTACGACAGTGAATGTTTATGTAACCGCACGCTTAGGACCGGGCGCTTGATAAATAAACAATCGTGTCCAGTTTAAAAATTACAACCGCTGCATTACAAACTACCGCAATAAGAAATGCGGTCTAATTAATTTAGTATTTGATCTTGTAAATGCATGCGAGTATGACATATCTAAATCGTGAGATAGGAAACGCTATCAGTTTCATGTTTCAACTTATCTGGATGTGAGTTTGAACTTATTCGATGTATTCTGAGAAATTTGGATGAGTCATACATGCATAGAATCGTGGGAAGGTTAAAACCGTTGTTGAAAACCACCGAATCAGCATTTTCCTGTTCAACCTGTCTGGATGAGTCATTGAACACGTGATACATCCGGAGCATTTTGATTGGCTTATTGGGTCTACATACTGAATATACACCCTAAACCTCCAAGAAGATAAAGTTGGAGCCCTAGAAAGTCAACAATACCCAACAAGGTTAAAGTTTGCGGGAGATTCTTCGATTACAGAAACACCTTCAAGCAACAGTGAAGCTGGTCCAGCAGAACATCATCCAAGGTTGTGTCATCTATAGAATTGATGGTTGAGTTGGGTTAGCATTAGGTTAGGTTACGGGAGGTTGGGAATGAATCGCGCTTCATTCCTAACACCCCGTAACCTAACCTAATGCTAGCCTAACCTAATGCTAACCCAACTAATCCAATGTCATTAAAGCTGAAGAGAAGAAGATGTTTAAAGCTGATTGAAAGCTGTTTAAAAGCTGATTAAAAAGCTTATTAAAAAGCTGTTTAAAAGCTATTTGAAACCTGATTAAAAAGCTGAATAAAATGCTGTTTAAAGGCTGATTAAAAAGCTGTTTAAAAGCTGATTATAAAGCTGAATGAAAAGCTGTTTAAAATCTGTTTAAAAGCTGATTAAAGTGGGTACTGTTGCTTGAAGGTGTTTCTGTAATCGAAGAATCTCCCGCAAACTTTAACCTTGTTGGGTATTGTTGACTTTCTAGGGCTCCAACTTTATCTTCTTGGAGGTTTAGGGTGAATATTCAGTATGTAGACCTAATAAGCCAATCAAAATGCTCCGGATGTATCACGTGTTCAATGACTCATCCAGACAGGTTGAACAGGAAAATGCTGACTCGGTGGTTTTCAACAACGGTTTTAACCTTCCCACGATTCTATGCATGTATGACTCATCCAAATTTCTCAGAATACATCGAATAAGTTCAAACTCACATCCAGATAAGTTGAAACATGAAACTGATAGCGTTTCCTATCTCACGATTTAGATATATCATACTCGCATGCATTTACAAGATCAAATACTAAATTAATTAGACCGCATTTCTTATTGCGGTAGTTTGTAATGCAGCGGTTGTAATTTTTAAACTGGACAGGATTGTTTATTTATCAAGCGCCTGGTCCTAGGCGTGCGGTTACATAAACATTCACTGTCGTAGTTGTTAAAATAATGTTATTTTCTTGATACACATTTAAAATCTTCAAGTACAAATACTAAACTGATTACGTAAACTTAAGAAAGAAACAATACCATGACACACTCAAAATGAAACCTAATAGCAGAAATATTTTTTTTATTTAAAATAATAAATACGATCGAGTTCATAGACAAGTTTAAGAAATTTCGCTTACACATAGGAAATTATTCAGATAAATATCGCAGGATGTGATCTAGTCTTATATGTTCTTGTCCCAAATCCTATAATCTCAATTGAATCAACCCGTAATATGTTTGCAACCAATTATGCATGCACACACGATTCCCCGCTTCCCGCCCGCAATTTTTACCGCTTGTCTAGTCTTGTCTAGTCTTGTCAGTCTAGTCTTGTCAGTCTAGTCTTGTCAGTCTAGTCTTGTCTAGTCTTGTCTAGTCTTGTCTAGTCTTGTTTACTCTTATCTGTCTAGTCTTGTCTGGCTTATATGTCTAGTCTTACCGTTTAGTCCTGTCTAGTCTTGTCTGTCTAGTCTTATCTGTCCAGTCATATATTGTCTGTTTAGTCTTATCTAGTCTTATCTGTCTAGTCTTGTCAATCTAAACCCCATAATCTCAATTTAAGGCCTATCTGTAAATATGTCCACCCTCATTTTGAATTTTCCCCGCGCTCGCGCGCCATCTACACATACACGCTCGGACACGTTCAGAACTACGGTTAGGTGATGGGGTAGTTTTGCTCCATCGGGCTCAATGGGAATCTTATGGATGGAGCAACCCCATGTAAATCCTTACGGGGAGGAGGGAATAGAACATATCATCTTTCCCTACTCTCACCACCAGAGACAATTGAAAAAGCAACCTCTCCCTTTGATTCTATTTTTTTGGATGGCCCCTGAACCCCAAACTTAGGACTCCAAATGTAAGATACGTCCCCTCCCATGAGTAATTAAAAAACATGATCTGTTTGTCCGTTTTGTTATTGTCAATTGCCCTCTCGAGCGAATGAGCGCAATCACTTCGTTCGTGCGCCCAATTTCGCTCTCGTGAGCAATTTACAACTTACCGCGCTTGTTGCACAATATAGGGGAAAAGTGGGATACTTGATCATGTGGGATACATGATCCCCATTTAAAAATTGGAGCTTGCAAGGACTTTATATTTTTTCTGCTGGCCAAATTAGGTAGCGGCCATGATGGCTACTAAACCTTGTTTACCTCATCTATGAGCAATAACTTGTTGCTTTTAATTTAGAAAATTTGATTTTTTTCATCAGCCTACTTGTTTATACGCATGCATTTTAAGTCGCAACAATTTTAGTACCAGTCGAGTTAGAGAAGCGAGTGAAGACAGTCGATTTAAAAGTGCTAGTGAGTGTGATTAACGTCGATTAGACTAACTTGTTAGAGTGAAAAATTGTTAGTGGATAAGAATAATCTGGTGCCATAGAGAAGGTCAATTGTCGCAAGTTTTTAGGGGCCCTATTAGGCCAAACTTAGTGGCCCCCAAGTAGCTAGTTAATAAAGCAGTATTAGGAGTGGAGAAGTACGAGCAGGCGGGAAGTTAATAAGTGAGTGAGATGGAGGAAGGCAGGAGTAAATATTTTCTATCGGATAGCGATAGTTGCGCAGCCAACCCATTCGCTGGCGATAAGCGCTTAGCCCGGTCCCCCGGCACAAAAAAAATTATGGAGGCGAGCCCGAAGAACGAACGTTCACATCGAGAGATGATGGAGAATATTCTGCAGGAATTAATGGACTTTAAAAACCAATTTGAAGTTAGCGCATCGCAAAGAAAGGTTGAGAAGGAAGAGGATGCTAAATGGAAAGAGGACCTTATGCAGCAACTCAAGGATATGCAAAGGGAGAATAAGGAAAACAAGGATCGCATAAAAAAACTAGAAGTAAAAGAACTAAGAAGTTTACCGAAAGAGAAACCAACCGGTTGGGAAAAAAATGAAAGATTTGGAGAAAAGTGTAGTAAAATTGCAAAATGTAGGAGAGGAGAGGGAGAAAAGGGAGAGGAGAAATAATATCGTGCTAAAAGGCATAAAAGAGGAGGCTCAATTGCCTACTGTGGTAATGGAAGTCCTAGATAAGCTGCAAACAGCCACAGTAATAGACGAAATGTACAGGGTGAGGAAACGGCGAGAAGGGAGCGATAGAGCTATATTAATAAAATTCCAGAAGATGGAGGAGAAGATCTCTGTCATGAAACAAAAGAGCAAATTGCGTGGTACGAGCATGTATATAGACGATGATCTAACCTATAAAGAACGGGAAGTGCAGCAGCTACTAAGAAATAAGGCTAGAGAATTGAGAGCTAATGGGAAACAGGTACGGGTGTCATTTCAGAAGATACAAATTGACAACATTTGGCATGAGTACAAGGTAGCTTCGGGCACGCTTGAAAAAAAGAATTTTCAATAAAAAATTCAGAAGTAAAAGCGAAAGGGGGAAAAGAACAACTAAAAATGGTGACCTGGAACATAGCCGGACTTAAACGAAAATTGAAAAACAACAACAGTCGAAAGGATTTATGCACTTTCTTAAAAACGTTCCACATAGAGATAAAGGAATGGGACGACATTAAAAACAATCTGCCTGGTGAATATAGATGGAAATTTCAGAGCGCGCACAGATTAACAAAGATGGGGCAAGCAAAAGGAGCTATTGTTACCGGTGTTCATAAGAGTATGATCGAAGTAGAGATTGAAGAAGGAAAAGAGATGGAAGGCATACAGGAACGAGCTATAAATATCAACAACCAGATTTGGAAAATATTCTTCATATACAATAAAGATCGTCTGCGCACTTTGATAAAAGAGCTAAATGAGAAAATCAAGGGATAAGTTAATAAACTCTGAAGGTAGAATGTGGTTAAAATGGATAAAGGAGAGAGGCTGGAGTGTGCTAAATGGGTGTACTAGGAATGATCGGGAGGGAGAACTGACATATATTGGAGGAAGAGGTGCCTCGGTAATAGACTATGCAGTTGTGAGTAAAGCAACCCGAGGAAGTATTGGGAGCTTCAGGATAGGAGAAAGGATAGAGTCGGATCATCTGCCTCTGGAAATTGGCTGGAAGGAAAGAATGGAAGTAGCGGATAGGATTAAAGGGATAAAAAGAATGTGTGTATGGAACGAAGACACAAAGAAGCTATACCAAGAGAGGCTGGACAGTCTGCAAGAGGTAGCAGTTGAGGATCTACGTCATCTGACAAAACTTGTGAAAGGGGCGCTTACATATAAACAAGTAGTAGTAAGAGTAGTAGGAGTAAGTAGTGTTATTCCAAGAGCTGGTACGACCAGGAGTTCAGCCTCATGAGGAAGAAAGCCAGAGAGGCGTTTAAAAAGTGGAAAGAAAGAAATTATACATATTTGCAGTTTAAAGAACGTATAAAGGAAGCTAAAGATCTAGGAAAAGAAAAGGAGAAGCTATGGCAAGAGCAGCAAATGGCGAGGGTTCAGCAGCTGAGCAGTGAGTCAGAGATATGGAA
Source organism: Phosphuga atrata (assembly GCA_944588485.1). Classification (NCBI taxonomy): domain Eukaryota; kingdom Metazoa; phylum Arthropoda; class Insecta; order Coleoptera; family Silphidae; genus Phosphuga; species Phosphuga atrata. Next base: position 6,841,944 of record OX155901.1, read on the forward strand.
ATACCTAGCATCGAGGAGGCAGAAATATAACCAATTCATCAGAAATATTCCCATAGTCCGATGGAAAGATTATTTTGAAGGTATTCTAGGCAACGAGATGGGAAAGGAGCTCGATGAAAAAGTTGAAAGGACGGTACAGGGACCAGGGCAAGATGAAATATCTTGTGAAGAACTAGAGTTTGTCCTCCGTGCAGTAAAAAACAAAAGAGCGCTGGGACAGGATGCGGTTCCTAGTGAGGAATGGAGTGTAGCTCCGACCGGAATTCGACAAATTCTACTGAAAGAATTGAACGGGACTTATAAAGGTCAAAAAGAAATGCCGGACGGTTGGAAAGAGGGATTAATAATACCAGTGTTTAAGAATGGGGATACGGAGAACACAAATAACTACAGAGGTATAACACTGATGGACTCGTCGTACAAAGTATACGCCAAGGTTTTAGAGCAAAAACTGCAAGGCGAAGTTGAAGAAAAAAGTATTCTGCTGGAAGTTCAAGCTGGGTTCCGTCATGGTCGAGGAACTACTGAGCATTTAGTTACTCTCAATTACCTTGTCCAGAACGAACTGACTAAGCCGAAAGGGAAGGTGTACGCCCTCTTCATGGACCTGAAGGCAGCTTACGACTCGATCATTAGGGTGAAAATGTGGGAGTGTCTGAAGGAGAAAAAGATATCGAGTTCAGTTCGGGAAAGTATTAAGAGCTTGTATAGGAGCACGTATTGTAGAGTGAAAGTGGAGGAGAATGTGTCGGAATGTTTTAAGGTATCGAAAGGGCTAAGACAGGGGTGTCCTCTAAGTCCTCTGCTGTTCAACATCTACATAGCAGACTTAGAGGAGGTATTACGCAAGGGTCAAGCAGGTGGTATAGTAATTGGGAAAAAAAAAGTGAGAGTCTGGCCTACGCCGACGGCATAGTTGTCTTGGCAAACACGTACGCAGAAATGAGAGAGGTGATTGGACGGGTGAAAGGGTTCTTTATGAAACGAAAGCTGGTCGTGAATGTGAAGAAGACAAAAATGGTGGTGTTCCAAAAGAGAGGAAGAAGGAGGAGTGAAAAGTTTGAATGGGGTGTAAATGTAATAGAACAGGTTAGCAGCTTCAAATACCTTGGATTTATGTTTAGTCAGGACGGTTCTTTTAAGGAGCATATAAATTACATTGTAAATTAATCTTGGGTGGCTGCTAACAGGTTCTGGAGTGTATGGAAGAGTGAATGCACGGAAAGCTTCAGAGCAAAAATGATGATTTGGAAGGTGTGTGTGCGTAGTATTTTAATGTATGGTTCTGAAGTATGGGGTGTGAAAGAGGTAGAAAAGATAGAGAGAATGCAGTTATAAGTGTTAAAAAGGATGCTGCAGCTAGAAAAATCAACTCCGTGGTATATAGTGATGCAAGAAACAGGTGCAGTCAAAATTGCGAGTCTGGCTGGGAATATAAGGTAGAAAGAATGGGAGATGATAGGGTCGTAAAGGAAGTGTTCAAAGTTGCTAGGAAAGAAGGGATGGGTAATGCTAGGATAACTATATGGGGGAGTGAGAGAAGAAAGATGTATGAAAGGGGTGGCTGGTCGGGTGTGTAAGTGGAGAGAATGATTAAGAGAGGTAGCAATGTAGAAAGTATGGTAGGAGAAAGAATGTTTGAGATAGAGATGCAGGAAAGGTTAAAGGGCATTGAAGAGGGATCGTACAACCCCGAGTACCAAAATATACTCGTTTTGGGAAAGCTACCAGATTACCTCCGAAAATCTGACGTTCCCCAAATAATGATCGTCAGCTATAGATGCGGCAGTGAAGAAAGGGGCAGGAGGTACTGGATGACGCCAAACGAGAGAACCTGCCGTATATGTGGGACGGGCATAGAAAGTTGGGAGCATTGGGGTACAAGCTGTAGTGGTTGTGTGTGGAGTGCGACTGAGAAGATTGTGCTTAGAAAAGGTTGGAAGTCGTTGATGGATGAAAGCGGTCAGGGTTGGCCGCTAATGGCTGAAATTGTTAAGTGGAAAGACAGCAAAGGCGGATCAGGGTAGTCTAAGTGTCGTTTGAGAAATGTAATGTGAAAAAAATTTTGTTTAATATGTTGATTGTCTAGCTTGTAAGGTATAATGTTTGTTAAGTGTTTGTGTTTAAAATGCCAATAAAGGTTTATATATAGTACTTGTATTTTATGATTTATTGCTTATATTTCTGAAATATTGTGTGTATTTAGCTATTTAAAGGCAATTTTTTCCATAACAAATTTGCTTGACTTGGTGTTTTTTTTTTTCAATTTTTGAAAAACTGGCTGCATCGGGATAGTTGTTCCCTTCAGGTAGAGGGATGCTTGTTTCTGGAATCAAGTAACACTCCGTTTGTCCTTTGAAGACCTACACTCTCATATAATGCTCGAAACCAAGGCAAGTCCTCGTTCGCATTCTTCGCAGTGGAGAAAGCGAGGGCGCACTCGCATAGAGGTCGTCCATTAATCACGTGATGTTTTTTAGCAACTTTTTAAACCCCCTCCCCCCGGTGATACGTGGTGAGGTTTTAGGTGAAATGCATTAGGGATTTATACTATGAATACTCGCGACCGTCAGCTGCGACTCCGTGGGTGGGGCGGGCAGTGGCAGCCTCCCACGCATAGAGAAAAAAAAAGTTTTTTTAGTTATTTCCTCCCATTTGAAAATTTGTCAGATTATAGTTTACCTAATATTTTGAAAGATAAACAAAGTCAGCTGACCATAACATAGTGGATTATAGGTCAGCTGGCTGTTCATTTCCTCTCAACTAAAAATTTACCTGGTGATCGTTTGTATGCTACTATGAATGAACATTAATATCAGCTTTCTGTATCTCAGTGGAAAGTTTGTCAGCTGGTACCTTGAAAGGTGTAACGCAGCAGCATCTATCACCTACTGAATCTTATCAGCTGACGATTTTTCCCTTGACTTACAGCTAGCTGATTTTTTTCAATATTTACTAGAGTATGTTAACAATCCTCTTATAAATTTTCATCCGGGGAGAAATAACGTTTCTTAAGTTATTCGGCAGTATGCTTGATTTAAATGTTTTGATAACAAATATGGAGTTTAATAATGGGGAAAATGTTGGTATGAGTAAATTAATTAATGAATAATTGTTTTTAGCATATTTTTTTAATTAATTAACTATTTTTTCAGTGAATTGATTAATTGATTAACAATGAAAATTAATCATTTTCATTCTCGCTTTGGCTTGAATTGCTTTGATCTCTCTCTGATTCACTGTCAGAGTTACATGCGATCATGTCTTCATCATCATCATCTGTGAAAAGATGAAAAGAAAAATTATTAGTCCGCGTATATAGTAAAACATGATCATATAAAAAAATAAAAATATAAAAAAAGAATTGATACCTTTTTCAGGCTGAATGGTTATCTCCTCAATCGACGTTGGTAACTGAGTCCCAGAAAACCAATCAAATTCGAATCGGTTGTCTATTTCTTCTCAACCATAGTCTGTAGGTTCTTCAGTAGTTGGAAGACCGTTGAAGTACCGAAGAAGAAGTTTAAGGTTAGCGTGAGACCAAATTTGCGCAATGTAACACGCCCTTAAATATTGCTTGTACAGTTCTGATTCGCATGGTGGTAGAGAAGAACCGTCAATACCTTTTCTAGGCAACTTAAATTCATCATTATTGTCCAAACATTTGTAAGTTTTTAGAAACAATGCAACCCTAGCGTCGTTAATTTTTCTTAACCAATTAAGACCATACATCTGACAAGAAAACTCTTGAATTTTGCCAAATAGATCTTCCCTATTCATCAATGGCTCTGACATTTGTACGAAACATTTCGTAAAAGCTTCAGATTTTGACATTATCGAAAATGGACGCTTCTTGCCTTTTCTAAAAAATGCAGGGTTGTAATCACAACCTGTAAATGCATGGAATGCTGGAAGTGCTGCGCTCAAATTCGATCTCAAATTTTCAAAAAAGTTGAGTGACATTGATGAACCTCATCGATTCCAACACCGACTTCCATAAAAATCTTCTGATGTCGTTCTGCTTTTTCTATATTTTGGAAGCACAGTATCGTGACCGGTTAAATTATTAGCATTTCGTATTGCAAATACATATCTGCACTTATTTAAATTATCTTCGCTAAATAATTTTAACTGAGCATTGGTTTTTTTGCAAAAGACAGAAAAAGGAATCACGTTAGACATGTTTATTTTATACTGAACTGTTACTATACTAACACTCTTTTCGACTAAACAAGTTTCGCATTATATTCCCCACTTATTTTTTTTATACCGAAAATCTTCTATATGCGCTATACACGACAAAGGGCCTTTGTACGCAGTTATGGGTAAAACTTACCCCCTCCAAGTGTACCTTTTGCTATAGCATAGCATCTGGAGAAGGTAATTTTAATCCACAATCTAGCTGCAATATAGAAAGGAAGAATAACTTAAGAAACGTTATTTCCTCCCGGATGAAAATTTATAAGAGGATTGTTAACATACTCTAGTAAATAATGAAAAAAATCAGATAGCTGTAAGTCAAGGGAAAAGTCGTCAGCTGATAAGATTCAGTAGGTGATAGATGCTGCTGCGTTACACCCTTCAAGGTACCAGCTGACAAACTTTCCACTCAGATACAGCAAGCTGATATTAATTTTCAGTCATAGTAGCATACAAACGATCACCAGGTAAATTTTTAGTTTACCTGTAAATTTTTAGATTTTTTCATGTTCAAACAGCCAGCTGACGTATAATCCACCATGTTATGGTCAGCTGACTTTGTTTATCTTTCAAAATATTAAGTAAACTATAATCTGACAAATTTTCAAATGGGAGGAAATTTAAAAAAAAAAAATTTTCTCCATGCGTGGGAGACTTCCTCTGCCCGCCCCACCAACGGAGTCGTAGCTGACGATCGCGAGTATTCATAGTATAAGTCCCTAATGCATTTTACGAAGTTTTCGGCTCCCGGACTATTACAGAATATAAGAAAAGTTTCTCTCACACAAACAATTTGTCGCTGGTGTACATAGCCATGAGAACTGCTATATATAAATTTGGATAAACAATGCAAAATAAGTTTTGCAAATTCTGTTTTCGCAGGAACGAAGACAGACTTTTCAATTATCCAAAATCTGGTTTGTTGAGTTTAACCGGTGTGAGACTGGCAATAACTTTTAGCAATAAAAATTTTGCGTAAAATTTTTATTTCAAAAGGCTATACCTTTCTTATTGATAGGGATTTTTCAAAATTTTCTTCACAGAACTGTTGCACAGTAAATCACCTCGTAAAATATTCCAACAAAATTTAATTTTCTTTTTACACGTAGGCATAAAAATCATATTAAAGATCAACAAATATTCACATTTACTCACTTCTTAAACGCGGAACGTCAAAGTGTATTATTTTCCAAAATTTTCCAACATAATTTCCACCATCTATTAGGCCACAGTATTACCTTCATTTCTCATGGAATTTTTCCAAAATTCTTAATAATAAGCGCACAGCGATTATTTAAAAAAGTGCATTCCACGCAGTTGCCATTTAATAGAAAAATCCAAAGAGGTAGTAATTTTCAACATTTCTCAATTTTTCTTTCAAATATCACTAGAGAATGAATGTAACTAACATCGAAATAAAACATTTTTCGAAATATAAAAAAACAATTGAATAACGACCAAACTTTAAATGAAGCTGCTCCACGTAGCATCGTTTCATAGCCAGAACGTCAAATTGCAGTAAATTTTAACTTTTCTCTAATTTTCTTTCACACATCACTTGTGAATAAATGTACCTAGACATGTGTAAAAGCTTTTGCAAAAATTCCCAAAAGTAAATGTATTCCACCCCACTTTCCTTCGCCGGGCACTGTTTTATTGCAATAGGGGTAAATAGAAGTAAATTTTACATTTTCTCACATTTTCTTTCAATTCCCACTACGGGACAAATTTATCTACTTATCTATCGAAGCATTAAAAAAAAATCGTACAAATAATAAAATTTCACCAAGACTTAAAATATCTCGACGCAGCCCTGTTTTATTGCTGGACCGTCAAATTGCACATTGCAACATTTTCTTTCATTTCCTATTAGGGGATGAATATATCTACTTAACTGTATAAGCATTTAAAAAACTTCGCAAGAATAATTGCATTTGACGATGACTCAAAATGCACTAACTCGACGCAGCACTGTTTTATTGCTCGACCGTCAAATTGCTCTAAATTTTAACTTTTATAACATTTTCTTTCATTTCCTACTAGGCGATGAATATATCTACTTAACGGTCTAAGCATTTAAAAAAATCGCAAGAATAATTGCATTTGACGATGAATTAAAATGCACTAACTCGACGCAGCACTGTTTTATTGCTCGACCGTCAAATTGCTCTAAATTTTAACTTTTCTCACATTTTCTTTCATTTCCTACTAGGGGATGAATATATCTACTTAACTGTATAAGCATTTAAAAAAAAATTGCAAAAATAATTGCATTTGACGATGACTTAAAATGCACTCACTCGACGCAGCACTGTTTTATTGCTGGACCGACAAATTGCAGTACATTTTAATTCTTCTTAAATTTTCTTTCACATGTCACTAGAGAATGAATCTACGGAAGGATGTGTGAAAGATTTTTGTAAAATCGTAAAAGTGCACTTTTAATTTTCCTCAGATTTACGTCAGTTCTTGTGTTTTCAAAAATATAATTCTGTGTCATCAAAGGTAAAGCTTTTTTTATCATTTTTTTAGAGCATAATAGTTTAGTTTACTATACTTTTGTGAATAGGGTCTTGTCAAAGTGTATATTTGTAAAATTTAGAGCAATTTGACGGCCAAGCAATAAAACACTGCTGCGTCGAGTGAGTGCATTTTAAGTCATCGTCAAATGCAATTATTCTTGCGAATTTTTTTAAATGCTTAGACAGTTATGTAGATATATTCATCCCCTAGTAGGAAATGAAGGAAAATGTGAGAAAAGTTAAAATTTAGAGCAATTTTACGGTCCAGCAATAAAACAGTGCTGCGTCGAGCTGGTGTATTTTAAGTCTTGGTGAAATTTTATTATTTGTACGATTTTTTTTTAATGCTTCTATAGATAAGTAGATAAATTTATCCCTAGTGGGAATTGAAAGAAAATGTGAGAAAATGTACAATTTACTTCTATTTACCCCTATTGCAATAAAACAGTGCCCGGTGAACGAAAGTGGGGTGGAATACATTTACTTTTGCGAATTTTTACAAAATCTTTTACACATGTCTAGGTACATTTATTCACTAGTGATGCATGAAAGATAATTTGAGGAAAATTTATTGCAATTTGACGTTCTGGCTATGAAACGGTGCTACGTGGAGCAGCTGCATTTTAAGTTTGGTCGTTATTCAATTGTTTTTTTATATTTCGAAAAATGTTTTATTTCCTTATTAGGTACAATCATTCTCTAGTGATATTTGAAAGAAAAATTGAGAATTGTTGAAAATTACTACCTCTTTGGATTTTTCTATTAAATGGCAACTGCGTGGAATGCACTTTTTTAAATAATCGCTTATAATTTTCAAATAATACACTTTGACGTTCCGAGTTTAAGAACTGAGTAAATGTGAATATTTGTTGATCTGTAATATGATTATTATGCCTAGGTGTAAAAAGAAAATTAAATTTTGTTGGAATATTTTATGAGGTGACTTACTGTGCAACAGTTCTGTGACGAAAATTTTGAAAAATCCCTATCAATAAGAAAGTTATAGCCTTTTGAAATAAAAATTTTACGCAAAATTTTTATTGCTGAAAGTTATTGCCAGTTTCACACCGGTTGGTTTTACCAAAATTATTTCAGAAGAAAGGTGGCGTTGAAAATGTATGCATTCTTGAACTGTCAGTCTCTAAATCATTAGGATACATTTCTTCCAAGAAAAGGACTTTTACCGTAAGGGTTGATGATGAAAATTCACCTATTTTGGCGAAAAATGAAAAATTTTCATTGAACCTGTTATAGGTCTTCTGTTGTTTTTTTAAATTCGGATACGAGTCTATCAATAAGGACGAGAAATATATTAACCCTGAAAGTATCACTTGTAGTCACTCTCATTTCTTCATCGCGTGTTTCAGCATATATTTTTTTCTTTTCGGTTGTCTTTTGTTTACTGCTTCGACTCGCTTAATTCCATCGCCTTTTCTTCGAAATGCTTAAAATTCTCTCGTTCAGCTACGAAAAACTTGCAAAGAGATTCGTAAAGATTGGCAACAGTGATCACATCTACGGTAAAAGCCTGCATTTGAATATTCACTTTGTTTATTCTTTCCAAAAAAAACACACCACACAACAACCATTACCGCCGTTTCCGGTTTTTCTAAATTTAAAAGTTGCTTCGTTTCGCGTTACAGGTTTTTTGGTACAATCATCCTTGATTGATTCCAAAGTTTTAAGAACTTCGTGCCAAGAAACTCACAAACTTCTAGATGCAAACCTCTCTAGCTGACCAACGTGTCAAATTTACTCTCCATAGCGTTTTCCCTTTCACAATTTCAGTCATTAACTTTTGCCAGCGTTGTGTCGAATTTATAGAAATCTTAGTCTTAGATATTCAACATCACTCGCTAAAAAAGAATCGAATTTAGCTAACAGTTCCGAAATTATACAATAATTTCTGTTATTCAGATCACTGAACTTTTCCCTCTTTAGCATATAACCGAAAAAAATTAATACATATAAGAAATTGCATGACTCAATCAACAGAGGTGATTTTTCTTTTCGGCGGCTTTTTCGATTGTATCGCCACTCTATATCTGTCTCTCTCAGACTCAATGCCTCAAACAGCTCGGCCCCGTCCATCCTGCTTCTACCAACCACTACTACCAAAATTGTATAAAATAATAATTTAACAATATGTAGTAAAACATATTACATATTGAATTGTTTGTGTGGACCTAATAACATTTACATTAAGGTATATGAAAATGAATCTTTTTAATTTCTGTACGAAAAAAAATATGTTGGCCCCAAATTTGCCGCCCCTAAAATCTGCCGCCCTAGGCTCCAGCCTACTCAGCCTGCTGGTAAATCCGGCACTATCTCCTAGTTTAAACATTGTTTTGAGACAAAACATACGCAGCAACTATATATGCATGTATTCGGCGTTAAAATAACAGACTTCTACTGGAACTAGCAGGTAGTCGCGCGTCGCTTTTCGGTTTAAAAATCGCGCGTTCAACGAAAAAATAAATACACGTGATATGTCACTACATCCCCCACTCCCGCCTCCCTCATGATGTTTCGTGATTTTTCACAAACCCCTTCCCCCTCTCTTTCGAGCCTCACGTGATTAATGGACGATCCCATACTGACAGATACGCCGGAAAAAACAGCCATCGAATAACTTTCCAAGTTCTTCTCTGTTTAACGAGTGGGATGAAATTTTGGAACACCTGTCGGAGCCGACGAAATATTCAAAAACACGTGACATTTATTCCGTGCCACTTCTTGAATAACATTTTTTCATAATACTTACTAACTACTTCTCTAATTGACAATTACAACTAATTAAAAGTTAGTTTATTTTGTTTATTTCTGTATTCAAATTTAGTTAAAAAATTTATGGTTGAAACTTTGGCGGGTGGGATGATTGATCCTCCGGGATCAAATAACCCACTCGCCAGGATTAAGTATCCCCATGGTGTGGAGTTAGTTGATCCTTGCGCAGGAGTTTGAAAAAAACTGATTTACCGGTCTTGCTCAACAAATAAGAAGGTCTACGTAGGTGTACGATTGACAGTATGGAACAAGGCTATTTGTCTGGTTGAAAAAAAGTTCCAATTTATTATGGTTCGAATTACTAAAAGAAAACCAAAACTGGGATCAACTGTCCCACCTCTCCCCTACTATTACCAACCCATCACCTATAGTTACCAAGGTTGACCTAGGGTTAATTTTTTGTAAGGACCACAGTTTTGAGACTATACTGCAAATATCTATTGTAGATATTCTATCTCAGTCTTCTTTATTTCGATCTTGTTTATCCTAGAAGTCTTATTCTAATGCTATTATTTTAAATTTAAAAATGCATGCACTAATGATAAATACAAATCCTATATTTGTTTATATGATTATTATTTTTAGATGGACAATATAAAGCTTTAGTCGTGAGTTTCAACTTGAATTCGTCTTGTTATGCAACAATGGTACTAAGAGAGATATTAAAAATTGACACATCCAGTAGATCTCAATCGAAACTGAACAATTACCACGACAAACTTGAACCCGCAAAAACACCAACAAACGAATCCAACAGTTCCTCAACAGAAGCTGAAACCAATTCCAACAGCTTATTAACAGACAAAGATAAATTCGAGGCTTTCAAGAAAGCTGTGTTTTCCGAAAGTTCAGTTGAAGAGCCAATCAAAAGGAAAAGCGAAGATGATCCAGACGTTGAAACGAAGAAAGCCAAGCTGGATGACGCCAAGAAAGAAGATGGGATTAAGATTCAAGCTTCTTTAATTTAGATGAGTTGTTGGAAACGGTCCAGCTGGATCTTCCAAAACAGTTTGTCTTTGAACTGCGGGATATTTACGTAATTGTTATCAGCGAGAAGTTCTTGTGTTCTGTGAAGCTTCTTGTGTGCTTTTAAGTTGCATGGTAAAGCAAATTTCTTGTAACAAACGTTACATTCATACTGCTTTTCTCCTGAAACACAAAATCATTCTCTCTATAAATATTTTGTTTTATATACAGATTTTTCATTTAATTGTATTGTTGATTTAAGATTCATTATCTTAACATTATTATTTATAAAAGTCACTAGATTTGAAGGGAAATTTATTATTTACCTGTGTGTGTTATATGATGGTTCCTCAAGTTAGTTGGTTTGCTAAAACCTCGGTAACAGACGGGACATCGGAACGGCCAAGAATCGTTGTGCAAATACATGTGCGATCTCAAATCGCCAGGCGTTGGAAAAGATTTCGGACATATCTTGCATTTATGCGGTTTAATCTAAAACCAACATTACAATAGATTTTAGTTTTCCCCGATTTTTCGTAGTTTAGTTTATAGGATTGAGTTGATAAATTTATATTTAAGATTTCTTTTATACAAATATACTTATACCTTTGTATGGGTCATTTTATGGTAATATAAATTTGAACTTGCTGTGAAACTTTTACCGCAACGATCACAAATGTGCGGCTTTAATCCCATGTGAATCCTTCTGTGAGTATTCAATGAACTCGATGTTGAAAATCCTTTCTTACAAATGTCGCAAACGTGAGGCTTTTCCCCTTAAAAGAAGAGATTTCTTTAATGATATAAAAAAACTCGAAAAACCATTAATAATATGTCTTATATGTTTAGTCCTGTCTAATCCTATCTTTCTACTCTTGTTTGTCTGGTCTTGTTTATTCAATCTTGTATTCTTGTCTGTCTAGTCTAGTCTGTCTAGTCTTGCCTCTGTATAAAGGTAAACGCGGAGGATATGACGCACAATTAGGGTTTTTGCCGAATCTCAAACGCTAATACCTATTATGACAACAGCCAACAAATGGGGCAAAAGAAAAGGACACGTGTGGATTAAGACTAGACACATAATCATCTACGGGTGCTACATCTCTCCCGAAAGGACCTTCTCAGGCCCAAAGATGACCATTATCTCTGTCAACATCGAGGGTATATCCGCATGTAAGGAACAGCTACAATAATGCAAGATCTATGCCAACAATACAACTGTGATGTCCTATGCATACAGGAGACCCACAGAGATGGTAACCAAAAGAGACCCAAAATCCAAGGAATGCGGCTTGCTGCCGAAAGGCGTCATAGACAATACGGAAGCGCAATTTTCATTAAGCCCGACACTCTCGTCCAGTCCACTAACGTAACTGAGGAAAATGAAATCGAGATATTAACAGTAGAACTGAACAACTGCACCATCACCTCTGTGTACAAGCCACCACACACTGAAATAAGGGCCTACGACTTCTGCCGACTCGACGCAGATAAGACACACTTCGTGGTCGGAGATTTCAACACCCACATCAGCCTATGGGGATACCATGACGACGACAGAAATGGGGAAGCAGTGATCCAGTGGGCAGATGCAAGAAAACTAACCCTCTTGCACGACAATAAGCTGCCATATAAGATGGCATAGAGGATTTAACCCAGACCTGATGTTTGTAGTATGTTTGTACCTAGAACTGAACGCGGGTATAGCAATAATTTGTGAATCAAACAAAAAAAAAACTGGTCACTAGTAATAAATGGTTCACAGACGAAGAAAAGGACTCAGCGATTTGGATCAAAAACCGAACTACTTCAATAGTAAACACCGGCTTCGGACAAGGTTTCGTGTGGGTAGAGTTAGCTCAACTCCCAATATTCAGTTGCTACTTCTCACCCAACAAAACAACTGATCAACTGTCCAAATCTTTAGAACTGCTAAGTCAGTGTATCAAGTTTCAAAGCAAAAGAGGGATAGTAGTAGCTGGTGACTTGATGACGCAAAATTCCCCTACTGGGGATCCCCATGCTTGGACAAAAGGGGAAACATCGTGACAGACTGGGCAGTTGATCTTGATTTTGTCATCCAGAATAAAGGAGATAGATACACTTTTGTGAGGGGAAACTCGGGCTCCACCATAGATCTTACCTTTTCAACCAACTCCATAAGCGACAGGTTCCTAGGTTGGAGGGTACTCGAAAAATAAATCTCTAAGTGACCACCGATACATCTTGTACACCATAAGGCAACATGTAAGACCACAAAAAATGTCACCAACAAGCGGCTGGAACTGACAACAACTGCAGGAGGAGAAAATTCGAGAATGCTTGACAGAGCAGTTTCAAAATTAAAATACCGAAAACGCTGACACGGACTCACGTTATGAGCAGAGCGTGACGTTACTCTGCGAAAGTTTGGATATAAAAAACCGCAGAGGCCAGTATACTGGTGGACCGATGAAATTGCTGACACGAGATTTAAATGCATAGTCGCCAGAAGAAAATACCAGCGCCAAAGAACCAAAAAAACTAACGAAGAAAATATTAAATTGTTTAAACACGAATATAAACGCTTAAAAAAGGAATTACGCCAGCTAATATACAATTCCAAACACAGCCACTGGAAGAAACGGTGCACGGCCCTAAAAGCTGTACTGGAATTCGCAGAACAAGCCAACAGTGGGTCCCAGAGAACCAAGCAAATGTGTGCTCTCCTAAGATTCAAAAGTAGTTCGCGCAGAATTCTCAGCTCTGTAGTGCAGGCTACCATGCTGTACGGTGCCCCTATATGGCCCTCTGAACTAAAAAAAGAAATTAACCTGCAGAAGCTCGCACAAGTTTAGCGAAAAATGGCACTACGTGTAAGTGGAGCTTACAGAACAGTTTTAGGAGTGGCCGCGTAGGTTATTTCAGGTATCCCCCAATAGACCTGATCGCAAACGAGAGGAAAAGAGTGTATGACTCAGAGGGCGACAAACAAAGTAAACGTCTGGCCAGACAAGAACTCCTCGAGAAGTGGCAAGAATGGTGGCAGTTAAGCGAACGAGGAGAGTGAACGAGACTGTTAATCCCGGACATACTTCCCTGGATCACCAGAAAACAAGGGGAAATTAGCTACCATCTAGCCCAGTTCCTCTCCGACCACGGATGTTTCCAGGACTATCTGCACAACATTGGCACGGCATGCGGGGAGACAGCATGCACGACAACATTGCGGGGAGACGGACAGCGTGATATTCGATTGCAAGAGGTGGGAAAAAGACAGAGAAGAAGCGGAAAAAAACTGGGCGAATCAATCCATCCGAGAACTATAATCGAAAGTATGTTGAAAGATGAGTCACGGTGGAGGAACATCTAAGGGCTGATTCATAAAATAATGAGCGAGAAGGAGGTCGATGAGATCAAATCGAGGAACAAAATAAAGTAGATTAAATTTAAACCATCCGTCACTCTCAGGTTATGCGACAAGCGGGTCCAGAGTGTACGGATGCGTTCTGGGGGGCCACTTGCCTGGTTAGGTAAAGTTACCGCCAGCTACGACCCCCCCCCTCCCTATGGAAGAGCTGAACTCCGCCATAAAGAAATGCAAACCAAGGAGGGCCACTGGACCAGACGACACCCTAACTGAGCAACTCAAGCATTTCTTGCCGAAATCAAAACGGTGGCTATTGGACATGAACAATGCCTGCCTACAACAGTGCAAGTTTCCTAACATCTGACGAAAAGCCAAGATCATAGCTATCCGCAAACCAGACAAAGCTGCTAATAACCCAAAGAGCTACCGCCCGATCTCGATGCTATGCCACACATATAAAATCTTTGAAACAATAATGTACAACCGACTTTCACCGACCGTGGATCCAATCCTCATACCACAACAGGCTGGATTTCGTCCTGAAAACAGCTGTACGGCAAGTGCTCAATCTAACTCAGCACATTGAGGATGGTTTCCAAGGGGGATATATAACGGGTGCCATTTTCATCGACCTCACGGCGGCATATGACACCATCAACCTCCGACTCCTAATGTAGAAGATATTTCATACAACCAAAGATATCAATCTCACAAACATTATCAGGAACCAGCTCCAAAACCGGAGGTTCCTGGTGGAGTTCCAGGGAAAGCGAAGTAGGTGGAGGAACCAGAGAAACGTCCTGCCACAGGAAATCGTGCTGGCATCACTACTCTTATATATATACCAACGACCAACCCCTTCCTGAAGGAACAAAGAGCTATATATATATGCAGACGATAGGGCAACCATATCACAAGGGAAAACATTCGAAGAGGTGGAACAACGTCTGAGTGCGGCCCTAGTAGAGTTATTTCTCTAGTATAGTTACTTCCTGTGATCGACGGAAGATTACGAGGAACCTAAAACCAGAGTGGACCTAACCTAACCTAGCTGCATCGCTCCCTCTGCCATTCGCAGAGAAGCAGCAGCAAGAGAAGCAAACCGGCCTGCTTGTTCTTGAGATGGAAGCCACATACCAGAAGGCGCGTTTTTCTTCGGTTTGGCTTCAGCTGGTTATTATTATACTCGAAGAACGATGCAAAGCAGCAGTATCTGAACGCCAGCCCCTCTACGGCCTCCAACCGGCCCACCAGCGACTAAAATCAAGGCGAAGCTTCCTGAGATCGACAGAAGCTTACGAGGAACCTAAAACCAGAGTGCACCTTTGGGGAAAGACCTCAAATCAACATTGGATGAAAACGAATGCAGAACTGGCACCAGGAGGCGGTGAAAACTGGGAAATCTGGAAGGCGCTAAACAGACTGTGGACGGACACGACGAGATCGAGAGATACTATAAATAACTGGGGCTACCCTGTGGACTCCAATCTCTGCGATTGTGGAGAAATTCAAACCACGCAACATATGTACACTTGCCCGCTGTGCACCGCTAGATGTACCATAGAGGACCTTATGGCAGCGAAGCCGAACACAATTGACGTCGCCCACTTCTGGGCAAAAAATGTCTATCGTCGCTTCAGACGTAAGCTAAACATTTTACATTACCGAATACACATTACCGAATTTGAAGAAAACCTAAAAGAAATGAGAGACAGCATGAATAGTCACACTGGAAAACAACTCTAAATCGCCCGAATGGGGCTCACCTTTTGCTAGAGGAGCAATTCTGACTGAATGGCTAGCGGAACAAGATGAAATATTAAATGAGGGGAAGATGAAATATGCCTACTTTCCGGCGAGGACAATCTCCTCATCGTACATCGATATAACTTCCTGCACAACAAACCTAGTAAGACAGGACATAAACTGGGAGGTGAGGGATGATGAGAACCTAAGCGATCACCGAAACATCGAATATAGTATAAAGCTACTGGACTCAAGAGATTTAAGAAAACGGAATGAAACCAAACAAGCACCAGAGAACGGATGCATAATAAACCAGAACCGATTACAGCTTTTCTCTACAAAATTTATATAAGTTCCTTAAAGTAACAGGATGCAAGTTACTGACACAGTTGTTAAACAATATGCTATCCAATAGGAAGCCACAAGTGCTAATGAATAATAAGTTTAGCAAGCTGAAAGTTCTCAATAATGGGCTCCCTCAAGGATCTGTGCTTTCACCACTGTTGTTTAATTTGTACATCACGGATATACCAGCTACATCCTCCCGCCAGATATACCAGCTACATCTAGCACTTGCTTATCAACATTCGTCTGTGGATGAGATAGAGAGAAATATAAACACTGATCTGAGCATTTTGAGCGCATATTTTAGAAAATGGTGTTTGACTCCAAGTTCGAGCAAAACAGAAACCTGTTTCTTTCATTTGAATAACAGGCAGTCAAAAACTACCCTAAATTTGTCACTCAATGGGACTCCTCTACCTTACAACTCTAATCCCAAGTACCTTGGAGTTACTCTGGATAGAACTTTGTCTTTCTGTAAACATCTAACTGACAGTGCTTCTAAACTGAGAACGAGGAACAACATTCTTCACAAACTCGCTGGTTCTACTTGGGGAGCTTCTGCTCCCACGGTCCGCACGTCAGCTATTGGGCTGCTTTATTCTGCAGCGGAATACTGTTCTATTGTCTGGATGAACAGCTTACATATTCGGAAGATTGATGTTGTCCTGAATCAGACTATGCGAATTATTACTGGCATAGTTAAATCCACTCCTGTCTTCTGGTTGCCTGTATTAAGCTACCGAACCTCGAACCTCGAAGTCTTCTAGTCGAACCTCCAAGACTTGGAAGAATGAAGAACTTGGTCCGAGAGTTCCACAAAATAACAGCGAACCAGTCTCTTCCTATTCATGATGTAATTGGAGGATTTCATCATTTGAAGTCCAGGTCTCCACCCATTCAAACAGCTCAAGAGCTCATTTTAAGTAACTTCGGTGCCACAAAAGAATGGGGAAATGAATGGTGCATCAAAGTTCCTCATGAGTGGCAGCCCTTTTTTTATGCAAACCATCCTCCTCCTGGCTTTGACCTACCAAGGAATATTTGGGTTGCTATCAACAGGGTTCATCATGTGCATCATTGCTTCATAAGTGGGGCTTAAAATCTTCCCCTAGTTGTGATTGTGGTGACGTGGAACAGACATTTTATCACATTGTTATGGAGTGTGAAAGAAGAGCATTCGCCGGATCCATGGATGAGTTCATGAAGGCTTCAGTTCAGGCTGTGCAGTGGTTGAACAATCTGGACATACATTTATGAAATCACTTGTCTATATATTGTCGATTGTCATAGTGCATTTTTATACTTGTTATATTTTTTTTGTGTGTAATACAATAACCTAATAATAATAATAATCTACAAAATTAATGGGGGGTTTGGGGGTTCAACCCCTCGTCGCATGGAAACGATTTCCATGCGACCGGGAAATGGACGAAGCTGGCTCCAGCTTATACTAAAGGAAGATCGGGTAAACTGTCCACTATTCACAGAGAACGAAATGAGAGAGGCGGGCGGAAAAAAGAAAAACAAAAGGGCCCCAGGACCAGACGGGATACCGGTGGATGGGAGCCCCCAATACTGTTTAAAGATGTTCAACAGATTGCTACAGGGAGGAGAATTCCTTAGGACATGGAAAACAGCGAGGCTAGTGCTATTACCTAAGGAAAAGAAACAAGAAAATGCGGAAGTAACATATAGGCCACTATGTATGCTAAACACAATGCGGAAAATGCTGGAACAACTACTAGGCAACAGAATCAAGGAAAATATCGAGTAATTCGAGTGAATTTATCAGAAAGGCAATTCGGCTTCCGGAAAGGAAGATCGACAATTGATGCAATGCACGTAGTACAGGAGATTGCAACCAAACCGAAACGCAGAGATTTCTGCGGTATGGTGACCCTCGACGTGCAAAATGCATTCAACTCTGTACCATGGATGGAAATTGCCCTAGAACGAATCAGGCGTAAGATACCACCGTACCTAGTACAGATGGTATGCAGTTACCTTAGTGAACGAGACCAAATGGTAGGAAAAACTGCCAAGATAAATATAACAAGAGTCGTCCCTCAGGGATCTATACTAGGAACATCAGGGAGTACTAGGAATCCTAGTATATCCTTATCATATACTAGGAATACTTTGGAATATCTTCGAAGATCAGGTACTAGGGTTGCGCATGCGTACAGGAGTAACCCTAATAGATTCTGCGGATGACTTGGCTGTGATCGTAAGAGGCAAGAAAGAAGAGGAGCTGTGTATTAAAATAACAAAGCGATACATAGTGTGAGCCGGTGGATGAACTCTAAAAGCCTAAAACTGACACCGACTAAAGCGGAAGCTATAATATTAACAGGAAGCAGAAACCTCTCAAAAATGGAAATTAAAGTAGAAGATGCAATAGCAACGACATCAGAGACATTGAGGTATCTTGGAATCATATTCAACAGAAATATGAGTATGACCCAGCACGTGATACAAATAGCTGTGAAAGCCGAGACCGTGGCGGCCAATCTAGGACGACTAATTCCAAACATCGGAGGACCACGATGTAGCAAACGACGGCTGATCGCATTGATAGTTTACTCCATCATACTCTTTGGTGCAATGTCATGGCAAAGAAAATATTTAATCAAATTTTTGAACGTATCCAGCGAAAAAAATACTGATTAGAGTCTGTTGCGCATACCGGACTGTATCTAGCGATGCACTGCGAGTGGTGGCAGGAACCCACCCATAAATCGAATAATAAAAGGAAGATGTAGAAGGCTGGAAGACACAAGCAAGAAACCATCCGCATCAGAGAGCAGAACACAGATAACTAACCTGTGGCAGAAAAGATAGGAGAACTTGAAGGGAAACGCGGAATGGACGCGAAGGCTCATACCAAATGTACAAAAAAATGGATAAACCGGGAGCATGGTGAAATGGACTATTACCTAACACGTATTGACGTAGGTATTGGCGGGGCATGGATGTTTTGGGCACTACCTTAAAAGGTTCAAAGTAGCAGAAATGGCGGACTGTTACTACTGTGGGAGGACGATATAGTGGAACACACAGTATTCGATTGTCCAAGATGGGAAGCGCAAAGGAAAAAAATGACGGAAAGCATAGGCGAAAGAATAACTGCGGAAAATGTTACTGGGTATATGCTAGAGAATGAGGAAACATGGAGAACTATAACAAGAAATTTAACAGAAATAATGAAAACGAAAGAAAAGGACGAAAGAGGTGAACGGGACAAATAGACAGGAAAAATATACGACGACACCGCTTTTCCCTCAAGTAACACTACGGTGTTTTCCAGGGGAAAGTGGGAGGAAAATGTGTTTGTTTATACTGGGTCTTTTATGTTGTAACACACCCTTTTCTCAAATTAAAAGAAAGCCTATTATGACATGATGATTGGTGTTAATGGTACACAGGACTATTAGGTACTCAATGCATAAATTGCAGTTTTAATCTCAAAATAATAACTACTATATCATATCCCCGACCCTGGTAATATGACGCAGCCGGTGTGGGGGATATGGATTATGGAAAATTACATGTAAACCAAAAATAAAAACTCGGAAAGTTAAAACTCACGAAACAATGAAAGATGGGCGTACCTAAAACGAATTACCAATGACGCAATATTTGAATATTTAATTAGGTAAGTTTTAGGTATTAAAAAAGTACCTTAACTTAAATAACATATTTACACAAGTCTGGGACCATGAATATTTCCCTCGTCTAACTAAATTGTTTGGGGGGTTCAAGTTTTCCCAAAGCCTCGGACCACTTATAAAAAAGTATATCGTCAGGTACGGTACCACAACTTCCCGTTTTGTTTCACGGCCTTCTCCTCCAGGCCGTGTCATCTAACTCATTCACTGTTAAGTCGGAGAAAACATTCCCGTCATACTTTAATACGACATATTCTCATTTTTTTAATAGGTACCCACTGCTCTTCTACTTTTTCATCCTCGGAAGATTTTTCATCCCACTCACCCCCAGATGATGATGGCAATTCCTCCATTAGGATTCTTCTTTTTTGCCGTTTTCAATTTCTAGGAGTTTTCTAGCGAGTCCTAGCTTCTGTGTTTTCATTGGCATGGGGCTCAGTGGGTTTTTTCTTGGTTGTCCTGGGTTAAGTTTTACCACTTTCGTCGTCCTTGTCCTTAGACGTGGACTCCTGGGCTCCTTATAGGTAGGCGTAATCGGCAATGGAGGAGGGGGCTAACGGGAACACACCGCAGGCCCGGAAGTTTGCCGAACCCGTAGACATTGTTGCAGCTTGAGACCATCTTTTTGTAGAAGTTAGAGTTAGTTTCCCCATTTTTAAGCTGCACTTCGTTAATAGGCCAATAATAGACGGAAGGAGCCTCCACGCAGATTGTTTTTCATGTGAATTCGAAAGACAGTCGGGCGTGTCCTGGAAACGACAGAATGTCCGCTAATCCTAATATGTATTGAGGTGGTCAAGTGGTTGTCCAGTAGAGAGGTATATAAAACAACTATATAGGCTTAACAACATATATATTAACAGGACTAAGACCTTGTAAAGTACGTCTTGACACTACGAAGGGTGAGAGCGGAGAGAGCGAAGTCTCGTCTGCGATCACCTGACTCGACCCTTATCTCTTAAACGCCAATACACTCTGGAGGAGGACAAACGAACAATATTAAAGGTTACAGTACACTACAAATCCTTCCACCACCGGAACACCATCCATAAAACACTCACCGAGTAGTTTGTCAGAAAGGCTCTTTTTCAAGCCTTTGCTGACTACTTCAATGAACATTGAAGGCTTATCCGCAGGTAATGAAAACCTCCTGTCCAACTTGTGCAAGGAGAAAGGCACCGATATCCTACTACTCCAGGAAACAACTAGAGGAGATACAAGTCGCAGACCGAAAATCAATTTTATTAAGTTAATACTGGAGCGCCCCCACGGCCATTATGGCAGCGCTGTTTTCGTCAAGCCTGATACCGAAATATCCTCCATGTCCTCAACCTGCGAGAATAACATAGAGATCCTCACGGTTGAGCTTGGTTCATGTACCATAACATCTTTCTACAAACCACCAGCCGTAGCCCTTGCTTTTGAAGAAACTAGCAATTTCCACTCCAAACCGCTGAAGTTTGTGATTAGCTGATAAGCACTTGAAAATGACCGTCAAACGTTGAAACTCGAGTCGTGATATGTGTAGAAATTTATATATCTGTGAATAATAAGTTATATAATATTTTTACATATTATAAGTTTGGTAAAAACAGTGAATTTTTCAATTCAATGTTTGTGATAAGCGTTTTTAACTGTCACAGCTCTGCATGGGGATATGCAGAAATAGATACGAATGGCGAAGCGCGGGAACACCGGGTGGAAAGAATGAACCTGAAGCTGATGCACGACCCCAAACAACCTGCGTCCTTTAATAGTGGAAGATGGCGCAGAGGATATACCACAGATAATATATTTGTAAGCGACAGGATCAGCCACCAAGTGACAATAACTGTTGCGGCAATAAAACCAGAAACCAGAATACGTTCCCCTCAAAAGATGATTTAACTTCAAGAAGGCCAATTGGAATGAATGAACCAAAGAACTAGACCAGGAAGTCATGCGACTAGAACCATGTCCCAAATTGTAGCACCAGTTTGTAATCCTGGTAAAGAGAATTTTGAGAAAGCACATACAAAGAGGCTGCAGAACAGAATATATCGCAGGTGTCTTGACGATGGAGCTAAAGCCGCCCTCCGTAACTACCGAAATATGTACAATCAAAACCCCTTCCCTGAGGATACCATCCAGGCAGGAGAAGATGTTCTGCAAGCGATATCAGCGACTAGAACGGAAAGATGGTGCAAGCTCATATCCAGCTCAAGTCTGGATATGAAACGAAGTAGTAGGCGTGCATGGAAGTTAATAAAGAATCTCAACAACGCTTAAACACCCGAAGTCACACCAGACCAGATAGCCCATCGCCTCATAATGGTAAATCGTCAAATAAAGTGGGAAAAATCAAATTCCAACGTGACAGTAACAACGAAAACGATGTCCTTAACGACCCTTTCACCACCGATGAAATAAAACGAACAATCCACCAACTGAAAGAAAATAAAGCAGTTGGCGTGGACAAAATTAGGTCAGAGCAAATTAAGAATTTTGAGCCCCTTACCATAAACTGGCTCAATCAAATGATGGATAACTGCGTTTCCAAAGTGTAAATTCCAAAAATTTGGAGGAATGTGAAAGTGCAATTTGCACTTCTGAAACCAGGGAAAGAGCCAACAGATCCTGGGAATTTTGGACCCGTCTTTTTGCTATGTTAACTTTTCAAGGTTCTTGACCGAATCTCTGATATTATCGAGGAGAAAACCATACCAGAACAGTTAGGTTTCCGACCAGGCAAATCGTGTTGCGGACAAAGACATGTTTGCCCGCCATCATCTATTTCATTCTATGATGATTATGATGATCATTCTATCTTCGTGCGTGGTAGAATTCCGACCGAGACAAAACGTGCAAACACATTAAACACACTGATCTATATATAAAAATCGCTTCGTGATTTTTTACTAATTTAGCGCGATATCGACACCTATTGGAGTAATTGAGCGCGATATCGACACCTGTCGGGGTACCTGGCACCTTCTTTTGATAGGCCGAAAAAACAATGAAAAGGGTCTCCAATAATGATGAAATTTCGCATGTGTTGATCTTCAAAATGGCGGACAAAACAAATCCTCCTTCCACCACGGTTCGCTTGTAACTGGGGTAGACACGCTTCGGTGGGTACTATCGTTCCCCAATGTCTTTCCCACGCCAGAAAGCCGAGTTTTTGGGATCTCGAAAACGCGTCATTTCCCCCAGTTTTACCTAATCTTGTTTGTCTGTCTAGTCTTGTATTCTTGTCTGTCTAGTCTTGCCTAGTTATAGAATAAAAGTTGCAAATTGTATTCCCGACCTATTAAAAACCTCTCAAAATCTTCTCGACGCTTTCTTCCCTGAGTACAACGATGAAAGGAATGGTTTTCATAAACGAATTGAAGAATAAGCACACACCTCAAAGAAGAGGACCAGACGATAGAGAATTCTCTCTCATTGAAATCAAATACGCTCTATCTAAAATGCACACAAGGAATTTGCAGTGCTTGAGCAATCGGACGATATCGATGAGGAAGAAAAGCAAATGTCGGGTTCAATCATGGAGTGTGCCGCTCAGCTATGTCCGCCGATTCGTCGCCGGACACAAGCCTGGATTACGGACGAGTGTTTGGACTTGATGGATCAACGGTAACAAGTCAAGCACGTCGATGTTGAACAATACCGCCGATTGAATAAACAAGTACATTGGATGAAGATGGGACGAGAGGCGTATTGGAATAATGTCGCGGCTGAAATGGAGGAAGCAGCATCGAGACACGAATACCGAACTTTAACCATATCAAACCATCAGAAAGTTGAGCGGGAAGATAAAATCAACAAACGATGATATAAAGAAAGCGGATGGAACTTTCGTTAACACCGGTGGAGGGAATTCTTTAATGAACTGTTCAATCACGATCCGCCACAGGAATCAGTGCCGACGCCGCTGATCATCAATAAACCTGTAATCTCGTTCCCCGATGGCGACCCAACCATTGTTAAAGTCAAGAGCGCAATAAAATCGCTGAAAAATTGGAAATCGCCAGGCATCGATCAAGTTACCGCTGAGATGATCAAAGCCGGAGGCAACATTTTGTTACAACGGCTTTACGACCTCCTACTTCAAATTTGGCATTTGTAATAATTACCGTCAACGTAGAAGAAAGCAATCGTAGTGCCCATATTTAAGAAAGGTGATATCCGGGAATGCAATAATTACCGTGGCATCAGCCTCCTATCAATTATCGGGAAGGCATTTATGAAAATCATTCAATCACAGCCACAGAAACATCGAGAGCAAACAAGTCGAGAGCTGTATCGTAGCTGTATCGATCAAATATTCGCACTTCGCCAGTTGATTGAAGAACGTATTCGGTGTGGAAAACGCCTTCGACTGCATCCACTGGCTTTCTTTATAGTCAGTATTGGAAACAGAGCATGTGCCTTTAAAAATTGTACGACGGTTCAAACAGCTGCGTACGGATCCGGAACGAATTATCGGACGGTTTTCTGATCCAAACGGGAGTTCGGCAGGGAGACGTCGCTTACCCACTGCTTTTCAACGTGGTTATAGACGGATCGCAGGCCAATGTTCATCTTAATGGTACTCAAATCGAACACGTGAAAGAATTCAAATACTTAGGCTCGCTGGTGCAAGAGAAGAAAATGTCATCGGCCGCTGAGATTCATAACCGGATTGGTCAGGCATCAGCAGCGTTTGCGTCGCTCAAATAGTGCATATGGAAGAAGACGAACATATCCACTAATACCAAAATTCGTCTATTCCGAACGCTCATCCTGCCAATTCTTTTGTATGGAGCAGAAACGTGGACACTACGGATTCATCGGACCTCAACAAACTAGAGGTGTTCCAAACGCGTTGCGTAAGACAGATTATCGGTGTTTCAATTCGTGATCGCCTGCGGAATGAGGAAATTCGAGCTAGATGCGATCAGCAACCACCGATTGTGGAACAAATACAAACACGCCGGCTACGATGGTTCGGTCACATTTGCAGAATGAATGAAAATCGGCATCCACGCAAACTACTCTGGCGGAAGCGACTGGAGGATTCAGCGATCAGCGCCGAAGAAGATATGGATAAAACATGTACAAGACGACCTGAAGAACCGACGACTGGAGCGCGATGAGGCCTGGGATATTGCCATTGATCGGAAAGTGTGGAAGCGATTCGTGAATGAAACCAAACAATCCAGCGGCACCTACAGCACCCTATTGGTTACGAGAACGACGTCCTCGACAATCGCCAGCTACGGATTAAACAAAGAAGAAGCACACAAGGAAAGCACCAGGTATAGATCGTATCGCGTCGAATATCATCCAGGTTGCCTGGAACTTAACTCTGCACCAGGGATTTTCCATTAGTCGAAAAAAGTTTTAGTGTCGTTATGAACCTATTAACATAATTAGAGCAGATTAGACATAAGAGAACGGGGAGATTTGCGGTTAATCCTTACAAAACTAAAGCCAAATATTGATAATTAGCTTTCAATCCATCAAATACATCCCTCCCATTAAAATTATAACTATTTTTTTTATTAATTGTTGATTTGCGATGTTGAAGTTACGGTACGTTATAAATGTTTATTTTAATTCTATTAAGTCTGTAATCATATTATTTTAATGAATAGAACACAAGAACATAAACCTACTGTTTTTTTTAATTTTTACCACTCCGAATTGAGGGTTGGAATTCAGCCGCGATGCAAATTCCAACTTTAGATCTAATCTACACATCTTTTGACAAGTTTTGGAAATATGGTAGAAACAAGTGTCCACGAGAAAAAAAGTTTGAGTACCCCTGATTAAATAACCTTGTCTATCAATATTTTTAGTCTAGTTTATACTGTTTAGAAATATCTTCTTTTCTCTGTCTTGCTAGTTCGCTGTTATGTTCTTAGTCTTGTTTATGATGTCTTACAAATATGACATATGTTATCTTACCTGTATGAGTTCTTATGTGTCTATTTAACAAAGAGGGCCTATCGAACCCCTTATCACAAAACGAACAGATTAACAAATTCTTGGAACTCTCTCGGAGGGTTTTCTTTCTGGAGACGGTCAGGTCTAAGGGCAAGTCCATGCTTAGAATCGGGATTGGAACTGAATCGCGTAAAAATCCGCATATCAGATTTATATAGTGTAACTATCCCCACTTGGTGTAATTTCGCGTTGATAAAGGATACAAAAGATTTCCGTGGCAGGTGATAGTCTGCAGGGGGTAGTTTATTAGGGGTATGTCACACAGGTAATAAATCTCACTCAGCAAATACAAGATTATGGATAATAATAATAATTGAGGGAAGAAATTATGTCGCTCTGAACTATACGTGTATTAAATTTGTAATTGATGGTTTTTACTTCTTTATTGATAAGGGAGATTATGAAAATATATTTTCTTAAAAGTAATTTTTATGTCCAGCCTTGTCTGTCCAGTATTGTCTATACAGTTCTGTCTGTCCAGCCTTGTTTGTGTATTCTTTTTTGACCAGTCTTGTCTAGCCAGTCTTTCCTGTCCAGTATCCTCTGTTCACTCTTCTCTGTCCAGTCTTGTCTGTATTGTCTTGTCTGTCCAGCGTTGTCTATCTAGTCTTGTCTGTCTGCTCGGTAGCGAGTAGCGACGGACGTATTTGCGAGAGCTCGTAAAGAAGTGAGAAAAAAGTGCTGTTTAGTTAGTTAGTTATCAATATAATAGCTTAGTGCCTAAGTAGGTCACGGCGTTATTCAGTTCAGTTCAGAAAAAAATCCACTAATAGCAGAAACAAGTGAATTTAATATTCGCCAGGTGTCGATAACACTTATCAGTAAGGAAAACAGAAAAAAAAAACAAGCAATCATGTGTTTTAGAATAGTAGGAGAATAGTGTGAGAAGGGTCCATTTAAAGATGTGCTAAACTAAGTCGCTCACCAGCACAAACGGCAAATATATCGAAAAAGGAAGAGACTGTTGGTAGGAGAAGAAGAGCAAGCAGTTTAAGACGCAACGAACAGCTGGATAAAATTTTCCAGTAGGTAAGAGAAATTAGAAAGAACTGGGATACAAAGCTAGAAGAAATGAGAACGGAAAACGGAAGGCTGGAAGAAAAACTGGAAAGGTTGGTGAAGAGACAGAATGAAGAGGAAGAAATGGAAAAGACCTAGAGAAAGGAATTGTTTGGGGAATTGACGGCAATTAGGGATGAAAATAAGGAAATGAAGAATAGGAGTTTGCAGTTGGAGGGTGAAGCGGTTAAGGAAGGAAAAGAAAGAACGGAGTACAGGTGGGAGAAGGAATGCTGAGAAGAGAAACGAGTAGCTTAAAAGAGACTGAAGAGACGAGATTAAGGAGAGAAATAGGAAATAATATTTAAAATTGTTGTAGTTGAGAGAGTGTCATGGCGAGATGAGGCAAAGTAAATCTTTGAAGAAAAATTGGGAATTAAGGAGCATTTCGTGAATGCTTTCAAAATTGGCAACAATGGAGAGATAAAGGGCCAATTGTGGAAAAGTTAAAAGTTTTGGAGAAAAAGAGGAAGATTATGGGTAGTAAATACAAACTGAAAGGAAGCAATGTTTTATACAGGATGATTACACCCCCAAAGAACAGGGCATTGAAAAGTTATTGCTCAGAAAGTGAAGGTTCTAAAAGAAAGTGGTTATATCGTATTGAAGTTGGTTATCAAAAAATTGAAGTTGACTGGAGTTGAATGGATGCCGTGGTCCGAAGGGGCAAAAAACTAGTTAGTAAGAGAAAACCTAATCAAAAAGAGGCAGAGGTGTGGAAGGGAAATGGAAAATATTAAGATGTTTTTTTGGAGTATGGCGGGTATAAAAAAGTGGAAACAAGAGACGCAGCATTCACAAGGTTCTTACAGAAGTTCTATCGGATTGGTGGACACGTGGTTTCAGGAAAAAAATAGGAGACATGCAGGTGCTATCTTCCCAACGATTACAGATGGAGAATGCAGCAGGCGGAGAAAAGTAGAACTTTTGATAGCGACTGCTAGAAGTTTCAATTCATTGGACTGGTGCAGATATGGATACAAGAAAATGAGTGGGGGACCATAAGAAGTAAACGATTACAGATGATAGATGCAACCTGCGGAAGAAAAAAGTAGATTTGGTAGGGCGAGGAAGGAAATATTACAAGGGTACATAACGCAATGAGCGAAACTAAAAGAATAGGCGTTGAAACGAAAAGGGTTATGTTGAGGGGAATAAAGTTAGAAATTTACTGGTGGCAAGTGGCAGCAATATACAGTAATAACAGTTTTACAGCAAGTAACGAGATGGCCAAGTCTCATACTGAAGGGAAATCAGGAGGAACATTATGTTTAGGACAGAATTGGAATGCAAGAATAGGGGAAGAACAAGTCAGCACACTACATAAATCTGGACAAGTGATAAAAAGAAAATCTAAAGACAAAGCTAAAAATCCAGAGGGAAATAGTGTGGTAGGAATGGGTAAAAGAAAATCAATGGGATATGTTGGACGGGAGTATAGAGGGCGACTGGGAGGGAGAATATACGTTTATTGGTTCAGCAATAAACGTATAACAGCAATACACTTCAGTTTGGGATCTTTAGTTTTGTCTGTCTTATGTTGCTTGTCTAGTCTTATCTGTCTAGTAA
Organism: Phosphuga atrata; assembly: GCA_944588485.1. Classification (NCBI taxonomy): domain Eukaryota; kingdom Metazoa; phylum Arthropoda; class Insecta; order Coleoptera; family Silphidae; genus Phosphuga; species Phosphuga atrata. The sequence continues at coordinate 6,870,128 of OX155901.1, forward strand.
TATCTGTCTAGCCTGTCTGTTTACGACTGGTTTATCTAGCTTTGTCTATTTAGACTAGTTTGTTTAGTCTTGTCCATTTAATCGTCGTATAATTTCATTATTACAAAATGAAAAGAATCCATTCTTGAATTTTGTCTAGCGCGAATTTGGATGTGTTGGATTAATTATGTAATTTGTATCAGGGGTGAAATTTGGTGTGTGTACTATGCAATGACGTTGTATTATAGATAGGAAATTGACGATCCATTAATCACAAGAACCTGCAATGTCATTTGAAAGAGCTGACGAGTTCCAAACCACAATAGAAATGAATGATAAATGGACCGTTTTGCATTTTGTAAATATTACAATAAAGATCGTTTTTCCCATTTAGGTGGAATAAATAAATACATATAATAAATATAAAACCAGTAGTGTGCTCAAAAATACTCAAAAATAACAAGAGAAATATATTCAAGTGAATGTTGTGTGAGAAAAATCTAGATTCTTCTGTTTTCCTGTATCTAGGTATTATTAAATACGCTGTTAAAAGCAGAGCTATTAATCCATTTTTTTCTAAAAATATGTATTTGTCACACAAAAATGTAAATCAATAGCGTTAGTTATTTAAACTAGTAGGGAATATTTACCCTTAGTTACACACGCCTTGCGCGTGAATATACGTCGATATACAGAGTAAAATCGTATCACAATTGAAATTTTCACGCAGAATTTCGATCGAATCATCAAAAAGTCAACAGTTCTATGATTCGCCTTGTCTAGCACTGCAGTATTTAATAAAAAAATGCTTTCAGTTCAAAATTCAATTCAAATCAGTTCAAATTCAAATTAATTTATTTACATTATTTAAGCACCCGATACAAACAGGGCTAAATGAAAATATGTCAAACAAAACAAAGAAAGAAAATTTAATTTAAAAGTTTGTAAAACATCACAAAACTTTAAATTTAAAAATTGATTATAACATTTACAACGTGTACCACCGAACAAAATTTTTATATACAAATATTAAAAGCGTTAAAAAGAAGCAATACATTTATAAATAATAAATAATATAAAATTAAATAATATATAATTCAAATATAAATATTAATTAAATAATAAATTATTAACATATAAATTGAATAATAAATAATTAAAATATAAATTGCATAATAATAATAATCAATAATTAGCAGCGATTTGAAAGTGCAGCAGTATATTCTTCCATGTTATAAGGTTCTATATTATTTATGAACTCGCGTAATTCTTTTTTCACCTTATTTATGTTTTTCAATTGCTTTAAATTTTTCAGAAGGTTATTGTATAACCGTATGAAACTGTAAGGCGGGTTTTTTTCTATCAACGACAGTTTGTGCTGAGGCAAGTCGTACAGGTCATTCATATGTCTGGTCTCTCTTTCGTTTTGTTTCTCATGTTCTGTAAACAAGACTTTATGTTTGAATATAAACATGACACATTCAAAAACATATGTTCCTGTGGTTTCTTAGCTTCTCTAAACTTCCCCCTGCATGAGTCTCTGTAGTTTAGATTGCTCAGAATACGTAACGCTTGTTTTTGTATTGTAAATATCCTTTTGGTCTGAGCTCCATTCCCCACAAAACGCTATCCCGAAACGCAGATGACTATGGAAATCTGCGAAATAGACCAATCTTAGAATTTGCAAACTTAAATACGGTTTTAGAGTACGAATCGCAAACACTGCTCTGTTCTGTTTTGTTGTTAGCTGGCTTATATGAGTTGACAATCCCAAGGTCTTATCAATATGGATACGTAAAAATCTTACAGATTGTTTTATTTCTACTCTGTCCTCATCTAACTTTATTTCATGGGGATAGTTAATAGTACTACGGTAGGTCTTGAATACTATTATATTAGTTTTGGTGCTATTTATCATCAGTTTTTTTTTGCTAAAGCATTGTCCAATTTCCGTTATGTATTGGCTGTAGATTGTATTTCTTCCACGGTTTTGTTCATTAGTAATAGACTAGTGTCATCGGTGAACTGAATTATGTCGTGGTAAGTGTTTCTATTATAATCTGGCAGATCATTGACGTATAGGGTGAACAATAACGGGCCCATTATGCTGCCCTGTGGGATACCCACATTCGTCTATCTGGGCGGGGAAAATGCAGTACCTTGCCATGTCTCTAGTTTCGTGATCTGCCTTCGATCTACCAAAAATGAATTAATAAATTTGAGAGCCACTCCTCGTATACCGTATTTTTCCATCTTTCGTAGCAGTATGGTATGGTCAACTAGATCGTAGGCTTTAGAAAGATCCAATAACATACCACATAGAATTATATGTTTTTCTAAATTTTCAATAACCTTCTTTGTTAAATAAAAACATGCCGTGTCAATACTTTTCCCTTTAGTGAAGCCGTGCTGCCTTTTACTTATACAATTATATTTCTGTAAAAAAATTGATATTCTGTTCACCATAATTTTTTTCAAATATTTTAGAAAAATTTGATAAGAGACTAATTGGTCTATAATTGTCAATGTTATGTTTATCACCGTTCTTATACACTGGGGTTATAACGGATGTTTTTAGAAACTCTGGGAAAATTCCATGTTGCACCGAGTTATTGAATATATGCACAAAGGGTTTTATTATATAGACACACGCGGATTTTATCACATTAGCTGGGACTTCGTCATATTCCCGCTTCTTTTATTTTTCAATAACTTTTGATTATTATACTTAATTCTTCGATTGTTACTGGTTGACCCTCACGTGGAAGTCACCTTGTCGCGGTTTGAGGGCTTAGTTTCGCAACATACCGTTGGACGTCACGACGGGAACAACTCCGGTCGGGGCGTTCGGCGGAGGGCGAACAACCAAGAACTTCCAAACCCTTAATCCCAAGGTGTCATGCGACCCGTGCCAAAGGGACTGGTTGATGGCCAAGGGCAACCGGCCATCGCTTACGGAGCCCCTCTGATACCTAGCGACCTCAGAGGTTATCCAGCCTTACCACTATCAAGCGGGGCTCTGATGTGGTGGACCTTTAGTTCCCTTGCGACTCGGGGGATTTATATGAATTCCAAAAGTAGATATAATCCATGTGTACGGGACCTAACCGACACAGAGAACAAGGAAGTCAGCCCGGATTCCCGGGAAGACGACCTTGACCTCACACTAGTAGACATGAGCAGTCCAGCCATGTCTACAGAGGCAGAGGTAGATGTTCTTGTAGGGACAGAGGAGGACTTGCCGCCTTCTGTCCCAAAACAAAAATGACCAGCAGGCGCACCAAAATAGCCCAAGTGAACATCCATCATGCCAAAGCAGCTTCAGCTGTGATGGCTAGGATGTTCACCAAGCAGCACCTAGGGCTAGCGCTGCTTCAAGAACCCTGGACCTACGGAGGTAAGATCAGAGGCCTTAGCAACAGGGAATGTAAGTTGGTATGGGACAGCCGTGAGGTCTCCCCTAGAACCTGCATTGTGGTAAGAAATGGCATAAATTACTTATGTCTTTCAGAATTTTTAACGCGGGATTTAGTACCGATTCAGGCCCTCATCAAGATCGAGGGTCTCCACCGCGAAGTAGTGATCGCATCAGCATACTTCCCTGGCGATGGTAACAGCATACCACCCATTGAAGTACAAAAGCTGGTGGAACACTGTATTAGGAGAAGGCTGCCACTCATCCTGGGATGTGACGCGAACGCACACAATGAGATGTGGGGCAGCACGGACACTAATAAGAGGGGTGAGTACCTTTTAGAATACCTCATTAAGGAGAACTTAATTGTGTACAACGTTGGGAACACACCAACATTTGTCACTAAAGTCAGAAATGAGGTACTGGATATTACGGTAGGTAGCGCTAACGTAAGTAAACTAATTAAAAAGTGGAGGGTTTCAAGTGAGCCCTCAATGTCAGATCATAGGATCATAGAGTTTGAGCTGGAAGGAGCGAGTGAGGAAAACAACCCCATTCGAAACCCAGACAAACTGTGTGGTCTATGTTTAGTTCCCAACTAAAAGAAAACCTAGAGCAGGTGACAGTGCGGGGTAGTATCAAACACTACACCGTGCTGGAGCAGGCTGTAGGAGAAATAAATGTAGCAATCACCACGGCATTTGAATCCAGCTGCCCGGTAAAAACCGTGAAGGAGCATAAGGACGAAAAATGGTGGAACAAAAATTTGTCTACATTAAGAGCAAAAGTACGTAGGCTTTTCAACAAAGCCAAGCAATACGGAAATTGGCTAGAATACTCTGAGGTGCTTACCACCTACAACAAAGAGATCAGAAGGGAAAACTTTAGGACCTTCTGTGAAAACATAGAATCCACGCCGGTGGCAGCTAGACTGCACAAAGCACTAGCGAAGGATAGAGTGGAAATGACAACCACTCTGAAGAAACCGGATGGGACCTTCACGGAGGATGAAGAGCAAAGAGCTCTCCTCCTACTAGAAACCCATTTTCCGGGATGTAGAGGATACAGGGAGACCGAGGGCTTGATGCAACCATGGAAACCAAGTCGGGCCGACTGGAACAGGGCAGCGTCCATCTGTACGGAAAACCGAATCAGATGGGCTATCGGCACTTTCCAGCCTTTTAAGGCCCCAGGTGTGGACGGACTAGTTCCTGCCTTCCTACAAAAGGGAGAGAGAGAACTAATGCCGTATCTTCTAAATATCTTTAGAAGTAGCTTAGCGCTCGGATATATACCGGAGCTATGGAGAACGGCTAAGGTGGTATTTATACCGAAGGTGGGGAAGAAAGACACCACTCAACCGAAGTCATTTAGACCCATTAGTCTAACATCTTTTATGTTAAAGACAATGTAGAAGGTGATTGATAATTACCTTAGGACTATAGTGCTGGTAGGTACACCACTACACAGGAGTCAGCATACTTACAGAGCAGGGAAATCCACAGAAACCGCCCTGTATCAGCTGACAAACGAAATAGAAGCAGCAAAAGAGATAAAGGAAGTAGCGATATGTGCCTTCTTGGATATAGAGGGAGCTTTTGACAACACCTCACACGAGGCTGTCAGGGCGGCCCTCGAAAGAAGGAATATCGACAGCACTATCTCAAAGTGGATGGGAGAAATGCTGAGAACTAGAACGGCGGAGACACAAGTGGGAAAAGACACCATTAAGATCTCCACAACTCGAGGGTGCCCACAGGGAGGTGTACTATCACCGCTAATGTGGAGCCTGGTAGTTGATGAACTACTGGTTAGGCTAAACGACCTAGACATCAAATGTCAAGGTTACGCCGATGACATAGTCATAATGGCCAGAGGAAAATTTGAGGCAACGCTCTGTGAAATTGTTCAGAGAGGCCTCAAATTAACTAGTAGATGGTGTCAAACAGTGGGATTGAGACTCAACCCGAGCAAAACCACGGTGATACCATTTACTAGAAGGAGAAAACTAAACTGCCTGCATCCCATACTCATAGATGGGAAGGCAGTAGAATACCAACAGGAGATAAGGTATCTGGGTATCACACTAGATAGCAAACTCCTATGGAATAGACACGCTGAGGCAGTGGTAGGTAAAGCCAAACGCGCCCTAATGGTGTGCAGAAATCTGGCAGAAAAAACGTGGGGTTGTAACCCCACTATCCTGCGATAGATGTACACCATGATAGTGAGACCTGCAATCCCTTATGGGGCGGTTGCGTGGGGAAGTAGAATCAAGCTGGCCTCTATGAGGAAACAGCTTGAGAATATTCAAAGACTGGCGTGTGTCTGCATCACGGGAGCGATGGGGTCGTGTCCGACAGCAGCATTGGAGCTGCTGCTGGATCTGACTCCGCTGCACCTTGTGGTGGAGAGCGCCGCCAGATCGGCGATCGTAAGGTTCAGCAAGGAAGGAATGGGCAGAGGTAAAATAATCGGGAGCAGAGACCGAAACAGCCTCGCTGCCAAGATCCCCTGGCTGGAAATACCAAAGGACGAAATGGTATGCAAATACCACTTCGAGAAAAACTACACAGCAATGTGTAGTAGTAAAGCCGATTGGAGCGACGAATCCTCAGCATACCACATAGAGCAAAATGCCATCAAGTGGTATACAGATGGTTCGAAGACAAAGGAAGGAACTGGTGCAGGAGTGTTTGGACCTCGTACCAGATACTCCGAATCCATGGGAACATCCCCAAGTATCTTCCAAGCAGAGGTACACGCAATCGAAAGATGTGCACAGTTTAACCTCGACAGGAATTACCGCAAAAAACGAATTGCTATCCTGTCAGATAGCCAAGCAGCCATCAAGGCCATTAGCTCATACACCATCAGATCCAAACTGGTATGGGACTGTGTGGGGAAGCTGAACAAGCTTGGCAGGAATAATAAAGTAACGCTATACTGGGTACCAGGACACACTGGTATAGACGGAAACGAAGAAACCGTTCACCTAGCAAACAAGGGATCCAGTAGCCCCTTTATAGGTCCCGAACCCTTTTGCGGTATGAGCGTGAACACCATCCGCAAAAGTTTAGATGAAGAAATAAGAGGAAAATGGATGAAAACCTGGGAAGAACTTCCAGGGCTAAGGCAATCCAAAGTGATGCTGGGATCTTTCAACCAAAAGAGAACTAAAGCTTGCCTGAAACTAAGCAGGAACAAGCTCAGAATTCTGACAGGAGCCCTGACGGGACACTGCAGACTTAGGAAACATCTCAAGGCCCTAGGCCTAGAGGAGGATGATGGATGCAGATTCTGTGGCTCAGCAGAGGAAACCCCCATACATCTGTTAAAGGACTGCGGAGCATTACTCCGCAAGAGACAGATGTACCTTGGGGCTTGAACACAGAGTAGCTGCAGGCCTTGAATCCCACCCGGATCCTGAGATTCCTAAAGGAGTCAGAATTAGAGGAGCCGCTCTAAATGGGTAAGTACACCAACACTTGGAGGAGGAGGGTGGGGTACAATAGATCTATAAAGGTCGCAGTACAAGTCGTCACCACCATATCTACAATCTACACTACGTTTTTTTTTCTATTTTATGTATATATAACCCGACAAAAGGTAGGAAATATATAGTTTGGCATATCGACATTATCTATGGTTGGAGAATTCGCAAAAGTGGCGTGATTTTGTTTTGACCCAACAATTCTATTTTTATTGTGTCTATTTTTATTCTAATTTTTAGTTTCTTTATCTCTAGGTTCTTAAATGTAGATATTTACATATTGTACTAAAATAAATATTAAATGCGTTTGTAAACAATGTAATATTTAAACTTACAAATTTTAGATATAAGTATTTATTTTCTGTAGTTGTAAATATTATATATAGAAACAACTTCGTGAACTTTGGGTTGGTATTATTTTGTTATTAGTGAGGGCAGGCAAATGGGAACGGGGAGTAAGCTTTCCTGCTCTTAACAATATATAATTATCTTCAGTTTAAATCCATCTTTCTTGCCACTAAGATACCACCAGAAAAAATTGAATACTATTCTTTTAACGGAGATATGGAATGATCTTTTGGGAATTATGAATAAAACAAGCTTAAGTTTACAGAATAGCACTATTACCATGGACCTTGCAACGAAACTTTATGTCAATAAGGCACGCAATAATTTATGTCAATAAGGCACGCAATAAATTCGATCAGTAGGAATTGGTTGCTAAACAAAAAAATCCAAATGTTGACTCTAAAGATAAGTCTGACAAAAAGAATTCGCAGTACACGCGTCACTTTTTTTTAAGAATAAAAAAAAAATCATGTAGATACGTTTATTCCTATAATCGACACATTACATGCACATTTCAAAAATCGTTTGGCACCATACCAAGAAATTGACAATCGTTTTAGTTTTCTTTGTCAATTAATAACAATCGATTCTGGCGAGCTGACAAGAAAATGCAATGAATTTCAAGAATTCTTCACGTAATTTCATTTAACCCCTTGACATACAATAACGACTCTAAGATACCATGTTTATATGATAAGATCACATGTATATGGACACGTCAACGCGCATTTTATTTATATGTCAAGGGGTTAAGGGCGTATTTAAAGAACATAGCAAATAAATCAGCGGATTTGAGTATCTCAACCTTACATACATTAATAAAGTCTGATAAATTAGAAGAAACTTTTCCAAATGTTGAAGTTGCTACAAGAATGTTCCTTTGTTTAATGGTTACTAATTATAGTGGAGAGTAATTGTTTCACAGCTAAAGAAAAAAAAAAATGAATTACTAAGAACTATGTTACTTCTTCTTCTTCTTCATGTGTCATGCCCTCCAAGGGCGTTGACGACCAATTTCATTATTTGAATTTTATCTGCAGCTTTTCGAAATAGGGATCTTGTACTTTGTCCAAACCATTGGCGAAGGTTCTTGAGCCATGATGTTCTGCGGTGGCCTGGACTGCGCGTACCTTGTATTTTACCCTGTATTATTGTCTGCTGTAACCTGTACTTATCATTTCGGATAACATGACCAAGGTATTCCAGTTTTCTTCTCTTTATTGTGTTGAGAACTTCTGTTTGCTTATTGACTCTTTGCAAAACCTCGACGTCAGTAATTCGATCCACCCAAGAAATTCTCAGCACTCTACGGTAAGTCCACATCTCAAAAGCCTCCACCTTCTTACACATAGTCTCCGTAAGTATCCAAGCCTCGACGCCGTAGTACAGGATACTAAACACATAGCAACTTAACAATCTGATTCTGAGGGGGATTTCCAAGTGCCTGTTGTTCAGCAATTTCTTCATTTTGGTGAAAGCTCCTCTTGCCTGTTCGATGCGGCTTCTAATTTCCGATGTCATGTACCATTTGTCGTTTACGTTACAGCCAAGGTACTTATAGTAGTTGACGCGTTCCACCACCTCATTTCCAACTCTTAGATTCAGCTGGTTATTTACGCTGGTTTTATTTACGACGAGCCATTTTGTCTTATTAACGATGAGTTTAAGACCCATGGACAAGCTGTGCTCTGTAACGGTTGTCGTTAGTTCTTGTAGGTCTTCTATGTTCGTAGCCAATAGAACGGTGTCGTCGGCATACCTCAGGTTATTAATCACTATGCCTCCTACGATTACTCCTATGTTCTTGCCATCCAATGCTTCTCGAAATATTTTTTCTGCATAAAGGTTAAAAAGTAATGGCGAGAGAACACAGCCTTGTCGCACCCCTCTTTGAATCATGACCTCTTCTGACAGTTCTTTGTTCACTAACACCGCTGCTGTATGGTTCCAATACAGGTTGGCTATAATGCGGATATCTTGCCCGTCTAATCCTAGTTCTTTAAGTATATCTACTACTTTATTATGGTTTACGGTGTCAAATGCTTTTTCATAGTCTAAAAAGCAGGCAAAAACATCCACATTAACATCAAGGCATCGTTGTACCAGAACTTGTACATTGAAAAGTGCCTCCCTTGTGCCGAACTCATTCCGAAAGCCAAACTGCGACTCGCTGATCGACTCTTCACATTTGCGGTAAATACGATTATGGATGATCTTCAGAAATAGTTTCAATACTTGACTCATGAGACTGATGGTCCTATAATCTTTACATTGTTTCGAATTTGATTTCTTTGGTAAGGTGATGAAAGTTGATTTTAACCAATCTCTTGGTATTGCACCTGTTCTATATACATTATTAAATAGGTCTACTATTATTGAGAGAGAACTATCATCTTTAAGGATCTTAAACATTTCTGCGTGTATTTCATCTGGGCCAGGTGCCTTCCCATTCTTTATTCTCGCAATAACATGTTCGACTTCTGATCTTGTTATGTCACTTCCGTCATTTCCGAGTAGTTCGATATTATAGGGTTCATGTCTGTTGTCCTTAAAAAGAGTCTTTATGTATCTATTCCACTCTTTTAGTTTATCCTCTGTTGATGTTAATATAGTGTTTTGCTCATCCATTAGCATTTGGGATCTTATAGGCTTGTGGTTACCAGCGACCTGCTTCACTTTTTTGTGCAAGTTAAAGGAGTCATGCTTTATTTCAAGAGCTTCAATTTCAGCGCATTGCGCAGACAACCACACCTCTTTTGCTGATCTTATTTTCGATCTGATTTCTCGTTGGGTTTCTTTATATCTTAGTGCGCATTTGTTTTTGTATGCTCTTCTGGAATCCATTAGTAATAGTATCTCTTCGGTCATCCATGCTTGTTTTTTCGGCCTTTCGCTTGGTCTTAGATACCTTTCTCCTACTTCTATTACTGTGGTTTTCAGCTGTTTCCACGTGTGTTCTATGTCTGCATTTTCTGTTGTATTACTCCATGTTGTTAGTTTCTCGGTTATTTCATTCCTAACCTTTGAGCGTATGATCTGATCTTTTAGCCTTTGTGTGTCTATACGGAGTACTTTTTGCGTTCTAACACATTTTTTCAGTGTTAGATTTATAGATGCCGTTAGTAGGTTATGATCTGTATGTACATCGGCACCGGGATATGTTTTGGCGTTTTTTATTGCATTTCTGAATCTACTATTAATCATGATAAAATCTATTTGGTTTCTTACACATCTGTCTGCATTAGACGTCCACGTATACAGGCGCCTTGGATGATGTTTGAAAATGTGTTTGCGATGACGTAATTTTCATCCAAGCAGAATTGAACCAGTCTGTTTCCACGGTCGTTTGGGTTTCCCAGTCCGTAATCGCCTACAATACGTTCTCGTCTTCCCTTTCCCACCTTGGCATTAAAATCACCCATAATTATGTTTATTTCATGCGGTTTAACTGTATCAGTTGCCCTTTTTAGATCGTTGTAGAACAACTCGGTAACATCATCTGGTGCATCTCCTGTGGATGCATATACTTGAATTATATTGCACGCTATTGGTCTTGTTTCTATTTGCACTATAATTACACGATCAGATATGTTTATGACGTTCTTTCCCGCCTTATTTAAAGTTTGACTGACGATTATGCCTACTCCATTCCAATGTTTAGAGTCGTCGTTCCCGGAATAGTAGATAGTGTATCCCTCGACTTGACATTCGCCAGACCCTCTCCATCGCATTTCACTTACTCCGATGATGTCTATTTTTAGTCTGTCTATTTCCCTTAATAGGTTTTGAGTTTTTCCACTTTCGAACAAGCTACGCACATTCCAGGTACCGATACTTTTAATTGTTGACATTTTCCTGGTTTCTGGAGTTTTTTTGCTTTGTGTGTATTGCACTTGCCATGTAAGGATTTCGCCGGATGACGACCCGAGAGGCCTTACACTTTTCTTCTTTTGCGATGTTTCCTCTCTTGCCGGATCTTGGACTCCCAGATCCATGATCGGTACGGTTTTCCGTTACTATTGTATTCATGTAATTGGGTCTACTAGGAATATCCCGAAGGATCTTTAATGTGGTGGTTTTCCGTTGCCTACCATATCCTCGTGCCGTTGATCTGTTTTGATTCATCCGCCTTTAGGAACCTTTTCTTGTCCCAAGGATACGGGGGTACCCTTACTCTTGCCAGCTTCTCCACCCGTAGCTGTTGGCTAGCAAGAGATTATCTGCTTATTCCGGCAGAGATTCGGTCGACAGAGCCTCGTTGGTTTTCTAGCAGGGTGCACCGCGAGCAGGTGAGGTTGTCATTTGGGTAGCCTTTTGTCACCACCCCTTGCACCCCCATGTTACAAGAAACGTAATAGTAAACTATGTTACAAGAACGATTAACTAATTTATCAATGATGTGCATAGAAAGTGATATTCTTAAAAAATAGACTTTGAAGATAAAATAGAAGATTTTGCACTACAGAAATCCCGAAAGAAACTATGGTAATCGTAACTATTTAAAACCAGCAGCATATTTATCTAATTAATAACATGTGTATAAATGATTTGTACTAATTAATATAAGTATCCATAATAAATATAAGATCACAGCAGAAAAATGTTTTGGTCATACACTCTTTTTAATTTCCAACAGGGCCCCAAGTGGGCCCTTGGGCCCACAAGAGGGTTTTGTGAGAGCTTCCCTCAAACAACTCTTTAAAAAACTTGTAAACCGTAATTAACTTAACTGTTCTAAACGTATTTATTAAAAAAATTCCGCAATATTCTTAAAACAAACTGGATAATATAATAATTTTGAAATAACTCACCTAAAATGATAAGCAATTACTAGCACATAAAAAAATGTGCAATTTATTTTTAACAAATAGGTAGCCAACGGGTTAGAACGTAAATATTTATTATATAAATATTAATAAGAAAAACGTATTAATTTCACCAGATAAAATTCCTTTATCTGGGGTGTAAGGTTTAGTGTTGTAGAGGTAGTACCTTTCACCAAATACGGTCGTAACTAACGTCTATGATGGAAGTTAGTAGGCGGTGACTGGACCTCACAAGACTACCAATTCTCACTTGTGGCTCCCCGTGCCACACCCCGGGCAACTGCATCGACCTGCAGGCTAAACCAAGTGAGGATAGTCAGTTATGACGAACCGAGTAGCGTCTAACCCAGAATGGGCGACTACAAACAGCGTCTGTTCCCAGATTGGGCGGCTGAAATCAAATCAAGGAAGGCAACGGGAAACCACCTTGATCATCTTTTCCCAGGAAACCACTATGGCGAGAAACATAAATAAGACGGCCCCTAGTCCCGGGAAGCCCTTAAATGGGCAAGGGGTGCTAAGAATCCCCCGGCTCAAAGTAGTGAAATCAAAGTTGCGTATCTGTACATGGAACGTGAGAACCCTGTTTCAAGCTGGAAAGCTCGATAATTTGGTTCAGGAGATGAAGAGAATGAACATACACATAATGGGTATAAGCGAACACCGTTGGCCAGGCTGCGGATCATGCCAACATGAGCACGGCACTCTATATTACTCAGGTAGTGATGATAACGACCAAAACCATCGAGGCGGCGTTGGCATCTTTGTTCCTCAGAATACACAAAATATGTCAAGAATTTTGTAGCAATATCCAACCGGATATGCTTACTGCAAATGGCCTGCAAACCATTCAATATCAATTTTATTCAGGTTTATGCTCCAACTGCTGAGAAGAGGTATGACATGGAAGTGGAAAATTTATATGAGCTAATTGATTCCACATTGAAGACTTTAAAGAGCGATAGTGTAAGGACAACGCAAAGATATAGTTGGTACTTTTGGGCTTGGTAGCTCCAACGAGAGAGGCGACAGACTCTACGAGTTTTGTCAGGACTCAGGGATGATAATTGCTAACACGTTTTTCGATCTACCCAAACGAAGACTTTATACTTGGCAAGCCCCACACAGTGAACTAAATAACTCAGCACCAATTAGAAATCAGATCGACTACCTACTGATAAATAGGCGTTTTAAAAATATAATAAAAAATGCCAAAACTCACCCTGGGGCTGACATTGGCTCGGATCATAATCCCCTTGTGGCTGAACTGTCGTTAAACCTAAAAGCTAAAAAGCAAACACACCCAGCTAGAGCAGTTGATATAACGAGGCTAAATAACCCTGAAGTCAGACACATTGTTGCCGAAGAAATAAATAACAAGTTAACAAGTTTGCAGGAGAACCAGCTCCAAGATATAGAGACTCTTTGGAATAACTTCAAGAATATCATTGTGGACACGTGTAAATTACATCTCCGCGTAACTTTTAAACCCAAAAACAAGTGGATGACAGATCACAATCTAACCCTTATGGAGCAGCGAAGACTGGCAAAGAACAGACCCGACAAATATAAAATAATACAAAAGGTCATAAGATGGGAGATCAAAGAAGCCAAGCAGAAATGGATGAAACGGGAATGTGCAGAAATAGAAGACCTCTGCTCCAAACATGATACTTTTAATATGTACAGAAAAGTAAAGGAAGTAGCTGGAATCCACAGGAAGAGAACGACTATGTCACTTACAAATGATAGTAATCAACTAATTTTGGAGGAACAAGAACTAAAAAACACATGGACAAGTTATATAGAGGCCAACTTCAAAGATCATAGAGCTGATGCGGTATATGTGCATGTGGGCATGGGACCAACTATTCTTAAATCTGAGGTGATACATGCATTCTCTATAGCAAAAAATAGGAAAGCATCTGGCCCTGACAACATTCCGACCGAAGCTCTAAAGCTCATTACAGAGGAAAATATTGGCTTGGTAGTTAAACTGTTTAATAGTATCTATGAGACAGGTGAAATTCCATCTGACTGGTTATCATCAACCTTTATTGCTCTACCAAAAAAACATCAGCCAAAAAAATGTGGTGATTATCGCTTAATCAGCCTCATGTCCCACATGCTCAAAGCATTCCTACGGATCATTCACGCACGCATCCGACGTAGATGTGAGGAAGATCTTGATGATTCTCAATTTGGCTTCAGAAACGCTTTCGGAACGCGTGAAGCACTTTTCGGTATGAACCTTCTCCTCCAAAAATGTCGCGATCAGCGAAAAGATGTTTTTGCATGCTTTATCGATTACGAAAAAGCCTTTGACCGCATACTGCACGATAAACTTATAGATATACTACATGGGGTTGGAATAGATGATAGAGATATCCGCATAATTAAAAATCTATACTGGAATCAAACGGCACAGGTAAAAATAGGCAATATTAAAACAGACCGTATTGAGATACAACGTGGAGTAAGGCAGGGTTGCATACTGTCGCCCTTACTCTTCAACCTATACTCTGATAGAATATTTAAGGAAGCATTGGAAGCAATATCACACCTCGGCATCAAAATAAATGGAGAGCCAATAACAACAATCAGGTATGCTGATGATACAGTGATTTTAGCAAACACAATCGAGGGACTACAGTTGCTTACAAACAAAATCGGTGACGTGGGAGAGACACAAGGTCTAAAAATCAATATAGGAAAGACCAAATTTATGATATTCAGCAGGCAACCGCACAATGGCACTACTCTAGAACTTAATGGAAGCCAAATTGAACGTGTCTCTAAGTTCAAATACCTTGGTAGTATTATTACAGAGGATCTAAACCCGGACTGCGAGATAAAGTGCCGAATAGAGATTGCTCGGGCAACTTTTAATAATATGAGATCCTTTCTTTGCAATGACAACCTGAATCTGAAGCTAAGACAACGCATGGTTGAATGCTATGTATGGTCGGTATTGCTGTACGGAGTAGAGACGTGGACTCTGAAGGCCAGGACGATGAACCAACTGGAGGCATTCGAAATGTGGCTTCACAGAAGAATGCTTCGTATTCCGTGGACACAACATGTTACAAACGAGAATGTACTACGAAGAGCAAACAACGAAAGGCAACTTTTGACGACCGTAAAATGCCGAAAGACGTCATATCTTGGACATATTTTGAGAGGTGATAAATATCGTCTATTACAGCTCATACTAAAGGGCAAGATTGAGGGGCGCCGTGGAGTTGGAAGAAAGCGACAGTCGTAGCTCAGAAATATACGGGACTGGACCGGCAAAAGAAGGGCTGGTGAACTCTTTCGCTTGGCGGAGGACCGTACAGCTTTTGCCATGGTGATCGCCAACGGCAGGGAGACCGGACAAGGCACATGAAAGAAGAAGAAGAAAATTCCTTTGCAAAACTTAAACCATTTATAGTATCCATTAAAAAAATATATAATTTCAATAAACTATGGATATATATATATATATATATATATATATATATATATATATATATATATATAAAGCGGGGGTTCTACAGCTTCTGCCGCATCCCGCATTTCGATCGCCAAACTCTCTTGTCTCTCCATAAATCCTCCTGGATTGCTCTCTGGATCTCTCATCGTTTGCACAATTCTGCTTATCCAAGTAGTTGTTGGTCTTCCACGTTTTCTCTTGTTTTCTGGGATGTATTCTAAAGCCCGTTTGGGCCATCTCTTCTCGTTCATGGGTTGCACGTGCCCATACGATATTAACTGTCTAGTTTCTATTCTTTTTGAGGTTTTATGAATTCTATTTGTTCTCCGTCTGATTTCATTATTTGGAATGTGCTCTCTCCTTGATATGCGACAGGCCCTTCTTAGGTAGTCCATCTCAACACAGTCTATCTTTCCTTTTGTCTTTTCTGCCATTTGCCAGCATTCTGCCCCATACGTTAGGATAGGCTCTACAACTGCTGTGAAGATTGTCATCTTAGTTTTTAAACTAATTTAGTTGGAACAAAGTAACATTGAGGATATGTATCGTTCTCTGACCCTGTAGCGCTTTGTGTTTTATGTCATGTTCTGAAGATTCTTTGTTCGAGATTAGGCTTCCCAAATATTTATATTCTTCGCACTTTTTTATTTTTCGCAATTCTAAATCTTGATCCTCGTCCCCTCTCCTACTCGGATATACTCAGGTTTTGTCATATTTATGCTCATACCCCATTTTTAGGGTTCCGTTGTTATCAACAACGAACCCTTATAGGTTCGAACTGTCCGTCCGTCCGAAGTTTAGCTCAGAGACTATTAGAAATATAAAGCTGAAATTTGGCATGGATATACAAATTAGTCAGGCCGACAAAGTGGTAAAATAAAATCTTGAATTTTTTTTTTTTAGGGTACCTCCTTTACCCTAAAGAAGTAGTTACGTTTTTTTTTCTCGGCTACCCAATGGTGTAGGGCAGTGCTCTTCAACCTTTGTAATCCCGCGGAACCCTTTTTTGAGAATTTTTTTTATGGAACCCTCTTTTTAGTAGAACTTTGTTTAAGGGGGGGAATCGCATTACATGCTATGAACAATATTAGTCATGAACAGTATTAGTATAAAACTTTTGGGTAGTTACGTGTTAACGCCATCACCGCTATATATTGGATCGAGAGTTCGCGATGCCGCGCGTATGTTGTCTTGATTTATCTGTCCGCTTCGCGCCGGGCAACCTAACCTAACCGGGGCAACCTGATCAACCCAACTTGGGAAAGAAAAAACTTATTGTAAAATGATCGGCAAAAATTCTGCACACCAAAACACTAACACAAACGGCATACGTCTGATTGACATATGCCAACAATTCAATCTCAAAGTTATGTCTACCCACTTCAGAAAATCCATACAAAAACAGAAAACATGGCGATCCCCGAATCACCATATTGGTGAATACCAGATCGATCACGTTGCCATCACGTACATCCACTACAGAATCATTCACGACATTCAAGTCCGAAGAGGTGCGAACATCGATTCAGACCACTACCTCGCCCGAGTTAAGGTAAAATTCTCTCCGACGAGAGTGCACCAAAATACACCGCACATCCAAAAGTTTGACACATCAAAAATTCAAGAAACAAAAATCACAGAAGAATGGGAAAAAGATCCGACAAATAACTGGACCGACTTCTGCAACAAAATAATCATAAAATCCAAGGAATTAATCCCACTTAAGAAAAAGGCAAAACACCCATGGTGGGATTCAAACTGCGATCAAGCCATCATCAATCGCCGACTCGCCTTTCAAAAATACAACAGCATCAAATCGCCGGTAACCCTACAACACTTTCTCGACATCCGCAAAGTGACAAACAGAACCATCAGGAAAACCAAACGCCAATACATAACAGAACAGCTCACATCAATTGAGGATAACTTTAGAAACTACCACAGTAAAAATTTCTATAGAGCTTTTGCAAATAAAATTAAAGGTTACTCACCTCAAAATTTGACCTTCAAGAAAAAATATGGAAAACTTGCACTCACCAAACAAGAAAACTGCGAATAACTGTCGAACTACTTTTCCTAGCTCTTTAATTGCCCCGAACCATCCGATCGATTCCCACACACATCTTCAATAAACATGAAACCTGACGCTGATCCACCGACACTAAAAGAAATCCGACACCGTATCACAAAACTGAAGAATGGAAAGATATCAGTAGAAGATGGAATAACCGCAGAATTACTGAAAAATCTTGGACCACGATAGTTACAGGAAATCACAAACATAATTCAGGAAATTTGGAGAAGTGAAGAACTCCCACATGATTAGAAATGCGCACTCATCCACCCACTCCAAAAAAAGAAGACAAATCTGATGTGAATAACTACAGAGGAATCTCCCTCCTTTCCGTTCCCTACAAAATCTTATCCGCTTGCCTCTTACAACGCACACAAGAACAATTCAAACCCCGAATTGGGGAATATCAAGCAGGTTTCAGACCACACAGATCATGCGCCGAGCAAATTTTCAACCTGAAATCTCCCTCCTTTCCGTGAAAGGAGGAATCTCCCTCCTTTCCGTTCCCTACAAAATCTTATCCGCTTGCCTCTTACAACGCACACAAGAACAATTCAAACCCCGAATTGGGAAATATCAAGCAGGTTTCAGACCACACAGATCATGCGCCGAGCAAATTTTCAACCTGAAATCTCCCTCCTTTCCGTGAAAGGAGGAATCTCCCTCCTTTCCGTTCCCTACAAAATCTTATCCGCTTGCCTCTTACAACGCACACAAGAACAATTCAAACCCCGAATTGGGGAATATCAAGCAGGTTTCAGACCACACAGATCATGCGCCGAGCAAATTTTCAACCTGAAATCTCCCTCCTTTCCGTGAAAGGAGGAATCTCCCTCCTTTCCGTTCCCTACAAAATCTTATCCGCTTGCCTCTTACAACGCACACAAGAACAATTCAAACCCCGAATTGGGGAATATCAAGCAGGTTTCAGACCACACAGATCATGCGCCGAGCAAATTTTCAACCTGAAATCTCCCTCCTTTCCGTGAAAGGAGGAATCTCCCTCCTTTCCGTTCCCTACAAAATCTTATCCGCTTGCCTCTTACAACGCACACAAGAACAATTCAAACCCCGAATTGGGAAATATCAAGCAGGTTTCAGACCACACAGATCATGCGCCGAGCAAATTTTCAACCTGAAATCTATACTAAAAATTCGAGCTACACGAAATCTCCCAACCATCTGCACATTTATTGACTTTAGGAAACCTTATGACTCCATCGACCGAAAATCCCTGTTTAATATACTCGAAGAAAACAATCTGTATCCGAAAACACAACGGCTCATCCAACAAACACTAACAAACATAACTTCCAAAATCAAATTCAACGGAGAAATCTCAAAACCTTTCCCCATCAAGACTGGTGTCCGGCAGGGCGATAGCCTCTCTCCGTTACTCTTCAACATCGTTTTAGATAAAGTTATCAAAACATGGGAAAAAGAACTGGAAAATCGAAAAATTTGGAGACCCATAAGACTAGGAAAACAACTGGATAACATCAACGTCACATGCCTAGGCTTGTGATCCTTTCCGAAAATGAACAAACAGCAATCCATCAGATCGAAGTCCTAAAATAATGTGCTGAGAAAGCTGGACTACAAATTTCCTTTTCGAAAACCGAATTCGTGGCCACAAAACACATCAAAAAATAAATAGTATATTACGTAATGAGAGTTGTAAGAAGCATATTACGTACGAGCGGAACAATTACGCGCGACTCGCGTAGCGGGGAGCGCGTAATTCCGCGAGTACGTAATTGCCTTACAACTCGAATTAAGTACTACACTTTATCTACGACCACACTAATTTTTTTCTATTTAATATGAAAATTATGTTTGATGTAACTGATATAGTGATTCATCGATATAGGCAACATAATGACTGCGTACATTACGTCAGTGTCAAATGAAATAATTTATATTTACTTAATAATTTATAATCTTTGTATAATTTCATTAATACCTATTAATACCTACTGTGTTGTAGCAGTATCGTTTTGATTTTGCATGGAGCAGTCTATATAGCCTTCTGCTACTGCACACGAACGCCAGCTACCATGCCTTTTTAGTTACAATAAATCACCACCGGAATCCACAAGAATGGTGGCTGACGAACGTCTGTAACAATGTCCTGTATAAAGAAAGATTTGCTTCCGGCAAATGAAGATAATTGGCTAGTTTTTGGCTAATTGGCTAATTTGTTTAGGAATAGAGCCAATTTTATTTATTCCATTGCTTAGTGCATTTCTCATTTTGATAATTTAGAAAAAAAAGGCTGAGTTTTGTCCATATTTTGTGGGCGTAGGTTAATATATTTTTTACAGGTTTGGTAAAATTCTTTCGGTAGCACAAAAGATCTTTGAGTTTTTGTTTTGGAATCAGTAATTTTAATGATCAGAGATGTTCCGGTGTCTTCTATATGGCAGGGTTTGACATTTCGTAGTTCTTGTTTTCTGCAGGCACCACTAATGCCAATGATAAGAATAATCTAAAATTATATAAAAAAATATGTCGTTATGCCCATTAGAGAGCATTATAAGATAAAAAAGTGATGAATACCTTCATCAATAAATATTTGTTTTCCGGCGAATTATTGAGGAAACTTTTTAATTTCTTGAATGGTTAAAATTTTTGATTTGTTGCTTTTAAATCCATCAGATTTTCTCTTTAATAAAGCTATTAACTTTGAATGTTTTGAAATGTCGATGTCGTGCTTTATATTAATTGATGTCCGAACCATTCAATTAATTGCCCAAAGTGAAGATGGTTTCATTGTTTGAGATAACTCATCAAAGTATAATAAAACATTTTCTGAAAAGGATTTAACTTTATGCTTCATTCTCCGGTCCATAAATTTTCTATATGCATCCTCGTATCAATCCCGAGATTTAATCCGTAGCAAATTATGGGCAGCTTGTTTCGCTTTTTCAACAATTTCGGGCGGAGTAGCATTTTCTATTTCGCTATCACTGGACATCACTGGACTTTAATTTTTATAATTGAAAAAAAAATAGTGTTTATGTATTAGTTTGACGTTTAATTTTTTTTTACAAATAACGGAATGTATTGGGTTGCCTATATTAATGATAGTAGCAGCTCTCAACCAATCAACGAATTGTAAACCAAGCGCACTAGTGTGTTATTGAATCATTAAATAACATTAATCGCGGACTGTTACATACGTGTGTTGTAAGATGTATTTACATAATCCACGAACTGTACAATATTGGGCAATTATAATAGTGGTCGTAGATAAATGTAATTACAAAATACGGTACGATAAACATGATAACCTTGTTTATCAAATACTTGGGCGAAATTATTGAACCTACAGGAACATAAAGATTAGCACAAAAAGCACGTGAACTCAAAATGCGGAAAGCATATGGAAAAGTTGCAAGCGACTATAATAAAAAATGCATAAATATTAGCACAAAAATCCGAAACTACACGACTGTTATCAAACCCGAAATACTCAACGCCAGCGAGACAATCAAAAAATTTAAATAATCTTCATCATACTTTCGTATTTTTCGACTGGTAGATCCTGATTTATTGTTTCCTTGAATATTATCCGTCAGCTCCAATGTTGGCGAAAAACTGGTGGAATTTTCAATAGAGCAAGAAGCTTGTTCTTTGGATTTTGATTTCAATTTCCCAGTTTGAAGCCAATTCTGCATTGGTTTTCTAAAGGATTTTAGGATCTCAACTCAATTTATTATAAAATAATTAAATTACTATCGTTTGCCTTTGTAAGAATTTAACAATAAATCTACTACACCAGATATTTGAAATTATTTATAAGAGCAACGTGAGTCCTCCGCGTCCAATATATGCGACTGAGCAAATGTATAGTTACAAATTGAAACTTCAATCGACACACGTGTTCCAGAGAACGCCGCAACGCATCGTCTCTACTTGTAAACTTATTTTTTTAGCATTGATTCGCGGAACCCCTGAATGTTTTAGTGGAACCCTAGGGTTCCATGGAACACCGGTTGAAGAACACTGGTGTAGGGTATCGTTGGATAGGTCTTTAAAAAATATTACAGGTTTGTGAAAATAATATTTCGATTAAGAAATCCGTTTGTGAAAAATTAAGCTTTAAAGTGCTAATTTTTGTTGGAGTCAAGTGTGTCGCCCCTACTGCCAGCTAAATGGCTGTTTCTGGATATGTGAAAAAATTCACAATAGTAGCATATATAACGAATTTAAAAGGAAAAGTATCACGGATAAGTAGGCTTTATTAGTTTACGAGTAATAGTGAACCAACTTATAAAATGTAACAAATCGAGCGGCAGCCGCGTCATTTAAACAATATATTATTGGTTATGTTGAACGTCAAGCTCGACAACATCAATGTCAGCTGATTAATTTATTGGTTATGAAATTTTATAGACATTTGAGTCTTAAGTCATAAGAGTAAGAATAGAGTCTACGGAACCCTGCATTGCGCGTGGCCCGACACAGTCGTTTTTTCGTATTCTTCATGCAGTTTCCTAAGCATGTAATCTGCATCTTCTTCGCAGCCAGCTATTATTACCTGGTCATCTGCGAAGAACAGAGTCGTCAAACAGTGATCATTGATGAACCCATTCCTGACCATTTCTGTCTCCACTTGCACAGTGCTTCTTGGATGTATATTTTGAACAGGGTGGGAAAAAGATAGCACCCTTGCTTTAAACCCTTCGTGACATTAAATGGTTTTCAAAGAGTATTTCCTGTCTTACCTCGCGGCTTCTTGTAAATATTCTGCAATGCTCTTATAGGATACTTTTTACTAAGGTCTGTCTTTGTCAAAACCTTAAATAAAAGTTTAAGTGGAACAGTATCGTACGCCTTTTCCAGGTGTATACAAACGAGATGTGTTGAGAGGTTTCGAGCTGTCCGTTTTTCTATCAGTTGTTGAAGGGTAAAGATATTGTCATTGCAGGATTTTCCCGCTTGATAACCACCCTGTTATTCTATTTCCGTATATTGAGCTTCAATTCTTTTCTTTAGTATACGAGCATACAACCGTCCCAATGAGCTGGTTACAATGATTCCTCTGTAATTTCCACACTCTGTCCTATCTCCTATTTTATATATCGAGCTAATGTAGGCCATATTCCATTCTCTCGGAATATCTTGGCCTTCAAACAGGCACTTATTAAAAATCTCTGCCTCCAATAGAGAATCTGTCCCATATTTCACCAACTCGATGGGAATGTTTCCCGGCCCTGAGGCTTTTCCGTTCTTCATTTAATTTAGCCCTTTTCTTATTTCTTCCTTATTTATTTCATGAACGTCTATGTTATCTACCTCCGTGGTACCTTCTAGCTCCTCCAAAAATCGAGTTCGTTTTTCAGTCAGTAGTGTTTTATAGTGCTCTTCCCATTTTTTATTTTGTATCAGGTTAATATTTCTTTCGTCTTTCCTCTCCTTTCTAAGGTTTTTTATAAATTTCCAAGCCTGACTGACTCTTGTTCCTCCTAAGTACCTTTCCACCTCTTCACATTTTTGCTCCCACATTTCGATTTTTCTTCTGGTAACTAATCTCTTTGTTTCTCTGTTTAGTCTAATGACTTTCATGTCTTCTGTGTCTTTTGTGGTAAGCCATGTTTGGTACGCTTTCTTCTTATCGTTCACTGCTCTTTTTATTTATTTACACCACCAGTCGGGATTTTCATGCTGGGCTGTTTCCTTAAACCCTAGAGCTTCTTTGGCAGCCTATTGAACGCACTCTTTAACATTCTGATATAGTACCTCAGCTGTTTCCCTTCTATTTAAGCATGTTAGTTTTGATGCTAGTCTTAGCTGGTAAAGAAACTGTACTGATTCTTGTTTTAGGCTATCGATGTTAAATTTTATATTTTTTAGTTCGGAAACTTCCTCGTCCTTCGTCTCGTTCTGGTTGCTTGTACTTCTGTAGTGTATGACAATCTTTGCTACCACCATATAATGATCAGATCCGTATTTAGCGCTACGATAGATCCTCACGTCATTCGTTTGAAGTCTTGTATTTTGAGGTTGGATAAAATAGTCAATTATGGATCTTAGTTTTTTCTTTGGTTGTTCCCATGTGTACTTATGATTGTCCTTGTGGTGATAAAAACCGTTCATTATTCTTAGGTTCAGGCTTTGGCATAATTCTATAAGTCGTTCCCCGTTGTTGTTTATGCGTTCTTCGCCATATCTTCCCAGGACCGCATCTTCCTCTTTTCTGCCTACCCGGGCATTAAAATCTCCGCAAAGACATATTTATTTGGAGTGACTTACATTAATCAGGACATCCCTTAATCTGTCATGGAACTCGTCTTTAACTTTGACGTCCGCATCGTCGCTTAGAGCGTATGCTCCTATAATGACAAACGTTGCACCGTTTCTTTCTAATTCTATCGTAATAATCTGCTCATCTATGTCTTCCCATCTCTTTATGTATTTCTTTAGCGTTTTATGTAAGGCTACTCCACTACTCCACTATAAAAGTGGATATAGTCACCTTTTGTTTCATTTCCTTTTCCTTTTTTCTTGGTTTCGGTGAGAACACATATATCATCTTTTGTCGCTTAAGGACGTTCCCAAGCAGCAGTCGTGCCGCTTTATAAAATATAGTTGAGGTGCAGTGTTCCTTTGGGTGCCGCTTATCTGCGTAGATGTTCTAAAATACTTTCGTTGCGTCGTTTCTCCGATCCGACAACATGGCATTCTAGCTCTATATTTTTATGTTGTTGACATGCGTAGCGTTTCGATATTTTGAAAAAAAAAATGGATATTGCAAATAATATATTAATGATGATCTCTCGATTGAAGAATGGCAGATTTGTTAAAAAAAAGACAAGTGATGCAATAGCTAAATCTCTCGCGGGTATGTCTGAGGCTAAAAAAACAATCCATAAAATTTCAATCCATACTGAATGAAACAGCGCAATGTGAAATCCCCGATGAGAATTGTATTGTTTGTATGAGGGAATTAGCTAAGTACCTCAAATGTACAAGCTGCAAAAGTCTCTTAGACATAGAAAAATTAAGAGATTTCAGAAGAATAGGACTTCATATTGATTTCAAAATAACATGTGAAACTTGTGCTAAATGTAATTTAGTTAATACTGGACTAACCACTAATAAAGTTTCTGATATTAACTTATCCGTAATTCTAGGTTAATTTGTATTATTGGACTTAAATTTTTGAATAATGAAATCAAATAATAAATATAATTATTGATAAAGTTTTTGTTATTGCGAGTTTGGTATTATTTAAATATATGTAGGTATACACTAACGCAAGGGTCGGAATACGCGGCCCGCGGGTCGCGCATTGCCGACTTTTGCCGATTTTAATGTTATTTGTATTAAATAAAATAAGTAGTTTTTTGTATATTTGGAGTTTTATTTTCTTTTATAAGAAGTGTCTCCACTTTTGATTTCCGATGTTATAATAGCATGTCAGTAAAATTGTTACTATTTTTTCTTCCTTCTTTTATATTGATATAATATTTATACTATTATATTAAATGTATTATATTTATACCTATTCGATTAAAAAAAAACTATTTAAGCGACATATTACATTACAAAACATCTGACTGTGCCTGCTGAAAATGACCCTCCGTCAGAAAAAAGTTGCCGACCCCTGCTCTAACGTATCGAAATTGTAATAATAGTTATTATTTTCATGCTCCAGGAGCTATACATGCTGGTGTAGGAAATACTGGCTTGAATAAAATTTTTGCTTGTGCTAATTTACCTCGAATAAGTGATTACGTTTATAAAAAGTATGAGGATATACTTGGTAAAGCAATTGAATCAGAAGCAAGGGAAAGTTGCAAGCGTAAATTAGAAAAAGATAATTGAAAAGTTTTGTATAATTTTTATAATTTTCATTTCAGACCTGCGGAAATTACCAAAGATATTTTCCCTCAGTTAGACATCCTTACTCTTTCTTCAAATAATAATGATTGTTTATTCGATAATGCATTAGGTGAAATAATTAATATCATAGTTTCATTTGATATGGGTTGGTCAAAACGAGGCAATGGACGCAGCTACGATAGCTTGAACGGCTATAGCACAATTATAGGTTTTTTATCCGGAGAAATTTTAGATTATGCGACAAGAAACCGAAAATGCAAGAAATGCGATATGGGACATGCAAAAGAAGACCATGACTGCCGATTGAACTTCCATGGAAGTGCTAAGGCTACGGAAGCTGACGCGGGGGTTCAACTTGTTTATCCTAGCAACATCCTGAAAGAAGCTGGGTTACAAGTACTAGTCATTATAGGAGATGAGGATAGCTCTATGATTGCTGCAGTACGAGCAGATAATCCTACAGTAAGATTTCATAAATTAGCTGATAAAAATCACTTATCGAAGAACTTTGCTGGTGAATTATATAAAATGAGGGATAGATTTAAAGAATTAAGTAAAAAAGATGTTATTCCTCATATAAAAAAAATGCTTCTCCTACGCTGTGTCACAAAATAAGGGAAATTCTCGAAATTTAGCGGTAAATTTAATTCAAATACCTGATCACATTTTTAGTAGACATGACAATTGTGGTAATTGGTGCAATCCAAACAAAAACACACACTGAACTTATGTGATGAAGCTTTGTATGAATAATTAGTATGCTTATTTCAGAAATACGCATCAAATTCTCATAAATTTTCCATTGCAGCTTCAAGTCAAAGTAACGAAAGTTTTAATAATATTGTGGCAAATAAAGCCCACAAAAATAAATGTCTAAGTACAAGTAGTGCTTGTGATATTAGAGTAGCTGAAGCTGTTTTGTACTAAAAATGACGGTGAAGCAAGTAGTTTAAATACTTATTAAAAAAAGATTAAATATTTCTATTGGATCCCGCACAGTCGATTATGTTCATCGTAGTGATTTGAAGTGTAAAAAGCGAGCATTAGTAAGAAAAAAAAAGGGAGCTGTTGAGGAAAAATACCGAAAGACATGAAGGTATTACTTATCAAAGTAATTGTGGAATGAACAAATTAATTAATTCCATACCAAATGACTGCGATAATTACAATAATAGTATTACACTACAAGATAATACAAAAGTTGTGTATTTTGACATCGAAACCACGGGATTTGCTGCAAATGCGCATATTTTACAAGTTGCAGCTATCTGTGATTGTAAAATTTTTAACATCTACGTAAATACTACGACCAAGATTTCGCCATCAGCAAACGCTGTAAACTCAACTTTACCAGAAACATGGAAACTATAAAGATAAAAAAGTTGAAACCCACAAAATTTCCAATGCTTTGGAATCTTTCGAACAATTTTTATTTAATTTATGCAATGGACAAAAAAATTGTTTGTTAGTTGCTCATAATGCCCGGTTTGACGTTCCACGCCTTTTACGAGCTATAACGAATGCAAAAGTACCTAGAATTTTGGATTTGATTTCAGTGTTTGCGGATACTTTGACTTTATTCCGAACCGTCTTTGTTGATAGAAAATGTGCTGGTCAATTTAAATTAGAAACTTTAAGTAATGATTTTTTAGAACCTAGTGATGATAATCAGCAATTTCACGATGCCGTTTATGATGTTGTGATACTACAAAATTTGATAAACAAATTAAAATTACAAAGTAATTTATTAAATTCGTACAAACGAAGTGATTATTATTTACAAGAATTATCTATGTCAGATAAAATTAGAGTAAATTTACGAATGTTGGCTGAATTAAAAGATATTATTTCTATCAACATGTGCAAAAAACTATCTCTAAATGATATTTCATGTGATAATTTAAAAAAGATATATTATGAAAAAGGTGAAAATGCTATTGTTAAATTATTTTCGGAAAAATTAGATGATAACAAGGCGCAAATAACAAAAAATAAAAATATTATTACAAAAGTATTAACTTTTTGAAAAAACTAAATCAGCCAAAGCTCAAGAGCTCAAAGCCAAAATAAGTAATAAGAAATTACTAGTTTCTAAGAAAAAATAATATATTGTTAGGATTGTATATTCATTTGATGTTAATAAAAGTGTTTATGAAAATTATATTTCACATTTTTTATTTTCAAAAACCTACAGTTAACCTATATCCGTAAATTACTCGCATTTTTTGGAGACATTGACTATACAGTTCAATGATTGGAGACTTGTTTCTTAAACTCCCGCGTACCAGTGTAACGTTGCCAAGTCGCCATCTCCCACTCTTCAAGTTATAGAAGTAAACATGAAAACCATCAAAAGTGCTTGACTTTTAACAATATTATAACAAAATCAATACCGCTTGATAGTGTTATTTTTACAGAAAGATATTTGTTATATCTTCATTTACTGATTCTCAGTTTATCAAAAGAATATCAAGAAAATTACTATTGATATTTAATAAAACGTGTGTGAGAACATCAATCCGGGTATGGTTTACATGTTAAACATGCAAATTTTAACCGTCAATATTTACAAATTTTCCACCGCAAGGACTATTTAAACAAATTTCTACGGGTAAAGGGTACTTTTAACTATATGTATTCAAAATTACAGAAGAATTTAAAGAAAACTAATTTTCTTGGGAACGTCCTTAAGTTCCTGAAAAACTTCTGTCTCTTTAGTTCCTACACCTTGTACATTCTATGTAACCATTTTCAAAGTCCTTTTTCGTAGTAAAAGTCTTCTTTTATTTCCGTCCGTCTTCCGAGGCTTTTGATCGAAATTTTAAGCAAGTGGTTGTTTTCACGGAAGAAAGGTAGCTAGCCTTTTGTTCCAACCCTCCTCCTTTATCCGGGCTTGGAACCGGCAGCAGCGTCTGACCTACTCAGTTCAGCCAGTATACTGCAGGCGTAGTTCTATTAGAGATAAACATTATGTGATTAATTTCAAATAAGTGGCTATATTTAAATGTGGAATGAATTGGTGACGATAGAAATTTTATTAAATTTTTTTTTTAATTTCGTTTGTCCTATCGTCTCCAGTTAATTCCACATTTATATTTTAACAGAGTAGACTTTCTTGTTAATAATACCAGAAGCCTAAGACGGCACTGGTTGTGACATTTTCGACGTGTATTTTTAAGCTGTGAAGTTTTCGTAGTGCGTTGTTATGTCTCTGTGATGTTTTCGATGTGTTGTTTAATCGCGCGTTGTTATGTCTAGAACCTTTTTGTATCTAGAAAGTGTAGAAATCTTTCTTATTTTAGAACGAGAAGTCGCGCTACTGCGCGATATGTGGTCTAGGATTATCTGGCTCTAGATTCGGAGACGCCACTAGTTTCGGGGCTTTCGGGTTCCTGCGAGTGACATTCCAAATGTTCCACAAGATTCAGAAATATATTGATTCATAATTATTTTGTTTATAAATTCAGAAACAATTAAAATTGATACGATGATTTATTGATTTATCCCATTAAAGAGCATTTCCATCTAAACAATTGTTCAAACTAGTCTTGAAAATGCAACCCAACCAACAACCACGTTATTTACATATAAACCAAATAATCTATAAATAAGCAATAATACGAATTGACATGATTGACGATAGGAAATCCGAGACACAATACAAATAAATAATATTCAATTAATAACAAAACATGCTTTAGATGCCATTCGTCCAGTCGATTTCACAATCACAAATCAGTCGCGCTGCACAAGGTCAAATAGGTTATTAGCCTTCCTGCCGGCCAGAGACAACTGCCGGCTAACAAATTGCTCAAATCACAATCAAACTCGGTCGACTCCACACCGAAATGGCTTTAAAAACTTCGCTGTTGTTTGCTTTGAATAAAAATGGAGCTCCGCTGCAAAGAGCAAGGTATATGTTTGTAATAGTTTAGGTTAACTTTAGTGTAACTTTTTCCTGCTGATATTGTTAACAGGAAAGTCTACTCTATTAAAATATCAATGTGGAATTAATGGGTGACGATAGGACAAACGAAATTAAAAAAATAGTTTAGGAAAATTCCTATCGTCACCAGTTAATTCCACATTTAAATATAACCCCTTATTTGAGATTAATCATATAAATATTTATTAAAATTGTTTTATATGTAAAATTGTGTGTATTTATTAAAATTTATTTTAATTGATACTGTAAATGGTTCAACTTTTGCAATGGAATTTTATCTGGTGAAATTAATACGTTTTTCTTATTAATATTTACATAACAAATTTTTACGTTCAAACGTGTTGGCTGCCTATTTGTTAAACATAAAATGCACATTTTTTATGTGATAGTAATTGCTTATCAATTTTAGGTGAGTTATTTCAAAGCTATTATATTATGCAGTTTATTTCAAGAAAATTGCGGATATTTTTAATAAATACGTTTAGAACAGTTAAGTTAATTACGGTTTACAACTTTTTTAACCAGTTAACAGTCACCAGTCGATTTTTTTTCTGCTAACGGTCTTAAAATCGTCGATTTTTTAAATTATTTATTTTGATTATTTTTATGTTTAACATAAATAAATTTGTGGTTTTACTAAAGTTTTTTTTTATTTTTTATTAATAAGTAAACGGCAATCTGTTGTTATTACAACACTCAGCTGTTCGGTTGACATTAAGATGGGTTTGATGCGAATTCTAGTTGGGTGTCCAGTAATACCTCCCCCTGGTGTTTACGATTGTTCGTGTGCTCGCACATTCACTCGCACGTATGTACTCGGTTTAGACTGGGAATCGCTCCGGGAGGTCTCTTGGTTTTAATCTTTTAAGCCGTCTTGTTATTATGTCTTCATTTTGAAGGATGTAAGCCAGTTGATTGGGTTGGTCGGTGATCCTCTGCTGATATTTTTCGCTGAATTGCCGTATCTCCTTTTTTATCGGATTTATATTGAGGTCCTTGTGGATTTGTTTATTCGTCACGTAACAGGAGGCATTGGTGATGATTCTCAATGTTTTTGACTGGAACCTCTGGAGTATTTCGATGTTGGAGTTACTGGTTGTTCCCCATAGCTGTATACCGTATGTCCATTAGGGTGGAGCGAAATATTTTTTTTCGATGATCGATGCCTTTTAGACTCAAATTAATACATGCAAAATATTATTTGATTTCATTTATAGTATTAGCCTCCGCAACTTTTTGAAAAAAAATATAGTTTTTAGACTAATTGAAATTTTAATGAACTGACGTAATTTATTCCAAGAAATTATTATAACAGTTTATTTTCTATATAAAACAAAAAAAATGCATGATCTTAAGTTTATAATATAAAATAAGGGGAGTGAGGGAGCGCAGGAGGGGACAATTAGAACACTTGTCATGTTGTCAGTGGACTATTGGTTTTGGCTCGAATTGGACTTGCGTTAGTTATTTAACAAGTAACCTAATGTCAATTTTGTTTCGAAAAAAAACTTGCAAAGAACACGAAGTGTCTTTAAATGTCCTATTTTTGCTGATATTTGTCAGATAAAAGACAATATTCTACTTACTTACGAAGATGTATTAAAATACTATGAATGGACAAGACATCAACTAAAGATGCAATTGGAAAATGCAAGAGTGCCCACATTTTCAGAAATTGCAGATATAGTGAGTGACATCCAGAATTGAAAATATATGGCAAACTGCATCTATTCCGATAGTAACAACAACAAGGGTCGACAGATGTTAAAGCATACCATTTAAAATACAAAAACCTACTCCAGTCTGTCAAAAGGCTCTCTCCGGAGAAGTCGAGAAAGTAGTAAGGTACTTTTTGATATTGCAGCGAGCAAGTGTAAAGATTTATCTCAATGTATCCGTCGCAAGGATAAAAAGATTCCCAAACAAGAACATACTTTTTTAATTGATCAAAGAACCTCTCGAAGTATGATAATAGGTGGAATCGACGTAAGTGTTAGGGAGAAGTTGCAAAAGACAATGAAGAGGAAACAGGATACTTTTTAGTCCAGTCATTATAGTAAGTTCACCTCGGAATTAGAGATACCCAGTAGGGTGGAGCGAAATATTTAGTGATCTAATCGGTGCCTTTTAAGCTCAAATTAATCCATGCAAAATATTCTTTGATTTGATTTATAGCAATAGCCTCCGCAACGTCATTGTATTTTTGAAAAAAATATGGTTTTTAGACTAATTGAAATTTTAATGAAGACGTATTTTATTCCCAGAAATTATTATAACTACAGTTTATTTTCTATACAAAACAATCAAAATGCACGATCTTAAGTTTATTATATAAAATAAGGGAAATGAGGGAGCGCAGGAGGGGACAATTAGAACACTTGTCGCGTCGTCAGTGGACTATTAGTTTTGGCTCGAATTAGACTTGCGCTAGTCGTTTAACAACCTAACGTCAATTTTGTTTCGTAAAAAACATGTAAATAACATGAAGTGTCTTTAAATATCCTATTTGGTGATATTTGTGAGATAAAAGACAATATTCTACCTACTTACGAAGATGTAATAAAATACTAGGAATGGACAAGACATCAACTAAAGTTGCAATTGGAAACTGCAAAAGAGCCCACATTTTCAGAAATAGCAGATATAGTGACATCCAGAATTGAAAATATATGGCAAAATGTATCTATTCCGATAGTAACACAAGTGTGGTAGAGATTTTAAAAGCATACCATTTAAAATGCAAAAACCTACTCAAGTCTGTCAAAAGGCTCTCTACAGAAAAGTTAGAAAGTTTTCGACAAAGTAGTAAGGTACTTCTTGATAGTGCAGCATGCAAGTGTAAAGATTTCCCTCAATGTATCTGTCGCAAGGATAAAAAGGTTCCCAAACAAGAACATGCTTTTTTAATTGATCAAAGAACCTCTCGAAGTATGATAATAGGTGGAATCGATATAAGTGTTACGAAGAAGTTGCAAAAGTGAAATGAGGAAACCGCCCAACTATAGCCTTAAATACTTCGTTATCTGTTATAGAAGTTAGTACTTCTCCGGTATCGTCAGCGTCTGAAAGTCGTAGTAGTTCAGATAATTCCACTAACACCCTAAACAAAAGATTTTTTCTTTACTACTTTATCGAAAACCTGTGACAAGTATGGTGTATCAGATAGAGCAGCTGCAGCGATTGCGTCGTCTGTAGTGCCACCTATAAATTTCAATGCTGCAACATATATTAATTTAATAAATCGGCAAGAAATATTAAGTGAACCACCGATTATGAAAAACTTGTCTGACCAAGAAATTCAGTCTATCGTTTTATGAGGTGGTGAGGGTAAAGTGTTGTTTTTAAGGCTTCCATGCCACCATGCTAACTAAAGCTGTTAAACAGGCTGTAAAATTGACGACAATAGCTGCCACTTCTTAATGCATAAAAAAGTCACAATTAGGTGCAATAAGAGCCAAATTGGAATCACGAAACGTAATGCCTAAATTTGAGACAAAAAGAGATTTTCGAGCAAATTAATTGGCCTTTTTTAATAATATTTTTATTAAAAAAATGTCGAATTTTTGATTAAAGGTGATTAATAAATATCTGAATTATATATTGTGTATAATTTATCACCCATTTATCATTAAATTAAGCTTAATATATGGCCATAACTGTACTAGACTTTTATCATTAAATTAAAATTTTTGAGGTCAGTGCGGAGGCAGAAGATATTCATCAAATTAATTCAAAAATTATATTTATTTTACCTTTAATATAATTCACCAATCCCCCCCTATTACAACTTTAAATTTCGAAAAAAAAATATTTTTACATACATCCGTGCTCCACCCTAATACCCAGCTGTAAGTCTGTAAATACTTGTATATTGACACCCTAAAAGTTGTCTCAAAACCTACATATGGTAGGTTATTTTAGCCATATGTAGGTTTTGAGACAACTTTTAGGGTGTCAATTTACAAGTATTTACAGACTTACAGCTGGGTATCTCGAATTCCGAGATTCTTACCTAATTTAAGCTTAAATGAATGGACTATTTAAGGGTATCGTATATAAGGGTATACTTCTCCGGTATCGTCAGCCTCTGAAAGTGAACCACCGATTATGAAAAACTAGCCTGACCAAGAAATTCAGTCTATCGTTTAATCAGGTGGTGAAGGTGGAAGTGTTGTTTTTAAGGCTTCCATGCCACCATGCAAACTCAAGCTGTTAAATTGACGACAATAGCTCTGCCACTTCTCATTGCATAAAAAAGTCACGATTAGGTGCAATAAGAGCCAAATTGAGATCACGAAACGTAATGTCTAAATTTGAGACAAAAAGAGATTTTCGAGCAAATTAATTGTTTTTTTTAATAATATTTTTATAAAAAAATTGTTGTATTTTTGATTAAAGGTGATTAATATATAACTGAATTATATATTGCGTATCATTTATCACCCATTTATCATTAAATTAAGCTTAATATTTGCTAATAACTGTACTAGACTTTTATCATTAAATTTAAATTTTTGAGGTCAATGCGGAGGCAGAAGATATTGATCAAATTAATTCCAAAATTATATTTATTTTAAATTTAACATAATGCACTAATCCTCCCCTATTACAACTTTAAATCTCGAAAAAAATATTTTTTCATACATCCGTGCTGCACCCTAATGTCCATATCGGTTTTAATATCGTTTTGTAGATGAAGAGTTTGTTATACATCGATAGCTTAGATTTTTTGCCAATGAGCCAATACATTTTGCTCATTGGCTGTTACATCAATTGGCTGCTTTGACTGTTAGATCGAGTTGTTTTCTTTTTGTTTTTATGTGCTTAGTCCACGTGAGTCTCCTGTCGAGGTAGATTCCCAGGTATTTGACCTCATCTGTGATTGGAAGTGGCTGACCATAGAGTTTAACATGTGGGCAGTTTCCCTTTCTTGTTGCAAACGTGATGTGGACGAATTTAGTTTCGCAGGCTTTTAATCTCCATTTGTCAAACCATTCCTCTATTTTATTTAGCTGTTCTTGGAGTATATTAGATGCTGCGGCTGGATCTATATCAGCTGCTAGGATTGCTGTATCGTCAGCATACGTTGCGACCGTTGCATTATCTTCGATGGGTAGATCGGCCGTGAAGAATGTGTATAGGACGGGACCAGGCACGCTTCCTTGTGGAACAACTGATTCTATTGAATAGAGTTGTGAAAACTCTTGTCCTTGTCGTACTTGGAATTTTCTCGCGTTTAGATATGATTTCATGATTAAAAAGTATTGAGGTAGGGTTTGTTTTATTTTGTATAGGAGTCCATCGTGCCAGACTTTGTCGAATGCTTGTTTTATGTCAAGGAAAACAGCCGAACAGTATTTCTTTTCCTCAATCGAGTTTGATATGGCGTTGTAGACTCTATTCACTTGCTCTATTGTCGAGTGTCTGTTTCTGAATCCAAACTGATGTTTCGGGATGAGCTTGTCGCTGTCAATTATTGTGTTCATTCGTTTGAGCAATATTTTCTCGAACAATTTTGACAGAGTGGGTAGCAGGCTAATTGGTCTGTACGATGTGACTTCTTTCGGGGGATTGCCTAGTTTTAGAATGAGTATAATTTGTGCTAATTTCCATCATATACCGTCGCATATAAGATTGCCGGATTATGGCATTGAATAATGTGGCTATAAAGACAATGGCTTTCCTGGGAAATTCTTTGAGAATTTTTCCATCGACGAGGTCATGACCAAGTGCTTTTCTGGCTTTGAATTCTTTTACTATACAGTATCGAATTTCGTTTGGCGGGGTGTGTTGTATCGGTAGGTGCATTGGGAGTGGGGTCTCGAGATATTCAGGTATTTCGGGAATATTTTGAGTTGCAGGATACGGTTTGAAAACGTTGGCTAGGTGATTAGCGAATACCTCTTCCTTTTCGCTTCTGGCCCAGCTGTTATCTGTTTTTTTATAGCTGGACTTTGTTGCTGACGATGCTTTATTCGTTCCATAGTGAGAAGTCTGTGTCCGCCGTGTTTGTTAGATTCTGTAGGTTATATTGGAAAGATTCATTCTGAAATTCTCTTATTGACTTTTTTAGCTCTCGGATGGATAGCTCTATTAAAGTTCGTTTTATCTATGGGATTTTTTGTTACCTGCCATTTTTTTTCTCAACTCTCTTTTTTCAACTATTTTCTCTCTTATTTCTCTCGGATAGAAGTTCTCGCGAACTTCTGTTTCTATTTGGGATGTGGCTAGCCGAGCTGTATCTTGTATTAGTTTTGTTAGATAGTCACTGGCTGCATTAATATTGTCGGCATTGTTTAGGGACATTTTCAGGTTGATGTCGCTTTGTATTATATCTTGGAACATTTTCCAGTCCGTTTTCTTGTTTTATAGGAAGTGTAATCGTTGCCGGAAGAGAACTCTAGTACTAAT
This sequence comes from Phosphuga atrata, assembly GCA_944588485.1. Classification (NCBI taxonomy): domain Eukaryota; kingdom Metazoa; phylum Arthropoda; class Insecta; order Coleoptera; family Silphidae; genus Phosphuga; species Phosphuga atrata. The sequence goes on from OX155901.1 coordinate 6,905,946, forward strand.
GGTCAAAGTGACGGGAGTATGATCTGATGAGAGATTTAAATCGGCTCTTATTAGTGTATGACTCTTGACTATTCCTTTCGTTACGAAAAAATCTACGACATCTGGTATTTTGTTCACAACAGTGGGCCAGTATGTGGGTTCCCTTGGTGACAATTGATCGTAGTTTTTCTCGTACAGGCTTTTATAAAGTTCCCGTCCTCTTGTAGTATCTAGCCTCGAGCCCCAGAACCGGTGCTTCGCGTTAAAGTCGCCTCCTGCGATGAAGCGCGCTCCCAGACTACCGAAAAATCCAGGAACATTTCTTTTTTTATTACGAGCTTTGGGGCACAGTACACGGCTGCTACAGTTATGGGGCCGTGTTTCCAGTCTTCGATGACTATGGAAGTTGCTTGTAAATAATCTTTGTCGCTTTTAACTGATTCATAATGTTTAATCGATTTTTTGACAATAATTACTGTACCACCTTGAGCCGTGCCATCGGGATGTTTCATATATATTGTAATCTCGAATTTTAAGATAGCTTCTAGCAGTCAAATGAGTTTCGGAGATCAGCATAACATCTATTTTGTTTGTGTGTAAATACGCTGTTACTTCTTGGCGGTGTTGCACCAAGCCATTTGCATTCCATACGACTATACTGTAAAAGTGATTTATTTTGTGTTGGCGAACTTCGAAAGTACTGTTGTTAGTAGTTGTAGCATTGTGTTTAAAAGTTCGTTTTGCTGCTTGAAGGTGGCTTTAAATTCGTCAAATTTTTTTACAAGGAACGATGATATTTCTGTATTTGTTGTGTTGTTGTTATTTGTATCAGCGCTTGGCCTTGGCCTTACAGTCTCCGAATAGCTTGTGTGATTATTTCTGCCAGGTGATCTGTTGCGCGATGGTCTTTGGAGCTGACTTGCGGGATCTCGGGTAATATTGGCTATTGATCGGTGCCAGTGCGATTTCTGGGAGTTTGCATTTCTTTTTTCTATCATTTCTCGGTATACAGGGCATCTTTTGTAATTAGCTGTAATTGATTAATTTACTCTACTTTGTATTTATAATTAAAAAATTGTTTGATTTAGTATAGGAAAAATATTATCCAATTGTTAAAAGAAAAACTATGAAAAACTAACGATAAGTACGTTCTGCACAAAACAAGTGTTAAATCACTTAGGTGCATATTTGTAGAAATCAATATAGTGGTAGGTATCACCAGCGAAGTAATTTTTAAACATTTTGCGTTAAGTTTATTTTTATTTTAGTTGTATTATATTAGGTGATGACCCTCCACTGAATAAATAAATAAATAAATAAATAAATAAATAAAATAAATTAGCAGGGGTGTCTTTCGGTTTTCTACAGTTTGCAGTACTATGGTCGTCTCCGCATTTCACGCATCTATATTGATATGCCCATATCTTTGACACCTATTGCATTGTACTATTTCCAATCTTTTTTTGGGGGTTTGATTTGTACTTTTGCGTGGAGAAGGAGATCTAGTTTTGGCCGGTTCGAGATCTAGGAAGAATAGCGGGAGCGATAGTTTGGTTATGCTTTGTCTGATGTTCATTACATTCCTCACTTGGTGGCCATGCTTTTCGATTTCTTCTTTAATATCGTCGGGAGAGGTGGAGGGATGCGGTGATCTTATTACGACTCTGAAGGCTCGTTGTTGTTTAAGTTGATAGGTGTGATAAGAGGCACTTATTTCGTCTAACTTGCGTACAATTGATCTGAAGGCGTATGTGCTCTTGGCCAGGATTTTCAGTTGGCGGAATTTGGATTTGTATGTATAGTCGTCATTTGGAACAATTTCGCTTAGTGTTGCGGTTAGAGCGTTTATTGAGTCCACTGCCGTTATAAATATGGGGGGCGGCTTCGATTCGCTACTGTTGTTTGCTGTTTCTTGCTGATTTTTGGTTTGATTGTCCGATGTGTTTACATTGTCACTCACCGTTGGGTTTTGGTTGAGGACAGAAAATCTATTTTGGGTGCTAATATATTGTGGCTCAGGGTCGCTTCCTGACTCGTTATCACGAGAGTCCCTTCTTGGGCGTTTTTTTTGCGTGAAATACCTGCCAAGAGGGTAATTTTTCTGGGACGTTAGTGTTCGGCGTTCGTCTGAGTATCAGCCCTATGTCATCTCTATCCTGGCTTCTTGCGAATGACGTAGAGGGCAATTGGTTCGTTTGTAGGTGATGGTTAAAAGTCGAGGTGTCGTCCTTTTTTGACATGTCCAACGTGTCCATGTCCTGCTCCGGATTATTGCCGCCACTTTTTACAGCCATGCTACCAAATCTCGATAGCACATCAGCAGTTCACTGATTTTTATAGTATATTTATATATCAAAATAGGGAAATTTAATATTCTCGGCGCGTATACGTCCGTTCTCTACGACGGCTAGCACGAGAGGTTTTAGTAAAGTTGAAGCCAGGTTTTGATAAAAAGTCCTGTAAAGTTAGCAACCGAATTTGCAAAAATATAATATTACATCGGAGTTCCCGGCAGATATGAAATAGTTCTAGAGTACTTTGTGCAAAATTTCAATAGTTCTGCAGAATTTCGCGAAAAAAAATGGAAAATACCAAAATTGAGCTAGCGACCACTTTTTAGAAAATCTGTGCGTTTTTTACATATTCCTGTACCTCGACCATAGTTCTGGAGTACTTGATCAATATTGCAAAAAGTTCTGCAAAAATTGACATTTTGCAAAAAAAAATGAATTTTGAAACTTGCACAAACAGTTCTATTCGCGGATCTGAATAGCACCCTAAGAGTTCTATCAAAGATCCCTTTGTCATTTTTTGATAAAAACCTTAGTTCAAAAGATATTTGCAATAATAAGGGACCCATTATTTTGAATGAAAATTTAAAAAAATCGCGGAACAGTTCTGTTTGCAGTACCCGATAGAACAATTAGAGTTCTATCGAAAATCCTTATATTTTTTTTCTGTAAAGTTAAAAATTAGAAAGATTTGTGAAAAATTAGACTTCACCAATGCGACGAAGTGAAGATGAAAAAAAATCGCGCGACAGTTCTGTTTGTAGTTCCCAGTAGAACTCTTAAAGTTCTATCGAAAATCCTTATAACATTTTTCTTCAAAGTTAAAAAATCGAAAGATATGCGGAAAATTAAACTTCACCGATGCGACGAAGCAAGGAGAAAATAATCGCGCAATAGTTCTGTTTGCAGTTCCTAGTAGAACTCTTAGAGTTCTATCGAAAATCCTTATAACATTTTTCTTCAAAGTTAATAATTCGAAAGATACGCGAAAAATTAGACTTCACCGATGCGACGAAGCAAGGAGAAAATAATTGCGCAATAGTTCTGTTTGCAGTTCCTGGTAGAACTCTTAGAGTTCTATCGAAAATCCTTATAACATTTTTCTTCAAAGTTAATAATTCGAAAGATACGCGAAAAAATAGACTTCACCGATGCGACTAAGCAAGGAGAAAATAATCGCGGAATAGTTCTGTTTGCAGTTCCTGGTAGAACTCTTAGAGTTCTATCGAAAATCCTTATAACATTTTTCTTCAAAGTTAATAATTCGAAAGATACGCGAAAAATTAGACCACCGATGCGACTAAGCAAGGAGAAAATAATTGCGCAATAGTTCTGTTTGCAGTTCCTGGTAGAACTTATAGAGTTCTATCGAAAATCCTTATAACATTTTTCTGTAAAGTTAAAAATTGTAAAGATATATGAAAAATACAAGTTCAGGATTGAATTTCGAATTCACCATTGAAGTGAAAAATTTTCCCATATCTCTCGAATTTTTAACTTTGGAGAAAAATGTTATAAGGATTTTCGATAGAACTCTAAGAGTTCTACCAGGTACCGCAAACAGAACTATTGAGCGATTTTTTTCTCTTCACTTCGTCGCGTCGGTAAAGTCCAATTTTTCGCAAAATTTTCTATTTTTAATTTTACAGAAAAATGTTATAAGGATTTTCGATAGAACTCTGAGAGTTCTACCGGGAACTGCAAACAGAACTGTCCCGCGATTTTTTTAAATTTTCATTGAAAATAACGGGTCCCTTATTAATGCAAATATCTTTTGAACTAAGGTTTTTATCGAAAAATGACAAAAGGATCATTTATAGAACTCTTAGGGTGCTATTCAGATGCGCGAATAGAATTGTTTTTGCAAGTTTCAAAATTCAATTTTTTTTGCAAAATGTAAATTTTTGCAGAACTTTTTGCAATATTGATCAAGTACTCCAAAACTATGGTCGAGGTACAGGAATATGTAAAAAACGCACAGTTTTTCTCAAAAGTGGTTGCTAGCTCAATTTTGGTATTTTCCATTTTTTTCGCGAAATTCTGCAGAACCATTGAAATTTTGCACAAAGTACTCTAGAACTATTTCATATTTGCCGGGAACTCCGATATAATATTATATTTTTGCAAATTCGGTTGCTAACTTCACAAGACTTTGATAAAACATGTATTTTTGTGAAATTTATTTTATTCAAAGTTAAAATTTTTTTTTAGTATGATAGATTTTAAAACAAGGCATTACACAAAGACCAACATCACATTCCTTACAGTAGTACCTTGTTTCTTTTCGAATCTTCTTCGCTGTTCCATCTCTTTTGGAACAATGAACTGCACATCTCCTGGCAGCGTTTTCCTTTTTTCTGTGGATGGAACAAATTCTGGAAAATGGCGGTCTGTGAGACGTTAAGGATTTGGAAATTCTCCTGGTCAACCTCTTTTTGCAGAAGACGTTGCAGCAATTTTGTGCTCTTCTATGAGCAGCTTCCCATGCCAATTCCATGCGAAATTTGACATGTTTTTTTGGTACCTCCATTTTTTTCTATATAGAATATACGAATTCCAGATTGCTTGATCCAATAAATGAAGAAATATCTTCAAGTAGAATTTTTTACCCCATATCAATGTTGTGGATGGTGGATAACATCGCCACATCTTTCATCTTTCCATTTGAAGATGAAAAAAAAACTATTAAATTTAGCTACGTGCACGTGTCGATCTTCCCGGATTCGCGCTTCAACCCGCGTCTTTTCGCTTCCAACACTCGAAGCATACTAATGGAAATATATCAATTCGTGGCGTAAAATATCGCGAGATTTTTGCCCAGGTCGATACACCTTTCCCCTTCTTTTAATCGATGCCGAAATCGATTTAAATTTCGAATTAAAATATTGATTTATTAAAATTGGCGCGAACATCCCGCCGCCCCTGAAGTAACCCAATTCAGCACAAAACTGAACAATAATAGGCCAGGATGGGCCAAAATCAAATCATAAAAATGTAGACTGAACAAACTCCTACTAATTAGATAAAAAACCACAAATTAAGTCAACTTCTACAAAATAGAAATAAGCTACATGAAATCAACTTCTACATATAGAAGCAAACGACATGGTCCCAACTTTTAAACAAAATGAAAATAAATGAGACCAGTGAGATAATTTTCACCCTCTGGGTGTTCAAAACAAACAGACAACAATTTAAAAACAAACAAAAGAAATTCCGAACGACCAACCAATGGGACTGTAGTAGACATAATTTGAACAGAAGAGTCACTAGGACGGCTCAGCTATGTCCGGCATACAGTCGCTAAACTCTGATCTTGACCGCTGCGTTGACAACAATTACAGTGGAGATGCGTTTACACTGACAACATCTGTTATTTATAGGATTCAGAATAATGATCGCGGGCAGGGAGGTGAACGAAAGAATGACAATCAACCTCACTCGCCGAGATACGGAAATCTTATGAGACTTTGCGCTCACTAGACCAATGAATTACGTCCCGAGTGAACTTTCGTCACGAGTACAAGTGGTCGCGACAAAGACCAAAGCAAACAAACACAACGACGAAATGTTTGACCTGGTACAAATGATCGCAGCAAAAATCAAAGAAAACAAACACAACGACAAGTGTTGGGTACCAAAATGATCGCTATACGGACCAAAGAAAACAAACACAACAAAAAAGTGTTTGTCCTTGGACAAGAGAATCATGTCCTTCGACAAGGATCAGAGAAAGCAAACACAACGACCAGTGTTTGCCCTTATAGCAAAATGATCACTATAAGGACCAAAGAAAACAAATCCAACAACAAAGAGTTTGTACTTAGACAAGATGATCGCAACAAAACAAACACAACGACATATGTTTGACATTAGAAGATGATCACAAGGACCAAAGAAAACAAACACAACGACATAGTGACAACAGATGAACACGACAAAGACCAAGAAATCAAACACAACGACAAAGTGTTTGACCTTGGAAGATGATCACGAATCACGACAAGGACCAAAGAAAACAAACACAACAACAAAGTGTTTGTCCTTGGACAAGATGATCACGACAAACACCAAAGAAAACAAACACAACGACAAAGTGTTGACCTTGGAAGATTATCACGACAAGGACCAAAGAAAACAAACAGAATAACAAACTGTTTGGCCTTGGACAAGATGATCACGAAAAGATCAACGCGAACATACAAACAATAATAGAATGCTATAGCTAAATCCTTTAAAACTGCACTATCCATCTAAATCTGAAGCAGCAAATAAATAGATCAGTAAGCTCGAAGCATACAATATCGCAAGACGAGATCGAGACCCCTACTTAACTATTGACCGATTGTAAGACGGTGAGTTATGGCGAAATATCACGACCCAACATATTTTTATTGCATCAGACTAGGGACCGCGGTGTCAGAGCTCAAAAGCGCTACACATGAAAAGGGGGGGGGGGGGGGTGCAGTTATAGCCTACCGCTAACAATAACCCTGCAACACGGAACCTTGGAACATAAGACTTGACAATACTTAACCTCTGACCTAAACGGATCTGAAACAAACGTACACGAGGCATTTGGTAAATAGGTTACACATGACAAGGAGATGCAGTTATAGCCTACCGCTAACAATAACTCTGCAACACGAGACCTTGTAACATATGTCGATACAGACCTAGGGGACCGCGGGTGCCAAGGAGTTACTCATCAACGACAAGGTACTTAAGCCAAGATATCATGACAACAAAACCTAACTCCCAGCATCTTATGCGATACCCTGGCCATGGTTATAGCAAGGTGGCGCTCCGCTCGGATACACAGTGATCCAATAGATCAACAACGACGAAGACTGTGTTCTGACAATAATCGATTCAGACAAGCGCAAGCGAAGAAATTCACTCATTCATCAAAATTCTGAAACAAGCACAAAAAGGTGTAAAAAAGTGTTATTATCACCTAACTCCCAGCGTCTTATGCGATGCGCTGGCCATAGTTAGGGCAGGGTGGCACCCCGCTCCGATACACAGTGATCCAATAAACCAACAACGACGAAGACTGTGTTCCGATAATAATCGATTCAGATTAAATCTTTGGAAACCAATAATTACTCCTCTATCCAATTTTATACTCTTCAGGTCTCTAGGGATATTTTTACGACTCAATCTCAATGTCCCATAGGTGCCAGTTTTGTTTTCTATCACTAGATCTGCTAGTTGAGGCGATGTATACAAATTATCAGTTGTAAGACAATAAATATCCTTTTCCTAGCAGATCTTTGATTAGTAACATTACAATTTGAGCACTTACTGGTAAGTTTTTGTATTTTTCTAGCACAATGGTATCTTTTCCAGTGTATATGCTCATTTTCCAAATGTAGCCAGAGCTAGATTCGCATAATTGGAAACTCTTGATTCCAAATCTAGCTCGCTTTGATGGGATATATTGCCTCCAGCTCAGTCGCCCTTGTAAAGAAGCTTTCATCGATTGATACATCTCTTTCTGGAGTAAATATTTCCGCAAAGCGTGTAGTTAGAAAATTAAAAATTGGAATTTTTTTTCTTAGTTTGGGGTTGGGATATTCATCGTTTGGTATATTCTCAAAATGAGGATATTTCTTTAGTAGACCAAAACGTCTATATGGCATAACATTGCCGAAGAATGGAGTTGCTATGGATTGCTATTTCGACCAATACCACTCCAAAACTGGCTTTTGAAGAATCCCCTGGAGAATTATGATAGCAAACAACACAAAAAGTTCACTAGCAGAAGTCGGTGACCACTCTTTGAATCGCGAGTGGGTTCCTGGTATAGCAATTCCTATGCTCTCTTGAGTATACCGGTTCGTTTCTTGAGCAATATTTTGCAGCAAGTGGTCAGTAAAAAATAATCAAAAATATCCTACAATGTCATCTTCTGAGTTTTCAGACGGTGTACCCGTAAAATGAAAGCGCGGAGGTGCTGTCGTTGGATTATTAGCGTCAATTTCGAAAAATTGACGAACGGCAGCAAAATCTACTTCTTCGTCAGATTCCTCGATGTCGTCAAAAAAAATATCCTCTTCATCGGACGATGAAATATTGATTGCTGGTTGATAGTCACTATCTCTATCGGACATATCTTGCACTAGAATGAAGCGCTGGAACTTACTTCTTATGACTGTCGTAACTTGACTGGTGAAACTTGTTTGAAGTAACTTGAATGATGTAACTCGACTGTTTTAGCGTGACGCTCGTTGCTTGACTAGTTTGCATTTCTGGGGTGACCGTATTTATATCACCTTTTTAGGTATAAAGAATCGTTCGAGGGGTATTGTTACAATAATCCGATCGTAAAATAGCCAAATTTCGAAATTTACAAACGGTTCGTTGGATTATAGAAACTAACCCCATCATAAAAATACCCATTATGGGATTTACAAATTTACAAAGAAACGTATCCGATCCGATATCCGATCGTAAAATAACCATTACGGAATTACGGAGTTAGTGGGATTTTGTTCCTTTATAATCCATACCTGGAATAAATTATTGTCAGGGACCCGTGATTGCTGGAATACCTTCAATAATAATAAAAATAAACAAGGTATTAGTTTGCTATCAACCGAAGAACACATACAATGAATAAAATATATCGCGCGCTAAGCCCGCATAAATTTTCGATCGAACGTACGAGATACGTTGAAATCACTGTAGGACCTATATCTCTTGAAAATGGCGAATGTTAGTTCGCCGAAACGTCGAGAATCCGGTTCTTTTCATAACCAACCCTCAACATCAACGGAACCCCCGAGAAAACAAACCAACACATGTTTCTATCCGCCAAAAATCTCATATATATATATATATATATATATATATATATATATATATATATATATATATATATATATATATATATATCCGGCTATATTCTTCTTAAAAAGATTTATTTCTAAAAATTAATTTCGTTTTTAAGCTCATGGTGGTCCAGTGTACCCATGGGTCCACCGGACGCCATCCTAGGCGTAACAGAAGCTTACAAACGTGACAAAAACCCGAAGAAAATGAACCTTGGTGTGGGAGCTTACAGAGACGACAATGAAAAGCCTTACGTACTGCCCTCAGTTCGCAAAGCTGAAGATAAAATCAAAGCTAAAAACTTAGACAAAGAATACGCTCCAATTTCGGGAACAGCCGAGTTTTGCAAGCATGCAATTGGTTTGGCCCTAGGAGACGACTCGATGGTTATCGCTGATGGATATTGCATGACCGCGCAAGCTATTTCTGGTACTGGTTCGTTGAGAGTCGGAGCTGCTTTCCTGAAAAGTTTCTTCCCGGGCAACAAAGTCGTTTATTTGCCTACACCGACCTGGGGAAATCACATTCCACTCTTCAGACATTCTGGATTGGATGTTAAACAATATGCGTACTTTGATCCAAAGACCTGTGGATTCGATTTCGAAGGTGCCATTAAAGATATAAACGTAAATATTATTAAAAATGCAATGTAATAATAGATTAAAAAAATGTGTGTGTGTTGTAGAATATACCTGAAAAATCTGTGATTCTTTTGCATGCTTGTGCTCATAATCCGACTGGAGTTGATCCAACTCCTGAGCAATGGGCGGAATTGTCACAGGTTATTAAGAAAAGGAATTTATTCCCCTATTTCGATATGGCTTATCAAGGTTTCGCGTCTGGAGATTTCGTGAAGGACTCTCATGCGGTAAGTCATATACGTTAATGATTAATTTAATGTTAAATGTAATTCAGTAGAAATGCATTGTCGTTTTACAAAATATTCTTTCCAAATCACTAAAATATTATCAAAATAGTCCGCTAACCAATTGAACTAAAGTCAAGGACTAAATACTCAACTAATCAAACCTTGGCGTCGAGTAATTTGATGGGTAATTCGTCATCTTGTAAGTCTGACAATCTGGTCGCAATTCTGTAATCTGCTTAAGGTTGCGGACGAATTGACAAAACAGACCATCCAAATAAAACAAGAAAATATTTGAAAAATACCCAGATTTCTCACCCAATTCATTAATTAGTTGTTTCTACATAAGCAATCAATCACGTGAAACAATCGAGTTGCTTCGCAATTGCTTGGCGATTCAGTAGCTCTCACAGATCATTAGCGAATAGGTGCTAGATAAGCAATCTGATTAACAATATATCTTTTTATCTAGTATATCTGCATCTCTATACGATTTAATAAAGTTATCGGCTATTGCGATGAATTAACTAGAAAGACTTTGCTGGCGAATTTTTGGCGAATATTGTTACCACATTATAAGCATTTTTCATTAAACAATAAACCGTCGTTTAAGTTTTTTAAAAAGTTTAAGTCGAATTACCATAGTTCACGAAAAAAAATTCGAGTTATGGAAAATTGGAGTTATAGAAAATTCGAATTATAGAAATTACATAACTACAAAATGAGTAAATACACTTTACACAATTTATTGAAAGTAAATATGTACCTATTTATAAACAAAAAACTAAAAAGGAATGTACTTTATTCTTCAAGTAGCACTACAACCCTTTGTGGGTCTTGGCTGCAAGCATAATTTGCCTCCAACGACTTCTATCTAGCATTGCTTCCTGTTCATTTTCGATGCCCACCTTCCGCACATCCGATAGAACATTGTCTATCCATCTCATTCTAGGTCTTCCCGGTGATCTTCTGCTCGTTGGTGCCTCCTGCCACGCTATTTTCAACATTCTGTCGTCCGGTGCTCTGCATATGTGTCCTGCCCATCTCAATCTATGTGACTTTGCTTCTCTCACAATATCTCTGGTATAATTGTTCTTACTCCGCGTTTGTTCTTATTCGATATTGCCCTGACCTCGGATCCTGGGTTGGTTCATATATTTTCAAGTATTTTTCGGTCGAAACTTCACAGGGCGTCTTCGTTTGCTTTAGTTAGGGTCCACGCTTCACATCCGTATGTGACTACCGGTCTTATAGTAGTATGGTACAATTTTAGTTTTGAGGATCGCGACATTATTCTCGATTGCAACAGTTCTCTTAGTGCATAAGAGCACCTATTACCGTTCTGTATGCGAGCCTTCATTTCTTTATTCATGTTGTTGCCTGCTGTGATGACTGCGCCGAGGTATTTGAATTTATTTTGACACCCGTTCGAAATTGTAAGTGCCAATGGTTATGTTTTGCCCTAGTCGATCCCTTCCCTGTCTCCGGGAGTTATACTTATATTTTGTTTTGTCTTCATTAATACGTAATCCTACTATGTCTGCCTCTTTTCTATTTTTTCCAAACGGCTCTTTGGTTTTAATGGTTGTTTTACTGACAAGGTCTAAATCATCTGCATTTGCCAGTATCACTGTTTGGAAAAACTTCAACGGCGATGTTAGCCCGTTTGATCGCTGCGTCCAAAACTATATTGAACAATATTGGAGACAAAGTATCACCCTGTTTCAGGTCGTTGTCTACCATAAAGTTTTCTGACATGTTGTTCCCAACTTTAACACAGCTACCCTTCACATGCACACTTTTGTAATATTGATTTTTTTTTTGGGATTCCTCATACTGCCATGGCTGCCCATACGTGGTCTCTTATCACACCACCATAGGCTTGTTGGAAGTCGATGAATAGTTGGTGGAGGTCCTTATCAAATTCCTAGTGTTTCCCAAAAGGGACGACCCACTAAAAAAAAACCACCATTCAGACCCCCCCAAAACCCCGCCAAAACCGGAGAGATGACGTGATGGAATCCAAAATTTGGCATAACTTCATCACGTTCCTCCCCCTTTTATATCCAAAGCATTCATCCGCATTCACTCGTTGTGCCGGGCGCGCCGTTAATCGCCGTGCACCCCCCCCCCCCCCCCTCACATCAGAGTTTACAATAAATTTGTGCGCCCCCTAAGGGGGGCCCGGCGTTGCCACGTTCCGCTCGCGCGCAGCAACCCCTCGTCCCGCCTTGCGCTCGTCCCTTTCATCCTTCTCCTTTCTCCTCATTATATATCCTATCATTCCAGTCAGCACGCCCCATTCATATTCACTGCGGAGCATGATTCTCCCCATACTCTCCTTGTTTACATTCTCTCCCACCTTGCATTCTGCGGCGCTCCTCATTCTCTCCCATCTCGTACACTCAAAGATGGTATGCTCCGCAGTGTCCTCAGTCGCTCCACAATACCTACAGTGCGCCTCAACCAGTTTCCCGATGCGCACCAGGTAAGACCCAGAGCATCCATGCCCAGTAAGCGCATGGGTGAGGTGATAAATCACCTCCCCGTGCCCACGGTTGACCCATTCATCGATAGTCGGAATCAGTTACCTGGTCCAGGCTCCATTTTCCGACCCCTGCCATAGCTCTTGTCATACACGCATTGTTTTTTTCCTTTCATTTCTAGGGTTATTACCTCCCCAAACACTCACCCTTTCATGCGCCAGAAGGTCTAACGGGATAACTCCAGCAACGACCGCCACGGCGTCGCCAGAAACAGTCCTGTATGCGCTGCACACACGCAGCAGCATACACCTTTGCACTCTTATCAGTCTCGGTCTATAACATTCAATCCTGAACGCATTTATCTATGCCGGCAACCCATACAGGAGAATGGAGCGCACGACCGCATTCATAACCCTCCTCTTGGAGGCCAACGGTCCACCTATGTTGGGCATCAGCCGTCCAAGGGCTTTCACATATGCTGCCCTTACTCACCACCCGGGTGACCTGATCGGACACCCTGAGATTTCGCTGAAGCTCTATCCCAAAGTATCTTACAGATTCCCGAGCCGGTACGTCAACTGTCCCCATTCGCACCGTCAGTTCACGCAGCTTTCTTCTACCAATTAGCAGGACCGCCTCGGTTTTGTGGGGAGCCAGAGCAAGCCCCTTTTCCCCCATCCACCGATCAATCCTACTAATTGCCGCATTCATTATCGCTTTCAGACTTTCTTCCGTTATTGCGACAGCGACCACCGCTAAGTCATCAGCGTACCCTAAGAGTGTAACCCCGTCTGGCAGCCTCAATCTCAAAACCTCATCATAAAATATGTTATTTATGCCACAGTAACGGCCCAAGAACCGAACCCTGTGGAACACCCGCACTCATTTTGAAGATTTTACCTTCCACAGTCACTATCTCCATATCATTCAAGTAGCTCCCCACCATCTTTCGAAGGTAGGGAGCTACCCCCTTTAGTTCCAAAGCCTCCATGATTACGCCTCCTGGGACCGAATTGAAAGCATTTTTCACGTCCAGGGCTACAAGCACGCAGCAGCTACGGGTACGCCATGGACCCGTATTTGATAACCTTGATCTCTCTATCACACGCATCATTGCGTTCACCGTAGTGCGGCCGCCTCTGAACCCATACTGTTCCTCTGAAAGACCCATGCCCTCTAGAGATTCTCATTTATCCTAGCTCCGATCATACTCTAAAACATCTTCGCTATCCCATTCAGTATGCAGATTGGCCTGTAATAGGCTTCCTCTCCTACCTTTTGCTCTTTTTCAATCATCACAAGTCTGGCTCTCTTCCACTCTTTGGGGAAACTGCCATTCATCAACAATTCGTTCATCATACTCAAGCACATGTCCTCGCACACATGCTCAAACACCTTGCACGCTTCGGGTGGAGCACCATCAGGACCCGGTGCTTTTCCCTCCTTTATCCGGCCAACTGCACTCTGCAGCTCGGCCGGAGTGAAAAGGGGCGCCGATCTCCATCCCACAGGTTTCATCCAGCCAGTTCATTCGATCATGTACTGGGACCAGCTTCTTGACTTCCGTCATTAGGCTATCCCCCGGAGAGTATTAACCTTTTGCGCAATTTTTCTGGTGACGATTTTATAGCCGTCACCCCAGATGTTATTATTCATCTCTTCGCAGAGCACTCTCCAAGCTTCTTGCTTGGAGTTCGCGATGGCTCTGCGAAGTTCCCTGCGCGCCAGGTTATACCTCCTTCTGCATTCCTCACGCACTTCCCCATTTGCTCGCCTATTACTCTTCACCATGCATTTCCCTTCACGCAAACAGGTTTTACGTTTTTCAGCTACCTGCTCATTCCACCAGCAAACTGGCTTCCTGCCTCTGACGCCCCTCCGTTTTCTCCGAAATACCGCATCACAGGCCCCTTGAAGAACTGCTTCGCAGGAGCTCCGCAATCCATTTTCGGGGCCTGTCCTTTCAGCCAGCTCTTTCATGACATCTCCCAATCTTTCTAGTAGACTCTTGTCCACTCTCCATCCATTCGTTCCGATTGCTACCGGTCCCTCAGAAACATCCTCTCGTACGTCGAAGAGAATATCCTGGTGATCACTCAGATTCTATCCCTCTCTGACACGCCACTCTTCCACTCTGCCTGCAATCCGTGAGGTGCTAAAAGTGATGTCTATGAAAGACATACTTTCGCCCCGCACGAAGGTTGGCACATTCCCACTGTTGTGAACCACTAGGTCCTCCTCTGCCAGCCACACTTCCAGCACTCCCTCTCTCATCCTCTCCAGGGGATCCCCACCAAGCGGACATGGCGTTGAAACCTTTCTGGTCCCTAGCTCATCCATCGTTGACCTGCCCGTTCTAAAGCCGCACCTAGCCGCACATAGTCACCTATCGATTCTTCCGCGTATGGTGTATGCGAGTTAGAATTTCGTTTGCAAGTACTTTATATACGGTGTTGATGAGAGATCCCTCTTTAGTTTTTGCACATCTGATAGCTTCCTTTTTTATGTGGGAGTATAATAGCACTCTGCTTCCAACTTTCCGGTAATGTTTCACTGTCCCATATTAGTAAGATTAACTCAAGTAAGATTAATCCTCTGATAGAGTGCTGGACCTCCCATTTTTATGCATTCAGAGGGGATAGTATCATTTCCTAGCGCTTTATTGTTTTTTAGGCGTTGCATGGCCTTCTCAGTGGCCGTCACTTCTTCTAGTGTTGGTTTCTCGGTTGCTATTTCGGCAGTTAGGTATCCCGGTATATTTGTTGTGTTGTCCTTTGTGACATTGAGGAGTTTCTAAAAATGTTCTTTCTATGTTTTTAATATCTCATTAAAAACATAGAGTTCCCCATTATCTTTCCGTATTATATTACTTGTTTGCTGTTTAAAGCCCATTTTCATTCGAGATATTTCTTAAAAGAATGCCCTGCTGTCGTTATGTCTTCCACTATCTTCGATATCTTGTATTATTTTCTTCTGATGTACTATTTTTTCCCTAATGAGTTTTCTTGCTCAACGTCTTGAATTGTTAAAGTTATCTATGTTGTCCTGTGAAGGATCCTGTAACATTTGAGCCCTAGCTGGATGTCTTTGGTTCTGTATCTCTTCACAATCCTTATCGTACCAGTTATTTTTCTTTGTACTTTCGCGCTTTCCAATAGTTGTTTCCATTGTTTCCAGAATAATCGTCTGTATAGCATTCCACATGGTGTTGGCGTTATCCTTACACGTTATCCTTACACGTTATATAATTATAATTTATTAAAAGTAGTTATAATTGATAAGGAGAAGATACGGCTCATCAATAACCAATATGAGGACCCACAGAGGGCCACACTGCGATAGTGACCATTTCCTGGTAGTGGGAAAATTACGGCAGAGAATATCAAATGTCGCCAAAACTAAAGGTACAAAAAGGGGACAGTGGGATACAGACCAGTTGAGCAAAAATGAAGCCCTAAACAAATATCAAAACGCCATCAGCATGGAGTTAGATAGACTCCCAGACCATAGCAATATTGATGATGAGTGAAAGTCCATGGAGAGTGCAATAGTCAAAGTAACCAAAGACGTAGTAAGGACAAAAAGAAAATCAAGAAACATAGATTGGTTCGATATGGAATGTGAAAGGGTTATAACAGAAAAGAATAATGCGCGACAAAAGATGCTGCAAAGAAACACTAGAACTAATAATGCAGTATACCAAGAGAAGCGGAGAGAAGCCAACAGGTGCCTAAGGGGAAAAAAAGAGATATGATGCGTAAGAAAATAGAAAGCATAGAAGAGAACTATAATCAACGCAAAGTGAAGGATTTCTATAGAACAATCAGAAATGAAGCGAAAGGGTACCAGCCAAAATTAAACATATGCAAGGATAAGAACGGAAAAATCCTAACGGAAGAGAAAGATGTCATGGATAGATGGCGCCAGTACTTCGCCGAGATACTAAATGTTGATCATATGGAAGACCTAGAAGAGCCAGAAACAGTAATATACACAGCTCAAGAAAATACCGAACCATCTACATTGGATGAAGTAAAAACAGCCATGGAAAAGCTTAAAAATGGTAAGGCACCCGGCGAGGACGGCATCACTGCCGAAATTTTAAAACTGGCCGGAATAGATGCACATAAAAGACTGCACCAACTAATATGCAAAATATGGAAAGAAGAACAGATGCCTGAAAGGTGGAAAACTGGGTTAATCTGCCCTATCCACAAAGAAGGCGACAAAACAACTGCGACAATTACAGGGGAATAACACTACTCAACACTGCATATAAGGTTCTCTCCAATGTGATATTCGACAGGATAAGACCGTATGCAGAAGAAATATTAGGAGAATATCAATGTGGCTTCCGAAAACGTAGATCAACTCTGGATCAGGTGTTTGTGCTAAGTCAAGCAATGGAAAAATGTTATGAATACAACATCGACCTGCACTGTCTGTTAATCGATTTTAAAAAAGCATTCAACAGTATTAAAAGAGCAAAACTAGTAAGTGCACTTGCTCTAATGGGTATCCCACATAAACTTGCCAAACTAGCCATGATGACAATGGATGGATCCAAGGCCAGAGTAACAGTCCAAAACAAAACATCAAAGGAATTTGAAATAAGAACCGGTGTTAGGCAGGGAGATGCCTTGTCAGCTGTTCTTTTTAACCTTGCGCTACAAAATGCAATTGGAAACCTCGAAAATAAGGGAAATATCATAACAAAATCATACCAAATATGTGCGTACGCGGACGACATACTGATCATGGCTAGGGACATAGAACTCTAGAAGAATTGTTTTTAAAAATAGAAGAGGAAGCGAGCAAAGTCGGCCTGAAAATACATGCAGATAAAACAAAATACCTAAAACTGTCACGTGATAACCCAAGAAGGGCTCCTCAGAACTTCATTATAAATAATCATCGGTTTGAAGAAGTTCAAAATGTCAAATATCTTGGAGTAACTTTCAATAACACAAATAATCTATCACTGAGGGTACAAGATAGAATCCAAGCTGCGAATCGATGCTATTATTCACATCTGAAGCTCTTCAAATCAAAAATCATCTCACGTAAAGCAAAACTGCGAATATATAAAACCCTGATCAGACCCGTGCTAACTTATGGAGCTGAATCCTGGAGTATGTCGGAAGCAGACAAAAACTCCTCGTATTTTTGAAAGACGGATTTTACGGAAGATCTTTGGACCAGTGAGAGAGGAAGAAGGATACAGAATTCGCATGAACTACGAACTTCAAGAACTAATAGAAGGTGAAGACATAGTAAGATTCATTAAGGCACAGAGACTTCGATGGGCGGGCCACATGATTAGAATGCCGAGTGCGAGAGCACCCAGATCCATCCATAAAGCGCAACCTAACACATCAAGAAGCAGAGGTAGACCCAGAACCAGGTGGAAAGATAAGGTAGAGGAAGATGTAGAAACTCTACAAGTAGGAAACTGGACACGTGTCGCTGAAGACCGTCAAAGGTGGAAGGGGATTGTTAAGGAGGCCAAAGCTCACCCTGGGCTGTAGAGTCAGAAGAAGAAGAAGAAGAATTATAATTAATATATTATTTTATTTTTTTAAAGTCAGTAATTTTTAATTGTTTTCCATTAAAAAGTCTCCATCTAGATAGTTCTCCAAAGCATATAATGCGCGGTCTGGAAGATTGTCTTTAGAACACAAATATTCGCTATACTTATTTAAATAATTACGCATTTCTTTGTTCGTGGGTGGAATTGGCACTGTTTCGTTACTAGATAAGACATCTTCATCTTCGCGTTTTGCAATCTTGTTTGAAATATCGGCATCTGTTGTGGCACTAGCGCCAAAGGTGACACTTTTAAGAACTGCATGACCAGTTATGTCATTATTCAGCATTTTTTTGTACGTTGTCTGTTAGAAAAGTATCCGACCTTTAGTCGGTAAAAAAAAATGGCATACCTGGAGCGTTGGAAACCTAATCACCCTCAAAGTAGTCTCCTTGGAACTCCACACACTTCTCGCAGCGGTGCCGCCATTGTTGGAAGCATTCCGAAAAAGCCTCTTTCGGAATCGACTCTAGCTCGGCTGTCGTTGCAGCCATAATGTCCTCTCTTGTCTGAAATCGCGTTCCTTTCAATGGCCTCTTGACTTTGGGGAATAGCCAGAAGTCGCAGGGGGGCATATCAGGAGAGTAAGGAGCCTATCGAACCAGAGGAGTCTGGTTTTTCGCCAAAAAAGGGTGAACCAAGTGCGAAGAATGTGCTAGAGCATTGTCAAGATGAAGTCGCCAATTTCCTGATGACCACAACTCCAGTCGCTTGCGCCGCACAGCATCACGTAGGACATTCCTATAGTAGTACTCCCTATAGTCATTCCGTCATTTTACTTGCATTGAAAAACCGATGAGAGCACTACAAACTACGTCACTCGAACACTGCTCGACAGCAACTGACGCTATCTACAGGCAGGAAAAAATCACGCATGCGCACGAAGGTTCAAGGTTGGATCATGCAAGCGCGCTTGATTCAAATCCATCAGTTTTTCAAAATAAAAATAAGGTCGGATACTTTTCTAACAGACCACGTATAAAACTTATTTATTTGTAACTTTAGAGCGTAATAAACTGGAAAACCGTTTTCAGCACTTCGATTTCCTTCGGGTAATCAAAAATAAATCACGATTTCACGAAATCACGAAAAAAATCGTCTGCAAGAAGCAATAACTTTGACTACTGACTCTGCTGACACTCACAAATACTTATTTAAAAGTTGATTAATTGATTGGTTAATTGAAAGTTGAGTAATTGATTCCTAATTGCTTAGCAATTCGATCAAACTACTAGAACGGTGCATTCACGAGGTTACATTTGCTGCGTTTATATAGCAATTCGGGAGCTCTTTCAGATCAGCAACCAAACTTTCCTTCTTGTCAAAATAATTTTGTTGCAGGTTCGTTTGTTTGTGAAGGATGGCCACGAAATGGCTTTGTCTCAAAGCTTCGCGAAAAATATGGGCCTGTACGGAGAAAGAGCCGGAGCCTTAACCTTCGTAACCACCCAGAAAGATATAGCTGACAAGATAATGTCCCAAGTCAAGATCCTTATCAGAGCGATGTACTCGAATCCCCCAATTAACGGAGCCCGAATTGTCACCGAAATCCTCAGTGACGCGTCCCTGAAAGCGCAATGGTAAACACTGACATTTAAATAATTTACATTCTTTTTTTAACACTGGAATGGTTTTTATCAGCTTGCAACTGGAAATATTTGTATATCTATATCAACACTGTTTATCTTTTAGGGTGACAGAGGTGAAAGGAATGGCTGATAGGATTATTTCCATGCGTACTAAGTTGCGTGATAATTTGAAGAAGGAGGGATCTACCAGGAATTGGCAACACATCACCGATCAAATCGGAATGTTTTGCTATACTGGCATGACTCCCGAACAGGTCGGTTGTTTGTGATTTCACATAAAATTCTTATGTTGGTGTTGGACTAAGGCAAAATTAGACATACAAGAGTAGATAGACAGACAAGAGTAGAAAAATACGACTTAACAAACAAAACAAGACTTTCAAGACGAGACTAGACAGAGAAGTCTCGATATACAAGACTAGACAGACAAGATTACAAAGACAAGACTAGACAGGCAGACAAGACTAGACTGACAAGCAAGACTAGACAAAAAAGATTAAGCAGACAAGACTAAATACACATTTTTTTATACAACCAATTTCAAGGGCTATAAGCCCTAAAAACACTGCAAACACACAATACAGACAGATAGGACTAGACAGACAGACAAGACTAGCCTGAGAAGTCTGGACTGACAAGACTGGACTGAGAAGTTTGGACTGCTGCAAGACTGGACTAATACTAGAATGATAAGACTAGACTCTGGCAAGACTAGGCTGATAAGAGTAACTAAAGGTGGTTACACATATCCGGCAGGCCTGCCAGTTCGAACTGAAAAGTCCGCGTGAAGGTCGGACGCCGGATGGACTGACGAGCCTCGAATCGTTCAGGCAATTCTGAAATATTTGTCAGATATCAGCACGGCTTGCAATGACGACGACGTCTAAGCACTTTCAGGTAACCGGCTGGGTCACGTATGAGTCACGTTCAGGTGACCGACCTTCCGGCCGACTGTTCAGTTGAAACTGGCAGGCCTGTTGGATCGTGTGTAGCCGCCTTAACAAGACTAGATTGACAAGACTAACCTGACAAGACTAGACTGACAAAACTAGACTGTCGCCCACTCTGACGGAATGTGAAATATGCGATAATGGTGTGGCGCATACTAAAAGCCATGTGGAAAAGGGCGTTTCGTGAGAGATTGACACAAAACCACAATTAATTTTTTTTTTGTTAGTCTAGTTTAGAGACTAACAAACAAAAATTACGGCCGTCACCCCATTATCGCATAATTCACATTCCCTCAGGGTGGGCGGCCCGGACGGTTAGTACCGCCCTGTTTGAAAATGCTTCTGCCTCGGCGGCGAATCGAACCCCTGTTTCCCGCTTGTCAGGCGGGTATGTTGTCCACTAGGTTAGACAAGTCTAAACAGACAAGACTAGATATACACAACTAAACAGACAAGACTAGATATAAAAGGTTATACAGCCAAGATTAGACAGACAAGATAACGCTAGACAGTAAAATAACACTAGACAGACAATATACCGCTAGACAAACAATTTAACGCTAGACAGACAATATAACGCTAGACAGACAATATAACGCTAGACAGACAATATAACGCAGGACAGACAAGATAACGGTAGACAAACAAGATAACGCTGACAGACAAGACTTGGCAGGCAAGGCTAAACAGACAGGACTAGAATTTCAGAACTAGATGGATAAGTATATCTATCTATCAATGCTGTTATTAGTTGAATTAATCTTTATCAATATTTATTATAATTTTATTGTTTTAGGTCGCTAAAATAACGAAAGAATACAGTGTGTATTTAACGAAGGATGGTCGTATTTCAGTGGCTGGAGTGTCGAGTAAAAATGTTGAATATCTTGCACATGCCATGCATAATGTCACCAAATAAGCGCTAAAACAGTCCTTTTAGGTATTATACTTAATTAAACAAAAAATTGTTACTTATTTTTAATTTATATTTCGCTTGTTGCATTTAATAATAAAAGGAAATTCGAGGAAAGAGGGCGCTTGACTTTAACAAAAATTTTAAAGTGCTAATCTTTGTTAGAGTCAAGCGCCCTCTTTCCCTTAATATTATAAGCTTAATATTTCACTAACGGATCCCTTAACGTATTCGGTGTGGAAAACTGACAATTATCGTCTTTAAATCTGCTTTCGACTGCATCCACTGGCCCTCTTTATGATCAGTATTGGAAACAGAGCATGTGTCTAAGTATACATCTTCAACGAGCGGCGTACGACGGTTCAACCAGCTGCGTACGGATCCGGAACGAATTATCGGACGATTTTCTGATCCAAACGGGAGTTCGACAGGGAGACGTCGCTTCTTCTTCTTCATGTGTCATGCCCTCCAAGGGCGTTGACGACCAATTTCATTATTTGAATTTTATCTGCAGCTTTTCGAAATAGGGATCTTGTATTTTGTCCAAACCATTGGCGAAGGTTCTTGAGCCATGATGTTCTGCGGTGGCCTGGACAGCGCGTACCTTGTATTTTACCCTGTATTATTGTCTGCTGTAACCTGTACTTATCATTTCGGATAACATGACCAAGGTATTCCAGTTTTCTTCTCTTTATTGTGTTGAGAACTTCTGTTTGCTTATTGACTTTTTGCAAGACCTCGACGTTAGTAATTCGATCCACCCAAGAAATTCTCAGCACTCTACGGTAAGTCCACATCTCAAAAGCCTCCACCTTCTTACACATAGCCTCCGTAAGTGTCCAAGCCTCGACGCCGTAGTATAGGATACTAAACACATAGCACCTTAACAATCTGATTCTGAGGGGGATTTCCAAGTGCCTGTTGTTCAGCACTTTCTTCATTTTGGTGAAAGCTTCTCTTTCCTGTGCGATGCGGCTTCTAATTTCCGATGTCATGTCCCATTTGTCGTTTACGTAACAGCCAAGGTACTTATAGTAGTTGACGCGTTCCACCACCTCATTTCCAACTCTTAGATTCAGCTGGTTATTTACGCTGGTTTTATTTACGACGAGCCATTTTGTCGTATTAACGTTGAGTTTAAGACCTATGGACAAGCTGTGCTCTGTAACGGTTGTCATTAGTTCTTGTAGGTCTTCTATGTTCGTAGCCAATAGAACGGTGTCGTCGGCATACCTCAGGTTATTGATCACTATGCCTCCTACGATTACTCCTATGTTCTTGCCATCCAATGCTTCTCGAAATATTTTTTCTGCATAAAGGTTCAAAAGTAATGGCGAGAGAACACAGCCTTGTCGCACCCCTCTTTGAATCATGACCTCTTCTGACAGTTCTTTGTTCACTAACACCGCTGCTGTTTGGTTCCAATACAGGTTGGCTATAATGCGGATATCTTGCCCGTCTAATCCTAGTTCTTTAAGTATATCTACTACTTTATTATGGTTTACGGTGTCAAATGCTTTTTCATAGTCTAAGAAGGAGGCAAAAACATCCACATTAACATCAAGGCATCGTTGTACCAGAACTTGTACACTGAAAGTGCCTCCCTTGTGCCGAACCCATTCCGAAAGCCAAACTGGGACTCGCTGATCGACTCCTCACATTTGCGGTAAATACGATTATGGATGATCTTCAGAAATAGTTTCAATACTTGACTCATGAGACTGATGGTCCTATAATCTTTACATTGTTTCGCATTTGATTTCTTTGCTAAGGTGATAAAAGTTGATTTTAACCAATCTCTTGGTATTTCACCTGTTCTATATATATTATTAAATAGGTCTACTATTATTGAAAGAGAACTATCATCTTTAAGGATCTTAAACATTTCTGTGTGTATTTCATCTGGGCCAGGTGCCTTCCCATTCTTTATTCTCGCAATAACATGTTCGACTTCTGATCTTGTTATGTCACTTCCGTCATTTCCGAGTAGTTCGATATTATAGGGTTCATGTCTGTTGTCCTTAAAAAGAGTCTTTATGTATCTATTCCACTCTTTTAGTTTATCCTCTGTTGATGTTAATATAGTGTTTTGCTCATCCATTCGCATTTGGGATCTTATAGGCTTGTGGTTACCAGCGACCTGCTTCACTTTTTTGTGCAAGTTAAAGGAGTCATGCTTTATTTCAAGAGCTTCAATTTCAGCGCATTGCGCAGACAACCACACCTCTTTTGCTGATCTTATTTTCGATCTGATTTCTCGTTGGGTTTCTTTATAACTTAGTGTGCATTTGTTTTTGTATGCTCTTCTGGAATCCATTAGTAATAGTATCTCTTCGGTCATCCATGCTTGTTTTTTCGGCCTTTCGCTTGGTCTTAGATACCTTTCTCCTACTTCTATTACTGTGGTTTTCAGCTGTTTCCACGTGTGTTCTATGTCTGCATTTTCTGTTGTATTACTCCATGTTGTTAGTTTCTCGTTTATTTCATTCCTAACCTTTGAGCGTATGATCTGATCTTTTAGCCTTTGTGTGTCTATACGGAGTACTTTTTGCGTTCTAACACATTTTTTCAGTGTTAGATTTATAGATGCCATTAGTAGGTTATGATCTGTATGTACATCGGCACCGGGATATGTTTTGGCGTTTTTTATTGCATTTCTGAATCTACTATTAATCATGATAAAATCTATTTGATTTCTTACACATCTGTCTGCATTAGACGTCCACGTATACAGGCGCCTTGGATGATGTTTGAAAAATGTGTTTGCGATGACGTAGTTTTCATCCAAGCAGAATTGAACCAGTCTGTTTCCACGGTCGTTTGGGTTTCCCAGTCCGTAATCGCCTACAATACGTTCTCGTCTTCCCTTTCCCACCTTGGCATTAAAATCACCCATAATTATGTTTATTTCATGCGGTTTAACTGTATCAGTTGCCCTTTTTAGATCGTTGTAGAACAACTCGGTAACATCATCTGGTGCATCTCCTGTGGGTGCATATACTTGAATTATATTGCACGCTATTGGTCTTGTTTCTATTTGCACTATAATTACACGATCAGATATGTTTATGACGTTCTTTACCGCCTTATTTAAAGTTTGACTGACGATTATGCCTACTTCATTCCAATGTTTAGAGTCGTCGTTCCCGGAATAGTAGATAGTGTATCCCTCGACTTGACATTCGCCAGACCCTCTCCATCGCATTTCACTTACTCCGAGGATGTCTATTTTTAGTCTGTCTATTTCCCTTAATAGGTTTTGAGTTTTTCCACTTTCGAACAAGCTACGCAAATTCCAAGTACCGATACTTTTAATTGTTGACATTTTTCTGGTTTCTGGAGTTTTTTGCTTTGTGTGTATTGCACTTGCCATGTAAGGATTTCGCCGGATGACGACCCGAGAGGCCTTACACTTTTCTTCTTTTGCGATGTTTCCTCTCTTGCCGGATCTTGGACTCCGAGATCAATGATCGGTACGGTTTTCCGTTACTATTGTATTCATGTAATTGGTTCTACTAGGAATTTCACGAAGGATCTTTAATGTGGTGGTTTTCCGTTGCCTACCATATCCTCGTGCCGTTGATCTGTTTAGATTCATCCGCCTTTAGGAACCTTTTCTTGTCCCAAGGATACGGGGGTACCCTTACTCTTGCCAGCTCCTCCACCCGTAGCTGTTGGCTAGCAAGAGATTATCTGCTTATTCCAGCAGAGATTCGTTCGACAGAGCCTCGTTGGTTTTCTAGCAGGGTGCACCGCGAGCAGGTGAGGTTGTCATTTGGGTAGCCTTTTGTCACCACCCCTTGCACCCCCTAGACGTCGCTTCCCCACTGCTTATCAACGTGGTTATAGACACCATTATGAGGATAGCATGCAATGGTCGACCGTCGTCCGATACGATGACACTAACTTCATTTCCGATCTGATGTTTTGCCGATACAAATGCCG
This sequence comes from Phosphuga atrata, assembly GCA_944588485.1. Classification (NCBI taxonomy): domain Eukaryota; kingdom Metazoa; phylum Arthropoda; class Insecta; order Coleoptera; family Silphidae; genus Phosphuga; species Phosphuga atrata. The sequence goes on from OX155901.1 coordinate 6,931,388, forward strand.
ATGCAACAGATATTCTCTATAACATTTCCCGGATCGCCAAATCCTATGGACTGAAAATAAACGTGGACAAGACGAAAGTCTTGACGACGGACGGATCGCAGGCCAATTTTCATCTTAATGGTACTCAAATCGAACACGTGAAAGAATTCAAATACTTGGGGTTACTGGTCTCTCTCTCTCTCCCTCTGTAGCTTACAACCCGGAATGGGTCTTCGCTGACATTAGAATTTGCCTCCACTTAATGCGGTCCATCATAAGTTCTTCTAGTCGTTGGACATTAAGGGTCCGTAAGTCCGCTGCAATATTATCTTTCCACCGCATCCTTGGCCTTCCCAGCGGCCGCTTTTCTACCGGGGTCTTTTTCAAATGGAAAGGTAAAGTTCACCGAGCTTACAAAAAGAGCAACAACCAGGACAAACTTATCTAATTTAGCATACTACGTAAAAAGGTAAAATCTATCTCCAGAGCCTGTTACAGAAACTACATCTCTACCATGGAAAAGAGTATTACCCAAGACCCTAAGAGATTGTGGACTCATATAAAAATCAAACGTGGGTCCTCTGATATTTCCTTAAAGTTAAAAACATAATCCGGCTATTTTGTAGGCACGACACAAATCTGTGATAGCTTCAGTGAACTTTTCTCGTCGGCATTCTCGAAAGCACACATATCTGATCCATCAATTAATATAATGACTTTTCACGCACCTGAAAACCAAACCAACATAAACTTATAATAACACTATAATCGATGCGAAGAAAGGTTCCGGCCCCGATGGAATTCCGGCCCACTTCGTCAAGCTGACCGCTGCCTCGTTGTGCACTCCGCTAACATTAATCTTTAATCAGCCTCTGCGCTCGGGTTGCTGTCCAACACTATGGTAAAAAGTCCATGTAATCCCCATCTACAAAACGGATAGCAAGAATTTGCTAGCGAACTATCGACCAATATCTAAATTATGCGTTTTCAACAAAATCCTAGAGAAACTAGTTTATAACAGGATTATTTTTCACATCTATCCATATCCATATATCGCCCCTGAACAGCATGGTTTTATGAAGCAGAGGTCGAAATGAATGATCGAAACGAATGAATGAATGATCGAAACGAATGTGCTGTGTTTCACAGACTATATTCTGACGATTATGGACGACGGAGCGCAAGTTGATGCTATCTATACAGATCCTAGCAAAGCTTTCGATAGCATAGATCATCAGATACTGCTCCTTAAACTTGAGCAACTTGGATTACACGGAAATCTCTTGAATTGGTTTAGATCCTACCTGTCAGGTCGCTCACAGGCGGTTACACTTAATGGGTATACTTCAAAGAGTTGTGCTGTGTAGTCAGGTATCCCCCAAGGCTCTCATCTAGGCCCCTTGCTCTTTATAATATACATAAACGATATTGTCGCCTACCTTGAGAACTCTAGGCTTCTTATCTATGCTGATGATATAAAGATCTTTAGTAAAATACGCAATATCAACGATGCAAATCGTTTGCAAGCAGATCTGGATAAGTTCGCGACGTACTGCTCTAAAAACAAACTCTGTCTAAACAATGGAAAGTGCTCGGTGATATCTTATACCAGAAAAAAGACACCTTCGCATACAGCTATGACTTTTGTAGTGCTCCAATTAACAGGGTTACCTCGATTAAGGACCTGGGCATTTTATTTGATGAGAAGTTATGTTTCTCTGAGCACAACGACGCTATAATAAAAAAATCCAACAGATCATTGGGATTTATAATCAGGGCTACTGCGAGTTTCCGTTCGATAAACGTCTACCTTACCCTCTACTACACCACGATCAGGTCGATACTGGACTTTGCATCCTCTGTTCGTCCCCTCAATATAATGTATACACGCAACGTCTCGAAAAAATCCAACGAAAATTCCTTAATTTTCTATCACGTAGGTTTCCTTCCTCTGAGGTACCATCTATTACCCCACTACATGTCAGGCGTACTGAGCGCGATTAGTTATTTTTATTTAAATTACATAACAATCAAATTGATTTTCCCTACCTTCTGTCCCGTTTAAATCTTAACTGCCCCACAATAATTTCCCGCATACCCCGAACCTACAGTTTCCATACGAACTCAGCGAAACATTCCCCCCTCACACGTCCCTCAGCGCAATACAATTACCTAAACCAACGCTTCCTTTCAGACTGTCCTGATATTTTCAATTGTTCCCTTCTTAGCCTGAAGCACTTCCTTAAATTACACCCCACTGTTCTGGCTCTATCTAAATATGCCTCTAATCATTTGTTTCTGTCGGTAAGCGTTGGATATCAGTAGGGAAAGATGATGCGTTCTAAACCCTCCACCTCCACAGTCATGCGCATGCGCGATGACCTTTGACCCCCTAACCTAACCTTGATCTTGACCCCTAACCTGACCTTGACACTTCCGGTTTAGACTTCCGGTTTCGACTTCCTGTTTCCGGTTCCGACTTTCGGCCGCCATTTTCGGAACTTCCAGATGCGCGGGAAAATTCAAAATATGGACGCGAGGCGGGGAAATTCAAAATTAGACCCTGTTGAGACAAATGAGGTGTGAAGTTGGTTGCATACATCAACGGGACTAAATACATGAGACTAGACAGACGAGGCTAGAGCCATGGGACTAAATACATGAGACTAGATAGACGGGACTAAATACATGAGACTAGATACATGAAACTTGATACATGGAGCCAGACAGACGAAGCTAAATACATGAGACTAGACAGACGGGGCTAGATACATGAGACTGGATAGACGGGGCTAGATACATTAGGCTAGACTAGACGGACTAGACTAAACCATTTTAAACCATTTGATGAGAAAAATCAAATCTGGTGTCAGAACGGCTCTAGCATGCGCCCCAAGGGAGTTACCGCCCGACCGCCTACTCCGCAGTAGATGACGTCATCCGCCGCGGCAGATATTGCTAAACTAATTATCTCGATGCTGATTAACGAATAAATAATTACAGTTGACCTTTTCCCTCAATTTATATGTAATGGACAAGACTGGACAGACAAGACTAGACAGACAAGACTAGACAGACGAGACTAGTTAGATGAAGCTAGACAGATGGGGGGCTAAATACATGAAATTAGACAGACCAAGCTAAATACATGAAACTAGATTAGACTGAACTAAAATATATAAGGGATTGTTTAATGTAAATAAAATATATTTTCGATTGTTTTTTCATAATTGTTAATAATGTTTATATTATTACTTTCATTTTGTTATCTACGTTTTATTTTGATTTACGGCTTGTTGATTAGACGCAACCGGATGTTTGTCAGTCATAACACCAGGCAAGAATAGAGGGACTAGACTAGACAGACTAGATTAGACAGACAGACAAGCGGAGAAAATTCAAAATGAGTTGCGGGTGGGTAACGGACAATCCTGTGTGCATACATAATTGATTGCAAATATATTACGGATTGATTCAAATGAGATTATTGGTTTTAGGCCGCACAAGATCGGACAATACAGAACAAGAACGGACAAGACTATACAGACCTTATATTTATCCGAATAATTTCCTATGAGTAAGCGAAATTTCTTAAACTTGTCTGTGAACCAGATCGTATTAATGTTTTTCATTTATATAAATACCAAAGAGTTCAATTTCCTGGCATCCACTTTTCATCTACTTGCATCCACTTTTCATTTACTTGCATCCACTTTTCATCTACTTGCATCCACTTTTCATCACGCCAAACAGGGTATGAGGTCTATGTGACCCCACGCTAAACAGGGTGTGAGGTCTATGTGACCCCACGCTCAACAGGGTGTGGGGTCTATGTGACCCCACGCTAAAAAGTGGACAGAGTGGGCGGAGTGGACGGAAAGTGGACAGAAAGTGAACGAAAAGTGGACGGAAAGTGTTTGCTAATAAAATCTTGTACTCATTGGGGTAGGTTAGTTGGGCTAACATTAGGGTAGGTTAGCATTAGATTAGTTGGGTTAGGTTACAGGTGTTAAGACTGAAGCGCGCTTCATTCTTAACACCTGTAACCTAACCCAACTAATCGTAGGGATGAGGGAAAAGGTCAACTGTAATTATTTATTCGTTAATCAGCCAATCAGCATCGAGATAATTAGTTTAGCAATATCTGCCGCGGCGGATGACGTCATCTACTGCGGAGTAGGCGGTCGGGCGGTAACTCCCTTAGGGCGCATGCTAGAGCCGTTCTGACACCAGATTTGATTTTTCTCATCAAATGGTTTAAAATGGTTTAGTCTAGTCCGTCTAGTCTAGCCTCATGTATCTAGCCCCGTCTATCTAGTCTCATGTATCTAGCCCCGTCTATCTAGTCTCATGTATTTAGCTTCGTCTGTCTGGCTCCATGTATCTAGTTTCATGTATCTAGTCTCATGTATTTAGTCCCGTCTATCTAGTCTCATGTATTTAGTCCCATGGCTCTAGCCTCGTCTGTCTAGTCTCATGTATTTAGTCCCGTTGATGTATGCAACCAACTTCACACCTCATTGGTCTCAACAGGGTCTAATTTTGAATTTCCCCGCCTCGCGTCTATTTTTTTAATTTTCCCGCGCATCTGGAAGTTCCGAAAATGGCGGCCGGAAGTCGGAACCGGAAACAAGAAGTCGAAACCGGAAGTGTCAAGGTTAGGTTAGGGGTCAAGATCAAGGTTAGGTTAGGGGGTCAAAGGTCATCGCGCATGCGCATGTCTGTGAGGTGGAGGGTTTAGAACGCATCATCTTTCCCTACTGATATCATTTATGTGTATTGCATTATCTAAGGTGTTGGGTTGTTATTGGGCTCCGATTACTAGTGAGCCTGTTACTCACTCCTTACTTACATTGTAATTTATGTATATTGTAAATTGTGTATTGTGTTGTTATTAGTTATATTGTAAATTGTATTTTTAGTGAAATTTAAAAAAAAGACAAAAATAGGTTGTTAGAACAATTTCACGACAGTCCCCTTACTGGAGGGCATAGTGGACAGAAAAAACTTCTTAAGAAGTTACGAATGAAATATCAATGAAAAGGTATGTCCCGTGACGTAGCAAATTATGCAAAAAACTGTACAAAATGTCAACTCAATAAGAGCAAAATTATACATAACGCCAACGCCACAAAAAGCTTTTGACAAAATTACTATCGACACAATTGGACCATTCAAATCCACATCCAGTAATAATACCTATGCTGTAACGATTCAGTGTGAACTATCCAAATATATCGTCGTTATACTGACTACTAATAAAGAAGCTTTAACAATCGCTAGAGCAATTTTAGAAAAGTCCATCCTGATTTATGGACCTATAAAAGAAATTAGGACTGACAGGTACTAGGTACCTGTCAGGTACCTAGGTACCTGGTACTGAGTACAAAAACGAGATTTTACAGAAATTGTCTGAATTATTAGGAATAAGTCAAAAATTTTCTACTGCTTATCACAGTCGGACAATTGGAGGATGCGAAAGGAACCATCGTGTTCTAAACGAATACATTTCAATGTACATAAATGATTCACACACGGATTGGGATGAGTGGATAAGCTACTACAGTTTCTGTTATAATACGACGCCGAGCATATACCACCATTATACCCCTTTTGAACTAGTTTTTGGTCAGAAAGCTAACGTACCGGAATTGTTGACGAACAACTCCATCGATCCTTTGTACAATCTGGATGCATATTACCAAGAGGTAAGATACAGATTGCAAACAGCTCATTGACGTGCTAGAGAGTTTATTCTTCGGGCCAAAGACAAACGTAAGCTTGGTTACGACAGTAATACAAAAACATCTAAATTTAATATAGGTAATTTAGTTATGCTTAGCAATGAAAGTAGAAATAAATTCGATCCGTGGTATAAAGGTCCATAGGTTAGGTTACGTTTAAGTGGCAGCTATTGCTCACATAGGCCTCAGATGGGCCCGTTGTGTTACCACGGTACTTGCAGTACAACCCTCCTTAGGGGATTTTGTCAAACCATTTCGAGCCGTGGGTGAACCTCATGAGAGTCTGCGCATCTAGTGATGCGAGGTCAGAGAGATCATCCAAGAAAGGTCGGCCTAAGAAGAGCAATCGTGTTGCGGTCAGAGAGGGGCATTGGCATAGGTAATGCTGAACACTCTCCTCTTCCTCCTCGTCCAGGCAGCCTCTGCAGTAGTCCCGCTTCGCTATGCCCAGTCTCTCAGCGTGCTTGCCAATGGGACAGTCTCCCGTGATGACTCCCACTGCCAGTCTGATATCGTTTCTTTTTAGAGAGACGATGTTGGTGCTTCTTTTCCTGTTTCGGTGAGGCCATATTTGCCTGGTTACCTCGCAGGTTTCTTCATCCCTCCACCTTCGCTCCGCTAGGTTCGAGGTTATTTCGGTCTCCTTGTCTCCTTATGGTCTCCTTGCACGAGGCAAATGGAATACCAATATCCTGTAATATTTCGGTTGAGTGCAGGCTTGTGCCGTTCTTTGCAAGCTCATCCGCTTTTGCGTTACCTGAGATCCCGCTGTGGCTTGGTACCCACGTGAGTATCACGTTTGTGTGTGCTGCGAGCTCATTCAGCTTTCTCCGACAGCCAGAGACCACTGCTGAGTTGGTGCACACGCTAGTAACTGCCCGGAGAGCAGCCTGGCTATCGGTGTAAATGTGGATCTGTTCACCAGGGTCCCCATTTACCATCAGCCACTCTGCTGCCTCTTTTATGGCGGTTACCTCCGCCTGTAGAACGCTGCAGTAGTCCGGCAGGCGTAAGCTAATTCTGAGGTTGAGGTCGTTGGAGAAAACTCCGCTGCCTACTTTGTCCTCCCTCCGTGAGCCGTCTGTAAAGACCTGCGTGTGTCCTGCTGGTACCTCTTTCTTTTCCATCCACTCCCCTTTAGAGGGTATGTGGTATGAGAAGTTGTTACCAAAAGCAGGTGTTGCTAGACATCGGTCTATGTTTTTGGGCACCCCTTTAAATTCATTGATTATTCCGGCGTGTCCACGATAGTCCGATGTCAACATTCGCACTGACTTTAGTCTAAGTGCTGTGGTAATGGCAAGTTGCTTGCCAATTAAATCGACCGGGGCTATGTCCAGGATTATCTCCAAGGCTTTCGTAGGCGTCGTTCTCATGGCTCCCGTTATCATGAGCGCCGCCATTCTCTGCACTTTTGTAAGCGCCATTTGATGGACTCTTTTATTAAGTGCCGGCCACCATATGAAAATAAAGGTCCATACCAAGGAGTCAGTTGTGATGGAGTTAATTGTACTGTAAAGACAGATAAAGGTAAACACTTAACAGTGCATAAGAATAGACTAAAACCATTTCACAAAAACAACTGTTAAGTAGTTAGCAATTTTGTTTTTAGTATTAGATTGCACATAAACTGTATAGTGAAGTGAAAGTGAGTGCGCAAGCAAACCAAAGCGACTAGTTAAGTTTAACAATAAGAAACTTACTAGTGGACGTATTAAGATGCACAACAAAGAATGCAGAACGTGCAGCTACCGTTAGTTCTTGTTATTATTATTCGAATAGGTTAGTTTAACGATTTTTTTTCTAATAAAAATGTACCGGCATTTTTATTTACATAATTCTCAATTCAGATAGATATAATTTTTTTGGGATCCGAAAAAGCAAATATTTTACTCTATATTTTTGGGTATTGAATAATTAAATTATAAGTAAATTATGTTGTTTAAGAAATTATATTATTGTATTGCCATCGTATTACTGAACTATTGTATTATGTATATTTTATTAATTAAATGTGCATTAAATCTCAACTTTAATGCAAGCTATAAATGTTCTTTATTTACGGCCAAAATATAGGCCATTCATGCCGAAAAAGTAGATGTGGTGCGACCTCATTAATATCGCTGAGTGGCCAATCAGTACCACTATATAAAACGAACCCAAGCCAATATTAATTCAATTATTGTATTATGTTATATTAATAAACCAAGTATTAATAATCACGGTGTATTAATTGATCGACCCGTATTCAAGGCATTACAGGGTCCAGAATAATATGCCAGACATCCTTCACCTGGGTCAATGCCAAGTCATGAGCCAATATATCTTATCACTGGGAGCATTATAATTTTATCACTGGGAGCACTGATTTCAACTGAGGGTGGCTGTTCTCAGGAAATCATTCGTAGATGCGAAATCGCTAGACGGACAGTGAAAGCCCCAGAAAAACATGGAAAGATAGTGCTATCACTTTAAACACAAAAAAAAACTATCATTAAAACACTGATATTCCCGGTACTTCCATACGGAGCAGAAACATGGTCGATGAAGGCTGTCGATCGCAGGAAGATCGACGCGTTTGAACTATGGTGCTGGAGAAGAATCCTACGAGTTCCAGGACAGCAAGAAGAACTAATCGTCCATCATCCAAGAAGTAAACGAACCCCAAAGGTTATCCAAAATAGTGCAAGCTCGAATCCTTAGAAAGGGTGCAAGGGGTGGTGACAAAAGGCTACCCAAATGACAACCTCACCTGCTCGCGGTGCACCCTGCTAGAAAACCAACGAGGCTCTGTCGAACGAATCTCTGCCGGAATAAGCAGATAATCTCTTGCTAGCCAACAGCTACGGGTAGAGGAGATGGCAAGAGTAAGGGTACCCCCGTATCCTTGGGACAAGAAAAGGTTCCTAAAGGCGGATGAATCTAAACAGATCAACGGCACGAGGATATGGTAGGCAACGGAAAACCACCACATTAAAGATCCTTCGGGATATTCCTAGTAGAACCAATTACATGAATACAATAATAACGGAAAACCGTACCGATCATGGATCTCGGAGTCCAAGATCCGGCAAGAGAGGAAACATCGCAAAAGAAGAAAAGTGTAAGGCCTCTCGGGTCGTCATCCGGCGAAATCCTTACATGGCAAGTGCAATACACACAAAGCAAAAAACTCCAGAAACCAGAAAAATGTCAACAATTAAAAGTATCGGTACCTGGAATGTGCGTAGCTTGTTCTAAAGTGGAAAAACTCAAAACCTATTAAGGGAAATAGACAGACTAAAAATAGACATCCTCGGAGTAAGTGAAATGCGATGGAGAGGGTCTGGCGAATGTCAAGTCGAGGGATACACTATCTACTATTCCGGGAACGACGACTCTAAACATTGGAATGGAGTAGGCATAATCGTCAGTCAAACTTTAAATAAGGCGGTAAAGAACGTCATAAACATATCTGATCGTGTAATTAATGCAAAAAAAAACAAGACCAATAGCGTGCAATATAATTCAAGTATATGCACCCACAGGAGATGCACCAGATGATGTTACCGAGTTGTTCTACAACGATCTAAAAAGGGCAACTGATACAGTTAAACCGCATGAAATAAACATAATTATGGGTGATTTTAATGCCAAGGTGGGAAAGGGAAGACGAGAACGTATTGTAGGCGATTACGGAATGGGAAACCCAAACGACCGTGGAAACAGACTGGTTCAATTCTGCTTGGATGAAAACTACGTCATCGCAAACACATTTTTCAAACATCATCCAAGGCGCCTGTCTACGTGGACGTCTAATGCAGACAGATGTGTAAGAAATCAAATAGATTTTATCATGATTAATAGTAGATTCAGAAATGCAATAAAAAACGCCAAAACATATCCCGGTGCCGATGTACATACAGATCATAACCTACTAACGGCATCTATAAATCTAACACTGAAAAAATGTGTTAGAACGAAAAAGTACTCCGTATAGACACACAAAGGCTAAAAGATCAGATCATACGCTCAAAGGTTAGGAATGAAATAAACGAGAAACTAGCAACATGGAGTAATACAACAGAAAATGCAGACATAGAACACACGTGGAAACAGCTGAAAACCACAGTAACAGAAGTAGGAGAAAGGTATCTAATCTAAGACCAAGCGAAAGGCCGAAAAAACAAGCATGGATGACCGAAGAGATACTATTACTAATGGATTCCAGAAGAGCATACAAAAACAAATGCGCACTAAGATATAAAGAAACCCAACGAGAAATCAGATCGAAAATAAGATCAGCAAAAGAGGTGTGGTTGTCTGCGCAATGCGCTGAAATTGAAGCTCTTGAAATAAAGCATGACTCCTTTAAGTTGCACAAAAAAGTGAAGCAGGTCGCTGGTAACCACAAGCCTATAAGATCCCAAATGCTAATGGATGAGCAAAACACTATATTAACATCAACAGAGGATAAACTAAAAGAGTGGAATAGATACATAAAAACTCTTTTTAAGGACAACAGACATGAACCCTATAATATCGAACTACTCGGAAATGAAGGAAGTGACATAACAAGATCAGAAGTCGAACATGTTATTGCGAGAATAAAGAATGGGAAGGCACCTGGCCCAGATGAAATACACGCAGAAATTTTTAAGATCCTTAAAGATGATAGTTCTCTTTCAATAATAGTAGACCTATTTAATAATATATATAGAACAGGTGAAATACCAAGAGATTGGTTAAAATCAACTTTCATCACCTTAGCAAAGAAATCAAATGCGAAACAATGTAAAGATTATAGGACCATCAGTCTCATGAGTCAAGTATTGAAACTATTTCTGAAGATCATCCATATTCGTATTTACCGCAAATGTGAAGAGTCGATCAGCGAGTCCCAGTTTGGCTTTCGGAATGGGTTCGGCACAAAGGAGGCACTTTTCAGTGTACGTTCTGGTACAACGATGCCTTGATGTTAATGTGGATGTTTTTGCCTGCTTCTTAGACTATGAAAAAGCATTTGACACCGTAAACCATAATAAAGTAGTAGATATGCTTAAAGAACTAGGATTAGACGGGCAAGATATCCGCATTATAGCCAACCTGTATTGGAACCAAACAGCAGCGGTGTTACTGAACAAAGAACTCTCAGAAGAGGTCATGATTCAAAGAGGGGTGCGAAAAGGCTGTGTTCTCTCGCCATTAACCTTTATGCAGAAAAAATATTTCGAGAAGCATTGGATGGCAAGAACATAGGAGTAATCGTAGGAGGCATAGTGATCAATAACCTGAGGTATGCCGACGACACCGTTCTATTGGCTACGAACATAGAAGACCTACAAGAACTAATGACAACCGTTACAGAGCACAGCTTGTCCATGGGTCTTAAACTCAACGTTAATAAGACAAAATGCCTCGTCGTAAATAAAACCAGCGTAAATAACCAGCTGAATCTAAGAGTTGGAAATGAGGTGGTGGAACGCGTCAACTCCTATAAGTACCTTGGCTGTAACGTAAACGACAAATGGGACATGACATCGGAAATTAGAAGCCGCATCGAACAGGCAAGAGGAGCTTTCACCAAAATGAAGAAAGTGCTGAACAACAGGCACTTGGAAATCCCCCTCAGAATCAGATTGTTAAGGTGCTATGTGTTTAGTATCCTGTACTACGGCGTCGAGGCTTGGACACTTACGGAGGCTATGTGTAAGAAGGTGGAGGCTTTTGAGATGTGGACTTACCGTAGAGTGCTGAGAATTTCTTGGGTGGATCGAATTACTAACGTCGAGGTCTTGCCAAGAGTCAATAAGCAAACAGAAGTTCTCAACACAATAAAGAGAAGAAAACTGGAATACCTTGGTCATGTTATCCGAAATGATAAGTACAGGTTACAGCAGACAATAATACAGGGTAAAATACAAGGTACGCGCAGTCCAGGCCACCGCAGAACATCATGGCTCAAGAACCTTCGCCAATGGTTTGGACAAAGTACAAGATCCCTATTTCGAAAAGCTGCAGATAAAATTCAAATAATGAAATTGGTCGTCAACGCCCTTGGAGGGCATGACACATGAAGAAGAAGAATCCTTAGATATTTCGGGCACATTCAGAGAAGAGACGAAGACAACTTGGAGCGACTAATAGTTCAAGGTCGGGTAGAAGGTACTAGGTCCCGAGGTAGGTCTCCTACACGCTGGACTGATCAAATAAGGGCATCCACTGACTTAACAATCAACCAAGCAGCACTCATTTTCAGCGGTCATTTTCAATGTATCATTCTTGTCTGCCAAGAGAAAATAATTTGCATATCTATCCCGACGATCTGTAGACCTCTGGGATGAACGGTTACTTAAAGAAATAGGTAGCGGTTGCATTCCAAGAGACTGTGGCTCATTTCTCCAATTACCAGGAAGGATAGTTCCTGCTTCAAAATATTCTGAGTCCACTGTGTATTCATACTGCCTGTTCTGTAATTTTGTTTGTCGGAGCCAATTATGTAAAGCGCAACAGGTCTTTACTATCTTAACAACTTTCTCAGGGCTATAGGGCATCGGTTTCTCAAACACTCTGAATCGGGCAGCTAGTATTCCGAACTCATTTTCGACGATTCTTCTAGCCCGAGACAAAGGATAATTAAATTTTTTTTGCTGTAGCCTTAATCGATTTCCTGGAAAAGGTTTTAATAAATATTCTTTCAAGGGAAATGCATTGTCGCCAACTAGGACAAGACCCTCCGGTAGAACACCATTTTATAATTCTTGGTACAAACTACAGTTACGAAATACACCTCCATCAGAAACCCTTCCATTACACCCAACGTCTATATAACTAAAGCAATATTTATGATCTACAACAGCCATTAAGACAATGCTGTTTGTCTCTTTGTAATTATAGTATAAACTTCCTGATTCAGGGGGTGCATTAATGACGACATGTTTGCCGTCGATTGCTCCACAGCACCCTGGAAAGTTCCACTGCTCACGAAAACCATTTTCAATTATTTTCCAGTCTGTAGTAGTAGGAATCTGAAAAAAAATATTTATGTTAATGAATACTCTTTGATACTAATAACATTTTGTTTGTTTCAGGCTTCAAATAGTTCACATACTCAAGATGCAGAGAGTGAGCAAATACTGGAAACTTTTCCAGAACCCAGACCTCCTCCACCTCCGACAAAAAAGAGGAAAATTGCCCAGCTCTCAAGCATGGTTGGCCAATTAAAAGAGATCACGAATAACGCTAACTCTACAGTTGAAGAAAATGAGTTTGAGGTCTTCGGGAAGCACGTCGGTCTTCAACTCAAATCTTTGCCTTTGCTCTTGGCATTAGAGGCACAAGAGCACATCCAACTCTATATAAACAGAATTCGGCAAGAGCATATCACGATGACGCGTTTTGGTCTGTTTCATATAGTTCCGAATTACAAAACAGAACGCCACAGTCATCATCGTATGCTACAGAATCACCATTCTTCAATAGCGATTCTATAACATACTATGGTGACACACATGAAAATGTCTATAATTCGGAAGAGCATGCAACCCGAAGTATTTCCTCATCCATTTTACGTGAAACGCTTCAAAACCAGAGTAACGTAAAAAGTGAGGGGAGAAAAGAATTTGAAAAATGGGGAGAATAAAATTAAAATTACTTAATAAATAAATGTGTTATTCATAATAAATCTGTTATAGTTATTTAATCTTACCTTGATAAATTCCATTAATGATTCATAGATTGCTTCACAAACTTCGATGATGAATTCGGAAATTGTTGATTTTCCGATTCTAAATATATGTGTGTGTGTCCTTAGAGTACATCTAGTAGCAAGGAAGTATAGAACTGCTTGTAATTTTGTAATTGCAGGAAACGCACTTCTCAAAAGGGTATTTTTACGCTGAATTTGAGAGTGTATTTTCGTTAAAAGAAAATTCACACAACTTTTGGACATTCTCAAACTATCGAAGTATTCTTTGGGATCTTCCAATGCTAATTCCTTCAGAAGACAATTTGTAGCTCCTAGTTCATCTCTTCTATCGATCCATTTTCGTACCCATAACTTCTTTTTCTTAATCACACAAATTTCCTCATCCACCTCTTCTAAAATAGCCATTACGATTTGCTTAATCAGTTTATTCACTCTATTGCGTTGCAGCCCGTCCATCTTACAAAACACTTGTGTACTGTACTAGACCGTAATGCGAACGATTTCTGTGCAGTGGCGAGTAATTTAGCTACTAAATTACTCGCTACTCTACTAAATTACTAGCTTAATACGAACTAGGCTTCAGCGCCTACAACCGTGGAAAATGGCGAGAATTTGTAAAGCGAGTAACGAAGTAATACGAACCTTGATCACGACTCTTCTGTCAAGAGGAAAGCGAAGAAGAAGAAGAATTTTATCAGAATTTCAATAACTATAATAAAATTTTGTTGTGTAAAATTCTTTGCTGATTTGTAAAAAAAAGTTAAAAAAATTATTATTGACTAAACTTATTACTTATTAACTTTTATTATTGAGCCGACTAAAAATGTTAATACTAGAACCCGAATATGAAAGATGATTCAATCTCCGATTTGCAAAATTAAGCAATCCTTTTCAATTTAAAATTCAACATCAAGTACTCCATTATCCTAACAAAATTTGTCATTAAGAGCTGACAACCCCTTTCGAAAATGTCTAGTTTAATATCTACAAAATTTATAAGTAAAACCAACACTGTTCCTTCCAAAATAACATGTTCTGGCACAGAATTCATAAAATCAGCAAGGTAAAATAAACTTATTTTAATAACATTAATATATAGCCGGATATATACATTAAATTTGCCCCCGCGGAAGTTTCTCTTCGTAGTTTGGGGATCCTTTTGGTAGCAAATAAAAATAATTCTGACAAAATTTGAGCTCTTTATCTCAATCCGTTAGTAAAATTGAAATATAATAAGCTCCGATTTTGTTCTCAATCCTTACGAGTGAAAGGCATGAAATTTTTGTTATGTTTTTGTTATGAAAGCCGATTTTTAAGAAAAGAAATAAAACTACACTCAGATGCAAAAAAAAACGGGTCATTGGGTAATTTTGAAGTTCATTTAGTACTTCGAATAAAACTTTTAGTGTTTTACAATCAAAGAGACCACCAGGATGTAGAAACAAACAACATATGGTAATTATAAGTTTATCTAATGAACATTTTATCTAATGAACGTTTATCATTGCACATTTGACATTATGCACATATAATCACATAGAAAGGTGCTTACAGGGTTGACTTGTTTGTTTTTGATTAATTGACATTCTCAGGGCAGATTGGTGTGTTGATTATGGTTCTAAGTGCTGAAAATGATGCAAAAGCTGTTGCTCTTGTGGCAGATGGAAGGAGGTTTCTAGATTCCTTCATGTCAGTCTTTTTACCGTTCAAAGAGCGGTTTAGGGAGACCGGCAGAAATACTCTGAGGCCGGAATCAGGCAGGAAACGAAAAACAACTGCTATCGATGACCGATTTATCGTTCGTACTACTCTACGAAATCGTCATGTGACTTCAGTGGAGACCAAAAACCAACTCTGTGAGGTTCGTGGTACAGCTATAAGTTGGCTTAAAATCTTGTAGACTGTTGGTCTGGACAAAAATAACTCCCACGTCACTGAGAAGCCAGACTAATTTTTTCGCGAATATTTAAATTGTACATTGGCACAATGCAGGACTGTACTGCTTTCTGAAGAGTCTAGATTCCGCCTACATTCGCCAGATGGAAGAGAACGAGTTTGGAGACGAACCTTTGGAAATGCACCTTTAATCCCTGGCTTAGACATGGTGGAGGTTCCCTGATGGTATGAGCAGAAATATCAACGGATGCCTGCACCGAATTGGTTGTCATAGATGAAGGATCGGTGACTGCGTAGGGGAATATTGAGGAAGTTTTGGAAAATTACGTAGTCCCATTTGCTCCTTTTATCGATGGCCTTATTCTGATGCCAGGGTAACGCGAGACTCCATTCTGCGGAGTGCGTCACAGAATACTGGGAGGGATACAGTTGTAATAAGAAAATTCAACTGGCCTGCATGTACCCCAGTAGAAACTCCTATAGAACATGTTGGGACATGCTGGGCAGGCGTGTTAGAGGATGTACAGTTGCACCAACCACAATAAACGAGCTTCGTCTGGCATTTCAGGAAGAATGGCAGGATATTCCAAAAAATGATAATCATGAGCTCATTAGTGGCATGGGCCTTGTGCAGCCAATAGTTAGGGCTCGAGGAGGCAATACGAAGTATTCAAACCTTATTCAAATGAAATTTTCATTATTAATCTCTGCTAGGTTTATTTTGCAGAAATGCATTTTCTTTCGTGTTTACGTATATTATCGCTTTCACTTGATAATGTTCATTAAATAAACTGATAAGTACCATATGTTGTTTTTTTCTACATCCTGATGGACATCCTCTACATCCTGATTGATTGATACTCTTTGATTGTAAAACACTAAAAGTTTTACTCAAAGTACTAAAACAATATCAAAATTAAAAAATAATCCAATGACCCGGTTTTTTTTCCTTCATTCAACAAAAGTGTCTTCATTTCAGTGTTTTCATTCGCCAAAAGTGTCATTCGGCAAATTTTGTCAGAAAATGTCTTCTGTACTCTATACTTATAGGTCGTCCATTAATCACGTAATGTATTTTAGCAACTTTTTAAGCATCCCCTCCCCCGGTGATACGTGGTGAGGTTTTAGGTTAAGCCCCCTCCCCCGGTGATACGTGTTGAGGTTTTAGGTTAAGCCCCCTCCCCCGGTGATACGTGGTGAGGTTTTAGGTTAAGCCCCCTCCCCCTACTCAAAATCATGTGTATTTTTTGTACAAGTCGCGCACCGCTATTCGGTTTAAGAATCGCGCGTTCAACGAAAAAAAAAAAATACACGTGATATCTCACTACCCCCCTTCCATGTGATATTTCGTGATGCTTACCAAACAAATTTTTCAGCAGTTGCAGTAGATTTCAACTGACTGACGTTTGGGTTGACATTTGTGTTAGCGTTCCGCCAGTAGCACCGATGTGTTTTCTTTGTAAAATGCGCAAAAAAATCGAAAATTCTAATCATCTTGCGACGGGAATTGCAGGTGAAATGTGTTACCACCGATTGGTGTTAAATGGTGATAAATGTCGTGGTGAAAAAATTCCGATTTTGACGTACCCGAAATTTGAGGAATTTTTGAAAATTCGCCGAATCGCAGCCGGCGAAGAAGCGAAATTTACAACCCTTGCAGAAAAGAGTTGAAATTTGCAAATTGCCGCGGTAAAAATTGCTAAAGTTTAAAGACGGATGAAATATGACGCGCGAAAAATGGGCGACGATCCCCAGGGCTCTGGGGGGCGCATCGTGCAAGCGAAACGTGCAAATTTAGTTTCAGAATGTCGGCAATTTCCGGCGGAAGAATAACGTTCAAAAACTTCTGAAAAATTCGCATGCGCCTCTCAGCTAGGGCACAAAATGCAAATTTCGTTTTCTTTTGCAATAACTTTGCCAGTTGCGAACTTTTTGCAACTTTTAATAGCCTATGGAACGGTCCAGTCTGTTCTCGATCTGCCACTGTACGGCAGAAAGTTGTGCCATTTGTACTTTTGTAGATCTCGATTGCGGATTGACATCCTACCGGTTTTCTACTATCGTCCGTGGCGACCTCGTGGTTTCTGATAATCGGCACATCGTACGTAAGATACGTCGACCTCCATCGAACGGTGTAGAAGAAATTGCAAAATTCCACCCACTTCCGGTTCGGCAGCAGTGTTCCCTATAATTTTTGTTAGTGCTGCGCGGTTCAAAGTCGAGTATGAGCAAAAAAACATGAAACTAAAAATAATTTGCGCAATTTTTTTATATTTTCATTTATTCAAACCACAATATCAAATAGCAAAGTAATAGTTTTGAATATTCTTCATCTTCTTCCTCAAGTAGCACTACAACCCTATGTGGGTCTTGGCTGCAAGCACAAATTGCCTGCAACGACTTCTATCTAGCTCATTTTCGATGCCCACCTTCCGCATATCCGATAGAACATTGTCTATCCATCTCATTCTAGGTCTTCCCGGTGGTCTGCTCGTCGGTGTCTCCTGCCACGCTATTTTCAGCATTCTATCAACCGGTGCTCTGCATATGTGTCCTGCCCATCTCAATCTTTATGGTACAATTATATAAAATATCTCCCTGGTACAATTGTTCTAACTCCGCGTTTGTTCTTATTCTATATTGCCCTGACCTCGGATCCTGGGTTGGTCCATATATTTTACTTAGTATTTTTCGCTCGAACCTTCGCAAGGTGTCTTCGTTTGCTTTAGTTAGGGTCCAGGCTTCACATAAGTATGTGACCTACCAGTCTTATAGTAGAATGGTACAATATTAGTTTAGAGACTCGCGACATTATTCTCGATTGGAACAGTTCTCTTAGTGCATAATAGCATCTATTACCGCTATGTATGCGGACCTTCATTTCTTTATTCATGTTGTCTGCTGTGATGACTGCGCCGAGCAGGGCCGGACAAAGGGTCATTGGCGCTCTGATGCAAAACATACTTGGCGCCCTATTAAAAAAATATTTTTAATTTTTAAATTTTAATTTATACACCTTTTATTGAACCATTGGCACATTAAATACAGTAACAAATATTTACATTTTAATTTTTCTTGCTTTGACAATGCTAAATTTACTTATAATTTCGGAAATATTTAATGCTTCGCAAACACCATTGTCTATAGCTATAATTGCTAAATTTATTAATCTATCTTGCGACATAGTAGAGCGTAAATAATTTTGTATTAATTTAAGACGTGAAAACGACCTCTCTCCACTAGCTACTAGGAAATGAGTCAATCAAATCCTGTTCATGTAACAATGATAAAACATGCAAAGGATTTTTGAATTGTATTAGTTCGGCTGAAAATAAAGTTTTAAATACTAATAGTTCTTCATACAATTCGTGTCCATCTATATCTTTTTCGTTCTTATCGCTTAAATGGATATGAAGATCAAAGCAATATTTCTTTAGCACCTCCGAGTTTGTGTCGCAGAGATTACTCAGGTTTGACAAAAACGCAAATTGCGCATTTTGATTTTTTATTTGATCAAATCTTTCGCCTAGGGATGAGTTCGTAGTGTCTAATATGGAATAAAATATATTTATTTTAAATACCTTTTCAAGGGATTGAGGCCCTTCATCATTATGTTCATATTGAAACATTCTACGTTTTTTACGTTTTCTAACTTCATTGTTACTTTTGAAGTGTGGTTCTCCATCCAGATCTTTACACATTTTTTTAGCTGATTCTACTAGTGAAATTAAATGATGAATGAAATGTAATTAAAAAAATAATCTTATTACTTATTAAATAATCTTAATTTAATAAGTTTTTTATGGCATCTAAAGCAATGGGAATATTCAATTGTGGATTTTGTAACATTTTACTAAGAGGATTGATTGAATTTAATATATCATACCATAAAACAAGTGAACATAGAAATTCATAATCTTTCAATTTTGAACATAATACGTCCGATTCGTGTTTACTTTCTTGATCAAAATTGTCCTCTGAATATATTTCATATAAAACATCATAGATTTCCCCTGCTTGATGTCGTAATGGTTGTAAAGCATTAATGCGACTTTCCCATCGAGTGTCCAAAAGTGGTTTTAAGGTTAATGATGATACATATTTTTTTAAAATAGCCCAACGCTTAGTGGATAGTGTAAACAAATTATATATTGCCTGTATTGTTCCAAAAAACTTTTTTTTTGCAATTTACTTTTGCAGCATCGTTGACAAGTAAATTAAGGCTATGGGCTGCACATGGTACAAAAAAAGCTCTGGAATTTTTATTCAAAATCAATTGTTGCAAACCATTTTTTCTGCCTTTGGCACCATATCACCATATTGGCACCGTTGTTATATCCCTGACGTCTAATATTTTGAATGTCTAAATTCCAACTTTGCAATTTATTAATTATCACATAGAGACCTTTGCCCGTAGAATTATCTATAGCCAAAAATTCTAAAAAGTGTTCTTGAATAGATACTTTATTGTCAACTAATGAAACATATCTAACAATAACTGACATTTGTTCAGTACGACTTTTATCGGGTTTACAATCTAATATAATTTCAAAATATTTAGCTAGTTTTACATAGGATAACATTTTATGTCTAATATTATCACCTAACAATTGAATAATTTCATTTTGAATACGTTTACTAAAATAATTAGTTTTATATTTAGATTTTAAAGTTTTATTTATGTGCCTCGACAACTGAATCGAACTTTGCCAACAATTCAATTAATTTAAAAAAATTACCATTATTTTTATCATATAACTTATCAGATATCGCACATAAAGCTAAACATTGAGAAGCAAGAAATTTTATTATTTCCATAATTCTTAAAATTACATATGACCAATGTTTTTTTTTCTAACTCTATAAGTTTTTGATTTTCCCTGTCAAGTGTTTTATTGACTTTCAGTTTCTTTCTTAAATCATATCACATTTTTAGGCATGTTGGTTGCTTGAACCGAACTTTTTTCATGTATTTTTAGTATTTTCGATAAATTTTGCCACTGAATTGTATCCATTTGATATAAAATTTGAAGCAGAACCGTCATAAGTTGTTGAGCAGAAAAGTTGAGCAGAAAATTGTTTGCAGCTAAAGCAAAATATACTATCTTTGACACGGAGTAACTTAACCATGAGCTGTGTACTAATTCGTCATTAGCCAATTTCTTTTTGTAATATGCATTGCTAAATTTTCGCCCTTTTAAATTTCTAGGATAAATTTTTTTTTTGTGTGGGTCCAAACTCAATTAAACTAATTCGCATACTATCAGTCATTTTAGGCCAATTTGCTGGATCTTCTAAATTATTAATAAAAGAATTAGAAGGCTCTATAACATAGGTAGGTTTTTCTTTATTGCGCCGTTTTTCATTAAGTTGTGCTTCATTGGTTTGTTCTTCTTTGTTTTGTTCTTCATTGATTTGTTCTTCATTGGTTTGTTCTTCATTGCGTTGTTCTTCATGGCGTCGTTCTTCAATAGGTTATTCTACAAAAGTATCTTCATTTCGCTGTTCTTCAACATTTGATTTATTTAGTTGGTCGTCATTAAAATCCTCCTCCAAGCTTTCACGTAAAATCACATTTTTAGATGAGCTTTGTCCACTTTCATTAGAAACATTCTCGTGAATTGAAACTTTCTATAGTCTATAGTATATATTCTATAGTTCTAGTTTTTTCTATAAAATTATCAAGTGCTCCAAATTGTGTTTGCATAAATTTTTCTTTCGCAGATCTTCTTTTTCTATTTTGATAACCTGATAATTTTTTCTTCCCTTCCATATTATTTCAATTAATTGATTTATAATTAATTCTAAAGGAAAAAAAGTAATTTGCACTAATATAAAGACTATATTTATATATTTAACCCGCTAAAGGAAAATGACTTAATAATTCTTATATAATTTCATTTTTAATTCATTTTTTTAGTGGTTTAACTGAACTGAACAAATTATGTGTTTAAGAAATTGATATTTTTTTTCAATATCCTGTTAACAAAAACAATTATTTACTAATAATTTCAAATTATTTAAAAAACTTTGCTTTTATTTTAGTTTTTAAAATATTTTTATATTCTGAATATATTTTAAGGATGTGGCTATTTATACATACAGTATGTATGCGCAATTGGCTATTTATACATAGAGTATGTATACGCAATTGGCTATTTATACATACAGTATGTATACGCAATTGACTATTTATACATACAGTCTGCTTTTAGTCTGTACCAGATATAGTGTTGAATTTTTATAGAGGTGAAATACAAAATGGACACTAATAAAAATGTCACTTAATCATAATCATGCAATCGGTAAAGAAGAATATGGATATTATGTCAAAGCACAAAAATGATTATGATACAGCAACGCCATGTCATATATTTTGATATAATTTGTCTAATATCTGCTTGGTTGTACTTTCGATTTCTTGTATTGACGAGTCCGTAATGATTATGCTAGTGTCGTCTGCGTACATAATACAGTTATCTGCTCCAATGTAGTGGATAAGGTCAACAGTGTATAAAGCAAATAGTAGTGGTGCTAATATGGTTCCTTGTGGTACCAAAACGGATGTGTTTGTTGTACTCGATCCAGTATTCCCTATTTTTATAAATTGATTTCAGTTTGCTAGATATGATTGGAGCCAGCGTTGTGTTTTTCTCTAGTAGTGTATTGTTAGCAACACAGTCAAATGTATTTGACAAATCACAGAAAATTCCCACTGCGCAGTTTCCTTTGTCTATTTCATTAATTAATTTTGTGTATATATTTTCTATTGCTGTTATTGTTGATGTGTTAACGAAAGCCACGTTTGTTTACGAAAGCCACGTTGTGATTCGAAATTATTTTGTATTTTGATATGAAGAATGTGATTCTACTTTAATTTTTTTTCAAACATTAGGGAAAAGTGTCTGTTTTGAATGTTCACAATGTCTAAACTTGATGGTGTCAATTCTGGTATAACTTCTTTTATGATGTTGAATGGCAGATTATCTGATCCTGCACTGTTGTTTATTAATCTCTGAAATATGAGAGTAATTTCTGAGTCGGTCATTTTTGCCAAAAACATGCTATTATATAATTTGGGGATATGGTCGTAATTAATGTTTATCGGTGTTTTTCGTTATTTATATCGGTGCAATTTTTTTTAAAATCGTTGAATTTTGTTGTTATATCTTCCTCATTGGAGATGATTTGGTTGTTATCTAATTATGTGATTGATTCTTCGAGGTATCGTTTGTTCTTTACCTTGTTAATGATACGCCATAGTTCTCTTTGCTTGTGGCATTATTGATTCTATCATTATGAAATTTTCTTTTTCTTTGAATTATCAATCTCTTATGTTTTTTCTTCGCGTTCTGGTAGTCACTTTTTAGATCTGATTTTTTTTTTTGTATGGAGTATAGCTTATGAAGTTCTCTGCTTGACTTTTTGATTTATTCCGTTATCCATGGTTTTGTAATAATTTTAACTTTTTGATTGGGAATGCTTTATAAACATGTTTTTGAAGATTTTTATGAATTCTGTTGTTTTTCATTGCAGTCGTCTTTATTTAAGTTGCTTCCCAAGATTCTTCTTGTAAGGCTAACTTAAATTTAGATTTGTTCGTTTCGCTAAAAATTCTTTTGAATTCATATTGTGTTCTGTCTGTATGATTTTGTATGTTTCCGCCAAGGAGAATGAATCTGTGGTCTGATAAAATTGTATCATGAACTGAGATTCCTTTTGGTTTTTTTTGAGTGAAAATATTATCAATAATGCTGCTTGATGTTTGTGTTACTCGTGTATGTTGGAATATTTGATCTTTAAGTCCATATGATCTCATGAGTTCCATATGATTTCATGAGATAGAATCTTTCTTTGGTATTGGATTCGAAATGGATGTTGAAATCTCCTACTATTATTATTTCGTCAGGCATGTTGAAAATTTTGTACATGCTCTTTTCCAACAATGTCATAAAAGTGGTTAAGGATCCTAGCGGGGGTCTGTATAAGCAAACTAGTTTAATTTTATTTTTATTTGTCGAATTTATCCATTAGACCCCACATATTACTTACTTACACACATTAATTACTACTATTTGTTTTTCTATTGACATTAGGTTTGAAATTTCTTTACATTTAATTACATTTTTGTTGGCCCAGATTGCTACCCCGCCCCCCGTGGTAACTGCGGTGGAATGAGCTGATAAGTTAGTAGTCATCTATTCTTATTTGTGTGGACATGATGTCATTTAGCCATGGCTCGGTCAAACATATAAAATCTAGTTTCAAATCTACGCCTAAAATTTCGATTTGGATGGTTTTTTCTTTTCTTCTTCTTCTTTAAGTTCCATGTCCGTTCCGAACGTTGGTAACCATCTGAGCTATGATGACTTTATTCACTGCGGCACGGAAAAGTTCTGTTGTCGTCATGCCGAACCAGGTTCTTAGGTTTTTCAACCAAGATATTCGTCTGGCGCCGATTGACCTCTTTCCTGCCACCTTTCCCTGGATAATCTTCTGCAGCAAATGAAATCTATCTTCGTTTCTCATGATGTGGCCAAGATATTCTAGCTTTCTGCACTTGACTGTGTTTAGAACCTCTCTCTCCTTGTTCATTCTATGGAGGATCTCATCATTGGTTATTCGATCCCTCCAGGAGACTCTCAGCATTCTGCGATATATCCACATTTCAAATGCCTCTAACTTTTTGCTGGTGGCTTCTGTCAGTGTCCACGATTCCATTCCGTAAAAAAGAACCGAAAACACATAGCATCTCATCATTCTCAGCTTTGTAGTCATTGTTAGGTTGTGGCTTGTTAGTACAGATCGCATTTTGGTAAAAACAGATCTTGCCTTTTCAATGCGAATTTTTATCTCCTGAGAGTGATCCCACCGATCATTTTTCTTTTAAGCTTTGGATATTCATGTATTATGACAAATTGTGATTTTTTTCTGGAACTATTTGTATATTGGGCTTAGTTATTATGTAGTCGATGGTTTTCTTAGCTTTGGAAAAAAAAACTATTGACGCGTACGTATTTGAGCCATGTTTCAGGGTATTTTATTTCAGTTAGTTGGTCAAAGGGAATCGTGATTTTAAAAGATGAGTATGCTTCTGGAAATTTTGAATTCAGTTTCATGCATTGTATGTTGGTGAACCCTTTATTACTTAGGTATTTAATTTCTTCTTCTTCTGTTAGTGTTCGGTGATGATGATCACATTTTGTTGATGATAATAATTGATGAGAAGCATAAATTATTGTTTAAATTCAAGAAATGCTTGTATTCCCAATCATATGAAGAATATGAAGAGCAGAAAATAGAATTTTTGGAAATTTGTAAATATGTACAAGTTTTTATAGGAACAAAAGATAAATATGTAACACACAAAGAACAATTCCTTAAAACTTGGGATAGTTTAGTAAAGAAATGTGGGTACATTGTTTTAGAAAATATTTACCATTAATGGGAGGCACTACAACAAACAGAATTGAAGGATCATTTTGGACCCTTAAACAATAGATACAAAATAAATATCATAGTTTGCCAATAATTTACGTATGTATTATGAAAATCATAAACTGTATTGATACAAGAATATAAAATTAGCGAAAAATAAACAAAAAGTTTTTAAAATTATGGATAGTGATATCGAAATAAGAAATATATTTGAAGGATGTTCTGAAGCCCTCACAGAGACGGGAATTCAATTTTTCATAGACAGTTAAAATTATTTCAAACTTTAGAGTCCAAAATGAGAATTAAAAACAATGGCATTCAGGAAAATCTTGATAGCAAAGTATCAAAATTTTATAATACATCGGTGAAAACATGTTTGTATCCATTTTGGAATTCTTTTAGTGCACCACGTCGTCATATTCTTTTGATAATAAAATATAATAATTTTACATATTTTCAAAAACTTGATTTCATGCAAGATATATTTCAACTGAAAATGCACTAAATATGGATACTGTTGCGAACTGGTAATTTGGTATGGTGCTGCTCCAGGATCAGGACAATGGATGAATTAATTACACGCAAATATGTCCTTTATATGTAATTAAATACTACTTATCTGCTAATATCTTACAATATGTACAACTAATCGCTAACTTATTACAATAATTACTAACTTAAAAATAATAAATAATAAACAATACACTTAATTCTACGAAACTTATGGTCGAAACCCGGAATTTACTTTAACGAAAATACGGAGGTTCGTCTTCAAAACTCAAATTACTCTCTTTCTAGCTCAATTCTGACTCCCCTTTTTAACTTCCCCTCTACCTCATCACCTTGGTCTTGGTGTGAGTCCTCCCCTAATCTTTATGGAAAATTTACAAAACTCATAAAACAAAATCCTCTCGGCGTCTCGGCACGATCCCTAAGTTCGAGCGTCTGCCCGCATGATTTAGATAAAGCAGACTAATGGTCCTAAATAAACAAAAACTAATCGGGTGTCCACTTAGTTTTCTTTGCCGACTCGTGAGAAACTGAAATTCCTTGAAACCAAAATCGCGAGATCACAACACTCCCTCACTTAATAAAAAGTTGGCGCTACTCAAAGTGACAAATTTTTCATATTTTGCCACCGCGTTGTCGTTGTCGTACGAATAATTTCTAGTCACCGGTTCCTCTCCTGATGAATATGATTCCTTCCAATTTTGCATCTTACGATTAGTAACGGCCGGTCGACGGTTCAACGATGTTTTATAATATTCACAGACCTCTCTTGTTTCCGCTAAAAAGTTCGTCTCACACATTTCACTATTTGTATCAGAAATATTAGTCAATTTTATTTACAAACATATTGTCACATATTACACTTAACACTTAACAAAAACAACAAGATGGAAACATGTATACCTTTGTGTAACGTTAACGGCAAAATATTTCGCGACAGGCTCTGTAATTATGAACTTATTCGCAGGTAGGCTCATGAATAATGGAGTTCCAAACTCAAGATTCTAAACATCTAAACTAACAATAAGAGAAACTAAACTCGAGATTCCGCGATATTAACATGGCATTTTTTTATTCTATTTTTATGTACCTTGACGTACTTTCCTTTTATTTTAAGCGTACAATTGACATCTGAATCTATAGAAACTATCTTAAATGGTCCTAAATATCTTGAATGTAATTTTTTGCTTTTGTTCGTTTTGGTACTTTCATCGAATAGCCAAACCGAATCTCCTACTTCATATTCTATATTTGAACTACTCCTATCATATAAAACTTTCGACCTTTCCTTCCTTCTGATTAGGTTGTCTCTAGCTTCTTGTCTAGTCACGCGTAATTTGTGTTTCAAGTCCGTCAGATAATCGTCGTAATTGTATGAAAATTCTGGTGGAGCTGTAATTGACGTTGGTAAAATAGGTTGTTTGCCGTACACTAATTCGAATGGCATAAACGTGGTGGTTGAATGTGGTGTAGTATTATATGAAAACAAAAAGTAAGGGACATGGCTACACCAATCAGTTTTATTTTTATTGACAAAATTCCTCAAGTATTCGCCCAACGTTCGATGAGATCTTTCGACCGAATTTGATTCGGGGTGGTAACTAGTGCAATTTAATTTCTTTATTTTCAAAAGTTTGCAAACATCTTTGAATAGCTCCGACATGAAATTACTTCCCTGATCTGTGACGATTTCGCTCATTATACCGAATTTACAAATAACTTCATTTACAAAACATGTAGCTATCGTAGCTGATTCTATATTGGGAACCGGGATTGCTATTAAATATTTACTCAAGGCATCCTGACACGTTAGTAAAAATCTGTTGCCATGTTCGGATATAGGTAACGGTCCTACGCAGTCAAGGTAACACTTTTCAAACACTAATTCGGGAGTATCTGTAATAATTAAGGGTGCCCTATGAGTCTTATTTTGAACCTTATTTTGTTAGCACTGCCTACATTTTTTAACAAATTCTCTTACATCTGATTTTAAATTATCCCAATTATATTTGCGCCTAATTCTTTTGTACATTCGGCCTATACCTGGGTGTCCTCCGGTGGGCAGGTCATGATATTCCGTTAATATTGTGTTTTTTTTATTTTCACTAAAGTTTTCCTTCCGGACCTTGTTATGGCACACACAAATTTTGATTCCCGAATTTTTAAATATATATCTTAACATTAGCCTAACCTTACACCACTTCAAATTGTTACCAAAATTACTCCCTGCATAAATATTTGTTATGTTATGTTCAATAAGTTTTTCTTTTAATTTTATCAAAATATAAAATATATTCTCATATGAAACCTTCAAAAGAGAATTGACTGAGGGTACGAGACAGATAAGTTTCCTATTATTAGTGATATTCATTAAATAAACGTTTCCCCGTTGTACGTCAAGTTTGTCAAGGTCGTCTTGACATTGTAATTTATTTACGACGTCAACATAGGGTTCTAATGGTCTCGCATTTTCGTCGAATTCTAAACAAAAATTTGCGTTAGCAGGCAAATCATCTAGAAGTGAATCTTGGCATTCTTGAATACCGTCGTCGGGTATAATCACGTTACCTTCTAAATACTTGCAAAAAATTTCGTAATCGTTAATTACTTTATTTGTCAAATTAATACTACAACTGGGTTCTCTGATAATTGTTTGATCCCAATCTATTCTACTTAAAGCGTCCGCGTTTTTATTGAATTTGCCGGGCTTGTAACTAACTTCGAAATCGCATTCTTCCAATTTGAGTCTCATTCGAGTTAAACGGGAATTTGGGGACTTAATATTTTTTAGGTAAACTAATGCCTTATTGTCACTGTGAACGAAAAATTTGTTGCCAAACAAATACGGTCTAAAATAATTGCAAGACCAAACAATGGACAATAATTCCTTTTCGCAAGTGCTGTAATTTCTTTCGGCCTTATTGAGCGATCTTGATGCGTAAGCGACGGGCAGATCCTGACCTATCTTACCCTGCGACAAAACACTACCGATAGCATAATCTGAAGCATCGGTCGTTAATATGAACGGTTTCTTACAATAAAAACATATAATCGGGGAAATAGCTCGGGAATTTTGGGATATCTGTGCGCCGTATACCGAACCTTCACCTTTTATTCGAACGGTATTGTAATTTTGAGGTGGTTCGCTGTTTCTATTTCTTAAGTGACAATCCTTCCCTAAATGACCGCACTTATTGCAAACATCGCAAGATTTTACCCCACGTTTTATGTCTATTCTACTAAATGCACTATTTAACTGACACTCTTCCGATCGGGCAAGCTCAACCGCCTCCTTTAACGAATTTGGTCTTTGTGCCTTTACTATAATTTTTAAAGAATCCGACAAGCCTTGTAAAAATACATTTAATGCCTGAATATCGTAAATATCGTTGATCTCTTTAGCTATTGCTAAAGTCTTGCCAACCACAGACGCGGCAATCAAATTCGACAAACATTTCTCAATTCTATTAGCATAGTCAATTACACCTTCACCATTATATTGGTAAGTTGAATGTAACTCCATTTGACAACAGGAAATTGAACGTTTTTCTAAAAATCTGTCCCCTAAATGGTCCCTTAATTCGCCCCATGTCGAAAAATCCCCGTACCTAGTCAAATCTCTAGCCCTACCTATTAATTTAGATGTTTTTATTATCTTAAATAATATATCTCGGGCGTCAAAAGCTACAGCATCCATCGCCATTTTTACCCTTTACCCGCCTGTCCATCGTACTCCTTAATATATCTCATTGCTACATCTAACGTCATAAGAGCCATTTTTATTATAACGTGCAATTCGTCAACAATTATGCGAAATATTTTGCGTACGAAACAAAGATATACTTACAGTTTTTTACGAAATCTCAGACGTAGTTTGTATCTAATCAACCGAATTGTCCTATTGTGGAGCTGCGTGATGTACGGCGAAACGACACTCGTAGATTCACTGCATTTGACGTAGACCTGGACGGAACTCGCTGCGACCAAAGGCAACCAAATTTCCAATTCCTTTTTGGATACTTTCTGGATCCAACCGATTTTGAATTCCGAAGAATTCCACCAATTTCGGATTCTTCTGGATCCCACCGCTGCCACCAAAAAAATATAGTATCTCTGTTGCGAACTGGTAATTTGGTATGGTGCTGCTCCAGGATCAGGACAATGGATGAATTAATTACACGCAAATATGTCCTTTATATGTAATTAAATACTACTTATCTGCTAATATCTTACAATATGTACAACTAATCGCTAACTTATTACAATAATTACTAACTTAAAAATAATAAATAATAAACAATACACTTAATTCTACGAAACTTATGGTCGAAACCCGGAATTTACTTTAACGAAAATACGGAGGTTCGTCTTCAAAACTCAAATTACTCTCTTGCTAGCTCAATTCTGACTCCCCTTTTTAACTTCCCCTCTACCTCATCACCTCGGTCTTGGTGTGAGTCCTCCCCTAATCTTTATGGAAAATTTTCAGAACCCATAAAACAAAATCCTCTCGGCGTCTCGGTACGATCCCTAAGTTCGAGCGTCTGCCCGCATGATTTAAATAAACCAGACTAATGGTCCTAAATAAACAAAAACTAATCGGGTGTCCACTTAGTTTTCTTAGCCGACTCGTGAGAAACTGAAATTCCTTGAAACCAAAATCGCGAGATCACAACAATACAGATGTTATAAATGTAAACATTGATGATTATATTGAAAATGAACTAGAGAGTAGTGGGCTTAGTGCAATTGAACAAGAAGAACCTGAACAAATTCGGTCTAATACCGAGTCAATCAAGCCCTGCCAGCCCCTAAATTAAATCAAATAAAAACTTTTCAAATTCAAATCTAAAATAAAATCCAAAGGACGTCCAAAGATAAAGACTAAGCACCGCACTTTTTATAAAAAAAAAATACAGAATCAAAAATGATATACCTGTATTTTTTTACTTTATACCATATTTTACCTACTTTAAATGTAATTTAAGCCTATATTTCACTGATTTAGTGATACTTGAATTTCATTCCAAAATTTTCCAACAAAATTTCCACCATTTATGAGTTTATTGCGCACGATTGTAAAGGAACTTTAATAAATAAAACTATAATTGCTTATAATTGTGTAGGTATTACCAAAATAGTAACTCCAATATTTGTATATACAGTCATAATGTGCAAATAGTCAATTGCGAATGCAGACTGTATGTATAAATAGCCAATAATTGCGTATACATACTGTATGTATAAATAGCCAATTGCGTATACATGCTGTATGTCTAAATAGCCAATTGCGTATACATACTGTATGTATAAATAGCCAATTGCGTATACATACTGTATGTATAAATAGCCACATCCATATTTTAATAAAATTCTTAGTTTCTTGAAAATTAAATAAAAAATAAACGGTTCTTGAAAATTCTAAAAACAATTATTATTGAAATTATTATTAAAGAAATCCATAAATTTCTTAAATATATTAGAATTGTCTTATCTAATATATTAGAATTGTTATGAAATAAAAAAAGATCATAATTAAAGAAATACAATTAAAAACGAAAGCAAATTAAATATAATTCATAACAAAATAACTAAAACTTAAATTTTTAAGAGAAATTTAAAAAAAAAGAAAAATGTCCATAAACTTTTGATATTATATAAAATTAAATCAGAACGCGTTTACAGAAAAATAATTCCAATTTCAAATTCCAATTAAAAGTTGGAAATGTATAGGCTCATAAATTATACAACAAAAATACCTGCAGAATTTATTAATTAAATTATTCAATATTATCTTTCCGATAATGTAGATGTCCAACTAAATTCACACAATGTCACAACTATTATAACAAATTGTTTCACGATAATTATTTTTACAAACGCGATGTGTGTAGTAGTTCGATAGAAAATGAATGTTTTAGACCTGTGTGAAACTGGCAATAACTTTCAGCAATAAAAAATTTGCGTAAAATTCTTATTTCAAAAATCTATAACTTTCTAATTGATAGGGATTTTTCAAAAAAAAATTCACAGAACTGTTGCGCACTAAGTCACCTCATAAAATATTCCAACAAAATTTTATTTTCTTTTTACACATAGGCATAATAATCATATTAAAGATCATCAAATATTCACATTTACTCACTTCTTAAACGCGGAACGTCAAAGTGTATTATTTTCCAAAATTTTCCAACAAAATTTCCACCATCTATTAGGCCACAGTGTTACCTTCATTTCTCAAGAAGGAATTTTTCCAAAATTCCTAATAATACGCGCACAGCGATTATTTAAAAAAGTGCATTCCACGCAGTTGCCATTTAATAGAAAAATCCAAAAGAGGTAGTAATTTTCAACATTTCTCAATTTATCTTTCAAATATCACTAGAGATTGAATGTACCTAACAACGAAATAAAACATTTTTGGAAATATAAAAAACAATTGAATAACGACCAACCTTAAAATGCAGCTGCTCCACGTAGCACCGTTTCATAGCCAGAACGTCAAATGGCAGTAAATTTTAACTTTTCTCACATTTTCTTTCATTTCCTGGTAGGGGATGAATATATCTACTTAACTGTATAAGTATTTAAAAAAAAATCGCAAGAATAATTGCATTTGACGATGACTTAAAATGCACTCACTCGACGCAGCACTGTGTTATTGCTCGACCGTCAAATTGCTATAATTTTTAACTTTTTTCACATTTTCTAGTGACATGTGAAAGAAAATTTAAGAAGAATTAAAATTTACTGCAATTTGTAGGTCCAGCAATAAAATAGTGCTGCGTCGAGTGAGTGCATTTTAAGTCATCGTCAAATGCAATTATTTTTGCTAATTTTTTTAAATGCTTAAATAGTTAAGTAGATATATTCATCCCCTAGTAGGAAATGAAAGAAAACGTGAGAAAAGTTAAAATTTAGAGCAATTTGACGGTCGAGCAATAACACAGTGCTGCGTCGAGTGAGTGCATTTTAAGTCATTGTCAAATGCAATTATTCTTGAGAATTTTTTTAAATGCTTATACAGTTAAGTAGATATATTCATCCCCTACTAGGAAATGAAAGAAAATGTGAGAAAAGTTAAAATTTAGAGCAATTTGACGGTCGAGCAATAACACAGTGCTGCGTCGAGTGAGTGCATTTTAAGTTATCGTCAAATGCAATTATTTTTGCGAATTTTTTTAAATGCTTATAAAGTTAAGTAGATATATTCATACCCTAGTAGGAAATGAAAGAAAATGTTAGAAAAGTTAAAATTTAGAGCAATTTGACGGTCCAGCAATAAAACAGTGCCCGGCGAACGAAAGTGGGGTGGAATACATTTACTTTTGCGAATTTTTGCAAAACCTTTTACACATGGTAGGTACATTTATTCACTAGTGATGTATGAAAGAAAATTTGAGAAAAGTTAAAATTTACTGCAATTTGACGTTCTGGCTATTATACGTTGCTACGTGGAGCAGCTCCATTTTAAGTTTGGTCGTTATTCAATTGTTTTTTATATTTCGAAAAATGTTTTATTTCGTTGTTAGGTACGTTCATTCTCTAGTGATATTTGAAAGAAAAATTGAGAAATGTTGAAAATTACTACCTCTTTGGATTTTTCTATTAAATGGCAACTGCGCTGGAATGCACTTTTTTAAATAATCGCTGTGCACTTATTATTAGGAATTTTGGAAAAATTCCTGCTTGAGAAATGAAGGTAATACTGTGGCCTAATAGATGGTGGAAATTTTGTTGGAAAATTTTGGAAAATAATACACTTTGACGTTCCGCGTTTAAGAAGTGAGTAAATGTGAATATTTGTTGATCTTTAATATGATTATTATGCCTATGTGTAAAAAGAAAATTAAATTTTGTTGGAATATTTTATGAGGTGACTTACTGTGCAACAGTTCTGTGAAGAAAATTTTGAAAATTCAGAAACAATAAGAAAGGTATAGCCTTTTGAAATAAAAATTTTACGCAAAATTTTTATTGCTGAAAGTTATTTCCAGTTTCACACCGGTATGTTTTAGGCCTTCCATAGTGGTATACGGAAATACGTATTTGTTTTTAGTTTTTCGAATAGACTATAAATTTAAAAAAAAAATTATGGCTTATAAAATACTCAAACTATCTTGAAAAGGATGTTTGTAATAAAATTTAAAAAAAATCGAATGCGCTTCCCATATAACTCGTTTATTATTAAAATATTCACTATATTACATTTTTCGTTTATCTTGGTTTCAAATAAGTAATGAATTAATAATACTAAGTAATTTTTGTTGTTGTTTTGGCGCCCCTCTTGTGTAAGCGCCCTGATGCCTCGCATCACTTGCTTACCGCCTTTGTCCGGCCCTGGCGCCGAGGTATTTGAATTCTGAGACCCGTTCGAAATTGTAGGTGCCGTAGATTGCAAATGGTTATGTTTTGCCCTGTCTCCGGGAGTTTACATATTTACGTACAAATATTTTGTTTTGTCTTCATTAATACGTAATCCTACTATGTTTGCCTCCTTTTCTATTTTTCCAAACAACTTTGGTTTTAATGGTTGTTTTATTGACAAGATCTATATCATCTGCATATGTCAGTATCAGGTTTGGTCCACTGTTTTTTTGAATATTTCCAATGGAAGTTTATTATCTTGTTGTCTTCTGTCTTTCATAGTAAATAATTGTTTTTAAACTCGGTTTTAACTATTTGCCCATTTGATAAATGTAATTTTATTCTCATTAGATCACCTAGGTATTCATATTGCTGTCTGTTGCTATATTTCCTTTTAATGAATTTCATGACTGAAAATCCCCGTTTGCCATCCGCGTTGGATGCTTTAAAGGTACCCATAATATTGTAAAGAATAGTAAGATTGGAAAATTGTGAATGGGTTAGTAACAAAGTTAACGTGTCGACGAATGTTTTGAACAATCCAAGTTTACTCTTCTTCAGTATTGTAAATTTCATTTCAGAATATTCATCTCATATTTTATCAATGTTAATACTTTGATATATTTATCATAGTTAGAGAATATTTTTCATTCATAGTTATAGAATTATTTTAATAATAATCTCATTATCAAGTGCATACCAATGTTTTTGACCGTCATCGGGAGATCAGACACTTTGGACAAATTGCATTATATATATATATATATATATATATATATATATATATATATATATATATATATATATTGTATTTGAGGTTTTCGCGGATAGATACCTTGCTTCGGGACGAAATCCAAACCAAACGACAGAAACTTGACAGCATCAGTTAAAATATCCTGACAACCCACATAACTCTAACCACTACGCTACACCCTCTCCTCTGGCAACAGATAGACTTAATATCTACCAACAGAGCCGAACAGAATAGATTATTAATTACCAATAGACAGAAAGAAAAATACAACCTTCTCAGACGGAGACAAAAACCTGCACCAAAACCACTCAACATCGACAAAGTGGTTTACAATACTTCAGACCAGCCCCTTGACGAACCTACCAAAACCGTACTGGCCAAGGGTTTTAACTTTGCAATAGCACCAACTCGCCTTCCCAAAGAAGACATAATCACTGGTGTCGAGACTGCTATTTCACAACTCCCTGCCACATTAGCCGAGACAATAAGACAGGAAACATGCCACATTTTAAGATCTGCCAAACCACCGACAAGAAACATCACATACGAGGAATTCAAAGCCCTCAAGGCAGTAAGGGAAAACAACAGCATTGTGGTCCTACCAGCTGACAAAGGAAATTGCTCTGTAGTCATGAACAGTGCTGACTATAAACAAAAAATGACCACAATCTTAGATGATCCAGCTTATCTGCCCAGTACAACGGACCCCACAACCTATCTTGAGAAAACTACCAGACAAAAGATCCTAAGCTCTAGCATTGACAAGGAAACAATGAATTATCTTATACCAAGGGAGAAATCTTCACGGTGTTCCAAGATATATGGTTTGCCAAAGATCCACAAAGATGGAGCCCCACTACGACCAATAGTAAGCTCCGTTGGTTCACCGGTCCAACTTCTTGCGAAACATTTAGCAAAATGTTTACAACCATACGCCGAAGATTGTGATTCCTATGTCCGCAATGCTGAACACTTCATAGACATACTGAAAAATCACCAACTCCAGCGCGGCCACTTCCTTGTGAGCTTTGACATTGTATCTTTATTCACAAAAGTACCGGTCCCTGAGGCCTTAAACATCATAAGATCAAAATTAAAACCAGAAAAGTACGTATCAGATCTGGCAGAACATTGTTTAAAGAATACATACTTTAGGTACGGTGGTCAAATATACAAACAAGTCCTAGGAGCACCAAAGGGTTCACCTCTATCCCCAGTAATAGCCAACATATTTCTTACAGATTTTGAGGAAAAGGCAATCTCATCAGCCACACTTAAACCTACACTCTGGTTAAGATATGTTGACGACACATTTGTAATCTGGCCCCACGGCAGACCAGAGCTGGACAAATTCCTTACCCATCTTAACTCCCAACACGACCAAATTAAATTCACAATGGAGATAGAAAAGCATCAACGACTTCCTTTCTTGGATGTTTTGGTACAGAAGAGACCTGACGGCACCTTGAGTCACACTGTGTACCGGAAACCAACCCATACAGACAGATATCTGAACGCTTCTTCGCACCATCATCCCAAACAACTAGCATCTGTAGTAAACACTCTTACCACCCGATCAAAAAGACTAGCCGATGGATATCCAAAACAAATGGATATCCAAATGGATATCCAAACAGCTTAATATCCAGAGCTTTTCGTCGTACAGAGAACAGTAGCCAGAGAACTGAAGAACGCCAGAAACCCGTTAGCACAGCATACCTACCATATGTTCATGGATCAACTGACAAAATCTCCAGAATTCTTAAAAGACACAACATCGACACCATTTTCAAACCTAACCAGAAAATATCCTCCATGCTACGCAGCGTTAAAGGCACCATCCCGTTAGAATCCCATGGAATTTACGAAATACCTTGCGGAACATGTGAACGAACCTACATTGGACGTACCAATAGAAAAATATCTGCTAGGATTCAAGAACATGTAGTTTCAGTCAGACACAGAGACAAAGTTTCATCGGCACTTGTCCAACACACAAACACCGGTCACTGGATGGACTTTAGAAATTCAAGGACTCTTGCACAGATTAGCCACGAAATGTCATGAGTACACAGAGAAGCCATAGAGATAGAAAAACGAGACTACTGCATGAACACGAGAGACGATTCCTTGAGACTGCCCCCAGCATGGCGACCGATCATATCCACCCTCAAAATGCAACCCCAGACACCCCCGACTCATGTACGACCAACAAGACAAACAAACAACCGAACCGAAGCACCGCACACAACGCGCATGACCCGAAGCCATACAGCTATAAGTAGTCGCACCGCACGAACGAGCTCTCAGTATGCGTCTAACCGTTGACCCGCACGGACGCATATATCTCTTGAGAATGGCGAATGTTAGTTCGCCGAAACGTCGAGAATCCGGTTCTTTTCAGAACCAACCCTCGACATCAACGCGGAATCCCCGAGAAAACAATACAACACACACATACAAAAACAACACCCAAATACAACACACACAAAAAAAAAAAAAAATATATATATATATATATATATATATATATATATATATAAATATATATATATACTATATATATATATATATATTTGAAGTATCAATATTATTCTGATCTTCTGATAATAGTTTTTTTTACATGTCTGCTCCAAAGGATTTTGTTATCTCCCAGGTATCAGTGTTGGGCATAATTCAATTAATTTTTTAATTGTAGAATCAAACAATTACAATTTTAAGTGCAATTAAATCAATTGCAATTAATTTAATTGAATTAACTGTTTAATTGTGAGATGCAATTGAAATCAATTTCAATTAAATCCATTAATTGTGGTTTACAATTAATTTAATTGCAATTAAAATTTTAATTGTTGGTTGCAATTAACTTAATCATCAATTGTTTATTATTACAATTAACAATTAATACTATTTGCTGAATGTAAAAACTTTTCCCTCTTGTCACCGTGTATCCCTCCCTTGTAACCGTGCTTTCCCGCATTGTGCCAAATAAAATAATTTCCAATATTGTAAATAATCTAAATAGTTGGGAAAGAAGGTTCGTTCTGGACCCTTCACCTCCACTTCAGTCCCCCCACCTCGCTCCCACTTGCGGTTAACACCCCACTTCGGGTTCCCACCTCCACTTCCGGTTCACACTCACACTTCCGGTTCCCACTTACACTTCTGGTTCTCACTCCACTTCCAGAACCGGAAGTGAGAACCGGAACTGTGAAAATTTTTGCAACCGGAAATGGGGGGTGGGAACCGGAAGTGGGGGCGAGGGTAGGGGACCGGAAGTGGAGGCGGAGGGTTTATTTGTTTCTTAAATAATAATTGTCGGCCAAAAATATTTATACAAATTTCGTGCGGAAATGATTTTACAGCGCTCCGGTTAATGGGGAACTCGCCCTTCGGGCTTGTTTTCCAAACGAGCTGTCGCGTTGTAAAATCAAACTTTCCACACTCTAATGTAAATAACTATTTCAGTTACGCATTATGGCAAGTGATACATTGGAGTATAATAAACATCTTCTAACCGACATTTATTAATTGTTAATTGTAATTGTAAAAGTGCATCAATCAATTAACAATTAATCAATTGTAATTGCAAAATTTTACAATTAATTAATTGTTAATTGTGATATATTGCAATTACAATTAATTATTTTAATTGTTAGTTGCAATTAAATCTCGCAATTTAATTGTTAATTGTTTTCACAACTAATTTTTGCCCAACTATGCCAGGTATTGAGATTTAAATTTTCTTATTTTCGTCTTAACATGCTGATGTGCATCAATAATAGTTTAAGAAAACAACTTTTCTGTATTTATGATTTATATTATGACAATATGATTTTGAGAGGAAAAATTTCTACCCGATATTGAGAATCCGTCAGAATTTTTGTACAATATTTACAGATAGGACCATTTCGTTCCATAACTTGACAATAGTCAATTAGAACATCGTAATTTTTGCACTATCTGCGAAATATCTGGTAAACTACCTTACTTCATCGATTAGTTTAAATGTTATGGCATCATGTGCAGTTACTTGAGCTAAATCTTCAAATTTTTCATATTCGATTCTTTTTTTCGATTCTTCTTTTCATATTCGATCGGTGAAACATTGTGTAAACAGTTCAGAGTAAATTTTCTATGTTCTGCATAACAATTACAGTTTGCAGCTACCCCAAGCATGACATTATCTCCCGTAAACATTATCATATTTTGATGTTTAAGTTATGTCCAAAATAATTTTTTAATTTTTTTGTTACAAATGCTTTGTAGGGACTCATTATCGACAAGATGAGTTGCACAGGTTCGGGTTTTTCCTAAACCGTTTTATGGCCCAGACCGTTTTATAAGCGGGCTGGAGCTGATCAAACAAAGCCGATAGGTTCGGGTTTTTCTTAATCGTTTTATGGCCCAGACCGTTTTTATGAGCGGGCTGGAGCCGATCAAACAATACCGATTTTTCCTCCCTCTTACTTGGCGTCAGCACCAATAGGAGGGAAGAACGAACAACCAATCGGGACAACGGAAAACCTCTCCCACCAAAGTTACCAGAGAGAAGATGCGTTTGACCGAGGGATAAAAGGACGGGACGGGAGTGACAAAGGGACAGTTTTTAGAAACAACTTCGAGAGACAACTTCGAAACAACATCCAGACACAACTTCCAGCAGAACATCAGTGAACACAACTTCCAGCAGAACATCAGAGACAACTTCCACAACTCGCATCAAAACCGGCACGCGTCACGTGACGCGCAATAAAAAGTTACATCGTCTCCGGGTTTGTTATTTTCCTTTTCTCCACACACTACCCCGTCACCAAAGCTTAATAATGTTCGACTTTCAAAATAACTTTTTTTTACAAACAAATACAGTTTTGTAATTTATATCATTATCACTTTGGTGACGGGGTAGTGTGTGGAGAAAAGGAAAATAACAAACCCGGAGACGATGTAACTTTTTATTGCGCGTCACGTGACGCGTGCCGGTTTTGATGCGAGTTGTGGAAGTTGTCTCTGATGTTCTGCTGGGAGTTGTGTTCACTGATGTTCTGCTGGAAGTTGTGTCTGGATGTTGTTTCGAAGTTGTCTCTCGAAGTTGTTTCTAAAAACTGTCCCTTTGTCACTCCCGTCCCGTCCTTTTATCCCTCGGTCAAACGCATCTTCTCTCTGGTAACTTTGGTGGGAGAGGTTTTCCGTTGTCCCGATTGGTTGTTCGTTCTTCCCTCCTATTGGTGCTGACGCCAAGTAAGAGGGAGGAAAAATCGGTATTGTTTGATCGGCTCCAGCCCGCTCATAAAAACGGTCTGGGCCATAAAACGATTAAGAAAAACCCGAACCTATCGGCTTTGTTTGATCAGCTCCAGCCCGCTTATAAAACGGTCTGGGCCATAAAACGGTTTAGGAAAAACCCGAACCTGTGCAACTCATCTTGTCAATAATGAGTCCCTACATCACGATATTTAAAATCCAAAATTATTACTTTTGTACATAAATATGCTTCCATCTACATTTAATGTATGGAAGGTTGAATTTTCATTTCTTTAAAAACATTTTTTTCCAAGATATTATTTATACATTCGGTGAATTCAAAAGCATAATTTTGACTTCGCCAGTTTTGTGGCAACTTCATTTTTATCTTAGGAACGGAATTCATTGACACGTATTCGTTCTTCAGTTATTACGTATAGCCATTACATTTTAAATTAATACATTAACTATTTATATAATGTTCCTGAGGTATGGGGGAAAAAAATTTATTTAAAAAATGTTAAAGCGACGTTTCGACGATTTATTTTCGTCTTCTTCAGGCTGCAAACAATATATGGCATTAAATACACAGAATTTTATGATATAATATCTTACCTAAACAACTATTATTTTTTAATTTTAAACAAAAATTGCACTAACATATATACTATTTAAAATTAAAATTAATTATAAATTTAAATTTTCTCTGTCACGTTGGGGAATTGTCAACAAAATGTAGCCAACCTAATTTTGTTGTTGAAATTGGGTATTTTTAAATTTAATTTTTTTATGTTTCTCTATTATTCCGGCATAATGACTACTTAAATTTTGCGTGTCACTTCTATAATTTACACAATTTTGAAATTTAATGTAAAACATTTCTCCAATATTTCTTTTAAAATTATTAGGTTCTAAATCTAAAATATTGTTTTAAAATATTGTTAATAAATTCTACTATTTTGAGTAGTGATTTTTTATCAATATCCGTATAGCATTTAAGGAATCCCCATTTTTTGTTAATATATTTAGTAATCATATCTTGATGTATGTTTGTAAATAGAGAATTTACAAATTTAAGTTTGCTCTACACTTCAACACAACATAAAGAATAGTATCGAACTCAAAGAACTTTTAAATAACAAAAAAATACCACCAAATTATATAATGATATCATTAGACGTAAATTCTCTATTTACAAACATACATCAAGACATGATTACTAAATATATTAACAAAAAATGGGGATTCCTTAAATGCTATACGGATATTGATAAAAAATCACTACTCAAAATAGTAGAATTTATTAACAATATTTTAAAACAATATTTTAGATTTAGAACCTAATAATTTTAAAAGAAATATTGGAGAAATGTTTTACATTAAATTTCAAAATTGTGTAAATTATAGAAGTGACACGCAAAATTTAAGCAACTTTGCAGTATTTTAATTGCGTATATAGTTTTATTTAATTTCCTTCTAGATTATTTATGTGCGTTTTCCAGGTGAAGAATTTATCTATATGAACTCCTAGTAGTTTTACGTTGCTATTGGTTGCTAGCTGGTCTTCTCCTATATACCCCTTTTTGTGGGTAGATTAGCTGTGATCTGTTGGTTTTCAAGTTGATGATTTTTGTCTTGCCAGTATTTATAGTTAATTTGTTGATATGAAACCAATCTTCCATTTTTGTCATGACAGCGTTCGTATTAATTTGAGTGTCTTCAAGTGTGAGATTTGATAGAAGGGGGCTTGTATCATCGGCTTGTGTCATGATTGATGATAGGTCATTAATATATATATAGTAAACAGCAGAGGCCCTAATACACTGCCCTGAGGAATTCCTATGTGTGTGTGTCTTATTGTTAGTTCGGATTTTATTTGACCGTGAATCGTATTTATTTTAGTCTGCTGGCTTCTTTCATATAGATATGAGCGGAACCATTCTAGAGTGACCCCTCTTGTTCCGTATCTGTTGAGTTTGTCAGGGAGGATGTTGTGGTTGACTGTTTCATATGCTTTCGAGAGGTCTAATAAAATTCCATATGGTAAGGCCTGATTTTCCAACTCATTGTGTATATTTTGTATATAATTAAAACAGGCTGTTTCTATGCCCCTTCCTTTTCTGTAGCCGTGTTGTTCGTTACTTATTAGATTATTTTTCTCTAAAAAGTTGGTAGTTTTGGTTGTTAACAATTTTTCAAATATTTTTGAGAAGACGGATATTTTACATATAGGCCTGAAATTTTCTACCCTTTTGTTGTCGCCTGATTTGTGCAGTGGTGTTATAATACAGTGTTTTAGGGCGTCAGGGAAGATTCCGTATTGTATGGAGTTGTTGATGATATACGTCAGAGGTTCCGCGATCAGCCAGAATAAGTCCCTGACTACCATTAATGGTTATAGTACTGTTATATTTTATTTTGTCCTCGTAGAGTTTTTCAGGGATCTTCTTCGAAAGAAATTGCGGAAAATCAGTACAATAATTATTCAATTCATTGGCTATCGCGTGTGGGTCTTCGTTAGTGATGCTATAGTTTTTGTTGTTTTGGTTCTTTAGGCATGCTATTTCCCTAACTGCTTCCCATGTAGTTTTCATTTGGTTTTCGGACCTCAACATGTTTTCTTCCAGATATTTAATTTTCGTTTTTTTCAGGAGAGTATTGAACTTTCTTCTTGACCTGTTGTAGTGTGTTTTGACATTTGTATTGAAATGTGATAAAATTTGGAGAATTTCTAATTCGTGTTTCGCTTTTTTTATTTCCGAGTTGGTGTAAATTCGTGTCTTCCTATCATGAGAGATAGTAGCGGAAAACATTCTTTGAAATGCACCATGAAGATATTCATGAACGTCGTCGAAAGTGATGTAAACAGACAATGGGAGTGTCTGTTTACATCACTTTCGACGGTCGTGTAGGTCTCGAGCCAGGTTACTTCTTCTAGATGGTGAAAAGTGATCTTTTGGGCGCTGCGGTCTGATATTTGGTACTCCAAGGCTTTGGCAGCATAGTTTATATCCGTTTTGATCGCGATGTTGTCGATACAGGTTCCGGTGGCTGGATGGCTTGGCGTTTTCATTGCTAGTACAGTGTTGAAGGATAGTAGCATTGATTGAAGTTGGTGGAGCTGTCGTGAGGCTTTTAAAGAGTTGATGTTGAAGTCCCTCATGATTATGTATTGTTTGTTTTTCGGAAATACTAAACCTAGTAGTTTGTTAATTTGTTAATAAATTGCATGTAGGGCGTTTGCGGTGAATGGTAGACAGCTATGATTATTAACGTTTTTTTGTTAATAGTTATCTCGATAGCCGTGCATTCAATTGATAATTTTTTGCTAACTGCTCTATGTCGGTTCTGAGTGAGTCATTTGTAGACTTTCTGCAGAAAATTGCGACTTCGACATGTGCTCCTTCTCTCCTGCAGAATTTAGCGGCTAACTAAA
Source organism: Phosphuga atrata (assembly GCA_944588485.1). Taxonomy (NCBI): domain Eukaryota; kingdom Metazoa; phylum Arthropoda; class Insecta; order Coleoptera; family Silphidae; genus Phosphuga; species Phosphuga atrata. The sequence continues at coordinate 6,974,443 of OX155901.1, forward strand.
AGTTATGTAGTTTGTGTGTTAACAATTGTTCGTCGCTTTTCCAAAGTTCCGTTAATATCAGGTATTCGAATTCCGGGATTTCTTGTAACATATATTCGATTTTTTCGGTGGTGTTTCCTATTGATTTATACTCGCACGTTTTGGTTGAGTAGGCTAATAAGATGCTTGGAATATTTCGACCTTGTTACGTTTCTTCGGTGTCTCGTCTTTGGTTTGTAAAATTTCTTTCTTTGTATGATCTGGTGTAAGTGAGTCTATTTAATCGTCGAAAATCTAGTTTTTTTGGTTCAAATTTCTTCCTGCGAAACCAGTTTCCCACTCCTCCTCGCTGACTTTGGCATTTCCCAGCGGTCCTCGGTGTTTTCTACGTCTTTTCGGTTCGATGAACTCTTCATTTTGGGAAGTAGCCGTTTCTGTGTTATTTTCCCCTTTGTCTTCAATGTTTTCGTCTCTATGTGTTCAATTTCGTATTATTATTATTACATCATTTTTGCCCATATGGACAGTGTTTGAACTTAAATAACTCATGATGATACAAGTTCCACTTCTTTCCCATCTTTTTCTTCTCTTCCCAAAATCTCTTCATCCTTTGACTGTGCTCCTGTTTCCTTTGTTCTGTCCACAATGTTCCTATCTTCCTTTCGCTTACTAAAAATTTGGTATTCTTAATTTTGCTTCTGAATTTTTTCCTGTCTTCTATCATTTGTTGATTGATCCTCAATTGCTTTAAGTCATCTTCTATTTCATGAAACCAATTTGTTTTCCTACTTGAACTGTTTACTACATCAAAGATTTTTTTTGTAAGTCGTTTATTGTTCATTCTCTGTATGTGCCCATAGAAAGTTAGTCTTCGTTTTCTAATGATATTTGTAAGTCTGTCTGTGTGTTCATATAGCTCTTTGGTAGCTCTTTTTATTCATATCCCAACTCTGTGTACTGCTCCAAATATTTTTCTAAGAATTTTGCGTTCAATTTTTTCTGTTTCTATGATGCCAGATGCTCCAATTGTGGTCGTTTCTGACGCATACAATGCTTCAGGCAATACAACTGTTTTGTAATGTCTGAGTTTGGCCTGCCTTGATATGCTTTTCTTATTATAATGTGACCATGTAAGTTTATATGCTTTCTGGAGTTTTTCCGTTCGTTTAATGTTAGACATTTTGTTTGATCCTCCTATTTTTATATATTCCCCTAAGTATTTAAATTTTTCTACTCTTTTTATAGATACATAAGTCGTATGTATGATATGTACATTGTTGGTATGTCGTTCCATGTATTCGGTCTTCTCATACGATATCTGTAAACCGGTTTTAGCGGCTATTTCATGTAATCGCTCCAGTGCTTTCTTTGCCTCCTGTGTGTTATTGCTGGTTATGGCAACGTCATCTGCAAATGCCAAGCATTTAATGATTGTTTTTGTTTCGCGTGTTCTTCCTAGCTGCATGCCTTTCACTTGTTCCTCCCACTGCTTAATAATTTTGTCTAAGACCAGGTTGAACAAAATTGGTGAGAGGCCGTCTCCTTGTCTGACACCTGTGCGTATCTGAAAGGGTTCTGAGATTTCAGCCATGAACTTGATCTTTGAGGTGGTGTCCGTGAGCGTTAGTTGTATTAGTGTTCTGTTTTTTTTGTCAATGCCATATTCTTCCAGTGCTGCAAAAAACGTTTGTCTATCAATGATGTCGTACGCTTTTTTAAAGTCCACAAAGGTAACTACAGTATTATTTGTCTGTCTGACTTTCAATATTGTTCTTAGGTTCCAAATTTGTTCGATCCCTTTCCTAAAGCCAGCCTGATATTCACCTATTTGATGATTTGCTTGTAGTTCTAGTGTGTTCAATAACACTTTCGAGAATATTTTGTAAGTGACTGGCACTAGTGAAATACCTCTGTAATTATTTGGATCTGACTTATCACCCTTTTATGTAATTGGTTGATCAAGGCACATTTCCATTCTTCTGGCATTTTTTCTGTGATCCAAATGTCTGTAATGATCTTATGAATTGTTTTTATGATGTCTTTATCTTGAAGCTTCCACACTTCAGCAATAATGCCATCTTCTCCTGCCGCTCTGTTATTTTTCATTTGTTGTATGATCTCCTCTATCTCCTCTATTGTAGGTGGAGTAGAATCAGGATTGGATGTGGTTTTTTGGAAGGTCATTTTTTCCTTGGGTTCTTTACAAATAAGAAGAGTACTAAAGTATTGTTTCAGAATTTTACAGTTTTCTTTAGTGTTCGTTTCCAAGGATCCATCTGTTCTTCTAAAACAGAGGCTAGGAGGTTGATAACCCTTAATATTTTCTTTGAATATTCTGTAAAAATTTCTTGTATTATTTCTCTTAAAATCTTCTTCAATTTCTTTTAGCCTTTTGTTGTCGTGTGCTCGTTTTTCTCTTCTAATTTCCTTTGATGATTTTTCTGAACTTCGTGAAATTCCTTCCATGTTTCGGATGTTCTGTTACTACTGAACTTCATCCACGCCTGTGTTCTTTTCTCAATGGCTTGATCACAAGTTTTGTTCCACCACCTATGTTTCCTTTTTCTAAGAGGTTGCGCCCAACGCATTGCCTTCTGAACTGAGGTCGCAAGATCTGTCCAAGTGTCTGTTGGATGACTATTAATTTCTTCAATGATTTTGTCTTTGTTTATCCGCAAATATTCTGGATCAGGCTTGACTATTTTGTTTTTTACTGTCTTTTTCTGTCTTGGAATTGGTCTAATCTTAATTTGTAACAAATAATGATCTGACTCGAAGAACCCTTTACGCGTTCTGACATTTAAAATTTCCTGCGTATTTTTGTTAGAAATGGCCACATGATCAATCTGGAATTCTCCCCATACGGTGTTAGGTGCTTTCCATGTTGTGAGTTTTCGTCTTAGCTTTAGAAATTGTGTAGACATAATTTTGAGATTAAAATTTTGACAATATTTTATGAGGTGCTCTCCATTTTTGTTTGAAAAAAAAAACATAAATGTTTCGTATATATTTATATATATATATATATATATATATATATATATATATATATATATATATATATATATATATATATATATATATATATATATATATATATATATATATATATATATATATATATATATATATATATATATATATATATATATATAATAAACCCTTATTGGCATAATTTATAATACATGCTACACATACACAAATAACCCTGTAATATTTATTTTTAGTTCCAAATACCCCACTTGGACGACCCATTGCTCCTTCAATTGTTTAACCTTTTCCAGCATTTCCATCCCACTGCCGTCCTCACTCAGACACTGTTTCCATTTTTGCCTAATATTCTTTCCTTTCCATTCCAACGACCTTTTTCAAACTCTTCAAACCAGTGTTGCCACCTATCCTACCCTTCTCCATACACCACACATCTTTTATAAAAATCCTGCATCCAGTACTTACGTCCACGTTCTTCGCACCCACAGCGAAATCTGGCTAGGATAGATGATAGATCTATCTATCTATCTATAGATCATATATATATATATATATATATATATATATATATATATATATATATATATATATATATGATAGGATAGATAGTGAGTTTAAACTCCTTGGCGTTTTTAAATATTTCCGCAGGCCACCATGTACTTGAATTACCTCATACTGTTTATGGTATGTGCTCTTCGTTATTTTATTTTGCCTCTCCTGCAGCTCGACTTCCATCAGCCTCGCCACCAGCTTTTCCTCTACTCGAAACCCTTTCCCCCATTGGTTCTCCACCTCTGTTATTGGCATACCCCCTCTTTCATATATTGCCCTTTTCTCGACCCCAATTGGTCTTTCTCCTTTCATTCCTTCCTTCCCTACTTGCTTTTCTCTAAAGACTTCTCTAAACACTTATCTGAACACTTCTCTAATAATTCTTTACATCTGCATTCCAATAACCTTCCGTTTATATCTTGCTACCCTTCTACTTGCTTCTACTGACACCTTAAACGTATTAAGTTCCTGTAAGACTATATAGGAAGGAGTCGACCTGTCAAATTGCCTTTTTAAGAAATTGCAGCTGAATTCTTTCAATCATTTCTTCCTCCATGACTCCCCACACTTCTGCTCCATACATCAATATACTCCGCAGACAGGCCTTCCATATCATTTCTTTCGCTCGGTAATTCGATTTAAACTCTTTTGCCATACTATCCAGTACCTCTCACCCGCTACCCACGCTTTCTTCGACACTCAAATGTGCTCCTTGTTACAATACATCCACTCCCAAACACATACCCTAAGTACTTAAACTGATGCACTTGCTTTATCTCGCTTCCCTTCTATTCAAAACGCTACTTCTTGCAGCTTCCGCTTTTCCAAAATATTATCCATTTCGTTTTCCCGACATTTACACACTTCTCTTTTATAGAAGAATGTTTCCAGCCGTTTAATCATTTCAGTCAGTTCTCCAGCAGACTTTGCCAACACCACTACATCGTCTGCGTAGGCAAGGCTCCACACTTTTTTCCTCACTACTACTCCAGCTTGACCCGCCGCCAAAAAATTTTCTAAGTCCGCCACATACATGTTAAATAGTGCGGGGCTTAGTGAGCAGCCTTGCTTCAGAACCCTTCGTACCTTTAATTCCGCCGATCTACACTCATTTCCTCTCACTCTACACCACGTCTCTCTATACAATCGTTCTATACATTCCCTCAAATTCTTTGATACGCCCTTTTGCTCCAAAAATGCCCACAACATTCTCTTATTTACTGTATCATACGCTGCCTTTAAGTCCAGGAACAGAGCAAAGAGCTTACCTTTGGGTTTTGCGACTTCTTGATCTGCTATGCATCGCAGTGTTACTAGGATTGTTCCCCTTTCCTCCCTAAACCCGGCCTGAACTTCCGGAAGCAGCTTTCTTCCCTCCATCTAATCTCTTAAACGTCTCTCCAGTAGTCTTGCAAATATCTTATATGACGAGTTCATAAATGTGATTCCCTTATAATTTTCTAATTTGTCTCTGTCCCTATTTTTTTAAATTGTGACTACCTCTCACCTCCCTCCAACTTTTTGGCACGCCGGCCTTTCTGCCCCATATTTTATTAAATTCCTCCGTTACTTATAAAGACACTGCTGGTCCGCCAGTAGCCAGGCCTCGTTGGGTATTCCGTCCGGTCCGGCTGCCTTTCCTTCTTCAAGCTCCTTATTTTAGTTGCTAAGTCCTCTCATGATACTTCCGGTTCTTGCCCCGTATCGCCTTCAGAAATTTCGAATCCTTCCTCACTCTCTTCTTGCCTACCTGGCTCTTCTTCTCCTGCTACATAATCCAAAATTATCTTGGCGAAGTAATGTTGTAAAGTAAGCCCAGTCATCTTACGGAATATTTTATTGTTTAGTTTATGAAAAAAAAAAATTGAACTTTTGCTTGATATTACCAAGAACTGCTTCAACTACCCAACGCACTTTGGTAACAACACGGGATTGATTTGACTCGACTGTAGTAAGCTGATTTCGTTTCCCTTTAAGAGCCGGCATTAGCACTTTGAATTCTAGTTGTTCTAAATAATCTGTTATATCGCGAAAGCATCGATCTACTACGAAAATATCATCTTTTTTTAGTAACTTAATGAGGCCAATCCTAATGCTCAAGATAATTTTCATAACGATGCGTTCATATTAGCTGTGTAAGGCCCAAGCATATCTATAACCAAACCATTTGTAGTACATATTCTAAATGGTTTGCACAGAGATACTTTTTTTTACCAGAATATGATTTTCTCTGGTATTCACTATTTGTACTTTTTTATGGCGAATATTTCTCACATCACAAATAAATACCAGTTGGTCATCTTTTAGTTCATATAATTTTCTAGTTATGTTTGAAGTATTTGAAAGTTTCTCTAGTGACTGTGTCAATTCCAAAATTCAATGGCAAAACGTCTTTTTCAAATGAGTTAATCACTTCATCACTGTTAAGACCCAACAATATTATTTTTATTTTTATTATCGTCTTAAAACTATTTTCTTGTTTAGTGTATTTCTAAAAGTAGGTGAATAATAATTACATCAACATTATCTTAAACCGACCAGTAGATTCCCAACATCTGGTCGGTAGGGTAGTGGGTATTTGTTGAATGTGTTTGGAGCTGTTTATAGCCGCTACGCATCTGAAAGACCACTTGTAATCCTTTGTAAATACGCTTCGGCGGATGTTTACGATCGCTAATAGTTTCTGGATACTTGGTGGTCGTAAACAATTGAAAATGCAATGTTTATGTTTAAGGTATCTTAGAATAAGTATTTAAATTTTGGGCAGTTTTAAGATTATCCATAGAAATTACCACGTGCACTTCGGGTTGGAATTCTTCTTGGTTCAGTGGGGGCAGGCAAATGGGAGGTGGGATTTAGTTTTCCTGTTTGTAACAATATTTAATTACACTCAGTTCAATTGTAACCCTCTTGCTACAAACACACCGAGAAGATTCCAAACTCCGACAGTGCACCTCGTCCTCGATAGTCCACCACAAGTGCTTAAAACAGAGTTAAATAATAAATACATGTTTTTCGAGGCGTGCAAGTTTTATTTGCCGAAACATAATTTCCAGTGCCGATCGAATCTATTGGCAACCCTAAATTAACCGCCTTAGGTTTGATCACGCGAACGTTTGTCCAAAGACCTACGCGACTCAACAATCACAGCAGTCAGATAAATTTGTTCACGGGCCAAACCAAAAATGGAACATATTGTAGCGTTCGAATTCCCAGTTTTTAATTTAAATAAAAAATGACTGCTTGAGTGACATTACGATTTCTTCAAATATATTTTTGCATGATTTGTTTTTAATGTTTTAGGATTTTTTTAAATTTATTTGGGGCAGTGTGAATGTAGTCGAAATAGTAGTTTATGATACAAGTGTGTCAAGAAGGGCTTTTCTGCATGAGTTGCGAAGTTTAAAGCACCAGCCGAAAGCCAGTGGTTTAATCGCAATGAGTGCACAAAAGCCTTTAACACACGTGTGTCATATATTATTTTCTTATCTACGAGGCATGTTAAAATACTGCTGAAGCATGTTAAAATACTCTTGAATCTACAAAAAAATAATTGTTTCTTACCGATAATATTCTAAAAAAATTTTGACAGACAACATACTTCAAATTACTGACACAATAAGGTTAGAACGCTCAGCGCCTCCGTGGAAAAAAATGCTAACTAGCAAAAAACGCACAGTAACGGGAATACTATTTGGTCGTCGTCGATGAGTAGAGATGGTTCCTACTAGGCCCTCCACCTCCACTGACCTTGACACTTCCGGTTTCGATTTTAAATTTTCCCGCCTGCGTAAAAATTTGAATTTTCCCGCGCACAGTGCATGAACCGGAAATGGGCGGCCGGATGGGGGAAACCGGAAACCGAAGTCGAAACCGGACTAAATAGACCTCACACGTGGGACTACATAGACCTCACACGTGGGACTACATGGACCTCACACGTGGGATTACATAGAACCACATGTGGGACTACATAGACCTCACAATTGGGACTACATAGACCTCACACTTGGGACTATATAGACCTCACACGTGGGACTACATAGACCTCACACCTGGAACTACATAGACCTCACACGTGGGACTACATAGACCTCACACGTGGGACTACATAGACCTCACACGTGGGACTACATAGACCTCACACGTGGGACTACATAGACCTCACACGTGGGACTACATAGACCTCACACGTGGGACTACATAGACCTCAGACGTGGGACTACATAGACCTCACACGTGGGACTACATAGACCTCACACGTGGGACTACATAGACCTCACACATGGGACTACATAGACCTCACACGTGGGACTACATAGACCTCACACGTGGGACTACATAGACCTCACACGTGGGACTACTTAGACCTCACACGTGGGACTACATAAACCTCACACGTGGGACTACATACACCTCACACTTGGGACTACATAGACCTCACACTTGGGACTATATAGACCTCACACGTGGGACTACATAGACCTCAAACGTGGAACTACATAGACCTCAAACGTGGAACTACATAGACCTCACACGTGGGACTACATAGACCTCACACGTGGGACTACATAGACCTCACACGTGGGACTACATAGACCTCACACGTGGGACTACATAGACCTCACACGTGGGACTACATAAACCTCACACGTGGGACTACATAGACCTCACACGTGGGACTACATAGACCTCACACGTGGGACTACATAGACCTCACACGTGGGACTACATAGACCTCACACATGGGACTTCATAGACCTCACACGTGGGACTACATAGACCTCACACGTGGGACTACATAGACCTCAGACGTGGGACTACATAGACCTCACACGTGGGACTACATAGACCTCACACGTGGGACTACATAGACCTCACACGTGGGACTACATACACCTCACACATGGGACTACATAGACCTCACACGTGGGACTACATAAACCTTACACGTGGGACTACATAGACCTCACACGTGGGACTACATAGACCTCACACGTGGGACTACATAAACCTCACACGTGGGACTACATAGACCTCACACGTGGGAATACATAGACCTTCACGTGGGACTTCATAGACCTCACACGTGGGAGTACATAGACCTCACACCCATTCTAGGGTTAAATAGACCTTGCACGTGGGGCTACATAGACCTCACACTTTCATCTGTGTAAAACCGGAAGTGAGAAACCGGAAACGGAAGACGAAACCTGAAACGGAAGACGAATCCGGAAACGGAAGTCGAAACGCTGTCAAGGGCCAATGGAGGTGGAGAGCCTAGAAGGAACCATGTTTTCCTACTTCGATGTAATCTAGGTTAACCTAGATTTAATCTAGATTAGATTATAGTTAGGTTATGTTATATTACAGCCAGATAAATCCAGATTAAGAAGCCGAGACTTCTTGATTCAATATATGAAAAATTAATACTATTTTAATATACGTCAGAAAATTTATTTTCACTGTCTTTTTGTGTAGTGACGCGAATTGTTGCCATAGTAACAGTAAACAGAAATCGTTTAATAATGAAACTCCATTCGATTTACATTGGACTTTTACGCACGGTTTGGATACTTTTACACACAATTATAATAATAAAACCTTCACATACAATAATGTATTTATTAATGTGTTCATATTTTGGTGTGTGAGTAGATAAAATATTTTTTTTTATGTAATTTTTTAGTAATAATAAAATATTAGTTCATTGGAATCTAAGATTAACGAAAAAAATCGTTTTTATTATTTTTTCACATTGTTCCACCAACTTAAAAAAAAATTGACAAAATTCCTGAGTATAAAGGAGTACAGAAGACATTTTCTGACAAAATTTAGCACTTGTCAACATAACACTTTTCAAAAATACGGTAAAGAAATGATTTTAGTTTAATTTCTTTTCTTAAAAATAGACTTTCGATCTTGGAACCACAACAAAAGTTTTTTTTTTCGTGCTTTTCACTCGTGAGTATCGGGAAAAAAGGCGCTTATTAAATTTCAATTTTCCTTTTTTCAATTTTATTTTAGTTTTTTTTAATATCTCAATAAAGGCTTGACATAGAGCTCAAATTTTTACTGAATTTTTTTTTTGGTACCAAAACGATCCCCCAAAATACGAATAGGAAACTCCGCGGGGCAAATTTCATATATATATATATATATATATATATATATATATATATATATATATATATATATATATATATATATATATATATATATATATATATATATATATATAAATATATATATATATTTATATATATATATATATATATATATATATATACATATATATATATATATATATATATATATATATATATATATATATATATATACATATATATATATATATATATATATATATATATATATATATATATATATATATATATATATATATATATATATATATATATATATATATATATATATATATATATACACACATATATATCCGGCTATACCCTTCTTAAAAAGATTTCTTTCTAAAAATTAATTTCGTTTTTAAGCTCATTTTGGTCCAGTGTACCTATGGGTCCACCGGACGCCATCCTTGGCGTAACAGAAGCTTACAAACGTGATAAAAACCCAAAGAAAATAAACCTTGGTGTGGGAGCTTACAGAGACGACAAAGGAAAACCTTACGTACTGCCCGTAGTTCGCAAAGCTGAAGAAAAAGTCAGATCTAAAAACTTAAACAAAGAATACGCTCCAATTTCGGGAACAGCCGCATTTTGCAAGCATACAATTAGTTTGGCGCTAGGAGCCGACTCGAAGGCTCTTGCTGATGGACGTTGCATGACCGCGCAAACTATTTCTGGCACGGGTTCGTTGAGAGTCGGAGGAGCTTTCCTGAAAAGTTTCTTCCCGGGCAACAAAGTCGTTTATATGCCTACACCAACCTGGGGAAATCACATTCCACTCTTTAAACATTCCGGATTGGAAATTAAAAAATTTGCGTACTATGATCCAAAGACCTGTGGATTCAATTTCCAAGGTGCACTTAAAGATATCAACGTAACTATTATTAAAAATTCAATGTAATAATGGATTTAAAAAAATGTCTGTGTTGTAGAATATACCTGAGAAGTCTGTGATTCTTCTGCATGCTTGTGCGCATAATCCAACTGGAGTTGATCCAACTCCTCAGCAATGGGCGGAATTGTCTCAGGCTATTAAGAAGAGGCAATTATTCCCCTATTTCGATATGGCTTATCAAGGTTTCGCGTCTGGAGATTTCAATAAAGACGCTCATGCGGTAAGTCATATACATTAATGATTAATTTAAGGTTAAATGTAATTCAGTAGAAATGCATTGTCGGTTTACAAAATACTCTTTCCAAATTACTAACATATTATCAAAATAGTCCGCTAATCAATTGAACTAAAGTCAAGAACTAAATACTCAACTAATCAAACCTTGGCGTCGAGTAATTTGATTGCCTCGAAGTTGCTTCGTAATTCGTCATCTTGTAAGTCTGGCAATCTGGTTGCAATTCTGTAATCTGCTTAAGATTGCGGACGAATTGACAAAAGAGACCATCCAAATAAAACCAGAAAATATTTGAAAAATACCTAGATTTCTCACCCGATTGATTAATTAGTTGTTTCTACATAAGCAAGCAATCACATGAAACAATCTGATTGCTTCGCAATTGCTTGGCAATTCATTAGCTCTCACAGCTCATCACTGCATAGGCGCTAGTTAAGCAATCTGATTAATAATCTATCTTTTTATCTCAAATATATATATATATATATATATATATATATATATATATATATATATATATATATATATATATATATATATATATATGGTCTGGTATATCTCATACGATCTCTATACGATTTGCTTAAAATTACTGCCAATAGGGAATATGCATGTATTTTTATATTTTTAATTCACAGCTCACACCGTTATAACATAGTAAAAAATATAAATGCTGCTTAAAAATGCTGTAATTAAATTTTAAAAAATATTTAAAATTGAGAAAAATTTCGAGCTGTTTAAACGCCGCCATTTGCGCGCAATCTGTTGATGACGTTAATTACTACTGACAGTTGTTCACAGACAGCTGTTCTCATTACATGACGTCAAACTTAACATGACGTTTTTGACGTTTGTTTTCTAACCAACAGATTTCAAGACACAAATGTAAACAATACGAACTTGTTTACATGGTAAGTTACGTCACTTTCGTTTTAACCAATGGTGTTGCGTTTTACAAATTCGAATTTCCCTCGCTTTTATTTATTAATTTTAAGTATTTGAAAAGATATTAATTACAAAAATAATGGTTAAGTTCAAAAGTCCGGTCAACAAAGATTTGGAAAAAAAATAATTTCAGCAAATTTAAATTTCATGCATATTGCGATGAATTAACTAGAGAGACTTTTTTTCTCTCTTTTATTTTAACCCTGGGCACCCTGGGACCGCCTGTAGCATTTACATACAGAGTGTCAGTTGTCATAACATTTAAATACAATCAAATTTATTTACAATAAAATATGTTAAATATGTTTGTGTCTTCTATCGCAGTACATGGTAGCTAGGATTAATGGCTGCTTAGGTGGTTTTCCTCTTTTTCCAGAGACGTTCATCAGCTTCTTTTTGCGATTGGATCTTGTTGATCATTCCGTTTATAGTGTCCCAGTCTTCTTGTGATTGTAGCATTTGTTCAATTGTATTCTTGGATTAAGGTATAATTTGAATTGTATTCTTGGATTAAGGTTGTCTATTGCTATATCCTTTCGTTCTTTGTCCCATCTCGGGCAGTCGTATAGCGTATGAATTACGTTGTCTAGTTGTCCGCAGTATATACAGTCTGGATCTGAATCTCCCGATGTTGTGAAGGAATTCCTTAAAGCACTCATGGCCCGTGATTATTTGGGTTAAGTATAGTTTATTTCTCCATGTTTTTGTCGGTACCAAGTCTGTATATTGGGGATGAGTATCCTTGTCTACTCGCCTTTTGATGTCATATTCCACGCTTGCTGCCATTCCCTTAAGCTGTTATCGTTTGCCTTGTTTCTTGTTATGTCGTCTTTGGAAGCATAATGTAGGTATTTTCTTAGCCTGATTTGCAAGTCTATTGGCGGAATGCCTGAGATAACTAATGCTGCATCTCTGGATACTGTCCGATAGGCACTACATACCAGCAGAGCCACTTTTCTCTGATAAGCTGCTAGTTTTCCAATATTGTTTCTATTAGTGGTTTCCGCCCAGATAGAGGCACCGTATAACATCGCAGACTGGGCAACTGCACTGAGCAACCTGCGTTTGCTGCTCCTAGCCCCTCCAACATTGGAGGTTCTTCGAGGGCAGATGTGGTTTTTATTGCTCGGTCTGCTGCCATATTAAAGTGCTCTTTAAAAGACAAACACTTGTCGATTATAATTCCTAGATATTTGATGTTTGCTTTAGGTATGATTTCTGAATCAAGTACTTGGAAGGAGAAGTGTGCAAGTTTTCTGTATCCCGTCAACAGAACTGTTTCAGTTTTTTCAGGTGCTATGCGCAGTGATTTTGACTCCATCCAGCAGACAATTTGTTTGATTGCTTGATTGGCCCTTAGCATGATACCCTTTTCTGTTTTGCCGACGATGGTTAGTGCAAGATCATCAGCTAAGCCTGTTAGCTTAGTCCTTTCAGGTAGCTCGAGCCGAAGTACTACATCGTAGAGTACGTTCCACAGTGTCGGTCCTAATACATAGCCCTGGGGTACACCACTAGTGACGTTGTAGGGTAGCGTATCTTGTTCGGCTTGAAGTATGACACTGCGGCCCTCGAAATAGCTGCGAACCATTCGCATTAGGTACGGAGATATATTTCTTCTTGTTAGTTCTTCCAAGATGTCTTGCTAAACAGCGGAGTTGAAAGCGTTGCGAATATCAATCGTAACTAGGGCACATATTTTTCGAGTTCTTTTGATGCCTACTCTGGCCCTTTTGGCGATATCTATGACCTGTTTTATGGCGTCTATAGTTGATTTGCCTTCCCGGGAACCGAATTGGTTCTCCGAGAGGTTTAATCCATTCTTCAATTCTTTTTTAAGCCGACTTACGAGCAGTTGTTTTAGTAGTTTACCAGCTACGTCTACTACACATAAAGGGTAGGAAGAAGGTTCGCCTATTGGCTTATTCCCTTTTTAGGGTTCCGTACCGAAAACGGAACCCTTATAGAATCACTTTGTTGTCCGTCTGTCTGTCTGTCTGTCTGTCTGTCTGTCTGTCTGTCTGTCTGTCTGTCTGTCTGTCTGTCTGTCCGTCTGTCTGTCTGTCAAGACTTTTTTCTCAGGAACGCGTAGAGGTAACAAGTTGAAATTTGTATCAAATACTCGAGTCTGCGGTCTCTTTCAGCTGTGAAAGAATCAAGCTTGTAAGTCAACGCGATCAAAAGATATGATCGTTTATGTCGCATATTTTGCGATTTCACGAGGGAATCAAAACCTATAGGGTACTTCCCGTTGACCTAGAATCATGAAATTTGGCAAGAAGCGGTGTCTTATAGCACATGTCAAGGGAAAAATCTGAAAACCGTAAATATGTAGTTTAATTACAAGAAAAATGCGAATTTACTATTAGAAACTTATGAAAATTCACTAATGTTGTCGTAGTGGTATTGTCAGGCTCCAGAAGAACATGGGTTGCATACAGTTAGGTCCTATTCTATGTTTATTCTGAATTTTCTTTGTTTATATTCGTTATGCATTTCATCACGTACGCTTTATATACATAAAATATACAGGGTATATATTATGTCTAAATTTTGCTTCTTTATAACCGACATGCGACATACTCAAGTCCCGTAACATCCTGTATATATTATATTTCGTCTAATTTTTCTTTATAATCTACATAATATGTTGATAATCTACATAATAATACTATACTATACAAGTTTGTACGGAACCCTCGGTGCGCGAGTCACAACTCGCACTTGGCCGGTTTTTTTTTAATGAGAACTAGCTTCGCTTGTTTCCATCTACTTGGAAACGTGCCCGTTAGTAGGTTTTCATTTAAGACATTCAGTACTAGTTCTGGGGAGATTTTTGCCAATAGTTTGACGGCTTCGGGGGACAGACCATCTGGACCAGGCGCTCTTTTGTTTTTTATGCGCTTGCTTGCCGCGATTAATTCTTCCTCGGTGAATAGCGGAATTTCTGTGACTTTTCGGTTGCTTCCAGCTTCGTTTAGGATGAGTGGGGAATAATTCCTTGGCTATCTTGAGGATGATATTCATTGGTAGTTGTTGGTTTGTCTGCCGGCTGCGCAGGTTCCTCGTTGCTATTTTGTAAGCATCGCCCCAAGTGTCTTCATCGATGTTTTTGCAGAGCTTTTCCCAGTATATTTTTTTGGAGAGGTTTATTTCCCTACGTAGTTCCTTTTTAGATTTGTGGTATAGTTGTTTTATATCCTAGGCTTTCAGCGTGTTCTGTCTTCCGAGCACAGCGAAGATACCTTCTTTTTGTGGCTATGCAGGTTTTCCTTTGGGTTGCGATGGTCTCATTCCACCAGTATACGCTTTTTTCCTGTGGTTTTAATTTCTTCCAGGCGACTAGAGAGACAGGCAGACTAGGACTGGTCATAAGTGATGAAATGTTTTGGCGAATATTGTTGTCACATTTTAAGCATTTTTTGATTAAACAATGATCCGACTAATTAGCAAAATAGTCCACTAATTAGATGAAGGAAACTCATTGACTAGACTAATTTAACCACTGCGACGTAGCCTAACAATTGAGTGAGTTGTATTGAGCCAGTTTGGCAATCAAATTGCCTATTAATGGAGCAATATATGTGCAATTTGTTTGAGATTGGCAACAATTTCAATTGAATCGATAAAACAGTATTAAAATGTGAAAGAATAAGTATTTTCTGGTTGGGCCAATATATAATTATATAGCTTTTATCACTTCTTATTTCCCAAGAAAAGTATATTAGGTCAAAGAGAAGTAATTTTGCTACAATTTCGATACTACAGGTTCGAGCGAATCCCATGTTAAATTTTTTTTTTAATTTTTTTTTTTAATTTTAAGCTTTGAAACTTCTTATACATGCAAATCAATACTTTTTTTATGCCCTCTCAAAATTTGAAATTGATCCACCTTTTAGTTTTGAAAATTGTATAAATTATATATAAAGAAAAAAGTTTTTTCAATTATTGTACACAGGCTCTTATGACTGACAAGCTTCCGTCACGTCTTTATTTATTTTTTTCGATATTAATTTCGTAACTTGTTTGTAAGATGCAGATAAAATTGTTGAAATTGCAGAAAAGTTGAGGAAGAAACAAGAGACCAACATCAAAGCTGCCCTTAGCAAGAATTAAGCTATGGCAGGGTGACGGCTTCACAAGAATATGAAATAGTTGGTGCAAAACCAGTGACAGAATGCTGATTGCTTTAATAATGGGAGGAAAATTCCCAGGCATGTCTGCCATGAAATGTGGTAGAATGTTGAAAAGGATGAAGTGAGAAAAACCGTCAGTACCACACTGGGAAAAAAAAAATAAAAAATGTGGCCTAATGGTCTGTAAAAAATATCCTATGATAGCAGAATTACCTGATGGGATCTGTGAAGCCAGCATAGTAGAAATATAATGTCCAGTAAGTGTGAACCGGGAAAAAACTTGGGAACTGACCCAAAAGTATTATGTGCAGATAGAGCTACAATTGTATTTGACAGGTCTACGAGAAGGTTACTTCTGTGTAGCTGATTATAACCATAGTCAAAATAAAAATGTTGATTTCATAAGTGTTACATATGATGATACAATATGTATCAGATTTGATTAAAGTTTTAGTCTCCCATGGAAAGATAATATGTACCCATTATTGTGTCAAAGTGTTTTTTTAATTTATAGGTAAATAAAATAAATGTATATTAATTATTGTAGAATTATAGTTTTATTTATTTTGAGACAGTGGTGGCCTAGTAGTCAAGGTGTCGGACTTCGGAGCCACAAGTCCCGGGTTTAAATCCTGGACATTGTGAAAAATAAGCCACAGTTCTACTCTAGATGGATCTGGCAAAGTCATCGCAGTAAAAATCTGCCTCGAACCCCCCCCCCCGATTAGTGGCTCGCCATCCACATTAGAAACTGTAGAGCTCCCCTACACTTGTGTCTAAGATCAAGACCCCAAGCACAAGTGTAGGCCGTGAGAGGAGGTCAAGGCCCGTCCTGGGTTGTAGCACCAAGTTACACCTAGGTTGTAAGGAATAAAAAACTATATACAATAAACTTGGATATTTGTAAAACAAGATAACATTATAGCAATGTGACGTTACGGATGTAATTATTTAAATAATTAAAGTTAAACTTTTTATTTCGAATCTTGTTTATCGACAGTAATTCACATGACTGATGGTTTGGCAACGTCGCGAGAACAGGTGAGAGAAAACAAGATGATGAAAACATAGTTATATAGAGAGAAAAAATACACTCGACTCCTTCCAATTACTATTCTTTTCTCTCTCTCTCTCTGTACTATAAACTTTCAAGTCACAATAAAGGCCAATTCTCATATACGCGACAGTCAGCTACGCGACGTTACGCGACATCGCCTGTCAAATAATAATTACATTGCTTTAAATGGGCACATTCTCACTATGGCTACTATGTCCATCTAAAACAATGCAATCATTATTTGACAATCGATGTCGCACTACGTCGCCCCCTCGCTAGAAGAAGGAAGCATTCCTGATGGACTGAAGACAATGCAATAGCCCAAAGACAGACAGCCTGTGTGAAGGGGAACTCTAAAAAGACCAAGGAAAATTGGCATACATTTTTGGATCACAGAAATTTTACAGCCAAGATAATTCGAGGAACCAAACGGAACTTAACACAAAACCAACTAACCCAAATCCAAGAGAGCTTTGCTAAGAATAACTCCAGAGACTTCTTTGGAACCTTGAAGCAGACACACAGAAAATACGCTCCGCCAAGCATCCACTTCAGAGACTCACAAGGCAAACTGGGTTTTAACGACAAGGACAACTGTCACCTTTTAGCTCAGTACTTAAAAATCCACTCAACTATGATCCACCTAGCGAAGACTGACTATAAACAAACCACACCAAACCCGGACTCGCTGCCCCCTTCATTGGAAGAAGTTTGCCAGATCATTCAACTTCTTAATAATAATAAAGCAGCTGGAGAGGACTCTATCGTTACTGAACTCTGGAAAGATGCAGGAAGCAATGCCGTGGGCAAGCTAACCGAGATCATCCATTACATCTGGGAAACAGAGAAATTACCACCCGATTGGAAATCGCCTCTGATCCATGAGCTTCACAAGGGAGATTTTGCTGATCTAAACAACTACCATGGAATTTCTCTCGTACCGATAACATACAAGAGTCTCTCCAAGGCGTTACAAACAAGGGCAGAAAATCAGCTGGATAGTCAACTGGGAGAATATCACGGGGGCTTCAGGAAGACCCGATCCTATGTTGAACAGATCCTCAATCCTAAAACTGTACCTGCATACTCCAAGATGAGAAACTGCAAGGTCGTGGTCACCTTTGTTGATTTTAGGAAGGCCTACGATTCCATTGATAGAGAACCGCTTAACAGAGTACTCTAGGAACTAGGGCTAAAAACCTTGACCAACACCCATTCCAAGGTTAAATTTAGAGGTGAGATCTCAGAAAGCTTCGAAATAAAAACTGGAGTAAGACAAGGAGTTGGAGCCCACTTCTCTTCAACTTTGTCCTTGAAAAGGTTATGAGAGAATGGCGCAAAGAACTGATCAACTTGGGTGTTCAGAGTGGTATCTATCTGGTACGTAATAACAATGGACTGGTTGTAGATTTTCTGGCCTTTGCAGATGGCATGGCACTGATTGCTGATTCTCTTGAGATGATTTTACAACAATGCAGGTAAAATGCCTCAGGAAACACGTGAAGAATTCTGTTTCCTCCAGTGACACTTGAAGACCCACTTAGGCAGCCCAAAGTGGGCCTTCAAGTATCACTGGAGACAACAGAATTCTTCACCAACACCAAAGAAGGAAACAGAGAGAAGTTACTAGATCAGGGAAACATCAAGAGGACTGAGAAATGTAAGTATCTCAGAAAATGGATTGAACCCATCTTATCAGAAAGAGTAACATTGTCCATCAAAATCAACAAGTTAGAACTAGCCTATCGACTGACTACAACAAGGAATGCCTGTCACGCAACCTGAAACTTTAGCACTACACATTCTTAGTCTTACGAAGCCCTGTATGCCATGGAGTGTCTTTCCTTGAACCGAAGAGGTCTGGTAGAGAAATTGGAAGTCAGAGAGAGGAGAATCCTCAGAAAGCCTGGTAACGGAAGATGGGGAATTCCGAAGGCGATATAACTCTGAGCTCTACGAACATATTGAGATGCTCTCTGACTGTGCAAGGAAAAGAAGGGTAGCTTTCTATGGTCACGTTGCAAGATTATCTCCAAACTGACTAACCAACCGTCGGTTCACCTTCTGGCAAAACAAGAAGGTTCGTACCACTTGGTTGACAGAAACCGAGAAGGATATTAAAAAACTGAGAATAACAGATCTCCAAAACAGACAGGAAAAGCCCCGAAGAAAAGGTATCCCCTTGACAGAAGAAAGAAAGGAGTTACACCAGCAGAATATGCGGCCATACTGGGCATAGATCAAAGTTCAACAGTTGAACAAGTGTGGTCCAAAGTAGGCATAGTCGAAACAAGAAGAAGAAGAAAGAGACACGTATTAAATCATTCAACTCCCAATTTTCAGCATTGAGATTTCGAATTGAAATTCGATTACCAGTGCTGAAAATTTGTGGTTGAATAGTTTTATAACCTATATCTCTGAAACAGAATATGCCAAAATAGTTGAAATTGACTTAGATTCTTCTTGCAAAATAGAGAAAAATTACAAATGCGGGACACATATCTCAAACACTGGAGATGTTAGAGATCAAAATTCTTATTTAAATTCTTCTCTAAAAACGAAGAAATAAATGCATTATAATCTTCCAAAAACCCCCTTAACAGAGGTAGAAATGAATTATTTTAGAAAATAATGCTCAATTGCAGATCTGACCGTTTGAGCAATTTGTAACAATTGCTATTGCCTATTGCCTTTAAAGGCAAATAGAAAATAGAAATATAAATGGTTTGATAACTCCATATACAATCATACTATTGTAGGCGATGGATCGCGCCAATTCCTGTTGATCTTAGTGTTTGATCACGTTGGAACGCGCGGGCGTATTCACAGGCCGCCAGGCGTTTGCGCGAGTGTGGCCTGTTATCAGGTTAGGTTAGTATACTAACCTAAGTTTAAGTTTTGGTTAGTATACTAAGCTGAACAGCACTAATAAACTCTTCTGTATTGAAAGACATGATGAAAACATGCTATCGTTTCTAGCTATAAGTTCGTACTGGATGAACTTACTGACATCGCGAGTGAATCGCGCGTTCCACCGCTAGTTCGACGTGAACACACACAAATATCCCACGCGTTTGATATTGCCGCGAGCGCGCCGCGCGCGCCAGGCGTTAGCTTGCCCGCTACTTAGACCTCACGTGCGTTTCGTACGTGAATACTTCGATATTACGCCATATGTTTGATATCTCGTGACCGCGCCAGCCACCGCGCCCGCGAGTCAACGTGGATGAGCACTTACGTTATGCGTGGTCAAAATCTATATAAGGAAGTAGTAAAAAAAATCAGTCAAAAAACAGAAAAAGATTATTAGTTCTTTGTTCCATACAAATTTTCGTGTTTTTTTTAGGTAGGCATCCACATTTCCGCATCGTACGTATCGGACGCATCGCATTAAACGGATTATTTTTGTACAACGCGTCCACAGCATCGCCAGCCATCGGATTTGCCGATGCAACTACTTGCAAATACATTATTGCGTATGACGTCATCGGCACGCATCGTAAGGCCGGGCGTATACGTACGGTTTCCGGATTCGGTTTCCTGATCCGGATTCCTGATTCGGAATTCCGTGAGACTAGCGCAGACGTACGATTTTTTATATTAGGAATTTAAACTGCCGGTAGGTAGAGAGACGCTTTCGTGAAAGCACGTGACGTGGCGTGTCGCAAATCGTGTCGCCGAGCGAGCTGACGCCACGCAGACCACTCGATTTCGATCGGCATGGTATCGCTGGTGGGGTAAGTGAAGCGTTTGCTTGCTCCACGCTAGTATAATCACAGCATACAATAATTTCAATACCTAGACCCGACCCGACAGTTCAACGTCACCAGGGGCGGATCCAGGATTTCATTTTGGGGGTGGCTTGACCCCCTTGAGGGTAGGTAAAGTAAGGACTAGCAAAGAAAACACTAAAAAACCCTCATTTTCCCTCACACAAGTCTCCTCGGATAACTTTTCGAAAATTCCTCAATGACTTCGTTAGGCTGTAGATTAGCAGAGGAAGTACTCAGATGATTTTGGGGGGGGCTTGAGCCCCTTAGCCCCCCCCTGGATCCGCCACTGAACGTCACGAATTACGACCAAAATCGAACAGGAAAATTTCAAAATATTAAAAATAGCGGGAAAATGTATTAACCCTAAAAGGATTTCAATGAAACTTTTACTGAATATGTGTATCTACAAGAATTACCCTTTGACCAAATTTGAAGAGGGCACCTCAAGGGGGCTTCACATCCAATGGGGGCGGCGTTTTTTTTTCAAATGTTTTTTGCAAATATCTTGGCAACGCTTCAAAATAGAAAATTGAAACCCAGATCTCCGTCTGTATGACGCCGGTGTCTATAAAAAAGTATTTTTTGCAAATTTAGTTAAATATTCGGTTTAGCCACAAAAGTAATAAAAATAAATTGCAAATTTTTTTCAATGCCCCTTTGAATTTCGTTTCTCAATTTACATGACTTTAAATGGTCGGGTCTAGGTGTTGAAATTAATGTATGCTTATAATCACCACGTGGCTACGCGCATTCCGGCGCAGTGTCTTGACGAGCATGCAAACGTCTACCACATTTCAGTACGCGCGCAAGATATCCGCAGACTAACTTATTGAGCTAGTAAGAGAGTATAAATTGCTCTTGTCTATTCTTGTCTGGAATCTTGTCTGGTTGTAGATGGTAACTACGCTCCGGAATAATCATTAAACCATCTATTTGTAAAATATATGTATCGATTTTGTTGAATAAACTTTGTTGAATTCCGCAATAATGAAAAGCCGCAATAATTGTGCCCTAAAGCCCGGAAATGATATGCACTGGAGCCCTAAGCTCTGGACTTTTCTGTATGCAAATATTTCATGAAGAAAATTGAGGAAATAAGAACTTTCCACTCAATTGGCAACAGACTAAGATATTTTAAACAATTATTTTAACGAATTTGCAAAATTTGCTATAAAAGAGTCAGAAGAGAACATTGTAAATAGGTGCGGACGTACCGCGTAAACGTCACTGAACTGACACAAAATTTAATCAGCACGCGCGGCGACGCGACACTGTAGTATAGTCACTAGCCCGTTGCGCCAGGCAGCGTTGCGACACGCGGCGCGGATCTAATATAACCCCGGCTTAAAATGGACCACGACGAATTAATTTCTATTGCACTTTTACTGGCGCTAAGTAAGAAAAAAAGGAAACGTCGATGTTGGGTACACCCACTAAACACCAACAGAATAAAAGATAGTCAATTCTATCTGAAAAGAGCAAAATTGCGAGCACACCCAGTAGAATGAATAGTAGAATCTTCAAATTTTATAGGATGTCAATGAAATCCTTTGAGGAGCAATGGCATAAAAAAGAAAATTAAAAAAACAAAATACGTGCATGAGGTTATGTTTGGATGCGGAAGAAAAGTTCCGAACGGAAATTTCCGTTCGTGTGCGGCGGATTATCAAAAATGTATGCGAGCGCGCGTTCGGGATGACGTCATTCGGTTTTTTCCGATCTAAATGACCCGAACGCACGGTTTATTTCCGAAACGAACGTCAGGTTTTTTTTTCCGTTCAGAAAATGTACTAACGTGTGCGCCCAGTTGAACATTTTATATGTAGGGCAAGCATTCGGGTCTCCGAATCAGGAAACCGAATCCGGAAACCGTACGTATGCGCCCGGCCTAAAAGTTGCCCCTCGGAGCAACGGCATCGGCATTGCCGACGGATAGATTCGTGCGATCCGTATGATGCGGAACAGTGGACGCACTTGTATTACTTCCTCTAGAAATGCGATGCGTCCGATACGTACGATGCGGAACTGTGGACGCCTACCTTTTTTGTAATATATTATACAGTGTGGAAACTTTAACCGGAATAAATTTCATAACTTCGATAAAGGCGATTTTTGAAAAAATCCCGAAACACGTTACGAACCGGATCATCATCCATTAATTCTTGGAGTGCCTGCATCTTGTAAGGATGCAGCTTGGCTGATCTAAGAATTTTCAAGACAGTAGTATGACTAATCTTGCTGTCACGGGCCAATTGCTTGGCGGAAGTCACCGGATTTTCTTGAAGAGTTAATAATACGTTTAG
Organism: Phosphuga atrata; assembly: GCA_944588485.1. Lineage (NCBI taxonomy): Eukaryota > Metazoa > Arthropoda > Insecta > Coleoptera > Silphidae > Phosphuga > Phosphuga atrata. The sequence continues at coordinate 6,997,458 of OX155901.1, forward strand.
CCTGGTATCTGATTTAACAGTGGGATTTAGCTACCTGGGCATAACCCTTATTCCCGCTCCAGACTCTCGCGAAGTAGCACGGAGTTGAGCGAGGAACGAGAGTGTGGTCAGGTTACTCGCCTCGCCATGTGCTTCCTCGCCTCGCCTTGGCTAACTTCGCTTGATAAAGCGGTTTTTCGTACCCGAGCCAAAGGGACACGAGGCGCGAGTACGAGGAAGGAAGAGTATCACGTCTACACTCTCGTGTTTACTCGTCCTTTAATTTAGTCAACTGTATGCAGGTGGGTCAGTTCACAACCGTTTCTTGAACGATTCAAAACTAAAAATATTTTTATTCAATATAATTAAATTTTATCTAATATTAATTTAAATAATATGAAAAATCATTAGCGATTGGTCCCAAGAACTCCAGTTACAATTCCTTGAGGCTTTTCAAAGGGAACCAGTTATTTGGGATCAGTTATTGGGATAACATAATAATAATTAAAAGCACACATAGGTGCAACATCAGCTACTACCTGTTCGGTGTCGGTCATGGCACTGAGGTCTTCACGAAGTAAGGCGAGAGTGTGGATGCCTACTCCGTGTAGTTCCTCGCCTCGAACAACTTTGGCGAGGATCCTCGCCGAAGTTACTCCGCGAGAGTCTGGAGAGGGCATGACATAACCCAAATTGTTGTATTGTGAATTTTGGTTATGGTACCTTGGCTAATGGTTGGTATATGCGGATGCTGTTCTCAAAATAACTGAGCAACCTCAAGCTGACTTCGTCTTCTATTACCATAACCGCTCATTATCACAATCTCGATACGGAGATTTTCGGTTAAATACAGCATTTTAGAAACTACTTTAACTTTTATGAGCATACGTGACTGCTTTGGTGACTATTTTCATGACTAGTAACTAAGCAACGTTGTTCCAAAGCATCAAAACAGATGTACATACAACTTTACGATGAACGTGTTTAACGTAAAAGTGGTTGTCTTTTTTTTTATCACGTGGGCTTTGAAAATATTCAAGAAATAAATAGTGTGTTGTAATCCCACCGAAGAATTCTTTCAAACGAGGTGTCACTTGACATACCTTTCTATTTGAAAAAAAATGGTCGGAGGCACTTCCGGGAACAGATAAGCAAACGGCATGTAACGCAAAAATCGGCTATATCGAAGTTACGAATTTTATTCCAGTTTCCAGTTTCCGCACTGTATGTTAAAATCCGTGACATAATATCCAAAATTAACGATTTTTAATTTAACTCAGATTACGCTAACATAAATCATTATGCAATTACGTTCTCAATAAGTCAGAAAACTAAACAATTTTCAACCACCTGAAAACACGTTATAATATTTACAGCGGTATGTTGAAAAGGATTTTTAGATTGAAAACAATATTTATTGCTCATGCGCGAAAAGTACTTCTTGACATACATTATTTAATACGAGAAATGTCACTTCTCGTTGTATTTCCACAATAACCTGGGTGATAATTCTATGGTGATACCGGAGACTGAGGAGAGTTCTTATGACGAATCCACACCACCGGAGACAATTGAAAAACCAAATTCTTCATTTCTTATTCCATCTTTTTGTGATGGCCCCTGGATCCCAAACTAAGATACATACCCTCGCATGAGAAATAAAAAATATTGTTTGTGACACCGGCGGTATTATTTCGAGCGAATGTACGCACTCACTACGTTCGTGCGCAAAATTTCGCTCTCGCGTGGTATCAGTGTTGGGCATAATTCAATTAATTTTTTAATTGTAGAATCAAACAATTACAATATTAATTGCAACTAAATTAATTGCAATTAATTTAATTCAATTAAGTGTTTAATTGTGAGGTGCAATTGAAATCGATTGCCATTAAATCCATTAATTGTGGTTTACAATTAATTTAATTGCAATTAAAATTTTAATTGTTAGTTACAATTAACTTAATCATCAATTGTTTATTATAACAATTAAAACTATTTGATGAATGTAAATACTTAAACAGTAGGGAAAGTTGGTGGTTCTGAACCCTTCACCTCCACTTCCGGTTCCTACCCAATGTCCGGTTCCTGCCCCCACTTCCGGTTCTCACTCCCACTTCCGGTTCCCAACCCATTTCAATTTCCTACGCCAACTTCCTTTTCCCACCCTCACTTCCGGTTCCGGAACCGGAAGTGGGTGAATTTTTGGAAACAGAAGTGACGGTGGGAACCGGAAGTGGGGTGGGAACCGGAAGTGGGGTGGGAACCGTAAGTGGGGTGGGAACCCGAAGTTGGGGCGGGGGTGGATGACCGGAAGTGGAGGTGGAGGGTCCAGGATGAACCATCTTTCTGTACTCTAAAACTATTTGTTTCTTAAATAATAATTGTCGGCCAAGCTAATGCTCCAGCTAATGGAGAACGAGCCCGAAGGGCTAGTTCCCCATTAGCTGGAGTATAACGCAAACGAGCGGTCGCGTTGTAAAATCAAACTTTCCGTACTCTAATGTAAATAACTATTTCAGTTACGCATTGAGGCAAGTGATTCATTGGAGTATAATAAACATATCTCCTAACCGACATTTATTAATTGTTAACTGTAATTGTTAACGTACATCAATCAATTAAAAATTTATTAATTATAATTGCAAAATTTTACAATTAACAATTAATTAATTGTTAATTGTGTTACCTTGCAATTACAATTAATTATTTTAGTTGTTAGTTGCAATTAAATCTGGCAATTTAATTGTTTGTTGTTAATTGTTTTCACAATTAATTTATGCCCAACTATGCGTGATATTGACAACTTACCGCATTAGTTACAAAATATACTATATAAAGTAACTAAATTGGTTCTAGATTTTCCGAAAGCTTATAACCTTAAAATTTTGAAGTATAATTTATTGATATTGTTTGAAACAATAAGATTAGGTGGGCTGTTTAAAAACGAATTCGAAATTTAGGAAATTTGTCTGCAAGAAGCAAAAACTTTGACTACTGACTCTTTTGGCACACACAAATACTTATTTAAAAGTTGATTAATTGATTGTTTAATTAAAAGTTCAGCAATTGATTCCCAATTGCTTGTCAATTCGATCGAACTACTAGAACAGTGCATTCACGAGGTTACATTTGCTGCAAATGTATTTGTATAGCAATTCGGAAGCTCTCCCAGATCAACAATCAAACTTTCCTTCTTGTCAAAATAATTATGTTGCAGGTTCGTTTGTTTGTGAAAGATGGCCACGAATTGGCTTTGTCTCAAAGCTTCGCGAAAAATATGGGCCTGTACGGGGAAAGAACCGGAGCCTTAACCATCGTAACCGCCCAGAAAGACATAGCTGACAAGGTCATGTCCCAAATCAAGATCCTTATCAGAGCGATGTACTCGAGTCCACCCATTAACGGATCCAGAATTGTCACAGAAATCCTCAGCGACGCGGCCCTGAAAGCCCAATGGTAAACAGTGACATTTAAATAATTTTAATTATTTTTTTTTTATCACTGGAATGGTTTTTATCAGTTTGCAACTGGAAACATTTGTATATCTATATCAACACTGTTTATCTTTTAGGGAGAAAGAGGTGAAAGGAATGGCTGATAGGGTTATTTCCATGCGTACTAAGTTGCGTGATAATTTGAAGAAGGAGGGATCTACCAAGAATTGGCAACACATCACCGATCAAATCGGAATGTTTTGCTATACTGGAATGACTCCCGAACAGGTCGGTTGTTTATGATTTCAGATCAAATTCTTATGTTGGTGTTGAGCAAGGGTTAGAGTAAGGCAAGGTTAGACGTACAAGAGTAGATATACAGACAAGAGTAGACAAATAAGACTTAACAAACAAAACAAGACTTTCAAGACGAGACTAGACAGAGAAGTCTAGATAGACAAGACTAGACAGACAAGATTAGACAGACAAGATTAGAGAGACAAGACTAGACAGAGAGACAAGACTAGACAGACAGACAAGACTAGACTGATAAGCAAGACTAGACAAAAAAGTTTAAGCAGGCAAGACTAAACACACAATTTTTTTGTATACAACCAATGTGGGTCAAGGGCTATAAGCCCTAAAAACACTGCAAACACACAATACAGACAGACGGATTAGACAGACAAACAAGGCTAGCCTGAGAAGTCTGGACTGACAAAAGTGGATTGAGAAGTTTGGACTGCAACAAGACGACAGACAATATTTGACTGACAATATTAGACTGACAAGACTGTGCTGACAAGACTGGACTGACAAGACTAGACTCTAACAAGACTAAACTGACAAAACTAGGCTGACAAGATTAACAAAGGGCAGCTACACAGGATCCGACAGGCCTGCCAGTTCGAACTGAAAAGTCCGCCTGAAGGTCGGACGTCGGATGGACTTACGACCCTCGAAACGTTCAGGCGATTCTAAAATATTTGTCAGATATCAGCACAGCTTGCACTGACGAGGACGTCTTAGCACTTTTCGCTTTAGCAGTCGCTTCTTTGGGTAAACGTATGGGTCACGTTCAGGTGACTGGCTTTCAGGCGTACTGTTCAGTTAAAACTGGCAGGCCTGCCTGATCGTGTGTAGCCGCCTTAACAAGACTAGATTGACAAGACTAATCTGACAAAACTAGACTGCCGCCCACCCTGAGGGAATGTGAAATATGCGAGAACGGGGTGGCGCATACTAAAAGCCAAGTGGAAAAGGGGGTTTCGTGAGAGATTGACACAAAACCACAAAAAACATTTTTTTTTTAGTCTTGTCTACTTTAGAGACTAACAAAAAAAATACGGGCGCCACAGCGTTATCGCATGTTTCACATTCCCTCAGGGTGGGCGGCCCGGACGGATGGTGCCGCCCTGTTTGATAATGACTGCCTCGGCGGCGAATCGAACCCCTGTTTCCATCTTGTCAGGCGGGTATGTTGTCCACTAGGTTACCGAGGAGCTCAGACAAGTCTAAACCGACAGGACAAGACTAGGCATACGCGACTAAACAGAGAAGACTAGATAGAAAAGGTTAAACAGTCAAAATTAGACAGACAAGACTATACAGATAACGCTAGACAGAAAAGACTTGGCAGGTAAGGCTAAACAGACAGGACTAGAATGTCAGAACTAGACAGATAAGTATCTGTCAATGCTGTTATTAGTTGAATTAATCCTCTATATTTATTATAATTTTATTGTTTTAGGTCGCTAAAATAATTAAAGAATACAGTGTGTATTTAACGAAGGATGGTCGTATTTCAGTGGCTGGAGTGTCGAGTACAAATGTTGAATATCTTGCACATGCCATGCATAATGTCACCAAATAAGCGCTAAATAAGTCCTTTTAGGTATTAAACAAAATATTGTTACTTATTTTTAATTTATATTTCGCTTGTTGCATTTAATAATAAATGGAAATAGGGGGAAGAGGGCGCTCGACTAACAAAAATTAGCATTTTAAAGCTTAATATTTCAAAAACGGATCCCTTATTCGAAATATTGTTTTCACAAACCTGTAGTATTTTCGAAAGACCTATCCAACGATTACCCACAACATGGGGTAGACGAGAAAAAAAAACGTCCCCACTTTACGTGTAGAGGACCAAAAAAAAAATATTTAAATAAAATAAAATAAAATTTTAAGATTTTATTTTACCACTTTGTCGGCGTAACTAATCTGTATATCCATACCAAATTACAGCTTTATATTTCTAATAGTCTCCGACAAGGGGGCCCTGTCAACTCGTCATCACCGATTTGGCCCAAACTTACAGTATATGTAGGGCTTGACTACAAATGAAAGTGACGCAAGCGGGAGGGCCAGATGGCCAATCGTTAAAAAAATAACTCATTTTTTACGCCGACCGGTAAGTTACCGACAACTCATAAGGCTGCTATGTTAGCATAAATTACAATGGCCGGTCAGCGCAACGGTAAGAGATCGGGTTCATAGTACGAGGATTGCTGGTTCGATTCCCCGTGGGGACGCCTTTTTTTTATTTACAATTTTTACAATGCCTTTCTTTTCTTATTATTTATTATTGTTACCTTTTTAATTGTAATTATTAATTTGTCAATTGAATTATTTTATTAGTATTAATATTTATTTTTTGTTTCTTTATAACTTCAACGGTTAATTCTTAAAATTGCTTTCTTTTATTATTACTATTATTGTTATTATTCTTTATTTTATTTTTACGATACTTGCACCACAAATGATCCGTAGTAATTCATAATGTAGTCGAAATATACTAATCGAGTAAGGTACCGTCACTGAACTCGAAAGGGGTCAAAAGTCAAGATTTTTTGAAAATTAAGAAAAATTGTCAAAAAATGCGGTTTACGTCTTGATTTTTTTCCAGCGAATTGAACAAAAAATTAGGTTTTTTTTGACGAGCCTTACCAAGTTCCGCCCCCGCAGGGGGCGGCTGTAGGTGCGTTTAAAATTTTTCACTTTTTCCGTAAAAACTCCGTTCCTCTTGCGCGTCGAAACGGGAAATTGTCATTTTCTGTTGTAAAACTGAACGGGCCTTCGACCCGTGTCTGTCTGCCGCTCGCAAGTCACACACGGTGTCCTCCAGGTGCCAAAAACAGGAGATCGTTTCTAGCACTTTTGAGGAGCAATTTAGGTCCGCGGCTCGATTTTTTTACTGCGACCTCTTGCCGCGTCGATTTCACATTTTTTGACGTCATGCGGAAAAGTACGCGACCGTCGGTTCACCCGGTGCGGCGGAAAATGTAAAGCGAAAAAAAAACGTTTTTTTCATCACATCTGTGGACGCCGTACTCTTGATTGAAGAGCGCCGTGTCTCCAAACTGGTTCGTTCGATGCGAGATGTTTACCCGCAACGGGCGGTAGAAGAATCTCGGACCTGCGGCATCCTATTCCCGCTCTGGGTCAATTTTAATACAAAAATGGGAAAAACGCGCTGTTTTTTTCACCTGATTTGCGGGGATCCCTCTCCTGGGATACCCAACAGTCGGATCGGGACCGGACCGGCACCAATCGATTCGGCATAGTGTCTTTAAGTTTGTTTTGGAGTTTAATTGCGATTGCGTTCCGAATGGCGCCGGGAGGCCCGAAAAACCATATTTTGCAGATGTACGCGAGAATCCTCTGGGATTCGCTAAAATAAATAGCAGGGCCTCGCGGTGGTGGTTTCTAAATATAGAACGAAAGGTTCTATAAGGCGATAGGAACGACGCATCGCTCGATCGCATTTGGGGGTCTCGACGCCCTTCCAAACTCGAAACGAATTTTTCAAAATTGAGCAAATTGAAACCTTCAATATTCGGTGAAATGTTTTAGAATTGTATTGTTCTTTTCAGGGATTATAGCCCCACGTGTCTACTTTCGAACGACACCAGTCTCGGCGCATTACACCTCCGGGGTTGTTCCGCAGGTCCCAATTCGCGAAGTTACTTTTTTTAACCTCTTCAAACGGAAACGCGAAAAAGAAAATTTACATTTCCAGTCCAACAAGTGCATGCCCGGTGAAAAGGCCAACAGTGTGGCGTTTGAATTTCTCAAATCCATCGACGGATTCGCACTCCAGGTCAAAAATACTACGACCATTGCTTGCCGCTGAATCGCCAATTTATACTTACAGCTGATCATTCTGACACTATTTTCGCTCAGGTTATGTGAAAATGTCATTGTTGAAATTTATCCGTTTATGATTATTCGTGTAATTATGAGAAGTTAAATTTTAAAAAAAGAATTTAAATCAAAATTCTGATTTTTCGCTCATTGTTAAGTTGAAATTCAAGTCAAATTCAAAGAGATTTCTCGAAATCTCTAAATTGCAGATTTCGGCGACGCTGACTCTTGATTAGCAACACATAGCAAAGTCAAAATTCGCAATTTTTTACAAATTTCTACAAGAAAACGCAGATCTCACACTTTTATTTTAGCAGATTCTTAAAATTCAGACCATTTTACGTCAGAAACAGTTGCTTCCGTTCACATTTTAATTTAAAAAATTATTTCATAAACCGCAATATTTACGAGTTTTTTTTAAGAATAATTGGAGCTTTTAATTTGAATTTAGATTCCAACGGTACAACACACGTCTTCCTCGGATGTATAGCAACAGAGTTATTGGCGAAAAACTTTCAGTATTACCATTTCACTGCGAAAGGAACAGCCTTTCAATATTTATCGGCATTTTCGATTCAAATTCGAATACAACTCATCAAGTTCTATTAAAATATGCTGCATGAATTTTCTGCGGCTGACGGTCCAGACGTGGCCGACGTTTGAAATCTCCCTCCAACTGTTTACTTGATTTTCAAACATTTGCGTTTTTCATTTTCCTACATTTCTAATAAATTCTTCTAGCATGAATCGATAGAGTATACCTTCCTCTACCAGCGGAGCAAATTTTATAATTCCTTTGCAAACCGTTTTACCAGGATTTTTTTTAAATGCAATTCATTTGCCAGGATTCGGGATGGCTAGCAACGGTTGCATAATCAACTCCGCCCCACAGAAGTTTCCTTCCATTTTCCGTGGTGAATGGTGTCCGGGAAAATTTTATTTCTCAGATTTGTTAAAGTTGGAAAATTCTACATTAGAAACAATTTAATATTCTTGCAAATTCACACTCTTACTTGAGTATAAGTAAGCTCGGCCATATTTGATTAGAGTTTTTACTGGTTTTATAAAAGAAAACTATTATTTGTGGTCGATAGACTTGACACAGAATTTTTTTTAATAAAGAAATTCTTGCAAATATATTTTTTGTCCAATTTTCCGGAGTCTAAGAAAAATGCATTTAGCGCTATTTTATAGAGCAGTTCATCATCAAGTTGTGTCATTTTCATTTTTCCAAAGCGAACCGTTTTGGCGGAAGAGCCCATTTAAACCCATGTAAATTGAAAAACGAAATTCAGAGAAGGGGGGACCCCTTGGATAAATTTTGGGATTTTATATTTTTTGCTTCTACGACTAAGCCGAAGGTTTTTACAAAATTTGCAAACAATACTTTTTTGTAGACACCGACGTCTTACATACGGATATCCCGGTTATAATTTTCTATTTTAAAGCATTGACGAGATATTTCCAAAAAAATATGAAAGACAACATCATTCCTCACGCTGTCCCCTTTGGAGCGGGAGCTTTCAAATTTTATTAACGGAGCCCGTTTTTGATCAGAATTCGTGATTGACATATCTGGATTTGTTTAAAAAAATTTTTAGTAAGTTTCACACAACGTGGAACAATACAATTTCACACATTTGTAAAGAATTAGTCAGTCTATGATATTATTCAGTTAGTTTTGCAAAATATTTTATCTGCTGGCGGCCGCCACCCCTCAAACTCAAAGTCGCACAAGTCAAGAGTCAGACATTCAAATAACTATAGTTTGAAAACTTGGACAGTTGTATTCAAAATTCCTTCAGTTCGACGTAGCTTATAGATTTTTCTATTCAAATTTACATATAATTTGGTATTTTTGTGGCCGATAGCCTTGACACAGAATTTTTTTATCTGACCATTTTTTTATCTTGATATATCTGTTCTAGATTTATCCGGTCTTGATTCATCTGATTAAGAACTGCCGCGCGTATGTGGTCTTGATATATTTGGTCTTGAATTATCTGACCAAGACCACATACGCGCGGTATCGCGTATGTGGTCTTGATATATCTGATCTTGATTTATCTGACCACATACGCGCGGCAGCGAGTATGTGGTCTTGATAAATCTGGTCTTGATTTATCTGATGAAGACCACATACGCGCGGCAGCGCATAATATATACATATATATATATATATATATATATATATATATATATATATATATATATATATATATATATATATAATAGATATTTCTATTGATACCATTTTGGAATTTTCATGGCCGATAACCTTGACACTGGATTTTTGACATAAAGAAATACATGAAAATTAAGTCAAAGTTGACATTAACGTCAGTTGAGTAATTTATTGGTTATTATTTTTGCTAAGTGTTGCTAATTGCCTAAAAGCAAACTTACCTTAATAGACCTTTTTACGGTTAGTTAAGCGCATGCGCATCCGTCAAGTTTGATAGGCGGGAATTTGAAAGTTTTGGGCAGATAATAAGGTTATATGCCAAAAAGTTCGGGCAAAACATGTCGGAAATTGACGCATGTGCACAACAAAATTTCAACTATGAAAAGGTCTATTGGAGGAGTGATATTGGAAATCAAGAGTCGCCAACCTTCATAAAAGGATGTTACTATATGTGATGAAGTAACGTTAGTAACTAAAGCTTGCAATTTTGACGAAAAAAAGTCTTAACAGCTGACTTTTTCTGACTTGGTTATGTTATCTGTCAGACTTGACAACAACAACGGAACTTCCACAAATAGTTGGTGAGATTATGTTTGAGTATGTTGTTTACTCAACAAAACAAGATACCAACTTGATTAAAACAATATGTTGGTTATGTTTAACGTCAAAGTTGACAACATCAATGTCACTTAATCAATTTAAAGGTTATGAAAGTTTTAGTGAGATTTTTAGTAACTTTTACTCCACAGCTGATTTTTTATCGTCCATGTTGTACACCTTAGTGACTAATATTACATTGTTAGATATAGTAACTTTTTTTATGAACGTTGGGAGCTTTTCATTTCTAATATCACTCCTTAAATTAAAATCACTTTGATTTTAGACAATTGGTAACACTATATGATTAAGTACATCTCAAAAGTGTTTGATTATATTATTTTTCAAACCTGACAGCATTAAAATCATTTGAGACGAATGAATTATTAGTTAATATTTTGTGCAGTAGGAGTTGTACATCTTGCAACTCATACAACCTAAGCTGATGCGCTTTCCACAAGAATCGCGCAGCTCGTAATTCTGCTTACTCTATCATATACAAGTGTCAAAATTCATTATACAATTGCACCCTCATAAATTATTCCACCTTTAACAACTATTCCATTCTTTTCAACTCTTCCATCATAAAAAACTAATGCATTCCAAAAAATACGATCCATATGTACTAGTATTCTTACTTATAATTTTACAAAGGTATTTCCAGAGGACGGACATATCGAAACTATAAGGGTTCCATGTTGATAACAACGGAACCCTAAAAATGTATTATTATTATTAGCGTATTCTCCCAATAATGGAAGAGGTTAAGCAAACAACTCAGTCAAGTTTTCTTTGAGTTCTTGTTTTTCCCATAAGCTTTCATTCTTTCCGAGAAGGCACGTTGTTTTACGTTCTACCGACCAGTTCGGTCTGTACTGCTTTTGCTTTGGTTGCTCTGATGTAACTTCCCCTTTGTTAACTTTGCATCTGAAGGTATCTCTTTCTAAATGTATGTTATCCACATGTTTGCGTTTCTGATGTCCTTTCAAAGTTCGTCTAACCAAGATGTCGAATTCTTTGTTGAGCTATCGAATATCCTTTTTGACAGTCGATTTTCTATTAGCCTCGTTAGATTTCTCGTCCAAAAAATTCTTTTCTGAATGTCAATTTCAATGTTTGAATACTTTTCTGTTCTTTTGATTGATTGTAGCCTGTATCCGTCTTGGGTATATCTTGCTCCTAGGATTTTTTTATGCTCTTTCTCTTTTCCTTTTTGATTTTTGCTAGTTCCTGTTTTCTGTTAAGTGTCAATGTTTCGTTTGCGTAAATGATTGTTGGTTTTATGACTGTGTTGTAATGCCGAATTTTTGTCTGTCTTGACATAGATTTTTTGTTATAGATGTCTTGGACTAACCATAATGCCTTCTTGACTTTTTGGAAACGGTTTTGCTGTGAGATCTTCTCAACAAGGCCTGTCGGTTCGATGAATTCTCCGAGGTATTTAAAGTACGGGACCTTTTCGATTTTACCGTAATTTGTTCTTAGGCTCGTGATATCTGTCTTAGAACAGAAGAATTTAGTTTTCTCAAATGAGATCTGTAGTCCCACTTTTTCTGCACATTCCTTGCTGTTTGTCGGCCGTTTCCTCATCCTCTGTTAGTATCGCAGATAATCCGCTAAAGCGAGGTATGGTATATAGAGGTTGCTTTTGGGAATGCGCAGTCGGATCGGTTTCCAAGACTCATACTTCTTGAGTTCCTTGTCCCATTTTTCCATAACCTTGTCTAGCACGATGTTGAATACAGTAGGAGAGAGTCCATAACCTTGTCTCACACCTGTTCGAATGTCAAAGGGCTCTAAAATTTTCCCCATAAATTTCACTTTAGATTTTGTGCCATTGAGTGTTTGTTTTATGAGTTCTAGGGTTTTGGGATCTAGTCCTCTCCCTTCTAGAATTTGGAATAGTGAGGATCTGTCTATCGAATCGTATGCCTTTTTGAAGTCTGAAAATGTGCATACTGTGGGCTTTTGTCTGATGGCTCGTAGTTTGAGTATGGTTTTGAGGTTAATAATTTGTTCTGGGCAAGACCTGTTTGGTCGGAATCTTGCTTGGCGTTTTGATAGTTTGGGTTGTAATTGCATTTTGTGTTGTATTCAAGAGTCAGGCTGATAGTATTTTGTAGGTGACAGATACAAGAGAGATTCCTCTATAGTTGTTTACATCTAACTTGCTGTCTTTTTAATGCGGGGATGGATTGGAGTAATCTACCGATCATCCGGGAGCTTTTCGGTTTGCCAAATGTTTTGGATTATTTGTGTAATTTCTTTGAGTAACTTTGGGTCTAAATTTTTCCGAAGTTTAGCTAAAATTCCGTCCTCCCCTGATGCTTTGTTGTTTTGAAATTTCTTGATGTATGAAAAAAAATTTCTTCTTGCGTTGGTGGTGACGAATTTTCCGGTGTGATTTCTGGCTGTACTTTCTGGAATCTCTCTTTGGGTTCTGGACAATTTAAAAGCTGTGAAAAATATGAATTCTTAGCAATTTTTGGCAAGAATTCTTGGCATCTTTGGCAATTTGTCAAGGTTAGTTTACCATCTTGCTTCCGAAAGCAAAGGTTCTGTGGGGAATACCCTTTAATTTGGTTCGCAAAGGTTTTGTAGAAATCGTGTGTGCTGCAATTTTTAAAGTTTTCTTCAATTGACTTCAGTTGGTCGTTAACGTATTTCCGTTTATTTTGTCTTAAAATCTTAGATACATGCTTGTGAACTTCGAAAATTTTTCCGATTTGTTACAACTGTAGTTTTGAAACGCCTTTTTCCTTTCTTCTAGTGCGTTCTCACATTCTTGATTCCGCCAAGGATGTTTTGGTTTCTTGCTAAAAGTGATTAGGTCTTTCGCAGTTTCGATGATTTTAGTTTGAAAATTTTCTCAATTCTCAGCAGGTTGTTCTTCCCATTCTTCTGTTATTTTGGAGTCCTTGATTTTGTGTAGATCAAATTTTGGAATCACCGGTGCTCTCCTATTGAGTTTCCTTATGGATGTGAATTTAATTTTGATTCTGGTCAAATCGTGGTTTTGGTAGTCGTATGATATTGCCACATGATCAATCTGAAATTCTCCGATATAAAGGATGGGTGTGATCGCCATGTTTTTTGTTTTTTGGGATTCTTCTGGAGTGATGACATAATTTTGAGGTTGTTTTGTTGGCATAATTCAATGAGACGTGTGCCATTTTTATTGGTGAACCTGTGGGACGGATAGTTCCCACTGTCCTCTCGTATTTGTGTTCCCTGTCAATCTGCACAATCCCTGTGCATTAAAATCACCGAGTAGAATTTTCACATAATTTTTATGGATTTTGGCCATCCCTGTTCTTCCCAGAATCTGTTCTTCCCTTCTTCAAGTTCTTCCCAGAATCTTTGTTTTTCAGGCTCCTTTTTATTCTCACCATTTTTTGGTGCATGTACATTATTAATAAAGGTGTAGCTTTTATGTAAGTCCTTGATTCTTAAAAATATGTCTACGGTTGTTTACAGGTTTCACTCTATTACTGAATCCAAAACTTTTTGAAGTGAAAACTTCTATAGCCGCGCTGAATGACAGTATGACATTGGGTAGAGGGTAAACTCATACATTTGCGTCATTGTCATCAATAGCTGCGTTCTATAGAAAAAATTTCTATTACTCAAAGATGTGTTCAAAATAACACATCTATACACATATGTTTAAAGTTAGCTCTGAACGTCAAACTTAATAGTCAAAGTTTTTGGCAGTGTTTACAGAACGTAGCGTTTGTAAGAAAATATCAACCCGTAGAATTAGTGTGCAGTACAAGAGTAAGTACTTTTACCGGATGTAATAGTAGATGTACTAGTGCCGGATAATTGGAAAGTTTTTGGCAGTGTTGACAGAACGCAGCGCCTCTAAGGAAATATCAACCCCTATTATCAATGCGCAGTACAAGAGTAAGTACTTTTGACAGATGTACTAGTAGATATACTAGTGCCGGACTATTGGCATGTTCAGGTTACTGGATTGTATCGAAGAATTCATGGTAAATCACGAATCAGACCCATCAAAGATTTAGGCAACCAAATGTACTTGTGTGCTCTCCAAATGAAAGAAAATCCAAAATAATATTAATTGTCAGCGATATAGAGATAGGAATAAGAAAAAAACTGTTGCAACAGTTAATTCAGAAATTTCTAAACATCGAACAATCACAGCTGAAAAGGAGGAAAAAATTAAACGTCGTAAAGAATATTCTAAACAAAAATTAATTTACATTTTACATTAGATAAATCTTCAAAAGCAGTTATAAGGCATCTAGGGGAAAGTGGCACAAAACGATCCCTCGGGGTAAAACGATTATCAACTATTTTTGTTTGAGTGAAAATAGTCTTCGTCACAACGGTTTTAGCATTCTGTCAAAGCGTCAACGTTGTGTGAGCATTACGGAAGATATTGTTAAAATAAAATGAAAATTGTGTTGTTTGATGTAAGCTAAGCATTAATTCAATATGATGTTGATTAAGTTTAAGTAATTATAATGTAATATTAGTCCTTGCGTTAGTTTCCAAAGTTATTTAACAATATATTCAGCAATGGTTGATTGTAGTAAATGAATACCATAAGGTTATGATTTGATGTTTTTTAGAGTTATGCATTTGGGGTAAAACGATCCTATCGTAAGAGGACGCACAATGCAATGTTTATTGGTTCTTCTTCCATAATCATCAACTTTGGATCTATGCACAGTCCCAAATTGTGACGTGGCATGCCGTATAAAACAATTTTTTTTTTGTGGTTTGTGGGAATCCCTCACAAAACCCTCTTTTCCACTTGACTTGCATGCGCCACCCCGATGTAGCATATTTTGCATTCGTCCAGGGTAGGTAGCCCGGACGGTTAGTGCCGCCCTGGTTGAAAATGCCTCTGCCTCGGCGGGGAATCAAACCCCGGTCTCCCGCTGGTCAGGCGGGTATGTTGTCCACTACACTACTACATTTACTTGGAATTTTATTTTTCAGTTTAGCTACCTTTAACTGAGAGGTTCTATGATCCCAGGGATCATATTACCCCAACCCCAGGGATCATTTTAGACATCCGGGTGTACAAAATGATCATTTACTATACTTTGACAAAAATGTATATGTATATAGATCGTGTTAATTAAATTACATTCTACTCTTACTAAATTATAGGCCGATATACCAACCTTACAGAAAACTTATAAATTTCATAAAATTCACTGTATAGGTACTTTTTATATTTGTTTTCCCTTAGAGGGATCATTTTGTACCACTTTCTCCTATCTAAAAGTCAAAATTTCCATAACACAAATTGCACCCATCAACAAGAAAAATGCCGTATATCCTACCAATTCATTTTGCTGACCTATCAACCAAACATTCCGGATTCAAATTCATATTATGATGATGACATTAACATGTCATTCTCCTTCAGAAGTGAGTTATGTTCCAGAATTATATAAAGTAATACTAACAAACTATGTACCAAATTTGATTAGTTATCATACTGATAAATCCTCAAAACCAGTTTTAAAGCTGTTTTTTTCAAAAGTTTTCACTTCAGGCGGCAGTGCGTGACTGTATATATTTTTTTTGTCTACACATAAGGCCAATCCTAATAGTGCTGCTCCTTTACCAATTCTTTTGTTTGTTCCACTTTTGAAGATTCTGTATTTATTGTAATCCATAGTTTCCGAATCGGTGAGGCGTGTTTCTTG
This sequence comes from Phosphuga atrata, assembly GCA_944588485.1. Taxonomy (NCBI): domain Eukaryota; kingdom Metazoa; phylum Arthropoda; class Insecta; order Coleoptera; family Silphidae; genus Phosphuga; species Phosphuga atrata. The sequence continues at coordinate 7,013,489 of OX155901.1, forward strand.
TAGCGCTAGAATTTTCTACTTCGTGAGTTCTTTTGTGAGATTGTACAGTTTAAAAATGTATTATTTATAATTTTTATTGCCAAAAATTTCAATGTCGATGCTGTCTGCATGGTTTTCTAAATTGGTTTCTCCACATTTATTTGTAGCAAGAAATTGCGATATTTATCATTCGTCTGGGAAGGCTACGTTTGATATTTGAACCAACTTCCATACTACGATACGGCAATTTTTTTACTTTCTTCTTCTACTTCACGTTCATTCTACGTCAGTCTTTGTTAATCCACTGCTATACCATAAACTCTGCCTCTTACAAATGTTTCCATATAATAATAATAATAATAATTTATTTATTTTTGCCTCTTTGACAGAACAATCAGTATAACGTAGTAATAAGTAACTTAAAAATATATATATAACTGAAAGAGAAAAATACATTCTGATGCAGAGGAAAAAATGAGATGTAATTCAGATGAGTGCCAAGGCACACCCTGTTCTTCCATTACACCTCGGTACATCAAATTAATAAAGATATATAATATAATTAATAAAGATATATAAATATAATTAAATAAATATAATATCAATTATCGACATAGCTAAATAAAATAGTAAAAGTACAGTTGGAGTAACATAAGTACATGAAGGCAGGACGATTTTGTATAGCAGCTAACATCTCACGGAGATACAGGTAATGGGAACATTGTTTATTATATAAAACTGCGAAAATATATTTTTTAAACTTAGATTTCGAATCGAAGTCGTTGCAGAAGAGTGGAAGGTTGTTAAATAGATTGACAATTGTATAATGAAATGATCTTGCAAATAAACTTGTTTTATGAGCAGGTGGTGATAAGCGGCCACGATTTCTTGTATTAAGGGTATGAATGTCACATCTATATGAAAGTTTTTCGAACAGATAAGCAGGTGTTTTATATTTAATAATATTATAAAATAAGGAATAACTTTGCATTATGCGACGGTTATCCATATTTAACCAGTTTAAATCAGACAGTTTGTGGCTTATTTTATCGAATTTGCGTAGACCAAAAATAACCCGTAAGCATGAGTTTTGAATCCGTTGAATACGAGTTTTTGTCCTTTGGTCTAGGCATGGATGTAGTAACGGAGAACAATAAGAAAATTGTGATAATACTGTCATTTCACACAGCGAAATTTTTATTCTTTGAGATAAAAACTCCCGATTATGATATATGACCCTTAGATTGCCGTAAGCAATACTGATACATTGACTCACATATTTATTATATCTAAAAGTATTATCAAGGGTAATGCCTAGGTTTTTCGCTTCAGACAGAAATGCGATGGGCTGATTATTTATTGAAGGTTTAAAACTGGTCACTAATTCAATACACTTTCCTTTAGGCCCAAAGAGAAGGTATGCTGACTTAGACGGATTTAAAATTAGCCCATGAGAAATTGACACTTCGTATAGTGTATTGAGGTCATAATTTAGTTTAAGTAATGCATCGCGGTAATCTTCGGCTGGAAAAGAAATGTACAGTTGAGTATCATCCGCGTACATATGATATTTGCAATACGATAACTTATCTATGATGAAGGCCGTATATATTGTGAACAATATAGGCCCCAAGATCGACCCCTGGGGGACACCAGACATTGACTCCTGGAAGTTTGATATACCAGACTCTAATTTTACCGCGTGGCACCGCCCTACTAAGTAATTACTTAAAAGATCTATGGCTGACTGACCGAAACCAATGTAATAAAGTATTGATAGTAAAAGTTGGTGATTGAGCGTGTCGAAGGCTTTGCTGTAGTCAAGAAATACTAGTGCTGTTATTAATCCCGCATCGGATTCTAGTAGGATGTCATCAGTGACTTTCAACAGCGCAGTGGTGCAACTGTAGCCTTCTCTAAAACCTGATTGGAATTTAGGTAAGATGTTAAAGTATGCCAAGTGCTGTTTTATTTGGTTGTTCATGATTATTTCTAAGATTTTGGAAAGTGTTGGCAGAATACTTATTGGCCTCAGATGATTAAGTTGAGTGGGGTTTTGTTTTTTCGGTAATGGCGTAATCAGTGCCATCTTCCACGCGCTGGGAAAGACCCCATCTAGTAAACAACTATTTATTATATTGGTAATTAAGGGCAGTATATAGGGGCAGCATAATTTAATGAGTCTAATATTCAAACCATCATAGCCACTGGAGGTGGATTTGATGTTTTTCAAAATTTTATTGACATCCTCTATATCTACAAGTTTGAAGGTGAAGCCAGAAGAGAAATTACATTTAAAGTTATGTTTGTAGTAGCCTATAAGGTCACTATAGTTTACATTGGGATTTGGTATAGAACCAGTGAAATAGTCATTTATGTCATTAGCGTTCCCCAAGTCAGAGGGAATCTGACTAACTTTGTTACTCTTATTTGGAATAAGATTCAGGGATCTTAATTCCTTTCACATTTTTTTAGGATCTGTGGTATCTAATTTCCATTGAAAGAAAGCTTTCTTTTCATTTTTTATGGCCACGTTTGCATAATTACGAAGACTTTTGTAATAGTTCCAATCACTTGGGCATTTGGTTTTTTTGAATTTAACCTTTGCTTTAGTTCTAAGTTTAATTAGAAGTTTAATATTATCCGTTAGCCATGGGGGTGTTTGTTTATTTACTTTTATTGTTCTAAGCGGAGCTAGTTTGTTAAATATATCTAGAACACAGTTATTGAGCAGAGCTACTTTGTCGTCAATGTTATTTAAGTAATAAATTTCGGCTAATGGCGAAGAATTAAGTTCATTAGATAGATCATCGAAAGAAAAGTGATTAAAATTACGGTATGTAAGTAATCTGGATGATAATTTGTTTACGTCGTTTTGAACTTCGACATAGACTAGATCATGATCCGAGAAATCTATATCTTTTACAGCAGTATCTTGTACTAAAATATTGCCGGTAATTATGATTAGATCTATCGTGGTAATTGAGGAAAGCGTGACTCGTGTAGGCTGGGATACAATTTGCTGCATACCTGCAGAGCGTATGATGGAGTTAAGGTAAACTGTTTTGGGATCGTCTGGTTTCATCATATCTATATTGTCACCTAAACAGATGACTTTTTCACAAGAAGTAAGTGCGTTATCAATGGACTCTTCCAGATGATCTATGAAGAGTTTATAATTTATAGTCTCGGGTCGATATAGGACGCCTATAGCAATATTATTTATCGATATCCATAGTTGTTCAACTGCTGGATCACTATTTAAAATGTTAAATTTGAGATAATTACGCAAATAGAAACACACACCACCACCTCTGTTCGGGCGATCACATCGAGAAACTCTATACCCAGCAATACTAATAATCTCATTACTAATGTTTTCTGAGAGCCATGTTTCACTCACTGCAAGGACGTCATATTCGAAGCCTATGAGAAGCTGCCTAACACAATTAATTTTGGGTATTAACGATCGCACATTTAAATATCCAATTTTCATAATAACAAATATTTATCAAAATGAATTAATTAAATGAAATGAATGAATTATATAAACTTTTTGTTTGTTTTTGTTTTAAACTTATTTTAAATCAACGTGCCGTTATGTGACTCCGAATTGATATCTTATATACATATGGACATATACATACTCAAATACATATACATACATATACACGTACACGAAATACATACACACACACACACACATACATACACATAAACAAATTAAATCGAGAGTATAATATCAAAAGTCAATAAAGAACGCCAAATAAAGAAAGCGGTTGAACCAAATGAGGCATAAACAGTTATTTAGTTACTAACTATTAGTGCGTTTAGGTCTTGAATGCAGGTTATTTTATGTTTTTTATTTTTAACTAAAATAATTATATTACCCTTATCTGTCCACACGTTTTTGCGATCAAATTTTTCAACGGCTTCCTTTAAAACATTCGAGCGCATTTCAGTTAAGTCCTCTTTAATGGACATTTTAGACCCCTTTAGTTTTCTTTTATTACGGAAAACAAGATCCCGATACTTACAGGACGTAAATTTGATTAGAATTGCCCTTGTTTTACCAATTTTAGGCGCGCCTAAACGATGACAATTTTCAATTAATTCACCATCCACATCGGTGTTTAGCATCTCCTTGATTACCGCAGCTACATAAGTCTCTAATATCTCATTCTTGTTTTCTGGGATTCCATGTATTAATAGATTATTTCTTTTAATACGTAGTTCCAGCTTATCGAAATTTAGTTCGGATTGTCGTTTTAATTCCTCGTTCTCCTCGCTGAGTTTATCTATTACTTTTTCAAGACTTGATATCTTCTGCTCGAACCGCTCGAAGGACGATTTTAGTTTGGCAGCGATAAGATCAGACAAAGTCTCCATCACATCGGATTGTTTTAATGCACTAATAATGATTTCATTAATTTCTTCTTTCTGAGACCTTGTAAAACCCATTTTGAAACTGCGTGTGTGTAATATTTTAGTACCACTGTGTTTTGGCAATTTCAAATATATTTAGTGTACTAACTCGATATAATAAATACTATATTTAACGGAGCCGCGTACGAGGCAACTACACATCAAGCATGTCAACTGTTGACTATACAATATGTTGACTATACCAGTTCAGGCCAACAGACGTTCCTTTTGGTCTTTTGGGGTATACCGATATTCCTTTTTGTTAATCGTAGCCGTCATTTTTCTAAACCTATCCACTTATTGGGATCCTGTCCTGTGCCACATGTCCAACCCAACGCCACTAAAGTTGAGCTACACGCTCAATGATGTCGATCTCGTCCTAATTTCTGTATTGCGAATTTTGACTCATAGGCTGATTCCAAGCATGGACCAGAAATAAATATCAAAATACCTTTCCATTGCTTTTTATGTTGTTCTAAGGCGTTCTGCATTTTTGTCTGTTACGGTTTCAGTTTCTAGTCCATATGTGGAAACGCGCAAGATGTTTGGACGTTTCGATCATTAAGAATATGTCCTAACTTCACATACGCCGCCCAGCTTAGTCGCATTCCTTGCGCTATTTAATTAAATGACGTAGATTATAGATTTGTATATTTCGGTGGTAACTTGTACTGCGACCGTCATAGATCTATTATACCCTTCTACTAATCGTTGGTATACTAACCCATATAGAGCGCCAACTCTAGTCCAGATTCCTTTAGGAATTTCCGGATCTCGGTTAGATTCAAAGACTGCAAACTCCTCTGCGTTCAGGCAATGGGCCCCAAGGTATATCTGTCTCTTACGGAGAAGTGCTCCACAGCCTTTGAGCAGATGTATGGGGGTTTCCTCTGCTGAGCCATTTGATCTGTCATCCTCCTCTAGGCTTATGACCCTGAGTAAGTCTACAGTGTCCTACTGTGGACTTTTGTCAGAACTCTAAGCTTGCTTCTATTTAGTTTCAAGCAAGCTTTTGTTTTTTTTCTTGTGAAAAGATCTCAACATTACTTTGGGTTGTCTTAGCTCAGGAAGTTCTTTTCAAGTTTTCATCCACTGTTCACTTATTTCTTCATCTAAACTTTTGTGGATGGTATTCATGCACATACCGCAAAAGGATTCAAGACCTATAAAGGGATTACTTGCATTGCGACCTTCATAGATCCATTGTACCCCCCCCCCCCTTGTTTGCTAGGTGATCGGCTTCCTCGTTTCCATCTATACCAGTGGGTAATGATATCCAGTATAGCGTTACTTTATTTTCTCTGACGAGCTTGTTTAGCTTTCCCACACAGTCCCATAGTCACACTGATTTGGATCTGTCGGATAGTTACGGCCATTAGGTCATACGACCTTGACGGTTATCCGACAAAATAAATCAAGAACATTTTTCGACTGCATCAGTAGGGAAAGATGTCATGTTCTGGCGCCTCCTCCTCCTTATGGGATTTACATGTAATCTAGCCCCTTATGGGGGAATTACATGTAAAAACTAGCACGATGCCCCTTATGGAGATTTACATGTAAATCTAGCACGAAGCCCCTTATGGGGAATCCTATGCAAAATAGTTCTGAACGCGTCCGAGCGAGAATGTCTAGATGACGCTGCAAGATACGTGTACGTAGGATAGTGGGAAAATTCAAAATGTGGGGTGAAAATTCAGATAGGGGTTGATTCAATTGAGATTAGGGAGCTAAATACATGAGACTAGACAGACGGGGCTAGATCCATTGGACTAAATACATGAGACTAGATAGACGGGACTAAATACATGAGACTAGATAGACGGGGCTAGATACATGGGGCTAGATACATGGGGCTAGATACATGGGGCTAGATATATGAGACTAGACAGACGGGGAGATGGATAAGGTTGTAAAATAAAGAAAACCACATAAAATTTATGGTTTTATTAAATTCTAATAATAATACATTTAAATTTACATCAATACATTTAAATACAAATAGTGGTCATGCTTTGCATATGTTATGCGTTCGGAAGAAGCAGCTTAAGCAATAATGACTTGCACACATATTACAGCGAAACTTTACACAACTAGTTTTACTTGAGGCCTTTTGTCTTCCAAATATCATTCGGTTTTCTTTATAACAACCAACACACCGTCTTTTAACATCCGCTTTCTCGAGGGAATGTTCACTATCTTTAGCATTGGATGAACAAACAGCTGATTGGTTTATTGAATCAGGAACATGAGAATTAAAACTCTCAACTTTATTCTTTTGACATTTAACATCCGTTTTCTCGAGGGAATGTTCACTATCTTTAGCGTTGGATGAACAAACAGCTGATTGGTTTATTGAATCAGGAATATGGGCATATTTTTCTCTATTATTATCATAGTCACCATTAAAACTCAACTTTATTCTTTTGACGTCTAGGAAGCGTCTTATATGATGGTGATAAACTAGTAGATATTCTAAGTGGAGTCCAATAGAGGCTAATAACCTAATGCTAACCTAACCCAATGCTAACCCAACTAACCCAATGAGATTAAAGCTGAAAGAATGAAAAGTGGACGGAAAGTGGATGGGGTGGACGGAAAGTGGACGGAGTTTAGCGTGAGGTTACATAGACCTCACACCCTGTTTAGCGTGGGGTCACATAGACCTCACACCCTGTTGAGCGTGGGTCACATAGACCTCACACCTTGTTTAGCGTGGGGTCACATAGACCTCACACCTTGTTTAGTGTGGGGTTACATAAACCTCACACCCCTGTTTAGAATGATGAAAAGTGGATGCAAGTAGATGAAAAGTGGATGCAAGTAGATTAAAAGTGGATGCCAGAAAATTGAACTCTTTGGTATTTATATAAATGAAAAACATTAATACGATCTGGTTCACAGACAAGTATAAGAAATTTCGCTTACTCATAGGAAATTATTCGGATAAATATAAGGTCTGTATAGTCTTGTCCGTTCTTGTTCGACCTTGTTCGGTATTGTCCGGCCTAAAACCAATAATCTCATTTGAATCAATCCGTAATATGTTTGCAATCAATTATGTATGCATACAGGATTGTCCGCTACCCATCCGCAACTCATTTTGAATTTTCTCCGCTTGTCTGTCTGTCTAATATAGTCTGTCTAGTCTAGTCCCTCTATTCTTGCCTGGTGTTATGACTGACAAACATCCGGTTGCGTCTAATCAACAAGCCGTAAATCAAAATAAAACGTAGATAACATAATGAAAGTAATAATATAAACATTATTAACAATTATAAGAAAAACAATCGAAAATATATTTTATTTAAATTAAACAATCCCTTATATATTTTAGTTCAGTCTAATCTAGTTCCATGTATTTAGCTTGGTCTGTCTAATCTCATGTATTTAGCCCCCATTTGTCTAGCTTCATCTAACTAGTCTCGTCTAGTCTTGTCTGTCTAGTCTTGTCCATTACATATAAATTGAGCGAAAAGGTCAACTGTAATTATTTATCAGCCAATCAGCATCGAGGTAATTAGTTTAGCAATATCTGCCGCGGAGGATGACGTCATCAACTGTGGGGTAGGCGGTCGGGCGGTTTCTCGCTTAAGGCACATGCTAGTTCCGACACTTCCGAGCCGTTCTGACACCAGATTTGATTTTTCTCATCAAATGGTTTAAAATGGTTTAGTCTAGTCTGTCTAGTCTCATGTATTTAGTCCCGTTGATGTATCTAGCCCCGTCTATCTAATCTCATGTCTATCTAGTCTCATGTATCTAGCCCCGTCTGTCTAGTCTTATGTATTTAGCTTCGTCTGTCTGGCTCCATGTATCTAGTTTCATGTATCTAGTCTCATGTATCTAGCCTCGTCTATCTAGCCTCATGTATCTAGCCCCATGTATCTAATCCCGTCTATCTAGTCTCATGTATTTTAGCCCCGTTGATGTATGCAACCAACTACACATCTCATTTGCCTCCGCCAGCACCTAATTTTGAATTTTCCCGCCTCGCGTCTATTTTTTTAATTTTCCCGCGCATCTGAAAGTTCCGAAAATGGCGGCCGGAAGTCGAAACCGGAAGTCGAAACCGGAAATCGAAACCGGAAGTCGAAACCGGAAGTGTCAAGGTCAAGGAAAAGGGTCAAGATCAAGATTAGGTTAGGTGGTCAAAGGTCATCGCGCATGCGCATGACTGTGGAGGTGGAGGGTTTAGAAGGAACTATAATTCCCTACTCCGGTTGGAAGATACTTGGGTAGATTTCCATGGATTCAAAGTATCTAATGTCTTTGGTACGAGGTATTTGGTACGATACCACTTGATAGCACTTGGCTCTATCTGGTATGCTGACGATTCGTCGCTCCAATCGGCTTTACTACTACACATTGCTGTATAGTTTTTCTCGATATAGAATTTGCACTCCATTTCGTCTTTCAATATTTCCAGCCAGGGGATCTTGGCACCCAGGGGATCTTTTAGACCAGCTTGCTTCTACTTCCCCATGCAACTGCCCCGGAAGTGATCGCTGGTCTCACTATCATGGTGTACATCCATTGCAGGATTGTGAGGTTACAACCCCACGTTTTCCCTGCCATTTATGCATACCATTAGAGCCCGTTTGGCATTTCCTACCAGCGTTCTTTAGCGTGCCTGTTCCATAGGAGTTTGCTATCTAGTATTATAACCAGATACTTTATCTCCTGTTTGTATTTTACTGCCCTCCCATCTAACAGTATGGGCTGGTTATATAGGCAGTTTAACTTTCTATTCCTAGTATATGGTATTACCGTGGTTTTTCACAGAGGGTTCCCTCAAACTTCCCTCTGGCTATGATGATAAATGACGTAGGTACACGTATTCTTCTATGGTGTCTAACACGTGGTTGTCTATTTTTATATGTAAGTGACTCATAATTTTGGTCTTGTACATATTATTTTTTAGTCCTACCTGCAGGCACGCTTCATGGAGTTCTGTCATCATACAGTCTAGTTCATTGGGATCGCTGCCTATTAACACCAATTATTCGTATTTCAATAATATTTGAAGTTGTTCAGACGTCAAGTCTTGAGAAGGTATTTCACCAGTCTTCATAAGCTAGATGTTCAAAAGCTATATGTTGGTGTATATTAAAGAGTGTTGCATTATCGAGCTCGTTCCAAACCCTTCCAAAATGCTATTAATGTTAGAAATGCTATTAATGAAAGCTACATTTTCTCCTGTTCTTGCTCTAATGACACATGAAAAGTGCCCAGCAAATATTATAATTGCTCTTAAATCTTGCAATAATACCTTAGTCCATTTGTTTAATTAGATATATCGTATTTGGTGTGGAAAAGTTATTTGAACATTTTCATGTGAAGCGATAGAGACTAGACCGATAACCAGGGGCATTATCTAATTTAATAATCATTGATTATTAAATTCTATATTTAAAAAGCAAGTTTAAAAATTCAAAAAGGTTTATTTTACATATTTTTACTTACAAACCAAACAAACCTCAAAGTTACCAACCTGGTCTCCTGTGTTTTCCTTCTTCCTTTTTGACACACACGCCGAACGATCCGGATCGTTCGGTTTCTGCAAAACGGCAAAGCAGAAAGCGCTAACTAAGTACTAATCAGACGCGATTTCTAGATCGAATCTGTTTAGTCCTAAGAAATCTGGTTGACGATGCCCGTTAGACACTGGAAGAGGATTTTTAAATTGACTCATTAAACCAATATGACCATTTCAAATCCATATTCCAGATCGGTCTAAACAGCCATTTCAATTCTCCGCGGACTTTCGAGAACTTCGACCACTCAAAACTGAATCCAAATCTTGAGCGGCAACCCAACTAGGAAAATAGTGAGGCATGCTGAAAGATCTATTCGGGCCTAATGACGCCTTCCGAACTGTTTCCGAACTGTGGCAAGCCTCGTTCGAATCTTGTGCCGTCCTAATTAGGAAAGCCTAACTTTGGCAAATCTTCGAAGTCCTAACTCCCACCTAATGAGGCCTTCCGAACTGTTACCGAACTGTGCCAAGCCTCATTCGAACCTTGTGCCGTCCTAATTAGGAAAGCCTAACTTCGGCAAATCTTTGGAAGTCCTAACTCCCACCTAATGAGGCCTTCCGAACTGTTACCGAACTGTGCCAAGCCTCATTCGAACCTTGTGCCGTTCTAATTAGGAAAGCCTAACTTCGGCAAATCTTTGGAAGTCCTAACTCCCACCTAATAAGGCCTTCCGAACTGTTACCGAACTGTGCCAAGCCTCATTCGAACCTTGTGCCGTCCTAATTAGGAAAGCCTAACTTCGGCAAATCTTTGTAAGTCCTAACTCCCACCTAATGAGGCCTTCCGAACTGTTACCGAACTGTGCCAAGCCTCATTCGAACCTTGTGCCGTCCTAATTAGGAAAGCCTAACTTCGGCAAATCTTTGCAAGTCCAAACTCCCACCTAATGAGGCCTTCCGAACTGTTACCGAACTGTGTCAACCCTCATTCGAACCTTGTGCCGTCCTAATTAGGAAAGCCTAACTTTGGCAAATCTTCGGAAGTCCTAACTCCCACCTAATGAGGCCTTCTGAACTGTTACCGAACAGTGCCAAGCCTCATTCGAACCTTGTGCCGTCCTAATTAGGAAAGCCTAACTTCGGCAAATCTTTGTAAGTCCTAACTCCCACCTAATGAGGCCTTCCGAACTGTTACCGAACTGTGCCAAGCCTCATTCGAACCTTGTGCCCTCCTAATTAGGAAAGCCTAACTTCGGCAAATCATTGGAAGTCCTAACTCCCACCTAATAAGGCCTTCCGAACTGTTACCGAACTGTGCCAAGCCTCATTCGAACCTTGTGCCGTCCTAATTAGGAAAGCCTAACTTCGGCAAATCTTTGGAAGTCCTAACTCCCACCTAATAAGGCCTTCCGAACTGTTACCGAACTGTGCCAAGCCTCATTCGAACCTTGTGCCGTCCTAAATAGGAAAGCCTAACTTCGGCAAATCTTTGTAAGTCCTAACTCCCACCTAATGAGGCCTTCCGAACTGTTACCGAACTGTGCCAAGCCTCATTCGAACCTTGTGCCGTCCTAATTAGGAATGCCTAACTTCGGCAAATCTTTGAAAGTCCTAACTCCCACCTAATAAGGCCTTCCGAACTGTTACCGAACTGTGCCAAGCCTCATTCGAACCTTGTGCCGTCCTAATTAGGAAAGCCTAACTTCGGCAAATCTTTGGAAGTCCTAACTCCCACCTAATGAGGCCTTCCGAACTGTTACCGAACTGTGCCAAGCCTCATTCGAACCTTGTGCCGTTCTAATTAGGAAAGCCTAACTTCGGCAAATCTTTGGAAGTCCTAACTCCCACCTAATAAGGCCTTCCGAACTGTTACCGAACTGTGCCAAGCCTCATTCGAACCTTGTGCCGTCCTAATTAGGAAAGCCTAACTTCGGCAAATCTTTGTAAGTCCTAACTCCCACCTAATGAGGCCTTCCGAACTGTTACCGAACTGTGCCAAGCCTCATTCGAACCTTGTGCCGTCCTAATTAGGAAAGCCTAACTTCGGCAAATCTTTGTAAGTCCAAACTCCCACCTAATGAGGCCTTCCGAACTGTTACCGAACTGTGTCAACCCTCATTCGAACCTTGTGCCGTCCTAATTAGGAAAGCCTAACTTCGGCAAATCTTCGGAAGTCCTAACTCCCACCTAATGAGGCCTTCTGAACTGTTACCGAACAGTGCCAGGCCTCATTCGAACCTTGTGCCGTCCTAATTAGGAAAGCCTAACTTCGGCAAATCTTTGTAAGTCCTAACTCCCACCTAATGAGGCCTTCCGAACTGTTACCGAACTGTGCCAAGCCTCATTCGAACCTTGTGCCGTCCTAATTAGGAATGCCTAACTTCGGCAAATCTTTGGAAGTCCTAACTCCCACCTAATAAGGCCTTCCGAACTGTTACCGAACTGTGCCAAGCCTCATTCGAACCTTGTGCCGTCCTAATTAGGAAAGCCTAACTTCGGCAAATCTTTGGAAGTCCTAACTCCCACCTAATGAGGCCTTCCGAACTGTTACCGAACTGTGCCAAGCCTCATTCGAACCTTGTGCCGTTCTAATTAGGAAAGCCTAACTTCGGCAAATCTTTGGAAGTCCTAACTCCCACCTAATAAGGCCTTCCGAACTGTTACCGAACTGTGCCAAGCCTCATTCGAACCTTGTGCCGTCCTAATTAGGAAAGCCTAACTTCGGCAAATCTTTGTAAGTCCTAACTCCCACCTAATGAGGCCTTCCGAACTGTTACCGAACTGTGCCAAGCCTCATTCGAACCTTGTGCCGTCCTAATTAGGAAAGCCTAACTTCGGCAAATCTTTGTAAGTCCAAACTCCCACCTAATGAGGCCTTCCGAACTGTTACCGAACTGTGTCAACCCTCATTCGAACCTTGTGCCGTCCTAATTAGGAAAGCCTAACTTCGGCAAATCTTCGGAAGTCCTAACTCCCACCTAATGAGGCCTTCTGAACTGTTACCGAACAGTGCCAGGCCTCATTCGAACCTTGTGCCGTCCTAATTAGGAAAGCCTAACTTCGGCAAATCTTTGTAAGTCCTAACTCCCACCTAATGAGGCCTTCCGAACTGTTACCGAACTGTGCCAAGCCTCATTCGAACCTTGTGCCGTCCTAATTAGGAAAGCCTAACTTCGGCAAATCTTTGTAAGTCCTAACTCCCACCTAATGAGGCCTTCCGAACTGTTACCGAACTGTGCCAAGCCTCATTCGAACCTTGTGCCCTCCTAATTAGGAAAGCCTAACTTCGGCAAATCATTGGAAGTCCTAACTCCCACCTAATAAGGCCTTCCGAACTGTTACCGAACTGTGCCAAGCCTCATTCGAACCTTGTGCCGTCCTAATTAGGAAAGCCTAACTTCGGCAAATCTTTGGAAGTCCTAACTCCCACCTAATAAGGCCTTCCGAACTGTTACCGAACTGTGCCAAGCCTCATTCGAACCTTGTGCCGTCCTAAATAGGAAAGCCTAACTTCGGCAAATCTTTGTAAGTCCTAACTCCCACCTAATGAGGCCTTCCGAACTGTTACCGAACTGTGCCAAGCCTCATTCGAACCTTGTGCCGTCCTAATTAGGAATGCCTAACTTCGGCAAATCTTTGGAAGTCCTAACTCCCACCTAATGAGGCCTTCCGAACTGTGGCAAGCCTCGTTCGAATCTTGTGCCGTCCTAATTAGGAAAGCCTAACTTCGGCAAATCTTTGTTGGTCCTAACTCCCACCTAACGAGGCCTTCCGAACTGTTACCGAACTGTGCCAAGCTTCATTCGAACCTTGTGCCGTCCTAATTAGGAAAGCCTAACTTCGGCAAATCTTTGTAAGTCCTAACTCCCACCTAATGAGGCCTTCCGAACTGTTACCGAACTGTGCCAAGCCTCATTCGAACCTTGTGCCGTCCTAATTAGGAAAGCCTAACTTCGGCAAATCTTTGTAAGTCCTAACTCCCACCTAATGAGGCCTTCCGAACTGTTACCGAACTGTGCCAAGCCTCATTCGAACCTTGTGCCGTCCTAATTAGGAAAGCCTAACTTCGGCAAATCTTTGGAAGTCCTAACTCCCACCTAATGTGGCCTTCCGAACTGTTACCGAACTGTGCCAAGCCTCATTCGAACCTTGTGCCGTCCTAATTAGGAAAGCCTAACTTCGGCAAATCTTTGGAAGTCCTAACTCCCACCTAATGAGGCCTTCCGAACTGTTACCGAACTGTGCCAAGCATCATTCGAACCTTGTGCCGTCCTAATTAGGAAAACCTAACTTCGGCAAATCTTTGGAAGTCCTAACTCCCACCTAATAAGGCCTTCCGAACTGTTACCGAACTGTGCCAAGCCTCATTCGAACCTTGTGCCGTCCTAATTAGGAAAGCCTAACTTCGGCAAATCTTTGGAAGTCCTAACTCCCACCTAATAAGGTCTTCGGAACTGTTACCGAACTGTGCCAAGCCTCATTCGAAACTTGTGCCGTCCTAATTAGGAAAGCCTAACTTCGGCAAATCTTTGGAAGTCCTAACTCCCACCTAATGAGGCCTTCCGAACTGTTACCGAACTGTGGCAAGCCTCGTTCGAATCTTGTGCCGTCCTAATTAGGAAAGCCTAACTTCGGCAAATCTTTGGAAGTCCTAACTCCCACCTAATGAGGCCTTCCGAACTGTTACTGAACTGTGCCAAGCCTCATTCGAACCTTGTGCCGTCCTAATTAGGAAAGCCTAACTTCGGCAAATCTTTGGAAGGCCTAACTCCCACCTAATGAGGCCTTCCGAACTGTTACCGAACTGTGCCAAGCCTCATTCGAACCTTGTGCCGTCCTAATTAGGAAAGCCTAACTTCGGCAAATCTTTGGAAGTCCTAACTCCCACCTAATAAGGCCTTCCGAACTGTTACCGAACTGTGCCAAGCCTCATTCGAACCTTGTGCCGTCCTAATTAGGAAAGCCTAACTTTGGCAAATCTTCGGAAGTCCTAACTCCCACCTAATGAGGCCTTCCGAACTGTTACCGAACTGTGCCAAGCCTCATTCGAACCTTATATGGATAACCAAAGTTTTATCGAAGTTAGGCAAGCGATATTCGTTTGTTATTAAGACGATATTAAGTCTGTGGCATAGCCTAACTTAAATATATCTTTGGAATTCCAGAAACTATGAGTTTCATTAAGCGCATGCGTACACACACTTACTCCTTCCAAAAGACTATTTCCATACTTGACTAAGATATAGTTTCAGTTACTAATTATTCTTTCAAATACTTTATAGTAGGGTACTTTTAAGCTGTGTTTTTATCTAAACTTGTTTCTTATTAACAATAAAAGTTATCGAAAGCGTGAACTTGCTCGTTTAAGAGTCCAAAGATTCCGAAATAACGCGCGAGGTGAATTATCTTGTGTATAAGAACGTGAACGTAATGTTGAACCTGTAATGTCTTGTGTTAATGACGGCGGGATATGTTGTAATGATATATTACTTACAAATAATATTGAACGTGCTACTGGTTCAAGTTTAGTTCGTGGCCAAGAGAATGAAGTACAACATGATGAGTTAGAATTAGAAGAACATATTAGCAGAAGTAGCAGTATCGAAACTAGGGAATACAATCTCGCGAGATTTAAGACCTAGCCGAGATCTCGCGAGACCGTAAAGCCAGTCTCGCGAGATTACGAGATTTCCGAGATCTCGCCCAATTGGGTATTTTTATTAAAAACATTCGCTTATACTATTAATTCCGTTTATTGATTTTCAATATATAAGATGAAAATAAAACATGCATGTAATTGGCATATTATAATCATTTATTTTAAAATAAAAGACAATATTAAGTTATAATATAATATTCGTCAGTCTTATTCTTATTATATAAACTGAAAATCAGCCTTCTGCATCTGCAGTATTTAGAACTAAAAACTTAAAATAAAAATAAAAAAAACTTCGAAATATAACACTAAATCAGCCTTCTGCAGTATTATGAACAAAAAACTCAAACCAAAACAAAAAAACACTTCGAAATAATTCGAAATGTAACACTTATTCAGCCTTCTGCAGCATTTGGAATTTTTAAGGATATGTAAGTATTATTAGACAGTGTTATTAAAAGGATAAGTTATTTTTGAAAGTGGCTTCTCAAAAAACACAGCATATCAAGGGTTTCATCTGATAGACGACTCCTGATTTTACAGGCCAAGTACCCCGCGGCCGAAAATGCTCTTTCTGCCTCTACACTAGTCGGAACCACAGTCGACAAACAGTTGTGTACAAACTGAAGGAGTTCACCTTTAACCCCTCCAGCTTCATACAAATTCATCTCTTTTTTAATGAGTATCTCCAATGAATTTGCAGAATTTGTTGAACGATTGGGCTTTTTCAATGCTGTCCACGATTCTTGTAGCTCCTCTTGAAGGGAAATACTTTTTCCAGCCGTGGACAGAATAGAAAGGGGCACATCATCATTAGCGTCTTCGCTTTCGCCAAGTACAACATCATTACAAGCAGCTGCTGATGTTGAAGGGAGTGGCTCTGTAACCGATGAGCTTTCCTGTGTATGATAGTAGTATTGCGTCTTGCAGTGCAATCTCTCTATAAGTTTTTTAATTTCTTTTCGGATACTGACTTTCTGTGACATTTTGAACGTTTCGTCTCGCGCATACTCTTCCAAATCTTCCTCATATTTGACATAATCTCTCAAATATATCAATACTGAAGTCAAGCAAGTTCGGCGCTCAGCTATGCGGTTTCTGAATGACTGCTAGTTTTCTTGCCAATGTTGTCGTCAGTTCTTCAAGTTTGCGTATCATAAATCTTAAAGTCGTTTCGGCAGTAACCAGGTCAGAATCTCCACGGCATAAGACCTCCACAGCGAGTTTGACAGGCTGAAATACTCTGTCTAAGTTTGTCAAAATTGTATACTCTTCTGCACTCAAAGAGTAATCCGAATTAGTGTCAAGACCTAAATCGATCAATGCTTTGCCGGCACACAGTTTAACTTTATTAAATGTCGATATCATATCAGCAAGGCTTGTCCAGCGTGTTTTACAATCTAATTGTAGCTGTAAGTTTTTGCCAAATTCTTGGTTAATGTAAACTTGGAGGAGATCGTTTTTTGTTGGCGATTTCTTAAAAAGCCTGACCAATTTTCTGACCTTTTCTATGATACTCGCGTACTCTGTATCCAGATCTACCTCTCTTGTTGGGAAAAAAGAGTAAAAAACGTCATCTTTGTCATCGGAGTTTATTTCGGTTTCTTCTCCTGATACGTCAAGTATCTCATCAATGTCATTGTCCTCAGACAAAGATAAATCTTGTTTTTTGTACAGAACGTCCATGATAGACAACTGAATGCCGTGGGCATAGCAGAACTGATGTAGAGGATTAATCAAACGTCCTAATTTGATGATTACCTTAGCCCCATCTGTTGTAATGTTGACTACATCATCGTCAAGAGACAATTCAAATTCTGAAAGTCTGTTCTTCAAAAGATCCACTGCAGTTTCGGCAGGCATACTGCCGTATATTCTGATCAAGCCTAAATTCCAAAATATGGCTTCATTTTCTTTGCATGTGTGGACATTTACGTTCATGTAACGTCTATTTCTAGAGGAAGTCAAGTTAATGTAAATCTGTAGTTATCTTCCTTTAGCTGAGAAACTTCTTGTTTAAGTTTTATTTTTAAGGTCATTCCGTAATTAATTACCATAAGTTCAATTGAATTAGGAGATGACGGTAATTTGTGTCCCTTTGAACAAAAAAGGTCTCTCAGGTCTTTTGAGGTGCAAAATACACGAAAAGGTAAACCGTCTTTAGCCACCATTCTTGAAACCATAATTTCCTTCGAAGTATCTTCGTTGTGGAAATGGTCCGAAATTTTTCGCTTTTTAGGTACAGTTGATCATTTTGATTGCTGAAGAGTACTATCTGAAGAAGCTGCTGGCTCTGGCGCCGCTGGCCCGGCAACCCGAGTCCTCATTGAAGTTTCTACATTTTCCTCAATCTGAACATCCTCAACCTTTTTTTTCGAATCAATGTTATATATAGACTTCAAGTGTGTGTGTAAGCCTTTTGTAGAACGATCATTAGCTTTCAAAATCTTCCCACACACTTTGCATTGGCTCTTAAGCAATATTTCCAAACTTCTAATGAACTTCCGTATTCACTGTACACTGTTTTTGAGTTTGTCGACATAGTTCAATGCCAAATTACATTAAATGTTACACTAAAATAACCAGTTAATCACAAAAATCCCTTAAATTCAACAAAAACTAGATAATTACGAAAACAAACGCACGCGTGCCGGCAAAGTGATGACAGTGAGTGAGCCGGGCCTCGTCCCCCGCAAGTCCCGCGCCCCCTACTGCCCCTGCGCTGCGCCACGAGTAGTGCCTACAGCATGCGCAGAGCAGTTCGCGCGCAACCGCGCTACGTTACACACACCGATTTTGCTGCGCCGCTCAATCTCGCAATCTCTCGAGATCTCGTACAAAAATTGAACGAGACTCAGTCTCGCAAAATATGCACAAGATCCCGATCTCGCGAGAACGAGATTGCATTCCCTAATCGAAACTAATGATGCCAACCAATCTCGAAATTTATCTAATAGCTCAGACTTGGAGACCGGGAGCGAATTAAATCATGTTATTGACAATTTAGATGCAATTGAAGAAATTCCGCAATGGGCATTGATATATCGATACATATAAAATCACAGATTTTAAGAAAAAAATTATATGCATTGATTTAAGTAACAATAATAAAGAAAAACTATGTGTAATGCCATTATTACATATGTAAAAAGAATGCAGGAATTGATACGTAAATACGAAATTACCGGTCCGGATGCTAGACTATATAATTTTTTATATGGATGTTCTTTTTAACTTCCTGTATAGAGCGGTATCCGACAAATAAACAGCAGAGTCTTAGTGTTTGTATAAAGTTTCAGTGTTAGTTTAGAGGTTAAGTATTAAAAGTGACTTAGTTTCTGATGGACATTTATAGTGAGCAGCTAGTGACTAAATTTGCAGTGAATAAATCTGAATATAATAAAAGAAAACAAATATTCCATTGTCCTTAATAATAAAAGAAAAAACATATTCTTATTGACTTGAAAATTAACAAAATGACAAGCGAGAATTTGAAATATAGATTAGTTGTTTTTTTGTCAACTATTAAGAAAAAAAACAGAAATTGACATAGTGCCAAGTAAATGGATTTAAGGTAATAAAGTTAATAAATGTAAATGCAAATTTACGCCGCCCCCTTAAAACAAAGAAAAACAGGACGTATTAATTAATATAATCCAGAATTGTAATGAACCTGAGTGTGATTGGCCAGCGTGTTCTATTGAAGTTCGTGGAAGAGCCAGAAGAAAGCAAGTTTTTTTTTAGTTGATAAGTAACCAATTGTTATTTCTAGAATCATACGACGAAGCAGAAAAATTAGTCAAAAAATTGCAATATCAAGCATACGTATATTCAACAGAGAATGAAGACTCGGCAAAAATGAAAGCTAGACTGGATGACCCTTTTTTGAAACGACAGAATTCTCAAAAGGAGTGACTAATGAAATTTCCTTTCGTCCAAGTCAGCAGATGATCTCTTGAGTAAGGGATCAGTAGACAAAACTGTATCCTCTGTTTTACATCATTGTGGTGATTGGGATAGTGGACCGTTCGGAAAAGCAAGAAAGAAACAACAAAGCAAAGAACAATAAAATTTACTTTCCGTTACTATTCGTGTTTTTTTTTTAATAACAATATTTGCTTTAAGTTAATATCTTCATGGTTCTATCGAAATGTGTTATTCTGCTTACCTTTTTGTAAAATTAATGTCTTAAACAGTAAAGAATAAAAATACTAAACACTAAAAAGCAGTAAGAATACTACATTCTTTTCGTACAATTGTATGCAATTGCAATTGTAAGACAAATGGAAAATTTTGACCGCATTAAGTTACATTTGACGCATGCAAGTGAAGTTTCTGAACTGCTGTCTCAAAATGAAGTCAAATCCGAAATCTGAAGTGTAGTTTCCAAACCGCCACCTAAAGAAGAATCCGAATTTGGGCTAGACTAGGTTGGGATCGTCACATCCGAGTTTGGATTCCAAACTTCTGCATAAAGTGAAAACCGAACTCAGACCAGGCTAGGTTGAGGTTATAGTTATAACATGCAAGTGTGGCTTCCGAATGTGTTCCGAATGAGGCTTCCTAATTAGAAACGAAGGCGGATGTGCGTAACATATGTCATGACGGCCTAATGCGGTTGCCTCATTTGGAACGAACACGGAGTTCGGCATGCCTAATTCGTTCCTAATAAAAAACGAACTGAATTTCCTAGTTGGGTGCAAGTGTGGCTTCCGCATGTGTTCCGAATGAGGCTTCCTAATTAGAAACGAAGGCGGACGTGCGTTACATATGTCATGACGGCCTAACGCGGTTGCCTCATGCGGAACGAACACTGAGTTCGGCATGCCTCATTCGTTCCTAATAAAAAACGAACTGAAATTCCTAGTCGGGAAGTCCTATCGGCGCACTCGCGACCGCGTTTAATAAATTTCTAAAATCACTCACTACTTGGCGTCCTGGAGCTCAATCTCTTGCAGGACCTAGCTTTGTCAGTGGACAGTTGCCTGCACTTTTCTGAGACCCTGAGCGGCAGGCGTCCTTCCTACCCTACAGGCGTCTCCTGCAGTCTGCGCCGCTCCCCCAACCATATCCACCAGCCATTGATAGGATCCATCACTACCCTAACCACGTTTTTATTTGTTTACACGCGAATCTAACACTGTGTCTTTGTTTACGGCACAATTTTATTTGCAAAATTTTTCGGAAACTTTCCCTATACATTTTATTTCACGCGGAACTAACACTCCCGACTTTACATTCGCGTACAGCAAATGTTTTCGGCAATTAACGATTTAACTTTCCGCGAAATTAACACTCCCGACTTTACTTAGCACTCTGTCTTTATTGTCATTTATTTCATTCGTGACCCGCACTATATCACTTATTTATTTATAATTTTAAAACTGAAAACTGCTTAAAAGCAAAATATTAATCAAAGAATTATTATATATTTTAACTTAGAAACCAAACATACCTCAAGGTTACCAACCTGGTTTCCTGTGTTTCCTCTTCTTCTTTGTTCCTTCTTGACACCCGCGCCGAACGATCCGGATCGTTCGGTTTCTGCAAAACGAAAAAGCAGAAAGCGCAAACTAAGTACTAATCAGACGCGATTTCTAGATCGAATCTGCTTAGTTCTAAGAAATCTAGCTGACGATGCCTGTTAGACTCTGGAAGGGGATACTTTGAAATTGACTCATTAAACCAAAAAGAAAATTGACCATTTCAAATTCTATATTCCAGATCGGTCTAAACAGTCATTTATTTTCTCCGCGGACGCTCGAGAACTTCGACCACTCAAAACTCAATCCAAATCTTGAGCGGTAAGTCCTATCGGAGCACTCGCGACCGCGATTAATAAATTTGATTATCGCGACCGCGATTAATCAAATTTTTTGGAGCTCAATCTCTTGCAGGACCTACCTTTGTGCAGTGGACGATTGCCTGCACTTTTCTGAGACCCTGAGCGGCAGGCGTCCTTCCTACCCTACAGGCGTCTCCTGCAGTCTGCGCCGCTCCACCAACCATATCCACCAGCCATTGATAGGATCCATCACTACCCTAACCACGTTTTTATTTGTTTACACCCGAATCTAACAATGTGTCTTTGTTTACGGCACAATTTTGTTTGCAAAATTTTTCGGAAACTTTCCCTATACATTTTATTTCACGCGGAACTAACACTCCCGACTTTACACTCGCGCACTACAAAGTTTTCGGCGATAAACGATTTAACTCTCCGCGAAATTAACACTCCCGACTTTACTTAACACTCTGTCTTTATTGTCATTTATTTTACTCGCGACCCGCACTATATCACTTATTTATTTATAATTTTAAAACTGAAAATTGCTAAAAAGCAAAATATTGATCAAAAATGTATTTCATATTTTGACTTACAAACAGAACAAACCTCATAATTACCAACCTGGTTTCATGTGTTTTACCCTTCAACTTTCTTCAATCTTGACACACGCGCCGAAGGATCCGGATCGTCCGGATTCTGCAAAACGGCAAAGCAGAAGGCGCAAACTAACAATAAGTACTTATCAGACGTGATTTCTAGATCGAATCTGCTTAGTCCTGAGAAATCTAGCGATGCCTGTTAGACTTTGGAAGAGGATAATATGGATAGATAATAGAGGATATGTCTCTTTGAAATTGACTCATTAAACTAAAAACCAAAATGACCATTTCAAATTCCATATTCCAGATCGGTCTAAGCAGCCATTTAAATTCTCCGCGGACGTGTACAAAAAAGTAGTTTTTTTTCCTGTGATTTCCGCTATTTTTTTCGCGGAGTGTCGAGTAATGCGTCTTTACTTTGCAGGTGTTGAGAAAGACTGTACAAATCATAATTTGCATTAATTTAATTAGAAACTTAAATTTAACAAAACTCAATTTTAGTCGATATTTCAACGTATTTTTGGTTTCTTTAGTAATTTCACCAATTTTTAAAATCCTCGCAAATTTCCATGCATTTTGTCACAGGCAGACGAACGGACGAATTTGGTACAAACTTTAATAATTATTACTTACTACTATTACTATAAAAAAAAATTCTAAACCTTATCTTAATACTAATTTAATTAAGTCTCAATGCCACATTCCCATATTTAACAATGATATAATCACTAAAACCTTATCTTCGAAACGAAATCTCCTCATATAAACTTTCATTTAATGATTTTCAGATTTGTCAACCCGCAAGTTTGGGAGAAATATGCTTCCGTCTTCAAGACTGCCTGGACTGCTTCAGCCTTCAAGGGCGCCTTTGGCGAAACCCTTTACGTCCCCGACTCACGCCGCCACCTGGAGAACAATCTGCGATGGCTAGAAATAATGTCCCAACAGGAGAAACACTTCCGCAATGGCTTCACCGGCATAGTCTTGACCGGCTGGCAACGCTACGACCACTTCGCCGTCCTCTGTGAACTCTTGCCCGCCGGAATACCCAGTCTAGCTCTTAGTTTGATAGCCGTAACAAACGGTTACTTCAATTCATCCTCAAGAAACCAATTGGTGAACTCGCTGAGTTGTCCGCAGCACAACAGAAACGTCGCTTTTGTCAACTTGCTGTCTGATCAGTTCCTTTGGGACAAACTAGGAAGGTGTATGTTTGCAGGAAGCTCATTCTTCCGACTGACCTACAGACTAAATGCCATAGAAATCGAAGTTTCTGAATACATGAAGATGGTCAGGAAGAATAAAGGTTGGTTAACAGAATATAACGTTAGAAGAAACTACAGTCTTCCTCTTCGCATCGACGAACTCACTTCTGATTTGCCTAGGATCTACCATGGAGTCCTTTCCGTCGCTCGATCAGCTTATGAAACCATGAAGGAAATCTATGATAATTACACGATTGCTGAGTGGATCGAACAAAGGGTGTATCCCTACATCCAAAGTTTGGAGAAGCTGCAGAATGAATCGATTACTTTGAAGACTGTTAAGGTGTGGGGTTCTCGGCCGTTGCCGGTCTTGAGGGATTTGCAGAGGCTTGGAGTGCTCGTACCTTGAGGGCGTTTGCTTTTTCTTGTGGACAAGGTTCTAGTCAAATTATCGGGTTGAGGTGAACATTGGTTGTTATTTTGTGATATAAATGTGTAAAATTCAATTTAAGTCTAAGGGAACAAGTCTTTGCACAAATGGAAACTGAAGTTACATTGTAAGATTCACGCAGATTTATCAAATAAAACTCATTTTCAGGCATATAGCCTTACCATCATATGATTTGTATTTTTTTTTACAATTTCACAAATTATCAAAATACTGTACACTAATTTAGTAAGAAAATCAATTGAACAAAACTCATTTTCAGTTCAAATTTTATTGGGTTTGATACTTTGTCACAGAGAGATGAATGGACAAATTTTGTACAAGCTTTTGAAATACTACAAAAATAATATTAAGTTTCTTTAATAATTTCACAAATTCTAACTGCACTAATTTAACAAAATTTCCATAAGAACAAAATTTATTTTCAGTGCAAATTGTAATGGATTTTGAAACTTTGTCATATAGACGAACGAACGAATAGAGTTAAAGCTTTAAAATATTAAATTTAAAATTTCTTTAAATTTCACAAATTTCCAAAATCCTAACTGCACTAATTTAATAAATCGGTAAGGTGTAAAAATAGCACTCCTTGGGTTGGTACTTTCCCTATCCATTGAAGGGTAACAAGCATGACTTGTTGAAAGGAAAGCTTGCTTTTCTCAAACCAACGTCCCTTTCTTATGCTCCTCGCCACATAATGTTTCTCGACTCCGGCACCTTTCCTAAATCTCCATTCGTAGCCATTCACGCTCTTGATTTTGGGTAGTTTCATATTGTTTCCACACTGACATAGTATATTAAAGGATAAAGGACGAGTTCAGTAAGCGCGATTTTACAGCACGCGTCCAAGTTTGGAAAACGACGAGCGTAGCGAGGACTAACTAATTAAAATAACTTAAAATAGCGAGGACTAACTCTTCTAATGAACGTGAGGAAATGAAAGTGATGAAAAACGCCTTACGAACGGGTTTTTTATAGTATTTTTTTTATCTTGCGCCCTTTTATGCCATTTCTAAATAAAAAAATCGCCCATACATGTTCATAAAATTTTATGGTGGTTGGTTACGCCGATAATTGACACTTGAAATTAATTTAAAGGTTATAATTAAAATGGGTGAAAAAATATCGTGCACTCCACTAGAATTGAAAGAAATAGCTGCAAATACAGTGAATAAATTGTTGCCAGATAAATCGCGAGCAAGATATGAAAAAGAATACTGCAAATTTAAGTGCGTGTAAAGTGGGAGTGGTGTAATCTAAATAAAGTTACAGTTGTTTCGGAAAATGTTTTACTTGCTTACTTCAAATTACAATGTAAGAAGTATATACCATCAAGTTTATGTACGATATATTCTATGTTGTGGTCTTGTTTATCTATACATTGGATCTATACATAAGGATGTAGATATATCCAAATATTGTAAATTACAGGCCTTATTGAAATGGATATCTCAGGGCTATGCACCTAAAAAGTCGAAGATTTTAGAAGAAGATATTCATAAATTTATAAGGTCCACTTAAAACTCAATCCAAATACTGAGTGGCAAAGTCCTATCGGAGCACTCGCGACCGCGATTATTAAATTTCATAGCTCACTCTCTACTTGGCATCTTGGAGGTCAATCTCATCCAGGACCTACGTTTGTGCAGTGGACGGTTGCCTGCACCTTTCTAAGACCCTGAGCAGCAAGCATCCTTCCTGCCCTACAGGCGCCTCCTGCAGTCTGCGCCGCTTCCCCAACCATATCCACCAGGCCATTGAAAGGATACATCACTACCCTAACCACGAACTGTGTTTATTTACTCGCGGATCTAACACTGTGTATTTTTTTACGGCACAATTTTATTTGCAAAATTTTACGGAAACTTTCCCAATACATTTTTTTTTCACGCGGAACTAACGTTCCTGAGTTTACACTCAAGCACTACACTTACTTTACTTTTCGGTGTCTGGTGGTTTCCGGTGGTGGAAGGATTGGCCACTGTCTGTTGAGACAGTGTTTCCAGAGGGCACCGGCATGTTCTGCATATACATAAGAAAATGTACGCGTGGAGGCTCCTTCCGTGCCCGCCACACGCACTACAAAAATTTCGGCAATTAACGATTTAACTTTCCGCGAATTTAACACTCTAAGATTTTATTCATTATAATATTCATTACTTAACACTAGAAAGACTGAAACTTAGTATATACCTAGATTGCCTCAAAGAAGTCAAAATGACTGCATTGTGAAAGAATAACTAATGTGTAAAGAAATTTGTTGAATAATTTTATATTATTTACAGTTATACAATAAGTTATTAGAAGGATTAACAATTCAAAAAAAATTACTTCACTTGGGAAAAAATGTATACATTATTTGTACATTTTAAGCAAATGAAAGTGGAATTTTTGTATGTGTATATCTTCGGCAAACATACTTTTGACATTTTTCACATATATTATTTGTTTTTGTTATTGTGACAAAGTCGTACTTTACAAATTTTTCGTTTGTTAGAATATGTAGTATTTGATGATGTTGCAGTTGATCTTTGTGGGTCCTTATGTTCTGATGAATTTGTTGTCTGTATACTCTTGTCTGTCTAGTCTATCTAGTCTTGTATGCCTAATCTTGTCCATATAACCTCAAATAAGGATAAATAATAAGGATTGGCTCTAACCTCACTTTGATTATCAGCTCTTCAAAATTAACGAGATAATTTATACTGTATATTAAAGTATAAATTTATTATAATAAATTCCAGCTATCAGAAGATTAGTGATTAGCAAAAATTAATGCAATAGTGAAATAATCTAAACAAATATCAGGTATCAAAATCCAGTGAGTTCAACACAAACAATTTTTTCACTCACTCTGCAAAAAATAACGACCTGTAAAAAGGAATACGAACATTCAGCAGTGGCGTGCCTAATATTTTTAAACAAGGAATCATGCAATGCTTCAAGTGTGATAAAGAGTGCAATGACGATGATTCTTGTCAATGTGATGGGTGTTCCACAAGAATGCACTACATATGCGCTGAGCTCACTTCTTCTGAAGTCAGATGTATGCAGCTAAAAAATAAAAGAGTACTCAAATATTTTTGCAGTGACTGCCAGGAAGGGCTTAGATTGTTGCCAATTATGAAAAAACAAATTGAAACTCTTGAACAAAAAATGAGTGAGCTTGCTGATGAACTCACCACAATTAAACAAGCTAAAACTTCTCCAGAACAGCAAACTGATTTTGATTCAGTAGTCCATGAACTGGAAGAACGCAGAAAAAGATCCAACAATATAATGATGTACAACGTTCCCGAGTCCAATGCAGTTACAACAAAAGGCAAAATTGATGATGACAATTCCAAAGTCAATGATATATTGCATGCATTAGATCCACAACTACACATCAAAGAAGTCTTTCGTGTTGGCAAAAACAATAATACCTCCCGACCTGTAAAAGTTGTTCTTGACAGTAGTAATGATGCTTTATTCGTTCTGAGAAATAAAAACAAAATAAACCTTCCAGAAATTAGAGTCTGCTCTGATTTAACTCTTAATCAGAGGAACCATCTCAGAAATCTTCGCCAACAACTTAACGATAGGACTGAGAAAGGAGAAAACAATCTAACCATTCGATACATACAGGGAATGCCGAAAATTGTCTCTAACACTTCTCAAAGAAAAAACTAAATTCTACGGGCAGCCCCCAGATTGAACAGAACATATTGCGCGTATACTATCAAAATGTTAGAGGTATCAGAACTAAAATTACGATCTTAGAACTTAATGCAGCTATCAGTGACTATGATGTTATTGTTTTCACTGAGACTTGGCTCTACGAAAATATTCATGATGAGGAACATGGTTTGTTGCAATATGATTTATACAGGAAAGATCGGTCAATACCAACAAATCAAAAATCCAGAGGCGGAGGCGTTCTTGTAGCGGTGAAGAAGCATTATTCCAGTAATGTCATAACTATCAACGTGAATAACGTGGAACAAATATTTGTCAAGGTATCTACTTATGGTGAAGATCTAATTATTGGTGGGATCTATCTTCCACCCAGCTCTCGTCAGGAGTTATATGAAGATCATTGTGCAACTGTAGATAGTGTGATAGAGAGATTTCCCGAAACAAAACTGCTTCTGTATGGTGACTATAACTTACCAAATATTGAATGGTATAATGACGAATTGGGCGTATCTGCTATATATAATAATAATAATGCAGCTCAAATACTTGTCGAATCTCATTTCATAATCTCTTTCAATCAAATTCCATTAAAAATTGTTTTGGTGTTATGCTAGACTTGATATTCACGAAAGATAAAGACATTATCACTGTAGAAATTGCTGATGACTGTTTGCTGCCTTGTGATCCATATCATCCAGCCACAGTCTCATCAATTACCTTGAACAAAGATTTCAACGATCTGAAATTTGACAACTCTTATTTCAACTTCAAAAGAGGAGATTACATTGGACTAAACTTCTACTTGTCCACTGTAGACTGGGACAATCAGCTAGGCAGTATAACAGACATCAATAATGCTACAGAAATTTTCTATAATATTTTATATACAGGAATAAACAATTTCATTCCCTATATTCGCTTTAGCAAGCCTAAATTTCCTTGTTGGTTTAACAACGATATGAAATATTTGATATTTGAAAAGAAAAAAGCTCATAAAAGTTATAAAATTAGTAACAGCTGGGATGATTATTTAATTTTTTCTGAACTTCGAAAACAGTGTAAAATAATGAGTAAAGAATGTTATGATAACTATATAAAATGTACGGAAAATAACGTAGGTAGGAATATAAAACATTTCTGGAATTTTGTAAACTATAAAAAGAAAAATCATGGCTTACCAGATACTATGTACTTAGGAGAACAATCATGTACAACAGGAAATGAAATAGCTAACGGCTTTGCACGCCAGTTTCAATCAGTCTACAAACAGGACACTGCTAATGCAAATTTGTTAGGATTCAAATGTGATAAAACTATAGATATGAGTTCCTGTAATTTCAGCTTGGAAACCATATTGAATAAATTATACCAATTAGACTCCAATAAAGGTCCAGGGCCAGATGGAATAGCTCCATTGTTATTGAAGAAATGTAGATTTACCTTGGCAAAACCTTTGTTCCATCTATTTACTTCATCATCGAACTTAGGGGAATTTCCACTTTTGTGGAAATCTAGTTTTATCACCCCAATCTTCAAGTCGGGAGATAAAGCAAACATACAAAATTATAGACCGATCACAATTCTGAGTGCAATCCCAAAATTATTAGAGAGTCTGATCTGTGATCAAATAAAAACCCCACTAAACCAAGTTATTATACAAGAGCAGCACGGTTTTTGCATGGATAAATCAACAACTACAAATTTGTTAACAATAACACAATTAGTGTTGAGTGCCCTGGAACAGAAGCATCAAGTAGATGTAATTTACACAGATTTTTCCAAAGCATTCGACACAGTTAATCATACTGTCTTGCTTCAGAAATTAGAAGCGATAGGGTTTCATGGAAATTTACAGAACTGGTTCGCAAGCTATCTTCGAGACAGAAATCAATATGTAAAAGTCAAGAGTTTCACATCGGAGGAGATTCACGTCACTTCAGAAGTACCACAGGGAAGCCATCTGGGCCCCTTCTTGTTCAATATATTCATCAATGATATTGAAGGAATAATTAAACATTCAAAATTTTTGCTGTTCGCAGATGATCTTAAAATCGTTAGCCATGTCAACAACGAACAAGATTGTGAAAATGTTCAAAAGGACCTTACTTCAATTGTCAAATGGTGCACTGAAAATTACATGGAGTTGAATGAAAACAAATGCAATGTTATGTCTTTTTATCGATCACTTGAACATATTGAATTTGGGTATAATATTGAAGGTGAACCTCTCACAAGAGCAAACTCTGTTCGGGATCTCGGTGTTCTTTTTGACACCAAGATTAATTTTCATCTCCACTTTGAGCAGGTTGTCAATAAGGCGACAAAAATGCTGGACTTTGTGTGCAGGACCACAAGAGAATTCACTAATGTCGATTCCATAAAAACTCTTTATTATTCTTTGGTTAGATCAATATTGGAGTATTGTTCATGTGTATGGTCACCAACATATGAAATCCATATAAATAATATAGAAAAAACTCAGAACAAATTTTTGAGATATTTAGCCTATACATTGAATATACCTTTAATTCAAAACTCACTGAGAGAAGTTCGCAATACAACAAAAATAGAGAAACTCAGCACTCGTAGAGTTTATGCAGACATTAGATTTCTGCATAAGATTTTGAACTATAATGCTGATTGTCCACATCTCCTGTCCTTAATTGGCCTACATGTTCCATCTAGAGTAACTCGAAACACTCAGACTTTTGCAATTGATTTCCACAGATGCAATTATGGAAAACATTCACCATTAGCCAGAATTATATCGAACGCTAACGAAATTCAAGTGGATTTTTTTAATATCTCCGAAAGTAGCTTGAAACGAAGACTGCCGTCGCATTATGTTCATTCGTATAGTTTTTAGGTTTACCCTTAGTTATAAGTATTCATGTATCATATACCTTTATAAAAACATATTTTTGAATTGGGTGCTACCCGTAAATAAATAAATAAATAAATCTAGTCTTGGCTGTCTAGTCTTATCCGTCTAGTCTTGACTGTCTAGTATTGTCTGTTCAGTCTATCTAGTCCGTCTAGTCCTGTCTTGCAACTCTGTAAATATGTGGAAAGTTGTTCTGCTAATTAAAACAAGAACTGTTTCCGTTGTATTTGTATTCCTGTCGCTTCTTTGTAAAGGATCCAAGCATTTATAGCAGCCAAATCTAAAATATTGAAAAATATTTGGAGGGACCATCTCCAAGAACTATATCCTACTGTATATTTTCTGGCCATTTGATCCGCCACATCAACTCCAAATTTTATTTTGTTATAAAATTAAATAGTCAGCTAAGTTTTTTTATACATTTTATCAATTTTCACTAATTTATGCCTGGAACTTAGAACAGCTACTATTTTATTCGGTTTGCTTTTATATATTGTAAGGACACAATTTTCTGATTTATATAGGAGAGTGGAAAAGCGAGACATGTTATCTTTCGTTTGTTTGGGGCATTCCTGCCACAGCTTGTATATGGCTCGACAACTTTCAGAACAACGTGTTCACTGAGCAGCATTGACGATCGTTGTTCATCTTTCTCCAAGTAAGGAAAACCATTCAAAACGTACTTGCTACTAACATCTGATGCAAGACAGAATTTGATTCCAAATTTGCCAATCCAGAGCCAAACTGATCAAATAAGAAATTTACTCAATTCAATAATAAAAGTCATTATATTTAAAATTTTCCAAGCACCTGATGAAGCAACAGTGTTGGTGAAACACTTGTATTGTTCTATAATAAATTTGAAATGGAAAATAATCTGCGGTTTAATTTTTATTATTGCAATGAGGTTTCAACAAGTAACCCCAAATTCAATCAATTATTTAATAAGAATAAGAAGAAGAATAATACAGATTACCTATAGTTTAATTCGTTAAACGCTATTTATTAATTCGTCAAAAATAAAATTTTTGATTTATAACAAAATTAATCTTTAAATTTAGTAAATTACGATTTACTGTTTCAATAATTAATTAAAACAAGCCCATTGTAATAAATTACGTAACTAAAAACTCAACTACAACTACTACGCACTAATACTTCCTTACTCTGACGCTGCTGCACTAATACTAACTGCCCGTTGCTGCTGCACGGATACTAACTACATTCTAAACATTAGTAAACAACAAGCTTGCAGAGCTTCAGCAAAATCGCAATAACTTTGCAGTGGGGAACCGGAAATGGGGTGGGAACCGGAAGTGGGAGGTGGGAACCGGAAATGGGGTGGGAACCGTACGTGGGGGCGGCAGTGGGGGACCGGAAGTGGAGGCGGAGGGTCTATTTGTTTCTTAAATAATAATTGTCGGCCAAAAAGAAATTATACTAATTTCGTGTGGAAATAATTTTACTGCGCTCCAGCTAAGGATAATCCCCGAACGAGCTGTCGCGTTCACTTTCCACACTCTAATGTAAATAACTATTACAAGGATGTAGCAAAATCGCAATAACTTTGCAACGGGGAAATATTTTCGATTTCTATTTACAATTTTGTAAACAGTTTTTGAAACACAATACCTTACCTTTAATATTATGTATTAGTTATCACAATCGGTTTGGTATTGAGCTAACTATGATGATTAGAAAATCAGTAAACAAACTGTTGGTAGATTTAAGCAAAATCGCGATAACTTCGGAAAGGGCAAATATTTTAAATTTCCGTTTTCGATTTTGGGAAAATAATAAAATTACCATTAATTCGAGGTGCTAACTGTAAAAATTAGTTGGGTATTAAGCTAACTATGTGGGTGCAGACAACTTAATCATCTCGCAAAAATTAGGTGCACCTGTACAAATTTTATTTTGAAATATTTGCAATTTCCATTTTCAGTTTTGGGAAAACAATCAAATTAGCTTTAATTGACGGATGTCAGAACGCTTCGAGGAGCCAACTGTGACTCATATCACTTCCTACTAAGAGTCCTAATCAAACAGAAAACCTCCATCGCACTGAAAACCAATACCAGCACAAAGAAATGGAATACGGATTCTCTTAGAAAGAAACTAAAACAAAACGAGTATAAACAATATATTGCGAGAAGATTACTAGCAAATAATGCAAACACTGGTGTTGAACAAGAATGGCAACATATAAAGACGAGTATACTTGAAGCTGCAGATATTACAATAGGAAAACAGATAAAAGTCAGAAACTCATGGTTTGATAATGAATGCAGGGCAGCCCTACTCGTTAAAAATGAAGCACGGAAAAAGGTACTACAAACTGGAACCCGAGCCAACAGAGCTAACTACGAGCACCGCACGAGAATAGCTTCAAAACTTTGCAAAGCAAAAAAGAAAATAATGTTAAATAAACAACTGGAAGAACTAGAACAATACAACGTAAACAAAGCAGGAAATTTTATAAGGAAGTACAACAGCAAACAACGGCTTTTCAACCTAGAACCATCGTGTGTTTAGATAAAAACGGGACAATACTAACCGAGGATGACACAAAATACTCCAAAGATGGCATGAACACTTGCGAGTTACTCTCCACTGAAATCCAAAGGGGTGAAAGAGAAAAGGAAATCGTATGGTACCATGAAGCACAACCCGAAATCCTCGAACCGAGCTATGAAGAAGTTACCGAGATAATACACAATCTTAAAAACAATAAATCTCCAGGAAGTGATACAATTCCCACGGAACTTCTGAAAAATGGAGGTACACCACTGTTTGAAAGGATCCACAAACTTATTGTCAGGGTGTGGAATGAAGAGATTATGCCAAGTGACTGGAGAAAAGGTATTATTTTTCCCATACACAAGAAAGGAAACAAGAAAGAATGTTCCAATTACCGAAAAATTACTCTTCTCAACGCCACTTACAAAATATTATCCAGCTTAATATACAAATAATATACAATAGACTATCGATATATGAAGAGGAGATACTTGGGGACTACCAAGGAGGTTTTCGAAGAAATCGATCAACAACGGACCAAATACATCTAATAAGGCAAATGCTTGAAAAATGTTATGAGCTTAACATAACTTTGTTCCACCTGTTTGTTGACTACAAACAAGATTTTGATAGCGTGTCTAGAGATGAACTATTGTACCAGTTACTTGCCCTTGGAATTCCTCAAAAACTTATAAGAATGGTAAACTTAACTCTAACCAATACACGTGCTCAAGTATTAGTAACATCCAAACTCACGGACGAATTCGACATCAGGACAGGGGTCAGGTAAGGTGATGCGCTATCTGCTATGCTATTCAACTTTGTACTTGAATCAGTTATTAGAAGCCTGCACATAACAGGCCACATACGCACAAAATCTCAGCAGCTATGCGCATATGCCGATGAACAGCAGAAAGGCTAAAATAAGCTAATGCCTCCTTAGAACAGAAATCTAGCTTCTGTGCTTCTTCAAGTGTCAAGTCAAAATTAAAAATATATAACACACTAATTAGACCCGTCATAACATACGCGTGTGAAACATGGACCATATCTACGATCAACGAAAACGCACTACGAGTCTGCGAAAGAAGCATATTACGCAAAATCTTTGGCCCCGTACAGGAAAACTGTGGTACATGGAGATGCCTCCAGAATTCTGTTGGAGTTGGCGGAGCGGAGCCATGTAAAGGCACTAGGGTTACAATGGTTTGGACATATTATGCGTATGGAAAGCACCCGAAGACTGAAAATACTGAACAACTGGAGTCCACATAAAAGAAGAGCTCGGGGTAGACCATGTAAAATATGGCGAGATGACTGCATCGACGACCTAAAGATATTAGGTGTGAGAAAGTGGCTGCAATTGGTTAACAGCAGGGAGAGATGGAAGGATGTTGTAACTCAAGCCAAGGCCCACCCAGGGCTGTAGAGCTATAGAAGAAGAAGCTTTAATTTGAGGTACTATTTCTAACAATCGGCCTAAACCTAAGTTAATTATGTTGATAAGAAAATTAGTAAACGAACTAGGATGTAGCAAAATCGCAATATCTTTGCAACGGGGCAAAAACAATAAAATTACCTTTAATATGATGTATTAGTTCTCACAATCGCTTAGGTATTGAGCTAACTATGATTATTAGAAAATCTGTAAACAAACTGTTGGTTTAAGTAAAATCGCGATATCTTCGGAAAGGGCAATTTTTTCAATTTCCGGTTTCGATTTTGGGAAAATAATAAAATTACCTTTAATTTGAGGTGCTAGCTGTAAAAATTAGTTGGGTATTTAGCTAACTATGTGGCTGCAAAAAACCTAATAATCTCGCAAAAATTAGGTGCACCTGTCCAAATTTTATCTTGAAACTGTGAAATATTTGCAATTTCCATATTCGGTTTTGGGAAAACAATAAAATTAGCTTTAATTTGAGATACTACTTCTAACAATCGGCCTAATAGTAAGCTAATTATGATGATTAGAAAATTAGTAAAAAAAATATTGCTAGTTTTCAGTAAAATCGCGTTAACTTCGGATGGCGGAAATATATTTGATTTGCGTTTTCATTTTTGGGAAGACAATAAAATTACCTATAATGTGATGTATTAGTTATCACAATAGGTTAGGTTTTAAGCTAATTATGATGATTAGAAAATAAGTACAAAAAATTTTGATAGGTTTGAGAAAAATCGCGATAACTTCGGAATGGGAAAATATTGTGGACTCTGTTTCCGACTTTGGGAAAATAATAAAATTACATTAAATTTGAAGTGCTAGCTGTAACAATCAGTTGGATATTAAGCTAACTATGTAAATTAAAAAAATAGTAAACAAACTTTTACAATGATTTATCAAAATCAAGATAGCCTTTAAACGGGGAAATATTTCCAAATTCTGTTTCGAATTGTCAAAAGGCAACTAAATTAGCATTGTTTGGAAATATTGGCTGTAACAATCAGCTGGGTATTAACATAACTATGTAGTTTAAAAAAAAGTAAACAACTTTTACAAGGATGTATCAAAATCGCAATAACTTGGCAACGGGGAAATATTTTCGATTTCCATATACAGTTTTGGAAAAACAATAAAATTGCCTTTAATATGATGTATTAGTTATCACAATCGGTTAGGTATTGAGCTAACTATGATGACTTGAAATTCAGTAAACAAACTGTTGGTAGGTTTAAGCAAAATCGCGATAACTTCGGAAGGGGCAAATATTTTCAATTTCCGTTTTCGATTTTGGGAAAATAATAAAATTACCTTCAATTTGAGGTGCTACCTGTAAAATTAGTTGGGTATTAAGCGAACTATGTGGCTGTAAATAATTTAATCATCTCGCAAAAATTAGATGCACCTGTCCAAATTTTATTTTGAAACGGGGAAATATTTGCAATTTCCATTCCCAGTTTTGGGAAAATAATAAAATTAACTTTAATTTGAGGTACTATTTCTAACAATCGGCCTAATAGTAAGCTAATTATGTTGATTAGAAAATTAGTAAACAAACTATTGCTAGGTTTCCGCAAAATCGCGATAACTACGGAATGGCGGAAATATTTTCGATGTTTGTTTTCATGTTTGGGAAAACTATAAAATTAACTTTAATGTGATGTAGCAGTTGTCACAATTGGTTAGGTATTAAGCTAATTATGATGATTAGAAAACAAGTAAACAAAAGTTGGTAGGTTTGAGCAAAATCGCGATAACTTCGGAATGGGAAAATATTTTCGACTTCGGTTTCCGACTTTGGGAAAATAATAAAATTACCTTTAAGTTGAAGGGCTAGCTGTAACAATCAGTTGGGTATTAAGCTAACTATGTAAATTAAAAAATAGTAAACAAACTTTTACAAGGATTTATCAAAATCGCGATAGCTTTGAAAATGGGAAATATTTTCAAATTCTGCTTCCAATTTTGCAAAGGCAACTAAATTAGCTTTGTTTTGATGTATTGGCCGTAACAGTCAGCTGGGCATTAAGATAACTATGTAGATTAAAAAAAAGTAAACAAACTTTTACAAGGATGTAGCAAAATCGCAATAACTTGGCAACGCGCAAAATAATTTCGATTTCTATTTAGAGTTTTGGAAAAACCATAAAATTACCTTTAATATGATGTATTAGTTATCAAAATCAGTTAGGTACTAAGCTAACTATGATGATTAGAAAATCAGTAAACAAACTGTTGGTATGTTTAGGCAAAATCGCGATAACTTCGGAAAGGGCAAATATTTTCAATCTCCGTTTTCGATTTTGGGAAAATAATAAAATTATCTTTAATTTGAAATGCTAGCTGTAACAATCAGTTGGGTATTAAGCTAACTATGTAGCTGTAAACAAACAAATCATCTAGCAAAAACTAGGTGCTCCTGTTATGATTTTATTATTTATGACGAATTAAAACTACGGAGTTTGTGGAGATTACGGGTGACCGGCGGTTCACCGCTAAAAAACTAATTCTAGAGATAGTTTTGCAAACGTTTTTGGAAAAACTTACATTTTCTGTGGAATTTCTATCTGGGGATACAATTTTTACGAACACAAATTAAAAATTAAAAAGAAATCACAACTACGCCGACAAAACTAGTTCAAACACCCTATTGTAATAAATTACGTAAGTAAAAACACCTATAACTACTACTCACTAACACCACCTCACTCTGACGCTGCTACACTAATACTAACTGCCTGTTGCTGCTGCACGGATACTAACTACCTTCAAAACATTAATAAACGAAACGCTTGCAGAGCTTTAGTAAAATCGCAATAACTTTGAAGTCGGTAAATATTTTTAATTTATCTTTTCAATTTTGGATAGACAACTAAATTAACTTTGATTTGAGGCATTAGCTGTAACAATCAGCTGGGTATTAAGCTAACTATGTAGATTAAAAAAATAGTAAACAAACTTTTACAAGGATTTGTCAAAATCGCAATAACTTTGCAACGGAGCAATATTTTCGATTTCTATTTACAGTTTTGAAAAACCAATAAAATTACCTTAAATATGATGTATTAGTTATCAGAATCGCTTAGTTAATGAGCAAACTATGATGATTAGAAAATCAATAAACAAACTGTTGGTAGGTTTAAGCAAAATCGCGATAATTTGAGAAGGAGGAAATATTTTCAATTTTCGATTTTGATTTTGGGAAAATAATAAAATTACCTTTAATTTGAGGTGCTAGCTGTAACAATCAGGTGGGTATTAGACTAACTATGTAGATTCAAAAAAATAGTAAACAAACTTTTACAAGGATTTATCAAAATCGAAAAACCTTTGCAACGGGGAAATATTTTCAATTTCCATTTACAGTTTTCGAAAAACAATAAAATTACCTTTAATATGATGTATTAGTTTTCACAATCAGTTTGGTATTGAGCTAACTATGATGATTAGAATAAACAATCTATTGCATGGTTTTTGCAAAATTGCGATATCTTCGGAGGGGAGAAATATTTCCGATATCTGTTTTTAGTTTATAGAAAACAATAAAAATACCTTTAATTTAAAGTATCAGTTATCGCAGTCGGTTGGGGATTAACCTAAATTATCTTGATTAGAAAATTAGTAAATATATTATTGCTAGGTTTCATCAAAATCGTGATAACTTCGAAAAAAGAAAACATTTTCGATTTCTGATTTCATTTTTATAAGAACAATAAAATTACCTTTAATATGATGTATCAGA
This sequence comes from Phosphuga atrata, assembly GCA_944588485.1. Classification (NCBI taxonomy): domain Eukaryota; kingdom Metazoa; phylum Arthropoda; class Insecta; order Coleoptera; family Silphidae; genus Phosphuga; species Phosphuga atrata. The sequence continues at coordinate 7,051,336 of OX155901.1, forward strand.
TATCACAATCGGCTAGCTACTAAGCTAATTATGATGATTTGAAAATTGTAAACAAACTGTGTCTAGGTTTAAGCAAAATCGCGATAACTTCGGAAGGAGTAAATATTTTCAATTCTGTTTCTGATTTTGGGAAAATACTAAAATTACCTTTAATTCTAGATGCTATTCGTAAAAATGAGTTGGGTATTAAGTTAGCTCTGTCGATACAAACAAACGAATCATCTCGCAAAAATTAACAGCACCTGTTTGAGCTTTTGCTCTATGCATAAACCAGTTAAGAAATTAAAATTGCAATTCTAAAAATGTACAGGTAAGTCTACAATTGCTAGCAATTTGTTTAAAGAAACTAACATGGCAATTGCTTCTAACCTAATGCCAAAACCAATTTATTATTAATCGCGAACTAAACCTAATTAATATTTGCTATAAATTATTTGCCTCATTCTAACAAACTAACATCTAATGATAATATAAAGAAAAATGATAATAATACATTAATAACAGGTGGTACCTCGAGAGAGAAATCCACCACTGCGTCACGCAAAGCATCGGGACTAAAGGTTCTGGGGAGTCCCAACAACTGCAATCAAACGGTTGAATCGGAGCAACCTTGGAATCCTTCTAAAATGAAATTCAAGAAGAAATTCTTTTTAGACACTTTAAATGTAAATTCTCTACTCAAGACTGGCAAACAAAAAGAACTAGAAATACTATTAGAAAAAAACAAAATTCAAATTTTATCAGTTCAAGAAACAAGGTTCCAAGATGAAAACGTAGTAGATACTTGTAACTACAGAATCTTTAAAAGCAAACCAGTAATCAAAATTATGAATGGGATGCCATTACTAGGTACAGCTTTTTATGTTCATAAAAGTATAATAGGAAATGTGACAGAATTTAAATCCACCTCGGAGGGAATATCTTTCCTATCAAAAAGAAGATTTACTCACTTGTTAACTGCCATGCACCAATAAATCAGGATAACAGAAAAAATCCACAAAAAACGGAGGTATTTTGGGGTCTTTTAGAAACTGAAATATCCAAAATTCCAAAGATGAACAGCATATTATTACTAGGCGACTTCATTGCACAAATAGGTAGAGAAAAGAAATTTAGAAATATAGTACGACAATACCCAGCTCACAGAAGAACCAACGCAAATAGTATGACGCTAATCAGTTTGTGTCAAAGCTCTCACATGAAACTAATGTCAACCTCCTTCAGGAAACTCCCTTGAAAAGCGAAAACGTAGATATCACCAAACCCGATGTTAGGAAAATTTTAGTTAGATCATGTGGCTATTTCACAAAAAAGTACAAGGGAAATTATGAATGTGAAAGTAGTAAGGAATGGTGAATTTAATTCTGATCATTACCTATCTAAAAGTCAAACTCCTACCTAATAAAGAACAAAGAAAGTCACAAAGGTTAATAAAATATAATACAAACATGGGTTGGCCATGAAATTCTGGCATGTGCCACATTTTTAATTTTGCTCCCCCGAAAAAATGGACAAAAAGGAGTAAATAATAATGCCAACCACAGCAAAACATCTGCTGCCGTACGGACTTACTACCCGTACGATGATACTCAACGGCAGTGAAGGCAGAGATGAAGATCATCGGGATGGCAGATCTGCCGGAGGGGCCCCCCTACGGTAGTAGGCTAGTACCGGGCAGCAGCGGGCACTAGTATTGACTTGATGCACTGAGCAAATGATGCTTTAGTTGGATCAAGATTGGAGAGTCATGGGCGAAACCAATGAAAGTCTGGTTCCTCCGCCGTGATACTGCGATGTGGAAAGGAAATGGAAAGACTACCACATTATTATAGTTCCTGGAGTAATGAATTCCGGAGGTAAAATACTCCCCCTTTCGGATCTCCGGGTGGGGAGTACTTCGGGGAGGGTTATCAAAAGAGGTGGACATTTTAATTTCAGGATCGGGACATGGAACGTAAGAACACTTAGAAGAGCAGGGAAACTGGAAAATCTGAAAAGAGAAATGGATAAATGTAAAGTGAACATAATGGGTTTAAGTGAAGTGAGGTGGACAGGTAGTGGTGAAATAGTGTCAGGTAATTACACAAAGTTTTACTCAGGTGGAAAAAGTCATGAACGTGGAGTAGCAATAGTGATGGGAAATCAATTAGTGCAAAGTGTGACTAAAATGGTGTTTCATAGTGGTCGTCTAATGTTTGTGAAAATAAGTGCAGAACCAGTGGCCATTCTGATAATTCAAGTGTACATGCCAACATCAGATCATGATGACGAAGAAGTGGAGAAAATATACGATGAAATAGAGGACATCATCCACTCTGAAGGCAGAGGAAAAATAAACACCATAATAATGGGTGACTGGAATAGTGTGGTAGGACAAGGTAGTGAAGCAAACATCGTGGGACAATATGGGTTAGGTAGAAGAAATGATAGAGGAGGGATGCTAGTGGAATTCTGTCAGCGTAACAATTTGATAGTGATGAACACTTGGTTTAAGAAAAGGAAGAATAAATTATACACATGGAAGAGCCCAGGTGACATTAGTAGATATCAGATAGATTTCATACTTGTAAAGCAGAGGTTTAGGGGCAGCGTGACACCAAGACTATGCCAGCTGCCGATATAGATTCGGATCACAACCTTCTGGTTGCAGACATCAGTACAAGGTTGAAGAGGATCAGACAGTGTGGGAAGAGAAAGCAGAGATGGGACTTGGAAAAGCTAAGAGAGAAGAATGAGGCAGTAAGAGAATCCTTAGAGAATGTGTTTAGTGAATTGAGAAAGGAAAATGTAAGTGCAAGTGGCGAAGAACAGTGGAGAAATATTAAACTGGCCTTGTTGAATACTTTAGAGAGTAAAGTCGGGAGGGAAGCAAAAAGAGCGAGGAAACTCTGAATCACCAATGAGATCCTGGAGAAGATGCAGGAAAGGAGGAAATGTACAATGCACTCAGGAGAGAAACAGACAAAGCGAAGGAAAAATACCTAGAAGAAATGTGTGAAGAAATAGAAGAACTACAAAGGAGAGGAAGGTACGACCTGATGTATCAGAAAACGAAGGAGTTGGGAGGGAGTGAGAATAAAGAAGTAAGGAACTTCGCAATAGAAAACTCTAAAGGACAAATGGAGACAGAACAAGGGGAGATGTTAAAAATATGGGAGGAATACGTAAAAGAACTCTACGATAAGAAACACCGCCCGCAAGTAATTAAAATAGAGACAGAGGAGGCGGTTGATGAAGACGAAAAAGGGCCCAGCATATTGAAAACAGAAGTAGAGAAGGCAATTAGGGACATGAAGAGGAGGAAATCTACAGGAGAAGACGACTTCCCAGTGGATTTGCTGAAGGAAATCGGAGATGGAGGTTTGAAAGCGTTGACACAACTCATCAACAAACTATACGAAACTGGGGAATGGCCTAAAGACTTTTTAGATGTCACAATGGTTGCTCTAGAAAAGAAACAGCAAGCCAAGAAATATAGTGATTACAGAACAATTAGTTTGATCTCACACGTGGCGAAGATCATTGCAAAAATACTCAATGGACGGATAGAACATAAAATCGAAGAAGTAATGGAAGATGATCGGTTTGGATTTAGGAAAAGAAAAGGAACCAGCGACGCCATAGGCATGATGAGGATATTGTCGGAGAGAGTTTTAACTGTTAACGAAGAAGTCTGCGTGTGTTTTGTAGATTGGCAGAAGGCCTTCGATAGAGTTAACTGGACAAAATTGATGAATATTCTTAAGGAGATTGGTGTCAACTGGAAAGACCGGAGACTAATTTGCAATTTGTACATGAGACAAAGAGTAAATGTACAATTGAACGGAGAAACAAACAGCGTAGAAATAGGAAGAGGAGTCAGACAAGGATGTTGTCTATCGCCGAGTCTCTTCAATTTGTATGGTGAATGGCTGGCGAGAGAAGCTTTGAAAGGATGTGGAAATTTCAAGATAGGGGGACGCCTCATCAACACCATCAAATATGCAGATGACCTGGTAGTACTAGCCAAGAACCAAAGACAACTACAACACATATGATGAACCGGCTGGTGGAAACTGGAAGGAACTATGGCAGGGAAATTAACAAGGAAAAATGTAAAGTGATGAGGATATCAACAAGGGAAAAACCTTTGAAGATAACAGTCGACAATCAATAACTGGAGAATGTAAAACAGTGCAAGTACTTGGGAAGCCTGCTGACAAAAGATGCATACTGCACAAATGAAATTCGAGCAAGAATCGCCATGGCCAAAGCTGCATTCAACAAGAAGAGGACTCTACTGACCCGCAAGTTGAGCTTGGAACTAAGGAAGAAACTGGTGAAGTGCTACATCTGGAGCATTGCACTGTACGGAACAGAGACGTGGACCATGAGGAAAAGGAAGAAAAAATACCTCGAAAGTTTGTGGTGTTGGAGGAGAATAGAAAAGATCAAGTGGACAGATAGGGTGACAAACAAGGAGGTACTAAGAAGGGTAGGAGAAAAGAGAATTATTCTAAATAAAATTCTCCAGAGGAAGGCCAACTGGATCGGACATATAATTAGACATGAGGGGCTCATACATGACGTCATTGAAGGGAAGATTAAAGGAACTGCAGGTCGAGGAAGAAGAAGAATACAACATCTGGATGACATGAAAGAAAGGAGGAGATACAGCAGGCTAAAGGAAGAAGCTGAGGACAGGGAACAATGGAGGCAGAAATTCTCCGTACAAAGACAAGGACCTGCTACTAGGCAGAATACTCTATAATAATATAATAATAATAATTCAGACAGACTTACAATAACAGATGAATCAATTAAAAGCTATCGAGACGAAATTAAAGTGGCTAAGCATGGCAACTGGCAAGAAATATCGAAAGCAATTAATAATGCTGCACAGAAAGCATTTGGGTCAATAAAGAACAAAAGGAAAATGTGGTGGAACTAAACATGTGAAGAAGCTGTAACAGAGAGGGATAAAAAAATGGAAAAGCTACAAGAAAATTGAAAATTATGATCAGTTTAAACAAGAAAGAAAGGAAACAGCCAGATTAACCAGAAATACCAAACGAGCCTTTGAAAAGGAGAAACTTTTGGATATAGACCAAAATTTTGTAAAAAATAACACCCGTGACTTTTATCAAACTTTTAAGAAGAAATTAATGGGGTACCAAACAGTGTTCCCTCTAATTTTGTGTGATCTGTGTCCGCACTTTTTTTAGTGTGTGCAAATTTTTATTTTAAGTAATGTGTGCGGCAAAAGCGCATATAATAAAAAATACAATAATAATAAATAATGATTAATATTCAGCTAAATTTGGTACGTACTTGTACTACATACATTTCAACGGAACACAATGAAAAAACTACTCTAAAATTAACAATAAGTAAAATCATTAGTTCGTGAAGACAGAATTTAGCTGATTACTGTGGCTTCCCCTTTCCATTCAAATGGAAAATAATAAAATTTAATAATTACGTTGTCTGGTCTAAATTTGTCAATTAACACATTTGACAACACAAACAAACAATTATTCACAATTATCATTTTTACACAATTTTAGAATTAAGGATTTTTTTTTATTACTCATGCGTTAAAAGTATTATCTGGTGCACGTTTTTTTATTCCGAGAAATGCCACTTTTAGTTGTATTTCCGCGTAACTTGGGTATATTCAATATTGCTAGGTTAAATTAAAAAAAGCAAATAAATAAAAATAAAATCGATCTCTCGATATCAACCTCGATATTAAAAAAGTGACGGGAAATGTCAGAATTTTTGTTCATAACAAAATAAATAAAAATGAAAGAAAACGTTTTAAAGTGAGTGTAAATTCTATGGTGATACTGGAGACTGAGGAGAGTTCTTATTATGAATCCACAGCACCAGGGACAATTGAAATTCAAAACAAAAGATAGACAACCGATAGACAAAAGACAAATTCTTTATTTTTGATTCCATTTTTTTTTTATGGCCCCTGGATTCCGAACTGTTATTAAAAAAAAATTGTTTGTAACACGGGCGGAATTGTCAATTTCCCTCTCGAGCGAATGTGCTTAAAAAAATAAAAATTCGTTCAAACACTTCGTTCAAAAATATATACTATTCAAAAATATACTATACAAAATATACTATTTTATTAATGGCTTTTATTTTAAAACTTCTCTTTCCTGTATTTTGTTTTTAACGACTGTCTATAGACTTTACTTAAATTTACATTGTTTCCGTCATTCACATATGATTTTACTCTCATCAGCATATCGGCATAGAGTTTTCATTCAATCGATTTCTTTGTTTCGTTTTTCTAGACCATTAAATTATGATCATCCAACCATCAAATGATATCCAATCTTCTACTTCATCCGTTGGAAACATATCATCTGTTTTTATAGTTATATTTAAATCATTAGCCTTTTTTAAAAGCACGCATGTTTCCAAGATATTTTTTCTTAATTTTATTAATTCTTGCATGAGAAAATTGAATAGCATCTATGGGTGTTAATTCACGGCGTTGAAAAATTTGACAGAGCACTGAGTTCTACTAAAATTGAAGACAAAAGTTCTAAATTTATTTGAATTTCAACAATGTTAAACTTTGGTTAACTAAACAAAATTTGGAAATTGGATCATATATATCTTGATTAAAATATTCAATTAATGATTCACAATTTCTTTTATTGCAAAATATCGTGATAACCACCTTACTTCATTACTAGCTTGGAAAGCTATAGAGTTATTTTGTAAAGCTTCAATAATCTCTTTAAATTTACTTGTTTTCGTCGCGGATCTCAAGAATAATGTGTAAACAGTTCTCACAACTGTTTAGATTTTTTTTGTCGCTTCTACTTCTTTAAATGCATCCGAAGTATATAGATTTTCTCGGTGTGCAACACAATGTTGTTGTACCAAGCTCTGCTTTAATTTAGCTGCTACACCATTTCGTGTTCCAAGCATTACGGATGCGCCATCAAACATAAACAGCTTGGTTTGCAAACCAATTTGTATATCTTCACAAAATTGCAAAATTTTAAACTAAATTGAAGAGAAATCGCATGCATTTAATTGGTTTATCCTATCAAAAACAGTTTTATTTTTTCTAAGATTTTCTAAACTGAAAATATAAAATTAAACATTTGGTTGTTGAAATATCGGTGCTTTCATAATGAATTAAAGAACTGAAGTATTATATTTCATTCAATACTTCAGTTTTTACAACAGTATTCACAACTTCCAAAAATGAAAACGCATAGTTTTTACTACGCTAACTTTATGGAATATGAACTAGTCCAGTCATCTTAGTCAAAAAGGGGCCAATCTTTTGACTGGACTAAACGTATTTTGCCATGTGGTTATTTATTTCTCGAACCGATAGTAAAGATATGTTCAATTTAATTACAAATAATAGATTATCAATTACATTTTTTTTATATGGTCCACATATGCAGGTGCAATTTTATTTTCTGCACGAAAATAATAATTGTGCGCGCCAATATTTTTCATGCTTAGAGGGAACACTGGTACCAAACAACAAATGTCTGTTTCAAAGATGAAAATGGCAGAATTGGACTAAGCAATAGTGAAAATTTCGAAATACTTGCAACATATTTCCATCAGCTTCTGAACTGTCCTGAGCCAAATCATAAATTGGAATTCTCAGATAATAATGAAAATTTAGAAGAAGATTCACCACCAACTATAGAAGAAATTGAAGAAGTAATTAAAACCCTAAAAAACAAGAAAGCTAATGGAGAAGATTCTATTACAGCTGAACTTTTGAAATGGTCCCTACCATGGGCGTAGCCAGGATTTAGTTTCGGGAGGGGTTTTAAAACAAGGATTTAGTTTCGGGGGGGGGGTTTAAGAAAATACACTAACAGAAATGCACCAATTTACTTTCTAACTGACACACAAGGGTTCCTAAACTTCACATCTGCCATGCTCTCTTGAAGAGAGTCGTCTCTACTCGTCTCTTTATTTCAATATAACATTTATGTATATATTTTGCATATTTCGGGGGGGTTTGAACGCCCAACCACCCCTCCCCCTGGCTACGCCCATGGTCCCTACAAATATATAGAAAATGAGCTAAAATTTCTCTTCGAAGAAATCTGGAAAACAGAAAAAATGCCAGAGGAATGGAAAGTTGCCCTGATACATCCACTCCACAAAAAAAGGTAATAAACAGGATGTAAACAACTACAGAGGGATCTCTTTACTGTCAGTAGCATATAAAATATTCTCCAAGATTTTATTAAACACAAAAGCAACAAAACTAGACGGTCATTTAGGTGAATATTAGGGTGGTTTTAGGAAAGGAAGATCATGCTCAGAACAAATATTTAATCTCAAGTCAGTAATTCGCCATAGGTAATAATATTAATTCAAAGGACAATGTAGTTATGTTTGTAGATTTCAAAAAGGCCTTTTATTTTGTTGACAGAGAAACTATAGATAAAATAATTCGGGAATTTGGCATAAAGTCTAAACTGGCAAACCTAATACGTGAAACGCTTATATATACAGTCTGCAAAGTAAAATTTATGGGAGAAATTTCGCAGCCTTTCAAAATAAAAACTGATGTACGACAAGGTGATGGCTTATCTCCAATTCTTTTTAATTGTGTGTTAGAGAAAGCAGTAAGAAGTTGGAACGAAAAACGTTAGGTAGAGGAAGCAAAAAGATCGAAATAAACTGTCTTGCATTTGAAGATGACTTTGCTATACTTTCCGAAAATGTGAAAACTGCTATAACACAAATAAATCTATTGGAAGAAATAGCCTGCAGAACTGGCTTAAGAATTTCTGCAGAAAAAAACAAAATTCTTAACGAACATTAAAGATGCACCAAAATTCCTGAAAACAGATATTGGCCAAATAGAGAAGATTAAAAAATTTAAATATCTAGGAGAGCTAATCCAAAAAATAACTTTGGAAAAATCTGCAATTGAAGAAAGGTTACATAAAATGAGTAGAGCATATGGTATCACCAAAGACCTCTACAATAATTTATAATACAGTAGTGAAGCCAGAATGTCTATATGCAAATGAATGTCTGGCACTAAACTACAATTTGGATAAGTTAGAAAGAAGTACAAAGGCGAATTATAAGGGAAATATTAGGACCCCATAACACAGCAGAAGGTTGGAAATTACGAAGCAATGCTGAAGTATATGAAAATATAGGAAACATATCAAACGTAATGCGAAAAAGAAGACTCGTGTTTTTCGGACATTTATTTCGAATGCAAGACAGCAGATTAACCAATACGATTTTTAAATATCTATGGAGTAAAAAGTCCACAACAAGCTGGTTCAACGAAGTAAAAAAGTATTTAGAAAGAAACAATATACAAACAGAAGCTATATACAACAGAGAAGCTGGGAAAAAATATTGAAAGTGGGCGGATTCCAAGGCAGGGCTGCTAAGAAGACTGGTTCAAAATGGTCTGACGACAGAAAGAAAAAACATAGTGAACAGATGAAAGAATATTGGAAGAAAAGAAAAGAACAAAGAATTAGGAATTGAAATTGGAACGTGGTCCTTAGATGGCAGATTCGCAACAAAAAATACAATAATAACAATAGAAAAACTTACATTTTCTGTGAAATGTAGCACCAGCAAATCAGTTTATTTTTACTAAAACAAAACACTATCTGAAAATTGAAACAATTGAGAAACTTGATTATGAATACCGACGTTCAATGCGCCATCTACACGTCTTTAGATGTCATCATCTAAACACAATGTTAATATGGTTGCATACTTTTAGGAGTATATTATTCCTCTTCCTTAACTATTCTCTTTTCAGAAAATACGTTATATCCCTAAACAATTATCTATTCAATAAACTAGTTAACTAAGTGATTCATATCATACCACTAGTTAATCAAGGAATTTATACTGAATGAATTATCATATCGTCCTAATTCATATTCGGTGATTAAGTTTCCACAACAATTAACAATTTATTATTCGTTTCCTTTTCTCAGTCGTAAGCATTGTTTGCAGATGTGGCTTTGTAAATTGCGTACGGCGTTCGTCCTCGGGCCAATTCGGCGTATACTTTTAATTTCCTCAAAATTTCCAAATACAATTTCTTTTCGATTGTTATTGCATCTATTTTTTCAGCGTACTCCCGAGTTTCGTTATATAATTCTTTAATTTCCTGTTGACATATTTCAATATTTCTAATCTCATTTTCAATTTCCATATCTACGTCCGCAGTTTTAGTTTTAGCTCTTAATTTAAAATCCCCATGTTTACAATTTTATCTCTTCTGCCCACACATTGTTCAAGATCTTTAATTAATTTTTCCTGAGCCTTTTTCAGCTGAATATACCTCACATTCATCCTGTGAATTTCTAATTTCATTTTTCCAACTACACAATCTTCTCCTTTTCCTTCATTCATACTTTTCTTAGCTTCGTTAATCATTTGAATTTTCTTCTCCCAATTTAAGGCATCTCGATTTTTCTCCAACAATTCTATAGCTAAATTTGGCTTTATTCAAAGTCTCTGGGAAGTAGGCCATTTTGTTTTGAAGATGTTTAATATTTCTAGCTGTTGTTTCTTCCATAGCTTTATATTGACTTAAATCATCATTGAATTTGCTATTTTTGTGATCTAATATAAAGTGACCATATTTATGTATACATTGTGACAAAGCGGGACAAATGAGCTGAAATGAGAATTATAGTTTAGTTATGAAAGCAGAACAATAATTCCAAAAAGTTTTATCTACTCACTCACCAAAACGAACACATTCATAAATACAATATTGTATGTGAAGGTTGCCATTATTATAATCGTGTGTAAAAGTATCCAAATCGTGCGTAAAAGTTCAATGTAAATCAAATGGAGTTTCATTATTAAACGATTTATGTTCGTCAAAAATCATCGACGTAGTGCAAAATAAATTTATAACCATATATTTTTGGTGTTTAACTTTGAGAGCTTCAAACAACCTCATTTTTTTCCCTATTCCGTTTCGCATATCTCTATTTGTTTTATTGACGCATCTAACATTGATTCTTCTGCGTCACATTGTTTCGATCTTATCTTGATACTTTCAGGCATTTCGTTGTTTTCCCAATATTGAGTCGCTGTGTCTTTCAGTACACGGCCAATATCATTTTCTATTCTAGCTATCAAAATGTCCAATTGTCTCTTTTCTTCCTTAATCTTCTTTGTAAATTTTCTCATATTGACCGCGGCCATTTTATTATTTAAACTTCCTTGTAGCAATGAAAACATTTCTTCATCAACTTCATTTTTTTCTACCGTTTTCTTAACTATTTGGAATAGAATCATTTTCATTCGATTGTCCAGCCCGTTTTTAACCGCAGCGGTTTTCTTTAAATTAATGTCCAAACTTTATAGAACTTTATCATAATTTGTCATGGTCTTGTCAATTTTAGCTCGCTTTGCCAATTCAACTTCAATAAGCTTATAGTTGTTTTCACATTTTTATTTATCCGATATTTAAATAATGTTAACGAATGCGACTATATGCGTTTAAACTTTCATTGAGCAAAAGCTCTTTGTTGCAGAGTTTATTAAGTTTAGTAATCTCGGCATTTACAGACAACAATTCCTCATTTCGCTGATTATATTCAGTTATTATATTTGTATATTGTGTATTGCTTATCTCTTTTTGCGATTTTAATGATCACTGACAGCCATCCATGGATTAAAAATTTTTGATCATTTTCATTAGGCTTCAATATCTACATTGGACAATGAAATTTCTTCAGCCAGTTTCTCTCGTTCTTCTTCCCTAAGTCTCAATAGGGAATATGCATCATTTTTTTTGATTTGCTTAATTCACTTTTTACTTCGTTTTAACATAGTAAAAAATATAAATACTGTTGAAAGTGTTTCAATTTATTTTTAAAAAATTATATAAAATACCGATTAAATTTGACCTGTTTGAACGGTTCCATTTTTCGTGCGCTTTGGATGACGTCACAGCTCTCTATTGTCATTGAGTGTTGTTTACTATTTGCAATGTTGACAGTTACACACTTTTGACAGTTACGTATTTTCAGTTTGAATCGCTATTTCGATAATGGAAAAAGCTAAAAAAACCATGTAATAGATATTGTTTTGTACCGGAATGCAAAAACACTATTATAAGTACAACAGATAAAGTGTTTTTTTTTTTGTTCCAAGAAATGCGAAAATGCGTAAAGAATGGTGTAAAGTTATAAGAAGAGATGAATTATCTCCAAAATCGTGTATATATTGTTGTGAAGATCACTTTAATGTAAGTATTTTGTATTTCGATAGTTTACATAGTGTGAATTTCTTCCAGGGTTTTACTAAATATTGTATTTATTTCAGATTGAGGAAGATACAACAAATTATGTTCAATATATCATGAAACAACAAGGGTAAAAAGTTATACTATGGTTCAAGGAAAGAGTTGTGCCTCATATATTTCATTGCCAAAAAGAAAATATGCCAACACCCCAGGAGGGAATATGTGCTATTAAAAGACAAGGATTGTCACTAGTAGTTGTCAAAAGTACAAATGCTTTAGAAATTGAATCACCAAAAACAAGTTACTAATGAAGCCGGGTAAAGTAGTTATCATATTGAAGGAAGTGATGATTATCAAGCAAGTAGCTCTGGCATGGATGTCTCTGAAACAAAGCAGATTGAAGCCTCTAGTAATACTAATGACAAAGCTCTGCAAGTAAATATTAAGACAAAGTACAGAAGTAAATGTGTTCAAGTAAATTTAAGAATGAAAAAATGTTGCTATTCGTCTTTCATTACAGAATATTGCATTGTCACCAATAAAATCAGCTCGGAAGTTATTTACAGATAACCCAGTTGATAGTGGCATGGCATCTATTTCTTCTGATTCTTCAGTGATATCCCGTGATTATGCATCATCTGAATTAAGTTGGATGCAAGATGATTTGGAGGATGAAAAACATTTAAAAAGTGTAATGCGAATTGGTACAATAACTAGGAAAAGAGCCTAATATGTTCATAAAATTACCCAAACAATCATATCATCTAATAAAACTTTTAAGTGAAAGCATCCCACTTCCAACTATAAACATACTAATTACATTAAAGAAATTAAAATTAAATGAATCATTTAACATATTAGCAATGCAGTTTGGTTATTCTCTGAGCACATCATAAATGCATCTATTTTTGGTAAATTGTCCAATTGTGCTTTAACAAAACCACTTTCCGTCATTGTACTTGTCACTATAGACCAAAATGGCACTAGGTACTAACACACAAGAAAAACTACAGTAATATTGCACAGCAAAACAACATAGTGAATATTGACGTCTATAAATGTCATAACGTGTGCGTCACAGTCCTTGGTTTCGGTTCGACCAATGGTGATGCGTTTCGCAAATTTAAATTTCGCTCGCATTTTCTGGACTTTGATTTTAATTTTTGGAATTAAATACAAACTAAATAACAAAATAATGCTATAGGTGTAATTGCAAGATCATAAAGTATCGGTGGTAAAAAAATCAAGTAAATATAAATCTCTTGCATATTCCCTATTGCATTAACATGTTTCTAATTCCCCTTCCAATTTCCAAACTTACGACATTAATTTATACACCACCATATCTTGTTCTTTCTTTTCTTGGGCTAACCGAAGTTTATCCTTTCTCGTCTTTTCGGTAATCATTTGATTTATTACCAAACCAGACTCAATATCCTTTTCCCATTGTATCCATTTCCTTCCTCAACTCAATCTCCCTCTTTTCTTCTTCAAACAAACTTTCTTTCGCCGCTTTATATTGATTTTAGCAGCTTCAGATTCTAAACTAGCTTTAGTAACCATTATTTCATCGATATCTTCAATATAGTTCTCAATTTCCGTATCTTGGTTGGATACTATTTGTCACCTTTCGTACGCCTCGATTCCCACTTGTTCCTTTATTGTAGTATTTCTTTTAATCCCTGCCTCTAATTCGGCAACATCTTGAAACGTTCGATCTGTTACAGGATATGTTCTTTCAGAACAAGTTGAAACTTTTTTAATAAAGGATGATCTGAGTCCTTTTCTTCTTCATCTTCGGGTGTGTTCGGCTGATTGGTCGGTGATTCGGCTGACTTGTTTACTAGTCCATATTGTACTAGTTCACATCGTACTATCAAGCTAGTCCATCTAGTCTTGTCGTTATAATAATAATAATATTTATTGGAACTACATGGAAATGTTGCAAAACGGTCTGCCATGTTTACAAAATTTAATAATATATCTATTTATTGATTTTAAATAATTTATTGCAAATGTTGGTTTGTAGAACTGTGGGCCAAGGCTAGGTCTAGTCTTGTCTGTCTAGTCTTGTCTGCCTAGTCTTCTCTTGTCTGTCTAGTATTCTCTGTCTAGTCTTGTCTGTCTAGTCTTGTCTGTAGAGTCTTGTCTGCCTAGTCTTGTCTGCCTAGTCTTGTCTATCTAGTATCATCTGTCTAGTCTTGTCTGTCTAGTCTTGTCTCTCGAGTCTTGTCTGTCTAGTCTTGTCTGTCTTATATATTTACAATTTAATATTTACAATTTAATATTTACAGTTTAATATTTTATGAGTTTTTTTGTCACTTGACTGATTTTTTGACTTGAATGCGATGCATAAATAAAGATTGTAGAAATTATTACGATTTTTAGCTTTTTATATACTTTTATCATTTTACAACATTTCTAAATTTAAATAATTTCATTGCATTTTGCACAGTTTAACACATGGCTCGTTGTTCTAGGGGTATGATTTTCGCTTAGGGTGCGACAGGTCCCGGGTTTAGATCCCGGACGCGAGCCCAAAGCCAAATTTATTTAAATGCAAAAAGAAACTAATAAATTTTTCAAATAAAATCTTTTGTTAATGATGAAATAATTAACTTAAAATTACAACTCGTTAGAATTAGAAACTAGCTCGAACCACTGCCTAAGGGCATCACTAAGCACACTAGGCAGCGAATTAATATCCTTTAAAATAAGGTAAAACGGAAACGGAAAATCGTCCATGTAAGACTTAATCCCCTTAATTTTTCCATCCTTAAAGATCGGTTTCCTGATATCCAAAATCGACGACCGATTTTCCGGATTGTCGATGATCACGAAAATCGTGAAAATATTCGCCAATCTGCATCGACGAACAGCCTGTTGCACGTAATTCTCACCTTCGGAGAAAATCCCCCTGCCATCAGAAACAATGACAAGCAGCTTGGCCAAAATCGAATTGGATTTGCTAGGCATCTGCCCTAACATTTCCGTTGTAAAATCTAGCAATTTGGCAACGCAAGTTTTCTTCTGATCAAACTTAAACTTTTGCAGAATCTTCGACCCGGAATTCTCGGTAAAACTCTCCCTCAGTTTGTGAATAATTTCAGGGTTTTCTCCGAAGCTCAAAATCGAGAGTTCTCCGCTTTCCAACAAACTCAACGCTTTAGAAATCAAAGCCAAACTCTCGAAAGCCAATTCCTTAGAGTGATTATCATTCATACTAGACGAATCATCTATAGCCAAAACAATCTGGTAATCTCGTTTCGATGGCTTCGTTCGTCTCAGCCATATCTTGTCCTTGCGAAACTGTGAGGCTATGTAAGGGATGATTTTCCTCATGTTGATTCTTTTACCTGTTCTGTAATCTCCCTTCAAGTGAGAAGCTTGAGTAGGCTCTAGGACTAATCTTAATTGCTCCGAAAGATCTTGGGCCAGAGACAAAGTCACAGCTGATATTTTCTTCCAAGTATTTTGTGCATCTTGATTAGTCGGCACCTATAAAAAGAAAAATTTCTTTAATGCATTTTTTAAGATCAAGCTTGGCAAATATTTACCTCGTTCCAGACGGATAATTGTTGCTCAATTTCCGAACGGATTTGGTTGATGTTTTCTGTCGATAGCCTTGGAAGGCTAGTGTCGGCAAGGCTATCGTACTGCGTGAAATGTTCAGTCTCGTTTCCTCTTTCTACAGAATGCGTGAGCGCATTCTCGCCTTCAATCTCCACGTCTTTTACAGTTTCCTCAACATCATCCCCTATAGAAAGAATCCCTTTAATTTCCAAGTAAATATAATAAATTAACGATTATTTTACCTTCTTTTGTTTGTTGCAGTTTATCTTTGCGTTTGCCCTTTTCGTTTTCAGAAATCTCCGGTTTTAAACTCTCTACATTCACCATTTCTACGTCTTCTTCCTCTTGTGCTAACTCCGTCGTTTCGGCGGCAGTTTCCTCACTCTCTTCTTCCGGTAAATTAGGAACATCCTTTTTCTCATTTCCTTCGTTTTCCCTAACGGAATCCAACATTTGCTCGTGACTTTTCGTCGCGTCTTTAATATGCTGATAGATTTCTGCCTCAGTTTCTTCCTCAGTTTCTCGGTCGTTCTTATCGTTCTGCACATCGATGGTCTTCATCCGCTTCTGGAGAGGCTCCGTGGGGTCTCCCAGGGAGCGTTCGGTTTCGGCATCTCCAGGCTTGTTACGTTTATTTTGAGGCTTTTCTAGTGCGTCTTTAGATTTTGGAGTTTGTTGGGTCACGGCATCGCCTTTATGACCCGAATTACTTTCTTCCATTTGTGACTGACCAACACCCGCCATTTCCTCATTCTCTTCCTGCGATGCATCATCTTTGGAAGATTGGTTCGCTGCTTGTTCTTGTTTCGGATTCGTTTCAACCTAAAGGAAAATTGCTTGATAACGTCCTAAGTTTAAGATAGTTATTAACTTACATTAGAATCTGCACTAGTTGTATCAGGAGCAGCAACCTCACTATTAGACTGACTAGCATCTTCACCAGCTGCTTCTTCCTCATCCATTTTCTCCGCAACATTTTCCTTTTCCATTTCTTCCTTTTCTTGCTCCAAACTCTCCTTCTTTCCTGTATCTTCACCATCCTCTTCATCATTCTCTTCCCCTTTTTCTTTAGATTCAACATTAGTTTCTGATTCATCTTCACTGCTCTGCACATCATCCGTTTTCTGTTCTTCTTCTTTCGCATTCTCAGTCTCTTCGTCTTCGTTCTTCTCATCCTCCCGCATTTGTTCTAAATAAAGAAGGCTGAATTAAAAAAAACCTTCGGTATAAATATTACTTGTTATACCTTTAATTGCGTCTATATCAAACGGATTTTCTTCATTCTTCTCTTCATCCCCTTCTTCATCAATGTTAATATCGTCCGGCAGGTCAAAGGCTTCAGGTTCCGGTAGTTCCGGTTGATTTCCATGGTATGGATCCACTTGCTCATCATCGTACTCCTTCTCATCCATCTCGTTAATTTCCTCTTTCTTCTCGTTCTTCTCCTTACCTCCCTCTTCTTCTTCTTCGTTTTCTTTAGCTGAACCGTCTTTGGCGGCCATCTCCTGCTCGCCTTCCGTTTCTCCCTTGTCTCCTTTCAGTTCTTCTTTATCTTTGCCTTCACCTTCTTCGTCTTCGGCTGGTTCTTCATCGTCTGAACCCCAAATCTCTTTGTCCAATTGATCGGCATCGTTTTCAACGTCTCCCATTTGCTCTTCGCCATCAGAATTTGATTGATCATCGTCTTCTTCATTTTCTTTCTTCTCTTTGTCCTAAATGACAATAACAAAATTAAATAGATAAAAGCCTTTGGTAACACCGTCAATTTACTTGTAAGGCAGCGTCAAAATCTTCACTCATCTCAATTCCTTTCTCGTTTTCCTTGCATTCTTCTTCTTCCTCCTTTTTTTTCTCTTGGCCGGCTGGTTGGGCGTCATCGAGTTGGTCTTCCGATTCGATTTTGTCGGAAACATCTTTTTCTCCTTTTCCATCGCCTAAACCCATACCGCTGCCAGGTTTGCCTTCTCCCTTTCCTTCTTCTTCTTCGACTTCTTGTGGAGTACAAAAGCCCTTAAATTAGAATTAGGATATAGCTGAGGTTAAATAGTGGATTATTTCGACTTACTTTTGTAGCTAATTCTATGAAGATGTTTAGTAAAATCGAAGACATTTTCATGGTGATTCGATAGGCGGAGACTTGTTGAGTTATGAAATACTGATAGAGGAAGATTGCTTGTTCAAGGAACGGTAAAATATTTTTGGCGTTTTCTTGCAATTTTTCGCAATTTTTGTGTGGGAAGTTGCAGATCATTGTGACTAGACCGGTGACTTCGACAAAAAGATTTTCCATGTTCAGCAAGGCGATATCTTCGAAAATGCTTTCAATTATAAGGGAATTAAAAAGGAAATCGACCAGATTTTCATTTTCCTCAACTTGCGGCAGTTTTTCGTATTTCTTGTGCAAATTTTGAACCGTTAACAAGACCGTTTTGATCAACGACTCCAAACTCTTCTGGAAATCTTCAACCCTCGCCGAATCAGTTCCAACAACCTTTCCACCCAATTTCAAGCTTTCCATAACCGTTTCGACCCTTTTCTTCAAGGAATCCAACGGTTCAACCAGTTTAACTCCGTTAAAAACTTCTTGAACAACTCCAATGCCTTCAGAAATTCTCTTCAAATCCTCCAAGACGGCACTCAATCCTCCAAAACTGACCCATTTAATCTCAACAACGTCCCTATCCACAACCGGCAATCCTACCTTTAACTTTCCCAAAACCCCCAAAACTTCCTCCACCTTCCCCAAAAGGAAATCAACAGCAGAATTAGCGCTGCTCCAATTCGTATCTCTTTTATTTTCGAAGATAGCTTTATCTACTGTTAATGTAGGGATTTCAAGGTTTTCATAGTCTCCGTCTGGACAGGAAGACAAAACGATTTTCAGTTGCTTCAGGGATAGTAGAATATCGATTAGGGTTTGTTTTAAGTTGTTCAAGTTGTCTAGTTGGACGTAGTCGGTGCTTTCGGTGAATTTAGTGAAGATCGTTTGGTAGTAGCGCAGGTGGTAGAGCAGGCTCGTGGATTCGATTAGTTTCGATTTTTGTTTTTGACCTAAAAGCTGAATAATATACATTAGAAATAGTTCATAGTGTAGAGTCGATCTAGTTTCAACTAGTCTGTTGGATTAATAGTATTTTAAGTTACCATCAAGTGGGCTGCAAAACCTTTGCAGCGTTCGACGTTGTGCAGTCCCAAGTCTTTGGCGGGATTTTTGACGGCGTTTTCCAGGATTTCCATCCGCATGCACGATTTCCTTAAGTAGACTTCCACGCCGTCCCAAAGGATCAAAAGTTTGTCGTCGGGACGACTAAAAGAATGATATTATCATTATATTATCATTATTATAATATTATCATTATATTATCATTAATATGATATTATCATTGTTCGCGCCAATTTAGTAAATCTATATTTTTAAATTTAACATTTGAATCGACTTCGGCACCGATCAACAGAAGGGGAAAGGTGTATCTATCGACCTGGGCCGAAATCGCGCGGATTATCAATTAATTTCGTCGCGAATTTATTTATTTGCGGCAGTATGCTTCGAGTGCGTGAAGCGTAGACACAAGAATCGAAGCGCGAACGAAGCTTGACCGACACGTGCACGCATCTTTAAGTTTCTCGTTTTAAGTCAAATAAACCAGGGGTGTAATCACGAGTCCAAAGGGCTGAAGCGGCATCCAACGTCTGGAAGACAACAATTTTAAGCGAACCCCTCCACCCATTATGCTCTTTTTCTCCCTTAAAATAGGTGCCGGAAGGACGATCCACACTTGGCGGACACGCGAGCAGCCCTAATAGGTAAGTGATTCGACCAGCTCTGTTTCAAAACTGAAAAATTTTGATTATCGTGAGACACGGTCCAAACATTGGTCCTTCGAACCGGATCAGGGTCAGTTAGTCGAAGAAGTCCATGTGCTCGGTCGCTGTTGGGTTTCGCCATTTTATTTCCGGTCTCGGCGAAAGCACTCAAAGTATACTCCATTAGTTTCGTTGATTATAAATTTTATCTGGATATCCAGAGTTCGTCGGAGTAATTAGTTAGTTATCTGGTTATTCAATTTCGTTGGTTATTAAGTTTGTATGGATATCCAGATTTCGTCGGAATAATTAATTAGTTGTCGGTTTATTCATTTAAGTTGATTATTCAATTTTATCTGGTTATCCAGTTTCGTCGGAATAATCAGTTAGTTATCTGGTTATTCAATTTCGTTGATTATTCAATTTTATCTGGTTATACCGTTTCGTTGGAATAATCAGTTGATTGTCTAGTTATTCATTTTTCGTTGTTTATTCAACTTTTTATATGGTTATCCAGTTTCGTTGGAATAATCAGCTGTTATGTGTATGTATGTATGACGCTAAATTCAAATATAGTTACTTGAATATAAAATTAGTAGTTTATTAACGGTTTGATTGAATATCTAATACATACACCAAATAGCAACAATAGTAATAAAATACAAACAAATAAATGGTGAAAAACGCAAACAACCTAAATGATACAAACAGATCAGATGACAATTGTGAATTGACACAGCAGCCATTGACAACTAACAGCTCAACATGCATCGGCGTGGGAAAAAAATATAGTTGGATTATTTAATTTTTTTCTTTTTAAATTAAAAATTGAATATAAAATTATTTATAAAACATTATTGTATAATATAGGACTTATTGGTCGTAGTATAATTTAATGTTGTATAATTATATTTATAAATTATTCGAGGTATTATATTTATTTAATTACATATCACCAAATTCTACGCCACTGACTAAAAATGTATGTAAAAAGGGAGAGATGGAAAAGTAAATATCGTCGGTTGAACTTCTCCTCGATTTAAGCCAATCAGAGAACAAGGTCAAATAAGCCCTATCTTCCCTGTACTGCATTCTTAAAAAAATGAACAATAGTTATTAATTTTTCGTTGATTATTCAACTTTTTATCTGGTTATCCAGTTTCGTTGGAATAATTAGCTGTTGTCCGGTTATCCATTTTTCGTTAATTATTCAATTTTTGTCTGGTTATTCAGTTTTCGTTGTGAATATTCGATTTGTGAATATTCGATTTTGGCTGAGTAGTCAGCTCTCGTTTGAATGTTCGATTTTGTGAATATTCGATTCTGTCTGAGTATTCGGCTCTCGTTTGAATGTTCGATTTTGTGAATATTCGATTTTGGCAGAGTATTCAGCTCTCGTTTTAGACTTTGTGAATATTCGGTTTTGGGAATATCGGATTCTGTATGAGTCTACAGTTTTTCCTTTGAATGTTCCATTTTCGTTTGGTTATTCAGTTCACGTTTGAATATTCGATTTTGGTTTGTTTATTCAATTATTTTCTGAATTTTCAACTTTTTGGGATGTTCGATTTTGTTTGACTTATTTTGTCAAATTTCGTTTTTCATTCTTTCCTTAGTATTTTCATTATTGCTCGTCGCCTTTCATAATGGATAAGCGTGAGAGAGCATTAAAAATTTTGATTAGCAAGAAAACGTATTTGCGAGGGTACCAGCGCCTTTATGATTTTTCCACTCGTATCAGCGACGCCACAGCTTTAAGCCATTTTAAGTCCTCGTACCCCCGGTTGTCTCAATCTTTGGCGGAGTATAATGACCTGGAAATGCGTATCAATGATTTAGAGGAGATTGGAGCTGAACCAGGAATTTGTCCCCTCCTTCGAAATGGCCATTCAGGACTTGGTGGATTGTATCGAGCAGGTGGTCTCGACTGTCTGTGGTACTCCGGAAACGCCAACATCAGCCCCATCTGCATCGCGGATAGATGCCCCGAAACTGAAACGGTTACAAATCCCCACGTTCGATGGTTCCTCGGATGCGTGGGCTTCGTTCTACGAATTGTTTCGTAATTTGGTGCACGACAATCCTCATCTATCTGTCCTAAATAAAATGCAGTACCTTGTGACCAGTTTGGCAGGGTCTGCCTCGAACATTTTTAAACATGTTACGCCCACCGGGGCAAACTATCTTCCCACCTGGGGAGCTTTGGTGCACCGGTATAATGATCCTCGAGCGCTCGGTGACGCCTATTTGGAAAAGATCTTTGGATTTAAACCGCTTCAGATGGAGTCTCGCCAGGGATTAAGTTCCGTTCTGGATGAGTTTTGTGCTCCTATCTCTGCGCTACACCGGCTGGGTCTCGCCGATTTGACGGATTTAATTTTTTTGAACCGGGCGTTGCAGGTCGTGGAACCTTTTTAAATTAAAACTTTAAACCTTTTTAAAGTTAAATTTGTAGAGAGACATCTCCGGACGTTGCCGACATCAGATGTTTCCAAAAAGGTGTCCAAAAAATCCTTCAAGGCTCGATCGACGAACGTTGGCGACCGGACGTTGCCGACATCAGATGTTTCCCAAAGGGTGTCCCAAGGATCCTTCAAGGTTCGATCGACGACGAGAAATTTTATGGTTCAAACGGAGGTACGACATGTTGGTCCCAAGTCTTCGCTTTGTTGTTGTTGCAAAGCGGGCAATCATAAATTTCAGGTATACCCCAATTTTTTAGATTTAACTCCCAAGTCGAGATATGGGATAGTAAAATCGTATTTCCTTTGCGTGCGTTGTTTTTCACAGCAACATTCGATCTCGAGGTGCCCGGATACCCCTGGTTGTTCTCAATGTCCATACCCCCATCATTCGTTGTTGCATTATGGCAAGAGGAAACTGCGTGCTCCGGACGTTTCCCAGAACGCATTGGGCGCAGGGGGAAATGCCGGTTCGGCCAAGTCAACGGCTTCCTCCGCTTTGCCTACCTTTGTTGCCGAAATTCCCGATCCTACGGGGAAACGGCACAGCGTGCGTTTTTTATTGGATTGCGGAAGCGAGGAGAATTTTCTATGTCAAGGTGTTTGGAAAGAATAGGATTGCCCGTGGAAAAGTCCGATGTATCGGTCATCGGATTTGGCAGAGCGAAAAGTGCCGTTGTCGGTCAAACGACGACGGCCATATGGTCGCGTTTTGATGCTCGTGTGACACTTCCTGTCAACGCGTTTGTTGTTGGGAATATAGCAGGCAATTTTCCTCCACACAACATGGACCTTTCGGCGTTGAGTCACTTAGCAGATTTGCCACTAGCCGACAGTAATTGCGGCCAATCGGGGAAAATTGAAGGTTTCGTCGGAGCGCTGTCGTTTCCTTTGATTGTGCAAGGTGAAGGTTGATTGTGCCCGTCGCCTTCCGGACTCCCTTCGGTTACGTACTCATGGGAGCCCTCCCGAATTCTGGACTAACTGAACGACACTCGTTGGTTTCCACAAAGGAAGTCGATAGTTTGGACAACACCCTGAAACGGTTCCGGGAGATCGAGGAAGTCCCCTCCTCTCTAGAGGACACAGTATCTAAAGAGGACCTCGAATGTGAGGAACCTTTTTCCTCATCGGTCAATCGTGCCCGGGACGGAAGATATGTTGTGCAGTTCTAGGACTCTTTCCATCATGATAACTGTCTGATGGCTCCGCCTCCAGCGCTCGCTAGTGCATCATCATCACCCTCTGCTCCATTGAGTTTGTCATGGAGTAAATAAGAACGGCCCTACAACCCGTTTTTATTGGGGGTAGGGTACCACAATCGGCAGTTTCTATGTAACTTTCCGTTGGTTTGTTTTCTTTGGTCTTTGTCGTGATCATCTTGACCAAGGACAAACACTTGTCGTTGTGTTTGTTTGTTCTCTGATCTTTGTTGTGATCATTTTGTACAAGGTCAAACACTTGTCGTTGTGTTTGCTTTCTTTGGTCCTTGTCGTGATCATCTGGTCCAAGGACAAACACTTTGGTATTCTGTTGTGATCATCTTGTTAAAGGACAAACACTTGTCGCTGTTTGCTTTTTTTGGTCCTTGTCGTGATCATCTGGTCCAAGAACAATCACTTGTCGTTGTATTTGTTTGTTCTCTGGTCTTTGTTACGATCATCTTGTTAAAGGACAAAGACTTGTCGTTGTTTTGCTTTCTTTGATCCTTGTCCCGATTCTCTTGTCCAAGGACAAACACTTTGTTTTTGTGTTCGTTTGCTTTGGTCTTTGTCGCGACCACTTGTACTCGTGACGTAAGCTCACTCGGGACGTAATTCATTGGTCTTTTTTTTTCCAAAGTGACTCCACTCAAAACGGAAGGACAGAGGGACTGCCAGCGATGGCATTACTGCCTCCGCCCACCCTTCGAATAAAATTACAACAGTATTTACACGAAAGTAACAAAAGTAAAGTAAAATATGCTATACAATAGCATTTCAAGTAATAAAAAAACAAAAACAGAGACAAACAAAAAAAAAACAAGAAAAAACCCTGCCGCCCTTGTTCCCACACAGGCAACTCCTTAGCCCGCATGACTGTGGCCGCGAATCGGCTTAAGGCCGCCCACACGCCCCGCCCCACCTCGCCGGCGAGGCCACCCGCCACGGCTTCGACCGTGACTTCCCGTTCCAGGGCCGATGCCAGGGCCTGTCGCTCCTTCTCCCAACGCGGACACGCCACGAGATTGTGCTCCGCGTCGTCGCGCTTGCCCTCTCCACAGGATATGCACCTGTCGTCTGAGGCTTTCCCAATCCTATGGAGATACGCTCGGAAGGACTCGTGTCCGGTAAGAAGCTGGGTGAGAAAGTACGAACCCGCCTCGTCCAGCCCTCGCCCCATCCACCGAATTAAATCAGGGATCACGTGACCACCTCTCCTGCCAGCAGGCAAGTAGTTGCTCCCGAGCAGCTCTCCTTGCCTCCCCGCGATTCCCACCAGAATTTCTTGCGTCCCTCACCGACGCGCGCTCCATAACAAGGAGGTCCGCGGGAGGAATCCGCGATATGACCTCCACGGCGTCACTGCTAACAGTGCGGTAAGCCCGGGCGACCCTGATGGCCACCGGGCGCAGTGCCCGTCGCAAACGCTCCCTGTTGCGAGCGTTACCCCTCACCGCCGTTGCCCACACCGGTGCCGCGTATAGGAGTCTACTAGTGGCCACACTGGCCATAAGCCTCCTCCTACCCTCACCAGGCCCGGCGGCCCTCGGCATTAGACGCGCCACCTGTTGTGAAGCGCGTGCCGCGTTGCCGGCGACATGGCACACGTGTAATCCCCACTGACCCGCCTGGAGGATCACACCGAGGTACCGAATCGACCGTTCGACCGGTATCTTCTCTCCCAAAATTTCGATCTCCAGAATGCCTCTACTTGACCTTCTAGTGGAGAGCAGGGCCGCCTGTGTTTTAGAGGCGGCGAGCTGAAGGCCCGCCGTCTCCATCCACTCCCGAACGAGTTCCCCCGCGCGCGTGACCCTGAGACGCAGCATATCCCAGCACCTGTCTGTGAAGACGAGTGCCAGGTCGTCTGCGTATGCCACAATACCCACCCCTGTGGGCAGTAACCGTCTCAGCGTCCGCAGAAGGCCGTCATAGGCGACATTCCACAAGAATGGTCCTAGAACCGATCCCTGCGGAACCCCGGCAGACAACCCCCGCTCACGCCAGTCCTCCCCCTCGCGGTAACTGATGGTTCTGTCGCGCAGGTAATCGGCAGTAAGCCTCAGGTAGTTTCCAACGGGCTAGGGCCTCGAATAACGAACCAACATTGTACCGTGTTGAAGACATTGGCGACGTCAAGGCTGACGACCACACAATGCCCCCTGGTACGGTACGATCCGCTGTTGGCCCCCTCCGCGACACGAAGGACAGCCCGAATGGCATCCTCCGTCCCAACCCCTTCACGGAAGCCGAACTGTTCCGGAGCGAGTCCACCCCCTTGCTCTATAACGGCTTGTAACCGCCATAGGAGCAACCTTTCCAGAACTTTTGCCCCACCGTCCAGTAAACAGATCGGTCTGTACGCACCAGGCGTCGAGGGATCCTTACCCGGCTTTGGAATAAGGGCCAAGATGGCCTTCTTCCAACACCTAGGAAACACTCCCTCTTCCAGACATCTGTTGCAGACGTCGGCAAGTCCTTCGAGGCCCCCCCCTGCTGCCAGCCGGAATAGTTCGTTAGGCAGCCCGTCTGGGCCGGGTACCTTTTTCGCGGGTAGTGAGGCTACCGCTCTGCGGACTTCATCCACGGTGAAGGAGTCCACCGCAACGTACCGCCCCACGACAGCGCGTCCCACCCCCCTCGTCGTGGTGGGGAAAAGGTGCTCAACCACAGCTTCGGTTCCACCCAACACGCACGCGTCAGGACCCTTCCCTCGGTGCCCAAACCTACCGGTGACTATGCGGTACGGCAAGCCCCACGGATCGCGGTCGACCAGAAGGCAGAGTTCCTGCCACCGCTGGGATTTGCTCCGCGCAATCGCTCGTCGAAAACTACCACGGTCCTGTTTCGCCCACTCCTCCGCAGCCTCATATGGCTCCCCTCTGCGCCGCGCCATCTGAAGTTGACGCCTAGACGCCACCGCCACGCGTCTCGCTTGCGCCTGAAGGCGTCCACCAATAAACCGGCTTCCGCCCCCCTGAGGACAGACGTCTTTGAGGGACGCCAGCCCTGCACGCGTCAACCACCCTGTTCACGAATGCCCCGGTAAGATCCTCCGCGGCCAGCCCGTGCGGTGCATTTCCTCGAGCCAACTCCCGAGTAATAGCTTCCCGGTCAGCTCTCCCAAGTATCCAACGAGCGCGCTGCTCGCGCGGCTGCCCCTCGATGGCTTTACTGTCCAGGTGAAAGGAAACGCATTGGTAGTCGCTCAGCGACTCCCAATCGTCCCTCACCTGCCAATCCCTGACTCTTCCCATCAGTCCCTGCGATGCGAATCATGCGATGCGAATCGATGTTCGCGGACCTCTCCTGAAAGTCTGAACCTTTCCCCGGTTGCAAATACCGAGGTCCAGTGCCGACGCCCAGTCCAGGACCATCCTCCCTCTCGCGTCCGTGACGTCGCCGCC
Organism: Phosphuga atrata; assembly: GCA_944588485.1. Lineage (NCBI taxonomy): Eukaryota > Metazoa > Arthropoda > Insecta > Coleoptera > Silphidae > Phosphuga > Phosphuga atrata. The sequence continues at coordinate 7,078,028 of OX155901.1, forward strand.
CCACTGGATTTCCCAAGCATTAAAATCGCCCCCAATAAGAAGCGCCTTTCCGCTATGCGCCTGGAAATTCATTGGTCTAGTGAGCGCAGAGTCTCAAAAGATTTCCGTATCGGCGAGTGAGGTTGATTGTCTTTGTTTCGTTCACCTCCCTGCCCGCGATCATTATTCTGAATCCGATAAATAAAAAATGTTTGTCAGTGTAATCGCATCTCCGCTGTTATCGTTGTCAAAGCAGCGGTCAAGATCCATAGCGTAAATTATTGTCTGATCTTGTTATTTATAGCACTTCCTTAGGACAACATTTTTAGGTGCTGTTTTCAGAGTTTAACAACTGTATGCCGGACATAGCTGAGCCCTCCTAGTGACTTTTCTGTTCAAATTATGTCTACTACAGTCCGTTGGTCGCTCGGAATTTCTTTTATTTGTTTTAAATTGTTGACTGTTTTTTCGAACACCCAGAGGGTCAACATTGTCTCAGTGGTCTCATTTATTTTTATTTTGTCTAAAATTTGGGATTTTATTGGTAGAAGTTTGTTTATTTTTTCTGTTTTATGGATTTGATTTTGGCCCATCCTGGCCTATTATTGTTCAGTTTTGTGCTGAAGTGGGTTACTTCAGGGGCGGCGGGATGTTCACGCCAATTTTAGTAAATCTGTATTTTTAAATTTAACATTTGAATCGATTTCGGCACCGATCAACAGAAGGGGAAAGTTGTATCGACCTGGGCCGAAATCGCGCGATTTATCAATTAATTTCGATTCAATTAAATCAAATTATTTCTTCATTATCATTAATTTCGTCGCGAATTTATATATTTGCGGCAGTATGCTTCGAGTGTGAGAAGCGTAAAGACGAGAATCGAAGCGCGAACGAAGCTCGACCAAAACGTGCACGCAGTTAATAGTTTCAAGTTAAACAGGGGTGTAATCACGAACCAAAGGGCTGCAGCGACCACAATCGTCTGGAAGACAACAATTTTAAGGAAATCCCTCCACCCATTATCCTTATTTCCTCCCTTGAAATAGGCGCCGGAAGGACGGCCACACGTGGCGCATACGCGAGCAACCCTAACAGGTAAGTGTTCAGACCAGCCCAGTTTAAAATTAGAATATTTGATTGTCGTGAGACACGGTCCAAACAATCATTATTATGGTATATATCATTATTTTTACCTATGAGGAATATGATTAAAGGCTGCGAACAAGTCGATGGGTTTCATTACGAAATCCGCGGTGATGTCCTTACACTTGTCCTCCATTAAGCCCTTCCGGAACGACAGACCGATTTTCGCGAGACCTTGAAACAGATCGGTTAGCGCCCTCTGCTTCTGTTGCAAATGCCCCTTCGCTTGCGAAATTCGTTTCTCTTTCACCAACGAAGAATCCACCTGAAAACAAAAAATGGTTAATGTAAACGTTAATGTAATTAGAATGTAATCGTTAATGTAATTTGAATGTAATCGTAATTTGAATGTAACAGAAGTCAAGTCGACGAAGAACAAACTTAACTAGACAAGACACAATCTTAATTCAACAAGAAACAAACTTAAGTAACTTATGTTTTACCTCCAGGTTTTGTAAGTGTGTAACGGTGTTGATGATGTCGACCACAAAGCAGTCCAACTTCTTGATGTAATGAGGATATGGAGTGGCCAACATTATTTTCTGCGCCAGAATTTTAGACTTTTTGAAATATTTATCAGGGTTTGCCAAGATTCCAACGTCTGTTCTTGCGATCGCAGTGCTCTGAAACAATCGACAAACTATTTAACTGATCGATAGGCAACTCAATAAACGAAACCTCGTTGAAATAAGCTAATTAGTTTATTGTCTTCCAAACTTTTAGACCAGACTTAACTTTACGATTATAGCCAAGTCTTAGATTTTGTAATCGACTTAGCACTTACCAATTGCAATTTGGTGACGTAAATTGCGGAATCTTGGGTGTAGTGATACCGTTTTGGACTAGTCCTCTGGGGTCTATCATGAACTCCAACAAATTCCTGCTGGGATGTTATGTTCACCAGCAAAGGCGAAGCAGGCTTCCTCAACAATTCCTGCAAGAGAAAATACTTTATACAAAAATAGATAAATTGAAAGTTAAGACCTAGTCTTAACTTTCTGGTTGCAAGCACATACTTGAAATATTTAGTTTCCAATAGGGAATATGCATGAAATTTAAATTTGGTTCAAATATATTTTTTTCGAATCTTTATTGACCGGACATTTGAAGTAAACCATTATTTTTGTAATTAACATCTTTTTAAATACTTAAAATTAATAAATAAAAGGGCAAATTAAGCAAGGGAAATTCAAATTTGTATTTTTTGGTTAGAAAACGATCGTCAAAAACGTCAAGTTAAAAATGAAAACAACTGTAGTAAACAATGGACTGAACTGTCAGTGGTAATTGACGTCATCAACAGACCGCGCGAAAATGGCGGGGTTTAAAGACCTCAAAATTTTTCTCATTTTTAAATATTTTTTTTAACTTAATTACAGCATTTTTATGCAGTATTTATATTTTTTACTATGTTATAAAGCTGTAAACAGTGAATTAAAAATACAAAAAAAAAACATGCATATTCCCTATTCACTCATACTGATTCATTTAGTAACCTAAATTTACCTGGTATTCTCTCATGTATTTGAAGATGATTTTGTGGGTCTTCTCCAAGGTTTCCTTCAGCGCCCAATAGCTGATGTCCTTCCAGCGGATGATCTTAATGTAGTCTTTGAGTTTCTTCTCCAAGGGCGTTCGTTCGGTCTTCATTTGAGCCGCCACATTCGGCAAAAATTGCTCGTAGTATTTGTACAGGTTCCACAGTACACTTATGAAAATATCTAAGAAAACAAACGTGATTACAGACACGCGAACGTATTAATTGGGTTCTAAATGTTTGTGTTTGAAACTAATTTACTTTAGGCGCGATTTGGAAGCAGCTTAGGGATCGTTTTCCAATCAGAAATAACGTCGACTGACGGAAATAAGTTTCGGTTAAGTCATATATACATAGATGTCGCTTTTTAACAGTTCCAACTCTCTCAACAATGACTCCATCACATTTCTCAACAATGAGATTAATAGACCTTTCCATAGTTGAGATTTTTTTGAACATGCGTTAATTTCTGACATGTTTTCGGGCACTTTTTTGACGTATAAAAGTGAAAATAACAAAATATGCCCGAAATTTTCATATTCCCGTCTGTGAAACAAGGCAGAAGCGCATGAGCTTAACTGACCGTAAAAAGTAAAGTCTATATTCTGCTTACTTTTTCGTTTTTTATGCGAATTTGGAGAGCTCTAACAAAAAAACTACAGAGAGACGAAAATATGAACTTTACTTATATTCAAAACCACATAGTTTCTATATTTTTGTCAACAATGATATTAATAGACCATTTAATAGTTGAAATTTTTTTGAACATGCGATATTTCTGACATGTTTTCGGGCACTTTTCACGTATAACAAGTAAAAATAACAAAATATGCCCGAAACTTTCATATTCCCGCCTGTGAAACAAGGCGGACGCGCATGCGCTTAACTGGCCGTAAAAAGTAAATTCTATATTCTGCTTACTAATTCCGTTTTTGATGCGAATTTGGAGAGCTTTCACAAAAAGTACAGAGAGACGAAATTATGAACTCTACTTGTATTCAAAACCACATAGTTTCTATACATTTCTCAACAATGCGATTAATAGACCATTTCATAGTTGAAATTTTTTTGAACATGCGTTCATTTCTGACATGTTTTCGGGCACTTTTTTGACGTATAACAAGTGAAAATAGCAAAATATGCTCGAAACTTTCATATTCCCGCCTGTGAAACAAGGCGGACGCGCATGAGCTTAACTGACCGTAAAATGTAAACTCTATATTCTGCTTAATATTTCCGTTTTTTTTTTGCGAATTTGGAGAGCTTTAACAAAAAAGTACAGAGAGACGAAATATGAACTCTACTTGTATTCAAAACCACATAGTTTCTATACATTTCTCAACAATGAGATTAATCGACCATTTCATAGTTGAAATTTTTTTGAACATGCGTTCATTTTTGACATGTTTTCGGGCACTTTTTTGAGGTATAACAAGTGAAAATAACAAAATATGCCCGAAACTTTCATATTCACGCCTGTGAAATAAGGCGGACGTGCATGCGCTTAACTGACCGAAAAAGTAAAGTCTATATTCTGATTACTATTTCCGTTTTTTTATGCGAATTTGGAGAGCTTTAACAAAAAAAGTACAGAGAGACGAGAAGATGACCTCTACTTGTATTCAAAACCACATAGTTTCTATACATTTCTCAACAATGAGATTAATAATAGACCATTTCCGGGCAGAAGGACCTTGTTGGTCGATAGCTCTTTGTATAAAATATACAATAAATATATTCTCTCTCTATAGACCATTTCATAGTTTAAATTTTTTTAACATGCGTTCATTTCTGACATGTTTTCGGGCACTTTTTTGACGTATAACAAGTGAAAATAACAAAATATGCCCGAAACTTTCATATTCCCGCCTGTGCAACAAGGCGGAAGCGCATGCACTTAACTGACGTTAAAAATTAAAATCTATATTCTGCTTACTGTTTATAGTTATATACAAATTATCTGTATATAGTTTACCTCGTTCTTTTGTTTTGGGTAGATAGGTGGCGTGACAATGGAAGACGTTGAGTAGCTCGAGTCGAGTCTGAAACTCGGCCATATTCGATTGCAAAATAAACTTTTGCAGAGTCGATATCAGTTCGGTCGTCTCGAATAACTTGTCTACTATGTACTCATTCATGATATCGTATATGTAGAACCAATATTTCGGCGTGGACTCGATCATCCTAAACAACACAAACAATTATTAACATATCAAATTACAAACCGACAAATAGACAAAATGAGAAAGAAACGAATTTTTAAGTACCCAAATTTAGTATGTAGTGGACGTATTGTAGTTGTAATTTAAGAAAATATGGAGAATATATAACTCATCCATCTTCACTGATTTGTTCACTGGGTTATTAAAATTCAATTATTAATATCTGAATGGGACAAATATGTCCCAGTATCAAAAAATGACTTTACAGAAGTATGGGCAAATGACTTTTGCATACAGTACAGAAGTACTGTATGCAAAACATAAACGGAGAAAAATAGTTTTAGATTTTAACACAAGGCATATAGGTATTCAAATTTAGTATGTAGTGTGCATATTAAGTTAGATTCATACTTTGCTATAATCAATTTATATTTAACAATAAGTCTTAATATTTTGGTGACTATTTGGGTGATTGATAAACTTGCTTTTGATAAGTGTTGTCCAGGGAGTTCTTCCAGTGATTCATCTCCAGTTTTCGCCAAGTGACGATTTGTTGGCCGATTTCCAGCGAGTGTTCAGATAGGCTGACGCCCGTATGCGCGTTTTCTTCCCACTCGTGGCATTTGGTCAACACCACGTCGAAGCCGGTCAAAAATTTCGGTATTGGAGCGGTTATCTCGAAGCCGAGGATCCTCTCGATGATCCCATTTATCTAAACATTTAGAAAAATATAGTGTGTAACCTTTAAGGAAAACTTCTTTGAATTTCATTATCTTGTCTGTCTAGTCTTCCCTGTGTAGGCTTGTCTGTTTAGTCCTGTCTATCTAGTCTTTTGTTGACTTACTATTTGCAATGTGGGGTGGTCGGGCCATTCACCCAGGAGCCGCAGGATTGTTCCCTGGAGGTTTGTCAGGACTTCGTGGGCCGGTTTGATCTGTTCCACGTTTGGATCTTTGTAGAAATTGTATATCGGATCAGTCTTTCCGTTGAGACTTTCTTCGTCTGAAAACAAATTCAAGTTTCAAGAAGAACTAGATTTAATTCTATCGACAATGCAACTCCCAATCAAATAGCTATAATCTGAGATTCTAAACCAATCAGAAGGGATTATACTGAAAATAAATCAAACTGCTCGGAAGAATTAGTAAACTACTCTTTTTCTTAATGCGTTGAATGCCACGTTAATTAACACCAGCGGCGCTACAAACAAACTTAGTGTCGGTCACTGGTGACACCCACGGCATTCAGCGTGTTAAATATTAAATTTTGGTTTTACCTAAATCACCAACTTCTCCGTGATTTTGCACTAAAGCAGCTAGTACACTCAAACTCCCCATAACTTCTCGATCTAACTTATAACTCAAACAAGCAACGCACTTCTCGACTAGCAGCTTGAATACTTTGAACTTGATCTGAATCGGTTGGAAGAGGTTCGGTTTGTGATCGTCGGGAGACATGGGCGGATTTAGCCATTCGGTTTTGGTCAAACTGGTGAGTAGTTTCGAGTGCAGACGGGAGACGAAGTGCAGGTCTTCGAGTTTGATAACGGAGGAAAACTCGTCGACAACGACGTCCATCGGCTCGTCGTCCAAAGACTTGGTCTGGAAGTCGGAGAAGTCGGAATCGTGGTAGTTGGGGAAAAGCCGTTTGAATTCTTCTTCAGCTTCTTGCTCCTCAGACTCATCGCATTTCGTTCTAATAACAAAACACAAATATGTATTTTATAAACTAGAGCCTCGCTAGATTTTGGCTTACTTTGTCTTGTATAAACTCTCTTCTTCCTGTTTCTTCGTGGCCAAATCTTCTTCTTGTTTCTTCCAGGCGCTCACGAACATCTTGATGATTTTGTCGAACTGTTCGAACAGTTTCGTGTCTAAAGTTTGCGAAAATTTCGAGTTGATTTTGCAGTCGTTTGCGATTTCTATTATTCCGCATTTAAGCAAGCTAGAAAAAGATGTAACTAAAATTTTGATCAAATTTTAACCTTTTGATCTAACAAGGGGACCCCCCGGACGCGTCATCATCGATTTGGCCCAAATTTACAGTATATGTAGGGCTTGACTATAAATGAAAGTGACGCAAGCGGGAGGGCCAGATGGCCAAGCGTTAAAAAAATATCTCACTTTTTACGCGGACCGGTAAGTTACCGACAACCCATAAGCGCGCTATGTTAGCATAAATTTCAATGACCGGTTAGCGCATCGGTAAGAGTTCGGCTTTATAGTACGAGGATCGCTGGTTCGATTCCCCGTGGAGACGCTTTTTTTTTCTTACAATTTTTAAAATGACTCTCTTTAATTAATATTATTATTTATTATTGTTTAACTTTTTAATTGTAATTATTAATTTGTCAATTTAATTATTTTATTAGTATTAATATTTATTATTTGTTTTATAACTTCAACGGTTAATTCATAAAATTGCTTTCTTTTATTATTACTATTATTATTATTCTTTATTTTATTTTTTCGATACTTGCGCCACAAATGAACCGTAGTTACCATTCATAATGTAGTATTCTTACTTATAATTTTACAAAGGTATTTCCAGATGTATTGTAATTAAAACGTACACGAGGAATTGGTATATAAAATTAGATATTTTTATTATTGTACAGGTGAATCACATGTGCTGGGGTGATAATTATCGTAAAAACAAGGGAAACAGTAATTGTGTCGGCACCTTGCACACGTTACAAAAGCCGCATTTCTACAGCTACATGTTTTTTTTAAATTATCCATAGAAAAACAAGCTTGATAATAATAAAACAAATAATAAATATTAATACTAATAAAATAATTAAATTGACAAAATAATAATTACAATTAAAAAATTAAACAATAATAAATAATAATATTAATTAAAGATAGTCATTTTAAAAATTGTAAGAAAAAAAAAGCGTCCCCACGGAATCGAACCAGCGATCCTCGTACTATAAAGCCGAGCTCTTACCGATGCGCTAACCGGCCATTGAAATGTACGCTAACATAGCGGGCTTATGAGTTGTCGGTAACTTACCGGTCCGCGTAAAAAGTGAGTTATTTTTTTAACGTTTGGCCATCTGGCCCTCCCGCTTGCGTCACTTTCATTTATAGTCAAGCCCTACATATACTGTAAATTTGGGCCAAATCGGTGATGACGCGTCCGGGGGGTCCCCTTGTAAAACACCGTTACGCGCGACTTAACGTAACGTAACGTAATGCAACTTTATGACGGAAATAACGTTAAGTAAAGTTATATAATAGCCAATTTAGTAAACTGTCTTTAGCAAACTTTTATAATATAATCTACTAGAGCCTAGTTAGTAAACTAAATATTTATAAAATTTGATAAACTAAGCGTATAAGTTGAGCTTACTTGAAATTTTCTTCATTTCCTCTCCATATATTCTCCTCGCAATTATTCAGACTACTCCCAATAAACACTTTAACTCTCTCCTGCAGATACTTAATCTCCCTAGTCTTACTAGGCATTCTCACTAAATCCATTAACTCCTCGTTTAGATTAAACTGATTCCTGTAACTCATTAGCAGTTTCTCGAGCAAACTGACTTTCAAGTTTAGACCGTGAATTAGTTCACAGACGTCGCCTAGTAAACTAGTAATGACATCCGGGAAGGTGTAGCGGTACGCTTTGAGGTTCAACACGAAGCTGTCCAAGCTAGTGATGGTCGAATTGATGAGGTTTATTGAGGTTTCGTGAGGTTTTATTTCGATTTCTTCGTTGTTGTTGAGGGAGTCGATTAAGGATTCTACTTTCAGGGTTGCAGTGTAGATTTCTAGGAGTTTAGTCGGTGACAAAACGGTTGCAAATCCGTGAGAGATTAACTGGAAGAGATGATTTAGATTTGTAAATTTTGTTCAAATTAGACAACAGACAGATAAATTAGTTAATTTAATTATAAATTAGTTAATTTAGTGAATTCAATATATTCTCGCAAAATCTCAAAATATAAACTTTTAAGAATTAGTATACTAATTACAAGCTTTCATCTAGAAACTAAAAACAACAACAAATCTTGAGCTTTTCATAAATTATACTAAAACTCTAACTTAACCTGACCTAACTTAATCCTCAAATACTAACTCTAACCTAACCTTTTTTTTTCGGAGGAAGAGGAAACCTTTTATAGGCACCAATTGGTAGTCCTCCCCCCCTTTTTCTAGCGCCGTACAACTCGGCACCGCAATAATGCATAACATCAAGTTGTGGGCTCCAAAACTCGTGAAATTAGGATCGTGAAATTCTAACCTAACCTGAACTAACTTAACCCTCAAATACTAACTCTACCTAACCTTTTTTTTTAAGGAAGGGGAAACCTTTTATAGGCACATATTGGTAGTGTCGTTTGGGAGTCCTTCTCATCTGGAGATATTATACCCACTAAACCCCCTCCCCCCCCCTTTTCTAGCCCCGTACAACTCGGCACCGCAGTAATGCATAACATCAAGTTGTGGGCTCCGGTTCTACATATTCAGTAGTTCGTTCCTTCCTTCTGCCATTCCCTCTCGTCTTTCTCCTTTTGTTGCATAATTTCCCTGACGATGGCACCGACGCCATTCCACTGCTCCTAGGTTTACAGCATCGAATCGAATAACGCTGGGGGGTTCAATACCCCGCCGCTTATTACTTCCAGCTTCCTCCTCTGGCCTGTCCACTTGTCGCAACTGAACAAGGTATGCTTGGCCGTTTCTGGTTCCTTGTTACAATACGGACAATTTACCGCCGTCGTTTTGCCTATCCTTTTCCGATAGCTTTGGAAACAACCATGGCCCGTCAGCGCCATTGTCAGGTGGTAGGTTAGCTGCCCATGTTGCCTCTCCAGCCAGGGCTTAACGTCTGGTATCAGCCTGTAAGTCCATTTAGACCTGTCTTTTTCCCACGACTACCGCCACTTTTGGATCGTACTACTACTCCTTTCTTCTTCTTATATATTGCAAGTATCATTTTCCTCCTTGCCGTGCCTGCGCTCCGCAATGCTTTTTCTCTCAGATGAGCCTTGCCAACACCCGCAACGCCTCAGTCCCGACAGTTCTGGCATCTGTCGTGAACAACGTTGTTCTGTACGTGGCACCGGTGTGGACCGGTTGCACCAAGGTCCATAGGTATAGGCAAGCCTTTTTTTTAGGAGGAAGGGGAAACTTTTTATAGGCACCCTCTAGCTGGGTAGTGTGGGACTCCTTCTCTTCCAGAGATAGTATACCCACTAAAACCACCTCCCCCCTTTTTCTCATCTTGTCCCTAGCGCTGCCGTGGTTTGCACCCTCTCGGGGTATTATCACTCGGCAACTTTGGGTTCACGCTCTTTGGTTACTTTTTAATTTGTTGGCCTGCTTCCAGTCTCCTCTCATCTACTTCCTTGGCCTTCATTATGCTTCTTAGCATCTCCGCGGTTGCGTTCCAATTATCTTTACTTTCTTGCATGGTTTCGGCCATATTCTCCTTGTCCGGCCATATACCAGTTTTCCTTGCCATCCCTAATCTTAGCTCGTCCCATCTTTCGCAAAAGAATATCGTATGACACGCGTCATCTCTTTCGCCGCAGCACCAGCACTGATCGCTTCGCCTTTTGCCTATTCTGTGTAGAAAGGCATTAAAGCACCCATGTCCCGTTAGCGCCTGGGTCATATGGCAATCGACGTTTCCGTGTTTACGTTCAGCCCAGATTTGCACATCCGGAATCAATTCTCGCTTCCATGCGCCGTTTTTTGCCCCTTGCCATGCATTTTGCCAACTCGCCATGGTGCTCTGCCGCGCTTCTTTCTTGGATAGGCCTGGTCATTTTCTAAGAGCCATCCTTTCGTCTACAAAGAGTGTTATTGGTGGGATCCAGCCACCTCTTGTACAGCCTCTGCCGAGACTGTCCGGTATGCAGAGACTACCCTAATCAATGCCCTTCTCTGTGCTCTTATCATAAGTGTTCTGTTGGCTGTTGTTTAGTCGTTTATTCTAAGTTGCAGGTCAGTTCCCCAGATCTCCCCTCCGTATAACATGATTGAAGTGACCACCGAGGACAACAAACGCCTGGTCAGGCTGAGAGCCCCCCCAACGTTCGGCAAGAGTCTCCCCAACATCGCGGCCGTCCTTTCCGCTTTGGCCGACACATTACGAATGTGAGGCGTGAAGCTCACCCGCTGATCCATAACTACTCCCAAGTATTTAATACTCTTCTCTGGTTTAATTATTGACCCCCCACCCAGCTGAAACTGCACTGACAGTCCGGCAGGAGGCCGGACTCCTGCCACCTACCAGGAGCACAGATTTCGTCTTGTGCATTGCTATGGCCACTGTCCGGGCACCGACTGGCAACTCCAGTTCCAGGACCGCGTCATAGAGTGCGTTCCATAAGGCGGGCCCCAAAACCGAGCTCTGCGGGACCCCACAGGTCACCTATCGTCTTCGACTTCGACTATTAACCACCTGTCGCTTAGGTAGCTCATAGTTATGGCAACAATTTCTGGTGAGATCTCTTTCTTCTTAAGGGCTTCCACTATTTTTCTCCACAAAGCCGTGTTAAAAGCATTCTCCACGTCAATAGTCGTGAGAGCACACAGATCTCTGCTTCTCCGTGAACCGCTATTTGCTAACTTTGCAAAATTAATTACCTCCACCATAGCACCAATGGTTGAGCGTCCCTGCCTGAAACCGAACTGCCTTTCTGAAAGTCCGCCACTTTCCTCAATTTCCTCATGTAGCCTTGCTCTGACGAGGTGTTCGTATAACTTCCCCATAGTGCATAGCAGGCATATTGGCCTTACTTTGGGTGTTCCGCCTTCGTTCGTCCCTTGCTTCGGTATCAATACTAATCTGGCCACCTTCCATTTTTCCGGAAACACACTGACTGCAAAGAGGTTGTTCACCACAGAGAGCACCGTTTCAGGAACCACTGCTACCACCAGACGGATCACTTCGGCCGGGATACCATCTGGGCCAGCTGCCTATCCCATCCGCAATTTTGTTGCAGCCGCATTCAATTCCAGAGTAAAAGGAATTCGACTTCCTACCTGCGCGGGTACCCAGCGATCCTCCCGTCGTTCAGGAAACAACTTTGCTACCGCCTGGAGACTATCTTTTTTCGTCCATACAGAGCGTGTCCTTAACTTTCTCATGACTATTTTATATGCTTTCCCCCAGGGGTCCTTGTTCACTTCGTCGACTAATTTTTGCCATATCAAAGCCTTTGCCTGCTTCACCTGTCGCTTCAATAGTCTCCTAGCGGATTGGTATTCTTCACTGAGGTCTTGAATTACCTGGTATTCTTGTCTTTGGGTTCTGCTGCGTTTTGCTCTGGCCAGCTTCTTCCTTGCCTCCTTGCAGGTATCTCTACAAGCGGCAACTTCGGGCGTCCACCAGTACGCAGGTCTTTTGGAGCCATAGTGAACATTCTTAGGGGATAGCGTCTCTTCGCATGACTGCGTTATCGCCTCCATAAGTTTGGCTGCCGTGCAACGAGTGCACCAAGCCAGCTTGCTGTAGATGTTCGCAGCCAATTTTTCTTTATTGCGTTCGTCCCACTTCCATCCTACATTCACTCGAGAGGGCTCTGGCAGGTGCCCAGATTTTTTCAGCATAGAAGGCTATCGGTAGATGGTCGCTGCTACATTCAGAGTCCAAGACTCTCCATCGATCAAGGCGTGTTCCTAGTGTGCTTGAACAAAAGGCGACATTTATTATAGATTGGCTGTTTCCACGAACAAATGTGGGGTTGATTCCATCATTAGTAGGCACCATGTTTAGTGCTGATGCCAGATCGGCCAGCAGATTGCCAGATAGGGAAGCCCTGAAAAGGGCGCAAAGGAAGATCGTCATCAGGGTAGTTTGCGTATACAGAACTTCCGGGACTGAGACGGCGCGGGTGCTAGCAAGGCTGATCCCGTCCGAGCTACTAGCAGAGGAAAAAAAATTGCACGGCAAGGAAGAAAATGATGCGCGGAATATAAAAGAAGTAAGGCGTAGAACGATCTAAAAGTGGCAGGAGTCGTGGGAAAAAGACAGGTCGAAGTGGACTTACGGGTTGATACCAGACGTTAAGCCCTGGCTGGAGAGGAAACATGGGCAGCTGACCTACCACCTGACAATGGAGCTGCTGGGCCATGGTTGTTTCCAATGCTATCGGATGACTGTAGTTTTATTTTCCGATGCTCCTCCGGCTCTCGGGAGTATTCTCAATAGGTTGTTTATTCTGTGGTACGCTTTGGCGCCAGCTTCTTCTAGGTTAGGTTTTTGTCGAAAACGATCCCCCGGTATTTCAAGTGCTTCTGCGGGCGTATTGTTCTACCACCCGGTACAAATTCCACCTGGCCGCATTTCTTACTCCCAATTAAGAGTAATGCCTCTGTTTTGTCTGGTGCTATTTCCAATACTCATTCACTCTTGTATCGCTTCTAGTGCCGCGTTGGTTTTACACTATAGCGCGCCCTGTCCTTTTGCTGTGACAACTAGGTCGTAAAGCTTGTATGCAAGTACTTCCCCGAAACCGTGCAGCACGTACTGAACAAAGAACTGAAGAACGCAACGTTCCCGAAAACGTAGAAACAAGCAAGACTGGCGCTCATCCCGAAACTCCGACGAGTCTAAATTTCCTATCGACCGATATGTATGTAGACAGTTTTGGTAAGCTGTTCGAGACAATCCTGGTTCACAGGATCACAAAGGAACTGACGGGGAAAGTGGAACTCTCGGCGAGGCAACACGGTTTTAGGAGAGGAAAGTCCACGGTCACGGCCGCAAGACATATCCTAAACCTGGCGGAGGAAGAAAGGAAAAAATCATCAAAACCCAGGAAACTTGTCGCCAGATCTGGCCAGATCGTCTGCGTAAGCAACGGTCTCCGCACCGTCCGGTGAGGTCACGTTCAGAACGCCGTCGTACAATCGGTTCCACAAAAGCGGTCCCAGCACGGACCGTTGGAGAACCCCGGCCGTGACTTCTATTTTGTCCTGTCCCTCTACCGACAGCTGCCTGTCACAGAAATAGCTCTTTGTGGTGCCTACCAGATATTCGGGCAACTTACTGCTTTCCAACTCTTTGACTATGTTATTCCACGGTGCCGAGTTGAACTCATTCTTTACGTCTATCTTCACGAGAGCGACAAGTTTCCTGGTTTCTTTATGATTTTTTTCTATCTCCCTCCGCCAGTTTTAGGATATGTCTTGCGGCCGTGACCGTGGACTTTCCTTTCCTAAAGCCGTGCTGCCTCGCCGAGAGTTCCACTTTCCGCGTCAGTTCCTTTGTGATCCTGTTAACCAGAATTCTCTCGAACAGCTTACCAAAACTGTCCAGCATACATATCGGTCGATAGGCATTTGGACTCGTCGGAGGGGATGAGCGCCAGTCTTGCTTCTTTCCACGTTTTCGGGAACGTTGCATCCTTCAGTTCTTTGTTCAGTACGTGCTACACAGTTTTGGGGAAGTATTTGCATACAAGTTTTACGATTTTCACTGGAATGCCGTCAGGGCCCGGCGCTTTTTTATTTTCATTTTAGTCGCTGCTTCTTCTAATTCCTCCGGCGTGATTTCCTGTGCGTCGTATTGTCGCGCTCGCGTCCACTCAGTTTTCTCGTGCGTCACGAAAAGGTTTGCCACCACCCTTTTCTTGAATTCTGGCTCCAATTGTAACTGTGGGGTTTTTAGTTTATCCGTCACGATTTTGTAACCAAACCCCCTAACGTCCCTTGAACGTCCTCGCAGATTTCTTTCCACTTGGCTTCTTTGGCCCGCGCTATGAGTGTGCGCAATTTTTTCTTTTCGGCCTTATAGGCCGCCGCTAACCCATCGTATTCACCGTTCTGCTTCTTCCAATTTCTCGTCGCTCCTCTTCTTGCCTTGGCACAGGTTCTTCTTTGCTCGGCTATCTCGCTCGTCCACCACTAGAAGCACCTGTTTGGCCTGAATCCACCTCTCCTTCGAAGAGACTTGTTGCAAACCAGCTCGTCTACATTATCCGGCTTCTTCGTCGAGCCCTCTCGGAAGGCCTAGGCGAACTTTTCTTCGTCCAGCGCAGCCGTTTTTTCATTCCTTGCTCTCGTTATTTTGCTCGGGGTTCCGCCGAGACGGTGCGGGTACTGGCAAGGCTGATCCCGATGGAGCTACTAGCGGAGGAGAGAGCCAGCATCGCGGGGCGCACGCACGACAAGGAGGAAAATGATGCACGGAATATAAAGGAAGAAAGGCGTAGAACGATCCAAAAGTGGCAGGAGTCGAGGGAAAAAGACAGGTCTAAATGAACTTACAGGCTGATAAAAGATGTTAAGCCCTGGCTGGAGAGGAAACATGGGCAGCTGACCTACCACCTGACAATGGCGCTGCCGGGCCATGGTGGTTTCCAAAGCTATCGGATGACTCTTCTTTGATATTCAGATGCTCCTCCGGCTGTCGGGAGTATTCTCAATAGGTTCTTTATTCTGTTGTACGCTTTGGCGCCAGCTTCTTCTAGATTAGCTTTTCGTCGAAAACGATTTCCTGGTATTTCAAGTGCTTCTGTGGGCGTATTGTTCTACCACCCGGTGCAAATTCCACGAGGCCGCATTTCTTCCCAATTAAGAGTACTGCCTCTGTTTTGTCTGGTGCTACTTCCAACCGGTTCGCAAATTCGAATTCTGGCTCCAGTTGTAACTGTGGCTTTTTTAATTTATCCGTCATGATTTTGTAACCAAACGCCCTTTTAACGTCCTCGCAGATTTCTTTCCACTTGGCTTCTTTGGTCCGCGCTATGAGTGTCCACAATTTTTTCTATTCGGCTTTATAGGCCGCTGCTAACCCATCGTATTCAACGTTCTGCTTCTTCCTATTTCTCGTCGCTCCTCTTCTTGCCTTGGCGCAGGTTCTTCTTTGCTCGGCTATCTCGCTCATCCATCAGTAGATGCACCAGTTTGGCCTGAATCCACCTCTCCTTGGAAGACACTTGTTGCAAACTTTAGTGGCCAGCTCGTCTGCATTATCCGGCTTCTTCGTCGAGGCCTCTCGGGAGAAGTTTTCTTCGTCAAGCGCAGCCGTTTTCCATCCTTTGCTCTCGTTATTTTGCTCGGGTGTTCCGGGGTGTAGAATTTCGTAGCGCAGGTACTTATGGTCGCTCAGGGTTTCTTCCGGGAGCACCTCCCACGCCACCATTTTTCCTACAGTCCTCACCATTCCTAGGGTCAAGCACACAATGGAGCTACCGTTTCCTCAGACACAGGTGGGTTTGTGCCCACTGCTTCGGATAACGAAGTTGTTCTGCGCCATCCATAGTCCACCAATACTTTCCCTCTACGGTCCTCCATTTTTGCTCCCCACTCCCAAGACTTACTATTGAAGTCTCCGCCAATTAATATTTTTCCGCGCTTTTTTTTTAATATCGCTCTGCAGGGCGTCGAGATAACTTTCAAACTCGGGTTGCGAGCAATTCGGCGATATGTAGCAGCTATAGATGGTTAGCCTCTTTGTCTTCAGCCACGTGAAGCCCTCGCCCGATCCATATTGCGTCGCCCCGAGTTTTGTTGTCCTAGTCTTTATTGCCGTTTTCCCCGTCTTGTCTCTGGTCCAGCCTTGATTTTGGTTGGTTATCTTGCTGTTTGGCTCGATAACCAATATGTTGAGTCTTGCGCCAGGAAGGGGGTGGCGTCCTCCCACTTTCAACCCTAAGTAGGGGTACTTGTAAATAGTTAGTAAGAAGAAAGTAAGTAACATAGTACATAAGAGAACATCAAGAGAAGTGGTCCAAAAAGGGAGACCATTAGAGTTGTATATATATATTTGCTGATCTATAATAAATAAGTTGTACATAGTGTACATCGGTGTTTACGAATTATTACCACCTTCCCAACACAATATGACGTCTATCTGCTGCCAGGGAGGCCGTAGCCTCCAGTAGGTCCTGGGCGCGGGCGCAGCAGTTCAAATTCACTTTTTACGGATTTTTAGTGATCTATCCTATTGCTCTGTGAGCGCCTGGCCTCCGACATCAATATTCTTAAAGCTAAAGTGCCCCGCCTTGCGTTCTGGAGAGCCGACACTGAGTCTAGAAACATCAGTCGGTTTGGTTATGGGGACATTTGTAGTGCCCTACCCCCTCTTCGTCTGGCAGCTTTCGTCAGCACATCCACTTACGTGTCCTTGTGCACTCTTGCCGCATATTGCAGCTCCTGTTCTGTGGCCGTCCAGCGCGCATTCTAGGCATATCCGTTGGTGCACTGTCTGGCTTTGTGTCCACTTAGTCCGCATTCTAGACAGAGGTTGGGTCTTCTCCTTTGCAGTATCTGTATTCGTGTCCTGTGCCCCAGCATCTAAAACATTTATTGTTTTTCTGATTTTCCTTTATTCTGCACTGGGCCAGGCCTATTTTTACTCGTTTCATCGCCAGTAGTTTTTTGGCCACTTTCGGTGAGGTGCGTATTGTGGCCACTTGACCGCTACCTCCGGTGCCCGGACCAGAGGTGTTGCACCTGGGGAGGGGCGGTTTCCACGTCTTCATCTAGTAGTGTTTTCAGGGCAGCTTCGACCTCTTCCTTCGTCGTGATGTCGTCTATGTCTCTGACCATGAGCAGGACTGGTTTTTCACCTGCACTTTTTGTCACCACTTTTGCTTCCTTCAGGCTCAATTGCAGTCTTTCCTTCACCTCGATCGTGTTCTTTACGTGCAGCAGATTTCCATTGTGTGTCTACCTGACTGTTTAAATCTGACCTTCGTCGTTGTTAGCTTCCACGGCTTCTTTGACCCCCTTGAGGATTTCCGTGTAGCTTTTTCCTTCTTGGCTGGAAACTATGGCTTCCGTTCTTCTTTTCCTTGTTTTTTGAATTTTGTCGTTCTCCGGTTGTTTTACGGTGCTCGATTTTTGCTCTGCACGATTTCTCATCCCCGTTTGTTGGGCCGTAGTGTAGATCCGTACCTTTTGTCCTGTCCTGTGGAATATGTCCTTAGTCATTGGGGGCGCATGGCCTTTACGTGATGCATTGTGATGTACTTCTCGCTTCCTGTTTCTTCATTAATTTATTCATTTTTTTCCCAGAGGTGCCATCGCCTGTGCCATCGTGAACCACTTTGCTGATATCCCTGCTTCCTTTGTGTCCATCTCGTTCTTTGGATCTTATCCTGGTGGTTTGCTCCAGTACTTCAAATTCCCATTTGGCCTCTAGAAGTTCTGGGAACCTTAGCAAGAATTTGTTTTGTATGCTTTTCTCCATGTTTCTGTCGTCTGGCTCTAACAGCACTACGTTCACTATGCAGTAGCCTGCTGCCAGTGGCTTCCCTACATATAGACTCCATTATGTCTTGGGCAGCTGTTCAAATTCACTTTTTACGGATTTTTAGTGATCTATCCATTTCTATTGCCCTGTGAGCCCCTTGCCTCCGACAACAATATTGTCAATACTAAAATGCCCACTGAGACTAGAAACTTCAGTAGTAGTTTTTTGGCCACTTTCGGTGAGGTGCGTATTGTGGCCACTTGACTGCTACCTCCGGCGCCCGGACCAGAGGTGTTGCACCTGGGGAGGGGCGGTTTCCAAGTCTTCATCTAGTAGTGTTTTCAGGGCAGCTTCGACCTCTTCCTTCGTCGTGATGTCTATGTCTCTGACCATAAGCAGGACTGGTTTTTCACCTGCACTTTTTGTCACCACTTTTGCTTCCTTCAGGCTTATTTGCAGTCTTTCCT
This sequence comes from Phosphuga atrata, assembly GCA_944588485.1. Taxonomy (NCBI): domain Eukaryota; kingdom Metazoa; phylum Arthropoda; class Insecta; order Coleoptera; family Silphidae; genus Phosphuga; species Phosphuga atrata. Next base: position 7,096,480 of record OX155901.1, read on the forward strand.
TCACCTCGATCGTGTTATTTGCGTGGAGCAGATTTACATTGTGTGTCTTCCTGACTGCATAAATCTGCCCTTCGTCGTTCTATGCTTCCACGGCTTCTTTGACCCCCTTCAGGATTTTCGTGTAGCTTTTTCCTTCTTGGCTGACAACTATGGCTTTCGTTCTTCATTTCCTTGCTCTTTGCATTTTGTTGTTCTCCTCCGGATGTTTTACGGTGCTCGATTTTTGGTCTGTACGATTTCTCTAGATCCTGTCTGTAGATCCATACATTTTGTCCTGTCTTGTGAAATATGCACTCGACCATTTTCCTTAGCCATTGGGGGCTCATGGCCTTTACGTGATGCATTGCGATGTACTTCTCGTTTCCTGTTTCTTCTTTAACCCTTTCACTGCCATGTCAATTTTAAACTATGGCCCATCTTGAGCCACTGTGAACCATCACCAATATGTAGAGGGGTAGATGGCCTGTAGTGGCCTAAGTAGTGGATGATGGTGATGGCCATGGATGGCGTTGGGAGCGGTCCGACTACACACATCAAAGGAGGCCAGCATGCGCAAGTAAGCTGCGCAGTAGCTAAAGTGGCATGTCCACACCATGGGCCATCATTATTTCCTTTACCGCACGCTTATCTGTGCCTGGTGCTTGTTGCCATGATAATACTGATTTTAGTAATTATTATTCATTAATTTATTATATTAAATATTTAATTTATTGAGATATTAGTTTATTGAAATATTAGTTTTTTGAAATAATTAGTTTTCTATAACAAGAAAAAGCTGTTTCTTATTAATCATGGCAAAATCGAAAAAATAAATAAATTGGGTTCCAGAAGAAACATTTAAGTTTTTTTTTATCAACAATGTATGGCCAACTATGGCACTTCATGCACATCTAGAATGGTCCATCTAGATGGACCACTGTGTGGATGCGTCCATTCAGGCCATCATAATGGGCCATGATAATGGTGACCATCATGATGGCCCACAGTGAGCCATAAGGAATAAAACAGGGCCACTAGTTATAAAAATGCCGATAGTTATGCTTTCCCAACCCCTTTCACATTGACCACCCTTTGATCAAAAGCGGAAAACAGCGCTCCTCTAAATCCTTTGCTCCTCGGCGCCCGGCGGCGGCTCCGGTTACACTGGTGCACTTTTACAGTGCACCCTGTACATTTATTGATATATCCGGATCGGGGGGCCCGACGGAAGTGCCGATCGGTTTTTTTAGATTCCCGCATCTATCCAGCGCGGTGCGAACCCAAATTCTCGCCGATGACCGTCGAACTCGAAAATTGCGGATTTTTTTTCGGTATTTCAGACGCACTGCGTGAAGGAAGCCGAAAACCGTGGTACCGAAATACGCGTATCGGCGGGCGGTATCGCCTCGTACCGCAAAAGTCAGATTCGGTCGCGCGGTGAGGGGGTAAATGTAAAAAATCGTTCAAAAAAAAGAGTGATATTTTCCAACGTCGGCAGCTCGACGGGGACGGCTCGGATCGCGAACCCATAAATGCTAAAGAGGCGTGGGCGTCCATTCCGAATCGAACGCGTGAAGTTTGGAGTCGCTGCGCCCAGAAACGACGAAACTGCAGCGGTCAGACTGACCGACCGCACCTTCCAGCGAAGAAGAGCAGATACGTTTCGAACTATGGCGGTCGCAGCGATGCGGCGCCGGTACCAAAATGCATAACTCGGCGGGGCCCACGTGCCCGTCAGCTTGGAATTTCAAAAACGATACATCCTGGTGCCTCAAATCGACATTCAAGTTTTTCTCTGTGCAAATTAACAGTTATAAGTCGGCGTTGCGACGCGATTCCGCGACGTCCAATTATGGGTGCGGAAAACCAAAATACCATTCTACAATCCACTGAAAAATCCAGAACATTCACCGGGGGGTCTGCAAAATATGGACTTTTTACTTTCGTCGTCCTTGTTTCGGCGTCGCGACGGTTTCAAATCGCGCGAAACCGTTCATAAAAGCCTACAGAGAACCCATCCCACAGAGCTTAAGTTGGCGATTCTGCGGGAGTTTTCCAGGACAAAAAAAAAACTCGTTTTTATGGTCGACCCCAAACGGAGACCTTTAAATAAGTGTAGCGTCCGTGGAAGTGATTGCAAAATTGACAAAAGTTATATTTCCTAATGCACCAGGTGAACGGAATGACGCAGGACGGCTAGGTTAGGTTTTTAAAAAAGCGTCCGGGAAGAATTTTCAAGATCCGACGCAAAATGCGCCTCGAACGTAAAAAAATCGTGATTTTGAGTTCCGATGTGGTGCATCCGAACCTGGGGGAGTTGAGTCGCGAAAATGGAACCGCTCGACAGGACTCTCGGTTCTACACCAGAAAAATGTACAATCCCGTTTTGCGCCGCCGCCTCCACTTATGTCGGGCCGTTTCCACAAAAACCTCGATTTTCGTGGGGGGTTTTGACCCTCTGGAGGGGGCGGCAGGACGGAGGACGAAACCTGGGAATGCGCAACGTGCGGACGGACATTCGCAGTTAAAGAATAGACGAACGAACCCACGCACGGCGATTTTCGATAACGCTTCCGGGTCGCATCATTTAGGCGTCCAAAAAATACCGATTTTCTTGCAAGAAAATGTGAGTATTTTGCACGTTCCAAAAATTTTAAGTAAAAATGTTGAAATGTGAGGCGACAGTCGGAAGGACGACAACCTTCCGGACACACCGACGTCGAAAACGTCCGTGCGACGAAAACTGTCCGAGTTGTGTGTGAAAAACCTAGAAAAATTCGCCCAGCCGCCCCCGGAGACGGCAGGTCGGTGAAATTATTTAAAAAAAAATACCCGATTCTTTTGAAAATCCGTTGTGGTAGATTTCCAATTGTTGAGTAATATTTAAATATTAAAAAAAAAAAAATACAAAAATTCGCGATTTCTCTCCCCCTTTAAATTCAGTGACGACTCGTTACTCGTTTAGTAATCCAGCATAAAACTAGATGTCGCTGGTAAAAAAAGAAACACCGGGCTACATCGCCCAGGACGGCGCTGTATAAATTCAGGGCCCCGGGTCACATCTCCCGGATTGGCGGTGAAAGGGTTAGTTTATTCAATTTTTTTCCAGAGGTCTTCGTCTGTGCCATCGTGGGTCACTTTGATGATCTCCCTGCTTCCTTTGTGTCCATCTTGTTCTTTGGATCTTATCCTGGTGGTTTGCTCCAGTATTTCAAATTCCCCATCGGCCTCTAGAAGTTCTCAGAATCTTAGCAAGAATGTATTGTATACTTTTCTCCATGTTTCTGTCGCCTGGCTCTAACAGCACCACGTTCACTACGCAGTCGCCTGTTGCCAGTGGGTTCCCTACATACAGTTCCGTGATTTCGTGTGCTTCCTCGGACCAATTGACTTTTTCTGCTACTTTCTAGTCAACTCTAACCTAACCTGACCTAACATAACTTAACCCTCAAATACTAAAAACCTCACCTTTCTAATGTGCTGGTAGTCGACATCTTTGGGTCTGACCGCGACGTTTTTCCTCAACTCCTCACCCTTGGTCCTCAGCGCTTCAATTCTCGCTTCAAAGACATCACACAGAGGAATGGAACCCTTACAATCGGAATAAACCTCTTCGTGTCTGAAGAAACTCCGCCTCAATTCCTCAAAATGTGCTCGTTCCTCCTCACAATATTCCTCCCTCAATTTAGTTTTACTCAAAGGATCAATCAGCGCCAATTTAGAACCGAACAAGGCTTTGCAATAGCTCAAAACCAGATACAAGTTTGAGATCTCGTTTAGTTTTGATAGCTCACAGCTGGGCGAGTTCAGCTTGCATAATTCTTTGTACATTGAAGTTATTAAATTGATGAGGTTGTCTTTATCGTTGGTTTCGTCTCGACTGTGGTCTGATCTGTATAAGTTTTCTATTTCTGTTGTTAGCTTTAGTTGGTAGTCAGCGCTGAAAATGTCTTGGTAGTCCAAGTCTAAAATTCCTGATAAAGTTTTTATAAACTTGCTGAAGCTCGAGTTTAAGTAGGATTTTTCGCAATTACTGCAAAAGAAAATTTGCAGCTAACTCTAAACATTTAATTTACAAACTTAATATACTTACATGTAGTCGTAATCTTCATCACAAACTCCTTTAATATTCTTCCACAAGACGGCTCGAGCTTTCTTCCATAGCTCAAAACTCTCCTTATATCCCCCCAAACTGCTCCCTCTTTCGCTTATCATCCCCCCGATTAAATAACACAAAGCAGGCGCATGTCCTGGCAAAATCTCGCCCCCCTTGATTGCACCTTCAGCGAACCTCAAGAACCTTTCAGGGTTCGACCCTGCGCCGGCTCTGAAATACCCCACCAGATCTCCCCGCAGCACCTCCCACCTCCTCTCATCACTCCCCACACAAAACAAAAGAATGTCGATTAGTAGATTTGGTGGAATTGTAGCCGAACGTATCAAACTGGTTACATCTAAACTTCGGTGATTGCATCTAAACTGATATAGTTTGCGTTGGTAGATGTAGTCTAATAAAGGTAATATGACTACGTCCGTTGATTTTAAAGGTAGTTTAGACTGTTCTTCTTTAACCATAAAATAGTTTTCCGGTGCAGCAGTTATGTTATAATCTAAACAAGTCTTTAATTCCAAAACCAAATCCTTGAAGCCTCCATGGTTTATAACTAGATTAAGCGTAGTGGACAAGTTGTTCCGGTTCGAGTACAAATCGAACTTGTTCAGTAAGTTTCTGAATTCAGTGTAGATTTCGATTTGAGTCTCGTTGATTAAAGGAGGTGGTTTGACTATAGACTTTTGGTACCTCTTCCCGAGCTTCTGCAGGATGTTGAATTGAGTCGTTAAGTGGGCGTTTATAGATCGGATTAACGATTCCAGTTCGCGGTTTTGAGTATTGGTGAGGGTTTGTAACTTGTGGATCGAGTATTTGATGAACCATTTGTAGTGCACGTGAAGACTGCTCAGTAATCGATCGTCGTGTCTTAAATCGTTCAGACTAGTGCGTGAATGGTTCAGGAACGTTTCCAGGATTAGCCGGAATTGGATCAGAGAGATAGTTTCGACTAAATCTTGGTCGTTTAAAACTAATCTCGAGTTTAAAATGAAATTGTCGAAGTCTTCTAGTAGGTTCAATACGTTTTTTAAGACGGGATCGTCTATTTTCGCGTCGATTTCCTTGTTTTTAACACTCGCTAAATATTCGCCAAGCGTAAAAGTTTTCGCTTTCTTACTACGCACGCTAGTCTTGCTAAGTTGTTTAGATTGGATTTGCAGCAGGTAATAGAATAACAAAAACATTTGGTTTCCGTTTCCGGGTTTATTTTTCACCGGAACATCGGGAATCCAGCGGGAATCCAAAGGTAAATCAGGATAAAGAAACTCGACTTTCTCTAGATTTTCTTTAAACTTAGCGGCTAAATTCTTAATATCCGGATCGTTTGTAAACCGATCTAAATAACTAAATCGCAAGTCTAAGTCGTTAAGTGAAGATATCGTGAAGTAATGGATCAAGTAGAAGTTTCCGCGTCGTTGGAATTGCTGTTCGATTCTAGTTAGATCCGAGCTGCTTTTAAGGTTCGTCGTTTTTAAAGTGAGTTTGTCCAAATGTAATTCCTCAATTTCATCGGGAAACTCAAGCTCGAGTTCTTCCTCAATGTCGTAAACGTCCCTCACAACTTCTTTTAGCGCCGTCAAATCCTCCTCACCTCTCAAAATCTTTTGGGAGATAAGGAACGAGGCTTGGACCAGTTGAGACAGACTCGGTTTCTCCCCTAGCGAAATAAAAAAAAGCAATTAAATCATTTCTCGATATAAAGAATTTATTTCTTGTTTTACCTGCAGTTTTTTCGGAGATTCTGTCGTGAGTTTTCAGCAAGATTTCGATGGTTTTTGGGTTGGTTAGTCCTTGCAGGTGGATTAAGGATTTAGTATCGAGTTCATTGCGGGTGGATGGGTCAGACTCGTCGTTTAATATGAAGATTTCTATTCCTCTGTTTCGCATGGCTCTGAAAATGGCAAGGCAAGATCAGACTAGACCAGATAAGACCAGATATCGGCATACTTAGTGATTGGAGACTATCTTAGAGACAGAAAATTAGAAATAGGGAAAAGCAAAAAAACTACGTAAGCAACATTGTACTACAAGGTTCTGTCTTGGGGCCACATTATGTGCAGACTTTTGCTGCATTTCTGGAAACAAATCATCATAACAATTTTATAGGGAAGAAAACTGCCCCTGGCAGCATTCTTTTTCCACTATCCTTACGTCTGACGACGACATGTCAAAACAGGTGACAAGGACGCCAAAGGGCGATGACCCGAACCCAGACGGGGGAGGGCGTGCAAGTTTACGCCCGGTAAGCAACATTGGTAATGAATCCGTCGTGTTTGACGGCGAAGACAGTAAGCCGCCTGTGCACAGCAGACCAAATGCGAGATTAGGCCACTAGAGGAATAATTCCCTAGGGGGGCGATGCAACAACAAAAAAAAAAAGTTGCTAAATAACTCCTTTAAGGAAGCGGAACCAGAACCGATAAGCAGATCAGAGAACCCAACTGCTTACATTTTTATGGAGGCGCTGGAATCTATAACCAAGCAAATGAACACATTAGATAAACTCATATCCGAGAATCAAAACACGAAGAGAAAAATTAAGGACATAGCTAGCAGAATGAGACGCAACATTGACGTTTTCAATAGTTCAGTGCAGGAATGGCTACAACAAAATAAGTGGATACAGGTAGCAATGCCTACATACGATCAGGACGTACAAACAGACGAGGAAGCAAACCCAGGGGACAAGCCGACGCAGACCAGTGACGCTAGCACGCAAACGATTCAGACAGGGGACAATGATGGCGAGAAGTTGAACTATCTTCTTAGAAAAATAGAAGAGGAAACTACTTACGAGGCATTCGAGGAAGTAGCCAAAGGTGACTGGCCACCGCAAGCCTTCTGAAGAGTGAAGGAGGGAACAGGAAATGCCATGCTGCCAACAGCTAAATGGGACGTGGCGCACAGTGGGATAAAATCGCCAAAAAACACGAAAAATAATTATTTTTTAATCCGATTCCAAGAATGCATCTCATTAGAGAACCCTTGCGACCATTGGAAACATAACCATCTGGGAACTAAAAGATCCAAGTATTGAAAACCAACCCAAACTTTCATATCAAACGAAGCAGTTGAGTGTGTAGAATCGTGCGCACAACAATTAGTGAAAATACGTGAAACTTTGATTGTGTATTAAACGGTAAAAAAAATTCGAATTTAATTTTGCAAAATGGCTGAGGCACAGAAAGGTATGTAGAATTTAAATACATCATTGGCTGTAAATAGATTGTTATTGTGTAGCAAGTATTTAAGAATAATTCATAGCAAAAACTACAACGTTTTGAACTTGAAGATTGAAGTTTATGGAAAGATACAAAAAAATGAGGGCAAATGAGTGCTCTAAATGTGCTCAGGTTTGCTTTATTAGACATTTATTGTTTGAGAAAATCAAGAATTGACTGCTGCTAGCTGCTGCTACTTTGTCTTCAGTATAATTTTTTATCAAATCATTTATGAAATTGAGAAATTCTCACATTTATATTTTATAATTCACCGACTAAATAACCGATAAATTTTATTTGTAACCGACTTCAAAAAAGGAGGTGGTTCTCAATTCGGTTGTGTTCCACCCCTAAGGGTGAAAATAGGGGATGAAATTTTTTTTGGCACGAATTTTTTTAGTGGTTTTTGAAACAAATTCTTTAGAGTCAGTTTTTTTTATTTTAATATATTAACTTTAGTTTTATTTCAGATTCAAGTGACAAAGGTATTATCTCGAGGAGGGATCTTTTTTACTTATTGAAATGTCGTTTTGGTGACAAAATAAGTGAAATATATATTACCGAGGAAAGAGAATTGGATAATAAATTGAAAAACAAAACTATTTTACGCATAAATGTGAGAAATGCACGTGAAGTGGCAGAAAGTTTCTCGCATAGAAGACAAATTCCTAAATAAATTTAAGGACTGGCTGGACAAGTTTATATCTTAACTGACGAATCGCTATCGGAACCTTCTCAACAATCGACCTCTGCGGCTAGCCGGGATCGGCCTTCCATAGCCTTCTCTGAAGCGAGTGAGAGAACAAAACGCAGAAGGACAGAGGACATTCGAAAAGATAGGAGCAGCGCAGAACTGGCATATGCAATGCGAATGACCTTGAGAGCAGAGCGAAAATCGGCTGCGGCACAGGTTTTACATGACATCACGTATGGCACTCCATCAAAACCTTCCGTATATAGAAAATCTCAAAAAATGTGAAATTATTTCCCGAAATTATTATATCCTAAAATATATTTTATTCTAAAACCCGTTCCTATCAAATTGTCAAGATATGAAAACATTTTCTCAGGAAAATGTTCGCCATATTGGATCCGCCATTTTGTTTTTGGAAAAATGAAACTCAAATTCGTAACCAGCGACCCAAAAAAACCTTCCATACCAAATTTGGTGTGGATAGAATGAAACCTTCTATTTATGGCCAGTTTTATAGAATTTCATCCCACTGTGTGGCGTGGCGTTTCCATATTGCGAAAAGTTGACAGGAATGAGATTTTTGGGGCACTGATTACGAATCTAAGTTTAAGATTCGTAATCAGTGCCCCAAAAATCTCGTTCCTGTCAAATTTTCGCAATACGGAAACATTTTCTAATGAAAATGTTCGCCATATTGGATCCGCAATTTAGTTTTTGGAAAAATGAAACTTAGATTCGTAATCAGTGCCCCAAAAATCTCATTCCTGTCAACTTTTCGCAATATGGAAACATTTTCTAAGGAAAATGTTCGCCATATTGGATGCGCCATTTTGTTTTTGGAAAAATGAAACTCAAATTCGTAACCAGCGACCCAAAAAAACCTTCCATACCAAATTTGGTGTGGATAGAATGAAACCTTCTATTTATGGCCAGTTTTATAGGATTTCATCCCACTGTGTGGCGTGGCGTTTCCATATTGCGAAAAGTTGACAGGAATGAGATTTTTGGGGCACTGATTACGAATCTAAGTTTTAGATTCGTAATCAGTGCCCCAAAAATCTCGTTCCTGTCAAATTTTCGCAATACGGAAACATTTTCTAATGAAAATGTTCGCCATATTGGATCCGCAATTTAGTTTTTGGAAAAATGAAACTTAGATTCGTAATCAGTGCCCCAAAAATCTCATTCCTGTCAACTTTTCGCAATATGGAAACATTTTCTAAGGAAAATGTTCGCCATATTGGATGCGCCATTTTGTTTTTGGAAAAATGAAACTCAAATTCGTAACCAGCGACCCAAAAAAACCTTCCATACCAAATTTGGTGTGGATAGAATGAAACCTTCTATTTATGGCCAGTTTTATAGGATTTCATCCCACTGTGTGGCGTGGCGTTTCCATATTGCGAAAAGTTGACAGGAATGAGATTTTTGGGGCACTGATTACGAATCTAAGTTTTAGATTCGTAATCAGTGCCCCAAAAATCTCGTTCCTGTCAAATTTTCGCAATACGGAAACATTTTCTAATGAAAATGTTCGCCATATTGGATCCGCAATTTAGTTTTTGGAAAAATGAAACTTAGATTCGTAATCAGTGCCCCAAAAATCTCATTCCTGTCAACTTTTCGCAATATGGAAACATTTTCTAAGGAAAATGTTCGCCATATTGGATGCGCCATTTTGTTTTTGGAAAAATGAAACTCAAATTCGTAACCAGCGACCCAAAAAAACCTTCCATACCAAATTTGGTGTGGATAGAATGAAACCTTCTATTTATGGCCAGTTTTATAGGATTTCATCCAACTGTGTGGCGTGGTGTATTGCTGAGGATCTGCAATCCGACAGAAACGTCCTGAAATATGTAGCTGACGCCTACGCATGCCCTGCAGAAATGGCAAAACAAGACTCGTCCCCGGGAAAAGTGGTGTGTGTCTCTACGGCACTCGATAGGAAAACCGGACGAACAGAGCGAAAAAAAAACTCCGATCGGTACGTATACCAGCTAGTCACCCAGAAAACAATCACTGATCCTTTGGACACCAAGCACATGTTCGACGGTTTACAAAGACTAAAAAACTATAAAAAAACAAAAAAACTTGCGGGTGACGCATAGAAGCCAGTGACACACCTAGGTCCAATAGATTACCCACAACAGAGGCCGTCCTCGTAAAATCAAAAGGGAGACCACATGCGGAACTTCTGAAGATGGTCAGAACGAAAACAACAGACCTGCCAACGGGGACCAGTTGCATAAACAAGGTCAGAAAAACAAGGACGGGGGATCTTCTACTAAAAGTTAGACCAGGCAGTGCCAAGGAGCTGAAGGAGGAACTGTAAAAAATGCCCTCTGGCCAAAGTCTGAGTGCAAACGACCAACGTAGTATTACACATTAGAGATCTGGACCTGATCACAACTGCAGAAGAACTGGTAAATGCAATCAGGCAGGAGTTGGGTGACCCAGAGGCAGTAATAAATGTCTCAAACTTCCGACCGGCCTATGGAGAGAACCAAACGGCAACAGTCATTGTCTCAAAAAAACAAGCCGAAGAACTGGTAGCAGCACGCAAGATTAGGGTCGGACTCACGTACTGCCGGGTCAGAGATAGACTACAAATATCAAAGTGTCATACATGCTGGCTGACTGGCCACTCCGCCAACAACTGTAACGGCCCAGACAGACGCAAAGCCTGCTACCGGTGCGGCAAAGAAGGACAATAGGCCAGAGAATGTACGGATGAAGCATTCTGTCTCATCTGCAAGACCAGGGGGTACAGGGCCGACACCGGAGCGTGTCCGGCCTTCCAAAACGCGCTTTCGGAGGCAAGGCGCGCCTAGAGAGCACTCTGTCAAGACTCTGTCTTGACTCCGTCAAGAAATGAACACTAGAGCACTAGAAATGGCTAGTATACTGCAAGCTAATATAATGCGCAGCAAAGCGGCGCCAGACCTGATAGAGGCTACGGCTGCCGAACTATCAATAGACATCGCCATCCTCAGCGAACCTAATAAGTTTAGGATATCGGGAAGAGACTGGTACAAGGACCAAAACTTCGTCTGGGTAGCACTAAAGAAGTTAGTTATATATAGCTGCTACTACTCACCCAACGACAGTTATCAACAGCTGGAAGCCTCGCTAAGCGAGGTGGTCAACAGCATCAGGAGGCAAAAATGCAAGGACATAATCGTAGCAGAAGACTTTAACGCCAAATCTGCGCTCTGGGCGGGTAAGAAAAACGACAAGAGAGGACTCATCCTCGCGGAATGGCTTGCGGAACTGGACCTGGGGGTGATAAACAGGGGCGAGAAACCAACGTTTCAAAGACGGGAGTCGAACTCAAAGTGTTTATCTTACACTTGCCACCGCACCGCTTGTAGGCATGGTCAAGATATGGGAAGTTCTCCCTCAGCGACCACAAATACATCTACCTGGAACTAGGGAGCAAACCGGACTTCCTAGCTGGAAGTTGGCACTACAACGGGGTGGTCAACGAAAAACATTAAGGAGGAAAAACTCGCTCCAGTGCATCTGCTACTGGAGCGACGCTTGATGAACTTGGCGGTGGTGAACTTGCTCGAAGGAATGATCGACTACCTTACGGCCATAGGTAAAGACTGTCTGCCGGCCAAGAAAAGCTCTACCAGAAAGAAACAAGTCTACTGGTGGACGGAAGAAATAAGCAACACCAGAAAGATATGTGGACAGGCCAGGCGAACGTACCAGCTAGACAAAAAGAGAACCGCATAAGAGGAGACTAGGAAGGAAGTCCTCAGATTAAATTGTGTAGAGGTAAGGCGAACACTGCGGAAGTTGATCAACAATGAGAAAAGTCGATGCTGGACAAACCTCTGCGTGAGTATGGATGAAAACCCCTGGGGCGACGCATAACAGATAGCCACCAGAGAGCTAAAGTGCAGAAGCTCTGGCATGCGCCCTCACCCTGACGCGACGGAAAAAATTGTTCGCTCGATTGTTGCTCGAAAATTGTTCGACCGATTCAGTAAGGGCAGAGCTCCAGGACCGAACTTGATACCCGCGGAAATCGTCAAAGCAGCATGTAGGGTCGTTCCACATTATGTCCTAGGTGTCATGAATGGTTCGCTCAAACAGGGTGTCTTTCCAAAAATATGTAAAAAGGCCCGACTAATACTCTTACGAAAAGGCGACAAACCGGCCAATGAGGCAACGTCCTACAGACCTATATGGCTGCTGGACACTGCTGGTAAACTGCTTGAGCAGCTACTCTCAAAAGGATGAAAGAGGTATTAAACAGCGGTAAAGGACCTCTCAAGAAAGCAATACGGCTTCAGGGAAGGCCGATCAACCATTGAGCCTTACAGAAAGTGGTGGCCATCGTAGACGAGGCCAGAAAAGGAACCAGGAGAACTCGGAAAATATGAGCCCTTATCACACTGGACGTGCGCAACGCCTTCAACTCGGTCTGCCGGCAAGTTATCCTCGATGAGGCGACGCGGCGTAGATTCGATGATAGACAGCTATCTAGCTGAAGTCTGAGTGAGATCGTCGTCGAAACAGACAACGGCTGCACTACAAAGGAGATCCTCAGTGTAGTGCCGCAGGGATCAGTGATGGGCGCGACAATATGAACACAGTGTATGACGGAGTCCTCAAACATGAGCTGCCTGAAGGCGTAGAGTCCGTCGGCTTTACAGACGATCTCGCACTTGTAGTACGAGACAAAACCGAGCAGGGTCTAATGAGGAAGGCCAGTAAAGCGATGCTCTTGATTGACTCATGGATGGACAACAAAATGCCCAAGCTGGCTCCAGATAAAACGGAAGCGGTCATATTAACGGGAAAGCGGAAAATTGGGGACATTCAATTTAAGTTGAGGGACACTGTCATCACACCAGAGTGCCATAAGATACTTAGGGGTTGAAATAGATAAAAATCTATCATTCGGGGAGCACGTTAAAAAAGCAGCCGATAAAGCCCAAAAACCCCTGTGCGCGTTGGAAAGGCTAATGCCTAACGTCGGAGGACCTAGAAGAAAAGAAAATTGCTTTGCTCGGTGGCGCACTCGGCAATGTTATATGCTGCCCCAATGTGGGCAAGAGCCATGGACGTGGAAGTCACCAAGCACAAGCTGGGAGCGGTCCAGAGAACGCTCGCAAGTCGAGCCAGCAGTGCCTACAGGACCGTGTCAATAGAGGCGTCACTGGTAATTGCGGGCATGCCGCCAATAGAGCTGCTAGTCATAGAGAGGCTAAACATATACTCACGGATTCAGAGAGACTCAGTTACAGTAGTCAACAAAAAAGAAATAAAAAAGACGGCAAGAAGAGACCTACTCTGGACATGGCAGAAGCACTGGGAAGCAAGCACCAAGGGACAGTGGACCAAACTCCTGATAAACGACGTGGAAAAATGGCACTTGTCAAGTTAACCCAGCTGTGCTTGCTACGCCCCCTAAAAAAAAGGGGCCCACATTATGGATCACATATTACGGCAGGATACACACGCTGCTCCTCCCGGAGGGAACTCACCTCGTGGCATACGCGGACGATTTGGCAGTGGTGGTGATAGATGGCAATGCGGAATACTTAAAACGAAAAGTGGAATGGTCTCTTAATATCATAGACCAGGAGCTGGAAGAAATGGGTCTTGAAATTGCGCTAGAAAAATCAGAAGCGTTGTTACTGGTGGGGAGAGGACCCAATCTGAGTTGAGCATAGGTTTTAAAAATACAACAATTAAAACAAAAAAAATGTATAAAATATTTGGGCATACGACTGGATAATGACCTAAAAATGTTTACGCATCTGCAGGAGACCGTACAGAACGTAAGCCAAACGGTAGAACAGCTGAAAAGGCTAATGACAAACGTTAAGGGACCAAGGGCGAGCGGAAGACGCACACTCTGCACGGCGGTACTGTCAAAAATGCTGTACGGTGCTCCTATGTGGTATGAAACGTTGATGAGAACAAAAATATATAGAAAAGTGTATGAAAGACTACAGAGACAGCTGGCAATACGGATATGTAGCTCCTACAGAACGGCTTTCTCTGCGGAAGCGCTGTCGGTATTCGCCGAGCTGATGCAAATGGCAAAAAAAGGCTAAGAAGGTACCTTGAAGGGGAGGAGAGCAGTAGTCGAATTAGAGAAGACACTATGCACGAATGGCAGGCAAGATGGAACCAGGAAACTGGATGTGCGTTGTGAACAAAACGAATCATCCCACACAGAGAAGTGAATTAGTTTCTCTCGCAGCTGCTGCTCGGAGATGGTAGCTTCATTTTTTTTTATATGTGCTTTGGAGGAAGCTCTACCAGCCTGTGTGTGAGGCTCTCACTCACTAAACCCATTCTTCCACTTGGCTTAAAAGTACGCCACCCCGGTATCGCTTGCGCATTCCTTCAGGGTGAGCAGCACAGGCGGTTTTTTACCGCCCTAGTTTTTCTATTTTCCCTTTATTTTGATCTAGGGTTGGCCTTTATTACTTGCCACTCCATCCCTTCTTTCGTCTTCGTCCTTTCTTTTAAGAATTTCGGTACACAGATTTGTTATTGATTTCCAGTTCCCCTCGCTATTAATCATGAGATTGACCATATTCTGCGTGTTAATGGGTTCTCTTGCCTCCTGTTCTGCTACGGCCCTAATATCAGCCCATTGCGAACATTGAAAGAAAGTATGTTCAGCAGTATCCGTTGCTAGGCAGTATCGGCAGCTGTCGCTTTCTATTTTTCCTATCCTCTTAACATAAGCGGCGAAAATACCATGACAGTTTAGAATTTGTGTGAGGTAGAAGTTGACTTCACCTTGTTTACGATTGTACCATGAATCAATTTCGGTGATGAGGTTTCGGGTCCACTCCCCTTCCTTGCCGTGGGCCCAACGTTGCTGCCATTTGCTCATCATTTGCTTTCTGTTTAAGGTCCTACCCTCTTTGTTCGTTCCTTGCTTGGAAGCCCATTTCTCCGCCATAAGGTCTATCGGCGGGACTGCCGCTATAACTTGTAGCGGTAGACACACATATTGGACACTGTGCGGTAGGCACAGCATATGCTTATGAGCATGGGGCGTTGTGTTCTTATCAATATATTCCTATTACAAGCAGCTTTTAGACCATCTGCCCAGGCCGGTGCGGCGTAGAGGAAGATGGAGTTTACGACTTAATAGCCTTCTACTTTTAGTAGCAGGGCCCTTCAGTCTAGGAATTAGTTTGCGGAGTGCTGCTCCAGCGCATTCGGCTATCATAGCCGCGTTTTGGATGTGTCTACTCCAGGATAGCCGTTGGTCAAAATGGACGCCGAGGTATTTTATTGTCGGTTTTGCCGACAAACTGCCTAGGATGTTAACAGTTACGGTGCCTATTCTCTTGCGACCTATAAGTGCGATAACCTCGGATTTCTCTGGAGCTATTTGCAATTCGTTGCTTTCCATTCAACGATGAATGGCTTTTACTGCAGTATCGAGTATTTTACTGCCCTCGCTGCCACAGCTTCCTCATTGGTGTCCGCGGACACCACAAGGAGGTCGTCGGCGAATGCTACCAGTCTACAGTTCTTGAGGTCTTTTGTCTTTTCTAGGTCTAGAACGCCATCGTAGAGAATGTTCCACAGGAGCGGTCCGAGAACCGACCGCTGCGGGACACCACACGTCACCTGCCTGGTTGTGTTTATTATTAGGCTCATGTTCGTGAAGTAGCTCTTAATTAGGTCTATTAAATATGTAGATATCCCTTTCCTTCTGCTTGCGTCTACAATTTGCCGCCAGGGCGCGGTGTTAAACGCATTCTTAACATCTAGTGCAACGGCTAAACATAATTTTCTGCGCCCACGTTTACCCAAGTTGGCATAGTGGGTGATCTTGATAATCTCCAGCATGGCGTCTGTGGTCGACCTCCCCGCTCGAAAACCATATTGTGCTGTTGATAGCCCTCCGTGCAGACCAAGTTCTTGGTTTATCTGCTGTTAAAGCGGGCCCTCCAACTTATGTCTCTTTGGTCTTCGTCCCACTCGTCTCTCATCGCTTCCAGATTGAGCATGCATGTAGTATGTTCGCTTTTATCCCCTGGTTGCTCCTCGTCCACAGTGCACACACGGGTGGTGCTTTTCTGTACTGTTAACGAGCCATACTTAGTTCTGTTATGTTTCAGAGCGTCTTTCAGTTTCCTATTGTTCTTTAGGAGTTTTGTAATGACGAGATTGTCTTCGTCTGCTACAGCATCCAGTAAATATACCCATTATACTCAGTCGCATTCTTCCTCCTGGTTAGGGAGGTTTCCGGTGGTCTCCGTGCACAACTATCGTTGTTGCAAATGCAGACTCGTGCCATTTTGTGATTACTTCCATTGCGTTGCATTTGCAGGTGGGGTTGCGGTCTTGTTTCTTGTCCTCAGAAGTCTGTGTACCGGCACAGCACACAGATGTCGGAGCCAGCTGGTCATGCGCAACTTGGATTTCGACATCGTAGATCGGAATCTCTGCTTTTTCCATCTATGGGACTCAAACCATTTCTGTGCCGACTCCCTGTTGAGTGTGTCCACTTGTTTTTTCATATACTCTATGACGGTTTTTATTTCCCTTTTGGTGTTGGGGTTATCTTCGGTTATTTTAGCCAGCGGCGCCGTGTATTGCGTCATCATATGAATTGCTTCAATGATATTGAACGTAGTTGGGCACTCCTTTTTTTAAAGGATCTACACAGTCGAGATCGTTGGTCTCAATGGACGGTCCCACTTTCCTTTTCTTGGTCATCAAAGAGTTGCACACTCCCTACACCGACCGGTACTGAGGTATTCCTCCTCCGCACCGTAAACGCGTATTCCTTTTCCGAGCTCATTTCATTTTTCTTGTGGCTGACCAACCTACACCCGCGCCACTGGGTGTAGGAATTTTTTTGTTGAAGAGGTTGTTTTCCTCTTTGCTTCGGTGCCCGTTCATTGTCCGTTGTCATAGCCAGTATCGTTTTAGTAAGTCGTATCTGATAGATTTAAAGAAGTTAAACAATATGTTTTGTTAAAGGTGGTCTCTATAAACCATAATAGCGTCGAAACGGAGATACAAGAGTTGGTCCAGAGAGACCGGTAGAAAGGATGAAAGAGAAAGAGGTGACTCCACTCAAGATCTGAATATATGAATGTCTATCGCAGACACCTGAGGGAGACCGAAAATTGTGCGTACTGCCCGGACCTGTTGGATGATTGCCACCATACATTTTTCAACTGCCCCAATGGAAATGAAGATGGGAGGAAAGCTGACCCCAGAAAAGCTACCGGAGACAATGCTACTAAGCAGAGAATGCTGGGATGGAGTGGAGAAGCTAGCGACATCTGTCATAACAGCAAAAGAGAAGGTACGAAACGGACCGTAAAAAAGGAGAAACAAGACGAAGAGAAGGCAAACCCCGACCGAAGTAATGCTGAGAAGGCAGTCCCGCAAGGGGTCGGAATTGAGGAGTGGGTTCTTTAGTGGGCAGTCAAGCCACTAAGGCGAGTAGTCCCACACTCCCCAAAGCAACTTGGAGCACTGAGGGCTGTACGTAAATGTATTTTACCCCTCCTCCCGAAAAAAAAAGACTAGACCAGATAAGGACATGACCAGGACATGACCAGGTAACACCAGACAAGACCATACAAGGATACATTGGACTGGACAAGACCAAATAAGATCAGTAAAAGAGCAGACAAGTCCTGGCAAGACCAGATTAGACCCCACAAGACCAGATAATTGAGTACAAGATCAGACAAGACCAGGTAAGAGAGTTAGACTACTCAATTTAGGAATAGTATATTACGTAACGAGAGTTGTAAGAAGCATATTACGTACGAGCGGAACAGTTAGATTCCGCGAGTACGTAATTGCCTTACAACTCGAGCTTTGTACTATACTTCTCTACTAGACTATACTATACTTCTCTACTACCACTTATCTACGACCACACTAATTTGTTTCTGATTAATAAGAAAAATATGTTTGATGTATCAAATATATTTCTTATTAGGTTATGTTTATTTAATTATCATTATTTAACATTATGATAAACAAACAGTTGTATTTTCATAGATAAATGTGGACATTATTTAACTTGATAGAAACGAAAAGAAATACATTCATAATGGTTACATACCTTATTATTTAGTACTTACTTGGGTTAAACTGGAATAAGAGTGCTCATAGATATAGTCAACCTAATGTACGCAATGTCAATTTCCGTTGGTTTGAATTGTGGCACGGCGGGCGCTGAATGTATGAGCACGTAATAGCAGCTTTCAACCAATCAACGAATCGTAAACCAAACGCACGTGTGTGATATCAATCATAACTTATCATTAATCGCGGACTGTTACATACGTGCGTGTTATGATGTATTTACATAGTCCACGAACTGTACAATAATGGGCATTTACAATAATGGTCGTAGATAAACTAATTTTCATGCCTCTCGTAACAATTACAAACAAGTTTAGAATTCTCATTCTCACCGTGAAATCTCTCCGTTTTTCGGGTCCATGGTTAGGAACAGTCGAAAGTCTCGATGAGGTTTAATCGTGATCATCTTTCCTTCTCCGTCCATGCCTCTCTCTCCGATCGTCAGGACTCCGTTCGGCTCCAGCAGCCCATTCAATCGGTCCAGGACGGCAGGACTGCACAGATTTACGTTATCCACCAACAACCAAGTCCCATCTTGCAAACACTAAATAAAAAAACAAAACACAACAGAATTGATTTAGTTTATACTGAATTTTATAGTACTAGTCATTAGCATGCATAAGTTTAAACCTGTGAATCTATACAAGAGATGAGACTAGACTGACTAAGACTAGACTGACAAGACAGACAAGACTAGACTGACAAGACAGACAAGTTTTGCCAGACAAGACTAAAGTAAGCTAAATTTCAAAAAGTTACTTTAAACACTTTGTTACAGATAGATGGACGAAGTTAATATACAAACGTTTTACGTTGACAACTGGATAGTTATACTTGCCGCAGCGACCCCGTGGAGTGATCACGCGGCGTTCACGTGCTAGTTCGTTGTAAAAAGCCTGATTTACTCTGCTTTGCCAAATTTTACTTAACCCTTTCGCTAAGGGGTGCTTTTCTAAAAGACGTGCCCTGTGTACGGGGTGCTGAGGGTAGTGGGGATTCGTCCGGTTCCCGTAGTTAGGTACATTTCGCGTATAAATACGGTTCCGGTAGACATCTTTATTATTGATATCTTATTGATACTTTATCTATTAATGTCTTTCCCATATTAAGTACAAAAAAAACGCTTGCGGATTAATCCGGTTCCCATACACAGGGCACGAAAATATTTTGCGGCTTTATCCGGTTCCCGTAGCGAAAGGGTTAAGAAATTTGTTATTGATTTAAAAAAACAGTCTTGAAAAAGCCAGATTTATGGATAAAATGTAATCACTAATTTTAACTAAGACAAAAACACTGAAAACTCAGGGGCACGTGGCATACAACCGGACTGGTCGACTGGTTTAAAGATTCGGCTGCGTGATCTACGCTTCAAAAGCGTTTGCACTGACCAATATCATCCCACGAAAATCACGTGAAGATCAAGCAAGTTTATTACTCCATCGGGTGGCTGCGGAAACTATAGTCTGGATGTTAAACTGAGTGTGCTAATGATCGTACCTTAATCAAGACGGAATCGACCCATTCGAATTTGCCTCCGGCGTTCAAACTTTGATCTCGCGCGATGTTTTCGCCGATTTTCGACGCCTTGTTTTGCAAATCCACGAGATTTTCGCGTAGATTCGACAACTTCGCGTTCGATCCTAGATCCGCGAGGATTTCCTTCAGCAATTCCAGCTTTCTCACACAGAAATCCACCTCGGACTTCATCGTAGATTGCCTAGTTTCTACAGAAGAAAACAATAGAATATTTTACCACAGACAATATGTGCATGTGAAAACACAAACTTAATCTAGTATTGGTAAAACCATACTACATTATAATCATATAAATTTAATAAAGTTGGAACACAGCCTGAATATATAAAAAAATAACATTGTTATTTAAGATCATTTAAGATTAAGATCAAGCTGAACAAGCTTGGCAGGGATAATAAAGTAACGCTATACTGGGCACCAGGACACACTGGTATAGACGGAAACGAAGAAGCCGATCACCTAGCAAACAAGGGATCCAGTAGCCCCTTTATAGGTCCGGAACCCTTTTACGGTATGAGCGTGAACACCATCCGCAAAAGTTTAGATGAAGAAATAAGAGGAAAATGGAAGAAAACCTGGAAAGAACTTCCAGGGCTAAGGCAATCCAAAGTGATGCTGGGATCTTTTAACCAGAAGAGAACAAAAGCTTGCCCGAAACTGAGCAGGAACAAGCTCAGAATTATGACAGGAGCCCTGACGGGACACTGCAGACTTAGGAAACATCTCAAGGCCCTAGGCCTAGAGAAGGATGACGGATGCAGATTCTGTGGCTCAGCAGGGGAAACCCCCATACATCTGTTCAAAGACTGCGGAGCATTACTCCGTAAGAGACAGATGTACCTTGGGGCTCACTGCTTGAACACAGAGGAGCTGCAGGCCTTGAATCCCACCCAGATCCTGAAATTGCTAAAGGAATCAGGATTAGAGGAGGCGCTCTAAATGGGTAAGTACATCAACGCTTGGAGGAGGAGGGTGGGATACAATAGATCTATAAAGGTCGCAGTACAAGTCGTCACCACCATATCTACAATCTACAAGATCATGTCTTTCGATAACTTAAGTGAATGGCCATCTGCAGACGCGTTTCGAGATTTATCTCTCATCAGTGCAGCTTTGCTTTTATGCCCACGAAGGTGGACTGAAAGTTAGTAAATAACTTATATTTTGGTAGTCCTAAAAAAGAATCAATAATATTATAGAGCTTCGGAAAGGTTGAATATATTTATATATTCAGGCTGTGTTCCGACTTTATTAAGTTTACAAACTAAATCCAATTACAATTTATCAGGAAAAACTTTATGGCAGTGTTTTGCATTATCGTGCTAATGCGTAATCCCTCGATTTAAGGCCGTTTCTCATATACGCGACACTCAGCTACATGACGTAACGAGACAGCGGCTGCAAATAGTGATTACATTGTTTTAAATGGGCACGTGCTCACTATGGCTACGCGACAGCTACACGACGTGCTCATTTAAAACAATATAATCATTATTTGACAGGCGATGTCGCACGACGTCGCGTAGTTGTGTGTCGAGCATATGGGAATCGACCTTTATCCTGCAAATCCAACTTTGTACATGATAAAAAACAAACCAATTTAGACTTTATTTCACCAATTGTTGTTTTCTTTTACCTTTCTGGAGGAGGAGAAATTTTTCCCAGAGGGCCATGGGGCGCAGGGCCTCGGCCGGCGCCGCCGCTTCATTAATAAAAAGCGTCCGGACGGCCTGCAGATAGATGTTCTCGGTACGTTTCGTGAGATCCTCCAAATGTCTCGTGTAATCAGTCTGCAAGAAGAAGAAGAACGAGTTAGATAAATGGAGAGGGGGTTCGGGTGGACAAGACCGGATTCATCTTCAGACTCAACTAAATTATGTACAAGACAATTTTGAGTTCTTTGAGATAACTAAAGAAATGAAAAGTAGACAAGACAAGATCGATCATTGAGAACAGTAACAAGTAGACAAGACTAGATTGATCTGTAAGAAAATTAGCAAGATTGGGTTAATCTTTGAGGTTACTATACAGGCAGGATTACGAGATCTATGAGAACTTCAAATAGTTTAGATAAATTAGCTTAGATTGAAAACGTTAACTAGTTTAGATAGACAAGACAAGACAACCTGTGGTTATGTTAGCTTTACGTTAGGTTAGCTTATTAGATTTTTTCAGAAAACTCAAAAATTGAAACTAAACAAGACTAGATTAATTGTTGAGAAAAGCAACTAATTTAAGTAGACAATATTAGATTGATAATTAAGCAAAGTAACTAGTTTAAGCGATTTTGCCCCAGGGAGCGCGATCGCGCTGTTCGCGTAGAAGCGCTATTACGTCGATCGGCATTACACGCAGATAAATGAACGAAGCGCTATCGCACTGCATGGCACAAACCGACACGGACTTTTAAAAAAACCCTGGCACTAAAACGGTTAAATAGAGAAGACTAGTTTGATCCTTGAGAAAAGTAACTAATTTAAGTAGACAAGACTAGATTAATGTGGGAGAAAATTAAGTAGTTTAAGTAAACAAGATTAGATCTCTATATTCAATTTTGGAATTCTGAATCGTTTGGTGAGAACTAGAAGTCTCTGTGACAACTCGTTCTGAAATTAGATAATTAGGTAAATTAATCAAGTCATTGAAAAATTTAAAAATGTTTTTCCTGCTGGACTAATTCTCGATTTACGTAGAGACTAGCATACATTAATAATAATTCTTGTTCAATTGAAGATCAAAATCCAATTAGAATTTTATGTCCACGTGGCCCATTTCCCAAGGACAGAGGGACACATAAACTGGAGCGTTTGAATAATTTCTATTTGCTCGACAGAAATAAATTGTGAAACATTTTTATGTAAAAGCTCGCCTCTTACCTGGAACTCTCATTTATTCATAGTTACATTTATTTATCTCCTTTTTATCATTGTAGTCTGTTTAGTCTTGCCTGTTTAATCTGGTCTGTCTAGTCTAGTCTGTCTAGTTTCGCCAGTCTAGTCTTGTCTATCTAGTCTTATCTGTCTTGTCTGTCTAGTCTTGTCTGTCTTGTCTCGTCTGTCTAGTCTTGTCTGTCTAGTCTTGTCTGTCTAGTCTTGTCTGTCTAGTCTTGTCTGTCTACTCTTGTCTGTCTAGTCTCGCCTGTCTAGTCTCGTCTGTCTAGTCTCGTCTGTCTAGTCTCGTCTGCCTGTCTAGTCTCGCCTGTCTAGTCTCGCCGGTCTAGTCTCGCCGGTCTAGTCTCGCCAGTCTAGTCTCGCCTGTCTAGTCTCGCCTGTCTAGTCTCGCCTGTCTAGTCTCGCCTATCTAGTCTTGTCTATCAAGTCTTGTCTGTCTAGACTCGCCAGTCTAGTCTCGCCAGTCTAGTCTCGCCAGTCTAGTTTCAACAGTATGGGTTCAGAGGCGGCCGCACACGGTGAACGCAATGATGCGTGTGATAGATATAGCTAGGTTAGCCAATACGGGTCCATGGCGTACCCGTAGCTACTGCGTGCTTGTAACCCTGGACGTAAACAATGCTTTCAATTCGGTGCCATGCGGCGGAATCATGAAGGCTTTGGAACTGAAGGGAGTAGCTCCCTACCTTCGAAAGGTGGTGGGCAGCTACTTGAATGATAGGGAAATAGTGATTGTGGAAGGTAAAATCTTCAAAATGAGTGGACGTGTTCCACAGGGTTCGCTTCTTTAGCCGATACTGTGGAACATATTTTATGATGAGGTTTTGAGATTGAGGCTGCCAGACGGGGTTACACTCGTCGGATACGCTGATGACTTAGCGGTGGTCCCTGTCGCAAGAACGGAAGAAAGACTGAAAGCGATAATGAATGAGGTAATTAGAGGGATTGATCGGTGGATGGCGAAAAAGGGCTTGCTTTGGCTCCCAACAAAACCGAGGCGGCGCTGCTAATTGGGAGAAGAAAGCTGCGTGAACTACCCGTGCGAATGGGGACAGTTGACGTACCGGCTCGGGTTATCTGTAAGATATCTTGGGGTAGAGCTTCAGCGAAATCTCAGGGTATCCGATCAGGTCAACCCGGTGGTGAGCAAGGGTACAGCGTGTGTGAGAGCCCTTGGACGGCTGATGTCCAACATAGGTGGACAACATAGGTCCAAGAGGAGGGTTATAAATGCAGTCGTGCACTCCATTCTCCTGTATGGGGTGCCGGCATGGATAAATGCGTTCAGGATTGAATGTTATAGAGCGAGACTGATGAGAATGCAAAGGTGCATGCTGCTACGTGTGTGCAGAGTATACAGGACTGTTTCTGGCGATGCCGTGGCGGTCGTTGCTGGAGTTATCCAGTTCGACCTTCTGGCGCATGAAAGGGTGAGAGTTTGGGAAGGTAATGATGACCCTAGAACTGAAAGGAAAAAAACAATGCTTGTATGGCAAGAGCTATGGGAGGGGTCGGAAAAGGGAGCCTGGACCAGGCAACTGATTCCGATCATCGATGAATGGGTCAACCGTGGGCACGGGGAGTTATTACCTCACCCAGGCGCTTAAGGGACATGGGCGCTTTGGGTCTTACCTGGTGCGCATCGGGAAACTGGTTGAGGCGCATCGTAGGTGTTGTAGAGCGACTGAGGCCACAGCAGAGCATACCATCTTTGGGTGTATGAGATGGGAGAAAATGAGGAGCGCAGCAGAATGGAAGGTGGGAGAGAATGTAAATAAGGAGAGTATGGTGAGGATCATGCTCCGCAGTGGGTATGGGTGGGGCGTGCTGACTGGTATGATTGGATATATAATGAGGAGAAAGGAGAAGGATGAAAGAGATGACCGTAAGGCGGGACGAGGAGTTGCTACGCGCGAGCCGTGCGTGCCAACGCCGGGCCACCTTTAGTGCGAAGGGGGCGCACAAACTTATTGTCTCTGATGTGAGGGGGGCGATTAACGGCGCGCCCGGCACAACGAGTGAATGCGGACGAATGCTTTGGATATGAAAGGGGGAGGAACGTGTGTTATGATGAAGTTATGCCAAATTTTGCATTGCATCACGTTCTCTTCTGTTTTTACTGGGTGGTCTGAATGGTGGGGGCTTTTTAGTGGGTCGCCCCTTAAGGGGCAGCCCCACACTACCACTCGGCACGGGTAGGGTGGTTTCTGCAAATTTTCACCTCCAGCACGTAAAAAAAAGTCTCGCCTGCCTAGACTAGTCTTGCCTGTCTAGTCCAGCCTGTCCAGTCTCGCCTGTCCAGTCTTGTCTGTCTAGTATTGCCTGTCTAGTCTTGTCAGTCTAGTCTCGACAGTCTAGTCTCGCCTGTCTAGTCTCGCCTGTCTGTCTTAACGAATCTCAACTATATTTCGGGTTGTAAATAAAAATCTAAAAGGCACTTGAACACGTTCACATCCGTGTTTCCTCTAAACTCAAACCACTCTCTTCGAACTAGAGATGTATAAAATATATCGATATATCAAAATATCGATATTTTTTTTTAAATATATCGATATTTTCGCACGATATTTTTAACAGCGATATATCGATATATCGATACTAATTATGTTATTTTGTAAACGATATTTTTCTATAAATTTAGAGCTTAAAAATTATTTTGTTCTGATTGGTGATCGTATCACAATCGTATTACAATATTGTGAAGGTCCGTTCAAAACGCATCGGCAGGGGCATGCTAAGGCCTTTCAAAGACCCATCGGCGGCGGCATGTTTTTCAAAGCTTTGAAAGATGCCGAACGGCCTGTTATAGCGCTTAGATTTAAAAAAGTTTATTTTACATCCTCAAAGAATAGTTCTCGAGCTGTAGAGGAGCTTTCTGAGGAAATTCGTTTGGAACACCGGCGAAGAGGACAGATCTCACCAGAACCACAAAAACCACGAAATAACACATCAAATGATGCACGAAAATCAATTTGGTCTAGACATGATAGAATTGTATCCCAAAATACATCAAATATCGACATTCCTAGATCAGGTTCTGTCCGAAATGAATTTAAACAATATTTTGATCAACCAAATATACCAAGACATTCAGATCCGCTAAAATTTTGGTTTGAAGGTCGCCATTACACCCGTGTTGTCGGATATTGCACAAAAATATTTAATCCCTCCTGCGTCGTCTGTATCTTCCGAACGAATGGCTTCAACAATAAACATTGTATTACCAAATAATAGAAGTAGATTGTTAGCAGAACACATGAAATACCGTGTATTACTAAGATCATTGTCTGAAAAATATTGGTTTGAATAAATATATAAGATTTTGTAATCGTAATTTTTTAATCTTTTTTTGACGATAAACCTCAAACATATTTTCCGGTTAAAATTATTCAACAATCTGATAATAAATAGTGTTCTGGTAAAATTTCTAATTTAATTTTTAATTCCATAATATTGAATTAACAATCAAAAGATTTTTTAATATTTTATTCGGGATTAAAAACTTAAATAAATAAAACCTAAAATAAATAAAAACTTAAATAAATAAAACCTAAATAAATAAAATATATATTTTAGCAAAAACTCAAGTAATCAAAAAAGTTCAAATTAACACATTAAAAACAATGGGTTGTCTTTGTTGGGTTATTAAAAAAGGTCTATTTTTTCGAATTTAGAAAAATTGACCGATATATCGATATTTTTTTAAAATATATCAAAACGATATTTCGATAGTTTCTAAAAATATCGATATTAAAAATATCGATATATTTTAAAATATCAACATCCCCACTTCGAACTGGCTTATAACTATTTAAGTACGCTGCTATGTGAATTAACAAAACGGTTTCATATATTGCGTGGTAGTTGCCGGTGTGGCGGCATAAAGGGTGTGATATTTAAGGGCATCGGGATGCCGCCCCTGGGAAACGCGGTATTCGATTCGAGTATTATTTTCGAATTATTTTATAATTAAAACGCGGAATTATTTTCCCAACAACAACAAAAAAATCTATTTTCTCTTTTTACACCCTGTATATAAGTTCTCTCAATGTCTCTCAATCTCTCAATAAAAACATTTATACAATAAAAAAAATGTTTCCATAATAGATCCTTGAAGAATCTCTGTATAAAAAAAAAACTCACATAATGCCCCCCATAATGCCCCATTCACGATCAGTTAAACTGATCAGTTGAACTGACGTACATCCAAAAACTGAACGTGAGTGTGAAATCCTAACGTAAAATTTTGAACTGACGGCAACCCACGGATTTACCGGGCGCACCATAAATCCGCTTGCTTCAGTTCGTTTTCATCACGCCAAACTGACCGCGCATGCGCTCCGTCAGTCATAGTTTAACCGGCACGGCGTCCGGTCGTACAATAACTGAAGAATTTGTAGAAAATAGCTTGAAATATGTACATTCGTCCATTCTAAAATAGTTATGCCAGTCACTCGGTTTCAGTGACAACTCATTTAACAAATTAATATGAGATAACTGTTATTTCTTTTTTAACCATTTTTTAATTCCGTTTTTTTTTGTTGTTTTTTTATTGATTAAACTAATTGTCATATGTAAAATATCCTCTTCATAATCCGAATCATTTTTTTTAAGTTACGCGGGGAGAAATTTGCTAGCCAGATACAGCACGCGACAATCGAGAACTGAAGGCCGGTTTTAAACCAGTGAGTGGGGAAATCATTTTGAACTGATCAGTTTTAACTGATCAGTTCTAAACATCAGTTCAACTGATCAGTTCTAAACATCAGTTTAACTGATCAGTTTAAACTGATCGTGAATGGCGACCTTTAGTCTTCAATATAAATCCTTGAAGAACAACCACAGCAGCAATTGTAGAATTTGATTTTATTTATAATACAATGCCTTTATTATTAGTATTATGAAATTATGATTTAAAAACAATAATTTAGCAAACCATAAACAATCTAGACAAAAAGACAGCCAAACGAGTCCAAACTTGATAAACAAGGCAAGTGTAGGCAAATAAGAAAAGGCTATGTAAACAAGATAAGACTAGTCCAACCAGACAAGACTAAATGGAGTTTGAAATTCAAACAAAAACATTTACATAGATGAATAAGTGAAGATAGTTAAAAGTCTAGCCTAGATAGACAAGGCAATACTTGCCAATTAAAACAGATTAATTAATAGTATATTACGTAACGAGAGTTGTAAGATGCATATTACGCGAGTACGTAATTGCCTTACAACTCGAGTTATGTACTATACTTTATCTACGACCACACTAATTTGTTTCTGTTTAATAAGAAAAATATGTTTGAAATAACACATTTACTTCTTATTAGGTACATTATTTAACATTACAATAAACAAGCAGTTGTATTTTCATATATATCTGTTACTCGACATTATTTAAGTTGGAAGAAATGAAAAGAAATACATTCTTAATAGTTACATACCTTATTATTTAGTATTTATTTGGGTTAAACTGGAATAAGAGTAGTCATAGATATATGCAACCTAATGTACGCAATGTCAATTTCCGTTAGTTTCAATTGTGGCATGGGGAGTGGTGAACGTATGAGCACGTAATAGCAGCTCTTAACCAATCAACGAATCGCAAACCAAAAGGCACGTGAGTATTTATCAATCAATCATAACTTATCATTAATCGCGGACTGTTACATACGTGTTATGATGTATTTACATAGTCCAGGAACTGTACAATATTGGGCATTTACAATAGTGGTCGTAGATTACAAGACTAGTCTAAATGAATATCTGTGGCGTAGCGAAGGGGTTTCTCATGGCAAGGGGGTCTATCACACCCGCTCGTCGCTCGCAGAGGAGCGCCAAATGATCTCGAATACAAACAAGATTTTCCGGAAAATTCCATTTCAATTCGATTTCTGAGGAATAATCTCATACACCAAAAAGAACACATTAATAAATACATTATTGTATGTGAAGGATGCCATTATTATAATTGTCTGTAAAAGTCCAATGTAAATCAAATGGAGTTTCATTGTTAAACAATTTATGTTTGTTGTTACTTGGCAACAACTCGCGTCTATAGACAAAAAACATAGACGTATTGAAAATAAATTTTCTGACTTATATTAAAATTGAATTAATTTATCTTATTTTGAATCAAGAAGTCTAAATACATTCCATCATCAATTTGCCATCACTTGAAAATGACCTTTAAAAGTCCAAACTCGAGTCGTGATAAGTGTAGAAATTTATATAACTGTGAATAATAGTAGTATGTTATATAATATTTTTACATATTATAAGTGTGGTAAAAACATAATTTTTCAATTCAGAATAAGTATGGATTACCACGTAGTAACGGTCGCAACCATCCTATTCATATCCCAAAGAATCAAAGTTTCAAACTTAGAAGGTAGAAAATTCAAATAGAAAATGAAACTATACAAAAACGAAATTAAAATACAGGAACTGTGCTTTGACTATTGAACTAAAAGAGAAGAAGAAAATAAAACTGATACATATTGATATGAAATTAGCGTTTAGTGTGTTTAGTCTTCATCTATATAGAGTTTAAATAAATATAGAGAGATACACATTACAAAAAAAAACCGGCCAAGTGCGAGTTGTGACTCGCGCACCGAGGGTTCCGTACAAACTTGTAAGTAAGGTATCTTTAGGAGGACCTAACTGTATGCAACCCATATGCTTCTGAGTGCCTGAGAATACTACGCAACACATTAGTGTATTATCATAATTTTCTAATAGTGAATTCGCATTTTTTCTTGTAATTAAACTACATATTTACGGTTTTCAGTTTACATGTTATATTACATTTTTCGCTTTACATGTGCTGTAAGACACCGCTTCTTGCCAAATTTCATGATTCTAGGTCAACGGGAAGTACCATATAGGTTTTGATTCCCTTGTGAAATCGCAAAATATGCGACATAAACGGTCATATCTTTTGATCGCGTTGACTTACAAGTTGTTTTTTTTTGGATTTTTTCACAGCTGAAAGAGATCGCAGACCCGAGTATTTGATACAAATTTCAACTTGTTACCTCTACGCGTTCCTGAGAAAAATGGTCTTGACAGACAGACAGATGGACGGACGAACAGGCGGACAGACAGACAGACAGACGGACAACAAAGTGATCCTATAAAGGTTCCGTATTCAGTACGGAACCCTAAAAATCATATTTTTATATATGTTTTTAGATATTTTTAGATAAAAATAAATAAGAAAAAAAATACAAAACTTAAAATGAACTAAAATGAAATTAAAAATAAATAATTGCGTAAATAGGAAACTCCAATATTATTCTTACGTGTTAAAAAGTGTTATCTACCTACGACCACTATTGTAAATGCCCATTATTTTACAGTTCGTGGACTATGTACATACATCATAACACACACACGTATGTAACAGTCCGCGATTAATGATAAGTTATGATTGATAACACACACGTGCGTTTGGTTCACGATTCGTTGAGAGCTGCTACCAAATGCTCATACGTTCAGCGCCCCACGTGCCACAATTCAAACTAAAGGAAATTGACATTGCGTACATTGGGTTGTCTATATCTATGACCACTCTTATTCCAGTTTAACCCAAATAAGTACTAAATAATAAAGTATATAACCATTACGAATGTATTTCTTTTCATTTCTATCAAATTAAATAATGTCCAGTAACAGTTATATATGAAAATACAACTGTTTGTTTATTATAATGTTAAATAATGTAACCTAACCTAATA
Organism: Phosphuga atrata; assembly: GCA_944588485.1. Taxonomy (NCBI): domain Eukaryota; kingdom Metazoa; phylum Arthropoda; class Insecta; order Coleoptera; family Silphidae; genus Phosphuga; species Phosphuga atrata. Next base: position 7,126,764 of record OX155901.1, read on the forward strand.
AGAAATAAATTTGTTATATCAAACATATTTTTCTTATTAAACAGAAACAAATTAGTGTGGTCGTAGATAATGTATAGTACATAACTCGAGTTGTAAGGCAATTACGTACTGGCGGAGTTACGCACTCCCCGCAGCGCGGGTCGTGTGCAAGTGCTCATCCACAAGAGCGCGGTCACGAAATTTCAAACATATGGCTTATCAGAGACAATGGCTTATTATTCAAGTGTTCACGTACGAAACGCACGTGCGGTCTAAGTAGCGGGCAAGCTAGCGACTGGTGTTCGCGGCGCGCTAGCGATAATATCAAACGCGTGAAATGTTTGTGTGTGTTCACGTCGAACTAGCGGCGGAACGAGAGATTCACTAGCGACGTCAGGTAAGTTCAACCAGTATGAACTTATCGCTAGAAAAGATAGCATGTTTTCATCATGTCTTTCAATACAGAATAGTTTATTAATGCTGTTCAGGTTAGTATACTAACTAAAACTTAAACTTAGTTTAGTATACTAACCTAACCCAGCTAACTTAACCGCACCCGCCGCCGCGCCCGCGCGTTCCTAAGTGAACAAGCGTTAACTGTTCCGCTCGTAATATGCTTCTTACAACTCTCGTTACGTAATAAACTATTCAAACTTCAAATAACTTCTTTAGGCGCATATTTTTTCAATCGACAATCGAAACGACGTTGACTGACGGAAATCAGTCCCTCTTTAGCAGTTCCACTATGTTTAACATGTCTCAACATTGAAGTAAAACTACTTTAGGCGCGACGTTTCGCCTAAAGAAAATTAAAAACTAGATTTAAGTCTAGACAAGAACGAAATATTAATGAAATTGAAACATAAAGAGGAGAATTGATTTACAGAAAAATGAAATAACTGAAACCTTTTTTTTACGGAAATAACGTTAAGTAAAGTCTATATTCTGCTTACGTTTCCGTTTTTTGCCAATTTTAAATTTTGTAGCAATTGATCAATAGATGTTGCCTAAAACTATAATTATATTGCAAACTTTGAAAATTTAACAAAATTGAGGCCGATAGCCTTTTTGTAACTTTTTCATGTTGCAATAATATTATTATTATTATAACAAATTCGAATAACACCAGGGGTAATTAAACACAAAAATGAATTTAAAACCAAACCAATTGACCACAAATATTTTGATATTTGGTCCAAAGAAAAAAAAAGTACTTTTTAAATTAATTTTAAAATTATAAATTTTTTTTTAAATCACTTAAAAACGGGTGCCTTAAATAAACAATGTTTAAGTACATTTAAAAAGGAATTTTGTAAATATGTGGTTACAGCCTTTCGGTTTCAGCCTTGTGGTTACAGCCTTTATTTTTCTCAAAAAATACCTCTTTTCTCTCTCATCATTTTACTCAACACCTTGTATATAAGTATAATCTTTCAATAAAAACATATATACAAAAAAAAATCAACATAAAAGGCTACATTATAGATCCTTGAAGAATCCCATTAATAAATTAAAACAAGAAAACTTGACATAAAAGTTTCCATTATAGATCCTTGAAGAATCCCCGAAATAAAACAAATAACAATAAAAAAAACTTCACATACAAGTTTCCATTGTAGATCCTTGAGGAACCACCTTAGACAGCAATCTCATTTTAGATATGATAAAGGGTGACAAATTAAGAGTGTCCTGTTTTTACTCAATAAAAACAAAAAAGTGATGACTTATTTACAGAACGCCTTAGAAGAACACACAGAGCAATGGAAAGATCCATTCTTGGAATCGGCCTACGAGATAAAATACAGAAATTAGGAGGAAGAAAGTAAAAGACAGCATTGAGTGTGTAGTTGAACTTAACTGGCGTTGGGTTGGATGTGACATGTGGCACGGCAGGATACCAATAAGTAGACAATACGTAAAATGACTGGCACGATTAACAAAAAGGAATATCGGAATAACCCAAAAGAGATGGCTTGACGTCAAGCAGTTGTGGGCCGGAACCGGCACCGACTTGCCATGACAAAACATATATGAGATAAAACATATATGAGAAAAATAAAGGCTGTAACCACAAGGCTGAAACCGAAAGGCTGTAACCACATATTTACAAAATTCCTTTTTAAATGTTCTTAAACATTTGTTTATTTAAGGCACCCGTTTTTAAGTGATTTAAAAAAAATTTAATAATTTAAAAATTAATTTCTCAAAAGTATGACAAAATATGTTACAAAATATGTTACAATATGACAAAATTAAAGGCTTATATCCAGAAGTGAATGAACAAAGGCTGACGAAGAAGGATAAAAGAAATCCAACGTTGCCTAATCTTAAATCTAACACTAACCTGTTCGAACCCTCCTAGAAGATCCGTAGTGTCCATTGCTGACGTCACAGGCAGCACCCTTAAATCTCTTCCTGTTGCTTTAGCCAGAGTCCTCACCACACTGCTCTTGCCGCATCCTGCTCCACCAACCTGCAAAGAATATCGCAATTTCTTTGCAACCTTTCTACGCAATTTTGTGGAATCAACTTACCAAAATCGCCATCCAATTCAAATTCACGCAATACGCCAAACTTCGAAGAACCTCCAACTGTTTCCTCAAAACCAAACAATCCTTCCCGTCCGTGGGATCGCCTTGGATGGATCTCGCAATCTTAACATCCCCCAAAAACAAACTCTCCTTCGTGACGTACGGCACTGGATTGTTCCCACCGGTCTCAACTCCGAAGATCTCCACGAACAATTCCTCAATCTTCTTCTTATCCTCCACCGTTCTCATCCTATCGCAATAAACTAACTTAACCAAATTCTGCGGACAAATTCCACCCGCCGTCCACTTCTTGTGGTACAAAGCCGCCTCACACCAACGCGTCAAATCCCTCAGGTTGAACTCCCAGGGAGAACCTCTTAATCCAAACTGGTGCCTCTCAAGGCTCTCAGTCAGCGCGACGTTGAACTTGATCATTTTCCGGAGCGTATCCTCCGGGATTTCCGGGAACGAGGATTCGAGGATGCAGAAGAGATCCGCGTCGTCGAGGGCGCTCACGAACACCTCCGTGAAACGGTTGAGGAACGATTGGGGCAAACCTCGGCGGGAACCTCCCTGTTTCAAAGGATTCTGACAACCAAAAAATCTTGTTCCTAAACAACAAAATATATAAATCTCTAGACAAATGGTTTCTATTGACAAAATAGTTAGAAAATAGCAGTTGTACCTGGTTTGATGTAAAAGGTTTTGCCCAATTCGGGAATGAAAATTTCTCCTCGATGGTCGAGGCAGGCGTTCAGGCCTTCGAGGACGCTCTGGGACGCCAGGTTGAGCTCGTCCAGCAGGATCCAATCACCCTGTTTGAGGGCTTGCAAGAGCGGGCCGTCCCGCCACGAAAACTGTCCCGCCAGGCCGTCTTCCACCGGCAAATCTGCACCAAACAGATCCGAAATATCCTAAAGATACAAAAAAAAAAGAATATAATCGGTTTAGTCTTGACTATTTTACTAACTGTTTGGTCTGATAAGTTGACCCTGAAGACTTTGTGTTTGGTGGCTTTGGCCAAAGCTGTGACCAAGCTGGTTTTGCCAACGCCTGGACTTCCTTCCAACAGGATGGGTTTCTTGAGCTGCATGCTGCGAAGTAGTCGAAGCACGTTGAAGACCGTGGTGGGAGCCTTGAAGCAGAAGCCGTGCTCTTCGTGCGGCTCGTCGCCAAGCTCGATGAAGAACGGGGAGATTCCGAACGTCTTTCCGAACGTTTCCACGGCGAAGTTCGCGAAGTCCAACGAGATATCGGGGGATTTCGTTTGGTTCTTGATGAAATTTACACAGTTTTCTTGGAATAATTTCAAAGTTTTCTCACTAAAAACAGAATGAACATTTACAAAACAAAAGTTTTTAATTATAGATGAAAACAGTAGTCAAACTACTTAGTTTTCATTTAGCAAGTTGCTTCATAGTCCTAATTGTATTTTGGCAATATATACAATCAAAATTGCATTATTCCACAAAACGGAAGTCGTACAGAAATTACAACCGCAGTTTTGGATTCGCAAAGAAATTTTCTTGAAGGTATATCTACCAAATTTTTGAAAATTTGGTTGGTTCTTGGAGAAATTTATTTCAGAACTGTTGGAAAGCTCGAACACGAAAAATCTGGATTCAGGGAAAATTAGTTCAACTAAAATTGCAATATTTAGCCAACCGTAAGTCGCATAAAAGTTTCAATCGCAGTCTTGGCTGCGTTAACGATTTGCCTCGATCGGTCCCGGTCCATCATGCCCTCCTACCAGTCATATACCTGCATAGTCTGTAGATCTTTTAAAATGTTTGTCCTTCCATCTGATTCTCGGCCGCCCCAGCAGTCTCTTTCTTGCTGAGTTTCCTTCCCATACTATCTTGAACAGTCGGTTGTCAGGTGCTCTTTGGACATGTCCAGCCCATCGCAGACGCTGGGATTTTATTGATTTGACTATATCCGGCTCTTGGTAAAGGTCCTGGAGTTCTGCATTCGTCCTTATGCGATATTGCTCCGTGTTTGGAACTTTGACAGGGCAAAATATTCTTCTCAGGATCTTCCTTTCAGCCCGCTTTAGTAGAAGCTCATTGTGTTTCGTAAGGGTCCAGGCCTCACAGCCATAACAGATGATCGATTTGATTACAGTCTCAGCTTTGATACTATCGACACCGTTTTGGATTGCATGAGGGAAAGAAACACCTATTGCCACTGTGTATTCGTGTTTTAATCTCTTCGTTGCTGTCGTTGCCTGAGCATATCGTGGCTCCAAAGTACAGAAGGTAAACTGTCTGACACATTCGAAGTTATAGGTGTCCATCGTTATATTCTGACCGATTATGTCCCTGGTTGGTTGTCGGGTAATGTGCATGTATTTGGTTTTTTCCTCGTTGATGTTGATTTTCTTACATTCCTTCTCTATTTTCAGGAAGCTTTTCTGAACTTCGACAGTACTTCTTCCGACCTCGTCAATGTCGTCCGCGAAGGCCAGGATCATCTGTGGCCCTTGGTTAGTAAATTCCTCCGTGGTGATGTTTGTCTTCTTGATAGCCATATCTAGGACTATGTTAAAGAGTAGGGGCGACAGTCCATCTCACTGTCTCAATCCACTTATGACCGAAAATTCCTCTGTTATATGGTTTCCAACTTTAACGGGGCATCTGGTATTGTTTATACATAACTTCGTGAGAGTGATGATTTTCTGTGGTATAGGGGAGAGTGGGGCGGCTTCATACAGTTTTTATATTTCGCTTTGTGGAATGCTGTGTATTACGTATATCTCTTTCAATTTACAGTATATTGATAGTTGAACTATTTCATAATGTAGTAGAAGCATAATATTACTGAAAATCCACATGAGTGAATTTACATAATGCTTTAAAAAAAAAAAAAGGAAAATGTATGAATGTACCCCACTAATGGGATACATTCATACAACCGGAGGGGCACATTCATAGATGAATGGGCAGGTTACTACACACTTAAATTTATTCGTCTCTTTAATGTTTGTGCATTAAGTCCATATTTGGCTGCTGTTTTCTGAAAAGAGAGTTTGTGTTCCAAAAAATCAGATATAGATGACGATATTGCCTCTTCATTAACCTCCCTACTCCTCGTCCCCTTATTCTTATAATCTCTAACCATGATCGTACTGTGTAACAAAAAATGATAGGTATCATTAAATTGCGAAAAAACACAGAATTAGGGGCATATTAATACAGTATGAATGTGCCCCGTGTACTTGTGTATGAATCTACCCCATCACATGTAATTAATAAAAAAATATGCCAACAAAAAAACTGTCTTCATGTAGGATAATTTACAAATCAAATCAAAAGCTCTATGATATTATGATTAATATTACGTAACAGTGATTAATCCAAACAACATTAACTAGTCACAAAATACGTCCAAAGTAAGAATATGTATATATACTGTACTTAATGTATATACTGTACTTAAGCGAGGCAAAAACACGTTCCGTGTTGCACACAAGCGCTTTCCGCGGCGATTGATGCCGAACTTCACTAGTCAGTATACACACATAAAAGCTATGCACCAACCCTAACATCATTTTTTTGCTCCGTGCCTAACTTCAAATACGCTCAGTGTATGTAGGTGCCCCTTGTGTGAATCCGCCCCACTCTCCCCTACCTATATTTGCCATGGCTATCCAGACACTGTCGCGTATAATGGTGTCGTACGCTTGTCTGAAGTCCACGTGTTTCTCCAGTAGTTGTCGAATTGTGAATATCTGGTCGACTGTTGACCTCTTTGGTCTAAATCCACACTGATAGTCGCCAATTTGTTCCTCTGCATACGGTGATATGCGGCTCAATAACACATTGGAGAGTATCTTGTATGTTGCGTTCAGTAGGGATATTCCCCTGTAGTTGATACATTTCATGCGGCCTCCCTTCTTATGGATGGGGATGATAGTACCTTCGTTCCAATCGTCTGGCAAGGCTTCCCATTTCCATATGGCTAGTACTAGTTTATGTAGTTCTTTGTGGAGTTGTGTTCCTCCATATTTTAGGCATTCTGCTGGTATTGTGTCGCATCCAGGGGTTTTGTTATTTTTGAGTCTGTTGATTGCCACTATTATTTCTTGGAAGATTAGCTCCTCTACGTCTATTTCCGCTGTCTGGTACATTGTGGTCTCTGCATTTATGCCGTTATCTGCATTAAGAAGGTTGTTGAAATACTCTTTCTATGTTTTAAGTTTTCCCGATGTGTCGGTTATTAGTTCGTCCCCATCGCTTTTTAGGATACTGCTTGTTATGGGTTTATATATTTTCTTCATCCATAATATTTCTTAAAAGAATCTCCTACTATTGTTGCTTTTGGCATCCTCCTCTAGTTGCTGTAGTACTTTATTCTGGGTCGCTCTTTGCTTGTTCCTTATAAGTTTCCTTGCCTCCTTTCTGAATGTTTTAAATTTCTCTAAGTTGGCGTTATTACTGTCTTGTAACATGTGTAATCTGGCTTTATTTCTTGTGTTAGGGATTTGTTCGCATTCCGCATCATACCATTCTTTCTTCTTTGTCCTGCTTTTCTTTCCCAGTGCATTCATCGTGACCGCCACTATAGTTGATTTGAGGGTGCCCCAAGCTGTTTCTATGTCTTCTATTTCAGGGTGTTTTGTCCTATAGTCCATTTTTTTAAGAATGCAGTAACTAGAAACTTGATTTACACTACGACAAATGTTCAATCTAGTAGCAATATTTGGCGCTAAATTCAAATATAGTTACTTGAATATAAGAGAAAACAATTACTTGAATATAAAAGAAAAATACAGATTAAATACACCAAATGGCAACAATAGTAATAAAATACAAACAAATAAATGGAAAAAAACGCAAAAAAATCAAATGATACAAACAGATCAGATGACAATTGTGAATTGACATGGCAGCCATTGACAACTAACAGCTGAACATGCATTGGCGTACGAAAAAAATATACTTGCGAGTTAAATAATTGTTTTATCTTAAATTTAAAATTGAATATTAATTATATATAAAACATTATTGTATAATATAGAACTTATTAACCGTAGGATAATTTAACGTTCTATTATATTTAGAAATTATTCGTAGTATTGTATTCATTTAATTACATATCACCATACTCTATGCCAGTGACTGCAAATGTATGTGAAGTGAGAGAGATTGAGAAGTAAATATCGTCGGTGTGAACTTCTCCTCGATTTAAGCCAATCAGAGAACAAGATTAAATAAGCCCTATCTTCCCTGTACTGCATTCTTAAAAAAAATGAACTATAGTTGGTTTTCCATTTCGGTTTGGTATTTGGTTCGTATTTCAGCGTTTCCAAGTGTGCTTACTTCCCATCTTGCTGTATTTGTGGCTTGCTGTTCTTGATTCTATGCTCTTGATTCTCTGGCACATTTTTGTCTATACTAGGAAATGGTCGGAGTCCGTGTCTGCACCCCTTCGGCTTCTCACACCCATGACATTTTTGCATACCTAGCATTGACCAGCACATGGTCTATTTGGTTTCGTGTTCCGTGGTCATTCGACACCCACGTGTCTTTGTGTATGTTTATGTTTTCGAACATCGTTGATACAACCATTAGATTTGGTCGCTGCTAGTCCTGCCAATCGTTGGCCGTTGTCATTTGAAATATCGTGGAGGCTGTGGCTTCCGATGCAGCTTCTATACCCAATTTGGCGTTGCCCCCTAATCGTAGAAGGAATCTTTGTCAGTTTCATCTCTTTCTTCTGTCAGGGCATGGGCTGATGTTAATGAATAGTTTTGCCATTTTCCTTTCATCCTAAGATAGCAGATTGGCTCACTTATTGGCTTGAATGATATTATCTGTCCCACCAACTGCTCTCTTACTGCGAAGCCTATCCCGAATTCATGTTGGTTATCGCTATACAATATTACTGATTGACTGATATTGAGGTTCCCATTGTTGGGCCACCGGATTTCCTGTACTGCCGTGATGTCGATGTTATATTTCTCTATCTGTTCTATGGCTCTCTTTGCTGCCCCTGGTCTAAACCAGCTAAGCACCTTCCAGGTTCCAATAATCATATTCCTTGGTCGTTGCTTGAGTCGTCTCTGGATATCCGTCCTTTTCCGAGGCTGGTCGTCACGTTTCGTAACAATCTGTTTTTTACAAAGTAGGGTTGTTAGCCCTACGCCCTACAGTGACAGCTGGTGAGCTACTCAATCCACCCATCAGCTGCCCCAGGCGGACACGAAAAATCTGGATTGAAGGAAAATTAGATGAAACTAAAATTGCAATATTTAGCAAACCGGAAGTCGCATTAAATTTTCAATCGCAGTTTTGGATTCAGTAAGAAATTTCCTAAACGGTTTATCTGCGCAAATCTTTGCAAATCCCGTTTGGTTTTGCGAGAATTGTGCTGTAAACAGGTTAATAAAATTTACACGATTCCTCGTGGAGAAAAATTGCAAAAAAAAACGTTTTACATTCAAAATTACATTATTTCACAAACCGGAAGTAGTACAGAAATTACAACCACAGTTTTGGATTCGCAAAGAAATTTTCTTGAAGGCATATCTACCAAATTTTTGCAAATTTGGTTGGTTTTTGAGGAAATTTAATTCAAAACTATTGGAAGTTCGAAAACCAAATATCTGGATTAAAGGGAAATTAGATGAATCTAAAATTGCAATATTTAGCAAACCGGAAGACGCATAAAAATTTCAACCGCAGTTTTGGATTCAGTAAGAAATTTCCTAAACGGTTTATCTGCGAAACCTTTGCAAATCCCATTTGGTTTTGCGAGAATTGCGCTGTAAACAGGTTAATAAAATTTACACGATCCGTCGAAGAGAAAATTTGCAAAAAAAGTTTTACATTCAAAATTGTATTATATCACTAACCGAAAGTCGTACAGAAAATACAAGCAGTTGTGGATTCGCAAAGAAAGTTTCTTGAAGCTATATCTACATTTTTTTGTAAATTTGGTTGGTTCTTGGGGAAATTTATTTCAGAACTGTTGGAAGTTCGAACACGAAAAACCTGGATTGAAGGAAAATTAGATGAAACTAAAATTGCAATATTTAGCAAACCGGAAGTCGCATAAAAATTTCAATCGCAGTTTTGGATTCAGTAAGAAATTTCCCAAAGGTTTATCTGCGAAATCTTTGCAAATCTCATTTGGTTTTGCGAGAATTGCGCTGTAAACAGGTTAATAAAATTTACACGATTCCTTGTGGAGAAAATTTGCAAAAAAAAACGTTCTACATTCAAAATTGCATTATTTGATATACCGGAAGTCGTACAGAAACGACAACCGCAGTTTTGGATTCACAAAGAAATTTTCTTGAAGGTGTATCTACCAAATTGTTGCAAATTTGGTTGGTTCCTGGGGAAATTTATTTAAGAACTGTTGGAAGTTCGAACACGAAAAATCTGGATTGCAGGAAAATTAGATGAAACTTAAATTGCAATATTTAGCAAACCGGAAGTCGCATAAAAATTTCAATCGCAATTTTGGATTCAGTAAGAAATTTGCGAAACGGTTTATCTACGCAATTTTTGCAAATCTCATTTAATTTTGCGAGAATTACGCTGTAAACAGGTTAATAAAATTTACACGATTCAGAGTGGAGAAAATTTGCAAAAAAACGTTTTGCTATCAAAATTGCATTATTTCACAAACCACAAGTCGTACAGAAATTACAACCTCAGTTTTGGATTCGCAAAGAAATTTTCTTGAAGGTATATTTACCATTTTTTGCAAATTTAGTTGGTTCTTGAGGAAATTTTTTTCAAAACTGTTGGAAGTTCGAATACGAAAAATCTGGATTGAAGGAAAATTAAATAAAACTCTAATTGCAATATTTAGCAAACCGGAAGTAGCATACAAATTTAAATCGCAGTATTGGGTTCAGTAAGAAATTTCCTAAACGGTTTCTCTGCGAAATCTTGGCAAATCTCATTTGGTTTTCCGAGAATCGCACCGTAAACAGGTTAATAAAATTTACACGATTTATCGTGGAGAAAATTTGCAAAAAACGTTTTACATTCAAAATTGCATTATTTCCCAAACCGGAAGTCGTACAGAAATTACAAAAGTAGTACAGTAGTACAGTTTTGGATTCGCAAAGTAATTTTCTTAAAGGTATATTTACCAAATTCTTTTTTCGTTTATCTGCGAAATTTTTGCAAATCTCATTTGGTTTTCCGAGAATTGCGCTGTAAACAGGTTAATAAAGTTTACACGATTCCTCGTGGAGAAAATTTGCAAAAAAAACGTTTTACATTCAAAATTGCATTATTTCACAAACCGGAAGCCGTACAGAAATTAGATAAGATGAATGAAATACAAAACGTGAAGGTACTAAGAAGCGCCAATCTGGACTCAGACCACTACCTCTCAAAGATCAAAATAAGACTCCAGTCTAGAAACAGTAGATTACACAGAACCTCCAAAATGGTAAGATTTGACGTCGAGCGACTCAAGAACAGTCAAGAGCTAAGTCAGAGACTGAACAACACAGAACTAAACAACTGGGACTAACTGAAGGAGACTCTTGTCAAGGCGGTCAATGAACTCGCCCCTCTCGCTAGAAGAAGGAAGCATCCGTGGTGGACTGAAGACTGTAACAATGCAATAGCCCAAAGACAGATAGCCTGGGTGAAGTGGAATTCTAAAAAGACCAACGAAAATTGGCATAAATTTTTGGAACAAAGAAAGGTTACAGCCACGATAATTCGAGGAACCAAACAAACCTTCACACAAAACCAACTAACTCAAATCGAAGAGAGCTTTGCTAAGAATAAGTCCAGAGATTTCTTTGGAACCTTTAAGCAGGCACTCAGAAAATACGCTCCACCAAGCCTCCACTTCAGAGACTCACAAGGCAAACTGGCTTATAATGACAAGGACAACTGACACCTTTTGGCTCAGTACTTTGTGATTTGTGACCCACCCAGTGAAGACTTCGACTATAAACAAACCACACCAAACCTGGACTCGCTTCCCCCTTCATTGGAAGAAATTGGCCATATCATTCAACTTCTTAAGAATAATAAGGCAGCCAGAAAGGACTCTATCGTTGACAGAGCCTAACCGAGATCATCCAGGACATCTAGGAAACAGAGAAATTACAACCTGATTGGAAATCTGCTCTGATCCATCCGCTTCACAAAAAGGGAGATTTTACTGATCTAAACAACTACCGTGGAATTTCGCTCGTCCCGGTAACCATGCAAGATTCTCTCGAAGGCGTTACAAACAAGGACAGAAAATCAGCTGGATAGTCAATTGGCAGAATACCAGGGGGGTTCAGGAAGACCCGATCCTGTGTTGAACACATCCTCAATCTTAAAACTTAAAACTGTACTTGCATACTACAAGATGAGAAACTGCAAGGTGTTCGTCACCTTTATTGAGTTTAGGAAGGCCTACGACTCCATTGAAAGAGAAACGCTTAACAAAGTACTCCAGGAACTAGCACCAGACAACAAAACCTGCAGACTCATCCGAGAAACTTTGACCAACACCCATTAGAGTTAAATTTAGAGGTGAGATTTCAGAAAGCTTCGAAATAAAAACTGGAGTGATACAAGGAGATGGACTTTCCCCACTTCTCTTCAACTGTGTCCTTGAAAAAGTTATGAGAGAATGGCACAAGGAACTGAACAATTTGGGTGCTCAGAGTGTTATCTACCTGGGACGTAAAAACGATGGACTGGTTGTAGATTGCCTGGCCTTTGCAGATGACATGGCACTGTTTTCTAATTCCCTTGAGATGGTAACAATGCAGGTAAACTGCCACAGAAAGCAGGCTGCCAAAGTGGGTCTTCAAGTATCGCTGGAGTAAACAGAATACTTCACCAACATTAGAGAAGCAAACAGAGAGATGTTACTAGAACAGGGAAACATCAAGAGGAGTGAGAAATTTAAGTATCTTGGCGAATGGATTGAATCCAACTTATCAGAAAGAGCATCATTATCTGACAGAGTCAGCAAGTTAGAACTAGCCTATCGGCTGGCTAAGAACACTTACAATAAGAAATGCCTGTCACACAACCTGAAACTTAAGCACTACAGATCAGTCTTACGACCAGAAGCCCTGTATGCCATAGGGTGTCTTTCCTTGAACTGAAGGGGTCTAATAGAGAAATTGTAAATCAGAGAGAGAAGAATCCTCAGAAAGATGCAAGGCCCGGTAAAGGAAGATGGGGAATTCCGAAGGCAGCATAACTGTGAGCTCTATGAACATATTGAGATGCTCTCTGACTGTGCAAGGAAAAGAAGGGTAGCTTTCTATGGCCACGTTGCAAGATTGCCTCCAAACCGACTAACCAACCGTCTGTTCACCTTCTGGCAAAACTTCTGGCAAGCTTCGTACCACTTGGTTGACAGAGACCGAGAAGGATATTAAAGAACTGGGAATAACAGATCTCAAAAACAGAGAGTCTGTGAGACGCACCCTGAAGGAAGTCCGTGTATTTCAGGAAAAACCTCGAAGGAAAGGTACCCCCTGGATAGAAGAGAGAAAGGAGTTACACTAGCAGAAGATGCAACAACACTGGGCAAAGGTCAAAGCCCAACAGTTGAACAAGAGTGGTCCAAAGTAGGCCTATTCAAAAGAAGAAGAAGATAAGATGAATATAACATAATGATGTGTCCATTTTTTTGATATTAAAATGCCCAATTTAGGCCCGAGGGATCGGATTCGGTTGATTTGATTTTATCCAACCCTCGTAACAATTTTCAAATCTTACGGTCTTAATATATTTAATGCAGCCTTACTTTTCCATACTGGTAACCCCTGATCCAAAGCTGTCCAAAAACGTCAAGCAGGCTCCGTGCAAATAAGTAGTAGCCACTTCGATTTTCTCCGAACAAACATTGATAAACTCCACCCAAGTCAAAATATCGCGAATGCTGACGGTAAATCTAAAGAAACAAAAAATCAAACATTTTGCAAATCTTTTCGTGCATACTCGGACCTCTTCCCAATCTCCTGCAACTTGAACCAATCCACGAAATCGATGATGTTGTTGGCCAGGCCGTTCTTGCTCGGCAAATTGATTTTGGTGACGAGGTTCTGCTCGACGATATCGATGAGGTCCTGGCGATTGGTGCAGGGCTCGCACCAGATCTCCGTGAAACGGTTTCGCAACGCCGGCGACAGTTCCTTTTTGCCGAAATCTCCGCCTGGATTCATCGTTCCGATAAAACTGAATCTCTCATCCGCCTTAACTGTCTCCGAATCTTTACTGCTCGCCTTCTCAGCCAACAACAAACACCTTTCAGGTTCTAATATCAAACATAAATTATTCAATAATATTCAACAAACAACAAAAAGAAGAAAATTTATCTTTTACCTAGCAAGGAATTCAGTCGTTCTAAAACGCTGTCGTCGGCCAAAGAAATTTCATCCGCCAAAAATAGATTTCCATCTACCATGGCGTGGATCAAAGATCCGTCGACCCATTCAAACAATTTATTCAAATTTTCTTCCTGAAAAGGACAGCATCAAATTGAAAATCTGATTTAAAGATAGAATGTTCTATCTAGAATTTCGATTAATATTATTGTACCTTGGGGAACACCAATCATTCTACTTACAGTATGATCTCTGACCGGTCGAAGCCCGCCGATGAAATCTCCGCTTTCTATGTGCATGTGGCAATTGACCGTGACCAGTTGTTGCCCGTTAATTTCTGCAATTAATTTGCAAACGGTGGTTTTGCCGCCGCCGGTCTCGCCGACTAGCAAGATCGGCTCCTTGAACTCGATTCCTTTAAAGACCAAGACAGCCAACTGCCTCATGTTGTAAGTCCACACGATGGTTTGCGATTTGTGCGTGTAGATTTTCTCCAATATTGATTTAGTCACCGAGGAAGTCTTCTCCGAAACTAAAACAAATTATAGTAACAATGTTTGAAAAACTTTCGTTAAAATTGTTACGTGTGAATAAATTGTCGGGGACGACGTGTCGCTTGATGTGTTTGGCAATGACTTGGGCGATTTCCTCGCGTTCTTCGTGTTTGCGGACGCGGCCGGCTAGCAGCAGATAGCCTTCGTCCGCGATGTGCTGGTCCCAATCGTACAACTCGTTGATGTTGCTGGCCAGACGGTATCTTTCGCCCCATCTGAACAAATCTCGCAACGTTATGAAACCGTGTTTCCCTGCAAAAGCTGCCGATCCTCGTCTCCTCGTCTAAAAACAAATGAATACATAACCAATTAATCAAAATATTGAAATGAAACTAATATATTACCTGCAAATCTTTCATAACATTGATCATCTTCTTGGCATAAGACGGTGCCATGTGACAGCGCTTGTGCAAGATAAACTCGAGTTCGTCGTGTGGAATCTCGTTGAAGTGCAACTCGACGAATCGGTTTCTGAACGCTCGCGATAACATTTTGCGACCGCTGTAAGTGCCTGGAGGATTCTGCGTGGCGAACAGCATGAAGTCCGGATGCGCTTTCACGACCTCCTGCGTTTCCGGTATATAAAGCTCGCGATTGTCGTCCAGCACGCGATTTAACGCCTCCAGGACGTCGCTCGGAGCAAGATTCAACTCATCCAGAATTATCCAGTGTCCCTTCCGCATCGCCTCCACCAAACATCCTAAACAAAACAAACATAATCCAATCAAAATTCAAAAATAACTTCGAAATTCATTAGTATACCTTCTTGAAACTCCAGTTTTCCTTCCTCGTTGGCTATGTAAGACCCAATATACTCCTGAAGATCAGTGTGCTCGTGATTGTTAATCCTAACGCACTTGTAACCTGAAGCTTTAGCCAAATACGTTATCAAACTTGTTTTTCCAACGGATGTTTCTCCCTTAAAATTAAAACAAGATTTTTAGGCTGGACCAAAAAAATTCACGCTAGCGAAGTATAGTTGACTTAATCTTAAGTGATTTACTTGTAATAAAACTGGGAGTCTTCCGATTGAAACAATGCGCACTAAGTCCTTAAGATTGTTCTTGACCGACTCAGTCAAAATGTAATCCTCAGCCACGATTGGTTCAAGCTCGCCCTTGCTTATCCAATAGCCTTCGAACTGCAACTGCGCGCGTCCTTTCGGCTCAGGGATTGGTTGTTTCAAGATCGACTTCAGCTGCTTCTCACCCCCAATAATATATCTAGAAATTAATTCTTGACATTATTTTTAATAATAAATTGTAAATATTCTTACTTAACAATCATTTCTTCGACCAGTTTGTAAGAAGTCGCGTCTAATTGCGTTAGGAAACTCAAACAGAACGCCTCGTATAGACTCCTGTGGAACGAGCCGCAAGGATTTTTCCCAGCTACAACTAAAGCTCTGCATAAGGATCTTAAAGAGAAATGCGGGCGATGTCCCAAGCCGTCGGACAACGAGCCCAAGCATTCCTTCCTAACGTTCAGATAGAATTTAACGATGTTCTCCAGTTTCTCTTGCGATAAACTTTGGGCGTTGAGGTAGTCGTTGACCAGGAGGGTCAAATCTACTTTGTCGGTCAACTCGTCGACGAAGAACTCGGTGAAACGGTTACGTAGCCCTGTGGGCAAATCCTTCTTGCCGTAATCCGTCGATGGATTCATACAGGCGAACAGTGTGAAGTTCTTGTGTCTTTTTAGCGGGGTCGTTTCGCCTCCTTCTAGCAAGTTCAAAGAAGATTTCGGCCCTTCCAACAAACCAGACAGCGTTTCCAACGTTTCGGCGTTTGCCAAATTGATTTCGTCCAGCAAAACCCAATGCCCTTGAACGATAGCCTTGACGAGACTGCCTTGGATGAAAGCGAAAGGCAACGAGTTTTTATGTTTAATTTGCAAAGCAGTTTTGGTCAATTTCTCGGATAATTTGCTCCATCTAGTCACGAAATCTGAATCTTTAGGTGACTTAACTTCTTTTTGGTTTAATCTAACCAAAGCAGCTTGTTGCGACTTTTGCATGAGTTTGATTAAATGCGACCAGAGTTGTTCGTTGAAGCAATAATTTATGTTGGTCAAAAATTTCTTGTTAGCTTCAACGTTGAAGAACTCTTTGAATAACTTCTCGAATTGGTTCTTGATTGGAGCGATGATGAATTTAAAGTCCACCGGTTTATACCCTCCCAGCAAATCAGCGCTGTCGGACTGCTGGTTCATATTGATAACAATAAGTTTTTGTCCGATGGTGTGGGCCAAATACTGCACGCAGCTAGTTTTTCCAGTTCCTGTCTCACCGACCAACAAAACGGGTTCGTTAAACTCCACACAAATCATAACCCGTTCCAGCAAGCAACGGAAATTCCTAGTGAAACTGCAATGCAAGACTTTCTCGTAATTCTTAACCCTCGGAATCGCAACTCTCCCGACTACCAGAGCCTTTTCTTCCAGCCTTAAACTAGGTTTGAAGACCTTCAAAAAATATCCGCATTTCTCCTCTACGACGCCCAAAACAGCGCATATCTTCTCCCCCAGCGACATCCTCTCCCCAAAATTCGCAAACGAACAACAAAAGATATCAATAGCGTCTTGCAAAACCTTCAATTGGCTCTCCTGCGAACTTATCTCGAATCCTTTTTCCGCCCTCTGCGTCCACTTAAACAAATCCCGCGTGGAAATTAAACGGGAATTCTTGACTTCTTCCTGCGAGAATATTATAAAGACTTGGAGGATTCTTGTGGCGATCGTCGTAAGCTCAGGATGTTTTTCCTTGATGATTTCGATTAATTCTTCGTGACTCAACGAGTCCAGTTTAATAGTTAGAACGTGTTTTTCTAGTAACGACGTCGAGTTTGAGTGCTTCTTGTGTAGTCCAGATGGCGTAGATAACAATCTGAAAATTAATAAACTTGTAATTAGTAATGAAGAGGATGGCTATTTTCAAGTCAAGTTCATTTCACGACACGACTGGAGATCGACAATACTAAACAGACAAGACTAGACAGACAAGACTTGAAGCTAGAGCAACTAAATGTTCATCATGTATGCAGTTAATCCAATTATTAAGCTAATTACCTTTGAGTTAAAAACAGTTGAAATCCGGGCGTGATGTACATGTTATCGTGATATCCAGGCACGGTCAAATATCCGTTTTCAATTAGTCCACATAGCACGGATGCTATATCTACACTAGCACTGTCTATATCTTCTAACAACAGCCATGAACCATCCAAAACAGCCTAAATGTAAATAATAGGATTAAAGGTCGATTCCATTATGCGCGACACTCAGCTACGCGACGTCGGTCGATATCGCCTGTCAAATAATAACTACATTGTTTTAAATGGGCACGTAGCGTAGCCATAGTGAGAACGTGGCCATTTAAAACTATGTAATCATTATTTGACAGGCGATGTCGCGTGACGTCGCGTAGCTGAGTGTCGCGTATATGAGAATCGGTCTTCATAGTTATAGTCTAGATTATATAAACTAGAATTTGATGATTAGTTGGAAGTTAAAGACTTAGAGTAATTGGCTAGATTAGAACTAAACAAACTCGAAACAATTATAATACTTTTCCACAAATTCATCTAATTATAATTAGTCCTACTTGTGTTAAGACTCCGGGTTGCCAGATGAATTCTCCGGGCACGTCGGTGCACTTATACGTCCCCAGCAGCATTTTACTGTCGGTCTGATCCCCCAGTTGGACCTTGATGAAAGATTTCCCGACTTTTCTGCCGGTTTTCTCCGCTAAAAACTCCACCAGACAAGTTTTCCCTGAGCCGACAGCCCCCAAAAGACTGACAGCTTTATTAGCAGCCACGGCTAAGGCAATCCTCCTCAAATTTCGTTGAGTCGAAACGACGTTCACTAGCTTGTTGGTTTGAGGGGCTTGGGAGATCAAAGGGAGGTAAATTCCATTGATGGAAATTACGTTTTTAGAGGTGGTAATTGCGGTTGAGGAGTCCGAGGGGAAGATGCGTATGTCGGATGTTTTCAGGTTTTGGAGGATGAGTTGGTTTGAGGCGAGGAGTTTGTTCAGTTCGTGTTCGGACATTTTGGTCAAAAGTGCCAAGGTGAGTTTGGCGTAGTAGGCGGTGGATGGATGGTTGAGGTATTTCCTGAGGAAATCGGACCAGTTCCAGCGGTTCTGGAAATGCTGAGGTTTGAATTTGAGGAATTTATAACAAGCCTCCACTAGATCTGGCTCTGAGACTTCGAAATTTCGTTTTTTCTTCTTCGGTAAATTCACTTCGTCGTCTTCGAACGGCGCCGGCCAATTCTCAAAATACCTCAAAACAAAACTAAAACAACAAAAATATTATTATCTTCAATTATTGCAATTATTGTCTTCATTTCTTGTACCTTTCCGAGTCGGGATGGAATTCGATGGCTTTGGATAGGGCGATGGCATTGCGTTTGGCAATTGTTTTGTCTGGTGAGGGTTTTTGGAAATTGAGGGCCAAATATAAAATTTTCAGGAAATCTTGGCGGAAATTCTCGATGATTTGCAGTGTGTGCTGTGGATTGAGGAAGTGGTCGGACATTGCGGTGAAAATCGCGTTTTCCTCCTTTTCCGTTAAATTCTGTAACAAAGAATATTCGGCTTTATTACGGCAACTCAACATTCTACAAGATTTATTTACAACATTTTTGCAAATTATGCGTAAATTTTGAGTTAGAGGTTATTAAAATCAACGATGTTTTAGCATGAAAACTGCCTTTGGATTTTTCAAAAATTTTGTAGAGAAATTTTAAAAATAAACTAATTATGAAAATTTCTAATACAAAATTTAATTTATTTATTTAACCAGAATAAGATTATACAGTTATTTACATAGACCGTATCCCATAGAGGTAAACTAGTTACCTGTACATGAGCTGGTTGGTTTTTACAAAAGAAACTTATTATAAACTTATTATAAACTTATAATGACTAATTATAGACTATGACCAGAATGAAATAAACCCAAACATTTACATATATACATTTAAAAAGAATTTTTTTATTTATACTCCAGTTATTAGCTAGTTTATAAGTTTTTTCCTTATTAATTTTTTATTAACATTTAGAGCTTTCAGATTGTCTGGTAGCATATTAAAGTTTTTTATTGCTACAATATGAGAGTTTTTGAATGCAATACTTTTATTGATTTTCGGTAAAATTATTGCCTTATTTCTAGTTTTACCTTGGTAATCATTAAATGACTTTTTACAATTTTCATAGTGAAAACATAGGGAGTCAATTATGAAAGTTTCTTTACTATTCAAAAGGTAATTGTTCGTTTGTTCTGTTATTATATTAATGAGTTTATTTTGTGTACTAGCATCCTCCCCATGCAATTATCCCATAATATATCCCATACTTTCAAATAGTGTATGATAGATTATTTTAAGTGAATTTTTGTTTACACTCCTTTTCAATTTATAGAAGATAAATAGGAAAAATTTAGTTTTATTTATTAAATCTTTTATATCGTCACGGAAACCGCAATATGTCGTATGTCACAAAAATTGATTTTTTTTTTATTGCTTCAATAGGGCCAACTTGTTGAGCAGCACAACATACAATAGGTCCTATGTCAGTAAACCAATCAGAACTTGAGTATCCCCACCTTGCAATAAGTTGATCTAACATCAGCTTGATATTTGGTCACGACAAATAGATATTTGGTTTTTGGACATACGACATATTGCGGTTTCCAGGACGATATGCTGGTCCCATCTCATATTTACAACTGTTAACTCTTTTTATTTTCTGATTATAAATAAAAATTTCCAAATTTGCTGGAATACTATCGCTATAAGAACCAAAAGTTATAAATGTAGTTTTATCTATATTTATTGACAGATAATTATCAAAGAACCATTTCCCTAATTTATCTAAATAACCGTTAATTTTGTGTTGAACGTCAGGCCATGAATTACCAATGCACTTTACAACAGTGTCGTCAGCATAAGCAGCTATTGAGTTTGCTTCTAAAATTTTAAAAATATCATTTAAATATAGAATGAACAGTAATGGACCTAGGATTGTTCCCTGCGGAACACCAATTTTTACCTTTCTTTTCATACTCTTAATTTTATTAATTCTTACAACCTGTAGTCTATTGGTTAAATAATTTTCAAATAAATCAGAAGCAACACCTCTAATTCCGTACTTATACAATTTCCGTATTAATATTTTATGGTCCACCGTGTCAAAGGCCTTAGCTAAGTCTAAAAAAGCGACTACTGTAGGGTTGTTCTTATCCATATTCGTATAAATAAACTCCGAAATAGATGCAAGAGCATCCTTTGTGCCCCTGTTTTTGAGAAAACCAAATTGTTCCTGTGCAATGATTTTATATTTAGTAATAAAATCATAGAGCCTTTTATAAATGATTTTTTCGAAAACTTTCGCGATGTTAGATATAAGGGAGATAGGACGATAGTTTGTTGCCTGATGTCTATCACCCGTTTTAAAAATTGGAATGATTTCCGCACATTTTAATGCATTAGGCCAGATACCCCTTAACATACAGTTATTAAATATATGCTCAAGCGGTTTACTAATATAATGATTAATAACTTTGAGTGTTTTAGAATTTATGCCATCTGTCCCTCCTGCTTTGTCTTTTAGGTTTGTTATAATTTCTTCTATTTCACTACAATTTGTTGGATTTAAGAAAATATAGTTAGAATTTTGATTTATGTTGATATTACTTTGACTATAATTTTTGTTTCCTATTTTTTCAGCGAGCTTTACCCTAATATTGCTGAAAAAATCTACAAATTCATCAGCAATTTTTTGTGGATCAATGATCTTTTGATGTTCTTTATTTAAATAATCAATATTTTCATTAAATTTTATTTTTTTTCCAAGCTTTTCATTGATAAATTGCCACATTTTTTTACTATCGGTACATTTATAATTAAATTCCCTACTGTTATGGTTATATTTTGCTATTTTTATTAATTTATCTAACTTTTTACGATAGTTATAATTTAATTTTAATTTAATATTAGTTATATTTTGCTTCCATTTATTATAAAGTTTTTCTTTAGTGTGACAAGATTTTATGATACCAGAGGTAATCCAATTTTTACGCGGCTTTTGCTTTTTATAGATACTAGATTTTACAGTGGTTTTTACAGTGGTTTTTTTAATTAATATTTGTATTTTATCAATTAGTAGATATGTAGTAGTAGATATTAGTAGATTAGTAGATATGTTTTACAACATTTTTTTAAAACATTTTTCAAAATTTTGAGTTACAGCTGTTGAGAAATCAATAAATTTTAAACTTAACCCTTTCGCTGCAAATTACTTTTTTTGAACTGATGTGATTGTGTGCTCAATATCCTGAACATTACATTATAGTCCGTGCGGAATACTTTTATAAATTTTCAAAAACCAGAATCTCTATTCGAAGCAAATTTTGTTTTTTTTTTTAAACAAACTTTGCAAAATTCTTTTGTTTTGTGTCAAAATTGGCCAAAAACGTCAAAATAATTTGCAAAAAATACCAGATTTTCAAAAATCTAAATCTCTATTCAAAGCAAATTCTGTTTTTTTTGTTTTAAGTGGGCACACTTTGCAAAATTCTTTTGTTTTATGTCAAAATTGAACGAAAACGACAAAATAATTTGCGAAAATTGTCAAATTTTCAAAAACCAAAATCTCTCTTCGAAGCAAATTTTGTTTTTTTTGTTGATTTGAGAGATCAAACTTTGCAAAATTCTGAATTGGTAAAACCATACAACATTATAGATAATCAGATAAACTTAATAAAGACGGAACAAAGCTTGAATATATAAATATACTCAACCTTTCCGGAACTCTATAATACTAATGGGTCTTTTTAGGACTACCAAAAACAAATCTCGTATGAAATTTGTCAGTTATTCTATAGCTTTCAGTCCACTTTCAGTCCACCATTTTTATGGTTTTTGTTGAGTGCCACGAAGGTATTATAGAGTTCCGGAAAGGTTGAGTATATTTATATATTCAAGCTTTGTTCTGTCTTTATTAAGTTTATCTGATTATCTATAATGTTGTATGGTTTTACCAATTCAAAATTTATCATTTATATCAATAACCTGCTAAGTTCATGTCTCTCTCACAAAATGTCAAAATTAAAAACATCTAACCCTAATCAACACATGGGTTTTCAAGTGAGTGATTTACAAAATATTGTTCATGGAAGCAAAGCTGTGCTGATGAGAGATAAATCTCGAAACGCGTCCACAGATGGCTATCCACTCAAGGTATCGGAAAGACATGATCTTAAAAATCAATGTTATTTTTATGGTTTTTGTTGAGTGCCACGAAGGTGGACTGAAAGCTATAGAATAACTGACAAATTTCATACGAGATTTGTTTTTGGTAGTCCTAAAAAGACTCATTAGTATTATAGAGTTCCGGAAAGGTTGAGTATATTTATATATTCAAGCTTTGTTCCGTCTTTATTAAGTTTATTTGCAAAATTCAATTGTTTTATGTCAAAATTGAACGAAAGTGTCAAAATAATTGGCTAATATTGCCAAATTAAAAAAAAAAACAAAGTCTTTATACGAAACAAAATTTGTTTTATTTTTGTTAATTTGAATGAACAAACCTTGCAAAATTCTTTTGTTTTGTGTCAAAATTGAACGAAAACGTCAAAAAAAAATTGCAAAAATTGCCAAATTTTCAAAAATCTAAATCTCTATTCAAAGCAAATTTTGTTTTGTTGATTTGAGTGGACAAACTTTGCGAAATTCATTTGTTTTATGTCAAAATTGGACGAAAATGTCAAAATAATTGGCAAATATAGCAAAATTTTTAAAAACCAAAATCTTTATACGAAACAAAATTTGTTTTTTTGTTAATTTAAATGAACAAACCTTGCACAATTCTTTTGTTTTGTGTCAAAATTGGACGAAAACGTCAAAATAATTTGAAAATTGCCAAATTTAGTAATAACCAAACTCTCTATTAGAAGCAAAGACTATAATATATAGTTTCAACTACAAGAAGAGATTTTTTCACCTCGGATCCACATTTCATCTTCAAATTCATGTTGAAACAACTTCATGTTGCGACAACTTCATGTTGAAACCACTTCCTGTTGTGATAACTTCATGTTGAAACCACTTCACGTTGCGACAACTTGATGTTGCGGCTTCGTATTGCGATAACTTCAAGTTGCAACAACTTCATTTTGAACTTGAATTAGATTTCTCGATTCAATATAGGACAAAGTGGCAAGGACCGTAGGTTTAACTCTGGTTAGGTTAGAGTTGTTGGGGTTTATTATCATTTTAAAGAATTTTTATATACCCCCTTCAAATTTATTTTCCCTACGCCTTTGTGTTTTGCCCCCTATGCGCATGCGCAAAATGCGTACGGTGGGTTGCCTATACATGTCATTTCAAGTGATTGGTTATAGCACATTTTAACCAATAAGCCCTATCTTCCCTGTACTGCATTCTTTAAAAAAATGGACTATAGTACAGATCCATTTCCACAACAAATCCCCCAAATTTTAACCAATAACGAAATCTCCCTTTAAAAATTTGATCTCTGTACAACTTCCATTCTAAAAAATTCCTCCAAGGGTCCATTCCATGTCAATTCAACACGGAGAAATATCATTTTTATGCTTACCATCTCCAATTTCTTGAAATTTGGCACATGTGTATTACTGGTATTGACTTGGAAAAATATGAAATGTTACTGTGATGCGTCAACTCGATTTTGAATTATAGTGCTGTAAAGATCTCATAAATGTGTGTAAAAACACAACCCAACACCAATTATTTGAAACGCTGTAGCAGTCTTTTTAATCGAGCTAGACATCTGGAATTGGTGCCATTTACAGCATTTTTCACGCCCTTTTCTATGATATACAACACTATATAGGTTAATTTTAAAAAAAAATCACAAAACCTAATTTAAAGTTTTATTTTATTTATTTTTAGAAAGTACATATTTTAAAATTTTCAAATTAATTCCATGAATAATTAGTATTATTGCAAATCACAAGACAAAATATAAATTTGGGCAATGGCTTCATTGTAATTATTTATATTGTTTATGTGTATTGTTTCACCAATAAGTTAGGATAGGTTTCAATATGGAAACTGATACATTGAGAATTGAGTGTTGTAATCACAGCCACGGATGTATGAAGGAAATTACTATATTAAAAAATGCGCAGGTCCTAAGTGACAAAAATGTTAACTATCATCATTCTCACTTGGAAACATTCTCGGACAATGACGCAGACTTTATAACAGACAACAGGGTATCAGGTTACATCACTGTTCTCTATGAAAGAAACTGGTGGCTTAGATATGTTATACAGAATAATGAAGAACATAACTTTTCTTCATCCAGCTAGACCCTACATCAGGGATGGCGAACCTATGTCCCGCGGGTCAGATACTGACCCACACAGGCTTTTTAAGTGACCCTGGCATTGATTTTCTAACATATATTATTTTCTTATCAAAGTTTCTCAACCACAAAGGTATGAATATTAAATATATCAAAAATAAATTTCTGCTCAAATTATTGTAATTTAAATATGTTGTATGTGAAGGACCATTATTATAATCGTGTATAAAAGTATAAAAATCGTGCGCAAAAGTTCAATGTAAATCAAATGAAGTTTAATTATTAAATGATTTATGTTTGTTAGTACTATGGTAACAACTCGCATCACTAAACAAAAAACATAGACGTGGTGAAAATTTTCTGACTTGATTTTAAGTCTCTTTAAGTCTTCTTTTTAAGGAAACACTATTTGGTCGATGTAATCTGGGTAAACGTAGATTTAATCTGGATTAGATTAAGTTATGTTAGCGCCAGACAAATCCAGACTGAGGGGGCCAGTCTGGATTTGTCTGGCGCTAACATAACTTAATCTAATCCAGATTAAATCTACGTTTACCCAGATTACATCGACCAAATAGTGTTTCCGTCACTGTGCGTTTATACTAGTTAGCAACTTTTGCCACGGGGGCGCTGAACGTTCTAAGAAATATTGGTTCTGTTCAATGTCTTAAGCAGAATATTCCACATCCTTTAATTGGATTTCATTGTATAATACATCAAGAATTTTCATTTTTCATCATTCATTTTGAATGACTTTTTCAATAATACGACACCAAAGAAGTAAATTCTTATAAAGTATTAGAGTTTTGTCCAAAGAGTTTTTGACTAGCTTGTTTACTTCTCCTAATATCATTCCTTAAAGTTGACTTGGCCTAAATTGAACCTTCACCCGTTTTTTTGCAATTTTTTGCATAAAAAAACAAAATTGCAAAAAAATTGGTTAAAACAACTTTTATTGAAAATTAAATTCTCTATTACTCCTATTTAAAACACTTTTGTCTATTTCATCTAGGTTCTGAGTAATAACCTGTCAAATATCAGCTTTTTTTCAAAATAACCTGCTATTAAACCTGTGAAGTAAATATCAATTTCTTATAACACCATGCGAAATTTTTGCAAATTTTAAAAAGATTCTTAGACAACATTAAATTTGCAACAAGTTTTGTCTAAAACGGTTCTATAAATTCTTTACTTTATTGTGTGTCAGTCTGTCCGTCTGTCCCTATATGTGGCTGCTTGTGGAATTGTAGCTCCTAAACAAATGGACCGATTTTCATGCGTTTTTTTTTTTATTTGAAAGCTGACGTGAGCGGTTCTTAACTATAATTTATGAAGATCTGTTCATGCGCATGATAATCATCCGTTCATTTCCTTCTTGACAAAATTAATCTGCAACCAATTTGACACAAGTGTTTGTCTAGTTCAGGGGTCTCCAAACTACGGCCCGAGGGCCACATCCGGCCCGCGGAAAGATTTTGTCCGGCCCGCGGAGACCTAGCATACTTGAAAAGTCCTTTTAGAAAACATATTTTTTATAGCAAATTAAATTTAGTTTACTGAAGTATTCTAATTTTATATTGAATAATTATTAATATGACATCTACATTGAAATGGTCATGGGCTAACTACTAATAACATTGTTGTAGGCTTATTGTTATTGTTTTTGTGATAAGTTGGATAAAGAAACACAGAATTGTAATGAGTAAAGACATGTATAATATGCAGAAAATTTAACTTCAGTATATAATAACTAACAAATTATTGAAATGAATCCAACTAACATTTTATACATTTTAAATAAAAACATAACTTATAACAAGCATAATGACATATGAAATACTAATGAGATTTATGTAATTGAGATTTTCCACTGACAATAGTTTGTAGTTGTGGACTAATTTTACTTATACCAATTATTAAAAGAGATTTAAGATGCTCATCAGTTAATTTAGATCTGTAAACATTTTTTGTGTACTTCATTTTGGAGAAGGTCTTCTCACACAAATAAGTAGTACCAACAACAACAGAAAACAGCCCACAAGCAAATTTATGCAAATTATCAAATTGTGTCAGTGGAAGAATCTTATAAAATTCCAACAAAGATGAGTTTTGATATTTGTTCTTAATTATATCACTGCACTGTAGATCAATCATTTCCATTTGAAGTTCCGGGGCTAGGGTTTCAATGTCAGTATCAAAAGGATTCTGAAAAATATTAATTTGATTCGCAATGGCATCAAAGTCCGAGAAACGAGTATCAAAATTTATTTTCAAAGCACTCAAAGTTTCGATTGCAAAATCGATAGGAAACTCAGTCTCAGTGGTGTGGCTGAATATTTCACATGTTTTAAAATGTGAAAAACATTTATTTCGTAGTTGTGATTGAAACAGTATCAATTTCTTCCGGAATGATTTGATATTAGTGTATAAATCAGGAAGATGCTGGTTTTCTCCTTGCAATCTCAAATTCAGTTCGTTCACATGTTTTGTCAAATCAACATAGAATGCTAACTTCCACAGCCATGCGTTGTTTTGTAATTCAGTAAGAGGGCGATGCTTTTCATTAAAAAAAATTTCGATCATGCTCGAAGTTCAAAAAAGCGCTGAAGGACTTTCCCACAACTAAGCCAACGTGCGGCAGTATGATAAGGTAAGTCATTTTCTCCAATCTCTTCAATAAATTGTGGGAATTGTCGGTGATTCAGCCCAAAAGATCTGATAAAATTAACAGTTGATATGACTGGTTTCAGAACTTCAGACATATCCAAACATTTTCTGCACAAAGACTGTTGTTGAATGATACAATGTAAGACTAATGGTTTTGAACCACCGTCATTTTCTACAGCCTTTGACCCAAGAGCGACCACTCCTTTATCTTTCCCACTCATGTTTTTGCCTCCATCAGTTGTAATACATATCAAGTTTTTCCATCGAAGGTTCTTTTGATTAATGGCCATTTCAACTCCTTTAAAAATATCTGTACCAGTAGTTGTGCCATGAATACTATACATATCAAGAAGTTCTTCATGCACTTCATAGCTTTTATCTACTCCTCGAATATAAATCAACACCTGAGCAGTATCTGACACATCCGTTGACTCATCCAAGGCCAAAGAAAACCACTCAACATGTTCATTTTTGTCGAACAGTTGAGAGGATATATTTTCAGAGATGTTTTCTACCCTTTGAGCCACAGTGTTTGCTGACATACTGACAGTTTTTAATAAATTTACCTTTTCAGGGCACATTTCTTCGGCTACTGCAATTATGCATTCTTTGATCATTTCTCCATCGGTGAATGGTTTTCCACGTTTTGCAATTTCAAGTCACACGAAAGCTGGCACGAGTTGCAGCCTCTTGTTCAGTTTTGAGCTTTGTAAATGAAGATTGCTGCGATTTCAATCCGCGCTTCATAGCTTCGAATTTTTCTGTCCGCAAACTTCCTGTATATTTTGAGTAATTTTGAAAATGTTTTGTTTCATAATGACGTTTAATGTTATATTCCTTGAGAACGGCTATGCTTTCATTGCAAATCAAACATAGCGCCTTGTTACTGGACTCAATTACGAAATACTGAATGTTCCACTGATCTTTGAATTTTCTGCATTCACTATTAATTTTTCGCTTCTTTTCCATACTACTAAATCACACACAAAAGCAACAATTCAAATCAAAATACTGTTACAAAGATGTCTTAAACTTAAACACGCACAAACACGTTTTAAGGAGGTACGCACTATTTTATTTCACAACAGTATCATAGGAACTGACTTGTGGTTGTGCCACTAGCCTTCTTATATATTCCAATTACTGCCATTTAGAAGTGAGTGGAAGACACCAGAACTTTCTCGAACCAACGAGATTATTCTGTACGTGCTATTAGCGCCATCTGTTAGCGATAGAAGGTACTACCTATTTCCGCTTGTGTCCGCCAGATGTCGTGTCACGTTACTCCTCATGGCTCGTACTCTACGACTAATCTAGAAATTACAGATAAAGACAGGAAAATTAATAATATGCAGTGTTGCCTTTTTGCGGACTTTAGTCCGATTGGCAGCCTTTTTTAAACGTTGCGTACTTTTTCGGACTTTTTTTTTCATCAGTGGACTATTTCACTTTTTACCACCGGCAACAATGATAATATGGTTTTGGCCCTCGGAACTTACTGGAGTAATCAGTATGGCCCTAAGGCTGGAAAGTTTGGAGACCCCTGGTCTAGTTTATCCAAACTTGTGTTTGAAAACTGACGTAATCAAGAAGGTTCTTAGATATAGTTTATGAAGATCTGTTTGGGGCAGGCATTTGATGATCCTTTTTAACTTATTAATATTTTGATGATGTGCGTCGCCGCGTCGGGGAACTGCTAAGTAAATCAAGTAATAAAACCAGAATACAAAGAAATAAAACGAAGATTGATAATGATAAAGTGTGGATTATACTTACTCTGTGTAAGCAACGTACGTAAGTAACAAAACATCAAAATCCAATCGTTTATTTTTCAGTCTTGATTCATTTCCTCGCATCATTTACTCCAAAAATTCGTAAAATAAAGACAGACAACAGATAACGACGTCTGCTTTCGCCTGTCTGCGCGTTCTCTTTAACGCCAAAGTGACGCATACCATATCGAAACTGTGCAGGAACTTAGTAGACCTTGTAAGATAGATTGATACATCTACGTTCATAAGTATTTTCTATTCGTTATACCTATGTAGGTATAACTAATTATACTTCTTCACATAGCGGTCCCCCGACGCGGAGATGCTGATCATCAAAATATGAATAGGTACTTTTAATGGAGTTAAATGGACATTTATTTTTTTGCTGTTTAGAGGTTTTTTTGTGCCGGGGGTTGCTTAAAATTTTTAATTATTAGATATCATCCCTTAAATGTAACAATCCAAAGCAACTTTCAAGCTTCATTCTGTTTTTTGCATAAAAACACGAAATAACAAGAAATTGTTGAAAGTAACTTTTATAGAGAATTAAATTCTTTACAACTTTTATCTAAAAAAAAATCTTAGTTTTTGAGAAGACTAGAAGTCACTGTGATAAGCCATTCAAAAGTTATGCCATAGTGAAATCTGACTAAGTTTTCAGTTTGATTGGTTGTAACTTAGAAATTAGACAAAAGAAATGAAAGTGGCTTAGAGAATATTTGTAGAAAATTTCATTTTTTAAACAACGGAGTTAATTTTGTTTTGAAAAATTTTGGTTTGGAAATTTTGAAAAATTCAGAGGGAATCAAATTTAGACAAGGTTTGGGTTTGATTCGTTGTAACTTGGAAGTTGCAACAAAATACGTGAAAATGTTTTAGACAAAAACTGTTAAGAATTTCATTGTCTACGAGATAATTTGTTGGGTTTTATCACTTGTTCTGTGATTTTTGGAACGATTTGAAGGAAAGTCTAAATGGGAGAAATTTGAGAAAAACAGACAAAATAGACAAAAGTGGTTTAAATAACATTAGTAGAGAATTGAATTGTCTATAACATATTAATGTTGCAATAGTTTTTAACTATTTTTAAAATATTCTGAAAAAATCGAAAATATAATTTAAGTAAAAGTTGAAAGTTTGGAAGACTAAGACTAAGTCTTCCAAACTTTCAACAACTGAATAAAACCCAACAAATTATCTCATAGACAATGAAATTCTTAACAGTTTTTGTCTAAAACATTTTCACGTATTTTGTTGCAACTTCCAAGTTACAACGAATGAAACCCAAACCTTGTCTAAATTTGATTCCCTCTGAATTTTTCAAAATTTCCAAACCAAAATTTTTCAAAACAAAATTAACTCCGTTGTTTAAAAAATGGAATTTTCTACAAATATTCTCTAAGCCACTTTCATTTCTTTTGTCTAATTTCTAAGTTACAACCAATCAAACTGAAAATTTAGTCAGATTTCACTATGGCATAACTTTTGAATGGCTTATCACAGTGACTTCTAGTTTTTACTAATCGATTCAACGTCCCAAAATTAGTCGGAAAACATATATCATATTCACGAGGAGCTTTTATTTAAAAAATACCATCGAACCAGCTATCGATCCGCTCGAGGTCTCTTATACAGAATAATCCCGATAATCCAACACATATGGGACTAAACAACCGCCGGATTATAAGGAAGAGTGGTGGTAGGGAAGAGCGCGGGTGGTCTCCAGACCGCCGGATTAGTGGACGTATCGTCCGATTAACGAACGGCCGAATTACAGAGATTATACTGTATTAATTTTTTGATTTAGACCTTTATTTTTTGCTCTCCACTTCCAAAGTAGAAGTTGTAAAACAAGAATGAAAATTGAATTTTGTAAAAGCCTTATGTGAGAACAAAAAAAGTAGTCTTTGAGCTTCCTCCTCTTTTCCAAGTGATGCCACTGGCCTAGTGACCCACGAGCTAGAACACAAAATATAATGATCAAAATTTGACCAACTACTCAAAAAGGTTCACCATCCATGCCCTACATGCTTCTCATATCCAAGAAATGCTGATAATCTGTGGGTCTCCTGAGTAAGTTTCCTAAGTGGAGATATTCATTACTGGACTCCTAAGTCCAGTAATGGATGTCCTAATGAAAGTGAATCCTCTTAACTCCCACTGGAAGAACCTATGTTCTACTTGAACGTGATATGTGTCAGACAAATGAAGCCTTTTCAAACTTAAAATGATTGACCTGTTTGATCATTTTAAGTTTGAGAAGGCTTCAGTTGTTGTATTTTTTAATAGTGTGACTTTTATTAATAGTAACTTTTGTTTATTTTCATTAATATGTAAATAGCATTGTTGGATTATGAATAGAGAGTTGAATTAATGGAAATAGAAGTTCAGTCTTCAATTTTCTTAACAACGAAGACATCCATTGCCCAAATTTATATCTTACCTGTGGTTTACAACACTAGTCATGGAATTAATTTGGAAATGTTAAAATATGTACTTTCTGGAAAAAATTTAATTAAATTTTTAAAATGGGTTAAAGAATTTTTTTCATAATTTAACCTATATAGTGTAGTAAATCATAGGTAAAGGGCATGGAAAATGCTTTAAAATGTCAACAATTCTAGGTCTCTAGCTCAATTAAGAAAGATTCTACAGCAATTCAAAAAGTTGTTCTTCCCCGTTTATGAGAACATAAACATTGTCCATTTATGAGAACTTTATAGCTCTGTAATTCAAAAACGAGTTGACACATCTCAGTAAAATTTAATATTTTTCCCAGTCTATACTAATAGTACACCTCTATCAAATTTCAAGAAAATCTGAGACCGCGAGGTTTAGACCCTGTGTTGAGTTTATGTGGAATGATCCCCAAATAAAACTTTTTTATTCAAATTTGCACATATAGTGAGGTTATCTTACATGCAGGTCGAACTTCTCCAAAAATCTTTTAAATTCGTCGCAGGATTCGGAAAACGTGAACAGTTTTTCACGCAGAATCCCCTTAGGCCCCATTTTTACTGATTTACAAAGCTTGTCGCAACCTAAACACCACAGAAAACACGAAAACACAGAAGGTTTACACCAGAGCCAAGTATCTCGGTTAACACAAACCGCGTGGTATAGAACACAAACAAGTATCTAAAGAGACAGTGTTACCAACTCCCTAAAATATTTACCCCTAAAGCTAAAGTCAAACACCCCTAAATTTGCCGCAATTACTAGGAAATCCCCCTAAAAAAATAATATTCTGTAAAAAGTAATAAATTAATAATAATAAATATTGTGGAATATTTTTTTATATTCTTTATTTATAAATCACTTAATACTTCAAATATAATTTCGTTTTCATCTGGTTCTTTTTTTGAAATCATACATGTCATTTTAATGTCAACCATTAAATAAACTTAACATGTTAGAGGATGGATTAAATGTTGTGCAAGATCCACCATTTCGTTGCAATGTGAATCGGACTATCATCTTATTTTGTAACATTTCTATAGATAGTCTATTCCGCAACTTATTTCTCACAATATTGTAGATGGAGATTGCGAGTTCGACACTCGACACTATGATTGGCTAGCTTAAGGCATATATTTCTATATATATAAGACATATACTTCCTAGGGCATAAATTTTTAAACCTTTATATTTCAATAAAAAATTAATATATATATATATATATATATATATATATATATATATATATATATATATATATATATATATTATATATATATTCTTCTTCTTCTCGCGGATGGGTCACTTAGGACCACGCGGAATCAACGTATGCTGGCCTTCCTCCTTGCCCAATAGCTTTTCATCTTCATGGATTGTTGTACTTTCTGTTCCTCCGACCATGCACGTCGTGTTGGTTTCTTCAGATCTTCCTCAAATCCCCTTGTATGAACAATATTCCTGATCACATTTCTATTCATGAGATCTGGCGATCACATCTCCACTAGGTCCCTTTCCACTTGTTTGTACCACTTTGGTCTTGTACGTTTGTTCTGTAGAAATTTGTGGATTCGGTAAGTAAGCCTCGTATGATTCATTCTTTCCAAATGACCCAAAAATTGAATTCGTCTCATTCTCATGGTATCGGTAATTTTTGAATTTTTTCTATATATTTCAGAATTGGGTTTGGGATAGTGTATGCCATTCTTAATTCTGGGCCCTAAGATCTTTCTCATAATTTTCCTTTCCTTAATATTTAATTGTTCCTTTAATGTTTTAATTTGTAAATTTAGCTTTTCTGAAGCATAAAGAGCTTCCGGTTTAATCACTGTTAAATAATGACGAATTTTACTATTCCATGACAGGCATTGCTTGTTATAAACATTTTTTGTGTATTGAAATGCTACCTCCATTTTCTGGATTCTTGATGTTACAGAGATTTATTTTCATTGCCATTTTCTGTAACCCATTCGCCTAAGTATTTATATTCCTTTACTCTAGCAATTTTGGTACCGTTAATATAAATTTCATGTGGCGCATTCTTAATGTTAGTCATAAATTTAGTTTTTTCATAAGAGATATGAAGCCCTATTTTTGCTGCTTGTTCTTCCAAGACAGTAATCTGCTTCTGTGCATCAGAGATGTCTTTAGCAATTAGTGCCATATCATCAGCAAATGCTAGGCAGTCTATTTGAATACCCTTAATCTTTGGCCCTAGTCGGTGAGATGGTGCCCCTGCTTTTCTCCATTCCCTAACAACTTTTTCCAGGGCACAATTGAAAAGTAATCGAGAAATTCCATTACCTTGACGGACGCCTGTATTTATTTCAAACTCTTCACTTAATCCACCCATAAATTTTACTTTAGCCTTTCCCCCCCTTTCTTGTTTTTTGGTCAAGTCCAAATTCTGTTAAAACACTAAAGAGTGATAAGCGATCTATACTGTCGTATGCTTTCCGGAAATCCACAAACGTTATGACATATTTTTTGTTAGTTGTGTTGCGAAAATATTGTATGACGTTTTTAAAATTAAAAATTTGCTCTGCACAGGACCGTCCCTTCCTGAATCCACCTTGATATTCACCGATTTGATTATCTACTTGCAGCTCTGCACGGTTTAGTAACACTTTTGAAAGAATTTTGTATGTGATCTGAAGAAGGGATATACCTCGATAATTGTTTGGGTCAGTTTTATTTCCTTTTTTGTGTATAGGATGGATTATCGCCAACTTCCAATCCGAGGGGATTTTTTCCGTTTCCCAAATGTCCAACATAATTTCGTGCAATTTTGTGATACAATTTTCTCCTGCATTTTTCCACAATTCTGCAGTTATTTGATCCTCCCCTGAAGCTTTGTTATTTTTTAGTGATTGAATAATTTCTTTAATCTCTTGTACAGTCGGTGGGGTTGAACTTTGATTAATTTTATAAGAATTAATGAACTTAAATTTTTCTTGTGGTAAATCACTGTTAAGTAATTTAGAAAAGTATACTGCAAGGATTGTACAGTTTGCATCTATAGTATAAGCCAATTCTCCATTTTCATTAACAAAATGAAGCGATGGCGAAGAATAATTTGTCAACTTTTGCTTGAACGTTCTATAATAGTTTCGTGACTTATGTTGCTTAAAGTCCTCTTCTATTGATTGTAATTTAAAATTTTCACTTTGTTTACGAATCCTCCTTATTGATTTTGTAACTATCTTCCTAACGTTTTTAAGTTCTTGCAATGTGGTCGGAGTTTTATTGCACGACCAATTATGCCAGGTTTGCTGCCTATGTTGTATTAACTGGTCACATTCATCTGTCCACCACGGGTGTTTTCTTGGTCTTTTTAACGGGGCTATATTTACAGCTGTTTGTAAGAGTCCTGCTTGAAGTTGCGGCCAATTTTGTGGTTGTATTTCTTCAGTTCCTTTCATGAAGTTTTCATTACCTTTAATATTCTCTATATCATATTTACATTGAGGAACTCGTTTTGTAAAATTTCGTTTCTCAGGGATCACATCAAGGGAAAATTTTGTTGGATAATGATCAGAGTCTAAGTCCAGGCCTTTCAATACTTTTAGTTTCATGATTTCTGCAGTATACAAACGGGAAATTAGTACATGATCCAGTTGATACTCACCCAATAAGATATATATATATATATATATATATATATATATATATATATATATATATATATATATATATATATATATATATATATATATATATATATATATAAATATATATTTATTAAATTTATTTATTTATTTATTTATTCAGTGGAGGGTCATCACCTAATATAATACAACTAAAATAAAAATAAACTTAACGCAAAATGTTTAAAAATTACTTCGCTGGTGATACCTACCACTATATTGATTTCTACAAATATGCACCTAAGTGATTTAACACTTGTTTTGTGCAGAACGTACTTATCATAGTTTTTTTTTTTAACAATTGGATAATATTTTTCCTATACTAAATCAAACAATTTTTTAATTATAAATACAAAGTAGAGTAAATTAATCAATTAGTTTTATGAATGAAACATAGTTGTCATTTATAAACGTCTTACATTGCATTGAATATTTTTTGTAACTTTTAATATTTCTAATACTCAAGGGTAATAAATTGTAAGTTTTTGGGGCAAGATGGTAAGCAAATCTTGCTTGTACATTTTTATAAGAGTTAGATACTTCCAGCAATTTATTTGTCATACTACGAGTCACAATATTATGCAAGATACGATTTTTTAAACGTTCTTTTTTATGCATAAATATTACCAACGTATGAAAGTACAGCGATCTTATATTGCATATATCCCTTTCAAAAAGTAGTCTGGTTGGGTATTGTCTACCTTTTTTGTAAATAATTTTCAGTACATAATTTTGAATTGTAGACAAGGTTTTTAATGAATTTTCATATAGTGCTCCCCAAACCAGAATTCCATATCTTAAAAGTGATTCTACTAGGGATTTGTATACCAAAATCAATATATTTTTACTCAAGATATCCCTTAACTGATAAAATTTGTAAATTAGTTTTCTAATTCGCGTTGTTAAATATGCTACATGTTGGTTCCATTTTATATTTTTATCTATAATAATTCCTAAATATTTAGTATTTTCAACTTCTTTTGTGTCTCCAATGCCCTTAATATTAATGCTGTGAAATTTGGGTCTGTTTATATCTGTGATGGTAAATGCTATATAATTGGTCTTATCTGCATTTAGGGATAGCTGATACCCATCTAACCACATCTTTATGACATTCATACCTTCTTGAACGCTTTTCTTGGTGACTTCCCAATCATATCCACTAAATATGGCAACAGTGTCATCAGCATATGATATTACTTTGCTATCTATTTTAAGTGTTAATAGATGATTTATATAAATGGTGAAGAGTATAGGACCTAGAACTGTCCCCTGAGGAACACCCACTCTCACCAGTTGCGGTTCACTTAGACTTTTATTGACTTTCACATATTGTGAGCGGTCGTTTAGATAATCTCTGAAAAGTCTTGATACACTACCACGAATTCCATATCGCTCTAACACTTGTAGTAATTTTTCATGATGTACCGTGTCAAAGGCCTTTGCCAAATCCAAGAATACTGCTATGCATTTTTTACTGTCATTAAGATTGCTTGAAACTTCATTAATAACCTCATACATGGCTGATGTGCTTTTGCCTTTTCGGAACCCATACTGATATTCACTTAATATTTTGTTGCTATTTAGAAAGTTTATTATGCGTGTTTTTAGGCATTTTTCAGTAATTTTTCCAAAATTATTAATTAAACTAATTGGGCGATAATTTGATATTTTATTTTTGTCATCTGCTTTGTAAATAGGGATTATCACTGAGTGTTTAAATTGTTTGGGAAATTTTCCATTACTAAATATTAAGTTAATGATATGGCTAAGAGGGTGTAGAATGTATTTTGCAGTTAGTTTTAATAAAAACGGGGTGACTCCATCACAACCAGGCGCACTACTATTCTTTAATGAATTGATGTGGAGGAATACTTCATTTTCGGTAACAGGAGTTAAGAATAAAGAGTTATTATTTCTGGGAATACTATTTAATGAGAAATCGTCTGGAATATTAATTTTTTCAATCATTTTAGTGCCTATGTTAGGGAAATATTCATTACAAAAATTTGCCATTTCTTTATTGCTATTAAAAGTTTGTCCATTGTCATCGCATATATCTAAGCTTATTGTACTTTTTCTAGATTTCTCATTTGTTGCTTCAGAAATTACTTGATATATTTTTTTCATGTTATTTTGATTTTGTGTTATTATGTTTTTATAGTAGCTGTGTTTACATTTTTTTAAAAGACTATTTAGTCGATTCCTATAATCTTTATATTGTTTTTCTAAAGCTACCGAGAAATTATTACATAATCGTTTTTTTAATTTATCTCTTATGATAATGGACCTTGTAAGGCCTTCCGTAATCCAAGGCTTAATTTTTTTAACCTTTTTTCCCTGAAATTTTTGTATTACCGTGCATTCATTTATTAAATGCTGATAAATGTCTGTAAAAGCATCTGCAGCTATTTGAGCGTCATTTGCTGCAATGAACTTAGTCCAGTTTTTATTTTCTATTAATGATAATAATTTTTGGGTATTTATTTTTTTGATTGTGTGAGTTCCTTCGTTTTTATTTTCTTGGATCCGAGCAAGTGTTTCTTTATAAAATATAGCCATTACAGCATAGTGATCGGTGATACTACACGTTAATATATATGAATTAATACTTATATTTCTTACATGTTTCTGCTTAATAAATATATGGTCTATGCAAGTAGATGTGTCTTTAGTTACACGAGTCGGCAGTTGTATGTAAGGTAAAAAACCAAGTTTTGCCATCACAGATATATATTTATTAGTATTTACGTCTCTATCCAATATGTCTATATTAATATATCCTACAAGCAATTGAAAGTGGATATGTTCTGGGTTTAATTCATGGTAGTTATCAATTTCTTCTAAAAATGATATTAAATTAGATGGATTTGGTCGGTATAATGCAATAATTTGAAACGATGTACCATCAACAGTAGTATTTAAAATACTTAATGTAACTCCACAGTTAACGAGTTTAAGACTAGTAATTATGACATTCAAATTTTCTTTATAAAATATTACGACCCCGTCATTTTTGTTAAAATCAGCATTGTTATAATATGTTTCATAACCCGGAATATTAAGTTGCTCTAGTGTATCTATCCTAAAACTTTCACTTAAAATAATAATATCATAATGTATATTATA
Organism: Phosphuga atrata; assembly: GCA_944588485.1. Taxonomy (NCBI): domain Eukaryota; kingdom Metazoa; phylum Arthropoda; class Insecta; order Coleoptera; family Silphidae; genus Phosphuga; species Phosphuga atrata. The sequence continues at coordinate 7,165,174 of OX155901.1, forward strand.
TGTTGACAAAGTAAGTAAAAGTTCCTCAAAATTTCTTTTAATGCTTCTAATATTAAGATGAAAGATACTAAAACTATTATTAGCGTTGTACTCGCTGTTTGGAATATCGATGTATTTACCAAGATTTCATCCTACAAGTTTAAGGTCTTCTAGAACAGCATCTTCGTCTCCTATGACCATTCTAGGGTATATGTAGTTTTTCTTTGAAGAATTCGTTTTTGGTACTCCAAACTAGGACAAAGCAAATCACTGGCATAATGTTGAGTATTGTATGTCGTTTTATATTTTTCATTTGAAGCGACACAGTTTATACAACATTTAGTATGTTTTGGGCAGTTGCTTTCTTCATGTTCCTCCTTACAAATTGGGCAAGCTAGTTTATTGCGGCAATCGTTCATTCTATGATAGAAACCTTGACATTTAAAACATCTTGGCACATCTAGATCTTCATAGATAGGGAGTCTTTCCCATCCGATACAAAGTTTTTTTTTCACCATAATCTGTTGAAAGGCTATTGCGCAACAAACACAATAAATTGTACTACAACCTTTTCTTGTTTTCCTGATATATGTTATTTTGATATTATCTTGTATGTCATTTTGTTCAAGGATGCTTTTAGTTATTTCGTCAACAGACATATTCTGTGTGAAATTCACAATTTTAATTTTGGGTGGTCGCATTTTAGTCAACTCGATTTCATAATTTTCATCCAACTTCTGTTTAACAGCTTTTTCCAAAGTATCAATATCCTTTTTTGTTTGACATGAAATAATTACAGATCCATCCATCATATATATATATATACATATATACATATATATATATATATATATATATATATATATATATATATATATATATGTATAAAAATCCCTAAAAATATAAAAGCCCTAAAAAAACCTAACCCACTTATTTACCCCCTAAATTTGGGGGGAAACCCTCTAAGTTGGGAACCCTGTAAAGAGAGATGCGACCAGATGCGACACTCACTATGGAATTTCTGTGACAGAAGTCTGCGCTAACTATGAACACAACTTGGAACTAATTATCAAACGCGGTCTATATGAATGTTTTTTAAAACTTGATGATCATCACCATCTTGACCATTATGATCATCTTTAGATATTTGTCTCTGATCATCACTATAAGAATTCAAATCGAGAATTGCTAAGAATGTCTTCGAATCACCGTCGCCGATATAATATCCGTTCTTTAAGCCATGCACTTCTTCTGATCTCGATAACATTTTTTTTACAGACTACACTTCCGTGTTTTTTTTGCAGATCCTTCATGGTTTTTGGTTGTCGTGGGCTTCTTTCCATTCTCAAAATTCTGGAGAATTTTTGGATTTATTCTGCCATTTTGCACAGCGACGCTCTAACTCAGGGGTCGGCAACCTTTTACCCGTGGTGTGCCAAGCCATTCTACCAATATGATAAAGGGTGCTGCCAGAATTTTAACTTATATAATGGGGTTTTAGAGGAGAAAAAATGTATACCAAATTTATCTTTTAAACATATTTATTAAAAAAATAACATAAATTAAAAATTTTTAATGCGAACCTTGTCCCTGCACATTTTTGCTTAATATTTCAATATCAGGGGTATAATTTGTGACTTTTAATTTCACACAAGATTCTGAATGTTCATTTGTTAAACGACTTCTTTGTGGACTCAAAATATGTTTCATATGAGAAAAAAATTGTTCACAGAGATATGTGGAACCAAAAGCGGAAAGGAGAGCACATGCAATTTTTTTTAAACAATAAAATCTTTCCGACAATGACATCCAACAATTTAATATAGCAGTCGATTTTTCCATAGAGTCATCTTCCAGATTTTTTCGTAATTCCTTAAATTTTGTTTTCCATAATTCTGAAGATATTAGTTCGATAAGTTCCATTTCAAAATTATCAACATTCATCCACTCAAAAATTGAAAAATCAAACGGTATTATTAATGGGTCTATTAAATCTGGTTTTATCAGGAAGGAAAATATAGGCAAATGAGCTTCAAAGTCTTTGCATCTTCTGGAAAATTCATCTTTGAGTGCTTCAACGTAGGTTTTAAGTTCATCTTTGTCTATGGTCGATTTATTTGCAAGCGCTTTAACATTTGGGAAGTATTTGTAGGTACTAGTATTAATATCACATAAAAATACATTTAATTTTGTAGCAAATCCTGTCCAATATTCAAAAAGTTCGAGCACAGTTTGGCGCTTTCCTTGCAATCTTAAGTTTAGTTCCTCGAGATGTTTAGTTATATCAGTCAGAAACATCAATTTGCATAACCATTCTTTATCGTTCAATTCGGGGAAATGTTGTTCCTTTTCATTAAGAAAAACTTTAATGTGTTCCAGACATGACACAAACTTATTCAAGACATTGCCTCGACTAAGCCAACGAACATGGCTGTATAAGGGGAGGTCGACATATTCACTTTCCATTTCTTCTAAAAGAGATTTAAATTGCCTGTGTGTCAATGAAGAGCGAGACACTATGAAATTAACTAAATTAACAACAGTGTCCATTACAGGAATTAAGCGCTGTGACGAAATTTTGGCAACTAAACTTTCCTGGTGTATTATACAATGAAAGTTCAATATTTTATGTCCAATATGATTTTCAAGAAGTTTGACAAATCCTTTATCCTTGCCAACCAGTGCAGGTGCGCCGTCAGTAGTTACACAAAATATTTTTTTGATATTAATTTTCTTGCTGTCAAAATAATTTATGAATGAAGCAAGAATATCCTGCCCCTTAGTTGTGCCAGACAGAGGAATCAAATTGCACAATTCTTCATAAACTTGACCTTTATCACAATACCGTACAAATACTGCAAGCCGCGCAATATCATTTACATCTGTACTTTCATCAACAGCGACGCTAAATGCAACAGATTCTTGTAGTCCAGAAGTTTCTGTTTTGTTGTCACATTGTCTGCCATTTCAGTTATTCTTCTTTCAATCGTTCGCGCAGAAGCCGGTATTTCTCGAATTCGGGATAGTATGGTTTGTTGGTTAGGTAAATCGCTAAACAACTTTTCTGCACTTTTTATAAAGATTTCCTTTATATATTCCCCATCTGTAAAGGGTTTGCCTTTGGCAGCTATGCAATGAGCAATTGCGAAGCTGCATTCTGTCGCCTTAGGCTTCGTTCCAGTTATTCCACAAAAAAAGCTACTTGTTTCTTATAACCAGAAACAGCTCTCTTTATAGTTTCACATTTCTCATCGTTGCTATTAAATGTGGACTGATGTTTGGTTTGGAAATGTCTTTGTACGCTTGACGTGCGGCATACGACACTTTCGTGACATATCACACATACAGCACGATCCTTTTGTTGTATAAATCCATATTCATTCGTCCAATAGTCTTGAAACCCGCGAATATTTAGTTTTTGCTTCCTTGCCTCCATATGATTAAATATGGATTAAAAATAACAAATATTAAACCAATAAGATACAAGTCTTACAAAAAAAGTTAGAACGGAAAGTAACGACCAGTATTAAACGAAATGCAAGTTTTACTGGATTGCAGGCAAATATGCGCAGCACAAAACGAGAAAGAGAGGGGCGAATGTATTCCGGCTTGAACATTCGTATAAGTCCGCTTCGATAACTAGTCGGTGCTGCGCATGTTTCATTCATTTTGCTCCGAATGCGTTTCCACAAAAGCATCGCGCAGATTTTCGTGACATTGGCAAGCCTCCTTAGATAAATTATATAATTAAACATTTTCTCTTATTTAAAAATCACTTCATATCGATATTTTCACGATTTCCCTGATTACTAGAGGTCAGAAAAAAATACGGTGCCGTATTTTTTTTCGAAAACCCGTTTTTTTGATGTTGTTGTAATAAGCTAAATTTAATATTTTATGTAAATATTAAAAAAAACGGCCCTCATGAAAAATTTAAACAAATATTCGGCGTTAACAGAATTTATAAAAGGTGAAATTTTGCTTTGAAATCTTTGATAAGGGCATTTTATATTCATAAAAAATAGTTGTTAAAAAATAATTTTTTGATTTTATTTAAATGTTTATTTTTTACAAAAATTAGCTTGTTTACTAGGAAATTTATAGCAAATTCAGACCCCCTCCCCCCCACAAAAAAAACCGTTTTTATTCAGTTATAGCAAAGACAACAAAGTGAACATTCGCTAGGAATACCGTATTTTACCCCCTAAATATATATTATAATTAAATTATATAATAATATTTTAAAATACCGTATTTTTCACCGTATTTTTCCGAACTCTGCTATTTACTTTGTAGAGTGCCATTCAGAAACTCGTCGCGTGCCAAGCCTGGCACGCGTGCCATAGGTTGCCGACGCCTGCTCTAACGTAATATAACCGAAATAATCCCTTGTGTTGATGCTTCTAGTACCTTCTTAAACACTAACTTGTTTCTGTTTAATAAGAAAAATACCTTTGATGTAACACCTTCGACCTTATTTAACTTGATGGAAATGAAAAGAAATACATTTATAATGGTTACATACCTTTTCATTTAGTACTTATTTGTAGTTTTCGTTAGATTTAAAAGTGAAAAAACGAAATGAGTGACAGCTTCTGTTTGAATGATGTGATGTTTAATGATTGTTAGGTGTTGGGAATAGAAGTGGCAACGTGGCTTGTGTGAGTGCGCATGTGTAACAAGACACTCTCCTCTGCAACAAGACGAAAGCATGTAACGAAGTTTTGAGTAAATCAATATATTATTTGTGTAAAGTGTTAAACCCTCATTGAACCCACCCTAAAATCCCTAAGAGGTTATGGGCCCAGGGGAGAGACAAAAAGTTTTTTGAAAAATCGCTTTATTTGATAAAATAAGGGTAAATTTAAAAAAGTGCAAAAAACGTGTTTAGCAGAACAAAGAAAAATGGCGACAGCGACCGGTGAAGGGATCGTGGTGTACCCGCAACTGAAAGAGGGAACAAATTTTACACATTGGAAATTCAGAGTATATCTTATACTAGAAGAAAAAGGAGTAAAAGAAGCAATCGAACCTTTACAACCTGGAAAGGAACTGAACAAAGAAAAAGATGCTAAAGCTAGATCAACTATTGTAAAATGTATAACCGACAAATACATCTCATATGTGCAGAAAGCAAGAAATGCTAAAGAAATGTTGACTTGCTTAGAAAACATTTTCGAAAGAAAAAGCGCAGTAAACAAATTACATCTGAAAAGACAACTTTTAACGCTAAAATGCAAAGTAAGTGACAAATTACAAGATCATTTCCTAAAATATGATGCATTAATAAATAGCATAGAATCATCAGGCACTAAAATGGATGAGTCTGATAAAGTGTGTCATCTATTACTAACATTACCATCGTCGTATGATAATGTAGTTACTGCCATAGAAACAATGAGTGCGGAAAAAGACTTGACTGTTGATTTTGTAAAAACGTGTTTGTTAGACGACGAATTAAAGAGAGGTGAAAAGACATCAACAAATAGAAGTGAAGCAGCATTTAGTGCAAGATACGAATGTTTCAAATGTGGGCGTACTGGACATATAGAGTCAGAGTGTTTTAGCAACACAAATAACGGCAAACAGAGAGGAAATTTTCGTGGTCGTGGACGTGCACAATCCAACTTCAGTCGTGGAAGATTCCAGTATAATCGAGGTCGAGGACAGCATAGAGGAAATTCAAATCAAAATCAGACACACATGAGCAAGACAGAAGAAAACTACAATTTCGTAGCAACGACGCAGCTAGAATGTTATCAGGCAACAGTGAACACAGACAATATTGATTGGATAATTGATTCAGGTGCAACAGAACACTTAATACAACAAGAATATGAAAAATACATGAACAATGTTATTGTCATGGAAACGTGTACAAGAATAAAAATCGCAAGCGGCGATGCATTAATTGCAAAGAAACAAGGTAAAATTTGTATGTTATCATGCGGAAGGGAAGTAACTATTGATGCATTAATTGTTCCGGGTTTATTTCATAATATTTTGTCAGTAAAAGGGTTAATAGATAAAGGTATTGAAGTTATATTTAAACCATTAAAGGTAACGTTAATTAAAAATGATGCAGTGTGGCATTGCAAAGAAAGGTGCGGTTTATTTTATTTGAATGGATTACTTAAAGATAATTCTAAGTTTGAAGAAGCAAATGTATGCTCAAACAATAATATATGGCATTTGAGATTGGGTCATTTAAATAAAAAGGGGTTATCAACAATGAAACTACCCATGTCCGACAAAAAATGTAATTCATGCATGAAAAACAAAAGCGTAAGGAAGCCATTTATTAAACAAGAACTACCAAGAAGCAGACAAATTGGTGAGTTAATACACACAGACATAGCTGGTCCGGTGACACCTATGTCAAATGAAGGTCAAAAATATTTTCAAACTATAACGGACGATTATTCTCATTTTGTAAAACTGTATGTACTTAAAAATAAGAGTGAAGCTGAAAATAACCTTATACATTATATTAAAGAAATTCAAACGCAAAAAGATGTAAATGTAAAAAGGATAAGATGTGACAATGGCGGCGAATTCATTTCAAATTTATTCAGAAAATTTTGTTACGAAAACGGAATTATTATTCAGTATACTAGACCTTATTCACCACAACAAAACGGTGTAGCAGAAAGACTTAATAGAACTTTGTACAATAAAGCTAGAACAATGATAAATGAAACAGGGTTACCAAAATACTTATGGACAGAAGCATTTATGTGCGCAGCTTATCAGTTAAACAGATGTCCATCTGCAGCAATAAATTTTAAAATTCCAGCCGAAATGTATTACGGAAAATTAGATTTAAAAAGGTTAAGAGTATTTGGTTCAAAAGCGTGGGCGGTAATTTTACCACGTAAATTTAAACTTGACGAAAGAAGTATTGAAACTCGAATGGTAGGTTATAGTAGCAATGGGTATCGTTTGTGGAACCCTCAAACAGAAGAGATAATAATCTCCAGAGATGTAGAATTTGATGAAAGTGATTATAAGTTTGTAAACGATAAAAATAGAAATGAGTTATCAGAGCAATTCATATTAAATGAAAGCGATGTATTAAGCGAAAATAATAAGTCAAGTGAGAACGAAGTAAATAACGAAAATAATAGTGAAACCGAAAAAAGTAATGAATCAAGTGATAGTGAAGTAGAAAACGAGAATAGTAGTGATGATAGTAGTATTGATGAAAGAAATGTTATTAATGAAGAACGAAAGACTAGAACACGAACAATTAAAGTACCGGAAAGATATAAAAAAGATTTTGAATACGAATTGCATACTGCATATTGTTTATTTTTAAGAAAAGATCCAATAACATATGATGAAGCAATAAACTTAAATGATGGGTGGCAAGAAGCTATAAATAAAGAAATAAATGCTCATACAAATATGAACACATGGACAGTAGTTCCTAAACCAAAAGATAAGAAAATTATAGACTCTAAATGGATTTTTAAAACCAAAGATGACGGTGTAAAGAAAGCGAGAATTGTCGCAAGAGGTTTTCAAGAAAATGTAAATTATAGCGCAAATAACTATGCCCCAGTGGCTAGATTGCAAACAATTAGATTGTTAATTTCTCAGGCTATTCAAAAAGGGTGGCAATTGAAGCAGTTGGATATCCCAACGGCATTTTTGAACAGTAACTTAAAATCTGAAATTTATGTAAATCCACCACAAGGAATAAATATTGAAAGGAATAAAGTTTTTAAAATGAATAAAGGTTTGTACGGACTAAAGGAAAGCCCAAAATGTTGGAACGAAACATTTAATAGTTTTGCAAGTAGTATCAAGTTAAAAAGATCTAAAAATGATTGTTGTTTTTATATTGGCGAGAATGTATGGTTAATTGTGTTTGTAGACGATATACTTATAACTGGAAGTGACGAGAATGTAAAGTTTATTATATCTGAACTAAAGAAAGAATATAATGCGAAAGATTTAGGCAATGTAAAAAACTTCTTAGGTATGGAAATAGAAAGATCAAAAGAAAAATTAAAGTTATCTCAAAGTAAACACATAAGAAAAATGGTTGAAAGATTTAGAATGATAGAGAGTAAAGGAGCAAAGATTCCAATAACAAAAGGTTATCAAATAGATTCAAGCGAAGAGATTGTTAATGTTCCATATAGGGAATTAATCGGAGGATTAATGTATATAAGTACAGGCACTAGGCCAGATATATCCTATGCAACAAGCTATTTGAGTCAATGTCTAGATAAACCAACGCAATCAGCATGGTTAGAAGCAAAAAGAGTTAAAATATTTATACACTACTATAGATTTGTCATTAACATATGTAAAGTCAAATCAAATGTCAATTGAAACTTACTCAGATGCAGATTATGCAAACGACAAAAAAGATAGGAGGAGCATAAGTGGATCAGTAACAATGTATTGTAAAAATGCTATATCATGGTTATCCAGAAAACAAGGATGTGTTTCTTTATCAACTGCAGAAGCAGAATATATAGCTGCCACTGTCAGCGCATGTGAACACTGTATTGTATGTAGATAATAAGGGTGCGATTGATATGGCGAATAGTTACGAAAATAGTAAACGATCAAAGCACATTGATATTAGATATCACTTTATTAAAGACAAAGTAAACTCAAAGGAGATAGATATAAAATATGTAAGTTCTACTGAGAACCTGGCGGATATGTTTACTAAAGCACTAAGTTATGAACAATTCAGTTACTACAGAAATATCCTAAATATTTGTTAAAAAAAAAAAAAAAAAAGTTTTATTTGTATTATGAACTAGATTGTAAGAGAAACGATTTTTATGTTTTGTAATGTTAAAAAAGGTTAATATGTAAAAATCGAGGAGGAGTGTTGGGAATAGAAGTGGCAACGTGGCTTGTGTGAGTGCGCATGTGTAACAAGACACTCTCCTCTGCAACAAGACGAAAGCATGTAACGAAGTTTTGAGTAAATCAATATATTATTTGTGTAAAGTGTTAAACCCTCATTGAACCCACCCTAAAATCCCTAAGATTAGGAAATCACGAAGTACCTACTATATTTAAAAATAGTATCAACGTGAAGCTCTCAAGCAATCAACGAATCATAAACCAAACAAAGATAAAAAAAAGATTTTGAATGATTACTTAACATTAATAAGGTGACCAACTATTTTTTGTTCAAAAAGAGTACACTGCAAGTATTTCATAGATGAAAAAACAAGAAGAAAAAACAAGAAAAAAATATTTTTCTTCGGAGTGGATTTTTTTTGCTAAATGAGGATGTTCGTCTAATAATGTAGCCACATCCGAACAACTTTCATTTTGCATATATAAATTTGACTGTTAAGACGGCAGATAATGTTTTTACAGAAAGTTGCGACTTCTCACTGCTCCAATAATCATTCCCTAGTGAAAATACCCTTTCAACAGCAGCATTAGCGCCTGGACAACATAAGGAAATTTCGATTAAAACTTTTAAATTTTCATGTGGGATATGTTCTACTCTAAAATGCCGAAAGATTTCTACCCATATTTTGTCAAGTTCTATTTTGAAAATAATTTTCTCATCGTTCCATTTCTTCAATTTTCTCTTCATTTAAATATAAATTTACTCTTCGATTTTTTTCAAAAAGAAAATTGTCATTAATAACAATATCTTTTACTTCCTTCATTACAAATTCGACTGCTGAAGAAACTTCTTTCCATTCAATTATCTAAATATAATAATTCAATAATCTAAATTATTCAAAAATAAATCTAATTATTCAATAATCTAAAAAAATGTTTTAGAAATACAAATGAGTATAAAATTATACAAATGAGTACTTTCAGAGTACAGGATTTGAAAAGAGTACGGTTTGCGAAAAAAGAGTACAAAACTCTGTAAATGAGTACAGTTGGTCACCTTAACATTAATCGTGGATTGTTACATATGTGTGTGGTATGATGTATAAACATAGTCCACGAACTGTACAATAATGGGCATTTACAATTGTGGTCGTAGATAAAAATATTTAAATATTTTCACATTTGAAATTTTTATTTTCAGTACAATTCTATGATTTGTTCGTTCATATTTATGATTGTTCCTCTGATACGTATACTATTATTAATTAAATTATCCTTTTTATTTTTCTATTTTGTTGTTAACATTGAAAGATTTGGAAAGATGTTTATTTTGCGTACTATTTCGAATACATGATCGTACATCGTATCAGCTCCAGAAAGAGCGCATAAATACGACGTACGGTTGGCAACGCTGCTTCAAGCTCCACTACACATATGCATAAAGTGACCACATTTTCCTTGAGACAAAGCGGGACGAATGGGATGAAATGAGCAATGAAAGCAGACCAATAATTTAAAAAAATATATTTTCTCTACTCACACACCAAAATGAACACATTAATACATTATTGTATGTGAAGGATGCCCGTATTATAATAGTGTGTAAAAGTATCCAAATCGTGCGTCCAATATAAATCAAATGGAGTTTTATTATTAAACGATTTCCGTTTGTTTTTACTATGGCCACAATTTGCGTCATTAAACAAAAAACATAGACGTAGTGAAAATAAATTTTCTGACGGGCACTCGTAACGTAGTACGTCTTCCAATCTTTTTACCAATAACTTCTCATCAAAAAAGACCATTTCGCAAATATTTTTTTTCGGAAAATGGTTACTAATGTATTCCAAAGATTTTTCCACATATTAAAATAAAATTTCCTTTTTTAATGTCACCCAATGAAAATTTCAGATCAAGGCGCCATTAAACGACCGGATTTTCTTATTACGCAGAAATTTTTATAATAACTGCTTCGAATATCTTCGAATCTGACAGTTCAATTGGAGGATATTAAAAATTTTCATTGAGTGACACTAAAAAAAAAGAGATTTTATGGGAATATGAGGAAAATAGTATATTTTACAGCAAGAGATGAAAGTGGCGTTTTTTGGTGAGGTGGGAGTTTGCTCACGGGAGCCAGCGAGTTAGCAATCACACCGAACCAGAAAAAAAACACTTTCATCTCGAGTAGTAAATGCAATTTTTTCTACTGATATTCGGTTATAGAATCCATAATTCGACTTTAATAAATCCAATTCGAAGCGAACTGTCAGAACTGTCAAAACAAATTTAATTGTTAGTTTGGCCGTATCCACGGTAACATATTGCATTCTCATAGAAGGTGATACTTTTCAAGTCAAATGTCCTAATTTTATTTCGGTTTTTAAATAGTTTCAGGCTCGTTTTACGTTTGTACATAAAATATTTCATTAAAATTGATGTAATCAATAAGAAAGTCCATGCAAATTTGTTTAGTTTAGTGTTTTAATCGAGAAAATCATAAATTTAAAATGATCATTTTCGTCTCTAGACGTGAAAATATTTTCATCCCTAGAATGAAAAAATGTCACTTTCATGTAGGGTAAGCCGTGGAAAAATGCCATTTTCACATATATCAGTAGAAAAATCTTATTTTATATATCACAGTACATTTAAAATAAAAAATGCAGATATTTTCTAAAAATCGAGACATTTTTAAAAATCGTCGGGACGTGGGACTGTCCTCCAAACAGCTGGACTGTCCCACCAAAATCGGGACGTGTGGTCACTTTACATGTGCAAATAGATTCCAAATACATGTTGTTTGTTTATATAACGTAGGCTATCCCGACGGCACTGTAATGCCAGGCCAAACCGTGATAGGAGTGGAGCAAGCCCCGAGCTCCTATTTATTTTCAAAAATCAGTTTAATATACTGGACCCGCATGCGGGTCGTATCAGATATTATGTAGATAAGAACAGTTGTAAATTTATTGGAAACTCAAAAAATCATTTAGCATTTTCTTTAAAAAATAATTTAAATTTGACATATGAGAATTTTTTGTGGGTTGTAATTGTGACTTTGTCCACAAAGTCATAATAAAAACAGAAACTTATTATTAACTTGACAATAGAAATCTTTTATAGAATTAAATACAACCAATATCTTTTCTTGTTATAACTCTTTCTATAAATAGACCTGCTGAATTGATCATTTTGTTCCCTTCGCTGTTCCTCTCTTCTAAAACTTCATCACTGTGGCTTTCCTCTTCCAATGAGAACTACTATTCTGACAAGGATCAAATCGCTCATGGAACGAAGCATCCTCAATTTCAGCCTCGACTGGCTGCAACTTGTCCACTTGCTCCCTAAATTTCTTCGTAATACTCAAAAACTGCGCTCCTAACTGTTCAAAATTCGCTTTGGTGATGTACCGGATCTCGATGAATTCCTCGACGGTATTTGGAAGACGTTCCGACATCGATTTTATAGCACTGTGGGTCATAATTGAGGAAATAAGCGTCGAGTTGCGTTCCAAGGCGAAGGTTCGATAGGCTTCCAGCAGCTTCTCGTGGCAGCTTAGTTTCAGGTTGCTAATTTGTCGTGTGTTTTTGTTTGGGGAGGTTAGTGAGGAATCCAACGTTGAGATTTTTGCGTGTCTCTGTACAGATATTTCTTCATTTCGTGTGGTCATTGAAAAGGGTGTCAAAATTTGGCCCCGGTTTTATATAGACCGGAAAAGAAAATCCATCACAATGTGCTTGAACTTCAGCTCTTTGAACAAGAACCTGTGCTGGTCGAGCAGCCTCCCCAGGACCTTCTTTACCTTCAACCCCTTGTACACTTCGATCAGGTGAACCATGATGTAATTCTCGCTGGTTGCGATCTCCTTCACTAGCTGGGTCAATTCCCGCTCCTCCTTCGTCACGTCGATCATCTGATTGTTCGCCATGTTCTCGCAGTTGTCGCAGATCGTAGCCTTGTTCTTGATACACACCAATTGCAAATGCCTGCGACAGTCGATCTTGTTCTTGCAATTCTGGGCCATCTGATGAACACTGTCGAACAACCCATTAAGGCTTGTCTCTTTTATTATTCCACTTCTTATTAGATCCTGCAATCTCGTTAAGTCTTCGTAGGAGTAGTAGAGGTATGAGAGGAGGTTTCTACATCTCTTCCGGCACATCCGGATTCTTTATAGAAACTCTCAATGGACTCCGGAATGATGGATGACAAACCGGACATCTGGTTTGTTCTAATATGTGAAAGTCGTTGGTCTTCCATTTCCTCTGGATCTTGTTCCTTGCATTATCAGCCATACCTTCGTAAAAAGATTTTTAATAAGATTTATTCCTGTGATTCCTTTCTTCCAGAGTTCCTTGGCGACGTTGTCACAATCCTTCCGGCAGAGGCAATAGATGATTCCGGATTGTATGGCGAATTATGTTCGAATCACACTGACGATTTCGTCGATCACCTTCGACGTTTTCATAACGACTTGATACTTGATGTTGGGCCGATTGAAGCTCCCAATGAAGGTTTTGACTTGCTTGAGGCTCAAGATGTTGAAGACGTCTTGTTGGACCGTGTCGGTGGCCGTCGCCGCCAAGCAAATTATGGGAACGTTTGGATTTTTTGAACCTCCTAATGTGGTTTCCCCACTATAACTATTAAAAATACTTTCTTCTTCTTGTTTCGAATAGGCCTACTTTTGACCACGCTTGTTCAGCTGTAGGGCTTTGATCTTTGCCCAGTATTACCGCATCTTCTGTCCGTGTAACTCCTTTCTCTCCTCTGTCCAGAGGGGACCTTTCCTGCGGGGTTTTTCCTAAAATCCACGGACTTCCTTCAGGGCGCGTCTCACAGACTGTCTCTTTTGGAGATCTGTTATTCCCAGTTCTTTAATATCCTTCTCGGTTTCTGTCCAGCAAGTGGTACGAACCTTCTTGTTTTGCCAGAAGGTGAACAGACGGTTGGTTAGTCGTTTTGGAGGCAATCTTGCAACGTGGACATAGAAAGCTACCCTTCTTTTCCTAGCACAGTCAGAGAGCCTCTCAATATGTTCGTAGAGCTCAGAGTTATGTCGCCTTCGGAATTCCGCATCTTCCTTTACCGGGTCTAGGGTCCTGAAGAATCCCCTCTCTGATCTCCAATTAATTCTCTACCAGACCTCTTCGGTTCAAGGAAAGACACTCCATGGCATACAGGGCTTCTGGTCGTAAAACTGAAGATGTGTAGTGTTTAAGTTTCAGGTTGCGTGACAGACATTTCTTGTTATAGGTTGTTCGTAGCCAGTCGATAGGCTAGTTCTAACTTGTTGACTCTCATGAATAATGATGCTCTTTCTGATAAGTTGGGTTCAATCCATTCGCCAAGATACTTAAATTTCTCAGTGCTCTTGATGTTTCCCTGGTCTAGTAATATCTCTGTTTGCTTCTTTGATGTTGGTGAAAAAATCCGTTTCCTCCAGCGACACTTGAAGACCCACTTTGGCAGCCTGTTTTCTGAGGCAATTTACCTGCGTTGTTGCCATTTCAAGAGAATCACCACAATCAGTGCCATGTCATCTGCAAAGGCCAGGCAATCTACAACCAGTCCATCGCTCTTACGTCCCAGGTATAATACCACTTTGATATACCAAGTTGATACCAAGTTGATCAGTTCCTTGCGCCATTCTCTCATAACATTTTCAAGGACACTGTTGAAGAGAAGTGGGGAAAGTCCATCTCCTTATCTCACTCTAGATTTTATCTAGAAGGAAGCTTAGAGACGGAATACTAGTCGAGACCAGATCGAATAAACAATCAGCTAGATTAAGCCAAATAAAGACCTTCTGCGACTGCCCAGTCGAAATCCAAGCACACAGATCTCTAAACTACAGCAAAGGGATAATCTACTGTTGGGACCTACTAAACGTATCCGAAAATGAGATATTAGAAGAACTAAAAAGTAGTAACGTCTGTGATGTAAAACGTATAAAAACGAAAAGAGAAGGTGAATTAAAAAATACTCCTTCACCAACCCTCACCTTTAATTCCCCGTCCCTACCTAAGAAAATAAAAGCCACATTCTACAACTTGGAAGTCCGAGAATACATACCGAACCCCCTAAGATGCTTTCGGTGCCAAAAGTACGGCCATAGCGCTGCCCGCTGCTCCAACCTACAAGTATGTGTATGTGGGAATTCTCCACACGAAGAAACTCCATGTGGCCAGCCAATATGTATAAACTGCCAAGGAAACCACCTCGAAAACTCAAGAGAATGCCCAAAATATAAGGAAGAGGTTGCTATACAGAAAGTACGGACACAAGAAAAACTCTCCTATCACGAGGCCAGAAGAAAGGTGAAAGTCACCACACCGGTAAGCAACATTTCATATGCCAAAGCAACATCATCACCTACTAATGTCCCCGCTATTTATATTAAAGAACTATCAGCAGCACTAATCCCAATCATAATTGAAGCAATAAAACAAATTATACCGAACATATCCGACCAAGCAAGAGCACCTCCTACAGAACAGACAATAACTGCAACCTGTTCATCAGAATTCACTACGAGAGACATACCGCCTAGTGGAGTAACTGCGTTTAGAGAGATATTTAAAAATCCGACCACAGACGATAAAGAAAAACGTAAACAAGGAGGTCACCCGATCCGATCTCCCTCAGTTTCTGACGAACTTTCAGAAAATGAACCGGTTCCCAAGAAGACATGGGTCAAGACCAGAACAAAATGATGGGAAAAAGGAAGGCTGAGAAATCAGGGACAATCCACAGACAACATGAATAATACCTAAACATAATAATACTTAATGAAAGCTTCTCTGAGTACCAAGTAGAGCAATAATACCAATTTTCAAAGCTCATCAACGAACTATTCGTCCGAGTCACCGACAAAATGAAACACCGAATCAGATGCCAGCAACTGAATCTAGCAAAAAGCAAATCAGCAACTATTGCTTATTTAGAAAAGATATCTCGGGACAGAATACAAATCGTATTCATCCAGGAGCCGCACTTTCACCGAGGCAAGGTTCTAGGGTTTCCTGTCCATTATAAAGTCATTTACTCATCCGCAACCGATGACAATACCATCAAGACTGCAATAATCATCACAGATCCACGGATCAGTGTGATTTTTATGGCAAAATACAGTAATAACTTACATACCGTCGTACAGATCCTAAGCGGTAAGTTAACATTCTTTGCTGTCTCAGTTTATTTGTCTCCTGACACTAGGACTATATTTGAAGAAAACACTCATAGCCTAGACAATGTTGTAAAAGAGTTAGCATCTAAAGGTGATATTCTAGTCGCAGGCGATATTAACGCTAAATCTCATAGTTGGGGTAGCCGAAGAGATGATTATCGTGGAAAGTTATTAGATACAATATTTTCAAAACACAACCTCGATATTCTCAACAAAGGCTCTGAACCTACTTTCGTAGGCCATAACGGCTCAAGCCTAATCGACGTTACCTCGGCAAGCATCAAGTTAAGTCGACTAATAGACGATTGGCATATCCCTGAAGATAACAGCCTGTCAGACCACAAGTACATTTGCTGGTCCATCGGTCTAGAAACAGAATTGCCAGAAAGTCTCCGCGGCTTCTCCACGAAGAAGGCAAACTGGAATTTGTTCAGTGAACTAGTTACCAAACGAATTCTTGATATCTCACCCCAGATTGATAATTGCCGTTCTCCCCAAGAAATTGCATGCTTTGCAGAAGCCGTTAATAACTCCATTGTCAGCGCGGCCGTTGAATCTATGCCACGCCGGAAATACTTTCAAAAATCGGTCCCTTGGTGGACCCCTGAGCTTACTTCCTGTCGGAAAGAAAATAACCGACTAAGACGTATATACCAGAGCAGCACAGGACAAGATAGAGAAGTAAACCGTATGAAGTACAAGAAAAAACTGAACGAATACAAATGTTTAATCGTTGAAACCAAAACCCAAAAATGGCGAGATTTCTGTACAAATCATTCCAACGGGGACCCCTGGGGCCCGGTATACAAGGTAATACGAGGACGGAAAACCAATTCAGGCTACCTCACAAGCCTAAGTAAGAGCAACACGTCTCTAGACCTGCACGGCACAGCACGAGAGCTCTTGACAGCCTTCTTTCCGGATGATCCCGAAACAGACTTAGTGGAACACTTACAGTCTAGAAAAACAGCTCTAGAAGGAAAAGGTGGACCCCACGACCCTTTATTCACAATTCCAGAGATTTTAATGGCAATCAACGGTATAAATCCCAAAAAGGCTCCAGGCATAGACGGACTCTCATCGGATATCGTGTCAGCGGCATTTAAGGCTGCCCCTCAAGTTTTCCATAAACTATTTAACAAATGTCTAAGATGTGGCGTTTTTCCAGCAATTTGGAAACTACAACTAGTAAAAATAATTCCCAAACCACTTAGACAAGGTACATCCTGTAAAGACTTTAGGCCCATAAGTCTTATGCCTGTAATTGGGAAAGTCCTCGACACCTTGCTCATCACCAGGATCGGTTACCATCTTTATAGTCGCAATTAACTTAGTAACAACCAATTTGGATTCAGAAAGGGCGTAGGAACCACCGATGCCATAACCAAAGTCATTTAATCTATCAAAGACAATATTGCTCAGAAACAATATTGTGCCATTGTTGCACTTGATATAAGCGGTGCTTTCGACAATGCCTGGTGGCCTAACATTATAGAACAATTAGTTATCAAACAGTGCCCTGATAATCTCATTAGCTTCAGTAAAGATTACTTCAGCAACCGTAAAGCCATAATCTCTGAACCAGGCTTATGCGAGGAGAGATCAGTCAGTAAAGGTTGCCCACAGGGATCGAAATCGGGCCCTACCTACTGGAATATTCTATACGACACAATTTTCGAGTATGATCTTCCAGTAGGGTGTAATATAGTTGCCTACGCAGATGATATCATGCTTATTACTTCTTGTAATAGTAGTATAATGGGCCTAAAACAGAAAACCAATCAAGCACTAGAAGTTTTATTAGCTTGGGCCAAGAACCACAAATTAATCTTTAATGCCAATAAGACCGAGGCAATATTCTTTGGAAAAAATCCGAGGCAGCGTAGACCAGTTTTTACACTAGGAGATAACCAGATCAAGTGTCAGGATAATTTAAAATATCTGGGGGTCACAATAGATAGAAATCTAAACTTTAAACCACACATTAAATTAGCTTGTGGAAAGGCCAAACAGTTGAGCGTTCAACTTGACCGGGTGGCAAGGAAGGAATGGGGCTTAGGCAAAATAGCTTTGAAACAAATTTATAACGGAGCAATTGAGCCAGGATTATTATACGCCGCTCCCATTTGGCATAAGTCTTGTGGAGTTAGGGAAAAAGCTAAGCTCCTGAGCGTACAACGAGTCTGCACACTAAGAGCGGCGAAAGCATACCGAACGGTGTCCACTGAGGCTGCCTGCGTTATCTCGGAACTTATACCTTCCGACCTGCGACTAAAACAGGTTTCATTGTACCAAACCAAACATTCCCTTGAAAACCAGACCCTAAGAGAAATAACCGGCCTTAACATATCCTCCGACCTTTTGGAAACAAAGACCCACCTTGAGCATCTTATCCATCCCGCCTATTTTCGCTCCCTTGTCTACACTACGTCACCCACCAACTCACACCGAATAAAAATATTGACAGACGGCTCTAAATCAGACGCAGGAGTTGGAGCAGCTTTTGTAGCATACAATGAAGAAGAGGAGTTTCATTTCGAAACATTTGGTTTGGCTAACTACTGCTCGATATTTCAAGCAGAGTTAATTGCAATTAACCGGGCATTAGCGTATATTCTTTCGAAACCTGACGTAATGGACGAATGCTCTATTCTATCCGATTGAAAATCTGCTCTAGATGCTCTTCAAAACATGGCCTCGCCAACCGAGATACTATTCGACACATGGCAGCTCTATAACGAGGTCTCACAAAACACTAATCTAAGCTTCCATTGGGTGAGGGCACATGACGGCCTGACAGGTAACGAAAGAGCCGACAGTCTCTCAAGACAAGCTTCTGGTCAAGACTCCACAGGCCCAGAACCTCAAAATTGTGCTGAAGTTTTCAAGAAAGTACCAAGCCAGGCTATAAAGCACGGGATCAACACCTATCTTAACAGGGAGTGGCAACAGCGATGGAATGCGTCAGGAACTGGTCTTTGGACTAAAAACTTTATCTCGTCTATCGACAAGTGGATTAATATGGAGATCTGTCTCTCGCACCACGCGGTCCAACTTATTACTGGCCATGGAAATGTTCAGTCTTACCTACATCGATTTGGAAAAAGGGCATCGCCACTATGCCAGTGCGGTGAAGAAGACACAGCTCCACACGTGCTTTTTTATTGTCCGGTCATCTCAAAATGGAGGCCAGATTCCGAACTGAGTATGTCCCATGCAGGATGCTCCTGGCCACGAGACGAGGAGGAGTTAAGGGAAGTCGAAAAAAACAAGAAATGGTGGAAGATTTTTGACGAATGCGCCAAAAATCTAAGAAGATTGGATCACGACCTAGTCATCACCAGAAACTAAATTTAAATTGACTATTTTATGTTAATTCGGTCTACGTTCTTGCCTCTTCTTATTATGTTATTAATTATGATGTATTAATTATTATGTACGAGCATAGTGTCCTTGTCGACGGAGTGCTGGCGACTATTAGTCCAATAAATAAATAAGCTGTGCTTTCTCATCTTGGAGTATGCAAGTACAGATTTATGATTGAGGATCTGTTCAACACAGGACAGGTCTTCCTTAAGCCTCCCAGGTATTCTCCCAGTTGACTATCCAGCTAATTTTCTGACTTGTTTGTAAGTCCTTGGAGAGCATCTTGTATGTTACCGGGACGAGAGAAATTCTACGGTAGTTGTTTAGATCAATAAAATCTCCCTGAAGCGGATGGATTAGAGCAGATTCCCAATCGGGTGGTAATTTCTCTGTTTCCCAGATGTCCTGAATCATCTGGTTAGCTTGCGCACGGCATTGCTTCCAGCACCTTTCCACAATTCAGCAACGATAGAGTCCTCTCCAGTTGCCTTATTATTCTTAAGAAGTTAATAAATTAAAATAAATTATCTGGACAACTTCTTCTAATGAATGGGGAAGCGAGTCCGGGTTTGGTGTGGTTTGTTTATAGTCGAAATTTGATAGTTTGTTTATAGTCTTCGCTGGGTGGACCACAGTTGAGTAGAAGTACTGAGCTAAAACGTGACAGTTGTCCTTGTCGTTAAAAGCCAGTTTGCCTTGTGAGTCTCTGAAGTGGAGGCATGACGGAGCGTATTTTTCTGCTTCAAGATTCCAAAGAAATCTCTGGAGTTATTCTTAGCAAAGCTGTTTTCGATTTGGGTTAGTTGGTTTGTGTGAAGGTCCGTTTGGTTCCTCGAATTTTCCTGGCTGTAACCTTTCTTTGTTCCAAAAATTTATGTCAATTTTCCTTGGTCTTTTTAGAAGTCTTTTTAGAAGAGAGGGGCGAGTTCATTGGCCGCCTTGACAAGAGTCTCCTTCAGTTGGTCCCACCTGTATAGATCTGTATTGTTCAGTGTCTGACTTACTTCTTGACTGTTCTTAAGTCGCTCTACGTTCTACGTCAAATCTTACCATTTTGGAGGTTCTGTGTAATCTAGTGTTTCTAGGCTGGATTCTTATTTTGATCTTTGAGAGGTAGTGGTCTGAGTCTAGATTGGCTCTTCTTATTACCTTCACATTTTGTATTTCCTTTTGGGGTTTTTAGTGAAATGGCCACATGATCTATCTGGAATTCACTAGGTGAAATTCATTAGGTGAAATAAAAGTCTTCTGCTTCCTCGGCAAGTGTTTGAAGGCTGTAGACTTCAGGAGCAACCCAAAAGTCCTACACAGATCCACCAATCGTTCTTCGTTGCGGTTGGTTCGCTTATGCGCCGGATAATTGCCCAATATGTTTCTGTATTTTTTCTCTCTTCCCAATTGCGCTAGTGAAGAATATATATATATATATATATATATATATATATATATATATATATATATATATATATATATAAATATATATATATATATATATATATATATATATATATATATATATAAATATATATATCTATGAGCCGTTATTTTGAAAGTGGCCTAAGTTCATTTCTCAAAAATATTGAGTTAGCTACCTTAATAGTTAGGTTTTTACTTGATCTTTTTATACTGAAGTAACTTGTTAGTAATATATTTAAATTCATTAAGATTTTGTAATACCAAAATTTGCTGGGTTAATGAAGTGATGAAAAAGTTTATTTTGAAAGTGGCGTAAGTCCCATTGAGAGAGTTTCAAACCGATGTGGAAAATATGCAATTAAAGTTTATGTGATCTCGTAAGCTTTAAGTTTAATTATTAAAGTAGCAGTTGAATTATCTATCTGCAATGAATTTATTATAAACATTTTAATTTCAAATTTCAGTTTCGATTTGCTAAGGGATTATTATGGGTCTCCTGATATACCATTGTAATTTTCAGAAGTTCGTTAATAATTTGTTTGTATTAACAAATTAAATTGTATTAAATATTTAATTTTATTTATCTGTATGAGAATATGAATATATTAAAATATCCTAAGTGAGAACTTATGAATCTTTGAATATGAATTTCAATGTATAATAAAAAAATTAAAAAAAATACGAGTACACTCACAAACCTCAAATAAAAGGAATTTTGGTATACCACCTTTGTATACCACATTGTATACCACCTGCCCACAATAATTATTTTATATCCCTCCTACATACACAAACTGGAGAAGACTGAATAATAATAAAACAATATTAATATTAAAGTAAAAATTATTTAACAACTGTTATTTATCATTCTTGATTTTATAACATAAAAGTGTATACATTTATCCAAATTTCAAGGAAAATTTTATGTATGGATGGACTTGTGCTTTCTTAGGAATTGGAAAGATGATTTCATTGATTTTGAAAGAGGCCCAAGTCCATTTACAGCCATGAAAAACATATTATTTCTTAAATAACGGTAAATATGCAAAGTGGGGTGATAAATTTGACACCCTTAGAAACACCAAAACATTATTCTACTATGTTATCTGTTACCCATATTTTTAAATTTTATCCAACACAAACCCTTCAATATCTCTATTCGAACATAAATGGAGTTAGGTCACTTTCAAAATAAACGGGCCATATATATATATATATGATATTGGGCGAAAATAAAAACGAAAATTTAAAAATATTCGTAACTTTACTAATACTGTGTGAAAATGTTTATTTAGTATATTCGTATAAATATTTATTAGGTTTCGAATATATAATAAAAAGTATCTATATTAAATAAGATAAAATTTATATATGTATAATTTACAAAACATTTATTAAATTTACAAGTCATTGCAGGTAAAACAAATGTAAGTATATTTTAGATTTGAGCAAAGGCTAAATAGAATAAATAACTATATTTTTTTCATAAATAAAGTACAGGGGAAAACTCATCTTGGGATAGGAAAAAGTAAAAAACTTTATACAAACAGAAAATACCACAATATGCATACAAAAATATACAAAAAAATTTAGCCTTTCTCTTTATAACACTGAATAAATTTCTGTCAATCAAACGTATACATAACAAAAAGAAAATAATAATAATATTAATAAAGCATCAGAAACTAATAAATAAATTTGTTATACAGCCTTTCCTAGGATATAAATTTTCAAAAAGAAAACGTAAGGTCAATTCAAATAAACGATCCATAAAAATATATCCTAAAATGTACAATTAAAGTATTTATATAACTAAACTATAAGTAAATACAAATATCAGTTCATTGCATTCAGATCTTCTGACGCATCCGTTTCTATTACATGAGATTCTACCACACATATTTGATCATCATTTATTGAATATTGCCCAGTTATCGGGTCCAAGCTTCCTACTATATTTAATACTTCCAATGGCTGCTGCATTCCATCTATTATTATATCTTCTGATGCATGTTCACCATCTAAAAACAAACAACACTTTAAACACTTATTAATTAAAAAATTACTTCAAATTCATAAATTACAAACTAAATATCTTTATTGAAACAAAATTAACAGAATTAATTAAAACGCAACAAGCTATTGTATTTATAATTAAGTAAAATGTTATTAATAAACAGAAGACTAGACAGAGAAGACTAGACAGACAAGACTAGATAGACAAAACTACACTAACAAGACTAAACCAGACAGATAACCCTAGGCTGAAAGGACTAGACTGACAAGACTAGACTGACAAGGTTGTCCTCCTCGGTAGTGTAGTTGACAAAATACCCGCCTGACAAGCGGGAGACCACGGTTCGATACCCCGCCGAGGCATTTTCAACCAGGGCGGTACTAACCCTCGGGGCTGTACCCTGAAGGAATGCGAAATAAACGATACCAGGATGGCGCATACTGAAAGCTAAGAGAGAGAGAGAGATTTTCCGAAACCACAATAAAGACAAAAAAAGGCTGACAAGACTAGACTGACAAGACTAGACAGACAAGACTAAACTGAGAAGACTAGACAGACAAGGCAAGATGCACAAGACTAGATGAACAAGACAAGAAAACTACATAGACAAAACTTGATAGACTGGATTAAACAGAGAAAACTAGAAAAGAAAATTACATAGACAAAAGATATTCATAGGCAGACTAGATAGATGCTAGGCAGACTAGAAACGGACTAGATAGACAAGACTATATGGACTACACAGACAAGATTAGACTGGCAAGACTAGACTGAAAAGACTACACTGACAGGACTCACTAAACCCCCTATTCCACCTTGGCTTTAGTATGCGCCACCCTGGTATCGCATATTTTGCATTCATTCAGAGTGGGCAGCCCAGACGGTTTACTGAAAAACCACTCTAGTTGTTGTCTCCCCGACCAGGAATCGAACCCGGGTCTCCCGCATTGAAAGGCGGGTATGTTGTCAACTACACCACTGAGGAGGACACACTGACAGGACTAGACTGACAGGACTAGACCGACAAGACTAGACTGACAAGACTAGATTGACAGGAGTAGACTGGCAAGACTAGACTGACAAAACTAGACTGACAAGACTAGACTGACAAGACTAGACTAACAGGACTTGACTGACAAGACTAGACTGACAGAACTAGACTGACAAGACTAGACTGACATGACTAGACTGACAAGAGTAGACTGACAGGATTAGAATGACAAGACTAGATTGACAAGACTAGACTTTTTTTTGCACGTGCTGGAGGTGAAAATCTGTAAACAGACACCACGCGACCCGTGCCGTGTGGTAGTATAGGGCTGCCCCCCTAAAGGGGCGACCCTCTAAAAAACCGCCACCATTCAGACCCCCCATCCAAAGCCGCAGAGAACGTGATGGAATCCAAAATTTGGCATAACTTCATCACGTTCTTGACCCTGTCATGTCCAAAGCATTCATCCGTATTGCCGCCGTGCCCCCCCCCCACATCAGAGTTTACAATAAATGTGTGCGCCCCCTTCGCACTAAGGGGGGACCGGCGTTGACACGCAAGGCTCGCACGTAGCAACCCCTCGTTCTGTAGGACGTTCATCCCTTTCATCCTTCTCCTTTCTCCTCATTATATATCCAATCAGACCAGGCAAGACTAGACTGACAAGACTAGACTGATAAGACTAGACTGATAAGACTAGACTGACAAGACTAGACTGATAGAACTAAACTGACAAGACTAGACTGACAGGACTAGACTGACAGGACTAGACAAGACTAGACTGACAAGACTAGATTGACAAGACTAGACTAACAGTACTAGACTAACAAGACTAGACTGACAAGACTAAACTGACAAGACTAGACTGACAAGACCAGACTGACAGGACTAGACTGACAAGACTAGACTAACAAGACTAGACTGACAAGACTAGACTGACAACACTAGACTGACAACACTAGACTGACAACACTAGACTGACAAATAGACTACTACTAGACACTAGACTGACAACACTAGACTGACAAGACTAAACTGATAAGACTAGACTGACAAAACTAGCACTTACAAGACTAGACTGACAAGACTAGACTGACAAGACTAGACTGACAAGACTAGACTGATAAGACTAGACTGACAAGACTAGACTGACAACACTAGACTGACAACACTAGACTGACAAGACTAGACTAGACTGACAAGACTAGACTGACAAGACTAGACTAGACTGACAAGACTAGACTAGACTGACAAGACTAGACTGACAGGACTAGACTAACAGGACTAGACGACAAGACTAGACTGACAAGAATAAGCTGACAGGACTAGACTGACAAGACTAGACTAACAAGAGTAGTCTGACAAGACTAGTCTAACAAGACTAGACTGACAGGACTAGACTGACAAGACTAGACTGACAGGACTAGACTGACAGGACTAGACTGACAAAACTAAACAGATAAGACTAGACTGACAAGACTAGACTGACAAGACTAGACTGACAAGACTAGACTGACAAGACTAGACTGACAAGACTAGACTGACAAGACTAGACTGACAAGACTAGACTGACAAGACTAGACTGACAAGACTAGACTGACAAGACTAGACTGACAAGACTAGACTGACAAGACTAGACTGACAAGATTAGACTGACAAGACTAGACTGACAAGACTAGACTGACAAGACTAGACTGACAAGACTAGACTGACAAGACTAGACTGACAAGACTAGACTGACAAGACTAGACTGACAAGACTAGACTGACAAGACTAGACTGACAAGACTAGACTGACAAGACTAGAGTGATAGGACTAGACTAAAAAGACTAGACTGACAGGACTAGACTGACAAGACTAAACTAACAAGACTAGACTGACAAGACTAGACTGACAGGACTATACTGACAAGACTAGACGTACAAGACTAGACCTTCAAGACTAGACTTACAAGTCTAGATGGACAGGACAAACAGATCTAGATAGAATAATCATAGAAAACTAAACAGACAAGACTATATTGCCAAAGGCATGCAGACAACACTAGATTGATGAGACTGGGCAGAAAATGCTAGACACACAAAACTATAGAGACGAGATTAAGCAAACAAAGCAAGGCACACAGGACTAGATGGATAAAGCAAACTGATCTAGACAGGCAAGACTAAACAGAGAAAACTACATAGACAAAACTTGATATGCTAGATTAAACAGACAAGACTAGAGAGACAAGAATAGACTGACCAATCAAGATACAAGCCTGTCTAGTCTCAAGTAATGTTTGTCTAAATCATTTTGTTTTTATTAAATGTTATACTAGTACTATGAAAAATCTACCTAATATATAATATGAGTCTCCATCTTGTTCTTGTTCAATTTTCACAGTTTCAGTTTCAATCTCATTCGTATCACTATCCGGCTGTGCTATAAAATCGTTCTGTTGGCACTCTTCTGTTGGTTCCTCGATAACCTCCTCTTCCTCCTCCTCTTTAATGTTGTTAAGAACATCGGCAGCCTCTTCATCAATTGGTTCGTCGACAGCCTCTTCGATAGCGTCTTCTTCTAATTCGGCTTCAGAACTATAAATAACTTCGGGAGTATCAATTTTATCAACACTATCTAAGACAGATGAAGATTTCTCTTCTTCCGTAATTGTAATAGAACTATCTAAAGGAACATTTGTACTTTCTTGTGATGCATTTGTTTCTGAAATAATACTAATCTGTGAATCTTCCTGAGGTTTCGAACTCATGATTAAAGGTGTGCTGGTGATAATTTTCGTTTCTTCGGTGGATAAGGTGATTTGATTTTTTGATATTATTTTGCCACCGAGTGGAAGAACTTTGATGCCGCCTTTCGTGTTCAGAACTTGGACTTGCGAGTATGGCATGAGCTTTTTGTTGGCAGTAGTACGCATCGTAACAACTTTTTTGCTGTTCTGGATTTGAATTGGTGTGGTTAAAGGCTGTTGTGAATTGTTAGTCGAACTTACAATTTTAAATTTATCGAAGTTTTTCACTGAAATGTTTTTGAAGGGGATGCTGGATAAAGTTCTTTGTAAAATGCTTGATGTGGTTAACGTCTGTGGATTGGAAACAACTATTAATTTTTGTCCTGAACTTGTTGTTACCGTTTTTGGGGGGATTAATTTCCGAGGAGCACACACTTTGAAGGTTTTTTTAATATCACTTGTACCAGCTTTTATCGTTAAATGATTCACTTTATTTAAAGGATTGTTTTGAATAAATTTACTAATAATCCTTGTTTGATCACTCGAACAGCCCGGTTGAGGCAAACACTCTTTCAGTTCAACATCGGAATTTAGCAAGCTCTGATCTTCACTCAAACTTGCTACTGGCGCATGAATGCTGATATTTTGCAGGATGTTTATTTTAGGACTGTTCTGTGAAATTGGTGCTGAACATGTTTGAGGCAGACCCAACTTCGGTTGAACTTTTTGCGGGGGAGGTGTTGGTATAGGCAGATGACTCTTTGTCATTGTAATTTGTTGCATATGAAGATATTCTGGCTTCTCTACATCCAATTGCTTCGCTTTTAATAACTGCTGTTGCTCTTTCTGTCTCGCTTTCGTTTTCTGCCTATAAAATAAAATAATTAAGTAAATTAATGTAAATAAGACAGACATTTTAACTTGACAGAAACTAGTTTGTCTAGAGTCTAGAGACTGCCTAGAGCAGGCCTGAGCAAACAGCGGCCCAAATGCGGGCCGCTCCGACCTTTTATACGGCCCGCGAAGCTTTTTATAAACTACTTTAATTACAAAAAATATCTAGGTATACTTAAAACAAATCAAAAATAAGTTCGTTTTGTGATTTTGTCCTACCAAAAAATTTTTCCCTGAGAAAGCAATTACAAATTTATCTATACATGAATGAATGATCTTAATTCGTATTCCAACATAAACAAAACTACAACAAATCTCGAAAACATGCCTATGACATATTTATTATGTTTACCAGGCTTGATGTTTACTTCATTATCTACCTGTCACTATTTTATAGATACTGCAGATTTAAGAGTGTTCTCTGAGAATCTTTCGTTTTACAAGCATATATTGTCCATTATGAAAAAACCTTACAATATTGATGTGTCTAGGCGAGTATATGTGCAACGCTCCTGGTACACAGATAAATTTTCAAATAAAAAAATTCTATTGCGGTCCGCGGTCAAATTTTCATACGGAACGCAACAGCCAAAAGATTTGCCCACCCCTGGTCTAGAGTCTAGACAGTCTGTCTAGACTCTAGACTGTCAAGACCAGAGTGACAAGACTATACCTTCAAGACTAGACAGACGACAGTAAACAGATGAGAGTAAACAGATGAGAGCAAACAGATGAGAGACAGATGACAGTCGACCAGGCCTGGGAAAATAGCGGCCCGTGGGCCGCATGTGGCCCGCGTTGATATTTTATGCGGCCCGCGTTGATATTTTATGCGGCACGCAAAGCATTTTATAAATTACTTTAATTAAGAAAATATCTATTTCCAATAAAAACTTTATGTTTGTTTTGTGATTCGCATTTTAAAATAAACAGCTATAAAAAATACAGAAAGTCTGTCTATGACATGTTTTTTTATGTTTACCAGGCCTGATGTTTACTTTATTATCTAGCTGCCTATATTTCATAGACACTGTACATTTACGGGTTCTAAAAATAGATCGTTTAACAAGCAGTTTATATCAGGGCTGTCCAAGTGGGCTGTAGTAGTTTATAATACAAACCGCATTTTTTTCAAAGCGGCCCTTGGGCCACTTGCAATTGGACAACCCTGATATTGTTCGCTTCTTTAAAAAAAACCCAAGAATATTATTGTGTCTAGGTTTGTACGTGGTCTGTTAGAAAAGTATCCGACCTTATTTTTTATTTTGAAAACCTGATGGATTTGAATCAAGCGGGCTTACATGAGCCGACCTTGAACCTTCGCGCGCATGCGTGAATTTTTTCCCGCCTGTAGATAGGGTCAGTTGCTGTCGAGCAGTGTTCGAGTGACGTAGTGTGTAGTGCTCTCGTCGGTTTTTCAATGCAAGTAAAATGACGGAACGGCTGGAGCAGCGCTACTGCATCTAATTTTGCCAGAAACTGGGCGACAACCAGGTGGAAACCATTCGGAAGATTCAGACCTCTTTCGGTGACGATGCTATAGGCATCACACAGATTAAGGAGTGGTACAACCGGTTTAAGGATGGTCGCATATCGGTGGAAAGCGAGCCACGCTCTGGTCGGCCATGTCACTGCCAAAGTGAAAGGTGATGCGGGACCGTCGGGTGACTATCCGAGAAATTGTGGAAGAGGTAGGCATCAGCACATTTTCTGCGCATTCCATTGTAACCGAAGATTTGGCCATGAAGAGAGTGGCGGCGAAATTCGTGCCGAAGCTGCTGACGGCGGAGCCTAAGCAAGTTCGTGTTGAAGTCTCACAGGACATGCTGGACTCCATAAACAGTGAACCTGACTTCAAGAACACCATAATCATTGGTGACTACTGGCTACACTGGGTACGAACCGGAAACTAAATCCCAGTAGTCACAGTGGAAGCATTCCACGTCACCAAATGCGCAGCAATGTCAAAGTGATGCTGACTGCTTTCTTTGACTCCCGCGAAATGGTACACCACGAGTACACACCACAGGGTGAAACAATCACCAAATAGTACTATAGGGATGTCCTACGCCGCCTACGTAATGCTGTGCGGCGCAAGCGACTGGAGTTGTGGTCATCGGGAAATTGGCGACTCCATCACGACAATGCTCCAGCACATTCTTCGCACTTGGTTCACAATTTTTGACTCCTCTAGTTCGACAGGCTCCTTACTCTCCTGGTATGCCCCCCTGCGACTTCTGGCTATTCCCCAAAGTCAAGAGGCCATTGAAAGGAACGCGATTTTAGACAATAGAGGACATTATGGCCGCAACGACAGCGTAGCTAAAGTCGATTCCGAAAGAGGCTTTTTGGTAATGCTTAAAACAATGGCGGCACCGCTGGGAGCAGTGTGTGGAGTCCCAAGGAGACTATTTGAGAGTGGTTAGGTTTCCAACGCTCCAGGTATGCCAGTTTTTTTTAACCGGCTAAAGGTCGGATACTTTTCTAACAGACCACGTATAGATGAAACGATCGTGGTATACAAATAACTAAATAGAAAATTATTTAATGCGGCCCGCGGTCAAATTTTCATCACGTGATGTGCCCGAGAGCTAAAAGATTTGCCCACCCCTGAAGTAGACGAACGAGAGTAAACGAGCGAGAATAGACAAACGAGAGTAGTCAGACGAAAGTAGTTAAACGGGAGTAGTCAGACGAGATTCGTCCCACAAGAGTAGTCAGCTTAGAGAAGATATACGAGAGTAGACAGACGATAGTAAAGAGATATGATTATACAGATGAGAGGGGACAGACGAGACTAGACAGACGAGATTAGATAGACGAAACTAGACAGACGAGACTAGACTAGGGTTTAGGGGAAGGACATCCCGGAACCGCCTATCGGCATTACTTCAGGATGTTATCCCTCATCGTTTCTAAACTCGGTTCTCTCTTTCGTGTTTCTCTTTTGCCTTTTGCATAATATTCCTCATCATCGCTGTTATTGCGTTCAAATCAGTTTCTGTTCTTAGAAGTAATTCTGCCACGTTTATTGTCGATACTACTGTTCTGTATAGCTGTTTTGTTATTTTTCGATGGTCCGTCCATTTTATATGCCCGTTCTACACTCTCGCGAAATAGCACGGAGTTGAGCGAGGAACGAGAGTGTAGTCAGGTTACTCGGTCCGCCTTGTGCTTCCTCGCCTCGCCTTGGCTAACTGGCTCCAGAAGCGGTTTTTCGTTCCCGAGTCAAAGGGACACGAGGCGCGAGTGCGAGGAAGGGGGAGTATCACATCTACACTCTCGTGTGTACTCGTCCTTTAATTTAGTCAACTGTATGCAGGTGGGTCAGTTCACAACCGTTTCTTGAACGATTAAAAACTAAAAATATTTTTATTTAATATTATTAAATTTTATCTAATATTAATTTAAACAATATCAAAAATCATGAGCGATTAGTCCCAAGAACTCCAGTTCTTGACACCAGTCCCAAGAACTCCAGTATTCCTTGAGACTTTTCAAAGGGAACAAGTTATTTGGGATCCCAAACATGTTAGCCACAAAGATAGAAAAAATAATTAAGAGCACAAATAGCTGCAGTAGCAGCTACTACCTGTTCGGTGTTGGTCATGGCACTGAGGTCCTCGCGAAGTAAGGCGAGAGTGTAGATGCCTCCTCCGTGTAGTTCCTCGCCTCAAACAACTTCGGCGAGGATCCTCGCCGAAGTTGTTATTAGTTGTTACTAGTTACTTAGAGTTTGTTAGAGTTGTTACTAGTTATTTAGAGTACACACTTAGAGTGTGGAGCAGGCAATACAGTGAAAGATGGTATGTTCGGCAGAATCAATGTCCGAGCAATGAACCAGCAGATAGGATTATCTTTCTTTTTAATTTTGTGAAGGTATGTTCCAAAGACACCATGACCGGTAAAAGCCTGGGTGACATAATAGGTACTCACCACTTTCTCTCTCAACACATCATCACGTGCTTTATAAAAGTTTTTGTCCAACCTACGTACTCCCCATCTCTCCTGCCACTCGTCCACACATTTATCTTTAGCATCAGACCTGCTATTCTTCCAGAGTCGATGTATGTTTACCATCTCCTGAACTCACAGTTCGAGGGACGTTAGTGAGCCTATAGCGGTTGCCGTGGCCGTGGAGACAGTTCTGTATGTCGATATAACTCTGAGTGCCATTTTTCGGTTTAGGGCTTACAGTTTCTTTCAATAGAAGGAATGCTTCAGCGCCTGCGACCATATAGGTGCACCGTAGAGGATAGTTGAAGACGCCGCGAACATTAGTATTCCACGTTTTCTTTCGAGCGCTCTCCATAGGTTTGGGATGATCCTCTCGACTTTCTCGCACTTGATACTAATGTGGCTAGTCATGAGGGTATTTATATCCAGTTATACACCTAGGTACCTGATGACTGGCTTGCTTGTAATCGTGGTGCCACCAATTTTTATCGACAGTTATATTTAAGTTTTCTTCTGCCCGCAAGAATAACAATTTCTGTCTTCGCATTTGCCATTTTAAGCCCTAGTTCAGTTAGCTGTTGCTGTATTTTTTCCACCACGTCTTGCGCTGTCTCTTCCAGTTGAGAGTAATTTGTCCCGCAGACAATGAGTGCTAGGTCGTCAGCGTAGGCCACAGAAGTAACATTTTTTCTAAGTCGAGTTGCAATATTTTGTTGTAGATGTTCCAGAGTGTAGGTCCTAGAATGGAGCCATGTGGGACACCACATGTTGTTTCTATTTTTGACATGCTGTTGGTGATAATGTATCAATTACTGAGGTACGACTGGACCATCTTTACCAAATTTGGGCTAACACCTGCTGTTATTAGTGCCTCTATTATAAGGTCCCATGGAGCTGAGTTGAACGCGTTTTCTCTATCTAGAGTGAGAAGTACCGCGAGCTCTTGGTTCTTAAACGCCTTCTTTCTAATTTCATTTGGTATCTCCATGTCTTTGGTTAGAGCATCTATCGTTGACTTGCCCGCCCGAAATCCGTACTGTCTATCGTGTAATATTCCTATGGTTTCTAATTCGTCCTCTAGGCGTGCCTTGACCAGCATTTCAAGCAGTTTGCCTGGAGTGTCTACAATGCAGATCGGCCGGTACGATGTTTCATCGACCGGATCTTTCTTAGGTTTTGAAATGAGTACGAGAAGTGCCTACTTCCAAATATCGGAAAATTATCCTTTAACTAGACCGCTGTTCATCACTCTCAGGACGATTTCAGGCTTCTTGATAGTTACTGCTTTGAGCACATATGGCGATATAGAATCTGGACCTGCAATTTTCCCGGTCTTGATCCGCTGCGCAGTTTTTAGAATATCTTCCAGGTCAAAGGTCTTTATTGCCGTTATTTCGGGAACCAGCCAATTGTTTTTAGGTTTTTTGGGGGAACAGTTTTTCAACCTGGCGTATTATCACTTCCTCGCTTAGACTAATGTTTGGCCTTTGTTTTAGTTTGCCAGATATAATTTTAAAGCCTTGGCCCCATATATCTTCTTCCAACTGGATGCAGAGATCCTTCCACAACTCTTTCTTGCGGGCGTTTATAGCAATCTTAAGATCTTGTTTAAAGTTACGATAGTCGATTCTCGCTGCTTGTTTCTGTTCATCAGTTGCCTTTGATTTATTCTTTCTAACGCTTTACGTCTTTCTGATGCAGGCGCCTCTTTTATCGGCAATCGGTGTAGTCCACCAGCATATAGGTTGGTGACAGTGTTTTGGTCGACGTCGTCTTGGAAAGCATTCCTCGAACAAATTGGAAATATATTCGGTTATATCGGAAGGGCTTGTAACTGGTTGTCGATGCTCTTTAGATATTACATTGCTTTGCTCAGTTTCCTGGTCTAATATTTTGTGTAGCCTTGACCACCCCTCGACTGTCAGTTTCTAGCCTAGCTGTTTTGGCGCTTCTTGAGTACGAGTTCTCTCTAGAGATTCATTGATCTCGAAATTGATTGTGCAGTGGTCGCTTAGGTTTTCATGTTCCAAGTTGACTTTCCATCTGCTAATTTTTCTACTGATTGTCGTGGTCGCCATTGTAATGTCTAGCAGGGAAGAGCCATTGTGATTCGAGAATGTAGGTGTGTCTCCTAGAAAGGTTGTTTGGTTCGATCCATTCTTGCAGGATCGCACCTTTGATATCTTGGATTTTCGATCCGAGGATATGAACTTTTGCGTTTGGGTCATCTCCCAGAATGACTTCCTTGTGTCTCGAATTAGCCTATAGGTTAGACGAGTCTAGACAGACGAGACTCACTAAGTGGTTTTGGGGGAAGCTCTCACTACAACCCCCTATAACACCTTGATTTTTTTAGTATGCACCACCCCGCTATCGCATTTTTCGCATTAATTCAAGGTGGGCATCCAGGACGGTTAGTGAAAACCGCCCTAGTTGTTGCCTCCCCGACCAGAAATCGAAACCGGGTCTCCCGCTTGCCAGATAGGTATATTGTCTACACTACACTACCGAGGACAGACAGACCAGACTAAACAAACAAGGCTAGACTTGACAGAGAAGACTAGACTAAGCACACAAGTCTAAACATACAAGACAAGTGGTATGTCCAAATGGTCTTGAATGTATTTAATTCGCTTAATGATTATATCTTACCTATAAATTTGTTGTATTTTACTTATTTTAGGTGGCCCCATGAAATGCTGCACCACGCTACTGTTCTCCAAACTCAAATTCAGTTTCCTCTTCTTCATCTCCGGTTCTGCCATTCTGAACTGGAGGTTTTTATTGCACTGGTCGGACGTGGAAGCGTTCGAGTGGGTGGGCGAAATCGGCGGCGGCCGTTTCCTTTCCGTGGAGGCAGGAGCCGGCAGCTGTTTGTTAATTTTGCTCGCCGTGTCCGCCACCTCGTCGGCTATCGCGGAGTAAGCTGTCTGGGGAGCGATGCGGGCCATCAGAGGGATTAATCTCTGACCTTCTTCCACCCACTCATCACCTGAGTGCTTCTCACCATTTACACTAAAATTAACAGAACAGATAGATAGAATAGATATATTAATAAAAATGAGTGGTTTCATTTCGTAACAAGGCTATCAAAGATAATATAAACTTAAAAACATTGATATAAACTGTTTTTTTTTAATTTTCTATTTACAAAAAAATGCGATTAGATCAATTAAATTGATTCATAAATATTAGTATAGATAGCACATTCATTTTAGCATTTCACCCCGGAATCTAACGGAAGACGCTGAATTTTTGTACAGACCTATATTTTAGCATTATAAATGTTGTCTCAAAAGTCACATACGCCAACATGTGAGCGTTCTTAGATATTCAATGTCAACGGTCGCAAAAACAGTTTTTTGAGAATATCTCGTTTTGTCTGCCTCCTACCGTATTTGCATTTATTATAAAAGTTGTAGAAAATAAATTTCTCTACAAATTTCATTTGAGAACTTTTTTTATACGTCGAACTGTTTTTGAGATAGAGGACGCAGTGGAGCGCGGTCCTAGGGTTCAGCCATAGGTTCCGAATAATAAAAAAAAATCAAAATATTTTATTTCATTATTAAAGCAGTAAGAATATTACAAATACATTCTAAATGAAATGTCTCGATAGTATGAATATAATATAATACTCTTTGGGTTAGACCTTCGAGAAAAACTCTTCTAAATCATAAGGTTCAATATTATTTAGGAGTTGGAAAAGCTGCTTCTTGAATCTCTTAATATTATCTAGTTGTTTGATTTCTCTTGGAAGAACGTTGTATACTTTCATACTGACATATGGAGGACTCTTTTCGGTCATTGTGAGGACATGTTTAGGAAACTGATAAAGTTCCTTGTTAAACATTCAGTAGGATTGACAAAATCCTTGAAGAGATGTTTATGTTTCTTGAGGCAAATGACGTTTTCATAAATATATGTGGCCGAAGTGGTTAAAATGTGTCCTCTATGTGTAAAAAGTGTCCTCTGCAAGATTCACGGTAATTTAAACTCATAAGTATTTGCAGGGCTTTTTTCTATATCTTGAACAGACTTGTAGTGTACTCCATTTCCCCAGAACATAATGCCAAATTTTAGAAGGCTGTGGAAGATGGCGAAATACACCATCCTTAGGACGTCGGACTCCACATAACGTTGGAGGGAACTCCAGGGTGCCTTGTTGAGTTTCGTTGTTATTTAATTGGTATGTGAGACCCAGTCCAGAGATGGGTCTATGTGAAGTCCTAGGAGCCTTGCAGAATGACTTGCTGCTATCTCTTCATTGTCAATTGCCACTTTATCAGGATATGATAATGTACTCCACTTCGTTTTAAAGATTATTGTTTGTGTTTTATCTTTGTTTGGTCTAAGTTTATTAGTACCAAACCATAACTTCATCGCATCAACAGCTCTCTTTGAATTGGTGATGATATCATTGATAGTCCTGGTTAATATCAATATGGATGTGTCGTCTGCATAGTTGATCTTAATGTGCAGTGAATTGATCGGAGTAGCATGCAGGTCATTGATGAATAGGGCAAAGAGTAAGGGTCCGATTGTGCTTCCCTGAGAAATACCCATATTGATTGTACTCGGTGGAGAATGTACAAATCCATGCGGAGTGTGGAGCTTAGTAATCTGTGTCCTGTTAGAAAGGAATGAATTGATCAACTCCAGCACAACTCCTCTTATACCATATTTGGAGAATTTTATTTGTAGAATATTATGGTTAACTAAGTCATATGCCTTAGATAGGTCCATGAGCATTCCAACTGGGATTTTCCGTGACTCGAGATTATCAATAACCCCCTTTATGAATTGGTAACAAGCCGTTTCAATCGATTTCCCTTTTACGAAGCCATGTTGGTGAGGGTCTATTATATTATGCTTATCTAAAAACATTCAAATTTTGGAGCATATAATCCTCTCAAAAATTTTAGGGAAAACCGATAGAATGCTGATAGGCCTGAAGCTTTCGATCATAGAATTGTCACCTGCTTTATGTATAATTGTGATAATCGTCGTTTTTAGATTTTCCGGGAACTTTCCCACCTCTAAAACATTATTTATAATGGATTGCAAAGGGTTTAATATAGAGCGGGCCACATTTTTTTTAACTATGGAAGGGATTTCATCTATACCCGCACTTTTGGTGTTTTTGAGATTAATAATAGAATCAGCAAGCTCTTCCTGAGAGACCGGCATTAAGAATAACGACTTGTTGTTTACCTTGATATTGTCTTTATACTGCATAACGGGTAGTGAATCTGCTAGGACTTTAGATTTATTTACAAAAAAGTTTACAAAAGTATTTATATTTGAAGTATTTACAAAAGTATTTATATTTGAAGCACTAGTGATAGGTTCTTCATCCTGATTGAAATATGTGTCCGTTTTATTCTTAATTTCTGCTACTCGTCTAACTATATTCCAAGTCGCTTTCTGCCAGTTGGGTGCTGTTTCAATTTCCCTTCTTAAAACTCTTTTCTTGTTGTCTATTAGTAACTTCCTAAAATTTCTCCGTAGGTTATTGTACATATTCTTGAATGCCACATTATATTTTGAATATTGTTTGGAACAGTTTTATAACAGGTTTATTTCCATTTTATTCAAGAACGGGTTGTAAAAGACGCGTTTAGATGTTTTGTTGGCGTGTACGAGAACTCTAGGAAAGGCTTCGGTGAAATTCAATAGAAAAATGTCCATAAAAACGTACCATTGTCTGTAAATATCGTTATTCCCAATTTTAAATAACTCATCCTGCCATAACTGCCTCCTACCGTATTTGCATTTATTATAAAAGTTGTAGAAAATAAATTTCTCTACAAATTTCATCTGAGAACTTTTTTTATACGTCGAACTGTTTTTGAGATAGAGGACGCAGTGGAGCGCTCAGCCATACGTTCTGAATAATAAAAAAAAAATCAAAATATTTTATTTCATTATTAAAGCAGTAAGAATATTACAAATACATTCTAAATGAAATGTGTCGATAGTGTGAATATAATATAATACTCCTTGGGTTAGACCTTCGAGAAAAACTCTTCTAAATCATAAGGTTCAATATTATTTAGGAGTTGGAAAAGCTGCTTCTTGAATCTCTTAATATTATCTAGTTGTTTGATTTCTCTTGGAAGAACGTTGTATACTTTCATACTGACATATGGAGGACTCTTTTCGGGCATTGTGAGGACATGTTTAGGAAACTGATAAAGTTCCTTGTTAAACCTTGTTAAACGTTCAGTAGGATTGACAAAATCCTTAAAGAGATGTTTATGTTTCTTGAGGAAAATGACGTTTTCATAAATATATGTGGCAGAAGTGGTTAAAATGTGTCCTCTATGTGTAAAAAGTGTCCTCTGCAAGATTCACGGTAATTTAAACTCATAAGTATTCGCAGGGCTTGTTTCAGTATCTTGAACACAGACTTGTAGTGTACTCCATTTCCCCAGAACATAATGCCAAATTTTAGAAGGCTGTGGAAGATGGCGAAATACACCATCCTTAGGACGTCGGACTCCACATAACGTTGGAGGGAACTCATCCCACGTGACATTTTCCATTAGCTGCTTATGGTGATCCATATTTTCTTTATTAAATAGTGTCGTCCATTTTGTGTTAGAGACTGACGACCCAATTTTGCACTCTAATGACAGAATTTGAGCACAGTATTCCGATATGTGATAATCTCTGGTTATAGAACTATATTCAGTGGTAAGATTGACTATAACATTATCAATGCAAGTTCCAGACCCGGGGTGGCTTACTTCTCTTGACACAAGGACTGCATTAAATGATTCCAGCAGAGACAAAAACCGTCGGCTCATACTACACTATTTCAGGATGTCTACATTAAAATCGCCAGCTATTACAAATTGTGTATTGCCTTTGGATAATAAAACCAGCAGTTCATGTATTTTCTGGAGGAATAGCTTAAAACTCGTCAATGGGGCTCTATAAATTCCTATAATTATTGTATCCTTGCCGTTGATAGCCGTTTCAATTGCCGAAAGTTCAAATATGTGCCCTTCAGCTAGACGGCTGATATCTTGTCTAGCTTTAAACCTTATGCTGTTTTTACAATATATTGCTGATCCTCCATCTTCCCGACAGAAATGCGATGCCAGATTGAAATTATTGATCTTATATAGCTTAAGTTGGTCAGGGTTCTTCCAGTGTTCGGTGAGGATTAAGTAGCTACATTGCTTATAGCTTTCTAACATATACTCAATTCTCTCGATCGAATTTCCAATGGACTGGGTGTTTTGGTTTATCAGTATGACTGCTGTAGAGGGTATAGTTTTTTTCGGGATTATTGAGTAATGTTTCGTCTTTGCATTAGTCTCACTAAGAAACGATTAATACACGTGTTTCTGGGTCAGGTCTCAGGTTTCAATATAACGTCAGCATCTTCTATCGGTACCGAAACCTAAAACGAGGAGTACTCCTCGGGGTGTTTCGATGGGAGTTTAGAACATGTCGCAGTGCTAATTTTTTTACTAGATATTGTAATAACTTATCAGTCGACAAATCCGAATCCAGACGATATACGTGGAAATGCAGGTATCTAATAGCCGCTTTAATTTGACTTGAGTCATCGTTTGAACGATGTTTGATTTCCTCCGTTTTCTATAGCGTAGAGTCTCCCAAATTTCAGCGCTTGAATTTATTTGATTTATTTATTGATAATCCCAAGGTATTATACTGTTTTTTTACATTGCATTGACCACAAGCTAAAGAATATTGCATCCCTAACTTATGGCAACCACAACGCAAACCACAAACATTCTTGCAGTTGCAGAATATTGAAGTGAGTAGTTCATCTGGAGCAGGTGGTAAAAGTGTTGTTACCGGCGTTAGGGTTTCATTTTGCAATACCCAACCCCATTCATGGGGTTGAATTAGAATAGCATTAAAA
Source organism: Phosphuga atrata (assembly GCA_944588485.1). Taxonomy (NCBI): domain Eukaryota; kingdom Metazoa; phylum Arthropoda; class Insecta; order Coleoptera; family Silphidae; genus Phosphuga; species Phosphuga atrata. Next base: position 7,204,455 of record OX155901.1, read on the forward strand.
TATATTTAGATTGATTTACTTCATTATTTAATTATTTGTATGCCAAAGATAAGTCGAATTTTATGACTATTTGATTTAAAAGAAATATAAATATTAGTATAAGGTAATAAATTGTTATTTAAGTAATATTTAATTAGTAATTAAGAAAAAAACGGTATAATACATTGGGATTTCCTTTGCGCTAAGGTGCGTATGGCTGCTCATCAGCGCTCCACGCTCTGTTCCCTCTATCCCAAAAACAGATCGACGTATAAAAAAAGGTTTCAGATAAAATTTGTAGAGAATTTTATTCTCTTCAACCCATAATAAATGCAAATACGATAGGAGGGAGAGAAAACGATATATTCTCAAAAAACTGATTTTTGCGACCTTTGACCTTGAATATCTAAGGACACTCACATGTTGGCATATGTGACTTTTGAGACAACATTTGTAATGCTAAAATAAGACCCCTGAGATTGACCCCTTTTTTGACTAATTTGATTGGGCTAAGAATAGTGATTCTAATAAGAAACAAATTAAAAATCTTTGTCTATTGAATTTAAATAGACAAAGATTTTTAATTTGTTTTAAGTAAGCCAATAGGAATTAGTTTAAACAGAAGGAAGTTTTTTGTTTCCCTCCATTTTTATTTCAATCTATATTTAGGTTATTTACATTTGTAATATTTGATTGAAATTCCTAAATTATTTGATAAGAACACAATGAATATATTGAAAATTATAACAAAATAAAACTATTTATAGCAAGTAGATAGACTTCTTCTAGTGAAATTAATCGTTTAAAAATGTTCCTAAATTCTTCTTCTTCTTGGTTCAGCTTCTCCGTTGGAGGTTGCTGATCATTATGGCAATTTTTATCATCGCGGAACGGAACAGTCTCGCCGATGACACTCCAAACCAATCTCTCAAGTTGCGCAGCCAAGATATGCGAGGTCAACCAGCACTTCGCTTGCCTTGGATCTTTCCTTGGATTATCAGCTGTTGCAATCCATATTTTTCGTTTCTGAAGATGTAGAGAAGTATTGTAACTTTCGTTTCTTTATGGTGAAGAATATCTCAATTTCTTTGTTCATTCTGCGAAGTACCTCTATGTTCGTTACTTTCTCCACCCATGGTATTCGCTGCATTTGACGGTAGACCCATATTTCGAAACCCACCATTATCCTTTTTGTTGTTTCCTGGGTCAAGGTCCAACCTTCCATCCGGTATAGCAGAATCGGGAATTCGTAGCAGCAGGTCAATCTTAGCCTCAGTTCTATGCTCAGACCCGGAGAGGTCGTTTTTATTTTAATGAATACAGCTCTTGCCTATTCGGTGCGTGCTAAGACCTCTTGGCAGTTTGTCCACACGTCATTTATCCAGGTTCCAAGGTATTTGTATTTGGAGACCTGTTCTATGTGTTCTCCATCGACGCCACAGTGGGCTGAAATGCCGAAAAAGTGGAAAAAAATTATAATGCCTCGTCCTATACATCTGAAATTTTGGTCACAGGAGTTATTTTTGTCGCTGCTAAAACAAAATGGAGCATTCAATATGACAGATTCTTCTTCGAAACTACCATCCAATTTTTACAAAATGATGTACATAGGAGTGTATTAAGTCGCTGATTACGAATCTGTTAGAAAGAACCTGTTAGAAATTCTGATTCTCGAAACACGTTCTCCGCGTTACCACTGCTAATTTTTTGTTGAAGTGTGTGATATCAACCTTGCTAATTGAAGGGTGATCCTGAATGTTTTGACATTATTAAATAACAGTTTATGCCAGTTCAAGACAACGACTGCCAACTGCGAGGGGAAACCTTTTTCTAAATATTGTATTGACACAAAACTGTAAAAATAACAAATCGCCCAATACGTGCCCTGTTAGAAAAGTATCCGACCTTATTTTTTATTTTGAAAACCTGATGGATTTGAATCAAACGTGCTTGCATGAGCCGACCTTGAACCATCGTGCGCATGCGTGATTTTTTTCCCGCTGGTATATAGCGTCAGTTGCTATCGAGTAGTGTTCAAGTGACGTAGTGTGTAGTGCTCTTGTCGGTTTTTCAATGCAAGTAAAAATCACCAAAGAGTACTATAGAGATGTCCTACGTCGCCTACGTGATGCTGTGCGGCGCAAGCGACTGGAGTTGTGGTCATCAGGAAATTGGCGACTCCATCACGACAATGCTCCAGCACATTTTTAGCACTTGGTTCACAATTTTTTTGGCGAAAAACCAGACTCCTCTGGTTCGACAGGCTCCAAAATTCAAGAGGCCATTGAAAGCAACGTGATTTCAGACAAGAGAGGACAATATGGCTGCTACGACAGCCTAAGCTCGGCCTAAGTCGATTCCGAAAGAGGATTTTTCGGAATGCATCCAACAATGGCAGCACCGCTGAGAGAAGTGTGTGGAGTCCCAAGGAGACTACTTTGAGGGTGATTAGGTTAGGCTAAAGGTCTGATACTTTTCTAACAGACCACGTACATCCCGGGTTAGTTTCATGTTTATTGCGTAGGTAATAATGTGTGAATTCAGAATTATAACGAATTGCATGCCGAAACCCTGCCTATACGTATTTGGTACACTGTGAATAACCCTTAATGCGTAAGTTTTTCAAAAAAATGTCCGCATATTGGACCCGGCATTTTGTTTCTGGAATCCGGATAATTGATATCTGATTAACGACGTTAAAAACTTATAAATACGCAATTTCAATCTGATAAGATTTCGAAAAATAATCCGTCATATTTGTTTTATAAAATGTTGATAACTCATTCGTAATTAGCGAGATTATGAACCACTAGTTACAAAGTTTTGTAAAAATTGAATGAGTTTTTCGAAAAATTGGCCGCCATAATAAATCCGCCATTTTATTTTTTAACATATTAATAACAGATTCGTAATCAGCGACATAAACAACACCTGCAACCAAAATTTCAAATATATATATATATATATATATATAAATATATATATATATATATATATATATATATATATATATATATATATATATATATATATATATATGTAGACATTCTATTTGTGTCCACTTTTTCGACAATGCATTAAAATCAGCATGGCCTTTGTTTTTGCCGTGTTAAGTTCCAGTCCGCAATCTCTACTTTTTGCTGATATGTTGGTCATCATTCGTGTGAGGTCTTCATTGTTGTCTGCCAGCACGACCGTGTCGTCCGCGTATCTGATGTTGTTAATTGCTCTGCGGTTTACTATGATTCCCGCAGATTCTTCGGCAAGCGACTCTCTGAATTTAACTTAGGAGTATATGTTGAACAACAAAGGGAAAAGAACACTTCCTTGCCTCACACCCTTTCGAATCTGTCCTCTGTTAGTTCGGTTTCAATTTTAACTTTAGCTGTTTGATCCCAGTACAAATTCGACACAGTCTGAATATCGCGGCGGTCGATATCCAGATTCGCCAAGATGCTCATTAGCTTCTCATGTCTGACGTTGTGAAAGCATTGCTATGGTCAATAAAACAAGCATATACGTCTTTAGTGACATCACGGCACCGCTGAACCAATATTCCAAATGGATGTAGCGCTTGCCTAGTACCAAAGCCGTTGCGGAAACCAAATAGTGTATCGCTTATTTCCGACTCACATTTTCGATAGATTCTTGAATGAATGATTCTGAGGAACGCCAGCACGCACGACCGTGTCATCTGCGTATCTGCTGTTGATAATTGCTCTGCCGTTTACTATGATTCTCGCAGATTCCTCAGCAAACGTCTCTCTGAATATAACTTTGGAATATATGTTGAACAACATAGGGGAAAGAACACATCCTTGCCTCACACCATTTCGAATATGTATGTCCTCTGCCAGTTCGGGTTCAAACCTGACTTTAGCTGTCTGACCCCAGTTTAAATTCGACACAATCTGAATATCGAGGCAGTCGGTATCCAGATTCGCCAAGATGTTCATTAGCTTCTGACATTGTTGAAAGCCTTCAATAAAACAAGCATACACGTCTTTATTGACATCACGGCACCGCTGAACCAATATCCTAAATGCATGTAGCGCTTCCCTAGTACCAAAGCCGTTGCGGAAACGAAATAGTGTATCGCTTATTTCCGACTCACATTTTCGATAGATTCTTGAATGAATGATTCTGAGGAACACATTCAGTACCTGACTCATCAAGCTTATCATGTAATATTCATTACAGTCGAATGCATGTGGTTTCTTCGGTATGGTGACGAAAGTGGACGCTAGCTAGTCGGGCAGTAAAATGCCCGTTTTGTAGATTGTGTTCATTAGCTCGGTTAGAATGTTGATTTTATCGTCATCAACCAGCTTGAGCATCTCGAATTAAATTCACAAAATTTAATTACCAAATCTTTACTTCAATTTCAACAAAGTGTAGTTCAAAATTCAAAGAAAATTATTTTCCTTTCATAGAATTTTTTATAGAACAATTTTTTTATACGTCGAACTGCTTTTGAGATAGAGGAGGCAGTGGAGCGCTCTGCCATACGTACCTTAGCGCACCTTGCGCTAAGGTGCGTATGGCTGCTCATCAGCGCTCCGCACTCTGTTCGCTCTATCTCAAAAACAGATCGACGTATAAAAAAATGTTTCAGATAACATTTGTAGAGAAATTTATTCTCTACAACTTCATAATAAATGCAAATACGATAGGAGGCAGAGAAAACGAGATATTCTCAAAAAAACTGATTTTTGCGACTTTTGACCTTGAATATCCAAGGACGCTCACATGTTGGCTTATGTGACTTTTGAGACAACATTTGTAATGCTAAACTAAAGGTCTATACAAAAATTCTGCTTCCTTCGTTAGATTCCGTAATTGATCCCTTTTTTGACTAATTTGATTGGGCTAAAAATAATAATTCTAATAAGAATCAATTCTATAGAAAAAGATTTTCAATTTGTTTTGATTATGCCAATAGGAATTAGTTTAAACAGAAGGAAGTTTAATTTTGTTTCCCTCCATTTTTATTTCAATCTATATTTAGATTATTTACATTTGTAATAATCAGAACATTTATTTAATATGTACATGAATAATCTAGAAATTCCTAATTTATTTGATAAGAACACAATGAATATATTGAAAATTATAACAAAATAAAACTATTTATAGTAAGTAGACAGACTTCTTCTAGTGAAATTAATCGTTTAAAAATTTTAGTAAATTCTTCTTGGTTCAGCTTCTCCCTTGGAGGTTGCTGATCATTATGCAAATTTTTATTTTTGACATCGCGGAACCGAACAGTTCCGCAGATGACACTCCAAACCAATTTCTCAAGTTGCGCAGTCAAGATATGCGGCATCGACCAGCACTTCGCTTGCCTTGGATCTTTCCTTGGATTATGAGCTGCAATCCATATTTTTCGTTTCTGGAGATGTGGCCTAAGTATTGAAACTTTCGTTTCTTTATGGTGAAGTATCTCAGTATCTCAGCTTCTTTGTTCATTCTGCTAAGTACTTCAATGTTCGTTACTTTGTCCACCCACGGTATTCGCCGCATCTTCTTCTTCTTCTTTAATCCATAGCCGGCGCATGGAGAGGTGGTCGACCTCGTAGCCAGTACGCTGCTGTTGGTGCCGCTAGATTCCGTGCTCCATTCACTATACGCTTCCATGCTAATCGATCAGTTGCAACGGTTCTTGCCTCAGTTGTTGTTATTCGCTGGTTTTTTAAATCGTTCTCTACGTGTTTCAACCATGTGGTCTTCGGTGCTTGTTTTTGTGTTCTCCAATCAAGAGGTCGTTTTTTCCATAGGAGTTTGTGCGGTACTCGATTGTCGCCCATCCTACAGATGTGGCCGAACCATCGTAATCGGCGTTTTTGAATTTCCTCAACAATCGGTGTCTGTTGGTCGCACCTTTCTCTGATTGTCTCATTTCGGAGGTGGTTGAGGAGTGAGACGCAGAGAATCTGTCTCAGGCATCGCATTTGGAAGGCCTCGAGCTTGTTAAGGTCTGGTTTGAGTAATGTCCATGTTTCCGATCCATAAAGAAGAATTGGGAGGATCAGCGTCCGGTATAGGCGTATTTTGGTTTTGATGGTAATATTCGTCCGCTTCCATATGCACCACTTGAGTGAAGCAAACGTTGCTGTTGCCTGGCCTATCCGGCTGTGAACTTCGGCTGTCGAAGCTACTTTCTTCTCCACAACCAGTGATCCCAAATATTTGAACTGTGGTACCTGCTCGATTGTGGTTCCATCGACGTAAACTCTGGCTTCAGATCCATCCGTTGTAAGCACTTTGGTCTTATCCGCATTGATTCTCAGTCCGTATGACTGGGCAATGCGGGAAATGTCATACAAGGTGTCTGTTGCTTCGGCATCTGTGTTGGCGAAAACCGCACTGTCATCGGCGAACATCAGATCGGTTAGGAAGTTTTTGTCATCATATCGAACTCCGCGTCGCCCATCAAACGCTTTTCGCATAATCGTGTCGATCACAATGTTAAAAAGGAGCGGCGAGGCCACGTCTCCTTGCCGGACTCCGGTTCAAATCGGGAATTCCTCAGACATGTCGTTTCGGATACGAACATTGCTGGTTGAGCCGTCGTACGATGCTTGAAGAAGTTGAATGATTTTCAGTGGCACGTGTTCGATCTTCAGGGCTTCCCACAAGCTTGTCCAATCGATGCAATCAAAAGCAGATTTGAAATCGATGAAGACGATGACAGTTCGTTTGCCACATCGAATTCTTTCTTCCATTAGCTGACGGAGAGCAAATATCTGATCGATGCATCCTCGATGTGGTCGAAATCCAGCTTGTTCTTCCCGGCTTGTTTGCTCTCGATGTTTCTGTAGTCTTGATTGTATGATTTTCATAAATACTTTGCCGACGATCGAGAGGAGGCTAATACCACGGTAATTCTTGCATTCCCGACTGTCGCCTTTCTTCAAAATAGGCACAACAATTCGCAGCATACGACGGTAAACCCACATTTCGAGGCCATTATCCTTTTTGTTGTTTCCTGGGTCAAGGTCCAACCATCCATCCCATATAGCAGAATCGGGAAGATGTAGCAGCTAGCAGCGGGTCACTCATAGCCTCAGATCCGGAGAGGTCAGCATCTTTTTCATTTTAATGAATACTGCGCTTGCCTGTTCGGTGCGTGTTAAGACTTCTTGGCGATTTTTCCACTCGTCATTTATCCTGGTTCCAAGGTGTTTGTATTTGGAGACCTGTTCTATGTGTTCCCCGTCGACGTGCAGTTGTATCTGCTGTTTGGTTTTTGAAATCAGCATGGCCTTTGTCTTTGCCGTGTTCAGTTCCAGTCCGTAATCTCTACTTTTTGCTGATATGTTGGTTATCATGAGTGTGATCTTCTTCAGCACGACCGTGTCGTCCGCGTATCTGATGTTGTCAATTGCTCTGCCGTATACTATGATGTCCGCCGATTCCTCGGCAAGCGCCTATCTGAATATAACTTTGGAGTATATTTTGAACAACATAGGGGAAAGAACACATCCTTGCCTCACACCATTTCGAATCTGTATGGCCCCACTATAAATTCGACTCAATCTGAATATCGCGGCGGTCGATATCCAGATTCGCCAAGATGTTCATTAGCTTCTGACGTTGTCGAAAGCCTTGCTATAGTCAATAAAACAAGCATATACGTTGCACGCAGCATATACATTGACGTCACGGCACCGCCGAACCAATATCTCAAATGCATGATGTAGCGCTTCCCTAGTACCAAAGCCTTTGCGGAAACCAAATAGTGTATCGCTTATTTCCGACTCGCATTTTCGACAGATTCTTGAATGAATGATTCTGAGGAACACCATCAGTACGTGACCCATCAAGCGATGTTGATTACAGTCGCATGCATGTGGTTTCCTCGGTATGGTTTAGCGTTTAGCCAGTCGGTCGGTAAAATGCCCGTTTTGTAGATTGTGTTCATTAAGGCCGGTCCAGACGTTCCGTTTTGCACAACCTTTTGTCTGCGCAGTTCAACTAGGGATTGCAATCCGGAAAACCGGATCCGGTATCATTAGGTTGTGCAAAACGGAGCGTCTGGACCGGCCTTTAGTTCGGTTAGAAAGTTGATTTTATCGTCTTCAACCAACTCGAGCATCTCGGATTCCTAAATTCACACAATTTAATTACCAACTTTAATTTCAACAAAGTCTAGTTCGAAATTTAAGAAAAATCCTTTAATTTCTTAGATTTTTTTATAGAAAATTCTCGTTTTCTAGAAAAATTAAAGATGATTAGATTATTGATTAGATTTGCAAAATTTAATTTTTTCCAAATCTTTACTTCCAATTCTTCGATTACTTCAATTTCAACAAAGTGTAGCTCTATAAACACATATATCATTTAATTGTTCAATTCTTTTGCTAAAAAAATATTTTGTGAAAAAATATATAATAAAATTTTCAATGCAAATAATCAAAGTTAACTAATAGTGTATTACGTAACGAGAGTTGTAAGAAGCATATTACGCACCAGCGGAACAGTTACCCATGACCCGCCTATAAGGATTGCAACCCGGGAAACCGGATTCGGTAATCCGGAATCACTAAACGTTTATCGGATCCGGTACCAATATACCGAATCCGGTCACCGGATCCGGTGATGCTAATTTTTGGTAAAATAATCGCGTCGTTGCATGAGTAGGTACTTTAAATGCGTGTTGCGCATGGTGCCACATGGTTTTTTCAAAAGCAAAATTGATTTTGTGATAATGTATAATTAAAATAATTAGCGTATTTGCTGGTGTATAACGCGCACCTTTTTTTCCAAAAAATTGCCTCTAAAACATAGGTCCGCGTTATAGGCGCACAAAAAGTAGGTTGAATTTTAGGGTGCGCCTTATGCAATATTTCTTATGTTAGATTTAATTTCATCGATTCGGCCGGATTGAAAATCATCAATCAAAACCGGATTGCAATCCCTATTTGTTGGTATTTTAAGAAATAAGGCAGCGACAGATTACTAAAGATGAGTTTGATGAACATTTGTAGACTTTCACTAGTTTCTTTACTATGTGACTATTTGGAGGAATTTTGGAAATCTAAAAATGACAAATTTCTCCAAAAAGTCAAAATTTTGAAAATCTAAAACCAATTTGTTATTATTTTCAAAAACAAGGCAACGACATACCAATGAAGATGAGGTTGAAATTTTACAAAATTAACATTTGTAGATTCTCACTATTTTCCTTACTGTGCAACTATGTGAAGGAATTTTGAAAATCTAAGAAACGCAAATTACTGCAAAAAGTCCAAATTTTGATAACCTAAAACCGTTTTGTTAATATTTTGACAAATAAGACAGCCACAGAGTAATGAAGAAGAGGTTGAGATTTTACAAAATTAACATTTGTAGACTCTCACTAGTTTCTTTACTGTGTGACTATTTGGAGGAATTTTGGAAATTTAAAAACGACAAATTTCTCCAAAAAGTCCAAATTTTGAAAATCTGAAACCAATTTGTTAAGATTTTCAAATATATCAATGAAGATGAGGTTGAAATTTTACAAAATTAACATTTGTAGATTCTCACTCTTTTCCTTACTGTGCAACTATTTGAAGGAATTTTGGAAATCTAAGAAACACAAATTACTCCAAAAAGTCCAAATTTTGATAACCTAAAACCGTCTTGTTAATATTTTGAAAAATAAGACAGCCACAGATTAATGAAGATGAGGCTGCGATTTTACAAAATTAACATTTGTAGACTCTCACTAGTTTCTTTACTGTGTGACTATTTGGAGGAATTTTGGAAATCTAAAAACGACAAATTTCTCCAAAAAGTCTAAATTTTGAAAATCTAAAACCAATTTGTTAATATTTTCAAAAACAAGGCAATGTTTTTCTTTTCAGAAAAAATTCAAAAACAAAAATAACATTTGTAGATTCTCACTATTTTCCTTACTGTGCAACTATGTGAAAGAATTTTAGAAATCTAAGAAACACAAATTACTCCAAAAAGTCCAAATTTGAATAACCTAAAACCGTCATGTTAATATTTTGAAAAATAAGACATCCACAGAGTAATGAAGATGAGGCTGAGATTTTACAAAATTATCATTTGTAGACTCTCACTAGTTTCTTTACTGTGTGACTATTTGGAGGAATTTTGGAAATCTAAAAATGACAAATTTCTCCAAAAAGTCCAAATTTTGAAAAATTTAAACCAATTTGTTCAAAATATTTTCAAAAACAAGGCAATGACATATCAATGAAGATGAGGTTGAAATTTTACAAAATTAACATTTGTAGATTTTCACTATTTTCCTTACTGTGCAACTATGTGAGGGAATTTTGGAAATCTAAGAAACAGAAATTACTGCAAAAAGTCGAAATTTTGATAACCTAAAACCGTTTTGTTAATATTTTGAGAAATAAGACAGCCACACAGTAATGAAGATGAGGTTGAGATTTTACAAATTTAACATTTGTAGACTCTCACTAGTTTCTTTACTGTGTGACTATTTGGAGGAATTTTGGAAATCTAAAAAGGACAAATTTCTCCAAAAAGTCCAAATTTTGAAAATCTAAAACAAATTTGTTAATATTTTCAAAAACAAAGCAACGACATATCAATGAAGATGAGGTTGAAATTTTACAAAATTAACATTTGTAGACTCTCACTATTTTCCTTACTGTGCAACTATTTGAAAGAATTTTGGAAATCTAAGAAACACAAATACTCCAAAAAGTCCAAATTTGGATAACCTAAAACTGTCTTGTTAATATTTTGAAAAATAAAACAGCCACAGATTAATGAAGATAAGGCTGAAATTTTACAAAATTAACATTTGTAGACTTCCACTAGTTTCTTTACTGTTTGACTATTTGGAAGAATTTTGGAAATCTAAAAACCACAAATTTCTCCAGAAAGTCCAAATTTAAAAATCTGCAACCGTTTTTTAAATATTTCAAAAAATAAGGCAGCGACAGATTAATGAAGACGAGGTTAAGATTTGACAAAATTAACATTCATAGACTCTAGCTCTAGACTCTATTTTCTCTACTGTGAGACTATTTGGGGGGATTTTGAAAATCTAATAACCTCGAATTTCTCCAAAAAGACTAAATTTTTAAAATCTGAAACCGTTTTGTTACTATTTTTAAAAATAAGACAGCGACAGATCATTGAAGATGAGGTTGAGCTCTAAAACATAGGTCCGCCTTATAGGCACACAAAAAGTAGGTTGTATTTTAGGGTGCGCCTTATGCACCAACAAATACTGTATTTATAGTAAGTTGATTAAACTAAATGGGGGGTAATGGGTTAGTAAGCGAACATATGAGACCGCCTCCAGATAGCCTCACCTAGCCTCTGCTGCTCAAACCCGACTCTCACCTACTCGCTGGTGCCCCCTGTTAACCTGAATAACCCAACTGGATACCCGGTAATCAACCCGGGTGGAAAGGGACAAACGAGAGCGGGTGAAATGGCCCCCCGAAAAAAGGGTTGGCAGTGGGCTAACAACTCACTCAGTAAAAAAAAACATTGTTGCGAAGTCTCAAGCAGAAAAAGCCGGATTGACCGATCGACGACGACCTAAGCACTGTTTAGATGGAAAGACGGCGTTTCTGAGGATGCCAGAAAAATTGGTGCAGCTGACTGGCAGGTCCGTGCCAGAGACCGAAAAGGATGGCGGACGAGGCTGGAGAAAGTCGAGGCCCTGTAGGGCTGTAACACTACTGATGATGATGATGATTAAACTAAATAGACATTTAAATAGATAATATATATCATTAGAAAGATTCATCATGATGAAAATAATACTTGTTAGCAAGCTCAAATACGTAATTGTTGTGATCTCAGTAGATTAAGTAAAGTTTATTATGTTAGATTGAATTCCATCGATCTGGTTGGACTCGGCCGGATCGGTGAAAATTCTGCCGGATCCGGCCGGATTGAAAATGACACCAGATTGCAATCCGTACTCGCGTAGCGGGAAATGCGTAATTCCGCGAGTACGTAATTGCCTTACAGCTCAAGTTATGTACTATACTTTATGTACGACTACACTAATTTGTTTCTGTTTAATAAGAAAAATATGTTTGATGTAACAAATTTATTTCTTATTAGGTACATTATTTAACATTATAATAAACAAACAGTTGTATTTTGATATATAACTGTTACTCGACATTATTTAACTGGATAGAAATGAAAAGAAATACATTCTTAATGGTTACATACCTTATTATTTAATACTTATTTGGGTTAAACTGGAATAAAAGTGCTCATAGATATAGGCAACCCAATGTACGCAATGTCAATTTCCGTTAGTTTGAATTGTGGCACGGGGGGCGCTGAACGTATGAGCACGTAGTAGCAGCTCTCAACCAATCAACGAATGGTAAACCAAAGCCCGTGTGTGTTATCAATCATTACTTATCATTAATCGTGGACTGTTACATACATGTGTTATGATGTATTTACATAGTCTACAAACTGTACAATAATGGGCATTTACAATAGTACTTCTTCTTAATGGTGCTACAGTCCTAGTAGGACCTGGACCTCCTCCCACAGCCTACACTTGTGCTTGGTGTCTTGTTAGACACAAGTGTAGGGAGCCCTTACAGTTTTTAATGTGGTTGGTGAGCAACTATTCGGGGAGGTTTCAAGGCAAATTTTTACTGTGATGACTTTGCCATCTACATTTACAATAGTGTCATAGATAAAATAAATTATATAGAAAATTTAGAAAGAATTTTTGCTTTTTACCAGAAGAGAAGATATTGATAATTGATCATAAAATAATTCTTAAAAACTAAATCATGGCCATTGCTTATCAAATTTGTCATAGGCTGGAAAATCTTGACCCAAATATTATCATTAATATCTATGGACAATTGTATTTTATGCAAAAATTTAAACAATCGTCTGTTTCCAAATCAAATTAACATAAAAAAAATCTGTTATTAAATCAAACTGCAATGACCTATTTGCCATATTTTGTGTAAAAAATATGTTAAAAAACTTAATTGATGCATTATATAGATATTGTTATTCATAATTAGCCATCTGAGATAAAAAAGCTTTTGACCTTCATCAACTTTACACTAAAATTTATTTTAAAAAACAAGGATTTTGCAGAAAGTCTGCTAACAAAGGAAACTTGAAGGATAATAAAAACATAAGAAACATTTGAAACTGAAAAAATATGAAAGATGATAAGGTTAAGATAGTAAACCTGTTCTATTTATTGTGTGACTTACTGGTAGGCAATTGTGCTGAGTTTTTCGTCATTGACAACTCTCCGTATTTCAGCTTTGTGTCTCTCTTGTGATATATGAAGGATGGTGCCGGTGTCTTTGAGTATCTTGAGCTTCTCATTATCTAGGCCCCCCTGAGCTCGTAACGCGCTAACAAGACCGCTGAAGGCATCAATTTCTGAAATGATTGCTGACATTTAGTATTTATAGAAGGTTTTTTCAATGTAATTTGTTTACCTAAACATCTTAAATGCTGCATTGATTCCTCTTTGGTCATGTCCAACAGAATCGGCCACATAATTGCTATTTGTTAGTTAACTCATCGCACATAATATATAATTTCCATTGACAGAGTTATAAAGCGTCTATTGTTTGAGGTTATGTCAGGTTGATTTTTTCGTTTTTTTTTTTTTTGAATGGTTATTTTTCGTGCATTTTGAGGACGTTTCTGGGGCTGCTTTCTGTCGGAATTTTATGTATTTTGAATTGACGGAGTCGACATGATGTTTTTTAAAATACCAATATATACAAATAAGTTTTGACAACTTATTTAAGCGGTAAGATAACTGCAGCCAACTGATAATACAAAAACAAAAAAAATATATAAGCTTTCGACAAGAAGAATATCTTGAATTAACAAACATTTCTTAATTCAAGAACAGAATTTAAATTTTAAATATGATCTATACTCCAAATAATACTGGGATAATATACATTAAACAATTTAATCGAAAAATTTCACATTTTAGTAACTTTTCTTCAACTATGATATATGACGATTTATAGACAAATATTATTATTTTCTATTCTCAAATGATAACAAACGAAAAAAACATCCGTTTAGATCATTTTCATTTATTAAAAATTCAAATTTTAATTTTGAAATTTTTTTATTGGCAGCCTGTGTCACAAAAAAAACGTAATTTATTGGTGTAAAACAACGCGCGACTAAACAACGCGCCGAAAAACTATAGCGACATAACATATCGCTTTACGAAAACAACACTCTACAAAAATCCTAAAATAAGTGATGATAATATTAATTAGGATGTGATATTTTTGACGTGTACAGTATAATCTTAATAATCCGGCGGATGGTTAATTCGACACGTACAGTAATCAGGCGCTCTCGGGAAACACGTGTTTTTTTCTTTACGCTGCCCCGCGTCGAATATAAACCTCGCGCACAGAAGAAATAAAGTCAAAAACAACACCATCCAGTGTTCTTGGAAAAGGTCTGGCCAACACACACTCTTCTTTTAGCATTGTAAACTTGATTGACGATTCTGATAATCCAGAATTTTTTGATAATTCGGCGGTTGTCTGGTCCCATATGTGTCGGATTAGCAAGTTTATTCTGTATTACGCTGCTACTGTGTGATTGCCAGTCCCCCATCGGGCGCCTCACCAGGTGGCGGATAGGGGAATGCCTCCCAGATATGGGCAGTACCGAGGAAATCAAATACTAGGTGCGGATTAAACCGGAGGGTACTGAGGCGGAGGGCACCTAGGACACGACGGCCTCCATGTTTGGAGCGGTAATCCTGACAGCGTCTGTTCTCCACGTAGGAGCGGCTGAAAATATAGTCAGGAAACCCACGGAAAACTAACCTGACTTACATATATTCCTCAAGACATCACAATGAATACACAAAATCAAGCAACGGCTTTCGGGCGCCTCTCGAGGTGGCGGATAGTGGAATGCCTCCCAGATATGGGCGGTACCGACGAAATCAAATACTTACTAGCTGCGGACCAAAACTAGCACCTAGGACACGACTGCCCTGAAGAATTTTTTTTTTTTGATAATCCGGCGGTTGTCTGGTCCCACATGTGTCGGATTATCAAGATTATACTGTATTATGCTGCTAGTGTGGGGTTGCCAGTCCCCCATCGGGCGCCTCCCCAGGTGGCGGATAGGGGAATGCCTCCCAGATATGGGTTTTACCGAGGAAATCAAATACTAGGGGAAGACCAAAACCAGCACCTAGGACACGACGGCCTCCATGTTTGGAGCGGTAATCCCGACAGCGTCTGTTCTCCACGTATGAGCGGCTGAAAATATAGTCAGAAAACCCACGGGAAACTGACTAACCTGATTTACATATATTCCTCAAGACATCACAATGGATACACAAAATCAAGCAACGGCCTTCGGGCGCCTTCCCAGGTGGCGGATAGGGGAATACCTCCCAGATATGGGCGGTACCGAGGAAATCAAATACTCACTAGCGGCGGACCAAAACTAGCACCTAGGACACGACGGCCTCGAAGAAGAATTTTTTGATAATCCGGCGGTTGTCTGGTCCCAGATGTGTCGGATTATCAAGATTATACTGTATTATGCTGCTTGTGTGGGGTTGCCAGTCTCCTATCGGGCGCCTCCCCAGGTGGCGGATAGGGGAATGCCTCCCAGATATGGGTGGTACCGAGGAAATCAAATACTCGGGGCGGACCAAAACTAGCACCTAGGACACGACGGCCTCCTTGTTATGAGCGGTAATCCGACAGCGTCTGTTCTCCACGTATGAGCGGCTGAAAATATAGTCATGAAACCCACGGGAAACTGACTAACCTGATTTACATATATTCCTCAAGACATCACAATGGATACACAAAATCAAGCAACGACCTTCAGTCGCCTTCCCAGGTGGCGGACAAGGGAATGCCTCCCACAGATATGGGCGGTACCGAGGAAATCAAATACTTACTAGCGGCGGACCAAAACTAGCACCTAGGACACGACGGCACCGAAGAAGAATTTTTTGATAATCCGGCGGTTGTCTGGTCCCAGATGTGTCGGATTATCAAGATTATACTGTATTATGCTGCTTGTGTGGGGTTGCCAGTCTCCCATCGGACGCCTCCCCAGGTGGCGGATTAGGGAATGCCTCACAGATATGGGTGGTACCGAGGAAATCAAATACTCGGGGCGGACCAAAACTAGCACCTAGGACACGACGGCCTCCTTGTTATGAGCGGTAATCCGACAGCGTCTGTTCTCCACGTAGGGGCGGGCAAAATCAAGCAACGGCCCTCAGTCCCGGGCACCCCTTTAATGGGGAGAGGGTGCTAAGAATCCACCAGTCTTCCAATATGATGTCTTCAAGATGAACCAAGAAAGGAGAATTGGCACATGGAATGTGCAAAGTATGTATCAAATCGGAAAGGCGGCAAATATAGTGATAGAGATGAAACGACTCCAGATCGACATATTAGGTTGCAGCGAAACAAGATGGCCAAACTCCGGCCAATGCATCCTAAACGAACATCACATATATATTTCTTTGGAGACAATACCACCAGAAACAAAAACGGAGTAGCAATAATTCTTAATAATCAAGCCAACATGACATTACTCTGGAAGTCACCTTGTCGCGGGGTTGGACGTTACCGACTGGAGTCCAACTCCAGTCGGAGCGGTCGGAGGACAGCGAACAACCAAGAACTTTCAAACCCTTAATTCAAGGTGTCATGCGACCCGTGCCGAACGGACTGGTTTGTGGCCAAGGGCAACCGGCCATCGCTAACGGAGCACCACTGATACCTGGTGACCTCCGAGGGTATCAAGCCTTATCATGTCAAGAGGGGCTCTAACGTGGCGGACCTTTAGTTCCCTTGCCACTCGTGGGATTTATATGAATTCCAAAAAATATAATCCGTGTGCGCAGTACCTAACCGCCACAGAACTCTTTTTTTTTTTCTTAGGGGGAAAAACCTTTAGCAGGAAAAGGAGTGCTCAAGTTCAAGTTCAGCAGGAAAATTTCTCCTTTCAAGGCTTTCAGTGTGGGATTGGTGCTTGCCCAGTGTTAGGGTTCGCCCGACCGCACTAAAAAAACCTCTTTGTTGGATTTCCCATGGATCCCCGTGGAACCTACGCTAGTCATTACTTCGCGCGGGGGTGGGGGGAGGAAGCTTCGCCCTGCCGACGTTCACTTTTGTCGAGTTATTTGTTTTAACTCATGCCTTCCTCTCAGGGCCGGTCCTAGGGTTTGCGGGGCTGTGTGCAAAAATAAATGCGAGGAAATATACACATGTACCATTTAATAAAAAAAGAATTATTATATAAAATCACATAAAATTCAAAATTAACGAAACTATGTTAAGAGAAACAAAAACAAACCTTATTTTAATATAATTTATTGTTGCGTGCTTTTTTCGCAGCAAAATCGTCTATAAATTGGGAAAAATCTATCCCATTACAAATGCTTTTTTCAATTGAAATTAACGATAGCCCAACTAGCCTCTGTTGCGATATAGTCGAGCGTAGGTAATTTTGAATTAGTTTTAATTTAGAAAAACTACGATCTGCGGAAGCAACAGTTACTGGAAGGGTGAGTAAAATTCTTATAGCAATGAATGTATTGGGATAGGCAAAATTAAGTTTATTTCTAACTAGATACTCTTGAATATTCAACAAAGAATTGTATTTATCTTTAACTATTGTAATTAATGATTTCAATTCTTCATAGAGCTCAACACCATCTATATCACAACTACTGTCATCCTTTAATATTGTTTGAAGGTCCATACAGTTTTTTAATAAATCTTCATTCGAAATTGTATAAAGATTTTTAAAATCATATAAAAATCCAAATGATGACCGATTAGTTTCAAACAATTCAAATCTTTGGTTAAAGGATTCAATTGCACGATCCACTATTAAAAGAAAATAATCTACACCAGCGTTTCTCAACCTTTTTTGGCCCACGGACCAGTAAAATTAAAAAAAAAAGATTCGCGGACCAGTGATATTTTTTTAACAAAATTTTACTAGGTATTAAAGAACTACTACATAAAGGTGAATTAAAGTCATTTAACACAAAATATCGCGAAATAACACGTAGCATGAGTAACTTTGATGAAATTTATAACAGTATGTGTGCCAAAATTAAAACCAAATGTAGCGATTTTCAGGAGAAAGATTCGGGTTGGTCACTAAGGGAGATTTCCCATTTAGAAATTAATATCAATAAATATAAACCAATACGTGGGTCGTCATTTATTGAACTGCCAAAAGAGATTAGGGATCGGAAAGCTTGTATCAATGTTCAGAATGTAGACGAATTTTGTTTTTTATGGAGCATTGTATCCGCATTACACCCCACAAATGTGAGTTCTGATCGCCCGGCATCATATCCCTACTTTTCTTCAATTTTAAAATATGACAGATTAGAGTTTCCGCTTAGAATCAAAGACATTTCTAAATTTGAACAGATGAATAATATTAGTATTAACGTTTATAGCTTGGAGTTTAATTTTAAATCTAAACAACATGACGTAGTAGGACCAATTTACCATACTAATGCGACTAGGGAAAGACATGTAAATTTATTATATTTGGAAGAAGGGGTTAAAGGTCATTATGTTTATATTAAAAATATTTCACGGCTTCTAAGAAGTCATATCTCGGAAGATTGTAGAAAAAAATATTTATGTGACGGCTGTTTAACCTTTTTTTCAAATGAATTCGCGTTTAATTAACATAAATTGAATGACTGCAGCAAAATGTACACTCTTATGCCGTCGGAAGACCTTGTAAAATATAAGAGAGGTGACATGATGCCGGGGAATATATTAAAATTTCAAAATTTCGATAGAAAAATGCGAATACCCTTTGTTGTATACGCAGATTTTGAATCAATTTTAAAACCTGTTGATACATGCTCACCGAACCCTGACAATAGCTATACTAATCAGACACATATCCATGTACCATACAGTTTCGCCTATAATATAAAATGTTCATTCGATGACTCATTGAGTAAATTTTTCACTTATTCCGGGGAAGATTGCCCGAAATTGTTTTGTCAGAACCTCTATGCATATGTTAAGGAATTATACAGGGAACATTTAAGCGTTATACTTCCGATGATTAAATTAACTGCAGATGAGCAAAATTCCTACGATACGGCCACTTCTTGTCACATATGTAATTAATTATTACAAGTAACAGACAAAGTCGCCGATCACGATCATTTAACGGGTAAATTTCGGGGAGCCGCCCACTCAAATTGTAATTTGAATTATAAAATACCTAAAATGATCCCGGTATTTTTCCATAACATGTCGAATTATGATGTACATTTATTTATTTAAGAATTTGGATCTGACGAGGAAAAAATTGATATCATCCCCCAAAATAAGGAAAAATATATATCCATCACCAAAAATCTACCTGTTGGTAGAACTACTACAAGTTAATTGTAACATTTTTATTATCATTTACTTACAATAATATTTAAATGTAAAGATATGTAATTATTTTTCTTTTTTTTTTCTTCAGTGCCGTACTAATCATAAATTACATAGAATTAAAATTAGTTTAAGATATTTGTATTTCGTAATTTTATAAATTAAAATTTAGTTTTTATAAGTAAATTTTTTTCGCGGATAGAAAAAATTGTCTACGGACCAGTAAAATTTCTCCGCGGACCACTGGTGGTCCGCCGGACCAGCGGTTGAGAATAGCTGATCTACACGATATTTATCTTTTTCATCAGATATACCCTCATCTATTCTTTCATATTCAAATTGTCTTTTTACTTTCAATGATCTTTTTTCTGGAAATAAAGGTTCAATTCCATTTTCCGCAGCAATCTTCTTCGCCAATTTTAAGCTAGATTCATATTCAGTATTTCTAAAAAATTTTAACATTTTATTGAGATTGTCCAAATGTGATAGAGCTACATCCATTTGCATATCCCTTTGTTGCATAATTTTGCTTACTCTGTTTACTTCAACTAACATCTCATACCATATTACATTAGAAAGAATAAAAGAAAATGAAGCGATTTCTTTTAGTAAAGAATTCGCTTCACTCACACTTTTAGAATCCTTAGAATATTTTTTAATTTCTTCAAATACCTGAAGAATTTCTTTAATTTGAAATCTAATTGCCTTAATACTTTCGACGCGACATTCCCAACGAGCTTCCGATAATGCTTTTGGAGTAATTGATAAATATTTTTTTGTTACATCGTATCTATAATTAGAGGCAGAAAGAAACGTATAAATACGTTGAACAATTCCGAAATAGGTAACTGCTTTAGGTGACACATGCGCAATATCCACCAAGAAAAGGTTTAAATTATGACATCCACAAGGTGTAAAAAAAGCTCGTGGATTTTGTTTAATTATTTGAGCCTGCACTCCAGACTTAAAACCCTTCATGCTTGCCCCATTGTCGTAACCCAGCCAGCGTTTGATGTTGCAGCAATGTTACTTTCGCAACGTTAAACATTTCTGCAACATTCCTGCAACATTCCTACAATATTCCTATGTCCGCCTCTCTGCAACGTTCATAAATGTTGTGGGAACGTTGCACGGAACATTGCAGGAACATTGCGGGAATGTTGCGAACATTGCAGGAATGTTGCGGGAACATTACGAACATTGCGGGAATATTATGAACGTTACGGGAACATTACGAACATTGCAGGAACGTTGCAAACATTGCAGGAACGTTGCGGGAACATAACGAACGTTGCGGGAACATTACGAACATTGCATGAATGTTGCAGGAAGATTGCAAACATTGCATGAATGTTGCAGAAATATTGCGAATATTGCAGGAATGTTATAGGAATATATTGAATATTGAAAAATAGAAAATTATATTTTTAGTTTTATTCTATTTTATTCTTCTCTTTTATTTATATATTTCACTTTCACTTTTAATATTTTTTTTTCAATTCATGTACTGTTATTGTTATTCTCATCCGAGGAAACTTTCGCATTTGCTTTTTTTGGCTCAACTCACTCTTGTTGGAGTTTGAATAAGCCATTTCGACAGAGTCTCTTCTATATCTTTTTCCAACCATTTCTCTCCGCCAAGTCTCTGTAAAATTGTAGGACAATATAAAATATAAGTAAAAATATCTGGCAAAAATATAAAAATGTTCTTTTAAAGAAATAAACTTACTGCAGAGGGTTAATTCCTATAATCTGTCCGTCTTGTAGGTGGCAGAAAATGCAACTAACGTGGTAGCTCAGTGGCGTTGCGCGGGAACACACTATAGAAAAATAACGGTTATAACCCCAACATTTTTAAAAGTAGAAATTTCACAAGTAGAAAATTTGTAATAATTTTAAAATGGAATTTTGTATTGATAAATTAATTTTGATAAAAAACCAACGGTCCTTGTCACTGTGTCCTACATTGGACCGAGAGTTCGCGCTGCCGCGCGTATGTTGTCTTGATTTATCTTCCCGCTTCGCGGCGGACAACCTAATCTAACCAAGGTAAAACCACCAATAAAATCCACACGAGACATTGTACCGTAGCTGTTTGCATGCAAATTCAATACGACGCTTAAAATAATATATATGTTGCCATAGTTACAGTTTTTCATATAAAAGCAAAGAGGATCGGATCCTCTTTGATATAAACGGGCAAGAATAAACGTGGCGTTGTGTAGGAAATATATGATCTCTCACAATCTATGATTGTCTGTCTAGATATATTTTATTACTCGTCACAAAATATATTCAACTTATTTTCACTACGCCTCTGTCTCCCATTGTAATGCGCATGTCCGAAATTGTAATGCGCATGCACCAAATTTATAAAAACGACACCAACGCCACTAAGTTTTTTCCGGACAGATTATAGGAATTAACCCTGCAGTGTAATTTCGCCATCAATTGACTGAAACATCATTTCTTATTCGAACGACCTTGCCAACTAAATTTTCTGCTAAATTTTAAGGCAACGTGTTTGTTATACAAGTAGGTTATGTAAACGCGTTTAGGAGGGACTCAGCGTTCATACACTAATACACTACATAAAAGTGGAAGAGAGGAGTACAGAAAGAAGAGAGAGCGTAGATAAATACAGCAACGTTTAATTGAGTATATACACGCGCTGATCGGAAAAATAACTAAAAATATAATACATTTTTGAGTATAAGAATAAAAAAAAGTGAGGCGAGTAAAAATAATCACAGTAAAAATAAATGATTATATTAATAATGAAAAGAAAATAATTGGCGCAGTCTTACTGGAATGTTGTAGGAATGTTGCTACAACATTCACATTTCAATGTTGCCACTGGAATGTTCAGGAATGTTGCTGCAACATTCGGAATGTTGTGCAGCCTTCGGAACATTGCTGCAACATTCCTGCAACATTAAATGCTGGCTGGGCGGGAACACCACAACATTTGTCACTAAGGTCAGAAATGAGGTACTGGATATTACGGTATGTAGCGCTAACCTAAGTAATTTAATTAAAGTGGAGAGTTCAAGTGAACCCTCAATGTCAGATCATAAGATCATAGAGTTTGAACTGGAAGGAGCGAGTGAGGAAAACACCCCCATTTGAAACCCCAGACAAACTGTGTGGCTTATGTTTAGTTCCCAACTAAAAGAGAACCTCGAGCAAGTGACAGTGCGAGGTAGTATCAAACACTACACCGTACTGGAACAGGCTGTGGGAGAAATAAATGTAGCAATGACCACGGCATTTGTCCGGTAAAACCAGTAAAGGAGCATAAGGTTGAAAAATGGTGGAACAAAAATTTATCTACATTAAGAGCAAAAGTACGTGGGCTTTTCAACAAAGCTAAGCAATACGGAAATTGGCTAGAATACTCCGACATGCTTACTACCTACAACAAAGAGATCAGAAGGGCAAAAAGGAAAAACTCTAGGACCTTCTGTGGAAACATAGAATCCACCCCGGTGGCAGCTATGCTGTGACAGCCACTCTTAAGAGACCGGATGGGAGCCACACGGAGGACAAAGAGCAAAGAGCTCTCCTCCTACTATAAACCCATTTTCTGTGATAACAAAATACAAAGAGACCGAGGGCTTGATGCAACCCCGGAGACCAAGTCGGGCTGACTGAAGGGGGCCGCGTCCATCTGTACGGAAAACCGTATCAGATGCGCTATCGGCACTTTCCAGCCATTTAGGGCCACAGGTGTGGACGGACTAATTCCCGCCTTCCTACAAAAAGGAGGGAGAGAACTAATGCCGTTCCTTCTAAAAATCTTTAGAAGTAGTTTAGCGCTCGGATAAATACCGGAGCTATTGAGAAGGGCTAAGGTGGTATTCATACTGAAGGTGGGGAAGAAAGACACCACTCAACTGAGGTCATTTAGACCCATTAGTTTAACATCTTTTATGTTAAACACAATGGAGAAGCTAATTGACAATTACCTTAGAACAATAGTGCGGGTAGGTGCATCACTACAGCACTGTGAGCATGCATACAAAGCAGGGAAATCCACAGCAGCCGCCCTGTACCAGCTGACAAATGAAATAGAAGCAGCACTAGAGACAACCGAAGTAGCGTTATGTGCCTTCTTGGATATAGAAGGAGCCTTTGACACCTCGCACGAGGCTGTCAAAGCGGCCCTCGAAAGGAGGAATATCGACAACACTATCTCAAAGTGGATGGGAGAAATGCTGAGAACCAGCACGCCGGAGGCACAAGTGGGAACAGGCACCTTCAAGGTCTCCACAACTCGAGGATGTTCACAGGGAGGTGTGCTATCACCACTGATGTGGAGCCTGGTAGTTGGTGAATTACTGGCTAGGCTGAACGACTTAGACATCAAATTTCAAGGTTACGCCGATGACATAGTCATCATAGCCAAAGGGAAGTTTGAGGGAACGCTCTGTGAAATCGTACAGAGAGGCCTCAAAGTAACTAGTAGATGGTGTCAAACAGTGGGACTGAGACTCAACCCGAGCAAAACCACGGTGATACCATTTAATAGAAAGAGAAAACTAAACTGCCTACTGCCCATACTGTTAGATTGGAGGGCAGAAGAATACAAACAGGAGAAGAGGTATCTGGGTATAACACTAGATAGCAAACTCCTATGGAATAGACACGCTGATGCAGTGGCAGGAAAAGATAAACGCGCTCTAGTGGTGTGCATAAATCTGGCAGGGAAAACTTGGGGTTGTAACTCCACAAGCCTGCGATGAATGTACACTATGATAGTGAGACCTGCGATCACTTACGGGGCAGTTGCGTAGGGAAGTAGAACCAAGCTGGCGTCATTGAGGAAGCAACTTTATAATATTCACAGACTGGCGTGTGTCTGCATCACGGGGGCGATGGAGTCGTGCCCGACAGCAGCAATGGAACTGCTGCTGGATCTGACTCCAGCTGAAGATGACAGATCCAAATTCTGTGGTTCGGCAGAGGCAACCCCCATACATCTGCTCAAAGAGTGCTGAGCACTGGTCTAGAGACAGATGTATCTTGGGGCCCACTGCTTGAACGCAGAGGAGTTGCAGTCCTTGAATCTCAACCAGATCCTGAAATTGCTAAAGGAATCTGGACTAGAGGAGGCGCTCCAAATGGGTAAGTATAGCAACATTTAGAGGATGAGGGTACAATAGATTTACGAAGGTCGCAGTACAACTCGAGATACAAGATGCCGAATCGAAAAAGCAAGAGGTACATTTAACAAGATGGGTAACATTCTGTGCAACCTATCTACATCCATACCGGAATGAAAATTTAAAATACTATGTACCCTCCTAACTAGGGCAGAGGCGTCGACCCTCACCGATACCTCATGTAGGCGCATAGATGCATTTGAGATGTGGTGCTATCGCCGCATACTCAGATTCCCATGGATAGACCACGTGCCAAACGGCACGGTACTGCGCATCGGTGGACAACTGGAATACCTACCAAACTCGCTCTACGCGCAGAAAATTGAAACAGCGAGGTGAAAAATACCACCTTCTTCAGCTCATCCTACAGGGGAAAATAGAGGGTTTAAAGGCAGCAGGACGCAGAGGAATATCGTGGCTGCGAAATTAACATGGACCGGAATTACATGAACAGCTCTATTCAGAGCGGCAGTGAATAGAGTTGGACCAACGTGATAGCCAACATCCACAGATGAGACACTTTAAGAAGAAGAATTATGCTATTGTGGTGTATTCGACGTGTATTTTGCAGTCTATTGCTTTTGAAAGCCTTATTTTAAGATGTGATGTTTCGGTAGCGTGTTGTTTTCTTAGTGCGTTGTTATGTCACTGTGTTTTTTCGACGCGTTGTTTAGTTTCGCGTTGTTTTGTCATGGAACCAATGAATTATTTCTAATGAACCAGAATAAATAAAACTAATTTATTCAAATTATTATCTCTGTATAAAATTGTTAAATATAAGTAAATATTTTTAAAAGTAACTTTAGTACGCGTGCAGAAATATCCAAAATGAATTTGTTTGTGGCGCCCTCTGCGTAATTTTACTGTTTTACTGAGAGTTGAATTTGAATATTTGTTTTGGTGAAAAGACCTCTTAAGTTAAATGTTTCAGTGGTGATGTTGTGTTAATAAAGGTGTCCGTGTGTTAATTTAGTAAGTAATTTTGTAAGGATGCAGTTGTGATTGTTGGTGGAATTGTTTGAATTTAGGTGTGAAACAGCCGCGCATGTGTCATTGTATATAAAACGACGCCATCTTGTATAGTTGTGTCTATAATTCCTCCAAATGTAAATATTCACCGAGAAAAATCGAGTATTTCTACCTAGAATTAGTGAAAAACCAACCCTAAACTATGCATCCACATCGTCGACTATAAGTTCAAGTAAGCCCCCTTTCAAATTGCCCCGTGCAAATTATCACATGTTTTTTCAACTGACAGCTTTACACATTTCATTATATTATATGCTTGTACCATTTTTTACTTATTTACTCTTTGCACCAAACCCATCTATCCTAATTACAAACACCTAACTTCTCATCAGCTTTTGTTTTCCATTGAGGCATCATTATCATTTATAAAACAATCTACATATTTAATCTCTAGCACATTTCTAAAACCATATTTGTGGGTAGCTGTTTGTAAATTATCCAGGTAATAACACTGTAGTTCCAAATAATAATTTATTGTTAAAACTATGTTTAAACAATGCATGTTTGTTTTTGACCTAAAAATATCTACTTGCTATTTAAAACGAGTTTATAAACATCATTTATTATTAAATAATAAACATTTATGCAAGCGTATTCTGAAAGAGAAACATTAAGAGTTAATCAACAAGGTTGCTGTTAACATTTATTTAACCTTTATCATACTGATTTTCTGATCGATAGTAAACGTATTTTACGTATTAAGTAACGTATTTTAAGTGTTACATATATGTAATATTCATCTGATAAAGGTTAACCACACTGATTTTTATATGGTATTCTGCAACTTTATTTTTGTTAATGTATTAACCTTTTCGCTGCAGGTACGTGATAAAGCCATAAAATATTAATGACACTAAAATTCTATCAACTGTTGGCCTGTTAGGTAAACATGCGCCAAAAATTCAAGGGGTTATTCCTTGGCCTATTCTAAGAATATTTTGTCCTATGATGATTTCCGAAAAACCCCTTTGTTTCGAAGATATAGGGTGAACAAAATTTACGACAACCATATTTTATATTTGTTGAAATCATTAATGTAAATAAAATTGTGGCATACTCCAATAAGTTTATCAAATATTAATAATTATTATTTATTTATGTTTTTTTCTTCTTTCGAATAGGCCTACTTTGGGCCACACTTGTTCAACTGTTGGTCTTTGATCTTTGCCCAGTATTGTCGCATCTTCTGCTGGTGTAACTCCTTTCTCTCTTCTGCCCAGGGGGTACCTTTCCTTCAGGGTTTTTCCTGAAATCCATGGACTTCCTTCAGTGTGCATCTCAGACTGTCTGTTTTGGAGATCTGTTATTCTCAGTTCTTTAATATCCTTCTCGGTTTCTGTCAACCAAGCGGTACGAACCTTCTTGTTTTGCTAGAAGGTGAACAGACAGTTGGATAGTCAGTTTGGAGGCAATCTTGCAACATGGCCATAGAAACTCTTCTTTTCCTTGCACAGTCAGAGATCATATCAATATGTTCGTAGAACTCAGAGTTATGTTGCCTTCAGAATTCCTAGGATCTTCCTGAGGATTCTCCTCTCTCTGATTTCCAATTTCTCTACCAGACCTCTTCGATTCAAGGAAAGACACTCCATGGCATATAGGGCTTCTGGTTGTAAGACTGAAGTGTAATGCTTAAGTTAAGTTTTCAGGTATGCAGTGGTATTTCTTGTTGTAAGTGTTCTTTAATAATAATAATACTTTATTGTCCAACAGAGTGAACCCCAATGACAGAACAATAATATATATATATATATATATATATATATATATATATATATGTCTATATATATATATATATATATATAAAGAGTAAATTTTATAAAAATTACTACGCAAACGGTAGAATTCGGGTAATACGATTACCAGAAAAAACTCAAATTCTTCTTAAGTCTTTTCTTTAAGTCTTGAGTTTTTTCTGTTAATCGTATTACCCGAATTCTACCGTTTGCGTAGTAATTTTTATAAAATTTACTCTTTAACTAATAACGATTGTTATTACCCCCACTCTTTATATATATATATATATATATATATATATATATATATATAGACACACACATGCATACACATATACAAACACACTTACACACATATATATATATATATATATATATATATATATATATATATACACATACACATATAAATACATAAACAAATGGTGAAAACCTATACAAGTAATAAATAACAATATACAAAACAGTAAAAATGATTGCAGAGAACAAGTAAATAAGAAAATAAACATTAGTCTTAAAATATGTCCTGAGATGCTTCGTTAGCAGCTTTACACATTACAAAAATAGGTGCTCGACGTAGTACGTTCGTCCTTGGAATCGGCAGACGAAAACTGGCGGTAGATCTAGACGATGATCTGGGAATGTTGATTGGAATTTTGCCCAGGAGAAATGAACAGTCTATCTGACTATGCAGGAGCTTAGAGGTAAATTTGGCACAGCAATGACTTCTTCTGTCTTCTAGAGAAACCATGTTATGTCTTATTAACAATTGTTTGAGACTAGTTCCTATCTCAGGATAAACTTCATCAAGCCTGTAGGACAGGTATTTCAAAAAACGTCTATGAATTATGCCAAGTTTGAACGCGTGTGATGCATATAAAGGATACTACACGATAATAGCGCACTCCAGTTTGCAGAGGACGTATGTACAAAAAAGTTGCTTCATTAGGTTAGTATCTGTGAAGTTGCGACTAACGCTAAGCACTTTGATGCAGAGGAGCATACACTATCAAGGTGGTTGAGAAATGTTAGACTAGAATCAAATATAACACCAAGATCTTTCATTATTTCCTTCTTGGTAATAGGACTACCATCAATTGTATAGGTAGTTTGTATTGGAGAAAGAGTTTTTGAGTACTTAACATAACAACACTTGGTATTAAGTAGTAGTAATAATTTGTGTTTAACACACCATCTCACAAATGAGTCCATGTTATTTTGTAAGTGTAACATATCCCCATGGCACTTAATCGATTTATATAATTTTATGTCATCAGCAAATGCTAATGCGGGACACGATATTGTGGACTGTAGGTCATTAATGAAGATAATGAATAATAAGGCACCCAAGTTAGAACCTTGGGGGACACCCGATGTTGCTAGAAATTCAGTTGATACGAACCATTATAGTATATGTAACAAACTCTATTTTCTAAATAGGACTTAAGTAGTGCTAAAGCTTCACGGTTTAAGCCTAGGTTGTAAAGTTTTTGTAGAATAAAGTTGTGTTGAATCTTGTCGAATGCTTTAGATAAATCAGTATATATCACATCAACATGTCCCCGGTTATCAATTTCTTCCGATATGTATTGTGCAAATGTTGCTAAATTAGTACATGTGGAACGACCATTCACAAAGCCATGTTGTTTAGGAGAAATAAAACTTTTTACTTGAATATAAATAACATGGTAGAGGAGAATTTTAAAAACTTTGGCAAAGTTGGATAATATGGATATTGGCCTATAGTTGGAGATACAAGACTTGTCGCCATTCTTGAAGACTGGTGAGATGCGAGCGCGTTTCCACCTATTCGGGAATGTGCAAGTTTTAATGGATAGATTAAAAAGAATCATTAAGGGTTGAGCGAAAACAAACCTGCAGTCACGTACTAAAAATGAAGGTAGAAAATCATCAGCAGCTGTAAATTTATTAGATAATTGGGACATAATTAGTAGAAGGTAATCTTCATTAACTTCAGGAAAGTTAAAAGGAACAATGTTATTTAAATATTCAGTAGGAGCAGTAGCATCAATTGAAGAGAACTTGAGAAAAAGTCAGCAAAAGCGTTAACTATGGTGTAAAGCTCAGAAAACTCGGAATCTTCATTATGAAGCGTACCAGGAATTCTTGAGTGACCACGCTTGTTATTTAAATATTTCCACACGTCAGTTGAATTTTTCTTAATATTGCTTTCCATCCTAAGGATATAAGTTTTATAGCAATTCGCAATTTTAGCTTTACTTTTTCTGCGTAGTTGACTGTATTTGTCATAAAATAGGCGATCACCAGTTCTTGAGCATTGCTTCCTATATTTTTCTTTCAATCGTAAGAGAGACCTTATTTCAGGGGAATACCATATAGGATACTTTGAAACGGAGTAAGCTTTCTTAGGCACAAACTCATCCAAGCATTGATACAATGTGGTATAAAAGGAATCCCCAGCATCATTGATGTTATTATACTGTTCCAATGAAGATGACCAATCAATATCGCAAAGGGATTGATACAATAACATTAAATTTGATTTACGAAAATTATACGCCTATTGGCTATTAGACGGAAACGAACGAAAATGATGTGTTTCGGAAATACATATATTAATGTCTAGCGCAGGGTGATAATTATCTTCCTTAACTAGGGGAGATTCGAGTGTAAAACAGACAAATTGTGATTTATATTGGCTAGCACTAAATCTAACAAATTATTGCTTAAGTCACTGATGTTATCATATTGGGTAAAGCCGAGGGCATTCTTAAATTGTTGCAAACAGTGAGCTTTATTCAAAGCTGAAGTACCAGCTCTTGAAACATCAGGAATGTTAAAATCGCCAACAATAATTAACTGATGATCAACAAGGAGTGTTTCCAAGGCGGACATGAACATTTCGAAGTCTTCATTTGGAATATCAGGGGGTATGTAAACTACACCAATAATAAGCTTCAGTGAGCCGATGAAGCACTTGCATAATACAATATCAACAAGAGGAACAATATTAATAAGCCTAGAAATATCCACTGGTATGATCTTGATTTTATCACTAAATGCTGCTAACACTCCTCCACCTCTAGTTCGTCTAACTTGCTTAAATTTGAGGTCGCAGCGCACTATTTGATAATTAGACGGAAATAATTCAAAATCGAATACAGAATCATTAAGCCACGTTTCACTCAGCAGAATAATATCAAAGTCAGAGCTACCGGAGTTACAATAAAAATTATCAGTCTTAGAGTTCAAACCTCTTACATTTTGATAGTAAACTGAACATATGTCAAATTTTGCTGCGCTGTTGGACCTGTTGGTTTTGTTTTGAATGTTTCAAGAGATAGTTCTCAGCTTCCTTGATTATTTGAGTATCTGTTGGGGATATATATTTATTTTAGCATTTTCGCTGGGGCCCTTTCTAGTCTTAATAAAAAATTATTGATGCACGCATGACGTGGCCAAATATCTGGGATTTTCACCTTTTCTAAATCATCAAAAGGTATTGACACCTTAAATACTACTTAAGTCTGGAGTACTCCTCCGGACGCCTTGACTGCAACTTTTTACAAATCACCTGATCAATATTTTTATTTGAGAGATATATAGTAATATCTTCCTCACTTAATTGGGGGTCTAGCTTATATACATGGAGATGTTTAAACCGCATTGCTGCTTTTATCTCAGTTACGTCATCATTTGTTCCATATATTATACTAGATTTCCATGTATCCCTTTTCCTATGCCGCTGTACCGCCCATGGTTGTTCTTGAGATATATTTCCATTGATTTTATTATTTCGAGTAGATTTATCTACCTCCGGTTGATTGTATAGATTTTTTGTGGTGCCCTTACCAATCTCGATCGAATTCGCTTTTTTGGCTTGATAGTGCGGAGTGTTGTCACTGTTATCGTCAAGTTCCAATGCCGAATCTCCTTCTTGGGATTGGGTATATTAGTAGTTTCCTTCTCAACAATAGTTTGCTGGGTTTAGATTTTCTTCTTATCTTCACTTATCACTTCTATTGGTTTAGATAGTTCCGAGATAACGGTAAGCAGCGGTTGTACTTCTTTTTTTACAATTAAAGATTTTACAGTTATAAATTCACCGAAATTTTCACTTTGTAGAACGCAGTTAATATTTCAAATTGGTTTGTCGACGGGATGTTCGATGTAAGTTCTCTGGACATTTTAATAATTTTAATAATTCGATACTATTCTCAAATAATAATAAAGGGTATTATGGAAAAATAGCTTTCGAAATACACTTTATAATAATTCAGTCTCACTTTCCGCTAACTGAATACAACAGCACGCGTTGGATGTCAACTCTCGAATGGATGTTCTTAGTCAGTCGATAGGCTAGTTCTAACTTGTTGACTCTCTTGGATAATGATGCTCTTTCTGATAAGTTGGGTTCAATCCATTAGCCGAGATACTTAAATTTCTCAGTCCTCTTAATGTTTCCCTGCTCTAGTAACATCTCTCTGTTTGCTTCTCTGATGTTTGTGAAGAATTCTGTTTTCTCCAGCGACACTTGAAGATCCAATTTGGCAGCCAGTTTTCTGAGGCAATTTACCTGCATTGTTGCCATCTCAAGAGAATCAGCAATCAGTGCCATGTCATCTGCAAAGGCTTGGCAATTTACAACCAGTCCATCGTTCCAGGTAGATACAACTCTGAGCACCCAAATTGATCAGTTCCTTACGCCATTCTCTCATAACCTTTACAAGGACACAGTTGAAGAGAAGTGGGGAAAGTCCATCTCCTTGTCTCACTCCAGTTTTTATTTTGAAGCTTTCTGAATTCTCACCTCTAAATTTAACCTTGGAATGCGTGTTCGTCAAAGTTTCTAGGATGAGTCTGTGGGTTTTGTTCTCTAGCCCTAGTTCTTGGAGTACTTTGTTAAGTTTTTCTCTATCAATGGAATCGTAGGCCTTCCTAGAATCAACAAAGGTAATGACCACCTTGCAGTTTCTCAACTTGGAGTATGCAAGTACAGTTTTAAGATTGAGGATCTGTTCAGCACAGGATCAGGTCTTCCTGAAGCCCCCCTGGTATTCTCCCAGTTTACTATCCAGCTGATTTTCTGCCCTTGTTTGTAACGCCTTTGAAAGAATCTTGTATGTTACCGGGACGAGAGAAATTCCACGGTAGTTGTTTAGATCAGTAAAATCTCCCTTTTTGTGAAGTGCATGGATCAGAGCAGATTTCCAATCGGCTGGTAGTTTCTATGTTTCCCAGATGTCCTGGGTGATTTCGGTTAGCTTGTGCACGGCATTGTTTCCAGCACCTTTCCACAGTTCAGCAATAATAGAGTCCTCTCTGGCTGCCTTATTATTCTTAAGAAGTTGAATGATCTGGCCAACTTCTTTCAATGAAGGAGGCAGCGAATCCAGGTTTGGTGTGGTTTGTTTCTATTCGAAGTCTTCACTGGGTTAAATATGACAACCATATTTTATATTTGTTGAAATCATTAATGTGAATAAAAGTATGGCATACTCCAATGAGTTTATCAAGTACATTTGTTGATGATAACTTGGAACGTTTTATCTACTAACATACAAGTGGATTTCATTTGAATACATCTCTTCAGTGATCATTACCTGTATCGGTTGCAGTTGCTAATGTTTTATTGTGTTTAAATGTGAACATTAGTATTTCGTATATATAAGTTCCAGTGACTGTAGAACTTTTGCAATTTTGAAAATGCCCTAACATGACTGCCTGTAACCAGTGCCATCTTAGGCTATGCCGGGGCTCTTGGGCCCACAAGAATTTGGGGCCCTGTTGGGAAGTAAAAAAAGTGAATGAGAAAAACATTTTTCTGCTATGATCTTATATTTCGTCGCTGCGCCTGCCAAATTCCATGTGTGCATTATATCTTTTTTTTTTTGCACTAAAAATAATCTCCGTTTCGTTCTCTATCTGTTGATATAGTTCTTTATGTGTTATTCTAACTAGAAACAATTTTAACAAATTCCATATGTATTTTGACCGTTAAGAAAAATTCGTATGTGTAGAAATGCATATAAAGAATTTGTGTTCCGTCTTTAGTCGCTCATCAACTGTGTTAGCTTTGTAAACGTTGTGGTGTATGAGCCAGCAAACACAAGACTATTAATATCTAATTGTAAGAACCTTAAAGTGAGGAATATGAATGTGTGTGTGTTAATATTTGTTTGTATGATAGATACCTATATCAGCTATAGGTATATGTATGAGAGGTACCTGCAAATTTACCTACACTCTTTGCCTACCTCTTTGCTTTTACTTTCTTCGGGCGATATATCTCTGTTTGAAGAATTAAAAGATGTTACATACAAAAAACATGTTGATCGTGTTGTAGATCAATCAGAAATCGATTGTACCATTCCTGAGATCTCAGATAATATTGAAAAAAGATATATTCCTGATGAAATCACTGGCCAGTTAAGAGAGGATACTGAATTATTTGAGGGAAAAAATAAAGATAACTACTACCTCGATGAAAAGACAGGTATACTAGAACAAAACAATAATACGGTTTGCACATACGAACACGATAGTATATTTGAATCTGAGTTTTTGAACAGTGATGAGGAAATAAATAAAAAACAAAGGGAGTTTAATAAGTTACAGAGGGTATGTGGCAAAAAATATACAGGCAGAAAGAGGAAATGTGATGAAACAGGCGAGAAAGTAAGATATGAATTAGTACCGAAACCTAGAAAATATCTTAAAAAAAAATCATGTACCCATTCTTGTATATCCAAATCTGACAGAAGCTATTTATGCGGTTTGATTTGTGAACAGAAAGGGAAAGCATTATTTGATTATTTTTGGGGCTTAACTACATGGGGTGAGAAAAATCTTGTTCGGATGCGTCCTGTATTAAGAAGATGTAAAACTACGAGTAACTCGGAAGATATACTCTATAAGATATTATTTATCCGATGCTCAGTATGTTACTATAAAGGTGTGCAAAAGCTTTTTTGTCAGCACCTTTAATATAAGTAGTGATACTCTGTCAGAATGATTAAAAAGCTGCAGGATAATACAGAGGATGGAAAGGAATTAAGATCTAAACATGAAAAACGACAATCAAAAACTATAAGAAACCCTGTTTTGAAAACTATTAGATCAACTACTGTTAAAGAATGGTTGAACTTAGTAAATAAAGTACCAAGTCACTATTGCTGCTCTAGCAGTAACAGAGTTTACATTGAAGACACCTTTGAATCAAAGTCTCATATTTCGAGTTTTTACCGAGTGGTGCAAGGATAACCAAAAACTAAATATTGGTCGCAAACTGTTTAATGAGATATTGGAAGACGAAAAGATTTCTATTTATAAGCCTAGTACAGACCAGTGCGATGTATGTACAGCTAAAAAAGATGGCAATATTGCAGAAGAGCAGCACATTACACATTGAAAAAAAAATGAAGCCTACAACGTTCATATTAAAGCTCGCACTATGAGCTCATCCGATGTACTCGTTCTGACTGTTGATGTCCAATCTGTTCTCCTTTGTCCAAAGATTTTGGTGTCAGTTCAGTATTATAAACAAGAACTTCATGTTCATAATCAGTCCATTTATATTAATAATAACAAAGACGTACACCTGTATGTTTGGCACGAAGGAGATGGAGGTGTTATGGCTAATGAATTTACAAGCTGCTTAATACATTTCATTAAGTCTCAATTAAACTATAAAAAAATAATTATTATCTCAGATGGGTGTGCTTACCAAAATAGAAATAAAGTTCTGTCATCAGCCATACTAAAGTTAACAAAGGGGACACTGGCTTGGAGATAGAACAGATCATTTTAGAAAAAGGACATACTATGATGCAAGTAGACAGTGTCCACTCAACGTTGAAGAAAAAGTTTCGTCTTCCAATCTACGCACCAAGTGATTATATCAGTCGCATGAGAGAAGCAAGACCTAAGCAACCATATTCATCATGTTGATTATACTTTCTTTAAGAATTATGAGGATGATGTTTGCCTTTGTTCCATTCGTCCAGGCAAAAGAGCTGGAGATCCGACTGTAAATGACATACGAGCACTTCTATATTTTTTGTACATTCTTCTATCCAATGTTTCCATCTATCCTCTCCAGCCCCACAAACTGTGCACTTCCGATATTCTTCACTCATCCAGTATTTCCTACCACGCTCTTAACTTCCACACCTAAACCTTGCCAGTATGACCTGCGTGTCTGCCTCTTTTCAATTTATACTTCTATATAAAAATGGTAGTATCTTCTACAAGTTACGGCATCCCGACGAATGGTAAATCCTACCTCGGCGACTTAGTGCCTACAACCCAACATTTGTTGTTACTCAACTGTACAACGAACCCCAAAAAATCGATAAAATCAAATACTATAGTCTCCAGTCTTTAAAACGTTTTATGCATCGCGACTATCATGTATTTTATGATAACCTTCATTACCAAAAGTAACTTTATAACTCAATTAAGTCCGATAAATTTAGAAAATAAGCGTTAATAAGTTGTTTGATCTGTGTTACAGAGTTTGTTCGACAGATTTTATAGAAGTTTCTTATTTTTTTTTTTTTATAGAAGTATTCATTTCTTTTTATATGGGTATTTTTAATATTAAATGCTGTGAAATGCTGTTTGTGATGTTAAAATTATAACTAAGAAGTAACTGTTAAAAGGGGCTACAAGACCTCGTTATATTTGATATTATAATTGTTAGGACATCTGATTATTTTATAGTTCTGGTAATTCCTAATAATTTTATTGTATTTTATAATCTAAGAAAACATAAAGATCACATAGTCATAAACCTAATAACAAAAAGTGTCACATTGCCAAATCCTTCATGTGCAATGATGCACATACGTCATTGTTCTAGACGGTTCTAAACCAGTTATGTGCACTTTTTGGTTAAAAAAAAATGTAGCTCATTAAATAAGAAATATTTATGGCAAACTGTGTATTTCTAATATGTCCCAAATAAATGTCTATCATATTGCATTAATAATTTTGCAGTGTTTCCGTTTGTTTATTCAATAACACGTTTTTTGTTGTTTCCCAAAACCTTACAAATATCACATATGGAACGATTTATTATGGTTAATACACCTTTTCAGTTAAAATTTTTTGCAAGCATGCGTCAATTTCAGCCTGTTATACGTCAAAATTGCCCGAACTTTTGGACGTATAACCTTAATATTTGCCCGAAATATTCATATTCGCGTCTTTCAAACTTGACAGATGCGCATGCGCTTAACTAACCGTGAAAAGGTCTATTGGTACAGATCAAATATACATATCGTTCGTTTGGATGAACAGGGTATTAACTCATACTGTTCTTGCCTACAGAATTTCTTTTTTTTTCTTTCTCTCAGTAATAGCAAAATTGACAAAGTCAGAAAATGAACAAAAACGTTATCAATAAACGTTAATCAATAGTTTAAAAACTTAAAGGTTCCCAACCTGGGGTACATGTACCCCTGGTGGTACATTAAGTTGCTGCAGGGGGTACAATAGAAATTTCAAGAAATTTTTATGTAGAGCGTAATTTTTCAAAATGTAAATTTAAACTAAAACACGCCGATGCATAGCGGAGGTACGTTCCGTACCGTCTGCCCCCATCACTTCTCAATGATAACATTCAACGCGCTGCCTCCCAATTCGTTTTTATACGGCGCGATGCACCTAATGCTTTGATTGTTTTTATGAAAATGTGTGCTTTTGTATAAATTTTCACTGTCAATAACTTTTGAATCAATTACGAGGTTAGTTGTAAGTTTCAATACATACTTGATATTTATAAATATATAAATCATAAATAACTGTGCCGAAGAGTGCATGTAAGCAATGCATTTTCTTCCTGCAATGTGGTGACATACTGACTGAAATATAAGGATCTTTTTTGGAAAACACAAAACAGTTATCAAACAAAACAATTATCTAAGATGCAAATAACTAAAAATTTTATATAAAATAAATAGGTACGCCTATAATTTTATCCAACAAACATAAAATTCAACCAAAACAAGCTTTGAATATAAAAATTCTTCAAAATTGTTATATATTTTTTTAAGAAAGTGCATGTCTAATGCCAAAAACCACGCTTCGCCACTGATACATAAGTAACTTTTATAACGGCTTAATCTACTATTATTACGTCTAAATAACTATGGCTTACATTTAGTTGATCAGTAAGATAGTCCAATTGACAAGTTAAAAAATAAACACATTTTAAGTAGAAAATTTAATTTGATTAGCATGGTTTTCCCAGATAAAAATTAATCTTTGATTGGTAAAAAAATATGATATGATTTGTAGAAATACTATTTGATCAGTTATTTTGTTCAGGAATAAATTCCATATTGATTCTTAAAATAACTTAAGTTTAATACAACTTTATGATATGTATTTTTTTCAATATGATCAGGTATAATAGTGAAATTAAAATGAATATGAAAAATTAATGATTTGAGGGCGGAACTTACTGATATATCATAATATACCAAAAAAAGGTGTACGGCATAGATCATATGGACGGTTCTTTAATTTCTTGCACTAATTTCTAAACGAAGGAATATTAAATAAATAACATGGAACAAGTTACATATTTGTGGTGAGCCAAATTTGGATTCTTGCAACTGATGCAAGCTGTTATCTAATTGTCTTTTTGGTGGAAGCTGCCTGATATTACTGTTATTGGACAATTCTATTAAAATGGCCTTTGGTTTTAACTTTAAGTCAAAAAGTTTTTGTATTTCCAACTTGGGTCAATCCCAAGAACGTCTTTTGTTTCAATAGAGTCATGATAATTTTCTGTTTTTGTCTTAAGTAAATGTACTTCATGCGTTGTTGAGTCATACTTAAAATACATTTTTGCAGAACATTTTTGCCCACGAAGTTCAGCCTGATTACAAATTGATGTGTTATTTAGATGTTAAAAAAATCAATAATAGTCAATAACCTGATTACACCTGAAGTATTTATTTATCAGAATCCAATCTTCCATAACTCTCCTCTTTTGTGATGATTCGTGATTTTGTCCATCCTCAGAGGATAATTCCGATAATTCGTACTCGGCGACTAGACAACTATTAAGCATCCCACAAGCCTGCAGAATAAGACTGCAAAAATCATCTATAAATACATAAACTTACCTTGTAAAATTATATAATCTATCTCACCACAACACAAGGCACTTCCCGCGGGTACAGTTCTAAGAATCAAGTGATTTGCAAACTGCATAGTATTTTTTTTTACTTGTGCAGTTATATTCTGTGCCACAATTAAAATATAATACTTAACAAACGCAAATCCATTGAATCAGATTTAAAATTTCATAAATCAAAATGT
This sequence comes from Phosphuga atrata, assembly GCA_944588485.1. NCBI lineage: Eukaryota > Metazoa > Arthropoda > Insecta > Coleoptera > Silphidae > Phosphuga > Phosphuga atrata. Next base: position 7,243,083 of record OX155901.1, read on the forward strand.
TTAACAATTGTTTAAACAATATTTTACTGATCATCCAGTATTTTAACTTGAAATATATAATTTTATCTTGCCTGTAAATATTTTACTATTCATTCAGTTTTATTGCTTAATTATTTAGTAAATCTACATTCAATTTGTTACTGATCAAATCGTATTTTTACTGATCAATTAAATTATTGCGAATAACTATTATAACGGCCTAATCTATAATAATGGATATATGGTCAATACATTATAAGAAAAAATAACAGAAAACTCTGACACTCCTAGTAGCAGCAGTACCAAGCCATACCCTCAAGAGATTCTGAAAAATTAAAACAGAAAAAAGACTGTATTGTGTGTTATGAAACATTTTCGAGCAACTCGATGAAGCCATCCCTTCTTAAACGTTATTTATACAACAAATTCAAGCATTTAAAAGACAAGCCTGTTGATTTTTTTAAAAGACAACGAAGTGAGTTGAAAAATATCAAAACTTCAGTTCAATGTTTTACTACATCTAACAAACAAGCTCTTTAAGCATCATATTTAGTTAGTCTCAGAATTGCCCAAACTTCCAAACCTCACACTATTGATGAAACTTTAGTTCTACATGCAGCAAAAGATTTAGTAACATCAATTCTTGGCCAAGCAGCAGCAAAACACTGGATGTTTCTCTATCAAACAGCACTGTTTCTCGAAAAAGAAAAACTAATTGAGAATATAAAACAAAGCCGATTTTTTGCAATTCAAATAGATGAAAGTACGGATTTAAACAATTTTTGCGCGTTTGATGGATTTTTAAGAAGAATTTTTATTCTGCGAACCGCTTCCAAAAAATACCACTACAAATAAAATTTTCAAGAAACTTAATGAATTTATGACCCAACGTGATATCAATAGGAAAAACTTCTAAGAAAAACGTGGGAGTATGTACTGATGGATCACGTGCAATGGTAGCTTGTTATGGAGGCATTCGTGCAAAAATTAAAGTAGTTGCTCTAGTCGTAAAGTTTACACTTTGTAGTATACATCGTGAAGCGCTTGCTGTGTTGGATGTGTTGGATCAATCAGTAAAGATAGTTAAATTTATTAAATCCAGAGCCCTTAATTCAATATTTAATTTTTTTACTATTTTGTGTAATGAAATGGGTATCAATTTTGTGTAATGAAATGGGTAGCGACCACAATAAGCTTCTTCTACATACAGAAGATGGTTGTCGAGAGGAAAAGTTTAACTCGACTTGAGCTTCGTTCAGAAGTGCAGGTCTTCCTATCAGAATTCAAAGTGGAATTCACTCATTGGTTTAGTGATGAAGTCTGGTTGGCACGATTAGCATATTTGGATGATATTTTTGGACGCTTAAATGACCTGAATTCCAGTTTACAAGGCCAAAATGTAAAACATTTTACTATATCTAAACTGGAATTTATAATCAAGGATATAAGAAAAAAAGAGTTTGCGGCATTACCTACATTAGAACACTTTACTTCCCAAAATGAAGTAACAATAAATAAAATACTGTTTAGAGACGTTGAAAAACATTGCGCGGGTCTTGTTGAGAATTTCCGATCATACTTTCCTGAAAATTTAGATAGTGAAAGCTGGATAAGAGATCCTTATTCATCAGTTTCGAAAATTGTGTTGGATCAATTTTCAGTGGAAGAAGAAACCAGTTAATTGAAATTTCATGTGACGGAAGCCTAAAAAATGAATTTAAAAAAGACAGCTTGTGTAATTTTTGGTTGAAGAGAAGAGCTGAATATTAAATTTTTTTTGACAAAGCATTAACATTTTTAATGCCCTTTAACATATCATATTTGTGTGAAACTAGGTTTTCCGCCATGTTGTATATTAAAAATAAGTGCAGGCCTCAATTGAAATTAGAGCCTGACTTACGTTCCAAGTTAACGAAGGTAAACTCCGATATATCAAAGATTATTTCAACAAAACAAGCCCAACCATCACATTAGTAGGAATATTAGTTATTAATAGTATTTTTTTGTCTAAACATACTAAAACTTTTGTTCCCTTACCTATAAAAAGGGAAGGGGTACAGAATTTTTAGCAGTTTATTTTGGGGGAACAATTTTTCAGAAGGTTGGGAACCACTGGTTTAAAAGATATTATAAGAGGTTAACCAATTATTTACAGAAATGGAAATATATTGATTTTAAAACTTCAAAACGCTCCAGGCTTTTTTGAGTTAATACCCTGTTCATCTGGACCGACGATATGTTATTAATTAGATAAATATGCTGCGGGTTTGAAATGGTTACAATTATGATAGTTTCTTTCGGGATTTCTGTAGTGCAAAATCTTCCATTATATCTTCAAAGTCTATTTTTTTAAGGATATCACTTTCTATGCACATAATTGACAAGTTAGTTAATCATTCTTGTAACATAGTAGTAGGGAAAGATCCTGTGTTCTAAAACCACCGCCACCACTGTCATGCGCATGCGCGATGACCTTTGACCCCTAACCTATGCGCATGCGCGATGACCTTTGACCCCTAACCTAACCTTGACCTTGACCCCTAACCTGACCTTGACCTTGGAACTTCCGGTTTCGACTTCCGGTTTCCGGTTTCGACTTCCGGTTTCGACTTCCGGTTTCAACTTCCGGTTTCAACTTCCGGTTTCCGGTTTCAACTTCCGGTTTCGACTTCCGTTTTCGACTTCCTGTTTCCGGTTTCGACTTCCGGTTTCGACTTCCGGCCGCCATTTTCGGAACTTCCAGATGCGCGGGAAAATTCAAAAAATAGACGCGAGGCGGGGAAATTCAAAATTAGATCCTGTTGAGACAAATGAGGTGTGAAGTTGGTTGCATACATCAACGGAGCTAAACACATGAGACTAGACACACGGAGCTAGATACATGAGACTAGATACACGGGGGTAGATACATGAGACTAGATGGATAAGGTTGTAACATAAAGAAAACTCCACGTAAAATTTATGGTTTTATTAAATTCTAATAATAATACATTTAAATTTACATCAATACATTTAAATACTTATATAAACATTTCTTACAATACATATAGAATAGTCGCTAATATGATTTATACATACAATGGTTCATTTTAATTAAAATTTTAAACTAATTTTCGAACTATTCCCGACAATGGGGTGTATTCAACGGCAGCATCACACAAAATAAGGCAATAGGCTCGAGTATTTGGCTTGAATGCTTGCGTAGCTTCAAATTCAATTTTTAAATCAACAGCAGATGATTTAATACTCTCATTTTGTTTAGATACATCAAACACAAAAAGAACATGATCCTTGAATTGAATCATATCTAATATCGGCTCATTTCTGCGTTCATAGTAACTGCTTTGGAAAGTGGCATACATGTAATAAAGTTGTGCATAATCACCACTATCCATATTAAGATTTAAGCTTTCATATGGATATGAATCCGAGTTTAGGTCAATTTTCATATTTCGCAGCGATGCATTATCAAATTCGGACGCGTTTTTTACATGAGCATCTCTTCGTTCCTCTTGCAGTGCAATTATAACGTATCGAGGCTTCTCCAAAGTTGTAGATGTTTTTACAGACCAGATATCTCTGTCGGTATTTTTTAAAGCAGGTAGTTCATGCAACTCCCACCTACGAAACGGTATTAATATCGGCTTATCTTCTTCGAGTGTGTCCAATACATTCAATCGAGCTTCGTCGTTGAGTTGGATATGGGGAATTCGCCAGTAAATTTGATCAATATTGAATCTTATATTTGCATCTCCTTTGTAGCAGTTCACATCAGTTCTAGCTCGTAGTAGAATTAATTCCTGCTTTACATTAATTAACATTTTTGTATAATCCTCAGCAAACCCCAATAAATATTTCAATGGAATTAGAGCATAGAACTTTCTGTTATTATCAAAGTATGTAACATTTGTAGCATTTTCAGCCCAGCCGCAAAGGTCGAGTATATGTTGATCTCGCTTGGTGTTGGAGAGTAATCCTTTCATCGTGCTTGTAATTCCTACATCTCTATTCTTATCTACTTCAACTCCATTCAATTCATAGCGAATTTCATCAAACAAAAACGCATATGCGTTTTTCACAAGTTCAAAGTTGTGTGTAGTTGCAGGTGGAATGAGTTTCGGAAAATTAACGGTTCCGCTTACATAAATATAACTTTCGCTAGGATAAGTGTAAATATCCTGGTGTTGGATCCTAATACGAATCTCATCATTGTTTCCATAATTTTGAGCTATAGGATAATACGTGTGAAATTCACTCTTTGTAATAGTATCCTCATAGTCAACTTCGGAGAATATATCTATTTTATCCATACTGTCGCTTTAACTTAGAGATAAGATTAATCCTAGAGATAATAGTTTATTTTTTAATATAGGTGTTAACTCTTTGAGATGTAAATGTCGAGTGGTAGAATTATCTGAACAACCGCTATCTCAATTCCCATCTCTCCCTCTCCCTCTCCCCCTCTCGCTCTCTCTCTCACTTAATACTCTGCAGCTCTATCGGTTATGTGTAGCGTGGGGTCACATAGACCTCACACCCTGTTTAGCGTGGGGTCACATAGACCTCACACCCTGTTTAGCGTGGGGTCACATAGACCTCACACCCTGTTTAGCGTGGGGTCACATAGACCTCACACCCTGTTTAGCGTGGGGTCACATAGACCTCACACCCTGTTTAGCGTGGGGTCACATAGACCTCACACCCTGTTTAGCGTGGGGTCACATAGACCTCACACCCTGTTTAGCGTGGGGTCACATAGACCTCACACCCTGTTTAGCGTGGGGTCACATAGACCTCACACCCTGTTTAGCGTGGGGTCACATAGACCTCACACCCTGTTTAGCGTGGGGTCACATAGACCTCACACTCTGTTTAGCGTGGGGTCACATAGACCTCACACCCTCATTGATGCAAAGAACTCTGCACGATATAAATAGGGTTGGATAGCATTTATAATTTAGTGTTAACGCTGGTGTTTTTACTATCAAGATGGGGATTGTATTTGGCGAGAAGCATGCCCATAATAAAACCATCTATTGGACTCCACTTAGAATATCTCCTAGTTTATCACCATCATATGGGGCGCTTCCTAGACGTCAAAAGAATAAAGTTGAGAGTTTTAATGGTGGTTATGATAATAATAGAGAAAAATATGCACATCCTCCTGATTCAATAAACCAATCAGCTGTTTGTTCATCCAATGCTAAAGATAGTGAACATTCCCTCGAGAAAGTGGATGTTAAAAGACGGTGTATTGGTTGTTATAAAGAGAACCGAATGATATTTGGAAGACAAAAGGCCTCAAGTAAAACTAGTTGTGTAAAGTTTCGCTGTAATATGTGTGCAAGTCATTATTGCTTAAGCTGCTTCTTCCGAACGCATAACATATCCAAAGCATGACCACTATTTGTATTTAAATGTATTGATGTAAATTTAAATGTATTATTATTAGAATTTAATAAAACCATAAATTTTACGTGGAGTTTTCTTTATGTTACAACCTTATCCATCTAGTCTCATGTATCTACCCCCGTGTATCTAGTCTCATGTATCTAGCTCCGTGTGTCTAGTCTCATGTGTTTAGCTCCGTTGATGTATGCAACCAACTTCACACCTCATTTGTCTCAACAGGATCTAATTTTGAATTTCCCCGCCTCGCGTCTATTTTTTGAATTTTCCCGCGCATCTGGAAGTTCCGAAAATGGCGGCCGGAAGTCGAAACCGGAAACAGGAAGTCGAAACCGGAAGTCGAAACCGGAAGTTGAAACCGGAAACCGGAAGTTGAAACCGGAAGTTGAAACCGGAAACCGGAAGTCGAAACCGGAAGTCGAAACCGGAAACCGGAAGTCGAAACCGGAAACCGGAAGTCGAAACCGGAAGTTCCAAGGTCAAGGTTAGGTTAGGGGTCAAGGTCAAGGTTAGGTTAGGGGTCAAAGGTCATCGCGCATGCGCATAGGTTAGGGGTCAAAGGTCATCGCGCATGCGCATGACAGTGGTGGCGGTGGTTTTAGAACACAGGATCTTTCCCTACTCATAGTTGTTCGTCATTCATTTTTTATTTTATTTAGCTGTGAAAATGATCGCTCTCCACTACAATTGGTAACCATTAAGCAAAGAAACATTCTTGTAGCAACTTCAACATTCGGACAAGTTTCTTCTAATTTACCAGACTTTATTAATTTATGTAAGGTTGAGATATTCAAATCCGCTGATTCCTTTGCTATGTTCTTTAAATGCTCCCTTAAATGAAAACATTCTGATTTGAGCTCATATGCATTAATGTCTTCGTAATAGAATTCTTCAAATTCATTGCAATTTTTTGTCAACCCGTCAGAATCGATTGTTACTAATTGACAAAGAAAACTAAAATGATTGTCAATTTCTTGGTATGCTACCGATAATACCGTAATCAATTTTTTTTAAATGTGCATATAATGTGTCAATTATAGGAATAAACGTATCAACATGATTTTTTTTGTCATTCAACTGTACAGATTCTGATGATCCTTGACCCTGAAAAAGTGACGCGTGTACTGCGAATTCTTTTTCTTTCAGACTTATCTTTATAGTCAGCATTTGGATTTATTTGTTTAGCAACCGTTTCGTGCTGATCGAATTTATTGCGTGCGTTATTGACATAATCGATCAGAAATGCCTAAAGTTTCGTTGCAACGTCCATGGTAATAGTGCTATTCTGTAAACTTAAGCTTGTTTTATTCATAATTCCGAAAAGATCATTCCATATCTCCATTAAAAGAATAGTATTCAATTTTTCCATTTTTTTTGCTAGGCTTTGGGCTTTGTTTCTTGTTTCTCCTGGTTAATTGATGTAACTTGCAATTGAGGACAAAGCTTCAGAAATATTTAAATAACCATTTTGTAAGGCATTAATAGCATTAGCATGTGCATACCATCTATTATTTGGGAGAGACTTCAGGACTTTATTTGCGCCCAAATTTTTCATCGTTTGGTCAAAGCCGAGAAAGAATTGAATTTTTGGATAATCTGAAAATATGCTACAGGTTCGGAAACACATTCAACAGCCTGAACACCTACTAAATTTTGCGAATGTGCCGCACATGGGACAAAAATTGCAAAATTATATTTTTCTTTTATTCTTGACTGAACACCAGAATACTTTCCAGCCATATTTGATGCATTATCATAACTCTGCCCATTTAATTTTATATTAATATCAAGGCTTTCAAAAAAGTTTCAAATAGTATCGCTATATATTCTGCATCATGCTTATCCATAGAGAAAAACTGCAAAAATCTCTCAATAGGCTCTCCGTCTTATACGTATCTAACGATGAAGGTCAGTTGGTCAACGTGAGAGAGATCTGGTGTAGAATCCACGCTTATAGAGTATTATTTTGATGATTTTATTTCGTTTTTATTATTGATTTTAAAACTTGCTGTCCCATTATATTAATAAATAAACTCGTTACAAATATTTGCAGACAAATATGATGTAATTCATTTTCCACGATTTCCGCAGTTTCGTATATGATCAGCAAGAAAAGTATCAAATCACTAATCAGTTCTAAGCATCCCAAATAATTCCCGTTATTTTGAGACCCCAATATCTCATTATCACCACTAAAAACAAGACCTCTAAAAGCTAAAAATTTCACTACTGCGACAATTCTTCTAAGTACATTCTTCCAAGAATTGACTTGTGTATTATATTGGGACAGCAACTCACTGTCAACTCGTCCCGTAGTTTTGCTTCTTGCGATATAATTTATCATTAATTGCCTCTGCTGTAAACTGTTCTCATGCTCAAGTAATAAGTTACTTATATGCTTCCAATCTTTATATCCATTCGGAGAACTCAAATTATGTCCAGTAGTAGTATTAAATAGACGGCAGCAATAACAGTACAGAGATTTCTTCGACGATGAATAAAGGAGGTCATTTTCTTTTTAAGGACTCACCATTCGTCAATTTACGGGTGAAAATATTTTTAGTCAAGTATCTAGTTTTTGTTTTACCGCTTGAATTTGGAAAACTTGTAGAAGTTTCGGAGAAGTCACAATTTTTATTTTGGAAAAATTAGGGCCCTTTTCGAAACCAAATATCGCAAATAATAAAGTAATTCTTCTGTTAAGATTTCGTCACAGTACGTACCAGGATCAGGTGATACATTTTCCAAGCTTGTAGTTATTAACTCACATTAACTTGAAGTAGAGGGTTCAGCATCTGATGTGTGTTGGTCATTTTTGTCACATGTAGGATCTTTTTCCAGTTGATATTCAGAAGTATTTCGATCTTGAGGTGATGAAGGTGAAGAATTAGTCTGCCGATTTGCTTCTTCAACCGTAAAAAATGAAGTGAGGAAGTTTAGGAAGTTTCTTGGGCTATTTCTTTTTGAACCAAAACTTTTTTCTTTTTTGTGAACCAATTAAATGTTCTTTTCGACATAATAAAATGAAAAAATAAACGAAACGTCAACACTTCTATTATCAACACACTTCTAACACTAACACTCCTATTACTTTGATATCTTGGTGGCAAGAAAGATGGATTTAAACTGAAGATAATTATATATTGTTAAGAGACAGGAAGGCTTACTCCCCGTTCGCATTTACCTGCCCCCACTAATAACAAAAGAATTCCAACTCCAAGTGCACGTAGTTGTTTCTTTATTTAATATTTACAAGTACAGAAAATAAATACTATCTAAAATTTGTAAGTTTAAATATTACATTATTTACAAACGCATTTAAATCCATTAGTGGTCACACACAGTTGCAAGCACGTAGCGGTCATAAAACAGCCCCAAAATGAATTCAAAATCATTAGTTCGCCACGACCAGATGTTAGGACCTATTGGTCGCTTTATCGTAATCTTAGTATAATATGTAAATATCTAATTTTAAGAACCTAGCTAGATAAAGAAACTAAAAGTTAAAATAATTTTAAGACACAATAAAAATATAATTGTTGGGTCAAAACAAAAACACGCCACTTTCGAGAATTTTCCAACCATAGATAATCTCGACTTAGATAATGTCGAAATGCGGAATTACATACTTCTTACCTTTTGTGTGGTTGTATCTATATAAAATTTAAAAAAATAACTTGTATAGTGTAAGCGAATATATCGGACTTTCGGGGCCCCCCTTTCCTGAGTGTGCATTTTTGTATTTTGAATATGTTGTCGATATCCTTTCCACCTCTCCAGAATGATATACCCAAAGCTTATTGTTAGATGAGAAATTTGCATAATATACTATTTTTAAGGTATATATGCAACGTTGCAGTATACAAATTTCGCTTCTAGACTATTTATATGCGTTTGATTTGTTGGTTTTAAAGTTAATGATTTTTGTCTTGCCAGTATTTAAGGTTAATTTGTTGATAAGAAACCAACCTTTCATTTTTGTTATGACAGCATTCGTATTAATTTTAATGTCTTCAAGTGTGAGTTCTGACAGGGAGAAGGAGCCTTCTATCGTCGGTATAATTGATCATTCTAGAAATTTTATATTTAAAATTTTAGATCAAATGTACAGGCTGTTAATAAATTAGAAAAGTTTTAAAATGCTTCAAGGCATAAGTTACATTATTTATAATTTTTTTAATATTTATTAAAATAATTACAGATTCTATTTGTTTGCATTTTACATTATTAGCAATGCACCTACATTATTAGTAATACGGTCAGTTTTAGATAACCCGAAATTATCGACATAAAGGAAGTGACACTGGATTTAAGCAAAAGGGTATTACACAATTTTTATATACACTTGAACCTGTTGATGAAGAGAGACGTTTAGAGTTTTGTTTATGGATAGGTGAAAATTTCCCTGAAAACTAAAAGATTTCATAGACTTATTGTTTTACCGATGAATCTTCACAAAATAGTAGTCATTGGGCTTACGAAAATCCTAATTACATAATAAACAAACGAGGTCAACGTTACAAAAAAGTTATGATGTGGAATTTTTTTTTGATCGGATCATTGGCCCATATTTTATAGAGGGAAATTTAAACCAGCACGTGTATTTGAACATTTAGTCTTAGCATTTCTTAAAACATTAAAGCCAGAAGTACGTAATAATTTACGTAATTGCACAGCCTTGGTCAGACAATGGTTACATGATCATTTTGGCGATAGGTGGATAAAGAGGTTTGACCCATTACCCAGCTAGGTCGCCTGAGCTTTCATTATTAGATTTCTTTTTGTAGGGTGTCTTAAAACAAAAGGTGTATTCAGATGATCTTCCACATGTTAGGGAAATATTGAAACAACGCATAGAAGAAGCAATCCATGATCTGAATCTGCCGGGAACCATTCGTAAAGTATAGGGTAGATTTATTAAGTTAGCGGAAAAGTTTATCGAGTTAGTAGGTGGAATATCTATGTAGAATAATTATTAAAAATACGATATATATATATATATATATATATATATATATATATATATATATATATATATATATATATATGTATATATATATATATGTATATATTTTGTTTGTGTGCAAACTCTCACCTCACCAAAAAAACGCCAGTAAAATATACTATTTTTTCAATTGCTGAGCGATGAAATTAATGCGTTGGTTAAAATAAAGTGCGCTCTATCGATCTGTGTTCAAATTATTTCTTGTAAACCCAACGAAATGACGTGCATATTTTTTTAAAGTTCACGATGCATATTTTTTGAGGCCTCATGCCATAATGAGGATTTTTCGAAAATGAAGCAGAAAAGTAGAGAAAGTTCATGCAGCACATTTCAATAAGCCTCGATGATCACTATTCGATTTTAAAAGGAAAATTTGGGAAAATGTTGAGATTACTGTTACTTCAGCAGTGAAGTGGTAGAACTGACCGTTTCTCAACCACAAGTAGAGGTCCGACGAGCCTCGGGTCTTGAATGTTTGGCATTGTCTAGTATGCCGCGTCGTGAAGAAGATCGACGATTTAGCATTATTACACTTGATGAATGGACAAGTATGAAAATTTGTAAATATTAATTTGCATGGAATTGACTGAGGTGTATAATCTGGGTTTATTGAGAATTTTTAACTCATGTACTGCTATACAATTAGTTGAAAAAGTAGAACAACACTTAAACACATTTAATATAAATTAAAAAAAAACATATAGTTAGTTTACCGTTAGTTTAACCGGCGACGGTTCAAGTGTTATTATAAAATTTGTACGAGAATCTTCTAGTCTTACAGTGTATTACGTTTGAATCACAATATACACTTATCTGTTTTTGATGTAGTATATAAAAAGAAAAATATTACCGGCATGCAAGATGAAGATGACCATGATCTAAATGGTATTGATGACGATCAAGATGAAAATTAATATTCTGTCGTGAGCGTATATGATGGCGGAAGAATACGGATAAGTTGAATTAACTTAGACAATTTAGAAGGCAATTCATACATTTGCCTTCCGCTCTTAGCCCCTTATGGAGTTTTGTTTTATTTACCTATTTACCATAACATTTTCCAAATCCCTTGTTTATCCAAGTCCCACTTAACTTAATCGGCAAGTTCTTATAGTATCGCTTCCTTTACCATATGTGTGAACATGAAAATCCTTTCGTGTTTTTGTTAAAATTGCGAGACGGATTAGACCCTGGTCATAAAGACAAACCCTAGTCACTCTAGAAGAACCCGAAAAATAAGTCTAAAAAGACCGGGTGTTCCCAAACCCTAAGAGTGACCCCTCTTATTCCGTATTTGTTGGGTTTGTCAAGGTGGATGTTGTGGTTGACGGTTTCATATACTTTCGAGAGGTCTATTAAAATTCCTCATGGTAAGGCCTGATTCTCCAACTCTTTGTGTCTATTTTGAATATAATTAAAACAGGCTGTTTCTATGCTCCTCCCTTTTCTGTAGTCGTGTTGTTCATTACAAAGATTATGTTTGTCTAAAAAGTTGGTAGTTTTCATTGTTAACAATTTTTTAAATATTTTTGAGAAGACGGATATTTTACATGTAGGTCTGAAATTTTCTACACTTTTCTTGTCGCCTGATTTCTGCAGTGGTGTACAGTGTTTTAGGGCGCCAAGGAAGATTCCGTGTTGTATAGAGTTGTTGTTGATGATGTACTTCAGTGGTTCCGCGATCAGCCAGAATTCATCCCTGGCTACCATTAATGGTATCTCGACATCGCAGGCGCTCTTTTTATTTTTAAAGGATGAAATTATGATGAACAAATCCTTTATTGTTTTTGATTTTAGAAACATCAATGTATTGCTCTGCTATCTTTTATTTTGTCCTCGTAGAGTTTTTCAGGGATCTTCTTCAAAAGAATTTGCGGGAAATCAGTGTAATAATTATTCAAGTCATTCGTAACGCGTGCGGCTCTTTCTTAGTGATGCTATTCCCTCAGCGCTTCCCATGTTGTTTTCATTGTGTTTTCGGATTTTAACATATTGTCTTCCAGATGTTTAATTTTTGTTTTTTTTTTCAGGAGGGTATTGAACTTTCTTCTTGACTTGTAGTGTATTTTGTCATTTGTATTGAAATGTTATAAAATTTGGGAAATTTCTAATTCTTGTTTCCCTTTTTATATTTCCGGGTTGGTGTAAATTCGTTTGTTCCTATCTTGAGAGATAGTGCGGAGTTTTCGTGGAACACTCATCGAAATGCATCATCAAGATATTCATGAACGCCTCTCATTGTCTGTTTACCTCACTTTCGACGGTCGTGTAGGTCTCGAGCCAAGTTATTTCTTCTAGAAGCTGCTTATATTTGGATCTGTCTTCTTGGTTAAATGATCTTATGTATTTACGTTCTATAGTGATTCTTCTTTCTTGATAGAAAGTGGTCTTTTGGGCGCTGTGGTCTGATATTTGGTATTCCTAGTTTTGTCGGCATAGTCCATATCCGTTTTGATCGCGATGTTGTCCATACAGGTTCCGGTGGCTGGATGGCTTGGCGTTTTCATTGCCAGTACTGTATTGAAGGATAGTAACATTGATTGAAGTTGGTGTAGTTGTCGTGAGGATTTTAAAGAGTTGATGTTGAAGTCCCCCATAATTATGTATTGTTTGTTTTCCGGAAATACTATACCTTGTAGTTGTTCTAATTTGTTTATTAATTGCATGTACGTCGTTTGCGGTGAACGGTACACAGCTATGATTATTGTCGGTATTTTGTTAATAGTTGTCTCGATAGCCGTGCATTCAAATAGATAATTTTCTGCTAACCGCTCTATGTCGATTCTGAGTGAATGGTTTGTAGACTTTCTGCATAAAATTGCGACTGCGCCATGTGCTCCTTCCCTCCTGCAGAATTTAGCGGTTAATTGAAAATTGTGTAGTTTGTGTGTTAACAATTGTTCGTCGATTTTCCAATGATCCGTTAATATCGGGTATTCGTATTCCGGGTTTTCTTTTTACATATATTCGATTTTTTCGGTGGAATTTCCTATTGATTGCACGTTTTGGTTGATTAGGCGAATAGGATGCTTTGAATATTTCGCATTTGTTAGTTTCTTAAGTGTCTCGTCTTCTTCTCTCTTGTTAGTTTCTTAAGTGTCTCGTCTCTCTTTCTTTTTCTATTTTGCGTCTGTAATGGACTCATTGGACCAGACTCACAACAGCACTCATATGCGTGCGGTTATGGCTCGCCGAGTGCGATACAATTTTCTCAATATGTATCGGCGATTTTTTTATTTAAAAATGGCGTAAAAGGGCGCAAAATAGAAAAAATAGTATAAAAAAACTCGTTCATAAGGCGTTTTTAGCACTTAGAAAACTCCTCGCTAGGCTCGTCGTTTTCTAAATATGGACGCGTACTGCAAAACCGCGCTTATTGAACTTGTTCTTTAATATACCATTCTATGATTTGGCGTAAGTGAGTCTATTTAGTCGTCGGAAGTCTAGCCTCTCATGTAATATTCCCTCCGGCCAGAAAGCTGTATCGTACACAGTGTCTCTTAGCACAGGATTCACTCCAGCTTTAAAGCTGTTATTATCCTTTTTGGCTACTCTCGGTGTAATCTTTTCGACTATGAAGCTTGATTTGTTATGACCAGTTTTCGTTTGTTTTCATTGCAAGCTAGACGATTGTAAATTGAACGTTTTCCTAGCCGTAATATCCCCGAACGAAAAATCATCGATATCTTCGTGAAACAGGCACATTGAAACAAAGTGGAGGGCCACGAAAAAATATGGTATTTATCCTCCAAAATTTTCAGGCGAAACGTTATCGAGATCAATTTTCAACAATTTTTAGATTTACAAAAATCTCACGTTAGTGTCATAATAGTATATTTTGTAACTAGGGCGGTAAGTTGTCAATTTGGTGCGAGAGTGAAATTGGGAGCACGAACGAAGTGAGCATATTCGCTCTATAGGGCAATTGGCAATACCGGAGATTTCATAATGAAGGGTAGGGGGTTTTCAATTATTGATTTTCAATTAGTTTGGTGTAGGATTGTTAGCAACTATTTGATAGGTCCATTTGTCCATTGTTTGAGGAGCTACTGCCACGTATAATTTTTTGTGGTTTGGGGAAGCTCTCACTCACCAAAACCCCTCTACCACTTGGCTTTAGTGTGCGCCATCTCGGTATCGCTCGCGTATTCTTTCAGGGTGTGCAGCCCGGACGGCTTAGTGCCGCCCTAGTTTTGTCATTTCACCCGAGATGAATCATTTGTTTTTAATCAATTATCTCTGCTTAGCATTTCTCTTTCTTCTCTCGCTTTTGGGTCATTATGTTCCTCAACATGTTGGTGGCTATTGTCCAGCCCTCCTTGCTTGTGACTAGCACTTCCACGATGTTTTCGCTTGTCAAGACGATGCTGCTAGTGTCTTTTACGCGTTGTTCTGCGTCCCATCTGGTGCAGTGGAACAGAGTGTTCAGGCCCATCCCTTTCTTTGGGGCAGCACCAGCACGCGGAATTTTGCCTCTTTCCTATTCTGAACACGTATGTGCCAAAAACGTCGTGTCCTGTCATCGCTTGGGTTATATAGTGGTGGTCTACCTCGCCTTCAGGGTTCCCCAGGACATTTTTTATGAACGTTTTGGTCCAGCCCTCGTACTTTTCCCACAGGTCCTGCCATGATGACATCAAGTCCTTCCTCGCTTCCTTTCTGTTGGCCGTTCCTTTTTCGTGCAGCTGGCAACGTTCTAAAACGAGGAGTTTTAGGGGGGGGGGGGGGGTCCCGGAGATAGCCCGCACGGCCTCTGTAGAGACAGTTCTGTATGCTGCCGTTATTCTTATGGCCATTCTTCTGTTTAGTTTTTCTAGTTTGGCAGCATGTATTTTAGCGCGCTCGTCCGCAATGGAGCTCCATAGAGGATGATGGAGGAAACTACGGATGCTAACATTATTCGTTTATTTGTTGTGGGGCCATTTGGCATTATCCTGGCGAGAAGGTTGAGGGTGTTTCTACTGCCACGTGTAACTGAAGCGTGTCGAATAGTTGTAGATTGTAGATTTGGTGGTGACGACTTATACAACGAGATAGATCTATTGTAGCCCATCTTCTTCCTCTAAAGGTATACTTACCCATTTAGAGCGCTTCTTCTAGTCCTGGTTCCATTAGGAATTTCGGGATCTGGGTGGGATTCAAGGACTGCAACTCCTCTGCGTTCAAGCAGTGCGCCCCAAGGTACATTTGTTTCTTGCGGAGCAGTGCTCTGCAGTCTTTGAGCAGATGTATGGGGGTTTCCTCTGCTGAACCACAGAATCTGCTTCTGTCATCTTCCTCTAGGCCTATGGTCTTGAGGTGTTTTCTAAGTCTGCAGTGTACCGTCAGGACTCTTGTCAGAATTCTAAGCTTGTTCCTGTTTAGTTTCAGGCAAGCTTTTGTTCTTTTCTGGTTAAAAGATCCCAGCATTACTTTGGATTGTCTCAACCCTGGAAGTTCTTTCCAAGTTTTTCATCCATTGTTCTCTTACTTCTTCATCTAAACTTTTGTGGATTGTGTATACGGTTCCGGACCTATAGAGGGATTACTGCATCCCTTGTTAGCTAGGTGATCGGCTTCCTCGTTTCCGTCTATACCAGTGTGTCCTGGTACCCAGTATAGCGTTACTTTATTTTGTCTGCCAAGCTTGTTTAGCTTTCCCACACAGTCCCATACCAGTTTGGATCTGATGGTGTATGAGCTAATGGCCTTAATGACTGCTTGGCTGCCTGACAGGACAACAATTCGTTTTGCGATAATTCCTGTCGAGGTTAAATTGTGCATATCTTTCGATTACGTGTACCTCTGCTTGGAAGATTCTTGGGATTGTTCCCATTTACTACCAACTACATTGGTTACACAACAATTTTACCTTATCTATCCCAAATACTTTCCTATACCTGTATCACTATAAATCAACTCTATTTTCAACAATTAATATTTATTCCTATTACTAATTCTTTATAATGTAATGAATTCCAACACAATTATTATGCGTAGATAACAATGAAGACAACTATTCGGCATCTCAACTAACCCAAAAAAAATTGCGTTGAATCATGGAGTTTGCTCAGCCTCCACCGAATTTGACGGCTCCACCTCCAAACATGACCCTACCACCCCCAATCATAAATGGCCCGCCACCCAACATGTCAATGCCTCCCCCCAACATCGGAGCTCTCGGCAATCCCATGGGCCCACCCGCGAATCCAGGTTTCAACCAAAAGGGAGACTTCAATAAAGGCTGGCAGGGGGGAGGCCAAAGACATCACTTCCGACCGTTTGTAAATTTAGTGAGACCTCTGCCTGGACCTCTAGGGAATATGACCCTCGAGGATTTCGATGGTAAGAGGTTGAGGAAGTCTGTTATGAGGAAGACTGTTGATTATAATTCGTCAATTATTAAAGCTTTAGAGGTAAGATAAATAATTCTTGTTTTAATTAAATTATTTTATTAATTGAAGGGGTGAAAATTGATAAAACATATTTTATTTGTTTTCAGAATAGAGTGTGGCAAAGAGATTTTCGTGATAGAAGAGCTTTGCAGCCGGATGTAATGTATTATCCTGATATGATGCCCCCACCCAGTTATCCTGATAATCCCATTAATTGCGTAACAACGAGGTTCGTAAAAACTGCTACCAACAAGATGCGGTGTCCCATTTTTTGTATGGCTTGGACGCCGGAAGGTAGACGGTTGGTCACTGGGGCCAGTTCGGGAGAATTTACTCTTTGGAATGGACTTACATTCAACTTTGAAACCATATTACAAGTAAGTACTAGTATATATGTGTTCCCGTGAAAGACCGACTTTCTCTGGCGAATGTCGAGATTCACGTAGTTATTTGGTGTATGTCCCAAATATTTAGTTATTTTCTTATACAATAGGGAATATGCTTCAATTTTTTTATATGCTTAATTCACTTTTTACTTCGTCTTAACATAGTAAAAGATATAAATACTGTTGAAAGTGTTTCAATTAATTTTTAAAATACAGTATAATCTCGATAATCCGACACATATTCGTCGTCCCAGTGCTTATTTGTTCCATACCACATTTTCTTATATTTTGATTCAAATTCACCACTGGTATATTTAGAGTATATTTGTTCCTTAGCACAAATCTGCAATAAAAAATTATAAGTCTATCACTGAAAATTCAGTTACCTTATTGTTCCATAATGCGTTTTGTAAGTAAAGTTTCCATGCTTATTTGTTCTATTTGCAATAACCAATTACAATGAAGCTTGCAGTAACGTGACATATCACAGTTTCGTGTCATTCTGTGCTTATTTGTTCCAAACCACTTTCGTCTCAGTCTCACTTTTGTGGTGATCATATAGCAAGTGCACTTATTGCCTTATTAAATCGAATGGTACAAAAGAATCCATCTTTAAAGAAACTGATCTTATGGTCTGACTCATGTGTTCCACAGAACAGAAATTCTCATATGGCAGTCGCTATTAAATATTTCTTACAGACACAGTGTAACACAGACATAGTGCTGTTTCACAACAGACAGCAATATAGAATGCGTTGAACAGAAATTTTCTGAAAGTCGTCATAGCTTAGTTCAAGAAATTGAACCACTGTAAAATAGAAGACTGTAAGTCACAAACAAATATTTAGCCCAATCTCTCTCTTGAGACACTTGCTTGATATACCAAAAGGAAAAAAAGCTCCTCTTGATATTATCCAGTTAAAAAAAGATTTTTTTTTCAATTTTCAAGCTCTAATTGTAAGTCATAAACTGAATTTTAGAGAAATTCCATTTACTAAGGTAAAACACTTGAAATACGAATTCAATGATCGAGTTCACATATCCTACAGACAAAGTTTCTCTGAAGAATTTACTAAAATACGATTGTGCGGAAATCGTACACTCAGATCGACAAAAAGAAAAACTCATGATGATGTATTATAGACTATGAATAGACTATTCAAAAATAAACGTAATTAATGAGAAATCCAAGCTTGACGCATCCAAAATTACCCACATTAAATCGATGTACCCTTATATGCTAGATATAGATAAACAATTTTATAATGCTGTGTTTGCAAATTATAATTAAAATTATAATATACCTCGAATCTGTGAATAAAGTTGTCAAAATCTTAAACTAATGTTACTTTAATAAAACATTTAACGTATTTGAAAGTATAATGATTACCTTTCACATTTTTTATGCTATTAAATAATAATATAAACAATTATAAATTATATTTTACATTAAAATCTACTGGAATAAAAAATGATTTAATTTTAAATTAATCAGAATTTCTCTAATCAATGTTAATATTAATCGTTAATATCATGTTAAGTATGGAACAAACTTGCAAATTTTTTATTTCAATTCAATGTTTGTTCCATATGCAAATTAAAAATTTAAATAAAAAGAGAAAAACCTATTCTTTGCCAATTAAAGACAATTGTGCAAAATCTCTAGCTTAAAACTTATTTTTCTAATAAGGTTGTGTCTAATTTGCTCCATCATTTGCTGTATAAAATTGATCTGAACATTCAATGGTTATTATCTCAAACTACTTATTGGTTGGATGGAACAAATAGGTTCTGAGGCGACGATATGGGACCAGACAACCGCCGGTTGATAAGAAAGAGTGATGATAGGGGCGCGCTTTGGATGACGTCGTATACCACTTGAAATTCAGTGTTGCATAGCCTATTTGCAAGGATTTTCAGTTTGAATTTGCTATTTCGATAATGGAAAAAGCTAAAAAACATTTTATATATATTGTATAGTACTGGAATGCAAAAACACTAGGGGTAAACAGTACAGTGATCGGTCATTTTAGAAATCGAACAATGAAAACAATAAATTGCATGCTTGTATAGAATTTACGAATTATTCTAGTGCTAGTATTTGTAAAAAACGTCACTTTTCTATTTAAATAATAATTCGAATCACAAATTAAAAATAATATACAAAATAAGAAGATAAATATTTGATTCATCAAAAAACATAGTTATCGATCATAAAAATGTAGTGATTGTGTAGTGGATTTACAGTAATTAGTCAACGCTTTATAATAAATAAAAGTAATTAAAAAGTATGAAAAACTATTATGAACTAGTGATCACTCCAGTGATGAACACTCCAGTGATCTACTAAAAGAAAAATATTTAATTATTGTTAAAAAAAAACCGGCCAAGTGCGAATTGTGACTCGCGCACCGAGGGTTCCGTACAAACTTGTAAGTAAGGTATCTTTTTTTTTGTGGAGGACGTAGCAAGCACATTCAGTTAACTTGTTAAGGCTTTGCTAGTAAACAAACAAAACTCGTCCCAATTATCATATATATAGTCTTGGTTTAGCAAACAGGAGCGGGTGGGTGACACCTGTGCACTAAAGATAACCCAATTCTTACTATTTGTGCAAACCACGAATCACATATTTCTACTAAAGCTGTTAACTATTGTCGTGATAATGGGATTATCTATCTTTTAGTGTTATAACATAACCATTTCATACAATTTCCATTCTGTATTAAAGTGCCCCAAGTGATGTATCTAAGTACCCCGTTGGTGGGGCAGAATGATTCAAAATCCATTTTTTACAAAACACGTAATTTTTCTTTTCTATAACAACTTAAACAATTTTCATCCTTGACATAATAATATTTATACATTTAGCTAGACGTTGAGTTGAAAATAAATAAAACATATTACGTTTATACTTAATATAATTAATATACTTGTTATTTAATTTTCAATTTTTATGAATCAATCTGCCCCACCTCCTCCTATGTAGATTATAAAGAAAAATTAGACGAAATATAATATATACAGGATATTACGGGACTTGAGTATGTCGCATGTCGGTTATAAACAAGCAAAATTTAGACTTAATATATACCCTGTATATATTATGTATATAGAGCGTACGTGATGAAATGCATAACGAATATAAACAAAGAAATTCAAAATAAACAGCTAGGTGCCAACACATACATACTTTTTAACCTTCAGACCTAACCAAATAGGACCTAACTGTATGCAACCCATATGCTTCCGGAGCCTGACAATACCAATACGACAATATTAGTGTATTTTCATAAGTTTCTAATAGTAAATTCGCATTTTTCTTGTAATTAAACTACATATTTACGGTTTTCAGATTTTTCCCTTTACATGTGCTGTAAGACGCTTCTTGCCAAATTTCATGATCCTAGGTCAACGGGAAGTACCCTATAGGTTTTGATTCCCTTGTGAAATCGCAAAATATGCGACATAAACGGTCATATCTTTTGATCGCGTTGACTTACAAGTTTGATTTTTTCACAGCTGAAAGAGACCGCAGACCCGAGTATTTGATACAAATTTCAACTTGTTACCTCTACGCGTTCCTGAGAAAAATGGTCTTGACAGACAGACAGACAGACGGACAGACAGACAGACAGAAGGACAACAAAGTGATCCTATAAGGGTTCCGTTTTCGGTACGGAACCCTAAAAACAATTCAAACATAAATTTATAATTAATGTTATGAATATTAATTTTTTTCTCAACTCTTATGATTTTTGTCTGCCAATTTTTTTTTTTCTAAAGTTTTCCGTTTTTCTTTTTGTTTATCTTTTTTTGAATTGGTAAAACCATCCTACGTTATAGATAATCATACAAACTTAAAACAATCGGAACACAGCCTGAATATATAAATATATTCAACCTTTCCAGAGCTATATAACAATTACTTAGTCTTTTTAAGACTATCAAAACAAGTTTCATGTGAAATTTGTCAGTTATTTTATAGTCCTCCTTCGTGACACTTAATAAAAACCATAAAAATAACATTGTTTTTAAGATCATGTCTTTCTGATACCTTAAGTGGATAGCCATCTGTGAACGCGTTTCGTGATTTATCTCTCATCAGCACAGCTTTGCTTCCATGAACAATAATTTGTAAACCACTCACTTGAAAACCCATTTGTTGATTAGGGTTAGATGTTTATAATTTTGACATTTTGTGAGAGGGACAAAAAATTATTTAATTTAAAATTAATCAGAATTTCTCTAATCAATGTTAATATTAATCGTTCATATCATGTTAAGTATGGAACAAACTTGCAAATTTTTTATTTCAATTCAATGTTTGTTCCAAATGCAAATTAAAAATTTAAATAAAAAGAGAAAAACCTATCCTTTGCCAATTAAAGACAATTGTGCAAAATCTCTAGCTTAAAACTTATTTTTCTAATAAGGTTGTGTCTAATTTGCTCCATCATTTGCTGTATAAAATTGATCTGAACATTCAATGGTTATTATCTCAAAACAACTTATTGGTTGGATGGAACAAATAAGTTCTGAGGCGACGATATGGGACCAGACAACCGCCGGTTGATAAGAAAGAGTGGTGATAGGGGCGCGCTTTGGATGACGTCGTATACCACTTGAAATTCAGTGTTGCATAGCCTATTTGCAAGGATTTTCAGTTTGAATTTGCTATTTCGATAATGGAAAAAGCTAAAAAACATTTTATATATATTGTATAGTACCGGAATGCAAAAACACTAGGGGTAAACAGTACAGTGATCGGTCATTTTAGAAATCGAGCAATGAAAACAATAAATTGCATGCTTGTATAAAATGAATTTACGAATTATTCTAGTGCTAGTATTTGTAAAAAACGTCACTTTTCTATTTAAATAATAATTCGAATCACAAATTAAAAATATTATACAAAATAAGAAGATAAATATTTGATTCATCAAAAAACATAGTTATCGATCATAAAAATGTAGTGATTGTGTAGTGGATTTACAGTAATTAGTCAACGCTTTATACTAAATAAAAGTAATTAAAAAGTATGAAAAACTATTATGAACTAGTGATCACTCCAGTGATGAACACTCCAGTGATCTACTAAAAGAAAAATATTTAATTTTTGTTAAAAAAAAACGGCCAAGTGCGAGTTGTGACTCGCGCACCGAGGGTTCCGTACAAACTTGTAAATAAGGTATCTTTTTTTTGTGGTGGACGTAGCAAGCACATTAAGTTAACTTGTTAAGGCGTTGCTAGTAAACAAACAAAACTCGTCCCAATTATCATATATATAGTCTTGGTTTAGCAAACAGGAGCGGGTGGGTGACACCTGTGCACTAAAGATAACCCAATTCTTACTATTTGTGCAAACCACGAATCACATATTTCTACTAAAGCTATTAACTATTGTCGTGATAATGGGATTATCTATCTTTTAGTGTTATAATATAACCATTTCATACAATTTCCATTCTGTATTAAAGTGCCCCAAGTGATGTATCTAAGTACCCCGTTGGTGGGGCAGAATGATTCAAAATCCATTTTTTACAAAACACGTAATTTTTCTTTTCTATAACAACTTAAACAATTTTCATCCTTGACATAATAATATTTATACATTTAGCTAGACGTTGAGTTGAAAATAAATAAAACATATTACGTTTATACTTAATATAATTAATATACTTGTTATTTAATTTTCAATTTTTATGAATCAATCTGCCCCACCTCCTCCTATGTAGATTATAAAGAAAAATTAGACGAAATATAATATATACAGGATATTACGGGACTTGAGTATGTCGCATGTCGGTTATAAACAAGCAAAATTTAGACTTAATATATACCCTGTATATATTATGTATATAGAGCGTACGTGATGAAATGCATAACGAATATAAACAAAGAAATTCAAAATAAACAGCTAGGTGCCAACACATACATACTTTTTAACCTTCAGACCTAACCAAATAGGACCTAACTGTATGCAACCCATATGCTTCCGGAGCCTGACAATACCAATACGACAATATTAGTGTATTTTCATAAGTTTCTAATAGTAAATTCGCATTTTTCTTGTAATTAAACTACATATTTACGGTTTTCAGATTTTTCCCTTTACATGTGCTGTAAGACGCTTCTTGCCAAATTTCATGATCCTAGGTCAACGGGAAGTACCCTATAGGTTTTGATTCCCTTGTGAAATCGCAAAATATGCGACATAAACGGTCATATCTTTTGATCGCGTTGACTTACAAGTTTGATTTTTTCACAGCTGAAAGAGACCGCAGACCCGAGTATTTGATACAAATTTCAACTTGTTACCTCTACGCGTTCCTGAGAAAAATGGTCTTGACAGACAGACAGACAGACGGACAGACAGACAGACAGAAGGACAACAAAGTGATCCTATAAGGGTTCCGTTTTCGGTACGGAACCCTAAAAACAATTCAAACATAAATTTATAATTAATGTTATGAATATTAATTTTTTTCTCAACTCTTATGATTTTTGTCTGCCAATTTTTTTTTTTCTAAAGTTTTCCGTTTTTCTTTTTGTTTATCTTTTTTTGAATTGGTAAAACCATCCTACGTTATAGATAATCATACAAACTTAAAACAATCGGAACACAGCCTGAATATATAAATATATTCAACCTTTCCAGAGCTATATAACAATTACTTAGTCTTTTTAAGACTATCAAAACAAGTTTCATGTGAAATTTGTCAGTTATTTTATAGTCCTCCTTCGTGACACTTAATAAAAACCATAAAAATAACATTGTTTTTAAGATCATGTCTTTCTGATACCTTAAGTGGATAGCCATCTGTGAACGCGTTTCGTGATTTATCTCTCATCAGCACAGCTTTGCTTCCATGAACAATAATTTGTAAACCACTCACTTGAAAACCCATTTGTTGATTAGGGTTAGATGTTTATAATTTTGACATTTTGTGAGAGGGACATGAACTTAGCAGGTTATTAATTGAAGTGATAAGATAGAATTGGTGAAACCATCCTACGTTATAGAAAATCATACAAACTTAAAACAAACGGAACACAGCCTGAATATATAAATATATTCAGCCTTTCCGGAGCTCTATAACAAGAGCTATGTATATCTATGCTCAGCTATCTATGTCTCTCTCACAAAATGTCAAAATTATAAACATCTAACCCTAATCACCACATGGGTTTTCAAGTGAGTGGTTCACAAATTATTGTTCATTGAAGCAAAGCTGTGCTGATGAGAGATAAATCTCGAAACGCGTCCACAGATGGCTATCCACGTAAAGCATTAGAAAGACATGATCTTAAAAACAATGTTATTTTTTATGGTTTTTATTGAGTGCCACGAAGGTGGACTGAAAGCTGTAAAATAACTTACAAATGTCATGTGAGATTTGTTTTGGTTGTCCTAAAAAGACTCAATAATTGTTATAGAGCTCCGGAAAGGCTAAATATGTTTATATATTCAGGCTGTGTTCTGTTTGTTTTAAGTTTCTACAAATAAGAGGATAAGAAAAATATTCAGTACACAATTTTAAAGCAATTACAAATGAAAAATCTATTTTACTTGAATTTTTTTATGTATTTGTTATTGTAGTTAGTAAAATTACTAATTTATTTATTTCTAGATTACATTTGCGAGTGTTAATATACATAAAATGGCAAACGTAAGAAAAGGTACAAACTTAAAACAATCGGAACACAGCCTGAATATATAAATATATTCTACCTTTCCGGAGCTTTATAACAATTACTGAGTCTTTTTAGAACTACCAAAACAAATTTCATGTGAAATTTGCCAGTTATTTACCAGTTTTATAAGACAATATATGGATAATCAAATTGAAGATGCTATTAAGCATTTAAAAATGGGACAATGCACAGCTTTAAAAAAGTATGGTATTCCCAAACCAACAATTCAATTGTGACTTAGTAGTGCATTCATCAAATCTACTCCGTCTCCTGTATTAGTTAAGTCCGTCTCCTGTATTAGGATGCAATGCAGAAGAGGACTTAGTACATTTGATAATTAATTGTCAATGAAGAGGATTTCCTAGAAGAAAGATCAAATATACAAGCTATTGTCAAAGAGTTTTTGGATCAAAGTAAATTAAAAAATCCTTTTTGTGACAATGTTCCGGAAAATGGGTGGTATAAAGCCTTTCTTAAAAGGAATCTGATTCTTACTGAAAGATTTCTAGAAAGAGCAACTAAAGTCAGCTCATGTATAAGTCAGAGTGATATTAAAAAGTGGTTGATTGAAATATATGATTATTTATCAAAAATTAAATATTTAGACATGATAAAAGATCCTGCTCGTGTTTCCAATGGTGGCGAAACTTATTTTATGGTATGTCCAAAAATGAAAAACGTAATAGTGGGGGCACAAAATCCCTTGTGGGGCACAAAATTATTATGAAATTGATCACGGCCATTCTAAACTTAATGGAAAGACATTATCTTAAAAACAATGTTATTTTTATGGTTTTTGTTAAGTGTCACTAAGGAGGACTATAAAATAACTTACAAATTTCATGTGAGATTTGTGTTGGTAGTCCAAAAAGGCCCCGTAATTGTTATATAGCCCCGGAAAGGTTGAATATATTTATATTTTCAGGCTGTGTTTCGATTGTTTTAAGTTTGTATGACTATCTATAACGTAGGATGGTTTTACCAATTCGAAAAAAAAAAAAAGAAAAACGGAAAACTTTAGAAAAAAAACTTGCAGACAAAAATCATAGAGTTGATTGAGAATAAAGAAAATATTGGTGGCAATTAAAAACAAAATTAATAATCATAACATTAATTATAAATTTATGTTTGAATTGTTTTTTTTTTTAACAATAATTAAATATTTTTCTTTTATTAGATCACTGGAGTGTTCATCACTGGAGTGATCACTAGTTCATAATAGTTTTTCATATTTTCTAATTACTTTTATTTATTATAAAGTGTTGACTAATTACTGTAAATACACTAGACAATCACTACAGTTTTATGATCAATAACTATGTTTTTTGATGAATCAAATATTTATCTTCTTATTTTCTATAAAAATTTTAATTTTTGATTAGAATTATTATTTAAATAGAAAAGTGACATTTTTTACAATTACTAGCACTATAATAATTCATAAATTCATTTTATACAAGCATGCAATTTATTGTTTTCATTGTTCGATTTCTAAACTGTACTGTTTACCCATATAGGTGTAATGTCAAGATCATAAAGTATTTGGGGATAAAAAAATGAAGCAAATTTAAATCACTTGCATATTCCCTATTGGACCATCAGCGGTATCTGTCGACAAGCACAAAGCGCTAATGGTGAATGTTAAATATAAATATTTTCGTTACGTTTTTATTTCATACGCTTAAGTAACAGCACAAGTAAATAAGATATTGAACTTAAAATGCACAGTACATTCCCTACGGGGTTTCTGGTTCCCTATTTTTACATTTAATAAACATGCTCCTGCTCCTCCTTTCCCCTATCCAACCCTTCCCTCCTGTTCCATACTTTTTTCATGCACTGTATCTCTCTTCCATCTTCATTCAGTATTTTTTCTCTTTTCCTTCCTTCTCTTTCTTTCATCTCTACATATTCATTCCATATATCACTCCACGGTTTCTTCCCCGCTTTCACTCGCATTTGCTTCTCTTACATTTTTCTCTCACTATGTATCGTGGAGTATCTCTATCTACCCCTAACACCCATCTCAAGTATTTCTCCTACAGTCTCTCAACCTCTTTCTGTTCTCTCCAGCCTGAGATATCTGCTCCAAACATTAATATACACTCTATCAAACTTACAAACATCATCATCATCCTCCTCCTGAAGTTGCTTCCCCATTTTCTCTCTCCTATCCCCCAAATACCCTGTTTGCTTTCCTGGCTAACTCTCTCACATGCGCTTTACCTGAGACCCTCTCGTTCAATGTGTAGCCTAGGTACTTAAACTCTCTTACTCGCTCTATTGTTCCCACTTCCATTCCTTCTCTTCATTCTTCACCTTTATCTTACTAAAGGCCATCATTTTCGATCCCCATTCCGGCCATCATTCGTTTTCTCCACATTCACTTCTATTTTTTGTCTTCCTCACATACCTCCCTAAGCTTTTCATCATTTTTTTCATCTTCCATTTGCTCTTTGCGACCACTACCACTTCATACGCGAACGCCAGGCTCCATACTTTCTCTCTGCCTATCACACACCCTCCCGCTTGCGCCTTCTTAACCCTACGACAGGCGCATTGGATCTATGAGATCCAACACAGTCTTATCACCCCCACTTTTACTAGGTATGCCGAGCCGACTGGCTGTTCGTTTCTATTGTGTCTTTAGTGATGTCTAGTTTACTATTTTACCTTTGCCTTTGTACGTATTAGACAAAAACATCTGTGCGATGCATTGCGTCTGGTCGTGAATCTTTTTGTGATGGTGGCGTTGATACGGCAGACCAAATGTGCAGCACATTATTTTTTTTAATAATGCTAAACATAAGTGGTATCAATTCCTAAGTGATTTATCTAGGTAATAAATTGGTACCAATGCGAAGAAGATTATTTCTGGAAAAGTTTTCTCAAAAACTGTGGAAATTCCATTTGACCACAAAAATTGAAAAGAATTCGTCCGGCTGTTGTAGAAACCCATGGAGAATAATTTGCAATACCATCAAAAAGGCGAAGATGTTTGGTCGAACATGTTGAAACATGTTTGGCCGAAACTCGAACAAGAAGGAGGTCAAATATAAAGGAGAAATGTAAAAAAAAACATCTGTCTGAGCCATGCTAGTTTTGTTTGTGAGGTCTGCAAAAACGAACTTAATAATATTTACATTTAAAAAATATTTTTGCATTTAAAAAATAATTATAATGTTTTAAAATTTTATAAAAATATTTAGACTGATGTGTTTTGATATTATAACAAATTGACAAAACCAGTAAACCCTCTACTGGTTTTGTCAATTTTTAAAAAATGAAAGAAATAGGAGTCAAGATTGTCATGGATCTGCCAGATCCATTGCGCTGTATGTGTTAGAATACATATTGCGCCCGACGGAGGGTCAAACATTCTCCCCATATCTGCCACATATATCGTAAATGAGGATGGTTTAAGGGGACGACAACCTTGTCTTACTCTTTTTGTCGTCTCGAACCAGTCCCTCTCTTTCTCGTCCACTCTTACTTTACTTATTGTTCTTGCATATATCTTCCACCCACCCTACCAACCATCCGCATATTCTCCGCATCTACTCCACATTCTTTCATACATTCAAACATTTTCTCTCTATCCACTCTGTCAAACACCGCCTTAAAATCTATGAATAATGCACACATCCTTCCTCCTTCCTTTTTTAATTTATTCTTCGCTAAATGATCCAGGCTGTATATATTATCCATAGTTCCTCTCCCCTCCGAGAAAAGGAAATAATACCAATAATAAACACACTTACTCTGTTTTTTCAATTCTGAATAAGTATGAATTACCAGGTAGTAACTTTCATAACCCTCAATATTTAAAATAAACGCATTATTTTCAATAAACAAACATAATTTTGTAACACATTCTACATCCACCAGAGCATATCTGTGCTTATCGACATACACCAGTGATGGTCCGAATACATAAAAATATAATCAAATATTTCACCAAACGATGGCATAGGTATGTTTTCACAATTGTGCACTTTTCTCTTCCCTTTCAACTTGCACTTCAACTGTTATGTCAATCTGCGCTAACGCATGCCGTTTGGCACAGGTAAGAGATATGCATTAAGGTATGCCCACACCTTTGGCGCTTTCCTCTTCTCTTTTAGCCTAATCTTGTCTGTCTAGTCATTTCTGACTACACATTTTTGTCGTGGACATAAAATAAAATTATTGTATTATTTAAAATAATTTTATATAATAATAAAATACAGGGTGTCTTGTGGCAAATTTCCGATTTTCAAGTGAAATAACTGTTACTCATAAAAAAAATGTATTCATGAAAATTACAAATTAATTCTTTGGGAAATTATTCACGAGAAATAACATCATTCAAATGACGCCCTTCACAGCGGGTAATATTAACACATTAAAGGCGGGTGCGGGTATTAGTACCCGTTTCGCCGACTGCTGTCTATCAGCGGGCCGGGTATTAGTACCCGTTTAAAAGTACGTGCGTTAAAAGCGGGACAAGATATTATTACCTGCTTAAAAAGGGCATATGGCCATAAAGGAGTAATGAATTTAGTATTTATTTTCGAGATTATTGATTATTTAGCATATTTAATCCGGATATCGCCCTGCAATAAAATATTACCACTCATTCTTTGTGTTCCATAAACATTTGTTAAATTATTTCATTTTACAACTTACACAGTATTTAAGGTTTATTGTTTGTCATATTTTAGGTCTTAAACCAATTTGTTATTCTCACCCTCCCCTACATTTATCTGTATATAAACGGCATATCTCGTCAAAATAAATTTGATTCGACCAAGAAGAAACAAACAAAGCCTTGTCAATACCTTCTAGCGACGAAGAAAGTGATGGTGAAGTATTGGACTGGTCGGAAAGTGATAATGTGCCAATTATCGAAGATTTCTTAGGACAAAGTGGGGTTTTCGTGATGCCAAATAATTCAGAAAATGTAATTGATGTGGTTCAGTTATTTCTTGGAGACGATTTATTTGAATATATGGCGACAGATACAAACCGCTACCATGCACAGAATGAACATTTATTTAGAGATCGTGCTAAGTCCGTAAAGTGGAAAGATGTATCTGTGATAGAACGAATCTGTGATAGAATGATGGGAAGAGTTCGTAAGGATACCAGGGATGAATACTGGTCGACGGATGAAACAATTGAAACTCGAATTTTTCCTCAAATAATGAGCAGGGATCGATTTAGGCAAATATGGTATTCATGGCATTTTTCCAATAACGATGACAAAGATGATAGAGATCGCCTTAAAAAAATCCGCCCCATTATTTCATACATATTACCCAAATTTCAAGAAGTTTATAAACCACAGACAGAATTATCCTTAGATGAAAGCATCATGCCATGGAGAGGTCGTCTAGTATTCAAAGTCTACAATGCTTAAAAAATAACGAAATATGGTATTCTCATAAGAATGGTTATTGAAGCGAAAACCGGCTACATATGTAATTTCCGAATATACTTTGGTGAAGGAAATCGACTGCAACACACAATTTTGAATCTTTTTAGCCATATGTAAACTTATGGCATCACATATATATGGACAAATTACAATAGTGTGGACACTTGTGAAATACTTCTACAATATAGATTTCGGAGTTGTGGCACTATTCGGATAAACAGAGGCCTTCCTCTCTGTTTAAAAAACGCGAAATTGAATAAGGGGGAATCTATGTTTCGTCGGCGACAAAACATTGTGTTACAATGTTGGCAATCAAAAAGGTCTGTGCGTATGATTTCGACTATACATTCAGCCGATATTGTAGAAAGCCATAATATTGATTGGCCGACAAAAGAAAAAATATGGAAACCAATAGTAAACCATAGCGTAGTGGATTACAATAAATTTATGAAAGGTGTAGATCGCGCCGATCAATATTTATCATATTATTCCATAGTACGTCGTACGAAGAAATGGACAAAGAGAACTGTGATGTTTATTGTCAACTGTGCACTATTTAATGCTTTTAGAGTGTATACAACATTAAATTCTCATTGTAATAAAAAATACAAAATATTTTTACATAATGTGGCAAAAGAGTGGACAAGCGAACCGACTACGGAAAACGTGAATGAAGAGCATCCTGTTCCTGGTACATCAGCTACACCCAGAAGGGATGGCCCTCCAGGAAGGTTGTCAAAGGATACCAGAAAGCATAAATTAGTTAAACTAATTACAGGCGGCATAAAACTTAAACCCCAGAGACAGTGCCGCGTTTGTGCCGCGCATTAGAAGAAAAGTTTGACATGTCATATGTGCCAATTTTGCGAAGTGCCTCTTCACAAGGGAGATTGTTTTTTTAAATTCCACACTTTAGAAAAATATTAGTGACTGGTTTTATTACATAAGTTTAAAAACGACAAAACATTTTATTTGTTTATAAATTTTTTGCCCTTCCGTCAACAGTCAACAACTTTACGTACACCTGCGCATCCACCATTACGAATCCATCCGGAGCATCCACCATCAGGATCAGCGATCCTGACTCAACCTCCTAAAATTTGTCTTCAAAATTTTGAAAATATAGCCAGTTTTACCTTCACAAACTTTGCTTTTCAAAAATTTGTATTGTAGCTTACAAAGAACCTAAATCATCCCCTATTTTACCCCCTTCAGGGATGATATTGCGAAAAAACGATGAAATACGTATTTTTTTTTTAAATTTCTTACCAAAAGCCTAAATATTAATTTTCATCTCCCTAACTTGAAAAATGATCGGTTCCTCATATATCCCCTATTTCATCCCTTTCAGGTTTTTTTTTTTAGAAAAAAGTATCTCAGGGTGCAATCAGAAGTCCTTTCTCAGGGTGCAATCGTTCAAATACCCAACTTTTGATAAAAAAAGGCCTCGAAAATTGCACCCGCTACGCAGCACAGTTTCATATCTTAGGATACCCGCTCAAAATGTGTTAAAACGGATCCTAAAATTATGCATCACGCGAACAAGCATGGCCGGTGTTATTGCGCGGATTTCTCGGTGTTTTTTTTTTTATTTTAACTCGTTCAAATTGCGGGGCTCATCCGTGTACTTTAGATTTAAGTTACCCCCACAAAACAAAATCCATAGGTGTCAAATCCGGACTTCGAGGTGGCCAACGGTTCCTCTTTTTGAAATGATGCGATTCGGGAAAACTTTGCGAAGACGCTGCATAAACACATTTTCGGTGTGACAAGTGGTTCCATCTTGCTTAAACCAGGTGTCTCATCCTTTGTTAAACATCACTTGACGGCGAGGATAACATAAGAAGAAATTGTTGATTATTTCCAGGTAATGTTCCTCCCCTCCTCCCTCCCCGCTCGTCCTAAAAAAAGTATGGACCGATCCATTCACTCCAAACAGTGACTGCAGAGAATGCAGTGGTTTTTCGTGTTTTGGTTGCTTGTTATCATCGCAACAATAACGACAGTTTTGCTTGTTTACATAACCGTGTAGATGGAAATGTGCTTCGTCAGAAAAAAGTCCAAAAAGCACGTGTCGTTTGCATTCTAACCGGATAATCGTCCACTTTCAGGTGTAGTACGAGCTGATTTTTGTACGGATGCAACTTGAGATCATCTTTCAACATTTTGTGAACAGCTGTTTTGGATAAATGTTGCGCAAAAGCGTGTTTACACACCTAACAATATGGATGTTCAATAGCGGCGAGTCGTACACGGTCGACGTTTTCCGGAATTCTGGTGGTCTTTCGATTCCTTTTCTTGGCGTTGTGTTACCCGTTTTTTCAAATATTTTAAACCAACCCTTGATCAATTGTTCTGAAGGAACACGATTAATGTTTCGTAAACCATGATGCGCCGAAAAAAATCTGCGGCGGCAATAGAATTGCCATTTTTGTAATACGATTTTATGCAGAGAGCGCGGACCTCACCCGTGAAGCGTTCCATACCAATTGGTTTCCCAAAACATGGTCTTCAACATGCGCGCGCACAACAATTGTCGCACAATCTCATTTCGAGTTATTTCACTTAAAAATCGGAAATTTCCACAGGACACCTTGTAATATTAACTCAACTATTCACAACTAAATACTTAAAAGTAAAAAGAAATACACAGAACAAATTTAACCTGGAAAATTGGAACCGAAGAGGTTCGCAACCCGAAGGTGGTAGGAGTAGGTGCGCTACGAGTTCACTTCTACCTTTGAGGCATGTGCACGTGCGTTATTCGCTTTTCAACAACGCATGCCTCTCGACTACCAGAAGTTGGACATACCATATGTGAATGTTGACATTCACCAGAGCAAGTCGACATTTTTCAATTTCAATCTAACCTCTACAAAACTCTTCCATTCTGTGATATTCATCGTAGGTCCTCCATTACCGCGTCTCTCCATATTTTTTTTCATGGCCTTCCTCTCGACCTTGTGGTTATCGGTAGCCACTGCGTCATTTGTTTGGTTTCTCTTCCCTTTTCCACTCTCATTATATGTCCAAACCATCGAGGCCTCTTGAAACCTTACTATGTCGCCCCGCCTATTAAATCATTTAACTCTTACTCCATCCTAATTCTGTACGTGTTTTCATCTTCTCTTACCGGTCCGAATATCTTTCTCAATATTCTTCTCTCTGTTGCCCTTAATCTGTTCTCATTGTTTGATAGTGTTCATGTCTCGCATGTGTAGGTTACTACAGGCTTTGTAGTTCTTAACATTCTAGATAATTTTCTAGATTTGTAGATTTCTGGTAACTTGTTCTGCGACCTTCATAAATCTATTGTACCCCATTCTAGATGAAAGTAAGCCTTTATTTGTGTAGCTCGCTCTTTCTCCTGCTGCGTTTCTTCTTTTTATCTCCCCAGTTGTATCGTTGGGCGCGTTTGATTCAGTTCCTACATATGTAAATGTTACTTCTTCGAATCTGTTTTGATTATTATTTATTTGTTCTTCGTTTCTTTCCGCGGTTCTATAGATCTTCATGTATTTTGCCTTGGCAGCTTTGATACTCAACCTTACTTTGTTTGCTTCGCTATCTAGTTGTGTTAGGGCCTGTGTTAGGGTGTTCTTGTCCCTTGCCGTAATAACGACATCATCTGCGTATGCATGCACCTAATTGCATTTTGTTAGCTCCTATGTTCCCTGTTGTTTTCGTGTATCTAATTATTGTATCTAGGGTTAGATTCAATATAAGCGCTGATCGAACATCTCCCTGCTTGAATCCGATGTTTATTTCAAATCTTTTTGTTTTATCTGAATGCAACTGCAGCTCTAGACCCCTCCAAAGTTAGCCTTACCATGGTTATTATTTTCTTCGGAATTCCTAGAAGGATCAGTCTCCCATACATCATTTTTCATATACTGTCAAAAGCTTGTCTAAGAAGTCGAAGAATATAATATACAGAAAGTTGTATTCGCGACATTTTTCAAACATTCGTCTCATTATATGTATCTGATCATTGGTTGATGAGATACATATCTAAGCTACTCAAATCTAAGCTACTCAGGCGCTATAACAAAGGTAGCGCGAGGAAGGGAGTGAAATGATGTTTCGCCGACGCCGCTTGGCCTGCGAGACCGCTTGCCACCGGTTAAAGGTTAAATATGAACAGGACTGTATATATCGATGGCTTCCCGCCGATTGGCCCTAACCCTCAGTGGCACAACTTTTCAGGAGAGTTGGTTAGGGCGTTTTAAATGAGGGTTAGGGCCTTTTCGCTGTTTGTGTTCTAAATGGGCAATAGGCCCTATCATTTTTTATTTTTTATTTAAAAAAAAAGTACTATCGATATTGTTAAACCGATTAAACGTAAAGATCGATAAGAGATAGCAGAATCGGAATCAATCAAAACCCGACAACAGCAAATTTGAGGGTTAGGGCCGATTGGCCGGAGGCCATCGATATGTTTCTGAGCAGTTTCTAGGATTGTACTGACCATTTTTGAAGTAAAAATATAGCGTTCTCCTCGGTAGTGTAGGTGGGAGGCGACAACTAGTTTTCTCTAACCGTCCAGGCTGCCCACCCTGAATGAATGCAAAAAATGCGGGGTGACGCATACCAAAAGCCAAAGTGGAATAGGGGCTTGAGTGAGAGCTTCCCCCAAACCACTTTAAAATTTAAGTACAAATATAGGACTGTATGTATCTTCCTTGTTTAGGGAAAATTTTATGCAGAACAGTTTGTGGAACTATCTCTACATACAGGGTGTGGCAAAATAGATAGTGCAGTTTTGAGGAGCTATTAAAAACAAACGGCGCAACTGTCACAAATGGTTTTTTTTTTGGGGGTTTATTTTAAATGGAGTTTATTTCTTTTATAAATGAGGTTTATTTATTTTATTATATTCATTCGGTAGCCCATGCCGTTTTATGTATCAAGTTTTGAAAATGACATCTAGATGATGACCCCAGGCAGAGATACATTCATGAATTCGGTTTCTAAAGTTTTGTAGCGCATTCTAAAGTTTTGTAGCGCCGGTTTCTTCTCGAATTCGATCCTTGAGTTCTTCCAAGGTGTGCGGCCGACGTTTAAAATAAATTTCCTTCAGGTAGCCCCACAGGGAGAAGTTGCAAATGCCTAAATCATCCTCCTGTTAAAACCAAATTTCTCCCAGATCCGTTTGTTCCGTTAGTTCTTTTGAGGTCTAAACAAATTTTCCAACATGGAAACAACGTTTAGTAGTGACAGTCACGGTGTGTCCATTATCCTAAAAAAAATAAGGCCCAATCATCCCAAATTTAGAAATTGTACACCACACGGTCACTTTAAGGGAGTTAAGAGGTGTTTGTTAAGAGTTAAGTTGCCTCGGGTTATTTTCAGCCCAGTACCGAAAATTTTGTTTACTCACCACTCGACAAAGATAGAAGTGAGCCTCGTTACTACTGAAAAATTTTGACCTCGCATGGATCCGATTCAATATTTCTTAGGAGTGAATGATGCGGTTTTCATAGTCAGGAGGATTCAATTCTGGGACAAACATAATCTTGTAGGGGTGGAATGATAAATCATCATGCAACATCCTCCTTAGTTAGCAGTTAGAAATATCTAATGCAACTGCATGCTTCCGGGCAGAGCGAATGTTAGCTTCTCTCTCATTGCATTTTCCGCTGTTCTTGCCGTTTTGGGTCTTCCTAAACCTGGTCTTTTGGGTCTTCCTAAAGGTCTTAGTGTGGAACTAGTTTCTTCGAATGTGCATCTTGCGATTAAATTACGCTGAGGGAGGGTATCACGACTCGGAAGCTTGAAGTGCAGCCGGAACGCACGCTGGGTGGCAACCAAAGAACGTCCATTTTCAAAAAAAACATGCAGACCATGGTAACATCTGAAAACGGCACGATAATCCCCACATCAGAAGACCCCTACCAGGTTCCTAACCCAACCACACGGGATGTACCGGACCTTCAAAACTGCACTATTTGTTTTGACGCAGCATTCTAAGATAAAGAAATTAAATTATTTGTCGTTGAATTACATTTTTCTATCGTGTATTACATTTTTTGTCGTGGGAAAATTGTATGACATTGACAAATAATTATAATTTGCATCCTTTATTATATCTTCCTTTAGTAGTCTTAACAAAAATAAAAATAATTAAAAAATATGACAATATAACGAAACAGTAGACAATAGTAGTTTGTGATACACCTGTGTGAAGAAGGGCTTTCGTGCATGAGTTGCGAAGTTTGGATGAACGAGCACGAGGCGAGTAGTTTAATCACAATGAGTGCATAAAAGCTTTTCACACACGTGTGTCTTATATTATTTTATCTACGAAGCATGTTAAAATACTGTTGTATCTACAAAAAAAAATATTATTTCTTACCGATGGTATTGTAAAAATTGTAATTTTGACAGACAACATGCTTTAAACCACTGACACAATAAGGTTAGAACATTCAGCGCCTCTTTTTATCGATGAAAAACGCATAGTGTGGGAACATTATTTGGTCGTTGTCGATGTAATCTAGGTTAACCTATATTTAATCTAGATTAGTTTATGGTTAGGTTAAGTTATATTAGAGGCAGATAAATCCAAACTGAGAGGCCGATTCAAAATAAGAAAAAATAATTCAATTTTAATACACATAAGAAAATGTATTTTCACTACGTCTATGTTTTTTGATTAGTGACGCAATAGTAACGTTGTTGCCATAGTAACAACAAACAGAAATCGTTTAATAATGAAACTCCATTTGATTTACATTGGACTTTTACGCACGATTTGGATACTTTTACACACGATTATAATAATGGCATACTTCACATAATGTTTTTATTAATGTGTTCATTTTGGTGTGTGAGTAGATAAAATATTTATTGTTCATTTTTATTACAATAATATGTGCTTTGTAATATGTAATTACATTTACAGGATGGAAACCTGTAAACTCCTTAATTGGTCGCCTAAATCTCTCTCTCTCTCTGTCTATTATGTCTTCTTTTTTCACCTCCATCCCTTCTTCCTCTTCCTGAAGAATTCAAAAATCCTCCTCGTCAGTCTAGTACTGTTCATCCTCACTAAGTGTCCATAAAACTGTATTCTCCTTTTTCTCATTTGGGCCAAAATTCCTTCTGTCTTCAGGTATAATTCTTTGTTAGGTTTTAGTCTCCTCTCCATCCTTGATATTTGGGCCTAGGATTTTTCGGAGCATTTTCCATTCTTTCCTCCTGATGTCTTCGAGGCCACCCTTACCAATCACGTCTAGTGTTTCTGCTGCATATAGACATTCAGGTCTGACAACAGTATCTACGTGTCGGAATTTAGCCCCAAAGGATAGACCCTTTTTGATATATGTATCCTTCGTAAGTTGATAAACCATTTCCATTCTTCTCGCCCGCTCTTTGATGGCATGTCCTGTATTTTTTCTCCCAAATACTTAAAACAATTAACTCACTTTATCTTGGCTTCTCCACTCAACTCCAAGAGAGAGGAGCGTCTTTGATGTTGGTCATGAAGACAGTCTTCTCAAAAGAAATTTGAAGCCCAGTCTTCTTGGCTATAATCTGGAGTTCTTCAGTTCTTTTTATCGCTGTTTCAACATCGGTAGTGAGTATCACAACATCGTCGGCGAATGCCAAACAATCCGTTCTTATACTTTCTTTACCTCTCCCTAACCTGTAAGCCTCTTTATCCGAAATTCCCTTTGTCCATTCTCGAATAACTTTTTCTAAGACGCAGTTGAATAATATTGGCGAAAGCCCGTCGCCTTGTCGTACGCCAGATTTGATTTCGAAAGGGTCTGAAAACTCCCCTCGGATCTTTATTTTGGAGAAAGTATTGCTAATCGTCTGTTGAATTAGATTCCTCGTCTTGTTGTCCACTCCAAATTCTTCGAGAATTGCCAATAAGGTTTTTCGGTCAATGCAGTCATAGGCCTGCCGGAAGTCCACAAAGACGGCGACATATTTATTCTGTCCCAACATCCTGTACTTTATGATATTCCGCAGGTTGAAGATTTGATCCGCGCAAGATCTTCCTTTCCGAAAACCTGCTTGGTATTCACTCAATTCAGAATCCAATAACCCTTCTATTGATTGTGTGATTGTTAGTAACGTTTTCGATAAAATCTTGTAAGGAACTGAAGCAAGAGAGATGCCTCTATAATTATTAACGTCCATCTTGTCACCCTTTTTATGAAGGGGATGGATCAAAACCATTTGCCAGTCAGCAGGGATCCTCTCAGTTATCCATATATTCTCAAGTAACCGAGTGGAAGATTTTACGACTCCCGCAGATCCGAGTTGTAGGTGTTCAGCGACGATACCATCTGCACCAGCAGCTTTGTCCTTGAATAATCCGGAAAATTTGGTCTTCGTCAGGAGGCAATGAATTGAGAAATGATACTTTTATTACTTTATATATATATTATATATATTTATATATATATATATATATATATATATATATATATATATAAACATGTATTTATGTACCTGCTTCAATAAATTACTAAAAAAAATCGAATCCAATATGGCGGCTCCAAATCTCAAAAATAGCAAAAAAACAGCGTTTTCCTTATGTTGTTTCATTATTTTCTAGGATAAATCACCAAATTTTGCTCATGGACATCTACAACGTTACATATGTACTTTACATATCTACAAAACATATGTCCATGAGCCAAATTTGGCATATAAATTGATTTATCCCGGAAAGTAATGACTGGAGCCGCCATATTGGATTCGATTTTTTTAGTAATTTATTGAAGCAGGTATATGAATACATGTTTTAAGGTTATAAAAGAATTTTTTGTCATACAAGTTTTTGTACAGAACAGATTAATAAATTAGTTTGCTTTTTCTTAAAAATCAAACGGCCATTTTAAGGCCGACATGTTGGATTTTTAAAAAGGGCACATACATACATACATACACACATATACATACATACATACACACATATACATACACACATATACATACATACACATACACACATATACATACATACACATACACACATATACATACATACATACACACATATACATACATACATACACACATATACATACATACATACACACATATACATACATACATACACACATATACATACATACATACACACATATACATACATACATACACACATATACATACATACATACACACATATACATACATACATACACACATATACATACATACATACACACATATACATACATACATACACACATATACATA
Source organism: Phosphuga atrata (assembly GCA_944588485.1). Taxonomy (NCBI): domain Eukaryota; kingdom Metazoa; phylum Arthropoda; class Insecta; order Coleoptera; family Silphidae; genus Phosphuga; species Phosphuga atrata. The sequence goes on from OX155901.1 coordinate 7,282,575, forward strand.
CATACATACACACATATACATACATACATACACACATATACATACATACATACACACATATACATACATACATACACACATATACATACATACATACACACATATACATACATACATACACACATATACATACATACATACACACACATACATACATACATACACACGTATACATACATACATACACACATATACATACATACATACACACATATACATACATACATACATACACACATATACATACATACATACACACATATACATACATATATACATACATATATACATACATATATACATACATATATACATACATATATACATATATATATACATATATATATATATATATATATATATATATATATATATATATAGCTGCCTTTTACAAGTTTCTCGAGTTTGAATGATAATTCCCGGGTATCAAGACTATATATATATATATATATATATTTCACCAAAATTCCTAGTTTAACAACTCTATATACAGTATATACCAAGGATGGCGAACCCATGACCCGCGAGTCAGACACTGACCCATACAATCTTTCTAAGTTACCCACGCATTGATTTTTTACTTATAAACCTTTAGAAATGTTCAATAACTCAACATTATTATTTTTTTATTAAAGTTTCTCAACTACAAAGGTATGAATATTAAATTTTCTTCCTCTTCCTTTGGCACTACAGCCCTAAATGGGCTTTGGCCTAACCTGCCCTGCCTACACTTCTGTTTTGGTGTCTTGATCTTACCCAAGTATAGGGAGCACTTACAATTTTTAACGTGGATGGCCACTATTAGGGGAGTTTTTCAAAGCAAATTTTACTGTGATAACTTTGCCATGGAGCCATGCATTTTTCTATATTTGTGTCCCCAGATTCGAACTGGGGACTTATGGCATGGTAATCTGACAACATAACTACTAGACCACAACTGCTTCATGATTATTAAATATATTAAGGAATTACTTGTCAAATTATTGTATTTTAAATATGTTTTACAACTAAAACCTGTAATGTGGGTGCAGTTAAAAAAAATAAAATCAAACAATACAAATCCCAGACCAAACATAATGGTTTGATAAATATGGTGTGATTGAAGAGAATAAAAAGACTATGTGTGTAATTTGTAACGAAAAAGTTTGATATCTAATTAGATGTAATGATGCAAATCAGGACAAAAAAAATGTAAATCAGGAAATATATTGAAAGAAAAGCTATTGAAACTAATAACGTTGAAAGGGAACGGTAGTCTTGATACACTTCCCAGTCTTAATATTTTTAAAGAATTTTATATTGAATTTAAAGAAATGGATATTGAGCAAAAGGTCTTAATAAGCGGCAATTTTCACAATTACTAGAGGAAATTGAGTGTAAGGAAATTGAGGAAAATTCCTGAATATTGGCAACAATGTACAACAATATTCGATGGCTTAGTTGCGGTCAAGTTTTTAATCAATTTGTAACTTTATTTGAAGGAATCAAACTCTTTTTGAATGAAAAAAAAAACAATAGTTTTGACGAGTTTTGATGTAGAATGGTGTTAAATGATTTAATATTCTCCTGCGACTCACCATTTCAATGAACCCACCATTTTAATGAAGTGAATAATGAAGTGAATTTTCACTCATCATTTTAATGAAGTGAATAAAAAACTTCAAAGACACGAGGCAAATTGTTTTAATGATAATTTACTATTAGTGAAATCATACTAATCATAGACAATCATATAAACTTACAATACTTACATGTTGAAACAACTACTTGTCTTGCTAATACCACGCAGGATATTGAATTATACAACAGAAATTTGTATGTTATTACTAGCCCCCAGCCCCCAATTCGTGGCACTAAACGAATTAATAAAACTTAATAATATAGAGCTACGAACAGGTTGAATATATTTATATATTCAGGCTATATTTCACTTTTAATAAGTTTATGTTTTAATGATGTTTGAAATTTTTTAATATTTATAGCGAAGCGTGACATCTTTACTAGAGGTTTGGACATAAAATATTTTCCTCAAATATGCATAATTTTTGAAAATACCCATGAAATTCAAGAAAATGTCAAATATTTAATGATTATACAGCAAATAAGCTAAGCGTCTAAGGTGAATATTAATCAGTTTGGAAAATGTATTTCACTTTATTTTATATCCACATAAAACGAAATTTGAATCAATGGAGTTAACGGTATTTACATGGCCAGAAATCCGTGATTTAGAAATAGTCGAATTTCAAAGCAGCATAGTGTGAAAAATTAAATTTGAAAACTTGATTTCCGTTGTACAGGGGTCGGCAAAGTGTGGCTCGCCAGCCACATGTGGCTCTTTTGGTGTGAGCTTATGGCTCTACGCTCAGAAATACAGTATAATTTTGATAATCCGACAAATATGGGACCAGTCAACCGCCGGATTATCAAAAAAATGCGGATTATCAGGATTCAACGAATACAATAACAATTTTACATATTTTATGTACAATTCAATTTCAGAAGGAATAAAATATGTATCTATATAGGTGAACGTGTACATGCACAAAAATATGTACAAACTTAGAACAGATAGTAAGACAATTGTAGAGTGGTGTTAGCTTGGTCAGAATCGTCAATCAAGTTTTCAGAGTTAAAAGCAGGGTGTGTTGGCTAAACCTTTTTCCAAGAACACTGGATGTTGTTTTTTACTTTATTTCTTCTGTGTGCGAGGTTTATATCCGGCTCGGGGCAGCGTAAAGAAAAGACACGTGTTTCCCCAGAGTGCCGGTTTACTGAACGTTTCAAATTAATCAACCGCCGGATTATTAAGATTAGACTGTATTTTGAAATATAAAAGAAAATCCAAAAAAAAAAACAGAACTGTCCTTTTTTGGAAGTCTTACGACCGCCGCCGCCAAGGCAATAACTCACAGTCACAGCGCGGATCTCGGATGTTTCTTTAAGTTATTGTGTCTCGCAGTCAAGTTGAGGACGTTAAATTAGCATCAGTCATATCTATAAAGGTCGATGAGTCTTGTGCAATAAAGGATACTGCGCAAGTAGTCTTCTTTGTTTGCTATATTTCATCAGATATTCCCAAGAACTCCTGGGATTATTGCCACTCTCCTCCATGCAGTGACCGAATGTCCGAAGAAAAATCACATCCTACTTACTAAAATTGTGACAATTTCAACAAATGGAGCATAACAGTATCGTGGGCAATAAAAAATATTTTGTAACAATTTTAAAAGAAAAAATTGATCCTGACGTGTTATCTTTTCATTGCATAATTCACCAGGAAGCACTTTGCGCACAAACCATTTTCAGAAGATATTGGTAAAGTTACGGATTTGGTAGTCAAGGCCACCAAAAACGTTATCGCAAAGGCGCTTAGTCATCGCCAATTATGAAGAAAATAGAAAAATATGACTTTATGAAAAGAATCATCCGTTCCTCTTGATCCAGTTTGAAATACTTTTAAATAAAAAATTGGCTCCTAAGTTTATAGAGTTTGCCGACCCCTGCCGTAGTAGAAGAAAAAATGTCTGAAAATAGTGTAGATGTATATTGTAGATAATAATGATCCCACATAAAAAATTGAAAATGTTATATTAAAGGTATGGCATTTTGATAACCAAATAATTTTACATCAATGAAGAAACTTGCTCTTTTATCGATGCTTGGGTCGACATATTCTCTTGAAAAATTATTTTCTTTGATGGATTTTGTAAAATATAACAGTAGAAATGAACTTGGAAATGAACTAACTGGGAAATGTATTAAATTAATGAATACAAAATATGAACCGAATATTAACACTAAACCTACCGACAGGTCTTGTTTGACCGGCAATTAAAAAAAAAACGATTTTAGTATCCATTGCAGATAATGGTTCGTTTATTGCTAAATGTATATAAAATGAAGAATTTTCATGAAATTTCGTCCAAATTTATTTTTATATAAGTTTATAAACCTAAAAAACAAAAATTGCATGTTTCCCCCACAAGAGAAACCGAACTAAATATTTTGTATATCTCAAATTATTCATAAGAAAAAAATCAAATGAAATAAAACTTTTATGCAATGTTATGCATCCATACATACTTATATACCATAGTACTACATGTACATACTTTATTCATATGTTTCGCCCTTTAGCTGAAGCTTTAACTGGAATAGAAATTCCTGCCTCGAAATATGTTCACCTGTCGTTTCTTTGTACAAAACCCAGGGATTTATTCCAGCTAGGTCCAAAATGTTGAAAAATACCTGAAGTGGCCACCTACAACTTTTTGACTTTACACGGTATTTCCTTGCCATCTGATCTGCCACATCTACACCAAATTGGGTAATATTATAAAATCTAATACTTTTGTATCTGCTTTTTTGTATTTCTATTGATTCATAATTGGAACTTAAGACAAGCACTTTTTTTGGCTTACTTTTATACACTGTAAGAGTAATGTAATTTGATTTGTAAAATTTGATTGAAAATCTAGCCATTTTATCTTTCCTTTCTTTGGCTAACTTTGGCAACTCTCTTTTGTTCCGACGAATTGTTACAACAATAGTAATTTTGTGAAAACTCGTGAAAAAATTATTTGTTGTTACGTTCCTTGCGCATCCTTTGAAAGGATCCGTCAGTTTAAGAACAACGAACTCTACTCTAGTGGAGTGAACATTCTCTCCTTTCATCCTTTCCCAAATAGGAAAACCCATTTATTATATAGTAGTACTTGCTATTGACGTCACACGCTAACCAGAACTTTATTCCAAATTTGTCTGGTTTGTTTGGCCTATACTGTATAAATCTATGTACACCTAGTCTTCGACGGAATTAACTACTCATCAACAACAACTCATCAATATATGCACCAGGTTTATAACAATTTTGTGAATTCTCAATAAATTGATTGTAAACGCTGACTTCTTTCGCTCTTCATATCAAATCGTATGAACTTCATAATTTCGATAAAGACGTTTCTGCTCTTTGTTTTCGAAAAAAAGCGGGTCCCCAATTTTTATTCCACAACTATGAGACATCCATTTTTTTGCCTCATTTGCGCCGCGAGCATATAACAAAGCAATAAATGCATCTAGTTTTGTTGCATTTAGCGCCCACTTAATCCCCAACACCCTAAATGCTTCTTCAGCTATACATTTTATAATATGATCCATTATACGCTGATCAATGATAAGAGAAAATGTCGTCTTCATTTGTCCTTTCAGTATATGACGATTCGCATATCCTGTTGGCCCTGACGTAACGCTAAAATATTATGCACTGGTATCCTACCAGGTTTGGGACCGTTTATTTCTTTCCAGACTTTTCCATCAGCAGCAGTTTCGATACGTTGATCCTCTGAATCTGTCTTACTTTTGGATGTCAATAAAACTCTTTCTTTTCTGCCTTCGACGCTTATTTACAATATTATCTTTTTCAGTATCGCTTTCTGACTCCAATTCACTTGTTGTAAGTAGCGCTTCATCCGTTTCGATAAAGTATTGTCTCATATCGACGGTCGGTCATATTGACCGGCGCGGTAGGTAGGACACATGATAAATTTTTCTTTGAAACGAGAAAAATTAACTAGAAGTACAGAGTGATAAAATATTATATGCATATTCAAAGAATTGTCATATAGTTCGATAACGGTATTATAACGTTTAAAGTGTGTAATTCTTATGAAAGATGGAAAACGGTCAATTTGACCGGTACTGCTTGGTTTAGTATTAAGAAACTATTTGAAAATAAACAACAACTGATTTTTCATAAAATACACAGGTATATGAGACTTTATTTACTCCTTTTCGTTTAAAGACTCAATGCAGGGTCGATTGCCGACTGAGCATAGTGTCACCTGTTGCGGTATTCATGGTATCACCTCATTGATATATTTTTTTTGGCTTCGACCTTTACTTTTTGGTCTTCACTTGCAAAAGTAGAAATTAAAATACAAGAAGGAAACTTAACTTTGTTAAAGTTTTTAAAAGTGAAAATAAAAAATGTAGTCTTTAACCTCCCTCCTCTTTTCCAAGTGATGCCACTGACCTGGTGACCCACGAGCTAGTACGAAAAATATACTGAACAAATTCCATCCCTGGTATATACAATTGATTAACAAGTAATTCTTGAATTTTTCTCAATCTGGTCACAAGGTTAGAAAATTAGCCACTTCATAACACGAAAACCGATAATAACAGAACAGACCCCCATTATTCCAACTTTCAATTTAAATGATCCCTTGCAAACCGCAGGTGTGCTTGACGATGAGCTGTAAGTGGATGAGCTGTAATGAGGGTAAGTCTTCGTACTTCACGGAGCGGTTGTTGCAGCTGAACACCAATAAGGTGACGATTTCTTAATGATCTTGACGCAATAAAGCGGTCACTCCGAGCCGTTGTAAATCTCCTGCCTGTGCCAGGTCGTCTATGAAAGGATCCAGTCTCCCCATAACGTTGGAACACCCTTTCAAGCAACAACAGCTCGCTGACTAAGTCCATTTTCGATTAGAACAAAAATTTGGGCGGTTTTTTGTGGTGTAGTACGCCTTAAACTAATACTCTTGAAAACCATTTAAATTATAAAAAACGAATAATGTGCAAATTTCAGTTGCAAAGGCAAAAAATATTCTTTCACAATTTTGTTATTCTCGTTATAACCACCACATAAATACTTTCGTTTTTTTTTTACCTGTTGCTATGCATAAAAACGATAGGCATTCTTGATAAATTTAAACTCATATTAAAGCATATTAAATTGTATTCCAAACGGCATAGTTTCTAAATAAAAAATAGTTAAAAGTCTTTCTTTGCACGCAAAATTTCTTTTAAATTTCTATGCACGCAAATATTATAATAAAATTAACAATTTTATTTAACATTTTAATATTCTTTTAAACGTTAACAACCAGGTACTGTTCCAATTGTTCGTTAGTAAGATTGTATCTTCGATCACTCAAAATATAATAAGTGGTAAAGGATCGCTCCACACCCACTGAGGTAACTGGGCAATATTTGAATTTGGGTGCTATGTTAGCACTTATAGTTTCTGGTAAAAGTTCTGCCATCGCATTAATAATACTATCAATTTGGCATAAAGGTTCGAGTTTGAAAATTTGAGAGAGAGAAAAGCCCAAGTTTTTGCTCAAAATGTTTTCAAACTTTTCAAAGTTTACGCATGCAACTACTTCAGAGTGTGTTTGCAAATTTGGAAGATGTGTAACGCAAGGGTCGGTGGTGTAGTTATTAGGAAAGCAAATTGTGGAGTCGCCTTCGCTGACGACATCATTGTCTAGCAAGCATGCACGCAGAAATGGGAAAGGTGAAAGGGTTCTTTGTGAAACGAAAGCTGGTGGTGAATGTGAAGAAGAGGAAAAAGGTTGTTTTTCAAAAGAGGAAAAAAAGAGGAGTGAAAACTTTGAATGGGGTGTAAATGCAATAGAACAAGTTAGCAGCTTTAAATACCTTGGATTCATGTTTAGTCAAGACGGTTCTTTTAAGGTGCATATTAATTACATTGTAAGGAAATCCTGGGTGGCTGCTAACAGGTTCTGGAGTGTATGGAAAAGTGAATGCAAGTAAAACTTGAGACCAAAACTGCGTAGTATTTTATTGTACGGTTCAGAAGTGTGGGGTGTGAAAGAGCTAGAAAAGATATAGAGAATGCGGATACAAGCGTTGAAAAGGGCGCTGCAGTAAAATTATGAGTCGGTTTGCGAGGTACGAATGTAATGTAGAAAGAATGGGAGATGAGAGGATCGTAAATGTTTAAAGCTGAAAGGAAAGAAAGGACGGGTAATGTTAGGATAACTAAATGGGGAGTGAAAGGATGAAAATGTATGAAAGGGGTGGTTGGTCGGCGTTGGAAATGGAGAGAACGTTTAACACTATACTAGCCGCACAATTACAAAGGTTTAAACGAACATCCCTAGTTTTACATTGAATTGAAAAATTCACTTTGTTTTTAACCACACTTATATTATGTAAAAATGTTATATAACTTATTATTCACAGTTATATAAATTTCTACACATATCACGACTCGAGTTTCGACGTTTGACGGTCATTTTCAAGTGTCAAACGACCGTCAAACGTCGAAACTCGAGTCGTGATATGTGTAGAAATTTATATAACTGTGAATAATAAGTTTATAACATTTTTACATAATATAAGTGTGGTAAAAAACAAAGTGATTTTTTCAATTCAATGTAAGTATGGATTACCACGTAGTAACTGTCCCAACCATCCTATTCATCCCTAGTTTTTTTCAAAAGCAAAGATAAAATGGCAAATTTTCCAAATTCCAGTTTTTCCGAGGTTCAAAATTTTCTCCTGTTCCTCTGGTCAGGATCTCAATTTAATATCCGACCGTTAACAGCTCCAGAAGTAACCCAATTTCTTTTTTATCCATACGCCAATTGGGAAGAGCGAGAAAGCCCCAGTCCAAAATTCTAGCTTTAATTTTTTCAATACTCAAAAACGAATTAAAAATTTTCCAACAATTTCTTCAGTTCCTCTTCGTCTTGTCCAAAGCCATCATTTTTTCGAAAATCAAGGGGAAACTCCAAATCTTCCAAGAACTTTTTCAGTTTTACAAGGTTTAGTTCATAATCTATATTCCATATATTGTAAAAACTACCCTACCCTTAGACTTGTTATTCAACAAGTCATCGGCGAAAATATTTAAATTTGTCTTCCAATGGCGTTTTCTGTCCGTTTTCTTGTTTTCTTGTCTGTGTTAGATCCACCTTGGTCGTGTACAAAGTCCAAGTAAGTCCAAGTTTCCCGATAATTGAGGAAAATGCTTCAATTTTTCCAAAAAAACCAAAGATGATTCTTCCAAGAAAAACCATTTTCCAATTCCGTTCCTTACGAAGAATCAAAGACGAAACAGAATTTTTTTTTTCAACCGGCTTTGTTTGAGGAACTTTCGAAAACTCCAAATACAAGATAGTTCCGACGGGAAGAAAGTGGCGGGAAGCAGGAAAGTTTAAATAAATTGAAAGAAGAACAATTATTATAATATTTTAAAAAATGTATATGGATTTAGTTATCTCAGTCAAATTATATGTATCTCAGTCAAATTTATAAAATGATACATCAGTCAATAACGGTTGACGGAAACTAAGATTCAAATAAAACAACGCATTACTACGTCAACTAGGTATAGGTTTCAAATAAGGAATAACGTACTACTACGTCAACGCATTGCAATGTGTTAAGAGAAGAAGCAATTTAGATGGTAGGAGAAAGGATGTTTGAAATGGAGATGCAGGAAAGGTTAAACTGCATAGAAGAGGGAACTTGACCTGGATCCATACACCATTATCTATTGGTGCTACAGTCCTTGTGGGACCTGGGGACCTGCTCCCACAGCCTAAACTTGTACTTGGTGTCTTGATCTTAGACAAAAGTGTAGGGACTCCAACATTTTTTAACGTGGTTGGCGAGCCAGCCCTTCGGGAAGAATTTTTACTGTGATTACTTTGTTAGAACCATCTACAGGAAAACGGTGGCTTATTTTTACCATGTCCAGGATTTGAACCTGTCTGCCGAAGAGGGAACTTACAACTCTGAATATCGAAAAATACTCATATTTGGAAAGTTATCTGATTACCTCCGAAAATCCGACGTTCACCAAATATTGGTGAACGCCAGGTTCAGGTACAGTAGCGAAGAAAGGGGCAGGAGGTACTGGATGACGCCTAATAAAAGAATCTGCCGCATATGTGGGACTGGTCAAGAATCGCAGGAACATTGGGGTGCAAGCTGCAGTGGTCGTTTGTGGAGTGTGAATGAGAAAAGGGTTGAAGGCGTTGATGGATGAAAGCGGTAAAGATGAGTGTGGGATCCCTTCGAACCATCCCTTCCCATGGGATGGGATGAGTGGTATGAACGTCGCGATGAGAATTTTGTGTGGGACGGAGTGGGACGAATTTTGATAATCTAGTAAATATAGTTCGTGCATAATTAATTGCGTTCATATAAGAATCTCTTTCTTACTTTCATTTCTTTGTAGACACAGGTCTTCCGAATACAAATCATTGTATTTTGTTAGCTATTTCTAGATTTTGTTTTTCTGCAGCGCATATCTTTTTAGCACGGGCTTTAGTTAAGGGTTTTTCACGACGAGCCGCGGCAGTTGTCACCGTTTGTAACCGAATCGCGATTGAGCAATTCAACCAGTATTTTTCTTTTGTGAAAGAGGAAAGTCCTATTTTACCTTGAAAATGGTGCAGCTTTGTTATCAATGACAATAATCCAAAATTATCGTTTATCCTGCCAACACGCAAATTTTTAATGCTACCTACGTCCAGCACAGAAGATTTCTGGGATAACAATGTAGTTCCTAAAAAATCTTCCGATCCGTTTGCGACGAAAAAAGAATTGCTCATTGTCGAAAAACCGAAAAAAAAGTCTGCTGCATGGGAAAAATGGAATAAATATTACAGGCCGCGCGACCGGGATGGGATGAGGCGAAAATTTTAAGTTTGTGGGATGGCACAGTGGGACGAAAATGTCCCACGGTATGGGATTTAGAACGAGAAACTCGCCCGTGCTCATCTCTAGAAAGCGGCCAGGGTTGGCCTCTCATAATAAACATTGTAAAATTGAAAGATAGCATAGGCAGATCATAATAGTGTAATTATCGTTAATGTCATAATGTAGCATAAAAAAATGGCGATTGTCTAACTATAGAGTGTTGTGTGTTAATGTGTTAAGTAATGTTAATGTTTAATGCTAATAAAAAGGTTTATATATTCTTTGGGCTGAGACGATGACGCGGCCTACTTATTGCTTATATACCTTTTGGTAATTTATGTTTTCTTTAGAAATGCAACAACAAATGCACCCAGCGCGGGTTTATTATAGATTTAATAGTAGTTTATGATATGACAAGTGTGTGAAGAAGGGCTTTGGTGCATAAGTTGCTAAGTTTAAAGAACGAGCCGAAGACGAGTGGTTTAATCGCAATGAGTGCACAAAAGCCTTTCACACACGTTTTATACATTATTTTATCTACGAAGCATGTCAAAATGCTGTTGAATCTACAAAGACATAATTGTTTCTTACCGATAATATTGCAATGGCTCCTCTACACTATGGCCCATCTTGAGCCACTGTGAGCCATCACCATTGTGTAGAGGGGTAGATGGCCTGTAGTGGCCCAAGTAGTGGATGATGGAGATGGTGATGGCCATGGGTGGCGTTGGGAGCAGTCCGACTACACACATCAAAGGAGGCCATCATGCGCAAGTAAGATGCGCAGTGGCTAAAATGATATGTCTGCACCATGGGCCATCATTATTTCCTTTATCGCACGCTTATCACTGCCTGTTGCTTGTTGTTATAATAACACTGATTTTTAGTAATTATTATTATTTAATTATAACGAAATATTTAGTTTATTGAGATATTAGTTTATTGAAATATTAGTTTTTTTAAATAATTAGTTTTCTATAATAAGAAATAGCTGTTTATTACTAATCATGGTAGAATCGAAAAAAGAAATAAATTGGGTTCCAGAAGAGACATTTTAGCAGGTTTATTGAGTTGTATCAAAAGGAGTCTTGCATTTGGAACCCGAAAGACAAGCAACATAAAGATAAAAATATCATCCACCATCTTCTTTTTTGCCATTTTTTCCTAATAACTTTTTGTGTAACTATGTGTACGTAATAATTATACGTGTTGGCCAAACACAAAGCCACCGCCGCGATTTCCTCGACCTCCATGCTAGGCAACTTCTTATCAGAAATTATAAATTTCAACTTTATTCAATTTGAATATTAACTTTATAATTTCAATTCAAAATTTGAAATTCATTTTTATCAACAATATATGGCCCATTCATGCACATCTATAATGGTCCATCTAGATGGACCACTGTGTGAATGCGTCCATTCAGGCCATCATAATGGGCCATGGTAATGGTGACCATCATGATGGCCCACAATGAGCCATAGTGTAGAGGAGCCAATAAAATTTACAGTGACAGCATACAAGCATACAGTGATCACAGCATACAGTGACAACATACTGCAAATCACTGACACAATAAGGTTAGAAAGTTCAGCGCCATCGTGGAAAAAAATGCTAACTAATGTTAAAGTAAAAACGCACAGTAACGGGAACACTATTTGGTCGTTGTAGATGAGGAGGGTAAAGGGTGTTCCTTCTAGGCCTTCCACCTCCACTTATCTTAACACTTATTCGACTTCCGATTTCGGTTGTGAATTTTCCGGCCTGCATCAAATTTAGAATTTTCCTGCGCACAGTGCAGGAACCGGAAATGGGGCGGCCGGATGTGGGAAACCGGAAACGGAAGTCGAAACCTGAAACGTAAGTAGAAAACAGACCTCACACTCAGCGTGGGGTTGCATGGACCTCACACCTGGGACTTCATAGACCTCGCCCCCTGCGTGGGGCTACATAGACCTCGCACGTGGGGCTACATAGACCTCGGACGTTTGGCTGCAAAGACCTCACACTCTCATCTGTAATGAACAGGAAGTGGGAAACCGGAAACGAAAGTCGAAACCGGAAGCGTAAAATTCAATGTAGGTGGGAGGGCCTAGAAGGAACCATATTTCCCTACTTCGATGTAATCTAGGTTAACCTAGATTTAATCTAGATTGGATTATGGTTAGGTTATGTTATATTAGAGCCAGATAAATCCAGACTGAGAGGCTGAGACTTGATTCAAAACAAAACAAAAATTCATTTCAGTCAGAAAATTTATTTTCACAACGTCTATGTTTTTTGTTTAGTGACGCTAGTTGTTGCCATAGTAACAACAAACAGAAATCGTTTAATAATGAAACTCCATTTGATTTACATTGGACTTTTACGCACGATTTGGATACTTTTATAATAATGGCATCCTACACATACAATAATGGATTTATTAATGTGTTCATTTTGGTGTGTGAGTAGATAAACAATATTTTCGGTTTAAATTAATTAAATTACGTAACTGTATAGCAATAACGACTTTACACTTAAAGCTTTAGGTACAATTTCGCACGCAGCAATAGCGAGCGGTTTCGAATGCATAGGCATAGATTGTTATAGCAGTAGGTATGGGCGATTTTGTAGGCCGTGATTTAATCTATTACGTAGTAGCTAGTTAATAAATCTGTGGTTTGGCTGGCAACAATGTAAGATTTTATTCACTAACTACCCTACCGAAAAATACTGTACCTAAATATAGCGAAAATATGCATCATCACTTGATTTTAGATAAAATATCCAACGACCGCTAAAAATGGACTAAATATGCAAATACATATAATCTGGTCTTTAGTAATCATATTAATTGGAAAGATAGTTTCAATATTTTAATGCGAATGGGCATCCTTAGTGAAGGAAATTTGGTGCTAAAAAGATTAAAATTTGTTATGAAACTGAAATTTATTTTTTATTACTCATGCGCGAAAAGTACTTCTTGACGTAGATTATTTAATGCGGAAAATGTCATATCTCGTATTTCCACATAACCTGGGTAACGCACGCAAATATTCAATATCGCTAGGATACATTAAAATATATAAATAAATAAAAATGAAATGAACACAATCAGGACCGCGATATTAAAAAAGTGACTTGAATTTTTTTTCATTACAAAATAATAATAAAAATTAAAGAAAACTTTTTAAAATGAGTGTAAATTCTATGGTGATACCGGAGACTGAGGAGAGTTCTTATGATGAATCCACACCACCGGAGACAATTGGAAAAGCAAATTCTTCATTTTTTATTCCATTTTTTTTGTATGGCCCCTGGATCCCAAACTTGTAAGATACATCCCCTCGCATGAGTAATTAAAAATATTGTTTGTAACGCAGGTGAAATTGTCAATTTCCTTCTCGAGCGAATGTGCATAATTTTATATTACGTCACGTCACTTTTTTTCAATGACAATTTCGCTTTTTTTTTCATTTTTCCCCAAATTTTTCGCCCTAGTTATAAAATATATTAATTTATTGTTGTATTAGTTTAAAGTTAACTTCAGTACGTTTTCAATTTATTATGTTTATGTATTTTCATTTGTGATTTATGTTTGAATTTTTTATGTGTAGGCACATGACAGTCCAGTTCGAACGATGGTTTGGTCTCACAACGACAGTTGGATGGTAACGGGCGATCATGCTGGTTATGTGAAGTATTGGCAGTCGAACATGAACAATGTAAAAATGTTCCAAGCACACAAAGAAGCGCTCCGTGGAATAAGGTATCTACAAATTGACTACGTTTTACTCCATCTTGTATATAGTTTAATAACAGTTTTAATAAATGGCACCTACCTCTCCTTTCTTATCGAAATAATAATAATAATAAATATAATTTCTCTGCACAGTTTTAATTTTAAAAAATAAAATAAAAAAAGAGATTTTTGAAGTACCTGACCTATTTTAAAATATTTTTTTTCTCAATTAATGATTATATATCTGTGATATTATAAAAATACTTGTACCGTGAAGATCAAAATGTGTAAAATAAGAGAATTTCGTTGAATAAATTTATTTTTTCAAAATGAGAGCTGGACACTTTTCCAAGTTTCTTTATAGACACAGGTTTAGATACACCATCGGATCCTATGTCTCCAAAGATATTTGGAAAGGTATTTTTTTTTATTTCAACCTACCATCGGTTCTTACGGGCTAAATAAAGTTAAAAGTGTGTTTGACTTTTATTTTTATTTTTTACACTCAACAAGAAATAAATAAACATTGTTTTTTATCACCTATCCATACATTTCATATCCTTTTTATTAAAAAAAAAGGCTCTGCTGTTACGGATAAATTATAATTTTTTTGTGCCATTATTTTATATTTTTAACTCTGAAAGAAAGCAAAACAGAAAACGAAACAGTCAATTTTTTTACTTTTATTATTTTTTTTTTGTATCATGGGATGTACGTTGTTGTATGTGTTAATATAGCTTCAGCCCGACGGATAGCAAATTTGTCACCTGTTCAGACGATGGTACACTACGAATATGGGATTTCTTCCGATATCAAGAGGAAAAGATTCTCAGAGGTAAACACAAAATTCAAGTATAACAAATTTCATTAATAAAAATACAAAATTTCATTAAATATATAATGCAATATTATAATGTTAACTATTTACAGTGCAATTTATAATTAGTGCAAGAAGTGAATAGTAAATAAGTATGATGTTACAGGTCATGGTGCTGATGTAAAATGTGTTCACTGGCATCCGCAGAAAGGACTTATCATATCAGGAAGTAAAGATAATCAACAGCCAATCAAATTGTGGGATCCTAAAAGTGGACAGTCCTTGGCAACTTTGTAAGTAATAAAATGGGATGATAATAAAGTTTCCGCAATACAGAATTTCAGCAACAAAACTTAATAATAAGCTGTAACAGACCTTTCTACGGTTAGTTAAGCGCATGCGCATCCGCCAAGTTTGAAAGGCGGGAATATGAAAGTTTCGGGCACATATTTAGATATACGTCAAAAAGTTCGGGCACTTTTTGACGTATAACATGGCGAAAATTGACACATGCGCACAAACAAAAATCAACTCAGAAAAGGTCTATTGGAAAAATTAATATTAGAAGATGGTTATTGCATATCAACATAGCATATCATTATTTGAATATTTTATGACTCGTACAATTTCTTCTCATCCAATGGGTAGTCCGCCATGTTTGATTTTTATTCCTACTAAATTTTATTTTAATATGAATTCTGTAATGAAAATCAACAATAATTACAGACCTGTAATTGTCTCTCATTGGCTCTCTAGTCTTGTCTGTCTAGTATTGTATATCTAGTCTTGTCTGTCTAGTCTTGTTTGTTTAGTACGATAGAAATATGTGATACCGATATGGCACATTTTAAAAGCCATAGTGGAATACAGGTTTAGTGAGTCTTGTTTGTCTTGTCTTCCTAATCATGTCTGTTCGGTCTAGTCTTCAAGTCCTGTCTGGCTCATCTTGTCTGTCTAATCTTGTTTCCCTAGTTTTGTCTATTTTTAATTTTTGGGGGCGTAGCTGGCGTAACTAACCTAACCTGACCAGGCAAGTGGCCCCCCTGGAACGCATCCGTACACTCTGGACCCGCTTGTCGCATAACCTCGGAGTGTACAGTTGACTTATAGAATTAGTCTACTTCATGTTTGTGAAGGTCTTTTTTGGGCTTGCATCTCGTCATTTTCTTTTTCCGCCATTATTGTATGAATTAGCCCCTGGATGGTGTTCCAGTTTGCTTTTCCCTGTAGCATAAATGGAATTATTGTTCTGGGGCCAATAGTTTCTTCCATGATCCTTTCAGCTTCCTCTCTTTCCGTTTGCAATCTCCAACGGTGGAAGATGGTGTGATTGACGCAGTCTGTTTCTCCACAGTATACGCATAAATCGTCCGTTGCTCTGCCAATGTTGTGGAGGTAATCCCTCAAGCAATCGTGGCCAGTTAGTACCTAGGTAAGATGGTAACTAGCCTCCTCATATTTTCTAGTTATCCAGGAGGATACGTCCGGTATAAGTAATTGGGCCCACTGTCCTTTTTCACTTAGCAGCCATCTTGTTTGCCATTCCTCAATGAGTTCTTCTCTGGCAAGTTGTTTTTCTTTGTTGCTATAATTAGAGTCGTGCTGCTTTTTTCGCTTCTTTGCGAGCAGGTCTATTGGGGTATTCCCGAAATAACTTTAGCGGCATGTCCTGAAACCGTACGGTAAGCACAGCATGCAGGCCCGGACTTAGAGACCCGGGGCCCCTAGACACTTGACATATTGCCCCCCCCCCCTACCATCACGAAGCTATTTTGGAAATTTATCAAATTAAATGAATTAGTACAGAAGGTATGATGTTTAATCGACTTTAATGACTTTAATAAACATCATTAATACAGTCCATGTTACTAGTATGTTACGTTACATAGTTACGTTATTCTATAAAATTTATAGAATCATGCGACGAACTTTCTTCTGTGCAAAGAAGGAATCACGTTATCATAGTCAATTGACTGCCTTATTTCTGACCCTATGTACATTACAGAAGGTGAATTGAACCTGTTCTCTCCTATGTTAGATCTTAATAATTCTTAATGTAATTCTTTGCTCTCTTTAGCGCTGAAAACGACCGTTCTGCTAAGCTGTTTGACGCTGGTGTACACAACAGCATTCGTACCACAATTTCTAAGTTTGGATAAATGTCCAAAAAGCCTTTTTCCGATAATTATTTGTATAGCTGCAGTGACGATAACCCTGTAACTCCATCATTCGACGACAAATGAGCTTGCAGGTGCAGACACTCGTTTTCCAAAGACCTATCCAAATCCCCCAGATTAAAAGTTATCAGGTCCTTAGATTTCAAACCATGTGGTTTCGTAAGAAAGTCAAATTTTGAATTAACTACATAAGCTGCCATGATCTCATCTCAGGAGCGACATGGACTTCGACAGGCGTCAGCTCGAGCAAACCAAATCTTGTCTGAGAGAGACTCTTCACGATGGTTGAATTTGACTTCAGTTTCGCCGCCGGGGCCTCTAGGCTGGCTGGGCCCCTAGGCCTTGTAAGCCTAGGCAGAAATCCGGGACTGGCTGTATGCTTGCAGAGCCATTTTCCTCTGGACGGCTGCGAGTTTGTGAAGATTTCGTTCTTTCTGTAGTTTTTTAGCCCACAATGGAGTGTCATACAACATAATGGACTGAACTACAGTGCTAAGTACTATACGTGAGCTTTTTGTGAGAACTATACTCTGCGTTTGGAATTAGTTGCTGTATGCTTGTCATTGTCCTCATTCCTATAACTATTCCAAGGTATTTGATGGTTTTCTTCGGTATTATCACCTCTTCCACTATAGATTTTACGGGCCTAAGTTGTCTTTGGCCTGTGAGAAGGACCGCTTCAGTTTTTTCAGGCGCCAAGCTCAGGCTCTTCGATTTCATCCACGCACTGAACTCTTGTATTGCGTGGTTTGCTGTTTGCATCACCTCTAGTTCTGTTCTAGCTGTTACGACTAGTGCAATATCATCCGCGAAGCCTATTATGGTAGCCCCCCAAGGTAGCTTCATTGTTAATACTCCGTCGTAAAGCACATTCGACGGAGTAGGTCCTAAAATTGAGCCCTGAGGGACATCACTACTAATTTGTCGTTCTTCTATTTTCCGGTCTCCTGGTAGTAGTAAGCTTCTACTGTTTAGGTAGCTTCTTATTATTCGCAGTAGATATGGAGTTATGTCCCTTATTGTCAAACTCTCCATAATATGTTTCCAGGATGCACTGTTAAAGGCATTCCTAACATCAAATGCTAATAGAGACACATTTGCCTAGTCCTCTGCGTACCACGTTAGACATTTTCTGCAATCTCCAATACGGCGCTAAGAGCGTTGATACCATCATCTCAAGGATCTACCTTCTCTAAACCAATATTGTTTTTCCGACAGTCTGACTCCCGCCTCGAGTTCTCTCTTTATTCGTGATAGCAAGAGTTGCTCCAAAACTTTTCCGGGCGCATCCAATAGGTAGATAGGCCTATAAGATGTTGGATTTCCTAATGGTTTATCTCCTTTTCTAATGAGTGCAAGTTTTGCTTGCTTCCATCTAGCTGGGACGGTTCCGGCAGTTAATACGCTAGTTTTGTCTGTAATCTAATTTGTCTAGTCTTGTCTGTCTGATCTTGCCTAGTATTGTATGGATATCTTGCCTTCTAATTTTGTTATTTTTGACTTCTCTATGTCTTCTTTGTCTAGGCTTGCATCTAATCCTGTCTGTCTTGTCTCATCTAGTATTGCATGTCTTGCAGTATTGCATGTCTTTTTTTTTCCACAATAACAGAGCCCCAGGCCCAGATGGGATCCTCATGGAAGCTATAAAATTAATGACAGAAAACTTTCCAACTTTTAATATTTAACAGGAGTCTACTGGGTTCCTTCCCAGACAAACTGAAGCAAGTGCATCCTGAAAACAGAACTCCAAAATGGGATTAATCTATGTGAAAAACAGTTCGGTTTTAGAGAGGAGAAGGCAACGGTGGATGCAATTAAGTGCGTCATTAACATAGTAAAAAGTGCCAAAGAAGGTACTACGGAAAAAACCCGCAAAATATGCGCACTAATAACACTAGATATCAGGAACGACTTTAATTCCGCTAGTTGGCAGCACATAATGCTAGAACTGACAGATCAAGAAATATCTCCATATCTATTGAGGATGGTGCACAGCTACTTGTGTAACCGTAGCGTAAAGGTCGATTCCCATATGCGCGACACTCAGCTACGAGACGTCGTGCGACATCGTCTGTCAACTAATGATTACATTGTTTTAAATGGGCACGTCGCGTAGCCATAGCGAGAACGTCCATTTAAAACAATGTAATCATTATTTGACAGGCGATGTAGCGTGACGTCGCGTAGCTGAGTGTCGCGTATAAGAGAATCGGCCTTTATCTTACACGCAAAAGAAGTTTCCCGACCCTTCAACATTACCAGCGGTGTTCCACAAGGTTCCATCATGGGGCCTACACTATGGAATATACTCTACGATGGTGTCCTCAAGTTTAAACTCCCCGAGGGAGTTGACATTATCGATTTCGCAGACGACCTAGCTCTCACCATAGTTAAACAAAGGGTTGTTATGACCAGGGCTAACCTAGCAATTGAGCTGATTATTGGCTGGTCGTCAACTCGGTCCCGCAACATGGCACCGGAAAAAAGTCGAAGCTGTCGTGTTGACAGGCTATATGAAACTGGCCCATATCTCTTTTAAAGTTATGTGCGTGGTCATAAAACCGAAGGATAGCGTAAAATATCTAGGCATAATGATTGATAAAAGTCTATCTTTCACTGAACATATTCAAATGGCGTCAGAGAAGAAGTAGCAAACGCAGACTACTAAGCACTGTGGCACATTCTGCCATGCTGCCATGCACATTCTGCCATACGGTGCTCCCATCTGGGTAGAAGCTCTAAGTAATTAAAAAATAGCGAAACTAGCTACGGTCCAAAGGAGAATGGTCCTACGTATATGCAGCGCCTTCTTCTTCTTAATGGTGCTACAGTCCTAGTAGGACTTGGACCTCCTCCCACAGCCTATGCAGCGTCTACCGAACGGTATCTCGACACGCAGTCCTCGTAATCTCAGGAATCCCCGCAATTGAACTACAAGCGATGTACAGGAAAGACCTGTACGAGGCAAGGAAAAACAAAATTGCCAGCAACAAACTCAGACGTGGATGGCAAGAGGCGTTGCCAGGTTCAGTACAGGGCCAGTGGACAAAAATCCTGTAGTCGTAGGCATGGAGAATTATTATACTACCTAACTCAGATTCTCACGGGTCACGGATGCTTTAGAGATTTTCTCCATAACATTGGGAGGGCATCTGATCAGACTGCGTTTACTGCCGTGAGGTGGACAGTGTGACTCACACTATATATGAGTGTCTGAGATGATAGCAATGCCAGGGTGCTCGGTTTTTTCCAAGGGGATCACTTGTATTGTTAATCGTAGGGTGCCATCTACACACCATAAAAAAATTGTATGTCTAATCTTGTCAATCTAGTCTTGTCTGTCTAGTTTATTCTCGCTGTAATACGAAGGTAGTATCAATACAATCAATTAAATATTAAAAAACTCGCAAATCATTAGATGGTGAGCATTGTACAAACTACAAATCTTCCAGTTATTTTGTATGCAGTTTTTAAAAGGAAATGAAATTGTTTGAATGGTTTCTCTAACAGTACATAATTCACCTTTAATTATTCGCTTCGAGCGCAACAGCACTATCGCCAAAGGTGACACTTTTAAGAACTTCAAGTGTAGTTATATTGACATGTATTTTGTAATATATTGACATTTTGCTCATCAGAAATCTTCGATTCACTAGTGTCCTTGTTAATAAAATCAATCAGTGCATAAATTGTATTTTATATTTATATTTTCCGCATGCTTGAGAGTCGCATGTGTCTTACACTTTGAATAACGTATCGTTTATCATTCAAAATAGTAGATTATAATTAAAGTTTCATAATATATTATGACATTAGTTATTTAATAAATAATCTCAACTTACTTACAACTGTACTTTATATGAAGCTTCAGTAACATTAGTTGCCGAAAAACCTTACATTTAATTGTATGTAGTTCCTTGATTTTTAATTCTTCAATTAACAAAGCAACAATTCAAATTAACTCTTCAACATCAACAACGTTAATCTCACTTAGTTTTACACCATTTACAATTTTTTGTTTATTATAATCAATAGAGAGGAAAAAAAGTCAGTTTAATAATTTCATCCATTATGAATTTAATTTATAATTATTATCTCGGTAGTATCTTATTACAGAATCAAAACCTATTACATAACCTATAATTTTTTTGCTGTAAATTATCGTATTTTTTTTGCCTGTTATTTTCATACACTATTATTCCACACGAAGTTGTCTTTTTGGCCACGGGTGACGCTAAGCGCGATTGTGCACCGAGCGAATACTCATCATTATTATTTATATAAAAATATAAGAATATTAAATTAAAGTCCCAGTAAATGTTCAAAAACAAGATGCCTATACTCTGTCCGGCGAGAGAATTCAGCCGTACTGCCTCTACGCAGTATAGTAATGCCCCTATGGGGGACAAGGGACGCGCCGAGGTACGCGCAGATTAGTTTGAGTTAAGAAATATGGGTCAGATTTTCAAATATGGACAACTAAACACCGCGCACTCGAAATAAAGTGGGGGTATGCGCAGAACAATGCTAAACTCGTTAAGATGAGATGCATTCTCTCGCCGGTCAGAATCGCCTTCTGACCTAATAACATCAAATCTTCTGACTTAATAACATCAAAAGGCAACAAGATAAGCCTATTGATAAACTGTTAAAAATTAAGTATTTCTGAGAAAAAAGAAGTGTCGTTGGAGTGCAAAAAAGTGTTTCCGAGACAAACGAAGTGTCAGATGGCGCAAATCAACACTTCCCTGACAATTCACAATAAAACAATTCAACGACACTTCACTGATACTTCGATTGCGCGATTGGTAACACTTCCCCGACACTTCACAATAAAACAGTTCAACGACAATTCACTGATACTTCGATTGCGCGATTGTCAACACTTCCCCGACACTTGACAATAAAACAGTTCAACGACACTTCACTGTTACTTCGATTGCGCGATTGTCAACACTTCCCCGACTCTTCACAATAAAACAGTTCAACGACACTTCACTGATACTTAATAGCTTAAGGAATTTCACCAAACAAAACTTTGCTTCTGCACATTATTTGTTAATTCATTTATTACAAGATAGTATATAATACTACAAGATAGATATAATTACAAGAAATTTAATCAATTAATTTATTTAATGTAAACGAAGTTGAACAATAGT
Organism: Phosphuga atrata; assembly: GCA_944588485.1. Taxonomy (NCBI): domain Eukaryota; kingdom Metazoa; phylum Arthropoda; class Insecta; order Coleoptera; family Silphidae; genus Phosphuga; species Phosphuga atrata. Next base: position 7,304,922 of record OX155901.1, read on the forward strand.
TTCTTTTCAAATTAATAATATTCATACTTTCATCAACTACTATCCCACATTGTTTTCATTTCATCAAAACTCCATTAACTTAACACTAATAACAAAACTCACAATTCTCTTACAGGCATGCACATAAATCCACGGTAATGGATTTGAAATGGAATGATAATGGAAATTGGTTAATCACTGCGTCAAGGGACCATCTACTGAAGCTATTTGATTTAAGAAATCTCAGTCAAGAAGTCCAAACCTTCCGAGGACATAAAAAAGAAGCTTCCAGTGTTGCTTGGCATCCGCACCATGAAGGATTGTTCTGCAGTGGAGGTTCAGATGGCTCTATCATGTTCTGGCATGTTGGGTAAGGAAAATGAGAAATATCTATAGATCAGGGGTTCTAAACCTTTAATTCTAAATCTTTAATTAATGATATTAATATAAGTAATAATTGCAGTATGTAGTAGGGTTGTTTAAGTTAGTATGTGTGAAAAAAATGCCTTCTGCACTGCAATAACTAGAATAAAGTAAAATGTAATATGCATGATATGTTTCACAGTTTTTGAGCCACTGTTTTAGATCACATAAACATTCAAACAAGCTGGTGCTGTAACTGTGTATTATTCATTGGTGTATCACATGTATGTCTTTTTCAGAATTTCTTTGTATGGTCTTAGTTCTGAAAACTACATGCAAGTTATTATCCATTAACAACATAATTTCATCACATAAACCTTTACAGATGGTTTATATATCCATATTGAAAGAGTCTTCTGCTTAGAGATACTTTTTTATTTTTTTTACTCATGCGCGGAAAGTACTTCTTGACACACGTTTTTTACATACGTTCCTTTTCGTTGTTTTTCCACATAACCTGGGTAACGCACGAAAATATTCAATATCGCTAGGTTACATAAAAAAAACAAATAAATATATAAACTCAATCAAGACCTCAATATGCAAAAAGTGACGTGAAAGTGTCACAAATTTTTTTCATTACAAAATAATAATGAAAATTAAAGAAAACGTATTAAAATGAGTGTAAATTCTATGGTGATACTGGAGACAGAGGAGAGTTCTTACGACGAATCCACACCACCGGAGACAATTGAAAAAGAAAATTCTTCTTTTTTTTTATGGCCCCTGGATTCCAAACATCCATTTTTTTTCACGCGCTGGAGGTGAAAAACTGCAAACAGACACCACCCGGCCCGTGCCGAGTGGTAGTGTGGGGCTGCGCACTAGTGAGCGACCCACTAATCCCACCACCCGCCACCCCACAACCATTAATAACCCCCCAACCGCCCCCCAGCCCCCAAAAAAAAAACATTCATTCATTATGCCGGGCGAGCCGTCAATCGCCGTGCCTTTACATCATTTTTACAATAAATTTGTGCGCCCCTTCGCACTAAGAGGGGCCCGGCAATTGGCACGCGCGGCTCGCACGTGGTAACCCCTCGGTCCGTCTCGCGCTCATCCCTTTCATCCATCTCTTTTCTCTTCATTATATACCCAATCATACCTGTCAACACGCCCCATTCATACTCACTGTGGAGCATGATCCTCAGCATGGTGAGCACATTGACTCTTTGTTAACATTCTCTCCCACTGTATTCTGCATCGCTCCTCATTCGCCCACCTCATTCACTCAAAGACCGTATGCTCCGCTGTGTCCTCATTAGCTCCACAGTACCTACACTGCGCCTCAATCAGTTTGCCGATGCGCACCAGGTAAGACCCAAAACATCCTTGCCCCGTCAGTGCCTGGGTGAGGTGATAATTCACCTCCCTGTACCCACGGTTGACCCATTTATCAATAGCCGGAATCAGTTGCCTGGTCCAGGCTCCCATTTCCAACTCCTCCCATCGCTCTTGCCATAGGCGCATTGTTTCATCCCTTTCAGTTTTAGGATCATTACCTTCACACACTCTTACCCTTTCATCCGCTAGAAGATCTAACGAGATGACTCCAGCGACGACCGCCACGGCGTCCCCAGAAACAGTCCTGTGTGCACTGCACACACGCAGCGGCATACACCTTTGTACTCTCATCAGTCTCTCTCTGTAACATTTAATCCTGAAAGCACTTATCCATGCCGGCACCCCATACAGAAGAATGGTGTGCACAACTGCATTTATAACCCTCCTCTTGGAAGCGAACGGCCCACCTATTCTAGGCATCAACCGTCCAAGGGTTTTAGCACACGCTGTTGCCTTGCACACTATCCGGTTGACCTATTCGGACACACTGAGGTTTTGCTGGAGCTCCACCCCAAGGTATCTCAAATACTACCGAGCCGGTACGTCCGCTGTTCCCACTCGCACGGTCAGTTCACGTAGCTTTCTTCTCCCAATCAGCAGAACCGCCTCGGTTTCATGGGGAGCCAGGGCAAGCCCCTTTTCCCCCATCCACCGCTCAATCCCACTTATTGCCTCATTCATTTTCGCATTCAGGCTTACTTCCGTTCTGGCGACAGCGACATCCACCAAGTCATCTCCGTACCCGACGAGTGTAACTCCGTCTGGCAACCTCAGTCTCAGCACCGCATCATAAAATATGTTCCACAGAATCTGTCCAAGAACCGAGCCCTGCGGAACACCGCACTCATCTTGAAGGTTTTTCCTTCGGCGGTCACCATCTCCCTATCGCATTTTTCACATCCAGAGTTACAAGCACGCAGTATCTGCGGGTCCGCCATGGACCCGTATTGGCTAACCTTGCTCTCTCTATCACTCGCATCATTGCGTTCGTCGTAGTGCGGCTGCTCCTGAACCCATATTGTTCCTCCAAAAGACTACCTGCTCTCTCGAGATCCTCCTTTATTCTAGTTCCGATCATGCTCTCAAACATCTTCGTTATCCCATTCAATAAAGAGATTGGCACTACACTAACTTTATACAACTTTGGTTTTGCTCAATGCGGTTTATCTCTAAGATTGAATACAAAGTTTCGAAAGTCAAGACTCAATAGATAGTCACATATTTTGTTTTTAAATACTTCCAGACTGCTAGAGTTTACTATTTCACAGGTTAATTCTTCCCACAGCCGTATAACAGTTGCTACGAACGAACGCTCAAAGTAGATTGTAGCAAAATGAGGTAATTTGGAGTAAGAATGCTTTTGTCATGCTAAACTATCCTAGCGTTTAACTACAGTCTCCTCCACAACTAATTCACGTAAATAAATATGGTTTACCTATATTCAATGATTTATAAAAGTAACAGGCCATATAGTACCATCGACGATGTTTGATTGATAGGCATCCTAGCTCACGTCGATAAGGGATTATGTGCACATCACGTTTCACTGCGCGTTGCAACTTCAAATCATTTTCTGATATAGAATCAATAAGTACAATAGTGCAGTAATCTATGAGCGGCAAGATAGTTGCTGAAACTAACAACTTCCTAATTTCCATTGTAAAGATATTTTTGTGAAATATCTTAAGGTAGTGCAAGAACATCTATTATAATAGGAGGCATTTTCTTTATTGTAGTTGCTTTAGTTTACTATTCGAGCCCAATAGAGGCTAAAATCAAAAACAATATCGGTCCCAGAACAGATCCTTGGGGATTAGTGTATTTGGCTTCTTCTCCTTCTTTTCGTTCTTTTTCAATCATAACAAGTCTTCCTTTCTTCCACTCCTTGGGGAAACTGCCTTTCATCAACTCTTCATTCATCATTCTCAGGCACATATCCTCGCACACATACCCGAACACCTTGCACACCTCGGGTGGGACGCCGTCAGGACCAGACGCTTTTCCTTCCCTCATCCGGCCGACTGGCCTCTGCAGTTTGGCTGAATCAGGATCCGGTCAGGATCCCTAACTTATAGATAACTACTTCCCCTCGCATGAGTAATAAAAAATTTTGTTTGTAACACGGGCGGTATTGTAAATTTGACGCGAGAGCGAAATTGGGCGCACGAACGAAGTGAGTGCGCACATTTGCTCTCGCGTCAAATTGACAACTTACTGCCCTAGTTACAAAACATACTATTGTCAAACTTGTTAAGCTTTGCAAGCAAACAAACTTGTTTTGCTTTTAACACTGGTGCAAACCTTAATAACATTTTGATCTGTATAGTATCTTGTGAATCACTTGGTTTTATTACCCCAAATTGATAATTCGTTTTTCTATTTCCTACCTTTTTCATCCTTCATTTTTATTCTTATTGGAAATTTTCGTTTTAGTGCCGATAAAGAAGTTGGAGCAATTGAACAAGCCCACGACAGTATAGTATGGACTTTGGCTTGGCATCCATTGGGCCACATCCTTTGTTCAGGGTCAAACGACCATACCAGCAAGTTCTGGACACGAAACCGTCCTGGAGACCAGATGAGAGACAAATACAATCTCAACACTCTTCCACCTGGAATTACAGGAATAGATGACATTGATATTGGTAATTATAAAAGAGATTTCGTTGACAACAATTTAATTTAAAATATTATGTTAATCCTGTTTAATCTTCAATGTGTTTGTATAATCTTGTTATTAATTGTAGATGAACCGTCAGTTATTCCGGGTATGGGACCAGAAGATAAAGTGGAGCCATTGATTATGAATGACGAGAATACAGAAATTCCAGGGTTAGATTTAGATGCTGTTGTTAATGCGAATGAAGAAAAAACCAAAGCTAAGAAAGTTCCATACAGCAAACCAATTCCAAGCAATTTCCAAGCGCAATGGAATGAGACAGGTATTAGTAAGGGCAATTTGTATTCTATTTTGTCCGGCCATTGTTCTAATTATATAATTATAGACGAAGAATCGGCTATCAACCAAGTTATCACACAAATTGTTGAAAACACACCAGGAGTTGTTCCATTGCAGAAAATTACTCCTAATGCCATTATTATTTATGGTAAACTTATTCCAGTAGAAGGTAAATAACAACTGTTTGTTTTGTAAATATCTTTATTATAAAAAAAAAAATTAATATTTTAGCTGGATCAAAATTAGAGGCAGCAATTAATGAAGGTCCTGAGGCTCTTCAAAAGTTCATAGATTCAGGTCAAATAGAAGAATTGCACGATGTAATGCCTCATGATGATGAACATGACTATTTGAATGATGCTTATTTGGATGACGATGATGAAGAAGAGGAAGTTAAGGAACCTAAAAAGACTCCTACTCCGCCAGTTTGGGAGAAACCAAGACCTGAAACACCAGAAGATCAAGATATGAGGCCAAGTTTCATCCCTCCGTCTCAATCAGATGTAGATATAAGAAATAACAGGGAAATGGAATTCAGAAATCCAGCCAATGACTTCCCATTATTTACCAATGAAGATTTTAGAAGACTTGATGAAGAAATTGATGAGGAATTTAATTTTGATGATAGAAGTTTTCAAAGAAACGGCAATTTCAACCAGTTTGTGGGACCTAATAGGAATGGAGGTCCTGGACCTATTCCTAATTTCAATTTCAACCGTGGTGGCAACAATTTCAACAGAGATTTTAGACCTGATGGACCCAATCGTGGTCATAATGAATTCCGTGGAAGAGGAGGACGTGGCGCTGTTAGAAATCCAAGAGGGACAGGTCCTCGGGGTAGGGGTATGCCCCATCGTGGTAGGGGCGGTCCTAATTTAGGACCTAGAATGAATAGAGGTTCAAATCGCGGAAGAATGTTTTAAGTGAAAAATGAGACAGAAGAAATAGTGAAGCGTTATTTGTGAGAATATGACTGTAAAGTGACTCTTTAACACTTTCTTTTCTATTAATGTGAATATTTCAAGTATGATTTTCAAAATAAAACGTGAGTGGAGATAGTTTAAGTATCTTTAGTGGGTCGAGATATTCCAAAAACGTTTCTTTTTTTTGTTAATTATTATGAGAGGAAGTATATTTTTAACGAAGGTACATGTATGTCGTTTTTTAAATTGATTTCTTATCCTCTTATACGATATTTTTTACGCAGTTTTTCTTATAAGAGTTTATTATAATTTTGCTCATTTGGCAAGAAAAACTGATTCGAAAATATATTTTTAATTAAAAACCGTTAAAATCTTTCATTCCACATTTTTTCTACATTTATAGGTTGCAGAGCCCCAAAAATACATAAATTCAAAAATACACTTATTTCATTCACAGTTTATTTAGTAAAACCTCTTTTTGTGCGATAGATAGGGATCGTATAAAAGAAATCGTACAAAAAAATATTCCGAATTTTTATAAACACTTACATATAATAAACTCTTTTTTGTGCCGCGGAACGGGACCGCATATAAAAAGTCGCACTTCACGAAAATACATCAATTATTTACAAAATAGATGAAAATGGGTGCTTACGTATTAACGCCACCACAGCGCGAGGTCGCACTACCGCGCGATATGTGGTCTGCATTTATCGACTCTAATATAACTTCACCTGCACGTGGTATACCCTGCTAGACAACTAACGAGGCTCTGTCGACCGAGTGACTGCCGGAATAAGCAGTCCCCCTCTCAAATCGCCAACATGTACGGATGGAAGAGCTATCGAGAGTAAGGGCAACTTCTTGTCCCAGGAACGACAATTCGCACATAAAAGCGGATGAGCGAACAATTGGCCAAGGGCAAGGAGATACACGAAGAGATACCAGAATACGTGTCCAAAAACATGCTTAGACTACCGCATAATAGGCATAATGAGCTATACGCTGAAGATATTCCTTAAAATAATACATGGTCTTATACCGTAAATGCGAGGAACACCTCTCTGATACTCAATTTGGATTTTGTAGCGGGCTGGGGACCAGAGAGGCCCTATTTGGCATACAGGTCTTAATACAGAGATGCAGTGACATGTCCACCGATGTATACGTGTGTTTTCTCCATTACCAGAAAGCGTTTGACCACGGGAAACTTGTCAGCATCCTTCAGAATATGAACTTAGATGACAGAGACGTCCGCATTATAAAAAATCTGTATTTCAACCAAGTCGCTGCTGTCAAAGTTGAGGACATGACCACTGAGAACGTTCCCATTCAGCGAGGTGTGAGGCAAGGGTGTGTCCTTTCTCCACTGCTCTTTAACATGTACTCTGAGTAAATCTTCGCCGAAGCATTGGACGAAGCACGGGAAGGAATTGTTGTCAACGGAGTGTTAATAAATAACTTGCGTTATAGGGACGATACAGTTCTGCCGGCAGGAAGTTCTGATGATTTGCAGGCGCTACTGGATAGGGTTGCGGCTAAAAGCTAAGAAAGAGGGCTCAAATCAAATATTAACAAGACCAAAGCTATGGTCGCTATGAGCAGGCTAGAGCAGCATTTAGCAATATGAAGAAGGTTCTTACATCCCGAGACTTGTACTACCTCTGCGTATTCGATTACTACGGTGCTATGTATTTCCAATTTTGTACTATGGAATGGAAGGATGGACTTTAACAAAGGCAATATTTGACCGACTGGAAGGGTTCGAGATGTGGTGCTACTGCCGCCTTCTGAGAATATCATGGGTAGACAGAGTCCGAAACACCGAGGTGCTAGCCCGTCTCCAGAAGCAACTAGAAGTCATGTTTACCATCAAAAAACGCAATCTGGAATATTTTGGACACGTTTTGAGAGGGGGAAAATACCGTATCTTGCAGAATATCATGCAAGGCAAAATCTAAGGTAGAAGAGGTCCAGGAAGAAGACGCAGGTCCTGGCTGATAAACCTGAGAGAGTGGTATGGTGTCAGTGCTACTAGCCTGTTTCGTGCCGCTGCTGATAAAATAAAAATCATTATGTTGATCGCCGACGTAAAGAAGAAGGAGATACAGAAGGTAACGGGAAACCACTGCATTAAATAAAGATACGTGTCCACAAACTTTATTATGGCAGGAAAAACTATAAAAATGGCCTCCAGTTCAGGGCAGGTATTAAATTATCAGGAGGTGCGAAGAATCCCTCGACTTGACATAGTGAAGAGTAGGAACAAGATTGGAACTTGGAATGTGTGTACTCTGTACGCGGCACAATGGGCTGGATTGTCGAAAAAGTGGACAAAAATAGAATGCCTCGTCCTTTATATATGAAATTTTGGTTACAGGGGTTTTCTACGCTGTTGAACACGAATCTGTTATCAAAATGTTCAAAAACAAAATGGCGCATCCAATATGGCAGACAATTTCTCGGAAACTTATCCAATTTTTTCAAAATTTGTACAGGTTTTTACGTCGCTGACTACGAATCAGATTTTTTATAAACAAAATGGCGGACAGTTTTTCAAAAAACTTTTTTCAAAATTGTGTATTTATAAGTTTTAATACGTCGTTGATCAGGAATCAATTGTCGGAATTTCAAAAGACGGAATGGCTTGTCCAATATGACGGACAATTGTGCATTAGGAGTCTTTCAAGCCTCTGATTATAAATTTCCTATCAAAATTTTAGAAAACGGAATGTTTGATCGAATATAGAAAAATCTTTATTGTATATGTGATATTGTATATGAAAAATAACTGGACAGTTTTGAGTGCTGCTTAAAATAATTGTGAATATCTGATTCTTTAATCAGAATCAACAAAATTGCTAGTCCTCGGATCGTAAACACGCAACAAAGCTTCGGCAGACGAACTTTTACTACTTTTTGGGTATATCCGGCTCATGCTCAACATATAGGATAGGATGTAACAAGAAGCCTATTAAATACCAATGCAGCTTTTCTACAATTTTTTCTTGTGAAGTTTCTCGATATTTTTTTATATCTTTGTTACGTGCTTCTTGGGCTCCTTCTGACATCTCACCAATCGGAAGTGGGGCCAATATTTCAGTCCCATGTTTATGTACTTTATTAATTGTAGTCGACGTACAATACCATGGGTACTTCTCGACAAACAATTCCTCAGTTTTCAAACAATACGTTTTGAAAGCAGCAACACGGATTGCTGATCCACAAGATTTAACTTGCAATATTATATAACACCTCCTTTTTAAATTTTCAGCAACTTTCAAAATTTCTGCAGAAAGTGAAACATTTTAAAAAATTGTTTTTTACCTTTCTACATTTAAATAACATATCTGCCGGCTGTGTATAAAGCAAATTTTTTAAAGTATCAAAAATTTCCAACTTTGCTAATGTCCACTTCGCCCTGCCGCACACTGGGACGGATTACGAATTTACGGCGACAAAAATAAAATCCAGTTCATTTCATTTTTTTGTCTCACATATTACCTTATGATGACATTCTGATGATTCTAATATAAAATTAGTCTATACTAGTACATGTGGATCGTATTTTTCGGAATGGAATAGTTTTTGTGGATGGAACAGTTGAAAAGAATGGAATAGTTGCTAAAGGTGGAATAATTGATAAGGGTGAAATTGTATAATGAATTTTGACATTTGTATATGAAAGAGTAATCAGAATTGCGAGCTGCGCGATTCTTGTAGAAAGCGCATCAGCTAAGGTTGTATGAGTTGCAAGATGTACAACTCCTACTCCACAGAATATTAACTAATAATTCATCCGTCTCAAATGATTTTAATGCTGTCAGGTTTGTAAAATAATATAATCAAACACTTTTGAGGTGTACTTAATCATATAATGTTACAAATTGTCTGAAATCAAAGTGACTTTAATTTAAGGAGTGATATTAGAAATGAAAAGTTCCCAACGTTCATAAAAAGGTTACTATATCTAACGATGTGATATTAGTTACTAAGGTGTACAACATGGACGATAAAAAATCAGCTGTGGAGTAAAAAGTTACTGAAAATCTCACTAAAACTTTCATAACCTTTAAATTGATTAAGTGACATTGATGTTGTCAACTTTGACGTTCAACATAACCAACATATTGTTTTAATCAAGTTGTTATGTATCTTGTGTTTTTGAGTTACCAACATACTCAAACATAATCTCACCAACTATTTGTTAAAGTTACATTGTTGTCTTTTTTTTCGTCAAAATTGCAAGCCTTAGTTACTAACTTCACTTCATCATATATAGTAACCTCCTTTTATGAAAGTTGGCAACTCTTGATTTCCAATATCACTCCTCCAATTATAGTAAGTTTGCTTTTAGACAATTAGCAACACTTAGCAAAATTATGTTACTAAAAGTTTCACCAAAAAAAATAATAACCAATAAATTACTCAACTGACGTTAATGTCAACTTTGATTTAATTTTCATGTATTTCTTTATTTAAAAAATCCAGTATCAAGGTTGTCGGCCATGAAAATACCAAAATGGTCAAATTGTTTCAATAGAAATATCTATGGTCTTAATAGATCTGAAAGAGCTTTTATTATATCTATTGCAGTTTTCGAGTTGTTGCTATTTGAATCCATTAGTATCAGTTCCGGTTTGACTTCGAGGGATGCGTATGTGGTCTGGATTTCTATGGCGGGAAACCTAATCTACGGGGGTTAAACCAACGGTCCTTTTTCACATTGACCTATATTGAATCCAGAGTTCGCGCTGCCGCGCGTATGTTGTCTTGATTTATCTGTCCGCTTCGCGGCGGGCAACTTAATCTATCCGGGGTTAAACCAACGGTCCTTGCAACACTGTCCTATATTGGATCGACAGGTCGCGCTGCCGCGCGTATGTTGTCTTGATTTATCTGTCCGCTTCGCGGCGGGAAACCTAATCTACGGGGGTTAAACCAACAGTCCTTTTTCACATTGACCTATATTGAATCGAGATCTCGCGCTGCCGCGCGTCTTGGTCTTCATCAGATAAATCAAGACCACACACTGTATGTGGTCTTGATTTATCTGATCTGATGGGGTGAATCAAAACCAGATTAGTCAAGACCAGATATATCAAGACCACATACGCGCTGCCGCGGGTATGTGGTCTTGGTCAGAAAAAATAAATTCTGTGTCAAGGCTATCGGCCACGAGAATACCAAATTTCAATAGAAAGATCTATAAGCTACGCCGAACTGAAAGAATTTTGAATACAACTGTCCAAGTTTTCAAACTATATGTATTTGAATGTCTTACCTCGTGTGCGACTTTGAGTTTGAGGGGCGGCGACTGCCGCCAGATAAAATATTTTGCAAAACTAACTGAGGGATATCATAGACTGACTAATTCTCTACAAATGTGTGAAATTTTATTGTTCCACGTTGTGTGAAACTTACTAAAATAATTTTCCCCTTCTCTGAATTTCGTTTTTGATTTTTTCATTTATAAAAAAAATTATCGGCCAAACGGTTCGCTTTGGAAAGATGAAAATGACAAAACATTTAAATGAAAATGTGCTCTATAAAATAGCGCTAAATGCATGTTTCTTAGACTCCGGAAAATTGAACAAAAAATATATTTGCAAGTTTTCAATGAATATTTCTTTATTAAAACAATTATGTGCCCAGGCTATCGGCCACGAAGATACCAAAACGTCAATTTCAATAGAAATACGTATAATCTATATAGATCTGAAAGAAATTTCAATATATCTCTTGCAGTTTACACTTTATAGTTATTTGAATTTATTAATTTCTGTTATGTTCGAGTTTGAGGGGCGGCGGCCGCCGCCAGATAAAATATTTTGCAAAACTAACTAAGAGATATCATAGACTGGCTAATTCTCTACAAATGTGTGAAATTTTATCGTTCCACGTTGTGTAAAACTTACAAAAATAATTTTTCAACAAATCCAAACATGTCAAACAGGAATTCCGATCAAAACCGAACGCGAAAATTTCAAAATATTCAAAAATTGCGAGAAAATATATTAATCCTTGAAGGATTTCAATGAAACTTATGCTGAATGTGGGTATCCACCAGAGGTATGAGTTGACAAAATTAGAACGCTCCCGCTCCAATTGGGACGTCGTGAAGAATGATTTTCTCGTAAACAATTTTATGGAAATATCTCGTCAACGCCTCAAGATGGAAAATAATAACCGGGATATCCGTATGTAAGACGTCGGTGTCTACAAAAAAGTATTCTTTGCAAATTTTGTAAAAACCTTTGGTTTAGTCGTAGAAGCAAAAAATATAAAATACCAAAATTTATCGAAGGGGTACCCCTTCTCTGAATTTCGTTTTTCAATTTACATGGGTTTAAATGGGCTCTTCCGCCAAAACGGTTCGCTTTGGAAAAATAAAAATGACACAACTTTTAGATGAAAATCTGCTCTATAAAATAGCGCTAAATGCATGTTTCTTAGACTCCGGAAAATTGGACAAAAAAATATATTTGCAAGAATTTCTTTATTAAAAAAATCCTGTGTCAAATCTATCGACCACAAATATGTCAATTTCAATAGAAACATGTACACTCTATATAAAACTTATGCAAACTACATAAAACTTTATGCGTTTGTTAAAAGAAAGTGCGCTCTATAGATCTGTGTTAAAATTATTTCATCCAAACCCAAGGAAATGAGGCATATGATTTTTCGAAGACGAAGCAGAAAAGTAGACGACATTTTTAAGTTCATGCAGCACATTTCAATAGGCCTGAATGAGCACTATTCGATTTTAAAAAGAAAAACCGGATAAATTTAGAGATGGCTTTTTCTTCAGCCGTCAAGTGGTAGAACTGATCGTTTTTCAACAATAACTCTTTTGTTATACATGCTAGGAAGTCGCGGAATACACTTTTAGATTCCAAATTAAATGTGCAATTTTTAACTATTCTTGTAGGAAAGTCGTAATTCTCACCGTTTGGAAAATGGATTTTAAATCACCAGATGACCCAAAAACTTACATCGTCCCCCTTGTAAAATTAGCCGAATTTTCAGATTGTCCAATCAGAAATTTGTAAAACAATTGTTTTCTTTTATGAAATCAGTAAAAACTCTAATCAAATATGGCCGAGCTTACTTTTACTCAAGTAAGGGTGTAAATTTGCAAGAATATTCAATTGTTTCTAATGTAGAATTTTCCAACTTTAACAAATCTGAGAAATAAAATTTTTCCGGACACCATTCACCACGGAAAATGGAAGGAAAATTCTGTGGGGCGGAGTTAACTATGCAACCTGGTAAAACGGTTTGCAAAGGAATGATAAAATTTGCTCCGCAGGTAGAGGAAAGTTTACTCTATCGATTCATGCTAGAAGAATTTATTAGAAATGTAGGGAAATGAAAAACGCAAATGTTTGAAAATCAAGTAAACAGTTGGAGGGAGATTTCAAACGTCGGCCACGTCTGGACCGTCAGCCGCAGAAAATTCATGCAGCATATTTTAATAGAACTTGATGAGTTGTATTCGAATTTGAATAAAAAAATGCCGATAAATATTGAAAGGCTGTTCCTTCCGCAGTGAAATGGTAATACTGAAAGTTTTTCGCCAATAACTCTGTTGCTATACATCCGAGGAAGACGCGTGTTGTACCGTTGGAATCTAAATTCAATTTAAAAGCTCCAATTATTCTCAAAAAAAACTCGTAAATATTGCGGTTTATGAAATAAATTTTTAAATTCAAATGTGAAGCGAAGCAACTGTTTCTGATGTAACATGGTCTGAATTTTAAGAATCTGCTAAAATAAAAGTGTAAAATCTTTGCTTTCTTGTAGAAATTTGTGAAAAATTGCGAATTTTGACGTTGCTATGTGTTGCTAATCAAGAGCCAGAGTCGCCGAAATCAGCAATTTAGGGATTTCAAGATATCTCTTTGAATTTGATTTGAATTTCAACCTAACAATGAGCGAAAAATCAGAATTTTGATTTAAATTCTTTTTTTAAATTTCATCTTCTCATAATTACACGAATAATCATAAACGGATAAACTTCAACAATGACATTTCCACATAACCTGAGCGAAAATAGTGTCAGAATGATCAGCTGTAAGTGTAAATTGACGATTCAGCGGCAAGCAATGGTCGTAGTATTTTTGGCCTGGAGTGCGAATCCGTTGATGGATTAGAGAAATCCAAAGGCCATACTGTTGGCCTTTTCACCCGGCATGCACTTGTTGGACTGGAAATGTAAATTTTCTTTTTCGCGTTTCCGTTTGAAGAGGTGAAAAAAAAGTGACTTCGCGAATTGGGGCCTGCGGAACGTCCCCGGAGGTGTAATGCGCCGAGACTGGTGTCGTTCAAAAGTAGACACGTGGGGCTATAATCCCTGAAAAGAGAATTCTAAAAGATTTCACCGAATATTGAAGGTTTCAATTTGCTCAATTTTGAAAAATTCGTTTCGAGTTTGGACGGGCGTCGAGACCCCCAAATGCGATCGAGCGATGCGTCGTTCCTATCGCCTTATAGACCCTTTCGTTCTATATTCAGAAACCACCACCGCGAGGCCCTGCTATTTAATTTAGCGAATCCCAGGGGATTCTCGCGTACATCTGCAAAATATGGTTTTTCGAGCCTCCCGGCGCCATCCGGCACGCAATCGCAATTAAACTCCAAAACAAACTTAAAGACACTATTCCGAATCGATTGGTGCCGGTCCGGTCCCGATCCGACTGTTGGGTATTCCAGGAGAGGGATCCCCGCAAATTAGGTGAAAAAAACAGCGCGTTTTTCCAATTTTTGTGTTAAAATTGACTCAGAGCGGGAATAGGATGCCGCAGGTCCCAGAATCTTCTACCGCCCGTTGCGGGTAAACATCTCGCATCGAACGAACCGGTTTGGAGACACGGCGCTCTTCAAGCAAGAGTACGGCGTCCACAGATGTGATGAAAAAAACGGTTTTTTTTCGCTTACATTTCCTGCCGCACCGGGTGAACCGACGGTCCCGTACTTTTCCGCATGACGTCAAAAAACGTGAAATCGACGCGGCAAGAGGAAGCAGTAAAAAAATCGAGCCGCGGACCAAAATTGCTCCTCAAAAGTGCTAGAAACGATCTCCTGTTTTTGGCACCAGGAGGACGCCGTGTGGTACTTGCGAGCGGCAGACAGACACGGGTCGAAGGCCCGTTCAGTTTTACAACAGAAAATGACAATTTCCCGTTTGGACGCGCAAGAGGAACGGAGTTTTTACGGAAAAAGTGAAAAATTTAAAACGCACCTACAGCCGCCCCCTGCGGGGGCGGAACTTGGTAAGGCTCGTCAAAAAAAACCTAATTTTTTGTTCAATTTATTTGAAAAAATTCAAGACGTAAATCGCATTTTTTGACAATTTTTCTAAATTTTCAAAAAATCTTGACTTTTGACCCCCTTCGAGTTCAGTGACGGTACCTTACTCGATTAGTATATTTCAATCAACAATTAGATGTACACGATTAATTAAAAATGCAAATTTTGCACAAAGTGGAATTTTTTTTTTCTAGGACAAAAGTGCAACATTTTTTTTACAAATTTACAACCGTCGTTGACACAAAACTTATCCCCCTCGTATTGTACTAATCGTTCATTACACTTTAACGAAGAAAACTTATAAAAACTTTCATCTCTTAATACAAAAAAATAGTTCATTTCTATTCAACGTTCTCTCTTGCAAATGGTGGTCATCACGACTACCTAGAAAAGAAGGTGTTATTCTCAGTAAGGTGGAACAATGTGGACGGGATTTTTGCTTTTCTAGAATTGTCAATGTTTGTTTTGTTGTACAAAATATTTAATTTAATGGAACTATGCGGAACTTTTTTTGAAAATCAATTTATTGCAGTTTATTACAAAAAAAAATTAATTTACGATAGTCGTTAACAAAACTTATTTTTCGATGATTATAAAATCATCGACGAAGCCAAACAATTTTACGAGAAACTGCGGGATGTATAAAGAACAATAAAAAATAATGAAATTAGTATAATAGTCGACGACTTTAATGCAAAATTTGGACGTGACCCGGTTGACGGGGTGATAGGTAGGTACGGACTAGGAGATAGAAACGAATGGGGAGAAATGTTGTTAGAATTCTGCTTAGAAGAAGAGCTAGTCATCAAAAATACATTTCATAATCTACCGCCAAGAAGACTGTATACATGGAAATCGCCCCAAGATAATGGTAGACACATAGTCTGGAATCAAATTCTACTTCCTGGTCAAAAAAGATACCAAAACAATATCAAAAAGAGTGGCAGCATACCCCGGAGCCGATATTGGATCGGACCATTACCCCCTAATAGGCATCTTCAGGTTTAAGGGAAAACTGGTCGCATGTCGGCCAGTTATAGAGGCACTCTGTATCAACAAAGTGCGCGAAAAGCTAAAAAGTGAGTTGGAAAAGAACATAATAAACAACTCATCCATAGAAGAGACCATTGAACAACAATGTAACAGTTTTAAATTAGATGAAATCAAGGATGAGATTATACCATACAGGGATGAGGTACCGAGTAACTATAAATAATTGAAAATTTTTAATTTTTTAGTTGGCAACATCGTTGACATCACACCCAAATTAAAACTGACACACACAAATTAAAATTGACAGTTTCACATTTTATTGAGTAAAAATGGTTTTTACAACAGAGCACAATACATTTATTGTAATGGCCTTTTTTCGCAGTGGATTGCAAAATAAAGATGGCTATTGGCTGTATTCACTGCATTCAGCTTACGAACATTTTGATGAAACCTATCCCGAAGAACAAACTGAATATCGGAATTTTGCACAGCACTGTGGGCGAATAGTTGAACGCTTTGTGAACACTATGTTTGATTTTGCTTTTATCTCCCCCTTAGACTACAGCCACTGAAATATATATTATTATATATTTCAGTGGCTACAGCGCCACTGTCGCCAATTTTTATTATTCGAATTTTCTATAATTAAAATTTTCTATTATTTGAATTTTCTATAATTCGAATTTTTTATAATTCAAATTTTTTATAATTCGAATTTTCTATAATTTGAATTTTCTATAATTCGTATTTTCTATAATTCGAATTTTCTATAATTCGAATTTTCTATAATTTGTATTTCCTATAATTCGAATTTTCTATAATTAGAATTTTCTATAATTCGAATTTTCTATAATTAGAATTTTCTATAATTAGAATTTTCTATAATTCGAATTTTCTATAATTCGAATTTTCTATAATTCGTATTTTCTATAATTCGAATTTTCTATAATTCCTATTTTTGATAATTCGAATTTTCTATAACTCGAATTTTCTATAATTCGAGTTTTCTATAATTCGAATTTTATATAATTTGAATTTTCTATAATTCGAATTTTCTATAATTGGGTTGTTGAATAAAAAAAATTATCGATTTTTTTTATGTATTTTAAAACCTTATTATAAATAATTTGGATGTGCGAAGGGAAAATGTTAAAAAAAATTGTTCAATTAATTATAAACAATTTAAAAGTGATAAAATTTTGAAAATAATCACGTGACTCCAAACGCGCAATAATTTGTTTGTGAAGTCGAAAGGGTGAAACTTCATTCTTACATTCAAACAAACATTCTTTTTAAAATCGTCGTTTTTTAAATTTTTACGGCCCATTGTTTAAAACCATTGGTTTTTGCGTTTAACAATGTGGGACATTTAAAAAAAAATATTTGAGTTCTTTTTATAGTACCCACTCCTATACGATTGTACGAAACAATCACGATTACTTTTAATATTTGACTTTTAATATTTGACATATTTGACATGTCTAGTACAACTACTGTATCAACAAAGTCAGGAGCGGGTAGAAATTACATACTTTACGTCACAACGGTACATTTGTGCGTTTTCGGTACCGAGTTTAAAAATATATTTTCAATTTGTTATAACTTTTTAATTACAACGAAAAAAATAAAACAAAAAAGAGTTTTGTCATAAAACTTATATATGAGCTTTCGATTTATGACGAAAAAAAATTTATACAAATACCCAATTCGAATTTTCTATAATTCGAATTTTCTATAACTCGAATTTTCTGTATATATTTAATATATAAAACACGGTCGGGTTTGAATTTCATCTTTTAAAAACTCAAGAACGGCTGGACCGATTTTTATGATTTTTGATTTATTGCATTTGCAACCCCTGCTATTATAGTTACTACACTGCCGAGCATAAAATTGGGTCACTCCGTAATTCGAAGTTATTTTAGCAATTTTTAATTTTTTACGTGTTTTTAAGTTGTAACAGTGTACTAACTGATTGCTTGAATAAAACAAAATGGTTTTATTGTTCAAAGTTTATTGAAAGTAATGAAAATCAACAATTTTAATTTGATATACTAATTAATGAAAATGAACAAGTTTACTTTGATATCTTGTCTTTTACAAGCTGTCACTGCCAGAGGAGAGAATACTCGCTACTGAAGTCCTTAAACTATCTTTTGTTTCAACAAAAGCATATCAAAGAAAACTTGTTCATTTTCATTATTTAGCATATCAAATTAAAATTGTTCATTTTCATTACATTCAATAAACTTTCAACAACAAAAACCTTTAGTTTTAAACAAAAATCAGTAAACTGTAACAACCAAAAAAAAAAAAAAAAACCGTAGAAAACTAATAATTTCTGAAATAACTTCAAATTACGAAGTGACCCTAATTTTATGAAAATATTGGAAAAAATCACGAAAAACGGTAATAATAATAATGAAAATAATTCAATTTCTCATTTTTTTATGGAGCGCCACATATATTCGCACAGTCGAAGCTACTTAAGCTATAACTTAAGCTATTTTCTATAACTCGAATTTTCTATAATTCGAATTTTCTATAATTTCAATTTACTATAATTCGAATTTTCTATAATTCGAATTTTCTATAATTCAAATTTTCTATAATTCAAATTTTCTATAATTCGAATTTTCTATAATTTGAATTTTCTATAATTTGAATTTTCTATAATTTGAATTTTCTATAATTTGAATTTTCTATAATTCGAATTTTCTATAAATCGAATTTTCTATAAATCGAATAATTCGATTTTTCCATAATTCGAATTTTCTATAATTCGAATTTTTCTTAATTCGAATTTTCTATAATACCGAATTTTCTATAATGCGAATTTTCTATAATACGAATTTTCTATAGTTCGAATTTTTTATTATTCGAATTCTCTATCATTCAAATTTTCTACAATTCGAATTTTATATAATTCGAATTTTCCAAATTTCGAATTTTCTATAAATCAAATTTTCTATAATTCAAAATTTCTATAACTCGAATTTTCTATAATTCGATTTTTCCATAATTCGAATTTTCTATAAATCGAATTTTCTATAATTCAAATTTTCTATAATTCGATTTTTCTATAATTCGAATTTTTCTTAATTCGAATTTTCTATAATACCGAATTTTCTATAATGCGAATTTTCTATAATACGAATTTTCTACAGTTCGAATTTTTTATTATTCGAATTCACTATCATTCAAATTTTCTACAATTCGAATTTTATATAATTCGAATTTTCCAAATTTCGAATTTTCTATAAATCAAATTTTCTATAATTCAAAATTTCTATAACTCGAATTTTCTATAATTCGATTTTTCCATAATTCGAATTTTCTATAATTCGAATTTTCTATAATTCGAATTTTCTATAATGCAAATTTTCTATCATACGAATTTTCTATAGTTCGAATTTTTATTATTCGAATTCTCTGATTTGAATTTTCTACAATTCGAATTTTCTATAATTCTAATTTTCTATAATTTGAAGTTTCTAAAATTAGAATTTTCTATAAATCGAATTTTCTATAATTCAAAATTTCTATAACTCGAATTTTCTATAATTCGATTTTTCCATAATTCGAATTTTCTATAATTCGAATTTTCTATAATTCGAATTTTCTATAATGCAAATTTTCTATAATACGAATTTTGTATAGTTCGAATTTTTTATTATTCGAATTCTCCATCATTCGAATTTTCTACAATTCGAATTTTCTAAAATTCGAATTTTCTATAATTTGAAGTTGCTATAATTCGAATTTTCTATAAATCTAATTTTCTATAATTCAAAATTTCTATAACTCGAATTTTCTATAATTCGATTTTTCCATAATTCGAATTTTCTATAATTCGAATTTTCTATAATGCGAATTTTCTATAATACGAATTTTCTATAGTTGAATTTTTTATTATTCGAATTCTCTATCATTCGAATTTTCTACAATTCGAATTTTCTATAATTTGAATTTTCTGATTCGAATTTTCCAAAATTCGAATTTTCTATAATTCGAATTTTCTATAATGCGAATTTTCTATAACGAATTTTCTCTAGTTCGAATTTTTTATTATTCGAATTTTCTATAATTCGAATTATCTACAGTTCGAATTTTCTATAATTTAAATTTTCTATAATTCAAATTTTCTATAGTTCGTATTTTCTATAATTCGAATTTTCTATAATTCAAATTTTCTATAATTCGAATTTTCTATAATTTGAATTTTCTATAATGCGAATTTTCTATAATACAAATTTTCTATGGTTCGAGTTTTTTATTATTCGAATTTTCTATAATTCGAATTTTCTACAATTCAAATTTTCTATAATTGTAATTTTCTATTATTGGCATTTTCTATTATTGGCATTTTCTATAATTCGAATTTTCTCTAGTTCGAATTTTTTTTTATTCAAATTTTCTATAATTCGAATTTTCTATAATTCGTATTTTCTATAATTCTAAATTTCTATAATTCGAATTTTCTATAATTTGAATTTTCTATAATTCGAATTTTCTATAATTCGAAATTTCTATAACTCGAATTTTCTATAATTCGAATTTTCTATATATACCTTAATATATAAAACACAGTCGGGTTTGAATTTTGACTTTTAAAAACTCAAGAACGGCAGGACCGATTTTTATGATTTTTGATTTGTAGCATTTGCCTCCACTCCTGCTGAAAAATTTACGAAAAGAGGTTATAATATTGAAAACAATTCAATTTCTCATTTTTTTATGGAACGCCACATATATTTGCACAGTCGAAGGTACTTAAGCTACAACTTAAGCTATGACAGTAGATGGCGCTTCTCATTCCCCATTCATAAACGTCATCCAAGTGTTTTACATTTGGTGGTGCATCTAGAAAATGATCAACGAGTTTATTTCAACGCATCAAATGTTGCTCAACGTGCTGAAACACCTCCAGCGACAACATTGACAAGTTTGTTTTTTATTTGCCAAAGCGATCCATTTGCACAAACGTTACTCTATTCTCTAATGTTCGTGGGGCGACATGCATCTCGAAATCAGATACGCACATTATTTGTTATCATTATTTCGATCGATGTTTCCGATCGAATCCAATTGAACTGTGTACAAGGATGACATGTCAGAAGACTTTGGTCAGTTTATACTTACATACCACCTTGGACAGAGAGAATAACCAACACGGAGGTGCTAAGCAGGATGGGAAAGGAAAAAGAAGTCCTGAATACAGTTAAGATTCGAAAGCTACAATATCTGGGACATATAATGCGTAACGAGAGCCGACATGTCCTTTTGCAGAAGATCCTCCAAGGCAAGGTATATGGAGCTAGAGGAGTGGGCAGAAGGAGAATATCGTGATTGAAAAATTTAAAAACGTGGTTCAACCAATCAACCACTCAGCTATTCCGCGCTGCTGTTAACAAAGTTCGAATAGCCAACATGATAGCCAACATCTGGATCGTAAAGGCACTCTAGGAAGAAGAACATCCCGTGGCAGTGCGAGGGCATTAAAGGAGGTTTTTAGTGGGTAGGACCGGAGTTATCATCAAACCGGGCGAGTCCCACATTCTTCGGGGCATTCTGTCCTGGGAGTTGTACGTAAAGGTGTTTCCCCCCTTCTAAAAAAAGGTAGATAGGGTGGCATGCCGCGAAACGGTAGATAAATGAAGACTACATACGCGCGACAGCGACAAGGTCTGTTGGTTTGGGCGACATACGCGGCATCTTTTAAAAACTGTTTTATTACCACTGCTTTACAATCTGATTATCTCCAAAGAATGCAACTTTGTCACTGGTATAACAACAATTTGCTTGACAAAATTGATTCAAGTTCAACTGAACCCCCTAAAATCAGCATATGGGTTGCAATTTCGAAGACGAATTATTGGTTATTCTTACACAAAACAATTAATGTGGAGAGATCCAAAGACTTAGAGCAATTTTTAAATCAACTGGATGACAGCAATCTCAAAAACGGCTTTTATCAGCAAAACTCTGTGATTGCACATACCTCACAAGCCACAATAAATTATTTATAAGTTTTCCCAGGACATTTAATTAGTGCATGTTTCTGGCCAAGTAGTCACCTGACATCACCCAGCTGGATTTCTCCCTTTTTCATATCTAGAGAATGTTGTGTTTCGCAATTTCATAAACAATTTGGAAGAACTGCAGCTATTGCTATTCGAAAGACAATTGGAAATCTGAGACCTGAAATGTTAATTAATGTTTCCAATAATTTATCAAACTGCGTTCAACCTTGCTTATAGCAAGAATGTCAACTCTCTGAAGAGCTTCTTTAGATTTATTTTTAATAATTCGTGCTATTTGATAAAGTTTGTCGATTATTCTTTTTAGGTGGGGTTCCTACGGCCTCTGCCGTTTCCCACATTTCGACCGCCAGCGGTCTCTATCTCGCCAGTCTTTCTCCGTCTCTCCAAATTGCTCTGTCTTCCATTATCTTCCGGATGTTATCTTCCCATGTCGTTTCTGGTCTTCCTCTTCTTCATCTATGATGGGGTATGTACTCTAATAAATTTTTTGGTAATCTTTCTTCCCCCATTCTTTTCACGTGTCCGTACCATAGTAGCTATCTAGTCTCAATCCTGTCTATAGTGGAATACACACTGGCTATTCTTCTTCGTATTTCTTGGTTTCTAACCCGCTCTATTCTGGATATTCCGCATGCTCTCCGCAGATAATCCATTTCTGTTGTTTCAATTTTTTTTTATCTTTCTGGGTCAGTTTCCAAGTTTCTGCCCCATAAGTCATGATAGGTTCCACAATTGCGTTATATATTGTCTTCTTTGTTTTTAAATTTATACTCATTGACCATAATAAAGGATTCAGTATGCAGACCACTCTTCTGCCTTGCTGAGTTTTGTTTTCTATATCTCTATATTGCTTTCTTTGAATTCCCTTTCTCTGTTATTATGGAAACCAAATATTAATATTCTTTAGTTCTCTTTAGGCTTCTTATTTTGAGGTCTTGTTCTTCTGACTCATTTCCTAATAAGAGTAATGTGACCACACGTCCCGATTTTGGCGGGACAGTCCCGCTTTTTGGAGCACAGTCCCGCGTCCTGCCGTTTTTTAAAATGTCCCGCTTTTTCGAAAATAACTGCATTTCTTATTTTAAATGTAGTGTTATATATAATATAATATTTTTCCACATATTCCCATAAAATATCATTTTTGAATGTCACCCAATGAAATTTTTGTTCGAATTAAACTGTCCATTCTTCAAGATATTCCAAGCAGTTATTATAAAAATTTCCGACTTCTTTCAGAAAATCCGGTCGTTTAACCCTTTTGCCCCGAATGGTACACATATGTCCCACTGAAATTTCATTTTCTGAAAATTGTAAATTGTGAATTTAAAATTGAACTCGTATGGAAAATTTTCCGGCATTTGTTCGGTGTATGTTATATGTAAGACAAATATTGTTATTGTAAATTATAACAGAGAATACCAGACAATACAAGACAGGCTGGACCAGAATAGATCACAACCAAATAATTCTGAAAATATGACCACTGATTGATACAGAATCATTGAACAGAATACAGAACACTGATCAATACTGAGCAACCATGTACAAGACAATGATAGACTGGACTAGTCTAGTCTATATTCAACAAGACTGGACAATGTTGGATACAATTTTAGACTAAAAATGGGCAAGAGTAAAGAAAATTGAATACTAGATAATGTGAATACTTGTAAAGTCTCCACAAAATTAGACAAGAAAAGTAGATAAGATATGTGTACCACTCATCTCTTGGGACAATTCAATCCATGGTCGATTTATTTTGATATATTGTGTTTATTTAGCAACAAATTAACAAAACATGAGATTTATTTTATTTCTGCAATATTTATTCATTCAGGGATGAAATGGTTACGGCACCTTGTTCTGAAATTTTCATTAAGTGAGATTAAAAAAGGAAATTTTATGGGAATATGTGGAAAAATCTTTTGAATGTATTAGTAACCATTTTCCGAAAAATAATATTTGCGAAAATAATCTTTTTTGATGAGGTGTTATTGGTCAAAAGATATGTTACTGATGAAAAAATTAAATGTTGGTTGTCTGCAAATGTGGAAGCAGACAAAAAATGCACGGAGTTATTGCCTCATTTTAAACAGAATAATATTCCTTAACAAAATATTTTAAAAATTGTAGAATAGGCGTTTTATAAAGTTTTTATAAAGTGTTTTTCTAGTATCAATAAAATATGGACAACTGAAAAACGCAGTTGAAAATTAAACTTTTAAATCTATATTAAGCGTCAAAAATAATTTGACCAAATCATGTGAGAAATTTCACGACATTTTAATAAATGATACGAATCTATTGCAAAGTATTCACTCTAATTTAAATTAAATAAAACATTATTTTTTTACAAATATTTTTATAGTTACCAATAATTAATAATAAATATATTTTTTTATATCTATAGACAAGTATATCAATGTATACAATAAAATATATGTTTTATTACTTATGCGTTAAAAGTAGCCTCTTGGCTCACGTTTTTTAGTGCGGAAAATGCAATTTTTGGTTGTATTACTACATAATAACTTGGGTAACGCACGCAAATATTCAATATCGCTAAGTTACATTAAAAAAACACTAAAATAAATTAAATAAACACAATCAAGACCTCAATATTAAAAAAGTGACGTGAAAGTTACAGACATTTTGTTTCATTTCAAAATAAAAATTAAATTTAAAGAAAACGTTTTAAAATGAGTGTATTCTATAGTGATACCGGAGACTGATGAGAGTTCTTATGACGAATCCACACCACCGAAGACAATTGAAAAACAAATTCTTCATTGTTGATTCTATTATTTTTGTATGGCCCCTGGATGCCAAACTTATAAAAGATACGACCCCTCGCATGAGTAATAAAAAATATTATTTGCAACACGGGCGGTATTGTCAATTGCCCTCTCAAGCGAAAGTCCAATTTCGCTCTCGTTACCAATTGACAATTTACCGCCCTAGTTGCAAAATATACTATTTTTGAATTATTGGTCTGCTTTCATAACTAAATTATAATTCTCATTTCATCCCATTTGTCCCGCTTTGTCTCAATGAAAATGTGGTCACTTTAAATAAGAGGTATTTTGTCTTTGTCAAGTTCATGTTTAAACCCCACCTTTCATATTCTTTTTTCAGCTTTCTGAACATATAGTCTAGGTCTTCTTCCTTATTTGCTATTACCACTTGGTCATCTGCAAAGAATAAGATTGTTAGGAATCTACCGTTATTTATATCAATTCCCATTCCCGACACTTGTCTTTTCCATTTTTCCAAAGCTGTTAGTATGTATATCTTGAATAGTGTTGGGGATAGACAGCAACCCTGTGTAAGACCTTTTGTTATCGGGAAGGATTCCGATAAGAAAGAACCTGATTATTTGATTTGACTCCTGGCATTTTTATAAATTGTATTTTTGTCGATTATTTTGCAATTTTTTTTCAATGCACAACATTACCTATCGTGAAGCACAAGGGAAGCGCTTTTCTCAGTGCAGGTGCTCTTTCAAAGATCTAGAGACGTAAACTGCGATATCAACGTATGCCTAATCGATTATCAGAAAGCGTTTGATCGAGTGCAACATAACAAAATGATATGACATCCTTAAACAAGTGGTAATTGACGCCAAAGACCTACAAATCATCACTAACTTGTACTGGAAACAGACCGCATCCATGAAAATTGAAGAGGAACAAATAGAAGACATTGAAATAGCTAGAGGGGTAAGGCAGGGGTGCATTATTTCTCCGATTCTGTTAATCTATACTCCGAACAGATCTTTAATGAAGCGCTAGAAGGCATAGAAGAAGGCATTTTACTGAACGGAGTCAGATTGAATAACATCCGATATGCCGACGACACAATGGTATTCGCTGACTCTCTTGAAGGACTCCAAACACTAATGAACAGAATTGTAGCGGCTAGTGAAAAATATGGACTTAACATTAATAACAACAAAACAAAATTCATGGTCATTAGCAAAGACAATATAGCTAATGCAAATCTCTACGTTCACAACCAACAAATAGAGAGAGTGAGACAAACAACATACTTAGGTAAACTTGTGAACGAAAACTGGGACAATAGCCAAGAGTAAAATGTAGAATTGGAAAAGCCCGAGCTGCCTTCAATACAATGAATAAGCTCTATAAAAATCACGAACTACATCTTGAAACCAAAGTACGCATGTTGACGTGCTACATTTTCCCAATATTACTTTACGGAGTCGAGTCCTGGACACTAAATGATGCAACAACAAAAAAGCTTGAAGCCTTTGAGATGTGGCTATATCGACGTATCCTGCAAATATCTTGGAAAGACCGGGTAACAAACATCGAAGTCCTCCACAGGATGAAGAAAGAGAAGGAGATCATGGACACCATCAAAACCCGCAAGCTCCAATATCTAGGCCACATCATGCGGAACGAGGACAGATACGCCCTATTGCAAGCCATCATTCAAGGCAAGATACACGGAAAACGAAGACCTGGACGGAGGAGAATTTCATAGTTGCAGAATCTCAGGGCGTGGTACGGGAAGACTTCGAACGAGCTCTTCAGAATAGCAACCAATAAAGTGAAAATAGTCATGCTCATCGCAAACATCCGAAATCGGATATGCACATGAAGACCTATCGTGACATAACCTAAATTATTACGACCAACAAGGTAACTACCAACCTACTCAGTGTTGACAATGTATAATTTTGCTTCAATCATTTATATTCACCCGATATAAATCATA
The DNA here is from genome assembly GCA_944588485.1 of Phosphuga atrata. Classification (NCBI taxonomy): domain Eukaryota; kingdom Metazoa; phylum Arthropoda; class Insecta; order Coleoptera; family Silphidae; genus Phosphuga; species Phosphuga atrata. Next base: position 7,331,642 of record OX155901.1, read on the forward strand.
CATATTTATTCAATTTTCCCTCCAATTTAGCAACAAGTTGGTAACAAATTTGATGTTGGTACTTGTTGTGATAAAGCGTCTTGTTTACATCGAACTGACGTTAAAATAACCTAAAAAAGGCAAATTTTTCAAAATATTTATTAATATTGAAACATTTTAAAAACAATTCTTATTTTGTAGTTAATTAAAATGACAGAGGAACGGCTGGTAACAGAAGTTCCCAGCAGTTTAAAGCAATTAGCCCGATTGGTCGTCAGAGGCTTTTATTGCATAGAAGATGCATTAATTGTGGACATGTTAGTGAGAAATCCTTGCATGAAAGAGGACGATATATGCGAACTATTGAAATTCGAACGTAAAATGCTTCGAGCGAAAATAGCCACATTAAAAAATGATAAATTTATACAAGTCCGTTTGCGTATGGAAACAGGCTTAGATGGCAAAGCCCAAAAAGTAAACTATTATTTTATTAATTATAAAAGTTTTGTTAACGTTGTCAAGTATAAATTAGATTTAATGAGAAAAAGGTTAGAAACAGAAGAAAGAGATGCCACAAGTAGAGCAAGTTTTAAATGCCCCAACTGTTTAAAAACATTCACAGATCTCGAAGCCGATCAGTTATTCGACTTCATGACTAGCGAGTTCCGCTGCACCTATTGCAGAGAAGTTGTTGAGGAAGACCAATCAGCAATGCCCAAAAAAGATTCCCGACTTTTATTAGCAAAATTCAATGAACAATTAGAACCTCTCTACATATTATTACGAGAAGTAGAAGGAATAAAGTTAGCCCCAGAGGTATTAGAACCAGAACCTGTAGATATCAGCACAATCCGAGGTTTGGACAAGAAACCAATGCCTGGAGGAAACGAAACGTGGTCTGGTGAAGCCACTCGTAATGCTGGCTTTGCTGTCGAAGAAACCAGAGTTGATGTTACCATCGGAGATGAGAGCAGTAATACGAATGTTGTTAATCGCAAAGAACAACCAATTTGGATGTCTGAATCCACAGTGATCACAAACAATGATTCTAATTTGGATTCGGCAAGGCAACTTACAGACACAATTTCTGAAGAAATTGATACTACAAGTAGCAAGAATGATGATATCATGAGTGTGTTGTTAGCTCATGAAAAGAAAGCTACTTCAGCAACAACCACAGCTCTCAAAGGTTTACCAAACGATTCAGACTCAAGCTCAGATGAAATGGCTGATGTTAAGGATGACATTCCTGAAATTGAAACTATGGAAAGTGATGAGGAAGACGATTCCAATGTTCCTGTAGTCACTGTTGGGAATCGAACGTATGCTGTTACTGATATTAATGACACTATTATTGCTCAGATGTCACAGTCAGAGAAGGAGATTTATGTTCAAGTATTCCAAGACTATTATTCACATATGAATTACTAACTATATTTTTATTTTTTTCCTTTTTTTGTATATATGAACCTCTTTTTTTTGGGATTTTAGATTTTTAAATTACACAAATATTATGAGCTGTTTTATTTATATACAAGTTAATAAAAAGTAATTATGAATTATTTTTTCTTCTTAGATTCTGAAATGTTAGATTGTGCATTATTCCAATAGATATTATATTTTTTTCAGTTCATTTTGGCCTACTAGGGACCATGGGGCTCATCTTAACCTGTACACAACTCTTGCTTGTGATAGAGAGTGGGAAGGCTCTCTGCAGGATGGCCTGTTGGTATTGAGTTTGGTTCTCGATTGTCTGTAATGGGATCTGAAGATCCTCTAAGTCCCATTTAACAGAGGTGAACCACTTGGCTTTGGTCACCTTTCCCCTACTTGTCTCTATGAGGATCCTCTTGGTGAGCATGGAGTGATTGAGGCGGGTTATGTGCCCATAGAAGGTCAGTCATCTTTTCCTTATACTTGTGACTATGACTTCCTGATGTTCATCATCATCATCAAGCGACCAATCGCGTCCACTGCTGGACATAGGTTCCCGTAGCTTTCTCCATCCTGTGCTGCCTCTATCCAGTTCGTCTTTATCCGTTTGATGTCGTCGGTCCATCTGGTTGGTGGACGGCCTCTACTTCTGTATGCGTCTTGGCGCAGTCTCCACTCAAGTATCCTTTTTGTCCAGCGATAGTCGCGCCACATGACGTTATATGGGTAACATGTTGTTATACGGGTAACCGCGTCTGTCACTCCGACCTCTCACTTAATGTTATATTTGGGATCCTGTCTCTTAGTGGTACACCTAACATCGACCTCTTCATTTTCCTCTGCTTGATACTTATTCTATTTTTAGTGTTCTTTGTGAAGGTAAGTGTTTCAGCCCTGTATATAAACACAGGCAACACGCACTGATTGAATACTTTTCTTTTTAGGCATATTGGAATGTCTGACTTAAAGATATTGTGCAGCTTTCCAAAGGCTGCCCATGTTAGGCTTATTCTATTCGAAATTTCATAGGTTTGGTTGTCTCTACCAATAGAGATTTTGTGACCAAGATATTTATAAGAGCTTACTTGTTCCATGCTTACTTGGCCTATCTTGATTGCCTCACTCATAACAAAATTTGTCATGTATTGAGTTTTGTTGGTGTTGATTTTGAGTCCAACAGAGTTCGATGCTTCCCATAGCCTCCGTAGCATTTGTTTTGCTTCGTTCATACTATCTGTGATAATTAAGATATCGTCGGCGAATCTCAAATGGTTTAGTTTTTCGCCATTTATGTTAATGCCCATGTCACCTAAGTTGGCCTGTTTGAACAAATGTTCTAGGAGGGTTGTGAATAACTTTGGCGATATGACATCTCCTTGGTGTACACCTCGTGCAATATCAAAGTCTTGGGAATCCTCTTGCAGCCTAACATAAGCTTTTGCTCTTTGGTACACGTGTTTGATGACCTCGATGTATCTATGGTCTATACGGCATTCAGCAAGTGCTTGTAGCATTTTATGCTGGTTTATTGTCGAAAGCCTTTTCGTACTCATCGAAGGTTATGCAGAGGGGTTTATTGTATTCGATGCATTTTTCGATAAGGGTCATTTGGTCCATTCACATGGATCATTTTTCACACTCCAAATCCGGCTCGAAAGCCAGCTTGCTCGCGGCGTTGATATAGGTCGAATTTATTTGTCAACCTCTTGTTAATGATTCTCATGAATAGCTCATATATATATATATATATACATATATATATATATATATACATATATATATATATATATATATATATATATATATATATATATATATATATATATATATATATATATGAGAGCTATTCATATCATATTCAGAGGATCTTACTACCGAGCTGAAGTGCTTCAGTTTTATGTCCTTGTAGGTATAGATGCTCTACAGCAGTGGTTCTTAACCTTTTTTAGCCGCGACCCAATTTTGAGAAATATGTTTATAGCGCGACCCAAAAATCCAAACGAAAGAATTTCTTAGACCATATTTAACAAAAATCGTCAATTTTACAATAATTATCATTTTAACACACATACCGGGTTTTTCAATAAGGACATAACAATTTTGTATTTAAATAAAGCAGGGAATAATTGAGATATCGGGCTGAAATTTCTTCCAGGTGTAGTACACATGTTACAATTATGAATGGAATTTGGCGTCGTTCATATGACTACCATGAGCATGACGGCAGCGATCGATTTCTTGGATCTAATTTGCAATCACTCTTCCAAATATATCAGCCGGAATGTTGGCAATTTTGCCTTCGAAATTGTTCATGAGCTCCTCTAGCGTTGTTGGGTTGTTGGCATAAACCTTCGACTTAAGGTAACCTTATAGAAAAAATTCAACGGCGTCAAATTTTATGAGCGAGGTAGCCATACTAGACTATTTCTCAAGATTAAACGATTACCAAATTTTCCTTTCAATAAATCAATTGTTTGACTTATTGCACCATCATCACCATCAGTGGCTTGTTGCACCATCTTGTTGGAACCACATATCGCTTATATCAAGTCCATCCAATTATAGCCAAAAGTAGTTTTCCAACATGGCCCATGTGTAAATAAGTAACCACATTTTCATTGAGACAAAGCGGGACACAACGTTTGAACCCCCAAACCCCCCTCTGGCTACGCCCATGAAATGAAAAAGAATAAAGCAGTAAATCCGTCCACTTTTTTCCACATTTGCAGCCAACCAACATTTAACTTTTTCAACAGTAACGTAACTTTTTACAAATAACACCTCATCGAAAAGATCATTTTCACAAATATTATTTTTCGGAAAATGTTTACTAATATATTCAAAAGATTTTTCCACATATTCCTATAAAATCTCATCTTTTAATGTCACCCAATAAAAATCAGAATAAAGCGCCATTACACGGTTGGATTTTCTCACAGAACTCAGAAATTTTTATAATAACTGCTTGGAATATCTTGAAGAATGGACATTTCGAGGATATTATAAAATTTTCATTGATTGACATTAGAAAAGGAGATTTTATGGGAATATGTGGAAAAATATTATATTATATATTACAATACATTTAAAATAAGAAATGCAGATATTTTCTTAAAAGCGGGACATTTTAAAAAATCGGCGGGACGCAGGACGGGCATACAAAAAGCGGAATTGTCCTGCCAAAATCGGGCGTGTGGTCACTGTACCGATGTGGGTTTGTTGCTGTTTAATAACGTATATTCTGCTTATTAACAAAGCCATTCAGCAAAAAATGAACTTTATCGCTAAAGATAATTTTGGATGAAATTCAGGACTTTTGCAGAACAAAATCGGATAAGTTTCGGCGCTTCAAATTATCCAGAGGTTTATGTTCTTGGGTAAATTTGATCTTGTAAAGATGTAACTGGAGATCTTTACGCAAAATTGGCTATAATGTGGACTAAGAAATTCTCAATTCTTGTGAACGAGGAGTAATCGATATGTTTGGTTTATTTTGAATTAAAGCTCTTACGGCTGCAATATTTTCAGTACTTCGAGCGGTGCGTTGTCTCACTGGCATAGGAACTTTCAATAGTGAATATGTTGATTGAAATTTATTCACCATTGCACGCACAGCTTGTCCAGTGGGACGAATATTGCGAGCAAAAATTGGAATAAGCGCTCTTTTAGTTGCGAGTACCAACCGCGAGTACCAAAAATGTAAGCTATGACTAACGTTTTAACTTTGGCAGATCATAAAAAAGTTTGTAGGTTGTGATCCGTATACTAAAACAAAATTGTTATGTCCCTATTGAAAAACCCTTTATATCGTGGGTGTACTGCCAAAATTTACCAATTAAAAAATTGGCAAAAGTGAGATGATTTGCCCATGTCGTTTTATCTGTCAATATACGTAGTTAATTGTAACCCCCTAACATGGGCCAAAAATGACCAAGTCTAGTTACTCATTTTTGCTAATTTTTGACTAGATCAGTTTTAAAAATAAACAATGAGATACTAAGATAAACAATAATAAAGATAAACAAACTCTGAATCGAAAAATTCACTATATTTTTACCACTAATTTTTGTGAAAATATTATGTAACCTGTTATGGTTATATAAATTTACACACTTTAGACGACTCGAGTTTCGACTGTTGAAAGACATTTTCAAGTGACAGATAAATAAAGCTATTTTTCGATCAAAGAAAAATTTAATGAATAAAATAATAAATAATAATGGGTGGTTACATAATGCATTTCTCATTAAATTAGGAAAAAAACTTTTCTGGTTCACCTCTTGCTGCGACCCAAGAAATATGTTTTCGCGAACAAATATGTTTGGTGCACCCAGTGCCGGATTTCGGCCTAGGCCTACAACGCCCGGGCCTAGGGGCCCTGCCAGCCTAGGGGCGCCTGTGGCGGAATCTTTACATAAGCTCAAAAGCATGGCTTTTGTCCAAAATGGTGTGAAACAGAATATTGATGCCGACTTTTCTTGTTCAAGGCGTCAGTATGCAGATAAAACCATGTATCTATCGCTGTTACTTTTTAGCCGAATATTAAGCAATGGTGAAATACGACCTCGAACTTGGCTCATATTTTCGAAGAGCAAGGGTGCAGTGTTTTGCGCCCCTTGTAAAATGTTTGGCAAATTGGGGTCGCCAGCTAATGAAGGGTACAACGACTGGAAAAACGCAGTTCAAAGAATGAAGGAAGATGATAATTCGGAAGAACACAGGTCAGCACTTGCCACACTATAAGGTAGGAAGAATGCTGGCGGTAGAGTTGACAAGAGTCTTGTTCTACAAACGGAAGAGGAAACAAAATACTGGCATGAGGTTTTGATGTGCATTGTGGCTGTTGTGAAGTCATTTTCTGCACGCGGATTACCGTTTAGAGGTTCCCATGAGAGATTTGGATAAAAAAAATAGTGGGAACTATGTTGTGACCCTAGAACTTTTGGTTGAGTTCTTTGTTGGTTTGTTTGGCTTGGAGTTTTCTGGACTTACACTTAAAACGACACGGCAAAAAGGAAGTGTCACAACATCATATATCTTTCCTCAAAAATATGCGATGAAATGATCAATGTCATGGCAGAAAAGGTAATAAATACAATTGTGGCTGAGATAAAGCATGCCAAATATTTCTCTATCTCTGTAGACTCTACTCCGGACATTTCTCATGTAGATCAACTTTATTTCATAATAAGATATGTGTCTGAAGGCGGATGTCCTGTCGAACGATTTTTGAAATTCATTCCAAATTGTGGCCATAAAGCGGAAGACCTGGCTAAAGTCGTCCTAGAGACATTGAAAAATCACGACTTGGATATCTCCGATTGCCTGGGGCAGTCTTACAACAATGCTAGCAATATGTCGGGTGTATATTTTGGTCTTCAAGCGAGAATAAAACAAGTAAACCCTCTGATTTTGACCCTCTGAAATTTCGTTCCCTATTCGGCTCACTCACTGAATCTTGTTGGATCCTGTGCGGCCGAGTCTTGTCAAGCTGCTGTATCTTTCCTCGGTATTTTGCAGTCATTGTATTTTTTTTTCGGAATCAACACACAGATGGGAAATTTTTCTGTCGAAACTGAAGTTAAATTCGACTGTCGTGAAGAGTTTTTCTCAGACAAAATGGTCTGCTCGAGCTGACGCCTGCCGAAGTCTATGTTGCTCCTGGGATGAGATCATGGCAGCTCTCCAGATAATTTCCAATGATGCAAATGAAAAACCATCTACGCGCTCTGAGGCTTCAGGTCTCCTGAATTCATTAGACTCGATGGAAACTTGCTTTTTGTCTAAAGTGATATAAAGTAAATGTACTAATAAATATATAATATAAGATTTGTACTTTTATTATTTTATAGTAATATAATAATATGTGGGATTCTATATAGAGGAGTAACAACCTCGTAAAAAAACCTGGGTCCATCTGGCTCCGGATGGTAGCACCGGCCCCTGCCTAGGGTTACTAGGTGAAAAATGGTCAACGGTCTTGCCAGCGGAAGAGGACTCTTAAATTCCCAACGCTGGATGGAGCGGAAGAGCCGGGTGGTTACACCAATAAAAATCCGCTTTGTGTCTGTCTTAGATTAAGCGACAAAGTGGTCAGCGTCTGTTCACCAGTGGTGCGGCAGTCAGAACATCTTCTTGATCTCAACAATCAAGTCGTAACCTTGTGATCTTCTTCGTGTTGATCACCTCATCTTTAACTTCAACTTGAAACAAACATGATGATAACAGAAGGTACAATTCCACTACCCCGGGCATCAGTCAATAGACTGATTACTCCTGGTCATCGGATTCCGGGGGACCAGGAGCGTCACGTTGAGAAGGATCGGAGCTTCTCGAATCTTCTACGCGCGAAGCGTAAGTACTTTATTGGCACGCTCAACTCGAACACTCTTCTAAAAGTTGGTAAAATTAAAAAGCTTGTAAACACAATGGACAAATTTAATATCAAAATCCTTGCAATTCAAGAAACTCGTTTTCTTGATGAATACTACTTTGACACGGATGATTATCGAATATACAAAGGGAAACCCTCTATAAAAGTTAGGACGGGCCCCAGGCAATTTGGTACAGCGTTTGCCATCCACAAATCAATTGTAGACTGACTCATTGACTTTACGTCTACATCGGAACGCATCTCCACTCTATCACTGAAATCGGCGAACAAAGCGTATACTCTCATCAACGCACACGCTTCCACAAACGACTGTAATAAGAAAGATCCTAAAACATCGGATACCTTCTGGGAACAGTTAGAAGAGGTCACCAACCAAATTCCACCGCACCACGTCAAGATTCTGTTAGGCGATTTTAACGCCCAGTTGGGTATAGAGAAACAATTTAGGAAAACAACAGCACATAAAAGAACAAATAAAAATGGTGAAAGACTAATAACTTTTTGTGAAAATTTCCAACTTGAAATCATGTCAACACAATTTAGAAAACCCAGACAAAAGCTTTGCACTTGGAGGGCACCCAACATCAATATGGGTGAATTTCAAATCGACCATGTTGCCATCTCTCATACAAACCAAAAGGAGGTCCTTAATGTAAAAACAAGGAAAGGTTTCTTCGATTCTGATCACTACTTGTTACAAATTAAAATTAAACTCCAGCCCAACAGGAGAAGACCACGACAACCACGAATTTTTAAAAACGACAAAGCCCCTGGGGAAGATGGAATTATTGCCGAGTTATGGAAACTGGCTGACGACAAACTCATTCGCAGAATACACAATATAATATGTGATATTTGGGTGACCGAACAAATCCCTCCAGAATGGAAATGTGCACTTATACACCAGCTTCATAAAAAAGTTGATAAAATGGACCCGCACAATTATAGACGCATTTCACTTCTACCACTAACGTACAAAATTCTTTCGAAAGCTCTTTTGAATAGACTTGAACCTCAAGTAGATCCATAGATAGGAGAATATCAGGCAGGTTTCCGTAAGGGGCGCTCATGCACGGAACAAATTTGTAATCTGAAGACAATCTTGCAAATACGATCTTGTAGAAACACCGTGGAAACCTTTGTTGATTTCAAAAAAGCCTACGACTCCGTCGACAGACCAACTCTGTTCAGCATTCTGGAGGAATTCAAAGTTGATAGGAAAACCAGGGCATTAATTCAACAAATTCTCATTAATACTACATCAAGGGTTAAGTTTGGTGGAGCAATTTCTCAACCTTTTGAAATACATACGGGTGTTCGACAGGGAGATGGACTTTCACCCATCCTTTTTAATATGGTCCTGGAAAAAATAATCAGAACTTGGGCAAAAAAAAGATATAGAGGGAATACACATTAGTAAGAGAAGAGATTATAGAGCTAATATCAAATGTTTGGAGTTTGCTGATGATCTTGCAATATTATCGAATACCAGAGAAGCAGCAAAGCATGCACTGGAAAAATTACACGAAATTTCACAAAAGGCTGGTCTCCTGATATGACAAAAACACAGTATATAGAACGATCCCCGTCCGACAATCTACCCATCAAGACACGATATGGTTCTGTATCCAGAGTTTCCCAGTTTAAATACTTAGGAGAAATCATCCAACCGTCCGGCGTAAATATAATAGCAAATCAAGAATGAGTAAAAAAATTACAGAGAGCCTACCGACTTACTTGGAATCATTATAACAAAAAATCAATATCTGTTAATGCAAAACTACAACACTACAAAACAGTCGTTCTTCCTGAAGCACTTTATGCCGCAGAAACAACACTAATTCATGGTTACTAAAAAATCAAAGAAATAGAGAAACAAGAACGTAAAATTCTCCGAAAAATTTTTGGGCCGGTGAATAAGGAGGGGATATGGATTAAGAGACCATCGTCAGAAATGTATAAAACCATAGAACCTATCACTGACACTTTCAGAAAGAGACGAGCTAATTTTTTTGGTCACATATACAGAATGGACCAGAACAGAATTACGAAACAAATTTTCAAAATTACCTTCAACAGTAAAAATAGGTCCAAATGGATACAGGAAACTGAAGAAGACCGCAAGCAGCTAAACATCACGATACACGACATGAATGATCGGGTTAAATTTAGAAACACCAGAATGCACCATAAATTTGATAAAGAACTGCCCCCAAAGATACCAGGAAAAAAGTGGACGGACGAACGGAAGAAAGAACATAGTGCACGAATGAAGAGGATTTGGGAAGAACGTCGCCGCATGACTGAGTTGTCATGATTTTTGTTCAAGTTTACACGCTCTCTTTAAAGGGAATTTACGATAGTAATAATAAATAAGATTTTTACACATATTATACATTTTTTAATATCCTTGAATTGAACTGTCCATTCTTCAAGATATTCCAAGCAGTTATAAAAAATTCTGACTTCTTTCAGAAAATCCGTTCGATTAATGGATTTTATGGGAATATTTGGAAAAATCTTTTGAATAAGTATATTAGTAACTATTTTTCGAAAAATAATATTTGCGAAAATGACCCTTTTGATGAGGTGTTATTGGTAAAAAGATACGTTACTGATTAAAAAATTAAATGTTGGTTGTCTGCAAATGTGGAAACAGACAAAAAAAGGACGGAGTTATTGCTTCATCTTAAACAGAATGATATTCCTTATCAAAATATTTTGAAAATTGTAGAATTTTAACAAATGCAGCAACAGAAAGTGTTTTTCTAGTATCAATAAAATATGGACAACTGAAAAAACGCAGTTGAACATTAAAATCTATATTAAGCGTAAAAAATAATTTGACCAATTCATTTGAGAAATTTCACATTTCAATAAATGATCCGAATCTTTTGCAAAATATTAACTCGGATAAAAAACATGACGTGCCAGAAAATCTTTTTTTTTAATAAAAAATTTTAATTAACTAAAAATAATAGTTCAAATTAATAGTTTCCAATAATTAATAATAAATATATTTTTGTATATTTACAGACCAGTATATGTATGTATACAATGAAATTTTTTTTTAATTACGGGTCTGCTTTCATAACTAAATTATAATTCTTATTTCATTCCATTTGTTCCGCTTTGCCTCAATGAAAATGTGGTCACTTTATTTTTGTCACTTCCATGGACTGGTTTCTTGGAAAGGTTCAACAAAGGAAGCAAATCTCTCCAATCTATTAACATCGACCTGGGTACGATCGTTGAACTGTATCATTGGAAACACCTTTGATCATTACGAGTCGAAAGTTATTGAAAAATTCGGTGAAAATAGCTTTGAATATGACATGCAGAGGTAACGTAAGCATAAAGTCCAGTTCGACGAAGTAAAAGGAAACGAGACCGAACTCTCTGGCAGGGACAGATTCAGAGTTACCATTTTTATCGTCATTATGGATAGAGTAATTTCAGAACTACAAAGACGCGGATCTGCTTATGATGAGTTAAGTAAAAAGTTTGACTTTCTGATGAAACTACATCGTTTGGAATCTGAAGACATCCGTGAAGGAGCCAGAAACCTTATAACTTTTTATCCCGGGGATTTGGATAGGACTTTGGAAAACGAGTGTCGAGTGTTGCACCTGCAAGCTCATTTGTCATCGAATGATGAAGTTATGGAGTTATCGTCACTGAAGGTATACAAATACTTATCGGTAAAAGGTTTTTTGGACATTTATTGGAATTACGCTACGAATGCTGTTGTGTACACCAGCGTCCGGAGCCGTGCTTAGACCGGGGCGAGCGGGGCCCTGGCCCCAGGCCCCGCAGCCTTATGCGAACCGGCAGGCACGAATGTTAGCCTGCACCAAACATTTTTTTTGGCTCGAATCAAAGAACACGTGGCTAAACAAAGGTTTCACTAGAGTTGCGCAGTATTAAAAAACACTGGCTGCACACGCGAAGTTAGTGTTAGTGGTGAGTGGTAGTGTCCACTGTTCAGTGTCTATGAAAACATAGATTATCTCATTGCTCATATTAACTCATGCTCCTAAACAAATAAACTGTCAATTTCTCACACGTAGGGTGAGGTGGGGTACAATGATACAAGGGACACCTAGATACACAAGGATTATTTAATAATCTATTGAATGTTTTCAAGTGACGACATCTCTAAAACGGTCCTATAAATGTTTGAACACATCCATTGCGATAGCGCAGACAGCCAATCAGTCGATGGCATTTTACAAGTCATAACGTGTTTCGAGTGTGGCCAACTAAAAAATACTTTAAATGTAAAGCTGTTTCCAAGATCTTCTTTGCCATCTTGTTAAGATCTATATATACCAAGGGTAAGTTAGGGCATCAAGTATTAAGGATTTAGTGCATTTTTTGAAATAAATAAGTTAGTTTCATCAGTATAATTTGCATTTTGAAAAAAAATGTTTGGGGCACTTAGATACAACAAAGTACGGGGCACAATGATACGTACCATTGCGCCCCGTACTCATATCAAAGTCCTCCGATAAAATTTTCACAATATAAATTTGTTCTTAATTAATATAAAATATGTTAAAATTATATATTCTTGTTGCCATCAGAAAATGATGATCAGAAAATAAACGCGCCGGGAAAGATTGGACAGCAGGATTTAGAAAGAGAAATCAGGAGCTCAACCTAAGGCCTGAAAACACAAGCGCCGCAAGAAGTTTTGCATTTAACTGCGATTTTGCCACTGCGGTCGTACAGCGACTGAATTTTTTGATAATTTTGAGCTGAAAAGACACATTGGCAAGAAGGACAAATTGTGTCAGCTGAACGCGGAGAACTTGTAACTTTTTGTGGAATAGCAACAGCAACATGTGGTGCTCTTCCTCCTGTTTATGTTTTTCCTCGTGACCGGTTCAAAGACCCATTTTTAAATGGGGCTCCCCAAGGCAGTCTTGGTTTGGCAAACAGGAGCGGGTGCGTGATACCTGTGCACTAAAGATAACCCAATTCTTATTATTTATGACAACCACGAATCACATATTTCTACTGCCCTGGGACCCGCACTTGCTAAAGACGGCCCTACCAGCGTCAAACTGCTCAGCAGCACGGTCGTTTTCAGCGCTAAAGAGAGTAAAGAATTACTTAATATCTAACATAGGAGAGAAAAGGCTCAATTCACTATCTGTAATGTCAGAAATAATGCAGTCAAATGACTATGATGACGTCATTCGTTTTTTGCACAGAAGAAAGTTCGTCGTATGATTCTATAAATTTTATAGAATAACGTAACTATAGTAACATAGACTCTATTATTCTGATGTTTATCAGTCATTAAAGTCGATTAAAAATAATATGTTCTGTACTAGTGCATTTAATTTACTAAATTTCCAAAATAGCTTCGCGATGATGAGGTGGGGGGCCCAAATGTAAAAAGTGCCTAGGGGCCCAGGGTCTCTAAGTCCGGGCCTGCAAAAAACCCATAAAAAACTATCTAAAACCCAAAAAACAATGTAATAAATAGAAATATTGAAATTCTCTGAAGCGAAATTCATAAATAAATTCGCATTTTAACAATATATTAACATTAATTAACTAATAGGTTTGTTACAATATGCATTATGGAGCTATGAATCCTGTTTGATTTGATTACAGTTTCGCCAACACCACATAAAATGACACCAACGTCTATGAATCTTCCGCCAAAAATAAAAAAGTAATAAATTAGCTTTACATAAAGCAAACACAAAGATAAATTAAAACATTAAAAGAGAAAAAAAAATAAAATTTGAAAAATAAATTTTTTTATTTTACTTTGAACGTAAATAAAACCAGTAAAAATCCAATTATTATTAAATTTACAACAAACATTTATTTAAACAAAATTTTAACAAAACATTACAAAATTTTATTTACAGTAAAAGTATTTATAAATTTTCTAAATTATAAATTTCTATATTAAGTTAAATATAGAAATTTATTTAAATTTAATTTTTTTAAATTCAATTAAGAACCTAGTTGCATTTTAGTCGCTACGAATCTGGTTTCCACCAGATGTTGGAGAGTACGCAATTTTATCACTAAGCTACGAATATTGCATAGCCGCAACCAACATCAATTAACGAAAAAACGATTTTTTCGTTATAAATCCAGTGTTTTTTCAAGCAGTTATTATTTAACAATTTTTTTGTTATGTATTGTTGATTAATGAGGTTTTTAACGTTGTTCAAGAATTTGTGTTTGTTAAATCAGTTTGTGATTTTTTATAGTGCGCTACTGAGTATTGTGAAATATTGGTAACAGTGTCTAGTGGTTGCGCAGTGGAGGTTTGCGCACAGCGTTGCTACATATTGTATCCTTCGTAGCTAATAGCATATAGTCGTTCTTAAAATTTTGAAGTTTGTTCCATAAAGAGTGGCATTAATTTAAATTACAGAGAAAATGAAAGTTTTACACCGACAACCAATCTATTCAAAACCTTCCAATATCGACTAGTTTTCGAAATCCGCGTCGATTTTCATTAATAATCCTAGTTAATGCAAACTCGAGCAAAATAACGACTTGCATTTTTAATAGAACAGATGCTTTTATTCGTATTTTCTTGATTTCGTTTTTAAGTGTGATAATTGATCTATGTGAGTCTGTAAGGGATGATGAGTGCAAATGCTGATGAAGAAAAACACGAGGCAGGCAAGAGTTACCCACTGGATCTGGCTTCCAAGCTGACTGCTGTGAAAACTGTTGATGGCAAAGCTATTTTACCCAGTCAATCTCTCAGGGGGATGAGAGTGATTACACCTTCCAGCACGGGAACTGCCTCTGCCGGTCCAACCATCATTACTACTAACATTGTGCCACAAGGAGCCGTCATCAAACAAGGTTAGACATCTCCCTTTAACAATTATTTACCATACGATAAATAGCTAATAATTCAACTACCTAAACTGGTTATCTCACAACATATTTCTTATAATGTGTTATCCACTTTTTTTTCCTCAACATCACTTAAACTCACAGCTAAGTTTCTACCTTAGATTAAATAAATGAATACATTCTATTTATAACTTCATCCAGATTGCTCTTGGAATTATTTAAATCAAGACATAATTTATCAAATTAACTTTTGCACCTCACTCTATATTATAAATCTCTTCACTATTAAAACCTGTCATCATAAATAGTTTATTCAAGCTAATTTAAACTCATTAAATGATTTACTTTAACATCTTTCTGTGTTGGTTTTGATATTGTAACAAGCTTTGAAATAGATTTAATTAACTTAGATAACAAATAATATACCAATTTCTTTAAAAAAAAAATCTTATAAATTTCAAAATGAATCAGGAATTATAAGCAAATTATAAAAAAGCAAAATCAATATGTGGTTTTGCAATATACACCTTGCACATTAGATTTGCATGTTGATTGCATGTATGCATGCACCAAATCAATGTTATATTTTCTGCTCCTTGCAGAATTTTCTCACGATAAACAATTTAGTTCTCTGGAAGAGGTGAACATGCCTTGATGAGTTTTTCACACACAAAACTTGATAATATGGAGACAATCTTGACATTGTGTAAAAGAACTTTGACATTATTTAAACAAAACTTGACAATGTAAACAAAATTAAAAATTGTGCTTGAAACAACTTGCTTGATAAAATTTGATATTACTGACAATATGAAAACAAAAGTTTCATTAAATTTATTTCATAAACTACATACACTCATTCCTGTAATTTAGAATAATGTGAATAAACTCTTGGAATCCACTCCTGCCCTGAATCTGATAAGGCAGGTCGTTGGTAAAGTGTAGCAATAGCCCACGTTGGGTGGCATTTTCAGAAATTAAACTAGCACATGCGCAATAAACCTTTACATCAGTGGTAACAAAAGAGTCAAATTTTTTGTCTCTTGGTCCTTGCCACATTGTTCTATATTGGATCGAGAATTCGCACTGGCGCGTGTATGTTGTCTTAATTTATCTGTCTACTTCGCGGCGGGCAACCTAATCTAATCGGGGTTAAAACCAACGGTCCTTGCACATTATTTGTCACATTATTTGTGTTGTAGGCTTCCATCTTCGTACTGATCTCAATTAGTTAAAAATCTCAACGGTCGTTTTGAAGTTTCGGGTGGTCTTGAAAATCATGCGCATTGTCCGGTTATAGTCGTCCTTCTTACGACATTTTTTCAGCCACTGGTTTGTTTACATTTTTACTGTCAAAAAATGTTTGACGCGCTGTAGTCTAACGTGGGCTATGAGTGATCCGGTGGTAAAGTCAAGGAATAGCCCACGTTGGGTGGCAGTTCCAGAAATTAAACTTACACATGCGCAATAAACCTTTACAACAGTGGTAACAAAGGAGTCAAAATTGTTGTCTCATAATAAGAGTTACGCATGCGTACTTAAATTGGAATTAAATTTTAAAATTGCTTTTAAGAAAGTTGACAAAGCATAATAAAATTATATTCTGTGCAAGAATGTGGTATTAATGAATTTTAACTTTTGTTTTGACAATTATATATAGAGGTAAAATAGTGCTCCCGCCACTATGCGTCTTTATTAGTGCGTTTTTATTAGTTACAATTTCGGCTTCTTAGGCCTTCTTCAGAAGATTATGAGTAGGGAAAGATGATGCGTTCTAAAACCACCTCCCCCTCTGACCTCGACCTTGGAACATCCTGTTTCGACTCGGTTTCCGGTTTCGACTTCCTGTTTCCGGTTTCGACTTCCGGCCGCCATTTTCGGAACTTCCAGATGCGCGGGAAAATTAAAAAAATAGACACGAGGCGGGGAAATTCAAAATTAGATCCTGTTGAGACAAATGAGGTGTGAAGTTGGTTGCATACATCAACGGGACTAAATACATGAGACTAGACAGACGAGGCTAGAGCCATGGGACTAAATACATGAGACTAGATAGACGGGGCTAAATACATGAGACTAGATACATGAAACTAGATACATGGAGCCAGACAGACGAAGCTAAATACATGAGACTAGACAGACGGGGCTAAATACATGAGACTAGATAGACGGGGCTAGATACATCAACGGGACTAAATACATGAGACTAGACAGACTAGACTAAACCATTTTAAACCATTTGATGAGAAAAATCAAATCTTATGTCAGAACGGCTCTTCCATGTGCCTTAAGCGAGATACCGCCCGACCGCCTACCCCACAGTTGATGACGTCATCCGCCGCGGCAGATATTGCTAAACTAATTACCTCGATGCTGATTGGCTGATTAACGAATAAATAATTACAGTTGATCTTTTCCCTCAATTTATATGTAATGGACAAGACTGGACAGACAAGACTAGACAGACAAGACTAGTTAGATGAAGCTAGACAGATGGGGGCTAAATATATGAGATTAGACAGACCAAGCTAAATACATGAAACTAGATTAGACTGAACTAAAATATATAAGGGATTGTTTAATTTAAATAAAATATATTTTCGATTGTTTTTCTTATAATTGTTTCAGGTTTAATCTCATTGGGTTAGTTGGGTTAGCATTGGGTTAGGTTAACATTAGGTTAGGTTACGGGATGTTAGGAATGAAGTGCACTTCATTCCCAACCTCCCGTAACCTAACCTAATGCTAACCTAACCCAATGCTAACCCAACTAACCCAATGAGATTAAAGCTGAAAGAATGAAAAGTGGACGGAAAGTGGATGGGGTGGACGGAAAGTGGACGGAGTTTAGCGTGGGGTTACATAGACCTCACACCCTGTTTAGCGTGGGGTTACATAGACCTCACACCCTGTTTAGCGTGGGGTTACATAGACCTCACACCCTGTTTAGCGTGGGGTCACATAGACCTCACACCCTGCTTAGCGTGGGGTCACATAGACCTCACACCCTGTTTGGCGTGGGGTCACATAGACCTCACACCCTATTTGGCGTGATGAAAAGTGTATACAAGTAGATGCAAAGTGGATGCA
This sequence comes from Phosphuga atrata, assembly GCA_944588485.1. Taxonomy (NCBI): domain Eukaryota; kingdom Metazoa; phylum Arthropoda; class Insecta; order Coleoptera; family Silphidae; genus Phosphuga; species Phosphuga atrata. The sequence goes on from OX155901.1 coordinate 7,349,385, forward strand.
AGTAAATGAAAAGTGGATGCAAGTAGATGAAAAGTGGATGCCAGAAAATTGAACTCTTTGGTATTTATATAAATGAAAAACATTAATACGATCTGGTTCACAGACAAGTATAAGAAATTTCGCTTACTCATAGGAAATTATTCGGATAAATATAAGGTCTGTATAGTCTTGTCCGATCTTGTTCGACCTTGTTCGGTATTGTCCGATCTTGTCCGGCCTAAAACCAATAATCTAATTTGAATCAATCCGTTATATGTTTGCAATCAATTATGTATGCATATAGGATTGTCCGTTACCCACCCGCAACTCATTTTTAATTTTCTCCGCTTGTCTGTCTGTCTAATCTAGTCTAGCCCCTCTATTCTTGCCTGGTGTTATGACTGACAAACATCCGGTTGCGTCTAATCAAGAAGCCGTAAATCAAAATAAAACGTAGATAACAAAATGAAAGTAATTATATAAACATTATTAACAATTATAAGAAAAGCAATCGAAAATATATTTTATTTAAATTAAACATTCCCTTATATATTTTAGTTCAGTCTAATCTAGTTTCATGTATTTAGCTTGGTCTGTCTAATCTCATGTATTTAGCCCCCATCTGTCTAGTTTCATCTAACTAGTCTCGTCTAGTCTTGTCTGTCTAGTCTTGTCTGTCCAGTCTTGTCCATTACATATAAATTGAGGGAAAAGGTCAACTGTAATTATTTATTCGTTAATCAGCCAATCAGCATCGAGGTAATTAGTTTAGCAATATCTGCCGCGGCGGATGACGTCATCAACTGTGGGGTAGGCGGTCGGGCGGTATCTCGCTTAAGGCACATGCTAGAGCCGTTCTGACACCAGATTTGATTTTTCTCATCAAATGGTTTAGTCTAGTCTGTCTAGTCTCATGTATTTAGTCCCGTTGATGTATCTAGCCCCGTCTATCTAGTCTCATGTATTTAGCCCCGTCTGTCTAGTCTCATGTATTTAGCTTCGTCTATCTGGCTCCATGTATCTAGTTTCATGTATCTAGTCCCATGTATTTAGCCCCGTCTATCTAGTCTCATGTATTTAGTCCCATGGCTCTAGCCTCGTCTGTCTAGTCTCATGTATTTAGTCCCGTTGATGTATGCAACCAACTTCACACCTCATTTGTCTCAACAGGATCTAATTTTGAATTTCCCCGCTTCGCGTCTATTTTTTTAATTTTCCCGCGCATCTGGAAGTTTCGAAAATGGCGGCTGGAAGTCGAAACCGGAAACAGGAAGTCGAAACCGAAAACCGGAAGTCGAAACCGGATGTTCCATGGTCAAGGTCAGAGGGGGAGGTGGTTTAAGAACGCATCATCTTTCCCTACTATTATGTATAATACAAATATGTTACATGTTTATATATACACCTTTTTTATCATCTGTGAGGGAGACGGGATTCCTAATCGGGATCCTAATTAGGATTTGGCAGACGTTGGAATGGATTAAATCTACCCGGTCGTTTACGATGTTTGCGCCTTTCATAATGAAAGGTAGACGTTGGAATGGATTAAATCTACCCGGTCGTTTACGATGTTTGCGCCTTTCATAATGAAAGGCCTATGAAACATCAAGGCGCAAACATCGCAAACGACCGGGTAGATTTAATCCATTCCAACGTCTGCCAAATCCTAATTAGGAATTTGCTAAAAATCTGCCTCACAGATGATAAAAAATTCTTAAGAAGGCCTAAGAAGCCGAAATCGATAAAGTGTTAAATAAATCAATTTGTGAAACTTATACCTAGTGTCTACTATTAATTATTGTTTTATAATGTTCACCTAGTACCTACAGCTGAATCTTTAAATTTTATTGTTCGTTGTTTTTGAATGTTTTTTTGAATCAAGTAAATTTGTTGAAATGCTAATAAATATTTTTAATCATTGGAGAAATGTTGATTTGGGTGGAATTGTTTCCAACAGAATCAACTGTTCTGGTAATATACAGAAATATATGTTCCTATATGAAATTTATTATAATTTTCATTAAATTTATATAACAAATACAGAAAATGAATGAATGAACGAACAAAATATTTTACGTTCAGCGTTAGCATTACCTAGGGTAAACCACGTGGAGGTGCTGATACGATTTTTTACCCCTGGATAAATCGTATTTTATACAATATTATTTTGTATTTACCATAAATAAGAATGCTACTGTCAACTTTAAAATTAAGTAATATAATATTGTAATTACGTTTGATCCACCTTAAAAAAGGAAACCATAACATATATAAACTATAACAAATAAAAATAACAATACATAGAATAAAAATTAAAATAAAAAATATAAATACTATATCAATCAATCAATAAATTTATTTCATTAAATATAAGCACATGTGAAAATACAGCAGCTAAATGAAATATGTCTAGAAGAAATAATAATAATATATACAATAGAAAATATAATATAATACACACAAAGATATTCTGAATTAAACATTTTGTTTTCTGGGGAGATTTACTGCAGCCCAATACTCATCTATATTATAAGGTTCAATGTTCATAATAAACTGGTAGTTTGTTTTTCACTTGATTTAAATTAATTTGCTTGAACTCAGTTGGTAATTTGTTATATAATTTTATTAGGCTATATGGTATATTCTTCTCCGTTAGTGTAAGCCTATGCAGAGGAAAATCGTACATATCTTTAATATATCTAATATTCCTCTCCGTTGTTTTTTCAAAATTCCTCAGCAGATTTTGGTTTTTTAATAAAAACAGTAAACTTTCGAACACGTATGTACCCGTAGTGGTTAATAAAATAAAATCTTCCCCTGCAGGACTCTCTAAATTTAAGGTTTATACGGAGAGCCTGTTTTTGAATTATGAAAATATGTTGGATTTGTAGTCCATTACCCCAAAAAGAGATTCCATAACGAAGGTGGCTATAGAAAATTGAAAAATAGACGAGTCTTAACGTCTCGAAGTCTGCATAGGGTTTTAGTATCCTCATCGCATATACTGCTTTGTTTAGCTTAGTTCTTAGTTGTGCTATGTGTGCCGACCATTCGAATGTATCGTCAATGAAGATACCCAAAAATCTTACAGCTTCTTTACTTTCCAAAATATCTTCTCCTATTTTGCATTCTTTTGGATATTTTATTGTACTTCGTTTTGTCTTGAATGTTATTGCGTTTGTCTTTGTTTTATTTACGATTAGTTTATTTGTCACAAACCATTGCTCCAGGGCCTGCATCATAAAATTTGTATTATGGCAGATCTCTTCGACATCCTTACTTATTAACAACAAGCTGGTATCGTCTGCATACTGAGTTATTTTATGTTTCGTGTTCTTGGTGCTATAAGGTAGGTCGTTTATGTATAACGTAAACAGTAGTGGTCCTATTACGCTTCCCTGTGGTATCCCAATATTAATTATTCTAGTTTTTGATTTTGCATACCCTTGCATGGCTTTTATTCGTGTCAATTGCTAACGGTTACTAAGGAACGATGCTATCCAGTTTAAAGCCACTCCTCGTATTCCATATTTTTCTAGTTTCTTTAAGAGTATTACATGATCTACTAGATCATAGGCTTTTGTTAGATCTAGTAGAATTCCAGTGGGGATTCAATTTTTTTCCATGTTTTCTAAAATGTTTTGGATAAGACAGAAACATGCCGTGTCCGTATTTCTTCCTTTAGTGAAACCGTGTTGTGTCATACTTAAACAGTTATATTTCTCTAAAAAATTTGTTATCCTACATTCTATTAGTTTCTCAAAGAGCTTTGAGAAATTTGACAATAAACTAATTGGTCTGTAGTTATCAACACTGCTTTTATCTCCGGGTTTGTATATTGGTGTTATTATTGAAAGTTTTAGCATATCTGGGAAAATAGCATATTGAATCGACTTATTAAATATGTGTACCAACGGATGCGATATATGTGCGATCACTTGTTTTAAAATTGTAATTGGCACTTCATCATAGCCGGAACTTTTCTTATTTTTAAAAGATTTGACTGTAGCACTCATTTCTTCTATCGAAACTGGATAAAAGAAAATCGAATTTGCGTTTACATCTATGTAATCGGCGAACTTTTTTTTTGGAATTTCTGTCAACAGTTATCAGTCCCGCAGAGTGGTGAGCTGTCCACACATCAGTCGAGTCAGCCTTAGGATCAAATGGTCTTCCACTCAATAGTGCTGCTGTACGTATTGTTGGTCTTCGTGATTTTAGTCCCTATGGTTGAGCTAGTGTCTGAAAGTCTTGATGAACAGGAAGCAGAGCATTCTTGCGAATTTTTCCAGTTTCACGGGTAAGAGCGGCTGAACGGCGAAGGTGGGGAGCGCTATGTTACTTAGAACCGGATTATGCGCATCGTGTTGTTTAATTGGACTCTACTGACGTGAGCGCTATTCATCCACACAGGTGCACAGTATTCGGCCACCGAGTAGACTAAGCCAAGCGCCGCTGTTCGGAGTGGAGAAGCACACGCGCCCCAGGAAGAGCCGCAGAGCTTCTGAATAATGTTATTTCGCGTTTTTTAGCTTTCCAGCGGTTTTCTTCATATGCATTTTATATGTTAGTGAGCTGTGCTGATGAGATACCAACAAAGAATCAAGGAATGTATGACAGAGCTAGAGACGGTTGAAACCAATATAACAGTAGAACTGAGGTGGGAAACAATAAGAGAAGGTATCACAAAAACAGCAGAAACAGAAGTTGGGTATAGAACGAAAAAATCCAAGGTAGCATGGTGGGATGAGGAATGCAGAAAAGCAGTAGAGAAAAGAAATGAATCCAGAAGAAAACTTATCCAAAGGCCAACAAGAAATTGAAGAGAAGAATACGAGGAACTAAGATGGTGTTCCTCCAAGAAATTGATGAGAAGAAAGAAGAAAGCACTGCTGGATTCCCAAATACAAGAACTGGAAGAATCACATAGAAGGAAAGAAGTGAAGAGGACATAATATATTATGAAACACCAGACAAGATTTTAACCCAAGACCATCTATTCCCAAAACAAAGAAGGAAAATGCATAGTAGAAACAAAAGAAGTTATGGAAATATGGCGTCAACATTTTGCGAACCTATTGAATCAAACAGAGAGAAAATGACAACTACGAAAAGGAAGAAAGATTAACGGCACAACCTCTAATAACAGACCCCACTTACGAAGAAGTCGTTAAAACCATACGAGAGCTAAACAACGACAAGGCAACTGGTATAGATAATATCCCGGCAGAATTAATAAGGAACGGAGGAGAAACACTAGCCAAACAAATACACAAACTGATCACCGAGATATGGAAAGAAGAAAGAATCCCTGAAGAATGGAACACGGCGATCATATGCCCCCGGACGACATGGCGTACGATACGCCACGTATCGTATATGTATATCCAAAACTTAATAAAATCATTATAAAAATTTGATGTTGTATAATAAAAAACTTACGGTTTCAAACAACAAACAGTACAGCAAATAATAAATTCAGAAATATAGCTTATATCGTTAAATGTATGTGTTGTTAATCGTGTGCGTGTGAGATGAGAGATGGCGCGTAAACAACGAAAAACGAAAAATCAGAAACGAAAGACGAAATTCAGTGACTAACTTCACTATGCATTGAAGAGGTATAAATACGAATTTATTATTCTTGTTCTTATTCTGTTCTACTAATTGAAATAACTAATATAAATAAAAAGTTAGATATTTTATACAAATACCGAAATACCGGTATTTTTCTGGTAGTACCGATTTTCTAATACCGGAAAAAAAAGACTAAATTCCCGGTTTTCGGGATCCCGGGATTCCGGTATTGAAAGCCCTAGCTTTGAGTTACGCCGTTCACAATTGTCGTCCTCTTTGTAGCCCAATTTTTTTAGGTTGCTGTCACATCGTGCGACATCCGTTCTTAGCCTGTTAGCGTCCTCCATGTGAGGAAAGGTAGATGGTGTCCAGGGGCCAGCTCTTCATTTGTCTCGATCCGTGTGCGGATGGCAGCCACTTGCGATAGGTTTGTTCGGTGTGCTTCAGGCGTAATCTCCAGGGGTGTTGTCGACCGCATAAAGCTCTTCCGAGACTTAAGTCTATGCAGCATTTGGTGCGCATATAAGGGATGCCTCTGGTCGGTTTCTTGTTTTTTTCGCTCAGCCCCCGCGGCAACACACCTCCTGATTGTAGGTGGGGCAATACCAACTATTAGGTAGATTTCCTCCACCGGGTTCGGTTTCAGGCAGCCAGATACCATGCGCACCGTCTCGTTCAGTGCCACGTCAACGCGCTTGGTATGAGCGGAATTGAACCATACCGGCGCAGCATATTCCGCGGTAGAAAAGCATAAAGAGCCGAAGTCCGGAGTGTATCTGGTTGTGCTCCCCATTTTGTGTTTGTTAGTTTTCGTATGATTGCGCATACTTTCCCTTTGATCTATTGACAGTGATTTTGAAATCTCAAGAGTTCGATCCAGGCGTGTGCCTAGGTATTTCGGTGTGTTGTTATGCTCCAACTCTTGGCCCTGCCAGGCCACCCTTAACTTCGTGTATGCTTCCTTGTTGCGCATACCAGTGTCTTAGTGGGATTAGCTTTGAGGTGGTTATTTTTATAGTAGGCTGCTAGATCCTGTGAGTTAATTTATCCTCTATGTCGTTGAAAGTTCTACCTTGAGCTGCTATAGCCGTATCATCGGCATATATGAAACGCTTTGTCTCTCCATTTGTTGGTTGATTATTGGTGTAGATATTACAGAGGATTGGCGCCAGGACGCTGTCCAGGGGTAGGACGTTTCTCTCTACCAACTATTACTGGACTGTAGTGTTACAAAAACTGTACAGAACTGTAGCATACACGCTCTGTCAGCGTAATGGTTATTTATCCAAGTAGCGGTTGTGGTTGGATCTTGGTCTTCACTTACATATGTGAGATGAGGCTTTTTTATATTAACTATTTGTCTGATGACATTCCATATTACTTTTTGCGGATTTTCTGCCATATCGACTTGGTTTTTATACTGGGCCCTTTTCGCTTATACTGGGCCCTTTTAACGCTCCCTTATATCTCCTTCGCAAGTTGTTATATATCCTCTTATAATTATGATCAACCTTTGAGATAGTTTGAAATAACTTAAGGTTTTTCTCAATTTCTATCAATCGAGGATTAGATAGGATTCGTTGTTTCTTTTGTTTTAATTTGATTCTTCTGCAAGGGATACATTCGTGAAAGTAAAAGAGGAAAATATCCATAAATTCCTTCCACTGCCTGTTCACATCGCTTTCTTCAATACTGAAAATGTTGCTCCATGTCTCCTTCTCCAAGTAATTATTGAATTCGTACGCTCTTCGTCGAAAATTCTGACAAGATGAAAATTCGGTTCGGTTGTGGGAATGGTTATTTGAATTGAAATTTTCTGGGCACAGTGATCTGATAGATGGTTGGTACATTGTTTGTACTTGGTAGTTGTTTTTTGTATTTACAATAATGTTGTCAATACACGACCCTGTACCTGGATGGCTTATTTCTTTTACTGTTATAACAGCGTTGAAGGATTCCAACAGCGATATAAACTGCTGCCTTATGGCTGTTTGCTTTAGAAAATCAATGTTAAAATCTCCTCCGATGACAAATTCTTTAGATCCAGAGCTTATTTTTAATAGCAACTTATGAAAATTGTGCAAGAAAAGTTTGCTATTTGTTAAAGGGGTTCTGTATATAGCAATAATTCATCATATCCCAACAAAGCAAAATAAAAAATCAATTCTATAACTCAACAAGAAAAAAGAAGAAAATAAATAAAAACAGAAATCTTGGGGCTTCTATGAAAAACTGAAATATAAAACTGACTTAATAATTTAAAATGAAATGAACAATTAAAATTGATAAACCCTTGAGAATTGATGGTTTTAAGTTTTAGTCCTCTCCTGTAGAGAACAAAATATTGGGAGTTTGCATGAAAAACTGAAAAATTAAAACTATTAGTAATTTAAAATCATAACATTTTAAATTGACAAACTATTTATAATCTATGGTTGTAAATGTAGTGTCCTCTCCTGTCAAAAGCGAAATCTTGGGAGCTTGCTGAAAAATGAAAATAGTAAATTGGAGTCCTTTCCTGACTGCAACCAATTCATTCATCAATTGAGTAAAAACTAAAAAATAAAACTATTAATAAATTAAAATAAAGTGAACATTTCAAATTTACAATATTTGTCTGTTTGACCATCTTGAAGTTTGAAATTATTATTTTTTTTTTATTAATATATACTTATTTTCTTCAAGAAATAATAATAATTCTTATTACCAACCGAAACTAGCTTTATTAAATGTTAGCCATCTTCAGGGTAAATATGAACAAAATAAATATGAAAATAAAAATTACAATTTTCAAATTTGTTAGGGGTAAACAGTACAGTGATTGGTCATTTTAGAAATCGAACAATGAAAACAATAAATTGCATGCTTGTATAAAATTAATTTACGAATTATTATAGTGCTAGTAATTGTAAAAAACGTCACTTTTCTATTTAAATAATAATTCGAATCAAAAATTTAAAATTTTATAGAAAATAAGAAGATAAATATTTGATTCATCAAAAAACATAGTTATAGATCATAAGAATGTAGTGATTGTCTAGTGGATTTACAGTAATTAGTCAACGCTTTATAATAAATAAAAGTAATTTGAAAATATGAAAAACTATTATGAACTAGTGATCATTAGTGTTTATCAACTCCAGTGATGAACACTCCAGTGATCTAATAAAAGAAAAATATTTAATTGTTGTTAAAAAAAAACTTTAAAAAAATTTAAACATAAATTTATAATTAATGTTATGATTATTCATTTATTTGCCACCAATATTTTCTTGATCCTCAATCAATTTTTTTCGCCAGTTTTTTTTTTTTTTTTTTTTTTTTTTTTTTCTAAAGTTTTCCGTTTTTCTTTTTGTTTATCTTTTTATTTTTTTTTTTTCGAATTGGTAAAACAATCACCATCCTACCATCCTACGTACCTCGAATTGGTAAAACTATCACCATCCTACGTTATAGATAAAGAAGAGGATTTCCTAGAATTTCATACAAACTTAAAACACTCGGAACACAGACTGAATATATAAATATATTCAACCTTTCTGGAGCTATATAACAATTACCGAGTCTTTTTAGGACTTGCAAAACAAATCTCATGTGAAATTTGTCAGTTATTTAATAGCTTTCAGTCCACCTTCGTGAAGTCCACCTACAAAAACCATAAATATAACATTCTTTTTAAGATGTCTTTCCATTAAGTTTGAAATTGCCGTGATTAATTTCATAAACATTTTGTGCCCCGCGAGTGACTATTATGTTTTTCATTTTTGGACATACGATAAAATAAGTTTCATCACCATTGGAAACACGAGTCGGATCTTTTAATATGTTTAAATATTTAATTTTTGATAAATAATCATATATTTCACTCAACCATTTTTTAATGTTACTCTCACTTACACAAGAGCCGGCTTTAGTTGCTCTTTCTGGAAATCTTTCAATAAGAATCGGATTCCTTTCAAGAAAGGCTCTATACCACCCATTTTCTAGAACATTGTCACAAAAAGGATTTTTTATTTTACTTTGATTATCCATATATTTTTTTATAAAACTTGTAAATAACTGGCATATTTCACACGAGATTTGTTTTGTTAGTCCTAAAGACTCAGTAATTGTTATAAAGCTCCGGAGAGGTTGAATATATTTATATATTCAGGCTGTGTTCTGATTGTTTTAAGATTGTACCTTTTCTTACGTTTGTCATTTTATGTATATTAACACTAGCGTATTTAACCTAGAATATACCTAATAAATAAATTAGTATTTTCACTAACTACAATAACAAATACATAAATAAATTCAAGTAAAATAGATTTTTCATTTTTAATTTCTTTAAAATTGTGTACTGAATATTTTTCTTGTCCTCTTATTTGTAGGTTAAACACTCTAGGAATAACTGTCACATAGTTACTCTAACGTCAAAATACTAATTGGTCGGATGATCTATCACTATAAAAACTGTTTATCGTGCGATATTTATTGTCTTATCATATTTTTCACAGTCAGTACTTTATTTTTATCAAAAAACTTTTTATTTCGATAATTTAAACCTGTATTCATTTACAAATGCCAAAAGTCAGCACAAAAATCATTTTTAAATCATGAAAATATCTAGAAATAGTAAGGTTACTTTGTACATTTCTGTCTAAAATGACGTAAAACTCGGACTGGTCATTTTATTAATTAAATACACACATGAAACTTTAAGTTATAACAAAGTTATGGGTTGTATCCAACACAGAAAAGAATATAGAATTTTCTTCTGTTAATAAACAATTATGTCACCAAAAGATTGTCTTATAGTTATATAGTTTTCAAATTATGACCAATCACTACCTACTGACCAACAACTGTACTATTTACCCCTATGTCGATCGTCTTTCTTTTTCTTTTTTTGTAAAAACTTTATTAATTTATTTAGTTGGTCACGTTTTGTCAATTGTCAATGTTGTCAGTTAAATCATCGTTAATTTTGTCATAAAAAATTTCAAACATTGTTCTAGTTCTAGCGTCTAATTGTGAATTTAAGCAAGTTTTTTTAAGGTTCCGTCTTGATCTTCCAATTTCCAATTTTTCCAGGTAATCAGCTTTCCAAAATGTGGAGCAAACATGTAAAATTTTCATCACTTTTGCAGATTCAAAAGAGTGTTGAGTTTCATTGATATGTTTTGCAAAATGGGAATTTGGGTTTGAGCTACCAATTTCTGCTATATGTTCTTTTAGCCTCAATTTGAAATTTCGAATAGTGCGTCCAAGATATTCACCGTTGCAGCCACCACACTCAAGTTTGTATATGCCCTTTTTCTCATGTAATTCAAATTTGTCCTTGTTATTAAATATTTTCTTACTAATAGTATTGTTTATTTTCAAACCAATTTTTAATCCACCCTTTTGTAAGATACGTTTTAATTTCTCAGATATTGCAGAAATATATGTGAGTGTAAAGTAATTACTTTTTTCGACATTCTCATCCTCTTTCATGTTAGTATCTTCCTTTCTTTATTTTTACTGATATTTTTGACAATATTATTAACAATTTCTTCTTTAAAGCCATTTCTTTTTGCTATTTGTTTGATACGGTTAAATTCTTGAGTTAATTTTTCATTGGAATTTTGATGGTTCTATGTACAAAACTATTGTATGCCGAAATTTTATGTATTCCAGGGTGATTTGAAGAGTTGTTAATCATGATGCCAGTATAAGATGGTTTTCTAAAAATGTTGAAGTCTAATTTATTTTACTTAACTTGAATTTTGAGGTCTAAGAAATTAATAATCCCATCCTTATTTTGTCTCTCTGCTGTGAAATTTATTTTACTGTCAATTTTGTTAATATATTCAATGAAGTTCTCAAATTCATCCTCTCTGCCAGACCAAATACCAAATATGTCATCAACTTACCTATTGTAGTGGACCAAATGCTGCTTATATTTATTATTTTCTACGATAAACCTTTCTAAATTATCCATATATATATCCACTAAAATTGGTGATAGTGGGCCACCCATTGGTAGGCCTTCAATTTGTATGTATGTTTTATTGTTGAATATGAAGAAATTTTGTTTTGTGCAAATTTCTAGTAGTTTATAAGCTTCCTGTACTTCTAAATTATTTAATGAGCTATCTGTAAATTTCTCCTTCATTATTTCCAAAACTCCATTAACGTCTACATTTGTGTATAGATTAGTAACGTCTAATGTAAACATAAATGCATTTGTTGGTATATATAATATTAATTTCTTAGACCTCAAAATTCAAGTTAAGGAAAATAAATTAGAATTCAACATTTTTAGAAAACCATCTTATACTGGCATCACGATTAACAACTCTTCAAATCACTCTGGAATACATAAAATTTCAGCATACAATAGTTTTGTACATAGAACCATCAAAATTCCAATGAAAAGTGAAAAATTAACTCAAGAATTTAACCGTATCAAACAAATAGCAAAAAGAAATAGCTTTAAAGAAGAAATTGTTAATAATATTGTCAAAAATATCAGTAAACAGAAAACAAGGGAAGATACTTACATGAAAGAGGATGAGAATGTCGAAAAAAGTAATTACTTTACACTCACATATATTTCTGCAATATCTGAGAAATTAAAACGTATCTTACAAAAGGGTGGATTAAAAATTGGTTTGAAAACAAACAATACTATTAGTAAGAAAATATTTAATAACAAGGACAAATTTGAATTACATGAGAAAAAGGGCATATACAAACTTGAGTGTGGTGGCTGCAACGGTGAATAATATCTTGGACGCACTATTCGAAATTTCAAAGTGAAGCTAAAAGAACGTATAGCAGAAATTGGTAGCTCAAACTCAAATTCCCATTTTGCAAAACATATCAATGAAACTCAACACTCTTTTGAATCTGCAAAAGTGATGAAAATTTTACATGTTTGCTCCACATTTTGGAAAGCTGATTACCTGGAAAAATTGGAAATTGGAAGATCAAGACGGAACCTTAAAAAAACTTGCTTAAATTCACAATTAGACGCTAGAACTAGAACAATGTTTGAAATTTTTTATGACAAAATTAACGATGATTTAACTGACAACATTGACAATTGACAAAACGTGACCAAATAAATAAATTAATAAAGTTTTTACAAGAAACGAAAAAGAAAGACGATCGACATAACAAATTTGAAAATTGTAATTTTTATTTTCATATTTATTTTGTTCATATTTACCCTGAAGATGGCTAACATTTAATAAAGCCGAAACTAGTTGGTAATAAGAATTATTATTATTTCTTGAAGAAAATAAGTATATATTAATAAAAAAAAAAATTTTAATTTACATTGCATAAATGCTTTTGTTTTTTGTGCTCATCTTCCAAGGCAAAGACCAATTCCTCAAATCTAAAATATACAATTGTTAATAATTTATCTTGAGACAAAAATTAATAATTTACAATTACCTATTGAGGAAGATCACGTTCTTTTGGTGGGTATATTTCTTTGATAGCTTCAATAAAATCGGTCATCAGGGATGCCTTGTGTTTCCTCCTCCAGATGTACTCAAAGAGGTAGCTATCGAAGTCACCGTGTACAGTGGACGTTGGCAGATTCCTCTTTATTACACTCCAGGTACCCTCTATGGAATTTGTGAGCACCAGTCGTTAGATTCCTAAACTCAATTTAATGATTGACAGTCAGGTGTCGGAAGCCCTCATCTTCCAGGCAGTCATATGCCCTCCAACAATCTGACACAATTGTTGTTCCAGGATGAATGAACTGCTTGATGATTGTCAGCAGCACAGCCTTGCTCCGCTCTGGGACCACTTCCATGAAACACTTCCGTGTGTCTCTCGATTTCTCCAAAAACCCATCTACCATATACATACTTCCCACGATGGTACTTCCTCTTCACAAATTTACTTTCATCGATTTCGACAATGGTTCCAGGTCCCCCAAACATCTCATTCTCTCTGCAACAAATCTCTGTGCACACTTCCCGACAGAAGTGATTCCAGTTTGTAATTGTATTAACGGAGACTTTTGACTCTGAACTAGCAAATTTGGTTGTTACTTTCCCTATCCATCCAAGGGTAACAAGCATGACTTGTTGAAAGGAAAGCTTGCTTTTCTCAAACCAACTTCTTTATGCTCTTCAATACACAATGTGTCTCGACACCAGCACCTTTCCTACATCTCCATTCGTAGCCATCCATGCTCTTGATTTTAGTTAGCTTCATATTACTTCCACACCTAAAACAAATATAGTGGTTAGATATCAATCCTAAATCCATTAGCCACTCAATGGCCAATTCATTCATCTCTGTGGCTTTTCTTATTTTGTCTGTGTTGTACGCTTCCATCTTCGTAGTAGGCTTCTATCTCGGTTGTTAGTTAAAAATGTCAACGGTCGTTTTGAAATTTCTGGTCGTCTTGAAAATCATGCGCATTGTCCGGTTATAGTCCTTACATTTTTACGCCACTGGTTTGTTTACATTTTTACTGTCAAAAAATGTTTGACAGTGGCGCTGTAGTCTAACGTGGGCTGTGTGTGGAGTGAACCAATGTCGGTGTCTTCTATCATATTCTAAAGAAGGTACCAACTATTTCCAAAAATATATATTATTTATGTAGGAAACAAATTTTTATTTGAAAAAAAAGCAATAGAAATTCAAATTTTAAAATGAGCTCGAAAACGATTGCTGGTTTCAAGGCGTCTGCTTGTGACGTCAGGTGTTAGTAAATAGACCAAAAACATTAGGGAGCCAAAGAAAGAAATCAGCTGTTTTGTATGTTTATGAATTCTAAAGTGTATAAGTGCTGCGCGGTCCCTTAATGCGTTAATACATAAAAAAAACTCCAAACAAATTATTTGTTTCTGTTCCACTTAATAAAACAATGCGACATAAGTGGTTTTAATAAAAATTTTGGTTAATTCCTACAACCTGGCCGTCTAGTAGGTGGCAGAAAATGCAACTAACGTGGCAGCTCAGTGGCGTTGCGCGGGAACACACTATAGAAAAATAACGGTTATAACCCCAACATTTTCACAAGTAGAAAATTTGTAAAACTTTTAAAATGGAATTTTGTATTGATAAATTAAGGGAGATGAAAGAGAGTGGAAGATTGATTGAATGGTTGATGGATCTGGGATTGTTAGGGAGAAGGTATGTTTGTGTTGAGTGCAGGAATTAACCAAACGTATTAATAACAACATGAAAACTCTACGAACTTAAAATATATTTCAGGAGTGCCAACACTATTTAAGGGGAAAGTTAAAAAACTAGATTAAACCGATATCTCTAACATAAACATTTAGACAACAGGATTATAAGTTCACCTGATATCGAGGAACTACTTCAGGAAGCTATTATAACCTCATATCATGTTAGCTGTCCCAATGTGGAGTAAATTTTGAAATTAAAAAAGAAAACAGATAAAACCTTACATTGGACCGAGAGTTCGAGCTGCCGCGCGTATATTGTCTTGATTTATCTTCCCGCTTCGCGGCGGGCAACCTAATCTAACCAGGGTTAAACCAACGGCCCTTGCCACTTTGTCCTACATTGGACAGAGAGTTCGTGCTGCCGCGCGTATGTTGTCTTGATTTATCTTCCCGCTTCGCGGCGGACAACCTAATCTAACCAAGGTAAAACCAACGGTCCTTGTCACTTTGTCCTACATTGGACCGAGAGTTCGCGCTGCCGCGCGTATGTTGTCTTGATTTATCTTCCCGCTTCGCGGCGGACAACCTAATCTAACCAAGGTAAAACCACCAATAAAATCCACACGAGACATTGTACCGTAGCTGTTTGCATGCAAATTCAATACGACGCTTAAAATAATATATATGTTGCCATAGTTACAGTTTTTCATATAAAAGCAAAGAGGATCGGATCCTCTTTGATATAAACGGGCAAGAATAAACGTGGCGTTTTGTAGGAAATATATGATCTCTCACAATCTATGATTGTCTGTCTAGATATATTTTATTATATTTTATTACTCGTCACAAAATATATTCAACTTATTTTCACTACGCCTCTGTCTCCCATTGTAATGCGCATGTCCGAAATTGTACTGCGCATGCACCAAATTTATAAAAACGACACCAGCGCCACTAATTTTTTTCCGGCCAGGTTGTAGGAATTAACCAAAATTTTATCTAAAATCTAAACTATCAAAAACTGAGGCAAGGGAAACTAAAGAAATTGCCAGTTTAAGAATACATGTTGAGAGAGTCATTTGTCCATTGAGAGAATTTAGTATGTTAAAGCCACATGCATGTCTAAATCATTATCTAGTCAAAGTACTTGATGATGTTATTACCATTGTCTGTGGTTTAATAAATTTACAAGATTCTTTAATTAAATAAAACTACAAACAAACTAGACCTCCTCTCACCGCCTACACTTGTGCTTGGTGTCTTGATCTTAGACACAAGTGTAGGGGAGCTCTACAGTTTCTAATGTGGATGGCGAGCCAATAATTGGGGGGGTTTCGAGGCAGATTTTTACTGCGATGACTTTGCCAGATCCATCTAGAGTAGAATGGTGGCTTATTTTTCACAATGTCCAGGATTTAAAACTGGGACTTGTGGCTCCGAAGTCCGACACCTTGACTACTAGGCCACCACTGTCTCAAAATAAATACAACTATAATTCTACAATAATTAATATACATTTATTTTATTTACCTGTAAATTAAAAAAACACTTTGACACAATAATGGGTACAGATTATCTTTCCATGAGAGACTAAAACTTTAATCAAATCTGATACATATTGTATCATCATACGTGACACTTATGAAATCAACATTTTTATTTTGACTATGGTTACAATCAGCTACACAGAAGTAACCTTCTTGTAGACCTGTCAAATACAATTGTAGCTGTATCTGCACATAATAATTTTGAGTCAGTTCCCATTTTTTCACACTTACTGGACATTATATTTCTACTATGCTGGCTTCACAGATCCCATCAGGTAATTCTGCTATCATAGGATATTTTTTACAGACTATTAGGCCACATTTTTAATTTTTTTTTCCCAGTGTGGTACTGACGGTTTTTCTCACTTCATCCTTCAACATTCTACCACATTTCATGGCAGACATGCCTGGGATTTTTCCTCCCATTATTAAAGCAATCAGCATTCTGTCACTGGTTTTGCACCAACTATTTCATATGTTCGTGAAGCCGTCACCCTGCCATATATTAATTCCTGCCAACGGCAGCTTTGATGTTGGTCTCTTGTTTCTTCCTCAACTTTTATTATATCTGCATCAGTCAATACAAGTTTTTGCAAGAAAGTGTCACAGAACTTTTCTTTGTATTTCAGCATCAATTTGTGAATGGATAATGTTTATAATGTATCACAAACATAGTCTTTCTCGTATTTTATTAACTGATAATGGTTTACTTTCCTTTTTCTAAAATTTTTGAAAAACCACTATTTTTACACGTTTACTTACGCGTGACGTATTTCACTCTGATTGGTGTTCAACTTATTAAGGCGGACAGCTGTATTTTATAGTTTTGTTTTATTAAAAATATTATCAATCAATATGAAAATAAATACATTTTCTACTGATATATGTGAAAATGGCATTTTTTCCACGGCTTACCCTATATGAAAGTGACATTTTTTCATTCTAGAGATGAAAATATTTTCACATCTAGAGATGAAACTGAGCATTTTAAATTTATGATTTTCTCGATTAAAACACGAAACCAAATTTGCATGGACTTTCTTATTAATTACATCAATTTCAATTAAATATTTTATGTACAAACGTAAAACGAGCCTGAAACTCTTTTGAAAATCGAAGTAAAATTATCACATTTGACCTGAAAAGTATCACCTTCTATGAGAATGCAATATGTTACCGGGTAAACAACCAAACCAACAATTAAATTTGTATTGACAGTTCTGACAGTTTCGAATTGGATTTATTAAAGTCGAATTATGGATTCTACAACCGAAATCAGTAGAAAAAATTGCATTTACTACTCGGGATGAAATTGATTTTTTTTTGCTCGATGGCTCTCGTGAGCAAACTCCCACCTCACCAAAAAAACGCCACTTTCATCTCTTGCTGTAAAATATACTATTTTCTACTGATATATGTGAAAATGGCATTTTTCCACGGCTTACCCTACATGAAAGTGACATTTTTTCATTCTAAGAGATGAAAATATTTTCACATCTAGACACGAAAATGAGCATTTTTAAATTTATGATTTTCACGATTAAAACACTAAACTAACCAAATTTGCATGGACTTTCTTATTAATTACATCAATTTCAATTAAATATTTTATGGACAAACGTAAAACGAGCCTGAAACTATTTTGAAAATCGAAATAAAATTAGGACATTTGACTTGAAAAGTATCACCTTCTATGAGAATGCAATATGTTACCATGGAAATGACCAAACCAACAATTAAATTTGTATTAACAATTCTGACAGTTCTCTTCGAAATGGATTTATTAAAGTTGAATTATGGATTTTACAACCGAAATCAGTAGAAAAAATTGCATTTACTACTCGAGATGAAAGCGTTTTTTGTTTGGTTCGGTGTGATTCCTAACTCGCTGGCGCTCGTGAGCAAACTCCCACCTCACCAAAAAAAACTTTCATGTCTTGCTGTAAAATATACTATTTTAACAATCTATTATTCCCATCACATTAGATAAACACAATACTTTTGTGATTCTTGGTTACAGTCATCATGCCCATTTCATTAGTTATAAATAAAACAAATTCTATCTAACATTTAATTCTAACTAACATTTAATGCTAACTCACTCCTAAAAGTGGCTAAACTGAAACATCTGACTGATTCACTAACACAACATAATACTGACAGCAGCACAGGAAACCAGATTTACGGACGAATATGGCTTCGAGTTCCAAGGCCACAGAATACTCAAAGGCAAAGTAGGTCTGTGGGTAACGAAGAACGTACCCCTGTACTTGTACTTGGCCACAGGATTTATAATCAGTCACTGGTTTCAGGTTTCAGTCACCGACTTTACCTCCCCGAGCAGTCGTGTATCCATCCTCTCTCTCAAATGTACAATCAAGGGCTACAGTATACTCACTGTAAATGCTCCAATCAACCAGAACAACAGACGCAATCCAGACAGAACTGATAAATTCTGGGAAGACTTAGAAGATATTATCTCTAATCTTCTAGAGAGGCACAACATCATACTGCTTGGTGATTTCAATGCTCAATTGTGAAGAGAGAGAAAATACAGAAACATTATTAGGTAATTAGCCGGCATTAGGCAATTACCCGGCGCATAAGCGAACCAACCACAACGGAGAACGATTGGTGGATCTGTGTAGGACATTTGGGTTGCTCATGAAGTCTACACTCTTCAAACACTTGCCAAGGAAGCAGAAGACTTGGATTTCACGTAATACTCCACCACTTCACCTAATTCACCTGGTGAATTCCAGATAGATCATGCGGTAATTTCACGAAAATCTTAAAAGGAAGTACAAAACGTGAAGGTACTAAGAAGCGCCAATCTGGACTCAGACCACTACCTCTCAAAGATCAAAATAAGACTCCAGCCTGGAAACATTAGATTACGCAGAACCTCCAAAATGGTAAGATTTGACGTAGAGCGACTTAAAAACAGTCAAGAAGTAAGTCAGAGACTGAACAATACAGATCTATACAGCTGGGACCAACTGAAGGAGACTCTAGTCAAAACGGCCAATGAACTCGACCCTCTGGCTAGAAGGAAGCATCTGTGGTGGACTGAAGACTGTGACAATGCAATAGCCCAAAGACAGACAGGTGAAGTGGAATTCTAAAAAAAACAAGGAAACTGGGCCTAAATTTTTGGAACAAAGAAAGGTTACAACCAAGATAATTCGAGGAACCAAACGAACCTTCACACAAAACCAACTAACCCAAATTGAATAGAGCTTTGCTAAGAATAACTCCAGAGATTTCTTTGGAACCTTCAAGCAGGCATTCAGAAAATACGCTCGCTCCGCCAAACCTCCACTTCAGAGATTCACAAGGCAAACTGGCTTTTAACAACAAGGACAACTGCCACCTTTTAGCTCAGTACTTTAAAAATCGACTCAACTGTGATCCACCCAGTGAAGACTTCGACTATAAACTAACCACACCAAACCCTGACTCGCGAAGTGGGTACTTCATTGGAAGAAGTTGGCCTGATCATTCAACTTCTTAAGAATAATAAGGTAGCTGGAGAACACTCTATTGTTGCTGAACGGTGGAAAGGTGCTGGAAGCAATGCCATGCGCAAGCTAACCGAGATCATCCAGGACATCTGGGAAATAGAGAAATTTCCCGATTGGAAATCGGCTCTGACCTATCCGCTTCACAAAATGGGAGATTTTACTGATCTAAACAACCACCGTGGAATTTCTCTCGTCCTGGTAACATGAAAGATTCTCTCAAAGGCGTTAGAAACAAGACAGAAAATCAGCTGGATAGTCACCTGGGAGAATACCAGGGAGGTTTCAGGAAGACCTGATCCTGTGTTGAACAGGTCCTCAATCTTAAAACTGTATTTGCATACTCCAAGATGAGAAACCGTAAGGTGGTCATCACCTTTGTTGATTTTAGGAAGGCCTATGACTCCATTGATAAAGTACTATAGGAACTAGGGATAGACAACAAAACCCGCGGACTCATCCTAGAAACCTCGACATTCCAAAGTTAAATTTAGAGGCGAGATCTCGGAAAGCTTTGAAATAAAAACTGGAGTGAGACAAGGAGATGGACTTTCCCCACTTCTCTTCAATTGTGTCCTTGAAAAGATTATGAGAGAATGGCGCAAAGAACTGATCAACTTAGGTGTTCAGAGCGGTATCTACCTGTTACATAAGAACAATGGACTGCTTGTAGATTGCCTGGCTTTTGCAGATTACATGGCACTGATAGCTGATTCTCTTGAGAAGGCAACAATGCAGGTAAATTGCCTCAGTAATCAGGCTGCCAAAGTTGGTCTTCAAGAGTCACTGGAGAAAACAGAATTCATCACCAACATCAAAGAAGCACACAGAGAGATGTTGCTAGAGCAGGGAAACATCAAGAGGACTGAGAAATTTAAGTATTTCGGCGACTGGATTGGACCCAACTTATCAGAAAGAGTATCATTATCGATGAGAGTCAACAAGTTAGAACTAGCCTATCGACTGACTAAGAACACCTACAAGAAATGCCTGTCACGCAATCTGAAACATAAGCACTACACATCAGTCTTACGACCAGAATCTCTGTATCCCGTCCCACGGGATGGGATCTGGAACGAGAAACTCGTCCCATGCTCATCTCTAGCATTACAATAAAGCAAACTTCAATACCTTATTGCCATTCACCATTTTCCAGGCGTCTACCATTATGAAAATAACTTTCCACAAATGCTAGAAATTTAAACTAACATCTACTTAAAAATGACATTTGATAATTTGTAATAATAATCAATTTTATTTGTGTGAATTACGAAGTACGAAAAAGAGAATACTCACTATACTATAGCGGGAGTGAAAAACAAGGATCATATGGAACTGGATTCATACTAAACAAGAAAGCGAGAAGTACGCTTATGCACTTCAAACCAATCAACGAACGAATGTGCAAGATCCGCTTAAAAGGAAAATTTACAAATATAACCATTCTAAACGCATACGCTCCAACGGAAGAAACAGACGAAATGATAATCGACCAATTCTATGACAGGATCCAACAAGAATGCGACAAAGTACCCAATCACGACATCTTGATATTGGTGGGAGATTTTAATGCAAAGATAGCACAAGAACAGAGGTACAGGAGTGTTGCTGGACGACACAGCTTGCACGCAGAAACAAGCCCAAACGGAGAGAGATTATGCCACCTAGCAGAAATGCAAAATTTGATATTAAGTACTACACTCTTTCCGCACAAGCGCATACATAAAGGAACATGGAAAATTCCGGGCATGAGAAAATGTAACCAAATCGATCATGTCGCAGTATCAAGAAGATGGACATCAAATATAAGAGATGTACGCTCGTTCAGAGGAATTAACTACGATTCCGACCACTTCTTGGTAATAGCAACTGTAAGACAGAGAATAAGCAACATACAAAAACGCGGAGGAGATAAACCAAAGAAGTGGAATGTGGAAAAACTGAAAAGTGAAAAGGGAAAAAGAGAATATCAAGAAACAATACTGAAACACCTACGTAAAAACCCAAGCAAAGACGATGTGGAGAATGAATGGAGACACATCAGAGATAGTATTCTAAAAGGAGTTGAAAAGATAGGAGAAAAGCAAAAAATACGAAACGAAGATTGGTTTGACGAGGAGTGCAGGAAGAAGATAGACATAAAAGATGAAGCAAGAAACAAGTGCCTCCAGCGTGAATCGAGAAGCCAAAGGAAAGACTATGAAAGAAAAAGAACAGAAGCATACCGAACGTGTCGAAGAAAGAAAAGAGAATACTATAACAAGGAAATAGAAGAAATAGACGAGAGCAATAACAGAAAAAATTACAAAAAGTTCTACCGAGAAATAAAACTACATTCTTCAGAGTACAAAGCGAAAGAAATGTTGTGCGACGACAAAAATGGAACGATCCTAACAGAGAAATCAGACGTCCTGAAACGATGGCAGGAATATTTCTGCGACCTGCTTAATAATAAAAATGAAACAAACTCAGAAGAAGAACTAACTCAGTACGAAACAGCTGAACCAAAAGTTAAAACACCGACACTGGAAGAAACAACTGAGATCATAATTGCCTTTAAGAATAACAAGGCGCCTGGTAGCGATAACATTACAGCAGAGCTACTAAAGGCAGGAGGCCCAGAACTGTGGGCCCGTATCCACCAATTAACCAAACGAATCTGGGAGGAAGAAACAATGCCAGAAGAGTGGAATTTAGGCCTTATACATCCTATTCACAAGAAAGGAAGCAAAAGAGATTGTAAAAATTACAGAGGAATTACATTATTAAATGTAACATATAAAATCATTTCATGCCTCATTCACAAAAGGTTGAACGTATATGCAGAAGATATACTAGATGACTATCAATGTGGATTTCGACCTAACCGATCAACAACAGATCAAATACACCAAATGCGACTGCTGCTAGAAAAGGGATACGAACACAATTTTGATATACACTGCCTTTTCATTGATTTTCAACAATCCTTCGATTCAGTCAATAGAAATAAGTTATACCTGAACTTAATACATATGGGCATACCAAAAAAGATTGTCAATCTAATTAAACTAACATTAGAAAGAACGTCAGCGGCAATAGTAATACAAAACGATTAAACGAAAAATTCGCCATTACGTCTGGAGTCAGACAAGGTGATGCGCTATCCGCTCTACTTTTCAACCTAACATTACATGCGGCTATAGAAAAACTAAAGATAACGGGAAACTTAACATCAAAAAGTAGACAAATCGGAGCCTATGCAGATGACATAGTAATCACGGGGCACATGGCAAATACAGTAAATGACACATTTAAGGACCTCGAAAAAGAGGCAAGGAAAGTAGGACTGACAGTCAATCAAGAAAAAACAAAATATATGATGATGTCCAGAACTGCACCACAAAATGAAGATAGATACATAGTAGGCGACCACAGCTTTGAAAAAGTTAAAAATTTCACGTATTTGGGATCTCAACTAAATCAAACCAACGACGAGAGTGAAGAAATAAAGATACGGATATTAAAAGGAAATAGAACCTACTATGCGAACAGAAAACTACTTACCAGCAAACTACTAAGTCACAAATCCAAGATAACTATATATAAGTGCCTAATACGACCGGTAGTTACTTATGGCTGTGAAACATGGACCCTCCTTAAGAAAAGTGAGGAAGAACTAAAGACATTTGAAAGAAAAATATTAAGAAAAGTATATGGTCCGATAAGGGAACAGGACGGAACATACAGGATAAGAATGAATCACGAACTAGAGTCTCTAATTGGAAACAACAACATAGTAAAACATGTAAAGGCACAGAGACTGAGGTGGATAGGCCATGTGCAAAGAATGGAAAAAGATCGAAACACCAAGCTTATCATGGAATGGAAACCCACCAATAGCTGACCAAGAGGAAGACCACGTAAAAGATGGAAGGAAAGCGTGGAAGAAGACATAAAAGCTCTAGGAGTAAGGAATTGGAAAAGAGCAGCAGAAGATCGTGGAGAATGGCATAAAATAGTAGAGGAGGCCAAAACCCATAAAGGGTTGTAGAGCCAAAGGAAGAAGAAGATTTGTGTGAATTAAGAAATGACCTGCCTCCCCATATTCATGGCAGGAGTGGATTGAAGACTTGGCAGAAGAGTTTTGGGACTATATCTTTTCATCTTCAAATTGCGAACAAACAATTTCAAATTGGGAACAAGCAATCTCAAATTGGGAACAAACAATTTCAAATTTGGAACAATCGAAATTTGAATAAACAATTTAAAAATGGGAATAAAACAACTTAAAATGGAATGGTGTTTATATTAAAAGACATTCACAATGAGCTGGAAAGAACAAATATGGAAGGAAATAAAATAAAAAGAAGTGAATATTCTCAGAAGCAAGAAAACCGGAAATTAGCAATAACAATTTTTACAATAGCTAGCCAAAAATATTTCTATAATTTATATAGGTGAAACTGATTTTAATTTATTTATATCAAGAAGAAAGAGGCAATCAAAGAAAGGAACTCGTTAGAGGAGCAAACATTCATCTCATCAGATGTATAGGGAATATGGGGTAGATTTATCATGAGATTAGAAGAGGAGCAACCTAGAGACCAGAAGGAAATGAGTTTGTGCGACATTGCCTTCGTAATGCTGAAAATATGTATCAAAAGTTATATTGGTAATAGGGAATATGCATCAATTTTTTTATTTGCTTAATTCACTTTGTTTTAACATAGTAAAAAATATAAATACTGTTGAAAGTGGTTTAATTAATTTTTTTTTAAATATATAAAATCCCGATTAAATTTGACCTGTTTGAATGGTCCCATTTATCGCGCGCCTTGGATGACGTCACAGCTCTCGTTGTCATTCAGTGTTGTTTACTATTTGCATAGGCAGTTAAGAATTTTCAGTTTGAATCGCTATTTCCATAATGGAAAAAGCTAAAAAAGCATTTTATAGATATTGTCTAGTACCGGAATGCAAATACAGTATTATAAGTACACCAGATAAACTGTAGGATAAAGTCCCAATCGAGGCGTATAGTCCACCCTACCCACATCGTTTGCGCATGCGCTACAAAATATGCTTTCATGTATCTATTTTTGGTAGATTGTCCGATTGTACTTTAAAAAACCACTTTCAGTCATTGTTCTTGATCATTTATAATGTCACTATTTACCAAAATCGCACTAGGTATTGGAAAATACTACAGAAATATTGCACAGCAAAACAGCACAGTGAATATCGACGCCGATGAATATCATAACGTGAACGTCACAGTCCTGGTTTCGTTTCGACCAATGGTGATGCGTTTGGCAAATTTGAATTTCGCTTGCATATTTTGGACTTTTTGATTTTAATTTTTGGAATTAAATTCACACTAAATAAGAAAATAATGGTATGGGTGTAATGTTAAGATCATAAAGTATCGGGGATCAAAAAATCAAGTAAATCTAAATCTCTTGCATATTCCCTATTGATAATGCTTCTTGCCATAATTCAATCAAAGAAGTTTCATGAAGATGAATTTAATGGCCATCAAATACTGAGGTTGGTCCATACAGTGCAATGTGTATTGCAATCGAACATGCATGGTCAGCCTCAAAAACCGATATTAAAAGAGCTTTGGCCGTTCAAATGCCAAATTTTAGATTGTGGCTAAATGCGCCAGATACGTTGCACATATTCAAAGGCAGACATCTTGCATGATGCTTTAAATATGATGGACGCTAATTTCTAATAAACTCATTAAAGTCGGAACACAGCTTGAATATATAAATATTTTCAACCTTTTCGGAGCTCTATAAAACTAATGAGTCTTTTTAGGACTACGAAAAACAAATCTCTTGTGAAATTTGTCAGTTATTTTATGGCTTTCAGCCATAAAGATAGAGATTTGTTTTTGGTAGTTGTAAAAAGACTTATTAGTTTTATAGAGCTCCGGAAAGGTTGAATATATTTATATATTCAGACGGTCTTTCGACTTTATTAAGTTTATATGATTATCTATAAAGTAATATGGTTTTACCAATTCTAATTTCTAATTATTATTATTAGGTTCTTTAAGTTAAGGTTATTTCTGCCCCTTCTCTATAATTTAATGAAAAAATATATCACAAGAAACAATGTGATATTGAAAAAAAAGTTTGTTCCCAATTGAAAATTGTTTGTTCCCAATATGAAATTGTTTGTTGTTTTTATTTCTTAGGTCAAAATCAATCTCAAGGGTCTGGAAACATAACAATACAAAGGCAGGCCCAAATAACTCTGGCGACACCTTTACCTGTGGTTGCACAAAGCGCACCAACTGGAGCTACATATCACGTGCCTAGAGGACCAGCTGTTGTTGCTAATTTATCAGCACCTAGAAGCAATGTCGCTGCTGCTATCCGAGGCCCCTTGGTTATATCAGCTCAAACAGGACAAGTAAGGATATGATTATAGAAAATTAAATATACTCTTCTCAAAACAATTAGGGGGTCATTAATTTGTGCCTCCATAAAATTTAAACAGGAAATTATATGCAAATAAAATGAAAGATGCCCTATTTAATTGTTTTAATAGGCATTTTCATAGTTAAATTTTTTTGTGCGCATACATCAATTTCCGCCATGTTTTTCGGTCAATTTTTGACGTATAACCAGTGAAAATAACAAATGTGCCCGAAACTTTCCCGTTTTTAAACATGGCGCTTAACTAACCGTAAAAAGGTCTATTGACATATAGGGAATTATCCGCATCACATACTTCCAGAATATCAACAAGTTTCAAGAAACTTCAAGTTATGTAATTCAGCGATTCTGGAACAGGTACTTAGATACAGGTCAATATACCAGACTTGGTGGGCATGGTCGCAAAAGAAAAACAGCTCAAAATCAAGACCAATTTTTACTGATTTCGAGTCTTCACAAAAGAGTTTCTACGGCGAAAGACATCTTAATTTCCTTCAGGACGACGGATGGGGTCACTATATCAGAACAGACAATTCAGAATAAGTTGAGGGAATCAAATTTGAGGGCAAGACGACCCGTCCGAAAACCCCCTTTGACACGACGCCACAAAATAGCAAGTATGAATTTTGATTGTGAACATGTCGCATGGAAACTTCGACAATGGAAGCCTATGCTCTTCACGTATGCATCAAGGTTCCTTATTACTCTATTATTATTGTTTAAAGACGCCCAGGAAAACGCTACGCAGCTGATACTGTCCAGGAAGTCGAAAGTTTTGGAGATGGTTAGTTATGGTTTGGGGTGGGATTAGTGTCGACAGTAGAAGCGACTTGTAATTCCAGGAAATCTTAACGCTAATCTCTACGTTGACATTGTGTTAGGAGAACATGTTGTTCCTGTGGCATATGGAATGGGTCCAAATTTTTTGTTAATGCAGGATAACGCAAGACCACATATCGCCTAGCTGGACTGGTGAAAACTCTGTTGCAGAAAACAGGCGCTTCGCTGTTACACTGCAGGGAAAAAGGAGTCGATGGAGAGACCAGACGAACGTCCTCCCACAGGAAAGTATACTGGCTCCTATGCTTTTCAACGTATACACAAATGACCAACTAACCGACCAACAGACACGTCGCTTCATCTATGCGGACACAGCCATCGTCGCACAGGGGAAAAGCTTCGAAGAAGTCGAGAATAAACTAACTACAGCCTTAGAAAACATGACACAGTACTATGACAGAACCTCAGCAAAACCCAGGTAGGTGCATTTCACCTGAGAAATAAGGACGCACGCAAGAAGCTGCAAATCACATGGAGAGATTAACAACTCGAAACATGCGACACTCCAAGGTACCTGGGCGTTACACTGGACCGCGCACTATCTTTCCAAAATACAAAGGCCAAAGTTTGTGCTAGGAATAATATCATCCGGAAGTTCACTGGCACATCATGGGGAGCGCAGCCTGACGTGTTGCCTACGTCGGCTCTTGCTCTCTGTTTCTCCGCTGCCGACTACGCTACACCTGTGTGGTACAACTCGGTTCACGCAAGACATGTCGACGTGGCCTAAAACGAGACGTGCAGGATTATAACAAGCTGCCTGAAACCGACACCTGTCGAGAAGCTGTACCATCTATCTGGAATTGCTCCAAGCACGCGTCAGACGCAAAGTAGCATCCGAAACAGAGCGGCAGAAGCAGATCGGAGATAGGCGGCACCCTCTACACGACCAACAACCAGAAAGGCAACGACTCAAATCAACGAAGAGCTTTCTCCAATATACGCAACAACTGCAGACATGCCCAAAACAACGCCGCATAGAACTATGGAAAGAACAACACCGAAACCTGCGGACCGAACCCTGCCACCAGGAAAACTTTTACCATACGCGACATGGAAATCACTGAACAGACTAATGCTAAGGGTACACCAAAACCGATTTTGTCGGTCGATGGCGGATAGAAGTACTCGGACGAGTAACTCGGACTTGTATGTGCTCACACTGAAACTGCCGATTATTGTAATTTTTTGAATGTTTATCCCATGGTTGGTCTATTATAAACTCAACTCAACTATTATAATCAGTTTTTCAATATCCATAGTCGGTTAGGTAGATAACAACAAAATTTAACTATAAATACGAGACTGGCGAGAAATCCCAACAAGTTTGGATCATCTTGATGATCGGCCGTTTTCGCGCCTCATCGGACGATGACAGTCGTGTACAAGTGTTTGATTCAATCGGCTTTGTCACCCGAGCAAACTTCGGCCGATGACGGATTAGGTGTACACGAGCCATAAGGACAGGAGTGACGCATTGCAAATCGAACAGGATGAGATGGGGAATGCCTGTGGATGACCAGCTGTGTGAATGCGAGGGGCTTCAGATCGACAGCCATCATCTCAGATGTCCCAAACATATGGGAGGAGCATGCACGATGCGAGGACCTAGTTGTGGCATATGATAGGGCAATAGACGCTGCCAACTATTGGAAAGGAAGGGCCTGAATGTAAACACTGGTGTCTCGGACTCGGAAATGAATGAATGATACTGCGCGAATTACTTTAGACTTCCTAGAGCACCGATGCTACTAGAGAAAAAACAATAAATTGATCGCTTGCAAAGTGTGAAATGACCCAAAAATATAAGCTATTACAAAATACTGCAACTTTAGACTTCCTAAAAGAACTGTAAATTCCAACAATGGTGTGACCTGCGTTAAGTCCTGATTTAAATCCCATAGAGCATATTTGGGATATGCTCGATAGACGTGTTCTTGGACGTCCG
Organism: Phosphuga atrata; assembly: GCA_944588485.1. NCBI lineage: Eukaryota > Metazoa > Arthropoda > Insecta > Coleoptera > Silphidae > Phosphuga > Phosphuga atrata. The sequence continues at coordinate 7,378,359 of OX155901.1, forward strand.
CATCCTCCTCAGACCATCCAGCAGCAGCTATCGGCGTCTCTTAATGAAGAATAGGACTCTATACCACATGAAGACTTTTGCGAAGCATGTCAAGACGGTGTACTGCCGTTATTCCAGCTATGGGGCACATACCCGTTGTTAAGTTACCACTTTATGTACAAAGTTTACATCAATAATAATTTAAATTCGTTTTGCACTTTGGTTTTGGTAGTTCTTGTTAATTATTACGAGTACTTCAAAAGTACGTGATGCTGACACTTTCATATGTGCCAATTAAAACAAATAGAGAGTCTTTCAGATGTTCTTAATTTTATTTGCATGTAATTTCCCGTTTGAATTTTATTCAGGCACAAATGTGTCACCCGCTAATTGTTTTCAGCAGTGTATTTAATTATCTCGATAAAAATTTGTTAGAAGAAATTTCTGAAATTCTTTTGAATATCATCTTACTTAATTTACTATTGTATGTTATATTTTTCATAACTTTTTTAGGTTCAAAATTTTGTTAGGCCCCCAAGGACACCAAGCCCTGCCCAGAATGCAGCCTGGTTAACGAATTCATCAAATGGTTCTCAGATCAAGGGAGCACCGACAGTGCTTAGTTCCCCAGTGCGAGGGGCTTCGGTCACAGGGGTGAGTGGGAAGCCTCAGTTAGTTGCAAGACCACAAGTTAGTCAAGTTGTTTCGACGATACGACCCACAACAGCTATTTTACATTCTACAATTATCGGACAAGGACATGTAAGAACTCGCCGTTACAATTTCGCCGTAATGAGAAATTTTAATTTGTTATTGGAATATTTCTAGTTGCATCCATTTAAGACTGGACAGGGGGCACAAACTTTAAACACGACTGTCACATTAGCTCAAGTTTTACCTAATCGTACTCAAACTTTAGTTTATAGTACTGGGAATTCAGCTCACTTTGCTGCGTCACCTAGGATTACAATAGCAACTACTGTTGGAGCAATTCGACAGCAAACTACAACAACAAGACCTATGGTAATTATCTTAATACATATTTTTTTTTAACAAATTTTATCTTGGCAAGACCAACAACTTGGAAAGAACTGTTTTAGTTTTGTCTTGTCTTATTTATTAGTCTTCGTTGGCTAAAATCGTCTTGTATCTGTTCTGTTAAATCTTATCCAACCATGTCTATCTGATCGTGCTTAGCCTAATAAGATTGTATACCCGAATCGGCGAAAGAATGCAGCTGTACAGCGCCGAGGTATTAGGGGCAAGGGATGCGCCGAGCTACGCGCAGCTTAGTTTGAGTTAAGAAATATGCGTCAGTTTTTCAAACACGGACAACTAAACACCGCGCACTAAAATAATGTGGGGGTATGCGCAGAACAATGCTAATCGTCGAGACGAGATGCATTCTCTCGCCGGTACGAGTATAGATTTGTATTTATGATGGTAACCAAGTACATACTTACTTGTCTAATTGTTGGTATATAGCAGGGCTGTACAACCAGTTGATCGCTATTTACCGGTCGATCGCGGCGTGATTTTGAGTCGATCTTTAGTTTCCTCACGCTTCTATGTACTTACTTAAAAATACATTTCGATGAATATAAGGTCGAGGCCGCACTACGGGTTTTTCCCGCGAGCGGTAATCGCTGAAACCGCTCGAGAAACACACAGTACTCTATGGGAAAAATCAGTCGCGGGAAAAAACCGCAAGTGAGACCGCTTGCATTAGCTTACTGGAGTCACAAAATCACGCGATTAAAAACCGCGGCGGTTTAGCCGTAGTGCGGCCTAGGCCTAAAGTAACAATTAAAACACTTTCTCGCTAGCCTACGTTCAAATGTTGCTTCCTGGACCTCAAGCCGGCCACAACCAGTACAACAGCTTCCGTTGACTGCCAATGCGCAAGAAAAACGAAAATACGCAGGTATTATGTAGTAGCCTTACTACGGCTTGCATATAATATGTTCGCTGGCTTCCACGATAGCAGGCTTAGAATAAATTATTGACGTATATTGACGTAAAAAGGTCTATTGGTGATATTTATCCGGATGGTATTTGATGATTGTACAGTAAAAGAAAAAATACTAAAATTCCTATGCACGGAAGGACGAGAGGGACGACTAGACATATTTAGAGTTTTAATAAATTTGTGAAAGAAACGACGTTTCCTATTTTTAAATTGTTTTCAATTACGACGGATGGTACTCATGTATGACCGGTTGCAAAGCGACTTAATACACACAATGTTATGGAAGCTGTCTTTAAAATAGTCAATTCTATACGTGGCAGTACCCTTCAAATACGTTTGTTTAGATTAGAAAATGAGAATAATGATAACAAAGTTTTGCTGCATACTAATGTGTGTTGGCTCAGTAGAAGTCGATTTCTCATGCAGTTTCTAGAGTTATTAGAAGACGTAAAAAGTTTCTTCTCCAAAAGAGGTGACAGTTACCCACAGTTAATAAACAACGAGTGGTTATTTGATATGTCATTCTTGGCAGACAGTTCAAAATTATGCTTTTAAAAAATTAAATCCGATTTTCGTATTAGGTTATTTCTACACGAAAAACAGCTTCTAAATGGTAATATGTTATGCATTTTCTCCAAATTTTCTGGGGGTGCACTCCATGAAACCAGACCCCCCGGTGGCGCGCTACGCGTTTTGTTCGATCTTGGCAACAATATATACAAAAAAGTAGATCGCAACTACTAAAAGGTTGTACAGCCTCTTCCTTCTCTTCCAATTATGCATCTTAGATAAAATTTGTAGATTACGGTGTTAACTTGTACTGTCACCTTCATAGATCTATTGTACCCCACCCTAGTCTTGATTCTTTTAGGAAGTTCAGGATGTGGGTGGTATTCAAGCTCTCATCTGCGTTCAAGCAGTGGCCCCAAGGTACATTTGTCTCTTGCGATGCAGTGCTTTGAGCATATGTATGGGGTTTCCTGCATCAAGATCCTTCTCTAGGCCCATGACCTTGAGGTATTTTTTTCCTGTTGGAAAGAGACTTAGGTCTGCAGTGTCCCATCAGAACGCTGCCAGATTTCTAAGCTTGTTCCTCTTTAGTTTCGGGCAAGCTTTTGTTCTTTTCTGATTAAAAGATCCCAGCATTACTTTGGATTGTCTTTGCCCTGGAAGTTCTTTCCAGGTTTTCATCCATTGTTCTCTTATTTCTTCATCTAAACTTTTGTAGATGGTGTTCTTGCTCATACTGCTAGAGGGTTCCAGATCTATAAAGGAATTACTGGATCTCTTGTTTGCTAGGTGACCGGCTTCATCTATACCAGTGGCTCCTGGTACCCAGTATAGCATTACTTTATTTTCTCTGCCGAGCTTGTTTAGCTTTCCCAAACAGTCCCATACCAATTTGGATCTGATGGTGTATGAGCTAATGTGGCCTTGATGGCTGCTTGGCTATCTGACGGGATAGCAATTAGTTTTTTTGCGATAATTCCTGTCGAGGAAAAATCGTGCACATCTTTCGATTGCATGTACCTCTGCTTCGAAGCTGAAAGGTTTGCTGTGTAGTTTTTCTCGAAATGATATTTGCATACCATTTCGTTTTTTTGGTACTTCCAGCCAGGGGAACTTAGCAGCGAGGCTGTTCCGGTCTCTGCTCCCGATTATTTTATCGGGACCTCTCCACGACAAGGTGCAACGGAGTCAGATCCAGCAGCAGTTCCATTGCTGCTGTCGGGCACGACCACATCGCCCCCGTGATGCAGACACACGTCAGTCTTTGAATCTTCTCAAGCTGCTTGTTCATAGAGACTAGCTTCGTTCTACTTCCCCATGCAACTGCCCCGTAAGTGATCACTGTTGTCACTACTGTGGTGTGCATGGATTTACAAGAAAAACGAACATTGTAGGTAAATGTATAGCAGATCAATTGATTAATGTCATATATCAACGTCTAGCTTGCTCAACCAGTCAACTGCGTTTGGATGGAGGTTGTTTATGTCGTCCAGTTGATTATTGTATGCACTACCTGGGCATTCAGTCACGATATGCCGGGTTGTTTGCCGTGCTCCATTACAGTCGCAAGCGGTGATTGTGCAAGACCCCAGCGATGCATTGTGTCTGCGCATCTTCCACAGTTTGAGCGGATGCGGTTCAGCTTTTCCCGCATGGAGATTACGCTGGAGATCGAAGCCACGATTCAATCGAATTGGTCACGATGTTGAGTTGTCAACAATTATCAGTCCCGCAGAATGGTGAGCTGTCCACTTGGCAGTCCAGCCAGCTTAGGTTAAAATGATCTTCACGTGACCACTCAATAATTGTGCTGCTGTACGTACTATTAGTCTTCGTGATTTTAGTCTCTGTGGTTGAACTAATGTCTGAATGTCTTGTTGAACAGGAAGTTGTGCATTCTTGTGAATTTCTTCAGTTTCACGGGTAAGAGCGGCTGAACGGCGAAGGTGGGGACGCTATGTTACTTAACCGAACCGGTAGCCACTGGACGGGCGTCGCTCGTATTGTCCCAGTGATTATATATGTTTAATTGGACATCAACTCTATTGACGTGAGCGCTATTCATCCACACATGGGGTCGTCCATTAATCATGTGATGTTTTTTAGCAACTTTTTACGCCACCCCTTCTCCCTGGTGATACGTGGTGAGGTTTTAGGTTAAGCCCCCCTTCTCCCTTCCCAAAATCACGTTTATTTTTTTCAGTATATTTTCGCCGATTTTCGGCTTAAAAATCGCGCGTTCAACGAAAAAATAAATACACATGATATCTCACTATAACCCCGTCCCCCCATGTGATATTACGTGATTCTTTACAAACCCCCACCCCTCCTTTGAGCCTCACGTGATTAATGGATGATCCTCTGGTGCACAGTATTTGGCTACTGAGTAGAGCGCTGCTGTTCGTAGTGGAGAAGGACGCGCCCCAGAAAGAGGCGGATAGGTTCTGAATAATGTTAATTCACGTTTTTTAGATTTCCAGTGGTTTAATTCAATTGCATTTTATATGTAAGTGATCTGTCCAGAGTAACCCCCAAATACTTTGGATTTCAATTATGAACCAGCAATGAGGAATGTGAATGAAACTCTCGGGGAGGTTCAACGACATGCACCTCAACGAGAGTTTCGCATTCGTTAACCTGGAGCACCAGTGGAAGCAGCATTCTTCCGTTTTCTGCATACTTGGAAACCAAATTTAACCAATGCGATATTATTATATATAATTGATATTATTATATACAATAATTTTGTGTTCTCCAGACATGATATTCCCAATTTTTGTGCTCGCACACTTGTACGAATAATTCACCCCGAATTGTATTAGCCTTAAGAGGTGAAATCTTTAATAATCGAGAACAGAAATTTTAAATGACGCAAAATTGTTGCATAATTATGTGCTCTCCAGATATGATATTCGCGATTATTGTGCTCGTATGCTCAAGTTTTAACAAACGCAATATTGTTAAAGGTATAATAAGGTAAGGTGTCAGACCAGGTAAAATTTCTGTGGTCGATTAATAAAGATTTCACCTCTTACGGCTCATACATTTTGGTGTGAATTTCTCATACAAAGGTGCGAGCACAAAAATCGCGAAGATCATACCTGGAGAACACATAATTACTACAGCAATATAGCGTTCGTTAAAACTTGTGCGCGATTATTATAGATTTCACCTCTTATGGCTCATTTCGTTCGGGTGAGTTTTTCGTACAAGGGTTTGAGCACAAAAATCGTAAATAGCATATCTGGAGAGCACATAATTATTGAAACAATTTTGCGTCATTTAAAAATTCTGTTCTCGATTATTAAATATTTCACCTCTTAAGGCTAATACAGTTCGGGATGAATTTTTCGTACAAGGGTGTGAGCACAAAAATCGGGAATATCACATCTGGAGAACATATAATTATTGCAAGAATATCTCGTTGGTTAAAACTTGTGTGCTAGATTATTATAGATTTTATCTCTTATGGCGCATTCTTTCGGGGTGAGTTTTTCACACAAGGGGTTGAGTTAGGGAATTCGCTCCGGGGTACTTGAAAAGCACATAAATAGCACATAATTATGGTACTTATTTGCAGTGCTTTTCAGATGAGTGGGTGCTAGCTTGTCTGTAAGTTAGCACCCCCACTAGTAAATTTTGATTATTTAATTGAAGGTTTCGAGCACAAAAATCGCGATTGCGACACATAATTGGCACATAAAGAACACATAATTCTGGTCTTATCAAATTTGAATTTTAAAGAGATGGGGGTGCCAGTCTTATCGACCTGCCTTCATGTTGGATTTTATGCAGATTTCTAGTTCCAATTTTCTTGATGGTAGACTCGCCAAGTTTCCGCAGAAGGCTCCATGCTTTGAATGTATAAAGTCGAGATTCTGCATGGTTGGTCGTCTCCCATTTTTCTAGCCGGGTTTTGTCTAACGTTCTTAGCAGGTCATCGGCTATGTCCGGGCTACCACTTTGTGCAAATCCTGCAAACAAGCAAGAATTTTCTTGTACTTTCTGGTAGGTAGTTTTTCCTGTATCCCCTGGGCATGTGCTTTTTTGCTGTTGAGATTACAAGTTTGACGAATCGGTTGTAATGGATAGCTTTTGCTCGAATAACCTAGCACCGGCATCCAGTTTGGGGTTTGGGATTACCCGGTCTTTTTAGACTCTGCGAGTTCGAGTCAAGCCGACGTTTATTTTTCGGATCCGAGTCCGAATATAATCTTTCTTTCTTTCTAATTTTAAGAATTACACGTATTTTCGTGTTCACGCATGTGGTAAAGCCAGCGATACTATACGAACTTGCCGTTAAACTACCAAAGAAATTGATGTTAAACACCAAAGAGACTTGACATTACATTTTAAAAATATTGCGTTAGTATTTACATAATTTATATGTATAATAAGATGCACGTAAATGTACTAGCAAAGCAAGGGTCTGTGCAATTATAGCTCTCTAGCAAGGGTCTGTGCTAGAGGATCTAATTTGAATGGTTTTCAAAATGAATTTGATCGAGGGGGAAATATTAGAAATGTTTCTGTGATTAAAGCAGTATTGAGTGATAAAAATGTTGAAATTAACAATACTGTAACTCCTTTAACGCATGCCCAGAAATCGGATATTGTTGCTAAAAATCTTCCTACTGCGCCAAAAATAAATAGAAATGTTCAAATCGTTCAAACTTCAAGACCTCACACAGAAGACAGAAATGTTAGGAATAAGTATGTTCAAATGAATATTCTAACTCCAGTGCATGCCCAACATTCCCCTTCAGCTAGTAAATTAACTGTGGGCGGAAGTAAAAATGATTCAAAAGAAATTTTGAAAACTGTTGAAACGGAGATTATTGAGACCCCAAAACGATCTTTGATTACTGAAAATAAGACAACTACAGTAAAAAAAGAGACCTTTGCAATTCACAAAGTAACGGAAACCTCAAAAAAATACGAATTCTCCCAAACGGAAACCAACAAACTTGCACATTGGGGCCTCCCGAACGCCATCCTCCAGAAATACGAATCCGGCAAAATCATTTACATGTTCCCCTGGCAGATAGAATGCCTAACGAAACCAGGCGTTTTAGAGAAACACAAGAATCTTGTTTATTCCGCTCCCACCTCCGCCGGAAAAACTTTGGTCGCAGAAATATTAGCCATCAAAACCGTTTTGGAACAACACAAAAAAGTCATCTTCATCTTACCTTATGTTTCTGTTGTCCGCGAAAAAATGTTCTATTTCCAAGACATATTTGGGACGAGTGGAGTTAGAGTTGAAGGATTTATGGGTTCTTATAACCCTCCAGGAGGATTCAGACCTGTACAAGTTGCCATTTGCACCATAGAGAAAGCAAACAGCTTAGTTAATTGGTTATTAGAAGAACGAAATTTATCAACTATAGGAGCCATAATTGTCGATGAAATGCATCTGTTAGGTGATCCTCATAGAGGCTACTTATTGGAATTGATGTTAACTAAAATAAGATATATGTCTTTAAAGGAAGAACTAGTCAACATCCAGATTATAGGAATGTCCGCCACGCTTCCAAATCTTTCTTTATTAGCCGATTGGTTGGACGCCGAACTTTACACAACAAATTTCCGGCCAATTCCTCTCTCCGAACTTTGTCACGTCCACGGCGAAATCTACAACAACGACCTAACTCTCCTGCGTAAACTAACCCCAATCCCCGAGCTCACAGACACTGACAACATCCTCCAACTTTGCCTTGAAACAATTACCACTTCTTGTTCTGTTTTAATTTTTTGCCCCACGAAAAATTGGTGCGAGAGTCTTTCCCAACAAATCGCCCAAGCTTTTTGGAGACTGGGCAGTGGAAAAACAAACCTGGGCGTTCAACTCCGCAACGAATTAAACGCCGAATTAATCACGGAATGCTTGGAACAACTTAAAAATTGCCCAGTGGGTTTGGATACAATTTTGGCGAAAGCTGTATGTTTTGGTGTTGCTTTCCACCATGCTGGTCTCACAATGGATGAGCGTGATATAATCGAAGGGGCTTTTCGAAATGGATGTTTACGAGTATTGATAGCTACTTCTACTCTATCCGCAGGAGTTAACTTGCCAGCTAGAAGAGTTATTATTCGGACGCCTATGTTTTATGGGAAACCATTGGATACGTTAGTGTACAGACAGATGAATGGTCGAGCTGGTAGGATGGGACGTGACGTAGCTGGAGAAAGCATTTTCATTTGTCAGAAGAATGATTCTAAGGTTGCTAGGGAGTTGATGTCAGCCCATTTGCAACCAATAGAAAGTTGTTTGGAAGGAGCTGGGAAGCTTAAAAGAGCAATTTTGGAAGTTATAACTAGCAATGTAGCTGCTTCGTCTAGCGAAATAACTTTGTTTACTAGGTGCACACTATTAGCTAGCGATAATTCCAACAGGATAGAACTCAACAATCCAATTGATGAATCTGTAGATTTCTTAATCTACAACGAAATTATAAGATTACAAAAATCTGAAGATGGCAATTCTAAATACGTCGCGACTTCTTTGGCCAAGGCTTGTCTTAGCTCTTCGTTACCACCTGAAGAAGGCTTAGCGCTTTTTGCTGAACTGGAGAAAGCTAGACAATGCTTCGTCCTTGAAACAGAACTTCACTTGATCTATCTAGTTACTCCCTACTCAGCTTGCAATCAGTTAGGTAGCATAGACTGGATGCTTTATTTAGACCTATGGGAAAAGCTTCCAGGTAGTATGAAGAGAGTTGGAGATTTGGTAGGTGTTAGAGTCTCCTACATAATCAATGGAACAAGAGGAAAAATCCAGACCAACACTTCAAAGCTTTATCACAAATTTCAAATTCATAGAAGATTTTATACAGCTTTGGTCTTACAAGATTTAGTTAATGAAGTTCTTTGACCACAGTAGCTTCAAAATTTAATTGTAATCGCGGCATGTTGCAATCCCTTCAACAATCCGCAGCAACTTTCGCTGGTATGGTAACGTCCTTCAGCAGACAACTAGGTTGGTCCAGCGTCGAAATCCTAATCTCCCAGTTCCAAGATCGTTTACAATTCGGAATCAGCAGGGAATTGTTAGATCTTATGAGACTTCCTACGCTTAACGGGCAAAGAGCCAGAGCCTTGTTCAACGCAGGAATAGAAACTCTAGTAGATTTGGCTTCCAGCGAAGTTTGTGCCTTGGAAAATATCTTGCATAAGAGTTTACCATTTGAAAGTGAGAAGCAACGGGAAGGCGAAGGCGAGTATGAAGCGAAGAAGAGGAACAAAGTTAGGAATGTTTGGATTAGTGGAAAGCAGGGATTGACAGAAAGGGAAGCTGCAGTTTTACTGATTGATGATGCTAGGAAATATTTGCAGTATGAGTTGGGGTTGAAGGACGCCCAATGGGAGACTGAACAGGAAGATGGAGGAAGTGAAGAAATCGTTAGGGAAGTTGATAGTTCTGAGGTAGGACAAAATGTAAATTGTAAAGGGGTTGTTAATGGTTAGAAGAAGAAGTGGAATGTGTTGAGGTTGAAGAAATTGTTTCTGAAGAGAAGGTGATTGAAGTTTATGTAGAGAAAAGTGATGAGATAATTGTTGAAAATGAAACTGTGATTAGTGCAGTTAGTGATAAGAGTTTAAAAAATTATGAAATTGATAATTGATTACAGTTTGGAAGAAAACTTCTCAATGAAACCTCCCAGAGAAGTCTCCAAATTGTTGAGCGTTTCTGGAAATTCGCTAGAAATGAGCTTTAGTTTTAGCTCGAAAGAAAACTCAAGATACAACTTGCGTAGTTCAAGTTCAGGAAAGCCAAACGTTTCCATCTCATTGGAAACTACAGAAATTTCAAAATTAGCTTTAAGCCTTGGAGAGATAGATCTTGCTCGACAAGAAAATCCCAGTGTGAATGAAGACATTGATAATTCTAATGAAGATTTGTTTGGGGATAGTTTGGATATGAACTCAAAACTAATTTTAAATTTGGATCAGATTGAAGGCGCGCCAGAAAACCAAGACCCTCTATTCATAGCTCTCAAGGCGGCGTTTGACAGAATGAATAGAAAGAAAATGTTTGAATTGTTGTAGACGGGTGGTTGGTAGGGAGGGTGGAAGAGATATGGAAGAACAATAAGCAAAGTGAGAGTGGAAGAAAAAGAGAGCGACTTATTCGAGACGACAATGGTAGTAAGACAAGGTTGTCCCCTTATTCCCTTATTATTTACGATATATGTGGCAGATATGGAAAGAATGTTTAAGAAGGCGCAAGCGGGAGGGTGTGTGATAGGTAGAGAGAAAGTATGGAGCTTGGCGTGGCAAGAGCGAAGGGGAGATGAAAGAAATGAAGTGAGAAAACGAAAATGTTGGTGTTTAGTAAGAGAATGGAAGAATGGTGTTTAGTAAGAGAAAAAGGAGAAGGAATGGAAGTGGGAAGAGGGAACAATAGCCAGGAAAAGAGTTAGCCAGGAAAGCGAACAAGGTAATGGGGTGTATTTGGGGGATAGGAGAAAGAAAATGGGGAAGCGACTTCAGGAGGAGGAGGATGATGTTTGAAAACATTCAGACATTAAAAACCTGAGACTCGTCGAGTCTTAGATCGGTTACCTATTACCGGGTATTTTCTCCGAGTCCGGCTACTCGGACCCGAAAAACTCTAATCCAGTTCCTTTTCGAATATTTTCCAGGCGGCTTTAGCAAAATTCCAGCGAGGATGTGTGGTAGATTGAACCAATGGGATCGCTGAATGGATCGCAACTTCCAGATTTCTGAACACCATTTGGCGCGTTTGGCTTAGCATACCACTTCTTCTGCTTGCCTGTTCCATAGGAGTTTGCTATCTAGTGTTATATACAAATACTATATCTCCTTTTGTATTCTTCTGCCCTCCCATCTAACATTATAGGTTGTTAGCAGTTTAGTTTTCTTTTTCTAGTAAGTGGTATCACTGTGGTTTTGCTTGGGTTGAGTTTCAGTCACACTGCGTGGCACCATCTATTAGTTACTTTGAGGCCTCTCTGTAGCGCTCCCTCAAACTTCCCTCTGACTATGATTATGCATCTTTCAAGAACCTCAGGATTTCAATGGGGTTCAAAAATTGCATCCACTCATGACTTAAGTAGTACCTTGAGGTACACCCTCCACTTGTTGATCAAAGTTTTTTTCCTCAGATGACTTGTTCTACTTTTATGCAATAAAATGTTAGTGTTGTAAATTAAATGTTTATTTGTTTATATTGAATCAGGTTTTAAATCAATATTTATAGGAAATATTAGCATCAAGTGATGACTTAAAAAACAACTCAACAAAAAATGTAATGCAATTCATGCATTTCTAATTAATAACTTAAAAACTGCAATAATTGAACTCCATTCATGTATTTGTAATTAAGAAACCTTAAAAGTTTATAAATGAAAGACAAATTACTCTATGTTTTTACCACTAATATATATTTTTAAATTACTTGTAAAAACATATTGAATTTTTCTATTCAGAGTAAGTATGGTTGAAATAACCATCGCAACCCTTCCTCTTCATGAAAAACAAATTCAATTACTCACTATTTTCTTCTAATTTGTTCTAGGCTCAAGTAACAGCCACAAGATTAACTGTCCCAGTGAACGTGTGTCAAGCAACAACACGGCTGGTAACACCACAGGGAGCAGTCTTAACTTCTGGAGCTCGAATATCAACAATCTCTGCAACTCAACCTCCTACGGTCATAGGCGCGGCCCCCACCAGAATTATATCAACGACTCAAGCTAATGTCTCACTTAGTCGACTGACCATGGCTGTGACAAACCCTTCGAATACTACAAATAATTTAATATCGCAGATAAGATCAAACTTAGCCGTACATCCAATCGCAACTGCTACCAACAGTTCACAGAGTCGGACGATACAATCACAAGGAGCTAAAGTGATATCACAGCCCAATCAAGGTAAAAATAAAGAAAAATGTCATTCCATTACATGTACACCTGACTAGTTTTATCTCTTGAGTCTTGTCTATCTAGATTGTAGATTTCGGTGGAGATTTGAACTGTGGACTTTATAGATCTCTTAACCCACCCTTTTCTTATAATTGTTGATATACCCATTTAAAGCGCCTCCTCTAATCCTAATTCCTTTGGGAATTGCAGGATCTGGGTGAGATTCAAAGATTGCAATTTATTCAAGCAGTGGGCCCCAAGGTACATTTGTCTCTTACAGAGCAATGCTTCACAGTCCTTGGGCATCTATCTAGTCCTGTCTGTTTAGTCTTGTTTTTTATAGTCTTGTACAGTCTTATTTAACTACTTAGTCTTGTATGTCTAGTCTTGTATGTCTTGTTTTGTTTGTCTCGTCTTGTCTGTCTACTCTTATAAATCCAGTCTTCTCTGTCTTGATATGAGAAAGCAGGAGAAAATCTCTTCCAGAAAAGGGAAGCACTGGAAAGAACGCCCCCTTCAAAAAACACCAGTGCCATACCGAGCGACGATCGAGCAACAATAAACGAAAAGGCCGGTACGCCTATCCGCCGGTCAGCCTCCTTCACTGGAGCTATCTGCACAGGAAAATCTCCTCCGTAGGGCGATACTTCTCCAAGCGAACACACTGCAAAAAGGAAACGAATAACCCCAGATGGACAGAAATGGTGTACATATAACGACAAAGAGCTAAGGGCTACAATAAGAAAAGTCGTTGCAGAAGCACAAGACCTTTGATGGCTGACGAAATTTAACAGTAACGCAGATATAAGAAGAGCCGTAGAAAATCGGTGGATATTAACAGATAAAATGGGGGGGGTGGGCGCTTTCGAGGCAAATTTTTCCACCTACAGGAAAACGGTGGCTTATTTTTCACAACGCCCAGGATTTGAACCCGGGACTTGCGGCTCTGAAAGCCGACATCTTGACTAATAGGCCACCACCGTCTTACGGTGACCTACTCAGAATGGTTAAAAAATAAATTAATTCTGAACTATCAGGAACACGAGTAGCAGGAATAAGGGAAATAAAAAAAAACCGGCCAAGTGCGAGTTGTGACTCGCGCACCGAGGGTTCCGTACAAACTTGTATAGTATAGTATTATTATGTAGATTATCAACATATTATGTAGATTATAAAGAAAAATTAGACGAAATATAATATATACAGGATGTTACGGGACTTGAGTATGTCGCATGTCGGTTATAAAAAAGCAAAATTTAGACATAATATATTCCCTGTATATATTATGTATATGAAGCGTACGTGATGAAATGCATAACGAATATAAACAAAGAAAATTCAGAATAAACATAGAATAGGACCTAACTGTATGCAACCCATATGCTTCTGGAGCCTGACAATACCACTACGACAACATTAGTGTATTTTCATAAGTTTCAAATAGTAAATTCGCATTTTTCTTGTAATTAAACTACATATTTACGGTTTTCAGATTTTTCCCTTGACATGTGCTGTAAGACACTGCTTCTTGCCAAATTTCATGATTCTAGGTCAACGGGAAGTACCCTATAGGTTTTGATTCCCTCGTGAAATCGCAAAATATGCGACATAAACGGTCATATCTTTTGATCGCGTTGACTTACAAGTTTGATTTTTTCACAGCTGAAAGAGACCGCAGACTCGAGTATTTGATACAAATTTCAACTTGTTACCTCTACGCGTTCCTGAGAAAAAGATCTTGACAGACAGACAGACAGACAGACAGACAGACAGACAGACAGACGGACAACAAAGTGATCCTATAAGGGTTCCGTTTTCGGTACGGAACCCTAAAAACGGGGAGCTCCTGCTTGAAGTAAAAGAAGGGAGTCAAACCCAACTGAAAGAACTGATTTCACACAAACTACCAGACATCAACATTCGATCAAAAAATGCAGATACCTTGGTGAATATGAAGGATATAGATGCTGTCACCACACTTGAGAAGTAGAGGATGCGATAAAATCTGCATATCTCCTTCTATATTATCGAGTGCAGATTTTATCTCTTCCTTATCACAAAAAAAAAACATCTGACCCGGGTATGGGAATAGTCAGATTGCAACCGTCGCGCTCCCCAAAAAACAGACCAACGCCCTCATCGAGAAAGGAAAGCTAGAGATTGGCTGGCTATACTGTATAGTTAGGGAGAGGATAGACCTTGTAAGGTGCTATAAATGCTGGGAGACTGACCATTGTACAAGCACATGTAAATGACCAGACAGACGGAAGATGTGCTTATGATGCGGTCAAGAGGGACACCGAGTGAAGGACTGCAAAGAGGAAAATACTGCCCAATTTGCAAGTTGACGAGGCATCAGGCGTACTCCGGAACATGCCCAGATTACAAAAAGGCTCTGTCGGAGGAACTTATATTGAGACGGCAAGGAAACAACAATAATGGCTAGCATCATCCAAGTCAATATAATGAGATGTCGTGCAACAGCCGCAGAGCTGAAAGCGGACGTAATAATAGCGAGCGAACCTAACAAAAAACTTGCAGCTAGGGCAAATTGGTTCATGGACGAAAAAAAGGATGCAGCAATATGGATAAAGAGCCGAAAACTATCAGTTATAAGAAGAGGCCGCGGACCAGGATTCGTCTGGGTCGAGTTGCCCCAATTCACAATTTACAGTTGCTACTTTTCTCCCAATGCAAAACCCGAACAGTTGTCCCAATCCCTAGAAGCTCTAAGTCATAACATCAGGAACCAAGGAAAAAGATAACAAGTTATTGCGTTCGATTTCAACGCTAAAGGGAGCCTTCCAAATCATAAGAAGAAATATGAATATTTGCTCAAAAATTCCTACATTCCTAGCTGATGTGCTTTTTCCACATCACACTCCGTTCGATTGGCAACAGCCCGAAGTCACCGATATACCTCTCTTTACTGCCGAAGAATTATCGCTCGCAAGCAGGCGAATTAAGAACAACAGAGCACCAGGGCCAGATGGAATACCACCTGAAGTTGTAAAAATAGCTGCCCAGCACCAATCAAGTTTCGTATTGGAGACTTTGAACATGCTGCTCACAGCGGGTAACATTCCTGCCAGTTGGAAAAGGGTAAAGCTCGTTCTCATCAGAAAAGGAGATAAAGAGATAGGGAACCTAACATCCTATAGGGCTATTTGCTTACTGGATGTGTCGGGAAAACTCCTAGAGCAACCTTTACTAAGCAATAAAAGGAGACCGGGCATGGACTGTCAGAAAAACAATTTGGCTTCAGGCAAATCCACAATTGACGCGTCAGGTAGAGATTGTCGAAAAGGCCAAGTCTGGCACGCAAAGAACAAGGAAACGGTGTGCGCTAAACTTCGATGTTAGAAACGCATTTTACAGCGATAGCTGGAAGCAGATCATGCAAGGACTAACAAGAGGTATTTGCTATGCATGGTGAGAAGCTATCTTAGCGATAGAAAGTTAACCCTAAAAGGGGCTCGGAAAACGGAAGAGAGAAGCATAAGCAGCGATGTTCCACAAGGATCGACATTAGGCCCTACATTGTGAAACGTCCTATACGACGATGTGGTGAGATTAAGATTGCCATTGGGGGCGACAGTGATTGGCTTTGTAGAAGACTTGGTTCTAGTGGTAACTGCCAGAACAGAAGAAGGATTGATGCAGACGGAAAACCACGCTATAGAGCAAATCATTGAATGCATGGAATTCAAAAGCCTCAATCTAGCGCCAAAAAAAACTGAGTCATAGGACAAAAAAGGTCCAACCAATAAAATTTAAAATTGACAAAATGACGATAATCCCAAAGCATCAAATAAAATACGTGGGCATATTAATAGACGAGGCATTATCTTTCGCACCGCACATAACAGAAGCTGCAGCAAATGGGATGAGGACAATGGCAGCAATACAGCAACCAATGTCCAACATTGGAGGTCCCAGGAGCAATAAACGCCGACTTCTCAGCTAAGCAGAATAGGCTATACGCAGCTATATAGCTATACTATGATGTACGGAGCACCAATATGGGCCAGAGCACTGGGAAAGCAGAGCACTGAAAAAGCTCCTTGCAGTGCAAAGAAAAATGGCACTACGAATCTGTAGCGCTTACCGCACCATATCAAGTGAGGCAGTCTTGACCATCGCGGGTATCCCGCCAATTGACTTGCTAGTGGGAGAGCAAAGAAAACTGCAGGAAACAGGCCGTAACAAAATTTTAAAAAAATCGGCCAGGAAACAACTAATTGAAGAATGGCAGCAAAGGTGGCAGCAAGTCATTAAAGGAGAGTGGACCAGACTTCTTACCCCTGAACTTGAACCCTGGATAAAGAGAGAACATGGGGAAATAGCTACTAGTCTCACCCAAGTATTGTCCGGCCACGACTGTTTCAAAGACTACATGCATCAAATTGGCAGAGCGTGCATATACTGCGGAGAGACCGATACAATATTCGACTGTTCCCGATGGGAAATGGAAATGCACAAAATTGCAACCAATTTAGAAGTACCTATCAACCCGAGAACGATAACTGAACATATGCTTAAAGCAAAATAAAACTAATATGTATATTTATTATATTATGGAATCAAAATAACCGATGAAGCGAAGGAACAAAAGATAAAAGAAATTAAATTTAAATAAGTCACTTATAACTCCGAGGTCATGCGACTAGCATTACCAGAGTTCACGGTGTTTCCAGAGGGGCCACTTGTCTCATCAGGTGTATAACCGCCACATACGTCCCTAACAAAAAAGTCTCCTCTGTCTGTTTTTGGTTGTCTTGTCTTGTATGTCCAGCCTTTTCTGTTTACTCTTGTCTGTCTAGTCTTGTCTGTCTTGCCTGTCTAGTCTTGTCTGTCTAGTCTTGTCTGTTCGCATTATAGTAGGGGCACCACCATTGACAAACGGCTGTCCTTCAAAGAGCACGTGATGAACGCAAGTCAAAAAACTTTGAAAACACTTGTGGCAGTTTGAAAAACTGCTGTCAAATATTGGTAATAAAAAGGCTAAATTACTATGTTTTTACCACAAAAACTTTGAAAATTTGTTTACACAAACAGTTCACGACTTAAGTTTCGACTTATTAGGGTCATTGTGAAGTGAGTACAAACTAAAGAAAAATTGCATTTATACACACAGATTCTACGGAACAATGAGTGGGAAAATACAGCTAATTACCTATAATTTACATGGATTTAAAAAGTGTTGATTTGTATAAGTCCGGTCATTTTAGACATAAAAATAGTGATCAAATAAAAAAAATTCCGACAGAGCCAAATCTTCGTAGAGACCTTAGGTTTACCACAAGGAATAAAGTGTCAAAGTCCCCATCAGTCCCATGTGAGCTTAGGGACTTATTCGGGGCCCAAGGTCAAAATTTTAGGTTTTTTGGATTTTTCTCGAAAACGGTAAGCTTTATCGAAAAAGTACCTCAGAGCAAAGTTGTAGATCTTAAAATTCTCTATAAAAATGGTTCCTATGATTTTTTCTCTAAGACCCACTATTTCCCAGATATTGCGCTTGTAAGAATCACGGTCTACATAATATGCACACATTTCCACACCACCTGTGAGGTAGTGTACTCGGCGCGTTTTTTTTAACGTGGTATCCCCGGTAGGCCTATTCCACGAACCTTTATGACGTTATTTTCAGGAACAATAATTATTTAATAGTATGAAGATTATTGATATGGGTTACTGAGTTTAACTGTCGTTCTAACTTTTTTTTATTACTTTAATCTGACTCATACTCTTCATATTCAACTTCAACAATCATGTTTTCTTCAATTTCTTCTTGTTCTTCTTCTTCTCCTTCCTGTTGATGAACGCTTAGAAATTGTTCAAATGAAGATGAATCAGTTGTCCCTTCATCAAAATCACATGAATCTTGTATTTAATTGAACATTTGAGCAAGAGACAGCTTGGCAATTGGTACACGCTGGAGAACACTGCAACCCTACTTTTTTACAGCCACATTTGGCACTACAACCTTTCTTGCAATTGCAAAAAATAGTGTTAAGAAGTTTTTCTGGAGCAGGGGGCAGTAAAGTTCGAATCGGTTCCAAAGTATTATTTATCAATTTCCAACCCCAGTCTTCAGGGTTCAGTTCATTGCCTTGCCATGTCTGAACTTGATAGTATACTCGAAACAAATGTTGACTAGCAGATGCCGATTTTGGAGGAAGACAAGATAGCTGTACTTGCTTTTTGTTTCGTGTATTTTTTACAAATGTTAAATATCTGTACGTATCTATGCAATCAATTTTTTTTGGAGCTCCATAAACCGCAAGAAGAAACCGAATTCCTTTAGTAATTAGTATTTGAGGTGAAGAATTAATTTCTGTAAATACTTTTGCGCAGTCAATCAAATCATTTTTTTCAAATCATTTTAATACTGAATTTTTGCCCCTTCTAAACATTGCTGACGTAGTATCGCATCCGGTTATCGCATGTAAAAATAAAAATAAAGTTTTGGCATTTTGGATAAGCTGATAAACTTTTAGAAGAATATATTTCTGTCCGTTGCTGCGCCTTCCCAGGTTTTAAAAAGTAAATAATTTTATCAGATGGAGTCCTTGCAGTGAGTAGTACTAATAAATCAACATCTTCACCCACTACAATAGTTGTATTTCTTGCATTAAATTGTTCTATTGCTGTTTCAATTATGAGGACATCGGCGTCATTCGGAGCTTGTTTCACGGCAATATTTTCAGCTGTTAATTTGTTACTCAACATAGAAATAAAACGAGATTTATTATTAATGTTTGCAAAAAAATGTTGTTGATTAACTGGAACTGTCATAAATTCGTCAAACATTATGTCGGTACCTGAGGATGTTTTTGTAGCACGACGACGTTGTTCTGCAGCTTTTATGTTCTTTGTTGTGTCACTATAGCCATCAAATACTACCGTAACTGTATGACCATAATGTCTACGTAAATACTGAACATATTTTTCAAAAATTACGTTAAAGGTTTCTTCTCGATCCCACACAACGTGATGTAGTAGATATCCTCCATCAATAACGTAAGCAGCGTTTGTACAATCAACCTCAGCATTGACTGATTGAAAGCAATCGTAAAGAGCCGACTTCATTGTTTTACGCATTCCAGCTGCATTGAAGAGTGACAACGGGTAAGGAGCTAAATCATATGCGAAAAATGTTTCAATTTCATCCTCAAAAGTCTTAGTGACACTCATACGTTGGAATAATAATACTGGGTCTATTGGTACTTCTTCGTCGTGAACTTTCACAGTGCTACTCACAGCTAAAAGAGGAAGTACTTTATCTGTGCTTTTCAATTTTATATGATTGAAAGTTTTACCAGTCATTTTAGACATCGAGGCAATCCCAACTTCACGAGCTTTATGACAATTAATCTTATCGTCACCAACGACTCCTGAAGCAATAGATAAGATTTTGTTAATTTCGGGAAAAGAAGGATCATGTGATGAAAACCAGTCAAGAAGTATTTTAATATCTTTAGCATCTTTCTTAACTCTCGAATCACTCGCATCTATATGTTGATCTATCGTGTCCATTCGAGGGGATTCGGTAAGGGACCGGCGGTCATTTTAGAGTAAATTTTCTTAGAATAGTATAATGTATACATAAAAGAGACACGAGTGGGCATTTTTGCTTGCTTGAGTACCTAAATATGTATATACGTGGCATATGTGTGCATACTATGTAGAACATGATTCTTACAAGCGCAATATCTAGGAAATAGTGGGTCTTAGAGAAAAAATCATAGGGACCATTTTTATAGAGAATTTTAAGATCTACAACTTTGCTCTGAGGTACTTTTTCGATAAAACTTACCGTTTTCGAGAAAAATCCAAAAAACCTAAAATTTTGACCTTGGGCCCCGAATAAGTCCCTAAGCTCACATGGGACTGATGGGGACTTTTGACACTTTATTCCTTGTGGTAAACCTAAGGTCTCTATGAAGATTTGGCTCTGTCGGAATTTTCTTTATTTCAATTGTCTAAAATGACCGGACTATATTGCGGTAAATCCTTTTGCTCGTTCAATAGTTGAACGAGAGGATTACCTTGTGTTTTAAAAATTTTCTGTTTAAAAAATACACAAATTTTACTGCGAAATACTCTATAAAAAATTCACTTCTCCTATCCCAACAGTTACAATCAATAACCACCCCAAAAAACTCCAAACTAGTATCGTTTGACGTCACGAGTATGTTTTCAAATATTCCAACAAATGAATGCCTTAATATTGTTCAGCATATACTAGATAAAACAGTAAAAGACCCCACTACACACTCAGAACGTTATAGTGCCATGGAAACGTGTCTAACTCAAAATTATTTTCAATTTAACAATCAGTTTTATCAACAAACGGCGGGTTTAACAATGGGTTCCCCTTTAAGCCCCTTACTAGCAGATATATTCATGTCAATTATCGAAGAAAAAATATTCAATTTAGACTTTACCAAGAAACATATATCATTCTGGTATCGATACGTGGATGATGTAATTGCATGTTACGGCACATCACGTCAACTCGACCAATTCCTAAATTAAATTAACAGCATACACCCCAAAATTAAATTTACACTAGAAACAGAGAAAAATAATGAAATTAATTTCTTAGACTTAACCCTAATTCACATCAATAACAAAATAGAATTCAATATATTCAGAAAACCGACCAACGTCAATTCTACAATTCCCTTCAAATCCAACAATCCCTTGTCACATAAGCTAGCAGCCTATCAGTCTATGGCACATAGAGCGTTTTCAATTCCATTGTCACATCCAAATCTTTATACAGAACTGAATGAAATTATATCCATAGGAAGTAGGAATGGCTTCCCAGTCAGTCTTATACAAAATATTATCAATAAGAAACGTTACCAAAACACAATTGCTCACATTTACCCTAAAGTTTCAAATTTAAATAAGGATCCATTCACAACATTTTGGAAAATCCACAGAAAGCATGGCGCACATTCTTCGAAAACAAAATCAACAAATCGCATTTAGACCAAGTTGCAAATTATCAAATATATTATTTAACGCTAAAGATAAAATTAATCCCCTAAAGAAATCCGGGGTTTATGAAATCTCTTGTTCCGAATGCAATAGCGTATGTATAGGCCAAACGGGTCGAAGTTTTGAAACGCGATACAACGAACATTTTAAAGCGTATAGATTAAATTACGATACAAGTTCATTTGCCAATCATTTTAAAAATTGTAATCACAAGTACAAATATTAATTAAAAAAAACACTGTAAAATCTAGTATCTATAAAAAGCAAAAGCCGCGTAAAAATTGGATTACCCCTGGTATCATAAAATCTTGTCACTAAAGAAAAACTTTATAATAAATGGAAGCAAAATATAACTAATATTAAATTAAAATTAAATTATATTAACTATCGTAAAAAGTTAGATAAATTAATAAAAATAGCAAAATATAACCATAACAGTAGGGAATTTAATTATAAATGTACCGATAGTAAAAAAATGTGGCAATTTATCAATGAAAAGCTTGGAAAAAAAATAAAATTTAATGAAAATATTGATTATTTAAATAAAGAACATCAAAAGATCATTGATCCACAAAAAATTGCTAATGAATTTGTAGATTTTTTCAGCAATATTGGGGTAAAGCTCGCTGAAAAAATAGGAAACAAAAATTATAGTCAAAGTAATATAAATCAAAATTCTAACTCTATTTTCTTAAATCCAACAAATTGTAGTGAAATAGAAGAAATTATAACAAACCTAAAAGACAAAGCAGGAGGGACAGATGGCATAAATTCTAAAACACTCAAAGTTATTAATCATTATATTAGTAAACCGCTTGAGCATATATTTAATAACTGTATGTTAAGGGGTATCTGGCCTAATGCATTAAAATGTGCGGAAATCATTCCAATTTTTAAAACGGGTGATAGACATCAGGCAACAAACTATCGTCCTATCTCCCTTATATCTAACATCGCGAAAGTTTTCGAAAAAATCATTCATAAAAGGCTCTATGATTTTATTACTAAATATAAAATCATTGCACAGGAACAATTTGGTTTTCTCAAAAACAGGGGCACAAAGGATGCTCTTGCATCTATTTCGGAGTTTATTTATACGAATATGGATAAGAACAACCCTACAGTAGTCGCTTTTTTAGACTTAGCTAAGGCCTTTGACACGGTGGACCATAAAATATTAATACAGAAATTGTATAAGTACGGAATTAGAGGTGTTGCTTCTGATTTATTTGAAAATTATTTAACCAATAGACTACAGGTTGTAAGAATTAATAAAATTAAGAGTATGAAAAGGAAGGTAAAAATTGGTGTTCCGCTGTTCTATTAAGTACTGTTCATTCTATATTTAAATGATATTTTTTAAATTTTAGAAGCAAACTCGATAGCTGCTTATGCTGACGACACTGTTGTAAAGTGTATTGGTAATTCATGGCCTGACGTTCAACACTTTAAAATTAATGGTTATTTAGATAAATTAGGGAAATGGTTTTTTGTTAATTATCTGTCAATAAATATAGATAAAACTACATTTATAACTTTTGGTTCTTATAGCGATAGTATTCCAGCAAATTTGGAATTTTTTATTTATAATCAGAAAATAAAAAGAGTTAACAGTTGTAAATATCTAGGCATAAAGTTTGACTGTAATATGAGATGGGACCAGCATATAAAAGATTTAATAAATAAAACTAAATTTTTCCTATTTATCTTCTATAAATTGAAGAGGAGTGTAAACAAAAATTCACTTAAAATAATCTATCATACACTATTTGAAAGTATGGGATATATTATGGGATAATTGCATGGGGAGGATGCTATAAAAATATTATGAAAAAATTAACTAGTACACAAAATAAACTCATTAATATAATAACAGAATAAACGAACAATTACATTTTGAATAGTAAAGAAACTTTCATAATTGACTCCCTATGTTTTCACTATGAAAATTGTAAAAAGTCATTTAATGATTACCAAGGTAAAACTAGAAATAAGGCAATAATTTTACCGAAAATCAATAAAAGTATTGCATTCAAAAACTCTCATATTGTAGCAATAAAAAACTTTAATATGCTACCAGACAATCTGAAATCTCTAAATGTTAATAAAAAATTAATAAGGAAAAAACTTATAAACTGGCTAATAACTGGAGTATAAATAAAAAATTTCTTTTTAAATGTATATATGTAAATGTTTAGGTTTATTTCATTCTGGTCATAGTCTATAATTAGTCATTATAAGTTTATAATAAGATTCTTTTGTAAAAACCAACCAGCTCATGTACAGGTAACTAGTTTACCTCTATGGGATACGGTCTATGTAAATAACTGTATAATCTTATTCTGGTTAAATAAATAAATAAAATAAAAAATAAGTTCCCCGAAATTAATAAATTAAAAATGTTACACAACTGTACCAAAGGCACCAAGGTTAATCTGTTAGAAGCGGCCGAAATTCACAAAACACAAGGTAATAATCCTCTCGTTCAACTATTGAACGAGCAAAAGGATTTACCGCAATACAAATCAACACTTTTTAAATCCATGTAAATTATAGGTAATTGGGTTGTTGAATAAAAAAAAATTATCGATTTTTTTATGTATTTTAAAACCTTATTATAAATAATTTGGATGTGCAATGCGAAAAAGTTAAAAAAAAAAATGTTCAATTGATTATAAACAATTTAAAAGTGATAAAATTTTGAAAATAATCACGACTCCAAAACTCCAAACGCGCAATAATTTGTTTGTGAAGTCGAAAGGGTGAAACTTCATTCTTACATTCAAACGTAAACATTCTTTTTAAAATCGTCGTTTTAGAATTTTTTTGGCGCATTGTTTAAAACCATTGGTTTCGGCGTTTAACAATGTGGGACATTTAAAAACATTTTTTGAGTTCTTTTTATAGTACCCACTCCTACACGATGGTACGAAACAAGCACGATAACTGTTAATATTTAGCTTTTAATATTTGACATATTTGACATGTCTACTACAACTACTGTATCAACAAAGTCAGGAGCGGGTAGAAATTACATATTACGTCACATCGGTACATTTGTGCGTTTTCGGTACCGAGTTTAAAAATATATTTTCAATTTGTTATAACTTTTTAATTACAACGAAAAAAATAAAACAAAAAACAGTTTTGTCATAAAACTTATATATGAGCTTTCGATTTATGACGAAAAAAAAATTGATTCAAATACCCAATTAGCTGTATTTTCCCACTCATTGTTCCGTAGAATCTGTGTGTATAAATGCAATTTTTCTTTAGTTTGTATACTCACTTGACAATGACCCTAATAAGTCGAAACTTAAGTCGTGAACTGTTTGTGTAAACAAATAAAGTTTTTGTGGTAAAAACATAGGAATTTTGTCTTTTTATTATTAATATGGATTACCACATAGTAAAGGTCTCAACCATCGTTTATATCAAATATTGGTGGTCCAAGCAGTAGCAAAAGAAAACTGCTTGTCTTGGGCGGGGCGTAGCAAGCACAGCGTCTCTAGACACTGTCCTGTTGGCGCTGCACATCCGCAGATCCAACCTTCTCTGCATCGCGGCTAGCTTATGCAGGTACGTTTTCATATGTATTGCGGACAGTATCTAGGACAGTGTCTAGAGACGCTGTGCTTGCTACGCCCCGCCCAAGACAAACAGACAAGTCTTGCCTGTCTAGTCTTGTTCGTCTTGTCTAGTATAGTTTCACTAAACCCTCTATTCTACTTTGGCTTTTAGTATGCGCCACACCGGTATCGCATATTTCGCATTCATTCAGGGAGAAAACTCGACCGGGAATCGAACCTGGGCCTCCCGTTTGCCAGTCCAGTACGTTGTCAGTAACCTACACTAGTCTTTTCTGTCTAGTGTTGTCTGCCTGGTTCTTTCTCTCTGTCTAGTCTAGTCTGACTGGTCTTTGGTCTTGCCCCTCTAGTCTTGTCAGTCTAGGCTTATCTATGTAATCTTGTCTGTCAAGTCTTGTCTGTTTAATCTTGTCTATCTAGTCTTGTCTGTCAAGTCTGGTCTATCTAGTCTTGTCTCTATAGTCTAGTCTGTCTGGTTTTGTCTATATAGTCTTGTTTGTTCGGTTTTCTCTATCTGGTCTTGTCTGTCTGGTCTTGTCTTTCTTGTCTTGTCTGTCTTCTCTTGTCTGTCTTCTCTTGTCTTTCTTGTCTTGTCTGTCTCCTCTTGTCTTGTCTGGATAAACTTGTCAGTCTAGACTTATCTATCTGGGGCGGAAGCCGGTTTATTGGTGGACGCCTGAAGTGGCGCAAGCGAGACGCGTGGCGGTGGCGTCTAGGCGTCAACTTCAGAGGGCGCGGCGCAGAGGGGAGCTATGTGAGGCTGCGGAGGAGCGGGCGAAACAGGACCGTGGTAGTTTTCGACGAGCGATTGCGCGGAGCAAATCCCAGCGGTGGCAGGAACTCTGCCTTCTGGTCGACAGCGATCCGTGGGGCTTGCCGTACCGCATAGTCACCGGTCGGTTCGGGCACCGAGGGAAGGGTCCTGATGCGTGCGTGTTGGGTGGAACCGAAGCTGTGGTTGAGCACCTTTTCCCCGCCACGGCGAGGGGGGTGGGACGCGCTGTCGTGGCGGTGGACGTTGCGGTGGACTCCTTCACCGTGGATGAAGTCCGCAGAGCGGTTTTTTCTCACTACCTCTCACTACCCGCGAAAAAGGCACCCGGCCCAGACGGGCTGCCTAACGAGCTGTTCCGGCTGGCAGCAGGGGGGGACCTCGAAGGACTTGCCGACGTCTGCAACAGATGTCTGGAAGAGGGAGTGTTTCCCAGGTGTTGGAAAAAGGCCATTTTGGCCCTTATTCCAAAGCCGGGTAAGGATCCCTCGACGTCTGGTGCGTACAGACCGACCTGTTTGCTGGACGGTGGGGCAAAAGTTCTGGAAAGGTTGCTCCTATGGCGGTTACAAGCCGTTATAGAGCAAGGGGGCGGACTCGCTCCGGAACAGTTCGGCTTCCGTAAAGGGGTTGGAACGGAGGATGCCATTCGGGCTGTCCTTCGTGTCGCGGAGGGGGCCAACAGCGGACCGTACCGCACCAGGGGGCATTGTGTGGTCGTCAGCTTTGACGTCGCCAATGCCTTCAACACGGTATAATGGTGGTTCGTTATTGAGGCCCTAGCCCGTTGGAAACTACCGGAGACGTTGCTGAGGCTTACTGCCGATTACCTGCGCGACAGAACCATCAGTTACCGCGAGGGGGAGGACTGGCGTGAGCGGGGGTTGTTTGCCGTGGTTCCGCAGGGATCGGTTCTAGGACCATTCTTGTGGAATGTCGCCTATGACGGCCTTCTGCGGACGCTGAGACGGTTATTGCCCACAGGGGTGGGTATTGTGGCATATGCAGACGACCTGGCACTCGTCTTCACAGACAGGTGCTGTTTTGTCTTTTTAGTCTGTTTTTTTGTCTGTTTAGTCTTGTCCATCTAGTCTTATCTGTCTAGTCTTGTCTGTCTAATTTATTTTGTAGATTCAAAAATAACTGATAACTTTTCATTAAAAAGAAGTTTGTAATGTCTGATTTATAAATATTTAACTATTTACCAAATATTTAACTATTTATATCTTTTACAGGTACAGCAATACACCTTACACAAATGTCTAGTAATATCAAATCTTCATCAAATATCGTAACTACTTCATCCCGTACTAGTAAGTTCATATTTCGTACCTTAATATTTAATTAAAAGAACTATTTCTCTTCTATGCTACATCTATTCTTCTACCAGCTATTCGACTATTTCTTACTAATACATAATAAATTTTCTATTAACAAGAACAATTTATTTTTAAAGCATCTATTACCAATAGGAAATATGCATGTTTTTTTAAATATTTTTTAGTTCACTGTTTACACCGTTATAACAGTAAAAAATGTAAATGCTGCTTAAAAACGTTGTAATTAACATTGAATTGAAAAATTCACTATGTTTTTACCACACATACAATGTAAAAATGTTATACAACTTGTTGTTCACAGTAATATAAATTTCTACACATACCACGACTTAAGTTTCGACGTTTGACGGTTATTTTCAAGTGTTGTAATTAAGTTAAAAAAAATATTTAAAATAGAGACAAATTTTGAGCTGTTTAAACGACGCCATTTTCGCGCGGTCTATTTATGACGTCAATTACTACTGACAGTTCAGTCCTTTGTTTACTACAGCTGTTCTCGTTTTTACTTCACGTTTTTGACGTTTGTTTTCTAACCAAAAGGCTGCAATGGCATCCAAAAGTAAACAATTCGAACTTGTTTTAACCAATGGTGTTGCGTTTTAGAAATTTGAATTTCCCTCGCTTAATTTGCACATCTATTTATTAATTTTAAGTAATTCAAAAGATATTAATTACCAAAATAATAGTTTAGTTCAAATGTCCGGTCAATAAAGATTCGAAAAAAAAAATAATTGAAACAAATTTTAATTTCATGCATATTCCCTATTCTTATTGAAATATATCAAATGGTTATTATTTTATAATTTTGCAGTAAATGCTCAATCGGCGACGATTGTAGCCCAAAGGCCTGGTTCCGTGGTTTCATCTCATGCAATTCCGATAGCCAAAGTTTTTCCACAGCAAGAAGGCCAGCAAGTTATTTCACCAGCCAACGTTTTTATCCAAGGTCCTGTGACTTCCATTTCAAGAAGAGCCTCGCCAGGTAAAGCAAAATATTTTTAGGTCTTAATAAAATTAGGTAAATTTGGGTATGAATTGAAAGTTGTTAGTGTTTGAAATATTTATTTATTGGTTATTGGTTTTTGTCTTGAAGAAAAAATTGATTTATTTATTAAAATTTCTGTGTTTTCCAATCTAAATTATTAAGAGATAAATTATTTTATTTATTTATATTAGATAATAATTATCTTATTGGGCACATTAATTAACTAAATACTGAGAAATTTTAATTTTTAAAACACTGCTCAAAACAATTA
This sequence comes from Phosphuga atrata, assembly GCA_944588485.1. Classification (NCBI taxonomy): domain Eukaryota; kingdom Metazoa; phylum Arthropoda; class Insecta; order Coleoptera; family Silphidae; genus Phosphuga; species Phosphuga atrata. The sequence goes on from OX155901.1 coordinate 7,406,674, forward strand.
GTGGGTTTCTAATTTTTGTCCCCATAAAATTCAAACGGGAAATTATTTGCAAATAAAATTAAGAATATCTGAAAGATATTCTTAATCTCTCTATTCTTAAGCTCTATTTAATTGTTTTAATTGGCACATAACGAAGTGTCAGCATCACGTAGTTTTACCCGTAATAATTAACAACAAGTTCTAAAACCAAGGATCAAAATGAAATTTAAATTAATTGTTAATGTAAACTTTTTTACATAAAGTGGTAACTTAATAAGGTGTACGTGCTCTCATAGTACGAATAAAGGCATTACACCGTCTTGGCATGCTTCGCAAAAGTCTTCGAAGGTCTTCTTGTGGTATAGCTTTCCATTCTTTAATAAGATCCGCCATTAGCTGCTGGGTGGTCTGAGGAGGATGCAGGCCACCACGAACACGTCTGTCGGCATATGGGCACATGCTCTATGGGATTTAAATCAGGACTTAACGCAGGCCACACCATTGTACGAATTTCCAATTCCAGTTCCAAAACTACCTTGAAAACCCGTGATCAAAAAATAGCAGACGAATTCCTTCATAGTCTTGATGTAGTAAGACAACAAAAGTGGGCAGAAACCGTAGAAAGTTTGAATTTCTAGAACTCAAGCAGTAAAGCGTGGACATTCCTAAGAAAACTAGGGAGTGGATATACATACAAAGATCAAAAGCAACTATCTCGCCAAACGCAGTAGCATCTCATATAGTAGCAACGTCCAGAGCCCCAAAGGACAAAATCACACAATAGAAGTCAATCGAAACCTCAGACACCTTAAAACCTCAGCGACAGATACGGAACACTCCCGACCTTGCACGGCAGACGAATTCTCGACAGCAATTCAAGATCTTAAGCCCGGAAAGGCTCCCGGATTCGATAACATCAGTCCTGAACTTCTAATACACTGCGGAAAATTTGCAATCAAACGGCTGGCCGAATTCTTCACCGACATACTACGGACGGGAAATCTACCCAAGGAATTTAAAAGATCCAAAATCATAGCTATCCTGAAACCAGGCAAACCGGTGGACTCACCCAAAAGCTATGGACCCATAGCACTGCTATCCGTGAGTTACAAACTGCTCGAACGCCCTGTATACAACCGAATAAGCCAAAAAATCTTCGACGAAATCTCAATAGAACAGGCGGGTTTCAGACCGAAACGAAGCTGCGTTGACCAAGTTCTCTCGCTCAGCATACACATCGAAGCAGGATTCCAAAGAAAACAAAAAACGGCAGCCGCCTTCATCGACTTATCGGCAGCTTACGACACGGTGTGGTGAGAAGGCATGATCTGTAAGTTTCTGCAAGTTATCCCGTCCAAAGTAACAGCCCGATTGCTTGATAACATGCTGAACGACAGAATTTTCCAAGTCGTAACGGGATCCGACATAAGCTCTCCAAAAAACTCAAGAACGGTCTACCTTAAGGAGCGGTGCTCGCACCGCTCTGCTCGCTCTCCGTTCAGCTTATACATCTCAGACATGCCCGAAACTAGGCAAAAAAACATGGATATGCCGACGACTGGGGACTTACTACAAGATGCGGCTCATTCGAGGAAGCAGAGGAAATTTTGACGTCTGATCTCGAGAAGTTAAGGGGAAATACTTCCGGAAATGGAGACTCCATCCAAACGCTAGCAAAACAGAAGTTACCAGCTTTCACCTAAAATAATATATAAACTAAAATTACTAAAATAATAAAAAACTCGCAAATAGGGAACTCAGTGTCCAGTTTGAAAACATAACAAAAACCCAAAATATCTAGGTGTGACACTCGATAGAACACTTTCGTATAAGGAGCACTTATCAAAAAACAGCAGAGAAACTGAAAACAGGAAACATTTCAATACAAAAATTGTGCGGGACATCTTGGGGTACTTCAGCTTCTACTCTATGCTCGTCAGCCCTGGGCCTCGTCTATGGCTCAAATAAAATGAGGATGATTCCTGGCGTTATTAAATCGACTCCTACAGAATGGCTTCCAGTACTGAGTCACATCCCACCCCCAAGCCTGCGCCGCATAAACGCTCTGTATAGAGCGTTTTACAAGATACTGGACAACACAGAACTACCGATCCATACAGACATCGAGGACGCTAACCACAACCTCCTCCGATCTAGTAAACCACCTACCAAGACCGCACTAAACGCAATAGAAGACCAATGGAGCATTACTGACGCTTGGTATCAGAAATTAATGTATAAACAAAACAGTGATATGTCATGCATTACCAACTCACCACCAGGCTTCGACTTACTAAGGAAAACCAGGTGCACACTAAATAGAATCAGAACGCAGTATGGCAGATGCGCCTCTGCTTTACATAAATGGGGCAAAGAGGCGAAGCCCCTCGGCGAGTGCGGTAAAAACCAAACCGTCAAATATATTGTGGAGGAATGCCCTGAAACGGCTTACAACGGCAGACTAGAAGATTTCCTACTAGCGACTCCAGAATCATTAGAGTATATAAATTTGTTGTGTTCGTTTGTAATAATTATTTTGTCATATATATGCTTTGTGTCTTAATATGCCTGCCATACGCTAAATAAATATTTCTTGTAGGAAGTTTAAAATGATTCGCGCAGTATGTGGCCTTGCGTTATCCTGCATTAACAAAAAATCTAAACCTATTCTTTATGCCACAGAGACAACATGTTGTCCTCAAGATGTCAACATAGAGATTAGCGTTAAGATTTCCTGGAATTACACAAGGTCGGTTCTACTGTCGATAATAATCCCACCCCAAACCATATTTGGAGGTGGGATATTATATTAATCAGATTTGGAGGTGGTTCAGTACCTCCAAATCTTTCAATTTCCTGGACAATAGCTCGGCCATCGCAACGAGTAACAAGGAACCTTGATTCATCCGTGAAGAGCACTGACTTCCATTTCCGAAGCTGAGGGTTTTGGCAAAACCATTTACATCATTACTCTCATCTAAAGCAATTGAATACATTGCTGCATAATTTCAAATGTATTCCGACTTATTGGTAACTCATTTATACGCTTCATAATCAAGTCTTTAAAATATATAAATAAAGTGGCACTATATTAAAAAACGCTTGTTTTGCAAACTAACTTCTCGTGACGAGCAATGCAATGTTCAACTTCAAAGCTAGCAGCTGTAATGTTAGTTTTTGAATCAAAAACGCTTTTAAAACACAAAATGATTCTCTTTTTTCTTTTGTGAAAAATATGTTTTCTTTTTTTATCTGTTCATAAGGCGAGATTAGATTGTAACTTTTCAAAATGTGGTTTCACATTATCCATACGTGAAGTAACTTTTTCGTTAAAAATTACACACACAATCTTTTTATTCTCTTCAATCACACTATATATTTATCACACCATTCTGTTTGGTATAATCTGGGATTTGTATCGTTTGATTTTCTTTTTATAACCGCAGCCATATTACAGGGTTACAACTTAAATAGTAGTTTATGATACAAGTGTGTGAAGAAGGGCTTTTGTGCAGGAGTTACATCGCAGAGTTTAAACGGAATGAGTGCACAAAAGCCTTTCACACATGCGTATCATACATTATTTTATCTAAGGAGCATGTTAAAATACTGTTGAAGCTACAAATAAATATTTGTTTCTTACCGATAATATTGAAAAAATGCAATTTTGACAGACAAAATACTTTCAATCACTGACACAATAAGGTTAAAATGTTCAGCGCCTCCGTGGCAAAAATTGCTAACTAGTAAAAACACACAGTGACGGGAACACTATTTGGTCGTTGTAGATGTAATCTAGGTAAGCCTAGATTTAATCTAGATTAGATTATGGTTAGATTAAGTTAGATTAGAGCCAGATACATCCAGACTGAGAGACTTTTTGACTCAAAATCAGAAAAATTAAATTTTAATATTTGTCAGAAAATTACCAAATAGTAACAAAACAAACAGAAATCGTTTAATAATTGTGTAACAAACTCCATGTGATTTACATTGAACTTTTACGCACGATTTGGATACTTCTATACACGATTATAATAATGGAATCCTTCACATACAATAATTTACTTATCAATGTGTACATTTTAGTGTGCGAGTAGATAAACATACTTAAAATATTATAATTTGAGAAGAAATTTCTTATTGATATGTTTCATATTCATACCTTTGTGGTTGAGAAACTTTATTAACCCTTTCGCTGCTATGGACTGCTATAGCAGTTCAATTGATTTGACGGCCATGTGCTATGAACTGTTATAGTAGTCCACTTGATTGGGCGGTCAGATGCTATGAACTGCTATAGTAGTCTCCAGACTTCATGAATGAATTGTGGCTTTTTTAAACATAACAAAGAGATTAATAAATACATACACGCTCATTGGAGCGTTGCGTTGCCCTGAGTGAAATATTTGGGACTCACCTAGGGTTTGGGAATACCCGGTCTTTTTAGACTCGGCGAGTCCGAGTCCCATTTTTCGGGTCAGGGTCCGGGTATAATCTGTCTCGCAATTTAAACAAAAACACGAAGGGATTTTTCATGTTCACGCATATGGTAAAGCAGGTGATACTGTACGAACTTGCCGATTAAGTTAAGTGGGACTTAGATAAACAAAGTATTTGGAGAATGTTATGATAAATAGGTAAATAAAACAAAACTCCACGAGAGGCTAAGAGCGGAAGGCAAAAGGAAGAATATCCCTTCTAAATTGTCTTAAGTTAATTCAACTTGTCCGTATTCTTCGACATTATAACCGCTCTCGTAAGAATAATAATTTTTATCTTGATCGTCATCAATACCATCTAGACCAGGCGTCGGCAACCTATGGCACGCGTGCCAGGCTTGGCACGCGACCAGTTTCTGAATGGCACTCTACAAAGTAAATAGCAGAGTTCGGAATAAATACGGTGAAAATACGGTATTTTAAAATAATATTATATAATTTAATTATAATATATATTTAGGGGGTAAAATACGGCATTCCTAGCGAATGTTCACTTTGTTGTCTTTGCTATAACTGAATAAAAACGTTTTTTTTTGTGGGGGGGGGGTCTGAATTTGCTATAAATTTCCTAGTAAACAAGCTAATTTTTGTAAAAAATAAACATTTAAATAAAATCAAAAAATAATTTTTTAACAACTATTTTTTATGAATATAAATGCCCTTATCAAAGATTTCAAAGCAACCTTTTATAAATTCTGTTAACGCCGAATATTTGTTTAAATTTTTCATGAGGGCCGTTTTTTTTAATATTTATATAAAATATTTAATTTAGCTTATTACAACAACATTAAAAATACGGGTTTTCGAAAAAAAAAACGGCACCGTATTTTTTTCTGGCCTCTAGTAATCAGGGAAATCGTGAAAATATCGAGATGAAGTGATTTTTAAATAAGAGAAAATGTTTAATTATATAATTTATCTAAGGAGGCTTGCCAATGTCACGAAAATCTGCGCGATGCTTTTGTGGAAACGCATTCGGAGCAAAATGAATGAAACATGAGCAGCACCGACTAGTAATCGAAGCGGACTTACACGAATGTTCAAGCCGGAATACATTCGCCCCTCTCTTTCTCATTTTGTGCTGCGCATATTTGCCTGCAATCCAGTAAAACTTGCATTTCGTTTAATACTGGTCGTTACTTTCCGTTCTAACTTTTTTTGTAAGACTTGTATCTTATTGGTTTAATATTTGTTATTTTTAATCCATATTTAATCATATGGAGGCAAAGAAACAAAAACTAAATATTCGCGGGTTTCAAGACTATTGGACGAATGAATATGGATTTATACAACAAAACAGGATCGTGCTGTATGTGTGATATGTCACGAAAGTGTCGTATGCCGCACGTCAAGCGTACAAAGACATTTCCAAACCAAACATCAGTCCACATTTAATAGCAACGATGAGAAATGTGAAACTATAAAGAGAGCTGTTTCTGGTTATAAGAAACAAGTAGCTTTTTTTTGTGGAATAATTGGAACGAAGCCTAAGGCGACAGAATGCAGCTTCGCAATTGCTCATTGCATAGCTGCCAAAGGCAAACCCTTTACAGATGGGGAATATATAAAGGAAATCTTTATAAAAAGTGCAGAAAAGTTGTTTAGCGATTTACCTAACCAACAAACCATACTATCCCGAATTCGAGAAATACCGGCTTCTGCGCGAACGATTGAAAGAAGAATAACTGAAATGGCAGACAATCTGACAATAAAACAGAATTCTGGACTACAAGAATCTGTTGCATTTAGCGTCGCTGTTGATGAAAGTACAGATGTAAATGATATTGCGCGGCTTTCAGTATTTGTACGGTATTGTGATAAAGGTCAAGTTTATGAAGAATTGTGCAATTTGATTCCTCTGTCTGGGACAACTAAGGGGCAGGATATTCTTGCTTCATTCATAAATTATTTTGACAGCAAGAAAATTAATATCAAAAAAATATTTTGTGTAACTACTGACGGCGCGCCTGTAATGGTTGGCAAGGATAAAGGATTTGTCAAACTTCTTGAAAATCATATTGGACATAAGATATTGAACTTTCATTGTATAATACACCAGGAAAGTTTAGTTGCCAAAATTTCGTCACAGCGCTTAATTCCTGTAATGGACACTGTTGTTAAAATAGTTAATTTCATAGTGTCTCGCTCTTCATTGACACACAGGCAATTTAAATCTCTTTTAGAAGAAATGGAAAGTGAATATGTCGACCTCCCCTTATACAGCCATGTTCGTTGGCTTAGTCGAGGCAATGTCTTGAATAAGTTTGTGTCATGTCTGGAACACATTAAAGGTTTTCTTAATGAAAAGGAACAACATTTCCCCGAATTGAACGATAAAGAATGGTTATGGAAATTGATGTTTCTGACTGATATAACTAAACATCTCAAGGAACTAAACTTAAGATTGCAAGGAAAGCGCCAAACTGTGCTCGAACTTTTTGAATATTGGACAGGATTTGCTACAAAATTAAATGTATTTTTATGTGATATTAATACTAGTACCTACAAATACTTCCCAAATGTTAAAGCGCTTGCAAATAAATCGACCATAGACAAAGATGAACTTAAAACCTACGTTGAAGCACTCAAAGATGAATTTTCCAGAAGACTTTGAAACTCATTTGCCTATATTTTCCTTCCTGATAAAACCAGATTTAATAGATCCATTAATAATACCGTTTGATTTTTCAATTTTTGAGTGGATGAATGTTGATAATTTTGAAATGGAACTTATCAAACTAATATCTTCAGAATTATGGAAAACAAAATTTAAGGAATTACGAAAAAATCTGGAAGATGACTCTATGGAAAAATCGACTGCTATATTAAATTGTTGGATGTCATTGCCGGAAAGATTTTATTGTTTAAAAAAAATTGCATGTGCTCTCCTTTCCGCTTTTGGTTCCACATATCTCTGTGAACAAATTTTTTCTCATATGAAACATATTTTGAGTCCACAAAGAAGTCGTTTAACAAATGAACATTCAGAATCTTGTGTGAAATTAAAAGTCACAAATTATACCCCTGATATTGAAATATTAAGCAAAAATGTGCAGGGACAAGGTTCGCATTAAAAACTTTTAATTTATGTTATTTTTTTAATAAATATGTTTAAAAGATAAATTTGGTATAAATTTTTTCTCCTCTAAAACCCCATTATATAAGTTAAAATTCTGGCAGCACCCTTTATCATATTGGTAGAATGGCTTGGCACACCACGGGTAAAAGGTTGCCGACCCCTGATCTAGACCATGGTCATCTTCATCCTGCAAGCCGGAAATATTTTTCTTTTTATATACTATATCACAAACAGATAAGTGTATAGTGTGAGGCACACATAAATTATAAAGACTAGAAGGTTATCATCCAAATTTCATCATTACACTGGCACCGTCACCGGTTGAACCAAACTACATATATGTTTTTTTAATTTTATATTTTTTCGACTAATTGTGTAGCAGTTAAAAATTCTCAATAAACTCGGATTATACACACACTTCAGAGTCAATTCCATGCAAATTGATATTTAGATATGTTCGAATTTTCATTCTAGTCTATTCATCAAGTGTAATGCTAAATCGTCGATCTTCTTTTCGATGCGGTGTACTAGATAATGCCAAACATTCAAGACCCGAGACTCGTCGAGTCTTAGATCGGGTATCGGGTACCGGGTATTTACCCTTGGACTCGTCGAGTCCGGGTCCGGGTACTCGGACCCGAAAAACCCTAGGGTCTTATTGCTGGAAAGATGAATATTTCACAAAATCCCAAAAAATAATTCTTAACTATGCGAATAGCCGTTTATTTTTTTTAATTTCTTATGTCTAATTTTGTCTAGTCTTGTCTAGTCTTGTCTAGTCTTGTCTAGTCTTGACTAGTCTTGTTCAGTATTGTCTAGTCTTGTCTCCTTGTCTTTATCTAGTCTTGTCTCATTCTTGTCTTGGCTATGTAATCTCTAGATTAAAATGTAGTTAATTTAATGAATTCTCTATAATACCAACTGAATTGGACTAGATGTATTAGATTGTGCTTTCCATGGTCCACTTAATTATTTTAAGTTAGTAGTCTAATTCAAGGTCAAAATGAAGTTGTTGCAACTTGAAGTTGTCGCAATACGAATCCGCAACATGAAGTTGTCGCAACAGGAAGTGGTTTCAACATGAAGTTGTCGCAACATGAAGCTGTTTCAACGTGAATTTGAAGATGAAATGTGGATTTGAGGTGAAAAAATTTCTTCTCGTAGTTGAAACTTTATATTATAGTCTGCTTCGAATAGAGATTTTGGTTATTAGTAAATTTGGCAATTTTTGCAATTGCCAAAATTTTGGCAATTTTTATATCAATTATTTTGACGTTTTCGTCCAATTTTGACACAAAACAAAAGAATTTTGCAAGTTTTGTCCATTCTAATTAACAAAAAAACAAATTTTGTTTCGTATATAGATTGTGGCAATTTTGACATAGAACAAATGAATTTTACAAAGTTTATCCACTCAAATCAACAATGAAAAAAATTTTGTTTTCAATAGGGATTTTAAATCTGGCAATTTTTGCAAATTATTTTGACTTTTTCGTCTAATTTTGAGACAAAACAAAAGAATTTTTTAAAGGTTTGTCCATTCAAATTAACACAAAAAAAAACAAATTTTGTTTCTTATAAAGATTTTGGTTTTTGAAAATATTTGGTAATTATTTTGACATTTTCGTCCAATTTTGACATAAAACAAATGAAGTTTGCAACGTTTGTCCACTCAAATCAACAACAAAAAAATCAAAATTTGCCACAGCATGAAGTTGTTCCAACATAAAGTGGTTTCAACATGAAATGGATTCAACATGAAGTTGTCGCAACATAAAGTAGTTTCTACATGAAGTTGTCGCAACAGGAAGTGGTTTCAACATGAAGTTGTCGCAACATGAAGCTGTTTCAACGTGAATTTGAGGAGGAAATGTGGATTCGAGGTGAAAAAATCTCTTCTCGTAGTTGAAACTATATACTATATAGTCTTTGCTTTGAATAGAGATTTTGATTTTTGAAAATTTGGCAATTTTGACATAAAACAAAAGAATTTTTCAAAGAGTCAACTCAAATCAACAAAAAAACAGAATTTGCTTTGAATAGATTTTGGTTTTAAAAAATTTGGTAATTTTTACAAATTACTTTGACATTTTTGTCCAATTTTGATACAAAACAAAAGAGTTTTGCAAGGTTTGTCCATTCAAATTAACAAAAATAAAACAAATTTTGTTTCGTATAAAGATTTTGTTGTTTTTTAAATTTGGCAATATTTGCCAATTATTTTGACACTCGTCCAATTTTTATGTAAAACAAATGAATTTTGCAAAGTTTGTCCACTCAAATAAAAAAAAACAAAATTTGCTTCAAATAGAGATTTTGGTTTTTGAAAAATTGGCAATTTTTGCAAATTATTTTGACATAAAACAAAAGAATTTATCAACAAAAAAAAAACAGAATTTGCTTCGAATAGGGATTTTGGTTTTAGAAAATTTGGCTGCAAAAATTGCCAAATTTTCTAAAACCAAAAACCATTATTTTGACGTTTTCGTCCAATTTTGACACAAAACAAAAGAATTTTACAAGGTTTGTACATTCAAATTAACAAAAATAAAACAAATTTTGTTTCGTATAAAGATTTTGTTTTTTTTTTAAATTTGGCAATATTGGCCAATTATTTTGACACTTTCGTCTAATTTTGACATAAAACAAATAGATTTTGCAAAGTTTCCCCACTTAAATCAACAAAAAGAAAAACAAAATTTGCTTCGAATAGAGATTTTGGTTTTAGAAAATTTGGTAATTTTTGCAAATTATTTTGTTGTTTTCGTTCAATTTTGATACAAAACAAAAGAATTTTGCAAAGTGTGTCCACTCCAATCAACAACAAAAAAACAAAATTTGTTTCGAATAGAGATTTTGGTTTTTGAAAATTTGGCAATATTTGCAAATTATTGCAAATAATTATAAAAGTATTCCGCACGGGATATAATATAATGTTCAGAATATTGAGCACACAATCACATCAGTTCAAAAAAGTAATTCGCAGCGAAAGGGTTAAGAAAGTAATAAAAGTGTTGCGTTATTGAACATTTCTAAATGTTCTAAAATTAATGCATGGTTCACTTTAAAAGCCTGTGTGGATCAGTGTCCCGGGTCATTGGTTCGCCATCCCTGTTATAGCACGAACAACTTCCACTTCGTTGAGATGCCACATTTTCAGTGAACTTTATAAAACAATTTGGTATACATTATTTCACTTTAGTTTTGGTAGTTCTTGTTAATTATTACGGATACTCCGGAAGTATACGATGCTGATAATTTCCTATGTGTCAATTAAAACAATTAAATAGAGCGCCTTTCAGATGTTCTTAATTTTATTTGCATGTAATTTCCCGTTTGAATTTTATGGAGGCACAAAGTAGTGACCCGCTAATTGTTTTGAGATAAAGGAATATTAGTAATGATTTTTTTTAACTGTTATCATTGTGATAACAATATTTTTTTTGTAATTACTGCAATTTAAATGATAAAGATTTATTCACACGCCAGTTATATACTAAACATTACAAAGCCTTTGTACACAAGTTGTGGATATTTGTTCAGCTGGAAATATAAAAATAAGTATATTAATCCGTTTGTAAATTGAATTACGTAAAACAGTTTGTACAGAAAAGCCAAAGCAGTCTTAATTAGTTACGTATATTGCTTTTGTTGCACAATTTTTAGTAGATTCTGATTGCAGTGATTATGCACATTTTATTTCTATTATTATACTAAATTTTATAATAATAAATTTAGTAACTTTTAACTAGAGTTTATGTAGTTGTGTGGTGGTATATGTTCAAAAATCTTGTTTTTTTCATCTAAATAATGTGATAAGATGAATATCAGAAATGTGGATGTATTGTACAGGGTGGGTGTATTATACAGGGTCTACCATTTAAAGTGCCCACCCCAAATGACTCCATTGCCTTTGTGATCAATTGATTGATTCTTTAACTTGAAACAATCAAGAAATTTCAGATCAACTTGAATGGTTTCGAAAGTATCTAAACAGTGGTAGAAAAATATTTTTTGTCAAGGTCGTAGTTTTAACGTTCTCAAGGTCATCAATAGTTTTTTTTAAAAGAGAATGTTTTTTTAAATAAGAATTAAATGTTTTTCTAAAAGACGTTGTAGCTGATATTCAGACGAATTCTACTCAAGGTCATGATATCATAGATTATCATGACCTTGAAATAGTTTGAGAAGTGTGTTCATCTCGGTGTAATAACCGTATCGCAAATGGTATTGTGCAGTCAAGAGAAAGTGATTCAGATTTGTGATAAAACTTTATTCACAACGTTATCCTGGCAGAAATCATCCTTCCCGTCGATGTTCTGATCGAATTGTCCATTTATTCCGTGAAACGGGCAGTATCAATCCGCTCAAAAGGAAACGTCGCAAGTCTAAAACAAACGAAGAAGCAGAGATTGCTGTTCTGGCTGCAGTAGTTCATGATGGGCAATTAAGTATTCTGAAAATTGAGCGCTATTCCGGAATTTCTAAGACGAGTGTTTTAGGAATAATAAGACGTCATAATTTTCCATGTGTATTTGTATTTGTATCATATTTCCTTGGAAGAAGCAAATTTCAAATCTATAGGAGCCTAATAAGACCTGTACTGATATACGCAGCCGAAACCTGGACCCTAACCAAGGTAGAAGAAAGAATCTTCGGATGTTTCGAATGGTGGATTCTAAGACACATTTATAAGGGCGTACAGGAAAACGGAGAATGGAGACGGCGACACAACCATGAGCCAGTTGTGGTACAGTTCTGTGGATGATGTACCTTTAAAAACCTTTACGAACACACGGATGCAGTTCGTACTATAAAAATTGCTAGATTAAGATGGATAGGACATATCGAGCGAATAAAGGATTCAGAGCCAGCAACACTTATTACACGACAAAGACCAGTAGGGAAAAGGACACGGGGCAGACCAAAAACAGATATCTGGACCAAGCGCAGGAGAATCTATTAGCAATGAAGGTCACCAGATGGTGAAAACCTTGAAACCCTTGGTGAAAAATTTTAGAGGAGGCCAAGACCCATAATGGGTTGTGGAGCCAAAGCTGATGATGATCATATTTCCTTGCAATAAAAATTTCATTGTGCCATTCTTTAAAAGTTCTAGTGAATCCTATTTTTTTTTGACAACGTTTTGTTTGCTGACTAATCAATTTTTACTAACGTTACTAACTATGGACACCCTTGGATATTTTCGTCACATCTGAGCCAAGGTTGAGAGCTTTCAGATGCAAGTACAACAATACATGGCAAAGTTAGGACATACCACAGTAATTGATGTAATAAAAGAGCGAATCCTTAACAAGGAAGGATTTTTAACTAGAGTTTATACAGCTGCGTGGTGATATATTTTCATAAATCTTGTTTTTCTATCTAAATAATGTGATAAGATGAATATCAGAAATTTGTGTGTATTATACAGGGTGATTATAGACCATTTAAAGTGACCACCCCAAGTAACTCTGTTGCTTTTGTGACGAACAAAATGTTCATCAATTGATTGATTCTTTATCTTGAAAGGTATATAGGAAACTAACAATTTCCACTCCATGCCGCTGAGGTTTGTGATAGGTGATTTTAACTGCCACAGCTCTGCATGCGGATATGCAGAAACAGCGAATGGCGAAGCGCTGGAACACTGGGCGGAAAGAATGAACCTGAAGCTGATACATGACCCCAAACAACCTGCGTGCTTTATTAGTGGAAGATGGCGCAGAGGATATAACCCAGATAATATCTTTGTAAGCGACAGGATCAACCATCAAGTTACAAAAACTATGGAGGAACCCCTACCTAGAACTCAACACCGACCTATCACATGCTCTGTAACTGCGGCAATAAAACCAGAATACGTTCCCCTCAAAAGAAGATTTAACTTCAAGAAGGCCAATTAGAATGAATGGACCAAAGAACTAGACCAGGAAGTCACATGACTAGAACCATGCCCCAAATTGTATGACCAGTTTGTCATGCTGGTAAAGAGTATTCCGAGAAAGCACATACCAAAAGGCTGCAGAACAGAATATATTGCAGGTCTTGACGATGGAGCTAAAACCGCCCTTCATAACTACTGAAATATGTACAATCAAGAACCCTTCTTTGAGGAGACCATCCAGGCAGGAGATGTTCTGCAAGCGATATCAGCTACTAGAACGAATGGTGCAAGCTCATAACAAGTTTGGATATGAAACAAAGTAGTAGACGTGCATGGAAGTTAATAAATGAGGAGTCACTAAACGTGATAGTGAAGCTTTTTAATATGGTCTACCGATCGGGCGTCAATCCTTCCGACTGGCTTCAATCAACATTTATAACGCTTCCAAAGAAGAGCACGGCAAAAAGATGTAGCCATTATCGGCTTTCAGCTTGATGAGTCACTTTCTTAAGGTTTCCTCCCTAAAGATCATCCACAAGAGAATATATCCAAAATGCGAGTCCTTGGGCCAATCTAAGTTCGGTTTTCGTTACGGATTTGTAACATAAATTCGGCACAAGAGAGGCCCTGTTTAATATCCAAGTGTTGGTTCAGAGTAGGGTTGCCAACCATTCTTTATAATAAAGTATCCTACTTTATTTTCGATAAATATACTTTATACTGTTGCATAGAAATAAAGTATGCTATAATACTTTATTTTCAGTCTTTACTGTGATGTGTAAAACGAAACATGGGTATTTACTGAACTATCTATCTATACAAGATGAAAGGTGAAATAAAGAAAACATCTGGTGCACTACAAAATTTCCTTACATCAAATACTAAGTCTAGGAGTCCAGGATCTAGTGATCATAACAATATTACAGCAGCGGAGGTAGCTTTGACTTTTCACTGTGAAACATAATCTATTTTATAATAGCATGGATTTCGCGAATAAATTAAGTAAAACTTTATTCTTTATTTTAAGTAGCCAATAGAGATTCTAGCTTGGATAGAACGAAAATGGAAGCTTTAGTGGCGGAAGTATTTTATAATTTCAGGTGATTTTAGGATAAGTGGTTGTTCAATAATTATACAGAAATTATTAAAGTGACCAACAGGATCAAGAAGTTGTTTAAATTTATTTACAATTTACAAACCACATGCTGCATATATTTATACACTTTGTTTAAAATTAAACAAAGTGTTCAAGCTAATGTATTCCAATTTATAATTCAAAAAAGCAAAGCTGCACTGATGAGCGATAAATCTCGAAAGTCGCGTCTTCAGATGGCTGCAAATTAACTTAACACATTGACGGACAGTAGGAACAAGTGAAGTTGTTCGAAAATTGACACTCTATGAATATGTAATTTTTAGAACATAGTTTTACTCTTTCTGTTTAAATAAACATAATTTTGATTAATTCAGCACCTTTAATTAGGTTGCGGATATAAGCGTCATGGCGCCAGCGGACTCTAGACACTAAGTAATGGGACGACGGCGGCTATAACAGCAAAAATTTAAAAATATAAATGACAGGTTTATTGACTCAAATAAGCAATTTTTTGTGTGCAACAAAGTATTTGGGAGTTTTACACGAAACGTTAGTTCATAATCAAACAAAAATAAATAAATGACAAAAAATGTATTATAATTTTATAATTATTACACATTATTTTCGGTATGCCATGTTTCAAACTAAAGTTTTTTTTTCCAAAACATGACACTAGGCTTTTACTTATACGTCTGTAAATGCACATTTGTGCTGCTATAGTCGAAGTGTCTAAAAATGACGGCTTTTGTGCGGCTATTGCCGTCATGCCACATAGTGAACTTCGCTTTGACGGCTATAGCCGCAAGTGTCCGTCAACGTGTTAAGTTAAATAGAAAGAAATATTATTTATCTATTACTCGTTTAGTGACATGAAAATTGTACTGGGACTACTAATAACATGCAATAGTCTGTTGTATAATTCAATATTATGTGGGATATCAGCCAGGACGTAGTTGTTTCAACATGAGATTTGTTCATTTCTTCAGTCTTAATAAGACTTAATATTATAGAGCTACGGAATATATTCATATATTCAAACTATATTTCGTCTTTAACAAGTTTAAATAATAAAACGTCTGGAAGGAAATGCTGTAACTATACTGGATGTCAACATGCATGTGACAACATACTTCAAATCATTGACACAATAAGGTTAGAACTTTAAACTAGTAAAAAAAGTACAGTGACGGGAACATTATTTGGTCATTGTCGATGTAATCTAGGTTAACCTAGATTTTTTTTTTTTTACTTTATTTATTTATTTATTTACGGGTAGCACCCAATTCAAAAATATGTTTTTATAAAGGTATATGATACATGAATACTTATAACTAAGGGTAAACCTAAAAACTATACGAATGAACATAATGTTTTTTTTTTTTTTTTTTTTTACAAATTAAGAAGCGACTACAATCTTCGTTTCAAGCTAAATTCGGAGATATTAAAAAAATCCACTTGAATTTCGTTAGCGTTCGATATAATTCTGGCTAATGGTGAATGTTTTCCATAATGGCATCTGTGGAAATCAATTGCAAAAGTCTGAGTGTTTTGAGTTACTCTAGATGGAACATGTAGGCCAATTAAGGACAGGAGATGTGGACAATCAGCATTATAGTTCAAAATCTTATGCAGAAATGTAATGTCTGCATAAACTCTACGAGTGCTGAGTTTCTCTATTTTTGTTGTATTGCGAACTTCTCTCAGTGAGTTTTGAATTAAAGGTATATTCAATTTATAGGCTAAATATCTCAAAAATTTGTTCTGAGTTTTTTCTATATTATTTATATGGATTTCATATGTTGGTGACCATACACATGAACAATACTCCAATATTGATCTAACCAAAGAATAATAAAGAGTTTTTATGGAATCGACATTAGTGAATTCTCTTGTGGTCCTGCACACAAAGCCCAGCATTTTTGTCGCCTTATTGACAACCTGCTCAAAGTGGAGATGAAAATTAATCTTGGTGTCAAAAAGAACACCGAGATCCCGAACAAAGTTTGCTCTTGTGAGAGGTTCACCTTCAATATTATACCCAAATTCAATATGTTCAAGTGATCGATAAAAAGACATAACATTGCATTTGTTTACATTCAACTCCATGTAATTTTCAGTGCACCATTTGACAATTGAAGTAAGGTCCTTTTGAACATTTTCACAATCTTGTTCGTTGTTGACATGGCTAAAGATTTTAAGATCATCTGCGAACAGCAAAAATTTTGAATGTTTAATTATTCCTTCAATATCATTGATGAATATATTGAACAAGAAGGGGCCCAGATGGCTTCCCTGTGGTACTTCTGAAGTGACGTGAATCTCCTCCGATGTGAAACTCTTGACTTTTACATATTGATTTCTGTCTCGAAGATAGCTTGCGAACCAGTTCTGTAAATTTCCATGAAACCCTATCGCTTCTAATTTCTGAAGCAAGACAGTATGATTAACTGTGTCGAATGCTTTGGAAAGATCTGTGTAAATTACATCTACTTGATGCTTCTGTTCCAGGGCACTCAACACAAATTGTGTTATTGTTAACAAATTTGTAGTTGTTGATTTACCCATGCAAAAACCGTGCTGCTCTTGTATAATAACTTGGTTTAGTGGGGTTTTTATTTGATCACAGATCAGACTCTCTAATAATTTTGGGATTGCACTCAGAATTGTGATCGGTCTATAATTTTGTATGTTTGCTTTATCTCCCGACTTGAAGATTGGGGTGATAAAACTAGATTTCCACAAAAGTGGAAATTCCCCTAAGTTCGATGATGAAGTAAATAGATGGAACAAAGGTTTTCAAGGTAAATCTACATTTCTTCAATAACAATGGAGCTATTCCATCTGTTCCTGGACCTTTATTGGAGTCTAATTGGTATAATTTATTCAATATGGTTTTCAAGCTGAAATTACAGGAACTCGTATCTATAGTTTTATCACATTTGAATCCTAACAAATTTGCATTAGCAGTGTCCTGTTTGTAGACTGATTGAAACTGGCGTGCAAAGCCGTTAGCTATTTCATTTCCTGTTGTACATGATTGTTCTCCTAAGTACATAGTATCTGGTAAGCCATGATTTTTCTTTTTATAGTTTACAAAATTCCAGAAATGTTTTATATTCCTACGTTATTTTCCGTACATTTTATATAGTTATCATAACATTCTTTACTCATTATTTTACACTGTTTTCGAAGTTCAGAAAAAATTAAATAATCAATCCAGCTGTTACTAATTTTATAACTTTTATGAGCTTTTTTCTTTTCAAATATTTCATATCGTTGTTAAACCAACAAGGAAATTTAGGCTTGCTAAAGCGAATATAGGGAATGAAATTGTTTATTCCTGTATATAAAATATTATAGAAAATTTCTGTAGCATTATTGATGTCTGTTATACTGCCTAGCTGATTGTCCCAGTCTACAGTGGACAAGTAGAAGTTTAGTCCAATGTAATCTCCTCTTTTGAAGTTGAAATGAGAGTTGTCAAATTTCAGATCATTGAAATCTTTGTTCAAGGTAATTGATGAGACTGTGGCTGGATGATATGGATCACAAGGCAGCAAACAGTCATCAGCAATTTCTACAGTAATAATGTCTTTATCTTTCGTGAATATCAAGTCTAGCATAACACCAAAACAATTTTTAATGGAATTTGATTGAAAGAGATTATGAAATGCTAGAGATTCAACAAGCATTTGAGCTGCATTATTATTATTATATATAGCAGATACGCCCAATTCGTCATTATACCATTCAACATTTGGTAAGTTATAGTCACCATACAGAAGCAGTTTTGTTTCGGGAAATCTCTCTATCACACTATCTACAGTTGCACAATGATCTTCATATAACTCCTGACGAGAGCTGGGTGGAAGATAGATCCCACCAATAATTAGATCTTCACCATAAGTAGATACCTTGACAAATATTTGTTCCACGTTATTCACGTTGATAGTTATGACATTACTGGAATAATGCTTCTTCACCGCCACAAGAACGCCTCCGCCTCTGGACTTTTGACTTGTTAGTATTGACCGATCTTTCCTGTATAAATCATATTGCGACAAACCAAGTTCCTCATCATGAATATTTTCGTAGAGCCAAGTCTCAGTGAAAACAATAACATCTTAGTCACTGATAGCTGCATTAAGTTCTAATGTCGTAATTTTAGTTCTGATACCTCTAACATTTTGATAGTATACGCGCAATATGTTCTGTTCAATCTGGGGGCTGCCCGTAGAATTTAGTTTTTTCTTTGAGAAGTGTTAGAGACAATTTTCGGCATTCCCTGTATGTATCGAATGGTTAGATTGTTTTCTCCTTTCTCAGTCCTATCGTTAAGTTGTTGGCGAAGATTTCTGAGATGGTTCCTCTGATTAAGAGTTAAATCAGAGGTGACTCTAATTTCTGGAAGGTTTATTTTGTTTTTATTTCTCAGGACGAATAAAGCATCATCACTACTGTCAAGAACAACTTTTACAGGTCGGGAGGTATTATTGTTTTTGCCAACACGAAAGACTTTTTTGATGTGTAGTTGTGGATCTAAGGCATGCAATATATCATTGACTTTGGAATTGTCATCATCAATTTTGCCTTTTGTTGTAACTGCATTGGACTGTAGATTTAATCTGGATTAGGTTATGGTTAGGTTAAGTTATTTAGTTTCAGTCTGGAAATTTATTTTCACTACGTCTACGTTTTTTGTATAGTGACCCGAGATATTGCCTTAGTAAAAACAAACAGAAATCGTTTAATAATGAAATTCTATTTGATTGACATTGGATTTTTACGCACGATTTGGATACTTTTACAAACGATTATAATAATGGTTTCATTTTGGTGTGTGAGTAGATAAATACTTTTTTTTCTTCCATATACTTTATTTTTTCCTATCCAAATAGTTTGATACTTTATTTTTTTTTTAAAAAGTTGGCAACCCTAGTTCAGAGGTGCAGGGACGTCTCTGTTCCTGTTTATGCCTGTTTCATTGACTACGAAAAAGCTTTTGACAGGGTGCAGCATGAAAAGCTTATGAAAATCTTTTAAGGCGTAGGCCTGGACGATAGAGACCTCAAAATAATTGAAAATCTTTACTGGAAGCAAACTGCCCCAAGTAAGGATCAACAGATGTCAGGTGAAGTTCGAATCAAAAGGAGTGTCCGACAGTCCGGTTTAGAGAAGATCCACCCACCATCAATGTCTTAAGCTCTGTCATGGAGATCGCAGAAAACACTAAAAGCGGAACCCAGAGAACCAGACGCATATGTGCCCTCCTAACATTTGATGTTAGAAATGCTTTTAATAGCGCATCCTGGAAGCATATCATGGACAGTCTGAGAAGGAGGGGTATATCTCCGCACCTGTTGCGCAAGTTAAGAAGCTACCTCAGCTGTCGAAGTATTATACTGCTAGGAGACTAGGAAAAAGAAGAGCGACAAATCTACAGTGTCGACCCACAGGGTTCGATACTAGGCCCCACTCTGTGGAAAGTGCTACAGGACGAAATACTTACCAGGAGGCTGCCATTGGGGGCCACCGTAATCGGCTTCGCAGACGATATCGCACTAGTTGTCACAGCAAAAAGAGAGCAAGGCTTTATGCGAACGGCAAATCAAGCAACAGAGATGGTCAGCGCTTGGATGAAGTCGAAGAACCTAAGGAAAAACTGAGGCTGTCCTCCTCACAGACCTAAGACAACTTAGCCCTGTAAAGTTTAAAGTGGAAGAGGCAATTATAATACCAAAAGAAACACTCAAATACCTCGGAGTAGTGATCTATAAAGGGCTATCCTTCATAGCGCACATTACCGAAGCGGCAGAAAAGGGAATGAGAACACTAGCAGGCATTCAGCATCTCATGCCAAACGTACGGGGACCTAAGAACAGCTCTCAGAAAATACTTAGTTCGGTAGTACAGTCTACCATGTCGTACGGAGCTCAAATATGGACCAAAGAACTAGACAAGAAAAGAAATCTTCACCCCACTCGCAATCGTTCAGCATAAAATGGCTCTACGTGCATGCAGCGCTTATGGGATCGTCTCAGGAGAGGCGCCCCAAGTCATCTTGGGAATACCCCGCATAGACCTGCTCGTAAAAGAGCGGAAAAATCTGCACGATACAAACTACTGCAAACAGAAAAAACAACTGGCCAGAGAAAAGCTGATCGAGGAATGGCAAAAAGATGGCAGCTAAGCGACAAAGGGCTGTGGACCCAAGCGCTAATCGCAAATATATCGTCCTGGGTAAATAGAAAATTCGGCGAAACTAGCTACTACTTTACTCAAGTACTGACTGGCCACGGTAGCTTTAGGGATTATCTCTTCAACATTGGCAGAGCAACAGACGGCTTATGTGTTTACTGCGGGGAAACAGTTAGTGTAAATCACACTATCTTTGATTGCTGGAGGTGAGAAACTGAAAGAGAAGCAGTTGAAAAAGTCATGGAAGAACCCTTTAGCGCCAGAACAATAATCCCATACATGCTAAAGGGAAAAACATTAATTGTAACAATAATGAGAAATAAAGAAAACGATGAGATGCAGCCCAAAAAGAGAAAAAAGGAGGAAAAAAACAACATGTAGACTAATTAAAAAAAAAAAGTCATCCGTCACTCCGAGGTTATGCGATAAGCGGGTCCAGGGTGCACGTAGGTCCACTTTTCTGGAGAAGTTATTCAAAACCTGCACGGCTAGACCTCTCCGGTGGACCGTTGTGTGTGTGGCGGGCATAACAATTCTAAATATTTACATGTAAACACATTTCTCAAGAAAAGTAAAGCGTGTAGTGGTAATTTCCCCCTGAACCGAAAGTTTAAATGCTACAGATTATTGCAAAAAATATAAAACGTGCAAACAAAATTAAATATGCACAAGATTATAACATATTTATAAATACGCAAAATTTAATTTGCGCTAATAATTGCTTGTAAATTTTCGAATTCGTTGAAACACTGACTAGTTCCATGTAAAATTTTGTTTTGACCTTTCAACAAAAATATTTATCTTTAAATCAAGTCTCAGGTGCATTATTATCAACCATTTTTCATCTTTTTTTTTTGTTTATAACAATATGTGTAGTTGGCTTTCTGTAAAATCAGTTGAGATCAAAGCTTGAAACAAAAATCTGATTGTCATTTGAATGTTTCTTTGCAGGTCCCACAAGTATATCGCAAACCACGAGCACATTGCCCACCACAACGGTAGCAACTTATTCGTTAGCTAGTGGAACGTACATTTACGACACCGGGAACTATCCTGTAGCGAGACCCTTCAATCAGCAGCCCTTCGTGATCTCTCAGACTTCCAATCAGCAAAGGCAAAATCCAATACACGGTAAAACACATTTTTTTATTCTTTATTTTAAGAATTTCAAATCGCTGTTTCTTATTTTACCTATTAGTATTATTTTACCTATCTAAATTATTACCTATTTTAAAAATGTAGGGTTCACAGGTGAAGTGGTGTAAGTCAAAATTTTACATTTTTAAATAATTATGCGTTTATAAGTACATTTTTTTAAATTGCAGTTTAGGTAAACGATTTGAATTTCCCTTTCGCACATGAGATATGCTTATTGAAAATGTATTAGAATCTTATTTATTCTATTTTATTTTATATTCTAAAAATATTTTCTTAATTTATATTGTTTAAATTGAACTTTTTTTTCAAAAAAATGACTTACATATAAAAAAGTGACTTATCTCTATTATCATTGATTGATATAAATCTCTTTTATCATTGAAATGTATTCAAACAACATGAATTTAATTATTAAAATGTTAATCATATTGAATCTCATCGTTTTCTGCGTCGTATTTCTCCTCATGTGCCTTCTGGGATGAACGCGTTGGCAGTTGTGTAGATAAACTTTTATGAGATCCGTGATAGATCGAAGGTGTGTAAGGAAGTAAATCTATAATGTCTCTATTTTTTATTGAGAGGTTACAGTTCTTCTGATTGTATATATACTGTCTTGATCAGGTAAGGTGACGTGATATTTACCTTTTCTGTTTCAATTATAGTTTCCTTGTATTTAAAACTGAATGGAGTGCTCTTTTCTAATCCAAACCATCTTTTTTTGCGGTTTGTTATTGCATTTTCCATTTATTTTGTATATAAAAATTCGCTTCTTTTCATTTCAGTAACTTCAAATGCATTTTTCTTTGTGGTTCTAACAATTTTTGTCTAATTTTCTAGTCAATAGATATAGCTGTGTTTGTTGCTAGCTTTTTGTATGGCCTACTATGCACGTAGCTGGTTACATTTTGCGTAGAAGGGGACGAAGATATGTCCACGGTTGCGGCATCGTCGCACTTGGGTATCGTCAGGCGTTCGTCATGCGACAGCCAAAGAACTAACAATGCTCATAAAGGCTAATCCGAATACAAACACAGAAATAAAAAGAGCCAAGGAAGAAATGCTGACTCTCTCCGGTGCTCTAGGGAGAATTTGGGTAAGTGGACAGCTTACGCAACAAGTAAAGAAAACTAGTCTTAGAGAAAATGAAAAGGCCTGGAAATTAGTACGCAGACAGCCGGGTCGGAAAATGACAAGGAAGAACTACTGCTGGAGACCTTATGCCAACAAATTAGATATGGAAACACTTTTTCCGAGTTTCAGGAGGTTGCAGAAAAAACTGGCCAATGAAGGATTATCGTAAGCCAATAGAAGGCATGGAATTGCGCTTCAAAAACCCACGGAATGGGACCTAGCCTGGTGCATTTCAGAAGACTTAACGCCAGATGCAGGTGTATCAAAAACCTTAATAGAGGCATATGCAAGGACCAATAGAAGTGTCTAAGCAAGACATTGCAGCAGGGGCAGTGGCGTATCTGAAACATACAATCGGAGCACCTTGTGAAAACGGTGACATTATGAATAACGATAGATACATCTACCAACTGGTCACAGGATAGAAGAATCCATGGACGTACAACGGGAATTGAGAGACAAAATAGCACAAAAGTGCGAAACAGCCGACGTCCGTCTTAAGACAGCAAATTCAATATTTCACGTCTAAGATCTAGATGTTGTGACCACAGTAGACGAAATAGAGAAAGCGATAAAGGGACATCTAGGAGAACAAGGCATTAACGTGGAGGTAAGAAATTTGAGACCATACTATGGTGAAAACCAAATAGCAACAGTGGCTCCCCCAAAAGCCCAAGCTCTGAAGCTACTTCAGCAGAAAAGGATTCGAATCGGATTGGTAGAATGCAGAGTAAGGGAGAGAATAAACATCACCAAATGTCATAGATGCTGGCAAACTGAGCTTATCGCAAAAGAATGCAAGGGACCAGATAGACAAAATATGTGCCTAAGATGCGGAAAAGATGGCCACATTGCCAAGGAATGCTAAAATGAAGAATTCTGTTCCATTTTCTAAATTAAAGGACATCGAGCAAACTCTGGAATGTTCTAAAAAAGGCGCTGACGGAGGCGAGGCGCAAACAAGTCATATCGCAGAGCTCAGAATACTCCAATTAAACGCGATGAGATGTCGGGCGGCACATGACCTCCCTAAAGCCACAACACATGAACTGACAATAGATATTATGTTAAGTGAACCCAACAAATTCGAACGCAGGAGGGATGGTACACGGACGACAAAAAAGATGCTGCAATAAAAACGATGAACAAAAGCACGTTGGTACTAGGCAGTGGATGTGGGCTTGGATTCGTATGGATTGAGTTACATCAGTATGCAATTTTTAGCTGTTATCTATCACCAAACGATCTTATGAATCTTAAAAAAACACTGGAAGAGCTCAGCTACCAAATAAGAGGACAAAAAAGTCTTAATTGGAGGATACTTTAATGCAAAATCTCCATTCATGGACAACCGTGGTGATATCGTCATTGACTGGGTGGCCGAACGTGGCAGATCCCATTCTATTCTAGACATCACCCTCACTACGGGAGAACTTGCAGGTAAAATTATAAACTGGGAAGTCTTGTACCGTGAATCGCTAAGTGACCACAAATACATCTACATCGTTCTGGAGGAATCCAACGCGATCTGACCCTTCGGCGCCAGATGTACCAGGGATGGTCAACAAGGAAGATAGATGAGCATACGTTTGCCAACAATATGGAAAAAGTATTTAGCAATATGAATCCAAAAACACCAGAGGAACTGATAAAAGCGCTTACAATAACTTGTAATGCCACCCTGTCACGTAAAAAATTGCCAAGGGGAAGAAAAAAGGTGTACTGGTGGAAAAATGAAATTGCCAGCATGAGAGTGGACTGCATAACCGCAAGGCGCAAATATCAGAGACACTGTAAAAAAAATGCTGGCATCGACACCTTAACACTTCTGAAAAGCACATATGCCGACTCAAAAAAAGCGCTGCGGAGAGAAATAAATAACTCCAAAAGAAAACACTGGCGCGAGCTTTGTGAGAATCTGGACCAAAATGTATGGGGGGATGCATATGCGATTGCCACTAGTCCCCTGAAAATAAAACATCCAAACCTTCAAATCAGCATGGAAAAAACCAAGGAGGTAGTAGACGAACTTTTCCCCATCCACGAAGAACCGCTAGTAAACCAGATTAGTGAATTTTTATCCATGGAAGAACTTATAAGGGTCAGTCAGTATGCGTATTCGAAGTGGCAAAGCCCCTTATCCAGACGGACTGCCACCAGAAACCATCAAAATAGCTGTCAAAAGATGCCCTGAATATATCCTAAATGTTATGAACAAAATTTTGGCGGATGGAAACTTCCCGAACATCTGGAAGAGAGCGAGGCTAGTCCTACTTAGAAAATGGGACAAGCCCATAGAAAACCCATCGTCCTATCGACCATTGTGCCTGCTCGATGCTGCTGGTAAACTGCTTGAACAATTCATGCTACACAGGATAAAGAATGAGCTCAGCCAAGGGAAAAACCTATCAGAAAAACAACATGGATTCAGGGAGGGCAGGTCAGCAGTCGACGCCATTATGCGAATCCTGTACGTGGTAGAGAAAGCCTCAGCTGATACGAGGGCAACAAAAAAGATTAGTGTGCTCATTACTTTAGATGTTAAGAATGCTTTCAATACAGCAGCATGGGAAGATATTATGAATGAGGTTAGTGAGAGAGGCATCCCCTCTTACCTGCTGAGACTACTGCGCAGTTATCTACATAACGTCAGATCATAATCGAAGCAGACGGTGAAGTCGTGGAGCGAGAAGTGCACAGCTGTGTTCCACATGGTTCAGTAATGGGTCCTACACTGTCTAAAGGCTAAAGGTACTAGAAGGTGTTGAAATAATAGGCTTTGCTGATGATATAGCGCTGGTAGAAGCAGGAAAAAACGAGGAGAGAGTAATGGAACATGCAAATAGGGCGATTGCACATATTAATAAATGGATGGAGAAAGGCGCTTAAGGCTGGCCCCTGAAAAAACGGAAGCTGTTCTACTGACCGGAATGAGGCATATAGGGCCGATAGTATTTAAGGTCAGAGACGTAACTATAACGCCCAAGGAGCCAGTTAAATATCTTGGTGTGATTATTAAGAAAGTAAGTTTGAAAGTAAGAAAGTATGTTTTACACCACATATCATGCTAGCAGCGACCAAAGCCCTCAAGGTAACAGCAACACTGGAAAGATGATGCCCAATGTCGGCGGACCTGGGCAAACGCAGTCGAGAAAGAACCATTAAAAATAAGCTGGTCACAGTGCAGAGAAAACTGGCACTACGTGTGTGCAGTGCTTACAAGACAGTCTCAACGGATGCAGTGGTCGTGTTGGCAGGCATAGCACCCGTAGAACTCTTGATAAAAGAAAGAAAAGACCTGTACACAATGCGGAATAGCGGGCAGAAGAGAGAATTAAGCAATTGCCAAACAACATCTTTTCCAGGAGTGGCAAAACCACTGGATATGCTGTACAAACGAACAGTGGACAAAATTATTAATCCCACATGTGGGAATGTGGGTAGAACGAAAATATGGGGAATGAACTACTATCTCGCCCAAGCGTTCAGCGGGCATGGATGCTTCAGAGAGTACCTGCACAATATCGGCAGGGCCCTCTGACAATTTGTGTGTCTACTGTTGACAAACGGACAGTGCAGCGCACACGGTCTTCGAATGTGAAAGATGGATTCCGGAGAGAAACGACTGGACAACGAAGACAAAATCAGGACTGGGAGTAAAGACACTGTTTTGGAGGTCATGTTAAAGTCCGAAGACAATTGGAGAGCAACGGATGATATGATAAGAAGCATTATGAGCATGAAAGAGACAGACGAACGTGCCGGACAGAAAGCCAGGAACTAACCTAACTAAGAAATTGTATGAAGCCCTAAACACATGATGTGAATGGGGGATGTAAGGCAACAAATGCGTGACATAACAAAGACAACGGCATCCTGACGACATGCGAAAAGCGGTACCGGGATGTTAGTGCTTGCTACGTCCCCATGAAATAAAAGGCGTTCGCAATGCAGCTCGTGCTGCAGCCTGCCACTACAAAAGCCATGCTTACGCAAAAACACGTGTTGCGTGAGGGTATAGCGTACTAGAGGGTATCTTTTCCCGGATATTTTTTTCTTGGTAAACGGGAAATTTAAATTTATTTTCCCGGCAATCTCGGGAATAACGGGAAGTTCAATAATTAATGAAACAAGCTAAATATAATTCAATAAAATACAAACGCATAGAAGTCAACCAAAACATTAAACAATTTAAAATTAAATTCAAATTGTATAGTATACAAAACCTGAAAAAACTAGTTCCCGGGAAACGAGAATTAAAGAATAGAATGGTTGCGACAGTTACTACGTGGTAATTCATACTTACATTGAATTGAAAAATCCACTATGTTTTTACCACACTTATAATATGTAAAAATGTTATACATATAACTTATTCATTTTCCAGTGACTTAACAAATTGATGAGGTTGAATAACCTAAATAAATAGGTTATTCAACCTCACCAATTTGTTAAGTACCCCCCTACCCCCTAGTATACTCCCCTAGTTTTTGTGGGGAGGGGCGGTGTCTATCCATAGATGAGGACTTATCTGCTTGAGATTGGGTGAAATTAAAAAGTTAGGCAAAGATTAGGTCGGTTTCCTCTTTTAAGAGATTAACTGATGCAAAGATTAGGTCGGTTTGCTCTTTTAAGAGATTAACTAAGGTATTACGAGTTTTTTAAAAATATCTAATGACTAGAGTCATGAAAAAAGTTTTTTTTAACTTTAAATTTAAGTCATCACATGTTTTTTGCTGCAGGCGGTTTAAAATGTAAATTGAATTTAATTGAGAAACTTTATAGTAAAATTTTTCTTTTGCTGCTACTTTACATCTTCTCCATTTTTAGGGTTCTGTTGTTATCAATAAGGACCCTTATAGTTTCGATATGTCCGTCCGTCCGTCTGTCCGCAGTTTAGCTTAGAGACTATTAGAAATATAAAGCTGAAATTTGGCATGAAAGTGGTAAAATAAAATCTTTAAAATTTTTTTTTGGTTACCTCTACACGTATTTTTTTTTAAAAAACGTTTTTTTTCTCGTCTACTCTATGGTGTGCGGTGTCGTTGGATAGGTCTTTCAAAAATATTAAAAGTTTGTGAAAACAATATTTCGTTTGAGGGTTCCGTTTGTGAAATATTCAGCTTTAAAACGCTAATTTTTCTTAGTCATGTATACCCCTCACCCCATTTCCCCGCTCATTTAAACCAGGCATGAGCAACCGTTTTTAAAACCATGGCCAAATTACCATTATTTGTTCCAGTACTAGAACGACAAAACGTAAGGCGGGCATACTGGACCCCTTTATTAAAATTTGTAGTTTTCATTGCGCAGGGCAGAGTGATTTGAGACTTTTAGTAACTTTTGTCGCCATAGATGATTTTCAATATTTCGATTAAGGGATCCGTTTGTGAAATATTGAATATTCTTCTTCTTCTTTTATGACCACATAGGATCACTTTAGTCCATTAACTAAGTCTCTTTGAGGGGATTATTTGAACCTTGCGGTCCTCCCAGTACTTTTTCACAAGTTTCTTCTTTCTTGTGGTTTCTTCTTTGTGACTGGGAAGCGGAGATTTGTGTCCTTGGTTTTTTAGTTTAATTTTATCTTGTCTGTGGTGTTTTATAGTGTAAGCCCAATTTCTTTCAGATCCTCTCTTATTTCTCTGATCCGTTTTATTATTTCTTATGTTTAAATCAGAATTTGAGAACTTCTTTTTAGGGTTATCCTTTCTGCTGTAATGGCTTTGGTAAGCAGGAAAACTTTGAATTTGTTCCAATACATCATTATCATCAATGTTATGATTTGCAAGAAGTGTGTAAAGTCTTCCATCGCTTATGCAAAAGGTTTGAAAAAAGTATTGTTTCCAAACTTGATACTACTGCTGTTCACTTTTAAAAAATACCCATAAGATGTCCCTCTGGGAGCCTTTAACATGTTGGACGCATATGTTGTATTGTTGTGAATTTAACAATACAGTATAATCTTGATAATCCGACAGTTGGTTAATCCGGTGCTCTGGGAAAACACGTATTCCTTTTGCTGTCCCGCGTCGGATATAAACCTCGCGCACAGCTGAAATAAAGTCAATAGGGAACCCTTAAACTCTGAAAACTTCATTCGCGATTCTGACCAAGCTAATTTTACTTTACAATTGTCTTCGGTATTTTTACAAGAGCTTTGCAACAAATGTGAGGTGGATGTTACGCTTACAAACGATAACATAGCTTGGCTTGAAGGCACAAACGAGGAAAATTTTCATTCCTTTTCTAACGTAGAAATCCTCAGCCTAAACTGCTGGACATAGGCCTCCTCCATAGCACTCCATCGTCTTCTGTCTTGAGTTTAGTGGATCCAGTTATTCGCGATCCTTTTTAGGTCATTGATCAAAGGTGTCGATGGTCTTCCTCTGCTAAGCTTATAGGCTCTGTCTCCACTCTAATATTTTCTTCTTCCATCTTTCGTCCTTCATTCGACCCAAGTGGCTAGTCCATCTCCATTTGAGTTTAGTTATACACTCGATCACTTCTACCACTTCAGTTTTCCTCCGTATGTCCTCATTTGTGGTGTAAATCTAAATGGGTATAAGGTATACCAATGATTAGCTGAAGAGTGTGGGGTACAAAAGATCCATGAAGGTCATATTACAAGTCAGCACCAACATCTGCTGAATTCTGTTCTAGTAGTTTTTTTTTCCTCTGCAAGTTTAGTATCCGTAAGAGAACCTGTTTGGAACGATATTTTTCGTCCCATCTTGCAATTGTCCTGCAATTTGGCGGCGCTGGAAAATTAAATTGCTGATGAAACCACCGCTGAGTTTGAATAATGGAGTTTTAATAAAATGCTCTAATACAAGCAACCCATTGTTCAATCGGCAAGCGCTCCTTAAAAAAAAAACTAAGGTTCACTGAATATTATGCCCGTTTCTACACTCTCGCGAAGTAGCACGGAGTTGAGCGAGGATCGAGAGTGTAGTCAGGTTACTCAGTCCGCCTTGTGCTTCCTCGCCTCGCCTTAGCTAACTTCGCTCCAGAAGCGGTTTTTCGTACCCGAGTCAAAGGGACACTAGGCGCGAGTTCGAGGAAGGGAGAGTATTGCCAGTTCTACACTCTCGCGAAGTAGCACGGAGTTGAGCGAGGAACGCGAAAGTAAGCGAAGTAAGGCGAGAGTGTAGATGCCTCCTGGGTGTAGTTCCTCGCCTCGAACAACTTCGCGTAGGATCCTCGCTGAAGTTACATCGCGAGAGTGTGGAGCAGGCATTAGGATGAATAGGATGGATGCGTCTGTTAGTACGTGGTAATTCATACTTACATTGCATTGAAAAATTCACTATGTTTTCCAAAGTGTGGTTAAAACAATTTTTCAATTCAATGTGAATATTAGCAGTTAAAATTATGGCAAATAAGTCATTACTTCTTTTAGTTTTCATTAAGTAAAAATAGGACATTCTTTATTTGTCACCAGTTAGATAAAGTCTTATATGAGGAGAAGTTTTCAATCTAGATATTTAAAAATAAATTCGGTGTAAATATTTGAAAATTTTTATTACTCATGCGTTAAAAGTACTATCTTGGCTCACGTTTTTTAGTGCAAAAAAATGCCATTTTTAGTTCTATTACCACATTACCACGTAACGCACGCAAGACCTCAATATTAAAAAAGTGACAAAATTTTGTTTCATTACAAAATTAAAATTAAAGACAACGTTTTAAAATGAGTGTCAATTCTATGCTGATTCCGGAGACTGAGGAGAGTTCTTATGACGAATCCACACCACTGGAGACAATTGAAAAAGCAAATTCTTCATTTTTGATTCAATTTTTCTTGATGACACCTGGAATCCAAACTTGTAAGATACGTCCCCTCGCATGAGTAACAAAAAATATTATTTGCAACACAGGCGTTATTGTCAATTGCCCTCTCGAGCCAATGTACCCTCACTTAATTCGTGCGCCCAATTTCGATCTCGCGACCAATTGACAACTTACCGCCCTAGTTGCAAAATATACTATTTTCAAAGAGAATTGCATCTGTATAGAACTTTCTCCTTGCATTTGACACTGGAGAACATTTCAATTGTTTCTTGGTTTTTCTCTAACTAGCAAATTTTTTGCTAATGAAACAACAATTTGATTCCAAATATCAGAATATAATTTGAAAGATTTACAAAACATTTCAACAAATTGAATATTTTATGATTTTTTTTTGTTTTTTCAGAAATAGTATCAAATCAAACAATGAGGTTTAATCCGATCTTGTTAGAACAAGGCAGAGTCCATACATTAGGACAAGATTCATCTCAAGACCTTCAATCTTTACACACACCCACTAAAGTAACTTCCTCTCCTAGACCTAGTATATTAAGGAAACGAGATCATGAAGGATCTCCACTGAAAGCAGCTAAGAATTTAATACCCGCATTGACTAACCAACAGCAGGTAGCCCTCATATCACCGCCGTCTAGACCGGATTCGCGAAATAATGGACATAGTTCAGGTAAATTTGATTTAATTAAAAATCATTGTACATAAGTACATTTTTTGATTTAATTTCAATAGTTGTAGTTAAGAACAACAAATTTCCTTTTTCACAAATTGTTGTTCATTATAGGTGGCAGTACAACAGTCTCAGCTACATCAAGTCCTGGTTTAGCAGATAATAATGAGGATAGTATGCCTCATGTACCAATGAATAAAGAAGAAGAAGAAAATAGACCTCCTTTAGAAATGAGCCCAAGAAAGAAGCCAAGGAAACAGAATTTGTACATAAATTCCTCTTTTTTTGATTATTTATCTTCTAATTATTTCTTGTTTTTGTTAGAACTGGTAATGATATTGATGAAAATAATGATGACATGCAGTTCATATCAGAAAGAGATATGAAAAAGGAGCAGGAGGAATCTGATGGAATGAATTCTGATGGGCCGCAAGATGGTGCACCTGAATCTAAACGAGTTCCAGCTATACGGAAACCTGCCTCAGCTAGTTTATTGAATAGTTATAGACAAACATGGAAAACAACACATAATCATTATTTAAGGCACTCTGATGTTAGACCTAAGGACGAAAGGAGACCTACCATCATGGATCTGGCTAATCAACATAGGGTCTTGGATAAAGTTAATGGGTGGAAAATTCACCATTTATCAACACAAATGGAAGATTTGGTATGAACCAAAATGTAAAATTTTCAAATATCTTAATATTAATAATATTTAAGAACAAATTTTTATTCATTAACTATTTTAAGATTCATTTCTAAATTTCTATTGTTTTTTAATTATAGGCTGATCAGGAACAAACTGTTCATAATCAATTAACAGAGCTGTTGAAGATAACTGAATCGAAAGAACAAAACAATTCTGAAGTTAATAGAATAACAGAATTAATTAAGGTAAGGTTTTTCATAATTTTTAGTTATTGTTTCTTACATTGTTTTTCTTCGTAGGGTAATTTGCAGAGAATCAAAATAATTAATGATGGGATGATAGAAGCGAAGTCTCAAATAATGAAAATCTTCGATCACAAAGGGCATGTGGCAGATATAATAAGTCGTTGTGCCAGTAAGCGCGAACGGAAGAAACGCGAGAAATCATAAAACTGAAAATGTAAATAATAAAGAAAGATTATATTATATACAGATATTTTTTAAATCATTGTTATTTTTTATATGATTTTTTTTTGTTTTAATGTGTGTATTTTATTTGATACAATAATTGTACTGTTCAAGTTATTTTATTTTTTTAAATTTGCCAATATTTTTTTTAGGTGAAATATATTTAAATAGTTGCATATATATATTTATTATATATTATGATGGATGTACATTTTTTTAACAAAGCGATTTATGTTTTTAAATAGATATTAAATTATTCTGTAAATAATACATTTTATAAAATTGAATAAAGATTTGTTTAAATAATTATTAAATTGTTTTACTTTCCAAATCAAGCAATAATTCATGTATTGCTTTTTATAGAATCAAAATTTCCATTTTATTGAGATCGACATTTTACAAATTTTTTGCCGCTGTTGTAGATCATTGAAATTTCTTAAATATAATAATACTAATCTTTATTGTCACCAAAATAAACAAATGGCTATCGACCATAAGGTCTCGGCCAGGGAATACAATACTTTACGAAAACACTATTTGAAAAAAAAGTATAAGCTGTGGGATAATTATTCGTCGTATTCGACATGGACGTCATATAATGATTTAAATAAGGTCTTTCTGGGATGTCTGCGTGTACGATGCCTTAGGTCGCGCTAATGCGATGATTATCCGATGTATGTCTCTCTGTCTTTAAATTTGGTTAGTCGTTGTCCGTGTCTGTCTAAGATATTATTATATTTTAAATTTGGGTCAGGGAGTATAGATTATTGGGTGGGTTGTGAAGGATGTTATTAGCATGGGCGTAGCCAGCAGGGGGTTTTGGTGGTTCAAACCCCCGCGCAATATAACATAAATATCATATTGAAATAAGGAGAGACGAGGAGAGGCGACTCTCTTCAAGAGAGCATGGTAGATGTAGAGTTTAGAAACTCTTGGCTGTCAGTTTTAGAAAACAAATTGGCACATTTCTGTTATTGTATACGGAACATTTTCGCAACGATATGGTTTCGGCTACACTGAGTATGTTGGTTGTCCTTTTGTGTGCATTACACATTATTATATAACCGTAGTCAAGTATAGGCTTGCAGATTGATTTGTATATTTTTGTAGCAGTTTTTATAGAGATTCCGTTGTTACCTGACGACAAATAGCGGAAATATTTGCTTCTTTGCACAGCCTTTTTTCCGTAAAGTAGCGTCTGTCTTGAATGTAAGTCAATAGCAGAAAGTTAGTCCTAGGTATTCTTTTTAGCTCGTTTCTAGTCATGAAACCCTTCCAAATTGTCTATACTGCTTCAAAACGAATCCCTTTCCAACATTTGGGCCTCTGGGATGTTAGATCTTTCAAGGTCTTTCCGAGTTTCTTTAATCTATGATTGGATGACTTTAGATGATGAGTTGTTTTTTTGTTCCAGATGTAGTCAAATAACTGCTTAGTTTCTGGACTTGTCTAATCTGAACATGTTCCCAGGAAATATTAGCCTCCGCAGGGGCGCATTTACATTACTTGTGGCGATAGCCGCAAGGTGACTATGTGGCCCTAGTCTACGGAGTCCCAATTCTTAATATGCGAGATTATAGTAAAACCACATTGGAGGTCCGATGCTACTGGAGAAAAAACAATAAATTGATCGCTTGCAAAGGGTGATATGACCCAAAATATAAGCTATTACAAAATACTGCAATAGTAAAACCACATTAAAATTTAACAATTAGGAACGTAATAATAGTTTAAGATACTTGTATCGTACAACGTTTAACCTACAATATAAATTAATAATTTATTTACATTTATAAAAATAGTAATAAATTGATAATGACTTAATCAATGAAACGTAAACATTTCAATCGCGAAATAGTATGACGTTTTATTACCTCCATTCGCTGTCATTGCGGTTAAGTATTTCATTACCTAACTGGTGTCAATGTCGTAATTTTATATTACATTGTGATTGTAGGTAAACAATACAACATTTTCTACATTTCATCTTATCAAACTTATCAATAACAGCGTTGAAATCACATGTCGTTGTTTCAACTGATTCAATATGTAGAATTGCTAAATTTGCTAGATGCTTTTGTTCAACGGAATTCCTTAGATATGTTTTTATTCGCTTTAGTGCCGAAAAGGGACGTTCTCCTGCGCTCTCCTTCTAATTGGTATGTACGTTGGGGAAAGTTGATTTTAATTCACGTATTAACGCCTGATACATTTCTGTTGGTGACTGAAGATTTTCTTCATTGGCATATGCCAAGAACAGAATTAATTCATCCCGAGCCAAGTCCCGAGATATCTACATATAAAGAAGATATTAATGATAATACACTGCTGAGCATAAAATTAGGGTCACTCCGTAATTCGAAAATATTTTAGAAAACTTGAGTTTTTTACGTGTTTTTTTCGATTGCAACAGTGTACTAACTGATTGCTTGAATAAAACAAAAGCTTTTTGTTGTTCAGTTTATTGAAAGTAATGAAAATAAACAATTTTATTTTGATATTTGAAACAAGTTTACTTTGATATGCTTTTGTTAAAACAAAAGGAAGTTTAAGGACAGCATGGCTTTTTTTTTATTCTTTTATTTTTTTTGTTTCTGTGGTATCAGCTGTCTGTTGTAAATAGTTTGTGTATTGTTGTCATTGTTAGTGTTTTGCAATGAGCATAATTCCTGTTGTTGCGGCACGAATTGTGGCAGCTTTAGAAGACAGCCCCGGTCAGCGCTAAACTACGAGAAACGTTGGTGTAAGTCTCTCGAGTATGTAACGAGTATGGCGGCGGTACGAAGAGACTGGTCTGCTCACTCGAAGCCCTGGTTCAGGCCGAGGCAAGACTATAACAGCTAAGGATGACCGGTTTCTCGTTTCTAGTGCTTTGAGAAACCGAACGGTTGCGGCAGATTCCCTTCGACATCATCTGCAAGAAGTGAGAAATGTAAACATAAGAGAATGGGCAGTTAGGAGGCGGCTTCATGCTTCATTCTTCTCGAACTAGAGCTACTGGACCGCCGCTTTCCCGTGGACACCGGATTGCGAGGTTGATTTTGCACAAGAACACTTGGCTTGGACAATAGCAGATTAGAGTCGCGTATTGTTTTCCGATGAATCGCGATTCTGTCTTGCGGGCTCAGTTAGACAAATAAGAGTGTGGCTACGACAAGGCGAGAGATATGCTAAAGCGACTTCCATTTGGTAGAGGATCAGTTATGGCTTGGGGAGGCATATGTTTTGACACTCGCACGAAGTTAGTTTTTATCGAGAATGGGACGCTGACTGCGCATGGGTATCTGACAGAGGTTCTAGAAGACCCTGTTTTACCAATCATGGTTATTCTTGGAGACGACGCAACATTTATGCATGATAGCGCATGGCCCCACACTGCTCGGATAGTTACTGCTTATCTTGACGCAGTCCAGATTTAAATCCATCAACTCGCAGTCCAGATTTAAATCCAATTGAGCATATTTTGGATGAGATTTGGGCCCCCAAAAATTCTAGAGCTTCGCGACATACTGTTGCAAGAATTGGACAATCTCCCGTAGAATGTGATCCAAAATCTGATCCAGAGTATGCCCCGTCGATTACAAGCTGTTGTCACTGCCAGAGGAGAAAATACTCGCTATTGAAGTCCTTAAACTTTCATTTGTTTCAACAAAAGCAAATCAAATTAAAATTGTTAATTTTCATTACTTTCAATAAACTTTGAAAAAGAAAAATCTTTTGTTTTATTCAAGCATAATAATTTATAAAATAACTTTAAATTATGGAGTGACCCTAATTTTATGCTAGGCAGTGTATCTTCTTTATATGTAGATAACAGTTTATTAAATTTAGTTCGTCATGAGACAAATCATTATTAATAAAAAATAATACAATTTTTTTATTAATTTCCCTATATAGGTTTTCATTCTACTATCAAGTTCTGCTGTGAGTGTACAAATAATATTAACACGAATAATTTAATTTTCTTTATTTTCATCGTAAAACCACATACGCGACACAGAATCATACAGGACTAGGTACATAAGACATGGCAGACAAAACTAAGAAATCTGAAATGTTTTTTTTATATTATCTCTATTTGAAACTTCACAGTAAAAATATTATACAGTAAAGATAGAATTTACTGCAAAATCCGTCACAAATACTTCATTCTGCCCTTACGTCTCTGCTGCGCTGTTAGAACATACACCAAAGAACATTCCAATCCTTCCTAGGCAAAATCATTAACTTAAAACATTTTCTCCTGTTGTGCAATTGTATACTGGCCAACAAAACAATAAATCTTCGTGTATATTAAGGCGTAGCTGAATCGAACATAGAAAAAGAGTTGAGTTAAATTTGTTATATATGTTGATTGATTTAGCTGTGTTACAAATTTCAGACTTAGTGTCACTTTAATAGTCCAATTCAAATTGTCCAAAAAACAGCACTAACTTTGTAAAACCTAACTTGTCTACTTCTTGGAGATCTGTCGATCTGTTAATTCTGAAGGCGCCTCTGCATCTTTTCCTGAGAGGTAGATTGCCAACTATCTCTCCATCTTTTAGGTGGTCTCCCGGGAGGTTTTGAGCCGGGCGGGTTGTTTTCTAGGACTACTTTCGGAAGTCTGTTCTCGTCCATCCGTCTTACATGGTTGTACCACTGCCTCCTACATTGTCTTCCCCATGTCACAATGTCTTGTATTTCGCATTATTCTGTGATATCTGTGTTTGTTACTCAGTCTCTTCTTGTTTTTCCCACTATTATTCTCAGTGTTTTCATTACGGCCACCCTTAGCATGTTTTTCGTCTTGTTGGTGTCTTCGCGGGCTTCTGTACCGTACGTCATGATCGGTGTGATATAAGTCTTGTAGATTCTAATTTTGCTATTTTTGTGCATGTACGGGTTTGCCCAAACTATATCTCGTAGACATCCTGATAGTGCGGATGCTTTGTCAATCTGGCTCCTCAGGTCTTTAACTGGGTCGTGGGTGCTTGATATGCCTATGCCCAGGTATCTGAATTGCATCTGTTCTATGGGATTGTCCTCCACTACAAGCTTACATCTGAGCGGATTTTCGCTATTGTCATAAATTTGATTTTGTTGATAGAGATGTTCATATTGAGTTGGCGGCTTACTTGGAAGAACTGGAAGAGTTGTGTCTGTAGGTCGTTTTCTGATTCGGCAATAATTGCTGCATCATCGGCGTAACACACCATACCAATTCTTTTGTTGCTCAGTTTGCATCCGTGGTTAAGATCTGTTACTTTATTTATAATTTTATCCATGAGAAGATTAAAAAAAAGGGATTTAGGCTATCACCCTGTCTAATTCCTCCCGGTGCCGGTGTTGGGATGTTTTCACTGAATTGATCTCCTGCTTTAACCTTTCTTACGTTATTGTTATTTAGGTTATGGATTATCATTGTTATGTTCGCCGGTGCCTTGTTTTCTATTAATATATGTAGAATGTCTCCCGAACTGCAAAAGAACGAACCATATCGAACGCAATTGTTAGGTCAATGAAGCAAATATACGCTGGCGTACTGTATTCTGTGGCCTTTTCTTTTATCACACACAGGCTGGTAGAGCTTCCCCGAAACCACATATAAAATAAAGGGTGTTATAACTCGATTTGTGAGTATGAAGTCTATTATCGATCGCTGGCCTCGATTGTTATTGAAGGTGTATTTGTGCTGGTCTTTATGTAAATACGTGTTGTTGATCCTCATTTCATTTCTGGCGCAGAAGTCTGTTAGTGTTTCGCCGTTTTCATTAATTATGGCTTCGTTATACTTTTGCTTTATACCTGGTATGACATCGTTGCCGATCCGTGCATTAAGATCTCCGAGTATGATAATTTCGTGTTTAGTATTTATTTTGTTTTTGTAGTTGCTGGATAGAAGCTTTCAGTTTCTGCTGTAGTCTTAAACATGTCTGGGGCACACGTGCTTTATCAAGTGTGTTGTCGTATTATTCATTTTTAGGGAAATTTTTAATATTCTGTCGTTGATGTATTCGATGTCTTCGATGCTCTGTGTGTATTTATCGTGCAGCAAAATTCCAACACCAGAGTGTGCTCTTTCTTGTTTTTCTTTTCCACTGTATATTAGTATGAATTCTCCGTATTTTTATGTTCCTTGGCCCGTTGTTCTTGTCTCAGTGATCCCGCAAATGTCAATATTATGATTCTTCATTTCTATTATGATTTCTTGATCTTCCGTTCCACGACGTTTTGTTCCAGCACCCGATTCGTGTGATGCGGTGTTTAGGTTTTCTTTTGCCAATTCGTACTCCGATTCGTTTTTCCAATGTTCTTGCGTGTGTCGTCATCTGATAGTTCCGTCTGGTTTCCGAAGCTGTAACTTCAGTTCTGTGAAGCAACATGGGTTTTTTACCTCAGGTAGGTAGCTAACCTCACCTGGCGACCCTGCTCCTTCATCCGGGCTTGGGGCCGGCAGTGCCACCCGATGAGCTACTCAGTCCACCCATCGGATGACTCAGGTGGAGTTTAGAACCTAACTACATGTATATAATAAACTAGACGAGAAATAATATTAAACATTCAGTAATAAATTATAATAGATTAACCCCTTAATTAATTGAAATAGTTTAATCTAATTGAATCTTGACTATTGGTCATAGTTAACCTATTCATAGAACTTTATTAAACCTAGTCAAGCTATTCTTAAAATAATGTAATCTTTTTGAATCTTAATCTTTGAATCTTCTTTCTTCGATGTTCATCTTGGTAAGTACATTTATCATAAATTAGTACTCCAGCTTCCTCTTCTAT
The DNA here is from genome assembly GCA_944588485.1 of Phosphuga atrata. Classification (NCBI taxonomy): domain Eukaryota; kingdom Metazoa; phylum Arthropoda; class Insecta; order Coleoptera; family Silphidae; genus Phosphuga; species Phosphuga atrata. The sequence goes on from OX155901.1 coordinate 7,446,073, forward strand.
GGTGTTGAAACGCTCTCTTACTTCATCATTTAAGAAAGACTTTAGAGACACATAATTGTGGACTAACTTGTAATGAAGTGATTTACTTGTAGCATTTATGCGAAGTAGTAGTTCCACAAGACCGTTATTAGAGCGATCTCTTACGAGTCCATTTTTTTACAAGACCTTTAGCCTCTGTTTTTGATATAGCCTTTTGTTGTCGATCATCACCTATTTCAATCAAAGCACATTTAATATCTCTGTAACTTTTCTACAATGCGTATCTGCGCGAGCTGACCGTGTTATATCTGAAAGCTTTTTTACTGTGCAAGCATATTCGCAAAGATATTTATCCAGAATATTCCACCTATGCGTTGATGCAGAAAACCAAACATATACAGATTATTATTACTTATAATAGATTCACTATTAACCACCGCAAAGTGCCAATTTATCCACCTCCAAATAAGTTTAATTATTAGAACAGACTCACTGAATCACAAACTGTTTGCTACTTGTCAAATGTTGAATTGTATTTAAATTTAGCTCTGCGCTACCGGTACCACACCTTGCCCCTCGCTTATTGCCGCCAAAAGTTGGTTTGACCTTGCTTAGTTGACAATTTGTGGCCCTCAAAAATCGGAGGGCCTAGGCGCGCGCCTATGCCTAAAAGCGGCACTGAGCCTCCGTTTCCTCATGGTCGCAGAAATTTTTTGTACATTCTGGTAGACTTCGGCTTTGCTCCGAAGTTTCCATCCGGTTTCCGTCTGAATTGGGCCCATGTTTTCCAGAGGCTTACTCTTTTCCAGGACCTCCAATTTCTCTAGCCTGTAGTTCGTTGAAAGGCATGCACACGCGTACAGGCATTCTGTTTTGACTACAGTGTTGTAGTGCTTTATTTTGGCGTTCCAGGAAATACATTTCTTCTTATAGATGTTTTTTGTAAGCTCATACGCTCTCTCCATTTTTGAGATCCTATCGCCTATCGCAGCTTTCTCTAGACCATTGTCCTGTATCGTTCCACCGAGATATTTAAATTTCTTTACTCTCTGAATCCGCCCTATCTCCGTTTCGAGGAATTTTGGTCCTTTTGCGTCATTTATCATGAATTTTGTTTTCTCTAGATCCTGAATCCCGTCTTACTAGCGATCTTTTCTAAGAGGTTAATCTGAGTAATCGCTTCTCTTGGGCTTTCCGAGAGTATCGCAAAGTCATCTGCAAAGGCCAAACAGTTCACTTTAATTCCTCCCGATTTCCTCCCTAAGCAGATTGGGTTTATTTCCTGATTTATAAGCTCTGAGTTCCACATTCGTACGTTCTTTTCCAGAATGCAGTTGAATAGTATTGTTGAAAGTTCGTTGCTTTGTCTTACACCCGTCTTGATTTCAAACGACAGGGACAGTTCTCCCATGAATTTCACTTTGGATTTTGTGTCTGTTAATGTATCTTTGATTATGTTTGCAAATTGGGGTTCACCCCAAATTCTCGAATGATACCGTTCAGGGTTTTTCTGTCCGCTGGGTCAAAAGCCTATTTGAAATCTATGAAACATACTACAATTTTTTTGTTCAGCATTCTATGGCGAATTATTGATTTCAAGTTGAAGAGCTGCTCTCCACGCAGGAGCTACCTTTTCGGAACCCTCCTTGGTACTCCGCAAGTTGTTTATGAAGGGTCTCCTCTATTCTATTCAGGAGTATCCCTGAGAGGATTTTATAGGCGCCCGGAAGTAAGGAGACGGCTCTATAGTTATTGACGCCCTTTTTGTCCCTTTCATATGGAGTGGGTGAATCAACGCTGTTTTCCATTGTTCTCTTATCTTCTCTGTCTCTCATATTGTCTGAAATATTTGGTGTAAGTCGTCCAGGATTTCCGGTTCTGCATAGTTCCACATTTCTGCCGTTATCGAGACTTCGCCACTAGCCTTGTTGTTTTTCAGACTTCGTAAGACATTCTTGATTTCTTCCCTCGCTTGTGGTAAGTCCTCTCCTTGGTCTTCCAGTGGCGGTAGTTCTTGGCAGTTTAAGAGGTTATCAAAATACCTTGCAAGTATCTTCCTGTTTTTATGGTTGTTTAAACCGATTTTTCTGTGTTTATTTCTGAAGCTTATACTTGGTGATTGGTATCGTTTTGTCCTCCTCGGTAATGTAGTTGACAACATACCCGCCTTTCAATTCGGGAGACCCCGAAGTCCCGAAGTCAAGTCGGGGAGGCGACAATTAGGGCGGTTTTCACTAACCGTCCGGGCTGCCCACCCGGAATGAATGCAAAATATGCGATAGCGGGGTGGTGCATACTAGAAGCCAAAGTGAAAAAATTTAATGAAAAAATATATCACAAAAAACATTTCTGTGATATATGTATTTACAAAAAGTTTTTTAAGTTTAAATTGTGTATTTGTTTTATAAAGTTGTTTATTTCCAATTTGAAATTGTTTGTTCACAATTTGAAGTTGAAAAGGTGTAGAACAAGCTCTAGAATTTCTGTCGGACATTTATGAAACACTCTGTATACTCTTTATAAGGAAGTTGGTTTAATAGAATTACTTTAGGGCATAAAAACATCAAATATAGGATAAATAGTTTTATATTATACTAGTATAAAAAATAAACAGCATTAAAATTGATTAAATATGTATATCAAGCATAAACTATTCACAAAAATTCTTGAATATGTTCAAATCTTTAAAATATGAAAAGATTAAAACAAAATTAAAATCTTTGTCATGACATAAAATATATAGGGCCTAAAATAGTCCTTTAAATATGTCTTACTAGACTAATACATAACAACTCCATTGGAAAAATTCTACTAAAAAATGAAATATTTCAAAAAATTGCGAATAGTTCTGGTTTGCTATACTTAAATACTTTATACCAAATAAATAAATATTAGCTCTCTAAAAATAAATATATGTATTTGTTTCAAATTGCACTTTTACCAGCGCAAAGCAGTTTCTTGATTACGATGTTTGTGTGGGCTAAAATAAACCAAACATTTACAAATATAATTAAAGATATAAGAGCAAAGCGTCTCTGGCGTCACTAACGCAGCGATAATGACGGGGCGACATAGCGATAGTATTATGCAATATCGAAATACAACAAGAATGGTTTTTATATAATAGAGGCATTATATGGAGAGGGTGAAACAACGCTGTTTTCCATTGTTCTGTTATCTTCTCTGTCTCTTATATTGTCTAAAATATGAACATCTTTGGTAAACAATGGCACGGAGCCTAGCACCTGGGAAGAGTGGTGTGGACAGGATCTTGTGTAGTATCTTGGACAGTGGCTCCAAACTGTCCCATGAAGAATATTCTTCAACTGAGCATGAAGGAAAATCTCGCTAAATGCACTACCCCAGGTGGTAACCAATCCACCGTCACCTATGGTGACGTTAGCGGACCTTCGGATTCTGGGAAGTCCGCACCAACATGCTTTAAGGATGAGTCGGAGCATCCTGAAATCGTAAACTCAGACCAACACGGCAAAGCTTCTTCGCAACATTTAATGCCAAGTCACTGCTAAAAGTGGGTAAACTGAAACATTTGACAGATTCACTAACACGACACAACATAATACTGACAGCAGTACAGGAAACCAGATTTACGGACGAACATGCCTTCGAGTCCCAAGGCTACAGAATCATCAAAGGAAAAGTGGGTCAGCGGGTAATGAAGAACGTACCCCACTTAGGTACAGGATTTATAATCAGTCACAGGATACTGGATTCAGTCACCGACTTTACCTCCCCTAGTAGTCGTGTATCCATCCTCCCTCTCAAATGCGCAAACAAGGGCTACAGTATAGTCAATGTACATGTCCTAATCAACCAGGACAACAGACGCAATCCAGACAGAACTGATAAAATCTGGGAAGACTTAGAAGATATTATCTCTAAACTTCCAGAGAGGCACACCGTCATACTGCTTGGTAACTTCAATGCTCAATTGGGAAGAGAGAAAAAATACAGAAACATAGTGGGCAATTATCCGGCGCATAAGCGAACCAACCGCAACGGAGAACGATTGGTGGATCTGTGTAGGACTTTTGGGTTGATCATGAAGTCTACAGCCTTCAAACACTTGCCAAGGAAGCAGAAGACTTGGATTTCATCTAATACCCACCTGGGTGAATTCTAGATAGATCTCAAAAGGAAATACAAAACGTGAAGGTGCTAAGAAGCGCCAATCTGGACTCAGACGACTACCTCTCAAAGATCTAATAAGACTCCAGCCTAGAAACACTAGATTACTTAGAACCTCCAAAATAGTAAGATTTGACGTCGAGCGACTCAAGAACAGTCAAGAACTAAGTCATAGACTGAACAACACAGACCTAAACAACTGGGACCAACTGAAGGAGACTCTTGTCAAGGCGGCCAATGAACTCGCCACTCTCGCTAGAAGAAGGAAGCTTCCGTGGTGGACTGAAGACTGTGACAATGCAATAGCCCAAAGACAGATAGCCTGGGTGACGTGGAATTCTAAAAAGACCAAGGAAAATTGGCATAAATTTTTGGAACAAAGAAAGGTTACAGCCACGATAATTCGAGGAACCAAACGAACCTTCACACAAAACTAACTAACCCAAATCAAAGAGAGCTTTGCTAAGAATAATTCCAGAGATTTCTTTGGAACCTTTAAGCAGGCACTCAGAAAATACGCTCTGCCAAGCCTCCACTTCAGAGACTCACAAGGCAAACTGGCTCATAACGACAAGGAAAACAGCCACCTTTTGGCTCAGTACCTTAAAAATCTACTCAACTGTGATTCACCCAGCGAAGACTTCGACTATAAACAAACCACACCAAACCCGGACTCACTTCCCCCTTCATTGGAAGAAGTTGGCCAGATCATTCAACTTCTTAAGAATGATAAGTCAGCTGGAGACGACTCTATCGTTGCTGAACTGTGGAAAGGTGCTGGAAACAATGGAGTGCGCAAGCTAACTGAGATCATCCAGGACATCTGGAATACAGAGAAATTACCACCCGATGGGAAATTTGCTCTGATCCATCCACTTCACAAAAAGGGAGATTTAACGGATCGAAACTACCATGGAATTTCTCTCGTCCCATTAACATACAAGATTCTCTTGAAGGCGTTACAAACAACGGCAGGAAATCAGTTGGATAGTCAACTGGGAGAATACCAGGGAGGCTTCAGGAAGACCCGATCCTGTGTTGAACAGATCCTCAATCTTAAAACTGTACTTGCATACTCCTAGATGAGAAACCGCAAGGTGGTCATCACCTTTGTTGATTTTAGGAGGGCCTACGATTCTATTGATAGAGAAACACTTAACAAAGTACTCCAGGAACTAGGGCTAGACAACAAAACCCACAGACTCATCCTAGAAACTTTGACCAACACCCATTCCAAGGTTAAATTTAGAAGCGAGATTTCAGAAAGCTTCGAAATAAAAACTGGAGTGAGACAAGGAGATGGACTTTCCCCACTTCCATTCAACTATGTCCTTGAAAAGGTTATGAGAGAATGGCGCAAGAAACTGAACAATTTGAGTGCTCAGAGTGGTATCTACCTGGGACGTAAGAACGATGGACTGGTAGTAGATTGCCAGGCCTGTGCAGATGACATGGCACTGTTTGCTGATTCTCTTGAGATGGCAACAATGCAGGTAAATTGCCTCAGAAAACAGAATGCCAAAGTGGGTCTTCAAGTGTCGTTGAAGAAAACAGAATTCTTCACCAACATAAGAAAAGCAAACAGAGAGATGTTACTAGAACAAGGAAACATCAAGAGGACTGAGAAATTTAAGTATCTTGGCGAATGGATTGAACCCAACTTATCAGAAAGAGCATCATTATCCAAGAGAGTCAACAAGTTAGAACTAGCCTATCGACTGACTAAGAACACTTACAATAAGAAATGCCTGTCACACAACCTGAAAATTATGCACTACACATCAGTCTTACGACCAGAAGCCCTGTATGCCATGGAGTGTCTTTCCTTGAACCGAAGAGGTCTAGTAGAGAAATTGGAAATCAGAGAGAGGAGAATCCTCAGGAATATCCTAGGCCCGGCAAAGGAAGATGGAGAATTCCGAAGGCGGCATAACTCTGAGCTCTACAAACATATTGAGATGCTCTCTGACTGTGCAAGGAAAAGAAGGATAGCTTTCTATGGTCACGTTGCAAGATTGCCTCCAAACCGACTAACCAACTGTCTATTCACCTTCTGGCAAAACAAGAAGGTTCGTACCACTTGGTTGACAGAAACCGAGAAGGATATTAAAGAACTGAGAATAACAGATCTCCAAAACAGACAGTCTGTGAGACACACCCTGAAGGAAGTCCCTGGATTTCAGGAAAAACCCCGTAGGAAAGGTACCCCCCAGGACAGAAGAGAGAAAGGAGTTACACTGGCAGAAGATGCGACAATACTGGGCAAAGTTCAAAGCCCAAACGGTTGAACAAGCATGGTCGAAAGTAGGACTATTCGAAAGAAGAAGAAGAAGAAGAGGCATTATTCAGTTTTAATGCATTAATGCAGAGATGTTTAGACATGAACCTAGATATTCACATATGCTAAATGGAATATAAAAAGGCCTTTGATAAAGTACGCCATAATATGGGATCGTCCATTAATCACGTGAGGCTCGAACGGGGGGAGGGGGATTGTGAAGAATCATGAATTATCACATGCGGATAGGGGGGGAGTAGTGAGATATCATGTGTATTTATTTTCTCGTTGAACGAGCGAGTTTTAAACCAAAAAGCGGCGCGCGACTTGTACCAAAAAAATGAACGTGATTTTGGGCAGGAAGGGGTTTAACCTAAAACCTCACCACGTATGACCGAGGGGAGGGGGGCTTAAAAAGTTTCAAAAAACATCACGTAATTAATGGACGATCCCTAATACACTAAGATTGTCCGCGGGAAATTCACGACTTTCCGAGATCTCTACTCTAGCGCCGAAATTTCTTAAAAATTTCTTCAATTCTTGCAGGCGATAGTGAATGGTGGTAGCGAAATATAATTTGCATATCTGTAATCAGCAGCAAGAATCAGTGAGTACAAGGGAGGCTTCAGAAAAGGAAAGTCATGCATAGAACAAATAATGTCTCTCCAAATGATACAAAAACACTACACATCAATCGGGAAAAAATTGGTAACAATATTCGTAGATTTCCAAAAAGTTTATGACTCCATCGACAGAAACGCGTTATTCAAGGTACTAAAGGATATGGGATTGAACAACAAAACACGGAAACTAATAGAAGCAACTCTAATCGACACATATTCCAAGGTGCAATTTAAGGGACTGCTATCGAGACTGATCAAAATTAAAACCATTTGCTGATTAACTGCGCGCTGGAAAAGGTCATAAGAGAATGGAAAATGAAGGTAGGGGGGAAAAACTTCCAAGGCATAAAGCTGACTAAAGATAAATACACAGGAAAACCCATTATAGTGGACTGCTTGGCCTTCGGAGACGATATAGTGATATTCGCAAACTCGGAGGAGGTAGCTAAGACGAAAACTGAAATTCTCATAGAAATCACGAAGAAAATTGGCCTACAGATATCTTTTGAAAAGACAAAGTATTTCACTACAGAAAAAAAGTCGGAACAGAAAAAAAATTAAAACTAGGTACGGAGAAATTGGGCGTGTCCAGAAATTTAAGTATTTATGAGAAATAATAACACCAAATGGAAACAACAAAGAAACATACGATAATAGGGTCTCAAAGTTAAATAGAGCATACTTTTTAAGCAGAGGAATTTATAGCCATTCATTTATAGCCATCCATAGGCATCCATATATTTATAGCCATCATTTATAGCCATCCATCTCCATAAACACGAAGATGAGACATCTAAATACAGTGCTTAAACCAGAAGTACTATATTCCGCAGAATGTTTAACGCTCGACCTAGGCTGGATAGAAAAAATAGAAAACCGAGAAAGAGGAATTCTAAGGAAAATTCTATGGCTAGTAAAAGTGGGCGAGTCTTGGAGGCTCAGAAGTAACGAGGATCTATATAGCAGTAAACAAACAGAACGACTATCAACTGCCATGAGAAAGCGTACAGCTTCCTTTTCATGACACATAATCCGAATGAGTAATGACAGGCTCCTCAAAAGAATCATAATGGCCCGGAAAATCCTAAGAGACCAAGGGAAATGGATCACGAAAATAGAAAAAGACCTAGCATTGATGGAAATAACGGAAGAGGACATCAACGAGAGAAGCACAGTAAGAGAGAAGATAAGAACCTACGGCAATTTCCCGGCAAGAGAGACAAAGAGAGGCACGAAATGGGACCCCAAAAGAAAGAAAAGACACAGCGAAATGATGAAAAAGTACTATGAGAAAAGGAAGAGAGAAACTGGAAAGAAGAAATAACATATTAATAAATATTGTGAATATACTGTTGTTGTTGTTAAGCGCGGACCAAAGTAGCAAAATATCGAAATAAATTTAAAAAAAATCAGCAGCGAAAATGTTTTCAGAAACGTTTTTAAATTTTGCTGTAACGCAAAAATTAAGGATTTTGACAAAATCGATTTTCTCGCATTTCGTCATTTTCGCGGTCTAGACTCATGTCGATGGTATTTCTTAACTAAAAGCTTCGTAGGGAATATTATATATGTTTTTCGACTAATTTTGGGACGCTGAATCGATTGGTGAAGACTAGTATATGTGGTGAGCCGTTCAAAAGTTATGACAGCGTGAAATCAGTCGGAAATGCGAGATGGTGACATTAGAACGTTATAAACGGGAAAACCGTTTTCAGCACTTTGATTTCCTTCGGGTAATCGAAAAAAAACAACGAAAAAATTTTGCAAAAAAAATTTCAAAAAAAATTTTCCATCATTTCGCTCGAAAAATATGTGCTTTTTCGATTTTTTCGAGAACGGTAAAAGGCAGCGAAATCATTTTCGGCACACAGAAACCACACGACAAGACGAACAATTCGGAGTGTAAATTGTCCGAAAAGATTCAATAATTCGTCGAGCAATTTTAAACTAAATTTTACCCGATACTCGATTTACTAAGTAGATGTCTCGGAAACGGTTGCAGATAATCAAAAACGGATTGCGGCATCGTTTTCAGAAGGTCATTTCCCTGTTAATACACTAAGATTGTCCACGATAAATTCATCTAACTAAAACCTAGCCACGTATCACCAGGGGGAAGGGAGGGGGTACTTCAAAAGTTGCTAAAAAACATCACGTGATTAATGGACATTGACTCGCGAGACAATCAGATTATTGAATCACTTTACTGGAACTAAACAGTAACGATAAAAGTTGACACTGTCTAACACGAATCTGACGAAATACAAATACTAAAATGAGTACGACAGGGTTGTATATCGTCCCCAATGCTGTTTAATCTATACTCCGAAGAGATATTCAGAGAGGCGCTAAGTGAAGAACACACTGCAATAACAATAAATATTCAGACGGTTAACACCTTGAGGTATGCCGATGATACTGTTATTATAGCAGAGAATCTTACAGACCTCCAGAGCTTAACAAACAAGCTGAACGACGTCGATATACAATATGGTCTCTACGGTATAAATACCTTGGTACATGGATAACCAATACCATAGACCAAACCCTAGAAATTAAAACCAGAATTGAAATGGGAAGAAGCACATTTCTCAAAATGCGTGTGTTTCTTTGTGATAGACAAAACTAAAACTTGATTTGCGTATAATAATGTTAAGAGGCTACGTGTTCTCCATTCTACTATATGGAATGGAAGCATGGACTTTAAAACAAATAGAAATAAAAAAGCTAGAAGCCTTTGAGATGTGGTGTTATAGACCAGTGGTGCGCAAACTATTTTCATTTGCGACCCGACATTTTCTGTACAATTTTATCGCAACCCCTGGATAGAAGTAGCGTGAACATTGTAATTCCCGAACACTATTACCAACATCTCTACAAAAGCTTAAACAAGTCACCAAATTAGTTTTTGAGAAAATTTAGTTTGAAAATTTCAATGTTTACAAAATTTCATTTTCAAGGTGGAATTTACAAACAAAGTGCAATATTTGCTGAAATAAATATTACTCCTAAAAAATTGGGAAAATTTGCTAAATATTTCGGAACAGTTCTACCAACATCTCCACGAAATTTGAAACAAATCCCTAAATTAGTTTTTGAGAAAATTATGTTTGAAAATTTCAATGTTTACAAAATTTCATTTTCAAGGTGGAATTTACAAAAAAATGCAATATTTGCTGAAATAAATATTAAAATATTGGGAAAATTTGCTAAATATTCCGGAACAGCTCTACCAACATTTCTACAAAATTTGAAACAAATCCCCAAATTAGTTTTAGAGAAAATTAAGTTTGATTATTTCAATGTTTACAAATTTCATTTTCAAGGTGGAATTTACAAAAAATGCAATATTTGCTGAAATAAATATTAAAATAATGGAGAAATATGCTAAATATTCCGGAACAGTTCTACCAACATCTCTACAAAATTTGAAACAAATGCCCCTAATTAGTTTTTGAGAAAATTAAGTTTGAAAATTTCAATGTTTACAAATTTGATTTTCAAGGTGGAATTTACAAAAAAACTGCAATATTTGCTGAAATAAATATGAAAATATTGGGAAAATTTGGAAATATTCCGGAACTGTTCTACCAACATAGGGGTTCACAATACGAAAATTAGGTTTTGAGAAAATTATGTTGGAAAATATCAATGTTTTTTAAAATTTCTTTATACTGACATTTCACTATTTACTGCTACCTAATACTGAACTTATACACGAAATGCCTTAAATTTTGTATGAATTCGACGACCCAAAAAGCTTCTCCATCGACCCCTCTGGGTCGAAATCCCTGGTCGCGACCCATGTTTTGCGCACCACTGTTATGGACGAATGCTTAAAATACCATGAACGGACAAAGTGACGGACATTAGAGTAATGCAAAGCATGAACAAACAACGTGAAATCATACAAACAATAAAAAGAAGGAAGCTACAATATCTAGGCCATATATATAAAGGAAAAGCATGAGTTGCTTCAACTGATTATGCAGGGCAAAGTAATGGGCAGTAATAGGGCAAGCGGAACATCGGTAGACGCAGATGCTCATGGCTGCGTAACCTGGGAGAGTGGAATGATAGCACATCCCAAGAATTATTCCGAGCTGCCGCTTCTAAGGTGAAGTTAGCGATGATGATTGCAAACCTTCTGAAAGGAGATGCCATATAAAGAAGAAGAATATCGAAATGTATGAGGCGCCATTCGAGAGCAGCGACACAGACGCGCTCAGCGACAATGACGCAGAATACTATGGCTATATCGCCGCGTCAGTATCTCTGCGCTAGTTACGCCAGAGCCGCTTTGCTCGGAAGTCTACCTTAACAAACTAAATATTAATAAACAACGTAATTGATAATTTACCTTGAATTAATAATAGTCAAGTTTTGTGGATTTACAAGAGGTTGCAGCCTCTCCGTAAAACGCTTATAATTGCGTTCTAATTCTCTTTGGTACTCCTTCTGGTCAGATCCAATTAGATTTTTATTTTTCTTTAATGCATCCTGACACCTAAAAAAAACATTACAGTAAATATTTAATTTATTAATCAAGTTAGAATTGTTAAAAAATATAATTAATCAATATTCACTTTTTGGAAAAATCTTTAAAACAAAGTCTCAGTTTATTCTGATGTTTGGTCAATGGTTTATTATCTGATGGCAAAAACGTCAAGGCCATTTCCAAAGGTCCCTGATTCACAGTCGTTCCGATACACCCTTGCAAAACCATTTGCAATATCTTCGGATCCGGAGGTTCCTGCTGAGTCGCCGCAGCCAACTCGCACGTCTTCTTCTGGATATCTTCAATTGCCACTTCAATTGGTGTTAACGTTACTTGTGTCCTGTGCACAACTTGAATTCTAGTTTTCACATAGGGAAAGTGAACAGCCGTGGTTAGGATTGTTTTTCTTTTATATTGTTCGTGCAATTCACCATGAGCTCTACCAGTTGGTGTGAATGGTGTAGCATAGATGAATCTTTCTAAAAAAAAGGGGAAACATAAATGAATTGATAAGTTTTTGATAAGTTTAGTAAAATACACAGCTTAAAACAATTGGCGGGTCACTAATTTGTGCTTCCATGAAATTAAAACGGGAAATTATATGCAAAAAAATTAAGAACATCTGAAAGACGCTCTATTTAATTGTTTTAATTGACACAAAGGGAATTATCAGCTTCGCATATTTCCGGAGTATCCGTAACAATTAACAATAACTACCAAAACTAAAGTGAAATAATGTAGTGTTACTAGTTGCGATGGCCGAGTACGTGTTTGCAGATGTCCAGGAGAACGCTACGCAGATGCTACTGTGCAGGATGTCGAAAGAGTTGGAGATGGTTCAGTTATGGTTTGAGATGGGATTAGTATTGACACTAGAAACGACCTTGTTGTAATTCCAGGAAATCTTAACGCTTATCTCTATGACATGACATTGTGTTAGGAGAACATGTTGTCCCTGTGACATTTGGAATAGGTCCTTTTTTAGTTAATGCAGCCAAATAAAAAAACAGGCGGTCCCAAGCCCGGATAAAAGAGGAGGGTGGACGAAGGGCTAGTTACCCTTCCCTAGCAAATATAGCAAGTTCAGGAACCTGTAAAACAGCCTCGGAATGGAAGAAATTAACAAGACTACTTACGCGACGAAACTTAGGCTATGTAATTGGAACATGGGATGTACGCACTCTAAATAAACCCGGAGCCAGGGATTGCAATCCGGAAAACAGGATCCGGTAATCCGGCGGATCCGGCATCACTAAACGTTTACCGGATCCGGTACCAATATACCGGATCCGGTGATGCTAATTTTTGGTAAAATAATCCCGGTGTTGCATGAGTAGGTACTTTAAATGCGTGGTGGGCATGGCGCCACGTGGTTTTTTCAAAACCAGAATTGATTTTGTGATAAATAATGTATACTTAATTAGCGTATTTGCTGGTGTATAAACGCGCACCTTTAAAAAAAAAAAAAAATTGCCTCTTAAACAGGGACTAAGAATGGAACGAAAACGGAATAACGAAATTAACCGAAATATTTGAGAGAACGAAAACGGAAACGAAATTTCAATTTTACGTTCACGATTGAAAACAAAATAAATAATTTCGATTACCGGTTTAAGCCGGTTTTATTTTTAAATATAGATTCACAATTTTAAACTTCGAAATCTACCACATTTGGAACTAGCATGCGTAGTTACGTCACTGTATATCATGTAAATCTAGATTTAAATTTCGCACGAGTCATAACCGCTTTGACAACGTTGCCACAAGTAATTAACATAGTAACTTTTTGGTAATTATTTGCTAATTACTCTTATCACACTCTCTGAAGCTCGATTTGTGGATAAACATGTCCGAAAAGATAGCTCCTTTCCATCGATACCACATTTATTGTAATCTGAACTGTACTTTGTGTGGAATAAAATAAAATGTGATTTCCCATAAGGATCAATTTTAAAGACAGAAATTATTTTAATTAATATCGTTTTTCTGGTTCTCTGCAGCACTTTATTTATTTAAATGGTTAATTATTTTATTATAATGCACGAATGTGCAAAGTTTCATGAAATTCTGAACAGTAATTCTAATACCTCTAATAAGATAATAATTTCGAAGAAGAACGTTTTTACGTGCGTTTTAAAATATTGGTCAACAAAAGAAACATCAATGAATGAACTAAATAACGTTGCAAAACAAATTATTGGTTTACCCGTGACACAAGTTAGTTTTAAACGTTTACTTTCGAAATGTATTTTAAATTATCAAAGGATGAGTTTAAAAGAAAAATTATTGGAAGAAGTCTTACAATAAACAAATAGTCGCAATATTTTTTTATAAAAATGTATACTCATTTAATTAATTTTTTTATATTGTGCACACATCGGAAAATTGGACAACAATCGTGTCTGATCATCTAACGTTGCAACAACACGTGTGTTGTATTTCCGCAAGCTTTGCATGGGTCCCGTGTGCAACGTTAGATAACGAGACAAGATTGTTGTCCAATTTTCCGATGTATGCACAATATACGATTCCTTTGTTTGGTTTGTTTACACGATACAACAAATGGTCCGGTGATGAGGAATTGCAAAAGATCTCACCTCATTTTACCTAAGAAGTGAGGTTACACAAATTATAACTATCTTATGTTACTTTACTAGTACATAAACCTATGGCCTTCAGCCCCTGACATATTAGGTCTTGAACTTTCCCGTTACTTGCTTTGACGTAGCGAAAGGCTCACACAATGCATCTTGAGCGCTGTGTGCTAAAGAGTAACAGAAGATTTCCGTGTCCCTCCCTTGATTTAATTAGTAAAGCTGTTCCAAAGTGGATGTTATTATCACTTTTCCATAAATTTTATGTTAATAATTTTTGCCAATTATGATTAAAAATATGGCAAATTTAAAACCAAACCCTTCTTATAAATAAAGTGAACGTATTGTGTGTAGTAAAATTTCCAAAACCGGTTTTAACCGTTATTTTATTTCGGTTCACGAAAACGAAATGTTTTGGGTGATAACGTAAATAACGAAAACGAAATTTTCCGTTTTCGTTCTGATCAGAAACGAGCGAAATATTTTTCGTTTTTAGTTCCTGCTCTAAAACAGAGGTAACGCGTTATAGGCGCACAAAAAGTATGTTGTATTGGAATTTAATTCCATCGATCCGACCGGATTGAAAATGACATTGCATCACTATTTCTTAGTATTTTGAGAAATAAGGCAGCGACAGATCAATGAAGATGAGGTTGAAATTTTACAAAATCAACATTTGTAGACTCTAACTATTCTCCTCACTATGCGACTATTTGGAGGAATTTTGTAAATCTAAAAACCAAAAATTTCTCCAAAAAGCTCAAATCTTGAAAATCTAAAACCAATTTGTTAATATTTTCAAAAACAAGGCAACGACATATCAATGAAGATGAGGTTGAAATTTTACAAAATTAACATTTGTAGACTCACTATTTTCCTTACTGTGCAACTAAGTGAAGGAATTTTGAAAATCTAAGAAACACAAATTACTCTACAAAGTCCAAATTTTGATAACCTAAAACCGTTTTGTTAATATCTTGCAAAATAAGACAGCCACAGATTAATGAAAATGAGGTTGAGATTTTACAAAATTAACATTTGTAGACTCTCACTAGTTTTCTTACTGTGTGACTATTTGGAGGAATTTTAGAAATCTAAAAACCACAAATTTCTCCAAAAAGTCCGAATTTTGAAAATCTAAAACCAATTTGTTCATATTTTGAAAAACAAAGCAACGACATATCAATGAAGATGAGGTTGAAATTTTACAAAATTAACATTTGTAGATTCTCTATTTTCCTTGCTCTGCAACTATTTGATAGAATTTTGGAAATCTAAGAAACACAAATTATTACAAAAAGTCCAAGTTATGATAACCTAAAACCGTTTTGTTAATATTTTCAAAAACAAGGTAACGATATATCAATGAAAATGAGGTTGAAATTTTACAAAATTAACAATTGTAGACTCTCACTATTTTCCTTACTGTACAACTATGTAAAGGAATTTTGGAAATCTAAGAAACACAAATTACTCCAAAAAGTCCAAATTTTGATAACCTAAAACCGCTTTATTAATATTTTGAAAAATAAGACAGCCACAGATTAGTGAAGATGAGGTTGAGATTTTACAAAATTAACATTTGTAGACTCTCACTAGTTTCTTTACTGTGTGACTATTTGGAGGAATTTTGGAAACCTAAAAACTACAAATTTCTCCAAAGTCCAAATTTTGAAAATCTAAAACCAATTTGTTATTCTTTTCAAAAACAAGGCAACGACATATCAATGAAGATGAGGTTGAACTTGTACAAAATGAACATTTGTAGACTCTCCGTATTTTCCTTAATGTGCAACTATTTGAAACAATTTTGGAAATCCAAGAAACACAAATTACTCCAAAAAGTCCAAATTTTGATAACCTTAAACCGTTTTGTTAATATTTTGAATAATAAGACAGCCACAGATTTATGAAGATGAGGTTGAGATTTTACAAAATTAACATTTGCAGATTTTCACTAGTTTCTTTACTGTGTGACTATTTAGAGGAATTTTGGAAATCTAAAAACCACAAATTTCTCCAAAAAGTACAAATTCTGAAAATCTGAAACCAATTTGTTAATATTTTCAAAAACAAGGCAACGACATATCAATGAAGATGAGGTTGAAATTTTACAAAATTTTAAAAATCTGAAACCGTTTTGTAAATGTTTTGAAAAATAAGGCAGCGACAGATTAATGAAGAAGAGGTTAAGATTTGACAAAATTAACATTCATAGACTCTCGCTATTTTCTAACTGTGAGACTATTTGGAGAAAATTTGAAAATCTAATAACCTCTAATTTCTCCAAAAAGACCAAATTTTGAAAATATGAAACCGTTTTGTTACTATTTTTGAAAATAAGACAGCGACAGATCAATAAAGATGAGTTGGAGCTCTAAAACATAGATCCGCGTTATAGGCGCACAAAAAGTAGGTTGACTTTTATGGTGCGCCTTATGCACCGGCAAATACGGTATTTATAGTAAGTTGATTAAACTAAATAGACATTTAAATAGATATTATATTTCATTACACAGATTCATCATGATGTCTATCATAAACATAAGAATAAGACTTGTTAGCAAGCTCAAATACCTAATTGTTGTAATCTCAGTAGATTAAGTAAAGTTTATTATGTTAGATATAATTCCATCGATCCAGCCGGATTAATTCAGCCGGATCCGGCCGGATTGAAAATGACACCGGATTGCAATCCCTACCCAGAGCCCAACGATCACTGCTCAGAGAGTTACAAAAATATAAGACAATGATAACAGCAATCCAGTAGACAAGATGGATTGGCAAGGGAGTAAGAGACACCAGCACACATACGATTCTATACAGTGGCAAGGAGCAACGTAAGAAAGAGCTGGGAGTAGCATTCATAGTCGACAACAAGCTTAAAGCAAACATCCTAGACTTTCAAGCAAATGTGTAAACTACGACTAAAAACAAGATTTTTTTATTTGACTCTGATTAATGCACACTGCCCCATAGAGGAGCTAGATGAAGAAACAAAGGAGAGATATTTCGAACTACTGGAAGAGACATATGACAAATCCCCAAGAAACGACCACAAAATCATCATTGGAGACATTAATGCGAAAATTGGGAAAGACAGCAGTAGCTTTCTATCCGAATCTATAACCAGTTACCGTTGGCTATTAAGGAGTTAGCCAGTTATACAAGTTTCCAATTACGCCTTAAAACTTACCTCCTAGATAAATGCCTAGATGAATGCTAAACTTCTATAACTGGTTATACTTCTATAACTCCTTAATAGCCAACGGTAACTGGTTATAGATTTGAATACCTATTCGATTTGGAGCACCTTTGCAAATGGTGAGATTACTTTTCAGTCATTTCAGGCAGTCATTTCTTACTCCAATTACATTCCTATTTTTAAAAATATGGCACACTAACTCCCATATATAAATACATGGAACGGTGAGGATTTTAAGATTTTTGAAGTATGATCTGCAAGAGGTGGTTCTTGTGATGCCTGCTATTGTTCGTATTACCCTTTTTTGTGCAAGAAATACTCCTTGACTAAGTGAAGCAGCTCCCCAGACTAAAATACTATAAGCCAGAACCGAATGAATTTCGGCATGGTATATGCTGAGAAGAACATCTTCACCCACCGTTTGTCTTAATTTTCGTAACAGATACTACTTACTGTGCAGCTTATGAATTATTGTTTCAGTGGTTGCAGTCCATGTCAGGTGTTCCTCTAGGTATATACCTAGAAATTTTACTTTTTCCTGGCGAGTTAGCTTGCAGTTGCCAATTTTGAGAGGCATGTCATCAGTGGGATTTCTTCAAATGCATTGAAAAATAACATAGCTTGTTTTTCCAATATTAAGGTGTAAGTTATTGGCACAGAACCATGTGTATAGTTTTAACAGGATAATGTTCAGTTGTGTTGCCGTTGCTTCAAGTGAACGTTCCGAAACTAGGATACTCGAATCATCCGTATACAGGGTGCAGTGATAAGGGCCGATAAAATATATCATGTCAGCTGTATAGAGAGAAAACAGAATCGGCGCTAAGATACTACCTTGCGGCAACCCCATTCTGAGAACTTTAGTATTGGAGTATCCTGTCCTCCCTCTTGAATTTATTCTGACGTATTGTCTTCTATTATTTAAGTAGGACTCGAACCAACGACCAGTCTTTCCTCTAATTCCATACGTATATAGTTTGTCCAGAAGATTTTCATGTGCGTCGCAGTCAAAGGCTTTTGACAGGTCGCAAAAAATTCCCACTGGACATTTCCCTTCGTCTACCTCATTAACGATTTTTTTGTAGAATTCACTGATTGCTGTGGAGGTGGATTTTTGTTTGCAGAATCCATGTTGCTGGCGAGGAATTAGATGATGTCGCGTAATGAAAGGCATTAATCGCCTTTCCATAGAATATTCAAGGATCTTGGCCAGAACCGATGCGATCGAGATCGGTCTGTAATTGTTCCTATCAATTCTCCTTTTTGGAATATAGGTGAAACTACTGCGATTTTTAGAGCATCAGTTACCTTTTCAGAAGCGAACGAGCAATTGATAATATCGGTAATAGGCTCTATCAGTTCACTTTCTAATTCCTTAATGATACTAGCAGGCAAGGAGTATGAGCCCTTGATTGGTATATTTTTAATTTTTTTGAAGACTAAAGACATTTCCCTAGGAGAGAAATAAAGAAAGATAAATGAATTTTTCGTTTCGGAGAATGTGGCTATTCTGTAAGTAGGTTGAGGGTATGTTTTGTATAATCCTTTCAGGTGCTGAGGTAAAAGAGTCATTAAAAAGTGAAGCTTCTGGGGCTTCTACAAGTCTTTCATTCTCTAATAGGCAAATGTCTTGTTTACTCCGTACTTTGTTGGACAGTTCATCGAATGTCTTCCAAAGAGTACGTTGTTTGTTAGATGATTTTCTAATTTTGTTTCTGAAGTAATTTCTTTTAGTAGAGATAAGGATTTTCAGGTGCGTTTTCTTGTGTGCCAAGTAAATTTCTTTCAAGTCAGGGTGCTGCTTTTGTAAAATATACAGGTCCTTTAACTTTCTACTTGAGATTTTAATTTATTTGGTTATCCAAGAAGTGGGGGTAATTGTTATTTTATTTAATGGACAATATTTAAAAATGTAAAATTGCATCAGTTGGATAAACGAGTTGACCTTCGCAGTCCTTAGTTGAGAAAATATCTGCCCCGGATTCTTTTTGTAGAGCTTGTTGTAGGTGAAGTTTGTTTTCTGCACAGAAGTTTCGAGCAAAATAAAAATCTTGTTTAGTTTTATTAGGAGATACTACATTGGCGACCAGCAGGAATCTGTGATCGGAGAGAGTGTTGTCCCCAACAGTGATTGGAGCTGAGCAATTTAGTCTGACAAAAAGATTGTCAATTGTGCTCTGTGAGGTGTTAGTTACCCTAGCAGGAACCTTTACTCCTTTTACTAGAACCTTTTACTAGAAGTCATCTAGACCATATGATAGCAGCATGTTGATTAGATTGGTTTTATCTTTGGAATGTTTATCAAAGTGTAAATTGAAGTCACCTACAATAAAGATGTCATATTTAAGAAACACACAGTCAAGTAGCTCTTCGTTATCATGAAAGTGGTGACACACCCCATAGGAGGTCGATATACAGTTATTATAACCACAGAATTAGTACCCGACTTCCATACAACCCCACACAACTCAACTTGTTTTTCAAAGGATTTACTGGAGATTTCACATCCATAAGGGCCCAAGGGAGGTCACCGGATGGTATGACAGTGAACCAAATAGATCACACTATTGTAGACAAGAGGAAAATACTAAACTAAGAAACTAAAAAGGAATACTAAACAGACAAATAACAACTTAATTCAAACAAAAATAGACAAAAGTCTGGACACGACTGAACATATTGAGCACAAAACCAGGCAATATTAGCTAGGTTTGTTACGTGTTTAAAATTATGGATATTGATTATTATATTATGTTAATTATTAATGCCATATTTTAGTATTTAGAAAACTAAAATATAAATAATAAACGCACCTTATTTACATGTTCTTTTTCTACAATTTGCGATGGATGAGAACGGTCGAGTGGTCAATATCCAAAAATCTCACTTGCAAACTTTTAGGATTCTCAAAAATTGGAAACACTAACCACATTCACATCACAAACATATCATTGGCAACTGTATAGGTAATTTTTAATTAATAAAAGTGAAAGTGTTTTGTATCCGCGAGACACGCCGAGCGGATGACAGACACCTCACGACTGCGCCAATTATAGCGTGCAAATTTTAGTGCGCCCAGGAAAAAATGTTTCTCTTTGGGCTACGCATGGGAAATATATCGAATTTTGTTCAATATATAGGATCCCAAAAGGATATATTACGCAAGCCTTGTTTAGTTTTATCTACTCTTGTATAGCTTTCTCCAGTATTGACTAATCTTGTCTAGTGTTGCCTAGTTTTGTCTAGGCTTGTCTACTCTTGTCCTGTCTTGTCTAGCCTGGTCTAGTCTCGGAAAGTCTTGTCTGATCTTGTCTGGTTTTGTCTGGTTTTGTTTGGTCTTGTCTGGTCTTGTCTGGTCTTGTCTTGTCTTGACTGGTCTTGTCTAGTACTGTCTAGTCTAGTATTGTCTAATCATTAGTCTTGTCAAGTTTTGCCCAGTCTTGTCCATCCTTGTCCAGTCTTCTTCAGTCTTGTCAAATCATATCCAGTCTTGTCTAGTCTTGTCCAGTCTGGTCCAGCATTGATCAGTTAGTCCAGTCTCGTCCGGACTTGTCGAGTCTTATCCTCTCTTATTGTATAAAATGCTTGGAATGCATTCTTCTTTGCCCTGGGCATTTCCTCTGAGAAAATGGGAGGCCTTGGTCAATTCATATTTGGAGGCCCCCTCCCACATCCGTTGAAAAGTAAAAACTTAGGGAAAGAAAAAATTATAGTTTTTGTTATGGTATTAAATATTTACTCAATAAGTAGACTTACTTAACAAATGCTTTTCGCACTTTAGCATCAACAAATTCGCTTACAAATCGGTTGGAATCTTAGGAAGTGAGGCCCCTTAAATTAAGAGGCCCATGGCAACTGCCCCTTCTATCCCCCCTCTGATATACCCTGACTTCAAGTATTACCTCCAGCTGTTGAAGATGAACTGGTTGAACACATTTTACATCTTGTATAGTCATTTTTTGGACTTTCTATAACTGACATAAGAAGACTCGCATTCCAAGCATTCCATACAATAAGAGAGTATTTGAGAACAAGCTCATAGCTAAGATGAAGTAGAACTTCAAAGAAAGTGGGGTCAGAAAAGCCTATAAACACCTAAAAGACACACGAAGAGGCTACACCCAACGCACGAGCCTAATCAAAAATCATGACGGACAAACGGAAAGCGACCCGAATAAAACTAAGAACATCTGGAGAGAACATTTCCAGAAACTCTTAACAAAAAGAGAAGAAGAAATGGCAGAAGACATAGGAAAAATTAACGCGCTCGAAGGGGACTGCAAAGAACCGCCATACTTTGGGGAGACGAAAGAGGCCATACACAAAATGAAAGGAAACAAGGCACTGTTGATTGATGGAATACCAACTGAGGCATACACACTAGGTGGACAACACCTAACGCAACAAATACACTACCTCAAAGTAAAAATCTGGGAAGAAGAGACACTCCCAGAGGACCTCAAAACAGCAATAATCATCCCCATCCATAAAAAAGGAAACAAACTGAAGTGCGATAACTACTGCGGAATTAGTAATTCTATGCAATGTATACAAAATACTAACGTATATCATTAACGCACGACTACAGAGGAACGCAGAAAAACTGATAGGAGAGCACCAATCAGGCTTCAGGAGAGGAAGATCGACGGTAGACCAGATCTTTAGAGTGAAACAAATTTTGAATAAAGCATGGGAATACGACATTGTTGTGCAAAACATCTTCATCGATTACCAAATTCTACAGCAGCTGAAGGTACCAACTAAACAGTGAAAATGGTGAAGACCACAATGTGTGAAACTGTAGCCGTGCTGCGGGGCCAAAACCAACTCACGGATCCCTTCAAAATAACGAAAGGGTTGAAACAAGGGGATGGGCTAGCACCCACACTAGAATTTGTTATAAGACGTTTGGGTGTAGGTAGGGATAACATAATACCCAACAAAACAGTGCAACTAGCGACATATGCTTATGACATAAATATTATGATCAGAAGGGCCGACGAAGCGCAGAGGACCTATGCCCAACTACAAGCAGCTGCCAAAGATAGCGGACTCAGCATCAACACAAGCAAAACAAAGGTGATGACATAAAGAAGAAAGCGCGGACCAGAATTACAGTTGCCAGACGACATCGAGGATGTCAACAAATTTATATATCTGGGTTTGGAAATCAACAAAGACTGTACCGAAGACAGAGAAGTAAGACGCTGAGTCCTAGCAACAAACAAGGCGTACTACATAATCCAAAACGTAAGGCACATTAATGAGAGCGAAATTTGGTTACAACTTTTTTTTTGTGAGAACTATCCAAAATATTCTATTAATAGGTTGGGTTACTTACGTATTAACGCCACCACCGCTATATATTGAATCGAGAGTTCGCGCTGCCGCACGTATATTGTCTTGATTTATCTGCCCGCTTCGCGGCGGGCAACCTAATCTAACTGGGGTTAAAAAAAACAAAGTATTTTGAGTTTTAAAAATGTTTTAATTTTAAATAAAATGTTTTATTTTATGATTTATCATAAAAATTTTAGGTGTAGATTGGCGGCATTTAAAAATGTAGCGGGGGTGGTGTTAATACGTAAGTACCTAGGTTGGTTACTCACATGATTAAATTTCAATGTCAATGCGAATTTTCAAACACAACACGGAACGAGTCTCGTACACAAAACTAAAGCCCTCTTCCCCTTGATTTCGGTGAAGAAGAAATAAGTAGCGGTACTCCTCAACGAAGCGCAAATCTATAAAACCCCGATTGTTCATACAGACCGATTTTGCGAAAGACCAAAGAACATTGTTGGTCGGCGTTGTGTGAATTGCGAGACGAATGAGATCGTACGTCCGCACAACTACGTTGCTCACTTATTACTGGGCGGCTTAAGGTGGATTTTCACTTCTAGTCTTCCAGTCTGTCCAGTCTTATCTCTCCAGTCAAATTCAAATATTCTTTGTCATTATTGACCAATATAATACAATATAATAAATGAAATATCAACATCATTGAAAACAGAAAAAAAAAATCATTGTAATAACACGAAGGAATTATAATGAAACAAAAATCAAAACATCAACACAAATGACATTGGATTAATTAGTATTAGAATATAGAGTTATTATATATTTTAGATATTAAATCATTTTAAATATTGATTAAGTTTATTGTTTAAGTTTCAAACAATATTCGTCCATATTATATATGTGGTCGCTACTTAAAAAGTCATGTTGTATTTAAAAAAAATGGGTTTTTGGTCAGAAATCTGTAACAAATAGTCTTATGTCGATCTGTTAAAACGGTATGTATTAGGGTGCTGAAAGAGATACCAAATACAAGGAAATTTGATGGTTTAAAAAAAACCGGCCAAGTGCGAGTTGTGACTCGCGCACCGAGAGTTCCGTACAAACTTGTAAGTAAGGTATCTTTAGGAGGACCTAACTGTATGCAACCCATATGCTTCTGGTGCCTGACAATACCACGCAACACATTGGTGTATTTTCATAAGTTTCTAATAGTAAATTCGCATTTTTCTTCTAATTAAACTACATATTTACGGTTTTCAGATTTTTTCCTTTACATGTGCTGTAAGACACCGCTTCTTGCCAAATTTCATGATTCTAGGTCAACGGGAAGTACCGTATAGGTTTTGATTCCCTTGTGAAATCGCAAAATATGAGACATAAACGGTCATATCTTTTGATCGCGTTGACTTACAAGTTTGATTTTCACAGCTGAAAGAGGCCGCAGACCCGAGTATTTGATACAAATTTCAACTTTACCTCTACGCGTTCCTGAGAAAAATGGTCTTGACAGACAGACAGACAGGGAAGAGGGAGTGTTTCCTAGGTGTTGGAAAAAGGCCATTTTGGCCCTTATTCCAAAGCCGGGTAAGGATCCCTCGACGCCTGGTGCGTACAGACCGATCTGTTTGCTGGACGGTGGGGCAAAAGTTCTGGAAAGGTTCTATTTCTAAAACTATTCTATTTCTAAACTTTCATGCGCCATTTCCCATAAATGTCTAAACCAGTGATTCTTCACTTTTATGTGCCGCCAAATTCTTGATGTCAAATTTTAGAACGGTAAACAATAAAAATTATTTGTTATGTACTTTGATACAGCAATCTGGATAAATCTGGATTAAACCCAAACAAAACTATTTACTAGCAGAGTTTTCGGCTAAAACGTAGTTTGATGCATGTAAGCTATGGCAGAAATTAGAACTAACGTAAAAAAGAAAATATTTTACTGATTTCACGGTTTTAACATAGGTTTTTTAATATTATTTATTCAGTTTTGCCTCATAGTCATGTTTAATACCTTGCATACGGATCAATAACACAGTGATTTATTCACTAGTGCAATAAAAGTCTCCATATGGCAACGCATCAAAATAACTCATTTACGAGCTCCGTAAACTTAATCCGAAATTATTTATATAAGGTTCACGAGGTATGGGGAATTTTTCATATTCCCCATAGCTCGTAATTAATTTAATTAATTAAATGTAAATAATTTATTCCCAATACCTCATGAACCTTATAAAAATAATTATAATATTGGGAAATGAATAAGATAAAATGAATAATCCTAAATGTTCGCTGATGAAATGTTTGCTTTTTTGATCGCCAATATCAATTATCGCCAATCATTATACCTCCATTTTTTTGTACAAATCTAAATCGCCAATCACATTATACCTCCATTTTTTTGTACAAATCTCATGTTTTTGCCGGAGTAATCTTTCCGCGTCACCATCTAACAATAATTATTCGGATGTATCCAGTTACGGTTAATTAAACACAAATTAATTAAACACAATAAATACAAAATTTTGACGCACGAATCAACAATTTTAACGTTGTCATGAGAACACCACAATCATGACCAACTTTTCTTTGAATTGTTTCTTGTTTAAACAAAAGCAAAATTGAATAAAGTTTGTATTTCACTCGCGGATAAAGTTAAGGTTCAACTCTCGAATTTAAATTGAATTTATCAATCCGCTCGTTAAACCTTAAAATTATACCCTCTCATAATAAATGACTATTAAACTCATTTTATTGTCAGTGTGCCGCCAAATTTTGATGTTGTTCAAAGTGTACCGCAAAAGAAAAAAGGTTGAGAATCATTGGTCTAAACTGTACTTAAGCCCTTTTAAGCGCCGACCACAGATATGGTATCTTTAATTGGGTTAATAAGTTCCTATCCTTAAATTAATTCCTATCCTTAAATTAAACAATATTCAGTGGACTCCCGTACAAAGCGCTCTCGTAGAACGCGAATTCGTATAACGAGAAAAATTAGGACTATTCATATAGCGCGATAAACTGTCCCGTATAACGCGTAAGAAAAAAATAACGTTAACGTTTATAAAGCTGCAAACACCGTGTATTAGTTTTCTATACACGGTGTATGCAATGCCGGAAATATTAAGATCTAATAGTGTGCACCGCAAGAACAAGCTTAGAATATACAAGACAATAATTCGGCTCATCACATGCTATTGTAGCGAAACATGGACTATGACCAAAAAAAACAAGAACACAATAGACATATTTTAGGGCAAGGTGCTACCTAGGACTCTAGGGCGGTAACGGTCGGAAACATCAGATAGCCAAGGTATAATAACGAGCTATATCAGGTATACCAAGAGCCAGCGATTTATACATTCATCAGACTACAAAGACTAAGATGGGCAGGACACGTGCAAAGGATGGACCACAACAGTCTGCCACTAAGAGCACTGAACGCAAAAATGCATGGCATGCGGCCGGTTGGGAGGCTAAGAAAACGGTGGGAGAAAGAGACCAGGGAAGACGCATACCAACTACTCGGAGAAAGAGCGTGGAGAACAACAGCAAAGGACAAAGGAGGACACCAAAATACAGGAGGCCAGGGCCCGATTTGGGCTGTAGCGCCATATGAAGAAGAAGGATAACGCAAGACCACATACTGCGCGAATCACTTTAGACTTCCTACAAGAACTGGAAATTCAAACAATGGTGTAGCCTGCGTCCTGATTTAAATCCCATCTTTGGAATAAGCTCGACAGACGTGTTCGTGGTCGCCCGCATCCTCCTTAGACCATCTAACAGCTAACGGCGGCTCTTATTGAAGAATGGGACGCTATGCCACAAGAAAACCTTTGAAGACTTATTCGTAGCATGCCAAGATGGTGTAATGAATGCCCTTATTCGTGCTATGGAAGCACACACTCGTTATTAAGTTACCTATTTATTTAGAAAGGTTTACATTAACAATTAATTTAAATCCGTTTTGCACTTTGGTTTTGGTAGTTGTTGTTAATAATTATGGGTACTTTAAAAGTACGTGATGCTGACACTTCCATATGTGCCAATTAAAACAATTAAATAGGCCGCCGTTCAGATGTTTTTAATTTTGTTTGAATGTAATTTCCCGTTTGAATTGTTTTGAACAGTGTATTAACAATAGATCTTTTAATAGTTTCGCCATGTTTTCGGGCACTTTTTAGATGTGCCTGAAATTTTCATATTACCGCCTTTTAAACATGACGGACGCGCATGCGCTTAACTAACCGTAAAAAGTCAGTATTAAATTATTGGGACTTTTCAAAAATGAAATAAATTAAAATGCATAAGTCAAGTAAAATACTTACTGATGTTGAAGTTTTTGTCAAAGTGGGTTTGTCGATATCTAACTTCATAGGGTTCAAAATATGGTTCAACATAGGTGATTTGAATGTATGCTTTGTCTGGATCTAATTGCGTAACGTCTACGCTATTTGAATCCTTTATAATGACTACATTTTCTGCCCCATATCTTTCAGCATAGAAATTCTGCAATCAAGTTAAATGCAACAATGGGAAATTGAAATATATCAATAACTTCTTACTTCTAATCTGCTAAAAATTTCAGGCAACTTAGTCAGGGTAGGTTCTTTATAAACAAACTCTTCCATGTCCAAATCACCAAACTTGGAACCATAAAATCCAACTCTGAAGTAAGTTCCAAAAACCCGTTTTCCATGTAATTGTTCAATCCTTGTATAAGCATCTTGCAATTTTCTAGAAACAAAATAAGTTACAACAAATTTACTTTTATTTAAATTAGAATATTATTTTTACCCGTGAATATTAGCCAATTTCTTAAAATCCCTATTATTTTCAGCAATGGGAATTAAAACCCGATAAATATCGTTCATGGGTTCATACATAGCAGCTGTATGTAGACTTGTTGCAGCATGTTCCAATAAACCTAATAAACCTCCTTCAGAAAACCCTAAACATCCTCCTTCCCTGTCTGGACTCAAAACATCATCAGACACAGCACTTTCTTCCAGAACATTTGGAGAAACCTTTTCTAAAGCTGCAGCGCCGGCTGGCAAATGTGGCAAAGGCTCTAACATTGCCAAATACTCCGCTACTAAAGCAGCAGAATGAACTGAACACATCGCCGCTTCACAATGATTTCCTAAAAAAGATTTATTAAGTATCAAATATAGAATCAAATTGTGGTTTAACAATCGGAATCATGTTTGGAAAATTAACGATACCAAGGGTATTATATAATAAGAGAACATAGATTTATACACCTCATCTTATCAGAAACTACAGGGTGTTAGGTAAACATGCAGCAAAAATTCAATGAGTTACTTTTTGGCCTATTCTAAGAATATTTTGCCTTGTAATGATTTTTTAAAAACCCTTTGTTTCGAAGATACAGGGTGAACAAAATTTGCGACAACCATATACGATATATGTTGAAATCATACGTCTTCTTCTTTTAGCCCTGCAGCCAGGGTTGTGCTTTGGTATCCTTAACTGTCTCCTTCTAATTGTATCTGTCTTCTAAGACCTAGAACTTTTAAGACTATCATGCCTTCTCCTATCTTATCCTTCCATCTGGCTAGGGTCTTCCTCTACCTCGCGTGCCACGAAGTTTTGCCTGAAATATTTCTTTAGAGGCTCTTTCATTTGTCATCTGTATCGTGTGTCCAGCCCATCTGATCCTTTGTGCTTGTGATGGAGTTTTTATCAGCTTCTGTCATATACCATATTTCATAACCATATGTCATCACTGGGCGCACAAGTGTCCTATATATCCGCCGTTTTGCGTTCTTTGAGACCATTTTTGATTTGAATATTTTCATGTTAAGCCGGGGTTATATTAGAGCCACGTCGCGTGTCGTAACGCGTGGGATTGCAATCGGTTAGGCCGAGGCCGCACTAGGATTTTTTCCCGCAAGCGGTAACCGCTATAACCGCGAAACCGCTCGAGAAACACACAGTACGCTATGGGAATAATCAGTCGTGGACAAAAACAGCAAGTGAGGCCGCTTGTATTAGCTTACTTGAGTCACAAAATCACGAGATTAAAAACCGCGGCGGCTTAGCCGTAGTGCGGCCTAGGCCTTAAACATACATTTAGTATGAACGTGGTTACATTAGCTCAGTACCGCGTATCGCCGAGCGAGCTGACGCCACGCAGGCCACAAGATTTCGAACAGCGTGGCATCGCTGGTGGGAGAAGTAACGCGTTAGCTTGCTCCGCGCTAGTATAATCACCACGTGGCTACGCGCATTCCGGCGCAGTGTGTTGACGAGCAAGCAAGCAGACGTTTACCACATTTCAGTACGAGCGCAAGATGTCCGCCGACGAACTTATTGAGCTAGTACGAGAGTATAAATTGTTCTTGTCTGATCTTGTCTACTCTTGTCTGGAACTCTTGTCTTGTATATGGTAACTACGCTTGGGAATAATCTTGAAACCATCTATTTGTAAAATATTTGTATCGTTTTTGTTGAATAAACTTTGTTGAAATCCGCAATAGTGAAAAGCCGCAATAATTATGCCCTAAAGCCCGGAAATGATATGTCCTGAAGCCCTAAGCTCTGGACTTTCTAGCAATGACATTAATATTTTCTGTATACAAATATTTCATGAAAAAAATTTAGGAAGGAAGACCTTTACACCCAATTGGCAACAGGCTAAGATATTTTACACAATTAGTTTAACGAATCTATAAAATTTACTATAAAAGCGGTTACGCGGTCGCCACTAAACTGACACATAAATTAATCAGGACGCGCGGCGACGCGACACTGTAGTATAATCACCAGCCCCAGTTGCATCAGGCAGCGTTGCGACACGTGGCTTAGCATAGTAGCAACGATTTGCTGTTTGTATCCTTTCTTGTACGGATAGTGCGAATTCATTTTACGCATTAAAGCGCACTCCTAGATATTTACTCGTTCGGAGTTATGTTCATCTATCTTTAGGTATTGAGGGAGGTTTTCCATGTTTCTCCTCGTTGTTATTAGGTATTTTGTATTATTATCGTTTATTATTAGCCCAATTTTCTTTGAGTTCGCTTCTAGGATCTTAAATATTTCTCTTAGCTTTTTTTTGCCAGGATCAGGATGTCGTCTGCATAGCTGCATATTTGGTAGGATTCCGTTATGATCATACCCTTTCTATTGAGGTCGCCAATTGCATGTTGTAGGGCAAGATTAAATAGGAGGGCTTGACAGCGCGTCTCCCTGTCTTAATTTCAAATTCTTCGGATTCTGCATTTTGTATTAATACTTTCGCTTTGGACTCTTTCATTGTTGACATTGCGATGGTGATGAGTTTTCGTGGTATGCCCATTATTTTGAGGGATTGCTCTAGATCTTTCCTCCTTATACTGTCAAAAGCTTTCCTAAAATCGATGAACAGTAGGTGCAGATCTAAGTTAAATTCTCTGTATTTCTCCATTGCTTAGCTGAGTATGAAGATTAGTCTAGTGTTGACCGGTTTTCTCGAAATCCGCATTGGTATTCCCCTATTATTTCTTCGGCGTACTCTTTCATTCGGTCATATATCACGTTTGATCATCATCACGTTTGCCATATTTGGTCACAGAACTTGTCACAGTTGGTTTTGTCGCCTATTTTGTGAATGGGGAATATAATACCCATTTTCCATTTTTCTGGTATCTTTTCCCCTCTCCATATCATGCATATTAGTTTATGCAATCTTATATGGGTGTCTTTTCCGACTTGCCTTAGAATATCTGCCGTGATTCCGTCTGCTCCTGGGGATTTTTCATATTTTAGCTTTTGTACTGCTGTTTCTATTACGCTTATGGACGGTTCTTCAATGTTAGGTTCAGCGTTTTGTATTGGTTCTCTTTCATCTTCTTCTTCTTGACTTTCTTCATTAAGAATTTCCGAAAAATATTGCTCCCATCTTTTCATTACTTCCCTTTCTTCCAATAGTATGTTTCCTTCCTTATTGTTGCATATATTTAGCTTTGGTTGGTATCCTTTCTTTTCTTTCTCTATGGATCTATAGAAGTCCTTTACTTTACGCTGGTTGTACTGTCTTTCAATTTCTTGTATTTTGTTGTTGATCATTTCTCTCTATTCTATTTGATCTAGTTTCTCTGAAGCATTTTTTGTCGGGCTTTATTCTTATCATTTATTAGCTGTTCGCAGTCTGTGTCAAACCAGTCGGCGTTTCTTTCGTACTTCCTGGCTCCGATTATTTGTTTTGATACGCTAATAATTGTGTTATTATGTTATCAAATCAAATCAAATATATTTTATTTCATTATTTAAGGATATTTACAATATTCTATATGAAATATGACACAGAAAGAAAAGCAAAGCAAAATAAAAATATAATAAGCTTAACATATAACAAAAAAATATTGGATTCACATGTAGAAAATTTTAGGTATTATTTATTTTTGAGTAAAATTGTATTATGGTTCATGGTTTAATCTTGTTAATTATGTTATATAGTTCTTTTTTAAATTCTTTTAATTGTTTAATGTGTTTAATATATGTTGGTAATCTATTGTACAGTTTAATATTACTGAAAGGTGGGTTTCTTTCGGTCATTGTTAGGTTGTGTTTCGGAAAATCATAAAGTTCATTGTTATAACGTGTTCGCCGTTCCGTCGGCTTATAGAAGCCTTCGAATAAGTTCTTATGTCTGTATAAATGAACAGAATACTTTCATAAATGTAAACTCCTGTGGTTGTAAGTATATTTGCTCTTCTAAAAACACCCCTACATGTTTCACGGTACTGCAAATTGTGTAAAATCCGGATAGCTTGTTTTTGTAGCCTAAAGACATTCCTAATATTTGTACTATCACCCCAGAATATAATTCCGTATCTTAAATGCGAATGGAAATTAGAAAAATACACCAGCCGTAAGACTTTATTATCTGTATATTGGCAGAGGGTTCTCAAAGCAAAAACTGCTTTGTTGAGCCTCTTGCTGACATGCTTGATATGAGATGTCCAATCTAGTTTATTATCGATGTGCAGTCCTAGTAGCCTTACTGATTGTTGCACTTTTATCATCTCGAATTCAAATTCAATTTCATCCGGGTAACTTGAAGGGCATCTACTAGTTTTATTTTCTAGTTCTAGTTCGATTTTTTAGGTAGGAACTAATCCAATTTAATGCCACCCCTCTGATACCGTACTTTGACAGTTTATCCAGCAATATACCATGATCAACCAGGTCATATGCCTTAGAGAGATCCATTAGCACCCCAACAGGGATAACGCGATTCTAAATGATGTATTAATTGGCTAACGAACTCATAGCAGGCCGTGTCCGCGTTCCTTCCTTTTATAAATCTATGTTGTTGGCTGTTTATTATTTGTTGTTTCTCGAAGAAGGAGAGTAATCTTTCACACATAAGTCAACACAACAAGTTCGAACACTTTCGAGAAAACCGACAAAACATTTATGGGTCTATAGTTCCCTATGACAGCTTTATCTCCCGATTTATATAACGGGGTGATCAGTCCAATTTTTAACTTCTCCGGAAATTTACCCGTTTTCCAGGAGTTATTTATAATATGTTCAAGTGGGTGGAGGATATATGCGAGCACACTTTTTAAAATTTTGGAGGAAATTTCGTCATGGCCCGCACTTATTTTATTTTCTAAATTCATGATTGTGTTATATAGTTCATCCCTACTAACTGGTGTTAAAAATATCGATTTTGTAGTAGTCATTAATATATAATCTTTATAGTCCGTATTATTTAGAGAAACCGCTAGGTTTTTAGGAACATTTGCGAAAAAATTATTTATGTTGTTGGCACTAGTCCATGGGTCCTCACTGTGATTAACATAGGGTTCGTTACACTTTTTCATCTCCGTTATTTTTCTAATTATGTTCCAGGTAGTTTTTTAGCGATAGTTTTTTTAGGTGACACTTCAATTTGTTTTTTAAAAAAGTCTTTTTTATCTTTCCTTAGTAACTTGTTATATCTTCTACGAAGGTTATTGTAAATATTTTTAACTGCTGGGTTGTGGAACGCTAACATTTGAAAACGTTGTAGGTCTCTTTGCAACTGCACCAATTGAAGGTTAGGGTAAGCTGATTGAGGTGTTCTTTTGGAGTGGATAGGAATTCTGGGGAAAGCTTCCTCGAATTTCTCTCAGAGGATATCCATGAAGAAGTTCCACTGGCTGTCGATGTCATTATCGTCGATTTCTAGTAAATCATCCCAACTAGCTGGTGTATTTAGTAGTCGCGGCTAGTTCTTCAATACCGAAATCCATCGTGAATATCTGTGCATAATGATCAGAGATGTGGTGGTGCCTGGTCACAACGCTGTATGTTGTATCAATTCTTATAATTAAGTTATCAAGGCATGAACCAGAACCAGGGTGGCTTATTTCCCTTGAAGCTATAACTGCATTAAAAGATTCAAGCAGAGATAAGAATTGATAACATGTACTTGAGCTTTTCAAGATATTTATATTATAGTCTCCAGCTATTACAAATTCAGTGTCTTCTTTGGGAAGATATTCCAGGAGTTCATGTATTTTCATTATAAAGGACTTATTATTAGTTAGTGGCGCTCTATAAAGGCTTATAATGATCAATACCTTTCCGTTAATATTTGTTTCTATAGCGGATACTTCAAAAATATGCTTCTCTGCAATAGTATTAATGTCATGTCTGATTCTATATGTAGTTCCCTTTTTACAGTATATGGCCGATCCCCCGTGTTCTCCCTTTTCTCGACAGAAGTGAGAAGCCAGTTCGAAGTTGTTAATTCTTAATAATTCAAGTTGATCAGAGTTCTGCCAGTGTTCAGTTACAGCTAGAAATTTGCATTGATTGTACTTTTCTAGCATATACTCTATTCTATCTATCGCATTACCGACAGATTGAACATTTTGGTTTATCAAGATAACTTTAGTAATAGTACTAGGTGCATTCTTAGGAGCCATTGGACGGTTAGTACCTGTATATGTTGTTTTATAATTACTGTTTTACTTTGTCTTCTCTCGGATTCGGAAAAAAACACCGATTAACGCATGCGTATTTTGGCCAGGTATCTGGATTTATATAAATCATTTAAATACTCAAACGGCACAGAGATTTTGAAAGAAGAATACTCTTCGGGATGTTTTGACTCTAATTGTGTACATAGTGCTGACTGTATGTTTTTGCTACGCAGATGGTCGATTATATGTAATTCCGTGAGAGTTGGTTCCAATTTATAAACATGAAAATGGGCCCATTTCTTGGCTGCTTTAATCGATGTTGTTTCCGAGTTACCCTGTATTATTTTAGATAGTCTGTTCCGTCGCTGTTTTCTTTTTTGAGTCTCCCAAATATCTTCCTTATCATTTATGTTTTCAATACTTTTTTCTGTGTCCTCACTGGAACGCGCTTTTTGTTTTCTCGGTACGGTTCGCACATTTTTATCGCGTTTGATTTCGACTATGTCAGTATTGGGATGCCGTTGTTCGATCTCTCCTGTCTCACTTACTCCCATAGGTTTTCGAGTACTATTTAATTCTTCGTGCAGTTCTGAAGCGCGTGAATCTAGTTTAACGTTCGCTTCGTTCATTTGAATCAATTTTTCAATAGCTAAACTTTGTTTAGAAGTTGTGGCATTTAAATTATTTTCCACTACTTCAATTTCCTTCTTCACTATTGCGGATATCATGTCCTTAAAATCCTGACTTGTCAGATATTCTAAATTTTTTTCACTATGTCCATCCATAGTTCTTGAACGTAATTCCCTCGACATTGTTTATTTAAGCTTAATTTTTAATTACTTGCATATAAACTATTTAAAGCACTTTTAACTGTTTCAACAATATATTTGCCTCATTCAATTCCGAACGCGACTTCTAACGCGACTGCTCACCTCGGCGTTCGAGATGAGAATTTCTAGGTCTATGTTATTTATTCCATTCCTCGTCTGTCGTCATTCCTTGACTGTACTTTTTCTAGCTCATCACTAAGTGCTTTTTGGTATTTGTTAATTTCTTTTTCGTCCTTCCTTTGCATTTGGCTGCATTTGATATTCTCAGCTTTGCTACAACTAAGAAATGGCCACTGTGAGTTTGCTCCACGTCTTGTGTGTACGTTTATTATTGAGGAGCCGTATATTTTCCTTATGGCTATGCGGTCTACTTGTTTTACTAAATTGTTTCCAGGCATTTTCCATGTGCTTTTATATAAATCCGTTCTAATAATACTGCCTAGTTGGCATAGTATTCCGTTTGGGCTAGTTTCATTATGTACAGAAAATTTACCATTTTAATAATTGTACAGAAAGTTTTCTTTTCCTATCTTGGCCTTAAAATCTCCAAGTATTATGAGTGTGTTATAGGTTTTAATCTTCTCACATTCTTATTCTAGCTCTTCGTAGAAGGTTTATACTGTCTCTTCCTGGGTGTCTTCTGTTGGTGCGTATACGTTTATTAGGGTAATGTTGAATTTTACTTTTATTTTTATTGCACTCAAATGTGTTGTTGAAATCATTAATGTAAATAAAAGTATGGCGTACGCCAATGAGTTTTTTTGAGTTTCCACATGACTTTCCACCCTCGTAGAAGAAAAGCAATTATCGGATTCTGTTGTGGAGTGCGCAACGGAGTTGTGCGCACCCATCCGTCGACGGATACAGCCGTAGATTTCGGACGACTGCGTGGACCTCGTTACCAACGGAAACAAATGAAACGCGTCGATTTCGAGCAATATCGTCGATTGAGCAAAGAAGTACGACAGAAAATGAAATCGAAACTGGAAGCGTACTGGAATAACGTCGCAGCTGAAATGGAAGCAGCGTCAAAGCACGAGTAGCGGGCGTTGTACCAGACAATCCGACGACTAGGCGGCAAAACAACATCAACCAACGACAACATCAAAAAATCGGACGGAACCTTCGTGACTCCCCACATGCAGCGGTGGAGGAATTTCTTCCGTCAACTGTACAACCACGATCCGCCACGTGGTCCAGCGCCCGAATCACCGATTATCGAGTAGCCTAAGAATCAGTTCCCCGATACCGAACCGACAATTACCGAGGTGAAGACGGCAATAAAATCGCTGAAAAAGGGTATAGCGCCAGGAGCAAATCAAGTAACGGCCGAGATGATAAAAGCCAGAGAAGACATCTTATTGCAAGAACTTCACGTTCTCATAAGAAATATATGGCATTCTGATCGTATCCCGTCGGCGTGGAACAAAGCGATCGTTGTGCCTATTCTGAAGAAAGGAGACAGTCGAGAATGCAAGAACTACCGTGGTATTAGCCCCCTCTCGATCGTCGGTAAAGTATTTTGAAAATCATACAACCGAGGCTAAAGAAACATCGAGAGCAAGCGAGCCGGGAAGAACAAGCTGGATTTAGACCACATCGATGATGCATCCCAAATCGATCAAGTACCACAGTTCATGTATTTGGGATCGCTTATGACAGAGAAGGAATTGGCGTGGACGGCCGATGTTCATAGCCGGATCGGTCAAGCAACAGCAATATTCGCCTCGCTCAAGTGGTGCATATGGTAGCGGACGAATATCACCATCAAAACCAAAATGCGCCTATACCGAACGTTAATCCTTCCTATTCTTCTTTATCGATCAGAAACGTGGACACTACTCAAACCGGACCTAAACAAGCTCGAGGTCTTCCAAATGCGATGCTTGAGACAAATACTCCGTGTCTCTAAGCTGCAACATAGCTGAAAGCTGCGATAAACAGAGTCTGGTCGAAGAAGAAATACAAAAATGAAGACTGGATTGGTTTGACCACGTCTGCTGGATGAATAACACCCAACTTCCACGCAAACTCCTTTGGCGGGAGCGACCGCCAGACTGGAGAATACAAAGAAACGCGGCGCCAAAGAAGACATGGTTGAAACAAGTGGAAGAAGATCTGAGAAACCAAAGCCTTTGCTTCCATGGACCATGGAAGACATTACCAAAGACCAAAGACATCAAGCCAAGGACATCGCAATCAATCAGAAAGAGTATACGGAGCAAGAAATCCTGCAGCTCCGACAGCAGCGTATTGGTTGCGAGGGCGACCCCCTTCTCAATCGCCGGCTACGGATTAAATAAAAAATGGCTCAAACAGTTCGGAGTGAATTTTTCGTACAAGGGTGCGAGCACAAAAATCACGAATGGCATATCTCGAGAGCACATAATAGACCGTTTCATAATTGTTGTTGAGTTTCTTTTTGTGCGCATGTGTCAATTTCCGCCATTTTTTGCCCGAACTTTTTGACGTATAACCTTATTATTTGCCCGAAACTTTCATATTCCCGCCTTTCAAACTTGGAAAAAACGGATGCGTATGCGCTTAACTAACCGTAAAAAGGTCTATTATTGCAAAGGTATATTCGCTATATATTCGCTTCGTTTAAAATTTTTGTACTTAGTCGTTATAGATTTCCCCTCTTGTAACTCATTCGGTTTCAGGGTGAGTTTTTAGCACAAGGGGTTGATTTAGTGAATTCGCGCCAGGGTACTTGAAAAGCCCATAAAGAGCACATAATTGTAGTGTTTATTTGGCATCGGTATCCCAATTTTTCAGATGGGCGGGTGCTAGCTTAACTATAATTACTTAGCACCACCACTAGTCAAATTTGATTTTTCCATTGAGCACAAAAATCGCGATTGCGGCACATAATTAGCACACAAAGAGCACATAATTCTGGTCTAATCAAACTTGAATTTTGAAAAGGTGGGGGGTGCCAGCTTCATAGACTGAAGACTCTAAATATTACATAATCCAAAACTCAATGTTTTTATTTACCTCTTTCCATATGTTTCTGTGCCATATTAGCCAGCCAAGTCAAGCGTAAATCTGGAGAGTTCTGATAACCTTTAGCAATGCGATACATTAGATCCAGAAGCATCTCAGGATCCTCTTGGAACTCCTTCATTTTAACGGTGTCTGACAAGATCATGTGCAAATTAAACACCAAATCCTTGACTTGTTCTGGGAAACTGGTTTCTTGCAGTTCCTCATCTTTCCCGGCATATTCCAAGATGGTTTTCAAAGACCTTCGCAAAGAATCGTCACTAAATGAAGCTGAAGTTCCAACTAATGAACTCAGTGACATTGTTACTTGCATTTTTATTCTTGCAAAATTCTGAAATTGAATTTTTGCAATTTTTTTTATAATAAAAATGAATTTTCTTACGTTGCCTATTTGGAATGTTTGTCTCATTAACAAATACAAAGAGGCTGCAGACTGAGATCGGACTGAAGCTATATGAGATCCACAATGTTTAAGTAATAAGAGACATAATGCAGCACAGTGATCACTTTCTTCATCAAACAAAGCACTATGAAACTAAAATAAAATAAAATATTATAAACATTATTAAAATACCAACTTATTAAAGCGGAATATAGCTTGAATATATAAATATATTCAACCTTTCCATAGCTCTATAATATTATTAAGTCTTTTTAAGACTACAAAACAAATCTCATGTTGAAACACAACAGATATTTGTATGCTATTCACTAGCCCCCCGTCCACTTTCGTGGCAATAAACAAGAACAAGATAAACAACATTGTTGTCAAGATAACATCTTTCTATTTAACCGAAGTAAATAGCCATCTACAGACGCGTATCGAGATGTATCTCTTATCAGTGCAGCTTTGCTCTTTTGAATTATGAAATGTAATACACTTACACTTTATAATTATCTCTTTATAACTCAAACCTCCCATTTTTTAATTTCTTTAGAGCAAAGCTGCACAGATGTTAGATAGATCTCAAAACGCGTCTGCAGATGGCTATTCATTTAAGTTGAATAGAAAGATGTGATTTTAAAAGATTTCAAGATCTATCTCTCATCAGTGCAGCTTTGCTCTTTTGAATTATAAAATGGTATAAACTTACATTTTATAATTACACTTTAAAAATTCAAACCTACCATTTCATAATTCAAAAGAACAAAGCTGCACTGATGTGAGATACATGTAGCAACGCGTCTGCAGTTGTCAAATCACTTGGGTTAAATAGAAATATGTGATTTTAAAAGATTTCGATATCTATCTCTCATCAGTGCAGCTTTGCTATTTCGAATTATAAAATGGTAGGTTTGAATTATAAAGTGGTAATTATAAAATGAAAGTGTATTCCATTTTATAATTCAAAAGAGCAAAGCTGCACTGATGAGAGATAAATCTCGAAATCTTTTAAAATCACATTTTTCTATTTAACCCAAGTGAATAGCCATCTGCAGACGCGTTTCGAGATCTATCTCTCATAAGTGCAGCTTGGCTCTTTTGAATTATAAAATGGAATACAGTTACATTTAAAAATTACCATTTTTACTTTATAATCCAAACCTACCATTTCATAATTCAAAAGAGCAAAGCTGCACTGATGTGAGATCTAGAAACGCGTCTGTAGATGGTTATTCACTTGGGTTAAATAGAAAGATGTGATTTTAAAAGATTTCGAGATAGATCTCGAAACACGTCTGCAGATGGGTATTCACTTGGGTTAAATAGAAAGATGTGATTTTAAAAGATTTCGAGATCTATCTCTCATCATTGCAGCTTTGCTCTTTTGAATTATAAAATGGAATACACTTACATTTTATAATTACCACCTTATAATTCAAACCTACCATTTCATAATTCTAAGAGCAAAGCTGCACTGATGTGAGATAGATCTCGAAACGAGTCCGCAGATGGCACACCTTTCTATTTAACTCAAGTGAACCAGTGCAGCTTTGCTCTTTTGAATTATAAAATGGAAGGTTTGAATTAAAAGGTGGTAATTATAAAATGTAATGGTATTCCATTTTATTATGCAAAAGAGCAAAGCTGCAATGATGAGAGATAGATCTCGAAACGCGTCTGCAGATGGCTATTCACTTGGGTTAAATAGAAAGATGTGATTTTAAAAGATTTCGAGATCTATCTCTCATCAGGCAGCTTTGCTATTTTGAATTATAAAACGGAATACACTTACATTTTATAATTACCACTTTATAATTCAAATCTACCATCTTATAGTTCAAAGGATCAAAGCTGCACTGAAGTGAGATAGATCTCGAAACGCGTCTGCAGATGGCACATCTTTCCATTTAACCCAATTAAATAGCCATCTGTAGACGCGTTTCAAGATTTATCTCTCATCAGTGCTGCTTTGCTCTTTTGAATTATGAAATGGTAGGTTGATTGAATTATAAAGTGGTAATTATAAAATGTAAGTCTAATCCATTTTATAATTCAAGAGAGCAAAGCTGCAGTGATCAGAGATAGATCCAGAAACGCGTCTGCAGATGACTATTCACTTGAGTTAAATAGAAAGATGTGCCATCTGCAGACGCGTTTCGAGATCTATCTCTCATCAGTGCAACTTTGCTCTTTTGAATTATTAAATGGTAGATTTGAATTATAATGTGGTGATTATAAAATGTAAGTGTATTCCATTTTATAATTCAAAAGAGCAAAGCTGCACTGATGAGAGATATATCTCGAAACGCGTTTGCAGATGGCTATTCATTTGGGTTAAATAGACAGATGTGCCATCTGCAAACGCGTTTCGAGTTCTATCTCTCATCAGTGCAGCTTTGCTCTTTGGTGCCGCCGAAGGCGGCGAGGGTGCGGCGCGAAAACGAAATTTCTGTTTCTTGGCCGCCGAGCTACCGTTTTTGGACTGATTGCAACATAAGTGGTGCTATTGGGAGCGCCGATTTTTTCCGCACAAAACTATGATCTCGAATTTTCGAGTCTTCGCTGAAAATTTGGAGATAATTCCGAAAAACCGAAAAAAAATTGCAAGAAACGATCTTCTTTGACGTTCTATTGCGAACCGACCGCTGAACGCCTTCTTGTTTGCTGATACGGTTGCATAGCTTCTTCCTCTCTGGGTCCTCGAAGAGGGCGCGCGATTTTTTGCAAAAATGGCCGTGCGGTAGATGTTTATGCAAAACCGGACGTTTGCGGCTGCCGAACCGGAAGTAGGTGGAATTTTGCAATTTCTTCTACACTGTTCGATGAAGGTCGACGGTATCTTGCGTACGATGTGCCGATTTGTCGAAGTGTATTCCATTTTATAATTCAAAACAGCAAAGGCTGCACTGATGAGAGATAGATCTAGAAACGCGTCTGCAGATGAGCGAAGCTGCACTAATGAGATAGATCTAGAAACGCGTTTGCAGATGGCTATTCAATTGGGTTAAATAGAAAGATGTGCCAACTGCAAACGCGTTTCGAGATCTATCTCTCATAAGTGCAGCTTTGCTCTTTTGAATTATAAAAAGGTAGGTTTGAATTATAAAATGGTGATTACAAAATATGTGTATTCCATTATATAATTCAAAAGAGCAAAGCTGCTCTGATGAGAAATAGATCTCGAAACGCGTTTGCAGATGGCTATTCACTTGGGTTAAATAGAAAGATGTGCCATCTGGCAATTCCAGAAAACGCATTCGAGAAAATAATATTATTTATCTAGTTCTTGTTTAGTACCACGATAGTGGACTGAGGGCTAGTAAATAGCATACAAATATATGTTGTGTTTCAAAACGAAATTTGTTTTGTAGCCTTGAGAGACTTAATAATATTATAGAGCTACAGAAAGGTTGAATATATTCTTATATTCAAGCTATATTCTGCTTTAATAAGTTGCTATGATTGTATCTATAATTAGTTTGGTTTCACCCCAATATTCAATTATTAAGATATGATGATTAAACTATTTACTTTAAAAACTAAACTTCTTTGTGATGCAAACATGTGTGGTAGAACAGTAGTGCTTTGATTTTTGCCCAAAGCATGTAGCAACACAGTTAGTGCAAGTCCCACTAGTGTTTGTTGATTGTCCCACTGTGCTACTGTACTAACACATCTCTCTAAAGTATCTAAAACTACGAATGAAGCTTCTGTTGCTAAATGTCCTTCCAGATGAATATCAATGTGCAAATCATCTCTTGGCCTTTCAGAATTCTCTAAAGGCCTATAAGTCATTTGTTCCTTCTTCCACCTCAACTTCTCTGACCCAACCAAAGTTGCACCTAGAAAAGAACTTATTTATATTTAATACAAAATTAATAGTATATTAGAGGACGCGATTTTACAGCACGCGTCCAATTTTGAAAAAGGACGAGCGTAACGAGGAGTTTTCTATTGGACAAGTGCCGAGAAACGCCTTACGAACGAGTATTTGTTCTGTTTTGCGCCCTTTTATGCAATTTCTAAATAAAAAAATCGCCGATACATATTGAGAAAATTGAATCGCAACTCGGCGAGCCATAACCGCACGCATATGAGTGCTGTTATGAGTTTATTACAGACGCAAAATAGAAAAATTTATTTAACATACCTTTCCTTCTTTGCATCATTTCTCTTGCAGATCCTTGGCCCAAGATGATATCTTCCAATCGTGATTTAACATCCTGTGTTACTTGGGCATGTGCATAACCAGAAGGTGGTGGAGCTCTTTTCCTAGGCTTATACTCAAAGCAACTTGTGCAGGCATCCAATAAGTGCAACAAAGTTGCCATTCTAGTTGTCGATAACTCACCCAACCAGTGAGACAGAGATTCAGACTCGACATTTTTCAACACCCAAAGAACACACAGCAACAAATTTCTTGTTACTTCAGAGGAAATTCCAGGTTTTCTACTCTATAAAAGAATGTTATTACTGAGAATAATTTAAAATATTTTGATATTTACTGTTTGGAAGC
This sequence comes from Phosphuga atrata, assembly GCA_944588485.1. Classification (NCBI taxonomy): domain Eukaryota; kingdom Metazoa; phylum Arthropoda; class Insecta; order Coleoptera; family Silphidae; genus Phosphuga; species Phosphuga atrata. The sequence continues at coordinate 7,488,368 of OX155901.1, forward strand.
CTTCACAGCTGGTTGGTGATAAACCTCCAGCAATGGCTAAAGCAACATTTTGGTTGATGTTGGCTGTTGCATGAGATTCATCATATCTGTCTGATTTGTCATTACTAAAGTGATATAGCAAAGGCAAAACATCCATTGCTACAGATAGCAATGGTAAATATAAAGCAGCAACTCTTCTTCTGGCCTCCAGAGAAGAATATCTTGGGTCACTATCATGCCAAGATAATAATGCTCGAACTGTGTCAACAGCCTTGCTATGCAAACTAGGACTCCTACAAATAATTAATAGGAAATTATTGGTTTTACATTAATTAGACCAAGACTTACTGCATTTCTAGTAACACTGTGACCAGGTCTGATAGAGCTAATCCAGTTAAATAATGATGTTGTCTATATTCAGAAGATAATTCAGCAAATGTGCTAGCTCTTTCTTGGCTAGCTGGTGGTCCAGATAAGAAAGAATTTTGACTAGTTGAACTTGAAACACTTGGACTAGGTGAAACACTAGCTCCAGAACTCATGAAAGGTGTAGCAAAAGGTAGATTTAATGGAACATAATGCTCGTGGCTACAAATAATGCGAACAAACTCCAATTTTAACTCAAACAAAACTGAAGCATCAGCTATTGAAGCAATTTTTGCCTGAACCTGTTTAGTGTAAGCTCTCAGCAGCTGCATTACAAATCCTCTATCGGCTATTGAAAATAAATCAAAGAAGAAAAAGGCTAAAGCTGAGTTTAACTTGTGAGCCCTACGAATATCTCCATTGGAATGTGCAATAATTTCCCCAGTTACATTTGCAACCAAGGTTGAAATATCATCTAAGAATTGTTCGGGGAATCTTAATCTCCTAGGTGCCTCAAGATTTCCCATCCTAGCCAAATGCTCCACCATACTCTTGATCATCAAGTCGAATAAAAACCAAGCATTTTGCATGCCAAGCTCTTTAGACCTTCCTGTAGATACAACCCAATGCAATGCCAATTCTTGATGCAATATCTTCTGGCAACTGCTCATATTTGGTGAGAAATCGTAGTTTGCTGAACGCATGCTCGTTACTCGGTCCAAACCTTTGGGAGACATTCTTGAGGCTACTTCCAAATCTGGGTTTGAATTGCTTCTTGCTCTTTCATACACCGGAGAACTTTGTGTGCTGCTGTATAATGGATGAGGAATGTTACACTGATATTGAATGTAAGTCGATAATAATGAGTTACGGCCATGTTGATCAATTTGCAGTTCATGAAGATTCTAAAAAGTGAAATCAATAAGAATTTAAATACACTTTGCGGTAAATTAAAAAAAAAACTAGTGTGTAGCAAATCGGAACTATTTTTCGCATATGCGCATTGAGATTTAATTTAATTTAATGATGACATGACCTTAATATAAAAAACCTTGATAAAAAAACCGGGGGTAACCGGGGTTAAACCAACGGTCCTTGCCACATTGTCCTACATTGGATCTAGAGCTCGCGCGTACGTTGTCTTGATTTATCTAACCTAATCTAACCGGGGTTAAACCAACGGTCCTTGCCACATTGTCCTATATTGGATCGAAAGATCGCGTTGCCGAGCGTATGTTGTCTTGATTTATCTGCCCGCTTCGCGGCGGGCAACCTAATCTAACCGGGGTTAAACCAACGGTCCTTGCCACATTGTCTTATATTAGACCGAGAGTTCGCGCTACCGCGCGTATGTTCTCTTGATTTATCGCCATCTTCGCGGCGGGTCACCTAATATAACCGGGGTTAAACCTTACCACATTGTCCTATATTGGATCGAGAGTTCGCGCTGCGGCGCATATGTTGTCTTGATTTATCTGCCAGCTTCGCGGCGGGCAACATACTCTTAAAGGGATTAAGCCAACGGTCCTTGCCACATTGTCCTATATTGGATCGAGAGTTCGCGCTGCCGCGCGTATGCTTGATTTATCTGCCCGCTTCACGGCGGGCAACCTAATCTAACCGGGGTTAAACCAACGGTCCTTGCCACATTGTCCAATATTGGAACGAGAGTTCGCGCTATGGCGAATGGCTATGGCTATGTCTTGATTTATCTGCCCGCTTCGCGGCGGGCAACCTAATCTTACCGGGATTAAACCAACGGTCCTTGCCACATTGTCCTATATTGGATCGACCGTTTGCGCTGCCGCGGGGCTTGATTTATCTGCCCGCATCGCGGCGGGCAACCTAATCTAATCGGGGTTAAACCAACGGTCCTTGCCACATTGTCCTATATTGGACCAAGAGATCGCGTTGTCGCGCGTATGTTGTCTTGATTTATCTGCCCGCTTCGCGGCGAGTAACCTAATCTAACCAGGGTTAAATCAACAGTCCTTGCCACATTGTCATATATTGGATCGAGATTTCGCGCTGCCGAGCGTATGTTGTATTGCTTTATCGCCTGCTTCGCGGCGGGCAACCTAATCTAACCGGGGTTAAACCTTACCACATTGTCCTATATTGGATCGAGAGTTCGCGCTGCGGCGCATATGTTGTCTTGATTTATCTGACAGCTTCGCGGCGGGCAACCTAATCTTAAAGGGATTAAGCCAACGGTCCTTGCCACATTGTCCGATATTGGATAGAGTTCGCGCTGCCGCGCGTATTCTTGATTTATCTGCCCGCTTCGCGGCGGGCAACCTAACCTCACCGGGATTAAACCAACGGTCCTTGCCACATTGTCCTATATTGGATCGACAGTTTGCGCCGCCGCGAGGCTTGATTTGTCTGCCCGCTTCGCGGCGGGCAACCTAATCTCACCGGGATTAAACCAACGGTCCTTGCCACATTGTCCTATATTGGATCGACAGTTTGCACCGCCGCGAGGCTTGATTTGTCTGCCCGCTTCGCGGCGGGCAACCTAATCTAACCGGGGTTAAACCAACGTTCCTTGCCACATTGTCCTATATTGGATCGAGAGTTCGCGCTGCCGCGAGTATGTTGTATTGATTTATCTGCCCGCCTCGCGGCTGGCAACCTAATCTAACCGGTGTTGAACCAACGGCCCTTGCCACATTGTCTTATAATAACCTCTACTACTATTCTTAACTAAATTCAAGTTAACCACATTCCTTACATTCATACTTTTTCCCAATTAAACCCAAATCCATCAACCATTCAACCAAATTTCCATTCTCTGCCATTCTCCTAATAATGTTCGTTGAGATTTCCATTTTGAAGTTTAAAATGTTCCAATTTATGTTCGTAGAAACCTTAAGTAAATTCCTTAAATAAGTTTAAAAATTTGTTGTATAAAATTTTGGTACTAATCTTAAACAATAATGCGTCTTAACTTTGTTGCCGCCACTGGGAGTTTTCCGTCAATACTATTAGTTACAAATTGTGCCACGGAGGCTAGGTTACACCAACTGCATATGAACCAAACTTTGTTATTTAGTGAACGCAGTTTGATCTTGAGGAACGAAGTTCCTTTAGAGAGGCCGAATAGGATAGGAGCGATTCGGCAGAAAACGTTACGTTACGTACGCTGTCCGTTAAGTAACGCGCCTTTCTCTTTCTCTCATTGCAAATGAATATTTCTATACCGCGCGCTCTCTTTTTTCTTCTCTTTCTCGCAATGTACATTTCTATAATGCGTGCTCTCTCTGTTTCTTTCGCAGAGTGACAGCTGAGCTTGGTCGGTTTATAACCTTAAAACTAAACAAGAAAAAAAAATGTTCAAATGTATTTTTGTGTTTTGTCGTTTTAGATAATACGAGTTATATTGTTTAGATTACACTCATTATTTGAATTAGGTTTTGAGAAATGGAAACTCAAGAAAGTATACAAAATACTGAAACAAAGAAGTTAACAAAAAAAAATTGCTAACTGTTTAAAACTTACAGTTAGTTTCCACGCTGTAACTATCTTAGTAACTTATATGTCTTAGCAACTTCATATATCATCTATCATTTATGACAGACTAGATAATAGACCTGTTTAAGGTTAGTTGAGCGTATGCGTGTCCGCCATGTTTAAAAGGCGGGGATATGAAAGTTTCGGACACATTTTGTTATTTTACGTCAAAAAGTGCCGAAAAACCATGGCGGAAATTGACACATGCGCACAAAAAAATATCAACTATGAGAAGGTTAGTTTGATGTTTTGTTTTTCATAGCAACACGTCTTGGCCCGCAAGTTGGACATTCCTAATCTAAATCAAATACTCAACTAAACATGTAATCTGTCATTAATGACAGAGTAGATTATTTTCGCACACATTTTTTGCGACCGCAAGTTTTGATTAAGTAATATAATATCTCGTCTATACACTAAATAATTGATGGATTTCAGTCTACATCCAGGGACTAACTGCTTGTGTGGCCAAATTTGCAAACTTTTACTCACAATTTGGTGTCTGAAATAAATGAATGAAAAAAATTGTCGGTTTTGTTTTGGGCCGCATTGGAACTTTTCTTGCGGCCCGCGGGCGAAGTTCCAATGCGGCCCAAAACAAAACCGACAATTTTTTTCATTCATTTATCAAACTGACGTTTTAGTTTCGGGCCGCATTTCAACTAATCTTGCCCCAGTTGTTTTTCATTTTTCGATAATTTGTTTTTCATTTATTTACTAAATTTTGGACCACATTGCAACTTGTCCGCATGAAGCTCAGTTTGAATTTGTTTATTAAATTACCCGTTCTCTTTTAAACGGCATTGCAACTTGTCTTGGGACCGTAGTTTGGACACCCCTGACCCAAATCAAATAATCAACCACATATGTCGTCTGTCATATATGACAGATATTTTCGCAAATCCTTTAACATTCATGTGGACGATAGGTTTCATGTACTTAGGTAAGTACTTAGTTTACTCGCCTTTCATAGTAGCCAATAAAATAGATATGATATGCTGAAAATGTCCTAGGCGAATATCAAGCCGGGTTTAGGGCAAACAGATCAACAATAGATCAACTATTCACGCTGAGACAACTTCTAGAAAAGGGATGGGAGTATAACAAACCCATACACAATCTTTTCATAGACTTTCGACAGGCATATGATAGCGTAGAAAGAAGCCAAGTATGGAATGCCATGGCGGAGTTCTCAATACCAAAGAAACTCATTCGGATGACCAAAGTCTGTATGGAGGGTGGAATATCTAAAGTACGTGTAAATAATAAACTGTCTGGCAGCTTTGAAATCAACAGTGGACTTAAACAGGGTGATGCGTTATCTCCACTACTATTCAACCTTGTATTAGAGAAAGCCATGAGGTCGGCCGAAATAAAAACAGAATTGCTATCGGGTCAAGGTCCCAAAGTGTTACTCGCATATGCAGATGACATAGATCTCGTTGGAGACTGCATTCTATCCACGAAAGACATTTTCAACAAGGTGGAAGGAGCAACAAGTGAAGTAGGGCTGAAGATTAATGAAGAGAAAACGAAATATATGTGTATAAATAGAACGACACGAAGAGACAGAATAGGACAAAATATGACGATCAACACCTTTAATTTCGAAAGAGTACAACGTTTTAAGTATCTGGGGGCCGTAATCACAGCGGACAACGATGTTACCGAAGAAATAAAAGACAGAATCCAATCTGCAAACCGCTGTCTATCTGCACTGAATAAGCTCATAAAATCAAAAAATCTCACAAGAAGTTCAAAGATCAAAATCTATAAATCCATCGTCAGACCTATAATAACAGACGGATGCGAAACGTGGACCATGACCAAAGCAAACGAAGAAAAGCTCAGACGCTTTGAACGAAAAATACTTAGAAAAATTTTCGGACCTCACCATGACATCACCACAGACCAGTATAAGATCAGAACCAATATCGAATTAAAAGCACTCTACAACGACACCGATATTGTCCAAGAAATTAAATCAGAGCGACTAAGATGGGCAGGCCACGTGCACAGACTGCATAACGAAAGACTTGTAAAACTGGTATGGGAGGAGATTCCCACAGGCAAGAGACCGCTCCAAAAAGATCTCCGGAAAATGAACATTCCATTTGACCCTAGGTTGATGGAAGACCGAACAAATTGGAAAAAAGTTGTACAGTCAGCCAAGACCCACCCAGGGTTGTAGCGCTACGTGATGATGATGAATAAAATAGATACGGTCTAAATATTCGACGACAAAAACTTTAGTCTTGTGATTACGCTGCGAAATCGACTTTGTCTCGCCAGGAGAGTTCGGTGGGTTTGCGAAAGTCGACAGCAGGAGTCGGGGGCGATGCCCATCAGGGGGTCGTAGCCGAGATCTTTGTGGTTGTTGTTGACATTGATTTCGGAAGGCTGCAGCGATTCCAGCCAGTCCTCGGTATCCATGGGCACGGTGGAGTTGTTGTTGGTCTGAGGCTGTGCGCCGAGCTCGATGAGTTGCGTGCCATCGTCTCAAGCATATCCAAAGTGTTTAACAGATCCGCGGCGTCTAATCCAAGAGCCGATTCTGGCGTTTCGTTGATTGGGTAAAATCTCTTTTAAAATCTCAAGCAAGTCGTCGACGGTTTGACTCTTTATACTCTTCTCGTTTCTATTAGCTTCTTCGTAAATCAGCGGTGGAGTAAATTTTTCTTCCGCCGCTTTGACCACTATCGAGTTAATAAAGTTCGGCAAGGCGGGCGAAATCCGCGTGTTATTCTTCAGCTTGTTTATCCCTTGCCTAAATGGTTCAAAACCAACGCGGCGTCGTTCCGATTCAACACCAAGTTCCCGTGTAAATTCTTCCGATTCTGAAACGCCGCGTGTTGTTCCTGCTGGACCTTCGCCTGTTCCTCGCTCTGCAACATCTGCTGCATCTGTACGACCATCGACCGCTGTTGATGCTTAGCTTGGATATGCTTCTTCAGCGCCAAACACTGCGCGTTTTGGGCTCAGCCCTGGTGGCAGCTTGCAGCTTCATCTGGGATAGCGTTAACTCCCTCTGCAACTCCTCAATCTTCCTCTGCTGATCCCGAACTAATTCCTCTTGCGTTTTCAAATCGCAATGGAGAATTTGGGGACTTTGCGGGTCTATATCCATGTGTTCTTGATTCACGGCCAAGCCGGGAGAACTGACATCGGTGTGTTGGGGGAGTTGTAGGAGGAGTCGTCCCCTCCTATCGAATCGCCTCCGTCGAAGCTATGGAGCAATCTCCGTTGCTCATGTTGGTTTTGAGGTGTCCTATGAGTTGGGGTTTGGAAGCGGAAACGGGGAGGTTTCTCCGCTTTAGCTGGACTTTAAGATCGCTGACCTTCATGGCTTCCAATCTTCCTATTAATCTTGTGCTGAGGGAGGAGTCTGAAGGAGCTGGGGATGGTACTGGGTTGCTCATGGTGCTGTTTTCTATGTTCTTTTGGATGGGGAGGATGATTTGGGGGCATTTATGTTGGAGTTGGAGCTAGAATTGGAGGAGGAGGGTTTGGTGCTGGAGGAGGAAGTCGTAGGAGCTTTCGCCGGAGGAGGGGTTGTTGGGGGAGTAACTCTTTTGAGCGCTGGTGGACCTTTGTACTCGTGGAATTTGATTGTTCTTGTTTTGGGGATTGCTTTCGATTTGGATTTCTTGCGGTTTTTGTCTCTGCCGGGGGCATCCATCCTTACCGGGGATGGGATCGGGTGAGGGGTTAAGATTGCCGGTGCGGGGGTTGGAGTTTGAGACGGAGCTGGACTCAGAACAAAGGACTCAGCGTTGAAGTTGAGGATAGGGAAAGCGACGCCGGTTGAGCAGAGGCGCCGCGTTATATACATTATAGAGAGACAATAGTGAAATCACAAACACAGCGTCAAAAAAAGCATCGACAGAGATAAAAGAAAAGAGAAATTTTTCAACTACAGATTCAAAACATGCTGAAGGCGTTCAAATATACAGAGATAAATTCAAATCAAAGAAGAAACGTGTTGAACCTGAATCTTTACAATCATCGAAAGAACACTTTTATTATTTTAATAATTCAAAAAGAGAAGTTGTTCGATTCTTAAATGCGCGAGGAAATTAGTTCCTGACGGGGGTCCCCTGAGCGCATACTTTTTTTTATGTTTGGTACAATGTGGATACTGGGTCATTAACCCTTCAAACACTGCGGCCCAGTGACCTATTGTACTTTGCCTACATTCTGCTCTTATTGGCCCAGAAACCTAGATGTTTTTATAAATTTGCGCTAATTAATTACACATTTCTCTTCTGGAACAAATGCGGTCCACACTCGGGATAGAACTCGGGACCTCCAGATTTGTTAGTTAGCGCCTGACCACGAAAGCCGACCAGTTTGATCTTGAAATGATAGTGAATACTTACTGAAATATTCTCTAGAAGTAAACAAAGGGCTTCAAATGATGTGTAGCCAATATTTAACGTTACTCCAGAGAGTCTTGGAGGTTGGACTAGCAGTTGAATAATACTATCGAAGATCACAGGTAAATTATGTACTATAGTTTTTGGTCTTGCTCCAGCTAATCCCGTCATGGAATCTCTGTAAAAAATTACAAAAATCCATCAAAACACTCTTCATCCTCATTCTTCTTTTAAACAAGATTGTGAACTTTGTTGTTACCTCAATTCTCCTTCAAAACCAGCTTCACCAAATCTAACAGGAATTGTGCCAGTAAGTACACAGTCATAAGCAGCTAAGAACCTTTCCAATGGTGGATCATGTGTGTGAACTGATGAGGCTGTGTCCAAGCAAACAGTGAAAAGGCCTTTATGATTATCCAACCACTTGGTTCCAGGCAGATAAACGTCAGCAGGAATGTAACTGTAGTTGATTGGTGGAGGATCCAACATCACTGGTAAAGTATATTCTCCTGACACAAGTTTTCCATCACGATGCAGTGGCAACCACTAACATAAGATAATATTTATTAGAAATGTTTTAATGTGTAAAAGGAATAGTTACAGTGTATCCAACTGGAGTATCAACTGATGTTTGTTCAACTTTCTTCTGACATGATATGTGATAGAAAGTAAACAGTAAGTGATGATTGTCTGCAATGTTCCCAGGAAGTTTAATTTTGATTTCATCATAGAAGACGGGAGTTTTGCTGTGGTATGTAACGGCCGTGTAAGCTTCATTTGCCATTTCTGGACAACTGGACTTTCCAAAAATGTTATTCAAAGCATGTTGTTCACCTTCTCCAGCCATTAGTTGCACTCTAACAGCAAGATTTCTTGCTGAACCAGCCCTATTGGAGAAGTTAAGTTCTCTTGGACTTACAAAAAGCAAATTCCTGTATGTATAGTGGGGTATTAGTAAATCTTTAACAGGAAATTCTAATAATTCTTTAACTGGTCTGGCTTTGTCATCAGGATATGGATACAATTTAACTAGTTCCGTTGTTAAACAATGTTTGATTTCATGTGGACACGGTGAAATATCCAATTTCAAAGTGGCTGGAATACACTTCAACTTTTTGATGTTCAAGTTTGGTCGTTTCAGCTCAAGCAGGAACTTGTAGAGGTCCTCATCTCGAAGTTTTTCCCCTTCTTGCTTGAAGAATGAAGAAACTGTTAATGTGATTGGTTTGAAATTGTCGAGGGTGTTGGCTAGGTGATCCGGAGACCAAGATCTTCGTTTCTCTCGTCTCTCCAAAGACCCTCGCCTTGTCAATGTGCCCATATCTTGAGCTCTACGCCTTAACTGCTCCAACCCACCACTTGAATTCTTACGATCTACAAATAATTAACAATAAATGAATACAATATTAATATCAATGTTTAATAGACTAATGAGTTTTTGACAAAGTTTCACCTAGACTATTAGTGTTTGATCCTGAACCAGTAGAATCTCTATCATTATCTCTTTCTGAAGAAGTACCTCCATTTATCACATTCATAAGATAAATTGCAGTCCAAGCAAAGGCTTGACGATATTTCCCAAGTCTTTCGCAAACAGCAACTGCATTTGCTTTAATTTTATCACGATTCTGCAAAACCCAATGACATCAAACAAATTTCTAAATAAAATTTAAAATTAACCTTATCATCCTTCATGTACGGTTCAACACACTCATTCAGATCTCCTTGTAAGACTTTCTCAAGACGAACGACGATGAATAAATCAGCTGAGGGTTGAGAGATATCGAATACACATCCTCTGGCCATTGTGCTGGTATCACTGTAAGGTATATGACCACCCAACATTCGCTTTAAACCCTCCTGATTTAAATCATAATAGAAGGTTTCTGAAACTTTTTTTTTCTCTTTGGCGTCATACAAAGCCATCGATGCAAATAGAGGTTCTACCTCCAAATCCAATCTAGAAAAGAGAAAGAAATATTATTTTTATTTTACAAAATTTTAAGTTTAAAATCTCATCAAGTATGAAGTTGTATAAAAACAATAAATGGAAAAGTTAAATGAAGATTCAGTTAACAAAATGTTAATAAACCAATTTTATCAATTTAAGAAGTAAATGTTTTTCTAGCTATACATACGTCATCTGTTGACACTTAACGAATATCCTATGTCCCAAGTGTTCAACTGGTGCTGCGGAAGGCATTCTTCTTTCAATTGGTTCCTCATGATCAGATTGGGGATACAGTGATAATAAAGCCTCTTGTCGTTCAACTTGTCTTCTGCTTTCGTTCAATTGGTCCAAAGCTTCCGGTGCCGCGTGCTCTAATATTTCGGGTATAAGGGGATCACCAGCTGAGTGCAACAAATCCAGGGAAGCTAGAGAATTTCTGGGGGTTAACGTATCTCCACAGGAAGACACTGAAGCTAGGGATATAACACTGTGTCTGCTGCTGCTTGTAGGAGATGAAATATCTGAAAAATGATTAGATTTATGAATAGAAAAGCTGTTAAAGGAACTAGATAGAAAGAAATGAAAATTGTTAATTAAATCTTCAAATGTTTTTTATTTATTCAGTAAATCTTTGAGAGTACATTATCAATAATCAGATTTGCATTCATAGAAAAGCAAAGTTAAGCTAACTTTTCTTGACTTTGTTAGATAGTTATTACTGAGTACAAAGTGGAAATATTACCGAGTACAAAGTAATAATACTGGTAAGTTGAATTTTTTATATTTAAATTTAATTTTTATTACTCATGCATTAAAAGTACTATCTTGGCGCACGTTTTTTAGTGCGACATATGCAATTTTTGGCTGTATTACCACATAACTGGGTAACGCACGCAAACATTCAATATCGCTAAGTTTCATTTAAAAAAAAATGAATAAATAAAATAAATTAAAAAAAAAATGAATAAATAAAATAAACACAATCAAACCTCGGTATTCAAAAAGTGACGTGGAAAGTAATAAAAATTAAAGAAAACGTTTTAAAATGAGTGTAAATTCTATACGGAGACTGATGAGAGTTCTTATGACGAATCCACACCAGCCGAGACAATTAAAAAGGCATATTCTTCATTTTTTATTATATTTTTTTATGGACCCTGGACCCCAAACTTCTAAGATACGTCCCCTCGCATGAGTAATAAAAAATATTATCTGCAACTCCTGTGGAATTGCACTTTGATCATGTGCCCAATTTCGCTCTCGTAGACAATTGACAAATTACCGAACTAGTTGCACAATATACTATATCAATGTATTTGGTTTTGTTTTATATTATATTTAGTAAACTGTGAATAATAAGCTCAAGATGGGAAGAACGAAGATTCAATTTTAAGATTAAATTTTAGCTCATAATATGATTTTATATAACAAAATTGATATGTCTATATCTATATAAGTTTAATTTTCAGCTATTTTGTGTGAATAGACCACTCTATTCACACAAAATAGCTGAAAATTAAACTTATATAGATATAGACATATCAATTTTGTTATATAAAATCATATCAAAACATGAAAATTTGAAAACTGGAAAACATAAATATTGAATACTAAAAATGAAAAAAAAGAACTTGGAAGTAATAATTTGAAAACTTGGTTTACCTCAATTATCCTAGTTTATTTTATTAAACAATTTCAAAACTGGAAAAATTGAAAACTCAAGAAAATGAAGACTTGAAAACCTGAAAGTTTGCAAATTTCAAAGAAAAGATAAAATCTTAAAAAACTTGAGATTACCTCAACCACGCAAGTTAGGTTAGGTTAGGTTTAAAAAAAAAGGGTATTCAAAAACATAAAATTCAAATCTATTGAGCCCTTAAGCCAGTAGTTTTCAACCTGTGGGTCGCGCAGCTGTGCACCAAAATATAATTTTGAAGCTGTTGCGTTCGCTAAAAACTTATTGTGCAAGTAAAAGTAATCAAAATAGCTAAAATACAACTACGCAAAATGGTAATTCTAAATGTAGAAATTTGATTCAATGTACTTATCATTGGGATTTACATGTAAGGTTGTTAATGGTCAAGAACGGTCAACGTCACGCAGGTAGCATGAAACCCAATAAATTAAAACAGCATCTTAAAAAAGTACATGCGGACGATGTTGGTAAGACAAGAGAATTTTTCTAAAGAAAATTGGAGGGCTAAACCGGAGTATTGTGTATGTAAGCCGTGGTTAGAAATTAGAACTAACGTAAAAAGATAATGTTTTACAAAATAAGAAAATAAAATTCAAATACAGTGGTACCTCGACATACGAGTTTAATTCGTTCCGCAACCTTGCTCGTATCTTGAATTACTCGTATCTCGAAGCAAATTTCCCCATACATTATAATAAACAATTGAACTACCATTAATCCGTTCCAACCCCCAAAATGTCACCCCAGTTATTTTTGTTACGTGGTTTTGAATAATAAAAACGTATTTATAAAGGACAAATATTTATTGTACAAAAACAAAAAAGAGAATGTTAAGAAATAAATTAGATACCCTCACTGGTCTTTACCTTTTTCGCTAGATTTTTCTCGCTTTCACCTGTAGGCCGTTTAGAAAAAAACATGTCCAAAGAGGTTTGTTTCTTCCTCCCTCTCAGAATGTTCCGGAAATGAGTTAGGCAAGTGTCATTAAAAAGATCATATGCACAACCTGTTGCAACTTTTCCTGGGTATTTCTTTTCCACGAACTGTGAAACTCTCTCCCACATTCCTAAGATCTCATTTATCTCACTTGTAGAAATAACCTCTTCCTCTGACTCCTCAAAACCAATTTCTTGCATAACCTCCGTATGCTTAGGGTTTGGGAATACCCGGTCTTTTTAGACTCGGCGAGTCCGAGTCCGATTTTTTGGGTCCGGTTCCGGGTCCGGGTCTCATCTGTCTCGCAATTTAAACAAAAACACGAAAGGATTTTTCATGTTCACGCATATGGTAAATCAATGGATACTGTGCGAACTAGCCGATTAAGTTAAGTGGGACTTAGATAATTAGATAAACAAGGGATTTTGAGAATATTATGGTAAATATGTAAATAAAACAAAACTCCACAACAGGCTAAGAGCGGAAGGCAAATGGATGAATTCCCTTCTAAATTGTCTAAAGTTAATTCAACTTGTCGATATTCTTCGACATCATAGACACTCTCGTCAGAATAATAATTTTCATCTTCATCGTCATCAATACCATCTAGACCAGGCGTCGGCAACCTATGGCACGCGTGCCAGGCTTGGCACGCGACGAGTTTCTGAATGGCACTCTACAAAGTAAATAGCAGAGTTCGGAATAAATACGGTATTTTAAAATAATATTATATAATTTAATTATAATATATATTTAGGGGTTAAAATACGGTTTTCCTAGCGAATGTTCACTTTGTTGTCTTTGCTATAACTGAATAAAAACGGTTTTTTTGGGGGAGGGAGGGGGGATCTGAATTTGCTATAAATTTCCTAGTAAACAAGCTAATTTTTGTAAAAAATAAACATTTAAATAAAATCAAAAAATAATTTTTTAACAACTATTTTTTATGAATATAAATGCCCTTATCAAAGATTTCAAAGCAAAATTTCACCATTAATAAATTCTGTTAACGCCGAATATTTGTTTAAATTTTTCATGAGGGCCGTTTTTTTTAATATTTACACAAAATATTTAATTTAGCTTATTACAACAACATCAAAAATACGGGTTTTCGAAAAAAAATACGGCACCGTATTTTTTTCTGACCTCTAGTAATCAGGGAAATAGTGAAAATATCGAGATGAAGTGATTTTTAAATAAGAGAAAATGTTTAATTATATAATTTATCTAAGGAGGCTTGCCAATGTCACGAAAATCTGCGCGATGCTTTTGTGGAAACGCATTCGGAGCAAAATGAATGAAACATGCGCAGCACCGACTAGTTATCGAAGCGGACTTATACGAATGTTCAAGCCGGAATACATTCGCCCCTCTCTTTCTCGTTTTGTGCTGCGCATATTTGCCTGCAATCCAGTAAAACTTGCATTTCGTTTAATACTGGTCGTTACTTTCCGTTCTAACTTTTTTTGTAAGACTTGTATCTTATTGGTTTAATATTTGTTATTTTTAATCCATATTTAATCATATGGAGGCAAAGAAACAAAAACTAAATATTCGCGGGTTTCAAGACTATTGGACGAATGAATATGGATTTATACAACAAAAGGATCGTGCTGTATGTGTGATATGTCACGAAAGTGTCGTATGCCGCACGTCAAGCGTACAAAGACATTTCCAAACCAAACATCAGTCCACATTTAATAGCAACGATGAGAAATGTGAAACTATAAAGAGAGCTGTTTCTGGTTATAAGAAACAAGTAGCTTTTTTGTGGAATAACTGGAACGAAGCCTAAGGCGACAGAATGCAGCTTCGCAATTGCTCATTGCATAGCTGCCAAAGGCAAACCCTTTACAGATGGGGAATATATAAAGGAAATCTTTATAAAAAGTGCAGAAAAGTTGTTTAGCGATTTACCTAACCAACAAACCATACTATCCCGAATTCGAGAAATACCGGCTTCTGCGCGAACGATTGAAAGAAGAATAACTGAAATGGCAGACAATGTGACAACAAAACAGAATTCTGGACTACAAGAATCTGTTGCATTTAGCGTCGCTGTTGATGAAAGTACAGATGTAAATGATTTTGCGCGGCTTGCAGTATTTGTACGGTATTGTGATAAAGGTCAAGTTTATGAAGAATTGTGCAATTTGATTCCTCTGTCTGGGACAACTAAGGGGCAGGATATTCTTTCTTCATTCATAAATTATTTTGACAGCAAGAAAATTAATATCAAAAAAATATTTTGTGTAACTACTGACGGCGCATCTGCAATGGTTGGCAAGGATAAAGGATTTGTCAAACTTCTTGAAAATCATATTGGACATAAAATATTGAACTTTCATTGTATAATACACCAGGAAAGTTTAGTTGCCAAAATTTCGTCACAGCGCTTAATTCCTGTAATGGACACTGTTGTTAAAATAGTTAATTTCATAGTGTTTCGCTCTTCATTGACACACAGGCAATTTAAATCTCTTTTAGAAGAAATGGAAAGTGAATATGTCGACCTCCCCTTATACAGCCATGTTCATTGGCTTAGTCGAGGCAATGTCTTGAATAAGTTTGTGTCATGTCTGGAACACATTAAAGTTTTTCTTAATGAAAAGGAACAACATTTCCCCGAATTGAACGATAAAGAATGGTTATGCAAATTGATGTTTCTGACTGATATAACTAAACATCTCAAGGAACTAAACTTAAGATTGCAAGGAAAGCGCCAAACTGTGCTCGAACTTTTTGAATATTGGACAGGATTTGCTACAAAATTAAATGTATTTTTATGTGATATTAATACTAGTAACTACAAATACTTCCCAAATGTTAAAGCGCTTGCAAATAAATCGACCATAGACAAAGATGAACTTAAAACCTACGTTGAAGCACTCAAAGATGAATTTTCCAGAAGATGCAAAGACTTGAATTGAAGCTCATTTGCATATATTTTCCTTCCTGATAAAACCAGATTTAATAGATCCATTAATAATACCGTTTGATTTTTCAATTTTTGAGTGGATGAATGTTGATAATTTTGAAATGGAACTTATCGAACTAATATCTTCAGAATTATGGAAAACAAAATTTAAGGAATTACGAAAAAATCTGGAAGATGACTCTATGGAAAAATCGACTGCTATATTAAATTGTTGGATGTCATTGCCGGAAAGATTTTATTGTTTAAAAAAAAATTGCATGTGCTCTCCTTTCCGCTTTTGGTTCCACATATCTCTGTGAACAAATTTTTTCTCATATGAAACATATTTTGAGTCCACAAAGAAGTCGTTTAACAAATGAACATTCAGAATCTTGTGTGAAATTAAAAGTCACAAATTATACCCCTGATATTGAAATATTAAGCAAAAATGTGCAGGGAGAAGGTTCGCATTCAAAATTTTTAATTTATGTTATTTTTTTAATAAATATGTTTAAAAGATAAATTTGGTATAAATTTTTTCTCCTCTAAAACCCCATTATATAAGTTAAAATTCTGGCAGCACCCTTTATCATATTGGTAGAATGGCTTGGCACACCACGGGTAAAAGGTTGCCGACCCCTGATCTAGACCATGGTCATCTTCATCTTGCAAGCCGGTAATATTTTTCTTTTTATATACTACATCACAAACAGATAAGTGTATAGTGTGATTCAAACAGAAATTATAAAGACTAGAAGATTCTCGTCCAAATTTCATCATGCACCGTCGCCGGTTGAACCAACTATATATTTTTAAAATGTTATATTAAATGTGTTTAAGTGTTGTTCTACTTTTTCGATGATAATCATCAGTTAAAAATTCGCAATAAACCCAGATTATACACTTTTCATAGTCAATTCCATGCAAATTGATATTTAGATATGTTCGAATTTTCATACTCGTCCGCTAAATCGTCGATCTTCTTTACCACGCGGTGTACTAGATAATGCCAAACATTCAAGACCCGAGACTCGTCGAGTCTTAAGCCTAGTTCGCATTAGGCTAGTAATTTAGTAGAGTAGCGAGTAATTTAGTGGCTAAATGTGTGCGAACCACGAAAAATTAGTCAAGTGGTTTAGTGAATGATTAAGTCGAGTCGATCCATTTTACTCTATTTTATCGGGCGAGTAGCGCCTCCCACCACGCGTTCGTGCTTACTGGTTCACCGTCTAAACAAGTCCGAACCTGTAGATTAGTCGAGTTCATTAGTGGCCGCAAAAATGTCGTTTCGCTGGACCGAAAATTTTAACTTAAAATTAGTTTCCAAATATGTCGAACATAAATGCTTTTTGAATATAAAGTCCCCGCATTATAAAAACAAACAAATAAAACAATCGGCATGCCTGGATTTAGAAAATGCAATAAATACATCAGTTTATTCATTCTATTGCGTTGCAGCCCGTCCATCTTACAAAACACTTGTGTACTGTACTAGACCGTAATGCGAACGGTTTCTGTACAGTAGCCAGTAGTTTAGCCACTAAATTACTCACTACTCTACTAAATTACTAGCCTAATGCGAACTAGGCTTTAAGCCTAGTTCGCATTAGGCTAGTAATTTAATAGAGTAGCGAGTAATTTAGTGGCTAAATGTGTGCGAACCACGAAAAATTAGTCTAGTGGTTTAGTGAATGATTAAGTCGAGTGGATCCATTTTACTCTATTTTATCGGGCGAGTAGCGCCTCCCACCACGCGTTCGTGCTCACTGGTTCACCGGCTAAACAAGTCCGAACCTGTAGATTAGTCGAGTTCATTAGTGGCAAAAATGTCGTTTCGCTGGACCGAAAATTGTAACTTAAAATTAGTTTCCAAATACGTCGAACATAAATGCTTTTTGAATATAAAGTCCCCGCATTATAAAAACAAACAAATGAAACAATCGGCATGCCTGGATTTAGAAAATGCAATAAATATATCAGTTTATTCATTCTATTGCGTTGCAGCCCGTCCATCTTACAAAACACTTGTGTACTGTACTAGACCGTAATGCGAACGGTTTCTGTACAGTAGCCAGTAGTTTAGCCACTAAATTACTCGCTACTCTACTAAATTACTAGCCTAATGCGAACTAGGCTTTAGATCGGGTATTTACCCTTGGACTCGTCGAGTCCGGGTACGGGTACTCGGACCCGACAAACCCTACGTATGCTGCTGTGACTGTAACTCTTGTATCTCCTCAGTCGTCAGTTCCTGGGTGTGCTCCTCGACGAGCTCGTTCACGTCTCTCTCTTCCACCCTAGACCCATGGATTTCTCCAGAGACACAATCTCCTCCTCTACTGACACACCGGGTTCCAATTCTTCATAGATCCTTTCAGCTACAGCTTCAGGCCACATCTTTTTCCATGCAGAGGTCAAGATCCTCGTTGTAACACCCAGCCAGGCCTGATCGAAAATTTTTAGGCAAATCGCGATATTAAAGTGGTCCTTCCAGCACTCTCGAAGGGTGAGGTTTGTGGTCTCCGTCACTTCAAAGCAGCGCCGAAACAGATGCTTGGTGTATAGCTTCTTAAAATTAGAAATCACCTGCTGATCCATGGGCTGCAGGATAGGAGTGGTATTGGGTGGTAGGTAGAGAACCTTTATAAATTTGAACTCCTTGAGGATGTCATCTTCGAGGTTTGGTGGATGAGTAGGGGCATTGTCGAGGATGAGAAGGGCTTGCACGGGTAGGTTTTTTTCCTGTAGATATTTCCTAACAGAAGGGCCGAAAACCAGGTTTACCCACTCCACATAGAACTTCCTGGTGACCCATGCCTTCAGGTTCGACCTCCACATAACTTGCAGTTTTTCTTTCAAAATCTTATGTGACTTAAATGCTCTGGGGTTTTCCGAATGGTATACGAGCAGAGGCTACATTGGCGCACAGTGCTAGAGTCAATCTGTCCTTCATAGGTTTGTGGCCCGGCATCATCTTCTCCTCTGCCATTATATATGTTCTATTTGGCATTTTTTTCCAGAACAGCCCTGTCTCATCACAGTTGAAGACTTGCTGAGAGATATATCCTTGGGCTTTTATTAGATCGGAAAACGTTTTAAAGTAATCCTCAGCTGCCTTCATATCTGAGCTTGCTGCCTCACCATGCCCGACAATGGGGTGAATACCAGTTTTTGAAATTCTCAAACCAGCCCTGGCTAGCTTTAAATGACTCTTCCGATGCCTCGTCGATGGAAGTCTGCGGGGTTTGCTTCAGCAAATCTCCGTAGATCGCTCTTGCCTTCTCGCAAATGATGGTCTGCGTCAAGGTATCTCCTTGGAGCTGCTTCTCTGTCATCCACACCATCAGCAGTTTCTCCATATTTTCATGAAAGGAGGTTCGCAGCTACGGCGTTACACTCTTTATCGACTCCTTCTGTTTAAGCACAGTACATATCATGGACGTACTACGCCCATACTGCCTCGACAAGTCAACAACTCGAACACCTTGCTCATATTTTTCTATAATTTCACGTTTCAATTCAATACTCATCATCTTTTTCTTAGCACTTGACTTTTCAAAAACTTTCTTCCGATCCATGGTTATAAAAATAAATGAACTGCAATTGTAAATGTAAACGCAACACAAAACGCGAACACAACTTATCACAGCGGGAGCACGCTGCTAACTGATTCACTGACCGTGGTGGCGTGGCACGCGCAAGCACGTGCCACCGGCCGACCTGCTAACTAAATCGAACTCGTATCTCGAATTTCTCTCGTAACTCAAAGCAAAAAATCACACGCTCGCCGGCTCGTATCTCGAAAAACTCGTATGTTGGGGCACTCGTATGTCGAGGTACCACTGTAATTTACTTTGCGATTTGCGCGCCCTCCTTACATGCACGATTCTCCGGTTTTACCAATTAGAGGTTTTAAATAAACATCAAAAAATGTTTTTAAACAACATGTAACATCAAAACCATTGCTTGCATCGTATAAGGTTAAATGCTACGAACAGCTATTGATATGGTAGCTCTAATGCATGGCAAATCGTATGCTAATCAATTTAGAATGATTCCACTTGCAGATAATATAGTAGGAAGAAAAATTTACGATATATCTGAAGATCTTT
Source organism: Phosphuga atrata (assembly GCA_944588485.1). Lineage (NCBI taxonomy): Eukaryota > Metazoa > Arthropoda > Insecta > Coleoptera > Silphidae > Phosphuga > Phosphuga atrata. The sequence goes on from OX155901.1 coordinate 7,508,214, forward strand.
GTGATCAATTAATTGAATCAATGAATTGAAAAAATAAAATCATCTTTTTTAAAAAAAAAAATAATAATAATAATTGTACAAATAGTGACCCTTTTTAGTGTTTTTTGTTTTGAAAAGAAAATATTGTGCGGAAAGACCAAATTTTTTATAATTGCAAGTCGTTGAATTTAACCATATGTCATTTTGACATATCGACCGAGGGACTTCCAATATAAGAAGTCACTCCTATACCACGTGGCAACGGTATCCCTGGATGGCGGATGAGCGGGTATAGAGCTGGGGCACTCTGTTGTCCAGGGAGTGAGAAATCAGTCTCAAAGGCGGAAGAATTCAATAGAATCAACAGCATCTGGATGGAGAAGGCAAGGGGAAACCACTCCATTAAGGACCTTTACGGAAAGGGTGGAAAGAAATATGGATTCTGAAGAAATGGAGTCTGAAGAATGCATGCAAGAAAAAAGAAGAAAAAGAGAAAGGTGAATTGAGAATAGGGACTTGGAATCTCAGAAGCCTACTAAAAGAAGAAAAACTCGAAAATCTACGACGAGAAATGATTAAAAACAGACATGGATATGATTGGTGGAAGTGAAACAAGATAGGAAGGGCAGGGCAGGGTGAGGAAAATTGTGAAGGTGCAAAGTTCTTCTTCAGTGCTAAAAAAAAAGGGGAAAAGTGAAGTAGGATTGCTTATAAGTAAGGAACTCTCCAGGAGTGTAACCAAAGTGATCTATAGCTGTGATAGACTGATAGCTTTATAGCTGAACGTGATGCCAAAGGATATACTAGTCATTCAAGTATACATGCCAACTATAGACCATGAGGATGAGGAGATAGAAGATTTGTATTCAAAGATAGAGAATATAATGAAGGAGGAAGGAGGCGGCTGTTGTAAAATCGTAATGGGGGATTGGAATGCTGTTGTAGGAGCTGGAAGAGAAGGAGGAATAGTTGGCATGTACGAAATTGGAAAGAGAAATGAGAGAGGCGATAGGCTTGTAGGTTTCTGCAAAGAAACAAAAATGATGATTACTAACACATGCTTTAAAAACCATAAAAAAAGACTAAAAGCAGTACACTTGGAGATCACCTGGAGATCGTTACAGAAGTCAAATTGATTTCATTCTGGTAGAAGAAAGATACAGAAATGGAGTGAAACGAGCGTGTGGATTACCAGGTGCAGATATATACATTGATCATGTGCTGCTTATGGCGGAAATCAGGCTTACAATTAGGCTTAAAAAGATGAAAAGTGCACAGAAAATGGAACTTAGATAAGTTAAAAAGTATGGACAAAGAAGAGGTGCGAAAGTTGATGGATGAAGAGATAATGAATCTTAAGCCGCTACAAGATGAGGAAGATGTTGAGGGAAAGTGGAACAGAATTAAAATGGGAGTAATAAAAACAGCTGAACAGAAGATTGGATATAAGAAAGGAATAAGATTGAAAAAGCCTTGGATAAATCAGGTAATGAAGATATGGCAAGATTGAGATGGCTCGGACACATGCAGAGAATGGGTGATCATAGGGCTCCGAAAAAGTTGTTCAATGGCCAACCAGAGGGAAGGAGAAGGGTCGGAAGGCCAAGAGGGAGATGGAAGGATGCGGTAACAACTGACCTACAAAAACTTCAAGTACAGGACTGGAGAACGTTGGCGAGTGATAGGTCCGCTTGGAGAAACATGCTGAAGGAGGCCCAGACCGGCAATCGGTTGTAGTGCCATTAAGAAGAAGAAGAAGAAATCAGGTAATGATAGCAAAGATGGACGAGAGAAGAAGGTACAAAAACATCTGTACAAATGAAGGAAGGTGAACATATCGAAAGCTAAACACAGGGTTAAGAAAAGAAACTGATGAAGCTAGGAAAAAGTGGCTGGAAAACCTTTGTAATGAAATGGAAGAACTGGAAAGATTAGGCGGGCATGACGTTGTTTTCATCAAAATAAACGATATTATTACTTGGGATAGAACATCAAGAGTAGTTTATAGCAGCGTTTCTCAACCTGGGGTACGCGTACCTCCAGGGGTACGTGAAATAATCTCCGGGGGTACGCAGAAAAAAATATGTAATGGCGGACATTGATAGATAAATTGAACATAAAAGGAAAGATAAAAAGTAACAAAAGATAACAACATCAAAGGATGTTACTAAGGGAATTCTCCGAACTGAAATTCTCTCTCCATTTTTATTGTTCGTTATATATTGAACACGTTTTACATCGTTATTATACATAATGGGGGGTAGGGTAGGGGTACGTGGATTAGCGATGATAGGTCACGGGGTACGCAATTGAAAAAAGGTTGAGAAACGCTGGTTTATAGTAATGAAGTAGAGGACAAGAACGGAAAAGTATTGAAAGTCGAGAAAGAAATCCTTAATAGATGGGAACAATACATGAAAGACCTGTATAAAACAGATGTAAAGCCAAGGGTACTGGAATTGGAAAGAGAAGACTTGGTCTGTTCAGACAACATGGGAGCCGGCATTATGATCGAAGAAGTAGAAAGATCAATGAAAGACATGAAAACAGGAAAAGCTGCTGGAGTGGATGGAATTCCAGTAGAGATATTGAGGTGTCTTCAGGATAGAAGAATTAATGAATTAACATCTTTATGTAATGAGATATATGAATCAGGAGAATGGCCAGAAGACTTCCTGAAGATGCTGATGATACCTCTGGCTAAAAAGATAGGCACAAAGAAGTGCGGTGAAGACAGAACCATCAGTCTAATAGGACATGCACCGAAAATATTATTGCTAGTGTTAAATAGAAGGCTCAAGAGAATAATGAAAGAAAACATGGCAGATGAACAGTTTGGATTTAGAAAAGGAATGGGTACTAGAGATGCGATTGGATGTGTAAGAACAATAGGTGAAAGCTACATTGAAAAAGAAAAAGATCTAAGTTTGTGTTTTGTTGACCTGGTAAAAACATTTGATTGTGTACGATGGGAAAAATTAATAGTTATTCTGAAGGAAAAAGGGGTGTCTCAAGAAGGTTGATAAGACAGTTGTATTTGGGACAGCAGGTAGCTTTGAGAGTTGGTGGCAAGCTTGCAGATTGGTTTGATCTGGGCCAGGGTGTGAGACAGGGATGTCCTTTATCCACAACCCTGTTCAATATTTACGCAGAGTCCATAGTGTCAGAATGTTGGAAAGGTAATAAAGGAGTAAATATTGGAGGAAGGAGAAATAGAAGGAGGTTATATCCGTACGGTTTGCTGATGACACACTACTGTTCGCCGAAAGTACAGAAGATCTTAAGGTACTAGACAAGCAACTCGAGGATTGGGAATACTGGAAGGGGAATACGGATTAGCGATAAATCAGAAAAAGACGAAGGTTATGAAGATCGGGGAAGCTGAAGATATGCAAGTGATGGTGAAAGGTGAAATGCTGAAAAAGGTTGACAGCTATAAATATTTAGGTACCACTATAACGAATGACTGGAGAAGCTGGAAAGAAATAAAAACATAAGTGGGAATGGCCAAAGAAGCTTTTATAAGAAAAAGTAGGATATTGTGCAGCAAGCTCAATCTGAAATTAAGAAAAAGAATAGCAAAGATCTTTGTATGGAGTGTTATGTTGTACGCATGTGAGACATGGACAATTTTAAAGAAGGATAGGAAAAGGATAGAGGTTATGGAGATGTGGATGTGGAAAATAATACTAGGAATAAAGTGGACAGACAAGATAAGGAATGAGCAGGTTTTGGAAAGAGTAGGAGAAGAAAGATCTTTATACGAGACTATTTTGAAGAGAAAGAGATTGTGGCTTGGGCATGTGTTGAGAGGGAGTTGTTTGTTGAGACAATTAATCGAGGGAACTGTGGAAGGTTTAGGGAATAAAGGTAGAAGAGTGAAAATAGTTGACAATCTGAAAGAGGGCAAAGGATACGTGGATATGAAGAGAAAGGCTATGAATAGAGTTGAGTGGAGAAGGCATAATGGAACCTGCACATAGCAGAACATAGATGAAGCAAATTAGTTTAATGACACAAAATTCCTTGCAAAACTTGAAAAGTTAGAGAATATTTTTTAAAACTCAGTATTTTAAATAAATCAATGTAAGGGCCTAAAATACATGCTCTGATACAGAAGGACATGTTTACTGTATTTATGAATAAATTGGAACACTGCTTTCTAAATTTGAAAAGCAACTTCGACATGTTTCCAAATTTTAAAATCACTTGTTCTGCAGATAAAATAGAAGAAACCAAAGTTATTCTTAATAATCACTTGACAATCTATGGAAGCAATTTTGGTTTTACTTTAAAAATCCTGATATATCCAAATACGAATGGATAAGAATCCATTTGAGATTGAAAAATATGACGATTTTGGCCAAATCAAATCAATACCTTTTTTCCCACCTGAGATACAAGTATCTATAGGATATGTCATAAATCTTACAAATTAATAATAATTTTTTTTTTTTTGATAGTATTTATGCAATCTGTTTCGTGCGAACATTCAGCATAAGGTTAGGAATTTATCAGTTGACTTGGATGGCAGTCAGTCCAGCGACGTGTGCCCTTTATGTATAATATTCCCTATAAATCTCTAGGGGACTTTCTTTTAAGCCTTTTGAATGTTGAATTATTATTCATTAAGTGTGTAGCCAATATGTTTGGATGATTATCAAGTCTGTTCCTGTACAACTTCATTGAGTGTTTAATCTCTTCTTGAACAGTTGTGATTTCAAGGTCATGGTGAAATTGTTGGTTTGTTACGAACCACGGAGCATTAACAATTATCCTCAGAATTTTGGACTGAAACCTCTGTAATATTTCCAAGTTTGAATTGGAGGCTGTGCCCCAGAGTTAAACTCCGTAAGTCCAGATTGGTTTAAGAATACATTTGTATAACAGCAGTTTGTTTGCCAGGGACAACTGTGATTTTTTGCCGAGCAACCAGTACAGTTTCCTTAGTTGGATCCCTATTGCTTTTCGTTTTGTGAATATATGTTTTTTCCATGTAAGACGACGATCCAAATAGAGTCCAAGGTATCTGACTTCGTTCGCTTGGGGAATCAGTACTCTATTGAGCGACATAGAGGGGCATGTTGCGCGTTGCGTCGTAAAGTGCACCTGAACCGACTTAGTCTCGTTTGCTTTTATCCGCCAGGTAGTTAGCCATTCCGTGATGTTGTCTAAGGAGCGTTGAAGTAATATACTTGCTTGTGCCGGTTCGTCATGAACAGCTAATCCTGCTGTGTAATCAACGAAAGTGCCGATCACGACTCCGTCTGTCATGGGCAGGTCTGAGGTAAAAATCAGATAGAGGATCGGACCAAGCACGCTTCCCTGTGGGACTTCTGCGTGAACCCTGTGAAGTTTGGTTATGTCTTCTCCTTGCTTAACATAGAAAAACCTGTCGGCAAGATATGACTTTAAGAATATTTAATAGTTTGTCGGGAGTTGGTTTTTTATTTTGTACAATAAGCCCTCTGTCAAAGGCCTGCGAAATGTCGAGAAATGCCGCGCAACAATATTTTTTGTTTTCAAAAAACTTTATGTATTTCTTCTACTAGCCTATGCACCTGCTCTATGGTGCCATGATATTTTCTAAAGCCAAATTGGTGGTTAGGTATGATCTAATTTTCATCGGTATTACTGCGTTTAATCGCTTTAAAAAAAGTACTTCCATAACCTTTGAAAGAATGGACAGTAGGCTGATCAGTCTGTAGGAGGACACATCTTGTGGAATTTTACCGGGTTTGAGGATCATTTTTATTTGAGAAACCTTCCATTGGGGTGGGAAGATGCCTCGGATTAGTATGCAATTAAGCAGGTGTGTCAAAACATGTACTGCTAGTTCAGGTATTTCACGAAGTATTTTTGCAGTAATTAGATCATATCCTGGGGCTTTATTTAGATTCATGTTTCTAGTTGCTTCCATGACCTCGCGTATCTTGATCCTTTCAATTGGCAGGTCAAGTTGGTGAGGTTCATTAAGAGAGTTGATGAGTCGTTCACTGTCCGTTTCCGACGCATTCTGGGCAGTGTTTGGTACGAAGACATTAAAAAGATGAGAAGCAAAGGCTTCCCCTTTCACTTTTTGCCCAGGAACCGTCCTTCGTGCGTATCGGCGGATTAGAGGCAATGGGTCTTTTGAGTCTTTGGGTTGCTTTCCAAAGGGAATAGTCACTAGCAGCAGTAGCATCTAGATTACGCAGGTAGTTCTGTACATTTTCATTTCTTTCAGTTTGTAGTAGTTTCTTAAGTTTAGCCGTTAGGTAGTTCAGCCGTGTTTTGTCCCCTGGGAATCTAGTAGTTTGCCACAATTTACGAGTCTGTCTTTTTTCGGCTACTAGTTCACGGATGGGCTTCTAGTTTCGTGTATTTATTGACAGCAGGAGTGGTATCCCAAGCAGCATTCTGGGCACACTCGTTGAAATGTTCGACCACTGTCATAATGTCCTCTTCAGTTTTAAGAGACAGGTCAGTATAAATCGTAGACTCTACTATGGAGCGGAACATGTCCCAGTTAGTTCTACGGTTATATAGCCTTGCTGTAGGTTTAACATTAACGAACTCTTGGGAAACCTCTAGTAGAACTACACTATGGTCAGATGAGAGTTCCTGAAGGGAAGTACATTTGAAACAATTAGTAGGAATCCCCTTTATGACACTGAAGTCTACCAAGTCTGGGAGTTTTTTTGGGTCAGTAGGCCAGTACGTTGGTTCCCCGTTCGATATTGTATCTAGGTGTAGATTATTTATAGCTGCCTGTAATTGTCGACCTTTGGGAGTTGTTAGGCGAGAGCCCCATTGGGTATTTTTGGAATTACAATCTCCACCTGCTATGAACCTAGGTCCTAGCTTTTTAAAGACCTTGGCGTAGTCTTCTTTTTTAATTGTATGTTTTGGGGGAGAATATAGTGCAGTTACAGTCAAGTGCCAATCCTCAATAACAACACTTGTGGCTTGTATCTCAGGAGTTTTAAATTGCTCGGTCTCATGATGTTTGATATTATTCTTAATGAGAATTGCGGATCCTCTGTGTGCCGTGCCATCTGGATGCATTGTTTGGTAGAATTTGTAATTGAAGCTGTTTAGGTAATTCTTTTTTGTAAAATGTGTTTCAGATACAAGTAAGATATCAATTTTGTTTATTTTTAAAAATGTCTCCACTTCTGGGACATGGTGTGAGAGCCCATTAGCATTCCACAGGGCTACTTTTAATAAACCGAATGTGTCAGTTTGGTCATGATTTCCATTAGAAGGTTTGTTACTGAAGTTAATTGTTGCATTAGTTGCGTCATAGTATTCATGATTTCTTTCATGTCATTGTTATTTGTTTGGACTTTTGGTAATTCATTTGGAATTTGCTCACCAGCTGGATCATGCGAAGGTTTATTGGGTTTTAATGCCTGCTTATATGAAGGTTGGTTTTGTTGCCTTGAAGTGCCACGCTTGTCTGTTTGCTGTTTGATATGCATTATCTGTTGGGGTTTTGCCGGTTGTGTTTGATTTTCTGGAGCTCCTTATATATTTGGCAACCTTTATAGTTTGCAGGATGGTTGCCATTGCAAAGTACACATTTAAGTGAGTCCTTTCTTTACGTTCGCACTTGGACGATGCATGATCTCCAGCACATTTTATACATTTTGGTTTCCTAAAACAGTATTTTCTTGTGTGCCCATATTGTTGGCAATTGCCACATTGTGGAATTTCCCGTTTAGGTCTTGGTGGTTCGAAGATGACTCTGCAGTGCAATAGGCTTTTGATATCATAGATATGATTGTTGTTGCTATTAGGTTCTACTTCTATGAAGTATATTGGTAACGGTTTTTTGGTACTTCTTTGTTTGACATTCCAAACATTAATGACTTTATGTCCATGCATTTCTAATTCAGCTTTTATTTCTTCTATATCAGTGGAGGGGTGAAGATTTTTGAGGACTACTTTGAAACAGCGATCTTGTTTGGGCCTGTAGGTATAAAATTCCGTATTTTTTTCTTGAAGTTTTTTAACTATTTTTGTATATAGTTCGGTAGATTTGGGTTGTATTCTAACTTGTTCATTACGGAGAACTTTCACTTCATAGTTATCTGCAGCTACCTCATCAAGCATCTTTAATAATGGTTGGATATTACTCACTCGGTCTACATATACGGGTGGTGCTTTAGCAGGTTTTTCAATGATTTCATTGGTCTCACTGATTTGAGTGTCTTGTTTATCATCTCCTAGCTCGGAAAATCTGTTGGAGGTTGGTATAGGTTGGCTCAGCCAGTATGTATCAAATTTCTTTTGTTTAATTAAATTAATAATTAAATTTACAAGAAAAAAATTCACCGAGTGAATATATTGTATTAGTGAGTAGCATCTCCTTCAACATCCTACGAAATTTCATGTACAATTTTTCATTTGTCAGGTTTGTTGGAATATGATTGTAGATCTGAATTTTTTTGGTTTTGGCTCCATGACTGCACAGGGTTAAGTTTCTCCTCTTGGTATCCAAAAGATGTCACCTCTGGTATTATAGTTATGTTTGTTTTCATTTTTTTGGAATTTACTTCGGTGCTTGTGGATGTACAACATGCTTTTGAGTACATAAAGTATTACGACTGTCAGAATTACCAGTGTTTTAAAATGGGGCTGCATGACTGTAACTTTTATTACTTGCAAGTTTCTGATAATTCTTTTTCGTGCAATTAGTATTGTTTCCAGTTGTGACAAAGCTCCCCATAATAGAATGCCATAAGCCAGTAATGATTGTACCTCGGCATAGTATCATCAGTGTTTAAAAGCCTTTTCAGTTATCTTGATTGAAAGGCTTTTTTAGAGTTGCACATAATTTCTGCGTCGTTGATACCCAATGAAGGTGCTTCTCCAGATAAATACCCAGGAGTTTTGCCAGCTTTGTTCTCCTTATTTGGTGATTTTATATTTCAAGGTTTGAAATATTTGAACTTCTTACAGTTTTAAATATTATGTACTCTGTTTTATCCGTGTTGAGGAACAGAATATTTACAGAAAACCATTTATCCAGAGATTTTAACAGTAACTTGGCTTGTTCTCTTCCAAATTATTCCGCGACAAAATAAAACTCGTATCGTCTGAATACAAGGTGGCCCTATGCGGCCCTTTCACATAGTTTGCCAAGTCTTCAATGTATAATAGAAAAAATGTGGGTGAAAAATGCTCCCTTGAGGAACCTATTCCATAATCATATAATTTGTTCATCAAAGTGTTGTGGGAGACACAGGCCTTCCAAGAGCAAGAAATGATAATTGATTTATCTTGTGACTGCACATTAAAGAAGAATGAGAGGACCTCAGATAAAGTGCATGTGAGATTAAGATTGCTTTTCTGGCTAACTCTCTCACATGCGCTTATAACTCTACCAATGGGGTAGATTTGATGATGTTTGAAAGATCGATAGAGTGTATTAATGTATGGAGCAGAAATCTGGGGCTGGAAAGAACAGGAAGAGGTTGAGAGAGTGCAAGAGAATTACCCGAGATGGGTCTTAGGGGTAGACAGAGAAACTCCAGGATACATAGAGAGGAATACATACCATGAGAGAGGAATGTAAGAGGGACAAACTGGGAGTGAAAGTGGGGAACAAAGCACCTGAGTTTGAAGACAGAATGAATGGAAGGGAAGACTGTAGGTTATTGACTGAATACTGGAAATTAAAAAAATGATATAGAAATGAATGGAAGAGAGAAATATTATTGAAGAAATCGATACGAGAGTAAGAAAATAGAGGGGCTAGGAGCAGAAGGCAAATGGATGAATGGGGAGACGAGCAAAAGAGACAAGGACGTAGACATGCAGTAAAGAAGAGAAAGAACAATCCAGATACAATATGAAGAACTCAACAATATTATAGAGCTCCGGAAAAGTTGCATATATTTATATATTCAGGCTGTGTTCCGACTTTTTCTGTTATTTTATTTTAATATCTGGTTTTTGTGTGGAGTTTTTGATCATTTTAGTCTGTTGCATGATCTGATGCATGATCTCCAGCACATTTTATACATTTCGGTTTCCTAAAACAGTATTTTCTTGTGTGCCCATATTGTTGGCAATTGCCACATTGTGGAATTTCCCATTTAGGTCTTGGTGGTTCGAAGATGACTCTGCAGTGCAATAGGCTTTTGATATCATAGATATGTTTGTTGTTGCTATTAGGTTCTACTTCTATGAAGTATATTGGTAACGGTTTTTTGGTACTTCTTTGTTTGACACTCCAAACATTAATGACTTTATGTCCGTGTATTTCTAATTCATCTTTTATTTCTTCTATATCAGTGGAGGGGTGAAGATTTTTAAGGACTACTTTGAAACAGCGATCTTGTTTGGGCCTGTAGGTATAAAATTCCGTATTTTTTTCTTGAAGTTTTTTAACTATTTTTGTATATAGTTCGGTAGATTTGGGTTGTATTCTAACTTGTTCATTACGGAGAACTTTCACGTCATAGTTATCTGCAGCTACCTCATCAAGCATCTTTAATAATGGTTGGATATTACTCACTCGGTCTACATATACGGGTGGTGCTTTAGCAGGTTTTTCAATGATCTCATTGGTCTCATTGATTTGAGTGTCTTGTTTATCATCTCCTAGCTCGGAAAATCTGTTGGAGGTTGGTATAGGTTGGCTCAGCCAGTATGTATTAAGTTTCTTTTGTTTAATTAAATTAATAATTAAATTTACAAGAAAAAAATTCACCGAGTGAATATATTGTATTAGTGAGTAGTATCTCCTTCAACAACTTGTGCAATTTCTTGTACAATTTTTTATTTGTCAGGTTTGTTGGAATATGATTGAAGATCTGATTTTTTTTGTTTTTGACTCCATGACTGCACAGGGTTAAGTTTCTCCTCTTGGTATCCAAAAGATACCTCTGGTATTATAGTTATATTTGTTTTAATTTTTTTGGAACTTACTTCGGTGCTTGTGGATGTACAATATGCTTTTGAGTACATAAAGGATTACGACTGTCAGAATTCCCAGCATTTTAATATGGGGGCTGCATGACTGTAACTTTTATTGATTGCATGTTTCTGATAATTCTTTTTCGTGCAATTAGTATTGCTTCTAGTTGTGACAAAGCTCCCCATAATAGAATGCCATAAGCCAGTAATGATTGTACCTCGGCATCATCAGTGTTTAAAAGCCTTTTCAATTATCTTGATTGATAGGCTTTTTTAGAGTTGCACATAATTTCTGCGTTGTTGATACCCAATGAAGGTGCTTCTCCAGATAAATACCCAGGAGTTTTGCCCGCTTTGTTCTCCTTATTTGGTGATTTTGTATTTCAAGGTCTAGGTTTGAAATATTTGAACTTCTTACAGTTTTAAATATTATGTACTCTGTTTTATCCGTGTTGAGGTGCAGAATATTCACAGAAAACGATTTATCCAGAGATTTTAACAGTAACTTGGTCTGTTCAGTGTTCTCTTCCAAATTATTCCGCCACAAAATAAAACTTGTATCGTCGAATACAAGGTGCAATGCGGCCCTTTCAGATAGTTTGCCAAGTCTGCAATGTATAATAGAAAAAATGTGGGTGCTAAAATGCTACTTTGAGGAACCTATTCCATAATCAAATAATTTGTTCAAGCGTTGTGGGAGACACAGGCCTTCTGGGAGCAAAAAATGATAATTGATTTATCTTGTGACTACACATTATAGCAGAATGAGAGGACCTCGGATAAAGTGCATGTGAGATTGAGATTGCTTTTCTGGCTAACTCTCTCACATGCGCTTATAACTTTATCAATGGGGTAGTCACTCTATCAAATCTAACTCTATCAAATGGGGTATTTGATGATGTTTGAAAGATTGATAAGAGTGTATTAATGTATGGAGCAGAAATCTGGGGCTGGAAAGAACAGGAAGAGGTTGAGAGAGTGCAAGAGAAATACCCAAGATGGGTCTTAGGAGTAGACAGAGAAACTCCAGGATACATAGTGAGAGAGGAATGTAAGAGGGGCAAACTGAGAGTGAAAGTGGGGAACAAAGCAACTAAGTTTGAAAATAGAATGAATGGAAGGGAAGACTGCAGGTTATTGACTGAATGCTGGAAATAGAAAAAAATGATATAGAAATGAATGGAAGAGAGAAATATTATTGAAGAAATGGAACCGAGAGTAAGGAGATAGAGAGGCTAGGAGCGGAAGGCAAATAGATGAATGGGGAGACGAGCAAAAGCGACAAGGACGTAGACATGCAGGAAAGAAGAGAATGAACAAGGGAATCCAGATACAATATGAAGTACTGTACAATATGAAGAATTCAACAATATTATAGAAATCCGGAAAAGTTGCATATATTTATATATTCAGGCTGTGTTCCGACTTTTTCTGTTATTTTATTTTAATATCTGGTTTTTGTGTGAAGTTTTTGATCGTTAGTCTGTTTGAAAAGTTTTAATAACATCCACTTTGGGACAGCTTTACTAATTAAATCAAGGAAGGGACACGGAAATCTTCTGTTACTCTTTAGCACACAGCGCTCAAGATGCATTGTGTGAGCCTTTCGCTACGTCAAAGCAAGTAACGAGAAAGGTCAAGACCTAATATGTCAGGGGCTGAAGGCCATAGGTTTATGTACTAGTAAAGTAACATAAGATAGTTATAATTTGTGTAACCTCACGTCTTAGGTAAAACGAGAAACCTTACCTTTGTTGGCGAGTTCTTCAGCAGTTCCTCGTCTCCGGACCAATTGTAGTATCGTGTACAAACCTAAGGAGTGAGGTTACACAAATTATAACTATCTTATGTTACTTTACTAGTACATAAACCTATGGCCTTCAGCCCCTGACATATTAGGTCTTGACCTTTCTCATTACTTGCTTTGACGTAACGAAAGGCTCACACAATGCATCTTGAGCACTGTGTGCTAAAGAGTAACAGAAGCTTTCCGTGTCCCTCCCTTGATTTAATTAGTAAAGCTGTCCCAAAGTGGATGTTATTAAATCTTTTCAATTCTGAGTAGGCATTGTCTATGTGACTGTTATAAATAGTTGTCAGTTAGAACGTTAGTCTGTTTGTTTATATTTACAATTTGGTGCAAAAATGATACAAAACTATACCAAAATCAAAGAGAACTTTCAAAAAAGGAAGAGGGTTTTACTCCCCTTTAAAATAAATAATTTATATTAAACGAAATTGTTTTCTTGATAGTTTTTAAAATTTAGGGAAAATTATATAGAATAGACAGAAGAAGACAATGTAAATTATCTATTCCACTTTTTACCTAACTCACTATTTGCTTCCGATGGTGTCGGCTGGAAATCTATTTCAAACTCCTGCCTCGGACTAGACTGGATGGGTTTCGGGATACTAGGCCTAGACCCGACACTGCTGCTTAGGCTTCTATGTTGATGTTTGACTACTTGCCAATCGGATGTGTAGCAACGCACACAGGCTTGCACATGAGGTGGCAAATGTTCACTACAGAAAAATTTACTAGATTAATTACAAAAATTTTCTGAAAAATATGTTGAATTGTGTATACTTCCTTAGATTAAATAATGTTATTTATGGTTATGAGAAAACAAAACAGTAGAGGAAGATCTTTTGGTACTTACGTATTAACGCCACCACCCCTACATTTTTAAATGCTGGCAATCTACACCTAAAAGTTTTATGATAAATCATAAAATAAAACATTTTATTGAAAATTAAAACATTAATTTGAATTATTTGAATTTGAAAAACATTATTGAAAATTAACAAAATACTTTATTTTTTAACCCCAGGTAGATTAGGTTGCCCGCCGCGAAGCAGACAGATAAATCAAAACAACATAAGTGGGTAGTGCGAACTGTCGACCCAATATATAGCAGTGGTGGTGTTAATACATAAGTACTGAATTTTTATATGGAAAAAAGCAACATAGAGATTAGATCACTTACATGTTTTCCTCAGGCACGATAGGTTTTAAAGTACGTATTGGTCGTTCGATTACATCTACACTAACATCTCCCAGGGGAATATCTAAAATATTTCTTAATGGATCGCGATCAACCAACAACTGATATTGCGATAAAAAATCTTCGTAATCTATGGGATCTACTAAGTCACTGGCCCAACTCTGCAATTTCAATCAATAAATCAATAAAGGTTTCACTATTTATATAAACAACTTACTGATGTGGATGAAGGCGATATAAGGCCACATTTAATTGCATGGCATGCTACGTTTCTGCGAACGTCCGCGGCATGTGTTCTGAAACATTGAAGAATTTCGTGGATTCATTTAATTCTGTTTGAATTTTCATTCAACTTACTTTGAGAGTTTTTGAGTGAACGCTCTTTGTGTGGACGCCATTTTTCCAATGTGATTGCTGCATAACCTTATTCAGAATGTCAATAAATCGAAGTGTCAAAACATACTTGAAGTTTAGTGAATCATAATATTATGCAGGGGTGGATTCCCAAAGATTTGTTTTATCCATGTAAATTTTATTTTTCTTGGATTTTGTTCTGACTCATTTAGGATATACTGATAATGTGGGAATTTACCGAGATTCCAATACAGATATGATATAAAAGATAAATAAAGATATTATTCTTTTATTACATTCATCGAATATCTGATGAGTTTAGCATTGTTCTGCGCATACCCCCCTTTATTTCGAGTGCGCAGTGCTTAGTTCTTCGTATTTGAAAAACAGACACATATTTCTTAACTCTTGCCCCTCATACCTCGGCGCAGTACAGCTGCATTATCTCGCCGGACAGAGTAGAAATGGATTTATGCAAATTACTTCAGACCCAGATCTTGGGGGGGGGGGGGGTGAATTGGTGCACCTGACGGCATTTTCAAGGGGCGTGAATATCATGATAAAATGTGTTTGAAAAAAAAATTAGTAAAACAAAGCGCCTAGCATCCAGCGCACGTTCTATCGATTATTCATTTGATTTTAAAACACACCCTAAGCTGATTTATGAACGTATCCTAAGTCGATTTTTGAACGCGTGCATAGTGTGATGTCTTAACCAGGGGAATCCCCGTCGCATCTAGAACTAGAGGCTACACCAGTTAGCACGAGCGAATTCTAGAAAAACTATGTAATTTTTAAGGAGATAGCCATCCTTCGTATGTGGGATTATTATTATTAGATTGTATATTAATCGGTCAAATATTTTAGAGAAAATAGATACTAAAGATAGATAGGTCTATAGTTATCCAGCATTAATAAAAACATTATTGTTTGTTAATTTTATTAGATTGAATAAAATATTGTTATCTATAGTTATATAAATTAAGCAATTACTAGCGTGTGCACCAACTCAACAGTGGTCTCTGACTGTCGGAGAAAGCTGAATGAGCTCGCAGCACACACAAACGTGAGACTCATGTGGGTACCAAGCCACAGCGGGATCCCAGGTAACGCAAAAGCGGATGAGCTTGCAAAGAAAGGCACAAGCCTGCACTCAACCGAAGTATTACAGGATATTGGTATTCCATTTGCTTCGTGCAAGGAGACCATAGCCGAAATAACCTCGAACCTAGCGGAGCGAAGGTGGAGGGATGAAGACACCTGCGAGGTAACCAGGCAAATATGGCCTCAACGAAACAGGAAAAGAAGCACCAACATCGTCTCTCTAAAAAGAAACGATATCAGACTGGCAGTGGGAGTCATCACGGGACACTGTCCCATTGGCAAGCACGCTGAGAGACTGGGCATAGCGAAGCGGGACTACTGCAGAGGCTGCCTGGACGAGGAGGAAGAGGAGAGTGTTCAGCATTACATATGCCAATGCCCCTCTCTGACCGCAACACGATTGCTCTTCTTAGGCCGACCTTTCTTGGATGATCTCTCTGACCTCGCATCACTAGATGCGCAGACTCATGAGGTTCATCCACGGCTCGAAATGGTTTTACAAAATCCCCTGAGGAGGGTTGTACTCCAAGTACCGTGGTAACACAACGGGCCCATCTGAGGCCTATGTGAGCATTAGCTGCCACTTAAAGCTAACCTAACCTAACCTATAGTTTTTAAAACTAAAACCTTAATACCCATTATCTCAAATTTCGATTTAAATTGTGCAAGTTTGAATTTTCCTAAAATCTAACAATTTCACTTAATTTATTTGATTATTATTTTTACAAAAATACACTATATTTTTAACCGCCGACCCAAAAGAGGGGTGTTATAAGTTTGACGTGTCTATGTGTCAGTCTGTCTGCCTGTCCGTATATGTGGCTGTTTGTGGAATCGTAACTCCTAAACGAATACACCGATTTTGATGGGGTTTTTTGTTTGAAAGTTGACGTGATCGAGGAGGTTCTTAGCTATATATTATATAGAGATCCCTTATACATATATATATATATATATATATATATATATATAAAGAGAGAGAGAGAGAGAGAGAGAGAGATCCCTTAAGATCTGTTCATGCGTTTGATGACCACCATGAACTGTATATATAATCGGTTTATAGCGCCAGTTTTGTGGCGTGGCTGATGGTAGATCTTATGGCTGCTGTACACTATATGGCTCATTGTGGGCCATCATGATGGTCACCATTATCATGGCCCATTATATGATGGCCTGAAAATGGACGCATCCACACAGTGGTCCTTCTAGATTGACCATTCTAGATGTGCATGTATAGTGGGCCAAATAAAGTTAATATTCAAATTTAATAAAGTTGATAAACTAAATATTTCGTTATGATTAAATAATAAAAATTAATAAAATCAGTGTTATCATGACAACAAGCAGCAGGCACTGATAGGCGTGAGATAAAGGAAATAATGATGGCCCATGGTGTAGACACCACCTGCAAACCATCAAAACCGTAATAGAGAAATGTGTCGAATACAACAAGCCACTCGTCCTTGCCTTCGTGGACTACGAGAAGGCATTTGACTCTATCAACCACAATGAGATGTTTAAGGCACTGGCGAATTGCCGAATAGACCATAGGTACTCGGAGACTCTACAGCACATATACAAAAATGCTACCGCATGCGTTAAACTACACGAAAAAACGGACAGATTCAGAATACAACGCGGCGTCCGACAAGGTGACACCATCTCGCCTAAACTATTTACAAACCTCATGGAGTACATGTTCAAGACCATAGAACTAGAAGATATGGGCATAAACATCAATGGCGAAAACCTCAACCATCTACGGTTCGCAGACGACATTGTGCTAATTTCGGATAGCCTAGATAAGACTGAAAAACTGCTTAAGAAGCTGGCAGAACAATCACGAAAAGTCGGCCTTAAAATAAACATCTCGAAAACGGAATTTATGACCAACCTAGTACCTTCCCGAAACTTTATAATGGAAGGGATTGAGATCCGGCAAGTCACCTCTTACAAGTATCTAGGCCACGAGATTAAAATCGGCAGAGACAACTAGACACATGAGATTGGAAGGAGGCTAAGACTAACGTGGGCAGCCTAGGAAAACTAAAACACATTTTCAAATCCGACATCCCCAACTGCCTAAAACGTAAGGTGTTTGACCAGTGCATCCTACCAGTCTTAACCTACGGAGCGGAGACTCTAACACTCACACAAAAGTCCGTCCAAAAGATCAGAGTGACGCAACGAGCCATGGAACGTTCCATGATCGGAATTACATTGCGAGATAAAGTGCGGAATGAAGTACTAAGACAGCGATCTGGGGTTAGCGATGCAATTGAAGTAATAACCAAACTAAAATGGAACTGGTCCGGGCATGTCGCAAGGATGCCAAACAACAGATGGACCAAAAAGATCCTGGAATGGCGACCTAGACAGGAGGCATACAGAAGTAGAGGACGCCCACCCACCCGATGAACAGACGATGTGAAACGCATCGGCACCAACTGGATGCAAGAAGCACAAGATACAAGTAGATGGAAGATGTTAAGAGAGGCCTTTGTCCAGCAGTGGACGAGACAGGCTGAATAAAGAAGAAGAAGAAGAAGATGGTGTAGACATGCCACTTTAGCCACTGCGCATGCTGGCCTCCTTTGATGTGTGTAGTCGGACCAAGTGGCGGATTTCTTACAGTTGGGGCCCCGGGCGCAGAAGAAATATACCCCCCTACATCTGTTCAAAGACTGCGGAGCATTACTCCGCAAGAGACAGATGTACCTTGGGGCTCACTGCTTGAACACAGAGGAGCTGCAGGCCTTGAATCCCACCCAGATCCTGAGATTCCTAAAGGAATCAGGATTAGAGGAGGCGCTCTAAATGGGTAAGTACACCAACACTTGGAGGAGGAGGGTGGGGTACAATAGATCTATAAAGGTTGCAGTACAAGTCGTCACCACCATATCAAATATCTACAATCTACAAGGGTTGGTTGTTCGGTTTTATAGTCGGAGCTCCTCGTGCTGGCTTCGTGAGGTTGGTTTTAGTCAGGGGTGGGCTGACAAATTTAGAACAACCGGCTCGCTATTATTTCGAAGAAAAAAAAACGGTAAATGAGTACATTGTCTTCATTTATTTTTGTAAATTATAATTCAGTTTCTGAACTGCTAATAGAAATTGTGCTTGCTATTTTATAGCCCTTAAAATTGAATTAGATAACTGAACTTTCTTCAGTTGTATGTTTGCGTCTATAAAGTCACGAAAATCATTAACATCTACTTGAAACTTTAAAATTTCACATAATTTTCTAACCATTTCTTCACCTTCTAGCCATGGAAACATAATTTTATCTAATGACCAGTTAGAAGCATATACAATCTCGAAGAGCTGCACAAATTTTTCAAGTGTCATTGTACTCATTCTTATCATCATTATCCACACTATTATGCGACACGATTATATTTGGACACATTTCAGTTAATTTTGTGGCTACTCCAGATTTTCTTCCTAATATTGTCGATACGCCATCTGAACAGAATTCTATGAGATTTCTTTGAAAATAATTTTTATCAAATCCATTTTACGTACGCACATGATGTGTGTAGTGTGTTGCGCACATATGTTTGCGAGTGTGTGGCACATCGGCGCGATGTGCATATTTTGCATAAACACACTATCAAAGTGGTTTATTGTTTGGTTTTAGGGGTAATTTAACAAGCGGCTCGCCGACTATCAAATATTTTAATAACCGGCTCGCGCGAGCCGGACCGAGCCGGTTCCAGCCCACCCCTGGTTTTAGTGGAGGGGTCGCGTAGGCAGGGTAGCGACGGTGGCGCTGCCCAAGCGGGCGCCCTCGAAGGTATTTTGTTCAGCTACAGTCAGAGATAATGTCTCTGATAATGTCTAACGTTATCTCTGCTACAGTCTCCCCCTCAAAACCATAAGTCGACTCGACGTCCAGGTTTGGTTGTTATTGGGTTCTTCCTCGTTTCCTTAGAGGATTAACCGGAGTGGTTATATCTTTGTCGGGATTTTCCTGGCAGGGGGCTCAAGGCTGATGTGTGGTAAACACCTAGTACCGAGGTGGAGCTTGCGGGGTTAGCAACTTCGTAGCTGCAGGGCCCTTTGTTGGCGAGAATGAAGTAAGGGCCGTCTCGTTTGGGCGTAAACTTGCTAGAGTACCCTTTTTTAGGTTGGATGAGGGCGTACGTGGGCGTACTTTATCTCCCGGTCGGTACTGTTGGCCGGTCGTCGTCTTGTGTCTGCATATTTTTTCATTTGATGTTGCTGTTGTTCGTGGATACCACGTACCTGGTTCAAGGTTTCCATTATTTGCAACCGGTGTGGAGTGACTTCTGGGACAAATGTTTCGTTCATCAGGTTCCTTCCCCTGGAGTAGGGCTGCTCCGAGGGCGTAATTACTGGCATCGCTACGCAGTGTGTAACCTTCTGTGGAGATACGCGATAGGGGGGACTAGCGATTGGTGAATTGCATCCCGTGTCGATGTGGTGTTATATATATATATATTGTTCATTAGATGACCATCAGCTCTTTTACTCTGCAACCAATTTGATACAAATGTTTGTCTAGTTCCGTATATCCAAACTTGTGTTTGAAAGCTGACGTGATCGAGAAGGTTGTTAGGATACTTACGTATTAACGCCACCGTAACGAGAGGTAGAGCTATCGCGCGATATGTGGTCTGAATTTATCTGCTCTAATATAACCTAATCTAACCCTTATCCAATATTTTTTCTTATTTCAGATCGAGAGGTTGCGCCACCGCGAGATATGTGGTCTGGTTTTATTTGCTCCGTTATAACCTAATCTAACCATCCATTTTGTTCAAATCTGTAGCTGCGGTGGCGTTAGTACGTAAGTGCCATTCTTAGCTACAGTTCATGAAGATCTGTTCAGGGAATTTGATAATCATCAGCTTATTTCCTACTTGACAAATCGTAATCTTTTTTTGTAAACAATCCCTACCAATCACATATTTTGCACGTAAGTTCGAATAATAAAATAAAATTTAAAAAAATTAAGTAACCCCCGACACAAAAAAAACTCTAAAAAGTAAAGAATCAAAATTTCTCTCTGGCCCTTTTAACTTCATTAGAAGTACCTATTAATATTTGGATGATGATAGTCGCCAACTTAATGAACTGATGTGCAAGGAAGTAGCAAATCCCAAAAATGTGGAGGAAAGCCCGCGCTGTTGAAACCGGAAAAGGATCCTGCAGAACCTAAAAGCTTTCGACCTGTATCATTACTATGTCATTTCTTCAAGGTCTTCGAAAGATTGATACTGAATCGCATATCTGGTAAAGTAGACGAAAGCATAATACCAGAGCAAGCAGGGTTTAGACCGGGAAAGTCTTGCTGCGCCCGAGTTCTAAACTTAACACAACATATGGAAGATGGCTTCGAGCGCAAGAAAATTACCGGTGTAGCCTTTATAGACCTGACAGCGGCATATGATACCGTAAACCACCAAAAAGCAGTGGAGAAATTGTATCATCTTACCAAGGACTATTGCCTAGATGGACTGGTGAAAACTCTGTTGCAGAACAGGCGCTTCTATGTTACACTGCAGGAAAAAAGGAGTCGATGGAGAGACCAGAGGAACGGCCTCTACCACAGGGAAGTGTACTGGCTCCTATGCTTCACAACGTATAAAGAAATGACCAACCAACAGACACGTCGCTTTATCTATTCGGATGACACAGCCATCCCCGCACAGGGGAAAAGCTTTGAAAAAATCTAGAATAAACTAACTATAGCCTTAGAAAACATGGCACAGTACTACGTACGACATAAACCAGTTGAAGCCAAACCCCAGCAAAACCCAAGTATGTGCATTTCACCTGAGAAATAAGGACGCACGCAAGAAGCTGCAAATCACATGGAGAGAACAAGAACTCGCGACCAGAAACATGCGACATTCCTGTACGTAAAGTACCTGGACGTAACACTGGACCGCACGCTATCTTTCCAAAAACAAAGCCAGAATACAAAGGCCAAATAAGTTTGCGCTAGGAATAATATCATCCGGAAGCTCACTGGCACAACATGGGGAGCGCAGCCTTACTTGCTGCTTACGTCGGCTCTTGCTCTTTGTATCTCCGCCGCCGAGTGTGGTACAACTCGGTTCACGCAAGACATGTCGACGTGGCGTTAAAGACGTGCAGGATTATAACAGGCTGTCTGAGACCGACACCTGTCGAGAAGCTGTACCATCCATCTGGAAACGCCCCAGCACGCGTCCGCCGCAAAGTAGCATGCGAAACAGAGCGGCAGAAGCAGATCGGAGATAGGCGGCACCCTCTACACAGCCAACAACCAGAAAGGCGACGACTCAAATCAAGGAAGAGCTTTCTCCAACATACGCAACAACTGCAGACATGCTCAAAACAACGCCGCATAGAACTATGGAAAGAACAACTAAAGAAAGAACGTCTAAACCTGCGGACCGAACCCAGAGAGCAGCTGCTACAGGGAAAACTTTTACCATGCGCGACATGGAAATCAATGAACAGACTAAGGACAGAAGTGACGCGCTGCAAATCGGACAGGGTGAGATAGGGAATGGTTGTGGATGACGAGCTGTGTGAATGCGGGGTGCTTCAGAGCGACAGGCACCTTCTCAGATGTCCCAACGTGGTAGAAGCATGCACGATGGAGGACCTAATTGTGGCAAATGAAAGGGCTATAGACGCTGCCAACTATTGCCAAGAAAAGAAGGGTCTGAATGTAAACACTGGTGTCTCGGATTCGAAAATGAATGAATGAGCGTCGCCGCGTCGGGGAACTGCTAACTAAATTATATAATAAAACCAGACTAGTAATACATTGTAACATAGATTGATACATCTAAGTTCATACGTACAATTTGAAACTAGTAGGTATTTTCCGAACCGGTGAGAGAATGCAACTGTACTGCGCCGAGGTATGGGGGCAAGGGACGCGCCGAAGTACGCGCAGATTAATTTGAGTTAAGAAATATGCGTCAGTTTTTCAAATACGGACAACTAAACACCGCGCACTCAAAATAAAGTAGGGGTATGCGCAGAACAATGCGTAACTCGAGGTGCATTCTCTCGCCGGTACGAGTATATCTAGGTATAACTAATATTATTATTATTAATATATATATATTTATTTAAATATATTTTGTTGAGTTAGAAGATTTTGATTTTTTGATCAAATGAAACATTAGTGTTTGTATCTTATCTTCATAGATTATAATTTCTAGGAAATTGTTTTGTACATATCGTTAACAAAGTTAACATCATTGCGTATAGAACGTAAAATAATCTTTCTTTAACAAACTTTCTTAAAAACAACCACTTCACTGGCAAACACCTCGACTGACATTAAATTACATTAAGAAAGTTTTTTGGGTTCTACATAACCCTGTGATTTTCCCAAAAAATAACAATATCCTGATCAAATACAAAAACAATTATCAATTAATTAATGAACATCCATATACGCGTTTCGGCCTTTTGGCTTCATCAGTATGGCTTTATCATTAACAACAAGTTATAACTAGAAATAAAATGAAATACGACTTACCCAGTGTGTTTTTCGTTTTCCCAGTGGTGTATAATATTATTATACTTCTTCACATATGGTTATACTTCTTCACATAGCGGTCCCCGATGCGGTGGCGCTCATCATCAAAATATTAATAGGTACTTTTAATGAAGTTAGAAGGGCAAGAGAGAAAATTTATATTTTTACTGTTTAGAGGTTTTTTATATGGGGGTTACTTAATATTTTTAATTCTATTTTATACGATTATTTAACTCTAATTTAAAGTTCTAATTGAAATTTTAGTAAGTACAACCAATTTATAGAATTATAAGTCCATTTTTTTAAAGAATGCAGTAACTAGAAACCTGATTTACACTATGATAAATGTTCAATCTAGATACAAAATTTGGCGCTAAATTCAAATATGGTTACTTGAATATAAAATTGGTAATTTATAAATGGTTTGATTGAATATCTTAATATTATTAAATAATTTATACAACACAAACAAATAAATTGAGAAAAACGCAAAAAATCTAAAAGAAACAAACAGATCAGATGACAATTGTGAAGTGACACGGCAGCCATTGACAACTAACAGCTGCAAATGTATGTGAAAAGAAAGAGAGAAAAGAGGTTGAGATGGAGAAGTAAATATCGTCGTTGTGAACTTCTCCTCGATTTAAGCCAATCGGCGAACAAGGTCAAATAAGCCCTATCTTCCCTGCACTGCATTCTTAAAAAAATGAACATAGTAGTTTAAAAGCTACCGATCACAAGGAATACCTTGTGATCGATAGCCTTGTGTTTTATTTGAATTGCAATAATTATTTTATTGGAATTCTATGCATCAATATAATTGAAACTAAAAATAGATACCCATTTCATTATTAACTTTTAATTATTTCTCATTATGTAATCTACGCCCATGTCCACAAACAATATAGTAGTAATCTATAATCTGGTTCATTACCAAGACGCTATCTTGAAAAAGTAAATAAAGAAATGTCAAAATTGATCCTGTAACACAAATAAAATGGAATAATTGTAGCAGATATTGCAGTAGTCTTCATCAAAATGGAATCAAGAGGGGAATCTGAACTGCAACAGTTAGTGTCCAGTGATGGAGATTGTGATAACGAAGACAGCATTGTGCAGGATGATATTACAGATAATACAATTACCGAGATCAAAGTTATCTCACCAGTAAGAAGTAACAAGGTATAACAATAATAACACGAACAATTCTGGGCTGAGATTTAAACTTGATAGATCATTTCATGAGTTTTGTATTGTATTTCAAATGGTGGTTTACGATCTGGCACCCAGCCATGTATATCACATCTAAAAGACCAATAACGTTCAATAGTAATGAATAAATAATTAAATTAATCAAACTCATTCTAGTATAGACAAGACTAACCTAATGTTGTATCTGAGATAGAACAGTGTGATATTTGTTTCACTGATGAATCACCTTTCCATTTTCGTCGTAGAGTACACCCAATACTTGTTCTGAAATTACCTGTAGCTTCTTCGACTCTTTTATGTATGTTGAAAGAGTCATATGCCGTTTCCAGAGCTTCTATTTCTTTACATTCGTAGGACAGTTGTGCTGCTTTCGCACCTCACAATTTTCTGGCTTATATCTTTCTGGATACTTTTGTACGCTGGTTTGTTCTTAAGAATCCTGCGTTCTTCCATCAATTTTATTATCTTGTTCGTAATCCAGGGGTTCTTTTTGGGTTGGGCATTCCCCTTTAGGTTTTTGCAGCACATTTCCCTTATCAATGATTCCATTTTCCTGCATTGGGCTTCTATGTCTCTTTGTTCACTAGAATTTTCAGTTGGAAGATATAGATTTAGACTCAGTCCATGTCTTCATTGTAGATTCTTCACTTAATAATGTTCGGTCAATTTGGTTTTGCTGTTGTTTTTTTTCAAGATTTTCTTAAGCCGTATGTGGATTAATGCTACTACGGGGTTGTTATCAGACCCAATATCTGCGCCTGGGTATGTTTTAGCCGATTTTACGCTATTTCTGTAACATTGTTTAACTAGGATATAATCGATTTGGTTCCTTGCAATACTATATTCTGTCTCTGCTCATGACTGCCATGAATCTCCTTGCTTGTGTAATTTGAAGAAGGTGTTTTTTACAATGAGGTCATTCTCCTGGCAGAATTGAATAAGCTGATCGCTCCGTTCATTCCTAGAGCCTAACTCATAGCTTCCCACTATATTTTGACATGGTACAGTTCCAATTTTGGCGTTGAAATTTCCAAAAATTATGGTGTTATCTGCTTTTTTTTCATACACTGGTATCATATCATTTCTTGTGATAAAGCATCATCCATGTCTCTGTAAAAGCTTTCGATTTCATCATCTCTACTGTAGGTGCATAAACTAGTATTATGTTGGCATTAAGTGGTCTAGAACTGAGTTTTACTAAGATGACTCTGTCAGATATTGGTATAGAAGTGATAACTGATCTTGCTTTTGTATCTTACAATGTAGTGGTTCACATTTTTATTTACAGGAAAGTATATCTTGTATTCATCAATGTCACATTTCTCACAACCCCGCCAATATGTTTTACTCACTCCTAAGTTATCGATCTTTAACCTTACCTAGGTCTTACCTTTTTTTTTTGCAAGTGACTCCACTGAAACGGAAGGACAGAGGGACCGCCAGCGATGGCATTACTGCCTCTGCCCACCCTTCGGGTAAAAATACAACAGGATTTACATGAAAGTAAAATATGCTATACAATAGCATTTACAACAACAATTTACAACAACAATTACAACAAAAGTAATACAAAACAAAACAAAAATCTACCGCCCTTGTTCCCAACCAGGCAACTCCTTAGCCCGCATGACTGTGGCCGCGAATCGGCTTAAGGCCGCCCACACACCCCGCCCCACCACGCCAGCGAGGCCACCCGCCACGGCTTCGACCGTGACTTCCCCTTCCAGGGAAGATGCCAGGGCCTGTCGCTGCTTCTCCCAGCGCGAACACGCCACGAGAGTGTGCTCCGCGTCGTCGCGCACGCCCTCTCCACAGGATATGCACCTGTCGTCTGGGGCTTTCCCGATCCTATGGAGATACGCTCGGAAGGACCCGTGTCCGGTAAGAAGCTGGGTGAGGAAGTACGAACCCACCTCGTCCAGCCCTCGCCCAATCCACCGAATTAAATCCACCTCTCCTGCCAGCAGGCAAGTAGTTGCTCCCGAGCAGCTCTCCTTGCCTCCCCGCGGTTCCCACAAGAAGTTCTAGCTTCCCTCACCGACGCGCGCTCCATAACAAGGAGGTCCGCGGGAGGTATCCGCGATATGACCTCCACGGCGTCACTGCTAACAGTGCGATAAGCGCGGGCGACCCTGATGGCCACCGGGCGCAGTGCCCGTCGCAAACGCTCCCTGTTACGGGCGTTACCCCTCACCGCCGTTGCCAACACCGGTGCCGCGTATAGGAGTCTGCTAGTGGCCACACTGGCCATAAGCCTCCTCCTACCCTCCCCAGGGCCGGTGGCCCTCGGCATGAGACGCGCCACCTGTTGTGACGCACGTGCCGCGTTGCCGGCGGCGTGGCACAAGTGTAATCCCACTGACCCGCCTGGAAGATCACACCGAGGTCGAACGGTATCCTCTCTCCCAAAATTTCGATCTCCAGAATGCCTCTACCCGACCTTCTAGTGGAGAGCAGGGCCGCCTGTGTTTTAGAGGCGGTGAGCTGAAGGCCCGCCGTCTCCATCCACTCCCGAACGAGTTCCCCCGCGCGCGTGACCCTGAGACGCAACATATCCCAGCACCTATCTGTAAAGACAACTGCCAGGTCGTCTGCGTACACCACAATACCCACCTCTGTGGGCAGTAACCGTCTCAGCGTCCGTATAAGGCCGTCATAGGCGACATTCCACAAGAATGGTCCTAAAACCGATCCCTACGGAACCCCGGCAGACAACCCCCGCTCATGCCAGTCCTCCCCTTCGCGGTACCTGATTGTTCTGTCGCGCAGGTAATCGGCAGTAAGCCTCAGCAACGTCTCCGGTAGTTTCCACCTTGCTAGGGCCTCGAGAACGAACCACCATTGTACCGTGTTGAAGGCATTGGCGACGTCAAAGCTGACGACCACACAATGCCCCCTTGTACGGTACGGTCCGCTGTTGGCCCCCTCCGCGACGCGAAGGACAGCCCGAATGGCATCCTCCGTCCCAACTCCTTTACGGAAGCCAAACTGTTCCAGAGCGAGTCCACCCCCTTGCTCTATAACGGCTTGTAACCGCCATAGGAGCAACCTTTCCAGAACTCTTGCTCCACCGTCCAGCAAACAGATCGGTCTGTACGCACCAGGCGTCGAGGGATCCTTACCCGGCTTTGGAATAAGGGCCAGAATGGCCTTTTTCCAACACCTGGGAAACACTCCTTCTTCCAGACATCTGTTGCAGACGTCGGCAAGTCCTTCGAGGTCCTCCCCTGCTGCCAGCCGGAACAGCTCATTAGGCAGCCCATCTGGGCCGGGTGCCTTTTTCGCGGGTAGTGAGGCTACACGCCCCACGACGGCGCGTCCCACCCCCCTCGCCGTTGCGGGGAAAAGGTGCTCAACCACGGCTTCGGTCCCGCCCATCACGCACGCGTCAGGACCCTTCCCTCGATGCCCGAACCGACCGGTGACTATGCGGTACGGTCTTACCTGCCATGAACAAGCTTCTTACATTCCAGGTAGCAATATTCAAGTTGATTCGTTTCATCTTTTCATTCTTCCCTCCATCTGCTGCTTTATGCATGGTAATCAGCACTTTCGCCCCTGGAGATCCGATTGGGGGAAATTACTCTGGAATTGACTGCCATGTTGGTTTTCTATTAGGGGTGTCTTTATAGGCTTTTAAAACAGTGGTTGCCTTTTGTATCCCATGCCGTTGATCAGCTAATGCTTCATCCGCCTATTTGCTCCATGCATAATCGCGCTTAGCGCTACCCGTGGCCAAAAAGACAACTTCGTGTGCAATTATAGTGTATAAAAACAACAGGCAAAAACAAAAAAATAATTAATTTAATAAAATATACGATATTTGACAGCAAAAAAATTATAGGTTTTGCAATACATCAATTCTGTAATAAGTTACTAGCGAGATAATAATTCATAGATTGAGTTTCGTGTAGTATTTTTACAGTTCGTCACAGAACACTTGGAAACGTGTTTTGGTATTGAATCCATTATCAATTTATGCCCTTTATTAGTTTATGTAAGATAATAAAACACTTTTTTATTTAGCAAGATATATACAAATCAATGATAAATTATGACGTAACTACACATGAAGTTCTTAAAAGTGTCACCTTTGGCGCTAGTGCCGTTGCGCTCGGAGCGAATAGGTAAGAGTTCTCTTCCCAAGAACATTCAGATACCTTTACTCTTGTCAGCTCTTCCACCCTAAGCTTTTGGCTAACAAGAGGAGTGTACTTATAGCGACAAACACTCTGTCGACAGAGTCTCGTTATTTAGTAGGGTGTACCATGAGCAGGTGTGAATTGGGTTGGAGTTACTCCTCACACCCCTGGTAAATGTATACATTATCCCAAATGTATGCATGCACTTATACCGTAACAAATACAGTACATAGACATTAATGTATGTTTTATTTTTCTTCTTCTTAATCTAACGTCTTGGCAGACGTGTAGTGACAGGTCATGAATGTCGGCCTCCATCAGGCCCCCTCAATTGTGTTGATACCCTGCTTGATGGTATCACGCCATCGCGATCGGTCAGCTGTCCGCGTACATCTTATTTATTTAATATGTGGGAATACATTGCCGGCTCTCCGTTCTCGCACTGAGCCGACAGTCACTGTGCACGTACAGCAGTCTCAATGTCTGTGTGGAGAAGCTGCCTGATGGTATCTATCCAGCGGCAGGGAGACCACCCTCTTCTTCGCCCGCCGTTTGGCTTACCCTGCACGATCAATATTTCTATGTTGTCACTTCTCGTTACATGTCCGAAGAACTCGTTGTTTGCGTTTGATGTCTTTAAGAATAGAGATATTGGTACGTCGTGCAGTCCACGGTATTCTAAGCATTCTCCTCCAACACCATATTTCGAACGCATCCACTCGACGACGGTCAGCCGCACGTAGTGTCCATGTCTCCGCCGCATAGCCAAATACAGAAAAGACCAGCTTGATCTTCGTGTTACGTGTTATGTTGCTATCCCTCCATACTGGAGTAAGCTGGGACATGGCGGTTCTTCACAGTTGTATTCGCCGGCGTATTTCGGGTTCACAGCATCCCTTGTTATTAATAATGGCACCCAGCTATATAAACTGCTCGACCACATCTTCCGACCTTAAAGATATTTGGCCAGTTATCATTTGCGCGGTCAACAATCATCGCTTTCGTCTTCTGGATGTTTATTTGAAGACCACACTCCAGACTGAAGCGTTCTAATCTCTCGGATAGGGCTATGAATTCATCTGCGCTGCTCGCCAGTAGCAGTGTGTCATCGGCGAATCGGAGATTTTCTTCCCGCCTATTGTGACCCCTCCGTCCCAGTCATATAATACTTAGTGTCTGATACTTTCGCTGTACAGGTTATATAATAGTGGTGAGAGTATGCAGCCTTGCCTTACTCCTTTTCTTATTTTGCATTTAGAGGATAGATGTTTATCGACTCTGACTATAGCGGTGCTTTCTTCATATAAACCCCTAATCAGGAGGACGATATGCTCTGGCATATCGTCTATGCTACTATGCTACTCCCATTTCCTCCCATTTGTATGAGGGTTGTCATCAAAAGCCTTCACATATTCGACTACGCAGATATACATGGGCGTGTAATATTTCCTAGCCTTTTTTATCAGTTGGCGCAGGTTTAGTATCTGCTCTCTTGTGCCACGCCCTTTAACAAACCCAGCCTGCTCAGTAGCAATTTTCCAAGCAGTGAAAGCCTGTAGTCTAGAATGTATAATGTGGAGCATAACATTGCTTACATGGGGTATAAGAGCGATAAGACGGTAGTTATCGCATTTGGTTGTGACCCCTTTTTTTGTGCAGGGGGATAATAATTGAGGCTGTCCATCCGTTGGCCCATATTCCTGTTCTCCATATTATTAGACAGATCATGTAAATTACTTTTATTCCTTCATCGCTCAGTATTTTTAGAATCTCCGCAGTAATTGTGTCAATTTCAGGGAACTTATTCTTTGCAAGTCTCTTGATGGCCACGTGTACTTCCTGTAGCAGTATGCCGGATTCTTCGTCCCAATTGGTAATTTCTGGGGTTTCAATCTGTTCTTCACTGTAGAGGTTTTCACAATATTTCCTTCAGATTTCTGTAATCTCGTCTATGTCTGTTTTTAGGTTGCCGTTGGGATCGCAGATCGCCCAGATGCGAGGCTTGAATTTGCGGGTTATGTATTTTATTTTCGCGAACGCTTCTTTCGGCTGTGTGGTATTGGCACGTTGTTGAATTTCTTTGAAGATATTGTTGAGGTAGTCATTCTTGTCCTTTCTGCAGTTTGCCTGAATGAGCTTTGAAAGTTTCTTAGACTCATCTTGCTGTTCCTTGTTGGTAAGCCCGTTGGTTTTGAGTTTTCTCCTAGTTTCAACTATGTCAAGCGTGCTATCAGACATCCAATGTTGTTTCTTGACAGATCTAATTTTCGGTTGTATTGCCTCTAGCGTTGATATTATTGTGTATTTTGTGTCCATCCATATCTTGTTTGGATTTGCGTATTGTTTTGGCAGTATATTGATCTCGATGTTACGATCCAAGGCAGTCTTGAAGGAAGCTTCGTCCAATATCAGTGGTAGCTTGGATTTTGGGATTGCTCTCTTGCATGCTTGGAGTTTTATTCGGAATTTGCATACTAAAAGTTGGTGATCCAATCCGCAGTCAGCTCCCGGGAGTGTCTACCGATAAAATGGATGTTCGCCAGCGTCCTCTAATTAATATGTAGTCTACCTGATTCTTGGTCTTCTTATCTGGTGAGGTCCAGGTGAATAGACGGCGTATATGTTGTTTGTATACTGTTTTCGTGATGCAGTAGTTATTGTCAATGTAAAATTGTATCAGTCTTTCACCCCTATCGTTTCTAGTTCCTATGCCGTATTTCCCTACCACATGGCGCAGGTGATCGTCCTCGCGCGTACGTCCAACCTTGGCATATAAATCGCCCAGAATTATTACGATCTCGCGGTTTGGTATTTCATTAATCAAGGTTTCGAGGGAAGCATAGAAATTTTCCACTTCCTCATAACTTGCTTCTGTTATAGGTGCATATGCTTGGATCATGTTAACATTGCAGGGAGCTGCGTTAAATCGGACGAAGATTATGCATTTGCTTATGGCTTTGTATCCGGTGACTACGTTGTTTAGTCGGTTGGATATCATCAATGCAACACCTCCGTAACTTCGGTCTTCCAAACCGGAAAAATACACTTGGAAATCCGCAGCGCAAAAATGACCACTGCCTCGCCAGTGTGTCTCCGCAATTCCTGCAGTCTTTATATTGCAGCGTTTAAGTTCATTTTGCATTATTTGAAGCTTCCCAGTCTGCAACAGCCTTCGTTTTATTTTACTTGCATAATAATAATTGAAAACTAAATTAAGACCATGGAAACTAAAGTTTGAGACATCTTGAACTAGATATTTGAGAAAACATTATAGTATACTATTGATAATCCGGCGGTTAATCCGAGACTTTCAGTAATCCGGCGCTCTGGGAATACATGTGTCTTTTCTTTCCGTTGCTCCGCGCCGGATATAAACCTGGCGCACAGATAAAATAAAATAAAAAAACAACACCATACAATGTTTTTGGAAAAAGCTCTGGCCAACACACCCTGCTAAGTTGAGTATAGAGTTGAGTATATGTATAGAGTTTATGGATCTTATGTGTCAAAAAAACCCGTAATCCCTCAGTTAATCTCCTAAACGAGCAAACCAACCTAATCTTTCCCCAACTTTTTAATCTCACACAATCTCAGGCAGATAAGTCCTCATCTACGTGCAGAGTCCGCCCCTTCCCACAAAAACTATAGGTTAGGTTTTTTATATATATATATATATATATATATATATATATATATATATATATATATATATATATATATATATATATATATAGATAAAACTTATATATAGAATGAAATAAATAAATAATTAGAGAATTTCATTTTATCTTTAACAATATTATATATTAAAACTTTCTATTAAATTGTGACTAGAAAGCAAATCAAGGAAACGGAAACTAATCAGGAAAACAGTCATATAATTCACCTAATAGGATAAAATAATTCTTGAAAGGTTTCACTTCCCAAGAAAAATACAATTAAAATTAATCATTATAATTTTGCTCAGATAATTTTAGTATTGTACAAACCTGAAAGTACTTTCAAATTAAATACTTTCAAACTAGTTTAACGAAATTTAATCATTTGATTACATTTATTAAAATGAGCGTAATATATTATAATATATTTTTGTTAAACTCACTTAAGTCTTAATTACTTCTAGATATCTTCATCAGGTAATACTAGCCATAGTTCGGTTTCTCGCAGCCACATGAACATCAAAAAGAACACAAATACAACAAATTCTAGTATACTCTACGTCAATGAGAAGAAACCCAACAAGGAGACTACAACGAAGAGCAGCACAGTGAAACGAAACCGTAACCTCCACAAAGGTATTTATTAACACGAATCTCTTCTATTAGCACCTTATTATTTGCTTTTATTATTAAGCTAAACATTGCATTAATTTCTCACCTACTCTAAAAGGAAACTGGTAAGACATATAATAGAAAATATTTATTTTGAATCTACGAAATAAAGACAGATAATAATTACTTGATGTTTATTACAGTTGTAAACTAATTTGATTCAAGTAGTTACTTTCCTAAAAAAGTAATTGCATTTTTTTGACTATATTACTATCATAATACACTGTATATTACTATCGTAATACAAAACAATAGACCTTTTCATAGAAATTTTTTTGTGCACATTTCCGCCATGTTATACGTCAAAAATTGCCCGAACTTTATTACGTATAACCTTATTATTTGCCCGAAACTTGCATATTCCCGTCTTTCAAACTTGGCGGATGCGCATGCGCTTAACTAACCTTAAAAAGGTCTATTAGCGGGTCACTAATTTGGTCCTCCATAAAATTCAAACAGGAAATTGCATGCAAATAAAATTTAGAACATCTGAAAGACGTTCTATTTAATTATAAATTAATATTCTTTTTTAATTTTTCTTATAAATTAATATAATTTAATATTCTATTCAATTGTTTTAATTGGCACATATCGAAGTGTCAGCATCGCATACTTAAATAATTACTCTAATAATTACCAAGAACTACCAAAACTAAAGTGAAATGATGTGTCCCAAATTTGATTCAAAGAGCTAGGAAGACCTTGTTCAGATCAATAAACAGACCAAAATGTTTGCAACTGACAATTTGACTGAAGTAAGTGAAAATGAGACATCTCAACGAAGTGGAAGTTGTTCATGCTATAACAGTAATTGAAAATGGCGAACAAGTTTCAAGAAACTTCAACGTAAGCCTGTCTGTTATTCAGCGATTCTGGAACTTGGATACAGGTCAATATACCAGGCGCGGTGGTCAAGGTTGCAAAAGAAAAACAATTGGAAATCAAGACCGATTTTTACTGATTTCGAGTCTTCGCAAAAGAGTTTCTACGGCAAAAGACCTTTCTTTCCCTCAGGACGAGGGATGGGGTCACTGCTTCAGACCAGACAATTAGGGATAGGTTGGGGGAATCAAATTTGAAGGCAAGACAACCCGTCCGAAAACCCTCTTTGACACGACACTACAGGATAGCAAGGATGAATTTTGCCCGTAAACATGTCGCATGGCAACTTCGACAATGGAAGTCTGTGCTCTTCACGGATGAATCAAAGTTCCGTAATACTCGTTGCGATGGCCGAGTACGTGTTTACGGGCGTCTGTAAACACGTAGGAGACTGCTACGCAGCTGCTACTCTCCAGGAAGTGGAAAGTTTTGGAGGTGCTTCAGTAATGGTTCAGCGTGGGATTAGTATCGACAGTAGAACCGACCTTCTTTTCTAGGAAATCTTAACGCTAATCTCTATATTGACATTGTGAACATGTTGTCCCTGTGTCATATGGAATACCTAGGTTAAATTTTTTTGTTCATTCCTTTCAGAGTCCGAGGCACCATTTTGTGTTTACATTCAGACCCTTCGTATGTTGGAAAAAGCTCTTCCTTGATTTGAGTCGTCGCCTTTCTTGTTGTTGGTCGTGTAGAGGGTGCCGTCTATCTCCGATCTGCTTCTGCCGCTCTGTTTCGGATGCTACTTTGCGTCTGACGTGTGTTGGGGCAATTCCAGATAGATGGTACAGCTTCTCGACAGGTGTAGGTCTCAGGCAGCCTGTTATAATTCTCCTCGTCTCGTTTAAGGCGACGTCGACACGTCTTTTTTTCGCAGGAAGGGAAATCCTTTTATAGGCACCCTCTAACTGGGTAGTGTAGGACTCCATTCTCATCTAGAGATAGTATACCCACTAAATCCACTCCCCCCTAATTTCCCGCCCTATATAACTCGGCACTGCAATCATGCATCACTTCTAGTTGTGGCCAATTTCAAACTTCCTGCCCTATACATCTCGGCACTGCAATCATGCATCACTTCAAGTTGTGGGCTCCTGTTTTACATATTTACTCCGTTTATTTCCTTCTGCAATTCCCTCTCGTCTTTCTCCTTCTGTTGCATTATCTCTTTGATGATGCTGCCGACGTCATTCCACCTGTCCCCGCTTTCCAGCATCAACTCGGTTAGCGCCCAGTGCCCCGCCCCTTAACACTTTAAGCTTCGCCCTCTGTGCTGCCCACTTTTCGCAGGTGAACAACATATGCTCGGCCGTCTCCGGTTCCATGTTGCAGTACAGGCAGTTCTCCGCGGTCGTCTTGTCTATTCTTTTCCGGTAGCTCTGGAAGCAGCCATGGCCCGTCAGCACCATTGTGAGGTGGTAACTCAGCTGCCCATGATTCCTTTCCAGCCAGGGCTTAACGTCTGGTATCAGCCTGTCGGTTCATTTAGTCCTTTCCTTTTCCCACGACTCTTGCCACTTTTGTATAGTCATCCGCCTTTCTTCTTCTTTCACCACCCTTGCTTCATTCGCCCCCTTGCCGTGCGTGCGCTCCGCAATTCTGGCTCTCTCTTCTGCCAGAAGCTACATTGGGATCAGCCTTGCCAGTAACCTCACCGCATCAGTCCCGACCGTTCTATAGGCGCAGACTGCCCTTATGGCGATCTCCCTTTGAGCCCTGGAGCCCTTTTGTTGATAGCGGGACAAGTTTCTCCGAGACAAAAATGTTAACCAGGTTATAGCCTCTGGACCTTGGTGCAACTGACCCACACCGGAGCCCCAGCCTGCACTCTTCTCTTATATTCTGACGCCCCTCCGGTTCTCGGGAGTAGCTATTCGTCGAAAACTATTCCCAGGTATTTTACATACTTCTGCGGGCGTATCGTTCTTCCTCCCAGCACGAATTCCACCATTTAAAGTGTTCCACTGTTAATTGTAAGGAAGAAATGTGGCCCATTTCTTCTTTCCAATTAACACCACTGCCTCGGTTGTGTCCGGTACTATTTCCAGGTGCTTTGCGCTCATCCAGTCTTGGATCGTGTCTAGTGCCGCGTTGGTTTTTTTCTTCTAACTCCTCCTCTCGCTTTGCTTTGACCACTAGGGCCAGATCCTCTGCATAGACGACGGTTTCCGCACCGTCCGGTAAGGCCACATTCAAGACTCCGTCGTACAGAAGGTTCCACAAAAGCGGTCCCAAAACGGACCCTAGGGGGACCCCGGCCGTTACTTCTATATCGTCCTGCCCCTCCACCGACAACCGCCTGTCGCAGAAATAACTCATTGTCAGGCCAATTAGGTATTCGGGCATCTTCCTGCGTTCCAACTCCTTGACTATAATCCTCCACGGTGCCGAATTAAATGCATTCTTCACGTCTATTGTCACGAGAGCGACAAGCTTCCTGGTTTTTCTAGATCTTCTTCTTTCTTCCTCCTCCAGAATGTGACGTCGACATGTCTTGCGTGAACCGAGTTGTACCACACTGGTGCCGCGTACTCGGCAGCGGAGAAACAGAGAGCAAGGGCCGACGCACGCAGCACGTCAGGCTGCGCTCCCCATGTTGTGCCAGTGAGCTTCCGAATGATATTATTCCTAGCACAAACTTTGGCCTTTGTATTCTGGCAGTGTTTTTGAAAAGATAGTGTACGGTCCAGTGTTACGCACAGGTACTTTGGAATGTCGCATGTCTGGAGTTCTTGTTTTCTCCATGTGATTTGCAGCTTCTTGCGTGCGTCCTTATTTCTCAGGTGAAATGCACCTACCTGGGTTTTGCTGGGGTTCGGCTGCAACTGGTTTCTGTCGTAGTACTGTGTCATGCTTTCTAAGGCTGTAGTTAGTTTATTCTCAACTTCTTCGAAGCTTTTCCTCTGTGCGTCGATGGCTGTGTCACCCGCATAGATAAAGCGACGTGTCTGTTGGTCAGTCATTTGTGTATACATTGAAAAGCATAGGAGCCAGTATACTTCCCTGTGGTAGGACATTCCTCTGGTCTCTCAATCGACTCCTTTTTCCTTGCAGTGAAACATAGAAGCGCCTGTTCTGCAACAGATTTTTCACTAGTCCTGCTTGGCCATACTCCTTGGTAAGATGATACAATTTCTACACTGTTTTTTTGTGGTTTATGGTATCATATGCTGCTGTCAGGCCTATAAAGGCTACACCAGTAATTTGCTTGTGCTCGAAGCCATCTTCAATATGTTGTGTTAAATTTAGAACTTGGGCGTAGCAAGACCTTCCCGGTCTAAACCCGGCTTGCTCTGATATTATGCTTTCATCTACTTTACCAGATATGCGATTCAGTATCAATCTTTTGAAGACCTTGAAGAGATGACATAGTAATGATACAGGTCGAAAGCTTTTAGGTTCTGCAGCATCCTTTCCAACAGCATGAGTTCTCCAGCCTTGCTCTACATTTTTGGGATTTGCAACTTCCTTGCACTGCAGTTCATTAAGTTGGTGATTCTTGCAGTGGTTGCAGTTCCAAAATATTTTATTTGTTCTGTTCTTAGATCATCTAGTCCTCCAGCCTTGTTATTTTTTAACCTATTAATGGCGGTTTTTAATTCACTGCTTGTGAATGGCTCAGCTAGACAGTCGGTTTCGTTTTCGTAGTTTTGGGGAATCTTCTTTGGGTCTTTCCGTTCATTAGCAGTTGGTGTACGATCTGGTCTGAAGTGACCAATATCAGGTTCGGAGTAGCACTTGTGGGGTCGTTGCTAAGATTTTTTTTTTATGTTTCCGGACACGTCGGCTGCTTCATATTCAGATCTTCCTTCATCGTTCGCCATTTATTGGAGTTTGGTCTAGAGATTGCTTGCATCAGATATTCGCCCGTATTTATGGTATCCTCAGAGAAGGGGTCGTCCTCATATAGGGTTCGGTACCTCTTCAACAGGTCTGCAGATTCTGGAGTAAAACCTGGGTGTATTCGGTTCTGCATCCCCTTGGGATGTGTTTTCTTGATAGTCTCTTGACGATGCTATGAAAGCATCATACTTTTCGGGCTTTGCTTCCAGGGAGGTGATCTCGTGGTTCAGGTCAGATGCAAGCTCATTCCATCTTGCCTTCCTGAAATTAAATCGCTTTTTGAAGGGCGGTGCTGTGTTTTTGGGAGTGGATATTCTACATGTTTTGTTGATATGGGAACAAGTTTGTCCAAGTAAAAAATATTATCTGGGTTATAGCCTCTTCTCCAGCGATCACTATTGAAAGACGGAGGCAGCTGGGTTCGTGTATCAGGTGCAAGTTCGTGTGCTCTGCCTAGTTCTCCAGTTCTTCCATTTTCATCGGTCTGGCTATATACCCATATTGTGCTGTGGCAGTTGAAATCGCCCAGCACGATCCTCCCGTCTTGCGACCAGAAGTTGGGTGCCTCTTGAAATTCGAAAGCTGCATTGGGCGGTTTGTATATTGACGTGACTGTGAGGGTCTTTACCTCCACTGTAAGAATTTCAATGTCGTGTGACGTGAATGCCGCAGATTGAATTTTTGTTAATGCAGGATAATGCAAGACCACATACTGCGCGAATCACTTTAGACTTACTACTTCTTCTTAAGATGCCATTACTAGTCTTCTAGTGTGGGCGACCTCTCGCACATACTCGTGGAACGCATCGTCACACTAATTACGGGACCTTCAGTTTATCGCCGGTTCTGAACGGCACTATTTGAGAGGTTTTACCAGGTAGAATAACTCGTGGTAGTTTGCCATTGCTTTCCACGAGGTGCCCACAGCATAATTCCGTGAAAAATATCACGGTTTGTCCGGGGATTGAACCCGGTATCTCAGGTATAGCGAGCGGATGCATTCACCACTACACCACTGTGACCACAGAGTTCCTACAAGAACTGAAAATTGAAACAATGATGTGGCCTGCGTCGTGTCCTGATTTAAATCCTATAGAGCAGCCAACCGCTGGTCCGGCGGACCACCAGTGGTCCGCGGAGAAATTTTACTAGTCCGCGGACAATTTTTTCTATCCGCGATACAAATTTACTTATCAAGAAAAAAAGAAAAAAAAACTAAATTTTGATTTATAAAATTACGAAATACAAATATCTTAAACTAATTTTAATTCTATGTAATTTATGATTAGTATATATCTTTACATTTAAATATTATTGTAAGTAAATGATAATAAAATGTTACAATTAACTTATGTAGTAATACCTAGTAAAATTTTGTTGTTAAAAAAATATCACTGGTCCGCGATTTTTTTTTAATTTTACTGGTCCGTGGGCCAAAAAAGGTTGAGAAACGCTGCTATAGAGCATGTTTGGGATATGCTCGACAGACGTGTTCGTGGTTGCCCACATCCACCTCAGACCATCCAGCAGCTAACGGTGACTCTTATCGAAGAAAGGGACGCTGCTATACCACGACCTCCGAAGACTTTTGCGAAGCATGCCAAGACGGTGTAAAGACTTCCTACCATGACCGATTTCTATTCTTTCTTTTTGTTTTTTTTCCTCGCTGTTGGTTCCTGGTTCGTCCTGGTGTTGGTTCCTGGTTCGCCCTCATGGTGGTTCCTGGTTCGTCCTCGTGGTCTCTCTTCTTAGAATGCCGTTATTCGTGCTATGGGAGCAGATACTCGCTATTAAGATATCACTTTATGTATAAAAGTTTACATTAACAATTAATTCAAATTTGTTTTGCACTTTGGTTGTGGTAGTTGCGTTAATTATTACGGGTACTTTAAAAGTACGTGATGCTGACACTTCCATATATACCAATTAAACAATTAAATAGAGCGTCTTTCAGATGTTCTTAATTTTATTTGCATGTGTGGGGTGCATGAGTGGCTAGCTCGCAGTAAAATAGGCGTGGGGGATTTTCCCAGAGAGGTTTAATATATTTACAAGGGGTGAACACGCTGGGGTTGTCTATGTGGAATCTGCACGGCGACAGAGCTGGGTCCTGGTAGTTAGTGAAGCGGCGTCCTCCTGGGGTCGGCGATATCCGGCTGAGGCCCAGTGTCCAGGGCTGCGGGAGTCGACTGGCGAACTTTTCGTCCTCACAAGGGTGCGAAAATGGTTCCCGTCTAAGAGTCGTTAAGGCTCTGGGGCTTGCAAACCTTCTGTCCTCACACGGGTGCAGGAAGCTTCAAGAATTGAGAGTGGTCACTGATCTTTCGCTTGCCAACGTTCTGTCCGCTCAAGGGTGCAGAAGTTTCAAGGTAGATAGATAGCACTCTCTCTTCTGGTCCGCCATGTGTCCTTTTATGTCCTGCGGTTTTTTAAACGAAGGAAGGTAACGAAGGCTCAATCGTTCAGCTGTTCCGCCGTCTTTTTGTTTGTTTCATTTGTTTTTTTTTTGTTCTTCTTTGTTTTGTTTGTTTGTCTGTTTGTTGTTCCTCCATGACCGATTTATTTTCTTTCTTTCTTTTTTTTGTTTGTTTTTCCCCCTCGCTGTTGGTTCCTGGTTCGTCCTCGTGGTCTCTGCTGGTGGCGATGGGGCTGCTTTTATATTATTCTGTGAGGGTATGGCTCCCCCTCTGCTGCTGTGGAGTGCGTTGGTTGGCGCGACGGTGGCGCATACGGTAAGGGTTATACGGAGCGCTCTGGTACCACTGCAACGTACGTACCCGTTACACATGTAATTTCCCGTTTGAATTTTATGGAGGCACAAATATGTGACCCGCTAATTGTTTTGAGCAGTGTATATACTGTTTAATTCATCTATAAGGAATATAATCAAATTAATTAAATTTTAACTACTGCTGGGATTAGAACATGGATTTCTTTTGGACAGAAAACATAGTACATAGACTAGACTTTAATAATAAGAAATTCTAAAATTTGATTTAATAGTGCTGCACGGATTTATAATCTTTATTTTTGCATGTAATTTAGATGCACATAAAAAAAATATACATCACCATTCATTTTTATCTGAAGTACCTGATGTCCGGCACATGGAGAGGGCTCTGTTAGGATTGTTAGCAGATTTTCATTCGGGAAAGTTAAGGGCATTTGCCAGTGGATGCACAATGGAACAAATGACCAACATAAGGGAGCAACAGGAGAATCTGGCCAGGTTGCATTTTGATTTAGGTGCAGCAAGTAATCCATCTATAAGTAATGAGGATTTGAGACAGTCTCATAATACTATGAGTCATTTAATTCAAAGGTTGGAGCAGCTCAGTGTGTCAATTGAAGGTTTGCATAATAATAGTGATAAATAAAATTTAGTTTGTGTATTTTATATTTGCGTGAAAGAAAATGTTAATTAAAAATTTAATTTTAAGGTGGCTTTAATGCCTTGCTTTCTTAAA
The DNA here is from genome assembly GCA_944588485.1 of Phosphuga atrata. Lineage (NCBI taxonomy): Eukaryota > Metazoa > Arthropoda > Insecta > Coleoptera > Silphidae > Phosphuga > Phosphuga atrata. The sequence goes on from OX155901.1 coordinate 7,548,954, forward strand.
TTCAGGCTTTTTATCTGAAAAAAAAGTATATTAATAAAATTATGTTCTTATAATTGGGATTTAATTTTTATTACCTGAATATCGACTTTTTGTTGCATCATTTGCACTCACAAATGTTCTTTGCAATTTAGTCTTATTTGAGTCTCTGTAACTTTTGGCTATTTCCTTTGACAATTCCGCTATTCTAGCCATAACTGGTGCTGGATAACTAAAAATAAATAAATTAAACATTTTTACAGCAACAAAGGTGTTTTTGTTGAATGAAAAAATATATGAATGTTGCAGCTAATAGCCACACATTGCCACACAGCTAAGAAATTTGTGTTTAAGTTTAACCATCATTCAATTACAGAAAATAATCAAGTCAAGCTTTTATCACGTTTATTAACTAGACTTCATATCCGCTCTCTGAGGGGCCATCCACTCTTGCAATACATGTAAATATTTAGATGCATTACTGCACATCACTTTGCATTCCTTAAGTATTCCTTTGCATTACGTAAGTATTACACCACATCCCAAAAGAATTGTTGGATTCCTTGAATTACTCATGCATTACCTGAATTACGTTCACATTATATTTGCATTACGGCCATATTATGTCCCCACTAGACCCATAGGAGCTCATCATGCGCCTCGTCATGGTTGACTTTAAATACATATACGTACTTGCATTGAAATAAAAGCTCACGCTATGATACTCATGATAGACAAGTGTCGCAGCGAAGATTCTGGAAAATTATTTTTGCCGTGGTTGTTTATTGTTATTTTTTTTAAAGTAGGGATATGTTCTAGGCCAGCCTCTGACCTTGACCACTTCCAGTGACCTTGGCCACTTTAGGTGACCTTGACGACCCTGCCCCCGTTCCACTGCCCGCCCCCCGGACACGCTTCCGATCATTTCATTCATTATTATTACACTAGGACATTGCTTTAAAAAATGAATCTACATGAAAGAGCAGTTAAATATTTTATACATTGAAGACACCCAGTTTATCCAAATAAGGCAATATAAGCTCAATGAATGTTCGGAAAAGCTTTGATTATAGAAATAATAATGCCTGAAATTTCCTTCTTCCTCTGGAATCGTGAAATTATCATTATATTCTGGTGCTTTTATTGCTGGTGTAATTGATGCTAAAGTCAACAAACCATGAAGAGATTTTGAGTTAGAATCTGTTTCAAATAGTTCTCGATGTGGTATTTTCAATGGATCATAGTGGAACAGTAGAGGATTTTCAATAAGATCCTTTACTCTTCCCCTTTCTTTACAATATTTAAACAGCATAATGTTAGTCCAAAGATCTTAATAAAAAAAATTCATATTTTACCAAAAATTGTCCTTGACTTTCCAACTTTTTAAGAAATGTATCCATTTTCAGCATATTTTTCCAGCACTTGCCATTCTTTAGAAATTTACATTAAATAATTATAGTTGCTGGTAATCCAATGATTCAAATAGTCATTATAAATTCCTTTTTTTTTCTCTAATGCTCCATATCTAAACCATTTATTCTTTCTGGCACCAGGTAAGCACCTTGTTTTAAATCTTGAATTATCAATGTTCCAATTGGATTAAGGGTTGTAAAGAAGCAATCAGGAAAACCGACAGTAATTTTCGCCGATACCATTACTTCTTTCATACATGGTAAAGTTTTGGAGAACATTTCTATTTCTGTCTTGAAGAAATGTAGCTCCTGTTGTGTTTTTAATATTTCGGAGTATGTAGAATACAATTTGAATAATTTAACAAAAACTTTATTGAAAATAAAACTTAGCCTTATAAACTTAACGTGTATACCCAAGAAAAAACCGTTACTCGAATTCCGCTATGCGCATGCATAAATCGTTACCCTTAAGCCGGCCGCTCAGTGCTGCCAACCATCAAAAACAAAAACACCTACACAGGACACAAAATACAACACCTTCCCTTTTTCAAGTAGGTGTTTATTGTTCATTCACACCCACATCATTAAATAGTCTTTTCAATCTGGGTCCATGTAGAGCCTTCGTGAGTCCATCAGCTAGCTGATCCTCGCTGTCTACCTTCGCCACAGTTATTTCACCATCACACACCTTTTCTCTTACAAAGAAGTGCCTTATGTGGATATGCTTGGTCCTCTTGTGTAGCTCTGGATTTTGAGCTAACTTGATTGCTGCTTCATTGTCAACTCGCAACTCAGGGCTTTTGTTGTTATTTGCAATACTTCGTAATAGACACTGCAACCAGACAACTTATCTTGTTGCCTCGCTTGCTGCAACTACTTCAGCTTCTGTTGTGGATATGGCTACTGAAGTTTGTCTCTGACTGAACCAAGTTACTGCTCCCCCTGAAAAAATGCAGATAACTCCTGTTGTAGATCGTCCGGTTGCCTCATCTCCCACATGGTCTGCATCACTGTATGCAATCAGCTGGTCTGAATTGCCTGTTGCCTTATAGGTGATCCCATAGTCCACTGTGCCTTTAAGATATCTCAATATTCTCTTTACTGCAACAATGTCCACATCACTAGGGTTCTCCAGGCTTCTTGATGCAACCCCAACTGCGTAAGCTAAGTCTGGCCTTGTTCCAGTCATCAGATACATCAAAGCACCAACTACAGATCTATATGGATAGTTTTTATTAGATTTTGCCGAAACATCATCTACCTTCGCTGCTTTGACTATTGGAGTTTTTGCTGCTCTGCATTCGGCCATTCCGAATCGTTCCAACACCCTTGCTGCATAACTACTTTGTGTCACTTTTATGCTTCCATCTACTCGTTGATTGATTTCAATCCCTAGGAAATAGTCTGCTGGCTTTGAGGTAATCTTGAACTTTGACCTGAGTTCTTCTTCAAACTTTAGCAAGTCTGTTTCACTACTGGCTGCTACCAGTCCATCATCTATATATAGAGCCACTATTAATTTTCAACTTGTACTGTTTCTGACATACAGACAGGGATCGGCTTCAGTCTGTATAAATTCTTTGTCTCTCAGGAAACTCCCAAAACGTTTATTCCAACATCTTGGAGCCTGTTTTAGACCATACAAACTTTTTGTTAGCCTGCACACTCTTGCTGTCCCATCATTGAATCCTTCTGGTTGCTCCATGTAGAGTTCCTCCTCTAATTGTCCATATAAAAATGCTGTTGATACATCGAATTGCATTAGTTTCATACTTTCCCTTGCTGCTGTGCTTAGTAGAGCCCTTATTGTAGCACCTCTCACAACTGGACTGAATGTCTGCTCATAATCAGTGCCTTTCCTTTGTGCACATCCCTTGATGACCAACCTAGCCTTGTATTTATCTATAGAACCATCTGCATGCGTCTTTACCTTGTAGACCCACATGGACTTAAGTAATTTCTTTCCTTGTGGTAGCAGTTGAAGCTGCCACATGTCGTTTTCTTCAATGGCTTTCATTTCTGTTTTCATTGCCTCTTGCCAGTTATTCTTTTCAGTGCTGCTGATGGCTTCCTGGTACGTCATTGGCTCATCTCCATTGTGTTCTACAAACTTGACATAGTCTTTAAACCTGTCTGGGTTCTTCAGCTTTGACCTGTCTCGGAGTCCCATTACCTCTTCTGTATCCTGCTCCACTTCATTAGTCTTACTGTCACTTTCTTCGTCTAAAATATCATTGTCTTTGACACAATCGAGCTGCTTATCTTCACTTGATTCTGGAGACTGAAAGTTCATTATATTCCTCACTACCTTTTCATTGAATATCACATCCCGATAACGGAGGATTTGATTTTGACTTATCCAAATCCTGTATCCCTCATCTCCATCGTAGCCAACTAGTGTCCCTTTGATTGCTTTGGTGTCCATCTTTTTCCTTTTCTGCTTTGGAACATGGACATATGCTGGACAACCTATTACTCTCAAATGAGTTAATCTGGGTTTCTTACCAAACCAAAGTTCATATGGCGTTTTTCCCTCTATCATTGTTGGTCCAGTTCGGTTTAGGATGTAAGCTGCTGTGTTGAATAATTCTGCCCATAACACTTGTGGCAGTTCTTCATGTGCCAGTCTTAGGGTCCTAGCAACTTCCACTTAAGTTCTATTTTCCCTCTCACTGCATCCATTTTGTTGTGGTGTATAGGGCATGGTCAACCGTTCGAATACCATTTTCATCTAAATACTTTTTGATTACATTGTTATCAAACTCACCACCATTGTCACTAAGAACCTCAACTATCGAATGTCCCATTGTTTTTGAAACACTCAGCATTAATTTAAGTTTATCTACTACTTCTGACTTGTGTCTCAAGAAGTACACCATTCTAAACTTACTAAAGACATCTTAGAACACTACATAATATTTAAATTTAGACATTGAAAAACAGAATGGACCACAAACATCTGCATGAATAAGTTCTTCTGGTTTAGTTGCCTTTTTCCTGGTACCAAACTTTAATCTATGTTGCTTACCATAGATACAACCTTCACACAGTTCACTATCTAAATCAGTTTTTATGTTTAATTCACTTTCCATTAATTTCCTTACATGTCTCTTGTTTTGGTGTCCAAACCTCTCATGGTAAACTTGAAGGATGTTGTCACTCTCGACAACATTTATTTCAGCCACTTTTGGAGTTGATGGTTTAGCCACCAACTTGTATAGACCCCCATTCTTTTGTCTTATCCCAATTACACACACTTTTTCTTTTACACTAAATTTAGCTGTGTTAGCATTAGATATAAATTGACTGTTTGGAGCCTTATCGTGTGCTGCTGGAACACTGAACAAGTTTCATTTAATATCAGGCACATACCACACATCATTAAGTTCTACTGACTTGATCTTACTATTTACAACTGTATTTAGAACCACTTGTCCCTTGCCATATGCTTTCATTATGTTCCCATTTGCTGCTTTCACTCCTTGAAGGCTTGTGAATTCTTCATATTTGTTAAAGAATTCCTTCTGGAATGTTGTGTGTCTAGTTGCTCCATTATCAAAAAACCAGTCATTGCAGTTAGTAGGTCCTGTTGCCATAACTTCTTCTAAATGAAGTGCTTCTGAAGGTTCCCCATTACTTACATTGGTTGTTTTCTTTGGTGGTCTTCCATCACTTTTTCTACATTCTACATCACATTTTCTACACTGTTTAATGAAATGCCCCTTATTTTTACAATAATGACACTCTTTATTATTATTACCTTACAGTTTCTTAAACTTTGCCTCTCCACCTTTTTCTTCATACTTGTGAGTCTTCACAAAAAGAGTCTCTTGAGTAGTTAACTGATCATTTTTGGACTGTAGAGCTCTCTCAAAAGCACAATGTTGAGCAGTCAGGTTTTCTATGGTTCTCTCCTTTTTGTTTAGCATTCTCCAACTAGATGAAAATGAAAAATATTCTTCTGGAAGAGTTCAAATTACTTGGCACATAAACAATAGATCGGAGTTTTCTTTCTTCTCTAGTTCTGTCTTTAATTCCTTCCAGATATTTTTCAATTTCTCCTACACTCAATCATCTCCTACACTCATTTTATAATTAAACAGTTTCATGCATAAATCATAGTCCTTATCCTCATTAATGCAATCGAACAACCTGTGTAGTTCAAGCCACATTTCACTGGCACTGGTGAGACTTCGAACTTTTTCATATGTTTCCTCAGTCATATTACTTGTGATAATTATCATTGCATTACAATCCGCCTTAGTAAATTCACTTAATTCAATTTCATACATATTTATCTGGGCGGCAGTGGCTCCTTCTTGTAAGGTGGGCTTAACTAATTTCCCCTCCAAAATGTCCAATGCTTTAGGGACACCTCTGAGTATTATACATACTCTACCTTTCCAATTCAGCCAATTGGCCTTTCCTTCCAGATGGGTTATTTGAATTTTCATTAGATCCATTTTGGTCGAGTCTAATCTAGTCAAAACTTTAGGTCTAAGTTATTTTCCTTTAGTTTGAAAATACTTTTCAAATTTACTCTTTATCCTTGGAAACACTCTGGGACCATAACCTGTTGTGTTTTTTAATATTTCGGAGTATGTAGAATACAATTTGAATAATTTAACAAAAACTTTATTGAAAATAAAACTTAACCTTATAAACTAAATAAAAACGAGAATAAAAAAGTTATAAACCGAAAAAACCGTTACTCGACTTCCGCTATGCGCATGCAAAAATCGATACCCTTAAGCCGGCCGCTCAGTGCTGGCAACCATTAAAAACAAAAACACCTACACAGGACACAAAATACAACAGCTCCCTGGCTATTACTTGCATTTGGCAATCTTCTAATTTCACTTTCCCAATAATGGATAGTTTTGGAAGGTTCCTTTTACGCCAAAACCAGCCACAACCAACAATAGGTTGATCATAAAGCTAGGTCCACACTGGGCAACAAATTGTTGGCAACATGTTGCCAACACAATGTTGACAACATGTTGCTGTAAACTAGCAACATGTTGATGGATACTCGTCAACGGTAGTTTTCCAATTACAGCACCAGAGCGCACAATGCGGCACTGTGCGCAGCATCGAGTGTTCCAACATCAGCAATGCCTCGCACCGACGAGCACAAGGAAAAGCTCTGCTCTCGGGTGTAATGCGCAAGTGGTACCAATAAGTTAACATGAAATTTTAAGTATTTTTTTTCATTGAGTTGCCATAATTGATGTGTATTTCATTATTTTTGTCAACAAGAGTATAAATACTGAATTGTTGTTAATAAATATTTATTTTGCAACCAATATATGAACCATTTATGAAGAATCAGGTATAACAGTTACTTTCAATGTATTTTCCTTTCTGTTATTTAATTATTGTAAAACTTTAGCCAATTAAAATTCTTTCTATTGTTTACTTATTAAAAGGTAAATTTATTTTTCAGATTTTTAATGCACTCTATTGTCGCATTTAAAAACTAATCTGTTCCAACAAAGCCTCTGCTAATGCGGCATTTTGCGGCACTGAGTCGCACTGTGCTCCCGTAATTGGAAAACAACCAACATTTAGCGGCACACATCAAAGAAATTTGTTGCTTGTATCCGTGTATTCTGTTTTATACGGGTAACATCGCTCTTATATGGGTAAAGCTAGGTCCACACTGGGCAACAAATTGTTGGCAACATGTTGTCAACACAATTTTGACAACATGTTGCTGTAAACAAGCAACATGTTGATGGATACTCGTCAACATTTGGCGGTATAGATCAAAGAAATTTGTTGCTTGTATGCGTGTATCCCGTTTTATATGGGTAACATCGCTCTTATATGGGTAACATCGCTTCATTTGTGCAGGTTAGCTACCTACTTCGTTTTTGTTTAATAATATTCATTAATTCTTAATTATAATTATAGTTTATAATTCTAAACTACATCATTTAATAGTAGTTCTGACATCAATTTGTCGCCACGGAACGTTCCATTTTTCAAAAATTCTCTCTGCCAATATTGTCTATTATTTACTTTTCTATTTCGTTTTTGTGAACCGACAGCTATCATAACATAAGCAGCATAAACACCAGCAGATTTCAGGTCCATTTTCAACATTTGACTGGTTGTGATGTGGACGCACAACATCACAGACAACATGTATCCAGATACAACTGAAGCAACTTCATGTTGCCATGTCAAAGTGTTGGCAACATGTTGCCACCAATTTGTTGCCTAGTGTGGACATACCTTTAATAAGGTTTATTTTCTAACTGTCAGAACTATTTCTTTATGGATTGCATCTGTCATTGTATTCGCCAGTTTTTTTTCGGAATAATCTTTTAAATCAATTCTGTTAAATTTTTAAAAATATCTATTTCTTCGCGAATATCTCCCAGATCTTCAGGACCGATATTTGCAATTTCATGTGTATTCTGTTTCTTCTGTAGTATCAATTTCTTCGTCTGCAGCATAAAAATCCTTATCTGAGGTGGAGGTGGTACGCAAATCAACTTTTAGTGAGGAGTGAGGAGGGTCCAGAACATAGCATCTTTCCCTACTGTGATGTCTTCTTCATTACTAGCACTCTTATCTTATAGGTTGCACATAGTAATACCAAGTAAATATACTCTAACGTTCTAATGTTCAGTATAAATTATTTAATTATTTGAAATGTAATTATTTCAAATTTCCTTCCTTTAGGTGACATTACTTTGCAGTACCTAAGCATTTCAAAAATTTTCTGACATTATTACGCATTACGCTTGTGCTTTCTTTACGTTAGCAAAAAATTAGCATTCTTTTGCAACCACTTTTGATGCATGATGCTAATTCTTTGCAACAACCACACAAAGAATTAGCATCAACCACTCACTTGAAAACCCATGTGGTGTTTAGGGTTAGATGTTTATAATTTTGACATTTTGTGAGAGAGACATGAACTTAGCAGGTTGAATTTGATTGATTGAACTAATAAGATAGAATTGGTGAAACCTGGGGGGGTTTTCAAGTGAGTGGTTTACAAATTATTGTTCATGGAGGCAAAGCTGTGCTGATAAGAGATAAATCTCGAAACGCGTCCACAGATGGCTATCCATTTAAGGAATCGGAAAGACATGATCTTAAAAACATTGTTATTTTTATGGTTTTTGTTGAGTTCCACGAAGGTGGACTGATAGCTATAAAATAACTTGCAAATTTCATGTGAGATTTGTTTTGGTGAGATAAGTATATGTTCAGGCTGTGTCACCAATTCCATTTTATTTAAAATTAAAACATTTTTAAAACTCAAAATACTTTTTTTTTAACCCCGGTAAGATTAATTGCCCGCCGCGAAGCGGTCAGATAAATCAAGACAAAATATGGGCGGCAGCGCAAACTCGATCCAATATATAGCGGTGGTGGCGTTAATACGTAAGTAACCAAAATTTCTGTCACTTTCACGTCACTTTTTTTTAAGTTTTTTTTAATGTAACTTTGGCATTTTCGCAATAAAAACGTGTGCCAAGTTAGTACTTTTAAAGCATGAGTAATACAAAATTTAAAATAAATAAATTAGCAAATATTAACATTTAAATGATATTTAATCTACCTCGTTTATTAACCCTTAAAGGCTACTACGGTGTTTTTACACTCAGGTGACTTAATTTTGTGCCTGTATCTTTTTCCGTTTTTAACGCAGCGCCTTGAGATTCCGTGTATTCTCGTTAGTCGCGAATAGCCCTCGAACACGCGGGGAAAGAGGTTGTGCGCGAGCGCCGGTCCCGAGATACACTCATTTTGTTTAATGTGATCTCATTTTGATTTCAAATTTTCATATGATTTTCTTTAGATACAAGGATATATAATATGCCGAATTAAAGGCTTGTCTGTGTTTATTAAAAAATATAAAGACTGTTTAAAAGAACACAATAAGTTCTTTTTTTCAACTTTTTCCATTCCCTTCAAAGTTACCATAATTTTTTAATTAATTTTGCGTGGGGAAGTAGAATCAAGCTGGCCTCTATGAGGAAACAGCTTGAGAAGATTCAAAGACTGGCGTGTGTCTGCATCACGGGGGCGGTGGGGTCGTGTCCGACAGCAGCATTGGAGCTGCTGCTGGATCTGACTCCGCTGCACCTTGTGGTGGAGAGCGCCGCCAGATCGGCGATCGTAAGGTTCAGCAAGGAAGGAATGGGCAGAGGTAAAATAATCGGGAGCAGAGACCGAAACAGCCTCGCTGCCAAGATCCCCTGGCTGGAAATACCTAAGGACTAAATGGTATGCAAATACCACTTCGAGAAAAACTACACAGCAATGTGTAGTAGTAAAGCCGATTGGAGCGACGAATCCTCAGCATACCACATAGAGCAAAATGCCATCAAGTGGTATACAGATGGTTCGAAGACAAAGGAAGGCACTGGTGCAGGAGTGTTTGAACCTTGTACCAGATACTCCGAATCCATGGGAACATCCCCAAGTATCTTCCAAGCAGAGGTACACGCAATCGAAAGATGTGCACAGTTTAACCTCGACAGGAATTACCGCAAAAAACGAATTGCTATCCTGTCAGATAGCCAAGCAGCCATCAAGGCCATTAGCTCATACACCATCAGATCCAAACTGGTATGGGACCGTGTGGGGAAGCTGAACAAGCTTGGCAGGGATAATAAAGTAACGCTATACTGGGTACCAGGACACACTGGTATAGACGGAAACGAAGAAGCCGATCACCTAGCAAACAAGGGATCCAGTAGCCCCTTTATAGGCCCGGAACCCTTTTGCGGTATGAGCGTGAACACCATCCGCAAAAGTTTAGATGAAGAAATAAGAGGAAAATGGATGAAAACCTGGGAAGAACTTCCAGGGCTAAGGCAATCCAAAGTGATGCTGGGATCTTTCAACCAGAAGAGAACTAAAGCTTGCCTGAAACTAAGCAGGAACAAGCTCAGAATTCTGACAGGAGCCCTGACGGGACACTGCAGACTTAGGAAACATCTCAAGGCCTTAGGCCTAGAGGAGGATGATGGATGCAGATTCTGTGGCTCAGCAGAGGAAACCCCCATACATCTGTTCAAAGACTGCGGAGCATTACTCCGCAAGAGGCAGATGTACCTTGGGGCTCACTGCTTGAACACAGAGGAGCTGCTGGCCTTGAATCCCACCCAGATCCTGGGATTCCTAAAGGAATCAGGATTAGAGGAGGCGCTCTAAATGGGTAAGTATACCAACACTTGGAAGAGAAGGGTGGGGTACAATAGATCTATAAAGGTCGCAGTACAAGTCGTCACCACCATATCTACAATCTACAATCTCTACCATATTTTTGAAAGTCCTTTTTTCACTAGCAATTTATATTGTTTTTGTTTATAAGAAATTAAAACTATATATTAAAAGATCAGAGAACACGATCCATAATTTAAGTTCATACATATAATAAACAATAGTATACTATATTATTTATTCCAATGATTAAATCCGGGTGTTTTTACACCCATTGTAGTCTAAGCAGTACAAAAATGCACGGTAGCCTTTAAAGGTTTTTAAAGTTAAGGTTTTTAGCCTTTAAAGTTATTTATAACATCGTCTTAAATCATCGTCAACAATACGTCTTAAAACATTATGCAATCTATGTGTTTCATGATTTATTAGCTTCGCCGCGACTGATCAATTGTATTGTTCATCTTTAAATTGCATAACATTTGTGTCCAAGAATGCATGCATTTAATATGTACGGTGGATCGTTCATAAGATTTTAATCGTTCACTTACGCGCCGCTAATCCGAAAATCCATTATCTGATAAAAAAAAATTATTCAGAGGCAAATAAATTCAGAAGCAAAAACAAAATATTTTGTCAGAAGATTTGGAATATACAAGCCATCTTCTGTAATGCTCCATTTGACATTATTCTCACATAATGTGTAGCGGAAAAACATCTCTTATTAGCATCCTTTGGGAAATCATATGTAGTTGAAGTTGAACCACATTTTTATTTTATTTATTTATTTTTTATTTATTTATTCAGTGGAGGGTCATCACCTAATATAATACAACTAAAATTAAAATAAACTTAACGCAAAATGTTTAAAAATTACTTCGCTGGTGATACCTACCACTATATTTATTTCTACAAATATGCACCTAAGTGATTTAACACTTGTTTTGTGCAGAACGTACTTATCATAGTTTTTTTTTTAACAATTGGATAATATTTTTCCTATACTAAATCAAACAATTTTTTAATTATAAATACAAAGTAGAGTAAATTAATCAATTAGTTTTATGAATGAAACATAGTTGTCATTTATAAACGTCTTACATTGCATTGAATATTTTTTGTAACTTTTAATATTTCTAATACTCAAGGGTAATAAATTGTAAGTTTTTGGGGCAAGATGGTAAGCAAATCTTGCTTGTACATTTTTATAAGAGTTAGATACTTCCAGCAATTTGTTTGTCATACTAGAGTCACAATATTATGCAAGATACGATTTTTTAAACGTTCTTTTTTATGCATAAATATTACCAACGTATGAAAGTACAGCGATCTTATATTGCATATATCCCTTTCAAAAAGTAGTCTGGTTGGGTATCGTCTACCTTTTTTGTAAATAAGTTTCAGTATATAATTTTGAATTGTAGACAAGGTTTTTAATGAATTTTCATATAGTGCTCCCCAAACCAGAATTCCATATCTTAAAAGTGATTCTACTAGGGATTTGTATACCAATATCAATATATTTTTACTCAAGATATCCCTTAACTGATAAAATTTGTAAATTAGTTTTCTAATTCGCGTTGTTAAATATGCTACATGTTGGTTCCATTTTATATTTTTATCTATAATAATTCCTAAATATTTAGTATTTTCAACTTCTTTTATGTCTCCAATGCCCTTAATATTAATGCTGTGAAATTTGGATCTGTTTATATACGTGATGGTAAATGCTATATAATTGGTCTTATCTGCATTTAGGGACAGCTGATCAGTGAAACATTCAGTATTTGGTAATTGCAATGAAAGCATAGCCGTTCTCAAGGAATATAACATTAAACGTCATTATGAAACAAAACATTTTCTAAATTACTCAAAATATACAGGAAGTTTGCGTGCAGAAAAATTCGAAGCTATGAAGCGCGGATTGAAATCGCAGCAATCTTCATTTACAAAACTCAAAACTGAACAAGAGGCTGCAACTCTTGCCAGCTTTTGTGAATTGGCTCTTGAAATTGCAAAACGTGGAAAACCATTCACCGATGGAGAAATGATCAAAGAATGCATAATTGCAGTAGCCGAAGAAATGTGCCCTGAAAAGGTAAATTTATTAAAAACTGTCAGTATGACAGCAAACACTGTGGCTCGAAGGGTAGAAAACATCGCTGAAAATATATCCTGTCAACTGTTCGACAAAAATGGACATGTTGAGTGGTTTTCTTTGGCCTTGGATGAGTCAACGGATGTGTCACATACTGCTCAGGTGTTGATTTATATTCGAGGAGTAGATAAAAGCTATGAAGTGCATGAAGAACTTCTTGATATGTATAGTATTCATGGCACAACTACTAGTACAGATATTTTTAAAGGAGTTGAAATGGCCATTAATCAAAAGAACTTTCAATGGAAAAACTTGAAATGTATTACAACTGATGGAGGCAAAAACATGAGTGGGAAAGATAAAGGAGTGGTCGCTCTTGTGTCAAAGGCTGTAGAAAATGACGGTGGTTCAAAACCATTAGTCTTACATTGTATCATTCATCAACAGTCTTTGTGCGGAAAATGTTTGGATGTCTGAAGTTCTGAAACCAGTCATATCAACTGTTAATTTTATCAGATCTTTTGGGCTGAATCACTGACAATTCCGACAATTTATTGAAGAGATTGGAGAAAATGACTTACCTTATCATACTGCCGTACGTTGGCTTAGTTGTGGGAAAGTCCTTCAGCGCTTTTTTGAACTTCGAGCAGTGATCGAAATTTTTTTGAATGAAAAGCATCGCCCTCTTACTGAATTACAAAACAACGCATGGCTGTGGAAGTTAGCATTCTATGTTGATTTGACAAAACATGTGAACGAACTGAATTTGAGATTGCAAGGAGAAAACCAGCATCTTCCTGATTTATACACTAATATCAAATCATTCCGGAAGAAATTGATACTCTTTCAATCACAACTACGAAGTAAATGTTTTTCACATTTTAAAACATGTGAAATATTCAGCTACACCACTGAGACTGAGTTTCCTATCGATTTTGCAATCGAAACTTTGAGTGCTTTAAAAATAAATTTTGATACTCGTTTCTCGGACTTTGATGCCATTGCGAATCAAATTAAGATTTTTCAGAATCCTTTTGATACTGACATTGAAACCCTAGCCCCGGAACTTCAAATGGAAATGATTGATCTACAGTGCAGTGATATAATTAAGAACAAATATCAAAACTCATCTTGGTTGGAATTTTATAAGAGTCTTCCACTGACACAATTTGATAATTTGCATAAATTTGCTCGTGGGCTGTTTTCTGTTTTTGGTACTACTTATTTGTGTGATTACGGGACCTTCTCCAAAATGAAGTACACAAAAAAAGTTTACAGATCTAAATTAACTGATGAGCATCTTAAATCTCTTTTAATAATTGGTACAAGTAAAATTAGTCCACAACTACAAACTATTGTCAGTGGAAAATCTCAATTACATAAATCTCATTAGTATTTCATATGTCATTATGCTTGTTATAAGTTATGTTTTTATTTAAAATGTATAAAATGTTAGTTGGATTCATTTCAATAATTTGTTAGTTATTATATACTGAAGTTAAATTTTCTGCATATTATACATGTCTTTACTTATTACAATTCTGTGTTTCTTTATCCAACTTATCACAAAAACAATAACAATAAGCCTACAACAATGTTATGAGTAGTTAGCCCATGACCATATCAATGTAGATGTCATATTAATAATTATTCAACATAAGATTAGAATACTTCAGTAAACTAAATTTAATTTGCTATATATGTTCTCTAAAAGGAGTTTTCAAGAATGCTAGCTCTCCGCGGGCCGGACAAAATCTGTCCTCGGGCCGGATGTGGCCCTCGGGCCGTAGTTTGGAGACCCCTGGTCTAGAGGATGCAAAAAAATCACAAAAACAAAGCCCAGAATTTGGGGACAACTTGGCTGAACTCATAGTCAAAAGATTTTTTTACGGATGCTGCCTTTCTAAGTGAACAAGTTTTATTTAACAAATCTTTTTTTAAAATATAATACTGCAATCCCATCAAGTGTCAAAGTAGAACGACTTTTTTTCTAAATGGAAAGATATTTTGCTAAAGCTCATCACTGTCAGATGATAATTTTAATATGCTTTTGTTAATGGAAGGCATTGTGAACATACAACTAATGAAAAATTATGAATAATACAATAAATAGCATTTTTCTTCCATAGTAGGTGCATATATGCTCTGCTACCTATGTGAATTTAGAGTGGGCAGCTATTGTCGCTTGTAATAATTAAATCAATTAATCTATATACTTGTTTTTGTTTTATTTACCGATGTATCCCATCTCAAAAGCTATCAAAAGCAGTATACGTTTTGGATGGTTAACTTTTAACGGTTAACTTTAACTTGCATTAAATTTTCGAAAGTTTAACGCTTTAACGAAGTTAACTTTTTTATTAACGTGTTAACGATTAACGAAGTTAACTTTTGGATTAACTGTGCCCACCTGTGGTAATATGTAATGTATTCTATGTAATAAAAAAAAAAAATTATATAAATTTAAAATAAAAATCAAATAATTTAAAAAAATAATTAGCCTTGAGAAAGACCCAATATAGGTCGAAAGGTTGGCTTAATTTAAATAAAAATACTTGAAAGAATTTGTCCAAACAACTGAGTTAAACTACCCTAATCAGTATTCTATGTCATTTCGTATTTTAAAAGTTCAAAATTAGGTCTTATTAGTTAACTAGGAGAAAATTTACCTGCATCCCATGAATTCGATGTTTGCAAAAGTCCTGGCCAAAGCGACCAAATAATCTTCGGAAAACTTTCCTTTGTGAACATTCATAAATTGCTTGCGCAACTTCCAATGGTCTTCTGGCTCGATTTCGTCATAATACTCATCAACATCCCAATCAGTTGGATAAGTTTTCGTCATTTTTAAGATTTATTACTATAGAATAGACTATAGAACGTGCTGTTAACGTTATTGTTTGTTTTTGTACAATCGTGAAATTGACAGTTGACAGGAATTTTGAAATCAAATGTGGCGACACCTACACCAACAAATATCAATTTGGATGACAAAGCGCCGAAGCCCCTAAACTAGTGGCGCCTCCGTTGCACAAATTGAACTAACGTAAAACACAGTGAAAAAAAATAAATATATATATATATATATATATATATATATATATATATATATATATATATATATATATATATATATATAATCATTATTAGCGTTTGGACTCTATGGGATCACACAAAGCAAACTTGAATTCATTTTCTGATATTTTCCTTTTTCCTGTTGGAAATTTATTTTTGTTTGTATTTTCATACAATGATTATTCATATTTTATTTTGGCGGCATTTTTATAGTTGTTATGTTGGTAAAACTTTTTTACATATGGTGATTTTTTTCCTGTCCGTTAATAAGCTTTACGTTTTTGTTTGTCGTTAGAAAAAAATTATGTGTTTAGTATTCTGTATGTTTTTTTAATGTTTTAGTTTAAGAATAAACGTTCATCCTAAAATTAATGTGCATTTGAATTATTAAAACTTAATAACAATAGGTTATTGGCCCAGTAAACGTGAATAAATTCAATGCGTAAACAAAATAAGTGCAATGGATGGCATCACAAATGGATTAGGAAGTGAAGTTGAAGTGATCAATCAAGAACAAAAAACTATGTCGACATTTGTAAGTACTTCAATTCCCAATATTATAAAACTAAAAGGCATTGAAAACTACCAAAGCTGGAAATATGATATGGAGATGTGCTTAATGCATGAGGACCTGTATGACTGTATTGAACTAGACAAAGATGGGCAACCCATTGTGTTGGGACAAGAAAAAAAAAACAAAGGGCTAGAGCAAAAATTGCTCTCAGTGTAGAAAATGGTCCAAAACTCTTAATCAGAAATTCAAAATCTGCTAGTGAATCTTGGTTATTTCTATTAAAATCTATGATGACAAAGGAATAAAAAGAAGATTGGTGCTTTTAGATCAGTTATTGTAAATTAAACTAAAAGAAAGTATGGATAGTTACATGTTAAAATTTAAAGAAATAACTAGCCAGTTACAAGAAATAGGAAAACCGATCGATGATGACTTAACAACTGTTTTAATGTTTAGGGGTCTTTCTTCTGAATATGAGGCATTTAAAACCATTTTAAAACATAACCTAAACGGTGTTACGGCTGATGACATGGGTTCAAAGCTCATTGCAGAGGCAAGAGAAATGTCACGTAAGGATTACAAAGAAGGTGGTGCAGCTTTTTCTGCTAAGGGACAGCATTCAAGGCCATATGAGAACAGCCAGAATTGGATAAGTAGTCAATCCAATGGAGGAGGACGAGGTGGAGCAGTGGTGAGAAGATCTAATCAGCCCCCAGGAGGAAATCAAGTTCGTCAGTCCTGTTTTCACTGCAAGAAGGTGGGTCATATGGCTAAATACTGCTGGTTCAAGACGAGGAACAGGCCACAAACTGAAGATAACGGTAATAGTCAGAACAAAAGTACTGTAAGTACAAATCGGAGTAATAATTCTGGTAGCAAAGGGGACAAAAAGTCAAAAGATTTATTTGAAAATTTTAATAGCAATACAAATTATAAAACGGTTACTATTACTAATAATGAGCAACTAGATGTTGAGGGCCAGGGAAACATTTTTGTTAATCTAAAAAAGGGCATTAAAATTAAAATAAATGATGTGGTATATGTCCCAAATTTGTCTGCAAATCTATTGTCAGTTAGTAAATTGGTACAAAATAATAATGTTGTTGTCTTTAACTCAAATGATTGTAATATTTATTCTGCAGACAATGTTAGTGTAAAAGGTGAGGTCATGGCATCCGCTAGGTGTGTTGATGGTATTTATAAATTAGAAATTGTAGAAAAATTAGAAAAACCAAATGTTTTGTCTGAAAATTTAAATTCGGTTCCATCTAATTGTCTAATGGTTAAAAATGATCAAATGTTTTGGCATAGACGGCTAGGACATTTAAGTGGTCAAAGCATGAAAGCACTAAAAGATAAATTATCTGTTGGTATAAATTTTAACCATAAAGAGTCAGAACCGTGTATCTCTTGCGTTGAAGGGAAAATGACCCGTACCCCATTTCCAAAAGCTAGTGGCAGGCGCACAACTGAGAAATTGCTCTTGGTTCATTCAGATTTGGTTGGCCCTATGAACATAAAGTCAATTCAGGGTAAAAATTATATGCTATTATTTGAAGATGACTATACTAGGAAAATATTTGTTTATTTTTTGACCTCAAAAGATGAAATTGGATATTATTTTAAATTATTTAAATCCAATGTTGAAAAAGAGACCGGGCTACAAATTAAAGCACTCAGAACTGATTGCGGTAGTGAGTACGTGAATAAAGAACTTGAAGGGTTTCTAAGTAATTATGGAATAAAGCATGAAAAATCGGTTCCCTATGATCATGAACAGAATGGGGTAATTGAGAGGTCAGTTAGGACAATTGTTGACAAGGCTAAGAGTATGTTAAGTGATAGTGGGCTGGAAAAGCATTACTGGCAATATGCGTGTGAGGTGGCGATATACTTAAAAAATAGGTCACCCACCAGGGCGTTAGTTGGTTACACTCCTGAAGAAAAATGGAGTGGAAACAAAGTAGTTTTAGCTCATATTAAGGTTTTTGGTTGCATTGCATTTGTGCATGTTCCAAAAGAGAAAAGAAAAAAGTGGGATTTTAAGGCTCAAGCAAAAATTTTTGTTGGCTACCCAGATAGTATGAAAGGTTATAATTTAGTAGATCCTCGAATGCCGAGTAAAGTTACTTTAGCTAAAAGCGTAGTTTTCTTTGAGAATATGTCACTTAGTAATCTAGAATCGTGGAAAAATAATAAAATAGAACCAGTTAACATTGAAAATGTTATTGCTTATTTAGAAAATTATGTGCCCAAGGGTGACTTAACTGAAAATTCAAATGAAAAAGATTCAATTGTCGATATTTCTGATTTGAACGAAACTAGTGATTTGTCAGATAGTGATAGTGTTTTGAATGGTAGTGACTTACCTGAAACTCCTGATGAAATAGACAAAGGTCAAGTTATAAGTAGGCAATATCCTTTGAGAGACAGAATTGCGAAACAATACCCTGATCACGTCCTTTATAGTGTAGGGATGAATGATGAGGAGCCAGAAACTTACATGGAGGCCATGTCAAGTGTAAATAAACAAAAATGGCAAGAAGCCATGGAGTCAGAAATCGAATCTTTAAAGAAAAACAAAACATGGATCCTTGTAGATTTGCCTCTTAATAAAAATCTTATTGAATCGAAGTGGGTGTATAAAATTAAGAGAGATGCTAGTAGTAATATGATTGATAGGTTCAAGTGCAGGGTTGTTGCTCGGGGTTTTAGCCAAAAGTATGGGGTTGATTACAAGGAGACTTTTGCTCCTGTAGTTAGACATTCCACTATTAGACTACTTTTTGCGTTAGCAGTAAAATATAATATGTGCGTAGAGCACTTAGATGTGGAAACCGCGTTTCTCAATAGTGAGTTAAAAGAAGAAATTTACATGTGGCAGCCAAAAGGCTTTGTTGAAAAGGGGAATGAAAATAAAGTGTGTAAGCTCTCAAAGGCAATTTACAGGCTAAAACAGGGGTCTCGTGCTTGGGACGAAAGATGCAATGAAGTGTTAAGTAAATTAGGATTCGGTAAATGTGATAGTGAACCATGTGTATATATTCGTAGGAAAAATAAAAGTATTGCAATTATGGCTTTGTATGTTGACGACTTTTTATTATTTTGCAATGATGATAATTTAATGCAGCAGGTAAAAAATGTATTAAAGTTATGTTTAAAAGTAAAGGAACTTGGTCCAGTATCACATATATTGGGAATGAGAGTAAAGAGAGAAAATGGGTGTTATTTTCTAGATCAAATGGCTTATATTAAGAAACTATTAAATAAATTTGGCATGGGTGATTGCAAACCTGTTAGTACGCCTCTAGAATTAGGATTTCAGTTAGGATGTAATGAAGATATAGATGAAAACTTACCATATCGTGAACTTATAGGTGGGTTGATGTATCTCGCGGTGTGCACCAGACCAGATATTATGTATGCCGTTAGCTATTTAAGTCAATTTAATTCGTCATTCAGAAGGGAGCACTGGTTAATGGCAAAACGTGTGTTAAGATACTTAAAAGGGTCGTGCGGATTAAGCCTTAGTTTCAGAAATTCTGATGATAATTTAGTGGGATATGTGGACGCAGATTGGGGAAGCGATGATAATGAAAGAAAATCGTATACCGGATATGTGTTCAAACTAGGGGATTGTTTGATATCTTGGGAGTCAAAGAAACAAAGGTGCGTAGCACAATCCACTACGGAGGTGGAATATGTGGGCTTGTCTGAAGCAAGCAAAGAGGCTGTATTTTCGAAAAATATTGTTTACTAAATAATTGGGTTAAATGAGCCGGTCAAATTATTCAATGATAACCAAGGGGCGATAAAGTTGGTGAAGAATCCTGTCCATCATAAAAGGACAAAACACATTGACATAAGATATCATTACGTTTGCAATTGTTTTAATGATAATATTATAACTTTAGCTTACATGCCAACCTCAAAGATGCCAGCGGACGCTCTGACCAAACCTTTAGGTAGGGTAAAAATTACTGAATGTATTTCTAGCATATGTATGTCAAATGTTGTACAAGAATAACTTTAGAATGGAGAGAGTGCCGATAATTCATAGAATAATCATTATATTCAATAAGAGGGAATGTTGGAAATTTATTTTTGTTTGTATTTTCATACAATGATTATTCATAATATTTTATTTTGGCGGCATTTTTATAGTTGTTGGTAAAACTTTTTTACATATGGTGTTTTTTTTTCCTGTCCATTAACAAGCTTTACGTTTTTGTTTGTCGTTAGAAGAAAATTCTGTTTAGTATTCTCTATGTTTTTTTAATGTTTTAGTTTAAGAATAAACGTTCATCCTAAAATTAATGTGCATTTGAATTATTAAAACTTTATAATAATATTTCCTTTCCTATTTTCCCATGCTTTCCTCATTTTTTTTTCTACGAGGATCCTCTTCCGTCCACATTGTCCCGGTCTTCTTGGGCTTCTCATTCTCTGACATCACTTCCCATTTGAACTATTCTCTCTATTTTCTATTTCTGTACTGTTTATTTGTGCTTCTTCCAGATCTTTTCTTACTTGGACTATCCATGGAGTTGTCGTCTTGACTCCCTGTATGTATTTGAGGACTCGCTTGGCGATCCTGGTTTCGGGTAGTTTGTGAAGGTGTCCATAAAATTTGAGTCTCCTTTTCCTGATGTCTGCAGCCAGGTTGGATATTTTTTCTGTTGTTTTCCTGGAGTGTAGTCTGTATCCTTCTTCTGTTTTGTTTTGGGCCTAATTTTTTTCTTCTTTTAGAAGTTTTTGAAGATCTCTTTTTGTGTGGAGTGTAAGCTACTCACTCGCTACAGTGCTTCCGGTTTCACTACAGTGTTGTAGTGTTTAACTTTTGTGTGTGATGGTGACAGGCATTGTTTGTTGTAGAAGTTTCGTGTTTTGAAGAGGGCCCTCATCATTTTCTGATGTCTAGTTTTTTGATCTATTTTTTCTCCTCCTGTAGGTTCTAAAATTTCTCCAAGGTATTTGAAATGGGATACCCTTTTGATTTCACTGTATTTGGTATTCAATTTTTGTATGTTGATTTTTGTGCAAATGAATTCTGTTTTTGAGAAGGAGATTTGTAGTCCAACTTTTTCTGCGCATTCTTTGAGGACTTCTATCTGTTTGATTGCTATCGCTTCATTTTCCGCGAGTATTGCTATATCGTCTGCAAAACCTAGACATGATATTTCTACTCTGTCTTTCTTCTTCTTCTTATCACGCCCTCTCCTGCCGAAGGTTGGCGATCCAAATGGCAATTTTAGATCTGGAAACTGATGCATGAAAGATTTCTGCAGACGAGCGATCGAACCATCTCCTCAAATCTTTCAGCCACGAGTTTCGGCGTCTTCTTACTTTTCCCTAGTATTTTGCCCTCTATTATGAGACGTAATATTTCGTATTTATCACATCTCATCACATGACCCAGGTATTGCATTTTTCTTTCCTTGATGGTGTTCAGTAAGTCTTTTTGTTTGTGCATGTGCTGGAGTACTTCATCGATGATGATTCTTTGTACCCATGCAATTCGCAGCATCAAATCGCAATATACACATATTACATTTCGAAGGCTTCTATTTTCTTTTCGGTCTTTGAATTTAGTGTTCAGCTTTCACATCCATGGAGTAGGACAGAGAAGACGTAGCATCTGCTCATTCGAGTTCTGAGTTCAAAACTGAGGTCTAGTCTTGTAAAAAATGATTTCATATTCATGAAGATTTTTCTGGCTTGTTCAATCCTTAAAAGTATTTCCATTTTCGGGTCGCACTGACTATGGATTTTAGCTCCCAGATATTTTATTTAGGTCCTTGTTCGATTATTTGTCCCTTGACACGCAGGTGTGCATTTATTGGAGTCTTAGAAAAGTCCAATAATTTGGTCTTGTAGACATTGAGATGCAATCCAAACATTTCGCTATATTGAACTACGGAATCTATGATGCTTTGTAGTTCTTGTACATCGTTGGCTATATTACTGTATCATCGGCGTACCTGATATTGTTTATTGGAGTTCCATTGATCTTGATTCCGCTCTGGACATCATCCAGTGCTTCTCTAAATATAGTTTCCGAGTACAGATTAAACAGGAGTGGAGACAAGACGCAACCTTGTTGAACAGCCCGTCTGACTTGCATATCTTCCGATGTTGATTGTTCCATCTCTACTACCGCCGTTTGATGCCAATAAAGTTCTGATATGAAAAGTAGGTCCTGTTCGTCGAGTCCGGTTGTTCATAGTATCCCGATCATCTTCTGATGTCTATGAAACATGCAAATACATTCATGTCTCTACAACTTTATGTCATTACATTTGGCAAAAGAGTGCTTCACGTGTTCCGAGTCCGCTTCGGAGTTCCGTTTTAAATATCCGTCTTTCTATAAGACTTATCATTCGATAGTCATCACATTGTGAGGCGTTGGGTTTCTTTGGCAGGGTCACGAATGTTGATTTAAGACAATCTGGTGGTACCTTGCTTGAGCTATATAATCTGTTATATAATGCTATTATTAAGTCTAGGCCTTTACCTTCATTATCTGCAATCAATTTAAGCATTTCAACGTTGATTTTATCGGGACCGGTCACTTTGGTCCTTCCTAATTGTGTGGGTTTCCAGTGCATTTGAGCTTATAGCTCTTCTTCCCATTATTTCATCACTTTGCCTAGAGCCACATTGAAAAGTAGCGGGGACAGACCATCTCCTTATCTGACACTTGTTTTTATCAGAAATGGTTAGGAAATTTCTCCCATGAACTTCACTTTTGCTGTTGTGTTTGATAGAATTTGTTTAATGAGTTCTAGTGTTTTCGAGTCCAGTCCTTGGTCTTCCAGGAGTTCGAAAAATGATTGCCAGTCTATACGGAGTCATATGCCTTTTTGAAGTTGAACAAAGGTGCATATAACTGGTGAATTTATGATGGCTTTGTGCTGTAGTACGGTTTTCGGTATGGTGAAGATCTGTTCTGAGCAGGAGCAACCTAATCTGAAGCCAGCCTGGTATTCACTTACTTTGTGTTCTAGTTGTTCCTCTACTCTTTGGAGAAGGCATATGGACATGACCTTCTAGGCGACTTGTAATAGGGAGATACCTCTGTAGTTTGCGCATTTCCAGTCTTCTGGTAATTTTTTGGTTTTTTACAAATTGCTTGGATGATTTGTGTGAATTCTCATAGTGAGTTTGATCCCATATTTTTCACTATTTCCGTAATGATTTCATCTTCTCCTGATGTTCTATTGTTCTTCAGCCTTTAAATGTGTATATTGATTTCTTCTTGTGTGGGTGGTGGTGAATCCGGGTGTCTTTCTGCTATTTTTTCTTGAGAAATCTTGAGGTGGGTTTATGGCAGTTTAATAGATCACAAAAATATCTAGCTAGTTTTCTGCAGTTTTCTTGATTGGTGAGTGCTAGCTCTCCTGTTTCTCTTCTGAAACATAAGTTTTGTGGAGTGTAGCCCTTGATTATACCTGCGAATGTTCTGTAGAAGTCTCTTGTTGTAGTTCCTGAAGTTTTCCTCTATGAACTTTTCTTTCATACTGTTCTTTCAACTGTTCTTTCATAAATTTTCTCATGGTTTGTCTGAAAATTTTTGTGACCTCTCTCCATGTTTCATTAAATCTCTGTTGTGTTCCTCGTGATTTTTTACTGTTGTACGTTTGGAATGCTCGGTTTCGTTCGTTGGAGTCCCACCACGGGTGTTTTGTGTTCTTCTTAAGTGGAATCAGATCCTTTGCCTTCTGTATCTGATTTTCCTGTGGATGTCTGCCCAGTTGTTTGCCTGTTCTTTATCCCATTCTTATGTTGGTTTCCTTGATCATTTTGTGTCGAATTTCTGCATGTGTGTTTTTTTATGTATTCTATTTGGAGTGAATTTTATTTTAATTCTTGTTAGATAGTGGTCCGAGTCTATGTTCGCACCTCTGCGGATTTGTAGGTACATCATGGATCTCTCTTTGTACCAGGTGTGTGATTTCGATATGATCGATTTGGAATTGGCCGAGGGACTGTATTGGAGACCTCCAAGTCTTTTGTTTTTTATGTGTTTTTCTGAGGGAGGTGGACATGATTTTGAGTTTGTTCTGTTGGCAGAGTCCGATGAACCTTAATCCATTTTTATTGGTGAATTTGTCTGCGGTAAATTTCCCAACTGTTTTCTGATAAATTTTTTCTCTACCAATTTGTGCGTTGAAATATCCTAGTAGGATTATAGTGTCTGCCTTTGGGATTTTATTCATTATTTTCTCTAATGTTTGCCAAAATATGTCTTGGATATTTTTTGTTGTCCCCATTCGTAGGTGCGTGTACATTAACTAACGTGTATTTTTTGTTGGCGATGTTGGCCTGTTGTTGACCGGTGTAACTTCTTTTACTGATCCTAAACATTTTTTGTTTACTATAAAGGCCATTCCTAGGATAGGGGCACCTTTGGCCACTCGTTTTTCAGTTTTACTCTTGAATATACGGTAATTACCATAGTCTGTGTCTTCATCTGTGAAATGTGTCGCCTGTAGTGGGAGGGTCTGGATCTTTTGTTTGTCTAATTCTAATGTTAGGTTGTGTAGTTTTCCTAATCCTGATTGGATTAGCGTATTGATGTTGAAGGTGCCGATGTATGTATTGCTTTTACGGAGAAGTTTGTCAGAGAACTCCGACTTTCTCTGTGTTCGTGTAAGCCCGGGGATCCCGAGAATCCGAAATCCCGGTTGCCGCCTTTTGTTGACGAGTGGAATGGTTACCACCTGGGGTACTATTTACTTTACTTGCACGAGCCATGGTTTGCTTGTCATCACGTAGTTTGTCGAATGTTTCCACTGGGTTTTCTAGAACCAGGGATTGTTAGTTCCTGGAGCACGTTTTCAGCCGCACCCTCTGGGTGAACAGTCGTTGACCAAGTTCCCGGTGGTCTCCACTGCAGACGCACTTGGATTTTGATTGTTAGTTTTGGTCCGCCCTGAGTATTTTATTTCCTCAGTACCCCCCATATCTGGAGAGTGTTCCCCTGTCCGCCACCAGGGGAGACGCCCGATGGGAGACTAACAACTCCACACCATTGACTAATGAATACTATAAGTATTCATGAGTCAATGCTCCACACGGTTAATTTTGACATTATTATCATTTCTATTCATTCCAAAACAGAATGTTCAACCCAAATATGTTCAACTAATCGCGGAATTTTCCTCCGAACCAGAAATTTCCCATATCCCATCACCGTATCTATGAAATTTTGGTGGTTCATAAAAGTCAAAATTTGTTCAAATTTAATCCAAAAGTTTTAGTAGTAAACTGGTGCAGATTTCTACTGTCATACTATCAACATTGTTCCGTCGCATATTTTCCACGGATTTATAATTATTAATTCCGTCGCATATTTTCCACGGATTTATAATTATTAAATTAACCACTTTTACCACTTTTTATAATCTTTTTACGGAGAAATTTCAAAACGATATATATATATATATATATATATATATATATATATATATATATATATATATATATAGTTCGTTCATATAGTTAGTTCGCGTAGTTGCAAATGGGTCTATATTGATTACTGAGAGGTCAAGTTGGGTGTCTACCAGCCAGCGAACTTTGGACTGTCGGGTTCCATTGATGATGTGGAAGATTTTCTTGGTCAATCGAGAGTCATCCATTCGTACTATATGACAGTAGAATTTCAGACGTCTTTTCCGTGCAACTGAGGAGAATTGTTCTGTCAGGGAATACAGTTCTTGTGAGCTTTTACGCATCCAGATACCATCTTCTACCTTGGGTCCAAATATTTTTCTCAGTATCTGACGTTCTACTTTCTCAATATCATTGATGTAGATGGTTAATGATGAAGTCTCAATTGCATAGAGTGCTTCTGGAAGGATGACTGTATGGTAGTGACGGAGTTTTGCTTTGGTAGAAAGTGATTTCTTGTTGTACATATTCCAGGTGATTGTATAGGCTTTGCGTAACTTTTCTGTACGTGTTTTGTTAGCCATTCTTTCCTTACCAGTGTTTCCAATTATTTCACCTAGGTACATGAAGTGCTTAACTTGTATGATGCTACCATATTTGGTTGCAATATGTGTCATATTTGAGCTCCTGGAGTCTATGTATTGCGTTTTCTCGTAAGAGATTTGAAGGCCGGTCCTGATGGCGATTTCATGAAGTTCCTCGATGAAATTCCTCGAGTAGTCCGGGTGATTATTGCAAGGTCGTCAGCAAAAGCAAGACACTTTATGTTGATTCGTTTGTCCTTTCTTCCCATATATACTCCAGGTAGTTCTTTGTCCCATATTTTGATTATCTTATTTAGTACCAGGTTGAAGAGGAGTGGTTACAATCCATCACCCTGTCTTACTCCAGTACTGATTTGAAAAGGCCCGGAGATTTCACCCATGAATTTTGCTTTAGATGTTGTGTCTGACAAAGTCTGTTCGATTAACATGGTTGTTTTACTATCCACACCGTATTCATGAAGTATATTAAACAGAGTTATACGGTCAATCGAGTCATAGGGTTTCTTGAAGTCTACGCAAGTGACAACTGTGCGGTTGGGCTGGCGATTGTTCTGCGCAAGATCGGTGCGGTCGGAAACCTGTCTGATATTCATTGATCAAATGTTCTGTCTGTTCTTCCAGTTTTGTGAGGAAGGCACGTGAGAGAACTTTGTAGGCGATCGATAGAAGGGAAATGCCTCGGTAATTGTTTGGATCAGTCTTGTCTCCCTTTTTGTGTAATGGGTGGATCAAAGCATTTTTCCAGTCCGCTGGTATGATGCCGCTCTTCCATGCATTTGCAATGATAGCTTGCAGTCTGTCAATCAAGAGTTCACCTCCGATCTTGAGCATTTCAGTCTTTCTTCAGGAGGTTCACAGTTGTATAGCTTCTCGAAGTACTGTTTCAGAATTTCGCAGTTCGCTTTTGTGTTGGTTTCAAGGGTTCCATCAGGCCGACGGAGCAGAGGCTCGGTGGCTTGTAGTTCATCAGTTCTTCCCTAAATGTTCTGTAGAAGTTTCGTGTGTTATTTCTTTTGAACTCATTGTCGATTTCCTCTAATTTTTTGAAATGGTATGTCCGTTTAATGCGTCTGATCGTTTTGGATGTATTGTGGCGGTTGATCAAGTTTCCTTGCGGATT
Source organism: Phosphuga atrata (assembly GCA_944588485.1). Taxonomy (NCBI): domain Eukaryota; kingdom Metazoa; phylum Arthropoda; class Insecta; order Coleoptera; family Silphidae; genus Phosphuga; species Phosphuga atrata. The sequence continues at coordinate 7,576,336 of OX155901.1, forward strand.
CCTGGATTGTCTGAAGAAGTTCGTCCCATGTTTGTGTGTCGGTCTGTAGTGATTGTGCGAAGTCCTCCGCGTGTTCTTTTAGGTATTTTGGATCTATACGCGGGAATTTAGATTTTAGACACTTCCTTCTGTTAGGTAAGAAGCAGGTTTTATTTTGTGAAAGATAATGATCGGACTCCACGTAACCCTTGCATACCCTCACGTTCGTGATTTCTGGGGAGGATTTTCTGGTTATCGCTACGTGATCGATTTGGTATTCCCCGATGTGGTTGATTGGTGATTTCCAGGTTGTCATCTTGCGTGGTGGTTTCTTAAAGTGTTGGTTTCTTAAAGTGTGGACAATAGTTGGAGGTTAGCCATTCCGCATATGTTGATTAGGCGATGTCCATTGGCATTTGTTTTTTTGTGTGCCGAGAAATTCCCAGTGATGTGCCGGTGCTCCCTTTCTCTGCCGATTTGTGCATTGAAATCTCCGAGGAGGATCTTGATATGGTGTTGAGGGATCTTGTTGAGTGCCCGTTCTAGCTGTGACCAGAACTTCTCCACTTTGTTCTTGTCAGGGTCCAGGGCCCGATCTAGCTATTTAGCCGCTTCGGGCAAAACTAATATTCGCCGCCCTTTACACCACAGTCGCCCTGGTGTTTACCACATAAGTCATGAGCTTGCTATTCCAAAGAAATGTGATATTGCTGGAATTGTATAATACTCACCTATGTTAGTCTACAGGGGCTTCTGAACAAGCATACAAAAGTTCATGAGAGAATGTATGTATAAGTATGTTTATAAGGATATATGTATGTCTGTTAAAGAATTTCTCAAAAACTACTGAATGGATTGAAATATTTTTTTAACGACATAATATTATCATTCAATTTCATCATCATCAACCTGTCATGCGGGATAAGTACTATTTTACGCACGTTTTTTCGGACGATAAATGGCTCTTTATTCATTTGCGTGCGACAAGTATGAATAAAAGCATGCAAATTGTCATTGTCATGGAGACCAATTGAATGAGTTAAAAAGATTAGGAACAAACTGTTATAATATTTAAGTTAAGGTTCATACGTTACGTATAAAAAAACAAAAGAAATTATTTGTTTTTAAATTTAATGCACGTAAAAATAACACATTATTATGTAACGATACAAAACGAATCAGTCATTATTAAAAATAATCAAATTAGGTAAATAAAACATTTTTCCTGTAAATATTAAACTCTACCTCGTAATTAAAATAATTTTCTTCGCACTTTTGGCTCCGCAAAATCTTTAATAATTTCTAATAAATTTATACTGTCGCAAATCTTGTGTTCTATCGAAATCATAGCCAATCCAGACAATCTATTCTGTGTCATGGTGGATCGCAGATAATTTTTTATTATTTTTAATTTGGAAAAGCTTCTTTCACCACTTGCAACTGTAACTGGTAAAGTTAAAAGAATCCTGAGCGCAATACTGATATTTGGACCAAATCTTAAATCTGTTATGAATTTTAAAACGTCTTGAGGAGACAAATTACTAAAAACAAAAAGATACAAAGAACTGATAACTCCTCTGAAAGGTCTATTGCATTCACATCACATGAGTTGTCGTGGGTTAAAATAGTCTCCAGGTTCTTACAATGCTCTAACAATTCATATTTTGAAAGTTCTGTTAAGGCACATATGTTATATAAAAAAGCAAAATGTTTACTATGCTCAGTAATCTGAGAAAACCTTAACTCTAAGGAGTTTATAGCTGTATCTATAATGTGAAAAAATACTTCGATTTTATATTTTTGACGAGGTTCAATGATTGGTTCGTCACTACACTCGTAACCAAATTGCTTCTTTTTGGATCGAGCAAGAAGTTTCGGCAAATTTTCAAAGTCTAAGACCTCGCAATCAATTTCAGAAGCTAAGACTTTTGCTTCTTCAAGAACTTGAGTAAAATACTCATCTGAACGTGAGTTTTTAAAGAAATCTTGAGTATTTTTAAGTATTTTAATAACAGAAACGAAATGAAAATCCTTACTTTGCATTAATTTACTAACCGGATTTATCCGATTCAAAGTTTCGTACCAAATTATTATAGAACAACAAAATTTAAACTGTTTAATTTGGTTCAACAAACCCGAAGCTTCGTCTCGTGTAGAGGTATCCGTATCTGTGTTTTGGTAAACACTAAACAATGCATCGTACACTTGTCCTATTTGATGTCTTAGTGGTTTTATTGCCTCGATTCGACTTTCCCATCTCGTGTTACTAAGCGGTTTTAGAGTAATATCTTTTACATTCTTCAAAAGAATTGACCATCTCAATGTTGAAGAGGAAAAGAAAACATATTTGAATTCACATAAAAAAAAAAAATTTTTTTGCACAGCACTAAAAAAATGTGTAGCTTCCAGTGAGGACTTTGCCATGTCGTTTGCCACTAAGTTTAAAGAATGACTACTACAAGGAACATAAAATGCCCGTGGATTGATGTTTTTTATCCTGGCTTGAACGCCACTTTGAATACCTTTCATATTAAATCCATTATAATACCCTTGCCGTCTTATGTTTTCTAAAGACAATCCAAGTGCTGATAATTGTTCTAGGATAATTTCTGTTAGTGTTAGACCTATAGATTTTTCGATTGGTATAAATCCTAAAAAACTTTCATTTATTACAATTTCTGACGTTCTTGGATTGTCTTCGGTTTGATTAATAGAAATATACTTAATTATGAGGGTCATCTGCTCAGTTTTGCTAGCGTCCGGGGTACAATCTAAGATAATAGAATACTATTTCGATTTAATGATAGCTTCCAGAATATATTTTTTTATGCTGTTTGAAATTGTATCAATAAACTCATTTTGAATAGTTTTACTTAAGTAGATTGCTTTTCTCTCCTCTTCCTTCAAAACTCTGCGTACATGTCCCTGCATAACAGGATCAAATTCGGCTAACAACTCTACTAGTTTTAAAAAATTACCGTTGTTATGTTGATATAGATTTTCAGAAGTACCTTGAAAAGCCAAGCAGTTTTTGGCTAACATTTTGATGATTGAAGCAATACGTAACAAAACTCCATTCCAGTGTTCTATTTCTGATTTAATTATTCTTTGTGACTCGGCATCTGTCGTATGAGATGATTTCAACCTACGTGAAAGTTCGACCCATAATTTTACAGCTTCTACATGGTTTCTTAATGTCTTATGAGATTTAAGCATATCGCCTACATGCTTCCAATTTGTGTAGCCAGCTTCAGATAGACCGGAAGTTGTAGTTGTATTAAATATTTTGCAGCAAAAACAATATACCGATTTTTTTGCCACAGAATATACAAGCCAATCTCTCAAAATTTCTTCACTGTTGTTAAGCTTTCTCTTATAATATCTCGAAGTAAACCATTGTAAACATTCGACCATTGTTATCTCGTGGAAATTCAAATTCATACAGTGGGTCAGGAAAACCTCTATTTACCAAATATATTCTTTCTGCATCTGTTAATCTAACGGGCCACGTGGCTGGGTCGACATCTAAAAATGACGTTGATCCTGCAGGAACACTTGTAGTTGCAATAGCACCATCAGCTACAATATCGCTTGACCCAGAAGTAGAAGCATCGGGTTCTCAGATTATATTGGGATCGGGCGTATGTTCAACATGTGATTTAAACGAAGCCGTAGCTACTACATCGGTTTCTCGTATGGGTGACGTTGGTTTGTTAAGCTCACTTTTCTTTAATAAGGAATCTAAAGCCCCTGCTTGCTTTTGCCGCTCATCTTTTTCGAGTCTTCGTTTTTTATATTGGTATCCCAACAAGCGTGATCACCTTCAGCCATTCTGTATCGTAAACAATTAAAATATTAATTAAATTTAAATAGATATGTAATAATAACCTTACTAATATTATAAATCCGAAAGTAATTATGTTTGTCACGTTTTTTCGCTTAAATCGTTGAATTAATTTTGATAAATTTTGCTATATAGAAATAAATTGGACTTTCAAAACGGAAATAGGCTACTTTTTACCGCAGAAAAGTTACTCATTTCTTGCGGACAATGTTAAATTAAAACCAGGGTTGAGATGATTTTAATCAGTGATTTAAATCGCGATTAAAATCAAGTGATTTTAAAAAAAAATCGTTGATTTAAATCAATACCTTTTTTAACAACAAAATCAACCAAAAAATGTCAAGTGACTTCCCTATTCTTTTTTGTAAGTAGCATAAAAATTGAAATTCAATTGAAATTGTAACCAAAATTAGTTTTACTAGTACAATTACAGTAGGTATATTTACAATTTTTTCAAATTTAAAAATACCATTAAAAATATCATCAAAAATTAAATTTCAATTATAATTGCAACTTATAAATTATGTTCACTCTTCAGATTCTCAGCAAATTTGAAATTTTTATTTTCACAAAAAAATGAGTTTTTTTCCCAATCCCATTAAAAATTGCCATATAAATTAAAATTCTATGAATAGGATGGTTGCGACAGTTACTACGTGGTAATCCATACTTACATTGAATTGAAAAATTCACTTTGTTTTTTACCACACTTATATAAGTGTGGTAAAAAACAAAGTGAATTTTTCAATTCAATGTAATTAAAATTCTATTTAAATTGACACTCTGAATAAGTACATTAGAGACTTGTAAGAGTCTCCAGTTGCCAAAAATCGTAGGGTGATGACAAAAAATAATTATGTAACCAGTAAGAACATAAATATCAAAATATGTTAAGTGACTGCGACTAGAGCAATACCCAAACGGTTTTTGTCAATTTTAAGTCGAAGATTTTTTCAAATTTTTCATTGTTGATTTTTTGTTTGAATGTGACTAATATTGATAATTTTAGAAGAATATAGTGAAAATATAATTAAAATAAACAATGAGGTTTTTTTAATAATAATCCGACTTCCAAATGAAGAAAGATTGGAATATGTAAATGAATAAAAAAAATCTGATTTAAATCAAATAAATCCGATTACTTTGATTTTTTTTTTAAATCATGATTTTTATCAACCCTGATTAAAACTACTTTCTAGCTTAAAATTACCTATTTTTTTACGTTCTAAAGATTTATTTTATAAAATAGGTACTAGTCCTGTGAAGTTAGCAACCGAATTTGCAAAAATATAATATTACATCGGAGTTCCCGGCAGATATGAAATAGTTCTAGAGTACTTTGTGCAAAATTTCAATAGTTTTTTGAGAAAAACTGTGCGTTTTTTACATATTCCTGTACCTCGACCATAATTCAGGAGTACTTGATCAATTTTGCAAAAAGTTCTGCAAAAATTGACATTTTGCAAAAAAAATTGAATTTTGAAACTTGAAAAAATAGTTCTATTTGCGGATCTGAATAGCACCCTAAGAGTTGTATCAAAGATCCCTTTGTCATTTTTTGATAAAAACCTTAGTTCAAAAGATATTTGCAATAATAAGGGACCCGTTGATTTGAATGCAAATTTGAAAAAATCGCGGAACAGTTCTGTTTGCAGTTCCCGGTAGAACTCTTAGAGTTGTATCAGGAACTGCAAACAGAACTATTGCGCGATTATTTTCTCTTTACTTCGTCGCATCGGTGAAGTCTAAATTTTCGCATATCTTTCGAATTTTTAACTTTGAAGAAGAATGTTATAAGGATTTTCGATAGAACTCTAAGAGTTCTACCATGAACTGCAAACAGAACTATTCCGCGATTATTTTCTCCTTGCCTCGTCGCATTGGTGAAGTCTAATTTTTCGCATATCTTTCGAACTTTTAACTTTGAAGAAAAATGCTATAAGGATTTTCGATAGAACTCTAAGAGTTCTACCAGGAACTGCAAACAGAACTATTGCGCGATTATTTTCTCCTTGCTTCGTCGCATCGGTGAAGTCTAATTCTGCCATATCTTTCGAATTTTTAACTTTGGAGAAAACTGTTATAAGGATTTTCGATAGAACTCTAAGAGATCTACCAGGAACTGCAAACAGAACTATTGCGCGATTATTTTCTCCTTGCTTCGTCGCATCGGTGAAGTCTAATTCTCCCATATCTTTCGAATTTTTAACTTTGGAGAAAAATGTTATAAGGATTTTCGATAGAACTCTAAGAGTTCTATCAGGAACTGCAAACAGAACTATTGCGCGATTATTTTCTCTTTACTTCGTCGTATCGGTGAAGTCTAATTTTGCGCATATCTTTCGAATTTTTAACTTTGAAGAAGAATGTTAAAAGGATTTTCAATAGAACTCTACGAGTTCTACCAGGAACTGCAAACAGAACTATTGCGCGATTTTTTCTTCTTCACTTCGTCGCGTCGGTAAAGTCCAATTTTTCGCAAAATTTTCTATTTTTAATTTTACAGAAAAATGTTATAAGGATTTTCGATAGAACTCTAAGAGTTCTACTGGGAACTACAAACAGAACTGTCGCGCGATTTTTTTTTCATCTTCACCTCGTCGCATTGGTGAAGTTTAATTATTCGCAAATCTTTCTAATTTTTAACTTTACAGAAAAATCAGAAAAAAAGGACTTTCCATAGAACTCTAAGAGTTCTATCGCGAACTGCAAACAGAACTGTTCCGCGATTTTTTTTAATTTTCATTCAAAATAACGGGTCCCTTATTATTGCAAATATCTTTTGAACTAAGGTTTTTATCAAAAAATGACAAAGGGATCTTTGATAGAGCTCTTAGGGTGCTATTCAGATCCGCGAATAGAACTATTTTTGCAAGTTTCAAAATTCAATTTCTTTTGCAAAATGTCAATTTTTGCAGAACTTTTTCAAAATTGCTCAAGTACTCCAGAACTATCGTCGAGGTACAGGAATATGTAAAAAACGCACAGTTTTTCTCAAACGTGGTTGCTAGCTCAATTTTGGTATTTTCCATTTTTTTCGCGAAATCTGCAGAACTATTGAAATTTTGCACAAAGTACTCTAGAACTATTTCATATCTGCCGGGAACTCCGATGAAATATTATATTTTTGCAAATTCGGTTGCTAACTTCACAGGACTATAGGTACTTAGTAAATTCACACGAATCACACGCGCACTTCAATATGTATTGTTAATTGTCTGATTAATCTACCACCAATATTCACACCACTTTTAAATTTAAAATACAACTTGTAGACTTGAGATATATTTCTTGAGTGATTACTTAAGTGTCGCTGTGTCGCAATTAGTAACTTTTTTATGGCTTCCGCTAGACTATTTGCAAATATGGCACGTTCAGTAATTCGGCGCTCTGGGAAAACTATTTTCTATAATATTTTAAAATATATATATATAATAACTATAATATTTTTTATATATCTAATTATTTTGTATAATATTTTTTCAGTTATTTTTATTTAATACTATGTGTTCTTAGTATGTACCTACTTATGTACATATTTTTTATATGTAGAGGTACATACTTTATTATTTCTGAACGTTTGGACTTCGTGCAACTCGGCGCCCTCAATTTTGCCGCGCCTCATTTTTGCCGCTCTGGGCATTTGCCCGGCTGGCCCCTCCTTAGATCGGGCCCTGTCCTTCAGTTATTTTATGTATGACTTACATCTTGTGCACTGACACATTAAATTAAATTATTTTTACAATATATATATATATATATATATATATATATATATATATATATATATAAATATATATATATACATATATAAATATATATATATATATATATATATATATATATATATATATATCCCAGGCAATCGCCAAACAAGTTAGACATACAAAATTTTTGCTCGTAAAAATTATGTAAAAATAATGTATTTTAAGTGGTGTTGGGTTATAGGGAGAGAGGTTTATGGCGAGGGACAGAGGGTTAACATTGGATTGGTGTTAGTGAGAAGAAAAAATTGTGTAAAAACGATGTGAAAAAAATGAATTGGTTTTTATTTCGAAATGTCAAATTAATTTATTGTCAAATTTTCTTTTTATTTGTGGGATTTAAAATATATATATATATATATATATATATATATATATATATATATATATATATATATATATATATATATATATATAGTTATATAATAATATGTGGGATTCTATATAGAGGAGTAACAACCTCGTTAAAAAATAAATATATATAAATAAATAAATAATAATGTAAGGGCCCCTGCCTAGGGTTACTAGGTGAAAAATGGTCAACGGTTTTGCCAGCGGAAGAGGATTCTTAAATTCCCAACGCTGGATGGAGCGGAAGAGCCGGGTGGTACACCAATAAAAATCCGCTTTGTGTCTGTCTTAGATTAAGCGACAAAGTGGTCAGCGTCTGTTCACCAGTGGTGCGGCTGTCAGAACATCTTCTTGATCTCAACAATCAAGTCGTAACCTTGTGATCTTCTTCGTGTTGATCACCTCATCTTTAACTTCAACTTGAAACAAACATGATGATAACAGAAGGTACAATTCCACTACTCCGGGCATCAGTCAATAGACTGATTACTCCTGGTCGTCGGATTCCGGGGGACCAGGAGCGTCATGTTAAGAAGGATCGGAGCTTCTCGAATCTTCTACGCGCTAACCGTAAGTACTTTATTGGCACGCTCAACTCGAACACTCTTCTAAAAGTTGGTAAAATTAAACAGCTTGTAAACACAATGGACAAATTTAATATAAAAATCCTTGCAATTCAAGAAACTCGTTTCCTTGATGAATACCACTTTGACACGGATGATTATCGAATATACAAAGGGAAACCCTCTATAAAAATTAGGACGGGCCCCAGGCAATTTGGTACAGCGTTTGCCATCCACAAATCAATAGTAGACTCACTTATTGACTTTACGTCTACATCGGAACGCATCTCCACTCTATCACTGAAATCGGCGAACAAAGCGTACACTCTCATCAACACACACGCTCCCACAAACGACTGTAATAAGAAAGATCCTAAAACATCGGATACCTTCTGGGAACAGTTAGAAGAGGTCACCAACCAAATTCCACCGCACCACGTCAAGATTCTGTTAGGCGATTTTAACGCCCAGTTGGGTATAGAGAAACAATTTAGGAAAACAACAGGTATTCACACAGCACATAAAAGAACAAATAAAAATGGTGAAAGACTAATAACTTTTTGTGAAAATTTCCAACTTAAAATCATGTCAACACAATTTAGAAAACCCAGACAAAAGCTTTGCACGTGGAGGGCACCCAACATCAATATGGGTGAATTTCAAATCGACCATGTGGCCATCTCTCATTCAAACCAAAAGGAGGTCCTTAATGTAAAAACAAGGAAAGGTTTCTTCGATTCTGATCACTACTTGTTACAAATTAAAATTAAACTCCAACCCAATAGGAGAAGACCACGACAACCACGAATTTTTAAGCCTGACCCTGAATATTTAAAAATAAGCAGGGACAGTATTTTGCAAAGAATCAGCGAAACAAACTCGTTAAACTGGACAGAATTATCGGATGTTCTCAGGAACGCTATGAGGATAGGCCAGCCCCCACGTAATCGTAAGCACAGATGGTGGAACAGTATATGCGACCAAACAATAGAAGACAGACTCAACGCTTGGAAAAAATTTCATAGCAACAAAACGCCAGACAAATGGCAGGAGTTAGAAAACTAATTAGAAAAGAAAGACGTAGCTATGAAAAAACAAGACTGGAGGAAATAGAACAAGAATTTACAAAGAATAATACTAGGAGTTTTTACAGAATTTTTAAAGAGAACCTGACGGGATATCGACCATCCAGCCTATGCTTTCGTCCATCTGATGGTTCAATGGAGACAAACACCAATGCGAATTGCCAAATTTTAGCTGAGTACTTCAACAATCTTCTCAACTGTGAGCTCCCATCCAGCAAGTTTATTTTTGAACAATCTGAATCCTATCCAGATTCCGTGCCGCCTTCCTTCCAGGAGATAACTGACATCATTCATTCATTGAAAAACGACAAAGCCCCTGGGGAAGATGGAATCATTGCCGAGTTATGGAAACTGGCTGACGACAACCTCATTCACAGAATACACAATATAATATGTGATATTTGGGTGACCGAACAAATCCCCCCAGAATGGAAATGTGCACTTATACACCCGCTTCATAAAAAAGGTGATAAAATGGACCCGAACAATTATAGAGGCATTTCACTTCTACCAGTAACGTACAAAATTCTTTCGAAAGCTCTTTTGAATAGACTTGAACCTCAAGTAGACCCACAGATAGGAGAATATCAGGCAGGTCTCCGTAAAGGGCGCTCATGCACGGAACAAATTTGGAATCTGAAGACAATCTTACAAATACGATCTTGTAGAAACACCGTGGTTACCTTTGTTGATTTCAAAAAAGCCTACGACTCCGTCGACAGACCAACTCTCTTCAGCATTCTGGAGGAATTCAAAGTTGATAGAAAAACCAGGGCATTAATTCAACAAATTCTCATTAATACTACATCAAAGGTTAAGTTTGGTGGAGCAATTTCTCAACCTTTTGAAATACATACGGGTGTTCGACAGGGAGATGGACTTTCACCCATCCTTTTTAATATGGTCCTGGAAAAAATAATCAGAACTTGGGAAAAAGAGATTGAGGGAATACACATTGGTAAGAGAAGAGATTATAGAGCTAATATCAAATGTTTGGCGTTTGCTGATGATCTAGCAATAATATCGAATACCAGAGAAGAAGCAAAGCATGCACTTGAAAAACTACACGAAATTTCACAAAAGGCTGGTCTCCTGATATCTTATGAAAAAACACAGTATATAGAACGATCCCCGTCCGACAATCTACCCATCAAGACACAATATGGTTCTGTATCCAGAGTTTCCCAGTTTAAATACTTAGGAGAAATCATCCAACCGTCCGGCCTAAATATAATAGCAAATCAAGAACGAGTAAAAAAATTACAGAGAGCCTACCGACTTACTTGGAATCATTATAACAAAAAATCAATATCTCTTAATGCAAAATTACAACACTACAAAACAGTCGTTCTTCCTGAAGCACCTTATGCCGCAGAAACAACATTAATTCATGGTCACTCAAAAATCAAAGAAATAGAGAAACAAGAACGTAAAATTTTCCGAAAAATTTTTGGACCGGTGAATAAAGAGGGAATATTGAATAAGAGACCATCGTCAGAAATATATAAAACCGTAGAACCTATCACTGACACTTTCAGAAAGAGACGAGCTAAATTTTTTGGTCACATATACAGAATGGACCAGAACAGAATTACGAAACAAATTTTCAAAATTACCTTTAACAGTAAAAATAGGTCGAAATGGATACAGGAAACTGAAGAAGACCTCAAGCAGCTAAACATCACGATACACGACATGAATGATCGGGTTAAATTTAGAAACACCATAATGCACCATAAATTTGATAAAGAACTACTCCCAAAGATACCAGGAAAAAAGTGGACGGACGAACGGAAGAAAGAACATAGTGCACGAATGAAGAGGATTTGGGAAGAACGTCGCCGCATGACTTAGTTGACATAATTTTTGTTCAAGTTTACACGCTCTCTTTAAAGGGATTTACGATAGTAATAGTAATATATATATATATATATATATATATATATATATATATATATATATATATAGAGAGAGAGAGAGAGAGAATCCGGTTCTTTTCAGAGCCAACCCTCAGCATCAACGCGGAATCCCCGAGAAAACAATACAACACAGGTATCTATCCGCGAAAACCTCAAATACAACATATATATATATATATATATATATATATATATATATATATATATATATATATATATGTAATTTTGTAGAAATTGGATAAAATAAGTCAAATATTATTCAGCTGTTTTCTTATTATTTATCTTATTTATCGTTTCATTTATACTTTGGTTTTATATGTTATAAATATTTTATATTTATTAATTATGTTTACCTTGAGATTTTTATGACTTTTCTACGACGGTACACGCGAAGACAGCACAGTAGGCGCAGTTAAAGTTTCGTTGCCGTCCGTGTAATGCATACTTTCTACTTCATCCATAATGACAATTTTAAGTTTATATTTACAATCAGCCTTGGCGGTTTGAGGTTAGAGTTAGTTTATAACAGTTTCTAATATAGCGGAATGGTGCTTCTATCAGTGGTTTCACCACCATAAGCAATCACATATCCCTAAAGAAGTTTTCCTTCTGGAGGGAGAGCCAAGTTGTGACTATGAAACAAGGATGCCTCCAGAGACAAGTATCTAAAGAACTAACGTAAACACACAGTAATGGAAACACAGTTTGGTTTTGAACAAATTCTCTCTCTCCGTGGCGCTACAGTCCTATATGGACCCGGGCCTCCCTTAATTTTCTCCTCCAATTCTCTCTACTTCTGGCTGCATTTTCCCAATTTCGGCTTTGTAGAATTTGTTCCGCATCTTTCTCGACATTTTCCCCCCATCGACGACGTGGTCTTCCTCTGGTTCTGGTGCCTTCCAGTTGTGCCTTATATATCTTTTTTGGGATTTTTTCTTCTAGCATCCTAATCATATGTCCTGCCCACTTTATTCTGAGGATTTTTATATGTGTTACCACATCTGGATCGCCGTATAATTCTCTTAGCTCGTGGTTATATCTTATTCTCCAGACACCTTGTTCTTGTATTGGGCCGAATATCCTTCTAAGTATTCTTCCTTCAAACCTTCGGAGCATTTCTTCCGTTTTCTTTGTCAGGGTCCAGGTTTGGCATCCATAGGTCAATATAGGTTGGATTATAGTCTGGTATATTTTAATTTTTGTACTTTTTCCTACTATATTGGATTTAAACGTGTTTTGGAGGGAGTAATATGTTCTGTTGCTTGATATTATTCTTTGTTGTATTTCCTGAATTATTTCATTTTTTCATTTGGTTGTGATCCTAAATATTTAAATTGTTTCACCACTTCAAAGTTGCGATCCTCTATTGTTAAGTTTTGTCACATTCTTCTAGATCAGGGGTCTCCAAACTTTCCAGCCTTAGGGCCAGACTGATTACTCCAGCAAGTTCCGAGGGCCAAAACCATATTATCATTGTTGCCGGTGGTAAAAAGTGAAATAGTCCACTGATGAAAAAAAAAAAAGTCCGAAAAAGTACGCAACGTTTAAAAGTCTGCAAATCGGACTAAAGTCCGCAAAACGGCAACATTGCATATTATTAATTTTCCTGTCATTATCTGTAATTTCTAGATTAGTTGTAATTATTACGTATATAATATAATTATAATGTAAATTAATGTAATGTAATTAATGTAATGTAATTATAACGTATTAGTTGAGTACGAACCATGAGGAATAACGTGACACGACATCTGGTGGACACAAGCGGAAATATGTAGTACCTTCTATCGATAACAGATGGCGCTAATAGCACGTACAGAATAATCTCGTTGGTTCGAGAAAGTTCTGGTGTTTTCCACTCAGTTCTAGATGGCAGTAATTGGAATATATAAGAAAGCTAGTGGCGCAACCACAAGTCAGTTCCTATGACACTGTTGTGAAATAAAATAGTGCGTACCTCCTTAAAACGTGTTTGTGCGTGTTTAAGTTTAAGACATCTTTGTAAGAGTATGTTGATTTAAATTGTTGCTTTTGTGTGTGATTTAGTAGTTGGAAAATAAGCGAAAAATTGATAGTGAATGCAGAAAATTCAAAGATCAGTGGAACATTCAGTATTTCGTAATTGAGTCCAGTAACAAGGCGCTATGTTTGATTTGCAATGAAAGCATAGCCGTTCACAAGGAATATAACATTAAACGTCATTATGAAACAAAACATTTTCAAAATTACTCAAAATATACAGGAAGTTTGCGGACAGAAAAATTTGAAGCTATGAAGCGCGGATTGAAATCGCATCTTCATTTACAAAACTCAAAACTGAACAAGAGGCTGTAACTCGTGCCAGCTTTCGTCTGGCTCTTAAAATTGCAAAACGTGGAAAACCATTCACCAATGGAGAAATGATCAAAGAATGCATAATTGCAGTAGCCGAAGAAATGTGCCCTGAAAAGGTAAATTTATTAAAAACTGTCAGTATGTCAGCAAACACTGTGGCTCGAAGGGTAGAAAACATCGCTGAAAATATATCCTCTCAACTGTTCGACAAAAATGGACATGTTGAGTGGTTTTCTTTGGCCTTGGATGAGTCAACGGATGTGTCAGATACTACTCAGGTGTTGATTTATATTCGAGAAGTAGATAAAAGCTATGAAGTGCATGAAGAACTTCTTGATATGTATGTATAGTATAGTATATGTATAGTATTCATGGTACAACTACTGGTACAGATATTTTTAAAGGAGTTGATATGGCCATTAATCAAAAGAACCTTCGATGGAAAAACTTGAAATGTATTACAACTGATGGAGGCAAAAACATCAGTGGGAAAGATAAAGTAGTGGTCGCTCTTGTGTCAAAGGCTGTAGAAAATGACGGTGGTTCAAAACCATTAGTCTTACATTGTATCATTCATCAACAGTCTTTGTGCGAAAAATGTTTGGATATGTCTAAAGTTCTGAAACCAGTCATATCAACTGTTAATTTTATCAGATCTTTTGGGCTGAATCACCGACAATTCCGACAATTTATTGAAGAGATTGGAGAAAATGACTTACCTTATCATACTGCCGTACGTTGGCTTAGTTGTGGGAAAGTCCTTCCGCGCTTTTTTGAACTTCGAGCAGTGATCGAAATTTTTTTGAATGAAAAGCATCGCCCTCTTACTGAATTACAAAACAACGCATGGCTGTGGAAGTTAGCATTCTATGTTGATTTGACAAAACATGTGAACGAACTGAATTTGAGATTGCAAGGAGAAAACCAGCATCTTCCTGATTTATACACTAATATCAAATCATTCTGGAAGAAATTGATACTGTTTCAATCACAACTACGAAGTAAATGTTTTTTTTCACATTTTAAAACATGTGAAATATTCAGCCACACCACTGAGACTGAGTTTCCTATCGATTTTGCAATCGAAACTTTGAGTGCTTTGAAAATAAATTTTGATACTCGTTTCTCGGACTTTGATGCCATTGCGAATCAAATTAAGATTTTTCAGAATCCTTTTGATACTGACATTGAAACCCTAGCCCTTCAAATGGAAATGATTGATCTACAGTGCAGTGATATAATTAAGAACAAATATCAAAACTCATCTTTGTTGTAATTTTATAAAAGTCTTCCACTGACACAATTTGGTAGTTTGCATAAATTTGCTCGTGGGCTGTTTTCTGTTTTTGGTACTACTTATTTGTGTGAGAAGACCTTCTCCAAAATGAAGTACACACAAAATGTTTACAGATCTAAATTAACTGATGAGCATCTTAAATCTCTTTTAATAATTGGTACACGTAAAATTAGTCCACAACTACAAACTATTGTCAGTGGAAAATCTCAATTACATAAATCTCATTAGTATTTCATATGTCATTGTGCTTGTTACTAAGTTATGTTTTTATTTAAAATGTATAAAATGTTAGTTGGATTCATTTCAATAATTTGTTAGTTATTATATACTGAAGTTAAATTTTCTGCATATTATACATGTCTTTACTCATTACAATTCTGTGTTTCTTTATCCAACTTATCACAAAAACAATAACAATAAGCCTACAACAATGTTATGAGTAGTTAGCCCATGACTATATCAATGTAGATGTCATATTAATAATTAGAATACTTCAGTAAACTAAATTTAATTTGCTATAAAAAATATGTTCTAAGGAGTTTTCAAGTATGCTAGCTCTCCGCGGGCCGAACAAAATCTGTCCGCGGGCCGGATGTGGCCCTCGGGCCGTAGTTTGGAGACCCCTGTTCTAGATGGTTACATGGCTAGACATTTGGTTTTCTCCTCGTTTACCTCCAACCCTACTTCATGTGCTTTGGTTTCTATCTTGTTATATGTTTCTTTAAGGGCTGTTATTGATCTTGTGATAATGTTTAGAGCATCTGCATAGCCAACAATTTGTTGGGATTTATTTGCTATGGTACCGTTTGTTTGTATTTTCGTTTCTCTGATGGCCTTTTCCATTAGTAGGTTAAAGAGTATAGGGGCCAAGCTGTCCCCTTGATGCAGTCCTTGATCCGTGTCGAATTTCTCTGTTAGCATATTTTGTATCTTTACTTGAGAATTGGTGTTGTTCATCGTTGTTCGGGTTAGTTTTATAAGTTTATGTGGTACCCCGAGTTCTTCCATGGCTAGATACAGCGCCTCCCTATCTACATTATCATATGCTTTGAACAATACTCGTTCCAAAATAAGGTGGTTGTAGATTATAGATTCGGTGGTGACTTGGTGTACTGCGACCTTTATAGATATATTGTTCCCCACCCTCTTCCACTAATCCTTGTGAACCCATTTAGAGCACCCGTTTTAGTCCTGATTCCCTTAGGAATTTCAGGATCTGTTTGGGACTCACGGATTGCAACTCCTTCTTGTTCAAGTAGTAAGCACCAAGGTACATTTTTCTTTTATGGAGCAATACTCCACAGTCCATGAGCAGATGTGTAGGGGTTTCCTCTGCTGAGCTGCAGAATCTGCTACTGTCATCTTCCTTAAGCCCTAAGGTCTTGAGTATTTTCTAAGCCCCCTAAAACCCCAGACAGCGCAATGCAAACTTAGCAGTGTCCTGTTCCTGTACTTGTACCTGTTTAGTCTCAGGCAAGCTTTTATTCTTTTCTGGTTAAATGATCACAGGATTATTTTGGATTGTCTTAACTCTGAAAACTCTTTCCAGGCATTTATCTATTGTTTCCATCTTTCTTGAAGTAAGGTCTTAGAGTGGGCAAGGAAAAACAGACAAGACCAGGCAAAAAATACTAAAAACCTAACCAAATATTAGACAAGAATAGATAACAATTAGATAAGAGAATGGTCAACATAACGAATTTTTACTACAAAACCTTTAACTTTTTTAAATTACAAATAATTCAATATATAAATATTTAACAAAAGTCATTTGAGATTACAAATGATAATATATTATTTTTAGATTTGAAAACTGAAAACTTAAAAACTCTTGAAAGGCAACTTAAATTAACTACACATCTTAAGCAAAATGTTCAATAAATAATTAACAACAATTAAACTTAAATAAAAATGGATTTCTTAAAGTGGTAATTCCTCAAAGGTGTAATTCTTCATATTAATTAATCGCTGTCTGTGATGTCCTGTACATCATGAAATGTCTGACTGTCCAATTCTTTGTAGAAATACTTATCAATTAACTGCTCCATCACATTCGGAATAGACACAAATCTGGAATTAAAACAAAAATAAATCTGAAACATAAGTAGGACTAGCAAAAATTAGACAGGACTAAGATGAGACTATAATAAGAGAATATATCACTAAATTTTTATACCACAATATCTGGAAGAAATGCGAAAGCGGTACCTATATATTAGTGAATTCCAGAGAGTCCACTTGTTTGGTTAACTGCAACGTGTCAGCAAGTCTAATTGTAAACGAATCTAAAATCTTAAGTTAATCTCTAAATTAAAAAAATCACCATATTTTTACTCGCATTTATTTTAAATATTTATTTATTTTTTAAATATTATAACACTTTAAATAACTCAAGTTTCGACTGTTGAAGGTCATTTTCAAGTGGATTACAAATCATACGCGCGAGATGAGAATTGATGAGATTGAATTTAAACCGAGGAATTTGGTGGGGAGGGGAGGTGTTTGTCTGTTGTTGGGGACTTATTTGGAGAGTCTGAAGATGATTGTGTTAGATTAAATTGTTGAGAAAATATTAGGTCGGTTTGCTCGTGAAGGAGATCAATTAATGGGTTACGGATTTGTTTGAAAATTTCTAATGACTGCAGGAGGTTATGCTTCGGGCCTTTGTTGCAATTATGCAAGATTTTTAGATTATCTATTCCTGGGGATTTATGATTATACATTCTAGACAATGCTTATAAAATGAACTTGTATTTTTTCAAAGACGAAAATATTCTGGAAAGTTGAAATATTTCGTCCTGTCTATTGCTATTATACTTACATGCTATTGCATTCCGAACAATGAATCTTATATAGGCCGGATTTTTTGAGGGGGCTCCATTTTGTCTTTAGCATTAAATAATATGTGTGATAATTTTGAAGAAGGTTTAAATGCTACTTGTAGATTTTGTTTTCGCAAAATGTTAGCAATTTGCTCTCATGTTTTTCCAAAAAGTATAAGAGAAATGAAAGTTTTTTTTTAAACTGAATTGGGCGTTTTGAGGTATATTTCAGTCATTGTGATTTGGTTCCGTTTTTTACTTAATAAATTTTGGATGAGTGTAATAGACTTTTTTACGTTTAGTTAACTGCATGCACGTCCGCCTGCGGGAATATGAAAGTTTTGGGCACATTTTGTTATTTCATTGGTTATTCGTCAACAAAGTGCCCGAAAACATGGCGAATATTGACGCATGCGCATAAAAAATTATGAAAAGGTCTATTGGGAAATCATTTTCTGTGGCAATTATCATGATAGTGTTTAATTCATTTGTGCGCGTCATCGTGTCAATTTCTACAGAGAATGGATTCTCAATTATACTTATCAAAAATTTAATAAATATTGTGTAAAGTGTGTAGAGTTATATAACATCACAAGTTATAACAGGTGTTAGGCAAAAATGTAAGGGGTTATTCCTTGGCCTATTCTAAGAATATTTAGCCCATTGATGATTTCAGAAAACCCCTTTGTTTCGAAGATACAGGGTGAACAAAATTTGCGACAACCATATTCAATATTTGTTGAAATCATTAATGTAAATAGTATCGCGTACGCCAATGAGTTTATCAAGTACAAAAAATTGCATTATGTAAATGGCTTTTGGAAACATTAGTTCTAATCCCACAATTCCTGACACAGTTTCTTTTCACCAATGAAGCCAGTTTCTCAAGAAATGCAATAAGGATTTTTCATAACAACCATGTGTGGGCAGATGAAAATCCGCATGAGGTATGTGAAGATAGATTTCAACATCAGTTTTCCTTGAATGTTTGGGTTAGAATTGTGGGTGACTATCTAATTGGGCCGGTATTTCTACCAGGTGGACTTCCTGGTGAAATGTGTTGCAACTTTTTGGAAGAAACACTGCCCGAGCTTCTGCAGGATGTACCATTGGCGACAAGAATTGAAATGTGTTTTATGCAAGATGATTTTATGCCATCACATTCCATTTTGGATGTTCGTGATTTTTTAACTGCAACATACGGAGATCACTGGATTAGTCGAGGTGGGCCACACACATTGCCTGCCCGATCCCCAGATTTAAACCCCCTGGATTATTTCTTATGGGGCTATCTGAAGTCATTAGTTTATGCTACTCCAGTGGAGAATTTGGACACATTGCGAAATTGGATAATTGCTGAGTGTAACTGAATTAGAAACAACCCTGGTGTGTTTGAAGGAGTTCGGCACTCAATGACAAGAATATTGAATGCTTGTATCCAGGCTGGAGGAAGTCATTTCGAACATTTATTATAGAGCAACTTTACATGTACTTTTTGATAATAAAATGTTGTCACTATCGCAAATTTTGTTCACCCTCTATTTTCGAAACAAAAGGTTTTTCAGAAATCATCATAAGACAAAATATTCTTCGAATAGGCCAAGGAATAACGCCTTGAATTTTTGCCGCATGTCTGTACAATATTTTAACACCCTGTATAATATTTTCACACAAAATAGTCGTAAAATTAAAGTGAATTTTTCAATAATTGCGTAAGTATGGGTTACCACGAAGTAACGGTCGTAACCATCCTTTTCATTAGGCTAATCTATTTAATACTACCTAATCAAACATTATCGTCAACAATGCGGTCTAAAGTTCTTACTTTTCATCCACTAGCTCGATTATTCCAAATTTCTGTATGTCCTTGATACACTTGCTTATACAACTAGGAGTAATCTTCTTAATAATCTCATCTGGACTAATGTTATTCATCACACTTGCATAGGACAGCAATCTAAAACAAATAATAAATGCAATTGACTAGTGTAAGTCCAGTTTTCTCTAGTTTTATATAGTTCTATCCAATCTCGTCACAACAATTGTTTTTACATTTACCTAGATAGATCATTCTAGTTTTCAGTTTATTATTTACAAATGTTCCCTAGATAGTTGAACCTAAATTTCAAGTTAATAGTCTGAACACTAAGTGAGCTATGCACTACAATTATCTAGGCAGATAACTCTTGTTTTCAGAATATTACTCAAGAATTATAGATTGGTTATCTGACTGTACCTAATCAAGGCAAGAGCCCTCCGCTGGTTGTCGAACCTGAACCGGGCTATCCGGACGTCCTTATACTTCTGTTTGGTTGCCTTGCAGCAATCGAAGCAGATATGCGGCTGGAGGACGCTGCTCGCCTTCCTATGGCCTAAGCAGACGACATGCTGGAACTGCTCGCAGCTCGGGCACTGGATCATCTCGATGTCTTTTATCGGATGCAAAACTTTGCACAAGCAGGTGATCTTCCCTTTGTAAACCGCCTCCTCATCACTTTCTAAAACGACGTTGAAGCAAGGCAAAGTTGTAATAAGGTGACATTATATCAACGTATCCATTGGATGAGAGCACGGGACAGAGGGGGATGGAAGTTGTTACGGGAGGCATATGTCCAGCGTGAGATAGTTTGCTTTAGTCTTCTACATTTTGTCTTTTAGTCGCCTCTGTATTGTTTATCTAGTCGTGTCTGTCTAGTCGCCTCTGTTTTGTTTACCTATTCGTCTCTGTCTAGTATTCTCATCAACATTTACCATTCTTAACGATCTCATGTTCGATTATGTCGATGCTGTTGCTCTTATTGCTGATAACAGAGTCGTTCAGCGTTTGGTCTATTGAGTGCTGGGGCTGCTCGGTTTGGGGGGTGGCCGCGTCTACGCATTCCTGCTCGAAGATGGAGCGGCTGCCGCGCAACATCAGCGAATGGTGGTTGGTTTTCACCGCGGCGATCTTGACGTCGCAGAGTGCGTTCATTTCCTCATTGGGGCGGGACTTTTTGAAGAACCTTAGATCTTCAAGGCCAAAACCTAGTCCTGAACAAGAACAAAGGATAGATTAGACAAGCGAGATTACTCTGATAAGATGACTTGCTTGTGACGAGGGTTGACTCAATGGAGATTTTGACAGTTGGTGGTAACTTCTTTAGAGATCCTAGCATGTTAATATTTTCCATGAATTTCACGGTGGCTTCCAAAATCTGAGGTAGCATTGATTTCTGGTATCTAGAATTACAGATGATATTACCATACTTACAATGATGATATGATGGTACCATGGATATCGTGATTACTTATGATGATATTACTAGAAGATATCAATTTTAAATTTCTATACTTGAGCGGAATTTAGAATCTTCTATTTTCATTTTCTAAACAGATTTTACTGGATATATATATATATATATATATATATATATATATATATATATATATATATATATATATGTATATATACTGGATATTATCTATATGATAGAGGTTTCTAGATGAATACTAAGACTTAGAATAGACTAAGTCTATGAATACTAAGATTCATAGGTAACAATTATCGTATTACTAGGTAACAATTTTAGAACTTACTTTTCTGCTGTATTTTCGTCCAAATGCTTAACAGTGAACTGGTAATATTCTGGCAGACTGTCAGTCCCATTTGTGATCACCATAACTATTTTTTTGATCTGGAAATAGAAATTTAAATTTCACCTAACTGCGCTTTCAACTACTGATATTATACTGAAATTCAGGTTTAACGTCTGTAACATATTCAGGTTATAAAAATATTCAACCCTAGTAGAGGAACAAGATACATATTTTTAAAGCCAAAAACGTTTGTTCTTCATATTTGTGCACAATTTTAACAGTACATACAATGCAAATGGTAAATATTTGTTAATCAAAATTAAATCTCAAAGACATTTCGATGACAACAAAATCAAAAAGCAATAGTTTGTTCTACAAATTTATACTATGAATCTTGTTATCTAGTCTAGTCTAACTCATCTTGTCGTTCTATTCCTGTCTGATTAGTCTGGTCTGTACATTTTTGTTTGACAAATTGTATCTGTCTAGTATTGCCTCTTCTGTCTATTCAGTATTGTATATCTGTTCGTATCTGTCTAGTCCCGTATAGTCACGTTTGTCTAATCTTATACATCCAGCCTCGTCTATAGTCAAGTTTCTCTTGTCTCATCTGTCAAATCGTGTGTGTCTACTCTTGCCTCTCTAGTTCAACTCTCTTGTCTTGACTCTCCAGTCCTGTTTATCTGATCTTATTTGTCTAGTTATGTTTGTCTTTCTGGTCTTGTCGTTCTAGTCCTGTTCGTCCAGTGTGGTCTGTTCATTCTTGTCTGTCTAATCCACGGACATAGGAATTAATAGGGACCCATATAGAGTATAAACCCATTATATTGGCGAGGGGATTTATGCCCGGAGGGTGTTCGCCAAATTGTCTGTGCCTTTTAATTGGTTACCGTTGTGCGCATGAGTATTGCATGCACGTTTGCAGAAAATTCTTACAGCGAGGTTATAAAAGTGACAAACTGAATGCACAATCAAATCATAGTCCAACCGACCTTCGCAAGAAGCACAAGTTACACAAAACTCCAAAATTTATTCTGACAAAATAAATTAAATTCATTCGTGCACGGGCGTAGCCAGGGTTTAGTTTTGGGGGGGGGGCATTGTGCCTTGTTAAAAATTGTTTGAAAGGGGGGGTTTTGCAGAAATGCACCAATTTACTTTCTAAAACTGACACACAGGGGTTCTTAAACTCCACATCTACCATGCTCTCTTGAAGATAGTCGTCTCTACTCGTCCCTTCTGTTTTCAATATTATATGTATGTTATATTTTGCATATTTCTGGGGTGGAGGGAGGGGGGTGGTTTTGAACCACCAAACCACCCCCCCTGCCTACGCCCATGCGATTCGTGGCAACCACCTCCAACGGAAACGCCGCCGCCAAAGAACATCAAGGGCTTGCCCTTCCTGGATTCCATAAGCGACGACGGGTTGGAGAAGCTGCACAACTACATCCTGACCAGGAGGAAAAAGACCAAAATCGACACCGAGCAGCACCAGGAAACCGCCACGATAAGAAGGTGACGACTTGTACTGCGACGTTCGTAGATCTATTGTACCCCACCCTATTCCTCTAAACGTTGGTATACTTTAGAGCGCCTCCTCTAGTCCTAATTCCTTTAGGAATTTCAGAATCTGGGTGGGATTCAAAAATTGCAACTCCTCTGCGTTCAAGCAGTGGGCCGCAAGATACATCTGTCTCTTGCGGAGCAGTGCTTCGCAGTCTATGAGAAGATGTATAGGGTTTTTTTCTGCCGAACCACAGAATCTACATCTGTCATCTTCCTCTAGGCCTAGGGTCTTGAGGTGTTTTCTAAGTCTGCAGTGTCCCGTCAGGACTCCTGTCAGAATTCAAAGCTTGTTCCTGTTTAGTTTCAGGCAAGCTTTTGTTCTTTTCTGGTTATCAGATCCCAGCATTACTTCGGATTGTCTCAACCCTGGAAGTTCTTTCCAGGTTTTCATCCATCTTTCTCTTATTTCTTCATCTAAACATTTGTGAATGGTGTTCACAGTCATACCGCAAAAGGGTACCGGACCTATAAGGGATTACTGGATCCCTTGTTTGCTAGCTGATCGGCTTCTCCGTTTCCGTCTATACCAATGTGTCTTGGTACCCAGTATAGCGTTACTTTATTTTCTCAAGCCATTTTTCCAAGCTTATTTGGGTTTCCCACACAGTCCCATACCAGCTTGGATCTGATGGTGTATAAGCTAATGGCATTGATGGCTGCTTGGCTGGCTGACAGGATAGCAATTCGTTTTTTGCGATAATTCCTGTCGAGGTTAGATTGTCTTTTGATTGCGTGTACCTCTTCTTGGAAGATACTTGGGAAGGTTCCCATGGATTCGAAGTATTTGGTACGAGGTCCAAACACTCCTGCGCCAGTACCTTCCTTTGTCTTCGAACCATATGTATACCACTTGATATCATTTTGCTCTATGTGGTATGCTGAGCATTCGTTGCTCCAATCGGGTTTACTACTACACATTGCTGTGTAGTTTTTCTCGAAATAGTATTTGCATACCATTGCTTCTTTTGGTGCTTCCAGCCAGCGGATTTTGGTAGCGAGGGTGTTCCGGTCTCTGCTCCCGATTATTTTACCTCTGCCTATTCCTTGCTTGCTGAACCTTACAATCGCCGATCTGGCGGCCCTCTCCACGACAAGGTGCATCGGAGTGAGATCCAGCAGCAGTTCCATTGCTGCTATCGGGCACGACCCCATCGCCCCCGTGATGCAGACACACGCCAGTCTTTGAATCTCCTCAAGCTGCTTCCTCATAGAGGCCAGCTTGGTTCTACTTCCCCACGCAACTGCCCAGTAAGTGATCGCAGGTCTCACTGTCATGGTGTACATTCATCGCAGGATTGCGGGGTTACAACCCCACGTTTTCCCTGCCAGATTTCTGCACACCATTAGAGCGCGTTTGGCTTTTCCTAGCGTGAACCGCAAACGATAACGGATTATCGCTATATGTACTCATTAATGAAGGAGGATAACTATGAATTCCATACGCTTCAGCTCAGTACAGAGAAAAACCTTAAAGTGGTGATTAAAGGAATTCCCACCCAAGTCCTGGAAGAGGAGGTTAAAACCGAATTAGGAGCAAAAAGGTTACCCGGTGATTAAAGTAACCTGAATGAAGGGAAAGAACGCGACCCCTATTCAAATGGTTTTAGCGGAAATACCCAAACTCTATAAATCGATCTACCAAATGGAAAGGATATACGAACTCTTCGTAACGATAGAGCCACTCAAACCAACTCTTTGGACATGTCCAGAGAAATTGAAATGCAGAATACAGGTGTATGAAATTTGCAGAAAAGCACAGCACACACTTCTGCGAGAAACCGCCAATAGTGCCGCCAAAAAGCGCCAACTGTGGAGAGGAACCCATGTCGATATGGAGGAACTGACCCGCCAACCCGATGAACAAAACAACAGCGACGACAAGACAACAACAACGGCCAACCCTCAGGACGAACACGATTAGACAAGCCTTAGTTAAGGAAAACATAACATTCAAAGACACACTACAGAAAACCGACAACGAAAATAAACAAAAGACCGAAAACAAAACAAAACAAACACAAACAAGAGTAACATAGCGACCGAACTAGCAATAAAGCTATTAAACTACGCCGCTATACAAACAGACAAAGACGAAGTGACAAATTTCACTAGAAGTATCACGACTATCCTAGCTCTCAAGAAAAATGACTAGAAAACGGAACGTGGAACGCAAACGGCGTCCAAAGTAGGAAACCCGAACTAGTATCACACATGACAGAATACAACATAGACGTGGCGTTAATACATTAGCTTTGTATTCACTATATTCGCCACCAAATAAAGAAATGAGCACTGCAGACTCGGACAAAATATTTATAAATAATATTCCAAAGATAGCTGCAGGAGACGAGGAACTGCAAAAAAACAAATTGAAAAGGAAAAGAACTAAAACGTTACACAGAACATCTACTAACAGTTTTAGCTCCAAACGAGTCAACACATTTCACAGGTAATAACATACATCCGCCGGATATATTAGATATAGCGGCAGTGTAGGGCATAATTCAATTAATTTTTTAATTGCAGAATCAAACAATTACAATTTTAATGGCAACTAAATCAATTGCAATTAATTTAATTCAATTAAGTGTTTAATTGTGAGATGCAATTGAAATCAATTGCAATTACATCCATTAATTGTGGTTTACAATTAATTTAATTGC
This sequence comes from Phosphuga atrata, assembly GCA_944588485.1. Lineage (NCBI taxonomy): Eukaryota > Metazoa > Arthropoda > Insecta > Coleoptera > Silphidae > Phosphuga > Phosphuga atrata. Next base: position 7,602,102 of record OX155901.1, read on the forward strand.
AATTAAAATTGTTAGTTACAATTAACTTAATCATCAATTGTTTATTATAACAATTAAAACCATTTGATGAATGTAAAAACTTAAACAGTCGGGAAAGATGGTCGTTCTGGACCCTCCACCTCCGCTTCCGGCCCTCACCACGCCCCCACTTCCGATTTCCACCCCACTTCCGGTCCTCACTCCCACCTCCGGTTCCCACCCCTTTTCCATTCCGGTTCCCACCCGGAATCGTTCCGGATCCGGAAAGTGGGAACCGGAGGTGGGTGAATTTTTGGAACCAGAAGTGGGGGCGGGAACCGGAAGTGGGGTTGGAACTGGGGCAGGGATGATCGGAAGTGGAGGAGGAGGTGGGTAACCAAACGAGCTGTCGCGTTGTAAAATCAAACTTTCCGCACTCTAATGTAAATAACTATTTCAGTTAAGCATTGTGGCAAGTGATACAATGGAGTATAATAAACATATCTTCTAACCGGCATTTATTAATTGTTAATTCTAATTGTAAAAATGCATCAATCAATTAACAAATAATTTATTGTAATTGCAAAATTTTACAAGTAACAATTAATTAATTGTTAATTGTGTTATCTTGCAATTACAATTAATTATTTTAATTGTTAGTTGCAATTAACTCTGGCAATTTAATTGTTAGTTGTTAATTGTTTTCACAATTAATTTTTGCCCTACTATGTATAGCGGAAATGAAAAACGTCACAGAAAACATTGATATAATCTATCTTGGAGACTTCTGGAGAAAGAAGACTTCTGGAGAAGGAAGAGCTCCGATCACAACCCGGTGCACATGAACATCCAAACGAAAAGTACGACCAGAACGTGCGAGAAAACAGTCATAAACTGGGAAAAGTTTAAAGACAACCTAGATATTACCTGCACAGATATTACAAACCCATTAAGCCCAGAACAAACAATCGAGAATGAAATAAAGCAAGTGCTCCAAACCGCGACAAGAAAAGAAGCCATCAACAAAACAGCTACACTCCCATAAGAAAGAATGAACCAAATACGCGCGAAACGTACAAGACGTACCAACGAACCTTAGCACCGACTGACAAAACCGTCCTAAACAGACTGACAAATCAGGTAAAACAGGCAGTACAAGATCAACACAACGCAAAATGGGAAAACAGACTAGACCGAATCAACGAAATCATAGACCAACCGCGCGATTTAGCCAAGAGTCTAAAACTCAAAAACAGAAATACAATAGCACCACTCAAAAATACCGACGGCAGCACAGCGACTTCTGACATGGACATGGAAGACAGAGACTTTCCCAAACGCCCTCGAACAACAATTCACACCGAACGACCCAAATGCAAACTGCAACCCACAAATGAGGCGTTTAGTATCAAAACCAGCTCAATCCATTATTTTTCAAAAGTTTTTTCTTTGCGTAGTTTGATTGGTCTTTGTCGATACTATCAAGCTACAAATCGATTTGGATCGAATCCGACTTGATCCGGTCGAAAACTGGTGTCAAAAACCGGTGTTTTTTTAAACCCAGCTCAATCCATGCTTCTATTAAAGCCCACCATGCGCACCACCTGATACTTACATCAGCATATTAGATGGCATATTTGACCAAATAGAAAAGGAGATAAAAAGAAAAATACAGTGATGTACCCCGAAGAATATTCAGAAATTTTCGCTCACCAGGGAACCACATCAGAATGGAGATGAAAAATGACATCAAAGTAAAAGGTGAAGTTTTTCATAATTCGGACATTGGAGCTTTCAAGAGTGTGTGTCGAAAAAAAAAATTCAGGACCTTCTTCCTCCACCTGTGGCTGTTGGAGTTCCTATTGCTCCATTTTTTATAAAAAAAAAAATAGAAAAATGGATATAGAAAAACAAGAGAGGACAATACTAAGAAAGATCTATGGGCCGGTTCAGAAAGAGGGGATCTGGATCAAGAGACCAACAAAAGAACTGTACAAACAGACAGAGACGATTACAAACAACATCAGGAAAAGAAGGGCAAAATTATATGGACACATATATAGGATGAATGAAAATAGACTGGTAAAACAAGTAACTGGTAGACAAGTAAATATGGTCGAGTCGGGTGTGGGCTATCAAGAGGGATCTGAAGGTATTCAAGAGCGGACCGTGGAACTCAATGGGGAGGTGTTAAGATTGTTCGTAATCTATAACAATCAAAACTTGGAGCGATTTATGAAGGAAATCAATAGAAGACCTAGCGAGGTGTCAGGGGAATTAATTATTAATTATTATATAATATTAATTATTATATTATTATTATATAATATATTAATAATTATACTGGCAGGCGATTGGAACGTAAGGATAGGCGAGCTGCAAACAGGATATATAAGTGCGGAGGGTTCGAATATAACAAGAAAATCGAGGGATAAGTTAGTTACTAAAGAAGGCAGAAAATGGCTGGAATGGGTTGAAGATAAGGAGTGGAGTGTAATTAACGGATGTGTTGAGGGCGACTGGAGCGGAGAATTCACGTATGCTGGTGGGAGGGGCGCGTCGGTAATTGATTATGTGGTAGTCAATGAGGTGGCAAGAATGCGCATAATGAATATGCAAATGGGTGACAGGGTTGAATCTGACCATTTTCCATTGGAAATAATTTGGGAGGGTGAAGTTAAGTTATCTAGTCAAGTTAAAGTAGTACCGCTCTGGAATGATAGGGCCATTGTTAAGTTCCAAATAAATTTGGAAGGAATAACTCCAGGAGTCGGCTGTTTACAACGAATAATGGAAGTGATTCGAGAAGACATGGTGCAGGTCAAGATCAAATGTGGAGTGGCTAAAGAAACATATAGGGTCGACCAAGAAGTCAAAGAACTTAAGAAGTCCGTGAGGAAGAATTTCAAAAGGTGGAAGGAGGGTCAGGGCTCGTTGCAGGAGTACAACAAATGTCGTACACAACTGAAAGAGATGGAACTATAAAAGAAGAAGCAGTGGGAAGACGCGCAACTCGAGAAGTTGAAGGGGATCCACAATGAAGCGGATATTTGGAAAATGGTGTCAGCCTATAGACGGAAACAAGGGTGTTGTGAGAAACTGATTGGCCTATGGAGAAACTAATTCAAGGAGCTGCTAACCAGTGGCTTGCCCGAACCGCTCGACGATGTCGCAGGAGGGGTTAATGGTGCAACAAGCTGCAGAGACGAATTTACGTGGGAAGTATTTTCAGGTGTTTTGGATAGGCTTCCGAGAAAAAAAAGCAGTGGGTTGGGAAAGTATCCCGAATGAAGCGTGGAAGGTCGCCCCGATAGTCATCCAGCGTGAGCTGTTCGAAGAACTTAACGATATTTATAAAAGTTAAAAAAGGTTGCCGGTTAGCTGGAACGAAGGCTTAATTGTACCGATATACAAAGGTGGAGATAGGGAAGACCTTGCTAACTACAGAGGAATAACGGTCATGGACGCGTCGTATAAAATCTATGCGAAACTGCTGGAGCAAAAGCTTTTGGGTGAAGAGGAAGATAAAGGTCTGATCCCGGATGTACAAGCCGGATTTAGAAAGCATTACAGCACAGTGTAACACTTGGTTACGTTGAAGTATATTGTGGAGCAGGAGCTGGTTAAGAAGCAAGGTAAGCTTTATGCTCTGCTTATAGATCTGAAAGCAGCCTACGACACTGTGGTTAGGGAGAGAATATGGGAATGTTTGAGACGGAAGTCTCAGGGTTGTCCACTGAGTCCAATATTATTTAACCTGTACACGGCAGATTTAGGGAGTGTGCTGAGCAAAGGTCAAGCGCGAGGGCTAGTAATTGGTAATAGGAAAGGTTGGAGTTTGGCATATGCGGACGACGTTGTGATTTTGGCTAGATCGAAAGGAAAAATGTCAGAGATGATCGACCGGGTGAAAATATTTTTTGAAAAGAGGAAATTGGTAGTGAACGTGAAAAAGTCTAAATGGATGATGTTTCGTAAGAGAGCGGGGAGTGATTCATTTAAATGGGGAAGTAGTGTAATCGAGCAAGTTAGCAGCTTGAAATACCTTGGTTTTATGTTTGGGCAGGATGGATCCGCGAAAGAGCATGTGAAATGTATTTGTAAAAAGACTTGGGTGGCTGCTAACGGGCTAGGGAACGTATGCAAGGAGTGCTTGAGCAATAACTTTGAAGCAAAAATGGTAGTGTGGAAGACACGTGTGAGAAGTATCCTTTTGTATGGAGCGGAAGTGTGGGGAGTGAAATAGGAAGTGAGAGTTGAGAGTCCAGCTACAGTTTTACAAAATGGCACTAAATTTAGATAGAACTAAGCCGGCATACATCGTGCTGCAAGAAACAAATATGCGGAAAGTGTTTTCGCAGGCTGCTAGGAGGGTCGTTAAGTTTGAAAGGAGAGTGTATGAAATGGGTAATGAAAGGATTGTGAAAGATGTGCTGAGAGTTGTAAGAATGGAAGGTTTGGGTTGAAATATGGTCACAAAATGGGGGAGCGAAAGAAAGAAGCTGTATGAAAGCTGTGGCTGGGCATATGAGAAAATCGAGAGGATGTTTAAGAAAGGAAGGAAGGTGGAAGAATTGGTGTGTGAAAGGTTAGCTGAGGTGGAGCTGCAGTGTCGTCAGAGGGGGATCGAGGGGAGTAAGTTCCTCCCAGAATACAGGAGCGTACAAGTGTTGCAAAGACTTCCGTTGTACCTCAAAGGAGCTAATCTGCCGCAGGCATTGATTGCACGATCACCATGTGCGGGTCAGAAGAAAAAGGCAGGAGGTACTGGATGGGCACTCGCTCTAAGCCGTGTGGCATATGTGGGGAAGCTAGTGACATGTGGACACATTGGGCAAAAAGCTGTGATGGATGTCGGTGGCGCAGTGAAGAGAGACCGGTGGTAGACGACTGGGTTTCGTGCATGAGGGAAGAATGGGCCGGTTTGCCCTTGATGAAAATGGTGGTGCAGTTAAAAAAAAGATGAATAGATAGTGAGGTGAATTTTTGTTGTTGTCGTGGTGAATAGAGTGCGAGGGATTGCTATTTTAGGTTGCTTGATATAACTTTTGTTTTTTTTTATGTTTTTGTGTTTTTTTGCCTCATCTCTTAATTTTTACCGCGGTTTTAGAAAGGATTAATTGTTTGTTTTATTTAATTTTGGATAACTATGAACACTTTTGTTTCTTTGTTAGGTTAAAAATTACTAAAACTAATTGGTTAAAGTTCCAATAGTTTGTTGAGTGTCGCGCTCAGTTAAGGCTCTGAGAGTCACCCTTAACAATATTTAATTCATAATAGAATAATATAGCGTTTCTAAGAAAAATTCGAGTAAGACTGACTAATTAATCCAATGTTCAGAGCATCAGCAGCAACGCAGTCGTCTTCAGGAGTTATCTGAAACCTTGCAGGTTTGCTGCTGCCTGAATCACTAGAGTAACTAGTTCATAAAATAATTTAATATTAAAATAACGAAAACTACTATTTTTAGAAGCATTAAATTCGGTCGTACAGTTGATAAAAAACAAAATCCATTTCAGATTTTAGCCACCTCAAAAATTTTGGCGCCCCTAAAATATTTCCGCCCTAGGCCCGGGCCTCCCTAGCCTAAGCCTAAATCCGTCACTGAATAATTATACTGTATGTTCAAAGATAAAAATGCCCTGCATAACGATACATAATTACGTCAAGATGAATGCCCTCCCAGGCACTGGATATTGAAGTGTGAATCTCCGGCGACAACTGTCCCAATTAAACGTAATATTGTCCCGAAAAAGGAAAGTAGAGTTGTGGTATTTCCTCAGTTGGGTCATTCCATGTCAATTCAACACAAAAAAATACAATTTTCATCCTTACCATCTCAGATTTTCTTGAAATTTTGCACAGGTGTACTATTGGTAATGACTTGTAAAAATATGAAATTTTACTGAGATGTGACAACTCGTTTTTGAATTATAGTGCTGTAAAGTATTCATCAATGGGCATAAAAAGAGGGAACACCAATTTTTTGAAACGCTGTAGTAGCCTTTTTAATCGAGCTAGAGACCTGAAATTGGTGCCGTTTTGCAACATTTCTAACGCCGTTATTTTTATAATATACATTAACTTTTTTTCATATATTAACCTATATAGTGAGGTTAATATATGAAAAAAAAATTACAAAACCTAATTTAAAATTTTAATTTTTTTTTTTCAGAAAGTACATATTTTAAAATTTTAAAATTAATTCCATGAATACTTAGTATTGTTGCAAACCACAAGACAATTAGGTATTTAGAATACCTAACAATTAGGTAACCTAACCTAGACAATTAGGTAAGACAATAGGTTGGGTTTCAATATGGAAACTAATACATTGCGAATTCAGTGTTGTAATCCGTTACAGAAAACAAATCACTTTGTCAAAGATAGAAGAAAGTTGAGAAATGCCACAGCCTGGATGTCTGAATTGTATCCCCAAATAGTCAGTGGCTCAAAAATTTGTGATAGATGTAGGAAGGAAATTACTGAGTTAAAAAATGCACAGGGGTCCTAACCCAGCCAGCATTAAATGTTGCAAGAATTTTGCACCAATGTTCCGAAGGCTGCACAACATTCCTAATGTTGCAGCAACATTCCTGATGATGTGAATGTTGCTGCAATATTCCTGAACATTCTAGTAGAAACATTGCAATGTGAATGTTGCAGCAACATTCCTGCAACATTGCAGTTGCAATTTTACAATGTGTGTGTTCATTCCTACAACATTCCAGTTGCAATATTGCAATGTGAATGTTGTAGCAACATTCCTGCAACATTCCAGTAAGACTGCGCCAATTATTTTTTTCATTATTAATATTATCATTTATTTTTATTGAGATTATTTTTACTCGTCCCACTTTTTTTATTCTTATACTCAAAAATATTATATTTTTTGTTATTTTTCCGATCGGCGCGTGTATTTTCCGCCGATCGGCGCGTGTATATATTCAATTAAACGTTGCTGTATTTAACTACGCTCTCTCTTCTTTCTGTACTCGTCTCTTCCACTTTTATGTAGTGTATTAGTGGTATTAGTGTATGAACGCTGAGTCTCTCCCAGTCTCTCCTAAACGCGTTTACATAACCTACTTGTACAATAAACACGTTGCCTTAAAATTCAGTTGACAAGGTCGTACGACTAAGAAACGATGTTTCAGCCAATTGATGATGGCGAAATTACTCTGCAATAAGTTTATTTCCTTAAAAGTGAGCAGTTGTATATTTTTGCCAGATATTTTTACTTATATTCGATATTGTCCGACAATTTGGCGGAGAGAAATGGTCGGAAAAAGATATAGATGAGACTCTGGCGAAATGGCTTATTCAAACTCCAACAAGAGTGAGTCGAGCTAAAAAAGCAAATGCGGAAGTTTGCTCCGATGAGAATAACATTAACAGTACATGAATTAAAAAAAAAATATTAAAAGTGAAAATATTTTCCTTTAACATTCTTGCAATATTCGCAATATTCCTGCAACATTCATGCAATGTTCGCAATCTTCCTGCAACATTCATGTAACGCTCGCAATATTCCCGCAACATTCCTTCAATGTTCGTAATGTTCCCGCAACGTTCCTGCAATGTTCGTAATGTTCCCGCAACGTTCGTAATGTTCCCGAAACGTTCGTAATGTTCCCGCAACGTTCCTGCCATGTTCGCAACATTCCCGCAACGTTCCTGCAATGTTCCGTGCAACGTTCCCACAACATTTCTGAACGTTGCAGAGAGGCGGACATAGGAATGTTGCAGCAATGTTTAACGTTGTGAAAGTAACATTTCTGCAACATTCCTGCAACATTCAACGCTGGCTGGGAATGTTGCAGCAATGTTTAACGTTGTGAAAGTAACATTTCTGCAACATTCCTGCAACATTCAACGCTGACTGGGAAGTGACAAAAATGTTGAAAATGATCGATCATTCTCACTCAGAAACATTATCGGACAATGACGCAAATTTTATAAGAAATTCAGAGGTTGCATAATCACTTAATATATGTCTTGAGCAGATGGGCAAGTCTCCCATTGCTAAGAGAAAAATTAAATCCAAGAAATATGGCACATCTAAAGTAAGAAATATTTCCTCAACTATCAAAAGTAAAATATTTGTGGATGCTGCTGAAAGTTCGCCATCAGAAAATGATATTGAGAATTCAGAAGTTGTAACAAATCTGAAAGTTAAGTTTTCCAGTTGTACGAGTAGGACGAAAACTACCCTCCAAAGCCAAAAAGGCATATCTCATAATTTTAATGAATTGCTTATTTCAGCACATTGGGAACTAGTATGGCTTATATTCATCAGATTTCCTTAGCGAAATGGACGTATATCTATCATATAGTGCACACTTTTAGTTTCAGCGTAGACGCATCTCAAAAATACAACGAAAACCTAAGCGATTTGGACGAAACTCATATTTCTAAGCAAAATGGGCGCATCTCTGAGATGCGGCCGTTTCGCTTAGAATTTCGGGCAGTTTGTAATCCGACCTTCTAAGATCCGCCTACATCGCTTAGCTCATTAATATTTCAACTTGCCCCTTTACAGCGCTTTCTCGTTTTAACAGTGTGCAAACGTGGTTAAAAAAATCTGTGTTTTGTGAGAGCCGATAGTTTTGTGAAATTAGCGAGACTTTGAAAGTGTGTAATTCCAGACGTTAGTGCACATACGGTGAGTACCTTAATATTAAATTAATTAAAACTATTGTATGCCAGGCACATTCCGCCCAAGAAAAGCTATTGAGAATTTAAAGTTTTTACTTTCTTCTAGACGGAATTATGGACAAATCTACAGGATTTAGGGGATTTATCAGTTAGTTATGCTGGCTTTAAATAAGAAAACAGAGGCCCTGCTTAAACAATCCTATTGGGAGCGGTAAGTTCAATGGGAAAATTACATCGGAAATTTCCTATTGAATCCTATTGAAGGTTTATTTTCCTATAGAAATCTCCTGAATCCTATTCAGTTGTCCTATTGAGATAAGCTAAATCCTATTCGATTTCCCAATAGGATTTAATACTATTCAATAGGAATATTGTGGTCTGAGAATTTCCTATAGCATAATCGAGAATCCTATTCGATTCTTCAATAGGATTTTAGTAAATTGAATATGACTCAGATTATAATTCCCCTATTGAAAAGAGGCAATTCCTTTTAGATGCTCCAATAGGAATTGATACTATTCAATGGGAATATTGCAGTCTCAGAATTTCCTATAGAATAATACAGAATCCTATTCGATTCTTCAATAGGATTTTAGTAAATTGAATAGGACTTCTCTCCTATTCTCCTATTGGACGTTAGAGAAGACAAACCTATTGAATAATGTAGAATCCTATTAAGGTTTATTTGACAATTGAAATAATTTCTAAGTCCTATTTCCCTATTAACATCTATTCATCTCCTATTGGACGTTGAAGGAGACAAACCTATTGAATAATGCAAAATCCTATTGAGCTTTATTTAAAAATAAAAATAATTTGTAAGTCGTATTTCCCTATTGACATCTTTTCATCTCCTATTGGTTGTTGGTAAAACCAAACCTATTGAATATCAAAGAATCCTATTGAGGTTTATTTAAAAATAATAATAATCTATACTAAACCTATTCAATAATACTAAACCTATTCAATAATGCTAAATCACGACAATGATTCATCTCCTGTTGGATGTTGGAGGAGCCAATCCTATTGAATAATGCTAATCCTCAATAGGATAGGATCATTATAAAATAAAAATAATTTCTAAGTCGTATTTCCCTATTGACAACTATTCATCTCCTATTGGACATTGGTGAAGCCAAACCTATTGAATAATGCAGAATCCCATTGCGAAATTTATAAATAAAGATACATTTTCTAAGTCGCATTATCCTATTGATTCACTTGGTTTCCTATTTAGATCTCTACTTTCATTTCCTATAAAAACTCTTCATTTTTAGAATCATCATAATCCTATTCAGTTGTGTCAATGGGAAAGCTCTAAATCCTATAGGTTAACGCTCATCATTTTATTTCCTATTCAGATTTGTATAATCCTATTAGGCAGTATCCGGTTGCTAGAAATTTTTTAACTTTTCCTATTCAAATATGATGTTTCCTATTCAAATTCTGAAAAAGCCTATAGGATTTAACCTTTCCTAATAGGAATGTTTAAGCAGAGGGAGTACGTATCTTCCAATTATGAAGATAGTGACCCAATTTCCGATAATGCCGACGACAATTCATTAAAAAATGCTGGGGTTTTGTCAAGCAAGTCGGATATAAATATAACCAAGGGGTCATCTTCATGTAACAATGAACTTACTAAAGTGGTCACATCTTATTCTAGTTCTAATGGTACATGTGATCAAGCCCATGCTATTCAAAGCGATGTTGTGCCAAATAACTCGGAAGCAAATAAACCGGTAGAAGCGGAAGCTAAACATGCATTGGAAACTCGAGTAACGGAAGTGGAAAGTAGCGAGAACGATATAAATGTACAATTTACTAAAAGAGGTACAGTGCGGAAAAGAAGCAAGTATGAAATATCAACAAGCGAAAGAAAAAGGAGGAAATATGATTCATTTGTAGACAAACATGATGTGAAGGATGGTTGTGGCGAACAGTGTCTAAACAAATGTATTCAAAAAATATCTGGGGCAAGAAGACAATTTATTAATAGTGAGTTTTGGAAAATGGCAAATAGAAAAGACAGAAAGTCTTTTATATTGCATCACATATCATCAGCTCCTGTAAAGCAAAGGACAACGTTGCATGTTGATGCAGGCAAAGAAAATATTCGGAGAAATAATTCATTTAATTATATGCTTAAGGATGAAAATGGAACCTCACAAACTGTATGTAAAATATTTTTTTTGACGACCCTTGGTTTTAATATAAATAACGACAAGGTGATTCGTACAGCGTTATGCAACGCAAAAAATTCTGTGGTGCCTGTAGCGGATATGAGATGCACTAAAACACCACAATAAAATAAATGATGAAATAATTCGTCAACACATTACCTCATTCAATCCCACCATTTCACATTATCGAAGAGATCATGCCCCACGTCGTCTCTATCTGCCAAGTGATCTCACATTTACTGCAATGTATAAAGATTTTGTAGCCAAGAACCCAACTTTCAAATGTTCTTCTGAAAAATACAGAACGGTAGCAAAGAAAATGAATATTTCACTTGCTAACCTTGGCCATGAGGAATGCGAGAATTGCGAGGAGTTCAACTTACATGACGAAAGTCATACAAAAGACAATCAGGCTGAAAATTGTGATATCTGTATTAAATGGAACAAACATAATGCGAGAGCCAAGAAATCTCGAGAAAGATATCGGGAAGATGCTGAAAGGGAGGTACAAATTGGGGAGATAATTTATTGTGCAGATTTGGAAAAAGTGATTATGCTGCCAACGCTTGACATGTTTAAGAGTGCCATTTTCACTACTCGCTTAACTGTGTACAATGAAAGTTTTGTGCCAGTTGGGAACAAAAAAGCAGATAAGCCATTTGCAACTCTCTGGCGTGAAGGTTTGTTCAAACGGAACAAAGAAGAGCTGATCAGTACTTTCTATCAGTTTTTGATTTCTAAGAGAGACATTTTGAAAATAACATTTTGGCTCGACAACTGTACGGCTCAAAATAAGAATTGAACATGTTTTTCATTTTTAATTTATATTATCAATTCTGATGAAATACGTGCTAACGAAATTGATATAAAATACTTTGAGCCCGGCCATACTTTCATGGCAGCTGATTCCTTTCATCATAGAGTCGAAATGTCCATGAAAAAAATGGGCAATAAACTCTATGATTTTGCAGACTTTGTCCAAGCCGTAAAAGGTGCTGCTTACAAAACTGAAGTTTTGCCAATGGAGCTGCATCATTTTTACATTTGGGAAGACTACTCTTCACAATACATATATTAACAATACATAAATTAACTCGTACACAAGCAAAACCATATCTACATGAAATGGTACACGTAACGTTCCGCAGGGGATCTTATAATATCACATATAAAAACGATTTAGATGGTCCATCATTTGACTTTAATTTTTTAAGCTCTAAAGTAACAAAAAATCTAAATTTGTCGCCGCCCAAAAAACAAACAAAATTTATTGGAATCTCCTTGCAGAAGAAAGCTAATATACTCAAAAACTTGTCTGGAATTATGAAAAATCGGTTACAATTCTGGGAAAATATTCCAGTTTCCGACGAAAACTGAAAAATCGAATGTATTAATTTGTAATTTTCTTTGGTTGCAAATCCGCTGGTTATGAATAATTGTATTTTGCTCTTGGTTCCTATATAGTGTTAATAAACATGTTTTGAATAGTTTCATTTTTTTTATCAATCAATGCTCCCTACTGCAACGAAATATCTTAAAAAAAAATTGAATGTGATCCCATTCGGCAAAACATGTCACAAAGATCTCTTAAAGATAAATTTTTTAAGGATTTTATAACATTCTGTTAACATTACGACATCTTTCTGACATTTATGCAGAACGGGACACGTACTTACGCCCAACGCTAGAGGGTACATACCTACGATCATAAGTAAAAGAGACGTATCTCAATTAAAAAAAAAATCCTTAGTCAATTAGCCGCATCTCAGTTTAAAAACAAAATAACAGTGTATTCAAGAAAATTCAACTACACGTAATTTCTTGCCACAATTCTTATTGTACTTACCGATAAAAAAACATCAAATTTCAGAATATTATTAGGTGCTGTTTTACAATTCACAAAATGTATTATATCTCAAAAGCATAATATGTTGAGATACGCCTTTTTGGCTTAGGAGGACAGAAAAAGCTAATGCTTTTAGCATGTTTACCTAAAAATTGGAGCATTAGATAGATAATGCGCGAATTTAATGCACCGAATTACATGGTTAGGCAATCAAAAAGAATTCTAAAAGAAAAAGGCTTTTTAGAAGGTCCAAATTTAAAACCAGGGAAAAACTTGCCTATAGAAACAGTTGAAATTGTACGTTTGTTTTATGAACACGATGAAGTTAGTAGAGCAATGCTGCGTATTAAAGATTGTGTAACAGTTACTGAAACAGATGGAACTAAATCGAAGACTTATATTGTGTAATCTTAAAGAAGCATACAAACAGTTTAAGGACAAGTTTACTAACATGAAAATAGGTTTCTCTAAATTTGCAGAATTAAGACCTAAACATTGTGTGCTAGCTGGCCAAAGGGGAACACACTCTGTTTGTGTGTGCACAACTCACCAAAACGTAAAACTGATGATAGAAACTGCAAAATTGAAGACCATAACAAATGGAAAAATACAAAATTACAATGAATGCCTCGCAAAAGTGCTTTGTAATCCATCGTCTATTGATTGTAACATGAGAAAATGTTCTTATTGTCCAGGTGAAACTGAGATACGTAATATTTTGGAGAAATCCATTGCTGAAAATTCAATTGAAAAAGTACAATTTCGCCATTGGGTTTCAGTTGATCGTTGTAATCTACAGCTTTTAGAGCAAGTTTTGGATGAATTTATTGATTTATTCTGTAGCAAGTTGTCTTCTTTGGTTCAGCATGACTTTATTGCCAAGCAGCAGGGATATGTTCTTACCAACACAAGAGAAAGTCTGAAAGAATCAGAATTCGTTGTCACCTGTGACTTTTCTGAAAATTAGCATAGTATTACAAGATGTAGCACAGAGCTACCACTGGACGAGCCAACAGGTCACAATCCACCCCTTTGTTATATATTTGAAAGAGGAAAACAAAGTTGAACATGTTAGTTATGTAATTGTTTCTGATTCTTAGAGCACAACACAATTGCTGTGTATACTTTTCAAAAGAAACTGATAACCTTTCTGATAAACAAATTTTAAAAAAATCCCAAAAAGATTTTTTATTTTTCAGACAGGTCTGCTGCCCAATACAAAAAAAAAATTTAAACATCTGCTTTCATGAGGATTTTAAAGTGGAGGCAGAATGGCACTTTTTTGCCACAGCACAAGGCAAAGGGCCTTGCAACGGAGTAAGGGGTTCTGTAAAGAGACTAGCAGCTCGTGCCAGTTTGCAAAGACCCTATGAAAATCAAATCCAAACCCCACCACAACTTTTTGAGTGGGCAGTGGAAAACATAAGCAAAGTAGACTTTGAATATTCAACACAAGAAGACTATATTGAATCAGATTCAGATTAAATCAGATCATGTTTCTTGAAAAATCGTGTTGATCAAGCACTGTCTATCAAAGCCACGCACCAATACCATACGTTCATTCCCAAAACTACTTCCAAAATATTGGTGAAAAACTTTTCTACAAATTCAAAAGCTTGGGAAAAGGAGGTGTCAAAATCTCCTGATAAGCTTAAATTAGCAGACATATCATGTTACATCACTGTTCTGTATGATAACAACGGGTTTCTTGGATATGTTTTACAGAAGAATGAAGAACTGGAAAGGAATGAAGAAAGATGAAGTAAAAATAACTTTTCTTCATCCAGCTGGACCCTGTACATCCTTCTAATATCCAAGAAATGCTGATATTTTGTGGGTCTCAGTAATGGATGTCCTTATGAAAGTGAATCCTCTCAACTCCCACTGGAAGAACCTATGTTCTACTTGAATGTGATATATCTGTCAGAGAAATGAAGCTCTTTCAAACTTAAAATGAACATTTCTTGTCCTATTCTTCTTCTTCTTTCGAATAGGCCTACTTTGGACCACGATTGTTCAACTGTTGGGCTTTGACCTTTGCCCAGTATTGTCGCATCTTCTGCCGGTGTAACCTTTCTCTCTTCTGTCCAGGGGGTACCTTTCCAATAAGGTTTTTCCTGAAATCCACAGACTTCCTTCAGGGTACATCTCACAGACTGTCTGTTTTTGAGATCTGTTATTCCCAGTTCTTTAATATCCTTCTCGGTCTCTGTCAACCAAGTGGTACGAAACTTCTTGTTTTGCCAGAAGGCGAACAGACGGTTGGTTAGTCGGTTTGGAGGCAATCTTGCAATGTGGCCATAGAAAGCTACCCTTCTTTTCCTTGCACAATTAGAGAGCATCTCAATATGTTCGTAGAGCTCAGAGTTATGCCGTCTTCGGAATTCCCCATCTTCTTTTACCAGCCATAGGATCTTCCTGAGGATTCTCCTCTCTCTGATTTCCAATTTCTCTATTAGACCCCTTCGGTTCAAGGAAAGACATTCCATTGCATACAGAGCTTCTGGTCGTAAGACTGATGTGTAGTGCTTAAGTTTCAGGTTGCGTGACAGGCATTTCTTATTGTAAGTGTTCTTAGTCAGCCGATAGGCTAGTTCTAACTTGCTGACTCTCTTGGATAATGATGCTCTTTCTGATAAGTTGGGTTCAATCTATTCGCCGAGATACTTAAATTTCTCAGTCCTCTTGATGTTTCCCTGTTCTAGTAACATCTCTCTGTTTGCTTTTCTGATGTTGGTGAAGAATTCTGTTTTCTCCAGCGACACTTGGGAAGACCCACTTTGGCAGCCTGTTTTCTGAGGCAGTTTACCTGCATTGTTTCCATCTCAAGAGAATCAGCAAACAGTGCCATCTCATCTGCAAAGGCCAGGCAATCTACAACCAGTCCATCGTTCTTACTTACCCAGGTAGATACCACTCTGAGCATCCAAATTTTTCAGTTCCTTGCGCCATTCTCTCATAACCTTTTCAAGGACACAGTTGAAAAGAAGTGGGGAAAGTCCATCTCCTTGTATCACTCCAGTTTTTATTTCGAAGCTTTCTGAAATTTCACCTCTAATTTTAACCTTGGAATGGGCGTTGGTCAAAGTTTCTAGGATTAGTCTGCAGGTTTTGTTGTCTAGTGCTAGTTCCTCGAGTACTTTGTTAAGCGTTTCTCTATCGACGAAATCGTAGGCCTTCCTAAAATCAACAAAGGTGACGAGCACCTTGCGGTTTTTCATCTTGGAGTATGCAAGTACAGTTTTAAGGTTAAGGATCTGTTCAACACAGGATCGGGTCTTTCTCAAGCCCCCCTGGTATTCTCCCAGTTGACTATCCAACTGATTTTCTGCCCTAGTTTGTATACAATAACGCCTTCGAGAGAATCTTGTATGTTACCGGGACGAGAGAAATTCCACGGTAGTTGTTTAGATCCGTAAAATCTCCCTTTTTGTGAAGCGGATGGACCAGAGCAGATTTCCAATCGGGTGGTAATTTCTCTGTTTCCCAGATGACCTGAATGATCTCGGTTAGCTTGCGCACGGCATTGTTTCCAGCACCTTTCCACAGTTCAGCAACAATAGAGTCCTCTCCAGCTGTCTTATTAATCTTAAGAAGTTGAATGATCAGGCCAACTTCTTCCAATGAAGGGGAAAGCGAGTCCGGGTTTGGTGTGGTTTGTTTATAGTCAAAGTTTTCGCTGGGTGGGTCACAGTTGAGTAGATTTTTAAAGTACTGAGCCAAAACGTGGCAGTTGTCCTTGTCGTTATATAAGCCAGTTTGCCTTGTGAGTCTCTGAAATGAAGGCTTGGCGGAGCGTATTTTCTGAGTGCCTGCTTAAAGGTTCCAAAGAAATCTCTGGAATTATTCTTAGCAAAGCTCTCTTTGATTTGGGTTAGTTGGTTTTGTGTGAAGGTTCGTTTGGTTCCTCGAATTATCTTGGCTGTAACCTTTCTTTGTTCCAAAAATTTATGCCAATTTTCCTTGGTCTTTTTAGAATTACACTTCACCCAGGCTATCTGTCTTTGGGCTATTGCATAGTCACAGTCTTCTGTCCACCAAGGATGCTTCCTTCTTCTAGCGAGAGGGGCGAGTTCATTGGCCGCCTTGACAAGAGTCTTCTTCAGTTGGTCCCAGTTGTTTAGGTCTGTGTTGTTCAGTGTCTGACTTAGTTCTTGACTGTTCTTGAGTCGCTCGACCTCAAATCTTACCAATTTGGAGGTTCTGTGTAATCTAGTGTTTCTAGGCTGGAGTCTTATTTTGATCTTTGAGAGTTAATGGTCTGAGTTCAGATTGGGGCTTCTTAGTACCTTCACGTTTTCTATTTCCTTTTGAGATTTTCGTGAAATGGCCACATGATCTATCTGGAATTCACCCAGGTGGGTATTAGGTGAAATCCAAGTCTTCTGCTTCCTTGGCAAGTGTTTGAAGGCTGTAGACTTCATGATCAACCCAAATTTCCTACACAGATCCACCAATCGTTCTCCGTTGCGGTTGGTTCGCTTATGCGCCGGATAATTGCCCACTATGTTTCTGTATTTTTTCTCTCTTCCCAATTGAGCATTGAAGTCACCAAGCAGTATAACGGTGTGCCTCTCTGGAAGTTTACAGATAATATCTTCTAAGTCTTCCCAGAATGTATGAGTTCTGTCTGGATTGCGTTTGTTGTCCTGGTTGATTGGGGCATGTACATTGACTATACTGTAGCCCTTGTTTGCGCATTTGAGAGAGAGGATGCGGATACACGACTACTCGGGGAGGTAAAGTCGGTGACTGAATCCAGTATCCTGACTGATTATAAATCCTGTACCTAAGTGGGGTACGTTCTTCATTACCCGCTGACCCACTTTTCCTTTGAGGATTCTGTAGCCTTGGGACTTGAAGGCATGTTCGTCTCGTAAATCTGGTTTCCTGTACTGCTGTCAGTATTATGTTGTGTCGTGTTAGTGAATCAGTCAAATGTTTCAGTTTACCCACTTTTAGCAGTGAGTTGGCATTAAATGTTGCGAAGAAGCTTTGCCGTCTTGGTCTGAGTTTACGTCCGGTGATTTCAGGATGTTCCGAAAAGCATGTTGCTCATCCGTAAAGCATGTTGGTGCGGACTCCCCAGAATCCGAAGGTCCGCTAACGTCACCATAGGTGACGGTGGATTGGTTACCACGGTGGATTGGTGGGGTATTGCATTTAGCGAGATTTTCCTTCATGCTCAGTTGAAGAATATTCTTCATGGGACAGTGGAGAGCCACTGTCCAAGATACTACCCAAGTTGTTAGCTTGGGAGGCTTATTTTTCGGGGTTGTCACCCCTAGACAGGTCGCCTTCACTACGGCTAAGGAGTCCTGTCCACCCCACAATTTGTCCTATTATTTTATAGTGTAACTTTTATTAATAGTAACTATAGTAACTTTTGTTTCTTTCATTTATAAGTTAATATAGCATTGTTGGATTATGAATACAGAGTTGAATTAATGGAAACAGAAGTTCAGTCTTTAACTTTAATTAAAATTTTAAAATGGGTTTTAAGAATTTTTTTCTTAACTTATATATTGTTGTAAATCATAGGAAAGGGCATGAAAAATGCTGTAAAATGCCACTATTTCTAGGTCTATAGCTCAATTACGAAAGATTCTACAGGAATTCAAAAAGTTGTTCCCTATTTTTGGGTCTATTTATGAGAACTTTGCAGCTATGTAAATCAAAAACAAGTTGACACATCTCAGTAAAATTTCATATTTTTCCAAGTCAATAGCAATAGAACACATTAGCCAAATTTCAGGAAAATCTGAGATCGTGAGGTTTAGACCCTGTGTTGATTTGATGTGGAATGAGCTAGTTTTCTTTCCAATTAATCCTAAATAAGCGGCTGTCCCGATTATCTGGTATATTTTTGTTATCTCGGAAATATTAAGAAGGGTTTTTAATTGATTGAATCGCGTTAGCTGCATTTTTAGGATAAGTTCGATGCTGATAATTTTTGACACATGACAGAGGACACGATGGAAAAAAATGAATCTTAAAATAAGGAACAAATAGTCTCCGCATCTTTCAATGCTAAGCTAAATCAGCGCGCAAAAAAATATAATATCTAAAGAAAGTGTTATCTTGCCATTTTTTTCTCCAGCAACTCGCCAGCCTCCTTAATGGAATGGTAGATGGCCGCCAGTGGATGTTTCGTGCCTATCCGGCTGCTAAACGACTGGTAGGACACTTCGTCGATTTTGAACGTATTGAAGAAGTTTTCCTTGAAATCCACCCGCTTGGCTATAATGTTCGAAACTGCGGTCGGGAGGATCTTTTTCATATAGTTGAGTGATCCTATGTACGAGGACGCCCCCAAAGCCGAATCTTTTAACGTCTTAAAAAAAACCAATGTAAGCTATGTTGATTTTTTTTCCAGTTTTTACTTACCATATTCGATTGGAAGCTGCACACTGCCATTTTTCACGAATTGTATCCAAATGTTCTTAGGTTGAAAGAAATGTCACAAAGCTTTGTGTTAAGAATTGTTTAAAACATTTGAAGAACAACTGATGACTTTTTTCTTCACAGCGCTGCCAACATAAAATAATTTCAAAACAAAATATGATAAATGTTCGGTTAAAACTGTGTATCGTTCGGTTTAAGTTTGATGATTTCTCGTGATATTTGATAACGTGATGTGATATTTGATTTATTCGTGTGGGTTTTTATTGTTTTCAATTGAAATCTTGAAGTCGATATTTTTTTTCGTTGAGTTGGTCAGGCGTCCCCTACTTTTTTTTTAACTGAACTGTGTTTTGTGTAGAAACCACCAGGGGGGTGACACTCTTATGGGTGACCTTGTGATAGAAGTTGTAATGTATTGGAAGGTTTTATAGATGGCACTGGGCACGGAAATTGAAAATTATTTAGTATTTAGATTACCATACATACACATATCTAAAGTTTATTGTTTATGTCGCCATTATGTCAGAATTCGCATGGGCATAGGAATATATTATTCCAATGTCAATACATTTTCATTGGTTATATTGTTTGTGATTTAATTCCTTAATATTCTCTTAACATTTTGTAATTCAAATTGAAAGGTAAGTGAAGAAAATGCGTTGTATATTATCATTACTATATACCACACTTTTTAGACAATGAATTTTAAATGTATGGTTCCTGGTTGTGAAAGTGGTAGTAAGGTTCACCCTCACCTATGATTCTTTTGTTTACCCACAAATTTGGAATTATTGGAAATATGGGCAAGTAATATGAATATACTAAATGTTGTATATAAACCTGCAACCACCTGTGTGCATTTCAACATTTGTGGAAAACACTTTGAAGATTCATGTTTCCAAACACCTGCCAAGATTTAACTGAATCGCAAAGTTGTGCCTACAATTTTAAATGTTGAACCTGGTATGTCTGTCTTAAAATTATTAATATTGTATGCATTGTATAATGTAGATATAATATTCTTTTCTATATAGATCTTTTAGCAGCATTAAAAAAAATAGTAAAAACATTAAGTTATGTTATGTTAAAACATTTTATTACTATAGTTAGACTATAGTTAGACAACTATTTAAAAATCTGATGTTTTTTTTTCAAAAGCACTTTCTAATCTATTTTTTTTTTAAATGTAATGTGATGTAAATGTGAATTCAAATTGTCTGTCTAGTCTGTTGAATTAGTTTTATTAAAACAGTATAGATAGTTATTATCAGACTTCATTTTATATGACAATTTATATAAAACGACAATTTTTGTTTTAATGAATTTTGAAATAACTGTTTTATACAATTTCAAATAGGACTGAATCATCAAGTAAATGTAATGTCAAAATGTAAATACATATTTTATATAAGTATATGTAAATAACAAAATTAAACAATTGTTTTTCAATTTTACCCTACTTAAATTAAATTATATTTCCGTATATATTTAATACCACATTCATAAATCCCGCCTTTGATAATTAGTTCCTATGAAGGAAATATAGATGGCGCACATCTGTCACAGAAATTCATTAGTGAGTGTCCAGTCTCTCTTTAGATATTTGTCTCTGGAAACCACTGAAATTTTTGTTCTTGTGTGGGTCGAGTGTGAGGTCCCAAGGGGACCCGTTCATCCTTGTCTAGCCAACAGTGAATTCTAGAGTGAGAGGATGTGATACAGTCAGAGCGAAATGTTAGTTGTATTGAGTTGCATCAAGAAAGAGGGTGAGATCGATCAATCGGTGAGATTTTATATAATGAAAGTTGTATTTAAAAAGACAATGGTAAAATACTGTTGTATTTGCAAGGAAAAATGAATGTCGGACATGGGACACACATTTAGTTTTCCTTTTGGACTATACTAGACGAAGACAGAGTGACACCTTGTGGTGCTCTCACTCGGCCCGCACAAGCCAAGAGGCCAGCGCTCGTTCCAGGTAGTATATATATAGAGAATGTTAATTTCAATTTTAATAACATTGTCTTAACCTAAAATATTGCACAAGATTTTGTAAAATAAATTAAGTATTATTTGTTGAAAATGGGTGAATTTGGCGACGTTGTTTTACCTCCCTGCAAATACGAATGTAGGTAGCAATAGTGCTTTAACAAAATTTCCTTTACATTTTGTTATTTAACTTTTTAGACTTGGATCACACAGCCGATGTCCAGTAAGTTAATTAACTAAATAATTAAGATTAATTTAGAATTATCAGACTTTGTAAGTTTTATATATTAAAGATAGGACTAGTTAGACAAGACTAAAGAGACAAGATTTGATGCACTGTTCAAGGGATCCTTAGTAGCCTTCTCCACATCTACATCTTGAAAGCGTCTATTTTCTGCTGATCTACTGCTTTCAGAGTTCATGCCTCGGCTCTGTATAGTGCAATTGGAAACACCAGTGTGTTGTCAAGCCTTCATTTTGTTTCTTTTGTGATGTGGTTATTTTTCCATACTTTGGTTAGTTTTGTCATGGCTGTTTTCGCAAGAGTTATGCGTCTTCTAATTTCTGTAGACATATTACTGTCACTATTTATGCAGGAGCCTTGATAAATTATGTTGTCGATGTTTTCTACATTCATTATATGGGATGGATTTTCTGTCCTGTTGCCACGATCTACTACCATCAGCTTTTCTTTTTGCCGATTTAGCTTTAAAGTCTGAATTTTGAGGTTTCTCTCTCGACTCTTTCTAGAAGTTCAGTCATTTCTTCTTTGTTTTGTGCAATAATTGTGCTATCATTGGCAAACCATAAGTTGTTTATTTTCTTACCACCAATGACTATTCCGCCTTCCCAGTTCCAGAGCTCCTTTTAGTATAAACTCACCGTATATGTTGAATAGTAAGAGTGATAGGATGTATCCTTGCCGAACTCTGAGTTTCTTCCCTCGATCTTAGATTGGATTATTTATTTATACCAGAGAAATTATTACAATTTGTATAGTACAGGTCATTACTGCTTAATGTAGAAGAATTTATTTATTCAAATAGGTTGCCCTAATATATACATTGATTTTAACTGAAAAAAAATTAACATTGAAATATAAATCATAAATAATGCCATCTTAACTAAAATATATGTCGGAGCGTCAGGATTATTATGATCGAGCGGGGTGTGAGGAGAAGTCATTGTTATAAACAACACGATATTATTATTGTTATTACACTTAAACTTAGATACTAACAAATAAACTATTAAATAAGCGGCAAGGTAGTTCTACAATATACAACAAGCACAAAACAACAAAAATAAACTAACACAAAGCAGCACAACAATAACAATCGTACAGCATGGTAAAGAACTAGTGGTCCAAGCCCAGCGTATTTAGACACAATCGTTTAGCTATCGTTCACAACGATCACTCCCTCATTTTCCTAAATTCCGCTGCCTTGTTCCCCTTGCACACTTCAAGGTTCCTTCCAAGAAAAGTGTGTGTGTTCTCACCCAGTGCTTGGCGCCAACATTCTTCACCCTTAATCTAAAGAAAGGCGCCTGTGGAATATAAACAGATGTGTGTATCACCCAGTTCGTCGCGCCGACATTCTTCATCCATAAACAAACCTGCGTTTGTTCTTGCCCAAATGCCTGGCGCCGACATATATAAGCATAAAAATAATATATCATAAAATTAAAAATATTAAAACAAATTATATACCATAAAAATTAATTAACAAAAAGAAAATTCATTATCATTAACAATACATATATACATACACACACATACATAGAAGTTAGCTTTATATAATAATATGTGGAATAACATGTGAAATATGTACTGTATAATATCGTATAATTTTTACTTTTAACATTATTACTGGTAAAGATATTTTATAATTTCCTTTTTGAATATTGTTAGAGTTTGAGAACATTTGATATTATTTGGGAGTGCGTGGTAATCATTAAAACCTTTGAAAAACAACGATTTCATTGAATTTTGTCTGTTTGTTTTTCTTATAAATATATTTGCATTATTTCTTGTATTATATTAATGTACCTCAGAATTTAATGTAATGCACTCATAGAAATAGGAAGAAGTAAGATTATTAAGTTTTTTAAAAGTATTTTATATATAAATATCATGGTGAGATATACAAGTCTTTTTCTTAAAGACAGCCATTGTAGGGACTTTAACATTGTATCAATAGGCGTATATCGATTTGACATTAAGATTATTCGCATCCCTCGGTTCTAGAGTTTTTGTAATTGAGACAATTTATTCAAGTTGAACAGATATAACACAGAGGAGCAGTAATCAAAATGGGGTTGGATAATTGTTCTGTATGCAGTAATTTTTGTTTCCATTGATAGGTTACTAGAGATTCTTGAGAGAAAATATAACTTTTTAGTTATTTTTTTGTAAAGATAAACAAAATGATTTTCAAAAGTCAACAGATTGTCCAATTGGAATCCTAGATATTTAATATTATTCACAAATTCAATTTGTACATCATCAATTGAGAGTTTCAAGTTATTTTGGTTTATATTATTGAATTTATATTTTGTTGTAATCAACATGGCTTTAGTTTTTAAAACATTCAATTTCAATTTATTACGTTTCATATAATTGTCAACTTCTGCAAGTACCACATTCATATTACTGAGGGCTTTATCCAGATTTGTATCGCTACATGCAAGTAAGGTATCATCTGCAAATAGATTTATGAATTCACAGTCTAAATGTAAGTTGATGTCATTCAAATACAATTTAAACAGAAGAGTACAATACACTCCCCTGTGGAACACCATGAAGGGTTTCTTGTTCAGTCGATGTTATGTTCCTCACTCTTACTTTTTGCTTACGGTTTTGTAAATAATCTACCAAACAATCATAAACCTTACCCTCAATACCATATCTTTTCAATTTAAACAATAATAATTTTCTATCGATAGTTTCGAATGCTCTCTTTAAATCGAGAAAGACTACCACCACATGTTTGTCATCATCTAATTCCGATTAAAAATTACATAAAGAAAGTTGTAATGCAGCTTCACACGAATACTTTTTTTGGAATTCTGATTGGTTGTTTATAAGTATATCATTTCTGTTAACATGTTCAATAATTTGATTGTAGGCTGCTTTCTCTAATACTTTTTCTATAGGTGGTAGTGTATTAATAGGGCGAAGTTCATTAGCTTTTATTGTATTTCTAATTTTAGGAATAGGTATAATAGTACTTATCTTCAATGATTCTGGGATTTTGTCATACTCTAGTGATGTATTTATAAAGTTCAACATTACATGTCCTATGGATTCAAAGATATTTTTTAAAACTTTAGAACTTATTATTTCAAAGGCACTACTTTTATTTTCTAGTGCAGGGGTCTCCAAACTACGGCCCGAGGGCCACATCCGGCCCGCGGACAGATTTTGTCCGGCCCGCGGAGAGCTACATTACTTGAAAACTCCTTTTAGAGAACATATTTTGTATAGCAAATTAAATTTAGTTTACTGAAGTATTCTAATTTTATGTTGAATAATTATT
The DNA here is from genome assembly GCA_944588485.1 of Phosphuga atrata. Lineage (NCBI taxonomy): Eukaryota > Metazoa > Arthropoda > Insecta > Coleoptera > Silphidae > Phosphuga > Phosphuga atrata. The sequence continues at coordinate 7,626,680 of OX155901.1, forward strand.
AATATGACATCTACATTGATATGGTCATGGCCTAACTACTCATAACATTGTTGTAGGCTTATTGTTATTGTTTTTGTGATAAGTTGGATAAAGAAACACAGAATTGTGATGAGTAAAGACATGTATAATATGCAGAAAATTTAACTTCAGTATATAATAACTAACAAATTATTGAAATGAATCCAACCAACATTTTATACATTTTAAATAAAAACTTATAACAAGCATAATGACATATGAAATACTAATGTGATTTATGTAATTGAGATTTTCCACTGACAATAGTTTGTAGTTGTGGACTAATTTTACTTGTACCAATTATTAAAAGAGATTTAAGATGCTCATCAGTTAATTTAGATCTGTAAACATTTTTTGTGAACTTCATTTTGGAGAAGGTCTTCTCACACAAATAAGTAGTACCACACAAATAAGTAGTACCAAAAACAGTCCACGAGCAAATTTATGCAAATTATCAAATTGTGTCAGTGGAAGACTCTTATAAAATTCCAACAAATATGAGTTTTGATATTTGTTCTTAATTATATCACTGCACTGTAGATCAATCATTTCCATTTGAAGTTCCGGGGCTAGGGTTTCAATGTCAGTATCAAAAGGATTCTGAAAAATCTGAATTTGATTCGCAATGGCATCCATGTCCGAGAAACGAGTATCAAAATTTATTTTCAAAGCACTCAAAGTTTCGATTGCAAAATCAATAAGAAACTCAGTCTCAGTGGTGTGGCTGAATATTTCACATGTTTTAAAATGTGAAAAACATTTACTTCGTAGTTGTGATTGAAACAGTATCAATTTCTTCCGGAATGATTTGATATTAGTGTATAAATCAGGAAGATGCTGGTTTTCTCCTTGCAATCTCAAATTCAGTTCGTTCACATGTTTTGTCAAATCAACATAGAATGCTAACTTCCACAGCCATGCGTTGTTTTGTAATTTAGTAAGAGGGCGATGCTTTTCATTCAAAAAAATTTCGATCTTTCGAAGTTCAAAAAAGCGCTGAAGGACTTTCCCACAACTAAGCCAACGTACGGAAGTATGATAAGGTAAGTCATTTTCTCCAATCTCTTCAATAAATTGTCGGAATTGTCGGTAATTCAGCCCAAAAGATCTGATAAAATTAACAGTTGATATGACTGGTTTCAGAACTTCAGACATATCCAAACATTTTCCGCACAAAGACTGTTGATGAATGATACAATGTAAGACTAATGGTTTTGAACCACCGTCATTTTCTACAGCCTTTGACACAAGAGCGACCACTCCTTTATCTTTCCCACACATGTTTTTGCCTCCATCAGTTGTAATACATTTCAAGTTTTTCCATCGAAGGTTCTTTTGATTAATGGCCATTTCAACTCATTTAAAAATATCTGTACCAGTAGTTGTGCCATGAATACTATACATATCAAGAAGTTCTTCATGCACTTCATAGCTTTTATCTACTCCTCGAATATAAATCAACACCTGAGCAGTATCTGACACATCCGTTGACTCTTTCAAGGACAAAGAAAACCACTCAACATGTCCATTTTTGTCGAACAGTTGAGAGGATATATTTTCAGCGATGTTTTCTACCCTTCGAGCCACAGTGTTTGCTGACATACTGACAGTTTTTAATAAATTTACCTTTTCAGGGCACGTTTCTTCGGCTACTGCAATTATGCATTCTTTGATCATTTCTCCATCGGTGAATGATTTTCCACGTTTTGCAATTACAAGAGCCACACGAAAGCTGGCACGAGTTGCAGCCTCTTGTTCAGTTTTGAGTTTTGTAAATGAAGATTGCTGCGATTTCAATCCGCGCTTCATAGGTTCGAATTTTTCTGTCCGCAAACTTCCTGTATATTTTAAGTAATTTTGAAAATGTTTTGTTTCATAATGACGTTTAATGTTATATTCCATGAGAACGGCTATGCTTTCATTGCAAATCAAACATAGCGCCTTGTTACTGCACTCAATTACGAAATACTGAATGTTCCACTTTTCCATACTACTAAATCACACACAAAAGCAACAAGTCAAATCAAAATACTGTTACAAAGATGTCTTAAACTTAAACACGCACAAGCACGTTTTAAGGAGGTACGCACTATTTTATTTCACAACAGTGTCATAGGAACTGACTTGTGGTTGCGCCACTAGCCTTCTTATATATTCCAATTACTGCCATCTAGAAGTGAGTGGAAGACACCAGAACTTTCTCGAACCAACGAGATTATTCTGTACGTGCTATTAGCGCCATCTGTTAGCGATAGAAGGTACTACCTATTTCCGCTTGTGTCCACCAGATGTCGTGTCACGTTACTCCTCATGGCTCGTACTCTACGACTAATCTAGAAATTACAGATAATGACAGGAAAATTAATAATATGCAGTGTTGCCGTTTTGCGGACTTTAGTCTGATTTGCAGCCTTTTTTAAACATTGCGTACTTTTTCGGACTTTTTTTTTTTTATCAGTGGACTATTTCACTTTTTACCACCGGCAACAATGATAATATGGTTTTGGCCCTCGGAACTTACTGGAGTAATCAGTATGGCCCTAAGGCTGGAAAGTTTGGAGACCCCTGTTCTAGTGTATTGATTATTTTTCTTAAGTCTCCCAGTGATAATAGTTTGAAATTTGAGAAGCTGTGATACAAATTATAGTTTAAATTGAAATAAGGTTCCATTTCATCAATACTTTCCACTATATTGCTTATGCTATTTATAAAATACGAATTTAAATTTTCGACTATGTCAATATCTTCTCGCATGATTCTTTTTTGATCCAAGTAATCAAATTGAATGCTGTTTGGTAGGTCTTGTGAGTTTACATCAACCAATTCTTTAAGGGTTTTCCACATAAGCTGTGAGTTATTTTTATTCCTATCTATTTTATCAAAATAATATTGGGCTTTCTTTTTCTTCATTAAGTTTACCACTTCATTCCTGTACTTTTTGTAAGTTTCCCATTTTTCTGTCCTATCCATTCCTGTACAATTTTTGAAACACCGATAACTCTTGTCTCTTTTTCCTATCTCATTTAGTACATCAAAATCAAACCACAGTACATTACATCTTTATTTACAAGTTTGTAATGGTGTAACTCTACCAATCACAATTTCACAGTTTTTCAACAAATTATCATAGAGGTCATTTACATCAACAGAGTGAAATAACCAATCACAAGATATCAAATCCATTTTAATTGTAGGAATATTATGATCACTAAAGTTTCTATACTTTTTTACTGTCATAATATTTCCTCTTTCCTTGTACGGAAAGTTAATTGATATAATTAAATGATCAGTTATCTTAGGACTACAATGAACATTAGCTGTTAAATTACTACAGTTTGAAAGAACATAATCAATTAAAGTTTTACTTGTATCAGTTATCCTAGTAGGCTCAGATATTAATTGATTTATACCATAAATAGACAACATCCTTCTCATTTTTCTTGTATAGAAGCAATCACCAAGAAAATTCATATTAAAGTCGCCAACAAGAATACATTTTAGATTTGACGCAAATACATTGTCAAACATTTCTTCAAGTTTGTCTAAAAACACAGCATCAGAACTGGATGGTGAGTGATAAAGACATCCTATAATCCATTTTGAAGAACCAAGTTCCACTTTCACAAACTTACACCAATAGTTTCCTTGAAGCACAAATTTTCTAAATACGGTGAAATTGAGTTCATTTTTTATGTAAATCAAGATCCCTCCTGTGTGTCGGTTTGTAGAATCACAACGTATGACATTATATCCCTCTATTTTGATTTCATTGTCTTTGATGTCTTTGGTTGTCCTAGATTCACTAATCATAATCATTTTAGGATGATAAGTAACCAAGCTTCCTAAAAATAAAGATCAAATACATTTGATCTTTATTTTTCAGTAATTCACTTTGAATATTCAAATATATTATATCAGTATTCAGTATTATATTAGGGTGATTATTCACTAGTTTTTTTTCCAGGATTCACTTTTACTTACTATTGTGGGTTTATTATTGATATATTTAATTGTTTTTGTTTCAGCACCACTCTCAATTAGTTCCTCCAGTTTAGCCTTAACTTTCAGGTAATATTCACGTTGTGCTTTTGTTTGATCTGACACAATTTTAATTGCTGGAAATTTGTTGTTTTTATTCTTAGGAACACATCTAGCATCCTCCTGAAAGTGTAAAATTACCTTGATGGGCCGAATCTTATTCGACATAAATTTTCCCAATCTGAAAATTTTTGGATTTGTTTTATTTATTTCATAGTCAATAAGGATGTCAATCACAGTTTTCTTATCATCTGAATTACGTTCTACCTGTGTATTTTTAGATGATTCATTAACGTTAAAGATAATCAGGTTTGAGGCTCTGTTTTGTCTGTCCATCATTTCAGAGATGATATCTTCTTTTTCATAAATACTGCTTGTTTCTTGACAAGGAACTCTGGCAGCGTCGGTATTGTTTTGGTTCTGGATAAGTTTGTTCAAACTTTCCTTAAGTTCAGCTATTTCTTTAACAAGTGTAGGTACTTTGTAAAAACCTTCTTCACATGTTTCACAAAAAAAACTTCAATTTTTGTTTTGTTCTTAACTGCAGGCATTTCACTTCAGACGCTGTTAGACTTCCACATTCCGTACATAAAAATCTTTTGCAACTGTCACATGGGAACATTTGTGCAACATCAAATTGTTTTTTGCAATTTGTACATTTATCCATCATCAATTTGAATTTTATTTTCTACGCCACTGGAGACAGCAGACAAGTTTCTGATAGCGCGGATAAGGAGACGCGGATAAGGATTACTTTTTTTTCGAACAATTTTTTATTTTTTTTTTGTTAACTTTTTATGAATTGTCACTCAGACTTTTACTTATTTGTAGCACAGTTACATGGAGCATTTCACAAACTTCACTTTGATATTATTCTCGACTTTAATAGGTTCGTAAGAACCAGATAAAAGTGATATTATTGTAGAGCTTAATTGCCATGCGTTCGACACGTTCTAATGTTCTAGACCAGCGTTTCTCAACCTTTTTTGGCCCGCGGACCAGTAAAATTTGTAAAAAAAATTCGCGGACCAGTGATATATTTTTAACAAGAAAATTTTCTTCTTCTTTCATGTGCCTTGTCCGGTCTCCCTGACGTTGGCGATCACCATGGCAAAAGCTGTACGGTCCTCCGCCAAGCGAAAGAGTTCACCAGCCCTTCTTTTGCCGGTCCAGTCCCGTATATTTCTGAGCCACGACTGTCGCTTTCTTCCAACTCCAGGGCGCCCCTCAATCTCGCCCTTTAGTATGAGCTGTAATAGACGATATTTATCACCTCTCAAAATATGTCCAAGATATGATGTCTTTCGGCATTTTACGGTCGTCAAAAGTTGCCTTTCGATGTTTGCTCTTCGTAGTACATTCTCGTTTGTAACATGTTGTGTCCACGGAATACGAAGCATTCTTTTGTGAAGCCACATTTCAAATGCCTCCAGTTGGTTCATCGTCCTGACCTTCAGTCTCTACTCCGTACCTCAATACCGACCATACATAGCATTCAACCATGCGTTGTCTTAGCTTCAGATTCAGGTTGTCATTGCAAAGAAAGGATCTCATATTATTAAAAGTTGCCCGAGCAATCTCTATTCGGCACTTTATCTCGCAGTACGGGTTTAGATCCTCTGTAATAATACTACCAAGGTATTTGAACTTAGAGACACGTTCAATTTGGCTTCCATTAAGTTCTAGGGTAGTGCTCTTGTGCGGTTGCCTGCTGAATATCATAAATTTGGTCTTTCCTATATTGATTTTTAGACCTTGTGTCTCTCCCACGTCATCGATTTTGTTTGTAAGCAACTGTAGTCCCTCGATTGTGTTTGCTAAAATCACTGTATCGTCAGCATACCTGATTGTTGTTATTGGCTCTCCATTTATTTTGATGCCGAGGTGTGATATTGCTTCCAATGCTTCCTTAAATATTCTATCAGAGTATAGGTTGAAGAGTAAGGGCGACAGTATGCAACCCTGCCTTACTCCACGTTGTATCTCAATAGGTCTGTTTTAATATTGCCTATTTTTACCTGTGCCGTTTGATTCCAGTATAGATTTTTAATTATGCGGATATCTCTATCATCTATTCCAACCCCATGTAGTATATCTATAAGTTTATCGTGCAGTATGCAGTCAAAGGCTTTTTCGTAATCGATAAAGCATGCAAAAACATCTTTTCGCTGATCGCGACATTTTTGGAGGAGAAGGTTCATACCGAAAAGTGCTTCACGCGTTCCGAAAGCGTTTCTGAAGCCAAATTGAGAATCATCAAGATCTTCCTCACATTTACGTCGGATGCGTGCGTGAATGATCCGTAGGAATGCTTTGAGCATGTGGGACATGAGGCTGATTAAGCGATAATCACCACATTTTTTTGGCTGATGTTTTTTTGGTAGAGCAATAAAGGTTGATGATAACCAGTCAGATGGAATTTCACCTGTCTCATAGATACTATTAAACAGTTTAACTACCAAGCCAATATTTTCCTCTGTAATGAGCTTTAGAGCTTCGGTCGGAATGTTGTCAGGGCCAGATGCTTTCCTATTTTTTGCTATAGAGAATGCATGTATCACCTCAGATTTAAGAATAGTTGGTCCCATGCCCACATGCACGTATACCGCATCAGCTCTATGCTCTTTGAAGTTGGCCTCTATATAACTTGTCCATGTGTTTTTTAGTTCTTGTTCCTCCAAAATTAGTTGATTACTATCATTTGTAAGTGACATAGTCGTTCTCTTCCTGTGGATTCCAGCTACTTCCTTTGGATCCAGCTACTTCCTCCATGTTTGGAGCAGAGGTCTTCTATTTCTGCACATTCCCGTTTCATCCATTTCTGCTTGGCCTCTTTGATCTCCCATCTTATGACCTTTTGTATTTTTTTATATTTGTCGGGTCTGTTCTTTGCCAGTCTTCGCTGCTCCATAAGGGTTAGAATGTGATCTGTTCCACATCCACTTGTTTTTGGGTTTAAAAGTTACGCGGAGATGTAATTTACACGTGTCCACAATGATATTCTTGATGTTATTCCAAAGAGTCTCTATATCTTGGAGCTGGTTCTCCTGCAAACTTGTTATTTATTTCTTCAGCAACAATGTGTCTGACTTCAGGGTTATTTAGCCTCGTTACATCAACTGCTCTAGCTGGGTGTGTTTGCTTTTTAGCTTTTAGGTTTAACCACACCGGGTGAGTTTTGGCATTTTTTATTATATTTTTAAAACGCCTATTTATCAGTAGGTAGTCGATCTGATTTCTAATTGGTGCTGAGTTATTTAGTTCACTGTGTGGGGCTTGCCAAGTATAAAGTCTTCGTTTGGGTAGATCGAAAAACGTGTTAACAATTATCATCCCTGAGTCCTGACAAAACTCGTAGAGTCTGTCGCCTCTCTCGTTGGAGCTACCAAGCCCAAAAGTACCAACTATATCTTTGCGTTGTCCTTGCCCAATTTTGGCATTAAAATCTCCCAATATAATAATAACTCTATCGCTCTTTAAAGTCTTCAATGTGGAATCAATTAGCTCATATAAATTTTCCACTTCCATGTCATACCTCTTCTCAGCAGTTGGAGCATAAACCTGAATAAAATTGATATTGACTGGTTTGCAGGCCATTTGCAGTAAGCATATCCGGTTGGATATTGCTACAAAATTCTTGACATATTTTGTGTATTCTGTTGCAACAAAGATGCCAACGCCGCCTCGATGGTTTTGGTCGTTGTCATCACTACCTGAGTAATATAGTGTGCCGTGCTCATGTTGGCATGATCCGCAGCCTGGCCAACGGTGTTCGCTTATACCCATTATGTGTATGTTCATTCTCTTCATCTCCTGAACCAAATTATCGAGCTTTCCAGCTTGAAACAGGGTTCTCACGTTCCATGTACAGATACGCAACTTTGATTTCACTACTTTGAGCCGGGGGATTCTTAGCACCCCTTGCCCATTTAAGGGCTGCCCGGGATTAGGAGCCGTCTTATTTATGTTTCTCGCCATAGTGGTTTCCTGGGAAAAGATGATCAAGGTGGTTTCCCGTTGCCTTCCTTGATTTGATTTCAGCCGCCCAATCTGGGAACAGACGCTGTTTGTAGCCGCCCATTCTGGGTCAGACGCTACTCGGTTCGTCATAACTGACTATCCTCACTTGGTTTAGCCTGCAGGTCGATGCAGTTGCCCGGGGTGTGGCACGGGGAGCCACAAGTGAGAATTGGTAGTCTTGTGAGGTCCAGTCACCGCCTACTAACTTCCATCATAGACGTTAGTTACGACCGTATTTGGTGAAAGGTACTACCTCTACAACACTAAACCTTACACCCCTTACTTAAACCTAACTTAAGAAAATTTTACTAGGTATTAAAGAACTACATAAGTTAATTGTAACATTTTTGCCGATAGAGAGCCAGCCGGCCGGTGTCTGCGCGCACTTGTAAGCATTTCGTGAATTTTTCTTCAGTGCCGTACTAATCAAAAATTACAAAATTCAATTACAGAATTAAAATTAGTTTAAGATATTTGTATTTCGTAATTTTATAAATTATAATTTAGTTATTTTTTTTTTTGATTTTTTTTTTTGAAGTAAATTTTTTTCCCGGATAGAAAAATTTGTCCGCGGACTAGTAAAATTTCTCCGCGGACCACTGGTTGACCAGCGGTTGAGAATAGCTGTTCTAGACGACTTGTAAAAAGACTCATTGACTGCTGTGCATCTATCGGCTCAGTGCGAAAGCGGAGAGCCGGCATTGTATTTCACAAATTAATAAAATAAGATGTGCATCTATAACATAAAAGACAAAAATGGAATTTGCAACTATTTCATTGCCTTTCATTTTACACGCATTTGCATTTCTAATCAGCAGGGAAACCCGACAAAGACGTACAGTACCCTCATGAAATAATTTACATATTCCATTTTTGTTTACATTTGGACATATACACTGGTGAAACTAACTTTGTATCCGCATTTAAAAACTAGGACTGGAAAATTCTTTGGTTTAGATCAGTGTTTCCCAACCTTTTTTGTGCCATGCCCCACCTAAGCCTTTCTAAATTTCTTACGTCTCCCCTATGCAGCATTTACATAATTTATTTATTATTATTTTTTTTTTTTTTATAGTATTTATGCAATCTGTTTCGTGCGAACATTCAGCATAAGGTTAGGAATTTATCAGTTGACTTGGAGGGCAGTCAGTCCAGCGACGTGCGCCCTTTATGTATAATATTCCCTATAAATCTCTAGGGGACTTTCTTTTTAGCCTTTTGAATGTTGAATTATCATTCATTAAGTGTGTAGCCAGTATGTTTGGATGATTATCAAGTCTGTTCCTGTATGACTTCATTGAGTGATTAATCTCTTCTTGAACTATTGTGATTTCAAGTCATGGTGTAATTGTTGGTTTGTTACGAACCATGGAGCATTAACAATTATCCTCAGAATTTTGGACTGAAACATCTGTAATATTTCCAAGTTTGAATTGGAGGCTGTGCCCCAGAGTTGAACTCCGTGAGTCCAGATTGGTTTAAGAATACATTTGTATAACAGCAGTTTGTTTGCCAGTGACAACTGATTTTTTGCCGAGCAACCAGTACAGTTTCCTTAGTTGGATCCCTAGTGCTTTTCGTTTTGTGGATATATGTTTTTTCCATGTAAGACGACAATTCAAATAGAGTCCAAGGTATCTGACTTCGTTCGCTTGGGGAATCAGTACTCTATTGAGCGACTTAGAGGGGCATGTTGCGCGTCGCGTCGAAAAGTGCACCTGAACCGACTTAGTCTCGTTTGCTTTTATCCGCCAGGTAGTTAGCCATTCCGTGATGTTGTCTAAGGAGCGTTGAAGCATGATACTTGCTTGTGCCGGTTCGTCATGGACAGCTAATGCTGCTGTGTCATCAACGAAAGTGCCGATCACGACTCCGTCTGTCATGGGCAGATCTGAGGTAAAAATCAGATAGAGGATCGGACCAAGCACGCTTCCCTGTGGGACTACTGCGTGAACCCTGTGAAGTTTGGTTATGTCTTCTCCTTGCTTAACATAGAAAAACCTGTCGGCAAGATATGACTTTAAGAATTTGTAATAGTTTGTCGGGAGTTGGTTTTTTATTTTGTACGATAAGCCCTCATGCCAGACTCTGTCAAAGGCCTGCGAAATGTCGAGAAATGCCGCGCAACAATATTTATTGTTTTCAAAAGCTTTATGTATTTCTTCTACTAGCCTATGCACCTGCTCTATGGTGCCATAATTTTTTCTAAAGCCAAATTGGTGGTTAGGTATGATCTGATTTTCTGCTATTACTGCGTTTAATCGCTTTAAAAAAAGTACTTCCATAACCTTTGAAAGAATGGGCAGTAGGCTGATCGGTCTGTAGGAGGACACATCTTGTGGAATTTTACCGGGTTTGAGAATCATTTTTATTTGAGCACCCTTCCAATGGGGTGGGAAGATGCCTCTGATTAGTATGCAATTAAGCAGGTGTGTCAAAAAATGTACTGCTATTTCAGGTATTTCACAAAGTATTTTTGCAATAATTAGATCATATCCTGGGGCTTTATTTTGATTCATGTTTCTAATTGCTTCCATTACCTCGCGTATGTTGATCCTTTCAAATGGCAGGTCGAGTTGGTGAGGTTCATTAAGGGAGTTGATGAGTCGTTCACTGTCCGTTTCCGACGCATTCTGGGCAGTGTTTGGTACGAAGACATTAACAAGATGAGAAGCAAAGGCTTCCCCTTTCTCTGGGTCACTTTTTGCCCATGAACCGTCCTTCCTGCGTATCGGCGGATTAGAGGCAATGGGTCTTTGAGTCTTTGGGTTGCTTTCAAAAGGAAATAGTCACTAGCAGCAATAGCATCTAGATTACGCAGGTAGTTATGTACATTTTCATTTTGTAGTAGTTTTTTAAGTTTAGCCGTTAGGTAGTTCAGCCATGTTTTGTCCCCTGGGACTCTAGTAGTTTGCGACAATTTACGAGCCTGTCTTTTTTCGGCTACTAGTTCACGGATGGGCTTCGAGCAGTCTAGTTTCGTGTATTTATTGACAGCAGGAGTGCTATACCAAACAGCATTCTGGACACACTTTAAGAGGCAGGTCATTATTAATCGTAGACTCTACTATGGAGCGGAACATGTCCCAGTTAGTTCTATGGTAATATAACCTTGCTGTAGGTTTAATATTAACGAACTCTTGCGAAACCTCTAGTAGAACTACACTATGGTCAGATGAGAGTTCCTGAAGGGAAGTACATTTCAAACAATTAGTAGGAATCCCCTTTATGACACTGAAGTCTACCAAGTCTGGGAGTTTTTTGGGTCAGTAGGCCAGTACGTTGGTTCTCCATTCGATATTGTATCTAGGTGTAGATCATTTATAGCTGCCTGTAATTGTCGGCCTTTGGGAGTTGTTAGGCAAGAGCCCCATTGGGTATTTTTGGAATTATAATCTCCACCTGCTATGAACCTAGGTCCTAGCGTTTTAAAGAACTTGGCCTAGTCTTCTTTTTTAATTGTATGTTTTGGTGGAGAATATAGTGCAGTTACAGTCAATTGTCCCCGCCAATCCTCAATAACAATACTTGTGGCTTGTATCTCAGGAGTTTTAAATTGCTCGGTTTCATGATGTTTGATATTATTCTTAATGAGAATTGCGGATCCTCCGTGTGCCGTGCCATCTGGATGCATTGTTTGGTAGAATTTGTAATTGAAGTTGTTTAGGTAATTCTTTTTTGTAAAATGTGTTTCAGATACAAGATATCAAATTTGTTTATTTTTAAAAATGTCTCCACTTCTGGGACATGGTGTGAGAGCCCATTAGCATTCCACAGGGCTATTTTTAATGAACCGAATGTGTCAGTTTGGTCATGATTTCCATTAGAAGGTTTGTTACTGAAGTTAATTGTTGCATTAGTTGCGTCATAGTATTCATGATTTCTTTCATGACATTTACATATAGGATGAACAAGATCGAACCAAGTACACTACCCTGTGGTACACCCATAGCAATTGTTTTCTCATCTGAAAAATATGTCTTTGTATTATGCTTTACACATACTGTTTGTAGTCTGTTGGAAAGAAAAGATCTAAACCAGTCATGTGCTATTCCGCAAATCCCCATTTTATATAACTTGCACAGAAGTATTTCATGGTTCACACAGTCAAAAGCCTTCGACAGGTCCAGAAATACACCATGAGCAATATAGCTATTGTCCAGATAATGAAGGATCCTCTCAATAAAAGCGAAAATGGCAGTTGTAATAGATTTACCCTTCTGAAATCCATGCTGATTATTTGTTATCACTCTATTTGCCCTCAAAAATGGAACGAATCTTCTGCACATAATAATTTCAAATATTTTAGAAAAGGATGAAAGTAAACTAATGGGTCTGTAATTTTCCACTAGAAGTGGGTCACCTTTATTTTTGAACAATGGCCTAATAATTGCCACCTTCAGCTTAGTGGGAAAGATGCCTTGTCTAAAAGATTCATTCAGAATGTAAGTTATAGGTTCTAAAATGTATTGACTGATATTCTTCAGTAAAACATTACTTATTTCATCATCTCCCGATGAATACTTGTTTTTCAAACTATTTATCACTTCTAAAACCTCATTTTGGGTTATCTCTGTTAAGTAAATCGATCTGTTGCATTCTGACACAAAGTTACTTTCGAAATTATTTGCAGTATTACCACATATGAGACGAGAGGAGGCGGTTAGAAAATAATCATTGCATATATTACAAGCAACATCTGGTTCTTCTTCTTCTTCTTTCGAATAGGCCTACTTTGGACCACGCTTGTTTAACTGTTGGGCTTTGACCTTTGCCCAGTATTGTTCTAACTTGCTGACTCTCTTGGATAATGATGCTCTTTCTGATAAGTTGGGTTCAATCCATTCGCCAAGATACTTAAATTTCTCAGTACTCTTGATGTTTCCCTGTTCTAGTAACATCTCTCTGTTTGCTTCTCTAATGTTGGTGAAGAATTCTGTTTTCTCCAGCGACACTTGAAGACCCTCTTTGGCAGCCTGTTTTCTGAGGCAGTTTACCTGCATTGTCGTCATCTCAAGAGAATCAGCAAACAGTGCCATGTCATCTGCAAAGGCCAGGCAATCTACAACTAGTCCATCGTTCTTACATCCCAGGTAGATACCACGCTGAGCACCCAAATTGTTCAGTTCCTTGCACCATTCTCTCATAACCTTTCCAAGGACACACTTGAAGAGAAATGGGGAAAGTCCATCTCGTCTCACTTGTCTCACTCCAGTTTTTATTTCGAAGTTTTGTGAAATCTCGCCTCTAAATTTAAGCTTGGAATGGGTGTTGGTCAAAGTTTCTAGGATGAGTCGGCTTGTTTTGTTGTCTAGTGCTAGTTCCTGGAGTACTTTGTTAAGCGTTTCTCTATCATTGGAATCGTAAGCCTTCCTAAAATCAACAAAGGTGACGACCACCTTGCGGTTACTCATCTTAGTACAGTTTTAAGATTGAGGATCTGTTCAACATAGGATTGGGTCTTCCTGAAGCTCCCCTGGTATTCTCCCAGTTGACTATCCAATTGATTTTCTGCCCTTGTTTGTAATGCCTTCGAGAGAATCTTGTATGTTACTGGGACGAGAGAAATTCCATGGTAGTTGTTTAGATCAGTAAAATCTACCTTTTTGTGAAGCGGATGGATCAGAGCAGATTTCCAATTGGGTGGTAATTTCTCTGTTTCCCAGATGTCCTGGATGATCTCGGTTAGCTTGCCCACGACATTGTTTGCAGCACCTTTCCACAGTTCAGCAAAGATAGAGTCCTCTCCAGCTGCCTTATTATTCTTAAGAAGTTGAATGATCTGGCCAACTTCTTCCAATGAAGGGGGAAGCGAGTCCGGGTTTGGTGTGGTTTGTTTATAGTCGAAGTCTTCACTGGGTGGGTCACAGATGAGTAGATTTTTAAAGTACTGAGCCAAAAGGTGGCAGTTGTCCTTGTCATTATAAGCCAGTTTGCCTTGTGAGTCTCTGAAGTGGAGGCTTGGCGGAGCGTATTTTCTGAGTGCCTGCTTAAAGGTTCCAAAGAATAAAAGATTTGAGTTAGTTGGTTTTGTGTGAAGGTTCGTTTGGTTCCTCGAATTATCTTGGCTGTAACCTTTCTTTGTTCCAAAAATTTATGCTAGTTTTCCTTGGTCTTTTTAGAATTCCACTTCACCCAGGCTATCTGTCTTTGGGCTATTGCATTGTCACAGTCTTCAGTCCACCACGGATGCTTTCTTCTTCTAGCGAGAAGGGCGAGTTCATTGGCCGCCTTGACAAGAGTCTCCCTCAGTTGGTCCCAGTTTAGGTCTGTGTTGTTCAGTTTCTGACTTAGTTCTTGACTGTTCTTGAGTCGCTCGACCTCAAATCTTACCATTTTGGAGGTTCTGTGTAATCTAGTGTTTCTAGGCTGGAGTTTTATTTTGATCTTTGAGAGGTAGTGGTCTGAGTCCAGGTTGGCGCTTCTTAGTACCTTCACGTTTTGTTTCCTTTTGAGATTTTCGTCAAATGGCCACATGATCTATCTGGAATTCACCCAGGTGGGTATTAGGTGAAATCTAAGTCGTCTGGTTCCTTGGCAAGTGTTTGAAGGCTGTAGACTTCATGATCAACCCAAAAGTCCTACACAGATCCACCAATCGTTCTCCGTTGCGGGTTCGCTTATGCGCCGGATAATTGCCCACTATGTTTCTGTTTTTTCAGTTCATAGTTTGTTATTTGTTTGAGGAGGTACATTTCTGATAACAAGTTAAGTATATTTTTTGCATTCATAACAATTTCTGATATCCACTTTGTTTTTTTCAATGAATGAATATGAATTTTCTTCAGAGGAAAATTTTCATTCACAGAACTCGTGAGTTGAGCAATGAATCTATTATACATATAATCGACGTTTTTTGCTTCAAATACACTTAACCAGGTCTCATTTGATAATGTTTGATAAAGCTTGTCATAGTTTTTTGCACTGATCGATCGTTTCCATTCATGGGTATCTTCAGAGATTCTGAAGAATTCTTTTTTTATGCAGATGTATTTTCCATAATGATCAGATATATGTATTTATGACATTTACAGAATAAGTTATTTTACTGGGAACATATATATTATCCAAACAATTTGCGCTGTGTCTGGTAACTCTAGTTGGTTCATCTATTGTGAAAAGCATATAATAGGAATTTAACATATTCTTAACTAGATCTATGTGCCTTTCATTTTTTGCAATTTTTAACATGTCTATGTTGAGATCTCCAGCAATCAGAACATATTTATCACCTTCCGTGGCTCTTTCTAAGAGAAGATCTATTTTTTCAATATAATGTTCAATACCAGTTGTTGGGGGTGTGTAGACTACACAGATGATGTAATGAGTATTATCAATTCTTATTTTAGCACCACAACATTCAAAAACATATTCTTCACTTAAATTATTTATATCGCCTCTTATTAAAGGATTCAATAATGTCAATGCATATAAGGCTACTCCACCATGTGATTCTTGCTTTTTCTACAAAAGGATGAGATCAATTTATAATTTTCTAAATGGAATGCTTCTAGAATGTCAGCTGTTTGACAGTGTTCAGTACTGGCAATGAAATGTGCTGAAGCTGTTGAACTATTACACAAATATTATATATTTTTTATACAATTTCAGATACTTCTAACATTTTGATGAAATAAACTTAAAACTATATTTTCTTTGATACTTTGATCTGGAGATGAACAAGTTAATTGCTACCTTCTTTGTTTTCTTTGCTTCTAACTCCAGAAGCCACAAAGCAGGGGCATTCAGGGTCAAACACAGTATGGTTTGTTGTTAGCACTTTTTTCAGTCTCTTATTTGTCTCATATTAAGGCACATATTGTTTCCACTGAACCACTTTTGATAAATATATTATAAACAATAAAGGAAACAAAACACTACCTGGCATTTACATTGATTTTAATTAAAATTATTATAGTGAATGCTATTTTTTTTAATTTCCGGGTGTATCACATCAAATTAAAGTTTAAGATTAACATGTATAAACAGCGACGACAGATAACTGATTAATAGTATTAATCTATTATTATAGGTTACATGCATGGGGTGATTCACTGCAAGAAGCCTTTGAACAATGTGGACTAGCAATGTTCGGCTACATGACAGAGCTCCCAACTGTAGAAATCAAACAAACATCAGAAATTGAAGCGACTGGCCATGATATCGACAGTCTCCTGTTCCACTTCTTGGATGAGCTTTTATTCCTCTTCAGCTGTGAACCCTTCTTAATCTGCAGCAAGCTGGAGATCACAGAGTTTAAGACGGAAGAGGAGGAGATGTATATAAAGTGTACATGTTATGGGGAGGAGTTTGAATTGGGAAAACACCCACAAGGAACGGAAGTTAAGGCTATCACCTATTCAGCAATGCAGATTATTAATGATGAGGATAAGAAGATGTATGAGGTTTTTGTTATTATTGATATTTAGGTTTTAATGGTTTAGATTAATGTTTTTATTTTAATAAATAATTTAAAAGTTTAACTTTTTGTTTGAATAAATGATAAGTAACAGGTGAGGTGGTACAAGTGGTCAGATCCTCAGGTAAGGGAATAATGGACAATGCAGATTCATCAGTCTTTTACAGTGTCCACCCTACTAAACACGAAAATAGGGTTTCACAGGCTTCCTTGTGGAGCAAAAGCTTAAGGCTCCACATAATGGACATCCAACCAATATACGACAGAATCTCGGTGCTAAGATGTAAGCGGAAAATTTCACATCACGTGTATAAACGTGTGATGCATACGCGAAGAACGTGAGGAACAAGAAAAAGACCGATTCTATACCAACCTAGAACGGGCGACCCAGTGAGTGGCGAATCATGACATTAGAATTATGGTGGGAGACTTCAACGCTAAGGCTGGGAAAGAACAAGAATACATCCCCACGATAGACGAACACAGTCTACACACAGTTACCAATGATAACGGAAGTTGACTGATAAACTTTGCAAGTGCGACAAACATGGTAGTCAGTAGCACGATGCATCCCCACTAAACATCCACAAACAAACGCGGACACCATGAGGAAGAGTATGAAACCAGATTGAGCATATCTTAATAACGGCAAGGAACGCATCGTCGATACTGGATGTCAGGAGCTATAGGGTAGCAGACATTTGGTCGGACCACAACCTGGCAAAGGCAAGATTTAGATGGAGACTCGCCAATGCAACTAAAGGAAAGAAGGCCGATAACCTGGAATTCCTGGAAGAGAACGCCGAGATCAGCGATGAGTCAGCAGACCAAAAAATAGCGGTAAAAGATACTACCACGACAGAACCACAGACGACAGAGTCTGATGGAAGTACAAAGAAAAGAAAAGGAAACAGGAAAACCCAACAGGAAGTCCGATTCACACAAACGACCAACAAACACCAGAGTGCGTATTACGACTAAAAAAGAAGGCGGAGGAACTGCTCAAATTCAGTAAACGTTCATAAAGAGGTTAAGAGACTGTCCGAATCAATCAGCTCAATATTGAAGCAGACAATTAACTAATATAAAAGAGATATACGTCGGTGGGCGGATTTGCACCATGAGTTTCAAACTTACAAAAGTAGTCAAGACTTAAAGCTAGAGGAGATGGGAAAGGAGGTGTATGCTGCGGCTAGAGAAATGGCCGAGATGACCCAGGAAATGTGGGAACTGAGGAAAAGACTGAAGGAAAAGGAAGAACCGGTGAGACGGGAGGATCTAGAGGAAGAAAAGCTGATGGAACGCTTCGAGGGAAAGCTAGAAACTCTTGACTGGTGCAGTGGAGGAGGACATATTTAAAGAAAACTGGCCTGAAAAAGTATTTCAAGTTAGCGCTGGTCGAAAGGCAGCATATTCGAACAAAAGGATCGAAAAAACGTATTGGTGATAGTGGACTTGGACAGCTACAAGGGTGATCTAGAGATAGAGCAGCTGAGGCAAGCCTGGCCCATTACAGAAGTGATAGTTAACAACCAAGCTCAAGGGTGTTCTAGGTTTGCGTATCTACGGAGCGAAACACAAACCGTACAAAGCGATGAAGAACGGGAAAGTAAAAATGTTACCGAGGAGTATACGTTTGTCGTGGGCACTAAAGAAAATGACTCTCCCGGGGAGGGTCCACGAGAGTCTGGCCAGAGTTAGAAGGGTAGTTGAAGAAAGCGGAAGCAAAGAAATTGTATGCTCGTGCGCAAACGAAGAGCTGTGCCACATAATGAGAAAGAGACTTGAATTCGCATTTAGAAGATCAGAATGCGTGTAAATATCTTTACTAGAAACGGGAGATTTAGCACCGACGACATTAACAAAAATCCCTGGGAGAAGGCAACCAAGAACAGACGGCAAGGAAGAGAAGTTTTGGTTATAAATAACATCGAAGGTGGAAGAAATGCGACGAAGGTCTTCCAGAAACTGAAAGAGTCAGTTAAAATTGAGGAGGTTGGGGTAAGAATAAAGGGTATAGAGAAAACAAAGGAAAAATCAAAATTAAAATCGAGGACCCCCTTCCACGGGGAGGTAAAACCTTTAAAAAGGCAGTGATGAAGGAAACTCCAAACGATAATGGCATTTTCTGGCAAGATCTCAGGGAGACTATCATGATCAGAGACATTGACAGTACCATAACAGAAGAGGAGATCAGACAAGCACTCATCAAAGAATTAAATGAAATGAGCGCCGAAAGAGAGGACATACATATCCATATATCCAATAAGAAAGGCAAAAATGGCGTAACGTACGCGATTGCAAAATTGAAAAGTGCTGACGCCGAGCTCGTTAAAAAGAAAGCAAGGCTAACGAGGCTGGTCTACGTGCCGCATACAGCAGCTAGAAACCGATTAAATGTTATAAATGTCAGGAATATGCACATAACGCTGCAATGTGCACTAGCACAGAAGAAAGACGTGGTATATGTTTCAGATATGTCGGACGAGGCCACGAAACGAAATATTGTAGGGAGGCACCTAAGTATTATGCTTGCAACGAGAGTGGCTATGTGGCAAGGAGTATGTGCAAAAAATAGTAGAAAAAATAGTAGTAAGTGCAAAAAATACAAGGAAGCGGTAGAACAAGTACAAGAGCCGAGAAAGGAAAATAATGTAATCAAAACCACGAAACCCAAACATTCTAACAAATCCAATTAGATCTCAGTAGGTCGCGAACAGTCCAGGAAAGGACCAGGGAAAGTTGAAGAATCCAGACGCGTCATTTATTCAAATAAACCTCAATCGCAGTCAGACGCCCCATGATATTTATAAAGACCCACGGCCTTTATCAGCTATCCTATGAAGAGAATGCGATATTCTGCTGGTGAGCGAACCAAATAGGAAACACATAAGCAAAGGGGGGTGGTATGTGGATGAACATCAGGATGCAGCAATTTTGGTGAGAATCAAGGAACTTAGGGTGATAGAGTGCGGGAAAGGACCCGGGTGGGTATGGATCCGGACAAACTTCTGCTCCATAAATATCTGCTATATATCACCGAATGTCGCTATAGAAGAATTTGTGGCATATCTTAGGAAACTCGAAGCATCGGTGAAGGAGAGAGAGAGTCCTTTTGTGTTAGGCGGGGATTTCAATGCCAAGTCCTACCTGTGGGGTTCTCATATAGAAGATCGAAGAGGCAATCTGCTGGCTGATCTGGCAGCAGCATTAAACATGGTAACTGCTAATGATGGAATCAAACCCACATTTGTTCGTGGAAACAGCCAATCTATAATAGATATCACCTTTTGTTCAAGGAACACTAGGAACACGCCTTGATCGATGGAGTCTTGGACTCTGAATGTAGCAGCGACCATCTACCGATAGCCTTCATGCTGAAAAAATCTGGGCACCTGCCAGAGCCCTCTCGAGTAAATGTAGGATGGAAGTGGGACGAACGCAAGAAAGAAAAATTGGCTGCGAACATCTACAGCAACCTGGCTTGGTGCACTCGTTGCACGGCAGACAAACTTATGGAGGCGATAACGCAGTCATGCGAAGAGACACTAACCCCTAAGAATGTTCACTATGGCTCCAAAAGACCTGTGTACTGGTGGACGCCCGAAGTTGCCGCTTGTAGAGCTACCTGCAAGGAGGCAAGGAAAAAGCTGGCGAGAGCAAACCGCAGCAGAACCCAAAGACAACAATACCAGGTAATTCAAGAGATCAGGGAAGAATACCAATCCGCTAAGAGACTATTGAAGCGACAGGTGAAGCAGGCAAAGGCTTTGACATGGCAAAAATTAGTCTACGAAGTGAACAAGGACCCCTGGGCGAAAGCATATAAAATAGTCATGAGAAAGTTAAGGACACGCTCTGTATGGACAAAAAAATATACTCTCCAGGCAGTAGCAAAGTTGTTTCCTGATCGGAGGGTTTCGGAGGAAACCCTCGGAGGTTTTCTGGGTATTTTCTGGGTACCCGCGCAGGTAGGAAGTCGACATCCTTTTACTCTGGAGGAATTGAATGCGGTTGCAACAAATTGCGGATGGGAAAGGCAGCTGGCCCAGATGGTATCTCGGCCGAAGTGATCCGTCTGGTGGTAGCAGTGGTTCCTGAAACGGTGCTCTCGGTGGTGAACGACCTCTTTGCAGTCAGTGTGTTTCCGGAAGCAAGGCACGAACGAAGACGCAACACCCAAAGTAAGGCCAATATGCCTGCTATGCACTATGGGGAAGTTATACGAACACCTCGTCAGAGCAAGGCTACATGAGGAAATTGAGGAAAGAGGCGGACTTTCAGAAAGACAGTACGGTTTCAGGCAGGGACGCTCAACCATTGGTGCTATGGAGAAGGTAATTAATTTTGCAAAGTTAGCAAATAGCGGTTCACGGAGAAGCAGAGATCTGTGTGCTCTCACGACTATTGACGTGGAGAATGCTTTTAACACGGCTTTGTGGAGCAAAATAGTGGAAGCCCTTAAGAAGAAAGAGATCTCACCAGAAATTGTTGCCATAACTATGAGCTATCTAAGCGACAGGAGGTTAATAGTCGAAGACGAAAGAGCAGTCAAGGTGACCTGTGGGGTTCTGCAGGGCTCGGTTTTGGGGCCCGCCTTATGGAACGCACTCTATGACGCGGTTCTGGAACTGGAGTTGCCTGTCGGCGCCCGGACAGTGGCCTTTGTTGACGACTTGGCTCTTCTGACAATGAGTCACAAGGAGAACTACTTAATAAGTCTAACTAACCAGTCTCTCTCTAAGATAATGCAATGGATGTTTAACATGAAACTAACCATAGCAATGCACAAGACGGAATCTGTGCTCCTTGTAGGTGGCAGGAGGCCGTAGTCAGTGCAGTTTCAGCTGGGTGGGTCAATAATTAAACCAGAGAAGAGTATTAAATACTTGGGGGTAGTTATGGACCAGCGGGTGAGCTTCACGCCTCACGTTCATAATGTGTCGGCCAAAGCGGAAAGGACGGCCGCGATGCAGCTGCTTGCAGGCAGCTCTCAGCTTGACCAGGCGTTTGTTGTCCTCGGTAGTTACTTCAATCATGCTATACGGAGCGGAGATCTGGGGAACTGGCCTGCGACTGGGAATAAACAGAACAGTTATGATAAGAGCACATGACAAAAGCTGGATCCCCACCAATAAGGAGTGTTCCTTGTAGACGAAAGGATGGCTCTCAGACAATGCCAAGGCCTATCCAAGAAAGAAGCGCGGCTGCGCAACATGGCGAGTTGGCAAATGCCTGGCAAGGGGCAAAAAACGGCGCATGGACGCGAGAATTGATTCCGGATGTGCAAATCTGGTCTGAACGTAAACACGGAAACGTCGATTACCATGTGACCCAGGCGCTAACGGGACATAGGTGCTTTAATGCCTTTCTTCACAGAATAAGCAAAAGGCGAAGCGATCAGTGCTGGTACTGCGGCGAAAGAGATGACGCGTGTCATACGATATTCTTTTGCGAAAGATGGGACAAGTTGAGATTAGGGGTGCCAAGGAAAACTGGTGTATGGCCGGACAAGGAGAATATGACCGAAATCATGCTAGAAAGTAAAGATAATTGGAACGCAACCGCGGAGATGCTAAGAAGCATAATGAAGGCCAAGGAAGTAGATGAGAGTAGACTGGAAGCAGGCCAACAAATTAAAAAGTAGGTTGCAAACCCGAGAGGGTGCACACCACGGCAGCGCTAGGGACAATATGAGAAAAAGGGAGGTGGTGGTTTTAGTGGGTATACTATCTCTGGAAGAGAAGGAGTCCCACACTACCCAGCTACAGGGTGTCTATAAAAGGTTTCCCCTTCCTCCATAAAAAAATGCAACTAAAGCACAACCACGACGAGCCATAAAGCTAAATGCCGCATAGCGGAAAGACCACGCTACTGAAGAAAGATATCGTGTGACGGTGGATAGATATCTAGAACAGACCAGAGCGACCCCAAGCATAGACCAGGAGCAAGATATAGACACCAAATGGGGTAAAATAAAGGATAGCGTAACAAAAGCGGTGGAGGGGTCAACAGGTTTCATAAGACCCACCAGAAATAAACCGCGGTACGACGAAAAATGCGAGATAGCATGTATAAAGAGAGAAGGCAAAAGAGAGAGAGAGTAAGATCTTCAACGGAGAACAAGAGCAAAAGAATTAGAGTTCCAGGGAGCAAGAAAGGATATGCAGGCAGAAAAAGCGAAGATACATGAGGCAAATAGAGTAAATAGCGGGGAGTAACCGACAGAACGAGGTGAGAAACGTCTTCCGAGAAGTCAACCGAGCACGCAGATCGTCCCAACCGATCAACGGCAATACGCTCAGAAGAAGAGTTATGTTCTGAAGCAACAAATATTCTACAAATATGCGCGGAATATTTTGAAGGTATTCTAAACCAATCAAGGAGAACCAGAAAATACAAGAGAAGTAGAAAAAGCGATTAATAAGCTGACAAATAAGAAGGCAGCAGGCACAGATTCCAAACGAGCTCTATAAAGTAGCCATTGAGAAATTAACAACGGAAATATTATAAAAACCAATCCAACAAATTTGGAGAAAAGAAAGAAAGGATACAGCGATCATAATATCAATCCCCAGAAAGGGAGATAGGACAAAATGCGTAAACTGCAGGTGAGTATGACTTCTAAATATGGCATACAAAATCCTCTCGAACGTCCTACTGAACAGGCTTAATCCATATGCTCAAGAGGCAGTAGGAGACTACCATTGCCGATTTAGATACAACAGATCGACAACAGACCATTTATTCGGAATCAATCAACAAATACCTGAAAAGTGCGTAAAATAGTATGATGGGCAGGTATACCAATAGTATATCGATTTCAAACGATTCCGTAGAACGAAACACCCTCTGGTAAGCCCTACAACACCTTGGTATACCAATAAAACTCCAGAAAATAATCACCAGGGTCGGCGGGCTGGGCCGGAAGGACACGGGTGGCTCCCCACAAACCCAGGGCCCAGAGCGGGATATTGGTAATTGTGAGTTCTGGATATAAAGGAATGATAATACGTGGTCTGTTAGAAAAGTATCCGACCTTTAGCCGGTAAAAAGGACTGGCATGCCTGGAGCGTTGGAAACCTAATCACCCTCAAAGTAGTCTCCTTGGGACTCAACACACTTCTCCCAGCGGTGCCGCCATTGTTGGAAGCATTCCGAAAAATCCTCTTTCGGAATCGACTTTAGCTCGGTTGTCGTTGCAGCCATAATGTCCTCTCTTGTCTGAAATCGCGTTCCTTTCAATGGCCTCTTGACTTTGGGGTATAGCCAGAAGTCGCAGGGGCCGTAGCAGGAGAGTAAAGAGCCTGTCGAACCGGAGGAGTCTGGTTTTTCGCCAAAAAATTGTGTACCATGTGCAAAGAATGTGCTGAATGAGATAAGAATGAGCATTGTCGTGATGGAGTCGCCAATTTCCTGATGACCACAACTCCAGTCGCTTGCGCCGCACAGCATCACGTAATCGACGTAGGACATCCCTTATTTCACTTGTCGTGATTTTACTTGCATTGGAAAACCGATGAGAGTACTACACACTACGTCACTTGAACACTGCTCGACTTAAGGTTCAAGGTCGGCTCATGCAAGCGCGCTTGATTCAAATCCATCAGGTTTTCAAAATAAAAAATAAGGTCGAATACTTTTCTAACAGACCACGTATAATTTACTGTCATTGTTGACAGTTTTTATCATCTATCATCAGTTTTGACAGAAAATACCATTTTTGATAATTGTTATCTTTTTTGGCAGTTATTACAATGTTATTTGAAAATTATAAAATATTTTACCATTATTATCACTTTTGACCGATTAAAATGATAGCTTTAATGGTTAATAATAACTGATTAGACAAATCCACATAATTATCCAAAGGTGCAAAGAATGTAAAGGAATATTACTATAATTTATGACAGGTTTTGGCAATATAAGTTTGACAGACTTAACCATCCAAAGTCCTGGATATAAAGGAATGATAATATAATTTATGTCATTTTTGACAGTTAATATCAGCTATGACAATTTTTATAGTAAATGTCATTTTTGAGTTATTACAATTTTTGACAATTATGAATTACTTTTCCGTTATTATCACTTTGGACAGAGGATGACAGAAGTAGCTTCTGTGGCTCAGCAGAGGAAACCCCATACATCTGCTTGAAGACTGTGGAGCACTGCTCCGTAAGAGACAGATGTACCTTGGGCCCACTGCTTTAACGCAGAGGAGTTGCAATCCTTGAATCCCACCCAGATCCTGAAATTCCTAAAGGAATCAGCACTAAAGAAGGCGCTCTAAATGGGTAAGTACCAACAATGAGAGAAAGAGCGTGTGGTACAATAGATCTATGAAGGTCGCAGTAGAAGTTACACTGATATCTATAGATCTACAATATTTACAGTTTGGTCTAAGACATCTTCGTTGTGTTGTTCCTCACTGAGATTCCGGGCCATTTATGTCTAGCTGCCTAGGTGAAGCGTGGTCTTCCCAAAGAGTTTTAGTTAGTTTATTAAAACCAGTTCTTTTGATACAAATTCTCGATCGAGTCGCTCGCGACACTTCAAACTGTGCAGAGGTACCGCGAGCGAGTACAACTAACTATCTCCTATTGCCGATAACGTTATCGGACTTTTTCAATTTATTCTCGTGAATCTTTTTATATACGTCCAAAATCTAGTTTAATAGTAAAGGGACGCAAGAGCAACAAATGGTGTAAAAGCCATGGAAATTGGCTTGTTAGCTAATAGGCCACCCAATCTAACACCTAATGTAACCCCATCAGTAACAACCATGAGCGATCTACGTGTAACCCTAACAAGAAACCCAACTAAACCCAGCAACGACGATCCATCAACATGGCAAATTGTCCATAACAAAAAAGACGTAGGTATAAAGTACCCCATTCTCGACTAATAACAGATTTTCTCCTCTCGGAAACAATCATCAAAATAATCAAGCCATGGACGTAGCGGCTAACGTGAGAATGCCAAAACCGCCGCCAATATTTATACCGGATGTGAAATCTATTACTGAGCTGGAGAAATGCTTCGAAAAAGTTGTCAACAAAAGCAACTACATACACAAAACTATCAACACCGACGGACAAATCAAAATTATAGCCAGGGACTCATAGAAAAAAAAAACCTTATAAGATATAAACTTAACATAGAAACTATAGAAAAATAATACACATATTAGACGATGTAAAGGCATCGTACCATACTTATCAACAGAAACAAAACCGAGCCTACAGATTGGTACTAAGGTCTCTCCATCCCACAACTCCCGTCGAGGATATAAAAAGCGCTATCAAGGACCATGTACATCAACTGCGAAACGTAATAAACATACGCCATGGAAAAAACAAAGAGCCGCAACCTCTGTTCTTCGTAGACCTAAAACCGATGTCAAACGATAAGGATATCTACAAAGTTGATGGCATATTAAACGCCAGAATCCACATCGAACCGCTGAAAAAAAACTCGATGATTGTACAATGTACAAGATGCCAGCGGTACGGACACACCAGGACTTACTGCCGCAGACAATTTGGATGTGTCAAATGCACGGATAACCACCCAGCCAACTATAAGGGTTGTCGCGTGTATCAAAACATACTCAACAAAAGAGCCTCCTCCACACAGAATCCCCACTGGCATAGATCTGGACCACAACGCGTAAACCACACCAGCGAGGACGAATCCAACCAAACCCAGCCTAATACTACGCATGCGAGAGTTGCACGCAATCTGAGCTATGTACAAGCGGCTGGAGCAAACACAAGCTCTCACACGAAAACTCAGAAATTATAAACATTCTCGACAAATCATTCAACGAATTTAGGACAGCAATTATGCAGCAAAACGAGCTCTTCAAAACTATGTTAAACCTACTGACAGCAGTATTGACAAAGTTTACGGACAAATAATTCACGTCCTACCGATTAGCATTATGTAATGCCAACGGCCTAGTCCAACACCGCCAGGAGCTGGCCGTATTCTTAAACACAAACAAAATAGACATCCTCCTGGTGGCAGAAATTCACTTCACTGACAGAAGCCATATAAAAAATCACGGGTATAAACTTTATAGCACTGAACACCCGGATCGAACGGCACATGGAGGTACGGCGATTCTCGTAAAAACAACCATCAAACACCACGAGTTACCGCCTTCAGCCAAAAACTACCTACAGGTGACTAGTATAGCCATCGAAGATGCGATATTTGGATCTATTGTAGTAGCTGCAGTCTACTGTCCTCCACGACATAATATAAAAGACAACAAGTTCACTGAGTTCTTCCACAGCCTGGGTTCTCGCTTTTTATACGCCAAACATCCCCTATAGGGATCTAGGTTGAGTACAACTAGAGGCCGACAACTGCTAAAATCATTGACTTCACTAAATTGTAACCAACTTTCAACAGGAAAACCAACCTACTGGCCAACCGACAGATATAAAATTCCGGACGTACTCGACTTCTTCGTAACTAAGGAAATAGCTAAACCCTTCACACACACCGAAACAAGTTTCGATCTCTCATCGGACCACACCCCAGTATTGGTTCTTTTGGCTTACGTTCCGTGACATAATCGATAAACGCATTAAACTAAACGTACCTCTAAAAAGTGAAATCGATATAGTTGAGGCAACCGAACACTTCATCCAAATAGTTCAAAAGGCTGCATGGGAAGCCACCCCGGATAGAAGTGATACCCACACGACCATAATATATCCTGACGATATAAAACAAATAATTACCGGAAAAAGGAGAACAAGGCGACAGTGGCAGATGAGCAGAAGCCCGGCTGATAAACGACGATTAAATAGATTATCTCAACAACTAAAGAAACTAATCATCGATTACAATAACAACAATGTGGAACAATATCTAATAAACCTAACAAATACAAATCCTACGGATTACTCACTTTGGAAAGCAACTAAAAGAATTAACCATTCACAAAACCATATACCACCTATCAGGAAAGCCGGCGGAGAATGGGCTCAAAGTGACGCCGAAAAAGCCGGAATATTTGCAAACATCTCGCGCAGGTATTTACTCCATTTCCAGCCCAACAACACGATGGAGATATAGAAGACTTCCTAGATCGATAGTCCCCTCCCTCTGGACCTACCCATCAGGCATATTTCTCCTGTGGAAATAAACAGCATTATACACAAAGAGGTCAATGCGAATAAATCTCCTGGATACGACCTGATCACAGGCACCATCCTCAAGAAGCTACCAAGGAAGGGCATAGTATTCCTGACCAATCTATTTAATGCTATAATTCGTACATCACACATACCTAGCCAATGGAAAGTCATCCAGAAACCTGACAAACCACCAAATGATTAACCCTTTCGTCCCTAAATTTAAGAAATTTATTTTGAAACAAATATTATAGAAACGTCATACACAACATATAACAATCTTTGTACAAAGGCATATTACATTCCTGGCAAATGGTTCTTGTTCTTTTCTGCCTTTTCTGCCTCTTTTCTTTCTTTTCTTTATTATGTATACATGATGTACAGAAGGTCTTCTTCTAGTCTGTCCTACAGGAAGGTGCAAAGGTATTGTTGTTCCGCAAAGTTTTTTTTTAGAAGTAAAACCCCTTTTGGGGGAGGCTTGGAGGTAGTTGTTATGCCTTAAGTAATTTGTTCTTCCGCAGGAGTTGCTATGAAAGAAAGTTATGGAATTTGTTCATTCTCACGTCTCTAATCATTAAGATTATACATAATGCATGCATTTGCTTCCGTTCATATATTTCCACAAGTATAAAACACTTTAACCACTTTATAGCAGATTTCCCGTCGTGGTCATACACGCCTATGAATTGATCGGCTCGATCAGCTCCTCCCATTTTCTTGCGATAGAAAGCAATAGTTTCTGGACACTCAATTGTCTCCAGATCACCAGTTTTTATCCTTTTTGTAACTGTGGTCAAATTAGGCTTGTGGCAATTACTGCTATTTCAACCGCCAATTCCAAGTACGGTGTGGCACGAAGCTATCACCTCTTTGCCCGATACAAGCAGAAGTGCCCCAAGGTAGCGTTTTGGGACCAATCATCTATACACGGCTGACCTGCCTGTAGCCCACAGCACCATGGTTGCTACATTTGCCGACGACACCGCTATCTTGGCAACTCATGAAAATCCAGACGCAGCTTCAAGATCACTGCAAAGCGGACTCAACAAGATCCAAAGATGGCTCAAAATGTGGCGAATGAAGGCTAGTAATACAAAGTCTATCCACATTACCTTCACTATGAAGAAAAAGGACTGCCCAACGGTTTCACTCAACAACGAACCACTCCCGAAAGTCGAAGAAGTAAAATATCTAGGCATGCCCTGCGGTCCCGGAGCATGTCCCATTAACCTGGGAGAAAGATATTAGGAATAAGAGGAAACAGCTGGATGAAAGGCTGAAAACCTTAAAAATGTACCGGCTCATAGGAGGGAAAGGAGATCTAAGCTATCCCTTCATAATAAAGTCCTCATATACAAGACCATACTAGTGCCAATCTGGACCTACGGTATTCAGCTCTGGGGTACGGCCAGCAACTCCAACATAGAGATCCTACAGCGATTCAAATCCAAAACGCTCCAAAGCGTCATTAGGAATGCAATTTTTGTTAATATTATTGAAGTTCCAAACAAGCGGCGAAGTTCCTTCATTAAATGTCCGTTGCAGTTGGATTTTTCATCTATTTTAACTAAAGCTGTATTAATAACTTTGTAGACAAAAATAGAATAGAATCTCTATGGGTCTGCAGCTAGTAGTACCACTGCGTCTTGGCATAACTCGTCGTGTTTCTTGCTTTTCTAGATATTCCTCCTAACGACAGCGTGTTCTCTATGTCGATATGAATATTTTTGTCGTGCATTAAGTCTTGAAAATCGTATTCAAATAAACTTGCTGTTTTGAAAACGTCGTCAAAAGTATCTAAATATTTTCGCAAATTCATGTCTAAACTTTTGATAGGCCCCCAAGCTTTAAGTTAATCTAGTGTAGGAGTTTGAAAATATTGGCTACCTTGGGTTGATAGATCAAACATTTTCTTGAAAACGAAAGCTATCGGGATAGTTTCAGATTTCAAAAAAGAATCCAGCAATGCCCTCGCTTGGTACGAAACCTTTGATTCGAACTCCGTGCACGAAGACATTACACTTAACATATTTATTAACGCATCGAGATTTAATAAAAAGCTGTACATTTGTTTTATCGACTTTAGCAAAGCTTTCGACACCGTGGTCTGGTCTAAATTATGGGAAGTACTGTTGGAGATGGGCGTTCCGCTCCATTTAGTACATCTGATTGAGAGGCTCTATAAGTACGGCACAGCATGTATGTCTTTGGAAGGAGTAAACTCTGAATCCCTTAAAACACAAGCCGGTGTCAGACAAGGATGGATATTATCACCGTTACATCATCTACACCGAATACATTATGCGTATTGTTCTAGAGAAATGGGATAAAGGTGTTTCGATCGGAGGTATGAACATATCTAATTTGAGGTATGCTGACGATTCAACGCTTCTGGTTTCATCCAAGGACGATATCAGTAACATGCTGCGGATACTCGAAACCACTAGCCTAGAGTTTGGACTCGCCTTGAACCGCGAAAAAACAAAGATGATGATAGTTGATAGAGCCAATGAAAGCAATCCAGATACTTCACACCTTGCCAACTGTGAGGTTGTCGGCAACTACATTTACTTGGGCTCCACTATCACCAATAGCGGGGGATGTGATCTCGAGATTAAACGACGTTGCGCCATGACACGGTCCGCTGCGCAAAGGCTAGACAAGACACGAAGAGACCGCCGAATCACGAAAAATACGCCTTATAACAGCCTGATTTTTCCGATATTTTTGTATGGGGCGGAAACATGGACCTTGCGGATGATGGATCGACGCAAGATCGACGCCGTAGAAATGCTGTGTTGGAGGCGCATGCTGAGAATCAGCTGGACCGGTTACCGGACTAACGTGTCCACAGTCAAGGAATTAAAAGTTAACCAGCGTATCTCGTCGCTTATTTAGTTACGAATCCTCAGATTCCTCGGACACGTTACCCGCAAAAGTGACTCAATGGAGCGGCTGGTGATTCAGGGCAGAGTGGAAGGTAGCAGACCTCGGGGCCGATCACCAACTTGATGGACAGACACCATCAAATCTGTCACTGAGACTCCTGTGGCAGAATGCGCGCGCCATGCGACCAACAGGAAATATTGGAGAAGATTGGCGAAGGCAGAAGTGAAAAAAGCAGACGACTCCCCATGACCACGACCACTCTGTCAAGAGTGAACGACTCAGAAGAAGATCGAGATTTATCCATAACAATAGTCAAGGCTTTGTCTTTAGTCCACCATCTCGTTTTCCGATGTTCTGTAATTGTCTCGATTTGTCTTGTCCAGCTGTTAATTATCTTATCTTGTTCTTTTGCCTACCTAACGCCTGGCTTGCGGCAGGCCCGGCAAGCCAGACCTTCAGAGGGGCGCGCATGCTAGGGCCCGGCTGGAAAACGCCACTTGGACCTGGAAGTCAGCACCCAAAATGCAAAGAGTCAGGTAAGAAATGAAGTGGCGCTCTCACAACAAGTCAACATAACAACAGGACTATGGGCTACAACATGGCTACGGACTATCACCAATCCTTTTAAACCTGGCCCTGGAAAATACAATAAGAAATAGCGGAGTACGAACAAACGGTAACTTGATCCGAAAATCCTAGATCCTAGCTTATGCATTATATCAGTCTACTGGGAAGAAGTAATATGCAAGCTGTGAAAGCAACATTTTGTATGTTAGAAGAGGAATCAATTAAAATAGGGCTGAGGGTAAACGAAGGAAAACTGAAAGTAATTGTAACAACGAGGAGACGAAAGAAACGGAATATAGCTATAGAGGACAGAAATTTCGAAACATTTCGATACTACTCGATAAAACAATATGGAAATATAAATAAGAAGTAGAATCAACCAGGGCAATAAAACAACAGCCGGCCTCAAATTCCCACTTAAATCCAGCACACTACCATTAGTCTTATCTCTCTTAGTATTGTCTGTCCTAGTTTTGTATGTCCTAGTCTTGTCTGTCCTAGTGTTGTATGTCCTACTCTTGTCTATCGTAGTCTTGTATGTCCTAGTCTTGTCTGTCTTAGTCTTGTATGTCCTAGTCCTGTCTGTCCTAGTTTTGTATGTCCTAGTCTTGTCTGTACTAGTTTTGTCTGTCATTGTCTTGTATGTCCTTGCCTTGTCTGTCCTAGTCTTGTATATCCTAGTCTTGTTTGTCCTGGTCTTGTGTGTCCTAGTCTTGTCTGTCCTAGTCTTGTCTGTCCTAGTCTTGTCTGTCCTAGTATTGTATGTCCTAGTCTTGTCTCTCCTAGTCTTTTATCTCATAGTCTTGTCTGTCCTAGTCTTGTCTATTATAGTCTTGTCTGACCTAGTCTTCTCTATAATAGTCTTGTCTGTCCTAGTGTTGTATGTCCTAGTCTTGTCTGTCCTAGTCTTGTATGTGCCAGTCTTGTTTGTCCTACTCTTGCATGTCCTAGTCTTATCTGTCATAGTCTTGTATGTCTTAGTTTTGTCTGTCCTAATCTTGTATGTCCTAGTCTTGTTTGTCCTAGTCTTGTATCTCAGTCTCGTCTCTTCTAGTGTTGTCTGTTCTAGTCTTGTATATCCCAGTCCTGTCTGTCCTAATCTTGTCTATACTAGTCTTGTATGTCCTAGTCTTGTATATCCCGTCCTGTCTGTCCTCGTGTTGTCTGTCCTAGTCATGTCTGTCCTAGTCTTGTATGTTCTAGTCTAGTCTGTATATTCCTGTCCATCTAGTCTTGTCTATCAAGCCTTGTCTGTCTAGTCTTGTCTTGTCTGAAACAAATTCAAGTTGAAACAACTTCATGTTGCGACTTCGAATTGCGACAACGTCATGTTGCAACAACTTCATGTTGAACCGACTCCATCGAAACAATCCATCTATATAGTTTCAACTACGAGAAAAGATTTGTTTCACCTCGAATCCTCATTTCATCTTCAAATTCACGTTGAAACAACTTCATGTTGCGACAACTTCATGTTGAAACAACTTCATGTTGCGGCTTCGTATTGCGACAACGTTAAGTTGCAACAACTACATATTGAACTTGAATTAGAGTACCAATAATAAACTAAACTAATAATAATTAGGTGGGCCATGGAAAGTACAATCTAATCCATCTAGTCTAAACCTGTTAGTATTGTTGTAGAATTCATTAAATTAAGTACATTTTAATCTAGTAGATTACATAGACAAGACAAGAGACAAGACTAGATACAGACAGAAAGGAGACACGACTCGTCAAGACTAGAAAAGACAAGACAAGATTAGTCAAGACTAGACAAGATTAGACGGAACCTATCCGCATTTTATCACTATCCGCGTTTACAACAATTTTTTGGGATTTTTTTAAATAACCATCCTTCCAACGATGAGACCTTAGGTGCAAGGGTGAGTCCCGAATCTTTCACCCAGGGTAACGGGTATTCATTAATGTCTTTGTTATGTTAAAAAAAAAAACAATAAATTCATGAAGTCGGTAGACTGCTACAGCAGTCCATAGCATCTGGTCGCCAAATCAATTGGACTACTATAACAGTCCATAGCATCTGGGCGTCAAATCAATTGAACTGCTATAGCAGTCCATAGCAGCGAAAGGGTCAAGAACTCTGGAAATTAAAAACGGAAGAGATGGAAAAAGATTGTGACGGCGGCAAAATCCCTTAGAGCTTAGAGGGACGTAAGGCCAGGAGGAAGTGATAAGTAAATTAAAGAAATCAAGTTTAATTGATTTTAGATAAGTTTAAAAATATTAAAATTAATTTTATAATCAAAGGAATGCTAAGGAAATTTACAAATTAATTTGAATTCAAGTTTTTATGTTTGTATTGTCAGAATAGAAGTAACTTGGCAACCAATGATAAAACATATTATTAAATGTCCGAAAATCCCTTGTCAAACATTCTATAAAGATGGTTGAAATTTGTGGTAAATACCTTGAAGTAAAAATATTTTAATCTTATATTTGAAAATATTTAAAATTTCAGACGATATAAATATTGCTAGTTTAGCAATAACGGATAGCGAAAAGCAGTTTCATGAAGTGATAGGTCACATAGAAGATATTCTTATGGACAATAAATTCATGATAATGCATTCAGAATTTATGGAAAAATATTGGAGAGAGTTCGACGACTCTGAGGAAAATAAGTTTATTTACATGCAGATTTTTCAAGAGTATATAGCTACGATTGAGAAACATATTGAGGTTGAGTTAAAAAGAAGGGTGGAAAACTTCAACATGATTCAGTTTGAGACAGAATTAAAGTAGAAGTAAAAGTAGGATGAATTTCCGATAAACTAAGATCGTTGGTTCTAGGGCAAGACAAGACGAGTTGGATGGCGAAATTTTCGAGATGTTATCTACGTTTACTGATTTTTGTGATTTCAAAATGATGTTTTTAGATTATAAAAATGTAAGTAAACAAAATAATGTTCATTTTCTATGTATTGTACTGAAAAACAACATTTGGTACTTACGTATTAACGCCACCGCAGCGAGAGGTTGCGCTAATGCGCGATATGTGGTCTAGATTTATCTGCTGTACTATAACCGAATCTAACCTTTATCCAATATTTTTTATTTCGGATAGAGGTCGCGATATGTGGTCTCTATTTATCTGCTCCGTTATAACCTAATCTAACCATCCATTTTGTTCAAATCTGTAACTACGGTGGCGTTACTACGTAAGTACCCAACATTTATTAAAGATTTATCGATTTATAATATATCTTGATTTTTAGATGAAGGAGGGTAAAACTGCTGATTTTTCCTCAGATTTAAACGTTACAAAATATATTATAGAAAATACAATGTAATACAAAAAAACAGTTTAATGCATTAAAATTTCCATTTGTACCAAACGACTGTTTGTGTCCCCAGGCATTCTATATGGCAACATGCCCGTGAAGTTCGTCAGTATTTTCGCTTGTTCCCTAATATAATTCAATTGCTAGAAACAATAATAAATTATAATCACATCAAAACTTATAATGAATAAATAATTAATTACACTGGTCAACACAAGTTTTGTTTCCTTTACTTTTTTTACTGTTATTGGGTATTTCTATGACCCTGACTATGAAACAAATACTGTTTTTTTTTGAGATTGCTAACAGCTTTACGTTTTGAAATATACATTTTTATTATTTTGACAAAAAATACAGAAAAATAGTACATTGTGTTAACAAAATTTCTATTGAACACTAACAAATGATCTTTTATAAGATTTCATTGAATGAACGACCTTAGGTAGATCTCGTTGCAAACTCCAGCAGTAGTATGCCATCATATGTGAGCCCCACCACCCCTGATAACGCTCTTCCATTGTCAGAAGATCCCGATGAAATCTTTCACCCTACTCCTCACTAAAATCACCCAAATTTTGTGGAAATCAGTCTAACTGCGAGCAGAGGAAGTGGATTTTTATGCTCATGTTGATACCTAGCTGATGTAGTATTGTTGTAAGTAAAGTATTGATGATACGCAGTTTTCACAAAGTGCGATATAGGTTTTCGATATTTTGCAAATATATATTCACTACAAATGTAGCAAAAACAATCGGGATTAAGCACATAACATCTTCTTGATGAAGCCATATCGAAAAATACAACAAAACATATTTTAGTGTCCAATAAAAAACGATAATCTAAGTGAAAATACTAGCTATATCTCAAAAACAAAAGCTATTAGAGAAAAATTGTTGCCATATTTAAAAAATACGAATCAATTTGAGATAGAAACAAAAAAAAATCAGAGGAAACAATTTTATTTTTTTTGTTGACCAGTGTTATCGATCAAACATTTTTACCTTTTCCACAGAATCTGAGAATCTGTTTGGAACATACTCAGTGTCTTTAATTTTTTGATATTGTGCAAAGTATATGTTCATTGTTGCTAATAAAATGTCTGGCATAATTTTGCAAACATCAACATTAACAGATTTGAAATTGTTTACTCTCTCATCTAACTCTGAAGCTTGCATTGGTATTAAGTTTATTTCATTAAGGCACTAAAATCAAGTGATTATATTTAGTTAAATTATACTTCGTGACATAAAAAATGCAACACCAAGAGGGGTAGGAATTTTTGGACCAAACTTGGCAGAAATGTTTTACTTATCAAAGGTAATAATTGATTAAAATTTCAAAGAAAATAAACAAAATATTTTTTTAAATTTTTTGATAATAATGTGTTGGACTGCCCCTGTTAGTTTCACACTCCTGCACCCTCCTGGGCATGGATTCCACCAGGTTGTCGAATTATCCCTAAGGTATTGCACCCCAGGCAATCTGTAGTTCATGCCAGAGAACTTAGTGTCTGTGGAGGATGGGCTAATTGCTTGAGTCTTCTACCCATCATGTCCCACACATGTTATAGATTGTAGATTCTGGTTCCGAGTTGTACTGTGACCTTCATAGGTCTATTGACCCTTTTCTTCTAATCGTAGGTATACTTACTCATTTAAAATGCCTCTCTAATCTTGATTCCTCCATGAATTTCACGATCTGGTTTTCTGGATTTCATGATCTGGGTGGGATTCAAGGACTGCAACTCTTCTGCATTCAAGCAGTGGGCTACAAGGTACATTTGTCTCTTGCGGAGCAGCGCTCCGTAGTTTTTGAGCAGATGTATGGGGGTTTCCTCCGCTGAGCTACAGAATCTGTATCTGTCATCTTCCTCTAGGCCTATGGTCTTCAACGCGTTTAATTCGGCGTGCTGGCAAAACATTCTAGAGGAAGTCACGCGACGCAGCTTTATGAAAACGACCTATCTGAAAAGACAATTGTAATCGAATCAGACAACTACCGCTCTACGAAGAAGATCCATAGCGAAGTTCCACAGGGATCAGTCATGGGCCGAACGTTGTGGAACATAATGTACGATGGAGTTCTCAGACTCAAGATGCCAGAAGGAGTAGAGACTGTTGGCTTCGCAGACGATCTTGCCCTGGTGGTATGCAGCAGAACCGAGGATGAGCTAAAGCGGAGGGCAAATGAAGCATTGCTACTAATAGACAAATGGATGGAAGGTAAACACCTCAAGCACTCAGTGGACACGGATGCTTTCAAGATTACCTCCACAAGATAGGCAGAGCTGTTGATAGCTGCTGCAAATACTGCGGGGAAGAGGACAGAGTGATGCACATATGTAGTAGGTGGGACACAGAGAGGGAATTCCTACTAAAAGACCTAGAACCACTATACTCTTCATGTTAGAATCGGAAAACAACTGGAACTTAGTCCAAAAAAACGATATCTGAAATAATCAGCTATAAAGAGCAGGATGAGAAGAAAATGCAGATTACTGAAAGACTACGGCTAAACCTGAACCCCTAATCAGCATGACTGGATGGGGAACTAAGGTACATCAGAGACAACATTGAAAAACAACCGGCATCTTGAAGTTATGTGTAGAGCAGTGCCAAGATGTGTGGGTTTCAGGGGGACCACTTGCCAAGTTAACCCGGTGATGTTTGCTTCGTCTCCCCCAAATTATCCGTGTTTTCTAAGTTTGCAGTGTCCCATCAAGACTCCTGTCAGTATTGTAAGCTTGTCCTGTTTAGTTTCAGGCAAGCTTTTGTTTATAGAGACCAGCTTGGTTCTACTTTCCCATGCAGTGATCGCAGGTCTCACTATGGTTTTCATGGTGTACATCCATTGCAGGAATGTGGGTACAAACCCACGTTTTCCCTGCCACATTTCTGCACACCATCAGAGCGCGTTTGGCTTTTCCTACCACTTCTTCAGCGTGTCTGTTCCATACGAGTTTACTATCTAGGGCAGGGGTGGGAGGAACCTATTTTCTGCCAAGGGCCATTTGGAAATTTATAACATCATTCGCGGGCCAGACAAATAATAATAATAGTTTTTTGTTTTTATTGTTCAACAAAAATAATTTAAATAAACAAATAAAAAATAAACATAAAATATATCCATTTTTAAACATAATTAATTCATCCTAATCCTAATGTGATGGCTGGCACTGACTTTCTTTGCCGAGTCCTGTGATATTAGGTGATATTGATGAGGCTACTCGTAACTAATATTTTCCAGGTTTGCGCATTAAGGTTTTCCAGGTTACGCAATAATTTTCCAGGTTTACGTCGGTTAATCTGGAACGCAGTCCATTCATTGCGATAGTAAGTTTAGAAAAGAACTGCTCGCAACAGTAAGTTGTTCTAAATACAGATGCATATTTCAATGCATGTCTTCTCAAAATGGGAAATTCATTATTGTGTATGTAAAATTTATAGAACTCAAGCAGTGGGAGATTGTTGTATCTAGCTTTCTGCTCAACATTAATTTACAGCTGAATGATTTCGTGTTGGAGGTTATCAGACACATCAGCTGGTTCCACATTAAACAGTGTAGCAAAGATGTTCAATTCAATTTGCTTACTTTTCTCTTCCTTGAATCTATCATTAAATGCCTCAATTAGTTGAGCACATTCACCAGCATACTCAAGTATGTCGTAGAAGGCTTTTGTCCTTCCAGCATAGTTAAATGCACCGTGTTATTCCTTTCGAGTTGCACTTTTCACGGCTTCAAATGATTTTACGTTTGAAAGCAGGGAGCTGAGAAGCAGGTTGGGACCCTGCAGCTTGATGTTTAGCTATGACAGGTACTTAGTAATGTACACCATGAACGGGGGTTCAAACCCAAATTGGTGCATTTCTGTTACTGTATTTTCTTAAAACCCCCCCGAAACTAAATCTTGGTCTTAAAACCACCCCCGAAACTAAATCCTGGCTATGCCCATGGTTTGCACTGTAGGCAGTGTAACCTTCTCTTCCTAGTAAATGGTATCACAGTGGTTTTGCTTGCGTTGAGTTTCAGTCCCACTGTTTGACACAATCTATTAGTTACTTTGAGGCCTCTCTGTACGATTTCACAGAGCGTTTCCTCAAACTCCCCTCTGGCTATTATGCTTGTATTTATTTATTGCTTGTATATTAACCTTGACATTTAATGTCTATGCCATTCAACTGAGCCAGTAGTTTGTCAACTACCAGGCTCCTCATCAGCGGTGACAACACACTTCCCTGTGGGTTCCTTTGAGTTGTGGAGATCTTTATGGTGTCTTTTCCCACTTGTGCCCTCTCCATTCAAGTTCTC
Source organism: Phosphuga atrata (assembly GCA_944588485.1). Lineage (NCBI taxonomy): Eukaryota > Metazoa > Arthropoda > Insecta > Coleoptera > Silphidae > Phosphuga > Phosphuga atrata. The sequence continues at coordinate 7,665,397 of OX155901.1, forward strand.
AGCATTTCTCCCATCCACTTTGAGGCAATGCTGTTGATAGCCGATTCTTTCAAGAGCTGATTTGACAGTTGCATGCGAGGTGTTGTCAAAGGCTCCTTCAATGTCTAAGAAGGCACATATCGCTACTTCCTTTATGTCTAAAAGCAGCATTAGCATTTTAACCTAACCTAACTTAACCTAATTCATTTGTCAGTTGATACAGGGCAGTCTCTGGATTTTCCCGCTCTGTATGCATGCTGACAGTACTGTAGTGGTGCACCTACCAGCACTGTTGTCCTAAGGTAATTGTCAATTACTGTCTCCATTGTCTTTAACATGAAAGATGATATACTAATGCAGGGCTGCCCAACCAGTCGATCGCGATCTACCGATCGATCGCGGCGTGATTTTGAGTCGATCTTTAGTTTTCTCACGCTTCTATGTACTTACTTAAAAATAGTAAAAATAATATAATAAAGTAAAAATCAAAACACGCTTCTCATTAGCCTACATTCAAATGTTGCTACATGGACCTCAAGTCGGCCGCATCCCCACCAGTACAACAGTTTTCGTTGACTGCCGATGCGCAAGAAACCCTACTCAATTCAACCCTAACAAAATGATTCTCGAAATTGGAGTTGTAGAAAAACAATTTCAGACAAGATTTGAAGATTTTGTTAAAATTTGATTGAAAATATTGCATTATTTTTTTCAAATGTGTTTCAAAAAGATATCAACATAGAAGAAATTGCATGTCAAATATGTACAATATTTGAAGCAAATCATGATAAACTAGAATTGGAAATAATCAAACTTCAAAATGATTTGAATTTGAACTTTTGCCTTGGAGGACCCGTTTTGGCAGTCCTTAATCCATCCTTGTGACATGGCCCGCCCATGGTAACCTCTGTATCTTTGCATATGCAGATACTGGCGGGTCCTGCAAGGTCTTGTCAGTTTCCCTGGTATGCTGAGTTCCTTGAGCGTCGTGTTCAACTTTGTGCAGTTGACCGAGTCGTAAGCTTGTGCTCCCATGCTTTTTCGAGCATTTGTTTTACGGTGAATACCTGATCAGTTGTGGACCTGCCTGGTCTCAACCCAGCTTGATATTCCCCAAACAGTTGTTTGCACAGCAGTTTCATTCTCTTGTTTATGATGGTAGTCAAGATTTTGTATGGGCTGCATAGCAGTTCGCACATAATAGTTTGACCCCTTTCTTGTAGATGGGGCTTTGTGCCCATTCACTCGGCATTGTTTCTTCCCATACTTTCGCTATTAGTCCGTGCATATAGGTGGCCAGCTAATAAATATTAGGTATCTTAAATTCGTTGGCGATCAAATTATAATTTGGCTAAAAGTGCTGAGAATAAGAATCTACATAAAAAAAATAATTCCGATTTTCGTATTAGGTTATTTTTACATGAAAAACAGATTTTAAATGTTATTTTAGCATTTTCTCAAAATTTACCTCCCCCCATGGGAGGTGCACTCCATGGCCCCAGACCCCCGGTGGCCCTGTACGCGTCTTGGTCGATCCTTGCAACAATATATACAAAAAAGTAGATCGCTACTATAAAAAGGTTAGACAGCTCTGTACTAATGGGTTTAAATAACTTCAGTTGAGTGGTGTCTTTTGCCCCACCTTCCTCCATAGCTCCAGTATATATCCGAGCGTTAAACTACTTCTAATGATTTTTAAAAGATACATTCTCTCCTTCCCTTTTGTAGCAAGGAGGGAACTAATCCGTCCACACCTGGTGCCTTGAACGGCTGGAAAGTGCCGATAGCCCATCTGATTCGGTTTTCCATTCAGATGGACGCGGCCCTCCTTGGTCTCCGTGGTTGCATAAAGCTCTCGGTCTCATTGTATTATCTACATCCCGGAAAATGGGTTTCTAGTAGGAGGAGAGCTCTCTGCTCTTCGTCCTCCATATAGCTCCCATCCGGTCTCTTAAGAGTGGCTGTCATTTCCACTCTATCCTTTGCTAGTGCTTGGTGCAATATTTTCACAGAAGGTCCTAAGTTTTTCCTTTTTGCCCCCTCTTTGTTGTAGGTGGTGAGCACCTCGGAGTATTCTAACAAATTTCTGTATTCCTTAGCTTTATTGAAAAACCTATATACTTTTGCTCTTAATGTAGACAAACTTTTGTTCCACCATTTTTCATCCTTATGCTCCTTCACTCCTTCACCATTTCTCATCCTATTACCAGGCAGCTGGATTCAAATGCCATGTTGATTTCTACATTTATTTGTCCTACAGCTTGCTCTAGTAAGGTGTAGTTATTGATGCTACCAAGCACTGTCACTTGCTCTAGGTTATCTTCTAGTTTGGTTAGCTACAGAGTGTATGTCTGGGGTTTCAGAGAGGGGTGTTGTCCTCACAGGGGGTTAAGTGGAAGAACGGTGACTACTGACCTTCGTCTCCCTCCAATGATTGGGAAAAAATTGTTTGTGAATTATTAAGAGTGTTATGACCTCATAGGTGTATATTGTAGATCATTGCTAAATAGAAGCCCTTTATTATTATTATTACCTGCTCCTTCCCAATCAAACTCTATGATCCTATGGTCTGACATTGAGGGTTCACTTGAAACTCTCCACCTTTTATCCAGTTTACTTACTTATGTTAGTGCTTTTTTTTTACATATCAGGTTATAACGTTTTACGTTTTCCGATTCCTAATCGCTACTCCTCTCTGTTCATCCACAGCCCTTCTTCCAGATCCGTCTCTCGAATTTCCTTGTCCACTCCATCTCTCCAGCCTCTGCGCGGTCTTCCTCGTTTTCGGTTTCCTTGGGGGTTCCAGTTTAGTACTTTCTTTGGGATTCTGTGTTGTGACATTCTTTGGACGTGTCCATACCATGTTAGTTGTTTAGTTGTAATGTTCTCGATAATGTCGTGTTGTATTCCCATTTCTTGTCTAATGGTTTTATTTGGGACTCTATCTCTCCTGGATTTTCCCGCCGCTCTTCTCCAGAAGTCCATTTTTGTGGCTTTTAGCTTTTTTTTTGTTTTTTTCTTTTATCGGCCATACCTCCGAGCTATATGTTATTATGATTTTCACGATGGAGTTGTAAATCCTTTTTTTAATTTTCTTTTGTAATGGTTTTGTCCCAAAGAATACTGTTCAGCATGGAAGTAGCACTTCTTCCCTGTACGTTTCTGTCCGATATTGCTTCGTCTAGTGTCCCTTCCTTAGATATTTTCATTCCTAGGTATTTGTATATATTGCATTGTTTGATGATCTGTCCCGTTGCTAGATGTAAGTCTTCTTGCTGTCCTCCTATGCACATATATTCCGTTTTTGTAATGTTGACATCCAGACCCCATTTTCCATACTCCTCGATGAGCTTTCGGCTCATATATTCCATGTCATCTATATCTTGTGCGATAACTACTTGGTCATCCGCGAAAGAGAGGGTATATACTGTCGTGTCGTCATCCACTCGCATTCCCATGCCATTGCATTTCCGTTTCCATGTCTTCAGCGTGTTTTCCAAGTAGATTTTGAACAGTGTCGGAGATATACAGCAACCCTGTTTAAGACCTTTGGTTACTGTGAATCCAGATGTTAATCCTTCGTTGGTTTTGATGTAGAGTGGATGTATACGCGGGCTATAAAGACTTCACAGCTTTTATTATTTCTGTTTATATTGCTATGTTGGAGAGCCTCCCAAAGTTTTACTAAAGGTATACTGTCTAAAGGTGCCTTTTTCGGATCTACGTACTTCTTGATTTCGTGCTGTTTTCTTTTCTAAAATTTGAGTTAGTGTAAACAGATGGTCGACTGTGGATTTTCCTGCTCTGAAGCCTGTTTGTTCTTCTGCCTCCATATCAGCATATTCTTTTTCTAGTCTGCTCTTTAAGATCTTTCCATAAACTCTACTTATAGTGCTTGTTACGGCTATTCCACGATAGTTGTCGCAGTTACTCTTATCGCCTTTTTTGTATATCGTTGATAGGTATGATGTACTTCGTGCCTGTTGAGGCACCTTTGGAATAAATTTCTTAATACCCCGTATAGTTTATCTGTGTCATATTTTAAAAATTCATTAGTAATATTACCCGGTCCTGGGGCTCTTCCGTTTTTTAAGTTTTTATAGACTTCTTTAACCTTTGGCACAGTAATTCTAATTGGTGATCCTTGTATAAATATGCCCTGATTTTCGTTTTGGATGTCTTTAAATTGAGGTCTGTTTTCTGTCAGCATATCTTCAAAGTATTGATTCCATTTTTGAGGTGTTATAGGTGAGATTAAGTCCTTTGTTCGGCCTCCTCTCATACTTTTGAGGAGCCTCCAACTTTCTGTACTCTTCCTTCCTCCAATGTATTGAGTCTTGAACATGTCCTTTCCCATTGATTGTTCTTCTTTTCCCATATTTTCTTCTGTACTCTCTTTTGTGATTCTTTGTATTTTATCTTGTCTTCCATAGTTTTCGAACTTAAATATACATGGTACCTTTTTCTTCTATTTCATATTCAATTTCTTCATCCCACCAGTATGGCTTTTTCTGTTTTCCTCGTTTTTCTTCGTAACCCAATGCTTCCTCTGCCGCTGAGTGTATGACCCTCTTTATATATTCGTATTCTTCCTCTATGTTTCTGAATTCTGTATTTTGTTGTCAAGTCTAGAGTTGTATAGTATTTTTGTACTTTCATGTTCGAGGCTGTTGACTTTAAATTTTTTTGGGATTTCTCCGTTTGTTATTTCATCCATTCTTTTGGAATTGTCAGGTTCTTCTTTTGCTCTTATTGGTGACACTATTTTTCCTTTTAAGAGGTAGTGGTCACTTCCACATGAGGCACCTCTCTGTGCTCTTACATCTAGGAACTTCCGTCTGGATTTTTGTTTTATTATTATGTAGTCGATAACGCTTTCTAGATTCCCTGTTGGCTGTATCCATGTGTATTTATGGATTTCGCGGTGTTGAGCTACTTACTAGTAAATGTTAGTGCTACTTACTGTAATATCGAGTACCTCACTCCTGACCTTAGTGCCAAATGTTGGTGTATTCCCAACATTATACACATTTAGGTTTTCTTTAATGAGGTATTCTAAAAGGTACTCTCTTATTAGTGTCTGTGCTGCCACACATCTCATTGTGGGCGTTTGCGTCACATCCTAAGATGAGTTGCAGCCTTCTCCTAATACCGTGTTCTATCAGCCTTTGTACTTCTATGGGTGTTGTTACCATTCCAGGGAAGTATGCTGATGCAATCACTATCACGCTGTGGAGGCCTTCGGTCTTGATGAGGACCTGGATTGAAAGACATAAATAATTTATGCCCTTTCTTACAATAATGCAAGTTCTGGGGAGACCTCTCGGTTATCCCACTCCAACTTACATTCCCTGTTGCTGAGGCCTCTGAGAAGCCCAAGATTCTCAGAGCAGCACTAGCCCTAAGAGTTATTTAGTGAATATCCTAGTCATCACTGCCGGAGCTGCTTTGGCATGGTGGATGTTTACTTAGGATCTTTTTATGCGTTTGCTGGTCGTATTAGTTTTGTGACAGGAGACGGCGAGTCCTCTTCTGCCTCGGCAAGAATGACGTCTTCCTCTACCTTAGTAAACATGGCAGGACTGCTCATGTATACGAGTGTGAGGTCTAGGTCGTCTTCTCGGTAATCCGTGCTGACTTCCTCGTTCTCGGCCATTGTGACTTCAATAGAGAGAGAGTGGTCGCTGTTGCTGTCTCTTCAAGTTGCTGTAGCTGCTGCTACTACCTCTGCATCTTCTTTCGGATCGTGGAGCTCACGCTACATTTGGTCCACTAGTTCTGTGGCGGTGAGATCCCGCACACTAGGGTTCATTATCGTGTTTCTTCTCATATGAATTCCACGAATGGGAATTATGTTCACCTGGGTATGTTCACCAGGTATGATCAGAGAGACCAGATATCTGAGAGGCTCCATTTGAGGTGGCCGGTTACCCTTGGCCACCAACCGGTCCCTTCGGCACGGCTCGCATGACACTTTTGGATTAAGGGTTTGGAAGTTTTTAGTTGTTCGGTCCCCATGGGCGGCTCTGACCGGAGTTGGACTACAGTCAGTATCGTCCAATGGTTCATTGCGAAACTAAGCCCCCACACCGCAATAAGGTGACTTTCACGTGGAGGTCCCACACATGTTCGATGGGCGAAAGGTCGGAGACCTTTCCTATCCCGGTGGCAATGGAATGCCTTGCAATGTGGGGACGAGCATTATCCTGTTGGAAAATCCGGTCCTCCAGCTCCTCCATCAACATATCGGTTGCCTCGTATTCATATTGCCTCGAATGAATACTAAATGAAACCTGCTTCCATAAACAACAAAACATAAAACTCCACATGGCGACTTTTTCCACGCCGATACCAGACTCTCATGCGACCATCGTGCATTCTCAAGCAGAATCGGGATTCGTCAGTGAAGACAACTCTATGCTATTCCACGTACCAATCCAGTGGTAAGGTACACCACTCCAAACGTTGCTGTCGATGACGAGCCGTCAGCGGAAGCACAAGATGTGGTCGATAAAACTACAAGTCCTGGCAGTTCCTGGTCCCTGTTCCTGGCAACACATAATGACTAAAAAATCTGGAAAAGGCATGTCCTTATCATATCTACAAAGGATGGTAAGGAGCTACCTAAACAACCGTACGATCAGTGTCGAAATAGGAAACGACACAAGAGAATACAGCATCACCAGTGTGGTCCCACAGGGATCGGTCCTGGGCCCCACACTCTGGAACGTAATGTTCGATGGATTGCTCAAAATGACCCAATCCGAAGGAGTAACCACAATCGGATTTGCAGATAACCAGCAATAGTCGTAACTGCAAAGACAGAAAAGACCCTGATGCAGAAAGCAAACATAGCGGTCGAAAAAATAAAAAAATAGATGACAAATAAGGGGTTAAGGCTTGAAAAAACGCCTGAAAAAACAGAGGCCATGCTTCTGAGAGGTAAAAGACAACTCTCACCAATACCCTTTAGGATCCAAGAAATGAAGATCAAATCCAAGGAATGGGTAAAATATCTGGGATTCGTCATAGAAGGAGGATTAAACTTCTCAGCACACATAAGCTGTGCTGCCTCAAAAACCGCATAAGCGCTGCAAAAGCTGATGCCAAACGTCGGAGGTCAAAAATGCAGCAAACGCAGGCTGCTTAGCTCAGTGGCCCACTCCATCATGTTGTACGGGTGGGCTGTGTGGGCTGACGCACTGACAGAAAAAAAAAGCAGCAACTGGTCCAGGTACAAAGAAAAATGGCACTACGGGTTTGCAGTGCATACATGACCGTATCTAGAGACGCAGCTCTTGTAATCGCCGGTATCGTCCCCACAGAGCTGACTGCGCAAGAACGCATGTCTTGCTATCTAGCAGGCCGAGACAAAGTGAAAAAAGAAACAGCCAGGCAAAATACTCGTAAGGAATGGTTAAAGAAAATGGGAGCATACATAAAGGGGACAATGGACCAGATTATTAATCCCAGACCCAATCAAATGGAAAGACAGAAAGCACGGAGAACCCAACTTCCACCGCACACAGATTCTCACGGGACATGGATGTTTCAAGGACTACTTGCACAGCATTGGCAGAACAAGAGAAGCACAGTGTGACTACTGAGACGAGGACGACAGCGTGTACCACACCCTATTCGTCTGCGACAGATGGGAACGCGAACGAGCAACGATAATGCAGGACGGACTGTTAGAACCAAGAACAATAACAGACTACATGTTAAGAACAGAAAAAAAAACTGGGACAACGTGAACAAAGCGGTAAAAGATTTAATGACCCAAAAGGAGGATGACGATAAGCTAAGACAAGCCGCACAGAGGAGGCATCTGAACATATCCACTGGGTAGAATAGGACATACACCCTGCAATAAAGCGAAGAGCCCGGGATGTCATGTTCTGTATTATTATTATTTTATAATAAATGAATTTAAAAAAAGGACTGCAAGTCAAAAGCTCCAATTCGTCGGTAAACTGCACGATGGGTTACAGGACGTCCTTCGTTTCTAAACCATTGATCGGTTATTGATCTTGTACTCGAGAATCGGTCTGCCATTAATCGGTTATGGCGGTTCTGGACCTCATTTCTCTGTCTTGGCCGTTCACTTCCTCTTCTACGACGTTCTTGGCCTTCTTGGCGCAGATTATGTTTAATAACACCGTTCTACAGATAGAATACAGATACATATACAGATGAATGAAAAACCACCGTTACGTAAGCCAATAATACGACCTCTGTCGAAATCACTCAGTTGTCGATGATTTTCACGTTGACGTACTCTAGGCATATTTGCAACCTCAAAATGCAAAGAATAGAATTGCAACCAAAAACAATATCGAAATCGACTGGATTATTTTGAATGCAATTTTAATCAATCACCACCTTTGTCTAGTCAAACATTTCTACCAAGTTTGGTCCAAAAATTCCTACCCCTTCTTAGTGTTGCATATTTTATTATTACAGAGTATATTTGAATGTGGTATCAATATGAATGATCCATATACTGATCGGTAAAAGTTCGTTATTTTTTAAGAAAATTGAGAATACTTACTTTAAGAGCCATACTGTAATTTTTTGAATGATAATGGTCAAAGAAAATGAAGAGATCTTTAAGATTACAGAAAGTATTAGCCAAACTTGAAGAGCAATTGAATCCACAATTTGAATATCTTTCATATAGTTCTCTAACTTTGAACGATAATCTATTCCTCATGGAACCTTCTGACGCTGGCAAAGTAATAACTTGTGAGAGCAAAGTACACACCAAATTCAGAGCTTCAGTTTGGTTCTGGAAAATAAAACGTAAATTAAGCAAAAACCTTACTTTGATTTAAATATAATTACATTTGCGATATCGTATAATTCTATGGCTTCTTCAAACGATCCTTTCTTAACCAACTGTTCGGCGACGACTAAAGCAATCTTTTCCACAGTAATATCACTGTGTTTGAAATCATCTAAGGCTCCTCTGGTTCTCAGTCCGTTTCTTTCAATTTTCCCAAATATACGTTCGTATTCCCTCGTTTCTTGCGCCAAATCACTAACACAAATCACATACATGTTCATATTATCTGCATTACTAATGTTGTGAAGTAAATAGAAATAATTTACAGCTTCATCAATGCAATTGATTTCGAATTTACGAACATAAACTAATAGAAGACGAACTATGTTTAAACGTCTAGCAGGTTTAGGATCTGCTGGATCAATGAAAACTAAAAATAAAATGTCAGAAATTATGAATAATAAAACATTGTGAGAAAATATGTGAATTTTCATATTACCAGAAAGGAATTAAGAAATTACTATGTTCTAATTCACTCATGACTTATAAATATATACATATAATTACAAATACAGTATAATCTTGATAATCCGGCGGTTGGTAAATCCGGCACGTTAAGTAATCCGGCGCTCTGGGGAAACACCTTTCTGTTTTGTCTCCACCTATCTTTTTTTTCCGCTGCCCCGCGTCGAATATAAACTGGCGCAGAACTGAAATAATGTAAAAAGGGACAACCTGAAACTCTGAAAACTTGATTCACGATTCTGGTCAAGCCAACTCTACAATTGTCTTCGGAATTTTTACAAGAGCTTTCCAACAAATATAAAGTGGATGTTACACTGACCAACGATGACATAGCTTGGCTTTAAGGTACAAGCGAGGAATATTTTCATTTCTTTTCTGGCGAAGAAATCCTCAGCCTAATTTGTTCCAAGGATAACGATGACTTGAATGTTTGAATTCCGCGAACTGTAGCACACGTTGACGCGTTTAACGTATTCAATGTTTGTTCGAAATGGACAGAGGAAAACGCCACCGCAAGTGATAATGTGTTAGTGCGTAAAAGGTTGCCAGAGTGCGTTTTCGATATAATGTTTAAGCCAAAGAAACAAAAAGCACAATTATTTTTTATTACTCATGCGTGCGAAGTACTTCCTTACGCACGTTTTTTAATACGAGAAATGTCACTTCGCATTGTCTTTCAAAATAACCTGGGTAACGCAAGCAAATATTCAAAATCGCTATGAACACAATCAAGACCTCGATATTAAAAAAGTGACCCTCGTTCTCAAATTTGTAAGATACATCCCCTCGCATGAGTAGTAGTTACCTACTTTCCGTGTTCCGATCACCATAACAAATCAAATTTTCAGTTTCTAAAAATCAGCCAAATATGTAGCTTTGTCATTTGCGAGTATCAGGTCCTCATGTCTTACTCATGTTTTGACACACAGCCAGATGTTGGTGGTCTTGACCACAACGCCGCATTCACAATTGTCTTCCTCTTTATAGCCCCAATTTTTTTTAGGTTGCTATTACATTGTGCGACTCCCGTTCTTAGCCTGTTCAGCGTCCTCCACGTGGGGAAATGTAGATGGTGTCCAGGGGCCAGCTCTTCATTTGCCTCGTTCCGTGTGCGGATGGCAGCCACTTGCTATAGGTTTATTCGGTGTGCTTCAGGCGTAATCTCCAGGGGTGTTGTCGGCAGCATAAAGCTCTTCCGAGACTTAAGTCTGTGCGGTTACATTTGGTGCCCATATAAGGGATGCCTCTGGTCGGTTTATTGTTGTTTTCGCTCAGCCCCAGCGGCAATACACTTCTTGATTGTGAGTGGGGACTATTCTTGTACTGTAGTATTACTAAAAACCGTCGATATTGTAGGAAGCATTCTACCAACTTAGTCAGGCGAAAATCCTTGGTGAAGTCATAGAACTTTGATATCACCCTCTGATGGTTCACGGTATCATAGGCAGCAGATAGATCTTTGAAAGCGACTCCCGTTAACTGCTTCCGCTCAAACCCACCTTCGAAATATTGAGTGAGATTGAGGGTTTGCCCTCAACACGATTTGCCTGGTCTGAAACCTGCCTGTTCTGGTATAGTCTACTCCTCGATAATGTCAGAGATTCGGTCAAGAACCATTCCTTCAAGAAGCTTGAAAAGGTGACACAGCAAAGAGACGGGTCTAAAATTCCCAGGATGGTTTCAGAAGTGCAACCACTTTCGCCTTCCTCCAAATTTTTGGAATTTGCACTTTGGAGACGCAGTTATTCATCATTTGAGTTATGGTTAGGTTAGGGTTTTAATCCAAAATGCTTAATTTGCTTTGACCTAATTTCGTCCAGGCCAGCTGCTTTATTTTCTTTCAGTTGGTAGATTGTTCGTTTTATTTCATCGGTGCTGAAGAGGTCGTTAAGGACATCGTTTTCGTTATTACTGTCACGTTGGAGTTTGATTTTTCCCACTTTAGTTGACGATTTACCATTAAATAAGAGGCGATGGGCTATCTGGTCTGGTGTGACTCCAGACAAATCGGGTGCTCGAGCGAAGGGGTCGTTGTTGAAATTATTTATTAACTTCCATGCACATCTACTACTTTGTATAATATCCAGACTTGTTGTGAGCTTGCACCATCTTTCCTTTCTAGTCGCTGATATCGCTTGCAGAACATCTTCTCCTGCCTGAATGGTTTCCTAGGAGAAGGGGCTTTTGATTGTACATATTGTACGTAGTTACGGAGGGCGGCTTTAGCTCCATCGTATTTATTTATTCGTGTCAGAAACATCATAATTTAAGAAAGAAAGAAAAAGTAAAGTGTATATATGTATATATAAATGTCTATCGTCACTTCAGACGTGAGCTAAACATTTTTTGCCCAGAAGCGGGCGACGTCAATTGCGTTCGGCTTCGCTGCCATAAGGTCCTCTATGGTACATCTAGCGAGGCACAGCGGGCAAGTGTACATATGTTGCGTGGTTTGCAGTTCTCCACAATCGCAGAGGTTGGAGTCCACAGGGTAGGCCCACTTATTTAGGGTATCTCTCGATCTCGGCGTGTTCGTCCGCAGTCTCTTTAGCGCCTTCCAGATTTCCCTGTTTTCACCGCCTCCTGCTGCCAGTTCTTCATTCGGTTTCATCCAATGTTGGTTTGAGGTCTTTCCCCAAAGGTCCACTCTGGTGTTCCTCGTAATCTTCTGTCGATCTCAAGCATCCGGTGATGATTCTGCTTGTCTCGTGGGCGACATCAACTTGTCTTGCGTGCGTTGAGGTATACCAAACCGGGCATGCATACTCGCCGGCGAGGTGACAGAGGGCGAGTGCTGAGGTTTTGAGAACCCTGGATTGGGCTCCACAATTAGAGCTTGTCAGATTGCGGACTATATTGTTTCTTCCGCTAACTTTCAGTTTGGTGTTAAGGCAGTGACGCTTGAATGTTAAGGCCCTGTCCAATGGTAGTCCCTTCCATTCGATCTCTAGTTTTCTGCCAGCCTGCTTGTTCTTGAGATGGAAGGCACATACCTGCGTTTTTGTTGGGTTTGGCTTCAGCTGGTTATTTCTATAGTACGAATCTAACTCTACTAGGGCCGCACTCAGACGTTGTTCCACCTCTTCGAATGTTTCCCTTGTGATGTGCTTGCCCTATCGTCTGCATATATATATATATATATATATATATATATATATATATATATATATATATATATATATAGCTCTTTGTTTCTACAGGAAGGGGTTGGTCGTTGGTATATATGTTGAAGAGTAGTGGTGCCAGCACGCTTCCCTGTGGCAGCACGTTTCTCTGGTTCCTCCACCTACTTCGCTTTCCCTGGAACTCTACCAGGAACCTCCGGTTTTGGAGGTTCCTGATAATGTTTGAGAGATTGATATCTTTGGTTGTATGATATATCTGCTGCTTTAGGAGTCGGAGGTTGATCGTCTCATATGCCGCTGTGAGATCGATAAAAATGACACCCGTTATACATCCCCCTTGGAAACCGTCCTCAATGTGCTGAGTTAGATTGAGCACTTGCCGTACAGCTTTTTTCTGGGCGAAATCCAGCCTGTTGTGGTATGAGGATTGGATCCAAGATCAGTGAAAGTCGGTTGTATATTAATCTTTCAAAGATTTTATACGTGTGGCATAGCAGCGAGATCGGGCGGTAACTCTGGGTTATTAGCTTCTTTGCCTGGTTTGAGGATAGCTATGATCTTGGCTTTTCGCCAGATGTTAGGAAGCTTGCACTGTTGTAGGCAGGCATTGTTCATGGGGGTGGACAGTTCGGTCGTATCGTCACCCTCTATTCGGTTAATATTGGTTGCTTTCTTGGGGACATTTGATCTGGTTTGCCATTTTTTGCAGCTCCATCGTCAAGACCTTCGATATATTCTGTTCTGCAGCCTCTTGGTATGTGCTTTCTCGATATTCTCTTTACCAGCATGACAAACTGGTCATACAATGTGAGGCATGGTTCTAGTCGCGTGACTTCCTGGTCTAGTTCTTTGGTCCATTCATTCCAATTGGCCTTCTTGAGTTAAAGGACTCCGTTGAAAAATTTCTGAAAAATTAGGTTTTTTTTTTGCAATAACTTTGCCAGTTGCGAACTTTTTGCAACTTTTAATAGCCCATGGTCTGTTCTCGATCTGCCATTGTAGGACACGAAGTAGTGTCATTTGTACTTTTGTTTTTCTTGAAATCTTGAATGCGGATTGACATCCTACCGGTTTCCTTTCATCGGCCATGGAGACCTCGTGGTTTCTGCGAATCGGCAAATCGTACGCAAGATACCGTCGACCTCCATCGAACAGTGTAGAAGAAAATAAAAAAACCCACCTGCTTCCGGTTCGGCAGCCGCAAACGTGCGATTTTGCAAAATCATCTACCTCACGACCATTTTTGCAAAAAATCGCGCAGCCTTTTCGAAGGCCCAGAGAGGAAGAACCTACAAAACCGGATCCTAAAACGGGAAGGCGTTCCGTTCAGCGGTCGGCTCACAATACAGCGTCAAAGAAGATGTTTTTTTGCGATTTTTTTTTCGGTTTTTCGCAATTATCTACAAATTTTCAGCGAAGGCTCGAAAATTCGAGATGACAGTTTTTTGTGGAAAAAAAAAATCGGCGCTTCCGATAGCACCACTTGCGGCGCGATCGGTTCAAATACAGCCGCTCGGCGGCCGAGAAACAGAAATTTCCTTTGAGCACCTCCGCCGCGACTCTCAAAGATTCGTGAATTGTCTAGAGTTTTCTAAACATTTTCGCCCGGCAAAATTTCTTTCGATAATCACTCAAAACGTCCGTTTTCATTCTCCAGACCCGGCTTGTCGAAAACAGCGCTGCCATAACGGTCGTGGGAACGCTCCAATATTAACATTATACTCTGCATCTCCTCTATGTGTTTATTGGAGTAGTAGGATATCGGTGCTGTTTTCCTTGCACAAATTGGACAAGAGTTTTTCCCTATCTACGGATAAGCCTTCAATGGTTATTGAAGTAGTCAGCAAAGTCGGATTTGAAAAGAGCCTTTCTGACAAACTTCTCGGTGAGGGTTTTATAGATGGTGTTCCGGTGGTGGAATCGCATGAGTACTAAAAAATATTGTTTGTAACACTTTCACGCGAGGGCGAAATTGGACGCACGAACGGAGTGCGCACATTCGTTAGAGAGGGCAATAGACAATGGGCAATTTCGCCCTCGTGTGAAATTGACAATTTTCCGCCCTAGTTAAAAAATATATTATTGTATTAATTTGTTGTAATAATATTAATAACTACTATGGGGTACTATAGTCATTAATCACGTGATGTTTTTTAACAACTTTTTAAACCCTTCAAAATGCTTTTAAACGGTTTTTCTAAATTCAAAAGTATTCCGGTTGCTTCGTTTCGCGTTACAGGTTTTTCGGTACAATCATCATTGATTAATTCCAAAGAACTTCGTGCCAAGAAACTCTCAAACTTCTAGATGCGTCCTCTCTAGCTGACCAACGTGTCAAATTTACTCTCTTTTGCGTTTTCCCTTTCCCAATTTCAGTCATTAACTTTTGCCAGCGTTGTGTCGAATTTATAAAAATCTTCTTCTTCTATAGCTCTACAGCCCTGGGTGGGCCTTGGCTTGAGTTACAACATCCTTCCATCTATCCCTGCTGTTAACCAATTGCAGCCAGTTTCTGCAGCCAGTCATCTCGCCATCTCTTACGTGGTCTATCCCGAGCTCTTCTTTCATGTGGACTCCAGTTATTATTTTCGGTCCTCGGGTGCTTACGCATTACATGTCCAAACCATTGCAACCGTAGTGCCTACATGCCTTACGATGTCCGCTCCTCCAATTAGTCTGTCCAGTTCATGGTTCATTCTGCATCTCCTTGTATCACAGTTTTCCTGTACGGCGTCAAAGATTCTGCGTAATTTGCTTCTTTCGCAGACTCGTAGTGCGTTTTCGTTGATCGTAGATATGGTCCATGTTTCACACGCGTTTCTTATGACGGGTCTAATGAGTGTGTTATAGATCTTTAACTTTGATTTGACACTTAGAAGCTTGTCTCCCAGTAGATTCTTATTCGCGAAATAAGCTCTCTTTTGTGCTACAATTCTCGCACTGATTTCTTCGCTGATTCTGTTGTTTTTAGTTATTTTCGACCCTAGGTAAGAGAAGGTTCTGACTTCTTCGAAATTAAATGCGTTGACTTGTAGTGGCTCTGACCAGGGTGTTGGATCCCTGGTACTTCTCATGAACTTGGTTTTATTCACGTTTATTACTAGTCCGGCTACGCTAAATTTCTGTTCTAAGGAGGCAGTAGCTTTTTTTAGTCTTTCTGCTGTTCGTGCTGATATAATTATATCATCGGCATATGCGCATAGCTGTTGAGATTTTGTGTGTATGTGGCTTGTTATGTGCAGGTTTCTAATAACTGATTCAAGTACAAAGTTGAATAGCATAGCAGATAGCACATCACCTTGCCTGACCCCTGTCCTGATCGAAGCCGCCTTCGTCGAAGTCGAATTCGTCCGTGAGTTTGGATGCTACTAATACTTGAGCACGTGTATTGGTTAAGTTTACCATTCTTATAAGTTTTTGAGGAATTCCAAGCGCAAGTAACTGGTACAATAGTTCTTCTCTAGACACGCTATCAAAAGCTTGTTTGTAGTCAACAAACAGGTGGAACAAAGTTTTGTTATGCTCATAACATTTTTCAAGCATTTGCCTTATTAGATGTATTTGGTCCGTTGTTGATCGATTCCTTCAAAAATCTCCTTGGTAGTCCCCAAGTATCTCCTCTTCATATATTGATAGTCTATTGTATATTACGCTGGATAATATTTTGTAAGTGTTGTTGAGAAGAGTAATTCCTCGGTAATTGGAACATTCTTTCTTGTTTCCTTTCTTGTGTATGGCAAAATAATGCCTTTTCTCCAGTCACTTGGCATAACCTCTCCATTCCACACCCTGACAATAAGTTTATGGATCCTTTCCCACAGTGGTGTACCTCCATTTTTCAGAAGTTCCATGGGAATTGTATCACTTCCTGGAGATTTATTGTTTTTAAGATTGTATATTATCTCGGTAGCTTCCTCATAGCTCGGTTCGAGGATTTCGGGTTGTGATTCATGGTGCCTTGCGATTTCCTTTTCTCTTTCACCCCTTTGGATTTCAGTGGAGAGTAGCTCGCTAAAGTGTTCATGCCATCTTTGGAGTATTTTGTCGTCCTCGGTTAGTATTGTCCCGTTTTTATCTAAACACGCGATGGTTCTAGGTTGAAAAGCCGTTGTTTGCTGTTGTACTGCATTATAAAATTTCCTGCTTTGTTTACGTTGTATTGTTCTAGTTCTGTCACTTGTTTATTTAACATTATTTTCTTATTGCTTTGCAAAGTTTTGAAGCTATTCTCCTGAGGTGCTCGTAGTTAGCTCTATTGGCTCGGGTTCCACTTTGTAGTACCTTTTTCCATGCTTCATTTTTAACGAGTAGGGCTGCCCTGCATTCATTTTCAAACCATGAGTTTCTGACTTTTATCTGTTTTCCTATTGTAATATCTGCAGCTTCAAGTGTACTCGTCTTTATATGTTGCCATTCTTGTTCAACACCAGTGTTTGCATTATTTGCTAGTAATCTTTTCACAATATATTGTTTATACTCGTTTTGTTTTAATTCCTTTCTAAGAGCATCCGTATTCCATTTGTTTGTTCTGGTATTGGTTTTCAGTGTGTTGGAGGTTTTCTGTTTGATTAGGACTCTTAGTAGAAAGTGATCTGAGTCACAGTTGGCTCCTCAAAGCGTTCTGACATTCGTGACCATGGTAGCTCTGCGTTTGTTAACCAGGACATGGTCAATTTGTTTCACTGCTCTGCCACCAGGCATTGTCCACGTCCCTATATGTATTTTTTTGTGTGGAAAACACGTACTGCTAATTCTCAAGTTGGTGCTCTTTGCAAGATGACATAGTCTTTCTCCATTGCTACTTGTGGTTTGGTGTAGTGAGTATTTTCCGGCTGAGTTCTGAAGTTCTGAAAACTGTTCTTCTTTACCTATTTTAGCATTAAAATCTCCCAGTAGTATTAATGCATCGTGTTCAGACGAACTTTTACGTGTGTTTAAAAGCTGATCATAGAAAAGCTCACTTCATCCTCACCATCTTCTGTTGGAGCGTATTCAGAAATAAGAGAAAGGTTGTGGAATTTTCCTATAAGGCGTAATTTGCATATTCTGTCATTGATTGCTTCGAATCCTAGTACAGCATGTTTAGTTGCTTTATTTATTAAGAATCCAACTCCTTTTCTCCTTGTTTCTTGTCATTGCCGCTGTAATATAGGCGATAATTTGGTTTGTCTAATCTTAATAAAATAATTATAAAAATCTTAGTCTTAGATATTCAATAGTTCCAAAATCATACAATAATTTCCGTTATTCGGATCACTGAACTTTTTTCCCTCTATAGCACACAACGGAAGAAAAATTAATACATATAAGAAATTGCATGACTCAATCAACAGAGGTGGCTTTTCTTTTAGGCGGCTTTTTCGTTTGTATCGCCGCTCTATATCTGTCTCTCTCAGACCCAATACCACTACGCGGCGTATGCCCCTAACAGCTCGGCCCCATTTCGATCCTTCTTCGGACCAACCACTACTACGCAAATTGTAGAAAAAATTAATTTAACAATATGTGGTGAAACATATTACATATTGAATTGGTTTTGTGGACCCAATAACATTTACATTAAGGTATATAAAAATGAATCTTTTTAATTTCTGTACAACAAAAAAAATGTTGGCCCCAAATTTGCCGCCCTAGGCTCCAGACTACCTATTGCATTGTCTCCAGCAATATCTCATTACACCCCCCCCCCCTCGTGATGTTTCGTGTTTTTTTACAAAGCCCCTCCCCCCTTTCGAGCCTCACGTGATTAATGGACGATCCCTATCTGTTCTTAGTTTGTACATTTTTTTTCGTATGTACCCGTTTACCTATATAGACACATATTTTATTCTTCCTGAAATACAATTGAACATAAAATGTAAAATTCTTATTGTTTTGATCTTAATAGTTCGGATTTTTTTTGATAATCCGGCGGTTGTCTGGTCCCATACGTGTCAGATTATCAAGATTATACTGTACATGAAAGCTTTTTTAGCAACCAACATGATCTCTCATGGCACGAAAGTGCAGGAAACCAAATTGTAATTACATTTATATATTTATAAATCATGAGTGAATAAGAACATAGCAATATCTTAATTCTTTTTTTATGAATAATAAATTTGTTTAAGGGATACATACTTAATGGGCTTGAGTAATCATGTGGTCCAGCTAAAATATACATTTCATTTAAGGCTATGGCCATATGGACAGCATGTACTTTATATCTTTCAATTCGAGATAGGAATTCGATAGCGGCCTCAAATTGTCCAGTTAAAGACAAAACTTGGAAGTAAAGATGAGGTTGATGAATTGCATCATAATGACTCTCCCCATATTCCTCAATAATTGTCCTTTGTAAATCATAGTAATCAATGTGATCCTCCTTGTCGTAATCTACACGAACTAGCGATAATTTCAACCAAAGCCAATCATCTGCTGTTCTAGCTACTTCAGAATGTTCGTCAACAATGTCACAACAGCCTAATACAGCCCAAACTATCCTTTTAAATGGATCTGTTTCATTCCGGATTGTTCTTCGGTATTGGTAGCGGATTGCGGCTTCATATTTGTGAATGTCTGGGTGTTTTGGACTTTCAAATTTAGCTTTTAATATCGCTACCAATTCAGGAAAATGTTGAGAAGAACTAGAATAATCAAACATACGAATTAATCTGGGTTGTGTAAAGTTTTTGGAAGGGTTTACTTAGTTTTTTCAAGGCATTCTAGGGCTGCAGAAAAGTCTCCACTTCTTAAACAGTAATAGATCATTGGCCATAAAGGTCGGTCTTCAACATTTCCATCTACCAAGCCAATATATTCACCTTGAAAACGAATGCCAATGAAACTTTTTACAAGGTGATATGTGCCAGGAATCCCTCCTCTTCTTGCAGTCATTAAATTTTCATTAATTACATTCGACATATAGGTTTTATATCTAGAAAGGATAATTTTGAGGAACAATTGATTTTTTTACTAGAAATTTACCTATATTCGAGATATCTCTTAGCTTGTGCTACTAACTCCATTATGACTGCTTTACTTTTTCGTGTGCCTATTGGATCATCTGTTACACAAACAGGAGAAATTTGTGTCATATATTTCATTATCTCCCACATATCATTAACTTTCTGAAAAGAATCAAAATATTTTAATTTTCAACATCTTTAGATATACAATTATTTTACAAACAGTGTCTTTAAATTCTTCTGCAGCTTTGGCGAAATAACCAACTAAATCGGGTTTGGGTTCTCCTCTGCACAACTTTTTATTCAGTTCGAGGACCTTGCACGCGTAAACAGCTTCCTGCTGGGTCATGTACATTGAACCAACAACTGTGCTTTCAACAAACAAACTCTCCTGTTTCATTGTATCTATAAAGTTGCCAGATGGGGCAACCATGGCATTCAAAATCTTCCTTTTTTCCTGCTTCCATTCCCCCAATTCATGTTCCCAAGTTTGTTCCATAATACTTTTATAACACTGAAAATAATAAAAAGGAGGTTAATTTAAAATCTTGAACATTGAAGAAATTGCGTTTGAAGTTTCTAGTAAGTTTATTTGACTTCCAATGCTGAACTAGAGTAATTGCAGAAGATTACTTTCTTTTATCCATTCTGTATCTTTAAATTTATATTAAATAGAGCTGACTGGATTTATTAATATTAACTTGTTATTCATTCACAGTTACATAAATTTAAATATTTAACATGACTCGAGTTTCAACTGGTGAAGTTGATTTTAAATGTCAATTCATTCTATATAGCAATTGAAATGGTGGTATTTAACTGTGGTTGCAACCATCCTATTCATTAAAACAGCTTGTTCCCAGACCAAATTATACAACAAATTGATGAAAAAATATCGTTTCATATACCAAGATATCTGGTTCAATTCAGATTGCCTTCAGTCCAAAGTCATACCCAAATATATAAATATGTATTAATTCCCGCAATATCGACTGCAATAATATTCGACTGCAATACCAGCCATAAAAGCTGGCTACCATAGGGTACATGGATTAGATCTGAAATCCAAAATCTTCATACATCCAGCAGAATTCGCTATCATTGATGATTTTGTTCGTGAATATGTTAGTAAGGTCAACCATATCAAATATTTGAAATTAAAAAATAAATTATCCATTCCCGTAAAGACCCAAAATTTAGAAACTCAAAAAGTAATTTCAAAACCGAATCTAGTTTCTAAATTCATCAATTTCTCAAAAGTTACATTCAGTCCCATTCAAAAATCTTGTCTATACCAAAAACCACAACTACACCCCATTTATCAATAACAAATCCGATAAATCCACAATAATTGTAGTCAGAAATCGCGCTCACAAAAGTGCCGGAACCTCTTATACCTTGCGCCAAAATTGCTGATCATATGAAATCTTACGCTCGTAATTTTGCCATTTTGTTCTTACAAAAGCCGATAATTCCAATTCGGTTGTCGTTTTGTGAAAGAGTACAGTACATTCATAAAATGAACTCTTTCATTTCAACAGAAAAACTAACTCTATTGATTAAGGATTCCACACAAATTTCCAAACCCAAATTTTCATGGCCTTTAACTCCATAACTTTCATAATCTCTTTAACGTGGAGCATAGGACCTCCCTCTGCCTACTTTTTTTTTCTTTTTTATAGGGGGCGTCGCAAGCACAGCTGGGTGGGGGGCCACTTGACAAGTGGCCCCCCGGAAACCCTGGCATCCTGGTACTGCTCCTCGCATGACATCAGGATGCTGGTGTATTAATATATTTAGGCACGTACCTTACTTCCCCCATACAGTCATGCTGATTAGGGGTTCGGGTTTTGTCGTTCTTTTTCTATATTCTGCCTGGTTCTCTCGTTTTGCTCCTTATAGGTGATTATATTACGTATAATATTTTGAACGTTTTCCCAATTGTCTTCAGACTGCAGCATATAGGGTACTGTCGTTCGCGGTTCGATATCTTTTGGTAGAGTGCTCCTCTCGGTGTCCCACCTATAGCACGTGTATATAGTGTGTGCCACGCTGTCTTCCTCCCCGCAGTACTCGCACAGGCTGTCAGAGGCTCTGCCTATTTTGTGGAGATAGTCCCGGAAACACCCATGGTCAATCAAGAGCATTGCTTTATTGGCCTTTCTCATTACACCCTGCTCGGTTTTGTCTCGTACTACAAGTGCGAGATCGTCTGCAAAGCCGACGGACTCTACGCCTTCAGGCAGCTTGAGTTTGAGGACTCCGTCATACACTATGTTCCATAGTGTCGGGCCCATCACTGATCCCTTCGGCATTACACTGAGGATCTCCTTTGTAGTGCAGCCGTTGTCTGATTCGACGACGATCTCTCTTTCAGCTAGGTAGCTGTCTATCATCGCCAGAAGGTATGGTGCGAATCTACGCCGCGTCGCCTCCTCGAGGATGTCTTGACAGCAGGCCGAGTTGAAGGCGTTGCACACATCCAGTGTCATAAGGGCGCATATTTTGCGAGTACTCCTGGTTCCTTTTCTGGCCTCGTCGGCGATGGCCACCACTTTCTTTAAGGCGTCAATGGTCAAGGCGTCAGCCTTCCCTGAAGTCGTATTGGTTTCTTGAGAGGTCTTCACCGCTGTTTAGTTCCTCTTTCATCCTTTTGAGAAGTAGCTGCTCAAGCAGTTTACCAGCAGTGTCCAGCAGGCATAGAGGTCTGTAGGAAGTTGCCTCATTGGCCGGTTTGTCGCCTTTTCGCTAGAGTATTAGTCTGGCCTTTTTCCATATTTTTGGGAAGACACCCTGTTTGAGCGAACTATTCATGACACCTAAGACATAATGTGGAACGACCCTACATGCTGCCTTAACGATTTCCGCAGATATCAAGTTAGGTCCTGAAGCTCTGCCCTTACTAAGTAGGTCGCTGGCAGCTGCGAGTTCTTCATTTGGAAATTCCGGCACCTCGCATTGTGCTGGTCTCTCACTCCGAGTTCGGGCCGGGTGAGTAGGAAAACAGGGAGCGAACAATTTTTTCCGTCGCGTCAGGGTGAGGGCGCGTGCCAGAGCTTCTGCACTTTAGCTCTCTGGTGGCTATCTGATATGCGTCGCCCCAGGGGTTTTCATCGATACTCTCTCAGAGGTTTGTCCAGCATCGCCTTTTCTCATTGTTGATCAACTTCCGCAGTGTTCGCCTTGCCTCTACATAATTTAATCTGAGGACTTCCATCCTAGTCTCCGCCTCTGCGGTTTTAGTTTTGGCTCTCTGGTACGCTCGCCTGGCCTGCACACATATCTTTCTGGTGTTGCTTATTTTTTCCGTCCACCAGTAGACTGGTTTCTTTCTGGCAGAGCTTTTCTTGGCCGGCAGACAGTCTTTACATATGGCCGTAAGGTAATCAATCATTCCTTCGGGCGAGTCCACCACCGCCAAGTTCATCAAGCGTCGCTCCAGTGCATCTGCTATTTTCTCCTCTTTAATGTTTTTTGTTGACCACCCACCGTTGTGGTGCCGGCTTCCATCTGGGCTAAAGTCCGTTTTGCTGCCTAGTTCCAGATAGATGTAATTGTGGTCGCTGAGGGTTTCCCGATCGAGAACTTCCCATTTCTTGACCTTGTAAGATCAATTATGGAGCTCGACTCCCGTCTTTGAAACGTTGGTTTCTTGCCCCTGTTTAACACCCCCAGGTCCAGTTCCGCAAACCATTCCGCGACGATGACTCCTTTCTTGTCGTTTTTCTTGCTCCCCCAGAGCGCAGATTTGACGTTAAAGTCTCCTGCTATGATTATGTCCTTGCATTTTTGCCTCCTGATGCTGTTTCCCAGCTCGCTTGTACGCAATGTCAATTTCCGTTAGTTTGAATTGTGGCACGGGGGGCGCTGAACGTATGAGCACGTAGTAGCAGCTCTCAACCAATCAACAATTCGTAAACCATACGCACGTGTGTGTTATCAATCATAACTTATCATTAATCGCGTACTGTTACATACGTGTGTATTATGATGTATTTACATAGTCCATGAACAGTACAATAATGGGCATTTACAATAGTAGTCGTAGATAAAAAATATTACAACTTTTCCACAGCTACCAGAATCTATAGTTTCATAAAAACTAGCAAACCCAATTCTCCCATTAGACCAGTTGTCTCTTATATTAATACTGTAGGCAGAGTTTTAGCAATAATACTGAATACTCTTTTCAAACAACACATCAAATTTACCCCAAAATATTCTTTAAAAAATTCACTCGCCCTATCGGAACTCCTGAAATCAATAACAACCCCAATAAACTCTTAATTTGTATATTTTGATGTTGGTAATATATTTTCTCATATACCTACTAAAGAGTGACTTGAAATTATAAGAAATTTAATTGATAAACCAAATTGTCTTATAAAAGCAGAACTTTATGAGGCTCTTGAAACGTGTGTTAATAAAAATTACTTGAAATTTACTAACACATACTAATAGCAAGCAACAGGTCTAACAAAGGGATCTCCTTTAATTCCCCTTTTAGCCGATCTATTCATATAAATTATGGAAGAAAAAACTAGTTGAAAAAACTAGTAGTCTAGAGAGGGTTAGTTGAGTCGTATAGTCCCAAATCCGCAAGTTACAACGATTTAAAGTTCGTCAGCAGTCTCTCAGACCCTATGTCACCACTTACGTAATTTTTTAACGTAATTTTGCTATATCGTTTTTGTCTTATTTTACAGTTATTATCAGCTATTACTTGCAATGAATAATTTCGGACCACCTAAAAAGCTGCGTAGGATCAAGAATGTAGGGCCAAACATTAGCAAACGGCTTGAAAATCCTCATAGATTCAACTGATTCAACTGAAGAATGGCTGGCACAGGAAGACTCGAGTGGATCGGAAGCCGAAAATGTTCCCGAAAACTTCGTCCCGGACCAAAGTGATCATGACTCGGTAACCGAAGAAAGTGCTTCTGAAGATGAAGAAATAATTCAGAAGAATCAGCCGTCATAAAGTATCAGTGATGATGAACCATTATCCAGATTAGTTAGATGTTTCTATGGCAAAAATCGGTCCAAGTGGGCTAAAGATCCGTCAAACAGAGCTCTGCGAATAGACCAACATAAAAGTATAGCTCGAATGCCCGAGTCAAGGTTGAATGAAGGTCAACCTTGAAAGAGATCCCTTTTCTCTGTAGAAGAAAATAATGTTCCAGATATCTTAAAAGAAATATTGAAGTGGACAAATGCGAAAATTCGTGAACTCAAATTAAAGTACAGCAGAGAAAATCGTCCTGAACTACAAGATTTAGATATGATAGAATTACATGCGTTGCTTGGTCTTCTTATGTATACAGCTGTGTTCAAGTCCAACCATGAAGGTTGTCAGTACCTATTTGCAACTGACAGGTAGAGATAGTTTGAGATCAGTTATGTCACAGAAAAGGTTTCTTTATCAGTTATTATGCTTACAGTTTGATAATGGGGCAGAACAAGAAAGAAAACAGAGTGATAAGCTAGCTGCAATTTCCAACAGATTTGGAATATTTGTGAATAACTGCCAAATCCTATACAACATCGGAGACGTTGTGCAACTATTGATGAAATCTTGATAGCTTTGAGAGGTAGCTCTTATTTCATGTATATGCCAAACAAACCATCCAAGATGATGTGAACCTAAGACCAATTATTTCAATAATTTACTGTGAATGTATGGCTATATTTACTGTGGAAAAGGATCTGATGGTGAAACTTTGACAAACGAAGAAAAGAAGTTTTAGTTTCATCACAAGCAGTGGTTCGCTTGACGAAACCCATATACGTTACTACCGTGCAATACTACCTGCTATTACTACCTGCAATTTAACGTTCGACAATTGGCTCACATCGATTGAATTGGTAGACGCACTGTAAAAACGAGGTCTGACGTATGTAGGTACTCTAAAAGGAACAAACGAGAAATTTCCAAAGAGTTCTTGTCATCTAGATCAAGATATGTGGGATCTACACTCTACGGATTTACCAATTCAAAGAATTTCATCGCTCACGTGCCTAAGAAAAATAAAGCTGTGTTTAGTTTCTTCAATGCATCATCGTGAGTGTATTGATGAAAATACAGGCAAACCTGAAATTATTATTAGGAAGAAATGCAAGGCTAAGAAGAACAAGGGGAAGGCGATTGGGGAAGAGATTCTTCCAAGCACTTATGTCAGTTTTGACAGCTGTCAAGATATCAAAATGACGCAGATTGTGCACAGAAATCTTAATCCCAAGTGAGAGTTTACCTGTGATGGTTCACTGCCGACAGAATTGTTAACTAGTAATCAGAAGCGTCTGATCTTTAAGGTGTGGAAGAAGGGTCGGAACGGAGGGCAGGAACCGAACCAGCAAGTCGATTCGGTAGGAGGTTCAGAGCAGGGAGGAGGATATCTTGAAGGAGTTGGGGATCGATAGGGAGTTCGACGCCAGGGGGTTTTTCGACTCCAGGGTGTTCGGGGAACTTATCGGAGTCAGACAAGCGCCTGACGGCGACGCGGATTAAACGACGCATTTCCATTGGTCTAAACGTAAGAAACGTAAGCGGTTTCAACCAGTAACAACACAGTTGTCTTTGGTATAGTCGAAGGAGCTTTAATTTCAAAATTTCATATTACCTATTACAACTCAACAAAAGGAGGCGTTGACGAGATGGATAAAAAATGCTGTATCTACACCTGCAGTCGAACGCGAAGGTGGTGATATTTTTTCGAATGTTGGATATAAGTACAGTGATCGCACATGTTTTATATCAAGCTGATGGTGCCGGCGCGAGTGGTGTAGTGGTGACGCTCGTGGCCTCATGTAAGAGCGCTAACTGACGAGTATAGAGGTCCGAGTTCTATTCCCAGCGCCGGCCGCATTTGTTCCAGAAAGACAAATGTGAAAAATGGCAATTAGCGCAATTTACTATAACAACAGGTTTTCTGGGCCTAAGTGAATGTGATAGAATACAATAGGCTACCAATAGGCCACAGTGTACAAAGGGTCGGCAAACCCGGTAATCACATCGAACCAAACTTAAAAAAAAGCTGATGGTGCCAATGTTTTTGATCGAGGAAAGTTTATAAAAAAGATTTGCCAGAAACGCGGTATTACAACACATGCGGCGCCGAGTTTATAATACTCACATTCCACTCGATATACGAATCAACTGATTTGCAACCTGAACCACAAAACTCAGAAAACACGGAAAACCAGTGCCAGTTGTCCTCTTAAATTAAATCGCAAATCTAATTACCAATGTAATTCGTGTAAAAAACATGTGTGCGAGCAGTGTGCGAAACAATTATGCCCTGACTGCCAATAAAAATAACCAAAGTTTGACCATTGTTTTTTGTAAAATGATACCTGTGATTAGAGCATTAGAATTTATTTGTTAATTTTGTTTTATCCTTTCATATGTTATTAAACTGTTATTGAAGACTGCGGTGAGCTACCCTACCTAATTTCTATGCTATAGACCAGATAAGGCTCTAAGGTCGTTCGTCACTAGTTACATTATACAAACACCATGCAGTGTTGGGCATAATTCAATTAATTTAATTGAATTAACTGTTTAATTGTGAGATGCAAATGAAATCAATTGCAATTAAATCCATTAATTGTGGTTTACAATTAATTTAATTGCAATTAAAATTTACCATTTTTATTTTTTTAAATTTTTACAATTAACAATTAATACTAATTGATGAATGTAAAAACTTTTCCCTCTTGTCACCGTGTATCCCTCCCTTGTAACCGTGCTTTCCCGCATTGTGTCAAATAAAATAATTTCCAATATTGTAAATAATCTAAATAGTTGGGAAAGATGGTTCGTTCTGGACCCTGCACCTCCACTTCCGGCCCCCCACCTCGCTCCCACTTGCGGTTAACACCCCACTTCCTGTTCCCACCTCCACTTCCGGTTTACATTCACACTTTCCGTTCCCACTTACACTTCCGGGTCCCACCCCACTTCCAGAACCGGAAGTGAGAACCGGACCTGTGAAAAAATTTGCAACCGGAAATGGGGGGAGGGAACCGGAAGTGTTGAAAATTTTGGAACCGGAACTGGAGGTGGGAACCGGAAGTGGGTGGGAAACAGAAGTGGGGGGCGAGGGTAGGGGACCGGGAATGGTCTATTTCCCTACGTCTGGTTCCCACCCCCACTTCCGATTCCAAAAATTTCCCTACTTCCGGTTCCCACTTTTGGTTCGTGAACCGGAAGTGGGGTGGGTACCGGAAGTGTGAGTGGGAAACGGAAGTGTGAGTGTGAACCGGAAGTGGGGGTGGGAACCGGAAGTGGGATATGAACCGGAAGTGGGAGCGAGGTTGAGTGCCGGAAGTGGGGTCCCGAGGGTCCCGAACGAATCATCTTTCCCAACTATTTAGATTATTTACAATATTGGAAATTATTTTATTTGGCACAATGCGGGAAAGTACGGCTACAATGCGGGAAAGTGACTTTACCGCATTGTAGCCGGACTTTGCAACATAGTGAGTAAAATTCAAGTTTCGCTTGATGTATACACGATGTCAAAGCTAGCTTTACAATTCAGGAGGCCAAAAAATAATTTCCAATGTTGTAAATAATCTAAATCAACGCTGTCCAACTTCTCTTAGCCAGCGGGCCATTTTTTCTTTAGCAAATGTTGGGCTTAATTTTTGGGCTCAAACAAAGGCTCAAAAGTTATTTTATTTATAAAAAAAAATAAAGTCAAAGATAATAACATTTTTTCAACAATATTAAAATGAAATATCACATAGTATCGGACAAAACAATGTTATTCTTAAAAATAATACAAGAAATAATAAAAACACAATAAAATTAGAATAAGATTAAGCCTAAGCTATTTAACGAAAGCATTGTGGCCGTACTTGTTGAGCAACAATATCTTTTATGTCGATATCAATATTTGTTGTGGCAACTCTAATTATATTTTCAAGAGTGGAGTCTTTCAAGCTGTTTATAAATTTTGATTTTGTATATATCATGTCAGAGAATGCACGCTCGCAGATATATGTACTTCCGAACATAGAAATGATTTGTCAGAAGTCCAAAATGTCTCATTTTTTTGATATTTTTATTTATCCAAATGTTTGAACACTTGTATTCCAATTGCTCCACTAGATGTAATGAATTTGTCAGACTGAATGTCGCATAATTCCATTTGATATTTAGGTTCAACGGAGGTAATATCGATATTGAATGGATCACTGAATAAATTAATACTCATCTATAAATCATCAAATTGAGAAAATCTTTTGTTAAAATCTTCAATAAGCATATCTAATTTAGGGAAACATATGTCAAAATTCACTTCTATGTTGTAGTCCTTCATTTCTTCATACATCTCTTTGCAACATTCAAAATGAAATAAATTACTTTCCTGCCAATTTATCTTCCACAATTTTAATTTATGTCTGAATCCTGTTACATGTTTATAAAGACAAGACACATCTTGATCTTTTCCTTGCAAGTATTTATTCAAAATATATAAATAATATATAATGTCTATTAGGAAAGCAACTGAACAAAGAATTTGCTGTCAAATCTTTATCGATGCCAACTTCCGTTAAAAAAAGATTAATTTCTTTTCGAAGTGTAAAAAGTCCCTTGAGGCATTTTTCCATACTTAACCAGCGAATATTACTATGTAAACGCAAATCACCATACTCAGCTTGCAGTTCTTCCAAAAAAGTTTTAAATTTTCGATATGTAAGAGAACGATTTCAGCCACGATTTA
Organism: Phosphuga atrata; assembly: GCA_944588485.1. Lineage (NCBI taxonomy): Eukaryota > Metazoa > Arthropoda > Insecta > Coleoptera > Silphidae > Phosphuga > Phosphuga atrata. Next base: position 7,694,489 of record OX155901.1, read on the forward strand.
AATTTATTTTGCAAACCATGTCCATTACATCTTTTAGATTTAGTGAAAGATCAGATAATGCCTGCTGATGCACAATACAATGGAACATTCAACAATTTATTCCTTCTTTTTGTAAAAGTCCTGCGAGCCCAATAATTTTGCCGGTCATAGCTCTGGCGCCGTCAATTGGCCATACGGAACTATTCCACATTTTAATTCGTTATAAATATCTTCACCTTTTGTTGGTCCGTGTAATGATGAATGAAGTTCTTCTGAATATTTCATAGTTTTCATTTCATCATAGTTTTCATTTACGCTTCTATAAAAATAAGCATTTGACTTATGTCGGAAATATCTGTACTTTCGTCCTGCTACGGAAAAATAGCAGCAATTATTGATTAGGTTTTATAATTTGTTAGTGACATGACTGATCTCGTTTACACGTCGGCTAACAGTTTGATGAGAAAGAGAAACTGTTTGATTTTTTTGCCATTTCGTTATTATTAAGAGCTCCAGCCATTTTTATGATCCAGACATTTTTTAATTAATTCTCCATCCAAAAAAGGCTTTTTCGCTTTTGCAATTTCTAAGCAAACTGCAAACGATGCTTATTAAGAATTTGTTACTTGGGTAAAATAATTCGTTTGATAGTTCTGTTGTTTTTTCATTTTTTAGTTATTTTTAATTATTCTCGAGTCTCCCGTGTACGAATAATTTTTCATGCATTGATTGGTAATTGTTTGGTTTTGCATACATTGGTAATTGGCGCTTTAAGTTGTATTCTTTGCACACAGGTACAGTCTGTAAACATCCCAAACAATGGGGCTTGCCCTTGTTAAGAATAAATAAATAATCAACTTCCCATCGTTTTTGAAATTCTCGATTTTTAGTATCAATCTTTCTTTTCTTACAAGCACTCATAACTAAGGATTGTTTTAATTAACGAGTAAATATGAAATTCAGTTGATTGTGGTTTATTGCATTTCACAGAATGCAATGAAATAGATTCGGTTAACTACTGTTGGACAAGATAAGCGGCTCTCGGCAGCAGGGATACCAGAATGCAGCCGCGGCTACAATCCCCACCGCTCCTTCTGCCACCACGTAAATTCGAGACGGACGATAACGGACAATGCATAAAGAAGAAGCGCGCTCGGGCGGGCGACTTGGTGGTGGTAGAGAGTGCATAAACAGATACACTTGCATTGAGCGTGGATTCATTTTATCGAATGACCATAAAACAACCATAATTATTCATCATTAGCATTTTTATAATTCTTGTGTATATGGTTGAATAATCTCATATATATTTTAAAGTTTTGATTACTATAACTCGCGGGCCGTAAAAAAAGCTTCGCGGGCCGGATGCGGCCCGCGGGCCGCCAGTTGGACTCCGCTGAACTAAATAGTTGGGAAAGACGGTTCGTTCTGGACCCTCCACTTCCGGCCCCCTACCTCGCTCTCACTTCCGATTCCCACACCACTTCCGGTTCTCACCCCCACTTCTGGTTCACACTCACACTTCCGGTTCCCACTCAAACTTCCGGTTCCGGAACTGGAAGTGGGGGGCGGGAACCAGAAGCAGGGTGGGGACCGCAAGTTGAGGCGGAGGGTCTATTTGTTTCTTAAATAATAATTGTCGTCCAAAAAAATTATACAAATTTCGTGCGGAAACGATTTTACAGCGCTACAGCTAATGCGGAACTCGCCCTTCGGGCTCGTTTCCCAAACGAGCTGTCGCGTTGTAAAATCAAACTTTCCACACTATAATGTAAATAACTATTTCAGTTACGCATTATGGCAAGTGATGCATTGGAGTATAATAAACATCTTCTAACCGACATTTATTAATTGTTAATTGTAATTGTAAAAGTGCATCAATCAATTAACAATTAATCAATTGTAATTGCAAAATTTTACAATTAACAATTAATTAATTGTTAATGGTGATATATTGCAATTACAATTAATTATTTTAATTGTTAGTTGCAATTAAATCTCGCAATTTAATTGTTAATTGTTTTCACAATTAATTTTTGCCCAACTATGACACCATGTCAGCAGTCACAGGTTAATAAACAACGTTCAACCCAAAATGAAATTCACCATCAAGGTAGAAAATAATAATAAATAATAAATAGAATATTAAAATAATAATAATAAGAACATAAACTTTTTAGACTTTGCTGTAATTCATAAAAACAACAAACTAGAATTTGATATCCATCCTTCTTTTATTGATTAGATAGTCGTTCTTTTGAACGTAATTCCAAAAACTCAACCCATTTTGTCAATTGCTAAATAGCGTTCCTCTCTGTATAATGTTATTATAATATTATTATAGAGAGATCTTTTGTGTTTTATGTATATATATATATATATATATATATATATATATATATATATGTGTTGTATTGTTTTCTCGGGGATTCCGCGTTGATGCTGAGGGTTGACCCGTACGGACGCATATATCTCTTGAGAATGGCGAATGTTAGTTCGCCGAAACGTCGAGAATCCGGTTCTTTTCAGAGCCAACCCTCAGCATCAACGCAGAATCCCCGAGAAAACAATACAACACAGGTATCTATCCGCGAAAACCTCAAATACAACATTTATATATATATATATATATATATATATATATATATATATATATATATATATATATATATATATATATATATATATATATATATGACTGAAGGATTAATATCTAAAAGACAAAGAGCACGATCTAATGATGTCTAACAATAGTACGGACAATCTTCAGTCACTATTAGCACATGAGTTCAAGATACTCCATGTGAGCCGTTTCGCTGCGTCAAAGCAAGCGACTATGAAACCGTTTCATAGTCGCTTAGTCCTCCAAGTACACTTTCTTCAATTATAAGAAACAGCGAAGAAATTTTGTACAAAGCCGAAAATGGTGCAACTAATGATGCAAACGTTTGGCAAAGTGTACATACGAAGGCATTGACAAAACTACTTTGGAATGGTTTAAAATTGCGCGGGATAAAAATGTGCCAATGCCTGGACCACTTATTAGAGAAAATGCTCTTTATTTTGCTGAGAGTCTGGAACACACTGATGTCATCGCTAGTGTAGGTTGGCTAGATAAGTTTAAGATAAGAAATAATATTATTCAAAAGGTTATGTGTGGTGAAAGTGCAGACCTTAATGAACATGACGGTGAAGAGTGGTGCAATAATACCTTGGCGGAACTTTTAGCATCTTATAATGAAAAGACATTTTTAACGCGGACGAGACGGGCTTATTTTTTAAATGTTTGCCTAATAAAACATTAACAAAAAGACAAAAAGGGCTTCAGTGGAAATCACATCAAAGAAGGAATCACCGCCATGGTAGGAGCCAATATGTGTGGTACTGAAAAACTGAAACCTTTGGTGATTGGAAAATCTAAATATCCGCGATGCTTAAAACCTATTTACCAATGATATACAGAAGCTAAAAAAAAGCTTGGATGACAAGCGCAATTTATGAAGAATTTCTTTCTATTTTAGACAAGAAATTCAATGCCGAAAACCGTCACACTCAAAAATTACTAAGCAGCTTAATTCGATTCTTGTTGTTCTTCTCCCACCAAACACGACGTCAAAGTAACAACCTATGCATCAAGGAATTATTAACAATATAAAATTGCACTATAGAAGAATTTTGAGAAAAACTATAGTTGGCCTAGTACAGTGGTGCGCAAACTTTTTTCATTGGCGACCCCCCATTTCGTTTAAAAAATTGTCCCGCCCCCTGGATTGACAGTAGACGTTTTTTTAATAGTTAATGTAGGTAAAGTGAAAGTTTTTCTGAGATTTACGTTTACAGGGTGTTTTTAAAGCAGTTTAGGTGAGGTCATTGAATAAAATACAGCCTTTTTTAAATACCGCAGCAAACTTAGACACCATCATAAAAATGCTATAAAGGTTTTCACGCCATAAAATTTCAGATTATGAATCCGCATCTACGCGCGAAATTAGTAAAGTCTAGAATTAGTATGAAACGGTATATTTGTTTTGTTTCGCCATGTATGTTTCTCCCTTATTAGAGGTTTGAGTACAACATATAATTTTACGAAACAATGGTTTGTTCATGCATATGAGAATAAATATTTTCAACCTAATTCATTATCTGGAAAATTTTTCGAACCTTTTCGTCAACTTTTCTGCTAATTTTTATCAAATGATGGGAAATGGTGTTTTTTAAATAACCAGAAATCTAAACCTATTATTTTCTTTAGTAAATTATGAAAAGCACGGGAACATGTCTGTATTGCTTTTTGTTAATTCTCCTCCTTCAGAGAATTCCTCCTTCTCGCCAAACTATCAGCTTCTCTCTAAAAGCTTCAATTTTACTGCTCAATATTAAAATTTTTGTACTCTCTCAATGAAAACTCAAATTCAAATTCAAGTTTTTAAAAAAATCTTCCGAAATGTCTTCTTCAAGAACGTACACATACACAATTAATTGCGATATTTTGGTAACATCAGTGGCTTCGTCAAGTTGTAGAGCAAACACAGGAGAGTTTCGTATTAGATTTAACAGAACTGATTCGATATTACGTGATATGGCGGAAATTCGACAAGAAACGGAATCTCTTGATAATGGTATTGTTTTTAAATCGTTACCATATTTTTGTCCATGATTGTCCATAATTGATGTCATTTTAATTGCTGAAATAGGAAGAATGAAGGATTCTCCAATTGTATGTGGTTTCAAATTTTTCTCTATTAAATATGAAACTTCTAAGGATGCCCGCAAACCCTCCTCAGGAATTGTATATATTTTCAAAAATACGGTTTGATTTTTCATACTTCCAGTCCGTCGTTTAGAAAAGGTTTCAGATTTATTTGCAAATGCTTTATGTTTACCTTCCAAATGTCGTTTTAACTTAGCAGGTTTCAAACTTTCATTTGTTAATTTATCCGAGTAAATAACACAAGGCGGGACATTCTTCCCCATTAACAACGCAAAATATGTCTACTCTAAATATTTCCCAAAAGAGCCAAAAGCATTGCTACAGTTTTGATTAGGTATTAAAACGGAAAATGGTTTCCTAAAAAATATAGTCCTATTTTTATAAATAATAGTAGTATAATTTAATTTCACTAATTTAATGGTAAATAAATTTCTTTCAATTAGGCGACCCCCAAAATGTCTCTCGCGGCCCCCCGAGGGGTCGCGACCCACGGTTTCCTCACCACTGGCCTGTAGTAGATAATCAACTCGAACATATTACTTTATGGGATGATGATACAAACTTGACAAAAGTGTGGAACATAGATATTCAGCAAGCAATAAAATATTGTTTCAGAAAGTCTGGCTTTAAAAAACAAGGCGAAACAAACTAGAGCCAAGAAGATGATACTCTTGTGTCAGAATTGAAGTCCGCGTATGACACCTATAATCAGAATAAAATGGATAATACAGTGTCTCTTAATGATTATTTATCTGTAGATGAAGATGTGGTTATAGCGGACTATTCAACAGATGCCGATATTTTAAACAAGATTACAAAACGCGAAGAAGATGTCATATAGCAACGAAACAGTGCCAATTCCACCCATGAACAAAGAAATGCGTATTTAAATAAGTGTAGCGAATATCTATGTTCTAAAGACAATCGTTCAGACAAAGTGTACCGCGAGTCTACTTTGGAGAACTTTGTAGATAGAAATTTCTTTAATGGAAATCAATTAAAAATAACTGACTTTTTTAAAAAATAATATATTAATTATATTTATTTTTAATTAATTATAATAATTTAACATATTGATAATGTATTTAGTTTTTGTTTATATATACATGCATATGTTATATTTACTTTGTATAAATTGTGTAAAGTGAATTTTACTCATTTTGTGTAACTCGAATTTTCTATAACTTTTGTTTTCTATAACATTTTTTTGTGAATTATGGTAATTCGACTTAGGGAACTTCGACTGTATATATATATATATATATATATATATAAAGTGGATGGCGCTAAGTTTTCATGGTTTTCAAATCTTTTTCTTCTTCTTGGCCCAGATTTCCCGCATTTTCTGTGAGTGTGCCTGTTTTCTTTCTTTGGTCCAGGAGGTTCCAGTCTTTTTCTTGGTCTCCTTCTTCACTTCCCACTGGTGTATTTGATGTCTGAGAGTCGTTCTGTCCTGAGTATTTGCGATGTTTGCTGCTTCTAGGTCTTGTGTTGTTTCATCCACTTGGTACTGACTTTACGTTTCTGTAGGAAGTTCAGCATCTGTTTAGTTAGTCTGGTCTCCGGGAGTCTTGAGATGTGTCCGTAGAATCGAAGTCTGCGTTTTCTGATGTCGTTCTCTATGTTAGACAGTTTTTCCGTGGTTTCTATTGATCGTAGTCTATATCCTTCATCTGTGAGTTTTGGTCCAATAATTTTTCTGATGATTCGCCTTTCTTCTTTCTTCAGGGCTTCCATGTCACCTTTATTCGAGGCTATAGTTTTTGATGCGTATAGTATGGCGGGTTTGATGACTGTATTGTAATGTCTGATTTTTGTTTGGATGCCAAGGTTCTTCTTGTTGTAGATGTTTGCAGTCATGCCGTAGCTTTTTCTTAGTTTCTCTATCCTTGTCTTTTGAGTTTCTTTCTCAATTCCTGTATGTTGTATGATTTCTCCTAGGTATTTGAATTTTGTAACTCTGTTTATTGTTCCGTATTTCGTCTGTAATTGTTGTGTGTCTTTTTTGTTTGTTGACATGTACTCAGTTTTCTCGAACGATATTTGTAGTCCAACTTTTTCAGCGCACTTTTTGAGGGCTTCTACCTGTTGGATCGCTTGTTCCTCAGTGTCTGCTAGAACTGCAAGGTCATCTGCGAATGCTAGGCATTTAAAGGTGGTACCGCTTCTGCCTAGAGTGGTGGGTGTTGTGTTCCATTCTCTAATTACTTTGTCCAAAATGAGGTTGAACAAGAGTAGGGAGAGGCCGTCACCTTGTCTGACTCCTGTTTCAATTTTGAAAGGTCTTGAAATTTCTCCCATGAATTTCACTGGTGAGTATGTATCTGTGAGTGTTGCCTTTACTAGGTTCAGTGTTTTTGTGTCCAGTCCGAGTTCGTTTAGCGTGTTGAAGAGTGATGTCCGGTCTACTGAGTCGAACGGCTTTTTGAAGTCAACAAATGTGCAGACCATGGGTTTGTTGCTGAGTGTTCTAATTCTTAGGCAGCTTTTGAGATTGAATATTTGTTCTACGCAAGATCTGTGAGGCCTGAAGCCCGCTTGGTACTCGCCTATTTTGCCTTCAAGTTGTGTCTGAACTCGTTCTTGTAAGCATGCTGAGAAAATTTTGTATGTTACTTGAAGAAGGGTAGTAGTTGTTCACATCTGTCCGGTCTCCCTTCTTGAAGAGCGGATGAATGAGAGCACATCTCCAGTCTTCGGGTACTTTTTCTGTGTTCCAGATTTCGTGGATAATTTCTGCGAGTTCTTGGAGTGCGTTTTTGCCTAGGTTTTTCAATAGTTCTGCGACTATGCCATCTTCACCTGAGATTCTGTTGTTCTTTAGCCGTTGGATGTGTCTTCTGATTTCTTCTGTTGTTGGGGGAGGTGATGGTGGTGTTGTGGGTTTTCTGTATTCGTGTTGGAATCTCTCTGGTGGGGGTGGGCAGTTCAGTAGTGAGTCAAAGTATCAAGCTAGGAGTTCACAGTTCTCCGTGTTGGTCAGTGCTAGTGTTTTGTCTGGTTTTCTGAAACATAGATTTTGAGGTTGATAGCCTTTAATTTTATTGGCAAATGTTCTGTAGAAGTTGTGTGAGTTATAATTGCGGAAATCCTGTTCGATCGAGTCTAGTTGTTCGTGGATGTATCTGCGTTCGATCTTGTTTAAGGTTTCATCTGATTTTTTAGTCGCGTATCTTTTGAGTGCTAGTTTGCGTTCTTCCATCGCGTCTTCGCATTCTTGGTTCCACCAGGGATGTTTGGACTTTCTTTTGAGTAGGATTGTCTGTTTGGCTGTCTGTGTGATTTCCTTCTGGAAGTCAGGCCAATTATCTGTGGGGATTTTTTCCCATTGTTCCTGTAAGTTGGATGTGTGTGTTTTCTCTATGTCAAATTTTTGTGGTGTCTGCTTGAGTAGTGGACTTTTTCTTGGAGTGAATTTGACTTTGGCACGAGTGAGGTAGTGGTCTGAGTCAATGTTGGCTCCTCTTCTGACTTTAATATCTGAGATCGTCCTGTAATGTTCTCTTGATATGGCTATGTGATCGATTTGGTATTCTCCTAAGGATTGTACTGGTGATCGCCATGTCGTTTTCTTGTTTGGTTTGCCTCTGAAGTGGGTGGTCATAATTTTGAGGTTGAATTGTCTGCAGAGTTCGACTAGTTTCAATCCGTTGCAGTTTGTGTTGTGGTGTGCACAGCATCCACCTGCGGTGTCTCTGATATATTTTTCTCTGCCGATTTGTGCATTGGTCTCCTAGTAAAATTTTCACATCATCTTTGTGAATTTTAATCAGGGTTTTTTCTAGCGTGTTCCAGAATTTCTCTGTGCTTTCTGGGTGTGTCTTGGTTTCCTTGTTTACAGGAGCGTGTGTGTTAATAAAGGTATAGTGCGTGTTGTATGTTCTAATTCTCATGGTCATTAATCTTTCATTTACTGGTGTGACTTCTTTGATTGAGTTGATTGCATCTTTGTGGACTAGGAATGCCATGCCCAATATGGGGTTTCGTCCCTGCCTACTCGTCTCCCAGTTTTTCCTTTGAAGATCCTGAATTTTGCGTAGTCCATTGTGAGATCGTCTGTGTACCTGGTTTCCTGTAGAGCCGCTATCATGATGTGTTGTCTTTCGAGTTCTTTGGTTAGGTGATGTAGTTTTCCTACTTGTATTAGTGTATTGATGTTGAGTGTGCCTATATATGTGGGAAGTGAGGACTCCGATTTCCTCTTTAGCAGTTTAACTCTAGGCTCCCCAGAATCCGATAGCCTAGATGACGCCCTGTGGCGTGTGGATTCGTTACCACCTGGGGTATAGTAGTTTTGGTTGAACTGCCATGTTTGCTTGTTTGAGTTTGCCTGGTTGGGTACAGGGCTTCTAGTACTACTGGCTGTTGAGGCCTTTGTAGACATGTATTTGCAGCCGCACCTCTGGTGAACAGACGCTGACCAGGTTGCCGATGGATGCCACTGCAGACGCGACCTGGGTTTCGGTGTTCGTCCCTCTTGTTTCCTAGTTGCCTGGTACTTATCCGTCGAACCAACAGAAAGGTCACTCTTATCACAGTGTCTATGCAAATTTATCGTTTGACAAATGTCAAATAAATTTGTCCAAAATTTATCCCAAAATTAATCTAAATGTTCTCGCTAAATACGTTTTCCCCATATAAATTTCTGTAACCTCTCTGTCCCATTTTTGTTCCTTATTGCTTTCCTCACTGTTTTTAAATTCATAATTTCTGATCCTTTTAGTTATTTTTATGGAGCACTATTTCAAACAGACTTGTTACCGTAACTAGGGTTAATATATATATATATATATATATATATATATATATATATATATATATATATATATATATATATATATATACACATAAAACACAAAAGTGTATAATAAAATTATACAGAGAGAAACGGTATTTAGCAATAGACAAAATGAGTCGAGTTTTTGGAGTTACGTTCAAAAGAACGACTATCTAATCAATAAAAGGAGGATACACGGAAATCTTCGCAACCACAATTTGTTGGTACCAAACATTCTCGTATCTAATTTATAGAACTTTGTCTGTGTGTTTCAGACATTGTCTTGTCAATTTCCTTTCAGATAACTGTTCCGTCGTTTTGGAGCCGACGTAATTTATTAGCGTAGATTCGTGTGCAATAAGACGTGTGCCCAGAGCAGATCTTACAGTCCACCACCAGTTAGTTATACCAGTCGTATCAACTTACTGAGTGGGTTACCGAATCTGCTGAAATCGCGGAAAGTTAAGAACTTATGGACAGTCGTGAGGTTTCTCGTTTCATTTAGGATTAGTAGTGCTACATAAATTGTATCTATGTCTTCTCTACTCTTGGTTATAACATCTCCTTAACAAGCAAACCCATTTCATCTTGCTTCTTAATCTTAATGGAATCCCCCCTCCCACCCAAAACATTTAGTATAAATACAATCAATCATGAATTTGTAAACCACTTGAAAATAACTTGAGTCTTGTTAAATGTTTAAATTTATATAACTGTGAACAACAAGTTATACAGGATCCGCCAAAAGTATTGCACCAAGCGATGTAAAAACATTTTAATTTAGTTTAGTAATCTAGTCTAATACTGAAGATATGTAGGTTTAAGTACAAGTCTGCCTAGTTTTAGCAAAAATCTAAATCTCAGCTTTTGTAACTTTTTGAAAAATCTAGACAAAACATTCTAGCTTTCAGCCATCCCAAACTAATTTAGTTAACTACATCTACATCAAATTCCATTGTTCTAGCTAGTCTGTTAGTGAAGATGTGGAGGTCTAAGAATAAGTACAAGTTTGTCTACTTTTAGCAAAAATCTAAATCTCAGTTTTTGTAACTTTTTTGAAATTCTAGATAAAACATTCCAACTTTCAGCCATCACTAATTTAGTAGCTACATCTAAACCAAATATCATTGTTCTAGCTAGTCTATTAGTGGAGATGTGGAGGTCTAAGTACAAGTTTGTCTAGTTTTAGTAAAAATCTAAATCCCAGCTTTTGTAACTTTTTGAAAATTCTAGATAAAACATTCTAACTTTCAGCCAACAATAACTAACTTAGTTAGCTACATCTACACCAAATTTTATTGTTCTAGCTAGTCTATTAGTCGAGATGTGGAGGTCTAAGTACAATTTTGTCTACCTTTAGAAAAAATCTAAATCTCAGCTTTTGTAACTTTTTGAAAATTCTAGACAAAATATTCTAGCTTTCAGCCATCACCAACTAATTCAGTTAACTACTTCTACATAAAATTCCATTGTTCTAGCTAGTTTGTTAGTGAAGATTTGGAGGTCTAAGTACAAGTTTGTCTACTTTTAGCAAAAATCTAAATCTCAGCTATTGTAACTTTTTGAAAATTTTAGATAAAACATTCTAGCTTTCAGTCATAACTAACTAATTTATAGTTCATTTTTTTAAGAATGCAGTACAGGGAAGATAGGGCTTATTTGACCTTGTTCTCTGATTGGCTTAAATCGAGGAAAAGTTCACACGGACGATATTTAATTCTCCATCTCTCTCTTTTCACATACATTTGCAGTCACTGGCGTAGAATTTAGTGATATGTAATTAAATGAATACAATACTACGAATTATTTATAAATACAATAGAACATTAAATTATACTACGGTTAATAAGTTCTATATTATAGAATAATGTTTTATATATAATTTAATATTCAATTTTAAATTTAGAGATAAAAAAATTAATTAAATCCAAGTATATTTTTTTCGTACGCCAATGCATGTCCAGCTGTTAGTTGTCAATGGCTGCCGTGTCAATTCGCAATTGTCATTTGATCTCTTTGTATCATTTAGATTTCGTGCGTTTTTCTCCATTTATTTGTTTGTATTTTATTACTATTGTTGCCATTTGGTGTATTTAATAGATATTCAATCAAACTACTAATAAATTACCAATTTTATATTTGAATTATATTTGAATTTAGCGCCAAATTTTGTAACTAGATTGAACATTTGTCATAGTGTAAATCAGGTATCTAGTTACTGCATCCTTAAAAAAAATGGACTATAGTTCGCTACATCTACACCAAATTTCATTGTTGATGAAATTTCTTAAAAATTTTGTTATGTGGCCCCACATTTTTGATAGACTCTCCTATTCACAAAAAATTGTCTATCCAATGATACCCAAAACGACCCATGATGCCCAGAGGCGGATTTAAGGGCGGGCGCGCGCCCGGGGCCCCCTAGTAAGCAAAAACCTAGTTTTACACTTTTTTCTAATGACAACAATTTGGGTTTCATATGTGCAATTTTAATTACGTACTTGATCTTTGAACTAATCACAGATCTAAAAAAGGCGGTCTAAATTTTATATTTTCTTTTTATTGGAAATGAAACCACATCTATCAGAAGCCAAAAAAAGACAAATTAGACGCGAGCAAGTTGGCAACCAACAGTATGGAGCATTGGACAAATTTATAACTGGCCCTAGTCACTCAGGCCATCATAATTCGAGCAACAATTAAAATGAAGAACAAGGAGCTTCCATCAGTCAACGAAAAGAGTTAGTTGAAGTTGAAAACCAAGGTATAGAAAGCAACAATGATGACCAAAATGAAGAACCAGTCAATAGTCAAGCAGGTGAAAAACTTAGAAAGAAAACTTCATTCGAAGTTACATTAAAAGATATTGCTGTCTGGCCTAACGTTTTATCGATATGATTATAGGCGATATAACTACGCTTACATCGGTCTATAAACATGGTGATAACACAGAGGCTTGTATAAAATAAATTTTTCACAAAAATTTTGAATGGTGAAAAAGGAGAAAGGACGTGGATAATTTTTTCCGAAACATCAAAATCAATATATTGTTTGTTACCCCTGCAAAATGTTTTCGGGTTTAAAGTAAAGGGTAATTATTATGTTAATGGTAATTTCGAGTTTTTTTCGTGTTTAACTTTTGTGTAGAAGAAAGGAAAAAATGCGTAAATAATTTAATAGAAATGTATAAATGTAATGATGACATTGATTCAAGTAATTTTAAAAAGAGTTGGAACAGTTTTTAATATTTTTAGATGAAGAAGACAAGCAATCAATTGATAATATATTAAAAGGCATTAACGAAAGCAACTTTCCCGAAAGTGGAAATTATTTTTAAAAAAATGTTACCAATTTCAAACGCATTCGGGGGAACGCTCATTTTCTTGTTTAAAAAGAGTTAAAAATCATCTAAGAAATTAAAAAACTATCAGTTCAAAACTTGAATATTATTATGCTATTAATACACATATATTATATTCAAATATTATTGAAAATAAAACATTAGTAGTACTTAATATTTTATTTCTATTTTGCGTCTGTAATGGACTCATAACAGCACTCATATGCGATACAATTTTCTCAATATGTATCGGCGATTTCTTTATTTAGAAATGGCATAAAAGGGCGCAAAATAGAAAAAATAGTATGCAAAACTCGTTCGTAAGGCGATTTTGAGCACGTCCATTAGAAAACTCCTCGCTACGCAAAATTGGACGCGTGCTGTAAAATCGCGCTTACTGAACTCGCCCTTTAATATACTATTATTTATTTAATAATATGGTTAACACGTATTTTTATTTTTCCTCTCATTTCATTGGGGGGCCCAATATTTCTTCTGCGCCCGGGGCCCCAACTGTCCCCAACCCCAACTGTCCTAAATCCGCCACTGATGATGTCATTAAAAAAAAAACGCGCCACCACTCGGAAACAATTGCTACTAATAACAAATTAAAAATATCGTCAAAATATGCACTCGTGGAAACTGTATGCAACCTTAAAATATAAATCGGACGCGTATTAATTCTATATCACTTGGTACAATATTTTTGGCAGACCCCGTATAATATTTTTACATTTTAAGTGTGGTTGAAACATTGTGAATTTTTCAATTCAGTGTAGATAAGTTGACTTTGAGATGTTATAACTAATAAGAAAATAATTTGAAAATTGTTTTACCAATTTCTTTTCTTCATCAATAATCCCCATAATACAATTTCTGATTTCATTTTCAAGACAAGCATCCAAATCGACATCATCAATGGGTTCAACAGTTTCCAATGTTCTCTGGGAGCTTATTATGTCTAATTTTTGGGAAATTCTTGGTAAATCAATTCCTTTTGAACCCAACAATAGATTTCTAAAACAAGAAAAAAACTGGTTATACAAGGTAACCAATTATCTGTAAAATAAAATTCTTTTATGAAATATATATTATATAAACCTTTATTGGCATATTAAAACAATTTACACAACCATACAAAACATACAGAATACACACCATAAAATAAAAAAGTTATGCAACTAAAACTAAAACCCCATTAAAAAAGAAATTTTTACCACAGTATAAACCTATACATCAACACCTGTACATCAATCATAAACTAAAAACTAAACCGCAACACTCAAAAAACTACCCCGTCGCATCCGCTCTTTCCACCTTTTCACTATGAATAAAAACGACAGTCCCTTCACGTTCTCGTCCATGCACTCACTCCAATCCTTTCCTCGCCTTCTCTCCTGTTGATTCCACTCCGCCATCGTGCATTCTCCCAACCAATGACCACATATCCTCCTTCAACCCGCACACCATACACCTTCTACTTTCCTCATTCATCCAATGTCTCATCAACGAAGTATATAGGATTAATGAAAGATTCATATTCATATTGACATCTTTATGAAAATTCTTGGTACCATCAAAACAAACAAAATCTATTTAAATTGAAAAAACATAAAAATGATGGGACACAACAATTTTCAAACAGATGTGGTATTCTTTTCTTGATGTGATTCTTTTCTTTTTGAGCCGTATTAATACGTTTCTATTATTTAAACTTTGGTAGCCGACGACGTAGTAGTACGTCAATTTATAAAGTATAGTAAGTTGACGTACTACTACGTTATTTTTTATTTAAAACCTTTCCCGGAAGAAAACCGTCTGTCTGAAGACTTTCGGCAGTTTTCAGTTTCCTTTCCCGGAAGAAGGGCTTTCGGCAGTTTTCACTTTCCTCCTCCAATCGTTGGAAGGAAAAGAATTGGAAAATCGATTTGGTTTGCTGTAGGGATGCATCGATACGCACTTTTGCCGATACGATACAGATTCCAATATTTATAAAAAATCGACGATACCGATGCAGACAGTGCCGGCTTCAAAAGGTGTAAATAGCTGTGGGTCCAGGATAGAAAATATAGGAACAGACGACATTATTTACTTATGTTAGCGATATTTTGAAAATTGTAATTTAACAAAATATCCGTTATTTTTTGCAAATATAATTAAACAAAATATCAATTTAATAATAAAGTTCAGATAAGAAATTAATAATTAAAATTCAAGAAACACAACATCCTTAAATTATTAGGTGAAAGTCGATTTCATAAGTCTGTTTGTATGAGACTTGCCGTTGAAAATAGCCTTTATTGTTGAAAATATAGTTGAGCCATTTTTCAAATTTGGATATAAAACATCACAGCGCCATAAATATAGAGGATTTGCTTCTCTTGATATTTTGGGGATCTCAATTGTCTCTCTAGTCTCTAGTTCTTCTTTGAGAGAATCAATGCTTAAAAGAGAGAAAGGCTCATCTTATTCAGCCTCTTGAATAATATTTCCACAAACAGTCCATATCCCACATCTTGTAGATGACTCAGAACTTGTATTTGGTTGTAGCATTGTCGATTCTGAAATAGTTTGTAGATCCCTTCAAGCCGTCGTTCACCTTAGTAATAGTAGATTGTTTATGAAATGTTCGAAGATTATATTGCGGTGGTAGATCTATTGTGGTGGATAAATAATATGATTCTTCATTTTCCAAATAATTAAATCTTTCATTAAGAGACAATATCATAGCAGCTGCCATAAGTTTCGATTTATTCCCTCTTGCAAAAGATCAACTGTCTGTGTCTTGGTTATTCTGTAGCACAATTCTTCTTCTTCTTCAAGTCCCATTAGAAGGTTGGCTATCATCCTAGCTATTCTCACTTTTGATGTTGCAGCTCTAAACAACTCAATGCAACTACAGTTGAAACATTTTCTTAGGTTATGCATCTTCTCCAGGAAATGCGTCTTCTACCTCTACTTCTTCTTCCCTGTATCTTTCCTTGAATACTATTCTGCAACAATAAATATCTCTCTCCCTCATCACGTGTTTGATCACATTTAGTTTTGCGGAATATTTTTCGGAGTTTTCCTCAATTTTCGTTAAAACTATTACTTAGGCTTTGACCAGACCATGGGAACTGAAGGAGTTTGGAGATTTTCGAGATTCTCTACTCACAATATGTATCAGACCATGAGGAACAGAAGATGTCATTGGAAAATTTGAAGTTTTTCCTTGATTTTGGACCAAACTAAGGAAAGTAAAGTTTTTACTAGATTTTCAGAAATATCGTAAAATGAATTATGGAGGTACCTTGGAAAACTGAAAAAGTTGTTGCAACCGTTTCCCATCTATTTTCGGAAAAATTGATGCTTAGATTTTGAATGATAGGGAACTGAAGAAACTGTCAGAAACATCTTAATTCATTTTTTTATAACTACAGCTGATCTACAAGATCTTGGAACGAGCCTTACAGCACTGAAGAATTTACCAAAAAATTTTTCCCAGGCATTTTGGAAAGCAAATTGTGAAACTAGGAAGGAAATTAGTGCTTGGGAATTGCTGACGGTCCGATTTGAGATTTGGAACCTGACCAAACGAACAGAAAATTCCTCGAAAAGACCCTCGGAAAAACAGGAATTTGGAAAATTACCTGATTATTTTGAACCGGAAAATTTGCAACTTTTCCGATTTTAACTTAAACAATAACTTAACAGATCATGAAGATGGACAGGAAGAAGCAGATTCCGTGACAGCCGATAAAATATATGCATGGATTCAGCTTTGAAGCAAAATAGATAACAATTCTGAAAGAAATTTAAAAATCCAAAAAGAGCTCATGTATATCTGGTTGTAGCAACAAGTAGCTCATCAAATGACCGTCTCAAAAACTTAACACTATATGGTAGCAAAAAATAAATCAAAAATCTAATATCTTCAAATGAAGAAAGTGTTTATCAACCAGTACATCACAAGAACTTTTTTTTTATTGACCCTTATGTCAATACCCAATTATCACAACGTTGTTCAATAGCCAGGGTACCCGGGCCATTACATAACCCACAGATGGACTAACCCAACATTTCTTAACTTTTTTACTTGCGTACCCCTTGACTTTACCCCTGGAGAAATATCTATCTCGTGAATTCAAGCCAAAAACGCAAATAATCCAGGATGACCAGGGAAACATATAATTGACCTAAAGGGAATAGTGGAAGTATAGAAAAATTATTGCACCAAATTGTACCACGATAACCCCACAACATATGTGGAATCGGAGAACAGACAGTATGAAATGAAGCAGGGTATTCTTAAGACCGAGGTAGAGAAAGCTATAAGGAAACTTGGAGATAGAAAGACAATGGGACACAACATAAATGCTGAAACAATTAAAGCAATGAGAGAAGCAGGAATAGACAGTATGCATACTATTTGCCAATGCACATGGACATCCGGGAAATGAATCCCAGGACATCCGGCCAGAAGAGTGGGCAAAATCTCTGCTAATACCCGTATACTAAAAAGGTTCCCCTGCAGACTGTGTTAACTGTAGAACCATAGAGCTGGTATCACATGCCAGCAAGATTATGCTACACATACTTAATGCCAGACCAAAATACATCTTGCTGCCAGAGATTGCAGACGAACAATCAGGATTTGTCCTGGGAAAGGGTACACGGGAGCAGATCTTAAACGTACGTAAGGCAAATAATAAAAAGGCCAGAGAATTCCAAGTGAAAGCATACCTGTGCTTCATGGATTATACTAAAGCGTTTGATAAAGTGAAGTGGTGCAAACTATGGCAAATACTAAAGAAAATGGGGACACCACTGCATCTAATAAGATTAATCAGACAGCTCTACGAGACCAGTACTGCATGAGTCAGTGTAACACATGCTCCGAACCATTCAAAATACTAGCGGGAGTAAGGCAAGAATGCATATAGTCGCCAATACTGTTTAACATTTGCACAGAATACATTACGTGAAAGGTACTAGAAGATTGGAATGGAGGGATAACTGTTGGAGACAAACGGATAACGAATTTGAGATTTGCAGATGAAACTGTGATTCTGGCTTCGGAGGAAGCCGAAATGGAGGCTATAATGGCCAGACTCACAGAAGAGACTCATATGGACTGGAGATTAATAGAGCCAAAACAAAGATCATGATAATAGACAGACAAAATGAAAAGCTGCCACCAGGCGTCACCGTGGCTGGATTTGCAGAGGTGGAAAGATTTGATTATCTAGGATCAGTTGTTACCAACAAAGGTGGATCAGAGGAAGAAATCCGCAAACGAATAGCGATTGCCAAAACGTCTATGGCAAAACTGGTGAAAATTTGGGAAGATCGAACCATTACCAAAAATACAAAACTTTGGCTGATATATAGCCTGGTCTTCTCCATTGCAACTTACGCCTGCGAAACGTGGACTATTCGGACCTCAGACCAACGCAGAATATAAGCTTTTGAAATGTGGTGCTATAGAAAAATGCTGCAAATACCATGGACAGCCCACTGCTCAAACGACTCTATTATTCAACAACTCGGTATAAAGACCAGACTATACCAGACAATAAACCAATGGTATTTGGAATACCTGGGTCATGTGGCAAGGAGGTTCGACAATATTGAACGACTCATAGTAGAAGGCAAAGTTCAAGGCCGCCGCCCAAGAGGAAGATCGCCGACACGATGGATAGACCGGACAAAAACCTTGAAGGGACAAGGGATGCAGGAAGTAATGAGATCTGGCCAAGATAGAGAGCGCTGGCGAGGAGTCATTGCGAGTGCAGCAAATTCATGTCACCACACCCTGCAGAAGGGTTATGGACTGAAGAGAGAGAACCCTTGACCTATCATCGCTAATCAACGTACCCCTACCCTACCCCCCCATTATGTATAATAACGATGTAAAACTTGTTCAATATATAACAAACAGTAAAAATGGAAACACAGTTCAGAGAATTCCCTTAGTAACATCTTTTGATGTAGAGTTATCTTTTCTTACTTTTTATCTTTTCTTTTATGTTCAATTTATCTATCAATGTCCGCCATTAAATATTTTTTTCTGCCTACCACCGGAAATCATTTCACGTACCCCTAGGGTTACGCGTACCCCAAATTGAGAAACGTTGGTCACTAACGACGGTCTTCTAATCGTCACTAATCTTGCAAGCTACGTAATTTATCAACAAAAAACAAAATCATAAAAAATGACAAACGAGCGCCGAATATTTTTGAGACAATTACGTGAAGGATTATGTATGCCAGCGATTGAAGAATGATCTCAAAATATTCAAATTATGAGAAATTTCACCACTGGGATTGCGATTGAAAGCACCTATTGATTAAAAACCAATAAATTCCACAAGCAGGGCAACATCAAGTGAGTCAGGTGGGTCTACTGAACAGACAGATTTCACTGGACGAAAAATTGTTGTAGGATCATGTTATATTTGTTACCAGGGTGTCTATAAAACTGATAAAAATACGAAAATCAGGTAAAGCAGCGTTTCCCTTCGTGACCCAATATCTACAAAATTTGTATGAGTTATTGTTAAAATGAAAGATAAACAATGGATCATTTTATTAATGGTAAAACAAAAGTAGCTCTAACATAAAGTGCAAGCAAACAATGCAAAAAAGCATTACAAAAAATATATGTGTTTATAAATAAAAATATGTGTTTATAAATAAAATAAGTATTAATATAAAGCTGTTTCTCGTTGACCAAATATTTTAGGTGTGGAGAAAAGGGTGACAATTTTATTCTTAAATCTGGTTCTACGTCTGATCGATTTCTGAATTTATTGTAAAGAAAAACCAATGTTGGAAAAACCAAATTTGTAAGTCGTCACAAAAGGCATTAAAAATTTTATTGCTTTTTGTGCCAATACTGGATATTCCTGCTGACAGGAAAGCTAAAAATCCAACAAAGGTATTCTATTGAAAATATCTTTCAGCGTTGTGTCACATAACAGTTCAATTACAACATCCGAATCAAGTAATTCTGTGTCAAATCCTACATTCAGTGCAAACGGGTTTCTTAACCATGATTTGTTGAGCTTGATTGCAGGAA
Source organism: Phosphuga atrata (assembly GCA_944588485.1). NCBI lineage: Eukaryota > Metazoa > Arthropoda > Insecta > Coleoptera > Silphidae > Phosphuga > Phosphuga atrata. The sequence goes on from OX155901.1 coordinate 7,714,359, forward strand.
AATATTCTTTAAAATTTGTCTGTAATCCTTGCAGATAGTCCTTGAATGCAGTTGAAGTATTATCTGGCATGGAACTAAGATTATTATACTGTTTTTGTAATTCTGTTAGCTTCATAAAAGCAATGTAATTCCCTTCTTCCACACAGCGAATCCATAAATTTTGTTTTTTTGTTGCAGCCTCCTTCTCTTATACTTTAAATACATACATTGTTGCCTTGTAATATCAGATTTAGATTATTTAAAAATTAATTATTTAATAAATAAATAAACTTGTATTTAGCTTCAAATATTGCACTTTTAGCCATGGGGGGATATTGGTCTAAAAATAATAAAACCTTCACTCATTTCAAAAAGCCTTTTTAAAACTTTCACTCTGGACAGCTATCATACATAACAATGCAAAAGAAGATGTTTGTGTTCGCTACCCATTTCTTTACATAGTGCTGTGAATAATCTGGAATTTAGAGGGCGGTGTTTTATAAAATTCACAATTTTTACACACTCTTGCATAACATTTTGTAAGAGCAATGGCTTTTTTTGTAGCTAAAGCTTCTCAATGTATGCTACAGTGTACCCACACATTCTGGTGCTACAGCTTTCATTTTTGGAAAGGTTCCTGCACGAATACCAGCCATTGCGCTTGCACTATCAGTGCTCAGACACATGCATTTTTACCAGTCAATACCATTTGATTAAAATAACCGTGAATCAAGCTAAAAATTTCTCCTGCTGTTGTTCTTGTAGCCAAAGTTTTAAAAAACAAAAATTCTTCCTTCGATGTATTGTCAAGATTGTATCTTACAAAACACATTAGATTAGCATTCTTCGCAATATCTACATTTTCATCGACCTGAAGAGAGAAAAAACTGCACGTTTTTCGGTGACCAACCACAGTTTCTTCGATATTATATGCCATTTCCACGATTTTACGCTTCACCGTGTTATTGGAGAGAGATAGCATATTTATTTGGTTCTGTTGTTTTTTTATCACATATTCCAGTTCCTATTATCTTCATTGCTGGAATTAGTAACTTTTATTCAATTATATGAGGGTAGCTGGTCTCAGCAATTAATTTGGATATTTCATAAGAAGCCATAACTAGGTTTAATATACACCCTGATTAAAATTCAAAGTGGACTTCTTACTCACTATTCGTTATTCCTTTTTGTTTATAAAGAAATCGGTCATTTTATTACTGTAATTACGATGTTTTAATTCTAAATGCCTCTTTAACTTTGAAAGTTTCATGACTCGTTTGACAGAGTCATTTAACAATTTTCATCAGCACCATTCATGACACCGTATTTTATGTAATCCGAAGAATATTGTCTTAACCAAGGCATTTTCTTCTTTTTTGTAAGTGTAGAAGGGAACATGGTATGTGGGTGTTTGTTGGCACAACTCGTACTGGTCTGGGCATCTTCACTAAGTTCTGTCTTATTAAAAGTTTCTGGCTAATCACCAACACTAACTAAGGAATTATTTTGTAGTAATTAATATAACGAAAATTATTATATGCTTATATATACTCAGTTGTACTAATAAGTAGTAGATATTGTTCATCAAATGAGAGAGATAGTCAGAAACGGCATACATGTGGTGCGCAGTAGTTTTTTGCGTATTTTGATTCATGTGACAACAATTTAAATATATTTCAAATTGGCGTGTTAAACATTTTAAAATAAGAAAAAGCGAAATTGAGATCAGAAAAGCGTTTAGATGTTCTAACTTGCAAGAAATAGGCAACTCGTAAATGATAGCTAATTGGTAGCCGAAAAGTTACAAAGAATAATGAATAAGTATTAGTTTTTTACAATTCAAATCAAAATAATGTAAGTTTGTGTTCTCTCAAAGTCGCGACAATGTGGAACGTTATTTGTTTTTAATAGTTTCTTCCAAGAATAGCTTGATATATTCCCAGAAAGTATAATGTATTTTTACACACAATTAAATTATTCAATAATGTAAAATTTTTCATTATCGTGAAAATAGATAAACTAAAACAAAAAGCAGCCACATTTTTTAGAGTTTCTTTGTGACCCAGTATTATTTTTCCGTGGCCCGGTACCGGGTCGCGACCCGGCATTTGGGAAACTGATGTAGAGAATGTAATTTATTATTTTGTAACCAGTTTGTGATCGATCAACATTCAAAAGCAATTATAAAATATGACGCATGTTTTCAAGAATAAATTCAATATAAAAATATTTTATGTATAATCTATATAAGTTTTATAATAAAATTAATTAAAAGTCAGGGTATTAAATTTATATAAAATTTACTCCGGGTATTGATCAATGGGGTATTCGACTTTAAGTTTATATATTTTTTGGCATATTTTATTATTAATGTATATTTTATTATAAATGGAAAAGTTTCAATTGATGTCAATAGACTCAAATAACAAGGATCTGAAAGGATTTGATAATTTTTCATTAAATACAAAAAGATATGTAAGTGAGAATATGCAAAATGGGTACACACAAACAAATTAATTTGTAATATGACCTAAAATGGGCAAGCACACCAACACTTGGAGGAGGAGGGTAGGGTACAATAGATCTATAAAGGTCGCAGTACAAGTCATCACCACCATATCTACAATCTACAATATGACCTAAATCACATTTAATACAGTTTTTGTGTCTATTTTAGAATTCTTATTATTCCGATTATTTCTTACATTTTTATTATTCCTATGTAATTTTGTTACTTACGCTTGAATGTCTTTAGCTCCGGTCTGAGCAACTCTGCTGTACAATTCATTGGAAGCTTCCAAGACTTGTCGGAGTGATCTATCAACTTTTGGGAGTTCTGTTGGGCCTTCGATATCATGAGTTAATTTCTCTGCTTCGGTGAGCAAATCTGAGAAGTCTGAGGACATCTGAAAGAAAAGTAAGGTTAAAGAAAAAAAAAAACGTTTTATTTACCGGTATTATAAATATTTAGTGAGTTTACTCTTCATTAATGGAATTCTAGTTTCATTTGTCTTGTTTACCTTGATTTCTTGTTGTAATTAAATGGAAAAGTTTTTACTGTTTGAAAGTTTGTGGTAAAATGATAAATAAGGTTAATAGTCTCAACACCGAATTTTTGACAGTTGTTTATGGCGCGAATGCAGTGATACCAATTCGTACAGAATTTTGCCCCTAGGACCAACTTCAAATCCCCTTCGATTTAGATTAAAAACCCCTAAAGTTTTCATTTTTCACTTTGTTTGAGAGGTAATTTAAAATGTAAATTTAAAATACAGTTAAGTAGTATAAAGGCGCTTTTGTATTTATGTGGTCGCATTTTACACATTTACGCACATTAATGTATGAATACTAATAATAGTAATGATAACAAAAATTAAATAAAACGATTTTTATATTTTGTTTCTCAACTTTCCTTTTTTTAACTTTTCTTCGTGTGCAGAAACTGGTGAAGCAAGAAATGCTTCACCAGTTTCTTTTCAAACATTATTTTTTGCTTCTCATACTTTTCTTTTGTTAATATTTCTTTTTAAGTTAAACAAGAAATAATTGAAATTAAAAATAAATTGTCTCATAAAGTGTCTCGTTTTTTATCCCCTAGACCAGCTCTGTCCAACTTCTCTTAGCCAGCGGGCCATTTTTTCTTTAGCAAATATTTCGCGGGCCGAAAAGGATAAGTAAATGAAAAGTCAGTTCATGTCAACTCAAAAGTTGATTAAATTTTATTTATACCAAAATCGTCAAAGATAATAACATTTTTTCGACAATAAAATTTATATTTTTGCACAATAAATATTGCGTTATATTTATTGTTAAAATGAAATATCAACATGCAATTTTAATTTTATATATTTCATACCAGAGAATGCACGCTCGCAGATGTACTTCGGAACATAGAAATGATTTGAAGTCCAACATCTTTCATTTTTGGATATTTTTTTGTCCAAATGTTTGAATACTTGTATTACAGTTGCTGCACTAGATAATGAATGGGTCAGCCTGAAGGTAGCATAATTCCATTTGATATTTAGGTTCAACGGAGGTAATATCGATATTGAATGGATCACTAAATAAATTAGTACTCATCTTTAAATCATCAAATTGAGAAAATCTTCTATTAAAATCTTCAATAAGCATATCTAATTTAAAAAATGTTAAAATTTACTTCTATGTTACAGGCGTTCATTTCTTCATACATCTCTTTGCAACATTCAAAATGAAATAAATTATTTTCTTGCAAATTTAATTTTAAAATTTAACCACAATTTTAATTTATATCTGAATTCTGTTACATGTTTATAAAGACAACACACATATTGATATTTCCTTGCAAGCATTTATTCAAAATATTTAAATAATTTGTAATGTATGTTAGGAAAGCAAGTGAACAAAGAAAAATTTTATCACCTAAATTTGCTGTCAAATCTTCATCGGTGCCAACTTTCGTTAAAAAATGATGAATTTCTTTTCGAAGTGTAAAAAATGCATATGTAAAATCAAATCACCATACTCACCTTGCAGTTCGTCCAAAAAAGTTTTAATCTTTCGATGTGTAAGAGAACGATTTCCGCCATGAATTAAATTTGTTATTTTGCAAACCTTGTCAATTACGTCTTTTAGTTTTAGTGAAAGACCCCATAATGCCTCCTGATCCACAATACAATGGAACATTCGATAATTTATTACTTCTTTTTGTAAGATTCCTGCGAGCCCAATATTTTTCCCGCCATAGCTCTGGCGCCGTCAGGCAATAGCGGTTCACTTGTCAAATTCGCCATACGGAGCTATTGCACATTTTAATTCGTTATAAATATCTTAATCTTCACCTTTTGTTGTTCCGTGTAATGAATAACACTAGTTTTCATTTACGGTTCTTATAAAAATAACCATTTGACTTGTGTCGGAAATGTCTGTACTTTCGTCCAATGCTACGGAAAAATAGCATCAATTATTGATTAGGTTTTGTAATTTATTAGTGACATGTATACTGATCCCATTTGTACGTCGGCTTACAGGTGGATGAGAAAAAGAAACTGTATGAAATATTGTTGCCATTTCGTTATTATTAAAAGCTTGATCCATTTTATGGCACATTTTTTAATTAATTCTCCAGCCGAAAAAGGCTTTTTTGCTTTTGCAATTTCTAAGCAAATTTCAAACGATGCACTGATGCTTCTTGAGAATTTGTTACTTGGGTAAAATAATTCGTTTGATAGTTCTGCTGTTTTTTCAATTTTTTTTACTAATGCTATTCTCGAGTACCCCGTGCACGAAAAATACTTTTTGGCATGCATTGATTGGTATTTGGCGCTTTAAGTTGTATTCTTTGCACAGAGCTACAGTCTGTGAACATTCCAAACACTGTGGCTTGCCCTTGTTGAGAATAAATAAATAATCAACCCATCCCATCCCATCCTTCTTGAAATTCTCGATTTTCAGTATCAATCTTTGTTTTCTTAGACGCACTCATAATTAAGGATTGTTTCAATTAACGAATAAATATGAAATTCAGTTAATTGTATTTTATTGCATTTCACAGAATGACAAATAACCCACGGTAGATGTAAACATAAAAGTCCGTTAACTACTGTTGTACAAGATAAGCGGCTCTCGGCAGCAGTGATACCTTAAGGGGGGAAACCACATTAGGAGGTTTATAAAATATCGAATTATATGAACCAACTTGTGAGATGATATCATGCTTTTAAGGGTACTTTTCCTTGCATAATTAGGAAAAAAATCGTGAAAATTGAAGAAAAATTGTTCGAACACCTGCAAAATTTTTAATTTTCATTTTTTTCGCCTGCATTGAGGTTCATATTCTTAGAAAATAAGTTATTAATGTAAAATCAAAACCTTTTTGATTTCACATGAAAATCGGAATGGCTACAATGCACGCAATTGGAAAACTATACTTACAACCTTCGGCGGACATCAACTTGTTATTTACCGTAACTTTGTTGTTTTTGACTGAAATTATTCAAAAAAAATCACAAAAATTGTTCGAAATATGAATCAAATGATGTCAAAATTTGATTAAATTCTAGTTAATTTCTCCCTCAAAAAGAAATTCTATAAAATCAGTATCAAATAACCCTCTAATGTGGTTTCCTCCCTTAATGCAGCCGCGGCTACAATCCCGCCGGTCCTTCTGCCACCATGTAAACTCGAGACGGACAAGAATGGACAAGGCGCAAAGAAGAAGCGCGCCATAAAACCATAATATGACCATATATGACCATTAAACTCTCAACTGCTCGACAAAAATGGACATGTTGAGTGGTTTTCTTCGGTCTTGGATGAGTCAGCGAATGTGTCATATACTGCTCAGGTGTTGATTTATATTCGAGGAGTAGATAAAAGCTATGAAGTGCATGAAGAACTTCTTGATATGTATAGTATTCATGGCACAACTACTGGTACAGATATTTTGAAAGGAGTTGAAATGGCCATTAATCAAAAGAACCTTCGATGGAAAAACTTAAAATGTATTACAACTGATGGAGGCAAAAACATGAGTGAGAAAGATAAAGGAGTGGTCGCTCTTGTGTCAAAGGCTGTAGAAAATGACGGTGGTTCAAAACCATTAGTCTTACATTGTATCATTCATCAACAGTTTTTGTGCGGAAAATGTTTGGATATGTCTGAAGTTCTGAAACCAGTCATATCAACTGTTAATTTTATCAGATCTTTTGGGCTGAATCACCGACAATTCCGACAATTTATTGAAGAGATTGGAGAAAATGACTTACCTTATCATACTGCCGTACGTTGGCTTAGTTGTGGGAAAGTCCTTTAGTGCTTTTTTGAACTTCGAGCAGTGATCGAAATTTTTTTGAATGAAAAGCATAGCCCTCTTACTGGATTACAAAACAACGCATGGCTGTGGAGCATTCTATGTTGATTTGACAAAACATGTGAACGAACTGAATTTGAGATTGCAAGGAGAAAACCAGCATCTTCCTGATTTACACACTAATATCAAATCATTCCGGAAGAAATTGATACTGTTTCAATCACAACTACGAAGTAAATGTTTTTCACATTTTAAAACATGTGAAATATTCAGCCACACCACTGAGACTGAGTTTCCTATCGATTTTGCAATCGAAACTTTGAGTGCTTTGAAAATAAATTTTGATACTCGTTTCTCGGACGTTTATGCCATTGCCAATCAAATTAAGATTTTTTAGAATCCTTTTGATACTGACATTGAAACCCTAGCCCCGGAACTTCAAATGGAAATGATTGATCTACAGTGCAGTGATATAATTAAGAACAAATATCAAAACTCATCTTTGTTGGAATTTTATAAGAGTCTTCCACAGACACAATTTGATAATTTGCATAAATTTGCTCGTGGGCTGTTTTGTGTATTTGGTACCTCTTATTTGTGTGAGAAGACCTTCTCCAAAATGAAGTACACAAAAAATGTTTACAGATCTAAATTAACTGATGAGCATCTTAAATCTCTTTTAATAATTGGTACAAGTAAACTTAGTCCACAACTACAAACTATTGTCAGTGGAAAATCTCAATTACATAAATCTCATTAGTATTTCATATGTCATTATGCTTGTTATAAGTTATGTTTTTATTTAAAATGTATAAAATGTTAGTTGGATTCATTTCAATAATTTGTTAGTTATTATATACTGAAGTTAAATTTTCTGCATATTATACATGTCTTTACTCATTACAGTGCTGTGTTTCTTTATCCAACTTATTACAAAAACAATAACAATAAGCCTACAACAATGTTATGAGTAGTTAGCCCATGACCATATCCATATTTAATTTGCTATAAAAAATATGTTCTCTAAAAGGAGTTTTCAAGTATGCTAGCTCTCCGCGGGCAGGACAAAATCTGTCGGCGGGCCGGATGTGGCCCTCGGGCCGTAGTTTGGAGACCCCTGCTATAGTGTATACTGCCTAAATTCCACGATACTCTTGTTCAACAAATAAATCAACAAGTTTAATTGTTTCATCCTCAAAGAACTTAACCATTTTTTAAAGAAAATATTGCACAACAACGTGTACACTGCAACTTAAACTCTACTGGTACTTGCAGTTGTAGGGGAGAAGATGTTTACACGGGTAGAGTTAACAGGCTAGTAGAGTGGGAGTTGTTGTGGGGGTAGAGTAGAGTAGAGTCCACTTTACTGCTCGCAGTATAGTACTCTACTCTACTAGATACTCCGTACTATACTCTACTCGGACAGTTTTTGGGGATTTCTAAGAGTAGAGTTACTCTACTCACTACTCTACTCTGCCAATTATTATACCCTTGTAAACCAGGCATTAGAGTATATAGCTACGGTCAGTAGAGTAGAGTTACTTTCCCACCGTGGTTAAGTACACTACTCTACCGGCTACTAACTACTCTACTCGACTTAACTTTTTTGCGGGTTTCTACAGGTTGAGCTACTATACTCTACCCAGTACTTGCCTGGCTCTCTACCCGCGTAAGCGAGGCTTTAATGTTGCAATGAAACAACATTTAATTGTTGTTAATTGCAATCTTTGATATGAGTGAGTATAAAACGTACACTCAACTTCTTACACTCGACCGAATCCCATAGATACTGTAAAATTCTATAATTACTAAATTAATCTTAATTTAATAATCTCAATTAAACTAAATAAATCGTCTGCAATTACATAGTGTGAATTATAAGAACATTTGTGAAATACTGAATTTTATACATTTTTATCCAATATTTAATCTCTCGGATTCGACAAAATTTATTGATGTTTTCCACCGGGCTTCAAATCCCTCTATTTTGTGGAAGATTTTCCTTGGGGAAATTTCCTGCAGAATATCCTGTATAAAATATTCGCCTGTCGTCGCCCACGTCAATATTCATCCACAAAATCATAAGTAATTTAAACCCTTGGCCTAATCATTATATCAATATTATAATATATTTATAACAATAATGAAAATGCGGATAACAGATTATTAAAGTTTAAATATATTTATAAACTATGTACTTAATTTTTAGTTTAGTTTTTAAACATTTTAGTTGAGGTATCTTATTTATGGCTACCCATGGTTTTGGTAAGGAGGAGTCCTTGTTATCACTAATCTCTGCTTTGTTAGCACAATCCTTTGCTAACTTGTTCGCCATTTCGTTTCCTACCTGTACCCTGTGGCTCAATATCCAGAAAGTTTGACCTTGTTGTGTTTCGCCAGGGCCTTAATGTTCTGCAGGCAGTTCCATGTTGTTTTAGATTCAATTTCATGACACGCTAAGGCATTAATAGCAGCTCGACTGTCCGCGAAAATGCGGATGAATCTACTTTTGTAGTCCACCTTAAGATTTTCACGGACACAGATCGCGATGGCGTGTACTTTCGCTTGGAATGTCGTGGCATGTGATCCCAGGGACTCAGATAAACTATATTCCAGTGATGGTCTGTAGATTCATGCACCAGTTGTCAGTTTTTGGAATTCTTCTGTATGCTTCTGTATACCCGTCCAGCCCACCTTGACACGTGCTTGCAGGGCCGGACAAAGGGTCATTGGCGCCCTGATGCAAAACATACTTGGCGCCCTATTAAAAAAATATTTTTAATTTTTAAATTTGAATTTAAGCACCTTTTATTGAACCATTGGCACAATAAATACAGTAACAAATATTTACATTTAAATTTTTCTTGCTTTGACAATGCTAAATTTACTTATAATTTCGGAAATATTTAATGTTTCACAAACATCATTTTCTATAGCTATAATTGCTAAATTTATTAATCTATCTTGCGACATAGTAGAGCGTAATTAATTTTTTATTAATTTAAGACGTGAAAACGACCTCTCTCCACTAGCTGCGCTAGTGGGTAGAGTGAGATACATTCTAAGGGCGATATTTAAATTCGGAAATGAGTCAATCAAATCAAGTCCATGTATAAATGATAAAACATGCAATGGATTTTTGAAATGTTCGGCTGAAAATAAAGTTTTAAATACTAATAGTTCTTCATACAATTCGTGTCCATCTATATATTTTTCGTCCTTATCGCTTAAATGGATATGAAGATCAAAGCAATATTTCTTTAGCACCTCCGAGTTTGTGTCGCAGAGATTACTAAGGTTTGACACAAACACAAGTTGCGCATTTTGACTTTTTATTTGATCAAATCTTTCGCCCAGCGATGAGATCGTAGTGTCGAATATGGAATAAGATATATTTATTTTAAATACCTCTTCAGGGGACTGAGGCCCTTCATCATTATGTTCATATTGAAACATTCTACGTTTTTTACGTTTTCTAACTTCATTGTTACTTTTGAAGTGTGGTTCTCCATACAGATCGTTACACATTTTTTTAGCTGATTCTAGTAGTGAATTATATGATGAATCTTTACGGTAATTAAAGAAATAATCTTTTAAGTTTTTTATGGCATCTAAAGCAATGGGAATATTCAATTGTGGATTTTGTAACATTTTACTAAGAGGATTGATTGAATTTAATATATCATACCATAAAACAAGTGAACATTGAAATTCATAATCTTTTAATTTTGGACATAATACGTCCGATTCGTGTTTACTTTCTTGATCAAAATTGTCCTCTGAATATATTTCATATAAAGCATCGTAGATTTCCCCTGCTTGATGTCGTAATGGTTGTAAAGCATTAATGCGACTTTCCCATCGAGTGTCCGAAAGTGGTTTTAAGGTTAATGATGGTACATATTTTTTTAAAATAGCCCAACGCTTAGTGGATAGTGCAAAAAAGTTATATATGGCCTGTATTGTTCCAAAAAAGCTTTTTGTTTTGCAATTTACTTTTGCAGCATCGTTGACAACTAAATTAAGGCTGCACATGGTACAAAAAAGCTCAGGAATTTTTATTCAAAATCAATTGTTGCAAACCATTTTTTCTGCCTTTCATATTGACACCGTTGTCATATCCCTGGCCTCTAATATTTTGAATGTCTAAATTACAACTTTGCAATTTATTAATTATCACATCACATAGACCTTTGCCCGTAGAATTCTCTATAGTCAAAAATTCTAAAAAGTGTTCTTGAATAGATACTTTTTTGTCAACTAATGAAACATATCTAACAATAACTGACATTTGTTCAGTACGACTTTTATCGGGAGTACAATCTAATATAATGGCAAAATATTTAGCTAGTTTTACATAGGATAACATTTTATCTATAATATTATCATCTAACAATTCAATAATTTCATTTTGAATACGTTTACTTAAATAATTAGTTTTATATTTAGATTTTAAAGTTCTATTTATGTTCGATTCAGTTGTCGACACTGAATCGAACTTTGCCAACAATTCAATTAATTTCAAAAAATTACCATTATTTTTATCATATAACTTATCAGATGTCCCACGTAAAGCTAAACATTGAGAAGCAAGAAATTTTATTATTTCCATAATTCTTAAAATTACATCTGACCAATGTTTTTTTTCTAACTCTATAAGTTTTTGATTTTCCCTGTCATGTGTTTTATTGACTTTCAGTTTCTTTCTTAAATCATACCACATTTTTAGGCGTCTTGCATGAACCGAACTTTTTTCATGTATTTTTAGTATTTTCGATAAATGTTGCCACTGATTGTATCCATTTGTTATAAAATTTGAAGCAGAACCGTCATAATTTGTTGAGCAGAAAAGTTTTCAGCTAAAGCAAAAGACACTATCTTTTGACACGGAGTAACTTAATCATAACCTGTGTACTAATTCGCCATTAACCAATTTCTTTTTGTAATATGCATTGCAAGATTTTCGCCTTTTTAAATTTTTAGGATAAATTTTTTTTTCCAAGTTCCAAGTCCAAGCTCAATTAAACTATTTCGCATACTACCAGTCATTTTAGGCCAATTTGCTGGATCTTCTAAATTATTAATAAAAGAATTAGAAGGCTCTATAACATAGGTAGGTTTTTCTTTATTGCGCCGTTTTTCATTAAGTTGTACTTTATTGGTTTGTTCTTCTTTGGTATGTTCTTCATTGATTTGTTCTTCATTGGTTTGTTCTTCATTGCGTTGTTCTTCATGGCCTCGTTCTTCAATAGGTTGTTCTACAAAAGTATCTTAACTTCGTTGTTCTTCATCATTTGATTTATTTAGTTGGGCATCATTAAAATCCTCCTCCAATCCTTCATGTAAAATCACATTTTGAGATGAGCTTTGTCCACTTTCATTAGAAACATTCTCGTGAATTGAAACTTTAGTTTTTTTCTATAAAATTATCAAGTGCTCCAAATTGTGTTTGCATAAATTTTTCTTTCGCAGGCTTTCTTTTTCTATTTTGATAACCTGATAATTTTTTCTTCCCTTTCATATTATTTCAAATAATTGATTTATAATTAATTCTAAGGGAAAAAAAGTAATTAGCACTAATATATAGACTATATTTATATATTTAACCCGCTAAAGGAAAATGAGTTAATAATTCTTATATAATTTTTTTTTAACATTCGATTTTAATTTTTTTTAGTGGTTTAACTGAACTGAACAAATTATGTGTTTAAGAAATTCATATTATTTTTCAATATCCTGTTAACAAAAACAATCGTTTACTAATAATTTCAAATTATTTAAAAAACTTTGCTTTTATTTTTATGTTTTTAAAATATTTTTATATTCTGAATATTTTTTAATAAAATTCTTAATTTCTTCAAAATTAAAAAATAAACACATTCTTGAAAATTCTAAAAACAATTTTTATTGAAATTATTATTAGAGAAATCTATAAATTTCTTAAATATATTAGAATTGTCTTATCTAATATATTAGAATCAAATAAAAAAAAGATCACAATTAAAGAAATACAATTAAAAACGTAAGCAAATTAAATATAATTCGTAACAAAATAACTAAAATTTAAATTTTCAAGAGAAATTAAAAAAAAAGAAAAATGTCCATGAACGTTTGATATTATATAAAATTAAATCAGAACGCGTTTACAGAAAAATAATTCCAATTTCAAATTCCAATTTAAAGTTGGAAATGTATAGGCTCATAAATTATATAACAAAAAGAAAATAATTCTTTTAATACATGTACATACCTGCAGAATTTATTAATTAATTTTTATTATTATTATTATTCAATATTATCTTTCCGATAATTTAGATGTCCAACTAAATTCACACAATATCACAACATTTCACAACTATTATAACAAATTGTTTCACGATAATTATTTTTACAAACGCGATGTGTAGTAGTAGTAGTAGTAGTAGTTCGAAAGCAAATGAATGTTTTAGGCCCTCCATAGTGGTATACGGAAATACGTATTTGTTTTTAGTTTTTCGTATAGACCAGGGGTCTCCAAATTTTCCAGCCTTAGGGCCATACTGATTACTCCAGTAAGTTCCGAGTGCCAAAACCATATTATCATTGTTGCCGGTGGTAAAAAGTGAAATAGTCCACTGATGATGTGAAAAAAAAATCCGAAAAAGTACGCAACGTTTAAAAAAGGCTGCAAATCGGACTAAAGTCCGCAAAACGGCAACACTGCATATTATTAATTTTCCTGTCATTATCTGTAATTTCTAGATTAGTCGTAGAGTTCGAGCCATGAGGAGTAACGTAACACGACATCTGGTGGACACAAGCGGAAATAGGTAGTACCTTCTATCGCTAACAGATAGCGCTAATAGCACGTACAGAATAATCTCGTTGGTTCGAGAAAGTTCTGGTGTCTTCCACTCACTTCTAGATGGCAGTAATTGGAATATATAAGAAGGCTAGTGGCGCAACCACAAGTCAGTTCCTATGACACTGTTGTGAAACAAACTATACGCACTATACGTCCTTAAAACGTGTTTGTGCGTGTAGAAGTTTAAGACATCTTTGTAACAGTATTTTGATTTGAATTGTTGCTTTTGTGTGTGATTTAGTAGTATGGAAAAGAAGCGAAAAATTGATAGTGAATGCAGAAAATTCAAAGATCAGTGGAACATTCAGTATTTCGTAATTGAGTCCAGTAACAAGGTGCTATGTTTGATTTGCAATGAAAGCATAGCCGTTCTCAAGGAATATAACATTAAACGTCGTTATGAAACAAAACATTTTCAAAATTACTCAAAATATATAGGAAGTTTGCGGACAGAAAAATTCGAAGCTATGAAGCGCGGATTGAAATCGCAGCAATCTTCATTTACAAAACTCAAAACTGAACAAGAGGCTGCAACTCGTGCCAGCTTTCGTGTGGCTCTTGAAATTGCAAAACGTGGAAAACCATTCACCGATGGAGAAATGATCGAAGAATGCATAATTGCAGTAGCCGAAGAAATGTGCCCTGAAAAGGTAAATTTATTAAAAACTGTCAGTATATCAGCAAACACAGTTTCTCGAAGGGTAGAAAACATCGCTGAAGATATATCCTCTCAACTGTTCGAAAAAAATGGACATGTTGAGTGGTTTTCTTTGGCCTTGGATGAGTCAACGGATGTGTCAGATACTGCTCAGGTGTTGATTTACATTCCAGGAGTAAATAAAAACTATGAAGTACATGAAGAACTTCTTGATATGTATAGTATTCATGGCACAACTATTATATTTATAATATTTTATAAATATTTACGATATTTTTAAAGGAGTTGAAATGGCCATTAATTAAAAGAACCTTCGATGGAAAAACTTGAAATGTATTACAACTGATGGAGGCAATAACATGAGTGGGAAAGCTAAAGGAGTGGTCGCTCTTGTGGCATAGGCTGTAGAAAATGACGGTGGTTCAAAACCATTAGTCTTACATTGTATCATTCATCAACAGTCTTTGTGCGGAAAAAGTTTGGATATGTCCGAAGTTCTGAAGCCAGTCATATCAACTGTTAATTTTATCAGATCTTTTGGGCTGAATCACCGACAATTCCGACAATTTATTGAAGAGATTGGAGAAAATGACTTACCTTATCATACTGCCGTACGTTGGCTTAGTTGTGGGAAAGTCCTTCAGCGCTTTTTTGAACTTCGAGCAGTGATCGAAATTTTTTTGAATGAAAAGCATCGCCCTCTTACTGAATTACAAAACAACGCATGCCTGTGGAAGTTAGCATTCTATTTTGATTTGACAAAACATGTGAACGAACTGAATTTGAGATTGCAAAGAGAAAACCACCATCTTCCTGATTTATACATTAATATCAAATCATTCCGGAAGAAATTGATACTGTTTCAATCACAACTACGAAGTAAATGTTTTTCACATTTTAAAACATGTGAAATATTCAGCCACACCACTGAGACTGAGTTTCCTATCGATTTTGCAATCGAAACTTTGAGTGCTTTGAAAATAAATTTTGATACTCGTTTCTCGGACTTTGATGCCATTGCGAATCGAATTAAGATTTTTCAGAATCCTTTTGATACTGACATTGAAACCCTAGCCCCGGAACTTCAAATGGAAATGATTCATCTACAGTGCAGTGATATAATTAAGAACAAATATCAAAACTCATCTTTGTTGGAATTTTATAAGAGTCTTCCACTGACACAATTTGATAATTTGCATAAATTTGCTCGTGGGCTGTTTTCTGTTTTTGGTACTACTTATTTGTGTGAGAAGACCTTCTCCAAAATGAAGTACACAAAAAATGTTTACAGATCTAAATTAACTCATGAGCATCTTAAATCTCTTTTAATAATTGGTACAAGTAAAATTAGTCCACAACTACAAACTATTGTCAGTGGAAAATCTCAATTACATAAATCTCATTAGTATTTCATATGTCATTATGCTTGTTATAAGTTATGTTTTTATTTAAAATGTATAAAATGTTAGTTGGATTCATTTCAATAATTTGTTAGTTATTATATGCTGAAGTTAAATTTTCTGCATATTATACATGTCTTTACTCATTACAATTATGTGTTTCTTTATCCAACTTATCACAAAAACAATAACAATAAGCCTACAACAATGTTATGAGTAGTTAGCCCATGACCATATCAATGAAGATGTCATATTAATAATTATTCAACATAAAATTAGAATACTTCAGTAAACTAAATTTAATTTTCTATAAAAAATATGTTCTCTAATAGGAGTTTTCAAGTATGCTAGCTCTCCGCGGGCCGGACAAAATCTGTCCGCGGGCCGGATGTGGCCCTCGGGCCGTAGTTTGGAGACCCCTGGTCTAGACTAACAAGACTAGACAGACAAGACTAGGCACGCTAAAAAGAGAAGTCCAGACAGACAAGTCCAGTCAAACAAAATCTCTATATTTTTCTTTAGATTAGTAATATGAATAATATTTAGGTAATATATTTTATAATAAAACCAAAGTTCATGAAAATCTTCCAAACCCAATTTTGTATAAGTATAGGAGTATAAGTTTAACCCAACTGAAATAATAGTCTGCTATATGAAACGACTCGTTCGTGTTTGATCATTTAATATATTTTATCTTTATGGTCTACATACTCTACATTATAGATCAATGCTTTATTTTATACGAGAATTGATCTACTTTTATTTTCTTCAAAACGCAAGTAAAACATGCATCATAGAAACGAAGTCGAAATCTATTAACGTTGAAAATGAAATTGATAAATTCGTTGATTTCACAATGCTATAACTTTTGAAGGGTTTATCTAAAGAACTTATGGCTTTCACCAGTCGATTCAGCATCCCAAAATGACATGAGAAAGATTCTTGTTTTTATTTTTTCGCGTCTTCGATCGAAAAAATGAAGGAGGTTGGAGCGTAACTAATGAGTCAAAATAGTGCTTGAATGTTTCTACATTTTCAATTATCCTTATAGTTGTTAAAATTTTTATTTATAACATAAAAAATTTTAAAATTGGAAATTATTATTTATTTAATAAAATAAAGTTATTAAATGACTTTGTTATTTTTTACTTATAAGGTGTCATAAAAAGATCTGGCAACATCAGTGTTATGAGTCGTCTGGTTGTAAAGGGATCAGAATTTTATTAGCCTAAGATGTTGGCCGAAAACCTCGAATTACCAAAAGACAGAAAATTATAGATTATCTATGTAAAAATCGGGAGTGTGTTCTATCAAATATTTAATTTTTTATTTCTCTGTATACACAAAAATTTATAGAATTGAATAATAGAAAATTATAGAAAACTTTTCATGAAATACATAATAATAATATTTTTACTAAGGATTGCAACTTTTTTTTCGAATGTTGCAAGAATTTAAATTGTTCAAATTTTTAAAACATTCGATTGTAAAACTAACAAGAATGGGATCCACAGACGTCCAAAAGTTCAAAATTTTCTCTCTGCTGTTATCGCAACGTTGCCAAACCATCTATGTGAATTACTGTCGATAAATAAGATTCAAGATAAAAAATTTAACTTTAATTATTTAAATAATTACATCGGGAACATAAAATTGTTTTAATGTTATCGTGTTTTAATATTATCTAAGATTATTGTATATAGTTTTTTATTCCTTGAAGTTGGGAAATTAATATCGAAATAAATAAAGACGCGACGGAAGCTTGTCGGCCATAGAAGCCTGTGTATAGGAATCGAAAAAAAGGTGCTGATATCCTGAATGTACGAGAATATTTTTCAGGTCGTTTTGAATCCAGCTGCTGGCATGTTTCCGAATTAATATTTTTCAGTTATGGCAGTATCAATATTAAATATTTAGTAGCCGCTTTTAATACCGTTGAGTCCGAGTTTGGATAAATTATGTTTGATTTTCTAACTT
Source organism: Phosphuga atrata (assembly GCA_944588485.1). Taxonomy (NCBI): domain Eukaryota; kingdom Metazoa; phylum Arthropoda; class Insecta; order Coleoptera; family Silphidae; genus Phosphuga; species Phosphuga atrata. Next base: position 7,732,010 of record OX155901.1, read on the forward strand.
TTTTTGAGGCTCACATACCTCTCTAGTCCAGATTTATTATTTTCAGTCTTACTATTGACTATCCGATAGACAATATGACTGATATGATTGCGATAGTCACTATCGCCTTAATTATTAATTATTATAACCGACTTAATTTTTATAAGCAAACCCAATATAAAAATTATAAACAATGGAAAATGGTTCTCAGATAACAACCAGGACTCAGCAATAAGGGCAATAAACAAAACCATAAAAGTACTGGACAGTGGAAGTGAAAACGGCCATGTGGGCATAGAGTTCTCGATGGGAAATGGAAAGACACAAAATTGCAACCAATGTAGAAGCAGCTATTAACCCGAGAACGGTAACTTTACATATGCTTAAAGCAAATGCAAACTGGATTCAAATACAACAATATATTCATTATATTCTGGAATCCAAAATAACCGATAAAGTAAAAGAACAAAAGATAAAGAGAAATTAAATTTAAATAATTCACCCGTAACTCCGAGGTCATGCAACTAGCAGCACCGGAGTTCACGGTTGTTTATCCAGGGGGTGCACTTGTCTGGTCAGATGTCCAACCGCTAGCTACGTCCCTCAAAATACGCCTTGCCTGTTTATTTTTTCATAAATCTAGTCTTGTCTAATAATATGTAGAACATCAATTAAAATAATCTTCCATAATCAAGATCATTGATTAATGGAAGAAAAATGTATATAACATGTTTTTAGTGGAAAGTTAATTGTAGGGAAATTACTTTACCCTCCGCAAACGAACGATATATCTGGAACGGTTTTATCGATAGAAACGTTTTACGTGGGCAGATTCTATTATGAAAATTCAGTTGTGGGCGAGTTTTCACTGCAGCACAACATGTACAAATTGTAACAGAAGAATCGTTCCATTTCTCTTTGAATAGTTACTGTGCCTTCATTATTACCGTGCCTTCATTATTAACACTACATACAATCTAGGTCGGAAAGGATCGATATTTTTCTAATAACACTGTAGTGTGCAAAATATCATGAAAACAAACAACGCCAGGAGGAAATGGTCGCGATCGAATAGTTTTCCAAATCCGCCTGTTATGAACACGTCCTTTCTGAAAAGATCGAAAAAAGTGCCTACTCATATTACAGGAATTGGTAAGTTTTCGTTTTTTATAAAAAGGAAATATATTATATATTATTTTATTTCATGAAAAAATCAATTAAACACTGAATGTTAAATATTGTGTTAAATTCACGTTTGTGTTCAATTAATAACGTTATCATCTTTGTCAATTTCTTCCGTCTATAGTGAATTGAAAAATTCACTATGTTTTAACCACACATAATATGTACAAACACTATATAACTTGTTATACACAGTTAAAAGTGACTAAGCGTGGTTAAAACATAGAGAATTTTTCAATTCATTGTCAGTGTAAATATGGATTACGACGTAGTAACGGTCGCAGCCATCCTATTCATTTATATTATTTGATTAATGTCCAATAAGGGGTTATATTTAGATGTGGAATTAACTGGTGACGGTAGGACAATGAAAGAACTAATAGTTTAAATTTTTTAGTAGTGTCGGCAGAATTAAAAATTCAGCCCTTAAATGCATGATATTTTTTTTGTTATAATAATTTTAGTTATATAAGAAAAATTAATAGTTGTTAATATATTCAAGGAATCTGGGAAAAATAATAGAAAAAATTATCATATGTGAAAAATATATATTGTTTTAAAGTCCGTTTTTGCAAATATGCAACATTGTGCAAAAACGAAATAATTTTAACTTAATAAAAATCTTAATAAAATACTTATTATTCAGTCGTTGTCGACACTTACAGACGTATCTAGAGCTGTCCAACTTCTCTTAGCCAGCGGGACATTTTTTCTTTAGCAAATATTTCGCGGGCCGAAAGGATAGGTAAATGAAAAGTCAGTTCATGTCAACTCAAAAGTTGATTAAATTCTATTTATACGAAAAAGTCAAAAATAATAACATTTTTTCGACAATAAAATTTATATTTTTGTGTAATAAATATTGCGTTATATTTATTGTTAAAATGAAATATCATCATGAAATTTTAATTTTATATATTTCATGACAGAGAATGCACGCTCGCAGATAGATGTACTTCCGAACATAGACATGATTTGTCCAACAAGACAAGTCCAACAACTCTTATTTTTGAATATTTTTCTTTATACAAATGTTTGAACACTGGTATTACAGTTGCTGCACTAGATGCAATGATACACATTAAGAAGACTATCTTCTCCCACTGTTTGGCGCAGTTGTTTCAACAAAAACGCTTTACTGTGTATCTTTTTAATTATTCCTTCAATAGTTGTGTTCCATTTTAGTCGCTCTTTAGTTGCCTGAAGGTTGCATAATTCAATTTGATATATAGGCTCACGGAGGTAATATCGATATTGAATGGATCACTAAATAAATTGGTACTCATCTTTAAATCATCAAATTTAGAAAATCTTCTATTAAAATCCTCAATAAGCATATTAATAATAATAATCTAATTAAAAAAATGTTAAAATTCACGTCTATGTTACAGGCGTTCATTTCTTCATACATCTCTTTGCAACATTCAAAATGAAATAAATTATTTTCCTGCAAATTTAACAAACAAATTTAACCACAAGTTTAATTTATATCTGAATCCTGTTACAGGTTTATAAAGACAACACACATCTTGATCTTTTCCTTGCAAGCATTTATTCAAAATATTTAAATAATTTGTAATGTATGTTAGGAAAGCAAGTGAGCAAAAAAAAAATGTTATCACATAAATTTGCTGTCAAATCTTCATCGACGCCAACTTCCGTTCAAAAATGAAGAATTTCTTCAAAAATGAAGAAAAAAGTTTTAAATTTTCGATGTGTAAGAGAACGATTTCCGCCACGAATTAAATTTGTTATTTTGCAAACCTTGTCCATTACGTCTTTTAGTTTTAGTGAAAGACCACTTAATGTCTCCTGATGCACAATACAATGGAACATTCGACAATTTATTCCTTCTTTTTGTAAGATTTCTGCGAACCCAATATTTTTCCCATCATAGTTCTGGCGCTGTTAGACAATAGCGATTCACTTGTCAAATCCGGCATACGGAGCTATTGCACATTTTAATTCGTTATACATATCTTCATCTTCACCTTTTGTTGTTCTGTGTAATGATCGTAATTTTAAAAGTTGTTCTGAATAATCATAGTTTTATTTACGGTTCTTATAAAAATAACCATTTGACTTGTGTCGGAAATGTCTGTAATTTCGTCCAATGCTACGGAAAAATAGCAGCAATTATTGATTAGGTTTTGTAATTTATTAGTGACATGTATACTGATCTCGTTTATACGTCGGCTTACAGGTGGATGAGAAAGAGAAACTGTTTTAAATTTTGTTGCTTTTTCGTTATTATTAAAAGCTTGATCCATTTGTATGGCACATTTTTTAATTAATTCTCCATCCGAAAAAGGCTTTTTTGCTTTTGCAATTTCTAAGCAAACTTCAAACGATGCACTGATGCTTCTTGAGAATTTGTTACTTGGGTAAAATAATTCGTTTGATAGTTCTGCTGTTTTTTCAATTTTTTTTACTAATGCTATTCTCGAGTCTCCCGTACACGAATAATACTTTTTTTCATGCATTGATTGGCAATGGCGCTTTAAGTTGTTTTCTTTGCACAGAGCTACAGTCTGTGAACATGCCAAACACTGTGGCTTGCCCTTGTTGAGAATACATAAATAATCAACCTTCCATCCTTCTTGAAATTCTCGATTTTCAGTATCAATCTTTCTTTTCTTGGACGCACTCATAATTAAGGATTGTTTCAATTAACGAATAAATATGAAATTCAGTTAATTGTGTTTTATTGCATTTCACAGAATGGCAAATAATCCACGGTAGATGTAAACATAAAAGTCCGTTAATAGTCCGGTCATTTTAGACATAAAAATAGTGATCAAATAAAAAAAATTCTGACAGAGCCAAATCTTCGTAGAGACCTTAGGTTTACCACAAGGAATAAAGTGTCAAAAGTCCCCATCAGTCCCATGTGAGCTTAGGGACTTATTCGGGGCCCAAGGTCAAAATTTTAGGTTTTTTGGATTTTTCTCGAAAACGGTAAGTTTTATCGAAAAAGTACCTCAGAGCAAAGTTGTAGATCTTAAAATTCTCTATAAAAATGGTCTCGATAGTTTTTTCTCTAAGACCCACTATTTCCCAGATATTGCGCTTGTAAGAATCACGTTCAACATAATATGCACACATTTCCACACCACCTGTGAGGTAGTGTACTCGGCGCGTTTTTTTTTAACGTGGTATCCCCGGTAGGCCTATTCCACGAACCTTTATGACGTTATTTTCAGGAACAATAATTATTTATTAGTATGAAGATTATTGATATGGGTTACTGAGTTTAACTGTCGTTCTAACTTTTTTTTATTACTTTAATCTGACTCATACTCTTCATATTCAACTTCAACAATCATGTTTTCTTCAATTTCTTCTTGTTCTTCTTCTTCTCCTTCCTGTTGATGAACGCTTAGAAATTGTTCAAATGAAGATGAATCAGTTGTCTCTTTTTTTTGAAATCATTTTTTTCAAATAATTTTAATACTGAATTTTTGCCCCTTCTAAACATTGCTGACGTAGTATCGCATCCGGTTATCGCATGTAAAAATAAAATAAAGTTTTGGCATTTTGGATAAGCTGATAAACTTTTAGAAGAATATATTTCTGTCCGATGCTGCGCCTTCCCAGGTTTTAAAAAGTAAATAATTTTATCAGATGGAGTCCTTGCAGTGAGTAGTACTAATAAATCAACATCTTCACCCACTACAATAGTTGTATTTCTTGCATTAAATTGTTCTATTGCTGTTTCAATTATGAGGAAATCGGCGTCATTCGGAGCTTGTTTCACGGCAATATTTTCAGCTGTTAATTTGTTACTCAACATAGAAATAAAACGAGATTTATTATTAATGTTTGCAAAAAAATGTTGTTGATTAACTGGAACTGTCATAAATTCGTCAAACATTATGTCGGTACCTGAGGATGTTTTTGTAGCACGACGACGTTGTTCTGCAGCTTTTATGTTCTTTGTTGTGTCACTATAGCCATCAAATACTACCGTAACTGTATGACCATAATGTCTACGTAAATACTGAACATATTTTTCAAAAATTACGTTAAAGGTTTCTTCTCGATCCCACACAAAGTGATGTAGTAGATATCCCCCATCAATAACGTAAGCAGCGTTTGTACAATCAACCTCAGCATTGACTGATTGAAAGCAATCGTAAAGAGCCGACTTCATTGTTTTACGCATTCCAGCTGCATCGAAGAGTGACAACGGGTAAGGAGCTAAATCATATGCGAAAAATGTTTCAATTTCATCCTCAAAAGTCTTAGTGACACTCATACGTTGAAATAATAATACTGGGTCTATTGGTACTTCTTCGTCGTGAACTTTCACTGTGCTACTCACAGCTAAAAGAGGAAGTACTTTATCTGTGCTTTTCAATTTTATATGATTGAAAGTTTGACCAGTCATTTTAGACATCGAGGCAATCCCAACTTCACGAGCTTTATGACAATTAATCTTATCGTCACCAACGACTCCTGAAGCAATAGATAAGATTTTGTTAATTTCGGGAAAAGGATCATGTGATGAAAACCAGTCAAGAAGTATTTTAATATCTTTAGCATCTCTTAACTCTCGAATCACTCGCATCTACATGTTGATCTGTCGTGTCCATTCGAACATTAGCAAGAACTTCCAACTCGTCACACACTGTGTTCATTGCATGCATTCCGTAAACCTATTTGCTTATTACACTTTCTTTTGTACTTCGTCCTCGAGAAATACCACCATCTGTTTTCATGGATTTCATCATTGATTGTTCGATAATCATATCTGTTGAAGTTCCACAACTGAGTTTATCAGAACGTCGAACAGTGAAAAATCCATCAGTAAACCTTCGATAAACACTAGGATCAATTACCTCTTATAATTGAAGCATATCCTGTAAGTATAAGTGCGCAGACTTAGCGTAAGGTAAATGCCCCGATGCATGGAAATAAGGAAGCATTTCTTTAACGCAGTTCAAATGAGCTTGCCAATCTCCCATACGTTCAGCTCTTATAAATTCTTTTGCAATGGACACCATCCGAAAATACTGTACCCATAATTGTGCAGTTGGTCCTCGTTTCTGATATTCCATTAACTTTTTATTAAATAAATCAAGTAAAAGTTCAGATATTTCCTTATCATTTTCAATGTCATAATATAAAAGAGTTTTATCGAGGATATTTTCCACTGTAATTATAAGATCTGCATCCATACCATCATCAATAGCTAGTTCTTTTAATATTGTTAATGCTAAAGTGAGCTGAAGTAACGTGTGAGCTCGAACTGCCCTCGCGTAAGCATGGCCATTAAGCATTTTCTCTAAAGACTTAGGAGCATAAATCTCAGAAAGCACTTCTTTTAAACCACTTCCTTGCATAATATAACCTATTGCGCCGAAAAATGACATAACAAATGAAATCCTCCCAGTCTCACTATAATCTTTGATAATTCCGATCCTTCAGGTGCAGCAGATACAATTTCGCGAGCTTTCGCAAATAGAGGTTGATCAAAAGTAATTATGCAAACTGTATGGTTGTGACGTTTAGCATCTTCTAAAGCACAAAGTAAAGTTGTGTATATCGTATTGTAATTACTTGCAGGCTGTTGAACAAATGGCAGAAATGAAATTTTTGATTTTGAAAAGTCTACAATATTGCTAGTCACGTGTTCAATATAACCATTCCAACCAGGTAAAGGAAAAGCTTTACATTTTCCATAGAACCATATCACATCAACTTTTTTTAGAAAAGATACTTTTGTTTCATTTTCGTATTCAAAATCTCGCACATTTATTTTGCTTTATCCTACTACGCCAGTATTTTGATAAACCTGTATAGGTACATGAGCCTTGGCTGCAAAATCTTCAGCTGAAAGGACTTCAGTTACTCGCGGCATCGGCTGTTCTAGTAATACTGAATCTTTGGGAGTTACAATTTGTATAATACCCATGATATGAAGCGTATTATTACCGTCCAAAGTATTTACATTAATATCAGCATTATCTGCAACATATTGAACAAATGTGCCAGTTTCTGGTGATAAAATGTGAGGTGGGCGACTGAAAACTGCTGCTGCTTCATACTTCATTGTTTCACTGTAAGATGCGCATAAACCAAACGATGAGAAAATTTGTATAAGCCGTTTTGAACCAAACCGCCGATGGAAAAAAACTGAAAGACCCAGCTGTAATTTAGACTTGAAGGATCTAGGCCGAACAGCAGTCATTATGCTATGACTAATATTTGTGCAAACTAACTTTAAATGATCCAAATCATGACGCTTATTTTTAAGAATGATTTGTCCCAAAAAAAAAAAGATAATGATTCGGGAATATCGTTATTTATATCTTCAAACATTCTACCCGGTGGCGGGTACATAATATTATCAAACATACAAGATTGAATATCTTCTCGAATAATTTCTGCCGCAGCTTTTAAAGTTTTCCACCGTTTTTACTTTTCATTCAAGTTTTTGTTATCAGACCAGGCTTGACTTAAAATGTCTTGGTAATTGTCTACAAAACAAATAAATATTAATTTTCCAGGCTTCTCTGTAATAATAATTCTACTACCATACTTTAATTTCAATCGTATTTTTATAATCCCGTTTTCTAAAGCTACATTTTGGCAAACATTCTTCAGTTCATCTAACGAAAACTGGCAGTCATCGCTACTTTCAATGAAATTGAAAATTTCCTCCATTGCAGAGTTTATAGCCTCACTTTGAGGACGGCCAATTTTACCGCCAGTATTAGGTCTCAGGAAGGATTTGTAACAACTGTCATGGTATTTAGCGTCAGCAGCAACTAAATCATACTGAAAATTAATACGCGCAAAGACAGCTTTTGACACATCATCAGAACGATCTTTAGCTAATTTTAAAATGGAATCTTTGAATGTAAGTGTAGAAACTTTATGAATTTTTCGGCGATAAATCTTCACTTTCTTCTTTTCTGCTTCTTCATCCGCTTCATCGCCACAAAATAAGCAGTGGTTTTTAAAACAAAACCTGGATTCACTTATTCGCGCTCTAGTATGAGGTGGACTTACTTTTGAAGTACTGGCCTGTTCTTCCTCACGTTGTCTTTTTGATGCAGAGATTGAAGTTTTCCGGGTGTATGATTTTCTGCAATCCACGTGAATTGTAACGGACTTTTGGCTTCTTAAATAATCAGCAAACTCATCACTTCTCGCGACACTTGCATCGATTAAAGTTGGCATTCCACGACTGACCACAACAGTTTCATCTTTAGTCAAAAGTTTATTACAAATAAAGCAAAATTGTGACATTTTTTTTTAAATATTAATCAGCACTAACTTCAATAGTAGACGCTTGTAATAAATACGTATAGTCACTCGAACTGCTCGTTCAACACTAAAAGAAGCAGGTATACGTGAACGACACCACATGGACAAAAGAATAGGCAGATGTTTTTCAAGGCCAGATGTTATTCAAGTAGAGGGGGTTCGGTAAGGGACCGGCGCTCATTTTAGAGTAAATTTTCTTAGAATAGTATAATGTATACATAAAAGAGACACGAGTAGGCATTTTTGCTTGCTTGAGTACCTAAATATGTATATACGTGGCATATGTGTGCATTCTATGTAGAACATGATTCTTACAAGCGCAATATCTGGGAAATAGTGGGTCTTAGAGAAAAAATCATAGGAACCATTTTTATAGACAATTTTAAGATCTACAACTTTGCTCTGAGGTACTTTTTCGATAAAACTTACCGTTTTCGAGAAAAATCCAAAAAACCTAAAATTTTGACCTTGGGCCCCGAATAAGTCCCTAAGCTCACATGGGACTGATGGGCACTTTTGACACTTTATTCCTTGTGGTAAACCTAAGGTCTCTACGAAGATTTGGCTCTGTCGGAATTTTCTTTATTTCAATTGTCTAAAATGACCGGGCTATATATGTATATATTGTATATATGGATATATCTGTAAAACTACCATATTTATTCATCATTAGCATTTTTATAATTCTTATTGTAGACGGTTGAATTATAACTATTAGCTAAAAATCTCATACGAGGTCCTATGCTACTAGAGAAAAAACAATGTATTGATCGCTTGCAAAGTGTGAAATGACCCAAAATATAAGCTATTACAAAATACTGCAGCTAAAATCTCATATATTTTTAAATTTTAAATGTATACAGATATTTATTTAAAATTTGAAGTTTACTATAACTAGCGGGCCGTAAAAAAAAGTTTCGCGGGCCGGTTACGGCCCGCGGGCCGCCAGTTGGACAGCGCTGATCTAGAGGGTCTAGACAAGGTGTCCATTATCTCTTTAGATAAAGTGCTATCACTCTACGTTTTTCTCTACTTATACTGTTCGTGCTACAAATACTTTTGTATTTATATTTCAATAATATTAATACCAAATTTCCGTTGGCATAAATGCTCTCGGACGAGACAAGACTAATTGTGTCCGATGAGGATGAAGAATGGACGAAGAAAAGAAAAAGGCCGACGGCCCAAAAAAGTCGAACCTCTAAACAACAAAAACCTCACTCAACCAGCATTTAACAAACAGCCTCAACAACTGACTTCTACCTCAGCCACCATATCATCCGTCACAGCTGTTCAGAACTCCACTTCAACACCACACGTTTCTGGTAATCCAGTGCCTCAATCCACACCTTCAACTTCTACTTCACTAAACACTCGTAAACCATTAAAACAATAAAGTTTCACTTATTCATTATTCCCCAAAAATCCGTCTACCACACGCATACAACTTTCTACCAAAGGGCAAACAGTTCGTCCCAAAAATCAAGATCTTTTAATAAAAACCTCTACTGGCCTTCTCTTAAAAACTTAGTGGCGAACACCGCCCCTCAAACTCTCTCCTCGAATAAATCTCTAACTTCTTGAATATGAAATCAGTGATGAATCATTAACCATCCACCTAAGAGATTTGAAATACAACTTCAGATACTGCAATCCCACCAGGCTTATAAGAATTATAACCTCTAACATAAATACGTTCGAGGCCAAGATTTCTTCTGGCGCCCTGTTTTTTATGTAGCGGCTGTATTTGATTTCCCCAAGCATAACACCCCCGCTCATCCCCCGACCATGCAACAAATACCAGTCGTTTGAACACGCAACCCAACATTACCATACCCCCGTAAAATGCCGGAAATGTGGTTGTCCACAAGCCCCAACTAAATACATCACTATCCTATCTGTTAAATGCACCTCGTGTGGTCGGACCGACCACGAAGCCTGGTCACACAAGTGCCCGAACCGACTAACTTGAACAAAAAATCTGCAGACCTTCCCCCTGAAATCACTCACTACTCACTCATACACTCCCCCATGACCACACCCGACTACATCATCCATACCTTGACCTTAGTCAACGAACCCATTCATAGTAATCGCGCTGAATTACTTAAAAACGTAACCCTCGTTTCTCCTCTGACTTCCTAATCGATACCCATGCCTTCTTTTCTGGCAACCGCATGCAGGAGATTGAGGGGGAAACCGGATAGGGGGTGCAATCAGATAGTTGCTATTTCATTACTCCGCGTATAGCTGTCTCGTTCTAGCTAGTGGAGAAATTCGCGCGAAAGCTTACTCAGGCGATTGCGAATGCCGGCGACTGTAAAATATCAGCGGGTGCGTCTATAAACAAAAATTGAAACAAAGCATTAACTAATTTACTAAGCACGCTTTCAATTCCACACGAATTTATAACATAGACGAAATTGGATTAACCTCCGTTCTTCAAAAAATAGGAAAATTATATAAGTCAAAGGTAAAGAACAGGTTGGTGCCCTAGCTTCGGCTGAAAGAGGACAGTTGGTAACGGCAGTGCTTTGCTTTTCTGCAGCTGGACATTATGTTCCACCTCATATGATTTTTCCTCGAGTACGAATGAAGTGTGAGCTTTTGGATGGTGCACCACCAGGCACAGTAGCTATATGCCATCCAAGTGGTTGGGTGCAACAACTTATTTTCACTGAATGGATACGTCACTTTATCGGTTATGTAAAACCAAGCAAAAACCAAGAAAAGAAGATCCTCTGCTTCTCGTCTTAGATGGTTACGCCACTCACACTAAGGACCTAGAAGCTATTGAGTAAGCTCGTGTTCATGGTGTCATAATGCTCTGCTTGCCACCTCACTGCACGCATCGCTTACAGGCACTCGATGTTAGTTTTATGGGGTCTTTGGGCTCATTTTACTCGCAAGAAGTCCAATTATGGCTTCGTAATCATCCGAGGTATGTTGTCACCCAATTTCAAATGACATCTTTGTTTGGAACTGCTTATAATCGTGCCGCTACTATTCAAAATGCAGTGTCTGCTCTTACCAAAACTGGAATTTGCACTCTAAATCCCAATATTTTTACAGTTGTAGATTTTGCACCATCGCAGACTACAAAAATATCATTTGTACTAACCACAAATGAATTATCTCAGGATACATTGCCTCTAGAAAGAACTCCGTCCCCTCAAGCAGGAACATTTAAAGAACGACAAACGTTTTCAAATTCTATAAGTCTTGCATCACCGAAAGATATAATGCCGATTCCTCATTTTAAAAAGAATATGCGACCATCAGCTCGTCGAGGAAAAATCGCAATTTTGATTGAATCATCATATAAAAATGAACTAGCTAATAAGGCTACGTTATCAGTAACTAAAATAAAAAGAGGTAAAGGTATCGGTAAAAGGATGAATAAAGAAAACTATCATGAGGATTCGGAGTGTTTGGTTTGTGGCGAAAAGTCAAACTAACAATAAGTCCACAGATGAATGGTACCAATGCACTGCTTGTCTTACAAAAGGCCCCCAAATGTTGCATTAGTTGTTCTGAGCAAGAATGATTATTTGTTGTTTGCAAAAACTGCGAATAATTCGAATATTTAGTTTTATTGTTAGTATCTGTATTCACCCATTGAATATAAAATGCCTATCCGGTTTGACCCATAGTTATAGGGTGCATTCGGATTTATAGTTTTTTATTAAAATTGTTCTATTTTGTAGTTATTAAGATTGATCTCAAACACTTTCATACCAAATTTATGCTAAAGGTGTACTTTAAACATTTTTGATATTGATTATCTCAATAAATTACATAGTGATTTATTTATTGTGTCTTTATCTTACCTATCCGGTGCCCCCCCCCCCACATTTCCCTACCTCCTTATGTTTGAGCTCTCCCGTCCTTTTTCCGAAACTTTAACACTTCCCACTGAAAATCTCTCAAAATCCATCATCCATATCAATACTTAAAATGCGATTTGTCTACGCAAACATCAATAGCTACATCAGCCAACGTTCGCTGATTGAAAACTTTGCGGAAATGAGTAACATAGATGGTCACCTGTTTGTTGAGACTAAGACGAGACAAAACACCACTACTACACGTAAAAACTGGAATACAATACAAAAACTTGAACATTTACTGACAAATAGAACCAGGGCCGGTGCATTACCACACATCAACTGCAAATTCCATCCCGGCAAATCCAATCCTCCTTCCTTAAATAACGTACTCAACCTCATTCACCATTCCCTTTCATAATAACAAATAACATATTTTCTAGTCTATACCCATCACCACTCCGTTGTTGAGCAGAATGTCTTGTCATGGCATAATTGTATGAATATTCGCTAATAATTGGGAACTTCAACTGCAACAAATCAAAGATCCGCATATTCAATTCTTTCCTTGATAACTCAAATTTTAACCCCAGGCAAACGAATCCTATTTCCCTCATGCCTTTAAATAACGACTCGACTCCTGACCTAATCCTCCATACCATTAACCTTACCAACAATATCGTAGATATTATCCTGACCTGGAATCCGACCATCTAGCTATATCCTTTTCAATATTTCTTAAATATGCTCCACCACCTCAAATCCCTGTCTCTGTACCCAACATAAAGAAAACCCTCATTCCCAATGTTAACTTGATTCTATAAACTCCGATAACCTGAACTTGACATCATTACCAAATTTAAAAAAACTTTAACGGACTGAATAATAAAACACACGTCTCCATGGTCATCCAAATTTTACAGCCAACAACTTCCCCCTTCATCCTAAAACTCATCACTTAAAAGACAATTATACAGAGGCTACAGACCGACAGAAAATCCCGACATCAAAACCGAAATAAACAAACTAACAAAGACTCATTGGACAGTTGGAATCAACTCATTAGAAAATAGAAGGAAATAGAAAAAGACCAGGGAAAAACCTACTAGACCAAGATTCAAAAATTTATCGCAATATAAACCGACCTCACAAATTTTTACCATGACGTTTTGACATGAATTTTTACCATGGTAGAGGACAGAAAGAAATTCTTCCATGGAGATTTCATCAATGTTTTCGGAGGGGGTTGTTTTGAAGAAGTCGGTAAACCAGTTATTTATTCTGTCAAAGTTATGTTTGTCAAAGTCAACAAAGGAGGGTCAGAAGGTGAAATGATTTTTTGTGTTCTACGAAAAGTAGAGCCTTGTCTGAGTCACTGGAGTAGGATAGATTATAAAATGACAATAGAACACAAAAAATCATTTCACCTTCTAACTCTCCTTTGTTGACTTTGACAAACATAACTTTGACAGAATAAATAACTGGTTTACCGACTTCTTCAAAACAACCCCCTCCGAAAACATTGATGAAATTTCCATGGAAGAATTTCCTTCTGTCCTTTACCATGGTAAAAATTCCTCCCCCGGGCCCGATTTAGTCATCAAATACCTCATCGCATTCCTCTCCGAAGACATCTACTACTTTATAAGAAATTTTTTTGACTTCTGCCTCTTGAAATGCTCCTTTACTAGCTGCTGGAAAAATGTCCACAATGGAAAATAAATCCATCCCCAGTAGTTGCCGACCGAACTCTCTGCTCCCTACCCTTGGCAAAAGCCTCGAACATATCCTTAAAATCCGATTATGAAATTCCGTTGCAGACCACATCCCCAAATATCAATTCGGTTTCAAGCCCTTCCAGTTCACTATCCATCCTCTGTTCAGACTAACTAACAATATCCAATCGTAATACCTACAAAATAAGAAAGCCGCAGCCCTCTTCTTGGATATTAACAATGCATTTGACAGCGTCTGGCATGCCGACCTTTTGTTCAAAATGTCGATAATCAATGTCCCACCCTACCTTATCCACATAATTAAAAGTCTCCTTTTAACAGATCCTCAAAGTTGAAAATCAACCGCATCTAATCTCCCGCACTTTCCCCTCTCCTATACAATATGCACTGTCATGACATTTAAAACAACAACCAACTAGAAAAATCCCACATTGACTTTTCATCCTACATATTACAATACGCTCACGGCACTGCACTGATTTCTCTCAGAAACTCCTTCAAATCTACCATAGACCTATTCCAAAATCTTACCAACAACACCCTCACATGGTTCAACCTGTGGAGATTATCTCCAAACAATTCCAAATGCCAACTCCTCATCCCAAACCCGAAAAATTTATTCAAACTCACCTCGCATCCACACAGGCTCTACCGATGTACTGTCCTCCAGTAGCGATAAATATCTTGGACTACCTATTGACTCTAAACACAAATTCATTATCGACGCCAAATTGCGTAAGTCTCAGATAATTAAACGCTGCAAATACTTTAGAGCCTTAATGTACAGCAACCAGGGCATTTCCACAAAGACCGCGTGGAAAATCTATAAATCTATCTGTTGTCCCATTCTTGATTATGGATATGTAATACCCTTTACCAATAATTCATGTAGACCAGTTGTTCTCAAACTGGGTGTTCTGAGAGCGTATGCCTGGGGCGTCGCAGCAATAATCAAGAAATCTAAAAAAATGTTAAAAGAAAATTACATGAGGAGGTAAATGAATTTGAGTTTCTACTTTTATTGCTGAATTATGGACAATTGGCTAAAATATGGGTCTTTAAAACGGAAAAGTGAACTTACTGAAGCTTCTGAAGCGACTGATTCAATGACAAACAGCATCGTCGGAGGAGACAAAATATCCCAGCAGACACTTCGAGTCTAAATCATTCAAGTTCGTCTGCCTCAGTTCGCGAAAACGCAACTCACGACCAAAAGATAATCCGAGCACAATAAGTAAATATGAGCTACTTCACATTATTTGGCCTTGTTTCCGTTGGAAACGAATAAGCGCCGTTAGGGCGGCAATGTGTTATCTGTCATAAAATTGTTTTTAAATAGCTGCTTGGTTTCATGCAAATTAAAAAGGCATATGGAATGCAATCAATTTGATTTAGTACATATAGGTGAAGAAATCTTCAAACGCTGTATTTTATCTCTTCAGGCAGGGTAATCCATGGTGGAGTGAATTTTAAAAATTGAAAATGAAAACGCAGCTGAAACTTAATTTATTGTCAGTTCACACATAGCAAAATCTGGAAAGCCCAATACTATTGCCAAGACACTGATTAAATCTTGCGCGAAGGACGTAGAAAGTTGCATTTTAGGTCCAGACATGGCTAAGAAGATTGATACTGTGCAGCTGTCAAATAGCGTATAAGCAAGCGAATTTACACAATTTGGTCTGTGATGAAGAGTCTGTGGAGAACGAGCTTATAAGAAGAGGTTGAAAATTGGTATTTCTTTTAGTTTACAGCTTGATGGAAATACCGACGTTGCGGGACTTGCTGTTTTTCTTGTATTTGTAAGGTATCCATTCGAAATGGAAATAGAACAAGAACATTTGATGAGTGAATTGCTTGAAACTTACTTGAAACTTTTAAAGTTATCGACAAATATATACAGAAAAATGATTTGAAATGGAACAAGTGTGTTGATATTTGAAGCGATCGGCTGCAATAGTTGGAAAAGTAAAGGGAGCAGTTTCTAGAATGAAGCAAGTTGCAGACATTACCACCAGCAGCCACTGCGTCATCCATCGACATTCTCTGGCAACTAGAAGGATGCCGCAAGATTTAAAAGTTGCATTGGATGGTGCTGTGAAGAGAATTAACCATATTAAGAGCCGGATATGGATCACTGTCACCTCTTTTTTAGCCAGACTATATGAACTAAAAGATGCACTAGTACTAATATTTGTACTAACATTCACAGAAGAGCCTTTTATCCAATATTTCACTGATGCCGATTGGCAGATTAAATTAGGATACCTTTTCGACATCTTTGAAAAACTAAATGAAACCTCCACTTCTCTCAATGATACATTCTCAACATACGCTTACATTAAAAACAGGTACAAGAGCAAACTCACTGTATCAAGTGATTTGAGGGTGAAATTAACCAAACTTTAGATAAACTTATAGAATCTTTCAAACAATTTCATTCATTCCATTAATGACAATTCAGCATTAAATTTGTATTGTTTTTATTTTATTGTCCTAAGTTTTCAAACCTTTTTTAGGGTAGCTGTGCCGCGAAATTTTTGTAGCCCGACAAGGGTGCTGCGAGATTTTTTCGGCTCGATAAGGGTGCCGCGTCAAAAAAAGGTTGAGAAATACTGATGTAGACGAACCCTTGTGGTTGCAGAGCGAATCGCATTACGTCTAACCACCAAACTCAGCCATCCAAACAACCCTCTCCACAAACCTTCCAACGAACTTCTCTATAGACAAACCCGAGTTCCTCCACTTGCTGAGAGACATGACAAACTTAGGAAAAAGCTTAGAAAAAAACATATGTCGTTCAAAATCATTGACGAACTTTGCTTAAAACAACTTCTAAACATTCTAACAGACAATACCACTCTAAAACCCTTCTTGAATCATTAAACGACGACTGACTCACTCATTCTCATCCAACTTTTAGATTATTTTTGTTTTCTGAATTTATGTTCAATTATGACCGGCATATATTTAGCATAAATTGAGAAAAAAAAAAAATCGAAAAGTTGGATGAGAATGATTGAGTCAGTCGATGGCCAATTGTTGTATTTGTATGTATGTCCTTATTATTGATTCATGGAAAATCTTAAAACAATTATTTTTTAATTAAATACAACACTATTCCACATATTTCAAACATGATAGCATGTGCAAGTGGTTCTTCACTAAAACCCATCCTCTTTGGATCCACTTTGTACCGTTCTTCACATTCTTCAAGTGGTCCCTCTTCTCCTACAGCCTTATTTCGTCTTCTGCTTTTTTTTGTCATAATGCGCCGTATATATGCATGTATAGAATCCCATTCCTTCTGACTGGAGAGCATAATATTCACAATATTTTCTAGCGTTATGTAACCCACCATAAGTTCTATATGGAGTCGTTCATGTTCCCATCGATTGCACTTAAAAATTGTGTGCTCGGCATCGTTATCTTTCGAGCAGTACATGCATCTTCCAGAGTCACGACGGCCTATTCGCTTCAGGTACGTCATGAAGGAACCGTGCCCTGTTAGGCATTGGGTCAAACATTAGTCCGTCTGTCCCTTATTTTTGAACCACGGTTTAATGCTGCTTATGAGTCTTCTAGTTCATGCGCCTTTGGTTGCTAAGTTCCATTGGGTCTGCCATTTTTCAAGGGTCCTTTCTTTTTCTGTCGATGTGTCAGTTCGTGTAGTGAAAATGTTTTTTCTTTCCTCTACTACTAGATGTATGGGTATTACCTTTGCCACAACCATCAGTGCCTCATTCGATAGGCACTAGCTATTCTAAGGGCCATGCTTCTTTGCACAGACGCGAGTTTCTTTCTTTGCGCAGCTACGTTTAGTGCATCACACCAAATTGTTGCGCCATAAGTTATTATTGATTGCATGGCCATGTACAGAGTGCGCCTCTTGTTTGCTCGTGGACCTTTAACGTTGGGCATTAGGGCACTTAAAGTTCTTTTAGCTTTGTTAGCTTTCTGGGCTATTTTATCAATATGGGCTTTAAAGGATAATTTTTTCTCGATCTTAACCCTTAGATAGTTGATGGCTAGGCTAGGGAAGATTCGCGATTCTCCTACTTGAAAGAAGACACTTTTAGCATGTGTATGTGTGGCTAATAACACAGCCTCCGTTTTCACACAATGTACACAAAAGAGTTACAAACTTGTTATCCTTCCAAAGCAATGAGGTACATCTATGTCATCAATTGTAGTCTTATATTCAATTGATAATCCGCGTTTGTCTTTTTTCAGTTCTTTTTCTGCTGGTAATTTGCACATGGTATTCGGTAGGGTTTCTAGGGAAGAAATTGTAAAAAAGTAGGGAATACCCGCACTTTTTGAAAATCGCGGTTTTCGGTTTTTGAAAATTAAAAACCGCGGTTTTGGTTTCGGGTTCGGTTTTTAAGAACTTTTGGTAGTGGTGTCTGATATTTAAACGGGACCTCTTAGTTTTGTTCAAAAGTTGTCGCTTAAATAAAATGATCTCTCGGAGTAGGTGGATGTAGCTTTAATTGTAGAGAGTGCTTGAAACAAAATATTTAATCATTTTCTTCTCTCAGAAGTGCTTTTATATTTAACTCCTGTATCATAGAATACTTCTTGAATAGCTCTTAGTACTTTGTCTTGCAAGGAATAGTTTGGATTGGTCACTTCTTCTAAATCTTCTGAATTTGTCGAAAATTCATCTTCGACTTCAACCTTATTGTTGTCTGTATAAAGTCGATCAAAAAGATTTTCGGCAAGTTTTAGAACAGACTTTGCTGGAACTTTCGAAGGATCTAGTAAGCATCTGGCCAATTCTGTTAATTCCACATTTTCACGGGTCTTCAAACGTTCCATGATATTTTTTATTGAAGTTTTGCTTATATCAGAACCAATCTGTTTTCTACTTGAGTTGATTTCTTGTAAAAAGTGTCGCAAACAGATGAATGAGATTAATTGTATGGTTAATGCAAATTAATCTCATGTACAATTTTTGAAGTGAAAACTTCTTTAGCCGCGCTGAACGAATTTTTGGTAGAGGGTAAACTCATAGATTTGCGTCACTGTCATCAATAATTTCTATTACGCAAAGATGTGTTCAAAAGAACACAGCTATACGCATATATTTAAAGTTGGCTCTGAACGTCAAACTTAATAGTCAAAATTTTGGCAGTGTTGACAGAACGTTGCGTTTCTAAGAAAATATCAACCCGTAGAATCAGTGTGCAGTACAAGAGTAAGTACTTTTACCGGATGTACTAGTAGATGTACTAGTGCCGGATTATTGGAATGTTTTTGGCAGTGTTGACAGAACACAGCACCTCTAAGGAAATATCAACCCCTATAATCAGTGTGCAGTACAAGAGTAAGTACTTTTGATGGATGTACTAGTAGATATACTAGTGCAGGACTATTGGAATGTTCAGATTACTGGATTGTATCGAAGAATTCATTGTAAATCACGAATCAGACCCATCAAAGTTTTAGGCAACCAAATGTACTCGTGTGCTCTCCAAAGGAAGGAATCTCCAAAATAAAATTAATGGTCAGCGATATAGAGATAAGAATAAGAAAAAAACTCTTGCAATAGTTAATTCAGAAATTTGTAAACATCGAACAATCACAGCTGAGAAGGAAGAAAAAATTAAATGTCGTTACCGAATATTCCAAATAAAACTTAATCTACATACAGATAAATCTTCAAAAGCAGTTATAAGGCATGTTCTAAAAGTCAAAATTTCCATAACTCACAAATTGCAGACCCATCAACAAGAAATGTGCCATATATCCTACCAATTCATTTTGCTGACCTATCAACACAGAATCAACCAAACATTCCGGATTCAAATTCATATTATGATGCTGAAATTAACAGTCATTCTCCTTCAGAAGTGAGTTATGTTCCAGAATTACATAAAACAATACTAACAAACTTTGACCAAATTTGATTAATTAACATACTGATAAATCCTCAAAACCAGTTTTAAGCTGTTTTTTTTCAAAAGTTTTCACTTCAGTCGGCAGTGCCTGACTGCCTATATTTTTTATTTAAATACAACACTATTCCACATATTTCAACATGATACCATGCGCAAGTGGTTCTTCTCCCGCAAATGTACACAAAAGAGTTACAAACTTGTTATCCTTCTAAAGCAATGAGGTACATCTATGTCATCCATTGTAGTCTTACATTCAATTGAAATTTCGCGTTTGTCTTTTTTCAGTTCTTTTTCTGCTGGTAATTTGCACATGGTATTCGGTAGAGTTTCTGAATATCCGCACTTTTTAAAAACCGCGGTTTTCGGTTTTTGAAAATTAAAAACCGCGGTTTCGGTTTCGGGTTCGGTTTTTAAGAACTTTTGATAGTAATGTCTGATATTTAAATGAGATCTCTTAGTTTTGTTCAAAAGTTGTTGCTTAGAGAAAATGATTTTTCGGACTAGGTGGATGTAGCTTTAACTGTAGAGAGTGCTTGAAACAAAATATTTAATCATTTTCTTCTCTCAGAAGTTCTTTTATATTTAGAAAACTCCTGTATCATAAAATACTTCTTGAATAGCTATAAGTACTTCGTCTTGCAAAGAATAGTTTGGATTGGTCACTTCTTCTAATTCTTCTGAATTTGCCCAAAAAATTACCTTTGACTGCAACCTTATTGTTGTCAAATATTAAAACAGACTTTGTTCGAACTTTCGAAGGATCTAGTAAGCATCTAGCGAATTCTGTTAATTCCATATTTTCACGGGTCTTCAAACGTTCTATGACATTTTTTATTGAAGCTTTGCTTATATCACAACCAATCTGTTTTCTACTTGAGATGATTTCTTGTAAAAAGTGTCGCAAACAACGAGATGAATTGTAGGGTTAATGCAAATTTGTTGTTCAGCAAGACAATCTGTACCATTTTTTTAATTTCCCGACAATCGTTTAAATTATGAATAAACCGGGAAATGTTTTTTCCCACTATATAATTTCTGAAACTGATACTAAATGAATCTAAATGTTTTTCAACACCTATTACGATATTATTTGCAGAACTCTCTCACTTTCTTTCTCAATCCGAATATTGGTTGGCAGCAATTCTTCTGCTCCTCCACTCCTCTCTGTTCTCTGATAGTCTTTTCAATTTTTCATATGATTTTACTCCTATATCTCCTTGAATTTGTTTCATGTATTGTAATCTGGGTCTTCCTCTGCCTCTTTTACCTTGTACCATTCCTTTCATAACATTGAATATAAAATCATTGTACTTATACAGATGTCCTATTAACTGGTCTCTTATCCTCATTATTGTTTTCAATAGGGCTCTTTTTCACCTACTTTCACCCTTCAACTCCTCTAAGAACTTCTTCATTTGTCAGCCTTGCCGTTCAAGAGATTTTGTGCATTCTCCTCCAGCACCACATTTCAAATGCTTCTAGTCTTCTCTTATCGCATGTACCAAGTGTCCAAGTTTCTGAGCCGTACAATGCCACACTCCAGACATAGCATTTTATAAATGTTTTTTTGGACTTTGCATTTAAGTTCCTTGATGTAAGAAGCACCCGTTTGTTGTTGAAGGCTATTTTTGCTTGCGTAATTCTGCTTTTTATGGCTGCTGAACTTTTTCCATCTGATGTGATATTGCTTCCTAGATAGGTGAACGTATTAACTTTTTTATTTGCAGAACAAGTTTCTTTAATTCGCAGAAAGCCTAGATTGCAGTAAAAATTGTTTTTTCCATGAATATTAATGTTTAAGTATCTTCCGCGTCTCAAACTAGTCCGCTCATCTAGCGTAATACTAATTTTTTGTCCATTTGCTTTTTATTCTTGAAACTTTAAAATCATTTTCTTCTTTCTTTCGTCGTATTCCTTTGGATTAAGGTCATAACACCTGAAGAACATTTTCGCAAGATTTGGTTGGGAAACCGGCATTGCTTTCCAAATAAATGCAGATTTTGAATTTGCTGGAACAGATATACCATCGATGGTTGCCATTTTTGCAACAACACTTGTAACAACAATAACAATAAAACAATAATAGCAATATAACAATATTTGAAAGAGCACTAATTCAATGTTTATTTTTTATTTATTTTTAGATAAAACCGAAAACCGCGGTTTTTTATGACGGTTATGCGGTTTTGGTTTCTGCACAGAAAACCGTGGTTTTGCGGTTCGGATATATCCGAACCAGAAACACTAGTATTGGGTTACATCTGACTTTACCGAGACATTGAATGCCGTTTTTCGCAAGATAAACCATAAACTCTAAAGAGGTATTATAATTGTCAAAGTACAATTTGTAAGTGCACATGTGCGGTTTAATTCTTGTCATACGGACTACATACAATATTGGCAGATGCACCCATATCGGCTTCATTGTTTAATCTGGGCAACATATTTTCTTGACCACAATATATTTCAAAACGGTAGGTAAATCCAGAAACTCCAGCAAGCACAAAAAGTTTGAATCCCCATTTGTGCAGCTTCAGGGGCATATATTGTTTCTTGAAATGGCGGACTAGTTGGCGGCAAAGTCGAACACATTTGCTCATGAACAGAAAGAGCTGATTCAAGTGGAATATTAGAAAAAAAATCATTGAGATGATCAACAAGAAGTCTGATCGGATTTTATTTAGACGATCGTATTCAGGATCATCCCTTGATAGATGTTTAAAGTTTGAAATGTATAAATCGTCGAATTTTCTCAAATCTATTTAGAGGCATAACATATCTAATAAGATCATACCCAAATTTTTTGCTTTAATATGATAACTAGACATCGGATTATAGCATCATCTGCATGTTTGCATATGCAAATGCATAAAACGCCATTTTTATAGCATTATTGTATATTTTAGTACTTTTTCATTTATAGTGCTTATTTCAGTAGTTAAATGGGTTTTGTATTAGGCGTGAACGGTGGCCGGTCGCAGCCAGTGACCTGCCCTGCGAGCACTTCTCACTCGGCAACCCGACTACTGGCTTGCACTAGTCAATAAATTGATTTCCTTTACAAAGAAAGTGTTTTTAAAAGCACCATCGCGCGTACAAAAATATAAAGAGCGAATACCAAACCTAGCACTACCTCCAGAAACAATATTAACGCGGTGAGGGACATGGTTGAAAGCTGTATTGTTTTATGAATTTTTAGGACATAAAGGAAGTAGTTAATTTGACAGCTAAGAAGCCATTGCAATAGACCTTTTAAAAGCGCATGCGCATCCGCCAAGTTTGAGAGGCGGAAATATGAAAGTTTCGGGCACATATTTAGTTATAGGTCAAATAGTTATAGGTTAGGAAATTGACACATGCGCACAACAAAATTTCAACTATGAAAAGGTCTATTAATTCAAGCCAACTGGCATTTAAGGCTCCTTTAATAAAACAAAATATTGCTCTAATTGTAGACTCTAGAACGTAGACGCAATTGAGACTCTAGAAACTTAAAAACTCTTGAACTTCCGAGTTCACTATAAGAAAAGGTTCTTGGCAAATTAAATGCTGTTCTCTATAAAAACCCAGGTCTTGAAGGAATAAAGAGAGTAAATGCATTTATAAAAGGCACCAGCCAAGCTCTACCTGAAGAGGTTTTTTCAGAAGTTGTGTCAAATTTCAAGTTCTGTCCAGTAACGTCAGTTGGCGATGTCACTTTCAGCCT
This sequence comes from Phosphuga atrata, assembly GCA_944588485.1. NCBI lineage: Eukaryota > Metazoa > Arthropoda > Insecta > Coleoptera > Silphidae > Phosphuga > Phosphuga atrata. Next base: position 7,755,618 of record OX155901.1, read on the forward strand.
ACGAATTAATATTAAGTGACAAATGTCACAAGTTTGCTCTAGAAAATCTAGTATATTAAAGGTTGAGTTCAGTAAGCGCGATTTTTCAGCACGCGTCCATGTTTAGAAAACGACGAGCGTAGCGAGGAGTACTATAGGAGGGAATATACTATTTTCTATTTTGCGTTTGTAATGGACTCATATCGGCACTGATATGCGTGCGGTTATGGCTCGCCGAGTGCTGTTATTACCATTAATCAATAAAATTTGTGTATTCGCGATTTCCACACATCACATAACCTCAAAACTATCTCGCCGAAAATTTGACACTGACAGCTCTGAATTTCAGTGCCAACCTTGAAAAAATTAACTCATAATAGCACTTGGTGAGCCATGACCGCACGCATATGAGTGCTGTTATGAGTCCATTACAGACGCAAAATAGAAAAAAATATGTAATTGTATATTGTCACAAGAACTACAGGAACTACTGTATATTGTAAAAAATAAGTAAATTCCAATTATAAACAGTATTTTGATTGTGCATATTTTATGCATATTTCGCCCATTTTTGTGCATATATCGCCCATTTTTAGTGCATATTTGCATGCATATTTTGGCATGTTGATAGTGCACATAATCTGATAATCTAATGATAACATTTTGCATAGAGACTAAAGATATCTAATGGCATATGACTAGGTACTGCCTAATATCGCAGGAAGTTAAATTTGTTGGATAATTTATATTCATCTAAAATGCATACAATATGCTTTCATCCGTAATTTGTTGCAACATCTTATCATTGCAAAAGTATTGAAAAAAGGTATTTCCAACGCCATCATAACAGGTGGAGGATTATTGCTTGCATGGAACTTCAGATGTTCCATGAAAAAAATCATTCAGATGGTCAACAAGAAGTCTGATCGGATTTTATATAGACGATCGTGTTCAGGATCATCCCTTGATAGATGTTTAGAGTTTGAAATGTATAAATCGTCGAATTTTCTCAAATCTATTTAGAGGCATAACATATCTAATAAGATCATACCCAATTTTTTTGCTTTAATATGATAACTAGACATCGGATTAAAGCATCATCTGCATGTTTGCATATGCAAATGCATAAAACGCCATTTTTATAGCATTATTGTATATTTTAGTACTTTTTCATTTATAGTGCTTATTTCAGTAGTTTAAATGGGTTTTGTATTAGGCGTGAACGGTGGCCGGTCGCAGCCAGTGACCTGCCATGCGAGCACTTCTCACTCGGCAACCCGACTACTGGCTTGCACTAGTCAATAAATTGATTTCCTTTACAAAGAAAGTGTTTTTAAAAGCACCATCGCGCGTACAAAAATATAAAGAGCGACTACCAAACCTAGCACTACCTCCAGAAACAATATTAACGCGGTGAGGGACATGGCTGAAAGCTGTATTGTTTTATGAATTTTTAGGGCATAAAGCAAGTAGTTAATTTGACAGCTAAGAAGCCATTGCAATAGACCTTTTAAAAGCGCATGCGCATCCGTCAAGTTTGAGAGGCGGGAATATGAAAGTTTCGGGCACATATTTAGTTATAGGTCAAAAAGTTATAGGTTAGGAAATTGACACATGCGCACAAGAAAATTTCAACTATGAAAAGGTCTATTAATTCAAGCCAACTGGCATTTAAGGCTCCTTTAATCAAACAAAATATTGCTCTAATTGTAGACTCTAGAACGTAGACGCAATTGAGACTCTAAAAACTTAAAAACTCTTGAACTTCCGAGTTCACTATAAGAAAAGGTCCTTGGCAAATTAAATGCTGTTCTCCATAAAAACCCAGGTCTTGAAGGAATAAAGAGAGTAAATGCATTTATAAAAGGCACCAGCCAAACTCTACCTGAAGAGGTTTTTTCAGAAGTTGTGTCAAATTTCAAGTTCTGTCCAGTAACTTCAGTTGGCGAGGTCAGTTTCAGCCTACGAATTAATATTAAGTGACAAATGTCACAAGTTTGCTATTGAAAATCTAGAAAAATCTAGTATATTAAAGGTTGAGTTCAGTAAGCGCGATTTTTCAGCACGCGTCCATGTTTAGAAAACGACGAGCGTAGCGAGGAGTACTATAGTAGAGAATAAACTATTTTATATTTTGGTCTGTAATGGATTCATAACGGCACTGATATGCGTGCGGTTATGGCTCGCCGAGTGCTGTTATTACCATTAATTAATTAAATTTGTGTATTCGCGATTTCCACACATCACATAACCTCAAAACTATCTCGCCGAAAATTTCACACTGACAGCTCTGAATTTCAGTGCCAACCTTGAAAAAATTAACTCATAATAGCACTCGGTGAGCCATTACCGCACGCATATGAGTGCTGTTATGAGTCCATTACAGACGCAAAATAGAAAAAAATATGTAATTGTATATTGTCACAAGAACTACAGGAACTACTGTATATTGTAAAAAATAAGTAAATTCCAATTATAAATAGTATTTTGATTGTGCATATTTTATGCATATTTCGCCCATTTTTGTGCATATATCGCCCATTTTTAGTGCATATTTGCATGCATATTTTGGCATGTTGATAGTGCACATAATCTGATAATCTAATGATAACATTTTGCATAGAGATATCTAATGGCATATGACTAGGTACTGCCTAATATCGCAGGAAGTTAAATTTGTTGGATAATTTATATTCAACTAAAATGCTTACAATATGCTTTCATCCGTAATTTGTTGCAACATCTTATCATTGCAAAAGTATTGAAAAAAGGTCATTCCAACGCCATCATAACAGGTGGAAGATTATTGCTTGCATGGAACTTCAGATGTTCCATGAAAAAAAGCATTGAGATGGTCAACAAGAAGTCTGATCGGATTTTATTTGGACGATCGTGTTCAGGATCATCCCTTGATAGATGTTTAGAGTTTGAAATGAATAAATCGTCGAATTTTCTCAAATCTATTTAGAGGCATAACATATCTAATAAGATCATACCCAAATTTTTTGCTTTAATATGATAACTAGACATCGGATTATAGCATCATCTGCATGTTTGCATATGCAAATGCATAAAACGCCATTTTTATAGCATTATTGTATATTTTAGTACTTTTTCATTTATAGTGCTTATTTCAGTAGTTTAAATGGGTTTTGTATTAGGCGTAAACGGGGGCCGGTCGCAGCCAGTGACCTGCCATGCGAGCACTTCTCACTCGGCAACCCGACTACTGGCTTGCACTAGTCAATAAATTGATTTCCTTTACAAAGAAAGTGTTTTTAAAAGCACCATCGCGCGTACAAAAATATAAAGAGCGACTACCAAACCTAGCACTACCTCCAGAAACAATATTAACGCGGTGAGGGACATGGCTGAAAGATGTATTGTTTTATGAATTTTTAGGACATAACGGAAGTAGTTAATTTGACAGCTAAGAAGCCATTGCAATAGACCTTTTAAAAGCGCATGCGCATCCGCCAAGTTTGAGAGGCGGGAATATGAAAGTTTCGGGCACATATTTAGTTATAGGTCAAATAGTTATAGGTTAGGAAATTGACACATGCGCACAAGAAAATTTCAACTATGAAAAGGTCTATTAATTCAAGCCAACTGGCATTTAAGGCTCCTTTAATCAAACAAAATATTGCTCTAATTGTAGACTATAGAACGTAGACGCAATTGAGACTCTAGAAACTTAAAAACTCTTGAACTTCCGAGTTCACTATAAGAAAAGGTTCTTGGCAAATTAAATGCTGTTCTCTATAAAAACCCAGGTCTTGAAGGAATAAAGAAAGTAAATGCATTTATAAAAGGCACCAGCCAAACTCTACCTGAAGAGGTTTTTGCAGAAGTTGCGCCAAATTTCAAGTTCTGTCCAGTAACGTCAGTTGGCGAGGTCACTTTCAGCCTACGAATTAATATTAAGTGACAAATGACACAAGTTTGCTCTAGAAAATCTAGAATAGTATATTAAAGGTCGAGTTCAGAAAGCGCGATTTTTCAGCAGGTGTCCATGTTTAGAAAACGACGAGCGTAGCGAGGAGTACTACAGGAGGAAATATACTATTTTCTATTTTGCGTTTGTAACGGACTCATAACGGCACTGATATGCGTGCGGTTATGGCTCGCCTTGTGCTGTTATTACCATTAATTAATTAAATTTGTGTATTCGCGATTTCCACACATCACATAACCTCAAAACTATCTCACCGAAAATTTGACACTGACAGCTCAGAATTTCAGTGCCAACCTTGAAAAAATTAACTCATAATAGCACTCGGTGAGCCATAACCGCACGCATATGAGTGTTGTTATGAGTCCATTACAGACGCAAAATATAAAAAAATATGTAATTGTATATTGTCACAAGAACTACAGGAACTACTGTATATTGCAAAAAATAAGTAAATTCCAATTATAAATAGTATTTTGATTGTGAATATTTTATGCATATTTCGCCCATTTTTATTGCATATTTGCATGCATATTTTGGCATGTTGATAGTGCATATAATCTGATAATCTAATGATAATAGTTTGCATATAAACTAAAGATATCTAATGGCATATGACTTGGTACTGCCTGATATCGCAGGAAGTTAAATTTGTTGGATAATTTATAGTCATCTAAAAAGCATACAATATGCTTTCATCCGTAATTTGTTGCAACATCTTATAATTGCAAAAGTATTGGAAAAAGGTGCCATCATAACAGGTGGAAGATTATTGCTTGCATGGAACTTCAGTTGTTCTTCAATTAGAAGCCAAGGATACGTTCGTGTTTCCAACATACTTTTCTTTTTGTTGATTTCCCTTGTTCTGCAGCATAGTTCATGGCCGGTATCTGCTGTATCTCTGCCTCAATTTCTATATGGTTTTCATCTTCTTCTCCACCATTCGTCATATTACTATCAGCTATCGGTATCACTGCCTAAATTTTTTCACGGTCTTCACCTTCTTCAATACCATTATTCATATTGCTATCAGCTACTACCAAATTTGAATCCTAACTAAAGCCATCCTCACTAAAGTCTGATACATTTTCCACAATTTCTGCCAATTCCTGATCAGTAAGGACATATTTCCTTGAATTCATAGTGGAATGAAATTGTTCTCTGAGCGCACAATGTTGCAAATCTGCAACAACCGTCATTTTGATCATTACAACTTTTATATAGCAGTTTTGATGGTTTTTATGAATTGTATCAATAATAGCTTACCTTTTGAACGTACAAACATTTTTTAACTCAATTTTCTTTAAATATAATTAACGGCAAACAAGCACTTTCTTATCATAACCACAAACTGGCCACTTCAGTTGAAGTGATTATGATAAAGGGTATAACTTTCGAAGAAACAGAAATCAGAAGGGGTGTTTTTTTGTGTGGGAGTCGTTTGGCTGCAAAGCCTTTCTGCACTGCGATCAGCTTGATCTATTGTGCTTGACCCTACTACAATTACTCTCTTAGGAATTCAACTTCGTGAACGAAGTCTAAGATATTCCTGAGAGGCCTGCTACTCAGCTCCAAGGTGGAGTGTCTTGCGACCCCGAAGTGGGCAAGCCTTATGTGTGCTAGCGCTACACATGTGCACAACACATAAGGGGTGTTAGACAAGGGTATGTCTTGTACCCTCTCCTCTTCAATATATACTCAAAGGCAGTGTTCCGAGAGGCACTGGTGGATGTGACAGAGGGCATTAAGATCAACGGCACCCTATTAATAATATATGATTTTCAGAGAATACTTTAGTGCTCGCCGGCAGCCTCCCACATTTCCAGAATATGATGGACCTTATCCTTGAACATAGCACATAGTATGGTCTATACATGAAAGTTGCCAAGACCAAGGTGGTTGTGTTCTCCAAGACACCAAGATGGACGGTCCTTTAAATTAACATCCAGGTAGAGGAACAAGTGCCGCCCGTTAAATATCTTGGAGCCCTCGTCAACGAGAACATTGACCATAAAATCGAAATCAGATCAAGAATAGAGCAGGCCCGAAGGACATTCATCTCCATGAAGACCATCTTCGCTAGTAGAGACCTAAACCTACAGCTCCGCATACATATATTGCGTTGCTATATATTCCCATTGCTACTCTATGACTCCGAGAGCTGGACATTCAGCCAATCAATGGAGAGCCGCATTGACACCTATGAGATGTACTTATATCGCCACATACCGCGTATAGCCTGGGATAACCAAGGAGGGAGTAATGAGGAAAATAAGTAAAGGTAAAGAGCTGATGAAAACCGTCAAAGAACGAAAGCTCCAATACATCGGGCACGTTGTGAGGGGGGAGCGTTACAAGATCCCTCGACTCCTTATCGAGGGAAAGATCGAGGGTAAACGATCTTTGGGCAGACGGCGGAATTCGTGGCTAAAGGATCTGCGTCGATGGTTCAGACAGACATCTATAGAAATTTTCAGAGGTGCGGTTGCACGCAGCATTATAGCCAGTTGGGTCGCCAATCTTCGATGGGAGACGGCGTCCTAAGAAGAAGAAAACCAAAGTGCCAAACGAATTTAAACTAATTGCTAATGTAAACTTTTCTACATAAAGTGGAAACTTAGTAACGAGTATGTGCTCCCATATCACGAGAAACGGCATTACACCGTCTTGGCATGCTTCGCAAAAGTTTTCCAATGTCTTCTTGTGGTATTGCGTTCCATTCTTCAATAAGAGCCGCCGTTAGCTGCTGGATGCTCTGGTGAGGATGCGGGCGATCACGAACATGTCAGTCGAGCATATCCCAAACATGCTTAACGTAGCCCATAACATTGTTTGAATTTACAGTTCTTGTAGGAAGTCTAATGTGATTCTTGTGATTATTGTAGGAAGTCTAAAGTATGTGGTCTTGTGTTATCTTGCAGAAACAAAAAATTTGGACCTCTTCTATGTGTCACAGGGACAACATATTTTCCTAATACAATGTCAATATAGAGATTAGCGTCAATATTTCCTGGAATTTCAACAAGGTCGGTTTTACTGTCTATACCAATCCCACCCCAAACCATAACTGAACCACTAAATCTTTCGACTTCCTGGACAGTAGCAGCTGCGTAGCGTTCTCCTGGGCTTCTATAAACACGTACTCGGCCATCGTAACGAGAAATACGGAACCTTGATTAATCCTAGAAGAACACAGACTTCCAATGTCAAAGTTGCCAACGACATGTTCACGAACAAAATCAAGCTTGCTATTCTTTGGCGTCGTGTCAAAAATGGTTTAACGACCGGTCGTCTTGCCCTCAAATTTGATTCCCTCAACCTATCCCTAATTGTCTGGTCTGATACAGTGACCCATTGCATCATCCTGAGGGGAATTAAGAGGTGTTTCGCCATAGAAACTCTATTGCGAAGACTCGAAATAAGTATAAAATCGGTCTTGATTTTGAGTTGTTTTTCTTTTACGACTTTGTCTACGATTCCTGGTATATTGACTTTACCTGTATTCAAATACCTGTTTCAAAAAGGCTTTCGCCATTTTCAATGTTATAGCACGAACAACTTCCGCTTCGTTGAGATGCCTTATTTTCTCTTAAGTTAAGTCAAACTGTCAGTTGCAAACATTTTCGTTTGTTTATTGATCGGAAAAAGACCTTCCTATCTCCTTGAATCAAATTTCGGTTACAATTATTTCACTTTTAGTTCTTGTTAATTATTACGGATACTCCGGAAGTATGCGATGATGATAATTCTCTGTGGCAATTAAAATAATTAAATAGAGCGTCTTTCAGATATTCTTAATTTTATTTGCATGTAATTTCCATTTAATATCTTATTGTTTAAATTTTATGGAGACATAACAACACTTAATACCTACTCCTCTTAATAGCATTATTTAACAGATTATATAGCTCAAGCAAGATACCGTCAGATTGGTTTAAATCAACATTAGTGAACCTGCCAAAGAAACACAACGCCTCACAATGTGATGACTATCGGATCATAAGTCTTATGTCCCATGTCCTGAAACCTTTCTTAGAATCATCCACACGCGAATCTTCACGAAGTGCGAATATCAGATGGACAACACCCAGTTTGGATTCCGATCCAGACTCAAAATACGTGAAGCACTCTTTTCCCTAAATGTAATGACAAAAAGGTGTAGAGACATGAATGTGAATGTATTTGCATGTTTCAAAAACTATCGAAAGGCGTTCGACTGTGATAATCACCAGAAGATGATCGAAATTCTAAGAACAACCGGAGTCGACGAACAGGACATACGTTTCATATCAGAACTTTATTGGAATCAAACGGCGGTAGTAGAGATGGAACAATCAACATCGGAAGATATGCAAATCAGACGGGGTATTCGACAAGGTTGCGTCTTGTCTCCACCCCTGTTTAATCTGTACTCGGAAACTATATTTAGAGAAGCACTGGATGGAGTCCAGGGCGGAATCAAGATCAATGGAACCCCAATAAACAATATCAGGTACGCCGATGATACGGTTATAATAGCCAACGATGTACAAAAACTACAAAGCATCATAGATTCCGTAGTTCTCTATAGCGAGATGTTTGGATTGCATCTCAATGTCTTCAAAACCAAATTATTGGTCTTTTCTAAGACTCCAATAAATGCACACCTGCGTGTGGAGGGACAAACAATCGAACATGGGACCTCAATAAAATATCTGGGAGCTAACAATAGTCAGTGCGACCCGAAAAGGGAAATACTTTCAAGGATTGAGCAAGCGAGAAAAATCTTTATGAATATGATATCATTTTTTACAAGACAAGACCTCACTTTGGAACTCAGAACTCGAATGATCAGATGCTACGTCTTCTCTGTCCTACTCTATGGATGTAAAAGCTGGACACTTAATTCACAGACTGAAAAGAAAATAGAAGCCTTCAAAATGTATGTGTATAGACGGATGCTGCGAATTTCATGGGTACAAAGGATCACCAACGCTGAAGCACTCCAGCGCATGTACAAACAAAAGGAATTACTGAACACCATGAAGGAAAGGAAAATGCAATACCTGGGTCATGTGATGAGAGGTGATAAGTACGAAATATCACGTAAGTACAAGGCAAAACATCAGTAGGAAGACGCCAGAACTCGTGGCTGAAAGATTTGAGATGGTTCGACCGTTCGTCTGCAGAAATCTTTCGTGCTGCAGTTTCCAGAGCTAAAATTGCCATTTGGATCGCCAACCTTCGGCAGGAGAGGGTGTGATAAGAAGAAGAAAAGAAGAAAAATTGACGCGCAGTGTTTATTGTCTTGAGCAGTGTATATAACTCAAGTATTTCCAATTTACAAAGTATTATTTTAACAAATTATATATTATATTTTTGGAAACAATTCTGGGTATGTGGAAACATTTCGACATACCCGGTTACCAAGTTAATCATCTTTGTTCAATATCTTATTATTATCAATCATTGTCTATAAAATGTTGTCTGTTTATTCAATAAAGTTTTGTGCATCTAGTCGTACCTTTCGACTACTGAATATATAAATATTAAATAAGTCGAGAATCAATATACAAGTTGAAACTTTCTATTATTATAAACTCTTTTTATCTGAAATTTTTTCTTAAGAAATCGATATTTCGAGGAACGTATAAATAGAAAATATCGTTTGATATTAAACATTTTCGGCTCATTTGAAAAACACATTTTGCAAATCCATTAATGAAAATCGCGCTGTTACAGTATCATATTTTTACGACGACCCATCAAAAGCAAAATAAAACCTTCGTCCGGTACATTTAATTATTTTTGAAATACACAACACAATATCAACTCATATAAATAACTTTTACTGCGCATAAATTATTAGCGATTATAATTTATGTCTGATATTTAAAACTCAACCGTGAATTATTTTTTGAATAATTTCCATTTAATAAATGTTAATGCAGAGGGATAAAAGAAACATAAAAGTTGTGAAAGGATAATCTTAATTGCATCAGGAATAGGAGAAAGAAAGTCTTATCAGAGTTTTGCATAAATAAGGGGAATTTGCCTTTGAAAGAAAGCTACTGTACACAGTACCTTTAGTTTTATACTCTCTTCAGCATTCTGGAGGAATTCAAAGTTGATAGGAAAACCAGGGCATTAATTCAACAAATTCTCATTAATACTACATCAAAGGTTAAGTTTGGTGGAGCAATTTCTCAACTTTTTGAAATACATACGGGTGTTCGACACCCGTCCTGGAAATATGGACGATATGGTCCTGGAAAAATTAATCAGAACTTGGGAAAAAGAGATTGAGGGAATACACAATGGTAAGAGAAGAGATTATAGAGCTAATATCAAATGTTTGGCGTTTGCTGATGATCTTGCAATATTATCGAATACCAGAGAAGAAGCAAAGCATGCACTTGAAAAATTACACGAAATTTCACAAAAGGCTGGTCTCCTGATATCTTATGAAAAAACACAGTATATAGAACGATCCCCGTCCGACAATCCACCCATCAAGACACAATATGGTTCTATATCCAGAGTTTCCCAGTTTAAATACTTAGGAGAAATCATCCAACCGTCCGGCCTAAATATAATAGCAAATCAAGAACGAGTAAAAAAATTACAGAGAGCCTACCGACTTACTTGGAATCATTATAACAAAAAATCAATATCTCTTAATGCAAGATTACAACACTACAAAACAGTCGTTCTTCCTGAAGCACTTTATGCCGCAGAAACAACATTAATTCATGGTCACTCAAAAATCAAAGAAATAGAGAAACAAGAACGTAAAATTCTCCGAAATTTTTTTGGGCCGGTGACTAAAGAGGGAATATGGATTAAGAGACCATCGTCAGAAATATATAAAACCGTAGAACCTATCACTGACACGTTCAGAAAGAGACGAGCTAAATTTTTTGGTCACATATACAGAATGGACCAGAACAGAATTACGAAACAAATTTTCAAAATTACCAACAGTAAAAATAGGTCCAAATGGATACAGGAAACTGAAGAAGACCTCAAGCAGCTAAACATCACGATACACGACATGAATGATCGGGTTAAATTTAGAAACACCATAATGCACCATAAATTTGATAAAGAACTGCTCGCAAAGATACTAGGAAAAAAGTGGACGGACGAACGGAAGAAAGAACATAGTGCACGAATGAAGAGGATTTGGGAAGAACGTCGCCGCATGACTGAGTTGATATGATTTTTGTTCAAGTTTACACGATCTCTTTAAAGGGAATTTGCGATAGTAATAATACATATATATTATATATATATATATATATATATATATATATATATATATATATATATATATATATATATATATATATTTGTTTTTTTATATTACGGGGAGGTTTGAACCCCCAAGACCACCCCCCCCCTGGCTACGCCCGTGGGGCAGGCAAATGGGAACGGGGAGTAAGCCTTCCTGCTCTTAATAATATATAATTATCTTCAGTTTAAATCCATCTTTCTTGCCACCAAGATATCACCAAGTAATAGAAGTGTTAGAAGTGTGTTGATAATAGAAGTGTTGACGTGTTCGTTTATTTATTCATTTTATTATGCCGAAAAGAACATATTTAAGTGGTTCACAAAAAAGAAAAAAAATTGGTAGCTCAAAAAGAAATAACCAAGCAGAAGAAGCAAATAACCTGACTAATTCCTCGCCTTCAAGATCGAAATACTTCCGAATATCAACAGCAAAAACATCCTACATGTGACAAAAATAACCAACACACATCAGATGCTGAACCCTCTACTCCAAGCTACTGTGAGTCAACAACTACAAGCTTGAAAAATGTATCACCTGATCCTGGTACGTACTATGACGAAATTTTAACAGACGAATTAAGCGACATTTAGATTCGAAGAGAGCCAGATTTTTTCCAAAATAAAAAGTGTGACTTTTCCGAATGTTCAGATTGACTAAATATATTTTCATATGTAAATTGACGAATGGTGAGTCCTTAGAAAGAAAATGGCTCCTTTATTCACCGTCGAAGAAATCTGTGTAGTGTTATTGCTGCCGTATATTTCATACTACAGATGGACATAATTTGAGTTCTCCGAATGGAAACATATAAGTTTGATTGGAAAGATTGGAAACATATAACTTATTACTTGAGCATGTTTAACAGTTTTTTTTTTTGAACAGTTTACAGCACAGGTAATTAATGATAAATTATGTCACAAAAAGCAAAAATACGGGACGAGTTTAGTGAGTTGCTGTCCCATTATAATACAGAAGTCAATTATTGGAAGAATGTACTAAGAAGAATTGCCGCTGTAGTGAAATTTTTAGCTTCTAGAGGTCTTGCTTTTCGTGGTGATAATGAGATATTGGGGTCTGAAAATAACGGGAATTATTTGGGATGCTTAGAACTGATTAGTGAAATAGATCCTTTTCTTGCAGATCATACAGGAAACTGCGGAAATCGTGGAAAAGGAATTACATAATATTTGTCTGCAAATATTTGTAATGAGTTTATTAATATAATGGGACAGCAAGTTTTAAAATCAATTGTTAAAGGAATAAGATCATCAAAATACTACTCTATAAGCGTGGATTCTACACAAGATCTCTCCCACGTTGACCAACCGACCTTCATCGTTAGATACGTAATAGACGAAGAGCCTATTGAGAGATTTTTGCAGTTTTTCTCTATGAATAACCATAATGTAGAATACATAGCAGATACTATTTTAAACTTTTTTGAAAGCCTTGATATTAATATAAAAGATTTGTTCCATGTGCGGGACATTCGCTAAATTTAGTAGGTGTTCAGGCTGTTGAATGTGTTTCCAAAGTTGTAGGATAATTTCAGTTTATCCAAAAATTATTTCTCGGCTTCGACGATGAAAAATTATGACAGAGCATTTTGATGCAAAGAAAGTCGTGAAGCCTCTCCCGAATACTAGATGGTCTGCACGTGCGAATCCTATTAATGCCTTACAAAATGGTTATTTAAATATTTCTGAAGCTTTGTCCTCAATTACAAGTGACCACAATTAACCAGGAGAAACAAGAAACGAAGCCCAAAGCCTAGCAAAAAAATGGAAAAATTGAATACTATCCTTTTAACGGAGATGTGGAATGATCTTTTGGGAATTATGAATAAAACAAGCTTCTTAAGTTTACAGAATAGCACTATTACCATGGACGTAGCAACGAAACTTTACGCATCTCTCGATGCGTATCGATTATGTCAATAACGCACGCAATAAATTCAATCAGTACGAATCGGTTGCGAAACAAGAAAATCCAAAATGCTGACTATAAAGATAAGTCTGAAATAAAAAGAATTCGCAGTGCACGCAGTGACGCGAATGATCATCAGAATCTGTACAGTTGCATGGCAAAAAAATCATGTAGATACGTTTATTTATGTAGATACGTTGTAGATACGTATATACAAAAAATTGCAATGAATTTGAAGAATTCTATCACGAAAACATGAATGCATATGAGCTCAAATCAGAATGTTTCCATTTAAGGGAATATTTAAAGAACTTACCAAAGGAATCAGCAGATTTGAGTATCTCAACCTTACATAAATTAATAAAGTTTGATAAATTAGAAGAAACATTTCCAAATGTTGAAGTTACTACAAGAATGTTCCTTTGCTTAATGGTTACCAATTGTAGTGAAGAGCGATCATTTTCAAACTAAAGAAAATGAAAATGAATTACGAACAACTATGATACAAGAACGATTAACTAATTTGTCAATTAACTCAAAACAATGCTATGCAGCAGCGACCTGACATTACAACTAAAGACCCGAATGGTCAGGTGTTAAGTTTTCTCTGTTCTGTTGTACGGCGCAGAAGCATGGACGCTAACGAAAGCAACAGAAAGGAAGATAAAGGCGTTCGAGCTCTGGGTATATAGAAAACTGCTCCGCATATCCTGGCGGGATCACATTACGAGTGAGGTGGTAATGCAAAGAATAGGCACGCAGGGGCAAGTTCTGAGCACAATCAAGAAGATTAAAACTGGCTATCTTGGCCATATAATGAGAAATACCGCATACTACAGCTGGTACTACAAGGAAGAGTAGATGGACATAGAGGGCCAGGTAGAAGAAGAAACTCGTGGCTAGGAAACCGTGACAGTGGTTCTCGCTCACTTCCACACAACTTTTCAGACAGGCTGTAGATAGAGCGGAAATTACTATGTTGATCGCCAACATCCCGAAGGGATAAGGCACGCAAAGAAGAAGAAGAAAACATTCTACTGGAAAATTCAGTTTGCAACACTGAATCCATTGACTTATAATGCTGTTGCTCTGACATTTTTCGGGGTTTAAAGGAGTTTCTGAATTATTGTCTATAAACATGCTTTGACTTCACCGGATCTTGTGCCGTTAGGTAATACGGGTGAAGTTTGTCGAAAGTCGCCTGCCAAAAGAATTGTAATACCGCTTATCAGGCTCTTATTTCCCTGTATGTCCTTTAATGTTGTATTGAGCGCTTCAATACCCCGTTTGTGAGCCATTGTGCATTTATTCCGTACAATTAATTTGGTCTTTCTTTGAACATGTGCCGTGTTACTCCGTTCAGATATATTACAGATAGGTGTCTCAACATTTTATTTTCTACCTTTATCCCCCTGCCTAAGAAGACCAATGCAAGAAAATGTGAAGATCATAGACTTATTAGCCTGATGAGCCACACTTTAAAAATATTCCTCAAAATCATACACCAGAGAATTTACAAGAAATGTGAAAGAGACATAGGCGACTCGCAGTTTGGGTTTAGACAGGGTTTAGGTACACGAGAAGCGATAGTTGCAACACAAGTGCTTGTCCAAAACTGCTATGATCAGAGAAAGGATGTGTGTCTATGTTTCATAGACTATGAAAAGGCATTTGATCGCGTACAACACCACAAATTAATGCAGCTCCTCAATAGGCTTGATATAGACCAAAAGGACATTAGATGCATTGAAAACCTATATTGGAACCAAACAGCGCAAATCAAATTAGGCAATAATATGTCCAAAGCCATACAGATTAGAAGGGGGGTGCGACAGGGATGTGTGCTGTCTCCACTCCTATTCAACTTATATTCGGAAACAATATTCCAAGAGGCTTTGGAAGACGTGGAAATGGGAGTCAAAGTTAATGGAGTGTGGATTAACAATATCCGCTATGCTGACGATACGGTCTTAATCGCGGATAACATACACGACCTACAACAACTGCTCAACAAGGTAGGAGAACAGAGCAAATCAATGGGCTTAAATATCAACATCAAAAAAACAAAGTTTATGATTATCTCTAGAAACCTAAATATGTTTGAAAACTCCACCATAACATTTAACGCAGGGCCCATTGAAAGAGTAGAAAAATTTAAATACTTGGGCATCTGGCTTTTCGAAGACTGGACATCAGACAAGGAAATAAAATGTCGCATTGAACAAGCTCGACAGGCATTCCTGAGGTTTCGAAGAGTGCTGACCTGTTCCGATTTTGACCTCAACCTAAGACTCAGATTCATTAAATGCTACGTATGGTCGGTGCTTCTTTACGGTATGGAAGGTTGGACATTAAAGACGGCTGCAATTAACAAATTAGAGGCTTTCGAGATGTGGCTGTATCGCAGAATCCTGAAGATGCCTTGGACGGCTAGATTAACAAACGAAGAAGTTCTAAGACGTGTCAACAGACAACGTGAACTGTTTGAGTTGAGTAAGAAAAGAAAAACGGCATATCTAGGGCATATAATGCGGAACACGAAATATCAATTCTTGCATCTATTGATCGAAGGCAAGATCGAAGGCCGGAGAGGGATCGGAAGGAAAAAAATGTCCTGGCTGCGAAATATCAGACAGTGGACAGGGCTACGCCATATACAGTCGTTGATACACACCGCAAGGAATAAGGAAGCAATGGAAAATGTTATCGCAAACATCCATTAATGGATACGCATTGGAAGAAGAAGTCTCAACATGCATTAGATTTAGCGACAGCTTAAGAGTAGAGTGTGCTGTTTTACATCCATCCAGCAAAGTGGCAGCAATGCCAGAAGAAGCAACAGGCAGATAATAACAAATTAAGGACAAAAGTCGTGCCCGCCCCAGGAGCATACAGGAAAAATATTTGTCCAGTGCCCTTCTGAATACTTTCTAATATTTGTTTGTAGACACGGTACTGTTCTTCTGTTAGCAAAGTTTGAGCCGATTTAACTTGAGCCAATAAATTAGTGTAGTAGCTAATTTCATTGTGGTAGTCTCTATTTTGTAAATCTGCATTAGATCTTATTGGATCTAGTGTTTTAAACAGAGTATGACTATAACGATGACTATGACTTCACTAAGATTATCCTATAGCTTTCTGAGTGACTCATAATATCGTTCACCCAAAATTATTTAAGTTACAAACATGTAATTTAGGTTTTTTTGGTCCAATTGTGTTTAAACCGTCCAGAGACCGACCTAAGCACACATAAAAAGTTTCATCGGTCGAGGACAAAATCGGTCGAGCAGAACCCGGCACGTTGTTCTAACCTAACCATTAGGTCCAATTGTGAGTCTAGACTCTAGACCAGGGGTTCCCAAAGTTTTTCTTAGGCGGGCCAATTTAATATTACCGAATTTTTTGGCGGGCCAAAAAAAAAAACGGAATAACATCAAAATAATAACCACATTTTTTTTTGTTTTAAATATATTTAACTATTTCTTATTTTTTTTAATGATTATCACTCAATTTATGCTCATAATTGAAAAAGTTTTTTCGCAAATATATGTGCTCCCAAATAATGAAAACATTTGTTGAGCATGTTTTCGTATTTTCGGATAATTCACGCATGATAATCCTCTATAAAATTCAATTAAGGAATTGTTCCGACAAGAATTCTTAGCATCAATATTTTCCTGTAATTATATCAATTTAAATTGTGTAATAACTAGACCATACATACCAAATCGATATCGCGGGCCGAATTCACGGGTTTTGCGTGCCGCATTTGGCCCGCGGGCCTCACTTTGGGAACCCCTGCTCTAGACCATCTAAGGAACTACTCAAACACTTACACAATTTTATTTTATTTTTCATTGATCAGTATTCGTGCCAAATTTCTAGTTAATAGGTAAAGATTTGTTGTTGTCTCCCATGTAAACTTTATTATCTATCTCTAACTTATTATCGCTTCTTAGTGAGTTTCTACGTCTCAAAAAGAAACAAATTTCACGTTTCCAGCTTCAGTAGAATAGATAGATATTAGGTAATAGATTAATTGTAGAAGAGAGACATGTGATTTATTTACGTGCAGAGTTGAAAAATATCTGAAAATCTGAGTCCTTTAAGAAACAATGTTAAAAAAATGGTTTGCATTGCATTTAAAGAATAATAATATGCTTAAAAAAAATGCTTTCATTCAACTACACGTTCAATAATGCACAAATAGCACAGAACTTTTAGAAAACACACAATAAAATTAAATGGTAAGATGCACAAACGTTACTGAATGAATGAAAAAATCGCATTTTTTATATAACCATATTTTTATGGCTTGTCCTTAAAGAGTAATTATTAAACAAATCTGAAATTGTCGTTGCCTAAATGTTTTCTGTGAATTGTGATAATTATATTCCACGAATTAAAGGGTTGTTCTTCTTCACCTAATTTGGTCTTTTGAATCACAGTCAGTTTCATCTAGTGCAGGAGTGGCGAAAAAACCTTTTTCCAGCCGCTTGTCATTTTTTTTTTAATTTTCACATTTTGGAATGATGTGCCAGGTAACTTTTACAATGAATGAACATTTCTGATAGTAGAAGAATAGTGAAAATCAGTTACCGTATTAACCTGAATATAACAGGTCTTATATTTTACACATTAGATGTTGCACAAATGTAGATTGAGAAAATTAAAAAAATCTTTTAGAAAAGTGGAAGGTTTCTGTTTAAGAAGTTTAGAAGTACGCGTGAGAAATAGTTCGCGTGCCAATACAATTTTCCTACGTGTCAGCTGCGACACACGTGCCATAGGTTCGCCACCTCTGGTCTAATGATATACGTAGAAAATATGAGAAAAGTTAATATTTACTGCAACTTGTCGTTCTGGCAATAAAAGGGTAGATAGTAGATATGTGTATTATGTTTCTGGTCTGGGTAAATAGTTTTTTTGAAATATAGGAGAATATATTTGTTTGTTGATGGATGGATACATTCTCTAGTGATATGTGAAAGAAACATTGAGAAAAGTTAAGATTTGCTACCCTTTTAGGTACTATTTTTGAGTAAAATGCTTATTCCCCGGAATGCGCTTTTTAAATAATCGCTTTGCATTTATTATATAGAATTTTTAAAAAATTATTTTTTGGTTGAAGTTAAATGAAGGTACCATAGTACCATAGCCTAGTAGTTGGTGGAAATTATTTAGCAAAATTTGGAGAAATAATTAACTTTGTCGTTCCGCGTTTGGAAACCAACTCGACGCAAGGGTTTACAAAGCCTTTAAATCACTAATTTAAGAAAAATAAATCAAATTTTGATCACATAGGTTAAGAGGCGTATTACTAAAGAACGGTTCTGTCAACGATGTGTTTCAACGATGAAAATTTTGAAAAAACTTTATTATTCATGAAGTTATTGCCTATCCAAATAAAAATTTTAGGCAACTTGGAAGTTATGCTGGAAGTTATTACCAGTTTCAAATCGATTACACTTTTATAGTAATTTAATCTAATTATTTGGTTATATAAAGCACAAAATTAATTCCGTGTTTAAAATTATCGATTGAGATAATCTCGATGTATAATTTTAATCACAATCTAGACGAGATTCTAGAGAGTGAAGCGCTCACCACCCCCAAAACTGCTAATAGAAATTTGTGTTTAAAAAAAGGGGCGCTTAGTAGACGCCGTCCTGCGCTTCCGTCATTCCCGGTAACTATAGCAACCGCGGGAGCGCTTTCCGAGATATTGGGAGTCAGTAGTCGCGGGCCCGCACTTTAATACACATGCCGTCTATAAAACAGGTTTACCTGTCTCTCAGGTGTATTCACACCTTCTATTAGACACACACACAAATTACTCATCATAATGCTTACTTTTCAAACAACCTAAATACTATGTGAGAAAGAGTTTTCGTGCTAAAATTTGTTAACTGCCTACGGGAAAAAAGTCAGAATGATTAGTGATAAAATGGGAAGTATTGTGAAATTCGGGAAGAAAGAAAGGCAGGACAGGAGGGAACTTCTGGCTAGTATGAAAGAAATTGAAGGGGATAGACATACGGATAATGGTAAGATTTTCTTTAATTCTAAGATTGATGATCAATAAAAGTTATGAAAGTTGTTATGAAAGTGGTTAGAGAACACGTGAGGTAAGAGTAGGTAGATTAGTAAATATTGGAATGCGATATTTACTTGTTGGAAATCTGTTATTGATTAAATTTAAATACAGAGGGTGGTTAGCAACGAACTGCAACAGAACATAAAATTAATCTACCACCCCTCCGAATCTATTTTTATGCTAATTAACTGGTAAAAATAAGCAGTTTTTCCTTCTATTTATTCTCACTATTTCCTTTTATCTAAATAAATCCGTGTTGGTTCTAGCCAAAATAAATACTAGTTAACCTTTTCCAAGTATTCCGTGAATTTTTTCTTCATTTCACATATCTTTTTTTTTAATTTTGCAACTAATAAATATCTATAAATAAAATCCGTTTATAAGTTTTTTTTAGATCCAACGGTCTATTTCCAGTAATAATAGTAAACTAAACTATAATTGTATGCTCGACTTTGTTTAAACTAAGCGTGCATTGATTATTTATTTAACAGGTCATTAAACAATAATTTTCGATGTTAATCGATGTTTCTAATAATTGTTCCAATTGCTTATAAACGTGATTAGATACAATAATAATAATAACCTTTATTGGCATAATTAAAATAATTTCCATACAAAATATACATACAAAATAAAACAATAAAGTGATTAGATACAAGTCAAATGGTTAATTAAATGGTTACACTTTTTTAATAAATAATTTGAGGTTCTTTTTGTTTTAAATATTTATAATTTTTTTTTTGTTGTGAAAATTTTAATTTGCATGCTTTAATCAATATAATTAGAGTTTGCTGGAAGCCGAAACGCTCCGATAATAATCGAGTATAGCTTGCAGCTGAAAATGAGAATTATTAATTATATTATAGGTACTATTAGGTATTATAGTCATATTATAGGTACATTATCGTATGTTACATTATTTTGTAATGTAAGAAGTTACAGTCTAATAGATTGTAGAGAGAGAGAGAGAGAATATATTTATTGTATACTTTATACATTATACAAGTGGCTATCGACCACAAGTTGCTTCTGCCCTAGATTGTGGATTATACTAATTTTTGTGAAAATGTTCTGGAATTCAGGAAAATACAATAATTTGTGTATTTGACTATCTTGAAGCTTTAATATTTTTGTTTTGTTATTTTATACTTAAGTTTTCTTCAAGAAAATGAATAATTACTATGATTTCCAATTAGTTTAGGCTCTTTATTTATATTCAAAATTGGCCATCATTAGAAAACAATATGAACTTTTATATTTGAAAATAAAAACTAGTAATTATTCATTTTCTGGAAGAAAACTCAAATATAAAATAACAAAACTAAAAAATACAATAATTTGATAAAAGTTATAAACGAATAATAATTATTGTATTTATTGTAACATAAAAAATGATACAAAGGGCTACCGACCTAGGGGTCCTTCTGCCAGGGATAATACAATTTGTTAAATATGTATTATGTAAATTTTACAAAAAAAATGCGGTGATATGCAGTGTTTATTCGTAGTACAATGTTTTGTATAGTGTATTTGTAGGGTATCTGCGAGTAGAGTGTCTCAAGTCCCGTTTTAAGCAAGGTGTGTCGATTATGGTCCGATTACTGACTCTGTCTCTAAATTCGCGTAGCGTCTGTCTGAGACATATGGAATTTTAGTCAGTCTGTGTAAGAGGTGGTTGGGAGGATTGTGGAGAGGTTGTTTGGGTGCCTTAATTTCGTTATAACGCGCAACGCGGTAATTTTGGCTAACCTCAGTATCTGTGTTGTCGATTTACGTGCGTTGGTCTGAATTATGTGTCCGTAGTCTAAGATATGTCAGCATATGCATTTGTAGATTTTGGAAGCAGTTTTTGTTGAAATTCCCTTGTTTTTCAAAGACATACAATGGAAATATTTGCCTCTTTGCACTGTGATATTCTTACATAACGTTGTGTCAGTCCTGAAGTTGAGGTTGTGGCCGAAAGTCAGCCCTAAGTATTTTATGTGGTGTCCATGGTTCCTAGATGGAGATGGGTAGAGGTTTGGTGATATTCTATGGTTCTTCTTCTTCTTCTTCTTATTAGCCTTCATACTTCCATTGTTGGATATAGGCCTATTTCAATTTTTTTCATGCTTCTTTGTCATTTGCTGTTCTCATCCACTGTTTCCTGCTATCGTCTTTATGTCATCTATCCATCTTGTTTGGGGTCTTCCCGTGCTTCTTTTTGTTTCCCGGGGGTCTCCAGAAGGTAATCTTGTGGCTCCATTCTTCTGTATTCTCTCTGGCCACGTGTCCTGCCCTTTGCCATTTGAAATCCGCTGTTCTCTTCATGACATCTATTATTTTTGTTTTTGTCCTGATATCTGTGTTGCGCGTTTTGTCTCTTAGAGTGATTCCCAGCATCGCACGTTCCATTGCTTTTTGAGTCACTCTAAATTTTGCTTCTGATTTTTTAGTGATAGCCATCGTTTCCAGGCCATAGGTAGCAACGGGGAGGATGCAGCTGTTGTAAACCTTACGTTTTAGGTAAATTGAGACGTCTTGGCTTTTTAGTATTTGGCTGAGCTTTCCAAAGGCGGCCCATGTCAGTTGGATTCTGCGTTTGATTTCGGCAGTTTGATTTTCTTTGCCAATTTTAATTGTATGCCCCAGATATGTATATTGCTCTACTTTTTCTATTATGGTGTTATCAATCGACATTTCCTGAGGGCTACTAGTTATAATTTTTGTTTTGTTTAGATTCATTTTTAAACCTATTTGCTTGGACAGGTTGTTTAGTTCTTCTACCATTGTTTTTACCAAACCATTTTTTTTTACCATTCTTCGATATTAGTGCTTATTAGAATTATGTCGTCCGCGAATCTTAAGTGACTTAAATATGTCCCGTCGATCTTCATGCCTTTCTCGTCCCAGTTTAGTTGTTTGAAAACCTTTTCTATAGCTGCGGTGAATAAATTGGGGGAGATCGGGTCCCCTTGCCGTACCCCTTTGCTGAGATTTATTTTCCCCGTGTGTAGGTCGTCGTTTATTTTTACTTGAAAGGTGGTCTTTGTAAATGTCCTCCATTACAGCGGTATATCTCGAGTCTATTCTTGCGTCGTTCATTGCCGACAGGAAAGCCCAAGTCTCAACACTGTCGAACGCTTTGTGGTAGTCTATGAACGCTATATTTATTGGGATATTGTATTCTGTTGTCTTTTCGATAAGTGTTCGGATTGTTTGTAGGTGGTCTGCTATGCCGAAACCTTTCCGAAAGCCCGCCTGTTCCACTGGTTGGTAGAAATCTAGTTTCTTTGTGAGTCGGTTTGTGATAATCCGCATCATAAGCTTATATATGTGTGATAACATGCTTATTGGACGGTAGTTTTCTATGTTTGTGGTGTCACCTTTTTTTGTGCAGTATGATGACCTCTGCGTTCTTCCATTTTTTTGGTATTTTCCCCTCGATCAAACATTTGTTTGTTAGTATCCGCAGAGCTTCCAGTAGTGTTCCGCCTCCCGCTTTTAGCATTTCTGCTGTTATCTGGTCCTCTCCTGGGGTCTTCCGGTTCTTCATTTGTTGTAACGCATATGTAATTTCAGCTGTCGTTATTTCCGATAGTTTTTCCGATCCTACATTTGTAATAGTTTTTGAGGATGTCGTTGAGTTCGGTATGGATGATGTGTATAGGCTGGCGTAGAATCTTTGGACTTCTGCGACGATGTCTGTTTTGTTGGTAATGATATTGCCATGGCGGTCTTTTAGTCTAACAATATCTTGTTTTCCATTTGAAAGCTTTGATTTGAGTACTCTCATGTTTTTGTTCGCCTCTATGGTTTCTATGATTTGTTTGGTTTTATAAGCTCTGATATCTGTGCGTATTTTCTTTTTTACTTTTTTGTTTATGGTGTTGTAATTGGGTGAGTCCCGGTAGGTTTCTCTTCTCTTCTTTATTAGCTGTTTTGTTTCCACTGATAGTCTGGTTTCTTTATCGTTTTTTATCTTGCTACAGATCTTCCTTGTGGCTGATTGAATTTCCTCTGTTATGCTTGTTGCAATATCATCTATAGTCATCTCTTGTAGATTTTCTGATCGTTTCACTCTCTTTTTTATTTCGTTTTCGTATTCATTTTTGTTGAGGGTCAAGAATTCGGCTGTTGGCAATTTCTTTTTGTGTACCAACTTCTTTCTTTCAATTTTTGTATTTATGAGGATCTTTGCCCGGACCAATCTGTGGTCGCTTCCTGTACTAAATCTGTTTAATACTGAGATATCTTTGCATATGTTTTTATTGTTAGAAAGTATGAAATCTATTTAATTTTTTGTCCGGCCATCTGCGCTCTTCCAGGTCCATCTTTTTTGATTTTGTTTTTTAAAGAAAGTGTTTTTGAAGTTTTTTAAAGAAAGACAAAATAGTTTTTCGGTGTTGACGTAGTTACTTAATGTTTCTCCTCTTTCATTCCTTGTCCCCAGGCCGAAGTTTCCTACGTATTCGGTATCCTGTGACTGTCTTTTGCCTATTTTGGCATTAAAATCTCCGGTAATAACTGTGTAGTACTTTTTTTCCATGTTCTTGGCGCTGGTTATATCTTCGTATAGCTGTTCAATAGATTCGTCATCTGCGCTGCTAGTTGGTGCATAGCAGTGTATCACCTGGACTTGATATTTGTTATTTAACTTTAGTACGAGATATATAACTCTTTCTGATATTGCGTGGTACTTGACCACTTGATGTTTTATTTTGCGGTTCACGATAAAAGCTACACCCCCAATTCCCTGGTTTGTTTCTGAGTTATTCTCATATAGGATGTGTCCCGATTTTAGTGTGGTCCTCTTCTCTCCTTTGAGTCTTGTCTCGCATATTCCTATGATGTCCCATTTTATAGCTTCAAGTTCTTCTTCGAGTTCTTCCAGGTGGTTTTCCGTTCTCATAGTCCGTATGTTGTATGTGGCTATGTAGATTTTGTGTGTGTATTTTGGTTTATGTTGTGTAAAGATGGTCGATTTATTGCCTCCCCCAGAATCCGTGAGGCTGTCCGATTTTCTGTCGGAGTGGGATTCCGAATTTTGTGTTCTACCCGCCTGGGGTATTTTTAATTATTGGTAATAATTGGTAAATAATTTTAATTATTGGTATATTTTAAGTGTTAGTCCATTGGTCTAAAGTTTAGATTCTAAACCGTCACGCTTAATCCAACTATTCTAGCTTAGTCTAAAAATTCAAACTTAGTTTGACTATTCAAGCTTAATCCACTAAGTCGATCCAGGCTTGGACTGGCCCACCGGGACACAGGGAAGTTTCTTGGTGGGCCGGTCGTATTGCGCGATAGAGCGTCAGTCGTATTGCACTATAGTGGGCCAGTCGTATTATCTTGTTTATTCTTGTTAATTTTCTGAACAGATTTGTTTCTACCATATCAATTTTACCTTCGCCATCATTAAAATCATTATTAAATGTAAAAGATCGAGGAGAATAAGATACTCCATAATGTACAGAAATCAGAAGGGAAACTTTGTTGGATGTTCACTAAGCAAAATCATCCCGTTAACTATATTCGAAGCGACGACTGTGAAAAGCACTTTGCAGAACTGCTTGCAACTCCTTTAAACGACCTTACTCCGAGAGAACTACTTACTAAAGAAGACAACCAATATCTGTGGAATAACTTACGGTAGCCGTTAGTAATCTAAAGAAACGGAGGATAGTAGGCTTCGGCAACATCTGGAACGAAAACATCATAGAGTTATACCCAATCCCTGGTGGCTCAATATCACCCTGGTGGCTCAAAATATTTAATGCAGTTGGAAAATGGAAAAATCCTAGGATCGTGAAGGATTTATAAGTTGAAAACCCTCTATAAAGGTAAGGGTAATTTAAAAGACCCAAACTGTTATAGAGGAATCGTTCTAGCACCGACCCAACTCAATCTTCTAACAAAAATAATTAACATCAGAGTAGCAGCATATATGGAGGATTAACTGCCCGCAGAGCAATATGGTTTTAGAAAAAACTAACCACAGAAATAACAACAGCAATATCGCAACCGAAAGGGAAACCATACGCCGAATTTATAGACTTCTAAAAGGCCTTCGACCCGGTCGAGAGTAAAATCATGTGCGAAAAGACGCAAGGGATCATGGGTATACTATTTAAATTGATTTATGAACTTCTAAAAACGAACTGCCTCAAAATCGACAATGGGATGGAACGAACCAACACAATCTACCAAAAGCAAAGTGTCCTGCAAGGCGAAACACTAAGACTAACACTCTTCTTGACATTCGTAGCAGCCCTGCCGGCCGCAATTAAAATTCCAGACGCAAATTCTATTATGTAAGCAGACGTTCTAGTAATTTACTCCAGAAGCCTAGAGGCGCTCCAGATAAGAGCCTAGACAAAATCAAGCACTGGTGTCCAAAAAATAAACTCACGATAAACCTCGGAAAAAGTCAAGTAGTAGAATTCAGAAAAGGTGGGCGACTAAAACGCCTGGACAAAGCATACATAGGGAGCTGTCAGATTTGTGTTAGATTTCACCAATGAATATGAGTATTGAGGAGTGACAATCCAGGCCACCTTAATCATAACCAAGAATATTAACAACAAAAGGAGAAAGATCGCACAGTTAATTGGAAGGCAGAAGTACCTACCTACAGAAAATAAGTTTAGAAACTGCACTGACAATATACAACCTCATGAAATGGCCGCGGTAGCGTACGGCATCAAGTCGCTAAGTTACTAAGTGGAAGGAAATCACCTGCTAGCGACAAAATCAAGGCACGCTTCTTGAAGAAAGTCCTTGGGCTCCCGAAGAACGCCCCTAATACTTATACGTTCATTTTAGCGGAAACCACGACCATGGGAGAAGACCTGATGAAAAGCTTTGAAGAGATCCCAATACGAACAAGGCTGGAATACGGGAGAAATATAGAGGACAAGCGATGGGACTTCGTAGCGAAACAATACACCGAATGACCAGCTTTCAGTTCGCAAACCAAAACGGAAGGCACCTAATAGTGTGTGTGATATTGCATGGTTTCAAAATCATTATTAACCGATTCACTATCACTAGGAATTTCTGGAGATAATCCTGGTTCATATTTTCTAGTTCTCCATAAGTCCTATTTTTTAGAAAATGGGCCGGTATTCCGAAACTTCCCGGTGCAATTTGCCAGTCCAACACTTATCTGATCTTGTCTGTATGGATTCGACTATCCGGTCTTCCTGTCTATATATGTTTGGTCTTATATGTTAAGACTTGCTTCTTTGTCTATTGGTTTTCTATTTACTCCGATATATTTTGTGGTATGTGTCGTATTGTGTCTATTTCGTGAATTAATTTTTTTCTTCGTTTCTACATACGATTGGTGTTGAATCTTGTGTTAAGTCAGTGAGATTAATGATTTAAGCGAAGTGTGAAAATTAATGATCGCAGGAAAACGGAGATGCAATTGAAGTGTGTAATATTCATGTTTATTTTGTTGAGGAAAGTCTATAAATTCTACACCTACTATTTGTTTGTAATAAATTTCGTTTTAACGACTCGTCCCTCACTTTTCTTAGTCCAACCTCGTTCATTTCACCACGTTTCTCTTTTATTTATTTACAATTCTAATAACAAAGCGCCATTTCAAAATACGTATTTATAAAAAATAAAATCAAATATGTTAAAAAATAAATCGACATTAATAACAAAGATACTTTATATTTAATTTTTGCTATATTTTATATTAAATTTAATCGACCGACAAAATTTCAGGGCTGATTCTATTTCCAAAATAAACATAAAACTCTTAATATATATATAGGGTCAAAAACGCTTACCAACGCTTTACAAAAATGTTTTACCAGTAACAAAAGTAATGGGGGTAGAATTTATCGATTATTTATCGAACATTTACAAACATAAAAAAGAAATTTGTACAATTTACAAAAATTGTTCAAAATTTCGCCCCCCGTGTTCAATGCACAGTTGACACCGCTGCTATAAAGAACGACGAATGCGTTCAAAAGCGGTGGACACGCTCTAACTGTTTGACACGCTTCAATTACACGTTCAGTGGCTTCTCAATTGCTCTGACTGGAGTTTCGTACATCATGGTTTCCCATCAAAGATAATCCAGGGAATTCAGATCTGAGGTGCGGGCCGGCCATAGTATCGGACCACTCCTACCTATCCATTTATAAGGATACCTCGCATCGAGACATACACGGGCCTGGCGACTAAAATGTGCTGATGCACCGTCAAGCATAAACCACATTTCATATCACAGTTGTACATCGACCGGGTCTAATCCATTAAGGAAGTAATTTTCCAGAAAATTAGTGTATGCCGCCCCTGTTCGATCAACACAAATGGACCTATCAAATAGTTGCCAACAATACCATACCAAACATTAATTGAAAATCTATGTTGATAACCTCTACCATGTATTGCGATTTTCTTTAGCTCAGAAGTGCATGTTATGGCTATCGAACATTCATTTCCTTGTAAACGCAGCCGCATCGGTAAAAATGTCAACTCTGGAAACCGTTTGTGGGTGATCATCATCATCGTTGGCACTACAATCCTGGGTGGGTCCTGGCCTCCTCAAGGATCTTCCGCCATCCGTCTCTGTCTTGGGCTTTATTCTTCCAGTTAGTTACCCCTATGCTTCTCAGTTTTTGTTCTACCGTCTATCCATCGCAATTTTGGTCTACCCCTTTTTACTCGCTGTGCTCGTTTTAAGGGTCTTTCGTCATTCATCCTCATTACATGTCTTGCCCATCTTAGTCTTACTAGTTTTATTATTTTTACTATGTCGACATCTTCATATATTTGGTACAGCTCGTGGTTGTATCTGCTCCTCCATGCCTGGTTTTCTTGGACTGGGCCAAATATTTTTCTCAATATTTCCCTTTCAAAGACTCCCAGGAGGTTCTCGTCTGCTTTGCTTAGGGTCCACGTTTCTGAAGCGTATGTTAATACTGGCCTTATTAATGTCTTGTATATTATACATTTTGATTTTCTTGTCAGGTTCGGCGACCTCAGTTGTTTTTCGACTCCATAGTAACATCTATTAGCTGTGATTATTCTTCGCTTTATTTCTTCTTCGTTTTTTCTTTCATTATTTATTTTGGAACCTAGGTATATGAACTCCCGTACTGTTTCTATATTATAGTCGCATACTGTTATGTCTTGACCTATTCTATTTCTCCCGCCTCTATTACGGGTTACGACCATTGCTTTTGTTTTTGTTCATTTATTTCTAGACCCATTTTTCGAGCTCCTCTTTCTAGGTAGTTAAAGGACTCTATGTTATTCCGTTTTGTTCTACTTATTATATTGATGTCGTCCGCGTATGCCAGTATTTGAACTGATTTTGTGAAAATTGATCCAGACGTTTCAATTTTTGAATCTCTTATTGATTTTTCGAATACTATATTAAATACCTGTGTAGTGCCTACTATGTAGGCACGCAAGAGCGTCCCCTTGTCTCACTCTATTTTGTGTTTTAAATTGCCTGGATGTTTCGTTTTGAATCTTGACTGCACATATCACTTGTTTCATTGTAAGTCTGGTGAGATTTATAGGCTTGGGTGGTATTTCAATATTGTGGGCGATACGCGGTAGAATAAATTTATCACTCATGGTTTGCAGAGGAATTTATTTGCAATCACATAATATACAAATATATAAGAGATACACACATTGTATTAAGGGAATGGCGGAGCTGCAAAGTATTCGGAGAACTTGCAAATAACTGGAACGAACTTGAACTATTCACTTGGGTGCAACTGATGTCTGTAATGCCCTTGTAAAACTAAAATAGGTTTGAATGGCCGGTTGCCGCTACATCACCCCCTTGCCAGTGATAACTCTATATAGAGTTTGTTGCTGCTGTTGTGTTTGTCCGTTTTCTTGTTCAAAGTTCGGTAGGTTTTTTTCACCGTACACATGCTTGTAGTCGATCGGGGAATTGTTGACGCTGTTTATTGTTGCAGGCGTCTTCGTAGATGGATGGAGGCGTCATCGTAGTCGCTGTTGCTGCGTTTGTTCGTAGGCGTCTGGTAGTTGGTTGAAGTCGTTACCGTAGACGTTGTTTTTTGTTGCAGAGTTCCTGGTAAACGGTTGAATGCGTCATCGTAGACGTTGTTTGTTGTTGCAGACGTCCTCGTAGACGGTTGAATGCGTCATCGTGGACCTTGTTCTTGCAAGTTTGTTTGAAAGGCGTCTTCGTAGACGTCGTTTGCTAATAGGCGATTATCTATGCAAAACCAACATACACCTATCAGTCGCTGCTGCGGCGTTTGTTCGTTGACGTCTGGTAGACAGTTGAAGTTGTTAACGTAGACGTTGTTTGTTGTTTCAGGCGTCATGGTAGACGGTTGAAGACGTCATTGTTGACCTTGTTGTTGCAGACGTTCAAGTAGACGGTTGAATGCGTCATTGTAGACCTTGTGGTTGCAAGTTTGTTGCAACGCGTATTCGTGGACGTCGCTTGCTGATAGGCGGTTTCCTATGCAAAACTAGCTTGCACCTATCTGTCGTTATTACGACGTTTGTTCGTAAGCATCTGGTAGATGGTTGAAGTCGTTACCGTAGACGTCGTTTTTTGTTGCAGGGCGGAGGCGGCATCATAAGGCGTATGAAAGGCGGTGTTCGGACCTTGACTTGTCGTTGTTATCCTCATAGACGGTTGAAAGCGTCATCGTAGACGTTTTAGTTGCCGGCGTCCGCGTAGATGGTTGGTGTTCAAAAGTTTCTTTGGAAAGCAAGCAGGGTGTGGTTCAACGATGCGGTAGATTTCAGGTGCATTTGGTTCCATATTTGAATGCGTAGATTCCTCTTTTCCAATCACGTCGGTGCCACCAATTTCTGGGTGACCGGAGTCTTCTTGTCGCATGTAAGGTTTTCTTGGAAAACAAGCAGGGTGTGGTTCAACGATGCGGTAGATTTCAGGTGCATTTGGTTCCATATTTCAGAGCGTAGATTCCTCTTTTTCAATCACGTCGGGGCCACCAATTTGTGGGTGACCGGATTCCTCTTGTCGATCACATCGGGGTTAGCAATTTGTGGCTGACCGGATTCCTCTTGTCGATCACGTCGGGGTCAACAATTTGTGGGTGTGAGACGCTCTGGAATTAATATATCATTCACGGTTTGGAGAGGAATTTATTTACAATCACATAATATACAAGAGATACAAACACTGTATTAAGTGAATGGCGGAATTGCGACGTATTCGGAGAACTTGGATATAACTGGAACGAACTTGAAGTATTCACTTGGATGGAACTGATGTCTCGAAGGCGTTCGTATTCGGACTGTCTTCGTACCTTGACTTACTGTTTATTCGGGGGGACCAGTATTTATATTTCTTCCAGGTATACTGGTCCCTCCTCTGGGAGTGATTATTTTCCTTTCTTCGATTATATCGCCCCTTTTTGGATTACCGTTTCTCGGGAGAAAAATATCCTGTCTTAATATTCCCGAGGATTACACTATCGACCCTCATAAAATATTTTCGGAAATTTGTCCGAAAGTACTTGTGTAATTATTGTAATACCCTCGTAAAACTAAAATTTTTTTCGAACGGCCCGTTGCCGCTACATCACCTTCTTGCCAGTTTGTTCGTTTGCTTGTTGAAAGTTCGGTAGGTTTTCTTCACCGTACACATGCTTGTAGTCGATCGGGGAATCGTTGACGCTGTTTGTGGTTGCAGGCGTCTTCGTAGACGGTTGGAGGTATCAGCGTATTCGCTGTTGCGGCGTTTGTTCGTAGGCGTCTGGTAGTCGGTTGAAGTCGTTACCGTAGACGTTGTTTTTTGTTGCAGAGTTCCTGGTAAACGGTTGAATGCGTCATCGTAGACGTTGTTTGTTGTTGCAGACGTCCTCGTAGACGGTTGAATGCGTCATCGTAGACCTTGTTCTTGCAAGTTTGTTTGAAAGGCGTCTTCGTAGACGTCGTTTGCTGATAGGCGGTTATCTATGAAAAACCAACATACACCTATCAGTCGCTGCTGCGGCGTTTGTTCGTAGACGTCTGGTAGACGGTTGAAGTTGTTAACGTAGACGTTGTTTGTTGTTTCAGGCGTCATGGTAGACGGTTGAAGACGTAATTGTAGACCTTGTTGTTGCAGACGTCCAAGTAGACGGTTGAATGCGTCATTGTAGACCTTGTGGTTGCAAGTTCGTTGCTAGGCGTATTCGTGGACGTCGCTTGCTGATAGGCGGTTTCCTATGCAAAACTAGCTTGCACCTATCAGTCGTTATTACGACGTTTGTTCGTAAGCATCTGGTAGATGGTTGAAGTCGTTACCGTAGAAGTCGTTTTTTGTTGCAGGGCGGAGGCGGCATCATAAGGCGTATGAGAGGCTGTGTTCGGACCTTGACTTGTCGTTGTTATCCTCATAGACGGTTGAAAGCGTCATCGTAGACGTTTTAGTTGCCGGCGTCCGCGTAGATGGTTGGTGTTCTAAAGTTTCTTTGGAAAGCAAGCAGGGTGTGGTTCAACGATGCGGTAGATTTCAGGTGCATTTGGTTCCATATTTGAATGCGTAGATTCCTCTTTTCCAATCACGTCGGGGCCACCAATTTGTGGGTGACCGGAGTCTTCTTGTCGCATGTAAGGTTTTCTTGGAACACAAGCAGGGTGTGGTGCAACGATGCGGTAGATTTCAGGTGCATTTGGTTCCATATTTCAGTGCGTAGATTCCTCTTTTTCAATCACGTCGGGGCCACCAATTTGTGGGTGACCGGATTCCTCTTGTCGATTACATCGGGGTTAGCAATTTGTGGCTGACCGAATTCCTCTTGTCGATCACGTCGGGGTCAACAATTTGTGGGTGTGAGACGCTCTGGAATTAATATATCATTCACGGTTTGGAGAGGAATTTATTTAGAATCACATAATATACAAGAGATACAAACACTGTATTAAGTGAATGGCGGAATTGCGACGTATTCGGAGAACTTGGATATAACTGGAACGAACTTGAAGTATTCACTTGGATGGAACTGATGTCTCGGAGGCGTTCGTATTCGGACTGTCTTCGTACCTTGACTTACTGTTTATTCGGGAGGCCCAGTATTTATATTTCTTCCAGGTATACTGGTCCCTCCTCTGGGAGTGATTATTTTCCTTTCTTCGATTATATCGCCCCTTTTTGGATTACCGTTTCTCGGGAGAAAAATATCCTGTCTTAATATTCCCGAGGATTACACTATCGACCCTCATAAAATATTTTCGGAAATTTGTCCGAAAGTACTTGTAATTATTGTAATACCCTCGTAAAACTAAAATTTTGTTCGAACGGCCCGTTGCCGCTACATCACCTTCTTGCCAGTTTGTCCGTTTGCTTGTTGAAAGTTCGGTAGGTTTTCTTCAACGTACACATGCTTGTAGTCGATCGGGGAATCGTTGACGCTGTTTGTGGTTGCAGGCGTCTTCGTAGACGGTTGGAGGTATCATCGTATTCGCTGTTGCGGCGTTTGTTCGTAGGCGTCTGGTAGAAGGTTGAAGTCGGTACCGTAGACGTTGTTTGTTGTTGCAGACGTCCTCGTAGACGTTTGAATGCGTCATCGTAGACCTTGTTGCCGAAAGGCGTCTTAGTAGACGTCGTTTGTTGATAGGCGGTTTACCTATGCGAAACCAGCTTGAACCTATCAGTCGCTGCTGCGGCGTTGGTTCGTAGACTTCTGGTAAACGGTTGTTGTCGTTAACGTAGATATTGTTTGTTGTTGCAGGCGTTCTGGTAGCCGGTTGAAGACGTCATAGACTTTGTTTGTTGTTGCAGACGTCCTCGTAAACGGTTGAATGCGTCATCGTAGACCTTGTTCTTGAAAGTTTGTTGAAACGCGTCTTCGTAGACGTCGTTTGCTGTTAGGCGGTTTCCTATGCAAAACCAGTTTGCACCTATTCGAACTTGGAATCAGTGCTTCAACCGTGTGGCGAGTTCTTCGCGAACAGCTCTTACACCCTTTTAGAATTCACAAAGTCCAGGCACTGAATTGTAATGACTTTGCTCCACGAGTATAGTTTTGTAGCTGGTTCTTGAACAGCACCCAATAGAATGAACGTGTAGCTGCAACGGGCCGTTCAAACCTATTTTAATTTTACGAGGGCATTATCGGCCGCTGCGGTTAGCAGCAACATAAACTAAATGCATATATATTAGTTCTTCGAAAGAATACATTCTTGAAACACTATTTGGTAGATTCATGGGCACAACATATAATTTTCAATAAACCGAAAATGGATTTTCGAAAAGCAATGATAAAATGATATTTTTTTTTGGGTTTTCTTTCAACGGGATAGAAACATCGAATATGTTTTAGTACAAATTAATCGCTTGACATTATGTTTTGTGTTTTTATTCAAAATAAATATTCGCTGACGCGAGTTATTGGTGAACTACTTATTGACCTACCTGTGAATAAAAAATAACGATCGCGACCTTCAATGGCTTTCTTCAAATGCGAAAATTGCCGTAAGGAATTCCCGGAAAAAGACAAAAATAACAAACTACGGTGCAGTGGAGAATGTCGTCGCTTTTTCTGCATGAATTGTACGGGCTTGGACAAGTCACTTACAAAAATAATGCTTTCGCAAAAACACCAAAATTTGAGATATTTCTGCGTTCTCTGTGACTCTCCCAATCTAAAATACCTCCATGAAAAGGAAAAGAACATATCAAAAAATCAAATATCAAATGAAAACTTTGATGTTCTAATGGGCTCCATTAAAACAATATTGAACAACATTCCTCTTATCGCTGAAACCTACGACATGCTACTTAGCCACGATTCGAAATGGAATCGGTTAGAAAAGAAAGCCGATGATATTTGTAAAGTGTTTGAGTCATTCAATAACTTTAACCCCGATTCGATCATAAAATCTGTAAGGCTCATGGAGCAAAATATCTTCAACTTGTCGTCGGTTTTCTTCGATAAAGCGGAGGATCAACCGGTCAACGTGTCTGTTCACGACTCTGCATCCATCGAGGTAAAAGAGAAGCTGGAGAGTACGCAGAAGAGCTTAGCTCGCGTAGAAAAACTAATAGAAGATCTTAACTACAAAATAAAAATAGTGACTCAAAAAATTAATGAGCCGAGGACTAATAGATTGAGCTATTCCTCCTCTTGTACCAAAACGGAGTGTCCTACACCACCTGAGGAATCCTCTCGCAAGGAAGTCAAAGTGCCCATCAACGCAAGATCCTTTTCTACATTGAATCTGAGACATGACAGGGCTGAAACAAAATGGCACTATGTGGTTGCAAGTAATCTTCCCCCCAGCTTTTCATCCATTCAAGTGGTTCATCTTATTAAAGAAAAATTGAGGACTTCAGACTTTATAAGATGTTACCCACTAACAAAAGAACGTTACAACCCCTCTAACCTGTCGTTTAAAATTGGCGTGAGGAAAAAAAGCCTAATCTACGGCTTATTCGAAAGCAACCTCTGGCCTACTGGAGTTCTCGTAAATTGGTCTGCAGCATCTCCGCCGAAATTACCTTCTCCGCCGCAATTACCATCCCCGCCTCAATTGCCATCTCAGCGTAATCCTGAAGTTGACTCCCACCAGACTAGGCAGGTCATTTTCACTAGCCAAGGTAATCCCGTCACTCCAGTGAACTCTAAAGGGACCATCTCCTACAACAACAAACGAGCCACCGAGACTGTTACTACGATCACATCTGACAAGCAGGCTATTGCCGCTTGCAAATCAAATGTCCTAGCTAACAGTTCCTCGATAATATTTTCCAGCCCTATTAGGCCTAGTGACCCACAAACTTTATTGGACCCCATGACTCCACCAGTAGTTCGGTTAACAAAAAAATCTAGTGGAGATAATCGATACACCTTGTCAAGACTGAGGGAACCTATCATCATGAGAGCAGTTAAGTTATACCGTGCGTACCTTCATGACCAACCCGCCACTGTGTGTTACGATAGATTCACCAACACCAGCATAAAAGTGCTTCTAGCGTCAGAAGGCCTCCCAATAGAACTAAAAGCCCTTCGTTCCATCTTCTTCAGTTTTCACGAAGCTTATGGCATATCTACCTCCGATGTGGAAGCCGACCTCTCCGCCTATAGATCCTACGTCTCTTCCGAAATAATTATACACCTCCAAAAAGTCAGGGATAGTCAAAAAAATTATTTTTCCTGTAACTCGCCGAAAAGAAATTTTTAATTAATAATTTGACGTGTTCGGAAGACCAAACGTTTTCCAAACCTAACAACAGCAAGCTTAGCATGGTTCTCTTAAATATACAATCTTTAAGATACAAAACAGATGAACTGTTTCTGTTATTAGAAGAAATGACCTTTCCTGAAATAGTATGTATAACGGAACATTGGTTAAAAGTAGGCGAACCGGTATTTATTGAAAAGTACATCACTGTTGCTCGGTTTAATAGAAGAGACTCAGCTCATGGAGGAACTTTAATACTTTCAACTAGGGGTGATTTTTCTCCGATTTCGAACTTTGACTCCCTATTAGTTGAGAAAGTCTTTGAATTTTCGCTAGTGCATAGCCTACTTTTCGATCTCTATATAATATGTTATTATAGATCACCTAGTTCAGATAGTTCATCTTTTTTACAGAACCTTCTAAGCTTGCTCGATGCTTTACCTATTAAAAGCAGAAAAATTTTATGTGGCGATTTTAACATTGACTTGGCTAATGTGTGTGCTGTTCAGAAATCTTTCATATCCATTTTTGATTCCTTTGGGCTTCAAATGCATGTCGAGTCACCGACCAGAATCTCAAAAACTACAGCTAGCACCATTGACTACGTTGTGTCTGACCTACCACCTAACGATGTAGAATCTATAGTTATTTGCTCTGGCTTCTCGGACCATGAAGCAATATTGACCAACTTTTCTCTAGGAAAAAAACCAAAACCCACTTCCCACCGCCTAGGTAGAATTTATTCAGCGAAGAACTTTATAAATTTTCGAAATAAATGTAAATCCATTGATTGGAACTTTCCTTCCGGAGAGGTAGACATTAACTTCTCAGATTTTTTAATGAAAGTTTCCTGTGCTAGTAATTCAGCGTTCCCCCTAACTCCCATTAAGCCCAAGCGTCATAAACCTTGGACTACAGTGGGAATTAGAACAGCTTCCAAAAACATGCGCTCTTTGCTGTACATTAAAAAGTTCACGGTCAACCCTAAGGTCCTTAAGTACATCTCGCAATACCGTACTTTACACATCAAAATCATCATGAACTGGAAAAAAAAGTTTACTTTCAAAATCGCCTCTCAACTACTAGTAATGTCGCTAGAGAGGCCTGGTCAATAGTGAATGATCTGAGAAATAAACCTCGTTCACCTAACCAAACTTATCCTGATCCAAATGATTTGAACAATTGCGACAATATATCTTCAAATTGCGACCCCCTTTCCTTCCTCCCTGCCTCTAATTTGAATTCCAGTAGTTTCTTTTTAAGTCCTGTTGACAACTCGGAACTATCACAAGCCATTACAGCTCTAAAAAGTAAGTCTACATGCAGCACTGATGGTCTACCGGTTAAAGTATTTCTAAACCTTCCTCTTGAAGCAATGAACGCCCTGTCCCATCTAATCAACCAATCTTTCGAGAAGGGTATTTTCCCCCAGTGCCTCAAGACAGCAATCATTATCCCTCTACATAAAAGTGGCTATAAAGACAGCTGCTGCAACTACAGACCAATCGCCTTACTACCTGCTCTATCAAAGATCATAGAGAGGCTCGTCAAGGTACGCTTGATGGCTTTCTTGACCAAATATAGCATCATAACATCGAATCAGTTCGGATTCTTATCCAGTAAAAGTTCGAGTGATGCCATATTCTCTGTTCTTAGTGATATCTACCACAATCTTAACAACAAGCTTTTCACAGCAACAGTTTTTTGTGACATTGCCAAAGCCTTCGATTGTGTGAACCATGAGATTCTACTAAAAAAAACTGCACTTTTATGGAATTCGGGGAACTCCTCAGGAATGGTTCAAATCCTATCTTGGCAATAGAAGGCAGTTCGTCAGGGTAAATGACTACTCTTTCTCCTGCAGAGCGGTGGATGTTGGTGCCCTCAAGGTTCCGTTCTAGGTCCAATTCTCTTCCTAGTATTTATCAACGATATAACTAATTTAAATATCAGCGGAAAAATGTGTCTCTTTGCCGATGATACTAGTATCACATGGTCCAAACCTAACCTGCCGCTTCTCCACTCTACAATATCTAATGACCTTGCATGTATTAAGTCATGGCATGATTCTAACTGCCTAGAATTAAGTACTAAGAAAACTGTAGTCCTATCTTATAAAGGTACTCTACCGCCTCTTATACTAGACAACAACGTCATTAACCCTGTTGACTCTGTTAGATTTCTGGGCCTCAACATTGACAATTCACTCAAATGGACCTCGCATGTGGAGATCTTAACCAAGAAGCTGTCTTCTGCTTGCTTCGCAATTAGGTCTATTTCCAGAGAGCTAAATCTCCATACTTCCAGATCTTCTTATTTCGCTCTTTTCGAATCACACCTGCGATATGGCCTTCCGTTCTGGGGTCACTCCAACCTTCTCCAACTTGAATCTTTATTCAAGCTACAAAAGAGAGCTATTCGCTAAATGTTTGGTTTGAGTAGTAGAGCCCATTGTCAACCCTACTTTAAGAATTTCAAAATTTTAACTCTCCCTTCATTATTTATCCTGGAATCCGTTAGCTTAATGCATAAGCACATTCGTGCTTTACTGGAGAGACCACAACACAAACACAGTACAAGGAACTTGGATCAGGATATTTATCTACCCTTACCTAGATCAGAACTTATAAAAAAATCTATATTCTACAACGCGAAAAAAATGTTCAATCATTTACCTATCCACCTAAAATCAATCACCAATAACTTCAAGTTTCGTTCCGCCGTCAAGTCATATTTCCTAGAACGACCTTACTACACTACGGCAGAATTCTTCGGTGATCACTAGTTTTTGAACTGCACACATACCTATTAGCCTCAGCTAGCCTATTGTTATTTATTTAGTTGTTTATTTATTGTTTATTTATTGTTTATTTATTTTTTTTCTTTATTTATTTCGTTATTGTTTTTTTTTTCTCACGAATGTATGTATTTATGTATGTATGTACTTTCTTGATATGTTTTGTTTTAGTTTTTAAGTGACTTATTTATTTATTTATTTATTTTGCCTGTGCTTTGTCCACAGAAATCATGTATTTCTACTGACAATAAAGCAATATATTATTATTATTATTATAAATAAAAAATACAAAATAATAAAATTGTCCGTTTTTCTTTAACGGAATTGTTTTTCCGTTTTTTATCTCGCAATCTAAACGTGTTTGACCCTATATGTATTATTTTATTATATTAGTTTGACCCTATTATAAGAGTTTTATGGTTATTTTGGATCATAGAATCAGCCCAGAAAGTTTGTCGGTGGAGTTCTGACACACCCCATATATTAAATTATTTTCCGAATATTAGTTAGTCTTATAAAACTAAAAGTTTAAATTAACTAAAAAGTTAGTTTAAACATATATTACTAGATAATACGATATATGGTGGACTCGCATTTAATTGGCATCCTTGGTTTTTAATTTTACATGATGATTAACAATGTTACATATTTTTGTACACTTTATATCAATGATTTTTGATAGCTAATACTAACACTACACTACCTTTGCAAAAGATACATTTATATGTTTATGTTAAATCAAAATGTAGGTTTGAGAAATTAGAAGCAAATAATTGTAATACATTTGTCTAATTATTAGAGGCAACAAAACTTAAAAAGATATTTAAATTAAGAAAGATTTCTGTCGATGTTAAATACTGTATTTGAATTAACATTTGAATAGTTTGTAATTTAAAATTGTTCTTTCATTTTGTAGAACGAATACAAAAGAACTCTTTACTGAACAATAGCCTGAAAACAATTTACACAAAAAATGTGTAAATGTGACGTTGGAATTACTTACGCGTGATACTTTAACCACAGAACGTTACTTGAATCGTTAAGTAAGAATTGTCGTTGGCACAAAAAAAGAACATTGCATACTTGAATGAACGGTTATTGACAAAATCTCTTGGATTCTTCATTCTTATAAAACTCTTACCCCTGCATTATATGCAATTTGAAAGTAAATAAATAGAATAAATTATAATGATCGAAAATAAATTATAATGAAAATGATCCTTTTCTTAGACTTTTTGTTCTATTACAAATACAATATTTTGTTATCTCAAATCTCTTTCAATATTTTGTTTTCTTACAGTTTACTTTTTAATACTCTAACCTTTGAGTGCACTTATACCTTATTATTTTGTTTATTGCTTATGTTTTTGTATTTTATTTATACCTAATTCTTGAATGATATCGACAAAGTTTAATTATGTGAATAAATTACTTCTCAGGTCTATGTACAGGTGTAACTCACCTTATAGATGCATCCTTATGTATTATATTATGTATTATGTAAGTGTATATATTGTATATCCTGATAATAAATAAATAAATAAATAAATAAACACGAGATATGAGTTGAGACAGAATGTTTAGATAAATTTTGCTACATTGTTCTACTAGATTGACAAAAATCTACTGTCTAGACCAGGGGTGGGGAACCTTTTTATCATGGAAGGCCACTTTAAATTTCGGGTATAATACAGAGGCCGCATAAAATTATAAAAATTCTTGAGCGTGTGGGGTTTCAAAGCTAAAAAAAGGCCAGTACTTTATTAACATTTTGTTAGAAAAAAATAGATACAGAACTAACAGAAAGACTACGATCACTTTTACAACTGAATAGTCTGCAAGTACGAACCTCTGTCCTCGTTTATTTTAATGCTATGCTGTTGTGTATCAGGGGCTGCAATCCATCAAAGAATTTGGGCACAATTTGGGAACAATGTCTCGCAACGGAGTGTCTACGAATAGATGAAAAATTCGAAAATGGTTCGACCATGACGGGACCATTTTTTAATTTTTCAATACTTTCGTAGACACTCTGTAGCGGCAAAATACGAAAGTCTTTCATGAAATGCGGCCTCTGGTACACCTTCCGACCACTAAAACCCACTGAAAAAATCACTGCTCGTTCCTCTTTGGTACAAAATTCTAATGGAGGGGCCACGACCTATCTGCTATAAAAGGAAGAAAAATAGAGGAATTGGGATTTATTTGGGAAAATAAACGAGGTCAGGCGTCAGTATGAACAATGTAAGAGTTATGCCAAACATTGCAAATAACTTTTGACTCACCCTCGTAATTTAATGGGATTTTTGAGTTTGTTTTTTTATTGGAAAGAAATTGAATATTAGGTTCCAACTTTGTAACTCGTAACTTCAATTGGTCTTCTAAATGTGCATCAGTTACCTGGGTCCTTAATTCGTTCTTAATTTGTGTTAAATATGAAAAAGTTGATTCACAGCAGTATGTGGTTCCAAAGCAAGAAAGCAAGCGATGAGCATGTTGACGTAACTTTGGATATTCAACTGCATTTTTCCATATTTCCACTACGTCTTTTTTGGAATCAAAAAGATTTTTTATAATAGTATCTTCACATAACTCAAACAATTCCATTTGTAGTTCACTAGGTGTCTTTGAAATGTCAACTAAATGTGGTTCGTACGCTAATTTCGCTAATTACGCTAATTGTAATAGTATGTTTTTCAAAACCTTTCAGTATATTCTTCAATTAATAAGTCCAAAACAATTATGTAATCTTGGAATGTTTCACATACATATTCTTGTTCATTTATCATTTTAGCTAACTGTGGAAATGTTCTTCAGAAATTTGTGATTGAGAGAAGAGATTTTTGAAAAATAATAACTTTTTTCTAAATGCCTGGATTTTTTGCCACATATCATATATATGTTTTGTTCTGCCTTGCAAAGAAATATTTAAATCATTTTGTTTTATCATGATATCACACAAAAATGCAGCATTTCTACAAAATTCGTCATCCAACAATTCGCATTGCTGTTGTTGTACCTCATAAAACCTCAAAATGTCTTTTCGCAAACTTAAAACTTTGGCTAAAACTTGTCCTCTTGATAGCCAGCGTACTTTTGAATGATATGGCAAATCTACACTATATGTTTCATCATCAGACATAAGCATATTTCGAAATTGACGATGTCTAGTCGCATTTGCACGTATAAAGTTAACAATTTTAATAACTTTATCCATAGTATTGCTTAAAGTAGCGGATTTAGCACAAATATTTTGTTGGTGCAATATGCAGTGAAATGAAAATAAATTTTCTAATTTTGAATTGTCTTTTTTCAGCAATGAAACGAAGCCTTCTCGTGATCCTTTCATGGAAGGTGCACCATCAGTGCACACACTCACTAAATTATCCATATTTTGTCCTGCTTCTTGGCATTTTTCTTTAAAACTGTTGTAGATATCAGCTCCACGAGTTCTTCCGGTAAGAGTACCCAATGCCAGTAGTTCCTCGAAACAAGTAAAATCTTCACTGATAGCACG
Organism: Phosphuga atrata; assembly: GCA_944588485.1. NCBI lineage: Eukaryota > Metazoa > Arthropoda > Insecta > Coleoptera > Silphidae > Phosphuga > Phosphuga atrata. The sequence continues at coordinate 7,797,302 of OX155901.1, forward strand.
AATGAAAAACAAAACCTGAGCTGAGTCCGTTGCATCAGTAGATTCATCTAATGCTAGCGAAAAATATATATCTTCATTTTCTATAATTGAGTGAAGCTGTTCTGTTATATTTTGCGCTAACCCGTGCTGTCTATCAGTTATGGTCCTTCTGGAAAGGGGTAATTGTTTGTATTTCTCAACTTTCTCTGGATCTAAACATCCTACTGCTTCAACAATGCAATCCTTTATCATTTCCACATCACTAAATGGTTTTCCCCGTTTTCCAAGAATATATGCTATTTTATAGGTAACAGCAGTTGCTTGCAAGTACTTTGCTTAATAAAATTACTGAAAGCTTGTTTTTGATGCTGTTTTTCTTTTTTTAGCTTATGAAGAGCAGCTTTTCGCGCTTCTCCTTCTGGTTTAGCATATTTATGGTCTTTGTGAGAAACATAATGCTGGTTTGCATTGTATTTTTTTAATGTGGTTATTGTAGAATTGCATATCAAACAAACCATTTTATCTTTCACAGAAATGAGGAAATATTGTAGCTCCCAATCTTTGTTAAAAGTTCTGTTTTCTTCATTCAATTTTCTCTTTTTTGACATAATGGGTAAAACACAAATTAACAAATAACTAATAACTAACTTTAAACGATTTTGATAAAAATAAATACACACTAACACTAACAGACGCCACTAACAACAAACAAAAAATGTACATTTTGCATCCGGCACGATAGGTCAGTCGAAACAACAACCAATTGTTTTAAATAGGTATTATTAGGTTATAGGTATATTGAAATATAAATCACAACGCAGCACCTAGAAAGGAGGGAAATTTGCTGCACGTTCATTGGCCCGTTCTATCAGATCACGTGATTTAATTTCCCCCCAAGTTTTGTGTTAAACAAAGACGGTATATGACAGTTCGGTCTCACTAGTACTTCTCTCTGGGTAGCTCGAAATTATAGGTTAAATTTAAAATATCTAAGAAGGCCGCCAAGGAAAATCAAAAAGGCCGCAGCTTCCCCACACCTGACCTAGGGCGTATGCTACATGTTTGCAATGCTATCATTACATTCGGGAAAGTTGATTGTGCTATATTATCAAAAAATAATTTATACTGTTCCTCGGCAGGTACATTTTGTACACCCAAAATTTTGTATTCCGCCATAAGCCAATGTCATTCTGGTTTTCTGGACACAACGGACAGCATAGAAGGTGTTGTGTAGTTTGAACTTCTCCACAATCACATAGGTCAGTTTTGGTTGAAAAATGCCACTTAAATAAGTTGTCTCGTGATCTTGCAACTTCCAGCCGCAGTCTGTTCAGGGACTTCCAGATTGGCCAGTTGGCTGTGTGGCCAGGATGTAGAGATTCCTTAGGTTCCATCCATTCAGACAGATTGCTAGTTCTCTCCTTCCACATGGCAACTCTTGCTGCTGCTGCTGTTCCTTGCATTTGTTGAGCAGTTGTTAGGAAGCTCTTCCTCGATTGTAATCTCTTTTCAGCAGGTTGATATCCGAAGAGTGGGTGTGAGGGCATAGTAGATGATTTACTCCTTTCATTGTTTGCAGCCACTTCACATCTGATATCAGGTGGAGCGATCTCTGCCAGGTAGTCACTTTTTTGATGGGAGTTTGCCTCAAACAGCCTGAAATGATCCTGCAACTCTCATTACAGGCAACATAAACCTGCTTTGCATGAGCTGACTTGTACCATACAGGACTAGCATATTCTCCTGTTGAATAGGATAAGGCCAGTGCTGTTGTTTTTAATGTTTGAGGATGGGTACCCCAGTTAGTCCCTGACAGTTTACGTAGTAGGCAGTTCCTCGAAGAGATCTTCTGATTCAACTGAAGGCACTGCTCTTTATATGTCAGTGTACGGTCCAAGGTAACACCTAGATATTTGGGTTGGAAGCAATGATCTAATAACGAACCATTCCAGAATACTTTAAGTTTTCTTCTAGCTTGCTTATGTTTCAAGTGGCAGGCACATACTTGAGTCTTACTAGGATTGGGTATGAGCTGGTTCCTTTCATAGTAAGTACCAAGCTGTTTTTGTGCACGGCTGAGTGTATACTCTACGACTTCAAACTGTTCTGCTTGGGCAACGAGAGCAAGGTCGTCAGCGTAAATGAAACTTTTGCACCCTTCAGGCTGTGGTTCATCGTTGGTGTACACATTAGATAAAATGGGAGACAAGACACTTCCCTGTGGTAACACATTCTTCTGAGTTCTCCATCGGCTGTGGTGTCCTTGGAAGTCAACGACGATCCGATGATCTTGTAGAAGTATTGCTATCAATATACTGAATCCATAGCCGTCAGTTAAATAATAGAGTTTATGTAACAGCATTCTATGGTTTACAGTGTCATATGCAGCGGAGAGAGCTACAGCTGTGACCTTTTTCTTATCAATACCATCTTCTATGAACTGATTGAGGAGTAAGACTTGTGAAGTGACAGTTTTTGCCTGGTCTGAATCCAGCTTATTGATGGATGAGGAGAGGATCAACTACAGTAGTTCAACGATTTAGGAACTTTCTCTCTAGGATCTTGTAGATGTGGCAAATAAGAGATATTGGTCTAAAACTTTTGGGATCATTTGATACCTTACCAGGCTTTAAAATAGCAATTACATGAGCTTAGCGCCATAATTTTGGGAACTTGAAAAAATGCAAGTGATGCGATGAATGTAATGGCAGTGATTCATTTTTTCGTGGCATTGCCAAAATGTTTAATTTGTTGAACACATATATCATCCAGTCCTGCTGCATTGCCATTCTTACATGTGCGGATGGCTTTTTCTAATTGTGGGAGGTCAAATGGTCTAGTGAGTTTATTGTTCTGATTATGATTCTTAACATCAAGTTTTAATTCTGGTTTTCTAACTGTTAATGTACTGTTATTTATTAGTTGTGATGCGATTTTATTGGCAGTGATGTTTGCGTATGTGGGGCTCTTAGTATGATCATTATTTAGTTTCTTCAGCAGCCTCGATGCCTTCTGACTTTTAACAGAAAAATCAGTTTCATCCATTAGTTACAGCCATCTTTCTCTCTTTTTCTGTGCTATCGTGGTTATTAGTTCTTGGCTTGCTGAAATGGTTTCATCACAAAATGGATTATCTTCGAAGAGTGAAAGAAAATTACTCATAAGATCAGCTGTTTTAAATGTTATGCCATGGAAGTATTGTTTCCTGCATGCTCGGGGCATATATAACCGTGGTGCCTTCTTCACTGCATCCACAAATTTATCATATTCTTGTGGTGTTGACTGGATATTAGCTACAAAGCTATCCAAAGTAGAACTAAATTTTTCCCAGTCAGCTTTCCGGAAATTGAATCTTCTACGATAGGGTAAAGTGATCCGTCGCGTTATTGCAGTAAGATGGCATATAACAGGTCTATGTTGAGAGTTAGGTACTGGAGAACAGATTGTCTTCATACATTGTTGGCCTATGTGTTCACTGGCAAAAATCAGATCTGAATTGTATCCGCGTTAGCAGCGCCCACTATTGAAGCATGGAGGAAGTTTACTGTCATGAACGAGGGTTAACTAGAAGGTATCAGCCCATTTTAGTACCTCTTCCCCATTATCGTCATCTTGTGCATAACCCCATACTGTACTGTGACTGTTAAAGTCACCGACTAAAAAGTTGACCTATGTTTATGAGAGCTATCAGGGGTAGCAAAGGAAAACTCAACACCTGGTGGTTTATATACAGAAGACACGGTGCAATTACTCAGTTCAACAGTTAATATTTATATATCCTCGTACACAGAGATGGATGTGGACGTAATTTGAACGTCAGTTCGAACGAATAATGCACTTCCATACTGTCTGTGATGTCTCTCAATAAGTCTCAAGCCAGAAATTTTGGGACGTGGTTGCTGATTGTCTGCATGTGTCTCTTATAGGCAAAGAATGTCACAGTTGTTAGTTCGACATATTTCACTTAGAAGCTCTTCTTTTGGGGATGAAAATCCCTCTGTATTAAAGGTGATTATAGTTAGCCTTGAAAAAGGCTTTTGTGAAAAAGATGTCATCTTTTATCTTGTTTGTAATTCTAGAATGCTGATGTTCAGTTCAGTACTGTAGAATCTAATCCAAGTACCCCCGGAAATATTGCCGATTTTTACCGATAGACCGATATCACTTATTTCTAATATTGCAAAAAATTTTGAAAATATTATTCATGTGAGATTATTGTACTCTTTTGTTATAGATTGTAACATTATTAGTTGTCATCAGTATGGTTTTATGAAAAATAAAGGTACAAAGAATGCTTTAGCATCGATCACTGACTTTATATATACTAATATAGACATCAGTAATCCGACAGTTGTTGCTTTTCTAGACCTAGCCAAAGCTTTCGACACAGTGAACCATAAAATATTGCTTAATACATTATATAAATATGGTGTTAAAGGAGTTGCTCATGACCTAATTAAAAATTATTGAACAGATAGATTTCAGGTAGTCAAAATTAAGGATGTTAAAAGTAAAAAATGTAAAATTAAAATTGGTGTACCACAAGGAACTGTCTTAGGACCCCTACTTTTTATTGTATACATAAATGATATGTTTAAAATACTACCTTTAAATAGTATAGCAGCTTTTGCTGATGACACAGTGGTTAAAGGTATAGGTAAAACATGGTCTGAAGCACAATCCAATATGTTATCATACCTAGACAAAATAGGTATGTGGTTAAAAAATAATTATTTAACATTAAATGTGGATAAAACAACATACACGACTTTTGGCTGTTACATGGACAGTGTACCTGAATTTTTTGAGTTATCTTTTTATAATGAGAAAATTAAAAGAGTCAATAGTTGTAAATATTTTGGGTTAATGTTTGACTGTCACATGAAGTGGAATATCCTTATATTAAATCTTATAAGTAAAACTAGATACTTTTTGTTTATCTTTCATAAATTAAAAAAAAAATAATGAGCAAGCAATCAATGAAGATTATATACCAATCTATTTATGAGAGTATTGTGAATTATGGAATGATTGCTTAGGGGGGGGGGGGAGGTCGTGATAGGGGAAGTTCTTCGCTAAAATTCACTCTAAGCTCATTTACATATTTTCGGATGGCAAACGTGTTCTAGGATTTAAAGATGCATTTATACTCGAGTCGTTGAGTTATCACTACAATAGTTGTAAATATGCTTATGAGGACGATAAAGGGAAGTATAGAAATAGAAGTATTCCCTTACCCAAAGTCAGTAAATCTATAGCATTTAAAAACTCTTCGATTGTGGCAATTAAACAATTCAATACACTACCTGTTACACTAAAAAGAATACCGAATAATAATAACAAAACAGTAAGAATAAAACTGAGAAATTCGCTTGCAAATACTTCATTTTGTTAGACTTTTTGTTCTCTTACAATTTCTATATTTTGTTATCTCAAATCTTTTTCAATATTTTGTTTTCTTACAGTTTACTTTTTAATACTCTAATTTTTGACTCCTCTTATACCTTATTATGTTGTTTATTGCTTATGTTTTTGTATTTTATTTAGACCTAATTCTTGAATGTTATCGACCAAGTTTAATTATGTGAATAAATTACTTCTCAGGCCTATGTACAGGTGTAACTCACCTCTATAGGTGCATCCTTATGTATTATATTATGTATTATGTAAGAGTGTATATATTGTATATCCTGATAATATTTTTTTTATACAGCGAGGTTCCTACAGCCTTTGCCGCATCCCGCACTTCTTTTTCCACCTCTCCTTATCTCTCCAGCCATCTTCTTCTATGGCTCTATCTTTAATGGTTTCCATAATACCATCTATCCATTTTATTGCTGGTCTGCCTCTTCTTCTCCTTGCTCTTGGTATATATTGGAATGCTATTTTTGGCCATCTTTCTCCAGTCATCCTTTGCATGTGTCCATACCACTTTAATTGCCGTGTTTCTATGTCGTCTGTAGTGCCATAGACTCTTCGTCTGTCTTCTTATATGTTCATTTCTTACACGATCTAGTTTGGACGTTTGACAAGCTCTTCGTAGAAAGTCCATTTCTACTACTTCTATACTTTTTTTATCTCTTTGTGAAACTTGCCAACATTCTGAACCATAAGTTGCTATTGGTTCTACAATAGATTTGTATATCCTCATTTTTGTTTTTAGTTTAATTTCATTTGACCATAGCATTGAATTTAACAAGCAGATAGCCTTTTTCCCTTGTCCAAGTCTATTTTCTATATCCTTTTTAGTTGTTCCTTCTTCTGAGATGATAGTTCCAAAATATTTGTATGCCCTACATTTTTTAATCTTTCTTAACTCCAGTTCTGGGTCTTCTCCTTCTTCCCCGACACGAAGATATTCTGTTTTTGACATATTCATGTTTAAACCCCATTCCGAATACTCTTCTTTCAATTTTCTTAACATATAATCTATATCTCTTTCATCACTTGCTAGTATCACTTGGTCGTCAGCAAATAGCAGGCTTGTCAAACAATGTTCACCTGTTCTTATTCCCATTCCTGCGGTTTTTCTTCTCCAGTTTGTTAGTGCTTCTTGTATGTATATTTTAAATAATGTAGGATACAGGCTGCAGCCTTGTCTTAATCCTTTCGTTGTACGGAAAGGCCGCGATATAGCGTTTCCTATCTTGACTGCACTTTTTGACTCGATATATATATTTCTGATTGCCCGACAGTATACACTATTTATCCCAATCCTCGTCAATGTTTCAAAAAGCTTTTTCCAGGGTACCGTATCGAAAGCTTGGAGAAAGTCGATAAATAATAGGTGTGTGGGTAGATTTCTATCTTTCCGCTTTTCTATAATTTGTTGAATAACAAATATATTGTCAATATATCCTGATAATAAATAAATAAAAAAAATAAAAAAATATTGTCATTGAGAATACAAATCTTCAAATAAATTCTTCACTCGAAAAAACATTTTCAAATTTTGTTTTCGTGCTGCGCAGGGCCCCTACCCGATGCTGGGTCCTTATGTTACTTTACATCATAATAATAATAATAACCTTTATTGGCATAATTAAAATAATTTCCATACAAAATATACATACAAAATAAAACAATAAAAAATAATAAAAAAGTTGTGAAACTAAAACCCCATTAAAAAGAAAAAAAGAAATTTTACCACCCTATAAACCTATACTTCAACACCTGTACATCGGACATAAGCTCACAAAAAAAAAAAAAAACTAAACCGCAACACTCAAAAAACTACCCCGTCGCATCCGCTCTTTCCATGTTTTCACTCTGTGTAAAAACGACAGTCCCTTCCCGCTCTCGTCCATACACTCCCTACAATCCTTTCCTCGCCTTCTCTCCTGGTCATTCCACTCCGCCATCGCGCATTCTTCCAACCAATGACTCCACATATCTTCCTTCAACCAACACACCAAACACCTTCTACTTTCCTCCTTCATCCAATGTCTCCTTCCACGCTCTTCATTGCCACACCTAAATCTCGCCAACACTGACTGGTCGTCCGACCCTTTACTTGTCCTCAAATAACCAGGAACACGGCCGTGCACTTGTATCTGACTGTAGCCTTGGTGATATTTACTAGCCTCTATTTTCGATTGGCGCTCTTGGAAGTCCACTTCTAATAACCTCTCTTTTAGCATCCGTTTCCACTGAGCACCCGCACTTTTTTCCGTTTCCAACCCCTCGGATGATAACCCGCCTCTCTCATACAGTTTCCTTTTATTCAACCCCCAACCGCTCTCTCTTCTACCACTTAACCCCTCTTTATTCACTACTCGAAAGATTTCCTTTATTATCCTTTCATCTCCTAACCCATCCACCCTATACTCGAACTTTATCACTCTTTCCGCAGCTATTACCGCCACCTTACAAGCACTCACTTCCTGAAGCACAATGTGACGAGGCGTCGACCTGTCAAGTTTCAACACTTTCTTATAAAACTTAAGCTGCACCCTTTCGATCTTGTCTTCCTCTTTCGTTCCCCAGACCTCGCATCCATACAGTAACACGCTTCGCACACATGCCTTCCATATGGTCTCTACTGCTCTAAAGTTTCCATCAAATTTCCTTTTCAAAACCTCCCAGACAAGACCCGCCGCCACCCATGCCTTCTTTGTAACATACTCTATGTGTTCTTTATTACTGTATCAAGTCCCAAAGACATACCCCAAATACTTAAATTTACTAACTTCCTCTATTTCAGTACCCTGCCATTCAAACCTTTCTTTCTTATATCGCCCACCCCTTTTAAACCGAATCCATTTTGTTTTACCTACATTCACCATTAAATCCCTCTTTTCGAAATACCTGCCGAGCCTTTCAATCACGTCCTTCATCTCACTAGCCGACTTTGCAAATACCACCATGTCATCCGTATATGCCAAGCTCCACAACTTCTTTTTCCCAATCACCACTCCTCCAGCTTGCCCGGCCTGTAGAACCTTTTCCATATCCGCCACATACAGATTGAAAAGCGTGGGACTCAAAGGGCAGCCTTGTCTCAGGCCCTTCCTCACCTCAAAATAGTCCGATTCCCATTCATTCGCTACTACCTTACAGACCGTTTCCTTAACAAATTCCTGATGTTCCTTCTTACACTCTCTGAGATACCTGCTTGCCCAAACACTCGTTAAGTCTCCTTCTGTTCGCCGAGTCATATGCGGATTTCAAATCAATGAAAAGAGCAAACAGGCATCCCTTTCTTATTCCTTGGTCTATGATGACTTTCAAGGTCACCAAGTGTTCCACCGTGCTCCTTCCTTCTCTGAACCCCGCTTGTATTTCCGGCAAAAGCTTCCTTTCATTGATTTCCTTCCTCAAGCGACAATCCAGGATTTTAGCAAATATTTTGTATGAGGAGTTCATCAAAGTTATACCTCTATAATTTTCTAGCGCGTCCCTCGTTCCACTCTTAAACACCGGTTGAATTATCCCCACTTTCCAGCTGACTGGTATCCTTTTCTCTCCTCTCCCTATCCTTCTCAATTCCTCCGTAAACTTCTCCTTACAGATTCCAGGTGCTTCTTTCCACGCTTCATTTCCGAGCCCATCGAAACCTCCCGCTTTTCTTGGCTTTAGGGAATCAATAACATCCTCCACCTCTGTCAAGGTGATATCCTCGGCGAGCTCTTCCTGCTTTCTCTGTCGATCTCCTGAACTATCATCTCTTTCTGACCGCATCTCCACCCCTCCTAGCATCCTCATGAAGTGGTTTTGCCATTCTTCTATCGCAATGCTCTTGGGTAATCTTTCCTTCCTTTTCCTATTCTCTCTCACGTATTTCCACAGCTCAGCTTCCGTCTTGATTTCTCGTACCCGCTGCTTCTCCTTCTCCTCCCAAAGCTCCTATTTCTTCTTCTCCATTTTTTGCAGTTCTGTTTTCGCTTCCAGCACGTGCACTTTGAGCCCTTCTCCCTTTCTCCATTCTATCATAACTTCTCGAAACCTTTGCTTTGCGTACCGCACTTCCCCGTCGTACCATGCTCGGCTTGGAACCAAACTTCTTTGATTTTCTTTTTCACAAGTGCAGATTCCATTATCTTTGCCATCATGTCTATATCCTCTATGGCGTTCCACTCTACCTCTTCTAATTTCCTTCTGTATTCTTCTGTCGCCTCCTTATCCCATCTGGCCACCCATTTCTCCGCCTTAACATCTTTCTCCCTTTGCTGCTTCAACGACACCACTACCGGCATATGATCCGACTCACTTCTTATTCCGATTTCCATCCGTTTTATTTGCCGTCTCACCGCATCATTTGTAATTATTAGGTCAATAACTGAGGTACCCATTGCACCCACAAACGTAAATTCTCCCTCTCAGTCGCCCTCAATACATCCATTCAAAATATCCCATTGGTTCTCTAACACCCACGCCAACCAAACATTTCCCTCTGCATTTTTAATTTTGTCTTTAGAATTCCTTCTTATCACATCACCCGTCTTATCCACCGTATTGACCTGCTCTTCTCCTATCCTAACATTCCTTTACATCATGTTACTTTACTTTTTATCATGTTATTTTACATTTTACATTATTGCTATTACTACCGTACTCTTTAGTTTTTGTGCACGCGTGGATAAAGGTAACCGAACTATACAATTAATAGAGGAGAGTCATTTACGTTGGGACGGGTTCCATTTGTTACCCATAACTCTTTTAAATGATAATATTTTCAGGCTTACAGTACACCATTTTAAAGGCCATCAAAGCAAATTAACAAAAATAAATTAAAACCCTGAATAATAAGCCTCCCAAGCTAACAACTTGGGTAGTATCTTGGACAGAGGCTTGCCACTGTCCCATGAAGAATATTCTTCAACTGAGCATGAAGGAAAATCTCGCTAAATGCACTACCCAAGGTGGTAACCAATCCACCATCACCTATGGTGACATTAGCGGACCTTCGGATTCTGGGGAGTCCACACCAACATGCTTTAAGGATGAGTCGGAGCATCCTGAAATCACCGGACGTAAACTCAGACCAAGACGGCAAACCTTCTTCGCAACATTTAATGCCAACTCACTGCTAAAAGTGGGTAAACTGAAACATTTGACTGATTCACTAACACGACACAACATAATACTGACAGCAGTACCGGAAACCAGATTTACGGACGAACATGCCTTCGAGTCACAAGGCTACAGAATCCTCAGGGGGAAAAGTGGGTCAGCGGGTAATGAAGAACGTACCCCACTTAGGTACAGGATTTATAATCAGTCACAGGATACTGGATTCAGTCACCGACTTTACCTCCCCGAGTAGTCGTGTATCTATCCTCTCTCTCAAATGCGCAAACAAGGGCTACAGTATAGTCAATGTACATGCCCCAATCAACCAGGACAACAGACGCAATCCAGACAGAACTGATAAATTCTGGGAAGACTTAGAAGATATTATCTCTAAACTTCCAGAGAGGCACACCGTTATACTGCTTGGTGACTTCAATGCTCAATTGGGAAGAGAGAAAAAATACAGAAACATAGTGGGCAATTATCCGGCGCATAATCGAACCAACCGCAACGGAGAACGATTGGTGGATCTGTGTAGGACTTTTGGGTTGATGATGAAGTCTACAGCCTTCAAAAACTTGCCAAAGAAGCAGAAGACTTGGATTTCACCTAATACCCACCTGGGTGAATTCCAGATAGATCATGTGGCCATTTCACGAAAATCTCAAAAGGAAATACAAAACGTGAAGGTACTGAGAAACGCCAATCTGGACTCAGACCACTATCTCTCAAAGATCAAAATAAGACTCCATCCTAGAAACACTACATTACACAGAACCTCCAAAAAGGTAAGATTTGACGTCGAGCGACTCAAGAACAGTCAAGAACTAAGTCAGAGTGAACAACACAGAACTAAAAAACTGGGAACAACTGAAGGAGACTCTTATTAAGGCGGCCAATGAACTAGCCCCTCTCGCTAGAAGAAGGAAGCATCCGTGGTGGACTGAAGACTATGACAATGCAATAGCCTAAAGACAGGTTGCCTGGGTGAAGTGAATTCTAGAAAGACCATGGAAAATTGGCATAAATTTTTGGAACAAAGAAAGGTTACAGCCAAGATAATTCGAGGAACCAAACGAACCTTCACACAAAACCAAGTAACCCAAATCGAAAAGAGAGCTTTGCTAAGAATAATTCCTGAGATTTCTTTGGAACCTTTAAGCAAGCGCTCAGAAAATACGCTCCGCCAAGCCTCCACTTCAGAGACTCACAAGGCAAACTGGCTTATAACGACAAGTACAACTGCCACCTTTTGGCTCAGTACTTTAAAAATCTACTCAACTGTGACCCACCCAGCGAAGACTTCGACTATAATCAAACCACACCAAACCCGGACTCGCTTCCCTCTTCATTGGAAGAAGAAGAAGTTGGCCAGATTATTCAACTTCTTAAGAATAATAAGGCAGCTGGAGAGGACTCTATCGTTGCTGAACTGTGGAAAGGTGCTGGAAACAATGCGTGCGCAAGCTAACCCAGATTATCCAGGAAATCTGGGAAACAGAGAAATTACCACCCGATTGGAAATCTGCTCTGATCCATCCGCTTCACAAAAAGGGAGACTTTACTGATCTAAACAACTACCGTGGAATTTCTCTCGTCCCGATAACATACAAGATTTTCTCGAAGGCGTTACAAACAAGGGCAGAAAATCAGTTGGATAGTCAACTGGGAGAATACCAGGGGGGCTTCAGGAAGATCCGATGCTGTGTTGAACAGATCCTCAATCTTAAAACTGTACTTGCATACTCCAAGATGAGAAACCGCAAGGTAGTCTTCACCTTTGTTGATTTTAGAAAGGCCTACGGTTCCATTAATAGAGAAACGCTTAACAAAATACTCCAGGAACTAGCACTAGAGAACAAAACCCGCAGACTCATCCTAGAAACTTTGACCAACACCCATTCCAAGGTTAAATTTAGAAGCGAGATTTCAGAAAGCTTCGAAATAAAAACTGGAGTGAGACAAGGAGATGGACTTTCCCCACTTCTATTCAACTGTATCCTTGAAAAGGTTATGAGAGAATGGCGCAAGGAACTGAACAATTTGGGTGCTCAGAGTGGTATCTACTTGAGACGTAAGAACGATGGACTGGTTGTAGATTGCTTGGCCTATGCAGATGACATGGCACTGTTTGCTGATTCTCTTGAGATGGCAACAATGCAGGTAAACTGCCTCAGAAAACAGGCTGCCAAAGTGGTTCTTCAAGTATCGGTGGAGAAAACAGAATTCTTCACCAACATAAGAGAAGCAAACAGAGAGATTATACTAGAACAGGGAAACATTAAGAGGACTGAGAAATGTAAGTATCTCGGCGAATGGATTGAACCCAACTTATTAGAAAGAGCATCATTATCCAAGAGAGTTAGCAAGTTAGAACTAGTGTATCGGCTGACTAAGAACATTTTTAATAAGAAATGCCTGTCAGGCAACCTGAAACTTAAGCACTACACATCAGTCTTACGACCAGAAGCCCTGTATGCCATGGAGTGTCTTTCCTTGAACCGACGGGGTCTAATAGAGAAATTGGAAATCAGAGGAGAATCCTCAGGAAGGTTCCAGGCCCGGAAAAGAAAGATGAGGAATTCCGAAGGCGGCATAACTCTGAGCTCTACGAACATATTGAGATGCTCTGTGACTGTGCAAGGAAAAGAAGGTTAGCTTTCTATTGCCACGTTCTAAGATTGCCTCTAAACCGACTTACCAACCGTCTGTTCACCTTCTGGCAAAACAAGAAGCTTCGTACCGCTTGGTTGACAGGGACCGAAAAGGATATTAAAGAACTGGGAATAACATATCTCAAAAACAGACAATCTGTGAGACGCACCTTGAAGGAAGTCCGTGGATTTCAGGAAAAACCTCGAAGGAAAGGTACCCCACGGACAGAAGAAAGAAAGAAGTTACACCGGTAGACGATGCGACAATACTGGGCCAAGGTCAAAGCCCAACAGTTGAACAAGCGTGGTCCAAAGTAGGCCTATTCGAAAGAAGAATAAGAAAAAGAAATTAATGCTAGTTTATGTAGTGTCATGAAATCAGAAATAAAACGGTGCAGTATTGGTTGGGACACTTCTTAAAACATTCGACATGAGTGTATATTTTTATTCAAAAACGTCACACTGCACTTTTTAACGATAACGTTAAACCGAGCCATTACTAATCTTAGCTCTATTTACCTTAATCTGGTGTACAGTTTTTACATGTGAAATAACTGACACGCATGTTGGCACATTTCATGTGCACAGATCTGTTGAAGGAATTACATGTGATTGAGTTGGTATGAGTCAGCGTGTCATCATCATCTTCTTCCGAAAATGATTTCTTTCGTGCTTTTTATCAGGTGTTGTTGATTCTCCCTTAAGTGACTTCTTCGGGGTCTTTTTTGGCGTTGTGACCGCTTTTCTTGTAATTCAGAAAAGAATTCTGGTGAAGTAGGTTAGAAGGTACTTCTCATTCTCTCATCCACGATTCAATTTTGGAGCAGGGGTCGTTAATTGCAAGGGTCTCATCACAGAAAATATCGACGAAAGTTCGGAAGACTCTTCGGAAGTTTTTCGTTCTTCTTCCGCAGCAACTTCTGGTGTAATTACTTATTTGTAGACAGCAACGTTTCGTTTACTTGAAATTACAATTCGGCGAGTTTTTGAAATTTTCTTCCTGCGCGTCAAGTTCAGCATATGTAGATTTTTCTTTAATCAAGGATGTTTGTACAATTCCGAATAGACAAAAAGATCTGGGTTGAATGGCCAACTTCTAGACTCTTGAAATGCTGCCTATATGTTTCAAGGAGAAAGTGCGAAGTCTTGTGCGGATCGTAGTTATGATATATAGAATATGTCGAAAACTATTAACTATTCCTGTTTCGTTTTTTTGTATTAGTATTCTTTTTATTAGTCGTGTTGTGAACATGGATCATATTCTCACAGAAATTGTATCACTATGTTATTGTGGGCCTGCCACCCACGTTGTGGGACTGCCACCAATGTTGTGAAGGGGGCTATGGTGTGAACCACCACCGACTTGAATGTTGAGAGGGAAGGACTGCTGGCCAGCAATTCTTCGGACTCTGAGATATATCTAAATATTTCGGGATCTTGTAATGTAATGTTCACCGGGATTCGCAAAGCACGTAGTTTGTCGAATAATAGTCGAGTTGGTTTTAACAATTTAATTAAACAATAATACTACGAAATAACTTAAAACTTAAGAACTTATAGCTTACCACTCTACTCTCTTTTCTCTTACTTCTTACTGACAACTGGGGAATGCTATTTACCATTCCTAGTATAATATATCTGTAAGAGGGGTTAACTCATCCCTCTAATTCAAATAAGGGGGAGATTGAATTTTCTTGGCTCCTCCCATGATCAATCGAGGCTTAAATTCTCTAAATCCCTGAAAATGTCTGGTCCTCTGGTTAATATCTATAAGAAGGTTTTTATAACGATTTTTTAAATCCCTGAAAATGTCTGGTCCTCTGGTTAATCTCTATAAGAAGGTTTTATCACGTTTTCTAATATGTTTGGGGGAGGTAGATTTTAGCATGGTAATAAAAACCCTTAGTTTCGGGACAAACTGTAAAACTATAAAACAATTGCATTTATCCAAAACGTGTGACAAAGGGCACGTTTTGGAATGTGCGCTAATGGCACGGATGTCCAGTTCTGGTTTTTATTACAACACTGTGTTGAGTTGATGTAGAATGACCCTAGCTTGTAGATTTGGTGGTGACTTGTTTTACCGCGACCTTTATAGATCTATGGAACCATCCGTTTCTCCTCTATTCATTGGTATGCTTACCCATTTAGAGCGCCACCTCTAGACCTAATTCCTTTAGCAATCTTAGAATCCGCGTGAGATTCAGGGATAGAATTCACTCAAGGTAGATCTTTCTCATATTGAGCAGTGCTCCGCAATCCTTGAGCAGGCTGAGCTGCAGAATCTGCGATTATCATCTTACCCACACAGGGTCTGTACTGTACTGTCTGTAGTGAAAATCAGTTTCCGTATTAGCCTCAATATAACACGTCTTATATAGGATGTATCAAAAGAAAGTTTATATTTGTTTAGCTTACTGCGTGAACGCAACGATTTGGAAGGGTGCGGGTGATATGTCAATCGGTAGCCTGGCTCTTGGGAATTAAGTCGCTATGGAGCGGTTCTCGGGAGCGGATCGCGCGTTGTGGATATCCCATAAATCTGCTCAAGGATTGCGGAGCACTGCTCCATATGAGAAAGATCTACCTTGAGTGAATTCTATCCCTGAATCCCACGCGGATTCTAAGATTGCTAAAGGAATTAGACCTTGAGGAGTTTCCTAGGCCTTCAGGACACCTGTTAGAATTCTAATCATGTACCTGTTTAGTTTCAGTTCAGTTGTTCTTTCCTGGTTAAATGATGCATTACTTTGAATGGTCTTAATCCTGCGAGATCTTTATACATTGTTTCCTTGTTTCTTAATCTAAGTTTTCGTAGATGGTACTCATACCGCAAAAGGGTTCTGGACTTATAAAGGAATTACTAGATGCCTTCGTCCTGTCCGCTTCGTTATCGGCTTTTTCATTTCCCTCTATACTGGTTTGTCCTGGTACCCAGTATTGTGTTACTTTCTTGTCTCTGCCAAGCTTGTTTAGCTTTCACAGGCAGTTCCATACTAATTTAGATCAAGATCGTTTTTTTGCAAAAGTTCTTGTCGAGGTTAAATTATGCACAAATTATGCGTAGATTCCCATGGGATCGACGTATTTAGTACGAGGTGCGGCAGTTGTACCTTCATTCGTCTTCGATTCATCTGTATACCACTTGATGACACTTTCCTCAATATGGTATGCTGAGGATTCGTGACTCTATTCGGCTTTACTACACATTGCTGTGTATTTTTCTGAAAATGCTATTTGCATATCATTTACACCTTTGGTACTTACATCCAGGGAATCTTGGCAGCAAGGCTGTTCCCTAATATGAGTAAAATAACCCTAATGTGTTATGAAGATCAAACAAGGAAACATGACAAAAAAAGACATAAAGTTCATATAAATTACAATATTTAGAACAATGTATCTACTGGATTGACATAATAGTTCCGTCTAGACATATTAAGCATTTTTATTATAGCTTTTTACGTTTCAGTGCCAAGAAAATAAAGTATTTATTTTAAGTAAGAAAATGTAAATTAAAATTTATTTAGTTAGTTTTGTTGACACGAACAAATCTTAAAAGCATTCTATTGTAGTAAGTTGCGACACAGTCTGATTTTATACGCGTGTTGCAGACGTCACGCGTCAAATAGAAACTTTATTTCTCGCCAGCTTTTTTTCCGCAGCTAACATAAGAGTTTAGCGATTCTAGGTTAAATCAATATTATCTTGGATCGAAAGCCAATTCGAATGTCGCTAAGAAAAATTTGTAAACACTCGGCGCAAAGTGCAGTCCGATAAAGAAACAGCTGGAAATAGATTCGATGTTACAATTTTCCGAATTATTTATACAACAATTGACGCAGTTTTATTTGGAAAATCAATCTTTCTTTTAACAGCGATATACACTAAGAGTATTTGAAATAGATTGTTTATTTACGCGCACAAATCAATTTACTCCCTCAACACAACCAAGAAAAACGAAAAGGTTTCTTTTTCTTCCATTCCATTATGTTCTTTAAAGTATTAGGTTTCTGTAATAGAATACGCATGGACGAACTGCGTACGAGATTTCATTTCGTTTTTAGTGTGATATTAAATGTCTATCTTACTTTGTTCCAGCCGCTTTCCAGCACGTCCGCGAAAACATTGACGACTTGGACGGAAGCAGTGGGATCGATGAAACAGACATCGTTTTCTTGAAAGCTTTAATGGATAGTCCTGTCTTCCAAAATTTAGTTAAGGTAATTTACTAAATTATCTTTTCGATTTAATCAAACAGGAGATGCATTAAGTGAAATATTCTACCTATCAGATAAATGACCTAGATTGATTTTGCTACTATATTGAACGATTTATCATCAAGAAGTTTCAGTTTATGACTTTAATATATGAAACACTATTCTAATTTGCAGCTGTATAAAATTTTATCTACGACTACTATTGTAAATACTCATTATTGTACAGTTCGTGGGCTATGTAAATACATCATAACACACACGTATGATAAGTTATGATCGATAACACATACACACACGTGCATTTGGTTTACGATTCGTTGATTGGTTGAGAGCTGCTATTACGTGCTCGTACGTTCATACGTTCGAAATTGACATTGCGTACATTGGGTTGCCTATACCTATGAGCACTCTTATTTCAGTTTGACCCAAATAAGTACTAAATAATAAGGTATGTAACCATTAAGAATGTATTTCTTTTCATATCTATCAAATTAAATAATGTCGAATAACAGTTATATATGAAAATACAACTGTTTGTTTATTATAATGTTAAATATTGTACCTTGTTCGGACCGTGTCTCTCTAAATTTCACGATTTCCAAACTTAATACAGGCCGGTTAGATCACTTACCTGATTGGGCTGCCCGCGTCTCCGCCACGTGGAATCGTCCTTCCGGCGCTTCGTCTAAGGGAGGGAAATAGGAATAAAAGGGTAAAGGAATTCCCTTAAATTGGCGTCCTTGGAACGTCCGGCTCCGCTTTCAGCCCTTGGGCTTGTGATCACCCCTGGTTAGTTGGGATGGGAATTCGAATTATGCACATGTGCCCGTTTGCGTGGATTTCGCGTCTTTCTTTCGCACTCGCCGAGCGTGTTTTGTCGACTCTACGCAGCTAACTGATTAATTTAATCTATTCGCGAAAAAGATAATAAATCGCGCGACTTCGACACCGATCGATACACCTGTTTCCCCGTCTATCGATTGGAGCCGAAGTTAATCCAAATAAATGAATTGAAAATCTGGACGCGCCAAATTGGCGCGAACAACCTAATAAGAAATAAATTTGTTACATCAAACATATTGTTCTTATTAAACAGAAACAAATTAGTGTGGTCGTAGATAAAGTCTAGTATATAACTCGAGTTGTAAGGCAATTTGGTACTCGCGGAATTACGCATTTCCCGCTACGCGGGTCGTGCGTGACTGTTCCGCTCGTACGTAATATGCTTCTTACAACTCTCGTAACGTAATATACTATAAATTACCAGTTACTAATTGTGTATTTGTATTTTGTTAGCCATTTTTCTATCCATTTTACAAGAACCTTGTTTTAATTAGTTTTAGTAATGTCTTTATTGTTTTGCTTGCATAGCATCGGCATATAAATCACTTGCCCTAGGGATGTTAAGCCATTCTTCTTCTCCTGCAACAATAAGTTCTGGGGTCGAGGGTGGGGCAGCAAGCCTAGCTTGAATTCATCGTTTAGGCTTATTCTATAAATGTTCAACCGGATTTAGGTGGGGACTGCATGCCGGCCACTCCATAACGCGAAAACCAATTTCTGTTATGTAAACTTGTACGATTCTTTCGGTGTGCGGCTTCACATAGTCATATATAAAGATAAATTCTTCTGGAATATAGTCGACGTAAGGTATCACATGAACTCAAATAAATAAAATCTCCTCGAAGTACCTAGCACCCATTAAACCTCCTCTCCTGTGACCACGGGTGCCTTTAATGATGCAAGCATGGTCGGTTCGTGCTCCCATAGAAATTGCATCTCAGATCAAGCAGAAATCACTTCCAAAAGCAGAGCGATCTTTAATACAGCATGCTACAAATCGCTCTAATGGTCTCCGGTACACATTTCTTCTTCGGTCGCTCCCATAGAGGCATATTCTGGTCTCATCTGAGAACAGAACAGACCCCCATTGTTCCAACGTTCAATTTAAATGATCCCTTGCAAAATGCAGGCGTGCTTCACGATGAGCTGGGGTAAGTTTTTAACAAATTGCAGGTGTATTAGAAGCCATGTTCCTTTGGTAAGTTAAGCTGGTCAGCTAATCTTTTGGATCGGGTGGTGAGAGTGTTGATTACAGATGCTAGTTGTTTGGGGTGATGGTGGGAACATCCTCCTTTGCCAGCAGATATACTCAATATCACAACAGAGCCGAACAGAATACATTATTAATCACCAATAGACAGCAAGAAAAATACGTCCTTAGACGGAGACAAAAATCTGCACCAAAATCACTCAACATCGACAAAATGGCTTACAATCTTTCAGCCCAGTCCCTAGACCAGGGATGGCGTACCTTTTTGGAGTAGTGGGCCAAATTTTTTTCATTATATTTTTCGTACTAGCTCGTGGGTCACCATGTCAGTGGCATCATTTGGAAAAAAGGAGAGAGGAGCAGTTTTAGTAAAGACTACTTTTTTGTTCTCACTGTTAAAGGCTTTTACAAAATTCAAGTTTCCTTGCTCCCTAGGCTTTACATCATGTATTTCATCTCCTTATCGCTCTTTGCCACCACTACCACATTATACGCGAACGCCAGACTCCATACTTTCTCTCTACCTATCACACACCCTCCCGCTTGGTCCCTCTTAAACATTCTTTACTCAAATCATTATCAACATTGCTCAATATTAAAAAATCTCAAATCATTCTCAAAATTGCTGCATACAACTTGTACCCTGTGTTGAGCAGAGTTATTCCCCTGTAGTTTTCAACTTAGTTTTTCTCTCCTTTTTTGTAAATCGGGCATATTATCTTCTCCTCAGTGTGCCGGGAATCTCTACCCTCTACACACCCCAATAATTACCTCCACCAGCCTTTCTATCATTCCCATCGTCCCATACATCCACACGTCGTTCCGCATTCCATTTCTCCCCGGTGATTTTTTCTTTTTTAGCTTCTTGGCATGCTCTCTACCTCTTATAACGTGATTTCTGCAGCCTCTGGAGCTGCCTAGGTTTTCCCCATTGCTGTTTCTGTTTCCTCGTCTTCCTTTATCCCTTGCAGGAGTCTTATGAAATGTTCTTCCCGCTCTCTCATCTTTATCTCCTCGGTCAATGTTTCTTTCTGCTTTCTCTCCCTGTTTATGTATTTCCACACCTCCTTCTCTGATTTTATTGCTTTTATCTCTCTCTCTTCTTCTCGTTTCTGTTTCTTCTTTGCTCTGCATCTTTCTATGTACCTTCTCTTAATTTCTATAAAGCCACTCTTACTTGCTTTCGTCCTTCTCCACTCCTTTAGTGCGTCGGTTGCTTCCCTTTTTTCAATTCTTAATAAAGTCTTTGTCTATAAAATCTGGCAATAAAGTAGCACTCTAAAAACGTTTGTTTTACAAAGTCTCTTTCTGAAAGATGTTTTTCGTGGCGAGCAATGCAATGGGCAACTTGAAAACTAGTAGATGTAATGGTAGTTTATCTTTGGCTCACCAAATAAACACATTAATAAGTAAATTATTGAAAAAAGTATCTAAATTGTGCGTAAAAGTCAAATATAAATCAAAGAGTTTCATTAGTTAGTTTCAAATTAGTTTCATTATTAAACGATTTCTGTTTGTTGTTACTATGGCAACAACTCACGTCACTAAATCAAACACATAGGCGTAGTGAAATTAACTGACGTGCATTAAAATTGAATTAATGTTTCTTATTTTGAATCAAGAAGTCTCGGCCTTTCAGTCTGGAGTTAACTTAACCTAACCATAACCTAATCTAGATTAAATCTAGGTTAGCCTAGATTACATCAACAACGACCAAATAATGTTCCCGTCACTGTGCCTTTTTACTAGTAAGCAATTTTTGCCACGGAGGCGCCGAATGTTCTAATCTTATTTGGTCTCAAAATTAAAATTTTTCAAAATTATTGTTAAGAATGAATTATTTTTTTGTAGATTCAACAGTATTTGAACATGTTTGGTAGATAAAATAATGTATGGTACACGTGTGTGAAAGGGTGTTGTGCGTGACTTGCAAATTTTTTTTTAATCGCAATGAGTCTTTCTACACACACTTGTATCATAAACTACTATTTTGGAATCAAAAATGCTTTTAAAACAAATAATGATTTTCTTCTTTCTTTCATGAAAAATAAGTTTTTCTTTCTTCATCAGTGGAAAAGCTAAGATTAGGATGCAACTTTTTAAAATGTCTTTTTGCATACGTGAAGTAACTTTTTAGTAACAAATTACGCACAGAGTCTTTTTATTCTATTCAATCACACAATATTTATCAAACCATTCTATTTGTTATGATCTAGGATATGTATCGTTTTTCGTTTTTTTAACCGCAACCGAAATACAGGGTAATAACTAGAAACAAATTTAAAATATAATAATTTGAGAAGAAATTTCTTATTGATATATTTAACATTCATACGTTTGTGGTTGAGAAACTTTAATAAAAAAATAATAGAAGTGTAGCGTCATTGGAAATTTCTAAAACCTCTAAAACCAATGCCTGGGCCACTTAAAATGCCTGTGTGGGTCAGTGTCTGACCCGCGGGTCATAGGTTCGCCATTACTGCCCTTGACGAACGTAACAAAACCGTACTGACCAAGGGTTTTAACTTTGCAATCGCACCATCTCAACTTCCCAAAGAAGACATATCATCAATTGATGTCGAGACCACCATTTCATAACAACAGACAGATATCTGAACGCTTATTCGCATCATCACCAAAAAAACTAGCATCTGTCTGCAGATGCTAGTTCACCACCCATAGGAGTTCATACTCTCACCACCTGATCAAAAAGACTAGCTGACCAGCTTAACTTATCAAAGGAATTGAAGAACTTACGAGAAGCTATTTCTTCAAATGGATATTCAAATAGCCTAATATCCACAGCTTTTCGTGGAACAGAGTAACCAAAGAACTGAAAAATGCTATAAATCCGTCAGCACAGCATATCTGCCATATGTTCATTATTTGATAAAATCGCCGAAATCCTAAAAAGACACAACATCGACACTATTTCAAGTCAAACCAAGAAATAGCATCCATGCTACGCAGCGCTAAGGACACCATCCCGTTAGAATCCCATGGAATTTTCGAAATATCCTGTGGAAAACGTGAACGAACTTATATTGGACGTACCAATGGAAAAATATCGGCTAGGATTCGAGAACATGCAGTTTCAGTCAGACACAACTTTCAGAGTAAGTTTCATTCGCTCTTGTCCAACCCACCAACACCGGCCACTGGATGATTTCAGAAAGTCAAGGACTCTTGCACAGATTAGCCACGAAATGTCACGGGTATACAGAGCAGCTATAGATATAGAAAAGCGAGACTACTGCCTGAACACAAGAGATGATTCCCTGCGACTTCCCCTAGCATCGCGACCGATTATATCCACTCTGCAAATGCAATCCCAAACACCCCAGACACATATGCAACCAGCAAGACGAGGAAACAAGCAAAACGAAGCACCGCACACAACGCGCATGACCCGAAACCAGACAGTTATAAGTAGGGCCCGCATTAATATGTAAATACATATTTTTAATTCATATTATTTTCGTCTTTATTTAGTTTTCCACACAAATTATGATATTTGGAACGAGAAAATGTAATCTTTATTTTCCATGTTTTTCCATATTTAAAAGGAAAGTCCATATTTTACAAAAAAAATTAAAATCATCCATATTTTACGACGGAACAGCACAAAATATGCACAAAATTGGCGTTTGCGCCACTTTGATATCGCGCTTGCTATGGTATCGTTTGTTTCATTCTGTCTATTTGAAGATATATCCAGCAAATCCTCCTTTTTATTGGCGTGTGAAGAACTTCCTAAATGCAACCACCAAACAACAACATGTTTTGTAGCCTAATGGATTTAAACTTCAAGTTTTCTTGTTACTTAACTTTAAAGCAGCAGATGATCTTAAAGTTTTATATCCCAAAATAATCCATGTAACGTGCATAGCACATGGTATAAATAGATTAGCCGAATACCTAAGGTCCCAGTTTAAAAAGGTTGATAGTTTAGTATCAAATGTGAAGAAAATCTTTTTGAAAGCTCCAAGCAGGATCTCCAAATTTAAAGAGATGTATCCCGACTCTCCTGTGCCGCCAGAGCCAGTGCTGTCATGTTGGGGTACATGGCTGACAGCAGTTGAATAGTATACTCAACATTTTAATGAAATCAAATCAATTAATTATGAATTAGAAGACGAGGCTACTAGTATTTTAGTCTCAAAAGAACTTCTTGAAGATGAGACTCTGCGTAACGATTTGGTCTATATAAAAAGCAATTATAGTTTTTTATCACACCACATAAAGGCACTGAAAAAAAGTGTCTGAAGCAGAAGGCATTATTGCTGACGGGGTTAAAGAAAAATTAAGTTATGTTTTGGAAAAAAGTAAAGGATTTGATAGCCTTAAAAAAAATTAACAGCATGCTGGGCGGAAGATTAGAAGAGAACTTAGACGCGCCCCACTTACTTGCAGAATTGTGCAAATTTAGCTATGCTCCAGTGACATCCTGTGATGTTGAAAGATCATTCAGCCAGTGCAAAGCATTATTTCGACCAAACAGAAAGAGTTTTAATTTTGAAAAGTGGAAAAAGTATGTGATTGTGTACTGCAATAATTTCAATAATGTTAATGAAATGGAAGGCGAATAAAATTGTTCTTATTTATTTTTCGCATTACAATGTGTTTTAGATTTTTTGGTCCATATTATATGCACATATTTTGTAATTTTTAAAGCATATTTATCCGAGCCCTAGTTATAAGTAATCGCCTCACACGAACGAACGCTCAGTATACGTATATTTAGTTAAACTGCAATTATCAAAAAATTAAATGAGTTAGATATCAAATATTTTGTTGAACGTTGTAGAGTAAAATCTAAGGTTTAATAAGAAGTTAAATACTTAATTCTAAATCAGTGGTGCGCAAACCGTGGGCTTGTCCCCAGAAGGGTAGATAGAGAATTTTTTGGGTCGCTGTATTCATCAAAATTTAAGGCTTTTCATGTGTAAGTATCGCGTAGCAGTAAAATGGTCGATATAAATTAATTTAAAAAATGTCTACTTTCTATCAACTACTACTTTTCCTTGCAACTGCAAGTATAATACATAGTTTTAATCTTCATTTAATTTAGAAAAATTTAGAAAAGCATTGAGTGAATTAAGCTTATTTTGGAAAACGTTTTGGGCAAAAATGCTAAAGTGCGCTATTTTTCGAATTTTTATAATAGCTAATTTCAGCTTACTTTTCACCAAAACAAAAAAAGATGATTGGTAGTTTGTTCTATACCAAATTCCGCTTCTTTTGATGTTTTATATGTCAGTATCCAGGACACGTCAAAGTTCGCGAATTCGAAGGGGTAAGGGGCAATTTTCGACACCTCTCCGATTTTTACATATTATATATCGAAACACGCAGAATTTTACACTCTTTACGCTCATACAAATCATTATGCAATTTAGTTTACAATAAGTCAAGAAATCTTAAAAAAACTAATCAGTGCTCCAGCGGATCGATGACTGGTTCGATGATATATTTTAATTTTCAAAAGATATGACATAGTGTGACATAGTTCCTTAAAATCATTATTTATCAAGTGATAAGAAAATTTCAAAGTTGGTATGAAAGTGTTTTTCCTGCTGGTTGTAAATATACAAATTATACTTTGTTAGCCGCTTCAAAGATATGACTTGATATAATAGGAAAAATCGAGCGAAATTTCGCGAAATTTGGTCGGCCGAACATAGAACTTTTAAGGAAATCTAAGTGCATCCGTAGGGAAATCCGACTTCATGAAAGCGATGCCGTAATCTGTTTATAATCATTATTAACCATTCTCGAGATATAGACTTATGAAGTTGAAATTCTGTAGCACTCAAAGGTCAATATTTAAACAAATTAAAAAAACGTCTAATTTTTCCTAATGTTGGGTCGCAAATGAAAATAGTTTGCGCACCACTGTCCTAAATGAACAGTTACTTCTTAAAAATTACTACGATTATATGGCCTCCGTTTGCTTCGATGTATGACGGCACGCTGGCACATTTCTGGCGAAATCTCACTAATAGTTTGTCGAGTGTTTCGGTTTAATTCTTCCCGGGTTTCAGATCGGTTCTGATAAACTTTAGATTGAACATGACCCCCAGATAAACAGACCCCCTATCAGAAATACTCGAAAACCGACAAATCCGTAGAGCGAGGAGGCCTAATTCCCACGCTAGGAAATCAGACAACCAGGAAAGAACTCTCGTAACACCATATTGCTGATACCAAATATCGTTTAATGGTAATGGGTGTTTAGCGATGGCATCCATTAAGAACGTTTGTAGAATTTCCATTTAAAGTTCACTACTGACAACGATTGCGTTTCCCATTTCATTTCCAGAAAATAAGGTCCTAATACTCCGTCTGAGCATATTCCACACCATACCTACAGTTACCTTAATGCAGCTCTTCTTCGAATATAACTTGAAGGTTTTCGGCAAACCAGTAACGTAAATTTTGTTTGTTCCTCTCCAATGCAATTGAAAATGTTTGTTACTCATAATTATTTTGTTGACAAAATTATCCCCTTTGCCCAGAATCTATTCTAAACATGAATTTCGGTCTATTGGAAGAAGTTTTTTGGCCGTTTGCCATTTGTATCGAAGGAGTAAATCTTTGTTAAAACTTTTTTTTACTTGATCGTAACCGCATCTAAGGGATTTGAACCCTGCTTGCTGAAGTGGCAGACTTTCCATGACGGTTTTATCGTATTTTTTTGTACAAAAGTCTTTCCAGCAGCTAGCAGCTGAATGGGAAATTGATCTATAAATATGGGAGAGGTGGAGCGATTTATCGTTTATTAAGATTACATTTGTTGTTGTTTCGTTAGTTTTGTCTATCTAAACATGAATGTGAATTAATTCATCAATACACATTTTATAAATAGCAGCTTTCAAGGATTTTATTTTAGCAAATTTGTTGTTTAAATGTTCTTCAGTGTAACACTCGCAACAGTCAAGGACGTAGTCGTACATACGATATCCATGTCGATATCTTCTTAATTGCCTTTGTCAAGTTTTATTTATTGTGACTAGTCTCATATGTCTAATTTTGTTTTGCCTAGGTTGTCTATCTATTTTGTACAACAATGTATGCATAAATAATGTGAAAAAGTTTAGGTCATATCAATAAATAAAGAATAATATAATAATATTTGGAATACCATTCTCCAAATACCTTAATTTAGAATGACTTAAAAGCCTCTTCAGGTATTAAAATCTGTTACTTGTTTGCTGATTATATTGAGTCAGTTTACTGTACTAATAACAATGTTATTAACACTTTACCTACTGAAGCTGATCATATTCTGGCCACTGTTAATTTAAGTTTTTCATATCGCAATAAAACAAAAATATTAACTTGGTAGATAAGTTGAAAATTTAGATATTAATAAAAGACGTGGACGGGTAGAATACATCCCAAATTCATTAAAACTTGCCAAACGTGCCCATTACTTAACAGAACCACTTCACATATTTTTTAACCAATATATTTATTTATTTTTTAACCAATATATTTTTGAATTTGGGGTTGTTTCCCACTGCCTGGAAAACGTCATTTATAACACCAATTTTTAAATCGGGCAACAGGTGTGACACTTCAAACTACATACCAATATCTATTTTGTCCATTTTTAGCAAAATTTTCGAGTCTTTAATGATTCATGAAATAAAAGATGATGTCAATTATATAATTTTTTCTGAACAAACTGATTTCTCTCTAGATAAATCAGTCCTGAATAATCTAACCATTTACTGAATTTTTGAGTAGCAATATGGATTTCAGTAAAGCTTTCGACAAGGTACACCATAAATTATTGTTGCATAAACTTTCTCAATGTGGTATACATGGATCACTTCTAAGATGGATCGAATCATACATTAAAAACACATCTCAATTTGTTGTCTGCAATGAATTTAAATCTGGACAAATTTATGTTACTTGTAGGGTACCTCTAGGATCTCATTTAGGTCCCATTCTTTTCAATATTTCTTTTGTATGAAGTTTTTTATGATTGCTTATTACTCAAGAAGATTTTTCACGTCTATACCATTACTGCTGTGCACACTATATAACCTTAAATTTAAATAAATGTTTTGTTGTTAGTTTTAACAGAAATTTAATAATCACTTATCCTTATAACTTGCACAACTTAGCTATAACTAGGTACAGCAATATACGCGATTTAGGTATTGTTTCCCTAAACTTCTTTTAACTGACAATATAGATAGTATAACTAGAAAATCGTTTAAGTTATTGGGTTTTGTGATGAGATCTATTAAATCTTTCACTAATATTGAAACAGCAGTAATGTTATACACCTTTATCCTTCGATCACCACTAGAATACGCTACCACTATACGGTATACATTTTATTTAGCGTATGGCACAACAGATGGTAAATTTATAAAATATGTGAAAATTAACGAGTGAATAAGATATTACAATGTACGAGTTACAAACAGACATCTAAGTAGATATAAAATTGTTATATTAAAATATCTAGTTCAGCTATCCATTCAAGAATTGATTTTGTGGTGCTATGTGTGTGTGTGGTTATGTGGAAGAAGTCCCTGAAATCCCCTTGATATGCCCTCAGTTCACACTCTGTCACTATGTGGCCAATTGTTTGGTTAGAGTCGCCGCAGTCGCAGCCTGGGTTGGGTAGTTTTCCCATTTATAGAGATTATGGGCACACACACCGTGTCCTGTTCTGATACGGTTTAAGGTCTTTCATATATGTCGTGGTTGATCGAAGCCATCAGGTTCTACGACTGCGTCAATGAGATTTCCTACATCGGGTGGGGCATTTTCAGTCCAGAGGGTCTGCCATTTGGAGTTGATGTTGCAGTTATTGTCTGCCAGTTGTTGTGCTGATAACATTGGCGGTTTCCTAGATCGAAGCCGTTTTACTGTCAGATCTGGAAAATCCTCATGGATAGTTGTGTGTTATTAATTATTTTCTTATATTCTTTTATTAGGGCGTCTTGTCTTCTTAGGGCAGGTGGAGGTATGTGGCTGAGTGTTGGGAGCCAATAAGATAGAGTAGTTCTGATGCAGCCTCTAATCGTTCTCATTGCTATATTAAGCTGAGTGTGCACTTTCTTGGTATGTGCGCTGTTCATCCATACCGGTGCAAAATACTCGGCCGCAGAATACACTAAACTAAGTGCAGATGTTCGTAATGTATTTGCGATGCCCCCCAGCTAGTGCTAAATAGTCTCTGGAAAATGTTATTTCGGGTACTTATTTTTTGCGCTGTTGTTTCAAGATGTTTTTTGAATGATAGAGTTCTTTCTAAGATTACCCCAAAATCCTTTGGTACCGTTGATAGGGTAACACTGCATTATTCATTTTGACTTCTAATTCATAATGTGGTTTATTGTTATTCAAGTGGAAGCAGCTGACTTTTTTTAGTTTTACTTTGGTTTGGTATTAACCGTCACATGGTAAAATTTTTGTACAGTTTGTTGAGGTCGTTGGTCAACGTGTTTTCGGTGGGTTCAAATTGTTTGTGCTGTACAGCTAAGGCTAGATCGTTAACGTACCCAAACTTTATCGCGTCGGTTTTGGGCAAATCTGAAATATAGAGATTGAAAAACATCAGGGTCAAAACTGAGCCTTGAGGCAATACATTGTTGAGTTTTCTCTGTTTGCTTAAGTTATTACCGTGGATTACTTGGAAGTGTCTGTTAGAGAGCAGGTTCTTTATCAGTTGCCGAGTTGTATGTTCAACCAGCTTGTATAGGAGCCCATCTTTCCATACTGTGTCGTAAGCAGCTGTTAGGTCCACAAAAGCTACAGCTGTCTTTTATGGAATACATAAGATTCCATACATAAGATTCCAGACATAAGTCTAGAACTAAATCCATTCAGAAAAAAATTGTCATCATACTCTGTTTTAAATTTAATATATCATACACTAACTATGTTGATATTCTACGAAATTTCAGTTTGCGAACTCTTTAACAGAAAAGAATAAATGCAGATATGATTTTTCTTCACAAAGTACTAAACAATATTATTAATACTGAATTATTCCTTGCAAGTCTGGATTTTTTCACACTCACTCCGTTGGCTTCTTTGGGACAAGACCATTCCATGCCGCTCTCACTATCTGCGCATCCTCCCATCCAGTGACGCCCATCTGTCTGCAGTCTTCTGACTCTGACTTCACCTCATTTTGCCATCTACTCCTCGGTCTTCCAGGGGGCATTGAGCCTTCCATCTTCTTCTCATAGACTGGCGAACTATTCCGGGAGCATCCATTCTGATTACATGTCCTACGCATTGCAGCCGTCTCGCTTTCATGATCTTCACTGCCCTTGATTGATTGGATTAAAAAGTGCTTCTAAAAATTTTCCTGTACACCTTGTTTTCGAAGACTGTAAGCTGGTGCTCCTCTCCTTTGGGCTCCGTATAGCAGTATTGGTCTGATGATCGTGTTGTATAGTTTTAGTTTGGTTTTATGGTCAGTAACTTGGTGGAAAGTAATTTCTGTAGGGAAAAGTAAACTTTGTTTGCGTTCTGTAATCTAATTTGGTGTCCACTTGTCTTTTTTTGCAGTCATTTATATTGATACCGAGGTATTTGAAGTTTGGATTGTTTTTAAACATGGAATTGTCTATATTAAGGTTATTTCGTTGATCTGCAGTCATGTTTTCTCTCTGTATGATCATGTGTTCTGTTTTCTCTTCATTATGTCTTAGATCTATTTTAACAGCGGTTTTATTTAATTTCCTGAATGGAGTTTCAATTTCTTCTCGATTGCTTTCTATTAATACTATGGCATCCGCAAATGCCCGGATTTTGTGGTTGTTATCTGTAAGGCCCCTAGTTGTGGCATGTTTTAGTCCAGTTCTGTTTTCAAAACTGACGGATATGGAGCCACATGGTGTCACCCTGCTCACTGTCTTTTCCATACATATTTTGACCAAGCTGCTTAGTTTCTGTGGGATTCCGTATTCTGCAATGATTTCCCACGGTGTTTCTCTGTGGACTGAGTCGAAGGCATTTTGGAAATCAATGAACAGGTAATGGACTTGTTGTTGTACTCCCAGATTTTTTCATTGATTGTCATGATACAAAATATGTTGTCTGTTGTAGATCTGCTTTTACGGAAACCATTCTGATAGTCTCCTATTATGTCTTCGGCGTATGTAATTAGTCGCCTTATTATAATGTGCGACAATGTGCGATTCTATAATTTCTGCATTTTCGCTTATCTCCCTTCTTATGTATTGGGATAATATAAATTATAATATAATAATAATAATAATTGCTTCCTTCCATTCATCCGGTATTTGTTCCTCCCGCCATATTTTCAGGATAAGCTGATGTAATTTCTTATGGATTTTCTCACCCCTATATTACAATATATATATATATATATATATATATATATATATATATATATATATATATATATGTACATCTTCGAAGGGTGGGAGCAAAGAGAGCGAAGTCTCGTCTGCGATCACCTGACTCGACTGTTACCTCTTAAAATACAATATACTCTGGAGGAGGACGAACGAACAATAATTCAGATTACAGTACGCTACAGTTAACTGAATTAATCACATCTTCTTTATTTCTTTTTTGCTTTGTGCCATTATATCCATTATTTAACACTTTGTCCTCGATAATTTGAATGTGTTTTTCACTATGGTATATATGTATGTATGTATATGTTACCGTGAAAGACCGAAATTTGAGGAATGTCGACTTTCACCGGAGAATGTCAACATTCACATAGTCGCTTGATGTATGTCCGAAATATTTACTAAATACCCATATTTCTGACTTACACCGGTGCATATCGACATTCACCATCTTGCACTATTGGTGAATTTTGAACATTTCGGAGATTTATATTTTCTTCTCCGTAATTCAGCCGCTATAAAACATCACAAGGGTGGCGTAACTTATTCGTCGCTCCTTCTGAGAGGAGTGACCAATAATTTAGTCCACTGCTGAACATAGGCCTCCCGTAATCCAATCCAACCTTGTCGGTCTTGTGCGGCGTTCATCCAGTTTGTCCGGATTTTCTTTAAGTCGTCGGACCATCTCGTTGGCGGGCGTCCCCTACTGCGGTTTGCGTCCTGCCGTGGCCTCCATTCCAGAATCTTTTTTGTCCATCGTCCATCCGCAAACCTAGCCACGTGCCCCGCCCAGTTCCACTTCAGGTTTGTTATCCGCACTATCGCATCAGTAATACCTGTCATTTGCCTTAATTTGTCATTTGAAATTTTGTGTCTGAGGGAAAGGCCCAGCATTGATATTTCCATTCCTCTTTGTGCAATGCGTATTTTATTTAAAGTCTGTTTTGTCAGGGTGAGGGTTTCGGCTCCATAAGTGAGTACTGGCAGTACACACTGATCAAAAACCTTTCTCTTTAAGCATATAGGGATACTTGATTTAAAGATATGTCTTAATCTGCCAAAAGCGCCCCATGTTAGCCCGATTCTGCGCTTTATCTCACAGGTCTGGTTGTCCCTTCCAATGCGGATTTAGTGGCCCAGGTATTTATATGAGCTGGATTGTCTAAAAAAACCATCATTCAGTGGTATGCCTTCGCTTAGCACGAGGTTGGTCATATATTCCGTTTTGTTGACGTTTATGCGAAGTCCCACTGTTCTTGACGCACTCTGTAGTCTTCGTAGCATCTCCATAGCCTCATCGACACGATCCGTGATCACAATGATATCATCGGCGAATCGCAGATGGTTCAATTTTTCGCCGTTTATGTTTATGCCCATATCTCCGAAATCAACTCTTTTAAACATATATTCGAAGAGCGTAAAATAAAACGAAAATAATGGTTATAAAAAATTACTTAATTATATGATTCATATCTTCTTTATTGCAACGTAAGACTGTTAAAGTTGATTGACTCCCAGCAGAACAAAGGAATTGGCGGGAGAGAGCCAGTCGCCTCTCTGTCGGCATCTCCATTTTGGACCTACACCAGAACGTATATGTGATTGTCGACATACACCGGTGAGGGTCCGAATGTACAACGAAGTGATGAAATATTCGATCTATCACCGACGTATTTGGTATGTGTTGACATTCACCAGTGAAAGTCGAATTTCTCCAATTTCGGTCATTCACGGTAACATATACATATAATATCCTGTATTAATAATCTGTACTTTTGTTTTCTACATTTTATAATCCGTGGAAGCTTGCTACTGGGCAACCGTTAGCTTCCTCCGAAATGTAAATAGATAAATAATTATCTCAATTTTGTCCATTTAGTTCCGTCTAGCAAGGTTTGCGCAACTTAATTGTGTCATTTTCTTTTAGTTTATCAAGATTTTCGCAACTTAATTTTGACGATATAGTTCAGCCTATCTATATTTGTATTTGCTGTTTTCTTTTTCGTATAGGTTTCTTGCATCAGGTATATTGCATAAATTTAACGGCGGACAGCAGAAATTTAAACAAGTTTTTTTCGGGTTTTTGTGGACACAATTAAATGTTATTTTTGCAAGAAAAAGTTGCAATGATGACCAACAACGTCGTTATTTATTTTGGAGGTCGTCCGGTTATATTATTTAAAGCTCAACAATCTTGCAAACCATCTCCATGTAGAATCAACAAAACGGAAACGAAAAACTATGAGGGAATTGTGTTGAAAGTAAGAAAAGCAAGCAAGTAAAAAGCTGTTTCTCACAGTTCTATTTGAATATCTGGGTTATAACTATATAATAACTTTTGAAAAATAGATCAAATATAAATACATAGAATAAATCCATTGCTTTTGATTTTAACAATTTCTTTTTATCGTAAAACTGAAACTGAACAAATATTTTTTAGAATTCTATCTTGAGAGCAACTAAGCGGAAATGCATTTTAATGACGTGATATAAAACGGTTTTAGTATTATTGATCCTTGGAGAGATTAAATATTTAAAGCTGGTGTGGGATAATTTAATTGAAATGCAATATAATAAAATATGTTCAAGGAAAGAGGTGTTAAAATTTTAAGTACAATTTGTTTTATTTAATATGAAGAACTTTCTGTAATAATATACTATGTCCCATAAAAAATGCAACAGTAAGAAGAAGTAGGAATTTTTTAACCAAGCTTGGCAGAATTTCTTGGGAGATTGAAACGATTCCGATAATGTTTTTGGTTGGAATTCTTTTCTTCTTCAAATCATCTTTGCGTTTTTAGGTTGCGATTATGCTTAGAGTAGGCAACGTGAAAATTATCGACAAATGAGGGAATTCGACAGAAATCGCATTATTGGCTTAGGTGAAGGTGGTTTTTCAATCAGTAAAATTGCTAATCGTCTCAACCGTAACCAGTCATCGGTAGTACGGTGTTTTCAAGCATGGTCTACAGCAGGTCAAGAACTTCATAGAAGAGGAAGTGTACGGCCAAGACAGACAAATGTGGTCCGGAACAGCCATCTCCGGTTAATGGCCTTAAGAGACCGATTCTCGAGTACAAGATCAATAGCCGATCAATGGTTTGGAAACAAAAGACGTTCTGTGGGTTGACGAAGGGTTACAGAACGTCTTTTGTTTCCAAACCATTGATCGGCTATTGATCTTGTACTCGAGAATCGGTCTCTTAAGGCCATTAAGCGGAGATGGCTGTTCTGGACCACATTTGTCTGTCTTGGCCGTTCACTTCCTCTTCTATGAAGTTCTTGACCTGCTGTAGACCATGCTTGAAAACACCGTACTACCGATGACTGGTTACGGTTGAGACGATTAGCAATTTTACTGATTGAAAAACCACCTTCACGTAAGCCAATAATGCGATTTCTGTCGAATTCCCTCATTTGTCGATAATTTTTACGTTGCCTACTCTAAGCATAACCGCAACCTAAAAACGCAAAGATGATCTGAAGAAGAAAAGAATTCCAAATAAAAACATTATCGAAATCATTTCAATCTCCAAAGAAATTCTGCCAAGCTTGGTTAAAAAATTCCTACTTCTTCTTACTGTTGCATTTTTTATGGGACATAGTATATTATTACAGAAAGTTCTTCATATTAAATAAAACAAATTGTACTTAAAATTTTAACATCTCTTTCCTTGAACATATTTTATTATATTGTATTTCAATTAAATTATCCCACACCAGCTTTAAATATTTAATCTCTCCAAGGATCAATAATACTAAAACCGTTTTATATCACGTCATTAAAATGCATTTCCGCTTAGTTGCTCTCAAGATACAGTTTACCGACGAATTAGAGCTTCTCGATTGCAGTCCTAACGACTACATCTTGTGCTTCCGCTGACGGCTCGTCACCGACAGCAACGTTTGAAGAGGTGTACCTTACCACTAGATTAGAGCGTGGAATGGCATAGAGTGGTCTTCAGTGACGAATCCCGATTCTGCTTGGGAATGCACTATGGTCACATGAGGGTAAGACGTAGACGTGAAGAACATCGCCATGCGCAGTTTTCTATTGAACGGCATGTGCACCACACATTGTGAGTTATTGTATGGAGTGCTATTGTTTATGGAAGTAAGTCTCTGTTGGTATTCTTTCTAGGCAATTTGATTGCTCACGTATATGTTGATGAAATGTTAGTACCCCATATCTTTCCATTCCTCCAGGAGCTTAAGAACCCGATTTTTTAACAGGGTAATGCCCGTCTCTACATTGCAAGGCATTGTATCGCGCGCTTTAAAGATGCTAACGTCAATATATTGCCGTGGACACTCAGATCTCTCGACCTTTCGCCCATCGGACAAGTGTGAGCCAGAATGGGTAGAAAACTGAAACAATTAGCCCATGCTCCGCAGATGCTAGAAGCTCTCTGGCATGAACTACAGATTGCCTGGGATGCAATACTTCAAGGAGAAATCGACAACCTGGTGGAATCCATGCCCAGAACGGTGCGGCAGTGTGAATCTAATAGGGGTGGTCCAAGACATTATTAATAAAAAATGCCTTTATCTTTTGTTTAATTTCTTTGAAATTTTAATCAATTACTACCTTTGACCAGTAGAACATTTCTGCCAAATTTGGTCCAAAAATTATTATAGAAGCGAATAAAATTGCGGATTGTTTAATTTTGGATTTAAATTCGCTAGTTAAACCTTAATTTTATCCACGAGAGGATGGTAGTAATACAAAATTATTTAATTTTGCTTTTGATTTAAGAAATTAAATTCAAAGAAAAGTTTTCTTTGTTTGTTTACGAGGACGGCAGCTTTTCCAGGCATCATTGTGTTCACAGGCATCATCATGACAACGATAAAATTGTTGATTTGTACGTCAAAATTTTGATTATTGCGTTGATTAATTTGTGTTTTATTAACCATAAATGGATACATCCGAGAAATTATTGTTAGATTGTGATGCAATTGTGGAAGATTACTCCCGCAGAAATCAAGAGATTTATAATCGAAAAATGTATAATAACTTTTGTGATTGGCGATCAAAAAAGATCAGCGAAGTCAACATTTACGGTTATGTATACGGAGCCCGTAAGTGAGGTATTTTGATTTGTATCCATAGTATCCATAGGAATACTTTTATTTCACTAGTGAAATAAAAGTATAAAAAAAAGTGTTTCACTGGTCAATAAACCACTGTTTTATTAATCCATGTCCGAGGAATTAAACATGACTTTGGAAGGCAAAATTGAATAAAATAATGTAACAGGTTTTATGAAAAAAATAAAACACATTAATCACATTATCGGGGTGTATTAAAGGTAGGAGGCAGATTCAAACCATTAGGAAGACTTCATTAGAGAAGACATTCAATAATTCGAAATTCTCACAATTCGAAATTATGAACTTAATTTTGTTACAATGTAGCGATAACATCTCCGCGCCGTCCCAGTTGAAAGTGTCGATAACCCAAAATTAACATTAAGAGCATTCGAAAACTCAAAAAAATCGACTTAAATGTTTCTTTAAAATAATTGAATGAAAAAAATAATTTTATTCATGAGGTTTTGGTTTGATTTTCGATTGAAATGAAATCAAAAAATATTTATCAAAGTAAGACGTGTTTAGTAACTTTGATAATAATCAAGAAAACATTTTATTGAGATGTAAGGCATACTTTTACTTAAGATTACTTACTTAAGACGTAAGGCATGAAAACATTTATACAAGGTTTTGAAATGTGTTTATGATAATATTAAATGTTTTGAGATATCAAACGTAACGAACACATCAAAGAAAATTAGGGAGACTTGACCAATACTAAATAGATATTACAATATAGGTTTATACCTTTATTGAAATATATCGTTAATCATGCTCACTATTAATATACTTACACAGCGCACTCGCACAGCGCACTAACAATTCAATACCGACTGGACTAGAGTAAAACAATTCAAACTGATCTAGACTGGATTAAGTCAATCTTCAAATCAAACTGAACTAAAACCAAGTTGAACTAGATTGGAGTTAGTTGAAAAACTTATTTCAAATTAAGCTAGATTAGACTTCAAATTAAGCTAGACTAGATTTTGAATATACTATCTAGAATCTATGGATGGTTCTATTTTGACTAGATAAAGCTATTTGTCAAAGTTGGTTTTTAAATTAGTTGAAGTTACCTTTCAGACTACCTTTAGTAGATTAAGTTTTACTAATGTATAAAACTTAATATACTAAAGGTAGCCTGTCAAGGTTATTCAAATCAAATTAAATTACTTTATTTTCTTCTTCTTCTTTCGAATAGGCCTACGTTGGACCACGCTTGTTCAACTGTTGGGCTTTGACCTTTGCCCAGTATTGTCTCACCTTCTGCCGGTGTAACTCCTTTCTCTCTTCTGTCCAGGGGGTACCTTTCCTTCGAGGTTTTTCCTGAAATCCACGGACTTCCTTCAGGGTGCGTCTCACAGACTGTCTGTTTTTGAGATATGTTATTCCCAGTTCTTTAATATCCTTCTCGGTCTCTGTCAACCAAGTGGTACGAAGCTTCTTGTTTTACCAGAAGGTGAACAGACGGTTGTTTAGTCCGTTTGGAGGCAATCTTGCAACGTGGCCATAGAAAGTTACCATTCTTTTCCTTGCACAGTCAGAGAGCATCTCAATATGTTCGTAGAGCTCAGAGTTATGCCGCCTTCGGAATTCCCAATCTTCCTTTACCGGGCCTAGGATCTTCCTGAGGATTCTCCTCTCTCTGATTTTCAATTTCTCTACTAGACCACTTCGGTTCAAGGAAAGACACTCCATGGCATACAGGGCTTCTGGTCGTAAGACTGATGTGTAGTGCTTAAGTTTCAGGTTGCGTGACAGGCATTTCTTATTGTTCTTAGTGTTCTTAGTTAGCCGATAGGCTAGTTCTAACTTGTTGACTCTCTTGGATAGTGATGCTCTTTCTGATAAGTTGGGTTCAATCGATTCGCCCAGATACTTAAATTTCTCAGTCCTCTTGATGTTTCCCTGTTCTAGTAATATCTCTCTGTTTGCTTCTCTGATGTTGGTTAAGAATTCTTGCTTTCTCCAGCGACACTTGAAGACCCACTTTAGCAGCCTATTTTCTGAGGCAGTTTACCTGCATTGTTGCCATCTCAAGAGAATCAGCAAACAGTGCCATATCATCTGCAAAGGCCAGGCAATCTACAACCAGTCCATCGTTTTTACGTCCCAGGTAGATACCAGTCTGAGCACCCAAATTGTTCAGTTCCTTGCGCCATTCACTTATAACCTTTTCAAGGATACAGTTGAAGAGAAGTGGGAAAAGTCTATCACCTTGTCTCACTCTAGTTTTTATTTCGATGCTTTCTGAAATCTCGCCTATAAATTTAACCTTGGAATGCGTGCTGGTCAAAGTTAAAATACTTTATTACATTATTAAAGTTCTTTCGGTTACAAAACATATGCCAAATTGTACTAAATGAAATTTGCCATTAAAGGGCAGAAAACAATGCATACAATGAATTGATTTCATAAATACACAAAACAATTGCTGCACTTGAACATTCTTGAAGAGCATTTGACTTAGACATACGATTTTTAGAAAGAAAAAATTGATTTACAAAATAAAAATAAAAGAACAGTGATTAATTTAAAATAGTAAAACACAAATATATAATCAAATAAATATTTTTTTTAGTTTTCCATTATTGTTTTTCTTGCTGCTGTTCTATATTCATCCATATTTTGTTGTTAAAATTAAATAATTTGATTTTCTGAGATTTATAACTATTTAATACTTTATACTCGTTCGGCAGAACGTTATATAGTTTTATGATACTATATCGTGGGTTCTTCTCTGTTACAGTTAATTGGTAAGTTTTAAAACCTATATTTTCATTAAGTTTTTAGAAATCATTGAAAAAAATTCTGTGTTGAGAAACACACATTAGGCTTTCGTATTCAAACGTTCCTGTGATTGTAAGTACATGTGCTTCTTTGAACTTTCCCCCGCAGGAATCTGTTTTTTAAGCGAGTTGCATGTTTTTGGATTCCATAAATATGTTTTATATGCGAACCACTGCCCAGACCTGGATTCCTAAACGCAGGTGACTGAAAATTAGTTGCAAATACCAAATTTAAGGTTTCGGAATCTATATATGGTTTCATATATATATTATCATACCAAATCGACTACATCACGATTAAAAAGAGATACCGTAATTCTGTCAAATCCATAAAAACATATCCTGGAGCAGACGTAAATTCTGATCACAACCCTTTAATATGTAAACTTAAACTAAAACTAAAGAAAGTATGCAAAATTACACGTACACCAAGGTTGGACATGAGAAGAATAAATGATGACACAGTTGAAGAAAGATTACAGAAATGCTTAGATGAAGGCGTAAATACTATAAAAGAAATATCGGAACCGGAAGGAAATTGGAACGCAAAAAAAAACTAATTTGCAGCGCCTCTCAAAGATACCTAAAACAAGTAAAGATAGCCAAACAAGAGTGGATGCCACAAGTAATTCTGAAACTAATGGAACTAAGATGGAAAGTGAAACAAACAGAGGGTACCAGTTACCGTGAAATAAACAAAGATGTAAGGACCAAAATCAGAGAAGCCAAAGAAGGCTGGCTATCGGCCAAATT
The DNA here is from genome assembly GCA_944588485.1 of Phosphuga atrata. Taxonomy (NCBI): domain Eukaryota; kingdom Metazoa; phylum Arthropoda; class Insecta; order Coleoptera; family Silphidae; genus Phosphuga; species Phosphuga atrata. Next base: position 7,836,722 of record OX155901.1, read on the forward strand.
CGATAATGTACAGCACGATAAAATGATCGAGGTATTACAGGAAACAGGCATAGATACAAGAGACATCAGAATAATAGCCAACATTTATTGGAATCAGACAGTGTCTGTAAAAGTAGATGACAACAACTCCGAAAAGATTAACATCCGCAGAGGCGTACGACAGGGATGCGTATTATCTCCGACTCTATTCAACCTGTATTTGGAGAAAATCTTCAAAAAAGCGCTCAAAGACACCAGCGAAAAGATGAATGGGGAGCTTATAAAAAACATCCGATACGCCGACGATACCATCGCACTTGCTAGCAGTTTGAAAGGCTTACAAGAACTAATGACCAAGATTCACACCACTAGCTCGGAATATGGCCTCAAGCTCAACAAAAGCAAAACAAAACACATGCTAATAAGCCGAAATGTTTCAGATCCCAGCGTATTGATGTTAGAAGGAGAGATCATCGAACGAGTAGAGAAGTACCCTTACCTGGGAACTATTGTCAACGACAACTGGGAGCACTCCGTAGAGTTGCACTGCAGAATAGAGAAAGCTAAAGCGGCATTTAATAAACTCAAAACAATGCTATGCAGCAGCGACCTGACATTACAACTAAAGGTCCGAATGGTCAGGTGTTACGTTTTCTCTGTTCTGTTGTACGGCGCAGAAACATGGACGCTAACGGAAGCAACAGATAGGAAGAAGGAGGCGTTCGAGCTCTGGGTATATAGAAAGCTGCTCCGCATATCCTGGCGGGATCACATTACGAATGAGGTGGTAATGCAAAGAATAGGCACGCAGAGGCAAGTTCTGAGCACAATCAAGAAGATAAAAACTGGCTATCTTGGCCATATAATGATAAACCAGAAATACCGCTTACTACAGCTGGTTCTGCAAGGAAGAGTAGATGGACACAGAAGACCAGGTAGGAGAAGAAACTGGTGGCTAGGAAACCCGAGGCAGAGGTTTTCGCTCACTTCCACAACTTTTCAGACAGGCTGTAGATAGAACGGAAATTGCTATGTTGATCGCCAACATCCCGAAGGGATAAGGCACGCAAAGAAGAAAGAAGTAGATATGGTTTCAATAATCTCATTGCATATAACGTTTTATTTAAGTTAGAAGTTAGTTTTATTATATGATCTGACCAATCCAAGGTACTATCTATGTAAAGTCCTAGGAATCTAAACGACTGTTGTGTTTTTAGCATGTCATTTCCTATTTTATTACGGAGCGGTTAATCTATTGTGCTGTTTTGAACAGTATAATATGTGTTTTAGTATTGTTGACCATAAGTTTTTCCAATTTCTGCCGACCAATGTAGTGATATTATTAAGGTTTGGGCAAATTTCCTCCACATATCGATTTAATAACAGTAGGCTTTCTATCACCTGCATATTGAATTAAATCATTTTCTATATCTACCTGTATTTTCGGTAGATCATTTAGTAATAATGTGAATACTAATGGTCCCAAAACATTTCCTTGTGGGATTTATACGTTCATTATGCTTGTATTGAAGTTTGCGTGTCCTTGAGTGATTTATATTTTTGTGATTTATTGTCTGTTAGTAAGGAACTAGATTTTTCCACACAATGTTGCAAAGTACGGCTACGATGCGGTAAAGTGACCAGTAAATTTTAACCTTTCAGGGACACTTACAAAATAAATTAAGTATAAGTCAATACAATCTAATTTAGAAAACGCTACTTTACAACATATTTGTCACGATAATATTGGAAATAAGAGTGATTTTTTAAATTTTACTGTACGTCTGACATTTGGAAAAATGACATTATGTACCGAATAAATTTGAACTAGTAAAAATGTCAAAGTTTGTGAGTACCAATATTAAAAAATTAAATAATTTCCAATATTGTAATTAATCTAAATCTATTTGCTTCTTAAATAATAATTGTCGGCCAAAAATTCTTATACAAATTTCGCGCGGAAATGATTTTACAATGCTCCACCAAACGAGCTGTTGCATTGTAAAATCAACATTTCCGCACTCTAATGTAAATAACTATTATATTACCAAATGACTCAAAAATTTACATCGTACCCCATGTAAAATTAGTCGAATTTCCAGAATCTACAATCAGAAATTTGTAACACAATAGTTTTCTTTTATAAAATCGGCAAAAACTCTAATCAAATATGGCCGAGCTTACTTTTACACACGTAAAAATGTGAATTTGCAAGAATATTCAATTGTTTCTAATGTAGAATTTTCCAACTTTAACAAATATGAGAAAAAAAAAATTTCCCGGACACCTTCCACCACGGAAAATGGAAGGAAACTTCTGTGGGGAGGAGTTGATTATGCAACCATTGCTAGCCACCCCGAATCCTGACAAATGAATAGCATTTAAAAAAAATCCTGGTAAAACGGTTTGCAATGGAATGAATAATCAAATTTGCTCCGCTGGTAGAGGAAAGTTTACTCTATCGATTCGTCCTAGAAGAATTTCTTAGAAATGTAGGGAAATGAAAAACGCAAATGTTTGAAAATAGAGTAAACAGTTGGAAGGAGATTTCAAACGTCGGCCACGTCTGGACCGTCAGCCGCAGAAAATTCTTGCAACATATTTTAACATTGCAACATTTTTACATAGAACTTGATGAGTTGTGTTCGAATTTGAATCGAAAATGTCAATAAGTATTGAAATGGCTGTTCCTTCCGTAGTGAAATGGTAAAACTGAGAGCTTTTCGTCCATAACTCTGTTGATATACATTCGAGGAGTTATACGGTTGGAATCTAAATGCAATTTAAAAGCTCCAATTATTCTTAAAAAAAAACTCGTAAATATTGCGGTTTATGAAATAAATTTTAGAATTCAAATGTGAACGGAAGCAACCGCTCCTGATGTAAATTGGTCTGAACTTTAAGAATCTGCTAGAAGAAAATTGTAAAATCTTCGTTTTCTTGCAGAAATTTGTGAAAAATTGCGAGTTTTGACGTTGCTATGTAGCCAGTGTCGCCGAAATCTGCAATTTAGAGATTTCAAGAAATCTCTTTGAATTTGATTTGAATTTCAACCTAACAATGAGCGAAAAATCAGCATTTGGATTTAAATTCTTTTTTTTTAATTTTATCTTCTCATAAGCACACGAATAATCATAAACGGATAAACTTCTACAATGACATTTGCACATAACCTGAGCGAAAAATAGTGTCAAAATCATCAGCTGTAAGTTTAAATTGGCGATTCAGCGGCAAGCAATGGTCGTAGTTTTTTTGACCTGGAGTGCGAATCCGTTGATGGATTTGAGAAATTCAAACGCCATACTGTTGGCCTTTTCGCCGGGCATGAACTTCTCAGACTGGAAATGTAAATTTTCTTTTTTGCGTTTCCGTTTGAAAAGGTGAAAAAAGTGACTTCGAATTGGGGCCTGCGGTAAGTCCCCAGAGGTGTAATACGCCGAGAGAGGTGTCGTTCGAAAGTAGACATGTGAGGTTATAATCCCTGAAAAGAGTAATACAACTCTAAAGCAATTCACCGAATATTGAAGGTTTCAATTTGCTCAATTTTGAAAAATTAGTTTCGAGTTTGAACGGGCGTCGAGACCCCCAAATGCGAGTGGTGCGCCGTTCCTATCACCTTATAGACCCTTACGTTTTCTATTTAGGAACCACCACCCCAACGCCCCGCTTTTTATTTTAGCGAATCCCGGAGGATTCTCGTGTACTTCTGCAAAACACGGGTTTTCGGGCGTCTCGGCGCCATCCGGCCCGCAATCGCAATTAAACTCCAAAACAAACTAAAATGCACTATGCCGAATCGATTGGTGCCGGTCCTGTCGCGATCCGACTGTTGGGTATCCCAGGAGAGGGATACCTGCAGATTAGGTGAGAAAAACACCAAGTTTTTCCGATTTTTGTGTTAAAATTGACCCAGAGGGGGAATAGGATGCCGCAGGTCCCATATTCCTCCACCGTCCGATGCGGGTAAACATCTCACATCGAACGAGCCGGTTTGGAGACACGGCGCTCTTAAATCAAGAGAAAGGCGTCCACAGATGTGATGGAAAAAACTTTTTTTTTTCGCTAACATTTTCCGCTGTTATGGGGCGGTTGAACCGACATTCGCGTTTCGCTTTTCCGCATGGCGTCAAAAAACGTGAAATCGACGCGACAAGAGGACGCAGTAAAAAAATCGAGCCGGGGACCAAAATTGCTCCTCAAAGGTGCTAGAAACGATTTCCTGTTTTTGGCACCTGGAGGATGCCGTGTGGGACTTGCGAGCGGCAGACAGACACGGGTCGAAGGCCCGTTCAGTTTTACAAAAGCAAATGACAATTTCCCGTTTTGACGCGCAAGAGAAACTGAGTTTTTAAAGAGAAAGTGAAAAATTTAAAACGCACCTACAGCCGACCCCTGCGGGGGCGGACCTTTATAAAGCTCGTCTAAAAAACCTATTTTTTTATACAATTCACCGGTAAAAATTTAAGACGTGAACCACTTTTTTTTTAATTTTCAAAAAATCTTGATTTTTTGACCCCTTTTTAGTTCAGTGAAGACGCCTTACTCGATTAGTTTATTGTAAAAATTATATCCAGTGTAGTGCTGTTATACTCCATACGTTTGTAGCTTTTGGAGCATTTGTACTGATCGACAAGATCATATGCTTTTGATAGATCTTAGGGCATTCCAGAGGAGATTAAGCATTCTCTAAGCTTTCAATAACTTGACGTATTGATCGGTGTCCGTATTTCTCCCTTTGATAAATCCATGCTGACTATTATTTAAAATGTTGTATTTTTCGAGGAAATTTAATAGTCTATTAGCGAAAATTCTTTCGAACAGTTTAGAGAAACTTGATAAAATACTAATCGGTCTTCTTCTTCTTCTTTCGAATAGGCCTACTTTGGACCACGCTTGTTCAACTGTTGGGCTTTGACCTTTGCCAAGTATTGTCGCATCTTCTGCCGGTGTAATTCCTTTCTCTCTTCTGTCCAGGGAGTACCTTTCCTTCGAGGTTTTTCCTGAAATACACGGACTTCCTTTAGGGTGCGTCTCACAGACTGTCTGTTTTTGAGATCTGTTATTCCCAGTTCTTTAATATCCTTCTCGGTCCCTATCAACCAAGTGGTACGAAGCTTCTTGTTTTGCCAGAAGGTGAACAGACGGTTGGTTTGTCGGCTTGGAGGCAATCTTGCAATGTAGCCATAGAAAGCTACCATTCTTTTCCTTGCACAGTCAGAGAGCATCTCAATATGTTCGTAGAGCTCAGAGTAATGCCGTCTTCGGAATTCCCCATCTTCCTTTACCGGGCCTAGGATCTTCCTGAGGATTCTCCTCTCTCTGATTTCCAATTTCTTTATTAGACCCCTTCGGTTCAAGGAAAGACACTCCATGGCATATATGGCTTCTGGTCGTAAGACTGATGTGTAGTGCTTAAGTTTCAGGTTGCGTGACAGGCATTTTTTATTGTAAGTGTTCTTAGTCAGCCGATAGGCTAGTTCTAACTTGCTGACTCTCTTGGATAATGATGCTCTTTATGATAAGTTGGGTTCAATCCATTCGCCGAGATACATAAATTTCTCAGTCCTCTTGATGTTTCCCTGTTCTAGTAACATCTCTCTGTTTGCTTCTCTAATGTTGGTGAAGAATTCTGTTTTCTCCAGCGACACTTGAAGACCCACTTTGGCAGCCTGTTTTCTGAGACAGTTTACCTGCATTGTTGCCATCTCAAGAGAATCAGCAAATAGTGCCATGTCATCTGCAAAGGCCAGGCAATCTACAACCAGTCCATCGTTCTTACGTCCCAGGTAGATACCACTCTGAGCACCCAAATTGTTCAATTCCTTGCGCCATTCTCTCATAACCTTTTCAAGGACACAGTTGAAGAGAAGTGGGGAAAGTCCATCTCCTTGTCTCACTCCAGTTTTTATGTCGAAGCTTTCTGAAAACTCGCCTCTAAATTTTACCTTGGAATGGGTGTTGGTCAAAGTTTCTAGGATTCGTCTGCGGGTTTTGTTGTCTAGTACTAGTTCCTGGAGTACTTTGTTAAGCGTTTCTCTATCGATGGAATCGTAGGCCTTCCTAAAATCAACAAAGGTGACGACCACTTTGCGGTTTCTCATCTTGGAGTATGCAAGTACAGTTTTAAGGTTGAGGATCTGTTCAACACAGGATCGGGTCTTCCTGAAGCCCCCCGGTATTCTCCCAGTTGACTATACAACTGATTTTCTGCCCGTGTTTGTAACGCCTTCGAGAGAATCTTGTATGTTACCGGGACGAGAGAAATTCCACGGTAGTTGTTTAGATCCGTAAAATCTCTCTTTTTGTGAAGCGGATGGATCAGAGCAGATTTCCAATCGGGTGGTAATTTCTCTGTTTCCCAGATGTCTTGGATGATCTCGGTTAGCTTGCGCACGGCATTGTTTCGAGCACCTTTCCACAGTTCAGCAACGATAGAGTCCTCTCCAGCTGCTTTATTATTCTTAAGAAGTTGAATGATCTGGCCAACTTCTTCCAATGAATGGGGAAGCGAGTCTGGGTTTGGTGTGGTTTGTTTATAGTCGAAGTCTTCGCTGGGTGGGTCACAGTTGAGTAGATTTTTGAAGTACTGCGCCAAAAGATGGCAGTTATCTTTGTCGTTATAAGCCAGTTTGCCTTGTGAGTCTCTGAAGTGGAGGCTTGGCGGAGCGTATTTTCTGAGTACCTGGTTAAAGGTTCCAAAGAAATCTCTGGAATTATTCTTAGCAAAGCTAACTTCGATTTGGGTTACTTGGTTTTGTGTGAAGGTTCGTTTGGTTCCTCGAATTATCTTGGCTGTAAACATTCTCTGTTCCAAAAATTTATGCCAAATTTCTTTGGTCTTTTTAGAATTCCATTTCAGCCAGGCTATTTTTCTTTGGGCTATTTCATTGTCACAGTCTTCAGTCCACCACGGATGCTTCCTTCTTCTAGCGAGAGGGGCGAGTTCATTGGCCGCCTTAACAAAAGTCTCCTTCAGTTGGTCCCAGTTGTTTAGGCCTGTATTGATCAGTCTCTGACTTAGCTCTTGACTGTTCTTGAGTCGCTCGACGTCAAATTTTACCATTTTGGAGATTCTGTGTAATCTAGTGTTTCTAGGCTGGAGTCTTATTTTGATCTTTGAGAGAGGTAATGGTCTGAGTCCAGATTGGCGCTTCTTAGTACCTTCACGTTTTGTATTTCCTTTTGAGATTTGCGTGAAATGGCCACATGATCTATCTGGAATTCACCCAGGTGGGTATTAAGTGAAATCCAAGTCTTCTGCTTCCTTGGCAAGCGTTTGAAGGCTGTAGACTTCATGATCAACTCAAAAGTCCTACACAGATCCACCAATCGTTCTCCGTTGCGGTTGGTTCGCTTATGCGCCGGATAATTGCCCACTATGTTTCTGTATTTTTTCTCTCTTCCCAATTGAGCATTCAAGTCACCAAGCAGTATGACGGTGTGCCTCTCTGGAAGTTTAGAGATAATAACTTCTAAGTCTCCCCAGAATATATCAGTTCTGTCTGGATTGTGTCTGTTGTCCTGGTTGATTGGGGCATGTACATTGACTATACTGTAGCCCTTGTTTGCGCATTTGAAAGAGAGAATGGATACACGACTACTCGCGGAGGTAAAGTCGGTGACTCAATCCAGTATCGTGTGACTGATTATAAATCCTGTACCTAAGTGGGGTACGTTCTTCATTACCCGCTGACCCACTTTTCCTTTGAGGATTCTGTAGCCTTGGGACTCGAAGGCATGCTCGTCCGTAAATCTGGTTTCCTGTGCTGCTGTCAGTATTATGTTGTGTCGTGATAGTGAATCAGTCAAATGTTTCAGTTTGCCCACTTTTAGCAGAGAGTTGGTATTAAATGTTGAGAAGAAGCTTTGCCGTCTTGGTCTGAGTTTACGTCCGGTGATTTCAGGATGATCCGACTCATCCTTAAAGCATGTTGGTGCGTACTTTCCAGAATCCGAAGGTCTGCTAACGTCACCATAGTTGATGGTGGATTGGTTACCACCTGGGGTAGTGCATTTAGCGAGATTTTCCTTCATGCTCAGTTGAAGAATATTCTTCATGGGACAGTGGCGAGCCACTGTTAAAGATACTACCTAAGTTGTTAGCTTGGGAGGCTTATTATTCGGGGTTGTCACCCCTAGACAGGTTGCCTTCACTACGGCTAAGGAGTCCTGTCCACCCCACTATTCCCAGGTGCTAGGCTCCGTGCTAGATGTTCAAGGGGTACGTATTATTATATTACTAGGTCCAGATCTGTTTTAGATTTGTTTGTTTATTCATAATTTCTTGTAGGTTTCTTTAATCAAAAGTTATATTAGTTAACCGTCAAATTTAGAAATTCATTTCAAAATAGAAATCACTAATTCACTTTGTTTTTACACAATTTTTTAACACTAACACCAATCCAATGTTAACTAATTGTTTTTCACTATAAACTTTTCTCCCTATGTACTTTAACTAATGAACTAATCGGTCAATAGTTTTCGAAATTGCTTTTGCCTCCGCATTTGTAATTCGATATTATAGCTGACCATTTCAGATATACTGGAAATATGCCATGCAGTATCGAGTTATTTAAAATTGATTCCAGAGGTTGTAAAATATAATCGCACGAATTTTTTAACACCGTTTTCACAATTTCCTCAAAATTTCTTTAGAAGTAATTGGGCGAACGAATAAGGAGTTGCTGTTTGTATCAATGGTATAATAATAGTTTTATGTGACATTGTCTCTTGTAGCGCGTGTGCCCTACTGTTTGAAAAGTGGTTTGGGGTGAAGCTCTCACTAAACCCTCTATTCCACTTTGAGTTTTAGTATGCGCCACCCTGGTCTCGCATATTTTTACATTCTTTCAGGGTGGGCAGCTGGGACGGTTAGTGAAAAACTGCCCTAGTTGTGGTCTCCTCGAGCAGGAAACGAACCCGGGTCTCTCGCTTTGCCAGGCGGGTATGTTGTCTACTACACTTCCGACGAGTACTGCGCGTGTGCCCTGTCTGTGAAGTAGTGGTTAATATCAGAGGCTTCTTGATATGGATCATCACTACGATTTTTGAATATAGACTGTGTATATATTCGTAGGTGTATATACAGGGTATCCCAACGAAAATTTGACCCCCCCCTATAATTGGAAAACCGAATAATATTTCAAAATTCGCCGAGACCCGTCGATTTTTGTTCTTTGGGGGAGCTTTTTTGATAGTCAAGCCAACTCAATATGTTCATCCCCCTAATGCCTAGCAACCCCAACTTAAAAATTTCAAATGCAACTACGCCACTTGTGGCACATCATTTTAAAGTCCTTTTCATTGCGAACACAGTGATAGCGTAGTAATTTCTACACAAATGCCCACCAATAATAACTTTCTCATCTACTACACATGACCGCATTACCTAATTGTTATTGATGTGTCTATCAGTTTACAAAAAAGTCAGAAATCAAATAAAAAAGCTAAATAATAAATCAGATTTATTTGATGAATTGCTCAAAATGACCCCCGTTAACTTCCAAACAATAATACAGTCTGTTTTCAAATTCTGTTCGAACATTATTAAAGACATCCGCAGTTATTAATCGGCATTCTTCTACAATTCTCTGACGTAGCACTTGCAATGTTTCCGGCTGAGTGGCGTACACTCGTGATTTTAAATGACCCCACAGAAAAAAGTCCAAAGGGGACAGATCCGGAGATCTTGGTGGCCATTCGACGGGACCTCTTCTGCCAATCCAATGCCCCGGGAAATGGTCATCCAAAAATTGTCATCCAAAAACAGCAGCAGCATAGTGCGGGGGCGCACCATCTTGTTGGAAGGTTATTTCATTTTCTAGTAAATTGTCGTCACTTTCTAAAATCTCTGTTATCCTACGATCAATTGTACTTTACAATAATTCTAGATAGGTGTTTCCATCGAGATTACCTTGGATGAAAAATGGTCCAACAAGATGGTCGCCCAAAATGCCTGCCCAAACATTCAATTTTTGAGGTGTCTGAGTTTGAAATTCCCTGATTAAATGCGGATTAGTATCACTCCAATAACGACAATTGTGTCTATTCACTTCACCATTCAACATAAATGTGCATTTGTCGGAGAAACATGTATTGTAGAGAAGATATGGATTCAGTAGAAGTTGTTTACTAAAGTATTCGCAAAATTGGTTACGGCGATCAAAGTCATCTTCATGTAACTCTTGAACCAGCGTCATCTTAAATGGATGAAACTTGTGTTTTTTCAAAATTCGATGAACACTGGAACGGGATACGCCAGAAGCTTGAGACACAGTTGTAATCGATTGCTTATTATCCATCTGTACATGACCCAAAACTGCCACTTCAACTGCTTCATTTCGAACTGGTCCAATTACTTCACGTTTCTTGTTTAAAAGCGAACCTATTGCAACAAATTTGTCAATCAGGTGTTTAACGTACTGGTGGTTTACATTTTTTTCAGGATGATTGGCATTAAAAATTCGTGCTGTAGCTTTAGCGCAATCGTGATTTCGATAATAAATTGCAACAATTTCTACTCTTTCCGCGATAGAATAAACCATTTCGAACACACGTTAATACTTTCAATAACGGCTGAAACTAACGATTTCTTGGTCACAAGCAAAACACTTTTTTGACTTTTTTTGTAGTACTGATTTTTTGTTATTTTGAAAAGGTCTGAATTCCTATAAACTTAAGTATCTTCTACTAATAACTATTTTAGTATCTAGTTTTGTCAAATTTTCGTTGGGATACCATGTATGTACAGAAGTCCGCTATCTGCCTTATTATTTGGTTTTTATTAAGGTTTTCTGTTCTTTTCAGTTGTTTTTGGAAACTCTCTCTTCTCTCTTTTTTAATAAATTTTTAAACTTTGTACATAGGTTGTTATATGTTTTTCTGAACTTATGCTGTTAGTGTGAAATTATTTGTATCTTCATTTTGTATTTGTATTTTATAAGTATCTTCAGTTCTTTCTCTATAATCGTTATTTGTGGATTGGTATGATTACGCCGTACTACAGATCCGCAGTTAATTCTCTTCCGTGGAAAACTTTCATCATTTAAGTGACACTGGAATAATCTCATAAATTCTGCCAATTGTCTGCCTACTTCACTTTTTACGATTTCGTAATAATATAATAATCCTTTATTGGCATAAATGTAAATACACGACCGTTCGTACATTAGTGTGACAAGAATAGAACAAAAAATAAAACAAAGAAAACAAATAAAACAAAAAAAGACCCCAGAATGAAACGGAAAATAAAAATATCCAAATTAATACAGCAAAAAATAAACAGTTCAACAGTTCTTAGATCAAAAAAACAAAAAAAAAACGAAAAACGGGAAGCCTTTAACCCTTTCCTTTGCACTTCAATATTTTTTTCATGTACACAAAACCGGAGCCACTCTCATCCATAACCTTCTTCGAGTTTTTCGCCACTGACTTTTCCTCTCCGCTCCATTCACGTTTCTTACAGCTTAAAACCCAATGTTCCCACAGCTCTTCCTTTTCTCCACATACTCGACAAGTCCTATCTGTTGCAGCCATCCAATATCTTCTACCCCTTTCCTCACTACCGCACCTAAACCGGGCAATCGCTACCTGTGGGGCTTTAGGATTAACTAGATACTCTGGACATCTGCCAAAAACTTGAATTTTGCTGTAGTCTCTATTAAAGGTACCCTCATCTATGTGTCTTTGTCTCTCTTGCAGCTCTATCTCCAGTAGTCTATCTGCCGGAATCCTTTTCACTAACATTCCCTCATTCATCATTCTCTCGATCTCGTCTTGGTTCCATCCCCCTCTTTCATACATACGCTTGCGCAGACATCCCCATTTTGTTTCCTTATTACTCCCTTTACCCTCCTTTCTTACCGCTTTCAAAACGTCTTTCACTATTCTTTCTTCTCCAGCACTATTCACTTTTCTTTCAAATTTAGCCACTCTTATAACCGCGTTGTTCGCCACCTTGTTAGAATTTGTTTCTTGTTGAACGATGTACCAGGGGGTGGACTTTTTTAGCTGCAGGGCTCTCTTTATGAACTGTAACTGCACTCTCTATGTCGGTTTCCTCTTTCACATCCCAGATTTCTGCCCCATATATCATAATACTACGTACGCACGCCTTCCATACAATCATTTTTGCCCTAAAAATTTCCCTCAAGTATACCCTGAATGTATCCCAGAGCCTGTTAGCAGCCACCCACGCTTTTTTTACTATACACTTGATATGTGCAGCGCACGACTCATTTTGTTGGAACATAAAGCCTAGGTATTTAAAACTGCCAACTTGTTCTATCTCACTAGCTTCCCATTCAAAACTCTCTTTCCTTGATCCCTCTCTCTTCTGAAACAGCATCCACTTTGTTTTCAGCACATTTACCTTTAACATTCGTTTTTTAAAAAACATTTCCATTTGTACCAACACCTCTTTCAATTCCACTTTCGAACTTGCTAAGACAACGACGTCGTCCGCATAACCTAGACTCCAAATCTTTTTCGTCCCTATTACCAGCCCTCCCACTTGACCCAATCTTAGTGTTCTCCCGAAGGTGTTCTTCTCTTGTTTTAGCCCTTTCCTAACCTCAAATCTTTCAGATAGCCTTTCACCTATCTTCACTCTACACCATGTTCTCTCATATAGATGCTCAATGCTCTCCCTGATCTGTTTCGATATACCTTTCTCCCTCATATATTCCCACATTTTCTCTCTCACTACTGAGTCATATATATGCAGCATTGAGGTCAACAAATACCGCGTACAATTTGTACGCGGTTGTAGGTTTAGCTCTTTCTCTTTGTATGATATATATTACCTTAGGACTATAGTGCTGGTAGGTACACCACTACACAGGAGTCAGCATGCTTACAGAGCAGGGAAATCCACAGAAACCGCCCTGTATCAGCTGACAAACGAAATAGGAGCAGCACTAGAGACAAAGGAAGTAGCGATATGTGCCTTCTTGGATATAGAGGGAGCTTTTGACAACACCTCACACGAGGCTGTCAGGGCGGCCCTTGAAAGATGGACTATCGACAGCACTATCTCAAAGTGGATGGGAGAAATGCTGAGAACTAGAACGGCGAAGACACAAGTGGGAAAAGACACCATTAAGATCTCCACAACTCGAGGGTGCCCACAAAGAGGTGTACTATCACCGCTAATGTAGAGACTGGTAGTTGATGAACTACTGGTTAGGCTAAACGACCTAGACATCAAATGTCAAGGTTACGCCGATGACATAGTCATAATGGCTAGAGGGAAATTTGAGGGAACGCTCTGTAAAATTGTTCAGAGAGGCGTCACTGTAACTAGTAGATGGTGTCAAACAGTGGGACTGAAACTCAACCCGAGCAAAACCACGGTGATACCATTTACTAGAAGGAGAAAACTAAACTGCCTACATCCCATACTCATAGATGGGAAGACAGTAGAATACCAACAGGAGATAAGGTATCTGGGTATCACACTAGATAGCAAACTCCTATTGAATAGACACGCTGAGGCAGTGGTAGGTAAAGCCAAACGCGCCCTAATGGTGTGCAGAAATCTGGCAGGGAAAACGTGGGGTTGTAACCCCACTATCCTGCGATGGATGCACACCATGATAGTGAGACCTGCAATCACTTATGGGACAGTTGCGTGGGGAAGTAGAATCAAGCTGGCCTCTATGAGGAAACAGCTTGAGAAGATTCAAAGACTGGCGTGTGTCTGCATCACGGGGGCGATGAAGTCGTGTCCGACAGCAGCATTGGAGCTGCTGCTGCATCTGACTCCGCTGCACCTTGTGCTGGAGAGCGCCGCCAGATCGGCGATCGTAAGATTCAGCAAGGAAGGAATGGGCAGGGGTTAAATAATCGGGAGCAGAGACCGAAACAGCCTCGCTGCCAAGATCCCCTGGCTGGAAGTACCAAAAGACGAAATGGTATGCAAATACCACTTCGAGAAAAACTACACAGCAATGTGTAGTATTAAGGCCGATTGGAGCCACGAATCCTCAGCATACCACATAGAGCAAAATGCCATCAAGTGGTATACAGATGGTTCGAAGACAAAGGAGGGCACTGGTGCAGGAGTGTTTGGACCTCGTACCAGATACTTCGAATCCATGGGAACATCCCCAAGTATCTTCCAAGCAGAGGTCCACGCGATCGAAAGATGTGCACAGTTTAACCTCGACAGGAATTACCGCAAAAAACGAATTGCTATCCTGAAGAGAACGGGAGCTTGCCTGAAACTAAGCAGGAACAAACTCAGAATTCTGGCAGGAGCCCTGACGGGACACTGCAGACTTAGGAAGCATCTCAAGGCCCTAGGCCTAGAGGAGGATGATGGATGCAGATTCTCTGGCTCAGCAGAGGAAACCCCCATACAACTGTTCAAAGACTGCGGAGCATTACTCCGCAAGAGACAGATGTACCTTGGGGCTCACTGCTTGAACCCAGAGGAGCTGCAGGCCTTGAATCCCACCCAGATCCTGAGATTCCTAAAGGAATCAGAATTAGAGGAGGCGTTCTAAATGGGTAAGTACACCAACACTTGGAGGAGGAGGGTGGGGTACAATAGATCTATAAAGGTCGCAGTACAAGTCGTCACCACCATATCTACAATCTACAATCTACAATCTTGTATGATTTAATTCAATATGTATATCTGTTCGGTTGTTCCGCGTCCTTTTCTAAAGCCAGCTTGCACCTCTGGGATTAGATTCCTCTCCTCTGTTTCTTCTTGTTACTTTTTTTCCAGTATCCTTGCATAGATCTTGTATGACGTGTTCATTAGAGTTATCCCCTTTAGCTTCCTAGTTCCTTCTTGTTACCTTGCTTAAAAACTGGTACAATAATTCCTTCCCTTCAACTGTCCGCAATTTGTTTGCTACCTTCGAAGAATCTGTTAAGTTCACCACGAAGTCTCTCCTTTACAATTGGTGTGGCTAGACACCACGCCTCACTTTTCTTTTCTTCTGAGTGCTGACATAACCGTTTTAACCTCTTCCTCTGTAATCTCTTGTGATTGCGATTCCACTGGTCTAGATTCTCTCTCTCCATCTTTGCCCCCTAATTTCCGTATCTCCGGCCAACAACTCACAGAAGTGATTTTTCCACCTTTCTGCGCTAATTACTGATGAGATCTCTCTTTTTGGATTCCTTGCGGCAATCAGTTTCCCAATGTCCGACTCTCTGCTCAGCTGGCTGATTTTCTTTAGTTGGCATTCCTCCCACTCTCGTTTCGTTCTCGTCTCTGCTTCTTTAATTTCTTTATTCTGTCTTTTGAGCTTTTCGAGTGTTGTTCTTCTTTCTCTCCAGGCTCTAAATTCGGCTCTAGTTCTTTTCTTTATACCTATTTGTTCCTCGTCTATCCAGGCATTTCCGCAATTTTTCTTTGGGTGTGATATTTTAACAATTAGCGCTTTCTTTATCATAGCAGTGAGTTTCGGTAGTTCCGCATATTCCACTCCTTCCATCCTGTCTAAGTTTTCCTGGTACCGCGTAATAGCCGACTCATTCTACATCACCGTTTGTTTAACCACACCCCTGCTTTCCCCACAGCTGTCTATCTCACCATACAAGGTAATTTCTAGTGGTAGATGGTCCGATTCCATCCTTTCTTCTATTTTGAAAACATCGATACATCTTATGGCGTCTTCGTTGGCGATCCCGAAGTCAATGACCGAGGTAACGCCTCCACCAATATACGTTAACTCCCCTTTCCAATCGCCATTTGTGCACCCATTTAGCACATACCAGTTATGCTTCTCAACCCAGTCTAACCATTTTTGTCCCTTCTTGTTAACTGTTTTGTCTTTCGAAAGTCTAGCTATTTCCACCCCTTCTGCATCGAGACTTCCAGCTTGGAATTCACCGATCCTTACATTCCAGTCTCCGACGATCAGTACTTCTCTCCTGAATCCCTTGCCAGGCTTTTCTCTATGTGTTTCATAATGCTCTCTAGGTTGTTGTTGTTATAGACAGTAATTACTCTCCACTTATCTTCGCCTCCTCGTACTGCTCTCTCTTGTACCCCTTCGATGTTCTCCATATCCATATTGTATTCTTTCTCCGCTACAAGCTTTATACCGATAATTATCACTCCCTTTGCTCTTCCCCTGTTGGAGATCCTCTTTGCAGATTGACATTTTCATCTGTATTCCGCTGGCAGTAGGTTTCTTACTTCGTTACAGTCCTTTCCTTCAACCCAAGTTTCCGTTAGCTCTATCACGTGGAATTTCTGTAAGAATTGCTTAATATTTCGTAATATTCTTTCCACGTTTCTTTCTTTAGTTGTTATCTAAAAAGTCTCTCTCTGAAGATATTTTCTTCATGGTAACTTCTGATATTAATTTTGTGTTTTTAGCTTATAGCAAATTAATGTGAGCTTAAATTCTTATTCTACCTAGGTTAGTCTACTTAAGTTAATCTGACAAACTTAATCTATCTAGGCTAGTTTGTCAAATTTAATTTATCTAGGTTAGCCTATCAAGCTATATATATATATATATATATATATATATGTATATATATATATACATATATATATATATATATATATATATATATATATATATATATATATATATATATATATATATATACATATATATATATATATATATATATATATATATATATATAGAGAGAGAGAGAGAGAGAGAGAGAGATGTTTTAGTCTACATCAGATTGATATTAGATTCATTTAACTTATCTAGATTATTCTGTCAAGCTTAATATACTTCGGTAGATCTGGCAACCTTAAGCCATCTAGTTTAATTTATTATGACATTAATAAACATAAATTGGATTTTTTCTGGTAAATTCTTCTCGAATCATCCTCTCCTAATACAATTGGAATAGAAAATATTTTATATTTTATTAAAAATCAATAAATTAAATTGAAAATTTTCTAAATTAATTTGAAAATCGTTTTTAATACAAAAACTTTCTCATTTATTGGTTTTATTTTAATAAAAACACTATGACTTATAATAAAGTTTCAATTTCGTAGAAGAATTGAGAAAGTCGGTGCATTTTTAACAAACGGAATGAAAAACTTCTGCGGAACAGCTAATCTGATGAGAGAAACTCTCGGCGCTTGCATATAGCCGGCCGAAGATTTGGAATGCACAACAGTGGCTTGTTTGTTTGTGTTACAACTGCGAAATTTGTGGTTTGATTAATTCCAGTTTAAACGAATACCAAGATTCTTCAACAACAAAAAGCCAATTTATCAAAAGACCATACCATTGAGTTTAAACAGAATAATTTTAACAGCTAATAATAAGATAGTTTTAACATTGAATCATCAACATTTTCATTGTTTTTCATTACAGAGCATTTTATAATAAAAAAATTGCAAATTGAGTTTATTACTAAATTTATATTCGAATTATTATAATAATTAATAAAACGTCTATTCAAGTCTATCGAAATAGGTAAAATAGTTTCAACATGAATTCAACTAAATTATTTTTTTTATTCAACGATTAATTCAACAATTATTATTTTTATATAAAATTTACAGACAATTTAGAATTGATGTTCTACGAAATTTATGTTCGAATTATTAATAATTAATATGGTAATAAGTATGCTGTAAATTAAAGGGGTTATATGGTAGCTTTTAGCGGGTTGAAGGCGCACAGCAATTTAACAATTAATGTAATTAAATTCAACGAGTTGGAAAGGAAACCAGAGTTAGAAAATCCGAGCGTTTCAGGGCGTTTCCACCAATAAAACTACATATAAATTATCTTGAGCTCACGCTGGTCGTATTTAATTTAGGGGATTTGTCTGGCCACTCCTGGCTGGGACAATGTCCTTTGTTGATAAGAGAACTTATTTTTTCATGTGAATTTATGAATTTTTTTTTCTATCTCACTATAATAAAGATTTATTATGATCTAGTTTTAATGCAGAAAGGTAGATGATATTATACAGGGTGTTAGGTAAACATGCGGCAAAAATTCAAGGGTTTATTTATTTATTTATTTTTTCATGCTTTGGATCACAATAATGATATAACAAATGTCAAGGGTTATAATAAATGTCAATGAAAATACAGGGAATATACAGGGTTAACAAAATTTGCGACAATAATATTCAATATTTGTTGAAATCATTAATGTAAATAAAATTATTGCGTATGTCAATTTTAACGGCTGTTTTATCTACTACGGTACAAATGGATTTCATTTGAATACATCTCGTCAATGATCATCACCTGTATCTGTCGCAGTTGTTTACATTGAGTGCCGTTTGGCTGTTTGACGTGTTTGACGTGACTGTTCAGACTTTAATAGATAGTGAAGTGCTTTACCATGTATACGAATGGCGAGATGGCCGACATGCATTTTATGTATGGACTTGCTGAAAGCAATTCATTACAAGTTAGACGAGTGCATTGAACGGTTTCCTAGACGTAATATCCCCGTCCGAAAAATCTTCGAAAAAAATCATCGGCGTCTTCGTGAAACAGGCACATTGAAACGAAATGGAGGGCCAGGGAGATTAATAACAGTAAGAACGGTACAACTGGAACAGAATGTGCTGAACTTGATATAGGAAGATCCAAGTACTTTTGCGCGAGAAATTGCCAATACTTTGAAAGTAAGGGTTCTTTGGGCAATTTGTTCTTAAGGGCAATTTGTTGTATCCATACCACATTCAACGTGTCCAGGCACTACTACCACCTGCTATTTATCGTCCACCAGATTATCGTCCACGTATTGCGTTATGCCAATGGCTGTTTCAAGCATTAGTTCTAATCCCTCAAATCCTGACACAGATTCTTTTCATCGATGAAGTCTCTACAGAAATGCTACGAAGAATTTTCATAACAACCATGTGTGGGCCGATGAAAATCTGGATGAATATGTGAAGATCGATTTCAACATAAGTTTTCCTAGAAAATGTGGGGGGAGGAATTGTGGGTGACAATCTAATTGGACCGGTATTTCTACCAGCAAGATTTACTGATGTATAGTAACTTTTTGGAAGAAACACTGCCCGAGTTTCTGTAGGACCATTGCAGGACTATTGGCGACAACAATTGCAATGTGGTTTATGCACGAGGTGCATCACCTCATTTCAGTTTGATTGCTCGTGATGTTTTAACAGCAACATACGGAGATCGCTGGATTCTTTCACACGCATGGCCTGCTCGATCCCCAGACTTAAACCCCCTGGATTATTTATTATAGGGCTATATGAAGTCATTAGTTTAGGCTACTCCAGTGGAGAATTTGTACTAATTGGGAAACCGGATAATTGCTGGATGTAACTCAATTGGAAACAAGCATGGTTTGTTTGAAAGAGTTCGGCACTCAATGACGAGAGGATTGAATGCTTGTATCCAGGCTGTAGGAAGTCATTTCGAACATTAATTGTAGATTGAGTAACTTTATATGTACTTTTTGATAATAAAATTTTCACCCTGTATCTTTAAAACATTCAGAAATCATCATGAGACAAAATATTCTTAGAGTAGACCAAGGAAAAACCCCTTGAATATTTTCCGCATGTTTACCTTACATCCTGTATAGTATTATCTAGTATTGTTTAATAAGATGAAAACCTAAGCTATTTAAGCTCATGAACGCTTCAAAACATGATTTTATTTGTAGAAACTCCAAATTGGTTTTTAGAACAAATGCAGTAGTGACAAGATTTTTCTTTTTGTAACCTAAAACTGAAAATGAATTTAAATTAGAAACAATTGAAGATCAAAATCTGAATATATTTTGAGCAAAACGGGAATAATATTTGCTGCACACATTATGCAGATTGAAGTTTGAAGGAAAACGAAATTTCTGTTTCAAGAATGTTTTTGGTATAATTGATGTTTTAGTAAGAGGATTTTAAAGGTTATGAATGGAAAATTGGAAATTTGCAGAAAAATAAGTTCAAAATAAGAAATTTGTTTAACAATCATGAAAATTTAAAATTCAAATGTCAATTCAATTGTGTCACATTTGTAAGAAATCGAATTTGGATTACTTCAAGATGTGAGAAGCTTTTTAAAGCAAGTTAAATTTGGAGCAATTGAAGATTATAAAATCTCCGTGAAGAAAATTTGGAAAATGTTCTTTTGAACAAAAATGTTTTTGTTGTAAATTTGTTTGTTAATTCCGAGGAAATTGTAGTTTAGAAGTTGAGAAGAAAGTTTGTGCATCAAAATCTTAAAATCCAAGTGGATTTTCAGTAAAACATAAGTTCAATTAAACTTTGACAAGGTTTACACAAACATATCTTTAAACAAACTCAAAAATTAAAAGAAACAATAGAATTTTTAACTGAAACTCCAAAACTTTCTTCAATATTCAATAAAAAACAAAATCTTCAAGCTTTCTTTTTTTCTGTACATAATCTTCCCGAATTTAAAATTAACATTAATTTTTCAAAATCTTCTTCTTCTTTCATGTGCCTTGTCTGGTCTCCCTGACCTTGGCGATCACCATGGAAAAAGTTGTACGGTCCTCCGCCAAGCGAAAAAGTTCATCAGCCCTTCTTTTGCCGGTCCAGTCCCATATATTTCTGAGCCACGACTGTTGCTTTCTTTCAACTCCACGGCGCCCCTCAATCTTGCCCTTTAGTATGAGCTGTAATAGACGATATTTATCACCTCAAAATATGTGCAAGATATGATGTCTTTCGGCATTTTAGGGTCGTCAAAAGTTGCCTTTCTATGTTTGCTCTTCGTAGTAAATTCTCGTTCGTAACATGTTGTGTCCACGGAATACGAGCATTCTTCTGTGAAGCCACATTTCAAATGCCTCCAGTTGGTTTATCGTCCTGACCTTCAGAGTCCACGTCTCTACTCCGTACAGCAATACCGACCATACATAGCATTCAACCATGCGTTGTCTTACCTTCAGATTCAGTTTGTCATTGCAAAGAAAGGATCTCATATTATTAAAAGTTGCCCGAGCAATCTCTATTCGGCACTTTATCTCGCAGTCCGGGTTTAGATCCTCTGTAATAATACTACCAAGGTATTTGAACTTAGAGACACGTTCAATATGGCTTCCATTAAGTTCTAGGGTAGTGCTATTGTGTGGTTGCTTGTTGAATATCATAAATGTGGTCTTTCCTATATTGATTTTTAGACCTTGATCGCGACATTCTTGGAGGAGAAGGTTCATTCCGAAAAGTGCTTCACGCGTTCCGAAAGCGTTTCTGAAGCCAAATTGAGAATCATCAAGATCTTCCTCACATCTACGTCGGATGCGTGCGTGAATGATCCGTAGGAATGCTTTGAGCATGTGGGACATGAGGCTGATTAAGCGATAATCACCACATTTTTTTGGCTGATTTTTCTTTAGGTAGAGCAATAAAGGTTGATGATAACCAGTCAGATGGAATTTCACCTGTCTCATAGATACTATTAAACAGTTTAACTACCAAGCCAATATTTTCCTCCGTAATGAGCTTTAGAGCTTCGGTCGGAATGTCGTCAGGGCCAGATGCTTTCCAATTTTTTGCTATAGAAAATGCATGTATCACCTCAGATTTAAGAATAGTTGGTCCCATGCCCTCATGCAAGTATACCGCATCAGCTCTATGATCTTTGAAGTTGGCCTCTATATAACTGGTCCATGTGTTTTTTAGTTCTTGTTCCTCCAAAATTAGTTGATTACTATCATTTGTAAGTGACATAGTCGTTCTCTTCCTGTGGATTCCAGCTACTTCCTTTACTTTTCTGTACATATTAAAAGTATCATGTTTGGAGCAGAGGTCTTTTATTTCTGCAAATTCCCGTTCCATCCATTTCTGCTTGGTTTCTTTGATCTCCCATCTTATGACCTTTCGTATTTTTTTATATTTGTCAGATTTGTTCTTTGCCAGTCTTCGCTGCTTCATAAGGGTTAGAATGTGATCTGTCATCCACTTGTTTTTGGGTTTAAAAGTAACGCGGAGATGTAATTTACACGTGTCCACAATGATATTCTTGATGTTATTCCAAAGAGTCTCTATATCTTGGAGCTGGTTCTCCTGCAAACCTGTTAACCTGTTATTTATTTCTTCGGCAACAATATGTCTGACTTCAGGGTTATTTAGACTCGTTACATCAACTGCTCTACCTGGGTGAACGACTGAACGACAGTTCAGCCACAAGGGGATTATGGTCCGAGCCAATGTCAGCCCCAGGGTGAGTTTTGGCATTTTTTATTATATTTTTGAAACGCTCTCAGTAGGTGGTCGATCTGATTTCTAATTGGTGTTGAGTTATTTAGTTCACTGCGTGGGGCTTGCCAAGTATAAAGTCTTCGTTTGGGTAGATCGAAAAACGTGTTAGCAACTATCATCCCTGAGTCTTGACAAAACTCGTAGAGTCTGTCACCTCTGTCGTTGGAGCTACCAAGCCCAAAACTACCAACTATATCGGTGCGTTGTCCTTGCCCAATTTTGGCATTAAAATCTCCGAATATAATAATAACACTATCTCTCTTTAAAGTCTTCATTGTAGAATCAATTAGCTCGTATAAATTTTCCACTTCCATGTCATACCTCTTCTCAGCAGTTGGGGCATAAACCTGAATAAGATTGATATTGAATGGTTTGCAGGCCATTTGCCGTAAAAATATCCGGTTGGATATTGCTACAAAATTCTTGACATATTTTGTGTATTCTGATGCAACAAAGACGCCAACGCCGCCTCGATGATTTTGGTCGTTGTCATCACTTCTTGAGTAATATAGTGAGCCGTGTTCATGTTGGCATGTTCCGCAGCCTGGCCAACGGTGTTCGCTTATACCCATTATGTGTATGTTCATTCTCTTCATCTCCTGAACCAAATTATCGAGCTTCCCAGCTTAAAACAGGGTTCTCACGTTCCATGTACAGATGCGCAACTTTGATTTCACT
Source organism: Phosphuga atrata (assembly GCA_944588485.1). Classification (NCBI taxonomy): domain Eukaryota; kingdom Metazoa; phylum Arthropoda; class Insecta; order Coleoptera; family Silphidae; genus Phosphuga; species Phosphuga atrata. Next base: position 7,859,549 of record OX155901.1, read on the forward strand.
ACTATGAGCCGGGGGATTCTTAGCACCCCTTGCCCATTTAGGGCTGCCCGGGACTAGGAGCCGTCTTATTTATGTTTCTCACCATAGTGGTTTCCTGGGAAAAGATGATCAAGGTGGTTTCCCGTTGCCTCCCTTGATTTAATTTCTGCCGCCCAATCTGGGAACAGACGCTGTTTGTAGCCGCCCATTCTGGGTCAGACGCTACTTAGTTCGTCATAACTGACTATCCTCAAAATCTATATAGAAAAAAAATTACCACCCTCACCCCCCTGACTGAAAAAAAATTCCTTGACCGGATCTAGAATCTGAATAAGAGTGGGTGTTAATGTGCCAGTTGATTTTTTTATAAAAACGAATATCACGCGCAACGCTAGGGTGGGAAGAAAAATTTAAAAAAATGACAATTTGAAGTAGTACTTCTTCTTCTGTCGGCACTACGGTCCATGTAGAACCTTGGCCGGATCAATTACTTCCATCCATTCCTCTCTATCTAGAGCCTTTCTCCTCCAATTTCTTATTTTCATTTCTCTAAGGTCATTTTCCACATCATCTTTTTCTTGGTCGGCCTCGATTCCGCCTCCCCGCGTCTGGTTTTTTGTCAAATTCCAATTTTAGAACGCGATTATTTTTCATTCTTATTACGTGTCCCAACCATTTCAATCGTTGGGACTTTACTGTGGCCTTATATCTGGGTCTTCATATAGGTTTCTTAACTCGTGATTCATTCGTATCCTCCATTCCCCTCCTTCTTGCACTGGTCCTTACACTCGTCTTAATATTTCTCTTTCAAAGATACAAATTTCGTCTTCTTGTTTTAGAACCCACGTTTCGCTTGCATATGTTACTACTGGTTTTATTATTGTTTTATATATTCTCTTTTTGACATTTCTTGATATATTCCTTGATTGGAATATCTTTTTTAGTACATAGTAGCTTCTATTTCCTGCTGAGATTCTTGTTTTTATTTCTTCGCTTGTTTCATTGTCTCTTGTGATTGTGCTTACTAGGTATTTAAATTTTTGTGCTTCTTCGAAATTGTGCTTATTTATTCTTACATTTGTCTGTTCTCTTCTCATGCGTCTTGTCATCAGCATGTACTTGGTTTTTTCTACATTTACCTTAATCCGGCCTTTCTTGCTTCTTTTTATAATTCGCAATATGCAGTCTTTGGGGCTTGTTTTGTTCTTGTTAATATCACTATAACAAAAAAATCAAAATCAAAATAAATGTATTTCTTTTAAATATACAAATACACAATAACAAATATTTACAGAAAATACTGGCAATAGAGGCAGTGCCCGTGCGTAGCCAGGAGTCTTTTAAAACAAATAAAATTTATCTTCTTTTATCTTAGAATGAAAATAAAAACAAAACTTTACTCTGATATAAAATTAAAAATAAAATAATTGCAATAAAATAATTCTTCTCACTGTTAGACAAGGAGACCTCCTCAGGTAGGCGATTGTAAAGTCTGTGACCCCAACGTGCAACGTGCCTCTCAGCCAAGGAGGTTCGGCTGCGAGGCTCGTACAGGGGCATGCATTTTTGTCTGAGAGTCGCGTGATTGTGGGGCGGGCTTACAGGGAAGTCAGACTGGTGCTTATGAATGTATTTTAGAGAATTTAATATAAACAAATTTTGAATATTTAAAGTCCGAAATTCAGTAAAAAGAAAAGCTGAAGGATAGTCAAGTGTTTTTTTTAGACAAATTTTTATTATTCTTTTATACACCAAATTTAGCGGTTCTAGCACAGTCTGACCACAATTGCCCCAACCCACAATCCCATACTCAACAATAGACTTGACCAACGCCAGGAAAACCATTCTCACCTGCTCCCCAGATAGTACAGATCGCAGTTGGACAAACTTATAAATTGTCTTCCTGAGTCTGCAGCACATGTACGAGATATGACAGTCCCACCGCAGGTGTCGGTCCACCATAATGCCTAAATATTTAACGCTATCGACCAAGCGGATTGAATCACAGGAGCATAACTGTTCATAACAACATGTTCTGTGAATCAACAGGCGAAAAGTTTTTGCTGGTTGTCCAGCAGCTGTTAAGGAGAACGGAAGTGCCACAGTCTTACTTACATTAAGACTAAGTAAGTTTGAATCAAGCCATTTTTTTATACTTTTCATTCCCGCTGATGCATTACCAAAAGCTGCATTCCAAGAGGAACCTGAAAAAATAGCTACTGTGTCATCAGCAAAGGAATATAACTTACAATTTGTAATATTCAAATTTAATAAGTTATTAATATATATTAAAAATAAAACAGGCCCAAGAACTGATCCTTGTGGCACACCCGTTTCCATTGTCAATGCATCACTGTTGGTTTCCCCAATTTTAACTACCTGAGTCCGTCCATTCAAGTAGGATTCGAAAAATTTGTTTGTAATACCTCTTATCCCAATTCTCTCCATTTTCCGTAGTAGCAAGGCTTGGTCAACTGTGTCAAAGGCTTTTTCCAAATCTAAGAAGACCCCGAGACATTTAGTTCCATCATCTAGACAATCGATAATTGATCGAGTTACATTAAAGATTGCATCTGTTGTATTTTTATCATTTCTAAATACAAACTGATTCTCAGAAATAATTTTAAATCTATTAAAAAAATCAACCAATCTAGCTTTGACACACTTCTCCACAATCTTAGCCACACTTGAAAGGAGAGAAATGGGACGATAATTACCTAGAATTGACTTGTCATTTGCTTTATAAAGTGGGATTACTGTTGCTTTTTTAACTCTTGAGGAAAATATCCCTGTTGAAAACAGAGATTTATTATATGCGATAGGGGGATTTATTATATGCGACAAAGCACCCGAATTTGAAATCAACAATTTAGAGGACAACCCATCCAATCCAGGAGCTACATTTTTCTTCAATTTATTTATTATTTTTATAATTTCATTTTCACATACTGGCCTAAAGAAAAAAGAATTTGAGTAATTGTTCTGGTTACTACAATATTCAAAAGTATGAAGACTATTGCTGTTATTATTTGCTTGTGATAAATTCACTTTCAATTCTCCTCTTGAAATATTGTTCATCAAATTTTTTAATTATGTTATTTTTATTCAAAATAGAATTATCAGCGACCCCATGGACATGGGATTCACTAGGACACAGAAAAACTTGTCCCATAGCTACGTCATGATCAGTCGTAGACCATGTCAAAATGGCAGTTTCGAGGGAAAAGTGTACACTTTTTAAAAACAAATGATCCAAACAAGATTGTCTGGTTGGAGTAAACCTGGTACACCCGTAGAGCCACTTAACAAAACCATTTTCATGCATTATATCAAAGTATCTATGCCCTATAGGAGTCAAGTTCTCCTCCAGAATATCAATATTAATATCCCCAAGTACTATATGATTATCGTACCTAACCCCCCTGAGAAAAGCTTCCATGTTATCAAGGAACCCAACGACATTCGTGTCATTCGGGGACCTATACACCGCAGTGCAATAGAACTCCGACTCACGATTACTTACAACCAAATTTAGCGAATTAATATTTTCCAAATCCAAATCAAAAGGTTTTTAATTAATACCAGATTTTATGAACAGTACAATTCCATCACATTTATTATATTTACCAGGTTTAATAATTTTCTCAAAATTTAGAAGTTCAAAACCATAGTCATTATAGCATAACCAAGACTCTGTGAGAACAATAATGTCAAAATCAACCTCTAGCTTACATAAAAGTACACATAACTCATTAAATGTTTTTCTAATACTTCTAATATTTAAATTTAGGATTTTTAAAGAATTTTAAAAGATTTCTCAAAATTTTGAAATATTAATGATTTGTTTGAAACTGGATTTAAATGTTCTAGTAATTCACCTATTTCCATTTAACTTAAAAATATACCTTTATTTTTACTATAAATTTGATTAATTCAAAGAAGAGTTTACAGTTTATCAAGATCACTAACACACTTAATTTGCATTGAACGGTTACCGTCAGTCTTTTTTACAAATATTTTGCCATTTCGGGCCCATATGTACTTGTAGCCCTTATCCAGAGCGAGTCTTCTAGATGTTTTTAATAGTAGTTGAACATCGGGAGCTAGGTGATCATTTTCAAAAACACGACTTTCAGGTAGATTACCATTAATTAAGTGTGCTGAAATTCCAGGATTATTTTTATTAAGGCTAGAGACCTTTTTAAAGTCTGACAACCAAACGTCCTTATCTTGACGTCTACAGAATTTAGCAATAATTGGTTTGATTCCACCTTGTACTTTAGATGGTAGCCTATGAGCTGTACTTAGACTACTTGAGGTGAGCTTATTGTTTATGGTTGCCGAGATGCAGTTAAAGATTTCAAAAACTGACTCATTTGGGGTCTCAGGGACAATTACATTGTCAATACGAGTGACATTGTCAGTACGAGCTCTGGAGGTTAGATAATTAACATTTTAGGCTGGCGTTTTCTTTTTGAAGACTTAGGTTCTCTTTCTTCAAGCTTTGAATTTCCTGTTCATTATTGTCTAATTTCTTCTTAAAAAGATCAAATTCAGCTGATATGAACTCTACAGATTTTTTAAGTTCACCAAAATCTTTTTTGAAATCTGGAGAGATTTCATCACGAATCATGTCCTTGAGGACGGCCCCAATGGCCTTCAGATCACTTTTTGTTAAATTTGACTTATTATTCTGTCCACCTTCAGCCTCTTCTTCATCCTCATCAGAAAATAGATTCTTAGGAATGTTGGGATCAAAAGTAACTAAGCTTTTTCTCTGGTTTGAGATACACTTAGGACACTTCCATTCATTTAACTAATTTGTTTTTTTAAGATACTCTAGATCCTCCTGCTTTGTATTTGAGCACTTAGATGCCGCATGTAAAATGTTTTCACATGCTGAACATCGAATTGATTCACTCCTAGAAACTTTTCCATCACACTTAGCACACTTGGCGACCATACTTTATGATAGTATATAAATTTTATTTAAACTAGATGTATTTTTTATTAAGTTTTACATCTACTACGTAATTCCACCTAGATTTTTTTTCTTTTTTCCTTTAACTCAAGTATTCAATATTTCGATCGTCGTAGGTTATAAACTCACTGCGTCTTCTCGTCTCGCGTCTCTCACTATGTCTTCTGCGTATGCTAGATATAGGCAGGTTTTGTTATAAATATTCCCACCTGGATTTGTATCTATCTTTCTTATACATCTTTCGAGTACTAGATTAAATAACGTAGTAGACAGAGGGTGGCCTTGTCTCAGTCCCCTTTTCACTTTGAACTGCTGTGACAGGTTCCCTCGGTTTCTCACTCTATTTTTTGTGTGTTCTATTTAAGAGGGCACAATTTTGTACAAAAATCCTAATAAAGATATTCTTCTGTAACTATTGCACTCTAGCTTTTCTCGTTTTTTCTTATAGATGGGACATATTATTGCATTTGACCAGTCGTCCGGAATTTTCTCTTGTACCCATATCTCTTGAATCTCTCTCGTGTATTTTGTCTCCTAGTTCTTCCCCTCCATTCTTTACTAGTTCCGCTGTTACCTCATCTTCTCCGGGCGATTTTTGGTTTTTTAATTAATTCACTTGTTCCTTAACTTCTTTCCTCGTTGGTGGCTCTATGTTTATGTGTGGGCCGTAGTATTGAGTATCTTTATTATCGTCATCACCTTCTTCACTTTCATTAGCGTCTAGTAATTCCTCAAAATATTCTTTCCATCTTGCACTTATACTTTCCTCGTCTGTTAATAATTCACCTGCTTTGTTTTTACAAATGTTTGTTCTTGCTTAATATTGTTCTTCTTTCACTTTTTGGTAAAATGCTCGCACACATTGGTTTCTGTATTTTTGTTCTAGTTCATCTACTGTCTTATTTTCGTAGGCTCTTTTCTTTGCTTTGCACATGTTTTGGGAATTCCTTCTCTTATTTTGATATTCTTCCATATTTGCTCTAGTTTTTCTGTGTCACGTTTTCTTCCGGGCTTTCCGGGCTTTCCGTTTCTTTCCTTAGTTATTACGATTTCGTGTTGGTCTATCGCCTATAATTTCACTTGCTGCTGTGCGTATGGCTGTAGTTATCCTTTCCCACTTCTTTTGACTGTCCATATCACCCGTGTTTTCGTTCAGAAGTGCTGTGACTCTTTGTAGTATCTGAGTTGGGTCTACTTGTCTTTTAGTTTTTCATTATCATAAACTCCTCGCTTATTGCAGTTATTACCCATTTCCATTGTTGTTATTCGCTGTCTCTATTTCCCTTTCACCAGAATATGATCTATTTGATTGCGGGCGTTTCCATCGAGTGTTGTACCAGTATCTTTATGTATCTGTTTGTGTGGGAAACAGGTGCTGGAGATTATCATATTTTTCCGCATCACAAAATCTATTATTTTCGTTTTCGTTACTTATATCGTGTTTGCTATGTCTGCCTACGGTTGGTCTGTAGCCTATTTCTTTGCCGATTTTAGCATTTAAATCTCCTAGGATTACTTTAATGTCATGCCTAGGGGCTGTCTCGTATGTCCTTTCCAGTGTTTCATAAAAGGTATCTTCAATTATTTCTTCTTTCTCTTACGTAGGTGTGTGGCAGTTTATGAATGTCGTGTTGAAAAAATTCCCTTGTATTCTTATTGCGCAGATTCTCTCATTTACCGCTTTGAAATCTTTTACCATGTGCTTCATCTTTGTGTTGACTAGGAACCTTGTGCCGAGCGTATTATTTCTATTACCGCTGATAAATAGTGTAAATTCTTTCAGATCCATTATCTGCTTTCTTTTCCATCGTATCTCTTGTATGTACTTTGTATTTAAGTACTTCATTTTTTACTTCTTGCATAGCTCCGACCCTATACAAGCTTCGTACGTTCCATGTGGATATAATCAAATTATTCTTCCTTTTCAATTGCCGAGGTTATCTCCGTTCATAAGTTTGGTTTTCATAATGTTGAGTTTCCGAAACAATAGGTTTTTTTTACGAGGCAGGGTTGTTAACCCTGCGCCCAACCCTCCTCCTTTATTCGGGCTTGGGACCGGCAACGGGCCGCTGTGCAGCTCAATCCACCCAGCGATTCCGCAGGCGGAGTTTTTGAAGTAGTACTTTAACGCAAAAAAGCTGAAAAAGAACGGACGACGATGAGTTATCTTGAACTACTTCTTAAAGTTCCGTATCTGTTCCGGACGTTGATGAATGAAAATGGTTACTTTAGCAATCGTCACTTTGCTTGCTGCTGCTCGGAAAAGCTCGGTTGTGATCATAGCAAATAATGCTTGTGGATTCTTCCACCATGATATACTTCTTCTTCCGATAGCTCTGTTTCCCGCTACTTTCCCTTTCAGTATTGTTTGCAGTAGATGGAATCTGCTTTCATTCCTCATAATATCCCCAGGTATTGGATATTTTTCTGCATTTTATGGTGTTGAGGAGCTCTATATCCGTCTGCATTCTATGAAGGATCTCAGTGTTGGTTATGCTATCTTTCCACGAAACTCTTAACATCCTTCGATGTAACTACATCTCGAATGATTCCAGTTTCTTGCTCGTAGCATCCGCTAGTGTCCACGATTCAACTCTGAAAAAAAGTACCGAAAACACGTAACAACGCAGAAATCTCAGTTTCGTTAACATTGTGAGGTAGTGACTCTTTAGTGGAAGTCTCATGCTGTTGAAAACAGCTCTCGCTTTCTGGATACGGGTCTTCACTTCTTGAAAATGATCCCACTGCTCGTTTAGAGTAGTGCCACGATATGAATCACTCTCTCGATGGGTTTCTGATCTTGAGCTACATTTTAGTAAATTTCCAAGAAAATTTTGCGGCACCCCAATCGTGGCGCCGTAGGGTCCGTGCGGTCCAAATGTTGAGGTGCCACGTTGGGGTCCCAAGATGTCTATTGTCTGTAGTGTACTACCTCACGTACAATATCGTTTGAATATCGTTGCACACCACTGGTCCAGACTAGTAGTGAGCAAATCATTGATCGCGACCCATCAGGGGTCGTAAGAGAATTGTTGTAGGTTGCCAAATTCTTAAAAAAAGCTTTCCAGTAATTTTCTGAAATGTCTACTAAAAATGAAATCTATAAAATATTGTAATATCTACTTTAAATACAAAAAAAATAATACGTCTACTGTCTATTCAGGGCTCTCGACTAAATTTTACACGAAATAGGGAGTCGCGAATCGCGGGAGTGTAGACCGCGAGTCAAAATAACCCTCTTCGCTTGGTTGAATTTGAACGTTTGTAGGTCTTCTTTCATCTGCTTCATGAATATGGTTTGGATACGATATTTATTAATTTTATCAGATATTTATTTATTTAATCTATCCTCAAAATAAACTTACTTTTCACTTTCACACTGCCGTACTTCGTTTTAATAGACTTTGACTTTTTGCTATAGTTCTTTACATTGGTTAATTTCTGTTTCGGCAAAGGAGGCCTGATGGCCTGCTTTCTCCGCTGTCTCTTTTAACAGGTTGATCTGATCAACAGCTTCTTTGTCCGATTTCGCAAAGGCCAAACCGACTGCTAACGCTAGGCAATGGATTTTGACGTTTGTTTTTTCTGTTTCAGTTTTTGCACATATGTACATTTATTATAAATATTAAAGACAAAATGCTTGCAAAAGAAATTTCCAATTTGAAAGGAAATTTGCAAGGAAATTTCCAAGAAAATTTTCCAGCACCCCAGTGGTGGTGCATTGGGTTCCTAATGCTGGGATGCCACGTTGGGGTCCCAAGATGTCTATTGTCTGTAGCGTACTACCTCACTTACAATTGGTCGTAACGCGTACCACCACTTTAAGAACCACAGTTTGAGTATCGTTGCACACCACTGGTCTAGACTAGTAGTGCGCAAATCATGGGTTGCGCCCCTCAGGGGCCGTGAGAGAATTGTTGTAGGCTGCCAAATTCTTAAAAAAAACTTTCCAGTAATTTTCTGAAATGTCTACTAAAAATGAAATCTGTAAAATATTGCAATATCTACTTCAAATACAAAAAAAATACGTCTACTGTCTATCCAGGGCTCTCGACTAAATTTTACACGAAATACGGAGTCGTGAATGAAAATAGTTTGCGAGCCACTGGTCTAGACCGCGAGTCAAAAAAATCTCATTCCTACGCTTTCTATTCGCCTTCATTCCTTTACGTCTTCATTTCTACGCGCTTATCAAAAAGAAAATCCTTATTGTCTGCATCGCTACTCGCTAAACGAATTTCGAATGTAGTAAAGGATGTTTTGAATGATGTAAGTGTTATAAATTTTATAAAATCCAGAGAATTAAATTTTAGATTAATTAATTTAGTAGGCATAGCATTATAGAACCCTGATACTACAAATCTGATGTTTATCAAAAGGACAAATATTGAACCGATTTTTTTAGTTAAAGGATGAAGAAGTTAAGATAAACGAACGTAGTCATGAATCTACATCAAAATTTTTGATTAAATATGGTCGCAATGTTTGTACTATTTAGCAGACATGTTTGACACTCTAAATGGAGTAAACATGTTCCTTCAAGGAGTTCTCTTGATAAGTTTTAAAACCAATACATAAATTCTGTTTTAAATGTTTATAATATGTCATTTTTTTTTCGCGAGTAGGCCATCTTGGACCACGCAAATATCATGTCTTATGGTGTTTTGTTTTTTGCCAGTGGTCCTTCATTCTTTCGGACAGATCCGTTACTCTTTCTGCAGTCCATTCCCTTCGCTCGGGGGTGCTTTACACCCACAGCACGTTTAAATTCAAATATCATCCTTCTTTTCTCGGTCCAAGCAGTTCTCCTCTGTCAATTTGAATGTTTGTAGGTCTTCATTCATCTGCTTCATGTAGATGGTTTGGGTACGATATTTATTAATTTTATCAGATATTTATTTATTTAATCTATCCTTAAAATAAACTTCACCTTTTCACTTTCACCCTGTCGTACTTCGTTTTAATAGACTTTGACTTTGCTATAGTTCTTTACATTGGTCAATTTCTGTTGTGGCAATGGAGATCTGAAGGCCGGCTTTTCCGCTGTCTCTTTTAACTGGTTGATCTGATCAATAGCTTCTTGTCCGATTTTGCAAAGGCCAGACCGCCTGCTAGCGCTAGGCAATGGATTTTGACGTTTGTTTTTTCTGTTCCAATTTTTGCACATATGTACATTTATTATAAATATTAAAGACAAAATGTATGGACTGGTTTTAAAATTTATCATGTGACCACTATACGTGGTCTGTTAGAAAAGTATCCGACCTTTAGCCGGTAAAAAAAAACTGGCATACCTGGAGCGTTGGAAACCTAATCATCCTCAAAGTAGTCTCCTTGGAACTCCACACACTTCTCCCAGCGGTGCCGCCATTGTTGGAAGCATTCCGAAAAAGCCTCTTTCGGCATCGACTTTAGCTCGGCTGTCGCTGCAGCCATAATGTCCTCTCTTGTCTAAAATCGCGTTCCTTTCAATGGCCTCTTGACTTTGGGGAATAGCCAGAAGTCGCAGGGGGGCATATCAGGAGAGTAAGGAGTCTGTCGAACCAGAGGAGTCTGGTTTTTCGCCATAAAATTGTGAATCAAATGCGAAGAATGTGCTGGAGCATTGTCGCTGTGCTGGATGGAGTCGCCAATTTCCTGATGACCACAATTCCAGTCGCTTGAACCTAGAGTGGAACTAACAACATCTAATTCTCCCTTCTTCTTTTTGGAGTGCCTATCCTTTCCGGATGTTGGCTATCATGTTGGCTTTTCGAACTTTGTTAACAGAAGCGCAGAAAAGCTGAGTTGTTGATTCGCGGTTCAACCCCACGTTCTTAAATTTTTCAACCACGATATTTTCCTTCTGCCCATTCCTCTAGCTCCATATACCTTGCCTTGGAGGATCTTCTCGTTACGCATTATATGTTCCAGATATTGTGGTTTTCGAGTCTTAACTGTATTCAGGACTTCTTTTTCTTTTCCCATCCTTCTCAGCACCTCTTTATTGGTAATTCTCTCTGTCCAAGGTATTCGTTGGATTCTTCGGTACAGCCACATTTAAATGCCTCAAGTTTTTTGGAGGAGGCCTCCGTAAGCGTCCACGATTCGACCCCATAAAAAAGGGTCGAAAACACGTAGCACCGCAGTAGGCGAATTTTCGTTGACAGCTGTACGTCGTGGCTGGAAAAGACTTTCTTCATCCTGATAAATGCCGTTCTGGCTTTTTCAATACGCGTTCTGATCTCTACAGAATGGCCCCAGTTATCATTTATATTCGTGCCCAAGTATGCGTATTTGTTGACTTTTTCTAAAGTAGTTCCGTCTACCAATAAAATACCGCGGGTGTCTTGGTCTTTACTGATTATCATGAACTTTGTCTTGTTGGTGTTTATTTCTAACCCATATTGTCGACTGTATGATGTAACACTGTCCATTAAGAGTTGTAAGGAAGCTAGGTTGTCTGCAAAAATAACGACATCATCTGCATACCTTATGTTATTCAATCGTTCTCCATTTAACAGAATTACAGCATCAATATCTTGCAGGGCTTCTCTGAACATGTATTCCTAGTACAGATTGAAAATTAGAAGAGATAGCATGCATCCCTGCCTTACACCACCTAATATTTGTATCTCTTCCGTTGTCGCTCTGTCTACCCTGACACAAGCCCTCTGATTCCAGTAGAGATTTCTGATGATTTTGAGGTCCTTCCCATCCAGGCATTTTGCAGAACTTCCATCATTTTCGTGTGTCGCACTTGATCAAACGACTTTTAAAATCAACGAAGCATGCGTACACATCGCAGTTTACATTCCTGCATCGCTGAAACAACACCTCGATTGAAAATAGAGCCTCTCTAGTTCCTACAGCTCTTCTAAAGCCGAATTGGGTCTCCGATATCTGTTCCTTACATAGTTTAAATATTCTACTGTGAATTATCTTCAGGAATACCTTTTAGTAGATGGCTCATCAAGCTTATTGTACGAAACTCGCTACATTTCCTAGCATTAGGCTTTTTGGGGAGGGTAACAAATTCGGATTTCAGCCATTCAGTGGGTATGACGCCCGTATCATAGATCACATTGAGCACTTTTGTAAGCCTCCTTAGATTCTTCCTCTCGATTAACTTTAATATTTCAGCTGGAATTCCATCGGGATTTTGCTCTTTAGCATTTTTCAAAGCTGCCTGTACTTCTCCACCTAATATTAGGGGACCATCTGTTTTATCAATAGTGGGTGGCACCGTTCTCACGTCATCAAACAGTTGTTTAATGTATTCCTCCCAGGTTTGTTTAATTTCCGACTTCTTTACTATAACTCGGCCTTGGTTATCCTTAACTACATTAACTGTTCTTCTCTTAACTGTTCCCGCCATTTCCTTTACCTTCTTGTGCAGATCAAAGCTGTCAAAATTGGACATTTTTCGATTTCCACACATTTTTCCAGTTTCTCTTTTTCTTTAGCTGTTCTTATTTTCGCCCTTATTTCTCTCTGTATGTTCATATATTCTCCCGTTTTAGTTTTAAACAATCTCCTTCTTTCCATCAGTTCCAGGATGTCGTCTGTCATCGAAGATTTCTTCATTTCTTTCTAAGGCTTTAAGTACTTTTTTTGACTTTATGTATACTCTCTCGAAGCACCTTAACGTATTCCTCTACATCTCTATCGTTTTCCTGCTCTTCCGTCTCTGTCAAAATTTCATTTCTTTTTTTTTCATTCTTCTTACCAACTTGTTTGTTGCTGTGTCTTTTAGTCTTCTGAAATCATATCTCCATGCATGTTTTTTCTCTACTCTCTTCAGCCTGATTCCCATGTTTCCTATCATCGGGTTAAGATCCGATCATACATCCGCTCCTGGATAGGTTTTTATATTTCTAATGCTGTTTCTAAATCTCTTATTTATGAGTACGAAGTCTATTTGATTCCTAGTTTTTCCATAATTCGACTTCCACGTGTACAATCTTCTAGGATAGTGTTGAAAGAAAGTATTGGTTACAATTAGATCATGTTCTGCTGCAAATGTACTCAGAGTATCAGCACGCTCATTTCTCTCTCCCAGTCCAAAATCTCCAATGTGTTCTCCAGTTCTTCCCTTTCCAAGCTTGGCGTTGTGAGTTCACCATAATAATGTTTATATCATGCTGTGGCAAGGTTTTGATGAGATCTGATATTTTCTTATAGAACTAGTCTACGTCCTCGTTGCTGTAGTCTATAGTAGGAGCATAAATTAGAATGAGATTGGCATTTACGGGCCTTGCATTAATTTGTAAAAGCGCTATTCTTTCTGATATTGGCACAAAGTTGGTAACACACGTCACAATTTGTGTGTGCACTATAAAGCCAAAACCATGCTGGAAAGTGTTGTTTAATGTCCCAGAGTAATATACAGAATAGTCCTCCTCGTTGTTATTAGTTCCTGTATCCATCCATCTCATCTCGGTAATGCCTAAAATCAGCAGATTAAGTCGTTTCATCTTTTGAATTGTGTTTGGCAGCTTTCCAGACTGTGTCAGTGTTTGAACATTTCATGTACCAAATATCATGGTTTCTAACTTTTTCTTTTTGTACCATCCTTTCTTACTATCAATCAAAACATTCCCTCCCGGAGATCCGAATGAGGGACTATATCCGGACATTTGAAATTTTGTCTTGGCCATAGTTATAGCACTCATGATAATACTAGGCAAAACTCTAAATGAGTCTTTAATGTGTTGGATTCCCATTTGCCTACCACATCCTGATGCCGTTGATAATTTTCTGATTCCTCCGCCTTCGGAGCCGATTTCTCAACTCCAGGACAAAAGGGTGCCCTATCACTTAAAAACTCCTCCACCCGAAGCTGTTGGCCAGTAAGTGGAGGATTGCTTATCCCGGCAATCACTCGGTCGTCAGAGCCTCGTTGGTTATCTAGTAGGGTGGATGGGACCACCAAGGTCATCACCCGAGCAGGTGAGGTTGACATTTGGGCTGGTATTTATTATCCCACCTTCGCATCATCATCATCGTCTATCATTTTTTAATAAAATATTTGATATTATCAAATGATCGTTTTTTCCAGCTTTCCATTCGAACAAAATTCCATTCGAACATGTGATCATTCGAACATTTTTCTTTCACAAAATTCGTTCGAACTTAACTTTTCGAAGATTACTTTCGAACAAATTACATTGGAATAATTTTCCCGGAACCCATTTTAAATGCAGAAAAAACTTGATTTATTGGTTGCCTAGAGTTAAACTTTTCATAATGCATTAAAGCTTAAGCTTCTTCTTCTTCAGAATACCTAGCAGCGACACGACAATTCGCAACACTTAATCGCGCGATGTAGCGTAGCTGAACGTCGCGTATATGAGAATCGGCCTTAATGCCAACAATAAATCTCGACATTTTTCGTCACAGTACACTTTTTATAATCTAAAAATTTGGCGACTCACTAACAATAAGGAGCCTTTACGTTTATCGCAAAATGCTAAAATGACAAAAGTCTGACAAAAATCTGCAACACCAGGGTAACAGGCAAACGTATACTTGATTCCATCAACACATGAACTGTACCGGTCCTAACATACTCGTTTGTAATCATAAATGGTCTAAGGCGAACTTGGAGAGATTCCTCAGCCTTACTAGAACTATCATGACCTTCCGTTTCCTGCACCCGAACTCATCTACTATACGACTTTATTTACCCAGAAAGGAAGGAGCGAGAGGGTTGATAAACATATTGAACCAATGCAGGGTCATTGAGTCCAAGATGAGACTTACATTGAGATCATCGAACTGTGAGCTCATGAAGCTAGTGGTTGAGGCTGATATGGGATACACTAATAATCTAAAATAATCTAAAAATCACTTATAATCTAAAAATTTGGCGACACACTAACAATAAGGAACCTTAATGGTAATAAGGTTTATAATAAAAAGGTAATGAATTTTACTTGGTTAACTGCTACTTGGTAATTTAAAAAAATAATAATAATGATTTTCGTTGTTTCAAAATTTTTGATCTTCTTTTCGTTTTTATGTTGGTACTTACAGCTTTTTGTTATATTGTTGGATAAATCGTATCTAACAATATGATTAAACCAGAACAAATTAATTGATTCATTTGAGGTTTCGAATGGTTATTACATATAGAATTTAGTTCTAATTCTTCTTCCAAGGTTAATATCTGTTTATGAAACCGACGCGATGTGGAATTTGTCACAAATGGTTTCAATTCCAATAAAAAATAGTGTTCAAATTTATAAAGTAATGAACAATTTCTCGCTCTAGTAATGTCAAATAATCAATAACTATTTTAAGAACTGTTTTATAACAGTCTTTAGGAACTCACAAACATTTTTCAAAACTACTTTTTTTATGCTATATTCGCCCATAAAGTTTCTTTTTAAGGCACACCAATTTATCGATTGATTTTAAGATATTTAAAATATCCTTACATACTTATATTATTAAAAATAACAAAAATATCAGATAAGTAAGCTAAGTAGCCACATAGACACATACTTTGTCACCCAATAAACAAACAAAATCATCTTCTTTTCATAAAATATCTTCATCCGTGTGTTTTTTAAATTCAAGACCGGCAGAAACAAATATTCCCTAGGACAACCTCCGTCCGTGTGCAGTAACAACGATTCGTATTTCACATTCACGTAATCCACATTTTGAGAGGTCATCATTATAGTTGCGTTGAATAATAATTTTTTTGCAAATGATACATTTTTACATGTACTGAACTTAGTTCAAGAGGTATCCTCGGCCAGAAATGCAATTTTTAACGTAACTATAATGACGACTTCTCAGAATGTGGACTTACATCTATATTGTAAAATGACCTCAAACTGTTACTGAGTGTGTGTTATGTGGTTCTAAACAGTGCTACATATCCCAGCAAGCTCCAAAGTAACTTTAGACACCATTATATTGCAAGATCTACACTAGTAAAGGTTTATGAAAAGCAGTTTTTGGGGCTGAAAAAGTCCGATCGTTAGCAACCTAACATCATCATTATCGTCGAGAAGCTTTATCCATTTTTGGAGTTCCATTTAAAATAAAAATACTAGACTAAATTAGTACGTAGCTTTAGATTAAATCCAGAACTGTAATGTATGTGCATTGTTATAGCTAGTACCCACTTGTCTGTCTTCGCTTACGTATTCAAAGTCTCGATGCAAGTACCGCGGCACAGTGGTTCAGAATTACTGGTCTAATTTTTAATAAGTGTAAATCTCATTGCATCACTAATTCACAAACAGTTCAAAAATTTCTAACTAATTCCCAATTTTTCTAAAATCCACAGTTACTTTTGGAAAACGTTTTTAACAACAAGTGTGATAATCAGACATGATAATCTATTAATTTTTGTAAAAAAATATATATTTTTTTAAATTCACAAATTTGTGGCTATGAAACTCAACTTTGCAAAAATGTTTTTAGTTACGAAATAATTAAATTGTTCAAATATTAATTAATATGTTACGTGCATTTGTTTTCTTTTTTCCAAAGATTTGAGACATTAAAGATTTTTCTAATACTTCAAATTAAAATAATAATAACAATATCAATAATAATAATATTTATTGGCTAACCGAGGAGTAGCGTATTCCGAGCTGGGCTGTCGAAGGGCGCACTGTGTTGCTCCCCGAAAAGGCAGACTTGTCCGACCCTCCCTCCCAATTACCAGCCGATTATTTGTCTCAACACCTGCTATAAGATATTCACACGTGTCTTGTATGCTAGGCTGTTGCGGGTGATCGGTCCGGTGTTGCACCAGTTGAGCGATAAGCGTGGGGCAGAATCCGACGTGGAGGGTTGCCGGGAGAATCTTGTTATAAATCGTGTTGCATTACAAAAGCAATCTCTCCATGGCCTGGATTGATTATAGCAAGGCATTTGACTCAAAATGGCATAAGGTTTTGTTACAGTTGCTCAGATGCCTACACATCAACAGCTCCTACACACGGGACGTTGACATGTAGGATGGCCAAGTGCGCAGTGCTGCACCTTAGGAGAGGACTATCACCGCAGTTCTCTGACGGCATGCAGCTCACTGATGGAAGCATCTTGAAACATTTAGATGTTGGAGAGATCTATAGATACCTGGGGATTGAGCGACACTATGCTCATGATGCTTCCCGGGTGAAAGAGGCTCTCCGCGGAAAATACAAACACCTTGTTCGGAAGATTTGGTATTCTGAATTTTCCGGACAGAATAAGGTGTCTGCCCCTAACATGCTTGCCGTTCCAGTCGTGCTCTATTCCTTCGGAGTAGTGAAGTGAACAGTTGTTAAAACGATGCACATGCACCGAGGAGTGCATGCGAGATGTCCGTTTTCCGGATGTATCACGTCATCGAGGGGGCAGATGACTCATGATCCCACAGTGTATGCATGGCAGAGTGGTTTTGGGTTTAGCGTTTAAAATCTTAAGGAGCTCGGACCCACTCCTACCTCTCGTGAGGGATCACGAACATATGGGAGCGGGGGCGCTTATTTTCAAGGCGGAAAGCAGGGCCGCTGAAAAAGTTGGTTTCCAATTCGAAATTAGTCGAGGAGGCGGACGAGTTGGCAACCCCGAGTTGATTACCGAGTTGCAGACGAATCTTCTAAGAGCCCAAATTAGGACCGCCGAACAGGACATGTTGTACGGACGGCATAACGACTGACCCATGTACGGTGTCTTCTATAGACACATTGTCGCAAGAGGCCTGTCGAAAAGACTGACCTTCGGTCATCTGAGGTCAACCGGGCTCACAACAGAGACCGAGGGATTCATTACGGCCTGTAAAGATGATGTTATCAACACCTTGGTCTATCTATCAACGCCGCGTGATGGGTGTGTAGGTCCCTGATACCACCTGCAAAGCCTGCTGCAAGGCGCCGGAGACGCTAATGCACTTGTTGCCGGCTTGTCCGACAAAAACTGTCTCGGCATCATCCATTGACATAAGGTAGCACTGCGAGTGTTTTATTACCATCTTAGGCACTCGTATGAGATTGACCAGGAAGGAGCCTGTGCTCATAGAGTGATGTGCGATGATCCGTCTTCGTACAATGTCTTTGTAGGACGTCTGCCAAAGTGTGTAGATTATTGTCCGAAGAATGTCCCTGTCTTTAAATTTGCCTAGTGGTTGTCGGAGATATGTGGAATTTTAGTCAGTCAGTATAAGAGGTGGTTGGGAGGATTGTGGAGAAGGTTGGATGCCTTAATTTAAACAGTTGCGACTACTCTCAATATCTTTGTTGGTGATTTACGAGAGTTGGTCTGAACTATTTATCCGTAGTCTAAGATAGGTCGGCATATAGATTTATGAGGCAGTTTTTGTTGAAATTCCCTTGTTTCCCGTGGACAGACATAGGAAATATTTGCCTCTTTGCACTGTGCTTTTCTTATGTGACGTTGCGTCAGTCATGAAGTTGGGTTGTCGAAATTCAGCCCTAAGAATTTTATATGTGCTATCGGCGTAATGTCTATGGTGCCTAGGTGGAGGTGGGGAGAGTTTGGGAATATTCTATGGTTGGGAATAAGGAATTGTCATTTGGACGGATTTTCTGGGAATCTCCAGCGATTGAACTATAGGGAAGTCTTGTTTGTTAGGATTTGTAGTTCGTCTATCGTCCGTTTAAAGTTCTTATTATGTGATATTACTGCTGTGTCTTCAGCGTATTGAAGGATGTATAAGTGGAGGTAGATTTGGGACTTGCCGTTAAGATGGGAGGATAACAAGGGAAAACTTTGAGGCTATATTCAGGGGAAAGGTATTGTTTAATCTAAATAGAAAGATCAGTTTTTAAAGAAATTATTGATTGTATGGAGTAGGTAAGGGGACGTTGAGGAAGTGCATTTTATATAACAATCCGGCATGATAAACGCTGTCAGCAGAGGATTTATTTGGTAGGTAGGCAGTTTGGAAATTGTTGGTGAGAATGACTAGTGAATATATTAGTGTAACAGTGAAAAGTAGAGTTAAACGGCTTACAACAAAAATTGGTATTTGAGAATGTGGTGCATGATGATATTCCACAGTCTGGACATTAGGATTTGTTCCAGGATTTTACCAAGGACAGGTAGAAGAGTTGTAGGGCGGTAATTACTTGAGAGGGAAACTTGACCGCGTTTTGGGATAGTTAAGATTGTTTCTCTTTCGAGCAGCTTGGGAAGTAACAATGACCCAAATATACCCGAAAACGCCAAATTCAGATAAAATATTAATTTCTCTCAGATGTTTTTGCAATACAGGGGGAAAAACTAGCAAATGTTTTACGAAAAGAAAATCTGCTAGTAGCATTTAAAGGCTTCTCTAAAATTATCCCACATATTATTTAATGCTCAAGACAAAATCGACCCCCTCAAAATATCCGGCGTATATGAGATTCATTGTTCGGAATGCAATAGCGTGCACGTAGTTCGGACAGGAAGAAGTATTTCAACTCGATTTTCAGAATAAACAAGACAAAAGTGCATTTTCTAACCATTGGCTAGAATGTAATCATAAATTCCCAGAAATAGATAGTCTGCAAACACAACCGTAAATTCAGACAAAACCATCAGTTATTCATCAGGTAATTTCCTTAACGAGGAAACCGACCTACTATTTTGACAACCTTTTAATCTAACGCAATCGTCTTCAGATAAGTCTCCAACTACAGACGGACACATCACCTTCTCGCCAAAACTCTTGGTATAAAGCCAATCTTATGAATTTGTAATCCACTTCAAAATGACTTTTAACTGTCGTAACTCGAGTGGTGTAAAATGTGTACATTCATATAACTTCACTAGTTATTAAATATTTTCTCAAAAATTTTGGGTAAAAACATATGTTATGTGTATGCCTAGAATATTTTAATATTCGTCAAAAATTCGTTCCTTTCTTCCATTTTAATATCAAAATCAGAAAAATTAATTAAAAAAAAATCTTTCCAACAATTACATGAAGCAGTGTCACGTTTTCACCATTTGAATCACTTTATTTTTCAACTTATTTTTTGGCATGGAATAGATAATAGTTTAATAAATTCGAACAAATATTCACAGAACTCACATAGAGATGTTATGATTAAAATGAAAACAATGTACAATATGTTTCAATATTCTAACAGTATTTAGTATTTGGACAATATTATCTATGCGACATCGGATTGATCTTTATTCGAATGTGGCTGTTGGATTAGGTAAGGTTGAAAAGCAGTGAAATAAAAAGTTTCGGTATTTACGTACTAACGCCACCGCAGCTACAACTTTGAACAAAATGGATGGTTAGATTAGTTTATAACGGAGCAGAAAAAATACCACATATCGCGCGGTTGCGCGACCTCTCGATCCGAAATAAGAAAAAATATTGGATAAGGGTTAGATTAGCTTATATTAGAGCAGATAAATCTAGACTACATATGGCGCGGTAGCGCGACCTCTCGTTGCGGTGGCGTTTATACGAAAGCACCAAAGTTTCTTACATTGAATTGATAAATTCACTATGTTTTAACCACACTTAACTAATATTAGGTGTATTTAAAACATAGTGAATTTATCAATTCAGTGTAATTATGGATTACCAGTTACTAAAATATAAGCAGATGTATAAAAGAAAAGTAATGCATCTTGAAAAAAAAAAAATTCGTGGTTAATGTTTCGAAAAATCTAATTCGATACAAATAGTTTAGATATAATATTAAAGGCTTACTACCAAGAAAATTCTTTGTGACATTTATTTACTTCGCTGAATAAAATATAAACAAATCATCCAACAAAAGCATTTACACATTACCATCAGTATCCTCTTATCCTATTCTCTACTATACACAAAGTTTAAATTCGCTCCGTATTTCATGCTGTTGAAATTCCCTCGAGCATGCTGTATGCGAGGGTGGACAAGCTAGTTAAGCCCGGCTGCGACTCTTTGCAGATTATATACAACGGCTTTCGGTGCACCAGAGCTTCAGTATCTCTCGGTCCTGCTGGAAATACCTGCTCGTCAACGGAACATTCTTCTCAAACGACTGGTTTATAATATCGGATAAAATTCAACAGATGTTAATAGTAATTATAATTTGTGTTATCCGAAGAAATATTTAACTGAAATTTATATTTTTAATAGAATCAGCATTATATATTTACCCAAATTTATAATTTAATGAATATTTGTAGATTCCTTTACACTTTTTAGTAGTTGTAATGTTAATTGAATTGGGCGAATAATCAGTCCATTTGATGAAGATTTTATTCTATAATATTTGATAAACTATAATAAAGCCATTGTATTTAGCCTTCGATGTATAGCTAAGTCGACCTCTTTGTATATCCTATTTTGTTTTAGTCTGTCTTTTTGTTGTTGATGTTTTTGATGTGGTAGTTGAGTTTTATACGAAATCGTGTAAAAAATTATTTAATTATTTCCGCAGAGTGAAGGTTTCAGTACACGCAAGTTGTAATTTTATGTATTTTAGATAATTGTCTGCTTTATTGCTGTGATTTAAAGGTAAATGCAAAATCGATTTAAGTGACTTTCACAAATACTATTCAGAAATTTCGTTAAAATTACTTTATTTAATTCTAGAGAAGCTAACAATGATAGAGATAAAACCAGACAAGATTAGGAATTCTAGATTAAATTAAAGATTAGATAGATCCAACTGAACAGAAAAGCTATACAGATATTACTAGACCAATGGAACTAGACCCATAGGATTAGAGAAGTATAGAAGACTAGGCAATCAGGAATACATAAACAAGACTAGATAAGAAAGATTACAGAGGCAAGGCCAGACAAGGAAAAGTTGTCTGTCCATTTAGTCTCGTCTATCTAGTCTTTCTGTAAGGTCTTATCTGTCTAGTCCTGTCTCTTAGTCCTGCCTGTCTAGTCTTATCTGTCTAGTATTACGTGTTTAGTCTTGAATGTTTAGTCTTGTTTATCTAGTCTTGACTGTCTAGTCTATCTAGTCTAGTCTTGTCTGTCTAGTCTAAGCTTGTCTGTCTAGTCTAGTCTTATCTGTTTAGCATGTCTTTCTTTTCTTTTTGGAGGGGGGGGGGGGTGTAGCAAGTACTATCGTTAACTTGAGCAGGAGGTCCCCTGGAAGAAAAAGAACCCATACATCCCGGGACTGCTCTTCGCATAACATTAGGATGGTGATGTGTCACATTATAGTTTTCCCGCAATTTTAGTCCCTTCTACACAGGGCAATTAGGGGTTCAGGAGCTTCTCTATGTTTGTCTGTATCATCCGTTCATCTTGTTCCCTTCTTTTTAATATGGCTCTTGTCGTAGGATCTGTATCCAACCAAGATTCTAGGTGGACTAAGGTTTTCGTTCTTAGTTTGGTGTGTCTTAGTTGTCCATTTGTCACATTCGAACATCGTGTGGATGACACTGTCCTCAAGGCCGCAGTATTCACATAGGTCATCAGGGGCTCTGCCAATACTATTCAAATAGTCGCGGAAGCATCCGTGGCCGGTGAGCGCTTGGGTGAGGTGGTAGTGAACCTCCCGGTACTTTCGTGTCTCCCAGGGTTCATGTTGTGGTATTAATAGCTTTGTCCACTGTCCCTTGTCTGCGGCACTCCAGTGACTTTGTCACTTGTGGTAGAGCTTTGCACGGACCTGCTTCCTTCTCTCCTTGTTTGTTTTATCGTGTTTTTGTCTCGGGTCCAATATAGTTCAGCCCTTTCCTCCACCATATACTCGATTGAAGCTATTCCTGTGACCACAAGTCTCTAGACAGCGTCTCTAGACGCTGTCCTGTAGATGCTGCACACCCGCAAAGCCATCCTCCTCTGCACCGCGGCTAGCTAATATAGGTAGGTTTTTATATATATTGCCTTTGCTCAGACTGGCGCCCCATACAGCATTGTTGAATGGGCAATAGTGCACAGCAGTTTCCTTTTGCTACTACTTGGACCACCAGCATTTGACAGCCTTTCACGTGTCACAAGTGTTTTCATAGTTTTTTGACTTGCGTTCGTCACGTGCTCTTTGAATAACAGCCATTGCTTAATGGTTACCCCGAGGTACTTTATAGAATCTTTTTTCATAATAGTGATGCCCTCGACTATAATGGCTGTTGGGCCTATTTTTCTTAATCTTGTGAGCAGCACCGCTTGCGTTTTATATCATCATCATCATCATCATTCAGCCCACATGAGTCAACTGCTGAACATAGGTCTCCCGTAATCCAATCCAACCTTGTCGGTTTTGTGCGGCGTTCATCCAGTTTGTCCGGATTTTCTTTATGTCGTCGGACCATCTCGTTGGTGGGCGTCCCCTACTGCGGATTGCGTCCTACCGTGGCCACCATTCCAGAATCTTTTTTGTCTAGTCTATCTGGTCTAGTATTATATAGTCTAGTCTGGTCTGTCTAGTCTAATGTTTAGCATGTCTTTCTTTTGGGGGGGGGGGGGTGTAGCAAGCACTATCGTTAACTTGAGCAGGAGGTCCCCTGGAAGAAAAAGAACCCATACATCCCGGGACTGCTCTTCGCGTTTTTTATGGAGCCAGGTTAAGCCGCTTTACTCCCATCCACTCATTTACTTGTAGCCGTTTTCGATAGCCTCATTAGATCATTTTCGGTGTTTCTCACTGCCACCAGTGCAAATTATTAGCGAAGCCAACGATTTCTGCTCCATGGGGCAGTTTTAATCTCCCGATGTTTCACAGAATAGGTTCCGTTACTGAGCCTTATGGGGACACCGCTGTACATCGGCACTAAAAATAACGGTGCACAAGCCGCAGTAGATATGGGGGAAGCGTCTCTTTGTTACTTCTCGCATGATATCTTCCCATGCCGTGAGTTGAATGCATTTTTTACATCTAATGTGATTCAAATGCCAATCTTTCTAGTCCGACGTGTCCCTTCTGTAGCTTCCTTTACCAGTTCCAACAGTCTCGTTATGGCATCAACTGTCTTCTTGTCATTCTGTCATCTAACCTTCCTTCCCTAAATCCAAACTTCTTTTCTGACCGACTTAATCCCTTTTGGAGTTACCATTGGCTTTCATCCTCGCTAGAATGAGTTGCTCCAGCAGCTTGCCGGCAGCATCGAGGGGGCAAAGGGGCCTGTAGAATGAGGGGTCTTTCATAGACTAGTCCCCCTTTTTCAACTGTACTATTTTTCCCTCTTCCACACGTTTGTGAAGTATCCATCGATTGTTATTTATTACTATTTAGTATATGCTTTGTGAATCTGAATACTGCTATGTTTATGGTGTCAGGTGGGAGTCTATCGAGTCCCGAGGCTTTGTCATTACGCAATCGGTTACTGGCTCTGGTGAGTTCTTCTGCCACTAATTCTTCAACCTCATTTACTGGTGGTTGTAGATTGTAGTTCTGGTGGTGACGACTTGTACTGCGACCTTAATAGATCTATGGTACCTAACCCTCTTCCTTCCAACGTTGGTATACTTAACCATTTAGAGCGCCTTTTCTAGTCCTGATTCCTTTAGGAATTTCAGGATCTGGGTGGGATTTAAAGAGTACAACTCCTCTGCGATCAAGCTTTGGGGCACAAGATACATTTGTTAAGTCTTTGAGCAGATGTATGGGGGTTTCCTCTGCTGAACCACGTAATCTGCATCTGTCATCTTCCTCCAGGTCTAGGGTCTTGAGGTGTTTTCTAAGTCTGCAGTGTCCGACAGGACTCAGGACAGAATTCTAAGCTTGTTCCTGTTTAGTTTCCGGCAAGGTATTGTTTTTTTCTGGTTAGCAGATCCCAGCATTACGATTGTCTCAACTCTAGAAGTTCTTTCCAGGTTTTCATCAATTGTTCTCTTATTTCTTCATCTAAACTTTTGTGGATGGTCTTCACACTCATACCGCAATAGGGTTCCGGACCTATAAAGGGATTACTGGATCCCTTGTTTTCTAGGTGATCGGCTTCTAGTTCCCGTCTATACCAGTGTGTCCCGGGACCCAGTAAAGCGTTACTTAATTTTCTCTACCAAGTTTGTTTAGCTTTCCCAAACAGTCCTATACCAGTTTGGATCTAAGGGTGTATGAGCTAGTGGCACTGATGGCTGCTTGGCTGTCTGACAGGATAGTAATTCGTTTTTTTGCGATAATTCCTGTTGAGGTTAAATTGTGCACATCTTTTGAATGCGTGTACCTCTGCTTGGAAGATACTTGAGAATGGTCCCACAGATTCGAATTATTTGGTACGAGGCACTTGATAGCATTTTGATCTATGTGGTATGCTGAGGATTCATCGCTCCAATCGACTTTACTACTACACATTGGTGTGTAGGTTTTCTCGATATGGTATTTGCATACCAATATTTTACCTCTGCCTATTCCTTCTTTTCCGAACCTTACAATCGCCCATCTGGCTGGCCTCTGCACGAAAAGGTGCAACGGAGTCCGATCCAGCAGCAGTTCCATTGCTGCTGTCGGGCACGACCCCATCGCTCCCGTGATGCAGGCACACGCCAGTTTGAATCTTCTCAAGCTGCTTCCTCATAGAGGCCAGTTTGGTTCTAGTTCCCCACACAATTGCCCCGTAAGTGATCGCAGGTCTTACTATCATGGTGTACATCCATTGCAGGATTGTGGGGTTACAACTCCACGTTTTCGCTGCCAGATTTCTGCACACCATTGGAGAGTGTTTGGATTTTCCTACCGCTGGTTCAGCGTGTCTATTCCAAAGGAGTTTGCTTTCTAGTGTTATACCCAGATACCTTATCTCCTGTTTGTATTTTACTGCCCTCCCATCTAACTACTGGTGGTTGTTACCGTTTCATTTCCTCATGCTCGTCCAATAGTACGTCCACCACCTCATGTGCCTTCTGCATTGAGATGTGTTGATTTATACAGTCATTATCTTTTAGCTTCTGGCAGAGCTTATTCCAGTGCGCTTTCTTCGCGTCATTTTCCTTCCCATTGTCAGTGCTTTTTTTTTTCGTTGGTAGGTGCCATTTTTAGGGTAGTTTCATTGTAGGGTAGTTCCATAGGGTATTTCTTTGTTTACATGTTTCTTACACATCCTCTGGTAGATGTTTAAGGAAAGGCAGGACCACCGCAGATTCGCGATTTCGTTGTACTGCCAGAAGTGAAGATTCAAACTCAAAAAACGGAAGACAAAACAACAGCCCGCAAGAGAGAAATGGGAATGAAACATCACTTAAAAAGGTAAACAAGAATGGGAAGTTATGTTATGTTAAGAAACGAAAGGGATCTAACGGGAAGTCAAATATAATAATAGGGACAAATTCAGAAACTACCGAGATGAAGGCAGCACAAAGATTTGTTCATCTGCATGTGAGCAAGTTAGACCCGACACTACAAGAAGAAGAAGTAATTAAATTCCTTAAATAAGTAATAACGGGTTTACCTATGTACAATGCATGAAACTGAATCCAATATTTCCGTATATAAGTATACTCATCTTTTAAAATCACGATTCCCTTTGAACAACTTACCGAAATAAAATACCCTGAAACATGGCCCAAATACGTACACGTCAATTGTTTTTTCTTCCCAAAGCCAATAAAAGCAACGACTACGTAACCAATAGGCGCAAAATGCAAATTGTGCCACAAAGAAATCACAACTTATTATTATACATGAACTTCCAAAGCCTAAAACAAAAACAAAAAACAGAAAAATCGAAATTTTAACCGTAGATTTAAAACCAGATTTTATATGCTAGACCGAGACATGGCTAAATGACATCTCGTCCACAAACACAAGTCCGAGAATAGAAGATTATTCACTTACTAGCTCATTCCACGGATACGGGTACCGCGGGGGCAGGGTGGCAATCTGGGCCAACAAAAATATAATTAAGTGTAAAGAAATTCCAAACCTAGTGTCAATAGAAAATCAAAAGGAAGTATGTGGTATTCAGTGGATAAATTAAGAAATAAAAATAAAATGAAACTGGTTTGCATACACAGGGCCCCGTTATGATGCTTAACCACCTTTGTGACGTTGCGTGAAAATATGGATAACATGCGAGACGAACCAAAAATAGTAGGCGACTTACATACAATTCGATTCCAATACCAAACAAAAATTCTATCTAATACAACTCATGCGGTCATATGGGCTCAAAGAACAAATTTACCCAACATACACGAAAAACGCCAACCTCAAACAGCATTATTGATAATATATTTCCTCAAAAAAAAAAAAACAAAAGAAATCACAGTTCATGATACAATATTATCAGACCACAGGTTCATTCTCCTTATACAAAATAAAACACACTATTAATTCAGAAGAATCTTTATCGAAGTGAACAAATCTAAGTTTAAGTAAGCCTTACTTGAAGAATCTTGGGAAAGCAGCTAAGCCAAAGACGGCTGCAATGAGAAAACAGCAGAATTTATTAAAACTCTTCAAGCGCATTTTTATCAAGCATATCCAATTATAAAAGTTAAAGTTTAGCAGCAGACATTTACATAAGCTATACATCATTCCAAAAAAAATCGGATCTAAAAAGGAATTACCTCAAGACGAAGAAAAAACATAAAACCCTGATAACTCAAACAAATAGAAAATTTATAATATACAGGGTGATTTGGTAGGAAATGGAAGTATTTTAAAGACATGTCCAGGAAGGAAAAATAAGCAAAATAAGCTCATATGTTCAAGTCCGATTTTCATTTGTTAGATAAATAGGTTTTTCTTTTTAAAAAGTTAATTAAGTTAAATTTGACAACGTTGTCGTAGTTTTGACAACGTTAGTACAAGGCGCATTGCAATCCAATTCGAAATTTCACAAACAATGGTTTGGAAAACTTTAAAACGGCAAGGTTTAAACGCTTTTCATCTGCAGAAAGTACAAAATCTTCAAGAAGGCTTGATTATCCATTAAGGCTTCAATTTTGTCAATGGATTCGTGAAAACAGAAGATTACTCAAATGCATTTTATTTACTGATGAAGCTCATTTTACTCGAGATGGAATTAACAATTCCCATAATAATCATCGATGGTCGGACGAAAGCCCCCATGCTACGCAAGAACACAATTTCCAACATCGGTTTAGTATTAATGTATGGTGCGGAATTCTAAATGATCAATTGTTTGGTCCCTTTGTATTGGATGGCCGTCTTACTGGGGAAGGTTATTTACATTTTTTGGAAGACCATTTAGAGAAAATATTGGACGAAGTACCTTTAAATATTCGACGACGTATTACCTTCCAACATGATGGAGCACCTCCTCATTATGCAAATATTGTTAGAAACTTTCTAAATATCCATTTCGGCGATAGCTGGATTGGCAGAGGAGGCCCGCACTCTTGGCCACCGAGATCATCGGATCTCACTCCCTTAGATTTTTGTCTTTGGGGATGGATGAAGTCATTAGTTTATTCTATGAAAGTGGACACAAGGGATGCGCTACTAGATCGCATTCTTAATGCTGCGGCGTTTATTACAGCGAATCATCGTTAACTGAAACTCGCTGCCAGGTCCATTTATAAACGCGCTAATAAATGTATCGAAATGGGTGGTGGACTTTGTGAAAATTTATATATTTAAGTTCAGTAGTACATTTTCCTTTAATTTTATAAATTGCTATTGTTCAAAATATCTATGAAACGAATGAAAATCGGACTTGAACATATGAGCTTATTTTGCTTATTTTTGCTTCCTGGACATGTCTTTAAAATACTTCCATTTCCTCCCGAATTACCCTGTATTAAGTCTAAATTAGTTCAATATAAATTCTATAGTGATAAAATTAAAAACGCTACAAATAAACAAAGAGAACTATGGCGTACCATTAACAAGCTAAAGAACGAACAAATTCTTGAAGACACAATTACACTAACAGATACCAAAATAATATACCAAACCAAATCATCTCCAATGAGGAGGATATAGCAAGAAGATTCAATGGATTTTAAAATAATGCGCCGGTGCAAGTAACGTAAAACATCACACCGATAAACATTAACTATCACCATATTCCCCTGTTTGCCAAATATTCAAATAAAAATTTCAGAAATTAAAAAACAAAAATAGTGCAGGATCAGACAATTTACCGTGTAACATCATAAAAGAAGTTTTCTCGCAGAGAAGAAACTTTTCCCGAAAGTTTAAAAACATCGATAATAATATCAATTCACAAGAAAGGAGGTAATAGAATACTCATGGAAAGTAGAGTCACATCCTTCATATCAAGGTATAGAAAAATTCCGAATCAGCAACATGGCTTTCGTAAGGACAGATCAACAATAACGGCAATAGAAAATGTATATGCAAAAATAATAAATGAAATATACAAAGGAAATTGCGCTGTGGGAATTTTCTACGATCCGTCGAAGGCGTTTGACTGTGTGGCTCACAGTACACTACTGGATAAACTATAACGATATGGATTCAGAGGCAACACGCAACGCTGGTTCCAATCTTATTTAGCAAACTGAAATCGATTCGTAAAAGTACGACAGCCACGTCAGTCTTAGTGCCACAAAGAACCATATTAGCCCCGTTACTATTTGCGTTATACACAGTTGACCTTATTTGCTTCATTGAATTAGATAACTATATAATGTACGCGGACGATACTAGCATCATTATTACAGGTTCATCAATACGAGAAATCGAGAAAGCAGCCCAGCAGATATTGGACAGTTTTTTGCAATGGTGTGCAGCAAACAATTTATTTATACAATACTACAAAAACAAATTTAATGATTTTCTAATCATATAGGAAGCAATACTCTACAAACATAGAGCTAAATATCAATAACAATAAAATGGAGAGAGCGAACAACATATAATTCCTAGGGGTACACATGGAGAAAAATCTGAAATGGAAGATCATGACAGAGGCAATTATCAAGAACCTCAATCGGAAAGGTTACATTCGGCGTAGTCTGCGCGAGCTTTTAGATGAAACCACTCTATTGAACGTATACTACGCTGAAGTCGCATTAAGACTGGCTTATTGTATATTAGTATAGTCATCTCATCTTTTCTCAGAAATAAAATAATAAGAGCGATGTTGGGCATCAAAATATCGCAGTCGTGCAAACCACACTTCATAAAACTAAATATATTAACCGTGCCGTGTATATACCTGTGGGAAGTGGCGTCTTTCATCTTCAAAAATGGACATCTATTCGTTGCAAATGAGGATATCCACAAGACAAATGCTAGGAACGCTCGAAAATTTCGGATTACAAAAAGTAACCTCACGTTGTGCAGCGAAGTGCCCAGGCGTCTAGGGATAAGAAATTTCAATAGACTACTTATCGATTTAAAGAACAAAAAACCTATAGGGCTGGTAGAAAAAAAAAACGAAAATCTTTTTAATTGAAAAATGCTTCTACTCGGTTAAAGATTTTTTTTGAAAGCAGTTTCATATTGATATAATAGGTACATTTGAATTTTTGACTCTACGGAGTTAGTGTATATTGTATATTTTAGGTTAGCAGTGTATGTATTTTGCGATTACTTTTGGGCTACCTAGTTAGAATCAGAACATTTATTCAACAGATGGTTAAGAATTCCTTCTAGTTTGACTAGGGGGATGACTATGTTATTATAAAATTTATATTACGATTTTTCCTATAAAAGTAGAACGGTTTGTGATGTTTTCTATATGGCACGTCTTATAATTATCTTATATGTTTAGTATTATACATCACAAGAGAAATAAACTATTGGTGTCGTTTTTTCTACCAATTGTTTTCTTGTGTGGTAGGATTTCATTACATGTCTGTGTGAGCGCAACAACCATATCCTCAGCTGTTTTGAGATTTTTGTTGTTTTTCTGGTGTATCCTTCTCGTAGACCATCCCATGCATCTGAATTTGCTGTAATGGGGAGGATTAGGCGGGGTGTGTCCTAATAGGTAGTACAGATAATTGTGGTCAATTAATGACTCCCTTTCCAGAATGTCTAGCATGTCTGTCGAGTCTTGTCTCTCTAGCCTTGTAGGTAAGTGTAGTCTCCACTATTTAAACTAGACAGACTAGACGAGACATCTGGAAATAAATTTTGAATATTTGGCAAATAAGGCTGGCTAGTGTGAAATATCATTAAGGGATTATATAATGCATTATAAAATTTTCTTTCGCATAACGCATTTCTTTATATTGCGTGGACTGAATTAATATTACGCGTGACCTATTAGAAATGAGAACAGCACGCTGTGTTTAATTAGTGACCTATAAACTCGTAGTAAAATAAAATACATAGTGGCACAAGATAAATACGATTTCTACACTACTTCGCTTTGTATTAGAAAACAGTTGTTCTTTTTGAAATAATATTATGTGTCACTGCGTCTTAGAACACAATGAAATGAGCAATGAATCGTAGATACTCTATCGGCAATTAATCACGCTAAAAATATAAGGAAATTTGCAAGTTTTTGCAGAACATGTTTTTGTGTTACCTTAAGTTTATTTTCATTTTGTGGTTTAATTTTAAATAGTAGTTGAGTTTGACCTTAATTTTAAATATTAGTTTTAAATAGTTTAGGATTACAGAAGTGAAATACAAACAGATCACTTTATAGCAATAAATTTATGGGATTTTGTTTGTGCTTCTCAGGTAAAAATCATCATTATTTGCATACTTGAATTAATTTTTAATGACTGATTTTCCAAACGTGCTACTTATTTCAACCTAATTGTAACGTCTTTTGTGTAGTTATTGTAGTTAGAACAAAACATAATTTAGTTTATCATTTGACTTACAATATGTTAAACTATTGTAATCTAATCATATTGCTTTAATTAGTTGTGTTAGTTTAAAAATAACGAATTATAGTATACCAGGTGGAACATTGAAAACGAAACGGAGGAATTTTCGGATAGTTAAAGTTGAGTTCTCAAAAAACCCTCGGTGTCGTTATGTCGTTGAAAGGAAGTTCAAACTGTTCTTACTGGGAAAAGTGTAGAAAAAAAATATCACCATTCAACGCCAGAAGAGATTTTTATTAGTCCAACAAATACTCAAATTGTTTCTTTTTAAGACATGTACTACAATGTTTTTCTATTAAGCAGTGGGTTTTATTCTGTTTCGGAATATTACAGATAATCTTTATTCTACTTTTTATTAGTCTCTTACCACTTAACAAATCCCTTTCGATCTCCATTTAAGCTGCTTTTTGAATTGTCGTGTTTCACAATGAACATTGGTTGTGCAAAAATGGTTTTCTCTATTGCGGAGAGGGTCGAAATGATCGCGTTGTTTTTCAAAAATGTTGAGAACGGCAATCGTGCGGCAGACTTATTTAATCAAGTCTAATTTAGAACAAATGTGTCTTATAGTCAGGAGAGCCTAAGATTATCTGACTGCCAGTTTTGCTAGTTCATTTAGCGTTACCCAGGGTGCACGTGTAGTATTCTACCACCGCACACTGGGCCGGATTTCAAATTTACGGCGACAAAAATAGAATTTTAAAACGTCTCACAATTAATCAAAACCACCTAAATGGTATTGTTTGATAACCCATTAACAATAATACAAACAAATTATTGCGAGAAACCAATGCCATTGGTTGTTTGAACGTGTCAAACATCTCTCTTGTCCCTTCGGTACTAAGAAGGAATTAATGCGCTCGATATTTCACGAAGTAACTACGCCTATTCTGCATTTGCGCTCAAAATTGTTGAACTTTTTAAATATGGAGAATATAGCGTCAAGTATGTATTTGCATGTAATAATATTAAAATTGAAGAAAGTTTTAATCAACCGCGTTATAAAATAAGTTTTGTTAACGGCTAATGTAAATTAAAAAAATCTTGTAATATACTGAATACATTGATTTTTAAAAAAAGTTCCGCATAGTTCCAATAAATTAAATAGTTTGTATGACTAAACAAACATTGACAAATCTAGGAAAGCAATCATCCCTTCCACATCGTTCCACCTTACTAAAAAGTGCACCTTTTTTCAAAAAAAGTCCGGCAGAGGTGCTGGGACTTGCATTAAGTGGAACTCCTAAAAGGTTGAGGAGAATGAAAACGGCTCAATATTCGTCGCCTTCTAAGAGAGTAAGGCCATACAGTGCTAAAGAGCTAAAACTAGAGGGACTGATATATATATATATATATATATATATATATATATATATATATATATATATATAAATATATATCCCTCATATCACGTGGTGTCGGATGCAAAAAAAATATCCATTACAAGTCAGTGTATCTGAAAACGAAGCTATAGTGCTGTTACAGGATCTTTTAGATCATACTGTACTAAGACTTGCACAGGTACATTAGGATGATATTATCCAAAACATGAACCAAACTAGCAACTGTCAACAAAACTAGCAACTGTGACGGGATCTAGATGACAGTGCGAAAAGTGCACAGTGGTAAAGCAAAACTTTGCTAATAATAATTTTTATGCGGACTCAAATATAATTTATGGATGTAGAATTTGTGCGACTGTCCATAAATTACTTCTATTGCCTGTAGGCCTCCTTTCAGAAGAAGTTATAGAGGCTAGTCATTAGACTTACAAACATTAGAAAATACCACTCCAGGAAAATGTCTAGAATTAATACGATTTCGGACATTTTGGACTGCTTACTTATGTCATCAGATCCTCTAATCATTAGTTATAGGACAAAACCCACAAGGAAAAAATAAAAATTGAATGAGGTAGTATTAGGAAAGCCTCAAATGCCCATCTATCTCAGTGAAGAATGTTCACGAGATACTACTGATGATATCGTTAGTGATAATGAAGAATGTGCAGATAGTGATGATGATATTGATTTTGACGAAGATCAGTCGTGAAAAAAATGTTGCACTATCACTTTTGTCTTAAATATATTTTTCCACATAATTTTGCATTTTTAATTAACATGTTGTGTACTAGGGTTTTCGCGTACCCGACTTTTTTTAATACCCGGGTATCGGGTATTATTTTTTCATATACCCGGGTATTTGCAATTTTTGCATAAAAAGAGACAATTTTCTTATAAGAATGTTTTATTATATTACGAAAGAGTAAAGTATGACAATAAGTCTCCTTAACTTATAGTACAATCAGTCACACAGTTAAACAGTCTTGTTCTCATTAACTAATTAGGAACTAAAATGTCTTTACTACAGTAATAGTATATAACGTAATGAGAGTTGTAAGAAGCATATTACGTACGAGCGGAACAGTTACGCCCGACCCACGTAGCGGGGAGCGTGTAATTCCACGAGTACGTAATTGCCTTACAAATCGAATTATATACTTTATCTTCGACCACACTAATTTGTTTCTGTTCAATAAGAAAAATATGTTTGCTGTAACATCTTCGACCTTATTTAACTTGATAGAAATGCAAAAGAAATACATTAATAATGGTTATGTAACCATTATTAATGTATTTCTACCATTTACCTTTATACCTTTTTATTTAGTACTTATTTGTAGTTTTCGTTAGATTTAAACGTAAAAATACGAAATGAATGACAGCTTCTATGTGAATGATGTGACGTTTAATGATTGTTTGGAAATTACGGAGTACTATATTTAAAAATAGTATCAGCGTGCTGCTCTCAACCAATCAACGAACTGTAAACCAAACAAGCAAGTATTATTTTGAATTATTAAATAACATTAATCGCGGATTGTTACATACGTGTATTGTATGATGTATTTACATAATCCACGAACTGTACAACATTGGGCAATTACAATAGTGGTCGTAGATAAATTCTGTTATAAAATAAGAAAAATATAACTAAATAAACTTTTTTCTCTGACACAGTTGAAAATTAAAAATCACACACAGACGTTTTCTGATTAAGATTTAGAACTAAACATACTTTTTATCACAAAAACTTTTACTTTTTGTTATTTTATTAAATAGATATATATATATATATATATATATATATATATATATATATATAAAATAAATCAACTTAACATAAGTTACGGATAATCAACTTAAAACATGGCGACACAACCAAACTTAACCTCAAGTTTACTGCATTTTAAAAAACTCAACGCCTTCTTTAGAGTTATTTTAATTGTTTGTAGTGCAAATTTGCTAATATTATTTTTAAGGCGCTACTTCGGAAAAATTTTCGGAGAATTTTGATGAATTCTTTGACCAAAGTGGATACCCGGGTACCCGGATCTGACAATGAAATAGTACCCGGGTACTAAAAATTTCATATACCCGGATCCGGGTACCCGGGTAGAAAACCCTATTGTGTACATCTTATATAGAGTCATTTTATATTAAGATCATTAGAATGTCATCATAAAATAATATTTGAGAAAAATTTATGCGCATTTATTTTTTCATTATTTTCACAATTAAATGAACTGATTTTTATTTTTGTCGCCGTAAATTTGAAAACCGGCCCAGTGTGTACCGACGCGAACTAGCCTTACACCCCTAAGCAACATCCTAACCCCGACTCCCCCCCCTACCCAGAAGAATGTACATTACGATCATAAAAATGGTAGACCTGGAGACTTCCTGATAGCTGCCTCAGAGTCGATAGATTACATAAATAGTTATTCCTTTGTAACCTAAAGGTTCACTTCTTAATGTGTCAGATAGCCATACGATAAATAAAATAAATTAATCAACAGCATCCTGATACACAGGTAAGCAGAAAATACATCTTGGAGAAATTTGAAGAAACAAGGTTAATAACCAATAAAAAACGGGACCCTCAACGTGAACTCCCGGTGATAAATGAGGCTACAGTGGTTGAAGTTTTGTTTTTTGTTGACAAGTTGCTGCAGACTCAACTTTGAGTACGAGGAAATTGAAACCAACATTCCTAGAACAATTATTCGTCGAATCCTAATACTACATAAATTTCATTTCTATATAAAATCCATTTAGTACATGAACTGATAATGATTTCCATAGGTGACAGGAGTTTTGCGAAGCAATGACTGGCAGAATAGGTGCTGATGCGAATTTTCATTTTAACATTTGTTTTTCCGATGAGTATACATTTTTCCTAAACTCCACTGTAAATCACCATAACTGTCGATTTTAGTCAAAGGATTTACTACAAAGTCCATTCTCAAAATCCACTAAAACTAAATATCTGTATCTGCCGGTATTTTTAGAGACCGCATTATTGGTCCCATTTTTCTTGATGGTAATTTGACAGGTGAACGTTACCTGGAAGTGTTGGAAGATGTTGTCCACCGATTGCTTGTTGATATCGTTGAAAATGAAGATCGTTACTTAGAAGAACATTTGACTTTGCAACAGAATGGAGCTCCACCACATTATACGCAGGCTGTTCTGGAGTTTGTGGTCAGAGTTTTCTTGGGACAATGGATTGGACGAAGAGGTGCTCTGGAATGGCTGGGCCGCTCACCTGATTTAAGTCCTCTGGACTTTTTCTTGTGGGGTCATCTAAAGACTAGAATTTATGCAACTGTAAGTTACGTCGACCCATTATTGAAGAATGCTGCCAAATTACCCCACAGATTCTCCAAAATCTAAGAAAACGTTTCGAGCGAAATTTGTATTTTTGTATAGAGGTTGGTGGTGCACAATTTGAACATTTGCTAAGCTAATAAAAATCTTTTCTGGCGTTGAATTGTGTTTTTTTTTTCTACACTTTTGCAGTTTTTGTCAGAACAGATTAGAAAAACCTAGAAAGAACTTCCAGGGCTAAGACAATTCAATGTAATGCTGGGATTTTTTAACCAGAAAAGAACAAAAGCTTGCCTGAAACTAATGAGGAACAAGCTTCGAATTCTGAGAGGAGTCCTGACAGTAGGCTAGGCCTAGAGAAAGATGACAGATGCAGATTCTGCGGCTCAGCAGAGGAATCCTTCAAACATCTGCTCAAAAACTGCGGAAAACTGCTTCGCAAGAGAGAAATGTATCTTGGGGCGCACTGCTTAAACGCAGTGGGTCCTTGAATCCAACCAAGATCCTGAATTACCTAATGTAATCAGGATTGGGGGAGGCGCTATAAATGGGTAAGTAGACCAACAATTTGAGGAAGAGGGTGGGGTACAATAGATTTATGAAGGTCGCAGTTCAAGTCACCACCGAAATCTACAATTTACTAAAACAATTGGACTTTCTTTCAACGACATAACGAAAAATGTGTTCAAAACTTGGAATTAAATAATTTCTACAACAAATCGATGAATTAGGAAAATGTTAACCGTTTAGCAAAAATGGCTAAAAATGGCACCTTTGGCACCTTTTAAATGGCAGCCATTTAAAATTTTAGGGATTGTGGTCCTAGCGCGAAGGGGTTAAGTGATTTGGCTACAAACTTTCTTGTAAAAGGTGTCCCCTCATAAACAAAGTTGACGTGTCCCAGCGTTTTTTTTTTTGAGAATACATCTCTAACTATCCGAAAATCCCTCCGTTTCGTTTACAATGGCCCACCTGGTATATTTCTCTACCTAGTCTATTTTTTATAGTACTGAAAACTATTGGTTCGTTAGTATACTTATTTTTAAATACTAACTAGCAATTAGCAATTAAGACTATAAATGGAGGAAGCAGTGATAAGAAAAGTTATTTTTTAGTTATTTAATGTAAGTCACTTAATTGGTCTGTAGATTCATATTTAATCATTATTTTTAGCTTTTGTAACTCAACAGCGATAAGCTAATGTCTTGAATATTCTAGTGTTAAAATACGTTGCATTAATTATTTATTTGTAGATTTTGTCAAATTTAGTGTGTATTTTTGATTTATTTTAGAGTTTGTCTTTTAAATTGCCACCTGCTTATTATTTACAAAAAAATATTCTTCGTTAGATAATTTAAAGAATAACATCTGGCTCGCAAAAATACTCGTAAAAAATGATTTAATAATTTAATAGTTTTATGTGTCTGGAGTCTAGACGTTAAAACACAATTTACGGATTTATCGACAATAAAACAAAACTAATGAAGTTTGTTATGTAATGACTTTGTTTGGCTAATGTGAAATATTTAGAATGTGAAACTATATTTTTGTTGTTTCTTGTGAACTATTTATTTACATAGATTTGTATAAAATTTAAATAAGAGCAGATGATTATTATTTAAATATTAGGCATACGTAAAATACATGTTTTTATCAAAATGTTATTAACACTATACATACGATGCAATTACAAAGATGATTATCGCCATGGGCCGGCCCCTTTTTAAACATAATTAATAAAAAAAAGTTTGTATACAGGGTGTTTATTACATAAGAACCTGCCGAACTACCGTTTGTGCTTATTTTCGTCTTGATACTCCCAAATATCAACTGATCTAGTTACTTTCTTCTTCTTCGCGAATGGGTCGTTTAGGAACACTTGAAATCAACACTTTTTAGCCTTCCTTTAGCCTTGGCCCAGTATTCCTTCATGCGCAACGATTGGGTCTGTTTTTGTTGCTCTGACCACTGATGTTGTGTGGTCTTATTCTCTTCTTCCTCGAAACCCCGTGTGTGAGTGATTTTCCTGATTTCATTCCAATCATGTGAGTTGATCAAGTCATGTAAGTGAGTTGGTCATCCTAATTCCTTCAAGTGATTTTTCATTTTTCTGTGATTTTGTACTAATTCGGTCTAGTAGCCTTGCTTTTTAAGAAACTATGTATTTTATGTGTCAGTCTGTTCGGGTTCATTCTTTCTATGTGTCCCAACAATTGGATTCTTCGCATTTGCAATGAGTCTGTAATTTTGGGATTTTTTTTTAATATTTTTGAGTTAGGCTTTCTATAATGTACACCTTTGTTCTTGGCCCAAGGATTTTCCTCATTATTTTACGTTCTTTCACTTCTATTTGGTGTTTTAGTGTTTTGTGTTGGAGATTGAGTGTCTCTGAAGCATAGAGAGCTTCATGTTTGATTACAGTTGTGTAGTGCAGGATTTTGCAGTTCCAGGAGAGACTCTTTTTGTTGTATATATTTTTTGTAGACTGAAAAGAAGTTTCCATTTTCTGAAGTTTTGATTCAACTGATTTCTTACAGTTACAGTTTGCTGTAATCCATTCACCTAAATATTTAAATTCTTTTAATTGAAAGGATCTTGTTGTTGCCAATTTGCAGTTCATTTGATGCGGTTCTATGTCAGTCATGAATTTTATTTTTTCAAACGACATTTGTAATCCAATTGCCGCTGCTTGTTCTTATAATAGTTCAAGTTCCTTTTGTGCGTTAGAGATATTTTGGTGCATCAGCTTTTCTCCATTCCCGTACAACTTTCTTAAGCGCAAAATTGAAAAGCAACGGGGATAATCCATCGCCTTGTAATACTCCTGTGTCTATTTGAAATTCTGAGCTCAGTTCTCCCATAAATTGCACCTTGGATTTAGTCTCCGTGAGTGTTCCTTTAATAATGTTTGTTGTCTTCTGATCAAGTCCAAATTCTGCTAATACTATAAAAAGTTCTCTGTCTATGTCTATACATAAAACCTTTTCTAAGGCAGAGATGAAAACATTAAATAGGATAAGTCTCAGTTTATGCTTTCTTAAAGTCGACGAATGGGATGACATAATTCTTGTTTGATGAACTGTGGAAATATTTCATACAGTTCTTTACATTTATAATTTGCTCTACACATGATCGTCCTTTTCTAGTGTCCAGATAGTATATTTCCAATTTTTCCTCACCCACCCCCCTAGCTCTTATTTGTATCATTGCTGACCATCATTATTGGCGGTTTGCGCATGCGCTAGAACAAGACACGTGACTAGAAGTAAAACGAATTCAGACCCCTATGTAAACCCTTATGGGATTTTGGTCCCGAACTCTAGGCTATTCTACTGTCGAGAATAGAAAAAACCCGCAGAACATTTATAACCATGGGAATTCTGAAAGTCTGTAAATGAGGCTCATGTTGAGAAGCTACGTGTTTACTGTATTTCTGTATGGATGCGATCGTTCATACATTTTTCCCATTCATTTCCCCATTTTGTTACTCTGATCTATCCGACACCTTCCTTCTTTAAACCTTTGAAGACCTCTTTCAATATCCTTCCATTCCCTTTCCTTTCATATTACCAAACACTTCCCTTTCATATTTTGCCACTCTGACTGATGCTTCTACCGCAACTAAAACATTAGCTTCTTGTAGTACCACGTACCCTGGTGTACTCCTGTCTAGTTTCAGCGCCCATTTTATAAACAAGCTGTAACAAAATATATCAAACAAATCTATAATAAAAAAGCTATAATAATTCAGCAATAAGCTGAAAACATACTCCGAACACACGTCTTCCATATTATCACTTTTGCAGCGAAACTCTATTCAAATTTAACTTTCCAAGCATTCCAAAACCTGTTAACAGCCACCCATGCTTTCTTACATATGAACTTAATGTACTCATTATAGGACCCATTACTACAAAACATAAATTATTTGAAGCTGCTAACCTGTTCTATAACCTTTTCACCCCACATGAAGCTTTCTTCTTTCTTACCAACTTTCTTTCTAAAAATCATCCACATAGTCTTCTCTACATTCACACTTTACTTTCTTTTCTCAAAATATCTTTTAATCCTTCCAATCATCTCTTTCATTTCCCCTTTTGTTCTTGCTAAAGCAACTATGTCATCCGCGTATGCTAGAGACCACACTTTCCTCCTACCTATAACCTCTCCTCCTGCCTGCCAATTTCTTAAAACCTTTTCTAAGTCAGAAATGAAAACATTAAATAGGAGAGGTTTCAGTGGATACACTTTCCTAAATCAGAATTTTTCGGATTTTTTCTCACTAATTCTTTGAAATGTATATGTACAGGCGCATACTGAAAATAGTTTGGGTATAAAGAGTGACTAGCGCTGATGTACTTACCCGTATGGAAAAGTCGAAAGAATTACTTCATATTATGATGAGAATAAAGGCCGAATCCTGGGGTACATCATGAGATGGAAGCGTTACAATCTCCTACGATTGATTATTGAGGAGAAAATAGAGGAAAAGAGGTCTATTGGTAGACGAAAATGAAAGATCTACGCTGTTGGTTCAACTGTACGACCACTGATACCTTCTAATCAACCGTGTCAAGAACAATAATGGTCAATTGGATCGCCAACCTTAGGAAGGTGATGGCGTTGAAATTAATCAAATAAAATCAAATCAAATAAACTAATGTATTCACCTGTGAGTTAAAAGTAACTTTAGGTTAAGTCTACAAAAAATTACAGATATTTAAGTATAATACAAAAAGTAAGGAAATACTAAGAATAAGTATATAAAATGTTTGACAAATTAATTTTAAATATTTGTGGCATTTATTTTGATTGAAATATTATTCAGTTCTGCTGCACTATATAACGTGTGAGGAAGTAGAACATTTTTAAGAAGTGTTCGGATTTTTACGGATTTAGCTTCTTTGATTTCTTATGGTAGTTGATTATATATTATAATTCCTTGCTGATGTGGACTCTTTTGGCATAAAGTTAAATTTGATTTGGGCATATACAGTTTTTTTGCCTCTTGGCTTGTAGTTCAAAATCAAATCAAATCAAAAGATATTTATTACAGTATAGATGTACAGAAAACATATTTGTAAAAGTCAGATGGAAAGAAAAACAAAACAAAATAGCATATATAAATAATAAAAAATAGTGATAGGAAGTAATTACAGTAATTGAACTGATTATATTTCAGCAAAAATGACAAAAATAATCCTAAAATAAGTTGAAGAATTCCTGTAGGCCTATAGATTGATTCCCTCATCAAAAACAGTTTCAGTTTTTTTCTAAAAGCAGTATGGGATTTTTCTTCTGTCATGCTCGCTGGTAGCTTATTGTAAATGAAGACTCCGTAGACAGTTGGAGATTTGCTACTAATTGTAAGATTGCTTTTAAGAGCATACAACTTTCTATGTCCTCTTGTGTAATGGTTTTGTATATCCATGTTTCTTTGTAAGTTGGCTTTATTTTTGTGGATTAGGCAGGCCACTTCCAGAATATAAAGACT
The DNA here is from genome assembly GCA_944588485.1 of Phosphuga atrata. Taxonomy (NCBI): domain Eukaryota; kingdom Metazoa; phylum Arthropoda; class Insecta; order Coleoptera; family Silphidae; genus Phosphuga; species Phosphuga atrata. Next base: position 7,901,305 of record OX155901.1, read on the forward strand.
GACGATTGTTAGGATCCCCAGTTGTCTAAAGTGAGTTCTACATGAAACTGTTCTAGGAATACCCATTATTGCACGGATCACATTTTTTTGAGCAATTAAGAGAGTTTCAATTTTGGGAGAGGCTCCTCATACTGAAATACCGTAAGATAGTATTGACTGAACTTCAGCGAAGTAATAGATAAGGATCTCAGATCTATCCAATAGGCATCGTAATCTTCTGATTGAGTAAGCCTTATTATGCTAGCACTCTTTTACATAAGTTCTCAATCTGCCAATTCCATGTTAAGGATTCCTCGATTTGCAGTCCTAGGAACTTTGTAGCCGGTGCTCGATTTAATTGAAGGTTATTAGTTCCTATGGAAATGTTATCTGCTCTGGAGCTTCTCTGAGTTTGAAAAATGACGTATTCTGTTTTGCTACCATTAAGGAACAGATTGTTACTGGAGAACCAGTTTACGATTTTGCTTAATAGTTTGTTGGCTTCTATTTGATTCTGATTTCTTGAAATCTCCGATACGAGAAAGCTAGAATCATCTGCATATATTGTACAGTGATTACTATTTATAAAACCTGTTAGGTCTGCTAGATAGAGAAGAGTGTAGGGGAAAGGACACTTCCTTGCGGAACACCTATATTTATACTTGCCGGTGCACATTTAAATGTTTTATTCATGACAGTGATTTACACACATTGCCTTCTCTCTTGAAGAAATGATTTTATCCAATTATACGATTTACCTCGTATGCCCATTGTATATATTTTATTTAAAAGTTGTTGGTGAGACATGCAGTCGAAAGCCGTAGAAAGGTCACAAAAAATCGGGACTGGATGTTTTCCTTCATCAACATCTTGTAGAACCTTGGAATAGAATTCTATGATGGCCGTAGTTGCAGATTTTCCCCTACGGAAGCCGTGCTGTTCCTTGGGGATCAGATTATGTTTCTTTATAAATGGAGTAAGCCTATGGAGCATACAGTATTCCATCACTTTAGACATTACAGATAATATCGCAATTGGTCGGTAGCTATTTAGAATTGTTTTTTCCCCTTTCATGTAGATCGGAACGATTTTGGCGGCTTTTAGTATTTCTGGAAACTCTTCCGTATCAAACGAATAGTTAACTATATGTGTAATAGGATGAGCTAACAGATCTACGTATTGCTTAAAAATATTGCATGGGAGTAAATCTAGGCCACATGTTGGTTTGTTTTTTAATTTCCTTTTTATAAGCCAGGTTATTTCATTCTCTGAAAAATCCTCCAGATACATGGTTTCGCTATTGATCGACATATGATGGTTTGATATGCTTGATGGAGTAATGTTTTGGGTTATTAACTCCGGAGCTTGTAAGAAGAATTCATTGAAAAGAGTTGATATTCTCTCCGGGTCGTCGATGCTGGAGCCATTGTGGTTTAGATGGATCTCTTCTTTTCTCGTAGACTTATTTGTCTGCTGGTTGATAATCTTCCAGACTGTTTTCTGTTTGCACTCCGAGGTCTTTAGTAATTTTCCAAAGAATTGTTTTTTGAGCTGTGTTAAATAGAAGCCGTAGCATTTCTTTTAATATAAGTATACTTCTCGTAAGAAAGGGTACTCCTTCTGGAGTACAAACAGGTCTTTTAGATCCCTACTTGCCCTTTTAGCATCATTGGTTAACCAAGTCTTTTCTCTTCGGTGAACTTTCACTATAGGGAAGCATTTGTTAAAGTGATAGTGCAGCGTGTTAAAGAAATATGTGCATTTGTCGTTTATATTAGCTGCCTCATCTATCTTTGTCCATGATTCATCTTCTAGACTTTGAGCAAATTGTTCTTTATGTATTTGGCTAAATTTTCGTTTAAAGTAGTAAGTATCTGCTTTAACGGTTACATCTCTGCTGAGAACAACGATTCTATGATCAGTTATAGTCGAGTCGGAAACGGACGTCGAAGTTTGACTGAAATTTACAAAAATATTGTCAATGCAGCTTTGTGAAGTAGGTGTTATTCTGGTGTATTCTCTAACTTGTTCCTGCAAACCATACGATAACATAAGGTTTATTAAATTACATTTTTCTTTTGAATTTCAAGTGAAATTAATGTAGAAGTCTCCAGTAATAACTAGTTTTCTTGATTTATTAAAAAACTGGTGAAGTACGAAATCGAGCGTAAGCATAAAGATTGCTATACAGCCATTTGGTGGCCTATATAAATTAATTATTATGGTCGATTCTCGTCTGGATTTACAAACGATTCCACAGATTTCTATGTGTTTCTCGATTGATTGAATTGGTGTATTTCTTGTACGGTGATCGTACCTTCATCCAAAGTATTTCTACTCCAGATTGCGACACTACCTCCGGTAGATATGGATCTGCAAAAGGATCTAATCAGCGCGAAACTACAGTGCAGATATAGACGTTTCAGGTTTTCGTGACTGACCCAAGTTTCTCTTCGGCAGACAAAGAACGGATTTATTTCTTCAATTAAAATTTCCAAATGTGGGCTTTTGTTGTTAATAGATTGGATATTCATGTACATGACAGTATTTGTAGTTATTCTATTTACAGGAAAATTATTTATTTTGTTAATTTGTTCTTCTCCAGGTTCAGAAAAAACGATTTATGTGCGTATAACGCGGCCATAGTTCTGTTTTTTTGATATGCTCAAGAGTTTCTAGAGGGAGCGAAACTTTAAAGGAAGAAGTTTGAGGTCATCTTTTTACATCAAGTACGTTGTTATGTCATTTTCGCTCAGTTGTGGTTCAAGTCTGGAGATGTGTAAATGCGCAAATTTCGTAACCGCTTTTATATTTGTAGACTCCGTGTGTTTTCCAATGTTCCAATAATTATATTTGAACGACGCAACTTTTTTCCAGTTTTTTTCTGGACTTTCCATCTCTCTTTGTCCGTATCATTTTCTTTATCAACGTTATTGTCGGTGCCTGAAATAGGTACCTGTTTTTTAGTTGCTATATCTATAGAGTCGGTGCGATGTGGATTTGTGACGGTGACATTGGTGTTATTGTTATCGCTAGAGTTTTCGCCTGTCGTCAGTGTTGAGCATAATTTAATTAATTTGTTAATTGTAGAATCAAACAATTACAATTTTAATTGCAACTAAATTAATTGCAATTGATTTAATTCAATTAACTGTTTAATTGTGAGATTCAATTGAAATCAATTGCAATTAATTCCATTAATTGTGGTTTACAATTAATTTAATTGCAATTAAAATTTTAATTGTTAGTTACAATTAACTTAATCATCAATTGTTTATTATTACAATTAATACTATTTAATGAATGTAAAAACTTTTCCCTCATTGTAACCGTACTTTCCCGCATTGTGCCAAATAAAATAATTTCCAATATTGTAAATAATCTAAATAGTTGGAAAAGATGGTTCGTTCTGGACCCTTCACCTCCACTTCCGCCCTCCCACCACGCTGTCACTTCCTGTTAACACCCCACTTCCAGTTCCCACCTCTACTTCCGGTTCACACTCACACTTCCGGTTCACACTTCCAGTTCCCACCCTACTTCCGGAACCGGAAGTGGGAAACGGAAGTGTGAAAAATTTTGGAACCGGAAATGGGGGTTGGGAACCAGAAGTGGTGAAAATTTTGGAACCGGAAGTGGAAGTGGGAACCGGAAGTGGGGTGGGAAACAGAAGTTGGGGTGGAAACCGGAAGTGCGTGGGAACCGGAAGTGTGGGGCGAGGGTGGGGGACCGGAAGTGGAGGCGGAGGGTCTATTTGTTTCTTAAATAATAATTGTCGGCCAAAAATAGTTATACAAATTTCGAGGGGAAATGATTTTACTGCGCTCCAGCTAATGGGGAACTCGCCCTTCAGGCTCGTTCCCCAAACGAGCTGTCGCGTTGTAAAATCAAACTTCCCACACTCTAATGTAAATAACTATTTCAGTTACGCATTATGAAGGTGATACATTGGAGTATAATAAACATCTTCTAACCGACATTTATTAATTGTTAATTGTAATTGTAAAAGTGCATCAATCAATTAACAATTAATCAATTGTAATTGCAAGATTTTACAATTAACAATTAATTAATTGTTAATTGTGATATATTGCAATTACAATTAATTATTTTAATTGTTAGTTGCAATTAAATCTCGCAATTTAATTGTTAATTGTTTTCACAATTAATTTTTGCCCAACTATGCCTGTCGTGTGCTTCTTATCTAGACTAGCCGTGGGATGTTGAGCCAGCTGCGATTGTTATTTATTTAATTTTTCCTTTAGATCCTTGTTATCCATTATAAGAGCCTTGATTTGATCAGTTAATTCAGTAATGTAATCTTGAAGAGGGCTTACTTTTTCATTTAGCGATGCACTTAAAATGTCTGCAAAATCAGCGCTTCGTAAGAATGTGATTATTATATCACTGTTATGGTCTGTAGCTGTTGTAGATTTTAGATGTCTAGACATTTTAGTTATTTAAATATTCCGGTTTTGGCAAAAATTAATAAAGAATAATAGAATAAAAGTTTTCGGTTTTTAGAACTGAGAGCACACTACCACTCGCGTTGAGAGTTCAGACGCGAGTTGTGTTTGTCAATATTTTTGTTATGTTCTGTTTATTTTTATAGATGATTGTAGACACTTCCAATATATATATATATATATATATATATATATATATATATATATATATATATATATATATATATATATATACATATACATATATATATATATATATATATATATATATATATATATATATATATATATATATATATATATATAAGCTGCGTACTCTAAGTATTCCTAGTTGTGAATAAAATGTTTTACAGGACTGATTTTTCTTCAATCCTATTATGGCTCGGACAAACCTGTTTTGCGACTTAAGTTCTGTTTGTACACGTGGAGATGATCCCCAGACTGCAATTCCATAGGATAAGATTGGCTGTATTTCTGCATAGTAGAAGTGAAGCAGGTCAGCTATCGATACTATTTTTCGTAGGCATCTTATTAGAACTGTGCTACGGCGTGATTCCATTGAAGATGTTCCTCTATAATGAATCCTAAGAATTTTGTATGTTTTGATCTCTGAAGTGGATAGGTTGCTATATTTAATTGGAGATCTTGTGAATAATAGCTCCATGAAGTTTGGAAGATAACGTACTGAGACTTTTCTCCGTTCAGGAATAAGTTGTTAGCTGCAAACCGTGTATCTATTTTGTTCAAAATTAGCTGAGCACATGTTTCATTGTCAGTGCCCTTAGTTTCAGACAAAATGAAGCTAGTATCGTCTGCATAGAGGTGCACTGATAACCATTTATGTATGCTGGCAGGTCTGCTATATACATCAAAAATAGAAGTGGGACCAGGATTCTACCTTGTGGAACACCTATGTTTGTTCGTACGGCAGAGGAATGTGCTTTGTTGTTGTTGTAATTTACTGCAGGGAATTGAGTACGATCTATTAAATATGATTTTAACCATCCACCAGATTTCCCCCTTATACCATAGCTATAAAGATTATTTAATAGATGGTCCTATGGCACACAGTCGAAGACCTTAGATAGATCGCAGAATATACCAATTGGCCTTCTTCCACGGTCTACCTCTTGCATAATTCTTGTAGTTACTTCTAGTATCGCTGTGTTTGCAGATTTTCCCTGGCAGAAGCCATTTTGTTGTGCGGGTATCAGCTTATATTTCTCTATAAATGGTGTCAATCGTTTTGGCATGTCAATAATTTTACTAAAATTTTCGAGCATACTGACAGCACTGCAATTGGTTTATAGTAGTTCACATCATTTTATTCCCTTTTTTTATAGATTGGGCAAATTTTTGAAGTTTTCAAGACGTAGGGAAACTGTTCCACCTCAAAGGATTTATTAATGATGTGGGTAATTAATTGGCTTCAGTATATAGTGTCGAAATTATAATGCATAGCACACCATCTGGAGCACAAGTTGTTTTATTTTGCAATTCTTCCATAACAGACAAAACACACATGTGAATTCCTGTATATATATCGTGTTTGGGTTACATGTGATATGGCTGTTTGTTATAGTGGTGGATTCAATGTTTTGCGCAATGTTTTCTGCTACCTTTTGGAAAAACGTATTGAATATGCTTGATACTTCTTTAGGATCTCGAATTAAATTATCGTTTTCTGTAAGATCTACATGTCTTGTCGCATCTATTTTATTTGCCTTTGTTTGCCTAAGAAACCGCTTGACATATGCGTTTTTCGGCCAAGTCTACGGTTTCCTTTTTTCAGTTAGATCTTCCATTGGCACTGACACTTGGAAAGATGAGTATTCTTCTGGATGCCTAGATTTGAGTTGCTTGCATCTTATGATGTTGAATTTCTTATTTTGAAGGTAGTTTGAGACGTCACCTTCTATTAGATTTGGCTCCAGTCGGTAGACATGAACGTGTGCAAATTTAGTTACAGCCCTTAAGATTGTGTTTTCTGGGTTTGTATCTACAGTTACGTTGGATCGCCTTGCACGTTTTTTATATCTCCGCTGAACTTTCCAGGTAGCATCGTTTGGCATAAGGACATTCTCGTCATTATTAGATTCACGTTGATTATTTATTTCCAATTCATTTCTATTTTCTTTGAGCGGGACGGGCGACTTTTCTGCTTTATCGCGCGGAGATAGTGCTTTATCGCGTAGCTATAGTGTTTTATCGTTGTCTTGGCGTTGGTTTTTGGGTTCCTCTCGAATATTTTTACTTTCATTCTTGTTTGGCTAATTTTTCAACTCTTCATTTTCCTCTTTTAAGGCCAGCATATTGATGTTTAGTTCCTTTATATGATCACATAATTTATTAATGCGGCTATGTAGAAGATCACTTTCATTTTCAATAATGTTTTTTTTTCAATTGCTCGGGTAGCGAGAAGTTTTTTAACTCCTCCTCGTCTTTCTTATTATCCGATTGGGTAATTAGATCTAAGATCTCTAGGCATATTTTGGTATTTTATCTTATTTTTAACAAATAAAAGTCACTGATTTGACTAAAACTTATTTAAACTGTTCCACGCACGTCCGCCTCGCTCGACTGTAGAGACGAGACTACATCAATGAAAAACTACATCAACGAGTACATACAATAAAAGGGAGTACTTTCAAGTTTTGTTTTAACATTACTTGATTTTAAAGTGGGATCCATTTGTTGCCCACGTCGAGACGGTTTCCACTTCGACTTCACACCACGTATTCACCAGCATATTAGGTGTAACTGTCCAACCGCCGTCTTTTCTGATGGAGAATACATTTTATGTTAGTGGAACAGTAAATCGTCACAACTGCAGAATTTGAGAGTCAGAGAATCCATATGAATTTGCGGCTTGATGGGAGGTGGAATAAGGCTTCTATTTTTCCAACAAGACCACCTTTATAGTAACCACGAAAAATTAATATTCAATAAATTATTGAAGCGAAACCCAAATGACAACCTCGCCTGCACGTGGTACACCCTGCTAGAAAACTAAAGAGGCAATGTCGACCGAACATCTACCGGAATAAGTAGATCCCTCCTACAAGCCAACAGCTTCGGGTGGAAGAGCGAGTAGGAGTAAGGGCACCTACTTGTCCTAGGAAAGAGAAATCAATCCTAAAGGCGGACGAATCAAGAATGATCAACGGCATCTAGATGCAGAAAGCAATGGGAAACTACTGCATTAAAGACCCACAAGGGTATCCTTAGTACAATCATCATGGAAATGTTCAGAACTAATAATATTAATACCGGAGTAAAAAGTTCTCTACTCGGATCTCCGGGGAGAACAGTTAAGAACAAACATATGACAATATCACCAAACAACATGAAAATAGGAACATGGAATGCACGAAGCTTACTCGCACCAGGAAAAATGGAGAACATAGTAATGGAAATGACAAGACTAGAAGAAAACATCCTAGGGATTAGCGATAGTAGATGGTCGGGAAGTGGAACATGCAAAACAAACAATGGTACATTTTACTATGCGGGAAACAACGACTCTAAACACTTATATGGGGTCGGAATGATCGTGGACAAGAAAATAGCAGGATCAGTGGTCAGTTTCACTCCATACTCAGACAGAGTCATGATGCTCCAACTAGAAACAACCACTGGAAGTATATACATCATACAAACATATGCACCAACGGCAGATAAGGAAGATGAGGAAATAGAAGAATATTATAAGCAATTAGAAAAGATCACTAGAGACATCAAAAGTTCTGATATAATGATCATAATGGGTGATTTTAATGCAAAAGTTGGCAAGGAAAAAGTTGTAGGATGTACTGGCGGTTTCGGTCTGGGAGAAAGAAATGATAGAGGTGACCGTCTGATAGAATTCTGCCAAGATAAAGACCTTACGATAGCAAACACACTCTTCAAACTACCAATGAGAAAACTGTACACGTGGAAATCTCCAGCGGATAAACCCGAAAAAATTGTAAGAAACCAGATAGACTACATCCTCATGAGTAACCGTTATAAGAACGCAATCAAGTCTACAAAAACATATCCGAGTGCTGACATTAATTCCGACCATAATCCGATAGTAGCTAAAATCAACATAAAGATGAAAAAGATAACAAAATATCAAAACAACTATATAGACACAAAACTCCTCAAGGACCCGAAAATTCATCATAGGGTTCAAGGGATGGTAAACGAGTATATGCGAACCACCAATACAACAAGGGAAAACAGTATACAGGATAAGTGGAGATGTATCCAAACAGGATTGGAAACAATAACTAAAGATCAGCTAGTAAATAGGAGTGGCAAAAAGAAAAAGCCATGGATAACGACAAACATCTTGGAAAGCATGGAGAAACGAAGGAAAAACAAAAACAACGTTGAAGAATATAAGAGAATACACAAACTAATACAAAAAGATATTAAAAGAGCTAAGGAACAATACCTGACCGAACAATGTACAGAAATAGAGGCAATGGAAAAGAGATTTGACTGGTGCCACATGCATAAGAAGATAAAAGAAATGACTGGATGCAAGAAATATAATAATACTGGTAATGTACTCAAAGATACAAATGGACATATAATAGTTGATATAAAGGCTAAATTAAAGAGATGGAAGGAATATGTGATGGAACTATTTAAGGACGTAAGATCTCCCAAGCCTACCATAGAAGTGGACAACACAAACCTAAAAATACTTAGAACAGAACTTGAACATGCCCTAAACTCAATAAAGTCTGGAAAATCTGTAGGTCCCGATGAGATACCGATAGAACTTATCAAACTTTTTGATGAAGAAGCAATAGTTATCCTCTTAGACCTTTTCCACATCATCTACGATAAAGGAGAAATCCCTAAACAGTGGCAAACGTCAACCTTTATACTGGTTCCCAAGAAAACGAACGCAAAAGAATGCTCAGAATACAGAATAATCGCGCTCATGAGCCACACACTGAAATTGTTTCTCAAAATAATTCATAAGAGAATCTATAAGAAACTCGAGGAAGATATAAGCAGCACACAGTTTGGATTTCGTGCGGGACTCGGAACAAGAGAAGCGCTTTTCGGGATCAACGTTCTATTTTAACGTTGCTTGGATATGAACCAAGATGTGCTGGCATGTTACATTGACTTTGAAAAAGCATTTGACAAAGTAAGACACGACAAACTACAACAGATATTAATTAGTAAAAACATCGACTTGAGAGACGTAAGAATAATTAACAACTTATACTGGGGTCAAAATGCAAACATAAAGGTAGAAAATCTACTAACGGAGGAAATAGAGATTCGCAGAGGTGTAAGACAAGGATGTATTTTATCGCCAATGTTATTTAACCTGTACAGTGAAGCTATTTTTACGGAAACCATGGAAGAGGAAATGACGGGAATTATTATAAATGGAGAAGCGATCAATAATTTAAGATATGCTGACGACACAGTCCTATTAGCCAGCAATATAACAGACATGCAACAACTAGTCAATAAATTAAATGATCGTTGCAACGAATATGGACTGAAAATTAACTACAATAAAACCAAAATAATGCTAGTCACAAAATCTTTACAAAACCAAAACCAGATAAATCTAAGAATTGGAAACACCATAATAGAAAATGTACAGACATATAAATACCTAGGGGCATGGATGGAACAAACGGGAGACATAACAAGAGAAATTAGATCGAGAATTGAGGTAGCAAGATCTTCCTTTACGAAAATGAGGAAGTTATTCATAAGCCGAGATATTAACATAGAGCTTAAAATAAGAATGCTGCGATGCTACGTTTTCTCCACGTTGCTTTATGGGGTGGAAGCATGGACGCTGAAAAAATGGCACATGGACAAACTGAAAGCTTTCGAAATGTGGTGTTACCGAAGAATGTGGAGGATCTCGTGGACTGATAGGGTTACCAACATCGAAGTCCTAAACAAAATGCAAAAGGAATGTGAAATCATTCACACCATAAAAACGAGAAAACTACAATACTTAGGACATATAATGCCAGGCCCCAAGTACGAACTTCTGCAACTGATAATACAAGGAAAGATAAACGGGAAAAGGAGCATCGGCAGGAGACGAACGTCTTGGCTCAGAAACTTAAGAGAATGGTTTGGCTGTACCAACATCCAACTGTTCACAGCTGCCGTCAACAAAGTGTGCATTGCCATGATGATAGCAAATCTCCGATAGGAGGAGCACTTGAAGAAGATAGTAACCACGTGCGCGCAGCTCTAGACACTCGCTTTCCGGGTAGGTGGATGGGCAGAACTGACCTAATTTCTTGGCCACCACGAAGCCCGGACTTAACCCCATTGAACTTTTTTTTTGGGGCCACAAAAAATTGTATGTATAGTGAAAAGATCCGAGACATCAATCATTTAAAAAAGTCAAAATACATCAATAAAAATTGGTTATTCTATAACAATTATACAAAAATGTGATAAAAATGTGGTTTCCTACAAAAATTCTTAATTACCGAACACTTATTCCACAATTTATCTTGCTTTTAAATTGTCGAATTAACCATTAATAACTTTTGATCGATTTCTCAAGTACGCCATAGATTATTTTAGGGATTACTGGTATGAGTTGTTATGAATAATTCTTACTTATTTTGGCCACACCATGATCCAATTCTGTAAATATGAATTACAGAATACACTAGTATAAAATGTATTTTTGACTTGAGATATGTTTTTGCAACATAAACATATACGGTTTCATAAAAATTAATTTTACAAGTTTTTCCAAAAAGCAAACAGCGATTTGGCGCTCAGTCAAGCTATATAAAAGAAAATGAAGCGAAACGGAAACATATTAAACTTGCAGAATTTATTTCTTCTACTAATATTATTATTTACTTATACTTGCTAGCTTGCAACTATGCAAACAAGCAATATCATTTAATCATCCTTAAATTTATACTCTGTGATATAAAAAATGCAAAACCAAGAAGGGGTAGGCATTTTTGGACCAAACTTGGCAGATTGTTATTCTAGTTGTTGCCCATTATACTAATTGAGTAAGGTACCGTCACTGAACTCCAAAGGGGTCAAAAGTCAAGATTTCTTGAAAATTAAGAAAAATTGTCAAAAAATGCGGTTTACGTCTTGATTTTTTTCAGGTGAATTGAACAAAAAATTAGGTTTTTTTAGACGAGCCTTACAAAGTTCCGCCCCCGCAGGGGGCGGCTGTAGGTGCATTTTAAATTTTTTACTTTTTCTTCAAAAACACCGTTCCTCTTGCGCGTCGAAACGGGAAATTGTCATTTTCTGTTGTAAAACTGAACGGGCCTTCGACCCGTGTCCGTCTGCCCCACGCAAGTACCACACGGCGTCCTCCAGGTGGCAAAAACAGGAGATCGTTTCTAGCACCTTTGAGGAGCAATTTTGGCCCGCGGCTCAATTTTTTTACTGCGTCCTCTTGCCGCGTCGATTTCACGTTTTTTTACGTCATGCGGAAAAGTACGCGACCGTCGGTTCACCCGGTGCGGCGGAAAATGTAAGCGAAAAAAAAAAACGTTTTTTCCATCACTGTTGTGGACGCCGTTCTCTTGATAGAAGAGCGCCGTGTCTCCAACCCGGTTCGTTCGATGCGAGATATTTACCCGCAACCGGCGATGGATGAATCTGGTACCTTCGGCATCCTTTTCCCGCTCTGGGTCAATTTTAACACAAAAATCGGAAAAACGCGGTGTTTTTTTCACCTAATTTGCGAGGATCCCTCTCCTTGGATACCCAACAGTCGGATCGGGACCGGACCGGCACCAATCGATTCGGCATAGTGCCTTTAAGTTTGTTTTGGAGTTTACTTGCGATTGCGCGCTGGATGGCGCCGGGACGCCCGAAAAACCATGTTTTGCAGACGTACGCGAGAATCTTCCGGGATTCGCTAAATTAAATAGCAGGGCGTCGCGATGGCGATTTATAAATAGAGAACGAAAGTGTCTATAAGGCGATAGTAACGACGCACCGCTCGATCTCATTTGGGGGTCTCGACGCCCGTCCAAACTCGACACGAATTTTTCAAAATTGAGCATATTGAAACCTTCAATATTCGGTGAAATGTTTTAGAATTGTATTGCTCTTTTCAGGAATTATAGCCCCACGTGTCTACTTTCGAACCACACTTCTCTCGGCGCATTACACCTCCGGACACGTTCCGCAGGGCCCAATTCGCAAAGTCACTTTTTTTCACCTCTTCAAACGGAAAGGCTTAAAAGAAAATTTACATTTCCAGTCCGACAAGTGCATGCCCGGTGTAAAGGCCAACAGTATGGCGTTTGAATTTCTCAAATCCATCAACGGCTTCGCACTCCAGGTCAAAAAAACTAAGACCATTGCTTGCCGCGGAATCGCAAATTTACACTTACAGCTGATCATTTTGACACTATTTTCGCTCAGGTTATGTGGAAATGTCATTGTTGAAGTTTATCCGTTTATGATTATTCGTGTGCTTGTGAAAAGATAAAATTAAAGAAAAGAATTTAAATAAAAATTCTGATTTTTCGATCAATGTTATGTTGAAATTCAAAAAAAATTCAAAGAGATATCTTGAAATCTCTAAATTGCAGATTTCGGCGACTCTGGCTTGATTAGCAACACATAGCAACGTCAAAATTCGCAATTTTTCACAAATTTCTACAAGAAAACGAAGTTTTTTCACTTTTCTTTTAGCAGATTCTTAAAATTCAGACCATTTTACATCAGAAACAGTTGCTTCCCTTCACATTTGAATTCCAAAATTTATTTCACATTCCGCAATATTTAAGAGTTTTTTTTAAGAATAATTGGAGCTTTTAAATTGAATTTAGATTCCAATGGTACAACACGCGTCTTCCTCAAATGTATATCAACAGAGTTATTGGCGAAAAGCTGTCAGTTTTACCATTTCACTGCGGAAGGAACAGCCATTTCAATATTTATTGACATTTTCAAATTCGAATACAACTCATCAAGTTCTATTAAAATATGTTGCATGAATTTTCTGCGGCTGACGGTCCAGACGTGGCCGATGTTTGACATCAGCCCTCCAACTGTTTACTTGATTTTCAAACATTTGCGTTTTTCTTTTCCCTACATTTCTAATAAATTCTTCTAGCATGAATCGATAGAGAAGTAAACTTTCCTCTACCAGCGGAGCAAATTTTATCATTCCTTTGCAAACCGCTTTACCAGGATTTTTTTTAAATGCAATTCATTTGCCAAGATTCGGGGTAGCTAGCAACGGTTGCATAATCATCTCCGCCCCACATAAGTTTCCTTCCATTTTCCGTGGTAAATGGTGTCCGGGTACTTTTAGCTCGGCCATATTTAGAGTTTTAGAGTTTTTACTGATTTTATAGAAGAAAACTATTGTTTTACAAATTTCTGATTGGAGATTCGTGATTCGGCTAATTTTATATGGGGGACGATGTAAGTTTTTCGGTCATCTGGTGATTTAAAATCCATTTTCCAAACGGTGAGAATTACGAGTTTTCTGCAAGAATAGTTAAAAATTACACATTTAATTTGGAATCTAAAGGTGTATTCCTCGAATATAGCGTATCCTAGCGTATATAGCTAAAGAGTTATTGTTGAAAAACGGTCAGTTCTACCACTTGACGGCTGAAGGAAAAGCCATTGCGAAACGTTATTACCCCTTCTAAAAATTTTTCAATTTTATATTTTTTACTTTTGCGACCAAACCGAAGGTTTTTACAAAATTTTCAAAGAATACTATTTGGTAGGCACCGACGTCTTACATACGGATATCCCGGTTATAATTTTGCACCTTGAGGCGTTGACGAGTTATTTGCAAATAAGGTTTGATGCAAAAATAATTCCTTACGACGTCCCCATTGGAGTGGGAGCGTTCAAGTTTTGTCAACTCATATCTCTGGTGGATACCCACATTCAGTATAAGTTTCATTGAAATCCTTCAAGGATTAATATATTTTTTTGCAATTTTTGAATATTTTTGGAATATACCTTCACACAGAAAACTTCACACTTTTTTTTGTAAATACAGAAATTTTGAAATTTGGTGAAATCTTTTTTCTGTTCATTTTTCCAAACTCAGATAAATCACCACAACGAAACATACGCGCGGCAGCGCCGCGCGTATAGCCCTGAACAGATAAATCAAAACCACATACGCGCGGTAGCGCCGCGTATATAGTCTTGATCAGAAAAATCAATACCACATACGCACGGCAGCGCCGCGCGTATTGCCTTGATCAGATCACAATCAAGACCACATACGCGAGGCAGCGCGTATGTGGTCTTGATTTATCTGTTTTCTACAAGTTTTACGAGTTTTCTACAAGAATAGTTTACACATTTCAAAAATTACACATTTAATTTGGAATCTAAAAGTGTATTCCGCGACTTCCTAGCGTGTATAACAAAAGAGTTATTGTTGAAAAAACGGTCAGTTCTACACTTCACGGCTGAAGCTATCTCGAAATTTATCCGGATTTTCTTTTTAAAATCGAATAGTGCACATTGAGGCCTATTAAAATGTGCTACATGAACTTTTTGCGGCTGATAGCCTCGACATGCCGAGCGTTTAAAAATGTCGTGTACTTTTCTGCTTCATCTTCGAAAAATCATATGCCTCATTTCCTTGGGTTTGCAAGAATTAATTTTAACACAGATCTATAAAACACATTAATTTCATCGCTCCGCTGTTAATTGTTTGGTCATGGGAATTTTTTTCATTCAACTCCGAATTCATTCTCCATTTAAACCTATGTAAAATGTAAAACCAAATTGAGAGAAGGGGTACGCCATTGAAAAAAATATCACTTTTCACATTTTTCACATTTGTGACAAAACCAAAAGACTTTATAAAATTTGCAAAGAATGCTTATTTGTAGATACCAGAATTCCACATACGGTGCACCAAATTCCTATTTTCTGTTTCGAGGCTCTGCAGAGATAGTTGCCAAATTCCTCCGAAACTAAAATAATTTGCCGCGTCGTCCCCGATGGCAGCGGAACATTGAATTTTCGTCCGAGTGTACTTTTTATAGGCATCAATGTACAGTAAAAATTTCGTTGGAATCGTTTGAGGTTTAATGCATTTTTTTAGTATTTTGAGTATTTTGAAATTTCCGCGTTTGGTTTTGGATAAAATTCGTGATTGACAGGTTTGATTTCCTTAAAAAATAGCCTTTATGAGTTCCACCCCACGCAGAACAATAAAATTGTACACATTTATACACAGGGAATCGTTCTATGAAATCACTTTGTCAATTTTGCAAAATATTTTATCTGGCGGCGGCCGTCCCTCTTAAAGCCAAACCGGAAGAGAAAACAATAAATTCAAATATCTATAGGTTGATAACTTTAACAGATTTTTACAGAATTCTTTCAGTTCTATATAGAAAATACATTTTTCTATAGAAATTGATATTTTGACATCTTCGCGATTCTACCCTCAGGATTCTGCCCTCGAATTCATACCATTACCGAGAGTAATAAATTCTAATAACGATACTTTGAATTGAAAAATTACTATTTATTATTTAAATTCTAAGTTTTTACAACTAATTAGACGCAATTAACAGTCGCGTACCATACTTTTTATCAAATGACTATAGCTTCAAAAGTTTAATTGGTACATTAAAAAATCTTTCAGTTCTATATAGACTATCCATTTTCTATTTTTCGTTTTGGTAACTTTGACGCTGATAGCCTTGCCGCAGGATTTAATTAAAAAACTATATATTGAAATTTTTCAAAGCTTTTCTGATTCCTACCAAACTTGCGTATAACACTGCTCGATAAAGCAGATTTTGTAAAAAGTGTGCAATTTTTATACTTCCAGATCAAAAATTGTGGCCGCGTGACCTCTCGATCCATAATAAAATAAAGTAGCAAGAGGTGTTGTTAAACCTAGGTTAGGTTAGAACACCTCGATCTAAAATATGCTAAAGTGGCAAAGTCTGTTGGCCTAACTTAGGTTGGGTTATATACTGCAAAGCGGCAGAAAAATTAGACAAACTACAAGCGCGACAAGCGGTAGCGCGACCCTAGAGATCAAAAATAAGATAAAGCTGTAAAGCTGAATGTTGGTTTAACCTAGGTTAACCTATTAGGTTACATGTCGCAAAGCGCCAGATAAATCCAGACCACATACGCATCCCTCGAAGTGAAACCGGAACTGATACTAATAGATTCAAATAGCAACAAATTGAAAACTGTAATAGATATAATAAAAACTCTTTCAGATTTATTAAGATCAGAGATATTTCTATTGAAGCAATTTGGTCATTTTGGAATTTTCGTGGTCGATAACCTTGACACTGGATTTTTTAAATAAAGAAATACATGAAAATCAAGTCAACGTTGACATTAACGTCAGTTGAGTAATTTATTGGTAATTATTTTTTTTGTTGAAACTTTTAGTAACATAATTTTGCTAAGTGTTGCTAATTGTCTAAAAGCAAACTTACTATAATTTGAGGAGTGATATTGGAAATCAATAGTTGCCAACCTTCATAAAAGGAGGTTACTATATATGATGAAGTGACGTTAGTAACTAAGGTTTACAACTTTGACGAAAAAAACTCTTAATAGCTGATTTTTTCTGACTTGGTTATGTTATCTGCCAAATTTGACAACAACGAAACCCACAAATAGTTGGTGAGATTTTGTCTGAGTATGTTGGTTACTCAACAACACAAGTTACCAACTTAATAAAAACAATATATGTTGGTTATGTTGAACGTCAAAGTTGACAACATCAACGTCACTTATTTAATTAAAAGGTTATGACATTTTTAGTGAGATTTTCAGTAACTTTTACGCCACAGCTGATTTTTTTTGTCCATGTAAACCTTAATAACTAATATCACATCGTTAGATATAGTAACTTTTTGTATGAATGTTGACTGGTTTTCATTTCGAATATCACTCCTTTAATTATATTTAATTATAGTAAGTTTGATTTCACACAATTGTCAATTACATCACATACTTGAAAATGTATTATACAATTCCACCCTCATCAATTATTCCACCTTTAACAACTATTCCATTATTTTCAACTCTTCCATCCACAAAAACTATTCCATTCCGAAAAATATGATCCACATGTACTAGTCAAAGGTATACTAATTGATTAAAATTCCAAAGAAATTAAACAAAAGATAAGCCATTTCTTATTAATAATGTGTGACAACCCCTATTAGTTTCACACTCCTGCACCCTTCTGGGTATGGATTCCACCAGGTGGTCCTTTGGATCAGGTATGTCCCATCGAAACCAGAAGAGTTATCTCAAAAAACAATAAATAGATAACACCTGAAATAATTGAAGAGGGTAAGCAACTTAGGAACTTGTTTGGCTGTGTTGTACCCTTAATGATTTAAACCTTATCTAAGCTTACAAAACTATGAAGCGTCAGAACAACAAACACATAGCCTCCGTTAATCCTCTTAATACCCAGTCGGACAAAAAGAGAGACGAGGAGGAGTTAAAAAACTTCTCACTGTCCGAGCAATTAAAAAAGACATTATTAAAAATGAAATCGATCCTCTACATAGCCGTATTGATAAATTATGTGATCATATAAAGGAACTAAACATCAATATGCTGGCCTTAAAAGAGGAAAATGCAGAGTTGAAAAATCAGCTAAACATGGTTCGTCATGAACAAAATCCAACAGTCAAAAAATAAATCTAAAGATTCTCGTGCGATTATTAATCAATCTTTAGGGAAGCAAAAAAAAATTTACCACATTAACACTCAGGATAGACAATGCACTGATAACTGACAAACAATTTTCCGATGTATTTGCAACGCACTTTTCCAGCATGGCCGTAAGTATATCGGAGAACAGTTGTTAACGTCGGGTTTTGGGTACACTAAGTCACCTTTTAGTATCCTTCACTCTTTCTATATGCCCCCCATTGAACCACTTGAACTCCAAAAGGTTATTTCAAATAATTCCACTTCGCATTCATCGGGCATATATGGTTTCTCTATCAAAATTATAACATCAATCTTAGACGTCATTGAAAGTCCACCATTAAAACTGTAGAATAAATCTATGGAGGATGGAATATACCCATTGGTTTTAAAGGTAGCTTTAGTGATTCTCTTGCACAAGAAATCGGATGCGTGTGATATATCTAACTCTAACTATAGACCTATTTCGATTGCGTCTTCCTTTTCTAAAATCTATGAGAATCTGATTTGTAATAAAATGGTTGATTATTTAGAAAAATATCATCTGATCAGCAATTATCAACATGGGCTGCGAGCTCACAGATCAGTTGAAACACGATTAACTCAGCTAAATTTATTATTAAAGAACTTGAAATAGGTAAACATGTAATGGATCTATTGTTTGAAGTGTCCAAGTAAACTTTGACGCCGTAAACACTGATTTTATGGTAACTAAATTAGAAAACTATGGTTTTCGAGGGAAAACTATGATTTTCCTTACAGGAAGAAAGTTGATTGTAAATTCCAATAACCACAAATCTAATAGCAATCATATAACTATAGATGTCCCTCAGGGATCTGTTTTAGGGCCGCTTCTATTTCTGCTGTTCATCAACGTTCTTCCACCTTATGTAAGTGCGGAAACTATACTGTTTGCAGATGACATGAATATAGCTGTCTCTGGGACAAGTATAGAAGAGCTTAAAAGCTGAGTCGCGATATTTATTGATGAGGTGAATCCGTGGAGCAAACCATCTTATACTGAATACGGATAAGACCGAATATTGACGGAAAACACCGTAAAATCGAAACGTATACCAACTTTTTGGGGGTATGGATAGACTCTACTTTTAGTTGGTTACATCACATCGACCATGTTTGCAAAAAACTGGGAAACGCTTTCTTCGCAATTTTACAAATCAAAAAGTCGTTTAACAAAGAATCGATAATTGGTGTGTATTATGCACTGGTATATTCCAATCTATCTCTACATGTGTTACTTTGGTGTCA
Source organism: Phosphuga atrata (assembly GCA_944588485.1). Lineage (NCBI taxonomy): Eukaryota > Metazoa > Arthropoda > Insecta > Coleoptera > Silphidae > Phosphuga > Phosphuga atrata. Next base: position 7,920,699 of record OX155901.1, read on the forward strand.
AGCCGCTACCGTCAATAGATGTTTTATTTTGCAGAAAATAATTGTTAGACTTATGTTTGGTCTAAAAGGAGGGCAAAGTAATTTTTTTTGTAAATGTGTAATTTTTTTTTAAAGTTCAATATACTTACATTACCCTCAATATACATGTTAAAAGTGCTGTGTTATACAAAATATCATATCAGAAACTTTAAAACCTTAGCGAATTACCTTACCCTAACGAAAAACCTTAGCGAAAAACCTTAGCGATAATTAATATTATCGTTCCCAAAACATAACACGGCCTTACTTGAGAAGTCTTTCTTTAATGCAGGAATTGAATTATTTAATAAGCTGGACAATGAAATAAAAATAAAGAACTTTAAGCAATTTAAAAGAGATGTAAAATGTATCCTTGCTCAAGGAGCATATTATTCAATATCTGAATTTTTGGAAAAATAATTTGTATCATTTTGCTATCATAACGTTGATAATTTAGTGTCTAATGTAATTTGTAGTAGTTGCATTTTTGTAGTATTTATTGTTTTTATTGTATTAATTGTATTAATGTGTCTATTGGCACTATTGTCTATTGTAACCATCACATCTACAATATGTTCTTCATGTGCCTATGTAAAAAAAAAAAAAATCCCCAACAAGTTGAACAGATGCAATCCAGATAGAAATGATAAATTCTGGAAAAACTTAGAAGATATTATCTCTAAACTTCATTATTTGGCGCATAAGCGAAACAACCGCAACGGAGAACGATTAGTGTATCTGTGTAGGACTTTTGGGTTGCTCATGAAGTCTACAGCCTTCAAACACTTTCCAAGGAAGCAGAAGACTTGGATCTCACCTAATACCCACCTGGGTGAATTCCAGATAGATCATGTGACAATCTCAAAAGGAAATACAAAACGTGAAGGTACTAAGAAGCGCCAATCTAGACTCAGACCATTGCCTCTCAAAGATCAAAATAAGACTCTAGCCTAGAAACACTAGATTACACAGAACCTCCAAAATGGTAAGATTTGACGTAGAACGACTTAAGAACAGTCAAGAAATAAGTTAGAGACTGAACATTACAGATCTAAACAGCTGGGACTTACTGAAGGAGACTATTGTCAAGGCGGCCAATGAACTGGCCCCCCCTCGCTAGAAGAAGGAATCATCCGTGGTGGACTGAAGACAATGACAATGCAATAACTCAAACACAGACAGCCTGGGTGAAGTGGAATTCTAAAATGACCAAGGAAAATTGGCATAATTTTTTTGGAACAAAGAAAGCTTACAGTTAAGATAATTCGAGTACCAAACGGACCTTCACACAAAACCAACTAACCCAAATCGAAGAGAGCTTTCCCTAAGAATAACTCCAGAGATTTCTTTGGAAGCTTCAAGCAGACACTCGCAGAAAATAAGCTCCGCCAAGCCTCCACTTCAGAGACTCACAAGGCGAACTGATTTTTAACGACAACAGCCTCCTTTTAGCTCAGTACTTTAAAAAAATCTGTTCAACTGTGATTCACCCAGCGAAAACTTCGACTATAAACTAACAACACCAAACCTGGACACGCTGGTTCCTCTTCATTGGAAGATGCTGGCCAAAACATTCAACTTCTTAAGAATAATAAGGCAACTGGAGACGACTCTATCCTTGTTGAAATGTGAAAAGGCGCTGGTAGCAATGCCATGGGTAAGCTCACCAGATCATTCAGGACATCTGGGAAACAGAGAAATTACCACCCGATTAGAAATCGGTTCTGATCAATCCGCTTCACAAAAAGGGAGATTTTACTGATCTAAACAACTACCGTGGAATTTCTCTAGTCCCGGTAACATACAAGATTCTCTCGAAGGCGTTACAAACAAGGGCAGAAAATCAGTTGGATAGTCAACTGGGCGAATACCAGGGGGGCTTCAGGAAGACCCGATCCTGTGTTGAACAGATCCTCAATCTTAAAACTGTACTTACATACTCCAAGATGTGAAACCGCTAGGTGGTCGTCACCTTTGTTGATTTTAGGAAGGCCTACGATTCCATTGATAGAGAAACGCTTAACAAAGTACTCCAGGAACTAACACTAGACAACAAAACCCGCAAATTCATCCTAGAAACTTTGACCAACACCCATTCCTAGGTTAAATTTAGAGGCGAGATTTCAGAAAGCGTCGAAATAAAAACTGGAATGAGACAAGGAGATGGACTTTCACCACTTCTCTTCAACTGTATCCTTGAAAAGGTTATGAGAGAATGGCGCAAGGAACTGAACAATTTGGGTGCTCAGAGTGGTATCTACCTGGGACGTAAGAACGATGGACTGGTTTTAGATTGCCTAGCCTTTTAGATGGCAACAATGCAGGTAAACTGCCTCAGAAAACAGGCTGCCAAATTGGGTCCTCATGTGTCGCTGGAGAATACAGAATTCTTCACCAACATCAGAGAAGCACACAGTGAGATGTTACTAGAACAGGGAAACATCAAGAGGACTGAGAAATTTAAGTATCTCGACGAATGGATTGAACCCAACTTATCAGAAAGAGCATCATTATCCAAGAGAGACAGCAAGTTAGAAGTAAAGTAAGAAGCAAGTTAGTAAGCCGATAGGCGGCTGACTAGGAATACTTACAATAAGAAATGCCTGTCACTCACCCTGAAACTTAAGCACTACACATCAGTCTTACGACCAGAAGCCCTGTATGCCATGGAGTGAGTGTCTTTCCTTGAACCAAAGGGGTCTAATAGAGAAATTCGAAATCAGAGAGAAGAGAGTCCTCAGGAAAATCCTAGACCCGGTAAAGGAACATGGGGAATTCCGAAGACGGCATTACTCTGAGCTTTACGAACATATTGAGATGCTCTCTGAATGTGCAAGGAAAATAAGGGTAGCTTTCTATGGCCCCGTTGCAAGATTGCCTCCAAACCGAATAACCAACGTTTGTTCACCTTCTGGCAAAACAAGAAGCTTCGTACCACTTGGTTGACGGAGACCGAGAAGGATAGTAAAGAACTGGGAATAACAGATCTCAAAAACAGACAGTCTGTGAGACGCATCCTGAAGGAAGTCCGTGGATTTCAGGAAAAACCTCGAACGAAAGAAAGAAGAGACAAAGGACAGAAGAGTTAAAGGAGTTACACCGGCAGAACATGCGACAATACTGATTGTGAGCAAAGGTCAAAGCCCAACAGTTGAACAAGCGTGGTTCAAAGTAGACCTATTCGTAATAAGAAGATATTGTCGAAAAAACGATAGTTGGATACCTTGGGACAAGTTGATACGGCGTATCAACTTGCCGCGGCTGAAGTGTATCAACTAGCCCCGCAGGACGCCATGATACATCACCAAACATATCCACTAAACGAGGCAAACTAAGAATTCAAAGACATATCATATTACTTACCTATTAGTAACAAAGCACAAAATATATTTGGATGTTTGATACAACTTTTATCATCAAAATAAATAGACAACAATTGACAGAAGAAAAATTTTCTATGATGATAAAAAACAGTTCAGTTTCTGTCCTTGTCTCAACTTGCCCCGGTCTGCCCTACACCCGATAATTTCGATTGTAACAACGTAACAAGTTAAACGTGAAATTTGCCATAGCTACTGGATTATTTTAATTGAAATTTTGACCTTCGACTAGTTAAACATTTCTGCCAAGTTTGGTCCAAAAATTCCTACCCCTTCTTAGTGTTGCATTTCTTTATGTCACAGAGTATAACTTCAAGATTGATACTTATTATTTATCCGATGTTTAATTGTAGTTGAAATATTTACAGGATAAAGAGAAGCTTAATGTAGTCCCAAAATATAGGGGAAATGTTTAGAATGGGGAAGGAGATAAGTGGAAAGGATAGAGCAATCATAGTCAAGTTCGAAAAATGGGAAGAAAAGAAACAATTAATGAAAATGAAACAATATAAAAGAAAATGAAACATATATATATATATATATATATATATATATATATATATATATATATATATATATATAAATATATATCGATGATGATCTAACAAAAAAGGAAAGAGAAATGCAAACAATCTTGAGACAAAAGCAGTTGATCTTAGGAAAGCAGGGAAGGTTGTAAAAGTCGCCTACAATAAGATCCTCAAAGATAATAAATGGCACAGGTATACCCTCAATAAGTTTTCTGGAAGAGCTGTTTTTTCACTAAGCACTAAAGGAAGTACGGGGGAGCATAAAGGGGGAAGGGAAAACTTTAAAATAATAGCATGGAACATAGCAGGGCTAAAGAAAAGATGAAAGGGAGAGGAGTGCAAATCTATTTAGCAATACTTACAGAAATTCCACTTGATAGTCCTAACGGAAACATGGGTTGAAGAAAAGGACTGGAACGAAGTAAGAAACCTACTGCCAGCGGAATACATCTGGAAATGTCAATCGGCAAAAAAGACTACAGGGGAAGAGCAAAGGGAGGGATAATTACCGGTATAAAGCTTGTAGCGGAGAAAGAATACAATATGGAGATGGAGAACATCGAAGGGGTACAAGAAAGAGCAGTACGAGTAGACGAAGATAAGTGGAGAGTAATTACTGTCTTTAACAACAACAACCTACAGAGCATTATGAAACACATTGAGAAAATCCTGGTAAGGGATTCAGGAGAGAAAGTACTGATCGTCGGAGACTGGAATGTGAGGATCGGTGGACTCCAAGCTGGAAGCCTCGATGCAGAAGGGGTGGAAATAGCTAGACTTTCGAATCACAAAACAGTTAACAAGGAGGGAAAAAAATGCTTAAACTGGGTTGAGAACCATAACTGGTATGTGCTAAATGGGTGCACAAAGGGCGATTGGAAAGGGGAGTTAACGTATATTGGTGGAGGCGGTACCGCGGTCATTGACTTCGGGATCGCCAACGAAGACGCCATAAGATGTATCGATGTTTTCAAAATAGGAGAAAGGCTAGAATCGGACCATCTACCACTAGAAATTACCCTGTATGGTGAGATAGACAGCTGGGGGGAAAGCAAGGGTGTGGTTAAACAAACAGTGATGTGGAATGAGTGGGCTATTACGCGATACCAGGAAAACTTAGACAGGATGGAAGGAGTGGAATATGCGGAACTACCGAAATTCACTGCTATTATAAAGAAAGCACTAATTGTTATAATATCACACCCAAAGAAAAATTGCGGAAATGCTTGGATGGACGAGGAACTAATAGGGATAAAGAAAAGAACTAGAGCCAAATTTGGAGCCAGGAGAGAAGGAAGAACCACACTCGAAAAGCTCAAAAGACAGAATAAAGAAATGAAAGAAGCAGAGACGAGAAAGAAACGGGAGTTTGAGGAATGCTAAATAAAGAAAATCAGCCAGCTGAGCAGAGAGTCGGACATCTGGAAACTGATTGCCGCATGGAAACCAAAAAGAGAGATCTCATCAGTAATTAGCACAGAAATGTGGAAAAATTACTTCTGTGAGTTGCTGGCCGGAGAGACGGAAATTAGAGAGCAAAGATGGAGAGATTTTAGACCAGTGGAATCGCAATCACAAGAGATTACAGAAGAAGAGTTGGAAACGGTTATGTCAGCACTCAAAAGAAAGAAAGCTCCAGGCCCAGACTCGGTGCCAAGTGAGGCGTGGTGTCTAGCCACACCAATTGTGAAGGAGAGACTTCGTGGTGAACTTAACAGCTTTTTCAAAGGTAGCAAACAAATTACGGACAGTTGGAGGGAAGGAATTATTGTACCAGTTTTTATGCCAGGTAACAAGGAGGAACTAGGAAGCTCTATAGGATCGGATAGGATAGGATCTATGCAAAGATACTGGAAAAAAAGTTACAAGAAGAAGCAGAGGAGAGGAAACTAATCCCAGAGGTACAACCTGGCTTCAGAAAAGGACGCGGAACAACCGAACAGATATACATATTGAATTATATCATACAAAGAAAAATAGCTAAACCTAAGGGGAAATTGTACGCGGTATTTGTTGACCTCAAGGCTGCTTATGACTCAGTAGTAAGAGAGAAAATGTGGGAATATTTGAGGGAGAAAGGTATATCGCAACAGATCAGGAAGAGCATTAAGCATCTGTATGAGAGAACATGGCGTAGAGTGAAGATAGGTGAAAGGCTATCTGAAAGATTCGAGGTTAGGAAAGGGCTAAAACAAGGGTGCCAGTTAAGTTCACTACTATTTAGTCTATATACTGCGGACCTAGAGAGAACGCTACGCTTGGGTCAAGCGGGAGGGGTGGTAATAGGGACAAAAAAGATTTGGAGTCTAGCTTATGCGGACGACGTCGTTGTCTTAGCAAGTTCGAAAGTGGATGCAAGAGGTATTGGTACGAATGGAAAAGTTTGTGAAAAACGAATGTTAAAGGTAAATGTGCTGAAAACAAAGTGGATGCTGTTAAGAAGAGAAAGCGATCAAGGAAAGAGAGTTTTGAATGGGAAGCGATTGAGATAGAACAAGTTAGCAGTTTTAAATACCTAGGCTTTATGTTCCAACAAAATTGGTTGTGCGCTGCACATATGAAGTATATAGTAAAAAAGCATGGGTGGCTGCTAACAGGCTCTGGGATACATGGAGAGTATACTTGAGGGAAAATTTTAGGGCGAAAATGATTGTATGGAAGGCGTAGGTACGTATTATATACGTATTATGATGTATGGGGCAGAAATCTGGGGTGTGAAAGAGAAAAACGACATAGAGAGAGTGCAGTTACAGTTCATAAAGAGGGCCCTGCGGCTAGAAAAGTCCACCCCCTGGTACATCGTTCAACAAGAAACAAATTCTAACAAGGTGGCAAACAAAGCGGTTATGAGAGTGGCTAATTTTGAAAGGAAAGTGAATAGTGCGGGAGAAGAAAGAATAGTGAACGACGTTCTGAAAGCGGGAAGAAAGGAGGGTAAAGGGAGTAATAAGGAAACAAAATGGAGATGTCTGCGCAAGCGTATGTATGAAAGAGGGGGATGGAACCAAGAAGAGATCGAGAGAATGATGAATGAGGGAATGTTAGTGGAAAGGATTCTGGCAGATAGACTACTGAAGATAGAGCTGCAAGAGAGACATAGACACATAGATGAGGGTACCTATAATAGAGACTACAGCAAAATCCAAGTTTTTGGCAGATGTCCAGAGTATCTAGTTAATCCTAAAGCCCCACAGGTAGCGATTGCCCGGTTTAGGTGCGGTAGTGAGGAAAGGGGTAGAAGATATTGGATGGCTGCAACAGATAGGACTTGTCGAGTATGTGGAGAAGGGGAGGAGCTGTGGTAACATTGGGTGTTAAGCTGTAAGAAATGTGAATGGAGCGAAGAGGAAAAGTCAGTGGCGAGAAACTGGAAAAAGTTATGTATGAGAGTGGCTCCGGTTTTGTGTACATGAAAAAAATATTGAAGGGCAAAGGACAGGCTTAAAGGCTTCCTTTTTTTGTTTTTTTGATCTAAGAACTTTTGAACTGTTAATTTTTTGCTGTATTAATTTGGACATTTTTATTTTCCGTTTCATTCTGGTGTCTTTTTTGTTTTTTTTTCTTTGTTTTCTTGTTCTATTCTTGTCACACTAATATACGAACGGTCGTGTATTTACATTTATGACAAAAATTAATTTAATTTAATTTTTTTAATAAATGGATGTTTTAATTATACACAAAATAATATGATTATTATAAACATTTAAACAAATAAATCCAGGCCAAATCTGTTTTTTAATGGTTTGTTTATTATTCTATAGAGATTAATAATTTATGAACATGTTTGTAAATTAAATGTGTGTATTGTAATAGTTATACTTTTATTTCGATATATTTTCACAAAACTTTATTACTACTTTTGCTAATTGATCTATTTTAAGTTTAGCAATTTAAAAAAAACCTACTTTAGTCAAAAAAGTACAAAAAACCATTATTATTGGCTTAATTATTTCAGTTTGAAGAAAGTTGTGTTATCAATGAGTATTCTCTCCATGTGAAATAATTTATAACAATATGTTTTTTTCCCTGAGTTTCTCATCACAATAGTTTCTTTATTTAACGCAATTACATGTTGAAATATTAATGAAATATGATCTTCTTCATTTTGATAAACATCTTTTATAGCGAACAAAAGGTTACTGGGTTAATTAAAGCCTCCCATTTAAACCGCATAAAACCGCCCACGCATTAATAAACTTACTAAATTAAATTACCGAATCTCCGAAATGAACGTTGCCATCGTTCAAATACAATTTCCGCTGCTAAAACAATATCGAATTTCAAACGAAAACATCAAAAGTCAATAATTAATTAACAATCATTTATAGTCTCTATTGTATATAAATTTTTTATTGACCTTTTACTATTTTTTAGTTTGAAAAATACATAGTCCACAGTCCACAAGTGTAACGTGATTTAGTTTTTTTCCTTCAGTGTTTGACTAGTTTTGTTTGTCTGTCTAGCTTTGTGGATTTTTATTGTTGAATAGGGACGTAGCCAGGATGCTTTTCGGTACCCGGACAAGTGGACTCCTTGAAACTTTACTTACGTCACGGAACTGCTCTTCGCATTTCATGTGGATACTATTCGCTCCGGGCATAACCGTGCTTAGCGCCACCCGTGGTCAAAAAGGCAACTTCGTTTCCAATAATATTGTATAAAAACAACAGGCAAAAACAAAAAATAATTAATTTAATAAAATATACAATATATACACCATATACTAAAATACACTATCTCGCATTTCCGGAAGATTTCAGGTTGTCATAACTATTGAACGGCTCATCGAAGAGATTTCTGGTCTTCGCCAATCGATTTAGTGTCCCAAAATTAGTCGGAAAACATATATAATATTCCTTAGAAAGCTTTCAATTAAGATATACCATGGACACGGGGAGTCAATACCGCGGAAACGACGAAATGCGAGAAAATCGATTTTGATAAAATCGATATTTTTTGAATTACAGCAAAATTTAAAAACATGCTATGAGAATTTTTGCTGCTGATTACAAATATGCAAATTACATTACGCTAGCTCTTTCCGCTCACTAAGGAAAATTTCATGAAATTCCGGCGCTCTAGTAGAGATCTTGGAAAGTAATGAATTACCCGCGGATAATCTGAGTGTGTAAATAGGAAATTGACCTTTTGAAAACGATGTCAATGAAACCGCAATCTGTTTTTAATTTTCTGGAACCGTTTCTAAGATATCGACTTATCAAATCGAGAATCGTAAAATTTCAGTTTGAACTTTCTCGATGAATAATTGAATCTTTCCGAAACAATTTACACATCGACTTGTTCGTCTTGTCGAGTAGTTTCTGTGTACCGAAAATGATTTTATAGCTGTTTGCCGTTCTTTAGAAATTTGGATAAAACCGTAAAACATACATTCTTTTCGACCTAAATGGTGAAAAATTTTAGTTGACGAATTTTTTGGAAAGTTTTCTCTTGATTTTTTTTTTGGTTACTCTAAGGCAGGGGTTCCCAATGTGCGGCCCGCGGGCCAGATGCGGCCCGCAAAGCCTGTGAATTCGGCCCGCGATTTCATCGTATCGAATATTAATATTATATTTTTATTAAAAATTAAGTAAATAAATAGTAAAATAAATAATAAATATTACAAATAAGATACAATATTTTGATATTTAAAAAAAATTCTTACAGAAACTTAACCATAAGCGTTTGTATTAATAAAATATTCTTTAGTTTATATTTAAAAAAATATTGTAGTATGTCTAGTCTAGTTATTACACATTTGTACAGAAGTATAATATAGTAGTTTCAAATAGATACAGAACTGTTAATCATTTCTGGCGCATCTAATGTAACACACAATTTCAAGGAGTCGGTAACGAATTATTCGTCTTTTTTAATGACTACAACTGACCTAAACATGGAAATCAGAATCAGACTCGTAAGATGTTACGTCTTCACAACCTTTCTATACGGAATGGAGGCATGGACGCTCAAAAAACAAGATACGGATAAAATCCAAGCGTTCGAACTATGGGTGTACCGACGTATGTTAAGAATAGCATGGATCGAGAGGAAAATAAATGAAGCAGTATTAACCCAGATGAATAAAGAACGAGAACTCATTAAAACAATAAAATCCAGAAAACTACAATATCTGGGCCACGTCATGCGAGGGGATAGTTATGAATTACTACAACTCACTGTGCAGGGAAAAGCATCAGGAAAACGGAGTCCGCGAAGTCGACGGAGCTCCTGGCTCAAGAATTTGAGGGAGTGGTATGATTGCTCCTATATAGACCTGTTTAGAGCAGCAGTATCCAAAATAAGAATTGCCATTATGATAACCAACCTCCGTTAGGAGAAGGCACCCTTAGAAGAAGACAACTGTACCACCAGACCTTATCCTCCTACCTAGTTACCCTGAGCAATACGGACCTATGCCATATCTAAGACAAATAAAATATGAATCCCTACAAAAGTCCTTTAGTGGTCAGATATTAGTGTTTTCAAAAAGATTTTTTTTTTCAAAATGAATCCTCCGTTTTGGCTAGCTATGTTATTGCGCAAGAAATTGCCAAACATAGTAAACCATTTTTAGAAGAATTTCAAAAAATATTGTATGTTGAAAGTTGTTGTGAATACTCACTTATTTTCCGTGTCCGGCTCATACGACATCTTTCCAAAAAAATAGCGGCTGCAATAGCCTTGTCGTTACATAAAATTAAGTCTCCTTGCGTGGATCCTTCTTCCAGTTGTGGGCAGACCAGTATGTGGCTCATATCCTGGAGCTGGCCACACGCACACAGCACATCTTCGTTCTCAGACATTCCCCACCTCAACAGATTTGTCTTGCACCTTGTCCACCACTCCTGTCCTGAGCCGATTTAGGGATTTCCATACCGCGAAAGGGAGGTGTTTGCCTGTGGCCATTTCTTCTCTTGGGGGTTCCCGAGTAGTTAGCTGTTGTGTCCACCTAGTGATACGGTTATTTCCTATGAACCCTTCGAGTGTGTGTGATCTTGCCATGAAGCTCTTCCTTGATCTTAGGCGTCGACTTGTTGTGCATAGTGTGCCCAGATAAAAAGTCGTTATTCAATGATATTAGTTGCTCGAAAATGACCATTACTCGTAGAATTAAGGTTATTGATGAGAATATCCTTCAGTTACAAACAATTTCAAAATCGTTTACTGCTTTTTTCCATTGCTATTGGACGAAGGTACCGATATCTGCGATTCAGCACAACTGTTAATATTTATTCGTGGAGTTTGAACATTTTATGATTTTTCAAGAGTTACTGTCAATGGTAACTTTAAAATACCGTACAATGGGATGTGATATATTTTCCGTGGTAGAACATGCTTTTGATTTGAACAATATAAATTTGGACAATTGGGTAGGAGTAACTACAGACGGTGCTCCATCTATGATGGGCCACAAACAAGGCTGTATACATTTAAAAAGTTGAAGGACCCTAAAAATTCCAACATTATAACTGTATTGCTCATCAGGAAATTCTTATAGCTCAGGTGTTGAAAATGAATAATGTCATGGATGTTATTAAGACGATTTTATCAAAAATCATCAATCATCGCCAATTTAAAACTCTTTTAGAAGAGTGTAAATCTCCATTTGAAGACGTTATATAGTTTTCAGAGGTCAGATGGCTTTCGAGAGGACGAACATTAAAAAGGTTTTTCAGTTTAAGAAAAGAAATTACAGAGTTTTTAACTGAAAAAAAATATACTAACTAGTTATGCGACTTGACATTTCTAGTAGACGTAATTGGTGTTATGAGCGAATTAAATTTAAAACTACAAGGTGATGGTAAGCTTATTTATAATCTTCTTAGATACGTAAATTCCACGAAAAGAAAATTTATTGCAAGAACAGCTTCAAAATAGTACCTTTTGTCAAATTGGAAGATGTGGAATATTAATAAAGGAAAATACCAAGGTATCAGTTATTCTTCAATCGGAAAAGTATTACAAAATCATACAGTTTTTTAGAAGATTTGGACAAACGTTTCGATGATTTTAATCACGCGGAGTCACGCGGACAACTACATTTTATTTTCAGATCCATTTTCTTCCAATCTGAGGACATGTAATTTGAATCGATACTAAGAAATCGGAGCAATTCCTTAATTGATTTTTATAAAGGATTATCATACGTGAATTATTCCAAAATATCATAAAATACGATAACATGCTCAACAAATGTTTTCATTATTTGGCCCGCCAAAAAATTCGGTAATATTAAATTGGCCCGCCTAAGGAAAACTTTGGGAAACCCTGCCCTAAGGAAATCGAAGTGTTGAAAACGATTTTCGAGTTTATTTCGTTCAAACGTTACACATAAGCGAGATATAGTCTATATTTTGGCTATGAATCCATTCAAGTTGTGCACTTTAGAAGTTAGTTTTTAGAGGTTTTATGATTTCTTAAAAGTGTCACCTTTGGCGCTAGTGCTGCTGCGCTCGGAGCGAATAGCACTCTTGAGAAAAGACGATTTAGGGCCCAGGTTGCTCATTACTTACCTACCTGGACGGGCCCCTGCACATACGTGGTTCGGGGACTTCTTATTTTAGTGTCGTCTTATTATTATTTATCGCTCATCCGTCCACCGAAGGCAGGATAATAGTGCGTCTGAGAAGCTGTCGAAGTTTTTACGATAGATTACGATCTTGGTTCGCCAGCTTTAGCAATTCTTCGTTGGAAATTAAGAATGGCCAGAAAATTCCCAGGATGGATCTTAGACATTTGTTAATGAAAGTTTGGAGACGGTGAGCTCAGGACTTGAGTGAGAAAATAATTTTTCTCGTCGTGTTTTCCCATTCGCCGACCTGTGTATGTGTCAATCTTCCCGTACCAGCAGTGTTCCAGATAGTTTGCCATTTTATTCAAGAAAGAGTTGCTCTCTCGTCAGTTGTCTTATCTTTTGTCCTTCTGGTTTCAGTTTTATGTTGTACATTTTCTGTGCCATTAGTTTTATAGAGGTCATACTGGTGATTTCAAAGACTGAGTCTCTCGACATCGTCATGTAGGAATACGAAACTGTTGACTAGTGACGAGTACTAGTGACCCTCATGTCAGTATTCTCGCTAGTTTGGCTTTCTGACTTGATTTTGCACGTGTCACGGTTCATACAAGAACTGCGTAAAGCAGGGTGAAATTAGAAACACTTCTCATTGTCAGTATTCATGTTTGACATTAGCCCTGCCAAGGCAGCCGCAGTTTTAAGATATTTGGCAGTGGTGTCCTCAAGGTGCATATAATAGTTTAGCTTAATAAATTGTTATTTCCCAATTCAATCTCAGTCAACTGGCATTTAATTTCGTCATTGGGTACTATAAGGTTGCTCCTTACTTACCTACCTGGGACGGGCCCTGTTTTTCGAGTGCCGGTAGTGAGTACAGCCTACAACCTAAACCATTTGAATTTCCCGGGCTCTTGCAAGCGTGGAAATAAGTTCTTGCTGCCAACATAACAAAACATCGATCGCCTGCTAGAAACATTCCCCTATATTGTTTTTATGAATTTCTTAAAATTTTGTCATTTTAATCTGGAAACATTGCCCAACAAATGCAAGTATGTACTTTTTTTCATTTGTTAACATATCATCGCTGTTAACATTTAATTAATCATTCTGAGTTTTGCGTTTTTCAAAGGCTTATTTTGACTAAATATTTTTTAGATAAATGACAGCAACAGCAACCGGTGGTTGTACGTGGGGTAGCCCAGTTGCTCCCCGGTTATGTCGATTTTGGGGATAATAGGCCATATTCGTGAGGTAACTAGGCCAGGAGGTGATGGTGGCTCAGTGAGTTAAGCACTTGGCTCTCGGTTGAGACAGCGTGGCTTCGAATCCCACCCAGAACTAAAGCAGTAAAAATTAAAACTAATGGCTGCAACCCATCACACTCAATTCCCCAATCCGGCTTAGGGAACCGTGGGGTCTCACTGCCTAACACCTTCTCTGGAAATATGTCGTTCGGATTCGACGTTAAACCGCTAGGTCCCCCATATTCAATCTTAGTGCTGAGGTTGCATATGTGGCAGAGAAGAGGCCGGTGCCCAGCAATGGGACATAAAGGCTGGCTAATGATGATAATGAACTAGGCCAGGTCTGGGCACAGTTACCCCACGTCGGCTGCTGTCACCCCTTGTCGACCTAGTTGCAAAAATTGCTCGATTGCCCTTGTTACACACTTTTCCCTGTCTCCAATATTATTAACAGTAAATATTGCAATCTATCTTCAGAAATGGCAGGAAACTACAATGGAAAAGTGAGAGAGGCATGGGTTACACAACTGAAGACCTCGAAAAGGCAGCCAAAGACGTTCGCAATAGGACATAAATATGTCGAGCTGCTGCAGTCGAAGCGGGCATTCCAAGGTCGACCCTGCGACATTATTTGGAAGGATCCCGTCGGAAAGGAAAGCTGTAAGAGGCATGGAGTCGTTTTTAAGCCAGAAAGATGAAAAGGAAATAGCTCATTGGAGAAACATGGATTCGGTCTATCACAGGATGAGTTGCTTGACATCGTGAAATGCTACCTAACTCAAAATGAAATAAAGACGAGATACTCGAAGTCGCGGCTCGGGCGTTACTGGATCATTTCGTTCAAAATTAGGCAAAATACCGCAAGCAATAGAACACATTCGTTGCGATACATAATGGAAAACTGTATTAATTATATTGTTAGTAACGGAAAGGGTCTGAATCAACACCAAACTTTTTTATAACTGGTTTAAAGACATCTTTTTTAGGAACATAAGTGAAGTAAGACCATTCCTATTGATCTATGATGGCCATGTTTCTACTGATTTAATTCGCTTAGCGATGGAAAATGAAGTGATTATAATGAAATTGCACACATACAACACACGTGCTATTAGTGACGTGGCTGTGTTAGAAGGGATGAAAAGTAATATGGACAAAATGTTGTGAGAAAAAAATTCCAAAAGCTGACTTATTGTTAGTTAAGTATCTCTAGGTTGTAGCTAAGGAAGTTTTAAGGGATGCAGTGTCCTCTAACCTGGGTGAATCAACCGCGGAAGGAATCAACCACACTCTCCAGCCTCGAATGACGATTGAAGTCAGAGACCTTGACGGTACGACAGATGAAGAAGAGCTACGAAGTGCCCTAACGAATCTTCTTCGGGACACGGGTGGACTGCCGGACCCCGCGGAAATTAACCTCCGCCCAGCGTACAGAGGATCACAATTAGCGATTATCCGGTTACCAAGTGATGTGGGACAGAATATCCTGAAGACGGGAGGGCTGAAAGTGGGATGGATAAATGCAAGACTAAAAGAAAGGATAGAAGTAATAAGGTACTATCGATGCTTGGGATTTGGACATCGCAGTCACACCTGCAGACACTCGACAGACAGATCAGTTATCTGCAGGAGGTGTGGCAAAACCGGTCACAAGGCTGCACAGTGTGAGGCGGCTTCCTACTGCTGCCTGTGTGCTGAGGACGGCGATGCGGAGGCAGCCAGTCATATGTTGGGCAGTTACCGTTGCCCGGCTTTCAAGAGGGAAATAGCTAGATTATGCCCAAGTACATCCTGTTAAATTTAAATAGATGTAGAGGTGCCCAAGACTTGGTGTACCAAACAGCTAGAGAAGAAAAAGCCGGAGTTGTTCTACTATCCGAATGCAACAGAGCCGGCGGACCGGGAATTTGGATGATTGACACAACAGCTAGTGCGGCGATCGTCATCCTTGACCAAAACATAATAATCAGTCCCGGGGGATGCGGTCTTGGTTTCATATGGGCAAGAGTTTCGGGAGTCAGAACCTACAGCTGCTACCTGTCGCCAACATCACCTTAGAGAATTTCGGCGCACATTTAGATGATCTGGAAGCAAACATTCGGTCAACTGATGGTGAAGTACTGATTGCAGGAGACTTCAATGCGAAATGCACGGAATGGGGCTCGTCTCGCACAGACGCCAGGGGACTTCTACTGGCAGAGTTAATGGCGAGACTTGATATACGTCCCCTTAATGAAGGAACAGTACCGCCCTGGGTCCGAGAGAGCACGGGCTCGGCTTCGGTGATCGACGTGACCTTTGCCAGTGCGGGGCTTGCTCAACTTATTAGTGGATGGAAAGTGAGAGACGGGGTAACTCTGAGTGACCACCGTTACATAATACACAGTAGATCTGAGCCGGCTACTAGAAGATTGAGACCACAACTTCAGACAAGGGGCTGGGCAACCAACAAAATGGACAAAGAAGCCTTTACAACAAGCATATGTGAAGAGGCAAGAAAAATCAGGCGCACTCAACCAGAAGACTTAGTGATGGATGCTATAACGGCTGTGGAAAGAGCATGCGACGCGTCGATGCCCAGAAGATCTGGGAATGGAAAAAAGACATCCGTATTTTGGTGGCCTGCAAATCTGGCGGCGTTAAGACGCGAATTCCTGCGTTCATGGCGCAGGGCACAACGAGCCAAGACATCTGGTAACCAGGAGGCTGATAATCTTTTGGCGGCCGTGAGGAAACAGTTCCGCCTTGCTAATAAGAGTAGCAAGGAGGCCTGCTGGAGAGAAATACAAGAAGCTGTCCATAAAGACCCCTGGGGACTCCCCTACCGTATTGTTACAGGACGACTAGGACGCAGATTACCACCTGTAACAAAAGATTCTATCGAATTGGAACGAATAATTGATAAACTGTTCCCGAATCATGAGGGACAAACATGGGACGCTGCGGGCGAGGTTGAAGAGGATCACCCAGACTTCACAGAAGAGGAGCTGCGGATAGCAGCGAAGAGTTTGCCATCTGGCAAGGCGCCAGGAATAAATGGTATCCCAAATGAGGCGGTCGTGGCTATGGTAGCTAGTGCTCCGCAAGTCCTCCTTTCAGCTTACAACGTCAGCCTGCATAGGAAAAGATTCCATCCCCGATGGAAGAGACAAAGACTCGTATCGACCACTGTGTATGATTGACACGATGGGCAAGCTGCTTGAGCGCATGATACTTGAGCGAGGCTCAATGAGGCCATTGAACATACAGGGGGATTATCCGAAAGACAGTTCGGCTTTCGCAGGGGCCGATCAACGATGGAAGCCATGGAAGCGATTTTTAACATAGCGCGTAGGGCGAACGCAAGGAAGGGCCGTTTCGCGACGCCCTGTGCGATGACTACGCTAGATGTACGGAATGCATTCAATTCGGCGAGGTGGTCGGCCATAGTCGGGGCGCTACAGCGCAGAGAAGGAATGCCTGGCTATTTAGTCGAAATGATTAGAAATTATTTATCGAACAGACTACTAATATACAATACAGCAGAGGGACAGAGGAGTCGCCGTATAACCGCTGGTGTGCCACAGGGCTCGGTACTTGGGCCGATCCTGTGGAACATTGTATGATGACCTTCTACGAGTTAACATGCCAGATGGTGCAACTTTGGTGGGTTTTGCAGACCCAAAAAACCCAAAAAAATCTAACTTTTTAGTTAGATATTAATGCTACTAGTTATTTTGTGCGCTTTAAGTTAAACTGTTCTTTATATACTAATGTTATTTGTGCGCCTTATGTTAGACATATTTTATATTGTTATTTTTGCTTGTTCTATTTGTTTTACAGACAGTAATCTACTCGAAGCTGAATCGCGGTCAGACATTAACTTAATAGTAGTGAAATTTATAAACTCAAATATAGTGAAACAAACACGGAAGGTAATTGAAAAGACAATTGAATGGTGGCGGATCAACTGATCAATACCTCAGAGCCGGTACATAGGGGACAGGGTGAATTAATGCTCGCGCGGTTCCGCTCTGTCTCAGGCGAAAAGGGGGGTGGTTTTTAGTGGGTTTTTAGTTTAGCCGGGTGAGTCCCACACTCCTCGAGGCATGATGGCTCGAGGGTCGTACGTAAAGGTATTTTCCCCTACTCCCCCCCCCCCCCCCCAAAAAGGTTGTAGCTAAGAAAGTGCTTTAAATATAAATGGCTTCAGATGCACTGAATCTTTCATCAACTTCTTCAACGACCAAATCGAAAAGCGATAAATGAGCATATTTATTTTTATACGACCCAAAAACCTTAAAACGTTACAAGAAATATTGTATTAACCCTGCAGCAAATGGTGAAGGAGCTGCATCAACTTCCACTAACCGTTCAAATGGCGAACCGTTAAAATGGTGACTTAGCAGCAAAACCTTCGAGCTCTTTTGAAGCTACCCTCACAACATTGTTAAACCAACGCAAATATTCTCTAAAGAAATCCACCACCCGCAAGAGTATCAATATTAGCAACTGCGAAATTATAACTACCCAGGAATGACTACTGCAAAAAGAAGAGAGTGACAAATTGCTTTAAGAAAAAGAAGAGCTAAAAAAACTGAAGACTGCCAAAAGACTTCTCCCAAATGAAGCCAAGAATCGTAGGAAGATGTCGACGAAAGAGGAGACTTCTGAAGAATCTGATGAAGAAATGGAGGATAACGATAATGACATTGATGAAGAAATACCATACTACACATATAATCATGCATCGTCTCTAGTGCATAGTAGGTTTTAGACAGAAACAAAATTTTTCCACAAAGAAGACGTAAATAGTTCTTTGCCAGATGCCCCAAAGTATCTTAAACGCGTTGCTTTCAGTAATAGGCTAGGGGGGGGGGGGCTAGGTGCCCCATTCTTTCGAAGTAACAGGGTCCATATTTATATGTATTTTTTAATAAATTTAGGAAATGCTTAACCAGAATAAAAGGTCCACCACAGTTAAGGGAAATGGTGTATTTATCTATAGAAAGCATCCGAAAACGTATACAGATTATATTAAACGAAATACGGACTTAAAAGTACAAAACTTTCACTTCGTTCGCGAAACCTGCCAGCTCAATATCGTGTAGTAGGTAGAGTCGAAGGGTTCCATCATATAGGGTGGAGCCCAATGGTAGTATGGTAGATCACCGATCCGCAGTCTTCTAGGCGTATTTGCCGGTGTTAGAGGTAGTCGCTGGCGACCTTCACGAGGTACTCTGGTAAGAGTCTTGTATTTATTCCGTCCATTAGGGTGACCCACGTTGTCGAGTTGAAGGAATTTCGGATTTCTATGGTGATTAGGTCCACAAGTTTGGTTTCTACGTCCTTTAGTATGGCGACTATTGTCGAGCACTCTTCTCGCAACCCACACCCGCATTCCTACATCGAACAGGTTCATGCCTTTCATAAGCTCCGTCTTGATTCGTGTGAGAATGAAATTAATTTTTCAGCAGTTTTTCATTATGGTCCAGGAGGCAGATGGGTCTGTACGCAAACGGCTTGCTCGTATATTTAATTCCCATTTTAGCAATGTTACTGTTCAGACGTCCGGGAAGATTCTATTCCGCAGCAGTCGGTTCATCCTTTACATAATACAACCCGGAGATGTGTTCACAGGCTTGATGACTTCCGAGGGAACGCCGTCGTCGCCATGGGCTCCGCCACATCGCACTCTCTTGCTTGCCTTGTGGGGTTCAGTGGACCAGTCTAGTCTCCGTTCGATATGTGTAGAAAAGCCAATTTCTTTCCGCGAGGGCTTTTATGTTTAGACCTTCCTTGCCTTGTGTGTCAAGTCTTGTCTGTCTAGTCTCCTATTGCTAGTGTCGTCTGTCTAGTCTTATCTTTCTAGTCTTGATTGTCTATGCTTGTTTGTCTATGCTTCTCTGTCTAATCATGTCTGTCTAGTCTTGTCTATCTAGTCTTGTTTGTCTAGTCCTGTCTGTCTAGTCTTGTCTGTCTAGACTTGTCTATCTAGTCTTGCCTATCTAGTCTTGTTTGTCTAGTCTTGTCTAGCTAGTCGTGTCTATCTAGTCTTGCCTATCTAGGCTTGTCTGTCTAGTCTTGTATGTCTAGTCTAATCAATTCAGATCAAATAAAAATCATTTATATCATTATTAAAGGTAATACGCTAAATGAAATATGTCTAAAGAAAAAGTAATACCTAGAACAAAGGAAATAATGGGTTTATAGGCAAAAAAATACATACAGAAATTAATAGATTGCCTATAATAACACAACAAATTAATAGTTGTAAGGCTCTGTCTCTAATGTAGGTAAAAAAGTCTCTTTTTAACTTCTTGATATTATTTATTAGTTTAATCTCTTTTGGCAGTCTTGTCTGTCTAGTCTTGTCTGTCTAGCCTTGTCGGCATAGTCTTGTCCGTCTAGTCTTATCTGTCTAGTCTTGTCTGTCTACACTTGTCCATTCAATGAATAGGATGGTTGCGATAGTTACTACGTGGTAATCCATACTTACATTGAATTGAAAAATTCACTTTGTTTTTTACCACACGTTTTTTTTACGTAGTGGTAAAAAACATTCAATCTTGTCTGTCTAGTCTTGTCTCTCTAGTCTCCTCTGTTTAGTCTCGTCTGTCTAGTCTTGTCCGTCTAGTCTTATCTGTCAGGGCTTGTCTATCTATTCTTGTCTGTAGAGTCTTGTTTGTTTGGTCTTATCTGTCTAGTCTTGTCTGTCTAGACTTGCATGTCTTGTTCTTGTTTTACTGGTCTTGTCTGTACAGTCTTGTTTATCTAGCCTTGTCTGTCTATACTTGTCTATCTACTCCTGTTTGTCTAGTCTTGTTTGTCTAGTCCTATCTCTCTAATCTTGTCTATCTAATCTTGTTTGTCAAGTCTTATCTCCCTAGTCTCCTATGTTTATTCTTGTCTGTCTAGTCTTGTCCGTCTACTCCTGTTTGTCTAGTCTTGCTTGTCTACTCCTGTCTGTCTAGTCTTGTCTGCCTAATCTTGTGTATCTAGTCTTTTCTATATAGTCTTGTCTGTCTAGTCTAATCTAGTATTATCCGTATTGTCTTGTCTGCCTAGTCTTGTCTATCTAATCTTGTCTATCTAGTCTTTTCTGTCTTAGCCTGTCTGTCTAGTCTTTTCGGTCTAGTTATGTCTGTCTACTCTAGTGTTGTCCTCCTAAATAGTGTAGTGGACAACATACCCGTATAACAAGCGGGAGACCGGGGTTTGATTCCCCGCCGCGAGTGATGCATTTTATTTGCAAAATCACGGCGGTACTAACCCTCCGGACTGCCCACCTTGAATACATGCAAGATATGCGATACCGGGGTGGCGCATAATAAAAGCCAAGTGGAATAGGGGGTTTAGTGGGAGGAAGCCCCAAACCACAATAAAAAAAGTCTTGAATGTTTAGTCTTGTCTGGTTAGACCTGTCTGTGTAGTCTTGTCTGTCTAGTAATATCTGACTGTCTTTGCTGCCAGGCCAACTTACCAGCGAGCAGCAAAAAGAAATGGTATGGACAACACTATACAAAGCAGGGACGCATACATGTTATCCAGAAGAAACCTGAAATTGGCTATAAACATTTATAAAAGGGAACACTGGCGTTACCTGTACAACAACTACACGGGAACTGAAACTGAGACGGTGAAGGGGATTGCGGATAGAGTCTTTCCAGGTCATGAAAACCGACATGGGTAATGTCAGAGGTAAGAGAGATTTTCAAGTTCACCAGAGAGGAACTTCAATATGCCAGTAACAAATTAAGCAACAGTAGAGCATCAGGACAGAACGGGTTACCACCAGAAGTCATCCGCGATTTTGATGACTTCTGGTGGTAACCCGTTCTGTCCTGATGCTCTACTGTTGCTTAATTTGTTACTGGCATATTGAAGTTCCTTTGTAGTGAACTTGAAAATCTCTCTTACCTCTGACATTACCCATGTCGGTTTTTCATGGCAAATACCTAAACTTTATTCTGAACGTATATAGTAACATAATGGAAGATTGAACCTTTCATATCTCCGAAAAGGAGACAAGCCTATCCAGGAGGCCTCGTCGTATAGGCCAATATGCTCAATCGATGGCTCAGGTAAGTTACTTGAGCAGCTGTTCCTAATCAGAGTTAGAAAATAGCTCTCCAAAAAAACAAACCTTTCCCAAAAGCAATATGGCTTCCGCGAAGGTTTTTAACCTCCGCAATAGGTACGAAAAGGACATGGAATATGAGCGCATTGATCACGGTGGACGTGTAGTTCAATTCTGCTCTCTGACAAAATGTGCTGGAGGAGATACCAGAAAGAGGATTCATTCTGTACCTGTCGAGACTATTGCGTAGCTAAGTGAACGCAGAATAATAATTGAAGCGGGAGGAAAAGTTTCGGAACGAGAGGTAACTAGTGGTTTTCACAGGGGTCTATTCTAGGACTTACCCTGTGGAATATCTTATATGACGGGGTTCTCAGACTGGAATTGAAAGGCATAGAACTGATGGACTCGTGATTACAAGAAAAACAGCTAAATCTGGCAGCAAAAAAGGCCGATGCGGTGCTGCTTACAGGAGGAAGACACATAGGCCCAATTGTATTCAAAGTGAAAAATGCGGCAGTTACACCTAAAGACTCGATAAAATACCTAGGTGTAACCATCGACAAAAAATTATAATTTAATAAACATGTAACACTAGCCGGTGGACAAAAATAGAATGCCTCGACATATATATTTTAAATTTTGGTTGCATGTGTTGTTTAAAAATAAAATGGCCAATTGTTCGAAAAAACTCAATTCAATTTTTACAAAATTTCGTACCTAGGGGTTCATAATCTCGCTGATTAAGGATGAGTAATCAAACTTATTTAACACAAAATGTCGGACCAAGTATGAGAAAATTTAGGAATGGGAATTTGCGTATTAAGAAGTTTTTCGTGTAGTTAATCGGGTATCAATCGTCAGAATTTAAAAAAACAAAATGGCGGGTCCAATAATGCGGACAGTTTTTCGAAAAACTTGCGCATACGGGGTTATTCATACTGTGCCAAATACGTATAGGCAGGTTTCGGCATCAACATATCCTGTGGAGAGGGCGTGCGCGACGACGCGGAGCACACTCTCGTGGCGTGTCCGCGTTGGAAGAAGCAGCGACAGGCCCTGGCGTCGGCCCTGGAACGGGAAGTCACGGTCGAAGCCGTGGCGGGTGGCCCCGCCGGCGAGGAGGGGCGGGGCGTGTGGGCGGCCTTAAGCCGATTCGCGGCCACAGTCATGCGGGCTAAGGAGCTGCCTGAGTGGGAACAAGGGCGGTAGGGTTTTTTCTTGTTTTTTTTTGTTTGTCTCTGTTTTTGTTTTTTTTATTACTTGTGTTGTAATTGTTGCAAATTGTAAATGCTATTGTATAGCATATTTTACTTTCGTGTAAATACTGTTGTATTTTTATTCGAAGGGTGGGCAGAGGCAGTAATGCCATCGCTGGCGGTCCATCTGTCCTTCCGTTTCAGTGGAGTAACTTTGGAAAAAAAAAAGGTTTCGGCATCCAATTCGTTAGAATTCTGAATTCATACATTATTACCTACGCAATTAACATGAAACTAGCCCGGGATGTATTGGTACAGTTTTGTGTCAATACAGAATTTAGAAGAAGGTTTCCCCTCTCAGTTGGCAGCTCTTACCTTGTATAGTATAAACTGTTATTTAATAATGTCGAAACATTCAGGATCACCCTTCAAAAAGCAGAGTTGATATCACACACTTATCGAAAAATTGGCAGCGGTTACGCGGAGAACGTGTTTCGAGAAATTCTGATAATAGATTCATAATCAGCGACGTAAAAAACCCATATACGCCATTTTGTCGCTTCCTAATTGGATGAATATTATAAAGAAACATCCGCCATATTAAATCAGCAATTGTGTTTTTGAAATTTTTGATAACATATTCGTGATCAGCGATAAAAATAACTCCTGAAAGCAGTATTTCAGATATATAGGACGAGGAATTATATTTATGTCCACTTTTTCGGCAATTCAGCCCACTGTGCGTCGTCCTGGTTATCGCAGACATATCGCCCATTTAGTTCATGGTTGAGGAATGGACTTACCTGATTAACGCACAAAAACGCAGGGACTGGAGAAATAAAATGGAACAGAAAAAGAAAGCATCTGGCACATGAGATGTTCTGAAAGTGGTAAAGATACTTTGTAACAAAGGCCAGTGGACCAGACCCAGATATTTTACCATGAGTGATACTATAGAACGGAGGAGTGGGTTATCATCTTACTCAGGCGCTAGCTGGCCATGGGTGCTTTAAAGAGTACTTGCATAATATCGGCAGGGCGACAGACAATCGCTGTGATTACTGCGGCCTTACTGATTATATCTAACTGATCGTATACAGAGAGTATACACGTACGTACGAATATACACGACACAGAGACAAGTATGGACAACCAATACGAAGGAAAGACTTCGAAGAACTACATTAACGGACGTGAAGCTTAGGTCCGAAGAAGACTGGCTTGCAACGGAAACCATGATTATAAATATCATAAGCAAAACGGAAAAACACAAAGAATTACACAGGAAGTAAACAGAATCAAGGGAGATACATGGAACATATAGAACAGCTTAACCCCTAATCACATTGTTTGAATGGGGGATGTAAGGCTACTCATAATTCTAACTAGCAGAGACACTGAATGTGACGTGCCACAATCCTGAGGTAATACCAGGAGCGGTTCCCGGATGTGCGGGACTTCAGAGGGTCCTTTTGCGCAAGTTAACCGAACGGTGCTTGCTACTTCCACATTAATAAAAAAAATGTTTTTTCTGTCTAGTCTTGTCTGTCTAGTCCTGTTTGTCTAGTCTTATCTGTCTAGTCCTGTTTGTCTATTCTTGTCTCTCTGGTCTTGTCTGCCTATTCTTGTGTGCCTAGTCTTGTTTATCTGGTCTTGTCTGTCTAGTCTTGTCTGTCTAGTCTTGTCAATCTATTCTTGTCTGGCTAGTATTGTCTGTCTTGTATGTCTAGTCTTCTCTACTTAATCTTTTCTGTCTAGCCATGTCTGTCTAGTCTTGTCTGTCTAGTCTTGTCTGTCTAGTCTTGTCTGTCTAGTCTTGTCTGTCTAGTCTTGTCTGTCTAGTCTTGTCTGTCTAGTCTTGTCTGTCTAGTCTTGTCTGTCTAGTCTTGTCTGTCTAGTCTTGTCTGTCTAGTCTTGTCTGTCTAGTCTTGTCTGTCTAGTCTTGTCTGTCTAGTCTTGTCTGTCTAGTCTTGTCTGTCTAGTCTTGTCTGTCTAGTCTTGTCTGTCTAGTCTTGTCTGTCTAGTCTTGTCTGTCTAGTCTTGTCTGTCTAGTCTTGTCTGTCTAGTCTTGTCTGTCTAGTCTTGTCTGTCTAGTCTTGTCTGTCTAGTCTTGTCTGTCTAGTCTTGTCTGTCTAGTCTTGTCTGTCTAGTCTTGTCTGTCTAGTCTTGTCTGTCTAGTCTTGTCTGTCTAGTCTTGTCTGTCTAGTCTTGTCTGTCTAGTCTTGTCTGTCTAGTCTTGTCTGTCTAGTCTTGTCTGTCTAGTCTTGTCTGTCTAGTCTTGTCTGTCTAGTCTTGTCTGTCTAGTCTTGTCTGTCTAGTCTTGTCTGTCTAGTCTTGTCTGTCTAGTCTTGTCTGTCTAGTCTTGTCTGTCTAGTCTTGTCTGTCTAGTCTTGTCTGTCTAGTCTTGTCTGTCTAGTCTTGTCTGTCTAGTCTTGTCTGTCTAGTCTTGTCTGTCTAGTCTTGTCTGTCTAGTCTTGTCTGTCTAGTCTTGTCTGTCTAGTCTTGTCTGTCTAGTCTTGTCTGTCTAGTCTTGTCTGTCTAGTCTTGTCTGTCTAGTCTTGTCTGTCTAGTCTTGTCTGTCTAGTCTTGTCTGTCTAGTCTTGTCTGTCTAGTCTTGTCTGTCTAGTCTTGTCTGTCTAGTCTTGTCTGTCTAGTCTTGTCTGTCTAGTCTTGTCTGTCTAGTCTTGTCTGTCTAGTCTTGTCTGTCTAGTCTTGTCTGTCTAGTCTTGTCTGTCTAGTCTTGTCTGTCTAGTCTTGTCTGTCTAGTCTTGTCTGTCTAGTCTTGTCTGTCTAGTCTTGTCTGTCTAGTCTTGTCTGTCTAGTCTTGTCTGTCTAGTCTTGTCTGTCTAGTCTTGTCTGTCTAGTCTTGTCTGTCTAGTCTTGTCTGTCTAGTCTTGTCTGTCTAGTCTTGTCTGTCTAGTCTTGTCTGTCTAGTCTTGTCTGTCTAGTCTTGTCTGTCTAGTCTTGTCTGTCTAGTCTTGTCTGTCTAGTCTTGTCTGTCTAGTCTTGTCTGTCTAGTCTTGTCTGTCTAGTCTTGTCTGTCTAGTCTTGTCTGTCTAGTCTTGTCTGTCTAGTCTTGTCTGTCTAGTCTTGTCTGTCTAGTCTTGTCTGTCTAGTCTTGTCTGTCTAGTCTTGTCTGTCTAGTCTTGTCTGTCTAGTCTTGTCTGTCTAGTCTTGTCTGTCTAGTCTTGTCTGTCTAGTCTTGTCTGTCTAGTCTTGTCTGTCTAGTCTTGTCTGTCTAGTCTTGTCTGTCTAGTCTTGTCTGTCTAGTCTTGTCTGTCTAGTCTTGTCTGTCTAGTCTTGTCTGTCTAGTCTTGTCTGTCTAGTCTTGTCTGTCTAGTCTTGTCTGTCTAGTCTTGTCTGTCTAGTCTTGTCTGTCTAGTCTTGTCTGTCTAGTCTTGTCTGTCTAGTCTTGTCTGTCTAGTCTTGTCTGTCTAGTCTTGTCTGTCTAGTCTTGTCTGTCTAGTCTTGTCTGTCTAGTCTTGTCTGTCTAGTCTTGTCTGTCTAGTCTTGTCTGTCTAGTCTTGTCTGTCTAGTCTTGTCTGTCTAGTCTTGTCTGTCTAGTCTTGTCTGTCTAGTCTTGTCTGTCTAGTCTTGTCTGTCTAGTCTTGTCTGTCTAGTCTTGTCTGTCTAGTCTTGTCTGTCTAGTCTTGTCTGTCTAGTCTTGTCTGTCTAGTCTTGTCTGTCTAGTCTTGTCTGTCTAGTCTTGTCTGTCTAGTCTTGTCTGTCTAGTCTTGTCTGTCTAGTCTTGTCTGTCTAGTCTTGTCTGTCTAGTCTTGTCTGTCTAGTCTTGTCTGTCTAGTCTTGTCTGTCTAGTCTTGTCTGTCTAGTCTTGTCTGTCTAGTCTTGTCTGTCTAGTCTTGTCTGTCTAGTCTTGTCTGTCTAGTCTTGTCTGTCTAGTCTTGTCTGTCTAGTCTTGTCTGTCTAGTCTTGTCTGTCTAGTCTTGTCTGTCTAGTCTTGTCTGTCTAGTCTTGTCTGTCTAGTCTTGTCTGTCTAGTCTTGTCTGTCTAGTCTTGTCTGTCTAGTCTTGTCTGTCTAGTCTTGTCTGTCTAGTCTTGTCTGTCTAGTCTTGTCTGTCTAGTCTTGTCTGTCTAGTCTTGTCTGTCTAGTCTTGTCTGTCTAGTCTTGTCTGTCTAGTCTTGTCTGTCTAGTCTTGTCTGTCTAGTCTTGTCTGTCTAGTCTTGTCTGTCTAGTCTTGTCTGTCTAGTCTTGTCTGTCTAGTCTTGTATGTCCATAAACATATCTAAAAGGGAACACTGGCGTAACCTGTGCAATAAAGTAGACGACAACCCATGGAGATGCATATGAAATCGCTACACTGGAACTGAAACTGAGACACTCAAACCCAAAAATAACAATGGAAAAGGTGAAGGAGGTTGCGGATATACTCTTCCCATCTCACGAAAAAACTACATGTGAAATTCCAGAGGTAAGATAGATTGTTAAGTCCTCCACAGAGGAACTTCAATACGCCAGCAACAAACTGCGCAACGGCAGAGCACCAGGCCCGGACGGGCTACCACCAGAAGTTATCAAAATCGCGGCAAATACCTGCCCAGACTATTCTAGGTCTATTCTAGGACCAACCCTTTAGAATATCTTATATGACGGGGTTCTCAGACTGTAATTGAAAGCCATAGAACCGGTGGACTCGTGGTTACAAGAAAAACAGCTGAAGCTGGCGCTAAAAAAACCGAAGCGGTGCTGCTTACCGGAGGAAGACACATAGGCCCAATTATATTCAAAGTGATAAATGCGGCAGTTGCACCTAAAGACTCGATTAAATACCTAAGAGTTACCATCGATAACAAATTATCATTTAATAAACACGTCACACTATCCGCGGCGAAGGCGCTAAATACGATGGCAGCACTGGGTAGAATAATGCCAAACGCTGGGGGTCCAAGAAGCAGCAAGAGAAAACTAATATGCTCGGTCGCCCATTCAGCAATGTTGTATGGGGCCCATGTGTGGGAGAAGGCGATGAAGAAGGCAAGCATAAGACAGAAACTTGCAACGGTACAAAGAAAAATGGCTCTACGGGTGTACAGTGCGTACAAGACGGTGTCGAGAGACGCTGTTCTCGTGATCGCGGGCATATCGCCCATAGAGTTCATGGCCGGGGAAAGGACCTACCGGTATAACGATAAAAAACACGGGGACGGGAGAAGCATGATGGAACAGAAAAAGAAAGAAAGCCAAGTGCCAGATGCTCGAAAAGTGGCAAAGACACTGGAGTGCTTCTAACAATGGCCAGTGGACCAGACAGTTAAACCCAGATCTGTTGCCATGGGTGACACTAAAGCACGGAGAGGTGGGTTATCATCTTACTCAGGCGCTGGCTGGGCATGGGTGCTTTAAAGAGTACTTACGCAAAATCAGCAGGGCTCCAGACAATTGCTGTGATTACTGCGCCCTTACGGACAGTGCTCTACACACACTATTCGTTTGCGAGGGATGGACGACAGAGAGACACGTATGAACAACCAAAACAAATGAAAAACTTCAAACAACTACAAAGACTGACGTAATGCTCAGGTCCGAAGAAGACTGGCTTGCCACAGAAACCATGATTATTAAAATCCTAACCAAAAAGGAAAGAGACGAACAAATTAGACAGAAAGAAAAACAGAACCAAGGGAGATGCATAGAACATACAGAACACCTGAACTTCTAATCACATTGCGTGGATGGGCGATGTAAGGCTACCCATAGTTCTAACCAGTCGAAACACAGAATGTGATATGCCACCATCCTGAAGTAATGCGAAGAGCGGTTCCGGGATGTGCGGGCTTTCCAGGGGGTCTACTTGCTCAAGTTAACCGAAAGTTGCTTGCTACGTCCCCAAAGAAAAAAAGGCTTGTATGTCTAGTCTTGTTTGTCTAGTCTTGTTTGTCTAGTCTTGTCTGCCTAGTCTTGTCCGCCTAGTCTTGTCTGCCTAGTCTTGTATATCTAGTCTTGTCTGTCTAGTCTTGTCTGCCTACTCTTGTGTGTCTAGTCTTGTCTGTCTAGTCTTTTCTGTCTAGTCTTGTCCCTCTAGTCTCGTCTGTCTAGTCTTCTCTGTCTAGTATTGTCTGTCTAGTCTTGCCTGTCTAGTCTTGTCTGTCTAGTCTTGTCCGTCTAGTCTTTTCTGTCTAGTCTTGTCCCTCTAGTCTCGTCTGTCTAGTCTTCTCTGTCTAGTATTGTCTGTCTAGTCTTGCCTGTCTAGTCTTGTCTGTCTAGTCTTGTCTGTTTAGTCTTGTCTGTCTGGTATTGTCTGTTTTGTCTCGTCTGTCCAGTCTTGTCTGTCTGGTCTTGTCTCTCTAGTTTTGTGTGTCTAGTATTGTCTGTCTAGTCTTGTCTGTCTAGTCTTGTCTATCTAGTCTTATCTGTCTAGTCTTGTCTGTCTAATCTTGTCTGTCTAGTCTTGTCTGTTTTGTTTTCTGTACCTAGTCTTCTCTGCCTAGTCTTGTGTGTCTAGTCTTGTCTGTTTAGTCTTGTCTGTCTAGTCTTGTCTGTCTAGTCTTGTCTGTCTAGTCTTGTCTGTCTAGTCTTGTCTGTCTAGTCTTGTCTGTCTAGTCTTGTCTGTCTAGTCTTGTCTGTCTTACCCGCCTTTCAATGCGGGAGACCCGGGTTCGAATCCTGGTCGGGGAGGCGACAACTAGGGCGGTTTTCATTAACCGTCCGGGCTGCCCACCCTGAATGAATGCAATATATGCGATACCGGGGTGGCGCATACTAAAAGCCAAGGTGGAATAGGGGATTTGGTGAGTCTTGTCTGTCTAGTCTTGTCTGTTTAGTCTTGTCTGTCTGGTCTTGTCTGTTTAGGCTTGTCTGTCCAGTCTTGACTGTCTAGTCTTGTCTGTCTAGTCTTGTCTGTCTAGTATTGTCTGTCTAGTCTTGTCTGTCTAGCCTTGTCTGTCTAGTCTTGTCTATCTAGTCTTATCTGTCTAGTCTTGTCTGTCTAATCTTGTCTGTCTAGTCTTGTCTGTTTTGTTTTCTGTACCTAGTCTTCTCTGCCTAGTCTTGTGTGTCTAGTCTTGTCTGTTTAGTCTTGTCTGTTTTGTCTTGTCTGTCTAGTTTTGTCTGTCTAGTCTTATCTGTCTAGTTTTGTTTGTCTAACCTTGTCGGTCTAGTCTTGTCTGTTTTGGTTTCTGTACCTAGTTTTCTCTGCCTAGTCTTGTGTGTCTAGTCTTGTCTGTTTAGTCTTATCTGTCTAGTCTTGTGTATCTAATCTAGTCTGTCTAGTAATGCCTGTTGGGTCTTATATATCTAGTAGTGCATTAGTCAAATCAATATAATTAAAAAAAATACTTTTGTCTACAGAGCCTAATCTAAATGGTCTAATCTATTTTTTCTCTGTCTATTTAATCCAGTCGTGTTTGGCAATATCTTTGTAAAATTCATTGTTTTTTGATGCTTCCTGTTGAATATTTATTTGACTAGATAATCTGCTGGAGAAACAAGAAGAAATCTTGCTTGACCGAGTGCTTTTAGCAATTATTCTCGCTATACTTTATCACGAGTGAAAGGTCTTGCTCGGGTCGATGGCCTTTCAGTACAATACAGTTAAAGATCCTTTCCCTTCGTTGATTCAGTGAGTTGCGGATGCGAATGATGTTATTAAAGTTTTTCAACAAATTGTTAAACACACGAATCTACCGCGAATTAAAGTGATCAAAAGAGTGAATGAATTTAATAATTTTATAAATTCTCCTTCGTTTGAAGAAGAAAAAAAAAAATAAGAAGAAATAAAAAGTGGAAAACAAAGAACGAAATTTTCATTACCATATTATAAAATATTTGTGCAGCTAATTACAATTTCTTGAATCAAGTTTTTAAAACAGAATTATTGAGCAAGACTAATTAAGGCCAGATGTAATCTTAGAATGTAATTAAATTGCACAAATAATTTAATACATTCTGGTATCATATGCAATTAAATATTTATAAAATGATTTTAAAAATCTCGGAAAATATTTGTTTCTCATGTCATTGGAAATCATTGCATTGTTGCAGCTTCTAAGGCCACTGAAACTATTTGTTTATCATAATTTCGTACAATTGTGTTTTTCGTTTGAATAGCGTTGCGCTATTTCTCACAACTGCGTGTAAATTAAGTGGAGATAATTTAGTTAGACGTGCACTAAAATCTCACAACTAGAACGACAAATAGAAACGGATGTTATTTCAAACGAGAAATTTCTTATTTGTTACAACGGCGTAGATCTTTGAAAACATTAACGTATTTATTGATTCTAATGTAGATATAATATAAGTATATTAAATAGTATTTAGTGAAACATAATCAAAAGTAAATTAAAGATAGGTAAATAATTATCGATAATTAACTTGTCGCTAATAAGTGTCTCCGACTCTCTTATTTACAATTTGATTCACCTTAGTGTTTTAGGCCGCGCATGCTTTCTTGCACTTGCGGAGAAATATTACGAGGCTTGGGGTGAATCGCTTAAAAAGCAACCCCCGAATTTCCACTTATACACACTGTCTCATGTAAACACAACATGACGCAGCGAGAACGAAAATAGTTGCGAATTGTCGCGAGTTTTCTGCGGTGTGAGTTGTTTGAGTTGTTTTTGTGAGTATTGATTTTTGTGTTGCGTTCGTGTCAAGGGTTGGTCAAGTTTTCCTGGGCGAAATATGGGTAAGATATATGTTTTCCTGTGGAGGGTTCTTTTTATGGTATTGATTCGTGTTGTTGTGATTCATTGGAATTTTTGTATGTTTGTGAAGGATGTCAAAAAATATTAGATTTACCAATTGATTGTCTAAGAGGGAAAATATTGCGCGTTTTCCATTATGTAAGCTATTGCAGGGTTTTTAAAATAAAATCAAATCAAATATTTATTGATACAACGATGTACTAATGTACAAATTGAACATGTGGAGGAGGATATTAAAAGCTAAAAAATAAGAAAATAGAAATATTAATAATATTTGTCTGTTTGACCATCTTAAAGTTTGATATTATTTATTTTTTATTAATATATACTTATTTTCTTCAAGAAATAATAATAACTCTTATTACCAACTAGTTTCGGTTTATTAAATGTTAGCCATCTTCCGGGTAAATATGAACAAATAATATAAAATAAAATAATAAATAAAAAAAAAAATTGAAAATTGTAATTTTTTATTTTCATATTTATTTGTTCATATTTACCCTGAAGATGGCTAACATTTAATAAACCGAAACTAGTTGGTAATAAGAGTTATTATTATTTCTTGAAGAAAATAAGTATATATTAATAAAAAATAATTAAGAAATATTAATATACAAAAACTATTTATGTTATAGAATTAATCATAAATAATAGACCCTAGGCGTAAGTTTCACAAATTGATTTATATAACACTTTATCGATTTCGGCTTCTTATGCCTTCTTCGAGAAGATTATGTACAATACAAAGATGTTACATGTTTATATATACACTTTTTTATATCATCAGTGAGGGAGACGGGATTATTTTAGGAAATTCCTAATTAGGATTTGGCAGACGTTGGAATGGATTAAATCTACCTGGTCGTTTAAGATGTTTGCGACCAAGAGCAGCTGTAACAACCATTGATACACGACAACAACAACAAAAATGATTTAAATAAACTAGTGCACAACTTATCAGATTCACAATTCGACGCAGCCACTATCAGTGTTCTGAAGAAAGGATTTAATTTCGCATTAGCACCAATGCAAATTCCAACAGAGAACATAATCTGCAACATAGAAAGAGCAATCAAAAACCTGGACTCGGATTCAGCAGAGACAATACGTCAAGATATTGCAAACATATTACGCAAAGCCAGACCTCCAAAGAAAAATATCACACGAGAAGAAACAGCAGCGCTCAAGAACCTTAACCAGAACACGAACGTTATTGTGCTTCCAGCAGATAAAGGAAATGCCACTGTTTTCATGAACACCACGGATTACAAACAAAAAATGACATCATTATTGCAAGACGAAACATACAAACCAATCTCAACAGATCCAACAACATATCTGGAGAAAACAACAAAAGCCTTGATCAAACGAACACCAATAGATCCACAAACACAAGTTGCAATAATACCCAGAGAGAAATCATCAAAATGCCCGAGGATGTACGGTATTCCCAAGATCCACAAAAACGGCGTTCCACTGAGACCAATAGTCAGTTCCATCGGCTCACCACTTCAGGATCTAGCGAGGTACTTAGCCAGAATACTACAACCATACACTGAAGATATGGAGTCTTACGTAAAAAATTCTACCCATTTCGTTGGCATCATCAAAAAACAGAAACTATAATAATAATAATGACATCCTAGTAAGCTTTGATATAACTTCGTTATTCACACAAATACCAACGGAAGAAGCCTTAACCATAATTAAAGAAAAATACCAACCAGCAAAACACATTATCGACCTAGTTAAGCATTGTCTTACAAACACTTACTTCGTATAAGAAGAACAGCGATACAGACAAACAAAAGGAGCACCCATGGGATCACCTCTATCACCTGTGGTAGCCAATCTTTTCATGGAAGATCTCGAAACACGAGCATTGAAAACAACCTCCAAAAAACCGAAGCTCTGGTTAAGATACGTCGATGACACATTCGTCATCTGGCAACATGGAAAAGAAGAATTATACAAGTTCTTGAACCACTTAAACAGCTTACACCAAAGGATCAATTGGACAATGGAAATAGAACAAAATGGCACGTTACCTTTTTTAGACGTGCTAGTAATCCAAAAGAAAGATGGAACTCTAGGTCACACTGTTTATAGAAAAATGACACATACCAACAGATACCTAAATGCAAGCTCTCACCACCACCCAGCACAACTCAATGGGGTGTTAAAAACACTTATAGATAGATCCACTAAATTAGCAGATGCAGAACACCAAAATGAAGAAACATCCAAACTCCGCAATGCTCTGATATCAAATGGTTACCCAAAAAGACAAATAAACACAATCATGAAAAAAACGCAAAAAACAAAAGCTAACGATAAAAACGAACTTGAGACTACCAAAAGAGCCTTTTTACCATACGTCAAAGGAACAACAGACAAAATCAGCAGAATACTGGGTAGGTACGATATCAAGACCGTTTACAACACAGACAGAAAAATTTCGCAAATCTTACGAAACCCCAAGGACAAAATTCCGTTAGAAGAACAAGGAGTGTACGAGATACCATGCGGATCATGCAATCTTTCTTACATCGGACATTCAAATAGACGAATAAATATTAGACGAGACGAACACAAAAAAGCAGAAAGCCGACAAGACAAAACATCATCTCTTGCCCAACATGTAGCAGCCACTGGACATACCATTAATTTCGACAACACCAGAACAATAAGTAAAATGGAAGATTACCATAAACGGATCATCATGGAGGCCATAGAGATAGAAAAAAGACCTAACAACTTAAACAGACGAGATGATGCTCAACGTTTACCACACACATGGAGATCAACGGTGCATGGAATAAAAAGAGCAGCCTCACAAAAATCAAGTGACAGGGTCGTCAGCAAACAGTGAACTATCCTTGTCTTTTGAGTTTCTTTCTCAATTCCTGTATGTTGTATGATTTCTCCTAGGTATTTGAATTTTGTAACTCTGTTTATTGTTCCGTATTTCGTCTGTAATTTTTGTGTGTCTTTTTTGTTTGTTGACATATACTCAGTTTTCTCGAACGATATTTGTAGTCCAACTTTTTCAGCGCACTGTAGGGCTTCTACCTGTTGGATCGCTTGTTCCTCAGTGTCTGCTAGAACTGCAAGGTCATCTGCGAATGCTAGGCATTTAAAGGTGATACCGCTTCTGCCTAGAGTGGTGGGTGTTGTGTTCCATTCTCTAATTACTTTGTCCAAAATGAGGTTGAACAGGATTCGTCTGGGACTTGTCTGACTCCTGTTTCAATTTTGAAAGGTCTCCCATGAATTTCACTTTGGAGTATGTATCTGTGAGTGTTGCCTTTACTAGGTTCAGTGTTTTTGTGTCCACTCCGAGTTCGTTTAGCGTGTTGAAGAGTGATGTCCGGTCTACTGAGTCGTACGCCTTTTTGAAGTCAACAAATGTGCAAACCGTGGGTTTGTTGCTATTTCTTTAAATTTTATATTATAAATTTTGTTTAAATTTGTTTAAACTTTTTTTGTTTAAATTTTATATTGTAGAAGTTATTTAAATTCACTTGATGCGAATATTTATTCTTCAAAATTATGTTTTATGAATTCATCGATGCTGTAGGATGCCTACCGCATAAATAGGGTATATCTTTGAGTTTCGCTCTAAAAACCTTAAAGGAGGTTACTTCTCGTAGCCTAAGGCAGTGGTGCGCAAACCGTGGGTCGCGACCCCTCGTGGGGTCGCGACAGAATTTTTGAGGTCGCCTAATTCAAATAAAAAATGTATTTACCAGTAAAATATTGAAATGAAATTATATTATTTCTAAAAATAGAACTACATTTTATACGAAAACAATTGTCTGCTTTGATAACTAATCAGAGCCGTAGCAATGTTTTTGGCGCCCTTGGCAAATATTTAAAGTAGATTTATAAATTAAATTAACCAAATCCACAAATGTTATTTAGGAATTGCTTTTATTACAAGCCAATTCTGAATCACAAATTCAATTTTTTTTTTTCAATTAAAGAAAAACCTACAATTATTATATTACCAAGTCAAATTTGTTGTCATTTATTACCATTCATTAATTAAATTTGTGTATTCGCGATTTCCATACATCACATAACCTCAAAACTATCTCGCCGAAAATTTGACATTGACAGCTTCGAATTTCAGTGCCAATCTTGAAAAAATTAACTCATAACAGCACTGCGCGAGCCATAAACGTACGCATATGAGTGCTGTTATTCAATACAAAACTCTCCTGTGTTTGCTCTACAACTTTACGAAACTACTTACATTAATAAAATTTCGCAAATAATTGTTTATCTGAGATACGTTCTGGAAGAAAACATATCGGAAGATTTTTTATGTTGGAAAAAGTTAGAAGGAAGGACAAACGGAGAAAATATATTTGAAATTATTAATGAATAGGATGGTTGCGACAGTTACTACGTGGTAATCCATACTTACATTGAATTGAAAAATTCACTTTGTTTTTTACCACACTTATATAATTATATATAAGTGTGGTAAAAAACAAAGTGAATTTTTGAAATTATTAATAGATATTTTGAGGAAAATGACCGAACCCACTGTGTTGCGCTTTGCATTGATGGTAATAAAGGACTAAGAGGGTTAATAAAGAAAATTGCTCCTCGTATAGTATTTAACCATTGCATTATATATAGGGAAGCTCTAGTTTCAAAATATATTGATGAAGAATTGCACAAGATATGGTCATTACTGCAATTATTAGATTAAAAGCAACAGTTAAAACAGTCTCTTTTCAATACTCTGTAATGAGATAGGTGTTCTGTTTTGAGACATTATTACTACACACCGAAGTCAGATGACCCTCACGAGGCAAAATATTGCGACGTATTTTCGATTTGAGAAACGAGGTCTACATTTTTTTGTCAGAACAGAAACATATTTTGGGAAGCTCATTCATTAATGAGTATTGGCTTGGAAAGTTACATGGATGACATTTTCGAAAAACTTAACGATTTGAATATGAGTCTACAGGGAGAGAGTAGAAACATTTTAATATTAAGCAGTAAAAATTGAACCTTTTTGATACTTTGGCAAGGAGAATTTAAAAAAAAAACAACACAAATATGTTCCCGTCCTTTTCAGAATTTAATAAAGGAAATAATATAGACGCTTTTTATTTAAAAAAAAACATTTTGACGAAAAAAACATTTTTCCTCATTTGATAAAATTGAGAGAAATGAAAATGTTTTTAAAAAATTTCCAGATAATGATTCAAGTTAGTTCCATTTTCGTTTGATATTATTCATTCAAATATCACTTTAGATGAAGAAGGATAGTTAATTAATGTTTCAAGCGACGAAACACTGAGCATTCAATTTGAGTCTCAGATTTGCCAAATATTGCGATTTCCAATATTAAACATGGAAACAATTATGAACTAGTTGCAAGCCCATACTCACATTCAATTCTTATGATGTCAAGTTTTTTAATAGTATATTTTGTAACTAGGGCGGTAGGTTGTCAATTTGACACGAGAGCGAAATTGGGCGCACGAACAAAGTGCGTACATTTGCTCGAGAGGGTAATTGACAATACCGCCCGTGTTACAAACAATATTTTTATTACACATGCGAGGGGATGTATCTTACAAGTTTTGGATCCAGGTACCATAACAAAAAATAGAATCAAAAAGAAATTTGCTTTTTCAATTGTCTCCGGTGGTGTGGATTCGTCAAGAGAACTATCCTCAGTCTCTCGTATCACATATCACCATAATTTTAAAACGTTTCCTTTAATTTCTATTTGGTAATGAAAAAAAATTCCCTCACTTTCAAGTCACTTTTTAATATTGAGGTCTTCATTGTGTTTATTTTATTTATTTAATTGTTTTTTTAAATGTAACCTAGCGATATTGAATATTTGAAAATTTTGAAAATACTACCAAAAGTGGCATTTCTCGTACTAAAAAACGTGCGCCCGAAAATACTTTTAACGCATGAGTAATAAAAAAAGTTTTTCTTTATAAAAATATTTATAATTATATGCACAAATAAAACCACTTATATGCACAAATAAAACCATTGTTTCCTAAAATTATGTATTGCATTCAAACTTCTAATAAGGCAGAAACATACATGGTGTTTTTAAAAGGGTGTCGATGAGTCATCAAATTTTAATTTTTAAATAAAAATATACCTCTTGATGCTAATACTTCACTTCACTAATATCCGCGCATACATGTGATTCATTTTATGATGTCTCAACTTTTATAGTATTTTTATGATGGTTTATAAGTTTGCTCCGCTACTTTAAAAAGGCTGTATTTCAAACAATGACGTCACCTACACCTCTTTAAAAACCTCTGTGACACTTTCTGTGACACAAATCACAAAAAGAATTTAATTTCACCAATGTTAACAATTAGGAAAGGGGTACTGTCGATCCGGTGGTCGCGACAAAATTTTACACAAAATGGGGGGTCGCCCATGAAAAAAGTTTGCGCACCACTGGCCTAAAGGATACCTTATTGTATATGTGTATGCCTATTTTGTCAGTGGCTTTACTGCATATTGTTATATTTGCTTTGGGAGTGAGCAGGTTTGTGCAGTTTCTTGTGTCGTAATTGTGTTTATCCTTATAAGTTGGATACTCTCGCTTGTTCTTATGCATTTGACATGCCACTTCACACACACGCATACATATATATATATATATATATATATATATATATATATATATATATATATATATATAGATGCGAAGATAGTTTTATTAATGACTAGATAATTAAACAAATACCATAGTATATTTTCAACCAAGAAAATATATATACGTTTAATGAGGGTGTAGTCAAAGCTTAGGTCGGTAAAAAGAAACTCTTTGTTATATAATCGAGCTTTCGGGAATGTTTATTCCCTTTCTCCACACAGTGTGGCTCAAAGTGCCGTCAGGTTTCTTCTGTACCAAAACATCCAAGAAAGGAAGTTGTTGATGCCAACTGTTGTTGTTGATGCCAATTGTTTTGGTACAGAAGGAACCTGACGGCCCTTTGAGCCACACTCTGTACCGGAAACCAACCCACACAGACAGATATATGAACGCTTCTTCGCACCATCATCCCAAACAACTAGCATCTGTAGTCAACACTCTTACCACCCGATCCAAAAGACTAGCCGACCAGCTTAACTTACCGAAAGAATTGAGGAACTTACGAGAAGCTCTTTCTTCAAATGGATATCCAAACAGATTAATATTCAGAGCTTTCCGTCGTACAGAGAACAGTAGCCAAACAACTGAAGAACGACAGAAACCCGTTAGCACAGCATACCTACCATATGTTCATGGATCAACTGAATCTTTAAAAGACACAGCATCGACACCATTTTCAAACCTAACCAGAAAATATCCTCCATGCTACGCAGCGTTAAAGACACCATCCCGTTAGAATCCCATGGAATTTACGAAATACCTTGCGGAACATGTGAACGAACCTACATTGGACGTACCAATAGAAAAATATCTGCTAGGATTCAAGAACATGTAGTTTCAGTAAGACACAGAGACAAAGTCTCATCGGCACTTGTCCAATACACAAACACCGGTCACTGGATGGACTTTAGAAATTCAAGGACTGTTGCACAGATTAGCCACGAAATGTCACGAGTATACAGAGAAGCCATAGAGATAGAAAAACGAGACTACTGCATGAATACGAGAGACGATTCCTTGAGACTGCCCCCAGCATGGCGACCGATCATATCCACCCTCAAAATGCAATCCCAGACACCCCAGACTCATGTACGACCAACAAGACAAACAAACAACCGAACCGAAGCACCGCACATAACGCGCATGACCCGAAGCCAGACAGCTATAAGTAGTCGCATCGCACGAACGAGCTCTCAGTATGCGTCTAACGGTTGACCCGCACGGACGAATAAATCTCTTGAGAATGGCGAATGTTAGTTCGCCGAAGCGTCGAGAATCCGGTTCTTTTCAGAGCCAACCCTCGGCATCAACGCGGAATCCCCGAGAAAACAATACAACACAGGTATCTATCCGCGAAAACCTCAAATACAACATATATATATATATATATATATATATATATATATATATATATATATATATATATATATATATATATAGGGGTCTGTTAGTATCCTTGGTAGTGTGTTCTAGTAGTAGCTTGGTGAAGTGTGTTCTACAAGAGGTCTCATCCCAATCCCTTGGATACATCTGATACTTTTTTTTGGGGCTTAAATATTCTTGTCATTTGGGAGGAGGATCTCCACGCCATAATCCCATACGCTAGTATAGATTGAATTTCTGCAAAGGATACATTTAGTAGCAGTGCACCGCTGACTAATTTTTTGATGGTCCGAAGGGAGTAGATTTTATAATTAAATTTCCTTTGGATGCTGTCTGCAGTCTTTCCCCATGTGAGGTATTCTTCGAAACAGATAGCTAGCTATTTTGAGGATTCTGTTCTATGCAATTGTTCTTGGCCAATTTTCAACTGCAGATTTTCTGAAGGTTTCTTTCTGGCAGTTTGAAATAATACATTGTTGGTTTTTTTGTATGTTTAAAAACATATTATTGCCACAGAACTAGATGTGGACTTTTTCCAAGAGTCTGTTCGCTTCGATTTTTGTTTCAATTCAAGAGCCTTCCGATATAGTAAAACTTGCATCGTCGGCATAGAGGTTGCAATGATTTGCTCCTATAAACTTGATCATATCTGCTGTATAAATTGAGAATAGGGTCGGAGCAAGTACACTCCCCTGGGGGATACCGATGCTAATGTTTGTCATATCAGGCAGGACATTAATGTTGTTACGTTCTATTTTTACACTATTCTAGTCTCTAGTCTATAGTCTATTTTTGAGGAACAACTCAAACTCTTCTTCCCATTTCTCAGCCCCCGGCGTTGTGTGGGCCTTTGTAAGCCCAGAAGGTGGTCCCGGGCCAAAGAAGGGAGCCTCGGCCCCACTTTTGGCGAGTGCGTCGGCCATTTCGTTCCCATATATGCCGTGGTGACCCGGTGACCACATCGTCGTCGTCGGCATAGAGGTTGCAATGATTTGCTCCTATAAACTTGATCATATCTGCTGTATACATAGAGAATAGGGTCGGAGAAAGTACACTCCCCTGTGGGATCCCGATGCTAATGTGTGTCATATCAGGCAGGACATTATTGTTGTTATGTTCTATTTTTACACAGAACTGTCTATTTTTGAGGAACGATTCAAACCATCTACTCACCTTTCCGCTAATCCCATATATATAAAATTTCTATATGGATAATTTAGAAGGCTATACAAGGGGAAGTTATATAAAGATTTGTTTAATTTTTCATTCTTTGGTAAAGTTATTTTATTAAATTTCTTTGCGTCAAATTTGATATTTTTGTTTCATTATTTTATTTATTTTCAAACTCTATTATAATCTCAATCTTGATGAAATTCTCGGATTTATAAAAATAAACATAAATTCGTGATTTTGTCAAAATATCTAGAATGTTAACAAAGAACCCAGTACAATTTTTAAAATTTATTAAAATTTCTCGATTTTATAATATTTCTCAAATTTTGAATTAATCTGTAAAATTTATCTAATAAGCTTTACAAATGGCTTGGTTAAAATTTCCTAAATTGTGTAATTTTTTTTGTAAACAAATGTAACATTTCACAAATTTGTTTTTAACATTTCACAAATTGCAAAACAGTTTACTAAGTTTATAAAAAATCCTCAAATTTTTATTAACAAATCTGTATAGAACAGTACCAATACAATAATACAATAATACAACAATACAATAATACAATCATAACAATATTTGTCAATAAAAAATGTACACTACTTTTATATCTGTAATTAGTTTATAAACATTAAATTAAATTAAATAACATAACTGACTAAATACTGAGTCTAAATCTAGAAGTTGTGTTGCGAATTAAAGCTAATTTTGTCGAGATTGCAAATGTATTTTACAAAATTAGGCTAACTAGTATTCGCAGAACCGACAAATAATTGTTAATTGCTCTGTTGCTGTTGCTAATTCAGACGTCAAAGTTTGAACCTTGATAAATAACTATTTTTTTGTGTGGGTGTCGTTTGGCTGCAAAGCCTTTCTGCACTGCGGCCAACTTGATCTATGGTGCTTGAAGCTACTACATTTACTCTCCCAGGAATTCAACTTCGTGAACGAAGTCTAAAATATTCCTGAGAGATTTCAGCTCCAAGTTGGCCATTCTTTCGCCCCCGAAGTGGGCAAGCCTTATGTGTGCTAGCGCTACACAAGTACACATTATGTGTTCAGCGGTTTCTTCTCGTCTGATTCACATAAACTACAGGCAACTTCCTCTACCTTTCCCATTTTGTATAGGTGATATCTCACCGGACAATATCGTCTGAGAATGACTACCAAATTTCTGATTTCTCTTCTAGAGAAGTTTAGCATCTGCTGGGTTTTTGCGGCAGAATAGTTATGAGAATTTTAGCTTGCCTCTGTTCTGGTGTGGTCTTCCAGTAGGTTAAATTTTGCTCTTCTTCCCATTTCTCACCCCCCTGCCTTACGTGGGCCTTTGTAAGCCCACAAGTTGGCTCCGGGCCAAGGAAGGGAGCCTCGGCCCCGCTTTTGGCGAGTTCGTAGGCCATTTCGTTCCCATATATGCCCTGGTGACCGGTGACCACATTAGCGTGAGTCTATTACCTCTCACCAGTTGCTTCAGGGTTTGTTTGCAGTTCCAGGTTAACTTGGAATTAAAGTTGTGGACTTTTAAATTCCTTAGAGCTACCTGGCTGTCCGTTAGGATGTCGATTTGCACTCCTTTAAGACGTTTCTTTAGGCAGATTTGTGCCCATCTTTCAATGGCTTTAATTTCAGCCTTTAGTACCGCGGAAGCCTGGCCCAATGCCGTGGACTCCCTGTGACTCCGGCTGTATATATCAATTCCTGTGCGCTTAGCAGTTTTTCATGCGTCGTTGTAGCACATGGATGCTTTGTTTTTCAGATGTTCGATTGTTTGAGCACTGCTTTGGCGGTCATTAATGACCACTTCAACGGCTTTGTCCAAGTCGTATTCTGTAGACATCGTGTCCCAGGGATGCTTCAGAAATTCCTTTCCGATTTCTTCCCTTATTTTCACGTGTCTCTGAATAGGCGATGTACACCTTAGTCTCGTAGCTCTGAGAAGACCTTCTTTTTCTACCTGTTTGTGCAGTGGGAGTAGGTCCAACAAAACTTCCATTGCTGTGGTTGGAGTAGATTTCATCGCTCCTGTTATACCCAAGCACGCGAGTCGTTGAAGCTTTTGTAACATGCTTTGGGTCTTTTTTTCCTTTGTTTTGTACCACCATACCAGTGAACCGTAGCTGATAATCGGTCTTACTACTGCTGTTTAAAACCATAGGACCATTTTGGGTTTTAGTCCCCTATGACTATGTTTTTATCCCCTATGTTTTCACAAAAAGCTTGGGAAAAAAAGGTAGATCCAAAAGGCCGCTGTGACTTTTGAGAGCGTTTTGTTCAGATGCGAGTTCCTAGTGAGTTTCTTATTCAAGGTTACCC
The DNA here is from genome assembly GCA_944588485.1 of Phosphuga atrata. Lineage (NCBI taxonomy): Eukaryota > Metazoa > Arthropoda > Insecta > Coleoptera > Silphidae > Phosphuga > Phosphuga atrata. The sequence continues at coordinate 7,963,839 of OX155901.1, forward strand.
CTAGATATTTCACCTCCTAAGAAAACTCTAACGTCTGACCGTCAATGCTCGGAGCTTTCAGATTCAGCTTCCTCTTTCTGGTAAAGGGGACTATTACTGTTTTTCTCTTACACTAAGGTCCTCCTTCTAGCTCCAGCAGTTGATTATGTTAATTGCACTCTGTGCAAGGTTCATGATTGTACTACCAAACTTACCCCTTATTATGATAGCAACATCGTCTGCATAACCAATCGCCTTATACTCGTTCTTTGTTAACACATCTAGGAGATTATGAACGACCAGGCACCACAGCAGAGGCAATAGCACCCCCCCCCCTTGTGGAAGGCACCCCTCCCTGTAGTTACCGTCCTCTTGATCCCCCCAGTGCGGCGGTAATTTTACGATTGGTCAGCATGTCTTGAATTCACTCAATGATAGGGTCTTCGATTCCTTTGTTGGTGGCTGCATTCTTTGTTGATAAACGGGCTGTATTGTCAAACGCTCCCTCTATATCTATAAAGATACCTACAGCAATTTCTTTGCAGTCCAGTGCTGCTTCCAATGTGGTCGTTAACTCGTGTAGAGCGTCCACTGTAGATTTTCCTGGCTGATAAGCGTATTGGTGCTTATGGAGAAGACTTCTTTTGATAACTCCGCACCGTGTGTGATTGCCCCCAATTTTTTCCTTTGTTTGCAGGAGGAAGGAAGTGAGGCTAATTGGTGGGTACGACTTTGCCAGGTCTTGAGGCTTGTACCCTGCCTTAGGGATGAATATCACCTTGGCCTCTTTCCTTAAGAAAGGTGACCTTAAATATCACAGCAATGCATGGGGATATGGTTTCGATCCCCTTCTGCAGTATTGCCGTAAAAATGCCATCGGATCCGGCAGACTTAAATGGCTTATAGCGCTTTATCCCTTCACCATTTATAGTTGATTTAGAGCCGGGAAAGTGCATCTGCAGTAAAACGCTTAGACTTTCCTCTAAATCTTTGGTATACTTACAACTCGGTGTCTTAATAAGCCCAATTGCATTTGAGTGGTCCTTTGCCAAAACCTTTTGCAGCCTTGCCTTTAGGGCCAATTGATCAATGTCCTCACAGAAGTCACGCCAGGTTTTCCTTTTCGAGCTTCTCAATTCTTTATTGTAATCAGTAAGTGCTACTCTGTAAGCTTCCCAGTGGCCTGTTTTTTTCGCACCGTTGAAAGCTTTCGCGTCCATCTTTCTCAGACGTCCTAGCAGCTTGTTAGCACCAAGGAACAGCCCTTGATTTCTGAATCTTTTTGAGAGGGCTGCTAGTCTCAAAGGCGTGTGTTAGAACGCCTTTTAGATGAGACGATGCTGCTTCCAGCTCGTCCGTTGTGTTTATTTTGAAGCGGAGAGCTTCGGTTTCCTATCTGAGGATCTCCTTATAGAGTTCCCAATCAGAACACGTACGGTTCCTGCGCTCTATTACCACATTGTGTACCTCACCTAAATGGAACTCAATCTTTTGATGGTCTGACATTTATGGCTCGTCGAGTACTCGCCAATCTTTGATTAACTCTGTTGTAAAAGCATCAGCTAGAGTCAAGTCTAAAACCTCCTGTCTGATTGCATTTACAAAGATGGGTTTACTGCCCTTATTAACGATCTCCACATCGTTAGTACATAAGTATTCGAGTAATTGCTTAACTCTAACTAATTGCTATTTATATCCGTGCTGCCCCACACCGTATGATGTGCGTTGGCATCGCAGCCCAGAATAAATGATAATAACTAAAAGCCAAATTTACCTAACTGTGTCCAAATTTACAAAATGTGCTGCGAATTAAAGCTGATTTACTCTAGAATGCAAATATATTTGTAAAAATGAATTAGTCCAACTAGTTTTCGCACTACCAAAAAATAACCAAAAGTAAATCGGGTTTAGTTGCCAATTCAGACGTCAAAGTTTAAACCTTGATATCTTACTAAATACCGAGTCTTAATCTACAAGTTGTATTGCGAATTAAAGCAAATTTTGTCGAGATTGCAAATGTATTTGTAAAAATTAATTAGGCTAACTAGTATTGACAGAACCGACAAATAGCCAAAACTAAATCTGGCTTTGTTGCTAATTCAGACGTCAAAGTTTAAACCTTAATTACTCACTAAATACTGAGTCTAAGTCTACAAGTTTTATTGCGAATTAAAGCTAATTTTGTTGAGATTGTAAATATATTCGCAAAAATTAATTAGGTTAACTATTATTCGGACAACCGAGAAATAACCAAAACTAAATCTGGCTTTGTTGCAAATTGACTGCAAAACTGACTAAATGCCGAGTCTAAATCTACAAGTTGTGTTGCAACTTTAAGATAATTTTGTTGAGGTTGCAAATGCATTTGAGAAAATTAATTAGGCTAACTAGTATTGGCACTACCGGTAAATTAGCAAAACTAAATTTAGCTTTGTTGTTAATTCAGATGGTAAAGTTTAAACTTTGATAACTAACTAAATACCGTGTCCAAATCTTCAAACTGTGCTACAAATTAAAGCTGATTTGGTCTAGATTGCAAATATATTTCCAAAACTTAATTAGCCTAAGTAGTTTTTGCACTTCTCACAAGTAACCAAAATTAAATATGGCTTTGTTACTAATTCAGACGTCAAAGTTTAAACCTTGATAACTCACTATATACCGAGTGCATATCTACAGGCTGTGCTGCGAATTAAACCTCATTTAGTCTAGATTTCAAATATATTAGCAAAAATTAATTAGCCCAACTAGTTTTCGCACTATCGACAAATAACCAAAACTAAATCGAGCTTTGTTGTTAATTCAAGAGAAGAGATAAAGAAGACCAGACAGATAAGAGTAGAAGATAAGATTAGACAAACATTTCTTTTTGATTTACAAATGTTTTACAGTGGAAATTTATAACATTGCCAACATGTTTATCTACGACCACAATAATTGTAAATTCCCATTATTGTACATTTCACGGACTATGTAAATAAATCTTAACAGACACGTATGTAACAGTCCGCGATTAATGAAGTTATGATTGATAACACACACGTGCGTTTGACTTACGATTCGTTGATTGGTTGAAAGCTGCACGTTGCAGCTGACCATTGACGTTGAAAGTATACGATTGTTAAATATAGTACTCCGTGATTTCCAAACAATCGTAAAACGTCACATCTTTCGCATCGAAGCTTCGAAGCCTTTTTTGACGTATAAATCTAACGAAAACTACAAGTACCTACTAGGTAATAAGGTATGTATCTATTGTGAATGTATTTTTTTGTCAATTCTATCAAGTTAAATAATGTCCAGTGACAGTGACAAAGAAAATGGCACTCCGCCAAAAATTGCTGAAAATGCGAAACAAGCCGCCACATTCTTCACGAGAATTTGTTAATCTACGCTCACAAAAAATGGATGATCAGCCTTTTTTTAAATTATCAAAATAAAAAATGTACTAAGCAATGTGTTAATGGAGTAAATAAAATTGGCTGTATTCCTAAACAAATCGCAGAGTATCTTCATTTGCCGGAAGCAAATCTTTATATAGTACATTGTTTCAGGCTCTCGCCAGCCACCATACGTATGGATTTCGGTGGTGATTCACTAAATAGGTATGGTGACTGGCATTTGTCTGCAGTAGCAGAAGCCTATTTAGTCCAGTCATCTAGGCAAATTTCGGAGTCTAACAGAATAAGCTGACTTTTTTTATAGAACTTTATTTTAGCATTACAAATTTTGTCTCAAAAGTCATATATGCCAACATGTGAGCATCCTTAGAAATTCAAGGTCAAAAATCGCAAAAATCAGTTTTTTGAGAATATCTAATTTTCTCTGCATCCTATCGTATTTGCATTTATTAAGAAAGTTGTAGACAATAAAATTCTCAAAAAATTTCATCTGAAACCTTTTTTTATACGTCGAACCGTGTTTGAGATAAAGGGCGCAGATTGTGGAGCGCACAACCATACGTATCTTAGCTCTAGGTAAATCCTGAATGCCACTGTACCAACCGTTTTTTTTTTACTTAATCATTTATTAATTATTACTTAAATAACAATTTAATACCTTATAATTATATTTATATTTCTTTTAAATCAAATAGTCATCAAATATTACTTACCTTTGACATACAAATAATTAAATAATCAAGTAAATCTTTCTAATTATATTTTATCTTAATATATATCTCATATTTTAATCTAATTCTAATGAAGGATAATTGGATTTAGAGTAGGAAAACATGAATTAAAATATTTTCGTTTTAATGTTGTTTTTATTGATATTAATATGTTTTCACTTTCACAACATTGCTGATGGTTTTTCACCTATCCCTTGGATGGGTTGGGAATAGGCTTGGTCCATCCGGAAAGTAGATTCATCCTAGCCCGCATGACGTTTTCAATACTTTCAATTCAGGAATTTACGAGCAATGTGGCATGTCTGTAGAATCACGATCTTCTGGATGGCTTTGAAGGTCCAGTTTGGCATCCAATTTTCTCTAAGTTGCTTAAATAGTTGGGTGTTACAACTTAACTCTGCAGATATTACTAGGGGAATTATTGTGATTTTGTTTAATTTCCAGATGTTTTTCATCTCTATTGCCAGGTCTTCATATTTTCTTAATTTTTCGTCCTCCGTTGACTTAATGTTATGCGTCAGAGGGATGGCGATGTCGATTAAGATAGCTGTCTTCTCCATTTTGTTAAGGAGGACAATATCTGGTGTGTTACATGCTACTCTTTTATCTGTGAGAATGGGTCTGTCCCAGTACATCAAGTGGTTTGGTCCTTCAAGCACTTCGTGTGGTACATATTTGTAATAGTACGGTGTATCGTAGCCCAACATTCCAAATTTGATGGCCAGCTGTTGGTGTATAAGTTTAGCGACTTGGTGTATAAGTTTAGTTATGACGCCCAAGGTTTGCGTTGTCCGCTAATGCCGAACAGCCGGACATGATGTGTTCGATAGATTCCCCAGGATTACCGCATTTTCTACAAATATCTGTCAAGTTAGTTTTCAAGACGTGTTTTTGGTAATGTCGGGTTTTCATTACACTATCTCGAATAGCGGGGATAAAACCTTCCGTCTCTGGATATAGGTCCTCTTCAACAGCCAGCTCAGTGATGCCTGTCGATCTACGTTTTTGTGGTCTATCAGCTTCGGTAATCTTCCGTGCATTTCTTTGTCTCTCCACTTTTGGGTCTTTTCATGGACCGATGATTTAATTGGGGGTTCGTCTTGTTGGATTCTCAGGGGTGTGTATCCCATATTAGCCTTAACCACGAGCTTCATGAGCTTATAGTTCGAAGATCTCAAAGTGAGTCTCATTTTAGACTCAAGGACCCTGCATTTGTTCATTATGTTTATCAACCCCCTCCCTCCTTCCTTTCTAGGTAAATAAAGTCGTTTAGTATATGAGTTTGGGTTCAGGGAACGGAACTTAGTCATGGTAGTCCAAACTCTCCAAGTCGGTATTGGACCGTTTTAAGATCCCAAACAAGTATGTTACGACCGGTACAGCCCATGTGTTGATGGGGTCAACTATACGTTTGCCTGTTAACCTTTTTTTGCAGATTTTTCTCAGACGTTTTTTGTATCTCTCTCCGAAATCATGTTTGAGCCGCGTGTGGTGACGCCCAAGATGTCCATTTTGTCATTTTGCGATACTCCCAGATATTTATAAACTGAAACATCCGCGAGCTCGAAAATCCCATGGCATCCATCCCCATCCCTATTGACAGCGCCTTTTTTGATAATAATGACTGCGCATTTGTCTAGCCCGAATGACATTTTCATATCGCTGCTGAACGTTTCGACTGTGCTGAACTTTTCGAATATATTAATATTATTGTTTTTATTATTATTATTATTAGTCTTCTTTAGGTTGGTCAGCAGTGTCAGACTCATTCAGCTTCACTCTCTTCACTCGTTATCATTGACATTAATTGTCATATCTTCAAAAATTTCAGGGTCATATGCATTTTCTTCACGAACATCTGACCGATATGATGCTGCATTGAGGCATGCATTTCCATTGCATTGACAAGAAGCTAAAGAACAATGCATTCCTTACTTACGGCATCCACAACGCGAACCACAACCATTATATACATTGGAATTCAGGATTTACCTTGTGCTAAGGTAGGTATGGGTGAGCGCTCACTCTGCACGCTCTGCGACCTCCATATCAAAAACAGTTTGACGTGTAAAAAAAGGTTCCAGATGAAATTTGTATAAAATTTTATTCTCTACAACTTTTATAATAAATACAAATACGATAGGCGGCAGAGGAAACGAGAGATTCTTAAAAAACTGATTTTTGCGACTTTTAACCTTGAATATTCAAGGACGCTCACATGTTGGCATATGACTTTTTTTGGGACAACATTTGTAATGCTAAAATAAAGGTCTATACAAAAATTCAGTTTATTTCGTTAGATTCTGAGATTGACCTATTTTCTTGACTAAGGTGACCATGACTAAGGTGACTAAGGTACCATACGTAGACTCCTCTAAGAAAAATCAAATTGAACTTGCTACAAAAATTCGTCTCGGATAAACAATAACTTCACTTGAAGCAGTAACAATGCAAGTAAATCATGCAGTAATAATACCACTTCAGGCAGTACTATTTATATAAATTCATCTAATTTCTCTAAGGCTGTTGATAGTACTTATCCTGCCTTGATATTTAATAACAGCTATGTGACGATTAATATTTACAATTTAAAAAAATGACAATTAAGTAAGTAATTATAAATAATCTGATGATTTTAGTTATACAGGGTGGGCTATTTAACATGACCACCCCAAATTTCTTCGTTGCCTTTAGAGTGACGAGAAAATGTCAACAAGGAATTTTATTAATTTCGCAGGGCTGAGGTTAAAAATTATTTCTTGTCAAGGTCATATTTTACGCGTCCTCGAGGTCATCAATGGTTTTTCAAATGGGAACATGGGGATATTGTAGCTTCTATTCAGACGAATCCAGCGACCCATGATATCATGACCTTGGAATGATTTGACAAGTGTATCCATTGAAAATAACTTCGTATTGTTGCTAAAATGGTATTGTACAGTCAAGCAGACTTTTATGGTGAGACCGGCAGAAACTTTGTGCGAGCGCTGTAACTTTATGCACAACGTTATTCTCAACGATATTTCGACCGCATTATTCATTTATTCCGTGCAACGGGCAGTGTTAACCCACGCAAAAGAAACGTCGCAAGACTAAAACAAACGACGAAGCAGAGATTGCCGTTCTAGCTACAGTAGTTCATGATCCGCAATTAAGTATTCGGCAAATTGAGCACTATTCTGGAATTTCCTAGACGAGTGTTTTAAGAAGACGTCATAAATTCCATCAGTACCATATTTCCTTGCATCAAAAACTGCACGGTGCTTATTTTGGTAATCGGGTTCAGTTCTTTAGATAGGTCAATAGAAAATCCAAAGTAGCTCCGGAAAATTGCAGCGTCCTTGGAGTGTTAATTTGTGGTGTGGTATAATTGAGGACCGGGTTATTGGACCAGTTTTCATAGACGGTAATTTGAATGGACGAAAACACGTCGAGTTTTTAAACAACACTTTAGGAGAATTACTACAAGATATCCCGTTAGCACAGCGATGCCGAATGTGGTATCAATAAGAGGGTTGTCCAGCTCATTGGGCAGTTATAGCTCGCGAAGTGATAAACCGAAAACTTCCCAGACGGTGGATTGGGAGAGATGCAGTAATCCCTTGACCTGCTCGTTCGCCGGATTTAACGCTACTTCATTTTTTCCTGTGAGGAGATATAAATGATCGTTCACGGGTATCATCATGGTAAACACCATGTTTACCATGATGTTCCGACGACGCCGGCGAACATGCGAGAACGAATTAGAAGAGCCTGTGCCGCTATCTCACCAGAAAATATTTAGAAAATAAAATATATAAGTTCAAGAGAACCATTTATCCGACGTCTTTCAAAATGTGTCGAGGTTAATGGTCAGCACTTCAGGATATTCTTGTTATCAATAAATGCACGATTTCCCGTTTTTACACGTGTATTTTGGTGAAAACCTATTTTTCAGACAAGGTCATGATATCATGGGTCGCTGTATTCGTCTAATAGTGGCTATAATGTCTTGATAAAAAATAACATGTTCGCATTTGAAAACCATTGATGGCATTGAGGACGCATAAACTATGACCTTGACAAAAAAGAAATTTTAACCACTGTGTCAGCCCTTCGAAATCAATAATATTCCCTTTCGACATTTTACCCGACACTCTAAAGGCAGCGGAGATATTTGGGATGGTCACGTTAAATGGCCCACCCTGTAGATGAAAATACAACTGTTTATTTATTATAATGTTAAACAACGAACGTAATGAGAAATAAATTTCTTATTTCTTCTTATCAAATATATTTTTCTTATTAAACAGGAACAATTAATGTGGTCGTAGATAAAGTATAGTACGTATATACTTTTTGCCACTCTTGTTACGTAATGTACTATTGTAATCACAATATACTTAATACTGCAAATTTTATTGTACTCTCTGTACTCCATTGATTTCTTTTTTACAGATTTAAAAAAATGTTATTTTTTGTAAAATTTCAAATAACAATTTTTTGAAAATGCATAATTTTGAAAATGTCGCAGAACTGTTCTAACTTGCAATTATTTTTGCTTCCAATGAATTGTCTACTCTCAATTTTTCGCAATCAATTTTCCGGACCCGCCCAAGAAACGGAACCCACGGAACCGTGGTTTGGGCCAGTGGCGCGATAGAGCAGTGATGCGCAAACAATTTTCATTTGCCACCCAACATTTTGTTTAAAGATTTTTCGCGACCCTTGGATAGAAAGTAGACAAAAAAATGGATAGCTTATATCTTGGGTATTTTGTGCACTTGAACAGAATAAACTGGAAAATGTTCACCATTTCCACTTTCTTCGTATAAACTGAAAAGGGCTTAACAATTTTTAGTAAAAATCGCTAAGAAAATACACCGTTTTGATCGGGAAAAAAGTGCGTTTTTGGTTTGCTGCTATCCTCTCGGTAACTAAGAATCCTAGAAAAATCATTTTCGGCAACTAGACGACAAGACCAGCAAATCGATGTGTAAATTGTATGGAAAGATTGAATTTTTTACTGCAAAATTGAATCTCGAATTTGGAGAACGGTTACAGATAGTTTAAAGCCGATTGCGACTTTGTCACATTGGCATGGGCAAGTCATATCTCGCGAGCGAAAAATGCTACGCAAAGTGCAAGCAAAATTTGTATATTTTCAACGAGTAGTGACAATACTTTCACACTTGCTTAAATTTTCCATTCACTTGCTAAATAATGATTTAAAGAAAATACATTTTCTCACTTTTTCCGCAGATTTCTCGATGGCATTACTTTTGAACGGCTTATGACAGAGACTTCTTGTTTTTACGAATCTATTCAGCATTCCAAAATTAGTCGGTAAACATATATCATATTCCTAGTAAGCTTTTAATTCAAAAGTACCATCGAACCAACCATCGATCCTCTGGAGCAGTGCTCCGCAAACTATTTTCATTTGCAACCCAACTAATTTTGTGAAAAATTAGTTTTTTTGATTCGTTAATATTGACGATTTACTATTTTACTGCTACCGGATACACACGAAAAGCGGTTTTTTATGAATTCGACGACCCAAAAAAATTCTCTATTGACTCCTCTGGGGGTTGCCACCGACGGCTAGCGCACCACTGCGCTAGAGAATCTTTTTGGGCCGTCGAATTCATAAAAAAATTAAGACATTTAGTTTGTAAGTATTGGGTAGCAGTAAATAGTGCAATGTCAATATAAAGAAAGTTTTTTTTAAAACATTGATATTTTTCAAAAAAAAATCTCAAAAAGTAATTTGGGGATTTGTTTCAAATTTTGTGGAGATGTTGGTAGAACTGTTTCGGAATATTCAGCAAAATTTCCCAATCTTTTAATATCTATTTCTGCATTTTTTCGCACTAAACTGTCATTTTGAATTTTCAAGCCTTCCGTGAAACTGAAGATAATTGCGAAAAACCGAAAAAAAAAAACACATAAAACTATCTTCTTGTAGATTGTAGATTGTAGATATGGTGGTGACGACTTGTACTGCGACCTTTATAGATCTATTGTACCCCACCCTCCTCCTCCAAGTGTTGGTGTACTTACCCATTTAGAGCGCCTCCTCTAATCCTGATTCCTTTAGGAATCTCAGGATCTGGGTGGGATTCAAGGCCTGCAGCTCCTCTGTGTTCAAGCAGTGAGCCCCAAGGTACATCTGTCTCTTGCGGAGTAATGCTCCGCAGTATTTGAACAGATGTATGGGGGTTTCCTCTGCTGAGCCACAAAATCTGCATCCATCATCCTCCTCTAGGCCTAGGGCCTTGAGATGTTTCCTAAGTCTGCAGTGTCCCGTCAGGGCTCCTGTCAGAATTCTGAGCTTGTTCCTGCTTAGTTTCAGGCAAGCTCCCGTTCTCTTCTGGTAAAAAGATCCCTGCATCACTTTGGATTGCCTTAGCCCTGGAAGTTCTTTCCAGGTTTTCATCCATTTTCCTCTTATTTCTTCATCTAAACTTTTGCGGATGGTGTTCACGCTCATATCGCAAAAGGATTCCGGACTTATAAAGGGGCTACTGGATCCCTTGTTTGCTAGGTGATCTGCTTCTTCGTTTCCGTCTATACCAGTGTGTCCTGGTACCTAGTATAGCTTTACTTTATTATCCCTGCCAAGCTTGTTCAGCTTCCCCACACAGTCCCATACCAGTTTGGATTTGATGGTATATGAGCTAATGGCCTTGATGGCTGCTTGGCTATCTGACAGAATAGCAATTCGTTTTTTGCGGTAATTCCTGTCGAGGTTAAACTGTGCACATCTTTCGATTGCGTGTACCTCTGCTTGGAAGATACTTGGGGATGTTCCCATGAATTCGAAGTATCTGGTACGAGGTCCAAACACTCCTGCACCAGTGCCTTCCTTTGTCTTCGAACCATCTGTATACCACTTGATGGCAATTTGCTCTATGTGGTATGCTGAGGATTCGTCGCTCCAATCGGCTTTACTACTACACATTGCTGCGTAGTTTTTCTCGAAGTGGTATTTGCATACCATTTCGTCTTTTAGTACTTCTAGCCAGGCGATCTTGGCAGCGAGGCTGTTTCGGTCACTGCTCCCGATTAATTTACCTCTGCCCATTCCTTCCTTGCTGAATCTTACGATCGCCGATCTGGCGGCGCTCTCCACCACAAGGTGCAGCGGAGTTAGATCCAGCAGCAGCTCCAATGCTGCTGTCGGACACGACCCCATCGCCCCCGCGATGCAGACACACGCCAGTCTTTGAATCTTCTCAAGCTGTTTCCTCATAGAGGCCAGCTTGATTCTACTTCCCCACGCAACTGCCCCATAAGTGATTGCAGGTCTCACTATCATGGTGTACATCCATCGCAGGATAGTGGGGTTACAACCCCACGTTTTTCCTGCCAGATTTCTGCACACCATTAGGGCGCGTTTGGCTTTACCTACCACTGCCTCGGCGTGTCTATTCCATAGGAGTTTGCTATCTAGTGTGATACCCAGATACGTTATCTCCTGTTGGTATTCTACTGCCTTCCCATCTATGAGTATGGGATGTAGGCAGTTTAGTTTTCTCCTTCTAGTAAATGGAATCACCGTGGTTTTGCTCAGGTTGAGTTTCAGTCCCACTGTTTGACACCATCTACTAGTTACATTGAGGCCTCTGAACAATTTCACAGAGCGTTCCCTCAAATTTCCCTCTAGCCATTATGACTATGTCATCGGCGTAACCTTGACATTTGATGTCTAGGTCGTTTAGCCTAACCAGTAGTTCATCAACTACCAGGCTTCACATTAGCGGTGATAGTACACCTCCCTGTGGGCACCCTCGAGTTGTGGAGATCTTAATGGTGTCTTTTCCCACTTGTGTCTCCGCCGTTCTAGTTCTCAGCATTTCTCCCATCCACTTTGAGATAGTGCTGTCGATATTCCTTCTTTCGAGGGCCGCCCTGACAGCCTCGTGTGAAGTGTTGTCAAAAGCTCCCTCTATATCTAAGAAGGCACATATCGCTACTTCCTTTGTCTCTAGTGCTGCTTCTATTTCGTTTGTCAGCTGATACAAGGCGGTTTCTGTGGATTTCCCTGCTCTGTTAGCATGCTGACTCCTGTGTAGTGGTGTACCTACCAGCACTATAGTCCTAAGGTAATTATCAATCACCTTCTCCATTGTCTTTAACATAAAAGATGTTAGACTAATGGGTCTAAATGACTTCGGTTGAGTGGTGTCTTTCTTCCCCACCTACGGTATATATACCACCTTAGCCCTTCTCCATAGCTCCGGTATATACCCGAGCGCTAAGCTACTTCTAAATATATTTAGAAGATACGGCATTAGTTCTCTCTCTCCCTTTTGTAGGAAGGCAGGAACTAGTCCGTCTACACCTGGGGCCTTAAAAGGCTGGAAAGTGCCGATAGCCCATCTGATTCGGTTTTCCGTACAGATGCACGTTGCCCTCTTCCAGTCGGCCCGACTTGGTTTCCGTGGTTGCATCAAGCCCTCGGTCTCCCTGTATCCTCTACATCCCGGAAAATGGGTTTCTAGTAGGAGGAGAGCTCTTTGCTCTTTATCCTCCGTGAAGGTCCCATCCGGTTTCTAGAGAGTGGTTGTCATTTCCACTCTATCCTTCGCTAGTGCTTTGTGCAGTCTAGCTGCCACCGGCGTGGATTCTATGTTTTCACAGAAGGTCCTAAAGTTTTCCCTTTTTGCCCTTCTGATCTCTTTGTTGTAGGTGGTAAGCACCTCAGAGTATTCTAGCCAATTTCCGTATTGCTTGGCTTTGTTGAAAAGCCTACGTACTTTTGCTTTTAATGTAGACAAATTTTTGTTCCACCATTTTTCGTCCTTATGCTCCTTCACGGTTTTTACCGGGCAGCTGGATTCAAATGCCGTGGTGATTGCTACATTTATTTCTCCTATAGCCTGCTCCAGCACGGTGTAGTGTTTGATACTACCCCGCACTGTCACCTGTTTTAGCTTTTCTTTTAATTGGGAACTAAACATAGGCCACACAGTTTGTCTGGGGTTTCGAATGGGGGTGTTTTCCTCACTTGCTCCTTCCAGCTCAAACTCTATGATCCTATGATCTGACATTCATTCAACTATGATCATATCCAGTACCTCATTTCTGACTTTAGTGACAAATGTTGGTGTGTTCCCAACGTTGTACACAATTAAGTTCTCTTTAATGAGGTATTCTAAAAGGTACTCACCCCTCTTATTAGTGTCCGTGCTGCCCCACATCTCATTGTGTGCGTTCGCGTCACATCCCAGGATGAGTGGCAGCCTTGGCTCCTAATACAGTGTTCCACCAGCTTTTGTACTTCAATGGGTGGTATGCTGTTACCATCGCCAGGGAAGTATGCTGATGCGATCACTACTTCGCGGTAGAGACCCTCGATCTTGATGAGGGCCTGAATCGGTACTAAATCCCGCGTTAAAAATTCTGAAACACATAAGTAATTTATGCCATTTCTTACCATAACATCTTACAAGTTCTAGGGGAGACCTCACGGCTGTCCCATACCAACTTACATTCCCTGTTGCTAAGGCCTCTGATCTTACCTCCGTAGGACCAGGATTCTTGAAGCAGCGCTAGCCCTAGGTGCTGCTTGGTGAACATCCTAGCCATCACAGCTGAAGCTGCTTTGGCATGATGGATTTTTACTTGGGCTATTTTGGTGCGCCTGCTGGTCATTCTTGTTTTGTGACAGGAGGCAGCAAGTCCTCCTCTGTCCCTGCAAGAACATCTACCTCTGCCTCTGTAGACATGGCTGGACTGCTCATGTCTACGAGTGCGAGGCCAAGGTCGTCTTCTCGGGAATCCGGGCTGACTTCCTTGTTCTCTGTGTCGGTTAGGTCCCGTACACATGGATTAGTTTTACTTTTGGAATTCATATAAATCCCACGAGTCGCAAGGGAACTAAAGGTCCACCACATCAGAGCCCCGCTTGATAGTGGTAAGGCTGGATACCCTCTGAGGTCGCCAGGTATCAGAGGGGCTCCGTAAGCGATGGCCGGTTGCCCTTGGCCATCAACCAGTCCCTTTGGCACGGGTCGCATGACACCTTGGGATTAAGGGTTTGGAAGTTCTTGGTTGTTCGCCCTCCGCTGAACGCCCCGACCGGAGTTGTTCCAGTCGTGACGTCCAACGGTATGTTGCGAAACTAAGCCCTCACACCGCGACAAGGTGACTTCCACGTGAGGGAACTATCTTTTTGACGTCCTATTGCGAACTGACCGCTGAATGGAACGCTTTCCGGTTTGCGTATATGGTTTCGCAGGTTCCTCTTTTCTGGATATTCGAAAAAGGCGCGCAATTTTTTGAAAATATGGCCGTGCGGTAGATGTTTTTGCAAAACCTGATGTTTGCGTATGCTGAACCAAAAATTTTGCATTTTCTACTTCACCATTCGATGACGGTCGATGGTATCTTGCGTGCTGTATGCCGATTTGTCGATTCGCAGACTCCGCATGGCCGGTAAAAGGAAAGCGGTGTGTACTGGTGGTAGGTACTGAGATGTATTGACACAACTTCCTGTCCTACAATGGCAGATCGAGTACAGACCGGACCATGTCATAGGCTGTTAAACTGTTGAAACAAGTTTGCAACTGGCAAAGTTATTACAAAAAAACGAAATTGGCGTTTTTCATTCTAGCTAGGAGCCAGTTGATAATTTTGCAGAATTTGTTGCACGATGTTCTTCCGCCGGCAACTACCGACATTCCGTATCTAAGTTTGCACGTTTCACTTCTGCGGTACGGCACCTGGAGCCCTGCAAATCGTCGACCATTTCTCGCAAGTCATTTTTCAACCGTTTTCCAACTTTGGCAACTTATACCACCGCAATTCGCATATTCCAACTCTTTTCTGCAGGGGTTTTAGCTTCTTCGACGGCTGCGGTTCGGGGTGGGCAAATTTTCAAAAATTCCTCAAATTATGGGTTCGTCAAAATCGGAATTCTTTTGCCGCGACATTTACGATGCAACGAAAAACACCAATCGGTGGCAAACCTCCCCGCACTTTCACCTGCAAGTCCCATCGCAAGACGATTCGAATTTTTTTTACAGAATTTTCTGCACCGAGAATTCACCTAGAAAATACACCGGTGATACTGGCAGAACACAAACATTAGCCCAACCGCCAGTTAGTTAAACCAAGTTTGACCGTGGAAGATGGGTTTTTTGACAAATTCTGATAGGGAAAAGACATTGATAAATCAGAGTGGTCGTTTCCTGTCCTACAATCGCAGATCGAGTACAGACCGCACCATGTCATAGGCTGTTAAAAGTTGCAACTGTTGAAACAAGTTTGCAACTGGCAAAGTTTGGATAACACGCGTGAATTATTCCATCCTTTCCTTATAAACACGTGTAAATTGAATATCTACGCACAAACCAAGTTCAATTTGCTGAAATGTAAAGCATGAACATAATTCAAAGACAGGGTATCTCCATTGATAAAAAATCGCTTTTGATATTTTTCACTTAGTGACTAAACCGAACGATTTTGCAAAATTTCCACTGAATTCTTTTTTGTAGTTACATACGTCCTACATATGGTGGTTCAAATCTCAATTTTCTATATTAAAGCATTGACGAGATATTGCAAAAACCTTCGAAGGAAAAATGATTGCCCACGGCGTCCCCGGCGAAGGTGGAGTTCAAATATTGTCAGGGAGTACTTCTTATGAACACCCATATTCAGTAAAAATTTCATTGAAATTCTTCAACCGTTAATAAATTTTTTGCAATTCTTGATTATTTTGAAATTTTTGTGATCGGTTTTGATTAGAATACGTGATTGACGTATCTGCTTTCACTAAAAAAATCATCTTGTGAGGTTCCACTCGAGATGGAACAATAAAATTGTATTCGTTTGCAGAGAAAGGATCAGACGATGTAATCACTGTTTCAGTTTTGCAAAATATTGTATCAATTGGTGGCAAAAGCCCCACAAAGTCAAAGCGGAACTGATAGAAGTAAATTCAAGGAGCTACTGCTTGAAAATTGTAAGAGCAATAAGACAAATTCTATCAGTTTTGCATAGATCGTTGATTTTAATATTGAAATTAATATTTTGGTATCTTCACGGTCAATAGCCTTGACACAGGATTTTTTTTAATGAAGGAGTTTATATTTCAGTTTTTTAAATATTTATTTTGTCCAACTGCAAAATCCTCAAGAATCTACATAGTATTTCACTCCTACAACTATTCCATCTACACTTTCAATTGTTTCACCCTTATCAACTTCTCCACCCTATTCAACTATTCTATCCGCAAGTAATAGTTTTATTTATAATATTTTTTAATCCATTCAATATTCTTACCTTTTAAGTTGTTTTTGCTAATTCTCAAGGAATAATTTAAAAAATTATTTTAAATAAATAAAATAATTATACAATATTATATAATTTAATACAATAATTTAACACAATTTTTGATAATTTATCTCCACCTATCCTTTTATCTAAGCGATTTTAGCTTTAAAACATTGTAAAATCCGTGTAAAATATTGGTAACAAATTTGGTATTTAAACTTAGGAGTTATAGTGGGAGTTACCGTTTTAAACTTGTTTATAAAACTATATTTCTCCAAAGGAATGGGTTGATATAAAACGGTTTATACTTGTAATACTAGCATAAGTTGGTTTTGGAATACTCATTTTGTTTGAATTAAATATTTGTAAAGAAAAATAGAATTTTCTTTAATATTACTCTGCTTAAAAACAGCATCATAGTAGTTTGATCATAGTAGTCCGAGACAACCGACAACGGATAACCTAGACAACGGATACTATTTGTTTTTTTCATTTATGTTATAATTTTGTAAAACTAGTGAAGTGAATTGGGAATCGTCATTTCAATTAAAAACATTAATTGTCGTTACTTTTCTTATAGGTAAGATTTTGTTATTAGAATTTATAATATTGTTTTTAAAATTTGTTTAATATTGTTCATATAGAAATTCTTTTCTTATAGAGCAACTCAAGATTGTTTTAAATTGACTGTGTCGACCCAATCAGTAGAAAATACCATTATATATTTATTGAAACTACTGTCAGTACCTAAGTATGTTGTTACTTGAAACTTGTTTATAGACTCTTAGTTTTTACAAACAAAACGAATAATAATAATAAATGAACAATAACAGAAAAAATGGTTTAAATTTGTTGATGAAATGTTGTCAAGGAATGTTTAGCGGTAATTTTCGTCATCTTGTAAACAATAAAATTAAAGCGGGGACAATGAAATTAACCTGTGTGTGGAGTCGGGGGGGCCGCGGAGCCCCCTCTCAAGGAACGCTGGCTATTCCACCATACGTACGCCCATCGCGATAGCGTACCCAACATATCGACGCCAACACCTGCACGAAAGCCCCAAAAACACAAACAGGTGAATAAAACTACCCCGGACGCGATAACAGAAAACAAATAAAAGTGCGTGCGGGTTTACAACCAAAAAATGCCCAACTTTGTGAACAATGTGACGTCACCGTAATTACGCGCATCACACCTTGTTTACCCGGATTATAAATTTTGATAGCGACTACAAGGGGTAAATATTTACATTTTCTAGTTGTAATATTTGTTTGAAACGGTAGATTTTCCGGCCGTATAAACGTTTTTATATTGTTTATATTATTTACGAACGGCCGTATAACGGTGCCACACCTGTGAAAGTTAAACTCGCGGTAACAATGGCAACACCGACATTTTATATATATATATACGTGAGCTTATAGCGTGAATACCTGTACCGGTTTCTTTTTTATATATTATTTTTGAGCCATCCCAAAGTCAAAAGTTCCAAGAGGGAAACCACCTCATGCATAACGAAAACCCGAGGGGAAGCGTAAAAAACAAAGTATCAAAACAGGTCCAATTAAAATGCAGAATTTATAAACGCGAGTGTTTTTTAAAAGGACGCTGAAAAGCTATAACCCAACGTAAAATGTAAAACCAATTAGATGTTTTAAAAAGCAAAACTAAGTAAAAGTACTTTTATTCTTTTGTTCACACATAAAAAGTATTGAGAATGATGGATTTAGTTACAATGTACAATAACAAAAAAGTTAATATTTTATTTTCATTTATACTATAACGGATGCGATGCTATTGTCTGGTAAGATTGTGTAGAACTTTCTAAATTGGCGGCGTTGGTTGAGAAAGTTTGGGATTTGAATCTCGATCAAGAAATTTCGACGTATCGAATGTTAAAGCATCAATTAACGTTAAGTAAATATTAATGCAAAAATACGGATGAGTCATGAAAAAGATATGTCTTGTCTTAAAAAACACCATGCTTGGTGATTTAATGTTATTGATATTTATTACTCTAGAGATAAAGTAATGGTAAATTTATATTAAAACAGTTAATTTGATTGTGAAAATGTTAAAATATTGCCTTAGTATGATTTTTTTAATTCAGAATAGTAATAATAATTTAATTAAGAATTACGAATTGCTATTTAATATAATTTTAAATTAAAAATAAATATTTAATAATTTCATTCAGTTTATGTTTATGCACCATCTGTCCAATACTAGTTGTCACATTAGTACCTATATTGAAGTGTTGGTTATTGAAGCTTTAAATATTGCTTGATTTACTAAATACTTAATTCCTGTTAGGTTTAAAAATAAAATTGAAAGTAGTAGATTATCACTACGATATCTTCAGTTCTATAGTGATAATCTCCTACTTTCAATTCTATTATTAATTTGGTTCAAACCATAACATCTCATTTTAAACTTTAAAAATAAAATTAATAAAAATATGTTTTTTTTTTCATTGCTTCCTATTTTTAACACATAAATGTTTAATGGAACGGAGAGTGAATTAAATTAGTTTTTTAAATGATATTTTCTTAAGAGTAATGCAATATTTACGAATATTGTTTTAGTCTTTTCCGCATTAACTCTGCAGTAACAGAAGGTTGCGGCCGAAATGTGAGGCCGGTTGGACTTAAATCATCCAGTAAACTTTCCGCGTTTTCATGAAAATTGATTTTTATGGAGGATTAGGAATGAATCGAAATGAAATTAAAATAGGAAAAATATCACCAATACGCATTTTAAATGACATTTTATTAAAAAAAAATGTAAAACCTACGAATACTGTTTTAGTCTTTTCCGCATCTCTGCATTTACAGAAGGTTGCGTGCCAAATGTGGGGCCGGTTGGACTTAAATCGTCCAGTAAACTTTTCGCGTATTCATGAAAATCGACTTTATATGAAGGAATAAGAATGTTAATTGCATTAAAATAGAAAAAAAAACACCAGTGCGCATTTTAAATGACATTTTCTTAAAAATAATGTAAAATTTATGAATAGTGTTTTAGTCTTTTCCACATTAACTCTGCATTAACAGAAGGTTGTGCGACGAAATGTGAGCCGGGTTGGAGAACTTAAATCGTCCAGCAAATTTTTCGCGTTTTCATGAAAATCGACTTTTTATGAAGGATTAAGAATGTTTTGCATTAAAATAGGAAAGAAAAACACCAGTACGCTTTTTGAGTAAAAGTTCTTTTGACGCAAAGAGAACATTTTCTAATCAAGAAATAGAACATTTTAAGTATAAACTTAAAATCGTCCCTATTTTGTCCATATTATACAAGGTATCTAAAATGTCATCGTCATCATTCTATATGCCTGTTATAACTTTGGCTCAACAACTTTGTCGTGTTACTCACTATCTGTTTCTTCCAATATGAGATTTGTTTTATATTCTTAAAAAGACTTAATAATATTATAGAGCTTCGGAAAGGTTGAATATTATATTTATAATGTTCTAATTGACAACTATTTATAACAGTCACATAGACCAGCGTTTCTCAACCTTTTTTGGCCCACGGACCAGTAAAATTTAAAAAAAAGATTCGCGGACCAGTGATATTTTTTTAACAAAATTTTACTAGGTATTAAAGAACTACTACACAAAGGTGAATTAAAGTCATTTAACACAAAATATCGCGAAATAACACGTAGCATGAGTAACTTTGATGAAATTTATGACATTATGTGTGCCAAAATTAAAACCAAATGTAGCGAGTTTCAGGAGAAAGATTCGGGTTGGTCACTAAGGGAGATTTCCCATTTAGAAATTAATATCAATAAATATAAACCAATACGTGGGTCGTCATTTATTGAACTGCCAAAAGAGATTAGGGATCGGAAAGCTTGTATCAATGTTCAGAATGTAGACGAATTTCGTTTTTTACGGAGCATTGTATCCGCATTACACCCCACGAATGTGAGTTCTGTTCGCCCGGCATCATATCCCTACTTTTCTTCAATTTTAAAATATGACAGATTAGAGTTTCCGCTTAGAAACATTCCTAAATTTGAACAGATGAATAATATTAGTATTAACGTTTATAGCTTGGAGTTTAATTTTAAATCTAAACAACATGACGTAGTAGGACCAATTTACCATACTAATGCGACTAGGGAAAGACATGTAAATTTATTATATTTGGAAGAAGGGGTTAAAGGTCATTATGTTTATATTAAAAATATTTCACGGCTTCTAAGAAGTCAAATCTCGGAAGATTGTAGAAAAAAATATTTATGTGAAGGCTGTTTAACCTTTTTTTCAAATGAATTCGCGTTTAATCAACATAAATTGAATGACTGCAGCAAAATTTACACTATTATGCCGACGGAAGACCTTGTAAAACATAAAAGAGGTGATATGCTGCCGGGGAATATATTAAAATTTCAAAATTTCGATAGAAAAATGCGTTTACCCTTTGTTGTATACGCAGATTTTGAATCAATTTTAAAACCTGTTGATACATGCTCACCGAACCCTGACAATAGCTATACTAATGAGACACATATCCATGTACGTATAATATAGTTTCGCCTATAATATAAAATTTTCATTCGATGACTCATTGAGTAAATTTTTCACTTATTCCGGGGAAGATTGCCCGAAATTGTTTTGTCAGAACCTCTATGCATATGTTAAGGAATTATACACGGAACATTTAGGCGTTATACTTCCGATGATTAAATTAACTGCAGATGAGCAAAATTCCTACGATACGGCCACTTCTTGTCACATATGTAATTAATTATTACAAGTAACAGACAAAGTCGCCGATCACGATCATTTAACGGGTAAATTTCGGGGAGCCGCCCACTCAAATTGTAATTTGAATTATAAAATACCTAAAATGATCCCGGTATTTTTCCATAACATGTCGAATTATGATGTTCATTTATTTATTAAAGAATTTGGATCTGACGAGGAAAAAATTGATATCATCCCCCAAAATAAGGAAAAATATATATCCATCACCAAAAATCTACCTGTTGGTAGAACTACTACAAGTTAATTGTAACATTTTTATTATCATTTACTTACAATAATATTTAAATGTAAAGATATGTAATTATTTTTCTTTTTTTTTTCTTCAGTGCCGTACTAATCATAAATTACATAGAATTAAAATTAGTTTAAGATATTTGTATTTCGTAATTTTATAAATTAAAATTTAGTTTTTATAAGTACATTTTTTTCGCGGATAGAAAAAAATGTCTGCGGACCAGTAAAATTTCTCCGCGGACCACTGGTGGTCCGCCGGACCAGCGGTTGAGAATAGCTGACATAGACAATGCCTACTCAAAATTGAAAAGTTTTAATACCATCCACTTTGGGACAGCTTTACTAATTAAATCAAGGGAGGGACACGGAAATGTTCTGTTACTCTTTAGCACACAGCGCTAAAGATGCATTGTGTGAGCCTTTCGCTACGTCAAAGCAAGTAACGAGAAAGGTCAAGACCTAATTTGTCAGGGGCTGAAGGCCATAGGTTTATGTACTAGTAAAGTAACATAAGATAGTTGTAATTTGTGTAACCTCACTCCTTAGGTAAAACGAGTAACCTCACCTTTGTTGGCGAGTTCTTCAGCAGTTCCTCGTCTCCGGACCAATTGTAGTATCGTGTACAAACCAAACAAAGGAATCGTATATCATGCATACGTCGGAAAATTGGACAACAATCGTATCTCTTTATCCAACGTTGCACACGGGACCCATGCAAAATACCCACGTTGTATTTCCGCAAGCTTTGCATGGGTCCCGTGTGCAACGTTAGATAAAGAGACACGATTGTTATCCAATTTTCCGACCTATGCATGATATACGATTCCTTTGTTTGGTTTGTACACGATACTACAATTGGTCCGGAGACTAGGAACTGCTGAAGAACTCGCCAACAAAGGTGACAAAAGGTGAGGTTTCCCTTTAAAACATATTGATTTTGAGACCAGTTTATGGTTTCTACAAGTTTCAATTAACTTTTGACCATTCTTGTTGGTCCATTGATGTGCTGGCTAATTATGTGCTGGCGAAGTGTAAAATTGTTTCCAATGATAATATAATGATACGTAAAATAATATATTCATTAATTATTATCTGCTGTGCTATGTGGTATTCTTTGGTATTGTCTGATTAACACCTCATCTAGTTTTGTTCATATTAATTTCATTCATTCAATCATATTAATTATGAAAATCATCATAAAGTCTAAATAATAGTGATTTATAACACAAGTGTGTGAAGAAGGGCTTTTGTGCATGAGTTGCGAGATTTAACTACATCTTACTTATTATATATCTAATTCAAGGTAATTTGAAGACATTCTAATAAATATTGTAAGAATTATTTGGAGAAAACTTATTATGTGATTTGTTTCATGTGATCATTTGTTTATAAATGTATTTGATGATGATAAATGTTGTTGATCTGTAAATGCCACTTTGTTGGTGAGACTGAATAATCTAAATAAATGATCACATCATTTAAAATATCAAATAAAATAAAAGATCAAATAATTTTAAATATGTATGTGGTATTATGTGGTTAATACGCGCCGCGCGTATGTGGTCTTGATCAGATAAATCAAGATTACATACTACGCGCGCCAGCGCCGCGCGTATGTGATCTTGTTCAGATAAATCAAGACTACATACTATGCGCGGCCGCGCCGCGCGTATGTATTCTTGTTCAGATAAATGAAGACCAGATACTACGCGCTGCAGCGCCGCGCGTATATGATTTTGATCAAATAAATCAAGACTACATACTACGCGCGGCGGCGCCGCGCGTATGTGGCCTTGATCAGATAAATCAAGATTACATACTTCGCGCGGCAGCGCCGCGCGTATGGGATCTTGTTCAGATAAATCAAGACTACATATTACGCGCGGCAGCGCCGCACGTAGTATGGTTTTGATTAAATAAATCAAGACGACAAACAACGCGCGGCTGCGGCGCGCTTATGTGATCTTGTTCAGATAAATGAAGACTACATACTACGCGCGGCTGCGCCTCGCGTATGTGATAATATTTTATGTATAAATAATGTGCAGGCCATATACCAAGGTATTGCAGAATTTGGATTTTCCTATAAAAAAAAATTGTAAACTTATCAGATCCGCAAAAAGTTTTAAAAATAAAATTGCAAAGTACCTTAGTTACATTGTTCAACTCAACATGTTTGTAAAGTTTGAGCTGTTTAGGCAAAATATTACAGAATTTAGGAATTCGGGTTTGTTTTGCAAATTAGTAAAAATTTCGCAAAAGTTGAAACTGTTGTTAAATTTGCTAGTTTCATAATTTGTTTTAATGTTTTTGCAGATTTTTGAATGTTAAGGCAAAATTTTGCAGAATTTAGAAATTCTAGTTTTTCAATACAAATGTTAGAAGATTTGGAACATTTGTAAAAATTTTGTGACTAATCTGATTGTTGCAAAAATTTGCAACGTTATTTTGAATATTCAGGGATAATAGGGAGTGTCTGGCGAAATATTGCAGAATGCAGAAAATTGGATTTTGCAACAAAAAATTAAATGCTTAACAGATCCACAAGAAGTTTGCAAAGTTTCTTAGTTTCATTGTTAGCAATATTTTTGCAAAATTTAAGCTGCTTAGTCAATATATTGCAAAATTTGTAAAAATATTTGAAATATTGCAATTTTTTTTTCAATTCAAAAGTTTCGAAAATTTTTAAAAAAATTTACAAAGGTTGTGAAATATTTCTTAGTTTGAACATCTAAATGGAAAAAAAATATTACGAATAAAAATTTGACGTCATAACGTTTCCAAGATAATCTGCCACAAATAACCTTCATTCCAATTAATGCAATATGAGTTGTTTCTGGTATCAGACTGTGGGCAATATAAGGTATAACCTATCTCACTCTTAAATTTTTAGGAGTTACGAGGTTTTTTTGTGTCGCCAACGATAGGTAGAGTTTTTACGGCAGAAAACAATCATTGAGCACTACCTATCACTATCTTTGAAGAAAGTCGCGAAGAAATTATAGCTTTTCCAACTTTATACTGATTGTTAGTCGAACGTGTTGTTTGTTTGCAGCTTGTTACTCAAGTGAAACTTGGCGATCTGCGTTTAAGCTTCATGATCATTGAACATCAATTAGATAATTTAATATTGCAACATCAATGAAGATGACACTATAAAATAAGTTCATAATAACGATATGGATATTATTAAAGAGCACATTAGACTAGCTAACGAATTCAATTCTTACTTCTGTAATATTGTTAAAAAAAAATAAGTGATAAGATACGGCAACCCACAAATTATTACAATAAAACGGACTAGTACTTTAGAAATTGTAATCACCATAAACAAAATGGAATTTAGTAGCGGCAGAGTAGACAAATGTAAAAACACTTGTTAAAGAATATATCAAAACCAATTATATGTATTATTAACTTATATATTGAAAATGGTATATGGCCAGTAGCCCTTAAAAGCGCGGATGTGTTACCTATGCATAAAGTTAAAAATAAGAGTTACGTATCAAATTATAGACCTTTATCATTAATCTCTAAAGTGGCAAAAATATTAGAAAGACTCATATATATTAGAATCTTGGCTTTTCTAATTAAAAGGAATACTATAGCTGACAAACAGTTTGATTTGCATTTGTTATATCAAACAAAATTTAAAATAAATTAGATAAAAGTAAGCCAATTGCTATAACATTCCTGGATCTTTGCAAAGCATTCGACACTGTGTATCATATATTAGAACAATTTCATATAACAACAATTTCATAAATCATGACAACCCTCTGAACATAATTTTGCATATGAATCAATAATATTTCACTACAATGACATGAAAAATAAATATCTGGCATAAGAAAATATAACAAGAAAAAAATTAACAGGTTCCACCAAGAGAGAGAACAGTAAGCTTAAAAAATAGCTATATAAACGCTATAAGTCTATTTAATGAGCTTCCAAATGAATTAAAAACATTAAAGAATAATGTAACAACGAAATATAAACTAAAAGAATGAATCAGGCAAGATAGTCCGTAGTCCGGATTAATGGATTTACTATACAGTGAACGTTATAGGTAAGTTTAGCCTGGGATACTCTGGAAGTTGAAACTCTGGAATTATATTTAGTAAGCAAGACCTTCCAGTCCTGCCAATAGGTTCTCCGTGTACCTCAGCAGTATTTTACGGGTAATTGCATAATGTAATTTACTAATGAAAAGTTTCACTTTACTATTGGTAAAACCATGCTACATTATAAATAATCATATAAACTTATTAAAGTTGGAACACAGCCTGAATATATAAATACTTTCAAACTTTCTGTAGCTCTAATATTATTAAGTCTTTTTAGGACATAACAAATTTCATGTAAAATTTAGCTAGTTATTTACTAGCTCCCAGTCCAGTTGCATGGCACTAACCAGAACTAGAAATTAACATTGTTTTTAAGATCCTTTCTTCAAAACCCTTAGGTGTATAGAAAGACATGATCTTTAAATGTTATTTTTCCAGTTCTTGTTTAGTACCTCGAAAGTTGACTAGGAGCTAGCAAATAACTTACAAATTTCACATGAGATTTGTTTTGTACTCCTTAAGAAGCTTAAAAATATTATAGAGCTACGGAAAAGTTGTATATATTTATATTCCTATTTAGGCTGTGTTCCAACTTTAATAATAGTATATAAGTATAATAATAGTATAAAATTTTATAAATAAGTTTATAAAATTTTACTGGTTAAATATATTTAAAAAAAAAACAGTACATATTTAGTAATTTTTTAATTGTCAAGTTGGTGATAATTAACCTTGAACAATTTTAGCACGTTGTTTTTGTTTAATATTTTTCCCAAAAATTCGCAAATAACAAGGAAACTAAACAAAATTTTTTTAAATTTAGAATAAATTATTAAGAATAAAAATTGATGAGAATTAAATTGCCATTAAGAAACGTTTTTTAAAGTCCAAACCAGACCAAACCAGAACAAACCAGAGAAAACCAAACCGAAATAGACCAAACCAGACCATAACTGACCAAACCAGGCCAAACTTAATCAAACCAGACCACACCAGATCAAACCAAACCACATCAGACCCAACCAGTCCAAACCAGAACAAACCAGATCAATCCAAACCAAATCATACCCAACCAGCCCAAGCCAGAACAAACCAGACCCAACCAGTCCAAACCAGAACAAACCAGATCAATCCAACCCAAATCATACCCAATCAGCCCAAGCCAGAACAAACCAGACTCAACCAGCCCAAACCAGAACAAACCAGACTAAACCAGAACAAACCAGACCAAACAAATCCGAACTAGACCAAACCAGACCATACTTGACCAAAACAGACCAAACCAATCCAGACCAGAGGTAATTTTAAATGTAAAAGAGCTTTTGTATTTATGTGGGTGCCTTTTAAACATTAATATATTAACAATATTATAATCATAATATATTAAAAGACAAAAATGCTGTCTTAAAATCGCAAAAAACTAAAACGATATTTCGAAAATTTTGGGATTTTTGATGCCATGATGAAATTTTGTGCATTGACAGCTTGTAACTCAAAAAATAGGCAAAATTATCAAAAATCTTTTAATTAAAACTTGTAGACAATTTAATTGTCTATAAGAAATATATTCAACAGATTTTTTGTTTATTAAGCATTTTCGTCTGAAAAACGCAAAAAAGTAAAACGATATTTCGTAAATTTTGGTATTTTTGATGCAAAGATGAAATTTTGACGTTGACAGCTTGTAACTCAAAAAATAGGCAAAATTATCAAAAATTGTTTAAATAAAACTTGTATAGAATTTAATTGCCTAAAAGAATTATTTTTAACAATTTTTTTGTTTATTATGCATTTTTGTCTTAAAATCGCAAAAAACTAAAACGATATTTCGTAAATTTTGAGATTTTTGATACCAAGATGAAATTTTGATATTGACAGCTTGTAACTCAAAAAATAGGCAAAATATTAAAAAACCTTTATAATAAAACTTGTAGACAATTTAATTTCCTATAATAAATATATTCAACAAATTTCATGTTTAATAAACATTTTTGTCTTAAAAACGCAAAAAAATAAAACGATATTTCGTCAATTTTGGGATTTTTGATGCCAAGATCAAATTTTGACTGTGACAGCTTGTAACTCAAAAAATAGGCAAAATATTCAAAAATAAAACTTGTAGACAATTTAATTGTCTATAAGAAATATATTCATCAAATTTCTAGTTTATTAAGCATTTTTGTCTGAAAAACGCAAAAAACTGAAACGATATTTCGTAAATTTTGGAATTTTTTATGCCAAGATGAAATTTTGACTTTGACAGCTTGTAATTCAAAAAAGTGCAACATTTTCAAAAATCTTTTAAATAAAACTTGTAGTGTACGTCCAAACGTGTACGTGTATAAGAAAATGTTTTTTAGTGTTTTTTTTTGTGAAGCTATTAATAATCAACTTTGAAAGAAAAGTCAAATTTTGTTTATATTTTGCGTTTTTTCTTGTCTGAAAGATTCGAATATAACTCGAACATTAAATGAAATTTTGAAAAACCTTTCGAATAAAACTTTGTCAACTTGGTTACAATCAACTTTGAACAAAGTCAAAACCTTATTATTGTTTTATGTTTTTCTTGACTCAAAAATTGCGAATATAAATTTAAAACTAACAATTAGTGAGATTTTGAAAAATTGAGTTTTGTAATTAAATTTGTAAAGAATTTCTATAAAACTTATTCCTAAATAAAACTTCCTATAAAACATTTTGATGAAAGAACAGACACAGTAATAGTCATTTTATACGCTACTTGTTTCAAACATTTTTATTATACATACATTTGTCGGTAAACCTATCGTAATTACATACCCTAAACTCAGCAACAAAATTCATGTTGACTTTAGAATTGATGCGATCATTGCAGGAAAAATGTAGATTTTGTTTAGTAATTTGTAATCAAAAATCCATTGGGTTTTTACAAGACCTAGAATTTTTTGAGGTTTTAAAATGTTTAAATAAAATTTATAAGTTCTAACGGTGTTCACTAAAAAGAACCGCCTCATTAAATGAAAACCTGGAGCAGGTGACAGTGCGGGGTAGTATCAAACACTACACCGTCCTGGAGCAGGCTGTAGGAGAAATGTAGTAATACATGTAGTAATCACCACGGCATTTGAATCCAGCTGCCCGGTAAAAACCGTGAAGGAGCATAAGGACGAAAAATGGCGGAACAAAAATTTGTCTACATTAACAGCAAAAGTACGTAGGCTTTTCAACAAAGCCAAGCAATACGGAAATTGGCTAGAATACTCTGAGGTGCTTACCACCTACAACAAAGAGATCAGAAGGGCAAAAAGGGAAAACTTTAGGACCTTCTGTGAAAACATAGAATCCATGCCGGTGGCAGCTAGGCTGCACAAAGCACTATCGAAGGATAGAGTGGAAATGACAACCACTCTCAAGAAACCGGATGGGACCTTTACGGAGGATGAAGAGCAAAGAGCTCTCCTCCTACTGGAAACCCATTTTCCGAGATGTAGAAGATACAGGGAGACCGAGGGCTTGATGCAACCACGGAAACCAAGTCGGGCCGACTGGAAGGGGGCAGCGTCTATCTGTACGGAAAACCGAATCAGATGGGCTATCGGCACTTTCCAGCCTTTTAAGGCCCCAGGTGTGGACGGACTAGTCCCTGCCTTCCTACAAAAGGGAGAGAGAGAACTAATGCCGTATCTTCTAAATATTTTTAGAAGTAGTTTAGCGCTCGGATATATACCGGAGCTATGGAGCTATGGTGGAATTTATATCGA
Organism: Phosphuga atrata; assembly: GCA_944588485.1. Lineage (NCBI taxonomy): Eukaryota > Metazoa > Arthropoda > Insecta > Coleoptera > Silphidae > Phosphuga > Phosphuga atrata. The sequence continues at coordinate 7,993,036 of OX155901.1, forward strand.
AGGTGGGAAAGAAAGACACCACTCAACCGAAGTCATTTAGACCCATTAGTATAACATATTTTATGTTAAAGACAATGGAGAAGGTGATTGATAATTACCTTAGAACTATAGTGCTGGTAGGTACACCACTACACAAGAGTCAGCATGCTTACAGAGCAGGGAAATCCACAGAAACCGCCCAGCTGACAAATCAAATAGAAGCAGCACTCGAGACAATGGAAGTGCCGATATGTGCCTTCTTGCTTTTGACAACACCTCACACGAGGCTGTCAAGGTGGCCCTCGAGAGAAGGAGTGTCGACACCACTATCTCAAAGTGGATGGGAGAAATGCTGACAAAGGTGGAGCACCATCACCGCTAATGTGGTGCCTGGTAGTTGATGAACTACTGGTTAGGCTAAACAACCTAGACATCAAATGTCAAGGTTACGCCGATGACATAGTCATAATGGCCAGAGGAAAATTTGAGGGAACGCTCTGTGAAATTGTTCAGAAGGGCCTCAAAGTAACTAGTAGATTGTGTCAAACAGTGGGATTGAGACTCAACCCGAGCAAAACCACGGTGATACCATTTACTAGAAAAAGAAAACGAAACTGCCTACATCCCATACTCATAGATGGGAAGGCAGTAGAATACCAACAGGAGATGAGGTATCTTGGTATCACACTAGATAGCAAACTCCTATGGAATAGACACGCTGAGGCAGTGGTAGGTAAAGCCAAACGCGCCCTAATGGTGTGCAGAAATCTGGCAGGAAAAACGTGAAGTTGTAACCCCACTATCCTGCGATGGATGTACACCATGATAGTGAGACCTGCAATCACTTATGGGGCAGTTGCGTGGGGAAGTAGAATCAAGCTGGCCTCGATGAACAGCTTGAGAAGATTCAAAGACTGGCGTGTGTCTGCATCACGGGGGCGATGGGGTCGTGTCCGACAGCAGCATTGGAGCTGCTGCTGGATCTGACTCCGCTGCACCTTGTGGTCGAGAGCGCCGCCAAATCGGCGATCGTAAGGTTCAGCAAGAAAGGAATGGGTAGAGGTAAAATAATCGGGAGCAAAGACCGAAACAGCCTCGCTGCCAAGATCCCGTGGCTGGAAGTACCAAAAGACGAAATGGTATGCAAATACCACTTCGAGAAAAACTACACAGCAATGTGTAGTAGTAAAGCCGATTGGAGCGACGAATCCTCAGCATATCGCAAAATGCCATCAAGTGGTATACAGATGGTTCGAAGACAAAGGAAGGCCTGGTGCAGGAGTGTTTGGACCTCGTACCAGATACTTCGAATCCATGGGAACATTCCCAAGTATCTTCCAAGCAGAGGTACACGCAATCGAGAGATGTGCACAGTTTAACCTCGACAGGAATTACCGCAAAAAACGAATTGCTATCCTGTCAGATAGCCAAGCAGCCATCAAGGCCATTAGCTCATACACCATCAGATCCAAACTGGTATGGGACTGTGTGGGGAAGCTGAACAAGCTTGGCAGGGATAATAAAGTAACGTTATACTGGGTAACAGGACACACTGGTATAGACGGAAACGAAGAAGCCGATCACCTAGCAAACAAGGGATCCAGTAGCCCCTTTATAGGTCCGAAACCCTTTTGCGGTATGAGCGTGAACACCATCCGCAAAAGTTTAGATGAAGAAATAAGAGGAAAATGGATGAAAACCTGGAAAGAACTTCCAGGACTAAGGCAATCCAAAGTGATGCTGGGATCTTTTAACCAGAAGAGAACAAAAGTTTGCCTGAGACTAAGCAGGAACAAGCTCAGAATTCTGACAGGAGCCCTGACGGGACACTGCAGACTTAGGAAACATCTCAAAGCCCTAGATCTAGAGGAGGATGATGGATGCAGATTCTGTGGCTCAGCAGAGGAAACCCCCCATACATCTGTTCAAAGACTGCGGAGCATTACTCGCAAGAGACAGATGTACCTTGGGGCTCACTGCTTGAACACAGAGGAGCTGCAGGCCTTGAATCCCACCCAGATCCTGAGATTCATAAAGGAATCAGGATTAGAGGAGGCGCTCTAAATGGGTAAGTACACCAACACTTGGAGGAGGAGGGTGGGGTACAATAGATCTATAAAGGTCGCAGTACAAGTCGTCATATATATATATATATATATATATATATATATATATATATATATATATATATATATATACATCAGTGTATTTACATATTCCTAATGGACAAAAAGCTTCGCAACCAAATTTCAAATTGCCTGAGCAATATTTTGATTGACTGTCTCTTCTTACAATAAAAGTAGGAAAATATCAAACAAATTGTTAATTGTCCTGGTGGTTACAGTCAAATTGCTTGATGTGTTACTTTCGTTTTGTCATCAAGCACTGCGGACACGACAAGAAAAGCAATTACAAGCAATATTCCCATTGCCAGGGCAATATTTTGATTGACACTCTGTGTCCTCAGTATGATTGCAAAGACTAGCAAATCATAAAAGATTTTGTTGTTGGCCGTCGATTTATTATACGGTTATACTGCCCGTGTAAAATTTGTATTGACTGTCTGCCCAAACAATATGATTGTCAATACTGTCAACTGACAAACAGATTGCTGATAGCCACTTACTAATTATATTGCTTGATGCGTTTTCAATGTTATAAATTTCAATCTTGACTGCGATTTCAACGAATTGAAATTGGATGATAGGAAATTATATTATTTTTCAATTTTTTAACTAAAAAAAGTCTAGACTAAGAACATTACCAGACTAAGAACATCATCAATGTATTGAATTATAGACTTTCCTACACCTAGACAGGTTTTCATCTCCCAAATGCAGAAAATATTTGCCGTAGTAAATATTTGGTTTAATTTTTAGGGTTCCGTACTGAAAACGGAACCCTTATAGGATCACTTTGTTGTCCGTCTGTCTGTCTGTCAAGAACATTTTTCTCAGGAACGCGTAGCGGTAACCAGTTGAAATTTGTACAAAATTCTCGGGTCTGCGGTCTCTTTCAGCTGTGAAAAAATCAAACTTGTAAGTCAACGCGATCAAAAGATATGACCGTTTATGTCGCATATTTTGCGATTTCACAAGGGAATCAAAACCTATAGGGTACTTCCCGTTGACCTAGAATCATGAAATTTGGCAAGAAGCGGTGTCTTACAGGACATGTAAAGGGAAAAATCTGAAAACCGTAAATATGTAGTTTAATTACAAGAAAAGTGCGAATTTACTATTAGAAACTTATGAAAATACACTAATGTGTTGCGTGGTATTGTCAGGCACCAGAAGCATGTGGGTTACATACAGTTAGGTCCTATTAAAGATACCTGACTTACAAATTTGTACGCAACCCTCGGTGCGCGAGTCAATTCGCACTTGGCGGATTTTTTTTGAGTTGTATTCGAATCTTTGAGACAAGAAAAATTTCGTAGTAAATTTTTTTTTTCGCAAAAATTCGCAAATGAAAAATATGCAGAATAAAACTTGTTAAGAATTAAATTGCCTGTAAGAAAACTTGTTATTTAGTGTTTTTTTTGTTTGTTTACATTTTGCATTTTTCTTGTCTCAAAAATTCGAATATAACTCGGAGATTAAACCAAATTTTGAAAAATGTTTCTAATAAAACTTTGTCAATTTGGAATTGGTAAAACCATACTACATTATAGATAATCATATAAACTTAATAAAGTCAGAACAGCCTGAATATATAAATATATTAAACATTTCCGGAGCTCTATAACACTATTGAATCTTTTTAGGTCTACCAAAACAAATCTCATGTGAAATTTGTCAGTGATTTTATAGCTTTCAGTCCACCTACGTGGCACTCAACGAAAACCAGAAAAATAAAATTGTTTTTAAAGAACATGTCTTTCTATTAACTTAAGTGGATAACCATCTGCAGACGCAATTCGAGATTTATCTCTCATCAGTGCAGTTTTGCTTTTATGAATAACAATTTGTAAACCACTTACTTGAAACCTATATCTATAATATAGTATGGTTTTACCAATTCTAAATTGTCATTTAAATCAATAACCTGCTAAGTTCATGTCTCTCTCACGGAAATATCTAACCCCTAATCCTCTACATGGGTTTCAAGTAAGTGGTTTACAAATTGTTGTTCTTAAAAGCAAAGCTGCACTGATGAGACATACATCTCGAAACGCCTCTGCAGATGGTTATCCACTTAAGTTAATAGAAAAACATGATCTTAAAAGCAATGTTATTTTTCTGGTTTTTGTTGAGTGCCACGAAGGTGGACTGAAAGCTATAAAATCACTGACAAATTTCACATGAAATTTGTTTTGGTAGTCCTAAAAAGATTCAATAGTGTTATAGAGCTCCGGAAATGTTTAATATATTTATATATTCAGGCTGTGTTCGGACTTTATTAAGTTTATAAGATTCACTTAAGTTATCGGAAAAACATGATCTTAGAAAACAATGTTATTTTTCTGGTTCTTGTTGAGTGCCACGACAGCTATAAAATCACTGACAAATTTCTAAGGAGATTTGTTTTGGTAGTAAAAGACTTAATAGTGTTATAGAGCTCCGGAAAAGTTGAATATATTTATATATTCAGGCTGTGATCAAACTTTATTAAGTTTATTTGTCAATTTGGTTACAATCAACCATGAACAAAGTCATAACTCATAACCTTGTTACTCCTTTATGTTTTTCTTGTCTGAAAAAATGCGAAAATAAATCTAAAACTAATTGAAATTTTGAAAAATGTGTTTTGTGATTAAAAGTAATTTTGTAAAATTGTAATTAAATTTGTAGAGAAATTAATAATTTGTCGGTAAAAATATCGTAATTACATACCATAACCTCTGTTAAAAAAATCACGTTGTCTTTATAATACACACGATCATTGTACGAAAAATGTAAATTTTGTTTATTAATTATAAATTCATTGAGTTGTTACTTGACCTAGAATTAATTAAGGTTTTAAAATGTTTAAATAAAATTTCTAATTTCTAACGGTGCTCAATCATGTTGCAACATCAAAGCAATTTCGTCGTTCAATATAACATGCCAATATATACACATGATCAAAATAATGTAAACATGCTTTCTGTCTATTTACATATTGCTAATGGATAAAATGTTTTTCAGCCAATTTTCAGATTTCCTGGGCAATATTTTGATTTTTTAAAAGTTGTAAAATCTCAAACAAATTGTTAATTATTATGGAGGTTCCAATCAAATTGCTTGTCGTGTAATTTTCGTTTTGTCATCAACTACTAGCAATATTCACATTGCCTGAGCAATATTTTGTTTGACTGTCTGTCCCGTCAATTTGATTGCAAAGACTGGTAATCTCATCCATCGCAATCAAATTGCTCGAAGTGTTCCTAGTATTTTGTCATCAAACACGGTGATACGACAAGAAAAGCAGTTGCAAGCAATATTCATATTGCCTGAGCTATAATTGTTCCGTAAAAATGATTGTAAAGACTGGCAAATCAGAAAAGATTTGCTGATTGTCATAGTTGCAACAATTATATTGTTCGATTTGTAATACGATGACACGGTAACAAAAACAAATACGATTATTCGAATTGCCTGAGCAAATACTGTCAAATGACAATAGTATATTATGCAACTTGTGCGGAAAGTTGTAAATTGCCCACGAGAGCGAAGTGGGCTCATTCACTCAATAGCGCAATTGGGCAAATAGTTTACTGTAGTCTTCACGTCGTTCTTCGTTGCTCAAGCCTTTTTTTTGTTAGCTCCTTTCTTTCCTTTATAGCCTCGCATGTTCTGTTTGTTATCCATGTTTATCTTCTTTTTGGTTTGTGGTTGAATTCATTGGCTATTTTTCACATTTCCGATTTCATCCTCTTCCAAAGTTGGTTCTTGTCCATTTGTTTGGTGTTGCAGATGTTTAGTGTTCGGAGTTTTTCGGAGATTCTGGTTCTGGACACAGAGGGGGGTTTTCTAGTATTCAGTTTTAATTTTATTTCTTCTATAAGTAGCTGATGATCGAATCTGCAGTCAGCGCCTGGATAGGTTTTGGTATCTTTTATACTTGTTCGCCATCTTTCTGGTATCAGCAGGTAGTCTATTTGATTTCTATACCTATCATCGGCTGATCTCTACGTATATAGTCGCCGTGGGTGACGTGTGAACATTGTGTTAATGATTGTCATATTCTTGTCAGCGCAGAACGACAATAGGCGCTCCCCTCTCTCATTTCTGTCTCCAAGGCCCAATTTTCTTAGAATGTTTTCAAATTGGTCTTCCGTTGTTTGAATGGAACCAACTTTCGCGTTGAAGTCACCGATTATTATTGTGATCTCTCTTTCTGATATTCTAGCTGTTTCTTTTAGGCTGTCCGAATAGAATTCCTCAATTTCTTCATCGGGTGCGTCTGAAGTAGGGGCATATATTTGGAGGATGTTGAGCTTTGTAGGTGTTGTGTTAAGTTTTATAGATATTATTCTGCTGCTTAAGCAGTTATACCCTAATACTGATGATTTCGGGCTGACCAGAAATGCTACACCGTGTTTGATATCTGTTTCATGTCCTGAGTAGTACATCATATTGCAATTTTCTGTTCTGAAGTGGCCATGTCCTTTATAGTGAGTTTCAGATATTCCCACTCTTTATCTTAGAAAAGTAATTATTATCTTTCACCAGAAAGGTATTATTTATCTTTCACCTATCTGTAGTTTTCCAGCTTTTAGGAGTCCTTGGACATTCCATGTTCCAATCCTCATAAGTCTTCTAAGAATGTGAGGGCCAGTAGCATACTTTCCATGCGTTGTCTGGCTGGGAACAGTCGCATGACCGGTAGTACATTCCTCACCAGCAGACCCGGGAACCCACTGGCGCCGATTGCTAGTCGGGTCGCATGGCGGTCTCTCATCCTTAACTATCATCTCATTGTGCTCGTGGGGTCCCTTTTCCTACTGTGATGGTTTGGAACGGGGTAGAGGTTAGTTTGGTTCATTGGTAGGATCTAAGGAGTAGGATCCGATTTCCTCCAGAGACAGGGATGGGGGGAGAATCGAAGCTCACGTGGGCAGGGGCGCATCCCTGAAGTAGACCTATCCCTGCTGGGCTCGCATGGAGTGTCTACCCGCTACCCATGTTTACCTATACGTTTACCTACATAGATACATATTTTATTCTTTCTGAAATTACAATTGTATATAAAACATGTAAAATTGTTATTGTTTTGTTTAATTGTTATTGTTTTAATCCGGATATCTGGAACTTTTTGATAATCCAGCGGTTGTCTGGTCCCATATGTATCGGATTATCAAGATTATGCTGTAAGTCATTCAATTTGATTTACGTTTAAATAATTATTCTGTTACGCACCAATATTTTACCAAGTTCAAAGATATAAAAATTAATTCAATTTCAATTTTATGAATTGAAGCAATAAACGCCTTTATTGCATTTATTTTCTTTTAAAATTTAGTTATTTCCATTATTAATTATTGACTAATTTATCTATGTATAGCACTTTACTTTTACGTCTTATTTATTTCTGTATTGCTAAATCTTGTGATAGAATTAACATTAAAGCATGATGTGGTTTTCTAAACCTTTATTTATTATTAGTGACGCAAAGCCTGTACAATTTCGAAATCAATCAATGCAATGCGCGTGACACAATCTAACTGGTTATGGAAAAGAACTGTTTACTAATTAAAAATCTTGTTTTAAAAATAACATTTTCACGTAAAATGATTGGATAATTAAGAAAAACATTGGTTAATTTTACAATTTATACGTTTTTTGATAAATTTGTTTTAAACTTGATAACAATTTATTACAGGATTATATTATTGTTAAAATGTTAACACTATTGTTGTTTTTTATCTTTCCATGTTTCTAAACAACACTGTTTCATATAATTTTTTGATAATAGTAGCCATAAAAAGTACAGAGATTAGATTGGAGTTGACTCATAAAAGTTTACGCCAATTTCCAGATATTAGTCATTCGAACTTTGCAGAAAAAGAAATCTTGCTCCTATTAAAAATGAGTGTATGATGTATGTATGCATGAGTGCATTAATGTTGTGTTTGATATGTGTTGTGTAGATATGGCTTTTTGATGACCTGTTTTTATTCTTTTTTAATATTTACTACATAATGTCAGAAAATGTCAAATTTTTAAATGACGCCAATCTGCACCTAAAATTTGTATGATAAATCATAAAATTAAACATTTGATTTAAAATTAAAACTTTTGAAAACTCAAAATACTTAACCTCGGTTAGATTAGGTAGCCCGCCGCGAAGTGAACAGATAAATTAAGACAACATACACGCGGCAGCTCTCTCGATCCAATAATAGCGGTGGTGGCGTTAATGCGTAGAACTTGACAGGAGAAGAGATAAGGCTCATATTTTACGCTCAACTCAATCTCGCTCTCGTAACCGTTTGTTTCGTGTCGCTCCTCGTTCTCGTAATTGTTTGTCTCGTTTCACTCTCGTTCTCGTAACCGTTTGTCTCGTCTCGCCTTATCTCGTCTCCTCTCCTCTCGTCTCATCTAGTCAAATATCGTTCTTGCTAGAAACATTTGTTAACTTACAATTAGTCCAAAACGAGATAATCATTAATTTTATTGTAATTAATAAATGAGTGATTATTTGTTATATATAGGATATTCCAATAAGAGGTTTCATTTTGATATGTAATAGTTATTTACATATAGAGGGCCGGAGGTATAAGATTACGTCCGCAGCCGAAGTTTGAAAGGCGAAGGGTGTAATCTGCCTCCGGCCCGAGGCATGTACAACGTTTTACGCACAACTGCAGAAAACCTACAAAATTTTATTAAAAATGGTTAAAAACGATGCAAAAACGAACATACGACGGTGATTTTAATTCACCGCTCGTCACTTTGTTGCTAAGAAAAAAAAAACATTATTAAAGTATATTAAATATACTTAATATTACAAAAGTCATTATTTTAAACAAAAATTTTCATAATGTCGAAAAGGAAGTAAACTAATGGGAATTTCCAGCACGCAGTAGACTGTTCATAACTTCGAGCATAAACGTAGATTCTTGCTGAGCGTTGATTTTCACGACTTCGGGTGGCACGCCGTCCATTCCTGGGGCTTCTCCGTTTCGTATGCGGTTCGTGACATTTACTAGTTCCTCTTCTTTAAAAAGTGGTAATTTGGTCCCTGCCGATTACCATTTGTTTTAATCGATGGGACACTCATTGGCTGAGCAGCTTTTCGATTCCTCCGAAAATTCGGTGTCTGATTGGTTTGCTTCAAAAGACGAACATTTCTATTGGCATGGTATCCACAAATTGGATACCATATATTACTTCCCTTGAAGCGTGCTGGAAGTAAGCAAATTCCCTCCGAAATATTAGTGGATTGATCCCAAGCAAGTCTAAAGACCGATACGAAACGTAGTTTTCATCTTGGGAAGTCTGGATGATAGATCTTCATGCGGGCTTTTCAATGATTTTACAGGCCTACGAGCCGGTAAAATTTTGACGGGTGTAATGTAAAATTTTCGGTCGTGGTAAGTAAGATATAAAGGAACAATTTTGATGCAGTTGTGCGTAAAAATAAAAACTGTTATTTTTAAGCAAAATCATCGGATGTTTGTTTCATTGTAAAGAGAATGGTATGCCATTCATAATGCAAAACAATATTAGCCAAATGGCCGCCACGCCTAGGCTTGCAAGGACCATATTCTTTTCATGAAATTTTCCATTACCAATTCGTACATTTGCGGTTGTATGTCCTCGATAACTTCACGAATTCCATCGTTGAGGTCTTGAATCGATTATGGGCCATTGGCATAGACTTTATCTTTCACGTAGCCCCAAAGAAAAAAGTCTAGATGTGTTAAATCACAAGATTTCGGTGGCCACTTGTGATCGCTTCTTCAAGAAATCAAACGGTTAGGAAACTTTTCACGCAAAAGAGCAATAGTATCGTTACTTGTGCTGGAATGTGGCGCCGTATTGTTGAATATAACTTCGTCAACATCAATATCTTCTAATTCCGGTCATACAAAATCATTAATTATCGTTCGAATGCGCAATCCATTCACCGTACAGTTGCTGCCGCTTCATTTTCGCGAAAACCAAAAATCGCACCAAACAGTCACCCCTTGAGGATGGAGAGGGTTTTCAACAACAATTCTTGCGTTTTCCGAGACCAGAATGCTAAAATTATGCTTGTTAACGTAGCCCCCGAGGTAAAAATGGGCTTCATCACTCAAGATGATTTTTCGATAAAATTCCGGATCATTTTGGTGCATTTCAAGGACCCAATCAGCAAAAACACGACGTTATTTATGGTCGGTAGGCGTGAGTAAACTGAATTTTCTTGTGTTAACTGAACTTTAAAAGCCTTAAGACCTAAGTCTTTATGCAAAATACTATGTAATATCGTTTGTAGAATTCCCAATTCCAAAGATCGACAAGAAATGGAGAAACCTAGGGTTTCCTGAACGCTATGGGCTTCAATAGTAATATTCTTAGTTATTGAGCGACGTTCACGAGTTTGGTTCTTCAAATTACTAACTTGTCCTAACTGCTCAAACTTTTCCACCAGTTTCACAATTGCTGGCCGAGAAGGTGCTTCACGACGACCCAAAAATGATTTAGTTTTTCGAAATGTGACCGGGAAAGTGTCACCAATTTTGTAGTGAATTTCAATAAATTCAATGCGTTGTTGAAACGTATATCGTTCCATTTTTATTAATGGCGTAGTTTTTACTTGTCATCTGTCAAGTAGTTCAGGTTGACTCATGATAACTGTTATAATGGGGGACTATTGAAAATGAAACCTCTTATTAGTATTAGCTGTATAATAAACAAATTGAAATTTTACACTGTAAGTGACAAGGTGACCAACAATTCAATCATAATAATGATTCATCATGTTGTCGTTGTGCTGTATAAATCCTATACGATTTCTTCTCAAATTTGTAGTGTATTAGTACCAGAAGCGTATTTAACGTAGGTGCAATCGGTGCATAGCACCGACGGGCCCCAATGCGGCGGGCCTCTGTGCGGACACATGTACAATACACTTGGTTTACTATAAACAGGGTCAGAAAATGAATGTTTTCCTGTTTTTCTCACACCTACACCATCGCTGTATGCTACACTTAGCGCTTCGTTCTAGTCTTTAGATAAGTTTACAACAAAAAGATAAAGATAAGATAAAAGATTTAGATAAGTTTACAACAGAAAACACTTAAATTAGTGAGGGAGGAACCAATAATACGAAGGAAGCCGAGGAGGAAACTTTTAAAACGAAATTTCCCTCGGAAAATGTAGAAGATGAAGTATTTTCAAGAAAGGAAAAACAACACACACTTAAAGATCTGTCCAACACAAGGTGGTCTGCAGGAGCAATGACAACAAGTGCTTTATTACAAAATTTTAAATCATTTCTTTTTCAGTCAATCGGTTTTCTGGAAACAATTGTAGAGATAAGGCACGACCACGATAATGTGGCTACGGCCTCAGGACTTTTAAATAGTTTCACATTTGATGATTTTAATTTTTTCGAATGATATACTGCAAACTATTGATGTTACATCAAAAATATTGCAGAAAAAAGACATTTCGTGCATGAAAAAATCGAAAGATAAACTTGCACCACTAAGATCTGACGCTTATTTTAACCAAATTTTGGAACTCTACAAATCGAAATAGCTTCAATGTGATTTGGACGAAAAACACATGCATCTAAAAAGAAAAAGAATTCGAAGAGTTAAAAAATTTCACGATGAAGGCACCAGAGACGATCCTGTTATAGATCCTGTAATCAATTTTATAACTAATGTAATAGATGCAATGGTAAACGAATTGTCTGACAGAATTAAGGGTCTGGAAGATGTTACAGAATTATTTCAGGTTTTCTAAATCCAATCTTCATGAAAAACAGTGTTTGTTAAAAAGTTGTACATTATTAAGTGATACTATTAAATTTGTTTCCCCTATTTGAATAGATGAAATTATAAAATTTCAGGACATATATTTTTCACGTAATAACCCTTGTTGTGATAGAGGTGTATCAGGTTATCTAGAATATTTAGTTGAACAGAAAATGTATGATATTTTCAACAGTCTTGAATTAGTTTGTCGATTGTTTGTAACGCTGCCCGTTGGTATAGCAAGTGCTGAGAGATTTTTAGTGTATTGCGTAGACTAAAAACACACCTAAGGAGCACAATGACTCAAGTTAGAACTTCTGATTTGGCATAACTTCAATAGATACTCTCTATAATCAAAATTTAGAGAAAATTATAAAAAAAATTATATCGGCTATAGTTAGGCTAAAGTTAGTTCGCACATAAACGTCTTTTTAAACCTTTGTTGATTTTGTCTATGCTGCATTGCTTACTTAAAAGAAAAATTAATTTTCAGTGAATTGTGTATTATTTGCTGTATTTTTAATAGCTTTACCGGCTTTACCGGTCACACCACTACAGAGTCAGAAGCAAAGATGAGAGACATCTATAGAAGAACTATCTTTATGGGAGCATTTGCACATTTGAACGCAAGTGTTTCCGTAAGGATGCAAGGTAATGAGCAACCGAACATTAAGGTGTTTGGCTAGTTCCAAGATGTATCACAAATGAGTTCTCACCCCAATAAAATAAATGCCTTTTGTTAAATTTGTTACTTAACAATGCGTGGCCATACAACGCTTTATAACGTCATCTGATTTTGGAGTTTACAAAACTGGCAGCCTGTCGCTACAATATGTGCCAAAAAATTGTCCAACAAAACTCTTGGTGATGATTCTTCTATGTACGTTTCTATTCTCTGAGAGCGGGCACCGCCAAAAACTTGCACGAGCCGCTGAATAGCTTAAAAACGCGTCTGATTACTACTAGTTGTTGTACCTATAATTAATCCAAATACCTCCAATTTGAGTTTAGGGTCTATCTAGATTAACTATAACTTTAACAAAAATAATTACAAATAATACAGACAGACAAATTGATATTTATTTATCTAGTTTGCCATGTGTAATTCTTCAATAATTACCGAACTAAATCCAATTAAAATTTTAAATCTTTCTAGACCAGGGGTTCCCAAAATTTTTCTTAGGCGGGCCGATTTAGTATAACCAAATTTTTTGGGGGCCAAAAATAAAACGGAATTAAATCAAAACAATAACCACGTCTTTTTTTATACAAACTTGTTTCATAACATAATAACATAACTTTATTCATTTGTATTGTGCGACTTGTGTAGTCCTTTTATTTTAATGATGTCTTTGATGATGTCATTAAACTTTGCTTTATGTCCGTCGAATGTATTCTTAATAATGATTATTACTCAATTTTTATCTTAATTTCGACTAATTTATGCTTATAATTGAAAAAGTTTCTTCGCAAATATATGTGCTCCCAAATAATAAAAACAAAATTTGTTGAGCATGTTTTCGTATTTTCGGACAATTCACGCATGATAATCTTTTATGGGAATCAAATAAGGATCAATTAAGGAATTGTTCCGATAAGAATTCTTAGCATCGATATTGTCCTGTAATTCTATCAATTCAAATTGCATGTCTTAAATGATTAACAGTTCTGTATATTTGAGACTACTATATTATATTTCTGTACAAATATGTAATAACTAGACTAGACATTCTAAAATGTTTTTAAAAATATAAACTAAACAATATTTTATTAATACAAACGCTGATGATTAAATCTCTGTAAGATTTTTTTTTAAATACTAAAATATTTTATTGTATCTTGTTTGTAATATTTATTATTTATTTTACTATTTACATATTTATTTTAAAAAACATATATAAAATATCATTTCGATATCGCGGACCGCATTCACTGGATTTACGGGCCGAATTTGGCCCGCGGGCCGCACTTTGGGAACCCCTGATCTAGGCTAATTCTAAGTTACCGACAGACAAACCTGCATTCTTAAATCTGGTCTGTCCAAACTAATTCTTTAATAATGAAGGGACTAAATTCGAATTGTTTATCTGTCCAATCCGGTTATCAATTTACAGGGAGGTAAACTTACATATACCAATTTAGTCTATTTAGACTAATTATTGAACTCTCTATTGAACTCTCGTCCAACTCTCGTTGGAATACATATTTCGACGGATGAACTGGGGAAATAAAGGGCTAACAGTGGTTGGGGACAAACTTTTCAACTTGCGATTTACACACGATTTGGTTGTCATATCATTACAGAATTACAGAATTAAATTCAATGCAAATTTTAAATCTATATATTCTCAAATTACGGACAGACAAACTTACATTAGCTTGAATAATTTTTAAAGGAAATTTTTTATTAATGTGATAAATAATCGTCATCATCATCATCATGGCGCATGATTCGTGCTTCATTCTCAGATACAGGCCTCTTCCCTTCTCCATTCCTGGCGGTCTTCTCCATCCCAATCCTTTTATCCAGTCACGTCTTCCAGGTTGTCTGACGTCATCTACCCAACGGTTTGGTGAGTGCCATGGTCACTGTGCCATAGGTGAACACTAGCATGCCACACTGCTCGAAAACTCTGACTTTGAGTTGTAGTGGCAATTTACCTAGACGTGTTTGTTTGCTTGCGCCGAATGCTGCCCAAACTTGTGCAACTCTGCGTTCCACTTCCACGCTTTGCTTTTTTTTTTTGTCGTAGCCCAAAGTTATTTTATGACCAAGGAATATACCTTCTGATTTTAGACCTCTGTACTCTGTTACCGTTTACACTGGTAGCCTGTAGTTAACTGTCTGCCATGTTGGTCATAATTTCAGTTTTGGAGTTATTTATTTTGAGGCCTGCTGTTGCTGATTACTGTCTTAAGTCTTCGATCATAGACATCATGCCATCTACATTATCCGATATGACAACCAACTCGTGTGTAAATCGTAAGTTGGAAAGTTTGTCCCCAACCACTGTTAGCCCTTTATTTCTCCAGTTCATCCGTCGAAATATGTATTCCAACGAGAGTGTGAAAAGTTTTGGAGAGATTGTATCCCCCTGTCTAACTGTTCTTTCTAACCCGAATTTGTTGCTTTTCTTATGGAGGGCACCGCAAGCTGTGGCATTCAAATGGATGTGATTCAGTGTTTGAATGCATCTCTCGTCCATTCGACAGCTAATCAATGCATGCTCTACTACCCAATACTCTACAGAGTCGAACACTTTCTCATAATTAACGAACGTTGGCATAAGTGGCTTTATGTATTCATAACACTTCTCAATGACGATTTTAAGAGATTGGGGATGGTCATTTGTGCTGAATCCTGGCCGAATGCCAGCTTGTTCTCGCGGTTGGAAGTAGTGTAGTTTCTTCTGTATTCTGTAGACTATGACTCTAGTGAATAAATTGTATAGGTGATATAGAAGATTAATGGGACTATAATTATCTAGATTTTTAACGTCTACTTTGTTATGAATGAGGGTTATAACGGCATCTTGTAAAAAGAGTAGCAACGGCATCCCACAACGATTGTGTGTTTATTTTAAGCACCTCTGGTAGCACGCCATCTTCCCCTGGAGCGCGCCTGTTCTTCATTTGGCGAATTGCGTGATCTATTTCTTCGGGTATTACATCGAGCATCTCTTCTGACCCAACATTCTGGACCGGATATCTAATTCTATTTCGTCCGCTCACATACTTCGACTTGTTGAGGTGTCGTCTCCCTTCTGTAGAGAGTCCGATAGAAATCCTCTTTCAAACATAAAACAAACAGAACACAGCCTGAATATATAAATATATTCAGCCCGTCCGGAGCTCTATAACAATTACTGAGTCTTTTTGGGACTACCATAACAAATCTCATGTGAAATTTGTGAAATTTGTTGTTATTTTATAGATTTCAGTCCACCTTCGTGACACTCAACAAAAACCATAAAAATAACATTGTTTTTAAAATCATGTTTTTCCGATACCTTAAGTGGATAGCCATATGAGGACGTTTTTCGAGATTTATCTCTCATCAGCACAGCTTTGCTTCCATGAACACCAATTTGTAAACCACTTACTTGAAACTTTCAATTTGACCTTTTGTGAGAGAGACACGAACTTAGCAGGTTATTGATTGAACTGATAAGATAGAATTGGTAAAACCATCTTACGTTATAAATAATCATACAAACTTAAAACAAACGGAACACAGCCTGAATATTTAAATATATTCAGCCATATATATTCAACCAACCAGCCATTTTTTGTTTGAAGCTTGTATGATTATCTATAACGTAGGATGGCTTTACCAATTCTTATTATTTCAATCAATAACCTGCTAAGTCCGTGTCTCTCTCACAAAATCTCAAATTAAAAACATCTAACCCTAATCACCTACATGGGTTTCAAGTAAGTGGTTTACAAATTTTTGTTCATGGAAGCAAAGCTGTGCTGATGAGAGATAAATCTCGAAACGCGCCAACAGATGGCTATCCACCATCCACAGTTGGCGATTCATGATCTTTAAAACAATGTTATTTTTATGATTTTTGTTGAGTGCCACGAAGGTGGACTGAAATCCATAAAACAACTTACAAATTTCACATGAGATATGTTTTGGTAGGAAAGACTCAGTAATTGTTATAGAGCTCCAGAAAGGCTGAATATATTTATATACGAGGGTAGATTGAAAAGTTTCCGGAATGGGCAAGAGATGTTATGAGAGTTATGAGATTGTTATGATGGTCGTCAAGGCTATCCCATTTTAGGAAACCTGTCAAATTTTCAGACAGGTTCGTCGTTTTTATTTACTAGGCAATCTTGTGATGCAAGTCAGGCACTTTGCGAAGTCAGGCACATTCCGGAAACTTTTCAATCTACCCTCGTTTCAGACTGTATTCCGTGTTTTAAGTTTGTTTAATTATCTATAACGTAGGACGGTTTTACAAATTCCATCTTATGAAATCCTCTTTTATTATGAGGAATTGATCACGGTCAATGATGATTTCGTATCTGTTATTAAGCAACTTAAAGATCTGTTTTCTATGGTTACTGATGGGCAGTATACGCGTATGTCTTCTAATGTACTTTTTCAGTATTTTGAATTCAGGTGTATCTGTTTTTCCCTTACTATGTATTTCACACCTTTGCTCCATCATTTGAAGTGTGTTAGGTTTTAATCTATGTGTCTCGTTTTGCGTGGTGGATAGTTTCATGGATTCTAAGCTCTCAATCATATCATTAACAATTTTTCTGTTGATCTTATCGACTGTCATGTTGTTGAGGATATCGGGACAGAGAAATTGTTGCTCAACAGTATTTTTATAGAAGTCACCATTATCACGTAGTATGTCGACTTTCATGTTGTATTTGCTTTTTGGTAACTAACTTTCTTCTATGCAAACAGTCGTTGAACAGGATATCGGCTCTTACAGGTCTATGATCACTGACAGTGCTGAATCTGTCGAGTAGAGAAACATCCCTTACAGTAGGTTTATTGCCCGTAATTATATATTCTTGCTAATGGAATTAAAAATTAGATTGAAGTTTCATGTAAAAGTTTTGAAAAACTTTCTTGGAAAGCCTGCGAATAATATCTGACTTGATAGTATAGTTATTAATGTTATGGCATAGATAATATGTGTATATTACGTATTAAACATTTTAAATATTAATTAATTTCTTAATTATTCAATTTGTCTGTTAATGTAGATTCACAAAAAAAGATCGTTACACATTTATAAAATCAAGATCAATGTGTAACGATCTTTTTTTGTGGATCTACATTAACAGACAAATTGAATAATTAAGAAATTAATCAATATTTAAAGTGTTTAATACGTAATATACACATATTATCTATGCCATAACATTAATAACTATACTATCAAGTCAGATATTATTCGCCGGCATTGATCGATTGCTCTTTTCAGTTAGTGATACTACTGATACTACGCTCATAAACATCATCATTGTCCAGCCGTTTGCGTCCACTGCAGGACATAAGCCTCTTCTAACTCTTTCCAGGCATCACGATGTTGTGCTTTGTTCATCCAGTTTTGTGACACCCTCTTGATGTCATCGGTCCATCGAGTTGGTGGTTTACCACTTCTTCGTTTATCGGCACGGGGTCTCCATTCCAAAAGCCGTTTAGTCCATCGGCCATCCCTAAGTCTGGCAACGTGGCCTGCCCATCTCCATTTCATGTTGGAGATGCGTGTTATAATGTCGCAGACACCCGTCCTTTCCCTGATGACCTCGTTTCGTACCCTGTCTCGTAAGGAAATGCCTAGCATGGCCCGTTCCATTGACCTCTGTGTTACCTGCAGTTTTGCTGCGGAACGCTTTGTTAGTGTTAAAGTCTCTGACCCATACGTCATTACCGGCATCACACATGGCTCGAACACTTTCCGTTTGAGACACATTGGTAGTTCGCTCTTCAAGATGTTAGTTTTCCAAACGCTGCCCATCCTAAGCCTATGCGGCGCTGTATTTCGCATGTTTGGTTTTCGCGGCCTATGCGTATCTGATGCCCCAGGTATATATAGGAAGTTACTTCTTCTATATTAGCATCATCTATTTTGATTTGATCGCTTAGCACTAGGTTGGTCATAACTTTTGTTTTTCCCTTATTCATCCTAAGGCCCACTTTTTCCGTTGACTGTTTGAGGTCGTTGAGCATAGTTTTTGCATCTTTGATATTGTCGGCTATTAGGACGATGTCGTCTGCGAATCTCAGGTGGTTAAATTTTTCTCCATCCTCTGTAATTCCTAGGTGTTCCCAAGATACCATTTTAAAAGCATATTCGAGAACCGTGGTAAATAGTTTTGGGGAGATAGTGTCCCCTTGGCGAATTCCCCTGCCAATTTTAAATTTGTTGGTATTGTCGTGTAGCCTTATACTTGCTGTAGCGTTTCGGTAAATATGTTCAATTAGCTTTGTATATCGATAGTCTATTCGTGCTTGGTCTAGAGCAGCGGGTAATTCAACTGTATCGAACGCCTTTTCGGAATCTATGAAAATCAGGACAAGGGGCTTATTATATTCATTACACTTTTCAATGAGAGTTTTTATAGCCTGAAGATGGTCATTTGTCCCGTATCCCGATCTAAACCCAGCCTGTTCTTTGGGTTGGTAGAAGTCTAGTTTATTTTCTAACCTTTTGGTGATTACTTTGGTGAAAAGTTTATATAGATGTGGTAGCAAACTTTTCGGTCTGTAGTTTCCGAGCTGTGTTATATCGCCTTTTTTTATGTAGAATAACTGTGGAGGCGTTGTTCCATTCGCCAGGTGTAGCACATTCTTCTAAGCAGGTGTTGAATAGTGCTTTTATGGCATGTAGTAGAGCGTCTCCTCCTTGTTTTATGGATTCGATATGTATGCCATCTTCACCCGGGGATTTGTTGTTCTTCATCTCCGCAAGAGCATTCTTAATTTCGGCTATCGATATACTTGGCATATCTTCAGACCCCTGATTTATGACCTTCCCGGTATGTGTTTGTGTCGGTTCCGCTGGTTGTTCTTGTTGCCGACTCATGTAGAGAGTTGCGTAAAATTCTTCCGCTATTTTCAGTATATCGTCTCCATTTGTGGTTAGTGTTCCCGTGCTGTTTCTTAGTTTGAAGATTTCTTTTCTTCCATTTGACATATTTCTTCTTAATACCTTCATACTTCTTTTGTTCTCAATAGCTAGTTTCGTTTGTTCTGTGTTGTATCGACGTATGTCATTTTTGATGTCTTTTGTAATTGTCTTGCTTAAATCTCTTAGTTGTTTTGAGTTTCTATCGCTGTTTTGCCTTAGCTCTCTTCTGAGTTTCATAAGCTCTTTGGTATGTTTGCTGATTTTGCTTATTTGTTCTTTATTTGGCTTACAGTATGTCTTTGTTGCTTCATTTATAGCTTCGACGATTTTGTTATTTAATTATATTTTGTTGCTTTGTGCCTATATTCAAACTGTGTAGTTTCCAAGTTGGTAGTTATCATTTCTACATATTTGTGAACTTGTTCTAGTGTTGTCCAACCTGCCTGTCTTTTCTTTGTTACCAGCTTACGTCTTTCTTTACTTAGGTTTAGAGTTATTTTTGCCCTTACCATTCTATGGTCGCTTCCTGTTGTGAAACTATTTAATAAAGTGACGTCGTTGACGATAAGCTTTTTGTCAGTTATTATAAAATCAATCTCATTTCTTGTGTTTCCATTTGGACTCGCCCAGGTCCATCTGCGATGTTCTTTTTTGTAAAAGAAGCTGTTCATCAAGTATAGGTTTTGCATTTTTAGGAAGTTCATAAGCTCATAAACATGCGGGTCTCTAAATTCAATTTTATTTTAATGAACGCTTATGATTTCCATCTTTTCTTTCAATGGAAAATTTAAAAATTATCGGAGGTAACGTATCTATTAGATCCATAGGTCTGGCCAAACAAAAGAAGGCAGCCAACTTATTAAAGCGGAACACAGCATGAATATATAAATATATTCAATTATTCCGAATCTCTATAATATTCCAAAGTCTTTTTAAGACTATAAAGCAAATCTTATGTTGAAAGACAACAGATATTTGTGTTTATCACTAGGACTCGGTTCACTTCCATGACAGTAAAACAAGACACTAGATAAATAACATTGTTTTTTATGATCAAATCTTTCTCAATAACCCAAAGCAAATAGCCATCTGCAGACGAGATCTATCTCTCATCAGTGCAGATTTGCTCTTATGAATTATAAAATGGAAAATACTTACATTAGTTTGAAACCATGTGTTGGGCTGTCAAAAGTAGGTTATGTTTTGACATGTGTGTGGAAAGATGAATTGAGTTTCAGTTATTAATTTCTATGAAATTGAATATAGGGTGAAACTAAACTAATTTCAGATACAATCATACCAACTTATTACTCAGCGGAACACAGTTGGTATGATTGTATCTGTAATTAGTTTAGTTTCACCATATATTTAAAAGAAAGCAGGTTTCAATGTTCAGAAACTGTTAATTAACAGTTCGGAAGATATTCTTAAAGACCCAAATGCCGGATTTCCCCATCACTAATTAGATTAACTTATAGTCTATAATATTCCTGTAGATAAAGCCATTATTAATAAATATTAAAGTTGATAATATTTTTTATTTTTCGTGAAAAGAGAATTCAAATCTCATATATTTGTCCAACTATGGAATATCTGGAGATTGTCACGTTTTTTAAATATTTTTTCCAGAAACCTTCATGCGTAAAATGAGGATTCACGGTAAAGTAAATGTGAAGGATATTAAAGCCGAGTTGATATTTTTACGACCCAAAGGCCAACGACATCCAGTAAAGACATTGGTCATAAAAATGTTAAAAAATGTTTATTTTTTAATGATACCAAACAACTTTGATAAAAATAATATTATCGTTAAAATTAACAAAAGAAATATTAAATTCCTTTGTAAACACGATAATAATATTTAATATTCGTTGATTTAGTCTTCGAAATTTAATTAGAAATTCTGAAAGTTATATTTCAATTTGAAATTTACAGTGTTTGAAAATTTTATTATCAATGTTCCTGTTATAAATAACATTAATTGCTTAAATTTTTAAATCCCATGCTAATCTATATTTGAAGCAGAGATGTTATGGATATGAAATTTCGGATCTGGATACGGATACGGATATAGGAATAATATTAAACCAGTTTCGGATACGGTTACGGATATGGATTTTTTTCCGATTATCCGTTAGTTTCGGATAGTTTCGGATACGGATATTAGATTTCTAAGGGATTGTAAAAGTAGAGTAGGTAATTGGTAAATAATTTTAACTTATTTCTATGTTATAATTTGGTACTACAATCATAAGTCATACAAGTAAATACTACAACATAAGTAGGAAATAATAATTTCTATTAGATATTGAAATATCTGTATAGGAATAATTACAACATATCAATCAAAGTTATCCGAAATTATTCGAAACTTTTATATCGGATTCGGTTACGGTTACGGATAGATTTTTATTTCGGATATCCGATAATTTCGGTTACGGTTACGGAACTCCATAACATCCCTGATTTGAAGTCATTCATTAGATCATAATCCATTTAGATTATATTTAAGGAAAACAGGCAATTGTGAAACGAGTGAATAATTGTAAAACATATTTATAAACTAAATATTTACCTTATTATTTCATTCATCTCCTGAAATTAATCCCGAGTTTATTTACGTTTGAAATAATTGTTGCATAAAATGAGATATCGCTGTAAACATTATTAACAAACATATCTAATTACGACAAACTCAAAATAAACAATTTGCTAAAATTAAGATTTGTTGAGAAGTAGACATTAAACTAATTTTGTTTTAAACTGTATGGTATTTAATAGAAAAAAACAACAAAAAAGGGGTCTAAAAATGTCGATTTTTTTAAAATTACGAAAAATTGTGTAAAAATGCGGTTTGCGTCTTGATTTTTTTCCGGTTAATTAAAGTTCCGGTTAATTTCAATAAAATTGTCATTTTCTTTTGTAAAACTGAACGGGCCTTCGACCCGTGTTTGTCTGCCGCTCGCAAGTCCCACACAGCGTCCTCCAGGTGCCAAAAACAGGAAATCGTTTCTAGCACCTATGAGGAGCAATTTTGGTCATCGGCTCGATTTTTTTATTATGTCCTCTTACCGCGTCGATTTCACGTTTTTTGACGTCATACAGAAAAGAACGCGACCGTCGGTTCACCCGGTGCGGCGGAAAATAACGAAAAAAAAACGTTTATTCGATGACATCATTGGAAGCTGTTCTCTTGATTAAAGAGCACCGCGTCTTTAAACAGGTTCTTTCGATGCGAGATGTTTACCCGCATTCGTTCCCGAAAGAATCTGGGACATGTGACATCCTATTCCGCTCTAGGTCAATTTTAAAACAAAAATCGGAAAATAGCATTTTTTTTCAAATTAATTTGCGGAGATCCCTGTCCTGGGATAACCAACAGTCGGATCGGGACCCACACCAATCGATTCGGCATAGTGCCTTTTAATTATTCTATTATTATTTTTAATTTGTTAATTTATATTTGTTGTTTATTCTGAAATGACTTTATCTACAATTATTACAAAAAAAGCGGTATGA
The DNA here is from genome assembly GCA_944588485.1 of Phosphuga atrata. Lineage (NCBI taxonomy): Eukaryota > Metazoa > Arthropoda > Insecta > Coleoptera > Silphidae > Phosphuga > Phosphuga atrata. The sequence continues at coordinate 8,016,037 of OX155901.1, forward strand.
AATTCAAGTTTCTGATTATGAATACAAAATTGATTCTATTTTATAATTTGCTGAGAAGTTGACATTAAACTAATTCTGTTGCAAACCGCATTTAACAATGTCCAGTAATATGTTTTGGGAAAAAATACCGTATTTTTTACATTTATTTCAAGAGTTTGTTCGGATTCTCCGATTTGGGTAAAATATGCTCCGTTTTATTTCATAATTAGTAGCCATTTTAAAGGTTACTTTATAATGACTCTTTCACAGAAGTTTTGCAATGATTAAAAAAGATGGTAATCGCTTGGTGCCAGGTCTGGACTATAAGCTGGATGCATTAAATCTTTCTTACCTAGCTTTCGGAGCTTCTGCCGAGTCAATATGGATCTGTGTGGCCGGGTTTGTCCTAATGGAACAAAACACGAAAGTTTGTTTAACATGGTTCCACATGGTTAACATTATGCAATTTTGATGAAATATGCATCGTCTTGTTTCATAATTTGTATTTTAAAGGTTACTTGATAATGCCTCTGTCACAGAAGACAGTACCCAATGCGGAAAAACTCGACTAAGCGAATTACACAATCTTCTTGATGTAAATTTCTTTTGAATAAGAAAGTTTTTCAATGATTAAAAGAGATAGTAATCGTTTGGTGCTAGGTCCAGACTATAATCTGGATGCATCAAAACTTACCAACCAACCTCCCTTTCTGGCGAGTCACAATAGACTTGTGTGGCTTCGTGTTATCCTGATATCACACAACACCTCTCTTGTTGGTCAATTCTGACCGCCTCTGGTCAATCGTTAGCTTCAAACGGTCTAATTGTTGACTGTAGAGGTTCGAATTTACTGTTTGATCATATAGAAGCAAATGCACGGCAAAACATTCCTGGACTTTAATTTTTTTTCGTTTCACCCTCTTTGGGGTACGTTGAATCAATATTTTTTTTCTGTCTTGCTCCTTGTTTAGTGCCCAGTATTTCTTCATTCTTTCTAACCTTCTTTCCTCTTTTCTTCCGAAATGTTGGGTTTGGGTTTTTGTGTGGATATGTCTTGGAACCTTATTTTCATCGTTTTGTTGAATCTTGTTTTCATCTTTAGTAATTAATTTAGCTGTTCGATCGATTAGTGAATTTTCTGAAATATTCAATTCTACTAGGTCTTTCTCAGTTTCTTTAAACCAGTTGGGTGTCGTTTTTCGGTTACGGAAAAAGTAAGAGATTTGTTTGGTTAATCTGTTAACGTTCATTCTGAAAAGATGACCATACAAATAATGTATCCTCCTTTTTCGCATAGTATCTGAAAGTTTTACAATATTCTTGTACAAAGTTTCATTCTTGATTATAACTTATTATCTTGAAATTTTGGTCCTATGATTTTCCTTAAAATTTTCGTTTCCGTTAACTCAAGTTTCAAAAATTTGGCCAAGTTCATGTTTAGTGTTTCTGCTGCATATAGTGCTTCTTGCTTAATTACTGTCTTATAGTGTGTAATTTTGGACTCCATGTTTCATGGGACCTCAAAAGGACTGGAAAGGATCTTGTATGTTATATCCAACAGCGATATTCCTCTATAATAGTTGAGGTCTGTTTTCAAGCCTTTCAGGGATTTTTTGTTGTACGTATATTTTGTTAGTTGGAAGGCCAACTCAAGTTTATTTTTTCTGGATTCCATCGCTTTACTTTCCCCAGCATTCCAACTAATCCATTCTCCGAGATATTTGAATTCTTTTACTATTTCAATCTTTTGTTCTTGGACTTTGAGGTATATACATGAGTCTTTGATGTTTGTCATGATCTTAGTTTTCTCGAAGGAGATGTGAAGACCTATTTTAGCTGCTTGTTTTTTTTAGTTCAAAGATTTGCTCCTGTGATTTCCATTGTTTCAGCAAACAGGGCCATATTATCTGCAAAATCAATAAAATTTACTTTAAGTTTGACTTCTTTTTGCAACCCAGTCTTATACCACTCTTTATATTTGTGTTCCATTCTCTGACTACATTTCTCAAGTGCACAGTTGAACAGCAATGGTGAAAGTCCATCTCCTTGTCGCACCCCCATTTTTATTTCGAAGGGTTTCGATATTCCGAATTTAACTTTCGAAAATGTATTTGTGAGGGTCGCTTTTTTATATTAGTTATTTTCTTATCCAAAGCCATTCTTCTAGGACTGAAAACAGAGATTACCTATCAATCGAAACATATGCTTTTTTAAAATCAATGATGGAGATTACGTACGTCTTTGCCCTTGATTTTTGGTATGCTATGGTGTTTTTAAGATTTAGTATCCATTCCGAGCATGACCTACCCTTTCTAAAATCCCCCTGGTATTCTCAAATTTGCGGGTCCATTTGTGGTTCTGTCCTGTTCAAAAGGACTTTAAAAAGGATCTTGTATGTTATATCCAGCAGGGATATTCCTCTATAATTGTTGGGGTCTATCTCCAAGCCTTTCTTGTGGATGAATCCTGATCTTGTGGGCGGATGAGAGCTATTCTCCATTCTGTGGGGATTGATTCTTCTTTCCAGATGTTATTGAAAACACATTGAAGGATGTAATTGCATTTTTGTTAACTTTCTTCCATATTTCGGTTCCAATATAGATTTTTAATTATCCTAATATCCCTTCCGTCCACTAATACATTGTCTAAACTCTCTAGCAATACATTATGTTTGACCCTGTCGAATGCCTTTTGGAAGTCTATCAAGCATATATAGACATCAATTGACATATTACGACTTATTTGAGGCAGGACACTTATCCGAAATAGAGCCTCCCTTGTGCGGACACCCATTGAGGAATCCGAATTGAGATTCGCTTTTGTATTCTTTACAATTAGAATAGACCTGGCCATGATTAATTTTGATTAAGTGGTTCATTAAGTTGATTGTTCTATAATCAGTATACGTCTTAGCAGTTGCTTTCTTTGGCACAGTGACAAATATGGCTCTAATCACTTGGTAATTTTCCACTGCTGTATATTTTATTGAACAATTATGTTCTCATTAGTTACTCATAGTTTATATATTTCGCTGAGAATCTCGTCAGGTTCTACTGCTTTACGGTTTTTAGGCCGTTTTATGGCATACTCCACTTCAGTAATAATTGTAATTAAGGGTCCTTCATACTTTGCTAATTCCTGTGGCGTTGTTGGTCTACAATCTTTAAATATATTTGTGATATATTTCTCCCACCCCTACAAGCTAGTTGCAAACATTAATATATCTATGTTGCCATTTATGAATTCCTCTTGTTGAAGGGAACGTTTAACAATATTCAGCAAAGGTTTTACCAAGTGCTGGATGTTATCCTTTAACAATCGACAGTGCAGTCCATCATCCACGCTTTTAGTTCATGATCAAAAATGTCAGAAATTACAACAAGAATATTGTTCCATCAAGAGATGGTACATGATTATTCGTTATATTTCTTAGAGTGATAGATCAATATTTCTCATGTTGTTTGGCAAAATTTTGTGGGGATCCTAAACTCGAGAATTATATTCTGAATGTCTATCTAATAATATAAGTTTGATCATATTCCAAACAGATTTCTGTTTGTAGTCTACATTTTCAATAATATTTCTAAAAATTTTTTTTTAATAAAGTATGTGCAGTTTATGCATCTTATAACTTTTCTGCTAGAAATTCAGGTTTCTTTCTTCATCCAGTTCCAAATTTCATCCTCATAAACTTTTCTCAAAGGTTTCTATAAACAAGGTCATAAAGCATACATGGATAAATAACCTTGTTTTCTAGTTGCCATATTCAGAATATCTGACCAAGTGTCTTCCATTGGTAGTGTCTCCAAATATATTTTGTTTTTTTTGTTTTGCTTAGAAAAATACCTCGTATAACTCTTTTGTATTTTAGTATCAATCTTTTTTTACATTCAAAGTAATTAGACTATGATCGGAAATCAAACAGCCTTTTTCTGTTGTTGACTACACTGGTTGGTAGAAATTTACAAATATGCTGCCAATTGAAGCAATTCTAAAATATGTAAAATATAATGTTTGAAAATAGTAAGTTCATTGTCCTCTTAGTTTCACTACGAGTTGAAAGATAATTCCTCGTTTTTTAAAAGCCAGTTTATTATCACCAAAAAACACAAAATTTAAGGAATTCACAGATAAAACAAACATTCTAAGTGAAGACTTAAGTGTTGTTTCCTTATTGTTAAGATTACATGTCATTATACGATTTCATTATCACACTTTTAAATTACAATGTTTTGAACAAACATCATGTCATTCGACAATTTTTTTAATCACACATTTACCCAATTACGTAAAATTTAAAGAAAATTACAATTACATTTGATCAACGATTATCCAATTACACGATTAAATTATCCAATTAGATGACAACATGATATGATTGTTACGTTCCAACTTCTTTAAATAGAACATTTTTAACGTTTTTATTATGAAATTAAAATAGATTTTAAAATACAATTAACATTCTAATTATGTAATAAACTTTAAGCTTTTTTGTTATATTTCTAAATAAAGCAATGAATAACAAATATAAACATACAAGAATCAATATTATTATTAAATGTAAATTTGCATGGATAGAAATCGGCCCATTGTAAACTTTTGACATTTAGACTATTTTTAGGGTTCCGTACCGAAAACAGAACCCTTATAGGATCACTTTGTTGCCCGTCTGTCTGTCTGTCTGTCTGTCTGTCAAGACCATTTTTCTCAGGAACGCGTAGAGGTAACAAGTTGAAATTTGTATCAAATACTCGGGTCTGCGGTCTCTTTCAGCTGTGAAAAAATCAAACTTGTAAGTCAACGCGATCAAAAGATATGATTGTTTATGTCGCATATTTTGCGATTTCACAAGGGAATCAAAATATATAGGGTACTTTGACCTAGAATCATGAAATTTGACAAGAAGCGGTGTCTTACAGCACATGTAATGGGAAAAATCTGAAAGCCGTAAATATGTAGTTTAATTACAAGAAAAATGCGAATTTACTATTAGTCTGCTATTAGAAACTTATGAAAATACACTAATGTGTTGCGTGGTATTGTCAGGCACCAGAAGCATATGGGTTGCATACAGTTAGGTCCTCCTCGGTTATGTCCTCCTCGGTTAGGTCCCGCCGAGGAGGCATTTTCAACCAGGGAAGCACTAACCGTCCGGGCAGCCCATCCTAAAGGAATGCAAAATACCCGTAACCGGGGTGGCGCATATTGAAAAGCCAAGTGGAAAAGGGGGTTTAGTGAGAGTTTCTACCAAACCACAATAAAAAAAAGTTACTATGGTTAGAGACAAACTAATCCCCATAATGCAATTTCATAATATTTCTCCTCTAAAGGCATGTACCCTTAATAATAAGCACAAACACTGCTAGAACTATCACAATTATAGACAACTTTTTTCATTGTTTTGTGTGATACGTCTGAATTACGTGACTATTTTGAAACTTATAAAAAGAAAGCAAACAAGGCAATTATGAATAGTGTTTGACGGTTTTTCAAACCCGGTTTAAAAAAACCGGTTTTTCAAATAAATTTGACACATTCTAAAACCGGTTTTTAAATTGAGAAAACCGGTTTTAAAGAATTCAATGATACCTTACTTACAAGTTTGTACGGAACCCTCGGTGCGCGAGTCTCAACTCGCACTTGGCCGTTTTTTTTTAAACCATTTATGAGATCAAATAAAGAAACATGCCGTTTGAAAGACAATTTAATATGATTTAATATGAGTTTAAATTTAGGCATAGGAACCAGTAAATAAAAACGAACGTATTTATGCGGTGGTTATAAGGAGAATAAGAAAATTGTGAAAGATTGTAAATATTGCCTTTGCGATTGAAATTTGCACATAATTCGTTTTTCGCAATTAGATGTTTTGAGTTTTCAAGAGTTTAATGCATATTACCCCGCAAAAAGCTGACCAAGCTTTGTTCTAATCGAAAATAATTTAGCCAGCGAGCAGTTGTTCGACAACTGGATATGACACGCGTCGCGTTTAAAAGAGTGCTCCATCCTTATGGGGAGGCTTGATCCTTTCACAGACGACCTGGTAAAGGCAGAAGGAGATTTACAACATCTCGTGATAACCGCTTTATTGTATCAACATCATCAAGAAATCACCACCATAATGCTGTTCAACTGCAGCAACAGCTCCGTTAAGTACGAAGAATGGTTTTTAGTCAGTGAACAGTAAGGTGAATACTGTGGGAAAGTTGACCCCTAAGACACCTTAGCAATTTGTCAAAAACTTACCCTAGCAAATAACGCGGCTAAATTTCGCAATGGTGTTTATAATACCGATATCGTCAGAAAATTATGTGCAATTTGGGTTTCTTCGATTCCGTTCCGGTATTTTCGATGTTAAAGATGCACCTCACACACCGCCACGCACCGTCGCCAATAAAATCATAGAATGATCAAAATAAGAGATCAAAGCAAAGATCATCGCCCAGGAGCTAAAGATTGATCACAAAACAGCTTTAAACAATCTACCTGAAGCTGGATTTAAAAAGAAGTTTGATGTTTGAGAGCTACACGAATTAACGCAAAAAACATAACGGATCAAATTTCTATCAGCGAAGCTTTGCCCAAACGAAACGAAATCAACTACTTCTTAACTGGGAATGAGAATGGAAAATGGAAATGTACCTTAAACTGCTCCAAAACTTTAACAAAATATAATTCATCATTGAAGAATCCTTATAATATAACCTACGGAGAAAGTTATTAAAATGCAACAAGAGAAGAGTTTTGAGAAGGGAAATTGAAGCAGCATCTAATAGACAGAAAGCAACTTGGAATATAATCAGACGAGTAAACAGATTAAGAAGAAAACAGCCTATTACTAGTGCTGCAAATATAAATAACTTCTACGTAAACAAAGCTAAAGTCCTAACAGATGCAAAGCCTATTGTGCAATATAAAGACAACAACGTTTTAAACAACAAATCGTTATTCTTCATGCAGGTCTATCAGAATGAGCTTGCTGACGATATTATAAACCTTAAAAATACTAAAATTGCGGGTGAAGACGAAATCTCTCCAATAGCTTTAAAAATGTGCTCTCTGCAATATTAGTTCCGTTACAATACATTATAACCAATGCTTTAGAGATTGGCAAATTTCCAGCAATTATCACTCCTATACATAAAGCACGGATAAGTCTAGGATTGAAAACAACAGGTCTATAAGCATTCTTTCACTTTTCTCTAAAATTCTTGAGATGATTATAAACTCCAGAATTGTAACGTTTGAAAGTATAACTTAATTAGCCCTCACCAACATGGCTTGGCAAAAGGGAAATCGATATTGATCGATTTAATCGATCTTGGTAAAAGATAAACGGCATGCTTCCAAATTGTAAAAGGTATTATGGATAATCTTGAGTCACGTAAAATCCCAGTTGGAATGCTCATCGACCTTTCGATGGCATACGATCTAGTTGACCATAATCTATTAGTAGAAAAACTCTCAAAATATGGTATAAGTGGAGTCGTGTTGAACTAGATCACATCATTCGTAACTAATGACACAAATCGGACACAAATTACCTGGCTCCGCACTTCACACGGATTTATATATTCTCCTCTGAGTACAATCAACACGGGTTTTCCACAAGGTAGCACAATGGGTCAACTACTTTTTGCTCTACTTATAAATAACCTTCATGCAACTCGTATCAACTCACTTCATATTAAGATCAGTTATGCGGACGACACATCCCTATTGATATTAATTAGTCGAATCAACGATATTACCACCAAAGCAAAAAGAGCTGCTGAATCAATGAAAGTGTGGTTTGAGACTAATAGACTTTGACTAAACATCAAATTTTTTTTTACGAAACTCACGAAATGGCAATCGTGAACGCGTATGTGCCAGCAAGTAACTCTGTAAGACTCTACTGTACTAGAGTGCGGGTATAGACGAAAACCCTCCCATAGCTTTAAAAAATGTGCTCTCTGCAATATTAAATCCGTTACAATATATTATAAACAATGCTTTAGAGATGGGAAAATTTCCAGCAAATCTAAAAACTGCGAATTAATTTGTCATGAAAGATTCAACTTTCATCGGTTCGATATAACCAAACATTATTGAAATTTTACAACAAAACGTAAAATATCGCACGAAAGATTAGATTCATCAATCAAGATTCAATCAAGTAAGAACACATTTAAATTAATTAACCAAAACTTCCAGTCTTTTGGGATTTTAGTAGAAAAACAGAATATATGTTGGAACAAAACACTGATTGTAAATGTCGAATAATCTCTGAACACGGAAATTACGGAATAAGGGGAAAAGCTGTTAGATGGTTTTGTAGATGAATTTATGTTTATGGTGATGGTGAATGGTTTTGAAGATCATGTTTAGTAAATCGTGGTCAATTCGTTGCAATAAATCATAGGAACAATACGGCCCAATCTGATATTATTCAAACAAATGTTAGTGTTTCTCAAGGAAGTATACTGGCACCAATGTTATTTATAATGTATTTAGTAGATTTGCCAGCATACATAAATATGGATAACTGTACTTTCTATGCAGATGACGCGAGCTTTATTTTACCCGACACACTTGGTGATGGTAATAAAACACTAGCTCAGAAATTATTAGATAGTGTCGGCGATTGGTTTGCAGCAAGTAATTTGTTTCTGAATACGGATAAATCGAAGTATGTTATATTCCAATCTGCGAGGAGCAGAAACTCAGAAGATGTAAACCTACATGTAAATACGTCGTCACTAAAAAGGGCAAAACTTACGAGATTCCTAGGAATTTACATAGAAGAGCATCTCAAGTGGAACTATACTATAAACCACGTGTGTTCAATATTGAGTATTTAATAACGGATTTAATATTGCAGAGAGCACATTTTTAAAGAGATGGTAAAAGACCTATTTAATGAGATATTTACGTGAAACTTTGTCTAAAGAGAACCTTCTAACATATTATCATTCGAAGGTACAGTCGATGTTGTCATATGGTATAGCAGCATGGGGATCGTCTGCACAAATTCGTTCCTTATTAGTTGCCCAAAAAAGAATTATTAGAGCCATATTAGGACTAAAACCAACAACATCCTGCAAAACCTACTTTCAAAAACTTGGAATTCTGACTGTATCTAGCCTGTATATATTAGTAGTTTCCTCTATCATTCATCAAAACAAACTAAGGTTGGACAGAAATATGGATAAACATACCTATAATACAAGAGGCGAAGGAAAACTATATATGCCTAAAGCAAACCTAACCCTGTATATCAAAAGTCCATGTCAGCAAAGCATAAGAATATGTATTAAGTTACCACCAGATATAGAAAATGCAAAATCAATACAGACATTCAAATATAATGTAAAACAATTTCTACTGCTGATGTCTTTATATAATTTCATAGTATCTAAAAATCTTTTCATCTTAAATTTGATTTAATATATAATTAGTATGTGCCTTTATGCAATTGTACTTAGACATAGCCTAAAGTAATTTTTGTAATTTACAAGTGAATAAATTATTTTGATTTGATTTGATTTGAACACTGGAAAAGCAAGAACAACTAAAAAATCTTCAAAATTAACAATTTCAAACTAACAACAGCATATTGTCGGGAAGAAGGAATGCATGGTGTAGTTGAAATTTTTTGTAAAAGAAAGAAACATAGACACCAAGGCATGCCATTATTAGTCTTGCAGAAGAATTTTTATTTCGAATCTGCTATTTAAACAGTTATAAACTATGAAACAACAATACTAGTTGCGATCTATCGCACTCCTAATTCTCGTTTCTCAGATTTTATAAACAAACTACATCAACAATTAATCAAATTATATACACATAACTTTCCCTATATTATAGCAGGAGACTTTAATGTGGTTATTTTACAAGCATATAGGAAAATTCATCAACTACAATCACTCCTAGAATCATGAGGTACAATAATGACGAAGAAACAATCGAACCGTAACGCATCCTCTACAATACTCTACATATATAGACTCCTCGCACTTCACCTAGAAAATCCCTGGACTGAGATTTACAACTGGGCTATTCGCTATGACCTCCAACGATATATTGAGACCGATGTCCTGAGGATGGTGTATTTTGACATCTTCAACAGCCTCCTTAGATTTGGAATCATGTTCTGGAGAAATTGTATACACCACAAGTATTTCTTCAAGATACAGAAACAAGTTCTGCGGATAATGTTTAAACTACAGTGGCCGCTACCACTACGGTGAATCCTTAAGATGACATTCTCGTAAGACGAACATTTTAACAATTACAGCCACATATATCTATGAGAACATTGTGTTCCTCAAGAAACACAAACTCCTCTTTATAGATTTAAAAAACCCCACAGAACGGGTATCAAGATATAACAAGATAAATAATTTTCAAATTTGAATTTGAATTTGACTAGACAGACAAGACTAGACAGAAAAGACTAGACAGACAAGAGTAGACGGATAATACTAGACAGACAAAAAAAAGCAATAAATCGATCCATGCAAACGAACCTTCACACAAAACCAACTAACCCAAATCGAAGAGAGTTTTGCTAAGAATAATTCCAGAGATTTCTTTGGAACCTTTAACCAGGTACTCAGAAAATACGGAGCGTATTTTCTGCAAAACCTCCACTTCAGATACTCACAAGGCAAACTGGCTTATAACGACAAGGACAACTGCCACCTTTTGGCTCAGTACTTTAAAAATCTACTCAACTGTGACCCACCCAGCGAAGACTTCGACTATAAACAAACCACACCAAACCCGGACTCGCTTCCCCCTTCATTGGAAGAAGTTGACCAGATCATTCAACTTCTTAAGAATAATAAAGCAGCTGGAGAGGACACTATCGTTGCTGAACTATGGAAAGGTGTTGGAAACAATGTCGTGCGCAAGCTAAACGAGATTATCCAGGACATCTGGGAAACAGAGAAATTACCACCCGATAGGAAATCTGCTCTGATCCATCCGCTTCACAAAAAGGGAGATTTTACGGATCTAAACAACTTCCGTGAAATTTCTCTCGTCCCGGTAACATACAAGATTCTCTCGAAGGCGTTACAAACAAGAGCAGAAAATCAGTTAGATAGTCAACTGGGAGAATACCAGGGGGGCTTCAAGAAGACACGATCCTGTGTTGAACAGATCCTCATCCTTAAAACTGTACTTGCATGCTCCAATATGAGAAACCGCAAGGTGGTCGTCACCTTTGTTGATTTTAGGAAGGCCTACGATTTCATCGATAGAGAAACGCTTAACAAAGTACTCCAGGAACTAGCACTAGACAACAAACCCCGCAGACTAATCCTAGAAACTTTGACCAACACCCATTCCTAGGTTAAATTTAGAGGCGAGATTTCAGAAAGCTTCGAAATAAAAACTGGAGTGAGACAAGGAGATGGACTTTCCCCACTTCTCTTCAACTGTGTCCTTGAAAAGGCTATGAGAGAATGGCGCAAGGAACTGAACAATTTGGGTGCTCAGAGTTGTATCTGCCTGGGACGATGGACTGATTGTAGATTGCCTGGCCTTTGCAGATGACAGGGCACTGTTTGCTGATTCTCTTGAGATAGCAACAATGCCGGTAAACTGCCTCAAAAAACAGGCTGCCTAAGTGGGTCTTCAAGTGTCGCTGGAGAAAACATAATTCTTCACCAACATTAGAGAAGCAAACAGAGAGATATTACTAGAACAGAGAAACATCAAGTGGACTGAGAAATTTAAGTATCTCGGCGAGTGGGTTGAACCCAACTTATCAGAAAGAGCATCATTATCCAAGAGAGTCAGCAAGTTAGAACTTGTCTATCGGCTGACAAAGAACACTTACAATAAGAAATTCCTGTCACGCAACCTGAAACTTAAGCACTACATATCAGTCTTACGACCAGAAGCCCTGTATGCCATGAAGTGTCTTTCCTTGAACCGAAGGGGTCTAATAGAGAAATTGAAAATCAGAGAGAAGAGGATCCTCAGAAAGATCCTAGGCCCGGTAAAGGAAGATGGGGAATTCCGAAGAAGGCATAACTCTGAGCTCTACGAACATATTGAGATGCTCTCTGACTGTTCAAGGAAAAGAAGGGTAGCTTTCTATGGCCACGTTGCAAGATTGCCTTCAAACCGACTAACCAACCGTCTGTTCACCTTCTGGCAAAACAAGAAGCTTCGTACCACTTGGTTGACAGAGACCGAGAAGGATATTAAAGAACTGGGAATAACAGATCTCAAAAACAGACAGTCTGTGAGACGCATCCTAAAGGAAGTCCGTGGATTTCAGGAAAAACCTCGAAGGAAAGGTACCCCCTGGACAGAAGAGAGAAAGGAGTTATACCGGCAGAATATGCGACAATACTGGGCAAAGGTCAAAGCCCATCAGTTGAACAAGCGTGGTCCAGAGTAGACCTATTCGAAAGAAGAAGAAGAAATCGATCCATGGCTCAAAGTGGGTTTTTTTAGTTCTATATGTAGAAATAAATATAAATGTCGAACCCACTGTATAAAACGTAAAGAGCTTTCGACAAGAAACAAGTCATCTTCAGTGCTAAAATACATACATTGAAAAAATTAACTTAGTAAAACGTATTCAACTAAATAAGGAAATAAGTGTAAGTTATATCTTACCCAAATGATTGATAAAAATATTTGTATGCCGGCGAAAGCCGAGAAAAGATATAATTGAAATATAATTAGATAAGAAGCTTAATACTAATCATTTCAAATCTAATCATTACAAAATAAAACAGAAAATTATAAAAAATTAATTGAAAGAGGAGCCTCGTGACGACAACCTCGACATGTCTAGACAGACAAGACTAGACAGACAAGACTAGACGGACAAGACTTAACAGACATGAATAGACAGACAAGACTAGGCAGACAATAGTAGACAGACAAGACTTGTTTTAGCTCATATCTAAAGAACCATTTTATTTTTTGTTAATCTTATTTAGGAATGTAGGGAAGGAGGGTCGACTTTTGACAACTTGTCTTTTGACATGAAAAGATGTTCAGAAAAGATGAATAAGATTGAAAGAAAAGTTTGTAGTGCAAGAAAAAAAGCAGCTTAAAAATTGAATGTTCTAGTCAGTTAAGTTTAACAATATTTTATGAAGACAAATTAATGATCTCCAACTCAGGTTTTCCTATTGAATTCATTCTACCGTAAAATTCACTTTTCGTAAGTAAAAGTAAAAGCAATTTATATTTAACAAAAACGAAAAACGGCTAAAGAAATAATTCCCAGATAATTTCCAGCTGAAGTCCCCGTACGTATCAACTCACTAAATCGCAGGCTCTAAAACTTAATACTTCCACTTTGCATGTTAAAAACCCTTGAAACTCGTTTATTTGAATAAATTCCCCATTATACCTAACATTACCTGTTTTAATTGAAACTTATTATTGTAATATTTGCATTCCAAATTTCACCCATGTGTTAACTGGTAACACTGGAAAAATAGTTAGACTTAACAAAAGTAGAAGTTTACAAAATTTACAATCAGACGGAATACATTAATTTACATAGATATGTGTACCTCAATTACATACCAAAGATTAAACCTTCAATTTATAGACAATAATTATTATAATATTTTCATTCCCAGTTTTAACTATTTGTTATCATACTGAAGGTAGACTTCCGAGCAAAGCGGCTCTAGCGTCACTAAGGGTGAAGCCACACGATGCGTTACGTATGCCGGAGCGGTGCCGCAATGGCATCCTACATACAAATCACTATGCCATGTCACACGATGCGTTGGGGTGCCGTGCCGCTTCGCACCGTAGGCACGCTTGTGACCTGCGAGACGTGGCGGGTAGGGGTGATGCGCTGCGGCGCCGGAGTGCATCGTGCCGCCACCGCAGTATTGTATCGAACGTGATTATTTTATAAATATTAATATTTATCTTTTATACGATGAGTACCGATAATATTGATATTGATTTCCTTATATCTTTAGTACAAGAAAGCTCTGCATTATGGGATAAAACACACGATGATTTTAAAAATAAGTTGAGTCATTCGCGTTGCGCCGCCGCGCCGCCCCGCGGTAAACAGATGTGCCGCATCGCCCGTGTGGCACCCTATAGTTCGAATTAATTGCGTTGAGGTGCCGCACCGCACCGTTAACGCATCGTGTGGCCTCGCTCTAACGCAGCGATACTGACGCGGCGACATAGCAATAGTATTATACACTATGGAAACGTATGAGGCGCCATTCGAGAGCAGCCACACGGATGCGCTCAGCTTCAGTGCGTCAGTGTCGCTGCGCTCGAATTGTGCCTCATAGGTTTCCATAGTGCATAATACTATTGCTTTGTCGTCGCGTCAGAATCGCTGCGTTAGTGACGTCAGAGCCGCTTTGCTCGGAAGTCTACCTTAAGGAATCAATTTATAGGACAAGAACCGATAGGCAGACTAGTTCCACTGCGTAGGTTGTTTTAAAAGTTTAATCCGATTTTATGAGTTTACTTTTAAGTGTAATATCTCAGTAAATACTTCTTCAATTTAATCGAAATAAGTGTCATTTGAATCAGTGGGCTGTTGCCAACGTAACGCAACGAAGTCGACTAATTCCGTCGGCATAAAAATTGGGTGCTCGGGATTCGATAAAGACGACGAAGGCCGTTTTTGCCTTGTCATGATTGGCGAAGGTTCTACCGGTGAGAAAGTTATCGAAGTGCTTGAAAAGATGGTAGTCGTATGGCGAGAGGTCTGGGGAGTATGGTGGGTGAGCCAGAACTTCGACGCTCAATTCAATTAATTTTCGGACGGTGATTTGTGAAACGTGCGGACGGGCGTTGTCGTGGAGCACTTTCGGACCTATTCTGTAGACCGGCTGCTGCTGACGCCATTTTCGGTACATTTCGTCAATTTCCTCACAATAGGACTCTGCTGTGATGGTTTGGTCCGGTTGCAGCAAGTTATAGTGAATCACACCAGCCGCTGACCACCATACAGTAACCATGGTCTTCTTGTGGTGGAATTTCACCTTTGGGAAGTGGTAGCTCATCTGTGTCCAACCACAGTCCTGAACGTCTCCTGTTGTCGTACTGGATCTACTTTTCATCACACGTGATGATCCGAGTAAAAAAAGGATCGTTTTGGTTGCGTAAAAGCAAAGAACAGACCTCGAAACGTGACAATTTCTGTCGATCGTTTAAATCGTGGGGCACACACTTTTAGAGCTTTTTGACCTTTCCACTATGTTTTAAATCATCGACCGCAGGGGAGCTGACGTCCAATTCTTTGGTCATCCCACACACCATTTATGATGGGTCAGTCTCCACCAGGGTCATCAAATCCTCGTGCTGGATTACAGTAGGTCGACCACTTCTCGGCTAAAATCTCTGGAACGAAATTTCGCAAGCCAACGTCGAACACTGCGTTCATTAATACAATCATTGCCAAATGCCTGGTTCATTTTTCGGGCTGTTTTGGCAGCGCTTTGGTTCAATTTATATTCGTTGTGAAAAATTGGCCGAAAATCGCTTGACGACATCATAATATAGTAATAAGCTGAAAAGAGGCAAAACATTATTATTTGGAAAAAAAATGAACGGCATCAATATATCGAGTACAAAATTCTCTATCGATCAGTATATACAGCAGTATATACAGCAGAATACATATTTATTGAGATATGGAGCTACAAAAACACATGACATTAAAACGGACAAAACTTTGGAAACAACCTATACCTATACAATTAGGCTGTGAGGCGAAAATTTGTCTCTGAATAATTTGGATTGGACCACTTGACAATTTATATTGTTCGCCAGAGTATATATTACCAACACTCGGTCCCGGGTTCGATCCCGAGAGCGAGTGTCAGCTGCATTTGTTCCAGAAGACAACTATGTGATAACGCTAATTCAAATAAAACCTAGGTTTCTTGGCCTATGATTTGATAAATATGGGCAAAATACAATAGGCCAAATAAATAAGAAGGGTAGTTAATAACTCGGTATCCACATTGGACCAAACTTAAAAAAGGATTTATTTTTAGGAAGTTAAGTTTAGGAATAGAGATTTATAGTATTGCATTATTGCTGTGCTAAATTTTACGAAATTTTTAGTCGACTTTACATTTCCTAGTTGATTTTAAATACAGAACAATGTTCACAAATAAGAAATTAAGTTTAGACATGAAATTAAGGTTTCTAGAATGTTATGTATGGTCTCAGCTGTATATGGGGTAGAAACTTGGACACTAAAAGCACAATCCATAAATACATTGTAGGTATTTGAAATGTTTAAATTTGTAAAACCACAAATGAAGAAGAACTAAGTAGAATTGGACACGGCAGAAAACTGATCTCTGCAAATTGAGACTAGCTGCGAAACTGAGAAATATGGGTGAAACAGGAACAATAAAACAGTACCAAAAAAGGTCCCCCTAAGCTGCAGGGTGCGCGGCCGCGCACTAATTTAAAAAAAATTAGGGTCAAACTAATTTTTAAAATTGGCTAACTAAAAACCTTCCTTGGTTTGCTTTATGTTAACACATTGTGTGCGAGGAACGATTTAAGTCCTCGTATACCTTCATAAGAGAAGGCTTGTCGACAAAACATCGCCTGCGTTTCGACGTGGATTGGGGCCGCAATTACACGCATACAAACACAGCACATACACCTCAAAACACCTACTCTGTTTGACTTACGAAACAAAATTTGGATGTATTTTGAAGATAACACATACATAGGCAGTGCTTCTATTTTGGAAAAAAAACATAATTTTTACAAGAAGTTTTATCTAGACATTCAAAAAATGGTTACATCGGACGGAGCAAGTATATGCTAGGACGGAAAAATGGAGTGGCGGCACTTCTCAAAAAGGAAATACCTGATCTTGCTGAACAACATTGCGTTGCGCACCGAGAAGATTTGGGTTTGAGTTATGGACAGTTTACATCACTTAGGACAGTTTACATTGTATTCAGTAAATCAGGAATTAAAAAAGGAAAAATTGAAAAAATTGCTGTTGTTATGGATCGAAATTTGATAATATTGAAACCATTAAACGAGGTGCATTCTTTATCTCGTTATTTTGGATGCTTTGATTAAGAATTACGAAAATCTAATAGAATATTGTAATGAACAAATCGTTGAATGTTATGATTCAACTTGTAAATATTGTATGCAAAATCTAAATAATCCCCAGTATACTGCGGCACTGTTTCTTCTGTGTTAGAAATCTTCTATATTCTGAACTTTCTGATTTCACAAAAAACAATACAGGATCAATAAAATAATTTAGTGACATTTAGTGACAGTGTACTACAAAATTCGGAGAGCTTCTGGTGCTGACTGCGATTAAGGATTCAGCACAATGATTCTAATTAAATTCAAACTTAGGAACAAATTAAATGACGATCATTTAAATGATTTGATGAGGATTAAAATATAAGGTTTTTTTAAGGATTAAAAAATACAGATGAAGTTTACAAAGAATGGATAAGTATGAAAGACATGCACTACAGGAAAAAATGCATTCATTAATTTGTATTGTAATTATAGGTATTATTAACTATAATATAGTTAATATACTATAATAATGTTTGGGAAAACAAGCTTGATTTGCATCTAGAAACTTAATTTAACAACAATACAATATCCTCCCTTCCTTTTTTTGCACATTCAAAACCTTTCAAAGATTTTTGCACAATCATACTTTTGTGCCGTGCAGACAGTGAAAAAATTAGAGGGAACATTTCCAGATAGTCAATGCATGTATTCACCAAGCAGCAAAGGAAGCGTTAGGATACTGTGATCATAACAAGAAATCGAATTCTGAATGGTAGACGAACGACATAAGAGACATTATAAATGAAAAGAAAAGGGCCTATATAACTTGGTTAAGAAGAAAAGATCAAGAAGACTGAACCAAACTAAATAGAGAAACAAAGAGAATAGTGTCAAAAAAGAAAAATTAACTCTGGGAAAGAAAATGTGAAGACGTAGAGAGGTATCTGGGAGGCAGTAGAATAGCACAAGCATGGAAGTATTAAAAATATACGAAAAAAAAGAAAAGAAAGGGGAGATATAAACCTGATCAAAAACAAAAAATGAGAAGAACATTATAGGACGCTACTGACAGAAAGCAGGAAAGAATTTTTAGGAGAGATTAACGAAATTATTATCAATAACGAGATTGAAATACAGGCAATAAAAAAAAACGAAGTAAAGAAGGAACTTAAAGAAATGAAAAATGGTAAGGCTGCTGGACCTGGAGACATTCCTAAGCTGATAAAAAAATGGGCCAGACATACTAATAGAAAACCTTGTGGATATTTTTAATAAATGTTTAATCGAAGGACAGGAGATCCCAAAAGATTGTAATTTAGCATACATCAGTTCCATCTACATGAAAAGAAACAGAAAAGTATAGAAAGAATCTAAAGATATCTAAAGAAATAGAAAAGGGAATTACAGAGAGATAAGTGTTACAAGCTCGGTAGGAAGGTTGTATGGTCGGATAATAAAAAAAAGAATTGAACTGGAGTACCAGGATATAGAAGAGCAGAGTGGATTCCGGGCAGGAAGGTCCTGTATGTGCTATATTTATACTCTCCAGCAAATATATATAGAGAATCGTGTTGCTCGAAACCTTCCTACTCATCTTGTCTTCATTGATCTTGAAAAAGCCTACGATACGGTACCTTTGAAATTGCTATTTAATATATTGACGAGAACGGACATAAAGAGAGGATTCCTATCAGAGCCCTACGCAATATCTACAAAAATGCACAGAGTATAGTGAAGACTCAACATTTTTTTTCAGAATTATTTCGAGTAGCAAAGGGCTTTAAACAAGGATGCCGCCTTTCCCCTACACTTTTTAAAATTTATATTCAAGTGCTACAAAAATGGAGAAAAAAATCTTTAGGCGTGGGAATTAAGGTTGACGACAACTACCTGTCAACATTATTCTTTGCTGATGGTCAGGTGATAATTGCGAACTGTGAAGAAGATGTAGACTACATGTTAAGAAAGATGAATATGAATTGGCGGGAATGAAAATGAACGTAGCCAAAATAGAATACTTAAGAGTAGGTGAAGAAGATGAAAAAACAGATCTGCAGTTAAGACAGATAAGAAAATACGAAGAATACAAATATCTAGGTAGTATTATATCAAACAAAGGCTTATCTGTCCAAGATATACGACGCAGGGCACAATAGGGATAAAAAGGCGTACGGGTTTTGAATCCTTTACTATGGTCCAATCGAATACCCTTCAATACAAAACTGGCGCTCTACAGAGCAATCGTAGAGCCAATAAGAACATACAGGTCAGAATTTTGGCAGTTGACGGAATCAGCAAGGAAGAAGATAGACGCTGTAGAAATGGATTTTCTCAGGAGATCATGCAGAATATCTAGGTTAGAACACATACCAAATGTAGAAATTAGGTATTAGAAACAAGGCAGCTTATATGGTATGGACATATGAGGCGTATGGAAGAACACAGATGGCCAAGAAAGACCTTTGAATATTCTCCACCGAATAAGAGGAAACGAGGAAGACCAGCTACGACATGGTTAGATGGAGTTATGGCAACGATGAGGGACCGGACAATCAATGAAGATGTCTGGAGAGATAAAAATATGTGGCAATCGATCCCCGCCAATATATATATATATATATATATATATATATATATATATATATATATATATATATATATATATATATATATATATATATATATATAGAAAACTGATGACAATCGTCCAAATAAGAAAAACAGCATATCTTGTCCACATACTTCGTTATGACAAATACTCCCTGCTACAAGTAATCATGTAGGGAAGAATAGAGGGAAGAAAAGGCATAGGAAGAAAATACAAATCTTGGCTAAGGAATATCAGAGAGTGACTAACCTACGTGAACAAATAGTTCTGGTTGCAAGAGATAGGGAAGAGTTTAAAGAAGTGATCGCCAACCTTTGTTAAGGAAGATGGCATTTGAAGAAGAAGAAGTTGTTTTTAATGCCTAAATAAATTTAGACTAGTAGAACAGACTGAAGTCAGAATAAAGATTTTATAGAAATAGTAGATATTGATTAGATAGACATAGACTAGATAGATGGATGAAAAATATATCGAGTTTAGCTCTAATTTTATGGCTTACGGTTAATGTAATGCAAACTATAGTTATTGATAATCAAGTCACCACACAGATTCAATGAATGCAATAATTGCTTAAATTGTAAACCACTTCTTCACACTAACGACTTTTTCCGAGATATTCTTACATATATTTTTTTTTGCAACAGTTTGTCAATAACTTTAAATCGCCACCACAAATTATACTGCAAATTGTTAACGGTAAAATGTGCAAAAAAAACCAACTGTTGATATCAATTAGACAGGTGCCACCCTCTGTTTGTTTGCCTCAAACAAAGGGAACGAGCCCTTAACACCTGACTGGCGTCCCTTTCTACCTGGAAGTCAAGCCGCTGCGTAATCCAGACACACAGGTGCGTAACAAACGCACAGGTAGAAGCCCGCTTGAGATTATTATGTAAGAGATGGTCACGTCATGGAAACAAAATATATAATAATTTGATGGAACGCTAGACGTGTTCATAGTATCCGCTGTCTGGAAGTGCGGGGGGTTCAGACGGACAGATGCTGAGGGGTAGAAAATATAGGTTCGGTCTTAGCGTAGTTCGAATCTTCTTTGTTTTATGAATGGAAGTTCGATGAAATATATATATATATATATATATATATATATATATATATATATATAAATATATATATATATATATATATATATATATATATATATATATATATATATATGATTATTTGGTTAGCGTTCTATCTAACTGGAAAACTACTTCAACTAGACTTCTATTTCAATAAACATATTATATTGGAATTTGATTACAACACATTGGATTTAAAAAAGCTTGTCTTTTCTATGTTTTCTTATTTGTTTAGTGTTGTCTGTTTAGTCTTGTCTGTCTAGTCTAGTCTTGTCTGTCTTTGATTTTTCATCCAAGCACACCGGAACGAAACAGCGTATGACATCGGCGTGCTGGTTATAATAAAATATTATTTAATATAACTATATTTTTCATTTCTTGTGCCATTTTTTTCTCGTCTTCTTCTTTTGTGCTGATTATGAATTTGACAAGTTTGTGTATCTTGACCCAGTTTTCCTTGCTCTCTAACATGTAGTCTATAACACTTCTGGGTTCGAAGCTTTTGTCCATATTTGATTTTTGGAGTTCACTTTCTGTGGTGTATCTACATCATTCAAATATAATGTGGGTAAGTGAGTCTTCTTCACCGCAATATTCACACAGATTATCAGGTGATCTTCGTATTTGCTGTAAATAATCTTTATAGCAGACATGCCCAGTAAGAAATTGGGTTAGATGGTAATCAAATTCTCCGTGTTTTCTGCTTATCCACGGAACTATTTTGGGTATTAACAGCTTCGTCCATTGCCTTTTATCTGATGCCCACCAATTTCTCTGCCATTCATCGTACAGATTATCTCTAGCAATTTTATTGGCATTTTTGCTAGAGCCTAGTTGATATAGGTCCTTTCTCTCTTTGGCCAGTAACTCAAGCGGTGGTATACCAGCAATTACTAGAGCAGCGTCGCCAGATACTGTTTTATATGCGCAAATCCTTAGTGCTTTTTTTCTCTGGACTATCGAGAGTTTATAGATAGATAGCTTAGATGTAAGGTGATGTGCTCATATTGGGGCCCTATATAGCATCACTGATAGCTCGACCACGCAACTGAGTGCTCTTCTCCTGCCCCTAACAACTCCTTTCCTAATTGTACTTCTTGTCGGAAGAATCTTCATGATCTATGAGTTTAGGGAAGTTGGTAGTAGTACGGCGGCCAGAAGATTCTGTCTTTTTGAATCTTTTGAAGAGTGTCCCACATACTCCAGCCGTAATTCCAAGAGCGGGTTTTAGCGTTAAACTTTTTGAGTATATTTAAGCCTTAAACTTTTTGACATTTTTGAGTATATTACGGGCGTATCAAAAATTTAAACCTTCCATCACGTTTATTCAACAAGAAAAATGTTTTGATGCGAAGTGAAAGAACCTTCGTAGCTAATCTGGCAATGACAATTTCACGTAAAATAATTTTGTTGGAATTTTCAAATGCTTTGACGTGACAGTCGCTTCAGGATTTTATAGGAAAAAATGATGGTTTTCATTTCTTTCATTTCTAGGGTCATTACCTTCCCAAACTCTCACCCTTTCATGCGCCAGAAGGTCTAACGGGATAACTCTAGCAACGACCGCCACGGCGTCGCCAGAAACAGTCCTGTATGCGCTGCACACACGCAGCAGCATATACACCTTTGCACTCTCATCAGTCTCGCTCTATAACATTCAATCCTGAACGCATTTATCCATGCCGGCAGCCCATTCAGGAGGATGGAGTGCACGACCGAATTCATAACCCTCCTCTTGGAGGCCATAGGTCCACCTATGTTGGGAATCAACCGTCCAAGGGCTTTCACACATGCTGTAGCCTTACTCACCACCCGGGTGACCTGATCGGACACCCTGAGATTTCGCTGAAGCTCTACCCCAAGGTATCTTACAGATTCCCGAGCCGGTACGTCAACTGTCCCCATTCGCACGGTCAGTTCACGCAGCTCTCTTCTCCCAATTAGCAGCAAAACCGCCTCGATTTTATGGGGAGCCAGAGCAAGCCCTTTTTCCCCCATCCACCGATCAATCCTACTAATTGCGTTATTCATTATCGCTTTCAGACTTTCTTCCGTTCTTGCGACAGCGACCAGCTCTAAGTTCAGCGTACCCTACGAGTGTAACCCCGTCTGGCAGCCTCAATCTCAAAACCTCATCATAAACTATGTTCCACAGTATCGGCCCATGAACCGAACCCTGTGGAACACCCGCACTAATTTTGAAGATTTTACCTTCCACAGTCACTATCTCCCTATCATTCAAATAGCTCCCCACCATCTTTCGAAGGTAGGGAGCTACCCCCTTTAGTTCCAAAGTCTCCATGATTCCGCCCCATGGGACCGAATTGAAAGCATTTTTCAGGTCCAGGGTTACAAGAACGAAGTAGCTACGGGTACGCCATGGACCCGTATTTGCTAACCCTGCTCTCTCTATCACACGCATCATTGCGTTCACCCTAGTTCGGCCGCCTCTGAACCGATACTGTTCCTCTGAAAGACCTCATGTTGTTAAAAGTACTGCTTTCGTCTTCTCTGGCGCCAGTTGAAGATGCCGCTGCTCAAGCTAGTTTTGCACTCTTTGTAGCTCCGTATTACCTGTATCCATTAGGATGGATTCTTCTTTTGCGGTTACCATCATCGCCACGTCGTCGGCACATCCAATTAAGGCAAATATTCTTAGCCCTCTCGAGATCCTAATTTATCCTAGCTCCGATCATACTCTCAAACATTTTCGCTATCGCATTCAGCAGGCAGATTGATCTGTAATTGGCTTCCTCCTTCCTTTCGCTATTTCAATCATCACCAGTCTCGCTCTCTTCCACTCTTTGGGGAAACTGACATTCATCAACAATTCATTCATCATGCTCAAACACATGTCCTCGCACACATGCACAAATACCTTGCACGCTTCGGGTGGAACACCATCAGGATGGTGCTTTTCCCTCCTTCATCCGGCATTGTCTTGTCTGTCTAGTCTTGTCTGTTTAGTCTTGTCTGTCTAGTCTTGTCTGTTTAGTCTTGTCTGTCTAGTCTTGTCTGTCTAGTCTTGTCTGTCTAGTCTTGTCTGTCTAGTCTTGTCTGTCTAGTCTTGTCTGTCTAGTCTTGTCTGTCTAGTCTTGTCTGTCTAGTCTTGTCTGTCTAGTCTTGTCTGTCTAGTCTTGTCTGTCTAGTCTTGTCTGTCTAGTCTTGTCTGTCTAGTCTTGTCTGTCTAGTCTTGTCTGTCTAGTCTTGTCTGTCTAGTCTTGTCTGTCTAGTCTTGTCTGTCTAGTCTTGTCTGTCTAGTCTTGTCTGTCTAGTCTTGTCTGTCTAGTCTTGTCTGTCTAGTCTTGTCTGTCTAGTCTTGTCTGTCTAGTCTTGTCTGTCTAGTCTTGTCTGTCTAGTCTTGTCTGTCTAGTCTTGTCTGTCTAGTCTTGTCTGTCTAGTCTTGTCTGTCTAGTCTTGTCTGTCTAGTCTTGTCTGTCTAGTCTTGTCTGTCTAGTCTTGTCTGTCTAGTCTTGTCTGTCTAGTCTTGTCTGTCTAGTCTTGTCTGTCTAGTCTTGTCTGTCTAGTCTTGTCTGTCTAGTCTTGTCTGTCTAGTCTTGTCTGTCTAGTCTTGTCTGTCTAGTCTTGTCTGTCTAGTCTTGTCTGTCTAGTCTTGTCTGTCTAGTCTTGTCTGTCTAGTCTTGTCTGTCTAGTCTTGTCTGTCTAGTCTTGTCTGTCTAGTCTTGTCTGTCTAGTCTTGTCTGTCTAGTCTTGTCTGTCTAGTCTTGTCTGTCTAGTCTTGTCTGTCTAGTCTTGTCTGTCTAGTCTTGTCTGTCTAGTCTTGTCTGTCTAGTCTTGTCTGTCTAGTCTTGTCTGTCTAGTCTTGTCTGTCTAGTCTTGTCTGTCTAGTCTTGTCTGTCTAGTCTTGTCTGTCTAGTCTTGTCTGTCTAGTCTTGTCTGTCTAGTCTTGTCTGTCTAGTCTTGTCTGTCTAGTCTTGTCTGTCTAGTCTTGTCTGTCTAGTCTTGTCTGTCTAGTCTTGTCTGTCTAGTCTTGTCTGTCTAGTCTTGTCTGTCTAGTCTTGTCTGTCTAGTCTTGTCTGTCTAGTCTTGTCTGTCTAGTCTTGTCTGTCTAGTCTTGTCTGTCTAGTCTTGTCTGTCTAGTCTTGTCTGTCTAGTCTTGTCTGTCTAGTCTTGTCTGTCTAGTCTTGTCTGTCTAGTCTTGTCTGTCTAGTCTTGTCTGTCTAGTCTTGTCTGTCTAGTCTTGTCTGTCTAGTCTTGTCTGTCTAGTCTTGTCTGTCTAGTCTTGTCTGTCTAGTCTTGTCTGTCTAGTCTTGTCTGTCTAGTCTTGTCTGTCTAGTCTTGTCTGTCTAGTCTTGTCTGTCTAGTCTTGTCTGTCTAGTCTTGTCTGTCTAGTCTTGTCTGTCTAGTCTTGTCTGTCTAGTCTTGTCTGTCTAGTCTTGTCTGTCTAGTCTTGTCTGTCTAGTCTTGTCTGTCTAGTCTTGTCTGTCTAGTCTTGTCTGTCTAGTCTTGTCTGTCTAGTCTTGTCTGTCTAGTCTTGTCTGTCTAGTCTTGTCTGTCTAGTCTTGTCTGTCTAGTCTTGTCTGTCTAGTCTTGTCTGTCTAGTCTTGTCTGTCTAGTCTTGTCTGTCTAGTCTTGTCTGTCTAGTCTTGTCTGTCTAGTCTTGTCTGTCTAGTCTTGTCTGTCTAGTCTTGTCTGTCTAGTCTTGTCTGTCTAGTCTTGTCTGTCTAGTCTTGTCTGTCTAGTCTTGTCTGTCTAGTCTTGTCTGTCTAGTCTTGTCTGTCTAGTCTTGTCTGTCTAGTCTTGTCTGTCTAGTCTTGTCTGTCTAGTCTTGTCTGTCTAGTCTTGTCTGTCTAGTCTTGTCTGTCTAGTCTTGTCTGTCTAGTCTTGTCTGTCTAGTCTTGTCTGTCTAGTCTTGTCTGTCTAGTCTTGTCTGTCTAGTCTTGTCTGTCTAGTCTTGTCTGTCTAGTCTTGTCTGTCTAGTCTTGTCTGTCTAGTCTTGTCTGTCTAGTCTTGTCTGTCTAGTCTTGTCTGTCTAGTCTTGTCTGTCTAGTCTTGTCTGTCTAGTCTTGTCTGTCTAGTCTTGTCTGTCTAGTCTTGTCTGTCTAGTCTTGTCTGTCTAGTCTTGTCTGTCTAGTCTTGTCTGTCTAGTCTTGTCTGTCTAGTCTTGTCTGTCTAGTCTTGTCTGTCTAGTCTTGTCTGTCTAGTCTTGTCTGTCTAGTCTTGTCTGTCTAGTCTTGTCTGTCTAGTCTTGTCTGTCTAGTCTTGTCTGTCTAGTCTTGTCTGTCTAGTCTTGTCTGTCTAGTCTTGTCTGTCTAGTCTTGTCTGTCTAGTCTTGTCTGTCTAGTCTTGTCTGTCTAGTCTTGTCTGTCTAGTCTTGTCTGTCTAGTCTTGTCTGTCTAGTCTTGTCTGTCTAGTCTTGTCTGTCTAGTCTTGTCTGTCTAGTCTTGTCTGTCTAGTCTTGTCTGTCTAGTCTTGTCTGTCTAGTCTTGTCTGTCTAGTCTTGTCTGTCTAGTCTTGTCTGTCTAGTCTTGTCTGTCTAGTCTTGTCTGTCTAGTCTTGTCTGTCTAGTCTTGTCTGTCTAGTCTTGTCTGTCTAGTCTTGTCTGTCTAGTCTTGTCTGTCTAGTCTTGTCTGTCTAGTCTTGTCTGTCTAGTCTTGTCTGTCTAGTCTTGTCTGTCTAGTCTTGTCTGTCTAGTCTTGTCTGTCTAGTCTTGTCTGTCTAGTCTTGTCTGTCTAGTCTTGTCTGTCTAGTCTTGTCTGTCTAGTCTTGTCTGTCTAGTCTTGTCTGTCTAGTCTTGTCTGTCTAGTCTTGTCTGTCTAGTCTTGTCTGTCTAGTCTTGTCTGTCTAGTCTTGTCTGTCTAGTCTTGTCTGTCTAGTCTTGTCTGTCTAGTCTTGTCTGTCTAGTCTTGTCTGTCTAGTCTTGTCTGTCTAGTCTTGTCTGTCTAGTCTTGTCTGTCTAGTCTTGTCTGTCTAGTCTTGTCTGTCTAGTCTTGTCTGTCTAGTCTTGTCTGTCTAGTCTTGTCTGTCTAGTCTTGTCTGTCTAGTCTTGTCTGTCTAGTCTTGTCTGTCTAGTCTTGTCTGTCTAGTCTTGTCTGTCTAGTCTTGTCTGTCTAGTCTTGTCTGTCTAGTCTTGTCTGTCTAGTCTTGTCTGTCTAGTCTTGTCTGTCTAGTCTTGTCTGTCTAGTCTTGTCTGTCTAGTCTTGTCTGTCTAGTCTTGTCTGTCTAGTCTTGTCTGTCTAGTCTTGTCTGTCTAGTCTTGTCTGTCTAGTCTTGTCTGTCTAGTCTTGTCTGTCTAGTCTTGTCTGTCTAGTCTTGTCTGTCTAGTCTTGTCTGTCTAGTCTTGTCTGTCTAGTCTTGTCTGTCTAGTCTTGTCTGTCTAGTCTTGTCTGTCTAGTCTTGTCTGTCTAGTCTTGTCTGTCTAGTCTTGTCTGTCTAGTCTTGTCTGTCTAGTCTTGTCTGTCTAGTCTTGTCTGTCTAGTCTTGTCTGTCTAGTCTTGTCTGTCTAGTCTTGTCTGTCTAGTCTTGTCTGTCTAGTCTTGTCTGTCTAGTCTTGTCTGTCTAGTCTTGTCTGTCTAGTCTTGTCTGTCTAGTCTTGTCTGTCTAGTCTTGTCTGTCTAGTCTTGTCTGTCTAGTCTTGTCTGTCTAGTCTTGTCTGTCTAGTCTTGTCTGTCTAGTCTTGTCTGTCTAGTCTTGTCTGTCTAGTCTTGTCTGTCTAGTCTTGTCTGTCTAGTCTTGTCTGTCTAGTCTTGTCTGTCTAGTCTTGTCTGTCTAGTCTTGTCTGTCTAGTCTTGTCTGTCTAGTCTTGTCTGTCTAGTCTTGTCTGTCTAGTCTTGTCTGTCTAGTCTTGTCTGTCTAGTCTTGTCTGTCTAGTCTTGTCTGTCTAGTCTTGTCTGTCTAGTCTTGTCTGTCTAGTCTTGTCTGTCTAGTCTTGTCTGTCTAGTCTTGTCTGTCTAGTCTTGTCTGTCTAGTCTTGTCTGTCTAGTCTTGTCTGTCTAGTCTTGTCTGTCTAGTCTTGTCTGTCTAGTCTTGTCTGTCTAGTCTTGTCTGTCTAGTCTTGTCTGTCTAGTCTTGTCTGTCTAGTCTTGTCTGTCTAGTCTTGTCTGTCTAGTCTTGTCTGTCTAGTCTTGTCTGTCTAGTCTTGTCTGTCTAGTCTTGTCTGTCTAGTCTTGTCTGTCTAGTCTTGTCTGTCTAGTCTTGTCTGTCTAGTCTTGTCTGTCTAGTCTTGTCTGTCTAGTCTTGTCTGTCTAGTCTTGTCTGTCTAGTCTTGTCTGTCTAGTCTTGTCTGTCTAGTCTTGTCTGTCTAGTCTTGTCTGTCTAGTCTTGTCTGTCTAGTCTTGTCTGTCTAGTCTTGTCTGTCTAGTCTTGTCTGTCTAGTCTTGTCTGTCTAGTCTTGTCTGTCTAGTCTTGTCTGTCTAGTCTTGTCTGTCTAGTCTTGTCTGTCTAGTCTTGTCTGTCTAGTCTTGTCTGTCTAGTCTTGTCTGTCTAGTCTTGTCTGTCTAGTCTTGTCTGTCTAGTCTTGTCTGTCTAGTCTTGTCTGTCTAGTCTTGTCTGTCTAGTCTTGTCTGTCTAGTCTTGTCTGTCTAGTCTTGTCTGTCTAGTCTTGTCTGTCTAGTCTTGTCTGTCTAGTCTTGTCTGTCTAGTCTTGTCTGTCTAGTCTTGTCTGTCTAGTCTTGTCTGTCTAGTCTTGTCTGTCTAGTCTTGTCTGTCTAGTCTTGTCTGTCTAGTCTTGTCTGTCTAGTCTTGTCTGTCTAGTCTTGTCTGTCTAGTCTTGTCTGTCTAGTCTTGTCTGTCTAGTCTTGTCTGTCTAGTCTTGTCTGTCTAGTCTTGTCTGTCTAGTCTTGTCTGTCTAGTCTTGTCTGTCTAGTCTTGTCTGTCTAGTCTTGTCTGTCTAGTCTTGTCTGTCTAGTCTTGTCTGTCTAGTCTTGTCTGTCTAGTCTTGTCTGTCTAGTCTTGTCTGTCTAGTCTTGTCTGTCTAGTCTTGTCTGTCTAGTCTTGTCTGTCTAGTCTTGTCTGTCTAGTCTTGTCTGTCTAGTCTTGTCTGTCTAGTCTTGTCTGTCTAGTCTTGTCTGTCTAGTCTTGTCTGTCTAGTCTTGTCTGTCTAGTCTTGTCTGTCTAGTCTTGTCTGTCTAGTCTTGTCTGTCTAGTCTTGTCTGTCTAGTCTTGTCTGTCTAGTCTTGTCTGTCTAGTCTTGTCTGTCTAGTCTTGTCTGTCTAGTCTTGTCTGTCTAGTCTTGTCTGTCTAGTCTTGTCTGTCTAGTCTTGTCTGTCTAGTCTTGTCTGTCTAGTCTTGTCTGTCTAGTCTTGTCTGTCTAGTCTTGTCTGTCTAGTCTTGTCTGTCTAGTCTTGTCTGTCTAGTCTTGTCTGTCTAGTCTTGTCTGTCTAGTCTTGTCTGTCTAGTCTTGTCTGTCTAGTCTTGTCTGTCTAGTCTTGTCTGTCTAGTCTTGTCTGTCTAGCCTTGTCTGCCTAGCCTTGTCTGCCTAGTCTTGTCTGCCTAGTCTTGTCTGTCTATTCTTGTCTGTCTAGCCTTGTCTGCCTAGTCTTGTCTGTCTAGTCTTGTCTGTCTAGTCTTGTCTGTCTATTCTTGTCTGTCTAGCCTTGTCTGCCTAGTCTTGTCTGTCTAGTCTTGTCTGTCTAGTCTTGTCTGTCTATTCTTGTCTGTCTAGCCTTGTCTGCCTAGTCTTGTCTGTCTAGTCTTGTCTGTCTAGTCTTGTTTGTCTCTTCTTCTCTGTCTAGTCTTGTCTGTCTACTCTTGTCTGTCTACTCTTGTATCTCTAGTCTTGTCTGTCTAGTTTTGTCTATCTAGTCTTGACTGTCTTGTCTTGTGTAATTTAGAAACAACCCTGGTGTTTGAAAAATTTCGGCACTCAATGACGAGAAGATTGAATGCCTGTAACCAGGCTCGAGGAAGTAATTTCGAACATTTATTTTAGATTGAGCAACTATACATGTACTTTTTGATAATGAAATGTTGCAAAATTGTCGCAAATTTTGTTCACACTGTATCTTCGAAACAGAGGGTTTTACAGATATCATCATAAGGCAAAATATTCTTGGAATAGGCCAAGGAATAACCCTTTCAATTTTTACTGCATGTTTATACAACATCCGGTATATTGTAAATTATTTTGCCTCTGTCGTTTGTTCGAGGAACATATTATTTATACGCTACTTCTAATTTTGAAATATTAATCACAAGAATAAAACAGATTACCGTGCAGATACAATTAATTTGCGCAACATCTAAGATTCTCTTTATGTAATATGTACACGACCTACTTAAAGGAAACCCATTTGGCGTCATTAACTAATCAGTAATTCATCTGCAACCAACTGTTATTTGTATGCAAGTAAAAGCAAAAGCATACTAATAATTACAAGAATAATAAACTTATTATGTAGAAACCTACTTCTGTTAATGCATATATGTATTTATTGTAGTTCTTTCAGTAACTCTTTCACATCTCCATTATTTACTTTCATGGGCATACTTTCTGCAAAACTTCTCAAATTCCTCAAAGTCCCTGTTTCAGGCTACGATTTCGATTCAGGCTACGAATTACTCCAAGCCGAATTTAAGGTTTTGGAAACCATTTGCTATTTGCCTTTATCAATGAAAATTAAACAAGGAAGAATTTTGTGTCAGAGGTAATCTCAAATCACCTTTAAAAAAGAACTTTGACCCAGTTTTTAAATCAATAATCGTCCTTTATAACAATTAACCATATTATTTATATAATAGAGCGTGTGAAGAATTAAAAATTTTGCATAGTTAACAAAATTAAATTATGCATTTTATAGATATCTTGAAGTTAGTAATGCAATTATAATTCTAGAAAAAAATTGTATTTAAAGAAAACCTAGTTTGAAGGTAAAATATTCAATACATTCCGTACTATTTTTGTTATGAAACTATTTTTCTTTTTAATGTGCAATACTTACAATCTCATTAGACAGTCTATAAGTGACTGTGCAAAGGCGCAGGAATTTAAATCCATACCACTAAACGCAATTTGTCGTTAAACGGGTGAATCACTTCAATCATCATTAGTCATCGCCAGTTCAAATCTGAAACACATTTACTAATAATTACGTTCGTATGTTATGTAAGCAAAATGTAATTGGATATCTGGCATTAGTTTTAATAAACCACTCAATTTCCACTCATGTAATTAGAGAACATGCACAGGTCGCAGCAAACAATTAAAACAAACATAATTTAATATACCCTCTGAGTCATATCTTCATAGTTATTTATTTTGTTTTAGGTGCAAGATCGATTAGAGGAACCTCCGACGTTACCAAAGCCCGTTTACGTGGGCTGCCGAGATTTATTAAACGACTTGATCCAGAGATACAATCGGACCAGGAATAGGGAATTAAACGAATTAGTGGGAATCCTCTCGAAAGCGCACATCAAGGCCCTTATACAATCTCACGATAAAATAGCTGAGGTGATATTGGGGCCGAAAGTTTCCAGCCCGCGAGTGGAAGACATTCTCCCGGCCATTAACGGGATGACAGGGGAAACTTTTAGGATGGTCGGGCTTAGGAAAAAGCCCGGCGAACCCCTCGGCTTAACAGTAAACAAAAATAAATTTCCCGTTTTTATGTATATTTAAAGTTTATTTTTATGTTCAGGTCCAAGTTGATGAGCACGAGAACTTGGTGGTTGCAAGGATCCTGGAAGGGGGGATGATTGAGAAACAAGGTTTATTGCATGCCGGGGATGTGATTTTGGAAGTTAACAACACTCAGGTTTTTACTCCGGAGGACTTGCAAGCGGAAATCGCTAAATCTAAAGATTCGGTGACGTTGAAAATAGGACAAATCGAAAACGCCGAAAGCGCTCCAGTTACGCACGCCGCATTGATGGTCAATGGAAATAATGCTAAAAATGGAATTGCCCCAAAACTTACGGTAAATTAATTTAATAAGAATATTAAAGATAGGCTTACATATATGTTTGAAGGACAAAGTTGTTTCGAAAGTAAATATTATTATAACTGACCTATATAAATGTTTACTATTTGATTCTATGTAGGAATTTAAATAATTTTAATTGCACACATACATTTCTATTGTATTCTTGGACATTATATAGTGATGAGGTTTCCTATAGGAACAACTTTTTTAATATGAGTTTTAGGAAAAAAAAATTCTTTATAAAAAGTTTTGTTTGTATCGAAAGCCCTCAATGTCAAATCTAGTAAGCACTTAAGATAAGATCAAAAACTTGAAATAATGTCGAGTTGTTCATTTTAAATATGACCAAGTCCGAACGTTGCATAGAATATCGTGTTACCCAGGTATTACTCGTTAACCAGTGACATTTATTGACAGCTTAATATGAAAATACTGTTAACTTTAGCGCAGCGAATCTACCTAGTGAAATGTTATATGGTTTAGGAGAAGTCTCGTGTAAATATGTAATCCAGTTATTTTATGAAAATTGTTCAAATGTAATTGTAAGGAGAACAGCTTTAACAAAATTAATTAAGGAGTTTGATGAAACGGGATCCGATGCCGACAAAAAGAAGCCTCGAAAATGACGATGCTGTGACTATTGTAGCTATCGGGTTAGGTAAAGAATAAGGGATTGTTTTAAAACTTAGTGTTGCGGACTTTTTACCTGGTGTAACTGTTGTCAATCGTCTTTGGCACTATTTAACTAAGATCTGAAAGCAAAAATTAAGCCTCTACGTTGTCTACGTTGGTTCAATACATATTCGTGTTTTTGTTGAAAATAATTGTTGACATTTTCAAGATGACAGATAGTACACGCAACAAACTCGACGTTGCAACGTTTATTTTGGTTTATATGCCAGTTAATATGAAAAACTATAATTTTGGCAACATATATACAATCTTAAGGGTCGTATTGAAGTTGCATTCATATTGAAACGAACAGCCACGCCACAAACAGCTTCATAATTATTATGACGAAGTATAAAGTCAAAGAAGTAGTGAAGGCAGCTGTGCAAAACAGACTTGACGCGGCTCTAAAAATGTCAAAATATTTTTAAAAACTATCAAGCCTTTACAAATCTGGAAAAGTTATTTTCTGTTATGGCTTCAAAACCGGTATCAACCGCGACAACGGAAAGGATATTTTCCCAGACTAACTTAATTTGGTCTGAGAGGCGAAACCGTTTCACCCTCGAGCATGTCAAAGCAAAAATTCAAATTTAAACCAACCTTAGCATGACTTGCAGTGAATTTTATAGCTACGATATATACAAGGCAAACAATTCCAAAGACAGCAAAATCTAACGAAAAACATAATTTTAATAAAAGTAGTATTTCTCGTACTAAAAAACGTGCGCCAAGGGAGTACTTTTAAGGCATGAGTAATAAAGAATGATTTAACTTAAACTTTTAAACAGAGTCTGTAATTAATGCTTAAACTATGATTTCATTGCAATAAATTTGACAACATATAAATTATTTAAATTTTTGTGCGTCACATGTTTGTGTAAAGTATATACAAAATTGGCTTAAAGAAATAATTTGTCTATTATGAATATTCAGAATATTTTAAGAGATCCCGACAAAACAATTCAAAAATTACTTGAAAGTAAATTGATACCAGCCTAGTTGGTTAAACCAACGGTACATGATACATTGTCCTGTATTAGATCGAGAGTGCTGCGCGCGTATATGGTTTTGATTTATCTAATTTACCGGGATTAGACCAACAGTCCTTGCCACATTGTGCAATATCGGACAATGTGGCTAGAACCGTTGGTTTAACCCCGATTAGATTAGGTTGCCCGCCGCAAAGTGGGCAGATAAAACAAGAAAACAAACGCGCGGCAGCGCGAACTCTCGATCTAATATAGGACAATGTGGCAAGGACCGTTGGTTTAACCTCGGTTAGAGTAGGTTGCCCGCCGCTAAGCGGGAGATAAATCAAGACAAGATACGCGCGATAGCGCGAATTCTCGATACAGTATAGCACAATGTGGCAAGGTCTGATGGTTTAACCCCGGTTAAATTTGGTTGCCCAACGCGAAACGGGCAGATAAATCAAGACAACATACGAGCGGCAGCGCGATGTCTCGATCCAATATAAGACAATGTGGCAAGGACCGTTGGTTTAACTCCGGTTAGATTAGGCTGCCCGCCGTGAATCTGGCAGATAAATCAAGATAACATACGCGCGGCAGCGCGAACTCTCGATGTAATATAGGACAATGTGGCAAGGACCGTTGGTTTATCCTCGGTTAGATTAAGTTGCCCGCCGCTAAGCGGGCAGATATATCTAGACAAAATACGCGCGACGGCGCGAATTCTCGATACAATATAACACAATGTGGCAAGGACTGTTGGTTTAACCCCGGTTAGATTAGGTTGCCCGCCCCGAAGCGGGCAGATAAATCAAGACAACTCGACCGAATATAGGACAATGTGGCAAGGACCGTTGGTTTTACCCCGGTTAGATTAAGTTGCCCGCCGCGAAGCGGGCACATAAATCTAGAGAACATACGCTCGGCAGCGCGAACTCTCGATCCAATATAGGACAATGTGGCATGGACCGTTGAATTAATCAAAAATAATAAACCTGGCAACGTCGAGTTAGTTGCATTCGCATCTACTATCTGTCATCTTTAAAATGCCAACAATTATTTTCAACAACAACACAAATATTTATTTAACCAACGTAAACAACGTAAAAGCTTAATTTTTGCTGTGGGAACATAGTTAAAGAGTGCCAAAGACGAATAACAACTGTTACGTCAGATAAAAAGTCCGTAACACTAAGTTTCAAAACCTAGACAACAAAAAGAGCCTAGACAAAACTATCGTAACAATCATCAAAGAGACACGCATAAGAAGATTAACCATCAATGAAAAGGAAACAAAGTGAAATGCATAGTTCACGTACACATAGAGAAGACCAACAGACACAGATACAAATAGCGCAGCACATATTCCAACGGGTAAATAGCTACAAATGCCTAGGAGTCACAGTAAACGGTAACAACGACTGATGTATCGAAATTAGCGAAAGATAAAGGCAGGAAAAACGACTTTCTGGAAATACCATAAGCTATTTAAAAACAAAATCCTCAGCAGAAACACGAAAATGATAATCTACAAAACCAGCATAAGAACTGTAGTTATTATACGCAGCAGAGACAATGTGCCTGAGCAAGACAGACGCTTAAAGAATGAGAATAATGGAAAGAAGAATTATAAGAAGAACTGGGCCCAAAGAAAATACAAGGGCAAGAACACACTAAGAAACCACTAAGAAACGAAGAAATAAAAAGTATCCTAGAAGAGGAAGGCATAGTGAAATTCATAAAAGGACGGAGGCTCAGCTGGTATGGCCATATACAAAGATAAACCTCAAGACTCTATAAAGAACAGAATTACAAATTGGAAACCACCACTCAGTAGACCAAGAGGAAGGCCTAAAATAAGATTGCAGGGCCAAATTCACGAGGATATGCGAATAATGGAAGTCACAGAATGGAAGAAGAAGGTGAAAGAAAAGAGTGGAATAAAATAGTATAAGAAACAAAAACACACAAGAATGGAAAATAGGATACGCAGACTGATCCACCGCAACAAAAAGATCAAGGAGCTTTAGAAACGAGCGGCCAATACCCCACAAGTGGTCTATGGTAAAGTGACCGCATATTCATTGAGACAAAGTGGGACAAATGGGATTAAATGAGTATTACAATTAATTTATTTATGAAAGCAGACCAATAATTCAAAAAATATATTTTATCTACTCACACACCAAAATGAATACATTCATAAATATATTATTGTATATGAAGGATGCCATTATTATAATCGTGTGTGAAAGTATCCAAATCGTGCGTAAAAGTCCAATGTAAATCAAATCAAATGGAGTTTAATTATTAAACGATTTCTGTTTGTTGTTAATATGGCAACATCTTGCGTCA
This sequence comes from Phosphuga atrata, assembly GCA_944588485.1. Lineage (NCBI taxonomy): Eukaryota > Metazoa > Arthropoda > Insecta > Coleoptera > Silphidae > Phosphuga > Phosphuga atrata. The sequence continues at coordinate 8,051,615 of OX155901.1, forward strand.
CTAAACAAAAAACATAGACGTAGTGAAAATAAATTTTCTGACCTTTAAATTTGAAATAATTTTTCTTATTTTGAATATAGAAGTCTCGGCATCTCAGTCTGGATTTATCTGGCTCTAATATAACTTAACCTGACCATAACCTAAACTAGATTAAATCTGCTCATTGCGATTAAACCACTCGCCTTCGGTTCGTGCTTTAAACTTCGCAACTCATGCACAAAATCCCTTCTTCACACACTTGTATCATATACCACTATTACACTCATATACTTGCCTATAAATATACAAAAATGTATTTTTTTTTTATTGGTAACTATAAAAGTGTTTGTAAAAAACAATAATTTTAACATTATTTTTATTTAACTTAATTTATTTATTTAAAAAAAATATGATTTTCTTTCATTATGATTTTTAGGATCTTTTTGATCCGATTGAATACTCGAATCATTTAATAAAATGTAGTGAAATTTCTCACATGAATTGGTCAAATTATTTTTTACGCTTAATATAGATTTACGTTGATGATGATACGTTGATGTTTAAAAACAATTATGTTTTTTTAGATTCAACAGTATTTTAACATGCTTCGTAGATAAAATAATGTATGACACACGTGTGTGAAAGACTTTTGTGCACTTGTATCATAAACTACTATTTTGATGCGGCGTTATTGGTAAAAAGATACGTTACTGATGAAAAAAATAAATGTTGATTGTCTGCAAATGTGGAAGCAGACAAAACATGGACCTCATAAAAAAAAATGAAAGAGGCAAGCAGACTGAGAGGCCAAGACATAAGAAAAAATAATGCAATTTTAATATACAACAGAAAATGTATTATCACTAGGTCTATGTTTTTTGTTTAATGACACGTTGTTGCCATAGTAACAACAAACAGAAATCGTTTAATAATGAAACTCCATTTGATTTACATCGGACTTTTAGGCACGATTTGGACCTAACTTTTACATGCGATTGTATAATGGCATCCTTCACATACAATAATGTATTTATTAATGTGTTCATTGTGGTGTTTTTCGGAAAATGGTTACTAATATATTCAAATTTTTCTACATATTCTCATAAAATCTCATATTCTAATATCACCCAATGAAAATTCAGAACAAAGTGCCATTACACGACCGGATTTTCTGAAAGAAGTCAGAAATTTTTATAATAACTGCTTGGAATATCTTGAAGAATGGAGTGTTCAATTCGAGGATTTTAAAAAATTTCATTTAGTGACATTAGCAAAGGACATTTTAAGGGAATATGTGGATAAATCTTATTTTATATATTACAGTACATTTAAAATAAGAAATGCAGATAGTTTCTAAAAAGCGGGACATTTTTTTAAATCGGCGGGACGCGGGACTGCCCTCCAAAAATCGGGACGTGTGGTCACTTTAGTATATGGCCATATGTATAATTTGATTATTTATACTTATTTTTAAATAATGGATTGAAATGAGACATAGTTTTAAGATTTTCTCTTAAAAGTCATATTAAGAAAGTTCCCTATAGGAAATCTCATCACTTTACACACTGTATACTACAAGAAAAGATAACACAATTTTTCTTTCCTTGTGCCTGTGTTTATTTTAGGATTTTTTTGTTATGATGATAAAAAATTGTCCATATTCCCATTTAAATTCGCTATTGTAGTGTTTGTAGTAATAATACAGATTTTATTTTACATATTTTTTGTATAAAATGCGAAAAATCTCGAAAATTAGGTGAAATTTTGAGTGAAATGTCTCGAATTAAGAAAACTTATTATTTAGTTATGTATTATCTGTCAAGTTGGTAATAATCAATCTTTAACGCTTTCACTACCATGCCAATTTTAAGGAACACACAGCGCCAATATTAAATATATGTAATATATATGCCAATATATATAAAAAATGCCGGTAGCTATGCAATCCCTTTCAAAAGTGGAAAATAGCGCTCCTCTATAATAATCCTTTGCTCCTTCATAACAGGGCGCCGGTTACACTGCGGCGAAGCCATAGATTCAATCTAAAGAACTGCGTCGAAAAATCGCGAGTCCGCCGTGGCACTTGGAACGCAGACGGCGGCAAGCTTGAAGGTGCACTTTTACGTGCACTTTGACGCAGGAAGCCTGGACTAGAACTGAAATACGCATATCGGTGGGCGGCATCGCCTCGTGCCGCAAAAGTTAGATGCGTCGGCGCGGTGAGGGGGGTAAATGTAAAAAAATCGTGCCAACAAAGAGTGATATTTTGCAACGTCAGCAGCCCGACGCGGACGACACGGATCGCGAAGCCATAAATGCAAAAGAGGCGTCGGCGTCCGTTCCGAATCGCTGCACTCAGCAACGGCGAAACTGCAGCGGTCAGATTGACTGCACCTTCCATCGAAGAAGAGACGATACGTTTCGAACTGTGGCGGGCGACACCGTGGTCGCAGCGACGCGTGGGGCCCACGCGCCGGTCAACTTGGAATTTCAAAAAACCGTCGTCCTGGTGCCCCAATTTTATATTCAAGTTTTTCTCAGTGCAGAATAAAAGTTATAAGTGGGCGTCGCGACGCGATTCCGCGACGTCCAATTATGGGTGCAGAAATCCAACACCATTCTACAATCCACTGAAAAATCCCTGAATGTTCTTTCACCGGAGGGATGCGTTTTACTTTCGTCATTTGGACGACGCGACGCTCTCAAACGACGCGGTACGATGCCGCTTGCATTAAAAGATAAAGCGTTCAATTACACTGGTCAACAAAAAAAATAAAATTGTTTGTTTCCTCAGATTTTTTTTTTTGTTTCTATCTCAAATTGACGCGTATTTTTTAAATATGGCAACAATTTTTCTCTAACAGCTTTTGTTTTTGAGTTATAGCTACTAATTTTACTTAGATTTTCGTTTTTTATTCGACACTAAAATATGTTTTGTTGTATTTTTCGATATGGCTTCGTCAAGAAGATGTTGTGTGCTTAATCCCGATTGTTTTTACTACATTTGTGGTGAATATATATATTTGCAAAATATCGAAAACCTATATCGGACTTTGTGAAAACTGCGTATCATCAATACTTTACTTACAACAATACTACATCAGCTAGGTATCAACATGAGCATAAAAATCCACTTCCTGTACTCGCATTTAGACCGATTTCCACAAAATCTGGGTAATTTTAGTGAGGAGCAGGGTGAAAGATTTCATTAGGATCTTCGGACAATGAAAGAGCGTTATCAGGGGTGGTGAGGCCCACATATGATGGCAGACCACTGCTGGAGTTTGCAACGAGATCTACCTAAAGTCGTTCAATCAAGGGAATCTTATAAAAGATCATTTGCTATTGTTCAATAAAAATTTTGTTAACATAATGTATTATTTTTCTGTACTTTTTTGTCACAATAATTAAATTATATATTTCAAAAGATAGAGCTGTTAGAAATCTCCCAGTATTTTTTTCATAGTCACGGTCATAGAAATACCCAATAACAGTAAAAAAAGTGAAGGAAACAAAACTTGTGTTGACCATAGAGCTTAATTTCGCAATTCTGCGGGAGTTTTCCTGGACGTTCAAAAAACGTTGTTTTTATAGCGTCGCGACGCCATCTTCCATGCAATCGGGATTAAACTCGAAAGCAAACTGACAGGTTCTATGCCCGGTCGAACGGCGCCAGACCTGTACCGATCTGTCAATGGGTTCGGACGTTCTAGGTACCACCGCAAAACGCCTCTCGTTTTTTTCACTTTTTGCGCACTTTTCTCTTTAAACTGCCGCAGATTCGCAACAAGTCGTCGCAGCTTAAAAATTCTTGCCGGTATAGCAGCGGGAAAGTGTTCTGAAGAGAAAGAACCCAACCGGCCACCTTTAATTAAGTGCACGGCGTCCGTGGAAGTGATTGCAAAATCGTCAACAAAAAAAAGTTGCATTTTCTAGTGCACTGGTGAACGGGACGGCGCAGGTCGGCGAACGAGGGCTCTAAAAACGTAGTGCGACGGCAGATAAAGCATCCAGGAAGAATTTTCGAGATCCGAGGCAAAATGCGCCTCAAAGGTACAAAATTTGTGATTTTAGGTTTTGGTCTGGTGCGTCCGAACCTGGGGAAGTTGAATCGCGAAAACACCACGAAATACACCAGAAATATGTATAATCCCGTTTCTACGATTCTACACCCGAAATATGCACAATCCCGTTTAGCGAGGCTTCGCTTCCGTAGCGCCGTTTCCCCAAAAACCTCGATTTTTGCGTGGGTTTGACCCTCTGGAGGGGACGGCAGGACGGAGGACGAAACCTGTGGATACGCAACGTCAAACCGGCCCGAATTTGACCTTTTATTAAAAAAGCTGAATTTGACCTTTTGAAAAGCCCACATGGTGCGGTCCCCCAGGTAAAATTCGGGACACGCCACACATTAGTCGTCTCAGAATTAATCGAAATTTGTCGAAATTAATCGAGATTCCGTCGTGACCTGGCGATTCAGGTCGAACGCTTCCCCACACGGACCCCAAAAGTTTGCATTACAAAAATTACCACTTTTACGAAAGTCATGGCGAAGATGCCTGGGGAAAATTCACCAAAGAATTCCGGTAGAAAACTGTGAGACGCGTCCTCTGACAATCCAAGGCCTCCGACTCAAACGCCGCTTGCGGCGGCGGTGCATCAGATTCTTGTAGCCAAAGAATAGACGAACAACCCTACTTATGGCGATTTTCGATAACGCTTCCGGATCGCGTCATTTAGTCGTCAAAAAATGACGATTTTTTTTGCAAGAATATGTGAGTTTTTCGCACTTCTCAAAAATTTTAAGAAAAAATGTCAAAAAGTGAGGTAATAGTCGGATGGACGGCGCCGTTCCAGACTTACCGGCGCCGGAACCACGTCCGTGCGACGAAAACTCTCAGAGTTGTAAAACCTGAAAAATCGCCCAGCCGCCCCCCCCAGACGGCAGGTCGGTGAAATTATTTAAAAAAAATACCCGATTTTTTTGTAAATTGGTTGTGGGAGATATCCAATCGTTGCGTAATATTTAAATATTTTTATAAAATCTTACAAAAATCGCAATTTCTCTCCGCCTTCTAGTTCATTGACGGCTCCTTACTCGTTTACTAATGCTGCGCAAAACTAGATGGTGCTGGTTAAAAAAAGAAACCCCGGGCTACATCGCCCGGGACGGCGCTGTATAAATTCAGGGCCCCGGTTCAAATCTCCCCGAATAGCGGTGAAAGGGTTAATAATGCCAAAACATTATTTTTGTTTCAAATTTTCTTGTTCAAAAAATGTGCAAATAATAAGGAAATTAGCGAAATGAAAAAAAAAATTAAATAAAATTTATTTTAATTATAATTAATTAATAAAACGCATATATGTTAATGGGTTTAGGTAAGAAATCTTTATCCAAAAAAAACAGAGAATTTTATATTGTCTAGTGAAATAGTCTAGTAGATGTATAAAGACCGATTGTCACATACGCGACACTCAGCTACGCGACGTCACGCGATATTGTCTGTCAAATAATGATTACATTGTTTTAAATGGGCACGTTCTCACCATGACTACGCGACAGCTACGCGACGTGCCCATTTAAAACAATGTAATCATTATTTGACAGGCGATGTCGCACGACGTCGCGTAGCTGAGTGTCGCACATATGGGAATCGACCTTAATGTGACAGGCGATCAAAAAATAGCTAGTAGTTTTTTATTAGTATTACATAGGGTGACATAGGGTGTGTTTTTGTATCGTATTTTTATTTGAGTTTTTTTTCCTAAGTAATTTAAAATGCCGTGATTAACCCCTTGACATACAATGACGTCTCTAAGACGTCATGTATATGTGATAAGATCACATGTATATGGACACGTCAACGCGGCTTTTATTTCTATGTCAAGGGGTTAAAATATTATTTTAGCGAACCCCTTGGTACACTCCGCGAACCCCAAGGGGTGCCACCTGTTGGGAATCGATGCTTTCTATATTATGTAGAAATCGACAAATAGCCAACATTTTGGAACATTTTGCTATTGAACCAACTAATAGTCAACGCTTATTTTTTTAATAATTCTTTTTTCCTTCTAGTGTTATATGCGTGCCTTATTCCAATACGATCCAAAAGAAGACACCTTACTTCCATGCAAAGAAATCGGCTTGTCCTTCGACCGGGGAGACATCCTCCAAATAGTGGACCAAAAAGACCCGAACTGGTGGCAAGCCAAAATCGCAGACACCGACGGTCCTGTCGGTTTAATTCCATCCATAGAACTAGAAGAGAGGCGGAAAGCTTTCGTGCATCCCGAAGCCGACTACGTGCATAAAATCAGCATATGCGGCGCGCGGATTTCAAAGAAGAAGAAAAAGATTATCTATCAGTCAAAGAGCAACACCGATTTTGACAAGGCAGAGCTGTTGTTGTACGAGGAAGTTGCCAAAACGGCGCCGTTCAAGAGAAAAACTTTGGTGTTGATTGGGTCACAAGGCGTAGGACGAAGGACGATTAAAAATAGGTTAATTAATAGTGATCCTGATAAATTTGGAGGAGTTATACCATGTAAGTATTAATTATAAGATAAGTGTAATTAGAACTAATTAGAATAGTACATATTCTGAAAATTGTATGTAGATGATTTATTTCTAAATTTAAAATTATGTGTCTTGTATCCCAAGTACTAGAATACCTAATAATTTATTTTAAAATAAACAATATTTGATGTTTTGGAAAAAAAACTTTGGAAACAAATCTGAAAAACGATTTCACAATTTTTTGGAATATCTACGAAATTATTAAATATCAATTTTATTATAGGGACAACTAGACCCCAAAGGGTTTTGGAAGAAAACGGTCAAAGCTACTGGTTTACAGACAAAGAAACAATGGATGACGAAATAAAAAAACACAAATTCTTGGAGTACGGCGAATGCAATGGCAATTTATACGGAACTCACTTGGATACAATGAGAGAAATTATAAAACAGGGCAAGATGTGCGTCCTAGACTGCAGCCCCGCCTCGCTCAAGATCCTCCACAACAGCACCGAATTTATGCCTTATGTAATATTCATCGCTGCCCCAGGCATGGAGCATTTAAAGAATTTGTACGATATCGGGAAAAGCAATAGCAACTTGAGACATTCCAGTAGAAACCTAACGGTACGTTAACAATTTCTATTTAAACTTCGATCGTTTGTTATGCATGCAGTTGCTGCATAATGATAAATTGCGAGGAAAATTTTGTTGCGTGCGTTTGTTGCCTAAAGTTTTATTTTTTTACCTATTTATACTGAACCTTCAAAATTTGTTTTAAAAAACTGAAAATTAGTTTTAGAATTGCGATTGAATGTAACTTAAATGTTGTATTTATTTTCTTTTTTTTTTTCTTTTGCATGTTAGTTTGATCGACAAAGTTCTATTAGGTATAGTTCTCGAAGGGCCAGAACTTTGGAATCTTTGGCTTCGTTATATGAGGTAAGTTATTTTTTACCACTTATTAAGTCACAAGCATATTAAATTGTCTTTCAAATGACATATCTCTTTAATTTATTGTTTCGAAGATACAGGGTGAACAAAATTTGAGACAGTACCAACATTTTATTATCAAAAAGTACATGTACAGTTGCTCAATCTGCAATAAATTTTCGAAATTACTTCCTCCAGCTTGGATACAACCATTCAATCTTCTTATCATTGATTGCCGCACTCTTTCAAACACACCAGAGCTGTCTTTAAATGATTTACACCCAGTAATTATCCGATTTCGCAATTCGCCCAAATTCTCCACTAGAGTAGCGTAAATTAATGACTTCATATAGCTCCATAAGAAATAATCCAGGGGGTTTAAGTCTGGGGATCGAGCAGGCCATTCGTGTGGCCCACCTCGGCCAATCCAGGGATCTCCGTATATTGCTGTTAAAAAATCACAAGCACCATGACCATCGTGCATAAACCACAGTACAATTCTTGTCGATAATGGTACATCCTGCAGAAACTCGGGCAGTGCTTCTTCCAAAAAGTTGTGATACATCTCGCAAGTAGGTCTTGCTGGTAGAAATACCGGTCCAATTAGATAGTCACCCACAATTCCAAACCAAACATTCAAGGAGAACTCATTTTGAAATCGATCTCCAGATACCTCATGTGAATTTTCATCTGCTCATACATGGTTGATATAATAATTCCGACGATGAATGTTTTCGAAGATATTTATGTTAGATAGATAGTTCTGTTTTGATATACTGACTGTTTCCCTGCTTTACAAAGCATTCTAAAAGAAAAATCGATAGAAATCCTCGATCCCTCTGTAAAAATAATATTTACACAGCACTTGCCATCATTAAGCGAACATTTTGCAAAACATTTTTCCGAAAATCTGGAGCAATATGACTGGCTTAGAAACTGTTTCCAGTCGACTTTAACATGAACGCTTTCGACAGAGGAAGAATAACAATTAATAGAATCGTGCTGTGACTTCAGCCTTAAACTCCAATACGATAAAGACAAACTGTTTTAATTTTGGAAACTCAGTTTCTCACGAATATTGTGCCATCGGCCATGCAGCATTGACGGTTCTATTACCATTTGCTACATCGCACTTGTGCGAGACAGGCTTTCCTGCAGTTGCAGTAATAAGATTGATTTTTAGATTGTAGCTTTGGTGGTGACGACTTTTACTGCGACCTTCTTAGATCTATTGTACCCCACCCTCTTCCTCTAAAAGTTGGTATACTTACTCATTTAGAGCGCCTCCTCTAGTCCTGATTCCTTTACGAATTTCAAGATCTGAGTGGGATTCAAGAACTGCAACTCCTCTGCGCTCAAGCAGTGGAGCACAAGATACATTTGTCTCTTGCGGAGCAGTGCTCCGCAGTTTTCGAGCAGATGTATGGGGTTTCTTCTGCTGAACCACAAAATCTGCATCTGTCATCTTCCTCTAGGCCTAGTCTTGAGGTGTTTTCTAAGTCTGCAGTATCCCGTCAGGACTCCTGTTAGAATTGTAAGCTTGTTACTGTTTAGCTTCAGGCAAGCTTTTGTTCTTTTCTGGTTAAAAGATTTCAGCATTACTTTGGATTGTCTGAACCCTGGAAGTTCTTTCCAGGTTTGCATACATTGTTCTCTTATTTCTTCATCTAAATTGTTGTGGATGGTGTTCACACTCATGCCGCAAAAGGGTTCCGGACCTATAAAGAGATTACTGGATCCCTCGTTTGCTAGGTGATCGGGCTCTTCGTTTCCGGCTATAGAATTGTGTCCTGGTACCCAATATCTTCTTCTTCTTGGTGCCATATCCGCCTAGCGAATGTTGGCGATCATCCCCGCTATAATAACTTTATAGACAGCAGCACGGAACAACTCGACTGATGTCTTTCCATACCACTGCCTAAGGTTATTTAACCATGAGGTTCGTCTTCTCCCTGGTCCTCTATTACTATTGATCTTGCCTTGCATGATGAGCTGCAGTAGTCGGTATTTATTATTTCGCATGATGTGTCCCAGATAAGAGAGATTCCTTATCTTTATGTTTGGCATGACTTCGATCTTCTTTCCCATTCTTCTCAGAACCTCTTCGTTCGTTATTCTGTCAACTAAACTGATCCGCAGATTTCTTCGATACACCCACATCTCGAAATCGTCGATCTTCTACGAGCATGCTTCTGTTAAGGTCCATACCTCCATACCGTAAAGCAAGACCGAAAATACATAGCATTTCACAATACGTATTTTAAACTGCAAGCTAAGATTGTGACTGCACAGCATGGATCTAATACGAATAAAGGCTACTCTTGCAAGTGCGATTCTTGTTTTTATGTCCGCCGGTTGGTCCCATTTCTCGTTCATGTTGCCTCTTAGATATGTGACGCGCTGTACTCTTTCAATGGCTGTGTTGTTTGCGTGCAGACCAGTATCTTGTCGATTAGCCACTTTGCTTATCACCATGTACTTCGTATTTCTTGCTTTGAGTTTGAGACCGTATTCTTCACCAGCTTCAGCTATTCTGCTTAGTAAACTCTGCAGTCCTTCAGGTGAGTCTGCGATCAGTAAGGTGTCGGCTGCGTAACGGACGTTGTTTACTGTTTCGCCGTTTACAATAATACCTTCTTCCATTTCGTGCAGGGTATCTTTAAATAGTTCTTCTGAATATACGTTAAAAAAGAAGTGGTGACAGAGTACAACCTTAACGTACTCCACATAGGATTTCGATTTCATCAGTGTGACTATCCTCTACCCTGACAGTCGCTCTCTGCTTCCAGGAAAGGTTACCGATTATTTTGATGTCATTTTCGTCCATTCTGGTGTTCTTAAGTATTTCAAGCATCTACTGGTGTTTTACTGTGTCAAACCCCTTTTCAAAGTCTATAAAGCATGCATATACGTTCTTGTTAACATCTCTGCAAAGAGGGCATCTCTGGTTCCAAGACCACTTGTGAAGCCAAATTGAGTTGTTCTTCGAGCTTATAGTATATGCGCTCGTGGATGACCTTGAGGACGAGTTTAAGTACATGGCTCATAATACTGATAGTTCGGTATTTTTGGGTAGAGTTATGAATGTTGACTTGAGCCAATTTGATGGAATATTTCCGGAGTCGTAAATAGCCTTAAATAGTCTGACAAGTATACTGGGCCCTTTTTCCTGAAGTAGTTTCAGAACTTCAACCTGAACTTCATCGAGTCCAACTGCCTTCCTTTCTTTCATTCTGCCAAGTGCTTTCTCCACCTCTGAAGTTGTAATTGGTGGGCCTGATATATCAATATTCATATGGTGTTCTTGTGGTCTTATATGGTAAAATAGTTCCTGGATGTAGTCTTTCCATGTCTCACACTTATCTTCTAGGCTGTGTATTGCTTGTCCGTGCTTGTCTAGCAACGTGTTTTCGTTGGGTTTTCTTCGAGTACCGGTAATAATGATCTTCTTATGAATGCCGTAAATGTCGTGTCTTGCTTGCAGATCTTCTATTTCATTGCAATCTTTTTCTTGCTAATTTTTTTTTGCAGCTCTGATGTCACGTCTAATTTCTTTTTTGCAGTTGCCAGTATTTATTTTTGCAATCTTTGTTTTTATATTGTCTCCGTTGATCCATTTTTGCCAAAATTTTTTGTGACCACTGCTGTTTTGCTCTCCGGCCGTCTTGTCTTATTGTACCATTTGCCACTTCAATCGTCGCGTTTTTAATGTGATTCTACTGGTCTCTGAGTTGCTAGCCTCTATTTTCAATTTTGTCCGAAGGCAATCTGTGGCTTCCTCCTTTACTACAGTATCATTCAGTTTTCGGGTGCTTATTCGATTAAATTTAATTTTCTTTGCCATTTTCCTTGGCCTAAATTCCACCTTTGCTATAAGCAGTGGTCCGAAGGCGCGTCAGCGCCTGGGTATGTTTTACAAGATTTGACATTGTTGCGGAATCGTTGCTTTATTCCGAAAAAATCTATCTGATTGCAGACTATGTGATCGGTAGTGTCCGCGGGCGATTTCCAGGTGTACAGTTTCCTAGCTGGTAATTGGAAAAACTATTCATTAGTGCTAGTCCTTCCTCTTGACAGTAATGTACCCAGTATAGCGTTACTTTATTTTCTCTGTCAAGCTTGTTTAGCTTTCCAACACAGTCCAATTCCAGCTTGGATCTGATTGTGTATGAGCTAATGGCCTCGATGGCTGCCTGGCTGTCTGACTGGTTAGCAATTCGTTTTTTGCGATAATTCCTGTCGAGGTTAATTTGTGCACATCTTTCGATTGCGTGTACCTCTGCTTGGAAGATACTTGGGAATGTTCCCATGGATTCGAAGTATTTGGTACGATGTCCAAACACTCCTGCACCAGTACCTTCCTTTGTCTTCGAACCATCTCTATACCATTTTGTAGCATTTACCGATTTAGTTCATTATAACTTTTTATTTAAGACAATTATTAAATATATTTTTTTTAAATACAGTCTCCTATATTAATGGAGAATATTTTTAATTTAATTATGAAAAATTATATCTCGCCAGCAGTGGCCACTTTCTGCTTCGCTATTCGTGCTGTTTCCAAAACATTTTTCATAACCTTTTGCAAAACTTCAGGTGTTATTTATGATTTTGATTTCGTCGCGTATATTGTTTTTTAATTGCTGGCTGGTTCTAAGCTTATTAATATAGATTTTTCCTTTCAAATAACCCCAAAGGAAACAGTCTGGAGCGGTTAAATCCGGTGAATGCGCAGGCCAATTAAAATCGCTAGTACGCGAAATAATTCGTTCACCAAAGATGTCTCCATTCTGTTGGAACCATACTTGCGGATGGTTTTCCACGGCTGACCTTAAAAAAAATTTCAACATTGTCCGATATCGAACAACATATCCACATATCCTACAGTTTTGCCTATTAACGAACCCATTTCGTTGGAAATGGGCTTCGTCGCTCATAATTAAATTATGAATAAAATAATGATTTTCTTCTGCTTTTTGCCGGAAATAAATTGCATATTCAAGTCTTTGCTGGTAATCTGTCGGTTTCAATTCTTGGACAAGCTGAATTTTGTATGGAAACATTCTTATTGTATGCAAAATTCTCTGCAGCGACCCTCATCGCTGGTTTATGCTTCTCCATCTTGCCGAATACTCTCCTGTACCAGTTCAATATTGTCATCCGTGTCCACTGTTCTTCGTCTGCCGGCATCAGGAAGGTTCCTTACTGCCCCTTGTTGTCGAAAATTTGTAACCAGACGGTTTTTTGTTGACTCTGAGGGTCCAACCCGCACATTAAAATAACGACGATATGCCGCGAGTCATAACAATAGACCGTTGATTTGAGAAATAAAGATCAACGATTTAGGCACGTTGTTCAATTGTGTACTGTTTGTGTACCATTTTAAATTCCCCAAGTCTTCTTTTCAAAATACTGAAAAGGTATATATAAAAAAAATCATAATAAAAAAATTATAAGGAATTCAAACCCCTTCGCTAATTTTGGGCCACCTCGTACAAATTGCTGTAAAGTTTTTTTCGAAATGGTATTTGCAAACCATTTCGTCTTTTGGTGCTTCCAGCCAGGGGATTTTGGCAGCGAGGCTTTTCCCGTCTCCCGTCTCTACTCCCAATTAATGTACCCTGACAATCGCCGATCTGGCGGCCCTCTCCACTACAAGGTGCAACAGAGTCAGATCCGGCAGTGGGGTCGGGCACGACCCCATTGCCCCAGTGATGCAGACACACGCCAGACTGAATCTTCTCAAGCTGCTTCCTTATAGAAGCCAGCTTGGCTCTTCTTCCCTACGCAACTGGTCTCACTATCATGGTGTACATCCAACGCAGAGTTGCGGAGTTACAACCCCACGTTTTCCCTGCCAGATTTCTGCACACCATTATAGCGAGTTTAGCTCTACCTACCGCTGCTTCAGCGTGTCTATTCCATAGGAGATTGCTATCTAGTATTATACCCACATACCTTGTCTCCTATTTGTATTCTACTGCCCTCCCATCTAACAGTATGGGCTGTAGGCAGTTTAGTTTTCTCTTTCTAGTAAATGGTATCACCGTGGCTTTGTTCGGGATGAGTATCAGTCCCACTGCTTGACACAATCTACTAGTTACTTTGAGGCCTCTCTGTACAATTTCACAGAGCCTTCCCTCAAACTTCCCCCTGGCTATGATGACTATGTCTTTGGCGTAACCTTGACCTTTGATGTCTATGTCGTTCAGCCTTGCCCGTAATTCATCAACTACCAGGCTCTACTTCAGTGGTGATAGCAAACCTCCTTCGGGTTGTGGATATCTTGATGGTGTCTCTTGCCACTTATGCCTCCGCCGTTCTGTTTCTCAGCATTTCTGCTGCTAATATTCCTTCTTTCAAGAGCCGCTTTGACAGCCTCGTGCGAATTTTTGTCAAAGGATCGTTCTATTTTCTAGAAGGCACATATCGCTACTTCCTTTGTCTATAGTGCTGCTTCTATTTCATTTGTCAGCTGATACATAGCTTTTTTGTGGATTTCCCTGCTCTTTATGCATACTGACAGTTGTGTAGTGGTGCACCTACCAGCACTATTGTTCTAAGGTAATTGTCAATTACCTTCTCCATTGTGTTTAACATTAAAGATGTTAGACTAATGGGTCTAAATGACTTCGGTTGGGTGGTGTCTTTCTTTCCCACCTTCGATATGTATACCAGCCCTTCTCCATAGCTCCGGTATGTATCCGAGTGCTAAACAACTTCTAAAGAATTTTAAGGTACGGCATTAGTTCTCTCCCTCCTTTTTTGTAGAAAGGCGAGAATTAGTCAGTCCACACCTGGGCCCTTAAATTGCTGGAAAGTGCCGATAATCCATCTGATTCGGTTTTCCGTATAGATGGACGCGGCCCTCTTCCAGTCAGCCCGACTTGGTCTCCGAGGTTGCATCAAACCCTCGGTGTCTTTGTGTTTTCTACATACCGGAAAATGGGTTTCTAGTAGGAGGAGAACTCTCTGCTCTTCGTTCTCCGTGTAGCTCTTGTCTCTTAAGAGTGGCTGTCATTTCCACCCTATCCTTCGCCAGTGCTTTGTGCAGTCTAGCTGCCACCGGGATGGATTCTATGTTTTCACAGAAGGTCCTCATTTTATTTCTTTTAGCCCTTCTGATTTCTTTGTTGTAGATGGTGAGCACCTCGGAGTATTCTAGCTAATTTCTGTATTGCTTAGGTTGGTTGAAAAGCCTATGTACTATGCCTATGTACTATGTACTATGTACTACTTGCTCTTAATGTAGACAAGTTTTTGTTCCACCATCTTTCATCCTTATGCTCCTTCACGGTTTTTGCCGCGCAGCTGGATTCAAATACAAATGCATTAATAAAGAACAAGTACAAATCGCAAATAAATGTAGAGACAGTGTTGAGAGTGCCGATTTCCATACTTGAGCACCGTTTTGAGAAGCTATGCTCAGAAAAGCAAGCACATCCTTCTCATTATATTGTATTCAAATCAAATCCACGTCGTTCCAAGTTATCGTCAAGAATTTTTAGTACTAGATAAACTCATTAATTTTTTTCTACTTGATAAACTCATTGGCATACTTTTATTTACATAAATGATTTCAACTAATATCGAATAAGGTTGTCGCAAATTTTGTTCACCATATATCTTCGAAACAAAGAGGTTTTTCGGAAATCATCATACAACAAAATATTCTTAGATTAGGCCAAGGAATAACCCCTTGAATTTTTGTCGTATATTTACCCTGGATCTTGAACTAGAGAACAAAGACTACCTTTTCAGTGTAGTTTTTGAAACAATTTCATCTAGTCAAGCATTTCATAAATGAGCAGATCGAAAAAATATGTACAAAAATATAAAGATCGTTCCCAGTGTATTCCGCGGCTATCAATATGTAAATTATTACACAAAGTAGTTCAGCAGCAGTAACGAGTACACACAAAATTTGAATCAATTGTCATTAGTTGCGTCTGAGATACTAGCAAAAATGTTGTGTGGGGGCTATGATCTTTAAATACATTCACTGCCGCGCCTGATTTTATGACTTTCCTGTATCGCCGATTTAAACCAATTTACGTTCGATAAAGTCAATCATAGAATTCAGCAAATGTACTGCAACCGTCGTTGAGGACCGTGACACCTAGGACCCAGCGGCACGCTGACAAAACATCGCCGGCTCACCGGTGTCACGGCAGCAGTGTTTGAATGTGTTAAGGGCTGTACCGCAATTTGGAAGCGTTTTCGGACACATCTTTTTACGGACGTTTTTTCTTATTTCGGGCTTTAGAACACACCCTAGAATTTCTGCCGGACATTTATGAAACACCCTGTTTATATTCTGGCATGCTACATTCTACCTTTAACATTATACAATATACAATTGGGTATGTTTGAGCAATTTACTGAATTCCTCATTCTACCACATACCCAATAATTTGAATACCCTGAGAGGTTTAAATTTTGCAAACCGTAAATTGCTGAAGTTACAACTTTGCAAGTACGAATTTGACTAGTTTCTAGTATTTGACTAGTGTTTTGCAAGGACGAATTTGACTAGAAGGAACAAGTCCATGGACTAAAAATGTTTATAACATTTCTCAACATATTCTAGTTTCCTAAATGGAGCATGTCCATATATTTTTGGAGAATGTGCAAAAGTTCCACTATACAGGGTGGGCCATTTAACATGACCACTCAAAATATTTCCGTTACCTTTAGAGTGACGAAAAAATGTCAAAAGTTAATTTTATTGATTTTGAAGGGCTAACACGGTAGTTAAAAATTATTTTTTGTCAAGGTCGCAGTTTATGCGTCCTCAAGGTCATCAATGGTTTTTAAATAGGAACTTGCCATTCTTGTATCAAGACATTGTAGCCACTTTTCAGACAAATCCAGTGACCCATGATATCATGAACTTGAAATGATTTGACAAGTGTATCCATTGAAAATAACTTCGAATAACTGTTACTAAAATGGTATTGCACAGTCAAGCAGAGAAAGTGGATATGATTCTGATTCATGGTAGGACCGGTAGGAACTCGAGTGCAGAAACTTTATGAACCTTTAAAATGAACATTTAAAACTTTATGAACTTAATGAAATGTTATCCTTACAGAAATCATCTTTCCGTCGATGTTTCGATCGAATTATTCATTTATACCGTGAAAGGGGCAGTGTTAATCCATGCAAAAATAAACGTCAATGGTCATGATATTATGAATCGCTGAATTCGTGTAAATAGTGGCTACAATTTCTTGATAAAAAAATAATATGTTCCCATTTGAAAAACCATTGATGACCTTGAGGACGCATAAACTATGACCTTGACTAAAAAGTATTTTTAACTACTATGTCAGCCCTTCGAAAACAATAAAATTCCTTTTCGACATTTTTTTCGTCACTCTAAAGGTAACGGAGATATTTAGGGTGGTCACGTTAAATAGCCCACCCAGTATATTTTTAGCTGTAATATCTACCAAGAAACCCAATTCTTCTTGCACTATAATAAGATAAGAAATTTTGCCGTATCTTAGATGTATTAATAATATGAATACATATATTTATTGTATACTTTATACAAAGGGCTATCATCCACAAGGTCCTTCTGCCCTAGATGTTTTAATTTCATAACATTTTAATTTTTCGATATCTAAAAACTTTAATATTGAAAATATTTAATATTGGTAAAACCATCCTACGTTATAGATAATCATACAAACTTAAAACAAACGGAACCCAGCCTGAATATATAAATATATTCAGCCTTTCCGAAGCTCTTTGACAAGCTGACAATTATTGAGTCTTTTTAGGACTACCAGAACAAAAATCACATGAAATTTGTAAGTTATTTTACAGCTTTCAGTTCACTTTCGTGGCACTCAACAAAAACCATAAATATAACATGCCTTTCCGATACCATAATTGTATAGCCATCTGTGGACGCGTTTCGAGATTTATCTCTCATCAGCACAGCTTTGCTTCCATGAACAATAATTTATAAACCACTCACTTGAAAACCCATGTGGGTTAGATGTTTATAATTTCGACATTTTGTGAGAGAGACATGACACATCAACAACCTGCTAAGTTCATGTCTCTCTCACAAAATGTCCAAATTATAACCATTTAACCCTAAACACCACATGGGTTTTCAAGTGAGCGGTTTACAAATTATTGTTCATGGAAGCAAAGCTGTGCTGTTGAGAGATAAATCTCGAAACGTATTCACAGATGGCTATTCACTTAAGGTATCGGAAATACATGATCTTAAAAACGATATTATTTTTATGGTTTAAATGGTAATATATTTAAATGGTAATGGTAATAATATGGTCCTAAAAAGACTCAATAATTATTATAGAGCTCCGGAAAGGCAGAATATATTTATATATTCAGGCTGTTTTCCGTTTGTTTAAACTTGTTTAAATATCGTTTTGCTATTGTCGATTAATGTTTGATATGATGTTTGATAGGAAGAAGATTTGAAGAGAACTTTGGAGGACAGCGCCAGCATGCAACGAACTTACGACAAATACATCGATCTCGTCATAACAAACAATGATTTTGATACGACATTTAGACAAGTAATCGAGGCCTTAGAAGCTTTAACTTCCGAGAACCAATGGATTCCCGTCAACTGGATCTACTAATCGCCATATTTAACTTAAACAGAATTTCACTTCTAAAAAAAATCGAAGGAAACATTTCTTGTTGTGGTATTAATTTGAATTCATTCCCAAAAAAAAAACGCTTGTTATGAAACAGCTTTTTTATTGCACAAAATATATTTAAAAAAAACATGATTTGTATATATTAAGAGAATTTAATTTTTGCTATAGATCTATGGCCGTACAAAGAAAACCATCGCAATGTTGATATTATGAATAGTATTATATAAATCGTAACTTTTAAGCTAAATTTATGTATATTTTTGCTTAAATTTATATCGTAATTGTAAATATAAATTAGAATGAAGACTTACGCAGGTAAGGAAAATGTGAGTGACCCCGTACTTTGCAGGAGAAGGCTTTGGAGTGGAGGGACTTCAAAACTTCTACCTTTTTATAAAATTTAAGATACTTTCTAAGATTTTGTTTCTCTAAATTTAAGCTATTATACATATTAAAATAGTAATTCATTAAGTTTTTATTTTAGGTGCTGTATTATATTATAATTTTGCTAACCGTCCATGTGTTCAGGGATATATTAATATTTTGTTTAAATATGTTTTATTTTTATTTTGAAATATTCATTTTCTGTACGTCCTTGTTTTTAATTTTATATATATAAGTTTGGTACTTACGTACTAACGCCACCGCAGCTACAGATTTGAACAAAATGGATGGTTAAATTAGGTTATAACGGAGCAGTTAAATCCAGACCACATATCGCGCGGTAGCGTGACCTATCGATCAGAAATAAGAAAAACTATTGTATAAGGGTTAGACTATGTTATATTAAAGCAGATAAAGCCAGACCACATATCGCGCGGTACCGAGACCTCTCGCTGCGGTGGCGTTAATACGTAAGTACCATAAGTTTTAACAGAAATGTTTAATCGATACAGATATTTTTTTATTCTCGAATTATTTTTTCTAAAATTTTTTTTAGATGCTAGCGTTTATTTTACTTTCTTATTCTAATTGTTTTCCTTGCAAATCTTGTAAACGATGTTAATGTGTGTCATAATTATGTTTTTGGTTTCAGTTTTTAAACGACCATTATTATAAGGATGTTTCAAATAAATATTCACTGCAACTCGTTCCGATTTTATCAAACTCATTGTGTTGGTTTCCTCAGAAAAAATAAATTAAAATTCTGAATGTCCCAACTAACATGATATATTGCAGAAAAATGTCTAATATTTCTTGATATTTCTACCTTATTATTCCTTAAAATCTTCTAATAACTGAACTTAACTGAAGATTAAATAGCTAAAACTTGAAAGATCATTGCAATATCATTGGTATCACTTTCGGTTCCTCGTGTTTATCATTTGAAGAAATCTACACCTACGCCGCGGGTAATGCTAAATGAGCTGGAGCGATAGTTGGCGGCTAATCCTATCTATTCTAAAAGATCTCCTAGCATATTACACATGGAAACAAGAACAAAACAAATCAGTTCTTCTCAGAACTGTATGACAAGAAATATCGAACCGAGTCTCCGAATTTGCCAACTTAATGTGGAAGGATTAAGTAGAACAAAATTTGTTTTGTCAAAGATTTTACGAGAACATAAAGTTGACTACCATTCAAGAAACTCATGTAGGAAATGAAACCGATCTCAAAACAAGAGGCAAACTACCAGGATATGAAATCCTTGGTGCTACCTATAACCACATATATGGATGCGCAAACTATATACGTAGTAACATTGAAAACGCTCGCCTGGTAAGCACCAATATTTGTAACAATAACATTCACACTATCACGGTGAAGATCGAGGAACTTACAGTGGCAAACATATATAAGCCTCCGTTAGCCCAGTGGCCTCCTGAAGTCTTGCCGCAGCTCCCCCATCCAGCTGTCTATGTGGGAGATTTCAAAAACCATCACACAATGTGGAAATATAACAGTAATGACTGAAACACTTGCAGAATGGGCAGACGAGAACAGATTACGCCTCATTTTTTATGCAAAAGATAGGGGAATGTTTAAATCGGCAGAATGGAACAGGGAGTACAACCTGGACTTTTGTTTCTCGACCCAAATTACACAAAATCAACCAGTCCACATATCCAGAAAAGTCTTTCCACAAAGCCAGCACTGCCCAATTATATATGAAATAGGCACCCAGATCCCAATATTCCGATCTATACCCAGACCAATAGATGACCAAGCAATAGATGGAGCTCGGAAAGATAAATGGGTAAAAACAACAGAGGAACTGAATTTCCAAAGATCCAGTAGAAAATCATCCTTCCTTGTTGTCCTCTAACTCCTACGAGGAGCATATATATGTAACGGTGAAACACTTGTAGAATGCGCAGACGAGAACAGCTTAAACCTCATTTTTGATGCAAAAGATAGGGATCGTTTATATCGTCAGCATGGAAGAGAGAGTTCAACCCGGACTTGTGTTTCTCGACCCAAAATACTCAAAATCTACCAGTCCACATATCCAGAAAAGTCTTGGAAAACTTTCCACACAGCCAGCCCCGCCCAATTAGGTATATATAAAATAGGCACCCAGATCCCAATAATCCGATCTATACCCAGACCAAGGTGGAAATTTCAAAAGGCAAATTGGACAAAATTTACTCTTGAATTGGACAAAATTGTGAGATGGATCCCGGCAGAGCCTGAGAATTATGATAGGTTTGCAGGTGCTGTGGTTTCAGCTGCAAAAAATTCATGCCTAGAGCGTATCGTAAAGAATACATCCCGTGATAGAATGCTGAATGTGAAGAACTGTATAACAACTACATAGAGAGCGGAGACCCAGATATAGCCAACGACCTTGTACAAGCACTAGATGGAGCTCGGAAAGATAAATGGGTAAAAACAACAGAGGAACTGAATTTCCAAAGATCCAGTAGAAAATCATCCTTCCTTGTTGTCTTCTAACTCCTACGAGGAGCATATATATGTAACGGTGAAACACTTGTAGAATGCGCAGACGAGAACAGCTTAAATCTCATTTTTGATGCAAGGGATAGGGAACGTTTAGATCGGCAGCATGGAAGAGAGAGAGTTCAACCCGGACTTGTGTTTCTCGACCCAAAATACTCAAAATCTACCAGTCCACATATCCAGAAAAGTCTTGTAAAACTTTCCACACAGCCAGCACCGCCCAATTAGGTATATATGAAATAGGCACCCAGATCCCAATAATCCGATCTATACCCAGACCAAGGTGGAAATTTCAAAAGACAAATTGGACAAAATTTTCTCTTGAATTGGAAAAAATTGTGAGATGGATCCCGGCAGAGCCTGAGAATTATGATAGGTTTGCAGGTGCTGTGGTTTCAGCTGCAAAAAGTTCATGCCTAGAGCGTATCGTAAAGATTACATCTCGGGATAGAATGCTGAATGTGAAGAACTGTATAAGACCCAGATATAGCCAACGACCTTGTACAAGCACTAGATGGAGCTCGGAAAGATAAATGGGTAAAAACAACAGAGGAATTTATTTCCAAAGATCCAATAGAAAATCTTCCTTCCTTGTTGTCCTCTAACTCCTACGAGAAGCATAGGGCCTCTACAAAAACCTTCCATCTGACTCTATTCTGAGCGAGGCGTTTTGTTTCACCACGTTTTTCCTGCGACCTTTAATTCTGCGCCTATGGTCCTCCTCCACGTGTTAGCTGCACGTCCCCTTCGGCTAGGTTCCATTGAAGCCTTACAATAGTGATGCCTAGTGATGTTTCCATCGTATCTCCTCAATGCATGGCCCAACCATTTCTACTTGTGGTGTTTTATTTCTTTTTGTATCTCTTTGTTGGTTTGTCAGGTACCATAAGTCTACATTGCGTATTGTATCTGGCCAAAAAATGCACAGTATACTTCGTAGGCATTTGTTTATGGATACCTGAAGCTTATTTACTATTGCTGTGGAGATTTTCCATGTTTGTCACCCGTACAGCAAGACGGATTTAACATTTAAGTTGAATATTCTTAGTGTTTTTCATGTGGAATACAGTCTCGAGGTCCAGACCGGCGTGCGCATACCAAATGCCTGTTTGGCCCTTTTTATTCGGTATGAGACATCGGTGGTGGTGTCGCCCTCATTAGTATTTATGCTTCCCAGGTACGTGATTCATCTACATCCTCTATTTGTTCGTCATAAATTCGGAAAGCGCGGGTATTCTTCGTGGCGGCTCTAAGCGATTTGGTTTTGCCAATGCTGATTTTTAAACCTGCTTTAGATGCTTCTGCAGAGAGACGGTCGAGTTTGCTCTGCATGTCGGCGTGGGTGTGTGCCAAGAAACAGATATCGTCTGCGTAGTCCAGATCTTCCAGGAACGAGTTTAACGTCCATCTAATGCCCTCACTTCTTGACACTACTTTGTCCATTATTGAGTCTAACAGAATGTTAAATAGTAAGGGCGATAGTACGCAGCCCTGTCTGACTCCCGAGCTGATGTTAATGTCGCTGCTCTTAGCAGTTTTGTATTTTACATAGCAGTATGCGTCCCGGTATAGTTCCTTTACTTGGTTTATTATCTTTTCCGGTACCCTCTTTTCTTCCAGCGATTTCCAGACTGCATTATGATAGATGCTATCAAAGGCCCTACGGAAGTCGACGAAGACCGCTTATAATGTAGACCTCCAATCCATGGACTGCTCTATGATGATTCGCATTGTGTTAATTTGATCGACACAGGATCTATTTGGGCGAAAACCCGCTTGTTCCTGACGCAGACTGGGCTCTATGGAGATGGATAGTCGATCCAGTAAAATGTGAGAAATTATTTTGTTGATAGAGTTTAAAATTGTAATCCCTCCCAATTGCCGCAGTCTGTAAGATCACCTTTTTTGGGGAGAACGACTATGGCTCCTTCCTTCCATTCATGTGGCACATTTTCCGATTCCCATGCATCTACTATTAGCAGGTGGAGCAGTTTTGTTACGACCTTGGTCTGCTTTAAGTATTTCTGCCGGAAGGATATCTGGGCCAGCGGCCTTGTTGTTCTTAAGGTTCTTTAGAAAATCATGGAGCCTACTTAAAAAGTTTGGAGGCAGTAACCCACCCGTTCGAGAAACCTACTTGATCTCACCAGATCAGATAGCCAGCAGAATGGTAACTTTATCTGGAGCCCCACGTGATAAAAAGCATACGAAACAACTGAAAAAAGAACTTATTAATATACTTATTAATATACGCCAGAAAGTATTAATATACGCCAAACAGTACCACGCGACACGGAATTCTGTGGCGAGTTCACTACAGAGGAATTAGCTGCAGCTAAAGATGTGGAAACTGACAAAGCACCTGGGTCTGACGGGATACATCCTGAGTTCCTCCTTCACTGCGGAGAGAAGACAAAGAATGGGCGGACTGTATTTTACTCGCGCATCTTAACATCTGCTGTCTTGCCGAAAGCTTCTAAAATGAGTAAAATAATCGCTATACTAAAGCCCAATAAACCACGAGATAAAGTCGAAAGCTACCGCTTCATAGCAATCCTTAGCTGCTGTTATAAACTCTTAGAACGACTTCTCCTCAACAGATTAGGCACACGAATTTTGAAATATAAAAAACATATTCTACTCGAACAAGCAGGTTTCAGCCGTAATTTAAGCTGTGTTTAAACTTGATCTAAGTTCTCCGCCAAACTACACATATTGAAGCGTGTTTTCGAAAACAACAAAAAATAGCTGTAGGTTTCGTGGACCTAACAGCTGTTTACGACACAGTATGAGAAGAAGGGCTCCTATACAAGCTGGCTGAACAAGTCCCTTGTCATAAAACGCTGCGACTGATAAACAACTTGCTTTTTGACAAACACTTCCAAGTAATACACGGTAATAACTTAAGCAAACAGAAAAAACTTAACAAAGTTCTGGCTCGGTTCTGGCCCCGATGTTTTTCAATCTCTATATTTCAGATTTGCCTAAAACCGACGCGATAAAGTTTGGGTACACTGACGATCTAGCCTTAGCTAGATTTTGGATATAATTAGCTAATAATTAGATAATAATTAGCCTTAGCAACACAAACAATTTGAATCCACCGAAAATACGTTGACCAACGACTTTAATAAACTGTACAAATATTTTAACAAGTGGCGGTTAATACCTAACCTAAATAAAACTGAAGTCAGCTGCTTCCACCTGAATAACAATAAGGCAGATTATGAATTAGAAGTCAAAATGAATAATACAGTGTTACCCTATCAACGGTATCCAAAGTATCTCGGGGTAATCTTAGATAGAACTCTATCATTCAATAAACATCTTGAAACAACAGCGCAAAAAATAAGTATCCGAAATAACATTATCCAGGGACTATGTAGCACTAGCTTGGGGGCATCGAAAAATACATTACGAACATTTCCACTTAGTTTGGTGTATTCTGCGGCCGACAACTGTGCACGGGTATGTATGAACAGCGCACATACCAAGAAAGTGGACACTCAGCTCAATATATTAATGAGAACGATTAGTGGCTGCATCAGAACTACTTCATCTTATTGGCTCCCAACACTCAGCCACATACCTCCACCTGCCCTAAGAAGATAAGGCGCCCTAATAAAAGAATATAAGAAAATAATTAATAACACACAACTCCCTATCCATGAGGATATCCCAGATCTGAAAATAAACCGGCTTCAATCTAGGAAACCGCCAATGTTATCAGCACAACAACTGGCAGCCAATAACTTCAACATCAACTGCAAATGGCAGACCCCCTGGACTGAAAATTCCCCACCCGATGTATGATATCTCATTGAGACCAGTCGTAAAACCCGATGGCTTCGACCAACCACGACACATAGAAAACCTTAAACCGTATCAGAACAGGACACGGTGTGTGTTCCCATAACCTCCATAAATGGGGAAAACGAACCCAACTCAGGCTGCGACTGCAGCGACCCAAACCAAACAATTGGCCACATATTGACAGAGTGTGAACTGTGGGCATATCAAGGGGATTTGAGGAACTTTTTCTACATCACACAATCAAATCTTCAATGTATAGCTGAACTAGATCTTTTAATATATATATTTTTTTTTTTTTAATCAGTAAAAACCTTTATTACCCTAAGGTGTAAAGGTACTTATTACAATATACTAATTTACCATAAGGTAGTTATTACAATATACTAATTTACCATAACAATAAATCAAATTTACACCATAAAATAAAATAAAATAAAACAACCCATTTCATGCATAAATAAATTTTGCCCATTCTTTCTTGTTTTTTGCCATCTTCAATCCCTCATTCCAGGATATTCCTCGTTCTTTCAAAGAATCTGCCACTGCTTGGTTCCATGTTTTCCTTGGTCTTCCTCTTTGATTTTTCTGTGTAGATTTGGCTAGCCATACTCTTTTCGTTTGTCTTCCTTCTTCCATCCTTACTAGATGCCCAAACCATTTTAATCGCCTTTTTTCTATGCTTTCCAGGAATGGTTCGACATTAAGTTCTGCTCTAATTGTTTCATTTCTTACTCTGTCTCTTTTAGTAATTCCTTTAGTGCTTCTTAGGTATTCATTTCTAGCGCCTGTATTCTACTTTTCATTTGATAGCTTAGCACCCAGCTTTCACCACCGTATGTCAGAATTGGTTTGTATATAGTATTGTACACTGTTATTTTCGTTTTCTTCGATATATCTTTGTTTCTTATAAACGTGTTATTAAGTGCATAGAATAGTTTTGTTGTATTTTCAATTCTGGTGTTGATTTCAGCCTCTTCCTTTCCGTCATTGTGTATATTTACTCCTAAGTATTTAAATGTTTCTGTTTGTTCTATATCTTTTCCATCTATTTTTATCGTTATGCTTGGTTCTCCTTTCCCGATGGTCATTACTTTGGTTTTGGCGACGTTTATTTTCTAACGCTGTCTTCCAAATGTCTAGGTACGTTTGTAAATCCTTTTCGTTCTTTGCATAAATCATTAGATCGTCGGCAAAAGCACATTCCACTATTTCCACCCTCTGCATGTTTCTATATCCCACTTCTAATTTCTTTGTTTTTCTCTTTGTTTCTTTTATTATGTCATCCAGGACTACATTGAATAGAGTCGGGCTCAGTACTCCCCCTTGTCTTAATCCCTCTTTGGTTACAAACTCCTCTGACTGTAAGTTTCCTTTTCAAACATAGTTTCTTGTGTTTTTATAAAGACTGAAAATAGCTTTTCCTAGCCTGTCACTGATTCCTCTTTGTCTAAGGCTGTTCCATACTTCCATTCTTGGGATGCTATCAAATGCTTTTTCAACGTCGACAAAGACTACATATATGGTGCGGCTTACGTTCTTTTCTATTAGTTGCTTCATGGTAAATATATGATCTTGTACTCCTCTACCTTTTCTAAAACCGCTCTGGGCTTCTTCCATCTGGGCTTCAGTCACAGTTTTTAATCTTTTCTCCAGGATTCGCTCATATATCTTGACCATCGTACTCATCAATGTTATACCCCTATAATTATTGCAATCTTTGTTGTCTCCCTTTTTATGGAGTGGTAACAGTTCTCCTATTTCCCAGTCTGCAGGTATCATTTCTTCTTCCCAGATTTTGTTAAAAAAATTTACTAACACTTCTATTCCATTGTTTCCTATGTTCCTTACCATCTCTGTTGTTATTCCATCATGTCCAGCAGCCTTTCCCCGTTTTAACCTTTTTATAGCTTCAATTACTTCTTCTGTCTTTATGTCTTCATCTATCATATTCTCCTTGTTTCCTATGTATTCATTTTTTCCTTCGGTTTTATTTCCCGTATTATTTTGCTTTGTATTTAACATATCTTCAAAATACTCCTTCCATCGTGCCATTATATTTTTCTCGTTTTCTATTAAGTTTCCCTCTTTAGATTTGATGGCTATGCTGTTATTCGGTTTTCCTTTTCGAAGTGTTTTTAAGACTCTGTAAAATAACTTTTGATTTCCTTTGCTATCTTCTTCCATCTTGCGTTCGAATTCTTCCCAAGATTGTTGCTTCAATGTTTTCACTAATTCTTTGACTTTCATTCTCTGCTCTTTATAATTATTATAGTTCTCTGTAGTTCTGTTCGTAAGGTACTTTTTCCATTTTTGTTTTTTCATTTTTACTTCCATTTTTACTTCGTCGTTCCACCATCTA
Source organism: Phosphuga atrata (assembly GCA_944588485.1). Classification (NCBI taxonomy): domain Eukaryota; kingdom Metazoa; phylum Arthropoda; class Insecta; order Coleoptera; family Silphidae; genus Phosphuga; species Phosphuga atrata. The sequence goes on from OX155901.1 coordinate 8,078,769, forward strand.
GTTTGTTTTTTGTTTTTGTTGATTTTAATATATCCACATGTCTCTCTCGCTGTTTTCGTTATTATTTCCTTGATATTTCTCCATGCATCTTCTACTGACATGCTGCTCATACTCTCTTTGATTTTAATAATCTCCGTTTCTATTTTCTTTTTATATAATTTAGCTGTCTCTTCTTCCCTTGATTTGTATGTTTTAATTACTTGCTTATTTTCACACTTTTTGTTTATATTTGCACTGGTATTTTCTTGCTGTTTTGTGTTGCCAATTTTTAATTTTGTCAAAACTAGATAGTGGTCCGAATATATTTCAGGTCCTCGTCTTACTCTTGTGTTCTTTACTTCTTTTCTAAATTCTCTGTTAATTATTATATAGTCGATTATTGATCTTTCTCCCCTACTTAAACATTCTCTCGTATATTTATGTACCTCTATATGTTTGAAGAAAGTATTTGTAATTATAAGAATGTTTAGCATACACAACTCTATCAATCTCCTTCCATTATTGTTTCTAGCGATTTCTCCATGTATACCTATTGTCTCTCCAGATTCATAGTCTTTTTTCCCTACTCGCCCATTTATATCACCTATTATCAACTTCCTTCCCCTACTTACTTCTATTACTTCCGTCAGTTGATTCCAAAATTCATCTTTTATTCTAACCCTTTCGTCTTCACTTGGACCATATACTACTATAACTGTTAATAACGTATTTTTATCAATTTCTAATTCCATCTTCAAGAATCTCTCCGTTATTGCAGTCCACTTTCGTATATATTTCACGTTTTCTCTCCTTATGTAGCATGCTACCCCTTCTCTTGCCCTGTTCTGTTCATTTACTCCTCTATATATTAGTACATGCTCTCCAGTCAGCGTTTGTTCTCCTTTTCCTTTTTTTTCGTTTCTGAAATACCCACAATATCCATATCCATCTTTTCTAATTCGTTTATTAGTTCCTCATCCTTTCCCGATAAGCTTCTGACGTTCCATGTTCCTATTTTCCATGTCCTTCCTTTCAGTGTGTTTTTACGTATCTGTGTTTTTTCATCTGTTATCCATGTTCCTATTTTTCTTGTCCTGTTTCGTTGCTTTGTCGTTATTGTTTTTCCTTGTCTGCTTGTTTGTTCTATTGGTTTTTTGGAGTGCTCATCTCTTTAAGTTCTTGGGTTTCTTCGTTCCAGATGAGTTGTTTCTGGTTTACTATTAACTTCTCCTTGTATATTTTTACATTATTCCCTTTTGCCTTTTCTTCTTTCGCCTTGTTTCTTATTATTGCCTGAGTCTTCCTTTCTTCCTTCGTGTAGTCGCAGTCTATATATATTTCTTTTCCTCTTAGTTTATTCTTATTTCGTAGGATATTCATTTTGTCTTCCCACTCTCTGACTTCTGCCACCGTTATTGTGCTATTTTTTTTGTGATGATGTTGTGTGCGTCTTTCAGTTTTATATCTATTTGTAGCTCTTCTTTTAGTAATCTCTCTATTTCTTTTTTGGGCTTTCCGTTTCCCTGCTCCATTCCTTTTATTACTATGTTGTATTTTTTGCTTTTCTTGTCTTGGTTGTCCAGTCGGGTTTTGAGTTGTTTTACAGTTTTATTTATCTCTTCTCTCTCTCTTTTTGCCACTCTTCTTCTTTCTTTTTCATTTCATCTTTTAATATAACAATTTTAAATCGATTTAGATGTCTGTTTGTAACTCGTATATTGTAATGTCTTATTCACTCGTTATTTTTTACATGTTTTATAAATATACTATGTGTTGTGCCATATGCTAAATAAATAATCATATGACATCAACCATCTAACCGATTCATCTGATATCCAATTATTATTTATCGTATGGCTTTCTATAGACATTTGTAATTAAGTATATATATATATATATATATATATATATATATATATATATATATATATATATATATATATATATATACAAAGTAAATAGAGAATGGAACACAACACCCACCACTCTAGGCAGAAGCAGTATCACCTTTAAATGCCTAGCATTCGCCGATGACCTTGCAGTTCTAGCAGACACTGAGGAACAAGCGATCCAACAGGTAGAAGCCCTCAAAAAATGCGCTGAAAAAGTTGAACTACAAATATCGTTCGAGAAAACTGAGTACATGTCAACAAACAAAAAAGACACACAACAACTACAGACGAAATACGGAACAATAAACAGAGTTAGAAAATTCAAATACCTAGGAGAAATCATACAACATACAGGTATTGAGAAAGAAACTCAAAAGACAAGGATAGAGAAAGTAAGAAAAGGCTACGGCATGATTGCAAACATCTACAACAAGAAGAACCTTGGCATCCAAACAAAAATCAGACATTACAATATAGTCATCAAACCCGCCATACTATACGCATCAGAAACTATAGCCTCGAATAAAGGTGACATGACCCTGAAGAAAGAAGAAAGGCGAATCATCAGAAAAATTATTGGACTAAAACTCACAGAGGAAGGATATAGACTACAATCAATAGAAACCACGGAAAAAGTGTCTAACATAGACAACGACATCAGAAAACGCAGACTTAGATTCTACGGACACATCTCAAGACTCCCGGAGACCAGACTAACTAACAGATGCTGAACTTCCTACAGAAACGTAAAGTCAGTACCAAGTGGATGAAACAGGTAACACAAGACCTAGAAGCAGCAAACATCACAGATACTCAGGACAGAACGACTCTCAGACATCAAATACACCAGTGGGAAGTGAAGAAAAAGACCAAGAAAAAGACTGGAACCTCCTGGATCGAAGAAAGAAAACAGGCACACTCGCAGAAAATGCGGGAAATCTGGGCCAACAAGAAGAAAAAGATTTGAAAACCATGAAAACTTAGCGCCATCCACTATATATATATATATATATATATATACATATATATATATATATATATATATATATATATATATATATATATATATATATAAATATATATATATATATATATATATATATATATATAAAGGAAAGTATGTAACAGCTGTGTCTGTAGATTTCTTTGGCCGTGAGAGATTCGACATCTAGTTCGGCCGCCGTGTGTGTAGACTTTCTGCCGTCCCGCCGAAGCAGGGCGTTGCCCGGAGTGCACCATCTTGGGGGTTGTCTACACGTCGCACTGACAGGTTGCCTAAAGGAGTGATAGCTAACTAAGCAAGGGTAGCTATTTGTCATCCTCGGCTTATATTGGAGATAGAGTATCTCCTCATTTTCAAAGGCTGAGTGAACCTTGACCTAAAAATTGCCTGATAAATTTGGCTTGGTGTGGGGATCGAACCCACGACCGCAGGATTTGTAGTCTAGAACCTTACATCTAAACCACGACTAATATCCAATAATACACAACAAATAACAAACCGGGCGCATTAAATATGGGATTCATAAGGTGCCAAGAATGGACATACCAAGCCACTAAACCCATTATAGTTTCCCCAACAAAAAATATACAGGATAATATTGTACTGCCAAGCACGATATACTCTTCTCTCGTCATTTCTATGCCTAAAACAAAAGCAATATCAATACACCTTTTCTCTCGCTAAAACAAGGAAGCATCCGTGGTGGACTGAAGACTGTGACAATGCAATAGCCCAAAGACAGACAGCCTGGGTAAAGTGGGATTTTAAAAAGACCATCGAAAATTGGTATAAATTTTTTGAATAAAGAAAGGTTACAGCCAATGTAATTCGAGGAACCAAACGAACCTTTACACAAAACCAACTAACCCAAATCGAAGAGAGCTTTGCTAAGAAAACTCCAGACATTTCTTTGGAACCTTCAAGCAGGCGCTCAGAAAATACGCTCCGCCAAGCCTCCACTTCAGATACTCGCAAGGCAAACTGGATTTCAATGACAAGGACAACTTCCACCTTTTAACTAAGTACTTTAAAAATCTACTCAACTGTGATCCACCCTGCGAATGCGTCGACTATAAAGAAACCACACCAAACCCGGACTCGCTGCCCCCTTCATTGGAAGAAGTTAACAACATTTTTCAACTTCTTAAGAATAATAAGGCAGCTGAAGAGAAGTCTATCGTTGCTGAACTGTGGAAAAATGCTGGAAGCCATGCCGTACGCTAGCTAACCGAGCGCCTCGTGCAAACTAACCGAGATCATCCAGGACATCTGGGAAACAGCAAAATTATCACCCGATTGGAAATCTGCTCTGATCCATCCGCTTCACAAAAAGGGAGATTTTACTGATCTAAACAACTACAGTCGAATTTCTCTCCTCCCGGTAATATACAAGATTCTCTTAAGCCGTTACAAACAAGGCAGAAAATCAGCTGGACAGTCAACTGGGAGAATTCCAGGGAGGCTTCAGGAAGACCCGATCCTGTGTTGAACAGATCCTCAATTTTAAAACTGTACTTGCATACTCCAAGATGGGAAACCGCAAGGTAGTCCTCAACTTTGTTGATTTTAGGAAGGCTTACGTTTCCATTGATAGAGAAACGCTTAACAAGCTTAAATTTAGAGGCGAGATCTTAGAAAGCTTCGAAATAAAAACAGAGTGAGACGAGGAGATGGACTTTCCCCACTTCTCTTCAACTGGGTCCTTGAAAAGGTTATGAGAGAACGGCGCAAGGAACTGATCAACTTGGGTGTTCAGAGTGGTATCTACCTGTGATGTAAAAACGATTGAGGGGTTGTAGATTGCCTGTCTTTAGCAGATGACATGGCACTGATTGCTGATTCTCTTGATATGGCAACATTCCAGGTAAAGTACTTTTGAAAACAGGCTTCCAAAGTGGGTCTTCAGGTGTCGCTAGAGAAAACAGAATTTTTCACCATCATCAAAGATGCAAGCAGACAGATGTTAGTAGAACAGGGAAACATGAAGAGGACTGAGAAATTTCAGTATCTCGGCGATTGGATTGAACCCAACTCGGAAAGAGCATCAATATCCATGAGAGTCAGCAAGTTAGTACTAGCCTATCCACTGACTAAGAACACCTACAACAAGAAATGCCTCTCACGCAACCTGAAACTTAAGAACTACACATCAGTCTTACGAGCAGAAGCTCTGTATGCTATGGAGCGTCTTTCCTTGAACCGAAGAGGTCTGGTAGAGAAATTGGAAATCAGAGATAGGAGAATCCTCAGAAAGATCCTAGACCCGGTTAAGGAAGATGTGGAATTCCGAAGGCAAAATAACTCTGAGCTTACGAATATATTGAGAGGCTCTTTGACTGTGCAAAGAAAAGGAGGGTAGCTTTCTATGGCCACGTTGCAAGATTGCCTCCAAACCGATCAACCAACCGCCTGTTCACCTTCTGGCAAAGCAAGAAAATTCGTACCACTTGGTTGACAGAAACCGAGAAGGATATTAAAGAACTGGGAATAACAGATCTCCAAAAGAGGCAGTCGGTGAGACGCACCCTGAAGGAAGTCCATGGATTTCGGGAAAAACCTCGAATGAAGGGTCCCCCTGGACAGAAGAGAGAAAGGAGTTACAGCGGCAGATGCGACAATTCTGGGCAAATATCAAAGCCCAACAGCCGAACAAGCGTGGTCCAAGGTAGTCCTATTCGAAAACAGAAGATATATTTCATAGTTGAAGATTGATATGACATACTGTATAGTAAGAAGATTTCAGATTAAATTTTTTTATGCGCATGCGTCCGCCATGCTTTCTGGAAGTTTTTTTGACGTTTAAAACCAGTGAAAATAACAAAATGTGTCCGAAACTTTCATATTCCCGCCTTTTAAACAAAGCGAACGCGCATGCTTTTACTAACCCTGAAAAGCTCTATTAGAGAAATATTTAACGAACGATATTTGCAATGTTTGAATGCGATGCTCAAAGGTCTATAAGCACTAGAGCCCAGCGTTTCATATATTAGTTTGGTCCTGATCGTTTCAGAGTCTGTATAGTGGTTCACCTGTCCAGCTGCCCATCTTCTGCAGGTGTTCTCTTAGTGCGCAGTATCCCATTAAGAGACCTGCCACAGGTGCAATCTACTTCCTAGACAGTTGCAAGGATTTCATTCAGTGTTAGGGTGTTAGATATGGGACCTATCATCCGTTTGCTGTGTTGCTGGCCACTTGTGAATATCCATTGTAATTGATGATTCTTATTGGTCCGCTCTGTTATTATTTTATAGACCATGGTTTTGATTACGTAGGACCTCTCCCGTGTAACCAGGAGCGCTGCTGCAGTGCCTTTCTTTTGAAAATGCGTTCGCCGCGCCGTTTTGTTTCCCTCTAGACCTATGTGGCCTGGCAGCCAAGCAAGGGTAACGCTGTTGTGCTGTGCCAGACGTTTCAAGTTCTGACGCAACTCCCAAACTGTGCTATACTTTATTGTATGACATGTTAGGGCGTGCATCGCAACCTGACGGTCCATGAAAATATAGATGTTCCTACTTCTATTTTCAATACCAAACACATGTCTCGATTGCGAGAATTTCCGCTTGAAAGACCGTGGTGTGTTTCTCCAGTGGCAGAGTTTTGATGCACCTAGGAGACAGACCACAGACACCAGAGCTGCCTGTTTTGTTCCACTGCCTTTCTTGGAGCCGTTTGTGTACCAGAATAGGTCTCCTTGGTTTATTAGTTTATTAATATACTTTATTTCATTTTTTAATTAGCACATAAACGTAATAGTTAATTCATAAAAGTTGTTCAATTTTCCGTCCCTTAGCCCCAATACAAGCGTCAGCACGTCGAAGTAATGATCTTCGAACACGTTAAGAAATTCCTGCGGTGACCTTGCTGGCTAAGCAACTGGACCGCCTGGACCTATCCACCTTAATGGTTGGGCGTTATGCAGGTGAGTTCTCGCTAACGCGCTAAAATGTTTAGGTGAACCATCCTGCATGAACCAAATTTGGCGTCTAGTCAGAAGAGACACTTCATCCAGCATTCCTCGAAAAATTTCTGCTAAAAAATGTCGATAAACTTCTCCGGTCAACAGCCCTGGTAGAATATGAGAACCGATTATTACATCGCCAACAACACCACACCCAGTTGCAGATGAGCTCTCAGCATATCAGTATGAGGGTTTTCGTGCGCCCAGCAGTGCATGTTATGGGAATTCATAATTCCATCTCATGCAAAGGTTGCTTTATCTGTGAAGAGCACACGACTCGCAAACAAAGTATCTTGGGCACAACCAAGCAGCAGCCATCGACTAAATTTTTGTTCATTGGGATAATGGACTGAGGTGAATGCCTGCACTACTTGATTGTGGTACAGATGCAACTGTTGTTCGTGGGGAATACACCAAACTCCCGCTTAGGGTACTTCTATAGCAACAGCAACTTTTCGAGTACTTGTTGTTGTATTTGTTTCAACAATCTCCAGGATCTGCTCTTTATCATCAGGATTGCGGGCTATTTGTCCACCAAACGCTATTGGTTCCAATCGACCTTGTTCCTTCAAACGCCTATCGACTGCCTTAAAAGTTTTTCTATCGGGTATTCTTCTATCAGGGTACCTTTCTTGGTGAAGTCCCCTTGCTTTAATTGCGTTTACCTCAGCTAGACAGACATGAGATGCATGATTGTGTAGTCAGCATTAGTAAAAGCATCCATTGCAATATTTAAAAAAACGTCTGACAACTAACAATTTTAAAATACCATATTTTAAAGCTGCACTAAACAAGTGTTCCTTATCATCACATTAAAATTTGCACCTGTACAAAAAAAAGTAAATTTGGAGTAAAAATATAGTAAAGGTTTGTTTGTTTTTATCACATCATTCCCAAAAAATAATTTTAATTTTTTTTTCGAAAACTGTTATCTTGAGCGATAGAAACAAAGAGTACCTTTTCAGTGTAGTTTCTTATGGCGAACAATTTCTTCTAGTCAAGCATTTGCAAAATGTGCAGATGGAAAAATATTTTCAAAAATACAAAGGTCGTTCCACGAATGTACAGCCACTGGTTGGCTATCAGGACAAAAGTAAACACAAATGGTAGTTCGGCACCAGGAAAAATTCTCTTTTCTGGAAGGGGATCTACAGTCCGACTTTTTTAGCACATTCTTGGAGAGTTTCAATTTGCTTTATTGCTGTGACTTCATCAATGGACAAAAGGGCCAGGTCATCTGCGAAGGCTAATTATGGAATTTCGAGCTTGTTTATTGGGTTCCAGCTATTTTGTGCTTTCAATTTTTTCCCCATTCCCTCATCACCTTATCTAGTACAAGGTTGATGAGGATGGATGACAGTTCATCTCCTTGCAGGACAGCAGTTTCTATCAGTAATTCGTCTGAGATTTCTCCCATGAATTTTACTATTAATTTCGTATCATGAGCGTCTGTTTAGTCAATTTTAGTGTTTTTGAGTGTAGTCCCTGTTCTTCCAGGATGCTAAACAGGGATTTTCGATCAATGAATCATAAGCCTTCTTAAAATCCATGAAGGCACAGATGATTGGGAGGTTTCTTGGGGTTCTTTATTATTAGAGCGGTTTTTTGGTTGAAGGTCTGCTCAGTGCATGATCTGTGAGGACGGAATCCAGCTTGATATTCGCTAATCTTATGCTCGAGATGTTCTTGTGTTCCCCAGGATATTCCCCTGTAGTTATTTGCATGTGTTTTGTCTCCTTTTTTGTGGAGTGGGTGAATCAGAGCACATTTCCAGTTTTTAGGGAGTTTTTCGGTTTTCCAGATTTCCTGTATAATTTTTGTAAGTTCCTTGGGTGAATTTGGACCTAGGTTCTTGAGGAGTTCTGTCACAATCCCATCGTTTCACGAGGTTCTGTTGTTTAATGTTATTCAGAATTTTTTCTTGGTTCGGTGGAGGTGACTCTGGATGACTGAAACTGGGTGCTGCTTCAAGAAATCTTTCAGTAGGTTAAGGGCAATTAAGAAGATCTAAGAAGTATCGTGCTAGTTTTCTTCATTAGTAATTGCCAATTTCCCATATTTTTCCTGAAGCATAGGTTCTGCGGGATTTATACTTTGATTTTTCCTCTGACAGTTCTGTAGAAATATCAAGTTCTGTACTTTCAGAAGTTTTCCACAATTGAGACCAGTTGTTCTTTTGTGTTTTCTTTATTCTTGTCTGATGGTTTAAGACACGCAAGACAGACATACAAGACTCGACGGACAAGAATAGAGAGACAAGACTAGACAGAGTAGACTAGACAGACAAAACTAGATAGACAAGACTAGACAGACAAGATTAGACAATCAAGATTAGACAGGCAAGACTAGACATACAAGACAACACAGACAAGACTAAATAGAAAAGAGTAGGCAGACATGACTAGACAGACAAGACTAGAGAGACATCATTAAATATACAAGACTAAACAGACAAGACTAGAGAGAGAAGACTAGACAAACGAGACTAGAGAGACAACACTAGACATACAATACTAGAGAGACAACACTAGACATACAAGACTAGAGACAGAAGACTAGACAGACAAGACTAGATAGACAAGCCTAGACAGACAAGACTAGACAGACAGGGAAGGATAAACATACAAAACTAGACAAATAAGACTAGATAGACAAGTTTAAACTTACAAGATTATAGAGGAAAGTAACCAAATATGGAATACCGCTTTGTTTTTTACACATAAAAAAACAAATTTTCAAAATCAAAAACTTTTAATTCGCAATTATCAACAGACATACATTTGCGCTTTAGATAGTAACAGTCTTGTATTATATTTATTAATTATAAGTACTATAATTTCTCTAAAACAAAATCAACACAAAGCTATCTAATTATGGAATAGGTACCCCAAATATGGAACAATAGAAAAACTATCCAAAATCAACCTTAATTTCTACGAGATACTTTAGGAAGTTTGGTCAAATACAAAATATAACTTAAACTACTTGCAATAATCGCAAATCCAGGTGTCTAATTCTGCATCAGCACAATCATTATGCGTCCAGAGTTCACACATGAGGCATTTGATCCAGGTTTCTCCTCGAGTATCTTCAGAAGACATCATAAGACAGAACATATATTCTGCATCTTCCGAGGCAACAGCATCATTTCCTATCAAAGCATCCGGATCACTGTATGTGTCAAACATTAATATCTCATGATCATCTGAATTCGCTGGATTATTCTTAGCCTTGGTTTTCTGTTTTTGTTATTTACGTTTCGTTTTGTACTGTTTTTTATTCATAGCTTTACTCAATCTATTTTCTTTTTATTCTTTCTTTTGTCGATGAGGTGGTTTTTGTAAGGTGAAGTTAAGACGTGATGACAGATATTTTTCTTCCCCTGTTCGATGTTTTCATTTTTTTCATAGGGAGAAACCAGATTTACACGGTTGCAATAGAGCCCAAAACGATTTCGTTGGAGTAACATTGGCTATGCAGCCATCTTTAACTATATCCTGTTGTGCAGATTGATAGTCGAACCCGCTAAATATGTTTTTATTCATTGGCCATAGTCCTGTGACACGAAACCCATTCGCTGTAATCTCACCTGTTTCCACTTTTAGGTAAGCCTGCCAAATAGCACGACAATGTCATAAGGACTTAGTGGCCTGTTATCATTTCTAATCCATGTTCGTATTTCTTCACTGTAATAAGACTTCAGTGGTCCGATAAAATGTTTGTCAAGTGGCTGGAGCTTATGGCTTGTGTGTGGAGGTATAAACACAATTTCTTCATTGTTTTCTCTCGCAAGTTCTATCACATCAATGTTACGTTTAAAGTGACATCTAAATCAACAAGACTTTCTATTCTGCGGTGAGGTTTGTGTGTTTGATTAAATGTTTGAACCAATCAGTAAATATATTCATTTGTATCTACCCTGATGGATGTGCAACGACAACAGCACCTGGGGATCTGCCATCATTAGCTGTTCACTGTCGACCGACGACTTGGGGTATCTTGCTAAATAAATTTAAATAGTTATCCAGTCAGCTAATATTTTAGAATCCAAATATGGAATGGTCCATATTTAGATACGCCAAACTGTCCATATTTGGCGTTTCTAACGAATTTATATTTATATCAATATTTTTAAACTAAACAAAACAATGCAAGGAAACAGCTCTAATACTTACAAACAAACATTTTGGCAATGCATAGATGCAATAAATATAATACTATTTCCAATTACATTACAAGAAATCCTTAATTTTTAAGAAGTTTTCTTAAAAATTATATAGTGTAATAAAGATGGCGGGGAGTAACGATGTTCTGTCGGACCCTCCTCCTGATAACGAAAATAAAATGAAATGTTGTGCCAAAGATATTGCAGTTTATGTATGTGTAAACTGTAACAGTGTATTTCATAAAAGTTGCGCAAAAAGATTATCAAACTTGAAAATAATCAGTGAACTCCAGATAGAGTGTTGTGAAAGAAAATTACCCATGTTAGCAGGGACAACTCGGAACAAGTGAAAGAATTGGAAAAGCAACAAGTAGTTTTGGAAAATAATTACCTCAAACAACTATTGCATGAAGTTCGGGAGAAAAATAACATCCTTATGGTAAACAACAACTTACTATTAGAAAAAACGAAATACCTTGAAGAGAAAAAATGGGCTGAAGCAAAAAAGGCCCCTGAAAAAACATCATTTGTTAGCTGGGCAAAAAAAGTAGGTTCAAGTTCTCAAGATGCAAACCAAAGATCGAAAGCACTCCACATTGAAAATCTAGCCTCTACGAGTTCATCTACTCACAACCAGGGGGCACCCCTCACATCACTCCATTCAGAAATTGAAGAGCATTCACAGATGGCAGGATGGAAAAATTGTGAAACAACAAACCCCAAAAATAAACAAAGCTGTATCAGTGAACGAAAAAATGAAAACAATCAAAGGGAAAGTGATTGGTTCGAAAAAAATGATCGATCAAACGATTTTAATCTGGAAAACAACAGACAAGCAGGAGAAAATGAAGGGTTTAAATACCAAAAACAGAAAAGATCTGCAAAGCGTCGACTAGGAACAGGTAAAGTTAGCGAGGAAGATGCCAATGGATTTGTGGGAGCAGATCGAAAGGTCTGGTTATATATTTATAGGGTAAAGACACATGTGTCTGAGAAATTGATAAAGGACTATATTGTAAAAAAGACACTTTTAAAAACGAGGAAATTGGTGTACAAGAATTACCTTCAGATCCAGGAAGATTAAAGAGGTTTGTAGTTACAGCTTCACTAAATCGCAAAGATGAAATATATGATCCCAATTTCTGGCCAAACAAAGTAGGGATAAAAAGATTCGACTTCAGAATCCACGGTGAATTTTTGAAATCGAAAAATTTTTTCTAACACAACAAGCAGTGAACACAAATAACGTACGCAAAAATGAAAACAGTTTGAAAACCATTAAAGTTTTACATCTTAATTTGCAAAGCCTCAAAAACAAAATACTATCAGTACAAGTTCTTCTAGACGAGATATCTCCAAAAGTATTCTGTGTCACTGAACATTGTTGTAGGGGTGATGAGATAGAAAAAATAAGTCTTGGTAATCATAAATTAGTGTGCTACTCCTATCGAAGTGAATATCGAGGAGGAGGTACTGCAATATATGCTTCAAAAGAAATTACAATTAGTACTGCAGAAACACCAGTTGCGCAAGTTGAAAAATCATTTGAATACTCCAGCTGTAAATTTGCACTATATAAATGTATATGTCACTTAGTTTGTGTATATAGATCTCCATCAGGAGATTTTAATTGTTTTTTAAACAATATGTCTCAAATTTTAGAGTTCATTACTAGTCGGTCAGAACTCACCATAGTTTGTGGAGATTTCAATGTTAATTTTGCAAAACCTGAAAATGAGTCATTAATGTTATTACAATTATTCAGTCAGTTTGGGATAACTCCGAGAGTAAACTCACCGACTAGAATTTCACAGCACTCTTCAACTCTGATTGACAATGTATTCACAAACGTACCCGAAGAAATATCAACTTGTACCATACTAAAAACAGTTATATCAGATCATTTTAGTCAGATCTTTGAGATCGAGTATACTACAGGAGTAGCAAACAAATAAAGCAGCTGTAGAACAAGATTCTTCATAGAAAGAAATATATTGAGATTCATGTCAGCACTAGAAACTGAAACTTGGGATGATGTTTATAAAGCAAGTGATATAAATAGTAAATATAATAATTTCTACAACATATTATACTACCACTTCGACATATGTTTTCCATTAACCATATCCAAACCGAAAAATAACAAATGCCACTGGATAAATTCTGAAATAAAACGTTATTCTCTCTATATCCGAGATCTCTATGAACTCTACATTGAAACAAAATGCGAAAATGTATATATTAAATATAAGAGAGAAAAGGGTGCTTACAGAAGGTATCTGTCAGACTATAAAAAATCCGTCAATGATAGTCAAATATCTCACTCACAAAATAAATCAAAAACAGTCTGGAATATCTTTAAAAATCTCAATGGAAAATTGGTGAACAAAAACTCTATTGAAATAAAAACAGATATTGGAGCTATAATAGATCCCAAAGAAATTGCTAAACAATTCAACAATCATTTCACACAAAAAACTTGCAACAATGATTTGCTGGGTACGAAGGTAGCCCACAATAATAAAACCATTTTCCTAGATCCAGTCACAGAATCTGAAATCAACAATATTTTAAATGAGTTGCAGCCCAAATTTGCAAGCGGGGTGGACTCTATCCCTCCATTCATACTGAAAAAAGTAGGAAATTATATTAGCAAACCTTTGGTGGACATGATAAACGAAAGTATGGCTTCAGGAATATTTCCAGATAATCTGAAGATAGCTCGAGTAATTCCCATATACAAAAAAGGTGCCAAAACAGACATCAATAATTACAGGCCTGTTTCTATTCTGCCTTCACCTTCGAAGATTTTTGAGAGGGCCATTTACAAGCGGCTTGTGATATTTTTAAATCGATTTGAAGTTCTTGCTCCACAACAATATGGCTTCAGACAAGGCATGTCAACAGAACTAGCAATATATAATGCAATAACTGAAATCTTTCGATATGGTAAACCACAGTATTTTATTGAGTAAACTAGAAGAAAATGGAATCAGAGGAAAGTGTAATGATCTCTTAAAGTCATATCTATCGAGACGATCCCAAATAGTAAGTGTTTCACAAAAAAATAAATTATTTTTCTCAGAGAAAAATGAAATATTGCAAGGGGTGCCACAAGGCTCTATCCTAGGCCCAATTCTTTTCCTGCTATATGTTGGTGATCTCCCGGAGGCTTTGGGACCAGGGCTGGTCTATCAGTTTGCAGATGATACATCGGTAATAATGTCCACTCCTGGGCTTGCAGAGCTTTCAGGGGGATTATCAGATATAGCAGAGAACATGTCAACTTGGTGTACAAAAAATGGACTTAAGCTTAATACAGGGAAAACAGGGCTTATATCATTCTCTAGATATCAACTTAGTCAAGAGTCTATCTATGTTAGGCTAAACTCCAAATCCATTCCACTAATAAATGAAATCAAATTCTTAGGGGTGACAATGGAAAGCAGTCTCAGTTGGGAAACACACATAAATATTCTAAATTCTAGACTCTGCTCTTTATGTGGAGTTATTCGAGCTCTACAGGATCAGGTATCAATAAATAGCCTCAAAATATATTACTATGCCCATGTACAATCCATCATACAGTATGGCATCATCTTCTGGGGAAGTTCCATCCACTCAGAAAAAATATTCAAAACACAAAAAAGAATTATTCGATCTATGTTGAAATTACCATATGGAACATCGTGTAAATCCCACTTTGTCAATTTAGAAATCTTAACAGTACCATCTTTATACTTTCTACAACTAGTCACATTTGCCAAAAAACACTATAATATCTTTACAAGAAACTGTGATTCATATTCAAACCAAATGACAATCAATACAAGATATAGAAATAACCTCAGGATACCACATCACAACTCATCATTTTTTGAAAAAGGAACACAGTATAGAGCAATCAAAGCCTATCACTCTCTTCCTATTGAAATTAGAAATATTGTACACACAAAAAAGTTCAAAATTTCAGTCACAGACTATTTGAAAAAAAAAGTCTATTACAATTTCAATAGCAGCTAAGAGATGAATCTCAATATATCTATATGTATATACCTGTCTGTATTATGTTTGTGAAAATATGTGTTAGGTGCTTATTTTATATCTATATTTATGTAATTTTTAATTGTGATTAATTCCTTATTGTACATTTTATTTATACTTTAATTTGTATATCATGTCTGATAAACAACCCTTCTCTGTAACCTAAACCTATTTGACGTTGCTATGTCCGCTTGTAGATTTTATGGCAATAAAGGATATTATTATTATTATTATTAAGAACCATGAAAAGTTTTCTGACAGCGGCAAAACAAAACGGTCTCAGCGCGGCTAAACAGCCCCTCTGCTGACGAGTTGAAGCGTATACCCGCGTATAGTGTTAGAAAGAAATGAATGACCACTGATTGTCGGTCTAGCGGTATTTGTTTCCGAGAAATGCCGGTATTCCACATTAGGGATACTATCCCATATTTAGCTACTTTCCTCTACAGAAAAAATTTAATATAATTATTAAAATAATACAAACAGTATTTTCTGAAGCTTTTCTAAACATTTATGTTATTCTAAATTTTTGTTAAATAAATTAAATAGAAATCTGTAAACAGTATTTGAATATTTGAACTAGTGGAAATAATTTGAAACTTTTCAATACCAATGAAACTTCATAGGTGGCGCTTCGCATTGTGTTTTCGGCGATTGCACATGTGTTTATATTCTAACCAAAATAAATCGTGTTATGTTCTTTGTTAGACAGGTAATTATATTTATTCAATCCATTAACGCCCTGTTACATCTACTGAAACTTTATTTATAATAAATCAATGCGTATTATCATACAATTTCAAACAGGAGGTTTTCTTAACCTAAAATTTATTAAGCAAACTTCAATTTTACATGGCTAACAAACACTATTTTGTATATTGCAGATTAACTTTATATATTACATATTTCTATAAATATTAATTATTTCTTGTTAATATTCATACTGAGATTATTTACTTAGAAACCAAATACAAATATTAAATGCAATAGTTTTTGATAATTTACAAAAAGCATATTTATTATACATATAAACGGTTTCTGTAATGTATACTTTGTTAAACCCCCTTTTAATTGTTTACTTTTGGAAATCCTAAATTATATTTTCGAATATAAATTATAGATTATTTTTGCTTAATAATTACTAAATTGGTTTGTTTATATCGCGAGTATGCAACCTCTTTTACCATCTTGTGTAACAATATTTCTACAGTCAAGATACATTGTGGATTATGAGACCATTTTCGAATAATGTAAAGACAATAAAAAAACACTAGACACACAAAACTAGACAGACAAGCCTAGACAGATAAGACTAGACAGAAAAGACTAGACAGACCAGATTATACAGACATGATTAGATAGACACTAGAGAGACAACACTAGACATACAAGCTAGACATACAAGACTAGATAGACAAGTCTACACAAACAAGATTATGCAGGCAAGACTATACAGACAGGACTACAGATACAAGACTAGACAGACAAGTCCAGACAGACAAGGCTAGAGAGACAAGACTAGACAGACAAGACTAGACAGACAAGACTAGACAGACAAGACTAGACAGACAAGACTAGACAGACAAGACTAGACAGACAAGACTAGACAGACAAGACTAGACAGACAAGACTAGACAGACAAGACTAGACAGACAAGACTAGACAGACAAGACTAGACAGACAAGACTACACATGACTACACAAGATGACACATTTCATTTACAACATTTTTTTGTATTCTTAGATAATGAAATAAACTTATTTTGATTTTGATTTTGATTTGACTAGACAGACAAGACTAGACAGACAATACTTTACGGACAAGACTAGACAGACAAGACTAGACAGACAAGACTAGACAGACAAGACTAGACAGACAAGACTAGACAGACAAGACTAGACAGACAAGACTAGACAGACAAGACTAGACAGACAAGACTAGACAGACAAGACTACACATGACTACACAAGATGACACATTTCATTTACAACATTTTTTTGTATTCTTAGATAATGAAATAAACTTATTTTGATTTTGATTTTGATTTTGATTTGACTAGACAGACAAGACTAGACAGACAATACTTTACGGACAAGACTAGACAGACAAGACTAGACAGACAAGACTACACATGACTACACAAGATGACACATTTCATTTACAACATTTTTTTGTATTCTTAGATAATGAAATAAACTTATTTTGATTTTGATTTTGATTTGACTAGACAGACAAGACTAGACAGACAATACTTTACGGACAAGACTAGACAGACAAGACTAGACAGACAAGACTAGACAGACAAGACTAGACAGACAAGACTAGACAGACAAGACTAGACAGACAAGACTAGACAGACAAGACTAGACAGACAAGACTAGACAGACAAGACTAGACAGACAAGACTAGACAGACAAGACTAGACAGACAAGACTAGACAGACAAGACTAGACAGACAAGACTAGACAGACAAGACTAGACAGACAAGACTAGACAGACAAGACTAGACAGACAAGACTAGACAGACAAGACTAGACAGACAAGACTAGACATACAAGACTAGACAGACAAGACTAGACAGACAAGACTAGACAGACAAGACTAGGCAGACAAGACTAGACAGACAAGACTAGACAGACAAGACTAGACAGACAAGACTAGACAGACAAGACTAGACAGACAAGACTAGACAGACAAGACTAGACAGACAAAACTAGACAGACAAGACTAGACAGACAAGACTAGACAGACAAGACTAGACAGACAAGACTAGACAGACAAGACTAGACAGACAAGACTAGACAGACAAGACTAGACAGACAAGACTAGACAGACAAGACTAGACAGACAAGACTAGACAGACAAGACTAGACAGACAAGACTAGACAGACAAGACTAGACAGACAAGACTAGACAGACAAGACTAGACAGACAAGACTAGACAGACAAGACTAGACAGACAAGACTAGACAGACAAGACTAGACAGACAAGACTAGACAGACAAGACTAGACAGACAAGACTAGACAGACAAGACTAGACAGACAAGACTAGACAGACAAGACTAGACAGACAAGACTAGACAGACAAGACTAGACAGACAAGACTAGACAGACAAGACTACACATGACTACACAAGATGACACATTTCATTTACAACATTTTTTTGTATTCTTAGATAATGAAATGAACTTATTTTGATTTTGATTTTGATTTGACTAGACAGACAAGACTAGACAGACAATACTTTACGGACAAGACTAGACAGACAAGACTAGACAGACAAGACTAGACAGACAAGACTAGACAGACAAGACTAGACAGACAAGACTAGACAGACAAGACTAGACAGACAAGACTAGACAGACAAGACTAGACAGACAAGACTAGACAGACAAGACTACACATGACTACACAAGATGACACATTTCATTTACAACATTTTTTTGTATTCTTAGATAATGAAATAAACTTATTTTGATTTTGATTTTGATTTTGATTTGACTAGACAGACAAGACTAGACAGACAATACTTTACGGACAAGACTAGACAGACAAGACTAGACAGACAAGACTACACATGACTACACAAGATGACACATTTCATTTACAACATTTTTTTGTATTCTTAGATAATGAAATAAACTTATTTTGATTTTGATTTTGATTTGACTAGACAGACAAGACTAGACAGACAATACTTTCCGGACAAGACTAGACAGACAAGACTAGACAGACAAGACTAGACAGACAAGACTAGACAGACAAGACTAGACAGACAAGACTAGACAGACAAGACTAGACAGACAAGACTAGACAGACAAGACTAGACAGACAAGACTAGACAGACAAGACTAGACAGACAAGACTAGACAGACAAGACTAGACAGACAAGACTAGACAGACAAGACTAGACAGACAAGACTAGACAGACAAGACTAGACAGACAAGACTAGACAGACAAGACTAGACAGACAAGACTAGACAGACAAGACTAGACATACAAGACTAGACAGACAAGACTAGACAGACAAGACTAGACAGACAAGACTAGGCAGACAAGACTAGACAGACAAGACTAGACAGACAAGACTAGACAGACAAGACTAGACAGACAAGACTAGACAGACAAGACTAGACAGACAAGACTAGACAGACAAAACTAGACAGACAAGACTAGACAGACAAGACTAGACAGACAAGACTAGACAGACAAGACTAGACAGACAAGACTAGACAGACAAGACTAGACAGACAAGACTAGACAGACAAGACTAGACAGACAAGACTAGACAGACAAGACTAGACAGACAAGACTAGACAGACAAGACTAGACAGACAAGACTAGACAGACAAGACTAGACAGACAAGACTAGACAGACAAGACTAGACAGACAAGACTAGACAGACAAGACTAGACAGACAAGACTAGACAGACAAGACTAGACAGACAAGACTAGACAGACAAGACTAGACAGACAAGACTAGACAGACAAGACTAGACAGACAAGACTAGACAGACAAGACTAGACAGACAAGACTAGACAGACAAGACTACACATGACTACACAAGATGACACATTTCATTTACAACATTTTTTTGTATTCTTAGATAATGAAATGAACTTATTTTGATTTTGATTTTGATTTGACTAGACAGACAAGACTAGACAGACAATACTTTACGGACAAGACTAGACAGACAAGACTAGACAGACAAGACTAGACAGACAAGACTAGACAGACAAGACTAGACAGACAAGACTAGACAGACAAGACTAGACAGACAAGACTAGACAGACAAGACTAGACAGACAAGACTAGACAGACAAGACTAGACAGACAAGACTACACATGACTACACAAGATGACACATTTCATTTACAACATTTTTTTGTATTCTTAGATAATGAAATAAACTTATTTTGATTTTGATTTGACTAGACAGACAAGACTAGACAGACAATACTTTACGGACAAGACTAGACAGACAAGACTAGACAGACAAGACTAGACAGACAAGACTAGACAGACAAGACTAGACAGACAAGACTAGACAGACAAGACTAGACAGACAAGACTAGACAGACAAGACTAGACAGACAAGACTAGACAGACAAGACTAGACAGACAAGACTAGACAGACAAGACTAGACAGACAAGACTAGACAGACAAGACTAGACAGACAAGACTAGACAGACAAGACTAGACAGACAAGACTAGACAGACAAGACTAGACAGACAAGACTAGACAGACAAGACTAGACAGACAAGACTACACATGACTACACAAGATGACACATTTCATTTACAAAATTTTTTTGTATTCTTAGATAATGAAATAAACTTATTTTGATTTTGATTTTGATTTGACTAGACAGACAAGACTAGACAGACAATACTTTACGGACAAGACTAGACAGACAAGACTAGACAGACAAGACTAGACAGACAAGACTAGACCGACAAGACTAGACAGACAAGGGTAGACAGACAAGACTAGACAGACTAGACTAGACATACAAGACTAGACAGACAAGACTAAAAAGTGGTTCAGGGTAAGCTCTCACCAAATTCCCTATTCCACCTTGGCTTTTAGTTTGCGCCACCCCGGTATCACATGTATTGCATTCATTCAGGGTGGGCAGCCCGGACGGTTAATGAAAACCGCCTTAGTTGTCGCCTCCCCGACCAGGATTCGAACCCGGGTCTCCCGCATTGAAAGGCGGGTATGTTGTCAACTACACCACCGAGGAGGACAGACAGATAAGACTAGACAGACAAGACTAGACAGACTAGACTAGACAGACTGGATTAGACAGACAAGACTAGGCAGACAAGACTAGACAGAGTAGACAGACGAAGACTAGACAGAGAAGACTAGACAGACAAAACTAAACAGATAAGACTAGACAGACAAGACTAGATAGACAAAACTGGACAGACAAGACAAGACAGACAAGACTAGATAGACAAGATTGGACTAGCTTAGACATACAAGACTGGACTGACAAGACTAGACAGACAGCCAAGAATAGACAGAGTAGACAGAGGAAGACTAGATAGACAGGACTAGACAGAGAAGACTAGACAGAAAAAACTAAACAGACAAGACTCGATAGACAAGACTGGTCAGACAATACTAGACGGACAAGACTAGCCAGACATGACTAGACAGATAAGACTAATGAGACAACACTAGACATACAAGACTAGACAGTCAAGACTTGAGAGACAAGACTAGACAGACAAGACTAGGCAGACAAGACTAGATAGGCAAGACCAGACAGACAAGACTAGACAGAGAAGATTAGACGGGCAAGACTAGACATACAAGACTAGACAGACAAGACTAAACAGACAAGACTAGACAGACAAGACTAGACAGACAAGACTAGACAGACAAGACTAGACAGACAAGACTAGACAGACAAGACTAGACAGACAAGACTAGACAGACTAGATTACACAGGCAAGACTAGACAGACAAGAGTAGACAGAGAAGACTAAACAGACAAGACTAGACAGAGTAGACAGACGAAGACTAGACAGACAGGACTAGACAGAGAAGACTAGACAGACAAAACTAAACAGATAAGTCTCGACAGAGAAGACTTGGCAGACAATACAAGATGGTCAAGACTAGACAGACAAGACTAGACAGACAAGACTAGATAGACAAGACTGGACAGACAAGACAAGACAGACAAGACTAGACAGACAAGATTAGACAAGCTTAGACATACAAGACTGGATTGGCAAGACTAGACAGACATACAAGAATAGACTGAGTAGACAGAGGAAGACTAGATAGACAGGACTAGACAGAGAAGACTAGACAGACAAAACTAAACAGACAAGACTCGATAGACAAGACTGGTCAGACAATACTAGACGGACAAGACTAGCCAGACATGACTAGACAGACAAACTTTTGAGACAACACTAGACATACAAGACTAGACAGTCAAGACTAGAGAGACAAGACTAGACAGACAAGACTAGACAGACAAGACTAGATAGGCAAAACCAGACAGACAAGAATAGACAGAGAAGATTAGACGGGCAAGGCTAGACATACAAGACTAGACAGACAAGACTAGACAGACAAGACTAGACAGACAAGACTAGACAGACAAGACTAGACAGACAAGACTAGACAGACAAGACTAGACAGACAAGACTAGACAGACAAGACTAGACAGACAAGACTAGACAGACAAGACTAGACAGACAAGACTAGACAGACAAGACTAGACAGACAAGACTAGACAGACAAGACTAGACAGACAAGACTAGACAGACAAGACTAGACAGACAAGACTAGACAGACAAGACTAGACAGACAAGACTAGACAGACAAGACTAGACAGACAAGACTAGACAGACAAGACTAGACAGACAAGACTAGACAGACAAGACTAGACAGACAAGACTAGACAGACAAGACTAGACAGACAAGACTAGACAGACAAGACTAGACAGACAAGACTAGACAGACAAGACTAGACAGACAAGACTAGACAGACAAGACTAGACAGACAAGACTAGACAGACAAGACTAGACAGACAAGACTAGACAGACAAGACTAGACAGACAAGACTAGACAGACAAGACTAGACAGACAAGACTAGACAGACAAGACTAGACAGACAAGACTAGACAGACAAGACTAGACAGACAAGACTAGACAAACAAGACTAGACAGACAAGACTAGACAGACAAGACTAGACAGACAAGACTAGACAGACAAGACTAGACAGACAAGACTAGACAGACTAGATTAGACAGGCAAGACTAGACAGACAAGACTAGACAGACAAGACTAGACAGACAAGACTAGACAGACAAGACTAGACAGACAAGACTAGACAGACAAGACTAGATAGGCAAAACCAGACAGACAAGAGTAGACAGAGAAGATTAGACGGGCAAGGCTAGACATACAAGACTAGACAGACAAGACTAGACAGACAGGACTAGACAGAGAAGACTAGACAGACAAAACGAAACAGATAAGACTTGACAGAGAAGACTTGGCACACAATACAAGATGGACAACAACAACTCTATGGGAGACAACACTAGACATACAGGACTAGACAGTGAAGACTAGAGAGATAAGACTAGACAGACAAGACTAAACAGACAAGACTAGACAGACAAGACTAGATAGGCAAGACCAGACAGACAAGACTAGACAGAGAAGATTAGACGGGCAAGACTATACATACAAGACTAGACGGACAGGACTAGATAGACAAGACTGTACAGACAAGACTAGACACACAAGATTTTTTGTAAACGGGACGTAGCAAGCACCATTGGTTATTTTGTCAAGTGTCCCCTTGATCTTCATGAATATCTTGGAAATGCTTCCCGCATCAAGCCAAGATGCCTTTGCATTGGTTCTGCCTTACATCCCTCTTTCACCCCCGACTTTTGGCGATTTTCTCTCCTCTTGTTCTTTCAAGGTCATGCTGCTTCATCGCATCATGGTGACCATATTTGTTGTGGTTTTCCAGATGTTGTCCGACCTGATTATATGGTCGCTTAGGCCTATGGGCTCTAGTTTAAGATGAGTTTTCTCTTTTCTGGTAGCCATAGATCACATTCGAAGATGGAGTGTCCAACGCTATCTTTAAGGCAACAGTATTCACATAGATGATTGGTTGCCCAGCGCATATTATGCAGGTAGGCGCTAAAACAATCATGCCCGCTTAGCACTCGTGTAAGCTGCGAATTCGTTTCACCATGCTTTCGTGACACCCATCGCTCGACGTCATTCTCAGATGCCATTCTTTTTGCATTATACGTTCGTGCCCTAGCGGCTTTCTTTTTATTGCTATTTGTGCAGTCGTCGCTTGTTCTTACTCGGTAGAGCTCTCTCTCTCGCGCCATTAGCTCTATTGCACTCGCCATTAGCTCTATTGGTACTGTGCCTGCATTTACAAGTGCGGCCTCCATTGAGACTGTTCTGTATGCACTGAACACTCTCAGTGCCATTTTTCGTTGAATTAGCGATAGCTTATGCCTAACCAATTTCTTCTCCATTGCAATTGCCCCTACCGGAGCTGCGTAAAGCATGGTCGAATGCACAACCTAGCATAGGAGTTTTTGCTTGCTGCTTTTGGGGCTACCGACGTTGGACATTAGTTTATCTAATGCTGCATCGGTTTTGAACGCTTTTTCTGCGATTGTGATGACGGTGGTTTTTAAATGATAGACCTTTGTCGATCGTCACACCCAGGTATTTAATTGATTCTTTCGGGACTATCTTTTCTCCCTTTACAAAGAAAGTAATGGCACCGATTTCTGAAACCTGTTAGCAGCACTGCCTGTGTCTGGGGGCCAATTCTAGTTTTTTTCCTACCATCCAAATACCAACTTGATCCTTAGCTGTATTTGCTCTGAGCATTATTCCCCTTTCTGTTTTCGCAGTCACTGCCAGAGCCAGTTTGTCAGCAAAGCCCACGATTTCCACTCCCTCTGCAAGTTTGAGTCTGAGGACAGGATGTTCCACAGCGTCGGGCCTAGAACCGAGTCCTGTGGAACATCACTGCTGACATCGCGCTCTTCTCTCGCGTTCTCTGCTTGCAGAAAAATAATTATTCGTGTCAGAAGCGTCATAGATAAAAAAATATAGTATAAATATAGCTAAGTAAACAAAATAAAAATATAGTAAACTAGACTAGACATATCTTGCCCAATAACGGGCAACGTCAATAGCGTTTGGTTCAGCTGACATTAAGTCTTTGAAGTAGCATTGGGTGGGGCACATAGGACACTTGTACATATCTGGGTTCGTCTGTGGGCCGCCGCAGTCGCACAGGTCAGAAGTAACGGGGTATCCCCATTTGTTGAGGGTGGCTCTGTATCTTGCAGTTCCAGATCGAAATTTGTTCAGTGATTTCCAGACCTCTCAGCTCTCCTCGCATCCAGCAGTTAGTTTTTTCGATGGGGCCATCCAATGGTGGTCTGTTGTGTCTTTAGATTTTGTGGTATTTCAGTGAAAGTCTATGGTGGATGTTAGGAAGCTTTTCCCTGACTGATGTATACTTGACTGAAGTTGAAGATTTTAATATTTCCTTTTAGGCTGCTGCTTCCCTTCGGACTGCAGGTGGAGCGATACCAGCCAGGTGGTAGACTCTATCCAAGGTGGTGTGTGATCTGTCTGCAAGAGCCTCATCCTCTTGTCTGGTGTGTGCTGACTTGTACCAAACTGGGCAGGCGTATACGCCTGCAGAGTAGCAGGGCAGAGAGCTAAAGCTGGTGTTTTGACTACACTTGCAGACGATTTTTTATTTCTCAAATAGCTTCATATTAATCGCAGTAGATACGGTGGCATGCCCTTGCTTGCCAGTTCCTCGAAGGTGTTTTGCCATGCTGCAGAAAAGCATTAACGGCATTTCAAACGTCGAACGTTATAAATGCACATAGCTTTTTAGTTTTTGTTGTCTGTGAACCTTCTTTGTCCGATTTTTTGCCACTTCGACGACCTTATCTATAGCCTCTACTGTCGACTTTCCTCGAACCTAGGTTGCTTCTCTGAGAGGTTCTCACTTGTCTCTAATCCTTGTCTTATTCTTTGTAGCAGTAGTTGCTCTAGGTGTTTTCCTGCTACTTCTGTTAGACACGGGGGTCTGTACGAGGAAGGCTTCTCGATTGGCCTTATCGCCTTTCCCGATTAGGACAAGTTTCGCTCTTTTTCATATATCTGGAAAGATTCCCTCAGTGACTATATGGTTCATTATTTTCAGAACATAGTTTGGAAACATTACCGAAATGTTTTTTATAATCTCTGATGGAAGTCCATCTATACCTAGGGTGCTACCACTTCGGAGCCGCTGGCTGGCTCTACATAGTTCCTCCTCATTGAATGGCACAATCTCTAGCACGTCTTGTTGCTCCCAGACTAGTTCTTCATGGGTTGGGAAACGTACATCGGCAATCTGAAGTGTTGTTTCCATTGGGACCTAATGTTTTTTTGCCTTAATTTCAGACCTCTCATTGCAATTTGGAATGCATCCCCCAGATGTTTTCGTTGATCTCATTGCATAGGTTTTACCAGTGGTCTCGTTTTGATTTGTTGATTTCCATTCTGAGAGTCTTTTTCGTCGCTGTATACCCCTGCTTGTTTTGTTGGGCTAGGTTTTTTTAGCTTTGCGTTGGTATTTGCGTCTGGCTTTATTACAGGCTGCCCTTGCTTGAGCGATAGTATCGTTCTACCAGTAGACCCGTCTTTTTTTGTCTGCGTTCCCTTTTTGGTGGTAGTGTGGTATCACAGCTTTTGCATATAGGTTTTATAAACGAATTAGTTGTATAATGTTCGGTCTTGTTAATTTCTGCTTCAAGGTTACTATAGAATTTTTGTAGGTGCGTTTGTTGGCATTGATCTGTGTATCCAGGTGTTTTTGTTTGTGCATCGGGTTGGAATACTTCCATTATTTTCATCTACTACGTGGCCGAGATGCTTGTGGTCACTTAGTGTATACTACTTGCCAGTTCTTGCAGCGAGTTTGCTTGTTCCAAAAGTTAGGTCAAGAATTGAGAATGATTCTCCACGTTCAAAAGTTGGTTTATCACCTTCGTTTTTAATGGAGAGGTCCATGCTCGCCGCCCAATCCATGACCATGTCTCCACGTTGATCCGTTTTTGAGGAGCTCTAGTGTGGCGACTTTGCGTTGAAGTCGCCTGATATAATTTTACCTTTTCTCCCCTGACCCCTTATGGTTTGACTAAGAGTCTCTAGGGATTCTGACAGCTGTTCAATTTTTGCGTTGGGGGAAAAGTGAAAGCTGTATATAATGAGTTGGGGCAGTTCAACCCATACAAAACCTGGTCCATGTCCAGTCTTTAGAACAGTTACTTTGCTGCTTACTTTGCTTACTATGCATATCGCTGCATCCTTTTTTTCGTCCGTGAACTATTTAGAGCTACTTGCAATTTTTTTGGTTCACTCACTAATAGAATGTCTGCTTTCAGTTCTACGACTGTTGCGGCTAGCAGATCGTGCCCTGCACGGCATCTCTTTAGGTTAATTTGGATGATGTTAGCTATTTTTGTTTCCTTGTCTTCTCTTAATCTCCTCCGATTGAGCTATTTTGTATGCTGGGCAAGTTCCAGAATACGCCTGGTGCCCCTTTGTCTTGCAGATTGGGCATTACATATCTTCTTGACAGTCTTTTGCCTGAGGTCCCTCTTTGGTGGATCGTAAACACATCTTCTGCCTATCTAGATGGCCAGGCATGCATTAGCTCCCAGCATTTATAGCACCTTTCTAGATCAATGCTCTCCCTCATTCTGAAATTGATCCATCCAACCTTTATGTAACCCTGTCTATCAATTTTGCTTGATTTTTTTTTGTAGTGCCACGGTGGCTATCTGGCACGTAATCTCCATAGGCACGTCTGATATTTTTTATTTTTATTGACCCTTCTATATTTCCGAACACAGATCTTAACGCGTTCTCTACCTCCTCTCGTGTCGTTACAGCATCCAGGTCTTTAATGTTCACAACATCGTCCCAGTTTCTCGTGCGGCTTTCTTTCTGCAGCAGTTTGTTTGCTATTATTTCCATTAGGTTGTTCGCACTTCTCTCTTTCACTTCAAGTAGGAGCTCTCCGCTTTTAGTCTGCCTCATTACCGCTAACTTGACTCCTGATGATTCGGGGTTAACTTCTCTTTGATTACCCTGAGGAGCGCGGCATATGTTTTTCCCTTTGATTTTAGAAATACCGCCTCTTTCAAGATTTTCTCTCGCGTTTCTTTACGGTATTGTTTTTGGCTGTGGGCTTCTGTCCATATCGGTTCTCTCTTGTTTTTGTAATTTTGGATCTGGTACTGCTGGGTATTTGGGTGCGTATACTCTTACATCCACTTCTGATTTTACAAATGTATATTCTATCATTTTTTTTATGGTAGACCATTCTGTCACCGAGGATTTTACGAATCACAGGAAGCCACTGTCCTGTCATGTTTTTCAAACAGTTGGTTCAATTGTTGCAGGCTACGGAAGGTCTGTTCTAAGCTGATCGTTTCTTTTGCTTTTTCATCATCCGCGTTTCTTGTGATATATGTATCGATTTGTAGTGTCGATTGTTAGTGTCGATGTCACCATTTTCGGTTGGAACTCCTATAGATTGTGTTAGATGGTAATCAATGTCTCCGTGTTTTCTGCTTATCCACAGGAATATTTTAGGTATTAGCAGCCTCGTCCATTGCCCTTTATCTGACGCCCACCAGTTTCTCTGCCATTCATCGTACAGATTATCTCTAGAAATTTTCCTGGCATTTTTGCTAGAGCCTGCTTCATATAGGTACTTTCTCTCTTTGACTCGTAACTCAAGAGGTGTTATACCAGCAATTACTATCATTACGAGCATGCGCAACAAATCCTTAGTGCTAGTTTTCTCTGGACTATCGAGAGTTTATCCATAGCTAGCTTAGATATAAGATGTGCCCATATAGCGGCCCATACAGCATCACTGATTGGACCGCGCAACTGAGTGCTCTCCGTTTACAGCTCTTCGGCCCACCTACGTTGGGCATGCGATTTTCCATTGCTGTTTTGCTGCGGCTTCGTTAATATGGGGAATAAAAGAGAGCCTCTTATCTATGATGACTAGGGAGATGCTAACGATGTTTATTTGGAAAGTTATGGGCGCAAGCTTCCTAACTTCCGTTAGTAGGACCGCTTCTGTTTTCTCTGGTGCGAGATTTTTTTTTTATTGCATCCAACAGTTAATTTGGGATATTGCTTGGTTTGCAGTTATTATCACTGTCTGTTCCGACTTTGCTGTTATTACAACAGTGAAATCGTCCGTAAAACCTATTAGATTAGCTCCCTCCGTAGGTTTTAACTTGAGAACTCCATCATAAAGTATGTTCCACAGAGTTGGGCCATAACCGATTCCTATGCCACGACATTAATAACTATTATTTCTTCGGTTTCGTCATTTGTTGCGCAAAATGATTATTCTACTGGTAAAATTGCTTTGAATAATTCTTAGCAGGTATATTTCTTGTAATTAGATCATCGATAATGAGTTTACAATAGGCTGTGTTAATAGCATTTCGTACGTCCAGTGTTATTAATGCACATATTCTACGTGATCTTTGGGTGCCTGATTTAGCATTTTTTGCGAACTTCATGACGGCTTCTATAGCATGGTTGGATTTCCTTCTCTGAAGTTGTAATGGTTACTCGACAATCCAGTTCCTGATTCAATATCTGTTTTCAGCCTATGCAATAGTAGGTGTTCTAAGAGCTTCCCCGAAGTATCTAACAGGCATAATGGCCTGTATGATGTGTGCTCCCCTATTGGTTTATCGTTTTTTCGAAGTAGCACCAGTTTCGCCCGTTTCCATCTATTCGGGAAGTTTCCGGCAGCTAGATGCACGTTCATTACGTCTAGAAAGAACTGCGGTTCCTTTTAAACGGAGAGTTTTATTATTTTAGTAGGTATTCGGTCCGGATCTGGGGCTTTTCCTTTACGCGTCCGCTGTATTGTGTTTATTAGCTCTTCTTCTCTGAACTGTGTTATTTTTTCTACTGTTGGTTGCTGCCATCTCACTAGCTCCTGACGTGGAAAGAGTACTTCGGCTATTTTTTTCGGTTTGATTTCCTTCATACGCAATTTGACATTTGGTTGTTGGACCTTCAGCCTTTTTCTGCAGACTTGGAAGGCATCTCTCGATGTATCGTAGTCCAGGTCTTCGCACAGTTTCTTCCATTGTTTTTCCTTGCCCGTGTTTATTTCCTGTTCCAGTTGTTTTTTGAGATATTGGTATTTGCTTAATGGTGCATTGATCTTATCTTCTTCTCCTTTTCTTGTTCTTTGTCGCTGGCACTTTCTTCTCGTTGGGATACATAAAGTCTTTAAGCTTGCAATTTCTTCGCTCCACCAGTATACCATTTTTTTCCTTGTGGGTTTCCCTCTTTTCTTGAGCGTTGCG
The DNA here is from genome assembly GCA_944588485.1 of Phosphuga atrata. Taxonomy (NCBI): domain Eukaryota; kingdom Metazoa; phylum Arthropoda; class Insecta; order Coleoptera; family Silphidae; genus Phosphuga; species Phosphuga atrata. The sequence continues at coordinate 8,108,771 of OX155901.1, forward strand.
TCACATACTTTAGTGAGAACATTTACAAGTTCGTCTGCGCTTTTGGTATTTGAACGTGCTAATTCCTCTGACAGTACGCGTTAAATTTTTACTTCATCTATGTGTTTGATATTCCAACATGTTTTCCAGTACGGGTTTATTTGTTTGTACTTCCTCATTTTTCCTATTTTGTACGCTATGTATCGGTGATCGCTCATTGTTTCCTTATCCATTACTCTCCAGTCTAGTATCTTGCTAGAAATACTACTTGTAGAGAAGGTCAGATCTATTATAGAGCTTGAGTTGCCCCTTATGAATGTAGGTTGCACTCCTAGGTTTAGTAGGACGACATCCATTTCTGCTGCCCAATTCATTAGCATGTCTGCTCTCTTATCCATATTCGGGCATCCCCAGTAGGGGGACTTTGCATTAAAGTCACCAGATATTATTTTTGAATTGTGGTCTTGTCCTCTTAGGCTTTGGCTGAGCGCCCCCAAGGCACTCATCCATCTGGTCTAGTTGGACCTTAGGTGAGAGATAGCTGTTATATATAACATAGTCTTGGTTCTCTACCCATACGTAACTTGGTCCACTTCCAGTTTTTATTATCGGTAGGTTGCGATTTGTGACTAGTATTGCCGCATCTTTTTTCTGGTCAGTAAATCAGCCACCCGCGCTCCCTATTTTTTTATTAGGTTCGCTAACTATCAGATTATCTGCCTTGGTTTCCATTGCCGTGGCAGTCAGGAGATCGTGTGCGGCACGACATCTCATGAGGTTGATTTGGATTTGGATGATTCATTTTTGGTTACTTTTTGGCGTTTCAATCTCAGTGCCTCTGACTGCGCTTTTTTGTATGCAGGACACATTCCGGAATGTGCCTGGTGTCCTTTCAGCTTACAGATTGGGCAGTGCAATTCTTCTTGGCAATCTTTTGCCTGATGTCCGTCTTGACCAGATCTGAGGCACCTCTTCTTCTATCTGGTCTTGTACAGGAGTTTGAAAAGTGGCCCGTCTGCCAGCATTTATAACATCTCATTATATATATCCTCTCCCTAACTCTGCAGTATAACTACCCAATCTAAAGCTTTCTTTTTTCTAGGAGCTTATTCAGATCTGATGTTTTTTATTTTCATGTCTCCTTTTGTAATGCCAAGTGTAGATTTAACCGCGTCTTTTATCACTTCCATTGTCGTAACGCCATCTATATCCATAATATTCAGTAGGGTATCTGTATTACTTGATCGGATATCTATATCTGGCAATTTTTCTAAGATCAAATGCATCATTTTTTCAGTATTCCCGTCATTCACTACGAGAAGAAGCTCTCCACTTTTCGTTTCCTTTATTCCCGTTACCCGAGTTCCTGATGCTTCTGGGTTGACGACTTCTTTTTTGACTGACCTAAGTAGTTCAGCACATAATTTCCCTCTTGATTTTAGAAGTACTATCTCTTTCAACTTTTTATCTCGATAATCTTGCTTGTTTTGTTTTTGATTTATTACTTCTGTTAATTTTTGCGCACCGGGTATTTATAAAGAGACAATAGTAGACACACTAGAGTAGACAGACAAGACTAGACAGACAATACTTTTTTTAAGTGGTTTGAGGGAAGCTCTCACTAAACCGCCTGTACCGCTTTGGGTTTCAGTAAAGGCACCCCGGTATCGCATATTTTGAATTCATTCAGGGTGGGGGCTGCCTAAGGGACGGTTAGTGAAAACCGCCCTAGTAGTCGCCTCCGCGACCAGGATTCGAACCAGGGTCTCCCGCATTTAAAGTCGGGTCAAATACACTACCGAAGAGAACCAGACCAGAGAAGACTAGACGGACAAAATTAGACAGACTATAGTAGACAGACTGACAAGACTAGCAGATTAGACTTAAGAGACAAGACTTTAAAGACAAGGCCAGACTATACAAACAAGACTGGACTGAGAAGATTACGTACACAAGACTAGATGGGTAACTATATTTGCAGGAACATAAGTTAACAGAATTTGCGTGGACAAAATTGTATGAAATTGAGCAATCTTTTAGTAAATACTCAATATTGATTAATATGCATAATTTGTGGAACAATCTTTTAGATCTGGTTTACAATAAATATTCTCTCAAAAATGGTTATAATAAATATAAACAATGAACGCAAGATGTGCAAGACAAAGTTTTCTATAATTCCGTTGTTTTATTTTATTAATATCTATTTTACAAAAAATCCAATAACTTGGAAGTTTGTTATCTCTAATTGAAATTGAGGTTACTATACGAATAAGATTGATATTTAATTTTTGATTCTTGAATTTAGAATTATTGTTGTTTTTTTGTTGCAGAGTTTAGCAAGTAGTTTCGTGAATCTTTTATATCGTAAAAGTAATTTAAAGCGCGGCATTATGAGTGAAGTTACGAAGGTTTTGTGCGGTCCGGCAACTAAATCGGCCAGTACCCAGTGCGGGGATGCATCCGTCGACGAGGAAAACATCGTGGTTTTAACAAAGTGCTTCTCGCCCCAGCGAGAAATCCAGATCGACTCCGAGAATGAGGAAAAAATGGAAACGCCCGATAACGAATTCGAGGTAAGTGCTACCCATATATTCTTATTATTTTCGTTTATTATCCGCAAAACGCTCTATCGGCACTATATGTGAAAATACTTGATGGAATTTTAAAATTCAAGTATTTTATTTTGAATTGAAAGTATGAGATTATCATTACGATTATCTTTTTTGAAATTCGTATATGGAAATCATTATTGTAATGATAATCTCCTACTTTCAATTCTATTATTAATTTGGTTCAAACCATGACATCCAATTTTTAATTTTATTTTGATTTATTACAATATTTGGTTACATTTGTTTTCCTAATTGACTCACAATATAATATTTTCCACATTTTAATTAATTAATATATTTTTCGATTGAAATATATCTATTTACAAAATATTTACTAAATTAAAATTTATATTTTCATCGCTACTATATTATATTTTAAAATGAATACATGAATAATATTAACAAACCCATATAAATGAAAATGTTCCCAAATACAACTAGGGAGACACTAAGCTTTTCGAACTAACCATAGTTGACTATAGGTAGAAAGGTCAAAAAATATGTTACTATAAGTGTAACACAGTAAACTATAGTTTATTAGAAGTGCACTTCTTTCAATTGCTACCTGTGAGGATTTAATTTATTTCAACTTAATTTCATAAAGGTTTTTGTGGTAAATTTCCAGTTGTTTAATTCTTGAGTATCTTCAGTTTTCGACACACACATTTCATGATGAAAATGTTTGTTGTATAGAAAGTTTTTATTTTTAATGGCAACAGCAAATCCAAGTTGATATTTTATATCAACGTCAAAAGAAATATATTCCGGTGCTTTGGATCCCGGCTTGTCTATTACGTTGATGTGGGTTTATTTCTAATGCTACAAAAGCCTTTGAGACTTCTAGAAGAGGTCCTTTATCCTTTACATTCAGGACACCTTTGATGACTTTTAACTAATAGACGGCAAGCCTTGCTCACTTTCATCCCCCGTCGGCCCCAAAAACAAAAAATACATAATAGAAAAATAATATACTTTCCTAACATAAACAATAGATAGACATAAATCTGTTACAACGATATAATTTAAAAATGCATTTCTTTTCATTCACTTTATCTGGTGAAATAACATTATTGATATCAAATTCATATTATTCACAATATTTATAATAATGTTTTACAATATTTATAAGTATATTGAAATTACATTCTACAGTTTTTAAATAATGAAAGAGATTTATTTTTTCCCATTTTGAGTTAAATAATTTCGAATGTTATAAATATTTCGAAATACCATGAAAATGTAGTTTCTATTACGAACAAAGTTCGAAATTTATTTGAATAACAAATTTTACAAAGGAATTGTATAATATAGGCATAAGCAACCTGCACATACAGTGTCTGTGCCGGCTTCCCTGCGCAATGAAAACTACTCTACTGCAACAAATTTTAATAAACAGGAGGAATATGCCTGTTTGTTACTTCAGGGTGAAGTAAGCCTTCTAGTGGATTGTATTAATACACAGATAGTTTATTTAATTGGTTTATTTCTATGCACTACTTAATTCTATGCACTATTCTATGCACTATTAATTCTATGCACTAATACTGGTTATAAGGTTCTCTGCTCTATCGCTGAATACATACTGCTTCTATGTATCTTAACAGTTACAACGAAAGCTTAACTATAAGGGTGGAAAGAGTGGGGGTTACTTAACCCCCGCCGGTGAGAGAAATATTAATACTTAACAATGCCCGCTTTACGTGTTGTCGCTTTTGTACTGGAACAATTAATGGTAATTTGTCCATAGTTCCAAGAAAAGTTGCCCATGCCTGAAATCATAGATTAATTATAATAACTATATATTTTTTTGATTTTTGTCTGCATACATTGGATTTTTTTCAAATTAATTTGTTTGATTGTAACTATTTCTATCGAATATTACAAGAACAATTTCGAGATCAATTCGTTGAAAATAGTTGATACAAAGCTTCTCATTTACTTTGGGTCAACGATTGTATAGAGAAAATGTTAAATATGAAGGAAATTTGTTATCGTCGAAAAATACGCTACAGTAAAAAATGTATTTCCGAAAATGGAAGGAAAAGGAAATACGGGAATAGCGGAAGATTGATTTTTCAACATCAAACAGATACACGTTAAAAATCAATATGGAGAAGAATAAAATGTCTTTTAAAAAGACCCTTAATGGCCAATTTTTATGTCTTTACAAGTTGTGTCATCTTTTAACTTTGTAAAAAAATAGGCAAAAATAAGGAACCACTTAAATGGATAGACATGGCTAGATAAAGACACACGGAACTTGATAGACAATACTAGACAGAGAAGATTAGTCAGACAAGGCTAGACATGCAAGACTAGGCAGACAAGAATAGACAGTCAAAAATGGGGATACAAGAGTGGACAGACCAGACTAGACAAGACTAGACACACATGAGTAGACAGACAAGACTAGACAGACAGCACGACATACAAGACTAGACAGAAAAGACCAAACAGACAAAACTAGACATACAAGACTAGACATACAAGACTAGACAGAGAAGACTAGACAGGCAAGACTAGACAGACAAGACTAGACAGACAAGACTTCTTATTTGGTTTATTGATAATAATGTTTACAATTTTATCAACCGAGATACCGCCGTTAGGCTCTGTCCCAGTGTCTACATGATTTAAAACAAAGTTAGTACTGCATAAATCTATCGTTCTAATGCTCTATAAATTATATAAAGTAAATAAGGTTAATTCTAAAAATGTACATATAAAGTAGCAATATTATTTAAGTAAAGATTTAAAATTAGCTTGAAGATTTGAAATAACTTAAATTTTATATACTATTTACGACTTATTCTTCTCGGTAGTGGGCTAAACGCTGTAATTTTTTTGCGCAGGTATTGAAAGTTTTCCACCACAGGTGATCTTTCTCCAAAACTTCAAGATCTTCTTTCTGATGTGGCCAGGTGCACCCAGCCCTAATCATTTTTGTTTCGGTTTGTTGTCTCCATTCCTGGGTCCTTGGGCAATCGAACAGTACATGGTTAGCTGTGTCCTCTTTTCCACATTCGCAATTTGATGATTCTCTTTTTCCGATTCGGTGGAGGTAATAGTTGAAGTTGCCGTGTCCTGTGATCAGCTGGACTGCCTGATGTGAGAGATCTATGTTTATCTTCTGACACTCTGATATGGATGGTATACATTTCTTTGTCCATACTTCGGTCGGTGCTGTCTGCTATCTAGACTGCCATTGCTGTAGAAAACGCAACGAAACGCTGTTCCTCACAAGTCTCTGGGATATCTGATTAAAAACGATTTGTGGTTCTAGCGTACATACTAATTCTTCTTCTTCTTCTTCATGTGTCATGCCCTCCAAGGGCGTTGACGACCAATTTCATTATTTGAATTTTATCTGCAGCTTTTTGAAATAGGGATCTTGTACTTTGTCCAAACCATTGGCGAAGGTTCTTGAGCCATGATGTTCTGCGGTGGCCTGGACTGCGCGTACCTTGTATTTTACCCTGTATTATTGTCTGCTGTAACCTGTACTTATCATTTCGGATAACATGACCAAGGTATTCCAGTTTTCTTCTCTTTATTGTGTTGAGAACTTCTGTTTGCTTATTGACTCTTTGCAAGACCTCGACGTTAGTAATTCGATACACCCAAGAAATTCTCAGCACTCTACGGTAAGTCCACATCTCAAAAGCCTCCACCTTCTTACACATAGCCTCCTAAGTGTCCAAGCCTCGACGCCGTAGTACAGGATACTAAACACATAGCACCTTAACAATCTGATTCTGAGGGGGATTTCCAAGTGCCTGTTGTTCAGCACTTTCTTCATTTTGGTGAAAGCTCCTCTTGCCTGTTCGATGCGGCTTCTAATTTCCGATGTCATGTCCCATTTGTCGTTTACGTTACAGCCAAGGTACTTATAGGAGTTGACGCGTTCCACCACCTCATTTCCAACTCTTAGATTCAGCTGGTTATTTACGCTGGTTTTATTTACGACGAGCCATTTTGTCTTATTAACGTTGAGTTTAAGAACCATGGACAAGCTGTGCTCTGTAACGGTTGTCATTAGTTCTTGTAGGTCTTCTATGTTCGTAGCCAATAGAACGGTGTCGTCGGCATACCTCAGGTTATTGATCACTATGCCTCCTACGATTACTCCTATGTTCTTGCCATCCAATGCTTCCCGAAATATTTTTTCTGCATAAAGGTTCAAAAGTAATGGCGAGAGAACACAGCCTTGTCGCACCCCTCTTTGAATCATGACCTCTTCTGACAGTTCTTTGTTCACTAACACCGCTGCTGTTTGGTTCCAATACAGGTTGGCTATAATGCGGATATATTGCCCGTCTAATCCTAGTTCTTTAAGTATATCTACTACTTTATTATGGTTTACGGTGTCAAATGCTTTTTCATAGTCTAAAAAGCAGGCAAAAACATCCACATTAACATCAAGGCATCGTTGTACCAGAACTTGTACACTGAAAAGTGCCTCCCTTGTGCCGAACCCATTCCGAAAGCCAAACTGGGACTCGCTGATCGACTCTTCACATTTGCGGTAAATACGATTATGGATGATCTTCAGAAATAGTTTCAATACTTGACTCATGAGACTGGTGGTCCTATAATATTTACATTGTTTCGCATTTGATTTATTTGCTAAGGTGATTAAAGTTGATTTTAACCAATCTCTTGGTATTTCACCTGTTCTATATATATTATTAAATAGGTCTACTATTATTGAGAGAGAACTATCATCTTTAAGGATCTTAAAAATTTCTGCGTGTATTTCATCTGGGCCAGATGCCTTCTCATTCTTTATTCTCGCAATAACATGTTCGACTTCTGATCTTGTTATATCACTTCCGTCATTTCCGAGTAGTTCGATATTATAGGGTTCATGGCTGTTGTCCTTAAAAAGAGTCTTTATGTATCTATTCCACTCTTTTAGTTTATCCTCTGTTGATGTTAATATGGTGTTTTGCTCATCCATTAGCATTTGGGATCTTATAGGCTTGTGGTTACCAGCGACCTGCTTCACTTTTTTGTGCAAGTTAAAGGAGTCATGCTTTATTTCAAGAGCTTCAATTTTAGCGCATTGCGCAGACATCCACACCTCTTTTGCTGATCTTATTTTCGATCTGATTTCTCGTTGGGTTTCTTTATATCTTAGTGCGCATTTGTTTTTGTATGCTCTTCTGGAATCCATTAGTAATAGTATCTCTTCGGTCATCCATGCTTGTTTTTTCGGCCTTTCGCTTGGTCTTAGATACCTTTCTCCTACTTCTAATACTGTGGTTTTCAGCTGTTTCCACGTGTTTTCTATGTCTGCATTTTCTGTTGTATTACTCCATGTTGTTAGTTTCTCGTTTATTTCATTCCTAACCTTTGAGCGTATGATCTGATCTTTTAGCCTTTGTGTGTCTATACGGAGTACTTTTTGCGTTCTAACACAATTTTCCAGTGTTAGATTTATAGATGCCGTTAGTAGGTTATGATCTGTATGTACATCGGCACCGGGATATGTTTTGGCGTTTTTTATTGCATTTCTGAATCTACTATTAATCATGATAAAATCTATTTGATTTCTTACACATCTGTCTGCATTAGACGTCCACGTATACAGGCGCCTTGGATGATGTTTGAAAAATGTGTTTGCGATGACGTAGTTTTCATCCAAGCAGAATTGAACCAGTCAGTTTCCACGGTCGTTTGGGTTTCCCAGTCCGTAATCGCCTACAATACGTTCTCGTCTTCCCTTTCCCACCTTGGCATTAAAATCACCCATAATTATGATTATTTCATGCGGTTTAACTGTATCAGTTGCCCTTTTTAGATCGTTGTAGAACAACTCGGTAACATCATCTGGTGCATCTCCTGTGGGTGCGTATACTTGAATTATATTGCACGCTATTGGTCTTGTTTCTATTTGCACTATAATTACACGATCAGATGTGTTTATGACGTTCTTTACCGCCTTATTTAAAGTTTTACTGACGATTATGCCTACTCCATTCCAATGTTTAGAGTCGTCGTTCCCGGAATAGTAGATATTGTATCCCTCGACTTGACATTCGCCAGACCCTCTCCATCGCATTTCACTTACTCCGAGGATGTCTATTTTTAGTCTGTCTATTTCCCTTAATAGGTTTTGAGTTTTTCCACTTTCGAACAAGCTACGCACATTCCAGGTACCGATACTTTTAATTGTTGACATTTTCCTGGTTTCTGGAGTTTTTTGCTTTGTGTGTATTGCAGTTGGCATGTAAGGATTTCGCCGGATGACGACCCGAGAGGCCTTACACTTTTCTTCTTTTGCGATGTTTCCTCTCTTGCCGGATCTTGGACTCCGAGATCCATGATCGGTACGGTTTTCCGTTACTATTGTATTCATGTAATTGGTTCTACTAGGAATATCCCGAAGGATCTTTAATGTGGTGGTTTTCCGTTGCCTACCATATCCTCGTGCCGTTGATCTGTTTAGATTCATCCGCCTTTAGGAACCTTTTCTTGTCCCAAGGATACGGGGGTACCCTTACTCTTGCCAGCTCCTCCACCCATAGCTGTTGGCTAGCAAGAGATTATCTGCTTATTCCGGCAGAGATTCGGTCTACAGAGCCTCGTTGGTTTTCTAGCAGGGTGCACCGCGGGCAGGTGAGGTTGTCATTTGGGTAGCCTTTTGTCAACACCCCTTGCACCCCTACAACATACTAATTGTAGTTCATCTATCCCAGATGCTTGTCTGGCCAAGCTATCCGCTCTTTCATTTACCCGATCTCTCGCATGAGCTTTAATCCAATGCCATCGCAGGCCGATATTCTGTGAGATCTCTCGATCTCTTTGCTGGTTCGGTCATATATTTTAGTGCTTCCAAAACTGATTTACTATCCGATAGTATTGAGCAACCTGATAAGTTATGAATTTGCGACTTAATGTAAGTTAAGCCTTTATAAATTGCAAGTAACTCGGCCTGAAATATTGTGCAATACTGCGCCAATCTAATTTTCTGGAAGTAGGTTTCCCTGTCGTGTAGAAAAACTACGAATGCCGCTCCTACTCCCTGGTCAAATTTTGACCCGTCCCTATACACTTTCATGTTGAGTTCTTCAGTTGATCCGATATAATAGTTTATGAGGCCAAGTTCCTCAGGGTGTATCCTGCCCTGGATGCACAATCTAGTTTCCATCATTTGAGGAGTAACAAGTAACCCTGTCAATTCCTGAAATTCGATCGCATTCATACTGTGCAGAAGGTATTTGGCTGAGGCCTCTGCCAATCTCATATCGACAGGTAATAGGCCGGATATAGCGCAGGCAGCTTCATTGGAGACAGTTTTATATGCTTTCGCAGTTCTTATTGTGCACACGCGTTGCACGCTAAGAAGCATTTTCCGTTCTCTAAATCCACAGGAACTAGACCATACCGGCGCTCCATATAACAAACAAGGTTCGACAGCCCCTCTGTAAATAGTCGACATAGCAGACTTGCCCAAACCCCACTCCTTAATTGCTGCTGAACTGAGCCTAAAACTGACTCTTTTGACATTGGCACATATTTGTCAGATATGTTCTTTGTATTTTAATTTACTGTCTATTAGGATTCCCAGATATTTAATCTGCTCAGAACAGTGTATCAAGTTTCCATTAAGTTTAAAAACTGGTTCAACTTGATTTGGTTTCTTACGGAAGAAGAGAGCAGAGAAGAGACCCTTTTTTGAGCATTGAATTTTAATTTTGTGTCATTGGCCCACACGCGAAGTCTCTCCAGTGAGCGATTTACTTTCGATTTTAGGCCATTATAGGCTCCACATCTGACCAATAACATTGTGTCATCCGCTTAAGCAATTATCTCGGAACCTTCCGGTGAATCTAGTTCGAATATTGTGTCATATAATATTTTCCAGATGCCGGGGCCAGATTTTGATCCCTTAGAGACTTTTTTCTCGACGTATATACCGGCTTCGCAAATTACCGCTGTTCTGTTATTAAACTAGTTTCTGGTTAATCTGATTAAATTGTCTGGACATTGATTTACTAAAAGCTTCTGAATGATAGCGGCCACCAAGCATTATCAAATGCTCCGCTAATATCGAGAGCTACGGCCGCGCAGTAGTTGCTTATTTCAATACTACTTTTAATAAAATATGTGACTTTACTAATTGCGTCGACAGTGCTTACTCCCTTGCGAAAACCGAACTGATTTTCGTGCAGCAACTCGTTTTTATATAGGTACTGTTCTAAGCGAGATATTAACAACGAATCGAGTACTTTACCTGCTACGGGTAGCAGACTAATAGGTCTAAAGTCCTTAGGGCTTAAGTCTGGTTTTTGCGGTTTTGGAATTACCTTAATAAGTTGCTCCTTCCAACAGGTTGGAAAGATTCCCTCTTCAAGACACTTTGTAGAGTTTGACACGTTGTAGAGTTCACAGAAAATAAGTTTGTTCTTATTGAAGGCTGATTACACGATGTCTGCCGTAATTCCGTCTCGACCGGGAGCCTTTTTTGGGTTCATGTCTTTAATAACTCGCTCTATCTCAGAGACAGAGAAAGATCTATCATCCGGGCCACCGGATTCTGATGATATCATTCGTCTTGTTTCCCGCTGTCTAGCTGAATCCTCCTCAATGTTATCTTCACGAAAAAACACATTTAATAATTCTCGGCTAGTGTCTAATAGATCCAAATCTGAATCGTCTTTGTGCAAACTTGTGAGATAACCTACTGAAGATTTCTTTCCCCGTAGGACCTTATAAACTTTTCCCCATGGGTCGCCGTTTGCTGATCGTGTACAAAATTCCTTCCATTTATTGAGTTTCGTTTGTAAGATTTTGGTTTTATATTCCCTAAATTTATGAATATAATCTTTGCGTCTTTCTAGCCTGATTAATCCTATGCTACGTTGATACTTGCTGCGAAGCCTATTATTCTCTTTCCGGAGTGCTGTTAGCTCCGGCGTCCACCACGGGACTGAATTTCTGAATTGTTTCCTTGCGGGAATCGCATCGCGTGCCGCTTTTATTAAAGCTGTATTAGTAGATTCTGCAAATTGTGAAATTTCCGCTGAAGTCTGACAATCATTTAAAGCTGGGGAGATGTTGTTTAAGTATTTCTCAAATTGATCGTTAAATATGGCCCAGTTTGCTCTCTTTGTACAAAAACCCCGTGGGATTTCTGCCGCCGTCGAAATATTTCCAATCGACCAGCATATCAATTTATGGTCTGATAAGCTGTCTTCGTCTGCCAAATGCCAGTCCGTGATCAAATTACACAGTCTGCCACTAACTGGAGTCACATCAATTACACTGGATCCATTTGCTGTTTCAAACGTTCGCTTCGTTCCCTCATTTAGAATATTTCGATTATTTTCATAAATAAAATTTTCGAACAGTCTGCCGCGCCAATCCTATATTCTACTTTCCCATATTAGGGACTTGCTGTTAATATCTCCCGCTATTATAATATTGCCTCTATTTTCTAAATCCTTTGTTAACCTATTTAAGATTTCTAAATAGCTTAGAAAATTGTCGTTGGCCACTGGTTTAACAGCGGGTGGTATGTAAACGGAAACCGTGAAGAAAGTTTGGTCATTGCAGACCAGCTGAGCTACTGTTATCAGATTATCAGAAAATAACATTGATTTTTGAGTCTGTTATGATTATGGCAATATTGCATCCAGTTGTGTCGCCCTGTAGTATCCTATATCGTGCCAGAAATCCCGAGACCCTGCCACATACAACGTGTGGTTCTTTAATAAATAAAATCTGAATATTGTTCCTTACAATTTTTTGTAGCAGATTGCCTGTAGCAGCTTTGGAGACAAGATTTGTAGACAGACAAGACTAGACAGACAAGACTTCTTTTTTTATATGTGTTTTGAGGGAAGCTCTACCAGCCTGTGTATGAGGCTCTCACTCACTAAACCCCTTCTTCCACTTGGCTTAAAAGTACGCAACCCCGGTATCGCTTGTGCATTCCTTAGGGGTGGGCAGCCCGGACGGTTTTTTCTTTACCGCCCTAGTTTATCTGTTTTTTCTTTTATTTTGATCTTGTAGTTAGGATGGCTGTTGATTCATCTTATTTAGGCTTACTGGTGGATCATTCTATTGCGTCTCAGTTTTGCGTCTTTTTCCTTAGAGGAAATAAGAAATTTAACGAATTTGGCCATTTTATCCCAGTTTTCTATATCTTGTAGCATGTAACCCATTACCGTTCTTGCGTTAAACGGTATCTTCATGTTGGCTGTTAGTTCGTCCCTTTCTGCTTCCCATCTCCAGCAGTCAAATATTGTGTGTCTTACCGAGTCCACATCACCACAGTATTCACACAAGTCATCTGCGGCGGCGCGTATTTGTTTCAAGTAGTCGCGGAAGCACCCATTCCCCGTGAAGAACTGAGTCATGTAACAGTTAGTCTCGCCATGCTTCCTGTTGTCGCATGTGGTGATATCTGGTATGATCAACTTCGTCCATTGGCCTTTTTCTGACTCCCACCTTTTTTGTTCTGCTAGGAGATTTCTTCTAGCGGCAATTATAGATTGCCTATCACATCCGGCCTCATGCAGTTCTCTCTCTCTCTTTTACCAGGAGCTCTATGGGGGCTATGCCAGCTATTACCAAAACTGCTTCCCCCGATACAGTCTTATATGCGCCAGATTTCATATACAGATCCTGATTGCAGTTTTTCTTTGAATTTTTGTCAGTGTGTAGATATTGCTTTCTACTGTCATACTTTGAGCGCATATTGGGGCAGCATATAGCATGGTGGATTGTACTATCGTACCAAGGAAATTTTCGTTTGGAGCTTTTAGGGCCACCTACATTGAGCATAATTCTGTCCGATGCCGCCATTACCTTCATGCCTTTAGCTGCTGCCTTCGTGAGGTGTGCCTTCGTGACCGAACGACAGGCTCTTGTCTATGACAACCCCGAGGTATGTGATTTCGTTCTTAGGTCTTATATATGTATGTTGCACTTTAAACTGTATTGGGTTGAGTGCCCTTAGGCCGGTTAGTAACACTGCTTCAGACTTTTCGGGAGCAAGGCTCAGGTTGTTTGATGTCATACAATCAGTTACTTGGCGAATTGTGCCGTTTCCATTAGCATAGATTCCGTTTTTGCGGAGACCACGAGCGCCAGGTCGTCCGCGAAGGCAATGAGTGTGGCACCCCCAGGGAGTTTCAGTCTTAGGACACCATCATACAAGATGTTCCACAAAGTAGGGCCTAAAACTGAACCTTGTGGGACCACGCTACTCAGTTCTCTCTCTACTGAAACTCCATGTGCCTGTAGAAGCAGTGTTCTATTATCGAAGTAGCGTCTTACCATGCGCAGGAGGTAAGGCGCTATTCCTGTTTCCGTTAATTTTTTCATTATTATTTCCCAACTAGCACTGTTAAAAGCGTTTCTAACGTCAAATGTAGTTAGAGCACATATCTTCCTTGTCCTTTTGGAGCCACTTCTAGCTTCTTCTGCAAGTTTTAGGACCGCTTCTATTGCGCTGATAGTGGATCTTCCCTCTCTGAATCCAAATTATCTCCTGGACAATCCGATTCCTGCCTCAAGTCCTCTTTTAAGTCTGTCTACCAGGAGCTACTCTAGCAGCTTCCCCGGCGTATCCAGAATACACAGGGGTCTGTACGATGATGGATCGTCTAACGGTTTTTCACCTTTGCGGAGCAGGACAAGCCTTTCGCACTTCCATTTCTTGGGAAAGTTCCCGGCACTTAGTTCTGCATTCATTATATCTAGAACAAATTTTGATTGGTCGAGGGCTACGATTTTAATAACCTCAGGCGGGATTCCATCTGGGCCTGGAGCTGTACCGTTGTGGATGCGGTCTTTTGCTTTGGTGAGTTCCTCCTCGGTAAATAGCGGTATATCATTAACCTCTGGTTGTTCCCAGATAAAAGGTTCATGTTGTGGGAATTGTACATGTACAACTTGTTTCAGGTCATTCATTGGCATTTGAGTATTTAGCGGTAGCACTCTAAGTTTATTTTTGCATAGCTGGAAGGCATCTCCCCATATGTCCTTGTAAAGGTACTCGCAGAGTTTTTGCCAATATGATTATTTTGCTTTGGCTATGGTTTGTCTTAATTCTCTTTTTCTTCTATATAGGTCCGTTAGCCTTTTGAGCTTTTCATCGACGTCTGTTTTTAGTTTTTGTCGCTGACATTTTCTTCTAGCAACGCATGAGGCCTTCAGGCTAAATATTTCGTCTGACCACCAGTACACCAGTTTCCTCCTAGTTGCTCCACCTTTCTTGGGTAACGTTGAGTTACATGCCCTGATCATGATCTGAATAAGTGTATCAGCATTTCTAATTGTTTTACCTGCAATTTACTGTGCTAGGCTAATTTTGAGGGCTTCTGTGTTAAGGTGTTTTGTACTCCATTCGTTCCTTTTTTCTTGTTGTATGTCTCTCCTAGGTGACTCTGCTTCTATTTTATATGATATGTATCGGTGATCGCTCAGGGATTCTCGGTTGAGTACCTTTCAGTCTTGGATCCTGTTTCCGATGTTATGCGAACAGAAAGTCAGATATAGAATAGAAATCTATTATGGAACTTGCATTACCCCTAACTAGTGTGTGCTGTGTCCCTTGGTTCAGCAAAACAACGTCCAGCTCCGCTGCCCAATCCATAACGATATCCCCTCTGTTGTCTATTAGTGGACAACCCCAGTAAGGAGACTTAGCATTGAAATCCCCTTCTATGACCTTAGGTTTTTTGTTTTTCTCTCTGATGTCATGTCTCTGATGTCATCCAAGTTCCTCCGCCAGCCGGTCTATGTGTTGGTTTGGTGAAAAATAACAGCTGTACATGATGAAGTGTTCCATTTCCACCCATACAAACCCTGTACCGCTTCCTGATCTTATTGGCATGACCCTTGTTCATGACCCTAATGGCGGTGTGTTTTCTCTCGTCTGTGAACCAATCTCCACTGCTACCAATTTTTTTATGTGGTTCGCTTATTTCAATTTTGTCCGACTTGTTTTTTATTGCCGTAGCAATGAGAAGATCGTGCGCTGCACGGCATCTCATTAAGTTTATTTGCAAAATATTAGTCATTTCGAACTTTTTTTGCCCCTCTCATTCTAAGCGCTTCCGACAGGGCTCTTTTGTATTGAGGTCAGGAGCCAGAGTTTGCTTGATGCCCTTTCTTCTTGAAAATTGGACAGTACATTTCTTCATGGCAGTCTTTTGCCTGGTGTCCCTCCTTCGTACATCATAGACACATCTTCTGCCTATCTGGACCTTTACATTCGTTTTCATGATGGCCCGTTTCCCAGCATTTAAAACATCTCTCTTTCAAGTCAATCCTTTCTCTGATTCTGCAGTTTATCCATCCAAGTTTTACCTTTCCCCTGTCTAACAGTTCTTTTGCATGTTTTCTGAGAAGAGAGACGGTGGCGATCTGGCTATCTCCAAACGCTGGTCTGATATTCTTTATTTTTACCCCTTCTGCAGACACACAAGACTAGACCGACAAGACTAGACACACAGGACTAGACATACAAGACTAGGTAGACAAGACTAAACAGACAAGACTAGGCAGACTAGACTAAATATACAAGACTAGACACACAAGACTAGATGGACAGGACTAGACAGACTAGACGGACAAGACTAGACGAGCAAGACTAGACAGACACGACTATACAGAATATTTATTTATTCGACTCTTTGTCGCTAGTACTCCGTCAACGAGGATATCGTCCTCGTTGACGGAGTACTGGTACATAATAATTATTATTACATAATAATTATTATTACATAATAATAAATACATCTACATAATTATAAAAAAGGCAAAAAAGGTCGTGATCCAATCTTTTTAGGTTTTTGTCATGTTCATCAAAAATCTGCTACCATATTATCTTGTATTTTTCGACTTCTTTTAACTTCTCCTCATTTAGTGGCCAGTAGCATGCTTTAGTAAGTATGTTCTCTCTATGCTGAGATGACAGGGCAATAAAAAGCACATGTGGAGCTGTGTCTTCTTCGCCGCACTGGCATAGTGGCGATACCCTTTTGCCAAGACGATGCAGATATGACTGAAAATTACCATGGCCAGTAATCAGTTGGACTGCGTGGTGCGAGAAACAGATCTTCATATTAATCGACTTGAAAATTGACGAAATAAAGTTTTTTGTACAAAGTCCAATTCTTGACGCATCCTACCGCTGCTGCCATTCCCTGTTAAAGTAGGCAATGACTTGGCATTTTTTAAAAGTTGCTGCACCATTATGATGTTCTGGGACTGTGGTGTATTGACCAGAGGCTTGCCTTGCCAGACTGTCCGCTCTTTCGTTACCTGTCAGGCCGACGTGTGCCCTCACGCTATGGTAGCTTAGTTTAGATTTTTGTTAGACCTCCTATATAGCTGCCACGTTCAAACTTTGCTTCGGTTGACGAGACCATGTTTTGAATGGCGTCTAGAGCAGATCTGCTATCGGAGAGTATAGAACATTCGTCCATTACGTCTGGCTTCGATAGAATATATGCTTAAACGGTTAATTGCAATTAACTGCTTGAAATATCGAGTAGTACTCGGCCAAACGAAATGTTTCTAAATGAATCTCCTCTTCTTCATTGTAAGCTAGAAAAGCAGCTCCAACTTTAGCGTCTGATTTTGAGCCGTCTTTGAATATTTTTATCCGCTAGGAGTTGATCGGTGAAATAGTGGACGATGGAGCGAAGAAAGCAGGAAGGATAAGGTGCTCTAGATGAATCTTAGTTTGGACAAGGTCGGAGGATACACTAAGGCCAGTTTCTTCTCTCTGCTTCTCTTCTCTCTAAGGCCTAGGGCGCACTACAGCTAAACCACCGCGGTTTTTAATCGCGTATTTTATGACTCAAGTAAGCTAATAGAAGCCGCCTCACTTGTGATTTTTTCCCGCCACTGATTTTTCCCATAGTGTACGGTGTGTTTCTCTAGCGGTTTCGCGGTTATAGCGGTTACCGCTCGCGGTAGAAAACCGTAGTGCGACCTCGGCCTAAGGTCCGGTTTTTTAGGGAATGTCTGGTTTGGTACAATGAAATCTGTTTTAATCGCAGGTTAGAAGGTATAAGTACGGAGATAACACAGACAGCCTTGGTAGACACCGTCCGGTAGCTTTGGCGGCTCTTAATGTGCAGACTCCTTGTACATCCAAAAGCTTCGCTTTTTGCCTTACTCCACAAGACTTATGCCAAGTGGGAGTGGCGTATAATAAATGGGTTTTTTTCTCTATTGTTTTTCTCTATTTTATATAATAATATATTATATTTTATAATCTATTTTATCCTCGTACTTTTGTATGGGTTTTGCTGGTGATCTGGTTGTTTTCCTCCTTTTGGAGAAGGATTTTGTTTCATCTTCACTACCCTCCTTTTCAGCTTCTCTCTTCCTTTTATCTCCATCTGATGATTCAATATCCGAGTAATGCATTTTCTGGTACTCTTGTTTCTGATTAAGCCGGCCCTGTCTATTTCTTGATACGTGATATTGCGCCTGACCAGATCGACTCCTCGGAGTTAGTGCAACTTAACCTAATCTCTTCACCACTTTTACTTACTGCTCTGATTTTATTATTTTCCTAGTTTGTGCTCTTTATCTACTGTATTCTTTCACTTATCTATTTTTTCACTTCACTTCTACTCTATCTACCTTCTTTATTTGCTCGTTACGTCCTAATTTTAGATTTAATAACGGAGCTATTTGTTTTGTTCTGTCACTCACTTTGCCGGACTCTTATTATACATATAAATATTATATTAAATTTTTTCGTTTAACTTCCGATAATCCGGAATTTGCTGATAATACGGCGGTTGTCTTGTCCCATATGTGTCGGATTATCAAGATTATAATAGAAAGAAAAGAAAATATTACTAAATAAATAAAGTGGAACTTAATACATAGTTGCCGTATTCATCTTATCAGTTCTATTTTGATCATTTTTAATTCTTGTTTAGTTTTTGAGTTGTATCAAACTTTCTTTAACAAGACAAACAAAAAATGTCGAACAAAAACAAAATTTGACTTTGTTTCAATAGTTCATTAATACAAGAAAGAATCACGAAATAACAAGGAATCTAGATTTTTTACGTTTTAGTCGATACATTTATCAAAATTTCGCTTAGTTTCAGCATTTTTCTGCAAAAAAATCTCTGTTATTACTACAAACACTACGAAAGCGAACTTTTAGGGGAATATGGATATTTTTTCATCATTTTAGTGCATCATCTACGAAAAACCCCAGAGACAAGGAGAATGGTTTTTGTAGAGTTGTATAATTGATGCACAAGCAAATATCTCATAATTTAGACATATGTAAACCTTATTTTTTCGAGATGTTTTTGTGACTTGTTTAGGACTAAACAGAAATAAAGTTTGAGAGCTTCTGGTCTATTGAAATATAATTTCATATATTTTTTATGTATTAACGTATCATGTAGATTATTAGAATCTATAATTATCTATTTATTAATAAAATTATTATTAGAGATTTGTATTTAAAACGTTTTTAATATTGAAAGTGCTAAAATGCACGTGCCGCCAAGTATCTAATCAGCAGTGGCGAGACGACGCCGGGCATCGGTCGGCGCCTTTCAAGGATATGCGCTGAGCATCCCCTGATTGTCTTAACTCAACATGTATGCCAGAAGCGTTCCGTTTTAGTCTCTATTAATAAACTGCTTATTTAGTAAGTAGTTGAGGAAATGGGAAAAGAGCGAAAAATGTTTCAAATTGTTGGGTGCTCTTAATTTATTGGATAGTTAGGTAATTTTGTCACGTTTCAGCAACTCTAATGAAATTTGTTTTTATTTGGTAAATTATCTGAGGGTTGGACAAGTCAAGCATACTATATTCGGTTCTATTAGAGATTTTAAATTTCCCTTTAATTTTTTGTTGACTTAGAATTCATCTGTTCGTAGGTTTCTAATTAACACTAGCAATGTATTTAATTACAAATTTCAATAAAAACAGAAATTATATTATTTCATTAAAATGAAAATGTTTGTTGTATGAATTGCACTTTACAAAGAAAATATATGTTGTGATATCGATTTTCCATCTATTATATCCAAATTTTGCGTTTTTATGCACGATATAACATTTAAATTCAGTTTTTACACCTTTATAACGTAGTAAAAATGTAAATACTGTTAAAAAATGCTGTAATGAAGTTAAACACGTAACTACTGTGAAGACATATTAAGTACGCGCGCACACCGGTCAAATTGACCGGCACGCTTAAATCCTGTTTTACCTATATTATCTTTGCATTAAAGTGTGATACGTTTCACTAATTACATCATTAGACTCTCCCTTATAATATTTGTTTCAACAAACCACTTCTCCCTCCATTCCTAAAATATATACATGAAAAGAACAACCCGACAGAATGAAAGCATTTATTCAAAATTAACATATTCACATTACATTTATAAAATTAAAAATATACCATATTATATAGAAAAACTTAAACTAGACCATTGCGAGCACACAGTTTTTTTTGCAAGTTATACACCCTTTGCGATGCTTTTCTTTCTTTAGCAAGACACAAATAACAAGTCTTGCGCTTTGGCAATTTTCCTGTTTCAGTCTGTGATCCATCAGCTGCAGATACGAGTTTATCAATTTTTTAAATTCTTCTAATAATAAATCGAATTTGAGGTGGTGTACTCATCAAACGACGTTCCATATCTGATTTTACTTCTTCTCAATGTGCCTTATCCTCTCAGGACGTTGGCGATCACATTAGCCAATCTTACTTTCTCCACTGCAGCTCGGAACAGTTCAACTGAAGTCATATTCGTCCATTGTCGCAAGTTTTTCAGCCATGAAATCCTTTTTCTGCCTGGCCCCCTTTTTCCGTCTATTTTTCCTTCAATTATGAGTTGAATCGCTCTATATTTGTATGTTATAAGTAGCTTGTTTTTCTCTGTTTCACAGTATTAATTATTTCTGTTTGTTTTTCCATGCGGTTTAGGACCTTGATGTTGGTAGTATGGCTTATCCAAGTAATTCTCAGCATCCTGCGGTAGCACCACCTTTCAACGGCCTCCACTCTTCTTTGCGTTGTTTCTGTTAGTGTCCACGTTTCCACACCATAAAACAGTGTGCTAAAAACATAACACCTCAGAACACGGAGCCTGGTGTTTAGGTTGAGCCTGAGATTGCACAGCACATTGCGCATGTTGTTAGATACTGCTATTGCCTTTTCCACTCTAGCCTTTAGCTCAACCGAATGATCCCAGCTATCATTGAGCACGGAGCCCAGATATGTCAATTTCCTCACTCTCTCCAGGGGGAACACCCTGGAGAGAGTGTTTACAGTTATTTCAGCGCTAGCATCTGGGTTTTTACTGATTATTGTTTGTTACCATTGTTTTGGTTTTATTTATATTAAGTTTCATGCCATATTCTTCGCAGACGGCAACTACTCGGTTCATTAGCCGCTGCAATCCTTCTTGGCTGTTGCTCATGATCACCGTATCATCCTCGTGTCGCAGATTATTCAAACATTCGCCGTTGATAATAACTCCATCTGTTGCGTCTTCCAGTGCTTTTTTAAATATTTCCTCCGAATATACATTAAACAGTAGAGGTGACAGAATGCACCTTTGTCTTACTCCTTTCTTAATATTGATACTGTCTATTGTATTGTTTTTTATTCTTACTTTGGCAGTTTGATTCCAATATAGGTTTGAGATGATACGAAGATCAGCAGCTTCAACACCCCCATACGCCAGCACCTCAACAAGTTTGTCGTGGTTCACGAGGTCGGACGCTCTGCTAAAGTATATGAAACATAGGTATACATTTGTATTGACATCTCTGCATCTTTCAATAAGTAATTGTACAGCGAACATTGCTTATTTTGTACCTGGTCCCTTTTTAAAGCCGAATTGAGTGTCACCTGTAACTTCTTCTAATTGATTATATATTCGTCCATGAATTATCCGGAG
Organism: Phosphuga atrata; assembly: GCA_944588485.1. Taxonomy (NCBI): domain Eukaryota; kingdom Metazoa; phylum Arthropoda; class Insecta; order Coleoptera; family Silphidae; genus Phosphuga; species Phosphuga atrata. Next base: position 8,130,288 of record OX155901.1, read on the forward strand.
GAATAGTTTTTGAGCGTGGCTCATTAAGCTAATGGTTCTATATTCCTCGCATATTTTGAGGGGCATATTGTGGCATCGGAATAAAAATAGATGTTAACCAGTCCTGTGGTATTACTCCTGTATTGTATATTGTGTTAAACAAGTCTTGTATGTCGCCAATGTATTGATTAGCAAAGAGTTTTATAACCTCAGCTGGTATACCATCTTCCCCTTTTGCTTTCTTGTTCTTTAGCTGCTTTGTTGCATGAATAATTTCCTCCCTTGTAATCGATAGACCTTCAATATCTGACTTGGTTTTCCTGTTGTCGCCCCGTTGGTCGTCATCAAACATTTCTTCCACGTATTCCTTCCATCTCGCAAGTCGAGCCCCTATGTCTGTTATTGTCTTTCCATTCCCATCCTCTATGATTCCATGATGTTGTTGATTTCGTGTTCCTGCTGCTTCTTTTATCTTTTTATGCAAGTTAAAGGTGTCGTGTTTCCTCTCCAGTTCTTCGATTTCGTCACATTTGTTGTTAAGCATTGCTTCTTTCGCTTTCTTAATTTCCTTTTTGATCTTCCGGTGAATTTCCTTACATTTTTGCATTTCCTTATTTCGATACTTTTTTCTTTCTTCGATTAATTCAATTAAATTGTCCGTCATCCATGCTTGTTTCTTTTGCCCTTTCTCTTCTGGTATGCAGTTGTCGACAGTACCTTTAGAATTGTTTTAATGCTTTCCCCATATTTCTTCCGACGTTGTTGTGTCTCTAATTTTCACGGTTTTTCTTTGATTGTTTATCTCTGTTATTATACGTGACTTTGTTGGTTCTGCATGTCTTTCCTAATTTCTCTTTTCCTTGTTTCAATTTTTTTCAGTCTGACTTTTACTGTTGCCAGCAGGAGATTATGATCGGTTGGAATGTCTGCCCCAGGATATGTTTTGGCTGATTTTATAGAATTTTTAAATCTTTTATTAACAGTAATATAATCAATCTGGTTTCTGACTAGTATGCCTACTGCCTACTGCCTTTACACGTATATATTCTTCTAGGCGGTAATTTATAGCAGGTATTCATTATACAGTATTCATTTTCCTGGCAGAATTGGATTAATTTTTCACCTCTTTCATTACGTATCCCAAGGCCATGCTCTCCTGTTTAATTTTTATCCTGTTTCAGTTTTACCTTGACCAACCTTAGCATTAAAATGTCCTAGTATAATTTTAACCTCTTCTTTTCTTAGGAGGTTCATTGTTTTACTTACATCGTCGTAAAACTGTTCAATTTCTTCTTTACTGTTTTGGCTTGTTGATGCGTATACTTGCATTATATTTAGATTGGCAGGCTTGCAACTTATCTGCAATAGAAGTATTCTAGCTGAGACGGGGATGAAACTAGCCATGCTGTTCGCCACTATAATAGCAACGCCGTTTCTGTTTTGTGTGGTGCTATCGCCAGAATAATAGACTGTGTGATTACCTATTACGGTTGATCCTGTGTTGGGCCATCTGACTTGGCTGCTTCCCAATATGCCTATTTTCAGTAATTCCATTTCCCTTATCAAGTTTGCAGCCTTTCCAGCTTCATACAGATTCCTTACGTTCCAAGTGCCTTATTTTTTTTCGGTTTTACACCGGGGGATTCTTGGCACCCTCTTCCCATTAAAGGGGCCGGGACTGAGGGCCGTTTCTTCTCTGTGTCTATCAATGAGCTCTGTAATTATACTAGAGAAATGTAATGAGGTGGTTTCCCCTTGCCTTCCTCATCGCTGTGCAAACGCCGTTTCTGTGGTTGCCACTGCGCGGTTTGTTATCTGGACCACAACCAATTGAAATATCTTTCTTTTTTCTTGTCTGGGGTCAGTTTTGGAAAGCCAGCTGCCACTGTCCAGTGCTAGTGCTAGTTTTGGTCCGCCCCGACTATTTGATTTCAGTGGTACTACCCATATCTGGGAGGCGTTCCCCAATCCGCCACCTGGGGAGGCGCCCGAATCGAGGACTAGCAACCCCACAACGAGCGATAAGATTTATTAAAAAATAAAATTGATAAAAGTATTCAGAAATGCACAATGGATGTTTTCGATGGTCCCGTTCACTTTCATGTATGTCTCTTCTCTTCTCTTTATTGATGTTGTCAACTATTTTTTTTTAACCAATTGTTCTATGAAACCATTTTTATTTGCTATTTGCTAGATCGTGTTTAATTTTTCAGTTACTTTTTCATCTTTCATAGGTATTCTTGTGGTTCTATGTATGAAGCTGTTGTAGGCTGCTACTTATGTACTCTAGGGTTGTTGGATTCGTTATGGATCGTGATGCCTTTGTATCAGGCATTCTATATATGTAGAATTCAAGTTTGTTTTTCTTTAAATTTTGAGGTCTAGGAAGTTAATTATCCCCATCATAATTCTCTTGGCTGAGAATTATACTTTTCTGTCGAGTTTGTTAAAGTACTCAACAAAGTTGTTAAAGTCTTGTTCTGTGCTAGACCAGATTCCAAATATATCATATATATAGCTATTCTACAATTTACTCTACATTCTACTACTACTACTTATTATTATCTACGATCTGCTTTTCAAGACGATCCATATATTTGTGGGGTAAAACTACTGACAGAGGTCCATCCATTGGTAGACCTTCCACTTGTATGTATGTATGTATTGTTGAATGTAAAGAAAATCTGTTATGTGCATATTTGTAGTAATTTAAGTGCTTCCCCTACTTCTAAATTTTCTAATGAGCTGTCTATTTTAGCTTCTTTTTCATAATCTGCATTATTCTATTTTTGTCTACATTCGTGTATAAATTTGTAACGTCTAACGTGAACATTTCCTGTGGGTATAAACAAAACGTTCATGGTATTCTTTACTGTGTATTAGGTAGTAAGTAGTAATATCCTTTTATTGTCATACGTAAATACATACATTCTTTTGAACCAAATAAAGAAAAAAAAGTGCTACATTCAGAGTTAAACAAACAATTAATCCATTTCTATACCGAGGTAAAAATTAAGGGAGATAAGGAAAAAGAAAAAACAAACTAACACACAAAACCCAAAAAATCAAAAAATAATGCAACCAAAAATAGCAATTCCTCGCACTCATTTCACAACGAAAAACAAATTCCTTTTCATCAAGGGCCAACCGGCTCCGTCTTCCCTCATGCACGAACCCCAGTCTTTCTTTTATCTTACTCTTTTCTTTTCACTCTCTTTCAAAGTTAATGTTAAAATCTCCAGCAACAAAAATAGTTTCATATTTAATAAATAAGGAATCAAGCAACTCCTCAAAAGTTAGGGCTTCACACGAGAACGATATTTTTCTCGTCCCGTCTCGACTCGTAAAAGCGAGACGAGAACGAGACGAAACCGTAAGAAAGTATGTGGTCTCGCTCTCGCGAGAGTGAGAGCGCATGTGGTCTCGTTCTCGCGAGGCACGAGAGTCTCGTTTCTGATCCCGGTCATACTTCTTCAATCTTAGATTCTAATACGGGCAGCCGAAATATTTTCTTGTATAAATTTGAACTGCGGGCTCGGGCAAGTTTCATTTCATTATATAACAATTAAAAGAGTAGATTTCGTAATATGAAATAGATGTCGTAGACAATTTCAAATTATGTTCATTTTTATTATCAATTTTAAATCGTTAACAAAATATGTAGAAGGTATCACGAGCAAGTACAGAAGAACAGACATTTTCATGCGGATGGAACAAAGCGAAATTAGAAGATATTAATAGTAACCAAATAGAAAATTTATGTAAAGAGGCAGTGATTAGTTTACAGTAAAATTACCTCGTTTTGGACTATCTTAACAATAAGTTCTAGCAAGAACGATATTTGGCGAGATTAGACGACACGAAACAAACTTTAACGAACGAGAGCGAGACATACGGTTACGAGAGCGAGACGAAACTAACGGTTACGATAGCGAGACAAGACTAGCGGTTCCTAGAGCGTAATTTTTTACACAGCAAACGAGAGCGAGACGAGATTTTTGAAACTTCGCCCTATCTCGTCTCGTGTGAAGCTCTATCAAAAGTAACCATGCAGGTATTAATATTTCCCGTAGGAGGCCTATATATAATGCTTATAATTATGTTACCCAATCCAGATTTTCACACAATCCCACACATTTCGATGTGTTTCTCTACCGATTTTCCCACGATATCCAATATATTGCTGCTACTGACAAATTGTTCCAGAATCCAAATAGCTACGCCGCCGCCACTAGATTTTGTTCTATTATATGATGTAAGTTATTTGTACTTGGCTACCTTCGTATATTGAATTGAATCATCATTCAGCCAGGTTTCAGCTAGACAAATGAAGTAGGGATTATAATCGGACGTTAGTTACCACCAGTTTATTATTTTGTATACTTTGAGCATTTAAGAAGAGTATCAAATTTTCTAAGCAATTATTTTTATTTTCTCGGAAGTTATTATTAGTAGGTGAATATGTCACAAAATTGCCTCTCTTGTGATCATTCATTAGTTCCTTTCCTTTGTCTTTTGGAGGTTTGAGAAAAAACGATTAATTCTAGTATACTGTGGCCAGATTTCCGGGTTTTGTGCATCTTTTAATTGTTCTAAAGGAACCGATACTTTGAAAGATGAGTATTCTAGAGAATATTTAGATGTTAGTTTATTACATAGAACGTCACAAAATTGTTTGTTATTTAGATAATTAATTACATTATTTTCCTATCACTTTTTTCATGATATCCGTTTTTTGCGTTGCCTTGTTGAACCCGGCTGCGCGATTTGTGTTTATCGTCTTGCGATAAAGATTTGCTCGTGTCCTTAACTTCTTTATCCATCGACGGAACGGGTAAACTAATAGCCTCCAAAGAATTTGATTTGTTAGAAGATGCTTCTTCTTCTTTAAGTTCCATGTCCGTTCCGAACGTTGGTAACCATCTGGGCTATGATGACTTTATTCACTGCGGCACGGAAAAGTTCTGTTGTCGTCATGCCGAACCAGGTTCTTAGGTTTTTCAACCAAGATATTCGTCTGGCGCCGATTGACCTCTTTCCTGCCACCTTTCCCTGGATAATCTTCTGCAGCAAATGAAATCTATCTTCGTTTCTCATGATGTGGCCAAGATATTCTAGCTTTCTGCACTTGACTGTGTTTAGAACCTCTCTCTCCTTGTTCATTCTATGGAGGATCTCATCATTGGTTATTCGATCCCTCCAGGAGACTCTCAGCATTCTGCGATATATCCACATTTCAAATGCCTCTAACTTTTTGCTGGTGGCTTCTGTCAGTGTCCACGATTCCATTCCGTAAAAAAGAACCGAAAACACATAGCATCTCATCATTCTCAGCTTTGTAGTCATTGTTAGGTTGTGGCTTGTTAGTACAGATCGCATTTTGGTAAAAACAGATCTTGCCTTTTCAATGCGAATTTTTATCTCCTGAGAGTGATCCCACCGATCATTAACATTTGTGCCAAGATATGTATACCTCTCCACCCGTTCGATTGGCTCTTGATTGACAGTAAGTTCACAGTTTTCAATATAGGACTTGCTGATGACCATAAGTTTTGTCTTCTTGATGTTAATATCCAAGCCATATTCTGTGCTCTTTTCTACAAGTCTGTTTATTAGATGTTGTAGTCCTTCTATACTATCTGCAAACATCACTGTGTCATCTGCATATCGTATGTTGTTGATTTTTTCGCCATTGAGAGAGATGCCAGCTTCACACTCTTCCAGAGCTTCTTTAAATATGTATTCAGAATAGATGTTAAAAATAAGAGGGGACAATATACATCCTTGTCTCACTCCTCTCATTATGTCTATTTGTTCGGTCTTTTCTGTCTCTACTCTCACTACGGCTTTTTGGTTCCAGTAGAGGTTCGTAATAATTCGTAGATCCTTGCCGTCCATCCCAGTTTCCTTTAAGATGTTAATCATTTTTTGGTGTTTGACCCTGTCGAAAGCCTTCTGGTAGTCAACAAAACAGGCAAAAATATCGCAGTTCATATCTCTGCACCGTTGAAATAGTACTTGCGTGCAATATAATGCTTCTCGTGTGCCCATCGCATTTCTGAAACCAAACTGAGTTGGTGATACTTGTTCTTCGCAAACTCTGTAAATTCTTCTGTGAATTATTTTTAAAAATAATTTGAGAAGGTGACTCATGAGACTTATAGTTCTGAACTCTTCACACTTCTTTGCTTTTGGTTTTTTGGGTAATGTTATAAATTCTGACTTTAGCCATTCTTGTGGTATATTTCCAGAGTTATAAATTTGGTTGAATATTTTTGTCAGATTTTTTACCCTGTCGTCATCCAGTAGTTTAAAGAATTCCGATTGGATTTCATCTGGTCCAGGTGCTTTACCGTCTTTCATTGTTTTTATTGCCTGCTTTACTTCATCCATCAGGATCTCCGGTCCATCCGAGTTGTTTATGGATGGAGGTTCCGCTCTAGTATCATGAAACAGTTGTTCAATATATCTTCTCCATGTTTCCTTTATGTCACCTGTGTCAATGATCAGTTTTCCTTCGCCATCCACCAATTTATTTATCGTTCTCGGTTTTGTTCTGCTTGTCATGTCTCTAATTTTTCTGTGCACGTTAAAGCTAACGTACTTGTCTTGTAGTTCTTCAATCTCTGTGCATTGACCTATATGTTCGTTCTCCTTGGCTTCTCTGATTTTATCTCTGATACTCCTCTTTATTTCTGCATATTCTCTCGTATTGTTGCTGTTTTTTAACGATCTTCTCTTTTCCATAAGATACAGAATTTCATCCGTCATCCATGATTTACTTTTAACCTTATCAGCCTTCAAAAGTTCTTCTTTAACATCCTTAACAGTGTGGACCAATAACTCAATTTCCTTTTCAAAGTCCCCATCTTCTTGTACTACTCTGTATTTGCTGTTAATCAGTTCTCGAGCTCTAGCCTCTATTGCTGGTATTTTAAGCTTACGTAGATCGTATTTGTTTATATTGTTTTTTCTTTTTATGGCTTTCATTGTTACTTTGAATACACCAACCACAGGGTTATGATCTGATTGGATATCGGCTCCTGGATATGTTTTTACGGAAGTGCAACTATTTCTATGTCTTCTATTAATTAGAATGCAGTCAATTTGGTTTCGGATTATTTTATTGGGAGTATCTCCAGGTGCTTTCCATGTATATAGTCTTCTTGCTGGAAGCTTGTACCAAGTGTTTGCTATCACAAATTCGTTCTCTTCTGCAAATATGCTCAACAGATCTCCTCTTTCGTTTTTTTCTCCCAGACCATATGGACCTATATACTCGTTTGTTCGTCCTCTACCAATTTTAGCATTAAAGTCTCCCATTATTATTGTCAGGTCTTGCTTTGGTAGTACTTTAAGTATTTCAGTTATTTTTGCATAGAGTTCTTCTACATCTTTATCACTTGTATCAGATGTTGGTGCATATACTTGTATTATATTGATTTTGGCAGGTCTGGCATCCATCTGAAGCAGCATTAATCTTTCCGAGATTGGCACGAAATTTGTCACGCATTTAGCTATTGATCCGTTAACAATGATCCCCACACCATGTTTTTTCTCTTCGGTTGTTGTTCCAGAGTAGTAGATACGATGATCTCCAATATCACTATAATTGAATCCATTCCCTCGCATCTCACTTATTCCCATTATTTTTATGTTCATTCTTTCCATCTCCTGGATAGCGTTGTAGATTTTTCCAGGGTGTGCCATCGTTCTTACATTACATGTGCCTAATTTCATGTGTACGTCTGATCGTAGTTTTTTTCTCGTCGCCTCATTCTTCAAAACTGTCCCCCCCGGAGATCCGATCGGGGGACTTTTTACTCCGGAATATTCTGTTTTGATTTTCATGATGCCGTGATAGTTATACTAGAGAATCCCATTATGGGCTTTACTGCAGTGGTTTCTCGGGGCCTTCTGCATCCCTATGCCGTTGACCCTGCAATTGGGTTCTTCCGCCTTTGGGGTCAGTTTCCTAGCCCCAGAGCAAAGAGGTGCCCTAATTTTTTTTAACTCATCCACCCTAAGCTGTTGGTCAACAAGATACAACTACTTATACCGGTAGTTTTTCGGTAATACCCTCACTTGGTTTAGTCTGCGGACCAACGCAGTTTACCAGGGTGTGGCGCTTGGTGCCAACAAGTGAGAGCTGAGGACATTGTGGAGCCCAGTACTTGAAAACCACCTATGCAAATGCTTGGTGTGGCCGTTTCCAATGTAAAGGTGCTACTCCTACATTGCCCCCCATACACCTCCGAAGATGCTAGTTTTTCTAAAAGTAAAACATTCTGTTCTTCAAGGTTTCCTATTCTCTCGGTAAGTTCCAACATGTTCCATCTGGTGGCATTTCCACTAGTTTAGACGATAGTATTTGTTCTACTTCATTTTTTACCTCACCATTATTGATGTCTTTGAAACACTAACTTTGTAGAAATGTTATCACTGGATCCGTTACTGATTCACTTTTACCTGTCGTTTTAATAGAACGTAACTCTCTAGACATTTTGAAGGAGTACTATATATTTATTTAATTAGATTTAGTTTAACAATTATGAATAAAGTCAGAATTCTCGCTATTTAAATCCATACGCTCACGCGAACTGCACGCTCTTGATGTCGGGTCACTGATAGAAGAAGTTCTTCTATCCGTACCGGCATCATATAGAAATTTGTATTTGGAATAAAATAAGACGACGTCATGAATGGATTTATTCTCTGGAGATTATCCGATTGCGCTTTCACAAAGCCACTTTTAGTCATTGTCTTAATTAATTTCTAATTTCACTAGAATTACACTTAAATGATAAATGAATTCTCAACACACACATTACTATGTTTTCTAATCAAAAGCCTGCAATACCATACAAATGTAAGAAATGCGAACTTGTTGACATAGTATATGACGTTGCGTTTCGTTTTAGCCAATGGTGTTGCACTTTACAAATTCGAATTTCCCTCGCTTAATTTGCATTTATTCTTTAATTATAAACTTATTAAAGCGAAATATAGTCTAAATATATAAATATATTCATCCTGTTCGTAGCGCTATAATATTAAGTCTTTTTAGGACTACAAAACAAATCTCATGTTCAAACAACTACTTCCCTTGCTAAGCCCCAGTATTACTAGTCCCATTCCACTTTCGTGGCACTAAACGAGTGCTAGATAAATAACATTTCGATATTTGTCTCTCATCAGTGGAGCTTTACTCTTTTGAATTATATATTGGAATACACTTACTTGAACGCCTAGTGCATGACTGGCGAGGTTGAGTTTTAATTTGACGTTTTTGGAGAAAGACATGAACTTAGCAGGTATAATTCAATATCCTGTGTGGTATTAGCAAGGGAAGTAGTTGTTTCAACATGAGATTTGTTTTGTAGTCTTAATAAGACTTAATATCATAGAGCTACGAACAGGTGGAATATATTAATATTTTCAGGCTATAATTCGCTTGTAATAAGTTTGCATTAATTTTACGTACTTAAAAAGATATTGATTATTAAAATTAGTTAGTTTAAATTTTCGGCCAATAAAGATTCGGAATAAAAATATTTCAACTAAATTTAAATTACATGCATATTCCCTATTTTATATTTATTTCAAACTTGTGGATATGGAATGGATATTTTTGCATACCTACTGCAAATTTGATGAAAATTTGTTTTTCATTTATTATCAGAAAATTATTTTAACGTTTCTAATCTAGAAGAAACTATAGACTAGTAACTTACTATAAAGCAATTTTTATTTAGGAGTTTAACAATATATGTGTAACAAGAATTGTGCAGAAATTTAAATATTTTGAAAGGAGCATGTTCGTGAAGCATTTTATACATCGGAAAATAAAAGAAGTTACAGGAAGATATAAATCAAAATCACGAAGTATACTGATGGATAAGGAGGGAAATATAATAATTTACATGAACTCAAGCACAACTGGGAAAAATACATAGAGCAACTTTTCCGCGATGAAAGATTAAATCCACCGCAAATAAATACAGAACGCACACGTTCATTTATCAGATGTGAAAAGTTAAATGATTCTGTGGAGGATTATTTATGAAAGATTTAAAAGAAACACAGTGTGTTTGTTTATTTTCCATAGACTAATAATGTGACAAACGTTTAGTGAAATGTTTCCATTAGTCTATAACACATTTTATTTACATTCATAACATTGAAATTTTCATTTTATTCTTTAAGAGAATCGTAAAAGAACGGACAATAAATCCCCATTGCGTGCAGTATATTGCTTCTATTCTCATATATTCTTTACATTTGATCCCTTTTTGATATGGTTCGTTTACGAATGGCAAATACGGTTGCCGAACAAAGCAGCCCGAGGGTCGTAACGTTGATAGTACAAATAAATGCATTTTGCATTTAATGATTGCACTAATTAAAGTGAACGTGTGCGCAATTAAGTCGGTGCCGATTGTGTCGTGTCTTGGAAATCCGTTGCCGTTCCTTCTGGTAATTGGCGCCGAGCATGGACGGGCGAAGTTAATCGTCACGTAAGTCTCGACATGAAATCTCGACACACTTAAACACGTATTTCAGACTGAAATTCTCTCGCAAATTCCAATGACATGCCCCCGGCACATACAAATTCATACTGCGCACATAACCATGCCATTATCAGAAAAAGTTCGTAATATATTATTTCATTGTAAATTGAAATTGTCATAGAATTTTAGATTTAAGGAGGTTCGAGCTAATCCCATCCCATTCAATTATCACCCCATGTTAATCAATACTGTATTTATGTTCTCTCAAAATTTAGCATCTTAATGTATAAATAATATTTACTTTATTTAGTAATTTCATATTTACTGAAACAAATTTTATTTTTTTTTAAATAAGAAAACGTTAAAATGTGTGTTTGATGCTATTTCTATAATAAAGTTTTTCTAAATAAACTCAATTTTTAATAATAACATAAGGGTTCTAAAAAAAACAATCACAATTCACGTGGATTTTCTAGATAGAATCTGTCTATAAGCGAGCGAATAGATTCTTATCTTCACCGGTCCTTTAGGATTTGTCACCCCCGCAGGTAATTTTCTTATACATTACAAGTTCTTCCTCTTTCCTTATTTATGAACCTGTTCGCCACAGCGCAGCTCATTAAATACGCCCTCTCCAAAATCTAGAGTCCTGCAACAGCCAAATCGTAATTTCTCAAGGGGACGCATTAAATTATACACGTGTAATTTAAATTGTGCCGAGTTATAATCAAAAACAAATATTGCTTCGCGTAAAAATGTTTTTATTTTGTTGTTGCCGACGATATAGAGGATATCTTTCCGTTTCTTGATTGTTAAATTTTATATGGGAACATAAAGAATGTTTCAAATTTTCCCGAGACTTTCTTTAATATTTTATGCTAACCTACGTTAAAATTGCATACAACAAGACACGTGGAAAAACTATATTAATTCCCTTGTAATGTTTAACTTTAAAACAGTTTACTTTAGACCAGCGGTCGGCAAACTCTACAAACTTAACCCTTTCACTGCCATGTCAACTATAAGGCATAACACACAGCGCCAATATTTAAAAAATTCTGATAGTTTTGCAACCCCTTTCACATAGATAAGTCACCTATTGATCAAAAGTCACTGAACAAATAAGGGGGCAAACAAACAACTTTTTAACCATTCGAAAATTAACATCACTCATTTGCAAAAAATTCATGTATTTTTTAAAAATAATTTCACCCATCTGCCGTCTCCGGGGGCGGCTGGACGAATTTTTAAAGCTTTTGTACCCACAACTCGGACAGTTTTCTTCGCAGGGAAGTGGTTCCGGTGTGTCCGGAACGCCTCCACACGTCCGACTGTCACCTCACGTTTCGATAATTTTGCTAAAATTTTTGGATCCGAAAAACTCACTTTTTCTTGCAAAAAAATCGTCATTTCTGGTCGCCTAAACTACGCGATCCGGAAGTCTCATCGAAAGTCGCCGTACGTGGGTTCGTTCGTCTATTCTTAGGCTTCAAGAATCTGCTGTACCGACTTTTTCAGAGCGAGGGGGCCGGTGGGGGGGCGGTTTTAGTCGGAGGACCCGGATTTGCATAAAAATATGAATAACGTCACCGACAAAAGTCGCGCAGCGACGAGAGTGGTGTGGTAGCGTGAATCATTTTTCCTGGCCGTCTTCGCCATGACCTCGCAAGTTTCGATAAATCCTGAGACGACTGACGTGTGGCCTTTCCCGAATTTCACCTGAGGGTCCGCACCACGTGGGTTTTTGAAAAGATCAAGCGCCTTCTATGCTTTACCTGCGAATGTCCGCCCGTACGCTGTGCATCCCCGTTGGCGCAAATGGGATTGTACATTTTTCTGGTGTATTTTCCCGACTCAACTTCCCCAGGTTCGGACGCACCAGACCGAAACCTAAAATCACAATTTTTTTCCCATCGAGGAGCATTTTTCGTCGAATCTCAAAAATTCTTTAGCGTTTTTAGAGCTCTTGCTCGCCGTCCTGCGACGTCCCGTTCATCTGGTGCAAGAAAATGCATCTTTTTTTTGCCGATTTTGCAATCACTTCCGCGGACGCCCTACACTTATATAAAGGAGTCCAGGTTGCCGATTGGGTTCGTTCTCCTCCGAACACTTACGCCCAACTATTCCGGAATTTTTAAATTGCAACGACTTTTTGCGAATCTGCGGCAGTTTAAAGAGAAAAATGCGCAAAAAGTGAAAGAAAACCAGAGGCGTTTTGCGGTGGTAGCTAGAACGTCCGAACCAATTGACGGATCGGAACGGGACCGGCGCCGTTCGGTCGGGCATAGAACTTACTAGTTTGTTTGGTAGTTTAATCCTTATTCCATTAAAGATGGCGTCGCGACGCCACAAAACGACGTTTTTTGGACGTCCACGAAAAACTCGCGCAGAATCACCAAATTAAGCTCGCGGTAATAGTTTTGCGTGATCCCCGCAGAAAATAAACGTTTAATCTCTTAGTGCAAGCGGCATCGCACTGCGTCGTTTGCAACCATCGGAACGCCCGCCGAACAAGCCCTATAGCAAGAAACTAATGGCGAAAGTAATAAAACGTCCATATTTTTGTAACCCTCCGGTGATTGTTCTGGATTTTTCAGTGGATTGTAGAATAGTCTTTTGGCTTTTCGCACCCATAATTGGAGGTCGCGGAATCGCGTCGCGACGCCCACTTATAACTGTTAATCGGCACAGAGTAAAACTTGAATGTCGTTTTGGGGCACCAGAATGTCGCGTTTTTTACATTCCAAGTTGAGCGACACGTGGGCACCGGCGAGACGCGCATTTTGGTACCGTCACGGCTTCGCTGCGACCGCAGAGTCGCTCGCCACAGTTCGAAACGTATCGGCTCCCGTTTGCCGGAAAGTGCGATCAGTCTAACCGCTGCAGTTTCACCGTTTCTGGGCGTAGCGACTCAAACCTGCACACCGAATCGGAACGGTTTCCCGCGCCACTTTTGTATTTAAGGGTTCGCGATCCGAGCCGTCTCCGTCGAGCTGCCGACGTTGGAAAACATCAACCTTTTTTGCACAGTTTTTTTTTACATTTGCTCCACCCTCACCGCGTCCCGGAATTCGACTTTTGCGGCACAGTGCGATGCCGCCCGCCACTACGCGTATTTTGGTACCACTCTCGGCTTCTTGCGTCGCTCCGTTCGCCCGGTGCGTCCGAAATGCAGAAAAAAATCCACAACCGCCTCCTTGGCCGGCAATTTGCGAGTTCGGCAGTAATCGGCGAGAATTTCGTTCGCATTGCGCAGGATAGATGCGGGAATCTAAAAAATCGATCCGCACTTTAGTAATGCCCCCAGATCCGGAAATATCTTCATAAATGTGCAGGGTGCACTGTAAAAGTGCACGTACAAGTTTGCCGCCGTTTGATTTCAACGTGTCGCGGCGGACTCGATTTTTCGGCGCAGCTCTTTAGACTGAACCTTTAGCTTTGCGGCAGTGTAACCGGCGCCGCTGCCGGGAGTCATGGCGCCGAGTTATGAGCGAACAAAGACGTGAAGATTTCTCGCGTTTTTCTTCAACACGCCCGCAAACCACCAAGACGTGGTCTATCCAGAACACTGACACCTTCATCGTGAAGCCTGGTCCTTTTTCTATCCATTCCGCTGCCTGTAGTCTGCGCGGGGAGATTTTTTCAAAAAATCTCTAAAAAAGCAAAATTCGGCATTATGAAATTTTTCAACGAATATTTTGAAATTTCTTAAACTTTAAATAATTTTAGCGTTTTCTCACTAGATGGCGCTGGTAAAAAGAAACCCCGGGCTACATCACCCGGGACGGCGCTGTATAAATTCAGGGCCCCGGGTCACACCTCCCGGAATGGCGGTGAAAGGGTTAAGGGCCATTTTTTTATTTAAAATGATTTCCAACTGGTTCAAGAGCCGCAGATGATTTTTTTCATACAGTCATATTTTTTTATTTTCTTTATAATTGGCGATGATTAAGCGCCTTGGAGATAATATTATTGGTGGCCTTGACTACCAAATCCATAACTTACCAATATCCTCTGGAAATGTTTGTGCGCAAAGTGATGACGTATTATCATTTTTTTCTTTTAAAATTGTGACCAATCCTTTTTTATTACGCACCATACTGTTACCATTGATACCATCTTAAACCACAGCTGTCGTACTCCTCTCCGGAGCAAATTTCGACATTCGCTCAAAGATTAAGGCCCGTATTCAGTCGAGTCTTAAATGTTAAGTCCGACTTAAGACGAACTTAAGTTGGTATTTCGATTCACAGACGATTCTTAAGACAAATCTTAAGAAAGAACTTAAGCTCTACCTTAACGAAGGGGATTGATTCACAGACGATTCTTACGCACGATTTAAGACGATGTTAAGGCGATCTTAACACGTTAAATTCACAGTCGTTTCTGCGATTTCTTAAATGTCAACATAATCTAACTATTTAAACAAAACAGACTATTTTTTTTAAGTCGACGTTTTACTCGACTTAAGAAGATCTTAAGAAAAAAAAGTAGCGTGTTTCAAAATAAATTATTGATATAAATTGATTAGTGCGGTTTCAGTTTTTTACGACTGTGTTAATTATTTTATTATATATATATATATATATATATATATATATATATATATATATATAGATATATATATATATATATATATATATATATATATTGATTCCTATGGCTCCAAGGAGGAGCAAAGGGCCTCCACGAAACATCTCCATCTTGTCCTGTTCGACGCCAAGCACTTGACCTCATTCCAGGACTTTCCATTTCTCCTGGCTTCGCTATCCACTGTGCGTTTCCAGGTAGAGCGAGGTCTACCTACCCTGCGTTGGCCTTGAGGGTTCCACTCTAATGCTTCCCTGGAGATATCTGAACTGGGTTTCCTTAGCGTGTGGCCTATCCAACTCCATTTGCGCCTCTTGATCTCCTTGGCAATTGATTGTTGACCTGTTAACCTCCATAGAGTAACATTTGAGACAACCTCCGGCCAGCGTATGCCAAGAATGCGCCGCAGGCACTTGTTGACAAAGGTCTGAATCTTGGGAGTAGCCGCTAGAGTGTCTTTCCAGGTTTCGCAGGCATTCAAAAGAACTGATTTGACGTTGCTGTTAAAGACCTTGATTTTGGTACTTCTTTTGATGCATGGGTTATTCCAGAAATTATTCAATAGAGCAAATGCGTATCCTGCTTTACGAATTCGTATTTTGACATCCTCTGAAACTCCTCCGTCTGGAGTAATCTGGCTGCCCAGGTAGCAAAAGTTGACAGTATTATCGATTGGGATGTTATTTAAAGAGAGCGGGGTGTTATTACCAGCATTGATACGCATTTCCTTGGTCTTAGAGATGTTTATTTTGAGGCCAGTGAACGCCGCGTTATAGTCCAGTAGGTTTAGTTTTTCCTGCATATCTTGGTAGGTGTGCGTGAGGAGACACAAATCATCAGCGTAATCCAGGTCTTCCAACAGGGAGTTCAGACGCCATCTGATGCGGCGGGGACGCTCGTTAACTGCAGTCATTATGTGGTCCATGACGATTATAAATAGGAGAGGCGATAATGCACAACCTTGTTTGACCCCCGAGGAGACAGCAAATTCGTCACTTAGTTTGCCTTTGTGTTTGATACGGCTAGAGCTGTTCGCGTACAATTCCGGATGATGTTAACAATCTTTTGAGGGACGCCGTTCTGTGATAGGACTTTCCAGATGGCGTTGTGGCTAACAGAGTCGAAAGCTTTCTCGAAATCTACAAAAAGCATGTAATGTGGAGAGCGCCATTCCACGGACTGCTCAATAATAATTCGGAGCGAGTTGATCTGGTCGATACATGATTTTCTAGGCCTAAAACCGGCTTGTTCGCTCCTAATTGTAGGTTCGAGTGATTCTGTCAGTCGATGGAGGATTATTAATGTGAGCACCTTACTGGCTGTGTTGAGAAGAGTAAGACCCCTATAGTTGTTGCAGATCTTTTTGTCTCCCTTTTTATGGAGTTTGACAATTACACCTTCCCTCCACTCTTTCGGAACGTATTCCGTTTCCCATATTTGCTTAATAATTGGGTATAATAATTTTGCTGATGTTTCAGCATCGGCTTTTAATATTTCTGCGGGTAGACCATCTGAACCCTTTGCCTTTCCGTCCTTTAGCTTCAAAATTGCATTTTTAATATCCTTGATGTTTGGAGGATTGGTATTCATTCTTAGAATGGGAGGGACGGAGTTTTCATCAGTGATGGAGTTGTCAGGCAATGGGTTATTTAGGACTTCTTGGAAGTGCTCCTTCCACCGTATTAGTTGTGCTTCGTCCGTAACTAGTAATTCTCCGCTTTTGCTTTTGATGGGCGTGTCACCCAAAATTGATTTATTGGCTAGGCGCCTGGTGATCTGGTATAGAGCACGCATATTGTGACATTCACTGGCTGTTTGGGCTTGTTCGGCAAGGCCTTGAGCCCATGCCCTCTTGTCTTTTCTGGCACTGTTCTTTACCATCCTGTCGTGTGTGTACAATAGCTGACCTAATTGTAGTTTTTCCTCGGTTGTTTTTGCTTTATTTAACCTAGCTTTGGTTTCTTTCCTAGCTTTAATGGCGTCCCATGTAGTTGCAGATAGCCAGAACTTTCGTTGGTTTTTGGACATATATCCCAGGGTGTTTTCACCAGCCTTTATATATAATTCTTTGACTCTGTTCCATTTCATATCTAAGTTGTCTTCCTCGTGATGCAACGAGTTTAGGTAGCTACTTCTCAGGGACTCTATAAAACGTGATTTAGCAGAAAGATTGGCCAGATTGCCTAAATTGAACTTTTTGGGTGCATTTTGGAGTCTGCTATGAGTTGAGGCAATTCCCCCCAATTCCCCCCATCGGGGGAAACCCAGGTTGCTTTATGGCAGTCCTTATGAGGGAACAGTGACCCGCCCACAATCAGATTAAAGGATCTGCACGTGTCCATAAATCGTTCACCATTGTCATTAATCACTCCCAGGGCATGCTTACCCTTGATCTCTTCGTATCCCGTGTTGTCAGATCCGATCTTGGCATTGAGATCGCCAGTGATTATAGTCACATCGCCTTTTGGAATGCCCCGTATGGTCGTATGTAGTTGTCCATAGAATGCGTCTTTATCTGCCTCATCCGCTGCTTCAGTTGGAGCGTAGCATTGTATCAGGGAGACGTTTCTGACCTGGGTTTTCAGACGAATAGAGATTAGCCTATCTGAGATAGGGTTCCAGGTGAGTAAGCTTCTTCTTGTTTGTTTATCTAGTAGTATTCCAACCCCACTAGAGCGAGCCTCACCCGCCGGCTTGCCAGAGTATATGAAAGTATAGCCGTCCGGTAAAGTATGCTCCCCACTGTCCGACCAGCGTACCTCGCTTAAACCCAGAATGCTAATGTTATAAGTGTGCATCTCTTTGTGTGCCTGCGCTAGTTTTGAGGGTTCCAGTAGCGTCCTAACGTTCCAGTATCCAATTCTAGTCCTTGATTTCATGCCAAATGTCGTCATCGTATATTTCCGTCCGGTATGTTTCGTGTAAGTTTCATTAATCAGTTAAGTCAGATATGCAGGTGATTAGCCCACAGTATCCTATCCTAGTGGCGGGTCTGCCACCTATGCCTCCAGGCCGGCAGGTTTTCTGTCAGGGTGTCCGTCCCTATTCTCATTTTGTCGCCTTCTCGACACGCAGAGTCACTACCTAGTATCTCATCAAGGGGGACTCCGATGACAGCGAGAACCCCTTTTCGATCCGCCGCAAGTTTGCATCAACAGCGCCGCCACGTGTAGGCGTTACGTACGGTCTTGACATCGTAGAGACTGTATAAATTCGCATATCGATGTCCTGCTGCCTAGGCAGCTTTGGACCGAGCCTTACTAAATTCAGGCCCAGCGGAGCCACTACGAGGGTCTAGGGCTCCCGCAATTATTTTATTATTATAAGATTATTTTATTTATTTTCTAGAAAAATTGTAAATTGTACAATAAAATTGTTAATAAATTTATTTTGCAAAAAATTCACTATTAATTTTTATTTGAATTTTAATCCATAATGGATTTTCCAAATGATATCGACATTATAAACATTGACATTGAAGACGTTTTCGTGATAGAAAACAACGTGCACGTTCCCAGGCGATATTTGCGTGATGGTCACAACCCATGCGAGTGCTACAATGGAGAAGAATTCAAAAAGCGATACCGATTTAGCAAAGATGTTGTTACATTTGCAATACTGCCCCTGATTGAAGTTGGTTTAGCCAAACCAAGTAAACGAGGATTACCTCTATTCCTCCAGTCTTTCAGTTACTTGTGGCACTCAGATTTTATGCCACTGCAAGCTTTCAGGTGAATTGGAATTTATTGAATAAATCTCATTTATGATCACTATCATGGTTATTACTCAAATTATTAATAATACAATTATTTAATGAACAGCTTCTTCTTGGCGATAGTACACCAGTGTCTCAACCGACAGTTTCAAGAATTCTTTTTCGTGTCAGCACACTATTTTTCAGGTTGCTGAATGCAACCGTGCTGAATTCGTCCAGTGAATTGTTAATGGAAACTTGGAAAATAGCTGCTCGTGTATCGAAGAAGATCAAGCTGCAATGGCACTGGGTTAAAGCTCACGCTGGAATCGAGGGTAATGAGAGAGCAGACAGGCTCGCCAAACTTGGAAGATCTCCCCATCGCTTATAGCAGATTTCCTGGGCAAGCACTTAAATCGAATTCCAGGGAACACTTTGAGAATCTCTGGCAGGATAGATGGTGGACTGCTAAAACAGGATTGTGGACCAAGACGTTTATACCATCCATCACAGCTTAGAAAAGTTTTAACGTCAGTCTGTCAAACCACTCGGTTCAACTAATAACTGGCCATGGTAACTTCAGGGCGTATCTTCACAGATTTGGGAGGAGGGATTCTCCGTTATGCAAGTGTGGTGAAAACGACACTGTGGTACACGTCATCTTTTCGTGCCCAGATACCGCACAGTGGAGACAAACTCTGGAGCTAGACCACAAACAAAATTGGCTTACCTGGCCTAATAACCAAGAGCAGCTTAAGTCAATTAAAAAGACTAAAGAGTGGTGGCTTACCTTCGACAATAATGCGAGAAAACTAACCAGACTAAACCACGACAGTCGGTTTAGCTAAAAAAAAAAGATCAATATGATATAAACTGAAAATAGGTCTTGCCATCAGTAGATTAAGATACGCTTAAGATACACTATGCTGGCTATAGTGTCGAGTTCGACGGAATGCTGACTTTCATATGCACACATATGAAAAATCAAACAAATAGGCTGTTACCATTGACACAATTTTTGTAAGTGGGATGTGTTGTTTCTTCAGACATTCGGTAACTGCATTTTCTACATCTTCTCGTGTTTGACCCTTGAGTGATAATAATCTAGTTCTTCTTTGGTACCATCTGATCAAATATAGCGAACAAAGAGGACAACTTGCGCAGTATTCTTTATGTCACAAGACTCATCGAGCGCTACAAATATGGCTGATGTTAATTTAACGACCTCAACTTGTTGGGTTGGATTTGACGACAAGTTTTTTTGTCCTGTCTGTTACAATTTTGGTAGACAATGGTAAGCTTTTGATTTTATTCATAATATCTGCTTTACTGTTAAAATTGTGAGACAGTGTGTCAGGCACATTTACAAAACAACTTTTTATGTACCTACTCACTATCAGTGAATGGTTTTCCGTTTTTGTCGATTTCGTAACTCACGAGAAAGCTTGCCGAGTTAGCATTATTTGCAGACTGCATCCAACACTTAAAAGAAGAACTTGTCTTTTTAAAATGCTTCAGGGTCTTCAATTGCTTTCTTTCTTACATCACCGAAGGGACAATTCTTTGCAAATGCGCCAGGTTTTTTTTTTAAATGTCTCTCTAAATTGGACTTTTTGTTGTTTTGCTATTTTTTCATGGCAAAGTATCACTGCCACCATCAGAGGTATCACAGCTTCCTCTATAAGTAGGGAAAGGTAGTATGTTCTCGACCCTCTTCCTCCTACGACCTTGACCCCCGACCTTTGGCCCTGACCTTTGACCTTGACCTTGACCCCTGACCTTGACTCCTGACCCTGGGCCTGACCTGTGACCATGGTCTTGATCCTAATCTGACCCTGACCTAACCTACTAGTTCTGAACGTGGCCGCGCGAGTATGTGTAGATGGCGCCGCCATTTATTAGTAGTTCTGAACGTGGCCGAGCGTAGATGTGTAGATGGCGTTAGGATATATTCAAAAATGCTCGGTGAGGAGGGCCGTTGAGGAGTTTCATTCTCAACTTGAATGTAAACGTATGTGAAACTAATTAATTTCTCGGAAAATAATCTGCGTTTTTATTTTGATTTACCGTTAGACTTGACCGAATGTCTGTCATAGATATCAAACCCCTGCTATCTTATCAGCTACATACAAGCGCGGAAACAACAAATTATGCCGGTCTAATTAATTTCTCGGAAATTTATCTGCGTCTAGTCTGCTGCTGATAACAATTTGGATCGTACAACACCGAACAAGGTCGAACAAGAGCGGACAAGACTATACAGACCATATATTTCCTATGATATTTATCCGAATAATTTCCAATGTGTAAGCGAAATTTCTTAAACTTCTCTGTGACCCAGATAGTATTAATTTTTTTCATTTATATAAATACCAAAGAGTTAAATTTTTTGGCTTCCACTTTTCATCTACTTGCATCCACTTTTCATCATGCTAAACAGGGGTGTGAGGTCTATGTAACCCTAAGCTAAACAGGATGTGAGGTCTATGTGACCCCACGCTAAACAGGGTGTGAGGTCTATGTAACCCCACGCTAAACAGGGTGTGAGGTCTATGTAACCTCAATCAGCTTTAAACAGTTTTCAAACGAGTAACCTGTCGGCCCCTATGCAAATAGTTTATAATATACGCCGATGACGTAGCCATTACATACCAATCGCAACACAGCGAGGAGATTGAAAGAAAGCTTACAGTCCCTAGTCCCTATCTAGACTGTCTGAGTACTATAAGACAAGCATCGCCCAAACCCAGGAAGAACTCAGACATACCTATTCCACCTCAATAACCGGCAAGTGAACACGGAATTACAAGTGGAATGGAACTCGACCAAGTTACAGCGCTGCCCAAGCCCAGTCTACCTAGGGGTCACTTTAGATAGAACTGGATCCTACACGAAACATGTGGAGAAGAATAGAGCAAAAGTAAATACAAGGAATGGTGTCATCCGCAAGCTTGTCTATTCCCATTGCGGAGCCCACCCAGGTTTACCACGTTCAACATCCTTTGCCATGTGTTATGCCCCGTCTGAATGCGCTTGCCCTGTATGGTCCAGATCCGCACATGCTAACAAATTAAACCCCACCCTAAACGATACGTGTAGGCTGATTACGGGCTGTCTAAAACCAACCAATCTGGATCTCCTGTACATGTCAGCGGGAATAGCGCCACCCCCCACAAATCAAGCGGCTAGCCTTATGTATGGAAGAACGGAGTAAGCAGTTACTGGATGAAAGACACCCCCCGAAAGTTATCTGTTAGCCTGTGCTTTCGCATTGTTTCTTTAGTTGCCGATTTAGAGTCTTTTAGTGGGTTTGTTGACTTTATGAAGTTGTTCTTGGATTAAAGTCTGGAGGCAGGGGGCTCGTGTCCGTATAGGGGGTGTCTTTCATCCAGTAACTGCCTAATTCGTTCTGCCATACATAAGGCTTGCCGCCTGATTTGTGGGGTGGAGGGGCTATTCCCGCGACTTGTACATGAGATCCTAATTGGTTGGTTTTAGGCAGCCCGTAATCAGCCTACGATTGTCGTTTAGGGTGGGGTGTAGTTTGTTGGCATATGCTGATTTGGAGCATACAGGGCAAGCGTATTCAGCCAGGGCATAACACATGGCAAGGGATGTTAACCGTAGTACGCCTGGGTGGGCTCCCCAATGGGAATTGACAAGCTTGCGGATGACACCACTCCTTGTATTTACTTTCGCTCCAGTCTTCTCCACATGTTTCTTGTAGGATAAATTTCTATCTAAAGTGACCCCTAGGTAGACTTGGTTTGGGCAGTACTGTAACCTGCTAGAGTTCCACTCCACTTGTAATTCCCTGTTCGCTTGCCGGTTATTGAGGTGGAATAGGCATGTCTGAGTTTTCCCTGGGTTTGGGCGAAGGTGGTTTGCCTTATAGTACTTAGACAGTCTGGATAGGGATTCTGTAAGCTTTCTTTCAATCTCCTCGATGTGTTGCGATGGGCCAACTAGTTGGCACGTAATGGTTACGTTATCGGCGTAGCTGAAACTATTTGTATAGGGCCGACAGGATCATCGTTCGAATACAATTTGGAGAGAAGCGGCGCCAGCACGCTGCTCTGGGAGTGCCCGTTCTCCAGCGACTCCTCCGTCCCTGAAATTCCACGTAGAACCTCCTGTTGCTCAGCATTGATCTCAGAACTTTTTCGACTTCAGGAGCTTCAGGACTTCTTAGGTCATTTTGAAGACTTTTTCGAGGAGTAGTTTGTGATTTATGGTGTCGTATGCCGCCGACAGGTGCACAAACACACCCCCGTTTTTCCTCTCCTTTCAAACCCGTCCTCTATATGTTGGGTTTGGTTCAAAATCTGACCCGTGCAGGATTTTTCGGGTCTGAAACCAGCTTGTTGTGGTATTAGTTGGTTTTCTATATGTGGATAGAAAATCTTATTTAGGATGAGTCGTTCATAGAGCTTGAAGTGGGAGCAGAGTAGGGATATTGGTCGATAGTTCTTGGCCTCGTCGCGTGGTTTTCCCGCTTTGGGGACTGCAACTACCCTGGCTTTCAGCCATAATTTCGGAATTACCGTTCCGGCCCAGCAAAGATTAAATAGTTGGAGGAGCCAGGATTTTGCCAGTGGTCCTAGGTTTTGGAGGAATTCATTGACTATATTGTCTGGGCCAGGAGCCTTTCTGAGTTTCTGTAAGGTGATTGCCAGTTGTAGTACTGATAGGGAGAGATACGATTCTTGTCCATTCTCCGGCGATCGGGCTCTTTTATAGGTGGAGACCATCCTAATGTTTTGGTCCGGCTTCGCATTCAAGAGGAGCTGGTGTGCAATTTGTTTAGCGATTACATAAACCCTATCTCTAGGGCCCGCTGGGTCGTTGGATAGTTTTTTGGTAAGGCTCAAAGCCCGGCAATCAGGCTCTTTTGTAGGTGGAGACTATCCTAATGATTTGGTCCGGCTTCGCATTCAGGAGGAGCTGGTGTGCTATTTGGCTAGCGATTACATAAACCCTATCTCTAGGGCCCGCTGGGTCGTTGGATAGTTTTTTTTTAAGGCTCCAAGCTTTCCTGCTACTATGTTTCATATCCAGAGGCCTGTGTTCAACAGTGGACTACACGATGATGATGATGATGATAAATGTTTTACTTCAAGGGTTATACGTTGATGAATTAAAAGCGTTATATTCAAAATTATAATATGTTCGTTAGAAAATATGACGGATTACTGTATAATTAAAATCAGTATATAAACGAGTTGCTTTGCTTATTTAAAAATTACAACTACATTTACTTTACTTACTTTACAATTACATTAAGGGGTGCGTGTGGATTTTACTGTAGTTAAATATTTCAAATAATTTCTCTATAAAAATTGTTGAAAGCTAAGTCGACGCGTCTGCCCATTGATGGTCATTTAGATGTTAAGTGATTTGTCGAGAATCTTCAACCAATTTTCATAAATTTAGTCTAAAAGAAGCGTAAGGAATCCCTTTAAATAAAACTGAAACCCTTACAAAAAGTATATATACAGCGTACTTCAGGTGCTACATCTTATAGTCCAAATCTGACTACTAGTGTGGATTCTCCTCCTAAAATATTAGTTAAAAATCGGCGGCACAAAAAAAGTCTGTTATTATATTTTGAAAATCTCATTAAGCTTTGATTTCCTTTCTAATTCCTTAAATATTCAAAAGAAATTCGTTTTATATCAAAAATACAATTAATTTTCACAATTTCCATGCTTTTCTGCAGCTTCCGTTCGGGAGAGGAAATGATATTAAATTGAATTTTTTTTAATGGAACTCCCTTTAATTTTATCAATTTTATACAACATCTTTCGATAAATAAAGAGAAAGAAAAAAAATACACGCCGTGCAAAATTAATGAGAATCCTGTATTTTAGTTATAAATCACGCTATACTTCAAAATAATAAAGTTATATGTTTTAATATATATATATATATATATATATATATATATATATATATATATATATATATATATATATATATATATATATACCTATATATTTTAATCAGTTAAAAATAAATTCAAAAGACAAGTTGCTACCGTCTAGACTACATTTTATTAAGTATTAATATTTCTGTGTTGTAATCATGGGTTGTAACCAATTGGCCTTAGAGCGGTTTGTTTAAGATGGTCAATGTATATTATCCCTGCTTGGATATACAGTTACTACCTTCAGGCTATTTGTCGTGCAAATTTCTAACTCGTTAGAAAAACTGCAGGTATTGATTTAGATCACTATCTCTGCCATCCAGTGATTTATATAATTTATATTGATTTAAATATAATTATATCCACATTTTATATAAATACTGATCATCTAAAAACGTATATAATTTTGTCGTTTTTAAACTTCTAATTAAAATGCAAATAAAATCGGTTTTATATAATAAATTGTTATATTTAAAGACCTGATATATAATGATTTCTGGTGGATATTCTTTTTCTGGTTTTTATTTAAGCAAGTATTTATAGTTTGACAATAAAATATGTGCTATGCACTAAAACATTTGGCAAGTCATGTATCATGTATCATGGGTGCGTGTGTGTCTGCAAGGGAAATTTGCGAAAAAAAATACCTTTAATATATTAGTATTAATTGACGTAGATGATTAATGGAAGCATCTCATAGGACGTAGCGAATATTAATAATAATAATAAATTGCCTTAATTTTTCAGTGGGCGTAACACATTTCTGATAGCTGAAGCGAACGTATTACAAAAATATAAAGAAATATTACAAACATATATTAGATTATATATAGAATTAGACATATTTCCACAATATTTTCAATAAACAAAAATAGTTTAATTAATTTTCAATGGAAATAATATTTTATGTTTCAGAAAACATTTTATATTGTCTTAGAATTATTTCAGATGGAAATTTTAGGAATATCCAAGAAAATAAACATAATAATACGAAAAATAGCTTGAATATAATTAATATTCAATCTGTTCCTTAATCTACAAAATTAAGTCCTACTATAGTTCATTTTTTTAAGAATGCAGTACAGGGAAGATTGGGCTTATTTGATCTTGTTCTCTGATTGGCTTAAATCCAGGAGAAGTTCACACCGACAATATTTACTTCTCCATCTCTCTCTTTTCACGTACAATCGCAGTCACTGGCGTAGAATTTGGTGATGTGTAATTAAACGAATATAACACTACGAATGATTTCTAAATATAATAACGTTATATTATAACGTTAAATAACACTACGGCTAATTACACAATACATTATACAATAATGGTTTATATATAATTTTAAAATTAAAGGGGGGTTATCACATCAACATCACAGTAGAGCCCGGAAAGGAGCTATATTTTCGGGATCTTTTTTTGCCGCAATGAAAAGATCAATCGAAAAACGGTAAAGTACGTTTAATAATTTTATTAAAAAAAAACCGGCCAAGTGCGAGTTGTGACTCGCGCACCGAGGGTTCCGTACAAACTTGTAAGTAAGGTATCTTTAGGACCTAACTGTATGCAACCCATATGCTTCTGTTGCCTGACAATACCACGCAACACATTAGTGTATTTTCATAAGTTTCTAATAGTAAATTCGCATTTTTCTTGTAATTAAACTACATATTTACGGTTTTCAGATTTTTCCCTTCACATGTGCTGTAAGACACCGATTCTTGCCAAATTTCATGATTCTACGTCAACGGGAAGTACCCTATAGGTTTTGATTCCCTTGTGAAATCGCAAAATATTAGACATAAACGGTCATATCTTTTGATCGCGTTGACTTACATGTTTGATTTTTTCACAGCTAAAAGAAACCGCAGACCCGAGTATTTGATATAAATTTCAACTTGTTACCTCTTGACAGACAGACAGACGGACGGACTGACGGACGGATAGACAGACAGACAGATAGACAACAAAGTGATCCTATAAGGGTTCCGTTTTCGGTACGGAACCCTAAAAACTATTTTTTTTCAATTTTTTTTTGACACAAAATGGCGGCTGTGTAGCACTTATCCGGAGACGCCTATTTTTAGAAGGAGGTCCATGAGCGGACATCTCGACTCCGTAATTTTTTTCCTGGAACAAAAAATCTCAGTTTTTTTAGTTTCTATTCTATTCTAACTGCTATAGAGCCACGTAGGAATATTTCGATATATTGATTTTTGGCAAAATGTTGCACGTTTTGAAAAAAAGTTGAATATTTAACAAAAAAAAAGTCATTAAATTGTTTATAAAAAAAAAAAACGAGTAGTATAAAAAATCCTACGTGGCTCGATAGAGATAGGTTTTTGGAATATACTACCGAAATTTCAGATCGATCGGAGAAGATTTGCCCGAGCTATGTGTCCGCCCAGTTAAGAAAAACTGGTTTCGCGAAAAACGCGTTTAAAGTTAAAAGTTTAAGTACTGTAAAATCATATAATATTTTTACCTTTCTAATCTGCGATGCCTGCACCATACAACTGGCCTTCTAAATCTATCTCCTCTTTTTGCTATTTCGAATTTCTTTTAAATCGATGCGGGCTTGTTTTACGCCGAATTTCAATGATCTCTCCGCCTTCTCTATGCGTTTCTCATCCAGGTCCATGCATAGTTGGTGACTTTTTAACCCAATGTTCATGTCCGTGACCTGGATTATACGTAAAATTTATATTAACCCGTCATTAAAAACACACGAAGCGATGTTTTGCAGCAATATCGAAGACTGCTTTGCCGGAATGCGTAGTTTTTGGAGCCAGCGCCCACACTGTCGAGTTGAAGCTTTCATTGCTGTTTTGAGTGAACCCCTGTGGGTTTGGTGAGTGGGATGTGTAAAACTCACCTCTTATCCACTTAACTATTTATATTCAAAACGAACAATTACAAATCTAGTAATAATAAACAAAATAATACAAACAATAACAATAAAGTCAATACACATACACGTACACGTAGAATCGTCTCAGCTCTCTAACCGCGCGGCACACACCCCTCTCTGTCTCTCTCCTCTGTGTGAAACAGGGTTTTTTATTCTTCGCAGTTGGTATCCCACATCACTCCCCCATGAAAGGAAAGGAAAGTGAACTTTCCTACCCGAATTTGTCGTCTTCTGGATGTCGTTTGGGGTATGGTTCTACCTGTATAGTTCTCTGTGTAGTCTGTGTCCATTGTGTACGCTGGTTTTAGTCTGTCTATTGAAAGTGTCCTTTCCTTGTCCTTAATTAAAATTTTGAAGGTTTTATTTCCTCTCTCTAAAACTTTGTACGGTCCTGTGTATGTCGGTTGTAAAGCTGTACGTACGGCGTCCTGTCGTAAAAATACCTGGTCATATGTATGTAGGTTTTTATATATAAATGTCGGTTTTGGTGTGTGGGGTGCTGCTGGTGTTGGTTTTAAATTGCTGGCGAAAGATTTTAATCTTGATATATAGTCCGTAATGTCCGGTAGTACTTGCTCCTTCGCGTCAAAAAATACACCAGGCAAACGCAAGGGTTCACCATATAATATTTCGGCTACGGAAGCTTGCAAGTCCTATTTCCACGCACTGCGTATACCCAACAAGACAAGAGGTAGGGATTCGGTCCATTGCTGGTTATCGTGGCACATGATAGCAGCTTTAAGTTGTCTGTGGAACCTTTATATTATGCCATTTGCTGCTGGATGGTAAGCCGTAGTTGTTTTGTGTTGAGATCCAATAAGAGACTTGAATAGATTGGATTCAAATTGTTTTCCACGATCGGTGGTTATACTCACTGGACAACCGAAACGTGAAATCCATCCTTGTAGGAGAGCCTTAGCTGTTGTTTCAGCGGTAATGTCGGCGATAGGTATTACCTCAGGCCATCGTGAAAACCTGTCGATTGCTGTGAGGCAATACTTAAATCCGTTTGACAGTGGCAATGGTCCCACAAGATCGGTGTGTACATGCATAAATCTAGCTGGAGGTAAGGTATAGGTACTCAAAGGTGATGAGACGTGCCTGTGTACCTTTGCTCGTTGACAAGAGAGACATGCTCGGCTCCATTCGCGGCAATCCTTTCGAACTCCTGGCCATTCGAATCGGTTAGTAACCAGTCTAATCGATGCATTTGCTCTGGGGTGGCTGTGAGAATGTATTGATTCGAATGTTTTGTATCTCATTGACTTTACGACGAAGGGCCTTGGAGAAGATGTACTCATGTCACAAATGAGGTAAATCGACGTACCTGGTACGCGAATTTTCTGCAGGTCAAGCGAACATCCATCGGATAATAGATTTTTTAGCTCTGGGTCGATCTGCTGTTGCTTAGCCAATTCCTTGAAGTCAATCAAAGCTGCGACGACGTCGATTTCGACTCTGGACAATGTATCGGCGACTACGTTGTCTTTCCCACTAATGTGTTGAACATCCGTGGAAAACTGAGAAATATAATCCAGGTATCGAAACTGCCTGGGAGAATATTTGTCTCGATTCGTTTCGAAGGCATGCGTAAGAGGTCGATGATCTGTGTAGATTGTGAATGGCCTGGCTTCTAACATATGACGAAAGTATTGGATGGATTTGTATATTGCCAAAAGTTCCCTATCGTAAGGGCTATATTTAATTTGTGCAGGGCTAAGTTTTCGGGAGAAAAACGCTAGTGGTTGCCAATCACTACCATGCTTCTGTTGGAGTACGCTTCCGATAGCCATACTTGAAGCGTCGGTTACTAAAGCTAGCTGGCGCTTGCAATCCGGGTGTGCCAATAGAGCTGCCTCCTTGAGTCCGGTTTTGCACTTTTCAAGATCGTCACGCTGCTCTAAGCTCAATTCTATAGGTTGTGAACCTTTAGCAGAACTTTTAAGAATGGCATTCAATGGAGCTGCAGGTCAGCAGAGTGAGGTAAGAATCGATGGTAAAAGTTATACATGCCGAGAAATCGACGCAACTCTCTGATTGTTTTTGGCTCTGGAAACTTCTTGATGGCTTCTATTTTGTCATCCATTGGTTGGATTCCAGCGGCAGAAACATAGGTATCCTAGAAAGTTTATGTCAGGAACTCCAAATATACACTTCGATGTATTGAGCACTATTCCGTACTGCTGCAGTCTCTTGAAGATTTCGTGTAAATGATGCTCATGATCTACTTTTGTGGCAGAATAGATCAACAGTTCGTCAATAAATCCGTAACAGAAATTCAAGCCTGTGGTGACTTCATCTATAAATCTTTGAAATGTTTGTCCTGCGTTTCTGAGTCCAAATGTCATTGTCGGAAATTCGTACAGTCCAAACGGAGTTGTGATGGCTGTTTTTTCTATATCAGGTGGATAAACTGGTATTTGGTTGTACGCTTTAACTAGGTCAATTTTCGAAAAGATGGTGCATCCAGAAAGATCTAGGTTAAAGTCGTGTATATGCTTTATGGGATATTTGTCTGGGATAGTCCTGGCGTTAAGAGAACGGTAGTCGCCGCATGGACGCCACCCGTTGTCTTTCTTTGGTGCTAAATGCAGAGGTGAAGACCAAGGGCTGTCGGACGGGAGCGCTGTACCATTCTTGATCATTTCCAAAAATTTGTTCTTAGCTATCTGCAACTTATCAGGTGGTAAACGGCGAGGTCGACTAGATATAGGTGGACCTGGAGTCGTTTTGATATAGTGAACTGTGTTATGTGTACAGGGACTAGGTGTTCCAGCTGGTCTTGTAATATCAGGGTACTGCTTTAGAATTGACAAATATATATTTTCGTTGTTGCTGCTGGTCTTGATAGACGAGACTTTTTCATTGGGCTTTACGGGATATGCGTCAGTGACTAATAAAGTTGTGTTGTCTATCAAACGTGAGTTTCTGCAGTCGACAAGAATGTTAAAGTAAAATAGAAAATCTACTCCTATAATGGCCTTTGTAACATGAGCTATTACAAATCTCCATGAAAAATCTCGACGGAGACCAAGATTGAGAGATAAATGAGCAAAACCATAAGTAGGTATTAAAGATCCGTTAGCGAAAAGGTTATATCCAGTCTCTCGGTGTTTGCCTTTGGTTGCAGATCGCGGGAAAACGCAAAGATATGATCCGGTATCCACGAGGAATTTTGTCTTTGTCTTGCGGTCTGTGACGAAGAGGCGGCCGGAAGTTTGATGACAGTCGTTCGCCGCTGCTGACGACTGTCTTGCAAGTTTACCGTTGCGTTGTACTCACATGGCGACGTTCATTTCTGGGCTGTGTCCTTAAAACGTCGGTGATACCAGCAAATACGCTGATTCGATGGTGAACGGTGTCTGGATGAACTCCTATTGTGAGAGACTGACCGGGTCCGCGGTCTGAATCTAACTTGAGTGGTTAGAGCTGCAACCTGACGAGTGAGGTCAGCCATGTTCTTCATCATCTGCTCTGTAAGGGGTGAATTCTCAGCGCTAGGTTTTTGACTGCTGGTACTGGCTATTTGAGGTGAGGACGGTGCGATTTCATGCACTTTATCTGCCAACTCCGCAACTTTCGCTAAGGGAATCTCGGTTTGTGTAGCTATAATTGTTTGCACGTGCTGGGGTAGACGGGTCGTCCACAAAGTACGCATGAAGTCGTCTGGTACGGCTGCCAGTGTTTGTAGATGACGTAGAAATTGGGATGGTTTACGATTACCGAGTTCTTCATGCATCCGTAATTGCTGCACTTTGTTCTTTGTCGGTGTCACCAATGTGGGTTTGGCGAGTGGGATGTATAAAACTCACCTCTTATCCACTTAACTATTTATATTCAAAACGAACAATTACAAATCTTGTAATAATAAACAAAATAATACAAACAATAACAATAAAGTCAATACACAAACACGTACACGTAGAATCGTCTCAGCTCTCTAACCGCGCGGCACCCCCCTCTGTCTCTCTCCTCTGTGTGAAACTCTTTTTACTCTTCGCAGTTGGTATCCCACACCCCCATTGAGTGAAATTAACGAAAATGCAGCGAGTGAGAAGATCATCCGTAGTGAGTTGTTGATAAACTGGCTGAATAGCTTCATAAACTTCAGCACACATTGGTGCTTTGTGCGTACAACTCATGCAAAGTGACCGAATATCTCGCTTTTTGCCACGAGCACCATGAATTTTCTTCAATCGGGCAATCGTCGTGTTTCGGATGGTTATCCGTAGATATTTTGTGAATCAATGTGGCCGCTATAGCTTTCTTTATTTGTTCAACTGATTCGCAATTTCTCCGAATAGCTATCCCGAAATATATTGACAGCTCGTCGATCAGCTTTCATGTCAGTTTTCCTCTTAAACGCAATCCTTTTGTGCGTTTCTTCAACTTGCGGAGGTAGGTGCCCATGCGCTTTTGTACGTGATCTACGCATTATTTCGCATTATTCAGCATATTATTACTGCATAAAAAAGAAACAGCAAAAATTAGATTTGACGCTCTTTAATTTTCGTAATAGCTATTTTTGGCTTTGATAGCGGCGGGGAGAAGATAGTCTCGAAAAACTGTAAAAAAAAACTGTTTTTGATACCATTTTACAATATGGTGGCGCGAGTGGCGGTAGCTCAAGGTCGAAAACTCGGAATAATAATTAGGATACCGTTTTGTAAATCAAAATCTACCCATTTCCTGCCCTATAAAGCTAAATATAATAATTTAAAATAATTCATGATTATTTGTAATTTTCCAGTTTGTTTAGATTTGTCTGAACTACTCAAATAAGCATTTATTTGTGTAGTTTTCTTGTTTTTCTTCATGATGTTATATGGTGGGATATGTGCTCTGTCCGTTGTTCGCGGTTCGCGAATCACTGTCCTTGTTAATGGACCGAAAACCATATCCGAATTTAATTAGCATTGTAAATTTGACCCTCGGAACAAAGCTTTGTAATTCGCATGGGTAAGCTTTATATACGAAACGTCATCCTTTGAGATTTGCATTAATAATATGGTTTCTACTCAAATCTATTTCCGCGCGATCATAAAAACCTTTTAAAAACATTAATTCAAATCTCGAATATCGCACAATTAACAAAATGAAATATTCAGTTTATTATATTATGTGTTTTATGTGATTTAAATATTCAGGAAGAGCTAAAAAGCAAAAGCGGAATTTATTTGTTCTTCGTCTCCCTGAGGAATCTTTTTCTGCCGGTGATTCGTTTTCATTCAGATAAATTAAAATGCTGCTTGTAAATCTTCTAACATCTTGGTATATTTGGATTTTAATTAAAGGTTGAAGGGTTAGGCAGAGTAATTGGATATAAGACAATCATATTGCAATGAAAATTGCAAATATAAAGTGAGGAATGCTTATATTTTGCAAATCAATGTACTAGGGAGGAGACACATTTAAGTATACAAGACTAAATAGAAAGTATTCAATACATGGAAGACTAGATACGAAAAGCCTATGTTGACGCATCATCCAATGTGAATAGCCTTTAATGTTTTATTTTAGTTTATGCTTGTTTTATTTTGTTAGCTATATCGAGAATGCTTACGTAATTTATAGAGTAAAAATAAATTATGATTGAAAAGTGATTAAAGTATAAAAGTGATTTATAGTCCAAATTTGACAGTCCGAATTGAATTTAAAATTTAAATTTTTATTGAAAAACTAGATTGACAAGTCGTTGTCTATGTTGACGCATCATGCGAAGTGAATACCCCTTCGTTTTGTCAAGCTTTTGCAGAAATGTAGCATGAGGGACTTAAGTATATATTAAACTAAGTTGTTTCCTAAACAATTTTTTTTAAACGAGAGATTGAGCTCCAAAGCGGACTAACCCTAACACATATTAAACTGAGTAATTTGGCAATTAATCTTATATAAATTACATTAATGCCACAAACACTAATTCAGAAAAAATATGGCTTAGTCCGATTATGCGCTCAATGTCAAATACCCTTATATAAACGGTATATTGGTGTGAAAAAAACGGAAAGAAAGCAGTGTTATTTTAGGGGTCGATGCAATTAGACGCATGAAATATAACTTCTTCTTCTTGTTTCGAATGGGCCTACTTTGGACCACGCTTGTTCCACTCTTGGGCTTTGATTTTTGCCCAGTATTGTCGCATCTTCTGCGGGTGTAACTCCTTTCTCTCTTCTGTCCAGGAGATACCTTTCCTTCAGTGTTTTTCCTGAATTCCACGGACTTCCTTCAGGGTGCGCCTCACACACTATCTGTTTTTTGAGATCAGTTATTCCCAGTTCTTTAATATCTTTCTCGGTTTCTGTCAACCAAGTGGTACGAACCTTCTTGTTTTGGCAGAAAGTGAACAGACGGTTGGTTAGTTGGTTTAGAAGCAAACTTGCAACGTGGCCATAGAAAGCTACACTTCTTTTCATTGCACAGTCAGAACGTCTACCAATATGTTCGTAGAGCTCAGAGTTATGTCGCCTTCGGAATTCCCCATCTTCCTTCACCAGGTCTAGGATCTTCCTGAGGATTCTCCTCTCGTTCACAAGCTAATACTCGTTGGCAACGCAAATAATCAAAATAAAGGTTACAGTCAAGAAGTGAAGCTCAGAAGAAATTTTTGTACAAAGAACAAGGAAAGGTTCCAAATGAGTCTCAGTGAAGAATCGTGGGAAAGCTGTTACGCCACAGAAGACTGCAATGAGAAAGCCTCAGAATTTATTAAAATTTTACAGTTTCATTTCTTTGAATGTTTTCCACTGAAAAAGATAATACCCTCCCCTAGAACCTGGGTAACAGGCGAAGTAAGAACTTCCAGCAGAATATTAAAGGATTTATTTGTTCTACAGAAAAAAAATTCCTATATTAAAACAATATTTAATGGACAAGAACAAACATCGGATACTGATAGTTGAAACTAAAAGGAAATTCTATAATAATAAAATAATTAAAGCCTCCAATAAACAGAGAGCGTTATAGCAAACTATTAATGATATATCCAACAAATCCAAAGACAATAGAATCATAATAATCAAAGAAAATAATAGGACCATAACTAATTTGGAAGAAATAGCTAGAAGATTCAATATATTTTTCAAAAATGCTCCAGAAAAAATAGCAAACAATATTAGGCATACTAACATAACGAATGATCACATCTTTCACAACAACAAAAGCATGTTTCTAGCAAAGTTCTCAAAAAATGAAATTACTGGCTTCATTCTTAAATTAAAAAATAAAACCAGTTCCGGAGCAGATGACCTTCCATGCAATATTATCAAAGAGTTTTATGAAGTACTAATAGATCCAATAGCTGATATTGTAAACTGTTCCTTTAAAAACGAAGTTTTCCCGACTATCCTTAAAACATCTAAGATAATTCCCTTGCATAAAAAAGGAGACAGAACAAAATTGAACAACTACAGACCAGTAGCTATGGTGTCGGTGCTATCAAAAATCATTGAATACTGCATGGAAAGCAGAATAATTCCATTTATAAGAAAACACAATATAATTCCAGTGCAGCAACATGGCTTCTGTAAGTCAAGATCAACCACGACCACTATTGAACAATGTTACAATATGATTATAAATGAGGTGGATGATGGGAAATGTCCAATAGGCATTTTCTGTGATCTGTCGAAGGCCTTCGACTGTGTACCTCATTTAAATTTGATTGATAAACTTTATACATACGGATTCAGAGGAAATACGGGTGAATGGTTCAAATCCTACCTACTGAACCGAAATCAATATGTAAGAATTGGGAATAGTACTTCACCTACAATACCAACATGTGTAGGTGTTCCACAAGGAACAGTGCTAGCTCCAATCCTATTTTCAATTTTTACTGCAGATATGGTACAGTACATTGGAGCTGATACATGCACTTTATATGCCGATGATACCAGCGTTATTGTTCGCGGAAATACCATAGAAGAGTCAACAAGAATGGCTAAAGTAGTACTAAGCACAATGGAGATATGGTTTGCTGCCAATAATCTACACCTAATTACTGACAAGACAAAATATATAATCTTTAAAACTAATAGAAAGAGAGGACTTAACGAAGACTTAAATCAACAATTATATAACAGTGTGCTACAAAGAACTACTAGTATAAAATTTCTAGGAATTTTTCTAGAGGAGAATCTACAATGGAAGAAAACAGCAGATGCCATCATACATAAAATAAACACTAAAGTTTATATATTAAGGAACCTTCGGGAAATCTTAGACAACTCAATGCTACTGAATATATATTATGCTGAAATTGAATCAGTGCTTACATATGTTATACTATTCTGGGGACATACGACGCACCTACAATGTGTTCTCATAGCACAGAAGCGAGTTATCCGGGTCTTTGCAAGAATTATGATAACTCAATCATGCAGGCCTCATTTTAAAAATTATAATATACTTACAGTGCCCTGTATATATATAAAAAAAAGGCGTCCTATGTATACAAAAATAAACAGCGATTTGATAAAAACTTCGATGTACACAACATAAATACAAGAAATGCCTCAAACTACCGGATGCCAAGGAGTAACTTATCACTGTGCAGTGGAGCACCAAATAGATTTGGAATAAAAATTTATAACAATCTACCGAACTTCATCAGAGAAGCCAAAACTTTTAACTCTTTTAGAAAAATGACTAAGAACTTTTTATGTGAGAAGTGTTATTACACCATAGACGAGTTCTTAAAAGTGAAAATGAATATTAGTAGTAATAATTAATTAACCAATATTTTCAAATTATGTGTATTTTGACTTTAACTAATTTTTGATTTGTTTCTTTTCTTTTTTTGGGTTTCTTTTTTTTTAAACAATTTTTTTTTTCTTTTTCTTTGGAACATTTTTCGTACCCATATATATATTTCTTTTTCTTTCTTTCTTGACTTATCTTATAGATATATGTATATACATGTACCTCCTAAAGAATAAATGATTTTTGATTTGATTTGATTTGATTGAAGCTCCGGCTAATGCAGAAAAAAGATTAAATTAAAAAATACTTTATATGATAATATATGTTTTTTATTTATAACCAAAAAAATAAAGATATTTTTATATGTAATATATAAAAATATATAAAGAACTGTTGAAAATATTTTCTTACAAAATCAGTTTGAGGGATTCAAAATATTCGACCACACTATCCCTTGTGTTTCTTTGTGTCTCGTTGTGTTCAGCATCTAATGGTGGAAATACTGGCTGAGGTGGTATCTGTACCTCAGGATCTATCGGTGGCTCACCTTCATTTCTACTACATGCTATATTGTGTAATATAGCAGTGGCCACAATAATATCTTGGGCAAGGGGCAACTTACACCTCAATCCAATACTCAGCACTGGGAATCTTCTTTTCCAGACACCGAAGCATCTTTCAATGACATTTCTTGTCTTAATATGGGATTCATTGTATAATTGTTCGGCTGCTGTTTGGGGATTGCTGAGTGGTGTCAACAAATAATTATTTAAAAAATATCCGCTATCACCAAGTATAATCCCATTACTAAAAGCACCATTGTCACATTGATATTTGGCAGCTGAATTTTAAAATATTAAACTGTCGTGTGTTGAACCTGGCCATCGTGTAACAATGTCGACAAATTTTAAATTTGCATTGCACATAGCTTGAACATTTAAGGAGAAGTATCCTTTGCGGTTCCTGACATTTTCTGCAGTATCCCCACCTGAAATAATAGTTAAATATTTACTATAAATTGATAAAGTAAATAGTTAATAAAATAACCTGGTGAAATTATTTTGATGCGAGTACAATCCAATGCTGCAATGACTCTTGGAAATCGTGCTATGTTATAGAAGCATTCTTCTGTGGACAAGATTTCAACATGACTTTTTGGAAATGAAACAAAATTTTGCCGCATTGAAGCAATAGCTTCGGTCACTCTTTTTACAATTTTGCATAGTGTGGAATTATGCAGTCCTCCAAAATCTCCAATTGTTATATAAAAAGTGCCAGTCGCATAAAATCCTAGGGTGAGTAAAAGTTGTTGCATTGGTGACACATAACTATTCCTGAAACAATAATAAATTGTAGTGCTCCTATAATGCACTTTCGTAAAATATCTTTACAACGATGAAATGTGCCTAACAATTGTTTTCAAAATTTACTTACCTTTCTGTGTGTTTTATTTTCAATCAATGAAAGTAGGGAAAATTACTTTCTATATTGTTACTTTCTATATTTCTGTATTGTGTTTAATTTTATCTTCAATCAATGGAAGTAAGTAGGCAATGGAATCTTTCTTTAATCGAAATTTTCTCCAAAACTCACTATCGCTCCATGTGTTGAAATTATCAGGCCTCTCCCGTAAAACTCGGTTTTTTTTCTCTCGGGTGGATTTAAATAATCAAGGAATTCACGATCTTCCTCGATTGCTAAATCGTCAATGGTTTCAAACAGATCCATCATAACAAATCTACTATTTCGTTTTACCAAAATACACAACATGAAACGATAACTGGACAGATAAAACCATAACTGGCGCTTGAAGCAGCAGATAACTTTATTCCTCCGATAGAGGGTTTGTTCGACAGTTAACGACTATCTGACTATTGAAAAACCAAGAATATTGATATTCATCGAATAAAGCTTATCTGGTTGTTTATCTGACTATTGCAAAATCGGCCCTTAGTCAGTCAATAGGCTAGTTCTAACTTGTTGACTCTCATGGACAATGATGCTCTTTCTGATAAGTTGGGTTCAGCCCATTCTCCGAGATACTTAAATTCCTCAGTCCTCTTGATGTTTCCCTGCTCTAGTAACATCTCTCTGTTCGCTTCTTTGATGTTGGTGAAAAATTCTGTTTTCTCCAACGACACTTGAAGACCC
Source organism: Phosphuga atrata (assembly GCA_944588485.1). Classification (NCBI taxonomy): domain Eukaryota; kingdom Metazoa; phylum Arthropoda; class Insecta; order Coleoptera; family Silphidae; genus Phosphuga; species Phosphuga atrata. Next base: position 8,168,744 of record OX155901.1, read on the forward strand.
ACTTTGGCAGCCTGTTTTCTGAGGCAATTTACCTGCATTGTTGCTATCTCAAGCGAATCAGCAATCAAAACCATGTCATTTGCAAAGGCCAGGCAATCTAGAACCAGTCCATCGTTCTTACGTCCCAAGTAGATACCACTCTGAACACCCAAGTTGGTTAGTTCCTTGTGCCATCTTCTAATAACCTTTTTAAGGACACAGTTGAAGAGAAGTGGGGAAGTCCATCTCCTTGTCTCACTCCAGTTTTTATTTCGAAGCTTTCTGAGATCTCGCCTCTAAATTTAACCTTGGAATGGGTGTTGGTCAAGGTTTCTAGGATGAGTCTGCGGGTTTTGTTGTCTAGCCCTAGTTCCTGTAGTACTTTGTTAAGCGCTTCTCTATCGCCTGCCTTTGGAATTGTATGCCTTCCTAAAATCAACAAAGGTGACGACCACCTTGCCGTTTCTCATCTTGGAGTGTGCAAGTACTGTTTTAAGATTGAGGATCTGTTCAACACAGGATCGGGTCTTCCTGATATTCTCCCAGTTTACTATCCAGCTGATTTTCTGCCCTTGTTTATAACGTCTTGAAGAGAATTTGGTATGTTATCGGTACGATAGAAATTCCACAGTAGTTGTTTAAATCAGTATAAAATCTTCCTTTGTGTGAAGCGGATCAGAGTTGATTTCCAATCGGGTGGTAATTTCTCTGTTTCCCAGATATCCTGGATGATCTCGGTTAGCTTGCGCATGGCATTGCTTCTAGCATCTTTCCACAGTTCAGCAACGATAGAGTCCTCTCCAGCTGCCTTATTATTCTTAAGAAGTTGAATGATCTGAATATATGACACTGTTCACTAAACATTACTTATTTTATAATATGCAATTATCATTATATTTTGAAATTTGGCTCGTAAACGAAAATAAATATTGCAGGTTGGGAAATGGCGTCAACACTCTTGTACTCAGTATATACAACTGAATACCACGTGTAAACGACTGACGCTATTTGTCGGGTTAAGATTTATACGCGATCTTTGCATAGTCCTTAGAAGTTCCTACAGGTAGGTAGGCAAACATAACTTTAGGTTTCAAACAAATTTTTGTATTTTGGTACTTGGAGTACCATCAGACGACAAGAAGTTCTTCTGTTTTTGTGGTGCCATACGCTGTCTAGCGCGTTGGCGTTCATGTGTTCTGTGGGTAACGTTAAGTGTGCCTTCTTCGGCTCTTCTAGATATCGTTGCGGCATCTGCGATATTGCACCAGGTTAGAATATTGCGAAGCCATGAGTGTTGCCTTAGCCCCAGTCCTCTTTTAGCTTCGATTTTGCCCATAAGTATAGTTTTCAGCAGTCTGTATCTGGGACCTCGCAGGATATGCCCCAAGTACGATGTTTTTCTTTTCTTTTATTTTATTTTTTTTTATTTATTCAGTGGAGGGTCATCACCTAATATAATACAACTAAAATAAAAATAAACTTAACGCAAAATGTTTAAAAATTACTTCGCTGGTGATACCACTATATTGATTTCTACAAATATGCACCTAAGTGATTTAACACTTGTTTTGTGCAGAACGTACTTATCATAGTTTTTTTTTTTAACAATTGGATAATATTTTTCCTATACTAAATCAAACAATGTTTTAATTATAAATACAAAGTAGAGTAAATTAATCAATTAGTTTTATGAATGAAACATAGTTGTCATTTATAAACGTCTTACATTGCATTGAATATTTTTTGTAACTTTTAATATTTCTAATACTCAAGGGTAATAAATTGTAAGTCTTTGGGGCAAGATGGTAAGCAAATTTTGCTTATACATTTTTATAAGAGTTAGATACTTCCAGCAATTTGTTTGTCATACTTCGAGTCCACAATAATATGCAAGATACGATTTTTTAAACGTTCTTTTTTATGCATAAATATTACCAACGTATGAAAGTACAGCGATCTTATATTGCATATATCCCTTTCAAAAAGTAGTCTCGTTGGGTATCGTCTACCTTTTTTGTAAATAATTTTCAGTATATAATTTTGAATTGTAGACAAGGTTTTTAGTGAATTTTCATATAGTGCTCCCCAAACCAGAATTCCATATCTTAAAAGTGATTCTACTAGGGATTTGTATACCAAAATCAATATATTTTTACTCAAGATATCCCTTAACTGATTTTCTTGGTGACTTCCCAATCATATCCACTAAATATGGCAACAGTGTCATCAGCATATGATATTACTTTGCTATCTATATTAAGTGTTAATAGATGATTTATATAAATGGTGAAGAGTATAGGACCCAGAACTGTCCCCTGAGGAACACCCACTCTCACCAGTTGCGGTTCACTTAGACTTTTATTGACTTTCACATATTCTTTGCTTTACAATATCCAATAGCTGTCGAACACAAATATCTGGTAAAATGTCGTGGTCCATATATCACGACATCACTTGCATTATAAAAAATAGAAACCTCTCATAGTCGAAAAAAAGTAATTCTTTTGAAAGAAAATGATTCATAAAACCTAAATGGCTATTTATATGCATAAAAATAAAGATAATTTCCTAGTTCAACACTTACATCACCATACTATCTAATGCTTGATTATTCTTAATCCCACAGGTATTCCATCTAACAAACAAGTTAAAGAAAAATGATATATTAAAAAAAAACAACAACATTTATTTAAATGAGTATTAAACCTCTTTTTTAGGGTTCCGTACCGAAAACGGAACCCTTATAGGATCACTTTGTTGTCCGTCTGTCTGTCTGTCTGTCTGTCTGTCTGTCTGTCTGTCTGTCTGTCTGTCTGTCTGTCTGTCCGTCTGTCTGTCTGTCAAGACCATTTTCTCAGGAACGCGTAGAGGTAACAAGTTGAAATTTTCAACAAATACTCGGGTCTACGGTCTCTTTCGGCTGCGAAAAAATCAAACTTGTAAGTCAACGCGATCAAAAGATATGACCGTTTATGTAGCATATTTTGCGATTTCACAAGGGAATCAAAACCTATAGGGTACTTCCCGTTGACCTAGAATCATGAAATTTGGCAAGAAGCGGTGTCTTACAGCACATGTAAAGGGAAAAATCTGAAAACCGTAAATATGTAGTTTAATTACAAGAAAAATGCGAATTTACTATTAGAAACTTATGACAATACACTAATGTTGTCGTAGTGGTATTGTCAGGCTCCAGAAGCATATGGGTTGCATACAGTTAGGTCCTAAGGTTAAAAAGTATGTGTTGGCACCAAGCTGTTTATACTGAAATTTATTTGTTTATATTCGTTATGCATTTCATCACGTACGCTCTATATCAGGGATGTTATGGAGATCCGTAACCGTAACCGAATCCGATATAAAAGTTTCGAATAATTTCGGATAATTTTTACTGATATGTTGTAATAATTCCTATAAATATATTTCAATATCTAATAGAAAATATATAATAGACAAAAAGGAATAATGTTGTTTTTGTTTATTATAATTATGATTTTGCATTTTTATGTAGATAAAACTTATAAATATTAATAACTTATATATCTTATATGACATATAATTGTAGTACCTACTTATATTGTTGTACTTAGTTGTATGACATATGATTGTAGGTAGTACAAATAATAACATAGAAATAAAATCAATTTTTTTACAAATTAGCATTCTACTTTTATTATTCCTTAGAAATCTGATATCCGTAACCGAAACTATCCGAAACTAACGGATTATCCGAAAAAAATTCTTATCCGTAACCGTATCCGAAACCGGTATAACATTATTCCTATATCCGTATCCGCATCCAGATCCGAAATTTCATATCCATAACATCTCTGCTCTATATACATAATATATACAGGGTATATATTATGTCTAAATTTTGCTTGTTTCTAACCGACATGCGACATACTCAAGTCCCGTAACATCCTGTATATATTATATTTCGTCTAATTTTTCTTTATAATCTACATAATATGTTGATAATCTACATAATAATACTATACTATAATCTACATAATCTACATAACATGTTGTAGATAATATGATTTAAGTATATTATACTTAAATCACGTTCGCCCTATATTTTTTGGTAGTCAATTGCCCAAAAAGCAGTCAATTCAACAACTGAATGTTAAGAGTATCGAAATAGATCTAGAAATAGTTAATATATTAGTTTATATTAGATCTAGAAATAGTTACATCTTAATATAAGTTAGTGTATAAGTCTAATACTAAAATAAAGTTTTCTTTTTATAAGTTTAAAAATATTCGCGTTATTAAAAAAAATACCCTGTATACCTTTATACAGGTTATATAGGTATACAAGCAAAATTGAGCAGTAAAAACAAATAGTGAAGTTCCAGAACCCCTAAACACTCATAGTGAATGGAGGATGTATGGTAATAAAATAGAGGGTAGAATTCCATCGTACGACAACGACATGTTGAGGTTATGCTTGCAGCGGTACTAAGATGGTCGTGATTTTATGAGAGCCACTTGTCAAGTTAACTGAATGTGCTTGTAACGTCCTCCACAAAAAAAGATACCTTACTTACAAGTTTGTACGGAACCCTCGGTGCGCGAGTCACAACTCGCACTTGGCCGGTTTTTTTTTCTTTTCAGTGGAAGTTCTTTATCTATGCCCATTAGGATATATAAACTTTGTTTTCAATTTGTAAAATTTGTAAAATACTGGTGATGTTCACATTGTTAACAATGTGTATACATTTATTATAAAAACATAACTCTTGAAGAAGAGACTCAAAATATTTCATTATTTACATATTGTTGAGTTTGAAGATTTTGATAATATTAAATAGTAACATCTGTATCTTTTTTTCAAAGATTATAATTTTTAGGAAATCATTGTATGCATATCGTCAACAAAGTTGACATCATTAGTATAACTAATTATTCTATAAAAACTGTCTTAAAAACAACTACTTCACTGGCAAACAAAAAAAAAAACAAGTTTGTTTTAAATTTAAATAAAAATATTTAAAAAAACCCTAAGCAATTTAAATGCATCGTTTTATCGAGATCTTAATTTTGCAAAAAAGTTGGCGCTTAAGGAAAATAATCGACGCATAGGGAAGGTGCTTGAAACTGAAAATATTTGATGTTTTTGTTCTCTCGGAAGTTCTTTTATATTTAGCAAACTCCTGTTTCATAGAATTGCTCTCCCAATTCTATGAAACAGGAGCTGTTTACATATAAGTATTTTTGTTTAATACTTCTTGTATAGCTCTTTCAGCTTCATCTTGCAACACCTTTAACCATATTGTTGTCTGGATAATGTCGGATTTTCAGCCAATTTTAAAACAGACTTTGTTGGAACTTTAAAAGGATCTAATAAGCATCTAGCCAATTCTGTTAATTCCAGATTTTCACGGGTTTTCTAACGGAGTTTAAAAGTTCATTAGCTTTATTTTCATGACCCAATCGAAAACAGTGTATATAAGTTATCAACTAAAGATATCTTTGCCGGAGTTTCTCAGGGCATCGCGCATCGGAGTGTTAATTAAGCAGGTATACGAGTGGAAAATCGGACAATGACGAACAAAATTTAATCTCTTGCAGATGCGGATGATTATTTTCTTCCCGTACAGAAACTTTTCTTTTCCTACAAATTTTTGGATGAAACCTAAAACAACGGTTCTTTTTGACGATTGTGCAATATTTGCACAGAAAACCGCGGTTTTGCGGTTCGGATATATTGGCACCAGAAACCCTACTAGTAGTACATCTTTTAATTGGCATAATTAAATACACACACAGTTAAGAAAGCTATGTTCTCCACTAACAAAATAACTAAGCAAACATGGTTTCAAGAAGATATATTCAAAATTTTATTACAATCTGACTAATAGTTTTGTAAGTGAGATGAGTAGCAGTTCTGGAAGAAGATTGTTTTGAATAAAATTGTGTGCGTGTGTTCGTTCGCGTTCGCTATACTGTACGTACTGTTTCTAGGTAAATTTTAATTGCGGAATCTAAAATAGCCGTCAGATTTAGATTGTAGATTGTAGATATGGTGGTGACGACTAGTACTGCGACCTTTATAGATCTATTGTACCCCACCCTCTTCCTCCAAGTGTTGGTGTACTTACCCATTTAGAGCGCCTCCTCTAATCCTGATTCCTTTAGGAATCTCAGGATCTGGGTGGGATTCAAGGCCTGCAGCTCCTCTGTGTTCAAGCAGTGAGCCCCAAGGTACATCTGTCTCTTGCGGAGTAATGCTCCGCAGTCTTTGAACAGATGTATGGGGGTTTCCTCTGCTGAGCCACAGAATCTGCATCCATCATCCTCCTCTAGGCCTAGGGCCTTGAGATGTTTCCTAAGTCTGCAGTATTTCGTCAGGGCTCCTGTCAGAATTCTGAGCTTGTTCCTGCTTAGTTTCAGGCAAGCTCCCGTTCTCTTCTGGTTAAAAGATCCCAGCATCACTTTGGATTTTCTTAGCCCTGGAAGTTCTTTCCAGGTTTTCATCCATTTTCCTCTTATTTCTTCATCTAAACTTTTGCGGATGGTGTTCACGCTCATACCGCAAAAGGGTTCCGGAACTATAAAGGGACTACTGGATCCCTTGTTTGCTAGGTGATCGGCTTCTTCGTTTCCGTCTATACCAGTGTGTCCTGGTACCCAGTATAGCGTTACTTTATTATCCCTGCCAAGCTTGTTCAGCTTCCCCACACAGTCCCATACCAGTTTGGATCTGATGGTGTATGAGCTAATGGCCTTGATGGCTGCTTGGCTATCTGACAGGATAGCAATTCGTTTTTTGCGGTAATTCCTGTCGAGGTTAAACTGTGCACATCTTTCGATCGCGTGTACCTCTGCTTGGAAGATACTTGGGGATGTTCCCATGGATTCGAAGTATCTGGTACGAGGTCCAAACACTCCTGCACCAGTGCCTTCCTTTGTCTTCGAACCATCTGTATACCACTTGATGGCATTTTGCTCTATGTGGTATGCTGAGGATTCGTCGCTCCAATCGGCTTTACTACTACACATTGCTGTGTAGTTTTTCTCGAAGTGGTATTTGCATACCATTTCGTCTTTTGGTACTTCCAGCCAGGGGATCTTGGCAGCGAGGCTGTTTCGGTCTCTGCTCCCGATTATTTTACCTCTGCCCAATCCTTCCTTGCTGAATCTTACGATCGCCGATCTGGCGGCGCTCTCCACCACAAGGTGCAGCGGAGTCAGATCCAGCAGCAGCTCCAATGCTGCTGTCGGACACGACCCCATCGCCCCCGTGATGCAGACACACGCCAGTCTTTGAATCTTCTCAAGCTGTTTCCTCATAGAGGCCTGCTTGATTCTACTTCCCCACGCAACTGCCCCATAAGTGATTGCAGGTCTCACTATCATGGTGAACATCCATCGCAGGATAGTGGGGTTACAACCCCACGTTTTTCCTGTCAAATTTCTGCCACCATTAGGGCGCGTTTGGCTTTACCTACCACTGCCTCAGCGTGTCTATTCCATAGGAGTTTGCTATCTAGTGTGATACCCAGATACCTTATCTCCTGTTGGTATTCTACTGCCTTCCCATCTATGAGTATGGGATGTAGGCAGTTTAGTTTTCTCTTTCTAGTAAATGGTATCACCGTGGTTTTGCTCGGGTTGAGTTTCAGTCCCACTGTTTGACACCATCTACTAGTTACATTGAGGCCTCTCTGAACAATTTCACAGAGCGTTCCCTCAAATTTCCCTCTAGCCATTATGACTATGTCATCGGCGTAACCTTGACATTTGATGTCTAGGTCGTTTAGCCTAACCAGTAGTTCATCAACTACCAGGCTCCACATTAGCAGTGATAGTACACCTCCCTGTAGGCACCCTCGAGTTGTGGAGATCTTAATGGTGTCTTTTCCCACTTGTGTCTCCGCCGTTCTAGTTCTCAGCATTTCTCCCATCCACTTTGAGATAGTGCTGTCGATATTCCTTCTTTCGAGGGCCGCCCTGACAGCCTCGTGTGAGGTGTTGTCAAAAGCTCCCTCTATATCCAGGAACGCACATATCGCTACTTCCTTTGTCTCTAGTGCTGCTTCTATTTCGTTTGTCAGCTGATAGAGGGCGGTTTCTGTGGATTTCCCTGCTCTGTAAGCATGCTGACTCCTGTGTAGTGGTGTACCTACCAGCACTATAGTCCTAAGGTAATTATCAATCACCTTCTCTATTGTCTTTAACATAAAAGATATTAGACTAATGGGTCTAAATGACTTCGGTTGAGTGGTGTCTTTCTTCCCCACCTTCGGTATAAATACCACCTTAGCCCTTCTCCATAGCTCCGGTATATATCCGAGCGCTAAGCTACTTCTAAAGATATTTAGAAGATACGGCATTCTTTTCTCGTTCTCTCTCTCCCTTTTGTAGGAAGGCAGGAACTAGTCCGTCCACACCTGGGGCCTTAAAAGGCTGGAAAGTGCCAATAGCCCATCTAATTCGGTTTTCCGTATAGATGGACGCTGCCCTCTTCCAGTCGGCCCGGCTTGGTTTCCGTGGTTGCATCAAGCCCTCGGTCTCCCTGTATCCTCTACATCCCGGAAAATGGGTTTCTAGTAGGAGGAGAGCTCTTTGCCCTTCATCCTCCGTGAATGTCCCATCTGGTTTCTTGAGAGTGGTTGTCATTTCCACTCTATCCTTCGCTAGTGCTTTGTGTGCGTACTCATTGTGTGCGTTCGCGTCACATTCCAGGATGAGTGGCAGCCCTCTCCTAATACAGTGTACCACCAGCTTTTGTACTTCAATGGGTGGTATGCTGTTACCATCGCCAGGGAAGTATGCTGATGCGATCACTACTTCGCGGTTGAGGCCCTCGATCTTGATGAGGGCCTGAGTCGGTTCTAAATCCCGCGTTAAAAATTATGAAAGACATAAGTAATTTATGTCATTTCTTACCATAATGCAAGTTCTAGGGGATCTTAGGAGACCTCACGGCTGTCCCATACCAACTTACATTCCCTGTTGCTGAGGCCTCTGATCTTACCTCCGTAGGTCCAGGGTTCTTGAAGCAGCGCTAGCCCTAGGTGCTGCTTGGTGAACATCCTAGCCATCACAGCTGAAGCTGCTTTGGCATGATGGATGTTCACTTGGGCTATTTTGGTGCGCCTGCTGGTCATTCTTGTTTTGTGACAGGAGGCGGCAAGTCCTCCTCTGTCCCTACAAGAACATCTACCTCTGCCTCTGTAGACATGGCTGGACTGCTCATGTCTACGAGTGTGAGGTCAAGGTCGTCTTCCCGGGAATCCGGGCTGACTTCCTTTTCTCTGTGTCGGTTAGGTCCCGTACACATGGATTATTTTTACTTTTGGAATTCATATAAATCCCACGAGTCGCAAGGGAACTAAAGGTCCACCACATCAGAGCCCCGCTTGATAGTGGTAAGGCTGGATACCCTCTGAGGTCGCCAGGTATCAGAGGGGCTCCGTAAGCGATGGCCGGTTGCCCTTGGCCATCAACCAGTCGCTTTGGCACGGGTCGCATGACACCTTGGGATTAAGGGTTTGGAAGTTCTTGGTTGTTCGCCCTCCGCCGAATGCCCCGACCGGAGTTGTTCCAGTCGTGACGTCCAACGGTATGTTGCGAAACTAAGCCCTCACACCGCGACAAGGTGACTTCCACGTCAGATTTTGTCCTGAATCGAATCTAGTTTCTTTGGATACGCTATATTGCCCAGTTAGAATCTCTTGCACTTCTGATATGCATTTATACCAACTTATTGCAAGGTTTTATTTCACTTTTATTAAAAAAATATCTTTCGCTTTTTCTAAGACTAACTTTTTAAAAATCTGTTGCAGTTCGAGAAATCACTTAAAATCACTCTCCTTCAATGGAATGATGGCTTGAATCGATACGTTTTTCAAAATTTTTAGTTTCCTAGTAAAACTATATATGTTTTCCGACTAATTTGGGGTGCTGCATCGAATGGTAAAAACTAGAAGCTTTTTCGATAAACTTCATAAGTTTCGGAATGATTCAAGGAGAACGAACCTCTTTTTTCGTTTTATTCAAAACTAGCTGATCCGGCGAACTTCGTATCGCCTCAGAATCTCTAATGATTAAAAAATATCTTATTAGCTGAATAGGGAATATGTATCACTATTTTTATTTTCTTAATTCACTTTATACTTCGTTTTAACATAGTAAAAGATATAATTTCTGTTGAAAGTGATTCAATAAATTTTTTTTAAATAACGTTTGAAAGATCCTATTTATCGCGCGCCTTGTATGACGTCGCAGTACAGGTTGTCATTCATTGTTGTTTACTATTTGCATAGACAGTTAAGGATTTTCAGTTTGAATTTGCTATTTCGATAATGAATAAAGCTAAAAACCCATTTTATAGATATTGTATAGTACCGGAATGCAAAAACACTATTATAAGTGCTTCGCGGAGTTGTGCTACAAAAAATTACGTTTCAGGCCGTGTGGAGTAACTCTGATACCCCACTGAAATACTATAAAAACTTATTGAAATAGTGTAAATTATGCATGATTGTTTGCAAAATTTTACAATAATAAACTAATAATTCAAATATCTTCAAATATCGTTTGTTTATTGTTGAAAAACAATTTAATTTATACCTTAAAGTATTATTTGCCCTAACTTATTATTTTTACAGTCAGGTCATAAAAATGTTTTACTTTTTACTCTGTGTATGTTTCAAATGGATTTTTTACATGTACTACATGATTCAGAAGTATTCCTTTTCTGGGATTCTATATTTTTAACTTTTATCCCTTGATCTGGCACAAAAACTGCATCTTCGATTTGTATAATTTTGAATCTCTCCAGCAGGATTTTCTGGAACTCTGTCATTGCTGTTCATCAGAAATAAATCTATGGCAGTGTTTACAGTTTTATGAAAATTTTGACTATTTTGTTTCCTATTTACAACGTTTGGGAGTGCAAGTTCTTGTACCAAGTTTTGTAAGAAAAAGCCTTCGCCTTCTTCGGTCATTTCCTAATTCACACAAACTTACTACCACAAGGCAAAGTAAATACTAGCACTAACCTAACATGAGAGTTTTCATAAACTAACTGCTACTAACCTAAAATGAGAGTTCACATATTCAGCCGACCGGCGACACGATGAGATAAATTGTGTACGTAGAATTTCGATACACTGCAGATGGTGCGGGGTAACAGAAGTTCCCCACATAATTAATTTCAGTTTTTCGTGGAAAATTTGAAATTAAATTGATTATTTTTATTAGAAAAGGGCATGCTAATATACTTTTTAGGATTACTTGGACGGAAAAAATTAAATAAAAAAAAGTTGGATAGATATTTAAAAAAAAAACTGCATGGTATCCCAGCCAAAAATACCCCGCTCGGCCACGGAAAGGTTAATAAATTCCCAATCGAGGTGTATACCTACTATCCACCCTACCTACATATTTTGCGCATGCGCATGCGATACAAAATATGCTGTCATGTATCTATTTTTGGTAGATTGTCCGATTGTACTTTAATGAACCACTTTCAGTCATTGTTCTTGATCATTTATAATGTCACTATATACCAAAATCGCTCTAGGAGTCCAATTCGAGCGGTTGAGCGGAGCGGACGTGTTTTGTGAAGCGAGTTTTACGGATTGAGTTTTTTTATTTGTGACGTGTATAAACGGCGCGCGATAAGGAAGAAAAAAAGAAAGAAAAAGAAAAAATGAAAAAAAGTGAGAGTGAAAGCGACCGAGACGAGGATTAGAAAAGGAAAAGAGAAAAGGGAAGAGAGTCAGAAGAAAGGTTGAACCCCTTTCAAAAAAGTAAAAAACTGGAAAGATCACCGGCTAAAAAGGAAATGGGTGAGGAAATGAAGATGCTGAAAAAAATTATGGAAGATATAGGGGAGATAAAGGAAGAGAATCGGAAGATGAGCCGGGAAATGGAATATTTGAAAAATATGATGCGTGAAAAGGAAGGAAAATGGGAAAGAGAAAAGACAGAACTAAATGAAAAAATTAAAAGACTGGAGGAGAAAATGGAAGAGATGGAAAAAATAATGAGAAAAAAGAATATTGTTGTGACGGGACTGGACGAAGCGGAATGTGAGAACGAGAAGAATCTGGAAGAATGGATAAAGGCAGAATTAGAGGTAGAAGTGACGGTGAAAGAGATGTATAAAGTAAGTGGAGGGAAAATGTTAGTGGCGGAACTTGGGACCTGGGATGAAAAGCGGAAAGTTATAGAAAATAAGAGGAAACTAAGAGAAAAAAGGGAAAGAGAGTATACATAGAAGACGATCTGACAAAGAAGGAAAGAGAAATACAGAAGGAATTAAGAGCGATAGCCAAAGAAGAGCGACAAAAAGGACGGTGGGCGAAAGTCGGTTATAAAAAGATATGGATAGACGGAAAAGGCTTTAAGTGGGATGATGAAAAGGGGGAGTTAAACACAACAAATTTTTGAATAAGAGCACAAGGAAAAGACGACAGGGCAGAAAACGGAAAACGAACATGGAGAGGAATAAGGAAGAAACGGAGGAGTTAAGAATAGTATACTGGAACACAGCGGGGATAAAAAACAAAGACAATGAGTTTTGGGAATATTTGGGAAAATTTGATGTAGTGGGATTGGTAGAAACGTGGGTGGAAGAGAAGGGGTGGGAAAAATTGGAAAAAATAATGCCGAAAGAGTTTAAGTGGAAGTGTCAATTTGCAGATAGGGTAAGCAGGAAAGGGAGAGCTAAAGGGGGGATAATAATGGGAGTGAAAAAGGGTTTGGAAGAAGAAAACAGAACCGAAGCAAAAGAAGAAAGAGGCATTATGGAAAGAACGGTGAAAATTAGACAGAAAAAATGGAGAATTATAACAATATACAGCAGAAGTATGAAAGAAACGAAGAGAATGATAGAAGAGCGAGTAAAACAGCAAGACGAGGGAACTCTGGTGATTGGGGGGGACTTTAACGCAAGAATTGGAGAAAAGGGAATACGGCTAGAAGAAGAACAAACAACAATAGAAAGAAGACCAACAAAAGACGCAACAGAAAACGCCGAAGGGAGACTACTGATAAGTCTAGTAGAAGAAAGAGGGTGGGACATACTTAATGGAAACAGTATAGGAGATGAGAAAGGAGAGTACACATATATCGGACCAAGAGGGGAGACAGTTATTGACTATGTTATGGTGAATGAAGAAGCATGGGATGAAATAGAACAATTCAAGGTGGGAGAAAGAGTCGAGTCGGATCATATGCCATTGGAAGTGAAGACAAAAGGAAGAGAGAAAAATAGAAGAAGTGAGAAGGATGTTAGAAGAAAAATTGTGAAGAATATCTGGACGGAAGAAGCAATAGAAAATTATAGAACAAGACTTAGGGAGGCTAGATACGAAGAGGAAGGGATAAACGAAAAAGTGAAAGAACTGGGCGATCAAGTAAAAAATGCAACAGAAAAAAAAGTGATAGAGACAAGAGTGAAGGTGGGGTCTTGGAAATACGAGTGGTGGGATAAAGAATGCAGGGAAGGGAAGCAATCAGTAAGAAAGAAATTAAGAAATTGGAAAAGAGGAAAAGCAAGTAATGAGGATTACAAGAGAGCACGCAAGAGGTACAAATTAGTATGCAAGGAGAAGAAGCAAAAGAAATGGATGGAAGAAGAACTAAAGATGAAAGGCATAAAGACGGAAGAAGAGGTATGGAAATACATAAATAGGGAAAGAAAGAAAAAAGTAGAAAGAGTGAGTAATAGAATTACTATGGAGGAATGGAGAAAGTACTTCAGTCAGCTGCTGGGTGGTGAGGAAATCAGACAGGAAAAGAAAAAGTGTCAACACAGGGTGGGAGAAATAAAAGAGATAACAAGAGAAGAATTAGAACAACAACTGAGTAAACTGAAAAAGAAAAAGGCACCGGGGAGGGACGGTATACAGAATGAATCGTGGATATATGGAACTGAAAGGGAAGCTGACAGGCTGTTGGAGATAATGAATGGAGTGTGGAAGGGAGAGGGCTTCCCACAGGAGTGGAAAGAGGGGATAATATGCCCCATATATAAGAAAGGAGAAAGGGAAACAGCAAGCAATTACAGGGGGATCTCCATGCTCAATACGGCATATAAGATATATGCAATGATTGTAGAAGAGAGATTGACGAAGGAATTGAAGGAGCGAGGTGTGATACCAGACGGACAGGCGGGATTTAAGAAAGGGAGAGGGACCATGGATAATGTATACATCTTGAATCACATAGTAGGGAATGAGATAAAAAAGAAGGGCGGCAGGATGAATGCATTATTTGTGGACCTGAAGGCGGCCTTTGATAATGTAGCAAGAGAGGCACTGTGGGAATGCCTGAGAAAGAAAAGGATAAAGGAGCATCTGATATCAAAATTAGAAGAGATTTATGAAGAAACAATAAGTAGAGTGAGAGTTGGTGAAAGGGTGAGCGAAGGTTTTAATACGCATAAGGGAGTGAGACAAGGCTGCCCACTAAGCCCCAGCCTGTTTGCAGCATTTATTGGAGACATAGAGGAGATGTTCAGCAAGTCGCAGACGGGTGGGGTTGTGGTGGGCAAAGAAAAAGTGTGGTCCCTAGCCTACGCGGATGATTTGGTGGTGCTAGCGAGAGACGAGAAAGGGATGAAAGAAATGATAAGAAACATGGAGAAATATATGAGGAGGAAAAATCTTACAGTGAATGTGGAGAAGTCCAAGATGATGGTGTTTAGAAAAGGGGGTGGCAGCAGAAGAGTAATTGAGTGGAGATGGGAGAAGGAGAAAATTGAAGAAGTAAAAGAATTTAAATACCTAGGGTACGTGTTTAATGAGAGAAATACTGAAACAGCACACGTGAGAGAGTTAGTAAAGAAAGCCAATAAAATACTAGGAGTGGTATGGGGAATAGGAGAGAGAAAATTTGGACACGACTATAGAAGGAGAGTGATGATGTTTGATAGCCTGGTGAAAAGTGTGATGATGTATGGAGCGGAAATATGGGGATGGAGAGAGCAAGAAGGACTGGAAAGGGTGCAAGAAAAATATTTGAAATGGGTACTAGGACTAGGTAGAGAGACCCCGGGGTATATAGTGACGGAGGAAACAAAGAGATATGGAATAAGAATAGAAGCAGGAAAGAGAGCAATAAGTTTTGAGGAGAGAGTGATAGAGAGAGGAGAGTGCAGAATTCTGCAAGAGTGCCTCAAAGAAAAAAGAAAAGAAATAGGAATGGGGGTGTGGAAAGAGAGGGAAGCATATCTAGAAAGAAACGGGTTACACAATGGGAAATATGAAAAAATAATAACGGAAGAACTGCCAAAGTACCTAGGAAGAGAAAGTAGAAAAGAGAGAGTGACAATAGCAAGATTCAGATGTGGAAATGGAGAGAGAGATAATAAATTTTGGATGGAGGATAGGAATAGAGTATGCAGGATGTGTGGAGAAAACAAGGAGACAAAAGAACAATTGCTGAACGAATGTTCAGAAATGAGAGAAAGGGACGAGTGTAGAGAAGAGATTTTAAACGAGGATGGAAGAGGGATAGATTGGATGAAGAAAGTTGAGGAGAGAAGAAGAGCAATATGTGGGGAGGGAAGCCGGTAATCGGGGTTTAGGGATAAGAATTTAGTGACTTTTTTTTTTTTTTTTAGTTTGAGCAGCATATGTTTCTTTTTTTAATGTGTATTTTTTCTTTTTCTCTTTTTATTATTTATATTATGTTCGATGTTAGTTTTAGTAAATTTTGGATTCAATTTATAAACCCGTAAGGGCAATAAATATACATAATACCTACCAAATCGCTCTAGTTATTGGAAAACACTACAGACATATTGCACAGCAAAGCAGCACAGTGAATATCGACGCCGATAAATGTCATAACGTGCACGTCATCGTACATACTTTCGATTCGACCAATGGTGATGCGTTTCGCAAATTTGAATTTCGCTCACATATTTTGGATATTTTAATTTTAATTTTTGGAACTAAATACAAACTAAATAAGAAAATAATGGTATAGGTGTAATGTCAAGATCATAAAGTATCGGGGGTAAAAAAAATCAAGTAAATTTAAATCTCTTGCATATTCCCTATTAAAGTCAGTCAAATGTTACGCGTATCGATCTGGTAACATAATCGTACACGATTATATTATACATAAGAATATAATCGTGTCTGTCCTCTCCCTCGCATAAGGTACGACGTATAAAAATAAGCCAAATCCTAAAGTTCAAAATCCAAAAGCCGAAAACCCAAAAGCCCAAAATAGAAATACCAAAAATCGAAAAATTTAAAGCCCAAAATCCAAAAGTTCAAAATATAAAATTGCAAAGTCTATAATTGCAAAAGCCCAAAATCCAAAATATAAAAGCACAAAATACAAAAAAAAAATCCAAAAGTTAAAAAGGCCAAAATCTAGAAGTTTAAAATATAAAAACCCAAACTTCAAAAGTCCAAAATCTATAAGTGCAAATGCCCAAAATCCAAAACTTCAAAATATAGATGCACAAAATAAAAAAAAAAACGTTCAAAATCCAAAAGCCCAAAATCCAACTGTTAAAATGCCTAAAATCCAGAAGTCTAAAATCGAGTTGATTACCTTCATTACATTCATATAGGACATTTTTCGTTTTGTTGTCGGGTGCGAGAATGAATAAAGCGGATGGGTAGAATTGACCATGATTTTCGATATTCAGGCCACAAACACTCAAAGATTGGCCTTGTGATTTGTTGATTGTCATGGCAATTGCAAGACGAATTGGGAATTGAATTCGTTTAAACTCGAATGGCATTGAATCGGTTGGGATCATTGGATTTCTCGGAATGAAAACTTCCTCACCTTTGAATTTTCCTTTAAGTATCGTCGCGTGAATCACATTTTTCATGAGTTTTGTCATCACCAAACGCGTTCCGTTACATAGCTTTGGTTGGTTCAGATTTCGAAGCATGATGACTACTGAGCCAACCTTCAGTTATAAATTGTGCGTTGGCAAGCCAGGCATATCCAAAGACTTTAAAAATTCTGTTGAATATTTGGTTGCCTCATCTTCATTTGTAACAGTGTCGATAGATTTTAAAGAATACCATCGTACGTAATAAAGAGTACCATCGATTTGATTTTGAATTTTTATGTTTAAATGATTTACATCTTTGTTCTTTGCTGCTAGAATTGCACGTTCACTCAACCAATAGTAATTTTTAAATTGTAAATGAACACTGTTCATGATCTCCGCCTTAGTTGAGACAAAATTGCAAAAAATAGGCGGAAACCAAATCAATCCGTTCGTTTCGTCGACGGGAAGACAGCAATTACCGAATGACAACAATTGCTTGGAGAAACCTTCGGCAGATGGAACGTTTAGCAATGCAACTCCCATGTTTGTCGTCAGCTAAAGTTTCTTAATATAGCGCCACAGAGTAGATTACTTGAGGCAAGCGTTTATTTCATCGATAGCGGTGGATCTTGGAATTGCTGGTAGTGTTTGCCGGAAAGCGCCAGGCAGTAGAATCATTACGCCTCCAAAACATCTTGAGTCATTGCGCAGATCTTTCATGGTTCGATTTAGTGCTTCCAATGTACGTTTGTGCGCCATTGTGCATTCATCTCATATGATAATTTTACTTGCTTTAACACTTTATTGACACTTTGGCCATTGCCGATTGTTTCGCAATGTTGCATGTGGGTGTTTCAGTTGTTTGAAAGCTTAACAGTAATTTAAACGCTAAATGAGCCGTTCTGCATCCTTCTAGCAACGTGGCCGCTAGCTATACCAGAAGAAGCAACTGCTACGGCAATTTCGGATCTCGCACGAGAACAGTGGCTAAAATCAATGACATGAGGAATATCTTCCCAGTTCCACCGGGCGCATCGGGGAAAAATAAGCAAGCATTCCCATCATCAATTGCCTTCATTAACTTATCGTACACATCCTTCTGTTTTGAGCTCAACAGTGGTACATTCATTCAAACTAATTCGTTCATTTCATCTCTTTCGTATTCACGTTCACGTTCGATTGAAAGCGTCGTTTTGGCTTTGTCATTCTTAAGTTTTCTAACAAACTGCCGCACATGGGGTAACACATGTCTTCTATCAAAAGCAAGGCCTGGTTATGTGTTTGCTTATTCACCACGAGATCGGTATTCCCTGAAGTGACACGAATTCGATGTAAAATGTCTTCTGACATATCATCCTTGTACTTGTTCCACAGTTCAATTGGATTCGATCGGAAACATGTCGAAATAATGATAGCAAATAATGTGCGTATTTGATTTGGAGATGCAGAAAGAACTGATTTAGGTATTGTAATGTCCCAATGTATTTCGTTTTCAAGCAAATTGAGCTGTTGACATACAGCACAAAATGTTGGGCACACTGCACCATTGACAGTTCGAAGTGATTCAAAGGATGTAGGCCCACGAACATTAGAAAGTAGAGTAACGTTCGTGCGAATGGATCGCTTTGGCAAATAAAAAAGAAACTTGTCAATGTTATCGCTGGAGTTTTTTCAGCACGTTGAGCAACATTTGATGGGTTGAAATAAACTCGTTGACCATTTTCTAGATACACCGCCAAATGTACAACACGAGGATGACGTTCATGAATGGGAATGAAAAGCGCCATCTACTGGCATAGCTTAAGTTATAGCTTAGGTTTTTAAAAAAATGAGAAAATGAATTATTTTCATTATTATTACCTTTTTTCGTTAACTTTTCCAATATTATAATAGTTACTATAATAGCAGGGGTGGGGACAAATCCAACAATACAAAAGTCATTAAAAATCGGTCCAGCCGTTTTTGAGTTCTTAAAAGTCAAAATTCAAACCCGACTGTGTTTTATATATTATATAACTTCATTTTATTCGTCAAAATATGCATCGTTTGATTGCGCGCTATTCAAATAAAAGTGGTTTAAAAAACTGACTGGTTTATAGTCCTTTCAAGTCAAAATTTACATTCCAATTGGTTTTATTTCATTCTTAGAGTTCCAAACTAGCAAGTAGCAAGCATAAGTGCAAGTTCGAGGGTAACAGATGAAGTGGGTATGGGGAATGCTGCAGGACCCCCTAGCCTAAATGGTATTGTTTTTGCTGGGTTCTTTATCTGACTGCATTGGACTGCATTTATCTTTATCTGCATTGGACTGTCGTGAAGGAGAAAAGTTTCATTTTGTATAATTTGTAAGGAAATAATTTTGTCGCGTTTAATTAGTTTTAAATATATCCTCTATCCATTAAGCTAGTAAATGTTTTGTAAAGATGTCAATGATTATCTGACAATTACTGAAGATCTAAACTGAGCCAGCGGGGGCATTTTACGGCGGCATTAACCCGTTTCATTAAATTTCCAATTTTGTTATAAAGCGTCTGCTGTACGCGGCTTACTCTTAATTCCTCTTCTTAACAGATTTTTAGTGCTCATTTTATGTGGGAGCGATTAGTTAATTGTGATTTATCCACGTTCATTACAAAAGTTTGTTTTTCACTAACTTTTAATGAGCTCTATTCCTTCCTGAAAACTCGCTCTGCACTACTTTTTTTTTCTCTCAGTTTACCCTTTAAATTTTACAAAACCCTATCAAACGTTCAAATGGACAATCGAAGTCCTTGAAACGCACACACTTCAACTAATTACTTTCTTAAACGAAACGCTGGAATAAAAATTATGGACGTATTCGTTTTGACAAACTTTTTTCTTCTCTGTGTAACGGTTTAATTAATTTTCGAGTCTATTATTAAAAAAAAAAAAAACGTACGTACATGAACCGTTTCAATATCCATCCCCATTTTAATTAATTCTCGAAGGTATTCTCGAGATAAAGGATAAGTAAATTTAATTACCTGGCAAAACTTTTTTCTTCCCACGAATGTACAGAGTGTTTAATAAAAGCGAATTAATTATTAAACATTATACAGGGTGTTAGGTAAACATGCGGAAAAATTTCAAGGGGTTATTTCTTGACCTATTCTAAGAATATTTTGTCAAATGATGATTTCAGAAAAACACTGTTTCGAAGATACAGTGAACAAAATTTGCCACGGTAAAAACATTTTATTATCAAAAACTACATGTACTACTCGCCAGGTAGACTGAGAACTACAGAAGTTGTTGTTAAATAAATCCGTGTTTTGTATGTTCGGAGCTCAAGGAAGTCACGGGCCAGACGTAGTCTCTAATTAGGATTGCTAGACGTCAATCATTTACGCGAAAGAATCGTCGCGGCGGTTGGGACACCTGATATGTTGGTGAATACGTGGCGAGACGTGGACCAATAATGTCGCGAAGTATGCAGGGCAACAAATAGATCCCACGTTGAAGACCATTAATGTTAAAACAAAACATGAAAGTACTACCTTTCATTGTATATACTCCTTGATTCAGTTTTTCTTTAATTTCAACATTAAATTTATACTTAAAAGTAGGGAGTTCTTTTTCAAACGCACTGTACTTTCAATAAAATTCGGCCAATCTCCATGTTAATTGTAGTTTAAAGCAAGTACATAACTAGCATTCTCTACTCGGGTACCACCTTTAGATGCCTCACATACCACTGGTGGTAAGCGTACCACAGTTTGAGAACCGTTGGACTGGACTGAATACTTTGAAAATTAGTTTAGGGTATGAATAAATTAACGCTTCCACATATTGTATTCCTGTAATAGTCAAATATGAAGTTTTTAGAATACCGGTTTAAAATCAATAATACGCAAGATCTGTGGATATTGCGTAATTGTTTGTCAAATATAAATCCAATGTTAAGTCAAAAAAAGTTATTTCACAATTAACTTTGTATTTTTTATTTTTGCTCGTATTATCTGGATTAACTAATAATGCAATAAAATGTCGACAACACAATTTGAGCTAATAATTGTGTTTTGTTGTCCTTTTATTAGCTCTTTTTATATATTTATTTTGGTTTCCATTAATAATGTATTTGTGCGTGCCGAAGATAAATGTCTCGTGAGAGTAACCTCGCACAAAAAAAATAATATCTTACATAGCGATTTTGTTTTACTGTTCAAATATAATTGCAAGCTTGCCAAATTATCTAGTTTTTATTCGTATAAACCATACATAGATAGATTACCTTATAATTCCAAGTTAAATAGAACAAGACTTGTTTATTATTACACGGAAGTTAACATGAATTCTGTGTCTAGGTCTATGGCAGCGGTGGCGAACCAATAGCACGCGTGTCACAGCTAACACGTAGAAAAAAATTAGTGGCAGGCGGGAGAAATTCTTTTCTAAAAAATGTTTAAATTATTATTTTTTTATAATAATAAATTAATATTATCGCAGATCAATAATTAAGCATACTAGACTGATGACATTCAGCTGACGAGACAAGAGTTGATGAGAATTCAAAAGACCAGATGTTTCAGAGAAAAACAGATATATCAAATAGAACCAGATGCATATATTGAAGGAGACTAGAAGTAACTAAACGAAAGTGTTTTCTGTCTAGCTATCTATTAATTATCAAGTCTGACGGTCGGTCTAGTCTTTTGTGCCTAGATTTGACTGCCTTCTGTTGTATATTAAATCGTATCGGTTTGGCTATATAGGGTTCTGATAAAGTAATGCCCAAAATTCATAAAACGCACTATGTTTATTTTTGAAAAAAAATGCAAAAACACTTCAAACAGTTTATTTTATTCCGCGTCTTTTAACATAAGTCAAAAAAATAAAACGTCAAAAACGTCATCAATATTTTTTTTAATAGGAAGCTAGTTTTTTTTTACATTATTTGATAAAGCTTGTTTTTCTGCATTTAAGGAAAATAATTAAAGTGGGGGTCATATAAAAAAAAACTCAGAGAAACCGTCTCGTGTTTTGTAGCTAGACTTGTCTGCCTATTGCTGTGCATTAAATCGTACCGGTTTAGCTATAAGTCCAGAGCTTGGGCACGAATGTTACAGCTCAAATGTAGAAAAATTTTAGTGGAACGTGAGAGAAATAGTTTTCTAAAAAATGTTTAAATTACTATTTGTTTATAATAATGATTTAATAATTTGCAAGTTGCCCAACTCAATTTTGTCCATCTATAGAAGGCATGTTAAACACGCCGCAATAGGCCCGACGATACGTAGATTGCGGCCCGCCGAGATATTTTAATTTTTTTTTGATAAACGGCGGAAGCACAAATAAAAAAAATTTAGAAGTGTAAGTCGAAATACTTTAGCAAACAGTTAACATGAAATAGCCGAGAATTTGAGAAAACAGCATAATTTAATAATATCAACATTTCAAGCTTACTCTGTTGCTCAGCTGGCCGTTTTTATTCGCGGCTGCGAACTTTTGGAAGTCATTCCTTTGTCACCAAAATTGTAAATTAAATTCGAGCACGTGGACCTAATAGTTAATTTGTTTTATTTTTGGAATATATAGAATGTGAATACACCGTTCTACCGTATTATATGGAAGTTCTATGGCTTCCAAGTCATAATGAAAGAATTAAAACGATTCTTCAAATTGCTGGATGAAATCGTAATTTTCTTGGAAACAAAAAATTATGAACGTGCTGAATTAAAGGATGGACTTGGCTTTCTCAGTTGATGTTACATGTCATCTTAATCAACTTAAGCTTTAAGGCAAAAATCATGTTGTTACAACACTATTTGATAATATTAATGCTTTCAAACAAAAATTATAACCTACTTTGGCGAGAACAAATAGAAAAAGAAAACTTATCTTACTTTGAAAGGTATCAATATATATTGCTTAAATCATCTAAATTAATAAATATATGCAACCTTTCCCCGAAATGTCAAATTAAAAATATCTAACCTATAGTCATCCACGTGGGTTTCAAGTAAGTGTTTTACAAAATGTTATTCATAAAAGCAAAGCTGCACTGATGAGAGATAAATCTCGAAACGCGTTTCCACATGGATAATCAGTCAAGTTATCGGAAAGACATGATCATAAAAAACAATGTTATTTTTCTGGTTTTTGTTGAGTGTCACGAAGGTGAACTGTAAGCTATAAAATAAATGACAAATTTCATATGATATTTGTTTTGGTAGTCCTAAAAAGACTCAATAATGTTAGAGAGCTCCAGAAAGGTTGAATATATTTATATCTTCAGGCTGTGTTCCAACTTTATTAAGTCTATATGATTATCTATAATGTAGTGTGGTTTTAACAATTCCACCTAAATTAAGTT
Source organism: Phosphuga atrata (assembly GCA_944588485.1). Taxonomy (NCBI): domain Eukaryota; kingdom Metazoa; phylum Arthropoda; class Insecta; order Coleoptera; family Silphidae; genus Phosphuga; species Phosphuga atrata. Next base: position 8,191,828 of record OX155901.1, read on the forward strand.
CCACCCAATTAAGATTTTTAGAATTATGCTCACCAAATTAAATTGTTAGAAACGGAAACGGAAATCGATCGAAGATTTTTTTATTTTAAAAGCTGTGAAGTACAATTTCGTCTATTTACTTCACCTCTATCTATCGATATTGAAATTGTTGATGAAAACTTACAAATGGAATTTATTGACATTCAATGTGATTCTTTGCTGAAGGAAAAATGTATGGAAGTTGGAATTCAAGAATTTTATACATATTTACCTGTAGATCGATTTCCTAAAATGTTTCTTAGTTACTTTGTTACGTATTTACTAGTTCGGAAGCACTTATTTGTGCGAGCAACTATTTTCTTTAATGAAAAATAACAAAAATTCAGAAAGGTCAAGATTAACCGATCAACATATATCATCAAATTTAAAAATTTCATCAGCTCAAGATATTCAACAAAATATTGATGACTTGCTTTCCAATAAACGATGTCAAATCTTCTAAAAAGTAGAAGCTTTTTAAATTGTGACTTTGTTTATTATAACATTTATTTTAATTTTATTTTTAAATATAGAATATTTTTAGTTTCATTGTAAAAAATAATATGAAATATAAAATGTCTATGTATGTAAAAATATTAAAAAAACAGTGAGTCTAATAATTATATAATACATAATATATTTACTTAATATAATCATTCTAACAATCGTATTTTATTAATTTTTTGGACAGTAAAAACACGCGGCCCTCAACTTAGTCCAAAATAGATAAAATGTGGCCCGCAACATCATTTGAGTTTGATATGCCTGATCTAGAGGAAGTGTAAAATATGAGACCAATATTCACGGTAATTTTCAACTGATTTTCCCAATCAGAAATTTTATTTTCGTTCATTGTAAAAGTTAAAAAAAATGGCACGCGGTCATAAAAAGGTTTGTCATCTCTGGGCTAGGCTATTCAATAATTATACGTTTCTACATTCGTTCGTCAAAAAATTATATTACATAAAAGTGTTGCTTTTGTAGCCTTGTTTGAACTAAGATATCTACAAATAAAATAGGAAAGATTTGATAAAAGAAACCTACTAGAAATTATGAATAAACAAAAAAATCTAAAACAGATCTGGAGCTAGTAATAAAATAATACGTACCCCTTGAAAATCTTTGGTAAACAATGGCACGGAGCCTAGCACCTGGCAAGAGTGGCGTGGACAGGACTTAGCCGTAGTGAAGGCGACCTGTCTAGGGGTGACAACCCCGAATAATAAGCTCCCAAAGCTAACAACTTGGGTAGTATCTTGGACAGTGGCTCGCCACTGTCCCATGAAGAATATTCTTCAACTGAGCAGGAAGAAAAATCTCGCTAAATGCACTATCCCAGGTGGTAACCAATCCACCTTCACCTATGGTGATGTTAGCGGATTTTAGGATTCTGGGGAGTCCACACCAACATGCTTTAAGGATGAGTCGGAGCATCCTGAAATCACCGGACGTAAACTCAGACCAAGACGGCAAAGTTTCTTCGCAACATTTAATGCCAACTCACTGCTAAAAGTGGGTAAACTAAACCATTTGGCTGATTCACTAACACGACACAACATAATACTGACAACAGTACAGGAAACCAGATTTACGGACGAACATGTCTTCGAGTCCCAAGGGTACAGAATCCTTAAAGCAAAAGTGGGTCAGCGGGTAATGAAGAACGTACCCCCCTTAGGTACAGGATTTATAATCAGTCACAGGATACTGGATTCAGTCACCCACTTTACCTCCCCAAGTAGTCGTGTATCCATCCTCTCCCTCAAATGCGCAAACAAGGGCTACATTATAGTCAATGTACATGCCCCAATCAACCAGGACAACAGGCGCAATCCAGACAGAACTGATAAATTCTGGGAAGGCTTAGAAGATATTATCTCCAAACTTTCAGAGAGGCACACCGTTATAGTGCTTGGTGACTTCAATGCTCAATTGGGAAGAGAGAAAAAATACAGAAACATAATGGGCAATTATCCCGTGCATAAGCCAACCAACCGCAACTGAGAACGATTGATGGATCTGTGTTGGACTTTTGGGTTGATCATGAAGTCTACAGCCTTCAAACACTTGCCAAGGAAGCAGAAGACTTGGATTTCACCTTATACCCATCTGTGTGAATTCCAAATAGATCATTTGGCCATTTCACGAAAATCTCAAAAAGAAATACAAAACGTAAAGGTACAAAGATCAAAATAAGACTCCAGCCTAGAAAGACGTCGAGCGACTCAAGAACAGTCAAGAACTAAGTCAGAGACTGAACAACACAGACCTAAACAACTGGGACCAACTGAAGGAGACTCTTGTCAAGGCGGCCAATGAACTCGCCCCTCACGCTAGAAGAAGGAAGTATCCGTGGTGGCCTAAAGACCGTGACAATGCAATAGCCCAAAGATAGATAGCCTGTGTGTGGTGGAATTTTAAAAACACCAAGGAAAATTTGGCGTACATTTTTGGAACAAAGAAAGGTTACAGCCAAGATAATTCGAGGAACCAAACGAACTTACACACAAAACCAACTAACCCAAATCGAAGAGAGCTTTGCTAAGAATAATTCCAGAGATTTCTTTGGAACCTTTAAGCAGGCACTCAGAAAATACGCTCCGCCAAGCCTCCTCTTCAGCCACCTTTTGGCTCAGTACTTCTCAGTACTACTCAACTGTGACCCACCCAGCGAACACTTCGACTATACACAAACCACACCAAACCCGGACTCGCTTCCCCCTTTATTGGAAGAAGTTGGCCAGATCATTCAACTTATCTTTGCTGAACTGTCGAAAGGTGCTGGAAACAATGCGGTGCGCAAGCTAACCGAGATCATCCAGGACATCTGGGAAATAGAGAAATTACCACCCGATTTTAAATCTGCTCTGATCCATCCGCTTCACAAAAAGGGAGATTTTACTGATCTAAACAACTGCCGTGGAATTTTCCTCGACCCGGTAACATACAAGATTCTCTCGAAGGCGTTACAAACAATTGCAGAAAATCAGTTGGATAGTCAACTGGGAGAATACCAGGGGGGCTTCAGGAAGACACGATCCTGTGTTAAACAGACCCTCAATCTTAAAACTGTACTTGCATACTCCAAGATGAGAAACCGCAAGGTGGTCGTCACCTTTGTTGATTTTAGGAAGGCCTACGATTCCATTGATAGAGAAACGCTTAACAAAGTACTCCAGGGACCCTAGCACTAGACAACAAAGCCCGCTGACTCATCCTAGAAACTTTGACCAACCCATTCCAAGGTTAAATTTAGAGGCGAGATTTCATAAAGCTTCGAAATAAAAACTGGACTGAGACAAGGAGATGGACTTTCCCCACTTCTCTTCAACTGCGCAAGGAACTGAACAATTTGGGTGCTCAGAGTGGTATCTACCTGGGACGTAAGAACGATGGACTGGTTGTAGATTGCCTGGCCTTTGCAGATGACATGGCACTGTTTGCTGATTCTCTTGAGATGATTGAGCTGATTCTCTTGGGTCTTTAAGTGTCGCTTGAGAAAACAGAATTCTTCACCAACATAAGAAAGGCAAACAGAGAGATGTAACTAGAACAGGGAAACATCAAGAGGACTGAGAAATTTAAGTATCTCGGCGAATGGATTGAATTCAGCTTATCAGAAAGAGAATCATTATCCAAGAGAGTCAGCAAGTTAGAACTAGCCTATCGGCTGACTAAGAACACTTACAATAAGAAATGCCTGTCACGCAACCTGAAACTTAAGCATTACACATCAGTCGTACGACCAGAAGCCCTGTATGCCATGGAGTGTCTTTCCTTGAACCGAAGGGGTCTAGTAGTGAAATTGGAAATCAGAGAGAGGAGAATTCTCAGGAGGATACTAGGCCCGGTAAAGGAAGATGGGGAATTCCGAAGGCGGCATAACTCTGAGCTGCACGAACATATTGAGATGCTCTCTGACCGTGCAAGGAAAAGAAAGGTAGCTTTATATGACCACATTGCAAGATTGCCTCCAAACCGACTAACCAACGGTCTGTTCACCTTCTGGCAAAACAAGAAGCTTCGTACCACTTGGTTGACCGAGAAGGATATTAAAGAACTGGGAATAACAGATCTCAAAAACAGACAGTCTGTGAAACGCACCCTGAGGGAAGTCCGTGGATTTCAGGAAAAACCTTGAAGGAAAGGTACCCCCTGGACAGAAGAGAGACAGAAGTTACATCGGCAGAAGATGGGAAAATACTGCGCAAAGGTTAAAGTCCAACAGTTGAACAAGCGTGGTCCCAAGTAGGCCTATTCGAAAGAAGAAGATTTTTTAAACAAAATTTATGGCGGATATTGAAACTGCTCCGCATTGGTAATTGTAAGGTCTCCCTTAAGACTTTTTGACTTTTTGAATTGAAGAGTGACAGAGTATTTAGGTGAATGGATCAAAGAAACTGGCAACGAAAGAAAATCTATAGAAGCAAGACTACAGAAAATGGAATCTGCTTTCCATTTGACAAAACGTTTATAACAAAAAATGGCTCTTGGAATTGTAAAATGCAACATTATTAAACAGTACTCTTACCTGCAGCCCTTTATGTAGCCGAGACACTTAATCTGCAACATAAAACAGAAATTAATTGGAGATTAAGGAATGCAAAATCATGCGAAAAATTTTGGGATTAAGAATCAAAGATGGAATTCACCTTCCAAAACCTAATGCCGACGACTATTTGAGAATTACTAAAATCACAGACACAATCTGTATGGGAAGGATCCACTTCATGGGACATTTGGACAGAATGGACCCAACTAGGTTAACACATAAAATCTATACGTTTTAGCAGAAAAGGTCCAATTGCTACAAACAATCGGAAAAGGACTTGGCTGAATTAGGTTTTCCCAATCTCAAGGATTGAGAGGAAATTAAGAAAATTAGTCATACACGGGGTTTTGAGGGAGAAGAGAGGTCTTACTACCAAACAGGTCTGGTCGCAGCAACGAAGACTTGTTCAATCGTTAAGCATGAATAGTTATTGGGCAAACATCAAGGGCAATCAATGTTGATTCCGCGTGGTTCTAGAAGACCTATTCGCGCAGAAGAAGATTACCCTTAATACTCTCTAAACTTGCGGTTCAAAAAACTATACGATAACTAACAGTAAATTGGATAGGAACTGTATACAACACGAACAAGCAAATAGCAGTCTTTGCTGACGACATATATCTATTAGGAAGAGTAGTACTGGCAGTTAAGGAATGTTTTATAGAATTGTAGGCAGAAGTCGCCAAGTTTGGCCTAAGATTCAGCGAAACTGAGACCAAATACCTGAAACTAGACCGGAGCCAGGGCGCAAGAACGAGCCATAACCTGATTGTAAAGTTTTAAGAATATAACTTCGAAGTAGTGCAATCCTTCAAATATCTGGGATCGATTCTAACTGTCACCAACGATCTGGACGACGGAATAAAAACTAGACTAATACACGGAAACAGATGCTTCCACGCCCTCAAATACCCATTCCACAGCTCCCTCATAAGCAGAAAAACAAAATTCCGCCTTTACAAAACGATAACACTCAATAACACCTTATGGCAGTGAGACGTGGCCGTAACAGCACGGCAAGAGAACACCCTAAACGTTTTCGATAGAAAAATACAGAGACTTTCTGTGGGCCAATCCGCGTTGGGGATACCTGGAGAATATAAGAAACCTCCAGCTGAAGCAACTATTCGGGACGGAAACATTTGTGGGGGCAATCAAGGCAGCAAGACTAAGATGTTGCTTGACCATAACTTTAACACTACCCGAGCGAAAGGAAGCCCTAACAAAGGATGGTGAGACTACGTGGAAGCGGATTTGAGTCCGAAACTGGTGAACGCTAGCCCTGGGACGGCAGCAATGGCGGGCGGTAGTTTAGTCAGCCAAAACCCAAAACAAGGGTTGAAACGGCTGATAGATAGTTTATTGCAGTATTTTGTAATAGCTTATATTTTGGGTCATTTCACACTTTGCAATCGGACCTCTGATATATAGTTAGTTAATTACTACCAACTTGACACACAGAAAGTTACTAGATAACAAGATTTTTTATAGGAAATTTAATTCTTTTCTACAAGTTTTATTAGCATCTTTTTTTTTAAATTTCCATTTGCTTACCGAGCTAATTTCGCATTTTTCGAGCTATTTTCGCATTGCTCAGCGCGGCGAAAGCAGTTTTTTCTTCAAAAAGGATTTGACTTTGCCAAGTTTTTTCACCAAATTGATAGATTAAAAATCACTAGATAATATTTCGCATAGTTTCCGAGTTATTTTCGAGTTTTTGGGATAAAAAACAAAAAAAATGTAAAGAACAACCCAATTATTACAATTATTACCATTAGTACAAAAGCGAACTTTAAGGGAGATGTGGATATTTTTCCATAATTTTAGTTCACGATGAAAATAAAAATCGTAAAATAAATTCAGAGAAAGATTTAGTTGTAGATTTGTGTTATCAATATAAGTAATATAAGTAATAATTATTACAAGATGAGTTGAGTCGAGGACGTTCTTCGAATATAGAAAAACATGGCCTAAGAATCCTAGAGGTAGCTGAAGAACTTAATGTTGAACATTCAAAATTTAAGAGCAAAATTGGAAGAACAAATATTTTGATAAATGGGTTGAACTGAACTAGGAAGGTACAACAAAATATACAACACTAAACAAATAATGCTGGTTAAGTCATCTCCAATTACGGTTGTTAAAATTTACTCATACTTGGAATAAAATGTTCGAATTATTTGTATTAATCTTAACTTTTAGTGTACACAGAGGTAAACGAAGTCGCCGTGCAAATTAGGAAGTATTTATTAGCGCAGATTAATTATCTTAGAATATCTTTCACTAATTCGAAATCACGGAATAAAAGTTTATGTTAGACCTTAAATATTTGAAAGTAAAATATGAATATTTAAATGATGAACTGTGATAAAAAAATAAATATTTCTTAATATTAGTGTCCATTATACAGCATATTACAGTGTGGTGTTAAAGTTTGGAATCAAACCAATAGTTTCTTTATTTACTGTTTTGGGAATAATTGCTCAGACACGTAAATATTATTTTCCCAATTACAATAAATTGTCGAAAAAAAAAAAATTCGTGACGTCATTGGTATTTGCGCTAAGACGTCATCGATACTTTTTTTTAAGGGGAAGTCCCATTTTTTATTCTTGAATTCATGATTTGGATAGACCTTTTAATTGTCAAATTGGTGGTGTAAAAATTACATGTTACATTAGAAAATTTTCGAGAAAGACTGATTTGAATGTAAAAATTACCCATTTTTCTAAACTGGCTAATATTGGTAGCCAGTTTAGAAAAATGGGTTATTTTAAAATTCAAATCAGTCTTTCTCGAAAATTTTCTAATGTAATTGTTACATCACCATTTATCAAAAGACAAAAGGTCTATCCAAATCAAGAATTGGATGTTTGGTTGAAAATGGGTTTGTAATAAGAAAACCTTAATAATTTTACGACATTTCACTAACAAGGCAATAAAGACCGCGATCTACTAGTCAAAACAGCTTGCGCGGACTAAAATCTGCGAAGAAATAGACAAAGATATATGGGGAATTGGCTATGAGATTGTTATGAAGAAAGCCCATTTGTACCCCAGAGTCAAGCTAGATGATGCAAGCCAATTGCAAATTGCGAAGGAACTTTTTTCCGCGCACCGAAACGACACCAATATGGGAAGCTATACTACCAGATCGCTAACTGCCCCCAATTGATGCTGAAGAGCTCACAACAGCAATATCTAAAATAAAGAACAAAAAGTCTGCTGGTCCAAATAAAATATCCCCAGAGGTGGTAAAGTCTGCAGCCCTATCGGAACTCGACACCCTTCTGCAAGTTTATAACACACACCTACAAGAGGGAATCTTTCCACGTCAATGGAAGATTGGTTCTTATCCATAAACATGACTGCACTAAATTTAGGCCAATCTGTCCTCTGGACGTTTTTGAGAAACTATTTGAAAGTGAGTTAATGCAAACAGGCTCTATTGCGATATTGAAGGCTAACTATGTAACCACCAATGCGGGTTCAGGAAAAGCAGGTCTACAACTAATGTAATGCAAGAGGTGCTGAAGATCGTGAATAGCATCAAATTAATGGCACCAAATAACCGAGAACTCTGCGTTATGGTTACGCTAGATATCCGCAATGCTTTCAACTCAGCACCGTGGGAAGGAATCATGCTGGCGCTCAAAGACATGGGAGTATCAATGTACCTCCTCCGAATAATATCAGACTATCTCTCGGAAAGATCTATATAGAAAGGTCTATCTATTGTTGGACTGTTTATACTTTGTTGTTTAGACGTGAACATGCAAATGGAATGTGTAGCACCACAAGGCTCTATTCTTGGACCTCTCCTGCGGAATATTTTGTATAATTCTGTGCTTATAATAGAAGTACCTACCGAGATAACCATTATTGGATTCGGTGACATAGCCGCTATTTGCAAACCAAAAACACAGCTGCAGCTAGTCCGTAACACTACCTAGGTCTTGGCAAAGCTGTCGTCGGAGATCCGCAAGAATGGCCTGAAACTGGCAGCGGAGAATACATAAGCCATAATACTTTACAGATGCAGGAAATTTTAAATAGCCACCTTGTAGCTGGAAAATGAAGTGATAGAAGTCGAAGTCTCGGTTGAAATATCTCGGAGTAGTTTTCGATCCCAGCTGTGAAATGAAGGAACATGTGGCGACATGCAGCATCGAAGCTGAAAAGTCTGTAATGGCACTAAGCAGAATTATGCCAAACCTAGGGGGACTAAAATCATTCAACATCAAGACTCTAGCTAACGTGGTACATTTCATTCTCCTGTATGCAGCGCCCATTTGGAACCAAGCTACCAAGTGGGAGAAATACAGAAGACTCGTGGCAGGGGTAGCAACGTGTAGTGGCGCTTAGGATATTCAGCAGTTTTCGAACTGTATCTACGGAAGCTGCATTGGTATTGGCCGAAATTCCACCCATTGATCTTCAAATTAAAATAGATGCCCTCAGTATTAAATTGCCAAAGGGAATGGAAAGTAGTACCGACTGGGAGATACTTACCGAAGGGCAGCGAAAATGGGCAATGGAAACCTAAAAAGGACATGGACACGGTCACTGATACCAAATCTTACAAAGTGTGTAGGACGCATGTACGGAGAGATAAATTTGTAACTCTGTCAATTTCTGAGTGTTTCACCTCAACGATAGTGAGTGATGCCGAAAATGCATGCATGAAAATAAGTGGAGACTGCTAATAGACGCAGCACATAATGCAGCGCAAGGCACACGAACTAGCCATAATTGTATGGAGCTTATGATCTTAGACCAGGATACGTGGAATATTGTGGATACCCTTGCGCAGAATATCGCGGTTCCAGAAAAATGAAAAGTCGTAAGAGGAGGTTTTAGTAGGGGCGGGTCCGACTCTAAATCCTTGGTGTGCATGATGCATTTACTTATCTCTCTCTCTATACATATGTATATATATGTATATATATATATATATATATATATATATATATATGTAGTGTGAGAGAGAGAGACTGTTTTATATTTTATAAAGGATGTCCCAAAATTAAGGCAAGATTTGAATTTGCCGCCATTTGTGCAGTAAATTGTTAGCAACCTTGCAAATAATTTGATAGCTAAGTGTTTAGGGTTAATAAAAATTAAGCGTTACACGATAACACCAACGTGTTTTCATGATTGAACAATATTTTAAAAATAATGAGTATTAATGAGAGTTTGGCGACCACAGTTCGAAAATTTAACACAAAATATGGTCGGATTAGTGTATTAACTTCGTCAACTGTGAATAGATTAATTGAAAAAAAGGGAGACTGGATCAGTTGGAGACTCTAAACAAGCCGTTCAAATGTCAATATCGAAGCAGTGCGTGAGAGTTGGTGAAAACTTTGGAACATCAATTCGGCATCGTGGACAAGAATTGGAAATTTCAAGAAGCTCTCCACAGCGTATACTCACAAAAGATCTGTGTCTCCATCCTTACAAAATTCAATTATCACAACAACTGAAGCCTAATGACCATGCACAGCGAAGAGAGTTCGTTGAATGGATTATTGAACATCCACAAGTGGATGCTGATTTTTCGAACAAAAACATCCTGAACGATGAAGCACATTTTTACCTTTATGGCTTTGTTAATCGTCAAAATTGCCGAATTTAGGGTTCGGGGAACATGTTGTTGTCGAAAAACAAATTCATTCACAACGTGTCACTGTTTGGTGCGGATTTTGGGCTGGAGGCATCATTGGATCATACTTTTTTGAGAATGATGCTGGTCAGAGCATTGACTGTTACTGGTGCTCAATATCGCGACATAATAACACAGTTCTTTCTGCCCAAATTGAATGATATCGATGTATCTAACATGTGGTTACAACAAGACGGGGCCACATTCCATACAGCCCGTGGAATAATTCAATTACTGCATGAGACGTTTCCTGGTCGTTTGCTTTCTCGTTTCGGTGATCAGAATTGACCCCCTAGATCGTGTGATTCAACACCATTAGATTTATTTTTATGGGGTTATTTGAAGTCAAAGGTCATTTGAAGTTAGGAAGCCTACGACTTTAATGCATGTGTATTACATGAGGAAATTAGACGCCGCATTAACTAAATTCAGCCACATTTCTGCAGAATTGTCATGGGAAATTTCGACCAAAGAATACGTATCTGCCAGCAAAGCTGAGGAGGTCATTTGCCCGACGTCTTATTACATAAATAATCCTATTCTATATACTCAATGATTAAAAAAAAAGCAATTTAAAGACTAAAAACTGTGTTTTATATTTAACCCTGACACTGCCAATGCCATGTCAATTATAAGGAATAAAACACAGCGCCAAGATTTGTAAAAAAAATTGTAGTTATGCACTGAACAAATAAGGGGGCAAAAAACAAGATTTTTTGGAATTTTTCAAAAAAATATTTATAAATTATCTTATCTTCTTTATATGTTAAAAGACTTCCTTTATGACAGAAACTTATGCATTCAAGTCAACGACGCTCACTCTAACTTATTTACCCCTCGCCAAGGTGTTCCACAAGGTTCACCATTATCACCCATACTTTAAAACACTTTACGCCACGACATTTTTAATACAGACCTCAACTTTCCCAATCTCATAAACCATCCCTACATTCTCCAATACGCCGACTCACACAGCCCTCATATCTCATGCACAATCATTTCCTAAAGCAATAAAAAAATTACAAATACTTACTAATCAAACAATTGATTGGTCCAACAAATGGAGATTAGGCCCAAACCCTTCCAAATGTCAGCTTCTTCTACCCTTTCACCGAATTTCTAATAACTCTCCACAGATAAAGGTTAGCCTTACCACAGTTAACCCAACACCTACTATTAAATATTTGGGCATCACATTCGAAGGAGCAGCACAATTTAACATTCACATAAAAGAACGCAAATGTGAAATCTTTAAAAGAGCCAAACACTTTCGGTCCCTGACTTTCCGTGATCAGGGGAATTCCGTGAAGACAGCGACCACTACTTACAAAACTATTTGCAGACCGATCTTGGACTATGGACACATTATTTGGACAAACACAAACAGGACGACTCTACATACATTAAAAATTGCCGAAAGAACCGCGCTGAGAACAATAACAAAAATGCGACACCCAGACAACCCTATACACAATCCATCTAACGAACTGCTATACGTCAGAACCAAATTAACACCAATCCTTAAAAGACATGACATGCTGCGACAAAAACTTAAAGACTGAGGTAAAAACAGAGACATCATGGAACAAGTATGGAAAAGGAGGAACAACAGAACATCTTCAAAAAAACATCCATCGTTAACTCTTGTGGAAGCTGTTTATGATTAATATGTTAGATTTATCTATTTTGTGCTTATATTTTCGTTAGCGTTTGCGCTTATATTTATGTTTGTTATAATTTTTTTTTCCAACCACTGATGTAATTACCAGGTCCGAAAGACTTAGGGTCGATAGCCTTTTATACAAATTGTATAATAAAGATATTATTATTATTATTTCATTTAAAATTGTTTAACGACTCGAAATCTAACACAATTGATTTGCAAAAGATTCAAGTATTTAAAAAAAATAATTTCACCCATCTGCCGTCTCCGGGAGCGCCTGGGCGAATTTTTCAAGCTTACTCACTTTTTCAACCACAACTCGGGCAGTTTTCGTAGCAGGGACGTGGTTCCGGTGTGTCCGGAACATCACCACACGTCCGACTGTCACCTCACTTTTCGATATTTTTGCTTAAAATTTTTGGGAACTGCTAAAAATTCGCTTTTTCTTAGAAAAATATTTATCTTTTTTGGTCGCCTAAACTACGCGATCCTTCTTATCGTCTCATTTTTCTTATCGTCTTACCGAAAATCGTCGTACGTGGATTCGTTCGTCTATTCTTTGGCTACAAGAATCTGATGCACCGACTTTTTCAGACCGCGAGTGCCGCTTTAGTCGGAGGACCCCGATTCGTAGAAAAATGTGAATAACGTCGCCGACAAAAGTCGCGCAGCAATGAGAGTGGTATCGGAGGACGCGTCTTGAAAATATCTACCGTAATCCTTGCGCAAGTTTCATTTTTCCTGGGCATCTTCGCCGTGACCTCCGTAAAAGTGGTAATTTTTGTAAAGCTAACTTTTGGGGTCCGTGTGGAAGTGTTCTGCCTGAATTACCAGGTCACAGCAGAATCGCAAATTTCGATCAATTCTGAGACGACTGACGTGTGGCGTTTTCCCAATTTCACCTGGGGAACCGCACCACGTGGGTTTTTGAAAAATTCGGCTTTTTCGTGCGACCGTAGGCGGTAGATCATCAATGTTGTAACCACACGTCTTCGATGCTCTAACTGCGAATGTCCATCCGCACGTTTTGCATACCCAGCTTTCGTCCTCCGTCATACCGCGCTTCTAAAGAGGGTCAAAACCCACCCGAAAATCGAGGTTTTTGCGGAAACGGGGGGACGGAAGTAACGGCAGGAAATGGGATTGTAATTTGTTGCACAAAAGCAAAAATCTCGATTTTTTACATTCGAGGCGCATTTTTCATAAAACATTCTATCCCGGGCGTTTTATCCTGATACGTCCCATTCACCTGGTACAAGAGAAAATACAATATTTTTTTGCCGATTTTGCAATCACTTCCACGGACGCCCTACACTTATTCAAAGGGCTCCAGGTTGCCGATTGGCTTCGTTCTCTTCAAAACACTTGCCCGCAAGTATTCCGGCAAGAATTTTTAAACTGCAGCGAGTTTTTGCGAATCTGCGGCAGAAAATGCGCAAGAAGTGAATAAAAAAGCAGAGGCGTTTTGCCATGATAAAACTCGCATAGAATCACCAACTGTGGTAACGCTTTTGTGCGAAACCTGCATAGAGTTGAACGTTTTATCTTTTAGTGCAAGCGGCATCGCGCTGCATCGTTTGCAACCGTCGCGACGCCCGCCCAAACTTATTGCAAGAAACTAATGACGAAGGTAAAACGTCCATATTTTTGTAGCCCCCCAGTGAATGTTCTGGATTTTTCAGTGGATTGTAGAATGGTCTTTGGATGGCAATTGAATGGCAATGGAATGGTCTTTGGATGGAATGGCCTTTCGCAGTCATAATTCGCGACCACTGCGTCGCGCGCCACAGTTCGAAACGTATCGGCTCCCGTTCGCCGGAAGGTGTGGTCAGTCTAACTGCTATAGTTTCGCCGTTTCTGGGCGCAGCGACTCGAAAATCCGAGTCATCCCCGCCGAGCTGCCGAAGTTGGAAGATATAACCCTTTTTTTCTGCAAGTTTTTTTTACAATAGCCCCCCTCGCCGCGTCCCCGAACCCGACTTTTGCGACACGGAGCGATGCCGCGCGCCGCTCGGAGTAATTTTGTTCCACTCTCGGCTTCCAGTCCTGTGAAGTTAGCAACCGAATTTGCAAAAATATAATATTACATCGGAGTTCCCGGCAGATATGAAATAGTTTTAGAGTACTTTGTGCAAAATTTCAATAGTTCTGCAGAATTTCGCGAAAAAAATGGAAAATATCAAAATTGAGCTAGCAACCACTATTGAGAAAAACTGTGCGTTTTTTACATATTCCTGTACCTCGACCATAAATTCTGGAGTATTTGATCAATATTGCAAAAAGTTCTGCAAAAATTGACATTTTGCAACAAAAATTGAATTTTGTAACTTGCACAAACAGTTCTATTCGCGGATCTGAATAGCACCCTAAGAGTTCTATCAAAGATCTCTTTGTCATTTTTTAATAAAAACCTAAGTTCAAAAGATATTTGCAATAAAAAGGGACCCATTATTTTGAATGAAAATTAAAAAAAATCTCGCGACAGTTCTGTTTGTAGTTCCCAGTAGAACTCTTAGAGTTCTATCGAAAATCCTTATAACATTTTTCTTCAAAGTTAAAAATTCGAAAGATACGCGAAAAATTAGACTTCACCGAAGCGACGAAGCAAAGAGAAAATAATCGCGTAATAGTTCTGTTTGCAGTTCCTGGTAGAACTCTTAGAGTTCTATCGAAAATCCTTATAACATTTGCAAATATCTTTTGAACTAAGGTTTTTATCAAAAAATGACAAAGGGATCTTTGATAGAACTGTTTTTGCAAGTTTCAAAATTCATTTTTTTTTGCAAAATGTCAATTTTTGCAGAACTTTGTGCAAAATTGACCAAGTACTCCAGAACTATGGTCGAGGTACAGAAATATGTAAAAACAGCACAGTTTTTCTCAAAAGTGGTTGCTAGCTCAATTTAGGTATTTTCCATTTTTTTCACGAAATTCTGCAGAACCATTGAAATTTTGCACAAAGTACTCTAGAACTATTTCATATCTGCCGGGAACTCCGATGTTATATTGTATTTTTGCAAATTCGGTTGCTAACTTCACAGGACTTCGGCTTCCTGCGTCGCTCCCTTCGCCCGGTGCGTCCAAAATGCCAAAAATCCGCAACCGCCTCTTTAGCCGGCAATTTGCGAGTTCGAAGGTCATCATCGAGAATTTACGTTCGAGAATAGATGCAGAATGTTTGTCTTTGCAGTAGTGTAACCGGCGCCTCTGCTGGGCGTCGTGGCGACGAGTTATGGACGAACAAAGACGTAGAAATTGCTCGCCTTTTTTTCACCACGCCCGCAAACCACCAAGACGTGGTTCATCCAGAAAACTGCCACCTTCACGGTGTAGCCTGGTTTTTTTTAGACGGACTGCGAGTTTGGCCCTTCCGCGGCCTGTAGTCTGTGCTGGGCGATTTTTTCAAAAAAACTCAAAAAAATCAGAAGTAGGATTTTTTTTTTATTTCTTAAACCTTGAATTCTCTGCGTTTTATCACTACATGGCGCTGGTAAAGAACGAAACCCTGAGCTACATCGCCCGGAATGGCGCTGTATAATTTCAGGGCCCCGAGTCACATCTCCCGGAATGGTGGTGAAAGGGTTAATTTACATTTTGCGATATTTTTGGGACACCCTATATTAGCTATATTAGTTTATTTCAATTTCAATATTAGATCGTACATTTCGATGTTAATAATCGACAATATTTTATTAATTGTATTGACGATTATTGCAACAGCGAAGTTCAACTAATTAACATATATTGATTCATTGACAATACAGTTTTGTCCACATGAATTTAATTAATTAGTTTTCCATTTTTCAAAAACTATTCCGTTGATTAAAGCTTCAACATCCACCCATTAAAAATACACAAATATGATATATTACATAAAACACTAAACACACTTGTTTATTGTTACTTAATTCGTCCGGCAAGCTTAGTGAAGATAAGAAGATAATTCTATACTGGGATTTATATAAATCTTTATTAATTTGAATATTTCAACGCCATTTTTGCGGACCTTTAACCGATTAAACGCCTTCCCCAGAGAATCAGTGGTTCTGCAGTAATTCTCATATTATATATCATATTATAATTATCATAGTTCCTCTATTATGTATATATCATTGGCAGATCAATATGTCCAATATAGATAATTTAATTTTAATATTACACCCTCGTCACGCTATAAACGATCGCCTATAAAAGTCTCAACAGAATTTGACACTTAGATTAAATTATAATGCTCCATTGAAATTCAATTACATGATATAGTTGCGAACGCTAGAAGGACGTAAAAAATGCATACCAGATCACACCAAAAGATTTCTTGGGAAAAACTATATTTTACCGTTATTTTGGTAGAAATCATTTTGGCGGCTAATGTAAAAATTAATTAATTTCTTTGTGCAATAAGAGTTCTAATGTTTGCGAAATTTTAATAAAACATTGTAATCAAATTTTGTTTCACATTGTGACTAAAATTGTACGACGATTATGATAATGGCTGATATTGACTGGGTAATATCGTTGCTCGGCTTTTATTCTTTTCTCCGCATAAATTTACATCCGCGCGCGAAACTCGATAAATCATTCCGCTTGCATAATCAAAACTTAAATGTTATTAAATGTGCGAAATTTGTGAAGCTAAGCATTAACAGTCATTACCGGTCCATTAAAGCGGAAATAAACGCTAATTGCCGTCCTGCTGCACATTATCCAATTAGACCAATATTATCTAATAAATGCTATTATATTAGCTAAATATATATATTTCAAACAATTGGATAAAATAAACATACAAAATTTTGAATTGTATAGTTAATTCTATTTTCATAATTATATTACAATATTATAAGTTTTATTACAAGTGCCCAAATTTCCAAAAAGCGCTGGCGGAGGCAATGCAACACCAAAAAAATTCAAAATGTTGAAAGTCCTGCAATTAAATGCAATGAGATCCCGTGGGGTGCATGACCTGCTGCATGCCACAGTGTCTGAGCTAAGTATTGATATAATAATACTGAGTGAGCCAAACAAAAAAATAATTAGTAATACAAAATGGTATGCAGACCAAAATAAAGACACCGCAATAATATCCATAAACAAAACTATTCCAATATTAGGCAGTGGATGTGGAACGGGCTACGTTTGGATAGAGACTGCAGAAATGATATTCTATAGCTGCTATTTTTCGTCCAACAAAAATCTGGACCATTTACAAAAGGCATTGGACGATCTGAGCGACTCCATGCCAAGCCAACAAAAACCAAAACTTGTAGCCGGCGATTTTAATGCGAAATAACCATATTGGGGCTCACCAAAAATGAATCTACGTGGCGATATTGTAATGGACTGGATCTCTACCATGGACATGTATATACAAAATGAAGGTAATGAACCAACTTTCCAGCGCAAGTAGTGCCAGTTGATTATTGACCTCACACTCACAGCTAATAATTCAGCGAACAAAATTGGAAACTGGAAAGTCCTACAGAGGGAATCCTTAAGTGACCACAATTATATCTTCCACACGATTAAAGACTGTCAAACGTGCATCTCCCCCAGATTAATGGGAAATAGGATATGGCCCACCAGAACAACGCCCGCAATATTAGAAAACTTCGGCCTTAATCTTGAGGAACAAATTAAAAAGCCGCAAGACCGTACAGCAGAGTCGTTTATAATAACATTAAGCAAAGCATACGAGGCAACATTCCCACAAAAAAACCGGTTCGTAAAACCCAGGCGTGTCTATTGGTGGAACGATGAAATCGCTTCTTCAGGGGCAACTTGCATTGCGTCTAGACGCATATATCTGCACAAAGGAAGAAAGAATTCAGACCTAGCTCTCAGGCAAAAATACAGTCAAGAATATGTATTTGCCAGAAAGTCTCTCAGACAAAAAATAAATGTTTCTAAACGTCTTCACTGGCAAAACCTGTGCGAAAAAATTAACAAAGATACCTGGGGGGATGCGTATAAAATCGCAATGCGTGGGCTGAAAATAAGGTACCCAATTTTACAGGTTCCGATGGAAAAGATGTTGTAGGTAGTTGACGCATTACTCCCCACTCATGAAGAGCCGAGCTGGGAGCAACCCAACGTGACGGAGGTAGTCCCATTTACGGAAGATGAATTGCTAAGAGCCAGCCAACGTATTCGTAATGGTAGTCAGGACTAGACGGACTACCACCTGAGGATCTAAAAGCCGCAGTGGATATGTTCCCAACATATGTCCTAAACGTAATGAACCATATAGTTAGCGATGGGATCTTTCCCGACGACTGGAAAAAAGCCAAGCTGGTGCTAATTAAGAAAGGTGATAAAGCACCACAGGAACCTTCCGCATATAGGCCCCTCTGTCTTAGATGTTTCGGGCAAACTCTCGGAACACCTGATACTTTGTAGACTAATACTAGAACGTCTTCTTCTTCTTAATGGCACTACAACCGATTGCCGGTCTGGGCCTCTTTCAGCATGTTTCTCCAGGCGGACCTATCACTCGCCAACGTTCTCCACTCCCGTACTTGAAGTTTTTGTAGGTCAGTTGTTACCGCATCCTTCCATCTCCCTCTTGGCCTTCCGGCCCTTCTCCTTCCCTCTGGTTGGCCATTGAACAACTTTTTCGGAACCCTATGATCACCCATTCTCTGCATGTGTCCGAGACATCTCAATCTTGCCACCTTGATGAAACTGACAATATCTGGTTGATTGTAGAGCTGATATAGTTCGTGATTATATCTTCGGCGCCAGATTCCTCGTTCAAGGGGCGCTCCAAATATTGCCCGTAGCATTCTTCTCTCAAATACACTTAAAGCCTGTTCTTCGCTCTGTGTTAAGCTCCATGCTTCTGCACCATAGGTTACCACCGGTCCTATCAGTGACCTGTACAGTGTGCACTTATGCTTGGGGTGGATTGTTTTGGACCTAAAAAGTTTAAGTCCATAATAACACCTGTTGCCAAGAGTTATCCGCCTTCTAATCTCCTCGCCCATCCGGTTTACGTTGTTCAGTTGCGAGCCCAAGTACACAAATGTATCTACTGTGTTAAAGTACTTTCCGTCTAGTTCTAGCGTTGGTCCTACCTTCCGATGAGTTTCATTAGCCACCATGTATTTCGTTTTGTTTACGTTGACAGTGAGTCCTAGGTTATTTGCTTCCTTCTCCAGCAGCGAGTAAGTAGTTTTGGTCGCCTGTTCGCTTCTGCAAATTATATCAATGTCGTCTGCGTAAGCCAATAGTTGTGTTGACTTAAAGTACACAGTGCCGTTAGAATCCACTCCACTACTCCTAACGGCCTTTTCTAGTACGATGTTAAACAGTAAAGTTGCCAGTGGGTCTCCCTGTCGTAGTCCTTCCTCTGTTATAAAAGTCTTAGACAACTTGTTTCGTATTCTTACTACAGACGATACTTCAGACAGTGTTACTCTGGTTAGGGCTGTCAGTTTTTCAGGGAATCCGAAACTTGTCATTATCCCCCACAGTTTGTGTCTTATAACGCTGTCGTATGCTGCTCTGAAGTCCACGAATAGATGTTGTGTCGTGATATTGAACTCATTACATTTCTCCAGGATCTGCCTAATGCCAAACAGTTGGTCTGTGGTTCACCTGTTTGTGCGGAAACCGCACTGGTATTCACCGATATTCTCTTCTGCGTATGGTAGTAAGCGACGGTACAACACATTAGCGAAGACCTTGTATGCAATGTTTAGCAGCGTTATTCCCCTGTAGTTAGAACAATCTAACTTATCACCTTTCTTGTACAATGGGCATATTATCCCTAGCTTCCATTCATCCGGTAGCTTTTCCGTTCTCCATATGTTTAGTATGAGATCATGCACGATATTCAGGCTCTACCTCCATACTTCAACAATTCTCCTGGAATGCCATCTGCACCTGGCGCCTTATTGTTCTTGATCCTGCGCACTGCAGTCTCTACTTCTTCTAAGGTGGGTTCCTCCACTTGTTCAGTCCCTAATATTGATGTTGATGTTGGCGTTATACTTTCCTCTTGGACTACGCGAGTGTTCTGGTTGAGCAGGTCCCTGAAGTACTGACCCCACCTCTTGATACACTTTTCTGTTTGTAGCTAAGTCTCGCATTTCTGACCTTTTGATAGAGTCCCCGAGTTTCGTTGGTATTACTCATTCTTTCTATTTCCGCGAAATCTTCTTCATCTTTTTCAGATTTCTTTCTTCGGAAGAGTTTTTTCTCAACTTTCCGTTTGTTTCGATAATCCTCTACATTCGCTCTACATGTGATAATTGATTAATGTCCACGCACCAACTGAGGACAAGGAAGAAAACGTGAAGGAACAATTTTACGAGGAACTGCAGAAAGCATATCGTGATGCGCCAGAAGGAGATATCAAAATCATCCTTGGTGATTTTAATGCTAAAGTGGGACGCGAGGAGATATACCGACCGACAATCGGACTGCACAGTCTTCATGCTGAGACTAATGAAAACGGAAGTAGGATGATAGACTTTGCCACGACCAACAACATGGTAGTCAGTAGCACATATTTCCCACACAAAAATATTCACAAAGCCACATGGAAATCACCAGGTGGTAGAGTATTGAACCAGATAGACCATGTGATGATAGATGGGAGACACTGTTCAAATATCCTGGATGTAATAGCCTGTCGAGGCCTCAATGTAGATTCGGATCATTATTTGGTAAGGGCGGTGCTTAGGGCTAGAATTTATTGTCAACGCACACAACAGCCGGCAGTTAAGAGATACGATCTGGAAAAATTCAAAACCGATGAGATGAAAGAGAGATTTCAGTACCAAATGCAGAAACGAATATCCAAACGGCCAGAAAACGCTCTAGTAGAGGTCAATGAAGCGTGGCAAAAGATCAAGCAGGACATTGAAGATACAGCAGCAGAGGTTGTGGGGTGGAAGTAGGGACAAAGGCGTAATAACTGGTTCGATGAAGAATGCAAGGAAGCTCTGACAAAGAAGAACAAAGCCAGAGAAAAAGTACTATACTAGAACTTAGGTCAGGTAAACAACTGTCAGAAAAACAATAGGAGGGCTTTCGAGAGGGAAAATCGACAGTAGACGCTATAGCGAAAGTCATTGAAGTAGCAACAAAAATTATAAACAGCCCGAATGTACCAGGCCTGGCAAATCCAGTGGAGTCTTTCCACTAAGGGATACTGTACCAGAATCCTAATCCCTGATGTGGAGTGTTGGGTAACTAGTAAACACGGCGAATCAAATTTTTACGTCACTCAAGTTTTAAGCGGACATGGCTGTTTCAGGAACTTTCTCCATAGCATCGATAGGGTCACAGATTTCCTCTGTATTTACTGTAGACTCACAGATAGCGCGGCGTATACCGTCTTTGAGTGTGACAGGTGGATACCTGAAAGGGATATATGGAAGGATAAGACTGGACAAACACTAGACCCATCAAGTATGGTTGAACAAATGATCTCTTCGGAGCACTTATGGGCAGATACATCAAGCATGATCCAAGATATCGTGACAATAAAAATGCTAGACGAGCGAAATGGGAAAGAAGCCGAAAAGATAAAAAATGTTTGTACCTGAAATCCTAATCACTGTAAGTGGACGGGATGTAAGGACAACACTATGCAGCAACATCTTGAAAGTTCCCAAGATGCTTGAGTTATTCCGGAGGCTCCACTTGCTAAGTTAACCGCCTAGTCTTGTCTGTCTAGTCTGGTCTGTCTACCATTTCCAGTTCTAATTACAAAATTTCAAATTTTATAAACCATCCCAGAATTTTGTTGTTCATTGCCAATTTGACAATTTACACATTGTACATTTAACATTATGTACATTATTTTTGTATGTACATTTATACCCATTGTTTTTCTTTTGCTTTATCTACTGTAAATTCTGCAATGACGAATAAATGAAGCTGAGTTTTACTATTGGTTAACACCATACTATTTAATAGATAATCATAAAAACTTACTGAAGTCGGAACACAGCCTCAATATAAACAATATATTCAATCTTTCCGGAGCTCTACAATATTATTGAGTCCTTTTAGGACCACCAAAACAAATCTCATGTGAAATTTGCCGTGGTCATTTACTGGGTCTCAGTCCAATCCCGTGGCACTAAACGAGAAACAGAAAAGTTTGAATTGCATTTAATATTTGTTTTGTGGAACTATTCATAAAATAAATCTTTGAAATGATTTAATTTAGAAAAACTGTTTATTTTATTTGTAATTATTTATAATTGTTTGTATTACATAGTTTAATAATTTAACAGATCCAGTTTATATATAAGTACAAAGTGGTTATCTTTCTGAAACAGTGGGAGTAGTTTTATTTTGCCACTGTGGAATGAGTTATTAGTAAAGTTGTAATTTCCGAGAACGTAAAATGGCTCGAAATTTAGAATTAATTACCTCGGGGTGAATTAAATTTCCGTATAATAGTTTTTCCAACGATTTCTCCCGCCAACTAACCAACCGGCCTTGGCACACATTTAATTATGCTGCTAAGGATGCTATTATATCCCCGTCATAGACTTCATCCTTAAAGATACAATTTCCACAAAAAGAAATTTCACGAAAAACTTTTACTAAGGGAAACACAATTACAGTTTTTTTTAATTTAATTATAGTTTTGAGGTAAGATATAAACTTCTATATCGCGTCTTTAATTCAATCTACCTTCCTCGCCGCTACTTCCATTTGCCATGCATGATTTATAAAGTTTCTGTTTAGCTAATTGAAAATAGACATTTGGATTATCGAATTTCGTAAAAGTACTCAAGAAATCTCTATACGAGAGCTCACATCTAACAATAAGTCTAATTGGATTGCTTTCCTTATTTTTTTAATGTCTTAAAATAGCCACGGTCTAAAAGCCGAAACCAATTTTTATATGAACGTATCAAACTGAGAGATACAAAGGATAATTCGTACAGACAGAATAATCGATTGAGAGAAATGGGTTATCATGGGTGGTGTGCTAAATTGTACATATTTAAGTTTACTACCTCAGTTAACTGTAGTTACTAGTTTAGTTACTAATTACTAGTTTACCTTTTTAGCTTAGTTTAGTCTACCTTTTTGAAGAGCGACATTGCTGATAGTTTTGCAAAAGGATTAAAAGTAGCGGTTATTTTCATATAAATTATTACGTCTCTTACTGCCAATTCATATAATCAAGCTTTTAGTAAATTATAGCTAAAATAAAATATAATTCAATTGTATTTTTATTTCCATACTCTAATTGTTTTTAACAGATGTGTTATAAACTTTTTTTTTGTTAAATTTTGCGGGTTTTGGTCGTGCAATAGTGGGTTCGTGCATAATGCTATGCTAATAAATAATGGATTGTTGGTCAGGGGTCTGGGACAGGATCAATGGAAACTAGAAGAAAATGGCTTGTTCATTAATTTTTCGTGTTTCCATTTTTGTTTGCTTCTGCTGTTCTCGGGTGGAATTTGAAATTCAAATGAATCGAGCTTTAGCATGAACATTAAGTTTACATGCATGGCCTGAAATCGAAAAAGGAAGGATTTGAAATTACTGACTGTTAACGATTAGGAATGTTTTTAGATAATCTAGTCAATGAAAATGTGTTTATTTAATAACAGTGCTGTTTTTATCAAGATATTAAAAACGACAATGAATTTAATAAATACTGAAGTAGCGGAATATAACAACTTGCGTGCAGAGTAATCGGCTTTCCTGTACTGTATGTAGTCTTCCACTATTCTTTGCGGTGCACACTGGGATTACGAATTTACGGCGACAAAAATAAAATCCAGTTCATTTCAATTTTTTGTCTCACATATTACCTTATGATAACATTCTGATGATTATAATATAAAATTTGTCTATATTAGATGTACACGATTAATTAAAAATGCAAATTTAAAATGCAATTTTTTTTATGTGACAAAAGTGCAACATTTTTTTACAAATTCACAACCGTCGTTGACACAAAACTTATCCAACACGTATTGTACTAATCGTTCATTACACTTTAACGAAGAAAACGAAGAAAAGTTTCATCTCTTCATACAAAAAATAGTTCATTTCTATTCAACGTTCTCTCTTGCAAATGGTGGTCATCACAACTATCTATAAAAAAAGGTGTAATTCTCAGTAAGGTGGAACGATGTGGACGGGATTTTTGCTTTTATAGAATTGTCGATGTTTGTTTTGTTGTACAAAATATTTAATTTAACGGTACTATGCGGAACTTTTTTTAAAAATCAGTTTATTACAAAAAAAATTTAATTTACGATAGTCGTTTACAAAACTTTTTTTTAACCGTGTTGATTAAAACTTTCTACATATTTGATATTATTACATGTAAATACATACTTGAAGCTATATTCTCCATATTTAAAAAGTTCACAATTTTTTAACACAAATACAAAACAGACGTAGTTACTTTGTTAAAAATCCAGCGCAACTAATTCCTTTTTGGTACCTAAGGTACAAGAGCGATGTTTGACACGTTCCCACAACCAATGGAATTGATGTTTCGCATTTATTTGTTTATATTTTTTTGGATGGGTTATGGAACAATACATTTTAAGTGGTTTTGCTTAATTGTGAGACATTGTAAAATTCTATTTTTGTCGCCGTAAATTCGTAATCCGTCCCAGTGTGCGGTGTGCGGCTTCTCATGCATAAAGATAAATAAATCCTTCTCCAATATTCTTCGGTCGCTACCATAGAGGCATATTCTGTTCTCATTTGAGAACAGAACATACCCCCATTGTTCCAACGTCCAATTTAAATGTTCCCTTTTGCTTGACGATGAGACAGCATTAAGCTGAAGATTTCTTAATGATGTTGAAACAATAAAGCAGTCAGCCCGAGCAGTTGTAAATCTCCTGCCTCTACCAGGTCGTCTATCAAAGAATCCACTCTCCCCATAACGTTGGAACGTTACCGGGGCTCGTGTTATATCCAGTTATCGAGCAACAGCACACTGGCTAAATCCATTTTTGACTAGAACATCAACTTAGGCGGCTTTTTCGGTGTAGTATGCATTAAACTAATACTGTGCGTATTATGTGCAAATTTCAATTGCAAAGGCAATTATTACAATCTTTCATAAGTTTGTTATTCTCGAAATAACCGCCACATAAATACGTTCGTTTTTGTTTATCGGTTGTTACGCCTATAAACGATAAGCAACTGTACCAGGCTGCTAAGGACTACATATGCGAGTTTGCCTCCACTGGCAAACCTACGAACTGGCCAACGGACTATAGTAAAACACCAGACCTGCTAGATTTCATCATAATCAAAAACGTCGCATCAAATTACATTAAGGTTGACGAAGGCTTTGATCTAAACTCAGACCACTCTCCAATCGTGCTAACAATCAGTAACACCATTATAACTATTAATCAGAACCTAGTGCTTGTGACCAACCACACCGACTGAAAAAAAAACCTTAGACTTGTATGTACCACTCAAAACAACCGAACAGTTAGAGAATGAAGTGCATCAATTCACTACGGTGTTGTAATAAAAACCATACCGACCCACGTGTTTAGGAACATTGCTTTACGCTCCCTTAAGGCACTCGAGAGACACTTAAAACATAAAAACGTTCCCATCAAAATAATCATGTAGACCAGATTGTTAGTGTCTTTGGGAACCTTTTTAGTTATTTGTGTAAATATATTATATATGCTCTACGACTTACGGCCTAAGCTCAAACGACGCTAAAGTCGCATAGGGGCGGAGTCAAGTAGGAGGAGCATCCTCTTATTTAATTAAGGGGTATGCACAAACCCCCACGGAACACAACTGCGATGATATAAATAACTCAACCGGGTCTAGTTTAAGTTAGTTGTTAAGCATGGTTAACTTGTCTTAGTTGTAGGCTTAATGTAATATAATATTTAGTATATATATATATATATATATATATATATATATATATATATATATATATATATATATATATATATATATATATATATATATATATATATATATATATATATATGTGTGTGTGTGTGTGTGTGTGTGTGTGTGTGTGTGTGTGTGTGTGTGTTGTATTGTTTTCTCGGGGATTCCGCGTTGATGCTGAGGGTTGGCTCTGGAAAGAACCGGATTCTCGACGTTTCGGCGAACTAACATTCGCCATTCTGAAGAGATATATGCGTCCGTGCGGGTCAACCGTTAGAGAGCATACTGAGAGCTCGTTCGTGCGATGCGACTACTTATTGCTGTTTGGCTTCGGGTCATGCGCGTTGTATGCGGTGCTTCGGTTCGGTTGTTTGTTTGTCTTGTTGGTCGTACATGAGTCTGGGGTGTCTGGGATTGCATTTTGAGGGTGGATATGATCGGTCGCCATGCTGGGGGTAGTCTCAAGGAATCGTCTCTCGTGTTCATGAAGTAGTCTCGTTTTACTAT
Source organism: Phosphuga atrata (assembly GCA_944588485.1). Lineage (NCBI taxonomy): Eukaryota > Metazoa > Arthropoda > Insecta > Coleoptera > Silphidae > Phosphuga > Phosphuga atrata. The sequence goes on from OX155901.1 coordinate 8,218,108, forward strand.
CTCTATGGCTTCTCTGTATACTCGTGACATTTCGTGGCTAATCTGTGCAACAGTCCTTGAATTTCTAAAGTTCCTTCAGTGACCGGTGTGTGTGTTGGACAAGTGCCGATGAAACTTTTTCTCTGTGTCTGACTGAAACTACATGTTCTTGAATCCTAGCAGATATTTTTCTATTGTTACGTCCAATGTAGGTTCGTTCACATGTTCCACAAGGTATTTCGTAAATTCCATGGGATTCTAGCGGGATGGTGTCTTTAACGCTGCGTAGCATGGAGGATATTTTCTGGTTAGGTATGAAAATGGTGTCGATGTTGTGTCTTTTAAGGATTCTGGCGATTTTGTCAGTTGATCCATGAACATATGGTAGGTATGCTGTGCTAACGGGTTTCTGGCGTTCTTCAGTTCTAGGGCTACTGTTCTCTGTACGACGGAAAGCTATGGATATTAAGCTGTTTGGATATCCATTTGAAGAAAGCGCTTCTCGTAAGTTCCTTAATTCTTTCGGTAAATTAAGCTGGTCGGCTAGTCTTTTGGATCGGGTGGTCAGAGTGTTGACTACAGATGCTAGTTGTTTGGGATGATGGTGCGAAGAAGCGTTCAGATATCTGTCTGTGTGGGTTGGTTTCCGGTACACAGTGTGACTCAAAGTGCCGTCAGGTTTCTTCTGTACCAAAACATCCAAGAAAGGAAGTCGTTGATGCTTTTCTATCTCCATTGTGAATTTAATTTGGTCGTGTTGGGAGTTAAGATGGTTAAGGAATTTGTCCAGCTCTGGTCTGCCGTGGGGCCAGATTACAAATGTGTCGTCAACATATCTTAACCAGAGTGTGGGTTTAAGTGTGGCTGATGAGATTGCCTTTTCCTCAAAATCTGTAAGAAATATGTTGGCTATTACTGGGGATAGAGGTGAACCCATTGGTGCTCCTAGGACTTGTTTGTATATTTGACCATCGTACCTAAAGTATGTATTATTTAAACAATGTTCTGCCAGATCTGATACATACTTTTCTGGTTCTAATTTTGATCTTATGATATTTATGGCCTCAGGGACCGGTACTTTTGTGAATAAAGATACAATGTCAAAGCTCACAAGGAGGTGGCCGGGCTGGAGTTGGTGATTTTTCAGTATGTCTATGAAGTGTTCAGCATTGCGGACATAGGAATCACAATCTTCGGCGTATGGTTGTAAACATTTTGCTAAATATTTCGCAAGAAGTTGGACCGGTGAACCAATGGAGCTTACTATTGGTCGTAGTGGGGCTCCATCTTTGTAGATCTTTGGCAAACCATATATCTTGGGACACCGTGAAGATTTCTCCCTTGGTATAAGATATTTCATTGATTCCTTGTCAATGCTAGAGCTTAGGATCTTTTGTCTGGTAGTTTTCTCAACTCGCATCGCACGAACGAGCTCTCAGTATGCGTCTAACGGTTGACCCGCACGGACGCATATCTCTTGAGAATGGCGAATGTTAGTTCGCCGAAACGTCGAGAATCCGGTTCTTTTCAGAGCCAACCTTCAGCATCAACGCGGAATCCCCGAGAAAACAATACAACACAGGTATCTATCCGCGAAAACCTCAAATACAATAATATATATATATATATATATATATATATATATATATATATATATATATACTTTATTCAGTCTATTACTTTTCATTTAATAAACTTCGTGCCTTACAAATACCAGACCCCAGAAGCAACAAGATCCCGAGATACGTAAAACCATCACAGTAACCGAAGAATTGCGGGTCAGCAGATTCACAACAACGGCTATCCAAGACGCAGCTTGGAAAAGTACGCCTACTATAAAGCGAAAACTCAAGGGTGTCCACTTCCCTAAGTCCCTAAACACGAGCACCGCAAGACAAAACCAACCTAAATAGAATAACGAAGCAACTGAAATGGGAGATTAAAATACAAAAAACAACTCTATCATTAGCTTCCTCTCGGGACTAACCGCTGACAATACCACGGAATATTCTCTGTGGCAGGCAACAAAGTACCTGAAGCGACCAATCACCCAAATACCCCCGATACGTGAACCAAACGGCAATTGGACTCGTAACAGCAGAGATATATTTGCAGAGCATTTGGAAAGCAGATTTCTTCCCAACCCGGGATCGGATGAACTTCTAATACTCCCAACAAACAACTATGAAGATACAATCCCGCTAGTAACACCCAAAGAGGTAGCCAAAGAGATTCGCACGAATCTAAATCCAAAGAAAGCACCCGGGTTCGACCTAATTACCGGTGCAATCCTCAAAAAATATAGAGAAAAACCTTGGTCAAGCTCACTAATATATTCAATGCCGCAATTCACCTAAAGCATATACCAACCGCGTGGAAGGTATCGAAAATAATTGTGCTACCAAAACCTGGCAAGAATCACAAGGATGTGGAGTCGAATCGGCCAATCGCATTACTTCCGATCAAGTCCAAACTCTTTGAGAAGCTAATTATGAAACTTCTCAAGCTAATTGTTTGAACCATATCTCACGAAAATCAAATTTTGCTAATTTTAAACGGGCTTTTCTCACTTACCTTTTAGGGTTGCTCGCGTCTCCGCCACGTGTGGACCGTCCTTCCGGCGCCTATTCCAAGGGAGGAAATAAGGATAATAGGTGGAAGGATTCCCTTAAAATGGTTGTCTTCCAGACGTTTGTGGTCGCGGCAGCCCTTTGGCTAGTAATTACACCCCCTTATTAACTGGAAACTAAAACTGCGTGCACCTGTCGATTGCCCTGGGTTCGCGCTTCAACCCGTGTCTTTTCGCTTACAACACTCGAAGCATACTGCCGAAAATATGCCGTAATGCCGTAAATATATTATATTTACTAAAATCGCAATATTTCGGCCCAGGTCGATACACCTTTCCCCTTCGTTTAATCGATGCCGAAATCGATTTAAATTTCGAATTAAAATATAGATTTATTTAAATTGGCGCGAACACTAATTATAGACAAATATGAGCTGGTGCCTGCCCATTAGTTTGGATTTCGAAACAACCACTCAACAATTGATCAAGTTCATAGAATTACCAACGTTACTAAAATGTGTGCTCTACTGTGTTCCTCGACGTCGCACATGCGTTTGATCGCGTATGGCATGAAGGCCTATTGCACAAATCGAATCCATTCTGCCTGACCCATACTACAAACTATTAAAATCATACTTCTCCGAAAGAAAATTTCGCATTAAACATGGGGACGCGTTCTCCGATCTTCAGAACATCGGTTCCTGAGGGAAGCATATTTTTATATCTACTTTATACAAACGATACACCTAATACTCATAACACGATAACTGCCACTTTTGCACAGATGGCAACTGGAAAAACTGTAGAGCAATCATTAGAGATACTGCAACTAGCAGTAAATAACGTGTTTACCTTTACTCGTAAAAGGCAAAAAAACTCGTAAATCAAACTTAATGAAGCAAAGTCTACATACATAAACTTTACCGCATAAAATTTATTCATCCAATATTCGATTAGAAGTATACAAAACTCAATATACAATAAATGGATGCAGTTCCACAATAAATAGCTGAATAAATACAAAAATAAATTAATCAATCCAAAATTCGGTTACTTCGTACAAAATAAATTACTTCATCCAAAAAAGGATAATTCATCCAAAATAAAATGTAATCATCCAATAATTGTTTTTTTCTTACAAACTATGATTTTTCCTTACAATAAACGATTGAATCGTTCAACATTTTCGAAATTCACCCAAAAAATGTTTTTTATTTTACTTAATAAGTGCAAAATGCAAATTTACGAATGTATTTAATAATCTTTGTACTTTTATTATATGCATAAAAATGCTGAAAGGAAAGAACTGTTCACCTTATTAATGAGTGGATTAGCTCGGAAATAAATTGCATTATTCTATCTGCTTAGACATAGTATATACAGGGTGCTTGAAAAAAATTTATACACACTTTGAACTTCCATAGAAAATTTATTTACCGTTCTACAAAGTTAAATTTCAGGAAAATAGAAAGCTGAAAGTCCAATGTAAATGAAACATAAATAACAAATGTTAATACTGTTCAAATTGGTGACCTGCAGCATCAATACAATTCTGAGTACGAGTCACCACTGATTCTGTACATCGTATCAAAACGTCCAATGAGATTTCTCTACACACTGCTTGAATCTCATTCCAAAGAATGTCTAGGTTACGTGGTTTACGTTTGTACACCTCATCTTTTACTGTGCCCCACAAGAAGAAATCCAGTGGTGTAAGGTCTGGAGAGCGTGCTGGAAACTCGATTGGCCCCCTGCGTCCTATCCACTGTCCCGACAAATTTTGATCCAGGTAAGCTCGTACGTCCCTGTGATAGTGCGGCGGAGCACCATCTTGTTGAAAATAAAAATCATCATTACCGTATAATGCACGAATGGCAGGAAATATGGAATCAGCAAGCATTGTTAGGTAATTAATACCAGTTACAGTGCCTTCAAATCGAAAAGGTCCAATGAGTCCCCTTGAAGACAAACCGCACCACACATTTACACCAGGCAAATTTACAGCTTTTTCAATTGTAATGTGAGGATTTTCTTCACCCCAGTAAACACAATTGTGCCTATTGACAGTTCCATTAAGTTTGAATTGGGCTTCATCCGACCAAATGATGCTACCCATAAATCCCGGTTCACGTATCACCATCTCCTGAATCCATTCACAAAATTGCAACCTTCGATCTGGATCGTCGTCATTTAGCTGTTGCACCAGCCTTGGAATGTAAACACGATACTTGCCTCTCTTCAGAATGCGTAGCACGCTGCTAGCACTTACATCACTTTCACGTGCCCCTTGCCTTGAAGATTTGTTAGGAGAGCGTTGAAACAGTTCCAAGACTGCCGTTGATGACTCATCACTTGTAGCTGTTCGAGGCCGACCTGAATGACCTTTATGCACATCACACACTGTTCCATGAACTTCGAATTTGTCTCGTATGCGTGTAATTGTTAATCTTGAAGGTGGTTCTGTATCATACTCCCTTCTCCACTGTCTTTGAACTTCATTTACATTCTCAAACTTCCAGTACCACTTAATAACCTGCTTACGTTCTTCAAAACTCAAACGTACGTCCCCCATGTTGATATTACAAATTCCAACTGATAATATAACATAGAGGGACGATTATGCTGGCACCTGGCGAAGAAATATAACATTAGCCTTGTAGAGCGGGAAAACTACAATAGTTTAAAGTGTGTATACATTTTTTTGAAGCACCCTGTATAGTGCTTCTTATATATAGTGCATCTATCTTCTTCTTCTTCTTCTTGTTTCCAATAGCCCTACTTTGGACCACGCTTGTTCAACTATTGGGCTTTGATCTTTGCCCAGTATTGCTGCATCTTCTGCCGGTGTAGCTTCTTTCCCTCTTCTGTCCAGGGGGTACCTTTCCTTCGGGGTTTTTCCTGAAATCCACGGACTTCCTTCAGGATGCATCTCACAGAAGACTGTCTGTTTTGGAGATCTGTTATTCCCACTTCTTTAATATCCTTCTCGGTTTCTGTCAACCAAGTGGTACGAACCTTCTTGTTTTACCAGAATATGAACAGACTGTTAGTTAGTCGGTTTGGAGTCAATCTTGCAACGTGGCCATGGAAAGCTACCCTTCTTTTCCTTGCACAATCAGAGAGTCTCTCAATATGTTCGTAGAGCTCAGAGTTATGTCGTCTTCGAAATTCCCCATCTTCCTTTACCGGGAATGCCTAGGATCGTCCTGATGATTCTCCTCTCTCTGATTTCCAGTTTCTCTACCAGACCTCTTCGGTACAAGGAAAGACACTCCTTGGTATACAGTGCTTCTGGTCGTAAGACTGATGTGTTTGCGCTCTCTCTTTCGTTACACACCGCTTTAGTTAGAAATAAAATTTGAAGGAATCAAGTCCTTGTTTGTAAAATTCGTTTTTTGTGAGATATAATTGTATTTTGTATAAAAATAATTGTTTGTAACGAACAATCAAATTTTGGATGGATCAACCTTTTTTGTACAGTTAAACCTTTTTTTGGGTGAATTGATTTTATTTTGTACAAATCTATCAATTATTGTACTAAACCATTATTATTTGTAAGATTCAATCGATCATTGGGCGTTTATATTTTATTTTGGACGAAGTAACCTTTTTTGGATGAAGTAATCGTTTTTTGTATGAATAAACCGAATTTTGTATTTTTGCAACTATTTTTTTGTAAAAAAACATCTATTTATTGTACGCAAAAAATCCAATCCAAACTTTACTAATAAAATTGAAAAAAGACCCCTCAATATTAATGTCACAACTATCCAGCCTGCCAACATAGCAAAGTACCTGGGCATGACGCTTGACACAAAACTCCGATGGCAGGGAGAGCACATCAAGAAAAAACAAGAGGAACTGCAATTGAATCACGTAAAATGTTTTGCCTACTAGGACATCGCTCCGAACTAACAATGCACAACAAGCTAACCATATACAAATAGGTATTGCGCCCAAAATAGGTATTGCGAACCAAATAATAAATTTGTTAACAGTGGAGATTGGTTCACAGACGAGAGAATAGACACCGCCATTAGGGTCATGAACAAGAATAAAATGCCAATAAGATCAGGAAGCGGTACAGGGTTTGTATGGGTAGAACTGGAACACTTCACCATGTACAGATGTTATTTTTCACCAAAACCAACACATAGACCGGCTGGCGTAGGAACTCGGGGCGCTAAGCCATGACATCAGAGAGCAAAACAAAAAACCTAAGGGCATAGCAGGGGATTTCAACGCTAAGTCTCCTTAATGGGGTTACACTAATAGACAACAGAATGGATATCGTTATGGATTGGGCAGCGGAGCTGGACGTTGTTTTGCTGATCCAAGGGACACAGCACACACTAGTTAGGGGTAATGCGCGTTCCATAATAGATCTGACTTTCTGTTCGGTTACAACAGACATACAACAAGAAAAAAGGAACGGATGGAGTACAAAACACCTTAAAAACTAAAAATTAGCCTGGGACAGGAAATTGCAGGTACAACAATTAAAAATGCTGATACACTTATGATCAGGGTCATGATCAGAGCATGTAACGTTACCCAAGAAAGGTGGAGCAACTAGGAGGAAACTGGTATACTGGTGTTCAGACGAAATATCTAGCATGAGGGCCTCGTGCGTTGCTGCTACAAGAAAATGTCAGCGACAAAAACTAAAAAAAGACGTCGATGAAAAGCTCAAAACGCTAACGGACCTATATATAAGCAGAAAAAGAGAATTGAGACAAGCCATAACTGGCAAGCCAAAGCAAAAGAATCACATTGACAAAAACTCTGCGAGGACCTAGACAAGGACATATGGGGAGATGCCTTCCAGCTATGCAAAAAGAAACATGGAGTGCTACCGTCAAACACTCAAATGCCAATGAATGACCTGAAACGAATTGTAGATGTACTGTTCCCACAACATGAACCTTTTGTCTGGGAACAACCAGAGGTTAATGATATACCGCTATTTACCGAGGAGGAACTCACCAAAGCAAAAGACCGCATCCATTGCGGTAGAGCTCCAGGCTCGGATGGAATCCCGCCGGAGGTTATTAAAATTGCAACCCTCGATCAATCAAAATTTGTTCTAGATATACTGAATGCAGAACTAAGTGCCGGGAACTTTCCCCAGAAATGGTAGTTGCTCAAGGCTTGTCCTGCTCCGCAAGGGTGACAAACCGTTAGACGATCCATCACCGTACAGCCCCTGGGTATTCTGGATACGCCGGGAAGCTTCTAGAGCATCTCCTGGTGGGCAGACTTAAAAGAGAACTTGACGCAGGCATCGGATTCTCCAGGAGACAATTTGGATTCAGAGAGGGAAGATCCACTATGAGCGCAATAGAAGCGGTCCGAAAACTTGCAGAAGAAGCTAGAAGTATCTCCAAAAGGACAAGGAAGATATGTGCTCTAATTACATTTGACGTTAGAAACGCTTTTAACAGTACTAGTTGAAAAATAATAATGAATGAAGTAACGGAAAGAGTAATAGAGCCTTACATCCTGCACATGGTAAGAAGCTACTTCGATAATAGAACACTGCTACCACACGCAAATGGAGTTTCGGTAGAGAGAGAACTGAGTCGTGAGGTCCCACAAGGTTAAGTTTTGGGCCCTACTTTGTGGAACATCTTGTATGACAGTGTCCTAAGACTGAAACTTCCTGAGGGTGCCACATTCATTGGCTTCGCGGGCGAAATGGCGCTCGTGGTCTCCGCAAAAACGGAATCCATGCTAATGGAAACGGCAAACCGCACAATTCGTCAAGTAACTGATTGGATGACATCAAACAACCTGAAATTTGCTCCCGAAAAGTCTGAAGCAGTGTTACTAACCGGCCTAAGGAGACTCAACGCAATACTGTTTAAAGTGCAACACATATATATAAGACCAAAGAACGAAATCACATACCTCGGGGTTGTCATACACAAGAGCCTGTCGTTCGGTCCACACCTCACGAAAGCAGCAGCTAAAGGCATGAAGGTAATAGCGGCATTGGACAGAATTATGCCCAATGTAAGTGGGCCTAAAAGCTCTGAACGAAAACTCCTTGGTATGATAGTTCAATCCACCATGCCATATGCTGCCCCAATATGGGCTCAAAGTATGGCAGTAGAAAGCAATATCTACAAACTGGCGCAAATTCAAAGAAAAACTGCAATCAGGATCTGTGGCGCATATAAGCGGAATGGCAACAAAAATGGTGGGCGTCCGAAAAAGGCGAATGGACGAAGTAGATCATAACAGATATCACCACATGGGTCAACAGGAAGCATGGCGAGACTAACTTTTACTTGACTTAGTTCCTCACAGGGCATGGGTGCTTCCGCGACTACTTGAAAGAAATAGGCGCCGCCGCAGATTACTTGTGTGAATACTGTAGTGATGTGCACTCGGTAAGACACACAATATTTGATTGCTGGAGATGGCAAGCAGAAAGGGACGAACTAACAGCCAACATGAAGATACCGTTCAACGCAAGAACGGTAATGAGTTACTTGCTACAAGATATAGAAAACTGGGACAAAATGGTCAAATTCGTTAAATATGTTATTTCCTCTAAGGAAAAAGAAGAAAAACTGAGACGCAATAAAAGGATCCACCATTAGGCCCAAATAAGATGAATCAACAACTATCCTAACTACAAGATCAAAATAAAAGGAAAAACAGAAAAACTAGGGAGATAAAGAAAAAATCGTCTGGGCTGCTCACCCAGAAGGAATGCGCAAGCGATACCGGGGTGGCGTACTTTTATACCAAGTGGAAGAAGGAGTTTAGTGAGTGATAGCCTCACACACAGGCTGGTATAGGTACCCCCAAACCACATATAAAAAAAAGATATTGCGCCCAATCTGGACATATGGTATCCAATTATGGGGATGTACTAAAAAAACAAAATACAAAATGCTACGTACCATCTCCACTGCGTCGATACCATTATTACAAGATATGCTATCTCGCACGAATCACGACTCTAGCACCACATCAACGAGGAAGCATCCATGCTCCTAAACGTACAGATTGCCACCAGACGACTTAAACGGTTCAAACCATATGAGCTGTGTCGAATAGACCTGCCAATCAACTGACGCATCCAGTGGGAGCAACTCAGTATAATATTACATTAATAATTTATTTGTTATAGCAAAACAGATCGTTAGTTTATTAAGAACTAGTTTTTGTAATTAAAGTAAAATTTAAAAAAAATAATGAAAGCATATTAAATTGTGTTTCAAACGGAATATTTCTTTATTTCATCTCATAAAGAGTTTCCAAAACGAAATAGTTAAAGTCAAAAGTTTACAGTGGGCCGATTTCTATGTACGCAAGTTTATTTACAATTTTGAGTAAAATTTTGATATTTTTAATGGACATTTTTTAATATAATTTGAGAATTAAATTGGAAATCCGCAGTCTTAACACGGTAAAATATAGGTTCTAACTGCAAGAAATCTAAGAACTCATAGTTTATTATTAATACGCTAATATATGTTGCTAATAAATTATCATGTAAAATGGCTAGTGCAGTAATAATTTGTATTAAATGGTAATTTGGCAAATAAAATATGTTCATAATAAATGTGGTGAAAGTGCCAATGGTTATTACGAGCGTTTTTTTTTTTTTGGCAATAAATTCATCCAGAATTTGTGACCAAGTAGGACGACGATGTTACAGTGTACAGTTTTTGTTTATATAGGATTCCATTAACGCATTGTATGCAAATTCTGTTAATATAAAAATATGCAGATCTAGTTTTTCCACCGATAGTCCGCACGAAAAACAACGCAAAGCGAACATGTTTTTGTACGCTACTACATAGAGAACAGCAGGTATTCATGTACAGTTGCCGTGTAAAAGTCTCATAAAGTTGTAGGATATATAATCGCGTGTTTTTTTATTTGGGCAGTATTGCTTACTAAAACTGCGACCATTAAGTGAAAACGTATTTTATTTTCCTGTTTTTAATCATTAAATTATTGTTTAGAAATTTATCTCAATTCTTACAAAAATCTTAAATAAACTTATGAGCAAAAACTTTTGGTCTCGAGATACATTATTACATTGACGCAATTATTTGTTTAAATACAATTGTAGTATAAAAACTATATTGTGTATGTCTTATTGTATATTATTACACTTGTATATGTCTTATTGTGTATGTCTTATTTTGTATGTCTTATTGTGTATGATTTGTTTGTTATTAACTCAAATCAATTCGTTCGGAGAAATTACAACAACGGCTGTCCAAATATACCTTTCCGTTTTATTTGTGTTTGTAATGAAACATAATAATGTATTTATTACAATTTTATTTCTCGTATTGACCCTTTTCGCATATTAACAAGAACTCAATAAGGATTTGAAAATGTTAAGGAACAACTAGTTTTGTATATCAAGGTTTACGCGATACAATTTTATCTATTCTTCTTCTTCTTTCGAATAGGCCTACTTTGGACCACGCTTGTTCAACTGTTGGGATTTGAGCTTTGCCCAGTATTGTCGCATCTTCTGCCGGTGTAACTCCTTTCTCTCATTTGTCCAGGGGGTACCTTTCCTTCGAGGTTTTTCCTGAAATCCACCGACTTCCTTTAGGGTGCGCCTCTTAGACTGTGTTTTTGAGATCTGTTATTCCCAGTTCATTAATATGCTTCTCGGTATCTGTCAACCAAGTGGTACGAAGCTTCTTGTTTTGCCTGAAGGTGAACAGACGATTGGTTAGTCGGTTTGGAGGCAATCTTGCAATGTGGCCATAGAAAGCTACCCTTCTTTTCCTTGCACAGTCAGAGAGCATCTCCATATGTTCGTAGAGCTCAGCGTTGTGCCGTCTTCGGAATTCCCCATCTACTATTACCGGGCCTAAGATCTTCCTGAGGATTCTGCTCTCTCTGATTTCCAATTTCTCTATTAGACCCCTTCGGTTCAAGGAAAGAAACTCCATGGCATATAGGGCTTCTGGTAGTAAGACTGATGTGTAGTGCTTAAGTTTCAGGTTGCGTGACAGGCATTTCTTATTGTAAGTGTTCTTAGTCAGCCGATAGGCTAGTTCTAACTTGCTGACTCTATTGTATAATGATGCTCTTTCTGATAAGTTGGGTTCAATCCATTCGCCGAGATACTTAAATTTCTCAGTCCTCTTGATGTTTCCCTGTTCTAGTAACATCTCTCTGTTTGCTTCTCTAATATTGGTGAAGAATTCTGTTTTCTCCAGCGACACTTGAAGACCCACTTTGGCAGCCTGTTTTCTGAGACAGTTTACCTGCATTGTTGCCATCTCAAGAGAATCAGCAAATAGTGCCATGTCATCTGCAAAGGCCAGGCAATCTACAACCAGTCCATCGTTGTTACGTCCCAGGTAGATACCACTCTGAGCACCCAAATTATTCAGTTCCTTGCGCCATTCTCTCATAACCTTTTCAAGGACGCAGTTGAAGGGAAGTGGGGAAAGTCCATCTCCTTGTCTCACTCCAGTTTTTATTTCGAAGCTTTCTGAAATATCGCCTCTAAATTTAACCTTGGAATGGGTGTTGGTCAAAGTTTCTAGGATTAGTCTGCGGGTTTTGTTGTCTAGTGCTAGTTGCTGGAGTACTTTGTTAAGCGTTTTTCTATCGATGGAATAGTAGGCCTTCCTAAAATCAACAATGGTGACGACCACCTTGCGGTTTCTTATCTTGGAGTATGCAAGTACAGTTTTAAGATTCATCTGTTCAACACAGAATCGGGTCTTCCTGAAGCCCCCCTGGTATTCTCCCAGTTGACTATCTAACTGATTTTCTGCCCTAGTTTGTAACGCCTTCGAGAGAATCTTGTATGTTACCGGGACAAGAGAAATTCCGCGGTAGTTGTTTAGATCCGTAAAATCACCCTTTTTGTGAAGCGGATGAATCAGAGCAGATTTCCAATCGGGTGGTAATTTCTCTGTTTCCCAGATGTTCTGGATTATCCCGGTTAGCTTGCGCACGGCATTGTTTCCAGCACCTTTCCACAGTTCAGCAACGATAGTCGAGTCCTCTCCAGCTGCCTTATTAGTCTTAAGAAGTTGAATGATCTGGCCAACTTCTTCCAATGAAGGGGAAGCGAGTCCGAGTTTGGTGTGGTTTGTTTATAGTCGAAGTCTTCGCTGGGTGGGTCACAGTTGAGTACATTTTTAAAGTACTGAGCCAAAAGGTGGCAGTTGTCTTTGTCGTTATAAGCCAGTTTGCCTTGTGAGTCTCTGAAGCGGAGGCTTGGCGGAGCGTATTTTCTGAGTACCTGCTTAAAGTTTCCAAAGAAATCTCTGGAATTATTCTTAGCAAAGCTCCCTTCGATTTGGGTTAGTTGGTTTTGTGTGAAGGTTCGTTTGGTTCCTCGAATTATCTTGGCTGTAACCTTTCTCAGTTCCAAAAATGTATGCTAATTTTCTTTGGTCTTTTTAGAATTCCACTTCAGCCAGGCTATCTGTCTTTGGGCTATTGCATTGTCACAGTCTTCAGTTCACCACGGATGCTTCCTTCTTCTAGCGAGAGGGGCGAGTTCATTGGCCGCCTTGACAAGAGTCTCCTTCAGTTGGTCCCAGTTGTTTAGGTCTGTATTGTTCATCCCCTGACTTAGTTCTTGACTCTTCTTGAGTCGCTCGACGTCAAATTTTACCATTTTGGAGGTTCTGTGTAATCTAGTGTTTCTAGGCTGGAGTCTTATTTTGATCTTTGAGAGGTAATGGTCTGAGTCCGGATTGGCGCTTCTTAGTACCTTCACGTATTGTATTTCCTTTTGAGATTTGCGTGAAATGGCCACATGATCTATCTGGAATTCACCCAGGTGGGTATTAGGTGAAATCCAAGTCTTCTGCTTCCTTGGCAAGTGTTTGAAGGCTGTAGACTTCATGATCAACCCAAAAGTCCCATACAGATCCATCAATCGTTCTCCGTTGCGGTTGGTTCGCTTATGCGCCGGATAATTGCCCACTATGTTTCTGTATTTTTTCTCTCTTCCCAATGAAAATGAGCATTGAAATCACCAAGCAGTATGAGGGTGTGCCTCTCTGGAAGTTTAGAGATATTATATTCTAAGTCTTCCTAGAATTTATCAGTTCTGTCTGGATTGCGTCTGTTGTCCTGGTTGATTGGGGCATGTAGATTGACTATACTGTAGCCCGTGTTTGCGCATTTGAGAGAGAGATTGGATACACGACTACTCGGGGAGGTGAAGTTGGTGACTGAATCCAGTATCCTGTGACTGATTATAAATCCTGTACCTTAGTGGGGTACATTCTTCATTATCCGCTGACCCACTTTTCCTTTGAGGATTCTGTAGCCTTGGGACTCGAAGGCATGTTCGTCCGTAAATCTGGTTTCCTGTACTGCTGTCAGTATTATGTTTTGTCGTGTTAGTGAATCTGTCAAATGTTTCAGTTTACCCACTTTTAGTAGTGACTTGGCATTAAATGTTGCGAAGAAGCTTTGCCGTCTTGGTCTGAGTTTACGTCCAGTGATTTCAGGATGCTCCGACTCATCCTTAAAGCATGTTGGTGCGGACTCCCCAGAATCCGAAGGTCCGCTAACGTCACCATAGGTGACGGTGGATTGGTTACCACCTGGGGTAGTGCATTTAGCGAGATTTTCCTTCATGCTCAGTTGAGGAATATTCTTCATGAGACAGTGGCGAGCCACTGTCCAAGATACTTATTTGTTAAAGTTTTTTATTAATGGGTTAGTTTTTTCATGTAATCTGTAAAGTAGTTCAGGTTTTAACAGTAGTTGTCCTCATGACAACTGGTAAAATGGCGGGTTATTGAAAATGAAACCTCTTATTGGAAGATAAACTTAATAAAGACGGAACAAAGCTTGAATATATAAATATACTCAACCTTCCCGGAGCTCTATAATACTAATAAGTCTTTTTAGGACTACCAAAAACAAATCTCTTGTGAAAATTGTCAACACTTCGACTTCGTGGCAGTCAAGAAAAACCATAAAAAGACTTATAAGAACCATATATTTGTGTTAGAACAGGCATGAGCTACCTGCTGCCTGTGAGTCGCATGTGTCACTTGTACCGGCTTCACTCCGTTATGAAAATTACTCTCCTGCCACAAATTTTAATTAACGGGACCAATATGTCTGCCCTTTTGGGCGCTATGTCGCCCGTGTACTCGGAAAGGAATAATGGTAATTTAGACCTACTTACCCCTAGCTATAAACGGTTTGCTTATGCCTGTTTTAGACTAAACAGCTAGTCTTAGAATCGCAGTAGTCTTAATAGTTTTCTCTATTTGGGTTCTTTAACAAACATTTAAACATTAGTCGCTGATGATTTAACATGTCTACTATGACCTGGTCAATCATTCACGTCTGATGGTATAACATCAACAGCCGCCGTCATTTGCCGATATCACTGAAACAAACGATGTACCACGTTTTAGTTAACCGTTATTGACCGATGATATAACTTATTTATCATTTTATATTATTCACTGAAATGCAGGACATCACCTACACATTTTTTAACAAATTCACCAATAATAGCAATATATGATTCAAGTATGTGATGTAGGGTTTTTGTGCATGAGTTAGGAAGTTTAATTCGCAATGAGTACACAGAGAGTTTGGTACACGTGTATCATACATTATTTTATCTACAAAGTATGTTAAAATACTGTAGAATCTACAAGAAAATAATACAATTAAAAATAAATACAATTTAGTTTTTTTTTTTTTTGTGAGCTTATGTCCGATGTACAGTTGTTGAAGTATAGGTTTATAGGGTGGTAAAATTTCTTTTTTCTTTTTAATGGGGTTTTAGTTTCACAACTTTTTTATTATTTTTTATTGTTTTATTTTGTATGTATATTTTGTATGGAAATTATTTTAATTATGCCAATAAAGGTTATTATTATTACAAGAAAATAATTGTTTCTTACAGATAATATTGAAAAATTGTAATTTTGACAGACAAAATACTTCAAATCATTGACACAATAAGGTTAGAATGTTCAACATCTCCGTATCAAAATTTGCTAACTAGTAAAAACGCACAAATACGGGAACACTATTTGGTCGTTGTCGATATAATCTAGGTTAGCCTAAACTTTATCTAGATTAGGTTGTGGTTAGGGTAAGTTATATCAGAATCACATAAATCTACACTGAGAGGCCGAGATTTCTTGATTCAAAATAAGGAAAATTAATTCAATTTTTAATATACGTCAGAAAATTTATTTTCACTACGTCTATGTTTTTGTTTAGTGACCATAGTTTAGTTTAGTGACCATAGTTTTTGCCATAGTAACAACAAACAGAAATCGTTTAACAAAGAAGCTCCATTTGATTTATATTGGACTTTTACTATTTTAACAAAAAACGTTCAATAATGAAACTCCATTTGATTTGTATTGGACTTTTATGTACGGTTTGGATACTTTTACACACGATTATTATAGTTCTTTTATATGGTTCTTTTTATAGTTTTATTAGTTAATGTGTTTTTTTGGTGCGGGAGTAGATAAAGATATTATTATATATATTTTTTTTTGAATTATTTAGTTTTGTTTCTTTTTTTAATTACCATGAGGTTTAGTTTTTCGTTTGAAATACCTATCTTTAAATAATTTTACAATTTTTCAAATAATGCAGTTTTTGAGACGGAGTAGGTGTAGCACGTGGCAACGTCGCACGCATGCGCCTTAGATCAATTTTAATCATAGAAAGTGCACAAAACTACAAACACCGATCTCCAAATCAAATGACAACTTCATCTGTCACTAAAATCTATTGAAAACGCATGGGGTCCGTAGCGGACCCCAGGTGCTGCTGCCCGTGACTTTTGTCTTTGATGTGATATATTTTAAGCTGTGATAGTCGAAATAAAGCCAAATTTGTGCAGAACATGTAAAATACAATAGAAAAAGATGTCCTTGAAGCCCAGCCGCTCCGCTCAAACTGGTAAAAAAAAAAAATCGAGAAAAGTTTGCTCTGGGGTCCGTTGCGTATCCCACGTGTTGCTCGGAAGGTTTTGATAGAAATAAGATATAAATATTATTTTTTGACAGTTGAAAACTAAAAACTATCCCATTTATGAAAATGGTACGATATACGCTGCAACAAAGAATAGAAATATTGAAAATTCACTGCAGATTTCATCCTGAGCGACGAAGCCCATTTACAATTAAGTGGCTTCGTGAATAAAAAGAATTGTCGGATCTGGGGCTCCGAAACCATAGTTTAATTGTTCAGAAACCAGTTAATCCAATACGAGTTACAGTTTGCTGCGGTTTTTGGGTCGGTGCACAGTGCGCTGGATTGAAAAGGTGGACAAAAATAGAATGCCTCTACATATATATTTGAAATTTTGGTTGCAGGTGTTGTTTACGTCGCTGATTATGAATCTGTTATTAAAATGTTCAAAAACAAAATGGCAGATTTAATATGGCGGCCAATTTTTTAGAAAAACTCATTCAATTTTTACAAAATTTCGAACCTACGGGTTCGTAATCTCGCTCATTACGAAAGAGTTTTCAAAATTTTATAAAACAAAATGGTGGACCAAATATGGTGAATAATTTTTCGAAATCTTATCAGATTGGAATTGCGTATTTAGAAGTTTTTCATGTCGTTGATCAGATATCAATTATCAGGATTCCAAAAAACCAAATCGTGGGTCCATAAAGCGGACAATATTTTGAAAAATTTGCGCATTAAGGGTGATTCGTATAGGTTTTGGCATGCAATTCATGAGAATTCTGAATTCATACATTATTACCTACGCAATAAACATGAAACTAGCCCGGGATGTATTGGGCGATTCATTAGTTTTACAGTTTTGTGCCAATACAGTATTTAGAAAAAGGTTTTCCCTCGTAGTTGGCAGACCTTTTCTTGAATAAGCATACATTGTTATTTAATAATATCAAAACATTCAGGATCACCCATCAATAAGCAGAGTTGATATCACACACTTCAAGGAAAAATCAAATAATCAAATTATTAATAATTCAAATAATCTTAGATTTTTAAAATATTTTAAAGTAAATATATAAAGTACAGTTATATAAAGTAGTTATATAAAGTAAAGTTATATAAAGTAGTATATATAAAGTAATATATAAATATATAAAGAACTTTTAGGGAAGACAGACCTTTCGTTCTCGAATATTTGGTAAGGGCGTAATTCGAAAATCGGTTTTGTTTCCTGGGCTTTTTGAAAATGTTCGTTTTGAAAACTTTGGAAATTTTTCCTTAAAAGCCATCTTTGGTTTTGTGGAAAATATGGAATTTTTCTTTAATTTTCGGGGAAACTGTTACTTGAGCTTTGGACAATATGAAACTCAAGCAGTTTGGAGATTTTCATTGATTTACGGAAATGTATTGAATTTGGAGTTTGGATTAGACCATGAGGAATAAAAGACGTCATCGGAACATTTGAAGTTTTCCCTTAATTTTGGACTAGACTAAGAAAAGTGGAATTCATACATTTTTTTCAAAAATAGCGTTTTATGGATCAAACGTTGTGGTACTGAAAAGTGTGGTACTTGTTGGAAAGAAGATTTGGAGTTTTTTTGATTTTGGGGAAAATTGATATGTACTCCAAGGTCTTCCCCAAGGCGGGGAGACTTCTCTCCATTACTCTATAATTTATACTGCCGCGATATTTACAACCATAACCTTGCAGACAAATCTCAAATCAACCTCTCCGCTTATATCCTACAATACGCCGACGACACCGCCCTCATATCCCACAATAAAACCCT
The DNA here is from genome assembly GCA_944588485.1 of Phosphuga atrata. Taxonomy (NCBI): domain Eukaryota; kingdom Metazoa; phylum Arthropoda; class Insecta; order Coleoptera; family Silphidae; genus Phosphuga; species Phosphuga atrata. The sequence goes on from OX155901.1 coordinate 8,236,378, forward strand.
AAAAAAAAAACGACTGACGAACTTCGAGCCCTCACGGACAGAACTCTAATGTGGTTTAACCGTTGGAGACTCAATTCAAACTCTTCCAAATGCCAACTACTCATACCTAATCACAGAATTTCTACCAATTCTCCACATATCCACCTAAATGCCATTCACGTAACACCGACTGCACAAATTAAATACCTAAGCATGACATTCGATAATAAACAAAATTCAACATCGACGCAAAATTACTTAAAACGAAAACTATTCACCTAGTAAACCTTTCCACACGAGTAAACCTTTCCGATCCTTGACCCAAGGAAACGAAGGTATCTCAATTACATCGGCCTCCAAGTATACAAATCCATATGCAGACTCAATTACGGACACATAACAATGACTATTACGAAGAAAAAATCCTACAACAACTTACGACGTCGTAATAATATGCTCCATAAGCTCTCCAATGAACTCCTTTACAGAATCACCTAAATCCCGAGATTCTCCGACATGAGATTGTAGAGATTGTAGATATGGTGGTGACGACTTGTACTGCGACTTTCATAGATCTATTGTACCCCACCCTCCTCCTCCAAGCGTGGGTGTACTTACCCATTTAGAGCGCCTCCTCTAATCCTGATTCCTTTAGGAATTTCAGTATCTGGGTGGGATTCACGGTCTGCAGCTCCTCTGTGTTCAAGCAGTGAGTCCCGAGGTTCTCTGTGTCTTGCGGAGTAATGGTCCGCAGTCTTTGAGCAGATGTGTGGGGGTTTCCTCTGCTGAGCCACAGAATCTGCATCCGTCATCCTCCTCTAGGCCTAGGGCCTTTAGATGTTTCCTAAGTCTGCAGTGTCCCGTCAGGACTCCTGTCAAAATTCTAAGCTTGTTCCTGCTTAATTTCAGGCAAGCTTTTGCTCTCTCTTGGTTAAAAGATCCCAACCTTGGCCTGCCTTAGCCCTGGAAGTTCTTTCCAGGTTTTCATCCATGGTTCTCTCATTTCTTCATCTAAACCAGGGGTCTCCAAACTACGGCCCGAGGGCCACATCCGGCCCGCGGACAGATTTTGTCCGGCCCGCGAAGAGCTAGCATACTTGAAAACTCCTTTTAGAGAACATATTTTTTATAGCAAATTAAATTTAGTTTACTGAAGTATTCTAATTTTATGTTGAATAATTATTAATATGACATCTACATTGATATGGTCATGGGCTAACTACTCATAACATTGTTGTAGGCTTATTGATATTGTTTTTCTGATAAGTTGGATAAAGAAACACAGAATTGTAATGACTAAAGACATGTATAATATGCAGAAAATTTAACTTCAGTATCACTAATATTCAGTATATATTCAGTAATAACTAATAAATTATTGAAATGAATCCAACTAACATTTTATACATTTTAAATAAAAACATAACTTATAACAAGCATAATGAAGTTTGTAGTTGTGGACTAATTTTACTTGTACCAATTATTAAAAGAGATTTAAGATGCTCATCAGTTAAGTTAGATCTGTAAACATTTTGTGTGTACTTCATTTTGGAGAAGGTCTTCTTACACAAATAAGTAGTACCAAAAACAGAAAAGAGCCCACGAGCAAATTTATGCAAATTATCAAATTGCGTCAGTGAGAAGATTCTTATAAAATTCCAACAAAGATGAGTTTTGATATTTGTTCTTAATTACATCACTGCACTGTAGATCAATCATTTCCATTTGAAGTTCCGGGGCTAGGGTTTCAATGTCAGTATCAAAAGGATTCTGAAAAATCTTAATTTGATTTGCAATGGCATCAAAGTCCGAGAAACGAGTATCAAAATTTATTTTCAAAGCACTCAAAGTTTCGATTGCAAAATCGATAGGAAACTCAGTCTCAGTGGTGTGGCTGAATATTTTTCACATGTTTTAAAATGTGAAAAACATTTACTTCGTAGTTGTGATTGAAACAGTATCAATTTCTTCCGGAATGATTTGATATTAGCGTATAAATCAGGAAGATGCTGGTTTTCTCCTTGCAATCTCAAATTCAGTTCGTTCACATGTTTTGTCAAATCAACATAGAATGCTAACTTCCACAGCCATGCGTTGTTTTGTAATTCAGTAAGAGGGCGATGCTTTTCATTCAAAAAAATTTCGATCACTGCTCGAAGTTCAAAAAAGCGCTGAAGGACTTTCCCACAACTAGGCCAACGTACGGCAGTATGATAAGGTAAGTCATTTTCTCCAATCTCTTCAATAAATTGTCGGAATTGTCGGTGATTCAGCCCAAAAGATCTGATAAAATTAACAGTTGATATGACTGGTTTCAGAACATCAGACATATCCAAACATTTTCCGCACAAAGACTGTTGATGAATGATACAATGTAAGACTAATGGTTTTGAACCACCGTCATTTTCTACAGCCTTTGACACAAGAGCGACCACTATGAGAGACCACTATAAGAGAACGGCTATGCTTTCATTGCAAATCAAACATAGCGCCTTGTTACTGGACTCAATTAAGAAATACTGAATGTTCCACTGATCTTTGAATTTTCTGCATTCACTATCAATTTTTCGCTTCTCTTCCATACTACCAAATCACACACAAAAGCAACAATTCAAATCAAAATACTGTTAAAAAGATGTCTTAAACTTAAACACGCACAAACACGTTTTAAGGAGGTACGCACTATTTTATTTCACAACAGTGTCATAGGAACTGACTTGTGGTTGCGCCCTTCTTATATATTCCAATTACTGCCATCTAGAAGTGAGTGGAAGGCACCAGAACTTTCTCGAACCAACGAGATTATTCTGTACGTGCTATTAGCGCCATCTGTTAGCGATAGAAGGTACTACCTATTTCCGCTTGTGTTTACCAGATGTCGTGTCACGTTACTCCTCATGGCTCGTACTCTACGACTAATCTAGAAATTACAGATAATGACAGGAAAATTAATAATATGCAGTGTTGCCGTTTTGCGGACTTTAGTGCGATTTGCAGCCTTTTTTAAACGTTGCGTACTTTTTCGGACTTTTTTTTTTCATCAGTGGACTATTTCACTTTTTACCACCGGCAACAATGATAATATGGTTTTGGCCCTCGGAACTTACTGGAGTAATCAGTATGGCCCTAAGGCTGGAAAGTTTGGAGACCCCTGATCTAAACTTTTGTGTATGGTCATCACACTCATGCCGCAAAAGGGATCCGGACCTATGAAGGGGCTACTGGATCCCTTGTTTGCTAGGTGATCGGCTTCTTCGTTTCCGTTTATAGCAATGTGTCCTGGTATTCAGTATAGCGTTACTTTATTATCTTTGCCAAGCTTGTTTAGCTTCCCTACACAGTCCCATACTACTATATACTGGATGAGCTAATTGCCTTAATGGCTGCTTGGCTGTCTGACTGGATAGCAATTCGTATTTTGCGATAATTCCTGTCGAGGTTAAACTGTGCACATCTTTCGATTGCGTGTACCTCTGCTTGGAAGATACTTGGGTATGTTCCCATGGTTTCGAAGTATTTGGTTCGAGGTCCAAACAATCCTGCACCAGTACCTTCCTTTGTCTTCGAACCATCTGTATATCACTTGATAGCATTTTGCTCTATGTGGTATGCTGAGGATTCGTCGCTCCAATCGGCTTTACTACTACACATTGCTGTGTAGTTTTTCTCAAAGTTGTATTTGCATACCAACTCGTCTTTTGGTACTTCCAGCTAGGGGATCTTGGCAGCGAGGCTGTTTTGGTCTCTGCTCTCGATTGTTTTACCTCTGCCCATTCCGTCCCTTGCTGAACCTTAAAATCGCCGATCTGGTGGCCCTTTCCACCACAAGGTGCAGCGGAGTCATATCCAGCAGCAGCTTCATTGCTGCTGTCGGACACGACCCCATCGCCCCCATGATGCAGACACACGCCAGTCTTTTAATCTTCTCAAGCTGTTTCCTTATATAGGCCAGCTTGGTTCTACTTCCCCACGCAACTGCCCTATAAGTGATTGCAGATCTCACTATCATTGTGTACATCCATCGCAGGATTGTGGGGTTACAGCCCCACGTTTTCCTGCCAGATTTTTGCACACCATTAGGGCGCGTTTGGCTTTACCTACCGCTGCCTCAGCGTGTCTATTCCACAGGAGTTTGCAATCTAGTGTGACTTCTCCGACATACACAAAGGACTACTGACCAAATACAAAGAGACCAACACTCACTGGACTATCACAAACCATCTATGCATCAGAGTTGACCCTACCAAACTCTCCCGCAGACACTCACTCAACACACTCCACGAATCACTATACGAGTAAACTCCTCCGGATCAGGATCAAACCTGTTGATTCTGCATTTTATTTATTTACACGAATTGGCTAACTCCACCAACCAACGCATCATCCATTCTCACCAGACGACCGAAGAACATCATCCTTTTCTTTCTCATTTCTGTTGTGACCGGTTTAATAAATTGGTAGATCTTTTCGTTGCTCATCTTTACCCGTTTTTCGCCTTTTTATTGTGTCCACCAAGAATCTTTCTTTTCCTTCTTCTCGAGCTCCTCCTTTCTTCTGCTGCATATTGTAACTGTTCTTGTAACTGTGCAGTAATGTAATAACTTTGCATTGCGAGATAAACATTTTTTGTTATGCAATTATTCTGTGTTCAAATTTGTGCCCTCCTAAATTTAGTTATTCGAAGTTTGACAGCTTCTTTTTCTATTCCAGTGTCCGTTATTGTTTCTTCCAAATATCTAAAGTGTTTGACCCTATCGATGAATCCAATATTTGTGTGAAGTTCCTTAATTTTCCTTAAATTTGTTAGACATGAATTTCGGTTTTTCTTGTGATATCTGTAAGCCAAATTTAGCTGCTTCTTTGCTAAGATTTCCATTTGTTTAACTGCATTTCCTATATTCGTGAACGAGGGGTCATCCACTCCCTGAAATGTTGCAATGTATTCGCAATTATCCTGAGCTTTTTTGTAATTCGAGGTACTCGACGAAATTACCACCATAATGCGTAATAATGTCACGTAATTATGTCAATTCTTTGTTAATGTGAAGTACTGGGAGAAATCACAAGCGTAATGCGTAATAATGTCAGATAATTTTTGAAATGCTTAGGTACTGCAAAGTAATGCCACGTAAAAAAGGCAGGAAATTTTAAATATTTACTTTTAAATAATTAAATTTCTAATGCACTGAATGTTTGGGTTTTTACTTACTTATACTTACTTGCTGTTACTATGTGCAACCTGTAAGATATGAGTGCTAGTATTGAAGAAGACATCACGTTAGTAGTATCGTCATTAAATAACAAGTGTGTTGAATTTCTATACATTTATTGAAATTGGATTGAAATACAACAAAATTACAATACTCTAAACTACTTTTTCATATTTTTGTATTGCTTATCAATATTAAATCATATGTAACATCATATGTAAGTTAGCAACTGAATTTGCAAAAATATGATATTCATCGGCGTTCCTGGTAGATGTGAAATAGGTTTAAGGTGTAATAGGTTTTTAAGGAAATGGAAAATACCAAAAATGAACTAACAACACTTTTGAGAAAAACTGTGCATTTTTGACATATAACTGCACCCCGACCATAGTTCTGCAGTACTTGATCAATTTTGCAAAAAGTTCTCAAAAAAAAAAAAAATGAAAATTGCAAAAACAGTTCTTTTCGCGGAGCTAAATAGCACCCTAAGAGTTCTCTCGAAGATCCCTTTGACATTTTTTGATGAAAACCTTGGTTCAAAAGATATTTTCAATAATAAGAGACCCATGGTTTTGAATGAAAATTTAAAAAAATCGCGCATGAAAAACAGTCATGTTTGCATTACCCGGTAGAACTCTTTGAGATCTATCGAAAATCCTTGTAACGTTTTCTTTTAGGTCAAATATTGCATGTGGTGTCAGATATTCGAAAAAAGTTCACTAATGAAGTTCGAGTTAGGCAAAAAATGCAAAAAAAGTGGCGCAACAGTTCTGTTCCTATGTGAATTCATTTGTTTACTGTAAAAAATATGCACATTTTCTAATTAAAAGTATTTACTACAAGCTCGGCGCGTGTATTTTCATGCGGCCGACAAAGGAGAACACCGATCTATTCGCCGACAAAGCAGAAACATTCAAAACGCCGCTCGGCCGCCCGGTTTTTTCTTTCTTTCTCCCTTCGGTGAAGTTTAATTTTTAACATCGGTGAAGTTTAATTTTTCGCATATCTTTTTAACTTTACAGAAAAATTTTATAAGGATTTTCGAAGACAGAACTCTAAGAGTTTTACCAGTTCAACCAGAGTTCTACCAGGAACTTCACACAGAACTATTGCGCGGTTTTTTCCTTTTTTGCTTCGTCGCATCGGTTAAGCTCAATTTTTCAAAAATCTTTTCATTTTTTTTAACTTTACAGAAAAATTGGGATTTTTACAATTATAAGGATTTTCGATAGATCTGTAAGAATTCTACCGAAAACTGCAAACAAAACGATTGCGCGAAATTTTGCACAAAGTTCTCTAGAACTATCTTCCAGGAACTCCGATGTAATATTATATTTTTGCAAATTCGGTAGCTAACTTCATAGGACTATATATTACTGTTACATGTTAAAATTTAATTATTAATATTATATTACCTAATTTTAAACCAATTTTACTTTGTTTCAAATGGCATCGGCTTCTTTCTAGTATGAGGAGTTTAGTTGGAGCTCACTGTCCTACTGCAGCACGGCGCATGTTGAGGCGCATGATGAGCTCATGTGGGTGTAGTGGGGAGGTAATGTGGCCGTAATGCGGCCGTAATGCGAATATAATGTGAACGTAATTCAAGGAATGAGTAATGAAAGAGTAATTCCAGGAATGCAAGAATACTTTGTGTACTGTGGTGTAATACTTACGTAATACTAAGGAATGCAAAGTAATGTGCGGAAATGCATCTAAATATTAACATGTATTGCAAGATTGGATTGTCCCTCGTTCGTGAATAAGGGAGCAACAATATCATCTGCAAAAGCTAGTACGTGTATCGTTGGTCCTTTAACTGATCCTCCAAAAGAAATTCTCTTCAGTTTTTTTGTGTGTGTTTTCTTCCAGTGGGTTCCTCATTATCTTTTCTAGCGGGATGTTGAATAGGATTGGCGAGAGTCCGTCATACTGTCTCAGACCTGTCTGGATTTTAAGGTTCGAAATTTCACTTTGGACTTGGTTTAACATTGACAGATATGTTTGCTTCACAATCTCTCTGGTTTTTCTATCACTTCCAAATTCCTTCAGAGTTCTAATAAGTCTTTCTCTGTGTATTGAGTCATATACTTTCTGAAATCACTAATCAATATGCATTGTAATTTTTTTCATATAAAATTCATTCAATTGTATCTGTATAACTTGGGCAGAGAGACCTAGTGGTCGATAGCGTTTTGTTGACTTTTGTTTTCAATCTATATTTATTCTTCTTCTTCTTCTTATTGTAAACATATGTATTGTATCATATGTATTGTACTTGTATTTCTTTTTAAGTTTTTGAAAATCATAGCTAGGATGTTGGGTTAGGTTAGGATAGGCTAGAGTCCTGCGAAAATGAAGAATTTTCCGAAAAATTTCGTAATTCTTCATTTGGCGTTTAGACAATAAATCCGGAAACAAAAAATACATTTGGTTTTGCGAACTGTTAACGGTCGGATTTTAAATTTGAATGAAGAAAATTTGGACCAGCGAAAATTCTCGAATTTGAAACATTTGCAGTTTGTCCTTTGCTTTCAGGAAAGGGAGCATTATCAGTATTTTGAACCGGAAATTGCAGTATTTTTCTAAATTTTCTTGGAAAATTATTTTGCATATTTGTTGTTATTTTCTATTTTTCGATATTTACCTTTGCAGCCTGTATTGTATTAAACTAATAACTAATTATAACTATTATTTAATTCTACTAACTATTTACTACTAGAAGAACACGCAGGTAGAAACAATTTTACCCTAAAACAACTGATGGAAAACCAAATCAGAATACAGCTCAAATCATCGTAAAATTATCGAAAAATAGTCAACGAACTAAAAAGTAAAAATGCAAACTTTCACACATACCAAATTTAACGAGAAAAAACTATAAAGTAATACTCCGAGGTATACACCCTAAAACAAGAACAGATAAAATCACCAAGGAACTAATACAGTACGGCCACACAGTCAGAAATATAAATAACATAACCAAATATGACACCAAGCAACCGCTACCTCTCTTTGTCATAGAACTGGAACCAAAAGACAACAATAAGGATATATACGAAATTAATGAATTACTGCATACGATTATCAGATTTGAACAGCCGAGACCAAAACGAGATATACCACAATGTTTTCGTTGCCAAAAGTATGTACATACGAAAAACTACTGCAACAGGTCACCAGCTTGCGTTAAAGGTGCTGGAAACCATCTAACGGAGCTGTGTCCTCATCAAGGCAAAACTGAACAAGTAAAATGTATCAACTGTCAAGGAAACCACCCTGCAAACTACAAAGGATGCCCAATCCGTAAGGAACTGCAACAGGAGCTATTCCCTAAGTTAAGAAATAGAACTGAAGTACTCCCAATGGAAGCGAACAACAACCACCTACCTAATACCGAAACACAAACGCCGGCAGTAAATCATGTACCATACTCCAATCAAGCCTTTAACTCTACCAATAGAAGTTATGCACAAATTACCAAAGATCATGCTACCTTACACTCACCATTACTAAATCAAAACTCATCCAACCAACAAAACTACCAGATTACAAATAAAAATACAGAACTAAAACAATTATTAACCCAATCAATGAAAAACTCTGAACACATAATTAGCATGCTAGAAACCCAAACCGCACTGCTAAAACAACAAACACATCAAATGACTTCCATGATAGAAATATTAACCAAAATCGCCAACATCTGCAAATAATGAAAAGCCCTACTAAAATAGTAGTATGGAACTGCAACGGATTACAACAAAGACTGCAAGAACTTAAAATATTTATACATATGTATGACATTGATATCATGATGATCTCTGAGTCACGTTTTACAAATAGAAACTACGCAAAAATTCCTAACTACACTATATACGACACGAAACGTCCATCAGGGAAAGCACAAGGAAGAACCGCGAGCATCATTAAAAATAGCATTAAACACTATTTACACAGCACCACTAATCACGACTACCTCCAAGCAACCACAATTGCATTAGAAACAGCAAATGGAACAATACAACTTTCAGCTATATACTGTCCCCCAAAACATAAAATCACCCAGGAACAATACAAGAACTTCTTCCAGACACTAGGAAACAAATACTTAGTGGCAGGTGATTACTACGCTAAACACGGACACTGGGATGCGAAAAAAACATCTCCGAGGGCCAAAACATTACTATAGGTTATAGTGGAACTGTCACTAACACCACTTTCAACGGGCGAACCTACCTACTGGCTAGCTGCTGCAGATAAAACTCCAGACTTACTAGATTTTGCATTGATTAAGGGATTAAACAGGGCGCACTTCAAACTATCTTCAAGCAAGGATATGACCTCCGACCACACACCCGTATTCATAGAGTATCTCAAAAAAATAATACAACTACAACACACTCCTGCACTATGCAAAAACAACACAAACTGGCAAAAATTCAGAAAAATAATTAACGAGAAACTAAACTGCAACGGAGACTGAGACTGGAGTGGACTACCTAACACTCCACTAAAAAAACACACCACTAGATAATAATAAAAAAACCAATTCCTCTGTTCCAGACCATATATTACAAGAAATCAAAACTAAAAGAAAAGCTAAAGCACGATGGCAAAAACATAAAACAAACGAAAACAAACGTCTCCTTAATGCCCTTGCCAGGGAGACTATGAAAACCATACGGGAACACTTTGATACAAAAATGGCTAATTACATCACTCATCTAACATTAAAATAAGACTCCAATTCCAGCCCCAACACCAGCAATAAAAAAGCCGGGCGGATCCTGGGCAAAGACTTCTCTGGATTAAGCTACAACATTTGCAGAACACCTGCAACAGATCTTCCATCCAAACATCAGTACAACGGGATCAGCAATAACCACAAAGAACAACACTGCTAATGCAGAACAAAGCACCACAATAAGAAAAACTACCCAAGGTGAAATAAACAAATAGTATCAGCACTCAAAACAAACAAGACACCGGGATTTTACCTAATCAGCGGGAGGGTAATTAAAGAGCTACCTGATAAGGCCATTAGAATGTTAACTATTATATTCAATGCCATACTTATACTCCAAAACTTTCCAACCACATGGAAACTGGCCGAAATCATTATGTTGCCTAAACCAAATAAAGACATGCACCAACCCTCCTCATAGAGACCTATCTCACTACTACCAATCTTATCTAAAATGCTAGAAAAATTAATACTAAAAAGATTAAAGGAGACAATCAACAACAAACACCTAATTCCCGAACACCAGTTTGGGTTCAGAAACAAACACGCCACTACTGAGCAGGTCCACAGACTAATTAACAAAATTATAGCATCACTGGAGGATAAAAAATACTGCACATTACTTTTTCTAGATATAGAAAAAGCATCCGACAAGGTCTGGCATCTAGGACTACTTAAAACCCTAAAACAGCATTTCACTGAAGATATATACAAACTAATAAAATCTTACCTCAGCAGAAGAACATTCTACGTCAAAGTAAAAGACTCAGTTTCTGACCTACAATGCATAAATGCAGAGGTGCCACAGCGAAGCGTACTTGGACCAATACTATACATCCTATATACAGCAGATATACCAACGATGCCTGACAGCACAACATGCACATTTGCAGACGACACAGCAATACTGGCATCACACGAAGACCCACAGGAAGCAGTCAAGATTTTACAAAAGCACACTCACCTACTCGAAAAATGGTTGACTGACCACAGAATAAAGGTAAATCTTAGCAAATGTCACCATATCACCTTCACACTACGTAAAGGAAAACGTCCTGAAAATTACTCTTCACAACAACGAAATTCCACAAAATCAAATCAATCAAATCAAAGGTGATCATATACTTGGGACTCCACCTAGATTCGAAACTAAGCTGGAAACAGCACATACACAAAAAAATAGAACAAATTAGAATTAAAAGGAAAGAAATGTGCGGGCTAACCAGCCGAAAATCTAAATTAAGTATTGAAAACAAATTAATAATATATAAAATCATAATCAAACCCATATGGACATATGGGATCCAGCTATGGGCACGGCAGCAAAAAGCCACATCTCCAAAATGGAAGCCATGCAGTCAATCATACTCCGGACAGTAGTATACGCGCCATGGTACTTAAAAAATGAAGAGATACGGAAGGATTACGGAAATCCGGCGTCTAACAAACAGATACAAATCAAGAATAACAAACCATCCCAACCAGCTAGCGAAAGCACTGTACATCAACAGGACTGTCAGAAGACTAAAAAGAACACACCCCAGGACCTTGCGACACCATCACCTACACAAACCTAATAGTAAAAAAATCAGAAAACATTAATGTAAGGATGCTACACCAATGGGAGTAGTATTCACATGTTACCTGTAAATAAAATACAACAACTTTCCAAATGTCCCCAGGGACAAATTGTAAGAAAAATTTGGGGTCAATAAAAAAAAAATATGGCTTTTTATTTTGAGAGATTACATGTCGTTTTATAATAGGTCTCGTAAAAAAATATTTTTCGGATCTCCTCGTCTTATATTCGGATTAAGACATATTATTCTTGACGATTTTTTTTTTAATTTGTTAAAAAAATAAAAAACCGGTTTAATTTTACTTGACATATGTCATTGTACGAGATCATTCTACCGTTAATTAAAATAATCTTCAACAGCATAAAATTGTGTTGTCAAATTTGTACACACTTTACAAAATTCTATAAACTAGAAACAAAGCGATAAGACTAAAAATGCCAGTTTAACTAATTATTATATTCAAAGAAGTCCTAATATGTAGTTAAGTTTTAGTTAACGTTAGAGTGTCTTATAAATTGTCGAATATTTACTATTTTTCTTGTATTTGTGTGGTATTATGTATTGGGAGGTACAAATATTCATTTCTATCTTCAAACCCGAAATATTCCCAATGTATTGGGCGACTCTGTCTTTTCAAAGGAATCTGAAAACATTTTAAAATAAATGCACGTTTAAAATAGATATCTATAACAATAAATCCGGTGCACTTAGATAAGAGTCTAAAGGAAATATCCCCGAGAATATATTTTAAACTCCAAAAGTTTCCATAAATAAGACGAGCGCAGTGGGTTTAAATAGTTTTGTTTAAGCGAACAATTTTATGGGTTTTTTTTCGCTTGGCCTTTCAAGCATTGACCTACACAACAATTTAACTCGCTATTTCAACACTTATAGTATTTGCCAAAACAAACAGTTTAAACTACATAGATGTAAGAAATAAACCATTCAACCACCAACTAACTATTTATTAATGAATATTCCTATTCTTTTGTCTCATCAACACAATTTTAGCTAGATTCAGTTTTAAATTTTGGCCCAACATCCAACTGATACTTATACATAAAACACAATTTAAATGACGACAATAGTCACAAAGTGATCATCTAGAATGACAATGTAGAAGTGTTTAAGTGCGAAGCCAAAATAGTTGTATTGAACGCGATTTAGTACATATCACTGCGTAATATATACGCGGCATTTATTTCGAGTGCGAGTCATTAGTTTAATTGATAAGTAGAACAATGCATTTAAAGTGTTTCCAGCAGTAAGCAACAGTTACAATTACACAAACTTCTGAGTGCGGAGGCAGTAAAAGGTAAATTACAAGAACAATACAAACACCCCCGCATAATAACTTACTTTACACATACGCATTACATGACATCCACGGTAATTTACGTTTCGCTACAACTAGAATTATCCTTTACTAAATTCACTTACTATATTAATTAATTACTTTGTCTACACTAATTTTTATAATAAATACCTGCAATACTACAACAGTAGTATACTACTATGTAGATTAGATAGGGCGCGATTTATTCGCTTCAAATATTGATCAAACAATCAAAAAGATTTAAATAGATTGGCATTCTAAGCAAAGAGAATAGAATAGAGAGACAGCTTATATAACAAATGTAGACGTGCACTTATTATAAATGTAGATTGTGTTTTGGCTGAAACCCTCTTTACTTTGTCGCCGTGATTCGACAAAAACTGCAATGGAATTAAGCTTAACATAGTATCTTCTATAGTATCTTCGTAGTAACTTTTGGACAGACAAGACTAGACTAACGAGACTAAACAGAAAAGAGTAGGTAGATAAGGCTCGAGAGACAAGACTAGGCAGACAACATTCGACAGACAAGACTGGACAGACCAGACTAGACAAATCCGACTAGACAAACAAGACTAGACCGACAAGACTAGATAGACAAGACTTGATAGACTGGACTAAAGAGACTAGACAGACTAGATAGACTAGACAGACCAGACAGACCAGACAGACCAGACAGACCAGACAGACCAGACAGGCCAGACAGACCAGACAGACCAGACAGACCAGACAGACCAGACAGACCAGACAGACCAGACAGACCAGACAGACCAGACAGACCAGACAGGCCAGACAGACCAGACACACTAGACAGACCAGACAAACCAGACAGACCCGGCAGACCAGTTGTCTATGATGTACTATACAATGTTGTCTTTGGTGTACCTTACTTCGCCCATCCAGTCATGCTTATTAGAGGTTCAGGTTTAGCCGTAGTCTTTCAGCTGATTAGCTGATTATTTAACTGATTATTTCAGATATTGTTTTTTGGACTATGTTCTAGTTGTTTTCAGATTCTAACATGAAGGGTTTAGTGGTTCTAGGTTCTAGGTCCTTTGGTAGTGTGTTCCGCTCTGTGTCCCACCCACTACATATGTAGATGGGGTGCATCACGGTGTCCTCTTCCCCGCAGAATTCGCAGCAGCTATCAACGGCTCTGCCTATCTTATGGAGCAAATCTGGAAAGCATCCATGTCCACTAGGTGCTTGTATTAGATGGTAGTTTAGTTCTCCGTGTTTCCGAGTTACCCATTTTTCGACATCCGTTATTAACAGCCTTGTACGTTGTCCCTTATCGCTTGCTACCCACTCTTTCTGCCATGCCCGAAGTATTTCAGTCCGTGCCATCCTCTTGGCTTTAATATCAACCTAAGTAGCAATTGGTTTAATTTGTTTAGCTGAATAGATGCTAAGCCTCTCCTCTACTAGTTACTCAATTGGAAGAATGCCAGCTTTTACCACGGACGCCTCCCTTGATGTAGTTCTGTAAGCGCTACTAGTTATAATTGCTAGCATTTTCTGGACCGCTTCCAGTTTTTTTTAGCGGCTTTCATAGTGCGCACATAGCCTGTGCCCATACAGGGGCCGCATAAAGCATTGCGGAGTGGGCCACCGATCACAGCAGCTTTCCCTTACTAGTCCTCCTGGGTCCTCCTACATTAAGCATGAGCCTCTTCAGTGCAGAAAAAGTTTTGTGAGCTTTTTCGGCAGCTTTTTTGACATGGTCCCTGAATGACAGGCTTTTATCTATTATTACGCCTAAATACTTTATGGCCCCATTTGGTGACAGTAATGTCTCTAAGTTTGAAAGATACGTCGACCATACTTCTCATGCCTGTTAATAAGACTGCCTCCGTTTTTTCAGGTGCCAGCTTGAGCAGTTTACCTTCCATCCATTTTTCTGTTACTAGCAATGCTTTATTTGCCCTTCGCTTTTGCTCATTTTCGGTTCTGCCGCATACCAATAGGACAAGATCGTCTGCGAAGCCATCAGTTGGTCCTACGGGCTACTACTGGCTACTCCTACGGGCATCTTGAGTCTGAGAACCCCATCCTACACTATGTTCCACAACGTAGGGCCCAAAACTTATCTCTGTGGAACACCGCAATTAATCTTTTTCCTGGAGCGGTAGCTTTTTGGTTCGACGGCAATTGTCCTTTCAGATAGGTAACTATCTATCATCGCTATTATGGCAGAAAGCTGCGTCGCGTGATTTCCTCTAAAATGTCTTGCCACTAGTCCCAGTTAAAAGCGTTGCGCACATACAGCGTAATTAAAGCACATATTCTTCAAGTTCTCCTGGTAACCGTTTTAGCGGCTGCAAACTGTGTTGAGAGCACCAATTGTAGATCGCCCTTCACTAAAACCGTACTGGTTGTTATCACGATCTTTGCCGGTCTGCAGTTCTCTTCTAATTCTTTGCCGCAGCAGCTGCTCCAGTAGTTTACCTGCAGTGTCCATCAGGCATAGTGGCCTGAACGATGTTGCTTCGTTAGGCGTCTTGTCACCTTTCCTAAACAGTATCAGTCTAGCATATTTCCAGATCTGCGGGAAAATACCTTCTTTTAGGGTCCTATTCATGACGCCTAAGATGTTCTGTGGTACACCATAACAAGCAGTTTTAATGATTTCGGAAGGAATCATGTCCGGCCCAGGTCATCTACCTTTGTTAAGTCGATCACTTGCCGCTACGAGCTCTTCGGTTGTAAATTCGAAGACTTCATTGCACATCGGTTTCACCCAAATTCGTTCCGGGTGGATTAGGATAGTCAGACAATACTAGACAGACAATACTGAACAGACAATAGTGGACAGACGATACTATATATACAAGACTAGACAGACTAGACTACAGCAGGGCTAGACGACATTCCACGTGAAATAATGAAGATAATAATCCGAGATGTCCCTGAACTTGTATTATAGTTTATGAATAATCTACTCAAAAGGGGCATATTTCCAGAGCGGCAGATGAAGGCAAAACTGGTTGTCTTGAGGAAAGGTATTAAACCTCAACAAGAAGCCATCTCATATAGGCCACTGTGTCTATTAGATGTATCTGCTCGAACAGGTATTGTTAAGTAGGATATAAACGGAACTGAGATCAAGAACTGATCTCTGTGAAATAGAATATGACTTCACAGAAGGAATACCTACTGTTGACGCCAACAGGAAGGTCTTTGAGATAGCCGAGGAATCCAGACTGGGTACACGGAGGAGCAAAAGATTTGCGCCCTGCTAACCTTACACATAAGAAATGCATTCAACGGCATGTTGGCAAAATATCGAAGATGAGGTGAGGTCCATGTCATTCCCCAATACGTTCTTTGCATGATTTTCAGTTGCCTAAATAACCGCTAAATCATCATGGCGTGAGCCGGTTCCACACATTGGCCATGTGATGTGGCATACGTTACATGGCCAATGTGTGGATGAACAAGTTGGCGCTTGTGAATTGGCGGTCGGTTTTCTGTCCCGCTTCAATGGAATTCGCGGATGCTCCTACATGACAAGTTCTCCCTCCACACATTGGCCATATATTTATTATCACCTTGTTATAAGTTATGTTATTAGTTTTTGTCTTGTCTGTGATTGTCATTTATTTTGCAAATCAATTAACCTTTATTTAAATAAATAAAACAATTTATTATAATTTAAAATAATTAAATAGTTTGGCTCTACAAAACCATTAGCTCTACAACTTGTGAACTGAGAAGTTGGCACTTGTGAGCCAATATGTGGACGCCCACTTGTGGTGTGTGAAAGAACAGAAAATGTTGGAACACACATTGGCCTGACCTTGTGAGCCAATGTGTGGAGCCGGCTTAAGACTATAAAATGGTTGCGCGTGATATCAACAGTGTTGTTCCGCGGGGGTCAGTCATGGTTCCTTCAAGATGGAACATGGTACCTATATGATGGAGTGCTCAGACTGGAACTAATAGACGTTGTGGAAACCATCGAATTTGCGAATGATCCTGCATTAGCGGTGTGCGGGAAAACCGAGAAGGAGGTAACCGCTAGAGCAATCATTTCAATGAAGTTAGTTGACGAATGGATGGAAGAGTCAGCTACAACTGGCACCTGAGAAAATAGAGGCAGTTCTCCTCATTGAAAAGAAGAACCATATCACCTTCCAATTAAGAGAAGCCAAATTAGTACCGAAAGATTCTGTAAAATACCTGGACGTTGTAATCGACAAAAGCCTCTCATTCAAGCAACACATCATAAAGGCCGCTGACAAGGCTCTCAAAACGCATGCTGTTTTAGAGAGGTTCAAATGTAGAAGGTCCTAGAAGCAGCGAAAGGAGTCTATTGTGCTCGGTGTCGCAATCTGTTATGCTACATGCGGCTCCCGATCGATATTTCTTCAATTCGATTTTGAAATTAGTCTAAATGTGTGAAGCCGGGTCCTAATAATCATATAACAATATTAATTAATAACATATTAATCCAACATAAAACATTAATTGCAATATTCTGTAAACCTCGACGACTAAACCAACATTTCCATTGATTAATAACCGATTTAATTTTCTTTTTCTTTGTTCCAGGTGAGTTTCAATCCCAATGCAAATCACGCAAATTTCAACAGGAAAATAATTCGCATTGTTCTGTGAAAAGGTTTGTAATTTTTTTGAAATTCTGTTAGAAAATTTTAATTCAGAATTCAAATAAATATAATTAATAGTATATTAATTAACGAGAGTTGTAAGAAGTATATTACGTACGAGCGGAACAGTACGACCCGCGTACTGTTATTATTATTACTGTGTAAATTCCGCGAGTACCTAATTGCCTTACAACACGAGTTATGTACTATACTTTATCTACGATCACACTAATTTGTTTCTGTTTAATAAGAAAAATATGTTTTATGTAACAAATTTATTTATTATTAGGTTATATTTATTAAATTATCATTAGTTAACATTATAATAAACAAACACTTGTATTTTCATATATAACTGTTACTCGACATTAATTAACTTGAATAATATATGTTATCTTTAAATAGATTAGGTTATAAATAATTCACTTTAGCTGTAACTATAAATGGTTTTATTAACAAATATATAGAATAAATTATTAAAAGATAATCTTAAGACCTTTAACACACTTATTTAAAGATTTACAATTTATTCTTGTATATTTTATTAACATCAAAATACACGTCTATGTTGTATATTTAAATAGCATGTGTGTGCCTTTGTCTGAACAGATGGTTAATGTTAGCATCTAGTGCCAACATAATGTTAGTTACTTTTACAAATCCCTAGATGTTATAATAAGGGCGCTAAATTAGGAATAGGATATGATTATCTAATTTACATATATTTGAATTATATTATTATAGAACTACTACATATTAATCGTGTTTTTTTTGTGAAATAGTAATGAAGATGGAATAGTGGTTGTGGGTGTAATTGTTGTTTTAGGGCGAAATAGTTATTGAGGGTGAAATAGTTGATGAGGATGGAATAATGTGGAGAACTTAGAGGTGCACGCCACTGGTGACGATGAAGGAATCATGTGGTGTTTTTTATCTGGCAATTGTTCTGCCTCTTGGCGGTATGCAACCCTATGTGGTAAATTTAAAAATGTAAAAGTGCCACTGGCGCTTTCATCGCCACCTGGTGCGGCATGGGATAGACTATAGTTTATTGTAAATATACTGCCACACTGTGCCAATCAAAGCGCTATAGAGTGTTGGCTAGCAATAGAGTTTTTGACAGAATATGGCATTCAAAACCCGCTTTATTTTTAAATTTTACGCAATACTGTACAAATAAATGGAGGCGGTAGAGTCTTTTAATATTTCGATGAAAAATGTATTGTGTCAAATTGCCTTAAGCTTTTGGCTCTTGATTTATGTGATCAAGACGACATACGCGCGGCGCTGCCGCGTGTTATGTGGTAAACCAGATAAACCAAGACCAAATACGCGCGGCGCTGCCGCGCGTTTGTCGTATTGATTTATCTGGTTTACCACATACGCGCGGCGCTGCCGCACGTATGTGGTCTTGATTCATCTGCCGCTTCGCGATTTGCAAGCTAATCTTTTTTGATGAAAATCTGTTCTATCGCGTGCAAAGTGTTAACAAATGTTCGATAGAATTTGGAAAAATGGACTGAAAAAAGATTTGACAAAACTTGGTAAAACTTTTTTTTTCAAAATTTCTGTATTTACAAAAATTCTGTGTCAAGGCTATCGGTCACGAAGATATCAAAACGTCAATTTCAATAAAAACATGTATAATCTATATAGATCTGAAAGAAATTTCAATATAACTCTTGCAGTTTTCATTTTATAGTTATTTGAATTTATTAATTTCTGTTATGTTCGAGTTTGAGGGGCGGCGGCCGCCGCCAGATAAAATATTTTGCAAAACTAACTAAGGGAAATCATAGACTGACTAATTCTCTACAAACGTTTTAAATTTTATTGTTCCACGTTGTGTGAAACTTATTAAAATATTTTTTTAAACAAATCCAGACATGTCAATCACGACTTCCGATCAAAAACAAACACGAAAATTTCAAAATATTCAAAAATTCCAAAATAATGCACTAACATTTGAGGGATTTCAATGAAATTTTACTGAATGTGGGTATCCACCAGAAGTATGAGTTGACAAAATTTGAACGCTCCCACTCCAATGGGGATGTCGTGAGGAATGATTTTCTCTTCAATAATTTTATGGAAATATCTCGTCAACGCCTCAAGATGGAAAATTATAACCGGGATATCCGTATGTAAGACGTCGGTGTCTACAACAAAATATTCTTTACAAATTTTGTAAAATCCTTCGGTTTGGTCGCAAAAGTAAAAAATATGAAATCCCAAAATTTATCACATTTATCACATTAATTTCTGTTATGTTAGAGTTTGAGGGGCGGCGGCCGCCGCCAGACAAAATATTTTGCAAAACTAACCGAGGAATATCTTAGACTGACTAATTATCTACAAATCTGTGAAATTTTAACGCTCCGCCTCCAATGGGGACGGCGTGGCAAATGATTTTCTCTTCAAATGGATTTTGCAAATATCTCGTCAACGCCTCAAAATAGAAAATTATAACCGGGATATCCGTATGTAGAATGTCGCTGTCTACTAAAAAGTACTCTAAATTTCATTTTTCAATTTACATAGGTTTTGTCAAAAATCTCCGCCAAAACGGTTCGCCTTGAAAAGATGAAAATGACACAATATTTAGATGAAAATCTGCTCTATGAAAGAGCGCTAAATGGATGTTTGGGAGCCATCCAAGAATTGGACAATATATATATATATATATATATATATATATATATATATATATATATATATATATATATATATATATATATATATATATATATATATATATATATATATATATATATATATATATATATATATATATATATATATATATATATATATATTTGCAAGTTTTCAATGAGTATTTCTTTATTAGAAAAAAATCTGTGTCAAGGCTATCGGCCACGAAGATACCAAAACGTCAATTTGAATAGAAAAATTTATAATCTATATAGATCTGAAAGCAATTTCAATATACAGTTACAGTTTTCAATTTATAGTTACTTGTATTTATTATTTTTTGTTATGTCCGATCGCCAGATAAAATATTTTGCAAAACTAACTGAGGGATATCATAGACTGACTAATTCTCTACAAATGTGTGAAATTTTAATGTTCCACGTTGTGTGAAACTTACTAAAATATATTTTTTTAATTAATCCAGACGTCAATAAAGGATTCCAACATGTTACGGCAGCCACCGCTAGATCAAATATTTTTCGAGAATGATGTGTTAGATATCGAGGAGTTACACATATCGACTTTTTCTTTAGAAGCATGTACAATTTTATTGTTCCACATGCTGTAGAAATTTTTTTTATGAAACCAGCCATCAATTTAAATGAGAAACGTGGTCAAAGATTTAGATTTTTCTCCCAGGATAAATAAAATACTTGTTAATTTGTTTGTTACAAAAAAAAAACGTTTATTTATTACCAAAATAACCGTTTACTACCAAATTAAATACATTTAAAACTCGGAATAGAAAAACAGTTTAAATAACTATAAATACTTTGGCACACAATTCCACATCACGTGTTCCAAAATGATTTCCACTGATTTCAAGAAAAAACTTTTCTGGGAGAAACTTGCTTGGGTGTCTCTTCTCGGTCAGAATTGTTCGATAAGTCTGAGTTTTGTCCGAAAAAATTTTTTTCAGCGGTCGCAGTAGATTTCAACTAACTGACGTTTGGGTTGACGTTTGTGTTTGCGTCAGTAGCGCCGATGTGTTTTCTTGGTGAATTCTTGGTTCAGAAAATGCGGAAAAAATATTGAAAATTCGAATCATCTTGCGAAGGGACTTGTAGGTGAAAGTGCGGAAATGTGTTAGCACCGATTGGTGTTATTCGTTGCAGCGTAAATGTCGTGGTAAGAAAATTCCGATTTTGACGTACCCGAAATTTGAGGAATTTTGGAAAATTCGCGCTCGCCGAACCGCAGCCGGCGAAGAACCGAAATTTACAACTCTTGCAGAAAAGAGTTGAAATTTGCGAATTGCCGCGGTAAAAGTTGCTAAAGTTGAAAGACGGATGAAATATGACGTGCGAAAAATGGGCGACGATTCCCAGGGCTCTGGAGGGCGCACCGTGCAAGTGAAACGTGCAAACTTAGTTTCAGAATGTCGGCAACTTCAGGCTGAAGGACACCGTTCAAAAATTTCTGAAATTTTCGCATGAGCCTCTTAGCTAGGACTCAAACTGCAAATATCGTTTTTTTGCAATAACTTTGCCAGTTGCAAACTTTTTGCAACTTTTAATAGCCTATGGCACGGTCCAGTCTGTTCTCGATCTGCCATTGTAGGGCAGGAAGTTGTGCCATTTGTACATTTGTAGATCTCGATTGCGGATTGACATCCTACCGGTTTGCTACTATCGGCCGTGGCGACCTCGTGGTTTCTGCGAATCGGAAAATCGGCACATCGTGCGCAAGATACCGTCGACCTCCATCGAACGGTTCAGAATAAATTGCAAAATTCCACCCACTTCCGGTTCGGCAGCCGATAACGTTCGGTTCTGCAGAAACATGTACCGCACGGCCATTATTGCAAAAAATCGCACCGCCTCTCGGAAGGCCCAGAGAGAAGGTACCTACGAAACCGGACCCGCAAACGGGAAGGCGTTCAGTTCAACGGTCGGCTCGCAATATAACGTCAAAGAAGATGGTATTTCGCGATATTTTTTTCGGATTTTCGCACTTTTCTCCAAATTTTAAGACTTAGAGAAGAAGAAAATTTGAAATGACAGTTTTGTGGCCAAAAAATTGGCGCTGCAGATAGCACCATTCGCGTTGCGATCGGTCCAAAGCTCGACGGCCGAGAAAGCGAAATTTCGTTTTCGCGCCGCACCCCGCCGCCTCCGGCGGCACCACAATTTCTCAAAGATTAGTCAATTGTCTGGAGTTTTTAGCATTTTAGCACTTTCACCCGTCAAAATTTCTTTCGAAAATCACTCAAAACGTCCGTTTTCATTCTCCAAATCCGATTTGACGCATTTCTCCCGCCTCCTCCCGGAAAGGCGAGCCAAACTGTTTTAGTATATGTATATGTAATAAGAGTCGTCATAGATATAGGCAACCCAATGTATGCAATGTCAATGTCTGTTAGTTTGAATTATGGCACGGGGGGCGTTGAACGTATGAGCACGTAGTAGCAGCTCTCAACCAATCAACGAATCGTAAACTAAACGCACTTGTGTGTTATCAATCATCACTTATCATAAATCGCGGACTATTACATACATGTGTGTTATGATGTATTTACATAGTCCACGAACTGTACAATCTTGGACATTTACAATAGTGGTCGTAGATAAAATAACTTACATCGCCCAATATTAATATATTAATTTGTGAAGTAAAAATATTATGGGTTTTGGTTAATTTGAGTTTAAAAAAGGTTAATTTGAAATTAAAAAAGTTTAATTTGAATTGAAAAACCTATATTTGATGCTTTGGGATTACCGTCAGTTTTTCAATTTTAAATATTATTGGTTCCACTTTAATTTGTCCTATGAGAATGACCGCCTCAGTTTTTCTGGCGCTAGATTGAGGCTTTTAGATTTCATTCATTTAATGATTTGCTCTATGGCATGGTTTGCCGTCTGCATCAATGCTTCTTTTGTTCTGGCTGTTACTACTAGAGCCAAGTAGTCTGCAAAGCCAATTACTGTCGCCCCAATGGCAGTCTTAATCTCAGCACATCGTCATATAGGACGTTCCACAAGGTTGGGCCTAATCTCGATCGTTGTGGAACACCGCTGCTGATGCGTCTCTCTTCCGTTTTCCGAGCCCCTTTTAAGATTAACTTTCTATCTCTAGGGTAGCTCCTCACCATGCGTAGTAGATACGGTGATATACCTCTTGATATTAGACTTTCGATGATCTGCTTCCAGCTAGTGCTGTTCAATGCGTTTCTAACATCAAGTTTAGCAGCGCACACAGTTTCCTTTTTCTTTGCTTGTCAGACTTCGTATTTTCGGCAATCTACATGGCAGATTTTTGCGCATCAATTGTGGATTTTCCTTGCATGAAGCCAAATTGTTTTTTCTGACAGACATGCCCAGTCTCAAGTTCTCCTTTTATTCTGCTTGGAAAAAATTGCTGAAAAAAGTATTTTCCCGACACTTACAGTTGGCAAATAGGTCTATAAGATGTCTTTATCTACTTTTCTGATGAGAACCAGCTTTGCCCTGAAGGCAAGACTACATAGACAAGACTAGATAATCAAGACTAGATGGACAAAATTGACAGACTAGACTGTCAGACTAAACTGTACAAACAAGACTACACACAACACTGAACAGGCAAGACTAGAGAGACAAGACTTGACAAATAAAAGTAGATTGCGGATAATTGACAGACATGACTTCAATTTATATTAATGTAATTGTAGAAGTTATATAGTTTCAGTTATATTGTTATATATAGTCTACAAGATTAGATTTAAAAACGTAGGTAAACTAAACTCAATATACACACATGGTCCAAGTTAGAATTGATTAGTAAGAAAAACTTAAAATATTGTACTATGTCTAGACAGACTAATCAAGACGGACATCAAGATCAAGTTGACATTTTTTTTTGAATTTTATATATATAGTCCATGAATTTTTCTAAGCTGTCATTGAGAATTGAGGGAATATTGTGTTATTTAGAGCCGAAGTTTAAAATAGAAGATTCTGCTACGGTCTTTCCGTGTAATCGTTGACACATGTGTTTGTAACCTGATGACCTGTCACTTGAAAGACGGTATTATGACTTAATAACGTAATTTTAAATATTACGTAATTTTTTATCGTCTCCTTACTATTGTTGTTTCGAAGTTCTATTTTGTTCTTATTATTTCCCGCTCTCTAAGGATGTTGTTAGGAAATAAATTCAGGTCAATTCACTACGCCGTTTAATAGTTACTGCAATTCAAATTTGAACAGTTTTTACACGGCGTCTTGTGAGCACACTAATATTCTCGGCATTGAAAGAGTCCAAAAATGTCATAAAAATAGATGGCAAAATTTCCAAAAAAATTATATGAGTAACTTCTCTTATCATTAATAAATTCGCAATAACTGTTGTAAAGTTTCATCGTGATTCGCTACACCGTTTATGAGGTGTTGATTAAAGTTTGTTAAATTTCTGCCTAAAATGAAGATAAACTTCTACTGCAAAAGTACGCAGCAAAGCGTCGTTGTAATCAAAAGGACAAAAGTCGCGCTTTTAAATTATTAAATTTGGAAAATATATTTATATATAACCAACTTTAGAAGGAAAAAATACAAATGCAACACCTAAACAAATTATCAGTTTATATCGCTCAGTTGATTTTTTGCATTTTTATACTAGAATATGCTAATATTGGTAAATTTCATACTTTGATCTCATGTGTCATATTTTGTCTCCGAATGTCCTTCACGAACATCCTTAAATGAATTACTACCTCAGTTCCAGAATAAGTGAGCTATTAAACCTATTTAAAAATTCCAAAATAAGTGAGCTATTAGTAGTAATATACTTTTATTAGCTTAAATAATTAAATACATTCCTTTTTAACAAAACAAATAAAAAAAGTACAATTAATCCATTTCAATACCGAGGTAAAAATTAAAAGAGAAGGAAAAACAAAAAAAAAATAAAACTTGTTCATACTTCTTACTTCCGAAGAATATGTTATTGCTAGTTTCACGAAATTAAGAAATAGCTTAACAACAGCTTAATTTTCTGTCGCGTTTTTTGAATAAATTATTTTTGAGAAAATATATCTAGTAATATATATCCTGAGCTATTTAAATATTTGTTATTCACAAACACATTTTTTATGCACACAATAGATAGATTTAGTTGTTTTGAGTAATAAGTGTTGACAAGCAAAGTGATGCTATTTCAAAACATTTTTCTTCGGCGTCTGCCCCTCTGCTTATAAGAGTTGTTAACAGTTATTATTATGCTATTTATATTATGACTGAATAATGTTCAATTTTAATCATATTCAATATTTTTTACTAAATCTTTGATTGTTGTGACTTTGGGTGAATTCCTTTTGTTAAACCGTGTTACAGACGTTTGATTTGTGGAGGGTTAAGCTATTAGCATTACGGAATTTACGAATCATTTCTCATGATATCGCCGCCGTATTCGTTAGGTGCGTCTGGTGCCGGACGGATTGACTGATTACCAACAAGCCGCGTATAACGTGGGTCACATTTGCAACCGCTGTGTACATGATGTGAATTACTCGGGGCTCATTTGCCGTCTCTCGGCACAGCATTAAGAACCTCCGGCTTTGTCAAACGTTAAGGAATAACGCGCCTCGCTCTATGATTTACTCTAGACCATCCAACCCTCGACTTGACGGATTCAGGACCAAAAGTAAATTACTAGATTTCGACCATTTTTGACATCTAATGACAAAGCGACCATCTTAATGGAAATTCCTTTGATATATTAGGGATGCGTTTTTTCTTTTTTTTTTTCTTTAGCTTTGCTTTCCATGTAAACATTTCCTTTTACATAATCGTCCTCACATATCATTCTTACAAAGCTTATTCAAATAAATATGTTTCCTAAAACAAATTGTACGGACATATATGATTAAGTAAATTTAGAAAAAGTGAACCTTCTCTATCTTGTAATCTTCTAGTAATCTTCTCTATACTTCTAATCTTCTAGTAATCTTCTCTATACTTGTTTCGTCCTCTCTAGTCTTGTGTGGTCTAGTCTGGCCTGGTGTTGTCTAGTATGGTCTAGTCTGGTTTGCTCTGTTCTAGTCTAGTCTTGCCTGGTCTACACTGGTCTAGTCTGGTCTAGTCTGATCTAGTCTGGTCTAGACTAGTCTAGTCTGGTCTAGACTGGTCTAGTCTGGTCTAGTCTGGTCTAGTCTGGTCTAGTCTGGTCTAATCTGGCCTAGTCTGGCTTAGTCTTGTTTAGATGATCTAGTTTAGACTATCAACATGCCTTATCGACGTAATTAAAAGTTATCTTCAAAACCGGACACTTGAAATAGGGGAGAATAGGGAAATAGAGTTCACACGTGTGGTGCCCCAGGGCTCGGTATTAGGACCTCTATTATGGAATATCCTATATGACGGAATTCTAAGGCTCCCAGTAGGAAGAAATGTGACTATAGTCGAATAGGCAGACGACCTGGCTATCATTGTCAAAGGTAGAAATATGGAAGAGATCACACACATCACAAATAGGACCATAAATAAGGTAAGCATATGGATGAGAGTCAAAAAACTCAAAATGGCTCCGGAGGAAACAGAAGCCGTAATGCTGGCAGGAAGAAGAAAAATCACAAATATGGTAATTAAAGTAGAAGAGATAAACATCCATACGGAAAAATATATAAAATATCTGGGAATAATAATAGATAAAGACATGAACATGAGGGAGCACATTAAGCAGACGGCGAGGAAATCCGGAAGAACTGCTACGGCCCTAGAGAGATTAATGCCTAATATTGGGGGGGTCAAAACGGGTAGAAGAAAAATCCTAGCCTCTGTGGTACACTCAATACTGTTGTACGGAACGCCAATCTGGAACGAAACAAGGGCAATAACAAAGTATAAAGACATCCTTACCAAAGCACAAAGAAAACTCCTAATCAGGATCTGCTGTGCATACAGTCCACAGAGGCGCTACGTCCACAGAGGCGCTGCAAGCGTTTGCGAATACGCCCAATTGAACTAATGGCAGAAGAGAGAACCACTGCATTTACAGACAAGAATAAAACGAAGCTCGAGCTTAAAGCCAGCACGTTAGGGAAGTGGCAGGACTGATGGACCAAGGAGACCGGATCGGCGGTATGGACAAAAAGACTAATACCTGATCTGAAAAAATGGATAAATAGTTAACATGGAAACCTAAATTACTAGATTACACAGATACTTACCAACTATGGGGACTTCAGAGCTTACCTGAAGCGTTTTAAAATCAAAAGCGAGGAAAACTGCTAGTTGTGCAATCTAAAAGAGGATGCTGAGCACACCTTTTTTGTATGCCGAAGATGGGCAAAGGACAGAATGGAGATGATGACAAAAATAAAGTACGAGCTTACACCAGAGAACATAGTTAATTGCATGCTGGAAAATGCAGAAAACTGGCATCAAATAGCAAGAACCATGGAGAATATTCGGAAACAAAAAGAAAAAGAACAGAGAGCAACCTAGAGGAGGAGAGAACTGATGGAGGAAAACTCACTGAAGAGTTGCCAGATGGTAGTACCGGTGCGGTTTTCTAAAAAAAAAGGAAAAAAGATGGTCTAGTCTGGTCCAGTCCAGTTCAGTTTGGTTAAATCTGTTTCAGTATGGTCGGGTCTGGTCCAGTCTGGTCTAGTCAGGTATAGTGTGGTCTTCTCTGATCTAGTGTGGTCCAGACTGGCCTTGACTGGTTTTCTATAGTTTTGACTGGTCTTGTCTGTTCTTCTCTGGTGCTGCATGGTCTTGTCTGGTTTTGTCTAGTCCTATTTGGTCTTGTGTGGTCTTTTATGGTATTGTGGGGTTTTCTTCCGTCTTGTGTAGTCTTGTTTCCCTTTGTGTGGCCTTTTCTGATCTTATCTAGTCTTGTCTGCTCTTTTCTAACCTGGTCATGCCTGGTTCAGTCTGGGTTAGTCTGATGTAGTTTGGTCTAGTCTGGACTAATTTGGCTCAGTCAGGGCTATTCAGGTATAGTCTTGTCTAGTCTGGTCTCTTCTGGTCTTGTCTGCTCCTATCTGGTCTGATCTGGTTTGGTCTAGTCTGGGCTAGTCTGATCGAGTCTTCTCTACTCTGGTCTAGTCTGGTATAGTCTGGTTTAGTCTGATGTAGTCTGGTCCTGTCTAGTCTAGTCTGGTCTGGTCCGGTCTGGTCTTCTTTGGTCTCATCTAGTCTGGTCTTGTCTGATCGAGTCGTGTCTACTCTGGTCTCTTCTGGTCTAATCTGGTCTAGTTTGGTTTAATCTGCTATAGTCTGATATAGCGTCTAGTCTGGTTCTGTCTGGTCTTGTTTTGGATAGTCTTGTCTTCTACTGGTGTTGCGTGTTCTTGATTGGTCTTGTTTGAGCTTCTCTGGTCTTGTCCGCTGTTGTTAGGTTAGGTTTGGACTTCTCTGGTCTTCTCTGTACTTTTCTGATCTTCTGTGAACTCTTCTGGTCTTTTCTAGTCTACTCTAGTCTTTTTTTGTGGTTTGGAGGAAGCTCTACCAGCCTGCTTGTGAGGCTCTCACTCACTAAACCCCTTCTTCCTCTTGCCTTTAGAGTTCAGCACCCCGGCGTCGCTTGCGCATTCCTTCAGGGTGGGCACTTTTTTTCTGTTAATTTGCTGTAGAGATTTAGCTAGGTGGCTGCTTAGGCAGCACGTTCTTCTGCCTCTTTCTGGGTGATAATGCTACTAATGAATTTGGAGATTACTTTCCAGTGGGATTGGTCTATTAGCATTTTTCTGACGCCGTTATCAGGGGTCTGTTCTCCTATTTCTGAAGTTGCCAGGCATCTGTCGCTTTCCCACCGCTCGCAGGAGGAGAGTGTGTGTTCAGCGGTATCTGGCTGGCCACAGTACCAGCACTCCTATGTCTCAGCGACCTTGAAACTGTGTAGATAGACTCTAACGCAACCGTGTCCGCTAAGCAGCTGAGTTACGTAGTAGGATGATTTGCCGTGCTCTCTGTGCGCTTGATCCATTTAGCTGGAAATCACCCAGGCAGCTTCTGTGGACGCAGTGCGATGTGCGCTGGTAATCCGGAGCATAGTACGCCTTGCGACCTTTTCGAATATGTTCTTGTTTTTCTGTATTTTCTCTCTATCTTCTCAATATCTAGGGGCCTTCTACGCTGGACATTGGCCTTTTAAGGGCGGTGGCTGCGGAATCTACTTTCTTTGCGACCAAGTTGACGTTATACCCATGCCTCAGTTGAACTCCGAGGTATTTCACGGATTCCTGTGGTGGAATCCTCGTTCCCATGATTTATATGGTCATTTGGGTCAGTTTGCGCTGTTCAAGCAGGTTGATCAGTTTTCTCTTGTGGAGCGCCAATTTCAGTTCCCTAGACTCCATCCAGCGATTAACTTTGTCCAGTGCCTCATTTATGTTTGTTTCTAGGACTAGAGCACTAGGCACTTGCCTCTTTAGTCCTCGCCGTGACGACCATTCCCAGGTCCTCTGCGAATCCAACCAGCATTACCCCGTGTAGCATTCGGATGTCTAGAACACCGTCGTAATGGATTTTTCATAGAGTTGGCCCAATACCGATCTCTGGGGTATCCCTCACGTCACCTCATACTCCTCATTATCGTCGAGGATGAGTTTCCAATCTGAAAGGTAATTCTGGATCACTTTCTGGAGGTATCTTGGGAATTTTTCCCTTTTTTTTATTGCCTCGGCAACATGAGATAATGGCTGTCTCATGTGACCGAGTTGATGGTATTTTGGACTTTTAGCGTCACCAGCGCGCAGAGTTTTCTGGTTTGGTAGGTTCCGGTGTTGGCTTCATACGTCATCCTTTTGACTTCAAGTAACGCATCGACCATGCTCCTTTTCTTTCGGAAGCCGTACTGGTGGTCAGATAGCCCCTCTCCAGCTTCCACCGCCGCGTTTATCCGTGCCAGCGACAGATGCTCATCGAGTTTGCCTAGGGAGCATAAAGGGCGGTAGGTTTTCGCGAGGGTAGGGTATTTCTGCTTCTTTTCTATCTGGGCCAGGCGTACCCTTTTCCACTACCAGGGGACGATCCCCGTCTGTCAGTAACTTGTTCATGACTCTGTTGATGTACTCTGGTTAGGTTGCTGTTGCGGTCTTTATCAGTTCTTCAGAGAACCCGTCTTGTCCGGGTGATTTTTTTGCCTTTAGTTTTTTCACTGCGGTTAACAGTTCTTCCTCAAACCTGAGGATCTCAGTTTTAGACACTTGTGGGTATACCCATTTTATTTTTGTCCGTTGCGGGAATAGAGTGTGCGCGATTTCATTCTTCTCTTAGAGGCTCATCTGGAGCGAAAATGCCTGCACGGTCTGGTCCACTCTGTTCCAGTGTGATTCAGTCTGGTCTAGTCAGGTATAGTGTGGTTAGCTATCTATCTACGTGGTCTGTTAGAAAAGTATCTGACCTTTAGCCAGTAAAAAAAAACTGGCATACCTGGAGCGTTGGAAACCTAATCACCCTCAAAGTAGTCTCCTTAAGACTCCACACACTTCTCCCAGCAGTGCCGCCATTGTTGGAAGCATTGCGAAAAAGCCTCTTGCGGAATCGACTTTAGCTCGGCTGTCGTTGCAGGTATAATGTCCTCTCTTGTCTGGAATCGCGTTGCTTTCAATAACCTCTTTACTTTGGGGAATAGCCATAAGTCGCAGGGAGCCGTATCACGATAGCAAGGAGCCTGTCAAACCAGAGGAGCCTGTCTGGTTTTTCGCCAAAAAAATGTGAACCAAGTGCGAAGAATGTGCTGGAGCATTGTCGTGATGGTGTTGAAAATTTCCTGATGACCACAACTCTAGTAGACGACGTAGGACATCCCTCATTTCCCTTGTAGTCATTTTACTTGCATTGAAAAACCGACGAGAGCACTATACACTACGTCACTTGAACGCTGCTCGACAGCAACTGACGCTATCTACGCATGCGCATGAAGGTTTAAGGTCGGCTCATGCAAGCGCGGTTGATTCAAATCCATCAGGTTTTCAAAATAAAAAATAACGTATTTAGATTTAAATTAGTCACAAGCGAGGAGTGCAGATATTGCGGTCAAGGAAATACGCTGGAGTACACGGTCCTGTGGTGTTATAGGTGGCACACTGTAAAGAGAAAAAGCCGTAGACAAAGTAGGGGAACAACTCGCAAAGAACAACATAATAAAGTTAATGTTAGAAAGCGAGGATAAATGGGATACAATAGAAGGAGTAATCAAGAATATAATCCGAAAGAAGGAGGAGGAACAAAGGCAAATGATGAATGAAAGAAGATTAAAGAATTTGTGGATCTCAGCGTAGTCATGCTTCAAGGCAATTCCACTAATTTCCATGTATCCGAGGAGGGGTTTTTAGTGGGTAAACCTATCCCGACCATCTGGATGGGGAGTCCCATACTCTCCAGAGAAATCTCGAGGTTGTACGTAAATTATTTCCCCCTCCTCCAAAAACAAGGGTAGTAGTGTGGTTTTCTCTGATCTAGTGTAGTCCATACAGGTCTTGACTAGTTTTCTAGAGCCTTGACTGGTCCTTGACCTGTCTGTTCTTCTCTGGTGTTGTATGGACTTAATTGGTTTTGTATGGTCCTATCTGGTCTTGATTGGTCTTTTATGCTATTATGTGGTTCTCTGCTGTCTTGTGTGGTTTTTTTCCGTGTGTGTGGCCTTTTCTGGTACTATCTAGTCTAGTCGTAATGGATGTTCCAGTACTGATCCCTGCGGTACCCCGCAGGTCACCTAATACTCCTCATTGTCGTCGAGGATGAGTTTGCGGCCTGGCAGGTGATTCTGGATTACTTTCAAGAGATATCTTGGGATTTTTTTCCTTATTTTTATTGCCTTCACAATGCAGTCTGGTTTGATCTGGACTAGTCTGGTCTAGTTTGGTTAAATCTGGTCCATTCTGATCTAGTCTGGTCTTGTTGCCCGGTCTAGTCTGATGTAGTCAAGTCTGGTCTAGTCTGGTCTTGTCTTGTCTAGTCTGGTCTAGTTTAGCCTTTTCTGGTCTAGTTTGGTTTAGCCTGGTTTAGTCTGGTCAAGTCTGGTCTGCTTTCGTCAAGTTTGGTCTAGCCTACTTTTGTATGGTCTTGCGTTGTCTTGTCTGATCTTGTCCGATCTTGTCTTGTCTGGTTCTGTCTGGTCTTGTTTGGGATTTTCTCGTCTGCTCTGGTGTTGCGTGGTCTTGTCTGGTCTTGTGTGGTCTTTTCTGGTGTGGTCTTGTCTGATCTTGTTCCGTCTGATCTGATCTTGTCTTCTCTGGTCTAGTTTGGTCTTGTGGGATCTTCTCTTGTCTGTTCTTGCTAGGTTAGGTTTGGTCTTTTCTGTACTTGTATGGTCTTCTCTGATCTGTTCTGGTTTCCTGTCTAGTCTTGGTTGGGTCCTGTCTTGTCTGGTCATGTATGGTCTTGTCTGGCCTCTCCAGTCTTATCTGGTCTTGTCTAGTTATATCTGCTCTTGTCTTGTATGTTGTTGTCACGTCTTGTCTGGTCTTGTATGGTTTTGTCTGGTCTTATTTGGTCTTGTTTGGTCTTGTATGGTCTTATTTGGCCTTGTCTGGTCTTGTCTGGTCTTGTTTCGTTCTATTTGGTGTATGATATTGTTTGGTTTTGTCTAGTCTTGTTTCGTCTTATTTGGTCTTGTCTAGTCTTGTCTTGCCTTGTCGTGTCTTGTCTACTGTTGTCTAGTCTACTATTGTCTGCCTAACCTTTTCTGATGTGGCTTTGTAGTGAAGTTAATTCAAATGAAAACTATTTATGTGTTATGTCTGTTATCGAATTAGAAACTGAATTCCTTGAAAGTTAGTCTATAACTCATGAAATATGCAGAATCCTTAGTCGCGAAATACAGTCATCCTGGGACCGTGAATATTTCGCATCTGATTCGCCTTAATAGTATTCAATTATACATTGATGAGCGCGTGATTTCACAACTGACAGTGTCTTCGCCTCCTCACTGCCACGTGGCTTACGTGTCTCCCTCGATCACAAATTCCCCAAAATTATTCAGCCAGGTATTTAGTTGGAGATTATTAATTCGCAAACTATATACAATGCGTCGCCGTTTCAATCAGTTGCTCACTGTTCCTAATTCACCTATATTCAGGAGATGTCGCATCTAGATGCTACTATCTACGTTTACTAAGATCTATCATATAAATAGAATGTACAAAATATATTTATTTATTTCACCCATCAAACTACTTTATGGCAACTTGTTTGAATCTTGCATAATATATGCAGTCAGTGTTACTAAATTTATAATTAATTAATGGAAAAAGCGATTAATTGTTATTGATCTCGGTTTTTAAGAGAAGATATGTTCATGTAAATGATTTTTAAGTTGTAAATAAAATTTATCGTTTCCTATAAATTTTGAATTTGTGCCAACTATCGACTAAACAGAAATAGAAAAAGTAATTAGTCAACTGTCAATGTGCTTGCATTAGATTAATTAAAATTGATAGTAATTCCGCGAATTCAAGCCTCAGCGCAAATGATCTTTCTAACCACGTCAGTTCCTCCAACATCTATTAATATTCCTCTCAACACAAGACATTCCGGTTGATCCTTTTAATCTGCCCCACTACTCCTATAATTCAAAACAGCGAATTGACCCAACAATATTTTAAAGTTTCCGAGGATTTATCACCAAGTCTGCCGGAAAACTATTTCCGAAACTCTTGTTGCATAACTCCCGTGGAACGCAACAACCTGCCAATTCTGAAACAAAGCTCAATAACTCAGAATCCAACCTTTATCACTAACTCTACTCCAGGATATTTGCAGGAATCCGTGCAAATGCGATTATAGTATTATTACATGTACTTTCAATTTCCAAAATGTTAATTTGAAACAATGTTTACACACTGGTAAAGAAACAAAACTATGCAAAGTAGGTCGGATTAAAATAAAACTTTAACATCAAAGAGATTTAAAACAGTTATAAATCAATTTATACACTTAATATTTCTTTTAAACAATAAATTCTCGAATCAAATCAAACTGAAAGTTTAAAAACTCAATCTATTTCAAAACTATTTTTTTATTTTGTTTGGATAGTTGTTCCTCAGTAAATCAAATTAATTTTGTTTACTTAATAATATAAATGTACCTATTCCAGATTAATTAGAGATGATATGAAAGGAAGCGAAAAAATATGCTCAGTTCAAACGGAGGTAGACATAGTCGATTTGATATTTCGAATATATTTTTTTTATTTTTGAAGCGAGTTTGTAATAATATTTATAGTAAACACAAACTGAAGTGCAGAAAACCGGACCAGTTGTCTCCGTCTAAACGGTGGCGCCTTTCCAATTATGCTCAGAACTATTGCAGCAGGTGGCGATAAAAAATCAGAGATATTTTTAAGTTTGATCGAAAAATATCCAGAAACTAAGTGAAATAAAATAAAATTGGACAACTAACGTGGAACAACCAAATTAGAAATAACTAGTGATAGTTGATACTAGATTTAAAGGGTGTTCAAATTTAACAATTCCAAAACTACCAAGCTTGAAATACCAAACTTGCGTGCATAGATATCGACCCACAGTACATTTTTGACTTTTTTTATAAACTATTTGCGAATAAGGAAATATGCCGTTTGAAAGACATTTTATTATGTTTTAACCCTTTGCACTCGTATTTATATTTACAAAGACTTCTTGAGCATGCTGAGTTCTATTCCTCGTTGACAGGTGTTGATTTCTTTTTCTGTCAATGTGATCAAAATGAAAATATTCTTGTTAAAAAATATAATTACCTCAGTTGATCATTTAGAAAGTAAGATTAAAAATATACAATTTTTTCTTTTGATTCATCAACTTGAAGAATATATATAAGAATAAGTAGGTATAAGATAGGTGTAAGTACATTTTCATCTCTCAATGTAAATAATAATAATGTTACTAATAAAAGTAATGATTAAAGCAACAACAATCAATAAAATAATAATGCACTAAATAAAAAATATAGATTTTGGGGTCAAAATATAGTACCGTCGCATGCACCATTAGACACACTTGATTCTATCTCTTCAAAAAGATGATGATAGGACAAAATAAATAAATAAATAAAAATACATTTATTTCCTGTAAACTATACATGATGTGTTAGTTAAATATTAGTCTGCTTAGTCTGCAAGAACCCCTGTAGGGGTAAGGGCCTCCTCCAAAGATCCCCATGTTTCTCTGTCTTGTGCTACTTTGGTCCACAATGGGCCAGCTATTATTTTCACTTCATCTTCCCAGCGCGTCAGTGGTCTACCTCTACTGCGTTTACCTAGTGGACCGCTCCACAGTGTCGTTCTAACAGTCCATCTC
This sequence comes from Phosphuga atrata, assembly GCA_944588485.1. Classification (NCBI taxonomy): domain Eukaryota; kingdom Metazoa; phylum Arthropoda; class Insecta; order Coleoptera; family Silphidae; genus Phosphuga; species Phosphuga atrata. The sequence goes on from OX155901.1 coordinate 8,271,778, forward strand.
TGGTCCGTAAGTATTGCCACGTGGCCTGCCCATTTCCATTTGAGTTTTTGGGCGTAGCCCAAAACATTAGTTGCTTTTGTTATTTTCCTTATTTTGGTGTGTCTTACTTTGTCCAGTTTCTTTATGTTGAGCATGCTGCGTTCTATTCCTCGTTGACAGGTGTTGATTTTATTTTTTGCTTTTGAAGTGAATTTCCATGTCTGCGAGCCATATGTTAAACACGGTAGAAGGGTTGAGTTCATGACTTTTGCTTTGATGCTTGTTGGCATATTGCTTTTAAATTTTCTTTGCTTTTGCTTTTAAATCCTTCTTTCAATTTCTGCTTCATTGCTGTTTTTATCAAAACTGATTCTTTTCTCTAGGTATATGTAATATTCTGTGTACTCCAGTGGTTTATTGTCAATTTTTATCGGTCTTTTCGAGGAGATTGCCATTGCCTTTTTGAGGTTCATTTCCAAACCTACCTCGACACTAACTGAATGGAGTGATGCGATCATATGCTGTAGCTGGGAGCTGATCTCTGATAACAAAACCAGGTCGTCTGCAAACTTCAGATGGCTCAGGTCCGGTATATCTCCAATCTAGCTTGCCAATAGTAGATTCCAGGATAGCTATAAATATTTTTGGTGACAGAGGGTCGCCCTGTCTTACTCCTCTTTTTATGGAAAAACTCAGGCCAAGGGTTTATAATTTAACTCTGCTCGTATTATTGTTATATATACTTTTGATAACTTGTATGTATTTATCATGTACTTCCTGTTCTTGCAGGCTCTCCCATATACTTGTGTGAGCCACCGTGTCAAAAGCTTTTTGGTAGTCGATAAAAGCGATATATAGGGGTGTGTTTTGCTCCTGGTACTTTTCTATAATTAGTTCAAGCGTGTGAATATGGTATATTGTAGAGAATCCCTTCCTAAAACCTGTTTGCTCCACCGGTTGTTTTGCTTCTAATGTTGAATTTATTCTCGTGTTTACAATGGAGGAGAAAAGTTTGTAGAGACTCAGTAGCAAGCTTATTGGTGTATAGTTCCCAATATCCTTTGGATCGCCCTTTTTATAGATGAGAATAATGTTTTATTTTGACCATTGCGCGGGTGTATCGCCATTTTCAGTATTAGATTGAATAGTTTAGTCAAAGGTACGGCTAAGGTTGCGTGCGCAATGTTTATTACTTCGTTTGTGACGTTATCTGAACCTGGGATTTTATGTAGTTTCAACTTCTTTTTAGCTTCAATTATCTCGATTTTATCGACTGCTTTTATGTGGGTTTCGCAGTTAGTTCCTTCGCTTGTTTTTTAGTTTAATAGAGGTATGCCCCTTGTCGCTGTATAAATCTCTATAGAAGTCAGTTGCAGCAGTAATTGTCTTTTCGTTTATGTAGGTCTTCATTGCACTTCTTCAATCCTTTTATCCAGGTTTTGCTTGTTCTAAGGTATTTGTAGGCTTTTTTGTACTTCCCCTTTGTTGCAGATGTTTTTCTATAGTATTTAATCTGTAGTTTGCATCTCTATTTTTATATATCTGTTAGCCAGTTTGTAGAGGGCAGAAAATTCAGTTTTCATGGTACGAGTTTTGTTTAAAGTTTTCTTCTTCTATTTAACAACATTGTTGTGTGTGCTGATAGTATTTTATAGAGTTTTTGGTCCTGATGCTTTTTCCGTGCGAGTTTTAAGCTTTCGCTGATGGACTTTAGTATTCTATCGTGATATGTTTGTACTGAGGCTTCTTCCTGTTGATCGACTGGTTCTGAAAGCATGAGTTTTAGGTTTTCTTCGTATTTTACTATATCCTCTTCGCATCTCAGTGGGCTTTTTTGCTCTGTGGTGGTGAATTTAGCTCTACTCATTTTATGTTTGGACAACTTTATTGTTGGCCTTATTGGTCTGTCGTCTGACGGGTAATTTATATTTATAATTTCAATGTTCTGAAATATTTCTGGTCTGTTTGATATGATAAAATCTATCTCATTTTTGTGTTGCCCATTTGGAGATTGCCAAGTCCACTTCCGGTTTTGTCTTTTCTTGAAGCAGGTATTAATGATTGTAAACTTGTTTTCCAATGCAAAGTCTACCAGTCTCATATCGTTTCTTTTTCCGTATCCATGAGGCTTCAGAACTAGATATTCTTCTTGCCTGGGAAGGCCAATTTTCTTGTTAAAGTCACCCATTAATATTATGTTTTTATGTGCCCTCTCCATTACTATGTTGATGGTCGTGTAGAATTCGTCGATCTCGTATTCATCTGCTGCCTCTTTTGGCGCGTACACTTGAATAATAGATATTTTGTAGCCTTGGATGCTTAAATTTAGTGTTGCCACTCTCTCTGATGTTCCTATGAAGCTTTCTATATGGTGTTTTTGTGATTTGTTTATTATAAAACCATATATGCCCGGTGTATGTCCTATATGACAGAGTATAAAGTTGTCATATTCTTCTATTTTCTTGCCACATCATATTTTATTTCTTTTATAACCCTCCAAAGGTAGGACAATATAAACATATAATATTATACAATACAACTATGAAACACCAAAATAATATAATATATAAAACTTCACAAACATTATAATATAAAATGTTGGTTATTATCATCCCTGTTGTTTATCATTTTTTATATATTATTGGGAATGGGACAAAAAAGTTCTTTTATAATTTAATAATTATTTTTTTTGCCAACTAGTAAGGCAAATAAATTATTAAATTACAAAAAAAACTTTTTTATCCCATTCCCAATAATATATAAAAAATAATTATAATATAATATATAACAGGTAATGAAGAACGTACCCCACTTAGGTACAGGATTTATAATCAGTCACAGGATACTGGATTCAGTCACCGACTTTACCTCCCCGAGTAGTCGTGTATTCGTGTATTAAAAACTTCTCTCTCTCAAATGCGCAAACAAGAGCTACAGTATAGTCAATGTACATGCCCAAATCAACCAGGACAACAGACGCAATCCAGATAGAACTGATAAATTCTGGGAAGACTTAGAATATATTATCTCGAAACTTCCAGAGAGGCACACCGTTATACTGCTTAGTGACTTCAATACTCAATTGGGAAGAGAGAAAAAATACAGAAACATAGTGGGCAATTATCCGGCGCATAAGCGAGCAAACCGCAACAGAGAGCGATTGGTGGATCTGTGTAGGAATTTTGGGTTGATCATGAAGTCTACAGCCTTCAAACACTTGCCAAGGAAGCAGAAGACTTGGATTTTACCTAATACTAACCTGGGTGAATTGCAGATAGATCATGTGGCCATTCCACGAAAATGTCAAAAGGAAATACAAATCGTAAAGGTACTAAGAAGCGCCAATCTGGACTCAGTCCACTACCTCTCAAAGATCAAAATAAGACTCGAGCCTCGAAACACTAGATTATACAGAACCTCCAAAATGGTAAGATTTGACGTCGAGCGACTCAAGAACAGTCAAGAACTATGTCAGAGACTAAACAGCACAGACCTAAACAACTGGGACCAACTGAAGGAGGCTCTTGTCAAGGCGGCCAATGATCTCGCCCCTCTCGCTAGAAGAAGGAAGCATCCGTGGTGCACTGAAGACTGTGACAATGCAATAGCCCAAAGACAGATAGCCTGTCTGAAGTGGAATTCTAAAAAGACCAAAGAAAATTGGCATAAATTTCTGGAACAAAGAAAGGTTACAGCCAAGATAATTCGAGGAACCAAACGTATCTTCACTCAAAACCAACTAACCCAAATCGAATAGAGCTTTGCTAAGAATAATTCCAGAGATTTCTTTTTAACCTTTAAGCAGGCACTCACAAAATACGCTCCGCCAAGCCTCCACTTCAGATACTCACAAGGCAAACTAGCTTATAACGACAAGGACAACTGCCACCTTTTGGCTCAGTACTTTAAAAATCTACTCAACTGTGACCCACCCAGCGAGGACTTCGACTATAAAGAAACCACACCAAACCCGGACTCGCTTCCCCCTTCATTGGAAGAAGTTGGCCAGATCATTCAACTTCTTAAGAATAATAAGGCAGCTGGAGAAGACTCTATCGTTGCTGAACTGTGAAAAGGTGCTGCAAACAATGCCGTGCGCAAGCTAACCGAGGACATCATAACCGCTATCATCCAGGACATCTGGGAAACAGAGAAATTACCACCCGATTGGAAATCTGCTCTGATCCATCCGCTTCACAAGACGGGAGATTTTACTGATCTAAACATATACCGTGGAATTTCTCTCGTCCCGCTAACATACAAGATTCTCTCGAAGGCGTTACAAACAAGGGCAGAAAATCAGTTGGGTTAGTCAACTGGGAGAATACCAGGGGGGCTTCAGAAAGACCCGATACTGTGTTGAACAGATCCTCAATCTTAAAGCTGTACTTGTATACTCCAAGATGAGAAACCGCAAGGTGGTCGTCACCTTTGTTGATCTTAGAAAGGCCTACGATTCCATTGATAGAGAAAGCACTAGCACTAGACAACAAAACCCGCAGACTCATCCTAGAAACTTTGACCAACACCCATACCAAGGTTAAATTTAGAGGTGAGATTTCAGAAAGCTTCGAAATAAAAACTGGAGTGAGACAAGGAGATGGACTTTCCCCACTTCTCTTCAACTGTTTCTTTGAAAAGGTTATTAGAGAATGGCGCAATGAACTGAACAATTTGGGTGCTCAGATCGGTATCCAACTGGGACGTAAGAACGATGGTCTGGTTGTAGATTTCCTGGCCTTTGCAGATGACATGGCACTATTTGTTGATTCTTGAGATGCCAACAATGCAGGTAAACTGCCTCAACAATGCAGGTAAACTGTCTTCAACAGAGAAGCAAACAGAGAGATGTTACTAGAACACGAAAACATCAAGAGGACTGAGAAATTTAATTATCTCAGTGAATGGATTGAACCCAACTTATCAGAAAGAGCATCATTATCCAAGAGAGTCAGCAAGTTAGAACTAGCCTATCGGCTGACTAAGAACACTTACAATAAGAAATGCCTGTCACGCAACCTGAAAATTAAGCAATACACATCAGTCTTACGACCAGAAGCCCTTTATGCCATGGAGTGTCTCTCCTTGAACCGCAGGGGTCTAATATAGAAATTGGAAATCAGAGAGAGAAGAATCCTCAGGAAGATCCTAGGCCCGGTAAAGGAAGATGGGGAATTCGGAAGACGACATAACTCTGAGCTCTACGAACATATTGAGATGCTCTCTGACTGTGCAAGGAAGTGAAGGGTGGCTTTCTGTGGCCACGTTGCAAGATTGCTTCCAAACAGATCTCCAAAACAGATAGTCTGTGAGACGCACCCTGAAGGAAGTCCGTGGATTTCAGGAAAAACCCCGAAGGAAAAGTACAATCCTTCTCGGTTTCTGTCAACCAAGTGGTACGAACCTTCTTGTTTTGCCAGAAGGTGAACAGACGGTTGGTTAGTCGGTTTGGAGGCAATCTTGCAACGTGGCCATAGAAAGCTATTCTTCTTTTTCCTTGCACAGTCAGAGAGCATCTCAATATGTTCGTACAGCTCAGAGTTATGCGGCCTACGGAATTACCCATCTTCCTTTACCGGCCTAAGATCTTCCTGAAGATTCTCCTCTCTCTGCTTTCCAATTTTCTCTACGAGACTTTCTTAAGTTTCAGGCTACATTACAGGTATTTCTTATTGTAACTGTTCTTAGTCAGTCGATGTGGTAGTTCTAACTTGTTGACTCTCTCGGATAATGATGCTATTTCGGATAAGTTGTGTTCAATCCATTCGCCGAGATACTTAAATTTCTCAGTCCTCTTGATGTTTCCCTGCTCCAGTAACAATCTCTCTGTTTGCTTCTCTGATGTTTGTGAATAAATTTGTTTTCTCCAGCGACACTTGAAGACCCACTTTGGCAGCCTGCATTGTTCTCAAGAGAATCAGCAAACAGTGCTATCCATATCATCTGCAAAGGCCAGGCAATCTACAATCAGTTCATCGTTCTTACGTCTCAGGTAGATACCACTCTGAGCACCCAAATTTATCAGTTCCTTGTGCCATTCTGTCACAACCTTTTCAATTACACAGGTGAAGAGAAGTGTTGAAGTCCATCTCTTTGTCTCACTCCAGTTTTTACTTCGAAGCTTTCTGAAATCTCGCCTCTAAATTTAACCTTGGAATGGGTGTCGGTCAAAGTTTCTAGTTCCTGGAGTACTTTGTTAAGCGTTTCTCTATCAATGGAATCGTAGGCCTTCCAAAAATCAACAAAGGTGACGACCACCTTGCGGTTTCGGATCGGACTTTCCTGAAGCCCCCCTGGTATTCTCCCAGTTGACTATGCAGCTGATTTTCTGCCCTAGTTTGTAACGCCATCGAGAGAATCTTGTATGTTACCGGGACGAGAGAAATTCCACGGTACTTGTTTAGATCAGTAAAATATCCCTCTTTGTGAAACGGATGGGATCAGAGCAGATTTCCAATCGGGTGGTAATTTCTCTGTTTCTCAGATGTCCTGGATGATCTCAGTTAGCTTGCGCACGGCATTCTTTCCAACACCTTTCCACAGTTTAATGATCTGGCCAACTTCTTCCAATGAAGGGGCAGCGAGTCAGGGTTTGGTGTGGTTTGGTTATAGTCGAAATCTTCGCTGGGTGGGTCACAGTTGAGTAGATTTTTAAAGTACTGAGCTAAAAGGTGGCAGTTGTCTTTGTCGTTATGAGCCAGTTTGCCTTGTGAGTCTATGAAGTGGAGGCTTGGCGGAGCGTATATTCTGAGTGTCTGCTTGATGGTTCCAAAGAAATCTCTGGATTTATTCTTAGCAAAGCTCTTTTCGATTTGGGTTACTTGGTTTTGTGTGGTTCGTTTGGTTCCTCGAATTATCTTGGATGTAACCTTTCTTTGTTCCAACAATGTATGCCAATTTTCCTTGGTCTTTTTAGAATTCTACTTCACCCATGCTGTATGTCTTTGGGCTATTGCATTGTCACAGTTTTCAGTCCACCGCGGATGCTTCCTTCTTCTAGCGAGTGGAGGAGTTCATTGGCCGCCTTGACAAGAGTTTTCTGAGTTGGTCCCAGCTGTTTAGATCTGTATTATTCAGTCTCTGACTTACTTCTTGACGGTTCTTGAGTCGCTCTACGTCAAATCTTACCATTTTGGAGGTTCTGTGTAATCTATTGTTTCTAGGCTGGAGTCTTATTTTGATCTTTGAGAAGTAGTGGTCTGAGTTCAGGTTGTCGCTTCTTTGTACCTTCATGTTTTGTATTTCCTTTTGCGATTTTCGTGAAATGGCCGCATGATCTATCTGGAATTCATCCAGGTTTGTATTAGGTGAAATCCAAGGCTTCTGCTTCCTTGGAAAGTCTGTAGACTTCATTGGCAACCCTACACAGGTCCGCCTAAAAAAGTCCTACACAGGTCCGCCAATCGTCCTCTGTTGCGGTTGGATCGCTTATGCGCCGGATACCTGCCCACTACGTTATTGTATTTTTTCTCTCTTCCCAATTGAGCATTTAAGTCACCAAGCAGTATGACGGTGTGCCTCTCCGGAAGTTTAGAGATAATATCTTCTTCTTCTTAATATCATAAGTCTTCCCGGAATTTATCAGTTCTGTCTGGGTTGCGTCGGTTGTCCTGGTTGATTGGGGCATGTACACCTAGTATATAATATTATAACCGCTAACGATCATAATACATACCACTACACCACTAAAACTATTCCAACCATTAAAACAGTCCCGGGAAAAAATATATTTGTTTCTACTGTTGTCCAGTTTTCAAGGATGTCAAACCACTGTGGGGCGGGACCTGATAATGCATAATAGAATAATATGGATAAAAAGGGACCCAAGTTAGAAACTTGGTGAACACTCGTTGATGTTTCCAGAAAGTCAGTTGATGCGAAGCGATTATGGTATACGTTACAAACTCTATTTTCTAAATTGGACTTCAGCTGTGCTAAGGCTTCACAGTTTAAGCCTAGGTTATAAAGTTTTTTTTTTAATAAAATTGTAACCTATCTAGTCGAATGCTTTAGATAAATCTGTGTATATCACATTAAATGTCCGCGGTTATCGATTTCTTGCGATAGATATTGTGCAAATGTTGCTAAATTGGTACACGCCACGTTGTTTAGGAGATAAAAAACTTCTACCTTGAATATAAATAACACGGCACAGTTAAATTTAAAAAAACTTAGGCAAACTTAGATAATATAGATATAGGTCTGTAGCTAGAGATACAAGACTTGTCGCCATTCTCGAATACTAGAGAGTTGCGAGCGCGTTTCCACCTGTTCGCGTATGCTGTGAACTTAATGCTGTTCAATAGCAACAGCAGTTTCGTGAAGTACGAAGAGTGGCTATTCGTCAGTGGACAGTAAGACGAAAACTGCAGGAAAGTAATTTGACCCCTAAAACACATGGAGTTTGTCAAAATCTTACGCGAAGACCTCGTAAGTCAAGCACGTCTGCGTTATGAAAGGGATCATTTAAATTGGACGGTGGAACCATGGGGGACTGTTCTCAGATGAGACCAGAATGTGCCTATATGGTAGCGACTGAATAAAAGTGTACCCAAGACGAAGAGAGCGATTTGCAAAATGCTGCTTTGAAGAGTGGACTGCGTATGGAGGTCGTTCCTGCATGAAATGAAGTGCAATTTGTAAGGGAGTACGAACCGACTCTACTTTCATCATTAGGGGCGCCCGTGGTCACGGGAGAGGAGGTTTTTACGGGTGCATAGAGGAGGAGTTTAGCAGTTCATGTGGTACCTAACGTCGACGACATTTGAGAAGAATTTATCTTTATGCATGACAATTAGAAGCCACGCACCGCAAGAATCGTTCAAGATTACATTACACAAATTGGTTTTCGGGTTATGGAGTGGCCAGCATGCAGTCCCTACCTAAATCCGATAGAACATATATGGAATGAGCTTAAATGAAGAATTCTAGCTAGGCATCGTGCCCCAACTTCGATCCCAGAGCTTATTGTTGCTGTAGAAGAAGAGTGGCTTAACATTCCACAATAAACAATAGCGAACTTGATTATATCTAAAAAACCTTACCTAACCTAATCTTATGAGAGATATTATTAGGGCATAATCGTATGAAATATGTTATTAGGGCAAGATGTTATTAGGACATGTTATGGTTATCATGCCCATTATTTAAAATTAATTGTTAATTTAGATCAGCGGTGTCCAACTGGCGGCCCGCTTTTTTACGGCCCGCGAGTTATAGCAAACTTTACATTAAATTTTAAATAAATATCTATACATTTAAAATTCAATAAATATTTGAGATTTTTAGATAATAGTTATAATTCAACCGTGTACAACAAGAATTATAAAAATGCTAATGATGAATAAATATGGTTGTTTTATGATCATTCGATAAAATTAATCCACGCTCTATGCAAGTGTATCTGTTAACGCGCTCTTTACCACCACCAAGTCGCCCGCCCGATCTTCTTTGCGCATTGTCCGTTTTTTGTTCGTCTCGAGTTTACTTTGTGGTAGAAGGAGTGGAGCGGATTGTAGCCGCGGATGCATTCTGGTATCACTTGCGGAGAGCTGCTTATCTTGTCCACCAGTAGTTAAAGGACTTTTATGTTTACATCTACCGTGGGCTATTTGCCATTCTGTGAAATGCAATAAAACACAATTAACTGAATTTCATATTTATTCGTTAATTGAAACAGTCTTTAATTATGAGTGCTTCTAAGAAAAGAAAGATTGATACTGAAAATCGAGAATTTCTAGAACGATGGGAGGTTGATTATTTATTTATTCTTAACAAGGGCAAGCCACAGTGTTTGGAATAATTACAGACTGTAGCTGTGTGCAAAGAATACAACTTAAAGCACCATTACCAATCAATGCATGAAAAACAGTATAAAGGCTCCTTCAGACAGAAAAATTCGCTAGCGGGGCGGCAGCGAAATGGTCATGCCCACACCAAAACGCGATTTTTAGGTGTATAGACATGAGTTCCTCAAAGGAAGAAGCTCTGCTAATATTAGTAATGCAAACTGTACAGTTTTGCAAGAAAAAATTGATGCCAAAACAGTCTTTACATTTTTGGTTGTTACTTCAAAACCAAAAAAGCTACAAAAATGGTTTTAACGGATTATTAAAGCTTAATAAATTTGCAAAAATCTAATATATAATTTCTTTGTCTCACTACACAAACAAATGAATTACAAAAAAGTTTTGCTAAAAAAAAAAATTGATTCGAAAATTGTTCTTTCATTTTTTGTTGTAACTTCAAAACCAGAAAAGGTTTTAACAGATTATTAAAGCTTAATACATTTGCAGAAATCTAATATATAACTTCTTTGTCTCACTGTTGAAGATGTATGTTGTCTTTATAAACATGTAACAGGATTCAGAAATAAATTAAAATTGTGGAAGTTAAATAAATAATTTATTTCATTTTGAATGTTGCCAAGAGATGTATGAAGAAATTAATGCCTGTAACGTAGAAGTGAATTTTGACATTTTTTTTACCTAAATTAGATATGCTTATTGATGATTTGAATAGAAGATTCTCTCAATTTGATGATTTAAAGATGAATATTAATTTATTCAGTGATCGATATCACCTCAGTTTTTGATCTCTATTTTTGATGAACATAAATATCAAATGGAATTATGAGACCTTCAGGCTGACCCATTCCTCCATCTAGTCAACTGGAATACAAGTGTTTAAACATTTAGATAAGGAAAAATATCCAAAAATAAGAGGATAAATTTTGGACTTCAAATCATTTCTATGTTCGGAAGTACATATATCTGCGCTGCACGCTGCATTCTCTGACATGAAATATATAAAATCAAAATTTAGAAACAGCTTGAAAGACTCCACTCTTGAAAATATAATTAGAGTTATTAAACTCTGAAAAAACACTGAAAAACACTTAAACACTGAAAAATGCCAATGTTTTGTTCAATTTAAAATTGGCCAATATAGGAAATTGCATAGCAACTAATATGTTTAAAAAATATGTTTAAAAAAATAACGCAATATTTATTATGCAAAAATATAAACTTTATTGTCGAAAAAATGTGATTATCTTTGACTTTATTTTTTTCGTATAAATAAAATAAACTAAAGTAAACAAAAATAAACTTATGAGTTGACATGCACTGACTTTTCATTTATCTATCCCTTTCGGCCCGCGAAATATTTGCTAAAGAAAAAATGGCCCGCTAGCTAAGAGAAGTTGTCAATATGTTAAACACAAGAAACCGAAATAAATTTTAATAAATTCAAAGCCATATTAAAGCAGTTTAAATAATCTTTAAAACGGAATATTTTTTAATTCATCTCATAAATAGTTTAAAAAAAAAATATTTAAGTCATAAGTTTACATTGTGCCGATTTCTATACACGCAAGTTTATTTTGTAAACTCAATAATTTCGTTCTAATATATTAGGATATTGAGAAGCATAAATCTCATTAAACCTTAATAAAGTAATCAAACTGATATTTTAACAAAATTAAATGTTTTTGCGGAAGTTATTACTAGAAGTAAATATATATTTAATTTGTGATGTATTAATATATCCGAAGGTAAAATGCCTTTGAAAGCGTACATTAAATTATTTAATGAGACATTTATTTTAGACGGTATACGGGCAAATTATTTTTGTATTTGCCTTTTACGATGGCATTTTATTACAAAGAAAATAATGTTAAATTACAGACGAGCGAGCGAAATCTTCATATATCTCATCGTTATATCTTCCTTGTCTATTTGACTATTATTACGCAGACTATTATTATTTATTCTTTGAGCTATAAATTAAGCGGAAAATTTACGATTTGCAGATTAAGTTACTGGAATTACAAGGATTTTAAATTTTCAACAAAGAATAATAAATAGAAATATATAAAGCCCCCGATATAATAATTGTAATAAATTTATTGAAACAAATTACATCAATAACAATAATATAAGAACTGGTTATTATTCGATTAGACATATTAGTTAGGATAATATTAGAAAGATTTTCATAGAACTAGTTTTTCTGTTAGTTACTTTTCGTGTCCGGCTCATACGACATCTTTCCAAAAAATAGCGGCTAGAATAGCCTTGTCGTTACATAAAATTAAGTCTTCGTGCCTGCATCCTTCTTCCAGTTGTGGGCAGACCAATATGTGGCTCATATCCTGGGGCTGGCTACACACACACAGCACATAGTCGTTCTCAGACATCCCCCCCCCCCCCTCAACAGATTTGTCTTGCACCTTGCCACTCCTGTCCTGAGCCGATTTAGGGATTTCCATACCGCGAAAGGGAGGTGTTTGCCTGGGGCCATTTCTTCTTTTGGTCGTTCCTGAGTAGTTAGCTGTTGGGTCCACCTAGTGATACGGTAATTTTCTATGGACCCTTCGAGTGTGTGTGATCTTGCCATGAAGCTCTTCCTTGATCTTAGGCGTCGACTGGCTGGCTCGTGTTGGGGCAGAGGATGGCCAGCATCGGTTTCCTGTTTCGTCTTTTCAGCATCCGTGGCGACGGCTCTTCGCACAGATGGGGGTGTCACGCCAATAAGTGGGTACAACAAACTATTACCTGGAGTTGGCTTTAGGCAGCCTGTCACGATTATTGCTGTCTCGTTGATAGCGACATATACATGTTTCGCGTGAGCTGAAGCTGCCCAAACCGGTGCGGTGTATTCCGCTGTGGACGCACAGGGCGCGAAAGCCGAGCTTCTGAGTGTTTCTGGTTGAGTTTTCGCAATATGTTATTACGCGCACTAACTTTGCCTTTAGTATTGATGCAGTGTTGTCTGAAGGACAGAGTACGGTCCAGAGTCACGTCCAGGTATCTCGGCGTCGAGCAGTGCTCCAGTCGTGCGCCTCGTCACTTTATCTCGAGCTCCCGTCGTGCTTCTTTGTTTTTCAGGTGGAAGGTGCAGATCTGAGTCTTGCTGGGATTCGGTTTTAAGTGCTTTTTTTGGTAATAGATTGCCAGTTCCTCAAGGACGACCTCCAAATTCTCCTCCACCTCGGTAAACTCGGTGCCCTGGGCTGCCACAGCTGTATCATCGGCATAGATGAATTGCCTTATATTGTCAGGAATCGGCTGGTGGTTCGTGTACACGTTGTACCAGAGTGGGGACAGGACACTGCCTTGTGGGAGTCCATTCTTCTGGACCTTCCATCTGCTATTCTTGTTTTGGAGTAAAACATAAAATCTCCTGTTCTGGAGGAATAGTCCGATGACCATGATGAGCGTAGATGTCCTGAGATGTCCATGTCCATGATGATGTCCTGAGTTAGGTTAAGGATGTGGCACAGTATGATTTCCCTGGAAGAAAGCCGGCCTGCTGTTCGATTATCTTGGCATCCAAAATCTCCGCTGTTCGGTTTAGAAACAGTCATTCCAGCAGTTTGAAGAGGTGGCACAGAAGTGACACGGGCCTGAAGATCTTAGGGTCAGTCGGTTCCTTGCCAGGTTTCAGTAACGCGACCACATGCGCCTTCCTCCTTTCTTTGGGGATCTTCAGTTGCGTGACACATACGTTGAACATATTAAGGAGCTATTGCAGGGTCTGTGGTCCAAAGTTCTTGATCTGTTCTGCCCTCAGATCGTCCTCGGCCGCCTTTCGGTTGAGTTTCATCCCTTTAATCCGAGCCACAAATTCAGTCGTAGAAAAAAAGGGGCACCGAGGGAATTGTTCTCATGCTCCAGGTGCCTGCTAATGTGCTCTTTGGATTTCTTGCACTTTGTTTTACCATTCAGTAGCAGATTGGTGGCTACTTGATCGGAAGTGACTGGAATAAAGTTCCGAACTGATTTTGTGGCGTCACCACTCAGGTTTTTTAGGGTCTTCCATGCCCGTCTGCTGTTGACCTTCATATCTAGCTTTTCTAGCATGTTACACCACTTGGCCGTTCGGTCCTCTGCCATTTTTGCCATCAGTATTTCTCCGACCTCAGGTGTTTCCTCGGCAAAGGCGTCTGCTCTCTACAATTCTTGGTAGCGTGAAAGAAGGGGTTTCGCATCTCCAGATAAAGCAGGGATGTACTCGGTGCGACAGCCTCTGGAAATGTTTTTTCTTGAGGCCTTCCCAGCCAATTTTATGAATGCTTCGTACATCTCTGGCTGAGGAGCGATTCTTGCTATCTCTACATCGAGGTCTTTGCTCAACTTCCAATTAGCCTTCCTGAAATTAAAGCGTCTTTTGAAGGGTACATCCTCTGGTTTTACCACGGCGCTGATGGAACATATTATCGGTCTATGTTGGGTTGGCGGTATTGGTTCCCCGATGCTCTTTTCGCATTGTGCTACCGCCCTTGTACTCACGAAGATGTTGTCGGGGTTATATCCTCGTCTCCAGCGACCACTGTGGAAGGAAGGTGGGAGTTTGCGATCGTGTATTACCTGCAGTTCGTTGGTTTCGGCCCACTTTTCGAGCTCTGCCCCATTCTCATCCGTTTCACTGTAGCCCCAGGCCAAGCTTTTGCAGTTGAAGTCGCCGAAGGCAAAGTTGATGTCCTGCTGGCGAAAATCGTTCGGGTTTGAGAACTTGAACTTGACATCCGGGGGTTTGTACATTGACGTCACTGAAAAATTTGGAGTACGGATGGTCAGCAGGTCGATATTATCTAAATCTGTCATGGAGGTGGAGATCACGTCAACACCAGGCTTGACAAAAATAGATCTCCCATACTGATCATGTGGTCTCTCAACAACCATCCTCTTGCCAGTCACCTTCCGTGTGATGCCTCGGTGGGTCTCCTGTACTACAAGCACGTCGCAGGTAGTGCGACTTCAACTGCAAAAGCTTGGCCTGGCGCTACAGTGAAACGGATGAGAATAGGGCAGAGCTCGAAAAGTGGGCCGAAACCAACGAACTGCAGATAATACACGATCCCAAACTCCCACCCTCCTTCTACAGTGGTCGCTGGAGACGAGGATATAACCCCGACAACATCTTCTTGAGTACAATACGTCAAATTTGACATTTGACAGGTGTCAACTGTCAATAAACGGAGAAAATCTTGGAAGGTTGAGCGCTTGAATGCGTGACCGCTCCGGATCACGGCGTGACGTTTTCTAAGCTGACATACGGCAAATTTGACATTTGACAGGTGTCAACTGTCAATAAACCGAGAAAATCTTGAAAAGTTGAGCGTTCGAATGGGGGACCGCTCCGGAACACGGCGTGACGTTTTCTAAGCTGACATACTACAAATTTGATATTTGACAGATGTCAACTGTCAGTTCAGCGAACGAGTGAAATGAAATGCAGTTGGTGCTATGTTTTAGTGTTCGGGCTCACGGCATTACGTTCTCTAAGCAGACATACGTCAAATTTGACATTTTACAGGTGTAAACTGTCAATAAACCGAGAAAATCATGGAAAGTTGAGCGTTCGAATGGATGACCGCTCCGGATCACGGCGTGAAGTTTCCAAAACTGGCATACGTCAAATTTGACATTTGACAGGTGTCAACTGTCAATAAACCGAAAAAATCTTGAAAAGTTGAGCGTTCGAATGGGAGACCGCTCCGGATCACGGCGTGACATTTTTTAAGCACACATAAGTCAAATTTGAAATTTGACAGATGTCAGTTCAGCGAACAAGTGAAATGAAATGCAGTTGGTGCAATGTTTTAGTGTTCGGACAAGGGTATTCTGTTTGCGTGCACATGTCCGCCAATAAAACTTCCTTAAGACTAGAAATTCCTTCAATATTAATTGAAATCGTAACCAAGAATGATGGTCTTGAGAAAGGCCTCCTTGGCAGGCTTGTTGTAACGACATTGTTCATTTTCGTTTATCGTAGAGCCGGTGTTACAAGAATTAGCCGTTGAACGTGTTCAACGTTTCCAGGGTACGCCCAATTGTGGTTCTCATGAGAGACAGCGCAATCTTCGGGAAGTCTTCTTCTGTGTTCCCCTTTTCTGTTAGTGTAGGTATTTGTCAAAAATTTCTATTTGGAATATTATTTAATAAATTAATTGTCTTCAGTTAACCTACTTTTAACATTTCACAAAAAATAACCTGTTAATTTGAGATAATTTTGTGATTAATCAAATAAATCTTATCAAGTTTGTAAACATATGTCCAAATGGAATATTTCATAAACACGGAGCCGTGACTTAAATAATCCTTAACGTATTAACCAGAAAATACGCGCATTTTTAGTACGGCCACTACCAAGCAGAATCATATTTATCGACAGGTCTTTTATGTTTATGATGAGAATATTGAACGTTTTATAATATTTTTTTTCGCATCCTGCATTCGTTTTCTTTGATTTGCCTCTACAGATTTTTGTTTTCATTGCGAGTCGCGCCTGACCGGATCACGTTCCCAACGTTTATGAATAGTTTAATGAAATTGCTTGTGACTTTTTCCGTAGTAAAATCAAGGAATGGATCGTGAAATATTTTATGTCCGTCAATTTGTTATTGACATCGATATCGGATAAATTTCTGAACATAAACTTTAATTCGTGTTAGGATCATAAACGCTTATGTAAATTTATGGTTTGCGACTGAATCGCTGGACATTATTAAGAAAATATTTCAAAATGAAGGTGATAATTTACAATAAAGAATAGAATACATTATTATTATTAGCTTATGGTATTACACACAAAAAATATAACTATAATATAAGTATAATATATAATATAAGTATGAAAATACACTATGACAATCTACAATTCGTGAATCGACAAGTGATTTCATGAATTAATGTCCAGATGGTTCAACCACTGCACAGCCTGAACTGAAGCCTTCATGAGCTCATCCATGGATCCGGAGAACGCTCTTCTTTCACACTGCATAACAATGTGATGAATCATAAACACTTATATTGTCTATATACACTATATTGTCTTCACTATATTGTCTGTTCCTCGTGACCGCAATCATAACTAGGGGAATATTTTAAGCACCACTTATGAAGCAATGATGCACATCGACCATGGCCAGTTCGAACCCTGTTGATAGCAACCCAAATTTTCCTCGGTAGGTCAGAGCCAGGAGGAGGATGGTTTGCATTAAATAAGGGCTGCCATTCATGAGGAACTTTGATGCACCATTCACTTTCCCATTCTTTTGTGGCACTGATGTTACTTAAATGAGCTCTTGATCTGTTTGAATGGGTGGAGACCTGGACTTTAAACGATGAAATCCTCCAATTACATCACTATGAATATTAGAGACTGGTTTGCTGTTCTTTTGTGGAGCTCTCGGACCAAGCTCTTCATTCTTCTAAGTCATGGAGGTTCGATGTGACTTAATACAGGCAACCAGAAGACAGGAGTGAATTTAACTGTTCCATTAATAATTCGCATAGTCTGATTCATAACAACATCAATCTTCCGAATATGTGAGCTGTTCATCCAGACCGTAGAACAGTATTCCGCTGCAGAATAAGCCAGCCCAATAGCTGAAGTGCGGAGCGTGGAAGCAGAAGTTTCCCAAGTAGAACCAGCGATTTTGTGAAGAATGTTGTTCCTCGTTCTCAGTTTAGCAGCACTGTCAGTTAGATGTTTACGGAAAGAGTTCTATCCAGAGTAACTCCAAGGTACTTGGGATGAGAGTTGTAAGGTAGAGGTCCCAATCAGTGACAAATTTAGGGTAGTTTTTGACTGCCTGTTATTCAAATGAAAGAAACAGGTCTCTGTTTTGCTCGAACTTGGAGTCAAACACCATTTTCTAAAATATGCACTCAAAATGCTCAGATCAGTGTTTATATTTCTCTCTATCTCATCCACAGAGGAATGTTGAAAAGCAAGTGCTAGATCATCGGCATATGCATACTGGCGGGAGGATGTAGCTGGTATATCCGCGATGTACAAATTAAACAACAGTGGTGAAAGCACAGATCCTTGAGGGAGCCCATTATTGAGAACTTTCAGTTTGCTAAACTTATTATTCATTAGCACTTGTAGCTTCCTATTGGATAGCATATTGTTTAACAACTATGTCAGTAACTTGCATCCTGTTAGTTTAAGGAACTTGTATACAACTCCATCTTTCCAAACCGTATCGTATGCAGCTCTGAGGTCTACACACACAGCTCCACTCTTCAATCGTTTTTCGAAGCCTGACTCCATGTAGGTTGTCAGAGCCAAAACTTGGTCTTCTCAACTTAGTTGCGGTCTGAAACCCGCCTGTTCAAGTGGAAGGATGTTGAAAACTTGAGGACTGATCCTGTGGGAAATGAGTCGTTCGAGTAGCTTATAACAGACACTTAATAAAGCAATTGGCCTGTAACTTTCAGGACGATCAGCAGGCTTTCCTGGTTTCAGCATGGCTATAATTACTCTTGAATTCTGGGGGAAGTTTCCCAGTAAGTACAATGTTAGGAAAGAACTGTGGCATCCACTCCCTTGCATTCTTTCTACTATGTGTGAGAAATTCAGGATGTATTGCATTCATACCTGGGGCTGTTCCATTTTTCATCCCCTTTAGGGCAACGAAAAGCTCGTCTTCAGTGAAAGGAGCAAAAGATATTGAAGTGCAATTTCTTTCATAAAGGACAGTTCTTGTCTGATTGACCTCTTATGGTGTACATCAGGTTTCACTTTCGACAGGCCAGCAATCCGACTCTTGGTTCGGTGTAACTGCTGGTTCGGGCTGAGGATTATGGGGCAGTCTACCCAGCTTCTTCAATAGGTTCCACGCTTTCCTACTTGCCTGAAAAATGCTTGAAATCCGTGGTCTGCATAGTTTCATTTTCAATAATGCACACGGACACGGCAAAATCACGGACACGGATAGTGGGAACAACTTAGGTACGAAACCTGACAACCGAAAAACTAAACGGATTGCTGAAAAGACGGCCGAATTGAGAAAAAATAGTGTGATAGAATCCGACACAGCTGAAAATGAAGAAATATGGGAAGTGCAAAAAATTAAAAACCAAAGATATAGGAAACCCGAAACCATTATTGGAATCTCGGAAACCAGCCAGATTAAAGCTGCAAATAAATATGCCCATTTGCACATTTATAAACTTGAACCTAGTTTAAATGAAATAGACATAATAAAGCACCTACAGGGAAAAGGTATCAAAAAAGTATCGTGTGAGAAGCTTGCATCCAAGTATCCAAAGGAGTACTCCTCCTTTAAAATAACAGCCCCTTTCGAACTTCTAAATACGCTTAATTCACCTGAAACTTGGCCAAAATATACCTACATCAAGCGTTTTTTTCTAAGGCGAGATATCCGAAAGAAGACAGAATAAAACAAACAATTGAATCTTATAATGCTAATAGAGTGAATAATCTTTCAAAGTTAGAAGATGTAAAGTTTTGTAGCAACTTGCTGATTTTTCTTAATATCCAAAGTGTAAAACGGAAAATTAATCATGGTGATGTTATCCGAGTACAAACCAATATTTGTGTGTATGGCTGAGTGAGGATTTTGTCAATCAAATTCACATAGAAGACTATAGTTTAATAAGCATTCATTCTGCCGCAGAAACACTAGTGGTGGTGGGGTTGCGATTTGGGAAAAACATGGTTTTGACGGGTTTAAAGAAAAAAGGAATTTAAATTGTGTAGAGAAAGAAATAGAAATATATGGAGTGGAATGGAATAGAAATAATCATAAGACATTAATTATAGTGGTATATCGTCCTCCGTGCGGTTGTTACACGTCGTTCATGACTATAATGGAAAAAACACTAGACAGTATTATTAATAAATATAATGAAGTCATAATAACTGGTGATTTCAATATACATTTCGAGGGGTCATCAAAAGAAAAATACAACATTGAAAATCGAATGCGGTCATATGGATTAATTGGACATAAAAGAATATACAAGAACTACCTACAATCAAATCACAAAGTATTATAGATAACATCTTCGCACGGTCAAACTACCTATCAGACTTACTAGAGTAAAGGATACAATATGCTCAGATCACAAGCTAATACTCGTTGGCAACGCAAATAATCAAAATAAAGGTTTCAGTCAAGAAGTGAAGCTCAGAAGAAATTTTTGTACAAAGAACAAGGAAAGGTTCCAAATGAGTCTCAGTGAAGAACCGTGGGAAAGGTGTTACGCTACAGAAGACTAAAATGAGAAAACTTTAGAATTTATTAAAATATTACAGTTTCATTTCTTTGAACGTTTTCCTCTGAAAAAGATAACACCCTCCTCTAGAACCTGGGTAACAGGCGAAGTAAAACTTCCAGCAGAAAATTAAAAGATTTGATTGTTCTACAGAAAAAATTTCCTATATTAAAACAACAATATTTAATGGACAAGAACAAACATCGGATACTCGTAGTTGAAACTAAAAGAAAATTCTATAATAATAAAATAAATAAAGCCTCCAATAAACAGAGAGCGTTATGGCAAACAATTAATGATATATCCAACAAATTCAAAGAAAATAGAATCATAAGAATCAAAGAAAATAATAGGACCATAACTAATTTGGAAGAAATAGCTAGAAGATTCAATATATTTTTCAAAAATGCTCCAGAAAAAATAGCAAACAGTATTAAGCATACTAACATAACGAATGAGCACATCTTTCACTACAACAAAAGCATGTTTCTAGCAGAGTTCTCAAAAAATGAAATTACTGGCATCATTCTTAAATTAAAAATTAAAACAAGTTCCGGACCAGATGACCTGCCATGCAATATTATCAAAGAGTTTTATGAAGAACTAATAGATCCAATAGCTGATATTGTAAACTGTTCATTTAAAAGCGAAGTTTTCCGGACTATCCTCAAAACATCTAAGATAATTCCCTTGCATAAAAAAAGAGACAGAACAGAATTGAACAACTACAGACCAGTAGGCTTGGTGTCGGTGCTATCAAAAATCATTGAATACTGCATGGAATGCAGAATAATTCCATTTATAAGAAAACACAATATAATTCCAATGCAGCAACATGGCTTCTGTAAGTCAAGATCAGCCACGACCGCTATTGAACAATGTTACAATATGATTGTAAATGAGGTGGATGATGGGAAATGTCCAATAGGCATTTTCAGTGATCTGTCGAAGGCCTTCGACTGTATACCTCAGTTAAATTTGGTTGATAAACTTTATACATACGGATTCAGAGGGAAAACGGGTGAATGGTTCAATTCCTACCTACTGAACCGAAATCAATATGTAAGGATTGGGAATAGTACTTCACCTACAATACCAACATGTGTATACGTTCCACAAGGAACAGTGCTAGCTCCAATCCTATTTTTAATTTTTACTTCAGATATGGTACAGTACATTGGAGCTGATACATGCACTTTATATGCCGATGATACCAGCGTTATTGTTCGCGGAAATACCATAGAAGATTCAACAAGAATGGCTAAAGTAGTACTAAGCAAAATGGAGATATGGTTTGCTGCCAATAATCTACACCTAAATACTGACAAGACAAAATATATAATCTTTAAAACTAATAGAAAGAGAAGACTTAACGAAGACTTAAATCTACAATTATATATCAGTGTGCTAGAAGGAACTGCTAGTATCAAATTTCTAGGAATTTTTCTAGAGGAGAATCTACAATGGAAGAAAACAGCAGATGCCATCATACATAAAATAAACACTAAAGTTTATATATTAAGGAACCTTCGGGAAATCTTAGACAACCCAATGCTACTGAATATATATTATGCTGAAATTGAATCAGTGCTTACATATGGTATACTATTCTGGGGACATACGACGCACCTACAACGTGTTCTCATAGCACAGAAGCGAGTTATCAGGGTCCTTGCAAGAATTATGATAACATAATCATGCAGGCCTTATTTTAAAAACTATAATATACTTACAGTGCCCTATATATATATATATATATATATATATATATATATATATATATATATATATATATATATATATATATATATATACAGGGTGCTTCAAAAAAATGTATACACACTTTAAACTATTGTAGTTTTCCCGCTCTACAAGGCTAATGTTATATTTCTTCGCCAGGTGCCAGCATAATCGTCCCTCTATGTTATATTATCAGTTGGAATTTGTAATATCAACATGGGGGACGTACGTTTGAGTTTTGAAGAACGTAAGCAGGTTATTAAGTGGTACTGGAAGTTTGAGAATGTAAATGAAGTTCAAAGACAGTGGAGAAGGGAGTATGATACAGAACCACCTTCAAGATTAACAATTACACGCATACGAGACAAATTCGAAGTTCATGGAACAGTGTGTGATGTGCATAAAGGTCATTCAGGTCGGCCTCGAACAGCTACAAGTGATGAGTCATCAACGGCAGTCTTGGAACTGTTTCAACGCTCTCCTAACAAATCTTCAAGGCAAGGGGCACGTGAAAGTGATGTAAGTGCTAGCAGCGTGCTACGCATTCTGAAGAGAGGCAAGTATCGTGTTTACATTCCAAGGCTGGTGCAACAGCTAAATGACGACGATCCAGATCGAAGGTTGCAATTTTGTGAATGGATTCAGGAGATGGTGATACGTGAACCGGGATTTATGGGTAGCATCATTTGGTCGGATGAAGCCCAATTCAAACTTAATGGAACTGTCAATAGGCACAATTGTGTTTACTGGGGTGAAGAAAATCCTCACATTTCAATTGAAAAAGCTGTAAATTTGCCTGGTGTAAATGTGTGGTGCGGTTTGTCTTCAAGGGGACTCATTGGACCTTTTCGATTTGAAGGCACTGTAACTGGTATTAATTACCTAACAATGCTTGCTGATTCCATATTTCCTGCCATTCGTGCATTATACGGTAATGATGATTTTTATTTTCAACAAGATGGTGCTCCGCCGCACTATCACAGGGACGTACGAGCTTACCTGGATCAAAATTTGTCGGGACAGTGGATAGGACGCAGGGGGCCAATCGAGTTTCCAGCACGCTCTCCAGACCTTACACCACTGGATTTCTTCTTGTGGGGCACAGTAAAAGATGAGGTGTACAAACGTAAACCACGTAACCTAGACATTCTTTGGAATGAGATTCAAGCAGTGTGTAGAGAAATCTCATTGGACGTTTTGATACGATGTACAGAATCAGTGGTGACTCGTACTCAGAATTGTATTGATGCTGCAGGTCACCAATTTGAACAGTATTAACATTTGTTATTTATGTTTCATTTACATTGGACTTTCAGCTTTCTATTTTCCTGAAATTTAACTTTGTAGAACGGTAAATAAATTTTCTATGGAAGTTCAAAGTGTGTATACATTTTTTTGAAGCACCCTGTATATATATATATAGATGTATATATATATATATATAGATATATACAGGGTACTGTAAGTATATTATAGTTTTTAAAATAAGGCCTGCATGATTGATTTATCATAATTCTTGCAAGGACCCTGATAACTCGCTTCTGTGCTATGAGAACACGTTGTAGGTGCGTCGTATGTCCCCAGAATAGTATGTATAATAAGTAAATAAGTATAAAAAGTAAATAAATATATAAGTATTATAAGAGTAACTTTACACTGTGCAGTGGAGCACCAAATAGATTTGGAATAACAATTATAACAATCTGCCCAACTTCATCAAAGAAGCCAAAACTTTTAACTCCTTTAGAAAAATGACTAAGGACTTTTTAAGTGAGAAGTGTTATTACTCCATAGACAAGTTCTTAAAAGTGAAAATTGATGTGACTAGTAATAATTAATTAATCAATATTTTCAAATTATGTGTGTTTTGATTTCAACTAATTTTTTATTTGTTTCTTTTCATTTTTTGGGTTTCTTTTTTTAAAATTTTTTTTTGCTTTGGGCCATTTTTCGTAACCAGATATATTTACCTCCATACATGTACCTCCTAACATGTACCTCCTAACATACATGTACCTCCTAATGAATAAATACTTTTTGATTTGATTTGATTTGATTCCATCTACTCCGTCTGGCTTCATCTAAATTATGAAGGTCAACAGCAATATCATTTTTGTATTCATTAGAATATAGAATATAGAAATAATATTAATATTAGAAGAAATGTCAAATTTTCTCCTTTGTTTGTTGTGGGACTTAAAAAAAATAGTAATATAATAATATGTGGGATTTTAATTTTAATATAATAATATGTAGGATGCAACAATTTCTGTAATGAGGAAGGAGGAACGGGAGCAGCAACAACCTCGTTAAAAAAACAGGGTTTAGCTGGCCCGGCTGATAGTACCCTGTATATGATAGGGCCCCTGCCTAGGGTTATAGGTGAAAACTGGTCAACGACCTGGAAAGCGGAAGAGGAAGAAATTTCCAACGGTAGACCAACGGTAAATCCAGGCGTGTCTTTTCTCGTATCTGGCGGCGTCCTGGTCGGCGTCTGTTTTCCCTACTACGGAAAAACGGCTGTTTCGATAGCTCTAAGACTTACAATCTTAGTTCTAAGTATAACCTACTTTGCCCAGTCTAATGATTAGACAGTTGTGGTGTTATGGAAAGTCTATTCAATATTGAAACTTCTCCAGGCGGTAGCTCGGTAGAGAAATCCACCCTCACGACCAGTGGCGCAAGCGGGCTGAAAGGTTCTGTAAGACCTGCACTACAACTCGAGGAGAAATCGGAGTTCGTTGGAAATCATAAACTCAAGACAAACTCCGTTACTGGTTTGGAACTGAAACGAAATGTGCAATCACTTCTTAAAGTGGGAAAACTCAAAGAGATAACGAAAACTATGGGACACCGTGATATGAATTTCATGGCCATTCAGGAAACACTATACAGAGATGAGAACCAATTTGAACGTGGACAATACTGGATATACAAAGGGAAACCAGCGATCAGAGTAGCTAATACCAAATCCCTACCGCTTTTTGGAACAGCGTTTCACAGGTGCTTAATATAGTCTGTGATAGGCCTTGAAAGTTCATCACCAGGACTGTCACTTCTGCACTTAGGATGTGGCAACAAGATCTTCACTCTCATAAATGTTCACAGCCCGATCAACGAAGATAATTTAAAGAATCCCAACAAAGTCGAACAGTTCAGATATCTCGGATACCAAAGAAGCACAGCAAGGTACTAATGGGTGACTTCAATGCGCAGATCGGAACCATAGTCTTGTCTGATCTTTCCTAGTCTAGTCTTATTTTTCTTAGTCTTGTCTGATCTTTTCGAGTCTTGTCAGACTTTTAATAGTATTGTCTGATCTTTTCTAGTCTTGTCTGGATTTACCTAGTCTTGTGCGATCTTTCCTAGTTTTGTCAGATCTTTTCGAACCTTGTCTTCTCTGATCTTTTGTAGTCTTGTCTTATTTTTGCTAGTTTCTACTATATTTTCTAGTCTAGTCATATTTTTCCTAGTCTTATCTGAATTTTACTAGCCTTCTCTGATCTTTTGTAGTCTTTTTCTGACTAGTCTTGTCTGATCTTGACTAGTCTTGTCTAGTTTTGTTTTATTTTTCTTAGTATTATCTGATATTCCGTAGTCTTGTCTGATTTTTCCAAGGTGGTCTTTCCTAGACCTGTCCTATTTTTCCTAGTCTTGTCTTATATTTCCTAGTCTTGTCTCATTGTTCCTAGTCTAGTCTCATCTTTCCTACTCTTGTCAGATTTTTCCTAGTCTTGTTTGTTTTTTCCTAGCCTAGTCTTATTTTTCCTATTCTTATCTGACTTTCCTAGGCTTGTTTGATTTTTCCTAGTCTTCTTTACTTGTCTAATATTTTGTAAAGAACGGTTAATTTATGCAATGGTCAGTTAATGAGATTATCAAATAAAAATGTTTTTTTTTCAAGCATAATGTCTTTTTATAAATATTATTTAAGCATTAGTTCACAAATACTTGTATTTTCTATTAACAATTTTTATGGATTTATTTTACTCGTTTGTATAGAATTATAGCTATAATTAGACCATGGCACGATTGTGCGGCCTAATGCATATTTACTTTTAATTTACTATTAATCAGTCACAGGATACTGGATTCAGACACCGACTTTACCTCTCCGAACAGTCGTGTATCCATCCTCTCTCTGAAATACGTAAACAAGGGCTACAGTATAGTCAATGTACATGCCCCAATCAACCAGGACAACAGACGCAATCCAGACAAAACTGATAAATTCTGGGAAGACTTAGAATATATTATCTCTAAACTTACAGAGAGGCACACCGTCATATTGCTTGGTGACTTCAATACTCAATTGGGAAGAGAGAAATAATTCAGGAACATTATCAATTGGAACATAGGCAATTATCCGACGCATAAGTGTGCCAACTGCAACGGAGAACGATTAGTGGATCCGTGTTGGACTTTTGGGTTGCTCATGAAATCTACAGCCTTCAAACACTTTCCAAGGAAGCAAAAAACTTGGATTTCACCTAATACCAAACTGGGTGCATACAAGATAGATCGATTCGCACCAATAGGAATGGCGAGAGACTGTTAGATGTTTGTCGAGCCTACAGCTTGTCTGAAAAGAATCTTGTCTTTAAAGAAAAGACATGGCGATCCCCCAATCCTCTATAGGGAAAATTTTAGATCGACCACGTTGCCATTTCCACGATGGGAAAGAGAGAAATCATGAATTTGAAAGTAGCAAGGTTAGCAGAAGTGGACACTTATCACTACCTGACCAAAATTAAATTGAAGTTTTTACCAATCAGGAAAAGAACAAGGAGACAAAATATCCCTCGATATAATGTCGGAAAATTAAAATCCTATAATGCGCCAAGGGAAAATTACAAAGATGAACTGATGTGCCTTGCTTCAGGAAATTGGGATGTTATTCGAGACAAGATCCAAGGTACTGCTGGAAGAACGATTCCTCTAGACAAAGCGAGTAGGACAAAATTGGTGGAATGCAGAATGTGACGTCGCAGAAAGAGGCATGGAAGCAATGGAGCTCAACGAAACGAGATGTTGATCTGTTAATCTTCCGAAATTAGACGAGACATACAGCCCGGATTTCAGAAGGACTAAGAGACAATATGAACATGAAGATCAGCTAAAGAAAATGCAAGAAAATTTCCAAATGAACAATACACGGAACTTTTATCGGACGCTCAAATCGCGGTTAAGGGGTTACCAGTCACCAGGAATGTGCTTCAAGAATGAAGAAGGGAGGTTAGGTACGACCAATAAGTAAAACTGTGACATCTTTGCCAGATATTAGAACTCACTGCTTAACTGTGATGGTTCACAAGAAAACCCGAAAATGGAAACACCAGAACTATCATCTCCCAATTCATTGCCTCCTGACGAAGACGAAATTTTCCGGATTATTCAAGGACTTTAGGCCAACAAAGCTGCTGGTGTAGATGGTATCGTCGCTGAACTCCTACAACTGGGAACTGCAGGAGTGGTAAAATCTTTTACTCGGTTACTAGAGAACATATCGTTAACTGAGAGGATCCCTGCTGACTGGCAAACGGCTTTGATTCATCCCCTTCATAAGAAGGGTGACAAGATGGACGTTAATTATTATAGAGGCTTCTCTCTTGTTTCAGTTCCTTTCAAGATTTTCTTGAAAGCGTTACTGACAAGAATAGAAGGGTTACTGGATTCTGAGTTGGGTGAATAGGCAGGCTTTCGGCAAGGGAGATCAGGCGCGGATGAAATCTTCAACCTGCGTGATATCATAAAGTACATGATGTTAGGACAGAATAAATATGTCGCCGTCTTTGTGGACTTCCGGTAGGCCTATGACTCCATTGACCGAAAAACCTTATTGGCAATTCTCGAGGAACTTGGAGTGGACAACATGACGAGGAATCTAATTCAACAGACGATTAGCAATACTTTCTCCAAAATAAAGTTCCGGGGGGAGTTGTCTGGGCCTTTCGATATCAAAATTGGCGTAGGACAAGGGGACTGGCTATCACCAATATTATTCAACTTCATATTATAAAAAGTTATTGGAGAGTGGACGAAGAGAATTTCGGATAAAGAGGCTTTCAGGTTAGGGAGAGGTAAAGAAAGTATAAGAACGGATTGTTTAGCATTCGCCGACGACGTTGTGATGCTCACTACCGGTGTTGAAACAACGATAAAAAAACTTCAGATGATAGCCAAGAAGACTAGGCTTCAAATTTCTTTTGAGAAGACTGTGTTCATGACCAACATCAAAGACGCTCCTTTCCACTTGGAGTTGATAGAAGTCAAGATAAAGCGAGTTAAGTGTTTTAAGTACTTGGGAGAAAAATTACAAAACAATGGGGCGGATAAGAATGCCATCAAAGAGCGGGCGAGAAGAATGGAAATGGCTTATCAACTTACGAACGATACATACAACAAAAAGGGTCTATCCTTTGGGGCTAAATTCCGACACCTAGATGCTCTTCTCGGACCTAAATGTCTGTATGCAGCAGAAACACTAGACATGATTGGGAAGGGTGGTCTGGAAGACATCCGGAGGAGAGAAAGGAAAATGCTCCGAAAAATCCTAGGTCCAAATATCAAGGATGGAGAGAGGAGGCTTAAACCTAACAAATAACTTAACCTGAAGACAGAAGAAATTTTAGCCCTAATGAGAAAAAGGAGAATATAGTTTTATGGACACTTGGTGTGGATGAACAGTACCAGACTGACGAAGAGGATTTTTGAGTTCTTCTTTTTGACTTGGATCGGATGGGGGCGAAAAAAGAAGACATAATGGACACAGAGAGATTTAAGCTACTAATTAAGAAGTTTCCAGGTTTCCAGGAGACAGGGGAATTGTTAGTGAATAAAGGAAGATCTTACACGGAGGAACAGAAGAAGGAAGTGGGAGATAGGATGAAGAGATATTGGCTGAGAGTGAGGACATAAAAATAATGTAAAAACTGTCTAAAGTGGCCCAAAGTTGGCCGTAACGAATTAAAAAAAATAATAAATTAGAAGAAATATATTTGCAAAAGTTGGAATGAATTAACATAAAAATGTGCTTACACTATACGTATTTTCCAACCCAGTGGTTCCCAACCCTATGCTGTGGGCACCGTGGCGCCCGCCGACCGTTTTACGCCTGCCCGCCGTAAGTAAACGTAACCAAACTAGCACCATATATATGTTGCAGAACTTATTCAAGTAATGACAGAAGAACTGGAGCTAGAAATTTTGGACCTTCTAAACGACATTTTCCTAAAATCCAATGTATCAGATGAGGACTTCTTGAAAAGAATAAGATCCCCGCCGCCCGACCGGCTTTCTAAAATGTGCTCTTTAGTGCCAAAAGGTTGGGTTATTACGTTAATTGAGAAGCGCGTTAAGTTGAATGACATTCATCGGACGACTGAATATCTTATCAGCTCCATGAGAATTTTACATACAAATATGTTGCGGTTGTGTCGTAACTGCGCATCTCTATATATTCATCATGCAGAAGATTAGTCAAATAAATAGACAGACTATAAATATAACTCTGGAGCGGTAAACGGTATTAAAATGCAACGACTAGACAAACTAACCTGTGAATTTACTAATTCAATGTTGTTTGAGTAAATATTTTGTGGGAATATTTAAATGAAACCTAAACACAATTCCATAAATTCGTCAAACATCTCGCCGGCGTAAATCAACTTGGCAATAATGTACGCAGTTTATAACGAAATCGTTTGCGAGCTGTGCGTTGTATCTGTGCGAACGCGTCGCCGTTTAATTTATTCGCATAAACATTGAAATCAAATTCGCTGCAATATTTATTGTGGCGGCAATTGATAAATGAAAAGCTTCAATGCGCTGACAGTGTGCTTTCGTTGCAGATGGCACTGTGTTTATTAGCGCTTGTTTAAACGCCGTGTTCGAACAATTTTTTTAAATTTTGTTATCTATCGACTTTTGATGGGAATTAATCGGTTTTAAGATTCACCCATTTATCAATTTCCTGCTTGTTTATTTTCAAATATGAGAATTTTAGATTTATCCGATACTTATCGAACCCAGAATATCATCGAACCCAGGCCTAAAAAATAATAAAAACACAAAACCAGACAAGAGTATAACCTAGTTCGGTTCTTCTTCTTCGGTACATAACAAATATTTCGCTCTCTAATCGATTACTTCATGACTGTCGACATCCCATGCTGGCGTTTTATGTTGTCATAGCGGAGTTAGCGATCTTCCTCCATTTCTGTTTCACTTCTTATATTTTCACTTCTTATGTTTTCTTGTGGTGCTGTTCCGGTGATTTCTTACACCTGGTACATACAGCGTTTTGGAGAGCGTCCCCGATGTCGCGTACCTTCAATTTTCCCTTGGATGACCAGTTTTTCGCGAATGTCACTCGTTCCACGATGGACGTATCCAAAATATATAAGTATTCGTCGATTGATAACGGTTCATGGTCTTATGTCAATGTCGAGTTCTTTTAGTATAGATACATTAGTTCTATGCGCTGTCCAAGGGATCCTTAGTGGCCTTCTCCACGTCCACACTTTGAAGGAGTCGAGTATATTCTGCCGACCTACTGCTTTCAGAGTCAATGCCTCGGCTCCGTATAGAGCAATTGGAAACACCAGTGCGTTGACGAGTCTTCGTTTTGTTTCTTTCGTGATGTGCTCACCTTTCCATACTTTGGTTAGTTTCGTCATAGCTATTTTTGCAAGAGTTATGCGTATTCTAATTGCTGTGGACGTATTGCCGTCACTTTTTATGCAGGAGCCTAGATAAATTATGTTGTCGACGTCTTCTACGTTCATTATATTGGATGGATTACCTCTTCTGTTGCCACGATCTACTACCATTAGCTTTGTTTTATAGCAACTTAGCTTAAGTCCGAATTTTGAGCGTTCTCTCTCGACTCTTCCCAGAAGTTGGGTCATTTCTTCTTCGTTTTGTGCGATGATTGGGGTATCGTCGGCTAACCGTAAGTTCTTTATTTTCCTACCGCAGTAGGGAAAGATGATATGTTCTAGATCCTCCTCCTCCTCAAACCTCCTCTGGCCTTGACCCCTAACCTAACCTTGGGCTTGGAACTTCCGGTTGCTACTTCCGGTTTCGACTTCCGGTTGCTACTTCCGGTTTCCGGTTTTGATTTCCGGCCGCCATTTCCGGAACTTCCAGATGCGCGGGAAAATTCAAAAAATAGACGCGAGGCGGGTAAATTCAAAATTAGATCCTGTTGAGACAAATGAGGTGTGTAGTTGGTTGCATATATCAACGAGACTAAATACATGAGACTAGACAGACGGGGCTAGATCCATGAGACTAAATACATGAGACTAGATAGACGGGACTAAATACATGAGACTAGATAGACGGGGCTAGATACATGAGACTAGATAGACGGGACTAGATACATGGGACTAGATAGACGGGGCTAGATACATGAGAATAGACAGACGAAGCTAGATACATGAGGCTAGACAGACGGGGCTAGATACATGAGACTAGACAGACGGGGCTAGATACATGAAACTAGATAAGACTGAACTAGAATATATAAGGGATTGTTTAATTCAACTAAAATATATTTTCGATTGTTTTTTTCGTTTAACTTAATAAACATAATAAGATTTTAATTTTAATAAAGATTCAGTAGTCGGTTAAGCATAGCCGGATGTTTGTGTTTGTCAGTGTAATCAATTTCTTCGAATTGTTTTTCGTATTTGTTTTTCGTTTTTATTTACTGCCCTGGCCGTCTAGCGCTGATTACAACTCCTGCTATCTTATCAGAGGTGCGCGAGCGGAGAAAATAATAAATTTTGAAGCGTGGTCTAATCAATTCCTTAGGTTTATTTTTCGTTTTAATCTTCGTTTTAATCGTTTTAAGCTTCTTCTTCGTATTAATAGGAATAAAGCGCGCTTCATGCCCAACCTCACGTAGCCTAACCTAATGCTAACCTAACCTAATGCTAATACAACTAACCCAATGGGATTAAAGCTGATTAAAAGCTGATGAAAGCTGACTAAAAATAGACCTCACGCCCTCTTTAACGGGGGGCACCATAGACCTCACACCCTGTTACGCGTGGGGTTACATAGACCTCACACCCTGTTAAGCGTGGGGTTACATAGACCTAACACCCTGTTTAGCATGGGGTCACATAGACCTCACACCCTGTTTAGCGTGGGGTCACATAGACCTCACACCCTGTTTAGCGTGGGGTCACATAGATCTCACACCCTGTTGAGCTTGGGGTTACATAGACCTCACACCCGGTTTAGCGTGGGGTCACATAGACCTCACACCCTGTTTTGCGTGGGGTTACATAGACCTCACACCCTGTTTAGCGTGATGAACGGTGGATGCAAGTAGATGAAAAGTGGATGCAAGTAGATGAAAAGTGGATGCAAGTAGGTGAAAAGTGGATGCAAGTAGATGAAAAGTTGATGCAAGTAGATGAAAAGTGGTTGCAAGTAGATAGGAAGTGGATGCAAGTAGATGAAAAGTGGATGCAAGTAGGTGAAAAGTGGATGCAAGTAGATGAAAAGTTGATGCAAGTAGATGAAAAGTTGATGCAAGTAGATGAAAAGTGGTTGCAAGTAGATAGGAAGTGGATGCAAGTAGATGAAAAGTGGATGCCAGAAAATTGAACTCTGGTTTATATAAATGAAATGCTGGATGTTTCAAGTGATTATATTTATTAAATTAAAACGAAAAATAAACCTAAGGAATTGATTAGACCACGCTTCAAAATTTATTATTTTCTCCGCTCGCGCACCGCTGATAAGATAGCAGGAGTTGTAATCAGCGCTAGACGGCCAGGGCAGTAAATCAAAATAAAAACGAAAAACAATTCGAAGAAATTGATTACACTGACAAACACAAACATCCCGCTATGCTTAACCGACTACTGAATCTTTATTTAAATCAAAATCTTATTATGTTTATTAAGTTAAACGAAAAAAACAATCGAAAATATATTTTAGTTGAATTAAACAATCCCTTATATATTCTAGTTTAGTCTTATCTAGTTTCATGTATTTAGCTTCGTCTGTCTAGTCTCATGTATCTAGCCCCGTCTATCTAGTCTCATGTATCTCGCCCCGTCTATCTAGTCTCATGTATTTAGTCCAGTCTATCTAGTCTCATGTATTTAGTCTCATGGATCTAGCCCCGTCTGTCTAGTCTCATGTATTTAGTCTCGTTGATATATGCAACCAACTACACACCTCATTTGTCTCAACAGGATCAAATTTTGAATTTCCCCGCCTCGCGTCTATTTTTTTAATTTTCCCGCGCATCTGGAAGTTCCGGAAATGGCGACCGGAAGTCAAAACCGGAAACCGGAAGTCGATACCGGAAGTAGCAACCGGAAGTTCCAAGCCCAAGGTTAGGTTAGGGGTCAAGGCCAGAGGAGGTTTGAGGAGGAGGAGGATCTAGAACATATCATCTTTCCCTACTTACCGCCAATGACTATTCTACCATCCCAGTTCTCCAAAGCTCCTCTTAGTACAAACTCACCATATATGTTAGATAGTAACGGTGATAGGACGCATCCTTGCCGAACTTCTCGTCCTATCCCAAAGGGCCTTGAGTTTCTTCCCTCGATCTTGATGATTCCTTTGCTATTGTCATATAAAGTTTTTTGCAGAAGGTTTTTAGGAAGGGGAGGGGTTCCCAAGTCTCAGAAGGCATTCCATGATTTGCGCCAGTTTACACAGTCAGACGCGTTATTGTAGTCGAGGAAGCATATGCAGCTTGTGCCAGTTGAATTTGTCGGTTTAAGAAGCTTCTGAGCCGTTGTAGCAGAATTATGAGCACGGCCTTGCTTGGGTGGGAGATTAATGTTATATTTTTGTAATTACTGAATTTTTTGGCTTTATCCCTTTTTGTGCAGTGGAATGAAGATAGATGTATTCCAGTCAGTTGCCCATTGCCCTGAGTGCCATACCTTGTTGCAGGTTGCCCACAAGAGGTGGGTGTCTTTTCCGGACAGCTGTTCTAGCATTTCTCCACTGATATCATCTTCCCCTGAACTTATGTTGTTCTTGAGCATGTTGATGGCTAACTCAACTTCAACTTGTAAGATGTCAGGTTCCTGTTCTCCTTGTGTGATGGGTGGGAGACGAACTGTTCCCTGACGGTGACCCTCGACCGCGTAGAGGTCTTCACAGTACTGTCGCCATACCTCTACTACGTCGTCGATGTTAGTTGTGACTTTCCCATCCTTGTTTTCTATTTTCCACGTTTTTGGTTTGAACTCTCTCGTGTTTTTATTGATTCTTTGGAATAGATCCCGTGCTTTGTTCGTGCACTTTCAATCTCGTTGAATGTTTCCCGGAGGTGTTCGTTTTTGCCTCGTAGACATATATCTAGGCAGACAGCTCGTATCAGGCAAACAGGTGTAATATCCGAAGAACAGAAGACAGAGTATCTAACTTTAAGCGGCGAAATGCAAAGACTATGTCGACGAGGCTTTTTCTTCTCTTCACTACATTCCAGGTTTCCTCAGTCATTGTCTGTTTTTACCCTCTCTAGCACACTCGCATAGGATTTGCTCTTTGGTTTTCAGCATGGTTGATTTTATTTCATACCATAGTTCTTCAATCTGCATCTGACTTGTATTGTCTGGGAGCGCTTTTAAGTTGTCTTGTGGCTTGGGCCATGGTGTCAGACCGTCAAAGCTGGATTTTCTTCTGCATTTTTTTTAATTTTGATGTGCATTCTGATTTGGGCCGTAAGTAGTTAATGGTCGCTACTGTCGAGTCCTGGTAGAGTTTTAACATTTTTGACGCTGGATCCACCATATTGAGTTTACAAGAATATGTTCTATTTGATTTCTGTAGCGCCTTTGGCGCTTCATATCGGCGCCTTTGCTGCAGAAACATGCTGTTCGTAATAGTCAGGTTGTTTTCGATACAGAATTTGGCAAGCTTTTGTCCCACCTCGTTCCTGTTTTCTAGTCCATGTCGTCCAATCATATGTTTTAGATGTTCATTTTCTTCGGTTTATCCGATGTTTGCGTTGAAGTCGCCTTGGATGATTGTTATTTCCCTGGTCGGTATGTCCTGCAGAGTTCTCTCAAGTTATTCGTAGAACTCTGTCATTTCGCCTTACCTTCAGCTGTTGTAGGAGCATAGACTTAAACAACGTTTAAGATACACGGTTTCGCACTAATCCTAATGGTCATTATTCTAGAACTGATGTGGAACCTAGAATACTCGTTTGCATTTGCTTTGGAATCAGTATAGCCGGGGTAACCAGTATACCAATGTACGGGGTGTGCATTGAGTCGGTTGGATGCCCGGAAAAGTATACAGTGTTACCGTTCCTTGAGATGAAATAAGCGCTGCCTTTCCAATACGTTTCGCATATGACGATAATGACGAGGTTTTTGATTTCCTGTTCAATGATGTCTAGCTTGCCAGGGTGTAGTACAAGACCTTGAATGTTCTAAGTGGCGATTGAGACTTTGCGAAGAGATAGTTTTGTTGCTGTTGTATATTATGTCTTGTCATTGTTAGGTCGTCTCATAGCATTTCTCTCGCAGGGTAGAAAGCAATGGGCAATCCTGATGAATATAAGAACATCTACAGGGAAATCAGAAAAGAAATAAGATTAGCTAAGGAAAGGCACATACTAGAAAATATGATGAAATAGAGATGTTACAATTAAAATATGACAGCTCCAATGTTCATCGAAAAGTTGAAGAAGTTACAGGGAATTATAGAACTAGACAAGGAAGGAACACTAATAGGAGAAGAATAGTTTAAAGATACGTGGCAAAGATATTTAGAACACTTGTTTTATGATACTCGACAGGAACTACTTTGAATAAATTGTGAAACAGGACCACAAATTCTGGTAGATGAATATAAACTGTCATAAAAATCACGAAGGATGGTAAAGCGACTGGCCCTGACAATGTGAATGCTGAATTTTTAAAGCTTTTTAATGAAGATAATATGAAATGGTTGTCTAAAATATTCAACGACATATATAATTCTGGGAACATTCCTCAACAATGGCTTAAATTCGAATTCATCACAATACCTAAAAAACCCGGAGCTAAGTTTTAACAATCCGTACAATGAGTACCGAACAATCATGAATCTCCTTGAAGGTATTTCTGAAGATCATTCATCGCAGAATATACAAAAAATGTGCAGAACAAGTCTCTTCTACACAATTTGGTTTTAGAAACGCATTCTGCACACGTGAAGTCCTATTTAGTATTCAAGTATTGTTTCAAAGGTGCCGTGATATAACTGCGATATATATGCCGGTTTTATTGACTATCAAAAGGCTTTTGATAGAGTAAGACATCATAAGATGATCAAAATTTCACAAAAAAATGGCTTATATGATAAAGATTTACGTATAATTGTGTACTTGTACTGGAATCAATCTGCTTATGTGAGATTGGCTAACGAGAACACTGAAGATATAGATATTCTTTAAGGTATAAGACAAGGCTGTATATTATCTGCATTTTTATTTAACATCTATTCGGAATATATCTTTAAAGAAGCCCTAGAGGATTTTGAGAAGGGAGTGCTCTTAAATGGTAACTGGATAAATAATATTCGATATGCCGATGACGCTGTGATTTTTGGGGATTGTCAAGAAAGCCTACAACAAATCATTGATAAAGTTATCAAAAAAAGCCATGATTATGGCTTAGATATAAATCCTCAGAAGATAAAAGTGATGGTCATTAGTAAAAACAAAATCTCTGCATGCAAGCTAAATATAGACAGGAAATAGACAAATAGAACATACAAATAGAACAAATAGAAATAGACAATAGACAAATGGCAGGAAATGTCCCGGTGGCAGCTCCTCTTTTTGTTGGATGTTTGGGTCTTGGGCCTCAGCGCGCCATTTCTGGAGCCTTCTGGCTTCTTGAGAGACTTGCAAAGGTGCTGTTCTGGCCAAAAAGCTGTGGCGGGATCGGAGTCTGGGTCTAGTTGGTTGGTGGCCATATAGCGAGTGCCTTGGGTCGGTCTCTTGTCGCTCCCTTTCTGCCTCAACGGCTACTTCTCTCAAGATGTGAGGCGGTGCTATCCCAGCGAGAGAGCATACCTGATGAAGTGGCGTAGGCTTCAGGCAAACTCTTATTAGGCGGACTGCTTGGTTCATAGGGACGTCGATTTGCTTTGAGTGAGAGTGATACTGGAGTGGCGTATTCGGCTGCAGAGAAGCTTAATGCAAGGGCTGAGGTTCTCAATGTTGGCTGTGCTCCCCATGACCTAACATTTAGTTTCTGGAGAAGGTTGTTTCTTGTTGCTACCTTTTTTTCTGGTGTTTAGGCAGTGGCGCTTATATGTGAGAGCTCGATCTAGTGTTACCACGAGGTATTTTGGAGTTGGGCAGTGTTCTAACTGTTGGCCACACTACACTATATTCATCTGTCTCCTTGCCTCCCTTTTGCGAAGGTGGAAGGCGCACACTTGAGTTTTTGCTGGATTCGGTCGCAGGAGATTGCGCTCGTAGTAGGCGGCAAGGTCGTTCAGGGCATTTGTCAGTGTTTTCTCTACCTCATGGAAACTATTTTCTTGGGCTGCTAGTTCTGTATCGTCAGCATATATAAAGTGCTTTTTCTCCCGCCGTATGGGTTTGTCGTTGGTATAGATATTGTACAGTAGTGGGGCTAGTACACTGCCCTGCGGAAGTACGTTCCGCTATAGGCGCTATCTACTATTTTTCCCTAACAGGCTGACAAAGACACAGCGGTTTTGGAGGCAGGCTCCGACAATCGACGTGATGTGGAAATCATTTGGCATTTCATACAGTTTGCATAGCAATTTTCCGTGGTTGACCGTGTCGTATGCTGCAGATAGGTCAATGAAGGCTGTCCTTGTGATTTTCTTTTCTTCGAAGCCATCGTCGATGTATTGAACAAGGTTTAGGACCTGCCCGCCACAAGATTTCCCCGGTCTAAAGCCAGCCTGTTCCGGTATTAGCTTCTCATCGATAGTCGCTGAGATTCTGTCTGAATCATTCGCTCCATTAGCTTAAACGAGACTGGTCGGAAGTTTGGCTCATTTGGCTCTTTCCCAGGCTTTAGGAGAGCAACGACCCTGGCTTGTCTGCATAATTTTGGTATCTTGAAGGTATTGATACACGTGTTGAACATTTTGAGCAGCCACTGAAGTATTTCTGGGCCAAAGTTTTTAATCTGTTCTGCTCTGATATCATCTCGACCCGCTGCTTTGTTGGGTTTCATGGTGGCAATTGCTTTAGTAAGTTCTTCGGTGCTAAATGGGGTTCGAACAGAGTCGACTTCCTCTGCTATGTTTCAAGTTATCCTGGCTTTGTTATTTTTTCTCGGTGGTTTGCCGTTAAGGAGCAGCTGGGTGACCACCTGGTCGGCGGTGACCTTGCTGAACTTCAAAGGGGCACTAGTTAATGCTAGCTAATGTTGCCTATACTTATTCAGCAGCTCTCTGTCCGATGTCCTCAGCCCTAGTACAAATTTAGTCCTACATCCCCTCGGTATGAACCTTCTTGATATTTGCTTTACTGTGTCTACGAAATCCTTGTAGTTCTTCGGTGTCGGTGTAATTTGTGCTGGAACCCTGTCCAGTTCTGCCTTGTATGGGTCCCATTTCGCTTTTTTTATATTAAAACGTCTTTTGAAAGGTACAGCCTGGGGTTTGACTAAAACTTTGGTAAGGCATATAATTGGTCGGTGTTGTGACTTCAGTATGCGTTGGCTGACTAATTTCCTGCATTGAGCATCAATATTCTTGGATACGAATATGTTGTCGGGGTTGTACCCTCTTCTCCATCGGCCGTTGTCAAATGAGGCTGGTTGTTTTGGATCGTGGATTAGCGTCAGATTATTGGTTTATTGCCCATTGTTCTAGAGCTTTGCCGTTATTGTCAGTCGCACTATAGCCCCAGCTGGTGCTATGACAGTTAAAATCACCCATCACCACTCTTGTTTGCTGATCTTTAAAGTTGCGTGGCTCTTCGAATATGAAATCTGCGTTGGGTGGTTTGTTCACAGATCTTACAGGGAATCTGGGAGTTCCAATTGTCAGTACTTCGATGTCGTTATTTTCCGAAAATTCAGCGGATAGTACGTTTACCCTTGAGTTGGCAAAAATTGCGCTACAGTAGCGATCGTCTCGAATATCAATTGCATGCCCTCTATCTTTGGGCGCCGCCTTGCTATTCCGCGATGTGTTTCCTGGACCAACAGTATGTCGCAGTTCACCTCTCTGCACAGCTTTCTAAGCAAAGTCTCCTTTTGGCTTGTTCCCTCGATGTTAATCGAGATCGTTACTATGTGTGGCTCTGGATAAGAGCCATTGGTAATCATTTTTGTTTTTCCCTGATCCGGTGTTGGAAGGATTAGCTGTTGTCATGTTTACTATGTGTGGCTCTGGATAAGAGCCATTGGTAATCATTTTTGTTTTTCCCTGATCCGGTGTTGGAAGGATTGTCTGTAGTCATGTTTAACGTTTCCAGAGAACGCCCGATTCCTTTTATTACAATCTTCGTGGAGACTCCTTCCTTGCCTCTCTGGAGAACGCTCAACAGACCTCGCACAGGAGTCTCGAGGTACAGAGAAAACCTGTAAAAATGGGGAATGCTACCAGAAGACGATAGCCCTCAGTGTTCCTGCGGAGAAATCCAGAATCCTCCACACCTGCTGACCTGCACCGACATGGGCAGAGCTGTACAGGGAACGACCTAAGTTTAGCAAATGTCAAGGCCATCAGAGCCGCAAACTTTGGAAGGACATAGTGTGATCCGGACACGAATAGTAGTAATAGACCAGAAACTCATTGCACAATGGCATAAGTATATATACCTTGGCACTACCATAAATGATCCATGGGACCCTTCTTATGAGCTAAGGTTTCGAATTTCAATAGCCCGGACAACTTTTAATAAGATGCGGATTTTTTTTAAACGTAATGGGCTGACAATGACGAAAATCGGACTTTCGCGTTGTTATGTGTTCTCTACTCTTTTTCACGGTACTGAGACATGGACTCTGACAGAGTCTTTATGTAAACGGTTTGAGGCTTTTGAAATGTGGCTGCACAGAAGGATATTGCGGATACCATGGACAGACCATGTCACAAATATTGAGGTTCTCCAAAAAATGAAAAAAACTAAAGAAGTATTAACCACCGTGGATATCAGGAAAATCCAATACCTAGGACACATCATGAGGAATACCGCCAAATGCCATCTGCTACAGTCTATTCTTTAGGGAAAAATACCAGGGAAGAGAAGTGTTTGACGAGGAAGAATATCCTGGTTAAAAAATCTCACAGCCTAGATCTCAAAAATATCTACTGAATGTTTCCGAGCTGCAAGTGATAGGAACAACACCGTCAAGATGGTAGCCAACGTCCGGAACGGATAGGAACCAGAAGAAGAAGGAAAATGGCGAAAATGATTTTTTGTGTTAATAATTGATATTCACAAATTTTAACCCAAAATTTTGTGGTATATTACTTATTACAAATAATCACTTTAATCTCAAGTTAGAGATGGATTTTATTATTTCGTCGTGTTTTATTTCAGTTTATGATTCTCATAATCTACAAATGGATTGATAAACCACAAATTTCCCATTCTAACATCTTCCTCAGCTCGACAATACTTATCAATACTACTACTTAGAAAGTGCTGTAGTATGTTCGCTGATATATATTTTTTTAATTTTCCCGAAACAAATATATTCAGATATTGAATTCAGAAAACGGCTCAAATATTTCGAAATTGGATTTTTTGGAAAGTTCCGTTTTAAAAGCTTCGATTTTATTTCACAATAAAAATTATTGTATTTATTATCTGAATTCAGGAACACTACGTGAAAATTTGAAAGATAATATTGGTGTAATTATATTAAACAAGTCAATAGAAAATCTGTGCCCAAGTTTACGCTAGACAATTACGATAGGTATGGTATACAATTTCAATAAGAAGAAACATGTAAAATCAGACGGTTTTGGGTATGATTCAGGTTATTTACTAAGATTAATTATTAACAATCTGTGAGACATGAAAACACGATATATCAAGATTTATTATAGAAAATTTAATTCTCTTCAAGTTTTAGTGGACAAATTTTTTTAAATTTCGTTTTTGGAGTTATTTTCA
Organism: Phosphuga atrata; assembly: GCA_944588485.1. Lineage (NCBI taxonomy): Eukaryota > Metazoa > Arthropoda > Insecta > Coleoptera > Silphidae > Phosphuga > Phosphuga atrata. Next base: position 8,312,635 of record OX155901.1, read on the forward strand.
CATTTTTTGAGAAAAAAAAGTTAAACAAAATCTTAATAGGATGGTTGCGACCGTTACTATGTCGTAATCCATACTTATATTGAATGAAAAAAAAGTATGTTAGGACTAAACAACACTTGATTAAGTTATAATTAGTACCAACACTGCAAAAAATCCCCTTTAATGGGGATATTATATCATCGTTTTGGTGCACGATGAATAATGAAATTATAAAATAAAAACTACCAAAACAAACAAAAAATAATGATAGTAAATGAATATTATCCTTAGGGTGATAATAATATGTTTTTTGATTATTATTGGAACGGTAGCTTCGTAGGGAGGAGGTCCTTTGTGTTAAAAACAAAATTACGATTTAATCATCGACGTTTCGCCTTTATTAATTTAGGCCTCTACAGGATGCTAGAACGGAACAATACTTGCTTATTTTATCAATTCTTAAATAATCGATTCCTCTTACCTATCGTCTAACACTACAAATTAATGACATTAATAACATTAACAATTAAAAATTACAAATTAAAAAGTTAAAACTTAAAACCATGTTTCTTATACATGTGGTAGTCATCATTAAATGTTAGCAACCAAAATTCCTTCTAATATTTTACCATAATTTACGGAACTTTAATGTATATAGGCTGCACACATTCCTTTTGTGACAACACACACAACAACATAATTAATACAACTCATCAATATTACAAAATTGCCAACATCTAATCAATATGAGTTGGATTAATTAGATTAGTGTATATGCTGCTAAGGCCCGCTGTGTCCATCATATCGTTTATACAATTGTAGGTCCTTTTTATGAACCACATTTCCGAAAATAGTCGTTTTTTTAAACTTTCTTCAAAGTGTAAAATTTTTGCATTTTGCAAATCAAATTTGTGGCCAGTAGTTATGGCATGGTTGGCCAATGCTGTCTTAGGCTGTTGGCATTTATTAAATGGTCTGCAATCTAATCTGTGTTGGGCAATGCGGGCTGATAGTCTTTGTTTTGTTTGGCCGACATACGAAGAGGGGCAGTTTGAGCAATTTATTTTGTATATTAGGTTACTGCTATCCAAAGTGGGTGTAATATCTTTTAGTTTCGAGAATAGGTTGCAAATAGTATTTTTGTTGTAAGAAAACAGTTTTGTGCCCTCATTTTCAAACAGTCTCCTGAACTTATGGTTCATTTTTTGTACATTAATGAGCTTTTTGTATATCACTGGTTGGTTGGATATGAAATTAGATTTAGTGCGGGTTGCCCTGTTGTTGAGCACTCTTCTTATTACATAGGTTGGGTAATTGTTGGCCACAGCCAACTCTCTTATTATTTGCAGGTTTTTTTCTTGGAAAGTGGGGTGACTCAGTTTAAGGACTCTATTTTTTAGGGCAAACAAACAACCAATCTTTTTGGTGGAGTAGGTGGTCAGACAGATAATTCAGAAATCTTCCAGAAGCTGTGGGTTTACAATACCAATCAGTTATAATAGATTGGTCATCATTTCTGTAGACAATCGTATCTAGAAAAGGTATTGCTCTGTTGTTTTCTGGTTCAAGGGTGAATTTTAAATGCGGGTCAACGTCATTGAACACACCTAATATGGTAGTCTGGGTATCCCGGGGAATCGCGGTTAAAATGTCATCCACGTATAAGAACAAAAAGGGGACGCGAAATGGTAGGGTGTTGATGCACGATGTTAGTAGCATATGCATAACTAAATTCGCTATAATAGGCGAGGCAGGGTTGCCCATAGCTGTTCCGAATGCTTGTTTGAAAACTTTGTTATTATACGTAAATATGTTAGAGTCATACACCGTAAATTCAATCAAATGGTGCATTATTGCTTTTGGGATTGTTGTAAAGTCAGTTAGCGTTTTCCACCAAAAGTCTAGGGATTTTTTTGCTGTGGCTTTAGAGATGTTGGTGAAAAGGGAAGTGACATACCAGTATGTAATCGGGGGGTAAGACTATTTCAGTAATTTTATTTACAAAATCGTACGAGTTATTGATGTTATAGGTCAAGTACGGTTCTAAAAATTTTAAGATTGATACAATGTATTTAGACAGTTCGTATGTTGGGGAATTGATGCAAGATATGATAGGACGCATAGGCCAATTTTCCTTATGTATTTTACACAAACCGTATATCTTACCCGGTGTACTGTTGTGTGTGGTCAATCTGGCGTGGGTGCCTGCTTCAATGTGGCCGTTATCAAAAAGATTTTTTGCGTATTTATTATTCTGTTTTTCGATGGATAAGATGGGGGAGTGATTAAGTTTCTCGTACGTTTGGGTGTCATCCAACAATGCCTCCATTTTCTGTTTGTATTCTTCTTTGTTCAGGATGACAGTGGAATTACCTTTAACAGCTTTCATCACTAGTAAGTCATGGGACTTCAAAAACGATCTGGTGTTGTTGTATCGTTTAAGGTACGGGTTTGATTGTCTGTGTGTCTTGAGGTGGCTGGTATGGTTGGTGATAACCAACGGCTCCAATACAGATATCCCCGAAGATATCCTAGATTTCTTAGCCTTAGGTCCAAAATTTGCCTTACCTTTCTCTAAAGATGACTTTCCAATGCTAGAACAACTAAAAGATGTCGAATATATAATCTCCACAACAACAACAGAGAGTAAAGAAGCATTGAGAGCTAGTGCGGTCAACATTATCACCAACCATAACAGCCACCTCAAGACACACAGACAATCAAACCCGTACCTTAAACGATACAACAACACCAGATCGTTTTTGAAGTCCCATGACTTACTAGTGATGAAAGCTGATAAAGGTAATTCCACTGTCATCCTGAACAAAGAAGAATACAAACAGAAAATGGAGGCATTGTTGGATGACACCCAAACGTACGAGAAACTTAATCACTCCCCCATCTTATCCATCGAAAAACAGAATAATAAATACGCAAAAAATCTTTTTGATAACGGCCACATTGAAGCAGGCACCCACGCCAGATTGACCACACACAACAGTACACCGGGTAAGATATACGGTTTGTGTAAAATACATAAGGAAAATTGGCCTATGCGTCCTATCATATCTTGCATCAATTCCCCAACATACGAACTGTCTAAATACATTGTATCAATCTTAAAATTTTTAGAACCGTACTTGACCTATAACATCAATAACTCGTACGATTTTGTAAATAAAATTACTGAAATAGTCTTACCCCCCGATTACATACTGGTGTCCTTAGATGTCACTTCCCTTTTCACCAACATCTCAAAAGCCACAGCAAAAAAATCCCTAGACTTTTGGTGGAAAACGCTAACTGACTTTACAACAATCCCAAAAGCAATAATGCACCATTTGATTGAATTTACGGTGTATGACTCTAACATATTTACGTATAATAACAAAGTTTTCAAACAAGCATTCGGAACAGCTATGGGCAACCCTGCCTCGCCTATTATAGCGAATTTAGTTATGCATATGCTACTAACATCGTGCATCAACACCCTACCATTCCGCGTCCCCTTTTTGTTCTTATACGTGGATGACATTTTAACCGCGATTCCCCGGGATACCCAGACTACCATATTAGATGTGTTCAATGACGTTGACCCGCATTTAAAATTCACCCTTGAACCAGAAAACAACAGAGCAATACCTTTTCTAGATACGATTGTCTACAGAAATGATGACCAATCTATTATAACTGATTGGTATTGTAAACCCACAGCTTCTGGAAGATTTCTGAATTATCTATCTGACCACCCACTCCACCAAAAGATTGGTTGTTTGTTTGCCCTAAAAAATAGAGTACTCAAACTGAGTCACCCCACTTTCCAAGAAAAAAACCTGCAAATAATAAGAGAGTTGGCTGTGGCCAACAATTACCCAACCTATGTAATAAGAAGAGTGCTCAACAACAGGGCAACCCGCACTAAATCTAATTTCATATCCAACCAACCAGTGATATACAAAAAGCTCATTAATGTACAAAAAATCAACCATAAGTTCAGGAGACTGTTTGAAAATGAGGGCACAAAACTGTTTTTTTTACAACAAAAATACTATTTGCAACCTATTCTCGAAACTAAAAGATAGTACACCCACTTTGGATAGCAGTAACCTAATATACAAAATAAATTGCTCAAACTGCCCCTCTTCGTATGTCGGCCAAACAAAACAAAGACTATCAGCCCGCATTGCCCAACACAGATTAGATTGCAGACCATTTAATAAATGCCAACAGCCTAAGACAGCATTGGCCAACCATGCCATAACTACTGGCCACAAATTTGATTTGCAAAATGCAAAAATTTTACACTTTGAAGAAAGTTTAAAAAAACGACTATTTTCGGAAATGTGGTTCATAAAAAGGACCAACAATTGTATAAACGATATGATGGACACAGCGGGCCTTAGCAGCATATACACTAATCTAATTAATCCAACTCATATTGATTAGATGTTGGCAATTTTGTAATATTGATGAGTTGTATTAATTAGGTTGTTGTGTGTGTTGTCACAAAAGGAATGTGTGCAGCCTATATACATTAAAGTTCCGTAAATTATGGTAAAATATTAGAAGGAATTGTGGTTGCTAACATTTAATGATGACTACCACATGTATAAGAAACATGGTTTTAAGTTTTAACTTTTTAATTTGTAATTTTTAATTGTTAATGTTATTAATCTCATTAATTTGTAGTGTTAGAACATAGGTAAGAGGAATCGATTATTTAAGAATTGATAAAATAAGCAAGTATTGTTCCGTTCTAGCATCCTGTAGAGGCCTAAATTAATAAAGGCGAAACGTCGATGATTAAATCGTAATTTTGTTTTTAACACAAAGAACCTCCTCCCTACGAAGTTACCGTTCCAATAATAGTGTTTCCCTGAGGAGTTAATAAAATAGTTTTTTCAATGTTTTTTGATATAAGTAGCTCTATTTGATTTATGTATGTGTACGTATGTATGTATATGTGTATATATTTGTATAAGTATATAGAGTATATATTTATGTGTGTATGTAGGTATATGTATATAAAATTAAATATTTAAATTCTTCAGATCCATGTACATATGGTATAATTATCTCTATAAGACAACTGTATTATATGCTTATATGTATTCGTTCCAAAAACTCAAAAATTCGAAAGTTCAATTCAAACCCACGCAAAAAAAGTTTATTTAATGTTTTGTTATTAATAAACGGCGATCATACAATTTTTAGAAAAACTTCTTTGACCAGTAAATATTAATCACCGACCAACGGTGGTGCGTAAGCCACCGGTTGAGAAGCACTGATTTAGCTTTTCCACCCATTGACCACCCACTCTCTCTCTCTTTAATCTATCTAGTTCTATCGCAAGATATTGTATAAAATATTGCAAGAATTGTACCAAAGAGCTTTGTTGCACCGCTACAATTTCTTTTTATTCAACTCCGAAACTCTCCTTATCACCTTTTATTCCCTCCCGACTCACCGTTTGAAAAACCTCTTATATTATCCTGTACGTGTTTCATTTCATTCCCCTGCTTTCATATTTATCCACACGTTTCGCTGCTAATATGTATAGACTTTATAGAAGTAAATGGTTAAAATCATTGATTCTAGAAAGAGAGTTCTGCACGACGCAATTTCCTTTGGATATTCAGATGCTCCTGTTAGATCACAATTTAGATAAGAATTAATATCGTCTTTATGTTCATGTATAACAAGTTAGAAATTCTTATAAGGTTGAAACGTTAAAAAGGTTTAATAGTATTTATTATTGAGCTAGCTGCGAGCTACCAATTGGGATGTGCCACACTAAATATTTTCCTTTTTTTTCAAACATTGTCATTGCCAAAGTTTCAGGCTGAATTTGGAAACATCAGAAACATTACATTTTCGATTTTATCCCTATTAAAATCAAGCCTATTTGAAAATAAAAATTGTAGTTGTAAAATATTGCTGGAGAACTTACTTCTAGTTGCGATTTGCAGATGATGCAAATTTTGCGGAAATTTGCATCATATGCATATAGAATGCAGTGCAGACTTTGGGTATATGATATTTCTTATTCTGTTCTTCATATTTTCTCTGATTCTTCTTTTCTCATTCTATCCGGATCCACCCATTGTTGGTTATAGATCTCCTATATTTTGCGCCAGTTATGTCGGTGTGAAGCTTATGGAATTAGAAACTGTGAAGAAAGCTCGGAAACTTTTTTATTCAAAGATTTATCATTCAGATATGTGAATAAGAATAGGTATGATTCGAATAAGAATAGGTATATGTAGATGACGAGGCAATTATAATATTTAAATCTAGACTGGACTAAAATAATAGGCAGGACTAAACTATTCTAGACTACAAAAAGCTAGACCAGAATAGGGAAGATGAGGCTCGATACGAGTAGATATAATGGATCTGTATATTTCGTTATGGATATATAACAATTAAAAAATACTCGTCTTACTAATTTACTAATACTAAGTAAAAAAAGTTTACTAATACAAAACAGTTTACTAATACTAAGTAAAACCAGCCAAGATAGAACCCAATAAGTAAGTATATAATAATAACCTTTATTGGCATAATTAAAAAAAAATAAGTAAGTAGAAATAAGTTTATATAAAAAAGTTTTTAAGTAAATTAAATAGTTTTATATAACTAATGGGAGTTAGACAAGAAGCTACATAAAATAATGAAATTAACAATGCTAGTTGAAAATTTGAAACAAACTTTTTGCCCGGAACTTTCACCAATTATGCACTTTTTATAACATTCGTACCATGTGTCGTCGGATTACTTAAATTACGGTGTGCGAAAAACCCACACATTTTTTGTCAACTCAAACATAGAAATCCCAGAAAAATAGTGTACATGAGCATAGCCTTGACATAAACATGAAAACTGTTTTTATGGTTTATTGTTATGGTACATAATAGTTGTAATAATTGTAATTATTGAATTGTAATAGTAAAAGAGAATAAAAATAAAATATTTTTAGTGAATCTTCTTACTTAACCCTCCGTCGGGTGCGCCTCGGATACTACCGAGATCTTGTGAACGATTTTAGTGAAAAAATGTGGAAATACTTTTAGGGGTACCGGAAAGTAATCCATTTTTTTTTAACAAAAAAGTTCAAAAATCAATTTTTACAAAATTTTATTATTATTAACTCAAAAGATAAGTTCCATCGTTTGAAATAACCTCTTGTCAACGTGTTACCAAATTTTGAATACCCTTTTTGAAAAATGCAGGTGTCTACTGATTAAAAAATGAGTTTAAGTCATTTTCGATGGCATCTTGATTCCTATAAGTTTTATTTCGAATATGATGTTCTAATGATCAGAATAAGTGGTAATCCGATGGCGCCAAAACTTCCCAACCCATTTGTTTTAAATGTTCTTGGGTGTATTACGCAGAATGTGGTCTTACATTATCGTGAAGCAGATGACGCCTTTTCTGTTAAACAACGCCGGACGTTTTTGACTTAATTTCTCATTCAACCTGTTCAATTGTGTCGGTATACTTCTCAAGTTATCGTTTGACCACGTGGCATGGTTCCTTCTAATTAAAGAAGAACGAATCATTCGACGCGGTTGTTTTTGAATTTCGTTTAATTCGTACGGAACCCACACACCCTGTCTATTGACTTTGCTAATCTTTTTTAAGTGTTCCTGAACAGTTAACCAGGATACAAAAAGCCTTTCAGACATTTCTTGAATGGTTAGTCGCGGATCTGATTCCACCAGATTTTTTAAAGCGTCCTTTTTGAAATCACTAGGTCTCCCACTTCGTGGAACAACTGAGAAATTGTGTCTAATGACCGTGCGGAGTCAGTTTAACTCAAAAAATTAGTAAGCTAATCTCGCGTCCTTAGGTTGAAGAGCGACAATGTCAAACGTTATTGCTGTGCCAATCTAATCGGCCGCGCTCGACGGAGGGTTAAATCCTTTTATAATTTATATTATGAAATGCAGTTTTATAAAGACGTTTAATTGGCCCCAGATTTAAGCAAACCCGATGTATATATTTAACATTGTTGAACAGACGGAGAATCATAAATGTTTCGTATTCTTTTGTCAAACATATTTGATTAGAAACCTGCCTATTTATTCTCTATCTTTCACTTCATTTGATAGCGTGTAGCTCTTGACAGATAAAAAGTAAATTCCTTCAAAAACATAAAATGTAAATAATGCCAAGTCTCGTAACGCAGTTCTTTCGCTACAAAAAGTTGTGGGATCTCATGTAAGACCAAGTCAGTTATTTTAGTTAGTGTGTATGTAGAAGCACCTGTTCAACTACATTATTATAAATTGTTATCTAATTAATTACCTATCAACATTTATAGTGACCGTATCAATATTAGACACCTTTATTATAATTATAATGACTTGGCAATTGCACGGCAAAATATTCTACTAATTAAAATATTTTATTCTTGGGTTTGCTGGTGCCGGTGATACAATGTATTTCGTTGGTACATATACCAACGATACTCCCTTTTTTATTATCACCTGTTACCTAAGTAAAACTCTTTTGTATTTGATCCTTCGAAATGTGTATTTACTGAAATAAACTTATTAATATTATTACTGTTTAGATTTACTTAGTAACTGAATTAGTAGATTATAATTATGTTGTTGTGCAATTGCCAAGTCATTATAATTATAATATAAATAAAGGTGTCTAATATTGATACGGTCACTATAAATGTTGATAGCTAATTGATTAGATAACAATTTATAACAAAGTAGTTGATTAGGTGCTTCTACATACACACTAACTAAAATAACTGGCTTGATCTTACATGAGATCCCACAATTTTTTGTAGCGAAAGAACTACGTTACGAGTTAGCATGTACATTTTACATGTGACAAAATTATGACATTTTTAAATAATCATTATTTTTCATTTAATGGATAATGAAATTTCGAGATTTTTTTTTCCTTCCTTTATTGGCTAAAGGCTAAATATAATTTAAAATTTTGAGTTTGTAAGATTGCTAGAACTACCATAGAATTTTTATGATCGGTGACAAAATTAAGAAATTTTTAAATAATCATTATTTTTCATTTCATTAAATTTCATTTAATCCATGAAAATTTGAGGTTTGTAAGATTGCTAGAAGTACCTTGGAATTTTGATCGTAGGTGAGTGTATCACTTACAAAATTAAGAAATTTAACTGGCGATAATTCGTAAACTATAAGGTATAATTATTAGGTATATTGGCAATATAGCCCGTTATAGTATGTCTCTTGATATCTAAAATTTCAAACTTCCTGCTTTATACACATCGAAGTTACAGTGGGGGTCAAAAGTGTCGTTTGTCGCTTCGAGGAAAGATAGTACGGTTGTGCTCAACTTGGTGGGAGCACTGCCGTGCCCCCCGATATTAGTATGTGTAACGGCAAAGCGATGGAATGCTACTCTGTAACCCACTATGCTGAATTGATTGTTAAAAAATAATATTATACCGGTACGTTAACATACGACGTTAAGATAAATCTGGCGCTAAAATGCTACATCTGTTTCAATAGGAATCAATAAAGTTTCAAAGAATCAATAGGAATTCAATGGATATTTGACACAAAATTTATATGGATCGTTAATTTTGCAAATGGTGTAAGTCCATTTTCTATTGTTTCGAGAAAATTAATGCTGAACCTATCTGTTAATTAAAAAATGTAGGCACAGTTGGCACTCTTTGGCAATGAAGTTTGGCACTGTTTCTACCGTTTTATCAATATGTAATTTGGTTATATAAATTTGTTTTACGCGTATTTTACTTAAAGAAACTACGAACAACAAAAATATGAAACTATGGAGAGAGACCGGCCCAAACCAGGCTCCAGAGAATTCTACAAAGCAATTTCCTCTGAGAAAAGAGGGCATAGAGCCAATTCCATCCACACACTGAGAGACAACCAAGGCCGTATGATAATCGACGGTAAAGAAATAACTGAAGAATTGAAAAAGTATTTTAGAGACCTTCTAAACATCATACAAGAAGAACAGCACAAAGAAGAGATCTATATCACAGCGGACATGCCCGTCAAAAATCCTTCCTTTGAAGAAACCCAAAAGGCCTTAAATAAGCTGAAAAATCACAAAGCGCCGGGTACGGACGAGATACCAGCAGAACTTCTGAAATATGGGGGAGACGCACTACATCGCTAAATCCACCAGCTAATAACGCACATATGGTTAGAAGAAAGGATACCAGCACGATGGAAAAAAAACATAATAGTGCCCATCCACAAAAAAGGGGACAAAACAAAATGCGCGAATTATAGAGGAATCTCACTCCTAAACACGGCATATAAAACCCTCTCAAACATCATTCTTAGTAGACTAATCCCTTATGCTGAAAATGTCATAGGCGAGTATCAAGCCGGGTTTAGGGCAAACAGATCAACAATAGATCAACTATTCACGCTGAGACAACTTCTAGAAAAAAGATGGGAGTACAACAAACCCATACACAATCTTTTCATAGACTTTCGACAGGCATATGATAGCGTAGAAAGAAGCCAAGTATGGAATGCCATGGCGGAGTTCTCAATACCAAAGAAACTCATTCGGATGACCATAGTCTGTATGGAGGGTGGAATATCTAAAGTACGTGTAAATAATAAACTGTCTGGCAGCTTTGAAATCAACAGTGGACTTAAACAGGGTGATGCGTTATCTCCACTACTATTCAACCTTGTATTAGAGAAAGCCATGAGGTCGGCCGAAATAAAAACAGAATTGCTATCGGGTCTTCTTCTTCTTCTTTAATCCATAGCCGGCGCATGGAGAGGTGGTCGACCTCGTAGCCAGTACGCTGCTGTTGGTGCCGCTAGATTCCGTGCTCCATTTACTATACGCTTCCATGCTAATCGATCAGTTGCAACGGTTCTTGCCTCACCTGTTGTTATTCGCTGGTTTTTTAAATCGTTCTCTACGTGTTTCAACCATGTGGTCTTCGGTGCTTGTTTTTGTGTTCTCCAATCAAGAGGTCGTTTTTTCCATAGGAGTTTGTGCGGTACTCGATTGTCGCCCATCCTACAGATGTGGCCGAACCATCGTAATCGGCGTTTTTGAATTTCCTCAACAATCGGTGTCTGTTGGTCGCACCTTTCTCTGATTGTCTCATTTCGGAGGTGGTTGAGGAGTGAGATGCAGAGAATCTGTCTCAGGCATCGCATTTGGAAGGCCTCGAGCTTGTTAAGGTCTGGTTTGAGTAATGTCCATGTTTCCGATCCATAAAGAAGAATTGGGAGGATCAGCGTCCGGTATAGGCGTATTTTGGTTTTGATGGTAATATTCATCCGCTTCCATATGCACCACTTGAGTGAAGCAAACGTTGCTGTTGCCTGGCCTATCCGGCTGTGAACTTCGGATGTCGAAGCTACTTTCTTCTCCACAACCAGTGATCCCAAATATTTGAACTGTGGTACCTGCTCGATTGTGGTTCCATCGAGGTAAACTCTGGCTTCAGATCCATCCGTTGTAAGCACTTTGGTCTTATCCGCATTGATTCTCAGTCCGTATGACTGGGCAATGCGGGAAATGTCATACAAGGTGTCTGTTGCTTCGGCATCTGTGTTGGCGAAAACCGCACTGTCATCGGCGAACATCAGATCGGTTAGGAAGTTTTTGTCATCATATCGAACTCGCCCATCGCGTCGCCCATCAAACGCTTTTCGCATAATCGTGTCGATCACAATGTTAAAAAGGAGCGGCGAGGCCACGTCTCCTTGCCGGACTCCGGTTCGAATCGGGAATTCCTCAGACATGTCGTTTCGGATACGAACATTGCTGGTTGAGCCGTCGTACGATGCTTGAAGAAGTTGAATGATTTTCAGCGGCACGTGTTCGATCTTCAGGGCTTCCCACAAGCTTGTCCAATCGATGCAATCAAAAGCAGATTTGAAATCGATGAAGACGATGACAGTTCGTTTGCCACATCGAATTCTTTCTTCCATTAGCTGACGGAGAGCAAATATCTGATCGATGCATCCTTGATGTAGTCGAAATCCAGCTTGTTCTTCCCGGCTTGTTTGCTCTCGATGTTTCTGTAGTCTTGATTGTATGATTTTCATAAATACTTTGGCCGACGATCGAGAGGAGGCTAATACCACGGTAATTCTTGCATTCCCGACTGTCGCCTTTCTTCAAAATAGGCACAACAATCGCTTTCTTCCACACGGATGGAACACAATCTGAATGCCATATATGCACTGTGAGAACGTGAAGTTGATGTAATAAGACGTCTCCCCCGGCTTTGATCATTTCGGCAGTTACTTGATCTCCTCCCGGCGCTTCACCATTTTTCAGGGATTTTATTGCCGTCTTCACCTCATTGATTGTTGGTTCAGTATCGGGAAACTGATTTATCGGCTGCTCAATAATCGGCAGTTCGGGTGCTGGACCTACTGGCGGATTGTGATTGTACAGCTGATGAAAGAATTCTCTCCACCGCTGTAGACGTTCCTGAGGAGAGGTCACGAAAGTTCCATCCAATTTTTTGATATTGTCATTTGTTGATGTTGTTTTGCCACTTAACCGTCGGATTGTCTGGTACAGCGTCCGGTACTCATGCCTTGACGCTGCTTCTTCTATGTCAGCCGCGATGTTATTCCAGTAAGCTTCCCGTTCCAATTTCATTTTCTGTCGAACTTCTCTGTTCAATCGTCGGTATTGTTTGAAATCGACGTGTTTCATTTGCTTCCGCTGGTCGACTAGATTGAGACAGTCGTCCGAGATCCATTGCTGCGTCCGTCGACGGATGGGCGGACACAGCTCCGTTGCACACCCCACAATAGACTCAGAAAGTTGTTTTTCTTCTATGTTGATATCGACTGGTATCGTGAGTGCTGCAAATTTCTTGGATAATGCGATTTGAAATTTTCGGCTGGTTTCAGGGTCTCGCAGACAGGCCCAGTTCCTCTTGGCTGATGGTGGTGCCTTTTTCTTTGCTCTTTGTAATTTCAATTGTAGTTTCACTCGGACAAGATAATGGTCTGATCCACAGTCGTGTCCACGCATCGCACGTACATCTTTGAGCGTCGATCGGAATCTGGTGTTGACCAAAATGTAGTCCAACATCGCCGAATCGTTGCCGGATGGATTTTTTTTTATAGGTAAATCCTTTGAATGATTCAAAATTGAAAAGGTACGATTTAGTAGACGAGTACGCTACGGGCAACTCTCCCCTACATTGATATAAGGTTTTGATGTTTTAATTTAAAACTACACTTAACCGCAAAATTAACGCATCACATATACATTTCGATTTATTTTAGTTGTCGCAATATTATCATACATTTTGAAAAGCATACTTACAATAGAACACATAATCAGAATTATTTCGATAATAATAATAAATTTGACTTAAATAATTGTGGAGAAAAAACGAAAAATCAAAAATTTGGTATATTTAACAAAATTATGTAAAATGATAATTATTATTATACACACGAAGCAGCTTCTTTTGAAACGTTTTTGGCTTATCAATAACTAGTGTTACCCCCTCTACATGTTATTGCAGCCTGACATCACCGTGGCATACTTTTAATTAGAGATCTAATCGTTTCTTGAGTAATATCTTCCCACACGCGGTTAAGACTTTGTCGAAGTAGTTAGGTGCTGGATGCTGACTTCTAACCTGGCGCCCTATTATGTCCCAAAGATGCTCTATTGGGTTCATGTCTGGACTGCAGGCTGGCCACTCCAGGACTGCAATATTAACATAATTTAAATATTCAGTAACAATATGTGCCGCATGTTGCCTAGCATTATCCTGCATAAGCACGAATCCATCCCCAATGTAAGATGCAAAAGGTACCAGAAAATGTTCTAAAATATCTGTTATGTATTGTTCAGAATGCAGACACCATCAACAATCAAAAGCTCTGTGCGAGCTGTTAAAAATATTCCACCCCATACCACCACTACGCCACCTATAAGCCACCATATAAAGTGGTTTCTCGAATGTTACAAACGGAAAATCTTTCGTTTGGTCTTTCTGTACACTCTTGGGCTGCAATCAAAACTTTCAAGACAAGACCTTGACTCACCTGTAAATAATACCTGCTCCCAATCATGGATTTTCCAATCCACACGCCTGCTTACAAAAGCCATTCTGTTTCTTGGGTGGTCTACAGACAAATCTGGGAACAGTAGCTGCTATCCGAGGTCGTAAATTTGAAGCACGAAGTTTTCTTCTTATGGTATCTTGACTAACATCAGTGCCATGAACCTCAGCAAGTTGTATTTGGAGACATCGTGCAGTAGTGAACCGTTCCCTCACTGTTCGAAGCATTAAAAATCGGTCCTCCACGGCATTAGTAGCTCGTGGTCTACCTTGACCAGGTCGTCTAGGGTGATCTTTCTTCTCTATAAACCTCTGCAGAACCCTACCGACCGTTGTATGAGATACTCCATTTCTTCTACCAACTTCGCGATTTGTTAGTCCTTCATTGGACAAAGTTACAATTTCAACACATTCATCACGATTTAAATTTTGTATACCACGTTGCATTTCGAGCAGGCCACTAATGGACCACGTGAAGCGTCTACTTGATGTGAGATTTTCTAAGGCGCCAAACTTCTTTCATCTTTTCACTGTGCGCTTTCTTCCTTTCTTCAGACCAGGTTGTTCCAGTCTTCAATTTCTTGGCCTCTCGACTCACTTTCCATTCATATACTTTTTGTCTGAATATGCGTCGGTCTTGTATGTCTGGGACTATTATTCCAGCGTCTTTCAAATCCTCTCTAATTTCGGTGATCCACTTCATGTTCTTTATGCTTTCGGTGTATTCCAAGATTTTTTTTGTCGGTCGGGTGTCCGGAATTCTCTTGATATGTCCGTAAAATTTCTGTCGACGTTTCCTCATGTCGTGCACTATGTTGGATATCTGTTCGGTCTCCTGCCAACCGGTATCCTTCTTCACTCTTTTTGGGTCTTAGAATTTTTCTTTGTATTTTCTTCATGTTTTCTAGGTTACCTTTGCGATCCATGACCAATGTTTCAGATGCGTACAGGGTTTTTGGTTTGATGACAGTGTTATAGTGTCTCACTTTGGTGTTACGTGATAAGCACGATTGAATGTAGATGTCCCCAGTCTTCCAGAACGCTCTGTTCATCTTTTGTTTCCTCTGTTCGTAGGCTGACTTCTCTATTCTATTGGCTTGTAACATCTCTCCGAGGTACTTGAATTTGTGAATCCTCTTGATATTCCCATACTTTGTTGTAACCATTTCCGGAGCATCATTCTGGTTTACAAATATTCCGTTTTCTCGAAGGAAATCTGTAGCCCGACCTTTACAGCCATCTCTTTCAGAACCTCGATCTGTTTCGCTGCTGTCTCTGTGTTCTCGGTAAGTATAGTTAGATCATCAACGAATGCTAGACAACCGATATCTATTCCCTTATTCTTTCTTCCTAACCTGATGGGTTTGTAAAGTCACTGTTCCTTTAGTTCTTTTTTCCATTCGCTGACCACTTTGTCTAGAACTATGTTAAACAGGATAGGTGATAGACCATCTTACTCCCGTTCTAATTGCGAATGGATTTGACAGTTCTCCCATGAAGTTATTTTTGGATTTAGTGTCTGTTAATGTCTGTTTGATGAGGTTCGTCGTCTTCTCATCAAGTCCTCTCTCTTCAAGTTCTGGGATTAGTGATGTTCTGTCTATAGACTCGTAAGCCTTCTTGAAATCTACGAAAGTGCACGCGTTCTCTTTATTTCTGGTCGCTTGATATCTTAGAACTGTTTGCAGATTGAGTATCTGTTCAGCACAAGATCTTCCCGATCTGAAGCCAGCTTGATATTCTCCTATTGTGTGTTCTAGTTGGGACTGTACTGTACTATCTAGTAGGCACTGTGATAGAATCTTGTATGCGCATGATAACAGTGATATTCGACTTTAGTTATCTGCATTGGCTCTATCTCCCTTCTTATGAAGAGGGTGTATGACTGCACACTTCCAGTCGTCAGGCATTGTTTCGTATTCCCAAATTTCCTGTATGATCTTCGTAATTTCACTGATTATTTTCGGTCCGAATTCTTTTAGTAGCTCGGCTATGATTCCATCATCTCCTGCAGCTCTGCCGATTTTCATTTTCATGATTTGTCTCCTAATCTCTGATACATTTGGTGCTGCTGAATCATCGTTTGTTATTATCTGATCCATCTTTGGGAATCGCTCTTTGGGTTCAGGACAATTCAGAAGTTCCTCAAAATAAATGTTTATAAAATAATAAAGTGTTACTATTTTATTCACTATTTTATTTGTGATAAAATTACTTCTGTTTCCTTATATACCAAAAATTAGTTAGGTGGTCCAAATTTGGCAACTCTCCTCTACTAAGTTCATTCAAATACAAAAGAGTTTTATGTTTAAAATTAAAATTTCATTAATTTATAACATGAGCAGAATATATTATAAAATGTGTTTAAGTGGCTGGTTTGAATTTGTATATATTTCTTTATAGTTGATTTTTTTATTTTGTGGAGCAATTTGGAACAATTGGTTGATAAATAATACGTCTATAAAAAACATCACGGAGTTGTAAACTTGCCAAGTTGTGTATTGTATCAGATTTTAAAATAGTTCGAGCGACATTGGCGTGACAATCCATTTCAAATGAAAAATTCTTCACGCGTCCGTCCTTGTCCTATCTAAATTTAAGCTCTGTAATTATATCGTCTGCTAGAGAAACTAGTAGGAAAATCGCCAAAATCGAAAGTTGTACGAATACCTAAATCCAAATATTTTTACTGTAAACCCGCACGCTTTTGTTTAAATTGGCAGTTTTTGGATTATTTTTGCATTCGTGCCAACATTCGTAAACGTAATAGGTTATAAATTCCCGCACGTGTTCTCTGTTATCACGTCTTCCTCACAAATTTCATTCTCTCCTATTCAACAAGTAATTTATTACTCGCTGAATAAAATCCTTATTTTAAATATTTCTTTTGCAAAAAAAAAACTTTATTATTTTCCTCATTGCAAGCTGAGTCCTTGAAAATACAACATTTTCTTTAATCGTCTATTTTTTCTTTCGTTTCGCCAATGCGCGCGATGACATTCCGATGTTTGCTCGCACGGAAACGAACTAAGCTGACATGTAGGCAAGACGCTAGAATTTATTTTTAGCACATAAATACATACGTTCACTGACACGGATTAAAACTATATCGCCCATTCTTGAACGCAGACAATATTGTTGTCGCTCATAAGGGAAACCAAGCTATCATACTAGATATACAAACATATTGTGCTTCCATTTCTTATCTTCCAAACAGAATTTTTCTGGGAAAACTTATTATATTTTTTGAGAATGAAGATTCATGGAAGTCACAGAATATGCGACTTCTACACAAGTCTACTATATAAAATACACAGACAATCGAGTCAAATCAGTAGTAGAAACGTTAAAAGTTAATTGAGAACGGCATCTTCACAACTTTACATTTTTCTATTCTCGCTAATAATAAAAATGAATAAATAAAATAATAAAGATACTTGTGGAGACTAGTATCTATTATCGTTTTTATTTATATTTAACATTTTTATTAAATTTGCGAAAGTTTAACGGCGTCTTTTCAATTAAATTTTAACTTTGTTTTTACAGAATCCGTTTGCCTGTGTATCATTTTATCTTCTCTATTTGTAAACTTATTAAAGACGAAATGTAACTTGAGCATATAAATATATTCAACCAGTTCGTAGCTCTTTAATATTAAGTCTTATTAAGGCTACTATTTTCTGCCCCTAGTTCGTCGCAGGCCTTAAATGGCCAAGGGGTGCTAAGAATCCCCATGAAGAAAAACGAGAATTTAATGAGCAATGCAATAAAAATTTTTATGTAGAAAATGGAAGCGAAGACACAATCAAAATCGGAACATGGAATGTTCAAAGTATGTATATGGCAGGAAAATAACACAACACTGCACAAGAAATGAAAAAAAATGGCTTAACATAGATATTCTAGGTATAAGTGGCCTGAAAACGGAACCAGCAAAATCAACTCTTTACTAGGCAAGCAATGCAACGGCGAGGCACTTGAATGGAGTTGGAATTATGGTCAGCATAAAGATTAACAAATCCGTAAATAATAAACTTCGTGCCATTTTCAGACCGAATAATGCTATTTCAGATAAAAGTAATGCCCAAAAATCTAAATATCATACAGATATGTGCCCCAACAGCCGACAAACCAGATGTAGAAATATAACAGTTTTATGCCCAACTAAAACAATTAAGAAAACAGATTAAAAAGGATGAAGTCAATATCATAATGGGAGTTTTTAACGCCAAGGTTGAAAGTGGCAGAGTAGAGGATATAGTTGGAGACTATGCCTTAGGTGAACAAAATACTAGAGGTGAAGCATTAATTCAGTTCTGTCAAGCGGAAAAAATAACTGTCTCCGGTAATGTTTCACACTTGTTTTAAGTTTCCACCTAGGAGACTATACACATGGACATCTCCCCAATATAACGAAAACCATATTGTAAGAAATCAAATAGACTATATCCTAATAGACAAGAGATACAGAAATGGATTAAACTACTTAAGAACTTATCCTAGTGCCGACGTGTGACGTGATCACAACCCAGTAGTAGGAAAACTCAAGGTAAAATTGAAAAATCTTAAAAAGAAAATCGTGAAGAAACCACATTTACAAATGATGAAGGATCCCGTAACGCGAGAAAAAGCTAAACAGAATATAATCGAAAAGCTAGAAATGACATCAATCAATCGCCTATCATACATACATCAATCGCCCGGCAATTTTTATATGAAGTGGAAAATACATGGGACAAAATAAAAACCGGGGTAAGGTAAAGAATAGGTTTTATCTGGTGTAACTGTTGTTAATCGTCTTTGGCACTCTTTAACTAAGATCCGAAAGCAAAAATTACGCGTCTACGATGGTTCAATAAATATTCGTGTTTTTCCTTAAAATAATTGTTGACATTTTCAAGATGACAGATAGTAGATGCGAACGCAACTAACTCGACGTTGCCACGTTTATTTTTGTTTATATACCCGTTTATATGAAAAAACTATAATTTTGGTAACATATATACAATCTTAAGCGTCGAATTGAAGTTGCATTCATATTGCAACGAACAGCCGCGCCGCACACAGCTACAATGTCTCGAGTTAATTATTTAAGTATCCTGAATATACACCAAAGATTTTTTTTTTACTTTTTGTAATAAAATGTTAGTATCTTCAAATAAATAACGGACGTGTATGACTGGTCACATAACTTAGAATGTAAATACAATTGGGTTAACGTTGCCAAAATTAATTTTGACAACATATAAATTATTTAAATTTTCCTGAAATTCTGTGTCTATTATGAATATTCAGAATATTTTAAGAGTTCCCACTAAACAATTCAATAATTACTTGAATGTAAATTGACACCAGCCGTGTTGGTTAAAGCAACGGTCCTTGCTACATTGTCCTATATTGCTGCCGCGCGAACTCTCGATCCAATATAGGACAATATGGCAAGGGCCGTTGGTTTAACCCCGGTTGGATTAGGTTGCCCGCCACGAAGCGATAAGATAAATCAAGACAACATAATGATACAGCGCGAACTCTCGATCCAATATAGGACAATGTGGCAAGGACCGTTGAATCAATCAAAAATTATAAAAGTGGCAGCATCGAGTTAGTTGCGTTCGCATCTACTATCTGTTATCTTGAAAATGTCAACAATTATTTCCAACAAAACACGAATATTTATTAAACCAACGTAGACAACGTAGAAGCTTAATTTTTGCTTTCGGAGCTTAGTTAAAGAGTGCCAAAGACGATTAACAACAGTTACACCAGGTAAAAAGTCCGCAACACTAAATTTAAAAAAATCCCGTATTCTTTACCAATTCCTAAAAATCTACTCAAAACAGTATAATGGAAGATAATAATATAATGAATAATAATATAATGAATGTTCTCCATTTCTTGCTTATGCAAATATGATCTATCTGATTTTGGGTTCTGCCATCCGGTGAGCACCATGTCACTTTATGTATTTCCTTGTGTGGAAAAACTGTTCCGCCTATAAGCAAGTCGTGGTTTGTGCAGAGGTCCGCTAGTAATTCTCCATTTTCATTCATTTCCCCTATACCGTAGTTTCCCATTACTGTCTCCCAGTTAGTACTGCTTTTCCCAACCTTGGCATTGAAATCTCCCATCACAACTTTTATATCCGTCTTTTTAAGTTGGCGAATTGTGCTTGACAATTGTTGGTAGAATGTATCCTTTTCTTCTTCTGTAGCTGCCATTGTCGGTGCGTAAACTTGAATTATTGATATATACCTCGAGCGCGTTCGGAATCGTGCTGTTATTATCCTTTCTGAGATTGGGCTCCAATCTTCTAAACTTTGCTTTGATTTCTCTGTTAGCATGAATCCGACACCACCTCTGCGCGCCTCGCCAATTTGTTTCCCGGAGTAGAGGAGCACCTCTTCCGTTGATGTTTTCTTTACGCCACTTCCTTCCCATCTGATTTCACTTAGGCCTAGTACTTGTAAGTTGTATCTCCGAAATTCTTTCGTCAGTTGGGCTAAAGTGGTTGGCTTCAGCAACGTCCTTACGTTCCATGTTCCAAATCGTGTCCGATATCGTGCGCTAAAAGTCGTCATTGATTTCATCTGTCCGTTTCCGAGGCTTGTTGGTGTTTCTTTTACAAAGTTGAGTTTCGGTATAGCAGGTTGTAAGCCTGTTGCTACCTAGTCTTATTTTGGTCCGCGGAGGCTATTTTATTTTACCTCTACCCTTCAAGCATGCTTGACGAGCGTTCCCCTATCCGCCACCTGGGGACGCGCCCTGTAGGGGTTAGACTTCCCCCCAGGGAAAAAGAACAAAAATGGAGAACATCACTGCTTGATGTCCGGAATCACCGTGGAGCCGACGTACATAGCGACCACCACCTTCTCTGTGGACAGTTACGTATTAAACTGATCTCAAACACCAAGCGCCAAGCCACCAGGAAGACAAAGAAAATTGACATCGCAAAACTTCAAGATAAAATGACGGCAAAGGCCTTCGCAGAGGAAGTAGCCAACAGACTGAAGGACAAGACCACAGAGAACAAAGACATTACAGAACGATGGTCAAGCATCGTAGATGCGTTAAGAGGAGCTGGAGACATCCTTGGGTACAAATCCAATGAGAGAAAAGAATGGATATCTGATGCGACTTGGAAATTAATCCAAGACCGCCGAAACTTAAAGCAACAAAGAAACTGTGCTGAAGATAAAGATAAACAAAGGCTATCCCAGATTTACAACGCAGCCGATAAGCAAGTGGGAAAGAGTGCTAGAACTGATAAGAGGAAATGGCTAGCTGATATTGCAACCCGAGCGCAACTAGCTGCTGACAGCATGAACACCAAGGAAACATATCGCCTGACACGAAAGCTCACAAACACAGGCTACCCTTCAGAACGACCAATACGCACGACGAACGGCAAGCTATGCACAACCGAGGCACAGCAAATAACCCGCTGGACAGAACACTTCCAAGAGCTCCTAAACACACCGTTGGAAGAGGTACCACAAAGTCCTATGACACCAAGCGGAAACAGAAGATTTAGAGACGACCCGCCAAGCATAGAGGAGGTGAAGGCCGCCATCAAACACCTTAAAAACGGCAAGGCGCCTGGCGCTGACGAGACATACTCGGAGATGTTTAAAATATACATAAAAGGAATCACCGAGATTATAACACCTATAATTCGAGAAGCATGGGAAACAGAAGTAATACCATCCACGTGGAAAGAAGGCCTAATTATCAAACTGGCGAAAAAAGGAGACCTGAGTATATGCTCCAATTGGAGAGGAATAACTCTTCTTAACACCATTAACAAATTAGTTTCCAAAATAATTCACGACCGGATTAGCAATGTGGTTGAACCGACACTACGCAAGGAGCAAGCGGGATTCAGGCCTGGCAGGTCCTGTACCGACCAGATAAACACCCTCAGAATCATCGTTGAACAGTCGGTCGAGTGGCAGTCACCACTCTATCTACTGTTCATCGACTTCAAGCAAGCGTTCGATAGTGTGGACAGGGAATTTATGTGGATAATACTAGCCAGCTGCGGGGTGCCTACAAAGAACATAAACATAATCAAATTACTATACAAAGAAGCAAGCTGCATGGTAATCCACCAAGGACAACGCGGCACACCTTTCACAGTGCATTCGGGAGTAAAACAAGGATGCACGCTCTCCCCACTTCTGTTTACCATAGTCTTAGACTGGGTCACGAAGAAAGCAAATAAAAAAACAAGGGGAATTCGATGGACGCTCGTGAGGCATTTAGAAGACCTAGATTTTGCCGATGATATCTGTCTCCTGTCCCACACGAAAGTAGATATGGAAAAAAAGTTGGAGGCTCTCAAAAAATACGCAATGCAGGTGGGAATGAAAATCAATGTCGATAAAACCAAGCTGATAAAGATCAATGCGACAGCCCCCTGCAACCTGGAGATAGATGGCAGTCAAGTACAGGTAGTAGATAGTTTTTGCTACCTTGGAAGCCTTATTTCACAGGATGGTGGTGCTGATAAAGACGTAAAACAACGGATACAGAAGGCGCGACAGGCATTCGGAATGCTTAACAATCTGTGGAACTCAACAAAAACTTCCCTTAACTTAAAGCTCCAAATTTTCAAATCTAATGTAGTATCAGTTCTTCTTTATGGTAGCGAAACGTGGAAAGTGACTACCACCATAGTATCACAACTTCAGGTATTCACGAACAAGTGTCTGAGAAGAATACTTAAAATATTTTGGCCCAATACCATAGCAAATATTGAACTTTGGAAAAAAGCAAATATGGAGCGTCTTGAAACCCAAATAAGAAGAAGGAAGTGGAAATGGATCGGACACACACTTAGAAGGCCGGATGGGGATATTGCAAAAGAAGCTCTTGGAACCCCCAAGGTTCAAGAAAGAGAGGCCGCCCAAAAATCACGTGGCGGAGGACAGTCGTACAGGAAGCCAGGGCAAGCGGAAAGGAGTGGCGCGAGGTAAAGGCCCTGGCTCAGAATAGAATCAGATGGAGAGCGTTTGTTGATGCCCTATGCTCCCACGAGGAGTAAAGGAAATGATTATGAATATAATGAATACAAATATTATTGACAATAATATTATTGACACTTGACACTCATTTGACACACAAAAATGTGTTTCCCTCCCTCCCTTTTTTTTCGATTTAAAACGCGGAAAATGGGGCTCCCTTCCGACGTGGGTGTAATGCTAGTTCTCCGTGGGCAAGATTAAAGAACTAAGAACTGCTAGCAGCAAAACTATTACCATTACCTCCTGGCTACTTCACATGGTACCTGTACATCAACAAGATGTCAGATTAGAAATCTTGGAAGTACACTCCGGATTTGCCAACTTATGCCCGCCATACACACAACGGTCCACCGGAGAGGTCTGTCTGTGCAGGTAGACCGGAGCGTGTGTGGTAATAGACCTGTACAGTTTCTTCCGTACGCTTGACTTGCGCAGGCAAACCTGCACATGTAACCTCTCCGGTAGATCGTAGCTTGTATGGCGGGCATTAGAGGGTTGGGAAGAAACACTAGATGGCCAACGGCATAGGATGGAGAAGGCAACGGGAAACCGCTCCACTAAAGACCCACTCCAGAAATTCATCATTCATCAATCCATATTTGATTAATCATCCTTCCAGATCACATCTAGAATGGTAAACCCTTACCACGTTCAGAAATATTGACCATTGATCAGAAATCGGCCGAATATCATTAGTCTTCTCACGACATAAATATATTTGGGTTTGATTTAAGTTCTCCAATGTGGGCGTAAACTATGTAAATAAATAAATAAATAATGAATAAAAAGAGGCTGACTAAGAAAACTTACAATAAGAAATGCCTGTCACGCAACCTGAAATTTAAGCACTACACATCAGTCTTACGACCAGAAGCCCTATATGCCATGGAGTGTCTTTCCTTGAACCGAAGGGGTCTAATAGAAAAATTGGAAATCAGAGAGAGGAGAATCCTCAGGAAGATCCTAGGCCCGGTAAAGGAAGATGGGGAATTCCGAAGACGGCATACCTCTGAGCTCTACGAACATATTGAGATGCTCTCTGACTGTGCAAGGAAAAGAAGGGTAGGTTTCTATGGCCACATTGCAAGATTGCCTCCAAACTGACTAACCAACCGTCTGTTCACCTTCTGACAAAACAAGAAGCTTCCTACCACTTGGTTGACAGAGACCGAGAAGGATATTAGAGAACTGGGAATAACAGATCTCAAAAACAGACATTCTGTGAGACGCATCTTAAAGGAAGTCCGTGGATTTCAGGAAAAACCTCGAAGGAAAGGTTCCCCCTGGACAGAAGAGAGAAAGGAGTTACACCGGCAGAAGATGCGACAATACTGGGCAAAGGTCAAAGCCCAACAGTTGATCAAGCGTGGTCCAAATTAGGCCTATTTGAAAGAAGAAGAAGAATAAAAAGAGATCGTGGATCACGGCAGAAATATTAAACTTCATGGAAGAAAGAAAGACATATGAATATATAAACTTTGAAAGATACAAACAAGTGCAACGATTAATTCAAAGAAGGATCCGAGAAGCCAAAGAACATTGGATGAACGAGAGGTGCAATAAAATAGCGGAAGCACAAGGGAAACACGATAACTTCAATGTGCACAAAATGGTCAGAGAGACTTGCGGAAAATTTAATAATGGACTACATAACAAGCTATTGAATTAGCAAAATCAACTAATGTAGTGATGTAGTGATGATGACTGAATTAAAACTAAAAGAGACATGGAAGGAGTACGTAGAAGAGATGTATAGTGATGAATGGATAGAAGAGGAAGATATTGGCTCAACCGATCATGGACCAGATATAATTAAATCAGAAATAATCAGAGCTCTCAAGAGCACAAAAAAACAATGCAGCGGGGCCCGACGGAGTTTATGGAGATTTCCTTAAAGTCGTAGAAGAAGATAACATCGGAATATTTCTACAACTTTTTAATGCTATATACAGAAAAGGGGTCTTTCCCAGTGACTGGTTAAAGTCAACTTTCATTTTCATACCAAAAACACCAAATGATAACAAATGCGATCAGTTTCGACTAATTAGCCTAATGAGTAATGTGTTAAAGCTCTTTTTAAAGATCTTGCAACAGGGAATATATAGAAAATGCGAGGCCAATTCACAGTCCGGCTTTCGACAAGGATTGGGAACACGGGAAGCACTTTATAGTCTCAATATCTTACTACAAAAATGTAGACACCAGCAAAAAGATGTATACGCATGTGTAGACGTGTTAGACGTGCGTGTGTAGACACCAGCAAAAAGATGTACTCGCGTGTTTTGTTGACTATCAAAAGGCCTTCGACAATGTCAAGCACAACACACTAATTAAAATATTGCCATCAAAAGGATTGGTCGAAGAAGGCGTAAAGTTGATCCGAAATCTATACTAGCAACAAACTGTGACAACCGAAGACGGGAACACGGAAAGACCTAAATAAGAAAGGGAGTGAGGCAGGGATGTCCTGTCACCTCTGCTTTTGAATATATTATAGGCAGAGGAAATCTTTGAGATGGCACTCCAAGATACTGACGGCATTAAAGTTAACGGCAAAATATTAAACAACCTGAGATATGCTGATGACACATTAGTGTTTACGGATGGCCCAGAAGGATTACAACGCTTAATGGATACAATCGTAGCGGGAGGAGAGGCCGTAAGTTTAAAACGAAACATCAGAAAAACAAAGATAATGATAATTAGTAAAAATGCGAATGTCCAAACCGATATTGTATAGTACTTTGGATGTTCACTAACGGAAGACTTAGACCCTGATTTAAAGGTACGAACTCGAATAGAGATAGCGAGAGCAACCTTCATGAATATGCAGAAGCTGTTAACAAATCGTAGCCTGAACCTTACTACACGTTACCGTTTCGTTCAGTGTTATATATATTTAACGTTGCTTTACGGTGTAGAGACATGGACTATGAGAAAGAACATGGAAAGGAAAATACAGGCATTTTATTTCTGTTTTTTTCGACATATGCTTCGAATATCATGGATGGATGAAGAAGTATTAAGAAGAATGGGAAGGGACACAGAACTGTTATGTACTATAAAAACGAGCATCTTACCTTGGACACAACAAAGACAAACTTTGAGGGAAAATTTTACCTCCCTTCTGGAGGGAAAAATAGAAAGGAAGAGAGTACCAGGTAGAAGGAAGTGCTCGTGGCTCAAGAACATTCGGGATTGGACAGGAATGAACAGCAATTCACTAATAAGAACAGCCAAGAGTAGAAACGATTTTGCACAAATTGTTGCCAACATTCAATGATGAAGACGTCGCAGCTGAGAAGAGAAGAAGGCTCTTATGACAAATCCCATGTTGAAACAACTACTTCCCTGGCTAATACTACGCCGAATATTGAATTATAAAAAGACATTTGCATCTTATTACTAGTTAATGTAAGTGTAATCAAATTTATAATTAAAAAAAGCTAAGCTGCACTGATGAGAGATAAATCTCAAAACGCGTCTGCAGATAGCTATTCACTTAAGTTAAATAGAAAGATATGATCTTAGAAACAATTTTATTTATCTAGTACTCGTTTGGTGCCCTGAAAGTGGTCTGGGGCTGGTAATAACATGAAAATGTCTGCTGTATACTATTATATTGTATAGGGGAACCCGTTGTACCTAGGCACCATGTGTACCTAGGCTAGTTGGTTCGTTTCAAATGTTGCCGCGCTATTAATTTATTTCGTATGTGCTATTCGATACGTCACTGAAGACCATCTAGTGTTAAGTTATGTACAATGCTAGGTGTTATCGAAGAAAAACAAAATTTGACGAAAAAAGGAACTATTTTTAATATATTTTGAAGTCTGTTATTTTTAAACATTTTATAAAAGTCACTTATCTTTTATATTCAATCGGTTCTTTGATTTATTAAGTCTTAAAACAATAATAAACTTCAGAGATATATAATCTTAAAATATTTTAAATTTACAGTTTTCAACCATAAGGAACAGTGTTGTACCTTGGCCACTGTCGATCAGTTGTACCTTGGTCGGTGGCCTAAGTACAACCTGGATGTTGTACTTTGGCCAAAGAGATTTATCTTTACTTATTTCATATTTTAAGAATACATTCTTAAGGAAACTTCTTCAGAAGTCATGCTTAGAAGTAAAGATAAGAGGAAGAGGCGTTATTAATGTGAATGACTTCTCAAATGCTATTAAAATGATGAGAAAAAATTCACGACTTTCGGTGTTCCTAAACCTTTTGGATTACCCAAAACAACTTTGCGTCGTCATTTAAAGCACTGTATGGAAACAGGTAACGATGTAAGAAAATTAAACGATATTCTTGCAGTTAATCAATTTTTTGATCGTGAGGAAGAACGCAGTCTGATTGGCTATATTTAAGACGCGGCACACTTACAATTTGAACTGACTTTAAAACACGTGAAAATACTTGCATATAAATTTGCAAAAATTAATGGAAAAATACTATCCTTAGAGATGGGATATTAATAAAATGGTCGGAGATTATTGGCTGCGCTTATTTAGGAAGCGATACCAAAACGAATTGTCTCTGAGAAAGCCTGAAGGCACTAGTTTGGCTCGCTCATCGGCATTTTATAAACATGCCGTAAACTTAACATTCGATAATTTCAAGAAAGTCCTTTCTAAATGTGTTGATATAAAAGCAACTGATATCTGTACAAAATTACAATATTTTGGACTATGTTATATTTGTATACGAAGGTTCTTATTCTGTTGGAAAGATAGAATCAATACCTGAAGAGGCTATATTGCTGACATCGTTGCCAACTTCATTCAAAAACTGGAACTGGTCTGATAAAGAAGATTTAAATCTCTACCCAATAAGTGACAATAGAGAAAAAATTAAAACGCTTAAAAATAGTGACATAAAGAGAGGAATTTGTGCTAAGTAAATTACTAATATTCTTTTAAAAGCTAGTCCTACTGACTGATTAAAAACTAAAGAGGTACCTACTATATCTAGGTACAGTCTTAAAGTCTTAAAGACTGCTTTGTGACAACACCGTGATTAAATAGTTAGTTATATTTAAAGATTTTCTATCTTAAGTAAAAAAAAATACTATGAATGTTATATGTTGGTACTTTTAAGAATTTGTAATTTGTCATTTAAACGATTTTAGTAAAGACTAGTACATGTGGATCGTATTTTTCGGAATGGAATAGTTTTTGTGGATGGAAGAGTTGAAAAGAATGGAATAGTTACTAAAGGTGGAATAATTGATGCGGGTGAAATTGTTTAATGAATTTTGACATTTGTATATGAAAGAGTAATCAGAATTGCGAGCTGCGCGATTCTTGTAGAAAGCGCATCAACTAAGGTTGTATGAGTTGCAAGATGTACAATTCCTACTGCACAGTAGGAAATAATAATTCATCCGTCTCAAATGATTTTAATGCTGTCAGGTTTGTAAAGTAATATAATCAAACACTTTTGAGGTGTACTTAATCATATAATGTTACCAATTGTCTGAAATCAAAGTGACTTTAATTTAAGGAGTGATATTAGAAATGAAAAGTTCCCAACGTTCATAAAAAGGTTACTATATCTAACGATGTGATATTAGTTCCTAAGGTGTACAACATGGACGATAGAAAATCAGCTGTGGAGTAAAAAGTTACTGAAAATCTCACTAAAACTTTTACAACCTTTAAATTGATTAAGTAACATTGATGTTGTCAACTTTGACGTTCAACATAACCAACATATTGTTTTAATCAAGTTGGTATCGTGTTTGAGTATGTTACCAACATACTCAAACATAATCTCACCAACTATTTGTTAAAGTTACATTGTTGTCTTTTTTTTCGTCAAAATTGCAAGCCTTACTTATTAACTTCACTTCATCATATATAGTAACCTCCTTTTATGAAGGTTGGCAACTCTTGATTTCCAATATCACTCCTCCAATTATAGTAAGTTTGCTTTTAGACAATTATCAACACTTAGCAAAATTATGTTACTAAAAGTTTCACCAAAAAAAATAATAACCAATAAATTACTCAACTGACGTTAATGTCAACTTTGATTTAATTTTCATGTATTTCTTTATTTAAAAAATCCAGTGTCAAGGTTATCGGCCATGAAAATTCCAAAATTGTTTCAATAGAAATATCTATGATCTTAATAGATCTGAAAGAGTTTTTATTATATCTATTGCAGTTTTCGAGTTGTTGCTATTTGAATCCATTAGTATCAGTTCCGGTTTGACTTCGTGGGATGCGTATGTGGTCTGGATTTCTATGGCGCTTTGCTAACCTAATAGCCTAGCCTAGGTTAAACCAACATTTAGTTTTACATCTTTATCTTATTTTTGATCTCTTGGGTCGCGCTACCGCTTGTAGTTTGTCTTAATTTTTCGTTAGCTTTTCTTTCAGGCTAACAGACTTTGCCACTTTAGCTTATTGTAGATCAGGCTGTAAATGCATGTCTGGTAGACTTTGAAGAGTGGGACAAAAAAATATATTTGCAAGTTTTCAATAAATATTTCTTTGTTAAAAACAATCCTGTGTCAAGGCTATCGACCACAAAGGTACCAAAACGTCAATTTAAATAGAAAAATCTATAATCGATATATATCTGGAAAAAAATTTCAAAATATCTGTTGCAGTTTTCAATTGATAGTTATTTGAATTTATTACTTTTTATTATGTCCGAGTTTGAAGGTCTTGATTGATCTGCCGCTTAGCGGTGTGCAACCTAATCTAACCGGGGTTAAACCAACGGTCCTTGCAACACCGTCCTATATTGTATCGAAAGCTTGCGCTACCGCGCGTATGTTGTCTTGATTTATCTGTCCAGTTATTTTACCCGGTGTAAACCAACATTCCTTGCAACACTGTCCTATAATGGATCGAGTTCGCGCTGCCGCGCGTATGTTGTCTTGATTTATCTTCCCGCTTCGCGGCGGACAACCTAATCTAACCAAGGTAAAACCAACGGTCCTTGCCACTTTGTCCTACATTGGACCGACAGTTCGCGCTGCCGCGCGTATGTTGTCTTGATTTATCTTCCCGCTTCGCGACGGACAACCTAATCTTACCAAGGTAAAGCCAACGGTCCTTGCCACTTTGTCCTACATTGGACCGAGATTTCGCGCTGCCGCGCGTATGTTGTCTTGATTTATCTTCCCGCTTCGCGACGGACAACCTAATCTAACCAAGGTAAAACCAACGGTCCTTGCCACTTTGTCCTACATTGAACCGAGAGTTCGCGTTGCCGCGCGTATGTTGTCTTGATTTATCTTCCCGCTTCGCGGCGGACAACCTAATCTAACCAAGGTAAAACCAACGGTCCTTGCCACGTTGTCCTACATTGGACCGAGAGTTTCCGCTGCCGAGCGTATGTTATCTTGATTTATCTTCCCGCTTCGCGGCGGACAACCTAATCTAACCAAGGTAAAACCAACGGTCCTTGCCACTTTGTCCTACATTGGACCGACAGTTCGCGCTGCCGCGCGTATGTTGTCTTGATTTATCTTCCCGCTTCGCGACGGACAACCTAATCTTACCAAGGTAAAGCCAACGGTCCTTGCCACTTTGTCCTACATTGGACCGAGATTTCGCGCTGCCGCGCGTATGTTGTCTTGATTTATCTTCCCGCTTCGCGACGGACAACCTAATCTAACCAAGGTAAAACCAACGGTCCTTGCCACTTTGTCCTACATTGAACCGAGAGTTCGCGTTGCCGCGCGTATGTTGTCTTGATTTATCTTCCCGCTTCGCGGCGGACAACCTAATCTAACCAAGGTAAAACCAACGGTCCTTGCCACGTTGTCCTACATTGGACCGAGAGTTTCCGCTGCCGAGCGTATGTTATCTTGATTTATCTTCCCGCTTCGCGGCGGACAACCTAATCTAACCAAGGTAAAACCAACGGTCCTTGCCACTTTGTCCTACATTGTACCGAGAGTTCGGGCTGCCGCGCGTATGTTGTCTTGATTTATCTTCCCGCTTCGCGGCGGACAACCTAATCTAACCAAGGTAAAACCAACGGTCCTTGCCACTTTGTCCTTTATTGGACCGAGAGTTCGCCTTGCCGCGCGTATGTTGTCTTGATTTATCTTCCCGCTTCGCGGCGGACAACCTAATCTAACCAAGGTAAAACCAACGGTCCTTGCCACTTTGTCCTACATTGGACCGAGAGTTCGCGCTGCCGCGCGTATGTTGTCTTGATTTATCTTCCCGCTTCGCGGCGGACAACCTAATCTAACCAAGGTAAAAAACCAATGGTAAAACCAAATGGTATCTTAAAATATAAAATTCAAAGAAAGACAAAATATAAAATAGTGCTAAATGCATGCAACTTCGGAGCCTTTGAAAAAAATATATATTTGTAAATTTTCAATAAGTATTTCTTTATTAGAAAAAATTACGTGTCCAGGCTATCGGCCACGAAGATACCAAAACGTCAATTTCAATAGAAAAATGTATAATCTATACAGATCTGAAAGAAATTTCAATATATCTCTTGCAGTTTTCATTCTATAGCTATTTTAATTTATTAATTTCTGTTATGATCGAGTTTGAGGGGCGACGGCCGCCGCCAGATAAAATATTTTGCAAAACTAACTGAAAGATATTATAGATTGGCTAATTCTCTACAAATGTGTGAAATTGTATTGTTCCACGTTGTGTGAAACATACTAAAATCATTTTTTAAACAAATCCAGACCTGTCAATCATGAATTCCGATCAAATTCGAACGCGAAAATTTCAAAATATTCAAAAATTGCGAGAAAATATATTAATAATTGAAGGATTTCAATGAAACTTATACTGAATGTGGGTATCCACCAGAGGTATGAGTTGACAAAATTTGAAAGCTCCCACTCCAATGGGGACGTCGTGAATAATGATTTTCTCGTCAACAGTTTTATGGAAATATCTCGTCAATGCCGCAAGGTGGAAAATTATACAAAAAAGTATTTTTTGAAAATTTTGTAAAAACCTTCGGTTTGGTCGCAAAAGTAAAAAATATAAAATTGAAAAAATTTTAGAAGGGGTTACTACTTACTACCCCTTCTCTAAATTTCGTCACTCAATTTACACGGGTTTTAAATGGGCTCTTCCGCCAAAACGGTTCGCACTGGAAAAATGAAAATGACACAACTTTTAGATGAAAATGTGCTCTATAAAATAACACTAAATGCATGTTTCTTAGACTTCGGAAAATTGAACAAAAAATATATTTGCAAGTATTTCTTTATTAAAAAAATCCTGTGTCAAGGCAATCGACCACAAATATGTAAATTTCAATAGAAACATGTACAATTTATATATAACTCTTGTAAACTATATAAAACTTAATGCGTTTGTTAACGAAAGTGCGCTCTATTTATCTGTGTTAAAATTATTTAACACACATTTCTAAACGTTCGTCATGTCGTGGCTATCAGCCGCAAAAAGTTTGCATGCAGCACATTTCAATGGGTCTCAATGAGCACTATTCGATTTTAAAAAGAAAATCCGGATAAATTTCGAGATGGCTTTTCCTTCAGCCGTCAAGTGGTAGAACTGACCGTTTTTCAACAAAGACTCTCTTGTTATACCCGCAAGGAAGTCGAGGAATACACCTTTAGATTCCAAATTAAATGTGTAATTTTTAACTATTCTTGTAGAATACTCTTAATTCCCACCGTTTGAAAAATGGATTTTAAATCACCAGATGACCGAAAAACTTACATCGTCCCCCATGTAAAATTATCCGAATCACGAATCAGCCGCTGAAAATTCATGCAACATATTTTCATAGAACTTGATGAGTTGTATTCGAATTTGTATCGAAAATGTCAATAAATATTGAAATGGCTGTTCCTTCCGCAGTGAAATGGTAAAACTGACAGCTTTTCGCCAATAACTCTGTTGATATACATTCGAGGAAGACGCGTGTTGTACCGTTGGAATCTAAATTCAATTTAAAAGCTCCAATTATTCTTAAAAAAAACTCGTAAATATCGTGGATTATGAAATAAATTTTGGAATTCAAATGTGAAGGGAACCAACTGTTTCTGATGTAAAATGGTCTGAATTTTAAGAAACTGCTAAAAGAAAAGTGAAAAAACTTCGTTTTCTTGTAGAAATTTGTGAAAAAATGCGAATTTTGACGTTGCTATGTGTTGCTAATCAAGAGCCAGAGTCGCCGAAATCTGCAATTTAGAGATTTCAAGATATCTCTTTGAATTTTATTTGAATTTCAACCTAACATTGAGCGAAAAATCAGAATTTTTATTTAATTTCTTTTCTTTAATTTTATCTTTTCACAAGCACACGAATAATCATAAACGGATAAACTTCAACAATGACATTTCCACATAACCTGAGCGAAAATAGTGTCAGAATGATCAGCTGTAAGTGTAAATTGACGATTCAGCGGCAAGCAATGGTCGTAGTATTTTTGACCTGGAGTGCGAAACCGTTGATGGATTTAAGAAATTCAAACGCCATACTGTTGGCCTTTTCACCGGGCATGCACTTGTTGGACTGGAAATGTAAATTTTCTTTTAAGCGTTTCCGTTTGAAGAGGTGAAAAAAAAGTGACTTCGCGAATTGGGGCCTGCGGAACGTCCCCGGAGGTGTAATGCGCCGAGACTGGTGTCGTTCGAAAGTAGACACGTGGGGCTATAATTCCTGAAAAGAGCAATACAATTCTAAAACATTTCACCGAATATTGAAGGTTTCAATTTGCTCAATTTTGAAAAATTCGTTTCGAGTTTGGACGGGCGTCGAGACCCCCAAACGCGATCGAGCGATGCATCGTTCCTATCGCCTTATAGACCCTTTCGTTCTATATTCAGAAACCACCACCGCGAGGCCCTGCTATTTAATTTAGCGAATCCCAGAGGATTCTCGCGTACTTCTGCAAAACATGGTTTTTCGGGCCTCCCGGCGCCATTTGGCACGCAATCGCAATTAAACTACAAAACAAACTTAAAGACACTATGCCGAATCGATTGATGCCGGTCCGGTCCCGATCTGACTGTTGGGTATCCCGGGAGAGGGATCCCCGCAAATTAGGTGAAAAAAACATCGCGTTTTTTCGATTTTTGTGTTAAAATTGACCCAGAGTGGGAACAGGATGCCGAAGGTACCAGATTCTTCCACCGCCGGTTGCGGGTAAATATCTCGCATCGAACGAACCGGTTTGGAGACACGGCGCTCTTCAATCAAGAGAACGGCGTCCACAGATGTGATGAAAAAAACGTTTTTTTTTCGCTTACATTTTCCGCCGCACCGGGTGAACCGACGATCGCGTACTTTTCCGCATGACGTCAAAAAACGTGAAATCGACGCGGCAAGAGAACGCAGTAAAAAAATCGAGCCGCGGACCAAAATTGCTCCTCAAAGGTGCTAGAAACGATCTCCTGTTTTTGGCACCTAAAGGACGCCATGTGGGACTTGCGAGCGGCAGACAGACACGGGTCGAAGGCCCGTTCAGTTTTACAACAGAAAATGACCATTTCCCGTTTCGACGCCCAAGAGGAACGGAGTTTTTACGGAAAAAGTGAAAAATTTAAAACGAACCTACAGCCGACCCCTGCGGGGGCGGAACTTGGTAAGGCTCGTCAAAAAAAACCTAATTTTTTGTTCAATTCATTGGAAAAAAATCAAGACATAAACCGCATTTTTTGACAATTTTTCTTAATTTTCAAGAAATCTTGACTTTTGACCCCTTTCGAGTTCAGTGACGGTACCTTACTCGATTAGTATATTTCGAAAATTCTCCAACCCTGGATGTGTCCTAGGTACAACGTAGTACTGGCCGAGGTACATAGGATGTGTTATACCTTGGCCTCATTTACGATTTTCTTTTAAACATTTTAAACACATGTACGTATAAATTACGCATTGCTGATATTTTAGTGGTGGATACACAAATAATTTACCTTCCAAAATAAGTAAATACGGTTTGTGTACAATACATGAAATTATAGAAAAAAAAAGTTATTTCAAAAACTGTCCTAGGTACAACAGCTTCCCCTAACGTTGTATAAATGTCCTGTGTAATATTAGCCAGGGAAGTAGTTGTTTTAACATGGAATTTGTTATAGTACTCTTAATAAAACTTTTTGAACGACTTAACACTATACAGAGGCCGGTATATTTTTTGAAGAATTAATAAAACTTGGTTTATTACAATTATTATTGTGAAAAATACAAGGAGGAAAATTTGGAAAAGTTCCAAATTTTCCGGTTTAAAATACTGCTCGGAGCTAGCGTTTAGTTTAAAAATTGTTCCAAATTCCTGCCTTTCCGATGGTCTTTTTGAGGAATTTTGTGTTCCTCTGTTCACGATCCAAATCTCAAATCCGACCGTCAGCAGTTCCCAAACAAAAATTTCCTTCTTAATTTCGCGATTTCCTTTCCAAAACACCTGGGAAAACGCTTTTATTTTCGGAAAATTCTTCAGTGCTGCAAGGCTCGTTCCTGTAGTTATAAAAAAGGAATTAAGAATTTTCCGATAATTTCTTCAGTTCACCATGGTCCAAAATCTCAGCATAAAATTTTCCGACAATGGAGAGGAAGTGTTCCAACAGCTTTTTTAGTTTCCCAAGGTATGGTCCAGGAAAAACTTCAAATTTTCCAATGACGCTTTCTGTTCCTCATGGTCTGATCCAAACTGTGAGTAGAGAATCTCGAAAATCTCCAAACTCCTTTAGTTCCCATGGTCTGCTACAAAGCCTAAGTAATAGGTTCCCCGAAAATCGAGGAAAAACACCATAAATTCCACGAAACTAAAGATTTCTGTTTCAAACGTTTCAAACCGAAGATATCTCATAATCTCACGAAACAAAACAGATTTTTAAATTCATTTCCTTATAACGATTCGCGAAGGAAACTGAGAAAACTAAAGTCGGCTTTCTGCCGGGAAAGGAAACTAAATGAGAAAACTGAAAACTGCCGAAAGTCCTCCAGTCAGCTATTTTCCGAGAAAGGAAACTGAAGGAAGAAACTGAAAACTGCCGGAAGTCTTTCAGTCGGCAAATGTTTTAATTGAAGTATAATGCATTAATCCTATACTTTTATTATAAATTAACGTACCTACTACTACGTCGTCGGATACCAAATTTACAATAAGAAAAACGTATTAATACGACAACGGGCTGTGTCGCTCATTGTATGTGTCGCTCATTGTAAAAGTGAATTAACTCCTTGTAACTGAATTTTGAAATAACGAGCTTTTTGCGAATTAAAGTGTAGAAAAAAATTAAATTAAATTTTCCATACAAACCCAAGCCCACATGCACTGCCTAGTACCAACGTGTTTTTGTTGAGCGTTTTTATCGCAGCATCTTTTTTGTCATCTGTGTACCATCCCTCCTGTGTTCGAATTTTGTTGGGTTCACTTAGCATAATAATGTCTATTTTCAGTTCACATGTTGTGACGTTAAGGAGGTCATGTACCGTTCGGCATCTCATTGCATTTCAAGTCTAGCCTAGTCTTTCCTGTCTAGTCAATTCAATTCAATTGAGGCCTATCTTGCCTAGTCCTAGTCTTGTCTATCTGGTCTAGCATCTCAAGTCTTGTCGGTTTAGTCTAGTCTGCCTAGTCTTGTCTGTCGAGTCTTGTTTTTCCAGTCTTGTGTGTCTAGTCATCTCTGTCTACTCTTTTCTGTCTAGTCTTGTTTGTCTGGTCTTGTTGGTGTGGTCTTGCCTACCTACTTTGTCTGTCTAGTCTTTTCCTATGTCAATGTTTTTTTAATTTTTATTGTTTAATACAAATCAAAGATATAATAATTTGAGGAAACTTAGAAAATCAAAAGAAAACTAATTTAATAAATGAACTTAAACTTTTTTTTCTGGAATTACATCACTGTTATAGTGACATGTGTATAGTGTTTTAATCATTTGTAATTTCGTTATCAGATCAACGCTCATCAGCATTACGTGTGCTTGAACAAGTTGGAATATCTATTGGAAGATTTTTGTAGTAATGGTGGTAAATTTGCGGAATGTATGGAGGAAGATCAAGCGTATATTTCTTGTTTGCGTTATAGTCCGGTCATTTTAGACATAAAAATAGTGATCAAATAACAAAAATTCCGACAGAGCCAAATCTTCGTAGAGACATTAGGTTTACCACAAGGAATAAAGTGTCAAAAGTCCCCATCAGTCCCATGTGAGCTTAGGGACTTATTCGGGGCCCAAGGTCAAAATTTTAGGTTTTTTGGATTTTTCTCGAAAACGGTAAGTTTTATCGAAAAAGTACCTCAGAGCAAAGTTGTAGATCTTAAAATTCTCTATAAAAATGGTCCCTATGATTTTTTCTCTAAGACCCACTATTTCCCAGATATTGCGCTTGTAAGAATCACGTTCTACATAATATGCACACATTTCCACACCACCTGTGAGGTAGTGTACTCGGCGCGTTTTTTTAACGTGGTATCCCCGGTAGGCCTATTCCACGAACCTTTATGACGTTATTTTCAGGAACAATAATTATTTAATAGTATGAAGATAATTGATATGGGTTACTGAGTTCAACTGTCGTTCTAACTTTTTTTTATTACTTTAATCTGACTCATACTCTTCATATTCAACTTCAACAATCATGTTTTCTTCAATTTCTTATAAGCCAAATTTGTATAAGCCGTTTTGAACCAAACCGCCGATGGAAAAAAACTGAAAGACCCAGCTGTAATTTAGACTTGAAGGATCTAGGCCGAACAGCAGTCATTATGCTATGACTAATATTTGTGCAAACTAACTTTAAATGATCCAAATCATGACGCTTATTTTTAAGAATGATTTGTCCCAAAAAAAAAGATAATGATTCGGGAATATCGTTATTTATATCTTCAAACATTCTACCCGGTGGCGGGTACATAGTATTATCAAACATACAAGATTGAATATCTTCTCGAATAATTTCTGCCGCAGCTTTTAAAGTTTTCCACCGTTTTCCCTTTTCATTCAAGTTTTTGTTATTAGACCAGGCTTGACTTAAAATGTCTTGGTAATTGTCTACCAAACAAATAAATGTTAATTTTCCAGGCTTCTCTGTAATAATAATTCTACTACCATACTTTAATTTCAATCGTATTTTTATAATCCCGTTTTCTAAAGCTACATTTTGGCAAACATTCTTCAGTTCATCTAACGA
The DNA here is from genome assembly GCA_944588485.1 of Phosphuga atrata. Classification (NCBI taxonomy): domain Eukaryota; kingdom Metazoa; phylum Arthropoda; class Insecta; order Coleoptera; family Silphidae; genus Phosphuga; species Phosphuga atrata. The sequence goes on from OX155901.1 coordinate 8,350,819, forward strand.
AAACTGGCAGTCATCGCTACTTTCAATGAAATTGAAAATTTCCTCCATTGCAGAGTTTATTAGGTTTATTAGGTCTCAGGAAGGATTTGTAACAACTGTCATGGTGCTTAGCGTCAGCAGCAACTAAATCATACTGAAAATTAATACGCGCAAAGACAGCTTTTGACACATCATCAGAACGATCTTTAGCTAATTTTAAAATGGAATCTTTGAATGTAAGTGTAGAAACTTTATGAATTTTTCGGCGATAAATCTTCACTTTCTTCTTTTCTGCTTCTTCATCCGCTTCATCGCCACAAAATAAGCAGTGGTTTTTAAAACAAAAGCTGGATTCACTTATTCGCGCTCTAGTATGAGGTGGACTTACTTTTGAAGTACTGGCCTGTTCTTCCTCACGTTGTCTTTTTGATGCAGAGATTGAAGTTTTCCGGGTGTATGATTTTCTGCAATCCACGTGAATTGTAACGGACTTTTGGCTTCTTAAATAATCAGCAAACTCATCACTTCTCGCGACACTTGCATCGATTAAAGTTGGCATTCCACGACTGACCACAACAGTTTCATCTTCAGTCAAAAGTTTATTACAAATAAAGCAAAATTGTGACATTTTTTTTTAAATATTAATCAGCACTAACTAACTAACTAACTAACACTAACTAATACGTATAGTCACTCGAACTGCTCGTTCAACACTAAAAGAAGCAGGTATACGTGAACGACACCACATGGACAAAAGAATAGGCAGATGTTTTTCAAGGCCAGATGTTATTCAAGTAGAGGGGATTCGGTAAGGGACCGGCGGTCATTTTAGAGTAAATTTTCTTAGAACAGTATAATGTATACATAAAAAAAACACGAGTAGGCATTTTTGCTTGCTTGAGTACCTAAATATGTATATACGTGGCATATGTGTGCATACTATGTAGAACATGATTCTTACAAGCGCAATATCTGGGAAATAGTGGGTCTTAGAGAAAAAATCATAGGTACCATTTTTATAGAGAATTTTAAGATCTACAACTTTGCTCTGAGGTACTTTTTCGATAAAACTTACCGTTTTCGAGAAAAATCCAAAAAACCTAAAATTTTGACCTTGGGCCCCGAATAAGTCCCTAAGCTCACATGGGACTGATGGGGACTTTTGACACTTTATTCCTTGTGGTAAACCTAAGGTCTCTACGAAGATTTGGCTCTGTCGGAATTTTCTTTATGTCAATTGTCTAAAATGACCGGACTATTAGTAACTAGTCTTCTTGATGGATAGAGTGGGTCTTGTCGAATATTGTACAAGGGGGCCGATCGTCTTTACTTTTTTTGCATAAATCTACTTTATAATAGGGTGTGTTAGGATTTACTGTTTTTCTTTAAATTGGAATTGTAAAGGATAATTTCTTTCAAACCTCAATTATCTAATATTTAGCCAATTAAACTCTTACCCGTAGGTTATTTTTTTCTGTTTGTAATAGAATTTTAGAAGTACTTCAAACTTTGGCATTTTTCATTTCGGTAACAACAAAATAAGGTTCTTTACGTTCACCTGTTTTTATAATATCGACCCATAGGTGTGGGCTATAAATTTTTCCCCGGCGGCGATTAGCGCTCTCTATTATTCCAAATTCCCTATCATTTGGAAAACAAGAATGTTCTGATACCAAAAACTTGTGGTCTATGGTGTCAATACTAATGTCAGGGTCTTGTAAAGCTCCAAGAGGGAAAGAGTTGTCTTGATATTTCGGTTTTGTCCTTAACAAGAACAAGAAACAAGAATAACTGCGCCCCAGACATTTATGTATCCTGTCTTCTTCTTCTCGCGGATGGGTCACTTAGGACCACGCGGAATCAACGTATGCTGAGCCTTCCTCCTTGCCCAATAGCTTTTCATCTTCATGGATTGTTGTACTTTCTGTTCCTCCGACCATGCACGTCGTGTTGGTTTCTTCAGATCTTCCTCAAATCCCCTTGTATGAACAATATTCCTGATCACATTTCTATTCATGAGATCTGGCGATCCCATCTCCACTAGGTCCCTTTCCACTTGTTTGTACCCCTTTGGTCTTGTACGTTTGTTCTGTAGAAATTTGTGGATTCGGTAAGTAAGCCTCGTATGATTCATTCTTTCCAAATGACCCAAAAATTGAATTCGTCTCATTCTCATGGTATCGGTAATTTTTGAATTTGTTCTATATATTTCAGAATTGGGTTTGGGATAGTGTATGCCATTCTTAATTCTGGGCCCTAAGATCTTTCTTATAATTTTCCTTTCCTTAATATTTAATTGTTCCTTTAATGTTTTAATTTGTAAATTTAGCGTTTCTGAAGCATAAAGAGCTTCCGGTTTAATCACTGTTAAATAATGACGAATTTTACTATTCCATGACAGGCATTGCTTGTTATAAACATTTTTTGTGTATTGAAATGCTACCTCCATTTTCTGGATTCTTGATGTTACAGAGATTTATTTTCATTGCCATTTTCTGTAACCCATTCGCCTAAGTATTTATATTCCTTTACTCTAGCAATTTTGTTAACGTTAATATAAATTTCATGTGGCGCATTTTTTATGTTAGTCATAAAGTTTTTTTATAAGAGATATGAAGTATTTTGCTGCTTGTTCTTCCAAGATAGTAATCTGCTTCTGTGCATCAGAGATGTCTTCAGCAATTAGTGCCATATCATCAGCAAATGCTAGGCAGTCTATTTGAATACCCTTAATCTTAAGCCCTAGTCGGTGAGATGGTGCCCCTGCTTTTCTCCATTCCCTAACAACTTTTTACAGGGCACAATTGAAAAGTAATGGAGAAATTCCATCACCTTGACGGGCGCCTGTATTTATTTCAAACTCTTCACTTAATCCACCCATAAATTTTACTTTAGCCTTTGTCTCCGTAAGTGTGTCTTTGATAATATTTCTTGTTTTTTGGTCAAGTCCAAATTCTGTTAAAACACTAAAGAGTGATAAGCGATCTATACTGTCGTATGCTTTCCGGAAATCCACAAACGTTATGACATATTTTTTGTTAGTTGTGTTGCGAAAATATTGTATGACGTTTTTCAAATTCAAAATTTGCTCTGCACAGGACGGTCCCTTCCTGAATCCACCTTGATATTCACCGATTTGATTATCTACTTGCAGCTCTGCACGGTTTAGTAACACTTTTGAAAGAATTTTGTATGTGACTGGAAGAAGGGATATACCTCGATAATTGTTTGGGTCAGTTTTATTTCCTTTTTTGTGTATAGGATGGATTATCGCCAACTTCCAATCCGAGGGGATTTTTTCCGTTTCCCAAATGTCCAACATAATTTCGTGCAATTTTGTGATACAATTTTTTTCTGCATTTTTCCACAATTCTGCAGTTATTTGATCCTCCCCTGAAGCTTTGTTATTTTTTAGTGATTGAATAATTTCTTTAATCTCTTGTACAGTCGGTGGGGTTGAACCTTGATTAATTTTATAAGAATTAATGAACTTAAATTTATCCTGTATCCTGTATGTATCCTGTATTATTATTAAATTAATGTATTCCTAGATTATAAAAATAAAGATTTCTTTTATAGTATTTTACTGAGGTAGTTAATTTTGGGTAGGCTAAAGCTTTCTGCAGATCAAAAGTTTGTATGCTTCATCAACCTTTTTTGAATCATTCTGAAGGTTTTCTCTTGCAGAATCTGCTTTTCGTTGATGAAGTTCTTAAACTTCATCTTGACGTTTTCATCATCAGCTCCTTGTATTTTTTAATTAAAGTCTTCTTGGATGTGTCTTTCCGCGTTGTCTTAAAATGGAGATTAAACTTTGTGTTGAATATTTAAATTTAATTTCTTAGGTTCAGTCCTTTCAATCTCACATTTTTCCTTATTAAGATCGTATATCTTACGGAATCACTAAAATCAAAATAAGCTATTGAAACAGTTTTTTATCAAATTTATTTCATAACGTATCATCACGTTTCAAACATTGATCGCAATAAAAATGAATCAACTCTGGACTTACTTCACTTTTAAAATCACTCTTGACTTACTTCACTTTTATAATGAATATTTAGAGTATTAGTTCCCTATAAAAACAAATAACGCCTTTTATAGAATTTTCATGCAACTATTGAAGTTCCTTCTCTTTTATAATGAAAGATATGTCTAAATGTGATAACATTAAGCAAAAGAATAAGTTTTTAAAAAAACATGGATTTACACCACTGTTACAATGAACGACACATATGTTAATTTCTTCTTCTTATTGTGCCATATCCTCAGTGGACGTTGGCGATCAATATGGCCCATCGGATTCGATCCACAGCCGATCTGAATAAGTCAACCGATGTTCTTCCGGTCCATTGTCGCAGATTCTTCAACCAGGAGATCCGTCGTCTTCCCTGTGACCTCTTCCCCTCGATTTTTCCCTGCATGATGAGTTGAAGTAGCCTATATCTGTTGCTGTTTCTCATGATATGGCCAAAGTATGACAGTTTTCTGTGTTTGACTGTTGTGAGCAGTTCTCTGTCCTTCTGCATGCGTAGGAGTATGGTTTCGTTGCTAACATGGTGGGTCCAGGAAACGCGAAGCATTCGACGATAGCACCATGTTTCGAAGGCCTCCAGTCGCTTACTAGTTGCCTCGGAGAGTGTCCATGCCTCCACTCCATACAAAAGCTTAGAGAAGACGTAGCATCTAAGTATGCGTGTTCGAAGATGGATGTTCAAGCGCATGTTACACAAAACATTCTTCATTTGATTAAATGTAGAACGTGCCTTCTCTATGTTGATCTTTACTTCACGACTATGATCCCATTGGTCATTGAGGTTTACACCCAAGTACGATATTGATGGTACTCTCTGTAGTTGGGCCCCATTTACCAGGAATTGGGCATTAGACGCATTTTTGCTGACGATTAGAATTTTTGTCTTTGCCACATTCAATCGCATATTAAGTGGTTCGCATGCCTCTACTACTTTATCAATCAGTCTCTGTAGTCCTTCGGCACTGTCGGCAATTAGTATAGAGTCGTCTGCATACCTTAAGTTATTAATTATTTCCCCGTTTATCTTTATCCCAATCTGTTCTTCTTCGAGTGCATTCTTAAAAAAGTTCTCTGCGTATCGGTTAAACAGTAGCGTGGATAGTACGCAGCCCTGTCTGACACCTTGTTCTACTGGAAATTCCTTTAACATTATATTTTTCACACGAACACATGCTGTTCGTGTGGAAAATATAATGTCAAAGGTTATATGTTAATATGTTAATTATGTTAGTTAAAAAAATAATGTCAAAGGTTATATGTTAATATGTTAATATTATTTATTTTTATTTATCGTATGGCTATCTGACATATTAGAGAGTGAACCCTAAAATTTAAAATATAAAAAATATAAAATAGAACACAATACAGAATACACAACAGTATCGGAAAAGAACAAACTTTAATAGGTTACAAACGGACATCTAAACTATTTATGTAATCTATCGACTCTGGGGTAGCTATCAGCAAGCCCTCGAGTCTACCATTATATGATGGTATGGTACATTCTTCTGTGATATGTCTGATGGTTTCGATTTCTCCGCAGTCACAGAGAGGAGATGGTTGCCCCATTTGTGTAGGGAGTATGCACATCTGTCATGTTGAGTTCTGATTCTGTTAAGTGTGGACCACGTTTTGCGTGGTAAGCCGAAACGAGGTGGCTTTTGGTTGGTGCACGGTATATTGTTGTTTTGTTGTGCAGTCCACTTTTGAGTCAGGTTGAACTCATCTTCTACAACCACACTTGTAGTTCTTGTTGGTGGTCGTCTAGACCGAAGTCGGTTATGGTTGGCATCTTTAATGTCCTGGTGGATGGGTATATTTCTGTTGTCCACGATCTTTTTGTACTCGTTCATAAGAGCATTGGTTCGTTGAGCAATAGTGTGGTGGGATGTGGATCCAATCATTCTTATGGTGTTATAAAGCTGCGCGTCTATTTCATGTACATGTGGTCTGTTTAACCAAAATGGAGCGTAGTATTCAGCAGTTGAAAAGACAAGGCCCAGCGCAGACAAGCGCAGAGTAGAAACTGATGCTCCCTAAGTTGTGCCGCAGAGTTTTTTAATTATGTTGTTTCTTGTTTTTAATTTTTCAGCAGTTCTCGATACATGCTACTCTCTAAAAGATAGTGTTCTATCAAGGGTTATGACTAGATATTTTGTTGTAAGTAAGTAAGGTGTTTTCAAATTGTAGTTCTCTTCTGGCAAATTTGTTATTTAAGTTAAAACAGGTAACCTCTGTTTTGTTGGCATTGGGTTGGAGCCACCATTTGCGAAAATATTTTCCCACTAGCTCTAGGTCTGTCGTTCGGGTCGTCTGTGACAGTACAGAGCTGCACCTTCGCAAGTACCCAGTCATTAGCGTAGGCACACTTTCTTGATCTTGTTTCTGGCATGTGGGCAATATACAGGCTAAAAATGGGCGGGGAATGGACCGAACCCTGTGGTAGTCCATACTTTAGTTTCCTTTGGGAGTTGATGTCGGATCCCATAGCCACCTGAAGCACTCGGTCGTGTAGCATGTTATCTATCAGTCGGGCTGTTAGTTTACAGGGGATTACACGCATGAGCTTATATATCATGCCCTCTCAACACACTGTGTCGTAGGTCGCCGATAGATCGATAAATATAGCTGAGGTTTTAAGTTTTCTCTGAAATCCTACCTCAATGTAGGTGGTGAGTGATAGGACCTGATCTGCGCAGCTTCGTTTTGGCCGAAAGCCTGCCGGTTCGATCGAAATCGCTTCAAGTATTCTTGAGCTAATTCGCTTATAAATAAGCGTTCTAATAGCTTATATGTCACAGAGAGTAGAGCTATTGGTTTATAACTCTTGGGGCTGGCAGCTGGTTTGCCTGGTTTTAATAGAGCGATTATCTTCGACCGTTTAAACTCTTTTGGGATGTTGTCGGTTTGTATAATGTCTGTGAAGAAATGTTAATATTATAGAGTTACGAACAGGTTGAATATATTTATTTATTTAATCTGCATTTCGTCTTTAATAAGTTTATTAGATGGTATCTATAATTAATATGATTTCACCAATATTAAATGATCATTTAAATCAATAACCGTTCCTGACTTTTTCCACAAATGCCAAATTAAAAGCTAACCTCACCAGTCATGCACGAGGTGTTCAAGTTATTGTAAGTGTATTCCAATTTATATTTCAAAGAAGCAAAGCTTCACTGATGAGAGATAAATCTTGAGACGCGTTTGCAGATGGCTATTCACTTGAGTTTAATAGAAAGAAATGATCTTAAAACAACGTAATTTATCTGGTACTTATAAGAAAAGAATTAAGGAAAGGTTAATTCACAAATTGATTAATAACATAAATAAAATATAACTATTAGTACGGTGTGGCTCCTGCATTTTACTGCTAATAGATACTGCTAAGAGGTCATAAGACAATTACATAACTTTATAAATGAAAATAATTTCGCTTCATCAATATTGACATACTGATGAATCCAAAAGGCAGAAACGCGTCTATGGATGTTCATAATTATTTTCATTTATCATGTTATGTCATGTCTCGTGACCTTATGGCCTCTTGTAGCAGTAAAATGCAGGAGCCACACCGTACTAATTTCTTATAATATAAAAATTGACATGCTTGACATGCATTGTTAATGACATACAAATGTACTGGTACTAGTAATAACATGCAAATGTCTGTTGTATAATTCAATATCCTGCGTGGTATTAGCCAAGTAAGTAGTTGTTTCAACATGGGATTTGTCATAGTGGTCTTTATAAGACTTAATATTATAGAGCTACCTGTTGAATATATTAATATATTCAAGCTACATTTCGTCCTTAATAAGTTTATATGTTTGTATCTAGAATTAGTATACTTTCGCCAATATTAAATTCTCTATTTGTTTTTAATTTTGTTGAACTAGTCTTGTTATATTGATGTTTTGGTTTAAAAATTGTCTCCATTCCTAAGTTTGCGGTTTTTGTGTAAAACTTTGGTAATATATCTATTTTTTGCGACAGAAGGCGCGCGCGGTTCATTTTACGTCTCATAAACATTTCAATAACCGATCGGTTAGATTTAAATGAGAAAAATTAAGGCGGTAAATCAATTACGTTCGCGACAAACGCCGCACCTCGGCGATAACTTTCGCCCCGAACGGGCAATTTTTTCTTTATATATTAGACCCGTTCGCAAGTAAATCATAGAGTCTTCCCGTTGTTTCTTTGTTGTTCCGTGGAAATAATTTAGGTTTGCGCCAACGAACAAATAACAATTGAGCGCGTTTCCGGGCCATAATAAAATACGTAAATAAATAAAAGTTAAGTGTAAATTATTAGTGTCATTACTACTTTTTCTCTTAATAATAACTCGTTTTGGAGTCGGAATGGAATATAATAAAAATAACGTAGCGGCAACAAACGAAGAAGCGAGTGGTGTAAATCTATTTTTTGAAATGTAGTTTCAGCTGGGCACATACGCCGGGCTTGTATATAAGTCCTGTACCCTCAATTATCAAGAACTCACAAAAATTAAATTGACATTAATTTTTAATTCTTCTTCATTAACAATGAGCACTTCTCGCAGAGTTAATGCAATGTAATAATAATGAAAAATTATAGTATTATTTGTCTACCCGAAGTGCATGATTATCATTGGTGTTCTGCTATGTGCATGCTCTATTTTGCCTCCTCCACTCAACTCCATACGTAGTCTTTCTCTTTATATCCACGTATCCTTTTCCTTCTTTCAGATCAAATACTATTTTCACTCTTCTTCTACCTCTATTCCCTACACTCTCCAAAGTTCTCCCGATTATCTCTCTCAACAAGCAATTCCCTCTCAACACATGCACAAGCCACAATCTGTTTCTTTTCAAAATTGTCTCATATAAAGATCTTCCTTTCACTATTCTTTCCAAAACCTGCTCATTTCTGATCTTGTCTGTCCACTTTATTCCCAGTATTTTTCTCCACATCCACATATCCATAGCCTCTTATCATTTTGCTATCCTTCTTGAAAATTGTCCATGTCTCACATGCGTACAACATAAAAATCCATACAAATATCTTTGCTATTCTTCTTAGTTTTAGATCAAGCTTGCCGCACAATATCCTACTTTTCTTTATAAAAGCTTCTTTGGCCATTCCTCTTCGTGTTTTTATTTCTTTCCAAATTCTCCAGTCATTCGTTACAGTGGTACCTAGATAATTATAGTTGTCAACCTGTTTCAGCATTTCACCTTTCACAATCACTTGCATATCTTCAGTTTCTCTGATGCTCATATCCTTTGTCTTTTTCTTATTTATCGCTAATCTGTATTCCCTATCCATATATTCAAGTTATTTGACTAGTACTTTAAGATCTTATTTGATCTTTCTGCGAACAGGAAAGTGTAATTAGCAAACCGTACTGATACAACTTTCCTTCCTGCACGTAAATTCTGCGTAAATATTGTAGGGTGGCGTAAATATTGTAGGTGTTGTAAGGTGGTGGATAAAGGACATCCCTGTCTCACACCCTTGACCAGATCAAACCAATTCGTAAGATTGCCATCGACTCCCAAAGCCACATGCTGTCAAAAATACAACTGGCTTATCAACCTTCTGTCCTTGCAGTTCACCCCTTTTTCTTTTAGAATGACCATTTTTTTTTCACAGTACACAATAAAATTCTTTTACAAGGTCGACAAAACACAAACTTACATCCTTTTCCTTTTTCAATGATCCTATCACCTACCGTTCTTACACATCCAATCGCATCTCTTGTTCCCATTCCTCTTCTGAATCCGAAATGCTCATCGTTTTCGTCCACTATCCTATCGAGCCTTCTATTTAACACTCGCAATAATATTTTCTCCGCATGTCCTACTAGCCTGATGGTGTGCTCACTGCACTTCTTGCGCATTCCTTTTTAGCCAGAGGTATAGTCAGCGTCTTCAGGAAGTCTTATGTTCCCTTTCGTAGCAAGGCAGAGCAAATATAAATTGCAAAAAATTACAAAATATATTAACGAGTTCTAGTGAATAGAGTCCCATCAATTAATAAAAAGGATGGTTGAGACTGTTAAAGATAGTCATATGCCAATGGCCTACAATCGATTCAAGAGCTCAAAGATGGAATTCCTGAAGTTATCGAGGACATACACCCGCAATTGGGGGTTTTTTGCTACTAATTTTTGTGTTAATATTATAAAGCAGGGCTGTCCAACCAGTCGATAGCGATCTATCGGTCGATCGCGGCGTGATTTTTAGTCGATCTTTAGTTTTCTCATGCTCACATGTACTTTTTTAAAAATACATTTCGATAAATATAAAGTAAAAAATAAAACACGCCTCACGCACACTTAATACACAATGTTGTGGAAACTGTCTTTAAAATAATCAATTCTATACGTGGCAGTGCCCTTCGGAGACGTTTATATTATATTGTAAGTAATGATTATTGTATGTTGACTCAGGTGTTTGGACAATTTTTATTGAAGTATTTTTTATTAAAATTATGCCGACGTTTCGACCTGTATTCGGTCTTTATCAAGGCTACAAAAGAAAAAACAAAAATTACAAATTACAAAATAACATAATTATAAAAATTCTTAAATACGTATATAAAAATTACAACAATTTACAATAATAATAACTTTTTTTTTTTATGATTAGATAAAAGATTTTGTAATAGGATAAATTAAAAACTATTTGTTCTCACCTAATTTTTTTAAAAATTATATGATTTTGACATTTTTTAAAAATTTGAAATTTATATTAATTTTTTGTTAGTAATTGGTTTCCCCGACATTACTATAATAGTAAATGAAAATAAACAAAATAAATAAATTGAAGTTAAAATAGAAATTATCACATATCAAAAAGCATGAAATGAAATAAATTGTGATTAATTTGGCGTTTTATCGTAAAAGTCCAAAAATTAACTTAAAAAACAAGATCAAAAAACTCAAATTATCGGAGTGCGTATAAATTTTGTGAATAGGAAATTAAAATTTGAATTTATTTTATGGTGGGAAATTGTTTGCTTAAATAATGAATTAAAATTAATTTAGTCAAATATAAACTAGAAAACAGTTTAAACTTTTTTTAATTAAATTGCAATAAATCTTACTTAGGCCGTTGACATCTTCTCTATAATTTACTGTATTGTGTTTTTTAATGAAAATCATTTCGCTAATGTTGCGTTTGTAGAAATGTTGTTCAATGTCTAATATTGAGATATTATCAAAATCAAAATGATGACCAGATTGGAAAATATGAGTTGTTAAAGCGGTTTTATCGGGATTTAAATGAACATTGTTACAATCTGACTTATGTTGGCGTGTTCTGTCTTTTAAATGTTGTTTTGTCTGGCCTATGTAAGATTTATTGCAATTCGAGCAAACGATCTTGTAAATCAAGTTTGAGTTTATTGTCTTAGGTAGTGGATCCTTAAGTTTTGTGTAATACTGTCCAATTGTTTTTGTATTGTAATATGTAAATTTGCAATTGTAAGGACTAAGTATTCTTTCAATGTTTTTTGTAAGTGATCCTATATATGGTAAACTAAAAAATGTGTGGGTGTTGGTTTCAATATCTGTCAATGTTTTTAATTTGTTTATATTCTCGTAATTGTTATTAGTTTTATCTTTACTTAGTTCTAGTCTTTTTTTAAAATATGTATTAACGCATTGTTTCACAATATAACTCGGATAGTTATTTTTGATTAAATTTTTTTTGATTTTAACTAAATTATCTACATGAAAAGATGAGTGACTTAATTTAATAGCACGATGTAATAAATTATTAACAACATTAATTTTCTGTTTTGTGTTGTGATGACTGAGATAATTTAATATTCTATTAGGGTTGGTAGGTTTAGTATACCAATTTAAGATTAACTGTTTGTTATGTCTAATTATTTTTGTGTCTAGGAATGGAGAGTCATCACTTTCTATTTCCATTGTAAATTGAATATTTTTATGAAAACTGTTAAATGTGTTAAAAATTAATTTTCTTTTTTCTTTTGGAACTAATAATATTGTGTCATCTACATACATTCTAATTAGTGGAAACTGAATTTTTAATTTATCTATTACAAATTTGAAAGTTTCGTTCATAATTAAATTAGCTAAAGTGGGACTTGTTGGAGCTCCCATTTCTGTGCCATCGATTTGTTTGTAAAAATTTTCTTTGTATATAAAATAAGCTGATTCAAATGTAAATTTTATTAACTTTAAGAATAGGTTTTTATCTAAACTTGTATATGGTTCAATCGAAGACCAATTGTTATTAACTATTGTGATAACCAATTCCCTAGGGCTATTAGTGAATAATGACACATCTAGAGAAATGAGAACATAATCCTTAGGAACTGTTATTTTTTTTAAAGATTCAACTAGCTCGAACGAGTTTTTTATGTTGTATGGTGAGGTTAACAAATATTGGATTAAAACTAAATCTAAGTATTTCCCTAGATTATAACCTGGCGAATCAATACAACTAACGATGGGTCTGAGGTTTAATTGAGGTTTGTGTGTTTTTCTAAGGCAATATAGTCTGGGTGGTACCGAATTGTGTCTAATCATTGTCTTCTACTGTTCTTCTGTGATATGGTGTCCTGTATGTAGTTCTTTCACTAGGGTATTGGAGATACGTTGATATTTTAAAGTGGGATCCTTATTTAGTTTTGTGTAAGTATTCGTATTATTTACCATTTTATTAATTTCTGTTTCATATTCATGTTTCAACATGATTACAGTTATATTACCTTTATCTGACTTGCTCACTAATAAGTTATCGTTGTTTTTTAAGAATTTTATCGTTTCTGAAAGTTGTATTTCTATTGAGTCGTTCCAAACTGTGCTAGGTTTCTTGTTTATGTCATTGTGAATTGATCCTGTTATTTTGTTTCTTGCTATATTCTTTTCTTCTTCACAGTCAATTTGTTTATGGATGCAAAATTCTACATCAGTTTTAGAATGGGAACTTTATTATCTTCAAAAGCAAATTTTGGGCCTAAACTAAGTAATGAACAAATTGGTTGTGGTATTGTTATGTTTGTGTAGTTTTTTATAAATGAATTGTTCCCTATTGGTATTATTGGATTGTGGTTCATATTTATTAAGTTGTTCAATTTTTTAATGTTTTTGGATTTCGTTTCTTCAAACTTTAGGTTTCGTTGTCTCATGGCGATGGATTCAATGTCATTTTTTGTTATGTACTCCATTTTCTTTGTTATTACACTATGGTGTTCATCAATATCCTTTAATTTGTTAATTTTCCAGATAGTAATTTTTATCTCTATATTGAGAATGGATTTTTTAAATTTAGTTCTTATATTATCTAATTTTCTATGGTAAGGATGATTATCAAGCTCCAGGGTATATAGGCATTTGATGTTGTTGGTAATATGATTGGGAATTACTTTATTTTTCCGACATTGTATGAGGAAGATTAGTCTATTACTATATGAGGCTAATTTTGTTGATAAATTTATGTATTTTTTTGCAATTTGTTGTATATGGTTACCATATCTGTCTTTGATGGTGTTGAAAAAACCCTCTGTTAAGTAATTATTTTTTGATGTAACGTCCATCTTGTTTTAATGATTATTGTATTTTGACTCAGGTGTTTGGACAAATTTTTTTCAAGTATTTTTTATTAAAATTATGCCAACGTTTCGACCTGTATTCGGTCTTTATCAAGGCTACAAAAGAAAAAACAAAAATTACAAATTACAAAATAACATAATTATAAAAATTCTTAAATACGTATATAAAAATTACAACAATTTACAATAATAATAATTTTATTTTTTTTTTTATGATTAGATAAAAGATTTTGTAATAGGATAAATTAAAAACTATTTGTTCTCACCTAATTTTTTTTTAAATTATATGATTTTGACATTTTTTAAAAATTTGAAATTTATATTAATTTTTTTGTTAGTAATTGGTTTCCCCGACATTACTATAATAGTAAATGAAAATAAACAAAATAAATAAATTGAAATTAAAATAGAAATCATCACATATCAAAAAGCATGAAATGAAATAAATTCAGTTTCCACTAATTAGAATGTATGTAGATGACCAAATATTATTAGTTCCAAGAAAAAAAAGAAAATTTTATAAAATAATGTTATAAAATTATTATGATGTTATAAATAAAGAAATAAATTTTTAAATCAAAATTTGATGTTTAAATAAACAAATTTACCCGACGCACAAACTACAAGATAAGGCTAACACAATAATAAAAAAACTATTGGATGAAGGACATATAGACAAATATGAATATGTTAGGATGAGAAAACATAACTCCGTTCCACCAAAACTTTATTGTCTAAGAAAAACTCATAAACTAACATTAAATTTAAGACCAGTAGTAAGTTGCATTAATAGTCCAGGTTATAATTTAAGTAAATTCATACATAACATAATAACGCAAGTCAATTCTACATCATATTACAATCTTAAAAACTCTAGAGAATTAGTTGAAATCATCAAAGACATGAGTATACCAGATAATTATATATTAGTGTCCTTAGATGTTGTTGCTTTATTCACAAAACTACCAAAAAAATTAATTTTAGAAATCATAATAAAAAAATGGAACTTTATAAAAACATTTACAAATATTGATAAAAAATTATTTTTAGAGATTGTTAACTTTTGTTTCGAAAGTAGTTATTTTTCTTGGTCAAATGAATTTTATAAACAGAATACAGGCACACCCATGGGAGCACCAGCTAGCCCCTGTTTAGCCAATTTAGTTATGACTTATTTGATAAATTAACAAACGATATAAATTTTGATATACCTATAAAATATTTATATGTAGATGACACAATTCTTTTAATTCCAAAAAACAAAGTAGACTACATATATGAATATTTCAACAGTTATTATAGTAATTTAAAATTTACCATTGAAATAGAAAGAGAAGGAAATTTACCATTTTTAGACATTAACATTATTAGAACAAATAACCAAATTATAACAAATTGGTACAGTAAATCTACAAATTCAAATAGGATCATTAACTTTTATTCTGTCCACAATATTAAACAAAAAATAAATATTATTATGAACCTACTCAATAGAGCAATTAAATTGAGTAGTGATAATTTTCATAAGGATAACATTATAAAAGTAAAAAATATATTATTCAAAAATAATTATCCAAAATATCTAGTAGAAAAATCAATTTCAAAATTCTTTAAACAAATACAACATAATGACAGAATAGAAGAGAGCAGCAAGCAACATAAATTAAACAAATTTTATAAATTCCCATACATTCCAAATTTAAGTGAAAAAATCAATAAAATTACAAACAAATTAGGATGTAGTTTAGCTACATATAATATTTCAACAACCAGAAGGTTCTTCACAAAATTAAAGGATAAAACACCTAAAATGAATTGTTCTGAATTAATTTATAGTATTCCTTGTAAGGATTGTACAAACTTATATATTGGACAGACAGGACAATATTTAAAAAAACGAATTCAACAACATAAAAATGATTGTAAATCTAACACTATCTCAAATATTGGTAAAACAGCTTTAACAAAACATAAATTCACTCTTAAACATAGTCTAGATTTTGAGAACTACAAAATTATTGAATTCGAAACAAATAAATTTAAACGTAATATTAGTGAAATGTTAGCCATCAAAAAATACAAAACAATGAACTTAAGAAGATACTAATAACCTTAGTAAAATATATGTTCAAATTATAAATAATATGATAACCGATAAAAGTTAAATAATATAAAATTTGGTAAAGTGTATAAATCAAAGAAAATTTTTAAGGAAAATGCAAAAAATTGTCAAATATATGTATTTTGTAATTGATTTGTCAATTTAAACAAAATATATATATTTTCGTTTATAAAAATTATTAACTTTTGTTAATTTGTTTATTTAAACATCAAATTTTGATTTAAAAATTTATTTCTTTATTTATAACATCATAATAATTTTATAACATCATAAAAAATAATAATTTTTAATTTAATAGAAACAATTTAGAGCCTATGATTAAGATGTTAGTTTTCACATCGAAACTAGTAAGGCAATTAAATTATTAAAATTATATAAGAACTTTATTTCCCATTACCAATAAAATATAAAAAAATGATATCCGAGTTATATTGTGAAACAATGCGTTAATACATATTTTAAAAAAAGACTAGAACTAATAACATAAAATAATAATAAGATAAAATAAGATAATAATAAGATAAAACTTATAACAATTACGAGCATACAAACAAATTAAAAACATTGACAGATATTGAAACCAACACCCACACATTTTTTAGTTTACCTTATATAGGATCACTTACAAAAAACATTGAAAGAATACATAGTCCTTACAATTGCAAATTTACATATTACAATACAAAAACAATTGGACAGTATTACACAAAACTTAAGGATCCACTACCTAAGACAATAAACTCAAACTTGATTTACAAGATCGATTGCTCGAATTGCAATAAATCTTACATAGGCCAGACAAAACAACATTTAAAAGACAGAACACGCCAACATAAGTCAGATTGTAACAATGTTCATTTAAATCCCGATAAAACCGCTTTAACAACTCATATTTTCCAATCTGGCCATCATTTTGATTTTGATATTATCTCAATATTAGACATTGAAAAACATTTCTACAAACGCAACATTAGCGAAATGATTTTCATTAAAAAACACAATACAGTAAATTATAGAGAAGATGTCAACGGCCTAAGTAAGATTTATTGCAATTTAATTAAAAAAAGTTTAAACTGTTTTCTAGTTTATATTTGACTAAATTAATTTTAATTCATTATTTAAGCAAACAATTTCCCACCATAAAATAAATTCAAATTTTAATTTCCTCTTCACAAAATTTATACGCACTCCGACAAACAATTTGAGTTTTTTGGTCTTGTTTTTTAAGTTAATTTTTGGACTTTTACGATAAAACGCCAAATTAATCACCATTTATTTCATTTCATGCTTTTTGATATGTGATGATTTCTATTTTAACTTTAATTTATTTATTTTGTTTATTTTCATTTACTATTATAGTAATGTCGGGGAAACCAATTACTAACAAAAAAATTAATATAAATTTCAAATTTTTAAAAAATGTCAAAATCATATAATTTTAAAAAAAATTAGGTGAGAACATATAGTTTTTAATTTATCCTATTACAAAATCTTTTATCTAATCTTAAAATAAAAAAAAATATTATTATTGTAAATTGTTGTAATTTTTATATACGTATTTAAGAATTTTTATAATTATGTTATTTTGTAATTAGTAATTTTTGTTTTTTCTTTTGTAGCCTTGTTAAAGACCGAATACAGGTCGAAACGTTGGCATAATTTTAATAAAAAATACTTGAAAAAAATTTGTCCAAACACCTGAGTCAAAATACAATAATCATTAAAACAAGATGGACGTTACATCAAAAAATAATTATTGTAAGTAATAGTTTAAAAATAAAAACATAAACTTAAATTCATTGGCGATCAATTTATAAATTGGCTAAAATTGGCTAGAAGTGCAGCCCTGAGAATAAGAATTTACATAAAAAAATTAATTCCAATTTTCGTAATAGGTTAGTTATTTTTACAAGAAAAACAGGTTTTAAATGGCAATATGTTATGCATTTTTTCAAGTTTGTCTCCATGTGCACTCCATTACCCCAGACCCCCTGGTGGCCCGCTACGCATTTTGATAGATCTAGGCAAGAATTTATACCAAAAAGTAGATCGCCACAACAACAAGGTTGGACAGCCCTGTTATAAAGGGTCTTCCAATACGGCGTTTCATTTTGATATGTAAAAAAGCGAGTATGCTATTAATAATGGAAAACAATAGTAGCCAAATGGCGGCCACAGTTACGTTTGCAGGGCCATATTCTTTTCATTAAATTTTCCATCACCAATTCGCACAATTGCGGCTGTATGTCCTCGATAACTTCAGGAATTCCATCGTTGAGCTCTTGAATCCATTGTGGGCCATTAGCATAGACTATCTTTCACGTAGCCCCAAAGAAAAACGTCTAGAGGAGTTAAATCACAAGATCTCGGTGGTCAATTGTGATCGCCTCTTCGAGAAATCACACGGTTAGGAAAATTTTCGCACAAAGGAGCGATAGTATCGTTACTTTTGTGGCACGTACCGCCATCTTGTTGAAAATAAAGGTCGTTCACATCAATATCTTCCAATTCCGGCTATACAAAAACGTTAATCATCGTTCGATAGCGCATTTCATTCACCGTAACCGTTGCTCTAGCCTCATTTTCGAAAAAGTAAGGTCCAATGACCCCGCCAGACCAAAAACCGCACCAAGGTACACCTTGAGGATGAAGAGGCTTTTCAACCCAATTCTTGGGTTTTTCGAACCCCAAATGCGACAATTCTGCTTGTTAGCGTAGCCTCCGATGTAAAAATGGGCCTCATCACTCAAGATGATTTTTCGATGAAGTTCCGGATCAGTTTGATGCATTTCAATGACCCAGTCAGCAAAGACACGACATTGTTGATTGTCGGTAGGTGTGAGTTCTTGTGTTAACTAAACTTGCCTGAAGACCTAATTCTTTATGCAAAATAGGGTGTTATGTCGTTTGTGAAATGCCCATTTGCAAAGATGCAAAATTTTTGTTTTCCTCAACACTATGGGCTACAACAGCCATATTCTCAGTTGTTCTTGAGCGACGTGCACGAGTTCGGTTCTTCACAACACTAACTTGTCCCAAAAGCTCAAACTTTTCCACCAGTTTCAAAATTGCTGGCCGAGAATGTGCTTCACGACGACCCAAAAATGCTTTAGTTTTGCGAACTCATTCACGCCGTTGGCTTCTTTGGGACGAGGCGATCCCGTGCCGCTCTCACTATCTGCCTCCATGCCTTCCTACTTCCTATACAGCGCCGAAGCCTCCTATCCAGTAACGCCCATTTGTCTGCGGTGAGAGGTCATCTCATCTTGCCATTTACTCTTCGGTCTTCCATGGGATCTTGAGCCCTCCATCTTCTTCTCATATATTTGGCGAACTATTGTGGGAGAATCCATTGTGATCACATGTCGATTGCAGCCGTCTCGCTTGATAATGATTCACTACTCAGGGTTGATTGGGTAACTTGTACAGATCATGGTTTGATCTGAGAACCCATCTTTGAGTTTCCTGGTCAAAAGTAGGTCTGAAAATTTTCCTGTGCACCTTCTTTTGGAGGACTGTAATCTGGTATTCCTCCCATTTGTCACACTCCATGTTTCGGCTCCGTATAGCAGTAGTGGTCTGATGATCGTATTGCATAGCGTTTAGCTTTTGCGAACTGCGACGGCGAAATGTTCACCATAGTTCAAATAGTATTTTTTTTAATTCAAATGCGTTGTTGAAGAGTATATCGTTCCATTTTTTAATAATGGCGTAATCTTTACTTGTCATCTGTAAAGTAGGTACAATTTTATTCATTGAAACTGGTAAAATGGTGGGCTATTGAAAATGAAATCTCTTATTGGAAGACCCTATATATACTTGTGAAGTTATATAAATATACATACTTTAGACGAATCGAGTTTGGACTGTTGAAGGTCATTTTCATGTGAAATCACTTCTAGTATTGTATAGTCTTGTCCAGATTGGTCTGCTTTTTTTAATATAGTATAGGCTTTTCTAGACATACTTAGTCTTGTATAATCTTGTCTAGTATTGTCTGATCGTGTATGGTCTTGTCCGGTCTTTTCAGATCTTGTCTGGTCTTCTCTACGCTTGTCTGGTCTTGGATGATTTTGCCTGGTTTTGTCTGGACTTGTCTAGTGCTATAGGGTCTTATCTGATATTCTCTTGTCTTTTCTAGTCTTGCCTATGTGTAGTCTGATCTTTTGTGGTTTATTCTGGTCTAGCCGGATTCGGTCTGGTCTAGTCTTATCTGATCTGGTCTAGTCTGCTCTTATATGTGGCATTATCTGTCTTATCGAGTGCTGGTTTTGCCTACTCTTGTTTGCTCTGCTCTTGCCTGTTCTTGTCTGGTTTTGTCTGGCTATGTCTGGTTTTGATTGATCTTGTCTGGTCTTGTATGGTTTTGTCTGGCCTTTTTTGATCTTGTTTGGAATTGTCTGATCTTGTTTGGTCTTGTCTGATGTGGTTTTGTTTTGTCTGGTTGCTGGATTAGACAAGAATGTGGCAAGATATCACACAACCTAAACAAGATTGAATTAAAAATTTATTAGATTGAACAAGAACTAGACTAGACGAAATAGAGAGAATCACTTAAACAAGAAATACATGAGATTAACCTAGAAGTATATAACATTTGAACTCATTGGAATGAAATACTATCTAAATTAGATTTTATGAGAACTAAACCAGATAAGACAGAACGATACTAGGTTAGACAAGAACAAGACTCAAGTTTCAGCTAAATACGAATAAAAAAACGGGATAAAAGCATAATACAATAATAAAGGAATTTTACCTTGGAGTAAAGCCTATTGGAATTAAAGGCTAACCGATAGTTCATTTAGACAAATGTTCACAATTTGTTTTATTTCTAAATGTAATTTTGAATTGGTAAAACCATACAACATTATAGATAATCAGATAAACTTAATAAAGACGGAACAAAGCTTGAATATATAAATATACTCAACCTTTCCGGAACTCTATAATACTAATGAGTCTTTTTAGGACTACCAAAAACAAATCTCTTATGAAATTTGTCCGTTATTCTATAGCTTTCAGTCCACCTTCGTGGCACTCAACAAAAACCATAAAAATAACATTGATTTTTAAGATCATGTCTTTCCGATACCTTGAGTGGATAGCCATCTGTGGACGCGTTTCGAGATTTATCTCTCATCAGCACAGCTTTGCTTCCATGAACAATATTTTGTAAATCACTCACTTGAAAACCCACGTGTTGATTAGGGTTAGATGTTTTTTAATTTTGACATTTCGTGAGAGAGACATGAACTTAGCAGGTTATTGATATAAATGATAAATTTTGAATTGGTAAAACCATACAACATTATAGATAATCAGATAAACTTAATAAAGACGGAACAAAGCTTGAATATATAAATATACTCAACATTTCCGGAACTCTATAATACTAATGAAATTTTAAAAATCAATGTTATTTTTATGGTTTTTGTTGAGTGCCACGAAGGTGGACTGAAAGCTATAGAATAACTGACAAATTTCATACGAGATTTGTTTTTGGTAGTCCTAAAAAGACTCATTAGTATTATAGAGTTCCGGAAAGGTTGAGTATATTTATATATTCAAGCTTTGTTCCGTCTTTATTAAGTTTATCTGATTATCTATAATGTTGTATGGTTTTACCAATTCAAAATTTATCATTTATATCAATAACCTGCTAAGTTCATGTCTCTCTCACAAAATGTCAAAATTAAAAACATCTAACCCAAACACCACATGGGTTTTCAAGTGAGTGATTTACAAAATATTGTTCATGGTAGCAGAGCTGTGCTGATGAGAGATAGATCTCGAAACGCGTCCACAGATGGCTATCCACTCAAGGTATCGGAAAGACATGATCTTAAAACTCAATGTTATTTTTATGGTTTTTGTTGAGTGCCACGAAGGTGGACTGAAAGCTATAGAATAACGGACAAATTTCATAAGAGATTTGTTTTTGGTAGTCCTAAAAAGACTCATTAGTATTATAGAGTTCCGGAAAGGTTGAGTATATTTATATATTCAAGCTTTGTTCCGTCGTTACTAAATGTAATTGTTTTACGTTTTAGCTTATATAATGACAAATATATAATGAATAGGCAAGAATAAGAATAGACAAGAAACAGATAAGATTAGACAAAAACTATATTTAATAATATAAGAAGTAACTAATTAATTAAAACTAGAGATATTCCAAGTTAGACAAGAACAGGACAAGTTGAGTTGAGGATTGCTCAATAACTAGATAACATAAGCCGAAAACTTGTTCAGATTGTATTATATTGTATTACACTGGATAAATAGAACTAGACTGAAAGAAACCATAATGTGATAAGATTTCGCAATAACTAAACTAGACTAAACTAAACTAGATTATTCTAGGAATTAATTAGAATAAGCAATAATGTAGCCTTTAGATGGGAACTAAATTATGTTTGGAAACTAGATAAGATTAAGTATATACTTGATAAGATTAGGCAAGGGCTAGATAAGAAATTATATAAGAAGTAGATTGGATGAATCAAGCGCTAGACTAGATTTGAATGATATTGTGTTTCTAATAAACTCTTTTTCTTCTTTCTTCGTTTTGCCCATTCAAAGAGCGCGTTTGAACTTGTTGGTTGGTTTGATGGTCTTCACCTTCTTATCATCCCAAAATCTCTTCATGAGTCCACTATGTTGTATCTTGCGTTCTGTCGACCACTTGCTACCAGTTAACTTTTTAGGTTTCTCCAGAAATTTATGTTTGGCTACTTTTGTCCTAAATAATCCGGCTTGCTATGATGTCGTCTGTGATGTTTATTTCTTGGAGGTCCGTCTTAGTTTCTTCTAGCCATTTTATTTAACTTTCTAGCCATTTAACTTCCTAATGTTGATTACTTTGAATAATCTTTCGGCTAGTCAGTCGGTGTAAACCTGTCACTGAAGTGGTGTTCTTCTCTTAATCCACATTCAATTTTCTCTCGTGGGACCATACATTTTCCGTAGATTTTTCCGCTCATGCTATTCGATTTCTGTAATTTTAGAGTGACCACCTAAGCATATGATTACTGAAGCATATACTGCTTCTGGCAAAACCTACTGTCTTATAGTGTCGTAAACTACTGTCAGTAGTTATTACGTAACTACTGTCTTGTCATGTCGTAATTTTGCATTACGCGATATGACTCTTTTGTTATAGTAATTCCATGTTAGTCTGTAGGCCTTGTGGAGTTTGGTGGCTCTTTCTACGTTGGCTCTACTGTCTAGTCCTCATGGTATTATAATTTCTCCTAGGAATTTGAAGGAGGACACCTGTGGAATTGTGCCATTTTCAATCTCTAGCGGAGTATTAGCCCTACTCTGATTTTCCATATACTGGGTTTTCTGGTATGATATTTGGAGAGCTGCCTTTGATATTGTGTAGTCTCTGTATGGCATATCTTGTTGTTTCATCCCTGGTCTTAGTAATGACTGCTAAATCATCAGCAAATGCTAAACGTTTCAAATTGACCCTGTTTCCCGAGTTTCCAATGTTTACAACCTTGATGTCCTTTTCTCATTCTCTAATAACTTTGTCTAGAAGTAAGTTAAACAGAGTAGGGTAGAAGCCGTCACCAAGGCCCATAGATATTTCAAAAGGCTCAGAGACATCCACAAGAAATTTTACTTTAGGCGTCGTATTCGTGAGTCTGCTGGATAATAGCTTTGGTCTTCTTGTCCATTTCAAGTTCTTTCAAAAACTATCCACAGAATCATACACCTTCTTAAACTCCACGAAAGTGACAATTGTGCTGGTACTTTGGCAAATCCTCAATATCGTCTTTAATTTCCCTATTTGTTTTGTACATGATCGACCTTTCCTGAAACCTGCTTGATACTAGCCAATCACGTGATCTGTTTGTTTATCTAATCGGTTTAAGAGAGCTTTGGAAAAAAATTTGTATGCTATCGGCAGTAGAGATATGTCTCTATAGTTGTAGATGGCAAGACTAGAAAAGACAAGAGAAGACCAGATAAGACCCTATAGCACTAGACAACCCCAGACAATACTAGACAAAACCATGCAAGACCAGACAAGCGTAGAAAAGACCAGACAATATCAGAAGGATCCGCCTTGTCACCTTTTTGGTGTAATGGATGAATTAATGTGCACTTTCAATTCTGCAGGATCGTTTTTGTTTCCCATATTTCTACTAAGATTGCATGAATATTACCTACAAGGTCATCTGCAAGTTTACACATCTCTACGGTGGCCGTCCTCTCCAGCGGCTTTATTGTTTTTAAGCGATCCTATGATCTCTGTTGTTTCCTGTATTGTCGGTGGTTGTGAATCAGGGTTGGGCATGGGTTTCTCAAAGTTCAGTCTTTCTTTAGGAGGATCAGTTGAGGAGGTGTCGGAAATAGTCAGCTAGAATGTTGCAGTTCTCTTTAGTGTTCATCTCTAATGATCCATTTGCTCGACGGAAACATAAAGATGGTGGTTGATAACTGGATAAATTCTCACGGAATGTTTGTAGAAATATTGTTTTTAAGGAAATGTTCCTTTTCTGAGTCTATTTTTCTCATAAGCTCGATTCTTCCGACGGATTATTTTTGAGGAAGTTTTCGGTACCTTTAGGAAGGTTCCATTTCTCAGCAGTTTGGTGTCTATTCTACTGATTCCATGCTTTTGTCCGGTCAATGGCTTTATCGCAAGTCGTGTTCCACCACCTATGTTTGCCTTTTCGTTGGAGGCTGTCCTAATTTGCTGGCTGATGTCTGAAGTGTTTTACGAAGACCTGACCAGTCCTTGGGGGCCTGCTCTCGTATGTCTTGTAGGAAGATTGTATGAATAATATACTCTTTTTTATTTGAACTAATTTCTTAAATATTCATTAGTTTTTTTATAGCCGATTCAATATCCAAAAATTAGATGGTCCACCCCTTAATATAAAATTAAGTTGCACAGCTTGCAAATGAAACGGCTCAAATATAAACTATGTAACTATATTTAAAAACTGAACTAGATTCGATTTTACAAAAACTTGCGACAAGAAGTCTAAGGTACCGTTCCCCGCTGTCTGGGATAACTCTACGACGACTAGAAGACGAATTTCAGATATAACTTGGTATATATACCACGGATATGTTCTTCAGATTTCTTTACCATGTTCTAATAACTGTACAGACTACCTGCCTCCTTCGTTCCAATAATTCACTCCCTTTAAAAACTCTAATAATTGTCTAAATCGTCGTGTAACTTGAGGACATTTTAGTGCACTTGTAAGATCGTGGAATTGTATATTTGGACCAGCATTATTAACACATGGGTACAATTTAATTTGCAGACAATTTCGACAATTTAACTGAATTATTAAAGGTTTATGTGCCATTTCGTAGTCAGCAGGACAAAATAAAGGAAAATTACAAAATACCTGCCGAGTAAATTGGAGGTAAACGGAATAGTTTTAATCAAAATTAAATTCATCCAACGTCTTCACAATTAGTCGGCTACGTCACTATTAGCGTTGTCTGCAGCCCGGGCGTCTGCTATTTCAGACCTGAGACGCGTGCATTCATTTAGTATATACACGTTAGAAAATATGTTTGGCTGGAATAGAAAATTTGTTTTTTATGTGTGTGTGTGTGTGGAGATATCCATCGTCTCGGACGACGACCGAGACGCTTTATAACGCGGAACAGCCGAACACAATAAAGCCCAAAGAGACTCGTATCCCATTTTTTTTTTTATAAAATAAGTTAAATAAAAAGATCGCCGCGGAATGCAATTAAATATGGCGTTTGTTTAAAGAATGGGCCGGAAGACAAAGGAATGGGGGAAATGTTTTCGACCGGTCGAGTTTGTTTGCGAAAAAAAGGGCGAGCATTTGTCTTCAAGTGCCATCAAAAAGTACGAATTCCACACCTTCAACTTAAAAAGACGCTTCCGTGTTCATTACTTACTTCATAAAAAAAAAACAATTTAACTGCACAAAAACATTCATGTACAAGTCGTTTTAGGATTTTGTTATACATAAACATAACACAGCCGATAAAATATTCACAAAATACAGAAATAAATTACTATAAATAATTTATCTTTTCTTGTTTAGATATATTTAAACTAATTATTGAAGAACTGTTAAATTAGCAAGTTCAATTCAACAATACAAAACAATCCTTGCCATAAGATATATTACCAGCAATTCAATTCATTTAAATTACAAATCAACTCTATACTTATTTGATTTGAAATAAATATTAACATACCAAATTACTTCGAAGTTTATCTATCTCGGAAGTTCTTAAACTGGGTGCCGCGAGCGTATGCCTGGGGTGCCGCAGCAATAATCACAATATGTAAAAAAATGTAAATAGAAAAATACATGAGGAGGTAAACGAATTTGAGTTCTTACTTTTATTGTAGAATTATACACAATTGGCTAAAATCTGGGTCTTTGAAACGGAAAGGTGATGCACGCCACTGGTGACGCTGAAAGAGCCACATGGTTTCATGGCAATCTAAGGATTCTGATACCAGGAAAATTTAAAGGTGCACGCCATTGGCGCTTTCATAGCCACCTGCTGCCGCATGTGGTAGACTATAGTGAAATGTAAATGTGCTGCCAGATAATGCCAATGAAATCGCGATAGAAAGCGTTGCATAGAAATAGAGTTTTGAAAGAATATCACATTCAAATCCTGTTCTTTTTTTAATATCACGCAATTCTGTGCGAATGAACGAAGGCGGTAGAGTAATATTTAGATAAAAAATGTATATTGCAACATTAACCTAATTTTGGATCTGGGGTTCGCGCGTATTTGATATCTTGATTTATCTGTCGCTTCGCGGTGTGCGACCTAATCTAACCTGGGTTTTGCGACCCAATCTAATCGTTGGTTTAAGCGTTCCTTGCCACATTGTCCTATATTGGATCGAGAGCTCGCGCTGCCGCGCGTATGTGGTCATGATTTATCTGCGGCTTCGCGGTGGGCAAATCTAACATGGGTTAAACCAACTGTCCTTGCCATATTATCCTAATTTTGATCCTTCGGTTTAGTCACAAAAGTAAAAAATACCACCTCTTTCAATTTCGTTTCTTAATTTACCTGGGTTTAACTGGAGAACGCGATTGGAGGTTTGCAAAAAAATTGCAATGTCAATTTCAATAGTCAAACATATGCGCTATCTAAAACTGAAAGAGTTTGGCAGTTTTCAAAATATAGTTATTTAAATATCTTACCATCTGGGCCGCTTTGAATTTGAGGGGCGTTGCCGCCAGATCAAATATTTTGCAAAATACACGAGGTAATTTGATAGAATTATCCTTTCTCTATAAATGTGTAAAATTTTATTATTCTACGTAATGTGAAACTTACTAAAACAATTTTTTTAACAATCGCGAATTCTAATCAAAACCGAACTCGAAAATATCAAAATATTCAAAATAGCTAAAAATGTATTAACCCTTCATAGATTTCAATGAAACTTTTACTGATTATGGGTATCTACCAGAAGTATCTGCTGACCGAATTTGAAAGCTCCACCCCAAATGGGGGCTGCCTGGCTAATTATTTGTGTTTCAAAGGTTTTTTGTTTTTTTTTTCCCCATGCCTCAAAATAGAAAATTACGACCGGGACCGGATGTAGTTTGTCTGTGTCTATAGATAAGTATTCTTTGCAAATTTTGTAAAATCGTTTGATTTAGTCACAAAAGTAAAAAATATAAAATGCATTTCTACATGGGTTTAAATGGAGAACGCAGTAAGATGTTTGCAAATAAATTTATTTTGCAAAAACGGTTCGCTATGGAAAGATGAACATGGCAAACTTTAAAAAGTTGTTAAAAAAACATCACGTAATTAATGGAGGACCCCAAGGTTGCCGCGAGATTTTTTCAGCTTGACAACGGTGTCGCGGCAAAAAAAGTTTGAGAACCACTGATCTATCTAATCGTAATAGTAACTATCTTATCTCGCACCACTGGACTGGATAATGAAAGAATTGGATTAGATTTCACTCTAGCTAAATTAGATTGGACTAGATGAATTAGTGAATTAGAGGAAAGAAGCACTAGAATTGACAAGATAGAAAGAGGTAAAAACTACAGCCAAGAACCGAAGCAAATTAGACAAAAACTTTAAAATATTAGACTAGAACACGGATATTAAATTAGAATACTATTTTTATCTAATAATTACATATATCAGGTGGGCCATTGAAAACGAAACAGAGGGATTTTCGGGTAGTTATAGATGAATTCTCAAAAAAACGCTCGGACACGTTAACTTTGTGAGGTGGATAACCTTTTACAAGAAAATTTCTAGCCAAATCACTTAATCACTTCGCGCTGTGAACAAAACCCCTAAAATTTTAGACGGTGGGGTAAGTGATTCCTCATTTAAAAGCCCTTTTTGCCCTGAATACTAAATAGTTTTATCGATTTGTTGTCGAGATTATTTAAATTCATGTTATGAAACTTCGTTTATTTCGTTGAAAGGAAGTCCAATTGTTCAATATGTCCTTACAAAATCTGCAAAAGTGGAGGAAAAAAAACAATTCAACGCCTGAAAAGATTTTTATTAGTTTAACAAATGCTCAAATTGTGCGCCATCAACTTACATACAAAAATACAAATTCAGCTTGAAACGTTTTCTTACATTTTGGAGGATCTGTGGCTTAATTTGAAGGAATTTTTCAATAATGAGTCGACGTAACTCTTCCAAAGACTCGTTGTACAAATTCCATTCTTTATATGACCCCACAAGAAAAAGTCCAGACTCTCTCACAAAATGTCAAAATTAAAAACATCTAACCCTAATCCCACACATGGGTTTCAAGCAAGTGGTTTACAAATTGTTGTTCATGGAAGCAAAGCTGTGCTGATGAGAGATAAATCTCGAAACGCGTCCACAGATATCCACTATCCACAGGCTATCGACTTAAGGTATTGGAAAGACATAATCTTAAAAACAACGTTATTTTTATGGTTTTTATTGAGTGCCACGAAGGTGGACTGAAAGCTATAAAATAAATTTCACATGAAATTTGTTTTGGTAGTCCTAAAAGGACTCAATAATTGTTATAGAGCTCCGGAAAGGCTGAATATATTTATATATTCAGGCTGTCTTCCGTTTGTTTTAAGTTTGAATGAATATCTATAACGTAGGATGGTTTTACCAATTCTTTATTTTATATGGATGAAATTTACGTTGTTTCGGGATTCGACGAATAATTGTTGTAGGGATGTTGGTTACAGTGGCCAATTTCCTCGTAATCAGAGCTGGGATCTACAGCTACTTGTCCCAAAACTCCAACTACAGTATCCTCATATCTCACCTGTAGTTCTAGTTGAGGGTCTCGGTTTTTATTGGTTACTGAACCTGTTTCTTGAAATTTCAAAACCAACTCCAACACGTATTTTCTGCTTACATGTTTATCGGGATGCTGTTGATTAAATAAGTCTGCCGTAAGATTGCCGTTCTCACCATTTTTGAAAAACAGTGCGATCATATCGACCAATGTTTATATTGAAACACTACAATTCAAAAAGCAGCTTATATGGATTTCGCATGGAATTAGGTTAGGTGGTAAGAGGCTAATAAAAAGTAGAATAAAACATTATCTGTAATATTCCGATAACATAACAAAACTCACTGCTTAGTAAAAAACATGTGTACATGTCTTAAAAAGAAACAATTTGAGTGTTTCTTTTGACAGTGTTTTGAAAGTGTTTTGACTAATAAATATCTCTCCTGGCGTTGAATGGTGCTGGTTTTTTTCTACACTTTTCCCAATAAGAACAGATTGAAAAATTGAACTTCCTTTCTACGACATAAACGCAAAACACGTTCATAACTTGAAATTAAATTAGCTCGAAAACAAATCGAAATCCGTTCCGTTTAGTATTCGGGGCTAAAAAGGCTTTCAAATAAGGTATAACTTACCCCACCGTGCCGTTTAAAATTTTATTGGTTGCGGTCCCAGCCTTAGGTGTTAAGTGATTTGGCTACAAATTTTCTTGTAAAAGGTGTCCTCATCACAAACAAAGTTTTGACGTGTCCGAGGGTTGTTTGAGAATCCATCAACTATCCGAAAATTTCTACTTTTTGTTTTCAATGACCCTCCTGGTATACGTACATAAACAATATATGTACATAGATAATTTGGTTTAAATTTAACTTTTATAGATCACTCGCAGACCACTCGAATTAAATCGATTGTATTCCAAATTTAATCGGCCTTAGTTCTTCCACATATAACCTTTTAGGAACACCGGATGATCTACAACTATATAAGATTACAGAAGCATTACACCAGATTAAACAGGAATTAGATTATATTAGACAAGAACTAAAGAATACTAAACAAAACCTATCTTTTCTAGTTTTGTCTAGTCTTCTTTGGTCTAGTCTGGTCTTGCAGGTCTTGTCAGTTCTTGCCTGATCTTCTCTGGTCTTGTATGGTATTTTCGTTTCTTGCCTGATCATGTGTGGTCCTGTCAGGTCTTGTCTGGTCTTATCTGGTCTTGTATTCTCTTGCTTTATTTGGTCTTGTCTGCTGTTATCTCGTCATGTCTGGTTATTATATTAAAGAAATCTAAATATAACCTAGTCTTATCTTTTATATTTTGGTTTAATCTTGTTTGATCTCGTATGCTGTATGGTCTTGTATGGCCTTGTCTGATGTTTTCTGGCTTTATCGGGTCTTATCTAGTGTGGTTTTGTCTTGTCTTGTCTGATATTGTCTTATTCTGTCCGCTCTCGTCAGAACTATCTTGTTCTGGTGTGGGGTTCTTTTTTGTTTTTGTCTGGGCTTGTTTTGTCTTTTATGGTCTTTCCAAATTTTGAATGGCCTTGTTTTATCTGGCTTTATTGGGTCTTGTCTAGTTCGATCTTGTCTGTTCTTGTCTTATTCTGTTCGCTCTCGTCAGAACTATCTTGGTCTTGTGTGGTCTTATGTGGTTTTGTCTGGGCTTATTTTGTCTTATCTGGTCTTGTCTGATCTTGTTTGGTCTTCTCATTTGGTATTTGGTCTTGGCTGGTTTTATCTGGTGTGCTCTCGTCTCATCCTTCTTGGTCTTGTCTGGTCTTATTTTAAACCAAATAATCTATGTACATATTTGTAATTATTAGATGATAATAGTATTGCATTTTTATATCCGTGTTTAGTCGTGTATGGTCCTATTTGATTTTGTCTGGTCTTGTCATGTTTTATCTGGTATTGTCTGGTCTTATCTATGCTGGTGTCCACTAATCTTGTCTGGTCTTGTCTCGTTTTGTATCTTCTGGTCTTGTCTGGTATTATTTGGTGTTTCTGGTCTTGTTTGGTCTTGTCAGGTTTTGTCTGCTCGTGTTTGGTGATGACAACTCTAGACATTGACACGTCATGTTTATACAAATTGTGATTTGTTTATTATATTTTGAAAGTCATTAACAAAAACTATTTATAAAGGGTGTTTTTTTAGAGGCGGAGAAACTTTAAATCGGCAACACTGTTTTCTATGACAGCGGATTTAGTAATTACCGATTGTTTTGCTTTTTTTTGTCAATTCTTCGCGCGCGCCGCGCCGTACATGTGGTGAATGGGCGAAGGAAGCATTACTATTGATCCACAATTTCATAGGAAAATGTTGTATAGTAATGAAGCACACTTTTGTTAAATGGTATTTGCAAGGACAATCCATTGTCCAAACACCATTAGATCCAGAAAAGGGTATTTGGAAAGATGGTAATTCACAGCCATTGTTCAAACACTATCAGATCCAGAAAAGGAACTGTTTGGTGCTCTTTATAGGCCAGTGGAACTATATGTCATTTAAAATGATTATAGTCAGAACGTTACAACGGTGAGCGGTACAGAGACATGATTACTAACTTTTCCGTTTCCTCAATTGGAACGTATTATTGTCGCAGATATGTAGTTTCAGCAGAACGGCGCCACATGCCACACACCGCGCGATACAATTAATTTATTAAAAGAAACATTTTATGATCGATTAGTTTCACGGAATGGACCTGTTAAGTGGCCACATATTCGTGTGATTTGACTATATCGATAATCCAGATACTATTGAACACTTGGAAGCCAACATTCGACGCGTTATTGCCGAAATACAACCTGATTTACTACGAAGAGTTTGTGTAAATTAGAGTTCCAGATTAAGCCATGTACTTGCCACGCGGCCACATGCACGAAATCATATTTAAACAATAATGCTTTAAAATTATCTTTGAAATAAACCTAACTTCATGGACATTAAACTTTTATTTTTCTGTGTTTTGTTTTAATTTAAAGTTCTCCTGTTTCTAAAAAAAAAAACACCCGTTATAATGGAAAACGCTAGTAAATTTTCTTGGCAACGACAATAATTTTCTCATATAATTTTCTTAATTTTAGTATCATTTGGATAAAATCTGGAAATCTTCTTTTGACATTTTGAAACTCGATTGGCAATTTTTTAAATTAACTTTCGCTTAAGAAATATTCGTTTTTTTATTTATTTTATTGTTTATTTCAGAAAAAAAAAACAGGTTTTCTCAATTCTCAATCAGAGTAAGTTTTAAAGGAAAAATTCTCGGGAAAATCGACAAAAGTTTTCGTAAATTTGCGAAATTTGTAAGAAACTAAACTGATGAACTGAAGAAAATTAGACAAATGAGATAGATATTCCAGGTAGAAAAAGATCAAGATCAACTAGACAAACAAGTACGACAGACAATACTAGACACAATTAACTAAACAGATAAAATTATCCTGACACAATTAGACAAGCAAGACTATATAGACAATATTAAGCAGATCAAAGTGTTACAAGTGTACATAACTAAGTCTATACAGAAAAGACCTTGTCCTGACTTTGTCTCGTTTTGTCTGATATTATCTGGTTGTGGGTGATGCGGGGTGTACAGTGTTGAAACGATGAACAGGAACTCACTAAAGCAAGTTCAATGTGGCGTGGATCTAATGACGATCTTAGCTGTTGATGGAATTTTCTTTGGGTGTCGTTGAAAGAATTGACGTAACTGTCTAGCGAACTGTTATACCTTGACTTATACGTATATTGTACGTAAGTCAAGGTAGTACCTACCTCGACTTACGTACCTTGACTCACGTACCTTGCCCGATTATGTATGTCGGAGGTGCCAGTATTTATAGTCCCTTCAGGGCCTGTTCTGCGGGGGCTTGTTTTCGTCTCTCTAGTTGTAAAATATCCCTTTTTGAATTCCTAACATTCGTTGAATTAGCGGACAATTTTGGATTGTAACCTGTCATAAAACGTTCTACAGAATATCCGTTGTTAAATGTTTAGGTTCGAAAATTGCAGTAACAATCCTCTCATAACACAAACATGAAGTCTTTTAGAATTTGTTCGGGGATTACACCAATGTTAAACAACCTATTGTATTGTAATAGTATATTAGTAACGAGAGTTGTAAGAAGCAGATTACGAGCGGGACAGTTACGCTCGACCGCTGTAGCGGCGAGTGCGTAATTCCGCGAGTACATAGTTGCCTCTTTTATGTTTAATAAGAAAAATATATTTGGTGTATCAAATTTATTTCTTATTAGGTTCTCTCTCTCCAATGGCGCTACAGCCCGAAGCGAGCCCTGGCCTCCACCAAACGTTGTCTCCAGCGTTCCCTTTCCTCTGCCTCCGCCCGCCAGTTCCGCACCCCCAGCATCTCTCTCGCATCCCTTTTCACACTTTCCTCCCATCTCGCCCTTGGCCTGCCTGCTTCCCTTCCGGCACTCTGAGTATTTGTCTCGGCACTGCTGTTGGAGCCATCCGGCACACATGTCCCGCCCATCTTAGCCTGCTTAGTTTTACGTGGGATACCACATCTGGGCTTTTGTATAACTGATATAGTTCAATTCTCCAGCCCTCTTCGCTGTTAATTGCCCCATAAATTTTCCTCAGGATCTTTCGCTCAAAAATCTCCAGCATCTTTTCCGATTTCTGGGTCAGCGTCCATGCTTCGCTTCCATATGTGAGGAATGGGTCGTATGATTGCTTTATATATATTACACTTCGTTTGTCTGCTAGCTAGCTTCGAGTTAAGGATGGATTTAAGAGTGAAGTATGCCATGTTGGCTTGCATGATTCTATGTTGTACTTCCACCCCTTCGTCGTTCTGATCCGTGACGGTTGATCCCAGATATTTAAAGTTGTTGACGACTTCTACAGTGTACTCTCCCATATCCAGATTATTTACTGCGTGTACTGGCGCTCCCGGTCTTACCATCATTACTTTTGTTTTATCCTTGTTTATTGACAGACCTATCTCCTTGGCTCTCTTCTCCATTTTACCGTAAGCATCTTTCATTGCCGTTAGCGATCTACCGATGATGTTTAGGTCGTCAGCATAGCCCAAAAGTTGCGTGGATTTATTGTAGATGGTACCGTTGCATTCTATCTGAGCTTTCCTTATAGCTTTTTCGAGCGCGATGTTAAATAATATGGGTGATAGACTGTCTCCTTGTCTCAGACCTGTAATGGTTTCAAACTTGTGCGATGTCGTTTTTTGGATACCGACTTGGTTCCAAGTCTTTTTTAACGTACAATTTACCAATTTAAAGATCTTTTGTGGTGTCTCGAATTCTTCCATTTTCTTCATGAAAGTTCTTCTATCGATAGTATCATACGCTTGTTTAAAGTCTACGAAGACCTGGTATGTGCTGATGTTCATTTCCCATGTCTTTTCTAGTATTTGTCTGAGTGTAAACATTTGGTCAGTCGTCGACTTTCCTGTCCGGAAACCTGTCTGACACTGTCCTATAATGCTCTCTGCGTACGGTTGGAGTCTTCGTCCGATTATCCATGACAACACCTTGTAGGCCGTGTTAAGAAGAGTTATACCACGATAGTTCTTGCACTCCAGTTTGTTTCCTTTCTTATAGATAGGGCATATCTTCCCCTCCCGCTATTCCTCGGGTATCTCTTCTGTCCTCCAGATTCTTCCTATCAGCTGGTGTAAAGCACAGTTCAGAGCGTCTCCTCCCATTTTGATCATTTCAGATGGTA
Organism: Phosphuga atrata; assembly: GCA_944588485.1. NCBI lineage: Eukaryota > Metazoa > Arthropoda > Insecta > Coleoptera > Silphidae > Phosphuga > Phosphuga atrata. The sequence continues at coordinate 8,385,500 of OX155901.1, forward strand.
TCATGTCCGGTCCCGGTGCTTTGTGGTTCTTTAGTGCCTTTATCGCCTCGCTTATTTCTCTTTGTGATGGTTCGTTATCTTCTCTCAGATCTCTTACTTCTGGTGTGTGAATTGGGTCGTCTTCAGCTGTTTGTCCGGTTAATTCCACTCGTAGTGAGGTATTCAGGAGTTCGTTAAAATATTCCGCCCATCTACCTACCACTTTACTTTCTTCAGCCAGTAAGGTGCCCTCTTTACTGTTGATTATTGTTGCTCTGGGCTGAAATCCATTTCGCAGGTTGTTCACTATCTTGTAGCATTCTCTAATTTCGTGTTTCTCTTGGTGGTGTCCCATCTGTGCCACCTGGTCGTTAAAATGGGCCCGTTTCTTCTTCCGAAATAATTTGGATGCTTCCTTTCTTTGCTTGTTGTATTCAGCTTGTTTGGCTCTCGTGGGTCTCTGCAAATTCTCTGCCCTAGCTTTCTGTTGTTTCTCGCGTGCTTCTTCACACTCTGCATCGTACCATTGGTTTCGTTTTTTCCTATGGACTTTCCCGAGAGCCTCCTCTGCCGATTCCTTAATCCCCTTTGCAATTTCCGTTCAATGTTCTTCAATACTATGATTTTCCGTCAACCCTCCTAGTTTTTCCTAGCGATCTTTTCTTCGATCCTAGCGATCTTTTCTTCGTATCGTTGCCTTACCCTGGTTAAGTTCAGTTTTTCCACATCCCATTTTTCTATTCCGCTGTTTGCTGGCTTTTTCCAGTTGGCTAGCCTTTTTTTTAATTTAATCCTCACCAGGTAATGGTCCGAGTTGCAGTCTGCCCCTTTGCAGCTTCTGACGTCCTGTATGCTGGACATAAATCTTGTGTTTATTAAGACATGGTCTATTTGATTGAGTGTCCTTCCGTCTGGTGATCTCCATGTCATCTTGTGGATGTCTTTATGTGGGAATAGCGTACTGCTGATTACAAGGTTTCTAGATGCTGCTAGGTCCACTAGTCTCTGTCCAGTATTTTCGTGTAGGCTGTGTTTTCCAATCGTGGGTCTGTATACGTCTTCTTTCCCTATCTTAGCATTGAAATCCCCCAAGATCATCTTTACGTCGTTGTTGTGTGTCGAATCGAATAGCCTTTCTAGTTTTGCGTAGAAGATCTCTTTTTCGTCGTCTGTTTTCTCTTCGCTCGGTGCATGTACGTTAATTATTGTCAGATGTCAGATATTGAAGAGCTTCATTCTTATTCGGATCATGCAGAGTCTGTCATCTACTGCTTGGAAGTCCATAATATCCTTCCCTACACTTTTCTTGAGTATGAAGCCTGTTCCTAACTTGTGCGCCTTCCCATTATTACTGCTTTTACATATCCTATATTTTCCTATATCCATGATGCCGCTATCGCTCCAGTTGGTCTCCTGTTGTGCCACTATGTCGAGTTTGTATCTCTCCATTTCGTTTGTTAAGGCTTTTAGTGCACCTATCTGGTAGAAGCACCTTACATTCCATGTTCCCATCGTAATTTCTTTCGATTTCCTTGTGCATTGCTGTGGTCGTTGCCGAGTAGTCAGTCCAGTCCGAGGCACGTTTGGTGGTTTCGTAACGGTTTCTTTTTTTCTATGGATGAGTTGTTGGCCCATCGCAAAACCCCCTTTTCGGAGGACCATTTCACCCGCTCTCGTTGGCCCTGACCGCGCTTTCCATACGGGTTGGTTACCGCATCTCCAGCTTGGTTGCTCAGGTTACCAGGGTTCACCACGTGGAGGTGAGAGTCGGACTTGGGTAGGAGAGGCTATGCTACAATCTCTTCCTGTGCGATTGTCGTGCGGTTGCGCATGCACTACCCTTTGAACCCTTCTTATTAGGTTATGTTTATTTAATTAGCATTATTTAACATTATAATAAACACACAGTTGTATTTTCATATATAACTGTTACTCCACATTATTTAACTTGAAAAAATGAAAAGAAATACATTCTTAATGCTTACATAACTTATTACTTAGTACTTATTTGGGTTAAACTGGTTTATTCCATGTTGCCATGTAACATTGGGCTGCCTATATCTACGAGCTCTCATAAGAGTGCTCGTAGATATAGGCAAGCCAATTTACTCTTTGTCAATTTCAGTTTGAATTGGGGCACGGGGGCGCTGAACGTATGAGCACGTAATAGCAGCTCTGAACCAATCAATGAATCGTAAACCAAACGGACTTGTGTTATCAATCATAACTTAATCGCGGACTGTTACATACATGTGGTTTATGATGTATTTACATAGTCCACAAACTGTACAATAATGGGCATTTACAATAGTGGTCGTAGATTAAATATATATTGTATTGTAAAACAACCTATTGAAAAACATTCAAACGAAACATTTTTAGAATTTGTTCGGGAATTACAGCAATGACCGTTTCATAAAACTAATTTCTTTTTGAAGGGTTTTCTTATGAACGGCTCATTGTCACTACATAGTCTTATCTGGTATTATCTTGTATTGTCTAAATTTGTCAGGTCTTGTCTTGCCTGAAATTGTCTGCTCTTATTTGGGCTCGTCTGGTCTGGACTGATCTTGTCGGGTTTTATTTGTTATTGTCCACCCTTTTTTGATATTGTATAGCCTTGGCTGGTCTTGTTCAGTGTGGTCTTGTCTAGTTTGGTCTTGTCCTGATCTTGTCTAAACTTGTCTGGTCGTGCCAGGTCTTATATGCTCTTGTCTTACATGGTACTTGTCTTGTCTTGTCTACTAGTCTTGTCTAACCTTTTTTGATCTATTTTCTATAATGTTTATATTTAGATAGTCCTGATGATACTTTCTTTTTTTGTATAAATCGATATTATTTTGCAGTTATTGTTATAGATGCAGTGAGTGTAATGAGAGCATAATGTTACGTTAGCGAATATCGAGATAAATGATTCGAAAACAATTTGATCCTGTACATTAAACCTATATTGAAAATTATCATATATTCGAGGATTGCGCCATAATATAATTGAAAACCGCAGAATGATATTGAAATAAAACACTTAATTTCACTTTATTAACGTATTTCACTATATGATTATTAAAATATTTCCAGCGGAAAAACTGTTTACATTTATTGGCAATCTAACGTTTATCATCATCATCACATTTAATGTACTTGTTTTGTATATAATTTTCGCTATTTCAACATGTAAATAAATGTAAATAAAAGGGTTCAGCATCCCTTTGGAACTTACAATTCCTTGCACGTCACAGATCTCTTGTAATCAATTGTACTGTGGTTAATAAGGTTTTCTAATTAATTAATCCACCAAATAAGTTGCTTAGCAATTAACAGTTCCTTGCACCACACAGATCTCTCATTATCATTTGTGCTATGGTTAACAAACATTTGTCATTAGCTTAGCGGTCCCACTAAATAAGTTGCTTTGTAATTATTCAAGGCGCCTAAATACGTTCCACAAATTGTGTTTCATATTGCATAGAGCATTGTGAAACATATGGGAGTATGGAATGGTGACCATGAACGATGCCCTCAGAAACTGGACGCCTGCCAATTCAGTGAACACAAGATATGAAAAATCTCTTTACACACTGGTTTCACGATGCTCATGACCATAATAATTGGAGATCACTGAGAGATGTGTCTAGCATGTCTAGCATTGGACGAGACAAGCTATTTAATGTTGTTAATCGTATGCAGCGCTAGAATGGAATTTAAATGAAATCTGTGGTTGTCAAGTTAAGTAACGGACGCATTCAAATTAATTCGCTAACACATTTGTGCGGGTACAGGGTTCGAAACCCCTGACCTGGGAATTATGTTTGAAAGCTATTATGAAGCTATGAAACTGATTGCATTAATATCTTGTATTAATAAATATATAATACTTGGGCGATAATATTTAAAGTACACTATATTTATTTTAGTATACAGTGCAGCGAACTTCCTAGTTATATTGCGTCATAGAAACTGTTCAAAATGGTATACAGTATTCTAGTTTGTGGTGTTTGATTCATCAAGTTTTGCTCCCTTGCAACTGGCACCCTCCTGAGAGAGTGAGTAAACAGAAGAGGAAAAATGCGTTAAACAAACAAGTAGAGGACTTAGATGAATACAACAATAACAACCAGATCAGATAGTTCTATAAACAAATAGCAATACAAACCAAAGACTTCCAATCGAGAACCAACACCTTTCTCTGTAAGGAAGGAAGATTACTAAGTGCGGAAAAGGAAATACTTGAAAGGTGGCGTCAGTACTATAGCGAGCTGTTAACTTGTAGGAACGAACAACATGAAAACAATGGGGAAGGCGCAAAATACTATCACGCAGCGCAGCCAGAAATCCCGGAACCCAACTATCAAGAAGTAAGAGAGGTAATAGTAAAGCTGAAAAATTATAAAGCATCAGGAAGTGATACCATAAACAGCAGAACTCTTAAAAAGCGGCGGAGAGCACTTCTGGACACGAATCCACGGATTAATTGTCATGGTATGGAATACGAAAACCATGCCTAAGGAATGGAAAAATGGCATCATATGCCCAATCCATAAAAAGGGAAATAAGTCCTTGCGCAGGATTAAGGATAAGCAGTCCTTGCGCTAACTACCGAGGGATCACTCTTTTAAATATAGCCTACAAGGTGCTGTCAGCAGTAATATGCAAAAGACTTGCAATATATTCAGAAGAAATATTAGGCGATTACCAGTGTGGATTCCGAAGCAACAGGTCGACCATAGATCAAATTCACACGCAAAGACAAATAATGGAAAAATGTTATGAGCATAACATAATATTGTATAGCATATATATTGACTACAAACAGGCGTTTGATAGTGTCTCCAGAAAAGAGCTACTGCGACAATTACTGGTACTAGAAGTACCCATGAAACTGGGTAGACTTGTAGGACTAACACTAACTTAGTCAAGTGAGCAAGTCCTAATAGACTCCAAGCTCACGACTTTGCAATAGTAACGGGAGTAAGACAAGGCGATGCCTTATCTGCAATGTTGTTCAACCAACTGCTGGAGGCAGTAATCAGAGAGGTGAACGTAACAGGCACCCTAAAAACTAGAGCAGCGCAAGTGGGAGCATACGCTGACGATATATACATCGCATCAAGTGGTAGGGAGCACCTAAAAGAAATAACAGCGAGACTTAAACAAAAATCTGAACCATGCGGACTAATAATAAACGAAAATAAAACATAGTACATGAGATGTGGTAGGGAGCAAGTGACAGATTTAAGACCAATTCAAGTAAATGGTAGAAACTACGAGGAAGTGACCGAGTTTACCTACCTAGGGGCTAAGTTAACGAGCCAAAATAAGATGAGTGAGGAAATCGCTCACAGAATTATGTTAGGGAGGAAAGCATACTTTGCCAACAGGAATCTGCTAGGATCCAAACTATTCAGCAGAAAAGCTAAACTGAAAGTGTACAAAACACTAATCCGTCCAATAATCACTTATGCGGGGGAAACATGGACACTATGCAAAAGTGATGAGGAAGCTTTAAGAATATGCTAAAGAAATATCATATGAAAAATATATGGAGGGATACAGGAAGAGGAAGGATGGAGAATAAGAACCAACGCAGAAATAGATGGAATACTCGAGGGAACAGACATTGTGAGGCATGTGAAGGCGCAGAGGCTAAGGTGGTTCGGGCACATCATGCGAATGAAGGACGACCGAACCCCAAAAGCTCTGACGCTATGGTTGCCTGTCGAAAAGAGATCGAGAAAGAGAGAGACGACGTTATTAAAGACTTGAAAGTACTCGAGGTACGGCAATAGCCCCATACAGTACAGGACGGAAGGATAAGGAGGGACGTTGTAAAGCAGGCCAAGGCCCATAGAGGGCTGTAGCGCCAAGGAAGAAGAAGAAGAACTGGCACCCTCCTAGACCTTGAAACGACGCCAGGACGCCAGTTCAGGCGTGCAGTGAAGTGCAATGGCTACTCCCCAACAAAAAGCGCGGTGTGCTATTTGGCTTGTGCAAACTGAATCTGTTATAGTAGTGCAACGTAACTTCAGCCGTCAGTTGGGTGTTTAACCTCCTACAGCTACATTCTTTCAAGGACACCGGTAGTGTTTTAAAAGGGAAATCGCCAGGTAGACTGACAACTTTTGAAGATACTGTTAAACAGACCCGTGTTGCATGTGTTTTGAGCCCTTTTAGGCAATTTTGCCTGTTCTAGTTCGATAACATTCATAAGCTGTCTTTCCATCTCTTGCTTGGGCGTCCAATACTTCTCCTCCCTTGGGGTTGGCTGTCTCGTACTATCTTTATTCCAAGACCTTATTCCACGTTAAAGTCCGTATTTTGGTATTGGTCGTCATCGTTGTATCCGTCCGCATCGTTGTATTCCGAGGCATATTATCGAATCTGTGAGCATTATGATTGTTTTACCGTAGGCAACCTCACCTATGAACCCTCCTCCTTTATCCGGGCTTGGGACCAACAACGGAAGCTGCTGGGCTACTCAGTCCACCCTTTGGCTCCCGCAGGCGGAGTTATTGGCCAGACCTGGTCTCCAATTGTGATTGCCTAAAGGTATCGTAAATGATGTTATGCTCAAAAGACGTCATTTGCGTGCCTACAAATTGCAACTGTAACATGAAATAAAACCTACTGATAAAATCAATAGATTAGAGTTTGCTGTTGACTTTCTAAACAGAATTGATGATGATGACAATTTGTTGAAAATTTTTTTCTTTTCTGATGAGGCTACATTTCATGTTAATGGAACAGTAAATAGTCACGACTACAGAATTTGGGAGTCAGAGCATTCACCTGAATTTGTTTAGCATCAACATGACTCACTCAAAGTAAACACATTCATTGCCGCGCCTGATTTTATAACTTTCCTGTATCGCCGATTTCAACCACGTTACAAAATCGATAGTTATAATGATTTGGTATTTATTTTCTTTCTCTAGGGGCCCCATAGAACTATTTTAGGTGATTTTCACGACATGGGTCACCGGTGACGCAGTGACGTGCTGGTCTGTAATATGCAAAAAAAGTATGCAAACACTGCCGGGTCACCGGTGTCACGGCGGCCGAGAATGTGTTAATGTTTGGTGCGGCTTGATGGAAGATAGTGTGATTGATCCTTTCATTTTCGTAGAACAAACAATAAATGGGGACAATTACTACGACATGTTAACAGAGCCTGTCTTTCCCCAAATGTATGATATTGAGGCGGAAAAAGGGCTTGTGGTTTGCAACAGGATGGCGCCCCACCTCATTACAGTAACCGCTCTAGGCACTCGCTTTCCGGGAAAGTGGATAGGCAGAACTGGCCGAATCTCTTCCACCACGAAGTCCGGACTTAACCCCATTGGACTTTTTCTATTGGGGCCACATAAAAAATGTTGTGTACAGTGAAATGATCTGAGACATGAATCATTTACCCGAAAGATACCTGATATGTTAGCTAATACGTGACGAAAAGTGGAATATCATCTGGACGTTTGGGCAATAGGTGGCCCCACGTTAAAGTTCATTAATGTTAAAACAAAACTGAAAGTACTTTCTTTTATTGTATGTACTCGTTGATGTAGTTTTTCATTAATTTCAACATTACATTTATACTTAAAGCTAGGGAGTTCTTTTTCAAACACACTGTATATAAATCAAGTTTTACAAATCACTGTATTTTTTAAAACGCATATATATATATATATATATATATATATATATATATATATATATATATATTTATATATGTATATATATATATATACATATATACATATATATATATATATATATATATATATATATATATATATACATTCCGTAAATATATTGGGGATAGTAGGCAAAGGAGAGGAGTGAGGTGGAGCGCTTGGTTCCAATTAGGGCCCAGTTATTTGACAAGTGTCTTTCGCAGGAACAGCAGGAAATGAAATGAGGCGCCATGCCAGCGCGGACCATTCAATTTTGCAAATAAACACAACAAAAAGAGTCGGGGAATATTTGATCGCGCATATACTGCATTTATTAAAAGCAGCTGCGAATTTAATTTAATTATGTTTTGCAATAAAAAAGAATCGAACAATATGCTAAAATGATTTTAATCAAATTCTAATCTAACAATCTTCTAGCGGATTAAATTCAAGTGTGCCAGAACATGTTGTTACCTCAAATTTTCTTCATTTAAAATATATTAATAATATGATAATATTGAATATTTAATAATAAATATTATATTCTTAATAAATATAATAAGTAACTTCCCAAAAGGAAACAACAAAATCAATAATCCTAAATCCTAAATATAAAAAAAAAATGGACCGTACTCAGCTGATCAGAAATGAAAATTTTCAAAAAGCAACTGATTATATTACAGATAAACTTGAAGACCTAGTTAACAAGCTTAAACAAATTGCAGAGGAATTAGCCCCAATAAATCCCCGTAAAAAGCATCAGTGCTGGAATAGTGAATGTGACAAGGCAGTAGAGAAGACATCAAGCATGGCTCCATTCTCAAAAATTAGATATGTCTTTCCAAAATCTAGTAAAACAAAGAAAATAAACCACCCAGACTTCAAGTGGAACAAAAAGATATCATAAGGACACATTGAAATCAGTTGAAGAAGAATTCAACAAAACACATTCGAGAGATTACTATAAAACATTCAGAAAACAACTTCAGAAATATGAACCTCCAACGCTATATAATGAAGGATGAAAATAGTAATTTTGCCCATTACAATACAGATAATGCAAAAATCCTGTCTAAATACCTCAATAAACTCCTAAATTGTAAAGAACCAACAGAACTCCTTAACTTAAACAACGACACTCCTATAACAACACCACCAGAAAACCCCCCAACAATAAAAGAAGTCTATTAAGCACTGGATTAAATGAAAATTTACTCAAAATTTAAAAAAAATACTAAATTTAAATGAAAAATACAAAGCACCGGTAGAAGATCAGACCTCTGCAGAGATCTAGAAAGATGCAGGAGGATCAGCTAAAAATGCTCTTCATCAACAGCTCGCCAACATCTGGATTCAAGAAAAGCTACCAGAACACTGGACCACAGCCATCATGCACCCAGTATTCAAAAAAGCAGACAAAACAAATCCTAACAAAGCCAGAGGACTCGTAGACATAACATACAAAATCCTTTCAAGAATCATCCTTAATAGAATCAGATTACAACTTGAGAAGGAACTAGGAGAATGCAAAGGAGATTTCAGACCCTGCAGGAGCTGTCCTGACCTAATCATGAGTCTCAAGCTAATAATGGATTACAACAGGAAGAGAAATAGAGTGCAGACATTATGGAGATCATATGGTGATCACATTTATAGACTTCCAAAAAGCATATGATTGCATCCATAGGGAATCCCTTCTAAAAATTCTAAGACACCTTGGACTACACCCCAAATTAATAAACATGATAAAACTGACACCAAGACACAAACACCTTATTATCGGAACTAATTATCGGAACCATTCGAGATCAAAACAGGATTAGGCCAAGGTATGGACTCTCACTGCTACTGTTCAACTATGCTCTAGAAATGGTAATGAGGGAGTGGTTTAAACCATAGATTCCAATCCTGGGGCACATGTACCCCTGGCGGTACATTTCGTTGTTGCAGGGGGTACAATAGAAATTTAAAGAAATTTCTTGTTGGGTGTGATTGTTCAAAATATTTTGATTGTAGTTATGAAAATGTGTGCTTTTGTATTAATTTTCACTGTCAATAACTTTTAAATCAATTACGAAGTAAGTTGTTAGTTTTAGTACATACTGGAAATGTATAACTTATAAATATATAAATTTTAAATAGCAATGGCGAAGCTTGCATTTGAGCAATGCATGTTCTTCCAGTAGTTTGGTGATATAATGACTGAAATATAAGGATATTTTTTGGAAAAAACACTTGAAATTATGCAAACAACTAAAAACTACATAATTTTGCATAAAATGAATAGATACGCATATAATTTTATCCAACAAACGTGAAATTCAACCGACACAAGAAAGTTCATGTGAAAAACCACGCTTCGCCACTGATTAATAAGTAACTATTGAAACGGTTTTTTAATAACGTCAATGGACAAATGGTTAATGAATTCTAAGAGGAAACTAACAGATAAATCCTAGTAGCAGCAGTACCAAGCCGCACCCTCAAGAAGATTCTGAAAAATTATAACAGAAAAAAAAAGGAACTACAACGAGTGTTTGGCAACAATTGATGAAATGGCAGCTCAGGTAAAAGAAAAACTAATTCCGAATATAAAATAAAAGCCGATTTTTTGCAATTCAAATAAATGAAATTACGGATTTAACCAATTTTGCGCACTTGATAGCTTATATAAGATTTTAAAAAGAATAAGATATACAGGAAGAATTTTTATTCTGCGAGCCGTTTCCAAATAATAGCACTGCAAATGAAATTTTCAAGGAACTTAATGAATTTACGACCCAACATGATACCAATTGGAAAAACTGCGTGGGCGTATGTTCTGATGGAGCACGTGCAATGGTAGGTTGTTATAGAGGCGTTGGTGCTAAAATTAAAGAAGTTGATCCAGGCGTAAAGTTTACACATTGTAGTATAAACATCGTGAAGCGCTTGCCACAAAACCAATACCCACGGACTTAAAGACTGTGTTGGATAAATCAGGGAAGAAGTTAATTTTATTAAATCCAAAGCTATTAATTCAAGACTTTCTACTATTTTGTGTAATTAAATGGGTAGCGACCACAATAAGTTTCGTCTACATACAGAAGTTAGATGGTTGTCTAGATGAAAAGTTCAAGAAGTGCAGATCTTCCTATCAGAATACAAAGTGGAAGTCTATCATTGATTTAGTGATGAACTCTGTTTGGCACGATTAGCATATTTGACTGATATTTTTGGACGCTTAAATGATCTGAATTCCAGTTTACAAAGCCAATATGTAAAACCTTGTACTATGTCTGTCAGAATAAAGGCAGCTATCACTAAACTGGAATTTATAATCAAGGATATAAGAAAAAACAAGTTTGCGGCATTAGCTACATTAGAAGACTTTATTTCCCAAATTAACTAACAATAAATTAAATACTGCTTAAAGACATTGAAAAACATTGCGCGGGTCTTGTTGAGAATTTCCGATCATGCTTTCCTCAAAAATTTAGATAGTGAAAGCTGTATAAGAGATTCGTTTTCTTCCGCTCTCTAAATCGTGTTGAATCACTTTTTAGTGAAAGAAAGAGACCAATTAATTGAAATTTCATGTTACGGAAGCCAAAAAATTGAATTTAGAAAAGGCAGCTTCTATAATTTTTGGTTAAAGAGAAGAGCTGAATATGAAATTATTTCGGCCAAAGCATTAAAATTTTTAATGCCCTTTAACACATCATATGTGTGTGAACCGAATGGAAAAGAGAAATTCAATTTCTAAACGAGTTGAGACAAAGTTCCAAAGAATTTGCTGAAATCTTTTACCAAGAAAGAGTTGGAAATGGAATGTCTGCATTTAACAGAATACTAGGAAATATATTGAAAATGAAGGAACTAGTAGTATATTGGAAATATATCATCTTTTGAAAGAAAACAAAATTGAAGATACAATTCCAAATGTAGAAATCGTATTCTGATTTTTTTTTAACATGATGACAACTAACTGCAGAACAGGAACGTTCCCCGTTTCTTCTCCAAATTCAAAAGAATAAATTCAAAAGAATTAAAAATGAGTCAGTTTGTGGCTGATGTCCATTCCGAATGTTATGTCTTGCCCAGTTCATGGACCACGGTATTATAGACGCCACGGAGAGACTTTAAAGGAAAGACCTGATACTCCAATTGTTAAGAGAATTTGAATTCATGGGGTTTTGGAAATGTCTGCACTTAAAAGAAGCAAGCTCTTGTCGTTGCTTTTGTCTCCAATAGTGCAAACGGAAAGAATATGGAAACGGCATTTAATAAAATAATGGCATTAGAAGACACTGAAATAAAGAAAAAAGATGAATTGAATGATCAAGAACTATTATTATTATTTGGCTATGAATTTGTTCTTTTCTTTCCTTTCACTGGCGTTACAGTCTCAAGCAAGACCTGGACACAAGTATAGTTTGAATTTGTTGACAGACAAAATTTCTTAGGAAATTACCAAAATTTGGACAGATACACAATTGCAAGAATTTCCAAAATGTTTTATTTGGTTTTGAATTTGTGGAGAGAGAAATTTTCTTAGGAATTCTCCAAAATTTGGAGGGACAAACCGATTTAAGTACTTCCAAAATTTTATTTTTATTTTATAAGTAGCGGTGAAAAACTTTCATGTCCTAATTATGGTGCTTTGAAGAACCAAGACTAAATTCGCGACTAAAAATTTGCGTTTAAAATCACAACATCTTAGTTGTAGTGCCTTTAGGAACTAAGACAAAATTTTGAAAATTTACGTCTCAAAATCATGTTCTAATTATAGTCTTAAGGAACCAAGGAATAATGAGCTCAAAAACATAGATTTTAAAGAAGTGACTAACGATTTTGCCGGTCTCAAATCTAGAAGAGTACCTCTTCAATCAACATAGATTTAAGCACTAACCTGTGAATTCTAGAAGAGTTACTTTTGTGGATTATATTATATCTATTCATTTAATGTGGCTATAAATAAATAAAAAAAATCTAGAAGAAATCAGGAACTTCAGGAACCAAGACAAAATTTTGAAAATTCTAGTTTCAAAATCGTGTCTTAGTTGTGGTGTTTTGAGGAACCAAGACATAATTTTGAAAATTCGCGTTTTAAAATCGTATCTTAGTTGTGGTGCTTTAAGGAATCAAGACAAAATTTTGAAAATTCGCGTTTCTAAATAGTGTCCTAATTATGGAACCTTGAGGAATCAAGATATCATTTTCAAAATTCGCGTCTCAAAATCGTGTCCTAATTATGGAGCCTTGAGGAACCAGGACATAATTTTGAAAATTCGCGTCTGAAAATCGTGTCCTATTTATAGAGTCTTAAGGAAGCAAGGAATAATGAGCTCAAAAACATAGATTTTAAAGAAGTGACTAACGATATTGCCGGTGTCAAATCTAGAAGAGTACTTCTTCAATCAACATAGATTTAAGCACAAACCTGTGACTTCTAAAATAGTTTCTTTTGTGGATTATATTATATCTATTCATTTAATGTGACTATAAATAAAGAAAAAAATCTAGTACTCACCTTATCTACTTTCTTTGCCTATTCTAACAAAATAATACTCTGTCAAGGTCATCAAGTGTCCCAAGTAAAACTGGTCTCAAAATATCATTTGAAAAAACAGTAATTATGTCTAAAATCCAAACAGTTTTAAAACCAGAAGCCACATTCTTCTTTCAGAAGAAATACTGTTTCACTTAAATGAACAATCAAATATTGACAAACTTCGGAAGATCGAAAGAAGAATTGGAAGAAGGTGCATGAATATAAAATACTAGAAAGACGGACAACAGTGGCGGATAGTGCTCAAAAAAGTCATGTACAAGGAGCTAGAACCCATTACTAACACTATTCGTAAAAGGAGATTAGTGTTTTTTGTTCACATAATGAGAATGCCATTTTCGAGACTTCTAAAACAACTGGTACAATACAATCTCAACTCAAATATACAAATACTGGAACAGGGTGCAGATGAATCAGAGAAATAAGAGAGGATCTTAAAGAAATTCCGCTTGCACCAGAAGACACCACAGACAAGATAAAATTAAACCAAAAAATCAAGGACATAAATCACCGCTTCCCACTCACAAAGAAGAAATTCACAACACGGGTATTTTCAATTGAAGAACGGGCACGAAGATCAGAACGTATGAAAAAGTACTGGTAGGACCGCAAGGCACGAACTTTCCCCTCAAAGAGACTTTGTTAATGGACTGACTAAAGTGATCCTATGTGGTCATAAAAAAACAAGAAGAAGAAATATAATAATATTTTAAAATGAGATTCTTTTCTGCAGTTTCTTGTTTTCTTGGAAATATTGCAACACTTTCTAAATACACCACGACTACCACGAAGTAACTTTTTGTTTCAGAAATTTTTGTTCAATTCACATATTTTCATGTCAAACAATTTTCACACTTTTAGTTTTCCTTTCATATCAAGCATTTTCCTAAAAGTTTTATAAACATTTCTTCTTTCCAAAATTTTCTGCAACATTATCCAAAGAGTTTACAAAGTTTGTTTTGTTATTTATTTATTTTTTTATTTTTACACGAATTTCTACGGCTGTCGCTGCCTCTCCATCCCCAGTTTCCAAATTCTCCTATCAAGAGATTGTTTCTCTGTTAGGTTTCTTGTTTCCATCGCTTCATCTATTCCATCCCTCGAGCTTCTTCTATGTCTTCCTCTCTTTCTCCTCTCCGGCGTTATACATTTCAACACTTTCATAGGCCATCTATTCGCATCCATTCTTTTCGTGTGACCGAAATAAGTCCGTTTTTTTTCTCAACTTCGTCTGAAATATTCTTTTCCAAACCAATTCTATTTCGGATCTCCTCGTTTTCTCAATCTATCCCTCCGTGACACTTACACACACCACAGCTGAGATGAGTTTTGCGAGCGGATGACTTTCAGTGACGAGTCAACGTTCCACATAAGAGGCAAGGTGAATAAACACAACGTCCGAATATGGGGGACTGAATCTCCGAGAGTGTTGGTGGAGCATTTGCGTGATTCTCCAAAAGTGAATGTGTTCTGTGCTGTATCTCGCACAAAGATGTATGGTCCTTTCTTTTTTAAAGAAAACACAGTAACGGGAGCTACATATCATCAAATGTTGATATTGGTTGATGCCTCAACTGCATGAGGACGGGGGGAACTTTATCTTCCAACAAGATGAAGCGTCTCCTCACTGGCACCGTGTCGTTAGAAATTATCTAGACGAAACACTTCCACAGCGCTGGATAGGCCGTGCAACAGCCGACAACCGCATTCTCGTACGCTGGACACCAAGGAGCCCCGATCTTACACCGTGAGATTTTTTTCTATAGGGATTTGTGAAAGGCCTGGTTTACGTCCCTCCGCTTCCTAGTGATTTAGATGAGTTAAAACAACGCATCACGAGAACTGCAGAAAGTGTCAATGCAGATGTGTTACACCTGTTTTGGAATGAACTAGACTATCGCCTAGATGTGTACCATGTGACAGGAGGAGCCTATATTGAGCAACTATGAGTTTCCAAAGTTTACAAAGAATGACTGTGTAAAATAGTTTAAACGAATCCATAATAACGTTATTAGTTTTGGATTAAAAAAACATTGAAAGTGTCTATTTCTTTTGTAATAACCCTGTATATTTAAACTATATTTCTCTTTAATAAGTTTGTAGTTTCTTAAAGTTTTTAACTTGGTTCTAAAGGTTCTAAAATAATTCTTTGATGCCCTAAAATGTTAGAGTGATCTAGTGATGATCTAGACTACATGATGACTATCTACATGAAGATCTAGTTCACTTATAATTTGGTAATTTTACAATCCAGTTTGGATGGAAGCCCCGCTGTAAAACTAGGATCGCCAATATAGAATATTTAGAACGATTTATTCCATATTTTTACATCTCCTTCGAGGCAATTTGATTATATGATCAATATTTACTCTCCAAAAAACAGACATTCATAAAATGTTTCTTTGATAGATTAAAAAATGAAGATTTGTTTTGTTTTCATATTTATCGAGCATTTATCTTGTCTGGTTTAATTTAACGAGAGTTAATAAAAGAGATCCAGACGAAACTGAAAGTGTATGAATAGAAAGGGGAATCGCCTTGATCTTGAAAGGGAAAATCGGGGTTAGCGAGTCTGGATCGTGCGTGCAAAACATAAAACTGTTAACCGTTGCGCAACGTCAGATATAAATATTTCAACGATTTTCATGTGCGACTAATAAACGCGCAAGACGCTCATCTTGGCCTACTAATCATGCACAACGTCGTTAAACTACAGCAATTTGTTAACAATTTATTAACACCCAATTGCATAACAATACTTACGGATGCAGCCGAGAAAATTATTCATGAATGCAACCGCGTTGATAGGGACACTAAAATTATAATTAATTTCATTTCGTTTGCCTATTAATAGCAATCAAATTTTATGACTCCATAAATATATTAAGATTCATCCTGTTAGCGCTGCATAGACTATAAAGCTTTGCATACACATGCATATATATTGCATATAATAAAGCAAGGCTTCTCCAACTTTTCGCAAAAAAACAAATGGGTACGTATGTAAAGTTATGGGATAAAGTAACCTAGAAAATTTATTCTGGATTAAATTTATTTGGACAAAACAATATACCTACTTGTCGGATTTATTTTGGAGAATCAATAACCGGAATGAATATTTGAATTCAATTATATGAAAGCCTTTAATTTGAAAATTGTAGTGTATTAAAAAGAAGTGGTCGATCGATAGGCTTTATCTTAATGTTTTACGTTTCTGCCGGTGTTAAAAAAAGTGGTTCAATCTGATAAGGGATTGTAAATATTTGAAACAATTCGATGGGGAATTGGGACCGTAAACACAAAAAAGTTGTTAAAATATCGATGGCAGAGATAAAATGAAAGTACATACAGAAACGTGTTAAATATTGTAATGTAATTACTGTAAAGGATTAGCGTGCAGCGCAATAAAAACGCATAGAATTTTAATATAAATTCTCCTGCAGAAACCGCAGGTGAAATTAATTACAGCAATCATGAGTATACGCTATAAATCTACGTCTAATTACGCGGATAAAAACAATTGAGAATATTTATGAGTGCACTACAGGTTATAAAATGAGATTTTATTGGTTTTTGTAATCACTGATTACGAATAGTTTTTCTAGAAAACGTGAGAAAATTTCTATTTTGTGATAAAAAAAAATAAAAGGAGAAAACATAATTCTTCTGTATTAAATTACAAATTTTAGCTAAAGTTCTTCTAGATATGCATAATTTTGCTTTAGAATGCACTGTGGGATTTATTATATTCAAATCCTTTCTTTGTATCGGGGTTTATTTTATTGTAATATTGTAGTATTATTAATTTGATACAGAATTTCTGTAAAAAAATTTGTATCAAAAATGCGGAATTAACTCTAGATTGTAGTTGTAGATTTGGTGGTAAATACTGCGACCTTCATATATCAATTGTACCCCACCCTGTTTCTCTAAACGTTGGTATACTTACCCATTTAGAGCACCTCCTCTAGTTCTAATTCCTTTGGGAATGTCAGAATTTGGGTGAGATTCAAGGACTGCAACTCCTCTGCGTTCAAGCAGTGGTGCCCAAGGTACATTTCACTTTAGCGGAGCAGCGTTCACCAAGATTGTAGATTGTATATATGGTGGTGACGACTTGTACTGCGACCTTTATAGATCTATTGTACCCCACCCTCCTCCTCCAAGCGTTGGTGTACTTACCCATTTAGAGCGGCTCATCTAATCCTGATTCCTTTAGGAACCTCAGAATCTGGGTGGGATTCAAGGCCTGCAGCTCCTCTGTGTTCAAGCAGTGAGCCCCAATTTACATCTGTCTCTTGCGGAGTAATGCTCCGCAGCCTTTGAACAGATGTATGGGGGTTTCCTCTGCTGAGCCACAGAATCTGCATCCATTATCCTCCTCTAGGCCTAGGGCCTTGAAATGTTTCTTAAGTCTGCAGTGTCCCGTCAGGGCTCCTGTCAGAATTCTGAGCTTGTTCCTGCTTAGTTTCAGGCAAGCTTTTGTTCTCTTCTGGTTAAAAGATCCCAGCATCACTTTGGATTGCCTTAGCCCTGGAAGTTCTTTCCAGGTTTTCATCCATTTTCCTCTTATTTCTTCATCTAAACTTTTGCGGATAGTGTTCACGCTCATACCGCAAAAGGGTTCCGGACCTATAAAGGGGCTACTGGATCCCTTGTTTGCTAAGTGATCGGCTTCTTCGTTTCCGTCTATACCAGTGTGTCCTGGTACCCAGTATAGCGTTACTTTATTATGCCTGCCAAGTTTGTTCAGCTTCCCCTCACAGTCCCATACCAGTTTGGATCTGATGGTGTATGAGCTAATGGCCTTGATGGCTGCTTGGTTATCTGACAGGATAGCAATTCGTTTTTTACGGTAATTCCTGTCGAGGTTAAACATCTTTCGATTGCGTGTACCTCTGCTTGGAAGATAATTGGGGATGTTCCCATGGATTCGAAGTATCTGGTACGAGGTCCAAACACTCCTGCACCAGTGCCTTCCTTTGTCTTCGAACCATCTGTATACCACTTGATGGCATTTTGCTCTATGTGGTATGCTGAGGCTTCGTC
The DNA here is from genome assembly GCA_944588485.1 of Phosphuga atrata. NCBI lineage: Eukaryota > Metazoa > Arthropoda > Insecta > Coleoptera > Silphidae > Phosphuga > Phosphuga atrata. The sequence continues at coordinate 8,403,746 of OX155901.1, forward strand.
GCTCCAATCGGCTTTACTACTACACAATGCTGTGTAGTTTTTTTCGAAGTGGTATTTGCATACCATTTCGTCTCGTGGTACTTCCAGCCGGGGAATCTCGGCAGCGAGGCTGTTTCCGTCTCTGCTCCCGATTATTTTACCTCTGCCCATTCCTTCCTTGCTGAATCTTACGATCGCCGTTCTGGCGGCGCTCTCCACCACAAGGTGCAGCGGAGTCAGATCCAGCAGCAGCTCCAATGCTGCTGTCGGACACGACCCCATCGCCCCCGTGATGCAGACACACGTCAGTCTTTGAATCTTCTCAAGTTGTTTCCTCATAGAGGCCAGCTTGATTCTACTTCCCCACGCAACTGCCCCATAAGTGATTGCAGGTCTCACTATCATGGTGTACATCCATCGCAGGATAGTGGGGTTACAACACCACGTTTTCCCTGCCAGATTTCTGCACACCATTAGGGCGCGTTTGGCTTTACCTACCACTGCTTGTCTATTCCATAGGAGTTTGCTGTCTAGTGTGATACCCAGATACCTTATCTCCTGTTTAGCTTAGTTTTCTCCTTCTAGTAAATGGTATCACCGTGGTTTTGCTCGGGTTGAGTTTCAGTCCCACTGTTTGACACCATCTACTAGTTACGTGGAGGCCTCTCTGAACAATTTCACAGAGCGTTCCCTCAAATTTCCCTCTAGCCATTATGACTATGTCCTTGACATTTGATGTCTAGGTCGTTTAGCCTAGCCAGTACGTCATCAACTACCAGGCTCCACATTAGCGGTGATAGTACACCTCCCTGTGGGCACCCTCGAGTTGTGGAGATCTTAATGGTGTCTTTTCCCACTTGTGTCTCCGCCGTTCTAGTTCTCAGCATTTCTCCCATCCACTTTGAGATAGTGCTGTCGATATTCCTTCTTTCGAAGGCCGCCCTGACAGCCTCGTGTGAGGTGTTGTCTAAAGCTCCCTCTATATCCAAGAAGGCACATATCGCTACTTCCTTTGTCTCTAGTGCTGCTTCTATTTCGTTTGTCAGCTGATACAGGGCGGTTTCTGTGGATTTCCCTGCTCTGTAAGCATGCTGACTCCTGTGTAGTGGTGTACCTACCAGCACTATAGTCCTAAGGTAATTATCAATCACCATCTCCATTGTCTTTAATATAAAAGATGTTAGACTAATGGGTCTAAATGACTTCGGTTGAGTGGTGTCTTTCTTCCCCAGCTTCGGTATAAATACCACCTTAGCCCTTCTCCATAGCTCCGGTATATATCCGAGCGCTAAGCTACTTCTTAGATATTTAGAAGATACGGTATTAGTTCTCTTTCTCCCATTTGAAGGAAGGCAGGAACTAGTCCGTCCACACCTGGGGCCTTAAAAGGCTGGAAAGTGCCGATAGCCCATCTGATTCGGTTTTCCGTACAGATGGACGCTGCCCTCTTCCATTCGGCCCGACTTGGTTTCCGTGGTTGCATCAAGCCCTCGGTCTCCCTGTATCTACATCCCGGAAAATGGGTTTCTAGTAGGAGGAGAGCTCTTTGCTCTTCATCCTCCGTGAAGGTCCCATCCGGTTTCTTGAGAGTGGTTGTCATTTCCACTCTATCCTTCGCTAGTGCTTTGTGCAGTCTAGCTGCCACCGGCGTGGATTCTATGTTTTCACAGAAGGTCCTAAAGTTTTCCCTTTTTGCCCTTCTGATCTCTTTATTGTAGGTGGTAAGCACCTCAGAGTAGTCTATCCAATTTCCGTATTGCTTGGCTTTGTTAAAAAGCCTACGTACTTTTGCTCTTAATGTAGACAAATTTTTCTTCCACCATTTTTCGTCCTTATGCTCCTTTACGGTTTTTACCGGGCAGCTGGATTCAAATGCCGTGGTGATTGCTACATTTATTTCTCCTACAGCCTGCTCCAGCACGGTGTAGTGTTTGATACTACCCCGCACTATCACCTGCTCTAGGTTTTCTTTTAGTTGGGAACTAAACATAGGCCACACAGTTTGTCTGGGGTTTCGAATGGGGGTGTTTTCCTCACTCGCTCCTTTCAGCTCAAACTCTATGATACTATGATCTGACATTGAGGGCTCACTTGAAACCCTACACTTTTTAATTAGTTTACTTACGTTAGCACTACCTACCATTTTACGGTAGGTAGCGCTACCAGTACCTCAAAACCAAAAAACCTCATTTTTGACTTTAGTGACAAATGTTGGTGTGTTCCCAACGTTGTACACAATTAAGTTCTCTTTAATGAGGTATTCTAAAAGGTACTCACCCCTCTTATTAGTGTCCGTACTGCCCCACATCTCATTGTGTGCGTTCGCGTCACATCCCAGGATGAGTGGCAGCCTTCTCCTAATACAGTGTTCCACCAGCTTTTGTACTTCAATGGGTGGTAGGCTGTTACTATCGCCAGGGAAGTATGCCGATGCGATCACTACTTCGCGGTGGAGACCCTCGGTCTTGATGAGGGCCTGAATCGGTACTAAATCCCGCGTTAAAAATTCTGAAAGATATAAGTAATTTATGCCATTTCTTACCATAATGCAAGTTCTAGGGGAGACCTCACGGCTGTCCCATACCAACTTACATTCCCTGTTGCTAAGGCCTCTGATCTTACCTCCGTAGGTCCAGGGTTCTTGAAGCAGCGCTAACCCTAGGTGCTGCTTGGTGAACATCATAGCCATCACAGCTGAAGCTGCTTTGGCATGATGGATGTTCACTTGGGCTATTTTGGTGCGCCTGCTGGTCATTCTTGTTTTGTGACAGGAGGCGGCAAGTCCTCCTCTGTCCCTACAAGAACATCTACCTCTGCCTCTGTAGACATGGCTGGACTGCTCATGTCTACGAGTGTGAGGTCAAGATCGTTTTCCCGCGAATCCGGGCTGACTTTCTTGTTCTCTGTGTCGGTTAGGTCCCACACACATGGATTATTTTTACTTCTGGAATTCATATAAATCCCACGAGTAGCAAAGGAACTAAATGTCCTCCACGTCAGAGCCCTGCTTGACATGGTAAGGCTTGATACCCTCTGAGGTCGCCAGGTATCAGAGGGGCTCCGTTAGCGATGGCCGGTTGCCCTTGGCCACCAACCAGTCCTTCCGGCACGGGGCGCATGACACCTTGGATTAAGCGTTTGGCAGTTCTTGGTTGTTCGCTCTCCGCTGACCGCTCCGACCGGAGTTGTACTCTGGTCGGTAACGTCTAACGGTTTGTTGCGAAACTAAGCCCTCACACCATGACAAGGTGACTTCCAGAGTGAGCGTTCACCAAAGTCTTGTATATATCGTGAGCAGATATATAAGGGTTAGGTTCGATTGGTGTATATAGTGCAATCTCTGTTGCTCATGTTGGTTTTGAGGCATTCTATGAGTTGGGGTTTGGAACCGGAAACGGGGAGGTTTCTCCGCTTGATTTTTATTATATATTATATATTTTATGATAGTTTAGAGAGATTGTTTAATATCCTAAAGAAGAACAGCTATCCCACAACAGTACTTAGGGAGTTGTTGTTCTCCAATCCTACAAGACAACCTGTCGCTGAGGTGGTCGCAGAGGACGACACGAAAATATTCAAGAGCTTACACTTTGTAGAATCACTGTCCCCCAGAATAAAATCAATTTTCAAGAACAAGAGCCCAGCCATTATAGCGGATAAATGTTACAACACCATCAGCAGATCTTTCAGTCGCCTTAAAGATTCAACCCCCACGTTAATGCAATCAAATGTAATCTATCGCATTCCGTGTGCCGAGTGTGAGCTTGTGTACGTTGGTCAGACCGGCCAAAGATTGTCATCCAGACTGGCCAATCATAGAAGTGATTGCAGACTAAAACCCCACTCTTGCGCCTTAGCAACACATTGCAATGACAAGGACCATAGGGTCAATTACGATGACCTAAAAGTTCTTGCAAGGGAGCCACGCTTATCTAAGAGACTTTTCTTGTAAATGTGTTTCATTCATAACGCCGGTGCAGCCATGAACTCAAGGACGGACATGGACGGGTTGAGCAATATGTATGTTTGGCTCATGACTTGGGCGACGTCTAGACACAGTTAACTTGATGGGTGGTTTCTGTTTTGCTATTTATTTTCTATTTGTGCTGCCGTTTCGTTTTTCTCTAGTGGTTCTACTGTTATACAATCTCCTTAAATGGGGGTCGCTGAGCTCCTGTTTCTCTAAGAAGATCTAGGGATCGTCCAGATTACCTGGGTTTCTGGGAAACTACGACGTAGTGGCGGTTTCAAAATTTTTTTCGAACTGTATGTCTTTAAACATTAGTTAAATATTCTTTTTCCTGTGTGCTTGTGACTCCTGTGTCCTTCTAATGTCACGATCGTTCCCAATGCGCACCTTCGCAACTCAATTGAGAAAAAAGTTTGTTTTTTTCAACTTTAGTTTATTTTAAGAGAACGAAAAGGTTTTGTTGCTTTCCTCGTGCTGTGCCGATCGGGTTGGTGTCCGACATTTTGTAAACTAAATATAAAATTTCAAACACCGAAATTAAAATTCACCATGGCTCGTTTTACAGCAACGATTATGTAACCCACATTGTTGGTCAAGTTATATGATGTTACACGTCTTAATTAATTGTTCATTACCTTCTTTGTAAGTAATCAATAACATCTTTCACTTGTTTTTTGTAATTTTCTGTAATAATTTTGTAGGTCTTGAAAAAGATTTAATCAGTAAATCGAAACGTCGACTTAAGAAGAATTTGAGTTTTTTCTGTTAATCGTATTACCCGAATTCTACCGTTTGCGTAGTAATTTTTATAAAATATACTCTTTAACTAATAACGATTGTTATTACCCCCACTCTATATATATATATATATATATATATATATATATATATATATATATAAATATAAATGGATTATGTATTATGTGTATACACATTATGTATAAAACATACCAAAAAAGTTTGTAGTAATAAACGTTTTCCACGTAAAAATAACAACTGCAGTTCATATGTTTATCTTAAAATAAACGTCTAGTCTATTTTCTACCTCGCCTAGTTTTTAATTTAAAGTTGAATATTATATATATATATGTATATAAATATATATATATATATATATATATATATATATATATATATATATATATATATATATATATATATATATAATATTTTCTATATTCTAAGACCTTTAAGGTATTTGGCAACTTGTTGAAATTTGTACGCCAGTACAATGCTATTTTTTTAGCTAATACACTATTTCCTTTTTGGTAAAGGTACTTGCATTTTCCTAGTACTATCTGAACTTTACTATCTGAACATTCAAATTCATCTCATAAATTACAATAATGGAATGTCACACATTCTTTAATAAAACGTTGATTGATGTTTCATAGCATTTTGTTGACATCTATATCACGATTTTAATTTATTATTCTTATTATTCTATTTTGCACATTCATTATTAATTGTAAATTATTTTATATGCACCACCCCATGTAATCATGCTGTATGATATTAGGCTGTTGAATAGTACATCATGAAAAGAGTTTCTATGTTCATTATTTTTTAAATCTTTGATAATATAAAAATAAGATACTTAGTTTTAGTTTAATTATTCAATGTGTTTGTTCTATTTCATATTATAATCAAAAATTAAACCTAATTAAATGCAACTCTGTTCACGCTTTATGCTAATATTTTTCATTTGTACATTTATCTCCTCCGGAATGCTGTTGCTATACATACAGTACAAAAAATAATGGACCTAGAATAGTTCCTTGCGGTGCACACTGTACACCAGTCCGTTGTACTGCTTAGATAATTATTTCCCTTTACTCTTTATTTTCTGTAAACTTAAATAACTTCGAATTAGATTATTTGCTATACCTCTGCTATATTCTGTATTCCATAATTGACTGTATCAATTGCTTTGGCAAGATTTGAAAGCAATTATAGGTGTATCGTTATCTAAATTATTGTATAAAATATTAGATATATGTTCTATTGTATCTGCAGTCCCTTTATTTTTTACAAATCCATATTGATTATGAGTTTGAATATCATACTTCGTTACAAACTCCTGTATTCCATTGTATATAATACGTTCAAATATTTTTGCTATATTCGAAATCAAAGATACAGGACTCTAGTTGTTAGCCGAATTTCTATCTCTACTTTTAAATATTGGAATAATCTCTGCCGCTTTTAATAAATCAGGCCATATAGCAGTTTCGATGCAAAAATTGAATATATGTGTCAAAGGTTATTTTAGCTCTTCCTCTATGATTATTATTGTTATATCTTTATTACCATCAACTCCTCCATTTCTGTCGTTTAACGAGGATACAGCTCTAGTGACTTCATCTCTATCAGTTGGGTAAATGTTCATTGTTTCAGTGTTATTCAGTTGTTATTCAACGTGTATGAATAACTGACACTTTGTTACAAGTTATACTACTACTCAATTTTGTAGCAATATCACAAAAGTATGCAATCATTGCATTTGCTATATTTAATGGACCATTGATCTTACAGTTTTTGTCATCAATTATATATTCATAAGTCAAATTAACTTTTTCTTATCATTCGCACCAATTTTTTCTTTTATAAAAATCTATAACTGTTTTGGTTTATCACATATTTTAGTAACATTTTTTGATATGAACTATCAAAATTCCTTTTAGCGTGTTTTATTACCTTAGTCAAGATATTTTCATCATTTGTATTTTCATCATTGTATTCCTTTTTAAGTATTTGATTAAGAGGATTTTTTTTCCAAATATTATATAACAACTCTTTAGTCTTACACGAATTCATTGTTGCAGTAGTAATCCAACATTTCCTAGGTCTATGCCGATTTTGCCTTTTTTGTGGATTTTTTTTTAATTCTTGTATTTCTTTTCTTGATTTTCTTCTTTCGAAGAGGCTTACTTTAGACCAGCTTGTTCAACTGTTGGCCTTTGATCTTTGCCCGGTATGGTCGCATCTTCCGGTGTAATTCCTTTCTCTCTTCTGTCCAGGAGGTACCTTTCCTTCGGAGTTTTTCCTGAAATCCACGGAATTTCTTCAGGATGTGTCTCACAGACTGTCTGTTTTGGAGATCTGTTACTCCCAATTCTTTAATATCCTTCTCGCCTTCTGTCAACCAAGTGATACGAAACTTCTGGTTTTGCCAGAAGGTGAACAGACGGTTCGTTAGTCGGTTAGGAGGCAATCTTGCAACGTGGCCATAGAAAGCTACCCTTCTTTTCCTTGTACAGTCACAGAGCCTCTCAATATGTTCGTAGAGCTCAGAGTTATCTCGCCTTTAGAATGCCTCATCTTTCTTTACCGCGCCTAGGATCTTCCTGAGGATTCTCCTCTCTCTGATTTCCAATTTCTCTACCAGACCTCTTCGGTGCAAGGAAAGACACTCCATGGCATGCAGGGCTTCTTGTCGTAAGGCTGATGTGTAGTGCTTAAGTTTCAGGTTGTGTGACAGGCATTTCTTGTTGTAGGTGTTCTTAGTCAGTCGATAGGCTAGTTCTAACTTGTTGACTCTCATGGATAATAATGCTCTTTATGATAACTTGGGTTCAATCCATTCGCTGAGGTATATATATTTCTCAGTCCTCTTGTAAACATCCTTCTCCTCCAGTAACATCTCTCTGATTGCTTCTTTGATGTTGGTGAAAAATTCTGTTTTCTCCAGCGATACTTGAAGACCCACTTTGGCAGCCTGTTTTCTAAGGCAATTTACCTGCATTGTTGCCACCTCAAGAGAATCGGCAATCAGTGCCATGTCATCTGCAAGGGCCAGGCAATCTACAACCAGTCCATCATTTTTACGTCCCAGGTAGTTACCACTCTGAACACCCAAGTTGATCAGTTCCTTGCGCCATTCTCTCGTAACCTTTTCAAGGGCACAGTTGAAGAGAAGTGGGAAAAGTCTATCTCCTGGTCTCACTCCAGTTTTTATTTCGAAGCTTTCTGGGATCTCGCCTCTAAATTTAACCTTGAAATTGTTGTTGGTCAAGGTTTCTAGGATGAGTCTGCGGGTTTAGTTGTTTAGCCCTAGTTCCTGTAGTACTTTGTTAAGCATTTCTCTTCCTAAAATCAACAAAGGTGACGACAACCTTACGGTTTCTCATCTTGGAGTATGCAAGTACAGTTTTAAGATTGAGGCTCTGTACAACACAGGATCGATTCTTCCTGAAGCCTCCCTGGTATTCCCCCAGTTGACTATACAGCTGATTTTCTGCCCTTGTTTGTAACGGCTTGGAGAGAATCTTGTGTGTTACCGGGACGAGACAAATTCCAAGGTAGTTATTTAGATCAGTAAAATCTCTCCTTTTGATAAGCGAGTGGATCAGAGCCGATTTCGAATTGGGTGGTAATTTCTCTCCTTCCCAGATGTCCTGGATGATCTCGGTTAGCTTGCGCACGGCATTGCTTCCAACACCTTTCCACTGTTCAACAACGATAAAGGCCTCTCCAGCGCCCTTATTGTTCTTAAGAAGTTGAATGATCCGGCCAACTTCTTCCAATGAAGGGGGCAGCGAGTCCGGGTTTAGTTTGTTTTTTTTATAGAAGTATGCGCTGGGTGGATCACAGTTAAGTAGATTTTTAAAGTACTGAGCTAAAAGGTGGCAGTTGTCCTTGTCGTTAAAAGCCAGTTTGCATTGTGAGTCTCTGAAGTGGAGGCTTGGCGGAGCGTATTTTCTGAGTGTCTGCTTGAAGGTTCCAAAGAAATCTCTGGAGTTATTCTTAGCAAAGCTCTCTTCGATTTGGGTTAGTTGGTTTTGTGTGAAAGTTCGTTTGGTTCCTCAAATTATCTTGGGTGTAATCTTTATTTTTTCCAAAACTGTATGCCAATTATCCTTGGTCTTTTGAGCATTCCACTTCACCCAGGCTGTCTGTCTTTGGGCTATTGCATTGTTACAGTCTTCAGTTCACCAATGATGCTTCGTTTTTCTGTGCGACAGGGGCGAGTCCATTGACCACCTTGGCAAGAGTCTGCTTCAGTTGGTCCCAGCTTTATTGTTCAGTCTCTGACTTACTTTTTGACTGTTCTTAAGTCGCTCTACGTCAAATCTTACCATTTTGGAAGTTCTGTGTAATCTAGTGTTTCTAGGCTGGAGTCATATTTTGTTCCTTGAGAGATAGTGGTCTAGAGTCTAGATTGATGCTTCTTAATACCTTCACGTTTTGTATTTTCTTTTGAAAATTTCGCAAAATAGCCACATCATCTGCTAAAAGACTCACTGCTAAGAAGTATCTGGAATTCACCCAGGTTGGTATTAGGTGAAATATAAGTCTTCTTCCTCCTTGGCAGGTGTTTGAAGGCTGTAGAGTTCATGAGCAACCCAAAAGTCCTACACAGATCCACCAATCTTTCTCCGTTGCGGTTGGTTTGCTTATGCGCCGGATAATTGCCCACTTTGTTTCTGTATTTTTTGTCTCTGTCCAATTAAGCATTAAAGTCACCAAGCAGTATGACGGTGTGCCTTTCTGGAAGTTAAGAGATAATATATTCTAAGCCTTCCCAGAATGTATCAGTTCTGTCTGGATTGCGTCTGTTGTCCTGGTTGATTGGGGCATGTACATTGACTATACTCTAGCCCTTGTTTGCACATTTGAGAGAGATGGTCGATACTCGACTGCTCGGGGGAGGTAAAGTCTGTGACTGAACCCAGTATCCTGTGACTGATAATAAATCCTCTACGTTGGTTCGGTTAGGTGGGGTACGTTCGTCATTACCCGCTGTCCCACTTTACCTTTGAGGATTCTGTAGCCTTGGGACTCGAAGGCATGTTCGTCCGTAAATCTGGTTTCCTGTAGTGCTGTCAGTATTATGTTGTGTCGTATAAGTGAATTAGTTATATGTTTCAGTTTACCGACTGTTCGCAGTGAGTTAGCATTAAATGGTGCGAAGAAGCTTTGTCGTCTTGGTCTGATTTCGGTGATTTCAGAATGCTCCGACTCATCCTTGAAGCATGTTGGTGCGGACTCCCCAGAATCGGAAGCTCCGCTAACGTCACCATAGGTGACAGTTAATTGGTTACCACCTGGGGTAGTGCATTCAGCGAAATTTACCAATCGAGATACTACCCAAGTTGTTTGCTTGGGAGGCTTATTATTCGGGGTTGTCACCCCTAGACAGGTCGCCTTCACTACGGCTAAGAAGCCCTGTCCACCCGACTCTTCCCATTCATGTTATCTGTTATTAATACATATTGTTTGTAAACTAAATTTGATAACAACTTTTTAAAGCGGAACACAGTTTGAATATATAAATATATTCAACCTTTCCGTAGCTCTATTATATTATTAAGTATTTTTAAGGCTACGATACAAATCTCATGTTGAAACACAACAGATATTTGTCTGTTATTTATTGTTATTTAAATACTCTGTTATTTAAACCGTTTACAGTTATTTAACAGTTTTCATAATAGTTTAGTTTCACCCGTTTATTCAATTAAATTTGATAGTGTTATCAGATCACTTCGATTTCAAATTATATTCCAAACATGGTAGAATACATAAAATTTTATTGAAATATAATTATTGAAAATTGAAATGTATTATCTATTAAATTAAAACGTTAAGAAACAAGCATGCTTTACGTTGCTTGTGAAGGTACATTTATTGGTAGGCGGCTTAGAAGTGATTGCAGAGGCAAATTTACTTTGCCGCCATCTTGAAAATGCTAATTTTTATTCCGTTTGAGTGTTGAAAGAATGTAATATACACTCCGCCAAAAAAATATCGCATCACTAATATTTTACCTTTTGAATTTGTAATATTTATATTTTGATTTTTAGTTGTACATTATGGTACAACATAAGATATTATGAAGGGCAATTTAACATTATACAATAAGAAATAAAGCTACAACACTGTGTAGACAGAAAGTAAATACTAACCCTACAAATGCATATGCCGAAAATTAATTATTATTCAATTAATAGTGGCTATTGCCACTTCTACATTTCAAAACAACCTGCATTCTTCTTGGAAGTGACTCGAAAAGATTTCTAATATAGTCTTGATCTATCACCTTCCATTCTTCAATAACTGCGTTTCGTAAATCATTTAGGCTAGTTAAAGTTACGCGATTGTTTGTAGATTCCAACCGATGCGATCGCAGACATGTTCAATGACGTTTAGGTCAGGAATTCTAGCAGGCCAATTCAAAATTCTCAAACCTACCTCATTCGTGTACTCTTGAACTATATGTGCAGTGTGCGAGCCGGCATTATTATGCATTAGCACGAAATTGTGACCCATGAATGGAGCATATGGTACTACATGTGCTTCTAGTACATCCCGTATATACCGATCCACAGTCATAGAACCGTTATCTATGACCATCAATTCTGTGCGAGCCTCTGAAGAAATGCCACCCCAGAACATAATGGATCCTTCACCAAAATTTGTGATGTTTCTAAAATTGCACTGGCTGTAGCGTTCACCGTCTCTTCTATACACGGGTATACGTCTATCTGAAGATTATAAACAGAATCTGGATTCATCCGTAAACAAAACGTTTGCGCAGTCATTGAAATTCCAATATGCATGTGTTCTAGAAAAATGCGAGCATTGCCACTCGGTATTCTCTAGTTAATATGTGGACTTTTTTTTGCTGGTGCTCTCCCACACATATATCTACATCACGCAGTCGTTTCTTAATTGTCTGACTAATAACTCGCAAATTTGAAGCATTGTACCGTTCAGCTTGTAATTGCATTGAGGTACAACGTCTGATATACAATGCATTTAAATCGGTCATCTCTTGCTGTTTTTGCCCTCTTACGACCTTGTCCTGCTCTTCGTGTGTATTTCCCAGTTTCTCTGAATCTTCTTATTATTCTTGAAACCGTGAACTGCTGAATTCTCAATGCTGCAGCAACATATATTTGATCTCGACCATCGTCAAGTAAGGACACGACTCGAACAATTTAGTTAGTCTCTTCTTAAATTTCTAGAATTGCGAACAGGAGCTTCAACGTTCATTTTGAAATCGAAACTACTAGAAATTTCATATAAATAACTATTAAGATGTTTTAAAAAATTATATAAAATTATTCTTAGCACAAATTCAAGAATATCGAAAGATTATTCGTTGTGTTGTATTGTTATGTTTATTATTCATAACCATCACAATATGTCATCACATATAATATAATCATATGTCATCACAATAAACAAATGTTCTAACAAGAAGAATGTAGGTGATGCGAAATGATTGCGGAGTGTATTTTCTATTGATTAGATTTTATTTATGTTTAACTCACTCATTTAATTTAATTTTAAAAAAATGTCTGATGGCTTAATTATAAAAACTCAAATAGTAGCAGTTACGTATTAATTATGTAAGTGAAATATTGATAGTTTGTTATTACTTCTGGCCACAAAGTGAACTAAAAATAAGTTACATGCTTTGTAGAATTCGATATCCAAGCAAATGATTTTTTTTTCTTTCTCTATTTCTCTCTGGTCGAGTTAAATAAATAGGAACCGTTTGAAGTTATTTTTTTACCGGAACAAATTTTGTGGATTCCACAGTTTCGTTACCAAAAGATTTTGGACCCATAACAAAAACACAGACTATTACTATTACGTTTTTAATACAATCGCAATTTTAAAAACTTTGAATTAAATCATCATTATTAATATATTTTAGATAAATTGTAACCGAGAACGAAAAAATATTTGAAGCCATAATCATTTTAGGGATTTGTCCGAAAAAGAAAGTTTTTTCGACAAATGAATTAAAATCTAGGAGCTCTTAATTAGGAGCTCTCTTAAGCTATTCAGGACACATTTATATTTTGTCCCAATGAACATTACCTTTTTCTTTACTCTTATTCTTGTCCGCTTCGTCGTCGTACATTTGCCAATCTCGCCTTATTTTTTAAATGAAAACTTCTTTAGCCACGCTGAAGGAGTTTTGGGTAGATGGTAAACTTATAGTTTCCCGTGGTTGTCAGCATTAATTGCGTTCTTTAGAAAATTTCTATTAATCTTCTATTATAAGCTATTTATATCATCATCATGGCACTTTAATGGTCCAATCTAGGATGTAGGCCTCTTCCCTATTCTTCCACTATTGGCGATCTTGTGCCCGTCTCATCCAGTCTCGACCTCCGTGCCGTCGAGTCTCGTCCATCCAGCGCTGCGGTGGTCTGCCGCGCCTTCAAGTATCTGCTCTGGGTCTCCATTCAAGGACTCGTCGTGTCCAGCGACTCTCGTTCATTCTCGCAATGTGTCCCTGACCATATCCACTTTTTCCTTGCTATTACAGCCATGACGTCTTTCACCTTGCTCTTATTTCGGATCCATTCGTTACGTTTCCGGTCACGAACTGTGGTCCCGAGCATCGCTCTCTCCATGCCCCTCTGCGCGACTCGGAATTTCTCGGCGGTCCTCTGCGTAAGGGTCATGGTCTCTGTACCGTAGGTGAGCACGGGCATGACACACTGCTCGAAGACTTTCACTTTGAGATCCAGGGATATTTTGCACGTAGAATCTGCTTATTGGCACCGAACGCTGCCCTAGCCAGCGCGATCCGCCTTTCCACTTCCGCTATCTGGTTCTCAAAGCCCAGTAACGTTAAGCCCCAAATACCTGTACTCGGTTACTTTCTCCACCGCAAGCTGGTAGTCTGTGATTTCGGGAATGTTGGTCATAATCTTGGTTTTCCCCATGTTCATTTTAAGACCCGTCTTTTCGGATTCCACTCTCAAATCCTCCAGGATCGTTATCATCTCATCAATGCTCTCTGAGACCAGAACCAGGTCATCAGCAAATCTCAGATTGCTCATTCTCTGTCCATCGATCATCAGCCCCTTCCCTGCCCATTGCATCTGTTGGAATATACATTCTTATGCTAGGGTAAACAGCTTCGATGATATTGTGTACCCTTGCCTGACACCTCTCTTTAGATGAAATTTGTTGGTTTTCTGGTGCAGGAAGACACAGGCAGTTGCAGTTTGCAGTTCTGATGCAGGTGGTTGAGGATCTGTATGTACTTTTCATCTAGGCGGCATTTAACTAGAGCTTGTTCTATGGCCTACTACTATATGGAGTCGAACGCTTTCTCGTAGTCGATGAAGGTTGGAATAAGTGGTTTCCTGTACTCATTGCATTGCTCCACTACCGTTTTGAAAATTTGAAGGTTGTCATTGGTGCTGAAGCCTGAGCGAAAGCCTGCCTGTCTCTGGGTTGAAAGAATTCTAGCTTTCTGTCAAGTTTGTTAACTAGAAACCGAGAGAAGAGCTTGTAGACATGCGAAAGTAGACTGATAGGTCTGTAGTTTTCCAGCCTCTTGATGTCCCCTTTTTGTGGCTTAGGGTGATTACTGCACGTACTTTATCTTCCAGGATGCACTTTGTGAATAGGATTGCCAGCACTTCACTAAGTACCTTGTCGTTGCTTTTGATGGGTCCTTATCTCTGGTAATATGTCATCTTCCCCTGGGGCTTTTCTATTCTTAAGATGTTGTATAGCGAGCATTATTTCCTCTAGAATGACAACCGGAATTTCTTCGGATCCGATGTTTTCGACTGGTGGTCGTGTTTGCCCCCCAGCTGTCAGTGGCTGACTCGGTGATACTTTGCTTTCGTACAGTGCTTCATAGAATTTGCTATTTATATGCATGTACGCAAGAGAACACGCATATATTTAAAGTTGGATCTGAACGTCAAACTTAATAGTGAAAGTTTTTGGTAATGTTGATAGAACGCAGCGCTTCTAACGACTTTCTACGACTGTATTTTTCCTTTTTTAGAATATAGTTAAATGCTTCTAAGTACAAATAAGGCATTGAGCGCAAGAGCGGACTAAGCCGCAATTTTCCCGAATTTGCGTTTATGACATTAACGTACTTTATTTTACCGCATGAATCGACCAATACTAGATTTCTTCTTCTTCACTTTCCTCTTGACAGAAGAGTCGTGATAAAGCTTCGTATTACTTCGTTACTAGCTTTACAAAATCTCACCATTTTCCACGGTTGTAGGCGCTGAGTGCTGCTTGGTTGATTGTTAAGTTAGTGGATGCCGTTATTTGATCAGTCCAACGTGTATGAGACCTACCTCGGGAACTAGTACCTTCTACCCGACCCTGAACTATTAGTCGCTCCAAGTTGTCATCGTCTCTTCTCTGAATGTGTCCGAAGTATCTAAGTATTCGAGCTTGCACTATTTTGTATAACCTTTGGGGTTCGTTTACTTCTCGGATGATCGACGTATTAGTTCTTCTTGATGTCTACGGAACTCGTAGGATTCTTCTCCAGCACCATACTTCTAACGCGTCGATCTTCCTGCGATCGACAGCCTTCATCGACCATGTTTCTGCTCCGTATAAAAGTACCGGAAATATCAGTGTTTTAATGATAGTTTTTTTTGTGTTTAAAGTGATAGCACTATCTTTCCATGTTTTTTGAAAGTTTTGCACTGTCCGTCTAGCGATTACGCATCTACGAATGATTTCCTGAGAACAGCCACCCTCATTTGAAATCAGTGCTCCCAGATAGATATATTGGCTCACGACTTGGTATTGACCCATGTGGAGGATGTCTGGCATATTATTCTGGACCCTGTCGAGACATTAAGACTTTTCATAACTTTCAATAACTTTGGTCTTTTAAGTAGTTGATGGCCAAGCCAAGGTTATTACTTTCCATTTACAGTGTATGCAAGATTTCTAGAAGTTCCTCTTGGGTATTTGCTAGCAGGACGGTATCGTCCGCATAACGAAGATTAATTATTCCACCAACTGCAATTCCGCTATTCCATCCGTCGGTCAGCCTTCTCATAATATATTTTCCATAGATGTTAAATAGAAGAGGCGACAGGATACATCCTTGACGGACTCCTTTTTCTATTTTACAGGGATTAGATAGTTGATTGTCAACTCTTACGACTGCCTTACTGTTTATGTACAGATTCTGAATTAAAAGTGACAGATGATCCGGAACTCCCATTTCCTTCAGGATTATCCAAAGCTTAAGTATAGTCGTCTGTTGAATTCGCGATACTTTTTAATGACTTGGCGAAGATTCAGTATTTGTTCTTTAGTACCACGACCGCGAACAAATCCTGCCTGCTCTGCTGCGATTTGCCATTCTAGATACGTTTTTAATCTTTCATGTATTATAGAGAGCATTATTTTACTAGCGTGTGAAACCAGAGATATCAAGCGGTGGTTGTCACACAAGGTTTTCACACCTTTCTTATGTAGAGGCATAAATGTAGATGTCACGCACTCCTCTGGTCATGTTTTTGTGGACCAGATTTTTTGGCACAGGGTGTGAAAAATGTCAACACCTCTCACTCCCATGGCTTGTATTATTTCTGCTGGGATGCCGTCGCAGCCTGGTGCCTTGTTTGGTTTAAGTTTCTTGATGGCTAGTTCTATTTCTTTTAGAATGGAAGGTTCAGCCATTGCCTCTGTTTGCTTAGTTCTGTTGCTGGTGTTTCCATCTTGGAACAGACTTTCACATTACTGGATTTACTGGTGTATATTAATTATTATTATTTCAATTAAGTTGTATTTATATTTTGTACTAGGCTTGTGAAGCCCATCATATGTAATTATTATTATATAAACTATGTTAAAATGTAAATATTGCTCGGAGTGCCAATAGATATGAAAACCAGACCAATGTTAATAATGTCATACTCATCATCATCATCAATTAGCCTATCCTAGTCCACTGCTGGACGTAGGCCTCCCGTGATTGCTGCCAGATCTGTCGGTCTTGCGCTGCTTGCCTCCAATTTGTATGGATACGTTTAATATCATCGGACCAGCTTGCAGGTGGGCGTCCTCTGCTTCGGAGAGCTTCATGTCTTGGTTTCCATTCCATTATTCGTCTGGTCCATCGGTTGTCCTTCATTCTCGCAATGTGCATTTCATACTACAATTTATAAATTCTAAGAAAAGCACACTCCTTCCAAAGTTTTCACTTCATTCGGCCTATTTATACTGCCTATTTTAATTGTTTTTCTCTATTCTCTTACTTTGGTCTTGCATTTATGGTCTAGTCTTATTAGCCTGATTTCTATAACAACTCATGCATCTCCTAAGTTTTCTGTCTAGACATTTCTTAATGCCTCAAGATCAATAATCCTTTCTACTCTGTCACGTTCCGACTGATTTTCTATTTGAAGTTTAACGTTTGAAATAAAAAGTGACCCAAAAACTCATCTAGTAATAACACATTTACCCAATTTAGACACACGTTTACAACACGAACCGACTAATTAACTCTCAGTTGAGATATTTGCTATCCAACTCACATAATAACAATCTTGCACAACTATAATTGTTATTTCACTTGTTTCAGGTAAGAGACGGTTTCGATACCAGCGATGTCGGTAAGATTATCTAACCAGTGATTATTTTAATTGTCGGCTTTTAATTGTTCATTTTGTATCCAATAGAACGTAATTTTTGCGATAAATATATTTTTTTATTTGAAAAATTTTAGCGCACGACGAGTATTGCATGCAATTGCTTTCAATTAATTGCAACATCGCATTTAATTGACAAGTAATGGCAATTAACTTCTAATTTTTCCTCAAACATTTTTTTATTTCCTAATTGGTTTGTCATGATTAAAAATAATGCAATATCTGTACTTGACACAGAGGTGCACTGACGACACTAACATAGAAGACGAGATCACAAACTAGACTCGTCAAGTCTGTATAAGGATATTCTCATGACAAGCCTCTACAGCACACTACTAGTCTGTATAAGGCTACACAACACTTGATATCTCTGTATAAGGCATACAAGACAAGACCAGACATGACTAGAAAAAAAACAGAGAATATCTCTGTCAGGACCTTACAAGATCAGTCAAGATTTCACTAGACAAGACAAGATAAAGCTAAAAGCAAAAATTAAAAATTTTGCAAATAATTTGAAATATCAAAGATATCGGCCATTTAACCGATCTTTCGCTGTGACACGGTTAAAAGCTACATTTGTAAATGTTGGTCAAACATTTCTCAAAACAAAATTTCTCAAACTTTCAAAGACCTAAAAGATTAGTTGTCTAATCATACAAGACCGGACAATATAAGACAAGACAAGACTAGACAAGACCAGACAAAACCAGACACGACCAAACAAGACCAAACAAGACCATACAAGATAAGATAAGACTAGACTAGAGTAGAAAAACTAGACAGGACTAGACAGGACTAGACAAGACTAGACAAGACTAGACAGGACTAGACAGGACTAGACAAGACTAGACAAGACTAGACAAGACTAGACAAGACTAGACAAGACTAGACAAGACTAGACAAGACTAGACAAGACTAGACAAGACTAGACAAGACTAGACAAGACTAGACAAGACTAGACAAGACTAGACAAGACTAGACAAGACTAGACAAGACTAGACAAGACTAGACAAGACTAGACAAGACTAGACAAGACTAGACAAGACTAGACAAGACTAGACAAGACTAGACAAGACTAGACAAGACTAGACAAGACTAGACAAGACTAGACAAGACTAGACAAGACTAGACAAGACTAGACAAGACTAGACAAGACTAGACAAGACTAGACAAGACTAGACAAGACTAGACAAGACTAGACAAGACTAGACAAGACTAGACAAGACTAGACAAGACTAGACAAGACTAGACAAGACTAGACAAGACTAGACAAGACCAGACAAGACTAGACAAGACTAGACAAGACTAGACAAGACTAGACAAGACTAGACAAGACTAGACAAGACTAGACAAGACTAGACAAGACTAGACAAGACTAGACAAGACTAGACAAGACTAGACAGGACTAGACAAGACTAGACAAGACTAGACAAGACTAGACAGGACTAGACAAGACTAGACAAGACTAGCCAAGACTAGACAAGACTAGACAGGACTAGACAAGACTAGACAAGACTAGACAAGACTAGACAAGACTAGACAGGACTAGACAGGACTAGACAGGACTAGACAAGAATAGACAGGACTAGACAGGACTAGACAGGACTAGACAAGACTAGACAAGACTAGACAAGACTAGCCAAGACTAGACAAGACTAGACAGGACTAGACAGGACTAGACAAGACTAGACAGGACTAGACAGGACTAGACAAGACTAGACAAGACTAGACAGGACTAGACAGGACTAGACAGGACTAGACAAGACTAGACAAGACTAGACAAGACTAGACAAGACTAGACAAAACTAGACAAGACTAGACAAGACTAGGCAAGACTAGACAAGACTAGACAAGACTAGACAAGACTAGACAAGACTAGACAAGACTAGACAAGACTATACAAGACTAGACAAGACTAGACAAGACTAGACAAGACAAGACTAGACAAGACTAGATAAGTCTAGACAAGACTAGACAAGACTAGACAAGACTAGACAAGACTAGACAAGACTAGACAGGACTAGACAGGACTAGGCAGGACTTGACAAGACTAGACCAGACTAAACAAGACTGAACAAGACTAGACAAGACTAGACAAGGCTAGACAAGACTAGACAAGACTAGACAAGACTAGACAAGACTAGACAAGACTAGACAAGACTAGACAAGACTAGACAAGACTAGACAAGACTAGACAAGACTAGACAAGACTAGACAAGACTAGACAAGACTAGACAAGACTAGACAAGACTAGACAAGACTAGACAAGACTAGACAAGACTAGACAAGACTAGACAAGACTAGACAAGACTAGACAAGACTAGACAAGACTAGACAAGACTAGACAAGACTAGACAAGACTAGACAAGACTAGACAAGACTAGACAAGACTAGACAAGACTAGATAAGACTAGACAAGACTAGACAAGACTAGACAAGACTAGACAAGACTAGACAAGACTAGACAAGACTAGACAAGACTAGACAAGACTAGACAAGACTAGACAAGACTAGACAAGACTAGACAAGACTAGACAAGACTAGACAGGACTAGACAAGACTAGACAAGACTAGACAAGACTAGACAGGACTAGACAAGACTAGACAAGACTAGCCAAGACTAGACAAGACTAGACAGGACTAGACAAGACTAGACAAGACTAGACAAGACTAGACAAGACTAGACAGGACTAGACAGGACTAGACAGGACTAGACAAGAATAGACAGGACTAGACAGGACTAGACAGGACTAGACAAGACTAGACAAGACTAGACAAGACTAGCCAAGACTAGACAAGACTAGACAGGACTAGACAGGACTAGACAAGACTAGACAGGACTAGACAGGACTAGACAAGACTAGACAAGACTAGACAGGACTAGACAGGACTAGACAGGACTAGACAAGACTAGACAAGACTAGACAAGACTAGACAAGACTAGACAAAACTAGACAAGACTAGACAAGACTAGGCAAGACTAGACAAGACTAGACAAGACTAGACAAGACTAGACAAGACTAGACAAGACTAGACAAGACTATACAAGACTAGACAAGACTAGACAAGACTAGACAAGACAAGACTAGACAAGACTAGATAAGTCTAGACAAGACTAGACAAGACTAGACAAGACTAGACAAGACTAGACAAGACTAGACAGGACTAGACAGGACTAGGCAGGACTTGACAAGACTAGACCAGACTAAACAAGACTGAACAAGACTAGACAAGACTAGACAAGGCTAGACAAGACTAGACAAGACTAGACAAGACTAGACAAGACTAGACAAGACTAGACAAGACTAGACAAGACTAGACAAGACTAGACAAGACTAGACAAGACTAGACAAGACTAGACAAGACTAGACAAGACTAGACAAGACTAGACAAGACTAGACAAGACTAGACAAGACTAGACAAGACTAGACAAGACTAGACAAGACTAGACAAGACTAGACAAGACTAGACAAGACTAGACAAGACTAGACAAGACTAGACAAGACTAGACAAGACTAGACAAGACTAGACAAGACTAGACAAGACTAGACAAGACTAGACAAGACTGGACAAGACTAGACAAGACTAGACAAGACTAGACAAGACTAGACAAGACTAGACAAGACTAGACAAGACTAGACAAGACTAGACAAGACTAGACAAGACTAGAGAAGACTAGACAAGACTAGACAAGACTAGACAAGACTAGACAAGACTAGAGAAGACTAGGCAAGACTAGACAAGACTAGACAAGACTAGACAAGACTAGACAAGACTAGACAAGACGAGACAAGACTAGACAAGACTAGACAAGACTAGACAAGACTAGACAAGACTAGACAAGACTAGACAAAACTAGACAAGACTAGACAAGACTAGACAAGACTAGACAAGACTAGACAAGACTAGACAAGACTAGACAAGACTAGACAAGACTAGACAAGACTAGACAAGACTAGACAAGACTAGACAAGACTAGACAAGACTAGACAAGACTAGACAAGACTAGACAAGACTAGACAAGACTAGACAAGACTAGACAAGACTAGACAAGATTAGACAAGACTAGACAAGACTGGACCAGACTAAACAAGACTCGACAAGATTAGACAAGACTAGACAAGACTAGACAAGACTAGACAAGACTAGACAAGACTAGACAAGACTAGACAAGACTAGACAAGACTAGACAAGACTAGACAAGACTAGACAAGACTAGACAAGACTAGACAAGACTAGACAAGACTAGACAAGACTAGACAAGACTAGAAAAGACTAGACAAGACTAGACAAGACTAGACAAGACTAGACAAGACTAGACAAGACTAGACAAGACTATACAAGACTAGACAAGACTAGACAAGACTAGACAAGACTAGACAAGACTAGACAAGACTAGACCAGACTAGACAAGTCTAGACAAGACTAGACAAGACTAGACAGGACTAGACAAGACTAGACAAGAATAGACAGGACTAGACAGGACTAGGCACTACTTGACAAGACTAGACAAGACTAGACAAGACTAGATAGGACTAGACAGGACTAGACAGGACTAGACAGGACTAGGCAGGACTTGACAAGACTAGACAAGACTAGACAAGACTAGACAAGACTAGGCAAGACTAGACAAGACTAGACAAGACTAGACGAGACTAGACAAGACTAGACAGGACTAGACAGGGCTAGGTAGGACTTGACAAGACTAGACAAGACTAGACAAGACTAGCCAAGACTAGACAAGACTAGACAAGACTAGACAAGACTAGACAAGACTAGACAAGACTAGACAAGACTAGACAAGACTAGACAAGACTAGACAAGACTAGACAAGACTAGGCAAGACTAGACACGACTAGACAAGACTAGACCAGACTAAACAAGACTAGACAAGACTAGACAGGACTAGACAGGACTAGACAGAACTAGACAAGACTAGCCAAGACTAGACAAGACTAAACAAGACTAGACAAGACTAGACAAGACTAGACAAGACCAGACAAGACTAGACAAGACTAGACAAGACTAGACAAGACTAGACAAGACTAGACAAGACTAGACAAGACTAGACAAGACTAGACATGACTAGACAAGACTAGACAAGACTAGACAAGACTAGACAAGACTAGACAAGACTAGACAAGACTAGACAAGACTAGACAAGACTAGACAAGACTAGACAGGACTAGACAGGACTAGACAGGACTAGACAGGACTAGACAAGACTAGACAAGACTAGACAAGACTAGACAGGACTAGACAGGACTAGACAAGACTAGACTAGACAGGACTAGACAGGACTAGACAGGACTAGGCAGGACTTGACAAGACTAGACAAGACTGGACCAGACTAAACAAGACTGAACAAGACTAGACAGGACTAGACAAGACTAGACAAGACTAGACAAGACTAGACAAGACTAAACAAGACTAGACAAGACTAGACAACACTAGACAAGACTAGACAAGACTAGACAAGAATAGACAAGAATAGACAACACTAGACAAGACTAGACAGGACTAGACTGGACTAGGCAGGACTTGACAAGACTAGACAAGACTAGACCAGACTGGACAAGACTGGATAAGACTAGACAATACTAGACAAGACTAGACAAGACTAGACAAGACTAGACAAGACTAGACAAGACTAGACAAGACTAGACAAGACTAGACAAGACTAGACAAGACTAGACAAGACTAGACAAGACTAGACAAGACTAGACAAGACTAGACAAGACTAGACAAGACTAGACAAGACTAGACAAGACTAGACAAGACTAGACAAGACTACATAAGACTAGACAGGACTAGACAAGACTAGACAAGACTAGACAAGACTAGACAAGACTAGACAAGACTAGACAGGACTAGACAGGACTGGACAGGACTAGACAAGACTAGACAAGACTAGACAGGACTAGACAGGACTAGACACGACTAGACAAGACCAGACAAGACAAGCCAAGACAAGACAAGACTTGACAAGACGAGACAAGACCAGGCAAGACCAGACAAGACCAGACAAGACCAGACAAGACCAGACAAGACCAGACAAGACCAGACAAGACTAGACAAGACTAGACAAGACTAGACAAGACTAGACAAGACTAGACAAGACTAGACAAGACTAGACAAGACTAGACAAGACTAGACAAGACTAGACAAGACTAGACAAGACTCGACAAGACTAGACAAGACTAGACAAGACTAGACAAGACTAGACAAGACTAGACAAGACTAGACAAGACTAGACAAGACTAGACAAGACTAGACAAGACTAGACAAGACTAGACAAGACAAGACAAGACTAGACAAGACTAGACAAGACTAGACAAGACTAGACAAGACTAGACAAGACTAGACAAGACTAGACAAGACTAGACAAGACTAGACAAGACTAGACAAGACTAGACAAGACTAGACAAGACTAGACCAGACTAAACAAGACTAGACAAGACTGGACAAGGCTAGACAAGACTAGACAATACTAGACAAGACTAGACAAGACTAGACAAGACTAGACAAGACTAGACAAGACTAGACAAGACTAGACAAGACTAGACAAGACTAGACAAGACTAGACAAGACTAGACAAGACTAGACAAGACTAGACAAGAATAGACAGGACTAGACAGGACTAGGCAGGACTTGACAAGACTAGCCAAGACTAGACCAGACTGGACAAGACTGGATAAGACTAGACAATACTAGACTAGACAAGACTAGACAAGACTAGACAAGACTAGACAAGACTAGGCAAGACTAGACAAGACTAGACAGGACTAGACAGGACTAGGCAGGACTAGACAAGATTAGACAAGACTAGACAGGACTAGACACGACTAGACAAGACCAGACAAGGCAAGCCAAGACAAGACAAGACTTGACAAGACGAGACAAGACCAGGCAAGACCAGACAAGACCAGACAAGACCAGACAAGACCAGACAAGACCAGAGAAGACCAGACAAGACCAGACAAGACCAGAGAAGACCAGACAAGACCAGACAAGACCAGACAAGACCAGACAAGACCAGACAAGACCAGACAAGACCAGACAAGACGAGACAAGACTAAGCAAGACTTGACAGGACTGGACAGGGCTAGGCAATACTAGAAAATACTAGACAATACTAGACAAGACTGGGCAAGACAAAAGATGATTAGACAGGAGTTGGCAATACTAGACAAGATTGGAGAAAATATTACAAGGCTGGCTTTCGTAATGCCATAAGACTTGTATACTTGTACTTTGTTGTAATTAGTTATCAATATTTCAGCTTGTACATTGTGTACTGGATTTTTTTTTAATTTAAACTCTTTAGGTCAATGATTGCGATAGTGGTAGATGATAGTTGCAAGTTGAATACTTGAAACAAAAGTGAACGTGTTTGTAATGTCATAAAATGTTTGTAGTATTTGCAATAACCTGTTTTGCAAGTTGGGAATTTGTAGTACATATTAAAACTATCAAATGCTATTTATTTCATTTATTTTAACTCCTTAGAGCAAATGTTATAAATTTGCATTTTTAATTTGCAAAGTTTCCAACTATTTACGGGATTCACACAATAATAATAATTATAATATTTTATGTACTCGCACCCGAAAATGAACACATTAATAAATACCTTATTCTATGTGAAGGATGACATTATTATAATCGTGTGGAAAAGTACCCAAATGGTGCGTAAAAATCCTATTTAAATCAAATTATATCATCATCAGCTTTGGCTCTACAAGCCATTATGGATCTTGGCCTCCTCTAGAATTTGTTTCCATTCCAATCTATTCCGGGCCTTAGCTTTCCATCCGGTCACCTTCATTGCTAATATATTTTCCTGCACTTGGTCCAGATATCTTGTTTTTGGCCTGCCTCGTGTCCTTTTCCCTACTGGTCTTTGTCGTGTAATAAGTTTTGCTGGCTCTGAATCCTTCATTCGCTCGATATGTCCTATCCATCTTAATCTAGCTATTCTTTTAGTACGAACTACATCCGTGTGTTCGTAAAGGTTGTGCAGCTCATGGTTGTATCGCCGTCTCCATTCCCTGTTTTTCTGTACGCCTTTATATATGTGTCTTAGAATCTATCTTTCGAAAAATCCCAAGATTCTTTCTTCCTTCTTGGTCAGGGTCCCGGGTTTCGGCTGCGTATATCAGTACAGGTTTTATTAGGCTCCTATAGTTTTGACATTTGGTTCTTCTGGATATTGTCTCGGATTTTAGGTGTCGTATTAGTCCATAATATGCTCCATTTGCAAGGTATAATCTTCTTTTCTTCTCTTTGTTGCAGCTATTAGTGTTCGCAATTTGGGAGCCCAGGTGTATGAATTCCGATACGCCTTCGATGTTACGTGTCCCGATAGTTACGTTTTGTACTTGTGCATCCCGCGTAGAAACAAACATGTAATTTGCCTTATCCGTGTTTATTACTAGACCTATTCTTTTTTCTGCTGCTTCAATGGCCGTGAATGCTTGGATCATCTTATTTTTGGAGTTTTTTATTATATCTATATCGTCCGCGTATGCTAGTAGCTGTTCTGACTTGTTGATTATCGTGCCTATTTTGTTTACTCCAGACTCCCTGATTACTTTTTCAAGGGCGATGTTAAATAAGATGCACGATAGGGCGTCTCTTTGTCGTAATCCGGTGTGTGTAGTAAAAGATCTTGATACACTATTTTAGATCCTAACTCAGCTTTCCACTCCTGAAAGAGTGGACCTTCGTAAGAAGTACCAGATGCGGTATGCCTAGTTCAATCATTGCTTCGAATAGTGCTTTTTGATTGATAGTGTCATACGCGCGTCTGAAGTCAACAAATAGATGGTGCGTGTCAACATTATATTCCCGAATCTTTTCTAGGATCTGCCGTAGTGTAAATATCTGTACTATTGTGGACCTATTTTGACATAAGCCGCACTGGTAGTTGCCGATCTCCTTCTCTGCATATGGTCGGATGCCGTCGAATAAGATATTGGCTAGTACTTTGTCGGCAGTATTGAGGAGAGTTATGCCTCTGTAATTGTTGCAGTCTAGTTGGTCACATTGTTTATATATAGGAATGATTATGCCCGTGTCCCATTCGTCTGGTATAGTTTCTTGTTGCCAAATCTCCGCTATAAGTTCTTGAATGCGTGTGGCTAGTTCTTTACCTCCTTCCTTGATCAGCTCCGCTACTATACAATTATTGCCTGGTGCTTTGTTGTTCTTCAACCTTTGATTGGCTTTCTCTACATCTATGATGGTTGGTATTTCGTTCCGTTTTCTGTCATCTTTATTTGGGTTCATACTGACTTGATCGATGTCTTCCCTGTTGCTTGTGTTGAGACGTTCTTGGAAATTATCTGCCCACCGGTTTAGTATCTCATCTGTTTCACAGATAATGTTTCCTTGTCTGTCTCTGCACATAGTGGACTTTGGGTTGAACTCTTTTCTACTGTTATTCAGTTTTCTGTAAAATTTTTTCCTTGGTCTTTTTAGAATTCCACTTCACCCAGTCTATCTGTCTTTGGGTTATTGCATTGCCACAGCCTTCAGTTCACCACGGATGCTTCCTTCTTCTAGCGAGAGGGGCGTGTGAATTTTGATCTTCCTGTGAATTTAGATCTTCCATCTCTTGCAGTTCCTGCTTCAAGAATTCCTTCTTTTTTCGTTTGTGGATTTTCTTTTCTTTCTTTCTCAACTCTTTATAGCTAGTTTCAACTTCCCTTGTGTGATCTGTCTGTTGTTGCTTTAGATGTTGCTTTAGATGATTTTTTTTAGTCGCCTATTCGCATTCCGCACCAAACCACTTATCCTTTGGCCTGCGTCAATGGCTCTCTTGCTTTCCTATGACCTTGATTGCTGATTCCTCGATGATTTTTTTACAATCTATCCAACGTTCGTTGATCGTTTTTGTTATCTCAGTCACTTGTGCCTCTATCTTGTTTTTAATTGTGCTTTGATACTTCTCAGCTTTAATTGGATTCTTTAGTTCTGCTACGTTATACCACCCATTTTATTATTTGTTTCTTTCTTTCTTGCAATAGATATCTCTATTTGTGCCCTATTTGTAGCTCTTATTTTTGTCTCTATCATAAAGTGGTCGGAGTCGAAGTTAGCCCCTCGCCTATTCCTCACGTCCATTATGTGGGAAAAATGTCTAGCGTCTATTTTCAAATTATGACAGTTTCATTATTAAACGATTTCTGTTAGTTGTTACTATGGCAACAATTTGCATCACTAAACAAAAAACGTGGACGTTGTCGAAAATGGTTGACGATCTGAAAAAAGGCAAAGGATACGTGGATATAAAGAGAAAGGCTATGAATGGAGTTGAGTGAAGGAGGCATAATGGAACCTGCACATAGCAGAATTCAAATGATGATGAGTGAAAATAAATTTTCTGACTTGAAAATGAAAATTTGATCAATTTATTTCTTATCCAAGTCTCGGCCTCTCAGTCTAGGATTTATCTGGCTAATTAGCTAATATAACTTAACCTAACCATAATCTAATCTAGATTAAATCTAGGTTAACCTAGATTATATCAATAACAACCAAATAGTGTTCCTGTCACTGTGCGTATTTGCTAGTTAGCATTTTTTTCCATGGAGGCGCTGAACGTTCTAACCTTATTGTGTCACTGATTTGAAGTATGTTGTCTGTCAAAATTATAATCTTTACAATATTATCGGTGACAATTTTTTTTTGCAGATTCAACCGTATTTTAACATGCCTTGTATATAAAATAATGTATAATACACGTGTGTGAAAGGTTTTTGTACACTCAATACAGTTAAACTACTCGCCTTTGGCTCGTGCCTTAAACTACGTAACTCATGCACAAAAGCCCTTCTTCACACACTTGTATCATAAACTACTATATTGCAACATGGAAATATAACAAAACGCGACCTTGAGTTCATTTTGCTATAAAATCCTGTTGTTAAGTTTTTTTTAATTAGAAGGTATTGAACTTTGAAGGTAAATGTTAGTTCTGTGGAACAGTATAGGAACAAATTAAATTGGTCTAACTTGTGTGGCATAAATTAAGAAATATTTTCTTGAAATTTTCAGGAAAGAATTGCAAGAATTATGAAAATGAATGTATATGAATTAAAATCTCTATAACAACTCAAATATAAGTAGGATTTAGATTGTCTGTTACTTTTTATTTATTTTATTTATTTAACCAGAAAAATTACAAAAATATACATACACAATATGTCTGGATACAAAAAAATCTAAATTCACAAATATGTATACCTTTTTTTGTTTTTAATTATTTATTTGTTTACTTTTATTTCCCAAAATATACAATTTATATTGAATTGGTCACTGAGTGATTTACAAAATATTGTTCATGGAAGCAGAGCTGTGCTGATGAGAGATAGATCTCGAAACGCGTCCACAGATGGCTATCCACTCAAGGTATCGGAAAGACATGATCTTAAAACTCAATGTTATTTTTATGGTTTTTGTTGAGTGCCACGAAGGTGGACTGAAAGCTATAGAATAACTGACAAATTTCATAAGAGATTTGTTTTTGGTAGTCCTAAAAAGACTCATTAGTATTATAGAGTTCCGGAAAGGTTGAGTATATTTATATATTCAAGCTTTGTTCCGTCTTTATTAAGTTTACAATTTATATATCCTATAGAGATAAGAACTTCTCTATACGTAGGTCGGAATGAAAAAAAAAACACAAAAAGACAAAAAGAAAATAAAAACACAAAAGAGAAATTTAAATAAAGAGATAAAGAAAAACTAAAAGCGAGAAAAGAAAGAATTTATTTTCCTTCTCAAGCTATTCTTGTAATCAAATAATTAGAAGCATTAATGTTAAGGCATTGGTAGTCGATGTGAAAACACTGATCTATAAGTACAAGACCTTGCAGATAAGATTACACCGATAATTAGCAAATATATTTACATAGCAAAGGAAAATTAATGCATTTTACATAAACGTATATAATTGATGTTTAATGTTAATTAACTTCTTCTCTTCTGGTATTTTCTTGTTTTTTTATAGTTTGTATTTAGTTTGTAGTGATTAAAAATAATGCAATATTAGCGCTTGACATAAAAACGAATAATTAGTTTGCTAAAAATGTACATGGCATTAGGTCACGCGTAAAAGTATTCCCGTGTAGAAATGTTTTATGAAAATTGAAACGGCACATGCACAAGCACTTTGTCATATATATATATATATATATATATATATATATATATATATATATATATATATATATATATATATATATATATATATATATTTATATATATATATATATATATATATATATATATATATATATATATATATATATCTACGTCTCTCGTAATTCAAATATTTATATTTAAAAAATGCTCACTTTCGTATTCATTGCGTTGGAATAATTTAATTTAAGGATTGTTTCCATTTCGTATACTTTGCAGTTTTTGTTTTCAAATTTCCGTACGAACCACATGGATTGGATTTCCATAGACACCCTTGAACTTAAGGGGGAAACCAGATTAGGGGCCTGTTTGACATTGATTTTTTTTTGTGGGAAAAATTAATTAGGATTTAATCAAATTTTGACATCATTTCATTCATATTTCAAAGAATTTCTGTGAACTTTTTGAATAATTTCATCCAAAAATAAAAAGTTACGGTGTGATGCCGCTGAAGGTTGTAAGTATAGTTTTCTAATTGCCTGCAGTGTAGCCATTCTGATTTTCATCTGAAATCAAAATGGTTCTGATTTCACATTAATAACTTATTTTCTAAGAATATGAACCTCAATGCAGGTGACAATAATGTAAATTCAAAAAAAAATTGTTGTGTGTGTTGGAACAATTTTACTTCGATTTTCACGATTTTTTTCTCTAATTATGCAAAGAAAAATACTCTTAAAAGCACCTCACAAGTTGGTTCATATTATTCGTGGTTTTATAAAGAATCATAATCAATTTTCATAATGATCGGTTCTATACTTTTTGAGGTAGCCTTCCCGCAGATGTGAAAAAAGTCTTTTCGAGATAATCGCGTTTGAAAAATAAATTCTCGGAAACTAGAAATTCAAGGAAGATAACGTTTGTAAATAATGTAAATAATAATGTAAATAAATGTAAATAATGTAAAATGCTTATCAATTAATCTGCGATTCCAGTGCCAAATAATAATCCTTCTTCCTCATAGGCTTCGTTTTGCGCTTGCAGCAGTTCTTTCCGAGCTTTCCGACCTGCCTTCGACTCCAATGAACTACGTCGATTCTCTACGTCCAATGGAGCAGCGGTTCGCGCGCTGCTCCATTTGTTCGGCATAATGGAAGCTTTGCGTGCCTACTACAATTCCTGCCTCGTTAATTAGAAGGGATGAATTTCCTTCATCGAATAAGCCCGCTGCTAAATACTATGCCAATTCAACGACTTTTACTCCGAAGTGCAAATGTTTAGGAGCTAATCGCCAAACAGTGGAATTAAAACTAACGTTCGCATTTTGTGTGTGGCCACCTAAACATTCATCCCTTGATAAATCAGTAACCAGTAGTTCATTCCGTGATAAATCTTCATCTCTCTCTCTCTCTCTCCCTCTCTTAGTTCCTGTTTCACCCAGTGGGGCATAGGGCTTTTACCAATTGTCGCCATCTGACTCTATTTCGAGCCACGACCTTCAACTCATTCCACGATTTGCCAGTGGAGGTGATTTCGGCTTCAATTGTGCGTCGTTATGTTGTTTTTGGCCTTCCTCTCTTTCGCTTACTGCCTTTGGGATGCCAGTCCAATGCTTGTTTTGCAATGTTTTGTGGATTCCGCCGTAGGGTGTGTCCGTTCCAGTTCCACTTTCTTCTCTTTATTTCAACGTCTACTGGAAGTTGGTTTGTAGAACGAAGCTGATCGTGGTTCGATATCACTTCAGGCCATCGGATTCTAAGGATCCGCCTCAAACACCAGTTTGCGAAAACTTTCAGTTTGTTTGTGCTGCTTTTATTTACTTCCCACGTCTCACTGCCGTAGAACAGGATGGATTTGACATTACTATTATATACTTTGAGTTTCGTTTTACGGGAAAGTATTGAAGAGCTCGAAACGTTATTCAGTTGGGCGAACGCTCCCTTCGTTTTGTTGATTCTTCTGGCGATGTCTAGGTCGGCCCCTCCATCCACTGCTATGTTGCTGCCCAAGTAGCAGAACTGTTCGCATCTTTTTACTGTTACGCCGTTTACTTGTATGTCCATGCTAGTGGTAGCGCCAATCCGCATATCCTGTTTTTTTGGTGTTTATGTGCAGGCCTATCTCTTCAGCTTCTTGTTGTAGCTTAGCTGTTTTGTCCATCATGTCGGTGAGTGTATGGGACATGAGGCAGATATCATCGGCGTAGTCGAGATCTTCTTGTCTGCTTGATAGTCCCCAGCGTATTCCTCGAGGCTGTATTGTAACGCTCGTCATGACCTCGTTTAGTACTATTAGGAATAAAAGCGGGGACAACAAGCAACCCTGTCGGACACCAGCAGACACTTTGACCGCTTCTGAGAGATTCCCTTCGTGTACCACGTTGCAAGAGTAGTCCGCATACGATGCTTTTATGATGTTTACTATTTTGGGTGGGACGCCTCTCCGGTCTAAAGCCGCCCAAATGCCTTCCCATTTAATAGTATTAAAAGCTTTTTGAAAGTCTACGAATACGAATAATCTACGAATAAATCTTAAAAATAAATAAATCTTGCCTTAAATCTTCATATATTGGATGAATTTTCTTCTGTACGTCTGAGTGCAATGGAGTAGCGTGCGGTTCATCTTCCATTCCAAGGGCTGTTCATTTCTGCCACTCGCACCAGCTGTCTTCTCCCTCTGGGCCATACTCGTGTAGAGGATTTTCATGCGTAGAAATCATATGACTGTATGTCGCCATAATTGCTTTTTTCATGCACACTATCTATATGTCTTCGAATCGCTAGTCCATAATAAGTGCTGAGTTTTTTTCACTAATGACTCAAGTTTTTTAGTTTTTCGAATGTTTCGGAGTCGAGTTGCCATTCTCTTCTGGATGTGACCAATACATTCGCTTTTTAAAACTTGATGATCATCAAAAGGATTCAAATCGAGAATGGCTGCGAATATCTAAGAATCACCATCGCCAATATAATATCCATACTTTACGCCATGCACTTCTTCTGATCTCGAAAACAGTTTTTTACGTTGCTTCTTAGAATTGTTCTGCGTAGTTCTTCATTGTGTCTCGCAATGTTACTCCTAACATGGATCTCTCTATGGCAAGTTATGTTATTCTTATTTTATTAACAGTTCTCGGTGGTAATGTTAGTGTTTCCGAGCCGCATGTCATACCTATATGTCTCAGCTTGATAAAGGCAGCCCGAGTCAGCTTATCCTTCTGTTTAATTCACAGGTCTGATTATCTCTTCAAACTCGGATCTCATGTCCCAGGTAAGATGTTACGTATTAAATTTCCTTACCTTCTATAATTTGGTTGCAACTGGGAACTAAGTTTTTCATAAATTGGGTCTTGGCGATGTTGATTTTTAAGCCTACTTTTTCGGAGGCTGCGGATAGTACTGAGACCATTTTATTTGCCTCGTCTAGTCGGTCTGACATCATTACAATATCGTGAGCAAAGCGTAAGTGGTTAAGTTTCTCTCCATTCACATTTCTGCCGTTATTGTTTAATTTGATATTTTTAAAAACATATACTCTATCAGGGTTGAAAAAAGTTTTGGGGAAATTGTGTCACCTTGTCGGACACCCTTTTCGATCTTGAACCGATCTGTTTCCGCATGTATTTTACTTCTGCCGTTGCCTGCTCATATATATGTCGTAGTATGGAAATGTAGCGGTGGTCTATACCACAGTTCGCGAGGGCATTAAACAGTTCATGGTTGTTTATGGAATCCAATGCCTAAACCACCATGAACTGTTTAATGTCACTTACAATTCTATTATACGTTTCTTCAGATATGCCGCTGCCGATGTCCATATAATAGCAGAATAAATTCAACCCTTGTCTACCAATGCTTAAGAGTTGCATGACGAACACTATTCTGCGATTTATCTCAAATCCAGTATTTATAAGACGACTTGAATTGTTATGTCTAGATTCACACTTTCACTTAACAACGAGTTTGAAAACCAAGGCCTCGGATTCCAGTGTCTTCAAATTTAACATTTTGCTTGCAATTTCGACAAATTCTTGTGTCGGATAATTCTGTAAAGAAAGTGTAAAATTCGATGAGCCAATAAAAATGCAATGGATTCTCAGTCACATTTTCAATCGTAGAACTGTCGAGTTTTTTTTGCACTAGCACTTCGAGCTTCGTTGTTATCACACTATTTATCCTCGTGCTGGTTCCCGTGGAACTTTCTTTTACGCAACCTACTGCGGCGTTCGTTAGACTTTAGACTGACATGGTTGTCGTTTCGGATGCGAATTCATTTCTCAGTCTCAATTACAAACACACTCGTAGAAGGCTGCCTCAGAACTGAGGTCAAGTAAGGTACAGCGCCGCTCTAACGTAATATAACCGATATAATTCCATATGTTGGTGCCTCTACTACCTTCTCCACCGTTATTTGAAAAGAGAGATACAAACACGGGGTTCCGTTTCAAGAGTACGTTAGTATACAAAGAGACTGTGAGATTGAACCGGTCAAGACTACCTGCCCTATCTGCGCTCGAGCCTGTACCCGATGAGCACTCGATTCAATGCTCATAAAATCTAAACGAATGCTAATTTCGATTTGAAATTTTGACAGCGTATTCTTGAATAGTTAAGATAACGATTTGTGCAATACATTTTTTTCTTTTTTTTAAACTTCCTAATGTGGTTTCCCCCCTTAATTAATGGATATATTCGAGTCTGGTACAGTCAAATATTTATAGCTTCTAACCGACTTTCGGCAATTTTTTTTGTTTGGGAACTTAGTGTACCTACTTGTCACTGCAAATATCTTTGTTTTTCAATTTTTTCTATGATGAAAACGAAAACGGGCTATGCCAGACAGACATGACTAGAAAGACAAGGTTTGAGAGACTGGACAGACAACGCTAGATAGAGACATACTGGACATACAAGAGTAGACAGATAAGACTAGACTGTCAAGACTAGACAGACAAGGCTAGACAGACGAGACTAGACAGACAAGACTAGACAGACAAGACTAGACAGATAAGACTAGACAGACAAGACTAGACAGACAAGACTAGACAGACAAGACTAGACAGACAAGACTAGACAGACAAGACTAGACAGACAAGACTAGACAGACAAGACTAGACAGACAAGACTAGACAGACAAGACTAGACAGACAAGACTAGACAGACAAGACTAGACAGACAAGACTAGACAGACAAGACTAGACAGACAAGACTAGACAGACAAGACTAGACAGACAAGACTAGACAGACAAGACTAGACAGACAAGACTAGACAGACAAGACTAGACAGACAAGACTAGACAGACAAGACTAGACAGACAAGACTAGACAGACAAGACTAGACAGACAAGGCTTGACAGACGAGACTAGACAGACAAGGCTTTATTTATTATTATTTTTTTTTTTATGAGGCGAGGAAAATACATTACGTACAACCCCTGCGGAGGACACCTCAGGGAGGGTGAAACTCCCCATCTGGAAGTTCGAGATGGATATAGCCACTAAAAACAGCTTCTCTGCTTCCCATTTCAGAAAGAAAGGAAGGGTTCTTAACCCGGAACTGCCTTTCTACGGAACTCCCTTAACTACTTTCCTTCCCGGTACTACCTTATTGCTATTACTTCTGAAGGAGATTTTGCATGTTTCCTTACGGGTCTTGTGTTTTATTAGCTGTTTTCTCTTCTTTTTCTTTCTCTCGCAGTATATCTATGGCAAAATTACTTATTGCCTTTCAATTTTAGAACTTTTTAGCATATCTCCAACGACGCTTTCTGGGACCAGTTTCCATTTAATTATTTTTTCCACATGTTGACGTTCGACATTCCATCTTGGGCAAACAAAGGATGTGTGGTAAGCGTCTTCTGCTGCATTTTTACATTGTAGACACATTGGGCTTCCTAGTAGCTTAATTTATGTAGATGGGATCTAAGGCATCCATGTCCAAATAACATATGAGACAAGTGGTAGTTTACCTCTCCATGATCTCGACTTAACATCGGGTAAAAGTCTGTAGGTCCATCTGCCCTTCTCACTTTTTTCCTAGGCAGCTTGCCAGCTCTTTAGGGTGTCTTGTCTGAGACTCTCACTCTGTTCCTTTGTCGGTCTTTATACATTTGTCTTCTTTTCACCATGAGAAGCTCGATGGGAATGACGGAGGCTGCTACCATTACAGCATCGGTGGAAGTTGTTCTATATGAATCACTTATACGTATCGCCATCGATCTCTGTACCCGAGTTAGGTTATTTCTCCACTTTGTGTATTTTTGTACGTCTGTCCATACCGATGCCGCGTAGAGCATCGCTGACGTCGCGACAGAGAAGAGAAGCCTCCGCTTGCTCGTTTTTGTCCCTTCAATCCGTCATCACTCAAATCCGTGATGCGGTCATCACTATGGAGATTGCCGCGGTAATTTTTGAAGCTTTCACCAGGACAGCTTCTGTAAATTTTGTGAAAGTCATCCGGTTATCTATTGTGACTCCTAGATATTTGACCTGGTTCCTTAGTTCGATAGTTATTCCTCTGATGTTGAAGCCCACTTTTTTAACTGTTTTAAAAGCCAATTAGCTTTGCCTCCGCTTTTTGTGGTGGCACTTCTAGTTTGTGTTTTTCTACCCAGCATCTGATTCTGTCTAGTGCGCAGTCCGTTTTATTTTTAAGTATCCGCTCATTTGTGGCCGTCACTACGAGGGCAAGATGATCCGCATAGACTATCAAATCCAGACCCTCCTCCGGGCATATTCCGAGAACATAGGGTCCGAGGACCGGCCCTCGTGGGGCTGCTGCATATATGGGGATACAGGTCTTTTCTTGCTGAGCTTCCAGGACTAGATGTCGTCTAGATAGCTTCTGATTATTTTTTTCAGTGGCGGGACTACCTTCTTTTGATCTAGATGGTTCATTATCATTTGCACTATTGAATGCATTTTTAATGTCTAGTAAAATTAAATCACATAGTTTACTAGAGTATCTCGTTTTCCCCTTTCTTGCCCCTATTGCAATGTCCATCACCTTTTGAATTGCATCAATGGAAGAGCATCCCTTTCTAAAGTCATACTGCCTGTCCGATAGTTTTCAGTATTTTCTCCAAATCAGTCTGTAGTCTTTACAGTACTACATATTCAAAAAGCTTGCCAAGAGTGTCTAATAGACACAAGGGACGAAAGTAGTTTAGGTCAGTTTTCTCTCTTCCAGGTTTTGGTAGGAGAACTAGCTTATATAGGCAGTTTTCCACGCACATGGGAAATTTCTTTTTTGGAGCCTCATATTTGTCTTTAGTGCTCCCTTCCGCAAATCTTCTGTAGCAAAGGTTTGGATACTCAAGACAGACAGGAGTAGGCAGACAAGACTAGTCAGACAATACTAGACAGACAAGAGGAGACAAAAAAGACTAGGCAGAGAATGCTATACAGGCAAGACTATACAGACAGGACTAATGGACCTATCGAAAACATACGAACTAGTGGATAACACCATAGTGGCGGATAAACTATCTAAATGTGGTAGCCGATTGGGTCGCGCTGGACTGAGTTAGATCATTTTTTAGAAATAGAACATTACCAAACTAAGAACCCGTTGTGGATATGTGAATTCAATCGCAAGAAGAATCAACTTGGGGATACCACAAGCTAGTACTATAGGACCACTACTCTTCACATTATTTATTAATGACCTGAGCCGAATACCCACCGTCCTGCAGCATACAATGTTATATTATGCCCACGACACAACTGTTCTTAATTAACAAGTCAGTAGAGGACATTAGACATAGACAAACAAGACTGGATTGATAATACTGTTGACATCAGACGGGACAGACAAGACCAGACAGATAAGACTGTTGACATTAGACTGGACAGACAAGACTGGATAGACAAGACCTGTCTAGTCCAGTCCAAGACTCGACAGACAACGCTGGTTAAACAGGACTGGATAGAGTAGGCTAGACACACAAGTCTAGACAGACAAGAGTAAATCGACAAAGCTAGGCAGACAGGGCTAGACAGGCAGAGGGGCAATACTAGAAAAACAAGTCAAGACGGACACGAGTAGACAGACTAGACGTAGACATGCAACTTAGCTAAAACTAGACAAACAAAATTAGTCAGAAAATACTAGACAAAACTGGATTATTGAAACTGTTAGTAGAATAGCCAGGATAGTTCTGGCGCAAAATCCCATAAGGATTTACATAAGGATCTGAATTCTCACTCATTTCTTCCGGTCCGGGAGGTTGGTGGGTCCGTGAGGCGGAAAAGATGATTATTATTATTATTATTATTATCTTTATTCAATAATACCTTGCGGTGTAGAACGTGTCAATATAAATATACAAATAAAATATGTTATAAAAGAAAAAAATGTATAAAATGTGTATATAAAAGTAACAAACCAAGAGGCAATATTACATTTAATTAAAATTTTCAAAATAATATTCATTTAATGAATAGTATGGCTTTTTAGTCAAAACCGTTTTTAAGGTGAGTTTAAATATTTTAACACACTATATGTCTTTAATGCAACTCGGAAGTTTATTGTAGATTTTTATTAGTTCGCCAACAGCACTTTTTTGAACTAAAGTTGAACTTGTTTTTATAGGACGTAAAGTACATTTTTTGCGCGTATTGTATTCGTGCGTATATTCAAGTTTTTCAAACATTTTATAATGCTCCTTTACATAACTGGCACTATTTAAAATATAGATGGAGGGTAACGTAAGTATTCTCTTCTCAAGGAATATTGGTTTACATGAGTCTGTCATTTTCATGTTGAACATACTTCAAATACTTCTTTTTTGAAGTAAAAATATTCGATGAGCATCGACCGAATTTCCCCAAAAAATTATTCCATACCGAATAACTGAATCAATTTATGCATAATATGCAGTTAAACTAGTAGATTCATCAACCGACTGAGATAGCATTCTCAATGCGTAACAGAAGCTACTAATTTTTGGAGATATATAGTTAACATGGGCCTTCCAGTTAAGTCCTTTATCAATTATAACACCCAAAAACTTTGTATCCGAGGACGACGTAATTGTCTCTTCATTGAAGATTAATTCGATATTTTCCTCTCTATGAGCAGAGAATTTTATAATTTTAGTTTTGTTGACATTTATTTTAAGATTATTCTGTGAATAATATGACTTCATGACAGACATACCATTAATTATTTCTTGCTGCAAATCCACCAGATTTTTACCTTTAATAGACAGTGTGTTATCGTCAGCAAACATTACCACTTTATAAATAATATTATCTGGAAGGTCATTTATGTATAATAAAAAAAGTAAGGGACCTAATGTGCTTCCCTGTGGGACTTCTCTTTTTATATATTGGTACTGGGACATCTTGAAACCTCCATTGCACTCATCCTGTGCTCGAATACATTGTCTTCGATCTGTGAGGTATGATTTTAAGAGCCTGTAACTGGACCCTATGAAACCATATTCCTCTAACTTTACAAGCATTTTTGAATGGTCTATACTATCGAATGCCTTGGAAAGGTCCAAGAATATCCCAGCAATATTTTGACCGGAATTCAAGGAGTTGATAATTTCCTCAACGAACTGAAATATAGCCCTTGTAGTAGATCTACCTTTCGTGAAACCGTTTTGTACGGTCGCTAATAGATTTTCTTGTTCCAGGAAAGTTGTGATTCTAAGATAAATGATTTTTTCGAATATTTTCGATATATTTGAAAATAGGACGATAATTTTCAATTACAGTATTATTAACGTTTTTATGTATGGGTAATATAAAGGCGTCTTTCAGTGCGCTGGGGAAATTTCCTGTCAAAAAACATAGGTTTATTATAATGGATAGTTCTCCTGCTAAAACGGGAGCACAATATTTTAATAACATAACAAGGATCATCTGGACCTACAGATTTTGTGTTTTTTAAATTCGATATGACCTTTATAACTTCGGCATCATTAGTCGGCCTAAGAAAAAGTGTGTTTTGTGTGGATCTTAATTTATAATTTTGATAGTTTTGGTTATCGAACTTAAATGAATCACATACATTTATAAAAAAATTATTTAAATTACTAAGAGTTTCTGAATCACTCAAATTGTTATTTACAGAAATATCCTTAAGTTTAAAAAATTTTTTTGGTCACATTGGATGAACTTGCTTCACAACAAACCACACTGCCTTAGTTTTGTTTGTGGAATTAGAAATGTAATTAGAATTGCATGCCTTTTTTTCTTCTTTAATCAACTTTTTTAGGTCTGAACAAAATGCACTGTAGATGTCCTTGTAGATATCCTTGTAGATTCGTTCTGGACCCTCCACCTCCACTTGATTAAAGCTGATTAAACCTGTAGCGTGGGGCTCCATAGACCTCACATCCTGTTTAGCGAGGGGTTACATAGAGCTCACACCTGTAATGTATTAAAGCTGATTGAAAGGTGATTAAAAAAAAGGTGATTAAAACCTGAATAAAAGCTGATTGAAAGCTGTCCAGAACGAATCATCTTTCCCGTCTCACCGATCCACCAACCTCAAGGACAGGAAGAAATGCGAATTTAGACCCCTATGTAAATCTTTAGTGGATTTTGCGCCAGAACTCTCCAAGCTATTCTACTACTGTTCACATCAGACTAGACTGGATAGACTAGACTGGACAGATAAGACTGGGCACACAAGACTGGGCTTGCAATATTTCAGAGACAAGATGGGACAGACAAGGCTGTATAGACTAGACTGGATAGACAAGACTAGACAGACAGGGCTGGACAAGCAATGTTGCACAGACAAGTCTGGCCAGACAAATATGGACAAACAAGACTGAACGGACAAGACTGGAAAAAAAGGGGCAGAGAGGCAAGACGGGACAGATAATACTATACAGGCAATATTGGACAGACAAGACTAGCTATATACTACAAGACAAGATTAGACAGACGAATC
Source organism: Phosphuga atrata (assembly GCA_944588485.1). NCBI lineage: Eukaryota > Metazoa > Arthropoda > Insecta > Coleoptera > Silphidae > Phosphuga > Phosphuga atrata. The sequence continues at coordinate 8,444,159 of OX155901.1, forward strand.
TATATAGATAGGACTAAATAGGCAACACTGGACAGGTAAGATTTTAATTGGCTAAGTAGCCAATAGTGTCTGACAATATTAGACAAGCTGTGTATTCTTGTGTAGTTTGTCTTATTGGTCTTCGTCTAGTTTGTCTGTCTAATGTTGTCTGTCGAGTTTAGCCTCTGAAATTTCTAAATAAAGAATTTTTTTAAATAAATATATGGATGTTGTACCTACATTAAATATGAATTTTATAAGTAAGAACTGCACTCTTTATATATTGTCACTTTTCCTAAAAAGATATCGAAATGGTTTTAACATTTACTTGGTGGATTTTCATTAAAATTTCAACACACGAGACTCAAATTGAATTGAAACATTTACTTAACACCAGACAGGCTTAAAACTACAGATAACATCCGGAAAACACATTTGAGCCCGAAACGAACACCGAAAACCGGCATCGTTTGAATGTGGGCGACCGCAGGCTCTGCAATACCGAAATGTAAATTTTCATTTATAACTTTCGTTCGGACTTATCCCGCCGAAAACCCATTCGCAATGTATCAATAATCAAAGGACATTTACTAGCTGTACTGTCCTTGTATGATCAAAGGACGTGGAGGATAATAAAGCCGGCGAGTGAATGTGTGTGTGTCCATTTGTCCACGGTCCTTTGATGCCTTAAACTGCAATTTAGTTCAGTTCGGAAATGAGGTTTATTCAAACGAACAACGTTATCTTACACATTCGCCCCAGTTTACCTAACACTTAGATACATGTAAGGGGGTACTACATACAACACAATAATATACTTCCCCTTATTCTATTTTTTATTGATGCAATGTTTTAAAATACTAAATTAGTCTCTCGATATTTCCAGTTTAAACACGTCTAGTTTTAGATTTTCAGTCCTTGTATGGAAGCGTCTTTGGCTTACAATTGAGGCAATCAAGCCGTCATCATTTAATACGTTCTAGATAGTCTAAATTCTATTGAAAATGTTATAAATCTTTGATAAGTTTAGTGCGGCCTTGGTTTGTTTTGAGTTTATTATCCTGTGTTTTTTTGCTACTAGTGTATTAATGGTATAGTAAAGATTTATTTGGCGATTAGTTTTATTATATAATTGCACATGCAGCGTATGTCTAGCTATAAAATGGGTTTATTTTTATCGATGTCTCTGGCATAATTTTAATAATTTTAAGATTAGCTGTCGTTTCATTAAGATGAGAAATAATTTGAATATAAATATAACCCTATTTAATAACATAGCAATATACGGAAAATGATTAATCGATTTAATATTTGTATTAATCTACACTTTTCAACGATCTGGGAACTTGGCATGGGTTGGCCAGGTTGGCCATGGTTGGCCATGGATGGCCATCTAGGAAGGCATGAGTTTCCAACCTTGTTTTTTTAGGCCTGCTGTGCTGATTCCTGTCTCAGGTCTTGGTTATCATCTTGGTTACATCATATCATCAAATGGGACGTTTTGGGCTTAAGTGAAACTAGATTGAAAGGAGAACTAAGCACATCTTTATAGTCCGTACATCTACTCTACCAAAACAATTCAGAAACAAACCATCACGTAGGGGGAGTTGCTCTATTGGCGTCTAAAAAATCGAGTTACAAAAATGAAATCAATATCAACCCGAGTCATATACATCATGATACAAATTAACAACAGATATAGCCTAAAAATAATCCAGGTCTATGCACCGACCAGCACATCAGAGGATCAAGAAGCGGAACATCTATATGAGGACATATCAACTGCGAAAAATAACGAGAAAACCAAATTTGTTATATTTATGGGAGATTTCAACTCTAAAATTGGACAAAACATAGACGTGAGTATCCCGAGCATTTGGACTGGGCCAAAAGAACTTCAGAGGAGAAATGTGAACTATCTACTGCAGAAGCGAAAACCTTTTCTGTATGAACTCCTTTTTCCAGAAAACTCCACATGGACGATAGACATGGAAAAGTCCACCAGAAATGAAATCGACTATATCTCAACCAACAGAAAGAATATGTGCCAGGATGTAACCGTCCTCAACCGATTCGATACTAACAGCGATCACCGTATAGTCCGAGCAACCATACAAATCAACACAAATTTCGAGAGGAACAAACTAATCCATAGGCAAAAATATCCAACGGTAGAAGTATTGAGCGACAACAGAGAAGCATTCCAGGGCACTCTAAAATCTAAACTAGGAGAACCCAGAGCACTAATCAACCTAGGAATCGACGAACTCTCTGAACACATAGCAAAAAGCATTCAAGTTGCAACAAAGCAAATATGCTCCTAGAAAAAAGAAAGTTCGAGGAAGATCAGCGCACGAACAAGAGCCCTAATAGAAGGAGAGGAATGAATCGGGTAGTACAAGGCTATAAGGAAATCAATAGAACTATCAATAAAAACATCCGGAAAGACCTGAGAGATTACAAAACCAAGATGATTATGAATACAATCGAAGGTAACAGAAATATGAGGGTTCTCAGATCTAAACTATCGAATGGAAGGCCGAAACTTACAAAAAATAAGAACAAAGAGGGCATTATAGTCAGCAATACAAAAGAGATCACAGAAGCTATCCAGGAATTCTACAAAAACTTATACACTTCCACATCTCTAGGTAACCAATATCAGAGGTATAACATTCAAAACGTAGGATCGGAAGAAATTCCCGTGATAGACCCGGATGAAATGATGGAATGCATTAAAGCATATGAAAAACAGGAAAAGCCCAGGTGAAGATCAAATCACCATCGAAATGATCAAAAGGGGCGGAGAAGACCTCCTTCAAAGAATACGATTCCTATTGAATAAGTGTCTGATGGAAGGAAAATTCCCAAACAAATGGCAAAATGCAGAAATTATACTACTGTACAAAATAGGAGACAAAAACAACATTGAAATTTACCGTCCTATAAGCTTGTTATCACTTATACAAGCTACTAACAAAGATTATAACTAAACGGCTAACAAACAAAATGGACTCATATCAACCATGCGAAGAAGCAGGATTTTGGAAAGGATTTGGTACCACAGACCACTTGCAAACACTTCGCACTCTCATCGAAAAAAGTACGGAGTATAACATATCAATTCATGTAGCATTTGTAGACTACCACAAGGCGTTCGACTGCGTCGAAACATGGGCAATATTAAGATCCCTCGATAATGCGAGAATCGACTCCAAGTACTCAAACCTCATCAAGCAGATCTACGAAAATGTGACCATCTATGTGAAAATTGACGAAGATACAAAAACAGAGTATATCCCAATCAAAAGAGGAGTGAGATAAGGAGATGCGATCTCGCCGAAAGTATTCACACTCGCCTTGGAGGATGTCTTCAAAAACATATACTGGAATGAAAAAGGATTTTTTTTATGAGGAAGGGGAAACCTTATATAGGCACCCTCCAACTGGGTAGTTTGTGACTCTTGCAGAGATAGTATACCCTCTAAAATCAGCTCCCCCCTTTTTCTCGTCTTCTCGGGGTATTATCACTCGGCAACTTTGGGTTCACGCTCTTTGGTTACTTTCTAATTTGTTGGCCTGCTTCCAGTCCCCTCTCATCTACTTCTTTGGCCTTCATTTTGCTGCTTAGCAACTCCGCGGTTGCGTTCCAATTATCTTTTCTTTGTAGCATGGTTTCGGTCATATTCTGCTTGTCCGGCCATACACCAGTTTTCCTTGCCATCCCTAATCTCAGTTTGTCCCATCTTTCGCAAAAGAATATCGTATGACATGGGTCATCTCTTTCGCCGCAGTACCAGCACTGATCGCTTCGCCTTTTGCCTATTCTGTGTACAAAGACATTAAAGCACCCATGTCCCGTTAGCGCCTGGGTCACATGGTAATCGACGTTTCCGTGTTTATGTTCAGCCCAGATTTGCACATCCGGAATAAATTCTCGCGTCCATGCGCCGTTTTTTGCCCCTTGCCAGGCATTTTGCCAACTCGTCATGGTGCGCTGCCGCGCTTCTTTCTTTCGTCATCTTTCATTTGCCATCCTTTCGTCTACAAGGAGTGTTATTAGTGGGGATCCAGTTACCCCTTGTACAGCCTCTGCCGAGACTGTCCGGTATGCAGAGACTACCCTACTCAAGGCTCTCCTCTGTGCTCTTATCATAACTGTTCTATTTATTCCCAGTTGCAGGCCAGTTACCCAGATCTCCGCTCCGTATAACATGATTAAAGTGACCACCGAGGACAACAAACGCCTGGTCAGGCTGAGATCCCCCCCAAGTTCGGCATGAGTCTCCCCAGCATCGCGGCCGTCCTTTCCGCTTTGACCGACACATTACGAATGTGAGGCGTGAAGCTCACCCGCTGGTCCTAAACTAACCCCAAGTATTTAATATTCTTTTCTGGTTTAATTATTGACCCACCCAGCTGAAACTGCACTGACTTCGGCCTCCTGCCATCTACCAGGAGCACAGATTCCGTCTTGTGCATTGCTATGGTTAGTTTCATGTCAAACATCCATTGAATTATCTTAGCTAGAAACTGGTTAGTTAGACTTATTAAGTCGTTCTCCTTGTGACCCATTGTCAGAAGAGCTAAGTCGTCAGCAAAGGCCACTGTCACTGGGCGCCGACAGGGAATTCCACTTCCAGGCCCGCGTCATATAGTGCGTTCCATAAGGCGGGCCCCAAAACCGAGCCCTGCGGAACCCCACAGGTCACCTAGACCGCTCTATCGTCTTCAACTATTAACCACCTGTCGCTTAGATAGCTCATAGTTATGGCAACAAATTCTGGTATGATCTCTTTCTTCTTAAGGGCTTCCACTATTTTGCTCCACGAAGCCGTGTTAAAAGCATTCTACACGTCAATAGTCGTGAGAGCACACAGATCTCTGCTTCTCCATGAACCGCTATTTGCAACCTTGCAAAATTAATTACCTCCTCCATAGCACCAATGGTTGAGCGTCCCTGCCTGAAACCAGACTGCCTTTCTGAAAGTCCGCCACTTTCCTTAATTTCCTCATGTAGCCTTGAGGAGATGTTCGTATAACTTCCCCATAGTGCATAGCAGGCATATTGGCCTTACTTTGGGTGTTCCGTCTTTGTTCGTGCCTTGCTTCGGTATCAATACAAATCTGGCTACCTTCCATTTTTCCGGAAACACACTGACTGCAAAGAGGTCGTTCACCACCGAGAGCACCGTTTCAGGAACCACTGCTACCACCAGACGGATCACTTCGGCCGGGATCACTTTCGGCCAGCTGCCTTTCCTATCCGCAATTTTGTTGCAGCCGCATTCAATTCCTCCAGAGTAAAAGGATTGAACATCAAAAGGGATTCAATGAAAAAGGATTAAAATCGACTGAGTACACATTAATCATCTGCGATTTGCAGACGATATTATCGTTATCAGCAGTACTGCATAAGACCTTACAAGCATTCTGCGAGAACTTCATCAAGAAGCAGTAAAAGTCGGACTCGAAACGAACCTGACAAAGATAATGAGCCCAGAAAATATTGACTTAACTATTAATAACCAGCAAATCGCAAAAGTATCACACTACATTTACCTGGGCCATAACATTCAATTGGGTGAAGCAAGCCAAACTCTAGAGGTGTCAAGAAGAATAAGCCTCTCCTGGGTCGCTTTGGAAAATTAAGCTACATTCTCCAAGTCCAGGGAGTTCGCTATAAAGCTACGAAGGAAACTATTCGAATCGTGTGTACTGACGGTCCTTACCTACGGCCTCGAAACAATGGCGTGTAGTAGGAAACAGCGAATAGGCTACAAACTACACATAGAGCTATGGAGAAGGCTATGCTTGCAATTACCCTCAGGAATAGAGTTCGAAATGAAGAGGTCCGGAAAAGAACTGGTATGACGGATGTGCTAGTGAGAATAGCGCACCTTAAGTGGAGATGGGCCGGTCACATTGCGAGGCAAGACCCAGACAGATGGACAAAGAGAATCTCAACATGGCGCCCAAGAGAGACCAAACGGAGCGCGGGCAGACCTCGGACACGATGGCGAGACAGTATACAAAAGATTGCAGGAAAAAACTGGATCAAAACTGCAACAAACCTGAAAATCCTTGGAAGAGGCCTACATCCAGAAGTGGATAAACGTAGGCTGAGAAGAAGAAGCAGACATCATTCCAGTTATAAGTTTTTGAAGACATCCTCCAAGGCGAGTCTGAATAGTTTCGGCGAGATCGTATCTATCATTCACATTTTCAGATGTGAGAATCAAATCGATATGATATTTAAACCAAGAAATATTTTTATTTCTTTTATAAATGTGGGAGCAAACGGTGTTTGTTTTCGTATCCGTAAATAATAAATAAAAATGAGGAATGGGTGATTCTATACCATATGGAATATTGATAGGTCCTGTAGTTTCAGTAAAAGTGAAATTGTCGAATATTGGCATTACAATTGACCATTCGAAATTATTTCGTGCTAAAATCTGACTACCAATGGACCGACAAAACGCCTCTGCTTTTTCTCACTTTTTGCGCATTTTTCTCTTCAAACTGAAGCAAAAAGTCGTCGCAGTTTAAAAATTCTTGCCGGAACGGCTGCGGGCGGCTGTTCTGAAGAGAACGAACCCTACCGGCAACCTGGAGCCCATCAAATAAGTCCTGGGCGTCCGGGGAAGTGATTGCAAAATCGGCAAAAAAAAAAAAAATTATTTGCTCTTGCACCAGGTGAACGGGACGTCGCAGGATGGGGATTTCGAGCGAGGGCTCGAAAAACGTGGCGCGGCGGCGGCTAGAGGATCCGGAATTCGAGATCCGACAAAAAATGCGCTTCAAAAGTAAAATAACGTGATTTTAGTTTTCTGTCTGGTGCGTCCGAACCTGGGGGATTCGAGCCGCGAACACCGGGTATCTCGGTTCTAAACCGGGAAAATTGACAATCCCGTTTTGCGCCGCCGCCTCCGCTTCCGTCGGGCCGTTTCCGTAAAAACCTCGATTTTCGGATGGGTTTTGGACCCCCCGGAGGAGCGCGACAGGGCGGAGGACGAAACTCGGGGATGCGCCACGTGCGAACGGACATTCGCAGATAAGTCGTCGAAGACGCGCGGTTGAAACATCGAAGATCTGCGGCCTCCGGCGGCATAAAAGAGCCAAATTTGAGCCTTTTTAAAACCCTAGTGCTGCGGTCTGCCAGGTGAAAATCGGGAAAGGCTACACATCAGTCGTCTCAGAATTGATCGAAATTAACGACTCCGTCTTGGTCTGGCGATTTAGGACGAACGCTTCCCCACATGGACCCCTAAATTTTGCATTAAAAAAATTACCACTTTTACGGAGGTCACGGCGAAGATGCCCTGGGAAATTTAAATTCACGCAAGGATTCCGGTAGAAAACTTGCAGACGCGTCATCAGACACCACTCTCGTCGTTGCGCGACTCTTTTGCGGCGACGTCATTCACATTTTTATGCGAATCCGGCTCCTCCGACTAAAAGGACGCCTCCGGCGGCCCCCTCGGTACGAGAGAGTCGGTGCATCAGATTCTTGTAGCCAAAAAACAGACGTGCGAACAGGGTACGATTTTCGATTAGACGGATCGCGTCATTTAGGCGTCCAAAAATGACTAAATATGATCTGTTAGAAAAGTATCCGACCTTTAGCCGGTAAAAAAACTGGCATACCTGGAGCGTTGGAAACCAAATCACCCTCAAAGCAGTCTCCTTGGGACCCCACACACTTCTCCCAGCGGTGCCGCCATTATTGGAAGCATTCCGAAAAAGCCTCTTTCGGAATCGACTTTAGCTCGGCTGTCGTTGCAGCCATAATGTCATCTCTTGTCTGTAATCGCGTTCCTTTCAATGGCCTCTTGACCTTGGGGAATAGCCAGAAGTCGCAGAAGGCCATACCAGGAGAGTAAGGAGCCTGTCGAACCAGAGGAGTTTGGTTTTTTGCCAAAAAATTGTGAACCAAGTGCGAAGAATGTGCTGCAGTATTGTCGTGATCGAGTCGCCAATTTTCTGATGACCACAACTCCAATCGTTTGGGCCGCACAGCATCACGTAGGCGACGTAGAACATCCCTATAGTACTCTTTGGTGATTGTTTGACCCTGTGGTGTGTACTCGTGGTGTACCATTCCGCATTAGCATCACTTTCACGTTGCTGCGCACTTGGCGGGCCTTCTTTGGTCTTGGTGACGTGGAATGCTTCCACTGTGACAACTGGGACTCGTCACCAGTGATTATGGTGTTCATGAAGTCGGAGTCACTGTTTATGGAGTCCATCCTTGCTTTTGCTCCGCCGTCAGCAGCTTCGGCACGAATTTCGCCGCCACTCTCTTCATGGCCAAATCTGCGGTCACAATGGAATGTGCTGATGCTCACCTCTTCCGCAATTTCTCGGATAGTCACACGACGGTCCAGCATCACCACATCGTTCACTTTGGCAATGACATGGTCATTTAGGGATGTTGATGGCCGACCAGTGCGTGGCTCGCTTTCCACCAATGTGCGACCGTCTTTAAACCGGTTGTACCACTCCTTAATCTGATGATGCCCATAGAATCGTCACCGAAAGCTGCCTGAATTTTCAGAATGGTTTCCACCTTATTGTCGGCCAGTTTCTGGCAAAATTTGATGCAGTAGCGCTGCTTCAATAGTTCCGTCGTTTTACTTGCAATGAAAAACCGACGAGAGCACTACACACTACGTCACTCGAACACTGCTCTACAGAAACTGACGCTATCTACAGGCAGGAAGAAATTCACCCATGCGCAAAAGAAGTTGTCGCTCCAATAAAATAAATAAAATTCAATGGATCTTCACTTCATTGTAAACACATTATTCTTATTTCAACGCGGCAAATATAATAGCAAAATTCTTAACGCATTCAATAGGGGGCACAATATACCACAACGCTTGTAGGAAATAATTTTTAGAAAATGCGGTATAATGACATCAATAATTAATTTACATTTAATTAAAAAATTAATTAACATTTTACGCGGTTCGAGTTTCGACGGGTAATGGTCAATTTCAAGTGATTTTGACCAGTCGCATACCGGACACGCATGACGTAGTTTTATTTCATCTAATCTTTGGTATTCTTTCTATCCATTTTCTGGGGCATTGATATCCTCTGGAATTTAATGAAGACAATTTGTAACGGAGAAACAATGCCACATGCGTGCCGGCGCGAGTGGTGTAGTGGTGGCGCTCGTGGCCTCATGTTATAGAGCTAACTAACAAGTTTAGAGGTCCCGAGTTCTATCCCCAGCGCCGGCCGCATTTGTACCAGAAGACAAATGTGAAAAATGATAATTAGCGCAATTTACAATAACAACTAGGTTTCTGGGTCTATAAGTGAATGTGAATGCAGAATACAATAGGCCACAAGTAGGCCGCAGTGTTTGAAGCGTCGGCAAACCCGGCATCCACATCGGACCAAACTTAAAAAAAGCCACATGCGTGCAGAAGTAATATTCTTGTCCCCATATACAAAGGGAAAGCTGATATCCAAAATTGTGGCAATTATAGAGGTATAAAGCTGATGTCTCACACAATGAAGACATGGGAAATTATCATTGAGACAAGGTTGCGTCGGGAGACTGAAGTAGGGGAAGAACAGTTTGAATTTATACCAGGAAGAGGAACAACTGACGTAATATTTGCACTAAGGCAACTTATTGAGAAGCACAGGGAGGTGCAGGTATGAGAGAGTGCCCCCAGGCAAGAGATATGGAGATGTAAAAGAAGTAAAGGTGTACCAGAAAAGTATGTGAGACTGGTGAAAGAAATGTACGAAGGTGTGATGACATAAATTTAGAGCAGTGTGGGTACAACCACGGAATTCTAATTGAGAGTGGGGCTACACACTTTACTTTGTACTTTGCCCTGGTAATGGATGTGCTAATCAAGGATGTGAGGGAAGCAGCGCCAAGGAGCATGATGTTCGCCGACGACGTTGGGCTCTGTGAACTGACCCGAGAGAAATTTCAAGAGAGGCTCGAAGAGTGGAGGACAGTTCTAGAAAAAAGGGGAATGAAGTTCAGCGGTGTGGAAACTGAATATATCTGTATGAAGGAAGCTCAAGATCTATGTATTATCCTGTGGAAGAAGAACTACCACCGACTAACAAGTTTAAATATCTGTGGTCATATATTCAAAGTGGTGGAGGGTTGGAGTGTGAAATACAACACAGGGTAAACAGCGGATGGATGAACTGGAAGAAATTGAGTGGAGTACTGTGTGGCAAGAAGATCAGGTGCAGTAGGCAAGGAAAGCTCTACAAATCTATCGTGAGGCCTGCTATGCTCTATAGTGCGGAAACTTGGCCGATTACAAAAGCACATGAGTGAAAGATGGAAGTGGCACATGAGTGAAATGATAATGTTGAGGTGGATGAGCGGGGTAAGAAGAAAGGATAGAAGAAGGAATGATCACATCAGAGGAACAGTGAAAGCGAGACCCATAGGAAAGAAGGTCCAAGAAAGCAGGCTAAGGTGGTTTGAACATGTGCAGAGAAGAGAGGAGGACTACTTGGGAAAAATAGTTGAAAAGCTAGAAATAGGAGTGTCAAGGAAGAGAGGAAGACCAAAAATCAGATGGAAAGACAAGGTAGCAGGGGATTTGAGAGAAAAATGTTGGAAGAGTGAGGACGCATTGGAGAGACATTTATGGAGAAGAAGAATTCCACAAAGCAACGCCGAATCTACCTGATATAGGAAAAGGCAGAGGAGAAAAAGAAGAATTCTTTCTATCCATTTAATCTTGATGTACTAACTACAATTGGAAATGTGTCCCTTATTTATTCCAATAAAAGTCACCCTTCAATAAACGCCCCAAGTAATATACGTTGCACCACTATTCGATTGAAAATAATAATAAACCGTTCTCCAATATACTCCTCAGACCCCATTCTCACTGTTCGAGATCCCGCTTTTTGAAGAAGAATTGGATTGCATAAATTGTTATTTTTTGTTTATGTTTTGGTAATGGTTTTTTAAATTTTTATGGGAAAAAGACAATAAACGCGCTTCAATAAACCAACCTTGTCTTGAAAAAACAATTGCTACGTCGTTTATTAAATAAATACTAATGATATAATTACATGAATTAAACTTATGTTGATAACAGAAGAAAAGATATGAAAATTCGAATGTAATCTATAAAATATTCGATTTAAAATTGCATTAGGTATAATTTGGTTGGATCGCGCTGTTTAATCAAGGACATATTCCATGCACATCCTGTAGTAACTTGGATTCAGCAGGAATTTTAAGCGATCTCTTGGAATTGATTGATCTGGGCCAAATCAGATATCCCGACGAGTGATTACCGCAGTCCCTGCTTAATTGACGTTGACTGTCTTCCACAACGTTTACTAATCCACCCTTTTCTACGAATTATCTCAGATTGTAAATGATTTACAAGCGATAAAACCAAGTAAAATGTATAATTGGATTACGTCTTTCTGAAGTTTATCATTTTAAATTAATTGCAAACGGGAACTTGAAAGTCTACTTTAATAAAGCAAATTTTTTGATGCGATTATATTATTTTATTTGGAAAAATATGAGTTTTCCAATCATTAAATTCTGTAGTTTTAAGATTGTAATAAACATCGAAGCGTTTCAAATAAATGCTTACTTTTGAATAAAGTCTGTTTAATAAAACGTAATATGTAATATTTTAGTCACTATATAAATTGCAAACATTTTTCTGTCTGCTTGTTGATATTTTCAACGAGTCAAATAATCTTTTAGTAGAAACGAACCGTTCCATTTATTTTCATTCATTTAAGTCTTGACGAGACAGGTAAGGCGATTGTCCTTTGAGGTAGATGCATCCTATCTGTCTTAAATTGCAGCAATCTATTCTCGTAGAATTTGTTTTATGTCATGAAGACATCAGGTCTTATTTCAATGCTTATTTTTCATGATTTTCAGCACACACGTGAAATAAATAGTCTGCTCTCTTTCTATGACATATGTTTTTATAATTTGTCTTTAATCTAGTTCACTATATTTATAGTCACTTTGTTTTCTACTAAGCAACTTCAATTATTCAATAGTTGTTAAAATTCATTATTTACAAATATCTCATATTTCTAATTAGTTTATTAAGACCTGCAAAGTCTATCTCCTATATAGATTTTCAATCTATCACAAGACTAAATATACTAGACTAGGCAAACTTCTTCTGCGGGTGCCTATACGGTTCGAATGTTGGCGATCATCATTGCAATCTGGATTTTATTTGCGGCTGTTCTAAATAATTCCGTTGTTGTTGAACTGAACCATTTCCTCAGGTTCTTCATCCAAGATATCCTTCTTCTGCCTGGTCCTCTGCGTCCCATTACTTTGCCCTGCAGTATGAGCTGCAGCAGTCGAAATCGTTCTCCGTTTCTCATTATATGACCGAAGTATTCTAGTTTACGTTTTTTGATGGTAAACAGTAACTCTGGTTCCTTATTCATTTTTCTTAGTACCTCGATGTTCGCAACTTTATCCGTCCAATTAATATTTAGCAAGCGTCTATAAAGCCATATTTCAAATGCCTCTAATTTCTTGCAGGATGCTTCAGTTAAGGTTCCCGACTCAACACCATTAAAAAGTATGGAGAAAATATAGCATCTTATATGTCTCATCTTGATGTTCAGTGAGAGGTCATGACTGCTAAATAGTTTCTTCATTTTTATAAACGCGGCTCTGGCTATTTCGATTCTTCTCCTTATCTCCAGCGAGTGGTCCCATTGGTCATTTACCAAGCAACGAAGATATGTAGTTGTTGCTACACGTTCGACCACTATACCGTCGATAAAGAGACATATATTTTGTTTTGTTGATAGGCAGACTAGACAGATAAAATTAGACAGACTAGATCAGACAGATAAAACAAGGCAATTTAGATTAGATAGACTAACCAACAAGACTAAACAGACAAAACGCAACAGGAAGGACAAACACACAAGACTATACACGAAAAAGAGAAACAAGGATTAGACAGCCAAGACTACACAGACAATTCTAGACATACTAGACAGTGCAGACATATCTGACAGCTTATTTCACTTCACATATGCTGTAGCATATGTGTTTAGCATTCTCTCGAAAGGGCATTATGCTATATTATACTGTCAACTCGTTGCAAGAGTTAAAGGCCATATTTTTTTTTAAATTAGTTTGTTTAATCATGGTCAAGTCTCTTAAATTGAGCTATACTGCTTTTAAAGTTCTTCCACCATGTTTTGTTTTTATTTGCTGCTTTTAATTCTGTTTCGTTTTTTTGCCAGTTACCTCCGGCTTCATTAATTCTTAATTCGGTGTGAATTGTCCAGTGTTCGGTGAGAGGGCAATTGAACAGCACATGTGCCGCATGTGCATAGCGGTGATTCCCTATTTTCAAATATGTGGAGGTAGGCCTGAAAGTTTCCATGACCAGTGATCATGGTCATGGCCAGCTGTAGATCCCTTTTTTCCAATGATCTATGTTGAGTATAATATTCTTCGTCCAGAGACCAGTTTTTTAGGCATCCCATCTCAACTGCCATTCTATTAGCCTGTAAGAAGCTATCATTTGCTTAATAGTTTCCCTAGGTATTTAAGTGCATGAAAGCGGGATATCCAGCAAATCTTCACCAGAAGGATTTATGCCTGAAGCTTGCGTTGCCCGGCACTTTTGCCGCCGGCCAAGTTTCCACTAAAAGTTCTGTGGGACTTCTAAGATATTTTAAAGCTTCCAAGACTGATCGGCTATCGCAGATGATTGAGGAAGATTGGACTATGTGGTCTATGACCGACCAGACAGACCAGACATACCAGACAGACCAGACTGACTAGACCAGGGTTGAGCAATTTTTTTTCCAACGGGCTACCTAGAAATGTAAGAATGTTGAGCGGGCCGCAAGTACAGAAACTTATGGTAATATAAATACTGAATGATGAACTCAAATTATCTCTTTATTGACAAAATATGTTTAGTATAAATAATTAAAAAAAATAAATAAATAATAGTAATGATAATAAAAGAAATTTGTAGACAAACATTATTTAATAAGAAATTTTGAAATGTTAAATTTTGGAAGTGCTGTTCGATGCAGTGAAGGAGTCCGTGAGTTGATCATCCCTAGACTAAACATACTTAGTCTTGTCTGTAGATGTAGACAAGACTAGATAGACAAGACTAAACAGACAAGACTAAACAGAGAAGACTAGACAGTAGACTTTTTGTCCCTCTTTTTCCAGTGGCGTGCATCAGCTTCTTTCCCTGATATGATTTTGTTGACCATTCTGTTGATGATGTCCCAATCCTCTTAGGATTGTAGCAACTGTTGAATATTCTTTCTTGGGTCAAAGTTCGGTATTTATTTCTGCTTCCCCGCGTCATTTGTCCCATCTCGGGCAATCATAGGCTATGTGGGTTACGTTGTCTGCTTGTCCGTAATAGACGCAGTCTATAGCCGGTACCATCCCGATGTTGTGTAGGAATTCCCAAAAACACCCATGACCGGTTAACAGCTGGGTTAAGTGATAATTTACTTCTCCATGTTGTCGTCGGTACCAAGTCTCTATATTGGGGATTAGTATCCTTGTCCGCTCGTTGTTGTATTCTAAGCTTTTAAAATTAAAATTATAAAATGTTTTTATTCCATAAATGAATTTTTTGTACAAACTTTAATCATTCATCAATCATCAATTTATTTATTTACTTTTTCTTTCTTTTGTAAATAAGTTCCTTCTTTTGTATTATTATTTATAACTTTGTGACTTAGCTTATATGTATAACTATACATCGGAAGATTAATAAATGATTAGATTTGATTTGACTAAACAGACAAGGCTAGGCAGACAAGACTAGACAGACAAGACTGGACAGACAAGACTAGACTGACACGACTAGACAGACAAGACTAGACATACAAGATTATACAGACAAGACTAGATAGAAAAGTTTAACACACTAGATTTGACTCATTTTACAAGACATACTAGACTCAGCAGGCATGACTAGTCAGACAAGACTAGATAATCAGGACTTACTTTTTTATATAGTTGTAAGAGAGAAGCTGTACCAGCCTGCGAGTTAGGTAGTCATTCACTAAACCCCCTTTTCCACTTGGCTTTTAGTATGCGGCACCACGGTATCACTTTTTGCGCATGCCTTTATGGTGGACAGCCCGGATGGTTATTGCCGCCCTGGTTGAAAATGCTTCCTCGGCTGGGAATCGAGCCCCGGTCTCCCGCATGATTGCCGAGTGCTCTAACCTTTATGCCGGCTCCACACTCTCGCGGAGTAACTTCGGCGAGGATCCTCGCCGAAGTTGTTCGAGGCGAGGAACTAGACGGAGAATGCATCTACACTCTCGCCTTACTTCGCGATGACCTCAGTGCCATGACGGACAACGAACAGGTGGTAGCTGCTGCTGCAACTATTTGTGTGTATAATATATAGGAAAGGACGAGTAAACACGAGAGTGTAGACGTGATACTCTCCCTTCCTCGTAATCGGGCCTCGTGTCCCCTTGACTCGGGTACGAAAACCCGCTTCATGAAGCGAAGTTAGCCAAGGCGAGGCGAGGAAGCACAAGGCGGACTGAGTAACCTGACCACACTCTCGTTCCTTGCCCAACTCTGTGCTACTTCGCGAGAGTGTGGAGCGGGCATTATACTACCGAGGAGGACAGATAAACAGGAATAGACAGGCAAGACTAGACAGGTTAGTCCAGACCGGTGTCTCCCAACGTGGGGCCAACGCCCCACAGGGGGACAATTTGATTGTTAAGGGGGGCAATTCGAAAATGGACCCGATACGAGTTTAACCATTTTGCTCCGGGCTATTTAAATACAATGATAGATTTCAGTGCCAAAATTGAAAGAAAAAAGCAAATTCTTAAATTAATTGCGGCCAATAAATATTATAAATTCCTTTTGACAAGACCAAAATGTCAACTAGGTTTTTGGCGTCGTCAAGTTTACGCAGGGAAGTAGACTGCAGGCACCGTCGGGACCTCCGGACGCTTTAAAATCTCGCTAAACATCGCGGTTTTGGGTTCATACTCATATTAAATTTGGGTTCATACCCGCTCGCTGTCCACGATGAGCGGTTTCCTTTTTGTATGTTATGCCAGCAATGCTTGAAAGAACTTTAAAGGAAAATTTGGAAAAGAGAACGACAATAAATTCTTTATTTACTACTCATACTTCAACTTATAATCGTATTCTTGAGACTGGTTATCAAATTTCTATATGCATCGCTAAATCTGGAAAAAATCATACTATAGAGAGAATTTAATAACGCCGTCAATGTCAGTTATTCTTGAAACGGTTCCTGAAAAAGATACAAAGATGTAAAAGCTATGACATAGTAGTAGACATCAGTAACAATACTGTTAGGAGAATGAACGAAATGAGTGAATTTTGAATTGGTAAAACCATACAACATTATAGATAATCAGATAAACTTAATAAAGGCGGAACAAAGCTTGAATATATAAACATACTCAACCTTTACGCAGCTCTATAATACTAATGAGTCTTTTTAGGACTACCAAAAACAAACCTCGTATGAAATTTGTCAGTTATTCAATTGTGTTCAGTATAATATACTAACAGGGAAATTGTTTTTCACCAAAATCAAAGATAGAGTTCCAAAAGATATAATATCAAGTTCAGTATACAAAATTGCATGTCGCAACTATAATAAATGTTATATTGAGCAATCTGGACAATACATAAAAAACGCATTGGTCAACATAAAAATGATTGTAAAAATTCTAATAATTTACAAAAAACTGCACTCACAAAACACTTTTTTATAGACGGACATTTCTTTGATTTTGACAATTTTGAAATTCCTGACATTGACAAAAATAGCACAAGAAAAAATATTAGTGAAATGATACAAATTAAAACAAATAACACTATTAATTACAGAGAAGACACTATGGGCCTTTAGTATATTTTATAATAATCTGTTAAATAACAATATAAAAGAATATAACACACAATATAAAAGAATATAACTAACAACCACATAATTCAAAATTCAAACACAAATATAGCATTTGTTATATCTATTAAATTTAAAACAAAAATTTTTATTACTTTTTTGTTATTTTTCATTTATATACAAGATTCATATTTAGATTTTTATCTTAACAGTTTATATTTATATTTATTATGTTCAAGTTAATTAATATATAATAATTAGATATAAGGTATGATATTTATATATTAATAATATTGTAATTGTTCTTGTTTAATTTTTGAAGCCCTGAAGAAGGTCAGAAATTAAAAAGACCGAAACGTTGGCTATATATCAGTGTTTTATTAACCAAAATCCTTTACCCAAGAATTAAATAAAATATAATCATTTATTATTGTTTAACTTTTTAATTGCAATTATTAATTTGTCAATTTAATTATTTTATTAGTATTAATATTTATTATTTGTTTCTTTATAACTTCAACTGTTAATTCTTATTTTTTTTTTCTTTTATTATTACTATCATTGTTAATATTCTTTATTTTATTTTTACGACACTTTCGCCACAAATGAACCGTAGTAATTCATAATGTAGTTTAACCATTAAGGTCATTTTAAAAATTGTAAATAAAAAAAAGCGTCCGATTTGTAAATAAAAAACGGGGAATCGAACCAGCGATCCTAGTACTATGAACCCGAGCTCTTACCGCTGCGCTTACCGACCATTGAAATTTATGCTAACATAGCGGGCTTATGAGTTGTCGATAGTCGGGAGTTTTTTAACGCTTGGCCATCTGGCCCTCCCGCTTGCATCACTTTCATTTATAGTCAAGCCCTTCATATACTGTAAATTTCTGCCAAATAGGTGATCAAAATCAAATCAAATCAAAATTAAATTTATTTCATAAACGATGTACACTAAAATACATATATGATAAAGTCAACAAAAAAAAGAAACAGAAATTTAAAAAGATATATTGAAAAATTCTTGAAAAGAATAAAGAGTATCTTTTAACAAAACAAATTTCAACTTCTTGAAGTTTCTCCATGAAACTTCATCTCTAATACTATTTGGTAGCTGGTTGTAGATGGAAACTCCAATGATAGTTGGAGATTTACTGCAACATTGTAAGTTACACTTAGGGGTATATAGTTTCGTACGTCCTCTCGTAAAGTGATGGTGGATATCCATGTTTCTGTTCAAACCTAACTTCATTTTGTGGATGAAACAAGCTACCTCCGAAATGTATAGGCTAGTGACTGTTAGTATTTTTAGCCTTTGGAAATGCGGTCTGCAGGTGGCTGTAGAAGGAATATCTACCAGAGAGCGTATGGCATTTTTTTGTGCCTTGAGCACAAATTCTATTTTACTAGAGGTTCCCCACGCTAGAATTCCATAAGTTAAAATTGACTCAACCTCGGCATAGTAGAAATTAAGCAGTTCATGTGGGTGTACAATTTTTCGTAACGCTCGAATCAAGAAAGCCTTACTATTTATTTTCTTTGATAACGTATCCACTGCCATGCTCCAGGTAAGGAACTCGTCAAAATAGAGTCCCAGGAATTTTGTTGCTTTCGTTCTCTGAAGGTTAAAACTATCGATCTTTAAGTTCAAGTTCTCCGCATACTGACTTGCTGTGTTTGAAAAATGAGGTATTCCGTTTTATCCTTGTTAAAAAATAGGTTGTTCGCGGAGAACCACACTAGCATTTTGGATAAAACATTGTTAGCCTCAATTTCATTTTCAGTCGTTGAAGTTCTGGATATTATGAATATTGAGTCATCAGCATATAAAATGCATCGACAGTTCTGCATAAATGAGACTAGGTCCACTGTATATAATAAGAACAAGGTAGGAGCCAGGACACTTCCTTGAGGAACGCCTATGTTATTATCCAGCGGTTCCGATATACCAGTTTCAACATTTGAAGTAACTTTTATGTGTTGTTTCCTGTTTAATAGGTAGGATTGTATTAAGTTGCTCATCTTTCCACGTATACCAAGTTGAAATAGTTTATCTAAAAGTTGTGGGTGAGACACACAATCGAAAGCCTTTGATAGATCGGCGAAAATGCCGATGGGATGATTTCCTTTATCAATTTCATTTAGAAGTTGAATTTGCAACTCCGAAATAGCGGTGGCTGTAGCTTTGCCCTTACGAAATCCATATTGTTCTATGGGAATTAGATTATATTTATCGATAAATGAATTTAGGCGGCGAAGAATACTGTATTCTAGAATCTTTGATAGGGTGGAGAGAAGAGCAATCGGCCTGTAGTTGTTAAGTTTGGTTTTATCGCCTTTTTTTAATACAGGAATTACGATGGCTATCTTTGAAACCTCTGGAAACGTTTCGGCTTCAATGACGGCATTAATAATATGCGTTAAGGGGGTAACTAAAAAGTCAAGGTAATCCTTGAGGATTTTGCCTGGTATTTCATCCAGGCCAGCAGATGATTTATTTTTCAGATGTTGACGGATTAAATCCAATATTTCTTGTTCTGTGAATTCCTCAATATAAGCTGTTTTTTCGATGAATTTTATGTGGCTATTCGATATGGTAGTGGGCGTAATGAGGTTAGAAATTTGCTGTGGTACCCGCTGAAAAAAATCGTTAAAAGTTGTCGCTACTTTCTGTGGAGTTTGAATAACAGAATCACCCTCTTTAATCAAAATATCCTCTCTGTAGCGATTTTTGTTAGTTTGCTCATTCATCATTTTTCAAGCAGTCTTTTGCTTGTTTTTAGATAGTGCGAACCGATAACTAAAATGTTGTTTTTTAAGGGCATATATATACTTACGATGAGATTTCTTGCTCTTGAGGTATTGTAAGCCAAGCTGAGGGTATTTATTCTGTAAAATGTAAAGATCTTTTAACTTTTGGCATGCCAATTTCGCTTCTTGCGTGATCCAACTGTTTTTTACATAATGCACTTTATTTATGGGGAATGCTGCCTTGGAGTGACTCTGTAAACACGCAATAAAATTTATGCATTTATCATTTACATCGGTGGCAGTGTAAACCTTTGACCAGGATTCATGACTAAGCATTACATGTGTAATTTATTTTGAGATGTGTACTGGGTTGGTTTAGCTTACTCAGGTTGCTACTCATAATTAATAATCTATGATCTGAGAGTGGGGTATCATGTACAGTGACTGAAACTGTAAGTCCACAATTTACAAATACGTTGTCGATTTGACTCTTTGAGAAGGTCGTGATTCTAGTGCAATCATTTACTTGTTTAGCTAGACCATAGGAGAACATCAGGTTTAGTAGATTTGTTTTGTCAGTGGAATTTCCGGCAAAATTTATGTTGAAGGCGCCACTCACTACAAAATATGTGGATTTCTTGAAATAGCAATTAAGGATGCTATCAAGGGTTTCCATAAATGTCTTTATGCACCCATTTGGTGGTCGATATATGTTAATTAAAATAGTGGTGAAAGTTTTGCAACGCCAAAAGGCTCGACACACTTCCACGTGTTTTTCAATGGATCTTGCATCTATTGGGATTGATATTGGGATTTGATCGATCTATGTTTATGGTATTTTTGTCGGTTTGCATTTTATTCCATATAGCTACACCACCGCCAGTAGTGTGTGATCGGGAAAAATGGCTGATTAAGTTGTAGTCATGAATATGCAGGAGCGGTAAATAGTCATTCCTTGTCCAGATTTCCACGAGACATAAGAAGAGAGGTTTTGTTTCGAGAAGTAATATTTCCAACTCAGCTACTTTTTTATAGATTGATTGAATATTTAGATACATCATAAAATTGTCCACACGTGACAAGTTTGTAGATTTATTTGATATAATTTGATTTTTTATAGATATTTTTTCATCCGGATTATTTGTTGTTAATTTGTAGCCCTCGTTTTTTCTAGGTGCGCTTAAAAACGATTTATGCATGTGTTTCGTGGCCATAATTCTGGGTTAATTAATTCTTCATAGTTTTGTAGTGGTACTGACATTTTGAAAGACAAAAAACACTTTGAAAGGTGATGACGAGTTGATGCGCCCCCTTGTTAGGTGGGGCAAGGAACAAAAAAAGTTTTGGAAACACTCATGCTCATTATATGCGGCTCGTTAATTATTTTATAAAATACTTTAAATTTAAACTTAATAAAGACGGAACAAAGCTTGAATATATAAATATACTCAACCTTTCCGGAACTCTATAATACTAATGAGTCTTTTTAGGACTACCAAAAACAAATCTCTTCTGAAATTTGTCAGTTATTCTATAGCTTTCAGTCCACCTTCGTGGCACTCAACAAAAACCATAAAAATAACATTGAGTTTTAAGATCATGTCTTTCCGATACCTTGAGTGGATATCGGAAAGACATGATCTTAAAACTCAATGTTATTTTTGTGGTTTTTGTTGAGTGCCACGAAGGTGGACTGAAAGCTATAGAATAACTGACAAATTTCATAAGAGATTTGTTTTTGGTAGTCCTAAAAAGACTCATTAGTATTATAGAGTTCCGGAAAGGTTGAGTATATTTATATATTCAAACTTTGTTCCGTCTTTATTAAGTTTATCTGATTATCTATAATGTTGTATGGTTTTACCAATTCAAAACTTTAAATTTATATTTAAAGAATATCTTTGTATAGTAAAAAAAAATATGTTGGTGGGTTAATATATATATTATATATATATATATATATATATATATATATATATATATATATATATATATCGGGTTACAACGTTACCCGTCTTCCGGTTCCTAATCTCCAACCATCTCGGTTTTTCCACACCTCTTCCTCCAATTCTCTCGTCCGGCTCTGTCCGTTTATACCCTCTCTCCACCTTTTCCGGGGTCTTCCACTCCTTCTTCTTCCCTGTGGTGTCCAGTGTATTACTTTCTTCGGGAGTCGGGAGAGTACCATCTGAGTTGTCCAGTTCTTATGTCTAAATTCTTATGTTTCTTATGCACGATGTCGTGCTTTGCTTCCATTATTTCCCTTATCCTTTCAATTCTGATCCTTTCCAATCTAGACTTTCCTGCCGCTCTTCTCCAGTAGTCCAACTCTGTGGCTTTTAGTGATTTCTCTGCTCTATTCTTTATATGCCACACTTCACTACCATAGGTTATTATACTTTTATTTATTGCATTGTATATTCTGTGTTTCTTTTCCTTTGTAATATGTTTATCCCACAGTATGCCGTTTAACATGGACAAGCCCTCCTGCCTTGAAGGTTTCTTTAGGTTATTGCTTCGTCCAGACTTCCTTCTTTCGATATTTTTACGCATAGGTATTTGTATGAGCTGCAGTGTTTAATATTCTGTTTGTCTGAGATAGGCAGGTCTTCTTGTTCTCCTCCTATACACATGTATTTTGTTTTCTGTATGTTCACGTCTAGACCCCACCTGTCATACTCTTCAATTAGTTTGCGTGTTATATATTCAATGTCATCAATGTCTTGTGCAATCACCACCTGGTCATCCGCAAATGCCAAAGTATAGATTATTGATGTATCATCCACAGGTATGCCCATTGCTTCACATTTTCTCTTCCATCTTGTTAATGCGTTTTCTAGATAGACCTTGAACAGTGTTGGCGATATACAACATCCCTGCCTGAGTCCCTTTGTTAATGGCTGACTTTGTTTTGTCCCTTTGTGAATTTGTTTGATTTGATTGCTTTTCTTCTTCTTCTTTCGAATAGGCCTACTTTGGACCAGGCTTGTTCAACTGTTGGGCTTTGACCTTTGCCCAGTATTGTCGCATCTTCTGCCGGTGTAACTCCTTTCTCTCTTCTGTCTAGGGGGTACCTTTCCTTCGAGGTTTTTCCTGAAATCCACGGACTTCCTTTAGGGTGCGTCTCACAGACTGTCTGTTTTAGAGATCTGTTATTCCCAGTTCTTTAATATGCTTCTCGGTCTCTGTCAACCAAGTGGTACGAAGCTTCTTGTTTTGCCAGAAGATGAACAGACAGTTGGTTTGTCGGTTTGGAGGCAATCTTGCAATGTGGCCATAGAAAGCTACCCTTCTTTTCCTTGCACAGTCAGTGCGCATCTCAATTTGTTCGTAGAGCTCAGAGTTATGCCGTCTTCGGAATTCTTCATCTTCTTTTACCGGGCCTAGAATCTTCCTGAGGATTCTCCTCTCTCTGATTTCCAATTTCTCTATTAGACCCCTTCGGTTCAAGGAAAGACACTCCATGGCATAAAGGGCTTCTGGTCGTAAGACTGATGTGTAGTGCTTAAGTTTCAGGTTGCGAGACAGGCATTTATTATTATAAGTGTTCTTAGTCAGCCGATAGGCTAGTTCTAACTTGCTGACTCTCTTGGATAATGATGCTCTTTCTGATAAGTTGGGTTCAATCCATTCGCTGAGATACTTAAATTTCTCAGTCCTCTTGATGTTTCCCTGTTCTAGTAACATCTCTCTGTTTGCTTCTCTAATGTTGGTGAAGATTTCTGTTTTCTCCAGCGACACTTGAAGACCCACTTTGGCAGCCTGTTTTCTGAGACAGTTTACCTGCATTGTTGCCATCTCAAGAGAATCAGCAAACAGTGCCATGTCATCTGCAAAAGCCAGGCAATCTACAACCAGTCCATCGTTCTTACGTCCCAGGTAGATACCACTCTGGGCACCCAAATTGTTCAGTAATTTGATTGCTTTTATTATTTCAGCATTTATGTTAGTATGTTGTAGTTTCCCATAATTTTACTAGAGGAATGCTGTCATAGGCCTTTTTAAGGTCCACAAATAGCATATGAACTTCCTGGTTATATGCGATTTTCTTTTCTACGATTTGAGTTAACACAACTGGGTGGTCAATGGTGGATCTTCCTGCTCTGAATCCGGCTTGCTCTTCAGCCTCCATTGCACTGTATTCATCTTCTATCTTGTTTTTGAGTATTCTTCCATATATCCTGCTTATGGTGTTGGTTACGGATATTCCTCTATAGTTGTCGCATTTATTTGTATCCCCTTTCTTATGGATTACTGATATGTATGACACTTTCAGTAGAAAAAATGTATTCCTCAGTTAATCGATTTACAGAGTTCAGAGAGGAAAGGAAACATTGGAATTTTTGACACATCCATTTGCTGTATCAACGAAATTAATTTTAACCGTTTCAAAAAGTTGAAATGACATCTCAAAATATGTTTGCCCTTCAAAATTTACATTTTTACAAATAAAACTCTAAACTTCAAAAACAAGGAATATTAATTTATATTTGAAACATGGAATAGCCTTTCTGAAAGCTGTCGGCATTTTGACAATTTTCGGATCTATATATTATTGTAAGAAGATTTTTAGCAAGATAAATATCTTTCAAAGTAAAATAGGCCTTGTCAGAGCGTCTTTAGCCCTTGAAAGTTTAAAACTAAAGACCCCGAATTACGAACCTGATACAAAATAAATCTGTGCATCAATTCATGTTTGTGTTCAGTTTTATTAAATTGCTTGCCTTGAATATTTATTTTACAATATGTGAAAATAAACGTATAAAGCATACGTATTAAGTATTAAATCGTTATTAAATATAATTTTTGTACTGATATATGTGGAAAATAAGATTTATTAAAATAAGTACGGTGTGATTGCTAACTCGCTGGCGCTCGTAATCAAATTCTCACCTCACCAAATAAACGCCACTTTCATTTCCTGTTGTAAAATATATTATTATCTACTCGCGCACCAAATTGAACACATTAAATAAATCATTGTATGTGAAGGATGCCATTATTATAATCGTGTGTAAGAGTAACCAAATTGTCCGTAAAAGTCCAATGCAAAGCTTGTCACACAATCTTGTTGGAACCACATATCGCTGATATCAAGTCCATTTGACTCTGGCCAAAAAGTCTTCCAACGTAGCACAATAGCGAACTCCATTGACCATAACGTAGCCATTATTTTCATCACCAAAAAACACAGCCCACCTTCGGCCACCTATATCAACCTCCGGCATGAAATTCACACAACACGCTCACTTTTTGTGGATGCAATGATCTCATCATGGTTAATTGTCAAAGCCATACAGCCAAAAATTAACATCATCGCTAAAGATAATTTTTCTATGTTTCGCAGAAGAAAATCGGATAAGTTTCGGCGCTTTAAATGATCTAGAAGTTTCAGTTCTTGGGTTAATTTGATCTTTTAAGGGTGTAACTAGACGTGTAGCTCTTTACGCACATATTTCGACTTGTTTGGTTCATTTTGAATAGTAGTTCTTACGGCTGCAATATTTTCAGTACTTCGACAGGTGCGTTCTCTCACTGGCGCAGCAACATTCAATAGTGAATATGTTGATTCAAATTTATACACCATCGCACGCACCGCTTGACTGGTGGGACGATTATTGCGACCAAAAATTGGAGTAAGCGCTTCTAAAGTTGCGACTGCCGACTCGAGAATTTCGGTAGTAAGTTGTAACGATTCTCAAACGTTGCTCGTTCGTGAACTTCACCGTGATAAAAATATAAGCCTTGACTGAGGTTTTGGCTTTGACAGATCATAAAACAGTTTGTAGGTTATGTTCTTATTATAAAACAAAACTGTTATGTCCCTATTGAAAAACCCCTTATAATGAAATGATATTTAAAAAAAAATGTAGGAATTAAAATAATTACTATGGAATTGTGGATCTTAAAATATAATTAGTACAAACATCAAGATGTTAAGCTAATTAAACATTAGTTGGTAATTATAGTCTTTGGTAAATTTACGCTGATTTCATATTTGCGGCAGCTCTAGCTAAATATTAAACATCCCTCCGCGAAGACGAGATCGTACACACGTCATCACTTTGTACAATTACGCAGGGAAACATGTAATTAAATCTGTATCCAGTTTCAGCTCCCGATATTTATATAAATCCGTAAACACATGTTAATACAATACCATGTATCCAACCTGGGAAATTTTAGTGTTTATGAGTTTGTTTGTTGTGCATATATCGGTAGACAGTGTGAAATGTGTTTGTCTTAATCCCGGAATTTTTATTACAGCCGGATATACAGATGCACACTAAATGTTGGTTGGTATGTTTGAAGTGGTGTAATTAACGCGTTGGAAAACTGTTGTTCGAACACCTTGTTAAACGGCCCAGAAGGGCTGATAACACCAACAATTAGTCGAAAATATCACTAACAATTAGTCCTCAACACATTCATTGTTAAACGGCGTAGAAGGGCTGATAAAACAGTAACAATTAGTCGAGAACTAAGAACACTGCAAAAAGTTAATTTGCTGACATCTGCATAGATAACAACAAAAAATTATTACTAATTTCAAAATTAAATATAAAAGAATGAATAGTATCTGTTGTTCAGGAAAATTATTTGTTAGTGGAGAAGGAACAATTTTCAATAAAGATCGATGTGTAATCTTTGTTGTTGGTAATCTAGTCACTTCTTTTCAACTCAAGAAAGTTTTTTACTATTTCTTTACTTCTATTAGATTTTGGTGTATTTTGAAACGAGACAATGGATGATGCAATGGCATTGTTCCAAGATATAATTTCGTAATGTTACTCTTAATTAAACTAACTTGGCATGAAGTTTTCAGTTTAATTAGTATTCATTTATTTTATTCGGACGTTTCGAATATATAAAATTAACAATTAAGAAAGTACGGGGCGTTTCGTTTTGCAATGTGTCTGTTTCAAAATGTTTTTAGTAGAAAAATATAATTATCTGATACGTTTGGGTCGTCAACCTGTGTACGGTTTATTACATGGAAAATGCGAGAAGCAATAATAGCTAGTTTACGATGTTAGGCGTATTGCTCAATTTTTATATGTCATTTATTTGTATGTACGAATGTGTAATATTTGTTACTACTTTAATATAGGGATACTTGAGTTAAGCAATTCCAAAGTTCACAAATTGGCTACACATTTTTTTTCAATAAAGACTTCAAGGACTGTACCAATTTCATTTGAGTTAATAACTATAAAATGTAATAAAATGAGTTTCTAAAGGCAATTTTATACTATATTTTCCATAAAGTAAATGAAATAAGAATAATGATTAGTTACTGTTGAAGCGTTTTTGAAGAGGATATAAATTGAATTTTACAAGAATGTTCAATTTGTTTCAGAAGTTGGTTCGTCTTCTTTTTCTTCTTTCGAATAGGCCTACTTTGGACCACGCCGGTTCCACTGTTGGGCTTTGATCTTTGCCCAGTATTATCGCATCTTCTGCCGGTGTAGCTCCTTTCTCTCTTCTGTCCAGGGGGTAGCTTTCCTTCGGGTTTTTGCCTAAAATCCACGGACTTCCTTCAAGGTGCGTCTCACAGACTGTCTGTTTTGGAGATATGTTATTTCCAGTTCTTTAATATCCTTCTCGGTTTCTGTCAACCAAGTGGTACGAACCTTCTTGTTTTGCCAGAAGCTAAACAGACGGTTGGTTAGTAGGTTTAGAGGCAGTCTTGCAACGTGGCCATATAAAGCTATTCTTCTTTTCCTTGCACAGTCAGAGAGCCTCTCAATTTGTTCGTAGAGCTCACAGTTATGCCTTCGGAATTCCCCATCTTAACCGGGCCTAGGACATTTCTGAGGATTCTTCTCTCCCTGATTTCCAATTCCTCTACCAGACCTCTTCTGTTCATTGAAAGACACTCCATGGCACACAGAGCTTCTGGTCATAAGACTGATGTGTAGTGCTTAAGTTTCAGGTTGCGTGGCAGGGATTTCTTGTTGTAGCTATTCTTAGTCAGTCGATAGGCTAGTTCTTACTTGTTGACTCTCATGGATAATGATGCTCTTTCTGATAAGTTGGGTTCAATCTATTTGCCGAGATCCTTAAATTTCTCAGTCTTCTTTATGCATCCCTGCTCTAGTAACATCTCTCTGTTTGCTTTTTTGATGTTAGTGAAAAATTCTGTTTTCTCCAGCGACACTTGAAGACCCATTTGTTTTCTGAGGCAATTTACCTGTATTTTTTGCCATCTCAAGAGAATCAGAAATCAGTGCCATGCCATCTGAAGGCAAGGTTATCTAAAACCAGTCCATTGTTCTTGCGTCCTAGGTAGTTACCACTCCGAACACCGATGATGATCAGTTCGATGGTCTTTTTTTTCTTCACCCAGGCTGTATGTCTAAGAGCTATTTCATTGTCATAGCCTACAGTCCACCACGGATGCTTCCTTCCTCTAGCGAGTTCATTGACGGCCTTGACAAGTGTCTCCTTCAGTTGGTCCCAGCTTTATAGATCTCTATTGTTCAGTTTCTTGACTGTTCTTACAGCGCTCAACGTCAAATCTTACCATTTTGGAGGTTTTGTGTAATCTAGTATTTCTAGGCTGTAGTCTTATTTTGATCTTTGAGAGGTAGTGGTCCAGATTGGCGCTTCTTAGTATCTTCACGTTTTGTATTTCCTTTTGAGATTTTCGTGAAATGGCCACATGATCTTTCTGGAATTCACCCAGGTTGGTATTGGGTATAATACTATAAAATCTTCTGCTTCCTTGACAAGTGTTTGAAGTTTGTAGGCTACATGAGCAAGCCAAAAGTCCTACACAGATCCACCAATCGTTCTCCGTTGCGGTTTGTTCGCTTATGCGCCGGATTATTGCCCACTATGTTCCTGTATTTTTTCTCTCTTCCTAATTGAGCATTGAACTCACGAAGCAGTGTGCCTCTATGGAAGTTTAGAGATAATATCTATCTCTTAAAAACCTAACTCTTCCCAGAATTTAGCAGTACTGTCTGGATTGCGTCTGTTGTCCTGGTTGATTGGGGCATGTACATTGACTATACCAATGGTCCCCGACCCTATGCCCGCGGGCACCATGGCGCCCGCCGACCGTTTAACGTGTGCCCGCCACTAGTAAACGTCAAAAACGCCAAAATTGCGGCATGTATTGCAGAACTTAATTAAGTAAGGTCAGAAGAACTGGAGCTTGAAATTTTGGCCTTTGGAAACGACATTTTCCTAAAATATTTTCCTAAAAAAACGGAAGAAGTCGAGCGCTGGTGCGGTGTGGTCGTGTTTTAGCAGCTCCGAAACTAATCTCAAATTTCGGGAGGTTCTGAGCAATTTAATTCACGATTTATATCTGTAAAGTGTATGTGAAGTAGTAGTGAGTGCAACCCAAAAGATCTGATAGAGAATTAAAGTAAGTAAAGTAAGAAATTAATAGAGTAATTAGAGAAGTAAAGAAAGACTGGAATAAAAAGATAAAAAGTAGAAATTTGCGTTCCTTAAAAAAATTTAAAAAAACAGCCCAACCTCCGAGGAGTCGATCCGGGCAAGCGGCTTTTTATCGCGGCGCGACCCAAGATAAAGACGACAGCCAAAATCAGCTGTAAATAAATTTAAACAGCTGAGCACAGGACCGTATTTAGTAAGAATATTTAAAGGAAATTAAATATGAGTAGTGACGAATACACAACTGATGAAGGAAAACGAAGGAAAAACTGGGAAGATGAAGAGGATGAGACCCGCAACAAAACCAAGAAAATAGAACGCTCCCCTGGGAAAAGTAAATCTAAAACCGAGAGTGATAAGCTAGAAAAGATACTAGAAACGATGAAACAACTAACAGATGAGGTAAAAGGGATCAGATTAGAACAAAGAGAGTACAGAAAAGAGATAAGGAAACTGAGAAAAGAAAATGAACAAACCAAACGCGAAAATGCAAAACTAAAGGAGGAAGTTAAGACAATAAATGCTAGGCTAGATGCGATGGAAAGAGAAAAAAGAAGAAATAATATTGTAGTACAAGGACTAATGCTGGGAGATGATGAAATGCTAACACCAAAGGAATCTATGGAAAACTTCATGAAAAACCAACTCGAATCGGATATAGGCGTAAAATCAGCTGTGAAACTAGGTATGAAAACGTACCTCGTGGAACTCATCAATGCAAATGAAAAAATGAAAGTCATGAAAAACAAAAATAAATTACGTAACTATGAGGAAGGAAAAGTATACATTAATGATGATATGTCAAGAAAAGAAAGAGAGATACAAGGAAAAATTAGGAAAGCTGTCCAAGAAGATGGGAAGAAGGGGAAGAAAACTAAAATAGGGTACCAGAAAGTATTTATTGATGACCAAGAATGGAAATGGTGTGAAGATGAAGAAAGGCTAGTACTAGTAAAGAAGGCAGAAGATAATACTTCAAAAAACGATTAACAGAAATTAACGATAAGGGAAATACGGCAACGACACGGCATGTAAATGGTTTACGAGGAATAAATTTGGTAACATGGGACATTAGAGGACTAAATGGAAAAGAAAAAGAACTAATTGAGGAATTTAAAGAAACATCTTAGCAATTACAGAAACTAAAGATAAAGGAAAAAGGTCACAGAGCTAGAGGAAGGTCATATGATGATCCTAAGCGGCGTCACGTATGAAGTTAGAGCAAAAGGAGGAGTTGGGTGTATAATACACAAAAATGTAATCAAGTACTTAAAAAAATGGGAGTGCATATCTGGAGGAATAATGAAAATTGAATTAGAAATAGAAAGAAACAGCAGATTACATCTGGTAATTCTGTATGGCCCAAATGATAACGATAAAGCAGAAACTAAAGACAAATTTTGGGAAGAAGCATCAGAAATAGTCATGGGACACACCAACAGCATGGGACAATGCAATCATTGTTATTATACACAAAAAGGGAAACACGGTTGACCTAAAAAACTACAGGCCAATAAGCCTGCTTTCGCACCTCTATAAACTCTTCACCAAAATCATAACTAGACGCCTCACAACCAAACTTGACCTTTATCAACCGCCTGAACAAGCAGGATTCAGAGCCGGATACGGAACGAATGACCACCTGCAAACCATCAAAACCGTAATAGAGAAATGTGTCGAATACAACAAGCCACTCGTCCTTGCCTTCGTGGACTACGAGAAGGCATTTGACTCTATCAACCACAATGAGATGTTTAAGGCACTGACGAATTGCCGAATAGACCATAGGTACTCGGAGACCCTACAGCACATATACAAAAATGCTACCGCATGCGTTAAACTACACGAAAAAACGGACAGATTCAGAATACAACGCGGCGTCCTACAAGGTGACACCATCTCGCCTAAACTATTTACTAACCTCATGGAGTACATGTTCAAGACCATAGAACTAGAAGATATGGGCATAAACATCAATGGCGAAAACCTCAACCATCTACGGTTCGCAGACGACATTGTGCTAATTTCGGATAGCCTAGATAAGACTGAAAAAATGCTTAAGAAGCTGGCAGAACAATCACGAAATGTCGGCCTTAAAATAAACATTTCGAAAACGGAATTTATGACCAACCTAGTACCTTCCCGAAACTTTATAATGGAAGGGATTGAGATCCGGCAAGTCACCTCATACAAGTATCTAGGCCACGAGATTAAAATCGGCAGAGACAACCAGACACATGACATTGGAAGGAGGCTAAGACTAACGTGGGCAGCCTACGGAAAACTAAAACACATTTTCCAATCAGACATCCCAAACTGCCTAAAACGTAAGGTGTTTGACCAGTGCATCCTACCAATCTTAACCTACGGAGCGGAGACTCTAACACTCACACAAAAGTCCGTCCAAAAGATCAGAGTGGCGCAACGAACCATGGAACGTTCCATGCTCGGAATTACATTGCGAGATAAAGTGCGGAATGAAGTACTAAGACAGCGATCTGGGGTTAGCGATGCAATTGAAGTAATAACCAAACTAAAATGGAATTGGTCCGGGCATGTCGCAAGGATGCCAAACAACAGATGGACCAAAAAGATCCTGGAATGGCGACCTAGACAGGAGGCATACAGAAGTAGAGGACGCCCACCCACCCGATGGACAGACGATGTGAAACGCATCGCCACCAACTGGATGCAAGAAGCACAAGATAGAAGTAGATGGAAGATGTTAAGAGAGGCCTATGTCCAGCAGTGGACGAGACAGGCTGAAGAAGAAGAAGATAATAATAAGAATAAGAATATAATAAGAATAATAAGAAGATAACAGAAATAGTGGAAAATTGCAACGGAAAAAATGTGGTGCTAGGAGACTTAAACGGTAGAGTCGGCATAAAAGATGAAAGGACAAGTGATGTAATAGGACAGTTTGGATAAAAAACGAGAAACAACAATGGACACAGAATTATTGATTTCTGTGTACAAAATAACCTATTTGTAATGAACTCATTCTTTAAACACAAAGACGCCCATAAATACACAAGAGAGGTCCCAAGCAGAGGGGAAAAATCCATAATAGACTATGTACTCATAAATAGGAACTCTAGGCGGGAAATAAGGGATGTTAGAGTTATAAGAGGATCCGAGATAAATAGTGATCATTATCTACTAAAAGAGAAAACGACAATAAGCTGCCAGAGAGCGGGAAATAATAAGAACAAAATAGAACTGCGAAACAACAATAGTAAGGAGACGATAAAAAACTACAGACTAATGATAAGAGAAGTGGCGAACAATTATGCAAAGAAAGTTGAGGAAATGTTAGATGAGACAAGAACTAATAAATATTGTAATGTGGAGGAAGCATGGGAAACATTCAGAAACACCCTAATTAGCGCAGCAAAAGAAACATGTGGAACCACGAAAATAAATAGAAACAAAAAGCAAACGGCTTGGTGGAACGACAATGTTAAAAAGGAAGTTAAACTAAAGAAAGAGAAATGGAAAATATATCTACGTAAAGGAGATAATACCACTTAACAAGATTATAAAAGACAGAGAGACACAGTCAAAGAAATAGTATTAGAAGCAAAAAGAGAAATTTGGGAAGAGTTTGGACGAAAAATCGAAGCTGACTTTCATACAAACCAAAAGCTATTTTACAAAACTCTGAAAAACATAAGATCTGGGAAGAAGAATGAAGTAATTAAGCAAATTAAGGATGAACATGAAGCAATATTAACGGAGGAAGAAGACATAATAGAAAGATGGAGAAGATACTTTGAAAATCTGCTGAACAAAGAAAGTATTGTGGACAGAACCGAAAGAACCTACAACATAGAAGAAACAGAACAACAAAGAGAGCACATACAATTAGAAGAGGTTAAGAATGCCATAAATAGACTCAAAAGAGGTAAGGCTGCTGGGCATGATAATATAACAGGAGAAATGCTGAAAAATATGGGCGAAAAAGGAGATCAGTTATTATCAAAGATATGCAATATGGCTTGGGAGGAAGGCAGAGTACCAAAAGACTGGGAGATAGGGGTCATTGTGCCAATATATAAGAAAGGAGACAGAAGAGACTGTAACAACTACCGAGGAATCACCCTGCTAAGCATAGCATCGAAAGTGTACGAGAGAATATTAGAAACAAAAATGAGTCGGGAACTAGAGCCACAGCTAGAAGAGTCACAGAGTGGTTTCAGGAAAGGCAGAAGTATACAGGATCATATATTTACGATTAAACAGATGATGGAACGAATAAGCAATACAGACGATGAAATATATCAAGCATTCTTTGACCTGGAAAAGGCATTCGACAGAATATCAAGATGAATTATAGAAGAAACCCTGATCAAAAGGAAAATTAACCTAAAACTATTAAGAGCAATAATGGGCATGTACAAAAATAGTAGAAATATTGTTAGAACAGACAACATGCAATCACGCGAGTTTACGGTAAACGAGGGTGTACGGCAAGGAGGCGTTTTGAGTCCAACTTTATTCAACCTAGTTATGGACGAAGTAATGAAAGAAACGATGAAAAGAACGTCTTCATTTAGTGTGGGTATAGAAACCTAGAACCAATCCGCATAAGGGAATGTGCGTTCGCCGACGACCTTGTTATATTCGCGAGAAATGAAGTTGAACTGAGGAGAAACTTGGAGATATGGAACGAGAAATTTGCAGAGAAGAATCTCAAGATAAACGAAGAGAAAACAAAAATCATGGTTAGTGCGAAACCAGATACAAAAGTAAACATTGAGCTAAATGGAAAGGTATTAGAACAAGTTGACACCTTTAAATATCTGGGAGTACGTCTAGATAGCAAGGGACACCATGAAATAGAAATTAATGACATAATAGAGAGTTCAGCAAGGGTGTACCACGGCCTCAGAAATAGTTTCCTGGGAAAGAAAGAAGTTTCGCTAAAAGCAAAAATGAGTATATACAGAGCTGTATTCGTACCTATACTAACATTTGGCTGCGAAAGCTGGGTGTTAACGAAGGGACTAAAGAGCAAGATCCAAAGTATAGAGATGAAATACCTAAGAAGAGTGTTAGGAGTCACAAGGCGAGATCGCATAAGAAATGACACCATCAGAGAACAGTTAAATGTGCAACCAGTAGCAAAGCGAATCGAGAACTGCCAACTGAGATGGTATGGACACCTCAAGGTATGGACACCTCACACCAATGGAGGACAAAAGACCAGTCAAGAGAATATGGGAAGCTAAAGGTCAAAAAAAGAAAAGTAGAGGAAGACCAAAGACAACATGGAATCGTAACATAGAGAAAATAGTAGAGGACAGAGGACTCACAATGGTTCAAGCATCAAAAATGGCAAAAGGAAAAAAGGAGTGGAAAAAGTTCATATATAGCGAAAGAAATGTATTGTAAAGTGTATATAATGTATTGTAAAGATTAAATGTAGGAATTAGGATATGAAATGTAACAACACCTTACACTTTAGGGTACACAAGGTTACTGATTATATATATATATATATATATATATATATATATATATATATATATATATATATATATATATATGTATATATATATATATATATATATATATATATATATATAAATATATATATATATATATATATATAAATTCCTAAAATCCAATGTATCAGATGAGGACTTGATCCTGAAAAATGCCCACCGCTCGACTGGCATTCTGGAATGTGTTCTTGATTGCAAAAAGGTTGGGGATCCCTGGACTATACTGTAGCCATTGTTTACAGATTTGAGAGAGGGGATGGATACACGACTGCTCGGGGAGGTAAAGTTGGTGACTGAGTCCAGTATCCTGTGACTGATTATAAATCCTGTACCTTTAGCCTTGGGACTTGAAGGAATGTGCGTCCGTAAATCTGGTTTCCTGTACTGCTGTCAGTATTATGTTGTGTCGTGTTAGTGAATGAGTCAGATGTTTCAGTTTACCCACTTTTAGCTGTGAGTTAGCATTAAATGTTGTCAAGAAGCTTTGTCGTCTTGGTCTGAGTTTACGTCCGGTGATTTAAGGATGCTCCGACTTATTCTTAAAGCATGTTGGTGCGGACTCCGAAGGTTCACTAACGTCAACGTAGGTCACGATGCATTGGTTACCACCTGGGGTAGTGCATTTAGCGAAATTTTCTTCGTGGGACAGTGGCGGTTTGTTGGTTTGTCATTTTGGTTTGATTATCATTCAAGTTGGTTTGTCTATTCAAGACAAACCAACTTCTGAATTTATTTTAAGCAATATTGGTTATTCAATTTTCTTTAATAAAGTCATGTTTAGTTCCTTGGATTTAGTTCCGGATCATCAGAGCAGTGGGTTGAATAAAACTATGAATTAAATTTTTTATCTGCTAGCGGTTTAAAAATAAGAAATAAAGTGCGTTTTTCGGAAATCCTAAAAAAGCTGACCAAAATTTAAAAAATAAAGTTTATATTTTGGTAATTTTTTACGGTAAAGTAAGATCCTGGGCTTTCGATATGTGGGCTAAAAAAGCTACCGCGATTTTACCTGATTCTAAGTTAAAATTCAAAGTGGACCTTTTTATTTTCGCGCCTCATTTCATGTTCGAGAGATCGTGAATAAGAGCACTTAGCAAATAATACATATTATACATTACAATTGATCGTTTTCATTCCAAAAAATGTGAATTTTTTTTAATTATCTTGCAAAAAAAAATCGAAACATTTTCATATATTTGTGAGGATTTATTCTTTCTCAATTGCCGTCACCTACGGTAAACGTTAAAGAAGCTGCACATAGTTACTTTACGTGATGAAATACCCTACACTACTCAAAACTGCTAATTTGTGCCTCCATAAAATTCAAACGGGAAATTACATGCAAATAAAATTAAAAACATCTGAAAGACGCTCTATTTAATTGTTTTAATTGCGACATATGGAAGTGTCAGCATCACGTACTTTTAAAGTACCCGTAATAATTAACAACAAAGACCCAAGCCAAAGTGCAAATCGAACTTAATTTAATTATCAATGTAAACTTTTGTACGTAAGTGGTCACTTAATAACGAGTATGTGCTCCTCCCATAGCACGAATAACGTCTTGCCATGCTTCGTAAAAGTCTTCGAATGTTTTCTGGTGGTATAGGGCCCCAATCTTCAATAAGAGCCGCCGTTAGCTGCTGGATGGTCTGAGGAGAATGCGACCACAAACACTTCTGTCGAGTATATTCCAAACATCCTCTATGGGATTTGAATCAGTACTAAGCACAGGCCACACCATTGTTTGTATTTCCAGTTCTTGTAGGAAGTCTAAAGTGATTCGCGCCAGTAAGTGGTCTTGCGTTATCCTATATTTACAACAAAAAAATGGACCTATTTCGTATGTCACAGGAACAACATGTTCTCCTAACACAAGTCAACATTGAGATAAGCATTAAGATTTCCTGGAATTAGAACAAAATCTTCGGTTCTACTGTCGATACTAATAAACCATAAAAACACCACAAAAACCACAACTGAACCACCTGCAAATCTTTAGACTACTTGATATGATAGAGTAGCAGCTGATGCAATATGGCGGTTAATTTTTCTGAAAAAAACCTTCAATTTTGTTGATACTCGGGACTTCCGGATTTCAAAAGGGATCACGAAACTGAATTCGAAGTTTCAAAATTCAAAATGGCGGATGCAATATGGTGGATAATTTTTTTGAGAAAAGTATTAAATTTTGGTAAAACTCCGGATTTAGGGTTTCTTTAGGTCGATGATTACGAAACTGAAGTTAAAACTGAAAAAATCGCGGCCCCAGTAAAAATTATAATATACCCCACCTGAAATTCGCCAAATTGCTGAAAATACAGTAAGCAATTTGTTGCCCAACTAATCACATCCGCAATATGAAAAACAATACAGTAAATTTAATAATGAGTGGAGCAATGGCAATAATATACCAGTTGTGTCAGAAAATGTTTTACTCACTTCAAATTACAACATAAGAAGTACAAACCTACAAATATATTCATGCTGATGATACATATTCCATCCTGAGGTCTTGTTTGAGTATATATAAGGATGTAGGATGTACAACAATAATTTCAGATATATCAAAATACGACAATTACTACGCCATTACCAGCCCCCCCTCTCTTGTTCAGACCCTTGCGGTAAGTAATGTATGACCAAGAACGCTGCATGCGCGGTGAGTTTCGCTGTCGCTGAGTTTTGAAAAAAATGGCGATTACAGAAAAATTGATTGAAAATATTAAAAAAAACATCCTATATTATATGACCTGGCCAATGAAGACTACAAAAACATCAGAAAAAATGACAAGAATTGGCAGCAGATAGGATTAGAATTGGAAGAAATTGGTATGTTTTTATATATTGTTTATTTGAAATTTACTAAAATTAATTATTAAAATAAGCGACAAACTTTTCACGAGTTTCGAATGCGCAAGAAGTTGCGCGTCTAGGATCTCAACCCTTTAGCGAAATAGCCCATTTAGCGATGGTTCTGGTGGTTCTAAATAATTGAAGTATCTATTGTCACCAGTGTTTTCTCTTCTTAAAAAAATGTGTAGTATGCAAGTGGTTTTGATAACCATAATGGTAGTTTCTACAGATAAATCAATCGATCGATAAAATATTCGCCATTTTGGGCTAAAATGCCAAAAGCATTTTTAACGACCCTACGTGCTTTACATAATCTTGTATTAAATATTTCTTTATGATTATCTTCTCGTGATTGTCGATAGGGGTAAGGCCTCATCAAATAAGGCTTTAAACCAAATCCCTCGTCCCCAGTTATTACAAAGGGACAGGGTAGATGTCCCTGAAGAGGCTTAGCTTTAGGCATATTCATTTGCCCTTGTGCAAATCTTTTTCCCAGATTGGAATTTTCAAAAATTCGCCCATCACTATTTTCCCATATCCACCTATGTCTACACATAGAAATTTATAGTCTGCGTCAACAATGGCCATAAGGACAATAGAAAATTTATTAAGAAATCAGTAATAATTAGAACCACTTTCTTTTGGGCATTTAATGGTTTCGTGTTTTCCATCCAAACTTCCAACACAATTTGGAAAATTCCACACCTTTTCAAATTTTTCTGCAGATTCTTTCCATGTTTCAGTAGTGGGTTCTGCTAAATATATTTGCTCCATTGTTGAGCAAATTGACTGACATACTTCCCCTACGATTACACTTAGAGTTGAAAATCCAATCCTGTAACTATGACCAATAGTATAATAACTATCACCAGTTGCCAAGAATCTAAAAAACGAAAAACAAAAAAGAGTAGAATTTTATAAAAACATTTAGTAAACTAGAGGAGAAGTAGAGTAAGGGCTCTTAGAAAATATTACAAAAATACTCTTTTAACAAATTTATTATTAAAAATTAATTTGAATTAATGTTTAAATTCGATATTCCTTCCTATTTACCATTTTTTTTTGTTAGGAGATGTGCTAAAAAAAAGTGGAAGAATCTTAAGGACAACTACATGAAGCACTTAAGATCCTTAAAAACTACTACAGGTCAAGTACACGAGAAAACCTTTATAAATGGTAATGGGCCACACATATTCCGCACAGCATTCCGCCCATTTATATCTTTTGCACAAACTGCTTCAAATATTAGAAATATAACTGGGACCGAAAATACCGATGGTGAAACATGTAGAAAATTCCTATCATCTTCAAGTGATATTCAACAAGAGGAGCCATCCTCAGACTTTGACATAAATAACGTTTTTATTGAAGCAGAACAATCTTTAACATCTGCAGAAACTCCTATTTCACCAAAACGCAATAAACGTTCAAAACATAATGAAAAAGCTTTCCAAGTGTCTCCAACTAATGCTTTAATAAAATATTTAAATCTAGTCCCAATGCAAGTGATATGGATGCAATAGATTTAATATTTTCGGGATATGCCAAAACAGTTAAAACGTTTTCAAGGGGATTGCAAGTGAAAGCAAAATTAAAAATTGCTGAAATAATATCACAATTTGAATTAGAACACCATCAAGAAAGAACTGCTTTTGTATCCTACTACTCAAATACAAGATGTTCCTTGACTGTCAGTCATACTAGTAGTTTCACAGCCATACTTTCCCCCTTAATTTCAGAAAATACTTGCAATTTCAGCCCAAAATCCCAAAACTATATTGTCAAATAAGATCATGATTATGAAAAATAATTTCAATCCAATAATAAAATGTGCATAAATAAAATATTATATTGTGCAACTCGTGCGGTATTGTCAATTGCCAAGGAGAGCGAATGTGCGCACTCATTTCGTTCGTGCGCCCAATTTCAGTCTCGTGGGCTATTGACAATAGTATCTGGAATCCTTTTTGACCGCCGCATGAACGACAACATGAACAACAACTACAAATCATGGATATGAAGATGATTCGATGGACACAGGGACTTACTAGACCGTATCAGGCTATGTAAGCTACATCTGGTGTGGCTCCAATCCCTGAAAAAAGTGAGGGAGAGCTCTCTACGTTGGTATAGCCATGTACTGCGTAGCAATCACTCTTCAGTTGCTAAAACTGCACTCGAAATCAGTCCAGAAGGCAGACGACCACCCGAGCGACCGAGAAAGCGCTGGCTGGATACTATTCTACTAGGTATAAATTTGCTATGGATACTAGGTACAAAAATAAACAGCACAAGAAGAAACAGCACAACAAGAAAGAGGAGAGAACCAACTAGAAATATTGATATTAACGATAGAAGCAACATTATGACGTTAATCGTAAGAATAATGGTAGGGCCACATGAAGAATTTATCCAATGCAAGGAAATCTTCAATGGAAACCAAACTATTAAAAACAGGGAAATAATGAACATAAAAGGAAAAGTAGGACACCAGATTAGAGATATAAATGTCGACAGATTTAAAATTTAAATTTAGACAGAAAATTTTTACAGATTAGTCATAGACGACTAGACAACTGCAAATAAACAGACAGTAAACATGGAACGACAAAGAAAAGGCAGAAAAGTTGCAAGGCTGGGTATATAAGATAGATAGTTAAGGAGTTTAAACAACAATAAATTCTAGTCTGTCTATTATTGTCTGGTCTGTCCAATGTTATATCTAATATCTTACTTTTTCTTAATGTTTGTTAGTATATATCATAATTACGTTTCAAATAGTTCTAAATTTATAGAGACTAAATACGATTTACATATTCTCTAATATTATATCCTTACACCTCCTTAATCTTACACCATATTGTCTCACTTATACACATAATAAAGTATATGGACATGGAACTAGTAAACGCCACAACTATATACGCTCAAAATCGATCAGTATGGAAGAAA
This sequence comes from Phosphuga atrata, assembly GCA_944588485.1. NCBI lineage: Eukaryota > Metazoa > Arthropoda > Insecta > Coleoptera > Silphidae > Phosphuga > Phosphuga atrata. Next base: position 8,484,534 of record OX155901.1, read on the forward strand.
AATTGCAGATAAGCAGACCCTGCAATAAAGCGGGATTAATGCTAGCAAGATGATGACTTGGAAGATAAATGATTTTATCGTAATAAAAACAAAGATAATATCATGGCCGGATGACATGCTAAAAATCACGAAACATTGAACTATTCTTTGAATTTAACTTATTACATCGGAAGCAAAATTGAATAATAGTTTATATTGCAAGGTTTGTAAATTAAGAATTAACTCGCGTATTGAAATCCTACAATACGCTCATATATCTTAATTGTATTCGCTTGCATAACTATTAACGTTATTATAAATGAATTTTATTGTATGTTATACCAATTTTATTTATACCGAATATTAATATAATTTGCCATATAAGAACTTTTATTGATTTTATGCAGCTTTCAAACTTGTTCGTTAAACCTCAAGTTCTATTGTAAAGCTTCCCAGAATCCTGATTGTAGTTTGGAATTCTGGTTCAAAGTTTTAATGGGCCCTCATTACATTTCATAGATCGAACGATTCTGCTCAAACTATCCATTTACAAGACGTAAATGAACATCCAAATAAATCGAACATGTTAACGTGTCAATAAAAAATAAAATTCTCTCCGAAAATAGTTTGCTACATTTCAATTTCACGTCCAGATTATTGGAAATGGGCGACATTATTACGTGCTATTAACATATTTATCAGACTTTAATACTTGATTTTTTAAATTTATATACATTACATGCATATTTAATAATTTAAGTAGACAATTTACCTAAATTGTTCCTATGATTTACAGTCTTCTATGATTTACCTATGTTTCCTCTAAGAGTTATTTTTTTTTTATTCATTAAAAGCTATATAGAATAAGCAAAGTTCTGCTATAAAGCGTACTTACATACGTTACTATATACTATAGTTTGACGAATATATACGAATTGTTTTGCGCACGTCAATTGAAGCTCATTTCTAGCTACGGCTATTACGATTTTATTCAGAGTTCTATTACAAATCCCAGTCTTTTTGTTCTTAGTTTACATGGTGTAGAAATACAATTCAATTCATAAACTTTAGCATTAGAAATTAAATGAGTTTTGGGTTAATGCAATTCAATTTATAATTAATTAACTAGATTAGTGTGAGACTTTGATTATGTATGAAATATATTTTAGGATTCGGAACGAAATTGAATATAAACGATTTTGTCATAGGACCATTGCCCAATTTCTTACATGAGATGAGAACTATTTGTAAAATTTTTTTGGTTTCGTTAATTAATTTCTTAATTCCATAATTATATAATATCTTAATTTTAAAATTCATTTCTCAACATTATAAACTCTTAATTCTGTAATAACTCAATTACTAAACTTTAAACAGGCATAAAAACAGACTGACAAGGCTATGGAGACAGGACTAGACAGATAAGAATAGACAGATAAGACTAGATATATAAGACTAGACAGACAAGACTAGACAGAGAAGACTAGACAGACAAGACTAGACAGACAAGACTAGATAGACAAGACTAGTCAGACAATACTAGAAAGACAAGACTAGACAGACCAGACTAGGTAGACATGACTAGACATACAAGACTGACAGACAAGACTAGGCAGACAAGACTAGACAGACAAGACTAGACTGACAAGACTAGACTGACAAGACTAGACTGACAAGACTAGACTGACAAGACTAGACTGATAAGGCTAGACTGATAAGACTAGTAACCCGTAAAGTAAGTACAGATCCAATAGACATCCGACACCTATTCGATGGCCTGCAAAAACTAAAAATCCAGATGGAAAAGACAAATAAAAACAAACTTGCTATACTCAAGCCACAAACAAATGGGTAGTGATTAAGAAGGCGATAGAATTCACCTTTGCCAAGACCAACGTGGATATTAGAATATATAATCCCAAGGGAAGCGCCGGCAAGCCAACAGCGACTGCAAACCAAACTAGTGAGAGCAAATCTCTATGGACCGAGGGCTTAGGCGGACATAAACCAGCGGCACCTAAAACCGGCAGGCCTCCAAACACAGAAGCTGTTCTCATTAACGCAGATGACAAATCATATGCTGATCTCTTGAAAATGGTGAGAACGGAGTCAGACCTTTCAACGGACAAGGCCAGCGTCATTGTAAAGGTGAGAAAGACAAATGCAGGGGACCTACTCCTAGAAGTCAAACCCGGCAAGGCCAAGGAACTTCAGGAGGAACTTCAAAAGAAATGCCCACTAGCCAAAGTCCGGGTTAAGACGAATACTGTAGTACTCCACATCAGAGACCTGGACCTTATCACAACTAAAATAGAACTGGCTAATGCAATAAGGAAGGAACTAGACGACCCAGAGGCTGCGATAAATCTGCTAGAGGCTGCTAACAAACCTCCGACCGGCGTATGGGGAAAACCAAATGGCCACAGTCATTGTTTCAAAAAAGGAAGCTGCCCACCTCTTAGCAGCCCGCAGGATTAGAGTAGGACTCACGTACTGCCGGGTCACTGAAAGAATTCAGATTGTAAAGTGCCGCAGATACTGGCTGACTGGCCACACGGCCAGCAACTGCAACGGCCCAGACAGACGAAAAGCATGTTACAGATGTGGTAAAGAAGGACACCGAGCAACAGAATGCACATGGGAAGCATATTGCCTTATCTGCCAGACCATTGGGCATAGAGCTGACACTGGAGCGTGCCCAGCTTTCAAGAAAGCGCTTTCGGAGGCTAGGCGTTCCCAACGAACTAGAAATGGCTAAAATACTCCAAGTCAATTCAATGCGCTGCAAAACAGCTCAAGATATGATAGAAGCTACGGCTGCAGAACTATCCATAGACATCGCCATCATTAGAGAACCGAACAAGAAAAAAGTTTCGGGAAGAGACTGGTACAAAGATCATAACTGTGACGCAGCCATAAAAATATATAACACCAATGAAATAGTAACAAACAGTGACACTGGCCCTGGTTTTGTCTGGGTAGCACTCAAGGAAGTGGTAATATACAGCTGCTACTACTCGCCCAATGATACTCCTACACGGCTCGAAGCCTCACTATGCGAGCTGGGAAATAGCATAAGAGGAAAAACCAGCAAGGCCATAATAATCGCAGGAGATTTCAATGCCAAATCAATGCTCTGGGGAAGCACAAAAAATGATAAAAGGGGGAACATTGTCGCGGAATGGATCTCGGAACTAGACTTGGGCGTAATAAACAAAGGTGAACAACCAACGTTTCAGAGGCGGGAGTCGAGCTCGATAATTGACCTCACGCTTGCTACCGTCTCTCTAGTAGGCAGGGTCAAGAAGTGTGAAGTCCTTGAACGGGAAACACTTAGCGACCACAACTATATCTATTATGAAGTCCATGACAAACCGGGCCGCAATCCAGCAGGAAGCAGATACCACAGGGGATGGTCAACAAAGAATATGAATGCGGAAAAAGTTGCAGATGCACTTGCACGACAGACAAAGAACCGACTAACTGACACGCCAGCACGGATGATCGCTTACCTTACCAACATATGCAAGGAATGTCTACCGGCGAAGAAGAACTCTGCAAAAAAAAGGAAGTGTACTGGTGGACCGATGAGATCAAAATTGCCAGAAAGATCTGTGGGCTGAGCAGGCGTACCTACCAGAGATGTAAAAAGAAGGACGCAGAGACGACGGCAAAGAAAGAAGCGCTCAGACTAAAGTATGTAGAGTCCAGGAAAACGCTGCGGAGAATGATAAACAGCGAGAAGAGGAGATGTTGGGCAAACCTCTGCGAGAAAATCGATGAGAACCCTTGGGGAGATGCTTAAGAAATTGTAACTAGACAGCTAAAGCCCCGGAGATCAAACATGTATGCGCACCCTGACTTGATACAGGAAATTGTCCGTGCCCTATTCCCAATCCACCTAGCACGGATTTGGGAGAAACCGATATGCAGTAAAGTCTTGGAATTTACAACAGAAGAACTCGTAGTGGCAGGTAATCGGCTTAACAAAGGCAGAGCACCTGATCCGGACATGATTCCTTCCGAAATCATTAAAACTGCGTGCAATGTTGTACCCCAGTACGTCCTAAGCGTCATGAACAGGACCCTACAAGAAGGTGTTTTGCCGCAGATCTGGAAAATGGCTAGGCTGATACTGCTAAGGAAAGGAGACAAGCCGCCCAACGAAGCAACATCGTTCAGGCCGCTATGCCTGATGGACACTGCAGGTAAAGTACTGGAGCAGCTGCTGCTGCAACGAATTAAAAGAGAACTGAAGACCGGCAAAGACCTCTCAAATAATCAGTACGGTTTTAGGGAAGGGCGATCAACAATTGACGCTCTCAACAAAGTTGTAGCCATTGCAGACGCTGCAAAAAAGGGTACCAGGGGAACTAGAAGAATATGCGCTCTAATTACGATAGATGTGCGCAACGCGTTTAATTCGGCGTGCTGGCAAAACATTCTAGAGGAAGTCACGCGACGCAGCTTCCCGCCATACCTGATAGCGATGATAGATAGGTACCTATCTGAAAAGACAATTGTCATCGAATCAGACAGCCACCGCTCTACGAGGAAGATCCATAGCGGTGTTCCACAGGGATCAGTCATGGGCCCAACGTTGTGCAATATATTGTACGATGGGGTTCTCAGACTGAAGATGCCAGAAGGAGAGGAGACTGTTGGCTTCGCAGACGATCTTGCCGTGGTGGTATGCGGCAGAACCGAGGATGAGCTAAAGCGGAGAGCAAATGAAGCATTGCTACTAATAGACAAATGGATGGAAGGTAAACAGCTTAAGGTGGCACCTGAAAAAACGGAGGCAGTTTTATTAACTGGCATGAGAAGAATTTCCGACGTATCCTTCAAACTTAGAGACGCTACTATCATACCAAAGGGGATCATAAAGTATTTAGGCGTAATAATAGATAAAAACCTGTCATTTAGGGACCATGTCAAAAAAGCTGCCGACAAAGCTTATAAAACTTTTTCTGCACTGGAGAGGCTCATGCCTAACGTAGGAGGACCCAGGACTAGTAAGAGAAAACTGTTGTGCTCGGTGGCCCACTCCGCAATGCTTTATGCAGCCCCTGTATGGGCCAGGGCTATCGACGTGAAAGCCACCAAAGACAAGCTGGCAGCGGTCCAGAGAATGCTAGAAATTAGAACTAGTAGCGCTAACAGAACTATATCAATAGAGGCGTCCCTGGTAATAGCAGGCATTCCCCCAATAGAGTTACTAGTGCAGGAGAGGCTTAGCATCTACTCAGCTAAATAAATCAAAACAATTACTGATAAAAAAGATGCCAAGAGGATTGCAAGGACTGAACTACTACGGGCATGGCAGAAGGAATGGGTGGCAAGCGATAAGGGACAATGGACGAGGCTGCTAATAAAGGATGTCGAAAAATGGGTAACTCGGAAACACGGAGAACTAAACTATCACCTAACACAGGCACTCAGTGGACACGGATGTTTTCGAGACTACCTCCACAAGATAGGCAGAGCTGTTGATAGCTGCTGCGAATACTGCGGAGAAGAGGACAGCGTGATTCACACCATCTACATATGTAGCAGGTGGGACACAGAGAGGGACATTCTACCAAAGGACCTAGAACCTAGAACCACTATACCCTTCATGTTAGAATCAGAACACAACTGGAACTTAGTCAAAAAAACTATAACTGAAATAATCAGCAATAAAGAGCAGAACGAGAAGAAAAGGAAGATTGCTGAAAGACTACGGCTAAACCCGAACCCCTAATCAGCATGACTGGATGGGGGAAGTAAGGTACATCATAGACAACATTGAAAAACAACCGGCATCTTGAAGTTATGCGTAGAGCAGTGCCAAGATGTGTGGGTTTCAGGGGGACCACTTGCTAAGTTAACCCGGGGGTGCTTGCTACGTCCCCCCCCCCCACCATAAAGAAAAAAATAGACTGACTAGACTAGACTGACAAGACTAGACTGACAAGACTAGACTGACAAGACTAGACTGACAAGACTAGACTGACAAGACTAGACTGACAAGACTAGACTGACAAGACTAGACTGACAAGACTAGACTGACAAGACTAGACTGACAAGACTAGACTGACAAGACTAGACTGACAAGACTAGACTGACAAGACTAGCCTGATAAGACTAGACTGACAAGACTAGACTGACAAGACTAGACTGACAAGACTACACTGACAAGACTAGACTGACAAGACTAGACTGACAAGACTAGACTGACAAGACTAGACTGACAAGACTAGACTGACAAGACTAGACTGACAAGACTAGCCTGATAAGACTAGACTGACAAGACTAGACTGACAAGACTAGACTGACAAGACTAGACTGACAAGACTAGACTGACAAGACTAGACTGACAAGACTAGCCTGATAAGACTAGACTGACAAGACTAGACTGACTAGACTAGACTGACAATACTAGACGGGCAATACTAGACAGACTAGTCTAGTAAGTGAATCCAGAATGTTAAGAAACTGGATAGACTATTGCATTTATATTTAGTATCAAAGATATTCTTGTTTTAGTAATCGTATTAATATTCGATGTTAATCCGAAGAAGCAATTCAATGAGAGACTATCTGGTCAACAGGTCAATGTTATATTAAATTCCCTGGGTGGTTCATATGATTACATCACGTACAGTCCGGGGGCAAAGAGGGAGTCATCTGTCCTATATCCAACTACCAGCACCTGAGACTAGCTTGAAAATATATATATTTACGAAACTAGAGGTAACGATGTAAAAAACAACATCGCGCATGGAAGAAAAAAAAAACTCGTAGTGAATTCGTCGTAGATGGGAATCTTGGCGTGCTAACGAAATGCAATTTACAAAAAATATGTTATAACTTAAAATGGCAACTCTATGGCAATACTGTAACCGTTTTTTTAAGTTTTTTATCATTATATAAAAAATATGCCGGTTAAGTTTATTGAATGAATGGAGCAACGAGGAAATGGGATACGGAGAATCGGATTTAAATTATATTACATTCCATTGCGAATTTATTTCTTAATCTTAATTAACATCCGTAAAGAGGAAATTTTGTTGCGAAATGAATGTGAAATTAAGACGAAACTCTAATTGCATTGACGCGGATTTTGGGCAGCTGTCTTGTTAAACGCTGAGAATTTCGAAAAAGTATAATTGAGATTGTGTACTAATTAATTCTCGTAAAGACCGGAAAACTGCGGATTAAGCTTGAAGCAAACAGTAGTACTCAAGGTTTTCAATATTTTATGCAATAAAGATAAATTTAAAGATTCAGCTGTAGGCACTAGGTGAAACATTATTAAAATAATAATAAATAATAAACACTAGGTATAAGTCTAACAAATGTATTTATTTAACTCGGCTTCTTAGGCCTTCTTCAGAAGATTATGTACAATACAAAGATGTTACATGATCATCTGTGATCATCTGTGATGGATTATATTAGGAAATTCCTCATTAACATTTTGCAGACGTTGGAATGGATTAAATCTACCTGGTCGGTTAAGATGTTTGCGCCTTTCATAATGGATTTTTGAATTTCATAAGTTTCTAGGAAATCCATTTTCGGGCCTTTATCTACGATATGCGAATTTTGTAGATTTTCTTTATAGCAGGTATGATTAGACTCATTCAAGTGTTTGGCTAGATTTGAATCTGATTTTTTATTTTTGTAGGATCTCATGTGGTCATTAAACCTAATATTAAATGTCCTGTCTGTTTGACCTTTATATGATGCATAGCAATCGTTATATTTTATTTGGTAAATTCCACTTCGTTCGTTTTGGTCTATAGAATTTAGTTTATTGTTAACTAATCTGTTTTTAGTTGTGTAATTGTTATAAAATGCTGAAGTTATGTTGAATTGATTTAGATCAGGGGTCTCCAAACTACGGCCCGAGGGCCACATCCGGCCCGCGTACAGATTTTGTCCGGCCCGCGGAGAGCTAGCATACTTGAAAACTCCTTTTAGAGAACATATTTTTTATAGCAAATTAAATTTAGTTTACTGAAGTATTCTAATTTTATGTTGAATAATTATTAATATGACATCTACATTGATATGGTCATGGGCTAACTACTCATAACATTGTTGTAGGCTTATTGTTTTTGTGATAAGTTGGATAAAGAAACACAGAATTGTAATGAGTAAAGACATGTATAATATGCAGAAAATTTAGCTTCAGTATATAATAACTAACAAATTATTGAAATGAATCCAACTAACATTTTATACATTTTATATAAAAACATAACTTATAGCAAGCATAATGACATATGAAATACTAATGAGATTTATGTAATTGAGATTTTCCACCGACTGAATAGTGTGTAGTTGTGGACTAATTTTACTTGTACCAATTTTTAAAAGAGATTCAAGATGCTCATCAGTTAATTTAGATCTGTAAACATTTTTTGTGTACTTCATTTTAGAAAAGGTCTTCTCACACAAATAAGTAGTACCAAAAACAGAAAACAGCCCACGAGAAAATTTATGCAAATTATCAAATTGTGTCAGTGGAAGACTCTTATAAAATTCCAACAAAGATGAGTTCTGATATTGGTTCTTAATTATATCACTGTACTGTAGATCAATCATTTCCATTTGAAGTTCCGGGGCTAGGGTTTCAATGTCAGTATCAAAAGGATTCTGAAAAATCTTAATTTGATTCGCAATGGCATCAAAGTCCGAGAAACGCGTATCAAAATTTATTTTCAAAGCACTCAAAGTTTCGATTGCAAAATCGATAGGAAACTCAGTCTCAGTGGTGTGGCTGAATATTTCACATGTTTTAAAATGTGAAAAACATTTACTTCGTAGTTGTGATTGAAACAGTATCAATTTCTTCCGGAATGATTTGATATTAGTGTATAAATCAGGAAGATGCTGGTTTTCTCCTTGCAATCTCAAATTCAGTTCGTTCACATGTTTTGTCAAATCAACACAGAATGCTAACTTCCACAGCCATGCGTTGTTTTGTAATTCAGTAAGAGGGCGCGATGCTTTTCATTCAAAAAAATTTCGATCACTGCTCGAAGTTCAAAAAAGCGCTGAAGGACTTTCCCACAACTAAGCCAATGTACGGCAGTATGATAAGGTAAGTCATTTTCTCCAAACTCTTCAATAAATTGTCGGAATTGTCGGTGATTCAGCCCAAAAGATCTGATAAAATTAACAGTTGATATGACTGGTTTCAGAACTTCAGACACAAAGACTGCTGATGAATGATATAATGTAAGACTAATGGTTTTGAACCACTGTCATTTTCTACAGCCTTTGACACAAGAGCGACCACTCCTTTATCTTTCCCACTCATGTTTTTGCCTCCATCAGTTGTAATACATTTCAAGTTTTTCCATCGAAGGTTCTTTTGATTAATGGCCATATCAACTCCTTTAAAAATATCTGTACCAGTAGTTACATGAATACTATACATATCAAGAAGTTCTTCATGCACTTCATAGCTTTTATCTATTCCTCGAATATAAATCAACACCTGAGCAGTATCTGACACATCCGTTGACTCATCCAAGGCCAAAGAAAACCACTCAACATGTCCATTTTTGTCGAACAGTTGAGAGGATATATTTTCAGCGATGTTTTCTACCCTTGGAGCCACAGTGTTTGCTGACATACTGACAGTTTTAAATAAATTTACCTTTTCAGGGCACATTTATTCGGCTACTGCAATTATGCATTATTTGATCATTTCTCCATCGGTGAATGGTTTTCCACGTTTTGCAATTTCAAGAGCCACACGAAAGCTGGCACGAGTTGCAGCCTCTTGTTCAGTTTTGAGTTTTGTAAATGAAGATTGCTGCGATTTCAATCCGTGCCTCAGAGCTTCGAATTTTTCTGTCCGCAAACTTCCTGTATATTTTGAGTAATTTTGAAAATGTTTTGTTTCATAATGACGTTTAATGTTATATTTCTTGAGAACGGCTATGCTTTCATTGCAATTACGAAATACTGAATGTTTCACTGATCTTTGAATTTTCTGCTTTCACTATCAATTTTTCGCTTCTTTTTCATACTACTAAATCACACACAAAAGCAACAATTCAAATCAAAATACTGTTACAAAGATGTCTTAAACTTAAACACGCACAAACACGTTTTAAGGAGGTACGCACTATTTTATTTCACAACTGTGTCATAGGAACTGTGTCATAGGAACATAGGACTTGTGGTTATGCCACTAGCCTTCTTATATATTCCAAATACTGCCATCTAGAAGTGAGTGGAAGACACCAGAATTTTCTCGAACCAACGAGATTATTCTGTACGTGCTATTAGCGCCATCTGTAAGCGATAGAAGGTACTACCTATTTTCGCTTGTGTCCACCAGATGTCGTGTCACGTTACTCCTCATGGCTCGCACTCTACGACTAATCTAGAAATTACAGATAATAACAAGGAAATTCATAATATGCAGTGTTGCCGTTTTGCGGACTTTAGTCCGATTTGCAGCCTTTTTTAAACGTTGCGTACTTTTTCGGACTTTTTTTTTCATCAGTGGACTATTTCACTTTTTACCACCGGCAACAATGATAATATGGTTTTGGCCCTCGGAACTTACTGGAGTAATCAGTATAACCCTAAGGCTGGAAAGTTTGGAGACCCCTGATTTAGATCATAACTTATTCTTCGACTGCTGTTACCTATGTAGCTTAATCTACGATATTGTTTAATTTCTTCGTTTTCTAATTTTTTGAAAATTGTGTTTAATATCCGTTTCTTTTCCTTTCTGAATATAAGTTTATCTATGATACCAGTATCATAACCATTATTTGCGGCAATTTTTTTAATGTTTTTAATTCTAAATTATAATTTGCTTTGGATAGTGGGGTATTTAATAGTCTGTGAATAAAGCTGTGAAAGGCAGCCATTTTTATGTTTTCAGGATGGTTGGAGTTGCAGGAATTACAGCATCTGTGCAAGTCGGTTTTCGAAATATTTTAAATTCTAAGGACGAAGTAGTTTTGTTAGTTATTATTGTTAAGTCAAGAAAATTTATTTGTTGATTTACTTCTTTTTCTATTGTAAATTGGATAGATGGGTTTATATTGTTGAGTAGCTGTAGCAAGTGGTCTAGTTTTCTATTTGACCCTGTGAATAAACAGATAATTTCTTCTACATATCTGTACCAAAATTTGATAAGTGTGATTAAGTTATTATCCAAATTAAAGAAATTTTCTTCAAGATTATTCATAAATATTTCCGCCGTAACGGGCTTAACGGCGATCCCATAGGCAAACCTTCGTTCTGTTTGTAGAAACGGTTGTTGAATTTAAAATAATTTTGTTCTAAGCAAGTTTCTAGTAGCGTAAGAATTTCTGATTGTAAAACTATGTTGGTATTTTTACTAGTTAAATGGTCTTTTATGATCTTTTTTAGTTCGTCGATTGGGATTGAGGTAAATAGACTAGTAACATCGAAAGAGATTAATTTGGCATTGCCAGGAACCGTAATATGTTTTGTTTTGTTTATTAGGTCTTGCGAGTATTTTTTTATACTCTTGGAAGATTTGAAATCTATGGTTTCCGATATAAGATATTCTTTAATAATTTTAAAATAAATTTATTTCTTTAATATTAATATAATTTAATAATTCTTTAATAATTTACATAATTTGTAAGATGGCACTTGAACATAAGATACTACCGGTCTGATAGGAATATTAGGTTTCTGTATTTTTGGAAGGCCATAGAGAATAGGGATGCAAACGATACATCGATGTTTTAAAACATCGATGTATCGTTCATAAACATCGATGTTTTAACATCGATGTTAGAACTCCTAACATCGACGATACATCGATTCTTCTATGAACGATGTTTTATGAAGAATATTTTCTTAAAAATTAGAAATTACTTTTACGATAAGGTTGTTGCTATAATCCCGGAACAATTTCTAGATTTTTTTTGTCTGTTTTATTATAGGGTTAATACTGTAATCACCCAAACGGTTTTCATAAATATTTCGTTGAATATTTTATGACAGGGCCATTACAGTGATTTCTAAAAGATTTAATATTTGTGTTTTATGGTAGGATTATTATTACAATATTCGAACGATACGTTTACGAAGAAAGATTAGTTTACAAAAGTAAAGAAGAAAACTATCCCCAATAAAACGGGTCCAGATACTTGAAGGGACATATAAATACGCGCAACACCGAATAGCAAGTCAGTCGATGATTTACCGTCAAGTCGATCATTCACACGTCAAGTCGATCACTTCACGAAGTTCACCGGAACAGTTCAGTCTATAAGTTCACCCAGTCAACTCGAGCTACAGTCACTCCAACAAGTTATAGTAAGTTGAAGCTTCGCGAATCCGTTGTTATTGTGTTATTTAGTGTTTATAATTATTGTAAATGAATCGGTCATTTCAAAAACCACATAAGTCACATTTTTTTGTAACATGCTTTTTTGCTGTAAACGCTTCCTTAAAGGGAGATGCGTATTCTGGGTATAAATCACGTCAGTCAATACATTCCTTCCTCTTCAAGTAACACTATACTGAGCTCAAAAAAGTCATTTAAAACTCGTTTATCTGTAAATAATTCAGTTTTTATTGATTCCTGAAAAATTCTAATTGTGTGACTTATGCGGTTTTTAGAATTATACGGTCTTCTAGAATTGATAAAATCGAGCGAAATTTCAAGATATTTTGGCGATTGAGAAGAGTTTGGAAAGTGATATGTTCAAAAATCAAGGTGTTCCAATTGCGTTTTAAAATCATTATTTAAGGAGTTACGGCCAAATATAACAATGTTGCTGAAAGTACTTTTCCTGCCGATTGCAAATATGCAATTTTGATTTTGCTCGCTATTACCCTACACGAGATACGGCCTGCTAAAGTTGATAATTTGACAAAAATTTGACAAAATTTTAAGAAATTTTGGCGTTTGAGAAGAGTTTGGTAATGTCTTCAAAAATCAAGGTGTTCCAAAAGTGTTCCAAAATCGGTATTTATAGAGTTACAGCAAAATGTAAAAATGTTCCTGAAAGTAATTTTCCTGCTGATTGCCCTTCACGAGATACGGCCTGCTAAAATTGATAAAATCGAGCAAAATTTCAAGATATTTTGTGTTCTAATACTTGTACAAAAGAGCAAACCCTAATAGTGGAACAATAATAAAAGCGAATGAATAATGAAGCGATGTATAAGGAAGAACGGAGGAAAAAACCGGGGGCCAAAACTGCAGCGCCAGTGAAGAAAGAGAGAAAATAATATCGAAACTGTACAAATGATCAAAAATAAATGAATAAACATTCGTCTTGAAATATATCTTGAAATGCTTCGTTAGCAGCTTTACACATTGTTCCACAAAACAAATTTGTCTTTGCAATCGGCAAACGAAAACTAGTGGCAGATCTAGAAGATGATCTGGGGATGTTGAATGTATGAATGCATAGTCAGATCTAGTTCTATCTGACTATGTGTTCATACATTCAACATCTTAGTCACATGTAGTTCTATATGACAACTGCGAGCAAGATTAAAGCAGCCGACGAATTATTCCCGCAGAAAGAAACAATTTTCTGGGACCGAGAAGTCTTGGACACTGTACCCCCAGAAATCACGACTAGAGAAATCTTAGAAGCTACTACGAGAATAAAAGCTAACAAAGCTCCAGGCCCTGATGGCATCCCACCGGAAGTCGTAAGACTGGCTGCCCTCCTTCATACAGAGACTTTTGCAAACATGTTCAACTCGGTCATTCGCAGTAGAAACATACCAGGTAGATGGAAGGAGGCCAGATTGGTTTTAGTCCCCAAGCCAGGAAAGCACTCATCGCTAAGCCCAATCTGCCTACTAGACAGCCTAGGCAAACTTAGACAAACGAGCATATAGTAGCCACCAGGATACACCAAGAGCTTGATCTGCACGGAGGGCTATCAACAGCACAATATGGTTTTCGAGCAGGGAGGTCGACCACAGACGCCATCCAAGAGGTTATCAATATCGCCCACTATGCCAACTTGGGTAAACGTAGGCACAGAAAAGTATGTCTAGCCGTTGCACTAGACGTTAAGAATGCGTTTAACACCGTGCCCTGGCGGCAAATCGTAAACGCAAGCAGAAGGAAAGAAATATCCACATATTTAATAGAATCAATTAAAAGCTACTTCACGAACAGCAGCCTAATAATAGACAACACAACCAGGCGGAGGACGTGTGATGTCCCGCAGGGGTCGGTTCTCGGACCGCTCCTGTGGAACATTCTCTAGGATGGCGTTCTAGACCTAGAAACTATAGACTGGTAGCATTCGAAGACTGGTAGCATTAGATTCCGACCTCATTGTGGTGTCCGCGGACATAAATGAGGAAGCCGTGGCAGCCAGGGTCGAAACTGCAGTAAAAGCCATTCATCGTTGGATGGAAAGTAACGAACTGCAAATAGCTCCAGAGAAGTCCGAGGTAATCGCACTTATAGGTCGCAAGAGAATAGGCGCCGTAACTGTACACTTCCTAGGTAGGTTGATGTCGGCAAAACCGACAATAAAATAACTCGGCGTCCATATTGACCAACGGCTATAGTACCAACGAAGTAGACACATCCAAAACGCGGCTATGAAAGCCGAACGCGCTGGAGCAGCACTCCGCCTAAACTAATGCCAAACTAATGCCAAGACTGATTGGCCCTGTTACTAAAACTAGAAGGCTATTAAGCGAAGTCGTAAACTCCATCCTCCTCTACACCGCACCGGCCTGGGCGGATGGTCTAAGAGCTGCTTCTAATAGTAACATTTTGATAAGAACACAACGACATGGGCATGGGGCCATATGCATATGCTGTGCCTACCGCACAGCGTCCAACGTTGCGCTGCAAGTTATAACGGCAGTCCCGCCGATAGACCTTATGGCGGAGGAAAGGCCTTCCAACCAAGTCGCAAAAACCGATTCAAATATATTTTCTCCTATTTCTGCAATTTTGCAATAAATGCCTGAAAACATCAGGAAATACCACTAATCTTCGGGGTCATCTGGAGAAATTACACGTAGATGTTGTTCAAGAGTTAATAGCAGAGGAGGCAGTAAAAAAAAAAACAAATTACAGTGACGAGACCAACAAGGAGGTTCAAAATCATCAACCTGTTATTGATGGAATGGATGTTGATTATTCTAAGGATATTTCTCAGAAACAAGCTAGCTCATCTGGTTGCAGTTCCAAAGTTAAGATCAAGGATACTCTACTGAACTCAACTGATACTCAACAAAACGCTCAACAAAATATCAAGGAATTGTTCAGTAATATTAAAAGTATAACAAATGTTGAAGGTAACAAATATAAAAAAATAACTGAAGCAATAGTGCATTTCATTATTATGGACCATAAACCATTTCCAATTGTGGTAGGAAAGGGATTTACACAGTTAATAAAGGAACTGGCACCCTTGTACAAAATTCCTTCTACAGAGACGTTAAAAAAACCTATAGATGAAAAATATGAGGCTATGGCAGAAATTAAAAAAAAACTTAAAAGTAGTAGAACATTACTGTATTACATATGACATATGGACAGAGACGATGCAGAACAAGTCCTTTGTTGGAGTCACCATCCATTTGTTAGAAAAATCCAAACTTATGATTGGAACTTTGGGAGTCGTTGAGTTGTTCGAAAGAGATACAGCAGAGTACATACAAAACAGATTTTCGGATATCTTCGACGAATGGAATATTACTACCGATGCAGTTACTGCTGTAGTTACGGACAATGACAGCACGGTTATGAAGGTAAATAGAGACATGATTGATGAAAAAAAAAATAATACCGTGCTTCGCCCACACATTGAATTTAGTTGTCACAAACTTATTGGATAAAGCTAAAACTGCATCAATGATCGTCAGCAAAGTGCGCGAGATTGTAAAATTCATAAAACGTAGTGTCAATGCCAGTGACGAATTGCGGAAAAAGCAAAGAGAGGCTTGCAAGATGGAAGGCCAGACAAAAAAGCTGATACTTTACGTTCGCACTCGGTGGAATTCAACGTAATATATGTTGGAACGTTTTATGGAGCTAATTTCAACGATCGCTGCAATATTGTTATGCCGTTCTGATGCTCCAACAATGATAACATCTAATGAAGTGGGTTGTCTGCGCTAAATGGTACAACTTTTACAGCCCTTTAAAAGATTAACTAAAGAAATTTCTGCCGAAAATTATGTTACAGTTGTAACGTTATTCCACTTGTAAGCTGTCTGCGGCGCATGTTAGAAAAATTCTCACCAACATTTGAAAGCACGGTTTCATTAAAAGCAGAAATTGAAAAAGAGGTATCAAAACGCTTTGATAAAGTAGAACATTGCTCTTCCCTGGCTATCGCAACCGCTCTAGACCCACGCTTCAAACTCATTCATTTCAAAGATGAGACTGCTAAGAACAAAGTCACCAGTTATATAAATAATTACTTAACTAATATGCAAGCAGCAGTTTTACTAACTGATTCTTCTGACGAATCTGAAAGGGATGAAAATAATGAATCCGAACGTGACATATGGAGTTACCACTAACAATAAACACACAACAACAGAAAAAATAAAACAAAAGCAGAATCAGAATTTCACATGTTTATGTCGTATCCTGTAACTCCTATAAAAGCAGATGCTTTAGAAATGTGGGATATGATGAAATCAAAGGTTTATTTCCTGGGTTGTATAAACTGGCGATGATACATTTGCCTATCGTAGCAACGTCGGTGCTCAGTGAGCGGCTGTTTTCAGAAGCTGGGGCTACGATTACTCAAGGAAGAAACCGTTTACTAGGCACAAGATTGTCAAAATTATTATTTTTAAACTCTATTTTGCGAAATAATTAACTAATAAACATTTTGAACATTCCTATGTGTTTTTTTTCAAAACATCGAAAAAATATCGATATATCGTTCATAAACATCGATGTTTTCGACATCGATATTTTACTTTTGAAAACATCGATGTTTTAACATCGACGTTTTTTATGAACGATGTTGCATCCCTAATAGAGAATAGGGGCGCTAGGGTTCATAGATACATATTTAAATTTACTTACATTAAAGGTTAATTCTATGTTTTTTTAGGGCGTTTTTGATGTTTTGTTGGTATTTTTGGGTTGGATCTTTCTTCAATTCTACTATGTCACTATTGGCTATAAATTCTTCAACTTTCTTGATGTAATCTGATTTATTTAAATCATTAATTGTTTTAGCCTTAACTATATGAAACGACATTTTAAATAGGTTTTTAAAAAATTAAACAACTTATGTGATTTGTTTCACTTGATATTTTATTGATTACTAGTTTCACCAACACAGTGCATTACATCGCATGGAAAAAGGATTAAAAATGGACCTACTAGAATCTTTAGAAATCGGAAAAACCACCAACAACAGTTCTAGTAACTGTCTCAACGAACAGACCGAATTTCTGCACCAATCACCACTCTAGAAAATATGGCAAAGCCCATGTTAAAATCGTATAAATATATGTAATTGTTTAATGTTTGTATTAGATCTGAAGTTGCCACTGTGTTGGTGAAACTAGTAATCAATAAAATATCAAGTGAAACAAATCACATAAGTTGTTTAATTTTTTAAAAACCTATTTGATTTATTTAAGATGGTAATCCAGTTACCTTTATCACATTTAGTAAATATTAGGCCCTCATTTTTTATTTTGTTTTTCAGAGAGTTAATTAGGAATTTAGAGTTATTTTTTTGGTGCTTATGTTTAGATTGGTTTATAACCGATTTAACTGTTTTGGCAAGACCTAATGGTTTATTATTTATTGATTTAATAGCTACTTCAACGTCTGCAATTAAGTTGACAAAGCCTTTTTTTTGGTACCATACTTGGAGAGATGGACAGTCCTTGCTGGAGAAATTGATTCTCTTTCTCAGTGCATGTAGTTTAGGCTATGTTGATCACTCAGTTGAGGTTAAGTTGATCAACTACATTCATTGAGAAAGAGAATCAATTTCTCCAACAAGGACTGTCCTTCTCACCAAGTGTGGGTATATAAACCCATCTATCCAATTTACAATAGAAAAAGAAGTAAATCAACAAATAAATTTTCTTGACTTAACAATAATAACTATCAAAACTACTTCGTCCTTAGAATTTAAAATATTTCGAAACCCGACTTACTCAGATGCTGTAATTCCTGCACACTCCAACCATCCTGAAAACATAAAAATGGCTGCCTTTCACAGCCATATAATCACATAACAAATTATAATTTAGAATTAAAAACCATTAAACAAATTGCCGCAAATAATGGTTATGATCCTGGTATCTTAGATAAACTTATATTTAGAAAGGAAAAGAAACGGATCTTAAAAAAAAAATTCAAAAAATCAGAACACGAAGAAATTAAACAATATACAGATTATAGATATGTAGATATAGATATGTAGATTATAGATATGTAGATTAAGCTACATAGGTAATAGCAGTCGTAGAATAAGTTATGATCTAAATCAATGCAATATAACTTCAACAATTACACAACTAAAAACATATTAGTTAACAATAAACTAAATTCTATAGACCAAAACGAACGAAGTGGAATCTACCAAATAAAATGTAACGATTGCAATGCATCATATATAGGTCAAACAGACAGGACATTTAATATTAGGTTTAATGACCACATGAGATCCTACAAAAATAAAAATCAGACTCAAATCTAGCCAAACATTTGAGTGAGTCTAATCATACCTACTATAAAGAAAATCTACAAATTTTACATATCGTAGATAAAGGCCCGAAAATGGATTTCCTAGAAACTTATGAAATTCAAAAAGCCATTATGAAAGGCGCAAACATCTTAAACTACCAGGTAGATTTAATCCATACCAACCTCTGCAAAATCTTAATGAGGAATTTCCTAAAATAATCCCTTCTCCCTCAAAGATGATAAAAAAGTGTATATAAACATGTAACATCTTTGTATTGTACATAATCTTCTGAAGAAGGCATAAGAAGCAGAAGGCATAGAAATCGATAAAGAGTTAAATAAATACATTTGTGAAACTTATACCTATTGTTTATTATTTATTATTATTTCAATAAAGATAAATTGGCTGGCCAATTATTAATATAAAGCTTTTAAGAACAAAACAAAAAGTAACATTAAACCTAATTTATATTAATGCATTTCTCACAATTGAAAGAATTACACATTAATTTTTAGCCTGAGGTTAAAAAAAATAAATAAATTTCATTGAAAAATTTGCTTTTCAAGGGATGTTTAAAATAAGAAACTGGTGAATTAAGAAGGTTTTGACTTTGTTTCTAATAAACAACTTGGCATATACAAAATCAGTGGGTACCAAGATTTCTTGTAGGTAATTTAATTCCCTACAAGTTTTATTTGAAATAATTCATTTTCGACATTTTCATTTTTAAGATAAGAAGAATATAAAACAAAACTAGGATTTAACTTTGTTCAAGGTTGAATATTATCAAGTTGGCAGCATAAAAATTACCACATATAAAGGTTTCTTATAGCAAATTCAATTCTCTACAGGCTTTATTTCAAACATTTTTCAAAATTTTGTCTAGTTTCGGTATTATTTGCGAATGTTTTGATACTTACTTTCCGTGTCCGGGTCATCAAAATAAATGAAATTTTCAGTTTCTAAAAATCAGCCACATATGTGGCTATGTCATTTGCGAGTATAAGGTCCTACACTGTGCAAGTCTCACTCATGTTTGGGCACACAGTTAGATGATGGTGGTCTTGAGTTACGCCACGTTCACAATTGTCATCCTCTTTGTAGCCCAATTTTATTAGGTTGCTGTTACATCGTGCGACCCCCGTTCTTAGCCTGTTCAGCGTCCTCCATTTGGGGAAAGGCAGATGGTGTCCAGGGGCCAGCTCTTCATTTGCCTCGATCCGTTTGCGGATGGCAGCCATATGCCGTAGGTTTGTTCTGTGCGCTTCAGGCGTAATCTCCAGGGGTGTTATCGACCGCATAAATCTCTTCTGAGACTTAAGTCTATGCGTTTGTATTTGTTGCCTATATAAGAGATGCGTCAGGTCTGTTTCTTGTTTTTTTTTTCGCTCAGCAAACGCCGCAACACACCTCTTTATTGTGGATGTGGCAATACCAACTATTCGATAGATTTCCTCCACCGGGGTCGGTTTCAGGCAGCCAGACATCTTGCGCACCGTCTCGTTGGGTGTCATGTCAACCTGCTTGGTATAAGCGGATTGGAACCATACCGGTGCAGCATATTCCGCTGGAGAAAAGCATAAGATAAGAGTCGAAGCCGGAGTGTATGAGATTGTGCTCCCCATTTTGTGATTGTTAGTTTTATAATGATTTTGTTTCTTGCGCATACTTTCCTTTTGATCAGTGTTTTCGAAAACTTAGAGTTCGGTCCAGCCCTATCCCTCCAACTCTTGGCTTTGTCAGGCCACCCTTAGCTTCCGCTGTGCTTCTTTTTTTCTAAGATGGAAAGCACATACATGTCTCTTAGTGGCATTAAGTTTGAGGTGGTTGTTTTTATAGTAGGCTGCTAGATCCTCCAGAGCGTGATTTAATTTATCTTCTATGTCGTTAAAAGTTCTGCCTTGAGCTGCTATAACCGTATTATTGGCATATATGAAACGCTTGGTCTCTCCATTTGTTGGTTGATCATTGGTGTATATATTATAGAGGTTTGGCGTAAGGACACTGCCCTGGGGTAGAACGTTTTTCTAGAACGTAAAGTCCTCAACCGACTATTCCTGGACTATAGTGTTTCAAAAAGCCGTCGATTTTGTAGGTAGCATTCTACCAAACTTAGTCAGGCGAAAGTCCTTGGTGATATCATAGAACTTTGAAATCAGGTTATGATGGTTCACGATATCATAGGCAGCAGATATATCTATGAAAGCGACTCACGTTATCTGCTTCCGCTCAAACCCATCTTATATATATATATATATATATATATATATATATATATATATATATATATATATATATATATTGAGTGAGATGAGGGTTTCTCCGCAACACGATTTTCCTGTTCTGAAACCTGCCTGTTCTGTTATGGTCTCCTCCTCCATAATGTCAGAGATTCGGTCAAGAACCATTCTTTCAAGAACCTTGAAAAGGTGACACAGCAAAGAGATGAGCCTACAATTCCCAGGATCTGTTGGCTCTGTCCCTGGTTTCAGAAATCCAACCTCTTTCGCCTTCCTCCAAATTTTTGGAATTTGCACTTTGGAGACGCAGTTATACATCATTTGAGTGTGCCAGTCTATGATTAGGGGCCGAAAATGCTTAATTTTAATGCTCTGACCTAATTTCGTCCAGCCCAGCTGCTTTATTCTCTTTCAGTTGACGGATTGTTCGTTTTATTTCATCGTTGCTGAAAGGGTCGTTAATGACTTCGTTTTAGTTGTTATTGTCATGTTGCAGTTTAATTTTTCCCACTTTAGTTGACGATTTACGATTATGAAAGAGACATAACCTATCTGGTCTGGTGTGACTCCAGATAAATCTGCTGCTTGAGCCGAGTGGTCGTTGAGATTCTTTATTAACTTCCATTTGTATCATAATCATACTTGTTATGAGCTTGCACCATCTCTCCGTTCTAGTCGCTGATATCGCTTGAAGAACATCTTTTCCTGCCTGCTTGGCTTCCTCAGAGAAGAGGTCTTGATTGTACATATTTCGGAGAGCAGCTTTAGCTCCATCGTCAAGACCTGCGATATATTCTGTTCTGCAGCCTCTTAGTATGTTCTTTCTCGATATTCTCTTTACCAGTATGACAAACTGCTCATATAATTTGGAACATGGTTCTAGTCGCGTGACTTCCTGGTTTAGTTCCTTGTTCCATTCATTCCAATTGGCCCTCTTGAAGTTAAATCTTCTTTTGAGGGGAACGTATTCTGGTTTTATTTACAAAGCATGTGATAGGTTGGTGTTGGGTTCTAGGTAGAGGTTCATCCATAGTTTTTGTCACTTGGTGGCTGATCCTGTAGCTTACAAAGATATTATCTGAGTTATATCCTCTGCGCCATCTTCCACTATTAAAGGACGCAGGTTGTTTTAGGCTCGTGTTTCAGCTTCAGATTCATTCTTTCCCCTCAGTGTTCCTGCGCTTCGCCATTCGCATCTGTTTCTGCATATTCCCAAGCAGATCTGTGGCAGTTCAGAGCGCCTATCACAAACTTCATCTGTTTGGAGTGGATATTGCTAGTTTCTTCAAAAGGAAAGGCTACGGCTGGTGGTTTGTAGAATTATGTTATCGTGCATGAAACAATCTCAATTGTGAGGATATCTATGTCATTCTCACAGATTGAGGACATAAAGGATATTTCAGTGTCAGGGTTGACGAAAACAGCCCTGCCATAACAGTCGTGGGGGCGCTCCAGTATTAACTTCATACCATTGCTTTTCTATATGTTTCTTGGAGTAGTAGGATATCGGTGCCGTTCTCCTTGCACACGTTGGACAGGAGGTTTTCCATATCTGCGGATAAACCTTCAATATTTATTGAAGTAGTCAGCAAAGTTGGCTTTGAAACGAGCCTTTCTGACAAACTATGCGGTGTGTTTTATGGATGATGTTCCGGTGGCGGAAGCATTAGCGAACATCCTGTCGTTTCCACGGAACACCCGATTGTCTTTCGAATTCACTTGAAAAACAATCTGTCTGGAGGGTCCTTCCGTGTCCCCCAATGTTTTGATACAAACAAAATGTAAAAAAAATCATAATGTTTTGCCAATGTTTTGATACAAGCAAAATGTAAAACAAAAAAAGGTTTTGCCACTGTTTGCCAAAGGTTTTGCCAAGGTTGACTATAAATAACCGAAGACATAAAACATAAATTGAACGTTCTACAAGTTTTATTTGAAATATTACCATTATCATTAATTTTGGATTAAAATCACAAAATGGACCTAATCACAAAATTTGGTTCATTACCATGAACCAAAATTTCATTTAGTTTTCGAGTTATTTTCCAATCTTTAGCACAAGAAAAATGTAAGAAAGAAAATTTAACATTACTCAGACCCATATTACAGATAATAATGTCACTAAATAATAAAATATTCTCTAAAAAATGTAATTCAGTTTTTTTTTTATATATTTCTGTAAATTTACTCAGGTTTCCTCATGTTTCCCTAAATTTCCTAAGGTCTAAATTTATTCTAAAATTATTTCTAAAAAACCTAAATTTCCTATGGTCTAGTCTGTTTAGTCTGTCTGGTTTATCTGGTCAGTCTGGTCTGTCTGGTTTGTCTGGTCTGTCTGGTCTGTCTGGTCTGTCTGGTCTGTCTGGTCTGTCTGGTCTGTCTGGTCTGTCTGGTCTGTCTGGTCTGTCTGGTCTGTCTGGTCTGTCTGGTCTGTCTGGTCTGTCTGGTCTGTCTGGTCTGTCTGGTCTGTCTGGTCTGTCTGGTCTGTCTGGTCTGTCTGGTCTGTCTGGTCTGTCTGGTCTGTCTGGTCTGTCTGGTCTGTCTGGTCTGTCTGGTCTGTCTGGTCTGTCTGGTCTGTCTGGTCTGTCTGGTCTGTCTGGTCTGTCTGGTCTGTCTGGTCTGTCTGGTCTGTCTGGTCTGTCTGGTCTGTCTGGTCTGTCTGGTCTGTCTGGTCTGTCTGGTCTGTCTGGTCTGTCTGGTCTGTCTGGTCTGTCTGGTCTGTCTGGTCTGTCTGGTCTGTCTGGTCTGTCTGGTCTGTCTGGTCTGTCTGGTCTGTCTGGTCTGTCTGGTCTGTCTGGTCTGTCTGGTCTGTCTGGTCTGTCTGGTCTGTCTGGTCTGTCTGGTCTGTCTGGTCTGTCTGGTCTGTCTGGTCTGTCTGGTCTGTCTGGTCTGTCTGGTCTGTCTGGTCTGTCTGGTCTGTCTGGTCTGTCTGGTCTGTCTGGTCTGTCTGGTCTGTCTGGTCTGTCTGGTCTGTCTGGTCTGTCTGGTCTGTCTGGTCTGTCTGGTCTGTCTGGTCTGTCTGGTCTGTCTGGTCTGTCTGGTCTGTCTGGTCTGTCTGGTCTGTCTGGTCTGTCTGGTCTGTCTGGTCTGTCTGGTCTGTCTGGTCTGTCTGGTCTGTCTGGTCTGTCTGGTCTGTCTGGTCTGTCTGGTCTGTCTGGTCTGTCTGGTCTGTCTGGTCTGTCTGGTCTGTCTGGTCTGTCTGGTCTGTCTGGTCTGTCTGGTCTGTCTGGTCTGTCTGGTCTGTCTGGTCTGTCTGGTCTGTCTGGTCTGTCTGGTCTGTCTGGTCTGTCTGGTCTGTCTGGTCTGTCTCGTCTGTCTGGTCTGTCTGGTCTGTCTGGTCTGTCTGGTCTGTCTGATCTGTCTGGTCTGTCTGGTCTGTCTGGCCTGTCTGGTCTGTCTGGTCTGTCTGGTCTGTCTGGTCTGTCTGGTCTGTCTGGTCTGTCTGGTCTGTCTGGTCTGTCTGGTCTGTCTGGTCTGTCTGATCTGTCTGGTCTGTCTGGTCTGTCTGATCTGTCTGGTCTGTCTGGTCTGTCTGATCTGTCTGGTCTGTCGGGTCTGTCTGGTCTGTCTGGTCTGTCTGGTCTGTCTGGTCTGTCTGGTCTGTCTGGTCTGTCTGGTCTGTCTGGTCTGTCTGGTCTGTCTGGTCTGTCTGGTCTGTCTGGTCTGTCTGGTCTGTCTGGTCTGTCTGGTCTGTCTGGTCTGTCTGGTCTGTCTGGTCTGTCTGGTCTGTCTGGTCTGTCTGGTCTGTCTGGTCTGTCTGGTCTGTCTGGTCTGTCTGGTCTGTCTGGTCTGTCTGGTCTGTCTGGTCTGTCTGGTCTGTCTGGTCTGTCTGGTCTGTCTGGTCTGTCTGGTCTGTCTGGTCTGTCTGGTCTGTCTGGTCTGTCTGGTCTGTCTGGTCTGTCTGGTCTGTCTGGTCTGTCTGGTCTGTCTGGTCTGTCTGGTCTGTCTGGTCTGTCTGGTCTGTCTGGTCTGTCTGGTCTGTCTGGTCTGTCTGGTCTGTCTGGTCTGTCTGGTCTGTCTGGTCTGTCTGGTCTGTCTGGTCTGTCTGGTCTGTCTGGTCTGTCTGGTCTGTCTGGTCTGTCTGGTCTGTCTGGTCTGTCTGGTCTGTCTGGTCTGTCTGGTCTGTCTGGTCTGTCTGGTCTGTCTGGTCTGTCTGGTCTGTCTGGTCTGTCTGGTCTGTCTGGTCTGTCTGGTCTGTCTGGTCTGTCTGGTCTGTCTGGTCTGTCTGGTCTGTCTGGTCTGTCTGGTCTGTCTGGTCTGTCTGGTCTGTCTGGTCTGTCTGGTCTGTCTGGTCTGTCTGGTCTGTCTGGTCTGTCTGGTCTGTCTGGTCTGTCTGGTCTGTCTGGTCTGTCTGGTCTGTCTGGTCTGTCTGGTCTGTCTGGTCTGTCTGGTCTGTCTGGTCTGTCTGGTCTGTCTGGTCTGTCTGGTCTGTCTGGTCTGTCTGGTCTGTCTGGTCTGTCTGGTCTGTCTGGTCTGTCTGGTCTGTCTGGTCTGTCTGGTCTGTCTGGTCTGTCTGGTCTGTCTGGTCTGTCTGGTCTGTCTGGTCTGTCTGGTCTGTCTGGTCTGTCTGGTCTGTCTGGTCTGTCTGGTCTGTCTGGTCTGTCTGGTCTGTCTGGTCTGTCTGGTCTGTCTGGTCTGTCTGGTCTGTCTGGTCTGTCTGGTCTGTCTGGTCTGTCTGGTCTGTCTGGTCTGTCTGGTCTGTCTGGTCTGTCTGGTCTGTCTGGTCTGTCTGGTCTGTCTGGTCTGTCTGGTCTGTCTGGTCTGTCTGGTCTGTCTGGTCTGTCTGGTCTGTCTGGTCTGTCTGGTCTGTCTGGTCTGTCTGGTCTGTCTGGTCTGTCTGGTCTGTCTGGTCTGTCTGGTCTGTCTGGTCTGTCTGGTCTGTCTGGTCTGTCTGGTCTGTCTGGTCTGTCTGGTCTGTCTGGTCTGTCTGGTCTGTCTGGTCTGTCTGGTCTGTCTGGTCTGTCTGGTCTGTCTCGTCTGTCTGGTCTGTCTGGTCTGTCTGGTCTGTCTGGTCTGTCTGGTCTGTCTGGTCTGTCTGGTCTGTCTGGTCTGTCTGGCCTGTCTGGTCTGTCTGGTCTGTCTGGTCTGTCTGGTCTGTCTGGTCTGTCTGGTCTGTCTGATCTGTCTGGTCTGTCTGATCTGTCTGGTCTGTCTGGTCTGTCTGATCTGTCTGGTCTGTCGGGTCTGTCTGGTCTGTCTGGTCTGTCTGGTCTGTCTGGTCTGTCTGGTCTGTCTGGTCTGTCTTGTCTGTTGTGTTGTCGGTATCTAGCCCTTTCCTTACGTCCCCCGACTCCCTCGAGATTAGGGGTTCAGGGGCTTGTCTTCCAGTGTTTCATTTAATTTTTCCGCTTTTCTTTCCTTTTCCATAATACCTCGTATGTATGTTTTGACCCGACACCAATCAATGCTCGCTTTGAAAAATTGCAGGAAGTAGTCCTTCTACAACATGTCTAACAACCAATGACTCCTCAAGCTGAATTATTTTATATTTTTTTGGGGCATTCGAAAAGCATATGATATGCGTCGTCATGCCTGTGACCACACAGCAAGGAGTTCGCTTTCTCCCTTTTCTTGAAACTCTCCAGGTATGCTATGAAACCGCCGTGTCCGGAAAAGTGACAGAAGTGATGAGAAGTCACAAAATGACTTGTGTGAGGTCGTGTGACTCTCACGTTTGGTATCAATCTATGTCTTCAACACCTGACTGTGTCCGATTTCCATCTTGCCTACCATTTCACCAATTGTTTTTCTTCTGCCTCAGTTTTTGCTATCAGCTTTCTTGTTTTGCTTTTGTCCAGTCTACACTCTTTGTATATTTCTTCTTTCTCCCGGGCCAATAGGTCAAGCTGCTGAATGCTATCTAACACCAAGGCAGCTCCAACAGAAACCGTTTTATTAAACTGGCATCATTTTTTACTCATCGTCGTCCACCCCATAGCATCAGCCCATATCTCCGTAGCAAACAGTAATTTTTAGTGTAAGGCGCTGTTAACGAGCCTACTGTTAATCTCATTGGGCCACCGATGTTAGGTTAGGTTAGGTTAGCTTAGGATGGTTAGGCATCACAAGATTATTAGGCGACATAGATATAGCTGTTGACAATGCCTTTTCAGTGGTCTTGGCTGTGTATTCAGTATACCTTAATCGGTCGTCAATTTGCACTCCCAGGTATCTCACTGGTCCGCTCCATGCTATTCTCCGTTTCCACCTATTTCCAGACTTGGAGGTACGAATTTTCGCTTTCCTGTAATGTATCACCTCGGTCTTCTGTATCGCCAATTCCAAACCATTGCCCTTGAACCACCTAATTGCCATTCTCACAGTCTCGTTTAACATTAGTTCGAGTATGTTTGTTTCCTTGCAGTTACTACCACAGCTGCATCATCTGCAAAACCCACAGTACTCGAAGCCTGCGGGAGTTTGTCTTGTCTGTATAGTGTTCTCCGTCTAGTCTTGTCCGTCTAGTCTTGTCTGTCTAGTCTTGCCTGTCTAGTATTGTCTGCCTAGTCTTTTCTGCCTAGTCTCGTCTGTCGAGTATTGCCTGTCCAGTCTTGTCTGTCCAGTTTTGTTTGCACAGTCTTGTTTGTCCAGTCATGCCTGTCCATTCCTGTTTGTCCATTCCTGTTTGTCCATTCGTGTCTGTCCAGTCTTGTCTGTTCATTCTTATTATAAGGTATTGATGGGCGACAGAGAAAGCAGATGGCGCACTCTGAACAACGGGTTGTCGCCAGGTTCAGTCCTTGCACCTACACTTTTTAACCTGTATGTAAGTGATATCCTCGAGACCAATGCATTGAAGTTCCAATACGCCGATGGCATTACACTCGTATACCAATACACACAGGTCACTGCCTGCGAGAATGCGATAACTTCAGAGTTTTGATGTAAGACAGAAGTGGCACTATTCCACCTAAATAACCACATGGCTGACTTGACGATTAACGTAGAGTTTGAGAGGCAGACACTCATCAACAACCGAATCCTCAAATAATTAGGTGTTATGTTCGACCGCACACTTATTTACAGAAAACACCTGGAGAATACAGCGGCTAAGTTACGAACCAGTAACAATATCATCCATAAGCTGGCTGTGTCCGGATGGGGCTGTAATGCCAAAACGCTGCGAATCGCCTCTCTGAGACTTGTATACTCATCTGCAGAATATTGAGCACCTGTCTGGAATCGCAGTGCACACACTCGTAAGGTCGATGTTCTAAATGCTAAACTGTATTATGAAACACATTACTGGCATTCTAAAACCTACACTGACAGAATGGCTCCTTGTTCTATCCAACATTGCACCGCCAGAGATAAGGAGACGTGCTGCCACGCTAAAGGAATATAAAAGGGCCATGGAAAATGAATCCCTCCTTAACCGTATTTTTTAGGACGAAAACATACCTGGCGATACGACGTGGTCGCGCAATTGGGATATCTGACCCGACTGCCACGCCGGGCGGCTTCGTGTTGAAACGACGCGAATGGAGAATCTTTAACCGAATTCAAACCGGGAAGGTCCGATGTGGCTAAAGCCTAGTTCGCACTAGGCTAGTAGTTTAGTAGAGTAGCGAGTAATTTAGTGGCTAAATATGTGCGAACCACAAAATATTAATCATGCAGTTTAGTGAATGATTAAGTCGTGTCGATCCATTTTACTCTATTTTATCGGGCGAGTAGCGCCTCCCACCACGCGTCCATGCTCATTGGTTCACCGGCTAAACAAGTCCGAACCTGTAGATTATCCGAGTTCATTAGTGGCTGCAAAAATGTCGTTTTGCTGGAAACATAACTTTAAAATTTCTTTCCAAATACGTCGAACATTAATGCTTTTGAAATATTCCGCATTAAAGTGGAAGTTCCCGTATTATAAAAACACACAAATGAAACAATCGGCATGCTTGGATTTAGAAAATGCAATCAATAATATCAGCTTAATCACTCTATTGCGTTGCAGCCCGTCCATCTTACAAAACACACGTGTGTACTGTACTGGACCGTAATGCGAACGATGTATGTGCAGTAACGAGTAGTTTAGCGACTAAATTACTCGCTACTATACTAAATTACTAGCCTAGTGCGAGCTAGGTTTAACTGATGCACCGCTGGGGTATACGATCCGACCCAATATGTGACTATGGAGCGGCTGAACAAATAATAGCTCACATCATTGATGAATGTCCACTACGACAGTTCACTGGCGGCATTGGTCAATTATCGGAATTGACTCCAGCAGCAATATATTGGCTGACCAATTTGGACATAGATTTGTGACGGTGCTAAATGTAATATATTAGCTAGTAAGTTTTAAGGAATGTTTATACCCACCTTGTTATATGTACGTGCCACACGATAATAAAAACATTCTTGTCTGTCCAGACTAGTGTGTCCATTTTTATCTGTCCATTTTTTCTGTCCAGTGTTATCTGTCGACTCTTAAATGTCCAGTCCTGTCTGTCCAATCTTGTTTGTCCAGTCTTGTCTGTAAAGTCTTGCCTGTCCGTTCTTGTCTGTCCAGTGTTTATTTGTCTAGTCGTATCTGTCTAGTCTTGTATCTCTAGTCTTTTCTATCTAGTCTTGCCTGTTGGGTATTGCTGTAAAGAATCCAAACGGTTATCACGGTTTTGATAAGAATGCTGTTAGAGGAAATGGTGAATGTTACGTTGCGAAATGTACAAGAAAGGAGAGGTTGTGTGCTAGGACGAATGAGTAATAAGAGGGAAATGGAAGAGACGGGGAGTTATCAAGTAATCTAGGTATTATCTTTATAACTCGCTTAAACGGACTGATTTGCTGTTTTTATGGATAGTATTTTTATATTTTTTAAAGATTACGACAAGTTGGCAAATTGTTAGATTATGCTAAAATTTAATATTCTTTCCGTTTTGTTTAGTAGTAAATTAAGATCTCTACACCAATATTAGTAATCTAGATATATATTTAATATGAACATATTTTAATGGTAACAGTTGCAGTTATTCAAATACTTTTAAACAACGTTACATTCAAATACGTTAAACTATTGTTTGTATTTTGTGATGCTTTTGAAGCTTTTGAAGATAATTGGTAAATTTACTGCAACAGTTTGTGTTGAGCTCGTGTGGCAAATCCATACCGTCTTGTTGAACAAATCGCGATTTTAATCAGAAAATTTGTTTGGGAATTGGATGGGTGGTAGTCTGATAACTACTTTCCATCAAGTTTTTCACTTAAATTTTATTTTTGTGCCGGGACTACGTTACGATTTTCGATAAAGTTATATTAGTTTTTGAATGCGTCACCCGTTCAAAGGAACCAATTTACCGGCAAGATTAAAATTAGGTTTTACTTGACATTATTAGTCTTTGATAGACGTTTTAAACTCAATTCATTTTTTCAGGAATGTTCGTTTTCGTAGGAAGTTTGAAAACAAGAAAATCCATAATTTCGAATTGTTTTTTCAATATTTGTCAAATCAATTCAATATTTGTCAAATCGAGGGATTTTCTAGACAGGTTTTCTAGACTTAATTTAGAATGGGGTTTTTAAGAAAAACTCACAGTAAATTGGGAGTGCGTTGCAGAAATGAGTAATTTTTCTTTACGATTGAGCAGCAAATCACAGTCATCAATGCGACGGAGCAAATTGTTCCTTTAAGTACAGTAGAATTCGCTTATAATGACATCGAAGGGAAGTGACAAGCACTTTTCGTTTTAGGCAGTGGGGTATGTCTGGGTTCTTGAGTATGTGTCTAAGTTTGCCGAAAGCAGCCCAGCTCCGCCTTATTCTTCTGGTTATTTTTGTTGCCTTATTTTTATTCCCCAGTTTTGTTTGATGTCCAAGGTATACAGTTGCTTGCAAAAGTGTCCGGCCACAGATAATTTTGTGATGAAGTAACGTTTAAAGGATGCACTCGGAGATGAAGAAATTTCAATCTCGGAGATAAACTTGTATGTACTCGGTCACTTGTTCGATTTCCTGCCCTTCCATTTGGCTGTGCTCCAACTTCTTGGGTCATGATTTTGGTCTTGACTGATAGAGATGCTGTATTTAGTTTTTTTTCCTCTAACCAATGTGGGTCCAGGGGGGTTAGCCCTTAAAACACTGCGGCCCATTGGCCTATTGTATTTCACCACATTGTTTCGTTCATGCCAATAGATCCAGTCCCTCTATTAGGTCCAGAATTCTATGTGCCATGTTTTTCACGGGGACTCTCTCTCGAGGACTTTCTAAGCGAGTGTGACCTTGTTTTGCGTTGCCAGGGCTTTTAGGTTCTGAAGACAGTCCCAAACTGTCTTGGATTTGATTTCATGATACGCTAGAGCATTAATCTCAGCCTGACTGTCCGTGAAAATGCGTATGTTTCTACTTTTGTAGTCCATTCTGAAATTTTCACGGGCACATACCATGATAGCGTGTATTTCTGCTTGGAATACTGTGGCATGTGTTCCCCAGGGCTACAGATAGGCTGCACCCCAGGGACAGTGCAAAGATTCCTGCGCCAGTACCACTGTCCTTCTTGGAGCCGTCTGTATACCAATCCAGTACTCCTTGGCAAGTGGTTATTTGATTGCCTTCTGTCCATCGTAGATGTGCTTTGAAGGGTAGATCGAATGACAGCCTTTTGAGTATCGAATCCCCCTCTATATTGAGGTACGATTCTGATATGACATTCGTTATCATGGTGTGTCCTGACCTCGCCAGAGATTCCCATGTGGCATTGCATATGCATCTGAAAGCTCCCATCCTTGCCTCGCCCATGATAAAGATATCCAGGGGAGGAAGGCCTAGGATCACCTCCAGAGCTGCCGTTAGAGCGGTTTTCATGGCTCCCTTAATTGCTAAACAGGCCAGTCTTTGAACATAGGAGAGATCTCCGATGGCCTGTTTTTGCTTCACTTTGGTCCACCATACTGTGGAGCCATATGTCAGAATGGGTCTAACTACCATAGTGTATAGCCAGTGTACCATGCTTGGTTTCAGTCCCCTTGATTTTCCAAGTGTTCTTTTGGTCATCATCAGTGCCTTCTTACACTTGTTGGTAGCTTTCTTTAGGTGTTGATTCCAAGTCAGTTTGGCATCCAGGATTATACCTAGATACTTGACTCACTTACCTTTAGATGTTCGTTATAGGAAATTGGGGGCTTTAGCCCATTCGTTTTTCTCATACTAGTGAATGGTACTATAGTGGATTTTTGGGGATTGATTCGAAGGTCGACCCCCCTGCACCAAGTCTCCACCTCGTTCAGTGCTTCTTGCATAAGCGCTGCTATTATAGAGGGAAATTTACCCCTGATGAGGATGACTATGTCATCCGCATAGCCTTGGATGTAAAATCCTTTATTATTTAGTGACACAGGCAGGCTATCAACAACCATGTTCTAAAGGAGTGGAGATAAAATCCCACCCTGAGGACACCCCTTGATAACAGCTACCCGCATTGTGTCACCCGCTACTGTAGCCTCGACATTTCTACCCTGTAGCATGGACTTAATCCATCTGATTGATGTTTTATTTACACCATGAGTGCGGGCTGCATTGGATATACTGTCGATGGAGGTGTTGTCAAACGCACCTTCGATATCAAGGAAGGCACCAAGCGCCAATTCCTTGTTTTCAAGTGTGTTGTCTATTCTAACCACTAATTGGTGTAGAGCAAATTCACATGATTTTCCTGGTTGATTTCCTGGCATGCTGATTAGAGTGTAGGGGCCTGTCTAACAGGCAGGTCTCCCTCAGATGCTTTTCAACCAGTTTTTCTAACGTTTTCAATAGAAAGGAGGTTAGGCTTATTCGTCTATACACTTTAGGCTGGGTGTAATCTAGACGCCCGGCTTTTTGTATAAATACCACTTAAACTTGCCTCCAGGGAGTTGGCACATAGCCTGATGCCAGACTTGCCCTGTATATCTTGATCAGTATTGGCACCAGCGTTTCCCTTCTCTGCCACAGAAGGACGGCGAAGACACCGTCCGGGCCAGCTGCTTTGTATGGTCCAAAGGTATTTATGCCCCATTCAATTCTTTCATATGTGACAACCCTCTTGGACACTAGCCAGTCACACCTCGTCCCTCTTGTTTGAGAGCGTACATCTTATTTATTTATTTTGTACAGTACAATGCCGGCTCTCCGCTTTCGCACTGAGCCGGTTATCTTAATCTAATTTTACTAATGGATAACATGCTTACATAATTTTATCTGTAACTAACCTAAGGAGCCTAAACTAAATTAAGCCTAAAACTAACCTAAGCTATGCTACGGGGAATGGTGAGGAGGAGGATGGGATAGGGTAGGATGGGTATGATAGGGAGGTAGGTGGGGAAGGTGTGCAGAATGGTGACAGATTATACACATTTATATCGCCGTTTGGTGTGGCCTACAGAGAAACCTAAAAGAAATCGGGTAGGTAAAATAAATTGACGCCAGTATTTTTATTTAATATACAATCGGGGGGGGGGGGGCTTGGGGAGGGGTCTAGTGGGGTCCGTGGTGGTTTGCTTCTTCTGTGGGGCGGGGGTATCAAGGCAGGTCGTGGTCCAGTCGTGTAAGGCGTCGGGCGCAGCTGTCGAACGTCTTCCACCAGGGCTTGTGTAGCTCTGTGTCCTTGATTTCTTCTTCTCTTCTGGGCCAAGTGCATCCGGCGTTGAACATGGCGATCTCTGTCTCGTCTCGCCATTCTCTGGTCATCGGGCAGCTGAATAATACATGGGCAACGGAGTCCACCTCACCACAGCCGCAGGCCGGCGACTCTCTCCTTCCAATGCGATGGAGGTAGGAGTTGAAGTTCCCGTGTCCCGTGATGAGTTGGAGCGATTGGTGTGAAAGGGCCAGGTCCATTGCCATCCACTCTTTGGTCGATTGAATGAAATTCCTGGTCCAGCTTCCGTTTTGGGTGTTCTCCCAGTGTATCTGCCATTTCCTGAAAAAGAAGAGAGAGATTCTGCTCCTCACATCTCTGTGGGATACTTTATTAAACATAACAGGAAGCTGAGTTCCTGGCTCCTGAGGAGGATCTATACCCGAGGCCAGTCACGCATCTGCTCTCTCGTTGCCGATTGAGCCTTTATGAGCTCGCACCCAGTGCCAGTTCAGTTTCTCTTTGCTGCGTTATCTCGCGCGCGATCTCCCACGTTTCTAAAAGCAGCTCCGTGGGAGCTGACAGGTGTTGTAAAGCTTCTAGAACGGATCTGCTGTCAGACACGATGGAGCATCCGACGAAGTCGTTAATGTTGGTTCTAATATACACAAGCGCTCGGTTTACCGCGATTTGAGAGCGTACAGCATGACAGTCAGGATTGTCCATTGTTGGGTCGATCACATAGGAACCTGGGAAGTGAGCTTGGAGTAAAACTTCCATAGTTTCTTTCCCATTGGTTGTGTGTTTTCCGTTTGGTTTTCTGATAGTACCAACCGGATTTAACGGGTTCTTTATCAGAAGTCCCTGGAGTCTTGCTGTTTCAGATGTACTTTCGACATCCTCACACATCTTCCTGCAGGACTCCCTTTTAGCCCTCCTTACAGATTTGTTATAATCAGTGAGTGTAGCCGTATATTCGGTCCATATCCCTGTCTTTTTAGCTCTATTGTAGAGCTTTCTCGTTTTGTTTTTCTTCTGTTCAAGTTCCTTGCTCCACCAGGTAACTTCTCGTTTCCTGGTTCGCTTCACTTGAGGACAGCTGTCATGATAAGAATTTATTATAGCCTCCTGAAATAGAGTGTAGGTTTCTTCAATATCATGCGGACTGGTTATGTTCGAACTTAACACACTTCTTGTGTGTCTTGAATCTTTAGCACTTCCTTATAGTGCTCCCAGTCAGTTTTGCGTGGATTACGATGCACATCCTCTGTCCTGTCAACGGCGTAGACCTCCAGAAAGATGTATCGATGGTCCGAAAACGATGGTTCTTCGGACACATACCATTTACTCACTAGTGCACTTGTATATAAGGACGCCAAATTCATATCAATAACCTCTTTCCGTCGTTGTGTTTGAAAGGTGGGCCTGTTACCTACATTCAGTATTGCCAGATTCGTGGACACTAAATATTTAAACACAGACTCACCTCTTTTGTTGGTTTTGGTGCTCCCCCATACTACGTTTCGGGCGTTGGCATCCATCCCCACTAGGATCTAGAGATTGGAAACCTCGCAGTATTTCACCAGGCTCGCAAATTCTGCGGTAGGTGGTGGTTCAGGTGCATCGTATGGTAGGTACGCAGAGGTCAGAATAAGTGCCCTAACTGCCCACCCCCCCCATGCGATACCTAATTTTTGCCGTGGCAAGATCTCTGAAACAGTGGTCGTGCAACCTTAATATGTCAATATCATTCCTAGCATAAATGCAGGATCTGATATTGTTACAGGAGTAGTCATAGATTAACTTACCCCTGTATTTAGTAGGTCTAGCATGTCTTTAAGTTCTTGGATGTCTGAGCATATTAATATAATATCATCGGCGAAACGTAAGTGATTTAGATATTCGCGATCTATGCTTATGCCTTTCTGCTCCCAAGGCATGTTTTTAAAAACGTCTTCTAAAGTGAGTGGAAACAGCTTTATTGATATGTTGTCTCCTTTCCTGACTCCTCTCCCTATCTTGATCTTCTCTGTAGTCGACTTTTCATCTACGGTCACTTTAAAAGGCATTTTAGTATATTTGTCGAATTAATTGTGTATACCGTCGATTCTGGCTTTATTGATGGCAGTAAAGATTGTCCAGAATTCGAGAGAATCGAACGCTTTTTAATAATCAATAAACGCTAGATGTACATTGGTACATTATATTCCGTACACTTCTGGGCTGGTCATGTGGCGCGACTTACGGACAATTGCTGGACAAAGAGGATACTTGAGTGGAGACCGCGCCAAGACGCATACAGAAGTAGAGGCCGTCCACCAACCAGATGGACCGACGACATCAAAAGGACAAAGACCAACTGGATAGAGGCAGCACAGGATCGGCCAGGATGGAGAAAGCTACGGGAGACCTATGTCCAGCAGTGGACGCGATTGGTCGCTTGATGATGATGATGATGACTTCTTGCGATGCGAAGGGTCTGTATGTGATCCGTTTTGCTAAAATCTTTACGAAATCCAGCCCGTTTCGGAGGTTGGTAAAAACCCAGTTTGTTTTTTAGTCGATTTGTTATGATTTTTGTTAAAAAAAGGTGTGATAGCAGGCTAATGGATCTATAGTTCTTAATGTCTTTATTGTCCCCTTTCTTGTGTATCAAAATTACTTCAGAGTTTTCCCAGACGGTAGGTATTCTCGTTTTTTCAATGCATTTATTTAGTAGAGGTTTTACTGCATTTAATAAAGTGTACCCCCCTAGTTTTAACATTTCTGTTGATATTTTGTCTTCGTCTGGTGCTTTCCCGTGTTATTATTTGTTTCAGAGCTTTATTTAATTTGGGGATATCTACTTCCGGTATGTCCTGGAATGTATTTCCGGTAGATTCTGGATTGATGTTCTCTATTCTTGAATTATTTGGAGTTTGTACCTGTGGTTGAGTTTCAGAATGATGTATATGGCTCTTTCGGATATAGCTTTCACTCTACAGACCATGTGTTGTATGGATTTATTTATAAGTATTGGTACTCCTCCTTGATCGTTATATGAATTTGTTATACTGGTATAGCGTTGTTATACCTCGTTGTTATACGGGTATAGCGTGTGTTTAGATTTTAGGGTGGTGTATTTTTCTCCGGGCAGGCGTGCCTCGCTTAGTCCTAAGATGTGCCATTTTATCTTGGATAATGCTTCCTCGAGTTGTTCTAGGTATTCGGCATTTCTCATTGTTCGTATGTTGTATGCCGCTATAAGAATTTTCGTTTCCTCTTGGATCTTTCGGGTATTATCTTTGCGTATCTAATCTGTGCCTCCCCCACAATCCATGAGACTGATTCTGGTGTATCAACGGGAGATTCTGCGTTCGTGTCTGTACTCCGCTGGGGTATATTTTTTACTGGATTTAATCTGTTCATGTTTGAGTTGAAGGGTAATTGGCATTAAGACGCCACGCTTGCCGGGCGTGTTGGCGAATATTTGGTTCTTCCGCCTCCTTCATCGTTAAGTCCCTTTCGTCTTTTTTCGCTTCTTGGGTCGTTGACCGGTGATCACCTGCACCCTAAGCAGGGACCCTTAATTGGTGTTATCAGCCCGGCCAGCTGAACCCATGTTTTTTAGCGTTACTCCTCGATCACTCCTTCTTTTGCATTCAGGCTCGTGACCGACTTTGCGAAGTTGGTCACTATAGCCGGACATAATTTCTTAAAAATAAGTCATTATAAGCGACATGTCATTTTAAACGAAGTCGATATATTCGAACTTTGCTATAAAGAATTTAATAAGAAAACCATACTTCATACTTATTAATATAGGTTTTTTAGGAGTCATATGTGGCAGTTATGAGTCATAATAAACGGATTACACTGTGTGTGTTGATTCCAAATATCGAGTTTTGAAAGAAAAGACTCTGACCAAAGTTTCACATGGTGACTGTTTGGACCGTGTCTCACGAAAATCAAAACTTTCAATCAAAATACAGGGTTGGTCTAATCACTAATCACTTTACCTGTTAGCGCTGCTCGCGTCTCAGCCACGTGTGGATCCTGAACCTTCCGGCGCCTATTTTAAGGGAGGAAATGAGGATAATGGGTGGAGGGATTCCCTTAAAATTGTTGTCTTCCAGACGTTGGATGCCGCTTCAGCCCTTTGGGCTCGTGATCACACCCCTGGTTAAATTGACTTGAAACTGAATAACGCGTGCACGTGCCGGTCAAACTTGGCTTCACGCTTCCATCTCGTTCTACACGCTTCGCACAATCAAAGCGTACTGCTCGGCTAATATAAATTCGCGAAATAATAATTGATAAACCGCGCCATTTCGGCCCAGGTCGATACACCTTTCCCCTTTTATTGATCGGTGCCGAAATCGATTCAAATGTTAATTTTAAAAGCACAGATTTACTAACATTGGCGCGAACAATGACGCACAGTTAACTTCAGCAAACTCCTAGTTATTTATGTGTTGTAATTTGAAGGTGGGCTTCAAGAAATACCTTTATTTTATCTTCACCAGCTTCAACTTCCAGAACATGGTGCATGCAAGAACATGCGTTTTGTTAATGGCATTCTCTTAGCACTTATTCAATTACAAAAAGATCCAACCAGATCAGAGATAAGCAAGGCCATTAAGGAACTAAAGGACGGGAAAAGTCCAGGCATCGACAACATCACATCTGAAATGATGAAAGCTAACTACATGACCACGACCGAAACGCTGGCACCTCTAATAAATAAAATCTGAGAATCCGAAACACTACCGAAAGAATGGAACAATGGCCTTCTGATAAAGCTCCCCAAAAAAGGAGACCTGAGCAATTGCAACAACTGGAGAGTCATAACACTATTAACAACTGCATCGAAAATACTCTGCAAAATAATACTCACCCGAATGAGCAAAGCAATTGAACCTACGTTGAGAGAAGAACAGGCTGGTTTCAGGCCGGGAAGATCCTGCGTAGACCAAATCAATACGTTGCGGATTATAACAGAGCAAGCAGTAGAATGGCAAACCACGGTATTTCTAGACTTTAGAAATAACATATTCGTAGACTTTCAAAAAGCTTTTAATACTATTAAATGGGAAAGCATTTGGGAGGCCTTAGACCGGAGAGGCGTCCCACCCAAAATAGTAAACATGATAAAAGCATCGTATGCGGACTACTCTTGCAACGTGGTACACGAAGGGAATCTCTCAGAAGCGGTCAAAGTGTCTGCCTATGTCCGACAGGGTTGCTTGTTGTCCCCGCTTTGATTCCTAATAGTAATAGACGAAGTCATGACGAGCGTTACAATACAGCCTCGAGGAATACGCTGGGGATTATCAAGCAGGCTAGAAGATCTCGACTACGCCGATGATATCTGCCTCATGTCCCATACACTCACCGACAAGACGGACAAAACAACTAAGCTACAACAAGAAGCTGAAGAGATAGGCCTGCACATAAACACCAAAAAAACCAACTGCACAGAATCAATTTTTTGGACATCGAATTGAGCCTCTATGAACTGCGTGGTAACAACCAATTTCATTTTTGTGTCTAGATCTTGTTCTTGTTCCAGCTTTGACTTACTGCCAGTATCTTCTGAGCCCACCAAGAAGTGCCTGTTTATGCTCTTCGGACAAAGGTCCTCTCCGTCTTTTGGACGTTGATGTCATTTTAAAACCTTAGTTCTTGTTCGCCATTATTTTAAATTTGTTATTTAAAAATTTTTTTAACAAATATTTTAAATCATGAACGTTTCATGCTCTCTGATATACTAATCTGCCTAAGATTATTTTCATATTATTCGAACCATCTCCGCCTTGTTTTCTTAGATTGGATGAAACAAATTTCTTTTTTTAGTCGTCCACCGTATGAGATAACTCTAAAGCGGCCCATACACTATACAACTTGTAGTACAATCAAGTCTTCCAGCGTGTTGTAACTGTAGGCCCTACACTGTCATACCAAGTCTTCCAACATTAGTTTTGAGCTGAAATTTGATCTGCACGGATCTTGTGATAGCTGTGCTACAATAATATTTCTTGGGTACTTACGTATTAACGCCACCACCGCTATATATTGGATCGAGAGTTCGCGCTGCCGTGTGTATGTTGTCTTGATTTGTATGTCCACTTTGGCGGCGGGCAACCGTTTGTCAAAGTTTAATTTTTTTTTAATTATAAATGAAATGTTTTATTGATTTATCATTATATGATTTTTATGATTTATCATAAAAATTTTAGATGTACATTGGCGGCATTTAAAAATGTAGCGGTGGTGTCGTTAATACGTAAGTACCATTTCTTGGTCACTTAAGAAATCATTAAATTGATCTAAATACCATAATGTTGGCTCGTATACATCATCAATTCCTACGCCAGATTTTTAGTTTTTTCCATCTTTTTCAGTTTTCTTCCATAACAAGTCCTCACATTGTTTATTCTTTTTTTTACATCATCTAAAGATGCATTTTCATCAGTTTCCTTTAAATTAGTTAAAAGCTTTATAATATGTCTTCACTTTTTATTCTCAGTTATATTTGCCATTATTTTAATCACTTATGGTAATAATTAGTTTTGAAAACCTCAAAGAATATGCGTTCAAGAACTAGAAATACACTCCAATACACTGTCAAACCGATCGGCCAACATTACTCCACGCCCACAGAAAATCAAAAGTAGTTTGATTGTGTCCAAACAAACCGTCCAACCAAAATCTGGTTGTACGAACTACACATTCACTGTCCAACTTTTCGTACAACCGAACCAAGTTCTACAACAAGTTGTATAGTGTATGGGCCGCTTAAAATAACAATCTTCTTTTCTTAATGGATGCTGTAATAGGTTCTGTCTTGCTGTACAAGTTCTCATTTGCTCTCATTCGCCATTGTTCATCAATGCACTATTACTTAGGATTTTCCTGCATATCCTACGTTCTCGTTTTTCCAGCCGCTCAGTTTGACCTTGCCTATTCATGGTCAAAGTTTCGGGCGCGTATAAACCCTCAGACTTTAAAACTGTATTATAAAGTCTGATCTTGGTTCGTATACTCATAGACTTTTTGTTATAGGTATTCTTTGTCAGTTGGTATGCCTGGTCTAACTTCCTTATCCTGACATTAATTGCTTCTTCTTGTAATCCATTCTCCTGGATGACTTCACCGAGATACCTGAAATTCTTGACTTGAGTCCAATTCTAAATTCTTGAGTCCAATTTTTCCCAGATTGGCGATCATCCATTCAGGTCCATCGTAGATGTTCGTCATATATTTCGTATTTTTAATAGAAATCTGGAGTCCAACCTTTTCAGCCATTTCTGACAGCCATTGATCTTGTTGACTGCTGACTCCATGTTGTTAGAAAAAATGGCCAGGTCATCTGCAAAGGCCGGGCAGTCAATGTACACCCCTTTGTTCTTAGGACCAAGTCTGAATCGCTCTTCATTTGTTTCTTCTTGGTGTAACAGCTTTCTCCACTCTCGAATGATCTTTTCCAAAACACAGTTGGAAAGGATTGGGGACAATCCATCTCCTTGTCTTACGCCCGTTCTGATTGTAAAGGGTTCTGATATCTCACCCTTGAGCACTGAATCAATATTTTTTATAAACATGAATTGAAATATCAGTTTTTGAAACTTTCAATAACATATCGCACCTCCAACAGAAGAAAAGTAATACAAGGGCGAAATGACGGAAGAAAAATCGTCATTTTTTAAACTGCAAATTGGGTATCTAGGATGTTGGTTTTAGTATTATGAAGTCGATTTTTGGTTTAATTCAATT
Source organism: Phosphuga atrata (assembly GCA_944588485.1). Classification (NCBI taxonomy): domain Eukaryota; kingdom Metazoa; phylum Arthropoda; class Insecta; order Coleoptera; family Silphidae; genus Phosphuga; species Phosphuga atrata. Next base: position 8,525,726 of record OX155901.1, read on the forward strand.
ATTGTCCGCCGGATAGTGGAAGTGTCTTTTTTCATCTGAGCAGGTTTTCAACAGAAAGATGGTGGATAAACAGTTGTTCTGAGAAATCAGTAATTCGCACTTGTGTCACTTTTCTGTTGGATGTGCGAAATGCATTAATTTAAGTTGGTTGCTTCAAAATACTAAAATCCAATAAAAAGTGTAAAAAGTTTCTAAAATTGTCTTAAATAAATGAGTCATGTTCCAATGAAATTATTTGTTTGAAGACTGAAAGAAAAATGAGAGTTCCTATATAAATTATGAAATAAGTGAAATAGCTTGATAATATTACCAGGATTTTCCGTAATAACTGAACCTAGATTTATCTGGTTTCATCAAGACGTAATTAAAATAAATTATACAAAAAAAATGGCAATTATGAGTTATTGCAAGATATTTTATAAATGACGAATTTATGTAAAATTCTGCAATTTAAATCCATCTAGAAATAAGACATAATAAATAATTTCATTAATTGGCTTAACACATTTTGAGCGCGTAAAATACGCAACTATGTTGCGTAGCGTGTGTAATTTGCGAGGTCATGTTTTATCAAACGGTGATCAAAAGTGTGTATTGAACGGTATTTGAACGATTGCACTCTGAGAAAGGACCTTTTTCTAAAAAAAAAAAAAAAAACGTGAAAGGGATCAAATAGGGGTTGAAGTTTGTATGGGGAACCCATCATTTCTCAAGTAGGAGATATAAAAAATTATATTTAGGCTTTTGATAAGAAATAAAAAAATAATTTAGAAAAATTATATCTTCTTTATTTCACTAATTGACTAATAACATAAATAAATATAATTACTAGTACGATTTGGCTCCTGTACTTGCGTGCTATTAGGGGCGATTTGGGTTACTAGAAAATGATATAACCCGATAAATAATAATAATTATAAACATATATAGATGCGTTTCTGCCTTTTACCTTTATCAGTATAAATTTATTATCTAATCTCTAATTGAATTAAAATGAAATATAAACAACAACTTACTTAGTGCGTGTTCTTAGGGGAATGAATATGCATGGTGTATATCATATAGTTGTTAAATAAAATTTCTAGATTTAAATCAAGCTTCTTATATTGCGAAATTTGCAAGCGAGGCCGCTTGTATTAACTTACTTGAGTCATAAAATTTCGCAGTTGAAAACCGTGGCGGTTTAGCCGTTGTGCGGCCTAGGCCTTAGTGCTGATTTTTTTCTCGCCTGTCTTTCATACTTGTCCATTCTTTGTAAACTTCGTCTATATTTATTTTTTTCATTTGCAAAGTGTATTTTATAAATGAAGGGTACAGGCAAAGAACAGGGAATGTCCTTATGAATAGATTCTGAGAAAAAAGCAATTTAAAGTTTAGAAGTTATAATCTTTTTATTGAGATCAAAGTATGCAGTAACTTTTGCTTAGAAACAATAATGACTTATTGTTAAGCATATTTATGTTAAAATAAGAGGTTTTAGTTATTGACAACCATCTTACAAAAGGTACAAAACAAGGAATGTCCTTGGCGTCACAAACAAAAACAAAGAAATGTCAAATTTATAATTTATTTTGAATCATATTTTAGTGTTTCATAAAATAATGGTATTCTCTTGCACAAAATGGCATCAAACTTATCAAATCTCTGTATTTTATTTCACTTTTGAGTCAAAAATTTCAACTTTTTATATGCAAAATCTGAAAGTTCGGACTCAATGTTAGTGACAGGATTACAACAATTACTTAGAATTTAATTTTTGTTTTCGCCTAATCTCCCAAGTACTTTTCTCAATGCAGTACCACAGGACCATGTTCTTTGGAAACCATTACTTCCGTTTGCTTTTGTATTGGTATATTACATTTCTTCATGAATTTTCCTGTGCGAAATTTCGACTATTCTCTTACGACTTCTCCTGGAGCAATTTCAATAACGTTGAAAGGTGACGGTTTTGTCCTTAAACTTCTAAGTAGTTCATACCAATGAAATGGCAAAAACATTGTCAGAAAGTTTAAAAATTGTCAAAAAACTGAGCCAGAAAACATCGTTTACAAATTTTAAATTAAAATTGCAACGCAAACACACAATGTAAATAAAGGAAGCAAAGTCAAAGAACTCTTAACTTCAAAATCACCAGTTCACAATTGTAAATTTTTGGACCATCCTCCTTCTTTACCAGTAATAATAATAATAACCTTTATTGGCATAATTAAAATAATTTCCATACAAAATATACATACAAAATAAAACAATAAAAAATAATAAAAAAGTTGTGAAACTAAAACCCCATTAAAAAGGAAAAAGAAATTTTACCACCCTATAAACCTATACTTCAACACCTGTACATCGGACATAAGCTCACAAAACAAAAAAAAACTAAACCGCAACATTCACAAAACTACCCCGTCGCATCCGCTCTTTCCATGTTTTCACTCTGTGTAAAAACGTCAGTCCCTTCCCGCTCTCGTCCATACACTCCCTCCAATCTTTTCCTCGCCTTCTCTCCTGGTCATTCCACTCCGCCATCGTGCATTCTTCCAACCAATGACTCCACATATCTTCCTTCAAACCACACACCAAACACCTTCTACTTTCCTCCTTCATCCAATGTCTCCTTCCACGCTCTTCATTGCCACACCTAAATCTCGCCAACACTGACTGGTCGTCCGACCCTTTACTTGTCCTCAAATAACCAGGAACACGGCCGTGCACTTGTATCTGACTGTAGCCTTGGTGATATTTACTAGCCTCTATTTTCGATTGGCGCTCTTGCAAGCCCACTTCTAATAACCTCTCTTTTAGCATCCGTTTCCACTAAGCACCCGCACTTTTTTCCGTTTCCAACCCCTCGGATGATAACCGCCTCTCTTATACAGTTTCCTTTTATTCAACCCCCAACCGCTCTCTCTTCTACCACTTAACCCCTCTTTATTCACTACTCGAAAAATTTCCTTTATTATCCTTTCATCTCCTAACCCATCCACCCTATACTCGAACTTTATCACTCTTTCCGCAGCTATTACCGCCACCTTACAAGCACTCACTTCCTGAAGCACAATGTGACCAGGCGTCGACCTATCAAGTTTCAACACTTTCTTATAAAACTTTTGCTGCACCCTTTCGATCTTGTCTTCCTCTTTCGTTCCCCAGACCTCGCATCCATACAGTAACACGCTTCGCACACATGCCTTCCATATGGTCTCTGCTGCTCTAAAGTTTCCATCAAAGTTCCTTTTCCAAACCTCCCAGATACGACCCGCCGCCACCCATGCCTTCTTTGTAACACACTCTATGTGTTCTTTATTACTGTATCCAGTCCCAAAGACATACCCCAAATAATTAAATTTACTAACTTCCTCTATTTCAGTACCCTGCCATTCAAACCTTTCTTTCTTATATCGCCCACCCCTTTTAAACCTAATCCATTTTGTTTTACCAACATTCACCCTTAAATCCCTCTTTTCGAAATACCTACAGAGCCTTTCAATCACGTCCTTCATCTCACTAGTCGACTTTGCAAATACCACCATGTCATCCGCATATGCCAAGCTCCACACCTTCTTTTTCCCAATCACCACTCCTCCAGCTTGCCCGGCCTGTAGAACCTTTTCCATATCCGCCACATACAGATTGAAAAGCGTGGGACTCAAAGGGCAGCCTTGTATCAGGCCCTTCCTCACCTCAAAATAGTCCGATTCCCATTCATTCGCTACTACCTTACAGACCGTTTCCTCGTACAAATTCCTGATGTTCCTTCTTACACTCTCTGAGATACCTAGCTTGCCCAAACACTCGTCAAGTCTCCTTCTGTTCACCGAGTCATATGCGGATTTCAAATCAATGAAAAGAGCAAACAGGCATCCCTTTCTTATTCCTTGGTCTATGATGACTCTCAAGGTCACTACGTGTTCCACCGTGCTCCTTCCTTCTCTGAACCCCGCTTGTATTTCCGGCAAAAGCTTCCTTTCATTGATTTCCTTCCTCAAGCGACAATCCAGGATTTTAGCAAATATTTTGTATGAGGAGTTCATCAAGGTTATACCCCTATAATTTTCTAGCGCGTCCCTCGTTCCACTCTTAAACACCGGTTGAATTATCCCCACTTTCCAGCTGACTGGTATCCTTTTGTCTCCTCTCCCTATCCTTCTCAATTCCTCCGTAAACTTCTCCTTACAGATTCCAGATGCTTCTTTCCACGCTTCATTTCCGAGCCCATCCAAACCTCCCGCTTTTCTTGGCTTTAGGGAATCAATAACATCCTCCACCTCTGTCACGGTGATATCCTCGGCGAGCTCTTCCTGCTTTCTCTGTCGATCTCCTGAACTATCATCTCTTTCTGACCGCATCTCCACCCCTCCTAGCATCCTCATGAAGTGGTTTTGCCATTCTTCTATCGCAATGCTCTTGGGTAATCTTTCCTTCCTTTTCCTATTCTCTCTCACGTATTTCCACAGCTCAGCTTCCGTCTTGATTTCTCGTACCCGCTGCTTCTCCTTCTCCTCCCAAAGCTCCTTTTTCTTCTTCTCCATTTTTTGCAATTCTGTTTTCGCTTCCAGCACGTGCACTTTGAGCCCTTCTCCCTTTCTCCATTCTCTCATAGCTTCTCGAAACCTTTGCTTTGCGTTCCGCACTTGCCCGTCATACCATGCTCGGCCTGGAAACGCTTCTTTGATTTTCTTTTTCACTAGTGCAGATTCCATTTTCTTTGCCATCATGTCTATATCCTCTATGGCGTTCCACTCTACCTCTTCTAATTTCCTTCTGTATTCTTCTGTCGCCTCCTTATCCCATCTGGCCACCCATTTCTCCGCCTTAACATCTTTCTCCCTTTGCTGCTTCAACGACACCACTACCGGCATATGATCCGACTCACTTCTTATTCCGATTTCCATCAGTTTTATTTGCCGTCTCGCCGCATCATTTGTAATTATTAGGTCAATAACTGAGGTACCCATTGCACCCACAAACGTAAATTCTCCCTCCCATTCGCCCTCAATGCACCCATTCAAAATATCCCATTGGTTCTCTAACACCCACGCCAACCAAACATTTCCCTCTGCATTTTTAATTTTGTCTTTAGAATCCCTTCTTACCACATCACCCGTCTTATCCACCGTATTGACCTGCTCTTCTCCTATCCTAACATTCCAATCACCTCCTAGTAGCAAGTTTGTCGTTACCATATCTTCTAAATTCCTCTTTATACCGTCTTTAAGTTTTTCCAGTCCCTTATTATTATAAACGGTTGCTATCTGCCACCACTCCCCCTCCAGTTCTACCTCCCTAAAAACTAGACCCTCCACTTCTTCTAGAATTCTCTCCGATTCCTTGATGCCTCTTCTGACCCCTGTTATTATTCCCCCCTTTGCCCTTCCGTAGTCACTCTCTCTCCGTGCTGGTTGTATCCTCCAATTGTACTCCTTGGGAGTCTCTCTTTACAGGCTTCCCATTCCTTCTCTTGAATCCAGGTCTCCACTAACCCAACTATTTCGAATTTCCTCAAGAATTCTATAAAAGAACCGTCCACCTTATCCAATTTCTTCCTGAGCCCTACTACATTCCAAAACATTAGCTTTACATTTTCCTTTTCCGTTCCGTCGTTGTGTAACTGTCCCCTCTTTCTTTGGTCGTTTATTCGTTTTTTGCTACCTTGTCCCATGGTACCCAATTCCCATCTATTTCCATTCTTTGGTATCCTACTTTAATCTGGTGGCCCCTTTCCTTGAGTACCTTTGCCTTCCTTAACAGTTCTTTCTGGTTTCCTTGTTCCTTAGTGGTGAAATCATCTTGAATGAATACGTTTGTACCTCTAAGCTTGCGTTTGTTTCTCATTATGTCCTTTTTTACCTCCCAACTTTCTAATTTTAACATAATCGGGCCTTTACTTTCTCTATTATCCCTATTCGAGCCAAGCCTGTATGCACTCCCGAAACCTTCGTTTAAACCTAGTTTTTCCCGAAATATGTTATTTGCCTTTTCCCGCCAATCTTCTCCTTCAATTCCATAAATAACAATGTTACCAGTATGTCATGGACATTCCCAGTTCTTTTCGCTTTGGGCATATATAAAAACGTATTCATAGCGACATTTGTTGGGTATTTGTAAAAACCAATAATTTGATATGCAATTACCATAGACATAGATTTGTTACCAGTGCAAAACAAAAAAACAAAAAAATGTGAAATTCCCTGTTCCTTGCCTGCACCCTTCAAATTAAGTTTGGATTAGATTCGTTGTGCTGAATCCTTTTTCACAGTCAGCACTAGAAGTTTGAAAAGTTCTATAACGTGATATCATAACGTATCGCTCAGTGTAATCTTGATAATCCGATGGGGACCATATAGGACCAGACAACCGCCGGATTATCAAAAAAATCGAATTATCAGGATTGAATCAAAACAATAACAATTTTACATATTTTATGTACAATTATATTGCAGAAAGAATAAAATATGTATCTATCTATAGGTAAATGTGTACATACAAAAAATATGTACAAATTTAGAACAGATAGCAAGAAAATTAGATTTGGTCAGAATCGTCAATCAAGTTTTCAGAGTTAAAAGCATGGTGTGTTGGCCAGACCTTTTTCCAAGAACACTTGATGGTGTTCTTTTGACTTCATTTCTTCTGTGCGCTATGCTTTATAGCATAAAGAAAAGACGTGTTTCCCCAGGGCGCCGGATTATCAAGATTATACCGTATTTTCAAACTTCGAATTTTGTAGTACATATGCTACACCAGGGCTATCCAAGCTTTTTGTAGTGGCGATCTACTTTTTAGTATATATTGTTGCCAGGATCAACCGAAATGCGTAGCGGGCCACCAGGGTCATTGAGTGCATACCCCCAGCCCCCCTTGGGGTAAAAATTTTGAGAAAATGCATAACATATTGCCATTTAAAAGCTGTTTTTGTAGAAATAACCTAATACGAAAATCAGAATAAATTTTTTATGTAGATTCTTATTCTCAGGGCTGCACTTTTAGCCAATTAATAAATTGATCGCCAATGAATTTAAGATGATATATTTTTTTCGGTGTACTTTTATAAATGCATTTCAGTCACTTATCTTACTCTAGCAAACATAAGCGATAGCGCGGACGGTTACTTTTCGCGGGTTTTATAGTTTTTAGTTTTGATTGTTTGACTGTTAGGGTGGCTCTAAATTAAAAAAAAGAGTCTATTATATAATGTTTATTAAACATTTTAACAGGAACAAAAAGTATTGATATTTATATATTATCTGATGATCATGGATTTGGCAATATCTTCAAAGGCGTGATCATACGATGAAAGAGATCGTTGATCAAGATGTTCATCAGTTAAAGAATTTCTTATTTTTGATTTTAACACATTCATATCAGAAAATGTCTGATGATTTCACGAATTACGTCGAGCCAAAGCAAATACATCAATTTTTGTGCCGCATGTAGTGTATTTCCAAATACAATCTTTGGAGTTCAAATACAAATCATTTTGAAGTTTAATTATTTCCAATTCTAGTTTATCCTGATTTGCGTCCAATATTGTAGATATTTGACATGCAATTTTTTCTTTGTTTCTATGTTGATATCTTTTTGAAACACATTTAAAAAAAATTGTGCAATATTTTCAATTTTACCAAAATCTTCTCTAAAATTTTTTTTCAACAACTTTCGAGAAAATTTCGAGAATCATTTTGTTAGGTTAGGTTAGGTTATTGCGCAAGGTTAGGATGTGGATGTGTGTGAAAATATTTTCCAATGCTTGAAAAATTCATCAATTTTTTTATTTTTTAAATTCGTTTTCGTCAGTATTATAAGTTGCTGAAAAGACCTTATCGAGCAAATAACCACTCTTTGTTTGTTAACTGTGGGTAACTGTCTCCTCTTTCAGAGACGAAACTTTACATCTTCCAACAACTCTGGAAACCGCATGAAAAATCGACTTCTACTGAGCCAACGCACATTAGTGTGTAGTAAAAGTTCGTTATCATTATCCTCATTTTCTAATCTAAACAAGCATCTCTGAAGGGCATTGCCACGTATAGAATTGATTATTTTAAATACAGTTTCCATAACATTGTGTGTATTAAGTGAGCGAGAAGCGTGTTTTAATTTTTAATTTATATTTATCGAAATGTATTTTTAAATAAGTACAGACCTAGAAGCACGAGAGAACTAAAGATCGACTCAAATATCACGCTGCGATCGACCGGTAGGACTGCCCTGGTATAGAATATGCTCAGTTGGAGTATTGGGATTGGTATTTTTGAAGATTAAATGGGACATGCAGTAGTTGTCAATAGTAAACATTATTTAAAGATGCTACAAACGTTCTTAATGGATGCCATCGTTGAATTCCCATTACCAATAAACGATATTTGGTATCAGCAAGATGTGCAAGGCCTGATCTATTCAACATATCTATGGGAGTGTTACGAGACTTCTTTCCTAGGCATCTGATTTCTCAACGTTGGGATCAGTTGTGGCCTCTTCGCTCTATGGATTTATCGGCTCTGGATTATTTCCTATGGGGTCATCGTTAATTTTAAGGTTTATCAGAAGCGACCTAAAACCTCGGAAGACTTAAAACGAAACATTTGACAAGCTATTGGCGAGAATTCACCAGAAATGTGCTAGCGTGCAATACGAAGCAAACGGAGGTCATCTAATCATTTCTAAGTTAACGGACTAACGGGCAACAGTTCTCTTCCGAACGCGAAGGCGAACGCTTGTGCGTGAGAAAGCATAAATAGTATGTATTAAATAAATTCACTAACTCACGGAAAATGCCACCAAAAGTGCAAAAAGAACTAAGGTCAAACGCTTCAAGTGAAAATATAATTGATAATATAACAACTCCAGAATTCCCAGATTATCAAAAATTAATAACTAATATTGTAAAAAAAGAAGTACAACCGCTTATCAATATAATAGCTTACCTCACACAGGAAGTGAAACAGCTATTGCAAACTAATGAAAATCTTCGTGAAAATCTTGTCCCTAAGTTTTTCATAAATAATGCAACACCAATCCCTGGACCAAGCAACCAAATTCAATTAAATCGTCACGGAGGAATCCACAAACTCGTCGCTGCTATCTAATCGCGAAACATATAAAGAACAGCGAAAAAATCCATCGAATATCCAAACCCAGAAAACATAACTAAACTTAATCAGCTTCCAGTCAACAATAAATTAATAAATACTGAAATAGGAGACACAAAAACATGACAACACAAGAATCAAAGAGTCAAATCGACAAGATATTTGTAATTTGTGGACTTACAGTTACCGTCATCGTTCATAATCCCAACTTTTAGATTATAGATTATTAATTAGTACACACCTCAAAATAAATTAATTACACAAATGACAACAAAGCAAAATTTTGTGAAATGATCAGTCCAGAATCCTGGTCAAAGGTTTACACTGCCAGCCATGTAAATGATAAAGACATAAATTTTATTGCCTGTTTACAGGTTCACTTCGAGGCAGCTTTCCCCATAAAGAAAGTGCATTATGTAAAAAACAGTTGGATCACGCAAGAAACGAAATTGTCATGCTAAAAGTTAAAAGATCTTTACATTTTACAAAAGCAATACCCTCAGCTCGGCGTATAATACCTCAAGAGCAAGAAAGCCCATCGTAACTTTATATATGCCCTGAAAAAACAACATTTTAGTTATCGGTTGGCACTTTCGAAAAACAAGCAAAAGAGAAATGAAGAAAGACAAATGAGAAAACTAACAAAAATCGCCGCAAAGAAGATATTTTGATTAAAGAGGGTGATTCTGTTATTCAAAGTCCACAGAAAGTAGCGACAACTTTTAATGATTTTTTTCAGCGGGTACCACAGCAAATTTCTAACCTCATTACGCCCACTACCATATCGAATAGCCATTAAAATTCACCAAAAACAGCTTATATTGAGCAATTCTCAGATCAAGAAATATTTGATTTAATCCGTCAACATCTTAAAAAAAAATCATCTGCTGGCTTGGATGAAATACCAGGCAAAATTTTCAGGGATTATATTGTCCTTTTAGTTACCCCCTTAACGCATATTATTAATGCCGCCATTGAAGCCGAGACGTGTCTAGAGGTTTTAAAGATAGCCATCGTAATTTCTGTTTAAAAAAAGGTAATAAAACTAACAACTACAGGCCGATTGCTCCTCTCTCCACCCTATCAAAGATTTTTGAATATATTATTCTTCGCCGCCTAAATTCATTTATCGATAAATACAATCTAATACCCATAGAACAACATGGGTTTCGTAAGGGCAAAGCTACAGCCACAGCTATTTCGGAGTTGTACATTCAACTTCTAAATGAAATTGACAAAAGAAATCATCCCATTGGCATTTTCTCCGATCTATCAAATGCTTTCGGTTGCGTGTCTCACCCACAACTTTTAGATAAACTATTTCAACTTGGTATACGTGGAAAGATGGGTAACTTAATACAATCCTACCTATTAAACAAGAAGCAACAAGTAAAAGTCACTTCAAATGTTGAAAGCCACTAAATATTAACATATGTGTTTCTCAAGTGTCCTAGCTCCTACCTTGTTCTTATTATATACAGCGGACCTAGTCTCATTTATGCAAAACTGTCGATGCATTTTATATACTGATGACTCAACATACATAATATCCAGAACTTCAACGACTGAAAATGAAATTGAAGCTAACAATGTTTTATCCAAAATGCTAGTGTGGTTCTCCTTGAACAATCTATTCCTTTACAAGGATAAAACTAAATACCTTATTTTTCAAACACAACGAAGTGTGAGGAGAACTTTAACTTAAAGATTTATGGTTTTAATCTTCAGAGAATGAAAGCAACAAAATTCCTGGCACTTTTTGACGAGTTCCTTACCTGGAGCATGGCAGTGGATACATTATCAAAGAAAATAAATAGTAAGGCTTTCTTGATTAGAGCGTTACGAAAAATTGCTAACCCACATGAACTGCTTAATTTCTAATATGCTGAGATTGAGTCAATTTTAACTTAAGGAATTCTAGCGTGGGGAACCTCTAGTAAAATAGAATTTGTGCTCAAGGCACAAAAAAATGCTGTACGCTCTCTGGTAGGTATTCCTTCTACAGCCACCTGCAGACCGAATTTCCAAAGGCTATACTAAAGGCTTCCAAAGGCTAATACTAACAGTCACTAGCCTATACATTTTGGAGGTTGCTTGTTTCATCCACAAAATGAAGTTAGGATTGAAATCTTGTCTGAAATTATTTTTCAACAACTTCAATTTCGAGAAGCATTTTGTTAGAGTTGAATTGAGCAGGGTCAGGATGTGTCTGAAAATATTTTCCAATGCTTGGAAAATGCTTAAATTTTTTATATTTTAAATTCGCATTCCTCAGTATAAAGTTGCTGAAAAGCTCCTATTGAGCATATAATGTCTAATACATTTCTGCCTTTACCCTGTGGTTCAAGATTCAAATCGTTTTGTTTTGAACTGAACTAAGTCTGCCAAGAATGACATATCAAATAACCATCTTTGTTTCTTAACAGTGGGTAACTGTCACCTCTTTCAGAGAGGAAACTTTTTACGTCTTCTAATAACTCTAGAAACCGCATGAGAAATCGACTTCTACTAAGCCAGTTGTGCAGCAAGTTCGTTATCATTATCCTCATTTTCTAATCTAAACAAACGTCTCTGAAGGGTACTGCCATGTTTAAAATTGATTATTTTAAAGACAGTTTCCGTAACATTGTGTGTATTAAGTGTGCGAGAAGCGTGTTTTAATTGTGTCATATTTGTCGAAATGTATTTTTCAGTAATTATATAGTAGTGTAAGAAAACTAAAGATCAACTCAAAATCACGCCGCAATCGACTGTTAGATCGCGATCGACTTATTGGACAGCCATGTTATACAGTGTCACTAAATGATTTTATTGCTCCTGTCTTGGATTTTTGGGAAATCAGAAATTTTATATTCTGAAATTAAATTTCTGATTTCCCAAAAATCCAATTCTTCACATATTTTATTACAATTTTTAGTACTTAAAAAGTGTGAATATTTACTTACAAGGTACCTGTACAAGGTATTTATTTCATTTGATATTATATGCATGTCAAAAAGTGCCCAAATTTTTTCCGACGTTTTGTCGACACTCGTTCTCTAATGAAGTGTACCAGGACTTAACTCGTTCCTCGCCTCCAATGTGTTAACATAAAGCAAACCAGCAAACGCTCGATTTCAAATATTTGTTTGACCCACTAAATTTTTTTGCCAAGATGACCAAGCCCATTGTGCGCGGAATACAAAAATGGCTGCGCAACTTTCGAAAAATAAGTTCGCGGCCGCGCACCCGCGTAGCTTAGGGGGAACTTTGAACATAAGTAAATATAATTACTGGTACGATTTGGCTCCTGCACTTACGTGATATGAGAGACTAAGTGGGTTGCTAGAAAATGACATAACCTGATAAATAATAATAAATATGAATTAGAGGAGAACATAGTATTTTTCTTAATTATTTTCTTGTAATATGGAAATTCAGGTAGTATTTTTTCCCATTAAAAAAAAAAGAATATCTATATCAGCGTTTTTTGCAATATCATCCCTCAAGGTGGTAAAATAGTGGGTGACTTCGGTCCTTATGTTACAATACAAATGTAGAAAGTTAAAATTTCCTGGAGGATCATTTCTTCTAGATATAGCTGATGTACTTGGTACAGGAACATATGTATTTTCGGGAGTGAGTTCGCTTATCCATTATTTTGTTATAGCATGTAAAAAAACTTTATACTCCTTTTTAGAAGTAGGATTTAATGTTTTAAAAACTCTAAACGCATTAAATACTGCACAGTTGATTAAACAGCCCTTTTTGTCAATTTCTTGGTACGACGTACTATCGGGAAATATGACAAATATTGATCAGCGCGATTAACACGTTTATAAATTTGTTGTTATCAACAATGCATATTGGCTTCCAATTTTCTTCTTTTGTCACTCAATCAGTAATATGACTTCCAGAAATATCGGCTGAATATACTCTGAATAATTGGGACGGGTCTTTTTCATTGCCAACATGGCAATAAAACGTTTTGACGGCGACGAAGCCTTTTAGACTCCACCTTTTTTGCATTTTTCAAGCAAAGAGGAACAAGGACCGTTTATGCGAATAGTGGCACACGTTCTGAATCTATGTTGTAAAATGTCAACACTTCTTCTTTCTTTCTTTCTTCTTCTTTCGAATAGGCCTACTTCGAACCACGCTTGTACAACTGTTGTGTTTTGACCTTTGTCCAGTATTGTAGCATCTTCTGCCGGTCTATCTCCTTTCTCTCTTCTGTCCAGGGAGTACCTTTCCTACGGGGTTTTTCCTGATATCCACAGACTGCCTTCAGCGTGCGTTTCATAGACTGTCTGTTTTGGAGATCTGTTATTCCCAGTTCTTTAGTATCCTTCTCGGTTTCTGTCAACCAAGTGGTACGATCCTTCTTGTTTTGCCAGAAGGTGAACAGACGGTTGGTTTGCCGGTTTGGAGGCAATCTTGCAACATCTCAATATGTTCGTAGAGCTCAGAGTTATGCCGTCTTCGGAATTCCCCATCTGAGGATTCTCCTCTCTCTGATTTCGAATTTCTCTACTAGACCTCTTCGGTTTAAGGAAAGACACTCCATGGCATAGGGGGCTTCTGGTCGTAAGACTGATGTGTAGTGCTTAAGTTTCAGGTTGCGTGACAGGCATTTCTTATTGTAAGTGTTCTTAGTCAGTCGATAGGCTAGTTCTAACTTGTTGACTCTCTTGGATAATAATGCTCTTTCTGATAAGTTGGATTCAATCCATTTGCCGAGATACGTACATTTCTCAGTCCTCTTGATGTTTCCCTGTTCTAGTAACATCTCTCCCAAAGAAAAAGAAACACTGAAAAGAACGCCCCCGCCAAAAAATGGAAGCGTCGCACCAAGCGACGGGCGAGCATCACCTATCCGCCGGTCAGCATCCTTTACAGGTGCTATTGATAGCAGCAAACACCCGCAGGGCAACGTTTCTCCAAGTGAGCATGCAGCCAAAAGAAAAAGAACATACCAAAACGAGCAGCAACAATATGTATACAACGACACGGAGCTGAAAAACACAATAAAAAAGGTAGCTGCGAAAGCAAAGGACCTCCGATGGCAGGCGAAAGCAAATAACAATGCAGACGTAAGAAGAACCACTGAAGAACTGTGGGTTTTAACAGACCAATTGAATAAAATATTCGAAAAACTACAAGAAGCTTCAGATATTAAAGAGGCGTCCATTGGGAAGCAGAAAGTTAGAAAAACTTGTGAAACTAGTACACAAACTGAAATAACTAGCCAAAATCCGTCGGAAGCAATTGAATTTGAAAGGAGGAGTCTGGTAGAACTATGCTACGAAATAAAAAGAGGGAACTCGTACCCAGAATTCCAAGAAGTTGCGGAAAAGAACTGGTCCCCGGCAGCTTTTGAAAGGGTTAAAGTAGGAAAAGGAGACAAGCTTTTAGCTCCACTCGATTGGGACCTGGCCTGGTGCGTGGCAGACAACATGAATCCCGTGCATGGAGTACCCCAAATGCTATGTAACATATACACGAGACCAACTGAGTTAGAATCACAGATCAAGACGCCTGGCAACGTGGTATACGTAAGACATTCCATAGGATCTCCAACCGAAAATGGAGATATTAGCTCGACAGATCGCTACATATATCAACTGGTAGTTAAAAAAGCGGGCGAAGAAACAGTTGACGAAACCACCAGCTTCCAACAGATGTTTGATAGCTTGCAAAAGCTGAAAGATCTATCAGTAACTCACCGCACGAAGAAATTGGCTTTCGCCAAACCTAAGGTGGCAGAATGGCCTACTATTCTAAAAATGATAGAATATACCTTTGCAAACACAGATACTGATATAAGAGTATACTCTCACCAAGAACCAGCAATATCAGATGGTAAAATAATACCCGGGGCGCAAAAATGGACAGAAGTAATAAATCAAAAACAAAACAAGAAAGATTATCGAGATAAAAAGTCGAAAGAGGTTGTCTTTATAAAATCAAAAGGGAAATCATATGCTGAACTACTTAGGACAGTCAAAAAAGAGGTCAACCCAGAAGCATCAGGAACACGGGTCACGGGAATAAAAGAAACGAAAAGTGGTGAGCTTCTTCTCGAAGTGGATGACGGGAATGCTGAAAAATTGATACAATTGATCTCAGAAAAACTTCCAGATATAGATATCCGATCAAGTAATACAGATACCCTACTGAATATTAAGGACATAGATGGCGTTACAACAATGGAAGAAATAAAAGACGCGGTAAAATCTGCACTTGGTATTACAGAAGGAGACATTAAAATAAAAAACATTAGACCTGGGTATGGTAACAGTCAAGCGGCAACTATAGCTCTTCCCAAAACACAGGCAAATAAGCTCCTAGAGAAAGAAAAGCTTAAGATTGGGTGGTTATACTGCAGAGTTAGGGAGAGGATAGACATAATGAGATGCTATAAATGCTGGGAGGCGGGCCACTTTGCAAACTCATGTACCGGACCAGATAGGCAGAAGATGTGCCTCAGATGTGGTCAAGAGGGACATCAGGCAAAAGATTGCCAAGAAGAATTGTACTGCCCAATCTGTAAGCTGAAAGGACATCAGGCATATTCCGGAACTTGTCCTGCATACAAGCGCTGTCGGAGGCACTGAGATTGAGACGGCAAAAAGTATCAAAAAATGACTAAAATCATCCAAATCAACCTCATGAGATGTCGTGCCGCGCACGATCTCCTGACTGTCACGGCAATGGAAACCAAAGCAGATATTCTGATAGTTAGCGAACCTAATAAAAAAATAGTGAGCGCGGGTGGCTGGTTTACTGATCAGAGAAAAGATGCTGCAATATTAGTCACAAATCGCAACCTACCGATAATAAAAACTGGAAGTGGACCAAGTTACGTATGGGTAGAGACCCAGGACTATGTCATATATAGCTGCTATCTCTCACCTAACGCCCAAATAGACCAGATAGATGAGTGCCTTGGGGCACTCAGCCAAAGCCTAAGAGAACAAGACCAACATTCAAAAATAATATCTGGTGACTTTAATGCAAAGTCCCCTTACTGGGGATGCCCACATATCGATAAGAGAGGAGACATGCTAATGAACTGGGCAGCAAAAATGGATGTCGTCCTAATAAACCAAGGAGTGCAACCTACATTCATAAGGGGGAACTCAAGTTCCATAATAGACCTCACCTTCGCTACTAGTGGTATTTCTAGCAAGATACTAGACTGGAGAGTATTGGATAAGGAAACAATGAGCGATTACCGATACATATCGTACAAAATAGGAAAAATGAGGGAGTACAAACAAATACCCCCGTACAGGAACACAGGATGGAATATTAAACACATAGAGGAAGTAAAAATTAAACGCGTACTGTCAGAGGAAATAGCACGTTCAAATACCAAAAGCGCAGACGAACTTGTAAATTTTCTGATTAAAGTATGTGACGCAACGCTCAAGAAAAGAGGGAAACCCACAAGGAGAAAAATGGTATACTGGTGGAGCGAAGAAATTGCAAGCTTAAGAACTTCATGTATCGCAGCGAGAAGAAAGTGCCAGCGACAAAAAACAAGAAAGGGAGAAGAAGAGAAGACCAATACACTGTTAGGCAAATTCCTATGTCTCAAAAAACAACTGAGGTATGAAATAAATACGGCCAAGGAAAAACATTGGAAGAAACTGTGCGAAGAACTGGACTACGACACATGGGGAGATGCCTTCCAAATCTGCAGGAAAGGCTGAAGGTCCAACAACCAAATGTCAACATGCCTATGAAGGAAATCAAACGCATAGTCGAAGTACTCTTTCCACGTCAGGAGCCAGTGAGATGGCAGCAACCAAGAGTAGAAGAGGTACCGCTGTTCACGGAAGAAGAACTAATAAACGCAATAATGCGCACGCGAAAAGGAAAAGCCCCAGGTCCGGACGGAATACCTACAGAAATAATAAAACTCTCCGCTGAGCAAGAACCGCAGTTCTTGCTAGACGTAATGAACGAGCAGCTAGCTGCCGGAAACTTCCCGAATAGATGGAAACGGGCGAAACTGGTGCTTCTTCGAAAAAACGACAAACCATTAGGGGAGCCTACATCATAGAGGCCATTATGCCTGTTAGATACTTTGGGGAAACTCTTAGAACACCTAATATTGTGTAGGCTGAAAACAGATATTGAGTCGGGAGCTGGATTGTCGAGTAACCAATACGGCTTCAGAGAAGGTAGATCGACCAGCCATGCTATAGAAGCCGCCATGAAGATCGCAGAAAATGCTAAATCAGGCACCCAAAGATCTCGAAGGATATGTGCATTAATAACACTGGACGTACGAAACGCTTTTAACACAGCCGATTGGAAACTCATTATCGATGATCTAATAGCAAGAAATGTAGCTCCCTATCTGCTAAGAATTATTCAAAGCTATTTCACCAGCAGAACGATCAGTTTGCAAACAAATGACGAAACCGAGGAAATAATAGTTAGTAAAGGTGTACCACAGGAATCGGTTATGGCCCCACTCTGTGGAACATACTTCATGATGGAGTCCTCAGGTTAAAACTTCCGGAGGGGGTAGGCTAATAGGTTTTGCGGACGATTTAGCTCTTGTAATAATAGCAAAGTCGGAACAGACGGTGATTCTAACTGCAAACCAAGCAATATCCCAAATTAACTGTTGGATGCAATCAAGAAAATTAAATCTGGCACCAGAGAAAACAGACGCGGTCCTACTAACGGGACTGAGGAAGCTTACGCCCATAACGTTCCAAATAAACAACGTTAGCATCGCCCCAAAAGAGTCGTTAAAATACCTAGGTGTTATCATAGACAAGAGGCTCTCCTTCATTCCCCATCTTAAAGAAGCCGCAGCAAAAGGTATGAGAGCAATGGCAGCAATGGAAAAACTCATGCCTAACGTAGGGGGTCCGATGAGCTGTAAACGAAGAGCACTCAGTTGTGTGGTCCAGTCAGTGATGCTATATGGGGCCCCAATGTGGGCACATCATCTTACATCTAAGCTATCTATCGATAAACTCTCGATAGTTCAGAGAAAACTAGCACTAAGGATTTGCTGCGCATATAAAACAGTGGCTGGAGACGCTGCCCTAGTAATTGCTGGTATACCACCTCTTGAGTTACTGGTCAAAGAGAGAAAGGACCTATATGAGGCAGGCTCTAGCAAAAATGCCAGGAAAACTGCTAGAGATAATCTGCACGATGAATGGCAGAGAAACTGGTGGGCGTCAGGTAAGGGGCAATGGACGAGGCTGCTAATACCCAAAATAGTTCCGTGGATAAGCAGAAAACACGGAGAAATTGATTACCATCTAACCCAATTTCTTACTGGGCATGGCTGCTATAAAGACTATTTACAGCAAATACGAAGATCACCTGATAATCTGTGTGACTATTGCGGTGAAGAAGACTCAGTTACCCACACAATATTTGAATGCTGTAGATGGACCACAGAAAGGGAACTCCAAAAATCAAATATGGACAAAAGCTTCGAACCCAGAAGTGTTATAGACTACATGTTAGAGAGCAAGGAAAACTGGGACAAGATACACAAACTTGTCAAATTCATTATCAGCACAAAAGAAGAAGACGATAAAAAATGGCACAAGAAATGAACTCTAGTTAGTTATATATATATATATATATATATATATATATATATATATATATATATATATATATATATATATATATATATATATATATATATATATATAGTTAGTTATATAGTTAGTAATATAGTGTATATTAAATAATATTTTATTATAACCAGCACGCCGATGTCATACGCTGTTTCGTTCCAGTGTGCTTGGATGACGTCAAATAAAAAAAAAAAAAGTAACATCTCTCTGTTTGCTTCTCTGTTGTTGGTGAAGAATTCTCTTTCCTCCTGCGACACTTGAAGACCCACTTTGACTGCCTGTTTTCTGACGCAGTTTACCTGCATTGTTGCCATCACAAGAGAATCACCAAACAGTGCCATGTCATATGCAAAGGCCAGGCAATCTACAACCAGTCCATCGTTCTTACGTCCCAGGTACATACCACTCTGAGCACCCACATTGTTCAGTTCCTTGCGCCATTCTCTCATAACCTTTTCAAGGACACAGTTTAAGAGAAGTGGGGAAAGTCCATCTCCTTGTCTCACTCCAGTATTTATTCCGAAGCTTTCTGAAATCTCGCCTCTAAATTTAACCTTGGTTTTTAGGATGAGTCTGCGGGTTTTGTTGTCTAGCCCTAGTTCTTGGAGTACTTTGTTAAGCGTTTCTGTATCAATGGAATAGTAGGCCTTCCTAAAATCAACAAAGGTGACGACCACCATGCGGTTTCTCATCTTGGAGTAATACGACAAATTGAACCTTAATTTCCAATATATTTCTATCAAATCTACTTGATACATCAACTTTTAAACATTATAATTTCCCCATCTATTCTTTATTTTTTCTTTTATATTTGAAGCTTCCGATGACACATTTTTTAAATTTTTTTCTGGGTTCGTTGCAATTTTATTGTCTACTCCATCTATTATCGGATCTAAAATTTGTCGAAAACCCGAATCATTAATATACTGAATGGACTCCCGTTATCTGTTACCAGTTCTGTACATGCATCCTTCAACAAATCGGGAGCAATGTTGACTGAAATATTGGTATTTTGTTTTATAGCAACATCATCTAAAGTGGTTTGAATATATAGGCTCGTTTTAGCTGGTGGTGATGAATTGGACGAGGATGAACGTCACGAACCTGCAGATATGTTGTCATAAATTTCTTTATGACAATATTGCACATGCCGCTGCAAGTTCTCTGCATGATTTCCCTTTATAAAAGCGTCGCACCCTTCAACTTTACAAATCGATTTATATGTTACTCAGTCGCATACAACATTTTTTTGGAATGGATTATTTTGATTTCTTCCAATTCTAAGGCGGATTAAAAAATATTTTTTATAAGTTTAACTTATTTTATAATTAAGTAAGTTTATCTTTTAATCTATAAATAATAACAACTTCACAAAATTTGGACAGTATCTTAAGAACACGGAAAAAAATACAGACCGATACCGACAACAGAATGTAACTAAATTGTGTAAGAAACCCATTGGACGAATAGAATATTCAGCGACCGTTTGGAAATAAATTTCTATTAAATAAAGGTTGTACTGTCGGTATCAGAATTTAATGAAAATTTGTATATTCG
The DNA here is from genome assembly GCA_944588485.1 of Phosphuga atrata. Taxonomy (NCBI): domain Eukaryota; kingdom Metazoa; phylum Arthropoda; class Insecta; order Coleoptera; family Silphidae; genus Phosphuga; species Phosphuga atrata. The sequence continues at coordinate 8,545,974 of OX155901.1, forward strand.
TGCATTATAATAAGATATGTATCTTCAGATATTATCCTTTTTTGAATTATATTTTATTCCTTCTCGGTTAGTTCTTGGGTAAAGGATTTAATTTATTTAATTTTATTATGTTAAAGTTAAATATTATGTTAAAGTTAAATATAATTTTATTATGTTAAAGTTAATTAATATATAATATTTAGATATAAGGTATGATATTTATATATTAATTAATAATATTGTAATTGTTTTTGTTTAATTTTGTAGCCCTGAAGAAGGTCAGAAATTAAAAAAGACCGAAACGTTGGCAATATATCGGAATTTTATTAACCTTTATTAAATCCTTTACCCAAGAACTAAATAAAATATAATATAATAAGATAATTAACCACTTAACTAAATAAAGAGCTGCAGAGTATCAGAAAAATAAACAAATTAAAAAATAAACAATTTTTGCCTTTACCATTGATTTTCTTCCACAAAAAGTACCGCTCAGACAATAAATGTGGTATCAACGGATAAAAACAAACTTCCGAAAAATATGGTTATTCACAAATCGAATTTCAGATTATACTATTAAACTTTACAACGCATGCACGTTTCAAATGTAGATTTCAAAATTTTTAATTTCGAATTTATATTTAGATAAACGATTTAAAAATAAAACCGTTTTAAACCTGTAACCAAAATTATTAATTTGGGCCAGTGTCAATGTCAATTCGTCGCCGTTGTCATCAATTGGGCTTGTGTTTTTCGATCACCTGAAAGATTTTACGTAAGGACGGTATGCAACCATTCAAAACACAGCTATTGTAAGAACTGAAGCCAGGTGACGTACCACAACGTCGTTTGTTTGGTGAATGGGCATTAGGGTTGGTTGAAGATCCATTCAGTGAGTTTGGTGAGCAATTAATTTCACGTTTTGGAGCAGTTCATTGGCCGCCAAGATCAGACGATTTGACCCCACTAGACTATTTTGTGTGGGGATATGTGAAGTCTGTCGTGTAGAGGGACAAGCCAGCCACAATTCCAGCCCTGGAAGACAGCTATCATTGTTGAGATCCCGGCCGAAATGCTGGAAAAAGTATTCCAACATTGGAGCTCACGGATGGACTACCTACGGCGTAGCCGCGTAACCGTGGGCAACGTTTACATGAAATAATCTTTAAAAAGTAAATATCAAGCATTCATTTATCGGCCCAACTAAAAAATATTTTATTCACTTTTAAAAATCTTCTGTGTTTTTTTTTTCAATTTTCAAAATCTAAACTGTTAAAAAATCTCCCATTATTAGCATTTACACGTTTTCTACCATTCTCTCTCTTAGTAAGTTTAATAACATTGTTGAAAATCTTACAATAGGTTTTGTACTCGTTTTTTAGTTTATCATTATTTTATTTTTATTTCCAAACATTGAAATGCATTTCTTTGGTTTTACAAGATTTCCTTATGCTAGTTTAAATCCATTTTTTTTTTAGCCTGTTTGTGCCGTGGCTATATTTGGATCACGCATATCTAGTATAGAGACCTAGTCACCATTATTGCTTACAATTAGTTTATTTAATTTATCATAACTAAGAGCATAACTAGAATTATTGTATATGTTCTGTGCACTCTGTGGGTCTAAAGAGAGAAAAATGTGATAATGGTCTGTGAAGACTTTAGTGTATGGATAAGATTTTATATGAGTAATTGTTGACTTGAAAAATATGTTATCTATGCATGAGCCCTCATTAATATTTAAGCTCGTGATATCACTAAGGAAGTGTAGGTTTTTTTTGTGTTGTTGGTGTGTTCAAAGTGGTATGGCCGTTGCCTGCAATTTAAGTCGCGTTCAATGCCGACGACCGTCAAAGCTTGTGAAATGCTCACTCAACTAACAGTTGACACCTGTCACATGTCAAAAGTGACGTATTTCTGCATAGAAAACGACACGCGGTGATCACGAGCGGTCACCCATTCGAGCGCTGTCCTCGCACAAACATGCTTAACTTTTGCTAGTTTTTCTCGGATGATTGACAGTCGGCACTTAGAAAAAAAAAAAAAAAAAAAGCATTTGCACAAACGGTATTTCATCAGTGAGCTGGCAGTTACCTGACTACTGTCGAAACTGACAGTTGGCATCTGTCAAACGTCAAATTTTACGTACTTCTACTTAGAGAACGTCACACCGCGATCCCAAGCAGTAAAACATTGCACGAACTGTATTTCATTTCACTTGCTCCCAGAACTGACAGAGGTGCACCTGTCAAATGTCAAATTTGAGGTATGTCTGCTTAGAAAACGTAACACCGCGAGCACGAACACTAAAACATTGCAGGAAGGGCATTTCAATTCACTTGCTCCCAGAACTGACAGTTGACACCTGTCAAATGTCAAATTTGACGTATGTCTGCTTAGAAGGCGCCACATCGCGAGCCCGAACACTGAAACGTTGCAGGAACGGCATTTCATTTCACTTGCTCGCTGAACTGTCAAATTTGACGTATGTCTGCTTAGAAAACGTCCCGCCGCGAGCCCGAACACTAAAACATTGCAGGAAGGGCATTTCATTTCACTTGCTCCCGGAACTGACAGTTCACACCTGTCAAGTGTCAAATTTGACGTATGTCTGCGTAGAGAACGCCAAACCGCGAGCCCGATCGGTAAAACATTGCACAAACGGAATTTCATCCCGACTGGGCAGTTTCCTGACTGCTGACACATCTCTCTGCAACAAAACAACCATCTGTCCAGTTTGACGGACGTCGGCAAAAGGCAACGGCATACCTCATTTAACATACTACGAGAAAATTTGTCCACTATATTGATATATTCCAATATGTTTATGTTTAAATCATCTGCCAAGACAAGATGTTAAATTTTTTTTTAATAAATAATCCTTTAGTGAGCTATTAACCCTTTCGCTACAATGGACTGTTATAGCAGTTCGATTGATTTGGCAGTCAGATGCTATTGACTGTTATAGCAGTCTACCGACTTCATGAATTCATTGTGGCTTTTTTAAACATAACAAAGAGATTAATTAATATATACACTCTCATTGGAGCGTTGCGTTACCCTGGGTGAAAGATTCGGAACTCACCACTGCACCTAGGGTCTTATAGCTGGAAAGATGAATTTTCCAAAAAAATCCAAAAAATAATTTTAAACTATGCGGATAGCCATATTCTTCTTCTTATTCTTTCGAATAGGCCTACTTTGGACCACGCTTGTTCAACTGTTGGGCTTTGATCTTTGCCCAGTATTGTCGCATCTTCTGCCGGTGTAACTCCTTTCTCTCTTTTGTCCAGGAGGTACCATTCCTTCGAGGTTTTTCCTGAAATCCACGGACTTCCTTCAGGGTGCGTCTCACAGACGTTCCATGGCATACTGGTCGTAAGATTGATGTGTAGAGCTTAAGTTTCAGGTTGCGTGACAGGCATTTCTTATTGTAAGTGTTCTTAGTCAGCCGATAAGCTAGTTGTAAATTGTTGACTCTCTTGGATAATGATGCTCTTTCTGATAAGTTGGGTTCAATCCATTCGCCGAGATACTTAAATTTCTCAGTCCTCTTGATGTTTCCCTGTTCTAGTAACTTCTTTCTGTTTGCTTCTCTGATGTTGGTGAAGAATTCTGTTTTCTCCAGCGACACTTGAAGACCCACTTTGGCAGCCTGTTTTCTGAGGCAGTTTGCCAGCATTGTTGCCATCTCAAGAGAATCAGCAAACAGTGCCATGTCATCTGCAAAGGTCAGGCAATCTACAACCAGACCATCGTTCTTACGTCCCAGGTAGATACCACTCTGAGCACCCTAATTGTTCAGTTCCTTGCGCCATTCTCTCATAACCTTTTCAAGGACACAGTTGAGGATAAGTGGGGAAAATCCATCTCCTTGTCTCACTCCAGTTTTTATTTCGAAGCTTTCTGAAATCTTGCCTCTAAATTTAACCTTGGAATGGGTGTTGGTCGATGTTTCTAAGATGAGTCTGCGGGTTTTGCTGTCTAGCCCTAGTTCCTGGAGTACTTTGTTAAGCTTTTCTCTATCAATGGAATCATAGGCCTTCCTAAAATCAACAAAGGTGACGACCACCTTGCGGTTTCTCATCTTGGAGTGGGCAAGTACAGTTTTAAGATTGAGGATCTGTTCCACACAGGATCGGGTCTTCCTTAAGCCCTCCTGGTATTTTCCCAGTTGACTATCCAACTGATTTTCTGCCCTTGTTTGTAACGCCTTCGAGAGAATCTTGTATGTTACAGGGAAGAGAGAAATTCTACGGTAGTTGTTTAGATCAGTAAAATCTCCCTTTTTGTGAAGAGAATGGATAAGAGCAGATTTCCAATCGGGTGGTAATTTCTCTGTTTCCCAGATGTCCTGGATGATCTCGGTTAGCTTGCGCACGGCATTGTTTCCAGCACCTTTCCATAGTTTTTTCCAGCTGCCTTATTAATCTTGAGAAGTTGAATGATCTGACCAAAATTCTTCCAATGAAGGCGGAAGCGAGTCCGGGTTGGGTGTGGTTTGTTTATAGTCGAAGTCTTCGCTGGGTGGATTACAGTTAAGTCGAGTTTTAAAGTACTGAGCCAAAAGGTGGCAGTTGTCCTTGTCGTTATAAGCCAGGTTGCCGTGTGAGTGTCTGAAGTGGAGGCTTGGCGGAGCGTATTTTCTGAGTGCCTGCTTAAAGGTTCCTAAGAAATCTCTGGAATTATTTTTATCAAGGCTCTCTTCGATTTGGGTTAGTCAGTTTTATGTGAAGGTTCGTTTGGTTCCTCGAATTATCTTGGCTGTAACCTTTCTTTGTTCCAGAAATTTATGCCAATTTTCCTTGGTCTTTTTAGAATTCCACTTCACCCAGGCTATCTGTCTTTGGGCTATTGCATTGTCACAGTCTTCAGTCCACCACGGATGCTTCCTTCTTCTAGCGAGAGGGGCGAGTTCATTGGCTGCCTTGACAAGAGTCTGCTTCAGTTGGTCCCAGCTGTTTAGGTCTGTGTTGTTCAGTCTCTGACTTATTTCTCGACTGTTCTTGAGTCGCTCTACGTCAAATCTTACCATTTTGGAGGTTCTGTGTAATCTAGTGTTTCTAGGCTGGAGTCTTATTTTGATCTCTGAGAGGTAGTGGTCTTAGTCCAGATTGGCGCTTCTTAGTATCTTCACATTTTGTATTTCCTTTTGAGATTTTCGTGAAATGGTCACATGATCTATCTGGAATTCACCCAGGTGGGTGTTAGGTGAAATCCAAGTCTTCTGCTTCATTGGCAAGTGTTTGAAGACTGTAGACTTCATGATCAACCTAAAAGTCTTACACAGATCCACCGTTCTCCGTTGCGGTTGGTTCGCTTATCATCATCATCGTTGGCACTACAACCCTGGGTGGGTCCTGGCCTCCTCAAGGATCTTCCGCCATCCGTCTCTGTCTTGGGCTTTATTCTTTCAGTTAGTTGCCCTTATGCTTCTTAGGTCTTTTTCTACCCCGTCTATCCATCCCAGCAATTTTGGTCTACCTCTTCCTCTATCTCCATCAGGTTCTGATCTAAGTGCTCTTTTTGTGGGTCATTCGTCATTCATCCTCATTACATGTCCTGCCCATCTTAGTCTTCCTAGTTTTATTATTTTTACTATGCCGACATATTCATATATTTGGTACAGCTCGTGGTTGTATCTGGTCCTCCATGCCTGGTTTTCTTGGACGGGCCAAATATTTTTCTCAATATTTTCCTTTCAAAGACTCCCAGGAGGTTCTCGTCTGCTTTGCTTAGGGTCCACGTTTCTGAAGCGTATGTTAATACTGGCCTTATTAATGTCTTGTATATTATACATTTTAATTTTCTTGTCAGGTTCGGCGACCTCAGTTGTTTTTCGACTCCATAGTAACATCTATTAGCTGTGATTATTCTTCGCTTTATTTCTTCTTCGTTTTTTCTTTCATTATTTATTTGGCAACCTAGGTATATGAACTCCCGTATTGTTTCTATATTATAGTCGCCTACTGTTATGTTTTGATCTATTCTATTTCTCCCGCCTCTATTACGCGTTACGACCATTGCTTTTGTTTTTGTTCATTTATTTCTTGACCCATTTTTCGAGCTCCTCTTTCTAGGTTGTTAAAGGCCTCTATGTTATTCTGTTTTGTTCTACTTATTATATTGATGTCGTCCGCGTATGCCAGTATTTGAACTGATTTTGTGAAAATTGATCCAGACGTTTCAATTTTTGAATCTCTTATTGCTTTTTCGAGTACTATATTAAACAGTAGGTACGCAAGAGCGTCCCCTTGTCTCACTCCTTTTCGTATTTTAAATTGCCTGGATGTTTCGTTTTGTATCTTGACTGCACATATCACTTGTTTCATTTTGAGTCTCGTGAGATTTATAAGCTTGGGTGGTTTTTCAAGTTCTTGCATCGCGTCATATAGCGCCTTTATATTTATGCTGTCGTATGCAGCTTTAAAATCGAATGTGTGGTATGTATCCACCATAAATTCAGTTATCTTTTCTAAGATTTGTCTAAGTATGAAGATTTGATCGGTTGTCGATCTTCCACTACGGAATCCACATTGGTAGTTTCCCATTATCTGTTCGACATAACTTACTATTCTGCTATGGATAATGTTTGATAAGATTTTGTAGCCTGTATTTAAGTGTATAGTGTTATACCTCTGTAATTTGTGCAATTTAGTTGGTCACTTTTTTATGCAGAGAGCATATCAGGCCTATGTTCCATTCTTCCGGTATTATTTCCAGCTTCCATATGTTTGTTATTAGTTTCTGTATGACCTGTGTTAGTACTTCTCCGCCATGCTTGATGAGTTCGTTTAGTATATTGTCAGACCCAGGCGCTTTATTATTGTTCATTTTCATTATTGCTTTTTTAACTTCTTCCAATGTGGGAGGTGGTTGGTTCTCATCTGTTGTAGGATTATTGTTGTTTTCTTCATCTTCTGGGCTATTTTCCTCAACTCCGTTAAGATGTTCGTTGAAGTTTTCTGCCCATCTGTCCAATATCTTGTCTATTTCATTTATGATTTGTCCCTTTTTGGCTTTGCATATTGATGACTTCGCTTATGCGCCGTATAATTGCCCACTATGTTTCTGTATTTTTTTCTATCTTCCCAATTGAGCATTGAGCGGATAGCCATATATTTATTTTTAATTTTTTTTATGTCTAGTCTTGTGTAATCTCGTCTAGATTTGTCTAGTCTGGTCTAGTCTTGTCGAGTCTTGTCTCCTTCTTGTCTGTATCTACTCTCGTCTCTTTCTCGTCTTGTATATCTAGTCTTCTAGATTAAAATGTATTTAATTTAATGAATTCTCTACAATGCTAACTGAATTGGTCTAGATGGATGAGATTGTACTTCCCATGAACCACTTAATTATTATAAGTTAATATTGTCGCAACATTTGAGAATGAATTGAGGATTCGTGGTGAGAAAAATCTCTTCTCGTAGTTGAAACTAGATAGATTGAAGTCGCTTACACATGAAGGTTTTGCTACATGAAGTTGTCGCAATACAAAATCGCAGCAAGATAGACAAGACTAGAATATCCACGACTATAACAGACAAGACTAGGACAGACAGGACTGAGATATACATGAATAGGACATACAAGACTGGGACAGACAAAACTAGGACAGACAAGACTAGGATATACAAGAGTACGACAGGCAAGACTGGGACATACAAGACTGAAACAGACAAGTCTAGGACATACAAGACAAGGACAGACAAGATTAGGATAGACAAGACTACGATATACAAACCTAGAACAGACAAGACTAGGATATACAAGACTAGGACAGACACGATTAAGATAGACAAAACTACGATATACAAGACTAGAACAGACAAGACTAGGATATACAAGAGTAGAACAGGCAAGACTGGGACATACAACACTGGGACAGACAAGTCTCGGTCATGGTGTGTCCACTCAAATCAACAAAAAAACAAAATTTTCTTCAAATAGAGATTTTGGTTTTTGAAAATTTGACAATTTCTGCAAATTATTTTGAAGTTTTCGTCCAAATTTGACATAAAACAAAAATATTTCGCAAAGTTTGTCCACTCAAATCAACAAAAAAACAAAATTTGCTTCGAATAGAGATTTTGGTTTTTGAAAATTTGGAAATAATTGCAAATTATTGCAAATGGTACAAAGTTATAAAAGTATTCCGACGGGCTATAATGTAATGTTCAGAATATTGAGCACTCAATGCCCTCAGTTCAAAAAGTAATTCGCAGTGAAAGGGTTAAAAAAAAATTTATCTACATCATGTACCTGTATATACCAGATAATTTGATAGAAGCATGTTTTTTTTATTTTTATTGTTGTATAAAGTATTTTGCATGGGCCTGCATTTTCAATATTAATAGAATGTGACAAAGATTCTGTGATATGCAAGACAACACCATCAGCTCGGTTAACATCATCATTAATATAATAAATTTTATAACCTTTACTGTTAAAAGTTACTCTAGTTCCCATGTCTGCATACTATCGCATCAGGCTTTACATCAAGGTTATTATTGAAAACATCCAAATTTTCGTAATTTGATTTTAAACCTCTAACATTAAGAAGCAATAGAACCGTATTATTCCCAACAATAGTTCAGTTTAACAGAGAAATACTGTCAAACTTGTTCACATCTTCGTTGTAAAATTATTACACGTAAAATTTTTCGCTCTCATAACAGCTGATTTTGTTTACAGTTTTTAGTTTTAAGACTCATAGAATGACAATTTTCAATTTGTTTGTATAATATTATTGAGTATTTTTAGGACTAACAAAACAAATCTCATGTGAAATTTGGCAGGTATTTACAAAAACTTCGGAAAGGTTGAATATATTTATATATACAGTTGCATGCAAAAGTGTCCGGCCAAAGATAATTTTATAATGAAGTAACGTTTAAAGAATGCAAAATGAAAATACAAATATATCATCGTAAAGTTCTTTTGTTATGCAATCAAAACGTGTAATTGAAAAAATATATCAAACTATTCATAATTATTTATAACAAAAATAACAATTTTCGCTTTTTCATAACTATCCGGCCAAGCAGATATCATTCACATATCATTCAAATATACAAAGAATAAAAAATGAAAACAGGTTATAAATGTAAGATTTTCATCAATACTTGGTAGCCATACCCTTTGAAGCTATCACGGCAACACATCGGTGAGGCATCGATTCAATAAGTTTGATGATTCTTAAGATTATCTTATGAGATATTTTTCCACTCTTCTTGAACTTTTTCCCACAAAGCAGCTTTATTGACACAATTTTCAGTTCCTACTCTTAGTTTCAACTCTTACAATAAATGTTCTATGAGATTCAAGTCCGGAGATTGACTCTGCCACTCTAAAACTCGAATATTTTTCTTGCTAAAAACCTGCTGAAGGAGCTGTGATCTATGCTTTGGATCATTATGTTGCTGAAAAATCCATCCTCGAGCCATGTTCTGACGAGCATTTCTTCTAATATAATATCTCTATACCTAGCAGAGTTCATAATGCCTTCAATTTTAAGATTGGACCGACGCCTTTCCAAGAGAATGCACCCCATAGCATAATGCTACCTCCACCGTGTTTCACGGTTGGTGTTTGATATCGTGAATCATTTCTAGTACTTTTTGGTCTTCGAACATACCTTCTCCCATCATTTCCAAACAAATTAATTTTAGTTTCGTCTGAAAACAGCACTTTCTTCCAATCTTCAACAGTCCAGTTCTGGTATTTTTTTGCAAATTCAAATCTGGCCTTCTTATTTTTTTTTACTGATGAGCGGTTTTTTAACTCCAACACGTCCAAAAAGTCCCACTTCTGTCATTCTACGTGAAATAGTACCTACTTTGGCTAATGTCAGCCAAATTTTCATCGCGTAATTCACCTGCGATGATTGCAGCATTCTTTTTTACAGCCTTTCTTTTAATCACTTTATCGACACGATTAGTTGTTTTCCGAGGTCTCCCAGGGCAGTATTTATCTTTTAGAGTACCCTTAGTCTTGAATTTAATTATTATATCGTTAACAGCCGATTTTCCAAGAGTCGAAATTTTAGCTATTTCACCTGAAACTTTACCTTCATTGTGCAAATTGATAATCACTTTACGCATGTCTAAAGACGTGCGTTTCGGCATCTTGACTTAGTGTTATTGATCGTACAATACAAAAGGAACGGAGCTCTTAATGTTTACATACCATCGCGACTCCTAACGTAAACAAGCTGAAGCGAATTATATCTTCTTGGAATTTCTCCAAATTTTACATTTATGAAAACGCGAAAATTGTTATTTTTGTTATAAATAATTATGAATAGTTAAATATAATTTTTCAATTACACGATTTTGATTGCATAATAAAAGAACTATGAAAGAAAGGCCAAAGATAATTTTGTGATATAGTAACGTTTAGAGAATGCAAAATGGAAACAAATATATCATCGTAAATATATTTGTTTCCATTTTGCATTCTCTAAACGTTACTTCATCACAAAATTATCTTTGGCCGGACACTTTTGCAAGCAACTGTATATATATATATATATATATATATATATATATATATATATATATATATATATATATATATATATGTTGTATATATATAGTTATATATATACAGTTACTACAAATCAGGTGAAAGTCATGTGAAATTTGCCCACTCTTACTTATTGTACCACTCTTGTGGCACTAAAAAAGAAACAAAAAAATAACTTTGTTTTTGAGCTCATATAATTATCATTATCATAAATTATCATTATCATAAATGTCAAATTACAAAACCTAATCTCTAGTCATCCATGATCACGAGGCGTTCAAGTAAGTGTTTGTCAAATTATAATTCATAACAGCAAAGCTCTGATAAGTAATGAATCTCGAAACGCATCTGCAGATGGATAGTCACTTATGTTAATAGAACTATATATTCTTAAAAACAAAGTTATTTTTCTGTTTGTGAGTGCTACGAGAGTGAACTGAGAACTAGGCAAATTTCACACGAGATTTGTTTTGGTAGTCCTAAAAAGACTCAATAATATTATAGAGTTTCGGAAAGGTTTTGTGTTCCGTTTACATGATTATCTATAATATATTATAGTATGGTTTAACCAATAGTAAAATAGATTCATTTTGATATAAAAAATTTAATAAAATAATAATATTTTATTTTGGTACTGTGTACATTTTCATACAATAGACCATCGACAAAAAAAAAATACAAAAGTTACATTACAATAGAAAACAATAGGAAAAACAAAAAATATTTATCTAGAAATAAACGATTAAATAATAGTTGATGATATAATAGTCATCCATTACTACTATAAAGAATAGTACATTAATTCTTCCTTGCTATAAAAAGCACAGGCTATCAAGAATTCACGAGCTTTCCCTTCAAACTCCCTTACTGATAATGAATTTGTATTACTAATACATTCGGATATCTTATTGTAACATACGATACCAATATGTAAGGGTGTTACAACGATATACGATACGGTATAAGATACCAATATGTAAGAGTCGCAGTGGTTGTTGTCTTTGGACAAACGTTCGCGTGATCAAACCTAAGGCGGTTAATTCAGGGTTGCCAATAGATTCGATCGGCACTGGAAATTATATCTTTGGGCAAATAAAATTTGCACGCCTCGATAAACATGAATTTATTATTTTTGGCACTTGTGACGACGTGCACTGTCGGAGTTTGGAATCTTCTTGGTGTGTTTGTGGCAAGAAGGTTACAACTGAACTGAGTGTGATTAGATATTGTTATAAACAGGAAAACTCAATCCCACCTCCCATTTGCCTGCCCACACTGAACCTAGAAGAATTCCAACCCGAAGTGCAGCTGGTAATTTCTATGGCTAATCTTAAAACTACCCAAAATTTATATACTTACTCTAATAAACCTTAAACATAAACATTCCATTGTATTTTCAATTGTTTAGGACCGCCAAGTATCCAAAGACCATTAGCGAGCGTAATCATCCGCCGAAGCGTATTTACAAAGGATTAGTGATTACAAATGGTCGTTCAGATGCGTAGCGGCCGTAAACAACCGACATATCCTACAACATACCCTACCGACCAGATGTTGGGAATCTACTGGTCGGTTTAATAAAATATTGATGTAATTATTATTTACCTACTTTTAGAAATACACTAAACAAGAAAAAAGTTTTAAGACGAAAATAAAAATAACATTGTTGGCTTTTAACAAAGGGGTTTCGTTTACCGCTTTCTAATCTTGAAAATGGCACTCTGAGTTTGTTAATATTGCGTGTAAGTTATGACTATGTAGTTCATAATTTTTAGGTAAGTCGGAATGGCGTTGTTGTACAAGTATGACTAATCGAAATATATATAAGGAGGGTAGCGTTAAAATTATGTGCTTGATGAACAAAGAGCGACAGGAATGAAGAGGATGTACATTGAACATAGCTCGTAATATCTTCTCCTGAATTTTAAATACCGCATCAACATTTTCTGCTGACCCCAAAATATCAGACCGTATGACAACCTAGACTGAACGATGGCGTGGTAAAACATTATCAGAATATCAACTGTTACACAATCTCTTAGATTTCTAATCAGATAACACACACTACTTAATGTCGAACATGTTGATTCAATATGAACGTCACATTTTGGTTTGTTATCAAGTGTTACACCTAGAAATTTTATAGATTCGGCCCCTTTGATTGATTTTTCATCAAGTCTTAGAAATAAACTATAGTCATTAGACACATTTTTTTGAAGAAATCTCATGAAGTATATTTTGCTTATGTTTAAGGTCATTCCATTTTGTATACACCATCTTCTTAACGTTTCTGATTTTAAATTGCTATTTTTAATTAAATCGTGTATGTCTGGGTTAGATACTATAATGTTTGTGTCGTCAGCGCACAAAATATATTTGGTCTGAATATTATTTGTTTCCGCCAAATCATTAGCAAATATTTAAAATTTGAGTTGGTCCAAGTAGCGAGCCTTGAGGTACCCCACACTTCATTACTTTGCTTTCCGATTTATAACTATTGGCGATCACTGTTTGTCCTCTTTCGTGTAAGTACGATTTAACCCAGTTGTTTACGACGCCTCTAACTCCGATGTTTTCAATTTTTTGTAGCAGGAGCTTGTGATCAATAGTGTCAAATGCTTTAATTAGATCGTAAAATTAAGCAAGAACCTCCTGCTTACAATTTTGGGAAGTAATTATAAAATTAGGACTATCTAATAGAACTGTATCAGTTGACCTATTCTTCCTGAAGCCGTGTTGACTATTTGCCAGTATTGGTTTCCAAGTAACTTGAAAACCGAGTAAAAAATGCTGACTCAAGAATTTTTGAAAATTGGCTTTGAATACAAATTGGTCTGTAGTTACGGGGACCCTGCCGTGACCCTGTATTTTTGTAAATATTATGACAACTGCGAACTAATTATCGTTGTTATAATATCTAATTAAATAAATGCCGTTGGCTTACTCTATGCTGGTCTTAACAAACAAGTTGATAAATTATTGTTTGACATTTGTAAAATGTATTTCCAGTTTGCAAGTTAAAAGAAGTAATAATTTAATGTTTGAGACAAAAAAAAATATTCATGAAATTTATTTTGCAAAGTCTCTTTTTGCAGCGAAACGTATGATAAATGCGCAAACTAAATGAGTTTAATTCGTCAAACTTGGTCACGTATTAAGTCCATTACCCAAGATGAAGTTAACAAATTGCAGCAGAAATTAAAATGAAATAAATTACGGCCGTAAATATTAAATTTTAGCGCAGCATTTTACAATCAACATGAACTTTCACTGAAAAAGAATATGCAAACCAAATTAATGTTACTTTTTCTATTCATATTTTACGATGTTAGAAATTAGACATAAAATGTACGCTTTACGAGCTGCTTTACACAACTTGGCTCTTGTTCGTGTATACTACACATCTTTGTTTATAATACGCATAATTTACACGGTAAACGTCCTCGATAGATTTCTATATTTGCATCGTATTTCATATTAAAAAATATTGCAACTTAATAGTGTATAAACAATTCACGTTTTTACTAATAGCAAATCTTACAGAACAAAAATTGTTTAGTATTTTACAGTTCATAATTTGGAATTATTAATAATGCCGTTAAACCACTGATGATTGTGACGATGATGGTGATGATTTCTTCTGTACCAAATGTTTAGTGCCTTGTGGAATGTGATGAAGATTGTGGTTGCTTATTTTATTGGGTATAATCATATTTTGACCTATTTGGATATTAGTTACTTGCTTATTTTATAGGTACTGTCATTTTTCAAATACTGCCCGAAAATGTGTTTTATAAATTTATAATTTACAAGGAAAAATTAAAAATCAGAAGCAAACATTAATTCGCTAATATAACCATGTTATTTAATCGATTAAGTTCGATTCCCATATGCGCGACACTCAGTTACGCGACGTCGTGCGACATCGCCTTTCAAATTATGATTTCTTTATTTTAAATGTGTACGTCGCGTAGCTGTCGCGTAGCCATAGTGAGAACGTGCCCATTTAAAACAATTTAATCATTATTTGACAAGCGATGTCGCACGACGTCGCGTAGCTGAGTGTCGCATATATAAGGATCGGCCTTAAATCAGCACCGTTGCTTGCAGCAATTCCTAATTAATTTTTCGATTATATTTTACACAATAATACAGATATTTCTCATTGTTCAAAGTAAAATAAAACAACCAAAATAACATCTTGTCAGATTCCTCATGAAACACCTTAATGTTTCGTTGCTTTTGGCAAATATCGAATAAAGTTACATATTTAATAGCGTTAATCCGTAACTAATGTGCCAAATTGTGCTATATATAACATGCAGATAAAACAATAATTCTTCTTGAAGGTACACAAAAACATATGCCGCTGTATACAAAAGACAAAAAAAAACACATTTACCGAAGTAAATGTTTTTTATTTGTTTTTGTAAATCTTCTGGCAAATACTCAAACCTGACAAACCAAACAATTCAGTGACAAAAAAATAGATTAAATTATTTACGATAAGATTAGACAGACAAGATTAAATGTCTGATCATGCAGGGCTAGCACAAACCAATGAAGAAAAGTCAGGCAAGACTAGACAGACGAAGATTTTTTTTTATTTAAAAAAGGGGTTAGTTGCAATATAAATGACGTAATATAACCAGAGTTTCCTACCACTTTCCTCCGGAAACCACCGTAGTATTACTTCAGGGAAAAGCTGTGTCCTCTATTTATCCTGTCGATTGGTCCCGTCTACCTCTTTCGTTGTTTTCTTTAGTTTTCTTCTTCTTGTTTCGAATAGACCTACTTTGGACCACGCTTGTTCAACTGTTGAGCTTTGCTCTCTGCCCAGTTTTGTCGCATCTTATGTCGGTGTAACTCCTTTCTCTCTTCTGTCCAGGGGGTACCTTTCATTCGGGGTTTTTCCTGAAATCCACGGACCTTCAGGGTGCGTCTCCCAGACTGTCTGTTTTAGAGATCTGTTATTCCCAGTTCTTTAATGTCCCTCTCGGTTTCTGTCAAGCAAGTGGTACGACCCTTCTTATTTTGCCAGAAGGTGAACAGACGGTTGGTTAGTCGGTTTGGAGGCAATCTTGCAACGTGGCCAAAGAAAGCCACCCTTCTTTTCCTAACACAGTCAGAGAGCATCTCAATATGATCGTACAGCTCAGAGTTATACCGCCTTCGGAATTCCCCATCTTCCTTTACTGGGCCTAGGGTCTACCTGAGGAGTCTCTTTTCTCTGATTTCCAGTTTCTAACCAGTCCAGCAATCTACAACCAGTCCATCATTCTTAAGTCCCAGGCAGATAGCACTCTGACACAGTTGAAGGGAAGGAAAGTAAATCTCCTTGTCTCACTCCAGTTTTTATTTCGAAGCTTTCTGAAATTTCGCCTCTAAATTTAACCATGGAATAGGTGTTGGTCAAAGTTTTTAGGATGAGTCAGCAGGTTTTGTTGTCTAGCCCTAGTTCTTGGTGTACTTTGTTAAGCGTTTCTCTATCAATGGAATCGTAGGCCTTCCTAAAATTAACAAAGGTGACGACAACCTTGCGGTTTCTCATGTTGGAGTATGCAAGTACAGTTTTAAGATTGAGGATCTGTTCAACATAGGATCGGGTCTTCCTGAAGCCTCCCTGTTATTCTCCCAGTTGACTATCCAGCTGATTTTCTGCCCTTGTTTGTAACGCGTTCAAGAGCATCTTGTATGCTACCGGGACGAGAGAAATTCCACGGTAGTTATTTAGATCAGAAAAATCTCCCTTTTTGTGAAGCGGATGGATCACAGCCGATTTCCAATCGGGTGGTAATTTCTCTGTTTTTCAGGAGTCCTGGATAACCCTTGGTTAGCTTGCGCACAGCATTGTTTCCAGCACCTTTCCATAGTTCAGCAACGTTAGAGTCCTTTACAGCTGGCTTATTATTCTTAAGAAGTAGAATGATCTGGCCAACTTCTTCCAATGTAGTGGGCGGCGAGTCCGGGTTTGGTGTGGTTCGTTTATAGTCGAAGTCTTCGCTGGGTGGATCACAGTCGAGAAGATTTTTAAAGTACTGAGCTAAAAGTTGGCAGTTGTCTTCGGCGTTAAAAGCCTTGGTGGAGCGTATTTTCTGAGTGTCTGCTTGTAGGTTCCAAAGAAATCTCTGGAGTTATTCTTAGTAAAGCTCTCTTCGATTTGGGTTAGTTGGTTTTGTGTGAAGATCTGTTGGGTTCCTCGAATTACCTTGGATGTAACATTTCTTTGTTCAAAAAATATATGCCAATTTTCCTTGTTCTTTTTAGAATTCCAATTCACCCAGTTCTGTCAATCTTTGGGCTATTGCGTTGTCACAGTCTTTGGTCACCCAAGGATGCTTTCTTCTTTTAGCGAGAGAGGTGAGTTCATTGACCGCCTTGTCAAGAGTTTCCTTCAGTTAGTTCCAGCTGTATAGATCTGTATAGTTCAGTCTCTGCCTTACTTCTTGACTGTTCTTAAGTCGCCATACGTCAAATCTTACAATTCTGGAGGTTCTGTGAAATCTAGTGTTTCTAGGCTGGAGTCTTATTTTGATCTTTGAGAGGTAGTGGTCTGAGTCCAGATTAGCGCTTCTTAGGACCTTCACGTTTTATATTTCCTTTAGAGATTTTCGTGAATTGGCCACGTGATATATCTGTAATTCACCCAGGTTGGTATTAGTTGAAATCCAAAACTTATGCTTCCTTGGCAAGTGTTTGAAGGCTGTAGACATCATGAGTAACCCAAAAGTCTTACATAGATCCACCAATCGTTCTCCGTTGCTGTTGGTTCGCTTATGCGCCGCATGATTGCCCACTATGTTTCTGTATTTTTTCTCTCTTCCCAATTGAGCGTTGAAGTCACTAAGCAGTATGATGGTGTGCCTCTCTGGAAGTTTAGAGATAATATCTTTTAAGTCTTCCCAGAAGTTATCAGTTCTGTCTGGATTGCGACTGTTGTCCTGATTGATTGGGCCATGTACATTGACTATACTGTAGCCTTTGTATTTATATCCCGCGACTGGGGATGTCCCCTAACAGGCAACAGATGTAACCTAGTTACGGATTGGGCGGCTGCATTGGATATCGTTCTGCTGAACCATGGAAAACAGCACACATTTGCTAGAGGAAACACATCTTCCATAATATACCTAACCTTCTGCTCACATAACTTGGCCAAAAAGATACAATACTGGACGGTTCTTAACAATGAAACACTGAGCGATCACAGATACATCTCATTAGAAGAAAACCCACCCAGAAAATCCACACTCCGGAAAAGGTTGGAGCATTAAAAGGCTCGATGAAGCAGCAATGACAAGCAATCTTGCAGAGCAAATACTAGGCACTGAAACGAGAAATGCTGATACGCTTGTCCAGGTAGTGAGTACTGCTTGTAACTCCATGCTACCAAAGAAAAGAGGAGCAATTAGGAGAAAACAAATATACTGGTGGACCAACAAAATATCAGACATGAGGGCCTTATGCGTCTCAGGCAGAAGAAAACTCCAACGGCAAAAACAAAACAAAAAATTAGCACGACACGCTTAAAACGCTTAATTAATGGACGCATATAAACTAAAAAAAAAGAGTTACGACAGCAATAACCAAGGCGAAACAAGCTCTCTAGGAAAAAAAGTTGAAATATCTAGAGGCAAACATATGGGGAGATGCCTTTCAGCTATGTAAAAAGAAACACAAAGTCCATGCCCCTAATACACAAATACCTATAGAAGAACACGAACACTTTTCCCAGAACACGAACCCTTTGCCTGGGAGCAGCCAGAGGTAAGGATATACCATTATTTACAGAGGAGGAGCTCGCCATAGCAGAAAAGCGGATCCACATCGGAAGAGCAGCAGGGCCAGATGATATACCACCCGAGATAACAAAAATTGTAGTTCGCCACCACCCACAATTTGTACTTTAGACAATGAACTAATCGCTGAAAATTTCCCAAAGAAATGGAAAAAAACGAGGCTAGTCCTGTTACGCAAAGCAATAAAGCAATGGGCGAGCCAACTTCATATAGGCCGTTCTATTAGCATCCTAGACACACGGGGAAAACTTTTAGAACAACGGCTGCTGAGAAGATTAAAAAGGGAACTTATAACTGGAATCGGGCTATCTGAGAGACAATACGGCTTCGAATAGGGCAGAGCTACAATCAGTGCGATATATGCTGTATTAAAACTCGCCGAGGAGGCAACCCAAGGCCCCCAAAGGACGAGAAAGATATGCGAATTAATCACCTTCGACGTGCGAAATGCTTTTATTAGTGCAAGCTTGCAAGCTGGAAAATTATAATGCATGAAATGACTCCTTACCTACTACGCATACTGAAGAGCTACCTCGGTGACAGAACCCTATTATTAGAAACAGATGGAAGTACAAAGGTGAGGGAACCAAGTAGTGGTGTCCCGCAGGGTTCAGTTTTGGGCTTAACTCTGTGGAACATCCTATACGACGGTGTCCTAAGACTCAGGCTCCCAGAAGGTGCAACACTTATTGGCTCTGGCGACGACATGGCGCTCATAGTCTCGGCCAGAACGGAAACTGCTATAATGCGAAAGGCAAACCGCGCGATACAACTAGTAATACAGTGGATGACAACCAATAACCTAACGCTTGCACCGGAAAAGTCCGAAGCTGTGTTACTTACTGGGCTCAGGAGATTAAAGCCAATAAATTTCCAAATACAAGAGACCCGCATAGTCCCAAAGGATGAAATCACATATCATCTATCTATCTAGTTGACAAAAGACTTTCCTTCGTCCTACACATCACGAAGGCCAAGGGTATGAAGGTAGCCGCAGCGCTGGACAAAATTATGCCCAATGTAGGTGGCCCAGGAAGCCATAAACGCAGACTCTTCAACTACAATCCACTATGCTCTACGCCGCCCCAACGTGGGCTTAAAGCATGGATGTGGAAAGTAATGTTAAGAAGCTAGCAGCAGTACAAAGAAAGGTCGCTATTAGGGTCTGTACCGCATATAAAACTATATCCGGAGAAGCCGCCCTAGTAATCGCGGGCATACCTCACAAAGACCTCTTAGTAAAAGAGAGAGCTGAATTATACGCGAATGGTAGTAACAGGCAAGCCAGAAAAGCAGCTAGAAAAAATCTGCTAGAGGAATGGCAAATAAGATGGCGGGCGTCGGACAATGGACACAGCTGGTTATACCAGATATCTCGACATGGCTGAACAGGAAGCACGGTGCAACAAACTATCATCTAACACAATTGCTTCAGGTCAGGGCTGTTTCCGCGACTACCTGCATCAAATACGAGCCGCCGCGGACAATCTTTGCAAATATTGTAGTGAGATAGACTCAGTACGACACACCATATTTGACTGTGATTGATGGGACCCTGGAAGAAAAAACAAACATGTAGTGGGCAGATGCCGTTCGAACCAGCGAGGATAATGAAGTACATGATGGATAACAAAACAAATTGGGAGAGGATCGACAGCCTTGTCAAAAAAATTATGTCTTTCAAAAAAGATGAGGAGAAGCTGAAACACCACAGAAACAAACGGACAGTGCATCGAAGCCAATCCACGAGCGAAAAAACTTAATTAAATATACAACCATCATTCTGAAGATATGCTAAGCGTGGTTCCGGAATGATCGGTGGAGTTCCTAGGGTTTTTTTGTTTTGTTTTATTTAATCTTTTATTTTTAGCGCTTGTGTGCACATTTTAGAGAGAGGATGGATACACGACTGCTCGGGGAGGTAAAGTCGGTGTCTGAATGCAGTATCCTGTGACTGATTATAAATCCTGTACCTAAGTGGGATACGTTCTTCATTGCCCGCTTACCCACTTTTCTTTTGAGGATTCTGTATCCTTGGAACTCGAAGGCATGTTCGTCCGTAGACGTGGTCTGCTGTCAGTATTATGTTGTGTCGTGTTAGTGAATCAGTCAGATGTTTCAGTTTACCTACTTTTTGCAGTGAGATAGCATTAAATGTTGTGAAGATGCTTTGCCGTCTTGATCAGAGTGTATGTCCGGTGATTTCGGGATGCTCCAACTCATCCTTAAAGCATCCTTTCACCATAGGTGACGGCATTGGTTTCCACCTAGGTTTTCCACCTAGGTTTCCACCTAGGGTAGTGCATTTAGCGAAATTTTCCTCCATGCTCAGTTGAAGAATATTCTTCGTAGGACTGTGGCGAGCTACTGTCCAAGATACTACTCAAGTTGTTAGCTTGGGAGGCTTATTATTCGGGGTTATCACGCCTAGACAGGTCGCCTTCACTACGGCTAAGGAGTCCTGTCCACCCCACTCTTCCCAGGTGCTAAGCTGTGTGCCATTGTTTACCGATGATGTTCAAGGGGCACATATTATTATATTACTACTACTAAGATTATTCTTTTTAATTTATGTTGAGTTTGTTTTTCATTTTCTCAGTTCCTCATAACAAAAAATCGAACTTCATTTTAAACATAAATTTGTTGCATTTTCATAATAAATCATAAACCAAGAAATACTCTTTCCAATTCAATACTGAATATTTAATTTAGCCTACATTTATCAGTGTATTAATTTTTAATATTAACCGTTACAAACAGAAAATTCTACGAAAACATCAAATTATTTGCAATTTCTTAAGTGACTTTCCTTAAGTGACCTTTGCTCGCCAGTGTGATATATGTTTGCAGGTAACATCATTCTTAATAATTATCTTACCCACGAATTCGAATATTTATATTTTATTTGCATTATAATTTGAGTATGTTGATGTTTGTCGACAGGTTACTCCCAATAACGATATTCTTCATCTTTGGAAACTCCCAGAAAAAGCGTGACAATTGTGCCGAGGTGAATTGATGCATGTTTCCGTCATGCTCGGCTCGTAAATGGGATCTTATCACAGACGTGAAATCTTACACACGGCGTATGATCAATTCGAATTCGAAAGGAAATTGCCAGATCGGTATCTTTTAAATTCTATGCTGCGAAATTATGAGTTTGATTTAAAAATTCCATACGCGTCATTACCTATTTTTTGTTCGTTTAGGCTAACGACATTCTACGCCACATAATGTACAAGCTCTTTATTTGCAGAAAAACCTCGTTGCGTATACAATATTTCGCAACGTCATCACATGAATTTATCAAGAAAATCGGTGCCATAACGTAATTACTGCATAGAAAAACCGTTAATTATTTTATAGTTTATATTTTGTTGTAAAACTTTGATGGTGGAAGTTTTTATGGAGTTTTTAATGAAACAATAAAAGTTTTGTTAAAGTATTTAAAGTGTGTCGTCGACTGAAATTAAGAGAAAATGAAGGCAATATTTCGTGGATAATGTAAATGGAATTATGCCGGGGCACGAAATAGATGAATAATTGGAATTAAAAGCAAACAGCATATTTCATTTTGTACTGAAATGCAAGTTACGCGAAATATTATACGTTAGTTGAATTACTGCCAAACTTTCTTACTGCATTTTTGTTATCAATTTAGTTTTGTAATAATTAATGTAAGATTGTAAATAATACAAAATATCAACTTGCATAGTCATTTTCAGCACGAAGAATGTTGAGCTAACGTTGGTATTTTCTTGGTAAAAAAATATAGTTATTTAATATTTAGAACAATATTATTCACTGCAGTGTAGACAGAGTTGAACCATTCTACAGTGCAGTGTAGACAGGTGAGTTGAACTACATGATGCGTTTACGCAACATTTTATAGAAATTTAATCATTTAGTTTAAATAGAATAATTGCAAACTGAATTATTAGTAAAGTGAACCTAAACTAAATGATTAAATTTCTATAAAATGTTGCGTAAACGCATCATTTAGTTCAATCATCTGTCTACACTGCACTGTAGAATGGTTCAACTCTGTCTACACTGCAGTGAATAATATTGCCCAAAATATTCACCTTCACACCTCTTGTCTCCTACCAACTTATTAAAGCGAAATATAGCTTGAATGAATATGGCTTAAATAAATTGGTATGATTGTATCTATAATAAGTGGTTTCACCATAGTATTTAGTCTTGTATCTTGTTTTGTCTAACATATTCTATATATTTGTGTCTTTTCTTATCTGCTTAGTCAAGCATGTAGGATTTTGCTTGCATAATCGCTGTTATAATCTGGCTAGTCATTGTCCATGTAGTTCAACTCTTCTGTCTGCACTGCAGTGTAGACATATGATTTGAACTACACGGTGCGTTTACGCAACATTGGATAAAAATGTTAATAATTCAGTTTATATTATGCTCGTATATACTTCTTGTGCCTCGTTTTGTCTAACACATTCTATATACTTGTCTTATCTTATTTGTTTATTCAAGCTTATTGGATTTTGCTTTTAAAATCGTTGTTATAATCTAGCTAGTCTTTGTCTATTGTGAATTTGTTAACATGTCTGCTAATAAAAAGATAACCAATTAATACCATTCATATTGGTATCCCCGAAAAAACCTATTAAAGCGTTAAAGCAGTTAGTTTCTGTATTTAATCACGCAATGGTTGTCAGTTTTGCCACAAAAGCCCGTCGGAGTTTATACATGTTCGTACACGGAGAACCTAACGTTTCCCAAAGTTTAATTCGCTAGTTAATTTTCCAGTAAGTGCTTGTAATAAAACTCCGGTTTGTGTTAGGTGGAGTCTCGTTATAGCGAATGTGAAAATCCGATATATACAACGCGGTGGGGTGGTGACGCGTGATATGAATGCACAGCTCGACGATTCCAATGTCATTATACATTTCATCTGACATACAACAAATATATACTACGCAAAAAACTTCATTAACGCAGTAAGGGTTGTTTGTTTTCAGGACACTCAACCAAAATGAAACTAATTATCTAGTCTTCTCTATCTAGTCTTGTCTGCCTTGTTTTATCTGCCTAGTCTCGTTTGTCTAGCCTGGTATGTTTAGTCTTCTCCGTCTGTCATCTAGTGCTGTCCCACCAGTCTGATCTGTCTACGTTTGTCTATGTAGTCGTATCAGTTGTCTGTTTAGTTTTGTCTGTTTACTCTAGTGCGCCTAGGCATGTCTGTCTAGTCTTGTCTGTTTAATTTTGTGTCTTTTTTTTGGGGGGAGGGGGGGTGACAATTTTTGTGTATCTTCTTCTTCTTCTTTGGACGTCGTCTCCCTAACGAAGGTTGGCGATCCAACTGGCTATAATGGTGCGTGAAACCGCATCTCTGAAAATCTCTATAGATGTCCGTCCGAACCATCGACGCAGATTCTTTAGCCATGAGTTCTGCCGTCTGCCCACAAATCGTTTGCCCTCGATCTTTCCTTCGATGAGGAGTCGAAGGAACTCGTACCGCTCCCCTCTCATAACGTGTCCGATGTATTGGAGCTTTCGTTCTTTGATGATTGTCAGCAGTTCTTTACCTTTACCTATTCTCCTTAACACTTCCTCGTTGGTTATCCTGTCTACACAGGATATACGCAGTATACGGCGATAAAAGTACATCTCGAAGGCGTCAATGCGGCTCTCCATTGTCCAGAATGTCCAGCTCTCGGAGCCATAGAGGGCCTGGACATCTGGTCTGTTCTATCCTTGACCTGATTTCCATTTTGGGGTCACTGTTCTCGGTGACGAGGTCTCTAAGATATTTAATGGGCGGTACTCGTTCCAAAACCTGGTTGTTAATTTGGAGGGTCGTCCGTCTTGGTGCCTTGGAGAACACAACCACCTTGGTCCTGTCAACGTTTATGTGTAGACCATTCTGTGTGCTATGTTCAACGATAAGATCTATCATGTTCTGGGGATGTGGGGGCTGTCGGCGACCACGACCGTATCGTCGGCGAATCGTATGTAATTAATAAGGGTGCCGTTGATTTTAACGCCCTCTTTCACATTCTGCAGTGCCTCCCGGAATACTGCCTCCGAGTATATATTATTGAGAAGACAGAACACACCACTGTCTAACACCTCTTCTGAATTCTGTTTCTTCGGATGTTATGACCTCTATCCTAATCTCTGCAGTTTGAAGCCAGTACAGCTGCCTGCTGATATTCCGCTCTGCCGCATCAACTCCGGTGTATTTTAGGATCTCAATGAGCTTCTGGTGCGAGAAACAGTCGAAAGCTTTTCGGTAGTCAATAAAGCAGGCGTATATATCAACATTCATGTCTCTGGATCGCTGCGTGAGAACGTTGATAGAGAAGAGAGCCTCGCGCAGGCCCACTCCGTTCTTAAATCCAAATTGCATTTCTCCAGCCTGTCCCTCACATCTGGCGTATATGCGAGTGTGGACGATGCGGAGAAATACTTTGAGGACGTGAGATATAAGGCTTATCATTCGGTGGTTGTCGCATTGAAAAGCGTTCAGTTTTTTTGGCAGAGCAATGAACGCCGATCTCAGCCAGTCTGTTGGTATTTTTCCAGTTTCATATATTTACTTGAACAACAATGTGAGAAGTTTTAGGCCTCTATCATCTGCATTGACGATCAATTTTAAGATTTCCGGGTGAATATTATCTTGTCCTAGAGCATTGTCATTTTTCTGAAGCTTTATAGCACGTCTCACTTCCTCTGTCGCGATAACAGAGCTGGACTCGTTGATATCATCATAGTCTCTAGATGGTTGGTGGGGTCGTGTGATTGAAGAGGGCCTCAACATACTCCTTCCATCTGTGCATAAGCTTTTCTAGTGTCTTTAAAATACTGTGGATCTGATTGCGTTGTGTGTTTGTGAATTCATTGATCTTTTTGTGGAGATTAAACGAGTCGTGCTTTTTCTCTAGTGTCTCCATTTCACTGCATTTTTCAGCTAGCCATCCTTCCTTTGCTTTTCGGCATTCTGATCTCACCGCTCTGTTTAGCTCCCTTTACCGGTTATTGTCTGTGGCTTTGTATTTCCTTCTCTCGTTCTTAAGTTGGAGATTTTCTTCTGTCATCCACTGTTGGTTTTTAGAGGCTTGCGTATATCCAATGTCCCCCTCCCGGGTTTCCAAAAATGCCTTCTTCATGACAGTACACCGAGGCTCTTTTTTTTTGGTGGGGGAGACGTAGCAAGCACCCCCGGGTTAACTTGGCAAGTGGTCCCCCTGAAACCCACACATCTTGGCACTGCTCTACGCATAACTTCAAGATGCCGGTTGTTTTTCAATGTTGTCTAGGATGTACCTTACTTTCCCCATCCAGTCATGCTGATTAGGGGTTCAGGTTTAGCCGTAGTCTTTCAGCAATCTTCCTTTTCTTCTCATCCTGCTCTTTATTGCTGATTATTTCAGTTATAGTTTTTTTGACTAAGTTCCAGTTGTGTTCTGATTCTAACATGAAGGGTATAGTGGTTCTAGGTTCTAAGTCCTTTAGTAGGATGTCCCTCTCTGTGTCCCACCTGCTATATATGTAGATGGTGTGAATCACGCTGTCCTCTTCCCCACAGTATTCGCAGCAGCTATCCACAGCTCTACCTATCTTGTGGAGGTAGTCTCGAAAACATCCGTGTCCACTGAGTGCCTGTGTTAGATGATAGTTTAGTTCTCCGTGTTTCAGAGTTACCCATTTTTCGACATCCTTTATTAGCAGCCTTGTCCATTGTCCCTTATCGCTTGCTATCCATTCCTTCTGCCATGCCTGTAGTAGTTCAGTCCTTGCAATCCTCTTGGCTTCTTTTTTATCAGTAATTGTTTTGATTTCTTTAGCTGAGTAGATGCTAAACCTCTCCTGCACTAGTGAGTCTATTGGGGGAATGCCTGCTATTCCCAGGGACGCCTCTCTTGATATAGTTCTGTAAGCGCTACTAGTTCTACAAGCTAGCATTCTCTGGACCCTGCCAGCTTGTCTTTGGTGGCTTTCACGTCGATGGCCCTGGCCCATACAGAGGCTGCATAAAGCATTGCGGAGTGGGCCACCGAGAACAACAGTTTTCTCTTACTAGTCCTGGGTCCTCCTGAGCCTCTCCAGTGCAGAAAAAGTTTTATAAGCTTTGTCGGCATCTTTTTTGACATGGTTCCTAAATGACTGGTTTTTGTCTATTATTACGCCTAAATACTTTATGGTCCCCTTTGGTATGATAGTAGCGTCTCTAAGTTTGAAGGATACGTCGGAAATTCTTCTCATGCCAGTTAATAAATCTGCCTCCGTTTTTTAAGGTGCCACCTTGAGCTGTTTACCTTCCATCAATTTGTCTATTAGTAGCAATGCTTCATTTGCTCTCCGCTTTAGCTCATCCTCGGTTCTGCCGCATACCACCAGAGCAAGATCGTCTGCGAAGCCAACAGTCTCTACTCCTTCTGGCATCTTGAGTCTGAGAACCCCATCGTACATTATATTCCACAACGTTGGGCCCATGACTGATCCCTGTGGAACACCGCTAAGGATCTTCCTCGTAGAGCGATGGCTGTCTGATTCGATGACAATTGTTCTTTCAGATAGGTAGCTATCTATCATCGCTATCAGGTATGGCGGAAAGCTGCGTCGCGTGACTTCCTCTGAAATGTTTTGCCAGCACGCCGAATTAAACGCGTTGCGCACATCTAGCGTAATTAGAGCGCATATTCTTCTAGTTCCCTTGGTACCCTTTTTTGCAGCGTCTGCAATGGCTACAACTTTGTTGAGAGAGTCAATTGTTGATCGCCCTTCCCTAAAACCGTACTGATTATTTGATAGGTCTTTGCCGGTCTTCAGTTCTATTTTAATTCGTTGCAGCAGCAGCTGCTCCAGTAGTTTACCTGCAGTGTCCATCAGGCATAGCGGCCTGAACGATGTTGCTTCGTTGGGCGGCTTGTCTCCTTTCCTTAGCAGTATCAGCCTAGCTATTTTCCAGCTCTGCGGGAACACTGCGGGAACACCTTCTTGTAGGGTCCTATTCATGACGCTTAGGACGTACTAGGGTACAACATTGCACGCAGTTTTAATGATTTCGGAAGGAATCATGTCCGGACCAGGTGCTCTGCCTTTGTCCGACCGGCGTATGGGGAAAACCAAATGGCCACAGTCATTGTTTCAAAAAAGGAAGCTGCCCACCTGGTAGCAGCCAGCAGGATTAGAGTAGGACTCACGTACTGCCGGGTCACTGAAAGAATTGAGATTGTAAAGTGCCGCTGATGCTGGCTGACTGGCCACACGGCCAGCAACTGCAACGGCCCAGACAGACAAAAAGCATGTTACAGATGTGGTGAAGAAGGACACCGAGCAACAGAATGCACAGGGGAAGCATATTGTCTTATCTGCCCGACCATCGGGCATAGAGCTGACACTGGAGCGTGCCCAGCTTTCAAGAAAGCGCTTTCGGAGGCTAGGCGTTCCCAACGAATCAGAAATGGCTAAAATACTCCACGTCAATTCAATGCGCTGCAAAACAACTCAAGATATGATAGAAGCTACGGCTGCAGAACTATCCATAGACATCGCCATCATTAGGGAACCGAACAAGAAAAATGTTTCGGGAAGAAACTGGTACAAAGATCATAACTGTGACGTTGCCATAAAAATATATAACACCAAAGAAATAGTAACAAACAGTGACACTGGCCCTGGTTTTGTCTGAGTAGCACTCAAAGAAGTGGTAATATACAGCTGCTACTACTCACCCAATGATATTCCTACACGGCTCGAAGCCTCACTATGCGAGCTGGGAAATAGCATAATTGAAGTTCCTTGGCCTTGCCGGGTTTGACTTCTAGGAGTAGGTCCCCTGCATTTGTCTTTCTCACCTTTTCAATGGCTCTGGCCTTGTCCGTTGAAAGGTCTGACTCCGTTCTCACCATTTTCAAGAGATCAGCATATGATTTGTCATCTGCGTTAATGAGAACAGCTTCTGTGTTTGGAGGCCTGCCGGTTTTAAGTGCCGCTAGTTTATGTCCGCCTAAGCCCTCGGTCCATAGAGATTTGCTCTCACTAGTTTGGTTTGCAGTCGCTGCTGGCTTGCCGGCGCTTCTCTTGGGATTATATATTCTAATATACACGTTGGTCTTGGCAAAGGTGAATTCTATCGCCTTCTTAATCACTACCCAGTCATTTGTTTGTGGCTTGAGTATAGCAAGTTTGTTTTTATTTGTCTTTTCCATCTGGATTTTTAGTTTTTGCAGGCCATCGAATAGGTGTCGGATGTCTATTGGATCTGTACTTACTTTACGGGTTACTAGCTCGTACACGTAACGATCAATGTTTGTTAAGTCCCCGTTTTCGTCAGGTGCTCCTATGGAGTGCCGTAGCAAAACCACGTTTCCTGCTATTACCTTTTGCTTTGCCATTTCGGTAGGGCACGCATAGGCGTCGGCTACAGATTTAGGTACGCTTTTGTCGGCTTGCAGATCCTCTGCAATGCACCACGCCACGTCCCATTCAGCTATGGTCGCCATAGCGTTTCCAGTTCCTATCTTCGCTATTTTGTAGGCTTGTGGTGGCCAATCCTTTTTAGCCAGTTCTTCGAAGGCATCATACGAGGTCTCTTCTTTTACTTTGCTTAATAGTTCATTGTGGCTCTCGTCGTCGGGCGCTGTCTGGTTTGTTTGAGTACTTGCATCACAGGTCTGCGTTGTTACTCCATTTCGTCGCGGGACATCTGGGGTTATTTCCACATCCGTTTGAACGTCCTGGTCATATGTTGGTATTTCTACCTGTTCCCACTTGTGTGTTTGTAACCATTCTTGTACGGAGGTACTGTTCATTGTATTGATATTTCGTCTCATTTTACCAACAATGTCCTTGATCTCTCTTTTTGTGTTATGGTTTTCAGCTATAAGTTCCTATAGGCTGTATATATTTGTTTAGTGATGGTATCCATTGCTTCTATAAGCGTGTATGCTATTGGACTTTCCGTTTTCCTTATCGGGTCAGGTTCTGTATCCTTTAACTAGGTATTCAACTGTTTCCTTTTTTTGGTGGCGTCACCACCTAGGGAATTACACCATTGTTGGCTACTTTTCATGTTGAGTCTACTATGTACTAGCAGTTTACCCACTTGTCACTTCTTTTGACATGTCACCGGTCTTGAACAGAAACAAAATAAGGGAGTGCGCGAGCAACGAACCGTTATGTCTTGTATCACGTTGCGCTCGCGGTGCAAACTGCGCTAGTAGATTGTAGATTTGGTGGTGACGACTTGTACTGCGACCTTTATAGATCTATTGTACCCTGCGTTAGTATCGCGCCACTTATTTTATGGGTCCGTTCTCGAGATAGTTAAGTTATTACTTTTCTTTATAATTTCTAATTCTATGTGCTTAAAAATAATGTTTTCGTCTCGCGGTTTCCAACTCGGTCCAGTCGCTTAGGAGTCGAGCACGCTAAGTACTGCACCACTTCTATAGTTTGTTCTACCTTTTGTTATATGGTACATAAGTAAAGGGCGCCGTTTGCGAGAATTTAGGAAGTGTACACTACACGTGTTTATGCAGCGAGTTTTAGGTTACTTCTTAAAAACAAGGTGGAAAAGGGGTTTACAATCACTTATGCACTATGGTAGATTGTTTAACCCATAGCTACACTCAGCGGGTGGAACCCACGGCTGGGGTGGAGCACGGATACGAAAACAATGTAACACTATGAGTCAATTTCTCCGGGGGCAATAAACACAAATTACAGCACAAAGAGTCCTTTCTCACATTTAAGAAGTAAAGAAGTCTGCAGAAGAAGTTAAGAAGCGTGAGCATAGAGCCTCCATAAGCACCACTTCACTACTTCACTCCACGAGGTTTTCTGGGCTTTTAGTTCATCTAACACTGTTCTCCTCCATGTTTGAGCAGGTCTTCCTCGTCGTCTCGTTCCTTGGGGATTCCAGTCTAGTGCTGCCCTTGCAATGTCGTCTGGTTTTCTTCTTAGAATGTGGCCGATCCATCCCCATTTTCTTTTCTTAATGTCGTGCTCTATTGTTTCTTCTCCGCATCGTTTAAGAAGTTGCTCATTAGTAATTTTCTGTGGCCAGAAGATTCTGAGGATGATTCGTAGACATTTGTTGGCGAAAACCTGAAGTTTATGTTTTGTGGCATTAGTGTTTTTCCAGGTCTCACATCCATATAAGAGGATTGCTTTTTTTCTATATAAACGCAGCTTGCTCTTTGTTTTTATGATGTTGGACCTCCATATTGTGTTTAGTTGCCTGAATGCCCTCTGTGCTTTTTGAATTCTGTTTAGAATGTCTAGGTCTGTTCCGCCCGTCTCATTGAGAATGCTTCCTAGATACTAAAACTTTTCTACATTCTCAATTGGTTGGTCGTTTATTTGAAACGGTGCGTCGTTATTTGTGTGCATTCGCATCGCTTTTGTTTTTAAGACATTTATTCTCAACCCTATCTTCTGTGCCATGTCTGATAGTAGGGTGAGTTGCCTTTGCATACTTTCATAGGTATGCGAAAAAAGGCAAATGTCGTCTGCGTATTCGAGATCTTTGAGATTAGAGTAAAGAGACCATCGAATACCATCGTTTGGTCTGCAAGACTTTTCCAGGATATAGTCAAGAGCAATGTTAAAAAGCAAGGGAGAGAGCACACATCCTTGCTTCACTCCTGATCTCACCGGAAAAAGGTTGCTATGTGCTCCGCTATGCAGGATACTACATGATACGTCATGGTACAGTTCTCAAATCGTGTCGATGATTTTTGTTGGCACGCCTCTTGTCCGTAGTATCTTCCATATAGCAGAGTGGGATAGGCTGTCAAAGGCACGTTCAAAGTCGATGAAAACAAGATATAGTGGCGATCGCCATTCAACGGATTGTTCTATAATTATTCTTGTTGAATTTATGTGGTCTATGCATGAGCGGTTTGGGCGGAAGCCTGCTTGGTTTGGACGCAGTATGGGTTCGAATGCTTCTGCCAGCCTATGTTGGATTACACTTGCAATAATTTTGTTTATGGTGTTTAACAGCGTTATTCCTCTCCAATTTTTGCATTGCGTTAGGTCTCCTTTTTTTGGCAGTTTGATAATGAGACCATGTTTCATTTCTGCTGGAATTTCTTGGTTTGTCCAGATCCATTTTATTATTTTTGCAAGTAAAGGTTCAATCCATTTAGGGTCTACCTTCATTAGTTCGGCAGGTATGTTGTCTACCCCTGCCGCTTTGTTGTTTTCAGCTGCTTGATGGTATTTAGTGTTTCTGTTTTTGAAGGCTCGTCTATTTTTATATTCAGCTGTTCATTTGCATTGTCTTCTGGAGCTATCTCAAATTCGTCTTCCGTGGGTGAGCTGAGCATATCAGCAAAGTATTCCTTCCACCTATCGAGCTGAGTTTCTGGGGTGGTCAGTGGGCGGTTGTCTTTGCTTCTAACTATATTTGTGGTCTTTGTGTGCTTTTTGGAGAGCTTGTTTGTCAGTGTGTAAAGAGTCCTCGAGTTGTTATTTTTGGCTGCTTCTTCTGCTTGCTCGCTTGTCTTTTTTGGCAGATGCTTTAATTTGTTTGCATAGTTGTGTATATCTCCAGATTGCATCATTTTTTGTCATCGAAGTTTTGCACTGGAGTACCAGTTTCTTCGCATCCTTTCTGTCTTGTATAAGTTGCCATGTTTGGTCTGAGATCCAGTCTTTTCGATTTCTTTCCTTTGTGCCAAGGGTTGTTTTGGCCGATTCGAGTAGTGTCTTGGCTAAGCGATCCCAAGATGTTATGGGATTTTTTTCTGCATTTTCATGCAGGTTTGTTAGGAAAACTTTTTTGCAGTTTCGTTGGCGCAGTTTGTGTAGGTTGAATTTTACTCTCTTTGATTGTTCAGGTTTCTTTGGTACGGCCAGTTTGATTCTGAACGTGCCGAGCAGAAGGTGGTGGTCGCAGGCAATGTCTGCACCCCTTTTGTTTCTGACATCAAGTAGGGATCTCCGCCATGTTTTCGATATGGCAATATGGTCAATTTGGTTTTGGGTTTTCTTGTCGGGGGATATCCATGTGACTTTGTGGATTTGCTTGTGTGGGAACACTGTTCCACCTATAACTAGGTCTGATGTTGAACAGAGTTTCGTGAATAGTTCACCGTTTTCGTTTCTTTTCCCACATCCTTCTTTACCCATGATGTCTTCTAGGTTACTGTTATTTGTCCCGACCTTAGCGTTGAGATCACCCATGAGTATGGTGATATCACCTCTGTTTATCTTCCTTAACGTACTTTCAAGGATATCGTAGAAATTTTCTTTTTCCTCAGCACTCGCACTGTTTGTGGGTGCATAGCATTGTACAAAGGTGATATTTCTGTATTTAGTGTGGAACCTTGCTGTAATTATTCTGTCATCAATGGGGTTCCATGAAATTGGGCTCTTTCTGGCTTTTTTAGTAATTATGAAACCAACGCCTCTTTCATGAGACCCAGTTTCTTTGCCACTGTACAGGAAAAGCTCCCCAGATTGTAAGTTGAGCTCCCCCTTGCCAAGCCAGCGAACTTCTGATAAGCCTAAAATTGAGATGTTGTAGTTATTTAATTCTCTCACCGCTTGATGCAGTTTTGATGCTTCGTATAGAGTTTTTGCGTTCCAGCATCCAAAACGTAACTTTTTCTTAAGTGTAGCCAGTGTTGTCTTCGTTTTGTCCGTCCGGATTTGTGTTGTAGAGGTTTCATTAATAGCATAGTTTAGGCCAAGCAGGTTATTAGCCCACTGTGGCCGTAGTTTGGTGCTGGGGCTGCCAGCCATAGCTTCCAAACCAGCCTCCTGTTTACAGGATTTAAATCAGCCGCCCATTCTGGGTCAGACGCTGTTGCAGCCGCCCAATCTGGAATAGACGCTGCGGATTTGTAGCCGCTCATTCTGAGTGCAGACGCTACATTTGTAGGTTTTGGTCCGCCCCGGGTATTTGATTTCCCCGGTACCACCTATATCTAGGAGGCATCCCCCTATCCGCCACCTGGGGAGGCGCCCGATGGGGGACCTACAACCCCACACGGGAAAAATAATTTTAATAGAGAAGTGCTATTATAGTCTTAATGATTTTTTTAGTGACAAATTCAATATGTAATTTTCCTTTGTACATCGTAGAATGAATAAATTTGATTTTGATCTTGATGGCTTCCGCCTTGTCTTGTCTGTCTAGTATTTAGTGTCTAGTCTCTCTAGTCTTTTACATTAGTAATAATGAAATGGTTACAATGGTATTAAAAAAAAAATTGAAAGGCTTATAGTTTAACTGTTTCGTTTGAGTTTCCGGTAAAATTAGGGCCGTCAGTAGAGGGAACGTAAAATTGTTTGAGGTAATTCAAATGCCCGAATTAGTTTAATTTGTGGCAATTTTTTTTTACTTCGTGTTTTATGCAAATGAATAAAGGATCCTTTGTAAATATTAAATTGAAGCCCATTTTCAGGCTGTTTTATTACGGCGTCATTTTTAACAATTGAATTGCAACTCAAATTAAATAAAAAATTTAATTATTAGCCGATTTCGTAAATATCTGCTCAAATAGAACAAGAATGTTAAAATAGTTCTTCATCATTATTAAAGTTTTATCTTATAATTTAGTTAATATCAATAAAATAAAAGAAGTCTTATAACCGTAATTAAATCAGAAATAAAAGGCTTGGCCGTTTAAAAATACAACTATAGTCTCACTCGTGGGAAAAAAAAAACGAAATTATTTTCTGAACAACCCATAAGGTAAACTAAACATCTTTGTACTTACTTTCAATGCATTTAAAACTAAGCTTATGACCGGTCGCACCGTTTTAGTTTATGACCCATTAAATGAATTATACATTTGTACTTACAATGTGTAATATACAACTTTGCAGTATGACTAAACAGACAAGATTAGATCGACGATATTAAGCAGACAATACTGAACAAACAAGACTAGAGAGACAAATCTAGACAGACAAGATGTAGGTAGATAAGACTAGGTAGTTAAAACTTAACAGAATAGACTAGAAAGATAACAAGGGACAAACAAACCTAAACAGACAGGACTAGCCAAACTAGACTAGACAAACAAGGCTAAACCGACAGACTTGAGAGAAAAGACGACAGACAAAACTAGACAGGCAATAATAGACGATCAGGACGACACTAAAAAGATTATACAAACAATACTAGACAGACAAGACTGGTTATCCACCGCTGGTCTAGAATAATAAAATATTTAAATCTATTTTAAAATCCGCTTTTGTGTATTTTTCTTATTGTTATCATTTGAAGTTTCTGCCGGTCTTTGATCTATGTGGTTTATGTATGATTGTTGTGAGTCGCGTCGTAAACAAAGAAAACCAAACGTTTTAGCGCTTATATTTAACGACGCACTCTTTCATAGTTTTCCACATAATTTTGTAATATAACTGTTTACATTCGACTAATAATAAATAAATTGAATAGCAATCAATTACAAAACTGCTGCAACTACAACCAGATCTAAACAGGAACATATAAATTGCGACCCAAAAGTTTGTGGAACGAGGAGTGGACTAGAAGATGAATAGTAATTGTACATGAATAATTACAAAATCTATTCTGCAAATTTCAACAATATTTCCTACAATGATACACAATTTCGTATAGTGCAATAGTTTTGTAGCACTATGGGCTCAGTATTGTATTTTGTATGAAGGGGAATTGTGCTTAAGATGACACACTTTTTGTTTGGAAGAATTTAAATATATCTAAGGGTACACATTAAAAACGTGTATTTACAGAGCACACAAAACTATCTTGACGGTAAAAGAATTACAGAATTGAAATTAAATAACAAAAACATCAATCATGCCCAAGTGGGTAAGTTGACACACGTCTGTGTAAGTTGACATACCTAATTCTCCATACACAATTCACATTTGAAAAGCTTAGTTCCTGCTTGCACCATCGCTTACATAACTGGCAACATACCCAATGCTCTGCGGGCTTCGATTTGCTATATAATTCGTTGCAATAAAGGCATACATCATCTAGGTCATCCCGAAGGATAGCACGCTTCACTTGCTTTCGAGTTCTAATGCTCTGGCGCTTTTCGATATCTAATGCTCTGGCAAGTCAATAGATCAGGATTTTAAAGTATTCTTACACGTCGAGAACTTCAGGGTAAGTTGACATACTATGTCAACTTAAGCCGACGGTTGCTATGTCATCTTACCCTACGAGGTAAATAGTATTTGCTGCCTTTTGTGACTTAAAGCTTTGAGGTTACTTAAATTATTCTTCGATATTCCTAGTCCATATTAATCGCAGTTCATAACAAAGCAGTCAATACAACAAAAAAAGGAAGAAAAGGAAAACTTTCATTACAAAAATATTTTTGGATGACGAAATCAAAATATTGCACACCACATCCAAACAACGCAAGAGGGCGGTCACCAAAGTTTTGAGTGGTGGCACTGTATGTGAGCCGACATGTAAACTCCATCTACGTACTTGTGGCACGTACAGTTTAACAGATGTAAGCACTGTGTCATCTTACCTGTATATCATCTTAAGCAAAATTCCCCAATATAGTTTTCATTTTATAACAAAATATAAAAAGTGTTAAATAACCAAAAATATACGCAATACAAGACTATACTAGACAAGACTAGATCAGATTACACAAGACTTAACAAAACTAGACGAGACTAGACGAGACTAGTCGAGATTAGACCAGACTAGACCAGACAAGACCAGACAAGACCAGGCAAGACAAGACAAGAATAGACAAGACTGGATAAGACTAGACCAGACAAGATCAGACAAAACCAGACAGGACCCGACAAGACTAGCACTTCGATCATTGATATCACCATACCCAAGCAACAAATTAAAACAAAATTCACGAACTGGAAGGTACTTCCGGAGGATAGCATGTGCGACCTTAAGTATATATAGTATTAACTCGAGGATACTCCTAACGAGATTATACTGATACTCCTAACGAGAAGGTTTAAATATAGTTAGTCGCTAAAGATATTATCGGTCAAAGACGGCCAAAGGTAAACAAAACGATCCACCGGAAGTATTTGTTCAAAACATTAAAAAAGCTGGCGAGATAGCCACTCCAAAAATGACGGATTAGGAACCTAAAGACGGCATACTAATGGACGGAGAATATTGCAACCATACGTAGAAGCTGTCTTAAAGCAATAAGAAGCATGACAATAGCGAACAAAAGGCTGTCATGAAACGAGTACCAGCAAGCCAGGAAAGATTACATATAGGCAAAAAAGCTGCTGAAACACCCCTTCCTCAAGGAAAGAGGAACCGATGGTAATGGACCCGACTATGCGATACCGTAGAAGACGATATATGGAGATGTGGATATCGCATTGAAATGAAGCGACTCTTACTGAAATACTCTTTATTCTCTTTATTTATTTTTTAGCGACTTTTATTGAAATAAAGTTCATTGGCCGCCTTGAAAAGAGTCTCCTTCAGTTGGTCCCAGTTGTTTAGGTCTGTCGCTGGAGTCGCTCGACGTCAAATCTTACCATTTTGTAGGTTCTGTGTAATCTAGTGTTTCTAGGCTGGAGTCTTATTTTGATCTTTGAGAGGTAGTGGTCTGAGTCCAGATTGGCGCTTTTTAGTACCCTTACGGTTTCTATTTCCTTTTGAGATTTTCGTGAAATGGCCACATGATCTATCTGAAATTCACCCAGGTGGGTATTAGGTGAAATCCAAGTCTTCTGCTTCCTTGGCAAGTGTTTGAAGGCTGTAGACTTCATGATCAACCGAAAAGTGCTACACAGATCCACCAATCGTTCTCCGTTGCGGTTGGTTCGCTTATGCGCCGGATAATTGCCCACTATGTTTCTGTATTTTTTCTCTCTTTCCAATTGAGCATTGAAGTCGCCAAGCAGTATAACGGTGTTCATCTCTGAAAGTGTAGAGATAATATCTTCTAAGCGACTATCTTGAAGCGACTACAGAAGCCGCTCTTACTAAAACAGAAGAAGAAAGTTGCTGAAGAACTTTTCCCCAATGTGAGGAAGTTGACTGGTATCCGACGACGGAACATGCCCCCACAAGGAAGAATTCTCAGAGAAAGAACTAGAAGAAGCTTTAAATAGAATGAAAACTAGAAAGGCTCCGGGACCGGAGCTGATCCCCCCAGACGAAATAAATATGGTCGCTGCATAAAACCCAAAATATGTTCTTGGGGTCAGGGACACATTGTTCACTGCGATCAGGAAAACAACAAGAATAGCCCTAATTGAGAAACCAAAAATTTAGAAGATGCTGAGACAAAATACCGCCCGATCTGTGTCGTAATGGATAAGAGCGTCAAGAGCGTATGATTCTGAACCGAATCTCAGCGACTATCGATGAGAAGCTAATAACGAAAGAGGCTGGCTTTA
Source organism: Phosphuga atrata (assembly GCA_944588485.1). Classification (NCBI taxonomy): domain Eukaryota; kingdom Metazoa; phylum Arthropoda; class Insecta; order Coleoptera; family Silphidae; genus Phosphuga; species Phosphuga atrata. Next base: position 8,583,617 of record OX155901.1, read on the forward strand.
GACCGGAGAAATATTGTGTCGAGCAGGTCCTAAACCTTGTTCAATACATCGAGGATGTCTTCGAAGAGAAGAAGATCACAGGGACTGCCTTCATTTACCTATCTGCCGCATACAATACGGTCAACCACGGAAAATTGCTATGCAAACTGTATGAAATGACAAATGATTTCCACATCACGTCGATTGTCGGAGCCTTCCTCCAGAACCGCCGTTTCTTTGTCAGGCTGTTAGGGAAAAATAGTAGATGGCGCCTGCAGAGGAACGTACTTCCGCAGGACAGTGTACTGGCCCCATTACTGTACAATATCTATACCAACGACCAACCCATACGGCGGGAGGTTAGGCACTTTATATATGCTGACGACACAGCGCTAGCAGCCCAAGGGAATAGTCTAATAATCCATGAGGTAGAGAGAAAACTGACAAATGCCCTGAACGCCCTGCCGCCTACTACGAGCACAAGCTCCTCCGACAGAATCTAGAAAAAACTCTAGTGTGCGCCTTCCACCTTCGCAACAGGGAAGCAAGGAGACTGGCAAGGATGAATATAGTGTGGTGTGGCCAACAGTTAGAACACTGTCCAACTCCAAAATACTTTGGGGTAACACTACATCGAGCTCTCACATATAAGAGCCAGAAAAAAGGAACCAGAAAAAAGGTAGCAACAAGAAACAACCTTCTCCAGAAACTGATTGGTAGATCATGGGGAGCACAGCCAGCAACATCAGAGAATCTCAGCCCTTGCATCAAGCTTCTCTGCAGCCGAATAGGCCGCTCCAGTATGGTGTGCATCCACTCACGCAAAGCAAATCAAGCAGTCCGCCAAATAACAGGTTGCCTGAAGCCTACGCCACATCATCAGGTATACTCTCTCGCTGGGATAGGACCGCCTCACATCAGGAGAGAGGTAGCCGTTGAGGTAGAAAGGGGGCGACAAGAGACCGACCCAAGGCACCCGCTCTATGGCCACCAATCAGCTAGACCCAGACTCCGATCCCGCCACAGCTTTGTGACCAGAACAGCACCTATGCAAGTCTATGAGGAAGCCAGAAGGCTCCAAAAATTGCACGCTGAGGCCCAAGACCAAATCGCCCAACAAAAAGAGGAGCTGGCATCGGGACATTTCCTCCCATACCCAATCTGAAGAACACTCAACAGACTTCGTGCAGGAGTCTCGAGTTGCAGAGAAAACCTGCAAAAATGGGGAATGCTATCAGGGGACGAAAACCCTCAGTGTTTCTGCGGAGCAATCTAGAATTCTCCACACTTGCTGACCTGCACCGACATGTGTCAGAGGTGCACAAGGAATGAGCTAATTTTAGCAAATGACAAAGCCATTAGAGCCGCAAACTTTTGGAAGGACATAGTGTGATCCGGAAACGAATAGTAGTACTTCTCTTCTGGAGGTTGTACGTAAACGTATTTTCCCTTCTCCCCCGAAAAAAAAGATCCGACAAGACTAGGCAGGTCCAGAGATAATATCCCGACAGTACTTATCAATATTGGATTAGATAATAAGGACTAGACTAGATTGGACTAAGCAGGACTAGAGTGGAGTAATCTAGACTAGTTTCTGCTCAAAGACTCGGAAGACAGCTATCGACCTCTATGCTTACTAAATGTACCAGGGAAATTATGGGAGAGCATCATAAGAAACAGACTGCAATAAGAGCTTGAAGAAAAAGGCGCCCTGTCAGAACAAAAATATGGCTTCCGCAAAGGCAGATCAACTGTCGATGCTGTCAGGAAAATACAAGAGCTAGCAAGGGTTACCTCCGCCCCTTTCTACCGACATAAGAAATTAGCGATAATAGTGGCACTAGACATACGAAATGCTTTTAACAGTGCACCGTGGTCTGAGATTTTGAAAACGCTGGAAGAACAAAAGATATCTGCATACTTAGTACGTCTGATTGAGTCTGATAGAGACAGGAAAATAGAAATAGGAAAAGCAAGAAAATCGACGTAAGCAGCGGGGTACCATAAGGCTCTGTCTTGGATCCCACATTATGGATTGCATATTCGACATGATACTCAGGCTGGTCCACCCGGGGGGAAATCACCTCGTGGCATACGCGGACGATTTGGCAGTGGTGGTGATAGATGGCAACGCGGAATACCTGAAACGAAAAGTGGAATGTTCGCTTACTATCATAGACCAGGAGCTGGAAGAAATGGGAAATTGCGCCAGAAAAATGCGATGCGTTGGTATTGGTGGGGATAAGTTTTTTATTGGAGCATACGACTGGATAAAGACCTAAAAATCTATACGCACTTGCAGGAAACAGCAAAAAATGTAAGCCAAACAGTAGACCAGCTGAGAAGGCTAATGACAAACGTTAAGGGACCAAAGGCGAGCCGCAGACGCACACTCTGCACAGTGGCACTGTCAAATGTTGTAGGTTCTCCAACCTGGTATGAATCGTTGATAAGAACAAAAAATATAGGAGAATGTATGAAAGAATACAGAGACAGCTGGCAATACGGATATGTAGTTCCTACAAGGCTGCCTCGGAGGAAGCGTTGTCGGTAGTTGCCGGGCTGAAGCCAATAGACCTGATGGCAAAATAAATGCTAAGAAGGTACCTTGAAGGGAGGAGAGCAGTAGCCGGATTAGAGAAGACACTATGCACGAATGGCAGACAAGATGGAACCAGAAAACCGGATGTGCGGGGTGGACAAAACGAATCATCCCACTCATAGAACCATGGGTGACCCGAGGATACGAAGAAGTAAATTACTTTCTCTCGCAGCTGCTGCTCGGACATGGTAGCTTCATGACATACCTATATCGCAGACATCTGAGGGAGACCGAAAATTGTGGGTACTACCCGGACCTGGATTAATGATTTGCCTCCATACATTTTTCAACTGCCCCAGATAAGCGAAACAACGGCTGGAAATGGAAAGAAAGGTGGGAGGAAAGCTGACCCCAGAAAACCTACAGGAGACAATGCTACAAAGCAGAAAATGCTGGGACGCAGTGGAGAAGCTAGCGACATCTGTCATAATAGCAAAACAGAAGGACGAAACGGATCACAAGAAAAGATAAACATAAGGCAAACCCCGAGCGAAGCAATGCTGAGAAGGCAGTCCCGCAAGTGGTCAGAATTGAGGAGTGGCTTTTTTAGTGGGTAGTCAAGCCACTGAGGCGAGTAGTCCCACACTCCCCAAAGCAATTTGGAGCACTGGGGGCCGTACGTAAATGTATTTTACCCCTCCTCCCGAAAAAAAAAGACTAGTATGTACTACTCTGAACTAATTGAACAAGACTGGGCTTGATTGGACTAGACCGGATAGACTGCACAAGACTCGATTCGACTAGACTAGCATAGACTGACATTGAATTGAAAAATTCACTATGTTTTTACCACACAAGTGTGGATTTTTTCAATACCGCACAAGTGTGGTAAAAACAAAGTGAATTTTTCAATTCATAGAATAGACTGGACTAGACTGCGCTAAACTGGAGTAGACTAGATTAGCCTGGATTAAACTGCACTATGCAAACTAGTTAAAACTAAATAAAACTTTGCAGGTGTAGTAAATACTAGTGTAGAAAATAAGGGCGGGGACTAGAACTTGAATCGTCTGAAAGAGGCGTACAAGATATTGAATAAAGAGTTACGCAACCTGATATATATATAGCAAAACGGGACCATTGCAGAAAACTTTATGAGGATCTCGACGAGGATATATGCGGGGAGACGCGTTCCAAACCTGCAAAAATGGCTTATAATCCAACATCCAGGGGTGCAAATGACGATGGAGAGAACACTACAAGTGGTTGAAGGCCTATTCCCACGTCAAGAAACTTTTATCTGGAACCAACCAAAAGTGACCGAAGTACCATTTACAGAATTATTTACAGAATTATTTACAGAAAAGGAACTAGTAGATGCCACGAACCGCATACGAAACGGAAAAGCCCCAGGACTGAACGGTGTGGCACCCGAAGTCGTGAAAACCAACGCTCAGCAAGAATCCAACGTTATGCTCGAAGTTATGAACAGTCTGCTGCTTGCTGGAAATTTCCCAGACAAGTATAAACGTGCAAGACTTGTTCTTCTAAAGAAAGGAGACAAGCCGATTAGTCAACCATCGTCGGGCAGACCTCTATGCTTGCTAGACGTAGCTGGAAAACTGTTGGAAGTACTTTTACTAGCAAGATTACAAAAAGTACTTGATGCCGGAATTGGATTATCCGACAGACAGTATGGATAGAGAAAAGGCAGGTCAATGACGGATGCAGTAAATGCAGTATTTAAGATCGCAGAAAAGGCAAGAACAGTTACATCCAGGACCAGAAAAATCTGCGCATTAATAACTTTTGATATGCTAAATGCTTTCAACACTGCTAGCTGTGATCTTCATAACGGGTGAACTGACAAAGAGAAAGGAGACAAATGAATAAGACATAGCTCCATACCTGCTGCGTATGTTAAGAAAACTGGTACTGCAAGCTCAAAATAAGACGGTAGAAGTGGAAGTCAGTTGTGGGGGACCACAGGGATCAATTATAGGGCCCACATTGGAATGTCCTATATGACGACATCCTGAGATTAAAAGTGCCAGAGGGAGCCACACTCATTGAATTTGCGGACGATTTAGCCTTGGCTATAACCGCAAAATATGAACACGGTATAAGGCAAATTGCCAACCAGGCGATAGGTATTGTAAAAAAGAATTACTTGTAGAAATTGAAATCTGGCGCCTGAAAAAACCGAAGCGGTCCTGCTGACTGGACAAAGAAGACTATTGACAATAAAATTTAAAGTGGGCGAATTATAGATAATCACAAAACAACAGATAAAACACTTAGGACTTATAATCGACAAAGGACTTACTTCCGCTGCATATCTCTCAGAGGCTGCAGGAAAAGAATTAAAAACACTGGGCGCTATAGAACAACTAATGCCAAACGTGGGGGGGACTCAGAAGTTCAAAGCACGAGCGGGATCTCCGGCGTCTCACCAATTCAGTTCTAAAAAGAGAACAGAATGTAAATTGTGTTTGTGTAAATTTTAGAAATCTTAGTTCATTTCCGATGAAAGAAAGATTGTGATCGGAGGTATATGTGGCTGGTATATGGTAGGTATATGTACCTGTCTTTGGGCATATTTTACGTGTGTTTTAACTCTTTCTTCTCCTTTAAATTTCGAGAAAATACGAAAAATCAACGAAACTTAACGTAAGACATAACCTGTAAAAGCAACTTGACAGCTGTCACATTGTTTATACTCACCAGCAACACCAACTTTCAAACAAAAAAAATGTTATTCTGAACTAAAAACACTTTTAAGTTTAAAATTGAATTATTTAAACAATAAATTTTCATAATTTGCTTCAAATCGACACAAAAGTTCTTTCTAATCCCCCAATTTTTTATAAAACCCCTAAATTTTGTCTATGTTTTCAGCGCCATCTACACAAAAAAAAATGTAATCAGCACGAAAAACAATTTTAAGTTGAAATCTGAAATATATAAACAATAAACACAATCTATTATTCACACAAATAATAAACACAAACGATCTTTCCCAATTTCCCAATTTTTTATAGAAGCCCTAAATTTTGAAAAAGTTTTCAGCGCCACAAAACTTTAGATTTCGTTTGCCGGTTAGATTTTAAATTTTGAACTACCGGAAATGAAGCTCCAACCAATCAAAACGTTTGCCACTTTTTCTAGATTGGTTGCTCGACTGGAAAACAAAATGGACGACATCCATAATTGTTGTGTTTGTTCCTGTTTCTGAAAGTTTGAGGTTAGTTTCGTTTCATTTTATTCTAACTGATTTTGAGCCGCTTAACGGTAATTTCAGCTTGAAAATGCCTGCGAAACTGAAGGTGCAAAGGCCAAACGCATTTTAAGGCATATTATAATTTCGAAGAATATTCTGGACAAGAATGGTGAGGCAACGTTGGTCTTATTAAACACTGCCAAGACTAGCAGAAAAGCCTTTTCAAACGTAGAAGTTATTTGCCGGAATGAAAAGTTTAATTTGGAAATGTTGGACGTGTTGGAGGACGAGACGGCGGAGGCCAATTGGATTGATGCCATCAAGTTAAGCACAGAAACCTTGCAATAATACAACGATGAGAAAAGGGTATTCAACAGGCAAGTATTATTCGTTACGGATTTAAAGCACCCAATCGTTGAAAACACCAAAGAAGAATTACAAACGATCATTGAAGATTTGAACGAAACAGAGATTTTGTTCTACGTGGTTGGCGTTGCTGTTACATGGAGCCGGGAGGTCGATCAAGCGGATGATTTGTTCGAAGCAATGCGAGAATTGCAAGCTGTGGGATGTTTCGAAATCATGAAAAAGTTTCGAAATCATGATGTCTTTTATAATCGAAGCTAGGGGAGTGATTTGTGCCGAGAACGAAACGCTAAGTATCTTGAGATTTTTCTCAAAGAACATCCCCAAGCAACCTTGATTGCGACCGTTAACTCTCGAAGACTATACGTTCCCAACGATAACTTCAAAGTTTATGGATTGTAGCGTTTTCCCGAGAGCTAAATCTCAACATGTACAAACCGCACAAAAATTAAATTTTGCAACCCGAGGAGGGTGAAACAAACCCAGTTATCGTTCCAGCAGACTCCGTCACTAAAGCTTATACTTTCTTGGACAAGATCATCACATTACCCAGCGACGTCCGAGAGAGCTTCAAATATAAAGGCAATAAAATGTTCAAATTGCTTGGTTTTATCCGCAAGGACAAGTTTCCCGAGGCTTATTTCAATGGGGGTGAAGCCCACAAAGTCACCGCCGCTTCAACCAAACCACGCCACAAACTCTTTCTGCAGCTTGTCCAAGCAACCGAAGCTGCTGGAAAAATAGGGCTTTATTTTATTTACCTACAAGTGGTAAAAACATAGTGAATTTTTCAATTCAATGTAAGTATGAATTACCACGTTGTAACTGTCGCAACAGTCCTATTCATAAAATAGACTGGACTAGACTGCGCTAAACTGGAGTAGACTAGATTATCTTGGATTAAACTGCACTATGCAAACTAGTCAAAACTAAATAAAACTCTGCAGGTGTAGTAAATACTGGTCAGGGATATAACTAAGACTCTTGCTTTGACCATAACAAAGTTTGTGTTAAATGTAATTAGTTGGTTGCTTTCACGTTTTTGTTTTGTGTGTGTTGTAAAGCACACAATAATTACACGAATGGTTCTTTTGATATTTTGTCATTTAATAGAGAAAACACGTCAAAGTCTTTGATGTTCCAAATGAGTAATGCTGCAAATACGTTTTTGAAATGTCGGTTAGAGAAATACAAATGGTGTGACTGTTTCGTTTACATCACAATCACCATTCGAGAAAATTGCAAATTAGCTAGATATGTGCGCCATAGTTCCATTTGGTCCCTTTGATGTGTCATCAAGGGAAACAGCCCATAGTTAATTCAAATGATTTATTCTTTATTTTAGGGAATCAATTAATTATTTGACAGATATGCTAGAACACAGATATGCTACGCTTCTAACAGAAATGTTAGAAATCATATAGACTTCGACAAGAAAATGACAAGACAAGACATAATCTTAATTAATTACTTTATATTTCGTTTTGCTGAAAAATGTCCGTCAATGAAAAATAAATATTTGTGAAAAATAAATATATTTTGTTAATATAAATATCATTGTCTTATCTGCGCAAATCTAGATGTAAATCTATCTGCATGATCTGCGTAAATCTAAGAATGTAAATCTAGACATATTTATTTGTCTTGTATGCTTCAAATATGTTGTCTCAGGAAGGAATAAATTTAGCATTTAGTAACCGTTCGTATTGTATTTCGATTTCTTCACTTGTTCGTCGAGTGTCCTTGTATATAGACACAACCTTGCAATTTGCATTTCTCAATTACCATGACATTGTCGTGCATAAGAAAATATACGATTCGTATGAAACTCCTTCCATTAATGCGAGATAATAGTCTAGCATTACTGGCATTACCAGCGAACTCAAAATAACCCTTCCAGAATAATTATCGAACACAACCGCACTATTAGAATATAATATACAATTAATAAGCTGTTATGAAATTGTTCCCAAGAACTAAATTTTTTCACCAAGCAACTTCTTGGAACATACACTTTTCATTTCTAAAATTATTCTCTGCATGAATTTGAAAAAAAAATTATTCCCTGTGTGAAATATTGATTTCTAAAAGTTTTGTTTATAACCGTAACGATAATAGTGTTTCTATTGTAATGTGAGTTTGGAATGAGATGAAAGAGACAAGATCGGCAAGCAGAATGTGTATTATTAGATTGGACACGAAGTGTACAGAAATAATTACTGTTCAGCATATAAATTAAGAGACAGGTGGGTTTATTTGTACCGTGAACGATATTAAGTAATTAACAACAACTATTTTCTTTGTCTCTGTAAACTAGTCCCTGTTTAGTTTTTGTTAGTTAAGATAAATTGACAGTAATATTTTATTGTTGGCTGCTTAGTTTTGACACTCGCAAGTTCGCAGCACTAACTAAGTACAACATAATGTAGTTTAAATAGACTAGTTTTAAAGAACTTGACTATATATTCAGAAAATTATTCAAAGTAAACGAACAAAGAAGACCTAATTTACATAGACCAAAGAGGTTATGATAGATGGCGTTAGGGAGACAAGACTAGACAGACAAGACCAGACAGAGAAGATATCACGTATAAAACTAGACCTACAAGACTTGACGAACATTGACATAAGACTTTTTTTCGGGGCGTAGCTGATATACAAGATACAAAGACAAGTGGTCCCCATGAAATCAACCAGGCACCCCGGGAACGCTCTTCGCATGATTTCAGAGCAATGTTCCCTGCAAGCTGCGCGGAGGCATTTTATATGATGACATTTTATAATTTGCGCAGATAAATTTATTTTCCGCGCACTTAAATTACGAGAAGTTGATTTCGTCTTCGAAATTGGGAATATTAGATTAACTAATATATTATTGTAACTAGCAACATATTACTATGATCAACAAGCAGACCTTCAGCGCCATACAACGCCGCGCTGACTGAGTTCTGTCGAACATCCCTTTGGACATGCCGATGTACATGCGACTCTTAAGAGAAAGAAATCTTTGCACACCTAGGTGATCTAATGAGAATAAAAATACATTCGTTTATCAAATGGGCAAACAATTAACACCGAAGAAGTTTATAAAGAGTGGGTTAGTTCAAGAAGCTAAAAGAAGTTTCAATGGAAATATTCAAAACTATTCTTTTGCTATTTGATATTATCTTCTTCTTCTTAGAGTGTCCTATCCGTTGCGGATGTTGGCGATTAGTATGGAAATCTTGGCTTTATCAACTGCTTGATAGTTGAATTGATGAGTGAACAGTTGTATTGGTTTAAGGCCGAACCACTGGCGTAAGTTCTTAAGCCAGGAGTTACGTCGTCTGCTGGTTCACTTTTTCCATCTACTCTTTCTTGCATGACTAATTGTAATATGCGATATTTGTCATTTTGCATTATAAGTATTGCAGCTTTCTTTATTTGACGATCTTGAGCAGTTCTTTATTTTTACCGATTTATTGGAATACTTCTTCATTTGTGATATGATGGATCTATGATATGCGCAAGATGTGTCAATATATCCTAAACTCGAAAGCCTCCAGCCTATTTTGCGTCGCCTCTGTCAATGTCCAGGCCTCCACGCCATATAGAAGATCAGGCATGATATATCACCTTACCACTCGGATTTTAAGGAGAAGTTACAAGCCGCTGGAGTAGAAAATTTTCTTTAGTTTGTAGAAAGAAGATCTGGCCTGTTCTGGTCTTGCACAAATTTCTTTGGAGTAATCCTAGTCGTCATTTATGAGGGTACCAAAATAGACATATTTCTCTACTCTCTCAACGTGTTCATTGCCGAGTATTAGTGTATCTTGGTGTGGGCCCTCTTTTTAGATATTACCAGGTATTTTGTCTTTGAGGTGTTTAATCTGAATCCATACCGTTCGCTTGTTGTTTTGACCTTGTTCATTAAACTCTGTATGCTCTCCAAGGTGCTTGCTACTATGATGGTATCATCAGCGTATGGTATGCTATTGTTGTTTTCGCCATCCATCTTAATACCTTCGTTTGCGTTTAATGCTTCTTGGGAAATTTTCTCAGAGTATATTTTGAACAAGATTGGAGATAGTACAGTACCTTGCCTTGATACGAATCAATGTATTATGTTGTACAGTGTCAAACGCTTTGGCAAAGTCAATGAAACAAACGTGTACATTTCGTGCCATGTCTTTACACCTCTGTATCATGACTTGGAGTGTCAAGATGGATTCTCTCGTTCCGAGCCGATTCCGAAAGCCTAACTGCATCTCTCCCACATGTTCCTCACACACTCACACCTATGATCGCCAGGATAGATCCTGGCATGTATGATCTTCAAAAATATCTTGACAATGTAGTTCAATAGGACGATCAGACTATATTCGTCGCATCTCTTCGCAGATGGCTTATTGGGGATTGTAACAAACATAGAGGTCATCCAGTCTGCTGGCATTTGTCCCGTATTGTAGCTTTGATTAAATAAGTCATGATGATGTTAAGTAATTCTGGGTGCGAATTGCAACATAAATTAATCAGTTCAGAGTGGATGTAATATGGGTCGGCTGCTTCCGCAATCTTCATTGATGTTATGGCTTCTTGAACTTCGTCTTTTGTAATGCCCAGTCCTTCGTTATTAGCGTTTAGCGTGTCGTTTGAGTTCGATTAACTGAAGAATTTCTTTCGTCATCCATTCTTTCCTTCTTGTTTTTTGGTGCTTCAAGTACTTTTGGCTCGTATTTTGGATAAGGCGTTTTGAGACGTTCTACCTTTCTTCTGTTTGTGTTACTGATGCGGTGTTATTTGTACCAGCGCTTAAAGATTGGCACACCTGTTCATTAATCTTTGAGTCCTTCAACATTCTCATGTCCACTATCGGAGCGCTGGCTTTTCGTGCTACTTTGATATTATGGTTTGAATATAAAGTACGAAAAAAAGTATAAAAAAATTGCGCAATTTGTTTTTAATTTTAATTTTTCTGCACACCCAACACTTTGGACCGCGCAGCACTAATAAAAATTAGAGGGAGCTCTGCTTCAGAGTGCAGGTTGGGTCAGATGTTGAAACTAGCTATTTTTTTTTTAAGATTCGTTGCCACTCATCCTTTTCCTTGGCTGATATTACTGTTTTTATTAATGTGTGAATCATATCCCATCTTTCTTTGGTGTCCAGCATATGGCCTGTAATTGTTCTTGCATTTAAGTGAGTACCCACGCTTTGAATAACTTTCTCTCTGTCACTCTCCTATCTGGAGCACTAAACAATTGTGTGGTCTACTTTGTCCATTTCTCCACAGTATATACACGTGTACTATCTGGTGGCTTAGATAGATAAGCACTTGGCTCTCGGGTCAGATAGCGTGGGTTCGAATCTCACCCAGAACTAAAAGCAGTAAAAATTAAAACTAATGGCTGCAACCCATCACACTCAATTTCCCAATCCGGCTTAGGCAACCGTGGGGTCTCACTGCCTAACACCTGCTCTGGAAATTTGTCGTTCGGATTCGACGTTAAACCGCTAGCTCCCCCATATTCAATCTTAGTGCTGAGGTTGGATATGTGGCAGAGAAGAGGCCGGTGCCCAGCAATGGGACATAAAGGCTGGCTAAGGATGATGATGATGATATACACGTGTTATCAGCTGCTCTGCTAATATGGTGCAAAATGTTTTGAAAACGACCGTGGCTGGATAGGAATTGTGTTAAGTGATAACTCACTTCTCCGTGTTTTCTATTCATCTATATACTTATGTTTGGAATGAGAAGCCTAGTCCACTGGTCTTTCTCTGTATGTTCCCATTTTTGCTGCCACTCATTAAAGAGATTTTTGCTGGCTTTCTGTCTAGAACGTATGTTGTTGCCTGACTTGCCCATCCCTGCTCTTTCCTTCGCGAGCAGGTCAATTGGGGCAATGCCAGCAATTACTAGAGCATACCGTACGGTATGCACTGCATATTCGCAGAGCCATCTGACGCTGTACGGATGCCAGTTTTTGTTCATTTCTTTCGGTTTCCATTCTGCTTTCCCATACTGGAGCTCCATAGAGCATAACCCATTGTGACACACTGCTCAATAGTCTGCGCTTTGAACTTCTGGGTCCTCGGACGTTTGGCATTAGTTGTTATATAGCGCCCAGTATTTTTAATCCTTTTCCTGCAGCGTCTGAGAGATGTGCAGCGAAAGTAAGTCCTTTGTCGATTATAAGTCCTAAGTATTTTATCTGTTGTTTTGGGATTATCTCTATTTGGCGCGCTTTAAATTTTATTTGCAATAGTCTTCTTTGTCGCTGACTGGACCGCTTCGGTTTTCTCCGGCGCCAGATTTAATTTTCGACAAGTAATCCACTTCTTTACAAAACCTATCGCCTGGTTGGCAGTTTGCCGTATACCGTGTTCATTTTTTGCGGTTACAACCAAGGCTAAATCGTCCGCAAATCCAATGAGTGTGGCTCCCTCTCGCACTTTTAATCTCAGGATATCGTCATATAGGACATTCCATAATGTGGGGCTCATAATTGAGCCCTGTGGTACCCCATAACTGACTTCCACTTCTACCGTCTTATTTTGAGCTTGCAGTACTAGTTTTCTATTTTTAAGGTAGCTTCTTAACATACGCAGCAGGTATGGTTCGCCTCTTTGTCAGTTCACCCATTATAAGTTCCCCGCTAGCAGTGTTGAAAGCATTTTGCATATCAAAAGTTATTATTGCGCAGATTTTTCTGGTTCTTGATGTACCTGCTCTTGCCTCTGCAATCTTAAGTACTGCATTTACTGCATCCGTCGTGGAGCTGCTTTTTCTAAAACCATACTGTCTGTCGGATAATCCAATTCCCGCATCATGTTCTTTTTGTAATTTTGCCCGTAAAAGTGCTTCCAACAGTTTTCCAGCTACGTCTAGCCAGCATAGAGGTCTGTACGACTATGGTTGCCCAATCGGCTTGTCTCCTTTCTTTAGAAGAACTAATCTTGCACGTTTCCACTTGTCTGGGAAATTTCCAGCAAGCAGCAGACTGTTCATAACTTCGAGCATAAACGTATATTCTTGCTGAGCGTTGGTTTTCACGACTTCGGGTGGCACGCCGTCTAGTCCTGGTGCTTTTCCGTTTCGTATGCCGTTCGTGGCATTTACTAGTTCCTCTTCTTTAAATAGTGGTACTTCGGTCACTTTGGGTTGGTTCCAGATAAAGGGTTATTGATATAGGAGTAGGTCTTCAACCACTTGTACCTAACCTAACCTAACCTCTTCTTTAAATAGTGGTACTTCGGTCACTTTGGGTTGGTTCCAGATAGAGGGTTCTTGACGTGGGAATAGGTCTTGGATTTTAAGCCTTTTTGCAGATTTGGAACGCGTCTCCCCATATATCCTCGTCGAGATCTTCACAAAGTTTTCTCCAATGGTTCCTTTTTGCTTTATTTATTAGTTTGCGTAAATCTTCAATTTCTTGTACGCCTCTTTCAGAACATTCAAGTTCTCGTCCCCGCCATTCTTAGCTTATTGTCATTGGCTTCTTCTTTTTGCCGAAATACATTTAGCCCTCGTTCTGGCAATTTCATTATTCCGCCAGTATACAGCCTTTTTACTTGGTGATCCTCTTTTATTTTCTAGACTTGCATCACATGCCTTCCTTATTACTTGTACCACGTCATCCGCGTTTCGCATATGCGTACTTGCTACTTCTATTTCCAAACTAGTTTTGAATTTCAAATTCCATCCACTTATTTTTCCGTGGCTAATTTGTTTTCTGGTTTCTTCTATGCTGTACAGTATATAGCGGTGATCGCTCAAGCTCTCTCTATCGATCACTTGCCAGTCTTGAATCTTATTTGATATGTCATTTGAGGTGAAAGTAAGGTCTATAATAGAATGAGCATTTCCTCTAACGAGCGTGTATGCTGCTCCTTTATTTTGGAGAATGATATCAAGTTCGGCTGCCTAATTCATGACGAGGTCCCCTCTCTTGTTCATCTCTCTTGTACATCCCCGGTAGGGAGACAGCGTTACAGTCACCAGCTATTATTGCTTTCTTTCCCTGACCTCCTATGTCTTCACTTAGTGCCCCTAGTGATTCGGCCAGCTCTTCTGTATTTTCATTAGGTGAAAAGTAGCAACTGTATATAATGTACAGCTGTAGTTCTACCCATACGAATCCAGGTTCGTTTCTAGCTTTGATCATAGGTATTTCGGGATTCATAAACCTGATGACTAAATCTTTTTTAATGTGCGTAAACCGGTTTGCATTATTGACCAACTTTTTGTTAGGTTCGCTAGCGAACAATATGTCTGCCCGAAGTTCAAACGCTATTGCAATAGACACATAAGACTAGACAAACAAGACTATTCTGACACAACTAGACAGACCAAAACTTACAAACTAGAACAAACAAAAACAAACTTACGAAACTAGACTCATAAAACTGGACAGAAAAGACTGGACGCACGAAACTAGACAAAACTGTGCCTGGCTTTTACTTGCTAGGTTGGGTTTGTAATTGTTTTATAATTGTTCAGTTAAGATTCAATCTCGAAATTCATACACATCTATCTACATTTATTGCACGATTTTTTACGTTGCTTTTATTTTTAGGATCATGCTATGGACAGCATTTTAATGAAGGTGTCCGTGCACCTTTAGTTTACTCGATGTTTACTCAATGTCTTTTTCACCCTCTGCGCGGTTAACCGAACTGCAGGATTGCTTTGCCAACATTCTTGCATAACTTTGCTCATCGTGACCAGAATGTCTTCGGTTTCGAAGCGCTTTGGTATTCGCGGCCTGTATTTCTCCTCACAAACCACTTGCACCATATCTTCAAAACTAGGATCGTTAGGCACGACGTCATAGTAGGGCACTTGATAAGAATTAACTTCTGAGATTTTACCACCGTTGGTACATCTCCTCAATAGCTCACAAAGAACTAAGCCGAAGGAGTACATATCTGCAACTTTATGTGCATCAAAGTAATTAATGTTTATAGTTTTGTCCAAGATTTCTGAGGTCATGTAGCGCTTTGTTCCGCTGCGTTCGTTAGGTGGTACGTCGATAACGTTAACATCGCTGAGATAATTGACTGCGTGGCCAAAATCTGCGATGCAGCATTTAGGTTGGCATCATATGAAAGAGGTTATGCTCGGTGAATTTAGAGAGACAAGACTAGACAGATAAGACCAGGCAGAGAAGGTTTAACTTATAAGACTAGACAGACAAGACTTGGTGAACATTACTTGAGAGATAAGATCAGACAAGACTCCTTTGGGCTAGGGACGTAGCAAGCACGATAGACGTTAACTTGCCAAGTGGCCTCCTGAATCATAAGCATCTTGGTACCTCTATTAACATTTCCTCAAGATGCCGCTATATATGTTTCAAAGTGTTTGTCCATCCCTACATCTCTCATTCACATCAGTGTTTAGGGGATCAGAATTTGTTTCTATCTACGTCTTGTTTCGTTCTTTCGTCCTCCTCTTTACCGCTAAGTATGTTTTGTAACATGACCTCTCAGTACGCCCAGTCGGTAGGCACTCTCAGCATTATGTTAACTTATGTTGTCACCTTCAGTTCGGATCGTATCTGGTTTATCCATGTATCTCTTTCGTTTGATGTGCTCTTTGAAAGAGAGTTGCCTGTCAATAATTATTCCTAGATATTTTATTAATTCTTTTGGGATTATTGTCTCCTCTTTGACTTAAAATTTTATGGGTCCTATCTTCCTTTGGCCCGTAAGGAGAACATCTTCTGTTTTCTCTGCTGCTAGCGTAAGCCCATCAAATGATCAAATTGAACCAGGACAACTAATGATCAAATTGAACCAGGCATTGATCGAAAAACGACCAGAAAACACCAATTTTGTTACACAACAATGCGCCTGTACACAAAGCAAAATCGATTCAGGATACTATCAAAGCACTTGGCTCGGAGCTGATACCCCACTCGCCGTATTAACCAGATTTGGTCCCTGCCGATTACCATTTGTTTTAATCGATGGGACACTCATTGGCTGAGCAGCTTTTCGATTCCTCCAAAAATTCGGTGTCTGATTGGTTTGCTTCAAAAGACGAACATTTCTATTGGCATGGTATCCACAAATTGCCAAAAAGATGGTCAAAGTGTGTAGAAAGCAAAGGTCAATACTTTCAATATTTTTTTTACTTTTCCATTCAAAATTAGTGTTTTAGTTTCACAAAAAAGCGCTCACTTTGTACCGGTATACTTGGTACCCCATACAGGAACGGGTACCCCATGGACCCGTATTGGCTACGCTTTCTCTCTCTACCATCCGCCTTCACCGTAGTGCGACGGCCTCTGAAGCCACATTGTATCTCTGAAAGACACCCACTGTATCGAGATTCACACTTATCCTAGCTCGGATCATACTTCTTTGCTATCCCGTTCATTTGACTGATTGTCCTGTACTTGACTTCCTCTCCTTCCTTACGCCCATTTCAATCATTATCAGCCTCTCTTGCATCCAATCTGGCATTCAGCAGCTCTTCATTCATCATTCTCAAGTTCAAATTCGCGCGCAACTATCCAATCACCTTGCATTCTTGGTGTGTAACACCATCAGTAACCGACACTTCTTTTAGCGAGGCTTTTTTACTACACAGAGAAGACTAGAACGACAAGACTAGACAGACAAGACTAGACAGATAGGACTAGACAGACCAGACATACTAGGCAGACCAGACAGACCAGACAAACCAAACAGACCAGATAGACCGGACACACCGGACAGACTAGACAGACCGGACAGACCGGACAGACCGGACAGGCCGGACAGACCGGACAGACCGGACAGAACGGACAGACCAGATAGACCAGACAGACTCTACTCTGTAGTAATAAAAATGACTACAGAGTAGAAGCCGGTTCGAGAAGGACACGGAAGATGAGCGCATTAATTACGTTGGATGTGAAAAACGCGTTCAATTCTGCTGTCTGGCAAAATGTGCTGGAGGAGATAGCAGAAAGGGGGCTCCATGTAGCTATCTAAGTGAACGCAGAATAAAATGGAAGTAGGAGGAGAAGATGCGGAACGAGAGGTAACTAGTGGTGTTCCACAGGGCTCAATTCTAGGACCTACCCTGTACGACGGGTTTCTTAGACTGGAATTGCTGGATGGAGTAAAGATGGTCGGTTTTGCCGATGACCTGGCACTTGTTGTAACGGGCATAAACGAAATAGGGTTAATGATAATTGCCAGCAAAGCCAAATAACTAGTGGACTAGTGATTACAAGAAAAACAGCTAAAGCTGTCGCCAGAAAAGACGGAGGCGTGCTGCTTACCGGAGGAAGACACATGCCCAATTATATTCAAAGTGAAAATGCGGCAGTTACACGTAAAGACTCGATTAAATGAGTTTGCCTCATTTTATCTTGTGGAGTTGGTTGCCTAGGACCGGATCAGATATAGGTCACCAACTCCCCTAGGCCAAACGAGCGGCTGAAGGCTTGAATCAAGAGGGAGAATGTTGTCTGTATGAGTCGTTGGACTCCGAGAGGATGTACCACTTCATCGCCCGGCTGCATGATAGTTCGAGACCTTATTAAGGATAAGAGGTATTTGTGGGAAGACTGAAAGAAATAGGACATACCAGGCTGTTTCCATTGACTGGTCTTTCTCCAATCGACAAAAAGATAAAAGGTGCTAAATATGGTAGCAGCACTTATAGCAGAATAACGCTGGGAGTCCAAAAAGCAGTAAGAGATAGAAAGAAAAAATTCTCTACGTGTGTGAAGTGCCTACAGGATGGTGTCGTGAGACGCCGTTCTGGCGATAGCGGCCATATTGCTCATAGTCGAGGAAAGGACCTACCTGTAAAACTCACAAAAACACGGGGACGGGACAAATAGGATGGAACAGAAAAAGAAAGCTATGTGCCAGATGTTCAAAATGTGGTAGACACTGGAGTGCTTCTAACAAAGGCCAGTGGATCAGACAGCTAATCCCAGTTCTGTTACCATGGATGACACGAAAGCACGGAGAAGTGGGTTATCATCTCACTCAAGCGTTAGCTGGGTATGGGCGCTTCAAACAGTACCTGCATAACATCTGCATATACACATAGTGTTCTACACACAGTGTTCGTATGCGAGAGATGGACGACAGAGATACACGTATGGACAACCAAGACGAATGAAAGACTTGAAACAACTACAATGATGGACGTGATGCTCAGTTCCGAAGAAGACTTGTTAGCAACTGAAACCATGATTTAAACATCCTAAGCAGAAAAGAAAAAGACGAACGGATCAGAGACAAAGCAAACAGAACCAAGGGAGCTGTTTTGAACATACTGAATACCTGAACCCCTAATCACATTGTATGGATGGGGATGTAAGGTTCCTCATAATGGTAACCAGTCAATACACAGAATGTGAGATGCCACCATCCTGAAGCAATGTCAGGAGCGGTTCCGGGATGTGTGGGCTTTCAGGTGGACCTCTTGCTCAACTTAACCGAAAGGTGCTTGCTACGTCGCCAACAAAAACAAAATAAATAAATAAAAAACAGACTAGAGAGACTAGGCAGACTAGACAGACTAGACCGACTAGACCGACTAGATCGACTAGACCGACTACACCGACTAGATCGACTAGACCGACTACACCGACTAGATAGACTAAACTTGGCAGACAAGACTAGTCAGACAACACTAGACGGGCAAAACTAGACAGAGAAAATTAGTTTTTTTAATAATAAAATGTTTTCGTTTTGGCTTCTTTAATATAAATTTGCTGTTTATATAGCTGTATTATATAGCAAATTAATAGCAAATTTATTTATGCAGTTGTTATTTTGCAATAACAATTTTTGCTTAAATGTTTGTTAACTGAAAATGTTTAAGAATGAATGACCATTGAAATTGAAAGACTTTGTAAACTGAAATGGACTGACAAGGTGATTAAAACTAGACAGACAAGACTGAACAGACGTACTTAACTTCGTATTTACAAGAACATTAATTTATAATTCCAAAACATTTTCATTCTCTCCTCCGTTCCACCATGCATCATAATAAATCTTCTGCTAAGTGAATCTTGGTTTATTAGTCCATGAATTATACTTCGCGAGCATAATTCATTTTAAATCTATCTAAATTTTCTATAAAATACGCGATTGTTTAGTCTGGAACTATTTATCATTGTGTATTCAAGCTCATTGGTAATTTATCTTTTCTTGTGGATTTTCACTACCGAGAACGCCTTATCATTGCTTGCTTTTTAAAGTTTAAAAACTATTTCGCTAACAATGATTAAGAACTAATTAATATGAAATATTATGAATATTCGAGATTATCGTTTTTCTTATCGAACATTTTGTAGAGATTATTTCTGAATTCTATATAATTTCAGGTATTTTTGCGGTGGAATCCGCTTGCGTTTAAAATTATAGAATTAACTTTTTTCAAATATAAATGAAATTTTGCTTCATACAACCGATAAATATTCAAAATAATTCCGCTTTATGCCGGCTTTGGCTTTCAAATTTTCGCTAGGAAATAATTACACGATCATTATGCAAATAGCTTTGTGGTTCTGCACTTGCGGGATTATTTCGGTTATCTTTTATTATCGGTTTTTTGTTTTACACCTTACACAGCCAAAAAACAATTAATAAATATTCAACAATTCATTAAATATTCTTATTTGTTTTAGCTGTGCATAAACTCATTAAAGTTTGTGCTTTGGATTGCGAGATTATTTTTGTTCAAAACAAACACACGATTGAACGTTATGTACATTAATTACTGGAAATTGATTCATTGCAATCAAATATTTTGTTGATTTGTGTATCAAACAATTGCATTAATTTGATTGCAATATTAAAACAGCACTTGATGTTAAATAATACACAATATGTATACGTTGTGCTATTTCACTTAAAAGTCGAACAAGGTAGTGAATATCTAAATTTTAAATTTCACTTTATAATCATTTCTTAATCTAATCTTTTCTAGCGGCAAGCCAACATCTGCAGAATTAAAACGTGCATTTTTTTTGCTGTAATCTCAATGTAAATTGCGACGGTTGCGTAATTCCGTAACATTTTACAAAGTTTTCGTGTCAAAAATCCAGTTTGTACATAAATAATTGAATCCTTTTTTAGAGCGTGGAAATATATGGGAGATTTTATGTAGCTTTACATATACATCGTGTTTATATACTAAATAAGTATTAAGGAATCTGGGAGATATTTAGCATTTACTCGTACTTTGGAACAAGTTCTTAATTTTTTTTAAATTTATTTTAATGTCAACTTATTTACGGTTTACAACGTGTTGAAATATTTTTAGTCTCGCAGGAATTAATCAACACACAAATAGAATTGTATCTAGTGTTATTTTTGGCCTATAGGAGTTTTTCCATACAGATCACTAGCTTTCCACTTCCCTTTGGCAACACAATATCTTAAATATGTACATCTTATATTAGACAAATATTTGTAATTTATATAATAATTTTAAGATGAATATTACAATGTTAAACAGTTACAAAAGATAAATGTAACTTTTGACTTTTTCAAATGGCACATTTCTTTATTTCATCTCATAAATAGTTTCTAAAAAAATAGTTACTAGTCAAAAGTTTCCAGTGGGCCGATTTCTATGCACGCAAATTTATTTACATTTATCTTTTATGAGTGTTGAACGAAATTGTTAATGTTAACGTCGTTCTCGATACGCCAACGAGTACCTACACACGTCTACAAGTATTCGCCCGCTTATCTACGATAACGTTTTACTCTTTTTTTCTAGTTCTTTCTACCTGGCTAAACTCATTTGTGTGAAATTTATTGGAAATTCAAAGACATATAATTTATATTATAAATTTATATCACCATTATATATTCATATATATGTAGGTATAGGTATATGAGGCGTACAACATTTTTACTCGAAAAAATTATATATTTTAAGTGGTGTAAGGTTCATAGGGAGAGAGGTTTATTGTGAGGGACAGAAGGTTAACATTGGATTGGTGTTGGTGTTATGAAAAATTGTGTAAAAACAAAGTGAAATGCTTTCAATAAATTACCTTTCGAAATGTCAAATAAATTTAATGTCAAATTGTCTTACATTGAATTGAAAAATTCGCTTTGTTTTTTACCACACTTATATTATGTAAAAATGTTATATAACTTATTATTCACAGTTATATAAATTTATACACATATCACGACTCGAGTTTCGACGTTTGACGGTCATTTTCAAGTGACTTAACAAATTGATGAGGTTGAATATATACCCTTATAGTTTTGGTGGGGTGGGGGTTCGGTGTTTGTCCGAAGATGAGGACTTATCTGTTTGAGATTGGGTGAGATTAAAAAGTTGGGAAAAGATTAGGTCAGTTTGCTCGTTTAGGAGATTAACCGAGGGATTACGGGTTTTTTTGAAAATTTCTAAAGACTCTAGGAGATTTAGTTTCGGGCCTTTGTTGCAATTATGCAAGATTTTTAGAGTATCTATTTCTGGGAATTTATGATTGCATTCGAGACAATGGTTTGAAAAGGAACTAGTGTGTTTTTTCAGACGAAAAGCGCGAGAATGTTCTGAAAACCGTGTTGAAAAACTTTGTCCTGTCTGCCCTATGTACACGCTATTGCATTCGGAACAATGAATTTCGTATTGGCCGGATTTTTTAATGGGATCGATTTTGTCTTTGGCATTAAACAATATGTTGGACAACTTAGAGGAGGGTTTAAATGCTACTTGAAGATTTTGCTTTCGAAGGACATTTGCGATGTGTTCACTTGTTTTGCCAAAATATGTCAGGGAGATGAAAGTTTTGTCTGAATTTGAGGTTTTCGGATAAATTTGAGCCATTGCGAATTGGGTTCGTTTATTATTGTTAATGTTTTGGATGAGTTTTGTTGGGAAACCATTCTCTGTAGCGACTGAAATGATGGTACTTAATTCTTTGATTCTCTTTTCTGTGAAAAGGGGGATTATTGAAAAGGCTCGATGTATCATTGAATGATAGGCCGCTAATTTGTGTGTTATCGGGTGAAATGATGAATACGAGATTGTAGAGTTACCATTGGTGGGTTTTCTGTATATATCAAATTCTATTTTGTTGTTTTTGTGAATCAGAGTAAGGTCTAAGAAGTTTATTTTGTTGTCTGTTTCTACCTCGATGGTGAATTTAATTTTGGGATGAACGTTGTTTATTAGGATGAGAAATTGGTCTAATTGACGTGCCTAGGGTTACTAGGTGAAAATTGGTCAACGGTCTTGCCAGCGGAAGAGGATTCTTAAATTCCCAACGGTGGATGGAGCGGAAGAGCCGGGTGGTTACACCAATATAAATCCGCTTTGTGTCTGTCTTAGATTAAGCGACAAAGTGGTCAGCGTCTATTCACCAGTGGTGCGGCTGTCAGAACATCTTCTTCATCTCAACAATCAAGTCGTAACCTTGTGATCTTCTTGTTGATCACCCCATCTTTAACTTTAACTAGAAACAAACCTGATGATAACAGAAGGTACAATTCCACTACCCCGGTCATCAGTCAATAATCAGTCAATAGACTGATTACTCGTGGTCGTCGAATTCCGGGGGACCAGGAGCGTCATGTTGAGAAGGCTTCTCGAATCTTCTACGCGCGAAGCATATGTACTTTATTGGCACGCTCAACTCGAACACTGTTCTAAAAGTTGGTAAAATTAAACAGCTTGTAAACACAATGGACAAATTTATTTAATATCAAAATCCTTGTAATTCAAGAAACTCGTTTCCTTGATGAATACAACTTTGACACGGATAATTCTCGAATATACACAGGGAAACCCTCTATAAAAATTAGGACGGGTCCCAGGCAATTTGATACAGCGTTTGCCATCTACAAATCAATTGTAGACTCACTCATTGACTTTACGTCTACATCGGAACGCATCTCCACTCTATCACTGAAATCGGCGAACAAAGCGTATACTCTCATCAACGCCCACGCTCCCACAAACGACTATAATAAGAAAGATTATAAAACATAGGATACCTTTTGGGAACAGTTAGAGGAGGTCACCTAGCAAATTCCACCGCATCACGTCAAGATTCTGTTAGGCGATTTTAAAGCCCAGTTGGGTATAGAGAAACAATGTAGGGAAACATCAGGTATTCACACAACACATAAAAGAACAAATAGAAATGGTGAAAGTCTAATAACTTTTGTGAAAATTTCCAACTTAAAATCATGTCAACACAATTTAGTAAACTCAGACATAAGCTTTGCACTTGGAGGGCACCCAACATCAATATGGGTAAATTTTAAATCGATCATGTTGTCATCTCTCATACAAACCAAAAGGAGGTCCATAATGTAAAAACGAGGAAAGGTTTCTTCGATTCTGATCACTACTTGTTACAAATTAAAATTAAACTCCAGCCCAACAGGAGACGACCACGACAACTACGAATTTTTAAGCCTCACCCTGGATATTTAAAAATAAACAGGGACAGTATTTTGCAAGAAATCATCGAAACAAACACGTCAAACTGGACAGAATTATCGGATGTTCTCAGGAACGCTATGAGGATAAGCCAACCCCCACGTAGACTAAAGACTTTAAAGACGTAGGCTAAAGCTAAAGACAAGGACTATAACAAGAAGCAAATATTTCCGTAGCCTAACGCATGGAAGTAAAGGCATTTCCATCAAAACGGCCGCTAGAATCTATAAAGCCATCTGCCGCCCCCTCCTTGACTATCGACAGATATTATTTTCAAACGCTAACGACAGAACACTACATATATTGGAAGTGGCAGAACGAACTTCATTACGACTAATTTCCAAGTTAAGACACCCAAACAACATCCTTCATAATCGCACCAACGATCTTCTATACAGACTCACCCATGTTCCAAAACTCCTAGACAGACATCAACAACTACGGACAAAATTCAAGGTCAACAACAACCACTAGAACATAGACCCACTATGCATAAAACGAGACATAAAAACCACTTCACGCAGACACCCAACTAATACGCTTTACGAATCAATCTACGACGACTAAACTCATCATCTCATCTCATTTCATTTCCATTACACTATTGTTATCATTAATATGTACATTCGTTTTTTTTTTCTTCCATTTTAAATCCATTTATATTTCCGGGCAGAAGGACCTTGTTGGTCGATAGCCCTTTGTATAAAATATACAATAAATATATTCTCTCTCTCTCTCTCTCTCGATGACTAAACCAACATTTCCATTGATTAATAACCGATTTAATTATATTTTTCTTTGTTCCAGGTGAGTTTCAATCACAATGCAAATCCCGCAAATTTTCCCAGGAAAATAATTCGAATTGTTTTTTGAAAAGGTTTGTAAATTTTGTTCGAAAATTTTTATTAAGACCAAATAAATATTATTAAAATAACTTGTTTTCAAGTACTTGAAAATGACCGTCATACATCGAAACTCGAGTCGTGATATGTGTAGAAATTTATAATTAGTTATAGAACACTAGCCTGCAGCTCCTCTGTGTTCAACCAGTGAGCCCCAGAGGTCTCTTGCGGAGTAGTGCTCCGCAGTCTTTGAGGAGATGTATGGGGGTTTCCTCTGCTGAACCACATAATCTGCAGCCATCATCCTCCTCTAGGCCTAGGCCTTTGAGATGTTTTCTAAGTCTGTAGTGTCCCGTCAGGACACCTGTCAGAATTCTAAGCTTGTTCCTACTTGTAATTTCAGGCAAGCTTTTGTTCTTTTCTGGTTAAAAGATCCCAGCATCACTTTGAACTGCCTTAACCCTGGAAGTTGTTTCCAGGTTTTCATCCATTGTTCTCTTGTTTCTTCATCTACTTTCTTTTGCATATTATAAGCGTGTAAAAACATATTGAATTTTTCAAATCAATGTAAGTATGAATTTTACAAGGTAGTAACTGTCGCAACCATCCTATTCATATATAGAGTTGGGTAGATCGAAAGAAGCAATACATTGTTAGGCCTTTGCAGACGATCTCGTAATAATAGATAAAGCCTTTTTTTTAATTCAGCTGTTTTCTACCCTTTGGGTATAAGCCTCTCTCTTATTTTGCCAGTTGCCACGATTTTGTGCCTCCTGGTACCAGTTCAGTCCTGCCGCTCGTTTCAAGTCGTCGCTCCATCTCATTTGTGGTCTTCCTATGCTCCTTTTGTTGCTCCATGGTCTCCACTTATCCTGGTCTCTTGCTACGTGTCCCGCCCAGTCCCATTTATGAGCGGCGGCGCGTCGCACGACATCATGAACCTTTGTTCTTCTCCTGATCCATTCATTTGTTTTGCTATCTCTTAATGATATCCCAAGTATTCTCCTCTCAATAGCTCTCTGGTTTACTTTAAGTTTATCAAGTATAGATTTCGTGAAGGTCCAAGTTTGTGACCCGTAAGTAGTTACTGGTAGGATACACTGGTAGTATAATTCGGTTTTGAGGTTTAGGGGTATGTCCATATTCAAGATGTCTTTAATTTTGGCATATGCCGCCCAGGTTTGCCGTATTCTCTCATTTATTTCGAGTCCTTGGTTAGCCTTGCCTATAGTTAGTGTTTGTCCTAGGTATTTGTATGCAGTTACTTTCTCGATTCTGTTGTCTCCAAGGGTAATTTCTCGATTGTCATCTACGTTAGTTGTCATGTACTTTGTTTTGTCAAAGTTGATTTCTAGGCCTATGCGCTTCGTGGCCCTGTAGATTCATCGATAAGTGTGGCCAGTTCTTCTCTGCTTTCGGCTATCACTACTATGTCATCGGCAAACATTAAGTGGTTGAGTTTCTCCCCGTTGATATTAATGCCTCTGTTTTGGAGGTCGATTGTTTTTAGTGCGTCCTCCAGAACTAGTGTGAAGAGCTTGGGTGACATAGGATCTCCTTGACGCACTCCTCTGTTAATTGCCACTTTGTCGGATTTTTCGTGTAGCTGAATTCGCAGAGTTGCAATTCGGTAAATGTTGTTAATTAGGTTTGCGTATCTGTGGTCTATTCTGGCGTTTTGCAGGGCTTGCTGTAGTGCCCATATTTCCACCGTGTCGAAAACCTTACTAAAATCAATGAATGCTAGCCATAAAGGTATATTGTATTCCACAGCCTTCTCGATTAGTGCTCTCATCGTTTGCAGGTGTTCTGTAGTACTGTAGCCCTTCCTAAACCCAGCCTGCTCTTTTGGCTGGTAATAGTCTAACTTTGGTGTGAGACGGTTGGTTAATATTTTCGCGAATAATTTGTATATTTGGGATAGCAGGCTGATCGGTCTATAATTTTCTAGGTTCTCGGTGTCTCCCTTTTTGTGAATGACTACCACGAGGGCGTTTGTCCAGTCCTGTGGTATGTCCTCCTTTTCCAGGCATTTGTTGTACAATATTTCTAGTTTGTGTTCTAGTATATCACCGCCTTGTTTTAAGATCTCTGTCAGTATGCCGTCTTCGCCCGCTGCTTTCCCATTTTTAGTATGTTGTAATGCCGATCTGATTTCGTCTTTTGTAATCTCAGGTATGTCTTCAGAGTTGACGTTCATGACTTTCTCTTGCTGGTCTTGTTCGGTTGTGTCGCTCTTTACTTTCGTCTCGTATAGGTCTGCGTAGAATTCTTGTACCGTTCTTATAATTTCGAGTCTTCCTTCGATTCTATGTCCTGTTTTGTCTTTGATTCTGACGATTTCTTTCGTTGTGTTTGTCGCTAGTGTTCTGAACACTTTCGTCCCTTTGTGTTGTTCCAGTACTTTCTGCGCGATTGTTTCAGCGTATTCTGCTGATGACCTTTTGTTATTTGCTATAAGTGGTCGTCTTTTATCTAGCATGTTTAGTGTTTGCGCGCTAAATTTATTTTGCTTTGTAGTTTTTGTTTCTGTGTACGCTTCTGCTGCTTGGTTTAGGGTTCTAGTGATCGTTTTGTTTGTTTCGTTTATATCATAGGTACTCAGTCTCTGCTCTTTGAATCTGCTTCCCAGGTATATTTGGAATATATTTGGGTCTTGTTGGAGTTTCTCTCTGTCAATCTGTTTGTGTATCGACTTTGCGATTTTTTTGCAACGCTCTAGTTTTTGGTTTATGCTTATCCTTGCCCTCACCAGACGATGGTCACTTCCAGTATTAAATCTGTTCAATACCTCGACGTTTTGTACTATTTGGATGTTCTTCGTTAGAATATAGTCGATTTGGTTAAAAGTTCTCCCGTCTGGGCTTGCCTAGGTCCATTTTCGGTTGATTTTCTTTTTGAAAAAGGTGTTAGCGCTGTAGAGATGTTCTTCTTCCAGAAAGTCAGCCATCATTGAGCCTCTGGGATTTCTTTTGCCTAGCCCGTGTTTGCCTACGTATTTTTCCTCTGGGTCTGCTTGGTCTCCAATCTTGCAGTTGAAGTCGCCGATCACTAAAACTTGTGATGTTTTATTGCTGCGCATTCCTTACGAGATATCCTCGTAGAATTTGCTGACGTCCTCGTCTTCCGCGGTGCTTGTGGGAGCATATGCCTGAATTATCTTTAGTGTTTCCAGTCTATTTATTTGTATCGTTACGTATATCACTCTTTCGGATATAGCTTTGAGCATTTTTACGTAGATAAAGCCTTGGAGAATGCAAATTTAGGACTAGAACTTTTGAAGGAAAAAGCTGAGAAGGCAGGTCTACAAGTATCTTTCGAAAAGATGGAATACATGTCCAGTGAAAGTAACCCACCAACAAATTTAAAAATCAAATATGGCAACATCAAGAAAACTGACAACTTTAAATATCTGGGTGAAAATACAAAGTGAAATAGAAGCAATTAAAATCGGAATTTCATGAAAATGAAAACAAAATAAGTACATGAAAGTGAGAAATCTGTACAATAAAAAGTGTTTTTCTAAAGATGTTAAATTAAGGCATTATAATACAGTTCTAAAACCAGAAGTCCTCTTTGGGTCGGAAACACTACTTTTAATCAGATGCAAAATGGCATTGGAATATTTGGAAAAGATGGAAACAAGAATTTTACGAAAAATATTAGGTCCAATTAAAAACAAAGATGGCAATTGGGGTTTGAGACCAAATAAGGAAGTTTTCTCATTCTGCCCTAAAATAGCAGACCAGATCAGGAAAAGACCGATAGGTTAGGTTCAGAGGCGGATTTAAGGGCGGGCGCAGCGGGCGCGCGCCCGGGGTCCCCTACCTCTAAGGGGCCCCTCAAGAATTCATGACAACAATTTAGGTTTCATATATGCAATTTTAATTACGTATTTGATATTTGAATTAATCACTGATCTAAAAAAGGGAGCTTAAATTTTATATTTGCATTTCATTGTTGTTTGGAAAATGAAACGACATTTATCAGGAGCCAACCAACTGGCAACCAACAGAAAGGAGCATTTGACAAATTTATAACTGGCTCTGGTTAGGCCATCATAATTTAGGCTACTTAGGCTACTTAGGCCATCATAATTCGAGCAACAATTAAAATGAAGAACAAGGAGCCTCCATTAGTCAACGAAAAGAGTTAGTTGAAGTTGAAAACCAAGGTATAGAAAGCAAGAATGATGACCAAAATGAAGAACCAGTCAATAGTCAACCAGGTGAACAACTTAGAAAATATTGAAACGCAAACAGAAAATATACCATTCGAAGTTACATTAAAAGATTACCAGATTGCTGTCTGGCCAAACGTTTTATCGATATGATTATAATCGAGGTAACTACACTTAAATCGGTCTACAAACACGGTGATCGCATTTACTACAGTGGTTTGTGTAAAGAACATTTTTACAGAAAATTTTTGAATGGTGACAAAGGAGAGGCTAAAGGAAGTGGCTATTTTTTTCTGAAGCATCCAAATCCATTTATTGTTACTCATGCAAAATGTTTTCGCACTTAAAGTCTGGGATAATTACCGGGTCAAAATTGTCCAAAATTGGAAACATATTGGAATAACTTTGTCCGAGCATGAAATGTCGAAAGAGCACGTCACTTCAATGCGTACATTATACAAGCGCTCTTCTTCATTAAATCGCATCGATGTTGAAAATCTGCAAATTACATTACAAAAAGACAATTAATGGAAATAGGTTCTGCGAAGAATTCTATCCTCAATAAAATACCTCGCAAAGTTGGGCATTGCTTTTAAATGCTATAATGACAGTGCAACCATCTTCGTTAATGAAAAAATGTTACGCAATAAATTAGATAAAGGGTCTTATACATTAAAGAAAGTGTCAGATACTAGATGGTCTCCCAGAGCTGATGCAGTTTCAGAAGTTAAAATGTGGCTACAAAATATTGAAGAGGCTTTAGATGAAATATGCAACTCCACAAAAGAAAAAAAAATGGTTGTTATTGAAGCAAAATCTTTACCTAAGAAAATGAATGTTTACGAAACTACTATTATGACAGCCCTAAGGAATAAAATTTTGCAAAGAACCAATGCAACAAGTAAATCTTTACAATCTATACTGCACAATTGTTAAATCTGCGTCATTATTAAAAAGTCTATAAATTTTTATTAATGAAAAAATTAGACATTATTTTATCGAATCAGAATCGAAAGTTAAAGAACTTACAGATAAATCATTTGGAGAAGTCGCAAGAAAAGCTTTTTTTTACATTATTTACTCTACGTTATATGCGATCATTTAATTATTGTTAATGGTAATGTAATGGTAATGGTAATGTGCATAATTATAGTTTTTTTCGTGTTTAACTTGTATATAGAAGAAAGGAAAAAATGCGTTAATAATTGAACGATCAAACGAGCCCGCCGAAGTGCGAAGTTCGATCGTGATTATACGAAACGTCTCGTTCGAAGATGATTTGTAGTAGTATGCTCGTCATTGCTTACATTTCACACTTTTTAGAGTTGCGACAACTTCAAGTTAAAGCAACTTCATATTGAACTTGAATTAGATTACTGATTAATAATAATTATGTGGACCATTGAAAGCACAATCTAATCCATCTAGTCCAATTCAGTTAGCATTGTAGGGAATTCATTAAATTAGTAGGTTACATAGCCATCTTCGAACGAGACGTTTCGTATAATCACGATCGAACTTCGCCCGTCTTCGGCGGGCTCGTTTGATCGTTCCATTATACTACACGTCTCGTTCTCGATGATAATTTGTAGACTTTTAGCGTATAGGAAAACTCATTCATTTATCATGTTACATGACAGGAAACCATAAAGAAAAGAGTTACCGTGCGTTAGATAATAGAGATTTTGCGAACGTATCGTTATTATCTTGGATCGGGCGATTGTAAAGTTTTGCGAAGGTCTGTGACCGTCGAGGTCAACCAGCAGCACGTCTGGTTGTGTATATATATCCACTTCCAAAACCAGCCACTGATACTGCAGCATATTTTGTATGTGCTGTGAAGTGATTTGTATCAATGCCTGCTTTAGACAGCAAGGATTTTTCCCAGTGACCAATCGTTTGAGAAGTTACGTTTTTGTATGGCTTGATGTTTGATATGAGTAATTTGTTGTTTTGCACATTTCTTAGGTCTTTTGTCTTATTCAAGTAGTAAATTACAGCTGTAGCGGCACATAGGCCAGGTTGTTCTTTATACAAAAGGTAGTATAAGCTCTGACTTATTTCTTCCTGGCTTGGACATTTTTATCAGGTCTGGTATTTATATTGTTATTTTCTATTTGTTCAGGGATATGTTTTTTATATTAATTAGTGCTATAGTTTGCTGTGCTGTAGATTATAAGCATTGATACTTTTTCTGCTGCAACCTTTAGCTGCTTTTAGCTACTACTTATCACAGAATCCTGTTTGTGAGCCTGGAGTGATACAGACGGGTCATGTGCCAATAGAATGTCAGTAGTATTTTCCTCATACACGTAACTATGTCTTCCTGATGCTCGTAGAGCTCGTTATTGTGCCTGATTTTGAACGTATCGTCCTCCTCTCTTATGGGTCCTAGTATTCTCGTCAGGATCGTCCTCTCTTTAAGTTCTACTTTCCTGAGTGGGCCCTTTTTGATTCATCAAGAGGCACTTAGAGGCATAGAGCGCAGCGGTTCTTACTATCGAGTTGTAGTGCTTCAGTTTTATGTTCTTGGATAGATACTTGGAGGTATAGATGTTCCTACAGGAACGATAGGCCGTCTCTAACTTGGTGCACCTGGCGTCTATGGCTAAGGTTTCGCTCTCGCTTGCTGAGATCCATTCTCCCAAGTACTTGACTGAAGGAACTTTACAGATATTATTGTCTCCTAGTAGGATTGTAGAAAGCCTGCTTGGTATCCAAGTTTGGTTATTATTTTTGTTATCCTCATCTTTTTCTGATAGAATTATGTCTTGGTGCTACTGTTTTTGTTCTTATTTATTTGAATTTAAAAAATAGACGAATGTCATTTGCAAAACGTGAAATAGTTTTAAGAAGTATTTCATTTACTTATATTTTATACTTATACAGTAAAGATATTTATATTATTATTAAGTTAAAGTATATACTTATATTATAAGTATAAGTAGTAATATATACTTATATTATAAGTATATATTACAAGTATATACTTATATTATACTTATTCACTTTGACAGTAATATGTCAAATTTCATATGACACATTACTATGTCATAAATGTGCAATAATATGTCAAATTTCATTTGACATATTATTGCAAGAGGACAACAACACGTCTTCACCAAGACCGGCTACACTGTACTTTCCTTTGGTATCCGTCGTGACGAAAAGTTTGCTGTTCAATGCATATTGCGTGGAGCTGAAGCTAAAGAGATTCTCGAAATGGGTCTCAAACTAAGAGAATACGAAATATAGAGAATACAGCATCTTATAACTTTGCATTTGGTATCCAAGAACATATCGATTTGGGCATCGAATACGACCCGAGCATAGGTATCTGCGGTCTGGACTTCTACGTTGTATTCGGAAGGCCCGCATTGAAAGTTGCCCACAGATGCAGTTGGCATTAATATGTCAAATTTCATTTGACATATTACTGTCAAAGTAAATAAGAAAACAAATTGTGAAATACAATTGACAAAAATGAAAAACCAAACGAAAAATACTTTAAAACTTAATAATTAACATTAAGATTTTCTTGTTGTAATAATATGGAAATATTTTCACGAAACTACATGTATAGTATGTGATTTTCAGGGAATTAGAATGCTAGAGTCCGCAAAATGTTAGAAACTAATTTTCCTTTAATTTCACCTCTTAAGCTGGGCGCTTTTATTTAAGAAATTACAATAATTATTTTAATTAAAACATTGCCAAAACTTTAAACCCGCATTTAGCACTAAAAGCTAGCAACAAAAAGTAACTGAAACTAGAATATCTAGGTAATATGCGCTTAGAATTTTATATTAAAACCAATTATCACGTATAATTAAATACATTTTTATTGCAGCAGCTTTAATTTGCAAGTTGTAAAATCTTAAATTAAAACGCTTCTTATACGCTCGAAATACTCTCGCAGCTGGCGAAATTATTTTTAAGTACCTGTTCTAATAAGTACAGAGATTCATTTATATCATATTAATACAATTAACATTGACGTTTATTACGATTATTTAGATGTTAAATTTCATCCAGTTTAACTATTATTACGTTGTTTGGAAAGTAATTTGTCTTTCTTTCGTCTCTATTAAAATTGCTCTTCTCAGCTCTATAAATAATACACACAGCTCATTTTTTATAATATGAATTATTTGTGTAGAAAACCTGAAAAAAACCCATGTAAATATCATAATTCATACTTTTATATGGCACATATAATGGTATATAATACTCGACAATAATTCATGTTGGCGATCGTTCGTCTTGTCAGTGAGATCGGTCTTGTGAGTTTGTAAAAAGCAACATATTGAATATCATAATCAATCATTTCTTGTCCATAGAATTCCACATTTATGTCTGGCCGGTGTCGAATTTTAAATATATTTATACCACACAGATCGACCAAAAATTGAAATATTGGGATAGATGGACCTGTTTCTTGTCTACATTCAAAAAGTGTTACATAAATATAATTTTCATTTACAAATTCAATTGCAGAAATAAATAAGAACAAAGCAGCAATTCAAATGTTGGAAGAAATGGACAAAACTCTTGAGTCGTAATTATTTCACAAAATAAATAGATACTTAAGATTAGGTAAGAGTATATTAGTATTGTCTATCGCATATTCTTCTATCTAGTATTGTCTTTTTTATGGGGACGTAACAAGCACTAGCGTTAACTTGTCAAATGGCCCTCTTGGAATTCACGATCATCCCGGTACCGCTCTTTGCATGTCGTCAGGATACCGTTGTGTTTGTTATGTCACGCATTTGTTGCCTAACATCCAACATTTCATATCATGTGCTTAGGGGTTCAGGCATTTTGTTAGATTGTTTTGTTCCTGGCTTTCTCTCCGGCACGCTGCTGTGTCTCTTTCATTCTCATAATGCTTCTTATCATATCATCCGTTGCTGTCGAACTGTCTTCGGACTGTAACATGCATTCCAACAGTGTCTTTACTCCCAGTTCTGATTTTGTTTTCGCTGTCCAGTCGTCCCTCTCCGGAATCCATCTTTTACATTCGAAGACCGTGTGCGCCGCACTGTTC
Organism: Phosphuga atrata; assembly: GCA_944588485.1. NCBI lineage: Eukaryota > Metazoa > Arthropoda > Insecta > Coleoptera > Silphidae > Phosphuga > Phosphuga atrata. The sequence goes on from OX155901.1 coordinate 8,617,215, forward strand.
GTTTATCCACTGTAGACACACACATTGTCAGAAGCCGTGCCGATATTGTGCGGGTAGCTACTCCCTGAAGCATCCGTGCTCGCTGAACGCTTGGGTGAGTTAGTAGTTCATCTCCCCATATTTTCGTTCTACCCAAATTCCCAATTGTAGGATTAATAATTTTGTCCACTGTCCGCTTGTACAGCATGTGCAGTGCTTTTGGCACTTCTGGAAAAGATGTCTTTTGTTAAGTTCTCTCTTGTGCCAGCTGTTCCGCTTTTTGTACAGTTCTTTTCTTTCTTATGTCAAGGGTTCTATGGGTGCTATGCCTGGAGACTGTCTTGTAAGCACTGCACACATGTAGTGTTATTTTAGCTTATTAGCTTAGCTGTAGCTTATTTTTAATGGTCTCTTTCTCGACTGAATTTGCCCAGACCAGAGCACTATAGAGCACTGCCGAGTAAGCGACTGAGCATAGAATCTTTCTCTTGCTACTTTTTGGTCTGCCGATATTGGGCATCATCTTTTCTAGTGCTGCTGTTACCTTGAGGGATTTAGTCGCTGATCGCATGATATGTGGTACAAAACATAGCTTCTTATCAATAATCACACAGGATATTCAACTGCCTCCTTGGGCATTATAGTTATGTCACTCACCTTATACTATACTATCGGCCCTATAAGACTCATTCCGGTCACTAGAACAACTTCCGTTTTTTCAGGGGCCAGCATTAAGCGCTTTTTCTCCATCCATTTATCGATATGTGCATTCGCCTTATTTCCACATTCACTCTATATCATCAGCAAAACCTATTATATCAACATCTTCTGGTAGTTTTAACCTAAGTACTCCATCATGCATGATGTTCCACAGTGTAGGACCTATTACTGAGCCCTGTGGAACACCGCTGTACACGACTTCCCCGTCTGCTTCTGCTGCGATTTCCCCGCCTGCTTCTGCTGCGACTTCCCCGCCTGCTTCATGAAGATAACTGCGCAGTAGTCTTAGCAGTGTGGTATGGGTGTGTCTGAATCTACTGGCTGAACTAGTGTCACTTCGCTGACTGGGTCCACTGTGGTACTGGTGGGTCTGAGTCCACTGGCTGGACTGACTGAACTAGTGCTAAACTGAACTGCTTGACTGGCTGAACTTCTAGCTGAGTCTGGTTGACTGGGTCCACTGGCTGGACCGTTGTGAATGGGTCTTCTGGCTGGACTGAACTGGACTCTTTGGTTGGTTGCGCCTCACTGTTGAACTAAACTGGAGTCGACTTGCTGACTGTTGCGCTGTTGTGTGGACCGTCACTGTCTGTTTTTCCGGGGGTCCAGGTATTTATATTATCTCCAGGTATACTGGTCCCTCATCTGGGGTGATTCTATTTTCGGCTATTTGTCACTTTGGTGATTACCGATTCTCGGGAAAAACATCGTGTCGTAATTTCCCAGGGGATTACACAATTGACCCTAGTAAAATATTTTTGTAAATCCGTCCGAAAATAATCGGTTTGTAATCCCCGTTAAGGGTAATCCCCGTAATGCCCTCGAAGAACTAAAAGTGAAAATATTTCCTAATCTGCTGGAGGATTACATTACCGACCCTAATAAAATATTTACGGAAATTGTCCGAAAATATGTGGGTAATTATTGTAATGCTCTCGAAAAACTAAGAAATAAGAATGGAACGGCTCGTTGCCGCTACATCACCCCCTTGCCAGTGCGCTATGTAGCGTTTGTTGCTGTTGTTGTTTGTTTCTTCATAGAAGTCTGGTAGATGGTTAAGTACTTTACCGTAGGCGTTGTTTGTTGTTGCAGGTTTCCTCGTAGACGGTTGAATTCGTCATCGTCGTCACTATTGCGAGGTTTGTTCGTGAACGTCTGGTAGACGGTTCAAGTCGTTACCGTAAACGTTGTTTGTTGTTGCAAGTTTCTTGCAAGGCGTCATCGTGGACGTCGTTTGCTGATAAGCGGTTTTCTAAGCAAAACCAGCTTGCACCTCGCTGTTGCGACATTTGTTCGTTGGCGTCTGGTAGACGGTTGAAGTTGCTACCGTAGACGTTGTTTGTTGTTACCGACGTCCTAGTAGACGGTTCTTCATTGTAGACCTCGTTGTTGCAAGTTTGCTGCAAGGCGTCCTGGCAGCCGATTGAAGACGTCAGCGTAGATGTTGTTTGTTGATGCCGGCGTCCTGGTAGACGGTTGGAGGATTACATTACCGACTGTAATAAAATATTTTCGGAAATTGTCCAAAAATATTTGTGTAATTATTGTAATGCCCTCGAAAAACTAAGAAATAAAGTGGAACGGCTCGTTGCCGCTACAGCAGGTATGGGGGGATGTTCGGAAAGTTTCCATCCGCCAATACGCTGTTCATCGCATTTAGAATATATTCAGGGCATTTTTTTACAGCTATTTTGATGCGTTCTGGTGGCAGTCCATCTGAACCAGGGGCTTTGCCATTTCGAATACGCATACTGGCCCTTATAAGTTCTTCCATGGAAAATAATTCACTAGTCTGGTTTACTAGCGGTTATATAATATTGTCTGTCTAATCGTATGTGTGTAGTTCTTCTTGAAGTGCGATATCCGATCCGAACGTCGACGCTTTCTTCTCCTATATCTATAACTGGTGGTGTCTAGATATAAGCGTAGGAGGGCTCTAACAGCTTTTATTGTGGGTGGTGAGCCACAGTAGGGAAGTTTACCGCCAAATTACTGTACTGGTTTTCCATTGTGCTGCACATGACGGTAGTGGCTTATATTCTCTGTCTATGAATACTCACAGTTTAGTCATGACTATACTCTCTGTCTAGTCATGACTATCTAATCTTGTCTTGTTTGTCAGGTCTTGTCTGTCTAGTCTTGACTTGTCCTGTCTGTGTAGTCTTGTCTGTCTTATCTTGTCTTATCTTATATGATTTGTAGAATAAATGAAAGTCTATATTGTTGATAGTTATTACAACAGTTTTTTTTGCCTAATATTCTTGGTAAGTCATAAGGATCTATCTTGAAGAGGATGTTTTGTAGCTTCTTTTTATTTTCGTTTTTGTTATCTATTTAATTTATTTTATTTAGTCTTTTCCGTTTAGTCTTGTCCGTCTAAACTTATCTTTCTATTCTTTTTTGTCTAGGTTTGTCCGTTTAGTCTTCTGTTACTACCTTCCCAGATAAATAGAAGATCGCCCCAAAATATCCACTGGAATCATCTATGTTTAGGCCAATTTGCTTATTGGATACTACAGGAAAGCTGTTGGAAATATTAATTGAAAACCGAGACTAGAGTTAGAACTTGAACAGAAAATAATTCTCCATGTCAACTCATTTGGCTTTAAGCCAGGTAAGGCTTAAGCTAGGGCAGATAAATCCACTGTCGATGCATTGTGCAAAGTAATGGAGGTACCAGAAGAAATAGAGAAAAAGGCTTTTACAAGCCTTTGAAGAACTTTGTAGAGAGTTATGTGCAATCATTGATCACGCTAGATATTGAAAACGCTTTTACCTCTGCTCATTTGGAATATATCATATGTCCACTAAGAAATGCAGAGGTCAGTAGATACCTCCTCAAAATTATATAGTCATACCTATCATTGGTAAATCATAACAACTGATGGAAAACACAGAAAGACTTATAGGGGCCCCAGGGATCCGTCCTGGGTCCAACATTGTGGCTACTCTTTTATGGCAAAATGCTAGAAACGGATACAGGAACGGGTGTTAGACTAATAGCTTACGTAGACGATCTTGCCTTTGTAGTATCAGCTCGGACACCATAGATCCTTGAGGAACATAACTAACAACAGAAGTACATTGTACTTAAATATATGGGGATACACATATACTTAAATCCATAGCCGGAGATTGAGGAGGGGGCTGCGCTCGGAACCAATACGCTGCTGTCGGTGCCGCAGGATTTCTTGCTCCATTCACGATACGATTCCACTCTATCCGATCGATGTTTGATACGTTTTGATACGTTTTTATTTGTTTGATACGTTTTCGATACGTTTACTACTCTTTTCGAACGATTGCGATGTCCTTGGCTTGATGGGTAGCCAGTCTTTAGTTTCTCAGATTGCACTTGTTTCAACCATGTCTTCTTTGACGCGTTTCTTTGCATTCTCTAGTCTGGAAGTCGCTCCTGCCAAAGGAGTTTGCGTGGAAGCCGGGTGTTATTCATGCGGCAGACGGAGCCAAATCAACGTAGTCTTTATTTTTGTGTATTTCGTCTTGGATCGGTGTCTGTTGATCGCAGCTTTCTCTAATCGTTTCGTTTCGGAGTCAGTCACAGATAGAGACACGGAGTATTTGTCTCAAGCATTGCATTTGGAAGACCTCGAGCTTGTTTAACTCCGGTTTGAGCAGTGTCCACGTTTCTGATCCATAATAAAAAGAGGAAAAATTGACCTTCGGTATAGGCGTATTTCGGTTTTGATGGTGAAATTCATCCGCTTCCATATGCACCACTTGAGCGAGGCGAATGTTGCTGTTTCTTGACCGATCCGACTATGAACATCGGCCGTCGACGAAAATTCCTTCTCTCAACAAGCGATCCCAAATACGTACCTGTTCTATTTGGGTTTCATCCAGGTAAACCCTTGCTTACGATTCGTCTGTTGTGAGCACTTTAGTTTTATCCGCATTGATCTTTAACCCTTTCGCTACGGGGTGCTTTTCTACAAGTCGTGCCCTGTGTACGGGGTGCTCAGGGTAGTGCGGATTCGTCCGGTTCCCGTAGTTAGGTACTTACTCCTTGCGTATATATACGGTTCCCGTAGTCTGTTCCATATTAAGTACAATGGTATTATCTTATTATTGATCTTTATTATTGATATCTTATTGATACTTTATCTATTATTGTCTTTCACATATTAAGTCCAAAAAAAATACGCTTGCGGATTTATCCGGTTCTCGTAGGGTTACAAATTGTCTGTTGCTTCGGCATCCGTGTTGCGTCGCAGACGGCGCTGTTGTCGGCGAACATCAGATCGGTTATGAATTCGTCGCCGCCGCCGTATCTGACTCCGCGTCGTTCATCGAATGCTTTCCGTATAATTGCGGTAACTACAATGTTAAAACGTTGTAGTTACCGCGACGTCTCATTTTCGTACTCCAGTTCGAATCGGAAACTCATCAGATAAGTCATTTCGGATACGAACACCGCTGGTTAAGCCGTCGTACGATGCCTAAAGAAGTTGAATGATTTGCAGCGACACGTCTTCGGTCTCCAGTATTCTACACAAACTGGCCCAAACGATGCAATTAAAGGGATATTTAAAGTCGATGAAGACGATGGCGGTTCGTTTGCCGCATCGAATTCTTTCTTCCGTTAGATGACGGAGAGCGAATATCTGATCTATGGACTAGTGTTGTAGGAACAATAGATTCCGATCGACACTCAAGAACGTGCGTGCGATGCGTGGACCCGACAGTGGATCGGATTCGACATTGTTCCAGTACGCTTCCCGTTCCGATTTCATTTTCTGTCGTACTGTCTGTCGTTCTGTCGCTGTTGTCCGAGCGAAATAACAAGTGCGATTACACCAACGCCAATGAGTAGGAACTGGACCTCTTATTCTGGGCCATTATTCCTTCTATCAACAAACGATCCTTGATGTGGTCTAACTCCAGCTTATTCTTCTCGGCTCGTTTGCTCTCCATGTTTCTTTAGCCTCGGTTGTATGATTTTCATAAATACTTTACCGACGATCGAGAAGAGGCTAATACCACGGTAGTTCTTGCATTCTCGACTGTCTTCTTTCTTCAGAATAGGCGCAATGGTCGGTTTTACCTCATAATTCCACGCGTAATTGTCGGATCGCTGTCGGGAACTGATTGGTAGGCTGTTAGATTATCGGTGGTTCGGGCGTTGGACCTTGTGGCGGATCGTGGTTGTACAGTTGATGAAAGAATTCTCTCCACCGTGGGGAGAGGTCACGAAGGTTCCATCCGACTTTTTAATGTTGTCGTTCGTTGATGTTTATACAACTTCTTATTACAACGTCTGGTACTCGTGCCTGGACACAGCTTATTCCATTTCGGCTTCTACGTTGTCCCAGTACGCTTCCCGTTCCGATTTCATTTTCTGTCGTACTTCTTTGCTCAATCGACGATATTGCTCGAAATCGACATTTCATTTGTTTCCGCTGGTTAGCGAGGTCCAGAAAGTCGTCCGATATCCACGCCTGTGTCCGTCGACAGATGGGCGGCACAACTCAGTTGCGCACTCCACAACCGTCCTCGATAATTGCTTCTTCTACGTCGATATCGTCTGATATTGCGAGTGCTGCGAATTTGTTGGATAATGCGATTTTAAATTCTCGACCAGTTTCCGGGTTTCGTAGACAGGCCCATTTCCTCCTCATTATTGGTGGCGCCCTTTCCTTTGATCTTTGTAATCGCACTTGTAATTTCGATCAAACAAGATACTGATGCGATCCACAGTCGGGTCCACGCATCGCACGCACGTATTTTAGTGTCGAATGGAATCTGTTGATCAATACGTATTCCAGCATTTTCGAGTCTTGTCGGCTGGATTTCGCCACGTGAGTTGATGTTTGAGGCAGTGACGATAGATGCTGTTGCTGACGGTCAAGTTGTTCGACGCTGTGAATGATAGGAGGCGTAGTTCATGTCCTAATTTTCTCATTCTTTATTCCTATTCGGTGCGATCTGCACCCGAATGCGCATTGAAGTCGCCTGCGAGCATAATTAATTTGGTTCGAGTTACCGTGTGCAGTTCGTGTTGGAGCTAGTCGTAGAATTCGTCTAACCTTAAAACCTTTATTAAGGATTTTCTTAGGTGGTGTAATAGAATGTGATAGATCTAGAGGTATTTTCGTATTAACGCTACCACCGCTATATATTGGATCGAGGGTTCGCGCTGCCGTGCTTATGTTGTCTTGATTTATCTGTCAGCTTCGCGGCGGGCAACCTAATCTAACCGGGGTTAAAAAATAAAGTATTTTGAGTTTTAAAAATGTTTTAAATTTAAATAAAATGTTTTATTTTATGATTTATCATAAAAATGTTAGGTGTAGATTGGCGGAATTTAAAAATGTAGCGGTGGTGGCGTTAATACGTAAGTACCGATCTAGACTACCACTCGACCCAGACAATGATGGGACATGGTGTCTTCAACAAATACCTAAAGAGAATTGGGAAGAGCGAGACAGGCGAATGCTGGTATTGCGGACCAGAGGTCTTGCGGACTCTCCAGATTACACTGTGTTCCAATGCCCTACGTAGCACCATTTAAAAAGAGTTCCCCACAACATGTCAAGTTCGAGTGAAAGTTCGAGTCAAGTTACGAAGGAAAACTAGGACGCGGTAACAGGGATGCTGCGGGAAATTATGCGGGAAGGAGGCCGAAGAGCGTAAAAGGAAGTCTGTGAGTGATGGAGCCTAATGGAGAGAAGTATAACAACGCCCACCTCGAAGTAATGTTGAATGGCAGTTCCGGGGCGACGCGAGAAGTCTAGCAGAAGATCCTATTAGTGTATATGTTACTGTAAAAATACACAATCGGCAAATGTGCAGATTTGCCGGTATATGTGCACATCTACCAATTTGATAGGTAAATGTGAGTTTCAATTTGCGATCAACTTCATATATCTACTTTTACCGGTAAAAGTCCATATTTTCTCACGTATTTCGGTAAATGTTAAAAGAATAATAAACGAAAATAAAATACTCTAGTATATTAAAGTTAAAATGTATTTTTGTAATTTATATTATTTCATTGAAACACTATTTTATAAAAATATTATTTCAAAGGATTATATAAATCGCTCATAAAAACAATTAGAGAAAATAAAATTGCAAACTGAAGCTTAACAAACACAACAATAACCTCAAAAATGCAGGCAATGCAACCAAGAAAGCAAATGTGCACATATACCGGTATATGTGTACATTTACCAATCTACGTACTTTTAGCATAACATATATACTCTATACCGATTTTTCTTTTGCAATTAAAAAAACTCTTCGTCAAGTCTTCTCTGTCTAACCTTATCCGTCTAGTCTTGTTCATCTATTCTTGTCAGTCAAGTCTTGTTCTTCTAGTCTTGTTCGTCTAGTTTTATTTGCCTCGTTTTTTCTATATAAATAAACTCTTAATAAAATACATGCGACTACCAAAAATAGTAAATCTGTTAATCTTAAATCATCTAGAATCACTTATCTTGTCTCTTATAACTTCGTTTGAGATGTTCGTCTTTAAGTTGAATAATTTTATATTTTCCGTATGAATAAGTTTTCCCCGCACGAAATTCAATGTTTATATTGTCCAACATAGCCCCAATTTAGATTCAACAATTTCTCGCTCTTTTCAATAAAAAAAAGTTGATAACTTTTTATCCTCTCAAGAAACTTTTTTATGCCTTTCTCATATCCCCACATTTCACCGAGCATTATTATTTACTTTATACGTGACCAAACGAAATTATTTAATTCGATTTAACAAACTTTTGGTATATCATTCGAATGTTAAATGTTCTTTTTTCTGTTGATAAAATATTTAGCTATTTTTAAATAATAACTATTTGTTACAGATGGAATATTCTTGTGCAATGCATGTTTTGATATATTCGTTTTGCTGGCGCTGAATATTTTATTTTCTGATAAATCCGTGAAATACCACAACGAATCATTTATTTTAATCATTATAATTTGTCGTCACAAATCATGCATTCTCAAGGACGCAGCGAATAGTGCAAATGCATACAAATGAAGAATTTTATATTACACCTTAATATATCAATTCAAAGTCTTTTATTCAAGTTTGCCTAATAGAGTCATGTTTAATTTCTTAGATACAGATCAATAACACAGTGAAATTAATTTAAAAAATTAATTCAACACAATATTTTACACAAAATTTTGACGTACGAATCAACAATCTTAACGTTTTCATTTCAACAACACTATCATGGCCGGACGACATGCTTATTGTAAAAAGAAATGCAACTTTTCTTGGAATTTAACTTGTTGAATTGTTTCGTCCTACAGCTACTGCCGTTTCCCGCACTTCAATCTCCATTCTCCTTCTATTTTCCCAATATCCTTCTATCATTCCCCTTTTCCTCATGGTTTCTTCTATTCCTTTTCTCCATGATGTTCTTGGCATTCCCTTCTTCCTTCTGTTAGTTGGGTAAGAGATTGTTTTTTTGGCCATCTTTCACTCTCATTCACTAGTGAAACAATTTTTTTTATTTCACTAGTGAAATAAAAGTATCCATGGCAACGCATCAATATAACTCACTTACGAGTTGTGTAAATATAACCCTAAATGTTGACTTCGCTAATGTTCTGTTTTGATCGCTATTTGCAAAACTTATTTTATATTTTGTTTTGTATATATTATTGCCGATTTATACGGGAGTAATCTTTCCTCTAAACTCTAAACAAAAGCAAAAATAACTCTAAACCTAAGTAAAGAAAGACGTAAGCTGGTAACAAAGAAAAGACAGGCAGGTTGGACAACACCAGAACAAGTTCACAAATATGTAGAAATGATAACTACCAACTTGGAAACTACACAGTTTGAATATAGGCACAAAACAACAGACGAAATAAATAACAAAATCGTCGAGGCTATAAATGAAGCAACAAAGACATACTGTAAGCCAAATAAAGAACAAATAAGCAAAATCAGCAAACATACCAAAGAGCTTATGAAACTCAGAAGAGTGCTAAGACAAAACAGCGAGAGAAACTCAAAACAACTAAGAGATTTAAGCAAGACAATTACAAAAGATATCAAAAATGATATACGTCGATACAACACAGAACAAACGAAACTAGCTATTGAGAACAACAGAAGTATGAAGGTATTAAGAAGAAATATGTCAAATGGAAGAAAAGAAATCTTCAAACTAAGAAACAGCACGGGAACACTAACCACAAATAGAGACGATATACTGAAAATAGCGGAAGAATTTTACGCAACTCTCTACATGAGTCGGCTACAAGAACAACCAGCGGAACCGACACAAACACATACCGGGAAGGTCATAAATCAGGGGTCTGAAGATATGCCAAGTATATCGATAGCCGAAATTAAGAATGCTCTTGCAGAGATGAAGAACAACAAATCCCCGGGTGAAGATGGCATACATATCGAATCCATAAAACAAGGAGGAGACGCTCTACTACATGCCATAAAAGCACTATTCAACACCTGCTTAGAAGAATGTGCTACACCTGGCGAATGGAACAACGCCTCCACAGTTATTCTAGCTTCAGCTCGGAAACTACAGACCGATAAGTTTGCTACCACATCTATATAAACTTTTCACTAAAGTAATCACCAAAAGGTTAGAAAATAAACTAGACTTCTACCAACCCAAAGAACAGGCTGGGTTTAGATCGGGATACGGGACATATGACCATCTTCAGGCTATAAAAACTCTCATTGAAAAGTGTAATGAATATAATAAGCCCCATGTCCTGATTTTCATAGATTTCGAAAAGGCGTTCGATACAGTTGAATTACCCGCCATAAAAGCTGCTCTAGACCAAGCACGAATAGACTATCGATATACAAAGCTAATTGAACATATTTACCGAAACGCTACAGCAAGTATAAGGCTACACGACAATACCAACAAATTTAAAATTGGCAGGGGAATTCGCCAAGGGGACACTATCTCCCCAAAACTATTTACCACGGTTCTTGAATATGCTTTTAAAATGGTATCTTGGGAACACCTAGGAATTACAGTGGATAGAGAAAAATTTAACCACCTGAGATTCGCAGACGACATCGTCCTAATAGCCGACAATATCAAAGATGCAAAAACTATGCTCAACGACCTAAAACAGTCAACGGAAAAAGTGGGCCTTAGGATGAATATGGGAAAAACAAAAGTTATGACCAACCTAGTGCTAAGCGATCAAATCAAAATAGATGATGCTAATATAGAAGAAGTAACTTCCTATATATACCTGGGGCATCAGATACGCATAGGCCGCGAAAACCAAACATGCGAAATACAGCGCCGCATAGGCTTAGGATGTGCAGCGTTTGGAAAACTAACTAACATCTTAAAGAGCGAACTACCAATGTGTCTCAAACGGAAAGTGTTCGAGCAATGTGTGATGCCGGTAATGATGTATGGGTCAGAGACTTTAACACTAACAAAGCGTTCCGCAGCAAAACTGCAGGTAACACAGAGGTCAATGGAACGGGCCATGCTAGGCATTTCCTTACGAGACAGGGTACGAAACGAGGTCATCAGGGAAAGGACGGGTGTCTGCGACATTTTAACACGCATCTCCAACATGAAATGGAGATGGGCAGGCCACGTTGCCAGACTTAGGGATGGTCGATGGACTAAACGGCTTTTGGAATGGAGACCCCGTGCCGATAAACGAAGTAGAGGTAGACCACCAACTCGATGGACCGATGACATCAAGAGGGTGTCACAAAACTGGATGAACAAAGCACAACATCGTGATGCCTGGAAAGAGTTAGAAGAGGCTTATGTCCTGCAGTGGACGCAAACGGCTGGACAATGATGATGATGATGATGAATCTTTCCGCAATTGAGTCACCATCTAACAATAATTCTTCGTATGTATCCATGAATGGTTAATAAAACACAAATTAGTTAAACACAATATTCCAAACAAAATTTTGACGTACAAATCAACAATATTATCGTTGTCATATCAACAACACTATCATGTCCGGACGACATGCTTCTCGTGAAAAGAAAATACGGGAGATGGAACTTTTCTTTGAATTTAACCTGTTAAATGAAAAGCTATTTTAAATATTGAATAAAAGTTTGTACTACACTCGTGGAAAAAAATAACGGTTAACTCGCGGATTTAAATAACAATCCTCTCCTTAAACCTTAATTTTACCCTCTTGTATAATTCTTCTTCTTGTGGTGCCATACGCTGTCTAGCGCGTTGGCGTACATGTGTTCATTGCGTAATGTTAAGTGTGCCTTCTTCGGCTCTTCTAAATATCGCTGAGGCATCTGCTATATTGCACCAGTTCTGAATATTGCGGAGCCATGAGTGTTGCCTTCGTCCCGGTCCTCTTTTACCTTCGATTTTGCCCATAAGTATAGTTTTCAGCCATGTCTATCTAGGACCTCGCAGGATATGCCCCGGATAATAGGTACGATTTTTTTCTTTGCTTTGCAATATCCAATAGCTGTCGGTGCGTATTTGCTCTTTGTAAAACCTGCTCGTTTGATACGTGTTAGTAGGGAAAGATAGTATGTTCTGGAACCACCTCCACCTCTGACATTGTCCGGTGACCTTGACGACTTCCGGTGACCATGCTGACTACTGGTCACCCGCCCCGCGGGTCCTGCTTGGCTTATCAGCTGTAGACCACGTGACCGGATGTCTGGTACTGATAACAATTTCCTGTAGGCGTGACCGGATGTCTGTATTGTGGAATAATGGATAAGAAACGTTATCAAGGGAATGATAACGTTGTAAAATAATGAAAACTCTACAAACAATTTATGGTTTTATTGATTTCTATTAAAATATTTTGAATCAGGTTTGACGATAAATTTCCAGCGCTATATTTAAGTCCGTAGTGATAATTCTCCAACCATCGAGCTTGATTCTTATCTGATGCGTTAAGAGATCTGAAGCTAGCGCTACACATGTGCACATTATGTTCAGCGGTTTCTTCATCTGATTCACATAATCTACATGCAACTTCGTCTGCCTTTCCCATTTTGTGTAGGTGATATCTCACCGGCCAATGTCCTTTGAGTATGCCTACCAAAGTTCTGATTTCTCTTCTAGAGAAGTTTAGCATCTGCTGCGTTATTACGGCAGAATAGTTTATGAGCATTTTAGCTTGCCTTTGTCCTGGCGTGTTTTTCCAGTGGATTTGCTTTTCCTCTTCTTTCCATTTCTTAGCCCCCTGCCTTAAGTGAGCCTTTGTAAGCCTACAAGTTGGCTCCGGGCCAAAGAAGGGAGCCTCGGCCCCCCTTTTGGCGAGTGCGTTGGCCATTTCATTCCCACATATGCCCTGGTGACCCGCTGACCATATTCGCACGAGTATGTTACCTTTCACCAGGGTTTGCTTACAGTTCCAGGTTAGCTTCGAATTAAAGTTGTGGGCTTTTAAATTCCTTAGACCTACCTGGCTGTCCGTTAGGATGTAGATTTGCACTCCTTTAAGACGTTTCTTTAGGCAGATTTGTGCGCATCTTTCAAGGGCTATAATTTCAGCCTGTAGTACCGTGGAAGCCTGGCCCAATGCCGTGGACTCCCTGTGACTCCGGCTGTATATGCCAATTCTTGTACCCTTAGCAATTTTTGATGCGTCGGTGTACCACATGGACGCTTTGTCTTTCAGATTTTCGATTTTTAAACACTGCTTTGGCCGTCATTGATGACCAAGATCTTAGTTAAGTGATTAATTAAGCTTACTACTCGTTGTTGGTCGTTTTTGCATTTGGTTTCTTTGGTATGGCGATAAATGTCGAGTGCATCCATTCATCAGGTATTACCCCTGTGTCGTAGATTTCGTTGAATAGCTTCGTTAGCATATCGATGAAGCTCGGAATGTTAAGGATCTCAACGAGAATACTATCTGGACCTGTAGTTTTATTATTTTTTATGGACGTAATGACTCTCTCAATTTCGCTCTTCATGATTGTTAGCCCAGCTGTGACCTCATCTGGGTTATGATTGTCGGGTCGCGCATCATTAAACAGCTCTTTGATGTATTGATGCCAGATAGCTAGTGGGTCTTCTACTTCTGTTTTTAATATTCTATTCTTATTCAGAAGGCTGGTTGATTTGCGATTAAGTTTTTTCTTCGATTTAAGCTCTTTGATCTTCTTGCATATTGTATTCTTCGATTTCATTGTACTTTTCTGACACGCATGCTTCCTTGGCTTCCCATATCTTCTCCTTGATGAGTTTTTTTGCCTCAAGGCATTTCTGTTGATATTTGCCTTTATAAGTTCTCCTTTCCACCATCAATTCTAGAATTTCGTTGGTCTTCGTGTCTTTTCTCTTTGTTTTTTCTCTATTAGGAAGTTCTGTGCATGATGAAATGAATTTTGCTCATAAATATTGGAGAAACTTTTACTAAAACGACTAACTTCAATTCTACTGGACTAAACTCTAATCCCAAAACATCAATTCGGATTCAGGCAACAACATGGAACGGTAGAGCAAATCCATAGAATCTTTAGAAAGATTAGTGAGGACTTAGAAGCGAAGAGATACTACTCCGCGTTTACGTTCCGATTCTACTACGCGTTTGACAAGATGTGGCATACTGGACTGTTATACAAGATCAGACAGCAACTTCCACAACGCTTGTATGAAATACTTAAATCATTCTTAAGTGGTCGATATTTTGCAGTCAAATACAAGGACGAGGTAAGCGATCTAAAATTAGTTCAAGCCGGTGTACCACAGGGAAGTGTACTAGGCCCAGTACTCTACCTTTTATACAGCGCAGATCTGCCTACCACAGCCCACACTCTAACAGCAACATAGACAGATGACACAGCTATAATGGCATCCCATTCAGATCTAGTCGTGGCAGCAAAACGAATCCAACTGCATCTTAATGCACTAGAAAACTGGCTGAAAAGGTGGAAAATCCAAGCAAGTGAGTTAAAATCGGTCCAAATCACTTTTTCCCTCAGAAAGGAAACCTGTCCACCAGTAAAATTGAATGGCCGGCTGATACCTCAATCAGACTCAGCAAAATATCTAGGTATGCACATAGATCAAAACTCACATGACAAAAGCACATATGGACAAAAAGAAAGCAACTTAATCTTAAACTTAATTCTTAAAAGGAAAATGTATTGACTACTCGGTCCAAAATCAAAACTCTCATTGGAAAACAAGCTTCTACTATATAACTCTGTTTTGAAACCAGTATGGAGCTATGGGAGTCAGCTATGGGGTTCAGCGTGCAACTCAAATATCTAGATACTAGAAAGATTTCAATCAAAAACCGCAGCATGGTTTGTAACAAATAGTTTCATAACCACGACCTTTTCATTAAACTAGTGAAAGAATTGATTGAAGAACATTCCAGCACATACTCTGATAGACTAAAAGTACACCCGAACACTCTTGCAAGTCGACTTCTCACTGGACATGGAAATCGTAGATTGAAACGCAGACTCCCGCTTGATATGGTAATATGAGTACCGTAGGATGAAGAGGTATTTACGACTGGGTAAATACTTACAAGAGTTGACGATGTTACACCACATTTACTTATTGTCGTTATACAGATCGTAAATAATCCAGGAGAATTAAAAAAAAATGTCTGAATAGCTTCCTTAAGTTTGTTCCACTTTTCTAAGCTGTAGTCGGTTTGACCGTCAATTTCAGTAAAAACTTTACTGATGAATTCCTGCAAATTTTGTTTGAATTCAGGTTTGTGGAGTTTTCTTATATCAACTGTTTTGCTTAAGAATTTTCTATGGATCTTCTTTAGTTTGATCTCTATTTTACATACAACTGCATTATGTTCGGAGTTAATGTCAGCACTTGGAGAAGTTCTTACTGACTTGACGGAATTGCGAAACCTTTCTAATAGAATCGATTTGGTTTCTAATTATGTTGCCTGATGTATCAGCTGGTGACTTCCATGTATATAGACGACGAGGGGGGCGTTTGAATAGGGTGTTGCTAATACCCTAATTAACTAGATTGTGTTCTTCACATAATTGAACTAGTCTGTAAGAGGTGACAGACTAGAGAGGTCTCGTTACGTGTACCAAGTCCAAAGTTGCCAACTATATTAAAATATTTTCCTTGGCAGACCTTAGCATTGAAGTCACCCATGACTATCGTTACTTCACTATTTTTGTTTTGTTTCATGAGGAATACCAGTTGGTCGTAGAATTCTTCGGCTAGTTCGTCATATTTTTCTGCTGTGGGAGTATAAACCTGTATGATGTTTATATCCAGTGGAAAAGCATGCAGTTTAACCATAATTATTCTGTTGTATATGGTGGTATGAAGGATTTCACTGCAATTTTGGTTTATTTGCTTATGGTTATTCCTACTCCATTTCTATGTTGTGGATCGTTTTTACCTGAGTGATGTACTGTATCGTTTATGATCGTGTATGATCGTGTTATGATCGTTATCGTGTTTATGTATCGTATATTTATCGTTTATGATCGTTATGATGGTTTTTACCTGAGTGGTGTACTGGCCACCGTGTTTCGCTCAATTCCATAATTTGAATGTTTAACCTTCTCATTTCCTGGGCGACGTTGTGTATTTTACCAATTTCGTAAATACTTCCAAATAAAGTAATAAGTAAATACTTTCGTAAACATTTCAAGTTGCTATTTTAAACCACCCGGGGATTCTTCACACCCTTTGCCCATATAGGGGCTGCCGGGGACTAAGGGCCTTTGATTCAGTTGTGTTTGCCATGATAAATTATTCTTGGGAATTGTGAGGAGTCACAACCGCTTAAATCTTCCTGATTTTCACCTGCGAATATCTGGTACACAGCCATTTATGTCTGGCCTGTGTCCAGTTTTGAACAACCAGCTTCCGTTGTCCAGTTGTTAGGTTTAGTCTGCCCCGGGTATTTCGTTTCCCCGGTAGTACCCATATCTGGGAGGCGTTCTCCTATCCGCCATCTGGGGGGCAGCTGATGGGGGATCTAACAACACCACACGGGCAACTTTTATCGCCACAATTCGCCTCAACTCTTTTCTGAAAGGTTTGTAAATTGGGCTTCCTCGCTGGTTGCGGTTCACTGGGGGTCAGTTTTCCAAAATTCTTCAAATTTCGGGTTCGTCAAAATCGGAATTTTCTTGCCACGATATTTACGATGCAACGAAAAACACCGATCGGTGGCAAACACATTTCAGCACTTTCACCTGCAAGTTCCGTGGCAAAACGGTTCGAATTTTCGTTATTTTCCGGATTTTCTTTACCGAGAGTTCATAGGGAAAACACCAGCGCCACTGTTAGCACGAAATAACGTTTTTAAAAAAAAAACAATAACGTCAGCCCAACGGTCAGTCAGTTAAAAGCAACTAAGACCGCAAAAAATGGGTTTCTTGGCCAATTTTGATCAGGAACAGACGTTTTGTGATAATTTTGATAATATTCATGATCCGGCCGCAAGCCGTTTCGATTACACGAGCGAATTACTCCGTCCTTCCCTTATAAACATGTGTAAATTGAATATCTACTAGGGTTTCTGAATATCGGCACTTTTTCAAAATCGCGGTTTTTCGGTTTTTGAAAATTAAAAACCGCGGTTTCGGCTTCGGGTTCTGTTTTTAGGAACTTTTGGTAATAGTGTCTGTAGTATATAGGTAGTTGTATATTTAAACGAGATCTTAGTTTTGTACAAAAGTTGCCGCTTAGGGAAAATGAGCTTTAATTGTAGAGAGTGCTTGAAACAACATATGTAATATTTATGTTCTCTCAGTTCTTTTATATTTAGCTAATTCCTTTTTCATAGAATTAGGAAATCCATTTGTTTCCATATATGCATTTTTGTTTAATTCTTCTTGAATAGTTTTCGTACTTCGTCTTGTAAGGAATTGCATGGATTCGTTATTTCTTCTAATTCTTCTGAATTTACCGTACGTTCACCTTCGACTTCAACCTTATTGTTGTCTGGATAAAGTCGTTCAAAAAGATTTTCCGCCAATATTAAAACAGACTTTGTTGGAACTTTCGCAGTATCTAGCAAATTCTATTAATTCCAGATTTTCACGGCCCTTCAAACGTCCCATGATATTTTTCATTGAAGCTTTGCTTATATCAGAACCAATTAATTTCTTTTATCTACGACCACTATTGTAAATGTCCCATTATTGTACCGTTCGTGCACTATGTAAATACATCATAACTCACCCATATGTAGATTGTAGATATGGTGGTGACGACTTGTACTGCGACCTTTATAGATCTATTGTATCCCACCCTCCTCCTCCAAGTGTTGGTGTACTTACCCATTTAGAGCGCCTCCTCTAATCCTGATTCCTTTAGGAATCTCAGGATCTGGGTGGGATTCAAGGCCTGCAGCTCCTCTGTGTTCAAGCAGTGAGCGCCAAGGTACATCTGTCTCTTGCGGAGTAATGCTCCGCAGTATTTGAACAGATGTAAGGGGATTTCCTCTGCTGAGCCATAGAATCTGCATCCATCATCCTCCTCTAGGCCTACGGCCTTGAGATGTTTCCTAAGTCTGCAGTGTCCCTTCAGGGCTCCTGTCAGAATTCTGAGCTTGTTCCTGCTTAGTTTCAGGCAAGCTTTAGTTCTCTTCTGGTTGAAAGATCCCAGCATCACTTAGGATTGCCTTAGCCCTGGAAGTTCTTCCCAGGTTTTCATCCATTTTCCTCTTATTTCTTCATCTAAACTTTTGCGGATGGTGTTCACGCTCATACCGCAAAAGGGTTTCGGACCTATAAAGGGGCTACTGGATCCCTTGTTTGCTAGGTGATCGGCTTCTTCGTTTTGGTCTATACCAGTGTGTCCTGGTACCCAGTATCTTCTTCTTGCAGTCCTTCTCCTACCGGAGGTTGGACACCATCATGACTATCCTGTTCACCGCTGCTCTGAACAGTTCCGTGCTGCTACAGCTGAACCACTCGCGCAGGTTCTTCAGCCAGGATACTCTACGCCTACCAATACTCCTGGTTCCTTTAATTTTTCCCTGCATATCCTGCATTTATTTTCCCTGCAATAAGTCTTAGAAGACTATATTTGGGGCCTCTCATGACATGGCCTAGATACTCTAGTTTCCTTTTCTTAATGGTCAGCACGACTTCGCATTCCTTTTTTACCTTTTCAAGTACCTGTTTGTTGGTGACTATATCTTTCCAGGATATTCTAAACATTCTGCGATAACACCACATCTCAAACGCTTCCAACCGTTTTAGTACAGGTTTCTTTAGGGTTCAGGCTTTAACTCCGTATAGCAGGGTAGAGAACACATAACAGCGTAGTATTCCAATTCGTAATTCTATATTAGTGTCTCAGTTACAAATAAACTTTTTCATTTTCATAAACGCTGATCTTGCTATCTCCTCCCTTCTTCGTATCTCACCTGCCTGGTCGCTTGTTTTGTCTAGCACGGTTCCAAGATATTTGTAGGAATCTACTCTTTCAATTATGGTATTGTTGATATTTAGTTGCACTTGTTGGTTACCCAGTATAGCGGTACCCAGTATAGCGTTACTTTATTATCCCTGCCAAGCTTGTTCGGCTTCCCCACACAGTCCCATACCAGTTTGGATCTGATGGTGTATGAGCTAATGGCCTTGATGGCTGCTTGGCTATCTGACAGGATAGCAATTCGTTTTTTGCGGTAATTCCTGTCGAGGTGCACTGTGCACATCTTTCGATTGCGTGTACCTCTGCTTGGAAGATACTTGGGGATGTTCCCATGGATTCGGAGTATCTGGTACGAGGTCCAAACACTCCTGCACCACTGCCTTCCTTTGTCTTCGAACCATCTGTATACCACTTGATGGCATTTTGCTCTATGTGGTATGCTGAGGATTCGTTGCTCCAATCGGCTTTACTACTACACGTTGCTGTGTAGTTTTTCTCGAAGTGGTATTTGCATACCATTTCGTCCTTTGGTATTTCCAGCCAGGTGATCTTGGCAGCGAGGCTGTTTCGGTCTCTGCTCCCGATTATTTTACCTCTGCCCATTCCTTCCTTGCTGAACCTTACGATCGCCGATCTGGCGGCGCTCTCCACCACAAGGTGCAGCGGAGTCAGAACTCACCCATATGTAACAGTCCTCGATTAATTTTATGTAATAATTCAAAAACATGAGCGTTTTTTTACGATTCGTTGATTGGTTGAGAACTGCACGTTGATACTATTTTTAAATATAGTACTCCGTGTTTTTGAAACAATCAATAAACCTCACACCATTCATATAGAAACTGTCATTCATTTAGTTTTTTCACGTTTAAATCTAACGAAAACTACAAATAAGTACTAAATAAAAAGGTATGTAACAACAACTCTGTTCTTACAACTCTTGTCACGTAATATACTATTCCAACAATCCTATTACACCTTTTACCGTAAATATGTTAGAATCATCACTGCATTTTTAATAGACCTTTTTACGGTTAGTTAAGCGCATGCGCGCCCGCCTTGTTTAGAAGGCGGGAAAGTTTCGGGCACATTTTGTTTGATAGTTTTGAAAAGTTTGTGTGAAAGTTTTCGGGCACATTTACACTGGTTATATGCCTGAAAACATGGCGAAGATTGGCGCATGCGCTTAAAAAACTTCAACTAAGAAAAGATCTCTTAAATGCACTAAATTTAAATCTGTTAGAATCTGTAATATTACGACCTTTAGAACAATAAATTCTTCTTATATTGGTTCAATAGAAGACCACCTTGCCTTGATATCCATTGCAAATTCAATTTCCTTTTCAAAAAGAGCTTTTACGGTTCGTTGTAGGAAACTGGTTTTATCGGAGATGAACGAAAATAATTTACAAGTTTTCTTACCATTTGTAAATTACTTTAAATTTCAGCATCTTCTTCGACGCAATACTCATTATCCACATCTTCTTCTTACGATTCTTCAGGAAATAAATCTTTATCTTGACTGCTGCAGCTGTTTTCTACTTGAGATGATTTCTTGTAAAAAGTGTCGCACACAGCGAGAATTGTATGGTTAATGCAATTTTTTTTGTTCAACAGGACAATCTGTACCATTTTTTAATCACCCGAGCATCGTCATGTGTAGTATCTTACTCAATAATAGTCCCACGGCAATAAACCCCAGACTCAATCAGACTTCGAAGTTTTTGCGACCAGGAATTGAAAACCGCGTTGAACCGCTCGATAACTAACGCCGCGACGGCCCTTCAAAGTTTTATCTACCGAGGATTGGTTGCATTTGTTTTTTTGAAATTTCGCAGCTGCCGCAACAAAGTCGCCGTTTTGTTAAAGCACAACGTGGTCGGAAAGCGAGACTAAAAACCGCGTTGCGAAATTTTTGACAGCGACGTCGCGACGTCACCGCAAAGTTCAATTTCGTAATGCGGCTCCTGTTTTTTCCGCCGTAGTTTTTGTAATTTTCAAACTAGCGATACATGTTTTGTTGAAGGGAAAGCTTGTCAGGAAGCGGTAGTGAACACCGCGTTGCAAAATCTTTGACAGCTGAGTCGCGACGTCGCCGCAAAGTTCACTTTGCTAATCTAGGTCGAATTTCGGGAACTCGCGGTGGTTTTTCCTCTGCAGTTTTCGCAATTTTGCAGATAGCGAAACAAAATTGATATTTTGGTGAAGGGAAAGCTTGTGGTAAAGCTCGGCTAAAAACCGCGTAGCGAAATTTTTGACAACGGCGTCGCGACGTCACCGCTAGCTACAACTTTCTAATCCAAATCACCCACAACATCATTTCTGAAACCGATACTAAATGAATCTAAATGTTTTTCTACACTTATTACGATATTATTTGCAGATCATGTTTCTTTAATTTGCAGAAAGCCTAAATTGCAATACAAATTGTTTTCTCCATGAATATTAATGTTTAAGTACCTCCGGCGTCTCAAACTAGTCCACTCTTCTAGCGTAGTACTAATTTTTTGTCCATTTGCTTTTAATTCTTGAAACTTTAAAGTCATTTCTTTCTTCGTATTCCTTTTGAATTAAGGTCATAACACCTGAAGAACATTTTGGCAAGATTTGGTTGGGAAACCGGCCAGCTATTGCTTTCCGCAAAAATGCAGATTTTGAAATTGCTCGAACACATATACGATGGTTGCCATTTTTGTAACAACAGATTGCAATGTTTGAAAGAGCACTAATTCGATGTATTTTATTTTTTTTATCTTTACATAAAACCAAAAATCGCGTTTTTTTATGGCGTTTTCGGTTATTGCACAGAAAACAGCGGTTTGGCAGTTCTGATATATCCGAACCAGAAACCCTAGTATCTACGCACAAACCAAGTTTGGATTTTCGTTTGCGGAAACATAAAGCATGAACCAAATTCTATTAAGGGGTACCTATTGAAAAAAAAATCGCCTTTCACATTTTTCACTTTTGTGACTAAACCGAACAATTTTGCAAAATTCGAAATCATTACTTTTCTATTGGGATATACGTCCTACATACGGTGGTCCAAGTCTCAATTTTCTATTTTAAAGCATTTATAAGATTTTTGCAGAAAACCCTTGAAGGAAAAGTCTCCACGGCGTCGCCAGTGAAGGTGGAGCATTCGAATGTTGTCTGGCAGTATTCCTTATGTATACCCATGTTCAGTAAAAATTTAATTGAAATTCTTCAACTATTAATATATTTTTTTGCAATTTTTGATTATTTTGAAATTTTTGCGTTAAAAAATAAAAATATATATAATAATATATAATAATTAATAAAAAATTAACTTAACCTAACTTACGTATTTGGATTCATTAAAAAAATCGTCTTAATAGGTTCCACTCTAGGTGGAACAATAAAATTTTACACATTTGTAGAGAAAGTATCAGACAATGAAATTGTCAATTGTCTATGTCAGTTTTGCAAAATATTTTATCAATATCAGCAGCCCCACAAAGTCAAAGCACAATTGTAGGAAATAAATTCAAAGAGCTGCTGCTTGAAAATTGTAAGAGATATATGATAAATTCTATCAATTCTGCATAGATTGTTGATTTTAATATTGAAATTAATATTTTGGTATCTTCACAGTCGATAGTCTTGACACAGGGTTTTTTTTTAGTGAAAGAGTTCATATTTAAAATTTTGAAATATTTATTTTGTCAAACTACAAAATCCCCAAGACTCTACATACTATTCCGCCCTTACAACTATTCCATCTACACTTTCAATCGTTTCACCCTCATTAACTTTTCCACCCTTTTCAACTATTCCATCCGCAAGTAAATAACTATTTTAGTTTCTACAGTTCGTTATTTGAAAGGAGAAATATATTAGAAAAATTTACTTTAACCTTCTGGAAAGTGTGCTAATTTTATTATCACGAGTCGTCGTGTTGTTGCATATTTTCATGTTTATTTTAAATGTTTAAATTACAATCAAGTGTCTTTCGAATTACTGTGTAGTCAAACACTTTCTTTTCTAACAAGAACAGACCTGTAGCCATTTCAAATTTAAGAAAATCTTTCTAATTCAATATTGTCAATAGCATCAAAACATATGATTAAGTAAAATCTTAGACAGCTTTTCTATAAAATCCAGTTTAACGTTATTGCCTTTTATGAAAAACCTCGCCATTACCATTTCTGCTACATAATTATTAAAATAATGAGACAAAAATGAAAACTTAAATTGATAAATTGGGATATAAATATCCGCGCTGCAGGATTAACAAGAAAATTCATTCCATAATAAGTACACAGGAAAATATTTATGATATTCACTTCATGAGTGAAATGTTAATCATATAACTCATTCATATGGATATAGTTGTAATAATAATTAAAATTAAGTGCCTTAAGACTAACATTCAAGAGTTCATTTGGATTGTATATTTTTAGTTTACTTACATTATAAAATAGTTTTTTATTTATTTTTTAGAACATATGCAGACCTCCCATACAAGTTTATCAGAATTGTGTGTGATTAAATCAATAATATTTTTCATAGATTTAAAGTTTTAATTTCAAGTCATACCATTTATATTTAGGTATTCATTCGTCTTTATCCTACTGATCACGTCAAGCTAAATTTTATTTGTGAAATATTTATATCGGCGTTAATAGAAAACGGAGTTCAAGAATCTAATAAAAGAAACCTATTTCCGTCCAATAAAGCGGATATCAATTTTGTTGTTCATCTTCTAGCATGAAAACTAGGCTGAATTACTATTTGGAAAACTAGACAACTTGTGGCTCTTCTCTCTAGACCCTTCTGCCTCCAAATCCAGTTCTTATATCAACAATGGTCATGTCTGTCTAGTCCTATCTGTCTAGTCTGTCTAGTTTTGTTTGTCTAGGCTAGTTTGTCTAGTCTTGTCTATCTAGTCTTGTCTGTCTAGTTTTCTCTGTCTAGTGTTATCAGCCTAGTCTTGACTGTCTAGTCTTGTCTGTCTAGTCTTGCTTGTCTAGTCTTGTCCGTCTAGTCTTGTCTGTCTAGTCTTGTCTGTCTACTCTGGTCTGTCTAGTCTTCGCTGTATAGTTTTGTCTGTCTGGTTTTGTTAGTCTAGTTTTGTCTGCCTAGTCTCGTATGTCTAGTCTTGTCGCTCTAGTCTTGTCTGTCTAGTCTTGTCTGTCTAGTCTCGTCTGTCTAGTCTTGTCTGTCTAGTCTTGTCTGTCTAGTCTTTTCTGTCTGGCACATACGAAGTCAAGTCAGAAAAAGGGAAAAAGAATCGGATGGGACTTTAGCGCCAAGTCGCCGTACTGGGGCTGCACAAACATGGACCGTAGGGGTGACATCATATTGGAATGGGCCGCAGAACTGGACCTCTACCTGCAAAATAAGGGAAACAGGGCTACATTCGAGAGGGAAAAATCGAGTTCCATTATAGATCTCACTTTTGCCTCATGCGACATTGCACACCTAATTCCGGTATGGAATGTTCTCGACACAGAATCGGTAAGCTACCACCGCTATATTGAAATCTATATGGAAGAACATCCTAAAAGCAAGATGAACAACCGAAAATATACGAAAATTATCAAAATCACAAAACAGAACGAAGGAATAGTCGCCGAATACCTAACTAAATCGCTAAACCATACTCAAGTCAACACAGTTGAAACACTAATAGCAGCAGTAACCAAAGCATGCGAAGCTCTCATAGCCGGTAAGAACAATAAGAACAGGAGGAAAAGCGTCTACTGATGGACCGAAGCCATATCAACCAAAGGGAAAACGTGCATATCTATAAGAAGATGGTACCTTCACTGCGCCCGAAAGACAAAACAGGATGAAAGCCTAGAGGAGACAAAACGCTTATACCACGCCGCAAAAAAGGAATTATGCAGAGAAATAAACCTCTCCAAAAAAACACATTGGGAAAAGCTGTGCAAAAGCATCGAAGAATACACCTGGGGAGATGTCTACAAAATAGCTACGAGGAACCTGCGCATCCGCCAGACCAACCAACAACTTTCAATGAGCAAAACCCTCGAGATTGCCAAAGAGCTATTCCCTGCTCATCCTATACCAACCTGCGAACAACCAAAATTTACAGAAATTGCGCTATTTACTGAAGAAGAGCTAAACGCTGCATGCAAGCGCCTAAAAAATAATAAAGCGCCAGCACCAGATGGCCTGCCTCCAGAAGCCACCAACCTAATGGCAAAAACCTCTCCAGAACTCGTGCTTGAAATTCTAAAGGAAAACTTACATACTGGCACGTTTCCAAATAAATGGAAACAGGCAAAGCTATTCCTCATACTGAAAGGCAACAAGCCAATAGGGGAACCTTCTTCCTACCGCCCAATATATGTACTAGACGCATCTGGGAAACTGCTAGAACAACTACTCCTAAGCCGCCTTAAAAAAAAACTTAGGAACGGCATAAAACTCTCGGATAGTCAATTTGGCTTCCGTGAGGGCAGATCAACCATAGATGCTATAAACCACGTTATGAACATCGCAAAGAAAGCCAAAGCAGGCACCAAAAGAGCATGGAAAATATGTGTACTAGTAACGATAGATATCCGGAACGCGTTCAACTCGGCAGTCTGGCAACACATCCTGGACGAGTTAACGAGAAGAAAAATATCTCCCTACCTTCTACGAATGGTTCGCAACTAATTCGAGGACCGCAGTGTCCTACTCCAAGCCGAGCACGAAACGCTACCCTACAAGGTCACTAGCGGTGTCTCACAGGGCTCCGTAATAGGACCAACCCTGTGGAATATACTTTACGATGGGGTACTTCGGCTGAAACTTCCTGAAGGAACTAAGCTGATAGCCTTCGCCGACCATCGTCCACCTCGCACTAACCATCGTCGGAAAAACGGAAAAAGGATTCATTCAAAGGGCCAATCAGGCGATAGAACAAATTATCTGCTGGATGGAATCAAAAGCACTGCAAATCACCGGAAAAAGCCGAAGCAATTCTACTGACCGGATACAGGAAACTGGCTCAGGTATCATTCAAAGTGATGGATACCGAAATTAAACCTAAACCCCACATCAAATACCTAGCGGTAATTATCGACAAGAGTCTCTCGTTCAGAGAACACTTTAAAATAGCGACAGAGCGGGCAATGAAAACCACGTCTGCACTCGAAAAACTCATGCCCAACGTCGGAGGTCCGAGGAGCAGCAAACGTAGGCTGCTCAGCACAGTTGTCCAGTCTGCAATGTTATACGGTGCTCCAATCTGGACCGATGCCGTAAACAGAAGCAACATCAAAAAACTATAAGCCTACCAGAGAAAGCTATCCCCACGGTTCTGCGGCGCTTATCGAACCATATCAAGAGATGCTGTCCTAGTTATCGTGGGCATTCCGCCAATTGAACTTCAGATCAAACAAAGAAAATACCTATATGATGCCGCCAAAGACAAATCATCAAGAAACAATGCAAATGAAGACCTGATTATTGAATGGCAGGAAGTTTGGAACACGACAACGAAAGGCGAGTGGACAAGGATACTAATCCCCAACATAGAGATCTGGTACTGACGACAACATGGAGAACTAAATTATCACTTAACCCAGCTGCTAACGGGTCACGGGTGTTTTAAGGAATTTCTACACAACATTGGGAGGGCACCGAATACAGACTGCGTGTATTGCGGACAAGCACACAGTGTAAGCCACACAGCCTACTTTTGTCCGAGATGGGACAAAGAACGCGGGGAAGCAGCAATACCGAACCTTATCCCAAGAAACACAATTCAACAGATGCTACAATTCCAAGAAGATTAGGCCATCATCAACACAATGATTAACAAAATCATATCAGAAAAAGAAGCTGACGAACGGACCAGGAAAAGAGGGACACAACCGAAATCGTACCTTCATACCCCACCTTGAACTGAACAAACCAACAAGCATGTATTCTTTAAATGTTTTGACATCTGACACCCTGAATGTAATGCTATAAGCGGTCCCAGGTTGTCCCCGGTGTTCAGGTTTTTATTGTAAATAATAAATGAAAAAAAAAGTCTTGTCTGTTTAGTCTTGTCTGTCTAGTCTTGCCTGTCTAGTCTTGCCTGTCTAGTCTCGTCTGTCTAGTCTTGTCTGTCTAGTCTTGTCTGTCTAGTCTTGTCTGCCTAGTCTTGTCTGTCTAGTCTTGTCTGTCTAGTCTTATCTGTCTAGTCTTGTCTGTCTAGTCTTGTCTGTCCAGTCTTGTCTGTCTAGTCCTGTCTGTCTAGTCTTGTCTGTCTAGTCTTGTCTGTCTAGTCTTGTCTGTCTAGTCTTGTCTGTCTAGTATTGTCTGTCTAGTCTTGTCTGTCTAGTCTTGTCTGTCTAGTCTTGTCTGTCTAGTCTTGTCTGTCTAGTCTTGTCTGTCTAGTCTTGTCTGTCTAGTCTTGTCTGTCTAGTCTTGTCTGTCTAGTCTTGTCTGTCTAGTCTTGTCTGTCTAGTCTTGTCTGTCTAGTCTTGTCTGTCTAGTCTTGTCTGTCTAGTCTTGTCTGTCTAGTCTTGTCTGTCTAGTCTTGTCTGTCTAGTCTTGTCTGTCTAGTCTTGTCTGTCTAGTCTTGTCTGTCTAGTCTTGTCTGTCTAGTCTTGTCTGTCTAGTCTTGTCTGTCTAGTCTTGTCTGTCTAGTCTTGTCTGTCTAGTCTTGTCTGTCTAGTCTTGTCTGTCTAGTCTTGTCTGTCTAGTCTTGTCTGTCTAGTCTTGTCTGTCTAGTCTTGTCTGTCTAGTCTTGTCTGTCTAGTCTTGTCTGTCTAGTCTTGTCTGTCTAGTCTTGTCTGTCTAGTCTTGTCTGTCTAGTCTTGTCTGTCTAGTCTTATCTGTCCAGTCTTGTCTGTCTAGTCTTGTCTGTCCAGTCTTGTCTGTCCAGTCTTGTCTGTCTAGTCTTGTCTGTCCAGTCTTGTCTGTCTAGTCTTGTCTGTCCAGTCTTGTCTGTGTAGTCTTGTCTGTCTAGTCTTGTCTGTCTAGTCTTGTCTGTCTAGTCTTGTCTGTCTAGTCTTGTCTGTCTAGTCTTGTCTGTCTAGTCTTGTCTGTCTAGTCTTGTCTGTCTAGTCTTGTCTGTCTAGTCTTGTCTGTCTAGTCTTGTCTGTCTAATCTTGTCTGTCTAGTCTTGTCTGTCTAGTCTTGTCTGTCTAGTCTTGTCTGTCTAGTCTTGTCTGTCTAGTCTTGTCTGTCTAGTCTTGTCTGTCTAGTCTTGTCTGTCTAGTCTTGTCTGTCTAGTCTTGTCTGTCTAGTCTTGTCTGTCTAGTCTTGTCTGTCTAGTCTTGTCTGTCTAGTCTTGTCTGTCTAGTCTTGTCTGTCTAGTCTTGTCTGTCTAGTCTTGCCTGTCTAGTCTCGTCTGTCTAGTCTTGTCTGTCTAGTCTTGTCTGTCTAGTCTTGTCTGCCTAGTCTTGTCTGTCCAGTCTTGTCTGTCTAGTCTTGTCTGTCTAGTCTTGTCTGTTGTAGTCTTGTCTGTCTAGTCTTGTCTGTCTAGTCTTGTCTGTCTAGTCTTGTCTGTCTAGTCTTGTCTGTCTAGTCTTGCCTGTCTATTCTTGTCTGTCTAGTCTTGTCTGTCTAGTCTTGTCTGTCTAGTCTTGTCTGTCTAGTCTTGTCTGTCTAGTCTTGTCTGTCTAGTCTTGTCTGTCTAGTCTTGTCTGTCTAGTCTTGTCTGTCTAGTCTTGTCTGTCTAGTCTTGTCTGTCTAGTCTTGTCTGTCTAGTCTTGTCTGTCTAGTCTTGTCTGTCTAGTCTTGTCTGTCTAGTCTTGTCTGTCTAGTCTTGTCTGTCTAGTCTTGTCTGTCTAGTCTTGTCTGTCTAGTCTTGTCTGTCTAGTCTTGTCTGTCTAGTCTTGTCTGTCTAGTCTTGTCTGTCTAGTCTTGTCTGTCTAGTCTTGTCTGTCTAGTCTTGTCTGTCTAGTCTTGTCTGTCTAGTCTTGTCTGTCTAGTCTTG
Organism: Phosphuga atrata; assembly: GCA_944588485.1. NCBI lineage: Eukaryota > Metazoa > Arthropoda > Insecta > Coleoptera > Silphidae > Phosphuga > Phosphuga atrata. Next base: position 8,646,157 of record OX155901.1, read on the forward strand.
TCTGTCTAGTCTTGTCTGTCTAGTCTTGTCTGTCTAGTCTTGTCTGTCTAGTCTTGTCTGTCTAGTCTTGTCTGTCTAGTCTTGTCTGTCTAGTCTTGTCTGTCTAGTCTTGTCTGTCTAGTCTTGTCTGTCTAGTCTTGTCTGTCTAGTCTTGTCTGTCTAGTCTTGTCTGTCTAGTCTTGTCTGTCTAGTCTTGTCTGTCTAGTCTTGTCTGTCTAGTCTTGTCTGTCTAGTCTTGTCTGTCTAGTCTTGTCTGTCTAGTCTTGTCTGTCTAGTCTTGTCTGTCTAGTCTTGTCTGTCTAGTCTTGTCTGTCTAGTCTTGTCTGTCTAGTCTTGTCTGTCTAGTCTTGTCTGTCTAGTCTTGTCTGTCTAGTCTTGTCTGTCTAGTCTTGTCTGTCTAGTCTTGTCTGTCTAGTCTTGTCTGTCTAGTCTTGTCTGTCTAGTCTTGTCTGTCTAGTCTTGTCTGTCTAGTCTTGTCTGTCTAGTCTTGTCTGTCTAGTCTTGTCTGTCTAGTCTTGTCTGTCTAGTCTTGTCTGTCTAGTCTTGTCTGTCTAGTCTTGTCTGTCTAGTCTTGTCTGTCTAGTCTTGTCTGTCTAGTCTTGTCTGTCTAGTCTTGTCTGTCTAGTCTTGTCTGTCTAGTCTTGTCTGTCTAGTCTTGTCTGTCTAGTCTTGTCTGTCTAGTCTTGTCTGTCTAGTCTTGTCTGTCTAGTCTTGTCTGTCTAGTCTTGTCTGTCTAGTCTTGTCTGTCTAGTCTTGTCTGTCTAGTCTTGTCTGTCTAGTCTTGTCTGTCTAGTCTTGTCTGTCTAGTCTTGTCTGTCTAGTCTTGTCTGTCTAGTCTTGTCTGTCTAGTCTTGTCTGTCTAGTCTTGTCTGTCTAGTCTTGTCTGTCTATTCTTGTCTGTCTAGTCTTGTCTGTCTAGTCTTGTCTGTCTAGTCTTGTCTGTCTAGTCTTGTCTGTCTAGTCTTGTCTGTCTAGTCTTGTCAGTCTAGTCTTGTCTGTCTAGTCTTGTCTGTCTAGTCTTGTCTGTCAAGTCTTGTCTGTCTAGTCTTGCTTGTCTAGTCTTGCCTGTCTAGTCTCGTCTGTCTAGTTCTGTCTGTCTAGTCTTGTCTGTCTAGTCTTGTCTGCCTAGTCTTGTCTGTCTAGTCTTGTCTGTCTAGTCTTGTCTTTCTAGTCTTGTCTGTCTAGTCTTGTCTGTCTAGTCTTGTCTGTCTAGTCTTGTCTGTCTAGTCTTGTATGTCTAGTCTTGTCTGTCTAGTCTTGTCTGTCTAGTCAAATTCAAATTCAAAATTCAAAATAATTTATTTCCATATTCAAGTTGTACAACAAATGGAAATGTGTCAAGATAAAACGTGAATAACTATTACAAAACTGAAGTTTCACTTTTAACTGAGATAATCTGATAATGCATAAGGTTCTAAGTCCCTTAAATAATTGAACACTTGTTTTTTAAATGTTTTAAAGTTTTTGATATCTTTAAATTTTTTTGGCAAGTGATTATATACTCTGATGCAGCTGTAGTAGGGTCCTCTTTCGGACATTGTTAATTTGTGTATTGGCGGCATATATTCAAAATTCGTCCTCCTAGTTTCCACATTGTGGTTGTTTTTGCTGCTTCTGAAGAGTGTTTTGTGTTTGAAGATAAAATTCAGAGCTTCATAGATATATTGGCCATACACGGTTAATATATTTGCTTCTTGAAATTTTCCTCGGCAGGATTGTCTGTAGTCTAAATTTAGCATAATACGTACAGCCTGTTTTTGTATAATGAAGACATTATTGATGTTTTTTCCAGTCCCCCAGAAGATTATACCAAATCGCATGTGAGATTGAAAATTCGAATAGTATACCATTTTTATCACCTTTGGACATAGAACTCTTTGTAAGATCCTTAAAGAATACACTGATTTATTTAACTGGCTGATTAAGGAGTCTATGTGTGTTTCCCATTTTAAGTTTTCATCGATGTGTATCCCAAGGAGCTTAACACAGTATTTTAGATCTACTTTATCACTACCTAGTTCTATTTGTGTTGGGTAGTTTAAAGGGGATCTATTTGTCTTAAAGATGATTACATTCGTCTTTCGCTCATTTATTGTTAGTTTGTTCTTTTTGAACCAATGTTTTAATAAGTTGAACGCATTGTTTGTATTAAGACTAACCTCTTCCAAATTTTTATTTGCTATGAGTAGCGTCGTGTCATCTGCATAGTTTAGAATGTCAAAGTGCGTCTGACTTAAAACTAATGGTAAATCATTTAGGTATATTGTAAACAATAGTGGACCTAAAATACTGCCTTGCGGTATTCCTATTGTTATGCTTGTGACATTCGATTTCAAGTGACCACAGTCTGCAATTACTTTAGTTTGTTGGGTTCTATCCGTTAAGTAAGATCTAAACCAGGCGAGAGCTGTACCTCTAATCCCATACTTCTCTAGTTTTTGTAGTAAGATGTCGTGGTCTACTGTGTCATAGGCCTTTGAAAGGTCAATTAGAATACCACAGGGGATTTCATGATTTTCTAGCTGTTCTAAGATTTTGTTGATGAAATAAAAACAAGCTGTCTCTATATTACGTCCTTCAATATATCCGTGTTGAGAATCATTCAACAATTTATGCTTTCTTAAGAAATCCATAGTCCTATTAGCTGCTATTTTCTCAAATATTTTTGAAAACGATGATAGCAAACTAATGGGTCTATAGTTCTCTATTAGTGTTCTATTTCCTTTCTTAAAGACTGGTGTTATTATAGAGTGTTTCAGCTTGTTTGGAAAAACTCCATATTTTATTGAATTATTTATTATGTATTCTAGTGGTTCTATAATTCCCCATATAACATTTTTTATGACGCTTATTGAAATTTCGTCATGACCAGAACTTTTTTTGTTATTGAGATTCATAATTATCTCCACAATTTCCTCCTGTGATGTTGGCTTAAAATATAGAGAATTGCTTACTGGATTGATTGTGTCTGAGTATTCTACTTGGTCTATCTGTTTTGACAACTGTCTAGGATTGTTTGTATAAAAGTTATTGAAATTATTAGCAATTGTGGAAACATTCGCTAGATCTGTATTAAAAGATATGCTGTTTGGTCTCTTGTTTGTTGCTACAATTTGATTGACGACATTCCAAGTTGATCTCATTATATTTTCTGAATATTTAATTTGGTTTTCTAAATTAATTTTTTTAGATCTTCTTAGTGTCTGATCATATTCACGTTTGGTCTTATTGAATTGTTTCCTACTGTTTTCGTCAAAATGAGATAATATCTGTAGAATTTCTAATTTGTTTCTTATGGTTGTTATTTCTGGATCCGCGTATCTGGGATTGTTTCTTGATAATCTATTTTTTAATGTAGTTGGATAACTACTATTAAAAAATACTAAGAATTTCTCCATGAAACATTCCCACTGATTATTTATGTCATTTACTTTTTTTGTGTATACTTCTAGCCATGTTTCTTCAGAAATTAGTTTTTGGAAATTTATTGTGTTTTCATTAGATAAATGCCTAAATCTAAATTTAGTCGCCGTTTTTTTGTCGTCAATAAGGCTAATTATTTGAGCTCTATGATCAGACACATAATATTCTTTTGTTTCTGCCGTGTAGCTAATTCCAGATTGTAATACAATGTTATCAATGCAAGAAGATGACTGAGGGCGGCTCGGTTCTATAAATGCCATTATTAAATTAAATGAATGAAATAGGGATTTTAGTTGTCTACTTTCATTATTTATTTTCAACATGTCTACATTGTAGTCACCCGCTATGATACATTGTTTATTTTGTTTGTGTAACTCAATCAGTAGTCGGTGTAATTTTTGTATGAACTCTTTAAAACTGGTCAATGGGGCTCTATATAGTGCAACAACTATTGTAGACATTTTGTTTATAACTATCTCTGTAGCTGCAATTTCAAAAATAAGTTCCTGCGCAAGTTTATCAATGTCAGGCCTTGGTATGCATTTCACTTCGTCTTTGCAGAAGATAGCCACTCCTCCATGTTGTCCTGACTTGCGACAATAGGACGCTTTTAGTTGAAAATTTGAAATTTGGAAAATTTTGATTTGTTGATGATTTTTCCAATGTTCTGTTATAATTAACAACTTACAGTTTATATTTTCCTGTAGCATATATTCAAGTTTCTCAATTGAGTTTCCAATCGATTGTGTGTTTTGATTGATGATTTTAAAAATCTTAGCATTTTCTGGAAAGTTTATTCTTGTTGCCTGTGATTGGGAAGTTTTTGAAAATTTGAGTTTCGTCGGCTTCTGTATTGTTGTCTAAAATTGAAGCGTTCAATCAGTATCCCTTCGGGCCAGAAGGAGCTTTCATAAACATCATCTTTAAGGAATGGATCTACTCCAACCTTAAAGCTAATGTTGTCTACAACTCGAACTTTAGGTGTTATTTTCTCAGCCACACTGTTTGACAACCCCGTTTTCCTTTTAAGGTAGTTTAAAACCATATCCTCGGTGACGTGTTCTTTCGCACGAGAAATAAACAACCATATTTTTTTTGGTTGTGTTTCTCTTCCAGCAAATCCTGTATTCTTATCTTCATCGTTTGTTTTTGCACTCCCGACAGACGTACGATTTTTTTTCCTTTTGGGGGCCACGGTTGCTGATGATAGTGAATTATCTCTACTTTTACTATTGGAGTTTTTGTTAAATGGCGTATTTTTGGTTGCCTGCTCATCTCGCGGTACGATGATATTCGCGATTGATTCTGACCGATTTTCTAGCCGAGAAGCACTTATTGTTTCTAAGTTTTGGCGAGGGGCGGCGTTAGATTTTGTGGTGTGTTTTGGTTGTTTATTATGACATTTTAACAACTCTATCTGATCTTGAAGCGTGATAAGGTAGTTATTCATTATACGATTCTTATCTTCCATCTCCTTCACTAATTTTTTCAACAGAACATTTTCCTTTTGTAGGGTTTTCATATTTACTTCTTCCATAATATCCGAAGATTCAGGGTTAGTTTCTTCTGTGTTTACACAAAATTTATGCTCACATTTTGCTTTATTAGTACGAGACACGCATCCCGGATGAAAGTGCTTGTTACATTTTAAACAAAACACTGGTTCTCGCACTGATTTACGGCAATGATTGCAGAGCACTTCAAGCAGGTATTCACTTTCCGCCATCTTGATTAGTCTTGTCTGTCTAGTCTTGTCTGTCTAGTCTTGTCTGTCTAGTCTTGTCTGTCTAGTCTTGTCTGTCTAGTCTTGTCTGTCTAGTCTTGTCTGTCTAGTCTTGTCTGTCTAGTCTTGTCTGTCTAGTCTTGTCTGTCTAGTCTTGTCTGTCTAGTCTTGTCTGTCTAGTCTTGTCTGTCTAGTCTTGTCTGTCTAGTCTTGTCTGTTTAGTCTTGTCTGTCTAGTCTTGTCTGTCTAGTCTTGTCTGTCTAGTCTTGTCTGTCTAGTCTTGTCTGTCTAGTCTTGTCTGTCTAGTCTTGTTTGTCTAGTCTTGTCTGTCTAGTCTTGTCTTTCTAGTCTTGTCTGTCTAGTCTTGTCTGTCCAGTCTTGTCTGTCTAGTCTTGTCTGTCCAATCTTGTCTGTCTAGTCTTGGCTGTCCAGTCTTGTCTGTCTAGTCTTGTCTGTCCAGTCTTGTCTGTCTAGTCTTGTCTGTCCAGTCTTGTCTGTCTAGTCTTGTCTGTCCAGTCTTGTCTGTCTAGTCTTGTCTGTCTAGTCTAGTCTATAATATGTTCTATAAAACTATGTAGTATTATTCCTACATGTGTTGTTCAATGCTTGTACTCTTTAATTATCGCAATTTCCTTTTTATGAGGCAGACTATTATATGGCCTAATACATTTCTAACCCTTCTCGGTCATAATTTGTGCATTGAGGGAATGTAAGGAGTTTTTCGGTTCTACTTGTTTTCATATCATGACTGTTTTTAACAATCAACGAAGTAATTTGTATGTATAAACGTGAAAATAAGGGGTTCGTACATACTTAAACCAACGAGTCACCTGTAACATACTGCCAGTATGTTACTGGTTTTGAATATTTCTCCGCACGTTTGTCTATAGGTTAGTCCAAACATAATTCTGACTGCTTGTTTTTGAATTGCGAATAAATTCCGAATATCGGTCCCATTCCCCTGAAAATTATTCTGAATAGTAGATCAAAATTTGGGATGTAGACTATTTTCAATTCTACTGGGCAACTAGGCATACTTCAAAACTTCTGCACAATTTTCTGCCGGATACGTAGTGCATAAGCTGTTTTATTTAGTTTCGCAACTGCAATATTGATACAAGTGGCCCAGTTCAAGCAGCAATTTATATGAATAACCAATTTTCGTACATTTTCTTGAATAAGAAATTCGCTACTTCGAATTTGAAGGCGCGTCGGGTAATTTATTGGCGATCTGGTCTTAAAAATTATTATGTTTGTTTTATTTCATTTATTGTTAACTTGTTTATATGAGACCAATTCTTCATAATATTTACTGCCCAGTTTGTATGTACAGAAACTTCTTCGACATGTTCAGTTCCAATAAGCAAAGTGCTATCTTCTGCAAAATTTACCATTTTATGTGGCGCTTGAGTTACTGTTTTTCATCATCATCATCATTTAAATATATACTGAAAAGCAACGGAATATACTTCCTTGTGGTATACCTAGTACCGTTGATACAACCCTCGATTTTGCATAATCCTCTTATATGCAAAATCGAGGGTGAAAGTATGCGTCGAACGGTTGACCCGTACGGACGCATATATCTCTTGACAATGGCGAATGTTAGTTCGCCGAAACGTCGAGAATCCGGTTCTTTTCAGAGCCAACCCTCAGCATCAACGCGGAATCCCCGAGAAAACAATACAACACACATATATATATATATATATATATATATATATATATATATATATATATATATATATATATTATATATATATATATATATATATATATATATATATATATATATATATATATATATATATGTATATATGTATGTATATATATTTATATATATATATATATATATATATACATATATTTTTGCACCATAAAAAAGGAAAAGAAAAAAACAAACAAACAAAAAACAAATCGAAAGAACAAGATCACAATACAGATCTTAGATAATATTAAAAAATAAATAAATAATTATATATAAGCAGTTTAAAAGTTAAAAAAAAAACGGATAAATATAACAGAATGCTGTGGATGAAGAGGTTAGTATGTAAGGCTTTTCATAGATTTATAATCTTTAAACGCCCCAAAATGTCACATTCGGAGCTGATTGAGTTATAGGTAGAGCATATGCCATACATGGGTGATATGAAGCTCATAGGACCACCATTTGACTGGTTATAAAATGAGTTTGTCTGTCGACTAGCAGCTCAAGGTTGGCACTAGAAAATTCAAATGATTGATGATCTCAGGAGAACCGCGGACGCTATGAACAGCCTTAAACAAAAAGACCAGACCTGACCAGAGATCGTCGAGTCTTTAGTGACAGGAACCCAAACTCAACTAGCAACATTGAGTGGTCGATGTAAAGAGGAGGAGCACCTCCGAACGTTTTGAACCTGAGATATTATCTCTGAATAATCTCCAACGCAGTCATATATTTCTTGAAATGAGGCTCCCAAATACTTGAGCCATTCTCTAAGATGGATCTCACGAAACTGTGGTAGAGTAGTGAGAGCGCCAAATTATTATTAACCCTTAACCACCTGCCATACGTCTCAGGTGAGAAAATTACTGTTAGTTTTGGTCTGAGAGACGTATGTCAGGTGGTTAGGTGTTAAAATTACGAGAATTGCGTATTATGAACCCAAGAGCTCTTGAAGCCATGGACACTGTTGACAGAATGTGTTGCACAAACCAAATAAAAATATCAATTTTGCAAGATTCATATCTAACTTATTGCCACTGCAACATCGTTTCAATATATTAAGGTTCGCTAGTAAAATGCAACAGTCAATAGGGCACTTGATAGCCTTGCCAATCTTAAGGTCATCAGCAAATAATAAATGAGGAGAGGATAGAGACGCACTCAAGTCATTAGTTGTTATTTTTATTTCCCTAATGAATAATTCCTAAAAACATAGGTCCAAGCTTGGATCCCGGAGGAACACCAGAGGTGGCTACGAATGCAACGAATGCAATTTCCGTGAAAAAAACAACTGCATTCTATTCGCTAGGTAAGAAGATAATAATACTAAGGTTGCTCTCAAACCTAAAAGAATGCAGTTTATTAATAACGACTGCATTTGGAATAGTCTGTGTATCCATGTTGTTTATTGGATATAAGATGTTTGATACAAGGGAAGATGGAGTTAAAAAGGATAGATTCAAAGATTTTGGAAAAATTGGAGATTATGGAGATGGGAAGATAGTTCTTAATGTCCGACTGTGAATAAGACTTCAGGATTGGATACATCTTTGTGGATTTCTAAATAGCTGGAAACGTGCCATTATAAAAGATTTTGTTGAAAAGTTTTGTAAATGGAGGCACAAAGATATGCCCACAGTCCCGAAGTCCACAGTATGAACGCAGGAATCAAGTCAGCACCGTTGGTCACATTTGGCTCGCTTGAGGATTGATAAAACCCTCATCAGTAACGTTAGTAAGTCTGATCAGAGGGAGACTCAGACCAGAGATATCCGAAAAGCTAGTAATGGGAGACGAGGGTCTATACACTCCCTTAAAGCAGCTGGCAAAACCGTCAACAATAGACTGAGGAGTGTTCAAGGAGAAACTTCTTAAAAATATTTCCCACGGTATCAGGTATAGTCGCATGTTTCTTGGTAATTCTAATAAATGACCAGAAACGCTTGGGATCAGCGGAAATATTTTCTGATTCCCATATGGAGCTAGAGAAGGCGAGTACTATCTGCAACTTTACCAAGTTTGTGATGTACTTGAACCTAGAGTAGTGCTTGAACCTAGATCTTGTATCTTGTCTGTCTGGTCTTGTCTGTCCGGTCTTATCGGTCTGGTATTGTCTGCCTAGTCTTGTCTGTCTGGTCTTCTCTGTCTGGTCCTGTCTGAGTGGTCTTATCTGTCTGGTCTTGTCTGTCTGGTCTTATCTGTCTGGTTTTGTCTGTATGATTTTGTCTGTCTGGTCATGTCTGTCGGGTCTTGTCCGTCTGGTCTTGTCTGTCTGGTCTTGTCTGTCTGGTCTTGTCTGTCTGGTCTTTTCTGTTTGGTCTTGTCTGTCTGGTCTTGTCTGTCTGTTCTTGTTTGTCTACCCTTAGCTATCTCTTATCTGTTTGGTCTTGTCTGTCTGGTCTTGTCCATCTGGTCTTGTTTGTAAGCCTTAGCTATCTCTTGTCTGTCTGGTCTGGACTGTCTGGTCTTGTGTGCCTGGTCGTGTCTCTCTAGTCTTATCTGACTGGTCTTTCCTTTCTGGTCTTGTCCGCCTAGCGTTGTCTGTCAGGTTTTGTCTGCCTGATCTTGTCTGTCTGGTTTTCTCTGCCTGGCTTCATCTGCCTGGTCTTGTCTGTCTAGTCTTATTTGTGTGGTCTTGTCTATCTGGTCTTGTCTGTCTGGTGTTTTCTGTTTGGTCTTGTCTGTTTGGTCTTGTCTATCTGGTCTTGTCTGTCTGGTGTTTTCTGTCTGGTCTAGTCTGTGTGGTCATTTCTGTTTGGTCTTGTCTGTATGGTTTTGTCTGTTTGGTCTTGTCTGTCTGGTCTTGTTTGTCTAGCCTAAGCTATCTCTTGTCTGTCTGGTCTTGTATGTCTGGTCTTGTCTGTTTGGTCATTTCTGTTTGGTCTTGTCTGTATGGTCTTGTCTGTTTGGTCTTGTCTGTCTGGTCTTGTCTGTCTGGTCTTTTCTGTCTGGTCTTATCTGTCTGGTTTTGTCTGTCTGGTTTTGTCTGTCTGGTCATGTCTGTCGGGTCTTGTCGGTCTGGTCTTGTCTGTCTGGTCTTGTCTGTCTGGTCTTTTCTGTTTGGTCTTGTCCGCCCAGCGTTGTCTGTCAGGTTTTGTCTGCCTGATCTTGTCTGTCTGGTTTTGTCTGCCTGGCTTCATCTGCCTGGTCTTGTCTGTCTAGTCTTATTTGTGTGGTCTTGTCTATCGGGTCTTGTCTGTCTGGTCTTTTCTGTTTGGTCTTGTCTGTTTGGTCTTGTCTATCTGGTCTTGTCTGTCTGGTCTTGTCTGTGTGGTCATTTCTGTTTGGTCTTGTCTGTATGGTCTTGTCTGTTTGGTCTTGTCTGTCTGGTCTTGTTTGTCTAGCCTAAGCTATCTCTTGTCTGTCTGGTCTTGTCTGTCTGGTCTTGTCTGTTTGGTCATTTCTGTTTGGTCTTGTCTGTATGGTCTTGTCTGTTTGGTCTTGTCTGTCTGGTCTTGTCTGTCTGGTCTTTTCTGTTTAGTCTTGTCTGTCTGGTCTTGTCTGTCTGGTCTTGTCTATTTTGTCTTGTCTATCTAGTCTTGTCCGTCTGGTCTTGTTTGTATAGCCTTAGCTATCTCTTGTCTGTCTGGTCTGGACTGCCTGTTTTTTTTGTGTCTGGTCGTGCCTCTCTAGTCTTATGTGACTGATCTTTCCTTTCTGTTCTTGTCCGCCTAGTGTTGTCTGTGAGGTTTTGTCTGTCTAGTCTTGTATGTCTGGTCTTATCTGTCTGGTGTTGTTTGTCTAGCTTTAGCTATCTCTTGTCTGTTTGGTCTTGTCAGTCTGATCTTGTCCATCTGTTCCTGTCTTGCTAGCCTTACCTATCTCTTCCCTTTTTGGTCTTGCCTGTCTGGTCTTGTCTGGTTGGTCTTGTCTATCTAGTCTTGTCCGTCTGGTCTTGTTTGTAAGCCTTACCTATCTCTTGTCTGTCTGGTCTGGACTGTCTGGTCTGGACTGTCTAGTCTTGTGTGTCTGGTCGTGTCTCTCTAGTCTTATGTGACTGGTCCTTCCTTTCTGGTCTCTGCGTAGCGTTGTCTGTCAGGTTTTGTCTGTCTGGTCTTGTCTGTATGATCTTGTCTGTCTGGTCTTGTGTAACTGATTTCACCTGCCTGGTTTTGTCTGTCTAGTCTTATTTGTGTGGTCTTATCTATCTGGTCTTGTCTGTCTGGTCTTTTCTGTTTGGTCTTGTCTATTTGGTCTTGTCTATCTGGTCTTGTCTGTTTGGACCTGTCTGTCTGGTCTTGTCTGTCTGGTCTTTTCTGTTTCATCTTGCCTGTCTGGTCTTGTCTGTTTGGTCTTGTCTGTCTGGTCTTGTCTGTCTAGTCTTGTCTGTTTGGTCTTGTCTATCTAGTCTTGTCCGTCTGGTCTTGTTTGTATAGCCTTAGCTATCTCTTGTCTGATCTGGACTGTCTGGTCTTTTGTATCTGCTCGTGTCTCTTTAGTCTTATGTGACTGGTCTTTCCTTTCTGGTCTTATCCGCCTAGTGTTGTCTATCAGGTTTTGTCTGTCTGGTCTTGTCTGTATGATCTTGTCTCTGGTCTGCCTGGTTTCATCTGCCTGGTCTTGTCTGTCTAGTCTTATTTGTGTGGTCTTGTCTATCTGATCTTGTCTGTCGGGTCTTGTCTGTCTGCTCTTTTCTGTCTGGTCTTGTTTGTCCTGTCTTGTTTGCCTGATCTTGCTTGTCTGGTTTTGTCTGCCTGGTCTTGTCTCTCGGGTCTCCCATGTTTGGGCTTATCTGTTCAGTCTTGACCTTCTAGTCTTGTCTGTCTAGTAGTTCCTCTATGAACTACTATTTTATAATTTATAGCGCTGAACCAAAATCCAAATAACAATAATTTCATCAATTAGTATAATATAACGCTATGGCGCTTACACAAATATTGTTTCAAAGGGGAACATGTTTCCACAAATATCTAGAAATCAAAATGAGGAATTCGCTGCGCGATAGCCTAAAGATTAAAACAAATACTCTCTCGTTCAAAGCATTATTTGAATTCAGCATTGAATATTTACTGTTCCTCTTTGAATTTGTCCCACTATAAATACATGAATTGTGGTAGATTTATAAATTATTAAAATAGTTCTGTTAACAAATAATAAATTGAAGTGGAGCTCGGGCAAATATTATTACTTGGTTTAAAAATACGCCTTTCCTATTCGAAAACTGTTTATAAATTTGGAAAATACCGATTGTTTTTCAATTTATAATATATTATTGGTCATAACTTCCCAGGCGCATTCGGGAGAATAACTTGCGTCAGTGCTAATGCTCGATACTTTGATATAATGAATAGGAAAATATATTTTAAGATTTGTGGATGTCTGTTTAACGTTGTGTAAAAATAGATACTTTATGTGTTGGTTTTAACAGTTCAATTATTTTTGCATTTTTTTACTAATTATATAAATTGTTAATTCTTAGTAATCAATAATTCCTAGCAATTATTCACTACGCAAAACCACAATTTATAGGAATATTTTTCAGTTTTCATTATTCTCTTAAACCCTAACTATATAATTATGTAATACGTTGATTAACAAAAGAAAAATCGTATTGATTTCGACTGTTCGTGCGGAAAAGTTGCTTTTACAACGCGACTTCTCAATTAGGGAAAAAGCCCGAAGGGCGAGTTGCCGATTAGCTGGAGCGTTGTAAAATCATTCAACACGCACGAAATCTGTATAAATTTTTTTAGCCGAGAATTATTATTTAAGAAACAAATAGATGTAGGTTATTTATAATATTTGAAATTATTTAATTTTTTTTTGGCATAAGATACTTTGCCGTAGTTTGCACGGCTACTATGCGGCAAAGTGACTTTACCTTAAATGATTACTTTTCTACATTGTGTGTACATATCTAGTTTCCCTTGAAGTATACACGATGTAAAAGCTAGTTTTACCATTCAGGAGGCTACAAAATAATTTATCAATATTGAACATTTTTTAGGTTTGTGGGTGTCTGGCTAATGCGCGCATAAATAGATTTTTAATGTCTTCGTTTTAAAATATTTTAGATCTTAACGTGTTGACGATTGTCGATCTTAACGTGTAGATCTTAATGTTCACAACGGTGTCCAAGTTTATCGTGCGGATTTCTATCTGCGGCTGTTTGTTTGCTATTTTTTTCATTAGGTTGTTCGCACTCCCCTCTTTCACTTCAAGTAAGAGCTCTCCGCTTTTATTCTGCCTTATTCCCTCTAGCTTGACTCCTGACAATTCCTGGTTGACTTCTTTTTTAACTACCATGCGTAGCTCGGATTATGTTTTTCCCTTTGACTTTAGAAATAAGAGAAACAAAATCTTTCAAGGTTTTCTCTCGCTTCTCTTTAAGGTATTGTTTTTGGCTGTGACCTTCTGTACATTTAGGTTCTGTTCTCTCTTGTTTGTGTAATTTTGGTTAGGATGCTGCTGAGTATTTGGGTGTTTATACTCTTACGTCGACTTCTGATTTTACAAATGTATATTCTATAATTTTTTTAAGGTAAACAATTCTGCCACCGTGAATTTCACGAATGTCAGTTGCTTCGTGTCATGCTTTTCCAACAGTTGTTTCAATAGTTGTAGGCTATGGAAGGTCTGCCCAAGCTTATGGTTTCATCTGCTTTTTCTTCATTTGGTTTTCTTACTACCAGGTGATATATGACCGATGTGTAGTTTCGATGTCACCATTTTCAGTTGCAACTCCTACAGAGTGTCTAAGGTAAACCACATTTCCACGGTTTTTGTTTTGTAATCCTTGTTCCGTGGGCCTCGTGTACGTGCTACAAAGCAAGTGTGGTACTCCTTTATTAGGACTTATGTCGTCTGCCACACACCAAGCTAAGTCCCAGTCCATTGGCGCTAGCAGCGGCTTCCCTGTTCCTTCCTTTATAGACAAGACTAGACAGACAGAATGTTTAGTCAGACAAGACTACACAGACAAGACTAGACAGACAAGACTAGACGGAGAAGACTAGACAGCCTATTTGTATTTTCCTTCATGTGCAGACTAACGCATGAAGGCCAGCATTCCGCCAAAAGGACACTATGCTGGTTGTAATCAGTTAATCTGAATAGTCAGTTAATAATCAGTTTTACTTTTCTATTCTCATGTACTTTCTCGAGATCTCTGGAGTTATTGAATTGTTATTGAATTTGAAGTTATTGAATTGAAAAACTGTTCATCATGATTCAGTCTAGATAATTGTTTGGCGTGTTTATAAAAGACAAGCCACCACGATTCTGGTACTCTCGATTTTGGTACTGTTAATATGTCATTTTCATCCTTAGGCCAGGTATGTTCATGCATCCGCATATCTGTCTCCGAAGATAGTCTCCATATCTTCGGTATCTGAGCAATAATATAGCACGTGTGCCGCGGTGTCATTTTGGCCACACTCGCAGAGGAGACTTTCTCTTTTATCAAATCTGTGGAAGAATGCTTTGAAATTACCATTTCACGTAATTGCCATAATAGGCAATATTATTAACTGGATTGCGTGGTGGGACAGACTGATGTTGACGGTATAAACAGCTTGGTCCACATGCCTGTTGTAGCCACATCCCATCTGTCCTGCCAGCGGTTCTCGAAATGCCCTTTGGAGCACGATCTTAAAGCCTGTTTTTACTAAAGGAATTGCATTTAGGAAGGGCAGGAAGGGCATTTTACTAAAGGAAATTGGCAGATCTTCATTGTCAGCTGCTTCTTTGGCATGTCTGCTCGTTCATTGCCTTCAAAATCAGCTTGGGCCTTAACCCAATGCCAACGGATCTTGTTTTTCCTTGAAACTCTGGCAGCTATCTTCCACGTCTCCAACAACAATTCAGTGGATGCATTTAAATTCTTCAGAGCATCCAGAATAGATCGGCTGTCACAAGTGATTGAACAGGGTCTACTGCTGTTATTTTCCACATAACGCAAGGCTTGCAGTATGACTAAAAGTTCAGCTTGAAAAATTGAGCAATACTCTTCTAATTTAATAAGCTTATGGCACAATTCCCCATCTTACTTATATTACTCAGTGTCAAATGGTATGTAACTAGCAAGAATTGTGAAGGCTGAATTAGTTCTTGGGTATTTACTATTAGTTCGAGCTCGCTCAGTGCATCTGGGAAGCCCATTATATCTCTAATAAGCGTATCGAATGCGATCTGGTGCGAGTTATGGAGGGCCAATGCGAGTTATGGAGGAAAGATTTGAGGAGATGGTTCGACCGCTCGTCTGCAGAAATCTTTCGTGCTGCAGCTTCCAGAGCTAAAATTGCCATTTGGATCGCCAACCTTCGGCAGGAGAGGGCGTGATAAGAAAAAGAAAAAGAAGCTGCCTGAGACGGATGTCGTCTGGAAAGAGACCCCTAATCACACAGGCTGCCTCGGAGTGACTTTGCGATACGCTTTTGCAGCACGGATGGTTCTGAGGCGCTTTACGCTCAAAGGTTTAGGCATTCTTTCACGCCGCAAGACCTCAACCTTATTGGAGCAGCGTATAATAGTGCGGGTTCTATAGCGCCGCGGTAGATATCAATCAGATGTGATCTCCCTAGACCACACTACTTTCTCGCAGCGATACCCAGCTTTATGCTGAACCGTTTTGCCCCACAAGCTTGCTTCATGTGTTCGCTGAAGTTCAGGAATCTGTCAATTATGACACCTAAGTACCGTAGGTGCTGGCATCTAATTTTTGTATTCCCAAGAGTGAATACGGGATTCTTTTGCTTCGAGATCTGCCAAACGGCCTCGGTCTTTTGGGCATTAAAATTAAGTCTGATTTCAATTGCCCACTGTTAAAGATTATTTAGAGACCGATCAGTTTTCTCCTTTTGAGCCCGCAATGGTTTTGCTTTTGCAGAGTAGAAACGTATCATCCGCATAAGCAACAATTTCGCAATCTTCAGGCAGATCTCTTTCGAAAATGGTGTCATATAATATATTCCAGAAACCTGGACCTTACTTTGAACCCTGTGGACAACCTTTGCCGATGCACCTTTCTATGTACAAACCAGGTCCGCTGGTTACTGCTTTGCTGTCTACAAAGTAAGACCTGGCTAATTTGATTAGATTGTCAGGACAATCTTTTTCAATCAGCCTGCAGATCATAAGCGGCCACCAGGCGTTGTCAAATGCCTCACTTATATCCAAGGCTATGGCTGAACAATAAAGCTTCGATCTTAATGCCTCCTAGATAAACCTAACCGTCTTTGAAATGGCCTGAACAGTGCATGTGCCCCTTCTAAAGTCAAACTGGTTTTGATTAACTAACTTGTTCCGATAAAAGTGATGGTCAATTCGCGAGATGAGAAGACCAGAAGCAAGCTTATTGAGCTGAAGTCTTTTATGGATAACGCTGGTTTGTTGGGTTTAGGGATAATCTTGATTAGTTGTTCTTTCCAGCAGAACGGGAATATGGACTTGTTCAAACACTTGTTATAAAGATTAAGAAACGTGTTTGGTGCCGAGTTGTAGGCAGCCAATACTATGTCAGAGGTAATGCCATCCAGCCCAGGGGCTTTCTATATATATGTATATCGTCTATATATATATATGTATATCGTTCTATGTATATCGTCTTGCCCTCCTTGACCAGTTTCAGCAAGTACTCTGACAAACGTGCGTTGCTGAGTATCCTCCTTCTTATCGTCCTGCAGAAAGAATATCTCAAGAAGTTTGTGAGAGGTTTCAAAGATATCTAATGATTTATCCCCAACCTTGAGGCTCAGGCAACTCAGCATAGCTACTCAGGTAGCTGGTAGAGGTTTTTCTACCTCTTAAAACCTTGAAACAGGCCCCAATGGGTTTTCCAGTGAAGATCGAGTGCAGAATTCTCGCCAGTTGAGTTTCTTCGACTTTAGAATTGTGATTTTATATTTATTCGATTTAGCGTTTTAGCGATAAGCTATTTTGTTATACTGTCTTCGTTCACCTCTGCTCTTTTGATTCAGTCGCCGTAGCCTGTTGTTTTTCTTGCGCAGGGCAGTTAGTTCAGCAGTCCACCAAGGCACGGAATGTCTAAAGTATTTCCTTGGAGGAAAGCTACATTTAATTTTTGAGCAAATATTGAAATCTCCTCAGGGACGGAACACTGGTGAAGACAAGAATTTATCACTAAACTCTGCTCAGTCCCCTTTTCTAACACAGAAACCAAGTTGAGCTTCTGGCAGCTTGGTTTCATTTCCTATTGACCAACTGATGTAGCGGTGATCAGACACACTACTCTCATCGGGAAGATGCCAATCAACAATCTTCTTGCTCAAGGTGTGGGACAAGACTAGACAGACAAGAATATACAGACAAAGATAGACCGACATGAAAATGCAAACAATACTAGACAGAACAGACTAGGCAGAGAAGACTAATGTTTAATGAAATAAAGTTTAATGAAATAAATTTATTGATTGATGTCGAAGCCTACTTTTCGAAAGGACGTTTCTCAAGGATCAGTGCCGGCACGTGCGCCTGGTCGGACAGGCGATCGCCTTACGGCGCCATGTTTTTAGAGCGGCATATTATAAGTAAGGTTTTTCGAGTACCCGGACCCGGACTCGACGAGTCTAAGGGTAAATACTAGGTATCCGATACCCGATCTACGAGTCGACACGTCTCGGGTCTTGAATGTTTGGCATTATCTAGTACACAGCGTCGTAAAGAAGATCGACGATTAAGCATTACACTTGCTGAATAACATATCTGAATATCAATTTGCATGGAATTGATTCTGAAATGTATAATCTGGGTTTTTTGAGAATTTTTAACTCATGATTTTCATCGAAAATGTAGAACAACACTTAAACACATTCAATATAAAATTTAAAAAGCATATAGTTGGCTCAACCGGCGACGGTGCAAGTGTAATGATGAAATTTGGATGATCTTCTTGTCTTTATAATTTCTGTTTGAATCACACTATACACTTCTGTTTGTGATGTAGTATATAAAAAGAAAAATATTGCCGGCTTGCAAGATGAAGATGACCATGGTCTAGATGGTATTGATGACGATCAAGATGAAAATTATTATTCTGACGAGAGCGTCTATGATGTCTAAGAATACGGACAAGTTGAATTAACTTTAGACAATTTAGAAGGGAATTCATCCAGTTGCCTTCCGCTCTTAGACTCTTGTGGAGTTTTGTTTTATTTACCTATTTACCATAACATTCTCCAAATCCCTTGTTTATCTAATTATCTAAGTCCCACTTAACTTAATCGGCAATGTGCGAAACTGTGCGTATATATAAAATATCCTTTCGTTTTTTCTTGTTTAAATTGCGAGACAGATTAGACCCGGACCCGGAACCGGACCCGAAAAATCGGACTCGGTCTCGACTCGGACTCGCCGAGTCTAAAAAGACCGGGTATGCCCAAACTCTAATTATAAGCCCAACTATGATTTTATCAGAATATGTTCTTCTTTAATCCATAGCCGGCGCATGGAGAGGTGGTCGACCTCGTAGCCAGTACGCTGCTGTTGGTGCCGCAAGATTCCGTGCTCCATTCACTATACGATTCCATGCTAATCGATCAGTTGCAGCGGTTCTTGCCTCAGCTGTTGTTATTCGCTGGTTTTTTAAATCGTTCTCTACTTGTTTCAACCATGTGGTCTTCGGTGCTTGTTTTTGTGTTCACCAATCAAGAGGTCGTTTTTTCCATTGGAGTTTGTGCGGTACTCGATTGTCGCCCATCCTACAGATGTGGCCGAACCATCGTAATCGGCGTTTTTGAATTTCCTCAACAATCGGTGTCTGTTGGTCGCACCTTTCTCTGATTGTCTCATTTCGGAGGTGGTTAAGGAGTGAGACGCAGAGAATCTGTCTCAGGCATCGCATTTGGAAGGCCTCGAGCTTGTTAAGGTCTGGTTTGAGTAATGTCCATGTTTCCGATCCATAAAGAAGAATTGGGAGGATCAGCGTCCGGTATAGGCATATTTTGGTTTTGATGGTAATATTCGTCCGCTTCCATATGCACCACTTGAGTGAAGCAAACGTTGCAGTTGCCTGGCCTATCCGGCTGTGAACTTCGGCTGTCGAAGCTACTTTCTTCTCCACAACCAGTGATCCCAAATATTTGAGCTGTGGTACCTGCTCGATTGTGGTTCCATCGAGGTAAACTCTGGCTTCAGATCCATCCGTTGTAAGCACTTTGGTCTTATCCGCATTGATTCTCAGTCCGTATGACTGGGCAATGCGGGAAATGTCATACAAGGTGTCTGTTGCTTCGGCATCTGTGTTGGCGAAAACCGCACTGTCATCGGCGAACATCAGATCGGTTAGGAAGTTTTTGTCATCATATCGAACTCCGCGTCGCCCATCAAATGCTTTTCGCATAAACGTGTCGATCACAATGTTAAAAAGGAGCGGCGAGGCCACGTCTCCTTGCCGGACTCCGGTTCGAATCGGGAATTCCTCAGGCATGTCGTTTCGGATACGAACATTGCTGGTTGAGCCGTCGTACGATGCTTGAAGAAGTTGAATGATTTTCAGTGGCACGTGTTCGATCTTCAGGGCTTCCCACAAGCTTGTCCAATCGATGCAATCAAAAGCAGATTTGAAATCGATGAAGACGATGACAGTTCGTTTGCCACATCGAATTCTTTCTTCCATTAGCTGACGGAGAGCAAATATCTGATCGATGCATCCTCGATGTGGTCGAAATCCAGCTTGTTCTTCCCGGCTTGTTTGCTCTCGATGTTTCTGTAGTCTTGATTGTATGATTTTCATAAATACTTTGCCGACGATCGATTTGAGGAGGCTAATACCACGGTAATTCTTGCATTCCCGACTGTCGCCTTTCTTCAAAATAGGCACAACAATCGCTTTCTTCCACACGGATGGAACACAATCTGAATGCCATATATGCACTGTGAGAACGTGAAGTTGATGTAATAAGACGTCTCCCTCGGCTTTGATAATTTCGGCAGTTACTTGATCTCCTCCCGGCGCTTTACCATTTTTCAGGGATTTTATTGCCGTCTTCACCTCATTGATTGTTGGTTCAGTATCGGGAAACTGATTTATCGGCTGCTCAATAATCGGCAGTTCGGGTGCTGGACCTACTGGCAGATTGTGGTTGTACAGCTGATGAAAGAATTCTCTCCACCGCTTTAGACGTTCCTGAGGAGAGGTCACGAAAGTTCCATCCAATTTTTTGATATTGTCATTTGTTGATGTTGTTTTGCCACTTAACCGTCGGATTGTCTGGTACAGCGTCCGGTACTCATGCCTTGACGCTGCTTCTTCCATGTCAGCCGCGATGTTATTCCAGTAAGCTTCCCGTTCCAATTTCGTTTTCTGTCGAACTTCTTTGTTCAATCGTCGGTATTGTTTGAAATCGACGTGTTTCATTTGCTTCCGCTGGTCGACTAGATTGAGACAGTCGTCCGAGATCCATTGCTGCGTCCGTCGACGGATGGGCGGACACAGCTCCGTTGCACACCCCACAATAGACTCAGAAAGTTGTTTTTCTGTTGATATCGACTGGTATCGTGAGTGCTGCAAATTTGTTGGATAATGCGATTTGAAATTTTCGGCTGGTTTCAGGGTCTCGCAGACAGGCCCAGTTCCTCTTGGCTGATGGTGGTGCCTTTTTCTTTGCTCTTTGTAATTTCAATTGTAGTTTCACTCGGACAAGATAATGGTTTGATCCACAGTCGGGTCCACGCATCGCACGTACATCTTTGAGCGTCGATCGGAATCTGGTGTTGACCAAAATGTAGTCCAACATCGCCGAATCGTTGCCGGATGGATTTCGCCACGTGAGTTGCTGTTTGAAGGGGTGACGAAAGATGCTGTTGCCGATGATCAAGTTGTTTGACGCTGCAAATGATAAGAGGCGTAATCCGTTGTCATTTATTTCCCCGTATCCGAATCTTCCCATCGTTTCTTCCCAACCGCTTCGATCTGCACCCGTATGTGCATTAAAGTCGCCCATAAGTACGATTAATTCGGTTTGGGGTATTGTATCCAGTGTGTGTTGAAACTGGGCATAAAATTCATCCTTGTTTGTGTCCGGGCTGGTCTCAGTTGGGGCGTAGACGGATACGATATGGGTCTTAATCGTTCCATCAATAGTGATAACCGCCAGACGCTCGGATATCGGTTGGAATGCGATAACACTGGCAGAGGCCCGTCGATCAACCATAAAGCCAACGCCCGCTTCTCGTTTGTCGCCACCAGAATAGAATAGCGTCATCGTCTCCTCGATTGATGGTGGGTCAACCTTCATTGTCCCAGATCCTGTGAGCCGCAGTTCTGATAATGCACAGATCGATATTTTGCATTTCAATAATTCCTTGGCGATAATTTCCTTTTGACCAACGTGATGTCCCGTTCGCACATTCCATGCGGCGATTCGTATTTCTGATTTCGGTGTGATTAACCTGAGTCTTTGGCCAGTAGTCCACTTCTCACCAGCATCCCTGGTTCCCAAAGCTGGCGCATCGGCTGCCCCGGATGCGGTATCATTAATTCGTAAGTGGTTAAGTCGTGTATCCATGCGGTTTCTTGCCTAGTATCTTCGGTTTCCCGATTCTGGTCGGCGCGGCAGGCCGACCACCCTCCTCCTTTCACACCCTGGGCTTGGGACCAGACGACGGCGGAGACGACGGTGTATTAGATCGAAAAAGGAGAAAGAGCAAAAAATACGTTTATGTCTCTTTGACATTAAAACAATATCAAAACTACATCAGAATATGTTAATATATTAAATAGCGTAAATTTGTTTCTGATGGAATTTCGTTTAAATTGTTTTGAGTAAATAATTTGTGAAGCTAAAGAAATAGCAAATTAAATAGAAATAAATGAAGATTTTGAAAGCAAGTCTTTCAATTAGAATTAGACTTAAAAAAAAAAATTATTTACGAAGAAACACACAAACCAATAGAAAATCTGTCTAAAAAAATTCTAAAAAAAAGTTGAAATTTTTAATTATCTCATTTATCTGAAAATGTTCCTAATATTATTGTTTGCCTAAGAATATTACTCATATTACCTATTTCCGTTGCCAGTGGAGAACGTTGGTTCTCTAAATTAAAAAATATTTACGATTTTCTATGGCCCAACAAAGATTAATAAATTTATCTATATTAGCCATAGAACATGAGATTACACAGAAAATAAACTACGATCACATCATCAGCCTGAAGAGTATTTTTTTTTTATTTTTTTGTTTTACTTATAAAATTATATTTGTTTTAAGTTATTGTGTATGTATAAATTATATATTCTCCAAAACGCTGAAGAGCCCATGGATAGAGAGGAAAATGAACTCACAATAACCCCAACTCTCCAAGAAGTAAAAACAGTGATTAAAGCACTGAAAATTAACAAAGCTCCCGGAATCGATGGTATCAACTGAGAACTACTAAAACAAGGGGGGATAAGCTGTCCACCTACATCTCTCTCTCTCCAATGGCGCTACAGCCCGAAGCGAGCCCTGGCCTCCACCAAACGTTGTCTCCAGCGTTCCCTTTCCTCTGCCGCCGCCCGCCAGTTCCGCACCCCCAGCATCTCTCTCGCATCCCTTTTCACACTTTCCTCCCATCTCGCCCTTGGCCTGCCCGCTTTCCTTCTACCTTCCGGCACTCTGAGTATTTGTCTCGGCACTGCTGTTAGAGCCATCCGGCACACATGTCCCGCCCATCTTAGAACAGCCATTTCAGATGGTATCATGTCCGGTCCCGGTGCTTTGTGGTTCTTTAGTGCCTTTATCGCCTCGCTTATTTCTCTTTGTGATGGTTCGCCTACATGCACGTACTAATATCGAAAGTATGGGACTAAGAAACAATGCCGAGCGAGTGTGCACAAAGCATCATTTGCCCAATCTACAAAAAAGGGGACAAACTATTATGCGCGATCTACAGGGGTATCTCACTGCTAAAGCAGCCCATACAAAATCTTGACCACCATCATAAACAACAGGTTGAACCGCTGTGCAAACAACTGATTGGGGAATACCAAGCTGGGTTCAGTCCAGGCAGGTCCACAACTGACCAACTATTCACCGTAATACAAATGCTCGAAAAAGCATGGGAGCACAATACGGATGTGTACAACATATTTGTGGACTTCAAACAGAGTCGTAAGCTTTCGGTCAACCGCACAAAGTTATTCACGACGCTTAAGGAACTCGGCATACCAGGGAAACTGACAAGATTTGTACGCATGACCATGGAAATGTGTACGGCAAAAGTGCGCATACAATGACAACTAACCGAAGAATTCACATACGCACTGGGTCTGAAGCAGAGAGATGGATTAGCACCGACCCTCTTCAACCTGGCGCTAAAACGGGCAGAAAAACCGGCATCGGCAGAAACAACTTACTCACTAACAAAACTGTTCAGCTAGCGGCATATGCCGACGACATCGACATCATGAGTCGAAACAAAGCCGTTTTAGCAAAAGAAGCATACACCCTCCTGAAGGAAGCAGCCAGGGACATAAAAATTAACGTAACATAGACTAAAGTGCTAACGCAGGCGAAAACAAAGGCAATGCCGATAACAACACAAGGCAACTGATACCAAGTCAGCAGCTTCCGCTATCTAGGGGTGATCCTAGAAAACAACGGAAGCGAACAAGCAGAGCTAAGAGCCAGAACCACAGCGGCAAACGGAGAATACTTCGCTCTCGCACATTTCTACCGATCAAAACACGTGCGCAGAAACACAAAAATTAGGGTGTACAAAACAATTGTCAGACCAATATTCACATATGGCTGCGAAATCTGGGCCTTGACACACACCAGGGGCAACAAAATAGATATCTTTGAGAGGAAAGTATTGCGTAGAACACTCTTGTGGTCCAATTCAAGACGAAAATGGGTACAGAATACGATACAATAATGAGCTGTACCAGGCCTTGTACCGCCAGTATCCGCATATGCAAAGAGACAGACTTTACGGTGGGCAGGCCATGACACAAGAATGGATGAGGAGGGACTGCCAAAACGGGCACTCCAAGGCTAAATGGTAGGAAGAGACCGACGGGCAGACCACGGAAACCATGGGAGGACGCGGTAGAATAAGATTCCTGAGGGTTGCTAAGCATTAGAGGCTGGAAGACGGTAGCAATGGACAGAAGCTCCTGGCGGAATAAATTGAGGGAAGCCAAGGCTAAACCTTGATCTGTAGAGCCATAGGTCCGAGAGAGAGAGAGAGGCAGAGAGATATTCTGTTAAGTGTCTATACCTATATTATTCCTTGTAAATATTGGTATTAAAATTACATTTGTTTTTTATTTGTTAAATAAATAAAATATATCGTCGGTTTATTAATTTTTTTAATATGTAGGCGGTGGGGGTCGGCGAAAATTGTATTCGCCTTAGGCGGCATATTTTGACGCGCCGGCTCTGTCAAGGATGGTCGCAGCAAAGCGCGCTTTGCTAAATCACTTCAATATAGCCCCGTTGGGTCCTGTCCTGGACCGGAAATCTTCCAACAAACCGGGAGTCCGACAAAACGTAGAATTGAAGTCCCACGGTCCATCAGATCTCTTCAGAACATTAAGGCAATTGAGAGCTTCAATTTTTCAATCCCCACGGCGTTCTGAGCGCAAACGTGCGTCTGCCCTTGAACTTCCAGATCGTTCAGCGAGGCGAGTTCTACACGATGACATTCATTACCATCCCTACAAGTTGGCGATTGTGCAGGAACCCTCAGAACGAGACTATAATTCTCGAAGAAACGCATGTGAGGCACTTCTTGAAAATGTTCCTAATGACGTTATTGATTTTTCAGTGTTGAAGCCCATTTTGACTTAAGTAGATACGTTAACAAAATTGCACCACTGGGCTTACGCCAATCCCTTAGATTTGCAATTCAGGCCTTTACATTCACCTAAAGACACAGCGCGGTGTGCAATTTCCTCCGCTGAGATTGTTGGTCCCTGTTTTTTCGAAGGCAATGTGTCACAACGGCAGTGAATTCGGACCGGTATGTGAATATGTTGGAGGAATTTTTCTTTCCACGAATTGATGAATTAGACTGAGGAGACATTTGGTTCCAACATAACGGAGCAACTGCTCACACTTCAAGGGCATCAATGGCTGTTTTGAGGAAACACTTCCCGGCATGCCTCTTTTCAATAAGGGGCGATTTGGCGAGTGGCCAGCCCGTTCACCCGATTTGGCCTCTTACGATTTCTTTTTGTGCGGTTATTTGCAATTTATGTCACTAGTGATTATATGCAAGTAATTAAGACCCTGATTGAGAAAAGTGTCGAATATAATCTACCGCTGGCACTCACGTTTATAGACTACGAGAAGGCCTTCGACTTCGAATAGAGTTATAGGCTATTATGAAGGCATTATCGGAAAGTAGAATCTACTATAGATACGGAAATCTAATATGTAACAGATATGCAAACGCCATATCAAAAGTTCTACTACACACAGAAACAAAAACCTTTAGTATCTTCAGTATCGAAATGGGCGCCAGACAAGGTGACGCGCTGTCCCCAAAACTCTTTACGGCAGTATTAGAAGGCATTACGAAAGAACTAGATTGGCAAGACAAGGACATAAATATCTAAGGAGACAGGCTCAATCATATACGATTCGCAGACGATATTGAGATAATTACTGATGTCCTCAAAAATGCCAAAGAAATGCTAGAACAAAAATCAAACATGCCTCAGAAAAAGTAGGGCTAAAAATGATTATGTCAAAAACTTAAATTATGACGAACCTCTTCTTGGGCGGGACAAAATGATCGGCAATGCAATAATTGAAGAAGTTGACGAATACAAGTACGTTGGACATACCATCAAAATTGGCAGAGATAATCAATTACCAGCAGAATAGGCTTAGAATGGGCGACGTTTGGAAAATTAAGACACATACTAGGAGGTCTATATCCAGTATGTTTAAAACGAGAAGACTACGATCAATGCGTGTTGGCTGTTATAACAAAGAAGTTAAAACTTTAACATTAACCAAGAAGACGGTGAATAAACTACGAATTGCTCAAAAGGCAATGGAAAGATCCATGGAAGGAGTGACCAGAAGGACAGGAACACAAATGAATGGTTAATACAAACAACAGGAGTTACAGACATAGTGAAACGGATAACCAACTTAAAATGGAACTAGGTAGGAGGTCGGCCGCTGCTTCTTTTG
Organism: Phosphuga atrata; assembly: GCA_944588485.1. Taxonomy (NCBI): domain Eukaryota; kingdom Metazoa; phylum Arthropoda; class Insecta; order Coleoptera; family Silphidae; genus Phosphuga; species Phosphuga atrata. Next base: position 8,672,099 of record OX155901.1, read on the forward strand.
GACTCCAGAGTATCCATATCAATATTTTCTTCGTCTACCTGTCATCAGTGGTTCTTGTGATATGCCCTACCTAGTTCCATTTTAAGTTGATTATGCGTTCTACTATATCTGTAACTCCTGTTGTTTGTCTTAACCATTCATTTGTCTTCCTGTCCTTCTGGTCACTTCTTCCACTTCCTTCTGTCCCGTGCCAAGTTTATCCAATTTCCGGCTACGGGTCTAAACCCGTAGCCGGTAATTGGATAAACTTGGCACAGGACAGAAGGAAGTGGAAGAACGAAAGGGAGACCTATGTCCAGCAGAGGACTCAGATGGGTTGAATGATGATGATGATTTGAAATCCCGCGTTTGTGTGAACCGTCCAAGGACCCTACAAGACCTGAAGACCAATATCCGGGCAGAGATATGCCAACAAACCCGCTGATAAGCTGATAAGAATCATGGTTAGCGCTAGTACGCGGCTTGCTACTCGGCAAGAGTATGGGTAATTACCTACCAGACATGATTTTCAAAACTTTATTGAAGAGAACTTTAGATAATATGTACCTACCTTATAGAAATACTGGCAAGGCTGAACGACCTAGACATTAAATGTTAAGGTTACGCCGATGACATAGTCATAATGACCAGAGGGAAGTTTGAAGGAACGCTTTGTGAAATTGTTCAGAAAGGTCTCAAAGTAACTAGTAGATGGTGTCAAACAGTGGGACTGAGGCTCAACCCCAGCAAAACCACGGTGATGCCATTTACTAGAAAGAAAAAACTAAACTGCCCACTACCCATACTATTAGATGGGAGGGCAGTAGAATACAAACAGGAAATAAGGTATCTGGGTATCACACTAGATAGCAAACTCTTATGGAATAGACACGCTGAGGCAGCGGTAGGTAAAGCCAAACGCGCTCTAATGGTGTGCAGGAATCTGGCAGGAACAACGTGGGGTTGTAACCCCACAATCCTGCGATGTATGTACACCATGATAGTGAGACTTGGTATCACTTATGGGGCATTTGCGTTGGGAAGTAGAAACAAGCTGGCCCAAGAGGATTCAAAGACTGGCGTGTGTCTGCATGACGGGGGCGATGGGGACATGCCCGACAGCAGCAATGGAGCTGCTACTGGATCTGACTCCGCTGCACCTTGTCGTGGAGAGGGCCGCCAGATCGGCGATTGTAGGGTTCAGCAAGGAAGGAATAGGCAGAGGTTAAATAATCGGGAGAAGAGATCGAAACAGCCTCGCTGCCAAGTTACCCTGGCTGTAAGCATCAACAGACGAAATAGTATGCAAATACCACTTCGTGAAAAACTACACTGCAATGTGTAGTAGTAAAGCCGATTGGAGCGACGAATCCTCAGCATACGAAATAGAGCAAACAGCTATCAAGTGGTATACAGATGGTTCGAAGGCAAACGAATGTACTGGTGCAAGAGTGTTTGGACCTCGTACCAAATACTTCGAATCCATGGGAACATTCCCAAGTATCTTCGAAGCAGGGGTACACGCAATCGAAAGATGTACACATTTTAACCTTGACAGCAATTATCGCAAAAAACGAATTGCTATCCTGTTAGACAACCAAGCAGCTATTAAAGTCATTAGCTCATACACCATCAGATCCAAACTGGTATGGGACTGTCTGGGAAAGCCAAACAAGCTTGGCAAAGATAATAAAGTAACGCTATACTGGGTACTAGGACACACCGGTATAGATGGAAACGAGGAAGCCGTTCACCTAGCAAACAAGGGATCCATTAGTCACTTTATAGGTCTGGAATTCTTTTGCGGCAGGAGTGGGAACACCAGCCACAAAAGTTTAGAGGAAGAAATGGAAAGAAAACAATGGATGAAAACCTGGAAAGAACTTCCAGGGTTAAGGCAGACCAAAGTGATGCTGGGATGTTTTAACCAGAAAAGAGCAAAAGTTTGTCGGAAACTAAACAGCAACAAGCTTAGAATTCTGACAGGAGTCCTGACTACAGATTTAGAAAACACCTCAAGGCCCTAGGCCTGGAGGAGGATGACGGATGCAGATTCTTTGGTTCAGCAGAGGAAACCGCCACACATCTTCTCAAAGACTGCGGAGCACTGCTGCGCAAAAGACATATGTACCTTGGGGCTCACTGCTTGAATGCAGAGGAGTTGCAGTCCTTGAATTCCGCACAAATCCTGAAATTCCTAAAGGAATCAGGACTAGAGGAGGCGCTCTAAATGGGTTAGTACACCAACGTTAAGAGGAAGAGGGTGGGGTACATTAGATCTATAAAGGTCGCAGTACAAGTCGTCACCACCATATCTACAAATCTACAATCAATCTACATTATAGAAAAAAAAAACAACAAAATTGTGATTCATAAAATTAGTTTTATTATTTTTTCAAAAAAGGAAGTTATGTTGCCGCACCGTGTATATATGAATAAATCATTTATATATTGATTGATACAATATTTGAAGACAATGACATATTAAAATGCACCCCGTTATGTCAACTTGAGAAAAACTTTGAGAAGTTCAATATGTAAAGTTCACCCACTTACGTTCCAATTGAACTTCACACATATTGAGCTTATACAATTTGTTACCAAGATGGTGGTGTAATTTAAAATAGTTAATTAGTAATTAGATCATCAATTTATTAATTATAAAACGTTTTTTTATTTTAGTTTTTCAAAAAAGTTTGGTAATAGTTGATGACAAATAAATTGGCATCTTAGTATTGCCAAGGTGTCAATTTAAATGTTTTTTTTAACACTCGAAGAAACAGGAAGTTAGGGCAGATTAACAGAGCGGTATGTAATTTTGGCACGGAAAACAATAATAAAACGTATTTTTAAAATTAGCACATGTGTATTTCATCCTGTTACAATACTATTTCATTCGCTCTTATTTATTTCCAACATAAAAAATATTTTTTGTTTTCGTAAATTTATTGTTTATTTATATATTTGATAACGGTATTTATTACGAGGAATCGTAACAAACAAAAAATGAGAACGTAATAAAATTTTCAAAAGAAATTTTAAAAAACATATTACGTAATCATAAAATTGAATATATAGCCTTGATCTGTATTCATATACATGACTACAAATCAAAAAACTAGACACACAAAACTTAACTTGACTATATCAACAACTTGATTATATCAATGCATGCAGGCCACTCCATAACCCAAAAACCGGTTTATGTAATGTAATCTTGTGCGAAGTTGGGGGTGCGAACCGGAAGTGGTGTTGGAACCGGATGTGGGGGCGGGGGCGAGGGATCCGAAGTGGAAGCAGAGGGTCTATTTGTTTCTTAAATAATAATTCGGAAAAAAAATGTATACAAATTTCGTGCGGAAAGAATTTTACAGCGCTCCAAGTAATAGGAAACTCGCCTTTCGGGCTCGTTCCCCAGACGAGATGTCGCGTTGTAAAATCAAACTTTCGACACTCTAATGTAAATAACTATTTCCAATGTAGTCGACGTAAGGTACCACATGAATTGCTAAAATCTCCTCGATGTACCTAGCAACCGTTAAACCTCCTCTCCCGTGACCAAGGGCCCTAATGACGAAAGCAGGGTCAGTTCGTACTCCCATAGACATTTGCACCTCAGATCATGCAGGGACCACCTCCATAAGCGGTTCGCTCTTTAATGTAGCGTTCTGCAAATCGCTCTCTTGGTCTCCGGCACATTTTTCTTCTTCGCTCGCTATCATAGAGGCATATTCTTGTCTCATCTGAGAACAGAACCCCCATTGTTCCAACGTCCAATTTAAATTATCCTTTGCAGAACGCAAGCGTGCTTGACGAAGAGCTGGGGTAAGTTTTCGACAAACTGCAGGTGTCTTCGGGTCAAGTTACTTTCCTCCAGTCTTCGTCTTACTATCCACTGACCAATAGCCACTCCTCGTACATCGCGAACCTGTTGTTGCAGTTGAACAAAATTAAGGTGACGATTTCCTAATGATGTCGACATAAGAAAGCAGTCATCCCGACGCGGTCGTTGTTGTAAATCACCTTCTGCCTATACCAGATTGTCTATGAAACGATCCAGTCTTCCGATAATTTTAAATGAGCACGTTCTCACTATGGCTACGTGACAGCTACGCGACGTGCCCGTTCAAAACAATGTAATCATTATTTGAAAAGGCGATGTCGCACGACATCGCGTAGCTGAGTGTCGCGCATACGGGAATCGACCTTTATGCTCCTCCAAGGAGTAACAAGAAACGTGTATGTTTGTAAGTTTTGTTCGTCAGAAATTCGACCTCCAAACCTTTTTCTTATAAAATTAATAAAACTCTCTGGTGTACAAGATATTAAATGCTTTGATTATTACATTTTGTTTTGTCTAACCTACTCTGAGGTTTAAGATTGGTACTCTGTATCACTCGGTTTTGCAATTTATATCTCAAATGCATCAATCATAGCATTCTCATGACTACATGAACATCTAAATGGTGTACGTAGTATTTTTTTATGTTATTCGGTTCAGGCATATAAATAAGAGTTTTTATTAAATGTGCTAAAACAAGTACTGTTTTATTAAAAACAATACCTAGCATTGCTGACGCTCATTCCAAACTGTTCACTCCATCCTTCATATGTATCTTGTCGTCGTATTTTCATTAGTAATAATTTTATATTTATTTATTACCAGAATTATACATAGCTATACTTGGTTATACATGAAATATTCAAGGAAGCTTGCAGCCTACACCTCCAAGACGAGGTAGCAGAGTTACCTGTACATAGGTTCCGGTTTTGCTAAACTACACTAAAACTAAAATCACTAAAATATAGAAAAAACATTCTGAATTAAAATAATAATATACACTTTTCCCCTTACTTAAAAATAATTGTGTTTCAATTGGTAATATTTATATTAAATATGAAGCTATAATACGCTGTTATATTTATAGTAGTATTAAATATGTTATTACACAACTTTTCATTCATTAGCAACTTCAGTATGCCCCTGTAAACTATCGTTTCTTCTTATTCTTGTTTGGAATGCACCAACTTTGGACCACGCTTATTCAACTGTTGGGCTTTAATCTTTGCCCAGTATTGTCCAATCTTCTGCCGGAGAAACTCCTTTCTCTCTTCTGTCCAGGGTGTATCTTTCCTTCAGGGTTTTCCTGAAATCCACGGACTTCCTTCAGGGTGCGTCTCACAGACTTTCTCTTTTGGAGATCTGTTATACCCAGTTCTTTAATATCCCTCTCGGTTTCTGTCAACCAAGTTGTACTTGGTTGCAGAAGGTGAATAGAACTAGAATAGGTTGGTTGGTCGGTTTGGAGACAATCTTGCAACGTAGAAAGAAAAAACCATAGAAAATTACCCTACCCTTGCACAATCAGAGAGCATCTCAATATGTTTGTAGGGCTCAGAGTTATGCTGCCTTCGGAATTCCCCATCTTCCTTTACCGGGCCTAGGATCTTCCTGGAGATTCTCCTCTCTCTGATTCACACAATTTCTATACCAGACCTCTTCAGTTCAAGGAAAGACATTCCATGGCATACAGAGCTTCTGGACGTTAGACTGATCTGTAGTGCTTAAGTTTAAGGTTGCGTAACAGGCATTTCTTGTTGTAAGTGTTGTTATTCAGTCGATAGGCTAGTTCTAAATTGTTGACTTTCTTGGATAATGATGCTCTTTCTAATTAGTTGGGTTCAATCCATTCGCCGAGATACTTGAATTTCTCAATCCTCTTGATGTTTCCCTGCTCTAGCAACATCTATCTCTTTGCTTCTCTGATATTGGTGAATAATTATGTTTTCTCCAGCGACACTTGAAGACCCACTTTGGCAAACTGTTTTCTGAGGCAATTTACCTGCATTTTTGCCATCTCAAGAGAATCAGCAAACAGTGCCAATACATCTGCAAAGGCCAAGCAATCTACCAGTCCAAGTCCAGTCAAACCAGTCCATTGTTCTTACTTTTTTCATTCTTCAAATTGATTAGTTCCTTGCGCCATTCTCTCATAACATTTTCAAGGACACAGTTGAAGAGAAGTGTGGAAAGTCCATCTTGTCTCACTCCAGTTTTTATTTCGAAGCTTTCTGAAATCTCGCCTCCAAATTTATTTAACCTTGGAATGTGTGTTGGTCAAAGTATCTAGGATGAGTCTGCGGGTTTTTTTGTCTAGCCCTAGTTCCTGTAGTACTTTGTTAAGCGTTTCTATATCAATGGAATCGCGGGTTTTCCTAAAATTCACAAAGGTGACGACCACCTTGTGGTTTCTTATCTTGGAGTATGCATGTACAGTTTTAAGAATGAGGATCTGTTCAACACAGAATCGGGTTTTCTGGAAGCCCCCCTAGCATTCTGCCAGTTGACTAGCCAGCTGATTTCTGTCCTTGTTTTTAACGCCTTTAAGATCATCTTGTATGTTACTTGTTTAGATCAGAAAAATCTCCCTTTTGGTGAAGCGGATGGATCAGAGCAGATTTCCAATCGGGTGTAATTTCTTTGTTTCCCAGATGTCCTGGATGATCTCGGTTAGCTTGCTCACGGCACTTCCACCATTTTCCAGTTTCCACCACCTTCCCACAATTCAGCAACGATAGAGTCCTCTCCAGCTGCCTTATTATTCGTAAGAAGTTCGTAAAAACTTCTTCCAATGAAGGGGGCAGCGAGTCCGGGTTTGGTGTGGTTTGATTATAGTCGATGTATTCGCTGGGTTGGTCAAAGTTGAGTAGAATGTTAAAGTACTGAGCCAAAAGGTGGCAGTTGTCCTTGTCGTTATAAGCCAGTTTGCCTTGTGAGTCTCTGAAGTGGAGTCTTGGCGGAGCGTATTTTCTGAGAGTCTGCTTCCAAAGAAATCTCTGGAGTTATTCTTAGCAAAGCCCTCTTTGATTTGGGTTAGTTGATTTTGTATGAAGGTTCGTTTGGTTCCTCGAATTTTCTTGGCTGTAACCCTTCTTTGTTCCAAAAGTTTATGTTTTTCTTTCGGCTATTGCTTTGTCACTACCTTCACTCCACCAGAAATGTTTTCTTCTTCTAGCAAGAGTGGCGAGTTTATTGGCCGCCTTGACAAGAGTCTCCTTCAGATGGTCCCAGCTGTTTAGATCTGTATTGTTCAGTCTCTGACTTACTTTTTGACTGCTCTTGAGTCGCTCTACGTCAAATCTTACGATTCTGGAGGTTCTGTTTAAACTAGAGTTTCTAGACTGGAGTCTAATTTTGGTCTTTGAGAGATAGTGGTAGAGTCCAGATTGTCGCTTCTTAGAACCTTCACATTTCCTTTTGAGATTTTCGTGAAATGGGCTCATGATCTATCTGGAATTCACGCAGGTTGGTATTAGGTGAAATCCAAGTCTTCTGCCTCCTTGGCAAGTGTTTGAAGGCTCTAAACTTCAAATGCAACACAAAAGTCCTACACATATATAACATTCGTTCTTGTACGTAATTGCGGTTGGTTCGCTTATACGTCGGATAATTGCCCACTATGTTTCTGCATTTTGAATGTGTGTATAGTGAATCTATTTATCCAGTATTTACTGAAGACTCATAAATATCTTGTATGGATTAATAAAACTACTTGATGAAATACTGTTTAGAGAAACGATTAAATTCGAAATAGATTTTTGAGGTAATTTGATTTCAAATGTTACAGTTCTTATGCAACTGTTAGTTTTTTGTTAGTCGGTGTTAGTTTGTTACTTTCTTGGATAATGATGCTCTTTCTGATTAGTTGGGTTCAATCCATTCGTCGAGATACTTGAATTTCTCAATCCTCTTGATGTTTCCCTGCTCTAGCAACATCTCTCTCTTTGCTTCTCTGATATTGGTGAATTATTCTGTTTTCTCCAGCGACACTTGAAGACCCACTTTGGCAGTCTGTTTTCTGAGGCAATTTACCTGCATTGTTGCCATCTCAAGAGAATCAGCAAACAGTGCCATGCCATCTGCAAGGGCCAAGCAATCTAGCAGTCCAAGTCCAGTCAAACCAGTCCATTGTTCTTACTTTTTTCATTGTTCAAATTGATTTGTTCCTTGCGCCATTCCACACTTCTCTTCAACTGTGTCCTTGAAAATGTTATGAGAACATTTTCAAGGACACAGTTAAAGAGAAGTGTGGAAAGTCCATCTTGTCTCACTCCAGTTTTTATTTCGAAGCTTTCTGAAATCACGCCTCCAAATTTAACAGGTGAGCATGATTTTTCATCTCCAACTGAAGGAAACTTACATGGAACTGATACTTTCCTATATTTAGGAGGATAATTGACTTGCACATCATTACTAAGATTTTTTCTTTAGCACTGCTTGAAACCATTGTATTTAACCATTTAAAAACATTTTTGGAGTTGTTTTTGTAGTATTCGTACACGATGGTACCAAACAGGCACGTTAACTTTTAAGATTTGACATGTCTAATAAATTTATTAATATATTGATGATAATAATGATTATTGATGATAATAAAGATTTAATTAATGAAAACTTAACACCCAGTGTCAACTGCATTTAATGACGAGTAGAAATTAACATTGTAAGGTCACACGTTCTTGGGCACTGCGTTCTGGGTTTTCAGTTCAAAAATTTATTTTCAATTTGTTATAACTTTGTAATTACAGCAGAAATAGGTTAGTTTTAAAACTTCGATATCATGTTTCGATTTATGACAAAATAATTTTGTTTAGAATCTGATTTACCGGTGTGAAACTGGCAATAACTTTCAGCAATAAAAATTAAAGTTAGTAAAATTTTTAATTCAAAAGGCTTCTAACATTTTCTTTCATTTTCTCCTAGCGAATGAATACATCTACTTAACTGTTTAAGCATTTAAAACAATTCGCAACAATAATTGCATTTGACGATGACTTAAAATGCACTCACTCGACGCAGCACTGTGTTATAGCTCGACAGTCAAATTGCTCTAAATTTTAACTTTTCTAACATTTTCTTTCATTTCCTATTAGGGGATGAATATATCTACTTAACTGTATAAGCATTTAAAAAAAATCGCAAGAATAATTGTATTTGACGATGACTTAAAATGCACTCACTCGACGCAGCACTGTGTTATTGCTCGACCGTCAAATTGCTCTAAATTTTAACTTTTCTAACAATTTCTTTCATTTGCTACTAGAAGATGAATATATCTACTTAACTGTCTAAGCATTTAAAAAAATTCGCAACAATAATTGCATTTGACGATGACTTAAAATGCACTCACTCGACGCAGCACTGTGTTATTGCTCGACCGTCAAATTGCTCTCAATTTTAACTTCTCTAACATTTTCTTTCATTTTGTACTAGGCGATGAATATATCTACTTAACTGTATAAGCATTTAAAAAAAATCGCAATAATAATTGTATTTGACGATAACTTAAAATGCACTCACTCGACGCAGCACTGTGTTATTGCTCGACCGTCAAATTGCTCTAAATTTTAACTTTTCTAACATTTTCTTTCATTTTCTACTAGGGAATGAATATATCTACTTAACTATCTAAGCATTTAAAAAAATTCGCAACAATAATTGCATTTGATGATGACTGAAAATGCACTCATTCGACGCAGCACTGTGTTATTCCTCGACCGTCAAATTGCTCTAAATTTTAACTTTTCTAACATTTTCTTTCATTTTCTACTAGAGAATGAATACATCTACCTAACTGTTTAAGCATTTAAAAAAATTCGCAAGAATAATTGCATTTGACGATGACTTAAAATGCACTCACTCGACGCAGCACTGTGTTATTGCTCGACCGTCAAATTGCTCTAAATTTTAACTTTTATAACATTTTCTTTCATTTTCTACTAGGGAATGAATACATCTACTTAACTGTTTAAGCATTTAAAAAAATTCGCAAAAATAATTGCATTTGACGATGACTTAAAATGCATATGATTTTTTTTTAAATGCTTACACAGTTAAGTAGATATATTCATCCCCTAATAGGAAATGAAAGAAAATGTGAGAAAATTTACAGCAATTTGACGGTCGAGCAATAAAACAGTGCTGCGTCGAGTGAGTGTAATTTAAGTCATCGTCAAATGCAATTATTTTTGCGTTTTTTTAGTTTGACGTTCTGGCTATGAAACGGTGCTACGCGGAGCAGCTGCATTTTAAGTTTGGTCGTTATTCAATTGTTTTTTTTTATATTTCGAAAAATGTTTTATTTCGATGTGAGGTGCATTCATTCTCTAGTGATATTTGAAAGAAAAATTGAGAAATGTTGAAAATTACTACCTCTTTGGATTTTTCTATTAAATGGCAACTGCGTAGAATGCACTTTTTTAAATAATCGCTGTGCGCTTATTATTAGGAATTTTAGAAAAATTCCTTCTTGATAAATAAAGGTAATACTGTGGCCTAATAGATGGTGCATTTACCTGTAATAGATGGTGTTGGAAAGTTTTGGAAAATAATACACTTTGACGTTCAGCGTTTAAGAAGTGAGTAAATGTGAATATTTTTTTATCTTTAATATGATTATTATGCCTATGTGTAAAAAGAAAATTAAATTTTGTTTTAATATTTTATGAGGTTACTTACTGTGCAAGAGTTCTGTGAAGAAAATTTTGAAAAATCCCTATCACTAAGAAAGTTTAAGCCTTTTGAAATTAAAATTTTACGAAAAATTTTTATTGCTGAAACTTATTGCCAGTTTCCCACCGGTATCTGAATTGGTACATTTAGAAAGACCAGTCACAAAGCCATGCAATTTAGGAGAAATAAAACTTTGTTCATAATCATGAGTACCACGGTAGTGGACAATTCCAAAAATGTTGACAATGTTAGATAATACAGAGATAATGTAGATACAAGACTTGTACCCATTTTTAAAGACTGGGGAGATGCGAATGTGTTGTTCGAGAATATGCAAGTTTTAATGGTTAGATTAATAAGGATTTATGGGGGTAGAGCGAAAACAAATTAACAATCGCGCGCTAAAAGGGAAGGTATAGAATCATAACCAGATGTAAATATATTAGATAATTGAGATATAATTAGTAAAACACATCTCAGTAGTATCATTTAGATTGAAAGGAACAATGTTATTTAGATATTTAGTAGGAGCAGTCAGTAGCGTTAATTGAAGAGAATGCACTTGAAAAAGAGTCAGCAAAAGCATTGACAACGGTGCGAGGCTCAAAAAACTTTAAATCATCATTGTTGATACCACCAGACATTCTTGTATGGCCATGTTTGTCAATTAAATTTTTCTTGACAAAAATTGTTTGAACTAAATTTGAATATAAAATGATAAGTACAAAACTTTTGAATAATAATACAAAGTATAATATGTATGTTTTTCTGAACTATATACATGTAAATTTATTAAAGTAAATGTAAAGTGTTGTTAGTGTCCAACCAGTGTCCAACCAGTTTTTATAAGAACCTGTCATGTTTTCTGTTAGTTTTTGCCATCTTTTCTTGAAATCAGCCACAAAAAATGAAATCTTTTTATCTAGAGCCGGAATTAGGTCTTTAGGACACTTTGTACGTGTTTCGACGAATTTTTTCATAAATTTTTGAATTTACTGATGAATTAGAAATTAATTCAAAATGAATAATACCATGTAAATTCATGGCTGCAATGATTGAAACATTTCTGCCTCTTACTGTTGGAATTATTACATGGGCTGGAGTATTTATCTTTGATCGAGCTTTATTTCGCGGAAGATGGTAACTGAAACCGTATTCATCAATGAAAATTATATTCTCCCGTGTTTGTGGAGCATTTTATGAAAATAAAATTGCATAATTTGTGCATTGTTCAATTCTTGACGTAGAGTTTAAACGGTCCAGACTAATTGCAAAAGTTTTCAATGTTATTTTTAAAGCTTTTAATGCATTAAATACAGATGTTGTGGCCAAGTTGACGTTTTTATTTTCAAATATCTTCAATTTCATATTTTTTAAAAGTAATCGATGGATTTTCTTCAATAATTTGTTCTACATAATTTAAAATCTCATCAGATAATTTACTGTTCCTTTTTTGCACCACGATTTCGTGTAACCATCTCATATCCACCCTTCTTAAAACGTCTAATTATAGATTTAGCGATGCTTTTATTAATAACTGCTATTTCTGCTAACTCTGCAATTGCTTTACCTTCTTCATAACATTTTATAAGAATATTCTTTTTGCCTAAACTTGTTTAAGAATAATTTCCTCTACGTTTTCTTTCACGACTAACGTGTAATTCATCTGCAAAAATCTGCAAAAAGTTTTTTCAAAAGTTAAATTAGCTGCAAGAAATTTGCTGGCGGAACCAGAAAATAATCTAAATTTGATTAATATTATTGAGGAATCTGTGGCCAATGTTTCTTCTGCTGATTGTAACAAATATTATATGGATGTGTAGATGAAATTGCCATTGGCCGTAGCAGGACAACCGATACATTAACATTAATTTTTCATAATTGTTAACTTTATAATTTTTGATAATTAATTTGTTGTTTCTATATTAATTAATATTTAACTAAATTTAATAAAAGTTGAATTTGAATTTAAAAAGGTGTAATTTGAAATTGAAAAGGTTTAATTTGAAGTTAAAAATCTATATATATATATATATATATATATATATATATATATATATATATATATATATATATAAATATATATATATATATATATATATATATATATATATATATATATATATATAGTAAACCTGTAGGTAAGGATGCCATACTGGTAAAACTAAAAATCTGAGCCGCGATGGTTACTTCTGAAATTAACTTTAGCTACAACAGCTGCAGGCAAATCTAGTCGCTGACAAATTCTAGATCGCGGCTGCTTGATAGGATGCGGCAACATGTTGAACAAGTTGACTCGTGTCGTGCGTACACATGTATACGCTCGCCGAGATTTGCAATGATTTTTCATTTATATGTACACATATGTATATATATATATATATATATATATATATATATATATATATATATATATATATATATATATAGTTTTTAAAAATTACATGTTACACTTTGTAGTATTATTAAGTGATGACAGAAGCCAAAATGATTTTATTTACGTCCACAATGTAAATGCCCATTATTGTACAGTTCGTGGACTATGTAAATACATGATACCACATACAAACGTTGTATTTATCAAATTATATTCAAAACTTAGTTAAAATAATTTTTGCCAAGAATTCATATATTTGGCCCCACTGTGCGTCAGTTGAATTTTTCTTAATATCGGTCTTCATCCTAAGAATTTAGGACTTATAGCAACCCGCAACTTTTGCAAAGCTTTAGTTTGGCTGAGAAGTCGTTGCTGAGAGTGTTATAATATAGGCAATTGCCAGTTTTTTGACAAATTCTTTGTATATACTTCTTTTAGCAAAAGAGGAATTTTATTGCAGGAGTATATGAAGTGGGATACTTTTATTCGGAGTAAACTTGGGGCACAAATCTTGGGCACAAATCCATCCAAGCATTGGTACAACTAGTAATGAGCGATATGGTGATTTTTGGAGTTGAGATTGTATTGTACCAGTTGTTTCAGAATTCCCGATTCTGGCATTCTCTTTATGTGCCCAAAGAATCCCAGCCTTCTTTTCCGCCCAGTGTCAGTAATGGGTTCTAGCCCTTTGTACACGACTTTGTTGGGCACTATCCGCCCGTGTCCGTCTTTCTGGTATTTTTTATTTATGCACATTCTTCCAATTCTTTTTTCGATCTTCTGAAGTTTGTCGGTCTTTGATTTTTCATTTAAGCTATTCAATGTTTCTGCTGCATATATGGCTTCTGGTTTAATAACTGTGATGTAGTGTTTTATTTTTGCATTTATGGATAGACACTTTTTTTCTGTAGATGTCAGGTATGATGAGCGCGTAATTTCCGCGAAATGTATATATAATACGTAATTGTCTTACAATTCGAATTATGTAGTACGCTTTATCTACGACCACACTAATTTATTTGTGTTTAATAAGAAATATATGTTTGATGTAACACCTTCGACCTTATTTTGATAAAGATAATATATCTATATATGTATATACATATATATATATATATATATATATATATATATATATATATATATATATATAAATTACTATCGTAAATTCCCTTTAAAGAGAGCGTGTCAACTTGAACAAAAATCATGACAACTCAGTCATGCGGCGACGTTCTTCCCAAATCCTCTTCATTCGTGCACTATGTTCTTTCTTCGGTTCGTCCGTCCACTTTTTTCCTGGTATCTTTGGGAGCAGTTCTTTATCAAATTTATGGTGCATTATAGTGCTTCTAAATTTAACTCGATCATTGATGTCGTGTATCGTGGTGTTTAGCTGCTTGAGGTCTTCTTTAGTTTCCTGTATCCATTTGGACCTATTTTTACTGTTGAAGGTAATTTTGGAAATTTGTTTCGTAATTCTGTTCTGCTTCATTCTGTATATGTGACCAAAAATTTAGCTCGTTTCTTTCTGAAAGTGTCAGTGATAGGTTCTACGGTTTTATACATTTGACGATGGTCTCTTAATCCATATTCCCTCCTTCTTCACCAGTTTTGCATTAAGAGATATTGATTTTTTGTTATAATGATTCCATGTAAGTCGGTAGGCTCTCGGTATTTTTTTTACTCGTTCTTGATTTGCTATTATATTTAGGCCTGACGGTTGTATGATTTCTCCTAAGTATTTAAACTGGGCAACATGGATATAGAACCATATTGTGTCTTGATGGGTAGATTGTCGGACGGGGATCGTTCTATATACTGTGTTTTTTCATATCAGGAGACCAGCCTTTTGTGAAATTTCGTGTAATTTTACAAGTGCATGCTTTGCTGCTCCTCTGGTATTCGATAATATTGCAAGATCATCAGCAAACGCCAAACATTTGATATTAGCTCTATAATCTCTTCTCTTACCAATGTGTATTCCCTCAATCTCTTTTTCCCAAGTTCTGGTTATTTTTTCCAGGACCATATTAAAAAGGATGGGTGAAAGTTCATCTCCCTGTCGAACACCCGCATGTATTTCAAAAGGTTGAGAAATTGCTCCACCAAACTTAACCCTTGATGTAGTATTAATGAGAATTTGTTGAATTAATGCCCTGGTTTTCCTATCAACTTTGAATTCCTCCAGAATGCTGAAGAGAGTTGATCTGTCGACGGAGTCGTAGGCTTTTTTGAAATCAACAAAGGTAACCACGGTGTTTCTAGAATATCGTAATTGCAAAATTGTTTTCAGATCCCAAATTTGTTCCGTGCATGAGCGCTCCTTACGGAAACCTGCCTGATATTCTACTATCTCTGGGTCTACTTGAGGTTCAAATCTTTTCAAAAGAGCTTTCGAAAGAATTTTGTACGTTACTGGTAGAAGTGAAATGCCTCTATAATTGTTCGGGTCCGTTTTATCACCTTTTTTTATGAAGCGGGTGTATAAGTGCACATTTCCATTCTGTGGGGATTTGTTCGGTCACCCAAATATCACATATTATATTGTGCATTCTGCGAATGAGGTTGTCGTCAGCCAGTTTCCATAACTCGGCAATGATTCCATCTTCCCCAGGGGCTTTGTCGTTTTTCAATGAATGAATGATGTCAGTTATCTCCTGGAAGGAAGGCGGCACGGAATCTGGATAGGATTCAGATTGTTCAAAAATAAACTTGCTGGATGGGGGGGGGGGGTCACAGTTGAGAAGATTGTTGAAGTACTCAGCTAAAATTTGACAATTCGCATTGGTGTTTGTCTCCATTGAACCATCAGATCGACGAAAGCATAGGCTGGATGGTCGATATCCTGTCAGTTTCTCTTTAAAAATTCTGTAAAAACTCCTAGTATTATTCTTTGAAAATTCTTGTTCTATTTCCTCCAGTCTTGTTTTTTCATAGCTAGGTCTTTCTTTTCTAATTAGTTTTGATGATTGTGTCCGAATGTACAGGAACTCCTGCCATTTGTCTGGCGTTTTGTTGCTATGAAATTTTTTCCAAGCGTTAAGTCTGTCTTCTATTGCTTGGTCACATACACTGTTCCACTATCTGTGCTTACGTTTACGTGGGGGCTGGCCTATCCTCATAGCGTTCCTGAGAACATCCGATAATTCTGTCCAGTTTAACGAGTTTGTTTCGTTGATTCCTTGCAAAATACTGTCCCTGTTTATTTTTAAATATTCAGGGTCAGGCTTAAAAATTCGTGGTTGTCGTGGTCTTCACCTGTTGGGTTGGAGTTTAATTTTAATTTGTAACAAGTAGTGAACAGAATCGAAGAAACCTTTCCTCGTTTTTACATTAAGGACCTCCTTTTGGTTTGTATGAGAGAAGGCAACATGGTCGATTTGAAATTCCCATATTGATGTTGGGTGCCCTCCAAGTGCAAAGCTTTTGTCTGGGTTTTATAAATTGTGTTGACATGATTTTAAGTTGGAAATTTTCACAAAAAGTTAGTCTTTCACCATTTTTATTTGTTTTTTTATGTGCTGTGTGAATACCTGTTGTTTTCCTAAATTGTTTCTCTATTTTAACGCCCGATTTTAACGCCCAGTTGGGTGGGCGTTAAAATCGCCTAACAGAATCTTGACGTGGCGCGGTGCAATTTGGTTGGTGACCTATTCTAACTGTTCCCAGAAGGTATCCGATGTTTTAGGATCTTTTTTATTATAGTCGTTTGTGGGAGCGTGTGCGTTGATGAGAGTATACGCTTTGTACGCCGATTTCAGTGATAGAGTGGAGATGCGTTCCGATGTAGACGTAAAGTCAATGAGTGAGTCTATAATTGATTTGTGGATGGCAAACGCTGTACCAAATTGCCTGGGGCCCATCCTAATTTTTATAGAGGGTTTCCCTTTGTATATTCCATAATCATCCGTGTCAAAGTGGTATTCATCAAGGAAACTAGTTTCTTGAATTGCAAGGATTTTGATATTAAATTTGTCCATTGTGTTTACAAGCTGTTTAATTTTACCAACTTTTAGAAGAGTGTTCGAGTTGAGCGTGCCAATAAAGTACTAATGCTTCGCGCGTAGAAGATTCGAGAAGCTCCGATCCTTCTCAACATGCCGCTCCTGGTCCCCCGGAATCCGATGACCAGGAGTAATCAGTCTATTGACTGATGCCCGGGGTAGTGGAATTGTACCTTCTGTTATCATCATGTTTGTTTCAAGTTGAAGTTAAAGATTAGGTGATCAACACGAAGAAGATCACAAGGTTACGACTTGATTGTTGTGATCAAGAAGATGTTCTGACAGCCGCACCACTGGTGAACAGACGCTGACCACTTTGTCGCTTAATCTAAGACAGACACAAAGCGGATTTTTATTGGTGTAACCACCCAGCGCTTCCGCTCCATCCAGCTTTGGGAATTTAAGAATCCTCTTCCGCTGGCAAGACCGTTGACCATTTTTCCCTTAGTAACCCTAGGAAGGGGCCCTTACAGGGTTCTACCATCCGGAGCCAGATGAACCCAGTTTTTTTAACGAGGTTTTTATTCCTCTATATGGAATCCCACATATTATTATATTACTGTATATATTTTTTAAATCCCACAAATAAAAAGAAAATTTGACAATAAATTAATTTAACATTTCAAAAGAAAAATCAATTCATTTTTTTTTCATATTGTTTTTACACAATTTTTTCTTCTCATTAACACCAACCCAATGTTAACCCTCTGTTCCTCGCCATAAACCTCTCTCCCTATATACCCCACACCACTTAAAATACATAATTTTTACGAGTAAAAATTTTGTATGTCTAACTTGTTTATATATATATATATATATATATATATATATATATATATATATATATATATATATATATATAACTAGATAAAAATGAAAGAAAATAATATATTAATAATGGTTACATACCTTTTTATTTCGTACTTATTTGTAGTTTTCGTTAGTTTTAAGCGTGAAAAAACGAAATGAGTGACAGCTTCTATGTGAATGATGTGACGTTTAATGATTGTTTGGAAATCACTTAGTACTATGTTTAGAAATAGTATCAACGTGCAGCTCTCAACCAATCAACGAATCGTAAACCAAACAAGCAAGGGTGATTTTGAGTTATTACATAACATTAATCGCGGATTGTTACATATGTCTGTGGTATCATGTATTTACATAGTCCACGAACTGTACAATAATGGGCATTTACATTGTGGTCGTAGATATAATCATTTTGGCTTCTGCATCACCTAATCTATTTCTACGTTCAGTCAAATCTTAACCAGCTGTAATCACCGGAAGTGAAATATCATCTTCAGGTACAACGACGTATAAAAGATATCCACAGCATCATTGACGTTATTGTTATCGTAAAGGGCTATTCAATAACAATAAGTTTGCTTTTCGAAAATTATATCTAATGAGCAATGTGAAATCAAAGAAGAGAAGAAAGAATTAAATCCAGTAAATATCTACCACTTGCTAATTTATGATGAATTTATAAATAGGGATTAAAGTTACAACTGGAAACAAAATTATGAACTCCAGATAATTCCGTGGAGTGTATTGAACAGTTGAGTATATTCGAAATACATTCTAATGTAATTTTATTAGAAGGTATTGTGCGAATTGTCACATTATTTAATTGAATTATCAGAACCATACATATTGTACACTTATTGTATGTTAAAATGAAAAAATCTTTAAATCCCTTTTTTTAATTTTTATATCTTTTCTGTTTCAGGTGAGTTTTTTCTATTACTATTCAGGAAACAATGTAAGTAAAATATAAATAGGATTTATTTTTATTCTAGTGAAATGATAAGTTGTAACTGTTCAAATCATGCTAACAAAAAATATAGTAAATATATTAACAAATAATACAAATTTATTAGTCATCAATACAGCTTTGCTTTTTGAATTATAAATTTCATTAAATACACTTAATTGCACTATAATACATTTACTATAATACTTTTATAGTGTCTATCTTTTCTAAAATTATTGAAGAAGTTCTGTGCTCTAGAATATTGTCCTTTGTACATAGGCATGATTTAGTTAGCCATCAACAACATGGTTTTGTGAAAGGCAAGAGCATCGAAACCGCGTGCTATGAATTTATAAACGCTATAACTTGCAACTTAGAACAAAGAAACATTTCACTTGGCATGCTAATGGATTTTTCTGCATGCTAATGGATCTAAGACGTATGACCCAGTTGACCATAACTTGCTATTACAAAAACTGGACAAATATGGCATCAGAGGCGTTGCTCTAAATTGGGTTAAATATTTTCTATGCAACAGGAAATGCATAACCAAGCTTCAAATTCTGCACGGGTATGTCTATTCCTCTGCGAGAACTATTAATATAGGAATCCCTCAAGGAAGCATAATCAGACCTCTACTATTCACCTTATTTATAAATGATCTACACTCTAAATATCGATCACCCCAGAGCATGTTATGGTTAACTATGCGGACGACACGACTATACTGATAAGCAACCAGTCAAAAGAGGATTAGCCAAAACGCCAACAGTGTCACGTCGTCCCTGATTTCATAGTTTGAAAGAAATAAACTAAAACTGAATAAAGAAAAGACCAATACAATAATTTTTCAAACAAAGAGCAACTTGACATACCCACAAGGAACTGTTATTGGCAACGAACACATAGAAATTCTACACTCTGTAACACTTCTCGGTATCCATATAGATCAATCTCTTGACTGGACAGTGCATACTAATCTCGTCACAAAGCATCTCAACAGGGCAGTTTTTGCATTACTGTTACTGCAGAGATATTTGAGCTCAGAAGCTATTTGGATGGTGTACTTCGCTAATTTTCACTCCTATTTAAAATTCGGCATTATGTTCTGGGGAAACAGTCATTTCAGAAATGTCTAGAATTCAGAAACAAGCCATCCGCATTTTGAATAATTTACAATTTCGAGAGTACAGCAGAGGCCAGTTTAAAAAAAGCAAATATTTTAACAACAACGGGCACATACATATATGAGAACATACACTTTATTGTGAAACATTCTCTATTCACGAATTTTAACAAGCCAACCCATAGAATAACAAGACACAATAAGGAACTTTACCAATTGCCTAAGCATCAGCTGACGATGACAGAAAAAAAATCCACCATATTGCAACATGAAAATCTATAACGAGCTACCAAGGAATATTAAACAATTGTAATATCTTTATTTCGTAACTTTATTTCGTTAAATTAATTTTAATTTTACAACAATTTTTACATGTATAATCGTCAGGTAGTTGTAGTGCCACGTATAAACTGTGCTATTGACTGGTTTCCCTTTCTTGGGCAGGTCAGCGTATGATATCTCCTTGCTACTTGGCCACATAGACGGCAGATGCTGTCTTCGTCTAGGGGGTGGAAATGGTCTTTCTTACATATTATGTGATGGTATCCATGATCCATGTAGCGTCAAACAGGTTAAAAGGTGTCTTTCTTGTTGGTTTGATTTTTTCCACGAGTTGCATGCAAAGGCTGGGCCGTCGGTGTACCTTTCCACCACGAAATTCATATTTTTCTCGTCAATTACCCGTGTGTATTCTTGCCTCGTTTCTTCTGTGATACCTCTAAAGTTGTTTTTTATCTCCTCTCCCATAGTTTTGACGTCAGCCAGGTGAAACGTAAACGTATTGGATGCATTTATCGGCAGGCCCAAGACCTTTTTAAAGAAGCCGGCCTAGATTTTATCCAGTAGCAACATGTGGTTCGCAGTGAGGAGGGTGTTCATCGATTTAAAACCATAGGTCGCGGCTGGCCATATCATAATGTTATAGATTGCCTTTGCTGTATTTATATCCAGTTTCTGGAGATGCTTTTGCATTCCGATTGCACCTGCCATTTTTCTCCGTTTTAAATTCATGTGTTTTGTGAGCGTAAGCGTAGGTTGTAGAGCCACGTCAAGGTATTCATATTCCCTGACGAATTCCAATTGGTGTTCCCCTAGGTATGATTTATCTGTTCTTCCGAGTCGTCCCCCTCTTCTAAATTTCACTATCTGGCTCTTGCTGTGGTTGATGTGGAGTTTTTTCTTAGTGCACCAGATCTGGAGGAGGTCCAGGCTTTCCTGAAGTTGTTCTAGGTTTTGGGAGTATATCGCTAAGTCGTCGGCGTACATTATAGACTGTGCCCTTGGTGTTCTTATTGCCTCTGGTAGATCTTTGACAAACGTCAGGAAGAGGGTTGGGCTTAATGAATCGCCCTGTAGAACCCTCCATACCTGGGAGATCACCTTGGATAGCTCTTTGCCGTTGTTGACTCTAATGTAATTTGTATCCAGGAGGTCACTGCTGATGAGTCGAAAGCCTTGTGGAAGTCTATAAAAGCTACATATAGTTTTCCTTTTGGTCTACTAATTGCTGTTTTTATCTTTTTCACTAGTAGGTCTATGGCGTCTTTGCAACCCCTGCTGTTTCGGAAGTCGTATTGCTCGGTTGGTAGCAGGTCCTCGATGTTGGCGGTGATCCTTTTGTTGAGTATTTTTGTTAAGACTTTTAGTTGTGTTGCTAGCAGCGCAATTCCTCTATAGCAATTTGAATCGTTCAGGCGCCTTTTGTTTTTGTATAGTGTTTTAATTTTTGAAGTCCTCCATGCGTTTGGAATGCTTCCAGCTTCCAGTATGATTTGAATATGTTCCACATGATTTGAATATGTTTTGAATAGAAGCCACCAGTCCGCTAGCAGAGGGTATAAAGACCTGATGTGTTCGTTCGTTATGCTGTCTATGCCTGCTGCCTTCTTCTTTTACTGGCTGATGATTGCTTCCGCGACTTCCTGCTCTGAGATCTTCTCGTTACACCAGTGTTTGCTCTTAGTATCAGATAATTTTGTAGGGAGCACGTCCGGTGGTGTAGCAAACATATCATTGAAATGCTTTTCCCATTCATTAATGTGTATGTAGTTGTCAGCGCTTTTTGGCTTCATATACATAATCCACGGCTTGGTTGTTGCTTCTTTTATTCTCTGTATTATCCTACTTTCCTCGTGGTTCTGCCTCTTTACCTTGAGTGCCTGTTTGTATATCCTACGTGCCCTGGCATATTCCGAGAAGTTGCCTGCTTTATGTAGGCGCAAACATTTATATTTCATAGCTTTGCCCTCCTCATCAAACCATGGTTTGTGTGGACGTGTGTTCCTGTTACACGGCTCTCCTGAGTCTGTAATTCTTTGAGTTAGCGTGTTTATCTCAGATATAGATTAACCTTTCAATAAGGGTAGCATTTGGTGGTCCATAATTCTGTCCATGTTGAAGCTCTTTCTTAGATAGGGGCACTCCTCTATTTCCTCCCACAGGCACTACTTTACTCTGATTGTCGTTGTTATACGTTGATGTTTCCTGATGGAATTGTGGCATACTGTGGTATATATAACTGTTCTCTTTATGTTAGAGTTTAGGAAGGTTAGGTCGATGTTGCTTCTTCCATTGGGCGCGATGTATGAGTAGGTGTTGTCCCCGGAGGCCAGCTCAAAACGAAGGTTTCTCATCGCCGTTATAAGTTGTTTCCCCCTCGGATTGTCCGTGTCTATCCGGCAGTTAAAGTCGCCGGTGACTATCGTGAATATTATTGCAATTGGGTGGGTGAATATTAAACAATTAGAAAACGTCAATCACCTCAAAAAGGATCTGTACAAACTATTGAATTGGAGCCATAAGATAGGCAGGAATTCTACAGGAATATCAAGAAACTGTGATCTTCACAAATAATAATAATAATTTCTAACTTAATATTAAGTCACTTGTGTATACTTATGTATATACGCTTAGAACTGTGTACGTATGCTTATATGTTAAGTATGTGTGCATGCATGTATTTTATTTTTTATTTATTTATTTATGTGTGTGGGCGCAGGTATATGTGTATGTATGTGTGTATGCCTGTGTGTTTGTATGGGTATATGTATGTATATATTGCATGCGAAAGTGTATATAAATTTAAAAATGTATATTTTCTACTCTTGGTAACATATTTAATTTAGAACATAGTTTTACTTAGATAATGAAATAAATATATTTTGATTTTGAATTAGTTTGAACACCTCGTGCATGAGGTTCCATCAATATTGGAAAATAATATTTTTATCGCATTAGATATATATTAATTGTTGAAAATTTGATAACAATTCATAATTATTTTTCATTTCATTGTGTTACTAAATTCGAACTAATATACGTCTTAATAGTTTAATACAGTGGTTTCCAACCTTTTTTTAATCGCGACCCTTTGTTAAATGCTCGCGATCCCCTTATTTGCATCGGATATATTTAATCAATTAAACAAAAAATGAAATTAGAAAAGAACAAATTTTTGGAAAGGAAACCAGAGACGGAATAGTTCCCATTAATTGGAATGATAAAAGAGATATTCTTATGCTGAGTACAACACGGAGTTGAAATGCAAACTATAGAAAGCACACCGGGACCAGTGAATAAGTCATCTGCAATAATCGATTATAATAAATCAAAATAATACTCCAGCCTAGAAACACTAGATTACACAGAACCCCCAAAATGGTAAGATTTGACGTACAGCGACTCTAGAACAGTCAAGAAGTAAGTCAGAGACTGAACAACACAGAACTAAACAGCTGGGACCAACTGAAGGAGACTCTTGTCAAGGCGGCCAATGAACTCGCCCCTCTCGATAGAAGAAGGAAGCATCCGTGGTGGACTGAAGACTGTGCCAATGCAATAGCCCAAAGACAGATAGCCTGGGTGAAGTGGAATTCTAAAAAGACCCAGGAAAATTGGAACTTTTGGAACAAGGAAAGGTTACAGCCAAGATAATTCGACGAACCAAACGAACCTTCACACAAAACCAACTAATGGTTGGACAAAATATATTTTAGGAACAACAATTTTTTACCAATAGTAACAATATTGAAGTATTAATTATTAATGATTAATTGAGCTTGCATATGCTTAACAAGCGTTATAATGCTTGGTTGAGTTTTTCTATAGGCCATCTCACGTTATCTTGGACATCCAGCTTATAACTGGCTTTTGTCTTGATCTGCAGAAGATTTAAAAATCCATTTACGTAGAGTTAACTAGAAGCAAATGGCACTAATACTCAGAAAGCAAGCCTGGAAACCGTAGGATACGACTAACGCGTAGCAAATTAAAATTGAGGGAACGATTTTTCACTTAGATTCACTGTTTCACGAAGAGTCACTTCGTAGCTCCAAATTAATCCTGAACTTCATTGGAAATGTCAGTAACATCTAAAGATACACGAAATGGGTTTCGAACTTAAGTAGCTTCTTGTTGAGAGAACTCCGGGAAATACCACTGAATTTCAAATTGAAATTCCGTTCTTAGATTTTGTATAATTCCCGTCTCCTATAATTTCAGTCTTGCTGCAAATGCTTGCTGCAAGATGTTCAAACATGGCGAAGTTTCCAAGATTTACTTTACGGCGCCAGCTTCCTGCAGTTTAATTTAGCTTGTTTAGCTGATGTAATGTAACAAATAAATAAGCGAGTCTTTGAATCCTTTGTGTCATATCCAGTTGTCGAGCAGCAGCTCCCTGGTTAAGTCCATTTTCGATTAGATTAGAAACTTGGGCCGCTTTTTGCGGTATAGTATGCATTAAACTAACACTCTTGAATACTAATCAAATTATGAAAAACGAATAACGTATATATATATATATATATATATATATATATATATATATATATATATATATATATATAATATATATATATAATATATATATATATATATATATATATATATATATATATAGATATATATATATATATAATATATATATATATATATATATATATATATATATATATATATATATATATATTAAACGAACCCCTAAATTATTTTACATGTTGACATTAAGTGTGAAGTGAAACAAACTAATCAAGTATGTTAATTCATCATGAAAGCTGTTTATGTATGTGTTAATACATCAAGAAACAATTAATTTCCTTGAGAAAACGTGTGATACAACGTTTCCCCCGTTGTGTAATGTAATCGTTTATACATAGAATATATTGACGAGAAATGATCGGCTTTGATCCCAGAGTTCGTGTAGTTAATGCCAACCGCGTCGGTTCGCTATTTCCATACCCGAAACATATTTGTCGGTAATTTAATTTTACGTCAGACCCTCAAAGAACTGCCACCACCGGCGATGATACGCCATTCGTCGCAATAAACCCACGAGGCAGGATGTGTTTACTTTGGCTTATTATGTATGTGCAGACGGAATAGTCTCAGGTAGTGAGGCATTTTAATAGTCGAGTTATTACCTCGTATACGGGCTACTTGAACTACGTGTAACTTCTGATTTTCTACTCTTAAGGCCTAGATAAGATCTAGGGTCTCTTTTATATCTTTGCCAACATGGATACCACAAACTATTTCCATTTACTTATCTCTCTGCAATTATTACTTTAAATTAATAGGTTTCTCAGTTTTCTTGCTATGTTTTTTATTCTTACACATACTTACTCCGTAAGATTAGATTGACTTATAGTACTAAATAGTATATAAAAAATAGATTTGATGAAATATGACGAACAAACAAAAGTAGATGCAAATAAGTACATGACACTAAAGTTACAATACTAGATCAACAAGAATAGACAGGCAACACTAGACGGACTAGACGGACTAGACGGACTAGACGGACTAGACGGACTAGACGGACTAGACGGACTAGACGGACTAGACGGACTAGACGGACTAGACGGACTAAACGGACTAGACGGACAAGACGGACTAGACGGACTAGACGGACTAGACGGACGAGACGGACGAGACGGACGAGACGGACGAGACGGACGAGACGGACGAGACGGACGAGACGGACGAGACGGACGAGACGGACGAGACGGACGAGACGGACGAGACGGACGAGACGGACGAGACGGACGAGACGGACGAGACGGACGAGACGGACGAGACGGACGAGACGGACGAGACGGACGAGACGGACGAGACGAACGAGACGGACGAGACGGACGAGACGGACGAGACGGACGAGACGGACGAGACAGACGAGACGGACGAGACGGACGAGACGGACGAGACGGACGAGACGGACGAGACGGACGAGACGGACGAGACGGTCGAGACGGACGAGACGGACGAGACGGACGAGACGGACGAGACGGACTAGACGGACTTGACGGACTAGACAGACTGACAGGGGGTCATGTTAGGAGTCACTCCATAGGGGAGACTCCTAAGAAACGAAAGGTTGCCTTTGACAGGTCAACGAAATACGCTAAGGCCTACAGAAGAGCGGAGTGCCCTATTGTCTTCACAATTGTGGAGGCGATTAGGGCCATTTCGAAAGAGGTTGATGACAGCTTGATGAGCACGAAAAGAGAGGCGAACGACGCGGCGGCGAGAGTAAAGAAGACTACAAATGTCTTGTCGCGCGACTCAGTAGCCTGGTGGCTGGAAGAGCACCGTTTCGAGCCAATCGAGAAGATCACATATGATGTGGAGGTACAAGTATGTGCAACATACAAGGAGGGTGGCACACAAACAGATGAGTGCGAATGCAAGGTGACTGGTAAGCTGAAGCCGGGGATGAATGTTCAAGAGTACGTAGCAAATGAGAAGTGGCCTGAGGGTGCCTTCAACACGGTGAAGATGTGCGAGAAGGGCTATCCTCTAGCAAGCGAAAAGGACGTACTCCTTCTGTTTGCTGGAAAGAAAGGGGACAATCAGGGTGAGAGGCAGGGCAGGGAGTTGCTAGATTAGTTGCCCCAAAGTGCGTATGAGGAAATAGACGTAGGTTCTGTGGCCTACCATATGAGCCAGGGCTCGCAGTAAAGGCTCGGAGAAGAGGCGCAAGTCCTGTGCGGGGGGGACGTCATACCACTTCTTGTCCCGTTTGGACGATGCAAAGGCCGAGAATGCCGAACAGAAGGCGTTCGAGACCCTAGTAAGAGTGAGAGAACTCTGTGCAAGGACACACAGAAAGAGGTTAGTCATAGCTGTGGCTGGGAACCTTAACATGTGGAAAGTACAGAAGATGATCGAATGCGTGTGGTTGGGCACAAGTACGGAGGTAACCCTGTACTGGAGAAATGTGGAAGGCAAACCGCAACGAAAAGGACTCAGACTAGACAGACTAAACAGACTAGACAGACTAGACATACTAGACAGACAGACAAGACTAGACAGGCAAGAAGACAGACAGGACTAGACAGATTATTATTTCTTTAGTTCTATCCTTGCGTTGGATTTTCTAATTAATTTTTCGGGAGATCGTTGTCTATTTTCTTTAATTTAGCTGCGTATCTGTATAAGGTTTTCCACCACTTCATATTTTTATTAATTTCATTAAGATGCTCTTCGTTAAGCGGCTAACAATAAGAGCATTCTGCTCTGACGAATATTAGTTTTGTTTGGCTCCTCCATTCTAATGTGATGGGGCATTTGAAAAGTATGTGAGCAGCAGTGTCTTCCTCGGCACATTCGCATTGAGGTGATTGTCTTAGTCCGAGTCGGTGGAGGTAAGCATGGTAGTTACCATGCCCTGTGAGCTGCACTGCATTGTATCGGAAGCTGATGTCCATTTCAATCCACCATTTGCTCATGGATTTAATAAATTTTTAGTCCATTGCCAGGTTTGGCCGATGTTCCTTCGTGATTGCCATTCTTTCTGTATATTTTTGAATATTTCTTGTTTTATTGCATGTAGATGTAGATTGTAGATATGGTGGTGACGACTTGTACTGCGACCTTTATAGATCTATTGTACCCCACCCTGCTCCTCCAAGTGTTGGTGTACTTACCCATTTAGAGCGCCTCCTCTAATCTTGACTCCTTTAGGAATCTCAGGATCTGGGCGGGATTCAAGGCCTGCAGCTCCTCTATGTTCAAGCAGTGAGCCCCAAGGTACATCTGTCTCTTGCGGAGTAATGCTCCGCAGTCTTTGAACAGATGTATGGGGGTTTCCTCTGCTGAGCCACAGAATCTGCTTCCATCATCCTTCTCTAGGCCTAGGGCCTTGAGATGTTTCCTAAGTCTGCAGTGTCCCGTCAGGACTCCTGTCAGAATTCTGAGCGTGTTCCTGCTTAGTTTCAGGCAAGCTTTTGTTCTCTTCTGGTTGAAAGATCCCAGCATCACTTTGGATTGCCTTAGCCCTGGAAGTTCTTCCCAGGTTTTCATCCATTTTCCTCTTATTTCTTCATCTAAACTTTTGCGGATGGTGTTCACGCTCATACCGCAAAAGGGTTCCGGACCTATAAAGGGGCTACTGGATCCCTTGTTTGCTAGGTGATCGGCTTCTTCGTTTCCGTCTATACCAGTGCGTCCTGGTACCCAGTATAGCGTTACTTTATTATCCCTGCCAAGCTTGTTCAGCTTTCCCACACAGTCCCATACCAGTTTGGATCTGATGGTGTATGAGCTAATGGCCTTGATGGCTGCTTGGCTATCTGACAGGATAGCAATTCGTTTTTTTCGGTAATTCCTGTCGAGGTTAAACTGTGCACATCTTTCGATTGCGTGTACCTCTGCTTGGAAGATACTTGGGGATGTTCCCATGGATTCGGAGTATCTGGTACGAGGTCCAAACACTCCTGCAGCAGTGCCTTCCTTTGTCTTCGAACCATCTGTATACCACTTGATGGCATTTTGCTCTGTGTGGTATGCTGAGGATTCGTCGCTCCAATCATCTTTACTACTACACATTGCTATGTAGTTTTTCTAGAAGTGGTATTTGCATACCATTTCGTCCTTTGGTATTTCCAGCCAGGGGATCTTGGCAGCGAGGCTGTTTCGGTCTCTGCTCCCGATTATTTTACTTCTGCCCATTCCTTCCGTGCTCAACCTTACAATCGCCGATCTGGCGGCGCTCTCCACCACAAGGTGCAGCGGAGTCAGATCCAGCAGCAGCTCCAATGCTGCTGTCGGACACGACACCATCGCTCCCGTGATGCAGACACACGCCAGTCTTTGAATGTTCTCAAGCTGTCTCCTCATAGAGGCCATCTTAATTCTACTTCCCCACGCAACCGCCCCATAAGTGATTGCAGGTCTCACTATCATGGTGTACATCCATCGCAGGATAGTGGGGTTACAACCCCACGTTTTTCCTGCCAGATTTCTGCACACCATTAGGGCGCGTTTGGCTTTACCTACCACTGCCTCAGCGTGTCTATTCCATAGGAGTTTGCCATCTAGTGTGATACCCAGATACCTTATCTCCTGTTGGTATTCTACTGCCTTCCCATCTATGAGTATGGGATGCAGGCAGTTTAGTTTTCTCCTTCTAGTAAATGGTATCACCGTGGTTTTGCTCGGGTTGAGTCTCAATCCTACTGTTTGACACCATCTACTAGTTACTTTAAGGCCTCTCTGAACAATTTCACAGAGCGTTCCCTCAAATTTTCCTCTGGCCATTATGACTATGTCATCGGCGTAACTTTGACATTTGATGTCTAGGTTGTTTAGCCTAACCAGTAGTTCATCAACTACCAGGCTCCACATTAGCGGTGATAGTACACCTCCCTGTGGGCACCCTCGAGTTGTGGAGATCTTAATGGTATGTCTTCCCACTTGTGTCTCCGGCACTCTAGTTCTCAGCATTTCTCCCATCCACTTTGAGATAGTGCTGTCGATACTCGAGGCATTTATTGCATGCTCAGGCACTTTATTGAAACATATGCTGAGGTCTTCATTTTCAGAGGCTTCCTTAGCCAGGCTATCCGCTTTTTCGTTGCCCAAAAGGCCAGCATGCGCCTTGACCTATTTTATTTATTTATTTATCGTATGGCAATCTACAAATTCACTTATAATTATAGATAAGGTATGTACATATATGTGTATAAAACTATCACTTCCACAGATTGACTAACGGTCTAGATAAATATATTTTACGAATGCATTTGAAATATAGGCTATGGGTTATAAATCGATATCTAGCGCGGTCAACCAATTCACGGCAGCAGGAGTGGCATTCAGTATTTCGTTCCATTCTCCTTCAAATCTTCTTATTGGACATTCGTGGGCTATATGAGCTATGGTTTCATCTGGCGCTCCACAATCGCATTCCTGCGTGTCCGAGAGACCCCACTTGTACAACATGGACTTGCATCTGGCGTGGCCAGTTCTGATGCGGCTAAGGCAACACCATGCTTTCCTAGACATTTGCATTCCTGGGAGAGGAACTGTAGTATCCATGAGGATACTACAGTTCCTCTCCCAGGAATGCAAATGACCATGAGGTCATTATGTTTAAAATTATGATTGGTTGTTCATTTGGTTTTCCAAGCTTCTCTGATATGAAATGGTTCGTAATGGGTTAGTACCTCATCTTAAGGACTTAAGACATGGCCTGGAACATTATCCAATATCATGTGGATTGGCAGATTTCTAAGGTGTTTAGGATCATGTAGCTTGTCCCATTCACGAGCAGTAGCTTGTTGTCTCCTCCGGGGTGGTGTTGCCAGATTCTTTGGTACGTGGAGCCAAGGTACTGGAGTGGACTTTAGGCTTACTACTTTGGAGTGGACTTTAGGGATAAATGCCAATACCAAGATTTTTTTCTAACGATTCTTATGGTATCATTGAGGTGCACATCGGCTTTGTTAGTATGAGAACTCTTATACCACACTGGTGCACAGTATTCTGCCATTGAAAGAACAAGTGATTCAGCTGCCGTTCGTAGCGTTTCTGCTTTTGCTCCCAAAGTAGTCCCAGCCGCCAGTTTTCTAATTATGTTGTTCCTGCTTTGTAGTTTCTGTCCAGTTATCTCGAACTGTCTTTTATATGTTAGGGACCGTTCTAGTATTACGTCAAGGTATTTGAGGTGGTTGTTGTGTTTTACTCTTTTACCACAGATTGAGACATTCTGGTCTTTATTTTGTAGGCGGTTATTAAGATGGAATGCACATACCTCGGTTTTGCTTGGATTTGGGCAAAGTCGCCACTGTTGTTCGCCAAGTCCGCCGTTAAAATTTCCTCACCATCCTCAAGGAGCCTGCTTTGAGTGGCTATAGCGATGCCATCAGCATAGCAGAACTTCTGGGAGTTGGTTGCCGGCATGTCGCTGGTGTAAAGGTTAAAGAGTATATCGGCTAGCACTGATCCCTGGGGCAAACCATTTCTGATGGTGAATGACTTACTAGTTGATTGTCCAAGAGTGACTTTGAAGTATGGGTTTCTTAACATGTTTACCATAAGTTAAGTTAACTTGGAGCAGCGTATTATTTTCTTTAGTTTTAGTATTAGACCGTGCAACCATACGGTATCGTATGCAGCCGCTTGACCCAATGTAGTTGCAGTATAATTTTACCAGAAACATCCTTGAGGAGCAGCCATGTATCAACTAATAACTCTGTTGAAGATTTCACGTGTCGCAGAGATTGACTGTCCGAGAGAATCGATCATTCCTCCATATTAGAAGCTCTTTGACAAATTTATTGAAGGGTTCGATTAATTGCAACTACTTCTGCCTGAAAAATAGAGCAATATTCTACTAATATACGCATAATTTGGTAGGAAGTGGACAGGAATGAATGTTCAAGAACTGTACCATGTGACAATAGATAGAGACGCATTCAGAAAAGTGGTCGCCAACCTTCAATGAGAAGACGACATCGGAAGAAGAAGAAGAACCCTGGGCTAAAAAAAATTACAAATATTAATAGATCTGGTTGGCTAGACTGTACATATACGATTTGTTAAGCCGGACTATATTGAGAATACAAGTTAGACAAAGTTAATCAGACAAGCTAGTCAGATTATCTATGTCGTTTACATAATATGAAATATATCTTCTGTAATTAATAATTGCAAAAGTACATTATTTAAAATCATTGCATAAATGTGAATCCAGAAGAGCAGCCAAACAAATGTTATATAACTTGCAGACGCGGTTGTTATTTTTTGCTTCGCAATATGCAATTAACGAGCCGTAAAATTTTAAATGCAAGCAAATGGAAGAATGGGCTAATAATAGATATTTGCATGTTTGAACTGTTTAAGATGCTACTTGAACAATGCAATTCTTAATGTTTGCTGTAATGACTATGCAAATGTACTTCATTGTTTAAATTATTATATAAGTAGTGATTACCTCAAAGATTATTAAACAATTATAGATAAGAGCAATATAATTAAACCGCGAAACAGTAATATCCACTTTAATAATTTCCTTTTTTTAAATAGCATTTATTTCATTGATTTTTGTCGACATGGCTAGACTAAAATGTCCGAAATAGCGTTAATAATGCAATAAATGCTAATGCAATTATCTCTCGGTTTAATAATAAATAAAATAGTTTTATCTCTAGTTAAAATAAAATGTCAGAAATGTGGGCAATTTTAACTTCAAACTGTGGCTTTTATGGTGAATGCGGTTCAAGCAATTACTGCACGTCGCGCACAGCTGAAATATTTTAATAATATCCAAGCTGAATTGTGTTTTCATTCACATTTAATCCAGGATTTTATTTCCCTATCAAATTATGCGTAAATAGCTAGTTGGAATGTAAATTTGTTTACTACTGGATATAATCAATTAAAGCAAATATAGGCTAGATCAGCGGTTTTCAAACTTTTTTCGCGCATCATTCATCTGCAAAGTTGATTAAACGCGCACCACTCTATGTGCTCTATGTGTATATCCACCAAACTTGTAGTATAATAAAAATTGCTGCCATTCACAGTAGAATATGTGAGAAAAGATGATACCAATGAAATACTGAATTGAATTAATGAAATGTTTATTTTATTTCAAGGAAAGTGCATAACGTAATTACATAGCAATTAATGTTATGCTTTCTCTACTTTCATTTTAATATTCGTATATTAGGCAATTACGCAAAAATAATTTTATAACTTTAGAATAAATTGACAACAAGAAGCACACATCATCATCAAGCGACCAATCGCGTCCACTGCTGGACATAGGTCTCCCGTAGCTTTCTCCATCCTGGCCGATCCTGTGCTGCCTCTATCCAGTTGGTCTTTATTATTTTGATGTCGTCGGTCCATCTGGTTGGTGGACGGCCTCTACTTTTGTATGCGTCTTGGCGCGGTCTCCACTCAAGTATCCTCTTTGTCCAGCGATTGTCAGTAAGTCGCGCCACATGACCAGCCCAGTTCCAATTTAAGGTTGTTATACGGGTAACCGCGTCCGTCACTCCGGACCTCTCCCTTAATGTTATATTTGGGATCCTGTCTCTTAGTGATATACCTAGCATCGACCTCTCCATTTTCCTCTGCGCGATACTTATTTTATTTGTAGTGTTCTTTGTGAGGGTAAGTGTTTCAGCCCCGTATGTAAGCACAGGCAACACGCACTGATCGAATACTTTTCTTTTTAGGCGTATTGGAATGTCTGACTTAAAAATATTGCGCAGCTTTCCAAAGGCCGCCCATGTTAGGCCTATTCTTCTCGACATTTCACAGGTTTGGTTGTCTCTACCAATAGAGATTTTGTGACCAAGGTATTTATAAGAGCTTACTTGTTCTATGCTTACTCCGCCTATCTTGATTGCCTCACTCATAACAAGATTTGTCATGTATTGAGTTTTGTTGGTGTTGATTTTGAGTCCAACAGAGTTCGATGCTTCCCATAGCCTCCGTAGCATTTGTTTTGCTTCGTCCATACTATCTGCGATAATTAAGATATCGTCGGCGAATCTCAGATGGTTTAGTTTTTCGCCATCTATGTTTATGCCCATGTCACCAAAGTTGGCCTGTTTGAACATATGTTCTAGGAGGGTTGTGAATAACTTTGGCGATATGACATCTCCTTGGCGTACACCTCGTGCAATATCAAAGTCTTGGGAATCATCTTGCAGCCTAACATAAGCTTTTGCTCTTTGGTACACGTGTTTGATGACCTTGATGTATCTATGATCGATACGGCATTCAGCAAGAGCTTGTAGCATTTTATGCTGGTTTATTGTGTCGAAGGCTTTTTCGTAATCGACGAAGATTATGCAGAGGGGTTTATTGTACTCGATGCATTTTTCGATAAGGGACTTGACTATTTGTAGATGGTCATTTGTGCCAAACCCGTCTCGAAAGCCAGCTTGCTCGCGGGGTTGATATAGGTCGAATTTATTTGTCAACCTCTTGTTAATGATTCTCGTGAATAGCTTATATATATATGCGATAGTAAACTAATGGGTCTGTAATTTTGCAAGTTGGTGATATCTCCTTTCTTATGCAGTATTATAATTATTGCCCGATCCCACTGGGAAGGTGTTGTCCCAGTTTGTAGGCAAGCATCAAATAACTTGCATAATGCATTTAATAATGGTGTCCAAGCTCACTGCATTTTTATCGCTATATAGTGTCGCGTAGAAGTCTTCTACAACCTTTAATATTTCCATTTTATTTGTTGTTATTTGGCCACTCTGTTTTGCTAGCTTGCAGATGTTTTTTCTGCCTTCGGAGAATGGCTTCCGTAGTGATTTCATGCCCTTGTTTTGCTCAATTGCCTTTAAGATTTCATTTGTGTTATATGTTCTTGTGTCCCTTCGCACTGCCTTGGATATTTCTCTATTTAGGCGTCTTAATTCTGTTGCGTTTGTTGTATGTTTATTTGTCAGATTTCTTCTCCTTTCCATTAGTTGTTTAGTGCTTGTACTGAGTTTTTCTTTTCGTTGGGTGCTTGTGTCTGGCATTCTTTTACTGCCGTTTTTATAGAATTTGTAAAAAGTGTGTTCAGGTCCTCCACATTCGGGTCTAAAACACTTTCCATATGTGCTAGCTGTGATTCTATTCTATGTTGATACTGGGTTTCGTCTCTAAGCGGTCTCCATTTGCTGGATGTTGGTTGTTTAATAAGCTTTCGCCGCTCGTTCTTGATATTAATTGAGATTTTGGATCGGACCAGCCTGTGGTCGCTGCCTATTGAGAACTTATTTAGCACATTTACATCTCGCACTATTTCCTTTCTGTTAGATATGATGAAGTCGATTTCATTTTTTGTAGAGCCATCGGGGCTGGCCCAGGTCCATTTTCGCTGTGGTGTGTTGCGATAGAAGCTGTTCATTGCAAATAAGTTATGTTGCAGGAGAATAGGAAAAAGAAGCGTTTGACCTCTCTCATTCCTCACTCCAAAGCCGTGGGTTCCCAACGGTGTTTCGGTTTCGTCTTCCTTATGCCCCAATTTAGCGTTAAAGTCCCCTATTAGCATGCTGTAGTGGGTAGGTTCTTGCTGTATTGCGGTATTTATATCATCATAGAATACCTCCACCTCCGCGTCCGAGTGTGCGGATGTAGGTGCGTATACCTGGATAATTTTTAACAAGTATCTAGTGTTTAGTTTGTATATGAGGTACATTACTCTATTACTGATACTGTGGATCTTGGTGACGTTTTGTATATGCTCTTTATGTACTAGGAACCCGACTCCTCCTTCGTTTATGTGTTGGCCTCCTCTGTAGTGTAGCAGATGGCCTGAGTGAAGTGTTAGTTGTTCCTCATCTGTTCTTTTATGTTCGCTTATTCCTAGTATATCCCAATTGATATGGGAGAGTTCTTCCTCGAGTTCTTGTAGTTTCTGAATTTTTGATAACGTTCTGATATTTAGAGTAGCGATGGTCAGTTTTCGGTTCTGGTAGCCTATCCTGTACCGGAGATTCTTCGCACCCTCTGCTCGCTTCCTTGTCCTTCCGCTACCTTGGTCGGGGATAAGCGAGCTGCCGGGGACTGAGGGCCGTGTGTTTTGATGTACTATCATTACGGGGGTTTTAGCCATTTGCCCTACCACGCTGGCCAGTGCGGGTTGGTAGAGTTGAGAATTCATTTCCTTAGTTCTCTGTTTTAATGGTTATACCGCCATGACTCGGTCGTCAGAGCCTCTTTAGTTTTCTAGCAGGGAGCACCAACGTGCAGGCGAGGTTGACATTTGGGTCGGACTTATCTGTTGTTTTGCCGTCACCCCTTACTCCCCCTAAGAAGCACTAACAAACTGGAAAACAAAAACCGCAGGAATGGGAATAGGAACAGGTGAACATTGTTTGACAAGTCTGCTATTTGCTGACGACCAAGTAATAATAGCAAGTAATGAAAGAGATATAGATGCGTTGTTAAGAAAATTGATAGAAGAGTATTTGGAATGGGGGTTAAACATGTCACAAATGGATATAAAAAGTATAGAAGTAGTAGAAATGGACTTTCTACAAAGAGCATGTCAAACGTCCAAACTAGATCGTGTAAGAAATGAACATACAAGAGGACAAACGAGGAGAGTCTAAGGCACTACAGACGGCACAAAAAACAAGGCAATTAAAGTGGTATGGACACATGCAAAGGATGACTGGAGAAAGATGGCCCAAAATAGCATTCCAATATGTACCAAGAGCAAGGAGAAGAAGAGGCAGACCAGCAGTAAAATTGATAGATGATATTATGGAAATCATGAAAGATAGAGCCATAGAAGAATAGGACTGGGGAGATAAGGAGAGGTGAAAAAAGTAGTGCGGAATGCGGCAAAGGCTGTTGGAAGCTCGCTGTATAAAAAAAGGAATAAATTGGCAGACCTTCGTACAATTTTTGCAAAATCTTTCCGATAAATTAGGAAATATTTAAAATAAACTCTTTATTTTAGGTTGTCTTACAGAAAACTTACTTTAACTTACCTTGTGTAAAAAAACTTACTTTGTTTTGGAACGCATTCGAAAGGGTGAACTTTAATCAAGATTATTTTGAATTTGGATCAGCATCTGTTCAATATTGACTTGGAGTACTTGGTGACCTTAATACCCATTATAGACCAGGATATTATAAATTGGAGCCTATTTTTTTTTCATTGATTTGAAAGCCGCATATGATTCGGTGGATAGGAGGAGATGGGATTAGTGTTTGCGAAAATTAGGTATTTCAGAGAGTGTGAGAAACAATGTTGGGGATCTGTATGAGGAAACAGTATGCAACGTAATAGTGAACGAGTGGGAATCTGATTGTTTTGACCTTAGGAAGGGCTTGAAGAAGGATTGCTCGCCGAGTCCCACTCTCTTCAACCTGTATGTGCGGGTATGGAAAAAATTCTAGCGTCCGGCCAAGCCGGGAGAGTTGTGGGTGGAAAAAAGAAAGCTTGGATTATGCGGATGATAAGGTTGTGTTTGCAAAGTCTACTAGTGATATATGATTGAAAGGCTATGTAGGTATTTCGAAAAAACAAATTAAGTGTGAATATAGAAAAATCAAAGTGGATGCAGTTTAATAGGAGTGGCATAGTAGCAGTGGAACAGTATAGGAAAGAAAAATTTAAATGGCAGAGTAGAGAAATATTGGGTGTTATTTTTACAGGTTTGTTTTTCGACCTGGCCACACTATTTCTAGTGACCGTCAATTTAATAGATGACAGCTGATTTATGCTCAATATGTTTTTCACTTCATGAATAGAGTTACGCCAGAACAACGCTTGCAAATTGTGCAAATTTTCTTCAAAAGTCTTGGTTCAGTTCTTGAAATTTATTCCGAAAATCGTGGATTGTTTTCACACTACGCATAGTCTGATTGATAATATGCATCCGCAGAGACGCACCGAAGAAGTTGTTGCAGCGGTGCACACTGGGCCGCATTTCAAATTTGCTGCGACAAAAATAGAATTTTACAATGGCTCACAATTAATCAAAACCACTTCAAATGTATTGTTTGATAACCCATTCACAATAATACAAACAAATTAATGCGAGAAATCAATAGCATTGGTTGCGGGAACGTGTCAAACATCTCTCTTGTCCATTCGGTACTAAGAAGGATTTAATGCGCTCGATATTTCACGAAGTAACTACGCCTGTTTTACGTTTGCGCTCAAAAATTGTGAACTTTTGAAATATGGAGAATATAGTGTCAAGTATATATTTACATGTAATAATATTAAAATTGTAGAAAATTTTAATCAATTGCATTATAAAATATGTTTTTTTAACGACGTTACAATAACGTTAATAACGTTAATAATAACGTTATCTTGTAATATACTGAATACATTGATTTTTTTTTAAAGTTCCACATAGTTCCGTTAAATTAAATAGTTTGTAAGACAAAACAAACATTGACAATTCTAGGGAAGCTATAAATCCCTTCCACATCGTTCCACCTTACTTAAATTTGCAACTTTTTTCAAAAGAAGTCCGGCGGAGGTGCTGGGTCTTGCGTTAAGTGGAACTCCTAAAAGGTCGAGAAGAATGAAAACGGGTCATTATTCATCGTCTTCTTAGAGAGTAAGGCCATACAGTGCTAGAACTAGAAGCTAAAACTAGAGGGACTAATATATAAAAACCTCATATCACGTGGTGTCGAAAGCAAAAACAATATTATTCATTACATGTCAGTGTATATGAGAACGCAGCTGTGGTGCTGTTACAGGATCTTTTAGATCATACTGAGCGAAGGCTTGCACAGGTACAGTAGGATTGTATTATCCAAAACATGAGCTAAACTAGCAACTGTCTTTAAATCAGTTACAAGTGGGGTCTAGAACAAAAAGTGCACGGTGGCAAAGCAAATCTTTGCTAATAATAATTTTTTGCGGACTCAAATATAATTTATGGATGTTATAGAATTTGTGCGAGTGTCCATAAATTATTGATGCATTTGGCTGACATAATAAAATCACTTCCATTGCCTGTAGGCCTCCCCTCAGAAGATGTTATAGAGGCTAGTCATAAGACTTACAAACATATAAAACATTACCACTCTGAAAATGTCGATTAATACGATTACGGACATTTTGAACTGGTTACTTATATCATCTGATCCTCTAATCACTAGTTATAGGACAAACCCACAAAGAAAAAAGAAAAATGGAATGAGGTAATATTAGGAAAGCCTCGAATGCCCAACTATCTCAATGAAAAATGTTCACGAGAAACTACTGATGATATCGTTTGTGATGACGAAGAAGGTGCAGATAGTGATGATGATATTGATTTTCACGAAGATCAGTCGTGAACTTGTAAAAAAAAATTGTTGTGCTAGCACTTTTGTCATAAATATATTTTTCTACTTAATTTTGCATTTTTAATTAATAGAGGGTTTAGATTAGGTTAGGTTAGCTTAGTAATTGAGGGTTTAGATTTTATACGCCCTGTATACATCTAATATAAACTCATTTTATATTAAGTTCATCAGAATGTCGTCATAAAATAATATTTGAGGCAAAAAAAAAATTAAATGAACTGCTTTTTATTTTTTTCGCCGTAAATTTGTAATCCAGCCTAGTGTGAAGTGGAGCTTAGCGTTGAGGACTCGAATAAGTCGATTCGCCATCGTGCACAGCAATTAGAGCTGTGTCCACCTACCTTATGCAAGATTTTGCGAAAAGATCTCGGTTTAAGAGCTTACAAAATACAGCCCGTGCAAGAGCTGAAGCCACGTGACCATCATATGCGTTTTGATCCAATGAAGAATGCTATCGATCCATGATTGCTGACTTTTTCGTTCCCCAGTTGAATGGCGTTAATGTTGAGCAGCTTTGATTCCAACAAGTCGGCTCTACTTGCCACACAGCGTGCGACACAATCAATTTATTGCAGGAAAAAATCGCTAATCCCATAATCTTCGGACCCATGAATTGGCCTCCACGGTCGCGTGATATCACACCTATGGACTACTTTCTGTGGGGATATGTGTACGTCAATAAACCAACGATGTTGGATCATCTGGAAGCCATCATTCGCCGCGTTATTGCCTATATACGGTACTGGCTGCTCGAAAACGTGGTCGGAAATTGCACTTCCAGATTGCACATCATTCGAACCAGCCGCATATGCCCCAAACAATATTTAAACAGTAATGGAATAAAATAATCTTTCCAATGAAGCAAATACCATGGCCGTTAACATGATTTTTATGAGTTCCATTTCAGTTCAAAAATCTCTAAAAAACTCCATATAAAAGAAGTGCGAAAGTTTAAGTATTTGGGGTATATTATGGGAATGATTATACGGTTATAGTAATAGAGAGCACGTAGAGTATATGGCAAAGAAAGCTGAGGTGGCTTCGGTTCGGATTTGGGATGGATGGAAAAGTAACTTTGATGGAAACTTTAGAGTAGCAGAGATGATGGAGTACATGTTTACGAAGTATGTAATTGAGTGGGTGTGCGGTTTAGGGAACGAAAGAGGAGGTCAAGATCGAAAGGGTGCAGCAAAATTTATCTAAGAAAATATTGAAACTTGATAAGTCGACGCCTGGTCACATTATTCTCCAGGAAGTGAATGCATCGGAACGAGTGATTATGTATGAATATATGGTGGATGGGTGGGAGATGAAAGGGTAATAAAAGAAAATTTTCGAGCTGTGAACAAGAAGGGTCTAAATTGTAGGAAAGAGAGTGTTTCGAGGATTAATAAATGGAAATTGTATGTGAGAGGCGGGATATCATTCGAGGGGCTGGTAGGAGTAAAAAGGGAGCACTCTCTCATCAGTAGAAAGTGATGTTAGCGTGTTTCGCACTCTACAATAATAGTGACTAATTTTTATTTTAAATTTCAAATTTTCAGATATTTTTTGTATAAATACTTAACCTACCATGATTTATTAAAACAGGGCGGGACTTAGCTGGACTTTATATAAAACTCTATTTTTAACAGCGTGAAATAATTAAAAACCACAGTACATTCTTTATCAATATAAAATTTCCTGACATTACTTGGAAAAAATTATATCGATCAAATTGCCCCCTCCCGAGTTGATGCATAATTGCGCTCCTTTTACGGCATTTTGATTTGTTTATCGCAAAACATCTGGTTCCAAATTGGCGATTTCATCTTCAATGTAAGCTTCCAAGACTTGCAAGGTTCGTGGTTTGTTGCGGTAAACGCGAGATTTTAAATGGCCCCAAAGGAAGAAGTATGGTGCTGTTAGAACTGGCGATCTGGACGGCCAGTTAAAATATCCAAAACGGGAGTCGAAACGAAGCAGTCGACCTGGAAATTGGTGTCTCAAAATCTTTATAATTATTCAGGCTATGAAACCAAACATGATCGATACCCAATGCAGCATTGCCCTATTGGGTACCTCAATCCGCGGACACACTGTAGCAACATATCTTACGTTTCTTCAATACGACCTCATGCCAGGGTTAAGAAGTTTTTCCCAATAGCTGGATTGGAAGAACAGGTCACATTAAATGGCCGCAAAATCTCCGGATCTTAGTAGCCTTGACTTTTTTTAGTTGATTTCTCAAGAGTAAGATCTATGTAATAAAACCAAACGCCATTGAGGACCTTAAGCAACGTATGAGCGAGGCCACACGATGCGTTAACGGTGCCTTAACAATTATTACGAGCTATGGGGTGCCACACGGGCGGTGTGGCACCGTAGTCGGACGCTGTTTACCGCGGTGCGGCGCTGCACCACAACGTCAATGACTCAACTTATTTTTAAAATCATCGTGTGTTTTATCCCATAATGCAGGTCTTTCTTGCACTAAAGATATAAGGAAATCAATATCAATATTATCGGTACTCTTCGTAAGAAAGATGAAATTTATAAAATAAACACGTTCGATACAATACTGCGGTGGCGGCACGATGCTCTCCGGAGCCGTAGCGCCTCATCCCTGCCTCGTCTCGCTGGTCACAAGCGCGGCGTGCCTACGGTACGACGCCGCACGACGGCCCAACGCATCGTGTGACATGGCATGGCACCGCTCTGGCATACGAAAAGCCGGTGTTAAGCCGGGGTTATATTACAGCCACGCCGCGTGTCGCAACGCGTGGGATTGCAATCGGTTACATACATTTAATATGAACGTGATTACATTAGCTCATTCCCATGTGTCGCCGAGCGAGTTGACACTACGCAGACCACTCGATTTCGATCGGCGTGGCATCGCTGGTGGGGGAAGTAACGCGTTGGTTAACGCATAATCACCACGTGGCAACGCGCATTCCGGCGCAGTGTGTTCACGAGCAAGTAAGCAGACATCTACCACATCAGTATCCGCGCAAGATGTCCCCCGACGAACTTATTAAGCTAGTAAGAAAATATAAATTGCTCTTGTCTGGTCTTATCTACTCTTGTCTGGAACTCTTGTCTTGTTGTAGATGGTAACTACGTTCCGGAATAATCATTAAACCATCTATTTGTAAAATACTTGTATCGTTTTTGTTGAATAAACCTTGTTGAAATCCGCAATAGTGAAAAGCCGCAATAAGTATGCCCTAAAGCCCGGAAATGATATGCCCTGAATCCTAATCTCTGGACTTGTACCAATGACACTAATATTTTCTGTATGCAAATATTTCATGAAGAAAATTGATGAAATAAGAGCTTTTTACCCAATTGGCAACAGGCAAAAGATATTTTAAACAATTATTTTAACGTATTTATAAAATTTGCTATAAAAGTGTCAGAAGAGAA
Organism: Phosphuga atrata; assembly: GCA_944588485.1. Lineage (NCBI taxonomy): Eukaryota > Metazoa > Arthropoda > Insecta > Coleoptera > Silphidae > Phosphuga > Phosphuga atrata. The sequence continues at coordinate 8,714,327 of OX155901.1, forward strand.
CATTTCAAATAGGTGCGGTCGTTTACGCGGTTAATCAGCACGCTCGCTGACGCGACACTGTAATATAATCATCAGCCCGTTGCGTCTGGCAGCGTTGCGACACGCAGCGCGGCTCTAATATAACCCCGGCTTTATATTAGAGCCTCGGGATTGCAATCGGTTACATACATTTAGTATGAACGTGGTTACATTAGCTCAGTCCCACGTGTCGCCGTGCGAGCTGACGTCACGCATACCACTCAATTTCGATCGGCGTGGCATCGCTGGTGGGGGAAGTAACGCGTTGGCTTGCTCCGCGCTAGTATAATCACCACGTAGCTACACACATTCCGGCGCAGTGTGTTGACAAGCAAGCAAGCAGACGTCTACCACATTTCAGTACGCACGCAAGATGTGCGCCGAAGAACTTATTCAGCTAGTAAGAGAGTATAAATTGCTCTTGTCTGGTCTTCTCTACTCTTGTAGAGTTCCAGCTTGTCTTGTTGTAGATGGTAACTACGCCAGAATAATCATTAAACGTCATCTGTTTGTAAAATATTTGTATCGTTTTTATTAAATAAACTCTGTTGAAATCCGCAAATGGTGAAAAGCCGCAATAATTATGCCCTAAAATCTTAAAATGATGTGCCCTGAAGCCCTAAGCTCAGGACTTTGTAGCAATGACATTAATATTTTCTGTAAGCAAACATTTCCTGAAGAAAATTGAGGAAATAAGAGCTTACATCCAATTGGCAACAGGCTAAGATATTTTAAACAATTATTTTAACTAATTTATAATATTTGCTATAAAAGAGTTGGAAGAGAACATTGCAAATAGGTGCGGACGTTTACGCGGTCGCCAGTGAACTGACACAAAAATTAATCAGCACGCGCGGCGACGCGACACTGTAGTATAATCACCAGCCCGTTGCGTCAGGTAGCGTTGCGACACGCAGCGCGGTTCTAATATAACCCCGGGTTAACGCATCGTGTGGTCTCACCGTTGAGGCATGAAATACGGGAAAGTTACACCAGAAATGTTACAAAACATTAAAGATGCATATTATCTTCGATTTGCACTTTCTCAAGAAATAAACGGTGTCCATTTTGAACATATGTCGCATTCAATTGTTGTATTCAAGTTGTATTCAAGTTATAAAATTAGTTTTCATTTTTTTATCACGTGAGCTTCGAAAATATTCAAGAAATAAATAGTGTCTTGTATTCCTTGCTGTCAGTGCTCTGTCACCGGCACTTCCGGGAACAGATAAAGAGACATCATATACATAGGAATGAGGGCAAGAAAGAACAATACGTAACGTGTATCGGGATTTTTTCCAAAAATTGCCTATGTCGAAGTTATAAATTTTATTCCAGTTAAAGTTTCCACACTGTATACATTTTAAATTGATTATTTATTAAAGGCTTGGAGTTTTTGCGTACAATAAATAGATGTTTTTTTTTTACAAAAAATAGTTGGAAAATACAAAATTTGGTTTATTCATACAAAAAGCGATTACTTCATCCAAAAATAGGTTACGTCCAAAATAAAATATATACACCCAATAATGATTTATTCTTACGAATAGTAATGGCTTAGTACAATAGTTGATAAAATTGTACAAAATAAAATAAAATCACCCCAAAAGGTTTAAGTGTACAAAAAGGTCATCCATAGTTTGATTTGATCATCAGTAATGTTATTTATTTTATTTTATGTGATTTATTCGAAAGGTATATTGGATTGAAAAATTAAAACTATCTGTCCCTCTAAATCAGATTTTGCTTTTATTTCATAATCGTGATAAAGTTACTTTTTTACTTTCAAAATTATATCGAGAAATATTCTTTTATTTTTTCAGAGAAATGTTTTTTTTTCCCTGATTCTTTCCTTAACTACAAAACGCAGCAATTGTAGATTGTTCAACTAGGGCGGTAAGTTGTCAATTGTCCACGAGAGCAAAATTGAGGGCACGAACGAAGTGAGTGCGCTCATTCGCTCGAGAGGGAAATTGACAATACCGCACAAGTTGCAGATAATATTTTTTATTACTCATGCGAGAGGACGTATCTTACAAGTTTAGGGTCCAGGCGCCATACAAAAAAATAGAATGAAAAATGAAGAATTTGCTTTTTCAATTGTCACCGGTGGTATGGATTCGTCATAAAAACTCTCATCAGTCTCCGGTAGCACCATAGAATTTACATTCATTTTAAAACGTTTTCTTTCATTTTATTTTTTATTTTGTAATGAAAAAAATGACACTTTTTAATATTGAGGTCTTGATTGTGTTTATTTCATTTATTTAATTGTTAAATATACGGTGAAACTAAACTAATTACAGATACAATCATACCAACTTATTACAGCGGAACACAGCTTAATCTCATCATATCTCCCATAAGTGCAGCTTTGCTCTTCGAATTATAAAATGAAAAACAAACCAATGTAAGTGTATTCATCTTCAACTTTTTTGGCAAATTTGTATCACCAACAATTTAGAATATTATTTTTTGATCAATTGAGTTTATAAAATTTTCTAATAATACCATTTATATATGTGATGATGATGACCAAATATTCTACACACTTGTAGCATTCGATTTATGTAATTTAAAAAAAATCGATTTTTTGAAAAAAATATATAAATACTCCCCCTTAAAGTATATTTTTTCTTGGAAATTACAATAACTTTGTAGTCTACAATAGTATATTTTGTATCTAGAGCGGAAAGTTGACAATTTTACGCGAGAACAAAGTTGGGCTAGAAAGCTGGGCATGTTGGGCCCGAACAAAGTGAGTGCGCACATCCGCTTCGCTCGGGGCAATTGGCAATCCCGCCCGTGTTACAATCAATATTTTTTATTACTCATGGGGACGTATCTTACAAGTGTGGAATCCAGGGGCCATAAAAAAATAGATTCTAAAATGAAGAAAAGCAAATTCTGTCCATCTCTATCCATCCAAAATTTGATTGCGCTTGACAAACAATTTTTTTTATATAAAACAATAAACGAATAAAATTTCCAAAAAAGCCTATTATTGGGTTGAATCATCACCAACTGTTGTGAAAGTAGAATTGAATGGTCAATCAATTTTTTACATAGGTACAAACAGTCAAAAGATATCAGAAACCAATATTTCAGAGTACAAGACGAAAGAAAACCTGAAAAACTGGTATAGTTTTGAAGAGTACAAATCATATCAAATTTCAATGTGGAAAGTGACTGAATATTAATAAATCAGAAGAAGCTTCCTGTTCATATATGTGGTTTATGAAGAATTACATATGTAAGCACAGTATTGGAATGGGAATTCTCTTGAAACTGTATAAAGTTCCATTGAAACTTCATCAAATTCCATTGGAACAGAAACGAATACGTGGACGACCTTCAAAAACTAAGCCAGCATTAGTTCGTCAATGAAGTTAAACATATTACATAGAATATATTTAATACATTTATTTAAGAAGTAGTTTTTAGGAATTAATATAATTATATACTCGCATTGGCCACCGTATCGCTTCTTCCCATCAACCTCCCAACTGCTGCTTCGGGTGTTTCGCTCTCGCCAGGTACATCAAGTATGCCCCTGCGTGTCTCAAACGACACAGTCTCAAGTGTCCTCTTCAGAATTCTAGTTTTCCCGTTTTCATTCCCCGTCCCAAGTCATCACATACGGGATAATCTTAGTTTTACACTTGTTGAAGCATTGATTTTTCACTCGCTAGCATGTCGTACTTATGCAGTTTCGTTGTCTCAACAGTTTGCAGCTGATTTTGGCTCGTTATTCCAATTTCAATGATAATAGCTTCATTTCGTTTCTTATCAATCACTACAATATCTGGCCGGTCAACGGCTACTCTTATTACATATTATATAGCATATAATATAAAATAAAACATAATATAAATAATAATAAATAATCAAACATAAACAAATTGTTTTTGTGTAAAGAGCAATCAAATGGATGGATGAAACAACCTTTTTATGTACACGTTTAAAACCTTTTTTTGGCTGAATTTATTTTATGTTTCAATCGATTATTGTAAGGAAAAATCATAGTTTGTACGAAAAAAACAATTATTGGATGATTACATTTTATTTTGGATGAATTAACCTTTTTTTGGATGAAGTAATTTATTTTGTACGAAGTAACCGAATTTTGGATTGATTAATTTATTTTGTATTTATGCAGCTATTTATTGTAGAACTTTATCCATTTATTGTATGTGGAGTTTTGTATACTTGTAATCGAATATTGGATAAATAAATTTTAAGCGTTTATTAAAGTACTTATATGCACGAGAAAAATCCGAGAATATGTTGAAACGAGAAATGTTTTTATATTGAAATTGGTCACTGGATATAAAAACACTTTTCAAAAAGATATATTTTTCAGAAAACTATCTGAGCAGATAGTTTATCATCATTAGTGATCATTTGAGAGCTCAAATGATCACCATGAGTATCAATGTAATCATTTAAATCTTAAAATGCCGAAAAGATTTTTTCTTTGGCATTATGTCCAGCTTTTTGGGACTTTTGTCCGCTGTGGAGCGAGTTGATTTATTGTGTTTGTTTAGTTTGTAAAGTTATTGGTTATTATTTTAGAGTTGGTATTTGAGTTATGTCCAAGTGTCTAGGTATATATTTATAAGATTGTATAGTTATTTTTTTATTTTGTTGGATGCCAATAAAGGTTTATATAATAGTGACTTGTCTTGATTTTAAAATCACTTAATACATTAACTACAGCACTTAATCACTATAATTCTGATATATTCCAAATAGAAAAAAATGTGGAATTAAGTTAATGCAAATGAGCCAATTAGGCGGAAAGAGTCATTTAATTAAAATAATTGAGTTTCACCCAAGGAAACTTTTAAATTATTTCCAACCGAACAATAGTTTCCATGTGCGCAGATTAAAACTTCAACAACCTAGACTTTATGCACATGCATTGCATTAACAAACGCCAATTCTGCATACATATTACCAATTATAATTTCGCATTTTTTTTCAAAACATCACATTCTAAATAAATACTGTTTTAGATGTTTATATTATATACATCTATATATTTTTATATTTTATACGTTTATATTGTATTATTTTTGTTTGTTAAACCTTGAGTCTGGCTTGTGTTTTCATTATTATTATGCCAAATTGTGTCTAATTATTTCTTTTTCAATATCTTTTTATTTCAATTTATAGTCTCAATTATTTTTTGTATCCGGAAAGCTTCACAATTCTACATTTAATTTAAAATGATATCGTTTCATTTCAATGCGTTAGTTCTGTAGCTGCAAGGAACAATTGTTTATCCTATTTGATTTCAATATTATTATATGATATTGTATTGTATATTGGAATAATATGAAATTTCAAATACCTTCCAACATTCCGGCTTATCTAGAATTTCTTTCCGTCTAGACGCAACGTAATTTCGTGCTATTTCGGGTGTTATTAGAGAACGAAATTTGTTGGGGCTGGATGTATGGCGGAGAGGATAGGTGGGACGTATAAAGTATTCAAACGAAATGAAGGTAATCTGCATACAAAATATATTTCATATATTTCTATGTAAATTTTTATCTAATGGCATTAACCTTTATAACGTCGGGATTTCTCCCCTAATATTATTTCATCGCACCTTTCTTTTCTTGTGTGAAACTTTTCGATCCATACACTCCACTGAATATCAGATCGAATATTATTTAGCAAAAAAGGGAAGATTAATTTAATCGATCACAAACGAATTTTTAGTGCTTTTATCAATATTTAGAAAACAATAATAACAAGCAATATATATATATATATATATATATATATATATATATATATATATATATATATATATATATATATATATATATATATATATATATATATATATATATATATATATATATATATATACAAGGTGTCTCAGAAAAATGTACCAACACTTCGAATGTTGAGAAAAACTGTATATTTGAACATAGAGGGAAGTTGAGATTGAAGTTCAAGTACAGAAGATACATGTAATTGAAGAATCATGTAAGCAAATGTTCGAATTGATGACCATTATTGTCCATACAACGCTGATAACGCTCACTAGAGGATGCGCAAACGTCACGAAACAGGTCATTTGGAATATCGCGACATTGTCTTTCAATTGCTGCATTTCAATGCATTAATTGTGATTAGTTTGGTTTGGTTTGGTGTAACTCGGTCCTTGTGTCCTTGCGCGAGGTCTGGGGAGCGCACATTTATTCAATACTACCCCTTCTTTCAATTCATGTCTCGAGAAGCTGCATCGAGGTGAGCTCGTACATCGCGATGGTAGTAGGGAGGTAGTGGGGATCTTGCTGCAAATAAATCTCATCGTCATCACACACCACACCACACTGTTACTCCTTTAACTTTAAGATAAGTTTAAATGGTGTTCAACTGTTACATGACCCCAGCCCATGTAAATTGTAGATATGGTGGTGACAACTTGTACTGCGACCTTTATAGATCTATTGTACCCCTCCCTCTTCATCTAAGCGTTGGTGTACTTACCCATCTAGAGCGCCTTGCCTAATCCTGCTTTCTTTAGAAATTTCAGGATCTGGGTGGGATTCAAGGACTGCAGCTCCTCTGCGTTCAAGCAGTGAGCCCTAAGGTACATCTGTCTCTTGCGGAGCTGTGCTCCGCAGTCTTTGAGCAGATGTATAGGGGTTTCCTCCGCTGAACCACAGAGTTTGCGAAAAGTATGGCGATTAATGGAGCAATTTAATTTAAATGAGCCCTCATCGCTCCACACAATTTTCTGTGGAGACCCTGCACCTTTTGCTCCTTTTCCAGGTACCATTTAAATAATTGAAGCCTACGGTCAGGATTGTCTTCATTGATAGCATGGATTATTGTAAAAATGTAGCGTTTCCAGCGCAGACGCCTCATGATGTGATGGACGCTATCTTTTCAGATGTGAGTCTCCCGGGAATGTTGTCGAAGAGATTTCTGTGGGGATCAAAGGAGTATTTCCTGCACCTGCTCTTCTTTTCCAGGACCCGTGGTTGTCTCTGGTCAGCAAGAATGTTTGTTGTTGCCGTTGTGAACGCCAGCTGCTTCAAATTTATCTCTGATGCGAGTAATGGTCTGGTATGTTGGATGCAGTTTCTAGAATTCCCTTCTGAAGTGTTTTTAAATTTCCGTGGCGTTTTCGGTCTTCCAATAACATTTCAGGACAAAATTCCTCTCTATAACATTAAGTACACCTGCAAAAACACAAAATGCTGCCCTTTTGTGAGTCAAAGATTTAGTACATTTTATTGAGACACCTATATTGGGTTCCATTATTCCGTTTCGGAACATAGGGCCCCCACAAGATTTCTCCGTCTGACCCTGTTTTTCCCGAGTTTTCCAGATGGATTTTCCTTCGCCATGTAATTTTGGGACGCCCTCTACGGCGACTTCCTTTCTAAATTTTCTGCTGCTTTTCGAGCTCCTGCGTTAGTTTCTGCCATAAGTCGGCATTGGTGTTCACTTGTAGCCAGAAAACGTGGCGGATTTTCCCAGGAATCTGTTGACCGCAACTTGAACAGGTTGTTTAAAGTTTCACAAGTAGAGATTTGACATCGAGTAATAGAGAATTTTCGTGTTAAATAGTAGTAGTAGATTATAACTTTCAGATCTTTTTTGAGTGTGCCAAAAGCTGCGCCTCAAGAATCCGTGTTTAGATGTTTTCTTATATTCTTCCGCTTTTGTCCATAATTCTCCTCAAGTATGTGAACTTGTTAACATTCTGGAAGGTGTGTTCACTGTACAAAATGTACGGTTGACAACACACCCCTCAACCCGGGTGAGGGGTGTGTTGTTGTTGGGCATTAATCTCATCGGTTTGGTTTTGTTTAGGTTTACTCGTAGCCCGACTCTCTCAGCTACCAGCGCTAGTGCTTCGAGTTTTGGTTGCGCATTTTAAAGGTGTGCCCGAGGTAAACAGATATCATCCCCGTAGTCCAAATCCTCTAAACGAGTGGTTAGACGAATTTTGACTTCGGAGCATATGCCTCGCTTTACGCGGTTTGTTATTGTTAGTACGGTTTCAAGAAAAAATTTGGCTAATAGGAGTGAGAGGATGCAACTTTTCTTCGCACCGGAAACTTGATTGGTATTGGGCAACTGACCATGTTGGACTGTTACTCCGCAGGAGCTATCTTGGTATAGTGCCTCGGTTATCCGTTCTTATAAGTTCTTCCTGCACACCACTTTCTATCCGGGTGCTCCAACTGGTTGCTTGGTGTAGCTCTCTCAAAATCGACGAATACGAGATAAAGTGGTTCTCTTCCTCGATTTTACAATGGATAACATATTATGTTATATTATATTATAATTGTTCACTGTACTCCACATATCTCAATATGTTTTTCTATAGATATATTTTCAATTCCAAAACATTCTATTCTTGTGCTATCCTGATTTAAATTGTTTCTTGCCCATATGCTTGCCCATAAGCTACCCCTCCTCCAGAGGATTCTTGTCTGCAGTAGAAGCTTATAAGATTGTAGCCGTGGATGTTTATTTTTTGTAGGTTATCATCTTTCATCCATGTTTCTGTAAGACACAGGAAATAAGGTTTGCATTGTTCTGTTGTTACTTCTAGTTGGTGTATCTTTTTTGCAAGGCTCTATATGTTTAGATATAATAGCCTGTTGTAATTACGTGTGCATTTCATATGTGTTGTTTTAGTTGTCTCTGGTGAAGAAAAAACCGTTTTATGCATGTATATTTTGGCCATGTTTCTGGATTCTGTAGATCGTAAAAACTCGAATGGTGCTGAAACTTTAAATGATGAATATATTTCGGAACTTTTTGATTCCAATTTTGTACAGTGCACAGAAACAATATTTTTAGTTGTTAAATAATCCATGACATATTTTTCCTTCAGCTTAGGATCTAATTTAAAAACATGCAGATGCGCATATTTTTGAATAGCGCTAATACTCGTCGATTCTGAAATTCCCTGTATGATGATCGGTATTTTCTGTTTTTTTTTTCGTTGGACTTCCCACACCTCATCTGTTGTTTCATCGGTTGAATCGGAATCCTTTTCTTAATAATCGATATTTTCTTGAACGGTTTGAGAGCTGTTGTTATCTTTATTGTTTCTTACTTTTTTCTGTTTATCGGCGCGGGTACTAGATTGTCGGTAAACCTTGCCATCCGTATCTCTTATTTCGATATCTATTTTCAATTGGGAAGTTGTTGGTTTTGCATTATTGTCGGTTTCCAATACAGATTTTTCTTTTAGTTCTATTAGTTTATTGAGTTTAGCGTTAATTTCCGTAATTTGTGAGAGTGAAGTTGGTCTGTTATCACTATCTTCGGTTATTAGTGAAGATTTCTCATTAAGTTCTATATGTTTATTAATTTTTACATTAAATTCAGTTATATGCATACTAAATTCGGATTTAAACTCCTCCACTTCTTTTCTAACTATCCCCGCTATCATATTCATGAAATGGGAACTTGTCCGATAGTCTATAACTAGCCCCTCTGAGGCCTTCGACCGGAACTCTATACATTTTTGTCTATCAAGTTAACCTTTACTAATAGGAATTGATTCGCACACTTTTTAATTAAACTGACACTGAGCTCGCAATTCGCTTGCGACTTGTATTTAGTTAGTTTTGTTTTTATTTATTTTGTTTTTGAGTCTTCCAGACCGTTCAGACAAATTTATGTGCATATTCAAAAAACATTTTGTAATAAACAATCTGAGTCTAATATGTTTTGCGCGAGACAATTTTGTCCGATTAGTTTTGTCAATCATCATCTAAAGTGCGTAAACAGCATGCTTATGATAATAATCTACATATTTTTCTTCATTTATTAATAAATAATAAAAATATATATTCGGGCTAATACGGTATTATTTACTTGGAGAAGTAGGATGAAAATGTATTTAAAATGAAAAACTAAACTGGCAAAAGCCTAAGGGGTGGTAGAGGCATATGTAGTAGCGGATGAGGTAATTTGTTTAAAAAGTTTTTCCAGCGCTGACGGAGGTGGCGGGTAAGCAGAATTTAGAAAATTGGCTCCTTTATATTCATGTAATAGGGTAGTAGATGTAACCGTTTGGTTGAATTCTTCTTCACACATTCAGCAATCTCCGATACTCCACATTTCATACAGTTCGAAATCGCGCAGCAATCTTAATTTCGACGATATTATCACTTCAAGATATATTCATAATTTTTGAATTTTAATATGTATTAATGTATTAATGGTTGTTGTAAATGGTTATGTATTAATGGTTGTAATATGTTGATATACAACGCACTGAATGAAATGAAACGACTAAATATTGGCATAATGGGGGTAAGTGAAATGCGGTGGCCGGGCACAGGAGTTATAGATATAGATGAACACAAAGTCTTTTATTCTGGAACATCTAATAACAAGCACGAACATGGAGTTGGCGTCATTATGACCAAACAAATGGCACGAAGCGTGAAGAACTTCACACCGGTATCAGAAAGAGTTATACTGATACAACTGGACGCAACTCCCGTAAAGATCAATATTATCCGGGTCTACGCACCTACTGCGGATAAACCAAACGAAGAGATGGAAGAATTCTACGGATCCATCACAGAACTAGTACGAGCCTTACCAAAACAAGAAATCATTATTACGATGGGGGACTTCAATTCAAAACTTGGAGCAGGATTCAAGTCGGAATACATCGGCCAGTACAGGTTAGGAGAGAGAAATCGGGGGGATACTATGGAAGTCTTCGTCGAGGAGAATGAATTCGTCGTACTAAACACTCAATTCAAGATGCCCCCAAGGAAGCTCTATACTTGGAAATCTCGACTCAGCAGGCCAGACCATCTCATCAGAAATCAGATTGATTATATACTGATAAATAAAAGATTCCGAAATAGCTGCACTTGTGCTAAAACATTCCCCGGTGCCGATATTAACTCCGACCATGTACCAATGGTTGGTAAATTTAAAGTTCGATTTAAGAAAACGAAGGCCAAGAGCTATAACAAATATAACATGAGAATACTGAAGGATCCTAACATCAAAAGAGAGGTAGAAAAGGAACTAAACGAGAAAATCAATAAAGAAATTGATGAAACCGCGTCAGTAGAACAACAAATAACAGTTTTAAATAAAATCAGCCAAAATACCAAGAAGACACATATGAAGGAGGGAGAAAATAAAAAGAAGAAATCATGGATGACAAACGAGATACTAAAATTAATGGATCAGAGACGTGAACAAAAGAACAACAATGAAGAATACAGAAAAATAAACAAGACAATTAGACAATAAATTAGAAAGGCAAAAGAGAGAGAAAGAGAGGAAGCATGTCAAGAGATAGAATAGCTGCAGAAAAGATATGATGATTTTAACGTGCATCGAAGAATTAGAGAACTGACAGGCAAAACAAGAATAAAGAACTTTGAAAATCTGGTGAACAACGAGGGAAAAATCATCATAAACTTAGAAGACAAAAAGAAAACGTGGAGGGAATACCTCAACAAACTATTTGAAGATGAAGTGAGAATAGCAACACCAATCATCGAAGGAGAAACGGGACCGCACATCTTGGAAGAGGAAGTAGACGTAGCAATAAAACGAATGGAAGATGGGAAGGCGGCGGGGCCGGATGATATACAAGTTGAAATCCTGAAACTGCTAAGTGACAAACATATCAAAATACTTACCAACATCTTCAACAAAATATACAACTCGGGCAGCATACCAGAAGAGTGGTTGAAGTCGGAATTCATCGTATTACCAAAGAAAGTAGGAGCAAAACGGTGCGAGAAATATAGAAGTATCAGTCTCATGAGTCATCTTCTCAAAATATTCCTAAAAATAATACACAAGAGAATTTATAACAAATGTGAAGAACAAATCTCAGCAAATCAATTTGGATTCATCAACGCCGTAGGCACAAGGGAAGCGCGTTTCTCAGTGCAGGTGCTCTTTCAAAGATCTAGAGACGTAAACTGCGATATCTACGTATGCCTAATCGATTATCAGAAAGCGTTTGATCGAGTGCAACATCACAAATTGATTGACATCCTTAAACAAGTGGGAATTGACGCCAAAGACCTACAAATCATCACTAACTTGTACTGGAAACAGACCGCATCCATGAAAATTGAAGAGGAACAAATAGAAGACATTGAAATAGCTGGAGGGGTAAGGCAGGGGTGCATTATTTCTCCGATTCTGTTCAATCTATACTCCGAACAGATCTTTAATGAAGCGCTAGAAGGCATAGAAGAAGGCATTTTATTGAACGGAGTCAGATTGAATAACATCCGATATGATGACGACACAATGGTATTCGCTGACTCTCTTGAAGGACTCCAAACACTAATGAACAGAATTTTAGCGGCTAGTGAAAAATATGGACTTAACATTAATAACAACAAAACAAAATTCATGGTCATTAGCAAAGACAATATAGCTAATGCAAATCTCTACGTTCACAACCAACAAATAGAGAGAGTGAGACAAACAACATACTTAGGTACACTTGTGAACGAAAACTGGGACAATAGCCAAGAGATAAAATGTAGAATTGGAAAAGCCCGACCTGCCTTCAATACAATGAATAACCTCTACAAAAATCACGAACTACATCTTGAAACCAAAGTACGCATGTTGAGGTGCTACATTTACCCAATATTACTTTACGGAGTCGAGTCCTGGACACTAAATGATGCAACAACAAAAAAGCTTGAAGCCTTTGAGATGTGGCTATATCGACGTATCCTGCAAATATCTTGGAAAGACCGGGTAACAAACATCGAAGTTCTCCACAGGATGAAGAAAGAGAAGGAGATCATGGACACCATCAAAACCCGCAAGCTCCAATATCTAGGCCACATCATGCGGAACGAGGACAGATACGCCCTATTACAAGCCATCATTCAAGGCAAGATACACGGAAAACGAAGACCTGGACGGAGGAGAATTTCATGGTTGCAGAATCTCAGGGCGTGGTACGGGAAGACTTCGAACGAGCTCTTCAGAATAGCAACCAATAAATTGAAAATAGTCATGCTCATCGCAAACATCCGAAATCGGATATGCACATGAAGAAGAAGAATGGTAAGCTATTTTCGAATGTACAGGTAAAATTGAATGGGTTCGTAAAAAAAAACGATCAAATAAAATATTTATTTATTGATTCAACGATGTACGTATGGAAAATTTCAAAAATTATTTAAAAGAAAAAAAAGGCTAATGTAATAAAACTGAAAGGATTAGTCACAATTAGGGTTTTTGAAAATCCGCACTTTTTCAAAACCGCGGTTATTTGAGTTTTCAAAATAAATTACCGAACATTAGATTTGAAAACTAACTTTACATGTCGCAACGACCGCAACGAATCGGGCATCACAAGAAAAAGAAGAGCTATTCTCACTCCTCCTACGTATTAAAAATTCAGATCTTCTCGGCAGTTCTTTCTTCTATCATTGTTCGGATGTTCTTTACATAGTTATGTATGCGCGTCCATTCCTCTTCACTTCATTCAGCATCATCTCCTCCACGTTACAGTGGGGACAGAGGTCATCGTGAATTATCTTAAAACGCTTAAGAAATGCTTTGAAGCACCCGCGTCTGCTTAGGAGTTGATTGAGATGGTAGTGGACATTACCGCGCTTCCTGGTGGTTCTTGTTCCAGGCTGATTACCCAGTGTCTTGCGTACATTTCCTTTGCCATTTCTAAACTACGTTTACTTTAATATCTTCATTTTCTTTCTCTGCTTTCCTGATTGGGTTAGGTTAGGTCTTAATTTTCTTTCTGTGCCTTACTGGTTGTCCTTTTTTTTTGTTCGACCATGAGTTCGATGTGCGTGATCGATGCGCTGACCATTACAGCTTCCGATGATATAGTTCGAGAGCCGCATGCAATTCTTATTTTGTAGTGCTTCCAGCACGTTTCTGTAGATTTTATGATTAATAGAGTCGATCCGGCACCGCCGGCGTAGGTATCCTTCCTACGCCGGCCCACCTACCCAACCTACCCACTTTATGCTATGAACCACACGTTCTAGATTTTGTGATTAATGGTATCGCCCCATATATGTGCGCCATAAAGCATGATGGAATGCGCGACTGTGCTTAGAATTTTCTTTTTGAAAACAGACGACCGCCTGACTTCTTGGCATCAGTTTTGTTAGTGCTGAACATTTATTAGACAAAACATACAGACAAGGCGAACAAAAAAGATAATTAATCATCTACATATCCTATACATCGTAAAAATCGTCCTCAAACATCTCAAAATCTTTATCGGAACAATAAAAGCTGAAGCAATTCCTCGACCTCTTCTTCTCAAACTTCACACACTTCGGTTTCATAAACGACTTCTTCATCCACATGAACATGGAGCTTCGTCGAAACCTCATGGTGGCCGAACAGGTCAATCGACTGGTGAGCAACAGTGTAGGGTGCCACACCTGAAGTGCCTTCAGGATTAAATGTTACAGAGGCTGATGAGAGTGCAAAGGTGTATGCTGTTGGGTGTGTGCAATGCATACACGACTGTTTCTGGAAACGCTGTTGCGGTCGTTGCTGGAGTCATCTCGTTAGACCTTCTGGCGGATGACAGGTAATGGCCCCAAAAGTAAAAGGGACGAAACAGCGCGGCTATGGCAAGTTCGATGCGGTTGGAAAAGCGAGCCTGTACCAAGGAGCTGATTTCGGCTATCGATGAATGGGTCAACTCTAGGCACGGGGAAGTGAATTATCACCTCACCCAAGCGCTCACGGGCATGGATGCTTTGGGTCATATCTGGTGCCCATCGGGAAACTCTTGGATGTGTACTATATGTACTGTGGAGCGAATGAGGACATTATTAATTATCACCTAACCCAAGCGCTCACGGGACATGGATGCTTTGGGTCATATCTGGTGCCCATCGGGAAACTCTTGGATGTGCACTATATGTACTGTGGAGCGAATGAGGACACACCATGGATGTTTTGGGTCATATCTGGTGCCCATGAGGAAACTCTTGGATGTGAACGGTAGGTACTGTGGAGCGAATGACGACACACCATTTTTTCATCTTCCTCGATCGGTAGCCTACATCATCAAAGAAAACTCCATCACTTTTAGTCTGAAGTCGACTTGTTGATAATAAAATGTTGTTAATAATGTAATAAATTAAAAATAATGTTGAAAATTTTGTTTACCCTGTATCTTCGAAACAAAGGAGTTTTCAGAAATCATCGTAAGACAAAATATTCTTAGAATATGCCAAGGAATAACACCTTGAATTTTTGTCGCATGTTTACCTAACACCCTGTGTTTATTATTTTTAAATAGTAACTATCTTCTTCTTCTTCTTATTGTGCCATATCCTCAGTGGACGTTGGCGATCAATATGGCCCATCGGCTTCGATCCACAGCCGATCTGAACAAGTCAACCGATGTTCTTCCGGTCCATTGTCGCAGATTCTTCAACCAGGAGATCCGTCGTCTTCCCTGTGACCTCTTCCCCTCGATTTTTCCCTGCATGATGAGTTGAAGTAGCCTATATCTGTTGCTGTTTCTCATGATATGGCCAAAGTATGACAGTTTTCTGTGTTTGACTGTTGTGAGCAGTTCTCTGTCCTTCTGCATGCGTAGGAGTATGGTTTCGTTGCTAACATGGTGGGTCCAGGAAACGCGAAGCATTCGACGATAGCACCATGCTTCGAAGGCCTCCAGTCGCTTACTAGTTGCCTCGGAGAGTGTCCATGCCTCCACTCCATACAAAAGCTTAGAGAAGACGTAGCATCTAAGTATGCGTGTTCGAAGATGGATGTTCAAGCGCATGTTACACAAAACATTCTTCATTTGGTTAAATGTAGAACGTGCCTTCTCTATGTTGATCTTTACTTCACGACTATGATCCCATTGGTCATTGAGGTTTACACCCAAGTACGATATTGATGGTACTCTCTGTAGTTGGGCCCCATTTACCAGGAATTGGGCATTAGACGCATTTTGGCTGACGATTAGAATTTTTGTCTTTGCCACATTCAATCGCATATTAAGTGGTTCGCATGCCTCTACTACTTTATCAATCAGTCTCTGTAGTCCTTCGGCACTGCCGGCAATTAGTACAGAGTCGTCTGCATACCTCAAGTTATTAATTATTTCCCCGTTTATCTTTATCCCAATCTGTTCTTCTTCGAGTGCATTCTTAAAAAGGTTTTCTGCGTATCGGTTAAACAGTAGCGTGGATAGTAACTATATATATATTGGCAAATGTGTATATTTACCGATAAAAATTGATATATGAAGTGGATATTAGATTTAAACTCACATTTACCTATAAAATCAGTAGCATCAGTAGTAAACATTTCCGATTTTGTACTTTCACCGTAACACACACAATCAACATTCGTTAAAATCAACGGATGATGCTCTCTAAGGACAATCTGCAAGTATCTTTCTTCTTCTTGTTGTTGAGTTTCAGGGAAAACATGAAAATCTTGTACAATTTGATTCATCAATCAATTTAGACTATCATATATATTTTATCATACACTATCGATTTGCGGGTCTTTCAGACCTTTCCGACAAATTTATGCGAATATTCAGAAAACATTTTGTAATAAACAATTTGAGTTATTAAGAAGTATTGCTAATACAAGTCACGTTCATAATTGATGTATCATAATATTTCTGTAACAAATCAAAAAATGTAACTCGAGTAAAATTTACGATGTTGTTTTTCTGTGCGAGTGTGTGCAGGTGTTTGATGTTGGGTGACCGCCCTTAGACCGTAGGGTGGTCGAACGGGTGACACGGGTCGCGCGTGCGTTTCATCCGGAATTGCGACATCGACACGTCGCCGCCGCGACGTTACATTTCCACTGATGACCCTTTGTTTGAGCCGCCGTTATACATATATATATATATATATATATATATATATATATATATATATATATATATATATATATATATATATATATATATTGTGTGTGTGTTGTTTTTTTTTCTTTGGGGTTCAAATAAGCGACCGAGACCACTTGACGGCCAAGTCGGAATGTCCCAATAAAGCTCGCACATGATTTTGCAATCTATACAGAGATGGAGAGTAGGCAAAAAATGGGTTTTTCGTATTTTTTTTTCCTTTCTTCTAGAAACGCCGAAGTCGACTAAAGAACTGCACCCGGGTTGGCCACCCGCTAGGAAAATCAATTTACGGAAAATGTGTATATTGTTTGGTCAAATGTTTGCTGTAGCCGTGTGCGTATCGATTCACGTTCGATAAGTAACGAAAATTGAGAAATTTAATGGCAAACAGTATAATGTTACTAAAAATGAATGATTTCGGCAAATACTAAAACTGGATGATATGGTTGTCTTATACTCACAAATAACATGCATTACAATTAAATGTTAACGAATAATTGGTAGGAAATAATTATGTCATGAATAGTATTAAGTAGAATGAAAGTATAAATTGCAATATTTTATAAATTTCCAAAATTAAACGTGAACTTCGGAAAATTTCAATTCGTAGACCCGTAAGGATCCTTACAGGATTATCTAGCTGAAACAAAAATTAGTAATGCAATTTTGTGCTCAAAATTTTAAAAATTAAAAAACAAATTTGAATGTAAGATTCGGATGTTTATACAAGAAGTTGCAATATACACCTTGATTAAGAAATTAGCCTGAAAGCTAAATTTGAAAAATATACAATGATCTGTCTCTAATTATCAAGAACATTTCTCAAAAATCAAATTCGAAGCATGTGAGTTTTGAACTTGTTAGTTCTTCTTCTTCTAATTCTTAGCGCTGTCCCGCTGCGCTGGTGCCAGGTCCGCTTTCTTGGTGTGTTACCGCCATTTTGCACGGTGTTGTGCGTCATTTAGTTTTAGACCTACGATCTTTAGGTCCCTATTTATCGTGTCCTGCCATCGCTGCTTCGGTCTTCCTCTAGGACGTTGGCCTTCAATCTCAAAATGAAGAGCAGAGTTGACAACAGAACCAGGAGCTGCTCGCCGTGCATGGCCATATAGAGCCACAATATCAATTGAAGCGACACCCATTTGCTTTCGAATTGTGTCGTTTCTGACATGGTCAATACGACAGATGCCCATTCCCCAACGAAGCATTCTCATTTTCATGGCATCCAGATGACATTCAGAAATCTTGTCAAATGGTCGACATTCCACTCTGCAACAGGCCGTATCACTGTCCGATATATCTTGGATTTAAAGTGGCATTTTCTTGTCGCAAAGTTCACCCGGGACCTCCTTCCACCGCATCCAGGTTGCATTTAAACTGGCTCTTACTTCATCACTGAAGCTGCCATCACTTTGTAGACGAGATCCAAGGTACCTAGAGGAGTTGGTCTTGGCTAGATTTTCTCCACCGACTTGAATGGTACTGTCACTTAGATTTAACTCCAGATATTCCGTCTTTTTCACGTTTACACGTAGGCCATTGTGGCTGAGGCGGTTTTTCCAGTCTTCAACTTGATGTTGGAGCTTCTCGCGGGAGAGATCTGCAACCATTACATCATCCGCATACAGAAAGGTCCAAGGGGCATTCCGTTGTAGATCACGAGTGATGGTGTCCATGACAAGAACAATGAGGGATTTTGATAGTGCTGAACCTTAGTGGACCTCGACTTTTACAGGAAAGTTATCAGAGGTGCCCAGAGCACAACGTTCTCTGCTACAAGTGTTTGTGTATAGCATCTTGGCCACATTAACAAATGATTCTGGCACTCCATGGTCTCGGAGCGCATACCAAATCAACTTATTTTTCTTTCTAGTATCTCTTTCTTCTTGGGTTTTGCTTTTCATAATCTCTCGTATGGTTTTCTCGATATCCTTCCAAATGTCAGGTTTTCCAGCATTAGGTGGGACATATCTAGAAAGGCATAGAAAGTCTAAAACACATTTTTGCCTATATTCTCGATATTCAACGGCGTTAGATTTCTTTCGATTTTTGATGTAAGTTCCTCGTTTTTTTTCCATTTGTGGCACTTGAAAATCGTGTGCTCGGCATCGTCCTCGTTGCAGAAGCGGTAGTTCGACTAATCGATTATTTTAAATCTATGTAAATCTATGTGTTAGGACCACTGTTATTGCCTTTCTAGAATATTTTTTGCCACATATCAAGTTTTATTAGTAGTCGAATTAGATGTTTTATTAGTAGTTCACCATATGGAACTACTGCTAATTATTTACTTGCATTTTATGAAATACCGTCACTTTGTTGTCATCCATTACATTAGAACTATTATTAGTTTTAGCTTAGACAATTGTCATTTCACATGTCATTGTATTAAAATTACTGTCATCGTCTTTCTAGAATATTTAGTGCCATATCGTCGTCCCAGTGCATATTTGTTCCATACCACATTTCCTTATATTTTGATTCAAATTCACCACTGGTACATTTAGAGTATATTTGTTCCTTACCACAAATCTGCAATAAAAAATTATAAGTCTATCACTGAAAATTCAGTTACCTTATTGTTCCATACTGCGTTCTGTAAGTAAAGTTTCCGTGCTCATTTGTTCCACTTGCAATAACCAATTACAATCGAGCTTGAAGTAACGTGACATATCAGCGTTTCGTGTACGTCCGTGCTTATTTGTTCCAAACCACTTTCGTCTCAGTCTTACTTTTGTGGTTATTACATAGCAAGTGCGCTTGTTGGCTTAAGGGGAGGTTCTACCAGAAATTGACGATTTTTTTTTGCTTCTTTTTCATCCTTAGGTTCTTGAAAATATGTAGTCAAAAGGATATTTCCCTATCTAATTTATTTTACAAGTTACAGCGTATTAGGCGAGAGAGTGCGTCGGCTGAAAAGCAGGTATAAATGCGCGCATACGCGAGGGACGGGCATTTTTGACTACCTAAGCGGTGTATATAGTACAGGTAGTAAGTTTGTGACTGTCTCAACGAATTTGTGTACGTTCCTGTCTATTGTGTGCTCGTATACATGCGTACCCTCGGTCGGACGAGCGTTGTATACACTTCTATTTGCCGTAACGTATTTCAGTTGTGCTTCGAACGTCTGGCAAGTAAGCAGTGTTCCAAAAATGCCAAACACGCGAAAATCACTGGGAAGTGAACGGCCAAATCGGCCTCGAAAGAAGAAAGTCCCCGATTATGATCCCGATAAAATAGAAGCGGAAACTGAGTACGCTAGTACTTCAGCGAAAAAAATTAAAAACACGAATTACGACGACGTCGAAATTGACGGTAGCCATATTAACGTGATTATAAATTTTCTGACTGTTTTCAACTTTTTATCTCAGTGTTTAAAATGTAAAAACTGTAACAGTGATGTAACGTTTTCTCGTTCGAGTGTCCGTGGACTTGGTTTTCATTTAGTTATCAAGTGTGAGTGCAAAAAACCACAACGTGTATCTTCGAGCCCTTTAGTAAATGATGCATACGAAATAAATCGTCGTTTGATGTTTGTCATGCGGATTCTGGGACTGGGATTACGGTCGATCAATACTTTTTGTTCCCTAATGGAACTGTCTGCAGGATTTGCAAATAGAACGTACTCATTTCTTACTAATCTGCTCGAGGCATCAAAGAGTACATTCGAAGTTATACAACGTAAAGCAATTGCCCATGAAAGACAGAAGAACATGGAGGCGGGAAATGAAGAAACACATTTGAGCGTGTCGGGCGACGGTTCCTGGAAAAAACGGGGCTTTTCGTCGTTATTTGGAATTGCAACGCTGATCGGAAAATATACTCACAAAGTGTTGGATTTTGTTGTGAAGTCGTCGTTCTGCCAAAGCTGTAGTAACTGGGCCAGCAAAACAGACACTAATGAGTATGATATGTGGTATGAAACTCATGAAGAACATTGCAGCATAAATCACGCTGGAAGTTCTGGTAAGATGGAAGTTGATGGTGTGAAGGAAATGTTTTGTCGATCAGAATCGCACGGCGTGAAATATGCTACATATATCGGCGACGGTGACACAAAAACTTTCCAAGCTCTCCTCAACTGTGACCCTTACGACGACCTTATTGTTCAGAAGAAGGAATGTATAGGTCACGTCCAGAAGCGAATGGGCACAAGATTGCGCGCAGCCAAGAAACAACATAAAGGAATTGGAGGTAAAGGCGCAGGAAAATTGACAGACAAATTAATAAAAGATTTGACTTTGTACTATGGACTTGCCATTAGACGACACCCTGATTCGGCCGAAGAGATGAAAAAAGCTGTGTGGGGAACGTTCGATCACAAATGTTCCACGGATGAGGAGCCGAAACATGAAAACTGCCCACCAGGTGAAAACAGTTGGTGTAAGTGGCGTGTTGCAGAAGCCAAGAATGAACTCGCCGATTTCCACCATGAACCTGCCCTTCAAAAATCGGTTCAAGAAGCAATTCGACCCGTATATGAAGCTCTTTCAAGTGATAATTTACTGCAAAGATGCACAGGTGGAAACACGCAAAGCGACAATGAATGTTTTAACTCTTGTCTGTGGAAACTGGTCCCCAAACACCTTCATTGTGGCGAACAAACTATCAGAATAGCAGCATATATATCTTCCGGCATTTTTAATGAAGGCTATTCATCCATATTAAAAACTATGCAGACATTAGGAATCGTCCTCGGGACAAACTCCGTAAACTTCGCTGCGAAAACTGACGACCGGCGTGTGGATTCAGCGGAGAACAAACTCTCGGAGTTAAACAAAAAAGCCAGAATTCAAAAATTTAGCGCCGTGGTGCAGCAAAACATGCTCTTTGAGGATGAGGAAGAGACCCTGTATGGTGCTGGAATAGCTGAGTAGATGTAAGTGTCAAAAAACAAACATTACTTACGATTTTTTCTTTGTCAAACTTTAAACGCGTTTTTCTCGAAACACCTATTATTTCCGCGCCGTACACGATTCCGCTTCAACGACTTGACCGATTTCGATGTTTCACGGCTCAAATTAAAGCTTATTCAATTTAGGGGGCCTTGACGGAGCGTTTTTTTTTCAAAAAAATTAATTATCATTATTTTTTTAACGTTAAAACAAAAAAAAATGTAGGAAAAACAGGGTTTTTTTCCAAGGGCCGCCATTTTTGTTAAAAAGGGTTTTCTTAAAATCGGAAATCGATAAGGCCCCCCAAATTTCTTCTAGATTAAGATTTTTTTTGGTTTTTTTGTTTCAGATCACTTGACAGGGCTGTAGAGTTTACGGCGCACATCGGCTATCGCCGCGCACGGCTTTGATCAGCGAGACCTTCAGCCGCCATTTTGAATTATTTTTATATACATTAATAAATGCCACGAAAGATTTTTTCAAAAAAGATTTACGTTCGCTCAAAAAAAAATCCTGAAATTACGTTACGTTTTCGGGCCTTCGGAGTAGAACCTCCCCTTAATTTAAAATTAAATCGAATTGTACAAAAGAATCCATCTTTAAAGAAACTGATCTTATGGTCTGACTCATGTGTTCCACAGAAAAGAAATTCTCATATGGCAGTCGCTATTAAATATTTCTTACAGACACAGTGAAACACAGACAGAGTGCAGTGTCACAGCAGACAGCAATATACAATGTGTTGAACAGAAATTTTCTGAAAGTGGTCATAGCTTAGTTCAAGGAATTGACTGTATCCACAGTAAAATAGAAAAGGCTGTATAAGGCTGTGTAAGGCTGAAAATAGAAAAGACACAAAGAAATATTTAGCTCAATCTCTCTCTTGAGACACTTGCTTACTATATCAAAAGGAAAAGCTCCTCTTACCCAGTTAAAAAAAGAAATTTTTTTCAATTTTCAAGCTCTAAGTCAAAAACTGAATTTTAAAGAAATTCCATTTATTAAGGTAAAACACTTGAAATACGAATCCAATGATCGAGTCCACATATCCTACAGACAAAGTTTCTCTGAAGAATTTACTAAAATACGATTTTGCGGAAATCGTACACTCAGATCGACTAAAAAAAAAAAACTCATGACGATCTATTATAGACTATTCAAAAATAAACGAAATTAATGAGAAATCCAAGCTTGACGCATCCAAAATTACTCACATTAAATCGATGTACCCTTATATGCCAGATATAGATAAACAATTTTATAAAGCTGTTTGGAAATCATAATTAAAATTATAATATACCTCTCAGTGAATAAAGTTGTCAAAATCTTAAACCAATGTTACTTTAATAAAACATTTAACGTATTTGAAAGTATAATGATCACATTTCACATTTTTTATGCTATTAAATAATAATATAAACAATTACAAATTATATTTTACAATAAAATCTACTGAAATAAAAAATGATTTAATTTTAAATTACTCAGAATTTCTCTAATTAATGTTAATATTAATCCTTCAGATCATGTTAAGTATGGAACAAACTTGCAATTTTTTTATTTCAATTCAATGTTTGTTCCATATGCAAATTAAAAATTTTAATAAAAAGTGAAAAACATATCCTTTGTCAACTAAAGACAATTATGTAAAAGCTCTAACATAAAACTTATTTTTCTAATAAGGTTGTGTGTAATTTGCTCCATCAGCTGCTGTATAAAATTGATCTGAACATTCAATGGCTATTATCTCAAAACTACTTATTGGTTGTATGGAACAAATAAGTTCCGAGGCGACGATATATCAATTTTCAGTCTTACTTCGTCTTTGACAAAATTTATCTCTTGGAACTACTGCGAATTATTCACTAGTATTTTATGAACTACTGTCACTTTTTTGTCACATTGGAACTATTATTTGTCTCAGTTTTGAACTATTGCCATTTCACTGTCATTGTGATAAAACCACTGTCATTGTTTTTCTAGAATATTTTTCGCCATCAATTTTTAGTCTCCGACAAAATGTATCTCTTGGAACTACTGTTAATTATTCACTTGCATTTTAAGAACTACTGTCACTTTCTTGCCATGCATTACATTAGAACTATTATTTGTCACAGGTTTGAACTATTGTCATTTCACTCTCATTGTGTTACAACCACTGTCTTTGTCTTTCTAGAATATTTTTTGCCACATATCAAGTTTTATTAGTAGTCAAACTTCAAAATATGGAACTACTGCTAATTTTTCACTTGTATTTTATGAACTACTGTCAATTTGTCTTCGTCCATTACATTGGAACAATTATTTGTCACAGTTTTAAATAATTGTCATTTCGCTGTCATTGTGTTAAAGCTACTGTCATCGTCTTTCTAGAATATTTTTCGTCATCAATTTTTAAGACAAAATACAAATTTTTGAGACAAAATTTATCTTTTGGAACTACTGCTAATTATTCACTTGCATTTTATGAACTACTGTCACTTTGTTGTCATGCATTACATTAGAACTATTATTTGTCTCAGGTTTGAACTATTGTCATTTCATTGTCATTGTGTTACAACCACACTCATTGCCTTTCTAAAATAGTTTGCCATATAATAAGTTTTAGTAGTAGTCAAAGTTAATCTTTCGGAACTACTGCTAATTATTCACTTGTATTTTATAAACTACTGTCACTTTGTCGTCATCCATTACATTGGAACTATTTTTGTGTCATTTTTGAACAATTGTCATTTTGCTGTCATTATGTTAAAACTACTGCCATCGTCTTTCTAGAATATTTTGTGCCATACATATCTTAATTTTCAGTCTTAAGAACTATTGACATTTTACTGTCATTGTGTTACAGCCATTGTCATTGCCTTTCTAGTATATTTTTTGCCACATATCAAGTTGTAGTTTTGTTCAAAATTAATCTTTTGGAAGTACTGCTAATTATTCACTCATATTTTATAAACTACTGTCACTTTGTCGTCATCCATTGCATTAAAACTATTATTTGTCTCAGGTTTGAACTATCGTCATTTTACTGTCATTGTGTTACAGCCACTGTCATTGCCTTGGTAAAATATTGTTTGCCACATATCAATTTTCAGTCTTAGACAAAATTTATTTTTTGGAACTACTACTAATTATTTACTGGTATTTTAGGATTAGTTTTACTTTGTCTTCATCCATTACATTAGAATTATAATTTGTCTTAGGTTTGTATTATAGTCATTGTGTTACAACCACTGTCATTGCCATTCTAGAATATTTTTTGCCACATATCAAGTTTCAATTTTAGTCAAAGTTTAGCTTTTGGATCTACAGCTAATTCCGTTATATTTTAAGAACCACTGTCAGTTTGTAGTCGTCCATTACATTGGAACTATTATTTGTCTCAGTTTTGAACTATTGTCACTTCACTGTCATTGTGTTAAATCTACTGTCATCGTCTTTCTAAAATCTTCTTTGCGATTTTATCAATTATTGAACTTTTGAACTACTGTCATTATTTTCACTATAACTGTCATTTGTGGTTTATTTTCAAGCATTTTGAGCCTTACATATATTATTTGAACTAAAGAAACCTAATATGTTTCTTCTTATTGTAGATACGAATTGTATAAAACTAATTATATGTTTTATGTTGACTAAAACTGATTTTCTCTTGTTTTTTCTTTTAATAGGGATTTTAAGATATGTTTCGGATAGATAATTTAGACGAATGGATTAACTAGTTTTAAATAAAAATGGTTAAATTATGAAACTCATTTCAATTGACTACAGACAAATTAACCTACCGTCAATGACAATGACTAATTGACTTAATTTCGTAATTTTTTCGACATAATATGTCAATTTTTGACATGTTCATTAAATTACTAAATTGACAGATCTAAATTACTAAATTGACAGTGATGTAAATGTCCTTTTGGAAATCCCAATGTTCTGTGTATGGCTGTGTATGGCTTGTGTTGTATAGTGTGTGATTTCTCCGTGCTTCCGCTCTGTTCATGTTTTTATCATAGGTATTAGTCGTTTTGTCTAGCTGGCTGTTTGCGGCTGTCTATCCCATCTTTCCTGTCATTTATTTATTATTTTCTTTCTTTCTTGTCCTTTGTTTTCAGGTCCTGCGTCGTATTTTTTTTTGCCCTGTCTTCAATTAGGAGGTCTATAGGTGGTATTCCCGTTATGACTTGTAGCGCTTCGGTGGAGGCTGTCCTATATGCCTGTGCTATTGTGATTAGTAGTTTGCGTTGAAATCTTGTTATTATGTTTTTATATTTTTTGAATTTGAACCACTTTTGCATAGTGTCCATGTTTCCCCCTCATAAGTGATTATTGGACGGATTAGTGTTTTGTACACTTTCAGTTTAGCTTTTCTGCTTAGTAGTTGGGATCCTAGCAGTTTCCTGTTGGCAAAGTATGCTTTCCTCCCTAACATAATTCTGTGAGCGATTTCCTCACTCATCTTATTTTGGCTCGTTAAGTTAGCCCCTAGGTATATAAACTCGGTCACTTCCTCGTAGCTTCCCCATCATTACGTCCTCCGTTTTTTCTGAAGCCAGTTTCGGTTTTTTTATATCCATCCATTGTTGTATTTTGGTGATTTTGCCGTTTGCGTTGTTTGGCTAATTTCTTCAGCCGGCATACCGCTAACGACCAACGTAGTGTTTAATAACGTAGATCCTAGGACGGAGTCATGGAGAACTCTTAATAGTGCAGCAGTCATTTGAAACGAGGACTATTTCCCGTTGAGATAAGTAACTAAGTATCTACCATCGTAAAAGGTGCGGTGGGAAGTTACGCCGCGTGACG
The DNA here is from genome assembly GCA_944588485.1 of Phosphuga atrata. Taxonomy (NCBI): domain Eukaryota; kingdom Metazoa; phylum Arthropoda; class Insecta; order Coleoptera; family Silphidae; genus Phosphuga; species Phosphuga atrata. The sequence continues at coordinate 8,740,928 of OX155901.1, forward strand.
TCGTTCATAATGTTTTGCCAGCAAGCCGAATTAAACGCATTGCGCACGTTACTTCCATTTCACCACTTTCCCCTAACAGTAGTGTTCTTTCTTCCAGGTAGCTTTAAATCATTCTTATTAAGTATGGAGCAATTTTCCTTCTCTCTAATTCTGCCACTGCTCTTATAAGACCTGGTAAGATCAAATAAGTCCAGAGAAGATCAGATTATATCATCCAAGACTTGACAAAGCTTGATATGACTTAACTGGACTAGACAAAACCAAATACAAGCTTTGCACGAGCAGGCAAGACCAAACAAGACTAGACGAGTGTTGCCTATTCATGTCTCAAGAATTTACGTCTAGTGTTGTCTAGTTTCTTATTATCTTGTCTAGTCTCGAGTTACCTTGCCTTGTCTTGTGTTGTTTAACATACTATACTAGTCTTCTGTGGATTTTTCGCGCCTATTATAGTTAATTGGTGACTGAGTAACTTGGTTTGTTAAGTCTAGCCTAATATGCATCATCTGCCTAATAGTATATGTTTAATTTAAGCTTTAATTTAAGCTTTAACTTCAGATTGTCATTATGACTACGTCACGTATGACTAAACTGTCTAAATTCGATTTAGCCCGTCTTGACGTAAGGTATGTAATTTTGTGCCCTGTAAAATATTTGGCCTTTTTAAACTACTTCTATTAACCCCGACACAAAAGAGGGGTGTTATAAGTTTGACGTGTGACGTGTTTGACGTGTGTTTGATGTGATCGAGGAGTTTCTTAGCTATTATTTATGAAGATCTGTTCATGCTTTTCATGATCATCAGATCAATTCCTACTTGACAAAATTATTCTGCACCCAATTTGACACAAATATTTGACTAGTTGCGTATATTCAAACTTGTGTTTGATAGCTGCCGCGATCGAGAAGGTTCTTATTTGATGATCATTAGGTCATTTTCTACTTGTCAATATTAATCTGCAACCAATTTGACTCAAATATTTGTCTAGTTCCGTATATCCAGACTTGTGTTTGAAAGCGGATGTGATCCAGAAAGTTCTTAGTTATAATTTTTGAAGATCTGTTCAGGCGTTTGATGATCATCAGCCCATTTTCTACTTGGCAAAATTAATCTGCAATCAATTTGACATAAATGTTTGTGTAGTTCCGTATATACAAACCCACCAATCACGTATTTTCGAACGAAATTTCAAAGAGGTACCATTAACACTATTACTACCACAACCGGTCAAACGACCGTTTTTAAACAAAAGTTTAAAAATTAATGTAGTCAACTTCATTGTATCATCAAATCAATTCATGACTTTTCCTTAAATATACGTGCAAACAACTTGTCGGTATTCGCATCTTATTTTGTTTTCCATTTGCCAAGAAATGTATTTAGTTGTACTTATCTACCGCCACCGGTCATTTGACCTCATTGCGCCATTTAGTATGTGCGATCGCAGCTAGGGTATACGCTTCCCACAAAATGGATGTAGTCGTATGATAACCTCCAAATAACTATTTATTAGAAGATTTGCCTTCTAAAACATTACTCGTGACGTATTTTAATTTTTTTGTTTGATAGAGTCCAACAGTGCAACAGCAACTCACGTTGCATGGATGCATGGATTTTGTATAATGAGACAACTAGAGAGAAACTCCAGGTGTATAGGTAATAGGTGTATAGGTGAACATTGGTGCACCCAACCTGAGCTAGACATTGTTTCTATTAACAACTTCACTGTATTGATATATATATCAATGTAAGTATGGATTACCACGTAGTAACTGTCGCAACCATCCTATTCATAACTTCACTGTAGTTTCGAATTATTGTAGAGGTACATACAAGCATGGTGGCTTGGCCGTATTTTTACGTGACGATATACATACTTCTAAACTAAATCTCGAAAACTTTTCCGAAGAAGTTGATTTTGAAGTTTGTGGTAAAAATCTGTTATTTAAAAAATTTTGTTGTTATGATATTTACTGTGTAGATATCGTATTATCTAAAACCCATTATAATATCAGCAGTGTGCAACTAAACAATTAATATTGTTTAGATACTTTAACGACTTCCAAAGTCCCTTCCCGGCCTTGTTTGAAAAAGGCCATTAACTGTAATCACATCAAAATAACATTCGAAACACAATAACAAGATAACGACAATCCCTCCAAGAAAGCCCTCCACACCAAGTCATTCAAGAAGAGGAAGTTAATAAAGCCCCGTAAAGTTAAACAAACGACTTCTATCTTGACTCCGTGCCAATTGCAACCCAGAAATAGCAACTAGGACACTCAACTGGTGAGTTGGAAGCTCAAAACCAACTCACACCCCTTGCTGGAAGATCGTCCACAGCTCAAGGCCGCGAGCAGGTGCCCAATCTCCCAGAACCCAATGAACAAATGGTGGCAGTATTGCAACCATAACATTGGTAACAGCGGTGGTTCACCTACCATCGCAACCATAACATTGGTGGTAGCATCGCAACCATAACATTGGTGGCAGCATCGCAACCACAACGTGGTATTGCATTGATATGTATTTATAGATCTACTCATGGAAATTTTAATGCTTTCTTTGATAGGGTAAATGACATGTTAGTTGAAGTTCTTAAATCTCAAAACCCAGTATTATTGTGCGGTGATCTTAATATCGACAATTTAAAAGACTCCAATGAAAGAAGTATGTTGCTTAATACTTTTCTTTAATTCAATCTATCCACTATTAATACGGGACCAACAAGAATAGGTAGAAGACCAGATGGAACCACTAAGTCAAATATTCCATCAAGATTCATCATATTCCAAATCAAGAAACAGTGGGATGATGTATAAACTAAGCAGGACATACTCTGAAGACAACATCCTAAAATTGCATCACTGTCTCTTAGAAAACAGGCTTTTCATTTATATATGCGAGCGATGTGGAGCTAGGCTTTAAAGAATTCCTTAATATCTTAACAAATAGTTTGAACAAAATTTCTTCCTTTGGAACTCAGGAAAATAGTTTCCAAACCTATGAAACAATTGGATATCGAATGCCATCATAACTGAAGGTAAGCCATTACGGAACATGTATTGGACATTATGCAAGGCAGGAAACTCACATCTCTACAACAGATATAAAACTATGAAAAGGCATCATTCTATTAATATATCGAAAGCTAAAAGAATGTATTACACTAACCTCATTAATAATGCTAGTAATAAAAGTAGAGAAGCATGGAGAATAATTAACAACTCTATGAATAATAATAAAAAACCTAATCATATTTCTTTAAAAGTAAATGGAATATTGATTTCAAATTGATGTCAGGTTGCTAATGAATTTGCTAACTATTTTTCGACCATTGCTTTAAAAACATTAAATGCTTTTTTTCCATCACCCTCTTTGCTTTAATTTGCCCTGCCGAAAACTAGACATGCATATTCTTTCTACATGTCACCTGTCGATAACACTGATCTACAACACGTTGTCTCCAGTATAGCCTCAAAAAACTCCACAGGAACCGATGGCATTTCAATTAAAATTTTGAAACACAATATTAAAACTTTGGCTCTTCCACTAACGCAGCTATTCAATAAGGCCATTGAAGAAGGAGTATATCCATCGGCGTTAAAAGTGGCAATGGTAGTGCCACTACATAAAAAATCAGATTTTGTACAACTGTAGATCTACATCTTTAGCATCTATTTTCTCTCAGATATTTGAGCGATTAATATACAATATAATGATGGCATATCTCTTTAAAAATGACTTATTATCTGAATGCCAACATGGTAGATCAAAAAGATCGTTGAAAACTGCTTCCGCCAGCTTTACGAAATATACATCAGAGAAACTGGATAAAGGAGAACGCCATGGGATTGTTTTTTGATTTGTCTAAATCATACGATACCGTTAGTATAGACTATCTACTGGAAAACTTAGAATGCTATGGATTTCGTGGAATTTTTTTGGATCTTTTAGGCTCCTTTTTAAGGGACCGACATTTAATTGTCAAAATTAAATCCACACTTTCGAATAAAAAGAACGTAACAATAGGTATACCACAGGGATCTGTTCTTGGCCCTCTTCTGTTTCTTTTATTTATAAATGTTCTTCAATGCTACATAGAGGCTAAAAACACCTTGTTTGCAGACGACACCACAATTGTGGTATCTGCAAATAGTTTAGACGATTTACATGCAAAGGTAGTGGAAACAATCGTACAATTTAATAATTGGTATACAAAAAACAAAATAATCTTGAATAGCGACAAAACTCTGTGTTTATACATGTGCAAAAGAAGAACTTTAGCGACCTATTTTCATATTGTTGTAGACCAGGGGTCTCCAAACTACGGCTCGAGGGCCACATCCGGCCCGCGGACAGATTTTGTCCGGCCCGCGGAGAGAACATATTTTTCGGCTTGCATACTTGAAAACTCCTTTTAGAGAACATATTTTTTATAGCAAATTAAATTTAGTTTACTGATGTATTCTAATTTTATGTTGAATAATTATTAATATGACATCTACATTGATATGGTCATGGGCTAACTACTCACAACATTGTTGTAGGCTAAAACTAACAAATTATTGAAATGAATCCAACTAACATTTTATACATTTTAAATAAAAACATAACTTATAACAAGCATAATGACATATGAAATACTAATGAGATTTATGTAATTGAGATTTTCCACTGACAATAGTTTGTAGTTGTGGACTAATTTTACTTGTACCAATTATTAAAAGAGATTTAAGATGCTCATCAGTTAATTTAGATCTGTAAACATTTTGTGTGTACTTCATTTTGGAGAAGGTCTTCTCACACAAATAAGTAGTACCAAAAACAGAAAACAGCCCACGAGCAAATTTATGCAAATTGTCAAATTGTGTCAGTGGAAGACTCTTATAAAATTCCAATAAAGATGAGTTTTGATATTTGTTCTTAATTATATCACTGTACTGTAGATTAATCATTTCCATTTTAAGTTCCGGGGCTAGGGTTTCAATGTCAGTATCAAAAGGATTCTGAAAAATCTTAATTTGATTCGCAATGGCATCAAAGTCCGAGAAACGAGTATCAAAATTTATTTTCAAAGCACTCAAAGTTTCGATTGCAAAATCGATAGGGAACTCCGTCTCAGTGGTGTGGCTGAATATTTCACATGTTTTAAAATGTGAAAAACATTTACTTCGTAGTTGTGATTGAAACAGTATCAATTTCTTCCAGAATGATTTGATATTAGTGTATAAATCAGGAAGATGCTGGTTTTCTCCTTGCAATCTCAAATTCAGTTCGTTCACATGTTTTGTCAAATCAACATAGAATGCTAACTTCCACAGCCATGCGTTGTTTTGTAATTCAGTAAGAGGGCGATGCTTTTCATTCAAAAAAAAATCGATCACTATCGATTACACTCTCGTCTCGTGTGAAGCCCTAGGCTAGATTAAAAAGTCTACAGAGACAGGATTAATATTGCCAATAATTCTCTTGTCAATTGTGTTTGATCTGCAATGTCTAGACAATCTCTATAATACATTTGTTTGGACCGTGTCTCACGAAAATCAAATTTTCCAGTTTTAAAACAGGGCTGGTCTAATCACTTACCTGTTAGGGCTGCTCGCGTCTCCGCCACGTGTGATCGTCCTTCCGGCGCCTTTTTTAAGGGAGGCAATGGGGATAATAAGGGGAGGGATTCCCTTAAAATTGTTGTCTTCCAGACGTTGGATGCCGCTTCAGCCCTTTGGGCTTGTGATTACACCCCCTGGTTAACTTGACTTAAAACGATAAACTTAAAGATGCGTGCACGTGTCGGTCAAGCTTCGTTTGTTGTCTTTTCGCTTCTCACACCCGAAGCATACTACCCGAATCATATAAATTCGCGAAGTAAATTGATAAGTAAATCGCGCGATTTCGGCCCAGGTCGATACACCTTTCCCCTTCTGTTAATCGGTGCCGAAATCAATTCAAATGTTGAATTAAAAATACAGATTCATTAAAATTGGTGATCGATTGTTCTTAACTTAACCACACAAAAACACGTTTTAAGGAGGCACGCACTATTTTATTTCACAACAGTGTCATAGGAACTGACTTGTGGTTGCGCTACTAGCCTTCTTATATATTCCAATTACTGCTATCTAGAAGAGAGTGGAAGACACCAGAACTTTCTCGAACCATCGAGATTATTCTGTACGTGCTATTAGCGCCATCTGTTAGCGATAGAAGGTACTACCTATTTCCGCGTGTGTCTACCAGATGTCATGTCACGTTACTCCTCATGGCTCGTACTCTACGACTAATGTAGAAATTACAGATAATGACAGGAAAATTAATAATATGCAGTGTTGCCGTTTTGCGGACTTTAGTCCGATTTGCAGCCTTTTTTAAACGTTGCGTACTTTTTCGGACTTTTTTTCATCAGTGGACTATTTCAGTTTTTACCACCGGCAACAATGATAATATGGTTTTGGCCCTCGGAACTTACTGGAGTAATCAGTATGGCCCTAAGGCTGGAAAGTGTGGAGACCCCTGTTGTAGACAACCAACGCTATAAAATATCCAACTCTGCAAGATTTCTTGGGGCATTAGTTGATTCGAAACTTACGTGGTCGAACCACACAGAGTTAGTTTGCAAAAAAAAGCAATAGCTTATTTTGCAATATCTCAATGTAAAAAGTATATGCATACAAGTACCTTTGTAAGCCTGTACTAAGCTATTGTCTATTCACATATATCTTTTTATATTTTATTATGGGGTAATTCTAGACATAGCCACAAATGTTTCGTTGTGCAGAAAAGAATTTTAAGACTAATATTTAATTTAAACCGTCGACAGAGCTGCAGAAATTGTTTTGAGAACAACAAATTGTTAACCGTACCTTATATTTTCATTTATAAATGTTTGTGTTATATCAAAAAAAAAAAAATTAAAATTACACTATATCCTCTAACATGCACACATATAACACAAGGATTGGTAAACTATTACAAACTAAGAAACATCACACACCTTATATGCAAATTCTTTTTTCTGCATTGGTGATAAATTATTCAATAATATATCGTCATAAATATGCTCTCAATCTTTAAAAAATCAATAAAAGAAGAATTAATAGCTGGTATATTTTATGGAATTGATGAATACTTAGAACAACAAATTGGTTAAACGATATCATTGAACAAATAAAAAATTCCTGCAAGTAGATACGTTGAGACTTAAAACTTTGGATGTATTCAAATCTATAGAATTGTTTTGTATTTATTGTGGTTTTATATATTGCTTGAGTAGTATTTTTTTTCGCAATTTATTTTACAATTTTCACATCTTTAGACAATCACATCTGCAAATTATATATGTATTAATTTTTTCTTTTATAATTTCTATATAATTGTAAGCAGCAAAGTGAATAAAGTTTTATTATTATTATTAAAAACTATCGAGGCAACAATTTTTATTTCAACTAGCAGAAGAACTTGCCATTGACTATGAAAAAGATGTACCAGGAACAGCAACAAATAGAAGCGTTGTTTCATCTTCAAGAAAAACTTGCAATATTATTTCAAATAGAGGTCATTTGACCGGTTGCGATATGTATAGGTTACATAAATCGTCTGCTGTTATAGTGTTGATCACACATTTACTAACAAATTATCAAAGAAAAGAAAAAAGTTCGAATCAAAAATTAGACTAAAAATTTTATGTAACCTCCGACACAAAGAAAACTCTAAAAAGTAAAAAATAAAAAATTTCTCCCTTGCCCTTTTAAATTAATTAGAAGTACCTATTAATATTTGATGATAAGCGTCACCGCATCGGGGGGTTGCTAAGTAAATCAAATAATAAAACCAGACTAATAAGACTCAACATCCGAAGAACAAGCAACACCACAAGAAAGAGAACCTGGGATCTTAAAATCAGAAGTAGAAAAAGCTATAAAAAGACTCAAAAAGAGGAAGGCAACTGGGGCAGACAGCATCACAGCTGAAATACTTGCCATGGGGCCATGGGGCCATGGGGCACTACGGAACAGATGTAATGCACGCGTTATGCTCTAAAATATGGGAAACGGCCAAATGGCCCATGGAATAGTGCGTATCTATATTCATCCCCATCCATAAAAAAGAATCACCGACGGAATGTAATAACTACAGAACGGTAACTCTCATTTCACACCCAAGCAAAGTATTACTCCACATTATTAATGAACGTTTGAAAACATTTCTACTCCCACAAATATCGGACGAACAGAGAGGGTTCATACCAGGTAAAGATACACGAGAGCAGCTACTCAATGCCCGACAGATCTTTGAAAAAACGAGGGAACACAACTTAAAATTATATTTGTGTTTCGTGGACTATACGAAAGCGTTCGACTCTGTGAACTGGTCACTTCTGTGGAGAGTGATGGGTGAAATGGGTGTTCTCAAGCATCTAATATTTTTAATTAGGAGTCTCTACCAACACAATAACGCCAAGGTCAGAACAGGACAAACAGTGTCCAGCGCTTTTAAGATAGAGGCCGGTGTGAGACAGGGATGCATACTCTCGCCCCTCCTTTACAACATATATAGCGTATACATCATGAGAAAAGTCCTTGACGATTGGGAAGGTGGAATATCAATCGGAGGAAAGAAAAATAAATAACCTGAGGTTTTTTAAAAATAAACAAAACAAAAACCAAAGTAATGATCATCAATGGATCCAATGACACATCTAATATCAAAAACGTAGCGAGATATGATGTGGTGGACAAGTTTGTATACCTGGGATTGTTGATAACGATGAACAAAGATGAAAGGAAATCAAGTGAAGATTGGCAATGGCCAAATCAGCAACAGCTAAATTTATAAAAATATGGAGAGATCCAACCAATACAAAACAGTCAATTTAATGCTGGATCTTTGCCAATTCCTTGATCTTCCCAATTGCTGTTTACTCAACTGAAACATGGACACTAAAGAAAATAGGTCGAAAAAGAATTGAAGCCTTCGAATTATGGGTGTATAGACGAATTCTAAGAGTGTCATAGGTGGAACACAGAACAAACGCCTCTGTTCTACAAGAACTAAAAATCAAAAAGCGCCTACTAAACCAAATCAATAACAGGTGACAGGAAAACCTCGTGGTGGAGGGAAAAGTTGAGGTAAAAAGACCTAGAGGACGGTCTCCAATGAGATGGACCGACAGATTAAAAGAAATGACGGAACACTCAGTGCACGAGGCAATACATCTAGCACAAGATAGAAACGCATTGAAAAAACAAATTCAAACACATACCGAAAATAGTGCTACATCACTACCCCCTCCAGAGGGTAAAAAGTCTGAGAAACAACAAAGAGACCTTGTAAGATATATTGATACATCTAAGTTCATGCGTACAATTTGAAACTAGTAGGAATTTTTTATTCGTTATACCTATGTAGGTATAACTAATTATACTTCTTCACATAGCGGTCCCCGATGCGGTGACGCTCATCATCAAAATATTAATAGGTACTTCTAATGCAGTTTACAGGGCAAGAGAGCAATTTTTTGTTTCAATTTTTTAAAAGAGTTTTGTTTTGTGTTACTTACTACGGGGTTATGCTTCATTGTATAGTAACTTATTTAGTTTTTGCCTATCATGTGTTTGGTTTTCTTTGTGAATAATCTGCAAACTGTTGGTCTAATCCTGTCTGTACCTTCAGAAATGGTATATCAGAGGTACGGTACTAACTCATAGGTTTTATACTTCTCTATTATAAGATTAATATTGTAAAGCAATCTATTATAATTTAGAATTTAATTATTTTTTCTACCGATAAGATCACGGTGTATTTATATAAGAAACGTGATGCGCTACTAATCTGGCAACCTATAAAAGCGCGGCGCGACTTTAATTAGAAAAAGACCATTTGTATTTGTTAAAAGTGTATTCGGATATAGACCTACAGCTGATGATATAAATACTCATTTTACGTGTGTTTTTTTTTAATATATATATATTTATATATATATATATATATATATATATATATATATATATATATATATATATATATATATATATATATATATATATATATATATATATTTATATATATATATATATATATATATATATATATATATATATACATATATTGGACAATGTCGCCGGCTCAGCTTCCGTTTATTTTTAAACGCAACACTTATGCACATGTTTAATTCATTACGAATCGATTAAAAAATGAATAACAGCGATGTTTTATTTATATAAGTATAGAGGTTTAGTATGTGTTTTTTTTGTTTCTTCAATAAGATATTGCAATAAGAATTAATATATTCGTAAAAATGTTTCCAAATATGTACACATTCTTCATACGTACCACAAATTATTCCAACAATTCAAATCCTTATTTGGAAAGAACCTAATTAATCACAAGTTTTACAGACAAGAATAAATATACAAGAAGTCAGACTTATCGGCATTTGTATAGTCTAGACTTATCTGGTATTCTTATGTCTACTCTAGTGTAGTCTTACTTAATGGTGTATAAACATATAAGAAGTCAGTCTTATCGGCATTGATATAGTCTAGACTTATCTAGTCTTCTTATGTCTAGTCTCTAGTGTAGTCTTGCTTAGTGGTGTCTATAGAAATTATTTTCACAAATTCGCGAATAAGTATTGTATCTCCAAAGACATCTCTAATCCACTATCTTGTTTAGTCTTATCCAGTCCTCTTATTGTGTCTATATAAAGCATTATTAGTTTATAGTTCTTGGGAGATTTTTTCAAATGAACAATTTGTGTAATACCTGTCTATTGTTAGCTCAGAATCCATAAGTTTCTTTAATTTTCTATATATTTCTTTCTTTTTTCTTTCTACTTCCAAAACACAAATAAATTTTGATGCAAAAAATGTTGTTGTTTAATTCAGACAAAACCTTGTAGACAATACAAAATAACAAGAAAGAAAATTCATTGTGGATATAAAACCGTACAAGATAAATGTATATGTATATTCAAAAATCCATTTTATTTTTAACCCGGTTTTAATAAACAAATTTCTTTTATTACCCATTTTGAACCAATTTATTTTCTCAACAAAAGCGCTCATGAATCTCATAAATTCAAAATAAATTTCAATTTTCCACACATTTTTATGAACTTACGCATTGTAGTAGATTCACGCTGCTTGTAATCAAGTCGTCAATTAAAGATCCTGTTTACACGTGATTTGAGACGTTTGATTGAACCAAGTTTACATAATTAATAGAAAAATCTAAAATATAAGTAAAATATTAATTATAGGCTTGGAATTATAAATAGATTTTTAGTTAGGCAACTCGGCAACTTTAACAAACATAATAAATTGACCTAGTCTAAATTAGGCTAGAATAGACTATATTACGATCTAGCGTAAATGTAATACAAATAATGGAAATAAATACACATCATATTGTTAGGAAATAATATATAAAACGACTTAGGGATATGAAGATAATACTATTATAGAATATTACTATTTTTTAACGTTTCTATTATTTGAATGTTTCTGTTCATTTAGTTGTGAAACTTGAATTAACAGTTGTAGTTTGGATTCTGAACCTTTTAAAATAAATCAGTTCAAATAATTGGCAACGAACTTGGGCCAAATAATTTAGCATCCACATGCCACGACTACTTTTCAAAATATAGAAACCTAATTATTGCCTTGAAACAAAACGTTTTTCTAAAAAAAATATCTTGAATATTCCTCTCATCTCAGCGAAAACCACTACCACAAAGAATATAATCACCACCATTTTATTTTCTTTCAAAATTATATCATTCGACTGCTATGACGAAATACAGATTTTCTTCCTTGCTGTTCTAAATTTATTTAAATAAAATCGTGGAAATGCTGTAAAACCAAAATAAAAAGATTTATTTCCCTATCCAGCGATATGGGCCTTTCCTCGACATGTAATAGAGATAAAAGTTTTATTGTTGGATAAAATGTGTTGCAATAAGAATTTTGATAAAAAAAAAGAACAAATAGATAATAATTGAATAGCCAAGTAAAATTACATTTCCTTTTCTATACGATTTATCCGATCAGTCTAGATGAGATAGGTCAAAATAATAAATTGAAGGCATTATTTGACAGACAATACTAGATGGACAAGACTAGACATACAGGACTCGACAGACAAAACTAGACAGACTTTATACATGGTATTGTGCAAATAAATTGTTCTTAAATCCAGAAAAAAAATTAATTATATAATTTTTCAATGTAGTCGAAGGAAACCCTCTGAAAATCTTCTATTGCAAATACGCAAAAACAACGCAAAACCACAAAAGGCTCTCCTTAGAGCCAACTTTAACTATAATCAGCATTAATATCGAGGGAATCATGAAAAACAAGCGGGACATACTCTCCCAGCTATGTCAAACTACAAATTGCAACATACTGTTTATCCAGGAAACACATAAATATAAATTGGAAAACTTACAGTAACCTCTGTATACAATCACCAGGAAAAGACTACAGTTCTTCCCATACAAACAACTTCCAGACACGAAACACAAAATTCGTTATTGGGGATTTTAACACTTTGTCACCATATTACGTGGAGATATGATCGCAGCCACTCAAATGGAGATCTTGTGGAACAATGGGCTGAGTCAAGCGGTGTATCACTGATTAATGACCCCAAACTACGCTGTCCTTTTAATAGCAAGATATGGAAACAAGGCTACAGATTGTTTCGCATCTGGCAACATTGAGCAACAGTGTACAAAGGTTGTTTACAATCCTATACCAAAGACCCAACACCGTCCCATTGGTATAAACGTTTATAACGCTATAAAAACATCATTAATCCGATATAGAAGACGTTTTAACTTTAAAAAGGCAAACTGGAATGGTTTCACAAAAACCCTCGACAAGGAAATCCATAAAATCGAATCAACTCCAAACAACTACGAAGTTTTTGTGGACTTAGTCAAGCGCATATCTAAAGAACACATCCCAAGAGGTTGTAGATAGCAGTACATAATCGGAGTATCAAACGACAGGCGGCGACAACATGAGGGCGGTAGTGGCATAAGTCAAGGTGTCGAACTTCGGCGCCGCAAGTCCCGGGTTCGAATCCTGGACATTGTGAAAAATAAGCCATCGTTCTCCTGTAGATGGCTCTGGCAAAGTCATCGCAGTAAAATCTGCCACCATACCCCCCCGACACTTGTGTCTAAGATCAAGACACCAAGCACAAGTGTATGCTGAGGGAGGAGGCCTTGGCCCGTCATGAGCTGTTGCGCCAGCAATTATTATTATCAAACGACATTAAAAGCCCAATAGAACGATATAACAAGCTATATGAGGCTAACTGAACTGAGCAAAGCAAGACAAACAAAGTGGCTGAAAACTCTGGAGAAAATGAATATGACGCATAGTAGTAAGATGGCCTGGAACCTAATGAACAAGAAGCTAAGCGGCGAGCCCAGAGCACCGAAACAAACAACCAATGTTAAACCAAATCACCAAATAAAGCTACGACTAAATGGCAAAACACAACAAAAACCAAGTAAGGAGAACATAATCAGAGACGCTGGCGATGAGACGAAAAAAACGAAAGACGAAACTAACCTGCTGGGCGAGGGTTTTACTATAAAAGAACTTAGCCAAGCAATAAACACCATGAAAAACGGAAAGTCCCCGGGAGTAGACAGCATATTTATGGAACAGGTCAAACATTTCGGAGGGAAAACTAAAATCTGGCTACTGGCCCCTCTTATCAACTGTTTGAAATCATACACAATACCCAAAATGTGGCGAAGAGCAAAGGTAATTGCCATACCCAAACCAGGGAAGAACATCTACCGCCCAATATCACTGCTCTGCCACCTTTTTAAACTCTACGAACGGCTAATGCTCCACAGAATTCAGAAACACATAGACCATCTGTTAATACCACAACAGACAGGCTTCAGACCTGGAAAATCATGCATTGGTCAGACCACTAAATCTCTCAGAACGGATAGAGGAGGGTTTCCAAAATAACAGGAGCTATGTTCATCGATCTCACAGCCGCCTACGATACAATAAACCATAAAACCCTGCTTATCAAAGTGTGCAAAACCACATAAGACTACAAACTAACGAAAGTAGTTCAAGCAATACTCCAAAACAGGAGGTTATATGTGGAACTTCAAAATAAAAAAAGCCGCTGGAGAATCGAAAGATTCTGCCAAAACAAAGTGTTCTGGCCCCCACTCTATTTAATATATACACCAATGACCAGCCTATAACAAAAAAATGACAAACACTACGTGTACGCTGACGACCTAGTTGTCACAGTTTAAGGTCAAAAAATCGGGGAGATAGAGGTAAGGCTGGAGGACGCAATGGAAACTATGGCCAAATATTATCTAAAAATCTTGCTAAAACCGAACCCATCAAAAACCCAAGTAAGTGCTTTCCATTGAAAAACCTACAAGACTCGCAACAAACTAAACGTGTCTTGGGAGGGCAGAGACCAGACAAAAAGTAATTGCTATAAATAGGCTTGTACAAAAACTAGCCGGAAGTAAATGGGGTGCAAAACCTCAAGTCTTGAGAACATCGGCGCAAGCCCTCTTTTCATCTGCCGAATATGCCTGCCCAGTCTAGTGCAGATCAAGCCATGCAAAACAGGTCGATATCGCCTTGCAAACTTGCAGGATTATTACTGGCCATTTTTTTCAGAAATTGGAAATTCTAACCGTGATATCCGTTTATACAGATTGGTGTCCGTTAATGTAAACATAGAAAGACAAATGCTTACGTGCTTTGCATGTACCTTGATTATGCATTTTTTTAAATCTTTTTTCTGTCAATTGAACACTTAAGGAGACCACTATTTAAACTAGACGCCTTCTTGGGTTTTATTCGAACTAATACATACAATTTTACAAAAACTTTTAGGGAAAATTAGTAGTTCAAAGTTAAACAAACAACATCAATTTAATTCATAACAAATAACTAACAACAAATTTCCTTAATTCTAATTATTTACATTAAATATCCAAATAAATGTCCTTGTTCTGCAGAACAATAATCCAGACGATTATAAAATCCCGTTCTTACACTGTGAAACATTTCAGGAGATATTGTTGTAAAAGCATCTTCAATTTTAGGGTAATGCGTTTAGGGTAGCTGCCCTATTTTCCTCAAAACCGAAAATTTTTGATTTAATGTAACCCCAATATACCCCAATGTAACCCCAATATATATAGATACACAAAAATCTGGGGGCGTCAAATCTGGCGAACGTGGAGGCCATTTCATTGTGCAATTTGTAGCTATAATTCTATTCGGAAAAGTACCTTGTAAATATTCTCGTACTACTAAAGTATTATGAGCCGGACAATGATCGTGCTGATACCAAATCGTGTCTAATCTAATTCCCGGTATAAAATAGGTATTACTTGATTACGAAGGAGATTCAGATATTTTTCACCGTTTAAATTTCCTTGGATGAAATAGGGGCCAATAACGTGATTGCCTAATATGCCACTGCACGTGTTCAATTTTTGTGGATATTGCGTGCGAAAGTTGTAACGTAGGCGAGGATTATTTCTCGAACAACAACGAGCGACTGAGGGATTTTGTTGACCATTGATGGGGAACGTGGATCCACCAGTAAATAATATGTTATTTAAAAAGTTTTCATCATTATTCGACCTCTCAATCATCTCTTCACAAAATTCCATGCGTTTGATTTGGTCGTACGGATAAATTGTTTGATTTTTTTTGTAATTTATAAGCTCTATACCCATGTTTTTTCAAAAATTTAACACTGCAGAATGGTGCAGATTAACATTGTGAGCAATACTTCTAGATTAAATATGTGGATTTTCTTCAACAGCAGCGCAAATCCTTAATTTAAGCAATTCTTACTCATTATTAGGAAGAAGTTTTTTTCCTTTTATGGCATACCCGACCCAAACATCCACGTTTTTCAAAATTTGTAGTAATTCGATGTATAATGCCAACAGAGGGAATGGGGCGATTTACGAATGCTACATTGAACATATCTCGAATTGTACGTATTGACATGCCCCATAAAACCATTTTACGATTTGTACTTTTTCAGTTACCTTGTATTTATCCATCTAACCAAAACTTTTTGGGGTTATACAAATATACAGCATCGACAGCAATTGACAGAACACAATTTTAAAAATAAAGCATAATCAAGATGTCGATACATTCAAAGCGCGTAAGAATTTGTCTCTATGTTTACAATAACGGCCACTAACCTGTATATGGGAAATAGCGTGCTATGTGTTTAAAAATGTGCAATTATTTGATATTGAGGAGGCTCACCATACATACTAAAGCAAAAATTGTCAGAAAGTAGGGTCTATAAGAAGTAATCTTAATTTGTGCACATGGACACCAAATAGAAATATCACATATTCAATCGTATACCTTTGGAGATCAAGAATCACAAAACATACAAATCTTTTAGGAAACAACTAAAAAGATATCTCATAGGAAAGTGTTATTACACATTAATTTAAAAAAAGAATAATAACAATATTTATGAAGTCATAAAAACAGAAAATAACCAATCGATTTAGAGTAATGCAAAATACAGATAAGACAAAAGTATAAGATATTATATATATATATATATATATATATATATATATATATATATATATATATATATCTTATACTTTTGTCTTATATGTATTTTGCATTAATCTAAATCAATTGGTTTTTTTCTGTTTTTATGACTTGTCTAAAATGTAATGTATTATGAGATAAATCAAATTTTTGATTTGATTTGGTTTGACTTTTTTTTATAACGGGATATAGCAATTGGTTAACTAGTCAAGTGCCCCCCTGAACTCCTCGAGCATTTTGGAACCGCTTCACGCATGACGTCAGATGTCGTTGTATTAGTTTCGCCTTACATCCCCCTTCCACGCCTAGTGATTAGCCTTCCACGCCTAGGGTTCAGGTTCAGTTTCTTGTTGCTCTCGACTTGGAGTCGTTTCCTCTCGTCCTGCTCTTTCAAGCTCATGATGTTTGTTATCATATCGGTTGTTATTACCCAGATGTTCTCCGACCTAATCATATGATCGGTTAGGCCTATGGGCTCTAGTTTGAGGTGAGATTCGTTTCCCACGTTTCTCTTTCTGGTATCCAACTATGACAGTCGAAGATGGTGTGTCGAACGCTATCTTCAAGGCCACAGTATTCACAGAGACTATCTGTTGCCCTGCGCATGTTATGCAGGTAATGTTATAGCAGGAAACTAATAAAATTCACAAACAAAACCCAATCGAAATTGAGATAAACAACTCTCAAGTTCAAGATCCCTTCAAAATAGCATCATTTTTCAATGAATTCTTTGCTAAAGCACCCGAAGAAATAATGAAAAACATCACTCCAACAACGATAACGGAGAATCACATACAATTTATAGATGAAACAATATTCCTGGATGACATCTCGGAAAATGAAATAAAGTCCATAATGGATCACAAACTAAAAAACAAAAACTCCCACGGACCAGATGGATTGCCTTGCCGCCTGATAAAAGAGAACTCTCAGCACTTTATAAAACCTTTATTGAATATTGTAAACTGTTCACTTGAGGCTGAGGAATTTCCAGACATTTTAAAGGTAACTACCATCCTGCCCATTTATAAGAAAGGGGATAAAAAGGAACCCAACAACTACAGGCCCATTGCCCTAATTTCAGTGTTCTCTAAAATTCTTGAATACTGTTTCTTATCCCGCTTAATACCATTTATTTGCAAGCACAAAATTATACCCAAGGAACAACATGGTTTTCAGAGCGGAAAGTCTACCACCACGGCTATGCTGGAATTATATAATAAAATACTCGCAGAAGTCGATACTGGAAAATTTCCTATCGGCATTTTCTGCGACCTGAGTAAAGCATTTGACTGCGTTGATCACACCCAGCTAATCAATAAATTATATAAATACGGAATAAGAGGGAAAGCGGGTATGTGGTTGCAATCGTACCTAAAAAATCGCTCACAATATGTACAAATTCGCTCTAGCACTACCCAAACCGAGTCTTCAAAAATAATATCCAATACAGGGGTTCCTCAGGGAAGCGTGTTAGCGCCTACCTTATTTGTCTTATACTTGGCCGACCTGGTATCATACTCTCCAAATGCCTTTTGTACTCTTTATGCAGATGATGCTAGCTTTTTAATATCTAAAAATAGCTTAAAAGAATCACAGATAGAAGCAAATAGACTTATACAAGACATAACAAGCTGGTTCTCTGCGAATAGACTCCACCTGAATTTGGACAAATCGGAATTTATCATCTTTCAGACGCAGAGAAGTGATTACGTCACTAATCTTTCCATTCAATTAGGAACACTTACTCTTAAAAGAGCAACTATCACCAAATTCCTAGGAGTCCATTTCGAGCAACATCTATCATGGCACACTACAATCAACAGCATATGCCGGACTATCAACAAAAAAGTTTATTGTATTAGACACCTACGAACATTCTTAACAATGCAGGAACTGAAAAACTTCTATTACGCTGAAATTCAGTCGGTCTTGATATATGGCATTACTACATGGTGAGCATCCCCTGAACTAACAATTTTGCTGAAAGCCCAAAAAAGGGTTGTACGTTCCAAGCTAGGTCTGCCAACATTTGCTTCCTGTAGACATCATTTTGTAGAACTTAACATCCTAACTGTCCCTAGCTTACATATATTAGAAACAACCAGCTATATCCACCGAAACAGACATCTAATACAAAAAAATAAGGATAAACATAACTATCCCACCAGAACTCGTCTTAAATTGTGCACGCCTCAAACTAGAACTATCCTATGCAGCAAGGCTCCTGACGTTCTTGGGATCCATCTGTATAACTCGCTTCCACTGGAAATAACTCAAGAACAATCATACCGAATTTTTCGAAGAAAAATTAGAAATATTCTCGTGGCCCAATGTCCATACAAAATGGAAGAATTTTTAGAATTATGCAAATTTATGTAATCAATTTCCTGACTTGCCTATATGTATTCTGTATGCATCCAACTGGCCAATAAATGAACTTGAATTTGAATTTGAATTTGACTAGACAGACAATACTGACAGACAAGACTAGACAGATACGACTATACAGATCAGGCAAGATAGACAAGACTAGACAGACAAGGCCAGACAGACAAAACTAGACAGACAAAACTAGATTGACAATACTAGACAAACAAGTCTAGACAGACAAGATTATACATAATTAATCCAATATGCAATTCTCTTTATTTTTAGCCAACAACACTGGAAGAAATTGTGGAGATTATGAAACTCAATAATAAAAAAGTTCTGGTTATGATGAAATGTCAATAAGTGTCATAAGAAATGTTATATGGTGAATTGTAGAACCCCTTTAATATATTCAATAAAATATGGAGTTTTTCCAAACAAACTAAAACGTGCTATTATAACACTCGTCTTCAAGAAAGGAAACAAGACACTTTTATAGAACTATAGACCCATTAGCTTGCTGTCAATGTTTTCGAAAATATGACAGAAAGTAGTTGCTAACAGGACTATAGCTGGGTATATCGATCAAGGTAATATAGAAACTACTTGCTTTTATTCTATTAACAAAATTTAAAACACCTTGAAAATCGTGACATTCCCTGTGGTATCCTAATTGAGGTCTGTCAAAGGCGTCTGATACAGTGAACCATGATATCTTACTAAACAAACTAGAGAAGTATAGGATTGGAGGTGTTGCTCTCGACTGGTTTAGATCACACCTAACGAGTAGCACCCAGCAAACAAAATTAAAGCAGAATGTGGTCTCTCTAAATCAAATGCCACAAACACAACAATTGTGGTGCCGCAGAGGAGTATATAAGGGCCGTTATTGTTTCTAATATACCTAAATGATTTGACGTTGGTCTAAGTAACACGTCATTTAACATTTTGAGCTATGCAGACGACATGACGCTACTCATAGCAAATAGGAATTTAGCAGAAGTTAGTCAAAATGCAAATACTGCGTTAAATTTAATAAAACATTGGTCATTGAAAAATAAACTAATAATAAATGAACAAAAAATGAATATGATAATTTTTAAAGCAAATAGATCCCCTCTAGATCAGCGTTTCTCTTTTTTGGCCCACGGACCAGTAAAATTAAAAAAGAAATCGCGGATCAGCAATATTTTTTTTAAGAACACAATTTTACTAGGTATTAAAGAACTACTACATAAGTTACTTGTAACATTTTTATGATCATTTACTTACAATAATATTTAAATGTAAAGATATGTAATTATTCTATTCTTTTATTTCTTCAGTGCCGTACTAATCATAAATTACATAGATTTAAAATTAGTTTAAGATATTTGTATTTCGTAATTTTATAAATTAAAATTTAGTTATTTTTAGGGTTCCGTACCGAAAACGGAACCCTTATAGGATCACTTTGTTGTCCGTCTGTCTGTCTGTCTGTCTGTCTGTCTGTCTGTCTGTCTGTCTGTCTGTCTGTCTGTCTGTCTGTCTGTCCGTCTGTCTGTCTGTCAAGACCTTTTTCTCAGGAACTCGTAGAGGTAACAAGTTGAAATTTGTATCAAATACTCGAGTCTGCGGTCTCCTTCAGCTGTGAAAAAATCAAACTTGTAAGTCAACGCTATCAAAAGATATGACCGTTTATGTCGCATATTTTGCGATTTCACGAGGGAATCAAAACCTATAGGGTACTTCCCGTTGACCTAGAATCATGAAATTTGGCAAGAAGCGGTGTCTTACAGCACATGTCAAGGGAAAAATCTGAAAACCGTAAATATGTAGTTTAATTACAAGAAAAATGCGAATTTACTATTTGAAACTTATGAAAATTCACTAATGTTGTCGTAGTGGTATTGTCAGGCTCCAGAAGCATATGGGTTGCATACAGTTAGGTCCTATTCTATGTTTATTCTAAATTTTCTTTGTTTATATTCGTTATGCATTTCATCACGTACGCTTTATATACATAATATATACAGGGTATATATTATGTCTAAATTTTGCTTTTTTATAACCGACATGCGACATACTCAAGTCCCGTAACATCCTGTATATATTATATTTCGTTTAATTTTTCTTTATAATCTACATAATATGTTGATAATCTACATAATAATACTATAATATACAAGTTTGTACGGAACCCTCGGTGCGCGAGTCACAACTCGCACTTGGCCGGTTTTTTTTTCTTCTTTTGACTAGTAAATTTTTATCTCGGATAGAAAAAATTGTTCGCGGACTAGTAAAATTCCTACGTGGACCACTGGTGGTCCGCCGGACCAGCGCTTGAGAATAGCTGCTCCTATCCAACACAAATAGAACTCGGTAGTGATACAGTAGATCTAAAATATAGTCTAAAACTCCTTGGAATACACATTGATGATAACTTAAAATGGGAGACATACATAGACTCTTTAATTAACCAGTTACCATTAACTCCAAGAGTTTTGAAAATGGTATATTATTCAAATTTTCAATTTCATGTGCGATTCGGCATCTTCTGGGGGCCTGGAAAAAACATTACTAATATCTTTATATAATAAAGCTTAAAGATTCAGCTGTAGGCACTAGGTGAAACATTATAAAATAAATAATCAATAATAGACACTAGTCGTAAGTTTTTCAAATTGAAAATCAATGTGTGAAACTTAGTCCAAGTGTCTATTATTTATTAATATATGTATAGCTCAAAAACAGGCTGTACGGATAATCCTAAATTTAGACTATAGAAAATCTTTCCGAGAAAAATTTAAAGAGGCTAATATATTAATTGTATATGGTCAATATATCTATGAAGATTGAACTTTATTTTGAACCATAAAAATCACTTTGAAAACAGTAAAACTACCACCATGTGGAAACAAGAAGGAAATATTTTGAATATATGCCGCCACAAATTGAAAATGTCGGAAAAGGGCCTTATTACAGCTGTATTAAATTATACAACACTTGCCAAAAGTGTAACAAAGATAACAAATTTTAACATTTAAATTTTTAACATTTAAAAAACAAGTGTTCATTTATGTTAAAAACCTTAAATTGGAATTGGAACTTTACACATTAGAAGATTTTCTAAATAGAAAGTGAAACTTTAGTATTTATTATTATTATGCAAATTTATTTATGTATATATTGTTTTAACACATTTCAATTGGTTGTAAAACTTGATTACGGAAACAAATGATTTGAATTTGACTAGATAGATACGACTCAAAAGTGAAGACTAGACAGACAAGACTAAATAGCCATAATTCAAAGATTGATGAATCTTGAGGTGTACATAGCAATGATTTTTAGATTTCGAATCAAACTAATAACACAATTATTTTGTATGTGAACATACAAAGTTTAAATGAAAAAAATCTTCAACTTGAATTACTGACTTCGAAATATAATCCGGAAATAATATGTCTAACAGAAATAGACAAACGATTACGAATTGCGTCTAATACACTTAGAAAACCATGAATTACAGTACCTGCTGTAGAAAATCCTTCAGTGGTGCCATTTGGGGTAGATATGACTTATTATATTACAAAGAATAGACAAGTATATCGGGTAGTTCAATAGAGAAACATAATGAATGAACAGGATGATTGCTAAAGATACTACGTGGTGATCCATCATCATCATCATCATCATCAAACAGCCCTTTGCGTCCACTGCTGGACATAGGCCTCCCCAATTTACGCCCATTTCCTCCTATCCTGAGTCTCTCGCATCCAGGCTCCTCTTGTTCTTTTTATATCGTCTGTCCATCTTGTGGGGGGCCTCCCCCTGCTTCGTATATCTGCTCTTGGCCTCCACTCCAGTAGTCTCTTGGTCCATCTTCCATCTGACATTCGGGCCACGTGTCCAGCCCAGTTCCACTTTAGCCTCGCCATACGCACAATCACATCTGTGACACCTGTTGTTCGGCGTAGGTCTTCGTTTGTGATATGGTCTCGTAGCGACACGCCGAGCATCGATCTTTCCATCTTTCGTTGTGCAATTTGGAGCTTTTTTGCAGTGGCGACGGTGAGTGTTGCGGTTTCAGTGCCGTAGGTCATAACTGGCAATACACATTGATCAAACACTTTCCTTGTCAAGCAGACTGGCAGATCGCTTTTGAATACGTCCCGAAGTTTTCCATATGCGGCCCAAGAGAGGATTATTCTTCTTTTAAATTCGCATGTTTGGTTGTCTCTAGTTATGCGTATTTCGTGACCTAAATAGGTGTATTTGTCTACGAAATCAATATCTCTATCGCCTACATCTATCTGTCTGCTCGGGACCAAGTTTGTCATACATTTTGTTTTGGAATAGTTTATTCTTAGGCCTACGGTATTACATGCTTCCTGGAGTTCTAATAGCATTGTTTTTATATCGTTAAGATCGTCAGCAAGCAGCACTAGGTCATCTGCAAATTGCAGATTTGATAGATTTTTGCCATCTATGGTTAAGCCTTTTCTTTCCCAGTTGAGCTTTTTGAAAGCGAGTTCCAAAACCGCGGTGAACAATTTAGGCGATATCGTATCCCCCTGTCTCACGCCTCTACCAATTGGAATGGGTTTGGTGTTTTCATGGAGTTGAACCGTCATACTGGCGTTTTTGTAGATGTTGTAAATGGTTCTCGTGTAGCGATGGTCGACACGGCATTCCTGTAGTGCTTCCATAACTGCATCTAGCTCGACGGTGTCAAATGCTTTATGGAAATCTATGAAGGCCAGTACGAGTGGTCTGTTGTATTCAATACTTTTCTAGACTATTGTTTTAACACTTTGTAGAAGGTCATTGGTTCCGTATCCTGTGCGAAATCCTGCCTGTTCCACTGGTTGGTAGAAGAAGTCCAGTTTATTTTCAAGTCTATTTGTTATTATTCTTGTAAATAGTTTGTAGAGATGACTTAGAAGGCTTATCGGCCTATAGTTTTCTAGGTCAGCTATATCTCCTTTTTTGTGCATTAAGATCACAATAGCGTTGTTCCATTCATTTGGTACTGTACTGTTGAACAGGCAAAGATTGAACAGGTCTCTGATTTTTCCTAGCAGGTGGACACCTCCGATTTTGATGGCGTCTGCGGTGACGTGGTCACCTCCGGGGGCTTTGTTTGTCTTCGTTTTACTTAAGGCTAATTCTATTTCATCTAAAGTAATATCTGGTAGTATTTCAGACCCTTGGTTTATGATGCCCTTTTTATTTGATACGATATCTGGTTCAGATTCCGGGATTGGTTCTTTTTGGCTTGTATATAGAAGTTGGTAGAATTCTTCAACGACATTTAGGATCTCCTCTCTGTTCGTTGTTATATTTCCTTGTTTATTTCTGAGTTTAGTTATTTGTCTCTTCCCGCTTCCCAGTTTTCTACGCAGGACCTTCATACTTTTGTTGTTTTCTATGGTTTGTTGAATTTTATCTTTATTATGTGCTCTTATGTCGCGCCTTATTGCCTTCGATATCTGTTTATTTATCTCTCGTAGTTCTTCGATGGAGGTTGTCTCTTCACTTCTCATGTTTCTTCTACTTTGCATCAGCTGTATTGTTTCTTGGCTGAGTTTTTCTTCTTGTTTTGTTCTAGGGCAGCATGTACTTTGACTTTCTATTATGGCATTTGTTATTCGGTCGTTTAGGTTGTTGATGTTTTCATTTTTGTCCGCGTTTCCACTCGTCAACCGGTCTGCGATGCACTGTTGGTATTCCTCTACATCTAGTGGGCTGTGCCATTGTTGGTTGGTTGTCTTTTTAACCATTTTGTGTCTTTCTTTCTTTATATCAATGGTTATTTTTGATCGCACCATTCTATGGTCGCTTCCAGTATCAAATCTATTTAATACCGTTACGTCCTTGATTATATGTTTTTTATCCGTTATTACAAAGTCTATTTCATTTCTTGTGCGGCCGTCTGGACTTTCCCAGGTCCATCTTCGATTTAGTTTTTTATAGAAGAAGCTGTTCATTTGAAATAGGTTGTTTTGTAGTAGGAAGCCCAACAACGTCTCACCTCGGTTATTCCTGCCTTCCAGTCCAAAGTTTCCTAAAGAAATTTACGTATCGTCGCTTTTCATTCCGATTTTGGCGTTGAAGTCTCCGCATACAATGGTGAATTGGACTGGTTGCTCTCTTAGGGCCGTAGATATATCGTCGTAGAAGATGTCTACTTCCTCATCACTGTAGTTGGTCGTCGGTGCATAGATTTGTACGATTTTTATGTGGTATCTTGTATTTAGTTTCAGGACCAGGCTAGTCACTCTAGGGGAGATTTTCTTTATGGAAATTATATTCTTGCTGTGACGTTTATGTATTATAAAACCGGTTCCACCATTGGAATTTTCGTCGTTTCCCGCATAATATAGGCTATGCCCAGATTTTAGTTTTATTAGTTGCTCTCCCCGTCTTCTAATCTCGCTGAGACCAACAACATCCCATTTTATATGATCTAATTCTCGCTCGAGTTCGGTGAGTCTTTCCTCTGATTGTAGCGATCTTGTGTTGTAGGTTGCGATATACATGTGTATATTCTGCTTCTTTGTTGAGTAGGTTTTCTGCTTCATTAGATGTTTGTCCCCCCCAGAATCCGTGGGACAGAATGATTGGTTATCATTGCGGAACTGTGGAGATATTCTCCTATCCGCCTGGGGTATTTGTTTGTTTACATCTATCATTTTCATGGGTAAAAATAAGGGGGTTTTTGCCGGGTGATCCATACTTACACTGAATTGATAAATTCACTATGTGTGAATTTATAAATTTAGTGTGATCATATTGAAATGTGTGCAATAGAGTTAACTAATAAAAAAGAGAAAGAAAATGCGAATCAATGTATACAAACCTCCATAAATATGCATAAACTACATTCGTGTTATCTATAGAAACTGTGTATGAAATTATCTGCAACAAATCTAATGAAATAACTGTGAAAGGGACTTCTAAAAATAGAGATAGTTTATTAAATTTGATGACGGCATATGGTTTGACTGATATAGTAAAGCAATATACTAGGATTACTCCTACAAGCTAAAGTCGAATTGATAACATTTTCACCAACAGTAATTCTATACCAGATACAAAAGTAGAAGACACGTCTATGTCCGACCGAATATGTAATTTGGCAGTACCGCAAACAAACATTATATATCCAAAAAGGAAATAAAATTAACTAGGAATTTCGGATTAGCCATTAAGGCGCGCTTCGAAAAAGCTCTTGTGGAAGAATAGTGGGAAAGTATGTATAGCGAAAAAGTTGTAAATGGGAAAACGGTGGAATTCTTAGAAATACTTAAACATCATTTTTCCAAAACTTTACATTGGTAAGGGGCAAATCGAATTGGAAACCGTGGATAACGACCGAGTTAATCTACTGAAGTACTAAACTAAAAGTTGCTTAAAAAAAGTTTGCTATATTTAAAATGAAATACAAACAGGAAAAGATAAAACACAGACAACTATTAGTAGATACAAACGCAATTTCCAGTGCGATATGATATTAGAAAGATATCTTATTTAGAGCCTATGATTAGGGTGACAGAAAGCCACCTAAACTTGTCAGGCAAATATGGTAAATATAAATGCTATAAAAAACCTTTTAATATAATAATATCCCATTCCCAACAAAAAATTAAAAAATTAATATTAGTGATGATAAGACTAGAAGAAATGTTAGAAAATGAGTGACTAAAAATCTTAAGAGAATCAAAAACTCAAGATGATCACATACTTATGCAAATTATTTAAGACTTTCACAGAAACAATGTACGAAACTTTTATAAGAATTTTACGAAGAAATACAATCCCCCAACTCTACAACTCCAGGATAAAGAAGGGAATGTTGCCCATAGCAACAAAGACAACTGCAAAGTATTAGCAGCATATTTCTAAAATCCCCTTAACTTTTATGAACACATAGAAAAGATGGATTTTCATATATCCACATCAACGAAACCTGACTTAGAACCTCCAACTATTGAGGAACTCCATCCAGTAATATCAAAACTTAAGAAATATTAGCCTTCGGGAGAAAATCAAATCACAGCTGAACTTTGGAAGAATGTTAACGAAAATGCTGCACATCAAAATTTGTATTCATGAAAGAATCCCAGATGACCAAAAAACAGCAATTATACATCCACTTCATGAGAAAGGATCCAAAACAGACCCTAACAACTACGATATCTCTCCTTGACATAACATACAAGATATTCTCCACAGTCCTACTACATAGGGCAGAACCTCAACTAGACCATCAACTTGGGGAATACCACGCGGATTTCAGGAAAGGGAGATCCTGTCCGGAACAAATTATCAACCTCAAACATATTATGAACTACCAAAACTCACGGGCTAAATCGACATCACTTTCATTGACTTCCAAAAGGCATACGACTCCATAGATAGGGAATCCATATTCACGGTCCTGAAAGAACTAGGACGCGATAACAAAACTACAAACCTAGTCAGAGAAACACTAACTAAAACATTCTCCAAAGTTAAATTCATCAGGGACCTTTCCACTAATGTAATGATTTAATATTACCTAATATAACCTAATATTGCCTAATATAACCTAATCTAACTATCCATTTTGTTCAAATCTGTAGCTGCGGTGTCGTTAGTACTACTTGCGTACTAACAATTTCGTCATAAATTTATTTAGAATATTCCTTTCTATAAAATTATATTTTTATATTCCATATAATATATGGATTGACAATGTTAACATCATCAGAATTATAGTTATACCGATACTTTTGTGATTGTTAACTAAATGTATACACATTGGCCCTACCATGTCAAACTATCGAATGTAAATAAGTCGTATTTTCATATTCAATACCCTGCTTCAGAGATGGACTTCTCCACTATTTAACTGCGCATTAGAAAAGGTAGTCAGTGAGTGGAATGTGAAGACCCACAGTGGAATCAGAATAGGAACTTAAAACAAAGGCATTAAGGTCAATTGTTTAGCTTTTGCTAATGACATGGCCTTACTAAACAGATCCTCGAACTCCAGAAGCAAGCGTCAAAAATGAGTCTGAAAGTGTCAGTAGAAAAGACCAAAAAATGACGAACATAAAAACCCATAAAAAAGCTTCAAGTGGGCAAGCAATATATAGACATCGTCAAAGATTTCAAATATCTTAGGGAATGGATCAGCTGGAATGCGCTAGAGAAAAAGGCATTGGAATCTAGGAGAAATGTAGTAGAGTTGGCCTTCCAATTTACGAAGGACACTTATAACAAGAAGTCTCTCTCCTGCAATACCAAGATAAGACTTTATAACACGGTAATTAAACCAGAAGGCTTATATGCAGCCGAAACATTTTCTCTCACTACCCAGGGATTGCTTGAAAGGCCGGTGGTCAAAGAAAGAAAGACATTAAGCAAAATCTTAGTCCCTAAATTTCATAACAACAAATTAATCCATGTCAGGAACAAAACTCTTTACCGAAAGACTGAAAAACACTCGGACACAACAAAAGACAGAGAATTCAAATAGACTTGCCAAAATGATCTTCGACCACTTTCGTAATAAAACAATAAAACCACTTTGGTTTAAGGAAAATGAGAAAGACCTCGTAGAACTCCAAATTACAGACACCATGATCAAGGATAAAACAGCCAAAATCATCACCAATGATAAGAAGCAACGGTTCCAAGAAATCGAACAAAAGCGTAAGATCCACATCTCTGCCGAAGAAAGGGAAGCAAGATCTCAAAGCATGACGCAATACTGGGCTAAAAGGAAAGCTCGGAACAATACAAAATGATTGATTTCATGTACTCTGAAGTTGGGTGAAACAAATAAAGAAGGGATGAGAAGAACCAACTAATAAATTAGTTACTTTTTGTATATAGGTCAAACTAAAGTAATTATAGGTACCAACTTATTAAAGCGAAACATAGCTTGAATATATAAATAAATTCAACCTTTCCGTAACTCAATAATATCATTAAGTCTATTTAAGACTACAAAAAACTACTCTCATATTGAAACACAACAGTTACTTACTAGAATTCAGTCCAATTTCATGGCACTCAAAACAAAAACTAGATATTACATTGAATCTTAAAAAACATTTCTTTCTATTTAACCCAAGTGAATAGCCATCTGCAGACGCGTTTCGCAATCTATCTCTCATCAGTGCAGCTTTGCTCTTTTCAATGATAAATTCCACTTATGTCAAAGTGACATAAACGTATTTGTTGCTCTCCCTCCTTTTTCGACCTAATACACCGTCGTCTCCGCCGTCGTCTGGTCCCAAGCCCAGGGTGTGAAAGGAGGAGGGTGGTCGGCGTGCCGCGCCGACCAGAATCGGGAAACCGAAGAAACTAGGCAAGAAACCGCATGGATACACGACTTAACCACTTACGAATTAATGCTACCGCATCCGGGGCAGCCGATGCGCCAGCTTTGAGAACCAGGGATGCTGGTGAGAAGTGGACTACTGGCCAAAGACTCAGGTTAATCACACCGAAATCAGAAATACGAATCGCCGCATGGAATGTGCGAACGGGACATCACGTTGGTCAAAAGGAAATTATCGCCAAGGAATTATTGAAATGCAAAATATCGATCTGTGCATTATCAGAACTGCGGCTCACAGGATCTGGGACAATGAAGGTTGACCCACCATCAATCGACGAGACGATGACGCTATTCTATTCTGGTGGCGACAAACGATAAGCGGGCGTTGGCTTTATGGTTGATCGACGGGCCTCTGCCAGTGTTATCGCATTCCAACCGATATCCGAGCGTCTGGCGGTTATCACTATTGATGGAACGATTAAGACCCATATCGTATCCGTCTACGACCCATATCGTATCCAACTGAGACCAGCCCGGACACAAACAAGGATGAATTTTATGCCCAGTTTCAACACACACTGGATACAATACCCCAAACCGAATTAATCGTACTTATGGGCGACTTTAATGCACATACGGGTGCATATCGAACCGGTTGGGAAGAAACGATGGGAAAATTCGGATACGGGGAAATAAATGACAACGGATTACGCCTCTTATCATTTGCAGCGTCAAACAACTTGATCATCGGCAACAGCATCTTTCGTCACCCCCTCAAACATCAACTCACGTGACGAAATCTATCCGGCAACGATTCGGCAATGTGGGACTACATTTTGGTCAACACCAGATTCCGATCGACGCTCAAAGATGTACGTGCGATGCGTGGACCCGACTGTGGATCAGACCATTATCTTGTCCGAGTGAAACTACAATTGAAATTACAAAGAGCAAAGAAAAAGGCACCACCATCAGCCAAGAGGAACTGGGCCTGTCTGCGAGACCCTGAAACCAGCCGAAAATTTCAAATCGCATTATCCAACAAATTTGCAGCACTCACGATACCAGTCGATATCAACATAGAAGAAAAACAACTTTCTGAGTCCATTGTGGGGTGTGCAACGGAGCTGTGTCCGCCCATCCGTCGACGGACGCAGCAATGGATCTCGGACGACTGTCTCAATCTAGTCGACCAGCGGAAGCAAATGAAACACGTCGATTTCAAACAATACCGACGATTGAACAAAGAAGTTCGACAGAAAATGAAATTGGAACGGGAAGCTTACTGGAATAACATCGCGGCTGACATGGAAGAAGCAGCGTCAAGGCATGAGTACCGGACGCTGTACCAGACAATACGACGGTTAAGTGGCAAAACAACATCAGCAAATGACAATATCAAAAAATTGGATGGAACTTTCGTGGAGAGAATTCTTTCATCAGCTGTACAACCACAATCCGCCAGTAGGTCCAGCACCCGAACTGCCGATTATTGAGCAGCCGATAAATCAGTTTCCCGATACTGAACCAACAATCAATGAGGTGAAGACGGCAATAAAATCCCTGAAAAATGGTAAAGCGCCGGGAGTAGATCAAGTAACTGCCGAAATGATCAAAGCCGGGGGAGACGTCTTATTACATCAACTTCACGTTCTCACAGTGCATATATGGCATTCAGATTGTGTTCCATCCGTGTGGAAGAAAGCGATTGTTGTGCCTATTTTGAAGAAAGGCGACAGTCGGGAATGCAAGAATTACCGTGGTATTAGCCTCCTCTCGATCGTCGGCAAAGTATTTATGAAAATCATACAATCAAGACTACAGAAACATCGAGAGCAAACAAGCCGGGAAGAACAAGCTGGATTTCGACCACATCGAGGATGCATCGATCAGATATTTGCTCTCCGTCAGCTAATGGAAGAAAGAATTCGATGTGGCAAACGAACTGTCATCGTCTTCATCGATTTCAAATCTGCTTTTGATTGCATCGATTGGACAAGCTTGTGGGAAGCCCTGAAGATCGAACACGTGCCACTGAAAATCATTCAACTTCTTCAAGCATCGTACGACGGCTCAACCAGCAATGTTCGTATCCGAAACGACTGATGTCTGAGGAATTCCCGATTCGAACCGGAGTCCGGCAAGGAGACGTGGCCTCGCCGCTTCTTTTTAACATTGTGATCGACACGATTATGCGAAAAGCGTTTGATGGGCGACGCGGAGTTCGATATGATGACAGAAACTTCCTAACCGATCTGATGTTCGCCGATGACAATGCGGTTTTCGCCAACACAGATGCCGAAGCAACAGACGCCTTGTATGACATTTCCCGCATTGCCCAGTCATACGGACTGAGAAACAATGCGGATAAGACCAAAGTGCTTACAACGGATGGATCTGAAGCCAGAGTTTACCTCGATGGAACCACAATCGAGCAGGTACCACAGTTCAAATATTTGGGATCACTGGTTGTGGAGAAGAAAGTAGCTTCGACCGCCGAAGTTCACAGCCGGATAGGCCAGGCAACAGCAACGTTTGCTTCACTCAAGTGGTGCATATGGAAGCGGACGAATATTACCGTCAAAACCAAAATACGCCTATACCGGACGCTGATCCTCCCAATTCTTCTTTATGGATCGGAAACATGGACATTACTCAAACCAGACCTTAACAAGCTCGAGGCCTTCCAAATGCGATGCCTGAGACAGATTCTCTGCGTCTCACTCCTCAACCACCTCCGAAAGGAGACAATCAGAGAAAGGTGCGACCAACAGACACCGATTGTTGAGGAAATTCAAAAACGCCGATTACGATGGTTCGGCCACATCTGTAGGATGGGCGACAATCGAGTACCGCACAAACTCCTATGGAAAAAACGACCTCTTGATTGGAGAACACAAAAACAAGCACCGAAGACCACATGGTTGAAACACGTAGAGAACGATTTAAAAAACCAGCGAATAACAACAGCTGAGGCAAGAACCGTTGCAACTGATCGATTAGCATGGAAGCGTATAGTGAATGGAGCACGGAATCTAGCGGCACCAACAGCAGCGTACTGGCTACGAGGTCGACCACCTCTCCATGCGCCGGCTATGGATTAAAGAAGAAGAATGATAAAACGGAATAAACTTACATTAGTTTGAAAACTATGTGCTAAGTTCTGATCTAATGAAACTAAGTTCAGGTCTTTCTACACACATGTCATATCATAACCTATTCTCCAAAGCCCAGCACATGGTTTTCAAACTATATCAAAAGTGCAATCTGAATTGATGAAAGATAGATCTCGAAACGCGTCTGCAGATGGATATTCACTTGGGTTATATAGAAAGATCTGATCTTAAAAACAATGTTATTTATCTAGTTGTTGGTTTAGTGCCATTAAAGTAGACTGATTGCTAGTAGATAACAGACAAATATCAGTTGTGTTTCAACATGAGATTTGTTTTTTAGTCTTAAATAGACTTAATAATATTATAGAGCTACGGAAAGGTTCAATATATTCATATATTCAAGCTATGTTTTGCTTTAATAAGTTAGTTACTTTTTTTTCTTTCAAAATGGAGATAGGTTTCCCTATTTCTCAAAACTATTTCCTATCTATATTAAACGGAGTGCTGTGTTTGTCAAACAATTTCGTTTTTTGTCAGAAGTATTTCACTCACAAATCACAATGAATGCTGAAAGAAGACAGAACAACAACATTTCCAACGAGGTACGCACTCTTATTATCAGAGCAATGAACGATGGTAGTTCGGCAGTCCAAATAGGACGGCAATTCAATGTTTTGCCAGACACAGTAAGAAAAAATTGCCAAGTGTATAAAAAATGCAACGAGATGAATAAGAAAAGTGTTGGGCATCGCCCCAAAAAATTTACTCGAGAGGAGCAAGAAGAAATCTGCAATTTGATTGATGAGGAATGCACCTTGACACTAAAACAAATAAAAACCAAATTATTGGAGCAAAATTCACAACTAGAAGTAAGCTTATCGACCATTGACAGAGCGTTAAAAGAATTTCACTATTCCGTAAAACGCATTTCCTTTGTGCCAGAAAGGAGTAACAGCCCAGATACTATGCAAAGTAGGTAATACTTTGCATAGATCCTTTGCATAAATCCGCAACTATGCTGTTCAATATTACAGAATAATGATTGACGGAGAAAAATATTTTTTATTGATGAATTTGGAATTCAAGTGAATTCTAGGAGATCGTATGGAAGATCACAAAAAAATAATAGAGCAAGGCAACAAAGTCAAGGCCCATTTAAGAGGTCGTAATTATTCGATTGCTGCTGCAATGTGTATGAGTTCACTATATTTGTTCACCATTCAAGATAGGTCTTACAATGGAGAACACTTTGGGGAATTCTTGACAACTTTAATTGACCACTTAGGCGGAGATCATATAGGAGGAACATATTTTGTAATGGACAACGTCAGATTTCATAGAACGGAGGAAATTCAACAATTGATAAGAGCACATGGACATGTTCCAGTATTTCTGCCACCGTACAGTCCTTTTTTAAACCCCATTGGAGAGCTATTTAATCAATGGAAAAATATCATAAAGGGAAGTCAGCCCACGGATGAAGATCAACTGTATGCACAAATTCATAATGCTTCTGAAGCTATAACGCAAGAGCATTGCCAAAATTATGTTCGACATGTGGAGACATATTTAGGGGATTGCCTCAAGAGAACTAAGTATTACGTTAGTATTAGTATAGTTATTATATTTGTTATCCTCTTTTTTTCTAATAAAATATGTCTTCAACTGTTTTTGTTCTTGTTTGTTTAAATTTAAAAAATAGAAGAAAATCATTTGCAATAACGAGAAAAAGTTTTAACAAATAGTAAATTTCATTTGACATATTACTGTCAATGTGACGTAAGTAAGAAATACTTTTGAGAAATAGTGAAATACATTTGACAAAAGAGGAAAACACTGTACCTATTCTTGAATTTCTGTTTATTTTGTTTTTATTTAATTAACTCAGTTTGGATTTGATTTTGTGGTCGGAATTGAAGCCGGTTTTATAGTGTAGATGGAGAAAAGAGGGGTTGAATATAGACCTATAACTCGAGCAGGAATACAATAAGTTATCTCCGAGTGCGAGCGGCGCGACGTTCTAACAAATGCAACAGTTCCTCGATGGAAAAGTTTCAACTCTCATACACAGCCACACATAACACCCCATTTGGCTGAAACTATGCATCGAATATACAGTGTAAATATTTGTTATACGCTATTACATTCATATTTATAGCCAACTTCGCGCTGTCACTTACCCCTTTATCTGTTTGTAACTAAGTTTGTTAGCTACAGACAACTCAATTAATTTCAATTATCTATATTGTGTCTGGTGTATGTTCCTGACGTAGTTTTCACTTTATCGAAGGGAAGATATTTTGTCGCATGGTTTAATCACTTTTTTAAGTCATAGAAGCTCGTGAATAGCTCGAAAATACTACGTGGTAATCTATACCTATAGCCCGCCACTCAGGCTCACAATCAGTTAAATTGATCAGTGGAACTGACTTACGTCCAGAAACTGACCGTGAGTGTGAAATCGTATGGTAAAATTTTTAGCTGATGGTAACCCATATATTTTCCGGGCGAACCATAAATCCGCTGGCTTCATTTCGTTTTCATCACGCCAAATTAACCGCGCATGCGCTTAGTCAGTCGTAGTTTCACCGTCATGGCGTCAGATCGTGCAATAACTAAAGAATTTATAGAAAAATACCACGAATGCCCATGTTTGTGGAAAACATACGACATCAAACGATTCATAGAGGAGTAAAGAATGCCAATCAGCCTTTCATTGGGACTAACAGCTTGTCTCATATTTGTATCATGTTTTACAATATACGGAGTCACAAGTTCAAGTAGCTTGAAATATGTAGATTCGTCCATTCTCAAATAGTTGCACCAGTCACTCGGTTCCAGTGATAACACATTTAACAAATTAATACGAGATAATTGATATCCCTGTTTTAACCATTCTTTCGTCCATTTTTTTTTTTTTAGTTTTTTACTGATTAAATGGCAACAAGTAGCAGCCGTTATAAGTAGAATATCCTCGTAAGAATCAGAATCCATTTTTTTAACTTACGCGGTAAGAAATTGGCTAGAGAGATTTAGCACGCGACCCGAACAATGGAGAAATGGAGGGCGATTTGAAGCCAGTGAGTGGGGAAATCGATTTGGCTTACATCCGTTTTAACCGATCAGTTAAAAACGTCAGTTTAACTGATTGGGTAACAACTGGGTACAACTATTGGGTACAACCCAGACCTAAAAGAAATAGCCCGACAAAAATCAGAAGCCTACAGAAAATATATGAATACGAGAACTCAGGAAGCTTACGACCAATACAAACTGGCGAGGAACAGGTGCAAGACAGAAGTGCGACACCTAAAAGATCAATACTGGGAGAACTTAAGCATTGAATTGTAACACGAAAGAAAATCTGGAAGCTCCTCACGAAGTTTAAGCAACCAGTTGACGAACAACATCAAACCGAATGTATAACACCTGAAGAATGGGCCAGGTACTTTAAGAAATTGTATGAAACAGGAAGCAACAACATCAAGGAATGAACCACTACTGTAACGCACGAACAGACAATAGAGGAGTCATATTGGCTTATTAGCCAAGAAGAAATAAATCGGGCAATCAGGAACCTAAAAACAAGAAAGACACTAGGTGAAGATATGATTCCCTACGAACTCCTAAAATACGGCAGCGACAAACTCGAAACAGAAATCTACACCTTGTTTAGAAAAATTGTCGAATCCGAACAAGTACCGGTAAGATGGAATAACACAATCACCATCCCGATCTTCAAGAAAGGTAAAAAAACAGACCCCTCAAATTACCGAGGCATCACATTGATAAACACCACAGCAATACTTTTCACAAAAATGCTGGCCCAAAAAATAAACGAACGAATAACGATAAATGACGAACAACGAGGACTCCTACAAAATCGATCAACTACAGATGCAATATTTACCGTAAGACAGATCACCGAGCAATAGAGTTTGCCAAACGCGCCTATCTGTGCTTCGTCGACCTGAGCAAAGCATTGGACAAAATCCGAATCGCTGATGTGATTTCAGAACTCAAAAACGAGGAGCGGGGGGAAAGCTAACCAACCTAATAAGAAACATCAACATCAACAACTACACAATCATAAAAACAAAAACAAAGACATCAGAGAGGGTGCGCGTAAGCGATGTTGTAAGACAGGGTGGCAGTATGAGCCCGACCCTATTTAACATCATAATGGACAACATAATAACCACAGTAAAGGACTTTAAGGTGTGAGGACCCACAGAGGGCCAAACTGCGATAGTGACCATTTCCTGGTAGTCGGAAAATTACGGCAGATAATATCAAATGTCGCCAAAACTAAAGGTACAAAAAGGGAGCAGTGGGATACAGACCAGTTGAGCAAAAATGAAGCCCTAAACAAATATCAAAACGCCATCAGCATGGAGTTAGATAGACTCCCAGACCATAGCAATATTGACGATGAGTGGAAGTCCATGGAGAGGGCAATAATAAAAGTAACCAAAGACGTAGTAGGGACAAAAAGAAAATCAAGAAACATAGATTGGTTCGATATGGAATGTGAAAGGGTTATAACAGAAAAGAATAATGTGCGACAAAAGATGCTGCAAAGAAACACTAGAACTAATAATGCAGTATACCAAGAGAAGCGGAGAGAAGCCAACAGGTGCCTAAGGGGGAAAAAGAGATATGATGCGTAAGAAAATAGAAAGCATAGAAGAGAACTATAATCAACGCAAAGTGAAGTATTTCTATAGAACAATCAGAAATGAAGCGAAAGGGTACCAGCCAAAATTAAACGTATGCAAGGATAAGAACGGAAAAATCCTAACGGAAGAGAAAGATGTCATGGATAGATGGCGCCAGTACTTCGCCGAGATACTAAATGTTGATCATATGGAAGACCTAGAAGAGCCAGAAACAGTAATATACACAGCTCAAGAAAATACCGAACCACCTACATTGGATGAAGTCAAAACAGCCATGGAAAAGCTTAAAAATGGTAAGGCACCCGGCGAGGACGGCATCACTGCCGAAATTTTAAAACTGGCCGGAATAGATGCACATAAAAGACTGCACCAACTAATATGCAAAATATGGAAAGAAGAACAGATGCCTGAAAGGTGGAAAACTGGGTTAATCTGCCCTATCCACAAAAAAGGCGACAAAACAAACTGCGACAATTACAGGGGAATAACACTACTCAACACTGCATATAAGGTACTCTCCAATGTGATATTCGACAGGATAAGACCGTATGCAGGAGAAATATTGGGAGAATATCAATGTGGCTTCCGAGAAAGTAGATCAACTCTGGATCAGGTATTTGTGCTAAGTCAAGCAATGGAAAAATGTGATGAATACAACATCGACCTGCACTGTCTGTTAATCGATTTTAAAAAAGCATTCGACAGTATTAAAAGAGCAAAACTAGGAAGTCCACTTGCTCTAATGGGTATCCCACATAAACTTGCCAAACTAGCCATGATGACAATGGATGGATCCAAGGCCAGAGTAACAGTCCAAAACAAAACATCAAA
Source organism: Phosphuga atrata (assembly GCA_944588485.1). Taxonomy (NCBI): domain Eukaryota; kingdom Metazoa; phylum Arthropoda; class Insecta; order Coleoptera; family Silphidae; genus Phosphuga; species Phosphuga atrata. The sequence continues at coordinate 8,778,856 of OX155901.1, forward strand.
GGAATTTGAAATAAGAACCGGTATTAGGCAGGGAGATGCCTTGACAGCTTTCCTTTTTAACCTTGCGCTACAAAATGCAATTGGAAACCTCGAAAATAAGGGAAATATCATAACAAAATCATACTAAATATGTGCGTACGCGGACGACATACTGATCATGGCTAGGGACAACAGAACTCTAGAAGAATTGTTTTTAAAAATAGAAGAGAAAGCGAGCAAAGTCGGCCTGAAAATACATGCAGATAAAACAAAATACCTCAAACTGTCACGTGATAACCCAAGAAGGGCTCCTCTGAACTTCATTATAAATGATCATCGGTTTCAAGAAGTTCAAAATGTCAAATATCTTGGAGTAACTTTCAATAACACAAATAATCTATCACTGAGGGTACAAGACAGAATCCAAGCTGCGAATCGATGCTATTATTCACATCTGATGCTCTTTAAATCAAAAATCATCTCACGTAAAGCAAAACTGCGAATATATGAAACCCTGATCAGACCCGTGCTAACTTATGGAGCTGAATCCTGGAGTATGTCAGAAGCAGACAAAAACTCTCTTCGTATTTTTGAAAGACGGATTTTACGGAAGATCTTTGGACCAGTGAGAGAGGAAGAAGGATACAGAATTCGCATGAACTTCAAGAACTAATAGAAGGTAAAGACATAGTAAGATTCATTAAGGCACAGAGACTTCGATGGGCGGGCCACATGCTTAGAATGCCGAGTGCGAGAGCACCCAGATCCATCAATAAAGCGCAACCTAACACCTCAAGAAGCAGAGGAAGATGTAGAAACTCTACAAGTAGGAAACTGGACACGTGTCGCTGAAGACCGTCAAAGGTGGAAGGGGATTGTTAAGGAGGCCAAAGCTCACCCTGGGCTGTAGAGTCAGAAGAAGAAGAAGAAAGGACCTTAAGGGGGGAAAGTTATGTAATCCTACGTTTTTTTCTAGATTTTTTTATGAAGTGATGGAAAGGTTTTTCGAATTGAAACAATTCATATCTCAAAGTATAACATATAAGCTTGATTCACAAATTACGAATTCACGAAATTTTACGTTTCGAGAAAAACGCGTTTAAAGTTTTCGATACAGAAAAGTTGTGTTCAAGAGGACTTACGGCTTTCAACGCTCAGTCTGCGATACCAGGGCCATACAATATAATTTCTTTTTATGCGAATTCGTCCATTCGATCCGCTTCCTGTTTTTTTCTTCGCTGTTCTTGCCATTCTGGACCTGCTCCAAGTACGACGGTCCTGCCTCCATACTCGGCATGCAGTTTGCTGGTCCGCGAATGTCTTACACTGTATGCCGATTTACAACTGCAGGTCATTCATGATGCTTAAAAGGAAGTTATAACCATCAGTGAACATGCCTGCAGCCAAGAAGGCAGCGATCTCCACGATTTTCCAACTACAGTGTAGATGCTTAGGAGCTAAACGCCACACAGTCGCATTGAATGATTCATTTGCGTTCTGTGTATAGGCTCCCAAGCATCTCGTGAGCAAATCATCCCGGGACAAATCTTAGTATATCGGCAAGATTTTCTCCTCTAAGTCGGGATGTAGAGAAGGAGGATGCTCATACGACTGCGTTGTATTGGGAACTTCAACGACGTGATATGCGCACCAGGAGTCGGCACCCGAGGTACAGTACTTGTGCTGCGGCTGTTCGTTTGTCGAAATCATATGAAAATAGGTGGCCATTACAGCATCCTTCATTTCCTCCTTCGACATTATTTCTTTCTTTGACATTTCTTCTTCTGTTTCTTCTAATTGCGATTTTGATGGTGGTCGCTGAAGTCGAGGACGACTTGAGCGATAATCTGGCTCACTTTTATTTATCTTTCGACTCATGATCACACAGTACGAGGGACACGCGATATATAAGCTTCTCGCGGACTTCCAAGCGCCCGACGTTAGAAGCGATACACGCTCGGTCTTGTTCGGAACATGCTACCTAGTGTATATACGATATAGAGATGTCAATACTTCGAATTTCGATCTGAAAATTTAGGAGCATATTCTCCAAGTGTTAAACTGATTTTTTCACAACAAAAAAATTGTCAAAAAATGGCAAATTACATAACTTTCCCCCCTTAAAGCGGGATACAGAATGGGGAACCAATCCTTCAACATCCTATGCTATGCAGATGATGCAACGCTGATGGCAGACAAGGAAGACGATCCGCAACGATTACTAAAGACAAAGAAATACGACCTAGACATTTCTCACCAAGAAACCAAAAGCATGATAGCCAGCGAAACCTTAAGATGGAAACCCGAGCAGCCACCAACAAGACCCGAAAAATATCCGGTGCAATAGACACTATAATGTGGAGAAATAAGCATATATTTAAAGAAGGTAAAATTCGAATATACAAAACCGCCATAAGACCAATTCTCACGTACGCAGCCGAAACAAGAGCCGACACAGCAGTTACCAAACAAGCCTTAAGAACGACAGAGATGCGCACCCTATGTGCGATAAAGGAGGTCACGCTAGGAGACCAAATCACGAGCTCCACAATCAGAGAGGATCTACAAATACAGGATGTCGTACGCTGGACAAGGGACCGTCGGAGGTACTGGCGGGACCATGTGAAACGCATGATCCCACAACGGATCGTTAACTGGGCCACGACACAAAGACCCAACAATTCAAGACCACCTGGAAGGCCACCAAAGAGATGGGCAGACTTCTGGACATCCATATCACAGGAGATTAGAGACTAAGGGGGAACTTAAGGAAATAGGCTCACGTGCCTATACAAAAGTCTAAGAAGAAGAAGAAGAAGAAGTTTAACTGATTGTGTGTGGTGGTCTTTACGCTGAATTTAAAAATTCAAAATGTAAAAAATTAAAAAATTTTATGTAACTTGTTAGGGTTACTGTATTAGTGTTATCATATTCACAGTTATACAAATTTAAACACTTTTTCATTTAAACATTTAAACACTTGACTCGAGTTTTGACTGGTAGAGGTCATTTTCAAGTCATTTTCATACTTGAAAATCACCTTGACCAATCAGAAGTCGAGTCGTGTTAAGTTTTTAAATTTATATAACTGTGAATAACAAGTTATATAATTTAGAATTGGTAAAACTATACTACATTATAATCATTTAAACTTAATAAAAACACAGCCTGAATATATAAATATATTCAACCTTTCTGTAGCTCTATAATACTATAAGTATAAGTTATATAATATTTTTATATATTAAGTGTGGTTAATACAAAGTGTGATTTTTTTAATTCGGTGTAAGTCATAGAAGCTCATTTACGTGAACTATAAAAAGTGTTTACCGATAAAAATCAAAATATTTTTGCAATTATGTAAAGTAAACTATTCGGGGATAAAAAATGGTTTAGAAAAAATATAGTTTTATGTTGTTGAAAGTTTGTGTAAAGAAAACAAATTTTAGACTATTTTATCTCAATCTACAATTTTAAAAAATTCATGAATAAATATTTGGCTTTAACGAAACACTAATTTTCATTATTAATTTGGAATATTCATAAAATTCACAGGCAAATGTCAAAGCTTTTTAGTAAAAGCCACCGAGCTAATGTTGAATTAACCGAGCGTAATTAATTCACTTTGGACTGGACATATGCGGCTGAGGTAGATTTTCTGTGTTGTTTGTTTAAAAAGATATGGACGCACTTTGTCCTAACAAATCGTCACAGTCGAAGATGTTTTGATTTTAGACAATTTTGCAAAAATGTTAAAATCAAATTACAAACCAACATTTATTCTATTTCGTGAAGTAATTAATAGTATATTTTGTAACAAGGGCGGTAAGTTGTTAATTAGACGCGAGAGCGAAATTGGGCGCACGAACGAAGTGAGTGCACACATTCGTTCGAGACGGCACTTGACAATATCGCCCGTCTTACAAACAATATTTTTTATTACTCATGCGAGGGCATGTATCTTACAAATTTGGGATTCATTGGCCATAAAAAATGGAAAAAAAATGAAAAAAATTGCTTTTTGAAATGTCTCCGGTGGTGTGCATTCGTCTTAAGAACTCTCCTCGGTCTCCGGTATACCATAGAGTTTACACATTTTAAAAAGTTTTCTTTAATTTATATTATTATTTTGTACTGAAATTTTTTTCTGAACATTTCACGTCACTTTTTTAACATTAAGGTCTTGATTGTGTTTATTTTATTTGTCTTTTTTTGTAATGTAACTTAGCGATATTTAATATTTGCGTGCGTTACTCAGGTTATGTGGAAATACAACGAAAAGTGGCATTTCTCGTATTAAAAAACATGCGTCAAGAAATACTTTTCACGCATGAGTAACAAACAATATTTTTTATAAAAATGACGATTTATTTATTTTATCAAATTTTAATCTCTATATAGATAACATATAATATATAACCTTTCTAGACCAGGGGTGTTCAACCTCTTAGTTTCTCTGGGTCTTATAGGAAGAAGTAACGGATTTTTGAGTCACACATATATTTTACTTAGCTTAATAGAAAAAAGCCTTATATATTAGAAAATATTTCGTTTCCATTCAAAAATAAAATATGTATAAAGATTGTGGCTTTGTGAAACTTATTTATTGGCTTATACCGCGAAAGAAATAAATTTTAGAAAAAAGTTAGGTTTGCTTTGGGCCGCATGCGGAACTCGGCCCGCGGGTTAAACACTAATCAATTTTTTGAAACCTCTTGTTTCGCTATATATAGATACCAAATTCCATACAAATTTTATATTTCATTGATTTCAAGTAATCTTAAAGTTATCGATATATATTAATCTAAATATTAATTTATATTTAAAATAAGATGTCATGGTTTGAACCAAATTAATAATAGAATTGAAAGTAGGAGATTATCACTACGATATCTTCAAATCTGTCAGTAGCTGGAATTACACGGAAATCTTCTGTTACTCTTTGGCACACCCCGCTGAAGAAGCGTGGTGTGAGCCGTTCGCTGCGTCAAAGCAAGTAACGGGAACGGTCAAGACCCATTTTTGTCAGGGGCTGAAGGCCAACAAATGTTATGAAAGAGTAATGAAAATAAAGTTAGAATTTGTGTAATTACTACCTTAGAGTCCAAGATAAGAAGATCTCGTCGGCTCCTCATCCAACGGGAACTTTTATCTGAAGGCAAAGTCTTGAAAAAGACTGATTTATGGATAAAAAGTAATCACTAATTTTAACTAATTGTAAGACAGAAACACTGAAAACTCTAGAGCACGTTGCATACAACCGGACTGGTCGGCTGGTTTAAAGTTTCGACTGCGTGATGTACGCTTCAGAGGCGTTTGCACTGACTAATAGGGAATCATCCCCAGAAAATCACTTAAAGATCACGCAAGTATATTACTCCATCGGGTGGCTGCGGCAACTATAGTAACATATAATATTGAGTGAAACTTATCTGGATGCCTAGTTACATACCTTTATACATAAAAGCTAATTTATCTATTTAGATATTAAATTGATTGAAACATCAATATGAAAATTAACAGATCTAGACTAGAAACATATCTAGACACTCTTACAACATATCTAGACTTATCTATCTAAATAATAAATTACAATGATTGATAATATATATCTCTCTCTCTCCCTCTCTGTAGCTCTCACAACCCATGGTGGGTCTTGGCTGACTCAACAACTCTCCTCCATTGGACACTGTCCATCATTAGCTCCTTGCTTTCATGATATTCAGGGATCTAAGATCTGATTCTATGTTGTCTTTCCACCGTAGTCGCGGTCTTCCTAGTGATCTTCTACCGATCGGGCCCTGTACCCATACCAATCTAACAACTCGTCCATCCTCCTGTCTGTTTACATGGCCAGCCCATTTCAGTCTTTCCGCTTTTATCGTTGTTACAATGTCTGGGTGGTCATATAGTTCTTCTATTTCCCTGTTTTTCCTACTGCGGCACTGTAGTGTAGTTTCATCCCTTATAGGCCCGTATATACACCGTAGTATTTTTCTCTCTGCAACTCTCAGTCTGTTTTCGTTCTTTTTTGTCATTGTCCAGGTTTCGCAGGTGTAAGTCATAATCGGTCTTATAATGGAGTGATATATTCTTATTTTTGCCGTCCGAGATACATTGTTTGATTTAATTATTTTCTTCAATGCAAAACAACATCAATTGGCACTTTGTATTCTATTGTTAATTTCTTTGGTCATATCATTGTCCGACGTGATAGTGGCACCCAGATATTAAAATTCCTGGACTTTTTCTAAGTTGTATTGGTCCATCGTCACATTTGGACAAAATGTGGACATATCCTATATAAAAAGGACATATCCTATCCCTACGTTTAGTCCTTGTTGTGGTCATGTACTTGGTTTTACTCTCGTTTATTTTTAGGCCCATATTAACCGCTGCAGATTCTATTTTTTTAAACTCTTCTTTAACGTTTCTGGTTGTGTGATGTCCTCCAATGATGTCTATGTCATCCGCAAAGGCCAATATAAGACGCGTGCCCTGATTTCTAAATAGCAGTGTCTCCGTTTTTGCCTCCCTCACTACCTTCTCCAGAGCTATATTAAAGAGGAGTGGGGAGATGGCGTTTCCCTGTTTCAGGCCAATATTTATCGTAAAAAATGTTGATAACTTTCCCCCATCCGTAAGCAAGAGATCCGTACTGTACTTTTGGAGCCTTCCATGCTGATCTTTGTTAAGCTGACAAGTTTACTCGGAATTCCGAGTTTAACTATATGTTCATGTTACATTACATTAAGCGAAGCTTAACTATTTTTATCTAGATATTAATTTATATAGACGCCAACTTATTTAGATTCACGTATCGGGATTATTGATACATCTTATTGTTATATCTGAAATTACATTCATTGGAAATGAACTAGATTTATCCATATAGGGTGTTATGTGAACATGCGGCGAAAAATCAAGGGGTTATTCTTTGACCTATTTTAAGAATATAGTCTTATGATGATTTCTGAAAAACCTTTTGTTTCGAAGATACAGGGTGAATAAAATTAGCGACAGTAACAACATTTTATTTTCAAAAAGTACATGTTAAGTTGCTCACTCTACAACAAATGTTCGAAATGGCTTCCTCCAGCCTGGATACAAACTTTCAATCTTCTCGACATTGAGTGCCGAACTCTTTCAACACACTAAGGTTGTTGCTAATTGAGTTACATCCTGCAATTATCCGATTTCGCAATTCGTCCATAATCTAAACTGGAGTAGCGTAAACTAATGACTTTAGATAGACCCATAAGAAATAACTCATGGGGTTTAAGTCTCGGAAACGAGCAGGACATGCGTGTGGCCCACTTCGACCAATCGAGCGATCTTCGTATGTTGCTGTTAAAAAATCACGAGCAACCAAACTGAAATGTGGTGGTTCACTATCGTGCCTAAACCACATTGCAATTCTTGTCGCCAATTGTACATAAAGCAGGATCTCGGGCAGTGTTTCTTCCAAAAAGTTGCTTCCCATGTCTTGCTGGCAGAAATACCGTTCCAAATAGATTGTCACCCAGAACTCCAACTCAAGCATTCAAGGAAAACTGATGTTGGAATCGATCTTCACATACCTCATGCGGATTTTTATTTGCCCACATGTTATGAAAATATGTTTGTTATGAAACTTTCTTATTGCATTTGTTGAGAAAATGGCTTCAACGGTGAAAAGAATCTGTGTCAGGAATTGAGGGATTATAATAATAATATAATAATAATTTCTTTATTTCCTTAATAATTATTTCAAATATAAATTTACTCATACATACAATGGAAATTACCCCCGCAAAGGCACAACCAGAGTGCGGAAGGGGCGGTTAGTTCGTTATTTTAGATGCAGTAACTTTTTTTTTAAATACAGTAACTTGTTTATTTCTTTCTTTCCTCACCAAGTGTTTTCGGTGGTAGGCTCAGTAAGTGGTTAATAATATTGCTTCGGATTTGTTTAGAGTTAGCCAGAATGTTGCGAGGGAGGTCAGCGTACCAGACAGGACCCCGGTACGACCAGTATCTCATGCCCTGTGTGGTTAGTTTCCTGTGTGGATCGACTGGACCAGGTCGATAAGGTGTTTTGGTCCAAAATATTTGTTAGTCTGGAAAACACATAGATCAACAGATTTATTCGTTTAGTTAGAGTTTCTAAGTGTGATTTCCAATTCAGATGCTGGTCTATCTGAATACCTAAATATTTAATACTTTGAACTCTTTTTATTGTATTGTTTCCTAATTTTATAATAAATAAATTACTAGGTTGAGAATTCTTATAGATTGAGAATGTAATAATTTGTAATGTAATAATAATTTGTGAATGTAATAATTATTACAGAAATAGTTCCCCAAACTCTTTTAGTGTTTTTTGCTACCTCTGAAATCTTTTTTTCTATAATCTTCCTCCTTAGCAATCCTAATTAACTGTCTAAATTTAATCCTGTACCTTATATAGTATTCTCTTAAATTCCCTAAAGCCTTAAAGGTTCTTTTACCAACTTTTTATACAAATAGTCCCTCTTTCTTAATGATATCATTAAGCCTTGGGTTTTTTCTTATTTTTGTATTCACAAGGATTTTTGATAATTTTAGTTTCAGTGCAAAATAGATTACATTGTAAAGTATTAATCAAGTATTGAGTAGCTTTATCTACAGATGTGAATGAATAAATCTCATCACATTTGTGACTTTTAATTTTATCAATGAATTCATCAAATCTTACTCTCTTTGTGGTCTAGCAATTGCAGGTGGAGGAGGAGCGTTCCCTCCTACCCCACTAGCAATAGAGAAACAGACTGCTCTGTGATTAGTGACGTTGGTATTTATAGCCACGGCAGTTAATGAGTGCTGATATTGAAAATTTGAAGCTAAGTGGTAAATACATAAAGGTTGGGTGACACGGCCTTGCCCAGCTGGTCCATCGTCTATCCTAGTGGCGCAAGTGACTCGGGGATAGGAATCGCCTGGCAGCAAGAAATCTTAGATAATCTTCTATTATTTAAGATTTATTTGTACCGATTATGTTTAGGCTAACACCACCAATTATAATTGAGGCGTTGCGAATACGAAGGGCGAACTCAATATTTTGTAAATTTTATTTACAGATTTTAATCAGAACCATCTCGAGAATCCGCAGATACAGGTTTCATGTTGAGTTCGTCATAAGTTCATCAAAATCGACAGCAGCCTTTGCTGAGTTCGCCCTTCATCTGCAATCGATAAAAAAATTGAAATGCGTTTTTTTCGAAACCACCATTTGTTGAGTTCACCCTTCGTATACGCAACGCCTAAATTGTACTGGGGTTCAAAAACGGTTCTAATTCAAACAAAAATTGTTCCCCATTTCCCGACGGTGACCTATAGACTGCTAAAATTGTGTAAGTTAATTTGTTATAGTTAACATTAAGTGACAAACAACCACATTCAGTCATAATGAGTTCAGATACTTTAATATTGTATATGTATTTGGTTTTTTATATAAATTTTTGTGCTAAATTATGTATAATTTGGCAACTTAAAGAGATTTGGAGGTAGCACCCTCCCAACCAGGCTTCCCCCTATACTATAATATCAAAGGAAAATTTGAGATCACCCAACAAAACCGAAAACTCGTCTAAATTCTTGTTTACACTTCGGATATTAATATAGACACATGAAAAACCGCTTGAAAAACCACCCTGGGTCTCCACCATTTCCACAAACTCATTACTTGTGAGCAATGGACTTTTTATTATTAATTTATCAACATTTCCAAATATTTTCATGAAAGAAAATTTTTATTATCATTTCAAAAACCATTGACAGAACGCAATACGCGAACGACAATCAGCAGGCAGTAGTGCCTCAACACTTTGAATGTAGTATGGATACTAAAAAATGAACTTAACAATTTTAAAACCGTCCAATGATTTACGTTCTTATTAATAGTTTTTTTGTTATTATATTGTTAATTTGTCAGATTCTGTTCAAACTGTACTGTCCTTGCTGTCATTAATCTTCCTGGCCCTCCATTTCGTTTCAATGTGCCTGTTTCACGCAGACATCGATGAATATTTTCGATTTAAGATTTTTCGATCGGGGATACTACGGCTAGGAAACCGTTTAATGTACAATCGTCTAGCTTGTAATGAATTGCCATCAGCAAGTCCATACATGAAGTGCATGGCAGTAATCTCGGCGTTCGTATAAATAGGAGAGGAGAACTTCACTTACTATTAAAGACACGGCGAACAGCCAAACGTCTACAACTCAAATATTCAAACGAAATCGGCCCTCGGTCTTGTTGAGGGTCTGAATTGGAACTATCATTACCTTACCATAATGCAAGTTCTGGGGGAGACCTTTCGGTTATCCCACACCAACTTATATTCAACATAAGTCCAGAGTTCTTGCAGTGGCGGCTAGCCCCAAGTGTTGTTTAGTAAACATCCTAGCCATCAGAGCCAGAGCTGCTTTGGCATGGTGTGTATTTACTTGGGATATTTTTGTGCGTCTGCTGGTCATTTTTGTTTTTAGGCAGGAAGCGGCGTGCGGCTCTTCTGTCCCAGCAAAAATGACGGCTTCCTCTACCTCAGTAAACATGGCAGGACTGCTCCTGTGTACGAGAGTAAGGTGTATGTCGTTCTCTCGGTAAACCGAGTTGACTTCCTCGTTCTCGCTCATTGTGGCTTCAACAGAGGTAGCGGCCGCTGTTGCTGTCTCCTCAACCAAAGAAGTGGCCGCTGTAATTGCGGTTGTAACTTCCGAGGGAGAGACGGCTGTAGCTGCCGCTACTACTTCTGAAACTTGCTTCTTGTCCGTTAGTTCTTTGGCGGCGAAATGCCGCATAGTAGGGTTCATTTTCGTGTTTATTTTGATATTAATCCCACGAATGACTAGGAAACTAAAGGTACATCATGTCAGAGCGCCGACTGACATGGCAAGGCTTGATACTCTCTGACGTCTCCAGGTATCACCGTTTGAGGTGGATCGGTTACTCTTGGCCACCAACCGGTTCGCATGCACGGGTCGCATGACACCTTTGTATTTTGGGTTTGGAAGTAACTTTGGAAGTAAGTTGTTCGCTCCCCATTGACCGCTCTCACTGGAGTTGGACTCCAATCAGTATCGTCCAAAGGTTCGTTGCGAAGCTTAGGCCCCACACCGCGACAAGGTGACTTCCACGTGAGGGAGCTTGAACTTAGTTGCGAACCCAATACATAATTTATAGAATTTATACTATTTCTACAATTTATATAATTCCTTTTCTTCTTTAAAATGTTTAAACAATTCATACAATTTTCAATTTAGAAAATTTTGAATATTGAAGTTTTGATTTGTCTTGTTTATCTAGTCTTACCTGTCTGGCCCTGACTGTCTAGATTTGCCTATTTAGTTTTTTTCTGTCTCAACAAACTTTTTAGTATTATATAGTTTTGTTTCTTTATCAAACAGCTCCTTCTTCAGTCTCCCAGTCATGTCTGCTTAGTCCCATCTTGTAGATGTATGCCTGTAGTCTTGGATGTCTACTCTTAGCTGTCTAGTCAAATCAAAACATTTAAGACTGCATAAACATAAGTCCCATTGATATTAATTAAAATATTAATTGTTTTTAATATAGTTTTTATTATAGTCTATCTAGTTTTGTATGTGGAGACAGCAAACAAGACTAGATTGTCAAGACTAGAAAACCAAGACTTGACTAGACTAGAGTATATAGACAAGCCTAGAGAAATAAAGCTAACTAGTCAAGATTTTTTTTTCTGGACGTAGCTGGCAGCTGACAGACAAGTGGCCCTACGAACATCTCCAATCACGCCGGAACCGCAGATTGCATATCTTCAGCGTGGTTGTTGTAGTTCAGATGGTTGTTGATTTATCTTATTTGGGCTTACTGGTGAATCTTTCTATTGCGTCTCACTCAGTTTTCGTTATTTTCCTTAGAGGAAATCATAAATTTAACGAATCTGGTATGCCAGTTTTCTATATTTTGTAGCATTTAACCCATCACCGTTCTTGCGTTAAAGGTTATCTTCATGATGGCTGTTAGTTCGTCCCTTTCTGTTTCCCATCTCCAGCAGTCAAACATTCTCAAACAGTCTCCAGCATCACCACAGTATCCAGACAAGTCATTCGCGGCGGCGCGTATTTGTTTCAAGTAGTTACGGGAGCACCCATGCCCTGTGAGGAACTGAGTCAGATCAAAGTTAGTCTCGCCATGCTTCCTATAGACCCATGTGGTGATATCTGGTATGATCAACTTCGTCCATTGGCCTTTTTCGGATGCCCACCATTTTTGTTGCTATTCTGCTAGGAGATTTTTTCTGTCGGCAATTCTAGATTGCCTATCACTTCCGGTCTCATGCAGTTCGTCTCTATCCTTTACCAGGAGCTCTATGCTAAAGCAGCTATTACCAGAACTGCTTCCCCCGATACAGTCTTGTATGCGCTACAGATCCTGATTGCACTTTTTACTACTACTGCCATACTTTGCGCCCATATTGGGGCAGCATATAGCATTGTGGATTGTACGATCGCAACAAGGAGTTTACGTTTGGAGCTTTTAGGACCACCAACATAGGGCATAATTCTATCCAATGCCGCCATTACCTTCATGCCTTTAACTGCTGCCTTAGTGAGGTGTGGACTTTCAGGCTCTTGTTTATGATTACCCCGAGGTATGTAATTTCGTTCTTTGGGCTTATATATGTATGTTGCACTTTAAACTGTAATGCGTTGAGTCTCCTTAGGCCGGTCATTAACACTGCTTCAGACTTTTCGGGAGCAAGGCTCAAGTTGTTTGATGTTATCCAATCGGTTACTTGACGAATTGTGCGGTTTGCCGTTTGCATTAGCATGGATTCCGTTTTTGCTGAGACCACGAGCGCCAGGTCGTCCGCGAATCCAATGAGTGTAGTAGCACCCTACGGAAGGTTTAATATTAGGACGCCATCATACAAGATGTTCCACAAAGTAGGGGCTAAAACTGAACCTTGTGGGACCCCGCTACTCAGTTCTCTCTCTACCGAGACTCCATGTGCCTGTAGAAGCAGTGTTCTATCATCAAGGTAGCTTCTTAACTTGCGCAGTAGCTTATAGGTAGAGGAATAGCGCCTTATATTCCTCTTTCGGTTAGTTCTTTCATTATTATTTTCGAACTAGCACTGTCAAAAGCATTTCTCACTTCAAATGTAATTAGTGCACATATCTTCCTTGGCATTTTCGTGCCACTTCTAGCTTCTTCTGCAAGTTTTAGGACCGCTTCTATTGCGCTGATAGTGGATCTTCCCTCTCTGAATGCCAATCCGATGCCTGCTACAAGTCCTCTTTTAAGTCTGTCCGCCAGGAGCTGCTCCAGCAGCTTCCCCGGCGTATCTAAATTACACAGGGGCCTTTTGGATTTTGGGTCGTCTAACGTTTTATCATCCCTTGCGGAGCAGGACAAGCCTTGCGCACTTTCATTTCTTGGGAAAGTTCCCGGCACTTAGTTCTGCATTCATTATATCTAGAACAAATTTTGATTGATCGAGGGGCGATTTTAATAACCTCAGGCGGGATGCCATCTGGGCCTGGAGCTCTACCGTTGTGGATGCGGTCTTTTGCTTTGGTTGTTCCCAGACAAACGGTTCATGTTGTGGGAACAGAACATCTTCAACGCGTTTCAGGCCATTCATTGGCATTTGAGTGTTTGGCAGTACCACTTTAAGTTTCTTCTTGCATAGCTGGAAGGCATCTCCTTGTCTAGGTCCTCGCATAGTTTTTGCCAATGTGATTCTTTTGCTTTGGCTATGGCTTGTCCCAATTCTCTTTTTCTGCTTCTATATCCGTCCGTCAGCGTTTTGAGTTTTTCTTCAACGTCCTTTTTTAGTTTTTGTCGCTTGCATTTTATTCTAGTAGCAACGCACGAGGCCCCCAGGCTAGATATTTCGTCTGTCCACCAGTATACCAGTTTCCTCCTAGTTGGTCCACTTTCTTAGGTAACGTTGAGTTACATGTTATGATCATGACATGAACAAGTGTATCAGCATTTTTAATTGTTTTACCTGCAATTTCCTGCGCCAGGCTAATTTTTAGTGCTTATATGTTACGGTATTTTGTACTCCATCCGTTCCTTTTTCCTTGATGTATGTCTTTCTTTGGTGAGTCTGCTTCTATTTTATATGATATGTATTGGTGATCGCTCAGGGTTTCATGGTTGGGTACCTTCCAGTCTTGGATGCTGTTTAAACTAGTCAACATTAGACAGACAAGACTTGACAAACAAAAATAGACAAACAGGACTATACAGACAAGATTAGAGAAATGAGGACAGACAAACAAAATAGAGCTACTAGATAGATTGAACTAGACTGCAAATATTAGATAACCAATATAACCAATATTATACATAACCATAATTAGACAAGGCTAAACAAAAATACTAAATAATAGAATAAACAGAATCAAGGCAGATGGCATAGAAAATAGGAAGTAGTTGGAACCAGTCTGAGAAGACTTAGCATATTTGCCATACAGAAATATATTGTATACATAAATAGGAATGAAACATTATTGTTATGTATTGTAATTTTTAGTCGTGTATCTAATAATAAACAAAGGACTAAAACTGGTACTTACGTACTAACGCCACCACAGCTACATATTTGAACAAAATGGATGGTTAGTTTAGGTTAGATTAGGTTATAACGGAGCAGATATATCTTGACCACATATCGCGTGGTAGCGCGACCTCTATCCGAAATAAGAAAAAAAATTGGATAAGGGTTAGATTAAGTTATATTAAAGCAGATAAATGCAGACCACATATAGCGCGGTAGCTCGAACTCTTGCTGTGGTGGCGTTAATACGTAAGTACTCTAAAACTCTCTATTGAATTTGAATTATTAATTAACTTGTATATATTATGTTATATTGATATATCGGCATAGTTTTTCATACGCTGCAACATTATACAATTAGAAAAAATAATTTAGAAGATGTTGGAATGAAACTGATAATGTCTCGTATAAATAATTTGTGTTGAATTTTATCTTGAGGAAGTGTATTTTTTAATGGTGTCGATAATAAAATAACGTAATAAATTGCTATGGAAAATAAAATGTGTCGCTTAAGCTTAAGCACTTTTTTCAAGTGCGTCTGGTCGATTTAGGCCAGTAAAAAGCCCATGGAGCAATTACGTGAAATGTCAAAGGAAATAAAGATGAGTTCTATTAGATATTTTCAACTGTATAAACACCACTGTAAATATGTAGGAATTTTTTATAATTAAATATCTACACATTTATTCTCATGATTTCGCTGAAACAAGATTAATTTATATTTCCGGCCAAGTTTCGTAATTTTATTTTAGAAACATTCTAAAACATGGAATGACTCAAGTGGTCTAATGTGGCCAATCTAGTTAATACATAAATAAAATATAATAATTGAATGTGAATAAATTGTTGCAACTTTGTTATAGTTGGTGTTGAAATTTACTGCAGTTGTTGACTATAGTATCGCTAGTATTTTTGGGTTTTAAGGGAAGTTCTTCAAAAATTAATGATATAAATGTTTGAAATTTTTGTATAAATTAGGCTAGATTGACTTTTGTTTGGTGATTGCGAATAATGATAATAATTTATGTATTCACGTAACCAAAATGTGTTGGTCAATCATATTACACATATTATATGATATATTAACAATAATTATACATAAGTTACATAACAAAACAATTTCAAAAAAATAAGCATGTGAATACAATAAAGTTTAATTGCATGTGAAATTAAAAAATATAATTTAATATTTAGCATTTAAAAAGTCATCTACCGAATACGACGCTTGCTCCAATAAGAAGGTTTTCAACGTATGTTTGAAGACCTTAATTTTATTGGTCTTGATTTGGTCATCAATTTTATTGAATATCTTCACGCCTAAATAAAAGAACGATTTATCGAATCGAGTTGTTTTATGAGGCATGGCTGGAAGGAGAGAAAACTATGTCTACTATTATAACTATGAAATCCTGATAATGTTTGTTAGTGCTGCAAGTTACATGTGTAACATGCAGCTTTCAATATAACAATGGCAGGTAACGTTAGAATACGCTGTCCTATAATGTGTTCCCTGCAACTTTCTTTCGCACTAATGTTGAACATTATTCTTACTATTCTCTTCTGCAAGATAAAGCATCTAGCGGCTGACTTTGCTTGTCCCCAAATTAATATGTTAAAGGATAGATGAGAGAAGACAAGGGCATGTAACGTATTGTGCTTTTATCCATTGAATTTTTTTCCATTCATTTGAAGTATATCGAAGTAGGCACTACTTAGCTTCTTACAAACCCTATCTATGTGATAGTTCCAAGTAAGTTTGGAGTCGATATATAATCCAGGAAATTTGTATAGAACGGCAGTATATTTTCAGTGTTAACCTTTGTACAGTAGTCAGGTGGTAATTCCCTTCTTTTGGAGGAATATATACAGTTTATTTTTTACTGTTTTATATTATGTTGTTATGTTTGCACCAAATTACGATGTCATTCAGGGCCGCATTTAGAGACCTAAGGCCCCTAGGCACTTGACAAAGTGGAATAGGGGCTACAGTGAGAGCTTCCCCTAAACCACTTTTTTAAAAAAAGTCAATTGACTGCATTATTTTTGACTCTATGTAAATTACAGAGAGTGATTTGATATAGCCTCTTCTCTCCTATGTTAGATCTTAAGTAATTATTTACTCTCTTTGCCGCTGCTGAGTACACAACAACATTCGGGGCACAATTCCTACGTTTGGATAATTGTCTGAAAATCATTTTTTCGATAAGTGTTTGTATAGCATCAGTGACAATAACTCCATAACTTGTTCATTCGACGGCAAATGAGCTTGCAGGTGCAGACACTTGTTTTCCAAAGTAATATCCAAATCTCCCAGATGAAAAGTTATATGGTTTCTGGCTCCTTCACGGATGTCTTTAGATTCCAAAGGATGTAGTTTCGTAAGAAAGACAAGCTTTTTACTTAACCCCTCATAAGCAGATCCGCGTCTCTGTAGCTCTGTAACTAGTCTATCTGTTGAGACGCTGTCGAGCATAGTCTATTGTTTTATATAATTTTATCTACGACCACAATTGAAAATGCCCATTATTGTACAGTTCGTGGACTATGTAAATACATCATACCACACACATATGTAACAATCCGCGATAAATGTTATGTAATAATTCAAAATCACCCTTGCTTGTTTGGTTTACGATTCGTTGATTGGTTAATAGCTGAACGTTGATACTAATTTTAAACATAGTACTCCGTGATTTCCAAACAATCATTAAACGTCACATCATTCACATAGAAGCTGTCACTCATTTCGTTTTTTCACGTTTAAATCTAACGAAAACTACAAATAAGTACTAAATAAAAAGGTATGTAACCATTATTAATGTATTTCTTTACGATCCCTCCTTTCGCTCTTCCTCTATTTGAATCTCTCTTGGCAAATTGGCATTTCCATACATATTCCGTTGGTAGTAGGTTTCTTATTTCTTCCCAGTCTTTTTCCTCTATCCACGTTTCCTACCACGTCAGTCCTATGAACTTCAGAATATACTGCGTAAACACTTTCGTTTCCTAGGTACTTAGGACTTACGCAATACAGCTCTCATACTTCATATTGTATCTAGGATTATATACTGGATTCCCTCATTTTTTCTCTTCTTTCCTGCATGTCTGCGTCTCTTTTGCACGTCTCCTACTTGCCTCCACTTGCCATCCGCTCTTAGCCTCTCTATTTCCTTACTCGTGTATCCATTTCTTCGGTAATATTTCTCTCTTCCATTCAGTTCTATATCCTTTTTTTTCCAGCATTCAGTCATTAACCTGCAGTCTTCCCTTCCGTTCATTCTATCTTCAAACTCAGTTGCTTTTTTCTCCGCTTCCACTCTCAGCTTGCCCCTCTTACATTAATCTCTCACTATGTATCGTGGAGTTTCTCTGTCTACCCCTAACACCCATATCAGTTATTTCTCTTGCACTCTCTCAATCTCTTCCTGTTCCTTCCAGCTCCAGATTTCTGTTCCATACATTAATTCTATCAAACTTTCAAATCATTTTCAATATATCAAACTATCAAACATCATCATCGTCCTCCTGAAGTCTTCTCCACTTTATCTCTCCTATCCCCCAAATACAGCTCATTACATTGTTTGCTTTCCTGACTAACTTTTTCACATGCGCTTTATCCGAGGCCCTCTCGTTTAATGAGCAGCCTAGGTACTTAAAATCTCTTACTCGCTCTATTGTTCCTCCTTCCCACTTCCATTCTTCTTCCTCTTACTAAACACCGTCATTTTTGTTTTCTCCACAGTCACTTCTAGGTTTTTCTTCCTCACATACCTCCCTAGGCTTTTCCTCATTTCTTTCATCTCCCCTTCGCTCTTTGCCACCACTACCACATCATCCGCAAACGCCAAGCTCCATACTTTCTCTCTACTTATCACACATCCTCCCGCTTGCGCCTTCTTAAACATTCTCTCCATATCTGTTACATATATCGTAATTAAGAAGGGACTAAGGGAGCTATAGGGGCTAAGACATATAGGGGCTAAGACAATATAGAAGGGGCTACTTTGTCTTACATCTTTTGTTGTTTCGAACCAGTCGATCTCTTTCTCTCCCACTCTCACCTTGCGTATTGTTCTTACATATATCTCTTCCACCCTCCCTACCAACCACCCGCCTACTCCGCATTCTCTCATACATTCAATCATTTTATCTCTATCCACTCTGTCAAACGCCGCCTTGAAATCTGAATAATGCACACCCTTCCTCCTTCCATTTTTAATTCATTCTTCACTAATTGTAACAGATCCGGGATGTATATACTATGCATTGTTCCTCTCCCCTCTCTGAATCCTGCCTGACAGTCTGAGATTATTATGTTTTCCTCTATCTCATGCTTCAGTCTCTCAATCAAAATTGCTGCATACAACGTGTCCCCGGTGTTGAACAGAGTTTTTCCCCAGTAGTTTTCCACTTTGTTTTTCTCCTTTTTTGTAAATCGGGCATATTACCCTCCCTCTCCAGTCTGCTGGGAACCCGTCCCCTCTCCACACTCCATTCATTACCTCCACCAATCTCTTTATCACACTCTTCGTCCCATACATCCATTCTTCGTTTTTCATTCCATCCCTCCCCGGTGACCAATTCTTTTTCAATATAGTTCTTTTAGCTGCCCGCAAAAGAGGAACTTTATTTCTGGAGTATATGAAGTAGGATACTTTTATTCGGGGTAAACTTTCTTGGGCGCAAATCCATCCAAGCAATGGTACAACAGGTGATGAGCGATAGGGTTTTATTGATTTTCTGATTTCATCATGATCAGTGACTGCTACTTCTCAATCTCGTGATTTTTCACAGCGACCGTGATAACTTTATTGTAGTACAAACTACAAATCTCGAACTTATGCCATGTGGTTTCAAACTAAAATTACCAGTAAGTACTTAACTACCAATACGATACGATGTTCTACTCTAAACTAAGTTACAAAAAATAGTTCTATTCACAAATGTTTGTAATTCCTATTTAAAAATTAAAAGAAAAACATTTTGGTTTATTAAATTTATTTAAGTTACAATTTGATTACAAAGGATGCGAAAATTATTAAAAATTAAAAATAGGTTTATTCACAATATTTGTAATTCGCATTTAAAAATAAAATCATGTTGGCTACTTCTTCTTCTGCGAGTGCCTAAGCGGTTCGAATGATGGCGATCATCATTGCAATCTGGATTTTATTTGCGGCTATTCTAAATAATTCCGTTGTTGTTAAATTGAACCATTGCCTCAGTTTCTTCATCCAAAATATACTTCTTCTGCCTGGTCCTCTGCGTCCCACTACTTTGCCCTGCAGTATGAGCTGCAGCAGTCGATATCGTTCTTCGTTTCTCATTATATGACCGAAGTATTCTACTTTACGTTTTTTGATTGTAAAGAGTAACTCTGGTTCCTTCTTCATTTTTCTTAGTACCTCGATGTTCGCAACTTTATCCTTCCAATTAATATTTAGCAAGCGTCTATAAAGCCATATTTCAAATGCCTCTAATTTCTTGCAGGATGCTTCAGTTCACGTCCACGACTCAACACCATATAAAAGTATGCAGAAAATATAGCATCTAATATGTCTCATCTTGATGTTCAGTGAGAGATCATGACTGCTAAATAGTTTCTTCATTTTTATAAATGCGGCTCTGGCTATTTCGATTCTTCTCCTTATCTCCAGCGAGTGGTCCCATTGGTCATTTACCATGCAACCAAGATATGTAGTTGTTGCTACACGTTCGACCACTGTACCGTAGATAAAAAGTTGGCCGGGTTGTGCTGGGACCTTACTTATTACCATAGATTTGGTTTTGTTGATATTCAGTAAGAGACCATATTCTTTACTAGAGGCTACTACTTCCGACATCAATCGCTGAAAACCCTCGAGGCTATCCGCGAAGACTACCGTATCATCGGCATATCTGATGTTATTAATTATTTCACCATTAACCACGACCACCTCGTTGATATTTTAGTGTTTCTTTGCATATTTCTTAAGAGTAGATGTTAAATAGCAGAGGTGATAAAACACATCTTTGCCTTACTCCTCTCCTAATCTCAATATTGTCGGTGGTCTGGTCTGGTTCCAATATAAGTTGGCTATTACGCGAATATCTTTTTGATCTAGTCTAATCTTCTGAAGTTTGTTGATAAGTTTATCTTGGTGTATTTTATCGAATGCTATTTGATAATCTATGAAACAAGCGTATATATCATAATTTACATCCCTACGTCTCTCAAACAGTACTTGGATGCAAAACAATGCTTCTCTTGTTGCTAGTGCGTTTCGGAATCCAAACTGCGTGCTGCTGATGTTTTCCTCGCTTTTATTATAGATTCTATCATGGATAATCTTCAGGAATAGTTTTAAGATATGACTCATTAGGCTGATAGTTCGATAATCTTCGCATTTTTTCGCATTTGGTTTTTTTGGCAGTGTCACAAAGGTAGATTTTAGTCAATCCCTTGGTATCACTCCGCTGTTGTAAATTCTATTAAATAGAGAAGTTATTACTGATATATTTTCATCCTGCAGCAGCTTCAAAACTTCTACATGCGTGTTATTTGGACCCACTGCTTTAACATCCTTGCTTTGTTTAATGGCGTTCTTCACTTCACTTGTTATAATATTAGGACTAGTAGTTCCTGTAATTGTTGGTTGGTTTAATGGTCGATTATCTTCAAATAAAGTATTTATGTATTCTTTCCATATTGCAAGCTTTTCCGTAACATTTGATGCTATGGTTCCGTTGTTGTCTACTAATTGACCATATAACCGTTTTCTAAGCCTGCCAGTTACCAGTTTCACCTTTCAATGTACGTTGAAGACATCGTGTTTCTTTTCCAACTCCTCTATTTCCAAATATTCTTCATGAATTCTTTTCTATTTTGCTTTTCTTATTATCTGCCTAATGGTTATTAGTATTTGTAATTTGTACATTGTATTTGTCTGTATTTTTGTGTCGTCTTCTCTCTTCCATGAGCCTTAGGATATCGTCAGTCATCCAGCACTTTCTTCGGGCTTTAGAAATTTTTCACTGGTTTTAACTATGCTGTTCTTTACCATTTCCCATTCTCTCTGAACTTCAAGGTCGGAGTTTTTCTTTATTTTTCTGAATTCTGTCGTTAACGCGGATCGTATTTGGTCTCTTATATCATCCTTCTTGAGTTGGGAAATATCTACTCTGTTACTATTGTTAGGTTTAAGGCTACTTCTCATTTTCAATGGGGGGGTTGTGGTCTGATGATACATCTGCGCCCGGGTACGTCTTGACCGATTTAAATATATTTCTGAACCTTTAATTGACAAGAATATAGTCGATTTGGTTTCTTACAATTTTGCTTTTCTTGTCCGCGGGGAATCCCCATGTATATAGTCTACGTGGTGGAAGTTTTAAGAAAGACTTTAGTACGATATATTCTTCATCTACGCAGAACTCATATAATCTATCCCCTCTTGGGTTGCTTTCACCCAGACCAAACGCTCCCACTATATCAGCTCGTTTTCAGCTTCCTATTTTCGCGTTGAAATCTCCCATAATGATATTAATCTCGTTTTTCTTTAGACAATTCAGAGTTTTTAGCAAATCGCTGTAAAACTCTTCGTTCTCTTCGTCAGGTTTGTCAGAAGTTGGTGCATGAACCTGTATTAAGTTGATGTTTATTGACGCTGTTGCTAGTTGTATCAACAATATTCGGTCAGAAACTGGTGTAAAGTTGCGTACCGCTTTTGCAATTTTCTGATTATGAATTATACCTACGCCGTATTGGTGCCGGTTCTCATCTAACCCTGAGTAGTACACTGTGTGATTATCTACTATACATTTTCTCACTCCTTTCCATCTCATTTCACTGATCCCCATGATTTCTACTTTCATGCGCTTCATTTCTGTAATCGTGTTTTGTATCTTACCCGCTGCGAACATACTTCTTACGTTAAGTACTAATTATTGTAGTGGCTGTCCCGGAGATTCTTAGCAGTCGCTGACCATTTAAGGTCTGCCGGCAACTAAGGCCCATTATTTGATTATTTTCAGCCATATTGATGATTATACTAGGAAATTGATACATGGTAGTTTTCCGTTGCTTTTCATGCGCTGTGACCAGATAGGTTGGGATGAATATTTCATCGTCGCCCTCGTCGTCTTGATTACAGCTGTACCGATTACATTTTAATCTCCACCTATAATCATACTGGAACGCAGCTGCCCATTCCAGGGGTGTGCTTATTTAATGGTGGCACTATTCGCCATGTCATGTTACCGTCGCCGAATTTCTGCAGTATTTTCTCAAGGTAGTCGTACCCGCTGACTACCCCTCTGCATCCTGATAGTAACACCGCTTTATGGTCGGGGATTGCATAGTGGGTATTCGCAGCTAACCTTTATATCTAAAGGCCTTTCCACTATCCGCCACCCGTGGACCGCGCTGATAGCACAAAGCTCAGTCTCACTTGAGTTGGCTTTATATATATATATATATATATATATATATATATATATATATATATATATATATATATATATATATATATATATATATATATGTTGTATTTGAGGTTTTCGCGGATTGTTTTCTCGGGGATTCCGCGTTGATGTTGAGGGTTGGTTCTGAAAAGAACCGGATTCTCGACGTTTCGGCGAACTAACATTCGCCATTCTCAAGAGATATATGCGTCCGTGCGGGTCAACGGTTAGACGCATACTGTATATATATATATATATATATATATATATATATATATATATATATATATATATATATATATATATATATATATATATATATATATATATATATATATATATATATATATATATATATATATATATATATATATATATATATATATATATATATATATATATATATTTTCTAATTCTTTTTGGATTGAATTGAAAGAAAAACTGTGATTGAACTGAATTTGCACTGCCACTGCACTTCGAAGTCCAAACCCCGTTTTTGATTCTGTCTCTACGTATCTTAAGCGTTCAAGTGATCGTCACTGACCATTCATCCTTTGTACTAGTAAATTTACCTGCATTTTTTTTGTATTCATTTTGTATGGAAACTCGACACGAAGACATCTTATTTATTTAATATGTATGAATACATTGGCAGCTCTCCGCTCTCGCACTGAGCCGCGACACGAAGACAGCGGTTGAATTGAACTGCACTGCCACGGCATTTCAAAGTCAAAATCCTGCTGTTGACTCGGCTTCTTCACGCTCTTCACAAACGGTCAAATGATCATCCTGTATTCAAAATTTTGAAGGTTTTTTTTTTAAATTCTTGGATACATGTAGGGGAACCCGGGGTAGGACGGGGTTCGGGGCGGAATGAAGTTCGACGTTTTTCAGTGTCAAGGAGGCGCTGCCAGCGAGCGGCAATAAGTAAAACTAGAACAACCTGTTACCGCTCAACTACGGCAGCCATTTTAGTCTGGTTTTTTTGAGCGTTCGTGCTTGAGATTTTCATTGTTTCATTTTTCACTCCTGTATTATAACTTTTAATGATTTTATAACTAAGGTAAGGTATAAATACTTGTTTACATTACAACTATAATTACTACTTGCTTGAAGTACGTTTAATTGTATTTCGTTTCGTGTAGTTAAATGTTTGTTTACGTATCTTCCTCGAGTTACTTGAACTCCCTAACCTCAATCGTGTTCCCGGGGCGGAACGGGTGGGGCGAAATGGGATTCTTTATTCTTTCGATTTCAAATTTCAGATGGTTCGAAATAATAAGAAAAAAACAACTAGGCAATCATGGTCTATCGAGGAAATGAATAATGCTATCGAGACGGTTATTTCTGGCCAATCTAGGTATTTGAAGGCTTCGAACCAATTTGATGTTTCCCAGCTTACAGGGGGAAACGTCAAGTCGGATCGTTAACATCCGCAGAAAGGGGCGAAACGGTAACCTGCCTTATTTGTATGTCGGCAAGCGGTAATTACATGCCCCCAATGCATATTTTTCCTCGAAAGAAGAAGCAGAAAGGATTTGAATTAGGATTATCACCAGGAGGTTGGGCTGAGGTGCATAGCACTGGATGGATGACTGCTGAGTTATTTCTCATATGGTTTCGAAAATTTGTGGAATTTTCTAAGGCATCAAAAGATTACCCGGTTCTTCTTATATTAGATGGCCATTCAACACATACCAAGAACCTTAAGGTTATAGACTACGCGAGGGAGAGTTGCGTTTCGTTGCTATGTCTACCACCACATTGCTCTCACAGGATTCAGCCTCTTGATGTTTCTTTTATGAAGCCTTTACGTCTTCATTACAGCAATGAACTTCGAAAATGGCTACGAAGCAACCCGGGGAAAGTCGTAACTCTATTGCAAATATCAACGCTTTTTGGTTCAGCTTTTATCCAAAGCGCAGCAATGAAAACAGATATCAATGGTTTCAAAGCTACAGGAATATGGCAAACTGACCAATCCATATTGACCGACGCCGATTTTCTCCCAGCAAGCACAACTGACATCAGACTTGGTAGTCCTTCAAGTGAAGAGGTGATCGTATCTGGAGCCGAACAGTCAGAATTGCCTTCGTCGAGCACACCGGCTCACGAGAATTCAGCCAACTCTAATGATGACACGCCGGCTAAGAAGTTCCGATTTAATGAGTCAAGTCTTGCCACTCCTGGGTGCTCTTGGATGACAACATCTAACATGACCTCTTCATTTCATGTTTCACCTGAAATTCTTATGCCAATTCCAAAAGTTAAAGAAAGCTCGAAAAGGAAGAATCGGAAGAGGGGGAAGACCGATGTCTTAACAGATTCCCCAAGTTAGCCAAAGAAGAGAGAGCAAGTTAAAAACTATTTAAGAAAGAGAATAAAATTAAAAATGTAATAACCAAAGGAAAGTGCCTGAAGATAAGTGGAAAAAATAAGGAGCTGAAGAGAGAATAACCAAAGGAAAGTGCCTTTATGGGCACTTAAAACTAAATAAATAGAGCAAACTTTTGTTTCTGCTACTTTTTGTTACTTTCCCTTACCACCCCGTTCTGCCCCACTACCGGGGCAGAACGGGGCAAATGACATATTTTTCTATTTTTGAAAAAAAAATATTCTTTTTTTCTTTTCTTACAATATCAATATATTTTTGAGATTATTACATTATAATCTGTTCATAGAAAAAAAATATTCTCTCTTGGTATCCCGTTCTGCCCCGGGTTCCCCTCGATATTATTTTTATTGTAAAATTTTGGAGTAGAAAAAATTTCAACTATTTTGGCTTCTGAGTTACTTAATCTATTTCTGCGTTCAGTCAAGACCCAATCAGCTTTAATCACCGGTAGTGAAATATCGCTCATCTCTAGGTACAACGTCCTATAAAAGATATCCGCAGCATCCACAATAACAATAAGTTTGCTTTTCAAAAAATTATATCTAATGAGCAATGTAAAATTAAAGAATGGAATATAATCATTAAATCCAGTAAATATCTACCACTTGCCAATTTATAAATAGGGTATAAAGTTACAACTTGAAATAAAATTATGAACTCCGGATAATTCCGCCGAGTGTATTAAACAATTGATTATATTAGTAATACATTCTAATGTAATTTTATTAGAAGTTATTGTGCGAATTGTCACATAATTTAATTGAATTATCATAACCATACATACTACACATTTATATACAATAATTAATTTTTTTATATGAAAAAATCTTTAAAATATCTTTTCTTTAATGTTTATTTCTTTTCTGTTTCAGGTGAGTTTTTTTCAATTATTATTCGGGAAACAATGTAAGTAAAATATAAATTTGCTTTATTAGTATCCTAGTGAAATGACAAATTGAAGACCTTGTTACAAAAAGGTGATAACTCTATATCAGGTTCATGGAGGTCATCAGGTTCAATTTTTTCATGTCAGGTTCATATTCACCTTACATGAAAAAATGATTAGACGAGAGGAAAGAAAAGTCATCAGAATTTAAACCAAAAGTAACGTACGACTGTTATTTTCGTGAAAAAATGGAGTTATCGCCTTTTTGCAGTAAGGTCTTCAATTGTAACTGTTCAAATAATGCTATTAGCGACACGCAGATGGGCTTTAGGAAAGGTATGGGAACCAGAGAAGCACTCTTGGGATTGAATGTGATGAGACAAAGATGTCTAGGCATGAAGCACTAAATTTACATCTGCTACATCGACTTACAGAAAGCTTTTGACAGGGTCCAGCATACCAAACTACTAGAGATACTAAAGAGGAAAAACATCGATAGTAGAGACATAAGAATAATCTCTAACCTCTACTGGAACCAAACAGCTAAAGTAAAAGTCAGAAAATATCTAAGCGAGGAGATTAAAATATGCCGTGGGGTAAGACACCGATGTATACTGTCGCCTCTCTTATGTAGTGGATGTATTTTCGAAGAGGCATTGTCAGATGGGAGGCATCGTCATGCAGATGACACTAACATTATAACTGATAGCAAAGAAGAACTACAGCGCCTAGTTGATTCAGTAAACAACCAATGTAGAAGGTACGGACTGGGCAGAAGGACTGGGCATAAACATAAAGAAGACAAAAGCTATGGCTACAACAAAGTACCCAAACATTAATCATAATAGACCACCTTTAGTCATTAACAACAAAACTATAAAATGGGTATCCTCTCGCAAGTACCTGGGAGCATGGGTAACAGATAATGCAGAAAAAAACAGGAAAATCAACTGCAGAATAGAACTCGCCAGTGGTGCCCTTTTAAAATAGGGAAAATTCTGTAATCGCAGCATTAAATTAGAGATTAGAAACTAAATGCTAAAGTGATAAAGATAACATATCATGCTGTATGGAATGTAGGCTTGGACTTTAAAGCCGGGATGCATAAAAAAATGGCGGCTTTCGAATTGTAGGGTTATAGGAGTTTCCTTAAAATTTCATGGACCGACAAAATTACCAACGAAGCATTACTGCAGAGGTTCGATAAAATCTGAAAGATCCATAAATGCTCTCATACAGCTTCGCTATCCCATTTAAAAGGCATATTGGCCTGAAGTTTGGCTTCTCCTTCCTTTCGCTCCTTCTGTATCAATCCCAGTCTCCCTTTCTTTCACTCCTTCGGGAAACTTCCATTGCTCAGCCAATTCCTCATTCATCAGTCTCAAGCACAGGTTCTCACACACATGTCCCAACACCTTGCACGCTTCGGGAGGAACACCATCAGGACCCGGTGCTTTACCCACCCTCATTCGATCGACTGCCTTCCGCAGTTCGCTAGAGGAGAAAAGAGGCACCGGTCTCCATCCCACGGGTTCCGCCCAGATATCTCGCTCATGTGTTGGAAACAGCTTCCTGACTTCTGCCATTAGACTGTCCCCCCGGAGAGTGTTTGCCCTTTGAGTAATTTTCCTGGTAACAATCTTGTATCCATCACCCCATATGTTGTTATTTACCTCTTCACATAGCTCTGTCCAAGCTTCTTGCTTAGATTTCACGATGGCTCTACGAAGTTCACTGCGCGCCAGGTTATACCTCCTTCTGTACTCCATTCGTGCCACGTCACCTGCTCTCCTGTTATTTCTCACCAGGCATCTTCTTTCACGCAGACAGGTTTTACGCTTTTCAGCTACCTGCGCGTTCCACCAGTAAACTGGTTTCCTGCCTTTGACACCCCTCCGTTTCTTATTGAATACCGAGTCGCATGCCACGATCACTACTGTTTCACACATGCTCCGTAGTCCGTTTTCAGGGCCAGTCTTTTGGACCAGCGCTTTCATTACATCCCCCAGTCTCTCAAGTAGATTCTTTTCTACTCTCCA
Organism: Phosphuga atrata; assembly: GCA_944588485.1. Lineage (NCBI taxonomy): Eukaryota > Metazoa > Arthropoda > Insecta > Coleoptera > Silphidae > Phosphuga > Phosphuga atrata. Next base: position 8,807,167 of record OX155901.1, read on the forward strand.
GCCATTTGTCACAGTTACAGCCGGTCCATCGGGAGTTTCCTCCCTTACATCGAAGAGGATATTCTGGTGATCGCTCAGATTTTCTCCCTCTCTGACACGCCACCCTTTCACCCTATATGCAATTCGTGGTGTGTTCAAAGTGACTATAAAAGACATACTTTCGCCCCGCACGAAGGTCGGCACATTCTCGCAGTTGTGTACCACCAGGGCCTCCTCTGCTAACCACCCTTCCATCATTCTCCCTCTTTCATCTTCTCTGGGGATCCCCACCAGGCAGACTTGGCATTGAAATCTCCTCCGACAACAATTTCTTTGGACCAGGTTTTCATACTGGTTCTCAGCTCATCCATAAAAGCTAAAAACTGGCGCAGCGTAATGTTGGGCGAGATGTAGCACCCACACAGGACCAAGTTCTCCCATTCAATCCACACATATCCTTCACCACTCCCCCTGTTTACCATGTGGTTTTCCGATTGGAAAAACCTTATGGCAAGATTCATGCACTGGTCCACATGCCAGACTCCTCTACCAATAATCCGAAGATTTGGTTCGGAGACGATGGCAACATCCACTCTCTCCTCATTTACCTTTTTCATATCAGCTCCATTGCTGTTGCACTCCTATTTGAATTTTTCTGCAATATAATCATTATCTGATTGATTTCCCTTTCATACTTTCCACACATTTGCGATACACGGGCCACCCCATAGAGTCTGCCCTGTGCCCGCTCACTTTACACACGTAGCACGTGGCCTCCTTGGCCTTGCACTCTTGTGCTTTGTGCCCACATTCCCCGCACTGCAGGCATGCCAACTTTCTCTCCTTACCTTGCATGCTTGCGCCAAGTGCCCGAAGCCAAAACACCGGTAGCACCTGGGCGGCTTTTAATTTTCACTCACCCGGCACGTAACCAATACTACCTTAATTCTCCCTTTCTCCAGCACGTTTCGTGCCGCTCTTGCTGGAAGTGCGACGACCGCCATGCTGGCCCCTCCTCGTACTGGGCGGAGAGACTTTACCACACACTCCCTGCATTCGGCCCTTCTCCAAGGCCCCTTTCACTTTCTCGCGGGTGGTCAAAATAAAAAAGATTGAAATAAAAAAGAAAACTTACCTGGAAACAGTACTTGGGACACATTCTAAGAGGAGAAAGATACAAAATCCTCAAACTAATTATACAGGGTAAAATTAGAAGAAAACGAATTGTTGGCAGAAGGAGGATATCGTGGCTTCGCAACCTGAGATAGTGGTTTGAGTCTACGTCTTCCGAGCTGTTCAAAGCGGCTGTCAACAAAATAAATGTCGTTACGATGTTTTCCAATCTCCGAGAGGAGGGAACTCAAAGAAGAAGAAGTAATAATGCTAACAAAACATATAGTAAATATGTTAACAAATAATACAAACTTTTTAAAGTCATCAGTGCAGCTTAGCTTTTTTGAATTTTAAATTACATTCATCAATCAGCTTATTGAAGTCCACTGCTGGACGTAAGCCTCCCTCAATAGTTTCCACTGTCCTCGGTCTTGTGCTGTCTGCATCCAGTTGGTACTGATGCGTTTTAAGTCGTCGGTCCATCTGGTGGGGGACGCCTTCTATTTCTGAAGGCTTCCGATCTAGGCCTCCATTCAAGGATTCGTCTTGTCCATCTGTGATCAGCAGATCTCGCAATGTGTCCCGCCCAGTTTCATTTTAGTACAATTATTCTCTATACGGCGTCTGCAACTACGGATCGTCTGCGGATTTGGTATGTGATCCCTGAGAGAGATTCCCAGCATTGATCGTTCCATCGCTAGTTCCGTAACTCGCATTTTCTTTATTGTCCGTTTAGTCAGTGTTAGGGTTTCGGCTCCGTAGGTAAGGACTGGATGGACACACTGGTTGAAAACCTTTCTGTTTAGGCAGTTAGGTAACTCTGCCTTGAACACGTATTTGAGACTCCCGTATGCAGCCCACGCGAGCCCTATTCTTCGAAGGATTTCTAGGGTCTGTTTATCTTTTCCAATGGAAATCTCGTGTCCGAGGTATTTAAAGGATGTAGTTTCTTCCACCCTGATACCGTCAATGTATATGCCCTCACCGAGCACAAGGTTTGTCATGATCTTGATGATCTTGTCCTACTTTCTTTGACTCTTCATTAAGATTTCTTAACATTGAGATGGCGTCACTCAATCGTTCGGCTATGAGGACTATATCGTCGGCAAATCTTAAGTGATTGAGTCTTTCGCCGTTTATATTCACACCTAAGTTGTCCCAGTTTGTTTGTTTGAAAATGTACTGGAGAACAATATTGAAATGTTTTGGTGAGATGGTGTCACCCTGATGTACGCCTCTTTCAATATTGATTTTGTCAGTGTTGTCGTGGAGTCCCACATGCAGTAGCATTCTCATACATATTTTTGATAACTGTCGAGTACCGATAATCTATTCTGCAGTCTGATAGAGCCTTCAGCATTGCGTGTTGGTGTACTGTATCGAATGCTTTCTTATAATCTACAAAGATAAGTACTAGAGGTTTATTGTACTCCAAACATTTCTCAGTAAGGTTCTTCAAAACCTGAAGGTGGTCACCCGTTCCGTAGCCTGCTCGAAAACCAGCTTGTTCTCCTGTCTGATACAAATCTAATTTGTGACATAGTCTTTTCGTAATTATTTTAGTAAAGAGCTTGTATACGTGTGACAGGAGACTTATGGGTCTAGTTTCCGGTATTTGTTATGTCGCCTTTTTGTGTAATAATAATATAATAACTGCATTGTAGCATTCAGAGGGCGTAGTTCCTTTTGAGAGGCATGCATTAAAAAGAGTTTTTATAGCCTTGAGCAGCTTGTTCCCTTCCATTTTAATTGCTTCGATGACTAATCTATCCTCTCCTGGGGTCTTGTTGTTTTTCATCTCGGAAAGGGCTCCATTTATTTCGCTTACTGTGATCTCTGGGATATCTTCTGACCCTTGGTTCAGGACTTTGATAATTTTGTCGCAAGGTGTCCCTTCTGTTTGTTTTTTTATATATTTTTGGTAACGGACTAGCTGCGAATAAATAAAACAACAGACTCGGAGACGTGTAACTGTTTATTACTCTACTAAATATACTGTCGACTGTTCGGCGCTTGTTGTCAGATGTGTACTTTTCAGTTGTCGGAGACGTTCTACCTCGTCGAGCCCTCGGTAAAACGCATCTTACCTCCCGGGAACTTGGTGAGGGAGGCTTTTCGATGTCCCGATTGTTTATCCGTTTTACCCTCCACTACTTGGTCCTGACGCCAAGTAACACCAAGGAAAAACCGGCCTCGTTATTCAAGGGAAAAAAACAGCGTTGTTATTCGGGGAAAACCGAACACCTGGGTCCGCTCCATCCCGTTTATAAAACGGTCTGGGCCAGATTATAGAAATAATCTTTGAGAAAAGACCGAAAAGATTAGTTTGAGGAAAATCCGAATCTCTGTTGCAGTCTGGGATGACATTAATATTAACATAACACAATAATAATAAATTAATGAGTCCCTACATAATTCTGCATAAAAAGTCTGTACTATCTTAACCATTTCTTCTCTGTTTGTTTTCACATTGCCTTGTTTGTCCCTCAGCTTGCAGATATCCTTCTTGCCTTGTGACAATTTTTTTTTGAGTACTTTTGGGCCTTTGTTTTCCTGTATGATCTTATTTATATCCTCTGAATTCAATCTTCTAATTCCTTCTTTTGAAATTTCTTTATCGAGTTCTCGTAGTTGCAGATAAATCTCATCATATTTATTTCCTAGTTCATTTTTCCTTTTCATAAGCTCTCTAGTATTCTGACAGATCTTCTCATCTTTGGTTTTCCGTCTTGAGCAGTGTGCCTTCTCAGCCGATTTGATGCTGTTTTCTATAAATGCGTTTAGTTCCTCGATGTCGATATCTTCATTTTCTGAATGTTCAATCTCCTAGTAGTTCAGCTATTTTATTTTGGAAAGCCTAAATAAATTACATTAAGTACACTTAATTGCCCTAGAATACACATACATTAGCTTGAACATCTCGTGCATGATCTGGCGAACATCTCTGGCGAAGTGGTATGGTTTCACCAGTATTAAAAAATAATATTTGTATCGCGTTAAAGATATATTAATTTTTGAAAATTTGATAACAATTCATAATTATTTTTCATTTTATTGTGTTTCTAAATTCGAACTAATGTACGTCTTAATAGTTTAATTAGTTTAATAAATTTCTGCCACTACTCTTGAAATACTCTGTGCTATCATCGGGGTCCACGGGTGGCGGATAGTGGAAAGGCCTTTAGATATAAAGGTTAGCTGCGAATACCCACTATGCAATCCCCGACCATAAAGCGGTGTTACTATCAGGATGCAGAGGGGTAGTCAGCGGGTACGACTACCTTGAGTAAATACTGCAGAAATCCGGCGACGGTAACATGATATGGCGAATAGTGCGGCCATTAAATAACCACACTCCTGGAATGGGCAGCTGCGTTCCAGTATGATTATAGGTGGAGATTAACGTGTAATCGGTACAGCTATAATCAAGACGACGAGGGCGACGATGAAATATTCATCACAACCGCTCTGGTCACAGCGCATGGAAAGCAACGGAAAACTACCATGTATCAATTTCCTAGTATAATCATCAATATGGCTGAAAACAATCAAATAATGGGCCTTAGTTCCCGGCAGACCTTAAATGGTCAGAGGCTGCTAAGAATCTCACGGTCAGCCACTACAATAATTAGTACTTGAAACGTGAGAAGTATGTTCGCAGCGGGTAAGATACAAAACACGATTACAGAAATGAAGCGCCTGAAAGTAGAAATCATGGGGATCAGTGAAATGAGATGGAAAGGAGTGGGAAAATGTATAGTAGATGATCACACAGTGTACTACTTTGGGTTAGATGAGAACCGGCACCAATACGGCGCAGGTATAATTCTTAATCAGAAAATTGCAAAAGCGGTACGCAACTTTACACCAGTTTTTGACCGAATAATGTTGGTACAACTAGCAACAGCGCCAATAAACATCAACTTAATACAGGTTTATGCACCAACTTCTGACAAACCTGACGAAGAGAACGAAGAGTTTTACAGCGATTTCCTAAAAACAATGCATAGTCTAAAGAAAAACGAGATTAATATCATTATTGGAGATTTCAACGCTAAAATAGCATGCGGAAGACGAGCTGATATAGTATGCGCGTTTGGTCTGGGTGAAAGTAACCCAGGAGGGGATAGATTATATGAGTTCTGCGTAGATGAAGAATATGTCGTGCTAAACAATTTCTTCAAACTTCCACCACATACACTATATACATGGAGATCCCCCGCGGACAAGAAAAGCAAAATTGTAAGAAACCAAATCGACTATAATCTTGTCAATAAAAGGTTCAGAAATATATCATCAGACCACAACCCACTCGTCGGAACGTTAAAGCTGAAAATGATAAGTAGCCTGAAACCTAACAATAGTAACAGAGTAGATATTTTCCAACTCAATAAGGATGATATAAGAGACCAAATACGATCCGCGTTAACGACAGATTTCAGAAAAATAAAGAAAAACTCCGACCATGAAGTTCAGGGCGAACGGGAAATGGTAAAGAACAGCATAGTTAAAACGAGTGAAAAAATTCTAAAGCCCGAAATAACGAAAATACGTAGAAAGTGCTGAATGACTGACGATATCCTAAGGCTCATGGAAGAAAGAAGACGACACAAAAATACAGGCAAATGCAAGGATTTAAACAAAACCATTAGGCAGCTACTAATAGAAGCAAAAGAGAAAAAATCCATGAAGAATGTTTGGAAATGGAGGAGTTGGAAAAGAAACACGATGTCTTCAACGTACATAGAAAGGTGAAACTGGTAACTGGCAAAAACGGAACCATAGCATCAAATGTCACGGAAAAGCTTGCAATATGGAAAGAATACATAAATACTTTATATGAAGATGATCGACCATTAAACCCACCAACAATTACGGGAACTAGTGGTCCTAATATTATAACAAGTGAAGTGAAGAACGCCATCAAACAAAGCAAGGATGGTAAAGCAGTGGGTCCAGATAACACGCATGCAGAAGTTTTGAAGCTGCTGGACGATGAAAGTATATCGGTAATAACTTCTCTATTTAATAGAATTTACAACAGCGGAGTGATACCAAGATTGGCTAAAATCCTTTGTGACAACAAAAAAACCTTTGTGACACTACCAAAAAAACTAAATGCGAAAAAATGAAAAAATTATCGAACTATTATTCATGGTAGAATCTATAAGAAATACGAGAAAAACATCAGCAGCACGCAGTTTGAATTCCGAAACGCACTAGGAACAAGAGAAGCATTGTTTTGCATCCAAATACTGTTTCGGAGATGCGGGGATATGCATTATGATATATACGGTTGTTTCATAGATTATCAAAAAGCATTCGATAAAATACACCACGATAAACTTATCAACAAACTTCAGAAGATTGGACTAGATCAAGAAGATATTCGCGTCCAACTTATATTGGAACCAGACTGCTGTGGTAAATGGAGAGGACCAGACCACCGACAATATTGAGATTAGGAGAGGAGTAAGGCAATGATGTGTTTTATCACCTCTGCTATTTAACATCTACTCTGAAGAAATATGTAAAGAAACACTCTTAAATATCAAAGAGGGGGTGGTCGTGATTAATGGTGAAATAATTAATAACATCATATATGCCGATGATACGGTAGTCTTCGCGGATAGTCTCGAGGGTCTTCAGCGGTTGATGTGGGAAGTAGTAGCCTCTAGTAAAGAATATGGTCTCTTACTGAATATTAACAAAACCAAATATATGGTAATAAGCATAGCTGGGCACCGTTAATCAAATACTTAACTTCGTTAATCGTTAATCCGCTACAAAAAAAGTTAGCTTCGTTAAACGTTAAAGCGTTACATTTCGCAAGAATTAACGCAAGTTAACGTTAATCGTTAATCCGTTAATATGTGTAAAATTGCATTTTTACAATTTTTTTGTTCACACTTATAAAACCTGTTGGTTTATGTTCTGGAAGTTAGGAAGAAAACAAAATACTTGTTTAATTCAAATGTGTAATTTAATCGCCGGGCATAAGGTGCATATTCCCCTTCATGAACATTAACATATTGAAGTTCTCGTCTGAAAGCGAGGCTCGCTTTAGTGTTAAAATGTCTTTACCCGTGGAAAACAGACGTTCAACTGCAGCGCTTGAGGGTACAGCAGTATTGTGTTTGATGAATAGATTTATGAATATCTGTTCTCCGAGGAATGCAGCATCGTTGAACGAGTCTTGATTTCATGTCCAGCCACATTTTAACGAGACTTTGCGCTTTACTTTTTAAAGAGTTGGAGCTCTTTGGTTTTTCTATAGACTGAGTGACAGAATTGAAAGTCTTCCTCGTCATCATCATTGTCACTCGCATTGCTCCCTCCGCCACTTAAAATATCTTTCGAGTTTTCCTCTGCTTCTTGTCTTATGGCATCTTCTACCTTTTTTTCCATGCACTTTTTTGCTGCATCCACTCTACTGCTGTCATACGTTTCCAGCCATATCAATCTGAACTTTGGGTGAAATGCCGCGGCAAGTTGGCATGATTCAGGAGTGGTCCAAACCTTTTCTCTATGCCATTTAATATGGCATTGGAGATTTAATATTTTTTAATTGATAGACAGTTGCTGCAATCGTCGGTATATAGTAGTGATCCGAGATATGCTTGAGCTTCTCCTTGGATACGATCGAGGGCATTCGCGACAGGGGCCATAATCTCTAAATAAGTATTTAATAAAAGTATTGATATGATGTGGAAAGAAAATAACTTTACTAATACGTTAATTTAAACTATATACACATATAAATTTACCTTTGCGTACTCCTTCATTACAGTCACATCTTAGTCATTGAAAGTTGGAATTTTTAGTTGAGTCATAATCCTGTGAAGAGAAGGCTTTTTTGTTTCCAATATATCGTTGAGAACGATAATAGCATCATACAGAGAGTTCCACCTCGTGGTATTTGGAAGGACAAGTCGTCTGCCTAATTCAGCTTGAATGCTATCTGCTGCTACCGTACTACGTGATTGCTGATTCCATAGAGTGCGTGCCTTGGCTAAGGCGTTTCTGTAGTGAGTCTTGAAAACAGTTATTTGTAGAGCAGCATCTGCGTCTTTGCTAGCGACCAAATTGAACGTATGTGCAGCACATCTCATGTGAGCTGGCAAAGTATTAATAATAAAATTTTCTATTTCTAATATCTGTTCATTGATTTCATTGCACTGGAGACGATCAGGAGCATTCAGTATGTTTTCTACTGAAAAAAAGTCATCATCTTCTTCTGAGTTTGGATTTAAAAGGTTGTCAATATCGGAATCAGACTCAGACTCTAAATCACATGGTGGCAACTCTGGAAATATGTCGATCTCCGAGCCGAATTGCACAAATGCCTTTACAAAGTTACTGCCATTATCCGTAGTAGTTCTACAATAAAATTAAACCAGTAATATTTGTTGTTTCAAATTATTCAGGCTTGATACATGAACTTTTATTTTAGTGTCTTTCGGCAAGCATCGCTTACACGCAAAAAGTATTTGCTGGCCCGATCTGGATACAAATTCCACATAGTCAAATGTGGCCATGGATTCTCGTCATCAGGACCACTGGAACCCGATTCCATGTCTTCCAACTTCCTTGATATGGTTTTAATTACTGCACTGCACAGTACACTTTTTCTATCTAACTGCACTCTTTTTTATCTACACGCAAATGATGACTGACAGTAATAATTAGAATAAATAATAGCAACAAACAAGACACTCCTCACTCTAAGTACCGCCGCGGCGCTAATTGTAAGTAATGAAATGATCAAACGAAACAAATCGCTTCGCAGTTTGGCCGTGCGGTAAATAGTAGGTACCCATTGGATTTTAATGAATTTTAATTGGACGGATAAAGTTGCAAACATCGAGGTACTAAGAAATATGAAGAAGGAACCAGAGTTACTGTTTACCATCAAAAAACGTAAACTAGAATTCTTCGGTCATATAATGAGAAACGGAGAACGATATCGACTGCTGCAGCTCATACTGCAGGGTAAAGTAATAGGACGCAGAGGACCAGGCAGAAGAAGGATATCTTGGATAAAGAACCTGAGGCAGTGGTTCAATTCAACAACAACGGAATTATTTAGAACAGCCGCAAATAAAATCCAGATTGCAATGATAATCGCCAACATTCGAACCGGATAGGCACACGCAGAAGAAGAAGACTCTCGGAATGCACAGGTATAGACTAATGCTTTTATTTTGAAGTTTGTGTGTAGAAACATAGCGGATTATCATAAAGAATTGTGATAATATAATATTACACATATTTTAATTTAACTTTTAATTTTATTACAAATTATGTTTAACACCTAACCACCTGACATGCGTCTCACAGACTCAAAGTAGCAGTAATTTGCACACCTGAGACGTATGGCAGGTGGTTAAGGGTTAATATAAATATTTGAATAGATTATTAAAACTACAATGTTAGGTTTATTTATATTATATATGGTCTATAGTCTTATTATAACTTATGGTCTTAATGTAACTTATTTTATTGTTGACATCTATACACATGGAATTGCGTTATTATTTATACGAAATTATAATAAAAATATGATATTTCAACCTTTAATGTCCAGTCTACACTAATACATCTATTTTATTTGTATTCGAATTCCTTTGAATCCGTCACAGGGTCTATTAAGTTTTCCTTTCATAGTTGGTATTTATGTATTATACACGATTGTATTATTGTTATATGAAATAATAATAAAAGTTTTTTTTGCGCGAACAATATATTTGGTCCTTAGTTGAAGTGAGAAAGGCGAAACCCTAGCAGACAAACAAACAATAAAATCGGAGGGCATTGTGCGCGTCCAGTCTGGCAGGATAATATTGGTTGCGCGACGCGCAGCTCATATAAATACGAAATCCTGCAGGCGAAGAGTTCCTGCCACGCACGGCGCATAACACGGCCCGGTCGAGCCTTCCTGCACACGCTAGCTACTGCTTTACTACAATCAGTCTCCGTTCGCTGCTCGCAGGAAACGTTCGCTAGTGCGCGATTCCAACAATCCAATACGATTCTCGCGACATCGCACACCTGCCGTTCAACAAAATTTCAATCTTGAAATCGAAAACAAACCGGAATAAGTTTCTGAACCGGAGATGCAATTTCAAAGTTATAAACGAATTAAATTAAATTGTGTTAATAACCCCCTTAACTAACTCTTAGTGTAAACATTTAAATAGTATCACAGTTTAATTTCGAAGAAAAATCAAATCAAATAATAGATTTTTTTATTTCTAAAAATAATTTCAAAATTTATTATTTAATGTGTTTAGTATGAAGTTACCATTTTAATTAATTTATATTTAAAGAGAAAACCAAAGATTAAAACAAAAATTACGGTGCATTTAAAGTTTTGTTTTAATTTTGTTTCAAAAAATTAAAAGACATTAAACAGTGTGTTTGGAATCATCTCGTTAATAAATCACGAAGATGCAGCACCATCCAGGTTCCTGGTATTTACCTTGGGGTGTTCCCCTGCAAAAAATGGTCGCAGTGCCCATACACCCCGGCGGGCCATTACACCTGCAACCCCCCACTGTACACGTGCAGCAAATGCTAACCGGCCTTCCCGCGCCGCTGGCCACCCTTAGGACATTTGTTACTCCACCTGCTATGAGACAACCACAAAGAAAGGTACCATTATGTTTTTATCGGTGTATAAAAAAAGGGAAACTGTTTTGTAGGAAAAAGGGGCTGTAAAAATCAACAGCTTTGAAAGAAACATATGTTGAGGAAAAGAACGGTGATTTATTTAGATTTTATAAAAAAGTGAATTTGTTTTTAAAGAATATTTTTTGTAAAAAATTGTTGATTAATTTAAATAATCTATTTGTTATTTGTTTAATAAATTAAATAATTTCGAAAGTAAGTTCTACTTTTTATTATGAGCTATTTAAATGTTTTAGAAATATTGGAATTATTTAAGAAATTGTACATTTTGGTTTAAATTTACCATAAAGTATTAATTACGAATGTATTAAAATTCGTTAAATAATTAATTTTAATAATACAGTCGAACTTCCCTAAGACAAATTGCCATAGTTCTTGAAGAAAAATTGGAGTTATAGAAAATTGGAGTTATAGAAATACATAACTATAAAATGAGTAAAATACACTAAACACAATTTATTCAAAGTAAACACATATGTATATATTTATAAACAAAAAGGAAATATGTATACCTTATTAATATGATGTTATGTAATTATAATTAATTCAAAATAATTTTAATTAATATATTATTTTTTGAAAAAGTCAGTAATTTTTAATTGTTTTCCACCTTGTGGGTGATCTTCGATTATATCGTCTATTTTTGGATTACCTATTCTCGGGAGAATAATATCCTGTCGTAATCTTCCTAAAGCACACCCGCTGGTAAATTCTTAGTTTTGCTTTAATCGAGTTTTTGGTGATCATAAGATATGAAAAATAAATTGTTTGGTAATCTACCAGAGGATTACACTATAGACACCATCGACGGTTTATGGTAGGCAATATATCCTTCATCATAAATTTTGGAAAACACGCGGCGGTAAAAAAATTGGAGTTATAGAGATTATTTTGTATGTAAAATTTTACCATTGTACAAATTTTTACTATGTGTTATGGAAAAATTCGAGTTAAGGAAAATTCAAGTTACGGAAGTTAATTTATATGTAAAATGCTATCTAAGCGTATAAATTTCTAAAAATATTCGAGCTATAGGAAAATTGGAGTTACAGAAGTTCGAGTTATGGAAGTTCGACTATATTTATATTATAATAAATTCGAATGAAATGTTTCTATTTCGAGAAAAATTTATTGCAAAATAAATTTAGTAATTTATCAGTTTTTTGTCAATTGTCTAGGCGGTATAGACAGCATTTTATATTAAAGTTAACATGTTCAGACCTTAATCACAGTAATTTATATTTTTATGTTTAAGTCGTTGATACCTACTAAATAGATAGAAGCCCTGAAGAAGGTCAGAATAAAAGACCGAAATGTTGGTAAAATATCGATGTTAGTTGTTTTATTAAAAAAGTCCAATTCCCAAGAATAAAATACAATTTACTAATTTTGTTTTAAAGCGAAAAATTGAAAAATGTTTTGAGCTATCCAATTCTTATATACGAAAACACGATATTTCATCTAACATTGTTATATTCATTCCCATTTGGCATTTGTATCGTACATGAGGAAACTTAACTAGAAATTATGACATTCAAATTCTGCAAATTGCTCAAAATCAAGCTGTAAACATAATATTTAAAAATCAAAATTAACAAGTACTCGAGCACTCAATAACGAACCGCAAAAAATGCAAGTTGTTGAAATAATATTTTTTTGTGAAATATTCTGTTGTGATTCAGTGTGATATATTCTGTGATACGTTGTGTTGTTCCATATAACTAGAACAATAATTTGTTTTAATTAATAAATCATAATAAAAGTATTTAGAACTAATCAATTTTATGGGTGTTTGAAAATTAATTTCGCAAACAATAGTTAATGTCAGCACATTAAAATTTGGTAATATAATAGTTTTATGTTTCTTTTGGTATAAAATTTAATCTTTATTTGTAAAAAAAAACTCAGTAATTATATAAAAATACGTAATTATCAAGAAATATAAAAGTACGTAATTAACAAGAATAGAGAAGTTGCAGAATTGCTTGTTTTAATATCATTGCTGTTCTGGGATTTATTACTAGTTTGTATTATTGTCCAATTTAGGTAGATATACTTACAAGTATCAATACCTGTTTTTCTAGTTACAAATGTCTTTAATCCTTTGTTCAGGCTAAGTTTGGTAAACTAAAGTTTGAGTTTAATGTGTAAATAAAATGCAAATATTATCGTGTAAATTTATTTGAAATTTAATTACTGTCATATAAACTTGCGTGCATAGAAATCGACCCACTGTGAACATTTAACTTTAACTATTCTTTTTTAGAAACTATTTTTAAAATTGCTGTTTGAGAGACAATTTAATATTCTTTAATATGAGTTTCGGTTTATTAAAATTTATTTCGGTTTCTTGTGTTTAACATAGTGATATCAACTCAAGAAACAAATAAACTTTTCTTGTATTACTAAAAGCAATATGGTTATTGGTAATTATCTAAATTAACATTTAATTTTTAATAACGGATATGACCCCTATTGCCCTAATAACATTTCCCATACGATTAGGCATAGATATTATCAAGTTGGCTATTTTTCTTGTGGGATGTTAAACCAATCTTCTTCTACTGCAAAAATAATCTCTGGGATCGAGGTTAGGGTAGGGTTTGGGAATACCCGGTCTTTTTAGATTCGGCGAGTCCGAGTCGAGTCCGAGTCCGATTTTTCGAGTCCGGGTCTGGGTCTAATCTGTTTCGCAATTTAAACAAAAACACGAAGGGATTTTACAAACTTGCCGATTAAGTTTTGTGGGACTTAGATAAACAAGGGATTTGGAAAATGTTATGATAAATAGGTAAATAAAACGGAAGACAAATGGATGAATTCCCTTCGAAATTGTCTAAAGTTAATTCAACTTGTCCGTATTCTTCGACATTATAGACGCTCTCGTCAGAGTAATAATTTTCATCTTGATCGTTATCAATACCATCTAGACCAGGGATGGCTAACCTAACCTATCTGAAATCTAACCTAACCTATGACCCGCGTGACAGACGCTGATCCACACAGGTTTTTTAAGCGTCCCAGGCATTGATTTTAGAACTTTTATTATTTTCTTATTAAAGTTTCTTAACCACAAAGGTATGCATATTAAAAATATCAAAAAGATATTTCTGCTCCATTTATTGTATTTTAAATATGTTTATCTTATCACATTAAAATGAACAAATTAATATGTAAATTATTGTATGTGAAGGACTTTATTATAATCGTGTATAAAAGTATCAAAATCCTGTGTAAAAATCCAATGTAAATCAAATGGAGTCTCATTTTTAAAATATTTCTGTCTGTTCTTGCTATGGAAATAACTCGCGTCACTAAACAAAAAACATAAACGTAGTGAAAATTTTCTGACCTCTATTAAAATTGAATTAATTTCTCGGCTCCTCAGTTTGTATTTGTCTGGCTCTAACATAAATTAATCTAACCATAATCTAATCTAGATTAAATCTACGCTTACCTAGATATAATAGAACAAATAGTGTTTCCGTGACTGTGCCATTTCTCGTTTTTTTTTTATTTTTTCTATTTGTATGCCTAAATTTTCAGTGTTTATGTCTTGTTTCATTTTTGTTACTATGCTTGCATAGGTATTTTTATTACCGTCGGTGGGTATTGGCTTGATTTCAAAGGTCTTGCGTAGTCTTGGGGGGAAGCTGGACGTATTTCTCTCTCCTGCATGATTTTTGCTAGCACTTTGTTCTCCTCTGCCAGTCATCTTTTTTGGCATATATATGTGTAATATCTTGTCCGAGTTTCTAAAGGCAATTTCTACCAGCTTCCTTAGCTTATTTATTCCAATGTTGGTGATACAAGGCATTGCCACCTGGCTTCTTTCGTTTATGACCAGGGTTTGAAGGAGTACCCTAAATAGTCTTATAATCTCGATATCTTCTGTATGTCTTAATTCCATTTTGTATGTAAAGTTTTCTATAGTTTCCAAATTTCCTTCAATCTCCATCTTTATTGTTTGGTTAATAATCCCTATTTCTGTACCTTCCTTAATTTTTGCCATCTCTGGGTATCGTTCTATGAACTGCCTGTTTAGACCTTTTTGCATTTTTATCTCATTTTCTATTAAACAAACTGCTAGGTCATATTTTCTCCCGATTGATAGAGAATTTCCTTCTTTTATTTCTGTGTTTAAGAACGTTTCCTCTGGCCAGTCTTCCATTGTGAGGTGGCTAATTTCTTCTGGACTTTCTGCTTCTTTAATTAGGCATCTTAGTTTTTTAATTGTCGCATCTATTTTATCTACATTAAGGGTTTGCGTGCCTGTGACTCTGCGTGCTCGCATCTGCTACTACCTTTTGTACTGTATTGGGAACTGCTTCTTCTTTTTCCGGTATTTTAATTATAATCTCTTTTTTCTTGTATAGCTGCGCCGCTAGTGCAGTAATCTCTTCCGTTGCATTTTTAATGGTTTTTACTAGTTAGAAATTTTTGCTGCGGAGGCGCTGAACGTCCTTAGAAACATTAGTTTCTTTCAATATTTTAAGTAGAATATTCCACATCCTTTAATTGGATTTAATTGTATAATACATCAGGAATTTTTATAGACTTATTCATTGATATACATTATTTGACTTCTTTTGACCCTTATTTGCTGCTCTCTACTTCCAAAGTAGAAGTTACAAAATAAGAAGGAAACTTGAATTTTGTAAAAGCCTTTAAAAGTGAGAACAAAAAAGTAGCCTTTGACATCCCTGCTCTTTTCCAAGTGATATCACTGACCTGATGACCCACGAGCTAGTACACAAAGTATAATGTACAAAATTTGACCCTCTACTCAAAAAGGTTTGCCATCCCTGATCTAGACCATGGTCATATTCATCTTGCAAGCCGGTAATATTTTTCTTTTTATATACTACATCACAAACAGATAAGTGTATAGTGTGATGCAAACAGAAATTATAAAGACTAGAAGATTCTCGTCCAAATTTCATCATTACACAGGCACCGTTGCCGGTTTTACCAACTAGGGTAAACCACCCAATTGTTGGCACTTTAAGAGCGAGCTTCGTGTCAGTCTGAAATGAAATTACCATAAAATTTCATTTTCAAGAGCTAGTAGACCAAACATGTGCCTGTATCGAAGAAAATACTTTAACATTTGTTTTTATAACCTTTTGAATTGGTAAAACCATACAACATTATAGATAATCAGATAAACTTAATAAAGACGGAACAAAGCTTGAATATATAAATATACTCAACCTTTCCGGAACTCTATAATACTAATGAGTCTTTTTAGGACTACCAAAAACAAATCTCTTATGAAATTTGTCAGTTATTCTATAGCTTTCAGTCCACCTTCGTGGCACGAACAAAAACCATAAAAACCATAAAAATAACATTGATTTTTAAGATCATGTCTTTACGATACCTTGAGTGGATAGCCATCTGTGGACGCGTTTCGAGATTTATCTCTCATCAGCACAGCTTTGCTTCCATGAACAAAATATTGATACAAGAGATTTACAAAATATTGTTCATGGAAGCAAAGCTGTGCTGATGGCTATCCACTCAAGGTATCGGGAAGACATGATCTTAAAAAATCAATGTTATTTTTATGGTTTTTGTTGAGTGCCACGAAGGTGGACTGAAAGCTATAGAATAACTGACAAATTTCATAAGAGATTTGTTTTTGGTAGTCCTAAAAAGACTCATTAGTATTATAGAGTTCCGGAAAGGTTGAGTATATTTATATATTCAAGCTTTGTTCCGTCTTTATTAAGTTTATGTTTTTATAACCGTTTTTATGTGATTGAATAGTATTGAATAAACATTTTATACTTAAATCCAAAAGACTACAGAAAATCCTATAATTGGCATGGAAATTTTCAATATTTGCATCTACTCGTCTATTTATTGGCATGTAGTTAAAGTAGGAGATAGGTACCAATCATTAAAAATAAAAGAAATATTTATCTATACCTAGGATATAATTAAAACACTGTTTTAGTAGGTAAATATCTGCTTTTATTTAGGTATTAAAGTACTTAAAGTTTTAATAAAAATATTTAAAAAAATCAACTTATATAATATAAACAATTTCTCTTATTCTACTCGGTTTGACAGTCTCACTTTATCAGTACTTAAATGTCTATCCTTGAGATCTTATAACTGTAGTACCTACCTACCAACAAAATATTAATCAGTCTGAATAAGAAAATGCTTTTCGTTCACCATTCTCGACGTTTCCGATATTCTCGAAGCTTCACTTTCGAGCTTATTCTTCATATTCTTCCCCAAGTATTTCGAGTAGTCTATAGCTGTTGAGTCCCATGGAAAAAGACCGGTGGAAAAAGCCCGGAAACCATTAATAATTGTATCTGGTTTTACGCATTTATCAATAGTTTTTTGCAAAAGTGGCACAAAATCAACTTTTGTAAGAGCTCATTATGGGTTGTCACGCCGCCACTCTAAGACCGTCTATTGCCAACCATCTTTTAGACGTCTAAAAGCTGAGTTATCTGCAGGCTGGAGCAATCGAGTGCAATTGGTACAAAGAATGGTACTTAATTTCGCACGAGATGCGGATGTAGATTGCGGAGGAACACTTTTTCTGTATACCTATTGAGAGAACATTTCTGTTTTTTATCCAGCCAATGTCACTGAGGCCTATACCCCAACCTGAGGGTACCTTTACTGCAATTTTACTTAGCACGAGCCTGTACGGGAATATCACCATAGGTGAGTTGATTTCGCCATTGGCAGCAAAAGTAAACACCACTGTTAGTGAACTTTTAGCTGGGGCGTGGTCGATTTCGTAAACATTCTTTGCACCCTTTTGGGCCTAGAACACACTTGTCTTTCCCACGGGTCTGATAGAATTCCAAACAAACCATGATCTTTCAGGTATATTTGAATTGCTTGTAACCATCCTTTTATATCATTTTCTGATACGGCAGCACTTACCGCTGTTACTGCGACAGGAGTTCTCATAACAATATCCGGGTGTCGCTTCAAGAAGAGTTCAAACCATTTATATCGGGGAATGTTGTCTTTAAACGGTTTAGATCGGCCGTCTTTTTTTATAAATTCTAATACGCTATTCAAAAGATCTTATTTCCGTTTAGGAAAACACTTTGCATGGCTAACATTTAACCAATTCTTTAATTTATTCTTTTCGTCTGCGTTAAGTAGTAGACTTGGACCAGGCTGAGGTTTATGATCTGGTTTCTTAATCCGAAATTTAACGTAGCTCGAGGAACCAGATATTGTTTCGCCGCTTGCTTTTTGGCCATCCCATTTTTAATCGCGTCTAGAAAAGCTTTTTTTATACTTTTTGTTGACTCGATTTCTTTTTAATTTCTTTGATTCATTGTTTACGGCGTATTCTAAATGAATAAAAAACCCATTATTAGCACTCAATATTCTATTATGGGCACTACTGCCAATAATTAGCTTGTGCTATTGACACTGTGGGCCAACATTTGGAAATTGCTATTGAAGAAAAATAAATTCTATGGAGAAACAATCATTTATTTAAAACCTTTACAAATACATCATAAAATCGCTGGTTGATAATATTCGAAATATTCCTATTATTGTCACTAATGCCAATAAAGGGATGTTGATGAAATTATTGTTCCATATGTTGGCACATGTGATAAAGATATTCAAGAAATAATCTTTGAATCTACTGCCTAGAGGTTTAATTAAGTATATTAAATTATTTCGAAAGTATCAATTAGCGAATTGTTGCGATGTACTATGATTAATGAAGCGCTCGCCTTAAGAAAAAAACAAAATAAATACACCATATCACCAGCACAAAATGTTAGTTGTTGTTTCTAAAGCGCCATATTGGTTATTGGAACAATGTTGTCAATTTTTAACAGAAAACTAATACTATTTTACTCTTTAATGCATACCAAACTTGAATAAACTATGGTTTCCTTGTTTTTTCGAACTAAACTCTAAACTGCCAATAATTGGAGGAGTGCCAACGATTGGGTTGTTTACCCTATATGTTTTTTAAATTTTATATTAAATATGTTTAAGTGTTGTTCTACTTTTTCGACTAATTGTATAGTAGTACATGTGTTAAAAATTCTCAATAAACCCAGATTATACACTTCAGAGTCAATTCCATGCAAATTGATATTCAGATATGTTCGAATTTTCATACTAGTCCATTCATTAAGTGTAATGCTAAATCGTTGATCTTCTTTACAATACGGTGTACTAGACAATGCCAAACATTCAAGACCCGAGACTCGACGAGTCTTAGATCGGGTATCGGGTATCGGGTATTTATCCTTGGACTCGGGGTTACCCGGGTCCGGGTACTTGGACCCGAAAAACCCTGGGTTAGGGCACAAAGCCTAGCCAGAATTCTTCGTTTAAGCTCTTCCCATGCATATTCTATCGGATTTAGGTCGGGACTGCATGTTGGCCACTCCATAACCCAAAAACCGATTTCTGTAATGTAATCTTGCACGATTCTTGCGGCGCGCGACTTCGCATTGTCACGCATAAAGATAAATTCTTCTCCAATGTAGTCAACGTAAGGTACTACATGAACTGCTAAAATCTCCTCGTTGTATCTAGCACCCGTTAAACCTCCTCTTCGTTGACTACGGACGCCCCTAATGTTGAAAGCGCGGTCGGTTCGTGGTCCCATAGAAATGGCACCCCAGATCATTCAGGAAGCACTTTCATAAGCAGCTTATTTGTTTATTTAATATTTAATATACAAATTGTATCGGAAATATTAAGCAGCACTCTGTTTATAATTAAACACTATGCAGGCCAGTTTTTACAATATTTTTCTAATTGTATTTAATTCATTTTTTTAATTGCCTGGCATTATTGTCGAAAATCAACCAACATTTTATATTTTTCTCAATGTTCCTTAAGTCGTCTTCATTTTTCGGCCAAATACATCCTGATCGCTTCATAGCATTTTTAATTTTTAATCTCCACTGGTCAGAATATGTGCAGCAGTGTCTTCTTGTCCACATATGCAAGCAGGTGACTTTCGTTTTCCAAATCTATGTAAATATGGTTGTAAGCTCCCATGTCCAGTAATAAGTTGGACAGCATGGTGTGATAGATGTATATCCATTTTATTCCATATTCCAACGTTTGAGATGAAGTTTTTTGTCCATCTACCTGTTTTCGCCATTTTCCAGCGAGATTGCCATATTTTTTTTAAATAATCGTTTAATTTTAATTTAAAAGTTTGTAAATGGATTTTCGAATGCGAAATCGGAATATTATTGAAATTATCAGCACCTGATGCTTGTTTAGCTAATCTATGGGCTTTCTCATTTCCTTCTATCTCAATGTGGGCTTTAACCCAGTGCCATCTTAATTTAACATCTTTTGCAATTTCTTTTACTTTTATCCAAGTGTTCAATACAAGTTCTGTGCGTACAGACAAAAGTGCTGGACGACTATCACAAATAATAGAACAACTCTTTATAACATGTTTATTTACTTCAATGTAATTTAAGGCTTGCATGATTGCAGTAATTTCTGCCTGAAATATTGAGCAGTATTTTTCATAAGGTCGCAACTTTTCAAAATGTTTTAATTATATGTACGTGAAGTAAGTATTTCGTTACAAATTTCACACTCACAATCAGACTTTTTATTCCCTCCAATCACCATATTTTTCAAACCATTCTGTTTGGATGATCTGAGATTTGTTTCGTTTGTGTTTCTTTTACAGGGCTACAACTAAAAACATATTTTAAACACCATCAGTTGAGAAGAAATTTCTAATTGATATATTTAATATCCATACCTTTGTAGTTGAGAAATTTTAATTAAAAAGTAATAATACTTTTGAGTTTCATTTCCAAATCAATGTATGGGTCACTTAAAAAGTCTATGTTGGTCAGTGTCTAACACGCGGGTCATAGGCAAAGTTCCCACTAAGCTGCGCGGCTGCGCAATAATTTTTCGAAAGTTGCGCAGCCGTTTTTTGTATTCCGCGCACAATATGCTTGTTCGTCTTGTCAAGAAAATATATAGGGTTAAACTAATTTTTAAAATCGGACATTTATACGTCTAACGAAATCTGTTTTCTTTAACTACGTCATCGAGCGTTTGCTTGGTTTGCTTTATGTTAACACATTGTGTGCGAGGAACGCCTTAAGCCCTCGTATACTTCATTAGAGAACGGTTGTCGACAAAATATCACCTGCGTTTCGACGTGGATTGTGGCAAAATTATCCGCATACAAGCACTGCACACACCACAAAATACCTACACCTACTCTGTTTGACCTTTAAACTAGAATTTGGAGGTATTTTGAAGCTAACACATACCGACAGTTCTTCTATTTCGGAAAAAATCATTATTTTTACAAGAAGTTGTTTCTAGACATTCAAAAAATTGTTATGTTTACATCGGACTGAGCAAGTGTTATGCTAGGACGAAACAATAGGGTGGCTACACTTCTCAAAAAGGAAATACCTCATCTTACTGAACAACATTGCATTGTGCATGGAGAAGATTTGGGTTTGGTTGATGTATGGAAACATGTATCTCTTATGCAAGATATTGAGACCTTCCTTAGGACAGTTTACACTATGTTCAGTAGATAAAAAATTAAAAAAGGAAATTTGAAAAATTGTCTGCTGTTATGCATCGAAATTCGGTAACATTTAAACTATTAAACGAGGTGCGTTAGTTATATCGTTATTTTTGATGCTTGGATTAAAAATTACGAAAATCTAATAAAATATTGTAAAGAAAAAGTCGTTGAATGTAATGATCCAATTTGTAAATATTGTTTACAAATTCTAAATAATCCTCAGTATACTGTAGCCAACCGTATAGTATACTATATACTCAGTCAGTATACTGTAGTCAACCGTGGGGTCGCAACTGCCTAATACCTTCTATGGATATTCAAATCTTAGTGCTAAGGTTGGATATGTGGCAGAGAAGAGAGCCGGTGCCCAGCAGTGGGACATAAAAAGGGTTATAGAGAGATACTGTAGCACTGTTTGTTCTGTTTTGTGAAGAATATTCTGAACTTAAATTTCTGATTTAACATAAAAACAAGACAGGAGCAATAAAATTTAGTTTAGCATTTAGTGACAGTGTAGAATATGTACTACAAAATTCGGAGAAATATTGCGATACTTTATGATATAATACGAACTTTTCAAGCTTCTAGTGCTGACTGCGAGAAGGGTTTCAGCACAATGATTCTAATTAAATCCAAACTTAGGAAGAGATTAAATACCGATCATTTAAATGATTTGACGAGGATTAAAATATACTTGGCAAATATACTTTACAAAGAATAAGTATGAAAGGCATGCACTACAGCAAAAAATGCACCACTAAACGCTGCTAATGCGTCGAAAATATAATTAATTATTTTGTATTGTGATTATAGATATTATTAACCATAATATAATTAATAATTCACTATAATAATTTTTGAAAATTTCGCGATATATTTAGCTTGATTTACATCTAGAATCTTAATTTAACACAATATGATGTACCTCTCAATAAACTTAATTTAACAACAATATGCTCCCCCTGTTTTGCACTTTCAAAAGCTTTCGAAGATTTTTGCACAATCATACTTTTGTGCCGCGCAGTCACTGAAAAAAATAGAAGGAACATTGGGCATAGGTATGGCCATCCTTGTTTTCGCCATCCCTGTTCTAAAGTCTGGGTTTAAGTAAAGGCGGATCCACGCGTTCCGTTTTGCACAACGTTTTGTCTGCGCAGTTCAACACGTTGCAGATAAATCGTTGCGTGTGGACAGGAAAACTGCGCAGTTTTGAGTACTGCGCGTAGACGGTACAATTGCAGCGATAACTGAGCTAAAGAGCATAGATATCCACGAACTGTGCAGACAAGTCGGCGCATGTGGACGGTAGCTCCGTTTTCCGATTTATTTTATTCCTCAGTTTCTTTGTACGTGTTTATTTAATATATTATTATTAATACTACTATATTATATCTCTATAAAGAGCAACTTATATTATTATTAATAAATTATATCTCTATGTTAAGACCCAACAATTTTACTTTATTTGGTCTTAAAACCATTTTTAAAATTTTGTTTCTAAAAGTAGATAATATTAAATTACATTACCTCCTCGGAGGAGGTACCTCCTAGTACCTCCTCCATGACTATGTCACTAAAACTGTGCGAAATATACAGATATAACTGCACCGTGTGGACGCTCTACAAATTGCAACGTTTTCATTCTGTCTTAAGACAGTGCCTTACTGACCTAAAAAACATTTAAAAAATATTAAGGTTTCGTGTCGAGTCGTGTTTGTCCGGTAAAGGACCGCACTGCATAGCTTGAAGCAGCCCTATAACGGTGGACAGAATGCATTTTATAACGCAACAACTTTCAAATTTCAGAATAACCATTATTTCCAATAGTCAAAGATATTAACAATAGTTAAAGATGTATAGAAACTTTTGCTGCAATTATGGTTTTGGAATTTATTTATATATATATATATATATATATATATATATATATATATATATATATATATATTTATATATTATATATTTATAATACATAATATAATACATAAGGATGCACCTATAGAGGTGAGTTACACCTGTACATAGGCCTGAGAAGTAAAAAATTGCCAACAAAAGAATTTTTAAATCGTATTGAAATAACTTATATAATATCGAAAATTGCTACTAAAACTATCGCGAGAAAATATCGATGTATCCTAAAAAAAAACTATGGATATTTTGATATATCGATGTATTTTTTACATCCCTATTTTGGGGTTTATTACATTTTTATCATAACAATGATAAATCAAACAAACCGACTTCGAAGACAAAACTAGAGTCCAAGCAACCATTTCAACCCCTAATATATTCTAGTAAAATATTGAAAAGAAACACAAACAAAAAAAAAGTATTTGTTGGATTTTCTTGTTTGTGTATAAACAAGGAAAAGAAATATGTTCAGATATATCGTGGCATTGAAATAATATTGTAGTTATTAAAGCTGAAACACGGTTGTTAAACATAATTGTAATTAATTAGATGGCAAGATTTGACACGGCAGTTTGTTGAATAATACTGCAATTACACCAAGTAAATGTATGAATTATATGTAGATTTACCTAGATACAGTCTCTGTGTAGATTTCAAAATCAAAACTAAACCAAAAAGTTCCAGCTGAAAAACATTTAGCTGTGAGAGTTCAAATTTATTGATTTTTTTTTTCTTAACTAAGAGATTAGTAAAAAATGTCTTTATTTATCTAAATCTAAGTTATTTGAAGAGCTAGGAGTGTGAAATGAAAATCAATGTTTACACAAAGCTGAGTTTAAATATGAATCTTTTAATACACATCGGGAAATAACAGAAAGGGATTTAAAATTCAACACTTTTCTCTAAAAGCACTAAAATAATCGCTGTTTTTAATGTTTGTGCTGAAACTGTTTTTTTTTAAATTTCCTAACAAAAAATGTTGCATTTATTAGTTTAGTTATTGCAATAGGATTATAAATACTCATAATCCTGTTACAATAACACACATAGATTCCATTTAATACTCAAATCGAAAACAACATTTTCATCTACAATTAATTGTTTAGTGAATTCAAATAAATATTTCTGTGGAATGATTTTCAGGTATTCACACTGAATTAATTTCTGGTAATTATTTACTCAAAGTACACACAACAAAGTATTTTCAATGAATTTATCGTCTAAATTTTGTATCATATAGGTGTAGAAGATGACATATCTAATTATCTCTAATTGCCGCTACAAGTTACTAGCACAGCCAGTGGATTTGTTGAACTAGTATTGGATTTACGCTACGTCGAGCACCAAAACTTATTTTTAGTCCGAGTTTCAATTACAATAGCTAGGCTAGGAATGTCTACATAAATAACTTCTGCAGCTTATCTAAAAGATAAATGCAAGTCCGAAATGTTTATGAAAATCGAAATCTTATTGAAGTTTCCTTCTAAATTTGTTTTTTGTTTTTTATAGTCCTCAGTTTCATTACTTATACAATTTTAGCCTTTTATCCAATAATACCTTTTCCAGTTATTGTTGTTAATAAAATTTTCTGTAGTTCTGATAATTAAAAACATTGTTTTGACAAATTTCGTTTTTACGTTAAATATAAATATTTTACTTTTAATAAAAAATATATTATATAACCCTTTTATAATTTGATTTAAAAACTTTGTCTTGAATTCTGACTTCAAATCTACACATACGTGTGTCTATATAATCCAGAAAATTATACAATAGACCTTTTCATAGTTGATTTTTTTTTGTGCGCAAGCGTCAATTTCCGCCATGTTATACGTCAAAATTGCGTGAACTGTTTGACGTATAACTATATATTAGCCCGAAACTTTCGTATTCCCGCCTTTTAAACTTGGCGGATGCGCATGCGCCTAACTATCTGTAAAAAGGTCTATTGTCTGCTCTTCTTGTTTCAACATTTTAAATTTTCAGCTAAAAAAAATGTTTAAAAACATTCAAAAGACTTTAATTAATTTTTTCTCTTTCTATATTGTCTTTTTTTTTAAGAAAAATTATTCATTTACAAAAAAAATGTTTATCAAATTATAATCGTCGTCGAATGATTGGTAAACAATAAATCTGATAATATACTGAATTTAATTTTAAATTGATTTAAATAGAACTACATTTTAGTGAACCTCTTAGGCTGTAGCTGCATTAGAAGCATCCCAGAATGCAGTGGAAGTGGCCAAGGTTTGGGCAAATATTTTATAATGTTTGTAGTCGTAGAATTTCTATCTGTGTTTTATTGATGTTTTCTGCCACGAGAATAATAATAATTATTATCTAAAATTACAAAATAAGAAAAATATAAACGAATTTTATAAGGAAAATCTAAAAGTTGCAAAATTTTCCCGTTCAAAATGCTGCTAGGAGCTATGTTTTCCGATGAAAAAAAAATTGAGAAGTTTTTGTTCTTCTGGTCAGGATCTACATACATCTAAAATCTTAAAACCACCGACAGTTCCCAAACACTAATTCCCTTTCTAGTTTTGCGAATCGCCGTCCAAAACGCCTGGCAAAATGAGAAATTTTTCGGATTTTTTTTTAGTTCCGCAAGGCTCGTTCCATGATCCTTGCTGTAGTTCTCTTATTCTTCTTGCAGTCCTTCTCCTAGCGGAGGTTGGACACCATCATGACTATTCTTATCCTGTTCACCGCTGCTCTGAACAGTTCCGTGCTGCTACAGCTGAACCACTCGCGCAGGTTCTTCAGCCAGGATACTCTACGCCTACCAATACTCCTGGTTCCTTTAATTTTTTCCCTGCATAATAAGTCTTAAAAGACTATATTTGGGGCCTCTCATGACATGGCCTAGATACTCCAGTTTCCTTTTCTTAATGGTCAGCACGACGCATTCCGTTTTTACCTTTTTAAGTACCTGTTTGTTGGTGACTTTATCTTTCCAGGATATTCTAAACATTCTGCGATAACACCACATCTTGAACGATTCCAACCGTTTTTCTTCAGGTTTCCTGTGCTGTAGTTTTACAAATAGTTAATTAAGAATTTTCTGACAATTTCTTTAGTTTCCCATCATCCAATGCAGTAGTTCTAGGTTTACAAAAATGGAATTCAGAATTTTCCGACAATATCTTCAGTTCCCATCGTCCAATCCATCAATTTTTCCGAAAATCGAGGGGAAACTTTTCCAGCGACTTTTCCAGTTTCCCAAGGTGTATTCCTTAATCCATATAACGATATTTCTGAAAATCTAGTAAAAACTTCACTTTCCTCAGTTTCGTCCAAAATGACTACAAAACTTTTTCCAATAACCTGTTCCAATGTTCCTCATAGTCTGATCTAAATCTGATCCAATTTGATCCAATCCTGTAAGTATAGATTTTGGATGAAATTCTGGATGAAAGCTGTAATAACAGTTTTCTCGAAAATCGAGATAAAGCTCAAAATTTTCGACAACTATAAAAATCAAAGATTTTGTTAACGAAATTTCTCAAAATCCAAGGGAATCAAACCCATTTTCCATATCCTTTTCTTCTAACGATTCTAGGAGGTCACTGAAAACTGTCGAAAGTCCTTCAGCCAGCTTTCTTCCGGGAAAGGTTTTAATTAAAAAAACGTACTAGTAACAGGGATGGCGAACCTATGACCCGCGGGTCACACACTGACCCACACAGGCTTTTTAAGTGACCCAGGCATTGATTTTCTAACTTTTATTATTATCTTATAATTTCCCAACCACAAATGAAGGACTATTATTATAATCGTGTATAAAAGTATAAAAATCGTGCGTAAAAATTCAGAAGTAACGAGTTACATTATTAAATTATTTATGTTTGTTGTTACTAGTGCAACAATTCGCGTCCCTAAACAAAACAAATAGACGTAGTGAAACTTTACTGACCTCTGTTAAAATTGACTTAATTTTAAGTCTCGGGCCCTCAGTCTGGATTGGTCTGGCTCTAACGTAACTTAATCTAATCCAGATTAAATCTACGTTTACCTAGATTACATCGACAAAGACCAAATAGTGTTCCCGTCACCGTGCGTTTTTACTAGCTAGCAACTTTTGCCACGGGGGCGCTGAGCGTTCTAAGAAACATTGGTTCTATTCAATATCTTAAGCAGTATATTCCACATCCTTTAATTGGATTTCATTGTATAATTCATAGTATAGTAATTTTTATGGAGTTATTTTTTAATACGGCACCAAAGGAGGTAAATTCTTATAAAGCATCAGAAATTTGTCTAAAGAGTTTTGACTAATTTGTTTACTTCTCCTGATATCATCCCTTAAAGTTGACTTGGCCCAAATTTAGCCTTCACTCGGTTTTTTGCAATTTTTTGCTTAAAAAAAACAAATTTGCTGAAAATTGGTTAAAACAACTTTTATTGAGAATTAAACTCTCTATAACTCTCATTTAAAACACTTTTGTCTATTTCATCTAGGTTCTGAGTAATAACCTGTCAAACATTCAGCTTTTTTTCAAAACAACCTGCTATTAAACCTGTGAAGTAAATATCAATTTCTTATAACGCCATGCGAAATTTTTGCAAATTTTGAAAAGATTCTTAATCAACATTAAATTTGAAACAAGTTTTGTGTAAAACGTTTCTCTAAATTCTTAACTTTATTGTGTGTCAGTCTGTCCGTCTGTCCCTATATGTGGCTGTTTGTGGAATCGTAGCTCCTAAACAAATTGACCGATTATGATGCGTTTTTTGTATTTGAATACTTACCTTACCGAGGATCGTTCTTAGCTATAATTTATGACGATTTGTTCATGCGCATGATGATCATCCGCTCATTTCCTTCTTGACAAAATGAATCTGCAACGAATTTAATACAAGTGTTTGTCTAGTTTCATATATCCAAACTTGTGTTTGAAAACTGACGTGATCGAGAAGGTTCTTAGCTATAGTTTATGAAGATCTGTTCAGGCATTTGATGATCCCTTTTAACTTATTAATATTTTGATGATGAGCGTCGCCGCGTCGGGGAACTGCTAAGTAAATCAAGTAATGAAACCAGAATACAAAGGAATAAAAAGAATATTGATAATGTTAAAGTGTGGATTATACTTACTCTGTGTATGCAACGTACGTAAGTGACAAAACAACAATATCCAATCGTTTAGTTTTCAGTCTTGATTTATTTACTCAGAAAAATTTGCAAAATAAAGACAACAGTTAACGACGTCTGCTCTCACCTGTCTGCGCGTTCTTTTTAACGCCAACGTGACGCATACCATATCGAAACTCTGCATGAACTGTTGTTGTTCACCTTGTAAGATAGATTAATACATCTAAGTTCATACGTATTTTCTATTCGTTATACCTATGTTGGTATAACTAATTATACTTTTTCACATAGCGGTCCCCCGACGCGGCGGCGCTCATTATCAAAATATTAATAAGTAGCTTTAATGGAGTTAAATGGGCAAGAAAGAAATTTTATTTTTTGCTTTTTAGAGGTTTTTTGTGACGGAGGTTGCTTAAAATTAAAAAAAAAATTATTAGATATCGTCTCTTAAATTTGACAACTCAAAGCAGCTTTAAGCTTCATTCTGTTTTTTGCATTTTTCTTCATAAAAACACGAAATTACAAAAAAATGTTGAAAATAATTTTTATAGAGAATTAAATTCTTTACAACTTTTATCTAAAAACAATTGCTTAAAATTCTTAGTTTTTGAGTTATAGTCTTCTAAACTTTCAACTTTTACTTAACCCTTAAATGCATTGTGTTGCAAATTTGCAACGATTTTGAAACGCGATTTTTTCAAAAATTTTGTCTTGGTTCCTCAAGGTTCCATAATTAGAACATAATTTTTAAACGCGAAGTTTCTAAATTTTGTCTTGGTTCCTCAAGGCTCCATCATTAAAACTTTTGAGATGCGATTTGCCAAAAAATTTTCTTGCTTCCTCAAGACACCACAATTAAGATACGATTTTAAAACGCGATTTTTCGAAATTTTGTTTTGGTTCCTCAAGGCCCCATAAATAGAACATGATTTTGAGACGCAAATTTTAAAATTTTGTCTTGTTTCCTCAACGCTCCATAATTAGAACATTATTTTGAGACGCGAATTTTCAAAATTTTGTCTTGGTTCCTCAAGGCTCCATAATTAGAACATTTTAGACTCGAGTTTCCAAAATGTTGTCTTGGTTCCTCAAGGCACCACAAGTAAGACACGATTTTGATACGCCAATTTTCAAAATTTTATCTTGGTTCCTCAAGGCACCACAACTAAGACACGATTTTGAAACGCGATTTTTCAAAATTTTGTCTTGGTTCCTCAAGGTCCCATAATTTGAACATGATTTCGAGACGCGAATTTTCAAAATTTTGTCTTGGTTCCTCAAGGCTCCATCATTAAAACATTTGAGATGCGATTTGCCAATTTTTTTTCTTGGTTTCTCAGGGCACCACAATTAAGATACGATTTTAAAACGCGAATTTTCGAAATTTTGTTTTGGTTCCTCAAGGCCCCATAATTAGAACATGAGTTTGAGACGTAACTTAAAAAAAATTGTCTTGGTACCTCAAGGCTCCATAATTAGAACATGATTTTGAGACGCGAATTTTCAGAATTTTGTCTTGGCTCCTCAAGGCTCCATAATTAGAACATGATTTTGAGACGCGAATTTTCAAAATTTTGCCTTGGTTCCTCAAGGCCCCATAATTAGAACATGATTTTGAGACGCGAATTTTCAAAATTTTGTCTTGGCTCCTCAAGGCTCCATAATTAGAACATTATTTTGAGACTCGAATTTTCAAAATTTTCTCTTGGTTCCTCAAGGCTCCATAATTAGAACATTATTTTGAGACGCGAATTTTCAAAATTTTGCCGTGGTTCCTCAAGGCTCCAAGTTAAAACATTTGAGACGCGAGTTTCCAATTTTGTTTCTTGGTTACCCAAGGCACAGCAACTAGGACATGTATTTGAAAAAAAAATTCAAAATTTTGTGTTAGTTCCTCAAGACCCCATAATTAGAACATGATTTTGAAACACGAATTTTTAAATTTTATCTTGGTCCTCAAGACTCCGTAAGTAGAACATGATTTTCAGATGCGAATTTTCAAAATTTTGTCTTGGTTCCTCAAGGATCCATAATTAGAACATTTGAGACTCAGTTTCCAAAATATTGTCTTGGTTCCTCAAGGCACCACAAGTAAGACACGACTTTGATACGCCAATTTTCAAAATTTTATCTTGATTCCTCAAGGCACCACAACTAAGACACGATTTTGAAACGCGGTTTTTCAAAATTTTGTCTTGGTTCCTCAAGGCTCCATCATTAAAACATTTGAGATGCGATTTGCCAAAAAAATTTCTTGGTTCGAAGGGCACAATTTTTGGACAAGGGCACCACTTTACCCAAGGCACAACAACTAGGACATGTTTTTGAAACGCCAATTTTCAAAATTTTGTCTTGGTTCCTCGAGGCCCCATAATTAGAACATGATTTTGAGACGCGAATTTTTAAATTTTATCTTGGTTCCTCAAGGCTCCGTAATTAGAACATTTGAGACTCGAGTTTCTAAAATGTTGTCTTGGTTCCTCAAGGCACCACAAGTAAGACATCTAATTTGCAACGCGTTGCAAATTAGATTTTCGATTTTTTCGGAAAATTTTCTAAATAGTTAAAAACTATTGCAACATTAATATGTTATAGACAATTCAATTCTCTACTAATGTTGTTTAAACAACTTTTGTCTATTTTGTCCCTTTTTCTAAAATTGCTGCCATTTAGATTTCCTTTCAAATCGTTCCAGAACTCACAAAACAAGTGATAAAACCAAACAAATTTGCTCTTAGACAATGAAATTCTTAACAGTTTTTGTCTAAAACATTTTCACGTACTTTGTTACAACTTCCAAGTTACAACGAATCAAACCCAAACATTGTCTAAATTTGATTCTTTCTGAATTTAAAAAAATTACCAAACCACAATTTTTCAAAACAAAATTGATACACAAACAACTCCGTTGTTTAGACAATGGAATTTTCTACAAATATTGTCTAAGGCACTTTCATTTCTATGGCCTAATTTTTAAGTTACAACCATCAAACTCAAACTCAAAACTTAGTCCGATTTCACGATGGCATAACTTTTGAACAGCTTATTACAGTGACTTCTTTTTTCTAATCGATTCAGCGTCCCAAAATTAGTCGGAAAACATATATTATATTCACAAGAAGCTTTTAATTCAAAAATACCATCGAAACAGCCATCGATCCGCTCGAGGACTTTTATTCAGGTATAACCTCGATAATCCGACACATATGGGACTAGACAACCGCCGGATTATAAGAAAGAGTGGTGGGAGGGATGAACGCGAGCGGTCTTCAGACCGCCGGATTACTGGACGTGTCGTCCATTTAACCAACGGCCGAATTACCGAGATTATACTGTATACATTTTTTTAATTCGATCTTTACTTTTTGCCCTCCACTTCCAAAGTAAAAGTTGTAAAACAAGAAGGAAACTTGAATTTTGTAAAAGCCTTATAAGTGACAACAAAAAAAGAAAAGACTTTTCTCCTCTTATCCAAGTAATGCCACTGGCCTAGTAACCCATGAGCTAGTACGTAAAATATAATGAAAAAAATTTGACTCACTTCTCAAAAAGGTTCGCCATCCTTGTACTAGTACGTCAACTCAAATGGTACGGCTCCTATACTTTGATTATAAATTGACGTATCATTACGTCGTCGACTTCAAAATTTTAAATAAAAAACGTATTAATACGCCAACGGACTTGCTAATGTGTTAATAATATTCAAAATTTTAAAAACATTTTGTTGAATAATTCTGGAATTAGACTAGGTAGAAAAGTCAAAATTATATGTAGACTTATCTGGATGCTGACTCTCTATGGATAATAAGTCTAGAAGGCTGTAGCTAAAAAACTGAGTTAGCTGGTGTAAGTTCAAATTTTATTTTTTTTTAAATATTTGATAAAAATTAGAAATTTCGATATGTCTAGGTTATTTGAAGAGGTACAAGTGTGAAAATTGGCAAATGCATAAATAAATAGATAAGGAAACGATATATGTTTAGAGAAATTTGGAGGGATTAAAACAATTTTATAGTTGTTGAAGCTGAAATACAGTTGTTGGAGCTGGAATTGGAACTTTTGCTACAGATATATAATAATAATTACTAATTTTAAAACATTGCCACTTGCGCCACTTTGTTGAATAATTTTGGAATTCGACTAGTTAACTAGTTAACTATGAAAAATATATGGAGACATAGCTAGAAGCTGTCTCCTTAGTGTTTGTTCAGGTAGGAACGCGCGGGCGCGGTGGCGGGTGCGGGCGCGGTAGACGTGGCGAGTTCGTGTTCACATTGGCCGCCTGGCGTTTGCGCGAGTGTGACCTGTTGTCAGGTTAGGTTAGGTTAGTATACTAACCTAAGTTTAAGTTTTGGTTAGTATACTAAGCTGAACATCTTATTTTATTTATTTGTAAATACAATGCCGGCTCTCCGCTTTCGCACTGAGCCGGACTAAGCTGAACAGCACTAATAAACTTGTCTGTATTGAAAGAGTTGATGAAGACATGCTATCGTTTCTAGCAATAAGTTCATACTGGTTGAACTTAACTCACGTCGCGAGTGAATCGCGCGTTCCGCCGCTTGTACGACGTGAACACACACAAACATCTCACTCGTTTGATATTGCCGCGAGCGCGTCGCGCGAGCCAGTCGCTAGCTTGCCCGCTACTTAGACCGCACGTGCGTTTCGTACGTGAACACTTGGATATTACGCCATTTGTTTGATATTTCGTGATCGCGCCCGCCACCGCGCCCGCGTATCAACGTGGATGAGCACTTATAGATGGATATTAAGACTAGAAATTTGCAACTGAAAAACTTAATTATCTGTGTTAAACATTATGTTAAATAAGAATATTGGTATTTATATATATATATATATATATATATATATATATATATATATATATATATATATATATATATATATATATATATATGAGAACGTGAGTTCCAAAACTGGCCATATTCATTTTTTTGAAAATGTTTGTTTTTTATTTTTTACTGTTCAGTTTTTTACCCTGCTTCTAATGATCTCTTCTGTTTCTTCAAAAAATGGTCACATAGATTGTTTTTTCTTATAAGAAATTACAAGTTGTTTCCAAAACTAGCCTTATCCGTCATATGTTTGGTTTCAAAACTTGCCATATCATGCTGTGAGGAAAATAAGGTTAGTTTGTTATCCTCCTCTTTCCTAGTTTACGTGTTTACAAAATATTAACAGTGCTTTGTAAATTTGATTTGAATTCATTTTACACCATTTAATTAATAAAAAAATATCTACAAGAATGGATACTCCTAGGTTATATGACGGACAAGGAACCAAAAAAATCAGAAACAAAAGGAATTGGGCCAAAGAAAAAGCAAAGGTTGAAAGGTAAGTCCTATGTAGATTATAACATGATTCTAAATTATTGTTGTTTATTAAAAGCATTTAATTTTAAATATTTTTCTTTTAAATTTCAGAAGAATATCAAAATGTTTGTCTCAGAAACTTTAAAAAAAAACGCACTGCAATGCAATGATGTATCAATGCAGGACGTCCATCGGTTCCACGAAATGTTTTATGCAAATAAAAATAAAGCTTCCCAAGATTTCTTTCTCCATAAATATACAAAAGAACACAAGTTAACAAGAGCACTTAAAAAAAATTTAAGTGTTCAGTATTATGTACGAACAAGGCAAGATGGGATGAAGCAAGTTTTCAGGAATGCTTTTACAAGCATTCTTGGAATGTCAAAATGTAGAATACAAAATATCTGCAAACAACATCTTTTAACTGGAAAATCTCCCACGGAGAGAAGGGGGGAGGGCGGGGGTGACACAAGATCTTTAAAGTATGCTGCAAGAAAAGATGCGGTAAGAAACTTTATTAAAACTTTAAAATGCGTAGACTCCCACTATTCAAGAGAAAACACCAAGAAGCAGTACCTACCTAGTGATGTAAATACAAAACAATTATGGAATGCGTACAATAATTTAGCAGAGCCAGCAATGAGGGTTAATTACCACTACTTCAACAACATTTTTAATGCAGACTTCAAACTTAGCTTTCGATCCCCAGCAACTGATTCATGTTCTGAATGTATTCAGCTAGACAATATAGTTGCTGCGACACATGGGCAGAAGAAAGTAGAAGCAATGACTAAGAAAACTGTGCATAAGTTGAAAGCCAAAGCTTTCCATGCAATGCTTAGAAAAGATGATCCAGAGGTGTACAAATTTTCATTTGATTGTCAAAAGAATTTAGTTCTTCCCAAAGTGTCAAATCAGGCAGCATACTACTCCCGACAGTTGTACCAATACAACATGACAGTGTGTAAGGGACACTCAAAAAACGTTCAAACTCCTGACAATGTCCAAATTTTTAACTGGTCGGAGCATCAGAGAAAAAAGGGGTCAAATGAAATTGCTTCAATTTTGTACTTTTTTTGTATTTTTTTTTTGTAATCATTTGCAGCACGAGAATTTTCAAGACTGAAAAAATTTAAATGTTTGCAGACGGGTGCCCTGGTCAAAACAAGAACATAACTGTCATTGGGGTATTAGCAAAGTGGTTACATGAATCAAACTCAAGTATTAAAGTTATAGCATACATTTTTCCTGTCGGTGGACACTCGTACATTCCCCAGACCGAGTGTTCAGGCGGATCGAAAAAAAATTAAGAAAGATTGAAACTATAATCATTCGAGATGAGTACAAATATATTTTTTCCAGATATGGTACTGTGAAAAATGTTGGGGTTGACGTTCCCGTGTTCAACTTTAAAAGTTCTATAGCGGATGTTGTAAAGTTACCCGGGCAATTACACTTTAAATTTTCGATGGCTAAAAGAATTACTCTAAAAAAGGAGAAAGCGACTGTTCTTATAAAAGGAGAAGTTAACTACAGATCTGATACTGGAACAATTCTTAAAGAGAGGAAAGACTTTAAGAATGATTAATCCAGAAAGATTACCGAACGTGGTCAATGTGAAACCTGAAAAGTTAGGAGACGTACAAAGGTTGCTATCAAAACATTTCGGGATCAATTGGGATGAGAACGCTGGGTTGCAATTTTATAAACAACTGTTGCAAAACAATAATGAAAATGAAGCACTCGTTGATGGCGTGGACTTAATTGATTATGAATTTCAGGAAGAGTCATCGGATTTAATGATTTAACCGATATTTTTTCATTTCCTATGTTTTCATGTTTTCGTTTTCATATCACTTTATGTTTTTAAAACTTATGTAGGTATTAATCGTTCTAATATAATTAATATTATTTTTCAAGTATTTTATAATTTTATTATTTAACTCAAAATTTTTTTTATAAACACTCATTTACCAATGTAGTTATGTACGGTTTTTTAAATAACCATGCAAAAAGTTTGTTCCAAAACTAGTCATATTAGGGGGGTTTAGTTCCAAAACTGTCCAAATCAGTTGTTTCGTTCTAAAACTGGCCTTATCTAAATTTATTTCATCTGTTAATTAATACTGGTTTAATATATATTGTTTGGCTATTGCATAGCGTTTCATTCATAAATTAATGAAGACAAAATACACACAAAAATCTCATGCAAATTGTATGCAGGAAAAAAGAAATTCATTTTTTGTCATTTGCGGAAAATGATGTAAGAGGAATATGGCCAGTTTTAGAACTCACGTCCTATATATATATATATATATATATATATATATATATATATATATATATATATATATATATATATATATATATATATATATATATATATATATATATATATATATATATATGTCAACACATACCAAATACATCGGAGAAAGATCGAATATTACATTACTTTGTTATACATTCGGACCCTCACCGGTATATGTCGACAATCACAAATACGCTCTGGTGGATGTCCAAAATGGAGATGCCGACACAGGGGCGACTGGCTCTCTCACGTCAAATCCTTTGTTCTGTGGGTTTTAAATTATTCGTCACTCCTCTCAGAAAGAGAAACGAAAAAGTCACCCTTGTGACGTTTTATAGCGACTGAATTACGGAGAAGAAAATATAAATCTCCGTCTTGTTCAACATTCACCATCGGCTGAATGCCGATATTCACCGATGTAAGTCAGAAATAAGGGTATTTAATAAATATTTCGGACATACACCAAGCGACTATGTGAATGTTGACATTCACCGGTGAAAGTTGACATTCCTCAAATTTAGGTCTTTCATGGTAACATATACATTGGAACAATGTTTCGATATCTGATGGCATTGATAAAATTTTGTAGGTAATAAAACCGAAACGCAGTTATTATAGTTTGTGGTTAATTCGATTATAATTTGATTATGTTGAATAATTCTGGAATTAGACTAGATTGATAGATATGGGGGCTTGGCTAGAAAATAGATATTTGGGCTTGGCTAGATTACGTCTCCGTATACATATCAAGATTCGAAGGTTTTAGGTAAACAAACGTTATGAGCTGTGAGAGATCATACTTGTTTATTGTTTGAATAATAAAGTAAATTGTGACAATTTTGTAACAAAACAAATATAAGTTATTACAGTAAATACTAGCAAAAACTATTCAAACAAAATGCGTTTACACAAAGCTGAGTTTAAATCTGAATCTTTTAATACACATCGGAAAACAACAAAAAGGGAATTAAAATTCAACGTTTTTCTGAAAAAGTACTAAAATAATCGCTGTTTTTAATGCTTGTGCTAAAACTGTTTTTTTTTGTATTTCCTTATAAAAATGTTGTATTTATTAGTTTATTTATTGCAATCGGATTATGAATAGCCGTAATCCTATTACAATAACACATATAGATTCCATTTAATACTGTATTCGAAAACAACATTTTCATTTACAATTAATTGGTTAGTGAATTCAATTAAATATTTATATGGAATGAGTTTCAAATTTTCACACTGAATTAATTTCTGGTAATTATTTTCTCAAAGTACACACAACAAAGTATTTTATTTTTATTTATAGTCTAAATTTTGTATCATATTGGTGTAAAATTGATTTTAGATGATGACATTTTTAATTATTTCTAATTGCCGCTACAAGTTACTAGCACAATGCAAGCAAGTCGTATTGGGTTTACGCTACGTCGAGCACCTAAAACTTATTTTTAGTCCGAGAATCACAATAGCTAGGCTAGGAATGTTTACGTAAATATCTTCTGTAGCTCACTTAAAAGATAAATACAAGTCCGAAATGTTTATGAAAACCGAAATATTACTTTTGTTGTTTCATAGTTCGTTTTCTCATTGTGTTGTTTGTCTGCTTGTAACAAAACAAAGAATTAGATTGGCTATTTTGTTTAAATTTTAAAATTTTCTTTAAACCTCACAAACATTGCACCTCAATTAGATAAATTGATATCGCAACATCAATCGCATCTGCTCCATTAATTATATATATATATATATATATATATATATATATATATATATATATATATATATATATATATATATATATATGCGTCCGTGCGGGTCAACCGTTAGACGCATACTTACGCATACAGTATGCGTCTAACGGTTGATCCGCACGGACGCATATATCTCTTGAGAATGGCGAATGTTAGTTCGCCGAAACGTCGAGAATCCGGTTCTTTTCAGAGCCAACCCTCAGCATCAACGCGGAATCCCCGAGAAAACAATACAACACAGGTATCTATCCGCGAAAACCTCAAATACAACATATATATATATATATATATATATATATATATATATATATATGGGTTCTGGACTCCTAGGTGGAGCATAGAGCCTCCATAAGCACCCTCCAGCGGACCCTATTCTGGGCCATTGCTTTGGCTTCACTCCAAGAGGTTTTCTGGGCTTTTAGTTCATCTAACACTGTTCTCCTCCATGTTTGAGCCGGTCTTCCTCGTCGTCTCGTTCCTTGGGGATTCCAGTCTAGTGCTGCCTTTGCAATGTCGTCTGGTTTTCTTCTTAGGATGTGGCCGATCCATCCCCATTTTCTTTTCTTAATGTCGTGCTCTATTGTTTCTTCTCCGCATCGTTTAAGAAGTTGCTCATTAGTAATTTTCTGTGGCCAGAAGATTCTGAGGATGATTCGTAGACATTTGTTGGCGAAAACCTGAAGTTTATGTTTTGTGGCATTAGTGTTTTTCCAGGTCTCACATCCATATAAGAGGATTGCTTTGACGTTTGTTCTATATAAACGCAGCTTGCTCTTTGTTTTTATGATGTTGATTATGGTGTTGGTTGATGTTGATGGAGGTCATATTGTGTTTAGTTGCCTGAATGCCATCTGTGCTTTTTGAATTCTGTTTAGAATGTCTAGGTCTGTTCCGCCCGTCTCGTTGAGAATGCTTCCTAGATACTGAAACTTTTCTACATTCTCAATTGGTTGGTCGTTTATTTGAAACCGTGCGTCGTTATTTGTGTGCATTCGCATCGCTTTTGTTTTTGAGACATTTATTTTCAACCCTATCTTCTGTGCCATGTCTGATAGTAGGGTGAGTTGCCTTTGCATACTTTCATAGGTATGCGAAAAAAGGCAAATGTCGTCTGCGTATTCGAGATCTTTGAGATTAGAGTAAAGAGACTAGCGAATACCATCGTTGGGTCTGCAAGACTTTTCCAGGATATAGTCAAGAGCAATGTTAAAAAGCAAGGGAGAGAGCACACATCCTTGCTTCACTCCTGATCTCACCGGAAAAAGGTTGCTATGTGCTCCGCTATGCAGGATACTACATGATACGTCATGGTACAGTTCTCTAATCGTGTCGATGATTTTTGTTGGCACGCCTCTTGTCCGTAGTATCTTCCATATAGCAGAGTGGGATAGGCTGTCAAAAGCATGTTCAAAGTCGATGAAAACAAGATATAGTGGCAATCGCCATTCAACGGATTGTTCTATAATTATTCTTGTTGAATTTATGTGGTCTATGCATGAGCGGTTTGGGCGGAAGCCTGCTTGGTTTGGACGCAGTATGGGTTTGATTGCTCCTGCCAGCCTATGTTGGATTACACTTGCAATAATTTTGTTTATGGTGTTTAACAGCGTTATTTCTCTCCAATTTTTGCATTGCGTTAGGTGTCCTTTCTTTGGCAGTTTGATAATGAGACCATGTTTCATTTCTGCTGGAATTTCTTGGTTTGTCCAGATCCCTTTTATTATTTTTGCAAGTAGAGGTGCAATCCATTTAGGGTCTACCTTGATTAGTTCGGCAGGTATGTTGTCTACCCCTGCCGCTTTGTTGTTTTTCAGCTGCTTGATGGTATTTAGTATTTCTGTTTTTGAAGGCGCGTCTATTTTTATATTCAGCTGTTCATTTGCATTGGCTTCTGGAGCTATCTCAAGTTCGTCTTCCGTGGGTGAGCTGAGCATATCAGCAAAGTATTCCTTCCACCTATCGAGCTGAGTTTCTGGGGTGGTCAGTGGGCGGTTGTCTTTGCTTCTAACTATATTTGTGGTCTTTGTGTGCTTTTTGGAGAGCTTGTTTGTCAGTGTGTAAAGAGTCCTCGAGTTGTTATTTTTGGCTGCTTCTTCTGCTTGCTCACATATCAGGTCAATCCATATTCGCTTGTCTTTTTTGGCAGATGCTTTAATTTGTTTGCATAGTTGTGTATATCTCCAGATTGCATCATTTTTTGTCATCGAAGTTTTGCACTGGAGTACCAGTTTCTTCGCATCCTTTCTGTCTTGTATAAGTTGCCATGTTTGGTCTGAGATCCAGCCTTTTCGATTTCTTTCCTTTGTGCCAAGGGTTGTTTTGGCCGATTCAAGTAGTGTCTTGGCTAAGCCATCTCAAGATGTTATGGGATTTTGTTCTGCATTTTCATGCAGGTTTGTTAGGAAAACTTTTTTGCAGTTTGGTTGGCGCAGTTTGTGTAGGTTGAACTTTACTCTCTTTGATTGTTCAGGTTTCTTTGGTACGGCCAGTTTGATCCTGAACGTGCCGAGCAGAAGGTGGTGGTCGCTGTTAATGTCTGCACCCCTTTTGTTTCTGACATCAAGTAGGGATCTCCGCCATGTTTTCGATATGGCAATATGGTCAATTTGGTTTTGGGTTTTCTTGTCGGGGGATATCCATGTGACTTTGTGGATTTGCTTGTGTGGGAACACTGTTCCACCTATAACTAGGTCTGATGTTGAACAGAGTTTCGTGAATAGTTCACCGTTTTCGTTTCTTTCCCCACATCCTTCTTTACCTATGATGTCTTCTAGGTTACTGTTATTTGTCCCGACCTTAGCGTTGAGATCACCCATGAGTATGGTGATGTCACCTCTGTTTATCTTCCTTAACGTACTTTCAAAGATATCGTAGAAATTTTCTTTTTCCTCAGCACTCGCACTGTTTGTGGGTGCATAGCATTGTACAAAGGTGAAATTTCTGTATTTAGTGTGGAACCTTGCTGTAATTATTCTGTCATCAATGGGGTTCCATGAAATTAGGCTCTTTCTGGCATTTTTACTTATTATGAAACCAACGCCTCTTTCATGAGACCCAGTTTCTGTGCCACTGTACAGGAAAAGCTCCCCAGATTGTAAGTTGAGCTCCCCCTTGCCAAGCCAGCAAACTTCTGATAAGCCTAAAATTGAGATGTTGTAGTTATTTAATTCTCTCACCGCTTGATGCAGTTTTGATGCTTCGTATAGAGTTTTTACGTTCCAGCATCCAAAACGTAACTTTTCCTTAAGTGTAGCCAGTGTTGTCTTCGTTTTGTCCGTCCGGATTTGTGTTGTAGAGGTTTCATTAATAGCATAGTTTAGGCCAAGCAGGTTATTAGCCCACTGAGGCCGTAGTTTGGTGCTGGGGCTGCCAGCTATAGCTTCCAAACCAGCCTCCTGTTTACAGGATTTAAATCAGCCGCCCATTCTGGGTCAGACGCTGTTGCAGCCGCCCAATCTGGAACAGACGCTGCGGATTTGTAGCCGCTCATTCTGAGTGCAGACGCTACATTTGTAGGTTTTGGTCCGCCCCGGGTATTTGATTTCCCCGGTGATCGGTGATATCTAGGAGGCATCCCCCTATCCGCCACCTGGGGAGGCGCCCGATGGGGGACCTACAACCCCACACGGGATATATATATATATATATATATATATATATATATATATATATATATATATATATATGTATATATATATATATATATATATTTATATATATATATATATATATATATATATATATATATATAAATATATTTTATTGATAAATTTTCTATTGCTTTTTGTTTTCAAAATTGATATCCGAAGCATCAGGAAATGGGGATTCTAAAAGATTATCATAGGAAAACGAAAGAAAGGATGTCACAACTAATGATGATACTCGGATTTCACCTTTGACGAATTTACACCATTTATCATACAATTATGCATTCTCTTTTGCGTTTCTAAAACGGTACATAGCCTTGATATTCATTTGTGTGTGATTCTAAATATTACTGATGTGTCAATGTCTTTAGTATATTAAGTTTTTATTATATTCTGCCGATATATCATTTAAAATATCAATCACATATAATCAATTGATAATAATAATTGATAATAAATATAATTAATAATAAAAAAGATAATAATTCAAGAATTCAATTAAATATTTATTTGGAATGAGATTCAAATATTCACACTGAATTAATTTCTTCTAATTATTTACTCAAAGTACAGATTACAAAGTATTTTCAATTGTGTAATGTTTATTGGTTTAAAATGGATTTTAGAAGAAGACGTATTTAATTATTTCTAATTGCCGCTACAAGTTACTAGCACGGCCAGAGGATTTGTTAAAGTCGTATTGGATTTGCGCTACGTCGAGCACCTAAAACTTATTTTTAGTCCGAGAATCACAATAGCTAGGCTAGGAATGTATACGTAAATATCTTCTCCAGCTCACGTAAAAGATAAATACAAGTCCGGAATGTTTATGAAAATCGAAATCTTATTGAAGTTTCCTTCTGTGTTTATGTTTTTGTTTGTTCGTAGTTCGCAGTTTATTACTTATATAACTTTTTATCTAATAGTATCTCAATTTTTCCAGTTATTGTTATTAATAAGTTTTTTTTTAGTTTTTCTGCAAAAAAAAACATTGTATTGACAGATTATGTTTTGCGG
This sequence comes from Phosphuga atrata, assembly GCA_944588485.1. Classification (NCBI taxonomy): domain Eukaryota; kingdom Metazoa; phylum Arthropoda; class Insecta; order Coleoptera; family Silphidae; genus Phosphuga; species Phosphuga atrata. The sequence goes on from OX155901.1 coordinate 8,849,569, forward strand.
TCAAATATTAATGTTTTCTTTTTATTTCTTCTTGTTCTGTAGGCACTACGGTCCATGTAGAACCTTGGTCTGCTCAATTACTTCCTTCCATTCTTCTTTATCTAGAGCCTTTCTCCTCCAACTTCTTATTTTCATTTCTCTTAGGTCATTTTCCACATCATCGCTCCATCTTTTTCTGGGTCGGCTTCGCTTCCGCGTCCCCTCCGTTTTTTGTCAAATGCCATTTTTGACCGCGATTATTTTTCATTCTTATTACGTGTCCCAACCATTTCAATCGTTGGCACTATACTGTGGCAAATATATCTGGGTCTTCATATAGGTATATTAACTCATGATTCATTCGTATCCTGCATTGCCCTCCTTCTTGCACTGGTCCGTAAACTCGTTTTAATATTTTTCTTTCAAAGATACACAGGTTTTTTCGGCTTCTTGTTTTAAAACCGACATTTCACTTTCATATATTACTACTGGTTTTATTAATGTTTTATATATTCCCTTTTTGACATTTCTTGATATATTCCTTGATTGGAATATCTTTTCTAGTGCATAGTAGCTTCTATTTCCTGATGAGATTCTTGTTTTTATTTCTTCGCTTGTTTCATTGTCTCTTGTGATTGTACTTCCTAGGTAATTAAATTTTTGTGCTTCTTCGAAATTGTAATTATTTATTCTTATATTCGCCTGTTCTCATCTCATGTCTCTCGTCATTAGCGTGTACTAGTTTTTTTCTACATTTACCTTTAATCCAGCCTTTCTTGCTTCTTATTCTAATTCACAATATGCCGTCTTTAGCGCTTGTTTTGTTCTTGTTAGTATCACTACGTCATCTGCTTATGCTAGATATTGGCAGGTTCTGTTATAAATAGTATCTCCTGGATTTGTATCTATCTTTCTTATACATCTTTCGAGTACTAGGTTGAATAACGTAGTAGATAGAGGGTGGCCTTGCCTTAGTCCCCTTTTCACTTCGAACTGCTGTGACAGGTTCCCTCGGTTTCTCACTTTATTTTTTGTGTTTTGTATTGGCATTTTTGTTAGGTTAACTAGCTTTTCTGGGATTCCAAACTGTTTCATTGTCTGTTCTACATATTCTCTCTTAACGCTGTCGTATGCCTGCTTAAAATCTATGTACAGTTCGTGCACATCAATATTGTATTCGTAGCATTTTGCCACGCTTGTTCTTATTGTGAATATGTGGTCTGTCTATTCGCCCAAAGTTTCTTCTGCATATGAATGTGTTCTTCCCGCTATTATAAAGGCCATAATTTTGTACACAACTCCTAATAAAGTAACTCCTCTAGTAATTCCTCTCCTCAGTAATTCCTCTGTAATTATTGCACTCTAGCTTATCTCCTTTCTTCTTATAAATGGGACATATTATTGCATTTGGTCAGCCGTCTAGAATTTTCTCTTGTACCCATGTCTCTTGTATTAGCTCATGTATTTTGTCTCCTAGTTCTTCCCCTCCATTCTTTACTAGTTCCGCTGTTACCTCATCTTTTCCGGGCGATTTTTGGTTTTTTAATTTATTCACCTGTTGTTTAATTTCCTTCTTCGTTGGTGGCTCTACGTTTATGTGTGGGCAGTAGTTTTGATTATCTTTATTGTCGTCATCTTCTTCTGCTTCCTGTTCTTCTTCGCTGTCATTAGCCTCTACTAATTCCTCAAAATATTCTTTCCATCTTGCACTAATACGAGGAAAGTCTGCTACTAATTCACCAGCTTTGTTTTTACATATGTTTGTTCTTGCTTGATATTGTTCTTTTTCTTCCTTCGCTTTTTGATAAAATGCTCGCACACATTGGTTTCTGTATTCTTGTTCTAGTTCTTCTACTCTCCTCCTTCCGTAGGCTCTTTTCTTTGCTCTGCAGATGTTTTGGAAATGCCTTCTCTTATTTTGATATTCTACCATATTTGCTCTCGTTTTCTTCCGGGCTTCGTTTCTTTCCTTATGCGCTTCTCTACATTCTTCGTCGTGCCAGTTATTACGTTTTCGTGTTGGTCTTTCCCCTATAATTTCACTTGCTGCTGTCTGTATAGCTGTAGTTATTCTTTCCCACTTCTCTTGACTGTCCATGTCACCCGTGTTTTCGTTCAGAAGTGCTGTGACTCTTTTTTTATATCTGATTTGAGTCTCCTCGTCTTTTAATTTTTTCATTATCATAAACTCTTCGCTTATTGCAGTTATTACCCTTTTTATTGTTGTTATTCGCTGTCTATATATCCCTTTCACCATAAAATGATCTGAGTCGCAGTTTGCCCCTCGGCAACTTCTAACATCGATGATGTTTGATGCGTGTCTTTTATCTATGAGAATCTATAATCTATTTGATTGCGGTGTTTCCATCGGGTGTTCTCCAAGTCTCTTTATGTATATGTTTGTGTGGGAAGCAGGTGCTGGAGATTATCATATTATTCTCCATCGCAAAATCTATTAATCTTCTTCCGTTTTCGTTGCTTATATCGTGTTTGCTATGTCTGGCTACGGTTGGTCTGTAGCCTATTTCTTTACCGATTTTAGCATTTAAATCTCCTAGAATTACTTTAATGTCATGCCTAGGGGCTGTCTCGTATGTCCTTTTCAGGGTTTCATAGAAGGTATCTTTAATTATTGCTTCTTCCGTAGGTGCGTGGCAGTTTATAAATGTCGTGTTGAAAAATTTCCCTTGTATTCTTCTCGCGCAGTATTCTTATTATTATTACATTTCCCTTCTATTCTTATTATTATTATTATTATATTATATAATCCTTTAACAATAACAATTTAAATTACTTCGATTTAATAATGTTTTCATGACTTCAAATCTGCGCTTATTATTTCAACATTTTTAATTTTCAGTGAAAAAAATGTTTAAAAGTTTAAATGCGCTATATCCTTTTTATTTATTTATTTACTTATTTAGGCGGTAAAACTCCCAGGAAGGAAGACCGAAGAATCTTTTTTGTTCTTTCTTGCCAGCGTTGAAGAAGGCTGAGCTCTTGTTTTCATTGATCTGACCATTTGGGTCTGTATTGTTTTGGTTTGTCAGGCTTTGGTTTAACAGTCCATTCGTATATCTTGTTCCTTAATCTGTCTCTGTCTAAGATGTCTTCTTGTTTTATGTTCGCTTTTTCAGGTCTTTTTGTGTTTGTATTATCCAGTTGGTTGTGCTTTTAGGGTTGTTGTTATACCATATATCTGCTTCGTCAGTTTTGTTGTTGGTAGTTTTTGTATGTGTCCATAGAATTTTGCCCTTCTATTCTTTAAGCCTATTTCAATGTTTGAGTGTTTTTCTGTTGTTCTTCTCGTTTGTTATATATATATATATATATATATATATATATAAACAGAAAAACAGAAAATGGATATATATATATATATATATATATATATATATATAAACAGAAAAACAGAAAATGGATATATATATATATATATATATATATATATATATATATATATATATATATATATATATATATATATATATATATATATCCATTTTCTGTTTTTCTCGGAATATTTTCCAATGATTTACCTTTCCTCTTTCTTCAGTTCTTCTGATTGCCCTTTCAGGTTGAGTGCAAGTATTTCACTTGCGTATAGTGCCATTGGTTCTATTACTATTTTGTACACGAAAAAAAGTACACTTTAAAAATTACAGTTTAAATAGTAGCGGCCTTACGAATTCAAATTTGTTACTGTACAAATTGGCCCACTGTAATTTTTAAAACTTATTAACTAATAATATCGGAAACTGTAGAACTGTAGAAACTGTATTTTAATAAAAGCAATCTGTAGTTTTTAGAGTTTTAAATTCATAAGGCCGTTGTTGCTACTATTTCGAACTGTAATTTTTAAAATGTACTTTTTTCCGTGTAGTATCGGTTGATTTGTTATTTTTGTGTTGATTGATCTTGATTTCTTGTTGTAGATACTTTGTGTTATGGTTAATGCTCTTTTAACTTTATATATAAACTTTATATATTAACTTATATATAAACCTTTATTGGCATTTTAACAACAAACACTTAACAAACATTAGACCCTACAAGCTAGACAATCAACATAATAAACAATTTTATTTTTTTAGTCGAGTTAGAGAAGCGAGTGAAGACAGTCGATTTAAAAGTGCTCTTTTAACTTATTGTATTCTCGCGTTCTGTGCTTGCTTTTCCAGTCCTGTTGGTTCGATTATTTCTCCAAAGTATTTAAAACGATTGACTCTATGTATTTTCCCGAACTTTGTTTTCAACTCTTTTGTGTTTGTTTATGTTGCGAAAAATTCTGTTGTTTCAAAGAAAATTTGTAGTCCTGCTTTTTCCGCGCATTCTGTCCGTTCAATCGATTCCTTTCGGCTCGTCGTTATTATTGTTAGGTCGTCAGCAAGGGCCAGGTAGGGTATGTCGTCTACTTTGTTTCCTCTTCCCAGGTATGTCGGAGTCCACTTCGATGTATTCTTTAGTTCTTTCTCAAATTCTTTCATCGCTTTGTCCAGTATTATGTTAAAAAGTAGCTGTGATAGTCCGTCCCCTTGTCTTAGCCCGGTTTTTATTAAAAAAAAATTATATTATTTTTATATATTTATTGTTTTTTTTTTAAATCTAAATGAAAAATCGTTTATTTACATAAAAAATGTTTATTAAATTTTAAATGTCGTCGAATGATTAGTGTAGGTCAAAACTAAATCTAATAAGCTGAATTTTAATATAAATTGATTTAAATAGCAATAGCAGCTACTATTTAATCAACCTCTTAAGCTTTAGCTGCTTTCTATTTAAATATAAGGTGATTAGTATTTATTTTATTTATTTATTTAATATCAGGATATACAATATTTTTGTTACGGTAAAAGTACAAAATCGGCAAATGGAAACATTTATCGGTATATCTATACATCTACCAAGTTGATAGGTAAATGTGAGTTTAAATCTGAGATCAGCTTTATATATCTACTTTTACCGAAAAATGTATACTTTTGTGTATTGCAATATCACGTGTGGCTTGGTGGACAGCCCATGCGCTGGGTATGTTAATGTAAATCTCTTACAATTGCCAACAACATTATGCATATGTACATATTTGCCGGAAATAATTGGTAAATGTAAGTTGAACTCACCCTGAAATGCTGTCAATGTCTCAGCACGCATACACAAAGGGGAAATCCGTGGAAACAGCACTCCACGCCTTGGTAAACCAGATAGAGAGCTCGATGAGGCATAAGGAGTTCACGATGGTTGTCTTCCTCGATATAGAAGGCATTTAACAACGTGAAGCCTGAAGCCATAGAATCAGCCTTAACTGGACTAGCCATGGACAATGCTCTATGTCACCTGATCGGAAAAATGCTCCGTGAAAAGAACATTAGGGCCACAATGGGAGAATCCCACATAAGAAGGAAGGTGAGTAGAGGAACTCCACAAGGAGGCGTCCTCTCACCATTGCTTTGGAACATCACGCTAAATGAGCTGCTCCTCCAACTTAGGAAATCCGGCTACAGGGTCGTCGCCTATGCGGATGACGTAGCAATAGCGGCCTCAGGGAAACACCTCAATACAATGTCGCAACTTGTTGAAGGGGCCCTATCGAAACTAGCGCAATGGTGCAAAAGGTGTGGCGTAGATGTCAACCCGGCGAAAACCGAGCTAGTCGTTTTCACAAGGAAACACAACATCCTAGAATTCAGGCCCCCAATGCTAAAGGGCACTGAACTGGCGATCAAAGAGAGCGCCAAGTACTTAGGTCTCATACTAGACCGAAAGTTATCTTGGAAGCTCAACATAAACGAAAGAGTACGGAAAGCAACGGTGGCGCTGTACTCTTGCAAGAGAGCGGTGGGGAAGTCTTGGGGCCTCAACCCCAAGATTACCTTCTGGCTATACAGAGCCGTAGTTACACCAATACTCTACTACGGCGTTTTCATATGATGGCCGGCACTTAATAAAAGAGTCCATCAAATGGCGCTTAAAAAAGTGCAGAGAATGGCGGCGCTCATGATAACTTGGAGACAATCCTTGCCATTACCACAGCACTTAGACTAAAGTCAGTGCGAATGTTGACATCGGACTATCGTGGACACGCCGGAATAATCAATGAATTTAAAGGGGTGCCCAAAAACATAGACCGATGTCTAGCAACACCTGCTTTTGGTAACAACTTCTCATACCACATACCCTCTAAAGAGGAGTGGATGGAAAAGAAAGAGGTACCAGCAGGACACACGCAGGTCTTTACAGACGGCTCACGGAGGGAGGACAAAGTAGGCAGCGGAGTTTTCTCCAACGACCTCAACCTCAGAATTAGCTTACGCCTGCCGGTCTACTGCAGCGTTCTACAAGCGGAGGTAACCGCCATAAAATTGGCAGCAGAGTGGCTGATGGTAAATGGGGACCCTGGTGAACAGATCCACATTTACACCGATAGCCAAGCTGCTCTCCGGGCAGTTACTAGCGTGTGTACCAACTCAGCAGTGGTCTCTGGCTGTCGGAGAAAGCTGAATGAGCTCGCAGCACACACAAACGTGAGACTCACGTGGGTACCAAGCCACAGCGGGATCTCAGGTAACGCAAAAGCGGATGAGCTTGCAAAGAACGGCACAAGCCTGCACTCAACCGAAATATTACAGGATATTGGTATTCCATTTGCCTCGTGCAAGGAGACCATACCCGAAATAACCTCGAACCTAGCGGAGCGAAGGTGGAGGGATGAAGAAACCTGCGAGGTAACCAGGCAAATATGGCCTCAGCGAAACAGGAAAAGAAGCACCAACATCGTCTCTCTAAAAAGAAACGATATCAGACTGGCAGTGGGAGTCATCACGGGACACTGTCCCATTGGCAAGCACGCTGAGAGACTGGGCATAGCGAAGCGGGACTACTGCAGAGGCTGCCTGGACGAGGAGGAAGAGGAGAGTGTTCAGCATTACCTATGCCAATGCCCCTCTCTGACCGCAACACGATTGCTCTTCTTAGGCCGACGTTTCTTGGATGATCTCTCTGACCTCGCATCACTAGATGCGCAGACTCTCATGAGGTTCATCCACGGCTCGAAATGGTTTGACAAAATCCCCTGAGGAGGGTTGTACTGCAAGTACCGTGGTAACCCAACGAGCCCATCTGAGGCCTATGTGAGCCTTAGCTGCCACTTAAACCTAACCTAACCTAAGTTGAACTCACATTTACCAACCAAGACGGTAAGATATTTACACTTACATAATGCATAACTTAATACGTAAGGATGCACATATAGAGGTGAGTTGCACCTGTACATAGACCTGAAAAGTAATTTATTCACATAAATAAACTTTGCCGATAACATTCGAGTATTAGGTATAAATAAAATTCAAAAACATAAGCAATAAGCAACATAATAAGGTATATGAGGAGTGAAAGATTAGAGTATTAAAATTTAAACAGTAAGATAACAAAATAATGAAAGAGATTTGAGATAACAAAATATGTATTTGTAAGAGAACAAAAAGTCTAAGAAAGAGAAGTATTTGCAAGCCAATTTCTCATTTTTATTGGTACTGTTTTGTTATTACTGTTCCGTATTATTTTTAGTGAATCAGGTAGTGTATTGAAGTATTTTATTGTCACAATCGAAGAGTTTTTAATTGCTATAGATTTACTGACTTTGGGTAACGGAATACTTCTATTTCTAGACTTTCCTTTATAGTTCTCATACGCATATTTACAACTATTGTAGTGATAACACAATGACTCGAGTATAAAGGTATCACTTATTCGTACAACACGTTTGCCATCTGAAAATATGTTAATGAACTTATATTGAATTCCAGCTAAGATATTAGTCTTGGTTTTGTAACTTCGCCCCCAATCAATAATTCCATAATTCACAATTCTCTTAAAAAGAGATTATATATATATATTCTTCATTGATTGTTTGCTCATTTTTTTTATTTATGAAAGATAAATAAAAAGTATCTAGTTTTGCTTATAAGATATATTATATGTATATCCCACTTCATCAACAGACAGTCAAACATTAACCCTAAACTATTGACTCTTGTAATTCTCATTATATATAGATAACTCAAAATATTCAGGTATGCTGTCTTTGTAGCAGCCAAAAGTCATGTATGTTGTATTGTCAACATTTAATGTTAAATAATTATTTTGTAACCACATACCTATTTCGTCTAGGTGTGAGAACATATTGGATTGTGCTTTACACTATGTTTTACCTATACCTTTAACCGCCGTGGCAAATGCTGCTATAGTATTTATAGGTAGTATTTGAATCATATCATTGATGTATACAATAAAAAGTAGGGGTCCTAAGACAGTTCCTTGTGGTACACAAATTTTAATTTTTTACTTTTAACATCCTTAGTTGTGAATTCCTGAAATCTATCTGTTAAATAATGTTTAATTAGGTCATGAGCTAGCTACTCCTCTAACACTATACTTGTAATATTTACTAAGTTATATTTTATAGTTTACTGTGTCGAAAGCTTTCGCTGGGTCTAGAAAAGCAACAACTGTCGGGTTAGTAATGTCTATATTAGTATATATGAAGTCAGTGATCGATGATAACGCATCCTTTGTTCCTTTATTTTTCATAAAACCATACTGATGACTACTAATGTGAATTTTCTAATGTGAATGCCCATAGGCACCACCCCATGCTAATACATCATAATTTACGATACTTTAAAATAAGGCATTATAAATGAATAACCTTCATAGCTTGTGGTTCTAGAATATTTCTCAGTTTATAAAAGACAAAGATCAAATATCTAGTCTTTTTGTTTCATTTATGTGGTAGGCCCATCTCATAAAGCAATCTAGATATACTCCAAGATATTTGCAGGAGTCCATGATTTCCATGTCCTCAATATATAGTTTGATAACAACCGGTATATTATCACGACAACACGCAAAAGTTATAAAAGTATTTGTATTAATGTTTAGTGATAATTGATTAGTTCTAAGTCATATACGAATCTTGTTCTAGGATCTAGGAGCTACTTCATCCTAGGATTGATCTGAACATAATATTGCCGTATCATCGTCGTAAGAGACTAAGTTGCTACTAGGTAGAATATTAAAAATATCATTGATATATAATATTAATTGTTAAGGATCCAAGATAGTACCTTGGTACCTTACTACTTGATCAGCAACGGTCTAGGTGGCTCAAGTGTTTGATTGCGTTCTGATTTCACACATAATGACATAATGAAATGAAAAAATCTTTAATATTCATAAACTATTCATAAATATGAATAATCTTTTCAAAATTTTTTTCAATATTAGAAATAAGTAATATCCGTCTATAATTAGACAAATGGTGCTTAATTTCCGCACATTTAAGTGTATTTGGCCAGATACTGCTTGTTTACATTTATTAAATATATATTCTTATATATTAGATACTAGTACATGCGGATGGAATAGTTAAATAAGATGGGATGGTCGATGAGGATTAAATGATTGTAAGTGTGTAGATGGAATAGTTGTAAAGGCGAAATAGTATATAGAATCTTGAGCATTTAGTAGTTCAATACATACAGTTGTACAATATAAAATCCTGTGTTAAGGCTATCGACCTTTAAGATACCAAAACATTAATTTCAACATTAAAATCAACCATCCATGCAGAACTTATAGAATATTTCATATATGTATCTCTTACAATTTTCAAGCAGTAGCTTTGAATTTATTTTCATCGGTTCCTCTTTGACTTCGTTGAGCTGCTGTCACCAATTGGTAAAATATTGTGACAGTGATTTCATCGTCTGATCCTTTATCTACAAATGTGTACAATTTTATTGTTCCACCTGGAGCGGAACCTATTAAGACGATTTTTTTAGTGAATCCAGATACGTCTATCAGATATTCTAACCAAAACCGAAAATTTCAAAATATTTAAAAATTGTAAAAAATGTATTAACGTTTAAAGAATTTCAAAGAAATTTTTACTGAACATGGGTGTCCATAGGCAGTACTCCCTGACAACATTTGAACGCTCCACCTTCGCCGGTGACGCCATGGGGAATAATTATTCCTTCAAAGGTTTTCAATTTTTCTTTTTTTTTGCAAATCAATGCAATAAAAATTGAGACTTGAACCACCATATGTACGACGTATGTACCTACAAAAAGTATTCATTGGGAATTTTGCAAAATCGTTCGTTTTAGTCACAAAAGTGAAAAATTTTGTTTCAATGGGCACCCCTTCTATGAATTCAGTCGAATAGTCTTGAAGTATCCAGTCTTGTTCAGTGTTTTGTCTTGCTTTATGAATTCTTGTCTGATTTATTTGATCTTATCTGGTTTATATTTCTTATATTTAGACGTGTCTGGTCTTGTTGAGTCTTATCTAGCTTTTTCTAGTTTTATTTGGTCTCGTTTGGTCACTTCTGGTCTCGTCTCTTCTTGCCTGGTCTCTTCTAGTCTCTTCTGGCCACTCTTTGATCTCATCTATCTCTGTCTAGTCTTGTTTAGGTTAATAGTAAACATCAGTTGCGTTGTTTATCGAGCACCTCCATTATCTAATATTATCGCTTGAACTCACAGATTTTCTTTAATTCTAAACATTACACACACAGTAAAAAAATCTTGTTCACGCTTTACGTTTCGCAAATCGAACTTGATTTGTGCGTTGATACTCAATTTACACATATTTACAAGGGAAGGACGGAGTAATTCACTTGTGTTATCGAAATGGCTAGCGACCGAATTATGTTTATCAGAATTGTTGATGAATGTCTTTATTTATCAACATCTGTTTCCGATCTGAATTTGCCAAAGAACCCATTTTTCGCGGTGGTACTTGGTGTCAACTGACGGTTGCGCTGACGTTTGTGTTTGCGCCCTGCCAGTGTTGACAAAAATCTAAAATTCGATTAGTCTTGTAGATTGTAGATTGTAGATATGGTGGTGACGACTTGTACTGCGACCTTTATAAATCTATTGTACCCCACCCTCCTCCTCCAAGTGTTGGTGTACTTACCCATTTAGAGCGCCTCCTCTAATCCTGATTCCTTTAGGAATCTCAGGATCTGGGTGGGATTCAAGGCCTGCAGCTCCTCTGTGTTCAAGCAGTTAGCCCCAAGGTACATCTGTCTCTTGCGGAGTAATGCTCCGCAGTCTTTGAACAGATGTATGGGGGTTTCCTCTGCTGAGCCACAGAATCTGCATCCATCATCCTTCTCTAGGCCTAGGGCCTTGAGATGTTTCCTAAGTCTGCAGTGTCCCGTCAGGGCTCCTGTCAGAACTGAGCTTGTTCCTGCTTAGTTTCAGGCAAGCTTTAGTTCTCTTCTGGTTAAAAGATCCCAGCATCACTTTGGATTGCCTTAGCCCTGGAAGTTCTTCCCAGGTTTTCATCCATTTTCCTCTTATTTCTTCATCTAAACTTTTGCGGATGGTGTTCACGCTCATACCGCAAAAGGGTTCCGGACCTATAAAGGGGCTACTGGATCCCTTGTTTGCTAGGTGATCGGCTTCTTCGTTTCCGTCTATACCAGTGTGTCCTGGTACCCAGTATAGCGTTACTTTATTATCCCTGCCAAGCTTGTTCAGCTTCCCCACACAGTCCCATACCAGTTTGGATCTGATGGTGTATGAGCTAATGGCCTTGATGGCTGCTTGGCTATCTGACAGGATAGCAATTTGTTTTTTGCGGTAATTTCTGTCGAGGTTAAACTGTGCACATCTTTCGATTGCGTGTATCTCTGCTTGGAAGATACTTGGGGATGTTCCCATGGATTCGGAGTATCTGGTACGAGGTCCAAACACTCCTGCACCAGTGCCTTCCTTTGTCTTCGAACCATTTGTATACCATTTCATGGCATTTTGCTCTATGTGGTATGCTGAGGATTCGTCGCTCCAATCGGATTTACTACTACACATTGCTGTGTAGTTTTTCTCGAAGTGGTATTTGCATACCATTTCGTGTTTTGGTACTTCCAGCCAGGTGATCTTGGCAGCGAGGCTGTTTCGGTCTCTGCTCCCGATTATTTTGCCTCTGCCCATTCCTTCCTTGCTGAACCTTACGATCGCCGATCTGGCGGCGCTCTCCACCACAAGGTGCAGCGGAGTCAGATCCAGCAGCAGCTCCAATGCTGCTGTCGGACACGACCCCATCGCCCCCGTGATGCAGACACACGCCAGTCTTTAAATCTTCTCAAGCTGTTTCCTCATAGAGGCCAGCTTGATTCTACTTCCCCACGCAACAGCACCATAAGTGATTGCAGGTCTCACTATCATAATGTACATCCATCGCAGGATAGTGGGGTTACAACCCCACGTTTTTCCTGCCAGATTTTTGCACACCATTAGGGCGCGTTTGGCTTTACCTACCACTGCTTCAGCATGTCTATTCCATAGGAGCTTGCTATCTAGTGTGATACCCAGATACCTTATCTCCTGTTGGTATTCTACTGCCTTCCCATCTATGAGTATGGGATGTAGGCAGTTTAGTTTTCTTCTTCTAGTAAATGGTATCACCGTGGTTTTGCTCGGGTTGAGTCTCAATCCCACTGTTTGACACCATCTACTAGTTACTTTGAGGCCTCTCTGAACAATTTCACAGAGCGTTCCCTCAAATTTTCCTCTGGCCATTATGACTATGTCATCGGCGTAACCTTGACATTTGATGTCTAGGTCGTTTAGCCTAACCAGTAGTTCATCAACTACCAGGCTCCACATTAGCGCTGATAGTACACCTCGCTGTGGGCACCCTCGAGTTGTGGAGATCTTAATGGTGTCTTTTCCCACTTGTGTCTCCGCCGTTCTAGTTCTCAGCATTTCTCCCATCCACTTTGAGATAGTGCTGTCGATATTCCTTCTTTCGAGGGCCGCCCTGACAGCCTTGTGTGAGGTGTTGTCAAAAGCTTCCTCTATATCCAAAAAGGCACATATCACTACTTCCTTTATCTCTAGTGCTGCTTCTATTTCGTTTGTCAGCTGATACAGGGCGGTTTCTGTGGATTTCCCTGCTCTGTAAGCATGCTTACTCCTGTGTAGTGGTGTACCTACCAGCACTATAGTCCTAAGGTAATTATCAATCACCTTCTCCATTGTCTTTAACATAAAAGATGTTAGACTAATAGGTCTAAATGACTTCGGTTGAGTGGTGTCTTTCTTCCCCACCTTCGGTATAAATACCACCTTAGCCCTTCTCCATAGCTCTGGTATATATCCGAGCGCTAAGCTACTTCTAAAGATATTTAGAAGATACGGCATTAGTTCTCTCTCTCCCTTTTGTAGGAAGGCAGGAACTAGTCCGTCCACACCTGGGGCCTTAAAAGGCTGGAAAGTGCCGATAGCCCATCTGATTCGGTTTTCCGTACAGATGGACGCTGCCCTCTTCCAGTCGGCCCGACTTGGTTTCCGTGGTTGCATCAAGCCCTCGGTCTCCCTGTATCCTCTACATCCCGGAAAATGGGTTTCTAGTAGGAGGAGAGCTCTTTGCTCTTCATCCTCCGTGAAGATCCCATCCGGTTTCTTGAGAGTTTTTCGGTTTCTTCGATTAGTCTTGCGACGGGACTTGCAGGTGAATGTGCGGAAATGTGTTTGCCACCGATTGGTGTTTTCCTTTGCAACGTAAATGTCGCTGCAAGATAATTCAGATTTTGACGAACACGAAATTTGAAGAATTTTGGAAAATTCTCCCCCACCGAACCGCAACCGGCGAGGAACCGAAATTTACAACCCTTGCATAAAAGAGTTGAAATTTGCGAATTGCCGCGGAAAAAGTGGCTAAAGTTGAAAGACGGATAAAATATGATGCGCGAAAAATAGGCGACCATTCGCAGAGCTCTGGGGAGCGCACCGTGCAAGCCAAACGTGCAAACTTGGTTTCAGAATGTCGGCAAATTTTGGCGGAAAGACACCGATAAAAAAAAATTGGAAAAAATCGCATGCACCTCCCAGCTAGGATACAATTTTTTTTGCAATAACTTTTTGTAACTTTTAATAGCCTATGGCACGGTCCAGTCTGTTCTCGATCTGCCATAGTAGTACAGGAAGTTGTTTCATTTGCACTTTTCTAGATCTTGAATGCGGATTGACATCCTACCGGTTTCCTTTCATCGGCCGTGGCGACCTCGTGGTTTCTGCGAATCGTCAATACGCAAGATACGCAAGATACTGTCGACCTTCATCGATCGCTGTAGAAGAAATGCAAAATTTCACCAACTTCCGGTGCGGCAGCCGCAAACATCCGGTTTTGCAAAAACATCTACCGCACGGCTATTTTTGCAAATAATCGCGCGGCGTCTTCGAAAGCTCATAGAGGAAAAACCTACGACACCGGATCCGCAAAAAGGAAGTCGTTCTGTTCAGCGGTCGGTTGGCAATAGAACGTCAAAGATGATCTTTTTTTAGATTTTTTTTTCTGTTTTCGCAATTATCTCCAAATTTTCAGCGAGGACTCAAAAATTCGAGGTGACAGTCTTTTGCGGAAATAATCGGCGCACCCGAGAGCACCACTTATGTCGCGATCGGTCCAACTACGGGAGCTCGGTGGCTAAGAAAACGGAAATTTCGTTTCGCGCCGCACCCCCGCCTCCTCCGGCGGCACCCCAATATTTCAAAAATTAGTCAATTATCTGTAGTTTTTTAAACATTTTACCACTTTCGCCCAGCAAAATTTCTTTACACAATCACTCAAAACGTCCGTTTTCATTCTCCAAACCCGATTTGACGCATTTCTCCCGTCCCCTCCCAGAAAGGCGTACCAAACTATTTCTGTATATGTAATAATAGGGATTATAGTTTTCAGTACGTTTGTGCTTATATCATCCAGCGCACCGGCTTTTTCCTTTAGATCGTTTACGTTTATTTCTACAATTTCAGAGCAATTAGTAGGTTTCCAGAAAACGGATTTAGGATTATAACTTATGTCATCGTCAACAGTACTATCACTACCAGGCATTTTAGCAGCTAAATTTGACCCAATCTTATTTATCTTTAATTACATTAAATTTAGTATAGTTAGCCCAACAAGTTTAGTTTTAATTCACTCAATTGTAATAGCTAAACCTGTTAACTCAGTATTAGCAAAACCTTTTATCTCAAGAAATTGCTAATAATCTAACAATAGAGTAAATATATAATTATATGGAAATGAATTGTATGTATGTATAAATAGAAAGGTAGAGTATTCTGGTTTGCTCATCCAGTTTAGTTGTAATTCGCGCAAATGTAATAGCTAAAACTATTAATAGTACTTGCAGAAACCTTGAACTCAGAAAATATTTAATAATCTAGTAATAGACTAAATTTAGAGTTTTATACGAATTAATACAATATATGTAGAATTTGGTCTTCCATTCAGTTCAAGTTAATTTTTATTTCACCCTAAAATTGTTAATTTAGTATTAGCAGGAATATGAATGCCAAGAGACTTACTTTTTCGTGTCCGGTGGTTTCCAGTGGTGGAAGGATTGGCCACTGTCTGGTGGGACAGTGAACATAGGGCCCAGGCATGTTCTCTCTATACAGGAGAAAATGCATGCGTGGATGCTCCTTCCGTGCCACCCCGCATGTCAAGAAATATTTAGTACCCCAATAATAGACTAAATGTTAGGTTATCTTTAATTGCCGCAGCCACCTGATGCAGTAATAGACTTGCGTGATCTTTATATGATTTTCGGGGGATGATTCCCTATTGGTCAGTGCAAACGCTTTTGTAGCGTAGATTACGCAGCTGAAACTTTAAACCAGTCGACCAGTCCGGTTGTATGCCTCTCGAGGTTTAAGTGTTTCTGTCTTATTGTTAGTTAAAATAAGTGATTACATTTTTTCCATAAATCAGTCTTTTTCAAGACTTTATTTACAATTAAATAGGAAGTAAAATTTGGCAATGCAGTGTAAATAAGGCTTTTTACAACGTCACTACAAACTATCACGTGAACGCCGCGTGATCACTGTACGGGGTCGCTGCGGCAAGTACAGAAATGAATTAATGAATAATAGTAAAAAAAAACATTATCTCAAGAAATAGTTAATTACCTAATAATAGAGTAAATGTAAGGTATTATAGAAATGAATTCACTATACGTAGAACCAGTTTGATCTTCTGGATAGTACAACTAAACTTGCGTGCATCGAAATCGGTCCACTGTAAACTTTTGACTTTAAGTTTTTTTTTTTAACTATTTATGAGATTAAATAAGGGAAATAAGCCGCTTAAAAGACAATTTAATAAATTATGCTTTAATCTGGGTTTAAAATAATATATTTCTTTCGGTTTCTTGTGTGTAACATAGTGAAATTAACTCATGAAACAAATTAACTTTTTTTATTTATAAAAAAATATGATTATTGACAATTATCTAAATTAAAACTTAATTTTAAATAATAGATATTACCCTCTCTTGACCTAATAACATCTCTCATACGATTAGGCAATGATCTAAGCAGGTTCGCTATGAGTCTTGTGGGATGTTAAGCTACTCTTCTTCTACTGCAACAATAAACTCTGGGCTCGAGGTTGGTGCATAAAGCCTAGCTCGAATTCTTCGGTTTAGCTCATCCCATAAATATTCTATCGGATTTATGTCGGGACTGCATTCTGGCCACTCCATTACCCGAGAACCGATTTCTGTAATGTAATCTTGCACGCTTCTTGCGGTTTGCGGCTTCGTATTGACATACACAAATATAAATTCTTCTCCAATGTAGTCGACGTAAGGTACCACACGAACTGCTTTTTTTTAACGGGACGTAGCAAGCACCAAACGGTTAACTTGTCAAGTGGCTCCCTGAACTCCTCGAGTATCTTGGAACCGCTTCACGCATAACGTCAAAATGTCGTTGTATTAGTTTCACCTTACATCCCCCTTCCACGTCTAGTGATTAGGGGTTCAGGTTCAGTTTCTTGTTGCTCTCGATTTGGAGCCGTTTCCTCTCATGCTGCTATTTCAAGGTCATGATGTTTGTTATCATATTGGTTGTTATTGCCCAGATGTACTCCGATATAATCATATGGTCGTTTAGGCCTATGGGCTCTAGTTTGAGGTGAGTTTTCTTTTCCCACGTTTTTCTTTCTGGTATCCATCTATGACAGTCGAAGATGGTGTTTCGAACACTATCTTCAAGGCCACAGTATACACACAGACTATCGGTTGCCCTGCGCATGTTATGCAGGTAGTCCCCAAAACAACCATGACCGCTTAGCACTTGTGTAAGGTGAAATTCGTTTTACCATGCTTTCGTGACACCCAACCCTCGACGTGAGGTATAAGGATCCTGGTCCATTGTCCCCTGTTCGATAGCTGCTACACTTTTTGCCATGCCTTATACGTTTGCGCCCTGGCGGCTTTCTTTTTATCGCTCTTTCTGCAGTCGTCGCTTGTTCTAACTCGGTACAGTTCCTCTCTCTCTATCGCATCATAAACCATTGAGAATGTTTGGTATGCACTGGACACTCTCAGTGCCATTTTCCGTTGAATTAGCGATAACTTGTGCCTGATAGATTTCTTCTCCATGTCAATTGCCCATACCGGAGCTGCGTAGAGCATGGTCGAATGTACCACCGAGCATAGGAACCTTCGCTTGCTGCTTTTGGGGCCACCGACGTTGGGCATTAATATTTCTAATGTTACAGCGGTTTTGAGCGCTTTATCTGCGATTGTGATGACGTGGTTTTTAAATGATAGACATTTGTCGATCGTTACATCCAGATATTTGATCGATTCTTCTTTCAGGACTAGCTTTTCTCCCTTTACAAGGAAAGTAATTGGACCGATTTTTCTGAATCCTGTTAGCAGCACTGCCTCCGTCTTTTTGGGAGCCAATTCTAGTCTCTTTCCTTCCATCCAATTACCAACTTGATCTATAGCTGTATTTGTTCTAAGCATTATTCCCCTTTCAGTTTTCCCAGTCACTATCAGAGGTCACAGGTCGTCAGCAAAGCCCACGATCTCCACTCCTTGCGGCACTTTGAGTCTGAGGATTCCATCGTACAGGATGTTCCACAGTGTCGGACGCAGAACCGAGGCCTGTGGAACACCACTGCTGACATCGCGCTCTTTTCTTGAATTCTCTGCTTGCAGAATGATTTTTCTATTTCTCAAATAGCTCCTGATTTATCGCAGTAGATACGGTCGCATGCCCTTTCTTACCAGTTCCTCCAAGATGTTTTGCCATGATGCAATTAAAGGCATTTATAACGTCGAGTTTTATAAGTGCACATAGCTTTCTCGTTCTTTGTGAGCCTTCTTGGGCTTTTCTCGCCACTTCGACGACTTCATCTATAGCATTTTCTGTGGAATTTCCCTCCCTGTACCCATGTTGCTTTTCTGAGAGCTTGTTACCTGTCTCTAATGCCTGTCTTATTCTTTGTAGCAGTAGTTGCTCTAGGGGTTTTCCTGCTACATCTAGTAGACAGTACAACGAAGGCTTGTCGATGGGCTTATCGCCTTTCCTAATTAAAACAAGTTTGGCTTTTTTCCATATATCTGGATATATTCCCTTAGTGAGCATGTGGTTCATTATTTTCAGAACATAGTTTTGAAACTTTACCACAATGTTTTTTATGATCTCTGATGGAAATGTATCTATACCTGGGGCTCTGCCATTTCGAAGGCGCTAGATAGCTCTACATAGTTCCTCCTCATTGAAAGACACAATCTCTAGCACGTCTGGTTGTTTCCAGACCGGTTCTTCATGGGTTGGGAAAAGTGCATTGGCAATCTATAGTGTTGTTTCCATTGGGACCCTAATCTTTTGTTGCCTTAATTTCAACCAACAAAACCACACGAACTGCTAGAATCTTCTCGATGTACCTAAATTTACTCCTCCGTTCCTGTGACCACAGGCACCCCTAATGATGAACGCAGGGTCGCTTCATGCTCCCAAATAAATTGCATCCCTGATCATGCAGGAACCACCTCGATAAACAGTCTCTTCACAGCTCTTCAATGCAGCATTGTGCAAATCGTTCTCTTGGTCTCCTGTACATTATTCTTCTTCGGACGTTACCATAGAGGCATATTCTGGTCCCATCTGAGAACAGAACAAACCCCCATTGTCCAATTCAAATGATCCCTTGCTAAACGCAGGCATGTGTGACGATGAGCTGGTTTAAGTTTTTGATAAACTGCAGGTGTCTTAAGGGTTACGTTACTTTCCTGCAGTTTTTGTCTTACTGTCCACTGACTAATAGCCACTGATCGTACTTCACGGAGCTGTTATTGCAGTTGAACAGCATTAAGGTGACGATTTCTTAATTATGTTGACAGAATAAAGCGGTCATCCCGAGCCGTAAATCTCCTTCTGCCTGTACTAGGCTATGAAAGAATCCAGTCTGCCAATCATATAACGTTGGAACACACTTCGAATCGCGGCGCGTGTCATATCCAATTGTTGAACAGCTTCAGGATAAGTCCATTTACGATTAGAACAAAAACTTGGGCGGCTTTTTGCGGAAAAACAAATAATGTGCAAATTTCAATTTCAAAGGCAATAGTTACAATCTCTCACAACTTTGTTATTCTCCTTATAACCACCACATAAATACGTTCGTTTTTGTTTATCGGTTGCTACGCCTATAAACTATAAGCATGCTTGATAAATTTAAACTCCCTCTTTCTTTCTCTTTCTCTCAGTTTATATTTCTGGCTCTCTTTCTGTCGCAGAATGACAGATGAGCGTGCTCGGTTTATAACATTAAAACTAAACACGAAAACATTTTTTTTAAACGCATTTGTTTTTTGTTTTAAATCATACGAAAGTTATATTGTTCATATTATACTCATTATTTGAATTAGGTTTTTAGAAATGGAAACTTCTGAAATTTTGAGAAGAAAAGAGAAGAGAAGAAAATTCTGAAATTTTGAAAAATTCATACAAAATTCTGAAAAAAAGTAGAAATGTATAAATGCTGTCATCTGATAGTATAAATCAGGGCTGTCCAACCAGTCGATCGCGATCTACCGGTCGATCTCGGCGTGATTTTGAGTCGATCTTTAGTGTTCTCACGCTTCTATGTACTTATTTAAAAATACATTTCGATAAATATAAAGTAAAAATTAAAACACGCTTCTTGTACACTTAATACACACAATGTTATGGAAATTGTCCTTAAAATAATCAATTCTATACGTGGCAGTGCCCTTCAGATACATTTGTTTAGATTAGAAAATAAGAATAATGATAATGAACTTTTGCTGCACTCTAATGTGCGTTGGCTTAGCAGAAGTAGATTTCTCATGCTGTTTCTAGAGTTATTAGTAGACGTAAAAAGTTTCCTCTCTGAAAGAGGTGACATTTACACACAGTTAACAAACAAAGATTGGTTTTTTGATATGTCATTCTTAGCAGCCTTTAGTTAAAAACTAAACGATTTGAATCTTGAACTACAGGGTAAAGGCAGAAATGTATTAGAGATGATAAGCTCGATAAAAGCTTTTCAGCAACTTATAAGCCTGATGAATGCGAATTTAAAAGATAAAAAATTGAAGCATTTTCCAAGCATTTGAAAATATTTTCAGACACATTCTGACCCTGCTTAATTCAACCCTGACAAAAGATTGAAAATATTGCACTATTTTTTTAAATGTGTTTCAAAAATATATCAACATAGAAGGAATTGCTTTTTAAATATCTACAATATTTAAAGCAAATCAGGATATACTGGAATTGGAAATAATCAAACTTTAAAATGACTTTTATTTCAAATCCAAGATTGTATTTGGAAATACACTAAAGAGAAATACCCAATCTTGACAAATGCGTTACAAAAATTGATCTCTTGCTTTGGCTCGACGTATTTGGCGGAATCCGCATTTTCTGATTTCCGCATTCCATTCATTGGCGATCAATTTATTCATTGGCTATATTTGGCTAAAAGTGCAGCCCTGAGAATAAGAATCTACATAAAAAAATAAATTCCGATTTTCGTATTAGGTTATTTTTACATGAAAAACAACTTTTAAATGGCAATATGTTATGCATTTTCACGCCCATGGGGGTTGGCTGCAGTACATGTCCCCAGATCCCTCGGTGGCCCGCTACGCGTTTTGGTCGATCTTGGCAATAATATACACCAAAAATTAGATCGCCACTACAAAAAGGTTGGACAGCCCTGATATGGAGTTTAAACGGTCCAGACTCAATGACAGACGGAGTCCGTCTGTCATTGCGACATGAATGACTGCAACATTGCGACATCGAAAATACAGTGAATAAAGGCCAAGTTAAAACTGTACGACTTAACCCATTGGGTCAATAAGCCCCCGCGAACTTTGTGATATACTTTTTAAGTATGAGATAGGACTCCTAGTTCTGTATTTTTGTGATTGTGCTGCCCCAAGAGAAATTGACTCATAGTGTTTGATTACATCCCCATCTTTCAGCCCAGCGATGGGTATTACCCACTGGGCGCCGCTGGTTTAATATATCACCACTGTGTTCACCTGTAACGAAGATAAGTACCATAAAATATCTTGTTTACTTAGTTTTTAGTTTCTAACCTAAAAACATTCTAAAACCACACGTTACTAATCAATTTTTACATCAAATTATCTGCAAACTCACACACTACGGACACAAATACTGTTAGTGCTTTAGTGGCGCAGTGTGAATGGTGCGTGAATCTCGCTAAGACTTCCGCGGTTCGACTCCCAGTGGAGTGAAAACTTTTTTTAAATTTTCCTCATACACTCACACCTTCTGGTCCGGGCGACATGTCCAAACATGTGACACGGTCCCTCAAGGGTGAGACAACAAACACAGGCGGGGGCCGCGCCTGTGACGGAGCAGGGAGCAACATAAGCTCCGAAACTATCTTTTACGAGGATGAAGACAGCAAACTGCCTGCACATAGCAGACTAATTATGAAAAGCTGCCATCAGAGGTGCAATTCCCTTGGTGGTGAGTCCACAAAGAAAAGAAAACTGCTCAATACTTCGTTCAAGGGCATGGAACCCGACCCGATACGAAAAACCGAGATCCCCATAGCATATACTCTCATAGAAGCAATGGAAACACTCACGAAGCAAATGAGTACCTTCGATAAACTCACCGCTGATAACCAGGCCACCAAAAGAGAAATCAGGGACTTTGTAGTTAAAATGAAAAAGAACATCGACACAATGAATAGAAGCTCCGTCCAAGAATGGCTACAGACACATAAGTGGGAACAGGTAGAAATACCAACGTACGACCAGGACGTACAAACGGATATGGACAAAATCCCATACGACCCGCGAAAAAAGAACGTTGAGACGCAGACCTGCAACGCAAGTACGCTTAAACTTGCTTAACTGATGAAAGCAGCCTAGAAACGACCGAAGCAAGAGACCTGAGGAAATTATGGAACGAGATAGAGATGGGAAATTCATATGAAGCTTTCAAACAAGTAGCCTCAAAAGACTGGCCCTCAGCAGCCTTTAGAAAAGTAAAGGAAGGATTAGGAAACATGCTACTGGCGCCTCATGACTGGGATCTAGCATGGTTCGTGTCAGACGACACCCACCCTGACTCAGGAGTGCCCACTACGCTATTCCAGGCATACTCGAGACCACTGCTGTTCGGAGCTCAAGAAAAAAAAACCGGCAATGTCTTATACCTCAAGCACTCTATCGACGAACCAACAGAGTCAGGAGGAATCAACAGTACAGTACGATACATATACCACCTGGTAACACGAGAAAAGTCGGATGGCGAACTTAACCCAGAAAAAATGTACGGCTGCCTTCAGAAACTCAAAAACCTTATAACGCAACAAGGCAGGACTCGACTCGCTTTTGCAAAGTCCATGGTCCCAGAATGGCCAACAATAAAAAAACAAATTGAATTTACATTCGCCAAGACAGAAGTAGAAATACGAATCTACTCACCACCAGCACAGAAGAGAGAGCCGCCAAATGAAAATACTGAGGAATGGATAGAAACCACAAGACGGAAAAACAAGAAAGAAAAGGAGGAAAAGCGGGAAAAAAGGCACACGGATGCAGTCATCATAACAGCAAATGGAAAATCATACGCTGACCTGTTAAGGATGGTTAAGAACGAAGTCGATATAGAATCTTCAGGAGCTAGTATTACAGGAGTCCGGAAAACTAATAACGGAGAACTACTTCTGAAAGTAGAAGAAGGTAAGGCTGAAGGTCTCAAACAGACTATTGAACAAAAACTGCCGGACGTCGAAATCCGAGCTAAAACCCAAAATAACATCGTTAACATCAGAGACCTAGACACAGTTACCACGAGCGAAGAAATAATTGCTTCAGTCATAAACACAATTGAGGTTAGGAAAGAACAAATAAACATTAAAAACATAAGACCAGCGTATGGAGAGACCCAGGTGGCGACTGTATCGCTCCCTCAGAAACAGGCTAAGGAACTTCTAGAGAAAGGCACTTTAAAAGTTGGATGGGTTCAATGCAGGGTGAGGGAGAGAATCCAACTGGTGAGATGCTATAGATGTTGGCACCATGGGCACCATGGTAGTACGTGCAACGGGCCAACCAGGCAGAAAATGTGCTATAACTGTGGTCAAGAAAGTCACAATTCAACTGAGTGCAAAAATGAAATGTTTTGTCCAGTCTGTGATATGAAGGGACACCGGGCAGGTTCAGGAACATGCCAGGAATTTAAAAAAGCTCTAGCGCAGGCGAAACGAGCGGAATGGCAAAAGAAACTATGACTAAGATCGTCTAAAACTGTACAAGTTATTGCCAAGGATTGTGGGAAACAATCACACAGCCCCATCTGTGGCCAGGTTGGACGCCGAGAAGACAATTGGAGCATGCCCAATAATAAAAAAAGCGTTATCGGAAGCAGGACGAAACAAATCGGAGCAATGATTAATATAATCCAAATAAATGCCATGCGCAGCCCGGCTGCACATGACCTATTAAGGGCTACCGTCCACCAACTAACAATAGACATTGTCATAGTCAGTGAACCAAACAAAAAAACCATGAAGAACGGCTGGATCACGGATGATAAAAATGATGCGGCAATCTTTATATGCAACAAGGACCTAGCGGTCTTAAAACAGGGAGGTGGACCCGGTTTCGCATAGGTCGAGCTAGAAGAACTTGTGATATATAGCTGCTATTTATCACGAAACAGTAGCCCCCAGGAATTAGAGCTATCCCTATCCACCCTCGGCCAGGACATTCGGTGCCAAACCAAGCGCAAACTAGTCGGAGGAGACTTCAATGCAAAATCCCCCTATTGGGGCTGCTCAGGTGCAGATAAACGCGGAGAAATTATGTTGGACTGGATCTCAGAACTCGATCTATATGTGAGTAACGTAGGAAACTCACCCACTTTTGAACGCAGGAGCAGCTCCTCCATACTAGACCTTACTCTTGCTGCGGCCGACCTCGTGCATAAAATTCAAAACTGGCAGGTGCTAACGAGAGAAATACTAAGTGACCACAGGTACTTGTCATACCGTATAGACGTAGGTACAATAAAGCCATCTGCAAAAAATGCACTCGCAGGGGGTGGCACGCAAAAAATATAAACGAGGACAAATTCGCAAATAAGCTGGACAAGGAAATTCACAACACAAACGACCGCTCACCTGATGCTCTCTACTGTGTACTACGGAAAACTTGCAATGATATCCTTATGCCAAAAAAGCCTTCGAAAAGAATACAGGTATACTGGTGGAGCGCGAAAATTGCTGAGATGAGAAAGATCTGTTTTGCTAAAAGACGTGCCTACCAACGGAAAGGGAAGAGAAAGCCAAACCCAGATATAGAAGCTACGTACAGAAATTCTTACGCCACAGCAAAAAAGAACTTACGCACAGAAATCAACAGATCTAAAAGGGACCACTGGCGTCAACTCTGCGATAAAATAGATGAAAACGTGTGGGGTGACGCATATTCCATTGCTACCCGAGAACTCAAAGTAAGATCTCCAAATCTGAAAATGACCATGGAAAAGGTGCGAGAAGTGGTGGAGGTTCTCTTCCCCAAGCACCAGAAACTACAGTGGGTTTTACCGGAAGTAAAAGACACTCCTAAATTTTCTATTGAGGAGCTGAACAGGGCCAGCCAACGTCTTCGAAATGGCAGAGCAACAGGACCCGACAATCTCCCACCAGAAGCTATAAAGATTGCCGTAAACAGACAACCAAAATTTGTTCTAGAAGTCATGAACAATATAATAGCAGATGGCAGATTCCCAGATAGGTGGAAGATAGCAAGGTTGGTCCTCCTCCGGAAAGGTGTAAAGCCCATACACGAACCATCCTCTTACAGACCAATATGCTTGCTGGATGTCCTCGGGAAACTACTTGAACAACTACTTCTAGCCATAATAAAGCGGAATTGTGCAAGGGTGGAGGTCTTTCCGATAGACAATATGGGTTCAGAGAGGGGAGGTCCACGGTCGATGCCGTTCTGAGGGTGATCAAAGTGGCAGAGAAAGCCACAAGCGGCACACGAAGAACACGTAAGATGACGGCGCTGATAACCCTAGACATAAAAAATGCTTTTAACTCTGCAGCCTGGGAAATGATTATGGAAGAGCTAACTAACAGAAAGTTTACCCCATACCTGTTGCGGCTGGTGCGCAGCTACCTCTTAAATAGGAGAATACAGATGGAATCCGGCGATTAGGTCGTCGAATGCGAAGTAACTAGTGATGTTCCTCAGGGCTCAGTGTTGGGCCCTACTCTATGGAACATTCTATACGATGGCGTGTTAAGGCTCGTTTTCCGCGCGGGGGTGGAAATAGTAGGATTCGCCGATGACCTAGCTTTAGTTGCAACAGGCAAAACTGAAGAAGAACTAATGAGGAAGGCAAACATCGCCATAAAGCAGGTCGATGAATGGCTAGAGCGAAAAAACCTTAAGCTAGCCCCTGAAAAAACAGAAGCTGTACTTCTCACTGGCAATAGGAAAATAGGACCTATAAAATTCAAAATTAAAAAAGTGTATCACACCGAAACAAGAAGTCAAGTACCTAGGCATCACTATTGACCGGAAACTGTCTTTCAAAGTACACCTTAGGAAAGCTACAGAAAAATCCCTAAAAATTACATCGGCCCTAGGAAAATTATTGCCTAACACCGGCGGTCCGAAAAGCAGTAAAAGAAGACTACTGTGCTCTGTGGTTCACTCAACCATTCTCTATGGAGCCCCGGTCTGGGCTAGAGCAATTGAAAAGGGGTACATGAAACAGATGCTCACCTCTGTACAGAGAAAAATGGCCATCAGAGTATGCAGTGCATACAGGACTATCTCCAGGGAAGCTGTGTTGGTGATTGCTGGCATCGTCCCGATAGAGTGCAAAATCCACGAGATAGTCCAATTATATAAGACAAGGAACTGGGCAAATAGGACAGAAAGACAAAAAAAAATGCAAAGAACCAAATACATGAAGACGCAAAAGTCATGGAGTATGTCCAAAACAGGACATTGGACCAAACTATTGATCCCAAAACTTAAACCTTGGCTAACACGGAACCATGGTGAGATAACTTACCATCTAACACAGGCCCTCAGCGGCCACGGATGCTTCAGGGAGTATCTACATAGTTTTGGCAGGGCAAGTGACGCAATGTGTGTATACTGCACCGACGTGGACAGTGCACTTCATACTGTGTTTGAATGCAGTAGGTGGATATCCGAGAGGGACAGATGGAAGGAGCAGACCGGCCTCATCCTAGAGGTGCAAACACTGGTAGACGCGATGCTGAGATCACCAGAGGACTGGACATGGAGACAATGATACGTGACATCCTGACACAAAAAGAACAAGACGAACGGACAAAAATCAACTACAAAAAGGAATACCAAAACTATAGAGCCAATACTATATAGCCAGATTCTCGAACAACTAGGGCGGCAAAAAACCGTCCGGGCTGCTCACCCTGAAGGAATGCGCAAGCGATACCGGGGTGGCGTACTTTTTTAAGCCAAGTGGAAGTAGGGGTTTAGTGAGTGAGAGCCTCACACACAGGCTGGTAGAGCTTCCCCCAAACCACATATAAAAAAAAAAATTTTTTTAAAAATTAAAAAAAAAACGGTCCAGACTAATCGTATAGGTTTTCAATGTAATTTTTAAAGCTTTAAATGCATTAAGTGCAGATGTTGTGGTCAATGCATGCAGATGTCGTTTTTATTTTGAAATATCTTCAATTTCATATATTTATTAAAGTAATCGAGGGATTTTCTTCAATAATTTAATATCTCTTCAGATAATCTCGGATCCATCATTATAACGTCTAATTATAGATTTAGTCTTGTTTTTTATTAATACCTGCTATTTCTGTTAATTCTGAAATTGTTTTACATTCTTCACAATATTTTATAAAAATCTCCTTTTTGTCTAAACTAGTTTTAGAATAATTACCTCTTCAGGGTTCAAGTACAAGAAATTCATCTGCGTATTCTATGACATGTCTTAACCTGCGATGATTACTAGTTTTATTTTTTTATTTCTTCTTCTGAATACGAATTATTATTGTATGTTATTGAAAAAACTTAAACGAAGCATTAAACAAAAAATAAAACTATTTTTTTTAACAAAACTTCACTTTTTAACATAAACAAAAATTTACTTAATTTTCTAACTGAAACAAAACTATTTTTTTGCAATCAAAAATATTTTTATTTCAGCGACGATCGTTAAAAATCTACATCTAAAATATGTCTATCTCGATGGGTCTTCTCAATAATCTCGAGTTATGAGAAGACCCATCGGCATCGACAACGAAATTTTTATTTAAAAAAATCATTTTGTCCAATGTTATTATACAAAATATAATATATTTATTTGTTCAATTCGATTTCGAAATGAGTCTGAATGTGCGAAGCCGAATCATTAAACTAATCTATTATAAAAACATTAATTGCAATAATCTGTAAACCTCGACGACTAAACCAACATGTCCATTGATTAATAACCGATTTAATTACCTTTTTCTTTGTTCCAGGTGAGTTTCTATCCCAAGGCAAAGCCCGAAAATTTCAACAGGAAAATAATTCGCATTGTTTTGTGCAAAGGTTTGTAATTTTTTTGAAATTCAGTTCGAAAATTTTAATTAAGACTTCAAATAAATATAACTCACCCAAATTGATATTAATTTGTGAAGAAAAAAAATTATGGGTTGTGGTTAATTTGAGTTTAAAAAATGTGAATTTGAAATTAAAAAAGTTTAATTTGAATTTAAAAAGGATTAATTTGAATTTAAAAACCAATATTTGATGCTTTGCGATTATCGTCAGTTTTTCAATTTTAAATTTTATTGGTTGCACCTTTTTTTGTCCTATGAGAAGGACCGCCTCAGTTTTTTCTGGCGCTAGATTGAGGCTTTTAGTTTTCATCCATTTAATGATTTGCTTAATCCTTCTTCTGTTCTGGCTGTTACTACTAGAACCAAGTCGTCTGCAAAGTCAATCACTGTCGCCCCCAATGGCAGTCTTAACGTCAGCACAATAATGTCGATCCTTGTGGATCACCTCTGCTGATAATTTTCTATTCCGTTTTCCGAACTCCTTTTAGGATTAAACTTAATAAAGACGGAACAAAGCTTGAATATATAAATATACTCAACCTTTCCGGAACTCTATAATACTAATGAGTCTTTTTAGGACTACCAAAAACAAATCTCATATGAAATTTGTAAGTTAATATATAGCTTTCAGTCCACCTTCGTGGCACTCAACAAAAACCATAAAAATAACATTGATTTTTAAGATCATGTCTTCATGTCTCTCTCACAAAATGTCAAAATTAAAAACATCTAACCCTAATCAACACATGGGATTTTAAGTGAGTGATTTACAAAATATTGTTTATGGAAGCAAAGCTGTGCTGATGAGAGATAAATCTCGAAACGCGTCCACAGATGGCTAGCCACTCAAGGTATCGGAAAGACATGATCTTAAAAATCAATGTTATTTTTATGGTTTTTGTTGAGTGCCACGAAGGTGGACTGAAAGCTATAGAATAACTGACAAATTTCATAGGAGATTTGTTTTTGGTAGTCCTAAAAACACTCATTAGTGTTATAGAGTTCCGGAAAGGTTGAGTATATTTATATATTCAAGCTTTGTTCCGTCTTTATTAAGTTTATCTGATTATCTATAATGTTGTATGGTTTTACCAATTCAAAATTTACCTTTTAGGATTAACTTTCTATCGCTAAGGTAGCTCCTCACCATGCCTAGTAGACGTAGTACGGTGATATACCTTTTGATGTTAGGCCTTCCATGATCTGCTTCCAGCTACCGGCGCTAAATGCGTTTCTAACATCTAAGGTTAGCAGCGCACATAGTTTCCTTGTTCTTTGTGTGCCAGGCTTTGCCTTTTCGGCAATCTCTATAACAGAGCTTAGCGCGTCAATTGTGGATTTTCCTTGCCTGAATCCAAATTGTTTTTCTGACAGACATGCCCAACTTCTCAAGTTCTCCTTTTATTCTGCTTGGTAAAAGTTGCTCTAAGAGTTTTCCCGACACTTCCATTTGACAAATTGGTCTATAGGATGTCTTTATCTCCTTTTCTGATGCGAACCAGCTTTGCCCTGAGGGCAAGACTACATAGACAAGACTAGATAATCAAGAGTAGATGGATAAAACTGACAGACTAGACTGTCAGACTAAACTGTACAAACAAGACTAGACACACAAGACTGGACAGACAAGACTACTGAGACAAGACTAGGAAAAAAACTAGCAAATAAGACTGGATTGCGGATAATTGACAGATATGACTACAATTTATATTAATATAATTGTAGAAGTTATATAGTGTCAGTTATATGGTTATAAATAGTCGAGAAGATTAGATTTAGAAACGTAGGTAAACTAAACTGAATATATACACATATGGTCCCAGTTAGAATTGATTAGTAAGACAAACTTAAAATATCCTACTATGTCTATGTAGACTAATCAAGACGGACATCAAGATCAAGTTGACATTTTTTATGTATTTTATATATACTTAATCAAACTTTAAAATGACTTTTATTTGAAATCCAAAGGTTGTATTTGGAAATACAATAAAGAGAAATACCCAATCTTGACAAATGAGGCACATAAATTGATGTCTTGCTTTTGGCGGAATCCGCATTTTATGATTTCTGCATTCATTGACGATCAATTTATAATTGGCTAAATTTGGATAAAAGTGCAGCCCTGAGTATCTTAAAAAAAAAATTAATTCCGATTTTCGTATTATGTTATTTTTTCATGAAAAACAACTTTTAAATGGCAATATGTTATGCATTTTCTCCAAAAAAAAACCCCAATAGGGGGGGGGGGGGGTCGATTGGCTGCAGTCCATGTCGTAAGATGCCCCGGTGGCCCGCTATGCGTTTTGGTCTTGGCAACAATATACACCAAAAAGTAGATCGTCACTACAAAAAGGTTGGACAGCCCTTGTATAAATCTACGTGTCTTAATTATCAGACCTATTAATAAAGAGATAAATAAAGAAACCTATTTGAGATGGTTTCCCGAAAATAGAAAACACGAACTGTCGGCAGATCATGCAATGACTCGGTTTTAGAAATCTTACTGATTTCACTCTCACTACGACATACACGTTAGAGACACATACAGAGACAACAGTGAAATTACTACCTTAGCCTAAAAGAAATATTCAGTTGTTCATTTATTTGTAAGCTGGGAAACGGTATTGAAGTAGTTATTGTAGCTATTTATATATCCCCAGGTCAAAAGATTGGGGATATTATATTATTTATTGCTTCACATCTTAATAAGATATTATCGCTATGAGAAAATACTTAGGAAGGTTCTAATTTACTGAAGTTAAAATATTATAAACTTTCGCTCATATTGGCTGGAGACTTCAACATTAACTAAATGATTTGGAAAAATTTTTAGAACTCGCAACATTTTTATCAGAAAGATTTGATTTGAGTATGAATAATCATCCAGGGCAGTACACAACAAGAAACTGTACGACAATTGATGCTGGTTTTTTGAGATTGGGATAAAATTAAATCTCAAACATATGCATCTTATTACAGTTACCATAAACCGATAATTACCACACTGTAATTTAAAAGCTCAAATTTCGTCTGGTGAAGCTCATTTTCAAGCCACCTGATTTTTTTTGCTAATATATTCCTAATATATTTTATTAAGCTTTTTGATTTGAACCCTTAGTTTTATACAATAAAAATTACATTTGAAAGAAGCGCGACGAACTTCGTTCCTGACGGGGTCCCCTGACCGAACAAGCTTTTTTTTTCTTGTACATTGTTTTGGAAATATCTATTTGTACATAGTAAATGTATCGACACTTTTCCGTTTTAATGCCTTATTTTTAGCAAATTTAAACTTCCCAAAAATCTTTCAATCAATCAAATTGGAAACGAAATTGCTGAAAACTCTATATCGCTCATAAATGGAGAAAATCTTGTTCATCCAACGTCCCAATAGTCAAGCTTTCCTAATGCCCGCCATACACGTTACGGTCTACCGTACATGTTACATGTGCAGGTTTGCCTGCGCAGGTTATAAAGAGTGATTCAATTTGAGTTTCCACATTACAATCTAAAATATTTTTGGCACGCCACTGTATTTGTCAAGGGCAGCGTGTGATTTCTAACCTAAAAAGTTAAACAAAAGTAGTCACGGAGCAATATACGCAAGAACAACGTGTTAAAATTATCCAAGCATATTATGAAAATGGCCGATCGAGGCTAAGTGCATTTCGTGCTTAACGTGAAGTTTGTGGTGCGCAAAATCGACCTTGTGAGAGGACAATTTGGAATGTGGTCCAAAAATTCGAATAAACTGGATCCGTAGCTAACATCAAAACTCCTCAGCGTGCTCGTAGAGGTCGTTCAGAACAAAATATTGCCATTGTTCGCGAAAGCGTGGCCGAAAATCCAAGCACATCGATTCGTCATCGATCGCAGCAAGTGGGCCTTACGTATTCCACTACACAGCGAATTTTAACAAAAGATTTGAAGTTACACCCGCACAAACTCCAAATAACACAGGAATTAAAGCCTCGAGACCACCAACAGCGCCGTGTGTTTGCCAAATGGATAAGAGAACAAGGGGTAAATTTTTCAATGAAAATTATCTTTAGCGATGAGGCACATTTCCACGTGAATTGTCGTATTTGGGGATTGGAAAATCCAAGAGAGATTGTTGAAACGAAAATGCATCCTCAAAAGGTCACTGTTTGGTGTGCCTTTTGGTCCGGAGGCGTAATTGGCCCATTTTTTTTTTCGAGGATCATGCGGAGAACTCTGTTTCGGTTAATGGCGTTCGTTATCGGAACATGATTACAGATTTTCTTTGGGAGCAGTTGGAAGATATGGATATCGAAGATTTATGGTTTAAACAGGACGGTGCCACCTGCCACACAGCAGGAGAAACGATACAATTACTGCGCGGCAAGTTTCCCGGTCGCATTATTTCACGTAACGGTGACTTCAATTGGCCGCCGCGATCGTGCGATTTAACTCCCGCAGATTTTTTCCTTTGGGGGTAACTGAAGAGCATAGTATACAAGAATAAACCGAACACCATTGCAGAGCTGAAACAGGAGATCAGACGCGAAATAGCCGGCATAGAACCTGAGTTGTGTCTCAGAGTAGTCGAAAATTTTAACAAACGAATTACGTCATGTCACATGAGCCGCGGCGGTCATTTACATGATATAATCTTTCACACATAATTGTAATGAACTAACCTTAAAGGGCAAATAATTTTTTTATATTTTTCAACTTCTACGTGTTTTTTTTTAAATATTTTTAATGTGGAAATCCAAAATGAATCACCCTTTATATTAGAGACACCTAATTGTTGAGTTGCGGTGGTTGTTTGTCGTCGGACAAACGTTCGCGTGATCAAACCTAAGGCGGTTAATTCAGGGTTGCCAATAAATTCGATAGGCACTGGAAATTATGTGTTTGGGCAAATATAACTTGCACGCCTCGATAAACATGTATATATTATTTAACTCTATTTTAAGCACTTGTGACGACGTGCACTGTCGGAATTTTTAATCTTTTCGGTGTGTTTGTGGCAAGAGGGTTCCAATTGAACTGAGTGTGATTAGATATTGTTACAAACAGGAAAACTCAATCCCACCTCCCATTTGCCTGCCCCCACTGAACCAAGAAGAATTCCAACCCGAAGTGCACGTGGTAATTTCTATGGCTAATCTTAAAACTACCCAAAATTTAAATATTTATTCTAAGGAACCTTAAACATAAACATTGCATTGTATTTTCAATTGTTTGCGACCACCAAGCATCCAAAAATCATTAGCGATCGTAAACATCCGCCGAAGCGTATTTACAAAGGTTTAAAAGTGGTCTTTCAGATGCTTAGCGGCCATAAACATCTCCAAACGCGTTCAAACATATATCTACTACCCTACCGACCAGATGTTGGGAATCTACTGGTCGGTTTAAGAAAATCCTGATATAATTATTATTTACCTAAATTTTGAATACACTTAACAACGAAAATAGTTATAATAAAATAAAATTGTTTGGTCTTAACACTAATAATGGACCAAATTTATTGTAAACTGGCAGATAGACCTTATGGTCGAAAGCCATTTGTTCCCTTTTGGTCATAATAAAGATTATTATTATTATTATTGTAAATTACATTTGTTTCTTACAGTACAATTTTGTATGTGGCAAATATTACCGTAGATTATGTCCATTTCTGACGTTGAAGTAATCTGCATTGTTATTTTTTTTAAAGAAACGTTATAGGTTTTTTGTTCAAAAACAATTGTAAACTTACGAGGATTTTTGACGCTCGAGAGATAAGGAACAGCCGTGGAGAATTGAAACTGATAGGGAGCATTCCTTTTAACCTTATAAAAACAATGACGACGTAATCTCAACTTCACAAAAATCAGAGACTAGGTTTTCCCAAGTTTTATCTTTATTTTAAAATGTTTACATTTTTTATACTTATTACTTTGCATATTCTCTCAATGTAGCTGCAGTTACAAGTGGGATGTTAAATTGAATTTTATTCGCAATAAATTTTTTTTTCCTATATTTAATTACTGCCTATATTTAATTATTGCGCTATTATGCAAATAACAAAATATAAATAATGTTTGTAAAATTGTATTTGTTTTTTATTCTTAAGCAGATGTGTTTATTATTTACGAATTAATTAAAAATTTATTTTGATGAATTATGATAAAATCATAAATTTCGATAAAATTTTCTAGTTATTTAGTCAAAATTCTTTGGCGGTCATTGTTCAAATTGCAGCGAATTTAATTTTATTCTGTATACAGAATTGTTATGAGTTAATGATACTTTAAAGTGATAATTATCGATGAAATAATAAATTCTTTATAACAAAAATTTATAACCTCTAGAAATATTCCTTTCCAAGCTGCTGGAAAATGAACACAATTGTCACAATCCCTAAACTATGTGAAGATAAATCCATTCCCAGCAGTTACCGTCCAATCTCTCTCCTCCCTGTCCTTGGCAAAATCGCCATATCCTTAAATCCCGATTATGGAATTCCGTTGCAGACCACATCCCCAAATATCAAATCGGTTTCAAGCCTTCCATTCCACTATCCATCCTCTGTTCGTCCTAACCAACAATATCCAGACGCTGTCATCTGTCATGCCGGCCTTTTGTTCAAATGTCGCTTATCAATGTCCCTCCTTACCTTCTTCGTATACTTCTTGGAGATCTCTCGATCTGCTAATTCATGAGCCGCCTCTGAATCTTTTCCCGAGAGGTAGATTGTCAACTATCTCTCCATCTTTTAGGTGGTCTCCCGGAAGGTCTTGATCCGTGCGGGTTGTTTTCTAGGACTATTTTCGGAAGTCTGTTCTCGTCCATCCGTCTTACATGGTTGTACCACTGCCTCTTGCGTTGTCTTCCCCATCTCACAATGCCTTGTATTTCGCATGTTCTCAATGTTTTCATTTCGGCCACACTTAGCATATTTTTCGTCTTCTTGGTGTCTTCACAGACTTCTGTACAGTACGTCATGATCGGTTCGATACAAGTCTTGTAGATTCTAATTTTGTTATCTTTGCGCATGTACGGGTTTGCCCAGACTATATCTCGTAGGCATACTGATAGTGCGGATGCTTTGTTAATCTGGCTCCTCAGGTCTTTAACTGGTTCGTGGCTGCTTGATATGCCTATGCCCAGGTACCTGAATTGCATCACCTGTTCCATGGGATTGTGCTCCACCAGTAGCTTACATCTGAGCGAATCTTTCACGACTGTCATACATTTGTTTTTGTTGATAGAGATGTTCATATTGAGTTGGCGACTTACTTGGAAGAACTGAGTTGTCTCTAGGTCGTTATCTGATTCTGAAATAATTGCTGCGTAACACACCATACCAATTCTTTTGTTGCCCAGTCTGTATCTGAGGTAAAGATCTGTTACTTTATTGATTATTTTATCCATGAGAGTATTAAACAAAAAGTGACTTAGGCTATCACCCTGTCTAATTCCTCCCGGTGTTGGGTTGTTTTCAGTGAATTGATCTTCTGATTTAACATTTGATACGTTATTGTTATATAGGTTATGGGTTATCTTTGTTATATTCGCCGGTTCCTTCCCTACGTAATCCACATAATTAAAAGTTTCCTTTTTAACACATCCTCACAGGTTAAAATCAACCCCATCTCTTCTCCAGCTTTTTACCCTCTGCAAGGTCTCCCCCAAGGCTCTCCACTTTCCCCTCTCCTATACATTATATACTCTCATGACATTTAGATACAACTACAACCAAATAGGCAAGTGCCACATTGACTTCCCACGTTTTATCCTACATACGACAATACGCTGACGACACTGCACTGATTTCCCATAGCAACTCCCTCAAATCTACCTTCGACTTACTCCAAATGTTTACCAACACCACCCTCACATTCTTCAACCAGTGGAGATTATCACCAAATCCTTCCAAATGGTAACTCCTCATCCCAATCCACAACATTTCCTTAAACTCACGCGAGTACGCTCCTCCGGCGTACTACCCTCCAGCTGCGTTAAATGTCTTGGACTAACTATTGACTCTAAACACAAATTCATTATCGACGCCAAATGACGTAAGCTCCAGATAATTAAACGCTGCAAACACTTTAGAACATTAACGTACGGCAAAAAGAGCATTTCCACAAAGACCGCGTCGAAAATCTACAAATCTATGTTACCAATAATAAATGTAGATGAACCGAATGACAGACTTAGGAAAAGCTTAGAAACAACCCAATGACGTTCAACATTCTTGACAAACTACTTTAAACGCCCATCTAAACATTCTAACAGACAATACCCTTCCAAAACTCTTCTTGAATCCTTAGACAACGACTGACTCGTTCATTCTGATCCAATTTTTCGATAAAACATTTTTTGTCTCAATTTATGCTCAATATCTGTTCATTTACGGCTGAAAGACCACGGGTCGGTGGCCAATTGTTGTGGTTGTATTTGTACGTATTTTTAAGAATAAAATTGATGTTTTATTAATATTATTATAATAAATTCTGTTGGCGGTAATGTTGCAAATCACACCAAATTCAATTTTATTCTGCAAGTATTATGGGATTTATTGAATTAAATATATTATATAATGAGTTAGTAGGAATTGAATGCGATAAGTTTCTATAAAATCGCAAATTGTCATAAAATAATTCAGTTTTTTATTCAAGATTCTTGTTATCGGTAATTGTACAAATTACAGGCAATTCAATTTTATAGTGTAAACAGAATTATTATGTGTAAACAGAATTGAAAGATTTTTAAATGCGTTTTTAAATAATATGTTATTTTATATACTATATGTCACAACTTCTTCCATCCGTGGCCTTACAGCCCTCTGTGGGCCTTAGCCTCCTCCATTCTTAGCCTCGTTTAGCATTCTTTTCCATCCTTTTCTGTCCGCTGCTGTTTTTTTCCAGTTCCTTATGTCTATTAGTTCTCTTGCGTCTTTTTGTATGTTGTCATGCCATCTTAGTCGTGGTCTGCCTTGTCTCCTGTTGATTTCCATGTTTCCTTTGTAGATCTTCTGTGGTATTCTTTCTTCTCCTATGCGTTCTACGTGTCCTGCCCATTGCAGCCGTTGTATTTTTATATATGTGACTAGGTCTATTTCTTTATACAGTTGTACCAGTTCGTGATTATACTTTATCCTCCACCCGTCTTCTTCCTGGATCGGTCCAAATATTCTTCTCAATATTTTTCGCTCGAATTTTAATAATAGGTCCTCATGTTTTGTCGTCATTGTCCACGATTGGCACCCGTAGGTCACTATCGGTCTAATGATGCTTTTGTACACTTTCACTTTGGTTTTTACCCCCACTATTTGCGATTTCATTACATTTTGAACTGCGTAGTACGCTTTATTCCCGGCTATCAGTCTCTGTTGAATTGTTTGTGGTATTAAGTTCTGTTCGTTCAGTGTTGAGCCCAGATATTTAAATTCTCGTACCACTTCAATATTCATATTATCCATGGTTATGTTCTGTCCCAGCCGCGTCATTGGTTTTATGGCCATGTATTTCGTTTTGTCTTCATTCACCAGCAGTCCTATCGGTCTTGCCTCTTCTATCAGCTGCATAAATGTTTCTTTCACTGCCAGTACATTCCTTCCCACTATATTCAGATCGTCTGCATATCCTATAACTTGGCATGACTTGTTTGTCAAACTGTCAGTTTTTATTCCTGTGCCTCTGATCACTTTCTGGAGGGCTAGGTTAAATAGGATCGGGGCCAGGCCATCTCCTTCTCTTAGTCCTTTGTCTATTGGGAATTTTTCTGTGAGCTGGTTTTGGATTCTGACCTGCTTGAGCGTCTCTTGTCACAACTTCTTACCTTCTATAATACGATATTATATTAATAAGAAAATATATTTGATTTTTATGAATGTCGCGAGGGCGAGATGGGACGATGACGAGTTGTCTTGCGGCGAGGTGGCCGTACTTGGAAAGTTACTCTGAATTGAAAAATTCACTATGTTTTTACCACTTATTTTTGTGAAGATATTATAAAACTTGTGAAGTTAAATCTACACACTTTACACGACTCGAGTTTCGACTCTGGAAGATCATTTTTAAGATTGATTGAGTATTGGTGGGGATTTGAAGTGTCTGTCTCTAATTTATATGGAGGGACCTAAATGGGACGCTTGAAAGTTGTGAAAAGGTCAATTTGCACGTTAAGAAGATTTACTTATGGAATACGGCTTTATTTGAAACTTTCTAATAACTCCAGGAGATTAAGATTTGGGTCTTTGTTGCAATTATGCAAGATTTTTAAATTATCTATTTCGGGGATTTTATGATTACATTCTCTGCAATGGTTAGAAATTAAGAAGAAAAACACGAAAATGTTATGAAAAACGAGTTGAAATACTTCGTCCTGTTTGCCCTACACGTTATTGCATTCCGAACTATGAATCTCATTTACGCCGGCTTTTTTAGGGGGTACATTTTGTCTTTAGCATTAAATCATATGTGGGGTAATTTTCTAAAATGTTTAAATGTTGCTTGTAGATTTTGTTTGCCCAAAACGTTTGCTATTTGTTCGGTTGTTTTGCCAAAATATGTCAGAGAAATGATAGCTTTATCTGAATTTGGCGTTTTCGGGTATATTTGGGACATTCTGATTTTGTTCCGTTTTCATTTATAAAATTTTGAATAAGTGTAATTGTAAAACCATTCTCTGTGGCAATTGAGATGATAGTATTTAATTCTTTAGTTCTTTTGTCTTCTGAATAAGTGTTACTGGGACATCATTGTCTGTGGCAATTAACATGATAGTGTATAATTCTTTAGTCCTTTTGTCCGCGTTAAGAGGGATGGAAAAGTCTCGATGTATCATGGAATGATATAACAGCTAATTTATGTGGTATTAGATGATTATTTTCTATATATTTTTATTAAATTCAGTTTTATTTTTATGAATGAAAGTTAGGCCCAAAAAGATTATTTTCTTGTTGTTTTCTATCTCGATGGTGAATTTAATTTTGGGATGAATATTATTGATAAGATAAGAAATCACGGGAGAGTTCAAACCAAGAACGTGGAAAATATAAAACAAGGATGGGAAAGCAAGAACCCACATCGACGAAGTAGTAGAGGTATGGCGACAGTAGTGTGAAGACCTCTACGCGGATGAAGGTCATAGTCAGGGAACAGTTCGTCTCCCACCTATCACACAAGTAGAAGAGGAACCTGACCCTAACCTGACCTGATCTTAAAATCATCATCATCAACATGCTCAAGAACAACAAAAGTACAGTGGAAGGTGATATCAGTGGGGAAATGCTAAAACAACTGACACAGCTAAAACAGCTCCCCAAACGGCATCCTCCTCTTGTGGGCAAGCTGCAACTAGATATGGGGCTCAGGGCAATGGCCAACTGACTGGAATACATCTATCTTCATTCCACTGCATTAATTTCCCACTCATGCCAGGTCACGCTCAGAATTCTGCTACAACGACTCAGAAGCTTTTTAGACCGACAAATTCCACATGAACAAGCTGGATTCGTGGCTGGTGAAGGCACTCGAGAGCAGATCACGAATGTACGGCAATTTATTGAAGTAGCCAGAGAATTTGCAATACCCACCAGCATAGATATGCTTCCTCAACTGCAGCAAAGCGTTTGACTATGTAAACTGGCACCAATTATGGAATGCTTCTTAGACATGGGAACCCCTCCCCCACTTTGTCTTTTTGCTAAAAACTTTATATGACAAGAGGAAGGGAATCATCAAGATCGAGGGAAGAAATTCAAGACCCTTTAGGATAGGACGAAGAGTTCGGCAAGGATGCGTCCTATCACACTTACTATTCAACATATACGGTGAGTTTATAAGAGGAGCTCTGGAGAACTAGGAAGGCGGAATAGTCGTTGGCGGTAAGAAAATAAACTATTACGGTTTGCCGACGATACCACAAGCGATGATTGTAAACAAAACGAAGAAGAAATGACCGAACATCTGGGAAGTGCCGAGAGAGAAAGCTCAAAATTAGGACTTAAGCTAAATCGGCAAAAACAAAGCTGATGGCAGTAGATCGTAGCAACAAGAGAGAAAATCCGCCCAATATAATGAACGTAGAAAACGCCGACAACATAATTTATCAAGGCTGCTGGATAAATAGTGACAGCAATACGTCTACATAAATTAGAAGACGCATAGCTCTTGCGAAAACAGTCATGACGAAACTAACCAAAGTATGGGAAGATGACCACATCACGAAAGAAACAAAACGAAGGCTCGTCAAGACTGGTGTTTCCAATTGCACTATAAGGAGCCGAGGCATGGACTGTCAAAGCAGCAGATCGGCAGAAAATAGACGCTTTCGAGATGTGGACCTGGAGAAAATTACTAAGGATCCCTTGGGCAGCGCATAGAACTTATGTATCTATATAAAAGAACTCTATATTGACATACGATTATCCAACCTTTATAAGTCGACTACTTAAATCTTTTGGACACTTCAATCGTGGAACTGGTGACAATGTCGAAAAACTGGTCATTCAAGGGGAAATTGAAGGTACGCTACCTCAGGGACGCTCTCCAAAACTCTGGACGGCACAGGTGCAAGAAATCACCGGGACAGCACTACAAGAAAACATAACGGCGGTAGATAGCGGTATTTGGAGGAAGATCGCTAACTCCGCTATGACATAATAATACTCCGGCATGGGATCACGACACTTCAGCCATGTAGACGACAAGTAGACGACTAGAGAGAGAGATTATTGATTAAATTAAGAAATTGATCCAATTGACGTGCTGTACCACTGAAATCACGATATTACGTCGTCGAAATATCTATACCAAAATGAAATATGTTTTCTTACCCAAATGAAAATGTATTCAATACGTGACATAAATAAATTGATTAGAAGTGAACTTAATCAGGTATTTACGTACTAACGCCACCGCTGCTACAGATTTTAACAAAATGGATGGTTAGATTAAGTTATAACGGAGCAGATAAATCCAAACGACATATCGCGCTGTAGCGCGACCTCTCGATGCGAAATATGCAAAAATATTGAATAAGGGTTAGAGCAGAGCAGATAAATCCAGACCACATATCGCGCGGTACCGCAACGTCTCGAACCGAAATAAAAACAAATATTGGATAAGGGTTAGATTAGGTTATATTAGAGCAGATATATCCAGACCATAAATCGCGCGGCAGCGGACCTCTAGCTGCGGTGGCGTTAATAAGTTAGTACCCTTAATAAATATCCCATTGCTAGATCTGTTGTTTGTTGGTAGAATGGGTTATTAAAATTGAAATAAATTTCTGTCACAGCGGATTCTAGATATTAATAAAACTGTTCTTATAATGTGGTTGTAATTTGTTTGAAAAGTACTTTTCTGATAAATAAACACAGGAAGGACAGATATAGACTTTTTGGCTTCTTTTAAACTTTTTCAATACCCTTATGATAAATGAGCGCAGAAAATACAGATATATAATTATTTTGACATTAGCATCGACAGAAATAGTACTTTTGTGAATTTTGCCATATAATCACGTTTAATTTTTTTGACGCGAATCAAACCTTTTAACACAGCGGTGGTGAACCTACGCGTATCACAGCTGACACATTGTAAATTTTTATTGGCACGCGGTAGAAGGAGGGCAGGATTAAAATATTGTGCTTGATGAACACAGACTGTCTGGATTGAAGAGAATGTACATTGAATTTTTGTGCATTTTAAATACCGCTTCAATATTGGCTGCTGACTCCAAAATAGCAGAACCGTATGACGAGCTAGATTGAACGATGGCTTGGTAAAATATTTGCAGAATATCATCTTTTACACATTCCCTGAGGTTTCTAATCAGATATCACACAGTACTTAATGTCGAAGATTAGTTCAATACACAGTCAACACAGTTCAATATGACAATATGATGATGTCACATTTTAGCTTTTGATCAAGTGCTACCCCTATAAATTTTATTGATTCGGCTCCTTTGGTTGATTTTTGATCAAATCTTAGAAGCAAACTATAATCATGAAGTATGTTTTGCGTAAAGTCCATTAACACATTGACGCCGGCGCTGTATTATCATGATTGTTTTATCGGGCGGCGTTTTGCCGATGTTTTTAACATTTTTTGTGCGGACGCCCATGGGAACAAATGGCATCTAGTGGCTACGGTAAATGTGAAACATGCTCTAAGACTATATGCGCCATATGCATTCATTGAGGAGTTGCTCGCAACAAATGTTGATTATAAAATGATCCCTATGAAACTCAATGCCTGATCTCTGACGATAATTAGGGAAAAGAACATGCAAATTGAAAACATCAACAAACTTGTAGAGCAGTATCGTTGCAATAAATACGCAGGCTTTTTTTGATTATGCTTATTACAGGAATATAACAGTTGCCTGAAATTCGTTTGTATTAGCCCAAAAACTAAAATGTTTTTGAATATACAAATTCAACAAACGTTGGCACGAGATCGTTTCCTGCGAATCCTAAAATACTTGCATTTCAGCAACAATTATACGGCTGTGACAGCTAATCGTCTTAATAAATTTATAAACATAATGAACGAAATTTTTACAATTAAAAAAAAGCAGTTAAACCTGGGAAAGATATTTTTATTAAAATGAAATGGCAGCACAGCACATTTACCACCGGTAGCTCATGTCGCGCTATGTAGTACATGCTGGCGTCACCGGTGGTACATGCTGGCGTCACCGTATTAAAGATGTATCCTCGTAACGTTTCTGATTAAAATTTCTACTTTTAATTAAATCGTTTAATGTCTGGTTTAGATATTAAAATGTTGGTATCCTCAGCGTACAAGATATAATTGCATTGAACATTATTTATTTGCGCCAGATCATTAATAAATATCAAGAATAGAGTTGGTCCCATTAGAGAGCCTTGGGGTATCACACAGTTCTTTAATTCACTTTCAGATTTTCAAGTATTTACGATCACCTTTCGGTCCC
Source organism: Phosphuga atrata (assembly GCA_944588485.1). NCBI lineage: Eukaryota > Metazoa > Arthropoda > Insecta > Coleoptera > Silphidae > Phosphuga > Phosphuga atrata. The sequence continues at coordinate 8,892,448 of OX155901.1, forward strand.
TTTGATGCAAGAAAAATTTTATCCAGTTCTTGGAGACGCCTCTAACTCTTGAATTTAAAATAAGTAGCTAGGACTGCTGGTTTAACCTAGGTTAGATTGTGTTGCATGACGCGAAGCGGCGGATAATGCAAGAACGCACGACCTCGCGATCTAAAATATGTTGATGTGGTCAAACAAGGACTGTTGGTCTGCGCCAAGGACTAAATATCTTCAATTTTTTGTGAAAGGAGCTTGTTATCAATAGAGTCAAATCCTTAACTTAGGTCATAATTATAAAATTAACACTATCCAACAGAGCAGTATCAGTTGTGCTACTTTTCCAGAAACCGTATTGACGGTTTGCCAGCATGTTATTGCTTTCCAAGAAACTTGATAATCGAGTCGGAAAAGCTGTCTTAATTTTTTTTGCAAATTGGCTTTGAATACAAATAGATCAGTAATTAAAGGGATCACACTGTGACCCTTTATTTCGAGATGGACTTGAAACATTCAAACATCATATTCAGGCTAATACGGTATTATATTATATTCCGACTAATACGGTAACTGATAATCAGGCAAAGTTATCTGACATTTCAGCATTTCATAATGTAAAAACTTAAGAAAAATGGCATGCAGTCATAAAAAGTTTCGCCACCTCTGTTCTAACATGCTATAATTATCGGAAATATAGACGATTTTGTCATATGGTGTGCCAGCAAGGGGCTTGCCTCCACTTATTCGTTCCTTATTAGTAGCCCAAAACAGAATTAGCTATATTTGGACTAAAACCAACAAAAGCCTGCAAAACCTTCTATGAAAAACTTGGAATTATGACTGTATCTAGCCTGTATATATTAGAAGTTTCCTCTATCATCTACCAAAATAAACAAAGGTTGGACAGAAATATGAATAAACATACCTATAACACAAGGGGCAAAGAGAAACTTTTTTTTAGCTGTTGTATGCTCGTTTGGCATAAGCCTCCCTCTTGTTCTTCCATGTAATCCTGTACTGGGCCTCTTAGTTCCAGTTAATGCCTTCCGTTCGTTTCAGGTCGTGGTTCCATTGCATCTGTGGTCTTCCTACGCCTCTTCTGTTGTTCTATGGTCTCCATCTCATAATTTTTCCGCTCCATTTATCTTCATTTCTTGCGACATGGCCGACCCGACTCCATTTCTGCTGTAGCATTTTATTTGTTACATCCCTTGCTTTTGTCTTCTCTCTGATCCCATCGTTTATTTTCTTTGTCTCGGTGACATTTTTAGTATGTGTCTTTCGATTGCTCTTTGATTGACCCTTACCTTTTCCATTATTGTTTCGGTAATTGCCCAGGTTTACGATCCATAAGAAGCCAACGGTTGTATGAATGATTGTATAGGGCGCTTTTTAACTCGAGGGGGATGTGCAGCGCTAGGCGGCCCAGGTTTGTCTCATCCTCTCGTTTGCTACTAGTTCTTGCTTTGCCTCTAGTTCTTGATATGTTTGTACTTTAAGTAAAGAAAAACTATATATGCCTAAATATAACTTAACCACGTGCAGCAAAATCCCATCTCAACAAGGAATACTGATATATAATGAGCTACCACCGGATATTGAAAAAACGAAATCCTTAGAGACATTCAGATATAATGTAAAACAATTTTTTCTGCCACTCTCTTTATATAGTACGGCAGAATTTCATAGTATCTAAGGATTGGTGTATCTTAAATTTTATTTATTAGGGGTATCATATTATTAGTAGGTTCTTGATATGCAATTGTGTACAATTGACAAAGCCTAATGTAATTTTGTAACTTACAAGTGAATAAATTATTTTGATTTTGAATTGAAAGTGGTTTAAGGAAACTATCAAATGGAATTTTATTGCGCTAGCGGTTTAAAAATATCAAACAAAATGTGTTTCCTAGTAACATTGCATAGCTTCTTCTTATAGTGTCCTATCCGTTGCGGATGTTGGCGATTAGCATGGCAATCTTGGCCTTATAAACTGCTTGACGAAACAGTTGAATTGATGTAAGGCTTAACCACTGGCGCAAGTTCTTAAGCCAGTTTTCGAGTTTCGTCGTCTGCCTCGTCTTCTTCTGCCATCTACTATTCCTTGCATGACTAATTGTAATATGCGATTTTGGCCATATCGCATTATATGCCCTAAGTATTGCAGCTTTATTTCTTTGACCATGTTGAGCAGATCTTTATTTTTATCGAAAAGTAAAGTTATTTTACCGAAAAGTAGTGTACTTCTTCATTTGTGATATAATGGATCCATGATTTGCGCAAAATGCGTCTATATATCCAAAACTCGAATGCGTCCAGCCTATTTTGCGTCGCCTCTGTCAATGTTCAGGCCTCCACGCCATGTAGGAGCACAGGCATGAAATAGCACCTTACCATTCGGATTTTGAGGGGAAGGGACAAGTCGCTGGAGAAGAATATTTTCTTTAGTTTGTAGAAAGAAGATCCGGCCTGTTTTATTCCTGCACGAATTTCTTTGGAGTAATCCCAGTCGTCATTTATAAGGGTATCCAGGTAGACATACTTTTCTACTCTCTCAACGCGTTCATTGCCAAGTATTAGTGCATCTTGGTGTGGGCCCTTGGTTTTAGATATCACCATGTATTTTGTCTTTGAGGTGTTTAATCTGAATCTATACCGTTGCCTTGTGGTTTTGACCTTGTTCATTATACTCTGTAGGCTCTCCAAGGTGTTTGCTACTGTGATAGTATCATCAGCTATCGTACGTTATTGATGTTTTCGCCATTCATCTTAATTCCTTCGTTTCCGTTTAATGCTTCTTGGAAAATTTTCTCAGAGTATATGTTGAACAAGATTCTAGATGATGTTGTCCACTTCTTGCGAGATGATGTCCACTTTTATGACAGCTGTCTGGTGCCAATACAGGTTTGCGATAATTCTTATCTACTCCGATTTCCTGTAACACCTCGATCAATGAATCATGTTGTATGGTGTTAAACGCTTTGGCGAAGTCAATGAAACAAACGTGTACATCTCATTCCATGTCTCTACACCCCTGTGTCATGACTTGAATTGTGAAGATGGTTACGTTGCATGGCCACGCGTCAAAATAACTAGTACAAACAACACCCTGAGCAACTTTTTGACTTATTAATCAAAAACTATTTTATCGTTGTAGAGATAACAACAACACATACTTCCCGTAAAAAAATCACGGAATATCGCACTTTTCCTTCATTTTAAATTTTTACAATTAAAAAAAAGCAGTTAAACATGGGAAAGATATTTTTATTAAAATGAAATGGCAGCACAGCACATTTACCACCGGTAGCTCATGTCGCGCTATGTAGTACATGCTGGCGTCACCGGTGGTACATGCTGGCGTCACCGTATTAAAGATGTATCCTCGTAACGTTTCTGATTAAAATTTCCACTTTTAATTAAATCGTTTAATGTCTGGTTTAGATATTAAAATGTTGGTATCCTCAGCGTACAAGATATAATTGCATTGAACATTATTTGTTTGCGCCAGATCATTAATAAATATCAAGAATAGAGTTGGTCCCATTAGAGAGCCTTGGGGTATCACACACTTCCTTAATTCACTTTCAGATTTTCAAGTATTTACGATCACCTTTCGGTCCCTTTGATGCACGAAAAATTTTATCCAGTTCTTGGAGATGCCTCTAACTCTTGAAATTAAAATAAGTAGCTAGGACTGCTGGTTTAACCTAAGTTAGATTGTGTTGCATGACGCGAAGCGGCGGATAATGCAAGAACGCACGACCTCGCGATCTAAAATATGTTGATGTGGTCAAACAAAGACTGTTGGTCTGCGCCAAGGACTAAATATCTTCAATTTTTTGTGGAAGGAGCTTGTTATCAATAGAGTCAAATCCTTAACTTAGGTCATAATTATAAAATTAACACTATCCAACAGAGCAGTATCAGTTGTGCTACTTTTCCAGAAACCGTATTGACGGTTTGCCAGCATGTTACTGCTTTCCAAGAAACTTGATAACCGAGTCGGAAAAGCTGTCTTAATTTTTTTTGCAAATTGGCTTTGAATACAAATAGATCAGTATTTAAAGGGATCACACTGTGACCCTTTATTTCGAGATGGACTTGAATCATTCAAACATCATATTCAGGCTAATACGGTATTATATTATATTCCGACTAATACGGTAACTGATAATCAGGCAAAGTTATCTGACATTTCAGCATTTCATAATGTAAAAACTTAAGAAAAATGGGATGCAGTCATAAAAAGTTTCGCCACCTCTGTTCTAACATGTTATAATTATCGGAAATATAGACGATTTTGTCATATGGTGTACCAGAAAGGGGCTTGCCTCCACTTATTCGTTCCTTAGTAGTAGCCCAAAACATTATTAGCTATATTAGGACTAAAACCAACAAAATCCTGCAAAACCTTCTATGAAAAACTTGGAATTATGACTGTATCTAGCCTGTATATATTAGAAGTTTCCTCTATCATCTACCAAAATAAACAAAGGTTGGACAGAAATATGAATAAACATACCTATAACACAAGGGGCAAAGAGAAACTTTTTTTTTTAGCTGTTGTATGTTCGTTTGGCATAAGCCTCCCTCTAGTTCTTCCATGTAATCCTGTACTGGGCCTCTTAGTTCCAGTTAATGCCTTCCGTTCGTTTCAGGTCTTGGTTCCATTGCATTTGTGTTCTTCCTACGCCTCTTCTGTTATTCTATGGTCTCCATCTCATAATTTTTCCCCTCCATTTATCTTCATTTCTTGCGACATGGTCGACCCAACTCCATTTCTGCTGTAGCATTTTATTTGTTACATCCCTTGCTTTTGTCTTCTTTCTGATCCCATCGTTTATTTTCTTTGTCTCTGTGACATTTTTAGTATGTGTCTTTCGATTGCTCTTTGATTGACCCTTACCTTTTCCATTATTGTTTCGGTAATTGCCCAGGTTTACGATCCATAAGAAGCCAACGGTTGTATGAATGAGTGTATAGGGCGCTTTTTAACTCGAGGGGGATGTGCAGCGCTAGGCGGCCCAGGTTTGTCTCATCCTCTCGTTTGCTACTAGTTCTTGCTTTGCCTCTAGTTCTTGATATGTTTGTACTTTAAGTAAAGAAAAACTATATATGCCTAAATATAACTTAACCACGTACAGCAAAATCCCATCTCAACAAGGAATAATGATATATAATGAGCTACCACCGGATATTAAAAAAACGAAATCCTTAGAGACATTCAGATATAATGTAAAACAATTTCTTCTGCCACTCTCTTTATATAGTACGGCAGAATTTCATAGTATCTAAGGATTGGTGTATCTTAAATTTTATTTATTAGGAGTATCATATTATTAGTAGGTTCTTGATATGCAATTGTGTACAATTGACAAAGCCTAAAGTAATTTTGTAACTTACAAGTGAATAAATTATTTTGATTTTGAATTGAAAGTGGTTTAAGGAAACTACCAAATGAAATTTTATTGCGCTAGCGGTTTAAAAATATCAAACAAAATGTGTTTCCTAGTAACATTGCATAGCTTCTTCTTATAGTGTCCTATTCGTTGCGGATGTTGGCGATTAGCATGGCAATCTTGGCCTTATAAACTGCTTGACGAAACAGTTGAATTGATGTAAGGCTTAACCACTGGCGCAAGTTCTTAAGCCAGTTTTCGAGTTTCGTCGTCTGCCTCGTCTTCTTCTGCCATCTACTCTTCCTTGCATGACTAATTGTAATATGCGATTTTGGCCATATCGCATTATATGCCCTAAGTATTGCAGCTTTATTTCTTTGACCATGTTGAGCAGATCTTTATTTTTACCAAAAAGTAAAGTTATTTTTACCGAAAAGTAGTGTATTTCTTCATTTGTGATATAATGGATCCATGATTTGCGCAAAATGCGTCTATATATCCAAAACTCGAATGCGTCCAGCCTATTTTGCGTCGCCTCTGTCAATGTTCAGGCCTCTACGCCATGTAGGAGCACAGGCATGAAATAGCACCTTACCATTCGGATTTTGAGGGGAAGGGACAAGTCGCTGGAGAAGAACATTTTCGTTAGTTTGTAGAAAGGGAAATGCGGCCTGTTTTATTCCTGCACGAATTTCTTTGGAGTAATCCCAGTCGTCATTTATAAGGGTACCCAGGTAGACATACTTTTCTACTCTCTCAACGCGTTCATTGCCAAGTATTAGTGTATCTTGGTGTGGGCCCTTGGTTTTAGATATCACCATGTATTTTGTCTTTGAAGTGTTTAATCTGAATCTATACCGTTGCCTTGTGGTTTTGACCTTGTTCATTATACTCTGTAGGCTCTCCAAGGTGTTTGCTACTGTGATAGTATCATCAGCTATCGTACGTTATTGATGTTTTCGCCAGTCATCTTAATTCCTTCGTTTCCGTTTAATGCTTCTTGGAAAATTTTCTCAGAGTATATGTTGAACAAGATTCTAGATGATGTTGTCCACTTCTTGCGAGATGATGTCCACTTTTATGACAGCTGTCTGGTGCCAATACAGGTTTGCGATAATTCTTATCTACTCCGATTTCCTGTAACACCTCGATCAATGAATCATGTTGTATGGTGTTAAACGCTTTGGCGAAGTCAATGAAACAAACGTGTACATCTCATTCCATGTCTCTACACCCCTGTGTCATGACTTGAATTGTGAAGATGGTTACGTTGCATGGCCACGCGTCAAAATAACTAGTACAAACAACACCTTGAGCAACTTTTTGACTTATTAATCAAAAACAATTTTATCGTTGTAGAGATAACAACAACACATACTTCCCGTAAAAAAATCACGGAATATCGCACTTTTCCTTCATTTGAACTTGTTAGATATAAAGTAAAATTGAATAAAAGTTTTGTATTTCACTTGCGCAGAAAATTAAGGTTAAACTCGCGTATTTAAATCCTTAATTAATTTAATAATACATTTATTAAGACTTAATTTTATCCGCTTATATAATAAATAACTATTTTCTGCCGATGCTGAGATAACAGATTTGTTTAAAGTTAACAAACAGTAAAAGTGTTTTTATAAAAAGTTTACTTTTTCAAGGATTTTTTTTTTTTTAATAAATTGCAACAAAAATTTCAGAAAACACGATATTTTTGTCGACTTTCTTCACCGTTCTAATTGATTAGTCAACAGAAAAAAACCTGTTAAATTTACTTGTTATTGACAATATTCTGCGTGTTAAATAAATAATTTATTGTTTAAAAAAATTGTAAAAAGATGAATATTACCAGATAATAAAGTTGTTGAAGCTAGTCTGAATCGTTTTAATGGAAAAATAGTTACATACAATAGGAAACTATTATTTCTGGAGTTGATAAATATATTACAATAGAAAACTGTTAAATAAATTAAAATTCAACTCGATTGCGCTTTGTTTATACAAGAGGTAGTATAATATGAAATAAATTGTTTATTGAAGAAGATTGAAATGGTGAATTGTTAAGTGGTGTTATAAAAAAGGTGTATATTGAAAGCGATTAAATAGCTATTACATAATCTTGTCTTCGGGCTGAAACTAGTAATAATATTAAATGAAACGTATTTATTGCAGTAAATAAACAACACAAACTTTTATTAACCAAAGGTCAACACACTTCCCTTCCACAAGTCGAAAACCCTTTTAAATTTCACGAAAAATTAAACAACGGACATAAATTTTTATATGTCTCTTGCGAAGAGTTAATCTGTTTTTGTCTACTTATTATCTTTAAAGTTTAGCAACCGCTTCAGCACCCTGCATATTTAATATTTTAATCCGGTAAACTATATAGGATTAAATTTACTTTTATATAGTTTCCAATAAATTTTCCAATAACGTTCTTCGGAGAATACGGCGATACATTTTTCCACGGATTTCGCGCTCGTTAAATAACACAGGCCTCGTTCCCGTAGGTCTTGCAACCACAAGCATACGATAACTTGTTCTAAAACGGCTAATACACGTTTTGCCTTTAACAGACTAACCGAAGCTTTTAGTGTATGATCTCATGTTTCTCCATTTTTGTTAACTTCAAGCTATTACATTTATAATCAACTTTAATCAATAAATAATATTTGTGTTTTCTTCTTATAATTTTTATCTACCTACACACTATGTACGCTTCTTCATAAACTATTTATCAATTTATTTAGCATTATATTATATAACATACATATTCTAAAATCTGAATTCTATATTTGTATTGTTGGAAAATCTTGCGTTTGACTTTATCAAATCCAGTTTTATTTTAAAACTTTGTAACTTTAAAGCAATGTATTACCTCAGCGTTTCCCAATTGGTGGGACGCGAGCCAACGTTTTGGAAAATTTAGTTAAATAGGTTTTCAAAGTTTAGTCAACTTAATTGTGTATTGGGGTGAAACCATACTAATTATAGATACAAACTTACTTATAGCTTAAATATATAAATATATTCAACCAGTGCGTAGTTCTATAATACTAAGCCTTATTTGGACTATGAGCAAATCTCATGTTGAAACAACTACTTCCTAGATAATATCACACAGGATATTGAATTATACAACAGAGATTTGTATCTTCTTCTTCTTTCGAATAGGCCTACTTTGGACCACGCTTGTTCAACTGTTGGGCTTTGGTCTTTGCCCAGTATTGTCGCAAGAGATTTGTATGTTATTTCTAGAAACAGTTCATTTTCATGGCACTAACGGAGCCAGAGAAATAACATTGTTTTTGAAATTCAATTCTTTCTATAAACTTAATAAAGTGGGAACACAGCCTGAACCTATAAATACATTCAACCTTTCCGGAGCTCAATAAAACTAATTCTTTTTAGGACTACCAAAAACAAATCTCATGCGAAATTTGTCAGTTATTTTATAGCTGTCAGTCCACCTTCGTGGCACTCAACAAAAACCAGCAAAATAACATTGTTTTTTAACATCATGTCTTTGCGATACATTAACCGGATAGCCATCTGTAGACGCGTATCGAAATTTATCTCTCATCAGTACAGCTTTGATTTTGTGAAGAACAATTTGTAAACCACTTAGTTGAAACTCATGTGAATGATTAAGGTTAGATATTATTAATTTGACATTCCGTGAGAGAGACATGAACTAAGCAGGTTATTGATTTAAATAATAAATTTAGAATTGGTGAAACCATCTCTAAAGTTGTCATTCCTTTCTATTTAAATTAAGTGAATAGCCATATGCAGACGCGATTCGAGATCTACCTCTCATCAGTGCAGCTTTGCGATTTTGAATTTTAAAATGGAATACACATAAGCTTGAACACCATGTGCCAGTCTGGCGAGGTTAGGTTTTGATTTGACATGTGTGTAGAAACACCTTTAGTTAGTTTCAATATTATAGAGCTACAAGCAGGTTGAATATATTTATATATTGAAGCTATTTTTCAATGATGATTGATTCGATGGACAACTCGAATCCTTGAATGGAGGCCTAGATCTGAAGTCTGTTGGGGAAGCCCCCACCAGATGTACCAACGACTTAAAACGCATCAGTACCAACTGGATGCAGACAGCACAAGACCGAGGACAGTGGAAACTATTGAGGGAGGCTTACGTCCAGCAGTGGACTCCAATAAGCTGATTGTTGATTATGATGATATTTCGCTTTAGTAAGTTTGTATGATTGTGTCTATAATTAGTAGGATTTCACCCCAATATTCAATTGCCATTTAAATCAATAACTGAAACTAAGTTAATCTCTTTCTACACACATGTCAAGTTAAAACCTAACCTCGCCAGTCCGGTATATGGTGTTCAAACTAATGTAAGTGTATTCCATTTTATAATTCAAAAGACATCCTCGTCGAGGCACCCTTTATAATTAACTTACGTTTGTAAAATATTATCTTCACTAACTTCTCGAGATTTAATTAACTAACAAAGGGACCTTCAGACATGTTAAGCATGGATTTTTGTGGGTCTTGGATATGTTGTAGGATGTATAGGGAATAGCCCTGAGTACTTGGCTAGCGGCGTTTCATTCAACGACCCTTAGTTTCCAAGAAAATCGCTGCTAAACATTCATGCGTACCTTGTGTTCTCTGACGTTAAACTGTCTTAACAAGCAATAGTAGCGCAGTGTGTTTAACAGTTTCTCTATTATTCACTGTGATTCACTGTGAGATCTTCAGAGATGCAAATCTATTTGTTTTTAAATTTCACAAGCTTCATTGACAAATATTTATATTTATCTTTGCATAACTAATTAAATTGTTTCTTAAGTCTGCTAGAAATTCGGGACGTAAAGCATTTATTGCTAACGTCACCAATTCTTACAGTAATTACAGGCAAAAGACCCATTAAAAGCCATGATTAACAGGTTGAATGATTTGATGAATGATTTGATGATTTGTAAGATTTAGATATTATTTTTTTTATTATTATCTTTTGTTAACTAGTTCTATCAATATTTAGTTTTCTTGGTTTCCAAAGTTTACTTGACTAAGTTTGTCAGAATTTAATTAAACATGATTTGAAGATTTTGTGAAGAAAATTTGTTAAGAATTTACTAACTAAATTTTCAAGATTTTTTTTATATAATATTGTCCGAATTTAGTTAATTCGATTTCACGGTTTATTATTTTATTATTTCACGGTTTAGTTAACTAGTGAGTAATCGATTTTTATCATTTTCTTTCACATTTAATTGATAATGATTTGGAGCTATTGTTTGTCAAAATTGAATTAACGACTCTTTCAGGACTTAGTGAAGTAAATTTTTCAATATTTTATGAACCAAAAACCAAATTTCAATTAATCAATTTTAAAAACCAAGTTTGTTAGAACTGATTTTAGCGATCAGCATTACGCTAGTAGAAATCCACCGATATATTTAGTAGAATTCCGATTAATTATTAATTAAAATGACGTATTTGTTTTGTTAATGGTATATTTCAGACAAAACTAGTTACAACTAACGGTTTGTTCCATGGAATAATTATTAATTTAACTAATTACTGCTTCCCTTTTCAATAAATATTTGAGATAAAACTATACAAATTTTAAAGTAAACAAATATGTTGCAAAAACAAACATATTTTTGCCCACCCCTTATATAAATAATTATATACAATTATTCAAATATATCTACACGAGAAATAATACATTTATGTAAATTCGTTCATAATTTGAAATAATTAAACAAAAATAATAAAAGAGAACATGAACATCACGTTGAATTATGTTGTATTTGTTTGTATATACCTATCACCTAATGTCAGTATAACGTAATTATCAACATTTTGCAACTATTTATATCTTACATCAATTAAAATAACGTAATTATTTATATGTGATTCGTTGCTTGATATGATTCCACAGTCGTCGATTGCATTACAATGAATATTTTAGTGTTTATCGATTATTTAGTGTTTATTGCGATGCACGTGCGGGTTTTTTGTTGTTGTAATCTACGATAGGTTTTTTTCTTATGAATTACTTTAAAAACGTGTTTTAATACACGGTGAAGATTTTAATAAACACGAATACATATTCGTATGGAAAGTATCGTATATGTTTAGAAAAATCATATTTATATAATTGTTCTGTTTTTCAACATTTTCAACAGTTTTTCTGAATATTTTTAATGAATATACTTTATAAAAAACTAAAAAACGAGGAAAAAATATTTAATCAAAGGCGAGTAGTGTTTTAAATAGTTTTTATTCAATATGGAATAAATTAGTTGCTGTGTAACTTATAAAGAATGTACTTATAAAGGATGCAATTCTACTGATGTTTTAAATTTTCCATCATTCTTTTTCGTGCAAAACCAAAGCAGGCATTTTTATTTGCTGTCTTCAGTAAACATTGAGATTAAATTATGGGAAGGTTTACAATCGAACATTGCCTAGAAATTGTGTAAAAATACTTTTATCTACTCGTACACCAAAATGAACAAATTATTATATGTGAAGGATGCCATTATTATAATCGTGTGTAAAAGTATCCAAATCATACGTAAAAGTCCTATGTATATCATTATTAAACGATTTATGTTTGTTGTTACTACAACTCGAGTCACTAAACAAAAAATATAGACGTAGTGAAAATAAATTTTCTTACGTTTATTCTGACATTTGTCTGGCTTTAAAAAAGTTTAACCAATCCATAACCTAATCTAGATTAAATCCAGGTTAACCTAGATTGTTGTCGATGTAAACAATCGAAGAAGTAATGGAAGATGATCAGTTTGGATTTAGGAAAAGAAAAGGAACCAGGGACGCCATAGGCATGATGAGGATATTGTCGGAGAGAGTTTTGACTGTTAACGAAGAAGTCTGCTTGTGTTTTGTAGATTGGCAGAAGGCCTTCGATAGAGTTAACTGGACAAAATTGATGAATATTCTTAAGGAGATTGGTGTCAACTGAAGACACCGGAGACTAATTTGCAATCTGTACATGAGACAAAGAGTAAAAGTACAATTGAACTACTACAATTGAAACAAACAGCGTAGAAATAGGAAGAGGAGTCAGACAAGGATGTTGTCTATCGCCGAGTCTTTTCAATTTGTATGGTGAATGGCTGACGAGAGAAGCTTTCAAAGGATGTGGAAATTTCAAGATAGGGGGACGCCTCATCAACACCATCAAATATGCAGATGACCTGGTAGTACTCGCCAAGAACAAAAGACAACTACAACACATGATGAACCGGCTGGTGGAAACTGGAAGGAAATATGGCATGGAAATTAACAAGGAAAAATGTAAAGTGATGAGGATATCAACAAGGGAAAAACCTTGGAAGATAACAGTCGACAATCAAGAACTGGAGAATGTAAAACAGTGCAAGTACTTGGGAAGCCTGCTGACAAAGGATGCATACTGCACAAATGAAATTCGAGCAAGAATCGCCATGGCCAAAGCTGCATTCAACAAGAAGAGGACTCTACTGACCCGCAAGTTGAGCTTGGAAGTAAGGAAGAAACTGGTGAAGTGCTACATCTGGAGCATTGCACTGTACGGAACCGAGACGTGGACCATGAGGAAAAGGGAGAAAAAATACCTCGAAGGTTTTGAAATGTGGTGTTGGAGGAGAATAGAAAAGATCAAGTGGATAGATAGGGTGACAAACGAGGAGGTACTAAGAAGGGTAGGAGAAAAGAGAATTATTCTAAATACAATTCTCCAGAGGAAGGAAAACTGGATCGGACATATAATTAGACATGAGGGGCTCATACATGACGTCATTGAAGGGAAGATTAAAGGAACTGCAGGTCGAGTAAGAAGAAGAATACAACATGTGGATGACATGAAAGAAAGGAGGAGATACAACAGGCTAAAGGAAAAAGCTGAGGACAGGGAACATAGGAGGCAGAAATTTTCTCTACAAAGACAAGGACCTGCCACTAGGCAGAATACTGTATAATAATAATAATATAACATCGACAACGACTAAATAGCGTTCCCGTTACTGTGCGTTTTTACAAGTTAGCAATTTTTGCTAGGGGGGGCGCTGAACCTTCTAACCTTATTGTGTCAATGATTAGTAAATATTTGTAATTTTTCAATATTATCGATAAGAAATATTTTTTTTTTTAGATGCAACACTATTTTAACATGCTTAGTGGATAAAATAATGTATTATTCAGGTGTGTAGAAGGTTTTTATGCATTCATTGCGATTAAAGCGATTTAAACTTGCACAAAAACCATTCTTCACACACTTGTATCATAAACTAACTATGTGAAGTACAAATATAGCGTAATTGTTATGTGGTTACATTTACTTCGGATGTATTACATAGTAGCTATTAGATACTTTTATTTCAAAGGAAACTAATTTGGTGTATTGTCCAAAATAGGCTAAATATATTAAGAGAGTAATCTTCAATATTAGTTACTCGATAGATTAAGATCGTCTAATTTGAAGTAAGTCTCTCCGTCTTTTTTGAAATTATTATTATTGTTATAATTGTAATATATAATATAATATGGACCGTTTATTTTGAAAGTGGTGCAAGTCCATTTTTGTTGTTTCGAGAAAATTTCCTATATTGGCCAATTTTAAATTGAACAAAACATTGGCATTTTTAAGATATTAAATACTTATTAGTAATAAATAAAAACACTGAATTAAGCATAAATTGCGAAATATCTCATTTTTTTACAAATGGACTTACACCACTTTCAAAATAAACGGTCCATATAATAATTTCATAATCCATATCCGCATAATGTATTTACTTGTTAACTTGAACTAAATATTCCCGTAATAGATACAGATGGTCTAATTTGTTCTAAGTGTGTTCGTCTGTCTGATCTATGTGGACACGGAAAAAAGTACACTTTAAAAATTACAGTTTAAATAGTAGAGCGACCTTACGAATACAAGTTTGTAAAGATTGCAGTCGTATACTGCAATTTTTTAAACTTATTTACTAATAATATCGGATATTGTACTTTTAACAAATAACAATTTGTAACTACAAATTGTTATTTGTTAAAAGTACTAAACTGTAATTTCTAAACAAAGTAATGAAACTGTAATTTGTAAAGTGTACCTTTTTCCGTTGACAAATTGGAAAATTTTCATCAAGTGGACAAACTTGTCTAATTTTATGTAGGTATAAAGTGTTTGTCTACACAATATTAGTGCAAGAAATGATTTATATAGGAAATTAGTTGAAGATAAACAGCAATCTCGGGGAACTTTTATGTGGCGTAGTGTCTAAGTAGAGTTTCTGAATATTCGCACATATTCAAAACCGCGGTTTTCGGTTTTTGAAAATTAAAAACCGCGGTTTCGGTTTCGGATTCGGTTTTTAAGAACTTTTGGTAGTAGTGTCTGATATTTAAACGAGATCTTATTTTTGTACAAAAGTAGGCGCTTAGGGAAAGTGACCTTTCGGGGTAGGTGGATGTAGCTTTAATTGTAGGTAGCGCTAGAAACAAAATATGTAATCTTTTTATTCTCTCAGAAGTTCTTTTATATTTAGCAAATTCCAAACGAAGTTTTCTTACCATTTGAAAATTACCTTTTATTTCAGCAGCTTCTTCGACGTAACACTCATTATCCACAATTTCTACGTGCGATTCTTCAGGAAATGAATCTTCAGATTCACTGCTGCAGCTGTACTTCACTACTTAAGATGATTTCTTGTAAAAAGTGTCAAATACAGCGAAATGAATTGTATGGTTAATGCTAAATTTTTGGCTCAGCAGGACAATTTGTACCATTTTTTAATTACCCGGGCATCGTGATGTGTAGTATCTTACTCAATAATAATCCCGCGGCAATAAATCCCAGGCTCAATCAACCTTTTAGGTTTTTTCAAATTGAAAACCGCGTTGAAATTGCTCTATAACTAACGCCGAGATGGTCCGTCAAAATTAGATTTATCGAGGATTGGTTGCATTTGTTTTTTCGAAATTTCGCAGCTGCCGCGACAAATTCGGCGTTTCGTTAAAGCAAAACGTGGTCGGAAAGCGAGACTGAAAACCGCGTTGCGAAATCTTTGACAGCGGCGTCGCGACGACACCGCAAAGTTCTATTTCCTAATGCGGCTGCTGGTTTTTCCGCCGTAGTTTTCGCAATTTTCAAGCTAGCGAAACAAGGTTGACGTTTTGTTAAAGGGAAATCTTGTCAGGAAGCGGTAGTGAAAACCGCGTTACAAAATCTTTGACAGCGGCGTCGTGTCCTTGCCGCAAAGTTCAATTTGCTGATCTAGGTCGAATTTCGTGAACTCGCGGTGGGTTTTCCGCTGTAGTTTTCGCAATTTTGCTGATAGCGAAATTAGAATTTGATGTTTTGCCGAAGGGAAAGCCTGTGGTAAAGCGCGACTAAAAACCGCGTTGCGAATTTTCGGCATCATTTCAACGGCATCGCGACGTCACCGTGAACTTCTACTTTCTTATTTAAGTCACCCACAATATCATTTCTGAAACTAATACTAAATGAATCTAAATGTTTTTCAACACTTATTCCGATATTATTTGCAGAAAAAGTTCCTTTAATTCGCAGAAAGCCTAAATTGCAATGTTTGAAAGAGCACATTCAATGTATTTTATTTTTATTTTTCTTTGGATAAAACCGAAAACCGCATTTTTTTAGGACGGTTATGCGGTTTCGGGTTTTGCACAGAAAACCGCGGTTTTGCGGATCGGATATATCCGAACCAGAAACGCTATGTCTAAGCTAGCTCTAAGCCTTCGAATCTAGACAACTTCGAATATTTTAAGAATATCTTCAGTCGACAGAAAATCGTCTAATTTGAATTAAGTCTGTCCCGTTTGTATTAGACGTTTAAAAACAACGTGAATGGTGAGAAACAAAGTTAGCGTAACTTTGAAATAGCATTATGTCTAAACTAGACAATTTAAACAAAATATTTTTAGACAATATTCTTCATCAATCTTCGCTTAATAGACTAGGATTGTCTAAATTGTTCTAGGTCTATCGGTTTGTTTGTTCAAGTTTCATCTATTGCTGTAGCCGTTTAGAAAAAATGGAATATTAAAAATTGAGAAACAGAACAAGTTTAACTTTAAGGTTGCACGTTGTATAAACTAGACATTTTACAACATATTCTTCTTTATCAATCTTCGCTTGTTTGTCTGAAATTGTATAATTTGTTCTAAATTTGCTTGTCTGTAACAAATGTTTAAACAAACGGTCCACGAATTTGTCATTATGGCAGAAGTGAAAAAAGTGTCTAACTTTGAATAGATACAGAATGATTGTCTGAACTGTAAGTGCCCCAAGGGGCCGATTTAAATAAAAGCGGGTTGGAGGGCCGCATTATAAAATGCTTCGTATGCAACTTTATCAGTGAGTTTTATCAGTGAGGTATGGTATATAAAGAAGGTAAAAACGAGTTTGCATTATTATTTTAGACCTAATTATAGGTGGAACAGTGTTCCCACACAAGCAAATCCACAAAGTCACATGGATATCCTCCGACAAGAAAACCCAAAACCAAATTGACCATATTGCCATATCGAAAACATGGCGGAGATCCCTACTTGATGTTAGAAACAAAAGGGGTGCAGACATTGCCAGCGACCACCACCTTCTGCTCGGCACGTTCAGAATCAAACTGGCCGTACCAAAGAAACCTGAACAATCAAAGAGAGTAAAGTTCAACCTACACAAACTGCGCCAACCAAACTGCAAAAAAGTTTTCCTAACAAACCTGCATGAAAATGCAGAACAAAATCCCATAACATCTTGGGATGGCTTAGCCAAGACACTACTCGAATCGGCCAAAACAACCCTTGGCACAAAGGAAAGAAATCGAAAAGACTGGATCTCAGACCAAACATGGCCACTTATACAAGACAGAAAGGATGCGAAGAAACTGGTACTCCAGTGCAAAACTTCGATGACAAAAAATGATGCAATCTGGAGATATACACAACTATGCAAACAAATTAAAGCATCTGCCAAAAAAGACAAGCGAATATGGATTGACCTGATATGTGAGCAAGCAGAAGAAGCAGCCAATAATAACAACTCGAGGACTCTTTACACACTGACAAACAAGCTCTCCAAAAAGCACACAAAGACCACAAATATAGTTAGAAGCAAAGACAACCGCCCACTGACCACCCCAGAAACTCAGCTCGATAGGTGGAAGGAATACTTTGCTGATATGCTCAGCTCACCCACGGAAGACGAACTTGAGATAGCTCCAGAAGACAATGCAAATGAACAGCTGAATATAAAAATAGACGCGCCTTCAAAAACAGAAATACTAAATACCATCAAGCAGCTGAAAAACAACAAAGCGGCAGGGGTAGACAACATACCTGCCGAACTAATCAAGGTAGACCCTAAATGGATTGCACCTCTACTTGCAAAAATAATAAAAGGGATCTGGACAAACCAAGAAATTCCAGCAGAAATGAAACATGATCTCATTATCAAACTGCCAAAGAAAGGAGACCTAACGCAATGCAAAAATTGGAGAGGAATAACGCTGTTAAACACCATAAACAAAATTATTGCAAGTGTAATCCAACATAGGCTGGCAGAAGCATTCGAACCCATACTGCGTCCAAACCAAGCAGGCTTCCGCCCAAACCGCTCATGCATAGACCACATAAATTCAACAAGAATAATTATAGAACAATCCGTTGAATAGCGATCGCCACTATATCTTGTTTTCATCGACTTTGAACGTGCTTTTGATAGCCTATCCCACTCTGCTATATGGAAGATACTACGGACAAGAGGCGTGCCAACAAAAATCATCGACACGATTAGAGAACTGTACCATGACGTATCATGTAGTATCCTGCATAGCGGAGCACATAGCAACCTTTTTCCGATGAGATCAGGAGTGAAGCAAGGATGTGTGCTCTCTCCCTTGCTTTTTAACATTGCTCTTGACTATATCCTGGAAAAGTCTTGCAGACCAAACGATGGTATTCGATGGTCTCTTTACTCTAATCTCAAAGATCTCGAATACGCAGACGACATTTGCCTTTTTTTCGCATACCTATGAAAGTATGCAAAGGCAACTCACCCTACTATCAGACATGGCACAGAAGATAGGGTTGAAAATAAATGTCTCAAAAACAAAAGCGATGCGAATGCACACAAATAACGACGCACCGTTTCAAATAAACGACCAACCAATTGAGAATGTAGAAAAGTTTCAGTATCTAGGAAGCATTCTCAACGAGACGGGCGGAACAGACCTAGACATTCTAAACAGAATTCAAAAAGCACAGATGGCATTCAGGCAACTAAACACAATATGGAGGTCCAACATCATAAAAACAAAGAACAAGCTGCGTTTATATATAACAAACGTCAAATCAATCCTCTTATATGGATGTGAGATCTGGAAAAACACTAATGCCACAAAATATAAACTTCAGGTTTTCGCCAACAAATGTCTACGAATCATCCTCAGAATCTTCTGGCCACAGAAAATTACTAATGAGCAACTTCTTAAACGATGCGGAGAAGAAACAATAGAGCACGACATTAAGAAAAGAAAATGGGGATGGATCGGCCACATTCTAACAAGAAAACCAGACGACATTGCAAGGGCAGCACTAGACTGGAATCCCCAAGGAACGAGACGACGAGGAAGACCGGCTCAAACATGGAGGAGAACAGTGTTAGATGAACTAAAAGCCCAGAAAACCTCTTGGAGTGAAGCCAAAGCAATGGCCCAGAATATGGTCCGCTGGAGGGTGCTTATGTAGGCTCTATGCTCCACCTAGGAGTCCAGAACCCATATATATATATATATATATATATATATATATATATATATATTATTATTTTAATTATTTCCAAAAATATAGATTATTTACAAAATTAGTTTGAAAGTTGAGGATGTAAGTTTTCACTAACTAATGCATCAATATTAACTATAATATTTGTTATTGATAAACGAAGCAACGTAGTAAGTGCCTTTTCAGAGAGAGAAATCTATATTTTGACTTTATAAATTGCATGTGGGAAAAGCTGCTTTCGCAAAGATACGTGCTTTGAGCCCAGTGTTAGCCCCAAGTTTCGGTATAAGTTGGGGTATCGTTCTTCTGGCAGCAACTTGAAAAAGTACAATCCAGTTGCAGTTCTTCCTTGGAAAAAAGGATCTGATTACAAATTACACAATTGCAGTTGAAGGTCTGCTCTACTTACTTTCTCAACTGAAATTGTGAGGCGATGAGTAAAAACTGAACTTTCACTTTCAATTTTTTTTAAGTCGCTAAATCGCTTTTCGAATTCTGTTGATATTATGTCATTGTATTTTCTGTGAGATAAATTTGAAACTTCAAAATCCTTCATTTCTTTAAAATGCTCTTTACAACTTTAAAAAAATGAAAGATCATTTTTTTCTAGTGAAGACTTGAAAAGTTAAATTTTATTCTTAAATCCATTTCTGTCTCCAAATAAGTTGACAATATTCTGCTTTTTTCCTTGTAGCTTCAAATTCAATTCGTTCGAGATGTGAGGTCTGTTTAAAATGCAAGGTCTGCTAAAAATTGTGCATCTACCATTTGATTTTCCAGTTCCGTGGTCTTTGACATGACTTCATCTTTTAGGAAAATAGAAATCTCCTTGTGTAGAGCGAAAAATCGTTGCAAACAAGTTTAACCAGCGCTTAACCAGCGCTTAACCAACGAATATCGGTGTGAAGTAACAAGTCCCCATATATAGCATTTACTTACGCTAAAAAGTCACGAAACTTTCCGTGAGTAAAAGCACTATTACCCCCTCTAATAAAGTTAGTTATTTTAACAACCACTTTCATAAAATTCATTTGAAGTAAAGATTTTGCACATGGGGTCTCTTGGTGAGCAATGCAGTGTATCACAGGACAGTTGAATTTGTTTTGTTTCAAGAGTCCTGCAAATCCAATTTCAGTCCATAGCATGGCTCTGGCTCCATCAGTGACAATACAGGAATATTTATCAGCTTCAAAATATCCGTACCTTTCGTTGTCCCATGGAATGGAATCAAAATTACAAGGCGGCTAATGTCGGACAGATCAGTGCTTTCATCCAGACATAGTGAAAAATATTTACATTTTTCAACCAGGTCATGCAGTTTTTTAAGTACACATTGATTAATATGGTCCACCAGTCTTGCAATTATTTAATGCGACACTGAGACTGTTTCGAATTTTTCGGCAATTTTTGTTTCATTGAATTATTTTGCCATTTTGGTTGCACAATTTTTAATAAGCACTAAAATCACTAAAAGATTTCTTCGCTTTGACAATTTCTAGTGCTACTTCGTACGAAGCGGCAATACTACACACAGATTTTTTTTAAAATGTTGTATTTTGTTTTAGTTTTTCCTTATAATGATAGCCTTCCGTATGATATTGCCATTCCGTAATGATAGCCTTTCATGACTCCCCTGTATATTGCTGAAACGTTTTCTCGTGTAACGTAGTGTGAGGTCGTTTCATTCACTTACATACAAACAATGCACTGAAGTTTATTATTGTTGTTTATGATTAAATAGTCTGATTCCCAACGGTCATTATAAAGTCGATGTTCGTTATTTTACGTACAACTGCATCAAAATTCTTCCTTTACATCTTAGTTACCAGGGCCGAAAATTGGACATTACGCCCGTCAAAATTTTACCGGCCCGTGGGCCAGTAAAATCATTGAAAAGCCCACATCAAGATATATCTTCCTAAGACTTCCCAAGATGAGAACCCCGTTTCATATCGGTCTTTAGACTTGCTTGGGATCAAACCCAACTCAGCTTCATTAGCTTTTCATATTTCGGAGGGAATTGAGCGCTTAGTTCCATTCCGAAATTATGAAAATTTGTGTTTACAATATATTTTTTTATTTTTTTTCTAAGCAACAAATAACCTAAGTGACGAGCTGTGAATTTAAATCACCGTCGTATTTTTGTTCATCGTTTTTAACCATTTTTAATTACATTTTGTAGGTTTTGTGCAGTTGTGCGTAAAACGTTGTACATGCCTCGGGCCGGAGGAAGATTACGTCCTTCGCCTCATAAAGGCCCTCCTCCGACGGGCCTCAAACTTCGGCGGCGGGCGTAATCTTATACCTCCGGCCCTCTATATGTAAATAACTATTTCTTTTCTGCCAAGACATTTTGCGGGCCGCAAAAAGTAAGTTCGCGGGCAGCATGCGGCCAGTCGCCTTCGTGATGGACAGCTCTGGTCTAAACTATATTAATGCAACTAAATGATTTAGTTGTCTAAAAGTCCACCCGTCTGTCTGTTATTGGGAAATTTGTTCAAGACAAACATGAATCTCAAGGAACTTTAATTTGGCGCAGTGTCTAAACTAGACAATTTAGAGTAAATATTTTTAGACTTAATATCCTCGTGAATCTTCAACCAACAGATTAACACTGTATCATTTGAACTGAACGTGTCCGTCTATGTTTATTGAAAGTTAAAATAAATAAAGTGAAAGATTAACTTTAAGATCGCATAAGGTCTAAACCAGACAATTTATACTAAATATTTTTAGACTATTTTTTTCATCAATGCACTTAATAGACTAAGATTCCCTTTGTCGTATCCGCTTAGACATTGGATGATTAAAAGAAATAGAAACAGGTTAATTTTAAAGCCGTAGAATTAACTAAATATTTTTTTCTTATAATCTGTCAATTGATAGCCTGAAATTGTCTAATTCAGCGTTTCAACCTTTTTTGGCCCACGGACCAGTAAAATTTAAAAAAAAAATATTCGCAGATCAGTGATATTTTTTTAACAAAATTGTACTAGGTATTAAAGAACTACTACATAAGTTAATTGTAACATTTTTATTATCATTTACTTACAATAAAATTTAAATGTAAAGATATGTAATTATTTTTCTTTAATATTTTTTTTCTCTTTTTTTTCTTCAGTGCCGTACTAATCATAAATTACATAGAATTTAAATTAGTTTAAGATATTTGTATTTCGTAATTTTATAAATTAAAATTTAGTTTTTATAAGTAAATTTTTTTCACGGAGAGAAAAAATTGTCTGCGGACCAGTAAAATTTCTCCGCGGACCACTGGTGGTCCGCCGGAGCAGCGGTTGAGAATAGCTGGTCTAATTCGATCTAAGTCTGTCTGTTTGTGTGTGGTAAACATATGAAATAGCTTTTTTTACTTGGAAAAACTCATTCTTACAAAAATCAATATTAGAAGTAATATAGTTATTTAAAAATTGTGGATTGCAATAGAAAATAAAACACAATTTGTAGGACATGAGAATGTACAAAAATGAATAAACTAGAACTGTGTAAACCAAACACATGTACATAAAAAATCGATTCATGTGAACTTAACATCTGGGGGGAAAAAAAAACTCATAAATATGGAAGAAAAACCTTTATTTCAAAAATAAAAACCTCGAAATAAATATATATTATTCGCGGCAGATTTTATCCGCTATGCAGCAAACGTAAACTGAGACTTTTAAACAATTACATCAAACCATCCGAATCCGCACTAAAAGCTTTCTATTTAAACTACAAACAAACGGAAACAAGAAATGAATGGAGGCAATATTTGAAATAACGTAAACAATTTAGGCAAAAGAACAAGAGGAGAAGCGGCTTATGAAAATACTGAAAGCTTTTAAAACTTAAAAACTTAAACATGCACATTACTATCTTTAGTGAGTGCAAATGAACATAATGGTCTAAATGTATTCGAAACTTTACTACAAAAAACAAGAATAAGGAATGTAATAATATATAATGCATGATATTTTAGCTTTAGCTCGCTTAACTTCGTATCGGACGGCTATTTTTCTGTAATCTTATCTAGTCTAGTCATGGTAAACATGTGCATAGTGTGGTTTATTCTTGTTTCGTCCTGTTTGGTTCGTCTCTTTTTTCCTACCCTTTTTGTTTTTTTCTTGTATCATGCCGTCTTGACTCCACTGATCTTATCTCATCTGTTCCTGCCTGGTCTTGTCTTCTCTGGTCTTGTATGGT
Organism: Phosphuga atrata; assembly: GCA_944588485.1. Taxonomy (NCBI): domain Eukaryota; kingdom Metazoa; phylum Arthropoda; class Insecta; order Coleoptera; family Silphidae; genus Phosphuga; species Phosphuga atrata. Next base: position 8,915,828 of record OX155901.1, read on the forward strand.
CTTGTCTAGTCTTGTCTGATGTTGTCTGCTCTTGTCTGATCTTGTCTGGTCTTGTCTATTTTGGTTGGTATTCTCTGGTTTTGTCTGATCTTGTCTGGCTTTGTCCGGTCTTGTCTGGTAATTTATTTTCTTATCTGGTCTTGTCTGGTCTTGTCAGGTCTACTAACTTGGTCCTGACTGGTCTTGCCTGGCCTTGACTGATCTTGCCTGGTATACCCTGGTCTTGACTAGTCTTGTCTGGCATTCTCTGGACTTGTCTAATCTTGTCTGGTTTTGTTTGGTCATGTCTGGTTTCATCTTGTCTTGTCTAGCCTTGTCTCCATTGATCTTGTCACATTTGTTCTTTTCTCATCTGTTCTGGTCTGGTTTTGTCTGTTCTTGTCTGGTCTGGTCTGGTTTTGTTAGGTCTTGTCTGGTCTCGTCTGGTGCTTTCTGGTCTTTCCTGATATTTTCTGGTTTTGTCTCGTCTTATATGGTCTTTTTTGGTTTTGTCTGGTCTAGACTAGCCTTGTCCGGCCTTGTCAGGTCTTGTCTGGTATTTTCAGGTCTTGTCTGATATTTTCTGGTCTTGCCTGGTCTATTTAGTCTTGCCTGGTCTATTTTAGTCTTGCCTGGTCTTCTCTGACCTTGACTAGCCTGTCTACTCTTCTTTGTACTTGTCTGGCCTTGTCGGGTACATTCTGGTCTTGTCTGGTATATACTGGTCTTGTCCAATTTATTCTGGTCTTGTCTGGTATATTCTGGTCTTGTCTGGTATATTCTGGTCTTGTCTGGTTTTGCCTGGTCTTGTCTGGTCTTGTCTGGTCTAGTTTAGTCTTGCCTGGTTTAGTTTAGTCTTGCCTGGTCTTCTCTGACCTTGACTAGCCTGTCTACTCTTCTCTGTACTTGTCTAGCCTTATCTGACCTTGTCTGGCCTTGTCGGGTACATTCTGGTCTTGTCTGGTATATACTGGTCTTGTCTAATTTATTCTGGTCTTGTCTGGTATATTCTGGTCTTGTCTGGTATATTCTGGTCTTGTCTGGTTTTGCCTGGTCTTGTCTGGTCTTGTCTGGTCTAGTTTAGTCTTGCCTGGTCTAGTTTAGTCTTGCCTGGTCTTCTCTGACCTTGACTAGCCTGTCTACTCTTCTCTGTACTTGTCTAGCCTTATCTGACCTTGTCTGGCCTTGTCGGGTACATTCTGGTCTTGTCTGGTATATACTGGTCTTGTCTAATTTATTCTGGTCTTGTCTAGCGTTTTGATTACTCGGACTCTGATCCTAAACTATTGTGCTTTACCCGAATCGCGGGTGAAAAATGAAAGTCTGAGAAGAGGCGAAAAAACTAGTTAGATTATTTAATTTATTTACTGCCAAATTTGGTATCTTAATCTCGAAAAGACTAATTAACTCTCTTAAGTTAAATAAACCTTGTTTACTGAAACTTGACAATCACATATTTGGAGAAAATTTGCTGAACACTGAAAAGAATGTTACTTAATTTGTATACAATTTGTTAAATAAAGTTTGTATTTAAATAAATCTTAACAGTGTTACAAAATTAATATTGAAAATAGAATTAATTACTACGTTAGTAGGGAAAGATAGTTTCCTTCGGGACCGGCCTCCGCCTCTGATCTGGATCCTGGACACTTCCGGTGACCTTGACTTCCGGTGACCTTGACGACTTCAGGTGCCCCGCCCACTTCCTGTCACCACGGCTATTTTAGATGACTGACGCCTTCCGGTCCTCCGCCCCGCACCCTACTTCCGACTCGCCGCGCCCACTTCCTGTCCCGTAATCAGCTTTAGTCAATGCCGGAATCCTGAATTTCAATCTCCAGAAGTGAGGTCGGCAGGTCGGAAGTGGGGTGCAGGGGTGGGGGACCCGAAGTCGTCAAGGTCACCGAAATAGGTCCACGTCACCGGAAGTGAGCGGGGCACCGGAAGTCGTCGAGGTCACCGGAAGTATGCTAGGGTGAGGTCAGAGGCGGAGGCGGGTCCAGAATAAAGTGACCACATTTTCTTTAAGACAAATCGGGACAAATGGGATGAAATGAGAATTTTAATTCAAAAAAATATATTAGATTGTATACATTCATTTTCTTATCTATAAATATACAAAAATGTATTTATTATTAATTATTTGTAACTATAAAAATATTTGTAAAAAACAATAATTTGAATATTAATTTTTAATTAATTAAATTTTTTTATTAAAAAAAAATATGATTTTCTTTCACGTCAAATTTTTGATCCGAGTGAATACTTTGCAATAGATTCGGATCATTTAATAAAATGTCGTGAAATTTATCACATGAATTGGTTAATATCACTGAAATATATATTAAAGTGGAACAAGCGCTGGCCTCTTGGCTTGCACAGACCGAGAGAGGGGTCCGAGAGAGGACCTCCCTTCATCCTTGCCTAGCCAACAGTGTAGTCGAGAGTGGGGAAGATGTGATACAGTCAGAGCAAAAGCATGTTGTATTGAGTTGTATCAATAAAGAGAGTGAGATCGTTCAAACGGTGAGCATATTATAAACCGAAGGTTATATATTTTAATGAAAGTTGTTTTTAAAAAGAATTTTGTAAAAAGTATTTACTGTTGTATATGCAAGGAAAAATGGACGTCGGACACACATTTAGTTTTCGTTTTGGACTGTACTAGACGAAGACAGAACGATACCAGAGACACCCACTGAAATATATACTACCTGGAACGAGCGCTGGCCTCCTGGCTTGTGCTGCCCGAGAAAGAGCATCACAAGTTGTCTCTCGTATCGCTCTGTCTTCGTCTAGTACAGTCCAAAAGGAAATCTAAATGTGTGTCCGACGCCGATTTTTCCTTGCAAATACAACAGTATTTTACCATTGTCTTTTTGAAAACAACTTTCATTAAAATCTATAAACTTCCGTTTATAATATGCTCACCGATTGAACGATCTCACTATATTTCTTGATACAACTCAATACAACTAGCTTTTTGCTCTGACTGTATCACATCGTCCCAGTCTCGACTACACTGTTGGCTAGATAAGGATGAAGGGATCCACTTGTGACCTCTCCCTCGGCCCGCACAAGCTTAGAGGCCTGCGCTCGTTCCAGGTAGTATATATTTCAGTGGAGACACCTTGTGATGCTCTCTCTCGGCACGCACAAGCCAAGAGGCAGCGCTCGTTCCAGTTAGTATATATTTCAATGGTTAATATAGATTTTAAAGTTTAATGTTCAATTGAATTTTTGAAGTTGTCCATATTTTATTGATACTTCAAAAAACACTTTATGTTGCTGCATTTATTCCTAGAAGGAAGAGCGCGTATTCTACAATTCTTAAAATATTTTGATAAGGAATATTATTCTGTTTAAAATGAAGCAATATCTCCGTAAATTTTTTGTCTGTTTCCAGATTTGTAGAGAACCCACATTTAATACCAATGTTATTTATAATGTATATAGCAGATTTGCCAGCATACATTAATAGTGTACTTTCTATGCAGATGACGCGAGCTTTATTTTACCCGACACACTTGGTGATGGTAATAAAATATTAGCTCAGAAATTATTAGATAGTGTAGGCGAATGGTTTGCTGCAAATAATTTGTTTCTGAATACGGATAAATCCGAGTATGTTATCTATCAAACCCAACGAAGTAACTACGTGGAGAATTTAAATTTAAAAGCTGTCAACTTGAACATAAGTATAGGTAAGCATACACAATTTCTAGGCGTAGTCAATGAAGAATTCTTAAGTTGGTATATTGAAATAGAAAACATTTCTAAAAGGCTAAATCAAAAGGCGTTTGCAATCCGGCAGCTCAGAAATATAATAAACCATGCAAATCTGTTGTGAAGATGTTCTGAAGTTTTTACTATGCTGAGGTTCATTCTCTCTTAAACTACGGAATTCTGGATTGGGGAACCTCAAATAAAATTGTTAATGTTCTGATAGCTCAGAAAAGAGTAATCTGTTCCTCAATGGGTATTTCCTCACGAATATCTTGCAGACCCATTTTTGAGCGGTTAAAAATACTATCATATATACATCATACTATCGTTACTTTTTACAAGATGACTACTAATATATTAAAAAGATTTTTCCAAATATTCTCATAAAATCTTCTTTTTTAATGTCACCCAATGAAAATTTCAGAACCATCAATAATGGCACCATCAAGTTGCCATTAAACGACCGGTTTTTCGGAAAGAAGTCAGAAATTTTTATAATAACTGCTTGTATCTTGAAGAATAAACAGTTTAATTCGAGAGTATCAAAAAATTTAATTCAAGAAGTGACATTAAAAAAGGAAATTTTATGAGAATATGTGGAAATATCTTTAAAATAAGAAATGCAGATATTTTCTAAAAAGCGGGACATTTATAAAAATCGGCGGGACGCGGGACTGTCTTCCAAAAAGCTGGACTGTCCCGCCAAAATCGGGACGTGTAGTCACTTTAGTCCAGAAGGAACTATCTTTCCCTACTTATGTTACTACTACATTTCAACTTGAAAAAGTAAATAAGCGGATATTGTGAAACTAGAAATATAAATTATTTATATCTTTACAAGCTTAGTTAGTAATCGTTTGAAAACCTGTAAACGTATAAATGACAAAACATAATCTGAATATATAAATATATTCAACATCAGTAGCTCTATATTATTAAGTCTTTTTAAGGCTACAAAACAAATCTCATGCTGAAACAACTACTTCCTTTGTTATAATCGCGCAGGATATTGAATTATACAACAGATATTTGTATGTTATTTACTAGCCCCCAGTCCACCAGTTTTTAAGATCATTTCTATTTTATTTCTATTTAACTTAAGTGAATAGCCATCTGCAGGCACGTTTGGAGATTTATCTCTCATCGGTGCAGCTTCGCTGTTTTGCATTATAACTTGGAATACATTTACTTGAATGCCTCGTGGATTATAAGGTTAGGTTTTTAGTTTAACTTATCAGGTTATTGATTTAAATGACAATTTACTATTGGTGAAAGCATACTACATTATAGATAATCATATAAACTTGTTAAATGCGAAGCATATCCTGAATATATAAATATATTCAACGTTTCCGTAGCTCAAAAATCTAAAAAAAGACGTAGCTCAAAAAGACTACAAAGAACTCATGTTGAAACAACTACTTCCTTTGCTAACACCACGCAAGATATTGAGTTATACCGCCGATATTTGTATGTTATTTACTAGCCCTCAGTCCACTTTCGTGACACTGAACAAGAGCTAGATATACAGCTTATATTGTTCTAGTTAACTAAATAATGACAAACTTAAATTTAACATAATTCTGAAATTATATTTAATTAAAGCCAGAAGTTCTAGTTAACTAAATCACAACTAACTTAGGGACCGTACCCATACTACGTGACCCATTTTTTACATTTTTTGACGGTTTTTCACCCGTTGGTGACCACCCGTAGTATATGCCGGACCCCCCCCCCTAGTTTTCACGTAGTAATTCATAAATATGGTTTTAAATATATTTTTACAAACAAAAGCTAAAAAAATAAATTTATTTGTGTCTTTATTACTACGGCGCTTGCAGCGTGACAACAAGAGTGCGCGCATATCCCATGTAGGAACATATTGCAACAGGAATTATACAAAAACAACAGAACAACAGAATTATACAAAAACAAAAGTCTTTTTTTCTTTTATTCACATTTATTTTTCATCTTCAACGAACACGTTCCCAGCATCAATCCACTCGGATACATCGTAGATCACGGGGGCGGTAGCATCAGGAGTTTCCCCAGACGTGATTACATTCTCCTCATCAACGGCCTCGACGTCTATCCACTCCACGCTTTCCTCCACGACACACAAGACCTCCTGTGGTCTCCTGAAGAGAATCCGTAGAGGTCTCACGCGAGACACGTCCACTGCACGACCATGCACGTTTTTGCGATGGTTGTTCATGGAAGTTTTTGAGGCAAAATAAATTCCACAAATTGAGCACGTCCTTCCGGTGATGTCATTTTTAATAGATGGACAATATGAATCGTAGGGTATTTCTCTACCCTGTGAGAGATCCGGACGTAGTGTTATACACTGTCGCACAAACAATGATGGAAATTTTTCCTTTCCGACTTCATCTGGGTTTGGTATACGGAAAGGGTTTTGGGACATTGGAAAAGGTGCCGGCAAAAATCCTTGGTATAGAATATTTCTAAGTGCACTGCGGCGTAGAGCGCAACAGGAATCATCGGCGCACTTCGTTATTTTAAGAAAATATTGACTTTCACGAACGTGATTTGCATACCAAGTGTCACAAACTTCTGCGGTTTCCGGAAAGACTTCCCCAGGAGGCACATATTCTGCTATCACGTTGTGGTCGTCAATAACCACCTGGGACCAAATCTCAGTCAATGTTTCGCCTGATAATAATTTAGAATATATATATATATATATATATATATATATATATATATATATATATATATATATATATATATATATATATATATATATATATATAAATATATATATATATATATATATATATATATATATATATATATATATATATATATATAAATGGTAAATGGTATCAATTTTACCTGCATGCTGAAAGTTTTTCAATTCTAGCTCGTTATCGATGGTTTTTCCTTGAGAATCGAGATGGCATTCGTAGTGTTCATATGGAAGGACTACCGTGGCTAGTTCACGGCTCAAGGGTGCCATTCTTCGCTCAACTCGGTTGTAAGCCGATCGACCGGGTGCATTCGTTAACACGAACAGCCCATCCAAATCAAACTTTTTAAAGTGGGATATACAGTTAGAAATCACCTTTTTGTAACGTGGATTTTCATCCGGTCCTCCATCCACGGATAAAATCATCACAGGCTTGACTTTTCCATCTTTTCCTAAGGTCAGATTTTTAAAATCACCTAATGTTAGCAGTTTGATGAGGTCTTTGGCGTGAGTTGTTGCTGTCGAACTGCTATGTTTTCTACTGCGGATTGCGATATAGGTTGGACCAGAGTATGTAACAGCTTCTTTCCTACCAATGCAGTTCTCTTTGATTATGATACCAGCATATACCGAAGGAATCAGTTGATGGCGTTCTCCAACAGCAAAATCGTGGTCATCGAGGCGCACTTTATAATTCAGATGCATTAAAACAGGAGCCTGTACTTTTGCAGCCGTTTTTCCAATTGGTACTTTTGCTTTATCATCTTGAGAAATAAACACTACCTGTTCAGGTCCAAGTAAAGATGAAAGTTCCTCAAGGCCGTTAACAGTAGCCTTACAGAAATGTTGATCGACGTGATCTCGGTGTCTATCTGTTTGGGCTCGACACAGTCTCACAGGTACAGTTGTCACATGGCGCTTGCCCTCTAAGGATTCAGAATACTTTGGCATCAGCCTACGGTATGTAGAGGTTCGTGAGATCAAATATCCATCTTCAACAAGCCGTGCATGCAATTCATCAAGAGTCTTACAAGTTCTCAATACTTCTGATCTGCGTCGATCAGCAGCTGAACTTCCATGGGTTGCTATGTCGCAAATTACTTGAAGAAGGCCTGACTGATTTTCTTCAAGTGAAGGGCGTCCTGGCTGTGTCCTTATAAACGAGGATTGCACGTTGGGATGAGCGGATTTCAGTCTCAAAATTTCAGCTTTTTGTTTTGCTCTAAATTTTCGCATGTTCTTTGCACGGACTATTTTGTTCTTTAACTCCTTATTCTTCACATCAGTATCAAGCCTTAATTTTTTTATTTTCTTCTCAATTCCGTCTTTTCCAAGTCCAGCATCTCGCTTTTTTACGGTAGCATTTAATTCGGCTTCAAGTACTGAAATTTCAGATTTCAAAGCGTCCTGTTTTGGTGTCGGAGCTGTTGTAGATACAGAAGATTTATTATTATTATCACTGATACCTTCGGTGTTGGGAAGAACTTTGAGATGAGCTTCATGTGTGACTGGAGGTTGTCGTGCAGGTAGCTACATTCACCAAATACAAAAAATAGTTCAATTTTCATTACCAATGTTCATACATGCGAAAGCAGAAACCATACTTTAAAAACATGCAAATAAGACCATACGTAAAATATATGCAAATAATATAAAACCATTTTAAGCATTCAACAAAATACGCTCAGAATACTCACCTTCACGAAGAAATTAAGGAGACGAGCGCTTTTCTTAGTCCCAAGCTGACAAAGTTCCTCGATTTTTAACAGTGTGAGACGTTCCAGCTCTTTTGGATTCTTTTTGTGCTCATTCCTTAAAGGCACCCAAAATTCATTTGTCTTTTTTTGTATTGTCTGCATTGACAAGGAATCCTTGTGACATTTAATAAATGCATTGTATAGCCGATCATACAACGACATTATTGTATCGACACGAACAACACTATAATAATATTTATTATTAGATTTTTACAAATGTTTAGAAACGCTATATTTCTAAATTCCTTCTGATCTCTTTTCTCACCTCCACGCGCTCACCCCACCATAAGAGGAAGCAAGGTGGCCAATAAGAGGGTTACATTTTAAAAAACGCCATAACACTTCGCCTGCATTTTTCAAAGTGCCCTACCATGCCGCTTGTCTCTTTGAAAGGCAATAACTTGCCGCCGCCGATACGACTTTGAAAGGCCCTAGCATACCGACGCCGCTGCGTCTTTGAACGGGCCTTAATAGTCCGGTCATTTTAGACATAAAAATAGTGATCAAATAAAAAAAAATCCGACAGAGCCAAATCTTCGTAGAGACCTTAGGTTTACCACAAGGAATAAAGTGTCAAAAGTCCCCATCATACCCATGTGAGCTTAGGGACTTATTCGGGGCCCAAGGTCAAAATTTTAGGTTTTTTGGATTTTTCTCGAAAACGGTAAGTTTTATCGAAAAAGTACCTCAGAGCAAAGTTGTAGATCTTAAAATTCTCTATAAAAATGGTCCCTATGATTTTTTCTCTAAGACCCACTATTTCCCAGATATTGCGCTTGTAAGAATCACGTTCTATTGGAAATCACGTCTATTGGTACTTCTTCGTCGTGAACTTTCACAGTGCTACTCACAGCTAAAAGAGGAAGAACTTTATCTTTGCTTTTCAATTTTATATGATTGAAAGTTTGACCAGTCATTTTAGACATCGAGGCAATCCCAACTTCACGAGCTTTATGACAATTAATCTTATCGTCACCAACGACTCCTGAAGCAATGGATAAGATTTTGTTAATTTCGGGAAAAGGATCATGTGATGAAAACCAGTCAAGAAGTATTTTAATATCTTTAGCATCTTTTTTAACTCTCGAATCACTCGCATCTACATGTCGATCTGTCGTGTCCATTCGAACATTAGCAAGAACATCCAACTCGTCACACACTGTGTTCATTGCATGCATTCCGTAAACCCATTTGCTTATTACACTTTCTTTTGTACTTCGTCCTCGAGAAATACCACCATCTGTTTTCATGGATTTCATCATTGATTGTTCGATAATCATATCTGTTGAAGTTCCACAACTGAGTTTATCAGATCGTCGAACAGTGAAAAATCCATCAGTAAACCTTCGATAAACACTAGGATCAATTACCTCCTCTAATTGAAGCATATCCTGCAAGTATAAGTGCGCAGACTTAGCGTAAGGTAAATGCCCCGATGCATGGAAATAAGGAAGCATTTCTTTAACGCAGTTCAAATGAGCTTGCCAATCTCCCATACGTTCAGCTCTTATAAATTCTTTTGCAATGGACACCATCCGAAAATACTGTACCCATAATTGTGCAGTTGGTCCTCGTTTCTGAGAAAATATCTGGGAAATAGTGGGTCTTAGAGAAAAAATCATAGAGACCATTTTTATAGAGAATTTTAAGATCTACAACTTTGCTCTGAGGTACTTTTTCGATAAAACTTACCGTTTTCGAGAAAAATCCAAAAAACCTAAAATTTTGACCTTGGGCCCCGAATAAGTCCCTAAGCTCACATGGGTATTATGGGGACTTTTGACACTTTATTCCTTGTGGTAAACCTAAGGTCTCTACGAAGATTTGGCTCTGTCGGAATTTTCTTTATTTCAATTGTCTAAAATGACCGGACTATAAACGCTAGGTGAATTGCATGGTTGCGACCGTTACTACGTGTAATCTATACTTACACTGAATTGAAAAAATCAATATTCGGCTAGAAAGCCTGCAGAATATTCGGTATTCGGCGTGTGGTCGAATACACTATTCGTTGCAAGTCTAAAAACAACCGAAATTAGGAAATTGGAATCTTCTATAATTAATACCTGGAAGAATGTATTATCAGCGGCGCGTAGCCGATGCAATAGAAATAAATCCCTGTTGTAAAAGAACTAAAATAGAAATAAAGACTGAATAGGAATAACGAGTGTTACATGAATATAGCTCGAAAAAGCACATTTCCCTGGACGGCTTAGAGGAGATTTACTACGTGACCAAAACCTAAGACCCCCCCCGGCCCAGTGACCAAGCGTGGTATTTTGAAGACCCCCCTCCCCCCTGAACGGGTCACGTAATATGGGTACGCTCCCTTAGTTACATTTCGAAAAAAGTAGTTACGTCCAATAATAATATTCTTACGATTAGTTAAGGCAATTAGAACAAATCTATCTAAATGCATTTGGATAGCTTACTTAACTAAACATTGGCAAATCTGATTACCAAAACTTTGATAATCTCGAAGACTAATTAATTATCTTTATGTAAATTGCCGGATATTGTAAAACTAGAAATATAATTTATTCATATCTTTAAAAACTTTTCGTATATATATCTTTATACATATCTTTAAAAAGTTTTCGTTTGAAAACCTGTAAACGTATTAAATACGAAGCATAGCCTGAACATATAAATATATTCAACCTTACCGTAGCTCTATAATATTATTAAGTCCTTTTATGGCTTCGTAACAAATCTCATGTTGAAAGAACTACTTCCTTTGCTAATATCACGCAGGATATTGAATTATACAACAGATATTTGTATGTTATTTACTAGCCCCCAGTCAACTTTCGTGGCATTAAACAAGAACTAGATAATTAGCTTATATTCTTGTAGTTAACTAAATTATGACAAACTTTGTTTTTATAAATTAACAAACTTAAATTTAACTTTATTCTGAAAATATATTTTATTAAAGCCTGAAGATCTAGTTAATTAAATTACAACCAACTTAGTTACATTTCGACAAAAGTAGTTATGTCCAATAATAATAATCTTACAATTAATTAAGGAAAATACAATAAATCTATCTAAATGCAGTTTTATACTTACTTAACACTTTCAAGACGGTTTTTTTTTCAAGCAGACTAGCCCTAATTATGTAACTTTTTTCATGTTTGAAAAACTTTTTTCATGTTTATAGTAAAAATAAGAAAAAAAATTCTCTGGCGGTAGTGGGGGTAGTGGTAAACATATGTACCACTAGTCCTTGTATGAGATACGTATATATACCAGTACCTGCACATTCTCATAAATACAAGAAATAATTATTTTGAAAAAAACATATTTTATTTTATTTTATTTTATTTTATTTTATTTTATTTTATTTTATTTTATTTTATTTTATTTTATTTTGTTTTATTTTATTTTATTTTATTTTATTTTATTTTATTTTATTTTATTTTATTTTATTTTATTTTATTTTATTTTATTTTATTTTATTTTATTTTATTTTATTTTATTTTATTTTATTTTATTTTATTTTATTTTATTTTATTTTATTTTATTTTATTTTATTTTATTTTATTTTATTTTATTTTATTTTATTTTATTTTATTTTATTTTATTTTATTTTATTTTATTTTATTTTATTTTATTTTATTTTATTTTATTTTATTTTATTTTATTTTATTTTATTTATTTCACATATTATTATGTGTGGTAAAGCGCAAAACAGTTTTTACAAAGAGGAGTGTTGCATTCATGACAATATGTTTTTGTACGTGTCTGTTTCTTTCTCTCTACACCTTTTTCTAGTTGGACCTTTGAAGGGTAGATGAAGAGACACTGTTGCAAGGCTTTTTCGTTTTCTTGAAACTCTGCCCTTTTTTGCATACCGTTGTGTTGCTGCTGATCTTTTCCCCATGCTTACCATCTCTTCTGCCAAAGGCACTAAAAATTGCAATAGCGGATGCTTCTTTTTATGTAGTTCGTTATAGATGATCCATGAATTTACAAGTGCCATCATGAACAAACGGTAGAACAATTTTTTCCACCATTTCGTTGATTTCCTGTCTAAATCATAAACACCTGCCATCTGGTCTGCTAAGTCGCCGCCCCCAATAATTTCTCTATAAAATGCTATCATTCGAGGACAAGCCACGTCAATTTTGGAACCATCTTTCATTGTTTTTTTTCACAGTCACAACCTCATCAATATGGCAATTACTTAGCATAAGGACTTCTTTAGTATCTTACCATTTCATAAACATCAGTCCATCACTGCTACATCGAAATACATATCCACCTCTTTCTAATTTGTCTGTAATCTTGGGTATATTCTTCCTGTTCTGGTGACAAGTACCAAGTGCTGTGTATTCTAAATTTTGAAGTAATAATGCCGACGTAAGGAAACGATCAAAGCAAAACGTTATGTCCTTTTCTTTAGCTGTGGCAATAAGTTTACGTTCAACGCGCTCTCCCAGTGTACCACTAAATTGTTCAGTTTCTCGGCCTGTATAAATATTAAAGTCGTACGTATAGCCAGTGTAAGAATCGGACCTAAGCCACATTTTTATGCCCTTTTTTTCTGGCTTTAGAGGCATATATTGTTTCATTGACGAGCGACCTTTGAATTTAGTCATAGACTCGTCAATGCTCTGAAAGCAACTATCTTGACGACACGTTTGGAATGTGCGTTTCAAACACTCAACGACATAATCAATATAATATGTCTTGGAGCATTCAGGTTTGCGTGGTGAAGCGAAATACATCTTTGAAGACAAAAATTTGAATCTGTCTCTAGAGATTGCATTCAGTATTGCAGTATTCCGCAACTGGGGATGACTTGACCAATAATCGCTGATTTGTGGGAGATGATTGTAACACATAAGCAGCATGCATCCAAGAACAATTTTTATTTCGCCCTCATCCTTTTCCTTCAAACGTGCATCGCGCTTTGTGAATTCTTATTCTTTCGTTCGTATACTGAGCAATATATTTAAACAATGAGCGTGGAAACAGTTTTGGAAACAATTAAAAATTTGTTAGATTCCTGTTAAATTCAGGAGATAAGTTGCCGTTCCGCTTAGAGGTTATTTTTTGTTTCGGAATGAATAATTCACCAGGTTTAGTAAACAGCACAAAATTATATGAAGAAGAGGCTACAGTTTCTGGAAGTAACGGAGACTCTGGGGTATCCCTCGAAGAGCATTCAGGCTGTAAGGTATCTTGGGACTCCGATTCAACAATATTCGCATCAGATTCTTCCGCTGAATCAGTAGCATTGAATCAGATTCCTCATCAGAAGGCTCGTAGAGGTCATCACTATCATCAGAAGGATCGTAGGGGTCAACACTATCATCCGATCCTAATGGAAAGTCAGACAAATTGTTGGCTGTCTCTTCCAGCTCAGAAGACGTTAGTGGCCTTTTCCAATCCATATCTGCAAACAAAATATAATTCTACTTACTGAACTACTGGTACAGAAACGAACCACTGCATAAGACGGATGGTACATATATGTACCAGGGCTCTGCATGCACCCATTCCAATATTTTTGATCAGTAAATAATAAACACACTTACCAAACACAAAGTGGACACAGATGTCGTTTATGTACAGTTTTTAACACAAAACACTATTTTTTTGCACAAATTCTTGCAAAATGTTAGCAGAAACACGTGCGTCGAGCAACTACCAACGACAAATTATGAAAAAATGAGGTTATGCGATGTCTCCCGTGCGTGTCCTGACAAGAGGATACTTAACGGGACTGAGTGGTACAAATATTCACCGCTTGAAAATCTATTTTACTAAATGTTGTTTCACACAGTTAACAAGACCTTCAAAACTTTGTTTTAAAACTGGACAAACTATGTTAAGTAAAGCCTGAAGTGTGGGGAAGCTGAACAAGCTTGGCAGGGATAATAAAGTAACGCTATACTGGGTACCAGGACACACTGGTATAGACGGAAACGAAGAAGCCGATCACCTAGCAAACAAGGGATCCAGTAGCCCCTTTATAGGTCCGGAACCCTTTTGCGGTATGACCGTGAACACCATCCGCAAAAGTTTAGATGAAGAAATAAGAGGAAAATGGATGAAAACCCTGGAAAGAACTTCCAGGGCTAAGGCAATCCAAAGTGATGCTGGGATCTTTTAACCAGAAGAGAACAAAAGCTTGCCTGAAACTAAGCAGGAACAAGCTCATAATTCTGACAGGAGCCCAGACGGGACACTGCAGACTTAGGAAACATCTCAAGGCCCTAGGCCTAGAGGAGGATGATGGATGCAGATTCTGTGGCTCAGCAGAGGAAACCCCCATACATCTGTTCAAGGACTGCGGAGCATTACTCAGCAAAAGACAGATGTACCTTGGGGCTCACTTGCTTGAACACAGAGGAGCTGCAGGCCTTGAATCCCACCCAGATCCTGAGTTTCCTAAAGGAATCGGGATTAGAGGAGGCGCTCTAAATGGGTAAGTACACCAACACTTGGAGAAGGAGGGTGGGGTACAATAGATTAATTAAATATAACTTGAAAACCTAGTTAACTAAATCTCAACTAAGCCTTGGTAATTTATTTGAGTCTATTTAATAAATTTAGCTTACAAAAAATTATTAACAACTACCCTCCAAACACTGCGGCGAAGTGGCCCATTTTATTTTCCCCACAGTTTTTATTTCATAGGTCCAGAAACTTAGGTGTTATTTTATTATTTTACTAATAATAAAGGTGTTACTTTATTATTAGGTGAACGCACATGGAGTTTTAAGTTCATACATCATATAAGCAGTGTAAAAACTTCTACACAAAAGAAGTGAGAGTCTATTTCTTCCTCATCATTGCTTAATCTGCGGAGAAATTGCTTATAGATTTATCCTGCAAGTGCATTACATGAGATGTATCATACGGGAGTCCATTTATTCCTCGTCCTTGCGTTGTCTGTGAAGAAAGTCTAAATTCACACGTTTTTCATGCAATTTCTCCGCAGAAGGTGCGTTTCAGAGTCTATTACTTCCTCGTCATTATATAATCTACGGAGAGATTTTTTCGGTGCTATGTCTTCTTCCGTCCATGCATGTTCTGTAAAGTTGATTGGCGTTACTTATTTATACATTTGTCTTCTGGTACAAATGCGGGCGAAACTCGGGATCTAAACCTTGAAATTTTAATTACTAAAGTAGAACATTCTCAAGTAAAGCTTACAACTTAGTTAATTAAACCTTGACAAACCGAGCTTAATTATCACTCAAACCGTTAAAATTGTCATTGAAATACTTGAAAACTAGTTAAATAAATCTCAACAAACTTAGCTAACTAAATCTTGAAAGACTTAGTTAACTGAAGTTTGAAATCCCACCTCAAATCCGAATCCTTATTCGCATTAAAGTTGGTTAACTAAAAATTGTATAGTTGAGTAAGCATTGACAAATGTAATTCAGACTTAAACTAAGTTAAGTACATGTTCACAAACGCATTTAATAAAAGCTTGAAAATCTAGTTAACTAAATCATAATTAGCTTAGTGATTTTATGCTAGACCTAGTATACTACATCTGGAAAAAATTGGTCCACTAAAGGGAAAGCCTTGTGCATAAAATACTGACAAATGTAGTGATATGTCTAAAAAAAGTAGTTAATTTCAATTTGACGAACTATAGCTTGAGGACTATGTAATCTAAATATTTGTAAATATATTAAATAAACGCTAGTCGTTTACAAAATCAATCGGCAGATAGATCAATATTAATATAAATTATGGGAAAATTTATTCTATAAATATTCTCAAGTGAAGAATTAATTTCATTACTACCTTTTCTATTACTAAACTTTTCTAATGACACAATTAGTGTCGAAATAAATTATTCGTGAATTATTAAATTCACTTCTCAAACGATTTATGTTTAGAATGTCCTCACTCACTGACTCACTCCGATGGCTTCTTTTGTGACGTGACGATTCCGCGTCGCTCTCACTATCTGCCTACATTCCATCCTATCCAGCGCCGCATCCTCCCAACCAATGACGCCCATCTCTCTGCAGTTAGAGTTCACCTCATCTTGCCATCTACTCCTCGGTGTTCCAGAGGTCTTTCAGGGAGCCTTCCATCTTCTTCTCATAGCTCTGGTCAACTATTCTGGGAGTATCCATTCTGATCACATGTCCTGACCATTGCAGCCACCTCGATTTCATGATGTTCACTACCCTGGATTGATTGGCTAACTTGTACAGCTCTTGGTTTGATCTGAGAATCCATAATTGAGTGTCCTGGTCAAAAGTGGGTCTGAAAATTTTCCTGTACACCTTGTTTTCGAAGGCTGTAAACTGGTGGTCCTCCCTTTTGGTCGCACTCCATTTGTCGGCTCCATATAGCAATACTGGTCTGATGATCGTGTTGTATAGCTTTTGTTTAGTTTTCCTGCTCAGCAGCTCGGAGGAAAGTAATTTCTGCATGGAAAAGTAAACTTTGTTTGCGTTCTGTAATCTAATTTGGTATTCTTGTTTTCCGTTGCAGTCTTTAATATTGACACCGAGGTATTTGAAGTTTGTATTGTTCTTAAACGTGAAACTGTCAATATTAAGGTTATTGCGTTGAGCTGCAGTCATGTTTTATCTCTGTATGATCATGCATTCTGTCTTCTCCTTCTTCTTATTTCGAATAGGCCTACTTTGAACCACGCTTGTTCAGCTGTTTGGCTTTGATCTTTGACCAGTATAGTCGCATCTTTTAGCGGTGTATCTCCTTTCTCTCTTCTGTCCAGGGGGTACCCTTTCTTTCGGGATTTTTCTTGATATACGGACTTTCTTCTGGATGCGTATCAAAGACAGTCTGTTTTGGAGATCTGTTACTACCAGTTCTTTAATAACTTTCTCGAATCTTGCAACGTGGCATTAGAAAGCTACCCTTCTTTTCTTTGCACAATCAAAGAGCCTCTCAATATGTTCGTAGAGCTCAGAGTTATGTCGCCTTCGGAATGCCCCATCTTCCTTTACCGGGCCTAGTATCTTCCTGAGGATTCTCCTCTCTCTGATTTCCAATTTCTCATCCAGACCTCTTCGGTTAAAGGAAAGTTACTGCATGTCATACAGGGCTTCTGGTCGCAAGAATGTTGTGTAGTGCATAAGTAAGTTACGTAAGTTTCAGGTTGCGTGACAGGCATTTCTTGTTGTAGGTGTTCTTAGTCAGTCGATAGGCTAGTTCTTGTTGACTCTCATGGATAATGATGCTCTTTCTGATAAGTTGAGTTCAATCCATTCGCCAAGATACTTAAATTTCTCAGTTCTCTTGATGTTTCTCTGCTCTAATAACATCTCTCTGTTTGCTTCTTTGATGGTGAAAAATCCTGTTTTCTCCAGCGACGTTTGAATACCCACTTTGCAGTCTGTTTTCTGTGGAAATTTATCTGCATTGTTGCCATCTAGCAATCATTGTCATGTCATTGCGTTGTCTGTGGAGAAAGTTTGAATTCTTATGTCTTAAGTCTAATTACAAAGGCCAGGCAATCTACAACCAGTCCATCTTTCTTAGGTCGCAGGTAGATACCACTCCGAACATCCAAGTTGATCAGTTCCTTGCACCATTCTCTCATTACTTTTTCAAGGACACAGTTGAAGAGAAGTGGGGAAAGACCATCTCCATGTTTCGCTCCTGTTTTTATTTCAAGGCTTTCTGAGATCTTGCCTGTAAATTTAACCTAGGAGTGGGTGTTGGTCAAGGTTTCTATGATGAGTCTGCGGGTTTTGTTGTCTAGCCCTAGTTCCTGTAGTACTTTGTCAAGCGTTTCTCTATCAATGGAACCGTAGGCCTTCGTAAAATCAACAATGGTGACGACCACCTTGCGGTTTCTCATCTTGGAATCTGTCTATTTAAACCTATTTTAAAAGCGGTTTAATTTAATTTCTTGAATAGAGTTTCAATTTCTCCTCGATTCATCATCATTAGCCTTTATGACCCACTGCTGGGCACCGGCTCTTCTCTGCCATATATCAACCTCAGCACTAAGATTGAATATGGGGGACCTAGCGGTTTAACGTCGAATCCGAACGACAAATTTCCAGAGAAGGTGTTAGGCAGTGAGACCCCACGGTTGCCTAAGCCGGGAAGTTGAGTGTGGTGGGTTGCAGCCATTAGTTTTAATTTTTACTGCTTTTAGTTCAGCGTGGGATTCGAACCCGCGCTGTCTGACTCAAGAGCCAAGTGCTTAACTATCTGAGCCACCACTACCTCCTTCTCCTCGATTACTTCCTATTAATACCATGTCTTCTGCATATGCCAGGATTTTGTGATTGTTATCTGTAAAGTCTCTGGTTGTGGCTTCTTTGGTTTCCCGAATTATTTTTTCCAGAACAATGTTGAAAAGAAGTGGAAGAGCTTGTTTTAGACTAGTTCTGTTTTCAAAACTGTTTGATAGGGAGCCACATTATATCACCCTGCTCACTGTCTTCTTGTTACACATTGTGACCAAGCTGATTGGTTTCTGTGCGACGATTTCCCACTCTGTTTCTCTGTGGACTGAGTCGTTGCCTTTTAGAAATCAATGAATAGGTAATGGGTGTTTTTGTTGTATTCCCAAACTTTTTCATTGATTGTCTTGATACCAAATATGTTGCCTGTTGTGGTTCTACTTTTACGGAAAACTTTCTGATAGTCTCCTAATATTACTTCGGCGTATGGAATTAGTCGTCGTAATATAATGTGCGACAGTAATTTGTAAGCTGTGACAAGTAGGGATATTCCTCTGTAATTTATGCAGTTTCGATTATCTCCCTTCTTATGTATTGGCACAATAATTGCTTCCTTCCATTCATCCGGTATTTGTTCCTCTCGCCATATTTTCAGGATAAGCCGATGCATTTATGAAGCTTCTGACCCCCATATTTTGGTAATTCAACTGGTAAACCATCAGAACCAGCTTTGTGGTTTTTTAATTTCTTCAGAGTGCAATTAATTACCTACCTTACTGGTTACCTCTTCATATGAGGGATCACTTATGAAAGGTTCTACCGTTCAACGGGTGTTTTTTCTCCAGCTTGTTCTCTGGTTCAGTGCAGTTCAGTCGTTTGTCAAAATACTCTTTCCATGCCTGTAAAATGTAGGTTGTTCCTGCGATTGTTGTCGTGAAGAACTGATGATCGCGTTTGATTTCGTTTCCTAATGTTATGTACTATCCCATATACTTTATGGATGTTGTTCTCTTTAGGCCATTCTCAATACTCTCTAGTGTGTGTAAGGTAGAGTTTTTTTTTGAAAATGCGTCCAATACGTCCTTGTCGGTCTAGCACGCAAGCCCTGTGCGAGCCAATGGACACACGCCAACAAATTACGATCCCGCAAACGCCCAAGTGGTTTTAAGTTCATACATCATATAAGCAGTGTGGAAACAAAATTTGAAAAGAAATAATAACCGACTGTCTATTTGTAGAGAATAAAGTGATAAATACATAAAACAGTGTTTTTGTAAGTTTCTTCTCTTTTTGTGAAGTTCTGCTCGTTTCTCTTCGTGTCTCCTTGTAGTGCTGTTCCAATTCTTCATTTTTCCTAACCTGTAGCCATGCTTTCCTTGCTCTGATGGCAGCTTCTACTGCAGTTCTGCATGTGTCGTTGAACCATTTCCTCTTCTTTCGTTACCACTTTTGGTAGTGTGGTTTTAGCTGATTTTTGAATCACCTCCTTATCCACAGTCTATCAATATCCTTCCACAGTCTATCAATATCTGTAGTTTCACCCACTTCTCCCGCTCATCAAGTACGTTAAATCTGTTGTTCACTTCCACTTGATATTGACAAGTTTCAGGATTTTCTTTTAATGCTTGTAGATCATACTGCATTGCGAGCTCTTGTTGTTGCCGGTTGTGATGTGTTTTCAGTTTCACTTACATGGATTCAACCACCAAATTGTGATCAGGGACTATGTCAGCTCCCCGATAGGTACGTGGTGGCGCTTCTGTGTCGGTTTGAGATTAATACGTGGTCAATTTGGTTTGCTGTCTTTCCATCTACTGAGTACCATGTTTCTTTGTGTACATCTTTGTGGGAGAAAGTCGTACTCCTGACATTCATGCTTTCTGATACGGCGAATTAGATCATTCTAAGCCCATTTTCATCATTCATGTCATGTTGTGGTATACCTTCATACACACTCTCTAGTAGTTCATAGAAGCTTCACATAGCCCTCTTTATCATTTGTAGGTGCATGTACATTAATAATGGATATATTAAAGCATCGACTTTTCACGCGTATGCAACTCATCCTTTCATTGATTGCTTGAAATCTCATTACTGCTTTGAATTCATGCTTTCCAGGTTTAGTTCCACTGCTGAACATTGTGTACTTTCCGAGGGTCTGTATGACCTTCTGTATTCTCCTGGAAACCTTGTTTCTAGAATAGCAGCAATTTGTATTTTTATCTACTCGCACACCAAAATGAACATATTAATAAATACATTATTGTATGCGAGGGATGCCATTATTATAACCGTGTGTAAAAGTATCCAAATCGTGTGTAAAAGTCCAATGTAAATCAAATGGAGTTTTATTATTACACGATTTATGTTTGTTGTTACTATGGTAATAACTCGCGTCACTAAACAAAAAACATAGACGTAGTGAAAATAAATTTTCGGACGTATATTAAAATTGAATTAAATTTTCTTATTTTGAATCAAGAAGTCTCAGTTTGGATTTATCTGGATCTAATATAACATAACCTAACTATAATCTAATCTAGATTAAAACTATGTTAACCTAGTTTACATAGAAGTAGGGAAAGATGGTTCTTTCTAGGCCCTCCATCTCCATTGACCTTGGTACTTCCGGTTTCTATTTTCAATTTAGGCTTTCGTTTCAACTTCAGCTTTCGACTTCCTTCTCAACTTCCGGTTTCGACTTCCGTTTTCGACTTCCGTTTTCGGTTTCTCAATTTCGGTTTTCCACAGATGAGAGTGTGAGGGCTAGTTGTGAGGTCTATGTGGTCCCACGTGTGAGATCTATGTAACCCCACGCTGGGTGTGAAGTCTGGTATCGATTTCCGTTTCCGGTTTCGACTTACGTTTCCGGTTTCTACTTCTGTTTCAAGTTTCACACTTCCGGTTTACACTTCCGGTTTTCCACATTCAGACCTATTCAAGTCCCATTTTAGCCCGACTCATTTCCTGTTCCTGCACTGCGCGCGGGAAAATTGAAAATTCGGTGCGGGCGGGAAATTCAAAATTTATTTCAGGCGGGAAAATTCAAAATCGAAACTGGAAGTCGAAACCGGAAGTGGAGGTGGAGGGCCTAGAAAGAATCATCTTTCCCTACTCATCGACAACGAACAAATAGTGTCCCCGTCACTCTGCGTTTTTACTAGTTAGAATTTTTTCGTTCTAACCTTATTGTGTTAGTGATTTGAAGTATGTTGTCTGTCAAAATTACAATTTTTACAATATTATCGGTAAAAAACAATATTTTTTTTGTGGATTCAATAGTATTTTAACGTGCTTCGTAGATACAATAATGTATGACACATGTGTGTGAAAGGCTTTCGTGCACTCATTGCGAATAAACCACTCGCCTTCGGCTCCTGGTTTAAACTTCGCAACTCATGCACAGAAGCCCTTCTTCACACACTTGTAACATAAACTACCATATACTTCTCGAACTCAGCTTGCAATCTTTGAATGTGTCCAGGCTTATAGAGACTCTATGTACCAAACCGTGCATTCTATGTACTAAATCGTAAGTCCATATTTCGTTTGTCATGCCGTCGTACGGTATCAAGTTTTAAATTGTTAAGAGGCTTAAGTGAGAGATTTGTAACAATTCTTTTTCTAAGAGGGTGAGGGTGAGGGTGAGAGGGTTGTTAACTCTAAGCACAACCACAACCTGGTGGACCATGATTAAATCCCAAAACACGTTACTGTCACCGTGACGGACTATTTATTTATATTATTATATATTTATATGTTCAGAACGCATAATTAAAACTAATTCTTAACTATTCTTTACTTCTATATATATATATATATATATATATATATATATATATATATATATATATATATATATATATATATATATATATATATATTGTTGCCCGATTTAAATTATTTCTTTGTTCTTGTAATTAGACGATGTTAAATCTATTGAGTTTGACTAGAGTACCTTGTATTGGCAGTTGCGGTTACATAGTTTACCTAGTCACTTGACAATCGATTGACAGTGAATTGATTACTAGGGGTAGATTATGTCTTGTCTGAATACAAATCTGCAGAGTTTCAATGGGCCATGGTAAATTGCGCTATTGATTTAGATTAATTAATTGGAATATTGATTCGAAAAGTTTCATACAGTCATTCATAATCCTAATATATGTCGATAAATAAACAATTATTTCAAAATTCTTGTAATTTCTGAAAATAATTGACGAAAATGTCAAAAACTATTCATTTTCCGGTAAATTCTTAATTACATGTCGGTAATATTTGTGCGCCTTTCCGGTCGAAAATTTCGTTTCTTACTTTGGGAACTAAATTTGTTTCACGCTAGATCCCACGTTCGGGTAGTTAGCCAACTTCGGCCCTTATTGTGTTTCACCTTTTTCGATTAGTTTCAAATTTCTCTTTGTTAAACAAACTAATTGCAGAAGCACCAACAATCAACACATTTTCGACATTTATACAACTTTCTCAATAACAACTTTTACTTCAATTACAAAATATCCTTGACTAAGTTAAGTGACTATATTATCTGAAAATTGGTTTGACTATATTATCTGTAATTCCTACTTATTTTGCTCATCTAACATTTACTATTTGGAGGTCCGACTAGACCTCCTAGAGAAAAAGTAATAAATTGATCGTTTACAAAGAGTGAAATATATGCTATGAGCAAAATACTGCATTTTCTATTTATTTCAGTTACGATAAATGATTATATATAACTAATTATTGTTGTATTTGTATGTTGTGTTGTGAAGAGTGTAGAAAAGTGCAATTATTTAAGTTCAATTTTTAAATAAATTGTTTGTTTTCTGCGTTGTATTTTAGCGAGAAAAGTACATTTGGAGTTGTCTGTTTTGTGTATTAATAGGTTGTCTGGAAAAGATTTATTAAAAGTAAAAATCGTTGAAATATATCACCGAGTTGTAGCCAGGAGGAAATTTCCAAACAAACAACGGTTAACATACATTTGGAAGTTAATTACGTTTGAAATTACTTTAAAACAAATTAATAGATAAAGTTAGCTGGGAATCAACAAAGGAAAGCGTGGTTTTTCTTATATTTTCTTTTATATAACTGATGCTTTTCGTAGGTTGCTGTATCAAGATAATTGCAAAATATAAATTTACTTTTGAATTAAATTACCTTCACGCAAAATAAGAAACAAGTAATGGAAATTACGAATCTACTCAAGATATAATTTATCTAAATAAATATATTAATTTTAACTTGAGTCTGGCCAGTAGCCCACTTCTCATCAGCATCCTTGTTCCCCGCCCCCGGCGTATTTAATCGTGAATAATTTGGTTGTAAATCCATGCGGTTTCTTCAATTTCTAAAATAACCCATTAAGAAAGTGGCAGAAAATACAGGTACTCTTCACTGAACGATATACCTGCTTAATGACTGTTTTGACTTACGACCAGCTCTGTGGTCAAATTTTCTATAGCTGTCTACTTATAAACCGATCACGTTTAAGAATATTATAAAGCATAAACGTCTAATTCATGTAATAATTCCGGACGAATCGGTTATCAGCTTGTAATTAGATAATATTTTGTTGTCGGATAATTCAAAATTAATTAAAGAAAACGAAGGGTTCTCGCTTATTGATAAATTCGCTTAACGACTTAGTCGAAGGGACGAAACTCAGGCGTTAAATGAGAATCTGTATTTGAGTTGACTTGAAATTACCTCATGCTGAATTACTTTCATCCATATCTTCATCTCCCTAATATTTCGGATATTTCGGACACACACAACAAGCGACTATGTGAATGTTGACATTCACCGGTGAAAGTCGACATTCCCCAAATATCGATCTTTCACGGTAACATATACATATATACACATAAATCCGATTTGAAGTTGGAACTATCAAGAGCCAAATTACTGCTTAGGTTACCATCGACACATCAACTGTCCAGGAAGCCGATTGCAACTGTGGCAGGTCTCTTAACGGGACACTGCGCATCAAGAGGACACCTGGAGAAGATGGGCATCTCGACAGATTAACCACTGAGGACAGATGAACCAGGCTCTGCAATGGAAAGGACGAAACTGCCTCTCATATAATATAACAATGTGAAGCAATCGCGCAAGAGAATGAAGTCTAGATGATGTCTAGATCTATTTGCTTGAATGGAACAATGTGGGGGTAATACAATAGGACTATAATGCCACAGTGTTTGCAAGGGATGTAAATCCCTGAACCCACATTGGGATGAGAAAAAAAATCGTAACGTTTGTGAACACTTTACAGTTTCAAATTAATTAATTACATTAACATGAAACTAAATACGTTATGGCAAGCTTAATGTAAAAAATAGTCTACAGACATAATTTTTATTACCCTTGTCATCATTACTTTTAATTAACGGATGTAAAATAAATCTGTGTCCCAATAAATATTTAATGTTTTTTGTTTGCCTGTGCAGGATAATTTCAATTACATCGCCTATTATTTATACCTAAAAAGGCATGGACACTAAATTTGGTGAAAACCAGAAATTCAATGCCAGACAGACAGTGCTATGTTTAATTCGATTGCACATTCAGTGGTTTAAATGTAAAAATGTTTATAAAGCTGCTACTATTAGATTCGCGTTACAAGTGTAAGTGTCTCGGGCGAAGAGCTTTCAATAAATTATGATGTCTACAGTAATCTATTTACATGAAATAGGTTATTCTAGTATCTCTAGTATAAAATGTTGCTCTTGTATCTTTAGTTTTATTACATTTTCTATGTAAACAAAAAGGTAAAGCAAATTTAATGAAATATCTTTTTCTCTTTGTTTGTTAGAAGATTAAGATTCCCAATGGGATGGTAAAACTAATTAAATAGTTCCATTTCTTATATTCTAAAGTTTTAGTTTTATTATTTTCTGAATTCGGTTAGGTTAGGTTAGGTTTAATTGGCAGCTAATGCTCACATAGGCCTCAGATGGGCCCGTTGTGTTACCACGGTACTTGCAGTACAGCCCTCCTCAGGTGATTTTGTCAAACCATTTCGAGCCGTGGATGAACCTCATGAGAGTCTGCACATCTAGTGATGCGAGGTCAGAGAGATCATCCAAGAAAGGTCGGCCTAAGAAGAGCAATCGTGTTGCGGTCAGAGAGGGGCATTGGCATAGGTAATGCTGAACACTCTCCTCTTCCTCCTCGTCCAGGCAGCCTCTGCAGTAGTCCCGCTTCGCTATGCCCAGTCTCTCAGCGTGCTTGCCAATGGGACATTGTCCCGTGATGAATCCCACTGCCAGTCTGATATCGTTTCTTTTTAGAGAGACGATGTTGGTGCTTCTTTTTCTGTTTCGGTGAGGGCATATTTGCCTGATTACCTCGCAGGGGTCTTCATCCTCCCACCTTCGCTCCGCTAGGTTCGAGGTTATTTCGGCTATCTATGGTCTCCTTGCACGAGGCAAATGGAATACCAATATCCTGTAATACTTCGGTTGAGTGCAGGCTTGTGCCGTTATTTGCAAGCTCATCCGCTTTTGCGTTACCTGGGATCCCGCTGTGGCTTGGTACCCACGTGAGTCTCACGTTTGTGTATGCTGCGAGCTCATTCAGCTTTCTCCGACAGGCAGAGACAACTGCTGAGTTGGTGCACACGCTAGTAACTGCCCGGAGAGCAGCTTGGCTATCGGTGTAAATGTGGATCTGTTCACCAGGGTCCCCATTTACCATCAGCCACTCTGCTGCCCCTTTTATGGCGGTTACCTCCGCCTGTAGAACGCTGCAGTAGTCTGGCAGGCGTAAGCTAATTCTGAGGTTGAGGTCTTTGGAGAATACTCCGCTGCCCACTTTGTCCTCCCTCCGTGAGCCGTCTGTAAAGACCTGCGTGTGTCCTGCTGGTACCTCTTTCTTTTCCATCCACTTCTCTTTAGAGGGTATGTGGTATGAGAAGTTGTTGCCAAAAGCAGGTGTTGCTAGACATCGGTCTATGTTTTTGGGCACCCCTTTAAATTCATTGATTATGCCGGCGTGTCCAGGATAGTCCGATGTCAACATTCGCACTGACTTTAGTCTAAGTGCTGTGGTAATGGCAAGTTGCTTGCCCATTAAATCGACCGGGGCTATGTCCAGGATTGTGTCCAAGGCTTTCGTAGGCGTAGGCTTTCGTTCTCATGGCTCCCGTTATCATGAGCGCCGCCATTCTCTGCACTTTTGTAAGCGCCATTTGATGAACTCTTTTATTAAGTGCCGGCCACCATATGAAAACGCCGTAGTAGAGTATTGGTGTAACTACGGCTCTGTATAGCCAGAAGGTAATCTTGGGGTTGAGGCCCCAAGATTTCCCCACCGCTCTCTTGCAAGAGTACAGCGCCACCGTTGCTTTCCGTACTCTTTCGTTTATGTCTAGCTTCCAAGATAACTTTCGGTCTAGTATGAGACCTAAGTATTTGGCGCTCTCCTTGATCGTCAGTTCAGTGCCCTTTAGCATTGGGAGCCTGAATTCTGGGATGTTGTGTTTCCTTGTGAAAACGACTAGCTCGGTTTTCGCCGGGCTGACATCTACGCCACACCTTTTGCACCATTGCGCTAGTTTCGATAGGGCCCCTTCAACAAGTTGCGACATTGTATTGAGGTGTTTCCCTGAGGCCGCTATTGCTATGTCATCCGCATAGGCGACGACCCTGCAGCCGGATTTCCTAAGTCGGAGGAGCAGCTCATTTTGCGTGATGTTGCAAAGCAATGGTGAGAGGACGCCTCCTTGTGGGCTTCCCCTACTCACCTTCCTTCTTATGTGGGATTCTCCCATTGTGGCCCTAATGTTCCTTTCACGGAGCATTTTTCCGATCAGGTGACATAGAGCGTTGTCCATAGCTAGTCCAGTTAAGGCTGATTCTATGGCTTCAGGCTTCACGTTGTTAAATGCCCCTTCTATATCGAGGAAGACAACCGTCGGTAACTCCTTATGCCTCATCGAGCTCTCTATCTGGTTTACCAAGGCGTGGAGTGCTGTTTCCACGGATTTCCCCTTTGTGTATGCGTGCTGAGACATTGACAGCATTTCAGGGTGTAATGCCTCCTTCATGTGCAAGTCAATCAGTCTTTCAAGTGTCTTTAGCAGGAACGATGATAAGCTGATTGGTCTCAGGTCTTTGGGGGAAGTGTGTGAGGCCTTTCCCCCTTTAGGGATGAAGACCGCTTCGACCTCTCTCCATATTTTTGGGATGTATGAGAGGTTTATACATGCCTTAAACATAGTTTCCTCATAGTTTCTGAATTCACTTGAAATAAATTTAACTTTATATAATATTACAATAAATATACTCTTAGGCAAAATAGGCAGTTAAAATGAAACTAAATCTCTTCAGTTTCATCACAAACCAAATTATATTGAAGCCGAAAAGCATTAAGGAACATCTGTGACTAACTTTTATGAAGAAAAATTGCGTTACGATTATTATTGTTTTCGAAACTGATTTCAAGGTGAAACGTCTGAATTTTAAGTAAGCTAATTACAAAACGTAAAGATTTAATCCAGTTTATGGCTTAATAAAAACGTATTGTTAATTGATTTTTCGCGATTTGGAATGGAATAATATATTGTTCGACATTCCTTTAAGAATTTCCTTTATTCGTTAGATAGAATCTCAATTCTAGTGATAGTATTATATAACCGTTAACTGCTTTATTGCAGAAAATGTTTTAGCAATTACCGATTAAATTGTAATGAAATTTTTCAATTTCTTTTTATTGCTTTGACATTTTTTGTGCTTAAATGTTGTGACGTTTTATTAACAAACTAATTATGGATTTCAAGTTATTATTTCTAAATTTTGTTTATTTTTTTAATTAACGCTCATTATAGATTTAATTACAATGTTGATCGGTTGTTGCATTAAAATTAATGCTTATTAAATATTTTAACGCATTTAGTAAAAGTAGTTCTTTAAGTTTTCGCAAAAAAACTATTGGCACAAAAATAATTAAGATTTTGCAAGACGTTTGCAGAAATTGAATAATCCTTTTTATATTTAAATACACAGCAAATTGTTTTGCAAAAAAAAGTAAGATTATTCAAATATATTGGCGATTTTTTTTATCTGAAAATGTAGAACTAATGATTATTCAAACCCGAGTCAAATTCTATACCGAAAGTAACCGGAGTTTTTAGCAGAACCCTAATTGTAACCGGAATGAAAATTGCTCAGTTTAAACGAAACCATAACGAAATTTCAATTACGGTTAATTCCGCTTAGAACGAAGAACACTATTAACGGTTAATTTCGGTTCCAGACTTGTAATAATCTAACCTGAGTATTATACTAAACTTGGTCTTCAAAGTTTCATAGAAACTTGACTTGTCTAAAATTCATTTTTTTGACTGTCTACTATAAACTTTTTCTTAAAATTGTTATTACCACTAGATTTTTAATTATCTAGTCTGATTGTGTAGAATAGGTTTCGACCTCAAGAATTCATCTAAGTGTAAGCTAAATTTTATATAATTAGTCTGAAGCTAAACTTGGACTGCAAGGTTTCATCTAGACTAGGCTATTAATAATCTAGTGTGATTGTATAGACTAGACTTGGTCTTCAAGGTTTTATCTAGACAATACTTTTCATAATCTAGCCTCTGTCTAAAAACTAGATTTGTAATTATATAAACTTTGTATCAGACTAGACTTGATTGTTAAGGTTTCATGCAGACAGGACTTTTAATAATCGAATCTAATTGTGTAGACTAGACTTGGTCTTCAAGGATTCATCTACACTAAACTAGGTTTTTTGTAATACTTAAGAGTAACTTTAGGCTAAGTCTACAAAACATTACAAATATATAAGTATGATTATAACATTGTTGATATGGTCTCTTTTGGCAGAAAGTTATATTTGATTTGGGCTTATACAATTTTTCTTTCCCTATTGTATTGTAGTTGTGTTAGTTCTATATAAAAGCTGGGCACCGTAGCAAATTCCTAGGTTTCGAACAGCTTCGCCCGATGTTTAAACAAACGAAGATTGTCGCCATTTTAAAACCTGGAAAGGACGGACTAAACCCAGAAGTCTATAGACCCATTGCACTTCTCAGCATATGCTACAAATTACTTGAAAGGCTAATACTCAACAGAATAAAGCCAGTTGTAGAAGAATCCATGCCTATTGAACAAACAGGTTTTAGATCGGGTAGAGGCTGTTGCGACCAAGTGCTTGCACTAACCACGAATATTGAACATGGATTTGAACATCATAAAAAGTCAATCACCACTTTCATAGACCTCACGTCGGCATGCGATACGGTCTGGAGGGATGGAATGATACTGAAATTTCTACATTACAGCAACTGTTAAAAACTTGCCGTCTTATTGAACAATATGCTTTCCAACAGATATGTTGGGTCCACCTGAATGGACAAAGTATCCGTAAATATAGACTCAATGATGGCTAGCCGCAAGGGTCCATCTTGGCCCAGCTACTTTTTAATATATTTGTCTCTGATCTACCAACGACCACCTCAAGGAAGTTTATCTACGCTGATGATATAGCTTTCGTGTGTCAGAAGAAACTTCCGAGGAAGATCTCTCAAGCGATCTGGAAAGAATGGACACATTTTTTACAACTTGGCGTCTAAAAACCATGCCAGGAAAACTGAGTCTGCGTGTTTCCATCTCTGCAACAGACAGGCACAATACGCACCAAAAGTGTTGTTCAAGAGGCAACTTGTGCCATACAATCCCACCCCAAAATACCTCGGCGTAACTATCTATAGAACGCTTACCCTCAGAGAACATCCTCATAAAACAGCAGGCAAACTTAAGACCAGAAATAATATATAACATAAAATATCAGAAGTGGCTGGGGAGCAGATGCGACTGTCCTAAGCACATCAGCGCTTGCCTTGGTATATTCACTTGCGGAGTACTGCTGCCCCTTGTGATTGAAATGCGCCCACAAAAATGTTGTCGACACCCAATTTACGGAATCAATGAGGATTATTACTGATATCATAAAATCTACCACCCTCCAATGACTACCGGTGTTGACTACCAGCTAATATTCCGCCTCCTGATATTCGACGCAAAACAGCTCTCTTAAGAGAGTGGAAGAAGTTCTGCAATAACACTCTACTTCCTATTCACCAGGACTGCTTAGATGTAACCGCCAGGCTAAAATCAAGAGCCTCCATGGAAACTCGCTCAACAACTCAGGTTTCTTCGTACGGCAGAAGAATGTGTAGTATTGTTGTTGTAATTTACCGCAACAAATTGAGTACGATCTATGAAATAACATTTTAACCATATGCCAGCTTGCCCCCTTATACTATAGCTATATAGCTTATTTAATAGATGATTATGTAGGTTTGTAAAATAGCAAATATATAATTATTATCGCTTATTAAATATGATGTAAAGAAATAAAGAAATTTAACAAAACTATTCACCAACTAACAAATAACTAAAACCAACTAAAACACGAGATCGTCTAAATATATTATTTAGAATACTTTCTAGTATCACCATAAATGTTGTTTTACAAACAACAGGTGATCTGTACACATTCAGTATTTGTATATATTTAGTTTTACTTTTCCATATAATATGCGGTATTATATGTCCATACCCATACCCATTTGAATGCATTTATCTGTTGAATTTCCAAGCTATTAACTACCTCTTATCCGGTGGTGCGAGATCTACAAAATTGCTATAATATTAATTTATATATATATATATATATATATATATATATATATATATATATATATATATATATATATATATATATATGTATATATATATATATATATATATATATATATATATATATATATATATATATATATATACTTTATATAATATATAACTATAAACTATAATATAATACTTTAGAAACCACAAATTAATAATAAAAAATTAGGAAGAAAAAAATTGTGAATAATTATAAAAATGTTAATGTAGTAGTTGTCCTGCTACAGCTAGCAGTAATTTCATTGACATATCTACATAATATTTAGTACAATCAGCAGTAACAGCAGTAACAGTGGCCACGGATTCCTCAGTAATGTTAACCAAAGTCAAATTATTTTCTGATTCCGCCAGCATATTTGTTGCAGCTAATTTTACTTTTGAAACAAAATTTCTATAGGGTTTAACATAGGGTTTAAAATAGTGTATGGCTTGTTTAATTTATTTTATTACAATCTGCCTGAGTTTTATGGATTTTGACGTTTTCCAGAACCAGCCAGGCTTCTACGATGTTACTTTCAGCCATTTTATGAAATAATTCATCAAGAAATGTAATAATATTTGTTTGAAATGACTGATGAATTAGAAATAATTTCAAAATTAATATTATCATGTAAAGTCATGGCTGCAATGGGTAAATCATTTCTGCCTCTTACTGTTGGGACTAAGTTGGAACAGGGCTAGAGTATTTATCTTCGATTGAACTTTATTTCGCCGGAGATGATAATTGAAACGGGATTCAACAATGAAAATTTTATTATCCTGTGTTCCACAAGCATATTTTGAAAATAAAATTGCATAATTGTTACGTTGTCCAATTGTTGATGTAGAGTTTAAACGGTCCAGCCTAATCGTAAAGGTTTTCATGTTTTCATGTTATTTTTAAAGCTTTTAAGTGCAATAATTGCAGATGTTGAGGTCAAGTTGACGTTTTTATTTTCAAATATATCTTCAATTTCATATTTTTTTTAAGTAATCGATGGATTTTCTTCAATAATTTAATATCTCTTCAGATAATTCACTATTCCTTTTTCCACAACGATTTCGTCTAACCATCTCGGATCCGTCTTTTTATTTAGTCTAATTATAGATTTAGCGTTGTTTTTATTAATGCCTGCTACTTCTGCAATTGTTTTACATTCTTCAGAATATTTTATAAAAATCCCCCTTTTGTCTAAACTTGTTTTAGAATAATTCTCTACAGGGTTCAAATACAAGTAATTCATCTGCATATTCTATGACATGTCTTAACCTGCGATAATTATTACTAGTTTTAGTTCTTATTTCTTCTTCGGAAAATGTACGAATTATTACTGTACTTTATTGACAAAACGTAAACAAAGCTTAAAACAAATATTTAACTAATTTTTTGCATTCAAACATGTTTTTATTTCAGGGACGATCGTTGAAAATCTACATCTAAAATATGTCTATGTCGATGGATCTTCTCAATAATATTGGGTTATTGAAAAGACCCATCGGTAATAATCTCGGTAATTCGGCCGTTGTTGGATAATCTTACGTTCAATAATCGGGTGATCGGGAGACCGCTCGCGCTCTTCCCTCCCATCACTCTTTCTTATAATCCGGTGATATGTGTCGGATTATCGGGATTATACTGTAATATATTTCTTTCTACTTGATTTTAAATTTTATCTTATCTTTTTATCTTTCTGGCTTTGAATTTTACCGTTTTAGAATGTAATCATCAATTTTGAAACTAGTCTGAAAAGTGAGTGAGTTTGTAAACTAGACTTGGCCGTTAAAGTTTCATTAAGACTAGACATTTAATAATCTAGTAGTAGTCTGACTTGGTCTTCAACTAATCTGAGTATGTAGACCAGGACTTGACAACCTTTTGTAAAACAGGAGCCAAAATAAGATTTACTTTTTCTCTGCGGGCCGTAATAGTCTTCATATTTTTTTCCTAAGAAAATTTAAAAAAAGCAATATTTAAACAAAGTATATTAAGTATTACATTCATTTCTCCTTTCATTTATATTGAATTACAAAGAAATGAAAAAAATCCTTGCTGTCGCACCATCTGTTACCAATCGAGATAATTAGAGATTATCCAGATAGTTAGAGATAGATCATTTTTTTCATAGAAATTCCTATCTGTTCAAAAATGTCAGTTGATTGACCAGTAGTCTTTTCATTATATTCATCGCAAAGTTTTTAACAATTAAAGTGCAGGTTATCCCTAAAAGGGTGAAGTGAACGAAGAAATCATTAATAGAAAAGGAGTTGTCAAATATCAAATAGGCGCTCATATTTATCAATAAATGGCGAAATACCGGAAATCCTCTGTTACTCTTTAGCACACACTGCTCAAGATGCGTTGTGTGAGCTGTCCGCTACGTCAAAGCAGGTAACAGGAACGGCAAGACATAAAATGTCAGGGGCTGAAGCTCAAAAAGATGTTAGAGTAAATATAACCACTGCCTCCTAACAGAGGAATTCAGTTATCTAGAAAATTGATAAACACGGGTATGTGGACAACAAACAAAAGATCTATAATATATAGACAACAAATGTAAGGTTACCGATTTTTTTAACCTTGCATTTGTTGTCTATATATTATAGATCTTTTGTTTGTCAACATACACGTATTAATTAATTTCCTGTACAACTAAATTCCTCTGTTAGGAGGCAGTGTTTTCATTTACTCTTCTCTAAGAATTCTCTTTCTTACTCTAACATCTTTTTATGTCTGACATTTCTGACATTCTGACATTATGCCCCTGACATTTTATGTCTTGGCAGTTCCTGTTACTTGCTTTGACGTAGCGAACGGGTCATACAACGCATCTCGAGAAGTGTGTGCTATGACAGTGTAATATAATATAGCAGTGTAATATGAGTGTCTATTTGACATAACTCCTTTTCTATTAATGATTATATTTATCGTCAACAATTTTTCATATGTGTTCATATTCTGATCAACTCCTCGAATAAATATTTATAATCGAACTGAGTCAGTAATATCGGAACCTTCATTCAATGCTATCGAATAATATTCAAACTGCGAAATTTGATATTTCAGTTTATTTTTCACATCCATTGATAAATCATCAAAAAAAACTTGCGTTTAAGCATTACACAGATCAAACCGGACATTGATTTGCTATCAAAATCTATAGAGCGCTAGAAGTCGCATTATTAACATTTGGTTTCATTTTTATTCATTGTTTTGTGATTAATACTTACTTATTTTTTATTTATTCTTGTCCTCCTCCTTTTTTTTTGTCCAACCTGAAGTGGACCCACCCTGGAACCGCTCTTTACACAGCATTAACCTCAAGGCTGTCGCCGCTCTGCTCTTGGCATCTACATTTTATTTTCCGTACGTCCCCCTTTCACTGGAGTGTTTAGGGGTTCGGGAATCTGGCTTTATAGTTTTAGTTTTCCTTTCTGTAGTTGATTTTTGTGTCAGGATGTCACGTATTATTGTCTTTCATGTATGTCCAGTACTCTGGTGATCTTAGCATCTCGTCGAGCAGTGTTTAGGTCTACTCTAGGTTGAGGTCTGTCTGCTCCTTTCATCTGTCCCTCTCGGATATCCACCTACTTCATTCTAATATGCTGTGCAGTGCACTGTCCACGTCACCGCAGTATACACATTGCGTCACTTCCCCTGCCAAAAACTATGTAGATACTCCCTGAAGCATCCGCCGAGGCGATGCCAGCAAACACCAACACAGCTTCCTTGGAGATTGTCCTGTTGCACTGCATACTCTGATGGCCATTTTTCTCTGTACAGAGGTTTTGCATCTGTTGAGCTTCTGTTTCATGTGCCCCTTATCAATGGCTCTAGCCCAAATCGGCACTCCATAGGGAATGGTTGAGTGAACTACAGAGCACAGCAGACTTCTTTTACTGCTTCTCGGACCACCGGTGTTAGGCAATTCTTTTTCTTGTCCTCTTCCTGTCACGAGCTGATTATAGTTTCTCTGCTATTATGTCTATAGCGTCTATTGTGCGCACTCTATAATCTCCTGTATTCATCTGACGCACCCTTATCTCACCCATTTCTCCGCCCTACCTTCCCTTCCCATTTGCAACTTCAACAACTCCATTACCGGCATGTGGTCTGAGTCTCTTCTCATTCCGATTTCCATACCTTCTATTTATTGCCTATTTTGTTGCATCATTTTTTAAAATCTGGTCCATAACCGAAGTTCCCGTTGACCCAATAAACTTATATTCTCCCTCCCAGTCGCCCTCTATACTTCCGTTCAACATATCCCATTGATTTTTTTTTCATCCATTCCTACCACTTCCTACCACAATTTTTAACTTTGTCTTTATATTTTCTTCTTATCACTTGTCTCACTCTCTTATTCTCACTCTCATTTATTTAGTGTGATTTATTTGTAAGTACAACAGCTTTCTGCTCTTCCCCTATCGACAATTTCTTCCTTTTTCGATATTTTAGCCGTTTGAGTTGGTGAGCGACTTAGTTTAGCACATCTTTCAAATAGACTCTTAGACTCACTGTACGAACTCGGTCTATTATCTTGATCGAAATTGTTTTAATATTGTTTTTCTATTTTTTTCTGAAAAACTCCAAATCTTACACAGTTGTCAATCTCACAGTCACAGTGGTGGTCACAGTGGTGTGGTGGTGAACGCATCCGCTGGCCATGCATGAGATCCCGGGTTCAA
Organism: Phosphuga atrata; assembly: GCA_944588485.1. Lineage (NCBI taxonomy): Eukaryota > Metazoa > Arthropoda > Insecta > Coleoptera > Silphidae > Phosphuga > Phosphuga atrata. Next base: position 8,951,526 of record OX155901.1, read on the forward strand.
TCCCCGGCCAAATCGTGAAGATTTTTTTCGGAGCTATGCTGTGGGCACCTCGTGCAAAGCAATGGCAAACTACCACGAGTAATTCTGCCAAGTAAAACCTCTCAACTAGTACCGTTCGGAACCGACAATAAACTATAGGCACTGAAATATATACTAACTGGAACGAGCGCTGGCCTCTTGGCTGGTGCGGGCCAAGAGAGAGAGAGGTCCCAATGTCCTCCATTCTTCCTTGTCTAGCCAACAGTGTAGTTGAGAGTGGGGAGGATGTGATACAGTCGGAGCGAAAAGCTAGTTGTATTGAGTTGTATCTCAAAATTGTGTGTTGTATTAAGAGAGTGAGATCGTTCAATAGGTGAGCATATTATAAACCGAAGTTTATATATTTTAATGAAAGTTGTTTTCAAAAAGACAATGGCAAAATACTCTTGAATTTGTAAAGGAAAATGAATGTCGGACGTCGGACACACATTTCGTTTTCCTTTTGGACTTTATTAGACGAAGACAGATCGATACGAGAGACACCTTGTGATGCTCTCTCTAGGACCGCACAAGCGCTCGTTCCAGTTAGTATATATTTCAGTGACTGTAGGTCCCGTATATTTGTGGATGATACGTTCCACAAGTATGCGCGACAGGTTGCCTACGCTCTTGAGGAGGGTACGGCACTTCAAGAATCGTAATTTTTAGACGACCGAAACTGGAGGGACAAATGTTTACTTGGAACGTAACCGTAAATCGCAATGACATTAATTTCGGTTCGACTGATCTGATTTAAACCAAGAAAATTTAATTCTTCTTTTACATTTAATATATTGATGGATTTTTTTTTAAGCAAATTCTTCTTAATTTAATAAGCAGCTTAGATATCTCCCGTCTTTTATTATATTTTTATAATATATGGGAAAACATTCTTACGTAATGCATTCAACGGTCAATGCAGAAATTGTTACATTTTTATTATTTCCGCTTTCATTCATTAACAACAATTTCTTAATGTAATTTCCTCTTTTATAAAATGACCATTTTCAAGTTAACAATAATTACTGTCATTTAGCTCTGGTTTTGTTCAGAATTTCTAATTTCCTAACATGTTAATACTAGATAATTAGAAATGTAGGATATATTTTCTTTTTATATAATTTAATTTAAAATAATTCGCTTGAATATTGCAAAATATTTAATGATAATAATTCGATTTAAATTCAAATTGGATTTAGAGACATTTTTTATAAAACATTACAAATGTGGAGTGGGGTAAATGCGATATAGTTTTTAAATAGGTGAACTTTGTAGTGCTCCAAAATTATAAACTTATTAACAAAAATTTATAAATATATTTTATAGCATTGTTACAGGGTTGTGAATCGATATCGTACCGCAATAGTAGATTTTGTAACTAGGGCGAAAGGTTGTCAATATTACTCTACAGCGAAAACCTCCCGTGTTACAAACAATATTTTTTATTACTCATGCTAGGGGATGTATCTTACAAGTTTGGGATCCAAGGGCCACCCAAAAAAAATGGAAGTAAAAATGAAGAATTTGCTTTTTCAATTATCTCCGGTGGTTTGGATTCGTCATAAGAACTCTCCTCAATCTCCGGTATCACCATAGAATTTACACTCACTTCAAAAATTTGTATTATTATTTTGTAATGAGAAAAATTTCTGACACTTTCAGTCACTTTTTTAATATCGAGGTCTTGATTGTGTTTTTTATTATTTATTTATTTGTTTTTTTTTAATGTAACATAGCGATATTGAATATTTGTCTGCTTTACCCAGATTATGTGGAAATACAACGAGAGGTGGCTTTTCTTGTATTAAAAAAACGTACGTCAAGAAGTACTTTTCGCACATGAGTAATAAAATTTATGTTATTAAATATTTCAATTTATGAAAATTTGCAATCTTATGAATTAGTTATAAAAATAGTTTAAGACTACAACAAATAACACACTTTGATAGCTAAAACAGTTTAAAAATTAGGTTATGGCATACGTTTCGGGTTATTTGTCGCACTATATGTAGAAAAAAACATATGGCAACAGGGTAACACTTTACCGGGCAGTTACATTTTATTTTTTAAGTATTGACTTCGCGTAGTAGCTTATAGAATACCATTTAATCGTATTGCCGTTAATACCTACGCTAGCATTTACTTTTTTACTGCGACCATTAACGTATTAAAAAATAACGTGCGAGTTAAACGGTTAATTTCAGTTGAAAATAATTCTTCATATCGTGAAATATACTAAAAGAAAAGAGAAACTAGATAAGAACATAATTGATAAAGAGGGGAATCCGCAAAGGCAATAATAATTCGGTTCATTTGTCTTTGTCGCACCAAGTTTCTATCTTCAATCTTGCTAGGGAACCAAAGAACAATAATGTGTTAAAATACTTGCCGGAGAAAAGTATTATTTTGTCTGCCTTTTAGAATATCTTGCGAAAATATTATTGGTTTACAATTTTTTCGATACTAACATTTATATTGACCTATATAAGAATGAAAAACATGTTGAGAAAAACATAAAGTGTCGAATAAATATGAATTATTATAACAATACAATAAGCAATATTTAATTTCATTTACGTTTTTTTTCTTTTCTATTTTCAATTTTATAATTGAAAACCAGAGAATGAACGGAATTTGATAAATAAAAATACAACAAGATTTATAAACTGAATTATGTTTCGATTTTAAATTTTAATTTTAACTGAAACTGAACCGAAATTTTTAGATGAACCGAAACCGAAATTTAGTTGAACAACTTGTAACGTAACCGTAACGGAATTAATTTCGGTTCGTCTTTCTGAATAAAACTGGTGATTGATGTGATTGAAGATGATTTAATTGTATAAAGCATGTTAGGTTATCTTTTGCCAAATATATATTTTATGAATAATAATTTGTATTGTTTCAAATTAAAAATATCTAACCCTTAATCATCTACGTGAATTTCAAGTAACAAATGGTTTACAAATTGTTGTTCAAAAAAGCAAAGCTATACTTGTTATAATTCACAGTTTTCTTTTCTCATTTCTTTTTATATATACTGTAGTTTATAAAATATTTAATTTTACCAGAAAGTTAATTTTTTATGATTAATAGGATAATTAGGATTAATATGCAATGATCGTTTTACGGAATAAAATTTTTAGTTGCCAATTTTGAAATTATTTGGGAAATTTGAAAAGCTTTAATCTAAATGTTGTACATATATTTAAAATTGCAAAACGAGAATAAAATTTGGCAAATTATCAAAATATTAATAAATTCATATCAAGAATATGTAGTTTATAAAATTAATATTCTTGCATATTTGGAATGTTTCAGAAAATTGTTTCAGAAAATTCAGAAAAAATGTACATTCATTTAAAATTTAACAAAAAATCTACAATTTGGCAAGTTCACAACATTTTAATAAATTGACTGTTAGAAATTGCAAATTACGCAATGTAATGCTTTCTACCAAAATTCAAGACTGTTGTAATTCAATTACAAAAACTGCAAAAATATTTAGCAATATAAAAATTAATGATTCCAAACATTATTAACAAATTAAAAATATTGACTAATGTTTCTAATGTAATATGCTCAAGTTTTATTACACATCATGGTTAAACCATCGTTAGTATTAAACATTTAAACATATTTAAAGTTTTAATCAAACATTATTAATTAAAAAACTCACTCCCAAAAAACATCCACGCGGCATGTACATCCACCATTACAACACGCAGCTCGACAACTAACTCTTAAGGTACACCTCTCCACAAAATCAAACCCTACGTCTACATCATTCTCCAAAAGTTTTAAGACCTACCTACACAACTACACCTGTATCTCCTCCGATCCTACCACATCCCGTTTTGAATTCTCCTTACTATGGCAGTCACACCGCCAAAATGATGGAGATATCATTAAAACCCAAAGCCACTTTATATTCAAAACAAACGACAACCCAGAAACTCTCTTACAATCCTCGCTACAAAAAAAAAACCATCTTAACCTACTCATTTATCTACAAAGCCCTTTCCACACAAAATAGAATCTTATTCCTCAGTAATTGAAAGAGTGGAATATGAAATAAAAGACGAAACAATAGTCCTGCACCTAAAATCACTAGATTATAAATTCAGATACTGCAAGAGAATCAGCCACAACCGAACCCGCCTCATCAGAATTATAACTCCCGACATAAAAACTTACGAACCCTTGCTCTCGTCCGGTGACCAATTCTTTATGAATAGGCACCATCCAATCTCCCCAACTTTACCTCCTTCCATTACTAGCCCCTGCGACAAGGGCCAATCATTCCTCCACGTAAATGAGCAAAACTACTCATTCTACATGAACAAACTACTCATACAACAATTCGAAATTAAATACATGAAATGTGAAGGTCTGCATGATACTAACTGCTCTATCTCTCGCATGCCTTTCATGCGGCTCTACCTAACATGCCACATGGTCACCGAAATGCCCAAATCACCCGAAAGCTCCAATTGAGGAAGTACCAAATGTGAAAATTAGAAACGCCAATAGAAGATTGTTAGAACTGCCATTGGAAACTAAGCCATGATTTCATCATCAACACATATACGCAAGAAATTAATCATCTCTCAAATACCAACCGCGACGAATTGGTAAAACGACTAAATCGACGCATTGTGACTGACTTCAAAATAGACACACATGCCTTAGTCTGTGGTAACAGCGTGTGTATTGTAATGTTCGAGCTGGCTGCCCCTGACTCCGACACTCCTACCCAACCAACTGACGAAGCCCAATTCATTATTAATATTCATGAACAAACTTAATTTCGTTTACGATAACATTAACAGTTACACTAACAAACGGCTACTTATACAGCTTTACAGATACACATCGTTCGTTTGGATGAACAGGGCATTAACTCATAATGTTCTTGCCTGCAGACTTTTTTTTAATTTCTCAGTAATAGCAAAATTGACAAAGTCAGGAAGTGAACAAAAATGTTATCAATAAACGTTAATCAATAGTTTAAAAGATATTATAAGAGAGGTTAACCAATTATTTACAGAAATGGAAATATATTGATTTTAAAACTTCAAATCGCTCTTCAGGTTTTTTTGAGTTAATACCCTGTTTATCTGGACCGACGACATCATATCGACGGACACAAATTTTGTTTTTGTTGAAACAAAAACAAAACTAGAGACCAACACCTCCTTTAGAGACTGGACCACATTAACGAAACACGGAAACCTACTGACCAACAAGTCTAGTGGTGGGGCTTAACCCATCATTCTAACTCGGGAGAGCCCCCTCCCTCTCTAAATAATCCTTTGAATGTTTGCCTCCCTTGCACCTTTATTCCTTTCCTTCAAGACAAATTCCACATTTTCCTTGTATATATAATATATAATACATTCCTTCTCCGCTGTTGAGCAGAATATTCTTACAATGGCCTCGTTATTCAGTTTGAGTATTCTATCATCATCGGTGACTTTAATGTTAACATTAACAAATACCGTCAAATCCAATCCTTTATCAATAACTCCCGTTTCATACGCAGACAGGAGAATCCTACCTTGATAAAATCCCAGAGCAAAAATATTGCCTCGGACCTCATGTTTCATACCACTAACCTTGTTGACTTAGTCCTATCCCCAGACCTAGTGTTCGCTCCAATTTTAATAAATCTATATTTTAATTCAAACATTTGAATCGATTTCTGCACCGATTAACAGAAGGGGAAAGGTGTATCGACCTGGCCGAAATCGCGCGATTTACTTATCAATTTCGTCGAAAATTTATCTATTTGCGAGTAGTATGACTTGAGCGTTGGTCGAGCTCACAACAATTAGAGTACGCTTTGAAGGTACGAAACGTGTAGAACGAGATCGAAGCGTGAAGCCAAGTTCGGATGGCACGTGCACGCGTTATTCAGTTTCAAGTCAAATTAACCATAGTTGTGATCACGAGCCCAAACGGCTGAAGCGGCATCCAACGTCTTGAAGACAACAATTTTAAGGGAATCCCTCCACTTACTATCCCCATTTCCTCCCTTAAGCAAGGCGCCGGATAGACGATCACACTTGACGGAGACGCGAGCAGCCCTAACAGGTAAGTGATTAGACCAGCCCTGTATTTTGCTCGAAATTTTTGATTGTCGTGAGACACGATCCAAACACCTAGGCTCCGATTGTTTAGCAATTTCGCAATACCTAAATAAAACGAATATTTCCAACTAAAAAATCGCAGAATTTAAATTACATAGACACTGACAACCTTTCCCCTAATCACATCGATGACTTTCAAGACAAACTAACAGACTTAATAACTACTCTCCTAAATCCAAAACCATCAGCAACCAGCCCGTTGTCTGCTGGACATAGGCCTCCTCCATAGCACTTCATGGTCATCTGTCATCAGTTTCGTGGATCTAGTTGTTTGTGACCCTTTTTAGATCATCGGTCCAACGTGTCGATGGTCTTCCTCTGGTACGCTTATTGGCTCTTGGTCTCCATTCTAATATTTTCTTCGTCCATCTTTCGTGCTTCATTCGACTTACGTGAGCAGCCTATCTCCATTTGAGTTTAGTTATACGCTCGATCACGTCTGCCACTTTAGTTTTCCTCCGTAGGTCCTCATTGGTGGTATTGTGGTGTAGGGTTATTCCGATCATTGATCTTTCCATTTTTCGTTGGGCTAATTTAAGTTTTCTTGTCGTATTGGCAGTTACAGTTAAGGTTTCCGCCCCATATGTAAAGACAGACAGAATACATTGGTCATGTACTTTCCTTATCAGACATAGCGGAATTTTGCTTTTAAAGATATGGCTGAGCTTCCCATATGCTGCGAAAGCCAGGTTGGTTCTTCTTTGTAATTCGCAGGTCTGGTTATCTCTAGATTTAATGATTTTCATGATTTCATGACCAATGTGTATTCCAAGGTGAGATCCCAAGGGGAGATGGTAAAGTGTTTGCTTGGTACCAAATTAGTCATTACTTTTGTTTTCGAAAAGTTTATCTCCAATCCAACTTTCAAACATACGATATGAAGTTTTTCCAGCATCTGCCTTAACTCTCCTAGGTTGTCGGTTGTGAAGACTATGTCGTCCGCAAAACGAAGGTAGTTTAGTTTTTTTCCATCTATGTGTACATATTATGTACATATTGTATATGTGTACATATTAACACTAACTAAATACAAAAGAAAACTTTACAGGCAATATAACAGGACACATGATAAGACGATTAAAACCGAAATTAACAGAATTAGCAGCGATATTCACTAACTATTGAACCAATTCCGCGCCAATAAATGGCTATCTGTATGGAAGGGAATTGAAAACTATATAGGAGGATCTTTCTGGTTGAAAATTAAAAAAACTCTCGAAATACCATACATTATTTCAAATACCTTACATGACAATGAACAACAAACGCTACACAACCGACTCTGACATAGCACTTTTTTTCTCAAGACATTTCTACAAATCGTTCATCCCATATACCTCCGCTTCCTTCGACCAAAAATAACTTACGACGAATTTCAAACTGCCCTATTTCATGGCAAAAATTGCTCCCCCAGTTGCAACCTTGTAAAAAAGCTACTCCTGAGAAACCTCCCAGATAATTTCCACTTCTGCATCCTTAAACTGTACAATTTCTGCCTCAAAAAAGAAATTTTACTAATTGCTGGAAAAGAGGTATAATAATAACCATCCCAAAACCCGAACAAGACCACACCCTTCCTAATAGTTATCGCCCTATCACACTTCTATCGGTCCTTTGTAATATCCTAGAACAGATCCTAAAAAGCAGACCATGGAACGTAGTTCTGAACCACATCGCCAATTAGCAATTCGGGTGCAAGCTCTCTCATTCCAATACTCATACTCTGATAATCCGCACCAATAATTTTCAAACCTCATACCTAGAAATTAAATCCTTTGCTGCCCTTTCTCTCGACATTAATAAAACTTTGGATAGTGTTTGGCACACCGGACAGCTTTGTAAAATGTACCTTCTAGAAATTTCTAGTTACCTACACCATGTAATCAAGAATTTTGTCCATAGTAGAACCCTTCTTATTAGAATCAACCATTCCTTTTCCCCTGAATTTACTCCTCTTCTAGGTCTGCCACAAGGTTCTTGCCTCTCTCCTTTTTTTTAATTTCGCCAACTATGGACCTCAAGAAAATTGAAACTTTTTGGTTTTTCTTCTTTTCTCCTCCCTGAACCTCTTCATGCGTTCGCTTTTTTCCTTTCTCACCTCATCGGAAACGATCTGTTTGGTCCTCCTCATTGTTGGTTTGTCTTTAAATGCTTTTATACTGTCTACTACTCTCTTTCTAACGCTGCTTCTGTTGTGGGCCATCTGTAGTGTGATTCCAACTTCTGCCGCATCTCTTTTCACCTCATCTGCCCATTTAGATGTTGCCTTTAACCCCATGATATAGTTGAAGATACTTTTGGTCAGTCTGCATTTATCCATTCTTAGTAGGTGTCCGTAGAACTTCAACCTCCGATTTCTCGTTGTGTCCGTGATCTTATCAGTGTTTTTGTATATTTCGTCGTTTTACCGCATCCTCTAAGTCCCATCAGTACTTTTCTGTGGTCATTTTTTCCCGCAGAATCCTCCTTTCTTTTTTTGAGTTCTTGATACTCGCCCTTTTTTTTAAAATAAGACACTCCGAAGTGTATATGCCCTCAGGTTGTACCACCAATTTATAGTGTCTAATTTTGGCCTTGTAGGATAATGCCCGATTGTTGTACTTGTTCTGCGTTAGCTTGTAGGCCAGGTCTAGTTTTCTGCCTTTTCCTTTATTTGCCTATTTATGTAGAACCGTTAGGCATTAGTAGAACCGTTGAGGTATTCCCCCAGGTATTTAAACTTCTCGGTTCTATTTGACTTCCCACGATTTACTCAATGTTCCTCTCACTTTGGTGCTTGTACTCCATATATTCTGTCTTTGCATAGGAGATTTGATTTGAGACCCGTTTCTACTGCGATTTCATGAAAACACTCGAGCATCTTTCTAACGTCTTCTCGGTTATTGGCTAAGATAGCAAGGTCATCGGAAAAAGCTAAACGGTTGATTTTCAGTTTTTTCCTTTCCCTTCCAAGACGCATTCCTCTTATTCTTTCCAAATTTAGGCCCACTTCCCAGGTTTTGTTTATTTTTTCCATTACGATGTTAAAGAGTATTGGGGATATCTCTCTGTCTTAGTCCTGTCTTAAATTTCAAACGGATCTGAAATTACCCCTAAAAACTTGATTTTCGAGATGGTATTCGTCCGTGTTTGTTTGATGATTTCTCTCGTTTTTTTGTCAATTCCAAACTCTTTCAAGTTGCTAAATAATGATTGTCTGTCAATTGAGTCGAATGTCTTTTTAAAGTCGACAAGGATGACCATAGTGTTCTGGCTCCTTAAAGCTCTTGTTCGAAGAATGCTTTTTAGATTGAATCCTCTCTCCTTTACTATATAATATATTTTGCCATGACATTTATAATTTCAACATTGAAGACAAAACCCAAATTAATCTTTCTTCATATTTCCTACAATACGCCGCCGACATTGCCTTAATAGTCCACACAGTGGCCTCAAAAAATCATAGACCAAGTACAAATCCTCATAGAAAAAACCCTCCCATGGTTTAATCGACGGAGACATTCAGCTAACCCCTCCAAATGACAATTTCTTATCCCCAACCATAGAATATCTCATAATTGTCCAATACTCCAACTAGGCACGATGGATATAACACCGACACTACATGTTAAATACTTAGGACTGATTCTCGACCATCGATTTTGCTTCACGACCGGCGCTACACTACGAAATAAAAGGCTATGCAAAGGAGCATATATTTCCAATGTCTGTCTTCTAGAAACAATGGAATCTCCATACAAACTGCCATGGAAATATATAAAGCTATATGCAGACCCATTCTAGTCTATGACTAACGTTTACTTATAACTAACGCACGAAAAACGACAACCGAAACACTCAAAATAGCTGAAACTACATCGTTACGTGTAATAACGAAATTAATCCTTTAATTATTTTATTATATTAATCCTTCATATCTCACACAACCATCTCCTATATGCTCTGACCAAAATTTAAAATATCTCCGACAGACATAAACAACTATTAACAAGTATAAACTTAATAAAGTCGGAACACAGCCTAAATATATAAATATATTCAACCTTTCCGGAGCTCTATAACACTATTGAGTTTTTATAGGACTACCAAAATAAAAATAGTGAAATTTGCCAGCTATTTACTAGCTTTCAGACCACCTTCGTGGCATTCAGCGAAAACCAGAAAACTACATTTTTTTTAGATCATGTCTTTCTATTAACTTAAGTGGATAGATCTATAATCCATCAGATTTATCACTCATCTGTGCAGCTTTGCTTTTATGAATAATAATTTATAAACAACTTACTTGAAACCGACGTGGAAGATTAGGGGTTAGATATTTATAATTTGACACAATACAAATTATAATTCATAAAAGCAAAGCTGCATTGATGACAGATAAAAATGATATTAAAAATGATCTTAAAAAACAATGTTATTTTTCTGGTTTTTGTTGTGTTCCACGAAGGTGGACTGATAGCTAGTAAATAGCTAGCAAATTTCACATGCTATTTGTTTTGGTAGTCTCAAAAAGACTCAATAGTATTATAGAGCTCCGGAAAGCTTGATTATTTTTATATATTAGGCTGTGTTCCGACTGTTTTAAGTTTATGCGATTATCTATAATGTAGTATGGTTCTACCAAAATTGAACTATTAATAGACAAAGACATTCCTTGGACAAGCATTGACTCACTTTGTATAATACGCGAACTAAGACACTACACTCTGAAACATCTGTCAAATACTGTGTACAAATAACGACTAATCATCCCATATCACCCCATATTTTTTTTCAAATTATGTATAACAAACGAATTGTAACTCCCTGGCAAAAAGACCTTGCGGTCGATAGCCATTTGATACTGCCGGTGACATTAAATATTATTATTATTAACATATTTAACATTTTTTAACAAATTTCTTGGTTTCTTTTTTCCAAATAACTTTCTTTATTTCCTCTTGATTTTAAAACAAACACAGCATTGGAGTAAAGCGGTTTACCGATAAAAATCTGCCTCTTTAAGTCTCGATTCAGCAAAAAAAGAAAGTCTGCTTCGTGATTAAACACTCACATTGCATTTATTTATTCTGTAATCCGGCGCTTCTTACAAAATTGTTGAAGGTGAAAGTATAATTGCGTTCATTAAATCTTTTTCTGTAAACCGGAAAACGCCAGTAATTGCTGTAACAATATTACAAAATTAAGATAAATCACTTGGATGGACAAATTGTACAAACCGAAATGGATTTATAAGTTAATGAATTTACTGGATAGACATAAATTGGAATTAGGTAATCGTGTATATTGACAGTTTTAAATAAAATAAATGCATTTGGTAATAAATTTTTTAAATTCTGGCAGAATTTTCTGAACCTTTGTTATAAAATCTTCTAGTTTCAACAACTTTTACCTTGCACAAACTCACCATCCATTAAACTCAAAATTTATTATCCACCAATTTCGCTCTCGATTAATTCTTATCTACTCGACAATTTAAGATTTCTGAACACACAATTTACTACATATATTATTATAAAATTAAGAAAATATCAGCCGGTTTAAACTTACAAACATTATTTTAATTTAACAAAATTATCTTATCTGGACATAAATTTTTCTCGAATCTCTTGCACTAAAGCGTTCTCTTGTTTCTTAACCACTTTTACCTTGCGCAAACTTACTAACCATTAAATCCAAGTTATATTAACAACTTCCGATTAAATTATGATTACATTCTAATCATTTGAGATTGCAGATCTTTAAACAATTTAACAAGGATAATAGGTTTTAGTAAAAGTGACATATACCTAGGCCCGATAAAGGAAGATGGGGTATTCCCAGGGCGGCATAACTCTGAGCTCTACGAACAAATTGAGATACTCTCTGACTGTGCAAGGAAAAGAAGTGTAGCTTTCTATGGCCACCTTGTAAGATTGCCTCCAAACCGACTAACCAACCGTATGTTCACCTTCTGGCAAAACAAGAAGGTTCGTACCAATTGGTTGGCAGAAACCGAGAAGGGTATTAAAGAATTAGTAATAATAGATCTCCAAAACAGACAACAAACACAGTCTGTGAGAAGCACTCGGAAGGACGTCCGTGTATTTCAGGAAAAACTCCGAAGGAAAGGTACCTCTGGACAGAAGAGAGAAAGGAATTGCACCGGCAGAAGATTCGACAATACTGGGCAAAGATCAAAGCCCAAAAGTCAAGCGGGGTCCAAAGTAAGCCTATCCGTAACAAGTAGAAGTAGATAATCGTTTTAACTTATTTTATGATCTATTTACTATTGTCCGTTTCTGTTTCTTAAACTATTTCATATAATTGTGCTACATTCAATTCAGTATTTATTACCAACTGTATAAATTTTACGACTCCGGCATTTTTTGTGTTTTGCCGGTCTCAATGTTAAATATAATAAGTTTCTGCGAATTCGGTAGTAGATAATAAAGTGAGCCGTAAATGAAAATAATTATAGTTTAGTTTTCCCCGTTACGAGTGTATTGTATTAAATGCGGGTTCGAGAGCCAAGCCGAAACGAAGATGAAATATTTATCGCCGTCCGTTCGTTGTAGCCCATATAAATTGCACACGTTAGCTTGGCTTTTATTAAATATAGACGATTCAACAGATAAGTGAAATGCAATAATAAAACGCCGGTCGGTAATCTGCTCGAAATAAATAAAACTTTTTGTTTTCGTTGCCAAATTCATTGTAATACATAAACTGGATAAATCGATTTATTGTTGTTTAGAAATTAAATTAACTATAGCAGTGTTTTGTGAATTATTTTCGGGTATTAATCATGATGTCTGATGGTCAATAGAGACTATTTATTAATATCCCTCGTCAAACTGTCTATTATAATATAATTTTTGGAACAGAAATTGTATTTATATCGATTATCAATTTATTGATAATTCGAAGCAAAGTTTTTTCTTTGGCAGTTCGCCCAAGAAACGTCTAACGAATTGAAATATCATTGCCGGGGATTAGATGGGAGTGTTAGCACAGATTTTCGAACATTTACAGAATTTCTAAACAGCAGTTTTATAGTTCCAAAAGCCAAACGAGCTTTTAATAAGACGTTTTGTGAGGTTTCTAATAATACGCTTTTACATTTTGCTTTCGCGGCTTTCCTAATATGCTTTTCTTTTTTGCGACGATTTAAGTAAGCGGAGTTTTAGGTGTACATGCGACATTTTTTCTCTATAAATTTGTGCGTTTATGTAACTGTTGGGTAATGACCGCGTTTGTCAAGGTCTAGCGCAAGTAAAAATTGTGAGAGAAAAATTAGGTTACGTGTTTGGTATAAATGAAAGTTAAAATTATAAGTCTCTCTAATATTCTTTTTTTTTAATAAAATCTTACAAAATAATGGAATCTGTAATAAAAAAAACTTCCACATTGTTATATACATTCAAATTATATAATTGCTTCGAGCCATGAAAGTTGTTGACTCATGTACGAATATGAAAAGTAGGTTAGATGGGACTAGACAGACAATATTAAGCAGGTAAGGTTAGACAAATAATCTTCTTCTTCTTCTTCTTAGCGTTGTCCCGCTGGCGCAGTCTCCGCTTTCTTGGTTATTAGGCTTAGTTAATATAATTGGTTTTAGGCGCACGATCTTAGGTCTCTATTTATCTTGTCCTGACATCGATGCTTCGGTCTTCCTCTGGGACGTTGGCCTTCGATATCAAATTGGCAGAGTTGACAACAGTACCAGGAGCTGCTCGCAGTGCAGGGCCATACTACCCGAGTCGTTTCTCTCTCATTTTGTCCACAATTGGAACGACACCCATTTGCTCTCGAATTGTGTTGTTTCTGACATGGTCAGTAAGGGAGATGTCCATTCCCCAACGAACCATTCTCATTTCCATGACATGTAGACTACGTTCAGAAATCTTGTCAGATGGTCGACATTCGCAATATAGCGCAACAGGCCATATCACTGTCCGATATATCTTGGATTTGAGGTGAAGGCATTTTTTTTGACCTCCTTCCACCGCATCCAGGTTGCATTTTCTCTGGGTCGTACTTCATCAATGAAGTTGTCATCACTCTGTAGACGAGACCCAACGTACCTAGAGGTGTTGGTCTTGACTAGATTTTCTTCATCAACTTGAGTGGTACCGTCACTTGGATTTAACTCCAGATTTTCGGTCTTTTTCACGTTTAGACGTGGACCATACTGGGAGAAGCGGTTATTCCAGTCTTCAAATTTGAGTTTCTCGCGAGAAACATCTGCAACCATTACATCATCCGCATAGAGAAGGGTCCAAGAGACATTCCGTGGTAGATCACGAGTGATGGTGTCCATTGCAAGTACAAAGAGGAATGGTGATTGTACTGAACATTGGTGGATCCAGAGAATTCCAGGAAAGTTATCTGTAGTGCCAACAGCACAACGTACTCTGCTACTGCTATTTGTGTATAGCATCTCAACCACATTCACAAATGATTCTGACACTCCATGGTCTAGGAGCGCATACTAAATTAACTTTTGATGAACACCATCAAAAGCCTTTTCGAGGTCGAGGAAGTCAATATGCAGTGATTGTCTTTTTTCGTGATGCTTCATCATGAGTAATCGTGCTGCAAATATGGCATCAGTAGTTCCAGCTCTCTTAACAAATCCACACTGGTTGATGTTAATGTTGGTAATGTTACATAGTCGATGATCAAGAGTTTTCTCAAAGGTCTTCATTGTATGTGATTGAACGCGTATTGGCCGATAGTTCGAGCACTCTGCTTGGTCTCCTTTATTCTTAAAAATAGGTACCGTGGTGCTTGTACTACAATCAGCAGGGATGCGTCCAGAGTCGATTATAGCGTTGAAAAAGGTAACAAGCCAATCAATTGCAGAGGCTTGCAGTTCTTGCAACTTCCATAAGTCAGCGGGAAGATTGTCTGGTCTATGAGATCTCTGATTTCTCATGCTTTTGAGGGCAGTCGCAACTTACTCTGCAGTGATTTTGGGAGTAGGGCCTTAATTGGGACACCGTTTGAGATTGGTGCATGCGGAAACTGTATATTTGAGATCATCTCAAAATCAAAGTGCTGATGCCAGCGTTTGTGAATCTCAAGTTTGTTCTGTAATCTTTTGCCTTCCTTGCCCTTTATGCACACATAGTGTTCAATATCCCTTGTTGATTTTGTTCGGGCTTCGGTCAGGCGGTATATATCCTTTTCTCCTTCTTTGGTGTAATTTGAGGTAGAGATTGTTGTAGTGGTTGGTTCTTGCTTTAACGACGGCTTTTTTTGCCTCTCGTTTAGTAGTAATGCATCTTTCTCTGTACTCGTCTGTCTTTTGAGAAAGCCAGGTTTTGAATGCTGTCTTCTTAGCATGGACCTTTTCTTGTACCTAAACTGTCCACAACTCTATATCAATATGGCGACTTGCTGGTTTTGTAAGGACCTGCGCTCGCAGTGCATGGTCATATCGCCGGAGTCGTTTCTCTCTCATTTTGTCCACAATTGGAAGGACATCCATTTGCTCTCGAATTGTGTCGTTTCTGACATTGTTAATAAGGAAGATGTCCTTTCCCGCACGAACCATTCTCATTTCCAGGACATGTAGACGACGTTTAGAAATCTTGTCAGATGGTCGACATTCGACTCCATATAGCGCAACAGGCCGTATCACTGTTCCAAATATCTTGGATTTGAGGTGAAGTGGCATTTTCTCGTCACAAGCTACACCCGTGATCTCCTTCCACCGCATCCAGGTTGTATTTACTCTGGTTCTCGTTTAGCAGTAATTTATCTTTCTCTGTGCTCGTCTGTCTTTTGAAGGTTTTCAATGCTGTCTTCTTATCATGGACCTTTTCTTGTATATCAACTGTCCACAACTCTATATCATTATGGCGACTTGTTGGTTTTGTAAAGTTATTCTTCTCCATGTGCTATCTACTACTCAGAGGTTAGCTACCAACAAGGCAATCTCCACTTTCTACACTGCCGCTCTGAATAATTCCTTTGAAGTACACCAATCTCTAAGTTTTTTCAACCAGGAAATTCGGCGTCTTTCCACACTTCTATTTGCTGCAATCTTCCTCTGTATTATGAGCTGTAATATTTCATACCTTTCTCCTCTCATAGTACTTCCCAGATATTCCAGTTTCCTACATTTAATTCCATTCCCATCCTTCGTAACACCTCCACATTCGTAACTTTGTCGGTCCATGATAGTTTTAGGATATCTCTCCTATACAACCACATTTCAAACGCCTGGAGTTTTTTTGTAAGTTTTTGATTGAGCGTCCATGCTTCATTACAGATTTTCAATGATTTGTATGTCTGCTGTATCGATGTTTTTGGTTTTCAGTAGCGCTACTAGTGGTTCATGCTGTACCTTGTCAAAAGCTTTCTCATAATATATGAAGCAAACGTGCACCTTTACATTCACATCCATACATCTTTGTGTCAATACGTTAACGCAAAATAGCGCCTCGCGCGTCCTCATGTAAGGTTAGACAGATAATATTAGTCAAATACTGCGTGCGGAATAAGGGTGCGATTTTTGGAGTTTTATTTTTCTCTCGCCACTTTCCTATTCCGTTATTATTTTTTCGACCATTTTGTCGACCACTCTTCCTTCGATCCTAATAGCTATACTATCATATTTTGGGGATCGAATTGATTTGGGGATCTTGTTTTTCTCTAACATTTCCCTCTCGTTGTCACCCAAATATAGTATGAGTAACTCTAGCGGCTAACCCACAGTATTCGCAATCTGCGTCGCAAGCTCTCACGGTATTGTGGAGGTAATCTCGGAAACAACCGTAGCCCGTGAGGGTCTGGGTGAGGTAGTATGAAACTTCCTCGTGTCGTCGAATAATCCAAGTATCAATATCCGAGATGAGCATTCTTCCTTCGATCCTAATTGGTGTACAGTCATATTTTGGGGATCGAATCGTGTTGGAGATCTTGTTATTCTTAAACCTTTCCCTCTCGTTGTCACTCAAGTATAGTATGGGAAACACTATCGGCTAACCCACACTATAGGTAATCTGCGTCGCATGCTCTCCCGACATTGTGGAGGTAATCTCGGAAACAACTGTGGCCCGTGAGGACCTGGGTGAGGTAGTATGAAACGTCTTCGTGTCGTCGAATAATCCAGGTATGAATATCCGAGATGAGGATTGAGGATTCGTTTATTTTCGAAGTAGTAGTTTCGAAGTAGTAGTTTCAACATGAGATTTTTTTTGTAGTCTTAATAAGATATGATATTATAAAGCTACGAACATGTTGAATATATTCATATATTCAGGCTATATTTCGCTTTTAACAAGTTTATATTCAGTTTAATATTTGGTGGGGGTTAGTCCGCTTTTGCTCTCAATGCTTCAATTGTACACCCTTTGTAGAGTAATTAGACTTATTTCACTTACAATTAATCACAAATAAGAGAGGAAATATGTATAGACAATTTAATTGTATTATGTAATAGTGGAAAATAAAATTGCTTACTCAAATAATCATCAAATGCTAGATTGTAAGATTTGTTTTATTTTCAATCCACTTTGAAATGGATATTAATCGATCTTTTGCTTTTCTTAAAAGAGAAAAATTATAGATTGCAAAACCTAATAAGTAAAAGATTTCACTTTCTACATATTATTGCAATGTCAATTTGACGTATCAAATTGCATAGTTTTAAGCAATTTGCTATTTTCTAATGTTTGCGACATGCCATCAACTACAACAATTTCATTTAAGATAATAACGGACCTTTGCATAGAAACAAAAAAAAAAACTTCAACCGTGACTTGCTTAGACGAAAAATCAACGCGCACATACAAACTTACATAACATTCTTTATTTCACTGTTGCGTGTGTATTTATAAACCTTGCTTCAAAGATCATCACTATTTACGAAATTCTCTACCTACCGCTTTCATTCAATTCCACTTCCGCCTTAACACACATGATTTTAGAACAGACCACGGAACACATTCTTGTTGGCAGAGTTGCGATTATTATTTTAACAAAACTCATATTAGAATTCGGTGTATTTTTAGAGATAAACGTAAACGCTGTGTATTCGTTCTCGCATTGCAATTATTCACGTTAATACACATCGGATGTTGGAGAAAAACCCAACTAATGGATTCGTTCTATTTCTTTCAGTCATTAAGCCGAAACGACTAATTGAAGGAAAATAAACCTACCTAATAATCATTACAGTATACTTTTAGTTTTTCTTTATTTAACGCAAAACAACGTGACTAGACTCATAAATTTTTACCCTCAAATCTTCATTTTGAAAATTAATCAAAACATTTAATATTGGTGAAACCTTACTAATTATAGATACAATCATGCAAACCTATTAAAGACGAAATATAACTTGAATATATAAATATGTTCAACCTGTTCGTAGCTCTATAATATTAATTCTTATTAAGAGTATGAAGAAATCTTGAGGAAATAGTTGTTTCAACATGAGATTTGTTCATAGTGTTAATAAGACTTAATATTATGGAGCTACGAACAGGTTATTTATTTATTTAATCGTGTATGAGCTACTCAAAATATATGTATATCACACATGTTATGAAATGTCAACTGTTCAAAGAAAATGTTCTTATAAAATGTTCATATATCACTCCAATACTCAGCACACATCGCAGCATTTTCGTTACACGACCATAGGTCCCAGAGGGTACATTGGACTTGTAGGGATTGGCACACCAGAAGGTGTTCTATTGTCTGGGATTCTCCGCATCCACATGCTTCCTCTTCCGCATATCCCCACTTCAGGAGGTTGTTCTTGCATCTTCTCATTTGGCAGCGTAGTCATAGATGGTTTTCCAGGTACCCCAGTTTAGCCCCGCACCTGCAGGGAGTTTTTATCTAGGATTCTAGGTTGGGATATCATTGTCTGCTAAGCGCTGTTCCCATTTTGCTTTCTTGGTTGCAGCTTTAGAGCCTGCGAGGGCCTGTGTAGATTGCATAAAGCTTCGTCATGATTTTACTCTGGCCACAGGCGGTGGATGTCTGATGTCGTCGCGTTGTTTGCTTTGTTCGGATATGGCCTGGGTTTCCCTCATTATTTGAGGTGGTGCACTCCCGGCTAGCATGTACAGTTGGTCAAGGCTGGTGGGTTTTAGGCATCCCGTTATTAATCTGCACGTGTAGTTTAGGACAGGGTCCAGTCTACAGGCGTGTGTTGATCTCTCCCATACGGAGGATGCATACTCGGCTGCAGAGTAGCACAGCGCAAGTGCCGAGGAGCGCAGGACGTTGGTCAGTTTCCGAAGGACTCTATTCCTAGTGTTGGCCTTGGTTTTATCAATATGCTTCTGTTGGTCAGAGTTCGGTCTACTGTAACCCCCAGAGTTCCACTCTATTTGCAGTTCTCTTTTCGCCTGTCGGTTATCAAGGTGAAATAAGCATGTCTGCGTCTTTGCTGGGTTGGGTCGGAGCTGGTTTAATCTATAAAAATTGCTCAACCCTGAGAGCGATTCTGTTAGGTGCTCTCCTATCTCTTCAATGTTTTTTGATTGGTAGGTGCTTGCTACATCATCGCCATATATAAAGCTCCTTGTTGTTGGGCCGGTTGGTTGATCGTTGGTATACACGTTGAAGAGTATGGGTGCCAGCACGCTACCTTGACGAAGGACATCTGGTTCCTCCAGCGGCTTCTTGTAACTTAAAATTCTACGTAGAATCTTGCGTTAGAAAGCATTGTTTTTATTACATTTTTTAGCTGGTAATTTCTTCTCATTTTAAAAATTTTCTGCAGTAATATTTTGTGGTTTATAGTATCATAAGCCGATGATAAATCAATAAAGACTGCCCCCGTCTTTTCCTTTCTTCCAAAGCCATGCTCAATGTGTTGTGTGAGGACTTAGTACCTGGCCAGTACAGAACTTCCCAGTTCTGAAGCCTGCTTGCTGTGGGATTAGGTGGTTTTCTATTTGGGTCCCAATTTTGTTCAGTATGAGGCGTTCATATAGTTCAAACAAGGAGTATAATACTGACACCGGACGATAGCTTTTGGCATCTTCACGTGATTTCTCCGGTTTATGGACGGCTATTACCTTAGCTTTTAACCACAGTTTTGGTTTTGTTGTTGGTCCAGCAGGAGTTGTATAATTGAAGAAGCCAGCTCCACGCTAATGGGCCTAAGTTTATCAGGAACTCATTCGAGATGGCATGTAGGCCAGGGAACTTCCTGGTCTTCAGGGATGTGATTACGGTTTTCAGTTTTGTAGTGGTAAAGCAAGCCATATTTGTTTTACCAGGCTGTTGTGAAATCTTGAAGGCGAGAGTCCATTTTTCCTTTTGATCAGTCTTACCACTTAGGAGTAGTTGACGCCCAATTTCCTTAGCAGTGAAGTCTACCTGGGCTTTGGAAGATGTTGGGTCGCCTGATAGCTTTTTGATAAGGCTCCAGACTTTCCTCCTACTGTGTTTAAAATCCAGGCTTTCTATCTTGTCTTTCCATACCTCTTGTCTATTTCTACTTATCGAGTTTATTACCTGGTCGCCCAGCTGAATGGTTTTCGGGGAGAAGAGATTCCGATTGTAGTGCTCTAGGTACTCCTCGTATGTGTGAGGTATACTCCTCCTCCTTGTTTTCGTTAGAGAAACCTAGCTGCCTTTTTAATTACAGAGATGAAATTTTCTTAATATTCTGGTTTCGGCGGGGGGTCTCCAATTCCTTTGTCAACCTCTCCTGTGAATTTGTTCCAGTTTGCCTTACTTAAGTTAAAGCGCCTTTTAAATAGGACCTTCTGCGGCATTATCACCGGTCTAAACTTCAGCATTATTGGCTGATGTTGGGAGTGTGGGATAGGGCCAATAACTGTCTTGCCGCATGTTCCAGCTAGAGACTTGTTGATGAGGATAAGGTCCGGGTTATAGCCTCTCACCAATCTGACACTATTAAACGAAGCATGCTGTTTCTAGTCGTGGATGAGGGCCATGAAATTATCATCGGCCCACCTCTCCAGGAGTTCTCCATCCTCGTTCGTGTCATAGTATCCCCAGGTTGTGCTGTGGCTATTGAAGTCTCCAATTACCACGTGTGGTTGGTTAATGTGATGAGAGAATGAGAATCTCTCGTTCGGTGGTTTATATATTGAGGATATCGTTATGTTTCCAAGGTCAATCGTGATCAGTTATCTGTTGTTGAGTGAGGTGGCAAGTGCATTAACTACTTAGATTCCTGGTTTTACAAATATTGTACTTCCGTATTGGTCATGGCGGCATTCCTTTACTATTGACATTCCTGGGATGTTTGGGCGGCCTTGTGTTGCCCCTCTATGTATCTCTTGAAGGCAAAGGACGCCACATGGGTTCTCTTTGCAAAAGTTCGAGATTAAGTCTTGCTTAGTGTTTGAAATGCCCTCAACAGTAAGTGATATAATTTTCAAGTTTCACTCTAAGAAGAGCCCTTCTTCCATGTTTTCGAAGTGATCAAAGTGATCGCTAAGAGCTGTAGCTAAGGTTGTGGAAAGATCTGCCGGTGCTTATGCACCGTTCCCCAGGGGAAGCACGAATGCACTAATCATGCATTCTTCGAGGAGGCTCTTTCCGTGTCCCCCACGAACAGGTTGAATATATTTAAATATTTAACCTGTTCGTTCGATTCCAACAAATCTCATGCTGATACAATTATTTCCTCAACATAAGATTTGTTCATAGTCTTAATAAGACTTAATATTATAGAGCTACGAAAATCCTGAACCTATTTATATATTCAAGCTATATTTCGTCTTTAATAAGTTTTGTTTAACTAATTGTAAAACATGTTTTTCCATGATTTTTACATATGCATTTCACGTTTTTTTTTCTTGAAAAAAATAAACGTAATTTACTCTAATGGAGAACATATTAAGGAAATATGTAAACAATACATTTACTAATTTTAGTCTTTCCATTATAAACTGATTCCTAGGTAGAAGTTAGCAAATATTTGTGAAATAAATCAAGATTATCTCGCAGTTATTAGTGTAGAATTGATATTAGATAACTTCTGATCTTACTTTTCGTTGAATAGAAAGTTTTTATTTTCACAAATCACTTTTGTAAACATCGTTTGTGATTCTTTGATATTAATGTGTTTAACAATTAGCATGAATATGAAACCAAACGTATTTCTTTCAATAAAATCCAAATTGTTTGTTTATTTTATAAAACAATAGATTCAATTCAGAGTATCATTATTTTATTATTTAATAAATTTATGTTGAAGGTCTTTTCATACACGTCATGTACAGTCAACACAGTTATGTATTAGTTTAGACTTTATTAGGCTATATGTATTAGTTATGGTCGTTGCTGGCACCTTACGGTTCATCTGGCAAATGCACCCTCCAGAATTCACGAATAAGCATTTCTTCCAGATATCATAGTATTAAAGTTGATTTCAGGCCTTGTTTGTTCCCAAGTCTTGAGTTTTGGGCTCGTGATATATCAGTAGCCTTATTGTCTGTTTTATCTGTTTCCTTTTGTGTCACCTTAGACGTTATCAGCGTCTGTCCACTGCTTGTCTGACATCAGGATGTATACCCTCATTTTTGGGTTCCAGTGGAGCAGTAATTCAAGTGGAACAATAAATGAGAGTTTCAGAAATTTCGTTTAAAAATCTCTTTCTGGTTGCCACCTATCGCAATCAAAAATATTGTGGGATTCTCTTCTCCACAGTGTTCCCATAGACCAGGGATTGACAAAACGCGGCTCGCGAGCTACATGCGGCTCTTTTATCTAAGTTGTGTGGCCCTTCTGCCCGTGCAAAATTGTATAGTTTGTAACTAGGGCGGTTAGTTGTAAATACCACACGATAGCAAAATTGAGCGCACGAACGAAGCACTTACGCTCGAGCGGACAATTGACAATACCTCCCGCGTTACAAACAATATTTTTTATTACTAATGCTAGGGGATGTATCTTACAAGTTTAGGATCCGGGGGCCATCCAAACAAAATGGAATCAAAAATGAAGAATTTTAATAGAAAGAATTTAAATGAAATAAAATTGTTTTATTGTCTCCGGTGGTGTAGGTTCGTCATAAGAACTCTCCTCAGTCTCTGGTGTCACGAATTTATACTCGTAAAACGTTTTCTTTAATTTTTATTATAATTTTGTAATGAAAAAAATTCTGACCCTTCACTTTTCTAATATCGAGATCATCAAGTAGATGTTTTATCTATTTGTTTTTTTTTTAAATATAACCTAACGATATTGAATATTTGCGTGCGTTACCCAGGTTAAGTGGTTACCCAGGAAATACAACGAGAAGTGACATTTCTCGCATTAAATAATGTATGTCAAGAATTACTTTTCGCGCATGAGTAATAATATATATGAGTAAACAATTAGAACGTTTTCAATAGCATTCGCTCTTATGTTTGTGATTTTGATGACTTCATCACGAGTTACAAAAGATGTTTGTAGAGAAGCTAATTCTAACACACCTTAGTGTTAAGTTAATTGTCTGGAAAAGATAGCCTTCCAATTTTCCCTTCCAGAGGGTTCCAAATTTTAATGAAAGCGAGACTGAAGGGTGCCCCAATGATGGGCCACAGTCTCTTAAAGAAGAAGGTTGATGCTTTAAAGATGCGTTTCCGTATGATTCTCAGTAAAATTATTGAGACTAAAACTTTGATGGGAGGATGTTAGGATAGGGGATAGTAAGGATAGGAGATGCTTTGATAGGAGAAGGAGCCTTATCGTTGGCTAAAGCTAAATCCATTACCGGTGACTTAAGTTATTTTGCATAATGTAACTAAAGAAAAAAAAATCGTACCAAGAAGGATAATTCAGCTGGTGTTACATTGCCAGTGTTTGAAAGCTCTCATGGTACCATGGCTAAGATGGTACTAATACTTATGAGCTAGCTGGTTTAGCCTGTGGTGGTCAAGACTTAGCTAAACTGAAGAAAAACTACCATAAAGCAGGAATACCCCTTGTAGAACTAGCTTCTCTACAAACATCCTTTGTAACTCATGATCAAATCATCGCAATCATAAACAGAAGATTGAATGCTATTGAACATTATTTTAAGGTTCAAGAGGACATTGGCCTACATTATTTCTGAATTAGAACTTTATTGAATATAAAGAAAATATAAAATTTGCGGAAGATATGATCTATAGTGATTTTTAATACAATAATCTATGCGGTTCACCTCTAAAACTTGTTAAATTCTTTTAAAGAAAATGACTCTTTACTTAAAACCAGTTGCCGACCCCTGGCATAGACTATCATTTGCCCGTTCTATACTGTGGAGCTAGCATAATGCTTTTATGGTATGAGTAACTTCTTATATGCTAATATCTTTGCCACTTTTCTTATTGTTTTTTTTTTCTGGCGATTTCCCTTTCCCTCCTTTGTATGTCTGTCAGCTCTTTGTTTTACTACGCACATTTCCGCTCTTTCTATTACCCTTAACCCTAGCTCACTAAACATATTTTCGAGTTACACAGTCACTAAACAGTAGTCATTTTGATAACAAAAACAAGAAAATGAAACGACCATATTTTTCTTGAAATGTTATTTCTTCTTCTACTCCTTGTTTCGAATAGGCCTACTTTGGACCACGCTTGTTCAACTATTGGGCTTTGATCTTTGCCAAGTATTATCGCGTCTTCTGCCGGTGTAACTCGTTTCTATCTTCTGTCCAGGGGGTACCTTTCCTTCCGGGTTTTTCCTGAAATCCACGCGCTCCTTTAGGGTGCGTCTCACAGACCGTCTGTTTTGGAGATTTGTTGTTCCTAGTTCTTTAATATCCTTCTCGGTTTCTGTTAACCAAGTGGTACGTACAATCTTGATTTGCCAGAAGGTGAACAGACGGTTGGTTAGTCGGTTTGGATGCAATTTTGCAACGTGGTCATAGAAAGCTACCCTTCTTTTCCCTGCACAGTCAGAGAGCCTCTCAATATGTTCGTAGAGCTCAGAGTTATGTCGCCTTTGGAATTCCCCATATTCCTTTACCGGGCCTAGGATCTTCCTGAGGATTTTCCTCTCTCTGACTTCTTTTTTTAATTTCTCTACCACACCTCTCCGGTTCAAGGAAATAAATTCCATGGCATACAGGGCTTCTGGTCGTAAGACTGTTGCGTAGTGTTTAAGTTTCAGGTTGCGTGACAGGCATTTCTTGTTGTAGGTGTTCCTAGTCAGTCGAGGTTAATTCTAACTTGTTGACTCTCATGGATAATGATGCTCTTTCTGATAAATTGAGCTCTATCGATTCACCGAGATACTTAAATTTCTCAGTCCTTTTTATGTTTCCCTGCTCTAGTAACAACTCTCTGTTTGCTTCTTTGATGTTGGTGAAGCATTCTGTTTTCTCCAGAGACACTTGAAGACCCACTTTGGCAGCCTGTTTTCTGAGACAATTTACCTGCATTGTTGCTATGTCAAGAGAATCAGCAATCAGTGCAATGACATGTGCAAAGGCCAGGCAATCTACAAACAGTCCATCCTTCTTACGTGCCAGGTAGATACCACTCTGGTCACCGAGGTTGATCAGTTCCTTGCGCCATTCTCTGATAACCTTTTCAGTGACACATTTGAAGACAGTGGGGAAAGTCCATCTCCTTGTCTCACTCCAGTTTTTATTTTGAAGCTTTCTGAGATCTCGCCTCTAAATTTAACCTTGGAATGGGTGTTGGTCAAGGTTTCTAGGTTGAGTCTACGGGTTTTGTTGTCTAGCCCTAGTTCCTGTAGTAATTTGTTAAGCGTTTATCAATGGAATCGTGGGTCTTCCTAAAATCAACAAAGTTGACGACCACGTTTTCTCATCTTGGAGTATGCAAGTAGAGGTTTAAGATTTAGGATCTGTTCAACACATGATCGGCTCTTCCTGAATCCTCCCTGATATTCTCCCAGTTGACTATCCAGCTGATTTTCTGCCCTTGTTTGTAACGCCTTGGAGAGAATCTTGTATGTTACCGGGACGAGAGTAATTCCGCGGTAGTTGTTTAGATTAGTAAAATCTCCCTTTTTCTGAATCGTATGGATTAGAGCCGATCTCCAATCGGGTGGTAATTTTTCTGTTTCCCAAATATCTTGGATGATCTCGGTTAGCTTGCCCACAGCATTGTTTCCAGCACCTTTCCACAGTTCAGCAACGGTAGAGTCCTCTCCAGCTGCCTTATTATTCTTAAGAAGTTGAATGATCTGGTCAACTTGACCAATGAGATTGTCGGTCAATTTTTGCACGAATACTCTGCGTTTAAGTGGTTTTTGTGGTTGCCGTACATTGTTAGATACATAAATTATGCATTGAGGCCATCCATTCGTTTTGCAATTGCAGCTTATACCAGAACAAATGTGGTCGACAGTAGCAACGGCTCCTTTGGTACTGTTGGTTCTTCGTGCTGGAGTTAATGTCCGGCTGATTGTGCACTGTCGATAGAAGAGAAACCATTTTTTAGACTTTGGTTTATGAGACACCAAGGTTTTCTCAGCATCGAAACCAAACATTGAAGTGCCATTGAATTCCTTGTTTTTGTGTTTTACATTTCCTGTGGTATCTCAATTATCGTTCAAGAACATTCAATCATTTTATCTTGATCCCTATCAAATCCATCTAAACAGAATAAACGCCTTGATAACAGTATCCCTGGACACCCCTTTGATTAATTAGTTCACTTGGTTGACATGAACTTTTTCCAGACCGGAGCTCGTTAAAGGATATCGGAGTGGGCGACCACCGCTTTCAGATATTTCGAATCAGCAATATTCGGCATGAGATTTTCTAATACCGCTGCAGTTTTTAATGCTTTTGTTGCTACATTGGTTATATGTTCGTTGAAGTTTAGGTTTTTATCAAGTTATTACTAGATATTTTGTTTAACAACATCAATATTGGTTTAATATCCAGAGTTATTAATGCACAGATTTATTTATTTTTGTCGATTCCATTTTCTGATCTCTTCGTCACTTCTTAACCGTAATACCTTCTTAACAGCGTTTGTTGATGACTAAAACCAAATTGGTTTCATGGTACAGATAAATTTATTCCATTTTTGAGTTCTGTATTCACTTCTAATCTACTATTATAATCTACTATTAGCTGCTCCAGTAATTTCCCGCCTTAAAGGATATTCCCTTAGACTAGACGGCAAGCCTTTTTTTTTATTTTACTTTATTTGCAATAAAACCTGGACACCCTGGGAACGCTTTTAACATTAGATTCAGGGTGTCAGCTGTCATAACATTTAAAAAATACATGTGCTTGTTGTTTTATTCAGTTCAAGGTGGGATTTGGAGGTACAATTTCGGTTGGGTCCCTCTTTTTCCAGTGCCGTTCGTCAGATTCTTTTTCTGATATGATTTTGTTGATCATGCTGATGATGATATCCCAATCTTCTTGAGATTGTAGCATCTGTTGAATTGTGTTTCTTGGGTTAAGATTTGGTTTTGCTGCTTCCAGCGTTCTTTGTTCCATTTTTCCATAGGCTG
The DNA here is from genome assembly GCA_944588485.1 of Phosphuga atrata. Taxonomy (NCBI): domain Eukaryota; kingdom Metazoa; phylum Arthropoda; class Insecta; order Coleoptera; family Silphidae; genus Phosphuga; species Phosphuga atrata. Next base: position 8,979,104 of record OX155901.1, read on the forward strand.
TGTGGATTACGCTGTCTGATTGTCCGCAATACACGCAGTCTGTATCCGCTGCCCTCCCAATGTTGTGTAGCAATTCCTTAGAACACCGATGACCCGTTAGCAGCTGGGTTAAGTGATAATTTACTTCTCCATGTTATCGTCGGTACCAGGTCTCTATGCTGGGGATTAGTATTTTTGTCCACTCGCCTTGTCGTGTTCCAAGCTTCCTGCCATTCCCTTATGAGCCCTTCATTTTTCCATTATGAGCTCTTCAGACGGACAAGACTGGACGGACAAGATAAGACGGATAAGCCTTTTCATATATTTCTTTTATTGACGTCATTCAAGCACGCCGGAAGTAAACAGCGTATGACGTGACAAACGGCGTGCTGGTTATAACAACATATTATTTAATGTACACTACATTTGCTAAAGTTTATATCTTTTGTGGAATTTTTTCTCGTCTTCTTCTTTTGTGCTGATGATAAATTTGACAAGTTTGTGTATCTTGTTTCAGTTTTCCTTGCTCTCTGCCATCTAGTCGTATATATAACATTTCTGGGTTCGAAGCTTTTGTCCATACTTGATTTTTGAAGTTCCCTTTCTGTGGTCTATCTACAGCATTCAAATATTGTGTGGATGACTGAGTCTTCATCACTGCAATATTCACACAGATTATCAGGTGATCTTCGTATTTGCGTAAATATTTCGTAAATAATCTTTATAGCTTGCATCCCCAGTAAGAAATTGGGTTAGATGGCAATTTCTCAGTGTTTTCTACTTATCCACGGCGTTATACGGCATAAGTTTTTGCATTGCTGCTATTGCTCTTATACCTTTTGCTGTGGCTTCGTTAAGATTTGGGAATGAAGGAGAGCCTCTTATATCTGATGACACCTACGTATTTTAATGACTCTTTTGGGGCGATTGACATAGTGGACGCACAGAGGTTAAATTAATAGAAATGATCACCGCACTCTCTGCGACTGCAAGGCGCATGGGCCTTCGGATAAACATAGACAAAACGAAGGCCATGGCATCAGAACCAAATAACAGATCCAGGAATAACAGACAGCCACGCACCGTAGACGATAACAATTTTGAGTATGTAAACGCGTATGTAGATCTAGTTTGTGTACTTAAGCTTCCTCATCACCAGTGATAACAATGAATGGGAATGAAGAAGAGCCTCTTATATATGATGACACCTAGGTTTTTTTATAACTCTTTTGGGGTGATGCTAACGATGTGTATTTGAAACGTTAGGGGTGCAAGCTTCCTCAGTCCCGTTAGTTGGACCGCTTCTGTTTTCTCTTGTGCGGGATTTATATTTTTATAACATCCAACAGTTAAGTTGGGATATTGCTTGGTTTGCAGTTAGCATCAACGTCTGTTCCGACTTTGCTTTTATTACAAGAGCTAATTTGTCCATAAAGCCTAGTAGTCTAGCTCCCTCCGGAAGTTTAAACTCGAGGACTCTATCATAAAGTATGTTCCACAGAGTGGGGCCCATAACCGATCCCTGTGGGGCGACGCCACTACTAACTATTATTTCCTTGGTTTCGTCATTTGTTTGCAAACGGATAAGTCTATACGGGCAAGATTAGACAGCCCACACTAGATAGACATGACTCGACAACCAAGACTAGACGAACCAGACTAAAAGGATAAGACTCGATGGACAAAACTAGACGGACAAGACTTGACAGACAAACTAGGATAAGACTGCAAAGACCAGACTAAATAGATAAATCTATGCAAACAATACTGCAAGACAAGAGTTGACAGACAAGAAACTTTTTTTTCATTTAATTTAATTGCATTTTTTAAAACTTTTTTATTTAATTTTAGATTAAGAACTAAACTATAACAGTACCGAAACCTTGAACCATTTCTTTCCCATGATTAATTAGTTTAGTTTTTCGTGGTTGCGTTTCATAAGGGATTCGAGAACCTATAATGAAGCTAATTCAAAATTGAATATAAATTATCTCCAAAAACAAAAAAACTAAACCCAAATTACAGAGTTTCGAAATTTAGAAGGTTAAAACCTGTCCGGCGTACGAAGCTATGATTAATTATAAATTATTACAAAACCTGTGGTGGTCCATCCATCTGCTTTAATCACCCTTCTTCCTTAATAACCCATCTACATTACATCAACGTTTCATTTTGAAATTACAGAGATAAAAAAGCAACTCTGTGGTTTAAGGATGAATAGTAATTGAATGTAATTGATTTCACGCGGTGTAATGAGACTATTGTTTTTTAAATTGCTGTTTCACGCGGCTGTTCCTTTCATTAACACAATTTTTGGTCAGTTAGAGGGAAATAAAACGAGTTGGAGACCATGACATCTCAGCTTTGTTACATTCACTTAATATTTGTTCGTACGCCCTTGGAGCATTTAGTCTATTTAGAGAAAAATAACTGTCTCGGTTAATAGCTTTCGTGGATTAATTAATAGTAAAAGAAACGTTATTTTTAAATCATTATGTAATGTTAAAAAAACTAAATATTCTTGGCGAAAAAACCAAAAATAATTATTTTTAGTTTCTTGCAGGAACGGAATTTCAGAAAGACGTCTTTATTTTTTTCTTAAATTCCGTTCCGACCAATTTGTCAAGGTTTTGAGAAGGTTTCCCGCACATAATTTGTAACAAAGTATGAATGCCTCACACTAAACATTTTTTGCATTAATTAAGATAAAATTACATTATTTATGAACTTGTTGAATACATGTACTACATCAGATTCGACATGATCTATTAACAAGACAGATGAATGGATTTACAGACTACAAATGGAATTATTACGTTTGCACCAACATGCAATAAATAAATTCGATAACATATTATTTCAACAGAAAGAAAAACTAGTTATTTATTGTTAATAATTTACTCCTATTATTTATTGGGCTTTAAATATGAATTTTATAAAATAATCAATATGATAATTAAGGTATTGTGTGAAGTAATGTAAAGTTTTTTTACAAGTACAAGTGTCCGTCTGATGTTCAATTTAATAATCTTTGGAGATGTGTTGGAAACTATTCAAAGACTAAACGCCCAACATTTTTGTCTGTCAATTAATAATCCGTTAATCATTAATCCACTTCCGATGGTAATTTGCGGTAATTACAGTTGAAGGATAAAACAATTTGTTCCGTTGCGAATATCTGAGAAAATATCTGTAATTTCCATTCAGAATGCTGCAAATACAAATAAGGTTTCGGCTGGAGATTACGTGCGAAATTTTTATGGTAAATATGTCAAAATGTGGCATATAAATACGTGCTGACCTCAACAAATATTTCTTGGAATATGGATAAACCGCAAATATGTTCATGCGAGTTTCAAGAAAAAAAAATTTATATTTTATAGGTTCTGCAAAAATAATAAGAAATAATAACAATAATATAAATTCCAATTCAAGAAGAGTAAAAGAGAAGTTTAACTGAACAAGGAGTCATTAATATAGAAGCTTGGCAAAAATTTGAAAATAAAACTTTCTATTGCGTAATAAAATAGCCAAGTAAATATAAATTGCATACAAATAACAAAACAACATTCTTTATATATTTAATTCAATTTTAAGATTTTAACCTTTAGATGAATGTTACCAGACAAGACTACACATATAGGACTAGACAGACAAGACTAGACAGACAAGATGAAACAGACAAGACTAGACAGACAAGACTAGAGAGATAAGACTAGACAGATAAGATTGGATAGACATGACTAGATAGACAAGATTAGACAGATAAGACTAGACAGACAAGACTAGATAAATAAGACAGGATAGACAAGACTAGAAAGACAAGAATATACACACAAGACTAGACATACAAGACTAGACAGACAGGACTAGACAGACAAGACTAGACAGACAAGACTGGACAGACAAGACTGGACAGACAAGACTAGACAGACAAGACTATACAGACAAGACTAGACAGACAAGACAAGACAGACAAGACTAGTCACACAAGACTAGACAGACAAAACTAGACAGCCTACTTGTATTTTCCTTCATTTGCAGACTAGCGCATGGAGGCCAGCATTCTGTTCGAAAGGACACTATGCTTTTCTATGCTATACTTTTCTATTTTTGTTTACTTTCCCGAGATCTCTAGACCTTCTCTCCGGAGTTATTGAATTCTAAACTGTTCATCATAATCCAATATATCATCTTAATCCTTAGGCCAGGTAAGTTCATGCATCCGCATATCTGTCTCCAAAGATCGTCTCTATATTTTGGTATCTGAGCAATAAAATAGCACGTGTGCCGCGGTGTCATTTTGGCCATACTCACAGTGGAGACTTTCTCTTTTACCAAATCTATGGAGCTATGCTTTGAAATTGCCACGGGCTGTTATTAACTGGGACTGCATGGTGGGACAGACGTGATGTTAAGATAAGCTCTCCAGTTCTTAATGGATGGTATAAACAGCTTGGTCCACAAGCCTGTTGCAGCCACATCCCGTCTGTCCTGCTAGCGTTTCTCGATATGCCCTTTAGAGCACGATCTTAAAGCCTGTTTGGGTAATTTACTAAAGGAAATTGGCAGATCTTGTTAGCTGCTTGTTTGGCAAGCATGTCTGTTCGTTCATTGCCTTCAAAACCAGCGTGGCCCTTAACCCAATGCCAACGGATCTTGTTCTTCTTTGAAACTCTGGCAGCTGTCTTCCCCGTCTCCAACAATAATTTAGTGGGTGCATTTAAATTCTTCAGAGCATCCTGAATAGATCAGCTGTCATAAATGATTGAACAGGGAACATCTGCTGCTGTTATTTTCCACATAATGCCACAGTATGGCCAAAAGTACAGCTTAAAAAATTGAGCAATACTTTTCTAAGTAATTTAATAAGCTTGTGGTACACTTCCTCGTTTTGAAAATAGTCGACGAATGCAGCTGCCCTACCTCTGATCGAACTCGAACTGTCCGTGTAAACCCGGCGTTTAAATATATTACTCAGTACAATGGTATGTAACTAGCGACAATTGTGAAGAGTGAATTATTGGGTATTTACGTTCAGTTCGAGCTCGCTCAGTGCATGCAGTAAGTCCATTATATCTCTAATAAGCGTATCGTCTGCGATATGGTGAGAGTTATGAAGGGCCAGCTACCTGAGGCGGATGTCGGCTGGAAGGAGACCCGTAATCATACAGGCTACCTCAGTGAAGACTGTGCGATACGCCTTTGTAGCATTGATGGTGCTGAGGCGCTGTACGCTCAATAGCTTTAGGCCTCCCTTACCGCCACACGACCTCTGCCATATTGGAGCAGCATATAATAGTGCGGGTTCAATAGCGCCACGGTAGATATCAATCAGCTGTGATCTCCCCAGACCACACTCCTTTCTCGCAACTTTACTCAGCTTTATGCTGAACCGTTTTACACCACCACAAGCCTGCCTCATGTGTTCTCTGAAGTTTAGGAGTCTGTCAATTATGACACCTAGGTACCGTAGGTGTTGTTGTCATCTAATTTTTGTATTCCCGAGAGTGAATATGGGACTCCTTTGCTTCGAAGATCTGCCGAAGAACGGGGCCTAGGTTTTTTGGGCATTGATAGTATGTCTGGTTTCAATTTCCCACTGGTAAAGATTATCCAGAGACCCAGTTTTCTCCTTTAAATCCGCGATGGTTTTGCTTTTGCAGAGTAGAAAAGTATCATCCGCATAAGCAACGATTACGCAATCTTCAGGCAGATCTCTTTCGAAAATGGTGCCATATAATATATTCCAGAAACCTGCACCTGAATTTAACCCTGTGGACAACCTTTGTTGGTGTTCCTTTCTATGTATAAACCAGGTTCACTGATTACTGCTCTGCGATCTACAAAGTAAGACTTGGCTAACTTGATTAGATTGTCAGGACAATCTTTTTCAATCAGCCTGCAGATCATAAACGGCCACCAGACGTTGTCAAATGCCCCGCTTATATCCCAGGCTATAGCTTAACGATAAATCTTTGATCTTAATACCTTCCTGACAAACGTAAACGCCTTTGAACAGTGCCTGTGTCCCTTGTAAAGCCAAACTGGTTTTGATTCTTCTCCAACTTGTTCCGATAAAAGTAATGGTCAATTCTCAAGATAATAAGACAATCCAACACCTTTCCGGCCACTGGAAGCAAACTTATTGGTCTGAAGTCTTTTATGGATAGCGCCGGTTTATTGGGTTTAGGGATAATTTTGATTAGTTGTTCTTTCCAGCAGGACGGGGAAATGGACTTGTTCAAACACTTGTTATAAAGATTAAGAAACATGTTTGGTGCCGAGTGGAAAGCAGCCAATACTATGACAGAGGTAATGCCATCCAGCCCCAGGGGCTTTCTTTAGGCTCATCTTTTGTATAACTCGTTCAATCTTAGATATAGTGAACGGTATATAGTCTTGCCCTCCTTGACCAGTTTCAGCAAGTAATCTGACAAACGTGTGCTTCTGAGTGTCCTCCTTCTTATCGTCCTGCGGAAAGAATGGATCAAGAAGTTTGTGAGAGGTTTCAAAGATATATAATGATTTATCCCCAACCTTAAGGCTACTCAGGTAGTCTGCGGAAGCTTTTGTACCTCTTAGAACCTTGAAAACAAGGCCCCATGGATTTTCAAGTGAAAATCAAGTGCAGAATTTTCGCCACTTGAGTTTCTCCGGCTCTAGAATTTCGTTTTTATATTCATTTGATTTAGCGTTATAAGCTATTCTATTATACTGTCTTCGTTCGCCTCTGCTCTTTTGAGACAGTCGCCGTAGCCTGTTGTTTTCCTTGCGCAGGGCAGTTAGTTTAGCAGTCCACCAAGGCACGGAATGTTTAAAGTATTTCCTTTGAGGAAAGGTATCTCGTATGTTCTTTTCCATGGCTGCATTTAATTTGTGAGCAAATATTGAAATCTTCTCAGGACACTGGTGAAGCTGCGTGGAAATGTTATGGAGACAGGACTAGAATTTATCACTAAACTCTGCACCGTCCCCTTTTCTAGTACAGAAACCACGTTGAGCTTCTGGCAGCTTGGTTTCATTTCCCATTGACCAACTGACGTACAGCTGATCAGACAGATTACTCTCATCGGGAAATTAACTCCTTGAGATCCAACGACTTTGGTTTCATAGTTGACGTGGCTTTCACATAGCTAACTGATGTACTGGCAGAAATCTTGCGTTTAGCCTCTTGATTTGAAAGCTTTTCCGTTGTTCTAATGCGCTGGATTGCGAACTTTTCCATAAATTTTGGACAGCTTCTGGGATTGGCCGATGGTCCCCTTCACAATTTATACATCTTGGGATATCACAGGGAGTCCCTTCGATTTTGACTGGTTCACTAGAGCAACGGGCTGCACTGTGACCGTATTTCTGGCAACGGTAGCACCTTGTAGCATTTGGGATGTATTCTCTCACTTCCAGGTTATAAAAAGCCACTTTAATTTTTTTGGGCAAAGTCGGTATGCCAAAGGTTAGAATTATGACCCCGTCTGTCCTGGTCTTAGTTCTGACGTTTTAATCCTTTAATTCGTTTAAGATTTCCTCCTCGGACAATTCTATCAGATCCCAGGAATACATAATGCCCTTACTGTAGTGAAGTTTAGTTTACTTTAACTGAATTGTTGCAGAATTCTGTCCTAGACATTAGGATCTTTGACTGTTTGTTGGTACTCGTTTCTACCAGTAGTCATCCCTTATCTTTTTGATGATTTTTATCTCTCCTACCAAACTATACATACTCTTACTAATCAAGAATGGATTTACTTTGTCAAAATTTCCTCCGTCTTTTTTCTTGATAACAAGAACTGGGGCTCGGCCACCGTCAGTTTATGTGACGGTATTATCATTGTACGTTTTTGCGAGGTCGGGGACTCAATCGCGATTTTTTTGTTCGAATCCATTTTTGCACCACCGCAGCCGTTCGTTTGCTGCGGTGAGGCTATCTATTTAATACAATACGATACAGATATATTATATGGACTATTTACAACTAAGTATTTAGAATTATTTGAAAGTAATTACTTAACTACTAGCTCATTATTATGTTGTAAGTAATAGTTTATGAGTACTCTGCGGTACCGTACACACCCCGCAACAATTTGCGGTTTCTATTTTGAGTCGTATCTCTCACTTTTTCTTCTTCTTCGTTCTTCCCTCACTGCTGCGGATCGTGACTCCGTAGACATTGAACCGCACGCCTCCATCGGTTGCGGTCAAAGGCCCGATGCAGTCCAACGTTCACAGGTTTCTCCAGCTGTTCGGATACCTGATCGGACCATTTCTTTGGACTACGGCCTTTAGGTCTCTTGCCCTCAACCTTCCCTGTCACCATCAGTCGTTTGCCCCTGCGATCAATATGACCAAAGTATTTCAAGACCTTGTGCAGGAAAACCTGAGACAGACATTGCGCCCCCTCAATCTTCAGTTCTTTCAAGACAGAGACGTTTGTGTGGCGAGCTGTCCTGGGTATCCTCAGCAAGCGGCGCCAACACCACATCTCAGAGGCATCTATCCTCTGTCTGTCCGCCGATTTCAGCGTACACGTCTCTGCCATATAAAGAAAAATGGAAAACACGAGGGTACGGACTAGGTGTAGCTTTCTCCTATTAGTTATGTTACTGTCCTTCCATATCTTACTGAGTTGAGTCATTGCCGCTTTAGCCATGCCTATAGGTCTTCTTATTTCAGGCTCGCAGTTTCCCTTGCTGGTGATAATAGAGCCAAGGTACTTGAACTTCTCCATCGTCTCGTCATCCCGCATAAGCGTGTTCGGTGGAAAAGTCATATATCGGTCCAATATCATCTGCTTAGTTTTGCTTTTGTTGTGCTACGGAAACCGAACATACTTCGCTCAGAAGTAGAACAAGCCATAGGTAAGCTGAAGAGACTCAAACTCAGGCTGACCGTCTCCAGCCGGTGCATCAATTCAGCCATTTCGGTCTCAGATGATGCAAGCAGAGTCGTTTCGTCCGCGTAGCGGAGTTTGAAGATTTTCTGACCTCCCATTTTAATACCGCTATCCCAATCCTCGAGAGCTCGGCGTATTATGTGTTCACTGTAGATGTTAAACAGTAATGGAGAAATCACACATCCCTGTCGACCACGCTTACAGAACTTGAATCGGCTAGATGTGACCTCTCCCAGCTACACAGTGCCATGCCCAGACGTGTATAAACTGCTGATCAGTTTTATTAGATGTGTGGGGACTCCGGTTTCAGCAAGGACCTTCCAGAGTTGTGACCATTTTACACAGTCGAAGGCCTTCTGGTAATCCACAAAACATATATACGCCGGGATGTTGTGTTTATGGCATTTCTCAATAATGAGGCACAGGTTTAGAATTTGCTCTCTTGTTCATTTTCCCTTCACGAAGCCCTCCTGCTCGTGTGCTATTTGCCAGTCAAGGAAAGCTCTCAGTCTTGAGTTGATGATAAGTAGCACTTTGCTAGCATGAGAAATTAAGGCCAGGGTTCTGTAGTTGTTACAGTTGTGTACTGATCCCTTCTTGTGGAGTGGCAATAAAGATGACTCAGTCCATTCAACCGGCCATTTTTGGGTTTCCTAAATTTTATTGCAAAGCTTTGTGCTAAATAGTTGTATTGCAAAGCTTGTGCAAGTTTGTTATCCCGTTGCGGCCCAAGACTTTTAATACTTCTGCTGTAACTTGATCCGTTCCCGCGGCCCTATTTTTCTTCAACTATGGCATCACCTATGGCTTGTTCGGTTCTCTAGCACATGCGACTTCAGTCTCAGGGTCGTGGGCAAGAGTGGAAAACGTGAGGATACAGATCCTCACAGTCCTCCCGCCATCTTTCTGCGATTCTGGAGATTTCCAGGATTGGTTTTCCTTCCTTATCATCAATTACCCAAGAGGCAAGTTTAAATTTGTGAGTGATTTGTTCGACTTTCTTGAATAGATCTGCAGTTTGGTATTTCTCAGCGTGGTGCTCAATCTCGGTGCAGATGTTCTCGAGGTGTAAGTTCTTGTCCTTCTGCTCAATCTACGGATTCTGTTGGTGAGCCTTGAGTATTCTTCTTCGAAAGTGTCACTCTTCTTACCTGCTTTAAATTCCTTTCTTAGTTTTATGTCAGACCACAATTCATCTGACATCCAGTCTTTTTTCTTGTTCGTATTTTCGTTGATGTTTTTGTTTTTGTTGGTCATGGTCATTCAGGCATCACTAAGTATAGACTTTAACTTTTTCCACTTTTCCTCTGGGTCTGTCGCATCTCCAGAACAGGCTAGTTTTGGTTTCTCGTTTCGCTACTTTTAGTCTCTCACTTTTAGCACCTTGAATTTCACAATAACAATAAAGTTTATCACAATCAATTATCACAGCAACAAGGCAGTTAACAACTACTATTCGCTAAATCTATTAATAGATTTAGCTTAATATATTTTCCACAACGTGTTTGCACCGAACGTACACAGATATGTATGTCGCTGTCAACGCTCCAAACGAGACTCAGACAAGACTAGACAGACAAGACTAGACAGACAAGACTAGACAGACAAGACTAGACAGACAAGACTAGACAGACAAGACTAGACAGACAAGACTAGACAGACAAGACTAGACAGACAAGATTAGACAGACAAGACTAGACAGACAAGACTAGACAGACAAGACTAGACAGACAAGACTAGACAGACAAGACTAGACAGACAAGACTAGACAGACAAGACTAGACAGACAAGACTAGACAGACAAGACTAGACAGACAAGACTAGACAGACAAGACTAGACAGACAAGACTAGACAGACAAGACTAGACAGACAAGACTAGACAGACAAGACTAGACAGACAAGACTAGACAGACAAGACTAGACAGACAAGACTAGACAGACAAGACTAGACAGACAAGACTAGACAGACAAGACTAGACAGACAAGACTAGACAGACAAGACTAGACAGACAAGACTAGACAGACAAGACTAGACAGACAAGACTAGACAGACAAGACTAGACAGACAAGACTAGACAGACAAGACTAGACAGACAAGACTAGACAGACAAGACTAGACAGACAAGACTAGACAGACAAGACTAGACAGACAAGATTAGACAGACAAGACTAGACAGACAAGACTAGACAGAAAAGACTAGACAGACAAGACTAGACAGACAAGACTAGACAAAGAAGATTAGACAGACAAGAGTAGACAGCCAAGAGTAGACAGACAAGGGTAGACAGACAAGACTAGATAAACAGAAGAGTTCGCGACAGACAAGCCCAGTTAGAAAAGGATAGGACCAGAGAAATAAAAAAAAAAATATATATATATATACATATATATATATATATATATATATATATATATATATATATATATATATATATATATATACATTCTATTCTAGTTTAGTGGTGATTTGAAATTTAAGTTTTCTTCCTTTTGTCTCGTCACTCTAACCCATTCAAATGCGTTTTACAATCTTTTCCATCTTATCTTCAACGTGGGATGCCCATACCTAACATAATAAAATAAATAAATAAGCAGATGTGTATCGTTTAAACGCGATTCGAATTTCTGTGGCGTCAGTCATATAATTTGGATGCATCAAAAGATTAGGGCGTGTAACAGATTCGCTGTCAGGAGTGACGGCGACTAGTCAGACTTGAGTTATTGCTAAATAATGCATTTCAGATTGCACTAGGTCGAAGACATTAGATACGTTCGTGCCATCCCCATGTTACGTAATTGCTGAATCTTCTATAAATAAATATTTATTACCAAAATGCATTATGATATAACATACTAGCTTCATAGTAATCTCTATTCATATGTCTCTAATCTTTTCTGGTTTGATTTACATTATAAATTCTGACAGATTTTTATGAATTAATATTTGAAACATTTATAATTTTGTAATATGAATTTTATTAGAATTAACCCATTTTTGACTACTATACACAAGCAGGTACACCAATATTTTATCATTATTACGCCATCTAATAATATGTAGCTAAAACTGGATTGCGTATATATGTTTTTTTGATTGCTTAGCACTTTATCACAGCCAATGAATCCAGATCTTCCCAGTGTACCCACTTGAGTACACCCCATTCTCGTTTATGTTATTGAAAACAATTTTTGTTTATGTAACATTTACTTTTTTCGTTTGAATAAATTAATAGATTTTTTTAATAAATTCATTGTTATTTTTTCCCCTTCATGATTGGACAAAAATGGGTTAATGAAGAGTCTGGTTGCGACTGTTACTACTTGGTTATCCATATTTACTCTGAATTGAAAAATTCATTATGTTCTTACCACTAAAATAATTGTAAAAATATTATATAACTTGTAATGTAAACATGATATAAATGTAATCTTAACTCATGATCTTAACATGACTCGTTTAGATGTTTCGACTGTGTTTAGATTTATGTAACTGCATAATTTATATAATATTTTTTTACAAAATTAGAGGTAAAAGCATAGTGAATCTTATTATGTTAAATTAGTTTATTCTTATTACGAGTACTTATCAGAATTATTCAGTGAACAAGGTGAGCTTCAACTTTCTGTTAATTATAGAACGCTGGAGATGGTTGTAATTAATCATGGTACGTCCGGAGTATCGTGTTGTATTAAAAAAATGATATGTTTATGTAATGTTGTGAATTGATGTTTTTAATCTCTAGATATCATTAGGTCTCTTCCAAGATTACTTCTAATAACGAAACAACAGATTAACCTATCTATTTGTAATCGCTGTGTAATTTTCTACAAGCTTGTGTGATGTTTATTTATGTAATTGATATGATTCAATGAATACTGGTAGAAGTAAATGCTAAATATGAAGAGTTTTATTGCTGTATATGAATGTATTGCATGTATTGATCATGGCTACTCTCTCTGTTTTTCAATATTTGAATAATCCGAATACATTTGAAATTTCAATAAAAAATTATAAATTCTAAAACACTCTCGTTAAGTCAATACATATTCCATTAAATCTTTAAAAGTGTAAACAATTCTCAAAGACAGTTTCATGTTGAACATATTTATGTCTTCCGCGATAATTTACGTCTGAGAAAATCAAAAATTTTTGTTATATTGTAGACGAAAATATAACTGATAGAACATAACATTTGCAACAATATTTCTTCTTCTTAAAGTTCCTTATCCGTTCCAGTCGTTGCTAAATATATATATATTTAGCAACGACCGGAACGGATAAGGAACTTTAAGAAGAAGAAATATTGTTGCAAATGTTATGTTCTATCAGTTATATTTTCGTCTACAATATAACGTCCTTATCCGTTCCGGTTGTTGCTAAATATATATATATTTAGCAACGACCGGAACGGATAAGGAACTTTAAGAAGAAGAAATATTGTTGCAAATGTTATGTAAACTATTAACTATTTTGACAAGCATCACTTTTGGTCATGGCGAACCATGTTCTTATATTCTTCAACCATGTTATCGTTCTGGTCCCGACAGCTCTCTTACCCTCTACTTATCCCTTGCAGTATTGTTTGCAGTAGATGGATTCTGCTTTCATTCCTCATATGCCCAGGGTATTGGAGTTGTTTGCATTTTATGGTGTCGAGAAGCTCTTTATCCTTCAGCATTCTATGAAGAATCTCTGTGTGGGTTATGCGATCTTTCCACGAAACTTTCAACATCCTTCGATAGAACCGCATCCCGAATGCTTCCAATTTCTTGCTCATAGCATCTGTTAGTTGGGTTATCTGTAACTAGCTGTTAGTCGGGTTAGTTTGGGAATCTCAGTGTTGGTTATGTGATCTTTCCACGAAACTTTCAACATCTTTAGATATAACCACATCTCGAATGCTTCCAGTTTCTTGATCATCTGTTAGTGTCCACGATTCAACTTGTTTAAAAAGAACCGAAAATACCTAACACCGCAGAATTCTCAGTTTCGTTAAAAGTCGTGACTCTTCAGTAGGGACCCCATGAACCCTGATAGCGATAATAGATAGCTACCTATCTGAAAGAACAATTTTCATGGAATCAGACAGCTACCGCTCTACGAAGAAGATCCATAGCGGTGTTCCACAGGAATCAGTCATGGGCCCAACGTTGTGGAACATAATGGGGTTCTTAGTCTCAAGATACCTGAAGCAGTAGAGACTGTTTGCTTCGCAGACGATCTTGCCCTGGTGGTATGCGGCAGAACCGAGGATGATCTAAAGCGGAGGGCAAATGAAGCATTGCTACTAATAAACAAATGGATGTAAGGTAAACAGCTCAAGATGGCACCTTAAAAAACGGAGGCAGTTTTATTAACTGGCATGAGAAGAATTGTCGACGCATCCTTCAAACTTAGATACGCTACTGTCATACCAAAGGGGACCATTTAGGCGTAATAATACAACCTGTCAATGACAAAAACCGACAAAAACCTGTCATTTAGAGACTATGTCAAAAAAGCTGCCGACAAAGCTCACAAAACTTTTTCTGCACAGGAGAGGCTTATGCCTAATGTAGAAGGACCCAAGACTAGTAAGAGAAAACTGCTGTGCTCGGTGGCTCACTCCGCAATGTTTTATGCAGCCTCTATATGGGCCAGAGCTATTAGCGTGAAAGCCACCAAATTCAAAGCTGCGATACAGAGAATGCCAGCAATTAGAACTAGTAGCGCTTACAGAACTATATTACGGGAGGCGTTCTTCCTAATAGCAGGCATTCCTCTAATAGAATTACTAGTACAGGAGAGGCTTAGCATCTACTCAGCTAAATAAATCAAACCAATTACGGATAATAAAAAGAGCCAAGAGGATCGCAAGGACTAAACTACTACGGGCATGGCAGAAGGAATGGGTAGGAAGCGATAAGGGACAATGAACAAGGCTGTTAATAAAGGATGTCGAAAAATGGGTAACTCGGAAACACGAAGAACTAAACTACTATCTAATGCAAGCACTCAGTGGACACGGCTGCTTTCGAGATTACCTCCACAAGATAGGCAGAGCTGTTGATAGCTACTCTGAATACTGCGGGGAAGAGAACAACGTGATGCACACCATCTACATATGTAATTGGTGAGACACAGAGAGGGACATCCTATCAATGGAACTTGAACCTAGAACCACTATACCCTACATGTTAGAATCGGAAAACAACTGTAACTTAGTCCAAAAAACAATATCTGAAATAATCAGCTATAAAGAGCAGGAGGAGAATAAAAAGCAGATTTCTGAAAGACTACTGCTAAACCTGAACACCTAATCAGCATGACTAAGGTACATCACAGACAACATTGAAAAACGACCGGCATCTTGAAGTTATGCAGTTTAGCAGTGCCAAGATGGGTGGGTTTCAGGGGGACCACTTGCCAAGTTAACCCGGGGATAAAAAAAAGTAGGGATCCCATGCTCTTGAAAACAGCTCTCGCTTTCTCGATATGGATCTTCATTTCTTGAGAATGATCTCACTGATTGTTTAGAGTAGTGCCAAGATATGAATATTTATTTACTCTCTCGATGGGTTTTCTGATTAACTATGAGTTGACAATTTCCTATGTGTGATTTAGAAATAATCATCAATTTTAGGGAGGCGTGGACATAGACCTCCTCTAATTTATTCCATTTTTTCTGGCTTTTTGCTGCATATTTTGCCGACTAGCCTTTTTACATCATCCAGCCATGTGTTCTGAGGTCTTTCTGCGGTTGTCTTAGTTCTGCGTGGTTTCCATTGTGTAACTCTATTTGTCCAACGGTATGAGTCTTGCCTTGTGACGTGCCCTATGCAGCTCCACATGAGGTTTGCCACTAGGTGCACTACACCTATTACGCCTGTTCTAGTGCATACCACTGCATTTTTGACTTCGTCCCTCAAGCATGTTCCAAGTATTACACGTTCCATGGCTCGTTGGGTTGTTCTTAATTTCTCGGCGCTCTTTTCTGTCAAGGTGGTAGTTTCTAGCCCGTAGGTCATTACAGGCAGTTATTCACATTGGGACATTCTTGTTTTTGTAATATGTGCTAGTTTTCTGCCTATGTTTACCGTTGTTTCTCCGTTTAGTAAAATGCCAGTTTCCAGGTTACCAGAGCTTCTTTAAATCTGTATTCCGAATAGATGTTGAATATCGAAGGTGATAGCCTTGCCTTATTCCTCGTAGAATGTTCACCTCCTCTGTCCTCTCTCTCTCTCCACTCTATCAGTTGCTGACTGGTACCAGTATAAGTTTATGAAGATTCTTAAGTCTTTTCCATCTAGTTCAAGTTTCTTTATAATCTTTATCATCTTTTGATGTCGCATTCTATCGAATACCTTTTGATAAACAATAAAGCAGGCAAAAAATATCGCAGTTCATATCCCTGCATCTTTGAAATAACAATGTGATGCTATAGAGAGCTTCTCGTGTAGCCACCGCATTTCTTAACCCAAACTGTGTTTGTTATAGTTGTTCTTCGCAGAATCTAAATATTCGTTTCGACCATTTTATAAGCAATAGATCTTAAAAACTTATTTTGTATGCACTGAAGATGGTGGATATGAACATGATAGTAAGGACTCCATACAGAAGAGGCATAATGGAGACAATAATTTACTAGAGACATGTATACAGTTTTTGTGGAAAATATTGATAATTTCTGAGTGTTTCTCAGGACAAATCCAAGTGTTCGAGAACTATTGCTTATAGTTGAATTTATATGCTGGACAAATGTAAGTTTCGTATCAAATAATACACCAAGGTCTTTTACAACGGATACTGTTTTAATGATCTTATTATCAATACGATAATCATTTTGGATTATATTGTTTGCTCTACTGAAGGTAATGCATTGGCATTTATCCGGATTTAACAACATTCCGTGTGATTTAGACCATTTTACCGTGGAACTTAGATCTTCCTGAAGTGTATTACCATCAGTTGAATTTGAGATGTCCATATATAATTTCAAATCGTCTACAAAAAGGAGATATTTACAATTTTTAAAAACGGTACCTATGTCACTGATAAAAATGTTAAACAACAGGGGACCCAAATGTGACCCCTGTGGAACACCGGATGTGACAAGAACTGAATTTGATACAAAATTCTTAATTTTGACGAATTGATGTCTATTATAAAGATAGCTATGTAGCCAGTTTGTCAACCATGGCGGAAAGCCAGCTGCGGACAACTTGCTGATCAATAAGTTGTGGGCCACTTTATCAAAAGCTTTGCTGAAGTCGGTATAAACTATATTGTCTATTTTACCATGTACCACTTATTTATCATACCATGTTGTTCCAGTCCATGGATAATATAATTTTGATATAATAATAAGTTTGTTACCGTTGATCTACCACTAACAAAACCGTGTTGTTGTGCAATTAATAAACTTTTACACTAAAAGGAAATATGATTTACTAATAATTTGGGTATAGCGGAAAGTTTACTTATTGATCTATAGTTCTCGATTATTTTCTTAGAACCTATTTTGAAAATTGGTGTAATTTAGCTATTTCGCCAGATGGTGGGAAATATTTTATTTTTAAGGGACAAATTAAATAAAATTTCCAATGGTTTATCAAGGAATAAGCGCAATTTTACAATACATTTGAGGGAATCCCATCTGGTCCGGGACTCAAATTGTCTTTTAATTTTATAATCTCATTAAAAACTTCCAGAAGGCTAATTTTCAATGGGGGAATCGATACAGTATTAGTTGAATTTAAATTTTTATAATCAGCACCGTATCAAACACAGTATTGCTATATACACTACCAAAGTGTTCAGCAAATAAATTTACAATATCTGTGCCACAGCTGGCTACTTCATCTTTATATGTCATAATATTAGGAAATCCGTTATCATTTATTAAGGAATTGAAATACTTATAAAAATATCTAGGATTATTTGAGTTGTTATTGTCAACCATAGCTATGTAGCTGTCATAACATAATTTGGATAAATTTTTGCACATAGTTCTCAAGTTACAAAATGTAATAATTAATATCAAAAGTTTCTTTATATTTTTTATGCCATGCTTTCTTTTCTCTTATCCTTGATTTTAATTCGAAATTAAACCATGCTGGATAATTTGATGTATTGAATCTACGATCAGGTACAAAATTTGCTAACGCATTATTGAAAATATGATAAAATATCTTAGTTGCTGATTCAATATTATCATTCAAAACATATCCCAGTTTATAGCTGCAAAGTAATTATTTAAACCAATGCAATCAGAATTTTTAAAATCATAGTAGTAACACTCAAATTTTATACTTTCATGTCTATTTGGTAGTACTAAGTTACAGTCTAAAGCTACATGATGTGGATTGTTTGGAAGTAATGGATGAGTTGCAACATTTACTGAAAGAAAGTTTTGCGAATTGGAGAACACTAAGTCTAAAAATACATTATTGTTATTAGGTATCACATTGATTTGTTTAAGGCCACAAAAGGAAAAACCCGCCTTCAGTATCGCTGCTAGATAACCAATTGGGCAATGTTGTAATAATCCATCCTGTTCTTGTGAAGTCCAAGTGGCCAAAGTGGCAAATTATAATCACCATATAAAAATACTGATGAATCCATAAGATTATTTAATATATTTTCTGAGGTTAAAACAATTTAGAGAATCCGGTCCTCATATTTTGAACAATATAATGATAACACTAGTAGTATTTGGCTT
Source organism: Phosphuga atrata (assembly GCA_944588485.1). Taxonomy (NCBI): domain Eukaryota; kingdom Metazoa; phylum Arthropoda; class Insecta; order Coleoptera; family Silphidae; genus Phosphuga; species Phosphuga atrata. The sequence continues at coordinate 8,997,679 of OX155901.1, forward strand.
CTTTAATATTATTTATGGTGCCTTTTAACTTTCCAATTCTTCGTATTTTTGCCCGTCCTGTAAAGATCTGCATTCGCTGTTAATATATTTTTCCACTTCACTTTGCGTAGATCATATTTGTTAACGGTTTTCTTTCTCACGTTCTTTCCTGTTTCTTTGAAAACTCCCACCACCAAATTGTGATCTGACTCTATATCAGCTCCTGGATATATTTTTACCATATTGCATGACAATAATTCCCCGAACAACTTCCAATTGTTTTTCTAGCGCATTACTTACACGAGTTGTAAGATTTAATAACCTTGGTTTTCATTTTTCTTCTCGTTTGTGCCTACTTAGAACCACGGGGCTCGTTCTGTATTTGCATTTATATGGGCCTGCTGTTTCCTCTTTTCCCAAAAAGCTTTCATTTTCTGACCGTGGGCAAGCTTCCTCTCCTCTGTCCACTTTGGTATGTTGGTTCCTGTGCTGTTTTTTCATGGGCCACTGAAAATATTCCTTGTCGAATGATCTGCCGGAGTTTGGACCTATAATCTAAGGTTTCTGGTCAAATTTTTAATTTGCTCCAGGTCTGACTTCACTGTGGTGATCCATTTGTTTTTGGAGGCTGTCGTGGTGAAGATCCTGTTCGTGAGTCTGCGAGAGTTCAAACGGGTTAAATGTAGCCAACGGACCATAGAAGGTTAGGCGCCTTTTCCTCATAGATGTGATTATGTCTTTTTGCAGGTGGTACAGCTTATTTATTTATTGGACTCATAGTCGCCAGCACTCCGTCAACAAAGACACTATGCTGGTACATAATAATTATTATATCATAATTAATAACATAATAAGAAGAGGCAAGAACATAGACTGATTTAACATAGAATAGTCAATTTCAATTTATTAGTTTCTGTTGATGTCTGGTGATGTTTGGTGATGTCTGGTGATGTCTGGTTTCTGGTGATGGTGAAGGTCATGATACAATCTTCTTAGATTTTTGACGCGTTCGTCAAAAATCTGCCACCATTTCTTGTTTTTTTCGACTTCCCTTAACTTCTCTTCGTTTCTTGGCCAGGAGTATCGTGCATGGGACATACTCAGTTCGGAATCTTGCCTCCATTTTGAGATAACAGGGCAATAAAAAAGTACGTGTGGAGCTGTGTCTTCTTCAGCGCACTGGCATAGTGGCGATGCCCTTTTGCCAAAGCGTTGTAGGTAATACTGAAAATTTCCATGGCCAGTAATAAGTTGGACCGCGTGGTGCGAGAGACAGATCTCCATATTAATTCACTTGTCGATAGACGATATAAAGTTTTTAGTCCATAGACCAGTTCTTGATGCATTCCATCGCTGTTGTTGTTCCTAGCCTGGCTTGGTACTTTTTTGAAAATTTCAGCACAATTCTGTGGTTCTGGACCTGTGGAGTCTTGACCAGAACCTTGTCTTGCCAGACTGTCAGCTCTTTTGTTACCTGTCAGGCCGTCAGACCTCGTAATAGAACTGCCATGTGTCGAATAGTATCTCGATTGGGGTGAAAATGTTTTGAAGAGCATCTAGAGCAGATTTGCTATCGGATAGTATAGAGCATTCATCCATTACGTCAGGTTTCGAAAAAAATATACGCTAATGCCTGGTTAATTGCAATTAACTCTGCTTGAAATATCGAGCAGTACTCAGCCAAACCAAATGTTTCGAAATGAAACTCCTCTTCTTCATTTTATGCTACAAAAGCTGCTCCAACTCCTGCGTCTGATTTTGAACCGTCTGAGGATATTTTTATTCAGTGTGAGTTGGTGGGTGACGTAGTGTAGACAAGGGAGCGAAAATAGGCGGGATGGATAAGATGCTCAAGATGGGTCTTTGTTTCGACAAAGTCGGAGGATATGTTAAGGCCGGTTATTTCACTTAGTGTCTGGTTTTCTAGGGAATGCCTGGTTTGGTACAATGAAACCTGTTTAAGGCCTAGGCCGCACTACGACTAAACCGCCGCGGTTTTTAATCGCGTGATTTTGTCACTCATGTAAGCTTATACAAGCGGCCTAATTTGCGTTTTTTCCCGCGACTGATTTTTGTAATAGCTTGCACTTTGTTTCTCGAGCGGTTTCGCGGTTATAGTGGTTACCGCTCGCGGGAATAAACAGCAGTACGGTCGGAAGGTATAAGTCCGGAGATAACGCAGGCAGCCTCAGTGGACACCGTTCGGTACGCTTTCGCCGCTCTTAATGCTCAGACTCGTTGTACGCCCAGGAGCTTAGCTTTTTTCCTAACTCCACAAGACTTATGCCAAATGGGAGTGGCGTATAATAATCCTGGTTCAATTGCTCCTCTATAAATTTGTTTCAAAGCTTTTTTGCCTAAGCCCCATTCCTTCTTTGCCACCCGGCCAAGATGAACGCTCAACTGTTTGACCTTTCCACAAGCTAGTTTGATGTGTGGTTTAAAGTTTAGGTTTCTATTTATTGCGACCCCCAGATGTTTTAAATTATCCAGACACTTGATCTGGTTATCTCCTAGTATAAAAATTAGTCTACGCTGCCTAGGATTTTTCCAAAGAATATTGTCTCGGTCTTATCAGCATTAAAGATTAATTTGTGGTTCTTGACCCAACTAATAAAACTTCTAGTGCTTGATTGGTTTTCTTTTTTAGGCCCATTATACTACCACAAGAAGTAATAAGCATGGTATCATCCGCGTAGGCAACTAGATTATACCCTACTGGAAGATCATACTCGAAAATTGTGTCGCATAAAATATTCCTAAGTAGGGCCCGTTTTCGATCCTTGTGGACAACTTTCACTGACTGAGCTCTCCTCGCATAAGCCTGGTTCATAGATTATGGCTTTACGGTGGCACAGCTTTACGGTGGTACAGCTCACTACTGTGGCTGATCCTGTATGTACCATACTCTTCTCGTATTTGCCCTAGTATTCTCCTCAGGATTTTCCGTTCTGTAAGCTCTAATTCCCTGAGTGGAGCTTTCCTGTTCATCAAGAGAGATTCTGAGCCATTTGAGTACGGAGGGTCTTACTATTAAGTTGTAATGTTTAATGTACTTAAGAAAGATGTTTGGAGATGTAAATGCTCTTGCAAGAGTGGTAGACCCTCTCTAAACTTGGTACATCTGGTATCTATAGCCAAGTTTTCACTCTCGTTTGCTGAAATCCTCTCTACTAAATACTTGACTGCAACGAATGGTGTAGTCCCTTCTAGTGGAATTGTAGATTGTAGTCATGAAGAAAGCTTTTTGCATGCTGATTCTCAAAACCTTTATTTATACTTACACACTTTCATTTTATTGTGCTTTGCCTAACAAGTGTTAATAAAGGTGCTGATGTTGTTCTTGAATCTCGCGGGCTAACAGCCCAGGATTTACGGCCCTGATTTATGTGATTTCTATTTAAACATTTAAATCGATTTAAGGATATAAACAGCAACATTGAATTGAACGCTATTTTGGCAAGAATTGCAAAACAAAGTTTTTATATGCCAAACAAAATTTTATATAAAAATGTTTAAAATCTGAAATAGTATCAAGCTATCAAGCTAATTACTCAACGTTGTTATTAATAGATGTAATTATGTAACTGTAAATTGATCGTGTGATTTTTTGAGTATTCTTTCGTTTTCTGGATGATTTGCAGCGTTAATTAAGGTGACGGTAATAAATTCACTGGCACATCTTCATTAAAATAAAATCGAAAAAACAAACTTTTACTTTTCGAATTCACTTTCCGTTAAAACTCTTGACTTTTAAGTGTGCTGCAAAACCGGCTGCTTAAACGGTTTCAACATACCGATCTCTCGAATTCGCTCGATTATTTTTTCGCTTGTGGTTATTGCGTGGAGATTTAAGAAATTGTAACCACCGACCAAATAGAACTATTTTTTGCAATTGAATTTTTGGTGAAGTAGTAAAGGTGAATGTAGCGTAACAAATCTAAACATCTTGAAATTGCCGAAACAAGAAAATTTATTTTATTTAAGAAAAATGTTATGGAAGTCTGCGTTTGATGTTTGAAAAATATTTCTACAATAATGCGCGTATGTTTGTGCTAAAACTTGCAGGTTTTATGTAAATATTTTATTTGCACGTTTTACGTAAAACCAACATTGATAATTGACTTGTCATGTGTACCAGTTGCATTTCTGTTCAAATGGAATCCGAACGAGAATATTATTTATTTAGCGATTTATTTATATTTTGATTTTTGATAGAAAAATAAATCACAGAAAACACGCAAGGTGAAAATAATTAAAATAATGTCTAGCAGAGACAGAGGAGAGAGAATATATTTATTGCATAGTTTATACAAATCGACCACGAGGTCCTTATGCCCAGTCTAGCAGAGTTATGCAATACTTAGCGAAACAATACATATTTTAGCTTCAAGGCCAGGCCCATTTTATCGCCTTTTATTTCAATAAGATATTTAATATAACTTTTAGAAACTTTCCTAGTTCATTTTATTTGGCCTTGTTAGGTATTATTCTATCTGTTTTGGCTAGTCCTGTATCGTGCAATCCATCATCCTGTATCGTGCAACCATTCAAAACATTACTTGGTCTGTTAGAAAAGTATCCGACCTTATTTTTATTTTGAAAACCTGATGGATTTGAATCAAGCGCGCTTGCATGAGCCGACCTTGAACCTTCGTGCGCATGCGTGCATTTTTTCCCGCCTGTAGATAGCGTCAGTTGCTGTCGAGCAGTGTTCGAGTGACGTAGCGCGTAGTGCTCTCGTCGGTTTCTCAAGTAAAATGACGACAAGTGAAATGGGGGATGTCCTACGTCACCTACGTGATGCTGTGCGGCGCAAGCGACTAGAGTTGTGGTCATCAGGAAATTGGCCACTCCATCACGACAATTCTCCAGCACATTCTTCGCATTTGGTTCTTATTTTTTTGGCGAAAAAACAGACTCCTCTGGTTCAACAGGCTCCTTACTCTCCTGATACGGCCCCCTGCGACTTCTGGCTATTCCCCAAAATCAAGAGGCCATTGAAAGGAACGCGATTTCAGACAAGAGAGGACATTATGGCTGCAACGACAGCCGAGCTAAAGTCGATTCCGAGAGAGGCTTTTTTGGAATGCTTCCAACAATAGCGGCACCGCTGGGAGAAGTGTGTGGAGTCCCAAGGAGACTACTTTGAGGGTGATTTGGTTTCCAACGCTCCAGATATGCCTGTTTTTTTTACCGGCTAAAGGTCGGATACTTTTCTAACAGACCACGTAAGTTTAGTCTTATCTAGCATTTTAGTATCAGACAGTTTAATTTTGCGAAGTATCTATCTTCTTCTCTTGCTTTATTCATATTATTTATTCTCCAACAGCTTTGTCTCATCTTATTTAATCTTGAATAACCTAATCGTGTCTATTGTGTAAGTCCAGTATATTTTCCCACACTCTCCGAGTGCAAAATCATTGCGTTTGGTTATCTTATTGGTCGGTTATCTTTTCAATTTGGTTCTGCTCTGTTTAAATAATGTATCATATGTATGTATATATGTATTATATTTAAATATGTATTATATATGTATAGATTTATATTATATATATATATATATATATATATATATATATATATATATATATATATATATATAGATTTATGTATTATATATGTATAGATTTATGTATTCTAGTCTGTTGTGTGTTTAATATTGATCGTAAAATGAATAGTATCATATTTGTCAAATGGTCTTTTGTTGAGATTTCCAATTTGTTTGATGATTTACGAAATGGAAACGGGTTTCGTCGACGACGTTGTTAATGTGATGAGTTTTCGACGTGTGCGCGCTTGTCGCGCGTACGCGAAACGAGCGATCAAATTAATTTTAATTGCGATCCCGTAATTAATAATTGGAAAATATTGTAGTAAACTGTTATTAATTTGGCAGGAACCACTTGTTGTTAACGCCGACTAAACGCGGGTTAATGGCGTAAAACATATGGGCGTCTCGGTGCCGCGTCACGCCGCATAATGGATCTTCCGAACGGCATTGATTCAATTGAATCAAATCGGTGCTTTTATTTATTTCGAGATGTTTGGGGTCAGTTGAATTTATTCGCTTCGTGCTTATATATCAACATTTAAAAAGTGTTTTATTTAAAATTACTAATTTATTTATTTATTTATTAAACATTGTTTTTCAACCTGTTTCTAATTGCGGACCAGTAAAATTACAAATTATTTTGCGCGGATAGAAATAACTATTACCTGATATTATGATCCAATAAGTAAAAAGCGTACATATTGAATATACGAGTGACACGTCGGCGAACTAAAAGCGTACAATATGGACGCATCAACGATATGACTTAATATGTTCTGGCAATATAAAACCGTACTACGCGAATGAATGTGTGGGAGAAAGTTGTTACAGTGCTCGGTTTGACCTGTCGAGGGTTAGACGAGTAATTAGAATAAAAACGGGGATTGTCAGAAAAAACACAAAGAACTTGATATATTGTATTAACTAAAAAACTCGGACAGTATTCTACAATTTTGTTAATGTATTTATGACAGTTGTGTATGAAGTTAGTGATGATGTGTGGCGGTTGAATTTGAACTGCAGAGATTGTGATTTCAACACTCCTCAATCCTGCAGTTTGAAGTTGTGTGGCATATACAAATAAATTAAATACAATATTAAAGAAAAAGATAGACAAAAATGAATAATTGAATTTGTAAGTGACGGTTAAATTCAAAAACATTTAAGTCCCAACTTCAGCCTCACATTCTCAAATTGTGTTCTGTTGAGTCCCTTGGTAAGAATATCCTCAACTTGATCAGTTGTGCAGATGTAAGTAATGTCGATTTGTCGTGATATGTGAAGATCCCTGATCAAGTTATATTTCACGTCAACATGCTTCAATCGTCTGTGCTGCCAACGTTGTAAAAGGTGAATGCACGCCTGATTATCCTCATAGACAGGGATGGGTCGCGAACAGTTAATTCCCAGTTTCTTGTGCTCCTCCTCACCTCGGAACTCTCTGAAGTGTCCGTGTCCTTCTTTCGGAGTGAGCCGATGTCTTCCATGCTGCTAAACTCCTGAATCTCCTTTTCTTCTTAAATCCTAGGCGGTGGAGGGCTGAATTTCCGACATCTTGTACTGCACTTTCTCCTCCAGTCGCGGTAGCACTCGCTGGTTCGCCGCCGTAGAAATCTGCTTCGCAGAATTCCTGGCATTTCCTTCGCGGTGTTTCATCAAAGATGACATCATCCACTGAGAACCTTTGTATCCTCCGGTACCTAGAACCTGTAACCGTTATTGCAGTGTACCCAATCATGAAGCAGTCCTTAGATCTAGGGCTGAACTTTCCTCTAATGAGCCGCTTGGGTAGATGTAGGTAGGCTTAACAGCCAAAGACTCACTTCAAATTTGCTCTTTCAATTTACTCAGATCGACCTTGTTCCCGAACCACTGTTCCTCAGGAACAGCTTTTTCCAGAGCACTTGTCGGGCTCCTGTTAATCAAGTAAATAGCTGCCAGCGCTGCTTCCGATAACAGCTAAAACAAATTTGCAAAATCTGGGAATAGAAGAGACATGGCACCAGATAAACACCAACTTTACTGAAACCAGCAACACTGTACTAGGTTTTGGCGAGAAAGGCATGAAGGACTGGATATCGCCAGGAACATGGAAGCTAATCGCCAACAGAAAGCTGTAAAAAAGAGTATCTTACAAACCCATTGCACATTGGATAAAGTTCTACTAAAAGAATTATATAAGCAAGCTCGAATTAACATCAAGCGGAGTGCAAGATCGGATAAAAGAACGATATTGCAGAAACTGCTGAACGTGCCGCTAACCAAAATAACCTGAGAGAATTGTATAAATCCACCAAGCTGCTGTCGAAAAAGAAAACTACAAAAACAAATCCAATGAAATCAAAAGATGGGAAGCTACTGGTTACAACAGAAGAACAACTCAATAGATGGCAGGAACATTTCCAGGAGATTCTCACAGGAATAACTCAAGAACAAAACAACAATGCAAACCATCATGCAACACGGGCACAACTAAACAAATACACAAAACCTCCAACCAGAGCAGAGATAAGCAAGGCCATTAAGGAGCTAAAGGACGGGAAAAGTCCAGGCATCGACATCACATCTGAAATGATGAAAGCTAACTGCATGACCACGACCGAAATGCTGGCACCTCTAATAAATAAAATCTGGGAATCCGAAATACTACCGAAAGAATGGAACAATGGTCTTCTGATAAAGCTCCCCAAAAAAGGAGACCTGAGCGATTGCAACAACTGGAGAGGCATAACACTATTAACAACTGCATCGAAAATACTCTGCAAAATAATACTCACCCGAATGAGCAAAGCAATTGAACCTACGTTGAGAGAAGAACAGGCTGGCTTCAGGCCGGGAAGATTCTGCGTAGACCAAATCAATACGTTGCGGATTATAACAGAGCAAGCAGTAGAATGGCAAACCACGGTATTTCTATTATTCGTACACTTTCAAAAAGCTTTAGATACTATTAAATGGGAAAGCATTTGTGCGGCTTTAGACCGCAGAGGCGTCCCATCCAAAATAGTAAACATCATCAGCGGACGACTCTTGCAACGTGGTACACGAAGGGAATCTCTCGGAAGCGGTCAAAGTGTCTGCTGGTGTCCGACAGGGTTGCTTGTTGTCCCCGCTTTTATTCCTAATAGTAGTAGACGAGGTCATGACGAGCGTTACAATACAGCCTCGAGGAATACGCTGTTGACTATCAAGCAGGCTAGAAGATCTAGACTACGCCGATGATATCTGCCTCATGTCCCATACTCATTCACCTGATGGACAAAACAGATAAGCTACAACAAGAAGCTGAAAAGATAGGCCTGCACATAAACACCAAAAAAACAGAGGATATGCGGATTGGCGCTACCACTAGCAGGGACATACAAGTAAACGGCGTAACAGTAAAAAGATGCGAACAGTTCTGCTACTTGGGCAGCATCATAGCAGTGGATGGAGGGGCCCACCTAGACATCGCTAGAAGAATCAACAAAGCGAAGGGAGCGTTCGCCCAACTGAATAACCTTTGGAACTCTTCAATACTTTCCCGTAAAACAAAACTCAAACTATATAATAGTAACGTCAAATCCATCCTGTTCTACGGCTGTGAGACGTGGAAAGTAACTAAAAGCAGCACAAACAAACTGCAAGTTTTCGCAAACTGGTGTTTGAGACGGATCCTTAGAATCCGATGGCCTGTAGTTATATCGAGCCACGATCTGCTTCGTTCTAAAAACCAACTTCCAGAAGACGTTGAATTAAAGAGAAGAAAGTGGAACTGGATTGGACACACCCTACGCCGCAATCCACAAAACATTGCAAAACAAGCATTGGACTAGTATCCCCAAGGCAGTAAGCGGAAGAGAGGAAGGCCAAAAACAACATGGCGACGCACAATTGAAGCCGAAATCACCTCCACCGGCAAATCGTGGAATGATTTGAAGGTCGTGGCTCGAAATAGAGTCAGATAGCGACAATTGGTAGAAGCCCTATGCCCCACTGGGGGAAACAGGAACTAAGAGAGAGAGACTGCTTCCGACTAGAGTTTTTTGGGCAAGGATGAGTCCAATAGCATTCATTTTGCTTTCTCCTGGATCGTCCTGTTCATCCGTTCTGCTACTTCATTTTGCTGCGGGGTATAACGGATTGTAAATTCAGATTGAATTCCACGTTGCTCGAAGTACTCTCTCATCTCAGTAGAAAGATACTCCCGATCATTGTCGCATCTAAATCGTGAGATCTTTTAGTTGAAATGGTTCGTGACCTTGGCATCATAAATTTTGAATTTTTGAAACACTTCCTCTTTCGACTTTAAAAGATACCGTAAAATGGGTAAAGTCGTCTATAAGGGTCAGTACGTAGCGCAATCCATTATAGGACTTCGGATTTACTGTACCAAATAAATCGCTGTGTACTAATTGTAATGGCCTTTTGGTGTGTTCACGTTGGTGTTGATGAAGTAGCTTGTTTGTTTGCCTTGTACATAAATTGGGCAAATCTGTCTGTCTTCTTCCAAGTGAATTGCTTCTACTCCTCTTACTAATGATTTCAGTTTGTGTAGTGATTTGAGTCCGATGTGTCCTAAACGTCTGTGCCATAACTCCGTATCTTTTCCATTTCACATAGGTTGACCTTTTCTCCAGGATACATCAAAAATAGTTCATACATTTTTGTTCCTTTCTTGCATTTGCCACCAACTTTCCATTTTTCCCTATAATTCCTGATACAGACAGCAAATTCAATTGCAATCCTGGTCCAAACAGGATATTCCTTATAGTGATCCTGTTTATTTTGCCATCTATAACAGATTCAGCGTGCAGGTTTTCTCTTTTTGTTGCTGTAAGAGTTGATCCTGTTTTGGCACTTTCGCAAATATTTATGAACGTTTATTAAATTCTCAGAAGCACCAGAGTCCATCTACCAGCAAATGGACCAAATCTACCATACAATGCAAATTTTCAGCGAAAAAATTATATTCCTCTTTCTCGTCTCCCGAGTCAGCTGCGATATGCGCCTTCTGGAACTTGCTCCAGTCTTTCGGTGGCTTCCTGCATTCTTGTCGAAAATAGGCTTTGGTAATCCCTTTTGTCTAGTTTCTTCCTGTATTGGTTGGACTTGCCATTCCACGAATTCCACTTCTTCGGTCCGTGCGATTACAGATTGCCTGTCGCACGCCTAATCTCTTCGCTTGCTCACCCAGGAGTCGAATCTTGACGAAGGTCAACTTCAAATTCTCCGTAGAAAAGGTCTCAAACGCAATATACTGCATTAGCCTGAATATAAGACACACATAAGACACCGATTATACGACTTTTAACTTATTGCAAACGTACATGGACAACACTAAATGAACAAAATTGAGTTGCGTAAACCTCTATAGACCTAACTAAATGTAGAAAGTTAGAATAGCAAACTTGATGTTAAATACCTTTTCTTTATGTGGGGAAGCTCTCACTAAACACCCTATTCTACTTTGATTTTAGTATGCGTCAGCCCGGTATCGCCTATTTCGTATTCATTCAGAGTGGGCAGCCCGGAGCCCTAGTTGTTGCCTCGCCGAATAGTAATCGAACCAGGGTCTTTAAAATTAAATACCTAGGGCTAACAAATGACGACAAGCTAAATTATAATAGTCACATTCAGGAAACCACTGCGAAAACCTTTAAAATTGCGGCTGCCTTGGCAAGACTAATGCAATACGTGGGAGGGCCACTTAATAGGAAGAGGAGACTGCTGAAAAGTTTCTCATCTCTCCCTGCTTTACGCCGCTTCTGTGTTTACACAGACACTACCAAAATGAAACCAGAAAGCTAAACTAGCGAATTTGCAAAAGTCACTCGCACTGAAGGTCTCGAGTGTCGCGTGCAGGACGGTGCCGAGAGACGCATTCCTTGTATTCTCTATAGAATAGAGTCCCTATAGAAGTAATGGTCCCAGAAAGGACCACCACATATAACCCGAAGTTGCAATCAGAAACACTAGAGGCACAATCAATTGTTACTGATATGCGGGATAAGGAGATATGAAGAGCCACGGAAAACTTCGTCAGTGCCATTATGGCCGCTTAAGAAGCCGACAAACGCACAGAAAAAGACTAACAACGAAAAACAACATTACGAAACCAAACTCTAAGGCAAAACTAAAACAAGATATCCCTGAACCACTAATCACAGGAAGTGGTTGGGAGAAGCCTTCTTCTTCTGTTGCCTTACACCTATGTGCAAATTGTCATTTATTGAGTAATTATTAATATTTTTGTTCATTGCTGCCTGACACATGTCACCAACCCTTTTGATTCCGGTCTAGTTCCCGATGTTCCTAAGCCTTGATAGCTGTTTACGCCCAATGCTCCTTCTGCCTTCTATCTTTCCTTCGAGTATGAGCTAGTAAATTCGATATCTTGGCCCCCTTAGTATGTGACCCAGATACCCTATCTTGCGCTGGTTTTTATGGCGCTGTTGCTTTATGATCTTGAATAGTAATCTGTCCATTTCTGCCCTTCTCAGCACCTCTTCGTTGGTAATGTGGTCCACCCATGGGATACGAAGCATTCTTCTGGGTGTCCACATCTCGAATGCCTCGATCTTGTTAATGGATGCTACTTTTATCGTCCAGGTTTCTGCTCCATTCAGTAAGACTGGCCAATCGTAGCATTTGACCATTTTGTGGCGGATTTCTAAATTTAGGTTTTTATCGCATAAATAGATAAATAGGAAGTAGATTGATGAATGGCTGTCTGGCTTGTAGTGCGTCCCATCTGTTGTTTACTAGTTTGCTTAGGTATTTCGTTCTCGTAGTTCTTTGGACTGTTTCCCCTTCTACAGCGATGGACGTTGCTGCCTCATTATTACGGCTTGTAACCATGAATTTTGTTTTGGATCTGTTCATTCTTAGTCCGGCCTCTAATCCCATTCTGTTTATGATTTTCGTTAGTAGTTAAGAGTCTTGCTTGTTGCTTGCTATGATAACTATCTCGTCTGCGTATCTTATATTGTTTATTGTGGTACCTTTCACTTTTATTCCGATTTCTAGATCATTGAAGGCTTCTGAGAATATTTGTTCGACGTAGCGATTAAATAACATTGATGATATTATGCATCCTTGACGTACCCTTCTTTTGATCTGAATTTCTTCTGTCGTTAATTGATTGTTGATTCTGACGTTGGCCGACTGTTGCCAGTACAAGTTTTGGATTATTCTTACGTCTTTATCATGTCTACCGGTTCCTTTTAGATATTGGATGAGACAGATGAGATTGGGGGAAGTAATTACCCTAAAATTTATTTTCTCAACAGAGCAACGGCAGCCGGATGTAATGTGAAATGCGGTCCTGGGATGTCCGTAAAGGTTCAGGCGGGGAAGCACTTGTCAGGGTTACCGAATGTCGTCCTGCTACGTCCCCATAAAAAAAAACCTTGATATGCACTAGGAACTGCTGTTGGCACTTTTTATGGTTGTACGACTAAAATCCTAGTACGTTTTTTATAAAATTGCGTATGCAGGAACAACTTCAATAAAAAAGCTTGAATGGCGTAATTCCTATTTTGTGTCTAATCAGGCAGAAAAATGCCCAAACAATTGGTCCGATTATAATACTATACTTAGTTTTAAACGATATTTCAGGTGAATAATTCATATTATATTCGCGTCAATACGGCATATATACATTAAACAGACAATTTCAAAGAATTAACGGGAGGGATGATATGCAATATGAAAGCGTACAATATCGATATGCAATAAGCGTAATGAGCGAATGATTGATATTGGAGTAATATGTCCAGATGTTATATATATTGAAGGTTTTTATTTAATTAACCAGAGGGGAAGATATGTCAAAGCGATATAAAACCATGAAATATGAACGAATTGGCTTTGAGAGCCTATATAATAGCCTACAGTATGAACGAATGATCGAGAGAAAGTGCTATGCACAAACGATATAAAAGCATACCCCATGATTCAAAATATAAACGAGTGAGAATAGTGATAGGGGAGACTAGGGAGACACTGTACACGTGGAGACAATGGACAGCACGATTTCTCTCTAAAACAGTTTGATCATATTGGCATTACGACAAACATTTCAAACATTACAAATGCCCGAGATCCTCCGAAAACATTCGAAGAAAATTCTAAAATATCGATTTTTTCTCTTTTGATGTAAGTTTTTAAGGTTAGAGCATAAGCTATAATTAAAAAAGTATTTTTTTATTTATTTTTGTCTTCTAGTTACGCCACAAAGTTGGTGTTTAAGCTAGTATTTAATCGTGTTTCAACAGGCGTTTTGCATACTACTTCGAAATGAGGTTATTTTTTCATCGATAAGAGTCACCTGGGGAGACCCTGGACACGTGACCAATATCACCCATGCCTTGCCCGGCAGAGGTGCGAAGAGAATTAGTTACTATGGTCGGAATAATATCTGTAGATGGAAATGCCCGCCCTCCTATCTTTGTGCTTGCACGACAGCGAATTGATGATAGGAACATGCTGCAGAGTAAAACTGAAGGATGCCTGGCCCTGGTCCAAAAATCCGGGTGGAAGACTGCCAAGAAGTTTGAGTTATTCCTCGTGTTCCTGAAGAATCGTTTGATGTCTACTCGTGAAAATCCGATTCTCTTGATCATAGTCAAACACGAATCGAATATTTCGCTGCAAGCTATTAACTTGTGTCGGGGTAACGGAATAGTCATCTTGACACTGCCGCCCCATACGTGCAACCGGCTGCAACCGCTTGACAGGACTGTTTATGGGCCATTTAAAAAATTTGTCGTCCAAGAAAGCCAGCTATGGATGGTTAATCATCCGAACTCCACTCTATCTATTTACGATTTGCCAAAGAATTTCCTGTGACGCTTGGCATAAAGGAGCAAGCCGTATCAACATAATTTCAGGTTTTGAGAAATGCGGTATTTTTCCCTTCAACCGAAACATCTTTCAAGAAGAGAACTTCCTCTATTCAGCCGTCTCAGATCGCCCTATTTCAGCATCTCTTCAGGTTCCGTATGCATGTTCCGCGGACCCTGTCATGGACCATCAGCCTAGAGTTGAGAATGTTAACGGACGGCCAGATTGCTCCTGATCCCTGACTTCAGCTTCAACTTCCCAACAATCACTTGATGTGAATTCGAATACATTTCCTGTTCCATCTTCAAACCAAGGACAAACTAAAGTTCAGATCTGTACTCAGGAAGAAAAATGGTCTTATCCAAAGACGAAGAAGTCACAAAATGAATGAGTCAATCGCAGGCGAGACAAGTGCGTGATCGCCACACACACTCCTGAAAAGAAAGAAAGGGAGTGGCTGAAACTTGCCCCAAAGCGAAATGGGAAAAATTAGAAAGAGGGTTAAGAAGAAATACAGCTCGTCAAACTAAGAGTCATCGTCAAACTAAGATAGCTACATGTCAACTTTATCATCTTCAGATATAGATATTTCTTAAGGCGAAGAAGAAAGCCCCGTATTTCCTATTAGGAAAGAAATTGGACAGTATGGAGCAGTAAAATACGATGGAGAGGTGTTTGCCGGTCTAACTGACGAAGTTTTCCCTGACGGATTGAAAGTCAATTCGATGAAACGAACTGGATTCCTATGGAAGTGGCCTAAGCGACATCATATTCTACCCATGGTCTGCAGTTTTAGGCCCTTTAGAACCCCAAAAGAAGTAGAAGAAATATACACTGTTCCGGACCTCTCAAAATATGAATAGAGATGAGGATAAGCGGACTATTTTTATTCTTTTTTTGCAAATTTGTTAGTTTTTGGATTTCCATTATTGTTATCTTTTAATAAATATCTATCTAAGCATTGGTTCGTGTCTTATTTAACAAAGTAACTTCTGACATTTTAATACACCTATACACCTATGTTAATCAATCAATACACCTATGTTAGCTATCTGAAGTTCAAATTAGTGTTATCTATGAGGTATATATGTCTAAAATTTCTTTAAAATGCGTAAGTCCAAAATCTCCCCAATCATAACTTGGGTGTCCAGAATCTCCCCACCATTTGTTCAACGTCTCCCCGTAACGGGGAGATTTTGGACATTTCTCCGCTATATAACAATGCTCCGATATAACAATGCACGTCGGCGACAAACGGGTTTTCCTGAATACTTTTTTAATTCCTCTGATGAACCTTGATCTTCACGCTACCTAGTGACGCCTTAAGAAATGTTCTAGTGCTTAGGGCGACTTGGAAAAAAATGAGAAATGTGAAAAATGTGAAAAGTGTTCAGTGTCTCCCCAGTCTCCCCTGTGACATTGTGATGGAAACAAGCGTACGCTCGAATAAATTGTGGGTTTTACGTCGATGAGTTATCAAAGGATTCCAGTATGATAAAAAACGTGGACGTTGCACATCTATCTATCTAGGGTTTCTGAATATCCGCACTTTTTCAAAACCGCGATTTTCGGTTTTTGAAATTTAAAAAGCCGGTTTCGGTTTCGGGTTCGGTTTTTAAGAAATTTTGTTAGTAGTGTCTGATATTTACGAGATCTTGGTTTTGTACAAAAGTTGCTGGTTAGAGAAAATGATCTTTCGGAGTAGGTCGATGTAGCTTTAATTATAGAGAGTGCTTGAAACAAAATATTTAATCTTTTTGTTCTCTCAGAACTCCTTTTATATTTTCTCTATTCTATGAAACTCCTGTTTCATAGAATTAGGGTAGCGATTTATTTGCATATAAGTATTTTTGTTTAATACTTCTTCGTACTTTCTTCGTATTCCTTTTAAATTAAAGTCATAACACCTGAAGAACATTTTGGCAAGATTTGGTTGGGAAACCGGCCAGATATTGCTTTCCGAATAAATGCAGATTTTGAAATTGTTCAGACAGATATACCGTCGCTGGTTGCCATTTTTGCAACAACAGTTTGCAATGTTTAAAAGGCCACTAATTAATTCAAGGTATTTTATTTATTTTTAGATAAAACCGAAAACCGAGTTTTTTTATGACGGTTATGCGGTATCGGTTTTTGCACAGAAAACCGCGGTTTTGTCGCGGATATATCCGAACCACAAACCCTATCTATTATATCTATTGTTAATTCATGAATGAAAATAAATTAATGAATGAACTTTGAGATTGCGATACAGAAATTTGTTTATTATTGATATTTTTTATTATCGGTTCGGTGTTGACACAAATTATTAAAAAAAATACAAATTTGTTGATGTGTGGGTTAATAGCTTTTAATACAACAGATTCGGTTTCTCCTATAACATTTATTTTCATCCCATTTATTTTGAAACTATAAGCGTGAAGCAGCAGTTCTGCGGCTTCAAGCGCCATGTGCTTGACATGTGACCATCACACATCTATTTCCATATCTAATTACAATAGCACGAAAGAAATGTTAGAGGAATCAAAAAACGATACAATTTTTAAATACTCTTTTATAATTAGTTTTTGTTGTACCATCTAATAGAAAAACCTGTTTTATATTAATATAACACAGTGGGGGGTACACAATAGATAGATTTGATTAATGTCTGGCACACAGAACTCTTGGCATTCTGTAACTTTATTATGTCTTCATATACACACACACACACACACACAGACACACACACATATATATATATATATATATATATATATATATATATATATATATATATGCTTTAAGTCTGAATTTCAAGACTTGAATTAAGTATATCATTGGATTACTTACATTTCAATAAATAGTTCTGGAATTTTCCCATTTAACAGTTATTTGCCAGACAAAATTGTGTTTAAAAATGATTGATTAACTTTTACCTTTATCTAAAGTCAATATTTTGCAAAAACATTCACTCATTCATACACATACATTCATCCTTACAATTTTTGCTTTTTCTACATGTTGCTACAATCGTTACATATTTAGTGTGAAAAGGGAGTTAATTAAATGTGTTAAGTAAAATATAGATTTATGAAATAGTTACGTAATATATAGGATGGTTGCAACAATGGTTAGGTAAATCTAAAATTAGGTAAAAAACCTAGGTACTTACATACTAACGCCACCGCAGCTACAGGTGGAACAAAATGGATGGTTAGATTACGTTATAACGGAGTAGATAAATCCAGACTACATATCGCGCAACTTAAACGCCCGATACAGCATATCCCACCAATTAGACAAGAAAACGGTAAATGGGCCATAAATAATAAAGAAAAAGCTAAAGTCTTTGCGGAAAATCTAGAGAAAGTTTTTCAACCAAATCCCACAGTACCTCCCACACAAGATAATGACATAAACGCATCTCTAGAAGGTCCATATCAAATGGACTCTCAAATAAAAAAAATAAAAAAAACAGAAGTTTTTTTGATAATTAAAAAATATTAATATAAAAAAATCACCTGGATACGATCTGATATCTGGAAGGATAGTGCGCGAGCTACCAGAAGAAATAATACGATTCCTCACTATATTGTTCAATGCAGCGCTGCGCTTGAGTTACTTTCCTGCGCAGTGGAAACTAGCCCAAATAATTCTAATAACAAAACCAAGAAAAGGCCAAAATTTAGTTACCTCTTGCAGGCCTATAAGCCTGTTGCCCACTTTCTCAAAAATATTCGAGAAACTTTTACTAAAACGACTAACTCCAATTCTACTTAACACTAATCTAATCCCACAACATCAATTCGGATTCAGGCAACAGCATGGAACGGTAGAGCAAATCCATAGAATCGTTAGAAAGATTAGTGAGGACTTTGAAGCAAAGAGATACTGCTCATCAGTATTTCTAGATATTGCACAAGCGTTTGACAAGGTGTGGCATACTCGACTGTTATACAAGATCAGACAGCAACTTCCACATCACTTGTATGAAATACTTAAATCATACTTAGGTGATCGATATTTTGCAGTCAAATACAAGGACGAAGTAAGCGATCTCGAATTAGTTCAATCCGGTGTACCACAGGGAAGTGTACTAGGCCCAGTACTCTACCTTCTATACACCGCAGATCTGCCCACCACAGCCCACACTCAACAGCAGCATATGCAGATGACACAGCGATAATGGCATCCCATTCAGATCCAGTCGTGGCAGCAAAACCAGCATCTTAATGCACTAGAAAACTGGCTAAAAAGGTGGAAAATCCAAGCAAATGAGTTAAAATCGGTCCACGTCACCTTTTCCCTCAGAAAGGAAACCTGTCCACCAGTAAAATTGAATGGCCGGCAGATACCTCAATCAAACTCAGCGAAATATCTAGGTATGCACATAGATCAAAAACTCACTTGGCGAAAGCACATATGGACAAAAAGAAAGCAACTTAATCTTAAAATAAGGAAATGTATTGGCTACTCAGTCCAAAATCAAAACTCTCATTGGAATACAAACTTCTACTATATAACTCTGTTCTGAAACCAGTATGGAGCTATGGGAGTCAGCTATGGGATTCAGCGTGCAACTTCAATATCCAGATACTAGAGAGATTTCAATCGAGAACCTTAATAATCATTGTAAATGCACCATGGTTTGTAACAAATAGTATCATTAACCACGACCTTAACATTAAACTAGTGAAAGAAGTGATTGCAGAACATTCCAGCACATACTCTGATAGACTCAAAGTACACCCGAAGACTCTTGCAAGCCGACTTCTCACTGAACATGGAAATCGTAGATTGAAACGCAGACTCCAGCTTGATATGGTAATATGAGTACCATAGGATGAAGAGGTATTTACCACTGGGTAAATACTTACAAGAGTTGACGATGTTACACCACATT
Organism: Phosphuga atrata; assembly: GCA_944588485.1. NCBI lineage: Eukaryota > Metazoa > Arthropoda > Insecta > Coleoptera > Silphidae > Phosphuga > Phosphuga atrata. The sequence goes on from OX155901.1 coordinate 9,016,923, forward strand.
TACTTATTGTCGTTAGACAGTATTGTCGCTAGACAGATCGTAAATAATACAGGAGAATTAAAAAAAATATATCGCGCGGTAGCGCGACGTCTCGATCCAAAATAGGAAGAAAATATTGGATAAGGGTTAGATAAGGTTATATTAGAGAAGATAAATCAAGACCATCGCGCGATAGCTGCGGTGGCGTTAATACGTAAGTACCAAAACGTATTTTGGTAGACTTCCTTAATAAACACAAATATTATTAATTTTGATTTTAGTAGTAACTTGAAGAATGATAAAATTTTGTAAATCTGTTCCACACCCCGTGTATATTAGGATACTATCTACACATTATAGACTAAGAAAAATTGTATTAATTTCTATTATATGTTATGGTGACGCGGGCACCATAACATATAATTGAAATTAATACAATTTTTCTTAGTCTATAATGTATAGATAGAATCCTAATATACATTTGTATTATTTATTTCCCCGATAAATTTGCATTGAATTTCCAATCAATATATCATATATTGTTAATTCAATATAATTGATTTTAATTGTCGCAACAACGTGTTTAATGAGCTTTGCAGTCCGTGGCACATATTAAATTTATATTCCCAATCTACATCCTACAATAATTTGATAACAGCAACAATTTATAAACAATAATATATTACATTTAATAACACTAACTAACTTAGTATAATAAATACATTAATTCAAAATGATAATGGAAATCTTATCTGTTTATTGTTGTCTGTCTAACCTTGTCTGCCAAGTATGTGTTTAGTCTTGGCTGTCTAGCCTTATCTGCCTAAACTTGCCTGTATAGTCTCCCTCTGTAGTGTAGTTGACAACATACCCGCCTGGCAAGCGGGAGAATCGGGTTCGATTACCGATCGGGGAGGCAAAATACTTGGGTCGTTTTCACTAATTGTCCAGGCTGCCCACCCTAAATGAATGCGAAATATGCTATATCGTGGTAGCGCGTACTAAAAGCCAAGGTGTAATAGGGGGTTTAGTGAGAGCTTGGCACAAAAAAAGTCATGTTTGTCTAATCTGTCTACTCTTGCATGTCTAGTTTTGTCTCTCTGGTATTGTGTGCCTAGTTGATTACTTGGCTTGTCTGCAATGTTCCCTGTAAGCTGCGCGCTTGCGCGGATGCGCAGTAGTTTTCCTGACATTTTAAAATTTGCGCAGATAAATTTATGTCCTCGCACTTAAATTACGAGAAGTCATTTCGTCTTCGAATTTTGAAATATTAGATTAATCAATATATTATTATAACCAGTAACATAATATTATGATTAACAAATAGACCTGCAACGCCATATAACGGCGCACCGGGTGATTCTGTCGAACATACCTTTGGACATGCCGATGTACATGCGACTCTTAAGAGAAATAAACCAATGCACACCTCCATGATCTAATGAAAATAAAATTACATTAATTTATCAAATGGGCAAACAAATTAATACACAAGAAATTTATAAAGAGTGGGTTAGTAGAAAAGAGCAATAAACTAAAGTTTCATTGGAAATATCCAAACTATTATTTTGCTATTTGATATTTTGTTTTCGATCTTGGCCATCTAGGTACCACATTAAACAACTATTGTTCAATGTACATTTCTTTTATTGCTTTCTCTTTGCTGCTCCCTTCGGGCTTCTGTCCACACTGTTCCTACAGTTTTTCTCTTCTTCGCCTCAAATCCTTCAAAACTGATCTCTCATCAAGCCTCTGTATGTTATGCCTTCTTCTACAATACCCACCTCCACTAAGTCTGCTTTGACTGCTGTGAACCATGTGATTTGGGTTTTAGGGATCTTGTAAAAAACATGAATAATTTCTCGGTCAGCCTTTCATCATTCATTCTCTTCAAATGGGCATAGAAGCTTACTTCTCTTTCTCATAGTATCTCCCACTTTCTGCAAAACTTTGGTGAGCTGCTTCAGTTTGCCGGGTTTCAAGAGCGAGTTAATATTTAAAGTTCCAAAGAAATGTATGTTGTTTTTCTTTGGTTTAGGGGATTTTGAATATGTTGAACGACATGGTGTTTCTGGCTCTGCAAAATCCTTAGGTCTGATTGCGCCGCTGTTGTTGTTGTTTCCATTCAGAGAAATTGACATCATGCATAGTTGTTTAAAATTCAGGGGGGGGGATGGCTTTTTGGGCCATTTCGAGGTTAAAACTGGGATTGTAAGTTCCAGAGTGTGTATTCAGCCGCTCCTAACATAGAGGACAAGCGCTGTTTGTAGCCGCTCCTCTGGAGTTCATACTATTTAATAGTATGGTTTGAATAAATAAGTGTAAAAAAATCGCGCAATTTCTTTTGATTTTATTTTTTTGCTCACCCGAGACTTTGGACCGCCCAGCACTTATAAAAATTAGAGGGAACACTGCTTGTCTGTCTAGCCTTGTCTCTCCTGTCTTGTTTTGTCTATCCATTCTTTTCTCTCTGGTCTTGTCTTGTATAAAAATGTTGTATGAAAAATGCCATACATAGTCCCCCTGTAATGTCCGACATTTTTCCTGTCTCCGCTCTTATATATTTAGTGAATTATTCCCTCATTCCTGCTCTTTGGGACACTCTTCTGTTCCTCTGCTCCTCCGCTGCTGTCCATATCAAATTAAATTCTTTGGTGATTCTGGCAATCTCATTCTTTCGGAAAAGCTTTCCAGGCTTCGTTTCCTACGCCGTTTTATTTTGTTTTAATTCTGCTATAACCTTGTCCACTTCACCAGTTATTTCCTCTTGACACAATTCATTCATAACACGTTCCTCCCTTACACTTCCATTCTCTATTCCTTTCTGCATCTCCACTACTTCCAACAATACCATAAAGTGACGTTTCCACTTTTCCATCGGAACGCTGCTTGGAACTGGTTCTTTCCTCGCTCCTCTTTCTTTCATATACTTTCAGAGCTGTGCTTCTGTTTTGAGGTCTAGTTCACGTTGACGTTCTTTTCTCTCCCAATTCTGTTTTTTCCTCGTCTCGAGGATCCATCGATATAATAGTGCCTGTTAATATTTTACTAATCACGTATTTTATTCTTGTCTAATGACTTCTATCTATCTATTTGATTTTATCTTGTCTAGTTACTAGCTATGCCAATCTTTCTTAAGAGGGATGTTTAGGGGGATTTTAGTAATTGATTTTAAACCAACTTACCAAGAATCTAGAGATTTGAAACTTTGAACATATCTCAGAACTGGTTTACTGAATGAATGCAATATCTTAATACTTTAGACACTTTTTGTTCAGTCTCGTCTCGGTAAGCAGAATTGAGGCCACTTGATAAAAAAATGTTGAAAATTGTGGAAAATATTTTTTTTCCTTTTAACTATAACATTTAGTGCTCTGCAAAAAATTGAAGTGTTTCTATATCTTCTTCTTTATTTGTTTCACCCAACTTTTGGGGCACATGAAATCTAACATTTTTTATAGCTATAAGCTTTCCTTATAATCCAGTATTGGGTCCTCATCCTTTGAGGTTTGAGGTTTTTCATCCTTTGAGGTTTGAGGAAAAGATCTTGCTTCTCTTTCTTCGGCAGAGATGTGGATTGTACGCTTTTGTTTGATTTTAACTTGGAACCGCTGCTTCTTTTCGTTGGTGATGGTTTTGGCTGTTTTGTCTATCAGCATGGTGTCTGTAATTTGTAGTTCTACGAGGTATTTCTCAGTTTCCTTAAACCAAAGAGGTTTTGCTTTTTATTACGAAAGTAGTCGAAGATCTTTTTGGTAAATCTATTTCAATTCATTCGGAGGATGTGCCCATAAAAATCAAGTCTCCGTTTTTTTATTGTGTCCGAGAGTTTTTCAGTTTTTCGGTAAAGTGTTTCGTTCAACCTGACACAAGATTTCAGAATATTGAGGTATCTGAGGTATCTTGAGGTTGACATGAATTAATTTGTTGTTATGCAAATAGGAGCCTAAGATTTTGTGTAATATCTTTCTTTCATTAATCTCCAGCCTTTCAAGCAGTCCATGGGTGGTGAGAAACTATGTTTCGGCTGCATATAAGGCTTATGGTTTAATTACCGGGTTACATTGTCTTATCTTGGTATTCCAGCAGAGAGACTTCTTGTTTGAAGTGTCCTTCGTAAATTCTAAGGCCAATTCAACTTTATTTCTCCTAGATTCCATTGCCTTTATCTCATTGTTGTAGTAGGCTTATTCTTGCTTTCTTTCTAGCATATAAGTTGTTTCCCGATTTTTTATTTTTCTCCTCTCTTTCGCCAGAAAATCTATAGCTGCAATGCCCGCTATAACTATTGCTGTCTCTCCGGATACAGTATGATATGCACTGCACACCCTCAATGCAATCTTCCGTTGGACGGATGCTATTTTATCTAGGTTGGTCCTTGTTTCCAATTTATTTGTCCACAGTGATGCAGCTTATAGCATAGCTGATTGCGTTACAGTACCCAGTAACTTGCGTTTAGAGTTTCTGGCTCCTCCTACGTTTGGCATTTATTTGCTTCATTGCTGCGAGAGTTTTTAGACCTTTTCCTGCAGCCTCAGTAAGATGTGCAGCGAATGTTAGCCCTTTATCAATTATAATACCCAGGTATTTAATATGTGGTTTGGAGACTATTTCTGTGCTTCCATTCCAGCTGATCCATTCCCCAAGATATTTGAATTCTTTGACTATGTCTATGTATTGGTTACCCACTTGAAGCTTTTTTGTGGGTTTTTTATGTTCGTCATTATTTTGGTCTTTTCAACTGAAACCCATTTTTGACGCTTGCCTCTGGAGTTCTAGGATCTGTTCCTTGGCTTCTTCCCATGTCTCAGCTAGTAAGGCCATGTCATCAGCAAAAGCTAAACAATTGACCTTAATGACTTTTTTTAAATCCTATTCTGCTTCTACTGTGGGTATTCACATTCCACTCTCTGACTACTTTTTCTAGGGCACAGTTTAATAGCAGTGGAGAAAGTCCATTTCCTTGCCGTACACCTGTTTTAATCTCAAAAGGGGTGGATAGTTCCCCCATGAATTTAACTTTGGAGAATGTATTAGTTAGTGCTTATTTGATTAGATTTGTAATTTTGTTATCGAGGTCTAGTTCTTCCAGGACCAAGAATAAGGATTGCCTATCTAGAGCCTAAGAACATCAGAAAGGTTCAAAGTACAGGAAGGTTTAAGACAAGGAGATCCACTGTCCCCAATACTGTTTAGCTGCATACTAGAATATGTCATAAGGAATACAAACTTAATTAGAAATGGTCTTCTATACAATAAAAAACATCAATGTCTAGCCTTTGCAGACGATTTGGCAATAGTAACCAGAGGGAAAAAGGAACTGCAAGAAGTATAATACAATTAGAAGAAAATGCACGCGTAGTAGGATTAGAAATAAATGAAAATAAGACAAAATATATGACATGGACAGAAAAACAATATAAGCAAGGGAACAAACTAATGATAACAACAGAGGAAGGAAAAAACTACGAATTTGTAGTAGAACAAAAGTAGAAAAAAAGTAATGAAGTAGAACAATTTACTTACCTGGGGACAGAATTCTCTAGGAAACCGGGAATATATAGGGAGTTCCAAAGAAGGATAATGGCAGGAACTCGATGTGTCTACGCCCTTAATAAAGTAATACACAGAATTATTTCAAGAAATCTGAAATTTAGAATATACAAGACGATTATCAGACCCATAGTATTATTCGCAAGTGAAGTATGGACATTGGGAGCAAAAGAACAAGCATCACTTGGTGTTTGAGAAAGGAAAGTATTAGGAAAAATATATTCAGGAAAAATAACACAAGAGGGATGGGAAAGGAGAACTAACCGAGAAATACAAAATCTGTTTACGAAGCAAATATAATCGCCGTAGTCAAAGGACAGAGACTAAGATGGTTAGGCCACATCATGAGGATGAATGTAGAGAAGGTACCAAGGAATTTTTTTTAAAGGAGCTTAGGTGGTAGAAAGAGGAGAGGCAGACCGAAAGCAAGATGGAAAGATGAACTAATCAAGGACGCAGATCAGAGCAATATCGCAAATTGGAGAGAGAAAAGTCTTGAAGAAATATATAAACCAAGCCATGGGCCAACTGGGCCTACAGTGCTGAGATATGTATGTATGTATGTATCTATAGAGTCTATAGAGTCATACTATAACGTATGCCTTTCGGAAGTCAATGAAAGTGATAACATACGATTTAGTCCGTGATTTTTGGTAGTTCATGATATGTTTGAGGTTGATAATTTGTTCCGGACAAGATCTTCCTTTCCCGAAATCCGCTTGGTATTCCCCAAGATGATGGTCTAGTTGAGGTTCTGCCCTGTGTAGTAGGATTGTGGAGAATATCTTGCATGTTACGTCAAGAAGAGACATCCCTCTGTAGTTGTAAGGGTCTGTTTTGGATCCTTTGTTATGAAGTGGATGTATAAGGGCTGTTTTCCAGTCATCTGGGGTTCTTTCATGTATCCAAATTTCTTCAAAGATATTTCTCAGAGATTGTATAACATTTTCGTTAACATTCTTTCAAAGTTCAGCTGTGATTTGATTTTCTCCCGAAGCCTTATAATTCTTAAGATTGGGTTGGAATGGTTGGAAGTTCTGAGTCAGGTTTGGTTGATGTGGATATATGAAAGTCCACCTTTTCTATGGGTTCCTCACAGTTAAGGAGAGTTTCGAAATATTCTGCTAGTACTTTGCAGTTGTCTTTGTTGTTATGTCCAACATTTCCTTCTTTATCCTGGAGTTGTAGTGTTGGGGGATATTGTACTTTTCCAATTTCTTATTAAAATTCTTCATTACTTTGCATAAGTATATGTATCAATCATATCATTTTCATATCTGTATCAGGATCATTCATCATATCTGTATCAATCATATCACATTTTATTCATTTTCATTTTGAATTATGTTTTTGATATAAAATTGAATTTATTCATGAAATATGAATAATAACTGTACTTATTGCGATGGCAAATCTATTAGGATATGAATGATTATAGGAAATTATAGAAATTTGCTAACGTGAACATGAAGTGGGTCAATGCAGTAGTCGTAACTTGTAAAATTCATCACGTTTTATCGAGAAATTTTCCAACACGAGATTTTTAAGTACACGAACTGCATTTTGCAAATAGCAAATATTTTCGGAATTTATCGTTGCAATTTCTCAAATAATTCTCAAGACAACATTATTTTTTACATTTACTACAAAAAATAATTATTTGATTTATGTGCTGATTATTTAAATTTGTATATGATTGTGCTTTGGTACAAAACTAAATCTACATGGAAAATCTACGGTACTGACAAACTCGAACAATTTTCATTTAAAATGTATTTAAATTAAATAGACTTAACAAAAGTATTTTATATTTTATTTGTGTGACACACAATTCTATTGTGTGTCTATAATGAAGTCATTAAAGCACTCATATGGGTTCGTAAATAGCTCGCCGAGTGCGATACAATTTTCTCAATATGTATCGGTGATTTTTAGGGTTCCGTACCGAAAACGGAACCCTTATAGAATCACTTTGTTGTCCGTCTGTCTGTCTGTCCGTCCGTCCGTCTGTCTGTCTGTCTAGACCATTTTTCTCAGGAACGCGTATAGGTAACAAGTTGAAATTTGTATCAAATACTCGGGTCTGCGGTCTCTTTCAGCTGCGAAAAAAACAAACTTGTAAGTCAAAGCGATCAAAAGATATGTCGCATATTTTGCGATTTCAAAAGGGAATAAATACCTATAGGGTACTTCCCGTTGACCTAGAATCATTAAATTTGGCAAGAAGCGGTGTCTTACAGCACATGTAAAGGGAAAAGTCAGAAAACCGTAAATATGTAGTTTAATTACAAGAAAAATGCGAATTTACTATTAGAAACTTATGAAAATACACGAATGTGTTGCGTGGTATTGTCAGGCACCAGAAGCATATGGGTTGCATACAGTTAGGTCCTCCTCGGTTATGTGTCCTCCATAAAAAAAAAGATACCTTACTTACAAGTTTGTACGGAACCCTCGGTGCGCGAGTCACAACTCGCACTTGGCCGGTTTTTTTTTAATTTAGGATTGACATTAAAGGGACTCCTCGCTAGGCTCGTTATTTTATAAACATGGACGCGTGGTAAAAAATCGCGCTTATGTTCAATAAGCGCGATTTTCGTTCTTTAATATACTAATACAAACATTTACTTTCACTAATATTTCTAGCTGTTGGAAAAGTACAAACTTATTTAAACCGCAAATATTTACAAACTTAATATGTAAATATTTCCATTGTAAGTAACTTATTCACAAATGAAAGCATACAAAAACACAAACTTTCTGCAGAAAATTAAGTTGAAATTATTTCGATCGATATTATGGAAAAAACCTTATTAGTATTCATAATATTATTCTTACAAATCTTTCTATATAAATCTTCCCTGCTATTTATGTAAACCCAAAAAACAACGTTAAAGTTTACGTGAAAAAAGTCAAGCGGTTACTAACACCATTCTGGCGAAGGTTTTCAAGTTTTCAATATTTCCGGCAAAATAGCAGCAATTTAAACAAGACAAATAACACGAGCCGTCGTAATCACGTTCTTTTATTAACTCACAATCTGCACAACAAAAAAATTCTAATTAATTACGTCTTTCGCCAATTGAACACAATTGTGGCAACGCGTAGATTTATTTGATCTTTGATCCACAATTCTTCGCTATTTATTAAATATTATATAGCTTTCATTAATTGATAGGAACTATTCTTTCAAGATGCATTTTATAATGAAGCGTTCTATAAATACCATTGTTGCGGTTTTCGCGAATCGTCTCAGCTGCGGTTTCACAATCAACCGTTTAATTAAAACGAATTACGTTTTGTAATTAATTAATTTTTTGCAAATTCTAGCAAATTTTAATCTTAAATATATATAAAATACATTCCTATATAATTAATACATATTATGTATTATGCATAATACGATTAATTACTTCAACTTATATAATTTAAACCTACACAGACCAGACAGAGAGGATCAGACAGACAAGACCAGATAGGCAATTCCAGACAAAGAAACAACACCAGACAGAGCAGACCAGACAGAGCAGACCAGATAGACAAGACCAAACAGACAAGACCAGACAGACAAGACCATACAGATAATACCAGACAGACAAGAGCAGACAGACAAGACCAGACAGACAAGACCAGACAGACAAGACCAGACCTACAAGACCAGACAGACAAGACTAGACAGACAAGACCAAACAGACAAGAACAGATAGACAAGAAGTAACATACAAGACCAAACAGACAAGACCAGACAGACAAGGACAGACAGAGAAGACCAAACAGACAAGACCAGACAAACATGACCAGGCAGACTAGACCAGACAGACTAGACCAGGCAGACAAGACCAGATAGACAAGACCATAAAGACAGGACCAAACAGACAAGACCAGACAGACAAGACCAGACAGATAATACCAGACAGGCAAGAGCAGACAGACAAGATCAGACAGACAAGACCAAACCTACAAGACCAGACAGACAAGACTAGAGAGACAAAACCAAACAGACAAGAACAGATAGACAAGACGTAACATACAAGACCAAATAGACAAGACCAGACAGACAAGGACAGACCGAGAAAACCAAACAGACAAGACCAGACAAACATGACCAGGCAGACTAGACCAGACAGACTAGACCAGGCAGACAAGACCAGATAGACAAGACCAGAAAGACAGGACTAGACAGAGAAGACCAGTCAGACAAGACCAGACAGAAAAAACCAGACAGACAAGACCAGACAGAAGAGACTAGGCAGACAAGACCAGACAGACAAGACCAGGCGGACAAGACCAGACCGACAAGACCAACCGGACAAGACCAGACAGACAAGCCCAGACAGACAAGACCACACAGTCAAGAACAGACAGACAAGACCAGACAGACAAAACCAGACAGAATAGACCAGACAGACAAGATAAGACCGACAAGACCAAACAGATAAGACCAGACAGACAAGACCAGACAGACAAGACCAGACAGACAAGACCAGACAGACAAGACCAGACAAACAAGACCAGACAGACAAGACCAAACAGACTAGACCAGACAGAGAATACCAGACAGACAAGACTAGGCAGACAAGACCAGTCAGACAAGACCAGACAGACAAGACCAGACAGACAAGACCAGACAGACATGACCAAACAGACAAGACCAGACAGACAAGACCAGACAGACAAAACCAAACAGACAAGACCAGACAGACAAGACCAGACAGACAAGACCAGACAGAATAGACCAGGCAGACAAGATAAGACCGACAAGACCAGACAAATAAGACCAGACAGACAAGACCAAACAGGCAAGACCAGACAGACAAGACCAAACAGACAAAACCAGACAGACAAGAGCAGACAGACAAGACCAGACAGACAAGACCAGACAGACAAGACTAGGCAGACAAGACCAGTCAGACAAGACCAGACAGACAAGACCAGACAGACAAGACCAGACAGACAAGACCAGACAGACAAAACCAGACAGACAAGACCAGACAGACAAGACCAGACAGATAAGACCAGACAGACAAGACCAGACAGACAAGACCAGACAGACAAGACCAGACAGACAAGACCAGACAGACAAGACCAGACAGACAAGACCAGACAGACAAGACCAGACAGAATAGACCAGGCAGACAAGATAAGACAGACAAGACCAGACAGATAAGACCAGACAGACAAGACCAAACAGACAAGACCAGACAGACAAGACCAAACAGACAAGACCAGACAGACAAGAGCAGACAGACAAGACCAGACAGACAAGACCAGACAGACAAGACTAGGCAGACAAGACCAGTCAGACAAGACCAAACAGACAAGACCAGATAGACAAAACCGAACAGACAAGACCAAACAGACAAGACTAGACAGACAAGACCAGACAGACAAGACCAGACAGACAAGACTAGGCAGACAAGACCAGTCAGACGAGACCAGACAGACCAGACCAGACAGACAAGCCCAGAGAGACAGGCTAGACCAGACAGACAGACAAGACCATACAGACAGACAAGACCATACAGACAGACAAGACCACATAAGGAGACAAGACTAGACAGATAGTCAAGACTAGATAGACCAGACAAGAACAGACAGACAATATCAGACAGACAAGACCAGACAGTCAAGACTATACAGAAAAGACCAGATAGACAAGACCACCTGGTTTGATTTCTAACTCGACATATGGAACAATTATGACTCTTTGTTCAATAGATCCTTTTCTAGATAAGTTGCATTGCAATCTGTTGGTTTTAATATTTCAATTCCTTATAATACCTGGTCTTGTTAGCATAAACTTCCATTTATAATATACGTTAGTTTATTTTGTTTTTACTTTTTATTAGTGTTTTGTTTGCTACCTCACAAGTCTGTTGAATGTTTTGAGAAATTGGAGAATTTATTGTGGTTTCAGATTCTTAAATGGTTTTGGATGATATCACTTTTAAAACCGTTAAACAGATATTTACAAAGTGACCAAAAACGATGCAAAATAAGTTGCAATTAAATGTGCCAGTAATAAGATTAATTGTCGGTTTCCTTTGAAACTTAATCAACAACTTCTTGAAAACACGAGTATATCCCATGAGTGAAATAAATATAAACTAATTTTTAAAGCAAACAACACGCCAAGGTCTTTTAAATTTGCCCAAAAATTCTTCTAATGTCGACCTTGTAGCTTTAGACCGCATCTCTATCTTGACTGTATACCCAAAATCAACCTACCTAATAATCTGCTATAAACCTTTCTGGGAATCGTATTTATTGTCTGCCGGAGATTCTTTTAATGCGACGCAACTTACCTTCTCACTTTCACCGCAGAAGATGCTAACACCACATCTCCAGGTTACATAATCGCGCTTGTATTTTAAGGTCACCGATACATGCCATGATTAACACGCGGATTTATAAATACATGCCTCGAGTATGTCTCGGTGTGGAAATTGCACATTTCTGGGTTTATTTTCATACACGGAATAATGTGCGACCTTGGACAAAAAGCTTATTTTTTTAGACTTAATAAAATTTCGATCGAAATTTAAATTCGGATCAAAATATGATTCTTGTATAATTCTTAAGTTTCGTTTCGTTTTTGTTTAGCGATCGACTTTCACTATACCAGTTTACCTTTTGACAAGAAATTTTTGCAAATGTCAAGTTTTTTTTTAAGAATAAAAATGCTTTTTATGCCGTAAATGTAGTTGCCCTAGTTGCATAGACTTATTACAAAACTGTGTTACAAAAAAATAATTTTTGTTTTATGTCTGTTTCAGGTGAGTTTCGCTAATTGCTCTGCGCAAATCGATAAAAACTGTAAGTTATTTAAATTATTGAATTTTGATCGAATTCCATATAAACATTGACAATATTTTTCTAAATCATGACTAGTCTTGTTCATTTTGGATGGACTTCTCATTAGAGAAGTGTCTCATTTGTGTACTTGTCCATAAAAAGAGCGATGCACACTGTCGTTGAGTTAATTCAATGATCGTTCGGCAAGGAAACGGTCAGAATATGATTTACTTTTAACCGAATGGTGAACAGACTTAACAGATAGTTCTTAGCAGAACCGTTCACCTAAACAAACTGAGCAATCTTGCTCAGTTATTTCATAATTTGATTTCTATTAATAATAACTAATAATTTATACATATATATATATATATATATATATATATATATATATATATATATATATATATATATATATATATATTATATTATATATATATATGCATTTAATTTTGAGCCTAATTCCTTGACCTATTCTAAGAATATTTTGTCTTATGATGATGATTTCTGAAACACCTTTTGTTTCAACGATACAGGTTGAACAGAATTTGCAACATTAACAACATTTTGTTATCAGAAAGTACATATAAAGATGCTCAATCTACAATAAATGTTCGAAATTACTTCCTCCAGCCTGGATACAAGCATTCGCTCTTCTCGTCACTAAGTGCCGAACTCTTTCAAACACACCAGGGTTGTTTCTAATTCAGTTATACTGATTTATCTGATTTCGCAATTCGTCCAAATTCTCCACTGGAGTAGAGTAGACTAATGACTTCAGATAGCCCCATAAGAAATAATCCAGGGGATTTAAGTGTGAGGATCTAGCAGGCCCCATGCGTGTGGCCCACCTCGACCAATCCAGCAATCTCCGTATGTTGCTTAAAAAATCACGAGCAACCAAACTGAAATGTGGTGGTACACTATCATACCTAAACCACATTGCAATTCTTGTCGCCAATCGTACAGCCTGCAAGTACTCGTGCAGTGTTTCTTGCATAAAGTTGCAATACATCTCGCCAGTGAGTCTTGGTGGTAGATATACCGGTCCAATTAGATAGTCACCCACTATTCCAAACCAAATTTTCTAGGAGAACTGACGTTGAAATCAATCTTCATATACCTCATGCGGATTTTCATCTGCCCACACATGGCTGTTGAAAATTCTTTATTGCATTTCTTGAGAAACTGGCTTCATCGGTGAAAGGAATCTGTGTCAGGGATTGAGGGATTAGAACTTATGTTTACAAAAGCCATTGACATAACCCAATGCATGGATGATAATCAGCAGGTAGTAGTGCCGGAACAGGTTGAATGTGGTATGGATATAGTAAATTGTCCTTAAGAATTTTCCAAAATTGTCTAATGGCTTAATTTGTCGTGTAGAAGTACTTGGATATTCCTCTATCATATCCAGCACTTTCCAGTGGTACCGTTCTTACTGTCATTAATCTTCTTGGGCCTCCATTTCGTTGCAATGAATGTTTTGGAAGATTTTTCGACCGGGGATATTACGGTTAGGAAACCGTTCAATGTACATTCATCTAGCTTGTAATGAATTGCCATCAGCAAGTCCATGATAAATTGCATGTCAGTCATCTCGGCATTCATATACAAGGTGGAGGACTTCACTAACTATTAAAGACGCCTCGAACAGTCAAACGTCACTCAATGTAAACAACTACGACCGATATATGTGATGATCACTCACGAGACGTATTCAAATTAAATCCACTTTTACGTTAGTAGATAAAACAGCCGTTCCAAGTTATCGGCCACATTTTTTTGTTCTTGATAAACTCATTAATTTTTTGTACTTGATAAGTTCATTGGCGTATGCCATTCTTTTATTTACATTGATGATTTCAACAAATATGGAATATGATTGTCGCAAATTTTGTCCACCCTTTATATTCGAAGCAAAGGGGCTTTCAGAAATCATCATCTTCTTCTTCTTCTTCTTTTGGCTCTACAACCCTTTATGGGTTTTGGCCTCCTCTACTATTTTATGACATTCTCCACGATCTTCTGCTGCTCTTTTCCAATTCCTTACTCCTAGTGCTTTTATGTCTTCTTCCACGCTTTTCTTCCATCTTTTACGTGGTGTTCCTCTTGGTCGGCTATTGGTGGGTTTCCATTCCATGATACGCTTGGTGTTTCGATCTTTTTCCATTCTTTGCACATGGCCTATCCACCTCAGTCTCTGTGCCTTTACATGTTTTACTATGTTGTTGTTTCCTCCAGTTCGTGATTCATTCTTATCCTGTATGTTCCGTCCTGTTCCCTTATCGGACCATATACTTTTCTTAATATTTTTCTTTCAAATGTCTTTAGTTCTTCCTCACTTTTCTGAAGGAGGGTCCATGTTTCACAGCCATAAGTAACTACCGGTCGTATTAGGCACTTATATATAGTTATCTTGGATTTGTGACTTAGTAGTTTGCTGTTAAGTAGTTTTTTGTTCGCATAGTAGGTTCTATTTCCTTTTAATATTCGTATCTTTATTTCTCCACTCTCGTCGTTGGTTTGATTTAGTTGAGATCCCAAATACGTGAAATTTTTAACTTTTTCAAAGCTGTGGTCGCCTACTATGTATCTATCTTCATTTTGTGGTGCAGTTCTGGACATCATCATATATTTTGTTTTTTCTTGATTGACTGTCAGTCCCGCTTTCCGTGCCTCTTTTTCGAGGTCCTTAAATGTGTCATTTACTGTATTTGCCATGCGCCCCGTGATTGCTATGTCATCTGCATAGGCTCCCATTTGTCTACTTTTTGATGTTAAGTTTCCTGTTATCTTCAGTTTTTCTATAGCCGCATGTAATGTTAGGTTTAAAAGTAGAGCGGATAGCGCATCACCTTGTCTGACTCCAGACGTAATGGCGAATTTTTCGGTTTTATCGTTTTGTATTACTACTGCCGCTGACGTTCTTTCTAATGTTAGTTTAATTAGATTGACAATCTTTTTTGGTATGCCCATATGTATTAAGTTCAGGTATAACTTATTTCTATTGACTGAATCGAAGGCTTGTTGAAAATCAATGAAAAGGCAGTGTATGTCAAAATTGTGTTCGTATCCCTTTTCTAGCAGCAGTCGCATTTGGTGTATTTGATCTGTTGTTGATCGGTTAGGTCGAAATCCACATTGATAGTCATCTAGTATATCTTCTGCATATACGTTCAACCTTTTGTGAATGAGGCATGAAATGATTTTATATGTTACATTTAATAATGTAATTCCTCTGTAATTTTTACAATCTCTTTTGCTTCCTTTCTTGTGAATAGGATGTATAAGGCCTAAATTCCACTCTTCTGGCATTGTTTCTTCCTCCCTGATTCGTTTGGTTAATTGGTGAATACGGGGCCACAGTTCTGGGCCTCCTGCCTTTAGTAGCTCTGCTGTAATGTTATCGCTAACAGGCGCCTTGTTATTCTTAAAGGCAATTATGATCTCAGTTGTTTCTTCCAGTGTCGGTGTTTCAACTTTTGGTTCAGCTGTTTTATACTAAGTTTGTTTCATTTTTATTATTAAGCAGGTCGCAGAAATATTCCTGCCATCGTTTCAGGACGTCTGATTTCTCTGTTAGGATCGTTCCATTTTTGTCGTCGCACAAACATTTCTTTCGCTTTGTACTCTGAAGAATGTAGTTTTATTTCTCGGTTGAACTTTTTGTAATTTTTTCTGTTATTGCTCTCGTCTATTTCTTCTATTTCCTTGTTATAGTATTCTCTTTTCTTTCTTCGACACGTTCGGTATGCTTCTGTTCTTTTTCTTTCATAGTCTTTCCTTTGGCTTCTCGATTCACGCTGGAGACACTTGTTTCTTGCTTCATCTTTTATGTCTATCTTCTTCCTGCACTCCTCGTCAAACCATTCTTCGTTTCGTATTTTTTGCTTTTCTCCTATCTTTTCAGCTCCTTTTAGAATACTATCTCTGATGTGTCTCCATTCATTCTCCACATCGTCTTCGCTTGGGTTTTTACGTAGGTGTTCCAGTATTGTTTCTTGATATTCTCTTTTTCCCTTTTCACTTTTCAGTTTTTCCACATTCCACTTCTATGGTTTATCTCCTCCGCGTTTTTGTATGTTGCTTATTCTCTGTCTTAGAGTTGCTATTACCAAGAAGTGGTCGGAATCGCAGTTGATTCCTCTGAACGAGCGTACATCTCTTATATTTGATGTCCATCTTCTTGATACTGCGGCATGATCGATTTGGTTACATTTTCTCGTGCCCGGAATTTTCCATGTTCCATGTTTCCAAGCGACAAATAGTAGAGCGGAATGGAAAAAGATTGGCGAGCAGCCTAAAACTCACCCAGGGTTGTAATGCCAAAGAGGAAAAAAACATTAGGAATTAATTTTTCTACGGCCTTGGTTGTTTTTAGGGCTTTAGTCTTAAGATCTGTTGGATGCGTTCTTTGAAGGAGAGCCTATCAATAATTATCCTTAGATATTCCACAAATTCTTTTGTAGTTATTTTTTTTTAAGTCTAGCCTAGTATAGTTCACCCTTACCTAGTCTTGTGCACTCAAGTCCACACTTGTGCTACAAATCCTGCATATTCTACCAATTAATGTGAAATAAGACGTAATGATGTAATAAAGTTCTAGATAAAACTTATCTGTGTCTTAAAAGACGTAATGATGTAATTACGACTTATTTCACATTAATTGGTAGAATATGCAGGATTGGTTTAATCCTATTTTAACCAGTAAAATTTAAAATTATATAATATTATTGGTTCTTTTTAACCTTGAATCGCCTCTTCTGATAATGTAAAAAATATAAATTCAAAAATTTCTTAATTTCAGGAAATATGCGAGCTAAAAATATTGTTTGATTCTTTTCATGTTAGCGAATTATCATCAATTCATATCCATTCACATCAATTCATATCATGTTTTACTAATTGTCAAAATAAATATAGAAGTGAACGACTGTTTTTACCAATGTCACAGTGAATAATGCCAGTAATAATCGCCGGTCAAATCTCGATATGAAATTCAAATTGCAAACCAGTAATAGACGCATTAATTTCGCTTCATTTGTAGAAATAATAACTCTATCGGTTCTGAATTACAACAAATCGCTGGACCGAGATGAAAATTCGTGTTGGTTCAATCGGTGCCATCAGCGTTAATTTCTTATTTGTTCCTTTTTAAACTGGGCTAGTGTAAACTACTAGTCCCGTGCAAATATCAATATTATTTCTGTGCAACTACAAACTCGGTAGACTTGGTATACCGCAGTTTCGAATTTATTTCTTAGAAAACTAACCGCAACTAATTGCAAATTTAAATATTAATTACACTTATCTTGCATGCATCTTCTATTTACATTACTCGGCGATAATTTTATTGTTTATTTTTTTCACGACTTATTATTTTTTCTTTGCATACAGAATCACTTTAATGTTTAGTTTTAGTAATCCGGTCATGTTTCTGTGTATTTTTTTGCAATTGTCTTCGCAAAATATTAGCGACTATGACCTCACCACATCTATTAATATTCAGATATTCTAATTTTATAATTGGTTATTTTTGAATCAATGTGAATTGAATACACGCAATAGTATTATTTGCATAAGACATTAAGACTATGTAGTAAAACGAGTTTAAACAAATTGAAGTAAATTAGTTCAATGTTAAAGAAAGACTATTGAAGATTAGAAATCTATTGAGGATTAGGTAATCTTGAAAAGGACAAGACTAACTTGTGAAATTTAAATGAAAATAAATTCGGCGAAATAGTCTTTCTTGACACTTTACTAGAAAATAAAAGTCTGTTAAATGACTGGGCAAAACAAGGCAGGATTACCAATTACACTGAATAAGACAGGACAAGAAAAAGCAAGACAGAACACGACATGCCAAGACAGTACAAGACAGGACAAGGCAGGACATAACGAGACATGACGAGACAAGAGATGGACACCACAGGACAAGACAGGACAATGCAGTACAAGACAGGACAAGACAGGACAAGGCAGGACAAGACAGGACAAGACAGGACAAGACAGGACAAGACAGGACAAGACAGGACAAGACAGGACAAGACAGGACAAGACAGGACAAGACAGGACAAGACAGGACAAGACAGGACAAGACAGGACAAGACAGGACAAGACAGGACAAGACAGGACAAGACAGGACAAGACAGGACAAGACAGGACAAGACAGGACAAGACAGGACAAGACAGGACAAGACAGGACAAGACAGGACAAGACAGGACAAGACAGGACAAGACAGGACAAGACAGGACAAGACAGGACAAGACAGGACAAGACAGGACAAGACAGGACAAGACAGGACAAGACAGGACAAGACAGGACAAGACAGGACAAGACAGGACAAGACAGGGCAAGACAGGACAAGACAGGACAAGACAGGACAAGACAGGACAAGACAGGACAAGACAGGACAAGACAGGACAAGACAGGACAAGACAGGACAAGACAGGACAAGACAGGAAAAGACAGGACAAGACAGGACAAGACAGGACAAGACAGGACAAGACAGGACAAGACAGGACAAGACAGGACAAGACAGGACAAGACAGGACAAGACAGGACAAGACAGGACAAGACAGGACAAGACAGGACAAGACAGGACAAGACAGGACAAGACAGGACAAGACAGGACAAGACAGGACAAGACAGGACAAGACAGGACAAGACAGGACAAGACAGGACAAGACAGGACAAGACAGGACAAGACAGGACAAGACAGGACAAGACAGGACAAGACAGGACAAGACAGGACAAGACAGGACAAGACAGGACAAGACAGGACAAGACAGGACAAGACAGGACAAGACAGGACAAGACAGGACAAGACAGGACAAGACAGGACAAGACAGGACAAGACAGGACAAGACAGGACAAGACAGGACAAGACAGGACAAGACAAGACAAGACAGGACAAGACAGGACAAGACAGGACAAGACAGGACAAGACAGGACAAGACAGGACAAGACAGGACAAGACAGGACAAGACAGGACAAGACAGGACAAGACAGGACAAGACAGGACAAGACAGGACAAGACAGGACAAGACAGGACAAGACAGGACAAGACAGGACAAGACAGGACAAGACAGGACAAGACAGGACAAGACAGGACAAGACAGGACAAGACAGGACAAGACAGGGCAAGACAGGACAAGACAGGACAAGACAGGACAAGACAGGACAAGACAGGACAAGACAGGACAAGACAGGACAAGACAGGACAAGACAGGACAAGACAGGACAAGACAGGACAAGACAGGACAAGACAGGACAAGACAGGACAAGACAGGACAAGACAGGACAAGACAGGACAAGACAGGACAAGACACGACAAGACAGGACAAGACAGGACAAGACAGGACAAGACAGGACAAGACAGGACAAGACAGGACAAGACAGGGCAAGACAGGACAAGACAGGACAAGACAGGACAAGACAGGACAAGACAGGACAAGACAGGACAAGACAGGACAAGACAGGACAAGACAGGACAAGACAGGACAAGACAGGACAAGACAGGACAAGACAGGACAAGACAGGACAAGACAGGACAAGACAGGACAAGACAGGACAAGACAGGACAAGACAAGACAAGACAGGACAAGACAGGACAAGACAGGACAAGACAGGACAAGACAGGACAAGACAGGACAAGACAGGACAAGACAGGACAAGACAGGACAAGACAGGACAAGACAGGACAAGACAGGACAAGACAGGACAAGACAGGACAAGACAGGACAAGACAGGACAAGACAGGACAAGACAGGACAAGACAGGACAAGACAGGACAAGGCAGGACAAGACAGGACAAGACAGGACAAGACAGGACAAGACAGGACAAGACAGGACAAGACAGGACAAGACAGGACAAGACAGGACAAGACAGGACAAGACAGGACAAGACAGGACAAGACAGGACAAGACAGGACAAGACAGGACAAGACAGGACAAGACAGGACAAGACAGGACAAGACAGGACAAGACAGGACAAGACAGCACAAGACAGGACAAGACAGGACAAGACAGGACAAGACAGGACAAGACGGGACAAGACAGGACAAGACAGGACAAGACAGGACAAGACAGGACAAGACAGGACAAGACAGGACAAGACTGGACAAGACTGGACAAGACAGGACAAGACAGGACAAGACAGGACAAGACAGGACAAGACAGGACAAGACAGGACAAGACAGGACAAGACAGGACAAGACAGGACAAGACAGGACAAGACAGGACAAGACAGGACAAGACAGGACAAGACAGGACAAGACAGGACAAGGCAGGACAAGACAGGACAAGACAGGACAAGACAGGACAAGACAGGACAAGACAGGACAAGACAGGACAAGACAGGACAAGACAGGACAAGACAGGACAAGACAGGACAAGACAGGACAAGACAGGACAAGACAGGACAAGACAGGACAAGACAGGACAAGACAGGACAAGACAGGACAAGACAGGACAAGACAGGACAAGACAGGACAAGACAGGACACGACAGGACACGACAGGACAAGACCGGACAGGGCAGGACAGGGCAGGACAAGACAGGACAAGACAGGACAAGACAGGACAAGACAGGACAAGACAGGACAAGACAGGACAAGACAGGACAAGACAGGACAAGACAGGACAAGACAGGACAAGACAGGACAAGACAGGACAAGACAGGACAAGACAGGACAAGACAGGACAAGACAGGACAAGACAGGACAAGACAGGACAAGACAGGACAAGACAGGACAAGACAGGACAAGACAGGACAAGACAGGACAAGACAGGACAAGACAGGACAAGACAGGACAAGACAGGACAAGACAGGACAAGACAGGACAAGACAGGACAAGACAGGACAAGACAGGACAAGACAGGACAAGACAGGACAAGACAGGACAAGACAGGACAAGACAGGACAAGACAGGACAAGACAGGACAAGACAGGACAAGACAGGAGAAGACAGAACAAGACAGGACAAGACAGGAGAAGGCAGGACAAGACAGGACAAGACCAGACAAGACAGGACAAGAAAGGACAAGACAGAACAAGACAGGACAATACAGACAAGACAGGACAGGGCAGGACAAGACTGGACAAGACAGGACAAGACAGGACAAAATAGGACAATACAGGACAAGACATGACCAGATAGGACAAGACATGACACGATAAAACTGTACACGACAGGACTAGTCAGGACAAGCTAGGACAAGACGGAACAGATAGGACAAGAGAAATAATATCTTGTGGTAATGCAAAAGTATATAGTTAGTTTATAATAGACCTGAAGCAACAGTTTGGGGAGCCATAGCTTGCTTTGTCACAGTCGTGTCACGTGTCAAAGCGTTCGACTCAGTGAACTGGTCACGTCTGTGGAAAGTGATGGGTGAAATGGGTGTTCCAACGCATCTGATATTTTTAAGAGACTCTACCAACACAATAACGCCAAGGTCAGAACAGGACAGACATTGTCCCGAGCTTTTAAGATAGAGGCCGGTGTCAGACAGGGATGCATACTCTCGCCCCTCCTTTACAACATATATAGTGAATACATCATGAGAAAAGTCCTTAACGATTGGGAAGGTGGAATATCAATCGGAGGAAGAAAAATAAGTAACCTGAGGTATGCGGACGACACCTTGATTATTGCAGCAGACGAAGAACAACTGATAAACATAATGAACAAATTAGAGAACTATAGTAGAGAATATGGTTTAAAAATCAACAAAACAAAAACCAAAGTAATGATCATCGATCCATCCAATGACACATAAAATATGAAAATCGTAGCGAGATATCATGTGGTGGACAAGTTTGTATCCCAGGTATACATCGTTGTTAACCAAAGATGGAGGCTGCTCAGAGAAAATTAAGAGAAGATCGGCAATGGCCAGATCAGCAACAACTAAACTCATAAAAGTATGGAGAGATCAAACCATTACAAAAACAGTGAAAGTAATGCTGGTCAATTCCTTGATCTTCCCAATTGCTGTTTACTCCGCTGAAACATGGACACTAAAGAAAACAGATCGAAAAAGAATTGAAGCCTTCGAATTATGGGTGTATAGACGAATCCCAAGAGTGCCATGGGTGGAACACAGAACAAACGCCTCTGTTCTAAAAGAATTAAAATCAAAAAGCGTCTACTAAACCAAATCAATAGAGCATATCTCAGTTACTTTGGCCACATAGCTAGAAGAACAGGTGAGATGGAAAACCTCGTGATGGAGGGAAAAGTTGAGGGAAAAAGACCTAGAGGACGGTTTCCAATGAGATGGATTAAAAGAAATGACGGGACACTCAATGCACGAAGCAATACATCTAGCACAAGATAGAAACGCATGGAAACAAAAAATTCAAACACATACCGAAAATAGTATCACTACACCCTCCAGAGGGTAGAAGGACTGAGAAGAAGCTTGCTTCTATATTCGTTTTGAATGGCTTAGTATAGTTTACACATGTGGCGTTGTGTGTTGTGTGCGTTCAAATAAGTTTTCACTATTCACTTATTCTTGTTTCCATGGCTCTACTTTTGGGATTATGAGTAGTGTCACTCCTATTTAGTTAACTTGGTCTATCACTTTTGCCAACTTACGAGCATTTCTGACTTTCTATCCACTTCTATCATTTCTATCCGAGTTAATTCCTACGTCACTTCTTCTTGGCATACACAGGTTGCTTCTTTCTTCGTGCCATCAATAGGCATGATTTTGGCAAACATCACGGACCCCACCAGCCCCCCCCCCAAAGCCCTCCCCAGATTGCACATTAAATAAACATACTGGCGTCATTTATTTTACCTTTCCGATTTCTTTCAGGTTCTCTCTAGGCCACACCAATACGGCGATATAACTGAATATAATCTGTCTATATTCTGCACACCTTTCCCACCTACCTCCCTATCATACCCATCCTACCCCATCCCATTACCCCCCCCCCCCTCACCTTTCCCCATAGCTTAGGTTAGTTTAGGCTTAAGTTAGTTAGGCCCCTTAGGTTAGTTTAGATAAACTATGTTAGTAGCATGTTAGCCATTAGAAAAATTAGATTAAGATAACCGGCTCAGTGCGAAAGCGGAGAGCCGGCATTGTATTTAACAAATAAATAAAATAAGATGCCCTCCAGATATTATACAGGTACTACCTGACACATGCGCGGCCGCCCGATGCTTGGGTCAATTAGCAATTTACTTCCCTACTTCTGGGATCAAGAGTCGTGTCACTGCTCTTTTATTAACTTCCATTTTATATACTCCAACTTCTTCTTTTTCTTTCGAATAGGCCTACTTTTGACTACGCTTGTTCAACTGTTGGGCTTTGATCTTTGCCCAGTATTAGCGCATCTTGTGCCGGTGTAACTCCTTTCTCTCTTCTGTCCAGGTAGTACCTTTCCTTCGGGGTTTTTCCTGAAATCCACGGACTTCCTTTAGGGTGCGTCTCACAGACTGTCTGTTTTGGAGATCTGTTATTCCCAGTTCCTTAATATCCTTCTCGGTTTCTGTCAACCAAGTGGTACGAACCTTCTTGTTTTGCCAGAAGGTGAACAGACGGTTGGTTAGTCGATTTGGAGGCAATCTTGCAACGTGGTCATAGAAGGCTACCCTTCTTTTCTTTGCACAGTCAGAGAGCATCTCAATATATTCTTAGAGCTCAGAGTTATGCCGCATTCGGAATTCCCCACCTTCCTTTACCGGGCCTAGGATCTTCCTGAGGATTCTCCTCTTTCTGATTTCCAATTTCTCTACCAGACCTCTTCGGTTCAAGGAAAGACACTCCATGGCATACAGGGCTTCTGGTCGTAAGACTGAAGTGTAATGCTTAAGTTTCAGGTTGTGTGATAGGCATTTCTTGATGTAAGTGTTCTTAGTTAGTCGATAGGCTAGTTCTAACTTGTTGACTCTCTTGGATAATGATGCTCTTTCTCATAAGTTGGCTTCAATCCATCCGCCGAGATACTTGAATTTCTCAGTCCTATTGATGTTTCCCTGCTTTAGTAACATCTCTCTATTTGCTTCTCTGATGTTCACGAACAATTCTGTCTCCAGCGACACTTGAAGACCTACTTTGGCAGTCTACTTTCTAAAGCAATTCACCTAAATTGTTGTGTTCTCAACAGAATCAGCAAACGGTGCCATGTCATCTGCAATGGCTAGGCAATCTACAATCAGTCCATCTTTCAAATCTAGTTAAATTGGTCAGTTCCTTGCGCCATTATATCATAAACATTTCAAGGACATAGTTGAAGCGAAATGGGGAAAGGACATATGCTTGTCTCACTCGAGTTTTTATTTCGAAGCTTTCTGAAATCTCGCCCCTAATTCAACCTTGCAATGGGTGTTGGTCAAACTTTCTAGGGTATGTCGGCGGGTTTTGTTGTCTAGCCCTAGTTCCTAGTGTACTTTGTTAATCGTTCCTCTTTCAATGGAATCGTAGGCCTTCCTAAAATCAACAAAGGTGACGACCACCTTGCGATTTCTCATCCTGGAGTATGCAAGTACAGTTTTAAGATTAAGCTTATGTTCAACACATAATCGAATGTTCCTGAAGCCCCCCTTGTATTCTCCCAGGTTTTCTGCCCTTGTTTGTAACGCCTTCGAGACAAATAATATACTCCAACTTATTTAACGTTCATCACTTTTGACAACTTACGAGCATTTCTGACGTTGCCCTGCTTAATGCCACCTTCTTGTTTACTTATACAAGTTGCTTCTTTCGTCAACAAGCCGTGATATTAACGCTATACCTTAAATTAGAAGGGCAGCATCACCTGAGGCCGTCTTATATGCACTTAGGCTAGTATAGAGGCTAGTTTTTGTCGATTTTTTGTCATTGCCCGCTCCCATGCTAGTGCGCGATATAGCATGGCAGCGTTAACGACCGTTCATAGCAGTCTCCTCTTGCTGCTTTTTGGCCAACTCACATTCATGATAAGCTCACCAAGGGCGGCTGACGTTTTTAGTGCCTTCGCGGCAGCAAAAATGATGTGTTCTTTTAAAGGAGACGTTTTTGTCGATGGTGCTATCTGTCTAGTCTAGTCTGGCTAGTCTTCCCTGTTCAATTTTGTTTGGCTATTCGTGTTTCTCTAAACCACTATGTCTATTTTTGTCTGGCTACTCGACCCAGTCTAGTTTTTTTCTGTCTAGTCTGTTCTAGTCTAATCTAGTCTTATCTAATCTTTTCTAATCTATTAATTATTCTTTTCTAATCTTGTGGAATCTTGTCCAGTCTCGTCTAGTCTTGTCTAGTCTTGTCTAGTCTCGTCTAGTCTCGTCTAGTCGCGTCTAGTCTCGTCTAGTCTCGTCTAGTCTCGGCTAGTTTCGGCTAGTTTCGGCTAGTCTCGGCTAGTCTCGTCTAGTCTCGTCTAGTCTCGTCTAGTCTCGTCTTGTCTCGTCTAATCTCGTCTAGTCTCATCTAGTCTCGTCTGGTCTCGTCCGGCCTCGTCTAGTCTCGTCTAGTCTTATCTAGTCTCGTTTATTAAAACTATTTTCGCATCACTGTACAAGAAAAAACAAAAAAAAACAAAACTTTAGCAAACAACTGAAAGTGCACAAAACAAACGCGTTTAATAACACACGATTTATTTGACCAACTTTGACACTAATTTACGACTAAATTGACCGAACGGGGACTGTACAAGTTTGCCAGCGCGCTGAGAACAAAACAATACGTATTACCAAGGATCATCCACCAACAATTTATTCACATAACTTAGTCACGGCTACAGTTACACCTCTTTACTTCTTCCAATCGTTATTCTCGTAGTCCCACCTGGACGAAATCCCAGTCACCGGATTCGTTTGCAAGTCCAGCATGCGTCTCAGCTGCGCCCTCTTTCTCTCCTCCGCATACGATTCAGGCATTGGCACATCAAAAGTAGTGAGGTTGGTGATGAACATGTACCAGCCCATGCTTATGGCGACGATCATCAGGGTGCAGCCCATGATAGACTTCCACTCGCCGGTGGGCGCCTTGATCTCGGAAAATATCTGTCGGAAGGAGACACTGTAGAGGGCGCGCTTCTCCTCGAAGCTCAGCTAGCGCCAATCTCCTTGCTCCTTCTGGCGGAATATTTTGATGGCTCATAAATGTTCGTACCACCTGATGCCGTGCATGGGAAAGTCGGAGCGGTCGACGTAGGAGGGTTGTCTGTTGAAGCCGAAGTCGACGATCTGCCGTTTGCCTATCAGCTCCTGGAAGAGGTCGAGAGGCTCGGAGCTGTGGACACGAGCGCACGGGATCAAAGCGCGGGCCCTCACGGACCTCACGCCCAGGACTAAAAGTCTTCCTTTCATATTTATGGATTCTGGTTGGACAAGATAGCGATTGATGCGTTGTGAACGGGACTAGTGTCGTCTAGTCTCGTCTAGTCTCCTCTGGTCTCGTCTGGTCTTGTCTGGTCTCGTCTGGTCTTGTCTGGTCTCGTCTAGTCTCGTCTGGTCTCGTCTGGTCTCGTCTGGTCTCGTCTGGTCTCGTCTGGTCTAGTCTGGTGTCGTCTGGTCTCGTCTGGTCTCGTCTGGTCTTGTCTGGTCTCGTCTGCTCTCGTCTCGTCACGTCTTGTCTCGTCTGGCCTCGTCTGGTCTCGTGTGGTCTCGTCTAGTCTCGTGTGGTCTCGTTTGGTCTCGTCTAGTCTCGTCTGGTCTTGTCTGGTCTTGTCTGGTCTTGTCTGGTCTTGTCTGGTCTTGTCTGGTCTTGTCTGGTCTTGTCTGGTCTTGTCTGGTCTTGTCTGGTCTTGTCTGGTCTTGTCTGGTCTTGTCTGGTCTTGTCTGGTCTTGTCTGGTCTTGTCTGGTCTTGTCTGGTCTTGTCTGGTCTTGTCTGGTCTTGTCTGGTCTTGTCTGGTCTTGTCTGGTCTTGTCTGGTCTTGTCTGGTCTTGTCTGGTCTTGTCTGGTCTTGTCTGGTCTTGTCTGGTCTTGTCTGGTCTTGTCTGGTCTTGTCTGGTCTTGTCTGGTCTTGTCTGGTCTTGTCTGGTCTTGTCTGGTCTTGTCTGGTCTTGTCTGGTCTTGTCTGGTCTTGTCTGGTCTTGTCTGGTCTTGTCTGGTCTTGTCTGGTCTTGTCTAGTCTCGTCTGGTCTTGTCTGGTCTTGTCTGGTCTTGTCTGGTCTTGTCTGGTCTTGTCTGGTCTTGTCTGGTCTTGTCTGGTCTTGTCTGGTCTTGTCTGGTCTTGTCTGGTCTTGTCTGGTCTTGTCTGGTCTTGTCTGGTCTTGTCTGGTCTTGTCTGGTCTTGTCTGGTCTTGTCTGGTCTTGTCTTGTCTTGTCTGGTCTTGCCTGGTCTTGTCTCGTCCCGTCTTGTCTTGTTTAGTCTTGTCTTAACTTGTCCAGTCTTGTCCAGTCTTGCCCAGTCTTGCCCAGTCTTGTCCAGTGTTGCCCAGTCTTCTCAAGTCTTGTCCAGTCTTCTCCAGTCTTGCCCAGTCTTGTCCCATCTTTTCGGGACTTCTCCAGTCTTGTCTACTCTTGTCTAGTCTTGTCGAGTCTTGTCTAGTATTGTCTACTCTTGTCCAGTTTTTTCTGTTGTTGTGTAGTCTTGTTTAGTCTTGTCTAATGACATTTTGTCTAGAATGTGAATATAAGTTTTACTTAATGTACCAAATTAGCCTGTTATTTCTGTCTGCCGATCAGCTTTTTATTTATTCTAGTGTATTATTTACCTAATTGGAACAAATTATTTAAACTTGAAAAGGATTGTTGAGACCGTTACTGCCTGGTAATCCATACTTACTTGAATTGAAAAATTTACTATGTTTTAACCAATAATTTATGTTAGTGCTTAAAACATAATGAATTTTTCAATTCAAGTAGTTAAACTTGGTTTTCATGTAGCTCTATTACAAATTGCAGCAATTTCGCAGACAGATTATAGTAATTCCGTTGTGGCTAACTATATTTTACATTATTTTACAGTTTTTTTTTTCTTTAACAAAGTTAACAATTTTTCACGAAATTTAAAAAATCGTATCAAATCTCATACAAACCTTTTATAATTTCTTAACGAGTTTTACAAGATCGTGAAAAAACTTATCGTAAATTTTGAAAATTTTTCAACGAAAATTTTGCTTTTCCATTGTCGGTTTTAGTTCTTCCACTCTAATATGCTACGAAACAAAAATAACATTTTACTTCTCTGGTGCAGAATTGACGTAAGCTACATCAATAAATCCTTTAGAGAAACCCCGGCGGAAAAATATCTAATGTTTGTGAAGAATCGCAAGCCACGTCCACTGAAATCAGTCCCTTAATATGACGCGTGTTCAGTCAAGGGAGTTGTAGACTCCGACTATAAATAGCGGAAACTTGATTGTGACATAAAAATAAACTCAGGTTTACATTCTGTAACAGCTGTCAAGTGTCCAGGATAAATGAAGGGATATCGCAGAGCTTCAAACGATTCTACATTTCACATTTTCTCTCAATCTATATTAATCTGTAATAACGACAGACGCTATGTAATAATATTGGTATCCACATTATCATAGAGGATGTTTTATTAAGGTCTAATTGGTCTAGACGGACAAATTTATTAAAACTGGACAGACAAAAGTCTCAAGTGTGGAATAATTAATTGGCAGCAACAATTATGATGTGAGACGATTATAAATTATGATAAACTAAACGCAGAAGCCGCGCAGACGAGTCGATAAAGGAAATGCACGCTGGTAATAGATAAAAATAGAATGCGGGTGCATACAGTTGCCCACTACATTATGGACTGCCTACAACTTAAAGAGAAACATGCACACTGCAATCAAGCTAGCTAAAAACATATTTTTAAAAAGCTAAGTTATTTATTCTGCAAGGAAACGATTTTTACATATCATGTCGAATTAATATAGACCGATAAAATCAATATTAAACAAAAAAATGAAGACTGGACATCGACTTGAGACAATATTTGCCAATATTCGACAAGACTGGACAAGTCTGGATACAACTGAACTAGTCTGGATAAGACCTGACAAGACTAGACAAGACAAAACAGGTCTAGACAAGAGTAGACTAGACAAATCAAGACTGGATTGAATACAGACTATATAAGACTAGATCGAATTGGATGAAACTAGAGGAGATTATACGAGACTAGATAAGATTTTACAGTCCTCCTCGGTGGTGTAGTTGACAACATACCCGCCTTTCAATGCAGGAGACCTGGGTTCGATTCCTGGTCGGGGAGACAACAACTAGGGCGGTTTTTCAGTAAACCGTCCGGGTTGCCCACCCTGAATGAATGCAAAATATGCGATACCAGGGTGGCACATACTAAAGCCAAGGTGGAATTAGGGGGTTTAGTGAGAGCTTCCCCCGAACCACTTTTAAAAGATAAGATTTTACAAGAATGTATAAGTCTAGACAAGACAAGACTAAACTTATTATTAGTATAACCTGTATCATAAACAGTTAGACAAGAGGGAACCAGTACTAGAGTTTATTTATTTATTTATTCTAGCTCTACAACCCTAGGTGGGTCTTGGCTGACTGAACTACTTTTTTCCACTTAACATGGTCTTCCGTCAACCTGCGGTCAAAAGGAATATTCATCTTTTGGATATCTAATTTAATGCTGTCTCTCCGACGCATTCTAGGACGTCCGAATAATGGTCTTTTTCCTGTTGGAACCTCTTCCCACACCGATCTTACAAGTCTTTCGTCATCAAGCCTGTGTACGTAACCTGCCCATCTTAGTCGTTGTGATTTAATCTCATGGACAATATCGCTGTCATTGTAAAGCTCTTGCACCTCGGCATTCGTTCTAATGCGAAACCGATTTGTGGTCGGATCGTGCTGGGGTCCAAAGATTTATAGTATTTTTCGTTCAGAGCGCCTAAGTTTTTCTTCGTTTGATTTGGTCATTGTTCACGTTTCGCATCCATATATTATTACAGGCAATTATCAAATTGTTTAATAAATTTTATTTTTTGATGTTCTTGATAAGGTTTTTTGATTTCATAAGATTGTTTAGTGCGTATAGGCAGCAGTTTGCAGATTGGATTCTGCCCTTGATTTCCTCAGTGACGTCGTTATCAGCAGTGACTATAGCTCCAAGGTATTTGAAACGTTCTACTCTTTCGAAATTAAGTGCTAACTGTGACGTTTTGCCCTATTCTATCTCTCCGTCCCATTCTGTTTATACACATATGTATTTGGTTTTTTCTCTTCTCTTCATTCACCTTTAGTCCCAGTTCACCCGTTGTTTTTTCGTTCTTGTTGAAAATGAAATTATTATAATAACTAAATCATTTGGCACATTAATGTTTAATTAATTGAAATACATGAAATGCAGTGAAAGTTTAAATAGACGATAATATTTAAATAAATTTATTGTATTAGACTGTGTTTACGAAATAATGTTATTGTTGTAATAATTACGATGCGTAATCATGGAGGCAATAGAGTGTAAAGTGAATCGTCGAAAATTCGCAATTCGGGAATGAGTTTCGGAGCGGGCGGTAGTTCCGCAACATATTGCGATATCTCGTAAACCGTGAAGAAATTTTAATATTAGCTGTAATTGTCCGGCCGCAAATCCATGAAGCTCATCCGCAATATGCAATGTGGCAACTGCCAGAAATTAATTGTAATTCCGTCTGAAACGTTAAACCGTCGCTTAATTGGACTTTACGGCCGCTCCTTCCGATCAATTCTCTTGTTAACGCGTAACCGCACTCGAAAATCTATTTTTTTCTTCTTGGTCTCTAATATTATTGACAAAATATTTCATTGTTTGAATTTAGACGAAATTACTTTTATATTATAATCCACGACATTATACTTTCAATACAAACTTGGTTTTTGTATATTACTATGCTAAATTATATCAGCGCCCTGTACCAACTTTCTGAAATAAATATCTTTCAGCTGTTGCTTACCCACTTCTGGATGTTGGCTTCGTCGTTATTTATTCAGTCTCCTTATTTTGAGCAATTCGGCTCTAATTTTCTACAACGGTTTCTTGGATTTCGTCTCTGCACCTTCTTTGTGGTCTTCCTGCGCCTCCTCTTGTACCCTTGGGCGCCATCCCAATAACCTATTTATTTGTCCATTTAGAGGGATCCTGTGTCGCAATGTCAGTGGCCCATCTCCATTTTTGTTGTGCTATTCTTTCGAATACATTAGTTATCCAAGTCCTTCTTCGGATTTCTTCACTTCAAGTCCTGTCTCTTATACTGAGCAGCAGCATGGCTCGTTCCATTGCTCGTTGGGTCTTCTTCTTTTAGTGCCGTGCAGATTCGTGCGTAGGCGTTCATCTTTTTCTTTTCATACGTTTCTATTAATTGCAGCATTCTATAGTGTTTGGAGGTTCTTTATCCCCGTCCATTGACGGATATTTCTCAGCCACGATCATTTTTTTTTTGCCTATTCCTCTTTTCCCTCCTTCAATTTTTGTTTGAAGAATGAGGCGGTGGAAGTGGTAGCGTTCTCCGCGCTGTATGTGTTCAAGATAACCTATTTTTCTTTTCTTGATATTTTCGAAAATCTCTCGATCTGCTAGATCGGCTCTTCGGAGAACGACCTCATTTCTCACGTGATCGACCCAAGACACTTTCAACATTCGTCGCAGGATCCACATTTCGAGGGCTTCAATTTTGTTGATGAATGCTACTTTCAACAACCGTGTCTCAACACCTTACAGGAGAACGGACCAGACATAGCATTTTACCATCCTATGTCTGAGGTTGCAATTCAAGTTTGTCTGTAAGAAATTTTAGAAGCCTTAGGAAAGTTGCTCTGGTCTGTTCGATCCTCCAACTTATCGTTGGGTAGTTAGGAGTTTTTTTGCGGTTTTATGTGTTATTTCCATGGTTTCAAGGTCATATATGAACACTGGTAAGATATACGATTCATTTATCTTTCTTTTTAAAATGATAGGTAATTCCTAAGTAAGAATTGATAAGTAAATTATGTATTAATTCCGTTTTTTCCGAACGCTGCTTTGAAATTTCTTTATCTGTTCTGATCCTGTGGCTAAGGTAGATGTAGTTATTCGCTGACGTTCTCGAGTATTTCCTATGATTATTTCGTCATTACGTAATTATTTTTGTTTTATGCAGGTTCATCTGTTGCATTTTTTAGGTTCATTTTTATCTATGTGTGATGAAGTTCCTCGAACATGATCTTTAGTTCTTCTATTGAACTGTTGCTGGTGACTATATCGACCGCGATTGAACTGACGTCACCAAAGTACTCACCATCGATTCTAAATCCTTTTTCTTCCCAAATAATGTTTTTGAATGCTTCCTCCAGTGCGGCAGTGAACAGTTTCGGAGAAATTATATCCCACTGCAATACTCTTATCTTCATCGCTAGTTTCTCTTCGTGTTGTCTTCTGTAGTCATTAATTTTAATTTGCATGTATACATTCTCGTAAATTTTTTTTTTATGAATCTTGAGTATCTGGTGTCTACCCTTACTCTATCGAGTACTTCCATCCGAGTGCAAGAGTGAAGTTGGCTTCGCAATTCTTTCAAATTTTGAAACATCTGTCTATGAGATTTAATCATGAAAAGATACACGCTTCAACAACGTTTGCAAGTTATTCAACTTTTTTTTATCAAAGTTCACGTTATATCGCGACTACGTTGCGCGCGCTTGCGCCAATTTTCGATCGGCAAAACCGTCCAACAAAACGACTATTGAACGTTTGGTGAAAAAACATTATGCATTGCATAATGTCCCAGTGCCTGTGCGACAACATAATGCTCGAAGTGAAGAAAATATCGTGGCCATTCGAGAGAGTGTGCATGAGCAGTCACAGGATGTCGATTCCACGCCGATCGCTCGTCGTTGAACACGCCGGTTGTTGAACAACAGTGTGACCAGTTTGTGGCGAATTTTGCGGAAGGATTTAGCTCTTCGCTCGTAAATTATTGCGTTTACTCAAGATCTGAAGCCAACCGATCATTGTAAGCGTCGCATATTCGCTAATTGGTTTCTGGACCACATGCAAACTGACGACAACTTTCACAAGAAAATCATCTTTTTGGATGAAGTTCAATTCTGGCTCGATGGTTTTGTAAACAAGCGAAATTGTCGCATCTGGTCGAGTGAGCTGTCTGAAGTGATGCACAGGACACAACTTTATCCGAAAATATGATGTGTTTGGTGCGGTTTTCATGCCGGCGACCTCATCGTTCCGTTTTTCTTTATTGATGAAAACGACGCGCCAACAACCCATAGCCCATGATATCGAAGTATTTTTGGAACCAGCTCGACGTTATGGATTTGGACGGTATGTGGTTCCAACAGGGCGACACAACGTGCCATACAACGTACGACAGAATCGAATTATTGATGACCAAGTTGGTGAGCGAGTTATTTCACGCCACCGTCCTGGCGAACGGCCAGCTCGTTCGTGCGATTTAACCCCTTTGGACTTTTTTCTTTGGAGTTACATTAAATCGTCTATGCCAACAAGCCAGAAACTTTAGAGGAGCTGCTGGCCAATATCGAACGCGAAACTCCTGGTATTTGGGCCGATTTGTGTGCTCAAGTCATGGAAAATTGTGAAAATACGCTGGATTCACTAGTTTCAGCGCTTGAGCGGCGAACCTTTAAACGATGTCTTCTTCTTCTTCTGTTGGCTTTATAACCCGCGGTGGGTTTTTGCCTCTACAACAATCTTCTTCCATTCTGTCCTTTCACCGGCTTTCTCTCTCTCTAATCCCTTACTCCCATCTTTCTAAGACTTTCCTCCAGGTCTTCCATCCATCTTTTCCTTGGCCTGCCTCTTTTCCTTCTTCCTACTGGCCGCCAGTTGTACAATTACTTGGCTGGTCTGTCGTCATGCATTCTGTACAGGTGTCCCAGCCATGCTATTCTTTGAGCTTTTACATATCTCACTATGTACGCTTCGTTTATTAACCTGTTTAGTTCATGGTTCATTCGTATCCTCCAAATTCCATGCTCATTTAGGATCGGTCCGTAGATCTTTCTGAGGATCTTTCTTTCAAAGATGCGTATCGCGTCCTACTCTGCGGTGGTTAGGGTCCAGGCCTCGCATCCGTACGTTACTACTAGTCTTATGAGTGTTCAGTGTATTTGAAGTTTGATTTTGTGACTCAATAACTTGGACTTTCAGTTTTTGGTATCCGTAGTAGCAACAGTTTCCACTAAGTATTCGCGAGCTTGTTTCTTTAGCTATTACGTTTGTTCTGTTGATTTCTGTTGCCAAGTAGACACAACTTTCAACCTGCTCAAAGCGATACTCGTCCAAGTTCAGGTCATTGTTATCGTGATGTTCTCCTCCAACTTGCATGTATTTAGTTTTTACCTCATTTATTTTTAATCCCCTTTTTTGCGTTTCATCGTCCAGCATCAATAGTGCTTCCTTTAGCGCGACTTTGCTTCTACGTGTCAAACTGACATCATCTGCATATGCAGCAACCTGTGTTGATCGGTTGCCAATGTATCCCATTATATTCAGCTTTCTTATGCATGCCTCTAATGCTAGGTTGAATATCATGGCGCTCAGGACATCTCCCTGCCTCACACCGATTTCGATTTTAAAGGCGGATGTAAGTTGGTTGTCTACTCTAACCGAGGCTTTCAAACCGGACAAAGTAGCATTTATCAGTTTTACGTATTTACGGGGTATTCCTAGCATCAGTAGATCGTCAAGAATCGTGTTACTTTTGACGGTATCGAATGCCTGCTTAAAGTCTATGTAGAGGTTGTGCAGCGATATATGAAACTCGTATGCTTTCTCCTGCATTTGCCTTATGTCCGCTTTATTATCCGCTCTGATATTGTCCTAATATCTCTTCGTAGTAGACAGCGAGTCTGTTATAAAGAACGCCTCTTAGAACTTTGTATGTTACGTTAAGGAGCGTTATCGGCCGGTTGTTGCTACAGATCGTTTTGTCTCCCTTCTTGTGTATTGGCTGTATGATACCCAGTGCCCAATTCTCTGATATTTTCTCTTGCTCCCAGATTTCATTAATCAGGTGTTTTAGTCTTACCGTTAGGTGTTCTCCTCCATATTTCAGAAGTTCGGCTGTTATACCGTCTGACCCAGGGGCCTTGTTACTTTTTAGCTTTCCAATAACACTTTCTATTTATCTTAGGCTGGGGTTCTCAATCTTGGGGTCTACCGTATGTACATCTAGCTGTAATTGTTCAGGCTCTAAACTACAGTCTCTTTTAAAAATATCCGAGAAGTACCCTTTCCATCTTCGGAGTATCTCCTCTTTCTCTGTGAGCATGTTTCGGTCTTTATCTTTGCATACTGTTATCTTTGGTCTAAAATCCTGAGTGTTTTGTTTTATTGCCTTGTAAAATTTTATTGTTTCGTTTCTAGAATGATTCAGTACCATTTCCTTTACCTACTCTACCTTTCCTCTTCCTTTCTGTTTAGTGCTTCTCTTTTTTTTTTTCTACATATTCTAAACGCGTTTATTCTTTTCCTATTGTAGGCTGGTTGGTTAGCTCGTGTGCTTCTGTCTAACAGTTTTAGTCTAGCCTTTCGCTTCACGGAGGTTACTTCTCGACATTCCTCGTCATACCATTCTTCGTTGTGAACTGCTCTTTTTTCTCCAATTCTTTCCATAGCACTCTCTGTTAATATTTTTTTGATGTTCATCCAGTCTTGCTCTATGTCCTGTCTTTTTTGGTTTTCTTGTAGTTTAGTTCTGAGACTTTCCCGGTAGGCCCTCAGAACTTCTGGGTTTTTTAGGCGATCTATGTGCCATTTTGGCTGCTTTGCAGTTGTTCCCCTAGCCACTGTTGATAGTTTTTGTTTTGACCTTGCTCCAACAAGGTAATGGTCGGAGTCCGCGTTCGCACCGCGAAAGGATCTGACCTGTTCGACGTCCGTTGCCCATCTTTTGGTGATTAGTAGGTGGTCTATTTGGTTCGTGTTTCGTGATCCAGGTATTTTCCAGATGCCCTTATGGATTTCTTTCCTGGGGAAGAAAGTACTAACGGCAGAGTAGTTATTAGACGCGGCAAATTGGGCAACTCTTTGGCCATTATTGTTGGACTCATCATGCATGCTATGTTTACCAAAAACGCTAGCGTAGGCCTCTTCTTTACCCAATTTGGCGTTATAGTCGCCTAGTACTATAGCTGCGTCATGTCTCGGTATTTTATCGCAGACTTCTTGAAGTGCTGCGTAAAAAACGTCTTTTGTTTCCTCTTCTGCGTCCTCTGTGGACGCGTATTCGTTCACAAAGGTTATATTGTGGTATTTTCCCTTTAGTCTTAGGGTGCATATTGTATCTGATACCGGGGTAAAGGCTAGAATCGATTTTTTTAATTGTTTGGATACAATATATCCAACTCCTTTATGGCCACTCCTTTCATCGTTTCCTGAGAAATACATAGAGAATTTTCTCTTGTGAATTTCGACTTTACACTTCTATCTTATCTCTTGTAGGGCCACGAGATCCATTTTGTATCTCAGTATCTCATCCGCTAACCTATCCATAGCCCCTGCTTTCAGAAGCGTACATACATTCTATGTACCAAATCTTAGTCTGATTCCGTAAATCTTATCCTTATTTCCCTGTGATGGTCGTCTTCGTGTGGACAGTCCAGTTTCTTTCGTTGTAGTCATCGCAACAATAATGTTTTCACGAGGACGGGTAGTTAGCCCGTCGCTCAATCCCCTTTTCGGAGGGCCATTTCATCTCCACACATCTACCTCGCTCCATACGGATTTTCACCGCATCTTGCGAGGTTTCTGTGTGGTTACCAGGGGCACTTAATGTGGAGGTGGGAACCAGACTTGGGTAGGAGAGGCTATGCGACATGTCTCATTCGAGTCATTGTCGTGCGGTGCGCATGCACTACCCACTTTTACCCCCCCTTTAAACGATGTCGTATTCCATAATTAATGGCATCGTTTGTACTTTCGATTGAAATAAAAATCATTTCTATAACTGACCCACAAATCTTTTAATTGAAAAAACAAAATGCGTCGATCTTAATGAAAAACCCTTTAGATGCCGTACCGTATCCTTTTCTCAAACCGACTGGTTGATGGAAGTCTAGTTTTTGTGTTACGCTTTGTGTTACGCTATATATATATATATGGTAGTAGGCTTATTGGTAATTTTCAACGTTGGTCCGATCGCCTTTTTGAGCAGAATGATTGTCTGTGCGTTATGCCAACTGCAAGTATCAATCCCTCACTAATGCATTTGTTCATTAGCATTCTTACACATC
This sequence comes from Phosphuga atrata, assembly GCA_944588485.1. Taxonomy (NCBI): domain Eukaryota; kingdom Metazoa; phylum Arthropoda; class Insecta; order Coleoptera; family Silphidae; genus Phosphuga; species Phosphuga atrata. The sequence continues at coordinate 9,054,418 of OX155901.1, forward strand.
CTTCCAAATCGACTAATCTCAGTTTCTTCTTGTCTTGTCGTATGGGTTTAGCGCTATTGTCATCTAGTTCAGCGATATTGTTAGTTCACTGTTAGAAATAAATAAAGGGTGTCACAGTAAGAACTTGAATTTTTAAAACTTTTTAAAATATATTTTAATGTTTTATTTATAGTTTGTTCTTGTTATGCCCGGAAGTAGTACTGACATTTATACATGAAACAAAATGTCGGTTAAATAGCCTCCTTTGCTCTGTTGGCAGGAGTGTACACTTTTGACGAAATTTCGAAGTACATTTTGCAGTATGGGCTGCTGGTTTTCACGTATTTGGCTTGTAATTTTTCTTTGAGTTCCTCAGTTGTCTCAGGATGGTTTGCATAGACACTACATTCAAAAAAACACCAGAGAAAATAATAACAAGTTAAATCTCAACTTCTGGACGGCCAGATTTAGTCTCCAAAACGAGAAATGACTTGACCTGGATACTTTGCTACAACGTCATTATTTCGCGTGCGTTGTGACAGGTGGCGCCATCCTGATAAAACCACATCTCATTTAAGTTCACTCCGTCCAATTTTTGCATGAAGAAGTCTGTCAACATGGCCCGGTAAAAATTGCCGTCGACAGTCGCCACCTTGACTGTCGTACGGCAATCTTTACCGGGGCATGTTTCATTATTTTCATAAAAGTACGGTCCGATTATCCCTCCCGCCCAAATGTCACACCAAACTGTCACTTTTTGGTGATATAAGTTCTTGGTGATAGATATCTAAGAAGTTCTTGAAAGGCATATGGATTTTCATCTCCCCAGATCCGACAATTCTGCTTGTTAACGAAGCCGCTGAGATTGAAATGAGCCTCTTAACTAAAGATTATTTTGTTGTGGAACTCATCGTCAGTTTGCAGTTGTTCCAAGGTCCAGTTGGTAAAGTTTCTGCGCTATCGATGGTCGCTAGGCTGCATATGTTGAGTCAGCCGGATCTTCTAAGCATAAAGGTGTGAATCTTTTCTCAAAATACGACGAAGAGAGCTGCGATGGACGTATAATTCCTGGCAACGATGTCAGATAAAGGTGTTTGGTCGTTCTGCTACACTGATGCTCACAGCTGCGATCTTCTCTGCCAATCTTTAGCCGATTGCGGATGATGTTTCTTTCATCTTTCAATGAAAACGCCCGCCCAAATTTCTTGATCAAATTTTCAATAGCTGGCCTCGTCGGTCGATTATGCACTTCGAAATGATCACGCAACTTTCAAAACTTTCGCGAATCGTCACAGTAAAATTTTCTCCTTGTTTGTAATGGGTTTTCACTATTAACACATGTTCTTCGAAGCTATAAACGTCGATTCCCATATGCGCGACACTAAGCTACGCGACGTCGTGCGACATCGCCTGTCAAATATTGATTACATTGTTTTACCACGTCGCGTAGCTGTCGCATAACCATAGTGATAACGTGCCCATTTAAAACAATATAATCATTATTTGAACGGCCATGTCGCGTGACGTTGCGTAGCTGAGTGTCGCGTATATGAGAATCGGCCATTTTTTTTAATGTCCATCTTTTAGTTAAACAAATACTAAATATGGCTGTCTGAACAATTGACACACGGTATTGGCGCGCAATTCTAAATTCAAGTTCTTGCGTAGACACCCTCTATATGCACATTTTATCTAATGAATCGAATTTCGTTTATCACGTGAATTCGTTAATTCACGCAATATTTATCATTTTGTTCCATTTCGAATAAATATATTTAAATTATTTTGTTTATATTCCGAAGATAGAAATATCAAATCTAAAATTTAAATCGGGACGTTAAGTTCGCGTGTCGGCTAATCAATCAAACTCGCTTTGTTTTCTTTTCTTTCCTTGGTCTGTTGAAATCTTGCGACTTTACCATGTACGGTATTAATTGGTTTACGCTTATTTCTATTCTTATCGAAATCCTTGTCTCAAGTGTCCAACAACTTTGTTAATTGTTCTCTTTTATCGAGTCATTTATTCCGAGAGCCGGGAAATTAATGGAGAATTTATTATTAAATGGGGAATCGATTTGTATTCAGAAATTTACATTTAGATAATCTTTGTTTTACATTTACATTTGTTGACCAAGTCTTGTTAATTCGTACAATACAATTGCGATTTATATAATTCAATAATTACCACATTTACCATATATGCAACAGCTATAATATATCCAAAACTTGTTTCAATAAACTCAACTCTAAAAGAAAAAAACGGAAATAAAAGAAAAAAAAGAACTAAACTTTTTGTCCAGAATGCTTCTTTTAGAAGATAAAGAAATAAAAACTCATTTCTATTGAATGAAATTGGTATTCATAATTACAATATATTACTCAACTAATCATTACAGAATACTATTTCACTTATTAACTCATCATTAATTCATCATTCATTTCAATGGTAATTCACTAATTTGCAAGGCATTAAAATAACAGAAATATATTTTTTTAAAAATTGAACATTTTGATAATTCCAAGGTATTTTTGCTTTGAATTTAATCACTGCATTTAATCATCATTTAATTATTAGAAACTTAGTTTCATTAGAAACTTATGGCTCTCGTAATAAGTTTAGTTCTATAGAACATTTGTTCTATTAAAATCTAATTTTGAGTGATTTTCCCTTGTTGTGTTTATGATTTAATAAGTTACCAAAATATCAATTCAGATCAAGCCGCGAAGCAATTTGTTTTGCAAAAATTATTATTTAAAACTTTCATTTGTATATAAACCAAACATTTGAAAAATAAAGTTTCACAACTAATTCCTTAAGCATTTGTTTCGATATATTGACATTATATTAGATTAAATTCACTGCTATTAAAATAATGGAAATATTGATCTTGTCTGTTTATTCTGGTATGTTTAGTCTTATCTGTTTATTCCTTTTTGTACTGTCTTGACTCTCTAACATTGACTATGTACTCTTGTGGTGCCTGTATAGTCTTGTATAGTCTGTATAGTCTATGGTGCGTATATACTGTTGCCTGTCTAGTCTTGTCTCTCTAGCCTTATCTGTCTAGTTTATCTGTTTGTCTAGTATAGTCTTGTCTTTCTGGTCTTGTTTTTCTGGTCGTGCCTATCTTTTTTTACGGACGTAGCTGGCAGCTGAGAGCTAAACAGACAAGTCGCCCTACCAACATCTCCATTCACCGCTGGAATCGCAGGTAGCATATCTTCAAAGTGGTTTTTGTAGTTAAGATGGTTGTTAATTCATCTAATTTAGGTTTACTGGTGGAACTTTGCTTCTCAGTTTCGTCTCAGTTTTTCGTCGTTTTCTTTACAGGAAATAATGAATTTAACGAATCTGACCACCCTATCCCAGTTTTCTTAATTTTGCAGCATGCATCGCATTACCGTCCTTGCGTTAAACGGTATCTCCACGTTGGCTGTTAGTTCCTCCCTTTCTGCTTCCCATCTCTACATCTGCTGAACCCACCCTCAAACACAGGACATTGGTAGATTCAAATTGTGTCCTATGAACCCGGTCATTCCCAGACTCTATGGCTTACCTTAAATAAACAAAGTCAACTATCCTGTGAGGCCTGTGGTCTCTTATATAAATTCGCATTGTTACTTCATAGCTTCATGGCTTAATAAGGTATTTCTTGATTGTCTTAACTTCACCAAACATCACGCTGTTGCACTGAAGATGACTTGTTTCCAAGTTGAATGCGCCTTTGACTTAATAAACGTTTTATAAAGCGGGTTCGACATCTTATTAATTTCTACATATTGTTCCAATTCTACTATTAGACGTAATTTTGCTCTGTATTCGCTGGAAAAAGAGACCAAAAACAAACTAGGAGAGTTGGTTAGGAGAGAGTTGAGACATACCTATTCGGAGATGATTTACCCGAGATTTTGAAAGCAGCTCTGCTTTGAAAGCAGCAGGTCTACCATAACCCTAACCCTAACCCTAACCCTAAAGCAGCCAAGAAGTCTACCAAACCCTTAATGCCCATAAAATTTAAACTGGAGGGCTCCGGTTCCGGCATACAGACAAACAGAGGGACCAACAGACTGCACATAATAAGGGACCAAATAACTGCGCAATGAGGGACTGTTACGGCCGTTAAGCTCGTTAAAGTCTGCAGATCAACTGTCCTGTTTTTTTCTATAAACAATGGTCTTTGATTACAAATGAAAACACTTTCAACGGATCAAGGGGTACAAAAAAGTTTTTTGGGCCTGTTCTACAGAAGTATGTACCTCACCCCAAACTTTTCAAACGCAGAATTGGAAAAAAAAATAATAAGGAAGCTCGCACGTTTGGTAGGTCCGTTAATATCGATTTGTTCAACCGTGGAATATGGCTGTCTTTACACAAATCAGTTAGAACGTTGTAAGTTCTTGAACTTAGGGTCGATGCTGATTATTATTTGTCTGAAGTTTAAGACTGCTCCCAGGTTCATTTTGCCAGATCTTAGTTAATAGTTAGAGGAGATGAAGCACCCTGGTCGTAAAATTATAGATGTCAATTTATGTGTAGAAATATTTTCTGATGCTTCAATGACAGGCTGCAGAGCAGCCTATAAAGAGGAAACAGCTAGTGGCCAATGGTCGGATGAGGAGCGTAGAGTACATATTAGCGCACTAGAGTTGCTGGCCGCCCTTTTTTCGGCCTAAAGATTTTCGCAAAGGACCATTACGACTGCCAAATATTTCTTCGTATAGATAAATCAACGGAAATTTTGGTACATTTAAGGTGGGCGTCCACATTTTCGCATCGTACGTATCGGAAGCGTCGCATCTAACGGATTATTATTTTACAATGCGTTCGCAGTAATAGCAGCGATCCGATTTGACGACGCAACTAACAGCAAATACCATATTCCTTATGACGTCATCGGCACGAATAGGAAAAGTTGCCCCTCGGATCATCGGCATTACTGACCGGTAGATCCGTACGATGCGAATCAGAGGGCGCACTTGTATTACTTTCTATAGAAAGAATACTACGATCCGTTTGATGCGATGCCTACGATACGTTCGATGAGAAAATGTGGACACCTTTATAGGATGGGGCGGTATTCAATATCCACATCTTACGCAGATTTCGAAGATTATATGGCAGTGTTGTGAAGCAAGGTAGATTTTCATTTATTGCGTGGTGTAAAATTGATAACGAGATCGCAGACGAGGATTCTAGGCACAGCAGTCAAATATTGTGTGTCTTCTAAAGTCCACCTCACTAGAGTATTCACACTCGTTATCTGCGGCGGCGTGTATTTGTTTCAAGTAGTAGCGGAAGCAACCATGCCCTGTGAGGAACTACGTCAGGTAAAGTTTGTCTCACCATGCTTCCTGTTAACCCATGTGGTGATATCGGATATGATGGACTTTATCCATTGGCCTTTTTCAGACGCCCACCATTTTTGTTGCCATTCTGCTAGGAGATTGTTTCTAGCGGCAATTCTAGATTGCCTATCACATCCGGCCTCATGTAGTTCAGCTCTCTACTTTACAAGGAGCTCTGTGGGGGCTATAACAGCGATTACCAAAACTGCTTACCACGAAACAATCTTATATTCACTACATATCTTGATTGTAGTTTTTCTTTGAATTCTCGCTAGTTTGTAGACATTGCTTTCTACTACCTTGGTTTGAATCTATATTGGGGCAGCATATAGTATGATGGTTTGTATGATCGGACCAAGGAGCTTACGTTTAGAGCTTTTCGGCCCATCTACATTGGGCTTAATTCTTACCAACGCCGCCGTTATCTTCGTGTCTTTAGCAACTGCGTTCGTAAGGTGTGGACCGAAAAAAGTCTCTTGTAAATGATTACCCTGAAGTTTGTGATTTGGGCTTATATATGCATCTCGCACTTTAAACTTTATAGCGTTGAATCTCCTTAGGCCGGTTAGGTGCTTTAGACTTTTCGGGCGCAAGGCTCAGGTTGTTTGATGTTATCCAATCGATTACCTAGCGAATTGTGCGTTTTACCGTTTTCATTAGCATGGATTCCATTTTTGCTCTAACCACGAGCGCCAGGTCGTCCGCGAAGCCAATGAGTGTGTGGCATCCTCCGGACGCACAGTGGGCTGGTTTGTCGAAAAACTGGACAAAAATTAAAAAATCAAAATTACCTTTTTTCTTATATCATCTTCTAGATGAAGCCTCTATGCATGTCTTAACGAAAGATAAGATAGCTGCCTTCAAAACCTGCGGCTACACAACATCCCGAAGTTACCTACTTTTGACATACATATGACCCGTCAATCCGTTGCGAAAAACGTTCTCCGCTTAAAGTGCTGCTAATTTTTTGTTGGGTGTGGGTGTAAGTGTGCAATATCAAATCTGCTCAATGCAGGATGATCCCAAAAGTATGTAGAATATTTGTATTTTTTTACATTATTAAATAATAGTTTATGCTCATTCACTAGCTGACTGATAATTGCGAGTAGAAAACTTTTTTTAAATATTTTACTTTTAATAAACTTTTATAATTTATTTTACACAAAACTGTAAAAATAGTTAATCGCCTAATACATCCCGGGCTAGTTTCACGTTTATCGCGTAGGTAATACTCTATGAAACCATAATTCTTGATAGTAGCATACCGAAACGTGCCTATCATGTTTGGTACCGTGTGAATTACTACTATACGCAGTGTAAAGTCTGGAGAAGTGAGTGATGAATTGTATTACAGAACCGAATACGACCGGCCGAGCTAAGTGGACAATAATAAAATTCGAAATTTTTGATACTTAAAAAAATTTTCTTTGTGCTCAGTCGCCAGATACTCCGCAGAACAAGGCTTCGAAAGTTCTAACGACGGCAATACCGCAAGACGCTTTATTGAAAATGTTTCACTTTCTGCAGAAATTTTGAAAGTTGATGAAAATTGAATAAGGAGGTGTTACAATATTGCAAGTTAAGTATTGTGGATTGGCGATCAGTGTTGCTGCTTTCAAAACGTATTGTTTGGAAACTGAGGAATTGTTTGTCGAGAAGTACCCATGGTATTTTATGTCGACTACAATTCATAAAGTACATATACATGGGCCTGACATGAAATATTGGCCCCACTTCCGATTGGTCAGATGTAAGAAGACGCCCAAGAAGCACATAACAAAGATATAAAAAAATGTCGAGAAAATTTCACAAGAAAAAATTGTAGAAAAGCCACATTGGAGGATGTATTAATATGCTTCTTATTACATCCGACCCTTATATGTTGAGCATGAGCCGGAAATACTCCAAAAGTAGTAAAAGTTTGTCTGCCGAAGCTTTGACATTGTTGGGTCTTAGTACAATACGAGGACTAGCAAATTTTGTTGATTCTGATTAAAGAGTCAGATATTCACAATTATTTTAAGTAGCACTCAAAACTGTCCAGACAATTTTTCCAAAATTCTGACAATTGATTCCCGGTCAACGGCGAATAAAAACTTATAAATACACAATTTTGTAAAAAGTTTTTCGAAAAATTGTTCGCCATATTGGATCCGCCATTTTGTTTATAAAAATTCTGATAACTGATTCGTAGTCAGCGACGTAAAAAAAAACCTAAGAACAAACTTTTGTGAAAATTGGTTAATTTTTCGAAAAATTGTCCGCCATAATGGATGCGCCATTTTGTTTTCAAACATTTTGATAACAGATTCGTCTTCAACAGCGTAGAGAACCCATGTAACCAAAATTTTAAATATATAGGAAGAGGCATTCTATATTTGTCCACTTTTTCGACAATCCAGCCCACTGTGGGACGTTTCAATCTTAGGACGGCACCATATAGGGTGTTCCACAAAGTAGGGAACTAAGGGACTAAGACTGAACCTTGTGGGACCCCGCTACTCAGTTCTCTTTCTAACGAAACTCCATGTGCCTCCAGCAGCAGTGTTCTTTAATAGAAGTAGCTTCTTACCATGCGCAGGAGGTTGTCGTGTCAATCTGATCTTGTCTTCCTAGTCTTGCCTTTCTAGTTTTGTCTAGAAAGACCTTTCTAGTGTTGACTGTTTATACTTGTATGCCTAATCTTGTCTCTCTAATCTTGTCGGTCTAGAATTGTCTGTCTAGTCTTGTATATCTAGAAATTTAGATACAAATACGTTAAACAGTTAAACAGTTTATTACGCTAATGTACACATCCTACTGAGGTTCGGGATCATGTTCTGGGGCAGCGGAACATTGATATAGCAAATTTTCAAAATTCAAAAGGAAGCTACCAGAGTAATTTTCGATCTGGAATTCACCGAGTGAGAAAAAAAAGAAGAAAAGTTTGCAAACCCGAAATCCTAACAACAACTTAGCCGCTTGGCAGCCCCCTAATGAGGTCTTTAATAAAGCTACTTCAGTGTCCAAGAAAACACATAGCGCTATTTTTTTTTTCTCTATTATTACTTCTAGTTCTTTTCTCAGCTGATACAGGGCAATCTCTGTCGATTTTCCCACTCTGTATGCATGCTGACAGTTGTGCTGGCAGTTGTGTCCCTACTTACACCGTTTTTCACACCTACTTACACACGTCTTAAGATAATTGTTAATTACGTTCTCCACCATCTTTAATTTTTGTTATTCTCCCTATGTCTGTTTAGTCTTGTCTGTCTAGTCTTCTCTGTCTATTCCTGTCTGTCTAGCCTTGTCTGTCTAGTCCTGTCTCTCTAGTCTTGTCTGTCTAGTCTTGCCTGTGTAGTATTGTCTGTCTAGTCTGTCTAGTCTCATCTGTCTAGTCTTGTCTATCTAGTCTTGTCTATCTAGTCTTGTCTCTCTAGTACTGTCTGCCTTGAAGAAATACTTCAAGTGATAGTAAATAAGAAAGCCGAATTACTCTTAAGAGTGATGAATAACTGCCTACATAAGGCAGAATTTCCTGATATATGGAAGGAGGCACGAGTCGTGCTAGAGTTAAATGCGTTTTCAATGTCTAAGGTATTGGAGAATGTATTGGCCGCAGTACAGAGAATTCTTGGTACTTGTATGCCTTTTCTCTGATTTAATTCGGTGTTTCCATAACTTTTGAGAGCGCATCTATAGTCGACCTGCCCGCCCTCAACCCGTACTGTCTATCGTGTAGTATTTCTTTTGTATCCAGTTCTTCCTCTAGGCGTGCCTTGATAAGCATTTCTAAGAATTTATCTGCACTGTCGAGTATACATATTGACCGATATGTTGTTTCATCTACCGGATCTTTTTTGGGCTTTTCAATAAGGACGAGTCGTCCAAAAAAGCCTAAAAAAAAAAGATCCAACAGATTCGAACGACTCATCCTTATTGAAAAGCCTAAAAGAGATCCGGCAGGTGAAACAACATATCGGCCAATACATATACAATATGGTCGACTGCGTTCTCAAAGGTTATGGAAAAGCCGAATTCAATCAGAGAAAAGGCATACAAGTACCAAGAGTTCTCTGTATTAATTACCTTAGACATTGAAAACGCATTTAACTTGGCTCCTTGGGATCAAATAATGGACGCGTTAATTACAGCAAACATTAGCCCATACCTGGTAAAAATGATCCAGTCATACCTCACCAACCTTTACATTATTACCAACCAAAGATCAAAAATCGAAATAACTTGCGGTGTTCCTCCATTTTAGGAGCAACTCGATGGAACATATTTTACAACCAAATCCTACAGCTGGACCTAGGAAATACCGTAACCTCGGTGGCCAATGCCGACGACCTGGCAGTCATAGTCCGTGGCAGAAATACTTCAAAACTTGCAGAAGCCGCTTAAAACGCTGTAGAAATAATACAGCAACAGCTGACAGAAATGGGAATTAAAATGGCACCTGCAAAGACCGAAATGGTAATTCTCGCAGGCAGAAGGAAACTTAATAGTCTGTTGGTAAAAATTGGGAATATTATGGTTACAAGTAAGCCGCCTATCAAGTATTTGGGTGTATACTTGGATAAAAACACTCGTATGACTACTCACATCAAAATCAAGTACGCGAAGATTGTAGATTGTAGATATGGTGGTGACAACTTGTACTGCGACCTTTATAGATCTATTGTACCCCACCCTCCTCCTCCAAGTGTTGGTGTACTTACCCATTTATTTCCCTTAGGAATCTCAGGATCTGGGTGGGATTCAAGGCCTGCAGCTCCTCTGTGTTCAAGCAGTAAGCCCCAAGGTACATCTGTCTCTTGCGGAGTAATGCTCTGCAGTCTTTGAACAGATGTATGGGGGTTTCCTCTGCTGAGCCACAGAATCTGCATCCATCATCCTCCTCTAGGCCTAGGGCCTTGAGATGTTTCCTAAGTCTGCAGTGTCCCGTCAGGGCTCCTGTCAGAATTCTGAGCTTGTTCCTGCTTAGTTTCAGGCAAGCTTTTGTTCTCTTCTGGTTAAAAGATCCCAGCATCACTTTAGATTGCCTTAGCCCTGGAAGTTCTTTCCAGGTTTTCATCCATTTTCCTCTTATTTCTTCATCTAAACTTTTGCGGATGGTGTTCACGCTCATACCGCAAAAGGGTGCCGGACCTATAAAGGGGCTACTGGATCCCTTGTTTGCTAGGTGATCGGCTTCTTCATTTCTGTCTATACCAGTGTGTCCTGGTACCCAGTATAGCGTTACTTTATTATACCTGCCAAGCTTGTTCAGCTTCCCCACACAGTCCCATACCAGTTTGGTTCTGATGGTGTATGAGCTAATGGCCTTGATGGCTGCTTGGCTATCTGACAGGATAGCAATTCGTTTTTTGCGCTAATTCCTGTCGAGGTTAAACTGTGCACATCTTTCGATTGCGTGTACCTCTGCTGGGAAGATACTTGGGGATGTTCCCATGGAGTCGAAGTATCTGGTACGAGGTCCAAACACTCCTGCACCAGTGCCTTCATTTGTCTTCGAACCATCTGTATACCACTTAATGGCATTTTGCTCTATGTGGTATGCTGAGGAATCGTCGCTCCAATCGGCTTTACTACTGCACATTGCTGTGTAGTTTTTCTCGAAGTGGTATTTGCATACCATTTCGTCTTTTGGTACTTCCAGCCAGGGGATCTTGGCTGCGAGGCTGTTTCGGTCTCTGTTCCCGATTATTTTACCTCTGCCCATTCCTTCCTTGCTGAATCTGAAGTACGAGAAAGTCCATAAATCATTAATGGCGCTCACAAGAATCACCCCTAATCTATGGGGACCGTACGAAAGGAAACGCCGATTGCTTATGATCGCTGCGTCCTTAATTATCATGTACGGGGCACCAATCTGTTCACACGCGCTTGTGAAAAATGGCTCTTAGAGTGATTTCGGCATACAGAACCGTATCCACGGCTGCAGCAACAGCTTTAGCCTCACTTCCACCTATCGAGGTGAGGATTCGGGAGATGGTAAGCATTTATCGGCACGGGAAGAACAGTAGGTCTGATGCAAAAAACAAATGCATGGATGAATGGCAGCATATATAGGAAGGATACGACGGATGGACGAAAACTTTTATTAAGGACGTGAGATAGTGGAAGGAAAGAAAGTGGGGAGAGGCTGATTATTATGTCACCCAGGCCTTTACTGGACATGGGGTCTTTGGATCATTCATTTTTAAAATCAAAAAGAAAATAACCCTATCTGTTGGTTCTGTATGGAGATCGACACCACCGAACATACCATCTTTCAGTGCATAAAATGGACGGACTACCGACTAACAGCAAATCGGTTATGCGACACAGTAGTTTCTAAATCAAACGTGGCAGACTTACTCCTTAGAACAGAAGCAGACTGTAATGCAATAACGGCGATGATGAGGGACATAATGAAAGGAAAAGAAAGACATGAAAGAGAGACCCAGATCTAGACAAGGATGGGAATATTAAAGATGTTTCAGATGCGAGGGTAATACAAAACAGGTAGAGGTCGTAACAGGCACCCCGAAGTAATGCCAATGGCGGTTCCAGGGTGTTCCTGTTGGAATTATATTTACCAGCTCAGCTAGTTCATAGGGACCACTTGTCTCATAATTATTATTTTGTTAAGTAAAACTGTAGTCTAGCCTTGTCAAAAAAAAGTACTGGTTTTATCTGCCTCTAGTTTTGTCTGCTCGTCTTATCTGTCTGGTCTTGTGACTTGTCTGTCTAGTCTTTTATTTCTAGGCTTGTCTATCTAGTCTTGTTACTCTAGTAGTGTCTGTCCAATCTTGTCATTTAAAATTTGTTTGTTTAATATGGCACGTATTGTGTCCTCTGTATATGTTTATAATTAGCTAATTGAGTAATTAATGTAAATGGAGGACATCGTTCGTGGGTTTCAAGTAATTCTATTGAATTATATCTCTAAGCCGTGCTGGAATGTAGATAAGACACGCAGATACTATCACATAGATTGTATCTAACAATTATTTACTGCTGATTATGAGTTGTGCTCTCACATTTTATATTCTAATATAAAGTTATTATAAATAGCTAGAAAATTTATGTTTAGAACTTGGAATGTTTACTCTTTATTTGAAGATTTATTAGACTTTCTTTCGGTTTGAAATTGTAATGAAAGTTACTGATGATTTGTTAATAAATGATTTCATATTTTATTTAGTTATTTATTAATTTGTGTAATTATTTAGGTGGTAATTGGCAATGGAGTTAATTTTAAATTGATGTATTCATTAAATTTTGTAACTTTTGAAGCAAAACGCAATAATTTATTAAATAATAACGAAGTAATTTATTTAACAATTTAGCACACAATAAAGTTATTATGAGTATGACTTATGGTTAAACATTATAAGATTATAGCACATTTTATAGTATTTGGCTGTAGATTGCAGCAGAAACGATTGGTCCAGCAAGTTTGTAAGTGCCGAAAGATGAAATTAGAACAAACGCTTCAAATTAGTGTGTATGAAAATAGCTGCAATTCGTTGGTTTGAGTCGAGCGAGACAGGTGCTAGACATAATATTATTTTCAGTTGGCATTATTTTGCTTATAACTCCCAATAAATGCTACATTTAAACTAATTTATATATAAGTTTGTTATTTATTTACTAAGGTGAAAAAGTTTAACAAGACTTGTGAATATATGATGTAACGGTTTTTATTGATATTCATAAAAATATTTATCCCAAGAAGAACGGCATTAGTTTAAGAACAAACTTTTTGCTGTTATTTAACAACATTTTCAACTAAATATTTTAAACTAACATTTATCATTTTCGTTTCAGGTGAGTCAATTTGAATTATAGCTACATTTCTATGTAAGTATAAATCATATTTATTTTCATGTAATAAAATATATATTTTAGCTGATTCCTATTAAAATTAACAAATTATTATGTAAAGCTACTTTTTTATATTCTCTCTCTTCTTTTGTTATACAAAAAGGACAACTTAAATGATTGACCAAGAGTTATGTGTCCTTAAGGCATTTTAATAATATATGGATCAAACTTTGGACATGAGCAAACATTATAGAAATATCTCCTAAATAGTGATAGCCTCCCTGAAGTGCTTGCTTGTATGCGTCTATATTCCCCCAGTACCTTTACTTCGACGTTCGAGTCGTTCTTTGAGTACCTTGAGGTAGCAATAATGTCTGGCAATTACGATAGCATTGTAATAGCTAGTGACTTCAATCTTTCTCAGAACATTTCCCCGCACGGTAAATCTTCTGCGATTGATAATTTTATGTCTCTCTGTAATCTTAAGCAAGTGAACACTATCAAGAATTCGGGTAATAATATGCTGGATTTTGTTTTTAGCAACCTGACGGCGGTTATTAACAGGGAACATTGCCCTGTAGTCCCTGAGGTTATCCACCATCCTGCCCTAATGGTATATTTTACGATTTCTCCCATTCAAGGCATCTCTAAGTTTGTGTGCAATAGGAAGTTACTTCCATGCAGCAAAGCCTATAATTTTCGACGCGCCGATCTCCCCACCCTTTACCTGGACCTTAATAGTGCTAACTTCACCTTTCGTGATGAGCGGATCAAGTCATCGAATGAACTTTTGGACTCTTTTTACTTCCGCCTTTATGCAGTTCTCGATATATCTGTTTCTAAGTTCTCCTCTCACAGATCCACCTATCCCAAATGGTTTTCACCCGCAATCATTGATGGACTTCGTAAGAAACGTGCTCTGCATCGTGCCTACAAGAAATCCAGATCTTCTCTTGACTACTCTGAACTCAAACGCGTCAGGTCGCTGTTTAAGTCTCAAATTAAATCTGCATTCACTAACTTTATCTCGGGTTCGGCTAATAATATCTCAACAAATCCGAAACGTTTTTGGTCATTTGTTAAGGCTAAGAAGTGTCTAAGACGTATTCCAGGTGAAATGTCTTTGGATGGTGCCACCTTGAACACTCCACAGTCTATAGTAGATGGTTTTGCAAACTACTTCAAGGGAGTTTATAGAACATCGCCCCCCTTTACGAGTCAATCAGATATCTCTGGTCTCAACACCCCTCTGATCAGTCTTAGTAGAGTCACGGAGGATGAAGTTCTATCAACTCTCAATCAGGCCAAGTGTAGCATGACCAGCGAAGCGGATCTTTCTTACTTCGGGACTGTGCGCATATTTTTGCACCTCCACTGACTACTTTATTCAACAAAATTTGCCTTGAAGGCAAGTTTATAGCTTTTTGGAAATCTTCAAAGATTTGCCCAATACACAAATCTGACCCGTTGACCGACATTTCAAATTATCGTCCCATATCCCTAGTCCAAACTTCTCCAAAATATTCGAATCGATCGTTTTTAACTTTTAACCATCTTTCCCCGTATTAAGCATCTTGTTTCCACGAATCAGCATGGGTTCATGAAGGGTCGTTCCACGGTCACCAATTTTGTAGCCTTCGCTGCGTATACTACTCCAGTTGTTGCAAGAAGGGGGCAGGTGGACTGTATTTATACAGACTTCGCCAAGGCGTTCGACAGCGTAGATCATGCAGTCATTGTAAACAAGCTGCATTCCTTTGGCCTTGACGACAAACTTATAGCTTAATTTTCCTCTTGCCTTGAGGATAGGACGCAGTTTGGATCTCATAGCGGTTTTTCATCAGCTGAATTTGTAGCCTCTTCCGGTGTTCCTCAGGAGTTCATCCTCGGGCCCATGTTATTCAATATGTTCATTAATTACTTGAGCGCGTCTCTATCTTCCCCTCATTTACTATTTAAGATCTTCTCGGCTGTCACGAACCTTGATGACTGTCATCTTTTTTCAAACTAGTCTAAACACCTTGGGTTAGGTTAGGTTAGGTAACTGACTCTAGTTAAACACCTTAGGGGAATGGTGTGAAGTCAACAAGTTGGACCTTAATCTTAGCAAGTGTAAAGTTGTTACCTTTTCTAGACTCCAGCACCGGATTGAGTGCAGGCATTCTTTGTCTAACGTACGTCTTGATCACTGTGAGTCAGTCAAAGATCTGGGGATTATTTTTGATTGTCAGCTTTCGTTTGCCCAACATATACTGTCTTCAGTCAAGAAGGCTGCAAGGGCTCTTGGATTCATCATCCGTAATTCTCGCAATTTTAATAATAACTTGGCTCTGAGGGTGCTTTACTGCAGCTTTGTGAGATCCGTTTTGGAGTATGGATCCATCATTTGGGACCCTCACTTTAAAAAGCACATTACTGCTCTGGAAGTTATTCAGAGGAAATTTCTTAAATTCCTCTGGTTTAAAACGTTCGGCGCTCCTCCGGCGCTTCACGTCGATCACCCTTTGCTGCTGGCTGAGCTTGGGTTTGAATCACTTAAATTTCGTAGGAATCTGGCTGGTCAGGTCTTTCTATTTAAGGCAGTTCACAGTATCCTTGACGCCCCAGAGATTGTCAATCAACTAAACTTTCTAGTGCCAAGAGCTGCTAGTAGTCAGTCTGCCTCTTTCTATAATCATACATCGGGTGGTCCTATTTCCTTGAACCCAGCTCTCAATAGCTTATGCTCCATCCATAACTCGATGAGCTCTGATTGTGACATTTTTGGCAAGCTCAAAGCCTTTAAAGCAAGTGTTAATTGCCTGACGAATTGTCCTACTCTTCCCGACTATGCCTAAGTGTCGGTTTGATCTTTAAGCATACCTAAGCGTATTGATTGTGTATTTTATTTTGTTCTTTATTATTTTGTTGTATATTTTTGTGTTATTTCTGACTGATTATGCTGTTTTTAGGGTTCCGTACCGAAAACGGAACCCTTATAGGATGACTTTGTTGTTCGTCTGTCTGTCTGTCTGTCTGTCTGCCCGTCTGTCTGTCTGTCAAGGCCATTTTTCTCAAGAACGCGTAGAGGTAACAAGTTGAAATTTCTATCAAATACTCGGGTCTGTGGTCTCTTTCAGCTGTGAAAAAATAAAACTTGTAAGTCAAATAGTAAGTCAAGTAGATCAAAAGATATGACCGTTTATGTCGCTTATTTTGCGATTTCACAAGGGAATCAACACCTATAGGGTACTTCCCGTTGAACTAGAATCATGAAATTTGGCAAGAAGCGGTGTCTTACAGCACATGTAAAGGGAAAAATCTGAAAACCGTAAATATGTAGTTTAATTACAAGAAAAATGCCAATTTACTATTAGAAACTTATGAAAATACACTAATGTTGTTGTAGTGGTATTGTCAGGCTCCAGAAGCATATGGGTTTCATACAATTAGGTCCTCCTCGGTTAGGTCCGAAGGTTAAAAAGTATGTGTTGGCACCAAGCTGTTTATTCTGAATTTTCTTTTTTTATATTCGTTATGCATTTCATCACGTACGCTCTATATACATAATGTATACAGGGTATATATTATGTCTAAATTTTGCTTGTTTATAACCGACATGCGACATACTCAAGTCCCGTAACATCCTGTATATATTATATTTCGTCTAATTTTTCTTTATAATCTACATAATATGTTGATAATCTACATAATAATACTATACTATAATCTACATAATATGTTGATAATCTACATAATAATACTATACTATAATCTACATAATCTACATAATATGTTGTAGATAATATGATTTAAGTATATTATACTTAAATCACGTGCGCCCTATATTTTTTGGTAGTCAATTGCCCAAAAGCAGTCAATTGAACAACTGAATGTTAAGAGTATCGAAATAAATCTAGAAATAGTTAATATATTAGTTTATATTATAGCTAGAAATAGTTAGATCTTAATATAAGTTAGTGAATAAGTGTAATTCTAAAATAAAGTTTTCTTTTTATAAGTTTAAAAATATTCGCGTTATTTAAAAAAAATACCCTGTATACCTTTATACAGGGTATATAGGTATACAGGCAAAATTGAGTAGTAAAAACAAATAGTAAAGTTCCAGAACCCCTAAACTCTCACAGTGAATGGGGGATGTATGGCAATAAAATATAGGGTAGAATTCCATCGTACGACAGCGACATCTTGAGGTTATACTTGCAGCGGTACTAAGATGGTCGTGATTTCAGTAGGGCCACTAGTCAAGTTAACTGAATGTGCTTGCTACGTCCTCCACAAAAAAAAGATACCTTACATACAAGTTTGTACGGTACCCTCGGTGCGCAAGTCACAACTCGAACTTGGCCGGTTTTTTTTATGTTATGATAATGTGTCTTTTCTTCTTTTTTTTTAAATTAATTTACTGTAATCTTGCTCTCTAATTGGTTCACACTGTTGGGCAATGATCGAATAAATAAATAAAAATAAATAAATATGTGTAGCGAAGTTTACACAAAAAAACATGGAAACATGATTATATTGATAGTTTTGGATTTTACTAACAAATGTCAGTCACAATAGTAGTTTATGATACAAGTGTGCACAAAAGCAGTTCACACACGTATCATAAATTATTTTATCTACTTGTACACCAAAATGAACAGGAAAAAGTAAATTATTGTATGTGAAGGATACCATTATTATAATCGTGTGTAAAAGTATCAAAATCGTGCGTAAAAGCCCAATGTAAATCAAATGGAGAATACTGATATTAATTATGAAGTAAATAAAATATTCGAAAGAAGAAGAAACAATCTAGATATGTTTAATATTAGCCCACGAACTTTAAAGAAGATTAACTTATGTTAAATTCGAGGTAAAAACACTTAATAGTCAGCATGTGGTTTTTAACATTTATGAAATATTTAAGGAATTTTACAAGGTTCAAAATTGTGTTCCGGGTCAAACATACTAGTTTAACAAATAACACGAGTTTCATTATAAAAATAAATATATAATGTAACAGATAAAATCGGATATGGATAGCTACATGCACAAATTGTGTTGCGCAAAGTTTGATAAATAAATAAATTTGGTTGCATAAATCTTAATAGACAAAAATGAATGAATAAAATTTATTAGCACATGTCTTGATATACGAAACTAAATAGACAAAATTAACTAACAAGGGAAACTTTCGACGTCTGGATCACGGATTTTGTTCAAACTTTGTACACTTTTAGTAGTCCATTAGGACGACATAATGTGCAAGTAGTAAGGCGTACATCGGCATTTTCTTGAAAATTGCAATTTTCTCTCTTAGAAGTTTTCGTGTCGAGCATATACATTTGCGTTGCATCAACGTGTATTAGATGGCGGTAACCGAGTGGTTAAGTTGAAGCTTCATAATTGCTGGATCGGTGGTTCCACTCATCGATTTTTTTTTTAACGCTGGTCATATTTTTTCTTCTAAATAACAATTCAAAGGTAATATAATAAATAACTACGTGTATTTGTATGCATTTTGATTGAATTTCCAATGTTATTTGGCTGTTTACTGAATTTTATCATTATAAAAATTGTGCTTTGACATGCACCAACTGGTTCGAAGGGATAAGGGGAGGGCGTCAAGCTTAGAAAGCCCAAGTCAATCAACGTAAATAAAGGTTTGACAATTAATAACTCCATTTAATAATACAAAGTAATACAGTAAATTAGTCTTCGGATGTGCTTACGACATTACAAGTTACAGGGTGATATTCGTCATACAAACATGGAAAACATAAATTACAACGACATCTACTACATCGAATGAATGCATTTTCCCGCATGCACAAGGAATTGTCATAGTTTGTATGGAAAAACAAACCTCGTCGACATTCTCATAAATATCTGTGCTGATAATTGGTTATGTACTATAGAATATATTTTGATAGCATCTTGTTAGCATCTAAACTAACCAGCCAAATAACATTGGAAATTCAATCAAAATGCATGCAAATACACGTATTTATTGATTATATTACCTTTGAATTGTTATCTATACGAAAAAATATGACCAGCGTTAAAAAAAAAACAATGTAACTCCATTCACCGATCCACCGATCCAGCAATTACGAAGCTTGAACGTTACCACCAGGCTACCGCCATTTTCTACATGTTGACGCAACGCAAATTGTATATATTCGATGTGGAAAATTTCGAAGAAAGAAAATTCAAATTTACTCGGAAATGCCGAAATAGTACGTCTTACTACTTACACATTATGTTGTCCTAATGGACTACTAAAAGTGTATAAAGTTGGAAGAAAATCCGTGATCCAGACGTCTGAAGTTCGCCTTGTATGTTTCAACCACACTAAAAAAATACGTCTTAAAAAGGACAAACTTTCATTTTCCAACCATTGTCTATAATGTAATCATAAATAGTGGTAAACACATAGTGAATTCTTCAATTATATAAATTATGAAAACTAAATGGATAAAATTGCGCACACCTTGTGCAGACCTTCTGGTGCCTTTCCGTTTCGGATTTTGGCGATCATCGTGGAAATTCGGACGTGGTTTGTTGCAGCCCTGAAGAGATTTCTTGTTGTTGTGTTGAACTAGGTTCGAAGGTTTTTTAGCCACGATATTCTCCTTCTTCCTGGCCCTCTTCTTCCATTTATTCTTCCTTGTAATATAAGTTGCAATAGACCATATCGTTGACTGTTCCTCATTATATGGGCCAGGTTTTTAAAACTTCTTTGTCTTTATTGTTAGTAAGACCTCTCGTTCTTTTCCCATTCTATCTAGGACCTGCTGGTTGGTGACGTGAGCTGTCCAGGAAATTTTGAGTATGCGGCGGTATAGTCAAATCTCAAATGCCTCGAATCTCCGTGCGGTAACTTCTGTCAGAGTCCAGGACTCCACTCCCTATAGAAGTACTGTAAAAATGTAGCATCTCAGTAGCCTGATCTTCGTTTGTATATTCAGGTGATGTGTTTTGATTATATAGACAAAACTATATAGTCAAAATTAAGGTGCGTCTATATTTACGACTAAACCACGTTATATGAATTTAATGGATATTTCGACGCTTTTGATGGTTGTACGCAAAAATTCGACAATTTTACTAGAAATGAATCCGACTAATATAGTACTGAATATAGTGAAGCCTATCGAACATTCTATTCGGGTATATTGAGGCCGAACTGTTAGCGAACTGGCAAGACTGTGGTAAGACTAATTCGAACTTCCCTCATAATTGAGAAAGCCTAACTTAGGCGAAGCTTTGGAAGTTCTAACTTCTATATAATGAAGCCTTCCAAACAATTACTGAACTGTAGCAAGCCTCTATCGAAGATTGTTTCGTCTTAATTTGGAAAGCCTATCTTAGGCATATATTTGTAAGTTCTAACATCCACCAAATGAAACCTTCGAAGTGTTACCGAACTGTGGCTGGCCTCATTCGAACCTTGTGTCATTCTAATTACGAAAACCTAACTTTGGAATATTTTTGGAAGTCCTAACTTCCACCTATTGAGGCCTTTCGAACTATGTAAAGCCACATTCGAACCTTGATCAGTCCTAATTAGGAAAAAATTAATCCTAACTTAGGCAAATCTTGGAAGTCCTCATTTTGACAAAATAAGGCCTTCCGAACTATTACCGAACTGTAGCAAGCCTCAATCGAACATTGTTCCGTCGTAATTAGGAAAGCCTATCTTAAGCATATCTTTGTAAGTTCTAACATCCTCCACATTAAGCCTTCCGAACTGTTACCGAACTGTGGCAGGGCTCATTCGAACCTTGTCCCGTCCTAATTAGGAAAGCCTAACTTCGGAATATATTTAGAAGTCCTAACTTCAATCTATTGGAGCCTTCCGAACTGTGAAAAGTCACATTCGAACCTTGACCAGTCCTAATTAGGAAAGCCTTCTTCTTCTATAGCTCTTCAGCTCTGGGTGGACCTTGGCTTGAGTTACAACATCCTTCCATCTCTCCCTGCTGTTAACCAATTTCAGTCAGTTTCTCACACCTAATATCTTTAGGTCGTCCATGCAGTCAACTCGCCATCTCTTACGTTATCTACTCCGAGCTCCTCTTTCATGTGGACTCCAGTTCGTCAGTATTTTCGGTCCTCGGGTGCTTTCCATATAACACATAACATATCCAAACCATTGTAACCGTAGTGCCTTTACATGCCTTACGATGTCCGCTCCTCCAATTAGTCTGTCCAGTCCATGGTTCATTCTGCATCTGCATTTACCACAGTTTTCTTGTACGGGGCCAAAGATTCTGCGTAATATCCTTCTTTCGCAGACTCGTACTGCGTTTTCGTTGATCGTAGATATGGTCCATATTTCACACGCGTATGTTATGACGGGTCTAATGAGTGTGTTATAGATCTTTAACTTCGATTTAACACTTAGAAGCTTCTCTCCCAGAGAGTTAGTTATTTTCGACTCTAGGTAAGAGACTTCTTTTGACTTTTTCGAAATTAAATGCGTTGACTTGCAGTGGCTCTGGCCAGGGTGTTGGATCCCTGGTACTTCTCATGAACTCTGTTTTATTCACGTTTATTACTAGTCCGGCTACGCTAGATTTATGTTCTAAGGAGGCAGTAGATTCTTTTAGGCTTGCTGCTGTTCGTGCTGATATAATTATTTTATCGGCATATGCGCATGGCTGCTGAGATTTTGTGAGTATGTGACCTGTTATGTGCAGGTTTCTAATAACTGATTCAAGTATAAAGTTGAATAGCATAGCAGATAACGCATCACCTTCCCTGACCCCTGTCCTGATGTCGAATTTGTCCGTGAGTTTGGATGCTACTAATACTTGAGCACGTGTATTGGTTAAAGTTAAGTTTACCATTCTTATAAGTTTTTGAGGAATTCCAAGGGCAAGTAACTGGTACAATAGTTCTTCTCTAGACACGCTATCAAAAGCTTGTTTGTAGTCAACAAACAGGTGGAACAAACTTATGTAATGCTCATAACATTTTTCAGGCATTTACCTTATTAAATGTATTTGGTCCGTTGTTGATCGATTCCTTCGAACACATCCTTGTTAAAACATAACTTAGACAAAGCCTAACTTAATTAGGAGAGCCTAACTTAGGCAAATCTTGGAAGTCCTAATTTGGACAAAAGGAGGCCTTCCGAACTGTGACCGAAGTGTGCAAGCCTCATTCCAACCTTGTCCCGTTTTAATTAGAAAAAGCCAAGCACAGCATTCCGAAGAAATTCCAAACTAGATTGTTTTGAGGAAACTCATGAGTAAAACTGACTTACGCAAATCTTTCTAATTACTGACTACAACCTTATATGGACAACCAAAGGTTTATCGTTAATTAGGCAAGCAAAATTCGGTTGTTATTACGAGAATCTGTGGCAAGGCCTAACTTAGATATCTTTGAAATTCCAGCACTTTGGGTTTCATTACGAGCATGCGTCCAGACATTTACTCCTTTCAAGGGACTATTGATCCATGAGACTCGGTCACAGTTCGGAAGGCCTCAGTTTGTCCAAATTAGGACTTCCAAGATTTGCCTTAGTTAGGCTTTCCTAATTAGGACTGGTCAAGGTTCGAATGTACCTTTCCAACGTTCGGAAGGCTTCAATAGGTGGATGTTAGGACTTCCAAAAATATTCCGAAGTTAGGCTTTCCTAATTAGGACGGGACAAGGTTCGAATGAGCCCTGCCACAGTTCGGTAACAGTTCGGAGGCTTCATTTGGTGGATGTTGGACTTACAAAGATATGCCTAAGATAGGCTTTCCTAATTACAACGGAACAATGTTCGATTGAGGCTTGCTAGAGTTCGGTGATATTTCGGTAATAGTTTTTCATACTTGACCAAGATGTAGCTTCAGTTACACTACTATTCTTTCAAACACTTTATTTGCTCCATAGCACTAGTGAATATCCTAGCTGTTTTTATTGCACATTCATTTTCATGATTTAATACTAATTTAAAAGTTTAAAATTATTTAGTATTAGTAGTATTATTTTTTCCAATTCGTCATAAACTGGTCCATAACTTTTCTGAAATTTAAATCAGTAATTAACAATGGTTTTGAAAGAATTTCTTGTTTTCCCCAATCAAGTTTTCCCCAATTTTGCTCATCAGAAGTCTTCGATTCACTAGTGTCCATATTAATAAAAGCAATCAGTGTGTAAATATCTTTATCTGCGACCACTATTGTAAATGCCCATTATTGTACAGTTCGTGGACTATGTAAATACATCATAACACACACGTATGTAACAGTCCGTGCCACAATTCAAACTAACGGAAATTGACATTGCGTACATTGGGTTGCTTATATCTATGAGCACTCGTATTCCAGTTTAACCCAAATAAGTACTAAATAATAATATATGTAACCATTAAGAATGTATATCTTTTCATCTCTCTCAAGTTAAATAATGTTGAGTAACAGTTATATGTGAAAATACGTTATGTATGAAAAAAACTGTTTGTTTATTATAATGTTAAATAAAGTACCTAATATGAAATAAATTTGTTACACTAAACAAATTTTTCTTATTAAACAGAAAGAAATTTGTATTGTCGTAGATAAAATATAGTACATAACTCGAGTTGTAAGGCAGTTACGTACTCGCGGAATTACGCACTCCCCGCTACGCCGGTTGTGCGTAACTGTTCCGCTCGTACGTAATATGCTTCTTACAACTCTAGTTACGTAATATACTATTGTTGTACAAAACTTAATAGACAAAAAAACCGGCCAAGTGCGAGTTGTGACTCGCGCACCGAGGGTTCCGTACAAACTTGTAAGTAAGGTATCTTTAGTAGGATCTAATTGTATACAACCCATATGCTTCTGGTGTCTGACAATACCACGCAACACATTAGTGTATTTTCATAAGTTTCAAATAGTAAATTCGCATTTTTCTTGTAATTAATTTACATATTTACGGTTTTCAGATTTTTGCCTTTACATGTGCGGTAAGACACCGCTTCTTGCCAAATTTCATGATTCTAGGTCAACGGGAAGTACTCTATAGGTTTTGATTCCCGTGTGAAATCGCAAAATATGCGACATAAACGGGCATATCTTTTGATCGTGTTGACCCGAGTATTTGATACAAATTTCAACTTGTTACCTCCACGCGTTCCTGAGAAAAATGGTCTTGACAGACAGACAGACGGGCGGACGGGCGGACGGACGGACAGACGGACAGTCTGTCTGTCAGACGGACAGACAGACAGACAGACAACAAAGTGATCGTATAAGGGTTCCGTTTTCGGTACGGAACCCTAAAAATGATCAAAATTTAGTGGCACATGCCTTGATAGACAAAATTTAGTTGCGAAATCCTTGATAGACTAAGTAATTGGACAATTTGAGTTACTCAATCCTTGATAAACCAAACTAAACGGTTAAAATTGTGCCGTGCAAGCCTTCATATACAAAGCTAAATGTACGAAATTGTAAACATTATAAATAGCAAGCATTTTGCCAAAAACAAACAAATTCTAGTTATTTCCCAACCTCCTTCAGAATTGTCACATATTATTTAAATGCTATAGACAAAATCGACCCTCTCAAAAATCTGGTGAATATGAGATTCATTGTTCGGAATGCAATCGCGTATGCGTAGGTCAGACTGACCGAAGTATTTCAACTCGTTTTTCAGAACATTTGTATACCTTTAGTCTTAGAAAAAACACGTTAATTTTCCAACCATTGGCTAGAATGTAATCATCAATTCCCCGACATCGATAATCTGATGTCAAATAATCTGAATCTGAATCTGAAGTATAATAATCTGAATCAAAAAAAATATTGCGTAATTGCAGATTACGACGTTATTTGAAAATTTTCAAACAAAGCCGTAATCCATCAGTAAATCCGATTAAAAAGTTGAGAAAAGATTATGTTTTTCCCAACTTTTACAACAGATAAGTATATTTTTCACAACAGATAAGTCGCAAACTACATTCAATCTCATCAATTTGTAATCTAATTGAAAATGACCTTCAAAAGTCGAAACTTGAGTCGTATCAAGTTTTTTGAGATTTAAACAACTTCGCAAAGTTTCAATTATAAAGAATTCAAGCATTTTTCAGTTATAAATTTTTAAAATTTAATGGAGAGAATTGCGCAAATTTTATTAGATACAAATTTATACACAAAACTAAGTTGCGACTATATTTAATTTAATTTAATTTTAATTTAACGATTTATTGCTCAACAGTTTATATGACCAATGACAGAGCAAATATAAGATTAGTTACAACTAAACAATAATACATTAAAAAAAAATTAAAAAATACAAACAAGGTAACACAGGTTGGGCACATAGAACAATTAAACATAAATAAAAATAAAGAATCAACAAAAAAAAATACAAATACAAAGAAGCAAGTAAACAATTAATATAAACATTTAACAGGGCATACAAATTCAAAACAAAATAGGATAATATTCTGATATTATACAAATGTATCCTGAGTAAGAGGAGTAAAATAAAATACTAGTCTGCTAGGTTTTGAGGGCTTTAGTTTTAAATGCCGCGAAGGTCCAAAAAATGTCGCACTCTAGGCTAATTGAATTGTACAAAGAACAAATCTTAAACAGTGGTGGAATCAAGGATATTGAGCCGCTATATGGCGGGTTATAAAAAGAAACCGTTTGTCTCGCAACTCTAGGCACTAGGAAATTAAGATTGTTTATAATTGCAGGAGAGTCAATCACGCCATGAATGGCCTTATATAAAAAAACAAGACCCGCCAGAGAACGTCGAGACTTCAGTTGTAGAAACACAAACTCACCGAGCAGCGATGAATGATCAATATGAACCGGAGGAGAAACTCCGAATGTCTTAAACCATAGCAATTTTAAAAATTTGCTCTGAATAATTTCCAAAGCGGCGGTATACTTTTTGAAGTAAGGATCCCAAATAATTGATCCATATTCTAAGATTGATCTTACATAAGTGTGGTAGAGCACCCTTAGCGCCAAATTATTGTTAAAACCCCGAGAATTTCGAATTATGAATCCTAGAGCTTTTGCGGCCTTGGACAGAGATAAGAAAATATGTTGCACAAAAGAAAGATGACAGTCAAAAGTAATACCGAGGTCTTTGACTGTTTCAAAGCGATCAAGCTGGACATTCAATAAGGTATACCTGAATTTAAAGGGGTGCAGAAGCCGGGTAAAAGTGACAATTTTGCATTTGCTAAGATTAAGACCTAATTGATTGCCATCGCACCAATTTTCAAGAATGTTCAGGTTCGCTTGTAAAACCAAACAGTCATCAGGGTGCTTAATAGACATGAAAATCTTAAGGTCGTCAGCATAAAGTAAATGAGGTGCTGATAGAGACGAACTCAAGTCATTAATAAATATATTAAATAGCAAAGGCCCTAAGTTGGACCCCTGCGGAACACCAAGCAACGAATTCTATCGAGGCATATCCGCAATGAAAAACAAACTGCGACCGATTTGCAAGGTAAGAGGAGATTAAATCAATTAGGTTGGTTGCAAAACCCAAAAGAGTGAAGCTTCTTAATAATGACTGCGTGATCTATGAAGTCAAATGCTTTAGAAAAATCAGTGTAAATGCAATCATCCTGACCCCTATTAGCAATAACTGGTGTTGTATATTGGGTAAAGACAACTAAGTTGGTGAGAGTTGATCGACATTTCATGAAGCCATGTTGCTGTAAGGAGAGAAGATTTTTGATACTATGGAAGATTGATTTATAAATGATGGATTCAAAAACTTTGGAAAAATTTGAAAGAATTGATACGGGACAATAGTTACCGATTTCAGATAAGGAGCCAGCTTTATGTATAGGACAGATCTTTGTGGATTTCCAAATAGCTGAAAAGGTGCCTTCGTGCAGAATCAGGTTGAAAATTTTGGTAAGTAGTGGCGCAAAGATATGTGCACAGTCACGAATTAGGAAGGCAGGTATTAAGTCAGCACCGCTGGTCAAGTTACACTTCAACTGCTTGAGGGTTGATAATACTTCATCTTCAGAAACGTTAGTAAGTTCAATAAGAGGGAGATTCAAGCCGGATATATCCGAAACGCTAGTACTAGGAGACGAGGGTTTATACACACCTTTAAAGTAATTAGCAAAGCCCTCAACAATAGTTTGAGGGGAGTTGAAAGTGGAATCTTCCCAAGACATTAGGCCCGGAATACGGCTAAGGCGCTTTTTGGAACGAACAAAAGACCAGAAGCGTTTCGGATCAACAGATATGTTATTGGCTGATTCCTTGATAAAATAAGAGAAAGCTGATCTTATCTGCAACTTCACCTGCGATCTGACGAGTTTGAACTTAGAATAGTCCTGTAAGGATTTTGAAACCTTAAAGGCACGATGGAGTGTACGTTTCTTGCGAAGACCATAAATAATTTTAGGTGAAAACCAGGGAGGAAAGGTGGAACGATAAGAGGAGCAAGGTGGGACAAATTTATCAAGAATGGAATAGAGGAAGAAGTAAAATGATTCTAAGAGATCACTGGAAGATAAGTTAGGATCTTCCACGAAGGAGAAGTCAGAGTTGCTAAGAGCCTGATACAGCAAGGGAAGTTCGGCACGCCGGAAATTGTATGATTTAGATTTAGGATGCATTATATGATTTTTCTTTAAGTTAGGCATCTCTTGTTTCGCATAAATTGAAATCAATGCCGAGAGGGCGGGTTGATAAGCATCTTCGGGGACGATTGGACAGATTTCCTTAAATACAGTAATTGATAGGTCATTCAGTACTAGGTCAAGCAACCTTATTATGTATATTTACAACTTTACAACCTTATTATATATATATATATATATATATATATATATATATATATATATATATATATATATATATATATATATATATATATATATATATGTTGTATTTGAGGTTTTCGCGGATAGATACCTGTGTTGTATTGTTTTCTCGGGGATTCCGCGTTGATGTTGAGGGTTGGTTCTGAAAAGAACCGGATTCTCGACGTTTCGGCGAACTAACATTCGCCATTCTCAAGAGATGCGTCCGTGCGGGTCAACGGTTAGACGCATACTGAGAGCTCGTTCGTGCGGTGCGACTACTTATAGCTGTCTGGCTTCGGGTCATGCGCGTTGTGTGCGGTGCTTCGGTTCGGTTGTTTGTTTGTCTTGTTGGTCGTACATGAGTCTGGGGTGTCTGGGGTTGCATTTTGAGGGTGGATATGATCGGTCGCCATGCTGGGGGCAGTCTCAAGGAATCGTCTCTCGTGTTCATGCAGTAGTCTCGTTTTTCTATCTCTATGGCTTCTCTGTATACTCGTGACATTTCGTGGCTAATCTGTGCAAGAGTCCTTGATTTTCTAAAGTCCATCCAGTGACCGGTGTTTGTGTGTTGGACAAGTGCCGATGAAACTTTGTCTCTGTGTCTGACTGAAACTACATGTTCTTGAATCCTAGCAGATATTTTTCTATTGGTACGTCCAATGTAGGTTCGTTCACATGTTCCGCAAGGTATTTCGTAAATTCCATGGGATTCTAACGGGATGGTGTCTTTAACGCTGCGTGGCATGGAGGATATTTTCTGGTTAGGTTTGAAAATGGTGTCGATGTTGTGTCTTTTAAGAATTCTGGAGATTTTGTCAGTTGATCCATGAACATATGGTAGGTATGCTGTGCTAACGGGTTTCTGGCGTTCTTCAGTTCTCTGGCTACTGTTCTCTGTACGACGAAAAGCTCTGGATATTAAGCTGTTTGGATATCCATTTGAAGAAAGAGCTTCTCGTAAGTTCCTCAATTCTTTCGGTAAGTTCAGCTGGTCGGCTAGTCTTTTTGATCGGGTGGTAAGAGTGTTTACTACAGATGGTAGTTGTTTGGGATGATGGTGCGAAGAAGCGTTCAGATATCTGTCTGTATGGGTTGGTTTCCGGTACACAGTGTGACTCAAGGTGCCGTCAGGTCTCTTCTGTACCAAAACATCCAAGAAAGGAAGTCGTTGATGTTTTTCTATCTCCATTGTGAATTTAATTTGGTCGTGTTGGGAGTTAAGATGGGTAAGGAATTTGTCCAGCTCTGGTCTGCCGTGGGGCCAGATTACAAATGTGTCGTCAACATATCTTAACCAGAGTGTAGGTTTAAGTGTGGCTGATGAGATTGCCTTTTCCTCAAAATCTGTAAGAAATATGTTGGCTATTACTGGGGATAGAGGAGGACACCATTTTCAAACCTAACCAGAAAATATCCTCCATGCTACGCAGCGTTAAAGACACCATCCCGTTAGAATCCCATGGAATTTACGAAATACCTTGCGGAACATGTGAACGAACCTACATTGGACGTACCAATAGAAAAATATCTGCTAGGATTCAAGAACATGTAGTTTCAGTCAGACACAGAGACAAAGTTTCATCGGCACTTGTCCAACACACAAACACCGGTCACTGGATGGACTTTAGAAATTCAAGGACTCTTGCACAGATTAGCCACGAAATGTCACGAGTATACAGAGAAGCCATAGAGATAGAAAAACGAGACTACTGCATGAACACGAGAGACGATTCCTTGAGACTGCCCCCAGCATGGCAACCGATCATATCCACGCTCAAAATGCAACCCCAGACACCCCAGACTCATGTACGACCAACAAGACAAACAAACAACCGAACCGAAGCACCGCACACAACGAGCATGACCCGAAGCCAGACAGCTATAAGTAGTCGCACCGCACGAACGAGCTCTCAGTATGCGTCTAACCGTTGACCCGCACGGACGCATATATCTCTTGAGAATGGCGAATGTTAGTTCGCCGAAACGTCGAGAATCCGGTTCTTTTCAGAACCAACCCTCAACATCAACGCGGAATCCCCGAGAAAACAATACAACACACATAATATATATATATATATATATATATATATATATATATATATATATGCATATTTACATCTACACCACGTTGTATGAATAATGCAAATGGATAAATACCACAGTGACTTCTAATATGAAAATGGTGAAAATGAGTGTACCACAAGGGAGTATTCTTGGACCTACTCTGTTCCTTATTTACATAAATGACCTGCCGAACGTAAGTTTTAATTTTAATTGTGAAATGACGAACTATACTGACGATACCTTCTGCTAGATAATGATTGCGTCGCGGATATTCAAGCTAATTCCTCTGCAGCCATTACTTCAATTAAAAAATGGTTTCAAATTAATCGTCTGATCATGAATGATCAAAAAAACAATATTATTATTTTTAAAACTAACAGAAACATGTAAGTATACCCTTGTAATATTAATATAGATGGTGAGAACCTAGATGTAAAGCATTCAGTTAGGCTTCTAGGAATACAAGTTGATAGCAACTTAGATTGGTCTCTTCATATTGCCTGTGTATTGAAAACACTGAATAGAGCTACATATGCGCTCAGAATGCTACAAAGATATGTGGGCATAGAAGTCTTAATTACGGTTTACTTTCCAAACTTTCATTCTCACCTCCGTTTCAGAATTATTTTCTGGGATAGCGGTAAAGACTGCGGACTGTTGTTAAGGCACAGAAACAAGCAACCAGAATCCTTTATAAATTAGATTTTGGGGAATCTTGCAGAGGAATATTCCAAAATGCTAAAATATTACCAGTAACTGGTTTATATATTTATGAGTTGCTTGTTTTTATGTTCAAAAATAAAAATAAATTTAGTAATTATGTTGCATCTCAAAACACTAGACAAAAATATGTATATTATAACACGCCTCGGCACACGTTATCAATGACTGAGAGAAACCCTATTTATTCTGGTATAAAAGCCTTTAACGCTCTACCTCTAGAAATTAAATCCATCAAAGATCTAAAAAAAAAAAAAAAATGTTTTGTTTATTTTTTTTAGATATTTGATGGATTTAATTTCTAGAGGTAAAGCGTTAAAGGCTTTTATACCAGAATAAATAGGACTTTGATTTCATTAATAATATTTAACCATATAACTTGGACGAATTTTTTTCTAGGCCTATAAATTAATAGATGCCTAATATAGGATACTGTTTTGCATTTACTGTCTCTTTTTGGGTTTGAAATGCATATTGTTCCTTATTATTTCATTTTGGTTTCTTGCAGTTTGTTTCCTTAGTATATAGTTTACTTAATGAAATAATAAATATTTTGAATTTTGGATATTTTGACTCTTATGATGTTTGTACGGCAGAAATTGGACAATTTTTCTAAAAATGATATAATCCACTCTATATTTTGCAAGGAATTTTAAAGTTTTCTTAAGTTGTGATTTTTGTTTTGAACTAGTTGCATAAAAACCCTTTCCAAAATGTTAATTATAAAACCAAAACTGTCTTTAATGGCGGCTTCGCGTGCGCCACACAACAAACGGTGCCACTATCTTTCACCCCATGAAGAATTGTCTAGGTATATGAAAGTTTTATGTGTAATAAAATATGGATCATACACGTCCGAGCTAGAACTCTGTTAATTATATTATGGAAATTTTACAATTTGCATTTCGCATTCGCCCCATTTGACAACTGATAAAACAACACGAAATAATTACATGTATAAACGACTATCATATCTAATAAGTCATGCATTTTTTTTTAATTTAAATAAATAAAGAGATTGTTGAAACTGTTTTTGAAAGAAACTAATTAACGTAAATTTAATGAATGCGGCGAAGAAATGACAGTTCAGACATTAACACTAACTAAGAGCAAAGGTAGTCTTACCTACTTATGCATATATTTATATTTTCTCAACCGTCTAGACCTCATAATTAGCAATGAAGGAGATACGAAACAATTTTAACTTTTAATTTAAAATCTTATTCACTATAAAATCCCCTGTTTATAATTAAGTCGACGCGGATTTCTACATACAAAAAGGATGCATAAATGAAACGTTGTAGGCATTGGAATGGTCTTTTAAAGCAAAAATATATATGCGATATTATTACAGTCGCATTCGAGTTTTGAATTTGGATATTCCCGACTCGAGATTGAAATTCCTGATATATCAATTATATTATAAAATCATGTAAGCGTATCTACTTCAAGTTAAAGGATAAATGTAACTCACATATTACGTTAGGTATTATAGAAGGAGCTTTTTAATAAATATTTTAATAAATGAAATAAAAACAGTTCTGAATTTTTATTTATAGCATTTTCATTTACTTTTATACACATTTACTTTAATCACAGCTCGTGATAAAGCTCGTGTAACTCGTGTAACTCGCAGCTCTTGTGGATTTTAGATTTATTTATTGTAGAAGTAAGGCGCTTCGAAGTTTTGTAGTCAATGTTAGAGAATCAGAACCAGATAATTTTATTGACAGCGTAGATGTATAAATACATATGTGTATGGTCAAAATAATAAAATAATAAACATTAAAAATACAAAAAATTACATAATATACAATTTATCTTCTCTAGTCACCTAAAAGAAGTTTAGAAAATCATGGAAATTGTAAATAGTTTCCTTTAACAGGGACAATCTTAGTTTTATTTTAAAAGCTTTGTAGGATTTTTCTTCGGTGATGCTAGCAGGCAGCTTATTATAAGTGAAAGTTCCATACATTGTAGGTGATTTGCTGCAAATTGTGAGGTTGTTTTTGGTGGGATATAATTTACGATGTCCTCTAGTGTTGTAATGGTGTTTATCCCATTTCTTTCTATGTTTGCTTTGTTTTTGTGAATGACGCAAAAAAACTTCTAGAATATATAGACTTGGGATAATTAAAATTCCTAATTCTCTGAAGTAAGGCCTACACGAAACTATCCTAGGAATGCCAATTATTGAACGGATAAAACTTTTTTGTGCTTTTAAAAGCGTTTCGGTATTTATATTTTATTTGTATTCCCCATACTAAGATACCGTAGGAGATAATAGACTGGACTTCGGCAAAATAACATCTTCTTTGTCTACTATCTGCCGCAATCTTCGTATTGAGAAAGCCTTATAGTTTAGTTGTTTGTACATTTTCTCTATATGTAGATTCCAAGTTAAACATTCTTCAATTTGCAGTCCTAGGAACTTTGTAGAGTTTGTTCGATTTATTTGGAAGTTTGCTGTTCCTAAGTTAAG
The DNA here is from genome assembly GCA_944588485.1 of Phosphuga atrata. Taxonomy (NCBI): domain Eukaryota; kingdom Metazoa; phylum Arthropoda; class Insecta; order Coleoptera; family Silphidae; genus Phosphuga; species Phosphuga atrata. The sequence goes on from OX155901.1 coordinate 9,087,579, forward strand.
GTTTTCTGCACGATAGCTTCTCTGAGTTTTGAAGATTACATACTCTGTTTTTGTGTTGTTTAAAAATAGATTGTTACTTGAGAACCACTTAACAATTTTCGATAGAAGTTGATGCGGATGATTGCTTCTGATTCATTTTGACTTCTTGAGGTTTCCGACACAAGAAAACTAGAGTCATCGCCATATAATTTGCAATGGTTACTATTTATGTAGCACGTTATGGCAGCCAGGTAGAGTAGAAATAGTATAGGGGCAAGTACACTACCCTGCGGGATACCTATATTTATGTTTATCGGTTGTGATATGAAGGATTTATTTTTAGATGTAATTTCCACACATTGTTTTCCGTTTTCTAAAAATGATTTTAACCAATTTCCCGATTTACCACGAATTCCAAATAAATATATTTTGTTTAATAGTTGTTGGTGGAAGACGCAGTCAAAATCTTTTGACAGATCACAAAATATACCGATTGGATGTTTGCCATTGTCAACTTCTTCTAGAACCTTGCTGTAAAACTCAATTATAGCTGTCGAAGTAGATTTTGCTATACGAAAACCGTATTGTTGTTTTGGAATTAATTGATGTTCAATAAAAGGTAAAAGCCGGCGGAGCATGCAGTATTCCAACACTTTGGACTTCACTGATAATAGCGCAATCGGTCTATAGTTGTTCAGTGGTGATATCTCTCCTCTTTTATATATTGGCACCATTTTAGCAGTTTTTAAAATCTTCGGAATCTCTTCTAGTTCAAATAGGAGGTTTAGAATATATATAAAAAACCTCTAAAAAAGTCGTTTTGTCATTGAATGCTATATGTTGGTTAGAAATATTTGAAGGGGTGACATTTTGTGCTATTAACGCAGGAGCTTGTTGGAAGAACTTATTGAATAGGGTCGCTACTGTTTCCGGATTTTCAATGATGGAGTTATTTTGTTGTAATCTGATGTCTTCTTTCGTCCGGGTCTTATTTGATTCCTGGTTTATTATATTCCAAACCGCTTTTTGTTTATTATCAGACATTTGTAGTTGTTTTTTGAAGAAACGTCTCTTTAAATTTGTTAATAGACAGCTATATATTTGTTCTTAATTAGATATGCTTGGCGCAAAAACGGGTATTGCTTCTGAAGTACATATAGGTCTTTTAGCTCCCTGCTTTTTTCTTTTCTTTTTCTTTTTGCTTAGTTCTTTTCGCCTCATTTGTAATCCAGGTCTTATTTCTCCGGTTTACTTTCACAATTGGAAAGCATGTGCTGAAATGATAGTATAGCGTATTTATGAAATATGTACAGTATCGTTTAAATTTGTTGCTCTATACATTTCAGCCCATGATTCATCTGTTAATCTTTTAACAAATTATTCTTTGTATTTTTTACCAAACATTCTCTTGTGGAAAAATGTATGTACTTTATTCATGTTTTATGTATGTATGTACAATTTCAGTTTTTTTATTGAGAACAACTATTCTCTGATCAGTCATTGTCGTGTCTATAATTGACGTTGCAGTTTGCTTCAAATTTACAAAAATGTTATCGGTACAGGTCTTTGCGGTAGTTCTTATCCTAGTGAAATTTAACTTGCTCTACTAATCCATATGATGTACTAAATTTAACATTAGATGTATTAAATTTACCTTTTCTTTCGAGTTTCCAAGAAGATTTATGTTAGAATCTCCTGTGACCACTATATTTCTTGTTTTATTGAAGACATGGTGAAGTATGTTACCTAGAGTTAGCATAAAGCTAGCTATGCAACCATTTGGCGGTCTGTATAAATTAATAATTGTAGTTGACTCTAATTTCGACCTCCATATAATTCCACAGATTTCGATGTTTTTTTCTATTGAGGTAGTAGCTATTGCTTCCGCGTTGAAGGTGTTAGTATCAAGTGTATTTCTACTCCAGATTGCAACACCGCCTTCAGTAGTTTGGGATCTACAAAAGAAACTCATCAAAGAATAATTGTGCAGATATATAAGTTTAAACTGGTCTAGGGTAGCCCAAGTCTCTGTTAGACAAATAAAAAGTGAATTTACTTCACTAATTGAAATTTCCAATTGAGGGATTTTATTATTAATGGATTGGATATTTAAATACATTATAATATTTGTATTGAATTCCTGGGCAACAATTTCCGATTTTGTAGTTTTTATCAGTGTTCCACTGAAACTTTCCCCAGTCTTATTAAAAACCGATTTATACTAGTATTTCGTGGCCAAAATTCTGGATTTTTTATCTTTTCAAAATCTTCAAAGGCTACCAAGATCTTAAACGATGAATATTCATCGGGGTGCTTGGACGTTAGCTTTCAACATAAAACCTCTTTCAGATTTTTATTTCGTAGATATGTAATAACATCTTTTTCTGAAAGTTGTGCATCTAACCGATAAACGTGAAGATGTTCGTAACGCATTGCCGCTTTGATTTTTGTAACATCATCATTTGTACCGTATATTGTGTTGGATTTTCCTCTTCTCCGGTGACGTTGCGTCTCCCAAATTTCTGCGCTTTGTGTTATTTCCCGGTTGGGTGTTTTATTTGATTGAGTTTTATTCACTATTGGTGTTTTAGCGATGTTTTTTCTGCTTCCTTGTCCTTGTTCGACGGCAATCAATTTTTTGGTTCGCCAATATCTGCGTTTATCACCGATATCTGCGACAGTCGGTGTTGAACACTGTTCTTGTTCATTTATTGCGATAACTGGGGTTTCCCGCTCAGCTGTCTCTTGAAGGTGCAGTAATTTTAGGTTTTTTTCTGTAAGTGCCTCTACTTGCTTAGATAAATTAGAAATAACTACCAGTAGCGGTTGCATTTCCTTCTTAATTATGTTGGACATGAGATTTTCAAACATTTCACTATTTAGATATGTAGACAGAATTTCCAACTGCTTATCGGAGTGCATGTTTGATCTTAAGCCCATAGGCATGTTGAAAAATATTTTATTTGGTTGTATTGTTGGGTTATATATATTTTTCGGTTTTATATAGACATATAGCTATATAGACCATATAAATATTTAAAATATGACGAAGACTTAAATTTTAAATTCACTACTATTTACCTCGCGTTCTGCACTGGGATCCCATCGATCCATCTCATCCCATTCCATCGTCCCATGGGATGGGATGAGTGGTATGAACGTCTCGTAGGATGGAATAGGATGAGAGGACAATTTTGTATGGGACGAAGTGGGACGAGGTTTGATAATCTAGTAAATCAATTTCGTGCATGATTAATTGCTTATCGTGCCAAATCGCACATTTTCCATAATATGTTCAGCCCAGGAGATTTCTGTCATAACGATGTAGTTCCTGAAAAGTCTTACAAACCGCTTGTGACAAAAACGAGTTATAACTCATTGTCAGATAATGAAATTACGGAAAAATTTATTTCGAGCGAATTTTTTTTTCGAGTTGTCGAGTTGACGAGAAAAAAAAACCGTAAAGAAAATCTGCTCTATGGGAAAAATGGGATGAATAGGATGGGCCGGGACGAAAATTTTAGGTTTCTGGGATGGGGCCATTTGGGGCTCACTGCTTGAACACAGTGGAGCTGCAGGCCTTGAATCCCACCCAGATCCTGAAATTCCTAAAGGAATCAGGATTAGAGGAGGCGCTCTAAATGGGTAAGTACACCAACGCTTGGAGGAGGAGGGTGGGGTTCAATAGATCTATAAAGGTCGCAGTACAAGTCGTCACCAACATATCTACAATCTACATGGGGCAATGTGGCGAAAATGTGATGTGATGGGACAGTGACAGGGATCCATCCCACGGGATGGACTCTGGGACGAGAGACCCGTCCGGGTTGGGATGGGATGAATAGGATGGGATGGGACGAAATTTTTTGGTTTGTGCGATGGGACAGAGGGACAAAGGCAGTGATCCATCCCACGGGATGGGATCTGGAACGAGAATGCTCATCTCTAGTCAATTTGTTATGCATTGAAATGACTTTGCTATTAGATGTGCGAAAATGAGTATCAATGTGTACTTATCAATAAAGTATTTTGAAAACTACCGACGTTAGAAGCAACAAAGTGGCAAAGTAAACTTACTCTATCCAAAATTTAACTCTACATGCCAAGCTTTGCGTCATCGATTTAGCGCCGTCAGTTGTTACAGAAACGTGCCTGTGAAGAGGAAGATCGAATTTTCAAAAAATGTTCCAGCATCATTATATTAGCATTACAGCATCAAAAATATCTTAGCCAGTGGTAGTTCCATAAACTTCCAAGAATTATTCGGTGATCCTTAAGTTATTGTCGCAACCACGAAAAAAAAACAGAAACTTGGGCAACGTCTCTCACATCCGTGCTTTCATCAATCGCAATTGAAAAGAACTGGACTTTGGTAGATATTTTGCTGTAGTTGTGAACTAATGTTATCTGTTATTTCAGTCATCCTGTTTACCATATTCTTCAATGCCGTATTCAATGCCGTATTCTTTAACAACGATATATATATATATATATATATATATATATATATATATATATATATATATATATATATATATATATATATATATATATATATATATATATATATATCGGGATGACTATGCTATTTCTGGACCGAGAAATTCTGCAGCTTTCACCATGCATTCCTTGACTAAAGAACCATCGATGATTTTGAATTATTTCCTGATAGATAGCTTATTTCGAAGGGAAGCTCTACATGCATTTGGAATATTGGTTCAGCGGTACCGGGATGTCAATAAAGACGTATATGCTTGTTTTATTGACTACAGCAAGGCTTTCGACAATGTCAGACATAAGAAGCTAATGAACATTTTGGCGAATCTGGATATCGACCGCCGCGATATTCAGATTGTGTCGAATTTATACTTCGGTCAGACAGCTAAAGTCAGGATTGAAACGGAACTGACAGAGGACATACAGATTCGAAAGGGTGTGAGGCAAGGCTGTGTTCTTTCCCCTATGTTGTTCAACATATACTCCGAAGTTATATTCAGAGAGGCGGTTGCCGAGGAATTTGCGGGAATCATAATAAACGTCAGAGCAATTAACAACATCAGATAGACTTCACGCGCAATTGAAGTCATTGAAGACTTCACGCGCATAATGACCAACATATCGGCAAAAAGTAGAGATTACGGACAGGAACTGAACACCGCGAAGACAAAGGCCATGCTGATTTCAAACTGCAGATCCAACTGTACGTCGACGGGAAACACCTAGGTCTCCAAATACAAATACCTTGGAACTTGGATAAATGACGAGTGGATAAACCACCAAGAGGTCTGAACAGGCCGAACAGGCAAGAGGGAAGATGTAGCGGCGGGTCATTCTTCTATGTCCTCTATGTCCTTAGTTCTATGCTCAGACCCGGAGAGGCCAGCATCTTTTTCATTTTAATGAATACTGTAAAAAAATCATTAAAATGAAAAAGATGCTGGCCTCTCCGGGTCTGAGCATAGAACTAAGGACATAGAGGATATAGAAGAATAACCGCTGCTACATCTTCACGATTCTGCCATACGGGATGGAAAGTTAGACCTTGACCCAGGAAACAACAAAAAGATAATGGCCTTTCAAATGCGAGTGTACCGTTGTATGCTGCGAATACCGTGGGTGGACAAAGTAACGAACTTAGAGGTACTTCACAGAATGAACAAAGAAATTGAGATACTATTCACCATAAAGAAACGAAAGTTGCAATACTTACAAAAGGCCACATCTCCAGAAACGAAAAATATGGATTTAACAGCTCATAATCCAAGGAAAAATCCAAGGGCCGCGCAAACTTGAAAGATTGGTTTGGAGTGTCATCGGCGGAACTGTACCATTCTGCGAAGTCAAAAATAAAAATTGCCATAATGAGCAGCAACCTCCAACGGAGAAGCTAAACCAAGAAGAAGAAGAAGTTTATTTCGTAACTAACTCTTGTTACTGATTCACACGAATTCTTCATTGCCTTTAGTTTTTCTTTCCTTATCTTTCCTTCGAAGCACAAAAATTGTTTTTCGTGATTAGTATTATTGTGTAACACGTGTCTCTGCATTTTTTTAAATAATCTTAATAACAAATTTCATATTTGTAATATTTTCCATTTCCGGATGTAGACATGTCCTGAGTGATACCGACAAAGACAATGTAACAGTCATCATTAAAAAAGATTACCGTTCGAGTATAGCCGAGCTTCTGACTGATGCCACCACTTACATTCTCTTGGACAGAGATCCCACCTGTAGGTTTGAACGTAGGAACAATGGAAACAACTGAAAACAACAGAAACAATTTGGTCAAAGTTGTTTTCGTAGTTATCGTAACTACGGATCGCTTTGAAGTTGCCCGTGCAAATTGGCAATTTTCTGTGTGTTTCAGAAGTGATAAAAGTTATAAATTTGGTGAAAGATTTGTTGAAGTGCTAGGTATCCAAGCGTTATAAAAAACGAGGTGAGGAAGTGATTATTTGAATATTAAAATTAAATTGGAAATTGTAAATATTTTGATTGACATTGCGCGTAAATAAATCTCGTTGCAAAGCAACCGTTAAAAAAATGTCTCGAAAATATCTAGACTTGATGACAATGTGCCCCCGGAACCGTCGACATCATTTTTGAGGAACTCATTTCAAGTTTTGACACATCATGAGGACTCGGACCTTGGGTCTGATTCCGAATTCGAGTCCCATGCTGATGCTGGAAGAAGTGTAGGGTCATTCCACATCAACTCAACACAGGTTCAAAACCTCACGATCTCAACCACTTTTCACTTTCGAAAATCTCAGATTTTCCTGAAATTTGACGCAGGTGTACTATTAGTATAGACTTGGAAAAATATAAAATTTTACTGAGATGTGTCAACTCGTTTTTGAATTACAGAGCTGTAAAGTTCTCATAAATGGACCCAACAGGGAACAACAACTTTTTGAATTGCTGTAGAATCTTTCCTAATTGAGCTAGAGACCTAGAATTTGTGGCATTCTACAGTATTTCTCATGATTTTTTTCCCTTTCCTATGATTGACAACACTATATAGGTTAAGTTAAGAAAAAAATTCTTAAAACCCATTTTAAAATTTCTATTCATTTTTTTGCCAGAAAGTGCATATTTTAAAATTTCCAAATTAATTCCATGACTAGTTAGTATTGTTATAAACCACAGGTTGGGCATTGGATGGGCCAATTTGAGCATTGGATGGCTTCGTTGTTAAGAAAATTGAAGACTGAACTTCCATTTTCATTAATTCAACTCTATTCATAATCCAACTATATGACCAATGCTATATTGACATATTAATGAAAATAAACAAAAGTTACTATAATTACTGTTAATAAAAGTTGCACTATTAAATAATACAACAACTGAAGCCTTCTCAAACTTAAAATGATAAAACAGGTCGATCATCAGTTTGAAAAGGATTCATTTGTCTGACTCATATTACGTTCGAGTAGAACATAGGTTCTTCCAGTGGGAGTTTCACTTGCATTCACTTGCATCAGGACATCCATTACTGGACTTAGGAGTCCAGTAATGGATATCTGCACTTAGGAGACTTACTCAGGAGACCCACAGAATATCAGCATTTCTTGGATATGAGAAGGATTTAGAGGGTCTAGCTGGACGAAGAAAAGTTATTTTTGCTTCATGAGGTTCTTCATTCTTATATAAAACATATCCAAGCCACCAGTTTCTTTCATAAAGAACTTTGAAGTAATCTGATATATCTGTTATAAAGTCTGCGTCATTGTCCGAGAATGTTTCTGAGTGCGATTGATCATTTTCAACTTTTGGGTCACTTAGGACCTGTACATTTTTTAACATAGAAATCTCCTTCCTACATCTATCACAAATATTTGAGCCATTGACTATTTGTCAATACAATTCAGGCATCCATGCTGTGGCTGTGAATACAATGTATCATTCTTGAAATGAAACATTCTTGAATTCTCTCTCACAGTTGAATTCTTAATTTATCAGTTTCCATATTGAAATCTAACCTAAGTTATTGGTGAAACAATACACATAAACAATATAAATAATTACAAAAAAGCTATTGCCCAAATTTATATTTTGTCTTGTGATTTGCAAAAATACTATAAGTATTCATGAAATTAATTTGAAGATTTTTAAATATGTACTTTCTGAAAAAAATAAAATTCAAATTTTTAATTAGGTTTTGTGATTTTTTTTCATATATTAACCTATATAGTGTAGTATATGATTGAAAAGGGCGTGAAAAATGCTATAAAATGGCACCAATTCCAGGTATCTAGCTCGATCAAAAAGACTGCTACAGCGTTTCAAAAAATTGGTACTCCCTGTTTTTATACCCATTCAGGAGAATTTTACATCAGTATAATCCAAAAACGCGTGGACACATTTTGGTAAAATTTCATATTTTTCCAAGTCAATACCAATAGTACATATGTGCCAAAATTCAAGAAAATCTGAGATGGCAAGGATAAAAATGGCATTTTTCTGTGTTGAATTAACATGGAACATGGACAAGGTCACCTGTAGACAAAGATAAAAAGATCTTCGCAAATTAAAAAACCTCCACCAGTTGTCCTGCACAGGACAATCCAGGAGGGAAAACTATTAAGGCATACGCTGGCAGGACTCGTAGGCGAAAACAACTTTAATATAAAATTTGGCAGGGAGACAACGAACATTTATTTGGACAATTTACAAAATTTTCAAAAGGTAAAGAAAGCAATGGTTAAGACACTAAATTGGCGTTGACCCCAAAATCTAATGTTTACCAAAAATTCAAAAAGATAATTTTCCTCTACGACAGATTGTTTCTTCAATTCATTCCCATTCCGAGAATCTTGCAAAATTTATTTCTGATATTTTATATGCTGCTTTCGCCGACTAGGGTACAACTGTTGTAGAATCAATAAACTTTTACTTTTGCCACAGCCTTGAATATTTATCAAGAACCTGATGGTACTGGTTCCTTTTCCTGATGGTACTGTTCCTTTGAAGTTATTTTTTGGATATAAACAAATGTAATTTGACTTTGGTTCGTTTATTTTGTAAAATACCGTGTAAGATGTTTTTTGAAAATGGCAATGTTGTTGAGAGACTTATTGGGTTTATTTTTGACCTCAGCACTAAGATTTGAATATGGAGGACCTGGCGGTTTAACGTCGAATCCGAACGACAAATTTTCCAGAGACGGTATTAGGCAGTTGAGACCCCACGGTTGCCTAAGCCGTATTGGGGAATTGAGTGTGATGGGTTGTAGCCATTAGTTTTTTAATTTTTGCTGCTTTTTGGTTCTATGTGGGATTCGAACCCACGCTGTCTGACTCAAGAGCCAAGTGCTTAGCTATCTCAGCAACCACCACCTCTGATCTGGGGTCACGCTTGTTTCCAATTGTTATTATCTGCGTGTATGGTATGCGTGATCCCTCACGAGTCTTAGACCCAGGTCTTCAGTTCATTTAACTCGTACATTGAGCATCTTGCTTTCGTCGGAGAATCTGAAAATAACAATTCCCTACCTTTTCTGGACACTCCTATCATCAGGACAGATGATAACCTAATTAAACTAGACTGGTACCAAAAACCCACGAGTTCGGGTAGATACTTCAACTACATATCTAGCGCTCTTCTCCAACACAAAATGAATGTTAATTGAATATTGGGGTGAAACCATACTAATTCTAGATACAATCATGCACACTTACTAAAGCGAAATATAGCTTGAATATATAAATATATTCAACCTGTTCGTAGCTCTATAATATTCTAACAATAAGTCTTATATGGACTACGAACAAATCTCATGTTGAAACAACTAGAGGCATTTATGACACTAACGGAGCTAGAGAAATAACATTGTTTTTTAATTTATTTATTTCTATTTAAATTAAGATGGCTTAAGATTCACTTCATTTAAACAGAAAGAAATGAATTTAAAAAACAATATTATTTGTATAACTCTGTTAGTGCAATGAAAACGGACTGGTTCTAGGAATAACATACAAATCTCTAGTTGATTAGGGCAGTTTTAGGGTTATTTTCTTTGCAGTCAGATAGATTATTTCATTAAAACAAGATGGACGTTATATCAAAAAAATAATCTAGTTGTTTCAACATGATATATATATATATATATATATATATATATATATATATATATATATATATATATATATATATATATATATATACATGCTATATTTCGCTTTAGTAAGTTTCTACAAACTGAATGTATTTATAGGTCTTAAGACTAGGATTTTCAAGATTGTCCATCCCGGGAAAATCGGGATGATTTACGTGCTGCGAGCACCGCTAGATTATTCAATATTCTGAAGAAAAACAGCTATCCCACCGCTTTGCTTAAAAATATATTATATTCCAATCCCATCCGACAGTCTGTTGTTGATGTTCTTACTGGTGAGAAAACAAGAATATACAAGAGCTTACATTATTTAGAATAACTATCTCCTCCTATCAAATCAATCTTTAAGAGCAAGAGTCCAGTAATTATAGCAGATAGATGCTTTTTTATGGTGGCTGGGGGAGCTCTACCAGCCTAAGTGCGGAGCTCTTACCCGCTAAACCTCTAGTCCACTTGGCGATATTGTTTTTCCACCCCGGAATCATTATTATCTTCCGGGTGGATCGCCCGGAGGAGCTTTTCTCTTTTCCACTAGGCATTAAGCCTTGGGATCTTCCCGGGAGTTTTTTCTTCCGTTTCTATTATTGTCATGATATTCTTTATGAAGTTATGTATCTGCGACCATTGCTCTTCACTATTTAACATCTTCTCTATAGTCAGCTCTCCCACCTCGCTTTATAACCGACTTCTTTCTGAGATCCATCTTAAGCACCTGTAAAATGTGTGCTCTACTGTCTCCTCCACGTTACAGTGGTGGCAGTGGTCATCGTTCTTAATATTAAAACGTTTAAGATAAGCTTTGAAGCATCCGTGTCCGCTTAGGAATTGAGTGAGATGGTAGTCGACATTACCGTGCTTCCTGGTGGTTTATTTGCATAAATCTCTTATGGGATTCTTGGTCCAGGCTGCTTTCCCCGTGTCTTGCGTCCATTTGCTTTGCCATTTGTGAATTATTTTGATGTCATCCTTTTCTTTCTTTGTTTTCCTGGTTGCCATTTGGTTGGTCGACTATGAGTTCGATGGGCGTGATCGATGCGATGACCATTACAGCTTCCGCTGACATGACAGGATATCGCCCCATATCTGTGAGCAATAAAGCATGATGGAGTGCGCGACGGTGCTTAGAATTTTTCTTTTGAAGACAGATGGCTCCTTAATTCTTGGCATCAGTTTTATAAGTGCATAGATTGATTTTTCGACTTTTATTACCGCTTGCCTCACATGCTCCCCCATCCTCATATTGTGGTCGAACCATACCCCTAGATATTTTAAGGTCGCTTTTTTGATTACTGTGTTTCCGGCTTTCAGTGTGATATTTTTTAACTTCCTGCCCCCGTATAGTATTACCGCTTCCGTCTTGCTCTCCTCAACCTTTAATTTCATTTTCTTGATGGTATTAATAATGATGGTATTAATTAACAATGCTATCAGTTCTGCTTCCTTTTTAGCCCATGTTACTACGGCCGTATCATCCGCGAAGCAGATTATTTTAACCCCTTGCGGCATCATAATTTGTAAGACATCATTATAATATACATTCCACAGTAATGGTCCGAGTATTGACCTCTGCGGAACCCCACAGGACCACATTAATTCCTCTTTGTCACCTATATAAATTCTTCTATTCTGTAGGTAATTAGCTACTGCTTTTCTGAGGATGTTGCTTATTTTCATTCTCTTTAGTGCTTCCATCAGCTCATGCCATAGGACTGAGTTGAAAGTGTTCTGGATGTCGATGGTGACTAAAGTGCAAAGTCTTCCGTCCTTCGGTGCATAGTTTTTGGCAGCTCTGACCGCTTTTATTACCTCTTCCATAGCTTCTACCGTTGATCTGTCCCTCCTAAAACTGAATTGATTATCCTCTAATTTGGCCTCTATCTCCATTCTCAATCTCCCGGCAATTAGTTGCTCGTAGATCTTACCCAGTGCGTTAAGAAGACAAATGGGTCTGTATTTGGATTCTTCTCCTGTTCTGGAGGGTTTCTCTATTAGGACGAGTCTCGCCTCTTTCCATACTCCTGGGAAATTTCCTTCCCTGTATTCGTGGTTTATTGCTTCTATCAGATAGATGCAATAATAGGATCTATGGATCTTTCAGCCGGCTTAAGGATTCAACACCTTAATGCAGACAAATTTGGTTTATCATATACCGTATGATGAGTGTGAGATCGATTAGATTGCTCAAATTAGGCAAAGACTATCTGCCAGATGGGCTAACTACAGAAGTGATTGCAAACTAAAACAACATTATTGTGCTCTGGCAGGACATTGTAACGATAAGAATCACATGTCAGTCAGCTATGATGCCCTAAAAATTCTTGCAAGAGACTCACACTTCTCAAAGAAGCTTTTTGGACGGCTGATAGATAAAGTTGATCTAATGCTACCCTTTCACTCATAATATAAAAAATAATTTCCCGTTACCTTTTTGGTCCTTGCAAATGGTTCAGATAATTGCAAATTGATTAATTTTTTAAAGTATGTTGGTTCATTGTAATCTTGACTTTGCAGTCAGTCCACTGAGAACCGTACATTGCCCGTTTTTATATGAAATATTTTTGAATACATTACTAGTATATTGCGCAACAAGGGCGGTAAGTTGTCAATTGCTCGCAAGAGCGAAATTGGGCTCATCCGCTCGAGAGGGCAATTGGCAATACCGCACGAGTTGCAGATAATATTTTTTATTACTCATACGAGGGGGCGTATCTTACAAGTTTGGGGTCCAGGGGCCATCCAAAAAATAGAATCAAAAATGAAGAATTTGCTGTTTTAATTGTCTCCGGTTGTGTGGATTCGTCATAAGAATCATCAGTTTCAAATATTACCATTTACACTCATTTTAAAACGTTTTCTTTAATTTTTATTTTGTAATGAAAAAAAATTCACGTCACTTTTCACTTATCACTTTCACGTCACTTTTTTAATGTTTTGGAGGTTTTGATTGTGTTTATTTTATTTATTGAATTGTTTTACTTAAAGCAGCTTTTGAATATTTGCGTGCGATACCCAAGTTATGTGGTAATAATTGAATTGGCAAAAACAGTCATTTACCGCATTAAAAAATGTGCGCCATAATAGTACTTATCTCGCATGAGTAATAAAAATATTTTTGTTGTTTGCTGGTGCTGTTTCGATCGTTTCATACCCGACATTTTCTCAATAAATTTCAAACACGTTCTATCAAAATGCTCTTGAAAAAGGACTTGAAAAACATTTTATATAATAAATAGAAACGTTGACTCTAGAATAATTTGTCTTTCATTCGTTTGATTGTACTACCCGAATTCTGCCTTTGTGCACTTATGCAGTAATCATGACTATCATTACAATCATGTATGTAGATATTTTTCCGTATTCCAGAAAATAATTACTTTAACTTGTATCTACAAAATGCAGTATACGAACACTTGAGTTAATGTTGCGTTCATTGTCAGTAGTTTCGCTTAAACGTACAAAAGCCTTTTAACGTAATAAATTCTAAAATATTCCTCTTGAAATGTAAATTGGGTAAAAATCTTATTAAAGAATATAATTAGCTGGTCTATTTAGTAGGATGTTTATGATGTATATTTTATTATACATGAAACTTGAATGCCCGAGCAATTTTTCACAGACCCAAAAAGGAAAATAAGACACCGACGCAGTTAGTAGCTCGTTCCAAAGCGCACGCGAACGTACTATTAGAGACAATTTTTCATCGTAATTAAAATTTAAAGGACTGTGATGCACGTTAATGCAAAAAACTCCTTCTAAATATCCCACAGAAAACGGTTTCCGCTCGCGTAATATTTATTCGATTTCCCCAAATAAAGTTCGCCTGAAACACACCTGCAATGCGGCTCCCTCCAACCTCACAATAATAATAAATAACTCGCCTTGATCGCCGCCTCACGATTATAATTTGCACAGTTTTGTTACCACAGCCAGTTTTATTTTCGCCTGTTCTCTTCGTTCTACCCTTCGTTTTTTTTTTTGTTTCATTGGATTTATTGCCGAATGCACTTTGGGTATTTTTAATTAAGGTCCAATATTAATCAGAACGATGCCAATTAAAATTCAGCGATAATCGATGCGGGTTTTTCTCTAATACGAAGTGTTGACTGGATGAAATTGCATTGTTTGGATGGTCTGTAGTGTAACTAGTTTTGTGTTATGTTTGTTCAAATTCCCGTGGAAAGAATTCGAATGGGTTTTTTTTACGGACGATTGCGGCGGTCGAACGAAAATAATTGGGGGAATATTTTAAATTTTCTGGGTCATGCAATCGCAGAAAAGGAGAAATAATAATGCAACTGATTTTAATATTCATGTAGATTTTCTAAATTTCAAGCCTGACACGTTTCCTTCATTCCAAAACGACATTTTAATACATAATGTAGTTTTCATAAAGTAAATAGTTAATAAACCAAATATTTTATTGATTTTTGCTTCTATTTTCATCTGTTTAAACAAATCTTTTTAATTTTAAACTGGGTTCTTCCGAAAGTAATTTCGTCTCTTTTTAACTTCTAATATTTGGTTCAACATTTGTTTCTAATATTTGTTGCAACAATCTATACCAAATGATTTTTATCATATTCAATTGAATTAATAAAACTTGAATGAAGCTGTGTTCCTACAGCCTGAATATATAAATATATTTAACTTTTCCGCAGCTCTATAATATTATTGAGTCTTTTAGTAGTCCTACCTGATTAGGAGTATTGAGTCTATTTAGGTAGTCATAAAAGACAAAACCTATATACTAACCTAATCTAACCTAACCTTTCCGTAGCTGTATAATATTATTGAGCCTTTTTAGGACTACCTGGTTAGGAGTATTGAGTCAATTTAGGTAGTCCTAAAAGACTCAAGAATATTATAGAGCTACGGAAAGATTGAATATATTTATATATCCAGGCTGTGTTCCGACTTTATTAAGTTTATATGATTGTCTATAATGTAGTATGGTTTTTTTTTAAATTGAATTAAATATTTTATATATGTACTAAATTACTGTTTGAGAGAGTAAAATGAAATTCTTCTTTACTTTCTAGTAAATATCTCAAATATTATATAACGTAAACGGAAAGACCCAGTTGATTAAACTTACATTAATTTATATTGCAACATATTTTCGATGTCTGAAAGCCGCCCATAAAAGGAATAAATTCTTTGAACTCAATAAAGATCGCAAACTGTACACATACAATAGAAAATTGAGAAACGAGTCTTTGGAGACTATAGACGGGATTTTTCAAGATTCCGCTCGTATCTTGAAAAATCCCGTCTTTCCTTATCGATTTTTCCTAGTATTTTTGCACATTAATTCTAGACACAGCTGCGCGTCTTCCAAACAATTCGTCACAATGGAACGCTTATTCCTAATTTTGTCGCTATTAACTTCTTGCGTAATGCGTTGCGATTTCGAGCAAATGGAATTTTATAGTGACCGAGTTCTCAACATAAATACTGTTTTTATTTTATTTTTTAGAAGGATTGCAGTTGGGATTCAAAGAGAACAATTTTAGGACTAAATACGGAATCTATGAAAGAGGGTAATTATTTGGGTCCCAAATGATTTATCAAAAAGATCATTTGTTTAGAAATTTTTATTACTCTTTAAATGATACTATTACTATTATTTTACTAATACTAGACTATTCACATGAAATATCATTTTATTCAATTATATTCATGAAGTATGAATTAAAATATAGAAACAAGGACACAGAACAATCCACAGACAAAACTAAACAGGCAAGACTAGACAAATGGTTTGGACCAGACAAATGGTGAAGTGAATATCTTCTTCTTCTTCTTGTGCCTTATCCTCAGTGGACGAAGGCGATTACTATGGCTCATCTGATTTTATTTGCTGCATCCTGAAATAGATCCATAGTTGTCATTCCTGTCCATTGTCTTAGATTTCGCAGCCACGATATTCGTCGTCTTCCAGGACCTCTTTTACAGATAAGCTTGCCCTGCATAATAAACTGAAATAGGCTATGTTTCTGGTTTCGCATAACATGTCCGAAGTATGAAAGTTTGCATTCTTTGGTTACGTTTAAGACTTCCTTTTGTTTTCCTAAACGCTGTAGGACAGCTTCGTTGGTAAATCCATGATATTCAAAGCATGCGTCTGTAGTACCACATCTCAAATGTTTCCAGACGTTTACATGCAGCGTCGGTCAGAGTCCAAGCTTCCACCCCATATGTTAGCATTCAGAAAACGTGGCATCTAAAAACAATGACTCTGAGGTGCAAGCCTATATTTAAATTGCACAGCACGCTTCTCATGCGTTTAAAAGCTGTTCTACTCTTCTCAATTCGGATCTTAATTTCATTTATTTATTCCCATTTGTTGTTAAGGAATGTGCCTAGGTAGTATAATGATGTAACCGTTTCCAGTTGGGAGCCGTTTGCGTAAAACGCCATCAATATCTTGTTTGCTTATTATCATAACCTTTATTTTATTTGCGTTTAGGCGCATGTTGTAGGTTTCGCAAACTTCTGTTACTCTGTCTATTAGCCTCTGGAGACCCTCAACTGTGTTTGCGATTAGGACTGTGACATCAGCGTACCTTATATTATTAATAAGTACGCCGTTTAGTAAAATGCCGTCATCTGTGTTCTCAGAAGCCTCTCTCCGTCTCTCCACAGTCTCTCCGAATTAACATTAAAGAGCAGAGGAGAGAGCACACATCCCTGTCGAACTCCTTGGCGTACTTCAAACTCTTCAGAGAGCGCATTCTCCACCCGAACACGAGCCCTTTGTTTCCAGTAAAGTTTAGATATAATGCGGATATCCCTGTCATCCAGGCCTAACTGTCTGAGCGTTTCCAATAGTTTTGTGTGATTTACTCTATCAAAAGCTTTCACGTAGTCTATGAAAGAGGCAGAGGCATTTCAGTTTACATCGCGTGCTCTTTGTATTAGAACATTAAGGCTTAACAGTGCTTCCCGTGTCCCGAGTCCGTTCCTAAATCCGAATTGTGTCTCTCCGATATGTTCTTCGAGTTTGAGATAAATACGTTCAAGTATTACTTTTAGGAATGTTTTTAAAACGTGACTCATTATACTAATGGATCTGTAGTCTTCGCATTTTTTAGCTGTGATTTTCCAGACCAGTCATTCTTCTGGAATTGTGCCGCTCTCATAAATGTAATTGAATAGCTCTGTAATGATGTCCAGGTGGTTTTGTTCTATGAGCTTTAGCAAATCTGCATAAACTTCATCGGCTCCTGCTGCTTTGTTGTTTTTAAGCTTCCTGATTGCAATTGCAACCTCTTCTGTGGTGATAGAGGGCCCAGTTTCTATGTTTGGTTCCTCCAAAATGTCTCGGTTCTTATCATTAAATAGTGCCTGCATGTACTCCTTCCATCTTTCTATCCTTTGGTCAATCTCCAATAGTTCCTCGCCGTTCGTGTTTGTAACGATCCCTGGGTTTCTAGGTCTAAACATACCTGCAGCTTCTTTAATTTTGTTATGTAAATTAAACGAATCATTGATTTTCTAGTTGTTCGATTTCGGTACACTTCTCTGCCAACCAAGACTCCTTTGTCTCTTTGATCTTTTAACCAGGCTATGGATTTGACAATATCTTTCTTCGTTGTTGTTTTTATATTTTCTCCGCTCCTCCATGATGTTCAATATTTCCTCGGTCATCCATTTGGAATTTTTCCTTCTCCCTCCTGTCACAAGTCTGGGTTTGGCCGTCTCCACTATGGTGTTCTTTGTATCCATCCATTTTTACTCAATATCTTTATATGATTTTTCTTTGATTTCAGCTATATTTCTGTTTAGTTCATTTTTTGTTTCGGTTTTAATATTTTCGTCTTCAAGTTTTTGGGTATCCATTCGTTCCGTTCGTGTTGATTTTGTTAGCTTCTTTGATAGTAGTCTTAAAGTGGATAGTAGTAGATCATAGCCAGATGGGACATCTGCATCAGGGTAAGTTTTTACGGATGTTATCGAGTTTCGGAACCTCTTGTTCACCGTTATAAAATCATTCTGATTCTTTACTATATCCCGTTCGTAATCAGCGGGAGACTCCCAGGTATATAGACGCCTGGGTGGTCGTTTAAACCATGTGTTCGTAATTATAAAATTAAATTCTTTACAGAATTGGACAAGTGTTCTCCTCTTTCGTATCCCGTATCTTCCGACAACATTATCATCTTCCCCATAGCCGACTTTGCCATTAAAATCCCCCATAAGAAGGGTCTCTTCTTTTCGTGTGTGTTTAAGAGCTTCTTCAGTGTCCATATAGAATTTATCTATCTCTTCCTCGGTGCTTTTCGATGTTGGTGCGTAAATCTAGATTATATTTATCTACTACAACTTTGCGTTGATCTTCATTATCGCTACTCTGTCAGAGATGGGTACAAATCCTAGCACGGCACTATCGACTTCTCTCGTTACTATTATTGCAACCCCATTTCGATGTTGGGGGCTATCTTCTCCAGCATAGTAAATCCGATGGTCTTCTATTTCGCACTTCTCAGAACCAGGCCATCGCGTTTCGCTAATTCGGAGTATATCAATTCTTAAGCGCAACATTTCCTTAACCGTGTCCAGCCTGAAACATGCTTTGCACATTCCATGTGCCTATTCTTCTCTCTGATGTAGCTTTTAGGATATTGGCTGACCGAGAGATTCTTAGCACCCTCTCCCTACTTAGGGGGTGCCCGGGACTGAGGACCGTGGTATTTTCGTTTTCAGCCATAGTAAGTATCCTGTGGAAAAGTGTTGTACCTAGGCGGTTTACCGTTGCTTTCCTAGGTTTGGAAATCAGCCGCCCAATCGGGGTCGCACGCTGTTGGAGTACCGCTCCTGACATGGAGTGCCGTCGTGTCCTGTGCTAGTTTTGGTCCGTCCCGAGTATTTTATTTCTCCAGTACCCAGCATATCTGCTGAGCAATCCCCTATCCGCCTCCTGGAGAGGCGCCCGATGGGGGACTAGCAACCCCGCACGGCTTGTGTGTGCGGGAAATGTATATGGTTTTGTTATATTTGATCATATTTGTAGGTGCGCCTCTTGGAGTTTTCTCCACTCTGTAGCATGTCTCTCGTCTTTTTCTTTTTGTTTTTGTGTCCCAGCTATTTTCGTTTTCAAGCATTAAATCTACTAGTTTTCTGGGTTTCATAGTAGCGTCTTTCAGAGCAGCCTTTTCCCATCTGTCACATTTAGTATGATGTGCACAACAATGTCATCCTGTCCGCAGTAAGTAGTCGCACTGTCCATCTGAAGCTCTTCCAATATTTTGTAGATAGTATTTGAAGCATCCGTGTCCTGTCAACTTGCGTCAAGTGGTAGTTTAATTCCCCATGTTTTCTGTTTATCCATTTAGATATATCCTTTATCTTTGTCCTTCTTCCGTATTCTGCCAAATTTTTTGCCAGTCCTCTATAGCTTTCTCGTTTGCAATTTGTCTATGTTCTCTTGAAGGTGCTTTATAGCATCTTTTCCTTTCACTAACTGTGTATTCTATTGGGGGAATTCCAGCAATTATCAAGGCCGCTTCCCTTGATACAGTCCTATGTGCATTGCATATTCTTGTAGCCGCTTTCCTTTGGACGCTTGCAAGAACCTGTTTGTCAGGAGCAGTACGTTAGCTCACACAGGAGCTCCGTATAGCATAGCTGTGTGGGTTACCGAGCTGAGCAGATTCTTTTTGCTGCTCTTTGGTCCTCCAACGTTAGGTATAATTTTTTCCAGTGCAGCTACTGATTTTAATCCTTTTTCCGCAGCTCTCGCAAAATGTGCCTCAAAATTGGTTTGCTTCATCGATTATTATGCCTAGGTACTGTACCCATTCCTTGCGATTGATTACCACATTTGAATTTTGAAGCACATTTGTAGCACTTTTCTTCTTCCAGCCAAGAGACCTTTCTGGTCATCCAGTTTTTTATGCGATTTATGCTGCGTTCGATTTTTCCATTATTGCCTGTTCAGATTTCGTTGTAACGACAAGCGTCAAATCGTTCGCAAAATCTATCGTTGTTACACCTTCCGCTGAAAACAGTTTAAGCACCCCATCATAGGCGATGTTCCAGAGTGTGGGTCCTTTCGCTTTTTCATCAATGCCTGTTCAGATTTCGCTGTAACGACAAGCGCCAGATCGTCCACAAAACCTATCGTTGTTACACCTTCCGCTTGAGCCAATTTAAGCACCCTGTCATAGACGATGTTACAGAGTATGGGTCCTAGTACAGATCCTTGTGGGACACAACTGTTCACACTGTGCTCTCTAGGCTCTCCATTTGAAACAGATAATTTTGCGGTCACTGAGATAACTCCTTATAATCCATAAGAGAGAGTCTTATCTATTTTGCTATTTCATCTGTGATGTTTTAGAAAGCTGCAGAATTGAATGCGTTTCGTTAACGTGCTGCGTTATAAGAACACAAACTCGCCGAGTTCATCGTGTCTCATTTCTTGCAAGCTCTGCTATATCTATAACTGCCTGTACTGTGTCACAAGTTGATCTACCTTCTCTCAACCCGAATTGCCGTCCAGAGAGTTCCTTGCCGGCTGTATTTAACTGCTTCTTTATTCGGGACGGTATCACATGCTCTAACAGTTTTCCCATTGTATTTAGAAGGCATATTGGACTATAAGATCCTGGCTCTTGTATTTGCTTGTCCCCTTTTTTTAACAACACTAACGTTGATTTCTTCCACAATTCTGGGAAGGTTCCAGTCCTGAGGCAATTTTTCATAATTTTTAGAATGTATTGAGGAAGTTGTTTTGCCCTTTTTATTATCTCGACCGGTAATCCGTCAGGTCCTGGTGCTCTATCGACACGGAGATGGTTGCAAACGTTTCTCATTGTCGTTTCTGAGAATTTTTCCCTTATGTCCCTTACTGTCGGTTGTTTCCAATTAACGTGATCATGCATCGGGAAGAACGCATTTATTATCTGCTGTGCCAGACGGACCAGACTAGACATTCAAAATTAGACAGACTAAACAGAAGACTAACCAGAAAGGACTAGATCTACAAGACTAAACAGGCAATGCTGGGTCGGCAAGAATAGATAGAGAAGACTAGGCAAATAAGACAAGGCAGACAATTCTGAACAGATAAAGAGTGAACAGACAAATCTCGATAGATAAGTCTAAAAAGGCAATACTAGACAGACAACAATAAAAATTCAAGAGTAATTAGACAGGTTATTGTTGATGTACAAAGACTAGACATATAAATAGACTAGAGTAGACAGACAGACTGGATATGCAAGACAAGATAGACAACACTAAATGGACAAGACTAAGCAAATTGTTATTACCATAAAAATTAAATATCACAATAATGTTGATGAAGTATAAATTGGCATATTAATTAAAGAAACAAGACTAGAGAGACAATACTATATGTAGATACAACTAGACTGACAAGACCAGACAGCCTATTTTCTTGTTTTTCCATATGCAGGCATATGAAAGCCAGCATTCCGTCAAATACGACACTATGCTAACTGTAACGCTTTCTACTGACTATTTACAGGGGAGTCTCTTGACCCAAATTGTTAGCACCTCCACTGACTGTCGTGGTCCAGTCTGGACAATTTCTTGTCTTGTTTATCGAAGGTACTTTGCCACTTTTTGGGTTTTTCTGCCGTAGTTATATCTTCCCTATTATCGGACCAGGTCAGTCTATGCCGTGGCATTTCTGTCACTAAGGACTTCTGATTTCAGTCTGGAAAGGAGAATATATGTGCCGTGTCGTCGTTTTCCTCACACTCGCGGAGCGGAGATTATTTTTCCCAAATCTGTGGAGATACGCCTTGAAGTTACCATGGCCCATTATAATTTGAATTGCATGGTGCGATAGACTGACGTTTAAGCTGCACCAAACCTTTATTCATATTATAAACAGCTTGGTCCACAAGCCTCTTGTAGCTGCATTCGATGTTTCCTGCCAGAATTTCTCGAAATATCAATTGGAACCTGATTTCAGAGCTTTGTTTAGGGCATTAGTCATATGCAATTGGTAGATGACCATTACGTGCTGCGAGTTTTGCGAGTAAATCTGCTCGCTAATTGCCTTCGACTCCAGTATGGGCTTTAATCCAATGCCATCGCATCATATTTTTCTTTGAAACTCTTGCAGCTGTCGTCTACGTCTCCATCTAGAGTTCAGTGGCTCCTTTCAAACTAATCAGAGCATCGAGGACATATCGGCTGCTATATATTATCGAACGGGCAATTTTCATGTCGTTCAATTTTCAACATAATGCAAGGCATGTATTATGGCGATGAGCTCTGCTTGGAATATTGAGCAATAATGTTCTAACTTAATGAGTTTGTTGTTGTAATAAAAACCAGGACTGGACATCTGTGCCATTAGCGCACATTCCAAAACGTGCCCTTTGTCCCACGTTTTGTAAAAATGCAATAGTTTTATAGTTTTATAGTTTGCCCGGATACTAACCGTTTTTATTACCACGCTAAAATCTACCTCCCCCCAAACATATTAGAAAACGTGCGAAAGCCTATAAAAACTTTCTTAGAGATTAACCAGAGGACCAGACATTTTCAGCGATTTAGATTCATGGGAGGAGCCAAGAAAATTCAATCTCCCCCTTATTTGAATCAGAGGGAAGAGGGACCTTCCCTCTGATTGAAATACACTGATTCGTTTACAGATATATTATACTAGGAATGGTATAAATACCATTCCCCAGTTGTCAGTAAGAAGTAAGAAGTAATAGAAGTAATATATAAGTTCTTAAGTCTTAAGTTATTTCGTTGTATTATTGTTTAATTAAATTGTTACAACCAACTCGACTATTCGACAAACTACGTGCGAATCCCGGTGAACATTAGATATATCTCAGAGTCCGAAGAATTGTTGGCCGGCAGTTCTTCCCTCTCAACATTGAAGTCGGTTATGGTTCACACCATAACCCCCTTCACAACATTGTTGGCAGCCCCACAACATTGGTGGCAGCCCCACAACATTGGTGGCAGCCTCACAACATTGTGGTGAACTTCTTCGCCGTTGTAACAGGCAACGAATGCAGCTCATGTGCCTTTGCTCGATTTCAAACCGTCCGTGTAGACCCGAAGTTGAAAAAGATTTGAAATGGTACGTAGCCAAAGATAATTTTGAAAGATGTATGTGTTGTTGTATCTTAATGTCCAGTTCGAGATTATTCAGAGTATTTGGTAAGCCTATGATGTCTTTAATTAATGTTTCGTCTGCAAATTGGTGTGAGCTATAAAGGGCTAGTTGCTGGAGGCGGATCTCGACTGGAAGGAGGCCTGTATTCACACAAGCTGCCTCTGAGGATTCTGTGCGATAGGCTTTCGCTGCGCGGATGGTGCTAAAGGTGGTGTATGCCCAAAGGCTTTAGGTTTCCTTTCACGCCACATGACTTCTGCCAGATCGGACCTCTATATAATAATGCGGGTTCTATCGCGCCGCGATAGATTTCGAACAGCTCTGATCTTTCAATGCCCTATTCCTTCTTTGCTACGATACCTAATTTTATACTGAGTTGTTTCACTTTACCACATGCCTGATTTATGTGATCCTTAAAATTCAAGAATCTGTCTATACTGTCTATCTAATCTAAATTCGTTCTACTTCATTGCTGAAGTGTCGTGACCTCTCGCGCATAATTGTGCAACGCATCGTCACACTAATATGCGGGACCTTCAATTTATCGCCGGTTCCGAACAGCACTATTTAAGAGGTATACTGTTTATAGTTTCATTAAAATGAAAACTGGACTCCTTTGACTTGGGGATCTGCTGAAGAGGGCTTCAGTCAAGACAAGACTAGACAGATAAGACTAGGCATAAAAGGTTAGGCCGACAAGACAAGGCAGACAACACTAAACAGACAAGAGTGGACAAACAGAGAAGTCCAGATAGATAAAGCTAAATAGGTAAGACTGACAAGAATAAAAAGAAAAGAGTACAACTAGAACATAACAGCTTGAACACGCAAGAAGAAATAGACTAAGCTAGATAGATAAGGCTGGATATACAAGTGTAGTCACACAACACTAAATGAACAAGACTAGACAAATCTTGTATTGCATGTCTAGTCTTTTCTGTTGAGTCTATTGAGTCCCTCTAGTCTTATTTGCGTGGTCTTGTTTGTTTAGTCTGATTAGTCTAGTCTCATATGTTTAGTCTTGTTTGATTATTCTTGTCTGTCTAATCTATATCTTTAATTGGTTTTAAAATAGTACTGCTCGATGAAGTTATAATTTATCCTAATAAAGCTGGAACACAGCCTGAGTATATAAATATATTCAACCTTTCCGGAGCACTATAACATTACTGAGTCTTTTTAGGACTACCAAAACAAATCTCATGTCAAATTTTTCAGTTATTTGCTTTCAGTCCACCTTCGTAGCACTCAACAAAATCCATAAAAATAATATTGCTTTTAAGATCATGATTTGATAACTTAAGTAGCCATCTGCTGAGGCGTTTCGAGATTTATCTCTCATCAGTGCAGCATTGCTTTTATTAATAACAATTTGTAAAACACTCACCTACATATTGTTATTAATAAAAGCAAAGCTGCACTGATGAGTCCACCTTCGTGGCACTCAACACATTTTTTGAGTTTGGCTTTTTGAGTTTGGCAATTTGTAGGTGTACTGAAACCTATTAAATAACTGACAAATTTCACATGAGATTTGTTTTGGTAGTCCTAAAAAGACTCAGTAATATTATAGAGCTCAGGAAGGGTGGAATATATTTATATATTCATGCTGTGTTCCAACTTTATTAAGTTTATATGATTATCTATAACGTAGTATGGTTTTACCAATTCTATTATAATTTATCATTTAGCACATAGCTTAAGTGTTCCAAGTTTTTGTTCAAGTTGTTGCAATTAAGAATAGAGGTGTGGCAACCATATAAGGAATTCGTCTCTTTTTGCTAAAAAAATAAGACATTTTAATCAGCTTTTAATTTGGTTATTTTGAAATGGTTCTGCTCCAAGAACCTTAAATTTATCATTTAGCACATATTTCAAATATCATATATATATATATATATATATATATATATATATATATATATATATTTATATATATATATATATATATTATGATAATATATATTAAGTTTGCTAGAGCTTTTGTTCCAAATTCTTGCAATTAAGAGTGGAGCTGTGACAAAGTATCATGGTAGTTACAAAAGGATGCTTAATCCTAATCTAACTAATAACCTAACCTTACTCCTTCCTCTTTGTCTCCTAAGCCTTTGCTTCAACATCCTGTTTCTTCGGCTTCATCTTCATCTACTAGTTCACCTTCGTCTTCATTTGTGTTGTCATTTTCATTTTCATGTTCATCTTATTCGTCTTCATCGTCACCACCATCTTCATTCTCGTCTACATCTTCGCCTTCACGTTTCCCATCATCACCACCATCTTTATTCTCGTCTACATCATCGCCTTCACGTTTCCCATCATCATCACCATCTTCATTCTCGTCTGCATCTTCGCCTTTACGTTTCCCATTATCACCACCATCTTCATTATCGTCTACATCTTCGCCTTCACGTTTCCCATCATCAGCACCTTCTTCATTCTCGTCTACATCTTGGCCTTCACATTTATCTTAATCTTCTCCTCCTTCTTGGTTCTCTTCTTCATATGGTTCATATGGTTGATCTTGTTGCTCTTTTTAGTTAAATACAATAATTTTGTACAGGGTCCGGCTTTACAAATTGAGAAAACCACCTAGAACATTCGAAAGCTTCACCTGCATTTAAGTGAATGATATGGTCAGATATTATGACACCAGTATTCTTTAATATTTATTTCCATAATAGAATTTAAATTCTATTATGGAAAAAACTCAATTCCCAGCATAATCATAATTCGTAATTACAAAACATATTAGAAAATTACTTGATTTCCTTAACCTAAAGACCAGGTGATAGCGATTGCTTTAGTTTCTCAGCCTTCTCCTTATCGAAAATAACCAAGGTGTACACAACTCTCGAACAGCGAACTTTGAATTTTGTATTGATCTGCTTATTACTATTTGGCTTGGAATTGTTCTTAATTGACACAGACTTTGCATCTTTCTTCCTGGCTTTCAACAGAAATTCTTTAATTTCCTTTATTTCACGTGGAATTTTGAGACAGCTGTCAACAGTAAATCAATCTGTCAAAATTCGTCAAGAATATATGCATAACGTCAAGAAGTCAAGAATATATTTTAAAAGTATAAGAATGTATTTTCGAATATGATTTTTGATGATTTTCGTTCATAATTCAGCATTTCAAATCAAATCAAATCATTTGGTGGTGTTGTGCAAGTAAGATTTTGCATCTCTTCAACTAAAATTGAAATCAACTAAAACTGAAATCTCTTGAATTAAAATTGACACATGAAAAAAATGACTATCTAGTCAATCTAGACAATCTTTTCTATCTAGTCTCGTATCTATTTAGGTCTGTCTACTCTTTTTTGTCTAGTCTTGACGGTCAGATCTTGTCTGCCCACTCTTGTAAAATCTAGACTTGTCTATCTAGTCTGTTTAGTCTTATATTTCTAGTTTTTGTATAAACTAACCTAACCTAAGGATAAATTAGTAAGGAGTAATCTTCAAATTACACAATAAATAAAATCAACAAATTTATTCCAAGCTTATATTACACAAAAATGAACTTACATAAACTAATCGTGTATGTGTAAACACAAGAACATACAGACAAGACTAGGCAGAGAATACTATAGACTGATAAGACTAAATAAGACTAGGTTCTCTTTCGGCCTATGCAATATTCTTATTTATTCATTATAGTGTTTTGCATTTATGATAGCGTTCCATGACTACTGCAGGGAAGTCTATTTACTGTTGCCTGCCTGGTCTTGTAAGTCTAGTTTTGTCTGTCTAATCTTGCCTGCATGTCCTCATTAGACTTGTTTGTCTAACCTTGTCTGTTCAATCCTGTCTGTTCAGTCTTGTCGGTCTAGTAAGGGCTGTCTAATGTTGTATGTCTAGTTTTGCCGTTGGAATTGAACATTTAAACAAATAATAGTATATTACATAACGAGAGTTGTAATAAGCATATTAGGTACAAACGGAACAGTTACGCACAGCCCATGGTAGCGCGTAATTCCGCGAGTACGTAATTGCCTTACTCCAAGCTTATATTACACAAAAATGAACTTACATAACTCGAGTTATGTACTACACTTTATCTACGACCACACTAATTTGTTTAATAAGAAAAATGTGTTTGATGTAACAAATATATTTTTTATTAGGTACATTATTTAACATTATAATAAACATTTGTATTTTCATATATAACTGTTACTCGACATTATTTAACTTGATAGAAATGAAAAGAAATACATTCTTAATGGTTACACACCTTATTATTTATTACTTATTTGTAGTTTTCGTTAGATTTAAACGTCAAAAAACAAAATGAATGACAGCTTCAATGTGAATGATGTGACGTTTAATGCTTGTGTGAAAATCACGGAGTACTATATTTAAAAATCGTATCAACGTGCAGGTCTCAACCAATCAAGGAATCGTAAACCAAACGCACGTGTGTGTTATCAAGCATAACATATCATTAATCGCGGATTGTTACCTACGTGTATGTTATCATGTATTTACACAGTCCACATACTGTACAATAATGGGCATTTACAATAATGGTCGTAGATAAACGTACTTACATACAAATACAAGTTTTTGGTTGACAGCTGTCAAAATTGTAAATTTTGTTTTTTTTCTTTTCTCGTATTATTTTTTAAATACAACCCAGGGCATACCAAAAACTAAGAAACCGTAGCGTCTAAACTTCAGCGGAGCACCTACAAACAGCGTCTGTCCTTCATGTTAGGAGCGTCTGAATACACACTCTGGAATTTACAATCCCAGTTCTAAACTCGAAATGGCCCCAAAAGCCGTTTCTGAATTTCAAACAACTATGCCTGATGTCAGTTTCTCTGAATGGAACTACTCCAGGAGGTCACAGGTCCTCCGTCACTAACCGCGGCACAATCAGACCTGAGGATTCTGGAGAGCCTGTATCACCATGTCGCTCAAGAAATTCAAAATCCTATGAACCAAAGAAAAACAACATACATTTCTTTGGAACTGTAAATATTAACTCACTCTTGAAGCTCGGCAAACTGAAGCAACTCAACAGGAAACTGCAGATTTAATGGACTATAAAGGATACAGGATATTTATAGGGATGAAAGGCTGTTAACCATGTGGAAAAGGCCTTCCTCACCTGGGAACAGGCTTCATTATTAAATGTAACTTTGTAAACCCAGTAACTGACTTCCAGTCAATAATGAAGAAGACATAACAAACAGAGAGCTGATGAGACATAAAATTCTCTAAAATTTTGAAGAATTTGAGGCGAAGAAAAGAAAAACTGGAGGAAAGGTGTGGAACACCGAAGGGAACGGCAAAGAGAGAGGATGAAGATATATTGGCAGAAGAGAAAAGCGGAATGAACGCAATAGGAGAAATGTACATTGTACATGATAAATGAACAATAGTTGTTTAACGCAGTCCCTAGACGACCAAGATTGAAAAAAAACCAGTACATACAAATATTTTTCAGTGTGTTATCATATTATCGTCATCATATGATTCAGTGATAATAAATTTCATGGATAAAACGAAAGACAAGAAAATATGTATCTTTAACTTCCCATTTAAACGCATTACGTAACATTTCCACGAGCCCCTCATGAGTGCCTGTATGCACTACAGACACGACAACCGGCAATAAATTATAACCCGTTTCCGCGCCGGATTCTCTCATTTCGTGTGCTCCTGTTCAAATTCAAAAATAAACTCAGCCAGATAAAAGACACCGCATAGCTTAAGCCAGTGACATTTAACACGGCCGCGCGCTGCACGACATCCGATTACGAAAATTATGAACTGAAAATATATGTTTGGACTTGGCAGCCGAGACGCAGACACAATTAACTTTTATTAATAAAAACAAGACGAGCAATTTATATTGCGGCGCTCATCGATTTGTTTTCTGGGAAATGGTTTTCAGGATATTTTGTAAAAATAGAATTATATGTAATCGTTGCTTTCGTTAAGTCATCAGCGTTTCATTTAGTAGAAAATCACTAAATTAGTTTTCATAGATTCAGTCTGTTTCCTGTTAGTCTTTCAAGACAACAAATCGGAACACATTTATAGTATTATTTTTGTTTTTAATTCTTCATAATAGACATGGTTTGTAGTCCAATAATAATAGTTCATATTCTAGTATATTATGTTCCATACTACTGCAACTACTTTTCTTTTTGTACACCAACGTTAAAACTGTAGATTTTATCTGAAATATTATTGCGGCAACGTAGCCGGATTATCAATTAAAAGCAACCAGATCATGACTGGATATACATGGCATAGCCTTGTGTTACTTTACATTAGATCTTTTGGCAATAGCTTATTGTACTTGATTTTTCTAATATGCTAACCAAATTCATGTTACTTTCATCAATTAAATATCAAAGCTGGACCCGAAAGCTCTGCCCAAAATCCAAACAAATTGCAATTTCGCAGACTAGATGAACCTTAGGATAAACTAGTTAGGAGTAATCTTCAAATTACACAATAAATGAAATCAATCAATTTATTCCAAGCTTATATTACACAAAAATGGGCTTACTTAAACTAATCGTAAATGTGTAAACACAATAACATACAGACAAGACTAGGCAGACAATCCTATAGACTAAATAGACAATATGGGACAGACAAAACTAGACAAAGAGGACTAGACATACTGGACTAGACAGACGAGATTAAACAGACGAGACTAGACAGACGAGACTAGGCAGACGAGACTAGACAGACGAGACTTTTTTGTTTTTTGTTTTTTGGAGGGGCGTAGCTGGCGGCTTTCAACGCTGCACCGCTCCAGACCCCCTGGAAGTGGTTCCCGCGGAAAGATCGCACCTGGAATTCACTCTTGAACCACTTATCGCAAAACGGGCGGGTGGACTTGTGTAGTTAGATTTGCTTTTTCATCTCACAAGTTTTTTCATCTTTTTCAGTGTTGCTTAAAATTTTACAAATGTACCCATGGATCTTGTCCCTGTTCTTTTTATTTTCCAACATTTGCTTTACTAGGCTTCTTGGGCCAATGGGTTTATTCAGATGCGTTTCAAGTGTTTCACTTTCATCCTGCCAACGGCAGCAATCGAAAACTGTGAGGCACTATCTTGTTCTCCGCAATACACTCGCAGATTGTCAGATGCTCGGTACAGATTGTGCAGGTAGTCTCTCAAGCAGCCGTGACCTGTTAGCACTTGGGTTAGGTAGTTACTCGTTTGGCCGTGCTTTCTGTTGACCCATGTGGCTATGTCTGGGATAAGGAGTTTTGTCTATTGCCCTTTATCGCTGGACTCCCTTCTTTCCTGGCATTCTTTCAGCAGATCTTCTCTGACATGTCTTTTTGAAGCCTGTTGTGGCCAGCCTCATCAGCTTTTTCCGCTCCTTTACCACTAGGTCGATCGGGAAGATGCTGGCAAAAACCAGGGCGGCTTGTCCGAAGACTGTTCGGTATGTGCTACACACACGGAGGGCCACTTTCCGTTGGACAGTTGCAAGTTTTTGTGCGTTACTTTCTTTTTGAAGTTGATTGACCCAGATTTGTGCACCATGCGCCATAGAAGACTGGACCACCAAGCCCAGCAACCTCCGTTTACCATTTTTAGCAATATATATAATAATTTTTGGGAATATTTGTGTATTCTCTAGCGTAAATTTTATCGGGCTGTACTTCCTCGGGCCAATGAGGAGAACTGCCTCAGTTTTCTCTGGAGCTAAACATAAGTATTTAGACTTTATCTAATCGCAGCTTTTGTTTATTTCATGGTTATTCGTTACCATCAGCCCATGTTATCTCTTAGATGTTACCACCAGCTTACGGCCTAGCTCGTAAGCGAATCCAATAGTCGTTGCTCCCAGTGGAAGATTTATTCTTAAGACTCCATCGTATAATACGTTCCACAGGGTAGGACCCAGTATCGATCCCTGTGGAACACCACTTTTAACTTCACGCACTTTAGTCTGCCGTCCAGAATGCAATATCAGACTCCTGCAACTAAGATAACTTCTTATCATTCTCGTTAAGTAGGGCGATATCCCTTTTGCTGTCAGGCTATTCATTATACGAGTCCAGCTGGTACTATTGAAAGCATTTCTTACATCGAATGTAACGAGAGCGTACAGCTTTTTTGTTCTTTGCGTTCCGGAATTTGCTGATTTTGCGATGGTTAGGACGGTTATAACATCTATTGTAGAGTTTCCAAACCTAAATCCATATTGTTTATCCGATAGTCCAGCTCCGGCGTCGAGCTCCATTTTAAGTCTTCTTAGCAGAAGCTGTTCCAGCAATTTCCCGGATACATCTATCAAGCAGATAGATCTGTATGATATTGGCTCTCCAATTGGTTTGTCCCCCTTTCTTATGAGGATGAGCTTTGCTCGCTGCCATTCATCTGGAAAGTTTCCGGCAACTAGCAGAGAATTCATGATTTCCAGGACGAAATCCGGATGGTGTCTAGCTGTTATTTTTAGAATCTCGGGAGGTATCCCATCTGGTCCCGAGGCTCTGCCGCTTCTAATTCCTTTTGAGGCCAGAGATATTTCGTCGAGGCAGACCAGACTAAACAGACTAGACAGACGAGACTAGACAGACGAGACTAGACAGACGAGACTAGACAGACGAGACTAGACAGACGAGACTAGACAGACGAGACTAGACAGACGAGACTAGACAGACGAGACTAAGACAGACGAGACTAGACAGACGAGACTAGACGAACGAGACTAGACAGACGAGACTAGACAGACGAGAGTTGATAGGCGAGAGTAGACAGACGAGAATAGACTGACGAGAGTTGATAGCCGAGAGTAGACAGACGAGATTAGAGAGACGAGACTAGACCGGCGATACTAGACAGACGAGACTAAATAGACGAGACCAGACAGACTAGACTAGACAGACGAGACTAGACAGAGGAGACTAGACAGACGAGACTAGACCGACGATACTAGACAGACGAGACTAGATAGAATAGACCAGACAGACGAGACTAGACAGACGAGACTAAGACAGACGAGACTAGACAGACGAGCCTAGACAAACGAGATTAGACAGGCGAGACTAGACAGACGAGAGTTGATAGCCGAGAGTAGACAGACGAGATTAGACAGACGAGACTAGACCGACGATACTAGACAGACGAGACTAGACAGACGAGACTAGACAGACGAGACTAGACAGACGAGACTAGACCGACGATACTAGACAGACGAGACTAGATAGAATAGACCAGACAGACGAGACTAGACAGACGAGACTAGACAGACGAGACTAGACAGACGAGACTAGACAGACGAGACTAGACAGACGAGACTAGACAGACGAGACTAAGACAGACGAGACTAGACAGACGAGACTAGACAAACGAGACTAGACAGACGAGACTAGACAGACGAGAGTTGATAGCCGAGAGTAGACAGACGAGATTAGACAGACGAGACTAGACCGACGATACTAGACAGACGAGACTAGATAGACGAGACTAGACAGACTAGACTAGACAGACGAGACTAGACAGACGAGACTAGACACACGAGACTAGACCGACGATACTAGACAGACGAGACTAGATAGAATAGACCAGACAGACGAGACTAGACAGACGAGACTAGACAGACGAGACTACACAGGCGAGACTAGACAGACGAGACTAGACAGACGGGGCTAGACAGACGAGAGTAGACAGGCAAGACTAGACAGACGAGACTAGACAGACGAGACTAAACAGATGAGTCTAGACAGACGAGACTAGACAGGCGAGACTAGACAGACGAGACTATACAGACGAGACTAGACAGACAGAAATAGATAAACTAATAACCGAAATAAGTATTTTCGATGAACTATCAAAGGCTTTCGATTGTGTGTCTTATAGATAAACTATTGCAATCGCAAAAAAATTGCAGAGAAAACAGCATCATCATCAGGCATTTTTCGTCCACTGCTGGACATAGGCCTCTTCCAGGTGTTTCCACTGTATTCTGTATTGCGCGGTGCTAATCCAGTTTCCCGGCATACGTTTAACATCGTCCGTCCATCTGGTGGGTACTATCCTCTGTTTCTCTTGTCTTCTCTGGGTCTCCATTCCAGGATTCGTTTTGTTCATCGGTTGTCTTTAGTGCGAGCCACGTGTCCAGCCCAGCTCCATTTAGATCTTGTGATATGTTTGATAATATCGGCAACTCTTGTTCTGTTCCTTATTGTTGTGTTCGGCATTCTGTCTCTTTTAGTGATTCCCAGCATAGCATAATTTTTAACTCAAACTAATCTCCGCGTACCTCGTCGCGTCTCTTGCTTCTTATACCTCGGCGCAGTAAAGCTGCATTCTCTCGCCGGTCCGATTATAGACAAGAAATGATGACCATAATAATTCTAGGCCGTGGAGCTGAAGACTCTTTTCTAGTTTTCTAGATTTGAGGGATGTCCAGAGTGTTCCATCTATGATGTTCCATATCCAGAGATGTCTAGTCTTGTCTAGTTGCCCAGTTCTATCTAGCCTTGTCTAGTTTGTCCAGTCTTATCTAGTCATGTTTAGTTTGCACAGTCCTATCTAGTCTAATATAGTTTTCCTAATCTTTTCTAGTCTTGCCACCCATCACTACTTCAAAAATTTGCATTCTAAATTCATTCGATTATGCGCATCTCGACACTGCCGAC
Source organism: Phosphuga atrata (assembly GCA_944588485.1). Lineage (NCBI taxonomy): Eukaryota > Metazoa > Arthropoda > Insecta > Coleoptera > Silphidae > Phosphuga > Phosphuga atrata. Next base: position 9,121,426 of record OX155901.1, read on the forward strand.
GACTAACGGCCGATTTCAATTCCCAATACCGAATGATCATTCATAATGCGATTCGAATGTTTACCGAGTACTAAAATCATTCAATCATATTTTAACTTTAACGATTATTATTTCTGGTGTCTGTCTTGATGCCAACGCTTTCACAACGCTTTTGATAACGCTTTCATGATAATACAATCACATCTATTAAACAGGAAACAATACTTAAAAGTCACTTGAGATAATTAAACAGGTACATCGGAGCCGCTGAAAATTTACACAGGTGTTCCTCAAGGAAATGTTCTGGATCCCACCCTGTTCTTATTATATACAGCGGAACTAGTCTCATTTATGCAGAACTGCCAAAGCATTTTATTTGCTGGTGACTCAACTTTCATTATATCCAGAAATCCAACGACTGAGATTGCAATTGAAGCCAGTAATGTTTCGTCCAAAATTCTGGATTGGTTCTTCGCGACCAACCTATTTCTAAACAAAGATAAAACTGAATACCTCATTTCCCAAACACAGCGAAGTCAGTATGCGGAGCATTTTAACTTAAAGATCGATGATTTTAATCTTCAGAGAACGAAAGCAACTAGATTCCTGGGACTCTATTTGGCCGCGTTCCTGACGAAACTATGCGTGTAATTTACAATATTGCATTAAATCTCGAAATATCCTTGGAGTTTCCATCTACAATCAGTTATCAAATAGCAGTAGAGATGAAGTTCCATGCAGAAACTTCCAGAAGAAGTTGAAATACGTTCCATTAAACGATACTCTTCAATCCTTTAAGGCATTTTTTAATGTATCTTTTTGATTCCTCCTTTGTGTTACATAAATTTCTTTTTTGACTTTATCATATCGTTGGTACATATGCACAGGGTATTAACTCAACAAATCGTGGAGAGTGATTTGACGTTTTCAAATCAATATATTTCCATTTCTGTAAATAATTGGTTAACCTCACTTATAATATCTTCTAAACTATTGATTAAAGTTTATTTATAACGTTTTTGTTCACTTCATGACTTTGTCAATTTTGCTATTACCGAGAAAAATAAAAGAAATTCTACAGGCAGGAACATAATGAGTTAATACCCTGTTCATCCAAACGAATAATATATGTATTCTAGTGTACATCGTTCATGAAATAAATTTAATTTTGCCTTGATTGATTTGACTAGATAGACGGATAAGAATAAACCGACAAGACTAGACGGACAAGATTAAACAGACAAGACTAGATAAGTTTGGACAGATAAAGTTAGGCAGACACCTAAGACCAAACAGAAATTGCTAATTGTATGTCTGACAATTAGAATTAGATTTGTAGAAGTGCTCTTAGAAGCCTACGTACATACTCGTAATTGATTTTCGGATGGATAGAAGGCGGGAATATACAGGTAATACTGAAACGGTGTTGATGGGCTGTTAAAACTGGATGTTTCTAGAGCAATTTAACAAATCATTTATATTAAATTTGTTTCCTGCAAGATCAAATATTCTTGCTTTGTCTGTGGATGCACGGTGCGATGTTATTTGCAGAAACGTCTTCTCTTTATTATTTCATTTCTACAAGCGTAAAATACAAGGATGCCACTCGAGGAATCTTATTGCAACTTGATCTGAACCTGTACCAGATCGCGACTGTTGTCACATCGTTTCTAAGTAATTTGAAAGGCGATATTAAGCAACCCCTTCAATTCTACTTACAATCATTGGTGTATGAAATGCATTATACTTAGTGATTTCAACAAATTTTCTAATAAATTCCATTACCATTTAAAGAAATGTTAAATGATTGAAAAATTTTCTTGAAAAATTTTTTATAAATATTTGTCTATATAGTATAGTTTGGTGATTGTACCAAACCCAAAACCAAAATTGAAGTATGGTTTGAGAATTATAGTTGTGTTAATATATTTGTTTTATTGTAAAAAATGTTGATAATCCTAAATTTTTAGAAATACTGTTACACGAACTGTTTTTTATTTTCTTTTCTTCTAGATGTCAATCTTGTTTGAGAAGCGAGTGACAGTTTCACGCTCATTCCTCAGATACCTGTTTGTTCTAATATTAAAATGCAGTAGCGGTAGGGAGAGAAAAAGTGTCCGTCGGTTTGGCAAATTTTGATTGATATATTTCTGTCATCTTTGCAAATTATTGTTCGTGTGTTTGCGTGTTTCGTCGCAGTAAAATTCACACAACTAACGTATTTTATTTTCTTACCTCGCTCGACCCATAAATTTAATAAAAAGGAGGTAAATATTTTATAAAAATATCTGTGTGCAGTCGCGTAACTAAAGGTTTTGCCACTAGGAAGTGACGTCTTATTAATACATATCACAAAGCAGCTGACACGATAGACAAGAATCGACAGACAAAACTAGACAGATAAGATTAGACAGATTAGATACACAAGACTAGTCAGGCAAAACTAGACATACAAGACTAGACATGGGAGAATAAACAGAGAAGACTAGACGATAAAACCAAACATACAAGAGTAGACTAGCTAGACAAGATCAAATAATACAGACTAGACGGACAATAGTGGACAGACAAGACTAGACAGGTAAAACTTGACACACAAGACAAGACACACTTAACTAGACAGACAAGTTTGACCAGGCTAGAGTAGATTGACAAGAGTAGATAGACAAGAGTAGATAGACACAGCTAGACCGACAAGACTAGGCAGACAGGATTATACAGATTAGACTAGCTAGCAAAGCTAGACAAACAGCACTAGACAGACAAAACTAGACAAAGACTAGAATGTTAAGACTAGATAGACAAGACTAGCCAAGAAAGACTAGACAGACAAGACTAGACGGACAAGACTAGACAGACAAGACTAGAAAGGTAAGACTTGACACAGTTTACAAGACTAAAGAGACGAGACTCGATAGACAAGACTAGAATAATATATTATTTTATTCTTTGATTCTAAAATTCTGTCTTAAACATTATGTTGAAAAATAATTATTTTCATAAATTATTTAAATTGTTTTCAAGACATTTATTCCACCATTTTGCTTTCTTATATAGGAGGTATTGCCCCTAAGTACTATTGAAAGGATCGCCTAATGTTGCTTTCACATTACTGTGTGTTTACTTAAGAGCATTTTGTGATCTCGATACAGATGTACAACCAGTTATAATAAGACAGATCGTTCTACTTTATCCCGTTTCTTATTATAAAATTGACACCAAAATCAACATTAAAACATAAATTTATTTTGCATATTGTGAATCTAGTTTCGTCTTTGTAGACATATCGGTTTAGCTGTCTTCGTTTAGATATCTTGTCTATAGTAGTAGTTGACATCAGTCTAGACACACACAGACTAGGCAGACAAGACTGGACATATAAGACTACACAGACAAGAGTAGGCAGACCAGACTAGTTCAGAGAGGACTAGACAGACAAGACTAGACAGACAAGACTAGACAGACAAGACTAGACAGACAAGACTAGACAGACAAGACTAGACAGACAAGACTAGACAGACAAGACTAGACAGACAAGACTAGACAGACAAGACTAGACAGACAAGACTAGACAGACAAGACTAGACAGACAAGACTAGACAGACAAGACTAGACAGACAAGACTAGACAGACAAGACTAGACAGACAAGACTAGACAGACAAGACTAGACAGACAAGACTAGACAGACAAGACTAGACAGACAAGACTAGACAGACAAGACTAGACAGACAAGACTAGACAGACAAGACTAGACAGACAAGACTAGACAGACAAGACTAGACATACAAGACTAGACAGACAAGACTAGACAGACAAGACTAGACAGACAAGACTAGACAGACAAGACTAGACAGACAAGACTAGACAGACAAGACTAGACAGACAAGACTAGACAGACAAGACTAGACAGACAAGACTAGACACACAAGACTAGACAGACAAGAATAGACAGAAAATACTAGACAGACAAGTCTAGGCAGGCAAGTCTAGACAGACAAGACTAGTACAACAAGACTACGCAGACGAGACTATACAGACAAGAATTGATAGTCAATACTAGGCAAACCAGATTAGACATACTAGACTAGACCTACAAGACTGGATAGACAAGACTAGACTGACAAGACTAGGCAGACAAGTCTAGACAGACAAGCCTAGCCAGGCAAGACTATACAGACAAGACTGTACGGACAAACCGGACAGACAAGAGAAGGCGGACAAGACAGATTAGACAAGACTTTACAGACAAAAATGGACATGATAGATAGTTAAAACTTGATAGACAAAATAATACAATTGAGACTCCACAGACAATACTGGCATAATATAGTATTTTTTTCTTTGATTATAAAATATTGTCATAAACATTAAGATATGTATTCTACCAGCATTATTATAGAATTACTGCAAGAATCGTAAAATAATAATTAATTATCTAAATTGTGTTAGAAACATTTATTCTGCCATTCCGCTTTCTTGTATAGGAAATACAATTGCCCTTAAGTATTACTGAAAGGGTCGCCTAATGTTGCTTTCACATTACTGAGTGTCTAGTTAATAGCATTTTGTGATCTCAATACTGGTGAACAACGAGTTATAATAAGATACATCAAGTTACATCGTTCTGCTTTACCACTACGTTCGTTTCTTATTATAACATTGACTCTAAACCCACCATTGAAACATAAATCTGTTTAGCATATGTCTCTGTTTTGTCTATGTAAACATACCAGCTTACAATTATTTGTAATTATTGTTTTCATCTAAAGTTTTATCTATAGTAGAGTCTCGTATGTCTAATACTATCTGTATATGAATTAAATATCTGTGGTTCAAAGGAAATGGCACACATTTCTATACACTTAATATTATGGGCTTTATTTGATTTTGAAGCAAACGTTAATTATATTTGGTTGTTGTGCGCAGAAGAATAGTCGTTACAGTAACGTATTCAAGCTGAAGACTTAATACAAACAAACTCAATTAGGCGAACGTTTAAGAGCTGACCAATTGAAAGAATGTTCTTTGTCGTAGTCAGGAATCGCTCTCCAATCAACCGACTAGTAAGGCGTGGGATGGAATTAGATCTTATAAATGGAAAGTAGTTGCAAATAAATGATATTATTGTCAACTACGTTTTCTGCCTCCAATTACTGGATTATCTCTTTTATTATTAATATTTTCTTTTTATGTAAATTCGGGAAATTTATATAAAAAGAAAAAGCTAACCCATTATTGTTTTCAGCACATGTTGTGAAAAACTTCCTGCACATATGATAATGTCTAAAATGAGTTTAATATTTCATTATAAGAATTAAAAGAAATTATTTTTTGCAATCACGCAATCTTCAAAAGTATTTTGCAAGATTTTGCAAAAGTATTTTGCAAAGATGCTTTTTAAAAGTTTATCATTTATCATTTATAAGTCTACGTGGGAACTATTTATCTATAACATGTACAGATTTATATAAGTATAATTATTTTTTATTTGTCTATGTAATTTTATAATTTATTTATATGTCAAATCACCAAAAAGATCTAGTCAAGATCATTATATACCTAATTTTCTGTAATTGGAAATATAAAGTTTCAGTCTATTCTTGTCTTAATATCTCTATTCGTTTTTATCTTATTTTTCTTATTTCTTTTCTTTATGCGCTCTTGGTTACAGTTTAATCAGTTTTAAGAAAACGCATCGGGCAAAACGTAAATTTATTATAAGAATATTTTTCAAACAATTCCCTCGTAAATAAAATCTAAACTTCATCAAATAAGCATTTCGCAATCCTTTTACCTCAAGATTTATACGGTTTTGTTTACTGACCTTACTCACAATATTCTAAATAAATCAATCCGCTTTTCCAATATATCGGCCACAATTTAATTTCAACAATTTACGTTAATATATATATATATATATATATATATATATATATATATATATATATATATATATATATATATATATATATATATATATATATATATATATATATATATATATATATATATATATATAGATATATATATATATATATATATATATATATATATATATATATATATATGGTGCAGCAATTTCTTTATTTCCAATAAATTTATTTTAGAAATTGTTTAAAGGAAGTTGAACGGTTATTGTAATCGCATTCCTTGAATTCTAACAATAAGATGAATTGATAATTCTCGGAGACATTTCACGAATTTCGTAACTTATGGATAAACATTTTACAACACGCTAAAGACGTGTTTTTGCTTTCACATTTATAACTTAATTGAGGATTACTTTATTTTTAAGAGACACGTGTCAGCTTTGAATGAAGTTAATCTTAATTCTGTCGTTTTTCGAAGTTTATTTAAGCCAACCGTACGCGCCAACTGTCCACCATTTCGCCAAAAAACATTTATCAAACTAGTAAATATTGCTTTTTCGTAATTTAGATTATACATTTACATTTATAAGTATAAATCTATCTATACCATTTCTCCATGCATAAAGTTGTTTAAGGTTTTTAGTTATGTGATTATTCAAGAAATTCTTGTTAGTTTTAAATAAAGCCATTTTTCCCTACATATACGGATAAAAGTACACTGTAGATATTACAGTTTAAATAGTAACGTGGGTCCAAGTGAATACAAATTTGTAAAGATTTGCAGTTTATATAGCACACTGTAGTTTAATATCAAACTAAAGTAAAAGTGAAGTTATTCTTTTAAAATAAATCTTTTTTAATAAAACAAATACAACATGGCGCAGTCGGCAAGAAATAAAATATAACAAAGCATAATGATGCACGACTAGAAGTAAATAAAAAGGGGTGTCCAAGCAGAGAACAAAACCATGTATAACCTTTTGAGGTTAGAGAAAAAGAAATGGTGTTCATTAAACAAACAAAGCCAATGTTATCTCCGAAGATCTAGGAAATCACTGGAGGAAGTAAATTACAATATTTATATACGTATAGCGTCAGGATGGGTGAAAAAACAAACAGAAGTGCAAGCAGCAGTGCTCCACCATTGTTTGGGCGAAGAAGCAAGAGAAGTACTGAATACAAAGGAAATAACTACAACAGAAATGTCAGAACCAACAGCTATTATTAACAAATTACACGCATATTTTATACCAAAGATCAATGCCAGTGTAGAACGCCACAAGTTGAATATAACACCTGTAGTCAAAAGCCAGGTAAAACTTTAACATGTACCTAACAGAACTGAGACAGATTGCAGCAAACTGTGGATTTAGAACCTTAAAAGATAGTCTGATATGCGACCGCATAGTGTGTGGTATAAGAGATGAGCATTTGAATAGATTATTACGAGAACTTGATTTCAAATTGAATAAAGTAATCGAAATCTGCAAAGCAGCGGAACAAAGTGCAGTACATATAAAACAGATACAAGAAATTAAAATATGGAAGTCGGAGTTTGTGCGAGGGAGATATTTCAGGAAAGATGCACCACGAAGGAGCAATACACAACACCATGAAGGATCAGAATACCTCTCAGACAAATAGTAGAAGCAACTTTACCAACAATCAACATCAGAGTCAAACAGTTAGCATGCAGAGCAGACAGACGACAAACTCAAGGAATAATAACCAGTCTTGCAGTAGATGATCTTGCAGTAGACAATGCCCAGCATACGTTAAGATTTGTAGGAAGTGCGGAAAAGCAAACCATTATGCTATAGTGTGTAGAGATAAAGACATAAATATATAAGAGACAGTTAACAAAGAACACACTAGAGAAAAACAGGATGTAGCACACTGTAGTTTTATACCAAAATAAAGTACAAGTGAAGTTATTCTGTCTTTTTTAATAAAACAAAGACAACAGTTCATACTGTAATTTTTAAAAACCTTAGCTTAATTACTAATGAAAAACTTACAATCCCAAACTGTGAATTTTACAGTTTGAAAAAATACTTTTAGTTAAATGAAAAGCTAAAATATTTTTTACTTATTTTTTTGTAACTTATCTTTTTCATCTTATAATACTCGTATGTATTCGTTATTAGTCCAAACTGTCCAAACTGTTATTAGTCCAAACTGTATTACTGAAGGTCTAGATTCGATTGTGGGCCATTAGCATACACGTTACCTTTCACATAACCCCAAAGAAAACAAGTATACAGGTGTTAAATCACAAGATGTTGGAAAGGATGAGGCTTTTCAACAGTAATTCTTGGCTTTTCCGAGCTCCAAATGCGACAATTCTGCTTGTTAACGTAGCCTCCGAGGTGAACATGGGCCTCATCACTCAAGATGATTGGGTGTAATATCGTTTGTGAAATGCCCAATTCCAAAGAATTCCAAAGATCGACGAGAAATGGACAAACCTGGGTTTTCCTCAACACTATGAGTTACAACAGCAATATTTTCATTTGTTCTTAAGCGACGTGTATGAGTTCGGTTCTTCACATCACTATCTTGTCCCAACAGCTCAAACTTTTCTACGAGTTTCATAATTGTTTGCCGAGAAGATGCTTCACGGCGACCCAAAAATGCTTTAACTTTGCAAACTGTGACAATTTCCGTAGTGAATTTTAATAATTTAAATGCTTTGTTGAAGTATATATCGTCCTATTATTATTAATGGCGTAATTTTTACTTGCCATCTGTAAGTAGTTACAGGTTGAACTGTGTGGCAACTGTTAAAATGACTGGCTATTGGAAATGAAACCTGTTATTAGAAGATCCTATAGTAGTCTATATACATACACTTGTAAATCAAGTACCAATAATTAGTGTGGAAGCATTTATTAAATAAATTCAATATTCCTCAATATTTACGACGACGTTTGCATCGCTGCGATGTACGCGGACACGTACGCCCGTGTGAATTACGTTACGCGGCCGACGCTGATATAGTACGCGTTTCGGCATTGAACACACAGTTGAATACGGATTACACAGTGAGAGTATTATCGCGTGTTACACACCAACTATCCCCGTCCGATACGGCTTTATCCGCCGCTTTATAAATCGCGCCTTTTATGCGCAACGTTTTAATCGCATCTCCGCAATTCATCGAACCGCCGATCGAAAAGGATTATCTAAAAACCACATGTGGGAAATTTACAAACAATACGGACATGCATATTAGTAATAGTCTGTATCAATCCTCCCACTTTTTTTTTATTTTCTGTAATAATAAATATGATTTTGTTTCGATTTATACAAAATATGAAAATAGGTTTTTTTTTTAAATCTTTCATTTGATGTTTTATTAATTCATTATATCCTTCCATTTTACACTGATAGACATGAGAGAGACATGAACTTAGCAGGTTATTGATTTAACTGATAACTTAGATTTGATTCAACCATACTACGTTATTGATAATCATACAAACTTACACAGTCGGAATATAGCCTCAAGAAATGTCAAATTAAAAATATCTAACCCCTAATCACCATGTGGGTTTCAGGTGAGTGTTTTACAAATTGTTTTTAATAAAAGCAAAGCTGCACTGATGAGCGGTAAATCTAGAAACGTCTGCAGATTGTTGCAGAAACGTCTGTGATTTTAATAACAATGTTATTTTTATGGCTTTTATTAAAATTAAAATTTTTAATTTCGTGCCACGAAGGTGGACTGAAAGCTATTAAATAACAGACAAATTTCACATGAGATTTGTTTTGGTAGTCCTAAAAAGACTCAGTAACTTTTATAGAGCTCCGGAAAGGTTGAATATATTTATATATTCAGGCTGTGTTCCGACTGTATTAAGTTTGTACAAGTATCTATAACGTAGTATGGTTGTACCAATTCTAAAAAGATTTTAGAGTTATTGTTAATAGTAGACATATAATCGGGCCAATTCTATAACTGAAAGGTTGACTATTAACTGTCATTGTCTTGTGTATATATTCTTATTTATAAAATATGCAAAAGTGTAGCAATTAGTATTCTTTCAATTCTCTTATAATATTTCAAAAATTATTATTAATTATCGACAATAATATTAACCCTCCGGTACTATGGTGAAGTGACGGGACATTAGTACTATGGTTGGGTCGGATCAGACCCACCCCCATTTGAACCTGTTTTTCTGTCTTATTTAGTAGAATAAAAGGCATCATTTGAAAGGAATATATATATATATATATATATATATATATATATATATATATATCACTCACTTTTAGCACATGTGTTCAAGATACTTCTTCTTCTTCATGTGTCATGCCCTCCAAGGGCGTTGACGACCAATTTCATTATTTGAATTTTATCTGCAGCTTTTCGAAATAGGGATCTTGTACTTTGTCCAAACCATTGGCTAAGGTTCTTGAGCTATGATGTTCTGCGGTGGCCTGGACTGCGCGTATCTTGTATTTTACCCTGTATTATTGTCTGCTGTAACCTGTACTTATCATTTCGGATAACATGACCAAGGTATTCCAATTTTCTTCTCTTTATTATGTTTAGAACTTCTGTTTGCTTATTGATTCTTTGCAAGACCTCGACGTTAGTAATTCGATCCACCCAAGAAATTCTCAGCACTACGGTAAGTCCACATCTCAAAAGCCTCCACCTTCTTACATATAGCCTCCGTAAGTGTCCAAGCCTCCACCTTCTTACACATAGCCTCCGTAAGTGTCCAAGCCTCGGCGCCGTAGTACAGGATACTAAACACATAGCACCTTAACAATCTGATTCTGAGGGGGATTTCCAAGTGCCTGTTGTTCAGCACTTTCTTCATTTTGGTGAAAGCTCCTCTTGCCTGTTCGATGCGGCTTCTAGTTTCCGATGTCATGTCCCATTTGTCGTTTACGTTACAGCCAAGGTACTTATAGGAGTTGACGCGTTCCACCACCTCATTTCCAACTCTTAGATTCAGATGGTTATTTACGCTGGTTTTATTTACGACGAGCCATTTTGTCTTATTAACGTTGAGTTTAAGACCCACGGACAAGCTGTGCTCTGTAACGGTTGTCATTAGTTCTTGTAGGTCTTCTATGTTCGTAGCCAATAGAACAGTGTCGTCGGCATACCTCAGGTTATTGATCACTATGCCTCCTACGATTACTCCTATGTTCTTGCCATCCAATGCTTCTCGAAATATTTTTTCTGCATAAAGGTTAAAAAGTAATGGCGAGAGAACACAGCCTTGTCGCACCCCTCTTTGAATCATGACCTCTTCTGACAGTTCTTTGTTCACTAACACCGCTGCTGTTTGGTTCCAATACAGGTTGGCTATAATGCGGATATCTTGCCCGTCTAATCCTAGTTCTTTAAGTATATCTACTACTTTATTATGGTTTACGGTGTCAAATGCTTTTTCATAGTCTAAGAAGCAGGCAAAAACATCCACATTAACATCAAGGCATCGTTGTACCAGAACTTGTACACTGAAAAGTGCCTCCCTTGTGCCGAACCCATTCCGAAAGCCAAACTGGGACTCGCTGATCGACTCTTCACATTTGCGGTAAATACGATTATGGATGATCTTCAGAAATAGTTTCAATACTTGACTCATGAGACTGATCTATAATCATGGTCCTATAATCTTTACTTTGTTTCGCATTTGATTTCTTTGCTAAGGTGATGAAAGTTGATTTTAACCAATCTCTTGGTATTTCACCTGTTCTATATATATTATTAAATAGGTCTACTATTATTGAGAGAGAACTATCATCTTTAAGGATCTAAAATTTCTGCGTGTATTTCATTTGGGCCAGGTAGGTGCCTTCCCATTCTTTATTCTCGCAATAACATGTTCGACTTCTGATCTTGTTATGTCACTTCCGTCATTTCCGAGTAGTTCGATATTATAGGGTTCATGTCTGTTGTCCTTAAAAAGAGTCTTTATGTATCTATTCCACTCTTTTAGTTTATCCTCTGTTGATGTTAATATAGTGTTTTGCTCATCCATTAGCATTTGGGATCTTATAGGCTTGTGGTTACCAGCGACCTGCTTCACTTTTTTGTGCAAGTTAAAGGAGTCATGCTTTATTTCAAGAGCTTCAATTTCAGCGCATTGCGCAGACAACCACACCTCTTTTGCTGATCTTATTTTCGATCTGATTTCTCGTTGGGTTTCTTTATATCTTAGTGCGCATTTGTTTTTGTATGCTCTTCTGGAATCCATTAGTAATAGTATCTTTTCGGTCATCCATGCTTGTTTTTTCGGCATTTCGCTTGGTCTTAGATACCTTTCGCCTACTTCTATTACTGTGGTTTTCAGCTGTTTCCACGTGTGTTCTATGTCTGCATTTTCTGTTGTATTACTCCATGTTGTTAGTTTCTCGTTTATTTCATTCCTAACCTTTGAGCGTATGATCTGATCTTTTAGCCTTTGTGTGTCTATACGGAGTACTTTTTGCGTTCTAACACATTTTTTCAGTGTTAGATTTATAGATGCCATTAGTAGGTTATGATCTGTATGTACATCGGCACCGGGATATGTTTTGGCGTTTTTTATTGCATTTCTGAATCTACTATTAATCATGATAAAATCTATTTGATTTCTTACACATCTGTCTGCATTAGACGTCCACGTATACAGGCGCCTTGGATGATGTTTGAAAAATGTGTTTGCGATGACGTAGTTTTCATCCAAGCAGAATTGAACCAGTCTGTTTCCACGGTCGTTTGGGTTTCCCAGTCCGTAATCGCCTACAATACGTTCTCGTCTTCCCTTTCCCACCTTGGCATTAAAATCACCCATAATTATGTTTATTTCATGCGGTTTAACTGTATCAGTTGCCCTTTTTAGATCGTTGTAGAACAACTCGGTAACATCATCTGGTGCATCTCCTGTGGGTGCATATACTTGAATTATATTGCACGCTATTGGTCTTGTTTCTATTTGCACTATAATTACACGATCAGATATGTTTATGACGTTCTTTACCGCCTTATTTAAAGTTTGACTGACGATTATGCCTACTCCATTCCAATGTTTAGAGTCGTTGTTCTCGGAATAGTAGATAGTGTATCCCTCGACTTGGCATTCGCCAGACCCTCTCCATCGCATTTCACTTACTCCGAGGATGTCTATTTTTAGTCTGTCTATTTCCCTTAATAGGTTTTGAGTTTTTCCACTTCCGAACAAGCTACGCACATTCCAGGTACCGATACTTTTAATTGTTGACATTTTCCTGGTTTCTGGAGTATCCAGAACCATGTATCCAGAACTATGAATCCTACCATGAATCCAATTCGTATTCCAATTAGCTTCCAATTCACAAAAGTCTTTTCCCAAAATAGTGCACATACTATGTCGTAACTCTCTAGGAAGTCGATGGTTCATGACCATCTAAGACATGATTGGTTTTACCAAGGCATAAGCAAGATTTTTCAAGAAATCAGAACGGTAAGAATTAGGATATGAGTCTTCGTTTTTGTTAAATTTAAAAATTATAAGGCTGTTTATAGCAGCTATGTCTATAACACCATAGAAGAATCGCATAGTCCACCGTCTGCTATTTCGTTTTGTTGTTTTATCGTGGCATAGTCTATCTAAAACATCTACACCACACCAAATTGTAAAAATGAATAATTTCAGGCTTCTTTTTCAAAACTTTTTTTTGGATGCGTATGATGTCAACATTTTGTCATCTTGGAAAAAAAATCGAGTTAAACCTACAGCTTCCTAGCACAACAGGGAAACTTTAAACAGGGATCTGAACTTTATTTTTTTCCTAAAGTTTCCCTAAGTTCCTACATAAGTCAAATTTTTCTTAGACAACTCTTCGATCAACTGAAATGATGAAAACATAGTAGCATTTATGCTACTGCCATATAGTGGTTATGTGAGCTTCAGAACATATTGCGTTGGAATTGGTAAGTCATTTTTTCGTGTAATAGTTTGTTTTCTTACATAAGGAATCCCACCGAAAAAGTAGAAACTTCTGGCATCACAATTAGACACAATTTTTAACCCATACTTGTCGGGTTTGCTGGGAATATACATTTTAAATGGACAACGTCCTCGAGAACAAAGCGTTTCGTCAATCGTAACTTATTCTGATTTCTGATGGTGTGTAAAGGTTGGTAGAAATTTTTTTCCAATAATTCCCAAAACAGTTTGAATGCAGTCAAATCTCATGTGTCTCAAAATGAACAGGAATCTTTCTTTGCTCATAGTGCATCTCATTATTCGGCATCCAAAAGTTGTAGAAAACATGTCCTTTGTGTTTAGATCAGAATTTTTCAAAACTCCACATATCAACAACATTCCAATCTCACCCCTAAACCTTCTAAATTATCTATGGGCCGGGTAAATGACTCATTTTTGCATATTTTCTTCTCGATTCAGTAATATGTTCATTTGTATGCATTACAATAATGTCAATCAATGATAAACAAGTTAAAAAATTTCAATTCATCATTGAGTCCACGTGCTTCACCTTTTGGTCCTGGTAAATGTGAAATGATATTGGCTCGTGGAGTCTTGTCTTTATCGGCAATAAATAGAAGATTACTCCATATTGTTTCTCCATCTTTCCCAATTTCAAAGCTACGACTCTACAATAATGCAAAAAAGATGGTATTTCTTGCCCATCTTTTTTGCATTATTTTTAGATTTGGTTTTTATTTTTAGATGATGTTTTATAAAATGATGATATCGAAGGTGACGAGTTTCAAGTTGATGAGCTTGAACCAATGGGCCAAGGAAACATGAGTCCATTGAGCCCTGGCATGGAAGTAGATGAGGCGAGTCGTAGCTTTGAAATTGGGAAAGATGGAGAAACAATATGGAGTAATCTTCTATTTGAGCCTTTGACGAAAAAAGTAACAAACAAGTGTCAAAAATTATAAAGAATACGATCAATAATATCTAACAGCTATAAATATAAAAATAATATGACAATGGTTAAAAAAATCTAAAAATAATGGGGAAAAAATTTAAAAAAATATGAAAAAAAAATCGTAAATACCATGGTGGGGTCGGATCCGACCCAACCGGGAGACATGTTTTAATGATGTAACAATAGACTGAAGGACAAGTTTGTGACTCTGAGGTACGTACCACACGTACCTCAGAGTCACAAACTTGTCCAGATATTCAGGAAGAATGACTGATAAGATAGCTAAAGCGGCTCGCTAGTCTGGGGATTGTGGTCGGGGTAGGATAGAAGAGAGTGGGGCTTGGGTCGGATCCGACCCATACCCTAGTACCAGAGGGTTAATTAAAATATTGTCAAGAATTACACATATTATATTATTCTAAATAAAACATTGTAAATCAAAATTTTATTGAAATTCATTTTATCCAAAAATATTTCGAAAATCATTTTTAATTATCGACAATAATAATAATTAAAATATTGGCAAACATTTAAATGTTAGTACAATAGATGTCCACTAACCTTTCCATTCCACCTTGAATTCTTTTCATGTGACTTTACCAACGACTTAAACACTTCACGAACATTCCTCAACTTCAGCCCATCCGACCATGAAAACTATCAAAATATTCATAGAGAACCGCCAAAATCGGAATACAAAAAGTCTGTTTCAACACATTTGCAAAAATATCGCGAAATTTCGCAAAATTATTTCATACTGACGCGAACTCTGACGCAAACAAATCTCCTGAAATGAAACCTTCTTCAGACAAATAATAGAGTTTGCTTGTATTTTCACAGCAAAAAACATATTTATTAATTGTCAGGAATTTATTTAATTATAGATAACAATTATTTGGTGAAAGTATTAAAGGTTTGCACTGATAATGGATTCGTCTTGCCGATAAAGCAGACGTCAATTTCGTGACAATTCAAACGTAATTTTGAAATAAAGTTGAGTACTGTCGGCATCATCTAAAATGCTAAATCAAACAAATAATCTCAATTTTAATTTAAAAAAAAAATATTCGTTTTTCCTTTTGTCATTACAAGAATATCATAAAAACGGGCCAATAGGAGCCGGACAACTGCTCAGCTGATGTTCTCTATCTCTGTTTGGCGCATGCGAGGAAAGAGCGCAAACACACTCACATACGGTTCAGCTCGCGCTTTGTCGGCAAGACGAGTCTATTATCAGTCCAAGCTTTTAATACTTTCACCAAATAATTCTTATCTATAATTTAATATATTCCAAGTAATTAATAAATATGTTTTTTGCTGTGAAAATACTAGCAATTTCTATTATTTTTCTGAAGAATGTTTTATGCCTGAATTTGTGCGCATGCGCGCTTTTCAGTGAGATTTGGTTGCGTTTCATCAACTCTTGTCCGCGAAGAAAATCTAACCAGACTGCCCTAATTAGTATTTTAGTTACAAACATTTAATTAAATATGATTTAATAATGATTAAATAAATAATTGTAAATTATGAAATAGATATAAGCAATTTCTCAGTTGTTTCTCATAAATTTGTGCGCATGCGTGGTTTTTGACAGTGACATTTTCGTTTCGAACGACGTTTTGTGTCAGTTCACAGTAAAGTTGAGAAATTTATTGGAAATTTTGTAAGAACTTTAACGCAGACAGTTACAATTCGATTTTCGGGGTTTTCGGCCGAAGTTTTGATAGTTTTAGCGGTCGAATCGGTTGCAGTTACAATGTTTGTGAAGTGTCAGAAACTGTTCCAATCGTTGAGAATGTCACCTGACTTCAAGCTCAGCATCGTACACGTGATCATGGTTAGTGCTCATTTTTTATACCAAACTTTGCTTTGTGTATCTCACAGGTTTACTTTTAGATTTTTGCTGAAAACTCTTGTCTTAGACACATACGACTCGACAGATGAAACTGGACTAGAACTGAACGAGAATGGAAACACAAAAATAGACAGACAAGACTAGACATACAGGACTAGACAGACAGGACTATACAGACAGGACTATACAAAAAGAGCTAGATAGACAAGGTTGGACAGACCGGACAAGACAGACAGGACTAATCAGACAGGACTAGACACGCAGGATTAGATAAACCGAATTAGACATACAGGAGTATACAGACGGGACTAGACAGACAGGACTATACTGACATGAATAGACAGACAGGACTAGACAGACAGCACTAGACAGACAGGACTAGACACGCAGGATTAGATAAACCGGATTAGACATACAGGAGTATGCAGACAGGACTAGGCAGACAGGACTATACAGGCAGAAATAGGCAGACAGGACTAGAGAGACATGACTAGACAGACCGAAGCAGGCAGACAGGATTAAGCAGACAAGACTTGACAGACAGGACTAGAGAGACTGGACTAGGCAAACAGGAATAAACAGACAAAACTAGACGGATAAGACTAGGCAGACAGGCCTAGACAAATAGGACTAGACAAACATAGGACTACACAGACAGGACTAGGCGGCAGAACTAGGCAGACAGGACTAGACAGACATAACTGCACGGAAAGGAATAGACATAACTAGTCAAACGGGATTAGATAGACAGGACTAGACACACAGGATTAGATAAATTGGATTAGACAGACAGGACTATACAGACGGGACTAGACAGACAGAAATATACAGACAGGACTAGACAGACAGGACTAGACAGACATGACCAGACAGACATGACTAGGTAGACCGAAGCAGGCAGACAGGGTTAAGCAGACAAGACCTGACAGACAGGACTAGACAGACAGGACTAGACAGACTGGACTAGGCAAACAGGCCTAAACAGACAAGACTAGACGGATAAGACTAGGCAGACAGGACTAGTCAAATAGGACTAGACAGACAGGACTAGGCGACAGAACAAGGCAGACAGGACTAGACAGACAGGTCTATACACACAGAAGTGTGTAGACAGGACTAGATAGAAGGGACTAGACATATATGGCTATCTGAGGACTAGATAGACAGGACTAGGCAGACAGGATTAGACAGACAGGCCTAGGTAGACAGGATTAGGTAGACAGGACCGGAGAGATAGGAATAGACTGACAGCACTAGACAGACAGGACAATGCAGACAGGACTAGCAAACAGGACTAGACAGACAGGACTAGATAGGCAAGTCTAGACGAACAGGACTAGACTGACAGGACTATTCTGACATGAATAGACAGACAGGACTAGACAGACAGCACTAGACAGACAGGACTAGACACGCAGGATTAGATAAACCGGATTAGACATACAGGAGTATGCAGACAGGACTAGGCAGACAGGACTATACAGGCAGAAATAGGCAGACAGGACTAGAGAGACATGACTAGATAGACCGAAGCAGGCAGACAGGATTAAGCAGACAAGACTTGACAGACAGGACTAGAGAGACTGGACTAGGCAAACAGGAATAAACAGACAAAACTAGACGGATAAGACTAGGCAGACAGGCCTAGACAAATAGGACTAGACAAACATAGGACTACACAGACAGGACTAGGCGGCAGAACTAGGCAGACAGGACTAGACAGACATAACTGCACGGAAAGGAATAGACATAACTAGTCAATCGGGATTAGATAGACAGGATTAGACACACAGGATTAGATAAATTGGATTAGACAGACAGGACTATATAGACGGGACTAGACAGACAGAACTATACAGACAGGACTAGACAGACAGGACTAGACAGACATGACCAGACAGACATGACTAGGTAGACCGAAGCAGGCAGACAGGGTTAAGCAGACAAGACCTGACAGACAGGACTAGACAGACTGGACTAGGCAAACAGGACTAAACAGACAAGACTAGACGGATAAGACTAGGCAGACAGGACTAGTCAAATAGGACTAGACAGACAGGACTAGGCGACAGAACAAGGCAGACAGGACTAGACAGACAGGTCTATACACACAGAAGTGTGTAGACAGGACTAGATAGAAGGGACTAGACATATATGGCTATCTGAGGACTAGATAGACAGGACTAGGTAGACAGGATTAGAAAGACAGGCCTAGGTAGACAGGATTAGGTAGACAGGACCGGAGAGATAGGAATAGACTGACAGCACTAGACAGACAGGACAATGCAGACAGGACTAGCAAACAGGACTAGACAGACAGGACTAGATAGGCAAGTCTAGACGAACAGGACTAGACTGACAGGACTAGACAAACAGGACTAGAGAAGCAGGACTAGACAGACAGGACTAGGCGACGGGACTACTCATACAGGACTAGACAGACTGGACTAGACAGACTGAACTAGACAGACAGGACTAGACATACAGGACTTGACAGACAGGACTAGACAGACAGGTCTAAGGAGACAGTACTATGCAAACAGGAGTATACAGACAGTACTAAACAGACAGTGCTAAATAGACAAGGCTAGATGGACAGTTCCAGGCGGACAGGACCAGACAAACTGGACTAGACAGACAGTATTAGACACACAGCACTAGACAGACAGGACTAAGCAGACATTACTAGACAGGCAGGACTAGACAGGCAGGACTAGGCAGACAAAACTAGGCAGACAGGACTAGACAGATAGGACTAGACAAACATGACTAGAGAGACAGGACTAGACAGAGGGACAAATTATAATCCAAAATAGCACCGTATTAATTATTTTATCAAAATCTTCGATCGGTTTGTCTAGTTTATTGTTTAGTTTTGTCTGTCTAGTCCAGAGGTTCTTATGTGGCGGAAGGTAATCAGAGGATTTTACTAAGGCTATTAACTATTTGACATTTATTCTTATAAATTCTATTTTATGTTGTTATTTTTTTGATATCAAGAGATTTTAGTTTAGGTTTTACTTTTATAATTCTCGAAATTCCTAAGGAATTTTCTTGAGAATTTCAATAAACTCTCAAGGTAGGCGTCCACAGTTCCGCATCCTACATATCGGACGCATCGCACAAACGGATTATTTTTGTACACGGCGTCCACAGTATCGGCTGCGTTCGGATTTGCCGTCGTAATTACTAGCAAATACCATATTCCGTATGACGTCATCGGCACACGTCGGAGAAGTTGCGCCTCGGAGCATCGGCATG
Source organism: Phosphuga atrata (assembly GCA_944588485.1). Taxonomy (NCBI): domain Eukaryota; kingdom Metazoa; phylum Arthropoda; class Insecta; order Coleoptera; family Silphidae; genus Phosphuga; species Phosphuga atrata. The sequence continues at coordinate 9,141,281 of OX155901.1, forward strand.
GGCATTGCCGACGTGTCGATTCGTGCGATCCGTAAGATGCAGAACAGTGGACGCACTTGTATTACTTTCTTTAGGAAGAATACTGCGATCCGTTTGATGTGATGCGTCCGATATGTACGATGCGGAACTGTGGACGCCTACCTTTAGAGTTGTGCTTTATAAATAGAACTAATTTATGTTGTTTGTTTCTGGGCGAGATTACTGCTTTTGATTTCAAAATCTAATATTTCCGAAATCAATAATGTTTACTTGATATATGGGGGGTGTGGAGGGCGGTTAAGTATAGTCGTTTGTTGCAAATTTTAAATGCCGGATGGATAACAATGAATTGTTTTTTGAACTGTAGTTTGGATTTTTTACCATTATTGATAGTCGTATAAACTTAATAAAGTCGGAACACAGCCTGAGTATTTAAATATATTTAACCTTTCTGGAGCTCTATAACACAATTGAGTCTTTTTAGGACTATTAATACAAATCTCATGTGAAATTTGGCAGCTATTTACTAGCTAAAATAATAGAAAGACATTAGCTTAAAGAAAACAATGTTATTTTACTGGTTTTTGTTGAGTGCCACGAATGTGGATTGAAACATTCGTGGCACTCAACGAAAACCATAAAAATAACTTTGTTTTTTTATCTCATGTCTTTCTATTATTTTAAGTGGATAGCCATCTGCAGACGCGTTTCGAAATTTATCTCTCTTCAGTGCAGCTTTGCTTTCTATGAATAATAATTTGTAAACCATTTACTTAAAAACCCACGTGGATGGCTGCGGTTAGATATTTTTAATTTGACATTTGTTGAGAGAAAAATGTTAACCCCTTGACACACGAATAAAATTCGCGTTGGCGTGTCCATATACAAGTGATCTTATCACATATAAACGTCATTGTATGTCAAGGGGTTAATACAGCTATTCTCAACCGCTGGTCCGGCGGACCACCAGTGGTCCGCGGAGAAATTTTACTGGTCCGCGGACAATTTTTTCTATCCACGTAAAAAAATTTCTGAATAGGATGGTTGCTGAATAGGATGATATTTTTACATAATATAAGTGTGGTAAAAAACGAAGTGAATTTTTCAATTCAATGTAAAAAAATTACTTATCAAAAAAAAAAAAAAAAAATTTATAAAATTACGAAATACAAATATAAATACCTTGAACTAATTTTATTTGTATGTAATTTATGATTAGTACGGCACTGAAGAAGAAAAAGAATATCTTTACATTTAAATATTATTGTAAGTAAATGATAATAAAAATGTTACAATTAACTTATGTATTAGTTCTTTAATACCTAGTAAAATTTTGTTAAACAAATATCACTGGTCCGCGAATTTTTGTTTTTAATTTTACTGGTCCGTGGGCCAAAAAAGGCTGAGAAACGCTGGGTTAATATGTAAAAATGTTATAAGTTATATAACATTTTTACATATTATAAGTGTGGTTAAAACATAGTGAATTTTTCAATTCAATGTAAGTATGAATTACCACGTAGTAACAGTCGCAACCACCCTATTCATTAATTTTAAAATAATATCGGAGTAGAGGTATATTGGAGTCTCTCTTTCTCTAAGAAGAAATCGATGTAGAATGAAGTTAAAGCAGCGGCAAAGATATCGGGGCAAATAAGATCCTTAATACAAGGTCTCGCGACTCCTTCAGGACTCAGAAGGACGTAATGAAAGACCGTAATAGGAAATCGGGAATTTTCCTCTTTAAATTATTAATTTCCTCCAGTTTCTTGAAACAACATTTTCTCGATATTATTTATTACAGAAATGTAATTACTTAATAATTCTATCACAGATTCCATAATTTTAACGAATTTAATTTATTTTAACAATTATTGCGATTGTCTTTTCATATATATTTTTATAAATACAGTAGTCTCACTAATCCGGCATTATTAAAAACTAGGGGGTGTCGGATTATTGGAATGTTTTTTGGATTAATTAATGATTACAGGATTGTATAGAAAAATTCATAATGAATAAAATAAGGCATTTTATAAAGAGAATACATAACATTCATGTACTCCAAGGAAAAAATTACAGTGTAAATAGTAACTTCGACCTTACGAATTTGAAACTGTAAAAACTGTAAAAACAAAAAAAAAAAACAATTACTATTTTTTAATTACAGTTTCCGGTATTATTAGTAAATAAGTTTTTAAAATTACAGTATGCGACTACAATTTCTAAAAATTTGTATTCGTAAGGTCGCTGCTACTATTTAAACTGTAATTTTTAGAGTGTACTTTTTTCCGAGTACACGTTTTTTTATAACAATGACATATCTTACAGTTAACTAATTAATTTTAAAATAATCCTTAATCAAGGTTTGTTTTTTTTGCAACTTCTAGTCTTTCTTTAAAAACTTTTTCTCGAAGTTTCCAAGGATTATAATATCTTTAGCATATTCGCCATTTTCTCCAGCCCATGTTAAGCAGGTATTAAAACAATTACATGCTGTGTCTGGTTGTATTTGAGCAACTGTAGTAGTCGATAGCTCCAATATTTCTACAGGGCTTTCTTCTTCTTGTGATTAAGTATTGATTGTAGGCAGGCCCGGACTTAGGGACCCAGGGCTCCTAGGCACTTGACATTTGATTTCCTATATTTGGATAAATGTTCAAAAAGCCTTTTTCCAATAAGTATTCGTATAGCTTCAGTGAAGTTAACTCCATAACTTCATCATTCGACGACAAATGAGCTTGCATGTACAGAAACTCGTTTTTAAAAGTCCTATCCAAATCTCCCGGATAAAAAGTTATAAGGTTTGTGGCTCCTTCACGGATCTATATATAGATTTGTTAGAAAGTCAAACTTTTTACTTAACTCCTCATAAGTAGATCCGCGTCTCCATTGTTCTGTAATCAGTCGATCTATAATGATGTTAAAAATGGTAACTCTGAATGTGTCCCTGCCAGAGTGTTCGTTCTCCTTTCCTTTTACTTCGTCGAACTGGACTTTACGCTTACGTTTCCTCTGCTTGTCCTATCCATAGCTATTTTTACCGGATTTTTCAATTTTTTTTTTCAACTTTCGACAAAGGTGGAGGTACTGGGTTTCCTTAAGTCTTCTAAGTATGTTACCAAAGACTGATACAGTTCAACGATCGTACCCAGGTCGATGTTAACAGGTTAAGAGTTAACAGGTTAAGGTAGGGAGTTGCTTACTTTCTTGAACCTTTCCAAGATGTCATTCCAAGGAAGTGACAAAAAGCAAGTTTGCATGGAGTCTAGTGAATTCAGAAGTCCTCAAGCCTCAGAGCGCGTAGATAGTTTTTCATTTGCATCATTGGCAATTATCTGAACAGCTGTTATGATCTCATCTCAGGAGCAACATAGACTGCGGCAGGCGACAGCTCGAGCAGACCATCTTGGCTGGGAAAGGCTCTTCACGACTGTTGAATTTGACTTCACTTTCGAAAGCAAAATTTCCCATCTGTGTGTTGATGCCGAAAAAAAAATATACAATGACTGCAAAATATCGAAGAAAGATAGATCAGCTTGAAAAGGTTCGGCCGCAGAGGATTCAACAAGATTCAGTGAGTGAGCCGAACAGCCGAATACTGCGCAGTGTACGGAATGCGAGAGACGCCCACTTAGGCACGTATATTTTGGCCCATTTTATCTTACCCCCTCCAAACAAGTTTACTCTCCTGCATGTAGTATTCGTGGTTCTTGCATCGACATATAGAATGGACTGCCTGCGCGTGGTCTGGCAATGCTAAGCGTGGATACTGCAGGCGAGAGAGAGGGCAGGACAAAGAGGACTAATTCTGGCTTTGTTGAGCGCAGGGCTGTAAGTTAAATTATGAGCGCCCTGCCCTGTATTGGCAAAATATAGTAAAAACATTATGGTATTATTTTCGATAAAGCTTTTTGATAAGGCAAACCAGGCATTTGAGGATATGTAGAGATTCCGCCATCAGGGCCCCTACGCTGGCTGGGCCCCTGGGCCGGGGCCTTGTATCCCTAGGCAGAAATCCGGCACAGATTGTAGGCCATAGCTTTGTCCTCGAAGATTGGATTAAGTTGTAAAGTTAATTAAGTCAAGGATTTTACTTTTTGGATAACATTTTAATCCGTCGGCTGCAGTTAAAGTGTGCAGATTGGTGGTAGGAACAGGGTTTGGATCTTTCCATCACTTGATCTTAAGTTCTTGTTCATTTGGGTTGCCTGGAGCATGGTCAAGTACGAGTAAGGCTTTTTCTGGCAAGTTAGATTTTTTCATCTTCACTTCTGGGACAAAGCCTTTTTGGAACCATTCACTAAATATTTCTCTAGTGACCCAACATTTGAATTGGTCCTTGTAGCAGACTGACAGACAAATATTATAGAAAGCTCTGGTATTATTAGCTTTAGCAAATACCAATAAATATAATTTGTGTGTTTCAGTAGCATTTGAACATGGCATAAAGATGATGCTATCTTTAGTCATTTTACGGTCTGGTGCGTTGGCTTCCTTAGAGGATACATACATATGGCCATAGACCCCTTGTGGGGTGAATCAACCTTCTGACGAAAAGAACGAAAATGGGTTATTACACGACTACATAACTAATACGACAGAAGATGAATGACGAAATCGAAACGAGTAAATGACAATAAAAAGAACGATAAGGAAACAATTGGTACAAACACCACCACCCACCTGAAGTAATGCACACGCAGTTCCGGGTGGAGTGTAGTATAGAGACAGAGGAGGGGTTTTAGTGGGTATGCTGGTCACGAAGAATTCGATCAGAGAGCCCCACACTACACGGGTTTGAATATCCGGTGTGCAACAATGCATTCCCCCTCCTCTCCGAAAAAAGACCCCTTGTGGGGTATTAACCGCTGCATTCTGGAGCTCTTTGATCGTTTTATTACGGTGGATCAGTCCGCGTAATCTATTTTACATTTATAGCTTCTTGTGTGTTTTTCTTTCGTGTACTATTTTCTTCCATTTCTTTCTGTCGTTCACCTTCTTCTTTCATTCCGTGACATTATTCGTATATCTTCGTGTATTTGGTCCTGCCATCTTATTTTCGGCCTTCCTCTTGGTCGACTGAGTGGTGGTTGCCAGTTTGTAATTCTCTTCGTTATGGAGTCTTGGGTTTTTATTTGAATATGGCCATACCAGCTGAGCCTTCGTGCTTTTATGAATTTCACTATGTCTTCATCTTCTATGATATTTTTTATTTCTTCATTTCTTAGTGGTCTGTGTTCTTGTCTTGTATTTTCTTTCGGCCCAGTGTTCTTCTTATAATTCTTCTTTCCAGTATTCTCATTCTTTCTTCGTCTCTCTTGGTCAGGCACATTGTCTCTGCTACGTATATTATTACTGCTCTATTGCTGGTTTTGTAGATTTTTATTTTCGTGCTTGTGCTGAGGTTTTTGTCCTTAAGTAACTTATGGTTTTTCCAGAAAGCCATTTTCTTGCCTTTATTCTTTCGCTAATTTCGATACTTCTGTCGTTGCTCCCGTTTACTGTGACTGCTAGGTATTTGTAGCTGTTTACCCGTTGGAATGTGTACTGTGATATTTGTATCTGCGTTTGTTGGTCCTCTTCTTGTGTATGTGCAATATGCAGGTTCCTTGTTTTCTTTTCATTGATAGTCAATCCTCTTAAGCGTGCCTCTTTGATGATTGATACTATAGTTTTGTCTAGGTTCTTTTTGCTTGTTGCTATCAGTGCATGGTCATCTGCGTAATCAATTATTTGTATTTCGCTTTGCATCAATGATTTGTTGTTTCCTACTTTACTTATTATGCCTTCTAGCGAGATGTTAAAAAGTACTGTTGATCAATGTGATAGTCCGCCTCCCTGTATTACACCTTTTTCTATGCTCACCTTATTTGTTTTGCTGTCTCATGTGATAACCTCTGCTGTTGAGTTGTTCACAGTCATTTTTGTTAGGTTTATCAGCTTGTTCGGTATTCTCATTTCTTCCTTTTATTTTATAAGTTGTTGTCTTTTTACGCTGTCAAACGCTTGTTTGAAGCCTATAAATAGGATATGTATAGGATATGTTCCATTCCGAATTCGTAGCTTTTTTCTATGATTTATGTCAATATGTGAACCCGTTCTGGTATGGGCCTATCTTGGATTCCGAGTGCTGTTTTAGTCTATTTTAGTTAGTCTTTTTTTTATCGGTTCGTTATTTATTTCATCTGGCCCTGCTATTTTGTGTAGTTTTAGCTTTTTTGTCGTTAGCGTGAGTTCTTCGTAGTTAGGTGGTTCTTCGTCTTCCGTACTGGTTACTTCTACCTCATCATCTGTTTGTGTTTCCTGGTATATTTTTGTCAAGTGTTCTTCCCATTCCTGTTTCCTAATTGTATAATAATTGTACTATTCCCCAAAATACTATATACTATATACTCCCCAAAATCAAACAAAGTATCAGAAGATATATTTGAAGTACTGATATATTTTCAAATAAGAAACAGAAACACATATATGATAATTAGTACTAATATTAGTACCAACTACTAAAAACCAATACTTCCAATCATCAGGATTAAACGAGTACTGCTTGTTAAACCAGCACTATTAATTAAATAGCCATATCGATTTATGAAACCATCATGACTAAGCGAGTATGATCTTTTAAGACCTGCTATTAGTACTAACAAATAAATAGCAACTAAGGGTACAAGTTTAAAATACAATGTATCTTAAAGGATACATTAATTGGTAATTATTTCTTCTTTTAAAATAGTTAATTAGTACTAATGTTGGTACTAACTAATAAAAACTAATCTATGAACTATCTACTAATTGAAATTAATAAACAGCACCAGCCGGTACTCTCCAAAATCGAACAAATAACAAAATATCGGAAGATATATTTCAAATTCTGATATATTTTCAAATAGGAAATAGATACACTGATGTGATAAATAGTACTAGTGTCAGTACTAACTATAAAAAACTAATACTACCAAGAATGAAGCGAGTACTACTTGTTTTCCAGCATTACCATTTAAATAGCCTAATCGATCCATGAAATCATCATGATTAAGCGAGTACGACATGCTCTATCAGTACTAACAATTAAACAGCAACTAGGGGTACTATCCAAAACTAAAATGTTTCTTCAGGGATACATTAATTGGTACTTATTGCTTCTTTTAAATTAGTTCTAGTAATTCCTTTCAAGTATACTTACAATTTTCTATTGGCAGTAGTAGTACTATTGTTTTGGGCAAATACCGATCGATCTATTCTATAATCAATTAGAACTGAAGGTACAAACCCAACACCAAATACTCAAACAGAGGGGGCACAGTTTCACTCAGTACTGCCCATACTGTTTTCAAACGTCAAATAGAAACAGGTGGTACTAACGGAAACTTGCTAATACTTAGGAATGCCTATTAGGAATACCTACTTAGGAATACCTAGGAACTTAGGAAGCTTAGGAATAGTTTTATAAATAAACATGGATGGTAGTACCTCTGAAAGTAACGCCAATTATTTTGCAGTGGTTGTGACAATTATCCTTTGTTAGATTTCTATATAATAAGTTTGAAGATAGGTGCACATGATAAGTAATAATCTTTAGTTTCGGTGAGTACTACCCGTACATAATGGCAAATAGAAACAGGCGGTACTAACGGAAATGAAAGCTTAGTTTATTGAGGTTGAAAATCATATTTGAGTTTAATGTAGTTGACAATCATATATAGCAAGAGAGTAGTACTAGTTACTAGTGATCTATTTGGGTAAGTACTAGCCGTACTATTACTGTCCTCAAATAGGTGCTATTAGTCTCCATAGGTTCTCAAATACGTAATACTAGTTTCAATAGGTCCTCAAATAGGTGCTATTAATCTCAATAGGTTCTCAAATAGGTAATACTAGTACCAATAGGTTCTCAAATAGGTAATACTATTCTTAATAGATTCTCAAATAGGTGCCACTAGTCTCAATGGATACTCAAATAGGTGCTACTAGAAATCGGAAACTATTTCTAGGCAGTGCTGAAGGTATTTGAAGATCCATAACAAATTGAGGCGGTAATCCTTGGTTTCGGTGAGTACCACCCGTACTATTTTAGAATAGCAAATAGAAACAGGCGATACTATCGGAAATTTAAGATTAGTTGGAAACGAAATAGTAATTATGACTAGTTATAAGAATTCTATTTCGGCGAGTACTAGACATACTATTATAGTACTTAAATAGATACTACTAATACTCTCCAAAATAGAAAAGTACTTCTAGATAGTACTAACACTAATCAAAACCAAAGTGAGAGCCCTTACTTTCGCTGAGTACTACCCGTGCTATTTTAAAACAGTGAATAGAAACAGGAGGTACTAATTGAAATTTAGGATTAGTTGAAAATGGAAATGCGTGATAGTACTTACTCTCGGTGAGTACTTACCATACTATTTTAAAACAGTAAATAGAAACAGGCGGTACTATCGGAAACTTAACGGAAGCAAACGTTGAAAATGAAATTGCAACAAAGGAGTAGTACTAGTTACTTGAGTTACATTTCGGTGAGTGTTAGCCGTGCTATTACAGCATTCAATTAGGTATTATTACTACTCTCTGACTTCGAAAACTACTTCTAGATGGTACTAATATTCAAAACCAAAGTGATAATCCTTACTTTCTGTGAGCAGTTCCCGTACTATTTTAGAACAACAAATAGAAACAGGCGATACTAACGTAAATTTAAGATTTAGGTGTGAAAATGGAAGTAGTACTCAATTTTACACTCCTATCTCGGGTAGTACTAGCCGTACTATTATAGTACTCAAATATATACTACTAGTACTCTCCGAAATCGAAAGCTGTAATTATTTGGAACTCGTATTATCCGAAGACGCGTGAGAAATTGAGGAAGTAATCATTACTTTCGGTGTGTACTACTTGTACTATATTAAAACAGGAAATAAAAACAGGCGGTACTAACGGAAATTTAAGATTTAGTTAACAAGTCGTTAAATAGCACAGGATAAGTAGTACTATAGTTCTTTTTTTTTTAAGAATGCAGTACAGGGAAGATAGGGCTTATTTGACCTTGTTCTCTGATTGGCTTAAATCGAGGAGAAGTTCACACCGACGATATTTACTTCTCCATCTCAACATCTTTTCTCTCTTTCTTTTCACATACATTTGCAGCTGTTAGTTGTCAATGGCTGTCGCGTCACTTCATAATTGTCATCTGATCTGTTTGTTTCATTTAGATTTTTTGCGTTTTTCTCCATTTATTTGTTAGTATTGTATAAGTTATTCAATAATATTAACATATTGAATCAAACCATTAATATATTACCAATTTTATGTTCAAGTAACCATATTTGAATTTAGCGTCAAATTTTGTATCTAGATTGAACATTTGTCATAGTGTAAATCAGGTTTCTAGTTACTGCATTCTTAAAAAAAATGGACTATAGTTGTTATATTTCTATCTCGGCGAATTCTACTAGCCGTACTCAAATGCAGTACTTAAATAGGTACTGCTAGTACTCTTCGAATTGGAAACGTTTCTCGGGAAGTACAAGCCGTATTATTATAGTACTCAAATATATACTACTAGTACTCTCCGAAATCGAAAGCTGTAATTATTTGGAACTCATATATTTCGAAGACGCGTGAGAAATTAAGGAGGTAATCTTTACTCTCGGTGAGTACCACCCGTACTATTTTAAAACAGGAAATAGAAACAGGCGGTACCAACGGAAATTTAAGATTCGTATTATCCAAAGACGCGCGAGAAATGTGTGAGGCTTTCTTTTGTCGTTCTGTCGTGAGAGGATACGAGTGTTTTATTGGACAACAGTCTCCAGAACAGACCACTCTCGTGTGCATTGCAGATTTGGTCCGGAAGAAGACTCAGTTTCTCTTCTTTGTCTCTAAAACGATGGATAAATGGCTGCACCGTGGATTCGTCGCTTGACAGTTTTTACCCGATACGGTTAACAAACGGATATCAAATCGCTTTCTAAATGTATCCAACCACCCGACACTGGCACGAAAATCATCTTTTTTGGGTAATTTTTTGATAAAATTCGATGGCTTTTGCTTTCAAAATTTCTCTAGATATGTGTGTGTTTGCACGCTATTGCATGAACCACATGTAGAGAGCGTTTTACATCTTTGGGCAATTACCAACTCTTAATGTTTTACGTTTTCCTGGTTCGGATTCCATTGTCTTCACGTGATCAACTATCTTTTGTATTTTTTTCTTAAGATCGTTCTAAGGTTCAGAAAATATCTAACTCCCAAATATAAATGCTAGGCACAGTTAAAATTAGTAACTCCAAAAAATAAGGCCTACAGGATGAAGTTGTTTTTATTCCCGTCAGAGTTCTTATTATTCTTTTTTGGGCTAAGAACAATCTTTAAATTTGTGAGGAAGTTCCCCACACAAGGATGCTATAGGATAAAATCGATTGAATCTCGGCATGGTACACATTGAGGAGACAATTCTCACCAACCTTAAGTCGCACCTTTCTCAGCAGGGACTTGTTATTTAATTTTTTAATTAAAGAGTTTATTACCATTTGAGATTTTCTTCCAGGTATACTCCTAAATATTTTGCTCCAATTTTTCAACATCTCCAAATTTTAGTGGCATATCGTCAGTGCTATTTCTTCTACTGCACCGAAATATGATGTAGCTCGTTTTATGTATATTAAGATTTACGTTATTAGCACAGAACGGTTTGTTAAGTTTATCTAAAGTCATGTTCGTTTGTGCTATGGTTTCTGCCAGTGAACTGTCCGAAGTAAGTATACTCGTATCATCCGCATAGAGTGTACAATGTTGTTGTCCGATCTAATTTATCATATCTGCCGTGTATATGGAGAACAGCATAGGCGCTAGAATACTGCCTTGCGGAATACCTAGTTTTACCACTCTGTCACATGATACACCCATACTTTCTATTGCATTTATTTTTACATGTTATTTTCTATTGCTTAGGTATGATTCGAACCAACGACCTGCCTTTCCTCTGTTACTATCTTTCAAGTCATATCTAAGAGTATATCATATTTGCTCCAGTCGAAGGCTTGTGAAAGGTCGCAGAAAACTCCTATTTGCAGTTTGACCATTTGTATTGATATTTGTAGTCATATTTACTAAATTTATTTAATATTGAATGCACACAAATTAATTATAATAGATTACGAAATTAATGCACACAAATTAATTATAATAGATTACGAAATCCAATAAATATTAAAGTAAAACAATATTTGATAAATTCGGTTACTTTATAATTACCTAAGGAAATCAATAAATACATACAGTTGGGTAACTTAAACTACCAAATCGATAATAAATACATTAAACTAATTACAAACTGTATATTACACAAGGTAGTGTCCACTGCAATAATGTATTATTACAGTGGAATAATAAATACGATTCAATAAACTAGTTGCAATAGGTAGAACAGTTAAATTATTCAGATTAAAGTTTATAATCTGTAAAGCTTTGGGTTTAATACATTTATCCACGTGTTCTAATACAAAGTGAAGTTTATATCGCAAAGATACGGAATACTTACGTTGTGTATTACGTTCGATATTGATTGGAATTCGTAATTTACTTCGCAATAAACCCGCAGAAACGCAGAGCTAAAAAACATAGAGAGAAATTCAATATATACTGGTGGAACTTAAGTGTTCTATGTGTACGTAATGAATAAATGACTTGATAACTAAAGCATGTAATAAACTATTATTTTAATATCACAACAGACGTTTCGTAATGCATATTTCTAATTATTAAACAACTTTCCAAGCATTAAACACTCGGTACCTCTATTTACCTGCGTTTAACTTTTATGACACAAATTGCTATTTCCACATTAAATAGTTTTGCATTGTTACGCAACTATTTATATAATTTTTTTTGCAATAGAAAATTTTCGTTTTTGTGAGAATGAAGATGTCGGCGTTCGTTTCATGACAAAACGAATTTATCGGATTTTAAATGGAATTTGGAGTTCTTCCAAAATTTGTATTGTAACCTGCCCCATTTCCACAGTTACACTGACTGCGTGAAATTTTATTACGAAATCTGAACTGTCTAGACAAATTGTTTCTATTTACACTTCCAGCTGGAATTTACATTTTATAAGAATTTGTCGAAACCACAAAAATAGAGGGTAAAACACGATTTCAAAGACTAAATATACAAAACTTAGAATACACTAAGATCAAACGTGGGTTTAGTATAAATATCTAAAGTTTAGGCTAGACCAGTGTCTCCCAAACCGTACAGTGATGCAAAAGCTTTGTTCTCGTCATCAATAAAAATAAATTTTTTGTTTCCTTTTCTTAGTTCATAAACAAAATAATAACAAACAATAAACGAGAAATGAAGTTTATTCATAATAAAATGTAAATAGAATAAAAGTTATATAATAAAAAAAAAATTCATCAGCCTGTATTAATCCACTCCTGGACCGAAAACTAATAATATCACCATTAATAAAAATCAAATTGCTATTGAATGACACCTTAGAAGTCTCTGGAATCTATGACTCTGGATCAAATGTGTCTTTAATTAATGCAAAATTATTGAAAATAGAAAAAGTGAAAACAGGTTATCTACAAATAGTAAATCTGAAGACGATTAATGGTGTAAAGAAAACAAATGGTATGTAACACTGAAGATAAAAATCTACAATATTGAAAAAACGATGGATATGTTTGTTGCGGATAATGAAAATTTTAATTGCGATTTTCTTATTGGTTTGGATTGTATCAAGAATTTTAAACTAATTCAAAATGAAGATCTAAGGATCACACAAAAAATCACACCTAAAGAAAATAAAAATGTCATCATTTCTGATGAAAAGATGAATGAAACATTGAACAAATAATCAAATATAAGGTAAATTTCAATGAGCATATAAATGCTAATGATTTTTAAATTTCAATAAATCATTTATATCTGGATTAACAATCAGAAATAGATAAGTTGATTGACAAATACAAACCAGCCTCTTCCATTTCCCTCCATGTTGACCTGTCTTGTGCTGGGAGCATCCAGTTCTTTCCCACTCTTCTTTGATGTCACCTTGCCATCTTAGCATGCGTCTGCCTCTGCTTCTCTTTGTTTTCCGTGGTCTCCACTGCATAATGATTTTTGTCCATCACTAATCATTTCGCGCAACGTGTCCTGCCCAACGCCACTTGTTTTTTGCAGTTTGTTCTATGACGTTGCTTACTTTAGTTCTTGCCCTGATATCCTCGTTTCTTTGGTCATTCCTTAAGCTAATTCCCAGCATCGCACGTTCCATCGCACGCTGATAAACCCGTAGTTGTCGTATACTTTTCTTTGTCATGGTGACTGTTTCGAGTCCGTATAATATTACTGCCAGTACGTAGGCATCGTATAGTTTCCCTTTCAGATCAACTGGTATCTTCGGTTCTTTGAGGATATATGCGAGTTTTCTAAATGCTGCCCATGCCAAACTGATCCTCCTCCTTACCTCGGTTGTATGGTTGTCTTTGCCTAGCCTGATGCTGTGTCCCAGATAAATATATTCTTCCACTAGTTGAAGTGTGTGGTTATCGATATTGACATTGATGTTGGTGTCGTTTCAGCTCATGATCTTCGTTTTCTAGAGGTACATTTCTAGTCCTACTTTCTGTGACTCCTTCTTTAGTTCGCATATCATGGTGTTAAGTTCGTCCTGGTCGGTGCTCATGATCACAATGTCGCCGGCGAATCGGAGATGACTCAAAAATCTCCCATCTATGTTGACTCCCTTTTGTTGCCATGTCAGGTTCTTACACACGTCTTCTAATGCCAGAGTAAATAATTTTGGAGAGATTGAATCTCCCTGTCTTACCCCTCTCCGTATAGGGATTTTTTCGGTTGTTATATTTTCGTCTACTTTGACATGTATTGTAGCATCCTTGTACATATCTTTAATGAGGTTGGTATATCTTGAATCAATCCTCGCATTGCCCATTGCCTCCAGCACCGCCCAGGTTTCCAGCGAATCGAAAGTTTTTTTGTAGTCGACGAATGCTAGGTGTAATGGGATATTATATTCAGTACACCTCTCAATAAGAGTACGTATCGTTTGAATGTGATTCTTCGTATTATAGCCGCCTCGGAAAGCGGCTTGCTCCACTGGTTGGTAGAAATCGAACTTTTTGTTGAGTCGGTTGGTTATGATTTTGGTAAGGAGCTTATACAAAACAGACAAGAGACTGATCGGTCTATAGTTTTCGATGTTGGTTCGATCTCCTTTTGTGAAGAGAATTGTTACTTCGGCATTTCTCCAGGCGACGGGAATTTTTCCCTCCTCCATACATTTGTTAAGAAGGATTATCATTGCATTTTCCAGAGTTGTTCCCCCATTCTTCACAATTTTTTTTAGAAGGCGGTCTTGTCCTGGGACCTTTCGGTTTTTCATCTGCTTCAGTGTCATTCTCAGCTCTGCAGTATCAATCTCCGGGATGTTTTCGGAGCCCACATTTAGGACTGTCTGATCTATACGGTTTGGCTTAGGTACCGATTGTCTGTAGAGTTCCTGATAGAAGTGTTGGATAGTGGATGTGATCGGTTCCCCTTCTGTCACATCTTGTCATTGTTGGTTCTTAATTTTGTATATGAGCGAAGGTCGCCTTTGTTGTTTTTGATCGGAGGGCTTTCATATTCATGTTGTCTTTGATGGCTTCTTGTATGATCTTTGTGTTATGAGATCTTATGTCTTTTTTAATCGCTTTCTTTACTCGTTTGTCTAGTTCTCGGTATTCTATTGAGTCTCTGTCGATTTTTGTGCAGGAGTGCGTTTGTGCTCTGGCTGAGTTTCGTATTAGTTTTCTCTGCCATGTAACATATTTGCTTTGCTGCTAGTTTATATGCTGCTAGTGATTTGTTCCGATAACTCATTTAGACCCATATTTTTCAGATCTTTAGTTGGTTCTCGTTTTTTGTTGATTTGGGCATTGTATTCTTCCAATTTGTCTTTGATCTGAATATCTGTTCAATTTCGCGAAGCGGAAAATTAAAAATTAGCCCCATGCCCCACCGGCATGGGGCAAATGAGGTGTGTAGTTGGTTGCATATAGCAACGAGATATTAGCATGAAACTAGACAGACGAGACAAGATAGACGAGACTAGATACATAGGATTAGACAGACGGAGCTAGATACATGAGACTAGATAGACGAGGCTAGATACATGAGACTAGACGGACGAGGCTAGAACAGCATATCGATCTGCTTTTTTCTTTCCAAGCGCGTGTATATTTATTGTGGCTCTTACGATTCTGTGGTCGCTTCCGCTATTAAAACGGCTAATAACTGATACATCTGGGATACTGTCTATCGCATCGCGGTACATGGCTGTCTACTACTCACTACTACTGTACTACTGTCACTACTCATCCGTAGTGAGTATATAGTCAATTTCGTTCTTAACTGCGCCATTCGGACTTCTCCTTGTCCATTTTCTCTGATGTTGTTTCTTGAAAAACGTGTTCATGCAGTTCATTTGTTCTTTGTTCATAAAATCAATCAACATTTCACTTCTATTATTTCGCGTGCCTAGTCCAAAATTACCGATGTTCGGGCGAACCGTCTGTCGCAGTTTTACGTCCTATCTTTTTTTTTAAAGTTTGGTTCGATGTGAATACTGGGTTTGCCGACCCTTTGAACACTGCGGCCTATTGGTAGCCGATTGTATTCTATCACATTCACTTAGGCCGAGAACCCTGTTGTGATTGTAAATTGCGCTAATTGTCATTTTTCACATTTGTCTTCCGGAACAAATGCTGCCGGCGCTGGGGATAGAACTCGGACCTCTATACTTGTCAGTTAGCGCTCTAACATGAGGCCAGGAGCGTCACCACTACACCACTCGCGCCGGCAGCGATCTTAGCATTCGTCCTATCTTAACATTGAAGTCCCCAATTATAACCTTGAACTTCGTTTTCTCTTGGTTTTTAGCCATCGACAGATCTTCATAGAATTGCTCGATATCTTCGTCAGTTGATGTTGATGTGGGTGCATATGCCTGTATTATCTGCATGCTGTATCTCTTGTTCAATTGGAGTATAATGTAAATGACACGGTCTTATATAGCTTTGCTTTTCGTGACCTTGCTGTTTACCATGATCGCTACTCCTCCGATATGATGGTTTGTTTCGGAATTTCTCTGAAAGAGCATATGTCCAGATTTCAGAATTGTGTTGGCTTCGCCCTTTTGTCGGGTCTCGCTAATTCCTAGTATGTCCCATTTAATGTTTTCGAGTTCGCTTTCTAGACTTAGTAGGTGTTCTTCGATTCTCATTGTGCGAATATTGTATGTTAGGCCTAGGATATTCTCGTCTGTTTTCTGTCTTTTATCTGCTAGTATCGTTGTTTTGCCTCCCCCAGAATCCTCGAGGCTGCCTGATGTATCACCGCGAGATTCTGATCACGTAGCTCTACTCGCCTAGGGTATTTCTGTTTTAAATGTCGACATTTCACGTAGGTTGTGGAAGGAGTTTGCCATTAAAACGTCACGCTTGCCGAACGTGTTGACGAGTGCTGTTCCCAGGGATAAATCCAGCCGCCCATTTTGGGTCCGGCACTGTTTGCAGCCGCCCATTCTGGTACAGACGCTGCTAGTTTGTTTCGCCATATCTGGCTATTCTACTCGTGGAGCCTTGAGTAAGAGCTGGGCACCCCATGAGGACCAGTCACTACAATCTATCTCCCGTCTATGACGCTTGATATGACCGATTCTAGTGAAAGGTGCTACCTCTATGGCGTGACCCCATTTACACCGCCCCATATTATAAATAGCATTCATTAATCAATAAGTAGTGTGAAATTTTTTATGCTGAGACGACAGATCATCATAATTTGGCTTTCTGCTTGTTAATTTTAATCTGAGATGCGGTTCCACATCCAAAGGCCTTTTGACTTAATATCTACAAATGCTGAGAAAGTAACTTCACATAGATATGTGGTTGGAAAAGGCAAGTTGTATTTCAGAACTTTCTCTGATAAAGATAGATAAACATGATGCATTTGCAACCAGAATGAAGTTAAAGTGCACTCCACATGTTTATTTTTACGAAATCTGTCTGAAGCTAATTCCAACAATTGGTCTTCTTCTCCATGTTCTAAACTTTTTGGCATGGATGTTGTATTAATGATGAACGTACGTATATCTTATCCATTCAATATATTTGTTTAAATCAGGAAAATATTTTTTCAGACCCACTTGTAAATTCTCTAAATGCTGTGTTATACATTTCAGAATATCAGCATCAATTTTATCTGCACTTCTCCATTACCAATCCCCTTTCGCACAAATTGAATTTTGCCGTGGTAGCGTTCACTTTATCTGGAACGTGAAACAATAAAGTTTCGTTACCTTGCAGCGATAAGTTGAGACAATTGAAGTAGGGAAAGATAGTTGTTTCTAAAACCACCTCCGCCTCTGACCTGCAGAGACCCTTGACAAGGGCTAAGGTCAAAACCATGACCCCTGAATTGACCCTGACCTTTGGCCCTGACCTGACCTTTTGGACCTGACCTTTGATCCTGACTCACACTTTTGGATCTGCGCATGCGTGAGATTTAAAGATGTACAACTGCTAACGGATTTTTTGCTTATACGCTACATGCATCGTGGGACTAATAAATTTTGCCGGTCTAATTAATTTCTTAGAAATTGTGTGTTTATTTTAATACACATATTAAGATTTTGATTTACTGCTATTCGGTTAGGCGTGACCGGACGTCTAGTGCTGATAACAACCCCCTGTTATCTTATCAGCGGTGCGCGAGCGTAGAGATAATAAATTATGAAACGCGGTCTAATCAATTTCTTAGGATTGTTTAATCTAATAAACATATTAAGATTTTGATATATCGGTAGTCGGTTAGGTGTAGCCGGATGTCCACTTCCGGTTTCGACTTCCGGTTTCAACTTCCGGCCTCCATAGCCGGAACTTCCGGATGCGCGGGAAAATTAAAAAAAATAGAGGCGAGGCGGGAAAATTCAAAATCAGATGCCGGTGGGGCAAATGAGGTGTGTAGTTGGTTGCATATATCAACGAGGTATTAGCATCAAACTAGACAGACGAGACGAGATAGACGAGACTAGATACATAGGTCTAGACAGACGGAGCCTGATACATGAGACTAGATAGACGAGGCTAGATCATGAGACTAGACAGACGAGGCTAGATACATGAGACTAGGCAGACGAGTCTAAATACACGAGACTAGATAAGACTGATCTAAAATATATAAGAGATTGTTTTGCGTTTGATTTAAAAAACATATTAAGATTTTGATTTATCATTAGTCGGTTAAGCGTTGTCGTATGTTTGGCAAGTCCCTATTATCTTATCAGCTGCACGCAAGTTGAGAAATAATAAATTATGAAACGTGTCTAATCAATTTCTTAGTGTACGGCCTGAGTGCCCGCTTAAACAGAGCGTGGAGCAGGACGTGGCGTGCAGCGTGCATCTCAAACACATGGTCTTAGCAGCAGGCGTCCTGAGTAAGTAAGTGAGCGGGGCGTTTGGGTTTGCGTGCAGCGGAGCGGGCAGCGTGCCGTGCACGCTCATTTCAAATCAGTTTGTGTTTAGCGTTCCTCTACAGCTTGCAGTGTGTCGTTTGAGGAAATCGGATGCAGCTTCACGCTGGACTCAGGCCAGAACATTGGACGAATATTGAACATTGGACATTCATAACTCAGGCCAGAACATTGGACGCCCATTGCCCGCTTAAACTGCACGCTCCGCTCGCCGCCCAACGCACTTTCACTCAGGCCGTAGCCTTAGGATTGTTTTGCGTTTAATTTAATTAATAATAAACATATTAAAATGTTGATTAATCGGCAGTCGATATGGTGCGACCGTACGTCTAGTGCTGATAACACCAGACAAGAATAGAGGGACGAGACTAGACAGACTAGATTATACAGACAAGGGGGGAAAATTCAAAATAAATTGCAGGTGGGTGGCGGTGAATCGTGTATGCATACATAATTGATTGTAAACATATTACGGATTGATTCAAATGAGATTATTGGTTTTAGACCGGACTAGATCGGACAATACCGAACAAGGCCGAACAAGAAGGGGCAATACTAGGCAGACCACATATTTCCTGTGATATTTATCCGCATAATTTCCTATTTGTAAGCGAAATTTCTTAAACTTGTCTGTGACCCAGATAGTATTATTTTTTATACAAATACCAGAGTTCAATTTTCTGGCATCCAATTTTCATCTACTTGCATCCACTTTTCATCTACTTGCATCCACTTTTCATCACGCTAAACAGGGTGTGAGGCCTATGTAACCCGACGCTAAACAGCGTGTGAGGTCTATATAACCCCACGCTAAACAGCGTGTGAGGTCTATATAACCCCACGCTAAACAGAGTGTGAGGTCTATGTAATCCCACGCTAAACAGAGTGTGAGGTCTATGTAACCCGACGCTAAACATGGTGTGGGGTTTATGTAACCCCACGCTGAACAGGGTGTGAGGTATATGGTGCCCGACGCTGAAGATGGTGTGAGGTCTATTTTTAGTCAGCTTTTATCAGTTTTAATCAGCTTTAATCTCATTGGGTTAGTTGGGTTAGCATTAGGTTAGGTTAGCATTAGGTTAGGTTAGCATTAGGTTAGGTTACGGGACGTTAGGAATGAAGCGCGCTTCATTCCTAACCTCCTGTGTTTATTAAATATGTTTATTAAATTAAACAATCCCAAGAAATTGATTAGACCGCGTTTCATAATTTATTATTTCTACGCTCGCGCACCGCTGATAAGATAACAGGGGGTTGTTATCAGCACTAGACGTCCGGTCGCGCCTAACCGACTATCAGTAAATCAAAATCTTAATATGTGTATTGAAATAACACACAATTTCTAAGAAATTAATTGGACCGGCAAAATTTATTAGTCCCACGCTGCATGTAGCTGATAAGCAAAAAAAGCCGTTAGCAGTTGTACATCTTCAAATCTCACGCATGCGCAGATCCAAAAGTGTGGGTCAAGAACAATGGTCAGGGTCAAAGTTCAGGGTCAAAGATCAGGAAGAAAGGTCAGGGTCAAGGTCATAGGTCACTGGAGGTCAGAGGCGGAGGTGGTTTTAGAAGCAACTATCTTTCCCTACTAATTAGGAACCGAGAATATATCTGCTAATAGTAGTATGCCAATTTACAGAGCTATTTCCAGTCATGTATACCGTTTATCAGCTCAAATTCATCTCTAAGAAAAACTCTAAGTTCATGTCTAAGTTCAAATAATCGACTTAGAAATTTCCCTAGAGGCAGCCAACATTTCTTCACATATTAAAATCGTTAAAAAGTCGTGAATTTAAAGGACGGCCTTTAATATAGTCAACGAGTTTAACGCTTTTATCCAGAACTTTCTGTAGATTAGCGGGCATGTTACGTGTTCCTAAAACCTCTCTGTGTATGCAGCAATGTTTGGATATGATATTCGGGGCAACAGTCTTAATTTTAGCAGCAAGTCCTTTATTAATAGAGCTTGTTACGGTTAGTTAAGCGCATGCGCTTTCCCCAAGTTTTATAAGCGGGAATACGAAAGTTTCGGGCACATATCTAGTTAAAACGTCAAAAGTTCGGGCAATTTTTGACGTATCTATAACATGGCAGAAATTAACACATGCGCATAAAATAATTTCAACTATGAAAAGGTCTATTCCGACCATACTTTTTGCTCCATATGTGCTTATTCCAACACATCTTTTCCAATCAATTACAATCAATCAATTGAGGATATCTTCTCCTGTTGTATTACCTAATAATGGCTGTCAAAATTAAAAGTCGTCAAGCATTTCTTGATCTTTTTCTAATATAGCGAAGGCCATAAGATTTGAAAAATTCGCAATATCAGTGGACTCATCGACTTGTAATGCATAATAACGACTTTGAGAAATATCAGACAATAACATCTGTTTCACATTATTAGACACATTCGTCCATGAAGTGCATAATTTGAGAGGGGAACGCGGTCGAAAGTCCGTTTTGCCCTATCTCCTATGATTACTTTTGCCATTATCTTGGCTGCTGGCTTGATTAAAGTCTCTCCAATCGTCTCCGCTGTACCGTATTTCGCAATTAAGAGGGACACGCGATACGTGGATTCTTCTATGTCACCTCCTGTCCAACCCCGCATTATTTTTCGAGATTGATTTATATCCTTTCATTTAAATTAATTAATTTTTATTTAAATCCATTTAAGTTTGTTTTTAAAAAAAATTGATTGGTTTATCTTTGTACTGATTGTTATTTGTCTCAAAATGTCGCTTCAAGTTGGATCGTTCAATGCTTTCACTTGATAGATTTTCAGAACAAATGAACTTTTTCATCTCCAGTCCACGACAATCCACATTTAAGATATTCTTTGTCGTATTTACGAGTTTTCTTTACTTTTTATCTCAACTGGTTCAATGGAAGGTGGATCATTCTCGTTCATTTCCAGAGTCCCGCAACGCCACAGCTACGCATACATGTAATACCACATATACACAATAGGGTACTTGCGTACTAACGCCACCACAGCTACAGATTTGAACAAAATGGATGGTTAGATTAGTTTATAACGGAGCAGATAAATCTAGAGCTCTAGAGCTCTAGACCTCTCGATCCGAAATAAGACAAAATATTGGATAAGGGTTAGATTAGGTTATATTAGAGCAGATAAATGCAGACCACATATCGTGCGGTAGCGCGACCTCTCGCTATGGTGGCTTTAATACGTAAGTACCCGCAATTGTAACAAGTAACGAAGTTTTTTATTATTTGTTTGTCATCGAAAAAAAGGTAAACCAGCAAACTCGTTCCGTACCACACTTTGGGAAAAAATTTAATTTAACAGTTTGTCGTATGGGCAGTTCGTTGCTGTACATTTTTGTAAAAAAACATACTTGTGTGAATGAATAAACACCCTTAAGCATTTTTTAAGTAAGTGTCTCGTATGGAGGCTAAATACTTTTTATGTAATACTGGTTTAATGCGGAAACTCGTATATCTTTATTGTTATACCGATAGTTTGTCGTATGGACAGTTTGTCATGTACATAGTTTGTCATGGCAAACTGTCCATAGACAAACAAAAAGTGTCCACATCCACTGTCATGTAGACAGTTTGTCGTATAAACAGTTTGTCATATAGACAGTTTTTTGTACATTTGGTTTTTGTACAGAAAAACATACTTTTATGTATAAAATATACGCTTTATGTATCTAAATACTTTTTATATGATACCTGCATTTTCATTCTGATTTTTATCAGTGCTTTTATTTAATTCTGCCAGTTTAAGTTTAATCCATTAAGTGCTTACATTTTTTTTGTGAGAAATTGAATAAATCTTTTTAATTTTTTAAAAATTCATTTGAGAAAATGATTGACAAAACTTATTTAGAAAAGGGAAAATGCAGCAATAGATGGAAAACGCTTTGGGTTTCGTCATTATAAATTTCGTTTCATAAATCATTTACATTAAATTACATTTTCCGTTTATTTTGCAACAAAATATTCAGTAACTCGGTTTTATGATATAATAAAATGTTCAATTGTTTTATTATTCATACATAATAAAATGTGGTTAAATTTACACGTGTTGCTTTTATATGTAATTTACGTCGTGTGTATTCGTTCCGCATAGTTTTATTAATTTGCTTGGATTTAATAATTTACGTGACTAAGTTCTAAAATCTTTCTTGACAATGTTTGAAAAAATAGTTTCCACAATTATATTGTCGTTAATATATAAATAAACGCTTTTATTTTTTTGTGAAATTCAGAGCTATTTGCCAAAAACTGACAAAACGAATGAACCATTCACCAGAATTCCAGGCGTCTACCACTACGAAAATAACTTTCCACAATAAATATTTTCTGCTCTTTTGTAAACATTTGCGCGGGGAAGTAGAACCAAGCTGGTCCCTATGAAGAAGTAGCTTGAAGATTCAAAAACTGGCGTATCTCTGCATCACTAGGGCGATGGATCTTAGCTGGATCTGACTTAATTTACCCTAACCTAAACCTAACCTAACATTACACCTGGTCGTTGAGGGGAGCCACCATATCGGCAATTGTAAGGTTCAGCAAGGATGGAATAGGCAGATGTAAAATAATAGGGAGCAGAGACCGAAACAGCCTCGCTGCCAAGATCGTCTGGCTGGGGATGAAATGGTATGCAAATATGATTTCCAGGAAAACTACATAGCAGTGTCTAGTAGTAAAGCCGATTGGATCGACGAATCCTCAGCATACAACATAGAGCAAAATGCTATCAAGTGGAATACGAATGGTTCGAAAACAAAGGAAGGTACTATTGTAGAAGTGTTTGGACCTCGTGTCAAATACTTTGAATTCATGGGAATCTTCTTAAGTACCTTTGAAACAGAGGTACATGCTATCGAAAGTTGTGCAC
This sequence comes from Phosphuga atrata, assembly GCA_944588485.1. Taxonomy (NCBI): domain Eukaryota; kingdom Metazoa; phylum Arthropoda; class Insecta; order Coleoptera; family Silphidae; genus Phosphuga; species Phosphuga atrata. The sequence continues at coordinate 9,164,686 of OX155901.1, forward strand.
AATTTAACGTCGACAGGACTATCGCAAAAAAATGAATTGCTATCCTGTCGGATAGCTCTGCAGCCATCAAGGCTATTATATAATAACCTTTATTACATAACAAAACATAAACTTTTCATCTTACAATACCAAATAACAAAAAAAAAAAAACAACTAAAAAACGAAACAAAACCAATAATCGCTCACCATAAAAATAAAATCTAAGTTAAAAGAGAGAGAAAAAAACTACACTGGGCTATTCCTCTGTTTCCGTGACCTGTTCCTTCCATCCTTTTATCCTTTCCATCATTACCAAACCACTACCATCCTCATTCATGCACTGTTTCCAATTCCTCCCAAACACTGTCTCTTTTACGGCACCTTTTTTGCACTTCTCAAACCAATGCACACACACTTCCTTCCCTACTCCACATACACCACAACCCTTATACTTGTCATCCATCCAATACTTTCGGCCTCTTTCTTCACAGTCGCATCTAAACTTGGCAATTACTGACTGGGCATTCAGGCCCATTGTTGATTTTAAGTATTTAAGTAGATCTTCAAATATTTGTATTTCCACATAATCCTTACTATATCTACTCTCCAGTATTTTCTTTTGACGTTCTTGCAGTTTGCAACTTTCTTCAGCCTTACCACTAGCCATTCGTCAACTCGCAAAGCCTCTCCATTTCGATGATAGACATACCACCTCCTTCATACAGTTTCCTTCTATTCTTTCCCCAATTTGTCTCTCTCCTACCATTCATTCCTTCCAAACTTGCTACCCTAAATACTTCTATTACAATTATTTCCTCGGTCATTCCATTCACTTTACATTCATACCTTGCTACTCGTCGGCTTGCTTCAATTCTTAATTTAAATGCATTGAGCTCCTGCAGTACTGTATAGGAAGGAGTTGTATCTGTCTAATTTCAGGGCCTTTTTAAAGAATTGTAGTTGCACTTTTCCACGTCTTCTTCTTCCTCAACACTCCCATACTTCAGCTCCATACATCAATATACTCCGCCAACAAGCCTTCCACATCATCTGCTTTGCCCGGTATTTTGTGCTAAACTCTTTTCCCCATGCCTTCAAGAACCTTTCTCCCGCCACCCACGCTTTTTTATCCACGTATTCTATATGGTCTTTATTACCACACCCACTCTCAAATACAAACCCTAAATACTTAAAATGCCCAACCTGCTCAAAATGCCCAATACTTAAAATGCCCAATCTCCATTCCCTTCCATTCGAACCTCTCCTTCTTGCACACCCCTTCCTTTCTTAAAAAACCTTATCCATTTTGTTTTATCTACATTTACCGTCAGTTTCCTTTTATCAAAAAATCTCTCCAATCTCTCAATGATTTCTCGTCTCAATCATCATCTGCGTACGCCAGACGCCACACTTTCTTCCTCTCCAGCACCACTCACCCTGCTTGTCCAGCAGGCAGGACCTTTTCGAAATCTGCCACATATATATTGAAGAGGGCAGGGCTAAGCGGGCAGCCTTGCTTCAGATCCATATCTACTTTAAAAAAGGCTATTAGCTCATACACCGTCAGATCCAAACTGGTATGGGACTGTGTGGGAAAGCTAACAAGCTCGGCAGAGAAAATAAAGTGACGCTATTCGCTTCGTGCATAACAGCGCTTAGCGCCACCAGTGGGCAAAAAGACAACTTCGTCTTCTATTCAATAATTTTTTTACCGGTTAACTCAAGATTCTGATCTCTGCAATAGTTAAATAAAGTCGGATCATAACTTGGGCTTTCTGCATTTTCGAACTTTTTATTGCCAGAAAGCCACAAATTCAAGTCCGCTTATTCGGAATCCAAAGCGGCTAGCAATACGCTATTTCTATTTGTACAACCAGCCAGTAAATACTTCCAGATAAACTTTGAAATTTTCCATTTACCTTGATTATGAATCATTTTCAAGAAATGCATTTTCTCATATTTTCTGCGGATTTAACGATGTCATAACTTTTTAATGGCTTGTCACAGAGACTTCTATGTTTGGCACCAATCGATTCAGGATCTCAAAATTAGTCGGAAAACGTATATCATATTCCTACGAGGCTTTCAATTTGAATATACCATCGAAACGGGAAGTAAAGATTGCGGAAACGATAAAATGCAAGAAAATCGCTTTTGCTAAAATCGTTATTTTTTGAGTTATAGCAAAATGTAAATGTAGAATGTTTCTGAATGCATTTTTGCTGCACATTACAAATATACAAATTATATTTCGCTAGCTCTCTGCTTCCAAGATGGCCTGCTAAAATTTTAGTCAAATTTGAAGACATTTCTGCGATTCGAGTAGAGATCTTGGGAACTAATGAATTTCCCGCGGATAATCTAGTGTGTAAATATGAAAATGATCTTCCGAAAACTATGCCGCAAACAGTTTTTAAATATATATCACAATTTCTGAGATATCGACTTATCAAATCGACAATCATAAAATTTCAGTTTGAAATTTCTCAATGAAGAATATAATCTTTCCGAACAATTTACACAGCGATTTGTTCGTCTTGTCGAGTAGTTTCTGGGTACCGAAAATGATTTCGTTGCTGTTTGCCGTTTTTTTTTTTAGAATTCCGTCCAGATTTTTTTTTTGATTACCCGAAGGAAATTTTGGTTACCCGGAAGTACTGAAAACGATTTTCGAGTTTATTTCGCTCTAAAGTTACAAATAATGTATTCATCATCATTCGTGTATTAACAATGCATGTTAAATGAAATTACTCGGCGTCTTCTCTTAAAACCGTTTCACCGTCAAGTTTCTTCAAATTTGGTAATTTCTTCGACGCCTCGATTTTTCAAACATTTTCATCCAAATTCTCATACAGTGGATTCCCAATGAATAAGAGATCTTTCAGTAGAGGCAGTTCTTGTAGCTTGTTAAATTCAAACCAGTCTTTGACTAAATTGTTGCTGATGTAGAAAACTTTGAGTTTTTTTAAAACGCCGACGCCTTTGACCTTCTGAATAAAATCGTAAGATATCCAAAGATGCTCCAGGGCTTTCGACCACGCCCTCTAGTCCAGATAAAAGTTAATCCAGTAAAAGTTTTTGATGTAGTTTCGCCCCTATGACAGAATTTTCAGATTTTTCAGCGAACTAATTCCAGCTATTTTCTCAATCACATTCGTACTTAAACTTAATTTCTGGACATTGGTCAGCGCAGCGAGTGAGTTGTCCATTTTCTCGATCGGCGGAAACTGGAACTGAAATCCTACTTCCTTAGCTTGACCTATAGCTTCATCTGGATGCTTCTCTTTCCAATTTTTGATTGCTTCCTTTATCGTTGTCCCTTTAGACATTTTCGATAATTTGATAAATAAGCAAGATATAGCCTATATATTTGGAGCATTTGAACCGAATAAACTGGAAAATAAACGTTCAGCAAAAAAAATCTGAAAGCCCTAATATTTTCTGAAAAAGTTGCCAAAAATTTCATCGTCTTGACATCAGGAAAAAAGTTGCATTTTCGGTTCTCGACGATCCTATCGGAAACAACAAATACCAGCAAAATCATTTTCGGCACACTGAAACTAGACGACAAGAATTGAAAATCGATGTGTAAATTGTTTGGAAAGGTTTCATTTTTTACTGCGAAATTCTGAATTCAAATTTTACAGAATTTTGGCTTCACTAGTCCGTATCTCGAGAACGGTTGCAGATAATTAAAAACGGATTGCGGCATCGTTTTCAGAAGGTCATGTCCCACGGGCTGCGCTTAGATTTTTTTTAAATATTAATTAGTTTCCCAGTTCTCTCCTTGGCCGAACAATTTCCGCGAAAATTCCCTCGATTTTGCCAATTTTATCAAGTGTTCTATCGCGAACGGAAGCTGTTAGCAAAATGCAATTATTATATTTACAACCATTAATATATTTACCAGGGAAAACACTTTCAGACAGACTTTGAAATTTTCCATTTATTTGATAAATAATAATTTTAAATAAATATATTTTTTCGTATTTCGGTCATGATGTTCTTCAAAGTGTCACCTGTGGCGCTAGTGCTGTTGCGCTCAGAGCGAATACTGGGTACCAGGATACACTTGCATTGATGGAAACAAAGAAGCCGAATACCTTATAAACAATGGATCCAGTAATCCCTTTATAGGTCCGGAACCCTTTTGCGGTATGAGTATGAATACCATCCGCAAAAGTTTAGTTGAAGAAAAAAACATGTAAAGAACATTCAAAGAAATGCTGGGATCTTTTAACCAGAAAAGAACTAAAGCTTGTCTGAAAGTAAAGAGGAACAAGCTTAGAATTCTGACTGGAGTCCTGACGGGTCACTGCAGACTTAGAAATCACCTTAAGGCCTTAGGCCTAGGGAAAGATGACAGATGAAGATTCTGTGGCTCAGAAGAGGAAACCCCCACACATCTGCTCAACGACTGCTCCGCAAGAGACAAAGGCAACACGACTGAGGCAAGACAGGAGACAAATGTACCTTGAGGCCCACTGCTTGCAGTGTTTGAATCCCACCCATATCCTGAAATTTCCAAAGGAATCAGAACTAGAGGAGGTGTTCTAAATGGGTTAGTATATCAACGTTTAGAGGCAGAGGGTGGGGTACAATAGATCTATGAAGCTCACACTCATACAAGTCAGCACCAAATCTACAAACATTTTCAAATCAAATAAATTAAGTAAGACCGATAGAAATGTATATTAACAACTACTGCCAGCTATCTAAAAATGACATTTGATAAATTGTTAAATTTTGTTTGTGTGAATTAAGAAGAAATTACTTCGTATAAAAAAACAAGAGCAGGCAAGTGAAATAAAACTGACTAAATGTGCATGACTAAATTAAACAAGACAACGATTCTAAACAGAACATTATTTGAATCAGACTAACGCAACTAAACATTATTTTATTGAGACATAAAATATTCCATAACATAACGTATATTGTGTTATGTTTTTTACATTTTCGTTCACTTCTTCTATGAGGTTTTGTAGGTCTCTGGAATTACTTGCCAACAAGACGGTATCGTCTGAAAAACGTATGTTATTAAGTACTTCTCCATTTATTCCTTCTTCAAAGAAAACCACTATAAAAAATTAAGAACGGGATTAAAGTAATATTTACTAGAAAAAAACGTCTATACGCTAAGTGTTTGGACTGTATTTAGCAATGAAAAATTTAAAAATATAGGACAACAAATCGGAGTGATTTTGCCACTTTCCTTCTAGTTACAAAATGTCTCTTTACTGCTCTATTGAAACGATCCTCCTGTCGCCAACTAATTTAAAGGAGGAAACGGGAAGGAATAAAGAGAAGAAGGATATTCAGCGGAGAACCCTTTCAACGCAGATCTTCTAGAGTGGGCAGAATCCCCGAAAAAGTTCCCTTCAACAAATGGCCTTCAACAAATTCAAAGGTCGCATGCTGGCCGAGACAAATCGTGCAAACACTGGCCGTACTCTCGCTGCGACTCAAATCACACTACTAATTCTAACTAAATTGCGCACCGCGATTTTTTACGCAAATTCTTTCCTAAACGCTACGCGATTTTTAATTCTATGCGCGCGAACAACACCTATCGAAAATAATTAATCGCGCTGGCGGCAATCGTACCCACTAAGCGACATCTACCTATAATACCAGATAAGTCAATTTCTGCGTCCGGCGAGAGAATGCAGCTGAACTGCGCCGGGGTATGAGGGACAAGGAACGCGTAGCGCCGGGGTATAACGCGCCGAAGTACGCGCAGATTACGCGTTTGAGTTAATAAATAATAATATATTTATTCACTTAGCCACATGACAATATATACATAAATAAACACAAGTAGTAAATAATTGGATATAAATATCATGCTGTAGATGTGATGGTCAATGTAATTAAAAATAATAATATATAAATACAAAAATATAACAATATATATAATAACAATAATATGCGTCAGTTTTTCAAATATGTACAACTAAACTCCGCGCACTCGAAATAAAGTGGAGATATACGCAGAACATTGCTAAACTCGTCGAGACGGGATGCATTCTCTCGCCGGACAGAGTATTTGTGTGTACTTTACACGTAAAAATAATTGTATCGTAATGGGAATAAATGGGAGGTTTTGAATTAGAATCTCCATTCCCTCCATAAATTGCTTCTCAACTTTAATATAATATTATTTATTAAATTCAATTGTGTAATTTTTGCAATGATTTACAAAATGTGTGATGCACACAGTTATCAGATGTGTCCCTTTTTGGGGTTGTTGAGAAAGTTTACCAAAATCCAGGAAATTAAACTAAGGGACACACTGGGGACAGAACAGGAAATAGAAGAAACAATGGATTCGCACGATAGTAAAGTTACATAGCAAGATAACGATTAAACTAACGTCACAACAAAAAAATATGATAAATTTAACCAATCCATATAAATTAGTCTTTCTACATGTTAATCTAGTCAAATTTCGAAACTCTGCTACAGACAAAATCCAATGGAATTGCGTGAAATAGAATATAACTAGATTAATGAATGGTTTCCAAACGCGTAGAATTTATTTAAATAAAAGCTTTGATATCAAAATATGAATGTACAATTACTGCTGTGAATTAAAACAGTCCATATTTTGATCAAAGCTTTGAAGCTTGAAATTGTGTTAATTATTCCACAACACAATTATAACAAAAATCATCGAAATAATATCCATTTTCAATTTAACCTAAATATTTCACCTCCCACACAACTGAAAAGAACAGAATTAATCTAAAAATAAATAAATTTACACTACATACGCGTTATATAAAAAGCTTTGTTTTTCGTTCTTAATTAGAAAAACAACTTTTAACAGAATATAATTTTAGATTTTGTACGGTCACACCGGCAGTTCGAATTAGTCTTGTCACATTTTACGGTCTATTGTAACTATTTTCGTATAAGCTAAAAGCGAAAGGAACAATAAATTTTATTTCTTAATACAACTGTTAGACCACGAAAATAAAATACTCTTAAATTATAAAAACGTTGTTGTATTTCTATAATCTTTTTCGTTGTTTTTTTTTTTGTAACGGATTGTATTTTTATATAGTTTCTCTTGGAAGATAATGGATATTTTATGTTTCCTTCGGTCTTTACGTTTTATTTTTGACACAGAAACGGTCGAGATGAAATTTTTTGTTGAAATTTAATTCGAGAGGAAAATTAATTTAATGTTCTGTTAAGATACATATCTAGCGACAAAGTTGAATTCAGTTCTAATTAATATAAATTTCACGGGAATTATTTCGAGGAAATTTCCGCAGAATCGCTTTTTTGTTTCGAGTCGATTGCATAAAATATGAATAAATGTAAAGCAGGAATGATTTTCTATTAATGCAGATTCGCGGGAAGGGGCCTATTTACAATTTAAATTCGCAATTATGTGACCCGGTCTTTCGATCGATTGGCGATAAATCTGATGTTTTATTTCGGAGGAATTTCAATTCGGGTAAAATATCAGGTGCATTGTGTGTCTGTGTGGAATTGCATTTAATAATTTCGCAATGCGACATTGCAACAAACACTATGGATCTGTTTATGTTTGTGCGGATACTGTTCAGTCTGTCAATTTGTCAACCGGTGTGTATTACTATGGTAAACACTGACGGCGGACTAACATGCAATCAACTGTGCTCCGGGTACTCACAGCTAAATTTCAAATTGCAACTTTATTAGAAATTATGTGTCTCTTATTGCTTACATTTGTAAATATTTCCACATATATTTCCTTCGCTTAATACTGGAGTATTCGGACGATATAACCGGCTAAAATTATTTAAGCTTTTAAATGAAGTCATACTGCGCAGATGGTTTTTTTTAAGTGTCATTATGAGTTTACTTGTTAAAAAATTAGTTTTTCTGAAAAAAAAGTACCAAATTTATATAGATTAGACTTTTGATAGTCTATTCTGTGTGTGTAGGTTAAATTTGTTCTTCAAGTTTTCATCTAGACCAGTGATTCTCAAACTTTTTTTTTTGCGTTACACTTTTAACAATTTCAAAATTTGGCGGCACACCAAATTCGGACTGTTGTCGGTAAGTTAGTTATACGTGGTCTGTTACAAAAGTATCCGACCTTTAGCCGGTAAAAAAAAACCTGGCATACCTGGAGCGTTAGAAACCTAATCACCCTCAAAGTAGTCTCCTTGGGACTTCATACAGAGAGTAAGGAGCCTGTCGAAACAGAGGAGTTTTTCGCCATAAAATTGTGAACCAAGTGCGAAGAATGTGCTCGAGCATTGTCGTGATGGTGTCGCCAATTTCCTGATGACCACAACTCCAGTCGCTTGCGCCCCACAGCATCACGTAGGCGACGTAGGACATCCCTCATTTCACTTGTCGTCATTTTACTTGCATCGAGAAACCTACGAGAGTACATCCTCAGTACCTCAGTACATTACATAGGCACTACGTCACTCGAACACTGCTCGACAGCAACTGACGCTATCTACAGGCGGGAAAAAAATCACGCATGTGCACGAAGGTTCAAGGTCGGCTCATGCAAGCGCGTTTGATTCAAATCCATCAGGTTTTCAAAATAAAAATAAGGTCGGATACTTTTCTTACAGACCACGTATATAAAACCTATTTTGGCATTTATTATTAACACTTATTTATATAACACTTATATTTATATAACACATAACACTTATGTTCTACGATCTTGACAATCGAAATTTTTACAAGGACATACATATGGACATTAGTACATTATATAGGCCATATATTAGTACAGTACATGTACAATCACACTACTCTACAGTTGTACACCTTTGCTATCTTTCCACTGAAAAATGTTGCTCATGAGCGACCAACCCTGGCCGTTTTCGTCCATTATTGCCTCCCACTCCTTGTACAGCTTGATCTTCTTATATCTATGATCCCATGCCTCATTCCCCATCCCACATATACGGCAGGTTCTCTCCTTTGGAGTCATCCAGTACCTCCTGCCACTTTCTTCACTACCGCACCTGAATCTATCGATCACTATTTCGGGAACGTCGGAGGTATCTTTCCAAATACATGTATTTTTTGATACTCGAGGTTGTACGTCTCTTCTATACCTATAACTTTTCCTGCATATCTATCTCTATCAACCATTCTCCTACAATCATTTCTAAATTGCTGCCTCTCTTAATCATTCTCTCAAATTCAACAACCGACCAGCCACCCCTTTTATACATTTTCCTTCTCTCACTCCACATTTAGTTTTTCTATCTTACTTTTTTTTTTGAAGGGGGGAAAATACATTTACATACAACCCCCAAATACAGTGCCCTGAAGAGTGTGGCACTCACCCGGCTTGATAGTAGTACCGGTCCTATCCACTAAAAACCCTTCCGTTTCCATATCACTCGCACTGCCACGGGATCACCTTGCGGTATTACATCATGGATGTGAGGTGATTTGTCATCTTTGTTACACTCGTCTTTGTTCATTTACTACTTCTTTTTCGTCTATTTCTTTCTTCTTTGAGATATTCTCCATCATCGTTTTGATACAGTTCCATTTGTATTCGCTTTGTAGCCTTTCTGGTATTAGGTTTTCTGCGGTTAGTTCCTTGCTTTGTTTTCAGTTTTCTGTCTTATTTCGCACCACTTTGGGCATTTGAAGAACGCATGTTCTGCATTATCTTCCTCGGCTTTGCAGTATAGGCAAATTGGCGATTCGCCTTATTCCGTATTCTAACGTATTCCGTATTCTAACCTTATAGTTTTCAAAGCATCCATGGCCGGTAAGCATTTGCGATAAATGGAACGTTATTTCGCCGTGCTCCCTCTTGTACCATTCTTTAATATTTGGGATCAGCTTGTGCGTTCAGGCGCTCACTTCCACCTTGTCCCACCTTTCTTGCCACCTTTGTATGGTAACCTCTCTAGCTCTTCTCTTGTTTTCCGCATCGGCGCCATGTGTCTCCCCTCTTTCTTTTGCAAGTAGGTCCAGCGGGATCATCCTTGCCAAGACCAACAGCGTTTCCAAAAGTTCTCTGCACCCTGAGAAGTTTTCCTTTATACACTTTGAATTTGCACGCTCGCATCCACACGGGGGCGGCGTAAAGAATTGTAGAGTCTGCTACCGTGGACAATAGTCTTCGTTTTTTTTTGATGGTCCGTTTTCTCGTGGCATCAGTCGGGAGAGGGACAGCGCCGCTCTCTGTGCTTTTGCAGTGACATATGTTATGTGTTGGCCAAGGGTTCCTATCATTATCTATACCTTCTTTTCTAACCGCCTTAATCACTTCCTTCGAGATCATTTCATCTTCCATTCTTTCCACTTTACATTCATACTACAACGCAAACGAGGCACTATGTACCACGGTGTCTATTTTTCCAGTTGCAACGTCCATTTCAACGTTTGTACTTGCATTCTTTTTATTTCTTCCTCTTTTCTTCCACTTTCACACCCTATACTTATGAACAACCATACATTAAAATACAACGCACGCCTTTCATATAACCATTTTACGTACATATAACCACGTATAATCAAGTTATTTGAAGCTGATAACCTGTTCTATTCCCTTTTTTTCCTCTTTTGAAAAACAACCATGTTCGTATTAATCACATTCACCACTAGCTTTCGTTTCACCAAGAAAATTTTCCTCCATCCAATCACCTCCCTCATTTCTGCAAACGTGCTTTCCAAAACAACGATGTCGTCAGCATAAGCCAGACTCCACACTTTTTTCCTAATGACTACTCAACTTGCCTCTTGCGTACCACATTTTCCATATCTGGTATGTAGATGTTGACCAGAAACAGACTTAGTGGAAACCCCTTGAAACATTCTGACACCTTCTCTTCCACTTTCACTATACAATATGTTCTCCCATACAAGTTTATAATACTTCCCCTAACTTGATATCTTAACTTTAAGAATAACTCTAATTTTAACTCTAGAACCTTGGCGTAAACTTATTTTTAAGCGTTTTTTTGTCAGCAATTGAAAAATTTCGATATGCCTGATTAGATATATTTTTCCGTCGCGTTCCGTTTCCAATAAATAGTTTACATTTTAAGGGTACAGGGGAAAAACTACGCATCTATCCATGTTCATTTTGAGAAAAACTAAATTTAAAGTTAGGACTTATATTGTTTTCGCCTGGATATCTATTTTAAAATATCAATTTTATAGGGACTAAGGTGCTTTTTCCCCAATCTTATATTGTGGAACGTAAAGTACACTTCTAATGCTAACATATGGCAGCACCAGTTTAATATTAACATAAAATGCACATCCGTGGTTTTGCCCCTGTGCCCTTTATTTCTAAAATTTGGCGGCACACTTTGAAAATTTAGCATAATGCATAATTAGCATAATAGTAACGGGTCATTGATTTAGACTAACACATTTTATTAACTCTTGGTCCTTAATATTTGGTCCTTGTCTTGGTCCTTAGAGCTCGACGAGGATATCACCGTGACAGAGGTGGAGGATGTTATTGATTCCCTAAAGCCAAGAAAAGCGGGAGGTTTGGATGGGCTCGGAAATGAAGCGTGGAAAGAAGCACCTGGAATCTGTAAGGAGAAGTTTACGGAGGAATTGAGAAGGATAGGGAGAGGAGAGAAAAGGATACCAGTCAGCTGGAAAGTGGGGATAATTCAACCAGTTTTTAAGAGTGGAACGAGGGACGCGCTAGAAAATTATAGAGGTATAACTTTGATGAACTCCTCATACAAAATATTTGCTAAAATCCTGGATTGTCGCTTGAGGAAGGAAATCAATGAAAGGAAGCTTTTGCCGGAAATACAAGCGGGGTTCAGAGAAGGAAGGAGCACGGTGGAACACCTGGTGACCTTGAGAGTCATCATAGACCAAGGAATAACAAAGGGATGCCTGTTTGCTCTTTTCATTGATTTGAAATCCGCATATGACTCGGTGAACAGAAGGAGACTTGACGAGTGTTTGGGCAAGCTAGGTATCTCAGAGAGTGTAAGAAGGAACATCAGGAATTTGTACGAGGAAACGGTCGGTAAGGTAGTAGCGAATGAATGGGAATCGGACTATTTTGAGGTGAGGAAGGGCCTGAGACAAGTCTGCCCTTTGAGTCCCACGCTTTTCAATCTGTATGTGGCGGATATGGAAAAGGTTCTACAGGCCGGGCAAGCTGGAGGAGTGGTGATTGGGAAAAAGAAGGTGTGGAGCTTGGCATATGCGGATGACATGGTGGTATTTGCAAAGTCGGCTAGTGAGATGAAGGACGTGATTGAAAGGCTCGGCAGGTATTTCGAAAAGAGGGATTTAAGGGTGAATGTTGGTAAAACAAAATGGATTCGGTTTAAAAGGGGTGGGCGATATAAGAAAGAAAGGTTTGAATGGCAGGGTACTGAAATAGAGGAAGTTAGTAAATTTAAGTATTTGGGGTATGTCTTTGGGACTGGATACAGTAATAAAGAACACATAGAGTATGTTACAAAGAAGGCATGGGTGGCGGCGGGTCGTATCTGGGAGGTTTGGAAAAGGAACTTTGATGGAAACTTTAGAGCAGCAGAGACCATATGGAAGGCATGTGTGCGAAGCGTGTTACTGTATGGATGCGAGGTCTGGGGAACGAAAGAGGAAGACAAGATCGAAAGGGTGCAGCTAAAGTTTTATAAGAAAGTGTTGAAACTTGATAGGTCGACGCCTGGTCACATTGTGCTTCAGGAAGTGAGTGCTTGTAAGGTGGCGGTAATAGCTGCGGAAAGAGTGATAAAGTTCGAGTATAGGGTGGATGGGTTAGGAGATGAAAGGATAATAAAGGAAATCTTTCGAGTAGTGAATAAAGAGGGGTTAAGTGGTAGAAGAGAGAGCGGTTGGGGGTTTAATAAAAGGAAACTGTATGAGAGAGGCGGTTTATCATCCGAGGGGTTGGAAACGGAAAAAAGTGCGGGTGCTCAGTGGAAACGGATGCTAAAAGAGAGGTTATTAGAAGTGGACTTCCAAGAGCGCCAATCGAAAATAGAGGCTAGTAAATATCACCAAGGCTACAGACAGATACAAGTGCACGGCCGTGTTCCTGGTTATTTGAGGACAAGTAAAGGGTCGGACGACCAGTTAGTGTTGGCGAGATTTAGGTGTGGTAATGAAGAGCGTGGAAGGAGACATTGGATGAAGGAGGAAAGTAGAAGGTGTTTGGTGTGTGGGTTGAATGAAGATATGTGGAGTCATTGGTTGGAAGAATGCACGATGGCGGAGTGGAATGACCAGGAGAGAAGGCGAGGAAAGGATTGGAGGGAGTGTATGGACGAGAGCGGGAAGGGACTGTCGTTTTTACACAGAGTGAAAGCATGGAAAGAGCGGATGCGACGGCGTAGTTTTTTGAGTGTTGCGGTTTAGTTTTTCTTTTTTTTTTGTGAGCTTATGTCCGATGTACAGGTGTTGAAGTATAGGTTTATAGGGTGGTAAAATTTCTTTTTTCTATTTAATGGGGTTTTAGTTTCACAACTTTTTTATTATTTTTTAGTGTTTTATTTTGTTTTGTTTTATTTTGTATGTATATTTTGGATGGAAATTATTTTAATTATGCCAATAAAGGTTATTATTATTACTGGTCCTTAATAGAAACGGTTGCATTTTTTAAAATTATATCGATATTATGTTAATCTACGCTAAAAGCCATTTAAGAAACTTTAATCATTTGTTAAAAATAACATTATTAAGGTGTCGTCCATATCGATCGATGCATTCTTGCAGGCGATGTCTAAAATTGGTCATTACATTACGGAACATCTAATGAGGGATTCTTTCGATTTCCAACGGACTCTCGCCGGGATCCCTTTTCTCGGGATCGATCCCGGATCATTGGGTGGTCCGGTGCAGCGGGTGATATCCTGGAACGGAGCAAATCCTTGGCCGGCCCGTTCACCCGAACTCACTACTTGCGATTTCTTGCGGGGTTACCTAAAAGACAAGGTTTTCGAAGAACGGCCTCGTTTTCTTGAAGAACTGAAGGCGAGAATCCATTAGGAAATCGAAAGAATTCAGCATCAGATGCTCCGTGATGTAATGACCAATTTTAGACATTGCCTGCAAGAATGCATCGATCGAGATGAACGACACCTTACTAATGTAAAATGACATTTAAGGAACATTAATCAATTGTTAAAAATAACAATTGATTAATGTTCCTTAAATGTCTTTTAACGTAAATTATGCCTTTCACCGCCATTCTAGGAGTTGTTACCCCGGGTCCTGAATTTATACAGCACCGTCCCGGGCGATGTAGCCCGGGGTTTCTTTTTTTACCAGCGCCATCTAGTTTTGCGATGGATTACCAAACGAGTAAAGAGCCATCATGGAACTTAAAGGGGGAAAGAAATTGCGATTTTTTGTATTTTTTCCATATCTGCTATGTATATGTTGACCAGCAACAGACTTAGTGAAACGTTCAGACACTTAAATATTACGCAACGATTGAGAATCTACCAGAACCGATTTGCAAAAGAATCCGGTATTTTTTTTAAAATAATTTTACCGACCTGCCTTCTCCGGGGGCGGTTGGGCGAATTTTTCCTGGTTTTCACACAACTCGGACAGTTTTCGTCGCACGGGCGTGATTCCAGATATCGTCACCGTGTCCTCCTTAAAAGTGGTAATGTTTGTAATGCAAACTCTTGGGATCCGTGTGGGGAAGGAAGCGTTCTGCCTGAATCGCCAGGTCACGACAGTATCGCAAATTTTGATCAATTCTGAGACGACTGGCGTATGGCGTTTCTTGAATTTCACCTGGGGGATTGCACCACGTGGATTTTTGAGAAGGTCTAATCCGGCTTTTTTATGCCGCCGGAGGCGGCAGATCATCGCTGGTTTAACCGCGCGTCTTATATGCTTTAACTGTGAATATCCGTCCGCACGTTGCACCCCCAGGTCTCTTCCTCCGTTATGCCGCCCCCCTCCAGAGGGTCAAAAAGTCGAACCCCTGGAAAATTGAAGTTTCTGCGGAAACGGCCCGACGGAAGCGAAGGCGGCGGCGCTAAACGGGATTGTAAATTTTTCTTATATAAAATTTTCATTTTCGCGACTTAATTCCCCCAGGTTGGGACGCACCAGACCGAAACCTAAAATCACGAATTTTTTAACTTCGAGGCGCATTTTGCATCGGATTTCGAAAATTCTTATCGGACGCTTTAGTTGCCGTCCCGCCACGTTTTTAGAGGTCTCGCTCGCCGTCTTGCGCCGTCCCGTTCACCTGGTGCAAGAGAAAATGCAACTTTTTTGCAATCACTACACTTATTAAAAGGGCTCCAGGTCGCCGGTTGGATTCGTTTTAAAGAAGTTTTAAGGTGCGACGACTTTTTGCGAATCTGCGGCAATTTGAAGAGAAAAGTGCGCAAAAAGCGAAATAAACCAGAGGCGTTTTGCGGTGTTACCTAGAACGTCCGAAACAATTGACGAATCGGTACGGCGCCGTTCGATCGGGCATGGAACCTGTTAGTTTGTTTTCGAGTTTTATCCCGATTGCTTTGAAGATGGCGTCGCGACGTCATAAAAACTTCGTTTTTAGGACGTCCAGGGAAACTCCCGCAGAATCGCCAACTTAAGCTTTGCGGTAACGGTTTCGCATGATTGCCACAGAGAATTCAATTTAGATTATTCAATTTCATTTTTAGTGCAAGCGGCATCGCACGGCGTCGTTTGAAACCGTCGCAACGCCCGCCGACACTCGCCGTATTGCAGGAAACAAATGACGAACGCAAAACGTCCATATTTTTACAGCCAGGTGAATGTTCTGGATTTCTCAGTGGATTATAGAATGGTGTTTTGACTTTCCGCACCCATAATTGGACGTCGCGGAATCGCGTCGCGACGCCCACCTATAAATGTTAATCTGCACAGAGAAGAA
Source organism: Phosphuga atrata (assembly GCA_944588485.1). Taxonomy (NCBI): domain Eukaryota; kingdom Metazoa; phylum Arthropoda; class Insecta; order Coleoptera; family Silphidae; genus Phosphuga; species Phosphuga atrata. The sequence continues at coordinate 9,180,509 of OX155901.1, forward strand.
CTTGAATGTCGATTTGGGGCACCAGGATGTCGCGTTTTTGAAATTCAAAAACGCTCGGTCTCTGTGAACACGAAGTCGCCCGACAGCGCCCCGCCGCAGTTTGAAACGTATTTCTTCGTCTTTCGGCGGCGGCGCCGGTTCTTCTTCTTATTGTGCCATATCCTCAGTGGACGTTGGCGATCAATATGGCCCATCGGATTCGATCCACAGCCGATCTGAACAAGTCAACCGATGGTTGATGATTCTTCAACCAGGAGATCCGTCGTCTTCCCTGTGACCTCTTCCCCTCGATTTTTCCCTGCATGATGAGTTGAAGTAGCCTATATCTGTTGCTGTTTCTCATGATATGGCCAAAGTATGACAGTTTTCTGTGTTTGACTGTTGTGAGCAGTTCTCTGTCCTTCAGCATGCGTAGGAGTTTTCCGCTTTTGATTAATAGGTGATCAATGTGTGAGGGGTTGCATAACTACCGGCATTTTTATAAATATTAGCACCGTGAGTTATTCCTACAAATTGACATGACAGTGAAATGGTTAACATGATATCAAGAAAATTAAAAAAAATGCAACCGTGTCTTTCAGTTTGGCAGTCGCACTCTGCAATTTTCATTGTTATTGTTAATTTTTAAATAGTCTCTTGGTCAGCTGGATTGGGCAAATGCTTTATTGTGTTATGTTCTGTTTTCCAATTAATTAATCTCCATGTATTTTGACTTACCTTATTACATTTCTATCGTCTAGACTAGATATTTCCAACTTGATATTGTGTCTGTGTCGCACTTTATCAAAGTATCTGCATACGAAAGTAGTAGATAAGCTGTGAGAATTCTACCGCAAAATCCCATAAGGATTTACATAGGGGTCTGAATGTACATTTCTTCCGGTCACGTGTCTGGTACTAGCGCATGCGCAAACCGCCAATACCTGTTTATAAAGTATTTTCTATGACAGGTTTAAACAGGTAGCAATCAGCTAATAAACAGGTATAATCAACTAGTAATCAGATATTGGCGGTTTGCGCATGCGCTAGAATCAGACACGTGACCGGAAGAAATGTAAATTCAGACCCCTATGTAAATCCTTATGGGATTTTGCGCTAGAACTCTCATAGCGTATCTACTTACGAAATATGCAAAATACTAAAACGGCAAGAACACAATAAAGGTCTCAACACATACTTTAAATAATAAATGTTTGTTAAATGTTCTGTTACTTCGTCGTGACTTGTGACGTATAGTGATAATAACGGCAATTAATAGACTAAAGCCTTACATGAAAAGTTATTATGAGCATTTAAATCACAACGTGCATTTGATTTCCATACAATTTTCTTTCGTTTATCGGTTATGGTTCGTTATTGAATATTTCAAGTTTGTACACATTCGATTAAATATATTTTTGTTTGTTATAAATTGCTCGAGTCTTGTTTATACACAATATGTCTGTTTATTGGAAATTCGATCCGCCTAGCCCCCTGCGTACTATCTGCACTTACGGTAACTTTCTATAAACTGTCAAGCCCCCGCTTTACGAAATCGAAAACCTTTCAGCCACCACAAACATTTACGTCTCAGTTTCCAATCAATATTAATAGGTATCGGTGAGAATAAACAATAAATATCAAACACTCTCCATTATTAATGTAAAAAAAACAACCATCTATAAATCAGGTTAAAGATCTACAAACAAGGTTTCTCGTCAATTATTTATAATCCTCTGAATATCCACATATCAGATCAATTAATACAATTTTAATAAGATAAGATATCGTTGTAGATTAATTTGAAGATTCACCAAGTGAATAAAGTGTGTATATTAAAACTAATTGTACTCTATTTTTAATATATACACTTTGTGATGTGATGTGATGATTCAATTTAATCTACTACGATATCTTATCTTATTAATATTTTATTAATTGATCTGATATGTGGTAATACGGAGCTATTCTTAAATGTTGAGTATTTTGTATTTTTATTGTGCGATGAAAGTGTTGTCTTGAGTTGTTGTGTTATAATACATGTGAGACTCCGAACAGTAACATTCTCGAAGAGAAGGACGTGAATTTACATAATATAGGGTGTCTCAATAAAATATTATCGCGTTCGGAGGTCTGGCACTCTCGTATTATGTTACAGAGGAACTTGTTGCGCCGTAACTGCATAACGATTCAGGGTCGGTTTAGGAAAGAAGATACAATAGGAGTGACCGCAGTGCGAATGATTATGGTCATATAATAATAGAATAGTTGGAATGTGATATATGTTTGACGATTCACAATATAGTGGACACAATACTATTACAAATAAAATGTATTATAATTCTGTGGTCTGCGCTTACAAGGTCATAAGTCGTAATATTGAAATAGAGTTTCTGGTCAGAATAGCCTTCTTTCGATTTGTTAAAACGGTATAAGTGTATTTATGTTGAAAAATGATACAATTAGGGTTGCTGAAAAAGAGATGATACCAAATACAAGGAAATACGATGTTTTAAGAGACATAAATAAATAGACATACTCCGTTAACGTTTTATAAATAAAAATTATTAAAACATTTAGCAATTTTCTATTTCTAAATTTGGATGTTCTGCATAGACTAAAAATAATATTTCAAACTTTCATGTGCCATTTCTTATAAATGTCTCAACTGTACTTAAGCCCTTTTAAGCACCGATTACAGGATTGTACACAACTTTTTTGTTTCAAATTTTCAAAATGAGGTTTAAGCAATATTCTTTCTATAAGTTTATTCTTGATGGTATTCTTTATTTAAATAGATACAACTAGTTAATAATAAACTATTTTCCAAAAGATTATTTATTTTTGAGTCAATGGACATTGGAAAATAATAAAAATGTGTCCGCTGAATATTTATGCTAGGGAAAAATATTTTTTCCACATTTCCGAACACTTTTTTACGATGCGATAATATAGATAGATATTCTAGCAGAGGATTTATTAAATATTTGTCTGAAATTTTGAACCTACCTAATATTTAGTTTTAATTAATTTAATTTAAAAATCATATTATTATAAACGAAGTTCTATTGTTGTTTTATAACGAAAACACGCAGTTATATTCTTTTTTAGGAAATATTTAGTAAACTACTTGAATCGTTGAGTTGTGTTATGTGTAAACTTATACAAACATGTTGTAAATTAGTTCAAAAATAAATTGGAAACAATAGCTAATAAGAAGCTTATTTTAGAATAACTTCCACAAAAACAGACTTGGCTTCGCCTAGTCTGTGTGCAGGGTTCTGTTAGCAGTGTTGTCTTGTCTAACCATTTCTAGCCTTGCATGTCTACTTTTCAGTCCAAGTGCATTTGTATGTCTATTTTTGTGTCTAGTCTTGTCTGTATAGTCTTAGTTTAGTCATGTAGTAGTAGTAGTCTTAGTTTAGTCATGTATGTCTAGCCTTCTCTGTCTAAACTTGTGTGTCTAATTTTGTCCGTTTAGTTTTGTCTGTCGGGTCTTGTCTGTCAGATTCTGTCTTCTCGTCTTGTCTGTTTCGTTTCTAGTTTCTTTCTAGTTTTATCCGTCTAGCCATGACCATCTATATAACTTTGACTAGCCCTGACCATCTTTCTAACTTTCTCTGTTCAGTCTTCTCGTCTATTTTTTCATATATTGTCTATGTTCTGGAATATTATATTCTAAATAATCTTATCTGAGTAACTTGGCTCTAGTTTATTTGTGTAGTCTTGCCTGTCTAGCCTCACCTATGTAGTCTTGTCTGTAATGACTTCTCTGGTTAGTCTCGTCTATCTAGTCTTGTTTATTTACTTTAAATTGTCCTTAACTATCTACTTAGTCTTGTGTTTTCAGTTTTGTATGTCTAATCTTATCTGCCTAGTATTATCAATCGAGTATTGTTTGTCTAGTCTTATTTGTCTGGCCGTAGCTGTATATTCTTCTCTCTTTAGTCTAGTCTATCCAGTTTTGTATGTCTAGTCTTATCTACCAAGTACTATGTGTCTATTATTGTCTGTATAGTATTGCTCATCTAGTTTTGTTTGTCTAGTCTTGTACGTCTAGTCTTATCCGTCTAGTCTTGCCTGTCTATTTTTTTCTGTGTAGTCTTCTATGTGCATTCTCATCAGTTAGTCTTGTATATCTAAGCTTCTATGTCTATTTGTCTATTCTTTGGAAGACGAGAGACTGAAACTCTCGAGAAAGCTACAATGCGACCAGCGGTTTTGGTGTGATTGGTTGACTTCTTACGGGCCACTTGGCCGTTCTGCTTCCTGCCGCCAGCTACGCACGAATAAAAAAGCAAATAATAAAAAACAATCTTGTATGTCTGGTCTTGCCTCTCTGATCTTGCCTATCTGGTCTTGTCGGTCTAGTATTATCTGTTCTAAAGTTTTAGTGTCTAGTCTTATTTCTCTAGGTTTATCTCTAGTCTTGTCTTTCTAGTTTTGTCTGTCTAGTACTGTTAACCTAGTCTTATCTCTCTAGTCATGTCTATTTAGACCAGCCATACTCAAACTGCGGCCCGACCAGCTATCGGAAGTTGACCACCCGTTGTAGCTTCAAATTCTATCTATGTATCTTCTAATTACCTATTTAAAATTTCGTAAACTTAACTTTAACGAACCATCTTTCCCTACTATTTAGATTATTTACAATATTGGTAATATTGGTTTTTTTTTTTTTGGCACAATATTGTAATGTACGCATCCAAAATGCGCTAAAGTGACTTTACCGTATTGTAGCCTTACTTTGCAACATTGTGAGTAAAATTTACAATTCAGGAGGACATAAAAGTTTTGGAATAGGTTTTTTCTTTACATCAAATGCTATTTTTACAGCAAAATAATAAAAATTATTTCGAACTGCAAAATAACAGATGGTGGTGTCTTTTAGTTTTTATATTTGACATTACTGAGAAACTCGAAAAATCAACAGAACAGTCAACAGAACAAACGTAATAGCTAAAGAAACAAGCTCGCGAATACTTAGTGGAAACCGATGCTGCTACGGATACCAAAAACTGATGAAGTTCAAGTTATTGAGTCACACAATCAAACTTCAAATATACCGAACACTCATAAGTCCAGTAGCAACGTACGGATACGAGGCCTGGACCCTAACCACCGCAGAGGAGGACGCGCTACGCATCTTTGAAAGAAAGATCCTTGCAAAGATCTACGGACCGATCCTAAATGAGCATGGAATTTGGATGATACGAATGAACCATGAACTAAGCAGGTTAATAAACGAAGCGTACATAGTGAGATATGTAAAAGCTCAAAGAATAGCATGGTTGGGACACCTGTACAGAATGCATGACGACAGACCAGCCAAGAAAACAGTACAACTGGCGGCCAGTAGGAAGAAGCAAAAGAGGCAGGCCAAGGAAAAGATGGATGGAAGACGTGGAGGAAAGTCTTATAAAGATGGGAGTAAGGGATTGGAGAGAGAAAGCCGGTGAAAGGACAGAATGGAAGAAGACTGTTGTAGAGGCAAAAACCCACCGCGGGTTATAAAGCCAACAGAACAAGAAGAAGAGAAACTTGAAAGCCTTAATCGAAGTTTTCAAGGTGATAATTAGCAAATACAATACATATTTATTTTTGAAGAAAAACTAAGCATTTATTACGAAGAATTTCAAAACAAATCACAGTTAACTATTCAAACTCTAACAAGGGTTACACAGGAGTGTATTGATATTTTCGAAGAAAACTATTCGATCATTTCAAATTTTATATCTGCACTATCAGACGAATTTAAAAGAAGATTTCAGGAGTTAAGAAAAAATTGCTACTGCTCGTAGAAAATTCCTGGCATCCAGAGTCGACAGTATTTCACAATTGGCTTCAGTTTTGGTCTGTAACTATTTAGACTTGTTTGACGAGTTTATTTAAATGAGAAATAAACTTAAAAGTTATTTAGAAGATAGAGAAATAGGAGTACGCTGAATTTTGGATAATAGTGCCCGATCTATATAAGACTTCTGCTTACGTTGTTTGCATCCAAATATCTTTGTAAATCATCATATTCCAAGATGAAATATGTAAAGAACGTATACAGAAACCGGCTTACAGATTCTCATCTCGATAACGTATTGTGTATGTAAAATAATGAAATTGTTAAAAAATGTTCCCAATATCATCGTTCTCACTAAAATTGAAATAAACAATTAAACTAATAGTTTTACTTTTTAACTCCTAATTAACAGATGTAGTGATTTATATAGCGGCCCGCGGGACACAGTTAAAATCCCAAGTGTCCCAAGAAAAAAAAGTTTGAGTATGGCTGATTTAGACCTATCGCTCTAATTCTCTCTCTAGCCAAAAGTATCTAGTCTAGCCTATCCAACATTATCTGCTTAGTCTTGTATGTCTAGTTTTGTGTGTCTGTTCTTGTCGTGTATTTTGTCATATATTGACAATTTACTCTTGACATTTTGGTCTTCTATTCTCTTAACCCTCCGTTTGGTGCATGAGTCCAGCCAGACCTTTTACGATTTCATTTGTTTTTTTAATATAATTTGAATTGAGCTATCGACTTAAATTTCCTTGACTTTTCCTAAAATTTCATTAGCTTTCATTTAAATGAAAAAATAAAAGGATACATCTCATACACGGGTAATTACAAGGATATGTATTTGAATATACTTCGTTTTGGCACATGGGGTCTATCCAGACCCACATATATTTTACATGAAATAAAATTATTATTATTATTAGCGGTACATTTTACCGCTTTTTTTTTTAGTTCCTCTATATCTCACGCCAGCCAGAGGCGTGCCCTCGAGCTTTTGTCTTACTCGTATATCGTCCTTTGATCTATCTAGCTCGCGAGCCACGTGTTGGCCCAGTTTAGCATCTTGCAAAATTTTTGTTTGTTTCATACAAATGACGAAGTTGAATTTGTGTATAATAAGCGATTACGTAGAAAAAGTTTGGATACTGATTCATTCACGATTGGCATTCAAAGACAATGATGACGAAAATGATATGGAATATGTACCTGAAGAAGATGAGTCTGATATTGAAGAGGATTTGGTAATCGAACCAAACGAAATTCTAGATACTGACTAAGAAGAAGAAAAAAATGGAGACACATTCAACACATTCTAAAAATCAACAAGCTGCAACTAATGAATTTTTCTGCGGCAAAGACGCTACAAAATGGAATAGAAACGAACCAGCAAATGCTGTTGGTCGTTTGCGTCATCACAATATTATGCGTTTTCGAGCTGGTCCCAAAGAACAAAATTCATTTCCGATTCGAATTATCACCGAAACGAATCGTTATGCGAAATATAGATTTCAAAGGTGGAGTCTGAAAAATCTCGATAAAAAACCAAAAGTTTGGAAAGAGCTAACGAGCACTGAATTAGATGCATTTATTGGTGTATTGGCCGCTGGATTCAAACAATAACATGCAAAAATCACAATTTCTTTGGCATACAGTCGGCCTACCTATATTCCGATCAGCTATGTCTCATAAGCGATTCCTACGATATATCCGTTTTGACGATAGGCGTAAACGTGCATTTCGCCAACGAACTGACAAAGCCGCATCAATTCATGATATATGGAATATGAAAAATATTCAGTAATTCGTGATAATACAATGGATAAGAAGAGAGTATGCAAACTTTTTTTCCAAAGAAGCGAAAAATTACGGCCTGAAACACATTTCTTTTGCACTAAATGTTTGGTCTGTGTGCCAACAACACTCAAAAGTGATTTATACTTGCTTCACTTGCTCGAAGTACAATTTGTAAAACAATAAGTGTATATAAGAAATAATATAGACAGAAATAAAGTATAAATTGTATGGAGATATACGCGTGTCTGGCCAGACTACATATGCCAAACCAAAGGTGAGCGGACTATGTGCCAAACGGAGGGTTAATCTCATCCAGCAAGATGAATGGAATTCCTTGAATTCTTCTTCTTCTTCCTGAATGGCGTTACAGCCCAAATCGAGTCTTGGCCTCTTGCAGTTCGTGCCTCCAACTTTCGCGGTCGTTTGTTGCCTTTCTCCAGTTTTGTGTCTGCTATCTTATCCGTTCACCTTGCTCCTGGCCTACTACCGTGTCGTTTTTCTCCAGGTAGTTTTTGGAACACCATTTTTGGGACCCGTGTGTCTTAGAGATGAGCATGGGACGAGCTTCTCGTTCCATATCCCATCCCGTGGGACGGATCTCTGTCACTGTCCCATCCCGTCACATTTTCGTTCCACTGTCCCAACTCACAAACCTAAAATTTTCGTCCCATACCATCCCATTGATCCCATCCCATCTCGATCCATTACAATTCATCCAATTTTTCCCATACAGTAGATTCTCTTTTCGGTTCAGACTTTCTTAGCGATAATTCGTTCAAATTTAATTTTACCGTAATTTCTTTATCTGACAGTGAGTAATCCTCTTTCGTCGCAAACGGATCGTAAGACTTTTCTGGAACTACATCGTTATCACATAAATCTCCTGGGCTGGACGTATTCTGGAAAATGTGCGAATTGGCACGATAAGCAATTAATTATGCACGAACTACATTTACTAGATTTTCAAAATCTAGTGATTATCGTCCCATTTTGTCCCATACAAATTAGTCGTTCCATTACATCCCATCCCACGCAACGTTCATACCACTCATCCCATCCAATGGGACGATGGGATGGGATGGGTCGATGGGATACCATTCTCATCTCTAGTGTGTCTGGCATTCGTTGTACTTGCCCAGCTCAGCGAACTCTCATAAGTTTTATATGCGTTGTGATCGGTGTTTTTTTGTATAATCGGTACAGCTGGTGGTTGTACCCTATCCTCTATACCTCATTGTCATTTATCGCCCCGTATATTTTTCTTAGAATCATTCCCTTAAAACGGTTCAGTGGGTGCGCGGACTTTTCGGTCATCGTCCACGTTTCGCATCCATAACATACTACGGATCTGATAAGGGTTTTATATATCCTGAGTTTAATGTCTCTACGGATGCTTCTAGATTTCATAATTGACATCATGGAGTACAGCATTCGGTTTCCGGCCGAGATTCGCTTCATCGTTCTGTGCGTTTACATTGCTGCCCAGATGGTTGAAGTTTCTCGAAACCTTCACAAAATTGTGGTTTCCGATTATGATATTATGGCCAATGGCAACATTCTTTCTTTTACTTTGCAGCTTGAATTTCACATCACATGCTCATCACATGCTCGAGAGCTCCTTTGAATAACGTGGGGGCTAGCTAGTCCGTCTCATTGTTTAAGGAGAGTCCGTAAGGGAGTTAAACTCGTTTGCGAGTTCGCCTTCCACTCTAAGTGTTTGTTCACGTTGAAATGTGCGGGCGCGGTGGCAGCTGCGGTAGATGTCGCGAGTTCGTGTTGACATTGGCCGCCAGGCGTTTGCGCGGGTGTGACCTGTTGTCAGGTTTTTTTTCTTCCCCTGTTCGATGTTTTCCTTTTTTATGTGGCACTGGGCCGATATCACAGGGAGAAACTAGATTTAGACGGCTGCGAGAGAGCCCAGAAGATTTTGTTGGAGTAACATTGACTATGCAGCCATCTTTAACTACATTCTGTTGTGCAGATAGATAGTCGAACCCGCTAAATATGTTTTTATTCAGTGGCTATAATTCTGTGACAGGTAACCCATTCGCTCTAATCTCACCCGTTTGCACTTTTAGGTAAGCCTTGCCAAAGAGCTCAACGATGTCATAAGGACTTAGTGGCCTATTATCATTTCTAATCCACGTTCATATTTCTTCACTGTAATGAGACTTCAGTGGTCCCATAAAAGACACATTCTCTCGGAAGTTCTATCACATCGATGTTACGAGTGTAATTATTATTTTGGGTGTTAGTAAAATGAACTTCTAAATCAACAAGACTTTCGATTCTGCGGTGAGGTTTGTGTGTTTGATTAAATGTTTGAACCAACCAGTAAATATATTCATTTGTATCTACCCTGTGGATGTGCAATGGATGAACAACATCACATGGGGAACTGCCTCTCATTAGCTGTTTACTGTCGGCCGACGACTTGGGGTATCTTGCTAAATAAATTTCAATAGTTATTCAGTCAGCTGATATTTTGGGATCCAAATATGGAATGGTCCATATTTGGATACCGCGAACTGTCCATATTTGGCAATTCCAACGAATTTATATTTATATCCATATTTTTAAACTAAACAAAACAATGCAATAAAACACCTCTAATACTTACAAACAAACATTTAGGCAATGCATAGATGCAATAAATATAATGCTATTTCCAATTACATTACAAAAATTACTTAATTTTTAAGAGCCATGAAAAGTTTTCTGACAGCGGAAAAACAAAACAGTCTCACCGCGGCTACAGCATTTCCTCTGCTGACGAGTTGAAACCTATACTCGCGTATAGTGTTAGAAAGAAATGAATGACCACTGATTTTTGGGTCTAGCGGTATTTGTTTCCGAGAAATGCCGGTATTCCACATTAGGGATACTATTCCATATTTAGCTACTTTCCTCTACGGTTTTTTCCCGCGAGTGGTAACCCTTATAACCGCGAAACCGCTCGAGAAACACACAGTACGCTATGGGAAAATCTCGTTCAGCGCGGCTAAAGAAGTTTTCACTTCAAAAATCAGTCGCGGGAAAAGACCTCAAGTGAAGCCCCTTGTATTAGCTTACTTGAGTCACAAAATCACGCGATTAAAAACCGCGGCGGTGTAGCCGTAGAGCGGCCTAGGGCTTAGTCGACATTTGGTATTTGTCATAGTGATTTTCACTAGTCACTAGTTTGGGGGGAATTTCATAATTCAACAAGATGCTGTATTTCTATCAGTGCTGTCTGTTTGGACCTTGTCTCACGAAAATCAAAATTTTCCAGTTTTAAAACAGGGCTGGTCTAATCACTTACCTGTTAGGGCTGCTCGCGTCTCCGCCACGTGTGATCGTCCTTCCGGTGCCTTTTTTTAAGGCAGGAAATGGGGATAGTAAGTGGAGGGATTCCCTTAAAATTGTTGTCTTCCAGACGTTGGATGCCGCTTCAGCCCTTTGGGCTCGTGATTACACCCCTGGTTAATTTGACTTAAAACGTGCAACTTAAAGATGCGTGCACGTGTCGGTCGAGCATCATTCGCGCTTTGATTCTTGTCTCTACGCTTCACGCACTCGAAGCATACTACCCGCAAATCTGTAAATTCGCCACGAAATTAATAGGTAAATCGCGCGATTTCGGCCCAGATTGATACAAATTGATAAAAACCTTTCCCCTTCCGTTGATCGGTGCCGAAATCGATTCAAATGTTAACTTTTAAAAATACAGATTCATTAAAATTGGCGCGAACACTGTCGTATGCTTGTTTAAAGTCAATGAAGATTTGGTGTATATCCGTGTCTTTTTCACAGAATATTTCATATAGTTGTCTCACAGTATAGAGTTGGTCGACTGTGGATCTTCCTGGCCAATCTTATCTGTAATTGTAAATAATATGTTAACTAATGTTATGGAACAATCGTTACTAAGAAGTAGAAGCTATGTTGATATAATTTGAACAGAATCTCACTTGAGTGGTGAATAAAGCCAAATCTTATGAAAACACTGTGGAAACTAGTTCTAAATGATTAATCACTAGTTTAGTGTTTTTTTTTTAAATTTCATTTCAAATTTTATTATAAATTAGATGTTTCTCATATTTGTAAATATTAAGGCTCTTGGCCCAATAAATTTAAAATTAAAATAATATTTGATTTTGTGATTTGACCTTTTCGTCTAAAGTAAATTTTTTTTCTTAATTCGAAACGCGTCTGCAGATGGCTTTAGTCACCTAATTTGAGTAGAAAGTGGTCTAGTTGTTATTAACTAGTAGTACTAGTAACAACAAACAAATGTCTATTGTGTAATCCAATATCCTGCATGGTATTAGCCAGGGAAGTAGTTGTTTCATCACATTTGTCAAAGTCCTAGTAGGACTTAATTAATTTTTAATATTTTTACGAACAGGTTGAATATTTCATATTTTTATTTTCTTAATGTTACATAAGCCATTCTCTCGATTACTATAATCCGATTTTACCACTCAAAACTAGGATAGCTTATTTCTTTAAATAATTTACTGGTATATATAATTAATTATCTGGAAAATTCTAAGTATGTAGATGGTCGTCATTCGTCAGCATTTATTGGAAATTGGTTGAGATTTACTAACACATTTAGCATTTGGCCCTGACTTTATCTAGACTTACAAGTAGACTTGTTGTTAGCTAGACTACTATTTTATCCGTGATATGAAATACTTATCCTTATCAGGCAAAACCTTGACTTCATACGACAGTGTCAATACTCACTTGGATTAAAACTTTGGAAAAAAATAATCAGAAGAATAGAAATAATAGCCTATCCGAAAAAAAAATTCTCCAGAGAATGACTTCCGAAAATATTTTCCGGACAACCTAACACTAGTATTTTGTGAATTCTATATATTCCTTACATACATAATCTTAGAATTGGAATAGTATATTGTGCAACTAGTGCGGCATGTTGTCAATTGCCCACAAGAGCGAAATCGCTCATTCGCTCGAGAGAGAAGGCCCCTCTCTCGCATACATTACGCCATATATAAAAACCAAATCCTAAAGTTCAAAATCCATAATTCCAAAATACAAAAGTCAAAAATGCAAAACTTCAAAAGCCCAAAATCGAAAAAACCAAAAGTTCAAAATGTAAAACCCCAAAAATTCAAATTCCAAAAGTGCAAAATTCAAAAGTCCAAAATTCAAAATTGCAAAAGTCCAAAATCCAAAGCACAAAATACTAAAATCCAAACGCCCAAAAATACTTCTCCTTTTAGATCATACATTCTAAAACTTCTTATTTAATTGCAATTTCTTAATGAAAAAAGAATTCTGTCACTTTCACGTCACTTTTTTAATATTTTGATTGTTTTTTTAGTTACCTATTCGATTTTTATTGAAAATTTGCGTGCGCCAAGCATAATTTGTGTATACTTGTCGCACGCAAAAAAATTGATTTGGCAAACAGCCATTTGTCGCACTAAAAAAACGGGCGACAAAATAGTACTTGTCCCTCATGAGTAATAAAAAAATTGATGCAAGACTGCCAAATATTACAATTCCACAAAACTCTGTTCGACATTTGAAATTGACCTGGCAGAATTTATTATTTTGCACGAGCACATTATTACTATTCTGTAAATACAATTTACTATAATAACACGAATAATCCACTAATCATTGCTGTTATTATACAAATAACAAATTTATTGCCGTGCAAATGCGTACCCAATTAATTAGCCCATACAAATAATATTGCTATTTTTCTAGATTTCCTTTAATAAGAAATTTGTTCAATGTAATAAAAGATAAACTTGTTATAATTAACTTTTTTATATATTTAACCTTGTATTAAACATATAAACTTGGACATGCAGGTTGCACTTAATTGGATGGACTTTTAATACAATTACAAATCTTCATAAACACCATTTGCATAACCAGTGGATTAACATGATACTATGTTTGGAAAAAGTGAACGTCTTATAAGTGACGAAGGCGATTTTTGCAAAACGAAAGAGAGAAAAAAAAGGACAGTGTAATTAATTGGGTGCATAAACATTAAAAGGGTGTTACTATTTAAATGAAGTAAAAAGGTTGCTAGTTTATAGAAACTGCCGTGTAATTAGTGATGAAATGTTGAATTAAGGAACGCTGGTGGAGATGATAATTGATTTCTCTGTCGATGGAAATCGTTTTAATTTCGTTCCCTTTAATTAGTTGAGATAACATAAACCTAGTTTTTCTGCTTAATTTATCTTGTTTGAATTTGCTTTAATGCAAAAGCAACCTTTTAAATCGATTAACTTCATGATAATTTGAAATTTGTTTTTAATTAATTAAAAAAAAACATGGTCTGTAAACAATTACTTTTACAACTATTTCTTCTTCGTTTACATTGATGGGTAAACTACTTGTTTCTCCATAATTACGGTTAAATTTATCTTTTATTTCTTGATAAAAATTAAATTTTTTGAGGAAATTTCTATTCTACAAACAAAACTCTTACATTTTCTGCGTAATCAATGTTTATGTAATTCGTTAATACTCGAAATCAATTTTATGTTTATGTAATTCGTAAATACACGAAATCAATTCGGCTTTACTTTCGTCGCCGAGGTATTTAAACACACGCCACATTGTCTATTGCTTGATGGCTCTTTTTCTATATTATTTTCTTCGCTCTTTTCTATTTTGTCATTGATTGATTAAAGAAACGCATTAAAGCTAGAACACACAAAAAAGTCTAGAAACGAATTCATAGTTCAGACCGTAAAGCTAAACATGTAAACATCGAAAATATATTATTTTGATAAATGTGATCAGATTAGACAGCTTTGTTTAGTTTTGCTTACTTAGTTTGCCTGTCTTGTCTATCGAGTCATATGTCACTAGTCTTTTTTGTCCAGTATTGTCTGTCGGGTTTTGTCTATCTTCTGTTGTCTGTTAGTTTTGTCTGTTCAGTCTCATATGTTCACTCTTACCTAATTAGTATTGTCTGTCTAGTCTTGTCTCTCTAGTCTTGCCTGCCTTGTTTTTTCTGCACGTGCTGGAGGTGAAACTCTGGAAACAGACACCACCCGACTCGTGCCGAGTGGTAGCGTGGGGCTGCCCACTAAAAGGGGTGACCCACTAAAGCCCCCACCATTGAGACCCCCCAGCCAAAACCGGCGAGAACGTGATAGAATCAAAAATTTGGCATAACATTCATCCCCATTTATTGGTTGTGCCGGGCGCGCCGTTAATCGCCGTGCCCCCCCCCCCCCCTCACATCCGAGTTTACAATATTTTTGTGCTCCCCTTCGAACTAGGGGGGGGGGGGGGGGGGGCGTTGGCACGCACGGCTCGCGCGCAGCAACCCCTCGTCCCGCCTTATGCTCGTCCCTTTCATCTTTCTCCTTTCTCCTTACTATATATCCTATCATTGCCAGTCATCACGCCCCATTCATGCTCACTGTGGAGCATGAATCTCACCATTCTCTCTTTATTTACATTCGATAGTCGGAATCAGTTGCCTGGTCCAGGATCCTTTTCCGACCCCTCCCATAGCTCTTGCCATACACGCATTGTTTTTTCCCTTTCAGTTCTAGGGTCATTACCTTTCCAAACTCTGACCCTTTCATGCGCCAGAAGGTCTAACGGGATAACTCCAGCAACGACCGCCCCGACATCGCCAGAAATAGTCCTGTATGCGCTGCGCACACGCAACAGCATACACCTTTGCACTCTCATTAGTCTCTATAACATTTATTCCTGAACGCATTTTTCCATGCCAGAACCCCATACAGGAGAATGGAGTGCACGACCGCACTTATAACCATCCTCTTGGAGGCCAACGGCCCACCCATATTGGGCATCAGCCGTCCAAGGGCTCTCACACATGCTGTAGCCTTGCTCACCACCCGGGTGACCTGACCGGACACCCTGAGATTTCGCTGAAGCGAGATTTCAGATTCCCGAGCCGGTACGTCAACTGTCCCCATTCGCACGGTCAGTTCACGCAGATTTCTTCTTCCAATTAGCAGGACCGCGTCGGTTTTGTTGGGAGCCAGAGCAAGCCCTTTTTCGCCCATCCACCGATGAATCCCACTAATTGCCTCATTCATTATCAATTTCAGACTTTCTTCCGTTCTTGCAACAGCGACCACCGTTAAGTCATCAGCGTACCCGACGAGTGTAACCCCATCTTGCAGTCTAAATCTCAAAACCTCATCATAAAATATGTTCCATAGTATCGGCCCAAGAACCGAATCCTGTGGAACACCCGCATGCATATCAACTTACTTCTTAAGAACATCCACCATATGGGCGTAAGAAACACCCTCTGCCTTCCTCACCAGTAAGGTTTCTGCCTTTCTGGTGCTTCCAACCCCTTCCATTCTGTGCTTTTGGCCCTCCGCATTCTTCCAGCACAGGATTATCTCAATTCCAGTGCCATGCCACACGCATTCAGCTATCTTTCGTACCAGCCACATATTAAGGTTACCAGCCACACCGATAGCGAACCTCTTTCTCTTAGTCTTCTCACAGAGACCTCTCATCCTTAGTGAGGTCTTGAACGACTTTTCTTCAGCGCCATCGACCTTATTATCATCCAGACGGGCGATGAAGTGTTACTTCCTCTCGTCCAACGTCCAACGACTCATCGCCTCCCATTCATACAATACTCTCGCTCTTGATGTAGGCCACTGAGCCTACATTCAAGCCTTCAGACACTCGCTTGTCCTGGGGGAGCTGGTCGAGCATTCCCCAGCCCAGCTGTCCACAGTTATCCCCTTTCTCTCCTACAAACAACAGGAGTACATCCTCGTCCCTGGCCAGAGGAGAGCCCTTAGCCATCTTTATCACGGTAAAGGCGTCCGGACCACCTCTCCCTCGCCAGGGACATGTACTCCTGCACATTCATACCCGCCTTCAACGCACTGGTGATGCTACATTCAGCGTCCGTTTGGGTGCTGACTTCCTTGCGCGCCATACCTACCGTTTGTACCTCACCGTCGTACAGCACCTTGTCCATCGCCTGGAAGCGATGTTCCTCGAGCCAACTGGTTACCGAGTGGCGCGAGAAAACATTTGTTGTCCTCCTGACTCGCGCTGCTGCTTCTTTAATGTCTCGCTTTGTACTGCTTCCTCCGGCGATGGCCCTCTCCAGCTCCTCCACCTGTCTATGGAGTGCCCCAATCGCCTTCACGATCGCAAAGACAATCGAGCACTCGACGTCATCCGTTATCCATTCTAACCAAATTCTCACTTTACTGTCCCTTTAGGAAAGTCCGAATTAGAAAAATCTTAGGAAATCCTAACTTGCACTTAATGAGGCCTTTCGAACTGTTTCCAAACTGTGGCAAACCTTATCCCGTCCTAATTAGGAAAGCTCAACTTCCGTTTTCCTGTCTACTGTCCATTTGTACTGCATATCCGGTGCTTTTGCCACTCCTGGAAAAGATGTTTTTTGCCAATTTTGTAAAGTTCTGTCTTCTGCCCGTTGTATCCCTTTTGTACAATTCTCTCATTACCCAACTCGCTGCGAATCTTCCGCGAGTATACTCTTCTTCTTTCGCGTCGAGAATTTGCAGTATCCTATTTCCGTCCCTATTCTAATCCGTTCTCGCTTCCGCAGCTTTGTGTTCATCGTTTGCTTCGTTTGCCACAAACTGCGCCGGCTTCGACGCATATCGCTTGTGGAACAATCGTAAACTCAGGTGCAGCTGCAACAAATAGATTATATTAAGTTATTGGAAAGGAAGCGATGTTAAAATTTACATTTGTTTATAAACTTGGCTTGGCGCTTATTCTTCCTAGGGTGTTCATTGCATCGCATGTGTAAGTTCCGAAATCTTCTGCTTTGACTGGTGTTATGTACAGAGTGCGTGGTCTTGGTAAAATCGATTGGTCATATCAAAAGTGACACCATTTTTGGACCAGGCTATGTAAGGCGTGGGATTGCTAATAGCTATACATTCCAACCTAGCTTCTGAGGTGCGGTCATTTATTGGTAAACTTCTTGGGGTGATAACGAATTGTGGTTTACCAAAATCTACAAAACAAATAATTAAAAGAAACCGATTGAAATTACGATTATTAACTTGTTATGTTGTCATTATCTTGTCAATTTGTTGTGTTGCTCTGTTTTCGGGTTGGAAGACGACCATTCTCTTATTACTCTATTGTCACCTTTTCCTTCTACTAACAGAGCAATATCATCAGCAAAAGCCATTATCTCAACACCTTCTGGTAGCTTTAGGCTAATTACTACTTCGTATATTATGTTCCACAGTGTAGGGCCCATTACTAAGCCCTGTGGAACACCGCTTTGCACTTCTTGCTCTGCCACTTCACCGCCTGCTTCGATTATGATCTGTAGATAACTACGCAGTTGTCTCAGCAGGTATGTGAGGGAAGTCTCTCTCACTAGCCTCACTCATAATATCTTCGCATGTATTGAAAGCATTCTTTACGTCTAAAGTAATGAGCAGAGTAAACTTTCTTGTTACCCTCGTACCAGCTGATGCTTTCTGCACTACGTCCAAGATTCGCATAATATGACCTGTCACTGTTGACTTACACTCCCTGAATCCATGCTGTTTTTCTGAGAGGGTTTTCCCTTGACTGAGCTCAATCTTTATCCTATGTAGCACTAACTATTCCAGCAGTTTCCCTGCAACATGGAGCAGGCACAATGGTAGATAGGACAATGGGTTTTCTATGTGCTGGTCCCCTTTACTAAGTAGGAATAGCCTAGCTCTCTTCCAGATGTTCGGGAAGTTTCCATCCGCCAAAATGTTGTTCATGACATTTAGAATATATTCAGGGCATCTTTTGATACGTATTTTAATGGCTTCTGGTGGCAGTCCGTCTCGACTAGGGGCTTTGCCACTTCAAATATGTTTCCTGGCCCCAGTTAAGTTCTTCAATGAAAAAAAAATCATGGAAAATAAGTTAGGCTTTCCTCATTAGGACGGGACAAAGTTCGGTTCGGTTCGGTTTTAATACAAAGTTCGAAGCTTGCCAAAGTTCGGTAACAGTTCAGAAGGCCTTACTATGTTCAAGTTAGGACTTCCAAAGATATTCCGAAGTTGGCCTTTCCTAATTAGGACGGGATAAGGTTTGAATGAGGCTTTCCACAATTTCGAAACAGTTTGAAAGGCTTCATTGGGTGGAAGTTATGATTCCCAAAGATTTTCCGAACTTAGGCTTTCCTAACTAGAACGGGAGAAGGTTTGAAAGCGGCTTGCTACAGTTCGGTAACAGTTTGGTAGGCCTCATCAGTTGGAAGTTGGGATTTACAAAGATTTACCTAAGTTGAGCTTTTCTAATTAGGACGGGATAAGGTTCGAATGAGGTTTGCAACAGTTTGGAAACAGTTCGAAAGGCCTCATTAGGTGGAAGTTATTTCCAAAGATTTGTCTAACTTGGGCTTTCCTATCTAGGACAGGAGAAGGTTCGAGAGAGGCTTGCCACAGTTGGGTAACAGTTCTGTAGGCCTCATTAGGTGGAAGTTGAGATTTGCAAAGATTTATATAAGTTGAGCTTTCCTAATTAGGACGGGATAAGGTTTGAATGAGGTTTGCAACAGTTTGAAAACAGTTCGAAAGACCTCATCAGGTGGAAGTTATGATTTCCAAAGATTTTCCTAACTTAGGCTTTCCCAACTAGAACGGGAGAAGGTTCGAAAGAGGCTTGCCACAGTTTGGTAATAGTTCGGTAGGCCTCGGTAGGAGACAGTTCGAAAGTTCGGTAATAGTTCGGTAGGCCTCGGTAGGAGACAGTTCGAAAGGCCTCATTATGTGGAAGTTATTTCCAAAGATTTGTCTAACTTGGGCTTTCCTATCTAGGACGGCAGAAGGTTCGAATGAGGCTTGCCACAGTTCGGAAACAGTTCGGAATGCCTCATTAGGTGGAAGTTAGGATTTATAAAGATTTTCCTGAGATATGCTTTCCTAATTAGAACGGGACAAGATTCGAATGAGGCTTGTCACAGTTCGGAAACCGTTCGGAAGCCTTATTAGGTCCGAATAGATCTTTCGTGATTCCTCATTATTTTCCTAGTCGGAGTGTAGAAGAAAGATGCGGCTATGCGCTGAAGGTGCCGGTTTTCCTAATTGATCGCGTCTTGGTGGTTTGCGGGCATGCTTTAGAAAAAGTCGAGAAATCTTGAAGTCTTCAGTCGACAATAACTCGACGCCGTGACACCGTGTTGCAGTGAAAGTTACACTGCCCTAAAGATAAAGATTCACTCTACCGGACTGCGGCGAAAACTCACGAATTTGCCATTTCATGTTCCACCCACACGCGTTGCATATGCCTCCCATGTAAAGATTTAAATCCGGTGTCATTTTCAATCCGGCCGGATCCGGCCGAATTCCCATCGATCCGGATCGGATCGGATCCGGATCGATGGAAATTCGGTTGATCCGATCAGGATAATTTTCCCTTTTCATTCAAAAATGAACTCTTTCCAGGATAATCGAGTGGGTGTATTATATAGGTACCTTACACACACATACATTTATAATTAGACAAACAATTCTAAAAATCTAATACAGTGTAGGTAACTAGTTAAGTAATAAAAAAGTACCTAGATAATTTTACTGATAGAATTTTAGTATGTAACTTTATTAAATCCTAACATAATAAACTTTACTGAGATCACAACAATTAGGTATTTGAGCACGCTTCTTCTTCTTGAAATTCCGATTCTATCGGAGATTGGAAATCATCACCAATACTCGGACCTTACCAACCGTCCGCCTGAAGAGTTCTGCGGACGTGCAACCAAACTAATCCCTCAAGTTGCGCAGCCAACAGATTCTTCTTCTGCCAATCGTTCTCTTGCCTTTTATTTGGCCCTTTTTATTCTTGCCTTATATTGGAATAATTAGCGTAAGGATATTATATATATCTCCTCTCATAACATGTCCTAGATATTCTAATATCTTGAGCAGGTTAACAAGTCTTATTCTTATATTTATGACAGACATCATGATGAATCTGTCTAATGAATGGCACAATTATCACAATAATCAGTTTATAACTATTTTATTTATTCTATTTAGTTTTATTCTCACTATTAATTTCCCTTGGAAGCAGGTTATATAATTTGTTGCTGTATGAGGGGCTTCTTTGAGTTATAGTTGACTTATGTGGTGGTAGTTCATAGAGTTCTTTGTTGTATCTTATTTCCTGGTCGTATCTTTATTTTTTAATTTTCTGAAAGCTGGTTTAAGGAAACGAGGAAATAGGTGTACGTGTTTAAATATGAATAATGGTACTCTCGAAAATATAAGTTTCCGTAGTCCTGCCTGCGTGCTGTTGTCTGTCTAGTTTAGTCTGGCTTGTCGTGTCTGCCCAGTTTTGTTTCTCTATTCTTGTCTGTCTAGTCTTGTCGGCCTCACAATATAAATCCCTTTGTTTGCATATCGATAGAGCGGATGCTACATTCAAGCGGAAATTTAAATATCCCAATTCGGTTTATGCTTAAGCCAATAATCCTTCGGGATCACAGAGCGAAACCGAACGCAAACAGTGTAATTTTATTCACTCAATTATGTTTGTGCATTATCCTAACACACAACAAGAGGTTCGGGATGTTTCCGGTGGAAGCGAAGATGCAGCTAGCCGCCTGTTGAGATTTCCCCTACATTATGTTATTACTTCAAGAACTATTTCCTCTATTATACTAGTTACAGTGGTAAGCGTAACTAGCTTTCAGTAATTCACTAAAATTCTTAATTGGCACTATTTTTAGCTGGATGTTCGCTCGCATGTATTCCACATTTTATTTATAATTTACAAACCGAAACCTGTTCGGTTTATTATTTAAATAAAAAGATTAAAAACGCCTCGTTGGGAGTTTATAAACGCCTCGTCTACCTAATTATATACAGATCCTCCATATTTATCGTAAATTATTCGGAGCCAGAGCTCTGTTAAAAATGTTTATATTCCAGCGTAAATTGCATATCATGTTTAAGTTTTATATGTATACACTCATTTCAAACGAAAATTTTTTAATATCTGCCGTAAATCTAAGCTTTTTTCTTTCCTTTAAACGCAAATGATATTTTAATTATAAAATTTCATATTTGGATTACGCAACGTTTAATCAAAACCTCATCAATCAATGCGTATAAAAGCTACATAGTTTACTACTACTTACTTTTTTGTATGTGTAGGGTTTGTGCGTCCCGTTCGTCGTGTTCTTTCACTCGTAGTATCAGAGACAAATATCTAAAGAGAGACTGGAGACTCAATAATGAATTTCTGTGACAGATGTGTGCCATCTTTGTTTGGTTCATAGGAACTAATAATCAAAGGCGGGATTTATGAATGTTGTATGAAATATATACGGAAATATAATGTAATTGAAGTAGGGTGAAATTGAAAAACAATTGTTTACTTTTGTTATTTACATGTACTATAAGATACAAAATATGTATTTGCATTTTATATAAAGGAAAAAAAAGTTTACAATATGGAATAGAAATGGAATAAATTTTTTGGGGGACGTAGCAAGCACATTCTTGTTAACTTGACAAGTGGCCCCCTTGAACTGCGTAGTCATCCCCGAATCGCTTCACGCATATTAAAGAAGGGGTATTTGCAAAGTAAAATAGAAAAGATAGATCTATATAGAAAACAATATTATACAATACGATAATTAATAAGATAAAACAATATGATAAAGCATAAGACAGACATACCAGATTCAACATTTATAATCGTAAGAACAACTTTGCGATTCAGTTTATCTTAGCAGGTGTTTGGAAACATGAATCTTCAAAGTGTTTTCCACAAATTTTGACACAATGGTGACATAAACAGTAAACTTTAGATATGTGTATGTATGGTAATCTAAACAACACTAAATACTTTGAAATTTCCGTTCCAAGTGCCATCTATTTATGGTTACAACACATTAGAACTTCTGTCACAAGGTCACCCATAAGAGTGTCACCCCGCTGCGTAGTATGTCGGTAGCCCTTGTCACCGTTGAAGTCCGGTCCTGCTCTGACCTTAACGGAGTAATTATTAGCGGAGCGGAATAATATTATGTCGTTAAGTGGTCTCTGTTCTGGGTTCTGTTTGTTCATTTGTCTCTTTCTGGTGTCCACCTGTGGCAATCGCTGGTTGTGGCAATAGCAGTACACTGTCCGTTTCCCTACAGTAGACACAAACGCCATCCGAGACTCTACCTATTCGCTCCGTGCAGAACCGCGCTTTTTCATTAGCTAGAAACTGTATTGTTGGTATTACCGCTATAGCAAGAGCCGCGTCTCCAGACACCGTCCTGTATGCACTGCACGTCCTCAATGCCACCTTCATTTGAATTGAGGCCAACTTTTGTCTCACACTAGACTTTTCCATAGTCTTGTTCCATACTGGGGCACTACACTAGTAAACTACTGTGCATACCATTACACACATTTGGCGTGAGCCATTGAAGTGGAGCACCTATGCCGTTGTTGTCGCAATATGTTGTTTAAAGGAGACATTGGTTTATAAATATGAGGAAGACAGGACAGATAAAACTAGATAAAAAAAACTAGATGATTTTTATATGAAACCAATGTGGGTCAAGAGCTATAAGTCCTAAAAACACTGCGGCCTTGTGGCCTATTGCATTTCCCCACAATGTTCTGTTCATGCGTATAGATCCAGCAGCCCCTGTGTTAGTTCTAGGTGTCTGTGCGGCATGTTTTTCACGGGGATCTCATTTGCTGTAATGCTAAGCTCGTGTCTCTTACGTACAATTGCTTCATAATGGATGTTTATATGAGAGGCAGTTTCCTCCTCTTTATAGCATAGTCTGCACAGTGGTTCGTCTCTCCAGATCCCCATTTTCTGCAGATGTTCTCGTAAAGGGCAATGGCCTGTAATTGGGCGGGCCACAATTGTGATGTGCTTCCTTTTCAGTTGCACGAGTTCAGGAGTTGTTTTATCCCACTGTAGCCGGTGCTTAGTAGCTACCCATTTACAAATTATATTACGAGCTATGGTTTTGGTAATGTTGTAGTCCCTGCTAATACTGATGTTTGCTTTGTTAGCACCATCCTTTGATAACTTGTCCGCTATTTCATTTCCTACCAGTCCCCTGTGGCTCGGTACCCAAGCAAGTGTGACCTTGTGGTGTCTTGCCAGAGCCTTGAGGTTCTGAAAGCCGTTCCAAGTTGTTTTGGATTTGATTTCATGACACGTTGAGGCATTTATAGCAGCCTGACTGTTCGTGAAAATGATAGTGTTTTTACTTTTGTAGTTCATCATTAGATTGGCACGTGCACAGAACGCGATGGTATGTGATCCCAGGGGCACAGATAAGGTGTACCTCGGGGAGGGTCCGTAGATTCCTGCGCCAGTTCCACTCTCATTTTTGGAGCCTTCTATATATCAGTCTAGTCCAGTCCATTGTTTTCTTAACTTCTATCCAAACGTAGTTGTGTTTTGAAGAGTAGTTCGAATGATAGACTTTTTGGCATTGAGTCTCGCTCAATGTTTAAGGCTCTGATATTACAATGGTATGGCTCTGATATTACATTCGTTACCGTGGTGTGCCCTGTACTCACCAGAGCCTCCCAAGTGCCATTATACCTGCATCTGAAGGCTCCCATTTTTGCCTCATCCATGATGAAGATATCTTAGGGAGACAGCCTTGTCATAATTTCCAGAGCTGTTCTTAACGATCCCGTAATTGCCAAGCATGCCAGTCTTTGAACTTTTGAGAGTTCCTTTATGGCCTGTTTTTGCTTCAGTTTGGTCCACCATACCGTGGAACCATATGTGAGAATGGGTCTAACTACAGTGGTATAGAGACAGTATACAGACAGTATACCATGCTCGGTTTTAGTCCCCATGATTTGCCAAGTGTTCTTCTAGTCATCATTAATGCTATTTTACACTTGTTGGTAGCTTTCTTAAGGTGTTGATTCCAAGTCAGTTTATTATCCAGGATTATACCTAAATACTTGACTTCCGCACTTACCTATAGACGCTCGTTGTAGAATATTGGTTGTTTCCTCAATTTTCTTCATTTTTGTGAATTGTACTAGAGGGGATTTTAGGGAATTTACTCGGAGTTCTACCCCCTTGCACCATCTCTATACCTCGTTTAGCGCTTTTTGCATGAGCTCTGCTATTATATTAGAAAATTTCCCTCTAATGAGAAAGACTATGTCATCCGCATATCCATGGGTATAAAATCCTTTGTTGTTTAGTGACACAAGCAGACTGTTGACAACCATGTCCCACAGCAGTGGAGATAGTACCCCACCCTGCGGGCATCCTTTGACATTAGACACTCTCATTGTATCACCTGTCAATGTAGTCTCAACATTTCTACCCACTAGCATGGATCTAATCTAATTCATGTGATATTAGTACCATGACTGAGGGCTGCATTGACTACTGTCGAATGAGGTGTTGTCAAACGCTCCTTCGATATCAAGGAAGGCCCCTAGTGCCAGTTCCCTGTTTTCTATTCTTACCACTAATTACTGAAGAGCAGATTCGCATGATTTTCCTGGTTAAGAGGCACGATGATTAGCGTGTAGGGGCCTGTCCAGAAGACAGGTCTCCCTTTTTTAGACAGGCAGACCTGTCTTTTAGAGACTAGATGAAATTAGACACACAAGTCTAGACAGTGAAAACTAGACAATGAAAAGTAGATACACAATAGTCTAAAACAAAAGGGATTATTACCAACTCTTGGCAGACTAAAAATAACCAAATATTAAGGTTTATTAAAAGAAATTTAATTCTCTTCAAGCTTCAATTTTTGAAAATTTCAAACTTTTTTTTCACATTTTTTGAGAAAAGAAAATAAAATAATTTTAAATGCGGTTACTTTTTGTTATAATTTTGGATGAATAAAAAAATCATGAAATAAATGCAGGAGCAAGGAAATTGTTATAAAAATTATCTTAAATATTGACAAATATTTGAAGTCAATAAAGTAAATAAATAAACCATTTAAAGATTAGTTTCTCAATTATCTAAAAGAATGTTTAAAAATATTAGAAAATGAACTATAAAGGAATGAAACTATAAAGGAATTTAATCTCGCGTTTTCAACTGGCACCGGTTTTCCTTCGAGGAAAATCGTTTATCCCAAACGCTTTAGACCCAACATATAGATACTATATATAAGATAAGATGAAGATAATTAAACTATAGATAAAAGCAACGGCCTATTAAGCCAATTTCGAAATTTGTTTGTAATACATAGATTCATATTAATCCACACCACATCACAAATTGCAAAAAAGTATCGCAAGATAATAATCTCAATATTTGATTTTTTTTTAAATATAGATTCATTTATCTTGTTTTCATTTAGTATCGACTGGAAGGTTATTGAATTTGACTGTTAGGAATTTATATCAATTTTGAGAAATTGGGAGGACGCTGCATAAAAAATTCATAACTTACAGCAGCGACTACATATGAAAAAAGCTATTTTTGATATGGTTGAGTTATGATTCGAAGCTCGCGCGTCGTCGAGAATAAAGTTAGAAAGTTGAGGTGCGTACATCAGTCATAAAAGTTCGACACCTTTAACTCAAATCGTATATAGAAAATTGCGAGCGGTCCGAATTTCCACGAAAAAGAAAAATCATTTTCAGTCAAGTTGTACAACGTCGAACAGATTACCCTTATTAACGAAACGTTTTCACAATCGACTTAAATATACTAACGCAATAACTCTTCAGTTAAAACAACAAGATTCTATTTCCTCGATTTAAACGATTGCTAATGAGATTTGCATATATAAAGTAGCAAATGTTAGGTCTATTTAGTTCTGAATCGTTATAATGCCATAAAAATAAACGAGACGGCTTCAGTGTTACAGAAACCGCAAACCACTCCACCTCTTGTCATTTATACAACGACCTGGAATGTATTTTCCAACCGAGCAGCGTAAACTGTCAGCATTAAATCAATGGAAACATACAAAATTAATGTTGCTAAAATACTGAATTTATTACACTTGTTTCATGTAATAGATACAGTCAAGATTACATACCGTTTATTAATAATTACTCCTTCATATTACACGTAATAACTAGAGCTATTTGTATCTATCTTGTTTAATACAGGATTTGATTTGCACTAGGTAGATACGATTATGACGTGAACTCGACAACATCAACTCGAAGTTTTGAAGTTTTGAAATTCTTAAATTTTTAATTACATACAGACGAACAAATTTCTGAAATCCTAGACTGTCTACACCACGGGTGGCACTACGAGCGGCTGGCGAGCCGCTAGCGGCTCTCTATAGAGTCATTTACTCTTAAAACGACTCTTAAAACATGAAACAATCCATCTTCATAGAAGCAGTTAAGCATCGCGCAGCATTATCATTCATCGCGTAGAATTATAGCATTTCTGTAATCATTTTAATACATTGTTTTCTGTATTAATACTACATAAACGTATTACTTACTACATAAGCTAGATTAAATTAGCTTTAGAATGATATACAGGGTGTTAGGTAAACACAGCGCAAAAATGTAAAGCCTTATTCCTTCGCCTATTGTAGGAATATTTTGCCTTATGTTGATTTCTGAAAAACCCTTTGTTTTGAAGAGACAGGAACAGAAACATTTGTTTAAACATTTGTTTTAAACACAACTGTTTTGACAGAACATTTGATTATCAAAAAAGTACATGTAAGCTCAATCTACAATAAATGTTCGAAATGACTTCTTCCAGTCTGGTTACAAGCATTCAATCTTCTCGCCATTGAGTGCCGAACTCTTTCAAACACGCCAGGGTTGTTTCTAATTGAGTTAAACCTAGAAATTATCCGATTTCACAATTCGTTCAAATTGTTTACTGGAGTTGCGTAAACTAATGACTTCAGATAGCCCCATAAGGAACAATCCAAGGGGTTTAAGTCTGGGGATCGTGCAAGATCGTGGTAGCCCACCTCGACCATCCATATGTTGCTGTTAAAAAAATCACGAGCAACCAAACTGAAATGTGGTGATGCACCATCGTGCATAAACCACATTTTTTGTCTCCAATGGTACAGCCTGCAGAAACTCGGCTGTGTTTCTTCCAAAAAGTTGCGATACATCTCGCCAGTTAGTCTTGCTGGTAGAAATACTGGTCTAATGAGATAGTTACCCACAATTCCAACCCAAAAATGCAAGGCAAAATGATATTAAAATCGATCTTCACATACCTCATGCGGTTTTTCATCTGCCCACACATGTTTGTTTTGAAAATTCCTTCTTGCATTTCTTGGCTTCAACGGTGAAAAGGATCTATGTCAGGAATTGAGGGATTAGAACTAATGTTTGCAAAACCCATTGACATAGCGCAATACGTGGACGATAAACAGCAATAGGTAGTAGTGCCTGATCACGTTGAATATGGTATGGATAGAATAAATTGCCCTTAAGAATTTTCCAAACTGTCGAATGACTTACATGCAAAGTATTGTCAATTTATCGCGTAGAACTACTTGGATCTTTCTCTATCTGTCATTAATCTTGCTGGTCTTCCATTTCGTTTCAATGTGCCTGTTTCACAAAGAAGTTGAGGAATGTGTTCAATGGTGAGTTGAACCGTTCAATGTACAATCGTCAAGATTGTAATGAATTGCCATCAGCAAGTCCAGCAAATGCGTATCAGATATCTCGGCGTTCCTATGCATGGTTGAGGACTTACTATTAAAGATACGTCAAACAGGCCAAACGTGACTCAATGTAAACAACTGCGACCGATACAGGTGGAGATCACTAACGCGGAGACCTATTCAAATGAAATCCACTTGTACGTTAGTAGATAAAACAGCCGTTCCAAGTTATCGTCAACAATATTTTGTACTTGATAAACTCATTAATTTCTTGTACTTGATAAACTCCGGGTAATAATTGAAGAATTAAAAAGCAAAAAAAGCTGTGGACTAGATAATATTCCGGATCATCTGATTAAAGGCTATGAAAATGAACTGGAAAAACATATAAAACATATAATAAATAGCTCATTTCAACAGGAAATATTTTCCAATATACTCAAAACTTTGTTGTGATTCCTGTATATAAATAGTGTGGCCAAACGAACTTTAATAATTATAGGCCGATAGCACTAGTCTCTTCTCTATCGAGGATCATGGAATTCTATATGATAAATTGACCGCAGTCCTTCATCGACAGGCATAACTTAATTCCAAACAAACAGCATAGTTTCAGAAAACGAAAATCCACAGCTACTGCTATATTTGATTTTCAAAATAAAATTATCTCGGAGATTGACTAGGGAAAATGTCCAATTGGCATATTTTGTGACTTAACAAATACACTTGACTGTGTCTCTCACAATAAGTTAATGGACAAATCGCACATTTATGGTATAAGAGGAAAAACGGGATGATGGATAGAATCTTTTCTGCGCGGAAGAAATCAAGGTGTCAAGATTTCTCAGAACAACAAGGTAGGGGTATCAAAGTCAATTCCCACGCATATAGGGATCCCGCAAGGTAGTGTTTTATTACCGATTCCATTCCCTCTATACACTGTAGATATAATTAGCTACATTGGTAAAAACTTTTGCGCTTTATATGCAGACAACTCGAGTTTTATACTTTCAGAGGAGTTTAGAGAAAAAACGAGGATAAGTCCAGCAGACTTCTAAAATTCCTGGAAGAATGGTTTAATGCTAATAACATGTATTTTAATATCGAAAAAACTAAATACATCATCTTATAAACATCAAGGATAACTTTGTGTAAAGATGTAAGCCTACAAATTGGCTTAAGGTTGCTTCAGAGGACCAATCAAATAAAATTGCTAGGTATTTACCTGGAGTACAATCTAAAATGTAATGTCTGTCACATTAGATAACATCGTCACCAAAATAAATAAAATCACACATTTGTTACGTAACATGCGAAAACTAATGAATATCTTAGTGTTACTTGAAATCCAAACTAGTGTCAGCTATGGTATTCTCGCTTGAGAGTCCACGCCGTTAATTAAAGATACCTTGAAAGCACAAAAGGAAGCAATTCGTTGTTTAGCGGGCATCTCTAAATATACCTCTGCAAGACAATACGTGATAGATATAATATATTAACATCCCCGTTTATATACATATGGGATCTAGCATGCCACACCTTCGAAGACAAACATCTATATTACACCAAACAGGAAATATATCTTTATCGCACTCCAAAGAGAAGGAAGCTATTGGCTCCCAGAGAAACAATTTGCGGCAGAGCTCCAGATTTTTTTGATATTAAGTGCACAACATGTTACCTGATAATATGAAATAAGAATGCTCCTTCATACTGTTCAGAAGAAAAATAAAAAAGGTCCTAGTTTAGAAGGCATTTTATAGCCTTGAAAGATTCTTCGTAATGTGTGATAATTGGCGTTTGGCGATAAAAAACTCACTGGCGTACGCAATACTTTTATTTACATTAATGATTTCAACAAATATCGAATATGGTTGTCCCAAATTTTGTTCACCCTGCATCTTCGAAACAAAAGGGTTTTTTCAGAAAATATTATTAGAATAGACCAGGAAATAACCCCTTGAATTTCTGCCTCATGTTTACCTAACACCCTGTATAACACCTTCATGTAGTATTAATACTTAAGTAACAATCGACATTTGATAATGGACTAACACGCATACATAACAATTTCGAAAAATTCCTTACATCTCGTTAAATGTAAAAATGAGTTAAATGTAAAATGATAATGCGCTTAAACTAAATTAAAATAACTTCAAACTCTGAGATATTACACGTTACAATTGACTTTAAACTTACTGAGATACAAGCTAAATAAAACTAATTGAAATTGAGTCATAGAAAAAGGCAATATTTTTTTAAATATAAGGAGTTTTACAATGAGTGTAAATAATTCATAAACTAGATTAAAATTAGTTTAAAATGAAATATAATACGTCTACATAGCATAATACTTGGGTAAAAATCGGCGTTTGAAAATTAATCATAACAAATTAATAAAAACTTCGTAAATTCTTATACCTTCGGAAATATTAACAATATTTATGATAAGTTAATAATGCGCATAAACTAGCTTAAATTATCTAGAAAATGATATATTACATAATCAAGTTGCCTTCGAATTAACTGAGATATAGACTATACCAAATCATAATTTTTTTAAAGTGTCTCAGCAAAATATTTTCGAAAATATTGGCTCTCTGATACATTTGTTCTCTCGTTTTCTTGTCTTGTCTTTTCGTCTAGTAAAACTCAGCAAAGACAGATTGTCTAGTTTACTGCGTCAATTTAATCAATCTAACTTATTTTGTGGATTATTGAGAGAAGTTTATTACACAGCACAGTAATTGTAATCAGAGTTTTGAATTCACAAGGAAATTCTCTTCGAGGTTTATCTAGCAGGTTTTCTTTAATTTCTCTTTGTTTTTAAGTGAAATTGAGTTGAAATTATCTAAATTTTGGAGTCAATAAGTTTCGTAAGAAAATTAGTAAAAATTGTCAAATTAAAAATTGGAAAAATTTACGAAATTGTAAATCGCACAATAAATCTAATCGCAGTTTTGGCTTCACCAAGAAATTCTCTTCAAGGTTTATTTGGAAGGTTTTTGCGACGTTTGCAGTGGTTTTTGAGAAAATGCAAGTTGAAATTGTATAAGTTTTGACAACCGAAGAAATCAGAAGGATCGCATAGTAATAGACCTTTTCATAGTTGAACTTTTTTTGTGCGCACGCGTCTATTTACGCCATGTTATACAAGTAGGGAAAGATAGTTCCTTCTAGATCCACCACCTCCTTATGGGAATTACATGTAATCTAGCCCCTTATGGGAGAATTACATGTAAAATCTAGCACGATGCCCCTTATGGAGATTTACATGTAAATCTAGCACGAAGCCCCTTATGGGGAATCCTATACAAAATAGTTTTGAACGCGTCCGAGCGAGTATGTGTAGATGACGCTGCAAGATACGTATACGTTGGATAGTGGGAAAATTCAAAATAAGGGGTGAGGGGTGAAAATTCAGATAGGGATTGATTCCATTGAGATTATGGGAGATTTAGATTGACAATTCTAGACAGACAAGGCTAGACAGACAAAACTAGACAGACAAGACTGGACAGACAAGACTAGACAGACAAGACTAGACAGACAAGACTAGATGGACAAGACTAGATGGACTAGACTAAACCATTTTAAACCTTTTGTTGAGAAAAATCAAATCTGGTGTCAGAACGGCTCTAGCATGTGCCCTAAGGAAGATACCGCCCGACCGCCTACCCCTCAGTAGATGACGTCATCCGCCGCGGCAGATATTGCTAAACTAATTATCTCGATGCTGAATGGCTAATTAACGAATAAATAATTACAGTTGACCTTTCCCCTCAATTTATATGTAATGGACAAGATTAGGCAGAGAACACTAGATAGACAAGACTAGACAGACGAGACTAGTTAGATGAAGGTAGACAAATGTGAAGTTGGTTGCATAGATCAACGAGACTAAATACATGAGACTAGATAAGGGATTGTTTAATATAACTAAAATATATTTTCGATTGTTTTTCTTATAATTGTTAATAATGTTTATATTTTTACTTTCATTATGTTATCTACGTCTTATTTTGATTTACGGCTTGTTGATTAGGTTCGACCGGATGTTTGTCAGACATAAAACTTCTTATCAGCGGTGCGCGAGCGGAGAAAATAATAAATTGTGAAGCGTGGTCAAATCAATTTCTTAGGTTTGTTTTTCGTTTTAATTTAATAAACACATTCACGTGAAACATCCAGCATTTCATTTATATAAACCAGAGTTCAATTTTCTGACATCCACTTTTCATCTACTTGCATCCACTTTTCATCTACTTGCATTCACTTTTCATCACGCTAAACAGGGTGTGAGGTCTATGTAACCCCACGCTAAACAGGGTGTGAGGTCTATGTGACCCCACGCTCATCAGGGTGTGAGGTCTATGTGACCCCACGCTCAACAGGGTGTGAGGTCTATGTGACCCCACGCTAAACAGGGTGTGAGGTCTATGTGACCCCACGCTAAACAGGGTGTGAGGTCTATGTAACCCCACGCTTAACAGGGTGTGAGGTCTATATAACCCCACGCTTAACAGGGTGTGAGGTCTATGGTGCCCCACGTTAAAGAGGGTGTGAGGTCTATTTTTAGTCAGCTTTAATCTGCTTTTAATCAGCTTTAATCCCATTGGGTTAGTTGTGTTAGTATTAGGTTAGGTTAGCATTAGGTTAGGCTTCGTGAGGTTAGGTATGAAGCGCGCTTTATTCCTAACCTCAAGTAGCTTAACCTAACCTAACCTAATGCTAACACAACTAACCCAATGGGATTAAAGCTGATTAAAAGCTGATTAAAGCTGACTAAAAATAGACCTCACACCCTCTTTAACGTGGGGCACCATAGATCTCACACCCTGTTAAGCGTGGGGTTACATAGACCTCACACCCTGTTAAGCGTGGGGTTACATAGACCTCACACCCTGTTTAGCGTGGGGTCACGTAGACCTCACACCCTGTTTAGCGTGGGGTCACATAGACCTCACACCCTGTTGAGCGTGGGGTTACATATACATCACACCCTGTTTAGCGTGGTGAAAAGTGGATGCAAGTAGATGAACAGTGGATGCAAGTAGATGAAAAGTGGATGCAAGTAGATGAAAAGTGGATGTCAGAAAATTGAACTCTGGTTTATAGAAATGAAATGCTGGATGTTTCACGTGAATATGTTTATTAAATTTAATTAATTAAAAAAACGAAAAACAAACCTAAGAAATTGATTTCACCACGCTTCACAATTTATTATTTTCTCCGCTCGCGCACCGCTGATAAGAAGTTTTATGTCTGACAAACATCCGGTCGAACCTAATCAACAAGCCGTAAATCAAAATAAGACGTAGATAACATAATGAAAGTAAAAATATAAACATTATTAACAATTATAAGAAAAACAATCAAAAATATATTTTAGTTATATTAAACAATCCCTTATCTAGTCTCATGTATTTAGTCTCGTTGATGTATGCAACCAACTTCACATTTGTCCAGCTTCATCTAACTAGTCTCGTCTGTCTAGTTTTGTCTATCTAGTGTTCTCTGCCTAATCTAGTCCATTACATATAAATTGAGGGGAAAGGTCAACTTTAATTATTTATTCGTTAATCAGCCATTCAGCATCGAGATAATTAGTTTAGCAATATCTGCCGCGGCGGATGACGTCATCTACTGAGGGGTAGGCGGTCGGGCGGTATCTTACTTAGGGCACATGCTAGAGCCGTTCTGACACCAGATTTGATTTTTCTCATCAAAAGGTTTAAAATGGTTTAGTCTAGTCCGTCTAGTCTTGTCCATCTAGTCTTGTCTGTCTAGTCTTGTCTGTCTAGTCTTGTGTGTCCAGTCTTGTCTGTCTAGTTTTGTCTGTCTAGTCTTGTCTGTCTAGAATTGTCAATCTAAATCTCCCATAATCTCAATGGAATCAATCCCTATCTGAATTTTCAACCCTCGCCCCTCATTTTGAATTTTCCCACTATCCAACGTATACGTATCTTGCAGCGTCATCTACACATACTCGCTCGGACGCGTTCAGAACTATTTTGTATAGGATTACCCATAAGGGGCTTCGTGCTAGATTTACATGTAAATCTCCATAAGGGGCATCGTGCTAGATTTTACATGTAATTCCCCCATAAGGGGCTAGGTTACATGTAATTCCCATAAGGAGGTGGTGGATCTAGAAGGAACTATCTTTCCCTACTTATACATCACAATTGCCCGAACTTTTTGACGTATAACTATATATGAGCCCGAAACTTTCATATTCCCTCCTTACAAATTTGGCGGATGCGCATAACTAACCGTAAAAATGTCTATTGTAGTAACAGTTTTAGATTCATAAGGAAATTCCCTTCGAGTTTTATCTAGAAGGTTTTTTCAAAGTTTTTTTGTTTTTAAGTGGATTTGAGTTGAAATTATTTAAATTTTGGTGTCAATGAGTTTTTCAAGAAAATTAATAATAATTAATAATTTTTAAATTGAAAATTGGAAAAAATTATGAAACTAGAAACCGCACATAAAATCTAATCGCAGTTTTGGGTTCACAATGAAATTCTCTTCAAGGTTTATCTGGAAGTTTTTGCGACATTTACAGTGGTTTTTGAGAAAATGTGAGTTGAAATTGTATAAGTTTTGGAAACCGAAGAAGTCGGAAATAAAATGTTTCCAAGCTTAAATTGATCAAATTTAAGGAAGCAGAGATTGCACAGTTATTGTAATCACAGTTTTAGATTCATAAGGAAATTGCCTTCGAGATTTATCTCGAAAGTTTTTTCAAATGTTTCTTTGTTTTCAAGTGAATTTGATTTGAAATTATCTAAATTTTTGGAGTCAATAAATTTTTCAAGAAAATTAGTAAAAATCGTTAAATTAATAATTGGAAAAAATTATGAACCTAGAAATGGCACAAAAAATCTAATCGCAGTTTTGGATTCACAAAGAAATTCTCTTCAAGCTTTATTTGGAAGGTTTTGCGATATTTACAGTGGTTTTTGAGAAAATGTTAGTTGAAATTCTATAAATCTTGGAAACCGAAGAAGTCGGAAAGATAATGTTTCCAAGCTAAAATTGACAAAATTTAAGGAAGCAGAGATCGCACAGTAATTGTAATCACAGTTTTAGATTCATAAGGAAATTCCCTTCGAGGTTTATCTAGAAAGTTTTTGTCAAATTTTTCTTTGTTTTTAAGGGGAGAAACCATATTAGGAGGTTTAAAAAATCAGATTTTCTTTTTATTGCATAAATCGTTAGCTTAACTATCCAAGAAGACGCGGTGAAAATTTGAAATCGAAACTCGCATTCGTTTAGATTTTATGAGCATAGAACTCGGTTCTATGCACATCGGGTACAGGCCACAGGCTCTAGCGTCGTTTATCTCGAACTGACTTTTTTCACATTTGCGTGCAATCTAACTCAAAAAGTGTAGAACCGATCATTATCCAAATTGACCGTATGATTCTTTATAAAATTTCGAATTATATGAACCAAATTGTAAGATGATATAGTGATTCTAAGGGTATTTTTCCTTGCATAATTTGAGAAAAAAAAATCGTGAAAATCGAAGGAAAAATGTTCCAACACCTGCAAAATTTTTAATTTTAATTTTTTTCGCCTGCATTGTGGTTCATATTCTTAGAAAATAAGTTATTAATGTAAAATTAAAACCTTTTTGATTTCACATGAAAATCGGAATGGCTATACTGCAGGCATTGGAAAATTATACTTACAACCTTCGGCGGACATCACACTTTGTTATTTTTAGCTGAAATTATTAAAAAAAAAATCACAAAAAATGTTCGAAATATGAATGAACTGATGTCAAAATTTGATTAAATTCTAGTTAATTACACCCACCAAAAAATAATCCTAAAAAATCAGTATCAAACGGCCTCCTAATGTGGTTTCCCTCCTTAACCAATTCGAGACGACGATTTTTTTCGAACACGGTCCTCAGGAGCATTGCACACTGGGTGTGCAGCTCGCTCCTCGGAAAATTTTTATTGCGAGCTGCGGATTGAACACCATGTGTTACACTCAATGAACACAATGTAAGGTAAAATGAAAATTGCAGGAATTAAAAACCAAAGTTTCAACTAAATGTATCCATAATTTGATGTACCATTTAAATGTTCTTTTGGAATTATTTTCCGTAGGCGCTGATCAATTTCATTATCAGACGAGAGATGAAGCGTCGTAAGACATTCTGAAATCTTTGTCTAGTCATGTATTGAGAAAAACAATGAAAACCAAATTGTTCCCTTTTATTCCAATAATTATCAATTATTTGACATTTGATAGTTCTCATACGTAATAGTATATTACGTAATGAGAGTTGTAAGAAGCATATTACGTGCGAGCGGAACAATTACGCGCGACCCGCGTAGCGGGGAGCGCGTAATTCCGCGAGTACGTAATTGCCTTACAACTCGAATTATGTACTATACTTTATCTACGACCACACTATTTTTTTTTTATTTATTAAGAAAATTATGTTTGATGTAACTGATATAGTGATTCATCGATATAGGCAACACAATGTACGCAGTGTCAGTGTCAAATGAAATAATTTATATTTACTTAATAATTTATAATCTTTGTTTAATTTCATTAATACCTATTAATACCTACTGTGTTGTAGCAGTATCGTTTTGATTTTTCATGGAGCAGTCTACATAGCCTTCTGCTACTGCAGACGAACGCCAGCCACCATGCCTTTTTAGTGACAATAAATCAACACCGGAATCCACAAGAATGGTGGCTGACGAACGTCTGTAACAATGTCCTGTGTAAAGAAAGATTTTCTTCCGGCAAATGAAGATAATTGGCAATTTGTTTAGGAATAGAGCCAATTTTATTTATTCCATTGCTTAGTGCATTTCTCATTTAGATAATTTAGAAAAAAAGACTGTTTTGTCCATATTTTGTGGGCGTACGTTAATATATTTTTTACAGGTTTGGTAAAATTCTTTCGGTAGCACAAAAGATCTTTAAGTTTTTGTTTTGGAATCAGGAATTTTAATGATCAGAGATGTTCCGGTGTCTTCTATATGGCAGGGTTTGACATTTCGTAGTTCTTGTTATGCCCATTAGAGAGCATTATAAGATAAAAAAGTAATGAATACCTTCATCAATAAATATTTGTTATCCGGTGAATTATTGAGGAAACTTTTGAATTTCTTGAATGGTTAAAATTTTTGATTTGTTGCTTTTAAATCCATCAGATTTTCTCTTAAGTAAAGCTATTAACTTTGAATGTTTTGAAATGTCGATGTTGTGCTTTATATTAATTGATGTCCGAACCATTCAATAAATTGCCCAAAGTGAAGATCACTGTTTGAGATAACTCATCAAAGTATAATAAAACATTTTCTGAAAAGGATTTAACTTTATGCTTCATTCTCCGGTCCATAAATTTTCTATATGCATCCTCGTATCAATCCCGAGATTTAATCCGTAGCAAATTATGGGCAGCTTGTTTCGCTTTTTCAACAATTTCGGGCGGAGTAGCATTTTCTATTTCGCTATCACTGGACATCACTGGACTTTAATTGTTATAATTGAAAAAAAATATAGTGTTTATGTATTATTTTGACGTTTAATTTTTTTTGACAAATAACGGAATGTATTGGGTTGCCTATATTAATGATAGTAGCAGCTCTCAACCAATCAACGAATTGTAAACCAAACGCACTAGTGTGTTATTGAATCATTAAATAACATTAATCGCGGACTGTTACATACGTGTGTTGTAAGATGTATTTACATAATCCACGAACTGTACAATATTGGGCAATTATAATAGTGGTCGTAGATAAAAATACTTAAAAACACCTTGAATTCAGAAATGGTTAAGTCCTTCCATTTTTACTTTAAACTCATTTCGCCGTACTTCTTTGACAATCAAAGAGGAAAAGGTATAACTAGGGTTTCTGAATATCCGCACTTTTTAAAAATCGCGGTTTTCGGTTTTTGAAAATTAAAAACCGCGGTTTCGGTTTCGGGTTCGGTTTAAAATATTTAAACGAGATCTTTGTTTTGCACAAAAGTTGCTGTTAAGGGAAAATGATCTTTCGGAGTAGGTGGATGTAGCTTTAAATGTAGAGTACTTGAAACAAAATATTTAATCTTTTTGTTCTCTCAGAAGTTCTTTTATATTTAGCAAACTCATTTTTCATAGAGTTCAGATAGCGATTTGTTTGCATATAAGTATTTTTATTGAATTCTTCTTGAATTGCTTTTTGTACTTCGTCTTGCAAGGAATAGTTTGGATTGGTCACCTATAATTCTTCTGAATTTGCTGAACATTTATCTTAGACTTAGACTTACCCTTATTGTTGTCCGAATAAAGTCGTTCAAAAAGATTTTCCGCCAATATTAAAACAGACGAGATTTTCACGGATTCTTCATTTTCCATGATATTTTTCATTGAAGCTTTGCTTATATCAGAACCAATTAATTTCTCTTCCAAGAATTCTATTGCAACTTATCCCGTAAATATGTTTGAATCATCGCTGCTTAATGATGTTACTGCTACGGTTACTGGGGATAAAGTTTCATAACAATTGAATTAACATTTTTTATTAAATGCACTGAATTTAAATCTGTTAGAATCTGTAATATTACGACTTTTAGAAAAATATTTTTTTTTATATTGGTTCAATAGAAGACCACCTTGATGCCTTGATGTCCACTGGTAATTCAATTTCCTTTTCAAAAAGAGCTTTTACGTTTCGTTGTAGAAAACTGTTTTAATCGGAGATAAACGAAAATAATTTTCAAGTTTTCTTACCATAGTACTTTTAAAGTACTTTTAATTTCAGCCTCTTCTTCGAAGTAATATTGATTATCCACATCTTTCTCGTTCGAATTTTCAGGAAATAAATCTTCATCTTCACTGCTGCAGCTGTTTTCTACTTGAGATGATTTCTTGTAAAAAGTGTCGCACACAGCGAGATGAATTGTATGCTGAATGCAAATTTTTGGTGCAGCAAGACAATCTGTACCATTTTTTTAATTACCCGGGCATCGTCATGTGTAGTATCTTACTCAAGTCTCTCTCTCTCCAATGGCGCTACAGCCCGAAGCGAGCCCTGGCCTCCACCAAACGTTGTCTCCAGCGTTCCCTTTCCTCTGCCGCCGCCCGCCAGTTCCGCACCCCCAGCATCTCTCTCGCATCCCTTTTCACACTTTCCTCCCATCTCGCCCTTGGCCTGCCCGCTTTCCTTCTACCTTCCGGCACTCTGAGTATTTGTCTCGGCACTGCTGTTGGATCTTACTCAAGTATCTTACTCAATAATAATCCCACGGCAATAAATCCCAGACTCAATCTAACTTTGAGGTTTTTGGGACCAGATATTGAAAACCGCGTTGAAATCACTAGATAAATAACGCCGCGACGGCCCGTCAAAGTTAGATCTACCGAGGATTGGTTGAATTTGTTTTTTCGAAATTACGCAGCTGCCGCGACAAATTCGAGGTTTTGTTAGAGCAAAAAGGGGTCGGAAAGTGAGACTGAAAGCCGCGTTGTGCTTCAAAAATAAAAAATCTTTGACAGCGGCGTCGCGACGCCACCGCAAAGTTCAGTTTCCTAATGCGGCTGCTGGTTTCTCTGCCGTAGTTTTCTCCGCCGAAACAAGTATGACGTTTTGTTGAAGGGAAAGCTTGCCAGGAAGCGGTATTGAAAACCGCGTTGCAAAATCTTTGATATCGGCGTCGCGACGTCGCCGCATAATTCAAGCTAATCTATGTCGAATTTCGTGAACTCGCGGTGATCGCGCTGTAGTTTATCCGCAATTTTGCACATAGCGAAACAAATTTGATGTTTTGGTGAAGGGAAAGCTTGTGGTAAAGCGCGACTAAAAACCGCATTGCGAAATTTTTGACAACGGCGGCGCGACGTCACCGCGAACTTCAACTTGCTAATCCAAGTCACCCACATCATTTCTGAAACTGATACTAAATGAATCTAAATGTTTTTCAACACTTATTACGATATTATTTGCAGAACAAGTTCCTTCAATTCGCAGAAAGCCTAAATTGCAATAAAAATTGCTTTCTCCATGAATTTTAATGTATAAGTCGTCTTATCATTAAATAGTCGTCTATCTTTAAATGTATAATCTTCGCCGTCTCAAACTAGTCCACTAATCTAGCGTAGTACTATTTTTTTGTCCATTTGCTTTAATTCTTGAAACTTTAAAATCATTGCGTTCTTTTGTTCTTCGTCTTCATTTTGAAATAATGTCATAACACCTAAAGAACATTTTGGCAAGAGTTGGTTGGGAAACCGGCCAGCTATTGCTTTCCGAATAAATGCAGATTTCGAAATTGCTCGAACACATATACCATCGATGGTTGCCATTTTTGCAACAGTTTGCAATGTTTGAGAGAGCACTATTTCAATGTACTTTATTTTTATTTATCTTTACATAAAACCGAAAACCGCGGTTTTTTATGACGGTTATGCGGTTTCGGTTTTTGCACAGAAAACCGCGTTTTTGCGGTTCGGATATATCCGAACCAGAAACGCTAGGTATAACCAAATAAAAGTTCAAAAAGATCGTAGGGACTGCTTTCGTTTGGTAACATTTGGAGACCTGGTATACCCACAAAAGGAATTTTTGTAAGAGAACCTTTCCACGTTTCTGTACCTTCAGTAAGCTCACTTTGAGGCTGTTCAATTTCACTTTTAATGTCAGTACAGTCGTCCCAATCATTTTCTTCAAAAACCTCATCTGTGAATCATCTAATAGTTCAATAGTCACATTCATGTTTTCCTCATTTTCTAAGTCACTATCACTATCCATGATTACAAAATTTCGATTTTTTTTTCTATTTCTTGCAAACATGAAATCATCACTTTCAATATCACTGGTTGCTTCCCGCATTCCTGATGTTCTTGCCTTATTTTACATGTAAAGTCTTCAGATAACTTTTTAGATTTTTTGGTACATAGTAAAACCTATGACAAATTTTGTTTTCCTGTACTTTACAGATTTCATTTGTTCAAGAAAAACTTTATTTCGATGACTAGTTTACTCAGAATAATTAATAATTGCAAATTACTGTTATTGCACACACGGTGTGCACGCCACGCCGTCTTATAGTCTCGGAAATCAATTGCACACACGGTGTGCAATCGGACTCGAATGGGTTAAGTGAATTTCAGTTGAAATTATCTAAAATTTGGAGTCAATAAGTTTTTCAAGAAAATTAGTAAAAATTGTTAAGTTAAGAATTGGAAAAATGTATTAAACTTGAAATCGCACATAAAATATAATCGCACTTTTGGATTCACAAAGAAATTATCTTCAAGGTTTATTTGGAAGGTTTTGCGACATTTGCAGTGGATTTTGAGAAAATGTGAGTTTAAATTGTATGAGTTTTAGAAACCTAAAAAGTCGGAATGAAAATGTTTCTA
Organism: Phosphuga atrata; assembly: GCA_944588485.1. Classification (NCBI taxonomy): domain Eukaryota; kingdom Metazoa; phylum Arthropoda; class Insecta; order Coleoptera; family Silphidae; genus Phosphuga; species Phosphuga atrata. The sequence goes on from OX155901.1 coordinate 9,222,008, forward strand.
AGCTAAAATTTACATAATTTAGGGAAGCAGAGATCGCACAGTAATTGTAATCACAGTTTTGAATTCAGAAGGAAATTCCCTTGGAGGTTTATCTAGATAGGTTTTTTCAATTTTGTCTTTGTTTTTAAGTGAATTTGAGTTGAAAATATCTAAATTTTGGAGTCGATAAGTTTTTCAAAAAAATTTGCAAAAATCGTTATATTAAAAATTGGAAAAATTTGCGAAACTAGAAATCGCACAAAAAATCTAATAGCAGTCTTGGATTGTTGAAAAACTGAGAATATTGCGTTAAAAGCCTTTAAATTAAATCTCTCAATCCTCAGTTATTCATTTTTATCATGGGATTTCTTATCGATTATTAAAGTCAACTCTGTGTCTCTGTCAAATTGTCTTTGTAAATTAAATTTTGCTCAGATATCAAGCTTTCGAATACACGGAGAATCTTGTTTTAATAATTCAGAACAATTAATAAAAAGAATTCTGGCCTGCGAACGTCAATATCCAACTCACTTTACCGACATCCCAAACATCATTATAATTTAATATAAATGCGGAATTAAGCAGAAATCCGTCTTAAACCCAAATATATAATATTCCACCAGGAAATCTGAGACGCAAAGCCAAATCAACCTTTCTCACATAATTAACCTAATAAACGCTTAATTGAAGGGATCAATATGAAAAACAAAGGGTTCGTCCGACTAATTTTGACAGCGAGTTAGAAATTACGTTAGAATTGAAAAAATGAAGTAAATATAGATGTGGTAGAACTAAATATTTTGATGGAGTATGCAAGGATATAATTTAGAGATGAAATGAGTAAAATAATGATAAGTTAAGGTATTAAATTTAGTATTACTAATTCATGCGGCATTGAAATTATGACCTGTACGAGGTGTATCCAGTAACAACTTTCCACGCTTCTGCAACGAATCAAGACCAATTTTCTTTAAAGAATATTTATTACCCGCAAATAATGCAATTAATTTAATCACAGGCATTTTTCATACGCCAAATCTCTGACATTAATTCCGTAATCTCAGTTCCGTCCGAGCCCTCGTTTCTTTCTGTTCTCGAAATGTTTCTGCATTGTTTATTTTCTTTTATCTGCTTTTGTTTCAGCAAAAACTAATGTTGAGTTATGCTACAGGGTGCGTTTCCTTTATGAACTCTCCAGGGGTACAATTACCATACATATTATATCTTCACTTCTCTTCTCTACAATTTATTGTATAGTATGTTGAGTTAATTTGCTATATACAGACAGAAAGTACATGTTATTAAACACCATTACCATTTTAAATAAGTCTCGCTTTATCTCCTACTTTATCTTATTTAAATGTAACCTTTACAATATGTAAAGAAACACAAGATAAGAAGTACTAAACAGAATTACAGGAAATATTACATAAAAAGGTTCATAAAAGCGGAAAAAATATCTGCCATGTTTATCTATTCTGTGCTCCTAAATCCTGCCTTTGTAGACTTTCTCATTTTGTTTATATGGCCTTGTGCGTCTAGCCTTATCCGTCCAGTCTTGTCGGTCTAGTTTTGTTCATCTGGTCTTGTCGCTCTAGTCATGTCTAGACTTTTACTACTAGCTAAGTCCGTATATTCTTGCCCGTCCTGTTTTATCCGCCTAATCTTGATCGTCTAGTCTAATTTTTCTAGTCTTGCCTATCTATTTTTTTTTCTATTACCGATGGCATTTATAAGGATTAATCGATATCAGAAATGCCAATCATTTAAAAACTCCTAAATTGAATAAATAATATCCACATTTAGATTTAAAGCCAATTTTTGTTTGTCATTTTATATTATCACACAAAAGTTACTTTTGGTATACATCAAATGATTTGAAATCCTTTGACATGATTTAGTGCGTTTATGAAATTTCCATTTTTTATAAAAAATATTCTCGTTCTGAAACACACGTACTGAAGTCAAGTATTAAACTACAAAGGCTTTATAAAACTACAAAGGATTTTCCATATAAAAAAATAGTTTTTATAAAAAGAGGAAAGAAATTGTGCCAATTAAAACATTTTGCTATGTAAAATCAAACGGCAGTGAAATATAAAGCTGTCAACCGAAACCTACCGACACTGCGTAGAGTTAGAAGTTAAGAAGAAGTCAGTCAATCTGTTATTGAATGAATTAGTAAATGAACAACTTCATTAAAATGTCTACACCAAATTTTCTATAGGGTCTTCCAATAAGAGGATTGATTTTAATATGTAAAAGAAAACAAGTATTTTTAATAACTATTACATATTAATCGTTTTCTTGTGAAAGTGAAATAGTGATGAAGATGGAATAGTTGTCGTGGGTGTAATTGATGTTTTAGGGTGGATTAGTTGTAGAGGTAGAAATAGTTGATGAGGATGGAATAATGTGGAGAATTTAGATGTGCACGTCACTGGTGACGATGAAGGAATCATGTTGTGTTTTTGTATGCAGCCCTGTATGCCACCCTATATGGAAAATTTAAAAGTGTAAAAGTGCCACTGGCGCTTTCATCGCCACCTGGTACGGCATGTGGTAGACTATAGTTTATTGTAAATATACTGCCAGACTGTGCCAATCAATACGCTTTAGAAGCGTTGCCTAGCAATTGAGTTTTTGAAAGAATATGCCATTCAAAACCCGCTTTATTTTTAAATTTCACGCAATACTGTACAAATAAATGGAGGCGGTATATATAGTCTTTTAATATTTCGATAAAAAATGTATTGTGCCACATTGCCTTCAGCTTTTGGATCTTGATATATCTGATCAAGACCACATACGATCAAGACCACCACGGCGCTGCCGCGCGTTTGTCGTCTTGATTTATCTGGTTTACCACATACGCGCGGCGCTGCCTGCTCTTGTTCACCTGCTCACGCGGCGCTGCTGCGCGTATGTGGTCTTGATTTATCTGCCGCTTCCTCGGTGTGCAACCCAATATTTTTTTATGAAAATCTGCTCTATCGCGTGTTAAGTGTTAAACGCATGTTCGGTAGAGTTTGGAAAAATGGACAAAGAAAGATTTGACAAAATTTCTTTTTTTTTCAAAATTTCTGTATTTACAAATTTCCTGTGTCAAGGCTATCGGCCACGAAGATACTAAAACGTCAATTTCAATAAAAAAATGTTCAACAAATTTTTTACCGAATATGGATAGCCACATGAAGTAGGCGCTGGCCAAATTTGAACGTTCCGCCTCCAATGGGGACGGCGTGGCAAATGATTTTCTCTTCAAATGGATTTTGCAAATATCTCGTCAACGGCTCAAAATAGAAAATTATAACCGGGATATCCGTATGCAGGATGTTAGTGTCTAATTAAAAGTATTCTTTGCAAATTTTGTAAAAAACTTCGGTTTAGACGCAAAAGTAAAAAATATAAGATTCCAAAAATTTTAGAAGGGGTCAATTTTAGACCACATTGTCTTGATCAGATAAATCAAGACCAGATAAATTAAGACCAGGTATATCAATACCACGTAGATTTTGGAGAATTGGAAAAAAATATATATTTGTAAATTTTCAATAAGTATTTCTTTATTAGAAAAAACTATGATCAGATAAATCAAGACCACATACGCGCTGCCGCGCGTATTAATATGTGGTTTTGATTTATTTGAGTTTGGAAAAATGGACAGAAAAAAGATTTCACAAAATATCAATTTTTTTCAAAATTTCTGAATTTACAAAAATTCTGTGTCAAGGCTATCGGCCACGAAGATACCAAAACGTCAATTTCAATAGAAAAATATATAATCTATATAGATCTGAAAGAAATTTCAATATATCTCTTGCAGTTTTCATTTTATAGTTATTTGACTTTATTAATTTTTGTTATGTTCGAGTTTGAGGTGCGGCGGCCGCCACAAGATAAAATATTCTGCAAAACTAACTAAGGGATATCATAGACTGACTAATTATCTACAAATGTGTGAAATTTTATCGTTCCACGTTGTGTAAAACTTACTAAAATAATTTTTGAACAAATCCAGACATGTCAATCACAAATTCCGATCGAAACCGAATGCGAAAATTTAAAAATATTCAAAAATTGCAAAAAAATATATTAATCCTTGAAGGATTTCAATGAAATTTTAATTGAATGTGGGTATCCACCAGAGGTATGAGTTGACAAAATTTGAACGCTCCCACTCCAATGGGGACGTCGTGAGAAATTATTTTTGCATCAAAGCTTCAGTCTATGAAAATTTGCAAATAACTCGTCAACGCCTCAAGGTGGAAAATTATAACCGGGATATCCGTATGTAAGACGTCGGTGTCTACAAAAAAGTATTCTTTGAAAATTTTGTAAAAACCTTCGGTTTAGTCGCAAAAGTAAAAAATATAAAATTGAAAAAATTTACGGGGTACGTACCCTTCTCTGAATTTCGTTTTTCAATTTACACGGGTTTAAATGGGCTCTTCCGCCAAAACGGTTCGCATTGGAAAAATGAAATTGGCACAACATTTTAGATGAAAATTTGCTCTATAAAATAGTGCTAAATGCATGTTTCTTAGACTCCGGAAAATTGGACAAAAAATATATTTGCAAGTATTTCTTTATAAAAAAAAATCCTGTGTCAAGGCTATCGATCACAAATATATCAATTTCAATTGAAACATGTACAATCTATATAAAACTGAAAGATTTTTTAATAGAAACTTACCCTTTGTTCTGCTTTGACTCTGAGGGACCGCTGCTATATAGAAGATTTTACAGAATTGACCCAGACAAGTTATAGAATAATTATTTTTCTACAAACGTGTTGAATTTCATTGTTCCAAGTGATGTGAAACTTGTGAAAAAAAATTCAATGAATCCGACAAAATCTTGTGTCAAGGCTATCGACCACAAAGATTCCAAAATGTTAGTATCAACAGAAATATGTACAATCTATATAAAACTCAAAGATTTTAGAATAAATCTGTTGGAGTTTTTATTCTAAAGTTAGCTGAATCTATAACTTTTTATTCGAGAGTCTTTAAAAGGCAGTGACCATCGACAGGTAAAATACATTGCAAAATTAGTAAAGTAACTTCATAGACTGACTAATTCTCTACAAATGTATTCAATTTTATTGCACCAGATGTTCATTCTTCTCAGAATTTCATTTTTCAATTTACATAGGTTTTGTCAAAAACGGTTCGCCTTGGAAAGATGAAAATAACACAATATTTAGATGAAAATCTGCTCTATGAAAGAGCGCTAAATGGATGTTTGTTTGGGAACCATCGAAGAGTTGGATAAAAAATATATATTTGCAAGTTTTCAATGAGTATTTCTTTATTATAAAAAAAATTCTGTGTCAAGGCTATCGGCCACGAAGATACCAGAACGACAATTTGAATAGAAAAATTTATAATCCATATAGATCTGAAAGCAATTTTCATATATCTGTTACAGTTTTCAATTTATAGTTATTTATATATATATATATATATTATTTTTTGTTATGTCCAAGTTTGAGGGGCGGCGGCGGCCGCCAGATAAAATATTTTGCAAAACTAACTGAGGGATATCATAGACTGACTAATTCTCTACAAATGTGTGAAATTGTATTGTTCCACGTTGTGTGAAACTTAATAAAATAATTTTTTAAATGAATCCAGACGTCAATAAGGAATTCCAACATGTTACGGCAGCCACCGCCAGATCAAATATTTTTCGAAAATGATGTGTTAGATATTGAGGTGTTAGACAGATCGACTTTTTCTTTAGAAGCGTGTACAATTTTATTGTTCCACATGCTGTAGAATCTATTAAAACATTTTTTTAATGAAACCAGCCATCAATTTAAATGAGAAACGTGGTCAAAGATTTAGATTTTTCACCCAGGATAAATAAAGTACTTGTTAATGTGTTTGTTACAAAAAAAAACGTTTATTATCAAATTAAATACATTTAAAACTCGGAATAGAAAAACTGTTTAAATAACCACAAATACTTTCGCACATAATTCCACTAATATTCACACATGTTCCAAAATGATTTCCACTGATTTGAGGAACAAACTTTTCTGGGCGAAACTTGCTTGCTCGATAACAAATTTTTCAGCGGTCGCAGTAGATTTCAACTGACTGACGTTTGTGTTTGCGTCCCGCCAGTAGCGCCGATGTGTTTTCTTGGTGAATTCTTGGTTCAGAAAATGTGAGAAAAAAAATTGAAAATTCGAATCATCTTGCGACGGGACTAGCAGGTGAAAGTGCGGAAATGTGTTACCACCGATTGCTGTTCTTCGTTGCAGCGTAAATGTGGTGGTAAAAAAATTCCGATTTTGACGTACCCGAAATTTGAGGAATTTGGGAAAATTCGCCCACGCCAAACCGCAGCCGGCGAAGAAGCGAAATTTACAACCCTTGCAGAAAAGAGTTGAAATTTGCGAATTGCCGCGGCAAAAGTTGCTAAAGTTGAAAGACGGATGAAATATGACGTGCGAAAAATGGGTGACGATTTCCAGGGCTCTGGGGGGAGCACCGTGCAAGCGAAACGTGCAAACTTAGTTTCAGAATGTCGGCAATTTCCGGCGGAAGGACATCGTTCAAAAATTTCTGAAAAATTCTCATGCGGCTCTTACCTAGGACTTAAAATGCGAATTTCGTTTTTATGCAATAACTTTGCCAGTTGCAAACTTTTTGCAACTTTTAATAGCCTATGGCACGGTTCAGTCTGTTCTCGATCTGCCACTGTAGGGCAGGATGTTGTGCCATTTGTACTTTCGTAGATCTCGATTGCGGATTGACATCCTAGCGGTTTGCTACTATCGGCCGTGGCGACTTCGTGGTTTCTGCGAATCCGAAAATCTGCACATCGTACGCAAGATACCGTCGACCTCCATCGAACAGTTTAGAAGAAATTGCAAAATTTCACCCACTTCCGGTTCGGCAGCCGATAACGTCCGGTTTTGCAAAACATGTACCGCACGACCATTTTTGCAAAAAAATTGCACGGCCTCTTCGAAGACCCAGAGAGAAATAACCTACGAAACCGGACCCGCAAACGGGAAGGCGTTTTTTTCAGCGGTCGACTCGCAATAGAACGTCAAAGAAGATCGTTTTTTGCGATAATTTTTTTTCGATTTTTCGCACTTTTCTCCAAATTTTCAGCAAAGACTCGATAATTTGAGATGAAAGTTTTGTGCAGAAAAAATCGGCGCTCCAAATAACAGCATTCGCGTCGCGATCGGTCCATATTCGGCCGCTCGGCGGCCGAGAAACCGAAATTTCGTTTTCGCGCCGCACCCCCGTCGCCTTCGGCGGCACCACAATTTCTCAAAGATTAGCCAATTGTCTGGGGTTTTATAAACATTTTACCACTGTCTCCCTGCGTTCTTACCTACCACTGTCTCCCTGCGAAAAGTTCTTTCTAAAATCACTCAAAACGTCCGCTTTCATTCTACAAACCCGATTTGACGCATTTATCCCGCCCCCTCCCGGAAAGGCGTACCAAACTCTTTTAGTATATGTAATAATCGCATGTTTATTTAATTTTAAAGAGGAGGGAATGCCATTAATAATGCCAAACAATATTAGCCAAATGGTCACCACGGCTATGTTTACAGGACCATATTCTTTGCATTAAATTTTCCATCACAAATTCACATTTTGCGTCCGTATGTCCACGATAACGAATTCCATCTTTGAGGTCTTAAATCGATCATGGACCATTGGCATAGACGTTATCTTTCACGTAGCCCAAAGAAAAACTTCTAGAGGTGTTAAATCCCAAGATATCGGTGGTCAATTGTGATCGCCTCTTCGAGAAATCACACGGTTAGGAAACTTTTCACGCAAAAGAGCGATACCGTTACTTGTGTGGCACGTAGCGCCATCTTGTTAAAAATAAACGTCGTCCACATCAATATCTTCCAATTCCTGCCATATAAAATCATTAATCATCGTTCGATAGCGCAATCCATTCAACGTAATAGTTGCTTCAGCCTCATTTTCGAAAAAATAAGGTCCAATGGCCCCGAAAGACCAAAAACCGCACCAATCAGTCACACGTGGAGGATGTAGAAGCTTTTCAACAATAGTTCCTAGGTTTTCCGGGCCCCAAATGCAACAGTTTTGCTTGTTAAATAAAGGGCTGGTACGGGTGGTCTGAGACACCCTGTATATGAGACAGAAGTTTGAAATGACTAGAATAATTCATAGTAAACCGGAATCCGAAGAAGGATCGCATGCCGAGAAATTGCGGGTCAAAATAACATTGATGTTTTGCTCGTGTTTTTTTGAAAAAAAAACAAAAAATTGGGGCCACATTATTTAGCTACAAGTATGAGATCTAAATTTGTAGCCTCAAATGCACCGCGAGCATATAGCAGAGCCACAAAATCATACAATACATTCATAGTTCGTAACATTCTAAATGCTTCTGTTTCTGTGCACGTTCTTATATGTTGCACTATACGGCGATCAATAATCAGATATAATGCAGTCTTTGCGTTTTTCTTTTTACCTCTTAGCATATCCTGTTAGACCGGACACGTCTCTAAAAACATTATGAACTTTTATGAGTATAAACCATATAGGAATAAAATACCATATAATTTTGAGTGAACAAATAAACCTCCTGCGGTAGGTGGGATAGAACCAGAAGTAAATACTGAAAAATACGTTGTATGCATATTTCTGGAAAAGTTTGATAGCGATGTGATAACGTTTAAATATGTGAAAGTTGTACCAATATTTGAAAACAGTCTAATTGAGCTGTAGTGGTAGCTTGACGGGTGTTATACCCGTTTTGTAAATCTTGAGAATTTGCAAACGTGTGTAAGTTTCGCATTTCTAAAACTATGAAGAAAAAGCTTTTAAAAAGGAAACTTGAAATATGCCGAATTCGCAACTTCTATTATAACAAAGTCCTTTTCCCGGTTAAACTTCTTCAACTTAATTACATTTTATTACCTTTTAAAACCCACAAAAAAAATCTATAGCCGCCAAGGAAAATCACACACACATTTCAAAGGAAAAAAAAAACTTCAACTAACCAAGTTCCTTGCCGAGTTGTTGTTTCGCCTTATTTTTTGCTTGTTGAATTTATCGCGAAAGAAATACAATGTGAAGTTTCGCAATTGATAGAGAAAAAAGTAACAGCGCGACGGCATCTTTATGCAATTGGAAGGAATCTCTTTTATGCGGTTTTTATTGACAACTCGCGGAAATTTTACGATTTTACGCGAAATTATTTTATCGACGACGTTAAAATTGTTTTTTTGTGACAATGTCAAAATTAACGCTGTAAAACTACATACAATTTATTTAAAACTATATTTTATTTTATCCATTAATCAATATTGAACTACCAGCAAGTCTTATCTTTAAAACGTATTGCCACTTTATATGGCCCTTGCTACTAAATACAATAAATTTCAAGTCATCAGCTGTTTTAATAATAATACATTACATAAAGATTATTTTTGTCTATAAAGTTGGTAGTTTTCGTTATTAACAATTTTTCAAATATTTTTCAGAAGATGGATATTTTACATATAAGTCTGAAATTTTCTACCCTCTTCTTTTCGCCTCTGTGCAGGTGCAGGGTCCGCTTTCTTGGTCTATGACCGCCATTTTGCATGGTTTTGTGCTTCATTTGGTTTTAGGCCCACGATCTTTAAGTCACTATTTATCTTGTCCTGCCATGGCTGCTGCAGTCTTCCTCTGAGACGTTGGTCTTCAATCTAAAAATGAAGGGCAGAGTTGACAACAGTACGTGATATTGACGTACAATACTCTTATATGGATAGTATGTACGTTTGTGCAGTGATGCTATAATACAGTGTTTTAGGGCGTCAGGGAAGATTCCGTGTTGTATGGAGTTGTTGATGATGTACGTCAGTGGTTCCGCGATCAGCCAGAATACGTTCCAGACTACTATTAATGGTATCTCGTCTAACTTTATAATAAATATCACCGTTAATAAATTTCATGGGTCGCTTCTTGTTCCGTCAGCGTCTGGTAATTTCATAGCCTCATTAAATTTTCCAGAAGGAAAAGGAAATTTAAGATTTTCAACTTTCAACATTTTTGTTTGCTTGTGATTCTACTCTTAGTTCAGTCATTATAGTAAGTTCACCTCGGAATTAGAGATACCCAGCTGTAAGTCTGTAAATACTCGTATATTGACACCCTAAAAGTTGTCTCAAAACCTACATATGGTAGGTTTTTATTACCATATGTAGGTTTTGAGACAACTTTTAGGGTGTCAATATACAAGTATTTACAGACTTACAGCTGGGTATCTCGAATTCCGAGATTCTTATCTAATTTAAGCTTAAATAACTGGACTATCTTGTGTCATGATGTTCAACGAAAAACTATCACACCCCTGTATTCTATTGGCTCAATCGTGCTAGATATTTATCACATTCGCCATTATGAGTTGAGAATTATGTAAACTCGCCAGTTAATGTGTAAATATTAAAAAATTTACCACATTCACCAAAACTAGTGGTGATTGTATACAATAATCAAGAAATATACATAATCACCGGAATAATCAAATCCACTGTATACACCATCAATTTTTAAGCATTTTTAAAATCATAAATTAATATTTCATATTCCCATTTATGTTAAATTAATTTTCTTTTTATTTTATTTTCCTGTTTATTATAAGCTAAGTTCTGTATAAATTGTTTAAACAGAGTTAAGTTTACAATCAGTTAATGATGTTTGTATCGAGTGAAATTACGGATCGAATTATAATAGCAGCAATTGCTTTAAATCCACGTTTAGGAAGATAATTGACCCTTACAGCAGGTTTGTTTGTTTTGCACATAATAAATGAAAGCAATCCGTTATCAGCGGCGGCTATTAATAACTATTGATAAATTGATAGGATTAACATCGTAATTACACAATAGCGTACGAATTGTAGAATTTGCGCCGCGATTTTCAGCCTGAATCGGGCATAAATGCAACGGATTCGTATATGACATTGAAGTGTCCTGATTTTCCTTATCCTATACACGTATATTTCAGGTGCACACGTAACTGAAAAATCAATAAGCAATGCTGCAGCGTACATCAAATATTATTATGTTGATAAAAAATACTGATATGGTATTATTATATAAAATATATTTTTCACAACACAATTTTTAAAAATAAATTTATTTTCTTATAACTCCTATTTAATGTTATGGTTGTACGCAAGGGGGTACACTGGGGTCAAGGGTGGAGTACAAAAACTCTTCCCATACACAAACGAAAAATATATAATTAATGTTTTGTGCAGTTTTACTCATAATCTCGCATGAGGAGTCATCATCGTTGGTGTTCTGCTATGTGCAAGTTCCATTCTGCCTCCTCCACTCAACTATATCCACAGTCTTTCTCTTCATATCCACGTATTCTTTTCCTTCTTTCAGATCGTCCACCATTTTCACTCTTCTTCTACCTCTATTCCCTACACCCTCCACAGTTCTCTCTATTACCTCTCTCACGAAACAGCATCCTCTCAACATATGCCCGCACCACAATCTCTTTCTTAAAAAATAGTCTCATATAAAGATCTTCCTTCCCCTATTCTTTCCAAAACCTGCTCATTTCTGATCTTGTCTATCCCCTTTATTCCTAGCATTTTTCTCCACATCCACATTACCATATAGACTATCTCAGCGTCTATCCTTTTCGTATTCCACTTTAAAATTGACCATGTCTCACATTCGTACAACATAACACTCCATAGTCCATACAAAATTTTTTGCTATCCTTTTTCTTAATTTTAAATCGAGCTTTTCTTTATAAAAGCTTCTTTGGCCATTCCTTCTCGTGTTTTTATTTCTTTCCAGCTTCTCCATTAGTTACAGTGGTACCTGGATATTCATAGTTGTCAACCTGTTTCAGCATTTCACCTCTCACAATCACTTGCATGTTTTCACCTTCCCAGATCCTCATAACCTTTGTCTTCTGTTTTATCGTTAATCCATATTCCTCTTCCATATCTTCGAGTTGTTTGACTAGTATCTTAAGATCTTCTGTACTTTCTGCGAACAGGTGTGTCAAACAGGTGAGTGCTGAAAAATATCACTCTATTTCGAAATTTCCTTCAACTTCAAAGCAAGTCTGGTGTTCAATGACTTGCGTGTGAATGAGCGGCATTTTGAACAAGCAAGTAAAAAATGCTATTTACTCTTTTCCGCGGATTCAAAATGGAATCATCAACATATGTAGACGGGTATTAAGAGATGAAATCATCAATGAAGCAAAATATGCTTTTGTCTATAGTCTGATTGTAGATGAAGGTATCGAAATTTCTGGCAAAGAACAGCTTTCCATTGGTATCAGATGGACATAGGGTTCGTTGAGTTGGATGCCATTGATGCAAAGACCATTGCTTTTGCAATAAATAAATTTATCGTAGACTAAGGATTTCTTCTTCATCTTCTTGTTAGCGATGTCCCGCTGGTGCAGGTTCCGCTTTCTTGGTCAATGACCGCCATTTTGCACGGTTCTATGTGTCATTTTGTTTTAGGCCCACGATCTTTAGGTCACTATTTATCGTGTCCTGCCATCGCCGCTTCGGTGTTCCTCTGGAACGATGGCCTTCAATCTCTAAATGGAGGGCGGAGTTGACTACAGTACCAGGAGCTGCTCGCACTGCATGGGCATACTATCGGAGCCGTTTCTCTCTCACTTTGTTTTGGAGCGACACCCATTTGCTCTCGAATTGTGTCTTTTCTGACATGGTCAATAACGGAGATGCCCATTCCCCAACGAAGCATTATCATTTCCGTGGCATGTAGATGACGTTCAGAAATCTTGTCAGATGGTCGACATTCGACTCCATATAGCGCAACAGGTAGTATCACTGCCCGATATATCTTGGATTTGAGGTGAAGTGGCATTTTCTTGTCGCAAAGTACACCCGTGATCTCCTTCCAACGCATCCAGGTTGCATTTACTCTGGCTTTTACTTCATCACTGAAGCTGCCATCACTCTGTAGACGAAACCCAAGGTACCTAGAGGAGTTGGTTTTGACTAGATTTTCTCCACCGACTTGAATGGTATCGTCACTTGGATTTAACACCAGATATTCCATTTGGAGATATTTGGAGATATTTAAGAATATCTGGGGATATTCTATCTCCAGATATTCTTCGTTATAGTAGACTCAGGATTTGATACGCAAAATGCAAGTGACAAGGATATGTCGGGGCAGCAAAATGGCGTGAAGGCCATTTTGAGAGAAAAATCCTCCCATGCTTTGTAGTTTCACTATGCGAGTCTCAATTTGAATTTAAATAATATTTCACCTTCAATAGTTACAAGGCATGTCATTTGAGTTAGCATAGTGTAAATATAATACAATTTGAGTAGCACTATTTGCTGGTACATAATTTACACATTTTTAAATATTTCGCGCAGAATTCAAACCCTGCTTATGTAAATCTTGGGCCAGGAATTTCTCGATGGAATAAAAAACTGACTCTAACATAAATGATTTTAGTTTTTGAAGTTTTGTTATTTAGAGATTTCATTTGGACAGGGAATTTGTTATACAACTTGTTTCCACAATAAGTGTAGGTATCTTGGCCGGTTTGCATCCGGGAGCGAGGTGTGATTATAGTATATTTTGTAACTGGGGCGTTAGGTTGTCAATTTTACACGAGAGCGAAACGAAGTATGTGCGCACATTGGCTCGAGACGGCAATTGACAATACCGCCCGTGTTGCAAACAATATTTTTTATTACTCATGCGAGGGGATGTATCTTACAAGTTTGGGAACCAGGTGCCACAAAAAAAAATAGAACAAAAATTGAAGAATTTGCTGTTTCAATTGTCTCTGGTGGTGTGGATTCGTCATAAAACACTCCTCAGTCTCCAGTATCACCATAGAATTTACACTAATTTTAAAATGTTTTCTTTAATTTTAATTTGGCAATGAAAAAAAAAATTGACACTTTCACGTCACTTTTTTAATATTGAGGTCTTGATTGTGATTACTTTAATTATTTCATTGTTTTTTTTAAGTAACCTAGCGATATTGAATATTTGCCTGCGTTCCATAAGTTATGTGGTATACAACCAAAAGTGGCATTTCTCGTACTAAGAAACGTGAGCCAAGATAGTACTTTTAATGCATGAGTAATAAAGAATTATCTCTTATTCGCGTTTCATAACCATGATTATTTGAATGGATATTAAAGTTTGCGAAGCTTTTGTGGGCATAACACAAACAGATGAGTAGATATATAACATGCCGATATGGGAAGTATTTTTAGTTTCTTGAATATTGGTCTGCATGTGCTGTCTGCATCAGTTGCATGTGCTCCTACAATCTCTCGAACAACTCGCTTTTTTAGAAAAGAAATATTCCCCACAGCATAAATCCATTTGTTGCCAGACATTATCTATTCCATTTGTTAGCTTCGCAGCTGCTTCGTTTATTATTTTATTAAGACTAAGAGATATACTAGGCTAGGCAAAGAGATATACTAGACTAAGAATAAGATTTTATTAAGACTAATTCTTCTAATGGAAAATATAGATGCTTATATTTTCTTGGCGAGACTTTATGGCTCATGTGATGTATGTCTTGTTCTCTTGTTAGTGTGCTGTCTAAATGGAGTCCTAGAAGAGCAACTCCATTTTGTTCGATCATATGTTTAGTAGTAAATATTCAATGTTGCGTTTTTTCAGTGTTGAGTACTAAGCCATTAGCATTTATCCATTTGTGAACATCATCATTTAAGCCGAATCTGATCGTTGTTTGAGGATGTTTCTGTCGTTATCGATATTGATAAATTAGTGTCTGTCATCCGCGAAGGTACAAGCCCTGTAGGTGTTAACATTCACTGACAAGTTGTTTATATAAATAACGAAAAATATGGGACCCAATATTGATTCTTGGGGGACCTTAAGTCTGAGACTCTCTTCTTGAGACTGTGTTCTTCCAATCGTCTATTTGATTGCCGTTCTCCATGTATGATTTTAGTATAGCTTTTGCCTTGCCTGTGATTCCGTAGAAGTACAATTTATCTGTTAATATATGGTGGTTTACGCAGTCAAAAGCTTTGCTGAAGTCTAGGCAGGAGTTCATTGCTTCTTTTCTGTCTTCGAGGGTTTCGAATATCGCTTCCAGGACTTCTATAGGTGCTGTTATTGCAAAGCTCTAAACCCATGTTGAGCCAAACTTAGAATATTGTTCTTTTCGAGGAAACTTACTAACCGATTTTTTAATAGAAAATTAATAATTTTTGAGACAACTGGTAGAAATGAAATTGACCTAAAGTTACTGCATTCATTTGGGTCGCCTTTCTTGTGGAAAGGTATAACTTTGGCAATTTTTAATTGTATTGGAAAGATAGTGAATGACATGAATCAAGTTCCAGAAATCCGTAATTCGATAGGAACATTCAAAGACGTCATCAGCTTTTTCCTTGATTTTATTCCCTGAAAAAAAATATGTTCCAGACATTCCTGTTTTTTGCGAAACTCGGTGGTCGGAAAAATACAAAAGCATCGCAATTTTTAAAAACAACTTTAAATTTATCGTCGACGGATTACCAAAAGAGTCCCTTGAAGGAGACTCCGGTACCAGATCAACTGCTTTTCAGCTGCATTTTGCCGTCACTCAAACAATTTTCACCATATGCCTCGTTCTGATAGCAAAATGTTCTGCCTACCTTGAGCCAATCGCGATTGTGTGATTTATAATCATAGAAGTTGAGCCTCATTGCGAGCACGAAACACTTCCATAAAATCATCCTAGAACAAGATTATAGAAAAGATGTGGATTCTAAAATCGAAGAACTTTTTCTTCTTCTTTCTCTCATTATAGGCAGACCTGCCTATTCATCCATCACTATGGTCGGTCACGGTGGGACCTATTGTCGCTCCACCGCTCTCTAGGTCTCGCTGGGCTTCTTTTCCCTCTTGGCGAATTATCTCCTGCTATTCGAACCAGCCTGGTGTTCATCCGGTCCACGTGGCTGCGCCACATCTCTTTTCGTTCTTCTACCCCAGTCGTTTATGGGTTGCACGTGGGATATTTGCCTTAGTTCCGTGCTCCTTCCCCGTTTTATTGTTGGTCTTTCGTATCACCGACATTTCCACGCTATCCAGTATTCTTTCTGTTGTTGTAGTCACAGGGCGAGTTTCTGCTGTGTATGTGGCTATTGGTCTGATTACAGTCTTGTAGATGCGTGATTTCGTGCGAGTGTTTAGGTATTTGTGTTAAAAAATGACCCCGTTCAGGTATCCAGCAATTCTTGATGCTTTCATGGCTTGTAGTCTGAGGCCTGCTTCCATATCCCCAAATGCCGATATCTCGACTCCCAGGTAGTTGAATTTCATCACTTGTTGAAAGATTTGGCTATCTGCCTTCAATTTACATTGTATTGGGACCTTTGATGTTGTTATGCATTTCGTTTTATGTGTTGATATCATCATTATGGGCCGTACTCTCTCCGAGAGCGTAGGCGACCTCTCGCGCATTCTTGTGGAACGAATCATCCACTAATATGCGGAACCTAGCAGTTTATCGCTGGTTCCAAACGGCACTACTATTTGAGAGGTTTTCTAGGCAGAATTACTCGTTGTAGTTTACCATTGCTTTCCACGAGGTGGCCATAGCATTGTTCCGTTAATATGATATGGCTATGTTTAATTGTTTGGCTGTCTGATTAAACTGTGTAGCAGTTTTTGGAGGTTGTCCTCACTGTCGGCGATGATCGCTGCATCGCCTGCGTTGTATATAATTGCAATGTCTTTATTGCCCGTTGGTTTTTTTTATAATTTCGTCAAAAATTATATTAAACATTGTTTGGCTCAAGATGTGAAGGAGCCAAGGGGTCTTGCCTTATGCTCTGTTCTACTAGTATTGCCGCCGTGGTTCGGTTATTAACCCTTGGTCGTATTCAGTTCGATAAATATATGTCCTTTATTAGTTTTATCAGGTCAGAAGAACTTTTTGATGATTGCAAACACATTGCTAAAGATAACGGGGTTGAACTCCGAAGACCTAGGACACTAAACCCTCAGGAACATCGCTAAAATGATCCTTCATCGAATAAACTTCAATTTTTGTAGAGATCCTTGTTAATTACATTCTTGGATTCCTTGATCACTGCACTAGAACGTAGATTCTCGGTTGAGAACTTGCCAGCATATTTATTATTTCAATTTGCATTCATTGAAACTCTCTTCAGGAAATTAAATGAAACCGCTGTTAAAATAGGTCTAAAAAATAATGAAGAGAAGACAGAATACATGCAGAGGGAAAACATGACGGCAGATCAACGCAATAACCTTAATATAGACAATTTAACATTTAAGAACAATCCAAACTTCAAATACCTCGGTGTCAATATAAATGACTGCAACAAATGACAAGTTGAACAGCAAATTAGATTACAGAACGCAAACAAAGTTTACTTTTCCCTACAGAAATTACTTTCCAAGCTGCTGACCGGAAAAACTAAACTAAAGCTATACAACACGATCATCAGACCAGTACTGCTATACGGAGCAGAAACATGAAGTGCGGCAAAAGGAGGAAAACCAGCTTACAGTCTTCGAAAACAAGGTGCACAGGAAAATTTTCAGACCCATTTTTGACCAGGAAACTCAAAGATGGGTTCTTAGATCAAATGAGCTGTACAAGTTAGAAATACCCAGGGTAGTGAACATCATGAAAGTAAAACGCGTGCGATGGGCAGGACATGTTATCAGAGTGGTTGCTCAAACAGCAGTTCGCCAGATCTGTGATAAGAAGATGGAAGGCGCAAGTCTTCCTGGAAGACCGAGGAATAGATGGCAAGATGAGGTGAACTCTGATTGCAACCAGATGGCGTCACGGGATGGGATGATACGGCGCTGTATA
The DNA here is from genome assembly GCA_944588485.1 of Phosphuga atrata. Lineage (NCBI taxonomy): Eukaryota > Metazoa > Arthropoda > Insecta > Coleoptera > Silphidae > Phosphuga > Phosphuga atrata. The sequence continues at coordinate 9,239,848 of OX155901.1, forward strand.
GGGAGGAATGGAGGCAGACAGTGTGAGCGGCACGGGATCGTCGCGTCACAACGAAGCCAATGGAGTGAGTGAGTGTGAGTGAATTGCATTCGAGGAACATGTTTAAAATGAACATTCACGATTTCATAGAAACATCGAAAAACTTTACAAATCCATCCGCATTACACAAAGTTTTAATGGAGAAGCTGAATTTTGGTACGATCACTGGAATGGAAAGAAAATGATCTGCAGAGATCTTGAAAAACAAGACCTGTGCAATATCGTGCTAGAAGTATGAGATTTTTTTTTTCAACAATAAAACTCGCTATTCATATAACCTAAGCTCTACCTCGTACTACGTCCTCGATTGAAAGAACTTTCAGCACGTGGAGAAGAGTGAAAACGTGGCTTCGTTCAACCATGGTGGAAAACCGTTTCAATGGAATAATTAGTTCATATTTGTTGTACCAATGTTTTTTAAGATCATGCGTGCTGAGTGTTCCTCAGAAAAATGTGAAAAAAAATGAAAAAGTTTTTGAGAGATTCGCAGAGGAACTACGCCGTTTGAGAGAAAACGAATGAAGAGAAAACCAAATACACGTGTATAAACAGATTGGGACGGAGAGATAGAATAGGGCAAAACGTCACAGTTAACACTTTTCATGTCGAAAGGGTAGAACGTTTCAAATACCTTGGAGCTACAGTCACTGTTGATAACGATGTCACTGAGGGAATCAAGGGCAGAATACAATCTGTAAATACGCTGTCTATACGCACTAAACAATCTTATGAAATCAAAAAGCATAACAAGAACATCAAAAATTAAAATTTATAAAACCATTATTAGGCCAGTAATAACATATGGATGCGAAACGTGGACAATGACTATGAAAACTTGGGCGTTCTGAACGAAAAATCATCAGAAAAATCTTTAGACCCCAGCACGATCCGACCACAAATCGGTATCGAATTGGAACGAATGCCGAGGTGCAATTGCTTTACAACGACAGCGATATTGTCCAAGAGATTAAATCACAACGACTAAGATGGGCAGGTCACGTACACAGACTTGATGACGAAAGACTTGTAAGATCGGTGTGGGAAGAGGTTCCAACAGGAAAGAGACCTCTCGGACGGAAGATGAATATTCCTTTTGACCACAGATTGATGGAAGACCATATTAAGTCGAAAAAAGTAGTGCAGTCAGCCAAGATCCACTCAGGGTTGTTGAGCTAGAATAAATAAATATAATAATAATACATGGTGATGAGAAATATGAAATGTGAATTTCTACTACGCTGGTGAATTTTGCCACACCTCCCTCCCTAATTGGAATCCAGCGTACACCCTTGCTTAATGTTATTTTGTATAAAATTAGATTTATTTAGCAGGATCAAGTTGAGGAAGTTCGGCTAAAGATTCGCATATAAGCTAGACAGAAAGTTACATGGAACTTTTAACGGTGCTGCACAAAAACCCGAATTTCATATCATATTTTTTTTGTTTGTTTTGTGCGAGAAACTTGAGAGGAATGTAGCCATTTAGTAAAGATTTCTAAGTAGCTGATAATTCAATAAATCATGAGTGATTGATGACTACGAGTTAAACCCCTTTCAGTGAGTAAGAACGTGGTTTGTCAGAGCCTTTCAGAAAGATTCATAAATCAAATAGAATTAAAACATTCGAATGAAAATGTAATATTGACTCAGTAAAATGTGTTCCTGGGGTTATATAATAATTTGTGAGAAGTATGTTTGAAACTAAATTTTAGTTGAATTTCTGCATGTTATTTAGCAAATGGTCTTTATACGAAGAAAGACATGGTTTATTTTGTTTTTTAATTTTGCATCGATTTTGCACACTAATCTTAAATAAAAAAATTAGATACAATTTTTTTTACAAATTCCACCAAAAAACAAGAATTATTTTAACCGTTTGAAGGATTTGCATTCATAAAATATCTAGATTTAGTAAAATTGTCACATAAATTTGATTTTTTTCTTTGTTGGAATGTGGATTTGTGAAAATGTTTGTTGTCAATGACTGTTCGCTATGACAGAAGTAAGAACTAACATAAAAAGAAATTTGCATTGAAATATTCAGTCGATGGTTTCGATTGGAATTCGCGACAGGAAATAAAAGCTCTTGGAGATTTATATTTACCACTCAAGGTAAAAGAAACGAATGAGAGATTTGCGCGAAATTGAACGTCGTGAGCAGAATACGCGTTTTACAGGTGCAATTCTATAATTTAAATTAATTGCAAAGGTAATGATACATTTATACAGTTCCACAATAATGTTACTTAAATTTATATTAATTTATTATTCAAAATTATATTAAATAAAATTGGTACTTTTAACATTTATAATATAAATTATAAATTTTTATAAACTTAGTTTTTAAACAGAAATGATTGTAGAATATTGTCACTGATCCTTTGAGATCCACAAAATTTCTTTCTATTTACTCACATTCACGATATTGAAACGTAGAAGGAATATTTTGCAAGCTTATGATACTACAATATTCTTCTGATAATATATAAGCATTTCGCTTATATGTTATCTTTATACAAATAATTCTATGCAATATTGGCTGAGCTTAATTTCGGACTTTACTTCTAACATATGTACAACATGCTGTAAAAGACAGGTCACTAAATACATGCTATTAAATACAGTTTAATACATCAATACAAATCAAATTAAATCAAAATTAAATTTATTTCATAAACGATGTACACTAAAATACATATACGATGAAGTTAAAAAAGAAATTACTGTAACACAAAGTAAATAAACAAATGAGAAACCAAAAAGTACATTAAAAAATTCTTGAAGGGAATAAGGAATATCGGTTCTTACGTATTAACGCCACCGCAGCGAAAGGTCGCGCTACCGCTCGATATGTGGTCTGTAGTTATCTGCTCCGTTATAACCTAATTCATCATGAAGTTTTTCCAAGAAACTTTATCTCTAATACTATTCGGTAGCTGGTTGTAGATAGAAACTACAAGGATAGTTGGAGATTTACTGCAGCATTGTAGGTTACACTTAGGAGTATATAGTTTTTTTATAATTCATTTTTTTATTTTATAATTCATCTTCACTGTCCCTCGGCATTTACACCTCATCATCGTTGGCACTACAGCCCTGGGTGGGTCCTGGCCTCCTCAAGGATCTTCCGCCATCCGTCTCTGTCTTGGGCTTTATTTTTCCAGTTAGTTACCCCTATGCTTCTCAGGTCTTTTTCTACCCCGTCTATCCATCGCAATTTTGGTCTACCTCTTCCTCTATTTCCATCAGGTTCTGATCTAAGTGCTAGTTTTGTGGGTCTTTCGTCATTCATCGTCATTACATGTCCTGCCCATCTTAGTCTTCCCAGTTTTATTATTTTTACTATGTCGACATCTTCATATATTTGGTACAGCTCGTGGTTGTATCTGCTCCTCCGTGCCTGGTTTTCTTGGACAAATATTTTTCTCAATATTTTCCTTTCAAAGACTCCCAGGAGGTTCTCGTCTGCTTTGCTTAGGGTCCACGTTTCTGAAGCGTATGTTAATACTGGCCTTATTACTGTCTTGTATATTATACATTTTGATTTTCTTGTCAAGTTCGGCGACCTCAGTTGTTTTTCGACTCCATAGTAACATCTATTAGTTATGATTATTCTTCGCTTTATTTCTTCTTCGTTTTTTCTTTCATTATTTATTTGGGAATCTAGGTATATGAACTCCCGTACTGTTTCTATATTATCGTCGCCTATTGTTATGTTTGGACCTATTCTATTTCTCTCGCCTCTATTACGCGTTACGACCATTGCTTTTGTTTTTTGTTCATTTATTTCTAGGCCCATTTTTCGAGCTCCTCTTTCTAGGTTGTTAAAGGCCTCTATGTTATTCCGTTTTGTTCTACTTATTATATTGATGTCGTCCGCGTATGCCAGTATTTGAACTGATTTTGTGAAAATTGATCCAGACGTTTAAATTTTTAACTCTCTTATTGCTTTTTCGAGTACTATATTAAACAGTAGGCACGCAAGAGCGTCCCCTTGTCTCACTCCTTTTCGTGTTTTAAATTGCCTGGATGTTTCGTTTTGCATCTTGACTGCACATATCACTTGTTTCATTGTAAGTCTCTTGAGATTTATAAGCTTGAATGGTATTTCAAGTTCTTGCATCGCGTCATATAGCGCGTTTCTATTTATGCTGTCGTATGCAGCTTTGAAATCCACGAATGTGTGGTATGTATCCACCATAAATTCAGTTGTCTTTTCTAAGATTTGTCTAAGTATGAAGATTTGATCGGTTGTCGATCTTCCACTACGGAATCCACATTGGTAGTTTCCAATTATCTGTTCGACATAACTTACTATTCTGCTATGGATAATGTTTGATAAGATGTTGTAGCCTGTGTTTAAGAGTGTTATACCTCTGTAATTTGTGCAATTTAGTTGGTCACCTATTATATGCAGAGGGCATATCAGGCCTATGTTCCATTCTTCTGGTATTATTAACAGCTTCCATATGTTTGTTATTAGTTTGTGTATGACCTTTGTTAGTTCTTCTCCGCCATGCTTGATGAGTTCGCTTGGTATATTGTCAGACCCAAGCGCTTTATTATTGTTCATTTTCATTATTGCTTTTTTTAACTTCTTCCAATGTGGGAGGTGGTTGGTTCTCATCTGTTATAGGATTATTGTTGTTTTCTTCATCTTCTGGGTTATTTTCCTCAACTCTTCAAAGATGTTGGTTGAAGTATTCTGTCCATCTGTCCAATATCTTGTCTTTCTCATTTATGATTTGTCCATTTTTGGCTTTGCATATTGGTATTCTTGGTTTGAACTCTTTCCTGGTATTAGTTATTTTCCTATAGAACTTTCTGCTCTCATTTTGGTTCCGTAGTTTTTCGAGTTCCTTACTTTGCTCGTTTTCGTGTTTTTTCTTTTTTTGTTTATGTATCTTTTTCTCTTCTCTACGCCTTTCTCTATATTCTTCTATCATCGGTCTTGTTCTGTACTTATTTTGCATTTTTAGATACACTTCATTCTTCTTTTTTGTGGCCTCCTGGCATTCTTTATCAAACCAGTTATTCCTTGTGCGTGTTTGCTCTTCTCCTATCACTTCCTCTGCCGATGCTTTTATTATCCTTTTACATACTTCCCACTGTTGGTTAACTTCGGTCTCTGCTGTGGGTTGTTCTCTTGAATTCGTTTATTGATGCTCTCTCTGAATTTAGTTGCTTCTTCCTGTATCTTCAGCTTTTCCGTATTATACTTTTTGTGTCGCTCACCTCGTACTTTTTTTACGTCCGATATTCTTGCCCTGATTTTAGTTTCTACTAGATAGTGATCAGAATCAATATTTACTCCTCTATATGTTCCCACGTCCATAAGGTTTGACTCATGCCGCGCTTCAATGAGTAGGTGGTCGATCTGATTAAACGTATTGCCATCTGGGTGCTTCCATGTTGCCTTATGTATGTCTTTATGTTCGAACTTGGTGCTGCCTATTACCATGTTTTTGGAGGCTGCGAAGTAGACTAATCTTAGCCCGTTTTCACTAGTTTCATTGTGCAGGCTATACTTTCCTATATAAGGGTATAGGACTTTACCTATCTTTGCGTTCATGTCTCCTATTATTATTTTGATGTCATTATTTGGGCATTTATTATGTTTTTTTCTAATTCGTCGTAGAATTGGTCTTTTTCGTCTTCTGCTTTCTCTTCTGTTGGCGCGTGCGTCGTTATAATCCTTATATTGAAGAACTTTGCCCTAACACGTATACAGCATATTCTCATGCCTACTGGTGTGAATCCTATTATTAGATGTTTTACCCTTTTGCTAACAATAAACCCTGTCCCAAACTTATGTTCATTTTTGTGGCAGCTATAGTATATATCGTGTTTTCTTTTCTGGATTATGCCGTTCCCTGTCCATCTCATCTCTTGGATGGCTGTAATGTCTGCCCTGTATGTGTCTAGGATATCGAGGCGGGCTTTTAGCGCTCCTGGTCTGTATAGAGTTAACACGTTCCACGTGTCTATTCGTAGATCATTGTTCTTGTTCCGTTTGCTATTTCGTCGTCTTGAGTTCCATTCGGCTTCATTTCCTTGATTTTTCATAACGGTGCTTTTTTTTACGGGGTGGTGTTGTTGGCCCCACGCCCAACTCTCCTCTTTTATCCGGGCTTGGGACGGGCAACAGCAATCACTGGGCTACTGAGTTCACCCAGCAACCAATGCAGGCAGAGTTATTTACACCTATTTACACCTACCACTGATTTTATTGCTATTTCTTCATATTAATACCTGAATCTCACGACAACCATATTAGAAAAATGATAAAGCATTGCGTTCTGGGGAATTACAACATGCATATGTCATAATTATAATTATTAACCGTCAAAACTCAAATTACAACACAAATGACTATATTGCAATCCTGAAAATGAACTGCAGTAGGGAAAGATTCTTCGTTCTGGAACCTCCTTCACTCCTAGCCCCCAGCACCCCCCAGAATTTATACTTTAGGGATTGATGTAGACAGCTTTATTAGTAAATTGAATAGCCGTTGTACGAGAAGCCTCATTCTATTCATCCACTTTCCGTCCACTGCTTCCACTTTCCGTCCACTTTTTTTCCGTCCACCGTCCACTTTCTGTCTACTTTAATGAGCTTTTTGATTAAAAGCTGTTTAAAAGCTGATTAAAAAAGCTGTTTAAATGCTGATTAAAAAGCTGATTTAAAATCTGATTAAAAGCTGATTAAAAAGCTGATTCGAAGCTGTTTAAAAGCTGGTTAAAAAGCTGATTAAAAAGCTAATTAAAAGCTGTTTAAAAGCTGATTAAAAGCTGTTTAAAGGCTGACTAAAGTGGACGCACAGTGGACGGTGGACGGAAAAAAGTGGACGATGGACGGGAAAAAAATGGACGGAAAGTGGACGGAGTGGACGGAAAGTGGATGGATAGAATGAGGCTTCTCGTACAAGGCTATTCAATTTTTTAATAAACTTATCTACCTCAATCCCTGAACCAATCAATTCAATCAATTCTATAGCTGACATAATATTCTTGGATAATGTTCTGCTGGACCGGCTTCACTGTTGGAGTTGCTTGGAGGTGTTTCTGTGATCGTAGATCTCCTGCAAACTTTAACCTTGTTGGGTATTGTTGATTGCCAGCGGCTTCACAGGTGCTTGGAGGTGCTTCTGTGATCGTAGATCTCCTGCAAACTTTAGCCTTGTTTCGGGTTGTTTATTGAATATTTTACAGAAATTATTTGACAGTCTATGACTCCACCTTTATCTTCTTGGAGGTTTAGGGTGAATATTCAGTATTTAGACTCCTCTTGTGTTGGTGGGGGGCTAGGAGTGAAGGAAGTTCTAGAACGAGTGATCTTTCCCTACTAACTGCATGTCTACTATGTCTTTGTTTTATTTACTTGTTCTTTATTTTAATTTTATTTTTTTGTTTCAGGTAAGCTATCCATCCATGTCTAAATAATACCAACATGTGTAAGTAGAAGCATTTATATTTTCAAGAAACCCTCTTTTGTATTGTATTATTGACGCGGGCTATTACTTGCTTGCAAATTCTTATTTTTTTTTTTTTTACCGGGCTTACATATTTTTGATCGCATATGTTGCTTATAAATTCGTATTTAAAAACTTTAGTGAACGAGCTCAATACAACGAATAATTAATTTCTAGAGTTCTGCAAAAATTCGAGTTCGCCAATTTGCCGGCTTTCTTGGTTTCTGCTTAAAAAGATATTATTTGTGTATTGTTGAGTTTGAAGATTTTGATAATATTAAATAGTAACATTTGTATCTTTTCTTCAAAGATTATAATTTCTAGGAAATCATTGTATACATATTGTCAACAAAGTTGACATCATTAGTATAAATAATCTTTCTATAAACATTTCATAAAAACAACTACTTCACTGGCAACGATGATGGCAACGATCCCACGACAGACATTGAATTATATAAAGATCTTAATGTAATTCAATGTTAGTCGTGGTGTTTGCCAGTGAAGTAGTTGTTTTTAAGAAATGTTTTTAACTGCTTCACCACGACTCGACTGCCATTGAATTATATAAAGATCTAAATGTAATTCAATGTCAGTCGTGGTGTTTTCCAGTGAAGCAGTTAAAAACATTTCTTAAAAACAACTACTTCACTGGCAAACACCACGACTAACATTGAATTACATTAAGATTTTTATATAATTCAATGTCAGTCGTGGTGTGTGCTTGTGAAGTAGTTGTTTTTAAGAAATGTTTTTTATAGAAAGATTAGTTATACTAATGATGTCAACTTTGTTGACGATATTTATACAATGATTTCCTAGAAATTATAATCTTTGAAGAAAAGATACAAATGTAACTATTTAATAATTAAAAAGATATGATTAAAATATATCTTTTCGATGATTGTGAGTTGGACACGGAGTTAGGAACTTCTGCTGCTTGTGTTTTCAATGGAACAGCACGAACTATTCCTAAAATAGAATTTTATTACGTTACGGCTAATAATTATTTACCAATTAAAGGGGTCCAATATCAACAGAAACCCTAATTGAAACAACACTGAATCTGACACGTTTCGATTTCGTGAACTAATTAATACACACCCAACGTCTTTCAACCTATCTAATATCAATAATAATATAAATTAGATTACACATAATGTATGAACAAATATTTTGTGCAAGTATAAAACAATATTAAGCGCAAAATACGTTTGTTTACAGGATTGTGTTTACAATTATATAATATGTAATCTGTGAATGTGTAAATAGGTCAGTGTGGATGATATTTACTGTTTGCTTTTGTAAATTCCGTTTCAAGATATGCAATCTGATTATAAAGAGTAGATCTTTGTTTGTAATGAACGCGTTGTGGATAAGCTCGGCAGAAACTCTCGGAATTAACGCCTAGACTAATTAAACATACGTGGGTATTGTGGATGGGAAAATGAAGTCGAAGTGTTGCTGAAAGTGGCGCTAAGGCGGAGGATTTAAATAAGTAAACTGTCTAGTGTGCACACTTGTTGACAAACGCTCATTTCGAGCAAATAGTGAAAATATGGCGAGACAAACGGAATTATTCAGAAGTCTACTTCAGCGCACTGAATATTAATTAAACTCGGCGGATCCAGTGTAAAGTTTTCTATGTGATTAATTTCCCCCAACTTTCCTGTTTATAAATAAAATTTACGCGTCGCTTCAGAGATTATTCTGCTAAAAGACTATACATCCTTACTTCAATTGAAAACTTCTAACATTTCCGACAATCTTTTTATTTCTAATAAACATATCGAAACAAATGTATTTACTTAAGTTTCATACACAAAATTCATAACTTTTAACATAAAATTGCCCAAAACTAAACTTAGATACTTATTTTCTTGTAATTAAAACATATGTAACATGTATTTTGGTAAACAGTGATTTCGACTAAATATGTTTCCAATTAATATTCTTGGCAAGACACCAGGAAACTCAAACCGAACCTATAATTGCCTTCGGTTTTAGATTATTATTTACACTGGTCGTATTATTACACGAATTGTTTCAAAATTTTTCCGAGAGAACTGGATTCTCAATAGGAAATTCTCTAATAAGAACTCAACGCTGCTAAATGAGTTTATAATCGTTTTCTTAGTATAATATATTTAATGTAAGTACAAGAATGTCGGCCTTGTAGTCTACAGAGTTAGAGAGGTAAACTATAAATCTGGAGGTCTCGGGTTCGATTCCGGGAGCAAGTGTAGGGTGCATTTATATCAGAAGACAAATGTATAATTAATTAAATCCAATTTAAATAACACCTAGGTTTCTGGGCCTATAAAGAGAAAAATGTTGGCCAAATACAATAGGCCACTTGGCCGCAGTATTTGAAAGGTAGTTAATAACACGGTATCCACATTGGACCAAACTTTCAAAAAAGTTCATTAATAGTTTAGTAGCAACATTCGCTGATAACATAAGATTGATCTGTAAAAGTTTCTCGCAACTATACACACTACATCTCGCTTTTATGGTTCTCTCTCATACATTCTTAGGTTACAGACTTTTTCAGCACATTTTTTTTTTCTTTGGCGATACAACCCTGCGTGAGTTTTAGCCTGCTCGCCGATCTTTTTCCACTCCGCTCTATCATTTATCGCTTCTTTCCAATTTCTCATTCCGAGTGTTTTGAAAACTTCCTTCACTCCATCTATCCATCTCTTTCTAGGTCTTCCCCTTACTTTGCTTTCCACTGGCTTCCAGTCTGTTATTATCTTCGTTTCTCTTGTGTGTTCCATTCTCTCTACATGTTCCAGCCATCTGATTCTTTGTGCTTTTATAAATCGTACAATATCCGCATTATTTATATGATGTTCAGTTCATGGTTCATACGAATTCTGAACATTCCGTTTTCTTCCTGTATCGGGCCAAACACTTTCCTTAGAATTTTTCGTTCGAAAATTTTAAGATTGGTCTCGTCGTTCTTCGATAAAGACCACGTTTCGCAGCCGTATGTAACCACAGATCTAATTATTGTTTTGTATATTCGTAGTTTAGATGCGCTGTTTAGCAGTCTTGACGTTAATAGTTTTTTATACATATAATAACCTCTGTTTCCTGCTACTATCCTGCTCTGGATCTCTTCGCTTGTTTGATTTTGTGTGTTCAATTGAGCGCCGAGATAACAGAAGTTGTTGACACACTCGAAGTTGTAGTCTTCTATGTTTATGGGTTGTAAGTTGTTGTTACTTCCTCTTGCTAGTTTCATATATTTCGTTTTGGCTTCGTTTATTTTCAGTCCGGATCTTGTAGTTTCTTTGTCCATTTCTATTAATGTTGCTCTAATATTTCATTATTTCATTCCTTCCTATGATAACGATATCATCTGCGTATGCTCATATTTGCCTTCTTCTGTTGCTTATGCATCCGTTTATGTTAAGTTTCTTAATTGCTCCATCAAGTACTAGGTTAAATAAAAGTACTGAATGTGCGTCTCTCGCTCTGTCTCACTCCTTTATTGAACTCGAAAGCTTCCGAGAGTTCGTTTTGTACAGCTTCTATGGCTTTCGATTCATGCATGGTAACCTTCACCATATTAACTAGTTTTAGTGGTATTCCCATAAGTACCAGGTCGTTCAGTAGCTTACGTCGGTTTACACTGTCGACAGCCTGAATTGTGTTCTGAATTGTGATATTGTGTTCATAGCTTTTTTCCATTATCTGTCTCATCGTGTGAAGTTGGTCTTTTGTTGATCGGTTTGGTCGGCATCCGCACTGCTACTCGCCCAAGATCTCCTCCGCATATCTTGTTAGCCATTGGCTGATTATACTTGAGAGTACTTTGTAGGTGACGCTGACGAACGTTATCCCTCTCTGGTTGTTACAGTTATTTTTATCGCCCTTTTTGTGGATGGGCTGTATAATTCCTAGCTTCCATTCCTCTGGCATCTTCTCTTCTTTCCATATCATCCTGATTAGCATATGTATTCTTGTCCACAGTGACTCGCCACCGTTCTTTAGGAGCTCTGAAGTTATCGCATCTCTCCTCTCTTGTTGTTTTTAGGCATTTTATGACATCTACTACCTCATCGTATGTCGGTTCTATGTCCTGTGGCTCTAATGACTTGTATTCCAAGTTGGTTTCATCTACTTCATCTTTTCCATCGCTCTTTCACAGGCTCTCAAAGTACTCTTTCCATCTTTTTATTACTTCTTCGTTTTCTGTCAGTATTTTCCCATTTATATTTTTATATGTCTAAACCCTTGTTTTTGTTGCAGGATTGCTTTATAGAATTTACGATTCTCCTTTTTGTTGTTGGCCAGTGCTATCTCCTCTATTTTTCTGTTGAGCATATCTCGTTTCTTTCTTCTGCACATTTTGTTGCTTTTCGTTCGGTTTTATAGTGCTCATTTGTTCTGGTATTTCTTTGGAGACATTTATTCCTTGCTATATTTTTCTCTTTCATAACTTGTTTACACTCGCCGTCGTACCAATCCTCATTTCGTTCTCTATTGTAGGTGCCTAGTGTTTCTTCTGCGGTTTGTATTATTATATTTCTAATGTTATTCCATTCCGTATCCATTTGGCCGGCCGGTTGAAAGATATTTAGTTTTACTTCTAGACTCTTCTTGTACTCATCTATTACTTTTTCTTCATTTAATTTCCATGAATTCCATTTCTTTGGCTTAGTTGTTATAGTTTTGGCTATATTGGAAATTCGTTGTCTCATATGCGTAACAACTAAATAATGGTCCGAATCGCAGTTTGCGCCGCTGTACGACCGTACCTCTATGATTGAGGATGCGTATCTCTTGCATATTAGAACATCATCTATTTGCTGTGTGTTCTGCGTGCCTGGGATCCTCCATGTTCTTTTGGGTATACGCTTGTGTTCGAAGATACTTATTACCAAGTTGTTTGCTGTTGCGAGATTACAAAGTTTCATTCCATTTTCGCTTGTTTTTTGGTGCAGGCTGTGTTTCCCCGCTATACTCTGATAGTAGTCCTCTCTTCCTATCGTAGCATTAAAGTTGCCTAGGACGATAAGGGCATCATGCTTGGGTACATTTTCACATATGTTTTGCACCATCTCATAAAATCTTTCTATCGCTTCTTCATTTGCGTCTTCTGTGGGAGCGTATACGTTTATAAGAGTTGTATTGAAAAGTTTACCCTTCACACGCAATTTGCAGTCTTTCATTAATAGCCTCAAATCCAAGTACGGCCTTCTGTGTGTTTGTACTGACTATAAATCCAACACCATGTTGGCTTTGCCGGTCTTCTCTTCCATTGTAATGTAGGGTATAGTTAGGTTTTCTTAGTGTTCCTTGTCCCCTCCAACTAATTCCTTGGACGGCTGTTATGTCCATTTTATATTTGGCTAGTTCGTCTGAGATTGCATTTATTTTTCCTGCTTGCAGCATCGTGCGTATATTCCATGTGCCTATCCTTAATTCCAATCTCTTATCCTTATTCCTTTGCATTTTTCGACATCTGGTAGCCAGTCCGGTTTCTATTGTTGAGTTTTTCTGAACATCAAGTTTTTTCACGAGGAAAGGGGGTTGGTCCATCGCCCAACCCCCTTTTCGGAGGACCATTTCTTCCGCTCTCGTTTGCCCTGACCTGGACTTCCATACGGGTTGTCTACCTCATCTCAGACCAGGTTACTCAGGTTTCCAGAGTTCACCACGTCTTTGAGGTTTCGTGTAGGATGAGGTTTCGTTTTTGGGTAGGAGAGGCTATGCGACAATATCTTCCCGTGCGGTTGTCGTTGGTGCGCATGTACTACCCTATTTGAACCCCAAGCACAATATAAATAAGTAATTGAGCAAACGCAAAACTATTCCAGACCGTCCTTTCCTTTTCCTGACCGTCCCTGCTTAACTTCTTAGTATTTTGCAAAGGGACGGTCAGGAAAACGCGAATGTTTTTAGCAAATTTAGTAGGTAAAATTGATCATTCAAAGGTTATAATATATTTTGTAAACGGACAATATGGGAAAGAAATTACCGTAATTACTCTTAACTAGAGAATATTGAAACGTCTAATAATGCTAGAGACGGTCTTAAAGACAATTGAAATACGGACATAAATTATTACCTGTATTTTCACTAGAATTTGTTACTATACAAGCACACATTCGTTGCTCATGTTTTCTTAGCTTAACTGACAAATGTTCACGTCACAGAACCAAATTTTACTGTCTGTTTAGTACAGTGGCCTTTATATTACGTTAATTATGTCGCTGGGTGGTCAGGAAAAAGAATTTGTCGACTTTAGAGCTATTAAAATAATAGGATTCCAAATGAATATCATAGAAAAATCTATGTCTATTAAAGATTTCATATATTTTTAGATACAAGCATAAGTTCGATTGCAAGTATTTGTTTCAGTTACATTTTGACCTTTAATGATAAGTCTAAAAACAAGTTTGCGACATAGAGACGGTCAGGAATTTCAACATGTTGAATAAGTCCATAAAATAAGTCGATAAATATTAAATCCTGATGTATTATAGAACGAAATTCAAATAGAGGAAGTGGAATATTTTGTTTAAGATACTGAATAAAACCAATGTTTTCCCCACCATATTAGGTACATCGTATGTTGTAACAGAAACAATTTTCTGTAGGTTAATATCCTTTTCTTTAAATGCAATATCAAATTCTTTAAAAATTTCAAGACCGGTACACTTCCCTTTCAACGTTATTAGTTTCAATAACTCTTTTTTCGTTATATTTACTGATTTGTATCAAGCAAAAGGTGCTAATTTTACAATAGTTGTGATTCTTCGGAACGGGGTGTAAAATCTTTACTTTAAACAATTAAATTAATAGTTTGCCATTCAAGCATTGCAATTATTGTAAGTAAGTATTGTAATAAGTAAGCATTGCAAGTAACTTAAAACTAATCCAACTAGTCAAGAATATTACGCAAAAATATTTCTAAGACTGTTCTAATACCGACTAGTCTAATACCAAGCTTGAATGTTCTATCTGCAATACATCTTGGAAGATTTTTGTCTTCAATTTTGTCGCATTGTTTTAAAGTTTTTATTGAGTTTTGTTCAATTTTTGCAAAGATTTTATTCTAGTCTGACTACTCTTGCCAAAGTTTTGTTCAAATTTTTCCGATTTTTATCCAAGTACATTCGTTTTTTTTTCTGTTTTGTTTAGTTTTGTTCAGTTTTGTTTCAGCCTTGTTCAACTTTTAACTCTTAGTCCCTTTTTTCAATGTCGTGCCGATATTTTATCAGTTTGGTCCATTTTTGATTAAATTTTTATTAACTCGATTTCTTGTATTAATTTCCCGGTGAGCTAGACACTAGAAAGCATAACTCAGAACTGAACGAAATAGCTCAGAATCAATCAGGTTTGGATTTTGAGGCCCCGGGCATAAATTTTGAGGTTGGGCCCCCAGTAAATAAAAAAAGAAAATAAACAAATAAATTCTTTAATTTCTAATACATACAAAAAAGGAACATATGTATAGTAGAAATATGATTTAATAATATATTAATATAAAAGAAAACAAAATCAATTGAACTTTATTTTCCTTGCTTTAAATTCAGCAAATTTATCTATTATCTCACTTTAATTTAAGTCCTCGCATAATTAATTTTCTATTGAAAGCAACACTAGGTTGGATAGTCTTTGCGGATCATTGTGTCATTGTGGATCTTAAATAGTTTTTTAAGATTTGAAAAACTACGTTCGGACTCAGCAGTGGTTATCGAAATTGTTAATAATTTTTTTAAGATTATACTTGGATTAGATTACCTCTTTGATGAATTTTTTAAGGCATAGAAGATGTTACAGAACACTTTTATTTCTTCATAGAGATCATTTCCGTTAATGTCTCCATTGTTGTCATCATCATATTTTAATGCTAGATGAAAATCCATACAAAACTTTTTTAATTTGTCATTTTCTTCATATTTCAAAATTTGCAAAATTATATAGGAAGCCAAATAAGTCATTATATACAGGGTCCGCCAATAAGCGCGCTCGATCTTTAAAATAAAATAAAGCAAGTTGTGTGAGAGGTATAAATGAAATTTATTTTTTGTTTGAAAGAGTATTCGAAGGCATTATGTATGGAAAATAATATCGTTCAAATGGCCACCTCGGCTTTGCTTGGTGGCGCGCATACGAGAAGTCCAATTTCCAATGACTCTGGCGCACAAATCGGGCTGTATTTCATCGATGGCGTGGCGTATGTTGACTTTGAGGTCATCAGTGTTTTGTGGTTGGTTTGCGTAGACCTGTGATTTAAGAAAACCCCACAAGAAATAGTCTAGTGGGGTTAAATCGCACGATCTCGGTGGCCAGTTGATGTCGCCTCCGCGCGAGATAACCATTCCTCCGAAGCGCTCGTGCAGAAGATCCATTGTGGCGCGCGCTGTGTGGCTCGTAGCGCCGTCCTGCTAAAACCACATATCCTCGACATCCATATTGTCGATTTCATGCCAGAAAAAGTTCGTTATCATGGATCTGTATCGTTCGCCGTTTACCGATGCCTCCGGCCCAAAATCCACACCAAACAGTTACCTTTGCTGGGTGCATTGCGACCTGGTGGACCTCCTGTGGATTGTTCTCGGCCCAATAACGGCAATTCTGCTTGTTGACATTCCCATTTATCCAAAAATGTGCCTCATCGCTGAAGATGATGATAAAGCCCAATCAGCGAAGATACGGCGCTGTCTATGGTCGTTTATTTTGAGCTCTTGTGTCAGCTGGATCTTGTACGGATGCATGCCCAAATCCAGATGCAAGATTCGGCGAAGTGATGTTTCCGAAAGGCTGAGTTCCTGTGCGCGACGTGAAATTGACTGTCGCGGATTTTCACGCACACTATCGCGCACAGCGGCGACATTCGCGGCAGATCGGACGTTTCGACGACGCGTCGGTGTTGGCTTATTGTTCACCGAACCGGTTGCCTCGAATTTGTTTATCAAACGACGGATAGTCGACTCAGCAGGACGACCAATTGCACCGTAAAATTGGCGGAGCGCGCGGAACGTTGCCCGAACCGATGAATGATTTTCGTAATGCATTTTAATGATTTGCACATGTTGCTCGCGGCTGAATTGGTTCATGGTAATTTGTGAAGATACACTGAATAATAACAACTAGGTTTGACAACTCTACCACAAACAACATGGTCGCCATCAGCTGTTAAAGATCGAGCGCGCTAATTGGCGGACCCTTTATTAGGGATAAACAACTTATATGGTACGGCCATGTGCAACGAATGCCTGGACAAAGAATCCCAAAACAAATGATGAACTGGCAACCTATTGGCAGAAGAAGACGGGGTAGACCAAGAAGAAGCTGGCGAGAGGGCATAGACGGCGAGCTGAAAGATAGGGAAATTGAAGATGGACTGTGCACGGACCGAGGAAGATGGAAGTTGTGGGAGAGCGTTATAGAACCGATGTATAAAAAAAGTCATTATGTTTCTCCAGCTGTTTAAATCTTTCCTAAATGTGTTTTGCTATAACAATCATTATACCTCACTAATTGAGTTCTATGAGATAGATAGCTTTTTATCAAATCATAAGCAACCCCCTAATCCCATATGCTTCAAGCTTAAAAAGGAGAATTTCGTGGTTGACAGTATCAAACTCCTTAGCTAAATCAAGAAAAGCTACTATTGTTGGTTTATCAATATCAATGTTTTTAAATATGAAATCAGTTACATACACTAACGCATCATTTTGTTTATTTTTCATAAAGCCAAATTGTTTGTCTGATATTACTTTATTTAAGTTTAAAAAATTAAATAAAATATTAAAAAAACCTTGGTCTACTATTTGTAAAAACTATTCTCAATAAAAGTTAATTTCAGAATCAGTTAATTTCAAAATGACGCTTTCTTTTTCTAATTCTATTTTTCCTAAATTCTGGAGGAATATTACATTTTTCACATAATTTTTCAACTTCGACTTTTGATTCCGTAAAACCGACATTTCTAAAGTGTGTCAAAAAGTTTTCCAAGCCCTTCAAAAGAGAACCTGCAATCGAAGGATCGGTTTTTGGGTTTTGTAAACTTTTACTAACGCTATTTACGTTCAACAATATGTTATACCAGATGATAATTGACAGCACAAATTGAAAATTCATTTCGTGTTCCTACAATGATATTGATTCGCTTTTTATTTTGCGATAAAGGCTATTAAACATAACTTAGTGAAAAATTAACTTATTGAAAATAAAACCAATAAAATATTCCTTAATTTCGATATCATTTTCATAAGGCAATTGAATAGTTCGAATTATAAAAGTTACAACAAGGCTATTAAAACAGAAAAATAAAACTAAAATATGAGCTAAATAATGCGCTTTAAAAGTTACCTGCTCATTTATTATTGCGTATCTTTCACGTTTGCAAACGATTTCAAATCGTCTGTATTGTTGATTAAAATAAGGTGGTTCTGTGGGCGCCCCCTAGCCCGTGGGCCCCGGGCATTCGATTGATCGACGCTAGCGACGCCACTGCACAGAATTACAACATTTTAATAGTTTAGACACTTACTTTTATGTTAATTACGTATTCCTTATTAAATGTGCTCCATATTAAATGCAATTTTAAATGTAAACCTCTATTCTGCATACTATGCATTTTTTTCGAAAAGTGGTCCCCGCATTTCGAAAAGAATGTAAGAAAAGTAAGCAGAACTGATGTCAACTGATCTAAAAGCTTTGGATTTGATTGATGATTTAAAATCAAAAGCAAAATTAAACCTAGAAAATGAGATATTAAAAAAAAAACTTGTATCTACTTGTACACCAAAATGAACATTATATATATATAAGTAATTATATATATATATATATATATATATATATATATATATATATATATATATATATATATATATATATATATATATATATATATATATATATATATATATAAGTAATTATATATAAGTAAATTATTTCATGTGAAGAATGCAATTAAAATAATCGTGTGCAAAAGGATCGAAATCGTGCGTCAAATGTAATTTAAATTTCAGTTTTCATTATTAAACGACTTTTGTTTGTTGTAACTATGGCTACAATGTCAATTAATTATATAATTTTTCGATATTATCAGTCAGAAATAATTATTTGTTTGTAGATTCGAAAGCAGTTTAGCTTGCTTCGCAAAAAAATAATATATGACACTCGTGTGCGAAAGGATTTTGTGCACTCATTGCTATTACAGCAGTCGCCTTCGGATTGTGTTTGAAACTTCGCACACTCGTGCATAAAATCCCTTCTGCATACACTAGTATCATAAAATATTATTTAAAAACCACGTTCTTATTAGAATGCACAGAAAAGGAGAAAATATTTTTTTCCATGTTGAATATAAATAAATGCGTGGAGCGTCCATAAAAATAACATCTAAATAATATAGGGCTAAACGTTTTTATTTATAGTTAACATGAAAGAAAAAATAGTTTCTGCTTTTTAGGGAATTTTAATAAAAACTTTGTTTAATATTATTTTTTTAAATATCTAATTTTTAGTTAGTTTAAAACAGTCAAACTCAACTTACAAAAAGTACAACTACATTACGATGAATACAATACGACAAATATGCTTAAATTGCAGACATTTATGTGAAACTTAAAAAAAATGTTCTAAACAAATTTACCTTTTTTGCAACAAAACATTTTTGTTATTTAACAATTTTCGCAGGACTGTCAAACTCGTTTAGAAATCTTCAGTCCTGTGCAAACAAATTTTCGATTTTTAACAAAATATTACGAAAATCACATATTTTTCTCTGAACACAACAGTAAACAAAATAAATGAAAGTTTCACATCATTACAAACGTAGACGAAATTTAACTTAATAATTTAATGTCGAAGCTGTCAGTTTTTTTTAGAATTGGTAAAACCATACTACATTATAGATAATCATATAAACGTAATAAAGTCGGAACATAGCCTGAATATATGAATATATTTAACCTTTCCGGAGCTCTATAATACTAATGAATCTTTTTAGGACTACCAAAAAACATGAAATTTGTCAGTTATTTTATAGCTTTCAGTCCAACTTCGTGTGGTCTTTCTTACGAAATGTCAAATTAAAAATATCTAACCCTAATCATCCAGATGGGTTTCAAGTAAGTGGTTTATAAATTGTTGTTCATAAAAGCAAAGTTGTACTGATGAGATATAAACCTCAAAACGCGTCTACAGATGGCTATCCACTTAAGTTATCGGAAAAACAATGTTATTTTTTTGGTATTTGTTAATTGCCATGAAGGTGGACTGAAAGCTATAAAATAACTGTGGTGGTGAGAGGCCTTGGAATAATGTATCACTCACGGTTTGTAGAGGAATTTATTTATATGGACGATATATATATATATATATATATATATATATATATATATATATATATATATATATATATATGTATATACCTATATATATATATATATATATGTATATACCTATATATATATATATATATATATATATATATATATATATATATATATATATATATATGTACAATGTACAAGAGGTACAAACACTTGTGAGGGAATGAGTGGAGCTGGACTCTGAACTGGACTGGTCTGGTTGACTGACTGCTGGTTGACTCTGGTTGAGCTGGCTGCTGGCTGAGTCTGGTTGAACTGGCTGGACTGAACTGAACTAGTACTGAACTGAACTTGCTTGACTGTCTGAACTTCTAGCTGAGTCTGGTTGACTGGGTCCACTGACTGGACCGGTGTGAATAGGTCCACTGGCTGGACTGAACTGGACCCGTTGGTTGTTTGCACCTCACTGTTGAACTGAACTGGAGTGGACTTGCTTACTGTTTGCGCCTGGCTGTCTGGACGGAACTGTCTGGATCGAACTGCCTTCCTTGTTCGGTGGTTCAGGTATTTATGTTATGTCCAGGTATACTGAGTCTCTCATCTGGGGGTGATTATTTTTCTATTTTCGGCTATTTGTCGCTTTTGTGATTACCGATTCTCGGGAAAAACATCTTGTCGTAATTTCCCCGAAGATTACACCATTATTCCCTCACCGTAATGCCCTCGTAAAACTAAAAGTACAAATATTTCTTAATCTGCTCGAGGATTACATTACCGACCCTAATCAAATATTTTCGGAAATTGTGCGAAAATATTTGGGTAATTATTATAATGCCCTCGTAAACTAAGAAATAAAAATATAACAGCTCGTTGCCGCTACATAACTGACAAATTTCATTTGTTTTTGGTGGTCCTACAAAGACTCATTAGTATTATAGAGCTTTGGAAAGGTTGAATATATTTATATATTCAGGCTGTGTTCCGACTTTATTAAGTTTATATTTCAACTAAGTTTTTGAATTCCGCCAGGTGCTCATAATTTGAACTGGTCGGGTCTAGTGATAAATCAGTGTATCACACTCAAATGTATCGCCCATTCTGGCGAGCAGACACAATGTTTTCTGTTGATTCACATGGACGAACACGTGTCTAAGGTTTGACGTCTCAATTTTTTGATTATTCTCTTCACGATTGATACACAAATTTGACGTAATTTGCCAATCGTTTCAATCAAACTTTTAGAAATAATGTTTAACAATAAGAATGCATTTAACTGACCACAATGAACAAAAATGCCACCAAATTCAAAATTTCCATTCTTGTTGTGACACACTTTATATAATAAGCTTGTAGAGCTTATTGATGGTAATATGAATTGTAGCGTTAATTTATGAGATAAACCTGTATTATAGAATATTTTTGCAAAATTCATCATTTTAACAAAGCTATAAAGTATTTAGTTAGTGCAAATGTTTGAAATCTATAAAAGGCTTTATTGTGTCAATTTGTTTTACTGCGAGGTTCTCATTTTAAATGTGTCAGCGAGACAGATGTTTTATTTGCGACAAAAAAAAAACGAGAAACAAATGTAAAAATTATGCGGAGGGGCTTTTATCGGAAATATTCCCATCAAATTTAATTTCATCCGTGAAGAATTCGCTGCGTGTCGCAATTTGTTTTCACTACTTAACAAATTGAAATAAAGTGCAAATTAAGGCCATTGTCTTAACTCCGTATCAGATTAATCGCTTCGCCTGATTGATTTTTCATTTTACATTGTCTCTCCCCCATTCAGCGCCAAATAAACAACAAACTCAAAAAAAATTCTCACACAAAATCTATTTTTAATTACCGCCATGCGAACGCGAACTGATTACACCCAAATTAACCCCGTTCGCGATTTATTATTTTCGAATAAAATTTGCGTGTTTCATAGACATGCATGAGTCTATTAAGATCGAAATCTTGGCGTACAAAGCGCGTATCGAATGCGTTCCCCAAGAAAACAAAACCTCCCGCTGCAATTTCTATTTGTACGCGTTCATATCATAATTCATCGGAACACACTACAAACATAAAGGCTATTATTGTAGACGATCGATGCTTTGTCTAAGCTTATGTGTATATGAATACATCCCATATCAAATAGGGCCATCACCATCCAGAAGGTGACCTACTATATTATATAAACCCATACAAATCTATGTTTGTAACAACAGTTTTTAGTTAAAGCCAAAAAGACGCAGAAGAGCTAATGGACTGAATTTTTTATACATAGAATATTCAGCAATTTCGTTATCTGAACGGCGCAGCCTTCACCGTAAAACTACTCCGTATAGTTTTAATTTTGAACTTTCCTCCTTTATTACCGACTTAATTGCAGATGGTAAGTACTTTTGAAGAAGTCCAATAAAACCGTTTAAATATAAAGTAGAGACGATATTAACGACGATATATGTTTAATAAATTTCTCTAAATGGTAAATATTTTTATCACCGCCGCCTCATCGCCTCTTTATTGAGACATAAATACGATTTATGCCCATATTTGATATTGAATAACATAAAAAACATTCCTAGATATTAGATAATAAAGAAAATCTTACTCTTCCATGTCTAGTGCTACTGGCTGATCTACGAAAAAATGTATCACTGCTTAATTAAAAGGTTTTAATATTTCAATCATAAACAAATAACGACTTGTCTAAGTAGTATACTTTTCTGTAAAACGCCCGTTATTTATCTTTTTTTTGGGAGGAGGGTTAAAATAAATTTACGTACTTTTCCATTTTGCCCCCAGTGTACTCCCAGCCCGTTACTTTTCTAGTTCTACCCTATCGTTTCATCCACTCTCCTTTTGACTGATATAAACTATTTACGATTTGATTTGCTATTTTCTTCCATTTTAAAATAGAAAACCTTGAGAATATGTTTTATTCCTGTTGTCTGTATTATAATAAACTAATTTTCATGACAAAACGTCGCGTCTAGACGGTTTAAAAAAAGACGCGGTGTACACGCATTTATTTTTAAAACCGGCGGAGTTGAAAAGTTGACACGCAAGTTGGGAGCAAAACGGAATTGTTTAAGCGATAATGAAATCTAAGCGCTCACAGTCTTAGTATAACGCCTCGTTTTAATTATAGAAACACGTGACGCAATCGGGGTTTGTGGAAATATAATATAATTTTTAGCGTGAAAGTTTTATTTTAATTATATATGGGGTCAGATAATGGAGTTCTATAAAAGAAACGTAGTCTAACTCAATATTATTATTATTAAAAAAAGAAAAAATCTGTAGTATTTCAAATAATTTGGCTTGTAATTTATAGTATAGAGCAAAAGAAAAGAAAATTAATTGATTGTTGATAACGTATAATCTCATTTTATAAAGTTAATTATTTATTACATTTAATAACGACGATATTTTATCCTTATTTTCACCAATTATTTTTATTTATTTTCAATTCCAAAGTTCGCAAGTTTCCGCTGGTTAAAACACATTTAAATATAATTACAAACGATGTCCACACCGCCTATAAAATTTCCATTTTGTATTCTAGTCTTTTCACAAACAAATTAATTGGCCGTTCGGCTCTCAACCTTCTAAACTTTTCCTCCGCTGCTACAAGGGAGGATTCGTAAATGGAGATTATTGTCGGGACATAAATCACTGATATATAAACCCTATTATTAACTGCAGATAATTTTCTCCCTGGCGTTGCAACTCCCCCTTTGGAATGATCGCCCACAGGAAACACTTAGGAATATTCTTAATAATTATTCACTACCGACCCAATCCATATAACATAATAATACCATTTTACATAATTCATCGATAAATAGAATAGTGACTAAATAAATCTAGTTAGTATAAGTGAGACTAGACACACAAGTCTAGACGGATCAGACTAGATAGAAAAGACTATAAAGGGTGGCTCAGCCGCGTACGTCATGCAAAGAGTATCTGCATCGAAATTTTGGTGTTACGGCTAAACGATAAGTTTTAAATCTGTGCTCATCCTCAGTTAGACGGCTTTGTGCAGTTTGCAGGTCTTTTTTATACGTATATATTTTGATTATCGTATGTCCATCCAGAATCTTAACACATTCAAGTACATGGTGGATGGAATTACGGTGAAAGAAATACAGAAGGGGTTGTAGAATATTCAATAGGCTTCGACTTAACGATTACCAATACCATCTTCAACCGGAGAAGTTAACAACTTATAACTTATAAAAGCAGAGACCAAAAAGTCAGTTAGATTACTTATTGTACAGAAGGAAATACCTAAAGGAAATATCGAACAGAGTAAAAGTGTAGCAGCATAACACAAACTCCTGGTGGCTGATTATGAGATGGTTGTGGGAAAAATACGCAAATGTATCATACAAATAGGACAAAGAATAAAGTGGTGGAAACTGAAGGAAGAAGGGCTACGAGAAGAATTCAAGGAAAAAGTGTTAAGGGACCTGCGATTACCGGAGGACGTACATGAGTGGAGGAGTATCAATAGCAGTGTTGTAAAGAAAGCTGGTGAAGACGTGCTAGGTGTAACATCAGCAAAGGGACCGCCATAAGATAGGGAGGCATGGAAGTGGAATGAGGAGGTCCAAAAAGGGGTAAAAGTGAAGAAAGATGCTTAGAAACAATGGGATTTAACTGGAAGAAAGGGAAGCCTATAAGTTTGCAAGGAAGAAGGCAAAACGAGCTGTGGCAAAAGCGAAGACTGAGGCAGTGGAGGAGGTATATGAAAAGCTGGAGAGAAACTACGATGACAGACAACTCATAAGAATTGCAAAATCCAGAGATAAAGCTTCCAAGGACATAAAATCAATGAAGCACATGAAGGATGAGTAAGCTGTAGTGCTATACGATCAAGAGAAAATACTGGAAAGATGGCTGGAGTACTTTGACTATTGAATGATTTGAATTTGAATGATATTGAAAGAAGAAACTCTGAGTGAAAAGTACGAGGATGGAGAGTTAAACGAAGGAGTGACCCAAGCAGTAAGTAGGGAAGAAGTAAAATATGCGCTAAAGCAAATGAAAAATGGGAAGGTAGTATTTCAAGACCAAATTCCAACAGAAGCCTGGGAGACCGGGGTATTGAAATCCTCTGGGATTTAATGAAGAAGATCTGGAACGGAGAAACAAGCCACATGCGTGGAGAATTAGTATTCTTGTCCCCATATACAAAGGAAAAGGTGATATCCAAAATTGTGGCAATTATAGAGGTATAATGGTGATTCTTTCCCATGTCTTCATTGTGTGAGACATAGACAAAGAATCATTGGGACAAGGTTGCGTCGGGAAATTGAAGTAGTGGAAGAACAGTTTGGATTTATGCCAGGAAGAGGAACAACTGACGCAATATTTGCACTAAGGTAACTAATTGAGAGACGCAGGGAAGTGCAGGTTGATTTACATATGGCCTTCATTGATCTGGAGAAGGCGTATGACAGACCGCCCAGGCAAGAGATATGGAGATGTTTGAGAAGTAAAGGTGTAGCAGAAAAGTATGTTAAGAGCAGTGTGGGTACAGCAACGGAATTACCAGTAAGAAAAGGGCTACACCAGGGATCTGCTCTCAGTCCATATCGCTTTGCTCTGGTAATGGATGTGCTAGTCAAGGATGTGTGAAAAGCTGCACCATGAAGCGTGATGTTCGCCCACGACATTGTACTCTGTGAACTGACCCGAGAGAAATTTCAATAGAGGCTCGAGGAGTGGAAGAAAGCCCAAGAAGAAAGGGGAATGAGAATTAGCAGGGTGAAAACTGAATATATGTGTATGAAGGAAGCTCAAAATCTATGTATTAAACTGCAGGAAGAAGAACTGCCACTGACCAAGTTTAAATATCTGGGGTCATATATTCAAAGTGATGGAGGCCTGGAGTCTGAAATACGGCGCAGGGTAAATAGCCGTTGAATGAATTGGCAGAAATTGAGTAGGGTACTGTGTGACAAGAAGATCAGCTACAGAAGAAAAGGAAAGCCCAACAAATCTGTGACGAGGGCTGCAATGCTCTATGGTGCGGTAACTTGGACAATTAAAAAAGCACATGAAAGAAAGATGGAAGTGACAGGAATGAGAATGTTGAGGTAGATGAGCGGGGTAAGAAGAAAGGATAGAATAAGGAATGATCACATCAGAGGAACAGTGAAAACGGGACTCAAAGGAAAAAAGGTTCAAGAAAGCAGGCTAAGGTGTTTTGGAGATGTGAAGAGAAGAGAGGAGGACTACATGGTAAAAAGAGTTGAAAAGCTGGAAATAGGAGATTCAATGAAGAGAGGAAGACCAAACATGAGATGGAAAGACAAGGCAGCAGGGGATTTGAGAGAAAAAGGTTGGAAGAGTGAGGACGCATTGGATAGGCATTTATGGAGAAGAAGAATCCAAAAAAGCAACGCCGACCCTTCGTGATAGGAAAAGTCAGAGAAAAAGAAGAAGAAGAGGAATTCAGAATCTTAACACATTTGACCCTTTGCTGATGCAAGTAAGGATTTAGAAGATGTTCAAGACGGATTAGTTCATATAAGAATTCAACAAAGGAATAATCGTAAGACCTTAACTACTGTACAAGGCCTCTCATCTGACTATGACCTGCAAAAATTGTTCGAACATGTAAGAAGGAGTTTGCGTGAAATGGTACTGTAATAGAACACCCTGAGTACGGCGAAGTACTCCAATTGCAGGATGACCAACGTGAAAACATCTGCCAGTGGCTTGCAAAGCGCAGCCTGGCCAAGTCGGACCAGTTAAGGTTACACGGTTTCTAATGCCATCATAAAACCAATGAATTTAGTTGCAGATATGGCTGCCTCTCGAAACCTTAGTTGTTGATTTATACATGCTCGTAATGCACAGATTATATGCATTATATATGAAAATATCACCCATAGCCCCTAGCGTTTGATATTTTCAAAGAAATTAAAAACTTGTTTGACTTGATTAACGAGATTAGACAGACAAGTATACGTGTAGTAGACAGGACTAGACAGACAGGGATAGATATACAAGACTAGGCAGACAGATACGATTTGACAGACAGGAATACACGGAGAGGAATATACAGAAAGAACTTTCAAGTAACTGCTGTGCGCATGACTTCGCAGTAACGGATGAACATATTAAAAAAATTGCTTCAACTGATTGTGAGTCTCTTTTGGGGCTTCCTCTCGTCATTTTCTTTATTGCTTATTATGGTGTAATCAGCCGATACCTGTTTTCCTACTTTTCCTTTTTTCTCAAGTATGTAACTTAAGATGGTTTTGGGACCAATAGGTTCTTCCATGTTTGCTGCTGCTGATTCCCTTTTGGCTTACTATCTCCAGCAGTCGAAG
Organism: Phosphuga atrata; assembly: GCA_944588485.1. NCBI lineage: Eukaryota > Metazoa > Arthropoda > Insecta > Coleoptera > Silphidae > Phosphuga > Phosphuga atrata. The sequence goes on from OX155901.1 coordinate 9,267,017, forward strand.
ATGGCTTGGCCCTCACTGTCTGTCTCCTCGAAGTACACACCTAATTCGTCTGAAGCCCGGCGTATGTTGAGTAAATAATCTCTGAAGCAACCATGGCCAGAAAGTGCTTGTGTCAGATGATATTTTATTTCACCGTGCTTTGTTTTAATCCAGGTGGAGATGTTCGGAACATAGAAGTCTGCGTGTGCTACTTTTGAGGCCTCCTTACGTTTGACATTAATTGTTGTAAGCTTGCCATAATCATCATTCCTTTAGATTGTAGATTTTGGTGGTGACTTGTACTGCGACCTTCATAGATGTATTGTACCCCACTCTCTTCCTTTAATTGTTGGTTTGCTTACCCATTTAGAGCTGCTCCTCCAGTTCTGATGCCTTTATCTGAGTGGTATTCAAGGACTACGACTCTTCTGCGTTCAAGCAGTAGGCCCCAAGATATTTTTCTCTTGCGCAGTGCTCCGCAGTCATCATTCCTTTAACCGCTTATTCTGTTAGGAGGGCAGTAAACGATAGCCTTTTGTCAATCGGGACATAAAGTTATTCATGTTTTTTTATTATCATTGTCCTCGATTGTAAATTTTATTGTGCTATTTTGTCTCAGGCAAGTAAGCAGAACTGCTTCGGTTTTTTCTGCTGCTAAATTAGGGTTTTAGGTTTCATCCATGCACCGATTTTAGCAATTACATGGTTTGTCGTTTGCATGAGACCTTAAACTTAACATCGGTTCTGGCTGTAACTATCAGTGCTATATCATCATCTTCTTTAGGTGTCTCCATTACTGAAGGTTAGCAACAATCATGGCAAATTCCGCACGGTGTTGTGGCGCTGTGAACAATGACTGGGAGTCCGGACCAGTCCAGTCAATTATGTTCTTTAACTAGGAGCACTTTCTTCGTCCTAGACCACGGTGCCCCGCTATCTTGCCGTCGATTATTAATTTCAGAAGACTATATTTCGTATTTCTGAGGATATCTCCGCTGGTACGCTGTCTTACATTTCTTCACAATAACCAATAGCTCTCTGTCTCTGTCCATGCGTCTAAGAACCTCATTATTCGTGATATGTTCACGATTTTTCCTCATTATATGTTCTGCCCAGGATATTTTCTGCATTCATCCTCATCTCAAATGCTTCTATTTTGTTCATAGTATTGATCTTCAACGTCCAAGCCTCAACACTATACAACAGTACCGAGTGAATGTAGCACTTAACGAACCGGTATCTTAGTTTAAGGTTTAGGCTTCTCTCGCAAAATACTTTTCTCATCTTAAGGAACGTCGTTTTGGATTTCGATGCTTCTTCTTACTTTCAGATCTGGATCTAGGTCTTCGGTGTTTCAGCTGCCCAAGTATTTAAATTTAGCGACCGGCTCTATTTGCTTATTGTATACTTGCAAATTGAATTGGATATCTGGTCTTCTACTAATAACCATTGCTATATCTATTATCGGCGAAACTAATTATTGTTGGAAAACGTTGTCCTGGGAACGTTTTTCTGGCTATTTCGATTCGTGGTTCTCCTTCCAAATCTGGATCCAGGTCTTCGGTGATCCAGCTGTCCAAGTATTTAAATTTGGCGACTTGATCTATTTGTTTATTGTATACTTGCAAATTGGCTTGGATATCTGGTGTTCTACTGATAACCATTGCTATATCATTGCTATATCAATCTGGATCCAGGTCTTCGGTGATCCAGCTGTCCAAGTATTTAAATTTGGCGACTTGATCTATTTGCTTATTGTATACTTGCAAATTGGCTTGGATATCTGGTGTTCTGCTGATAACCATTGCTATATCATCGGCGAAACTAATTTTTGTTGTTCCACTTGTTGTTGCAGTTTCGTAGTTATAATTATAGGAGAAGGGGGGAGGGGCGAGTATAGGGCCTAGTATGGAACCCTGTGGAACACCACTACTCACCTAGTCTAACTTATTTTTAATGGACACGTAACAAGCACCGCTGGACCAACTTGACAACCGCTTCCCTGAAATCCTGGCATCCTGGCACTGCTGTATGTCTACATGATGCTGGTGTATAAGATTATACTTATATATTTTTTTAACGTACTTTACTTCCCCCTTCCAGTCAGACTGATTAGTGGTTCGCGTTTAATAGTTGTGTCTCTGCCTTTTTCTTCGTTCTTTCGTTTTGCTCCTTATAAGTTCATTATTTCGTGTATTGCTTTTTGGTTGCCAGTTGTTTTCGGACTCCAGCATGTAGTAGGGTCTTGTCGTTCGGGGTTCTAGGTCTTTTGGTAGGGTGTTTGTGCTCATCCACGTTGACTCGCGTGCGCGGTGGCGGGCGCGGTCACGAAATATCAAACATATGACGTAATATCGAAGTGTTCACGTACGAAACGCACATCACGCACGCGGTCTAAGTTGCGGGCAAGCTAGCGACTGGCGCGCGCGGCGCCCTCGCGGCAATATCAACCGTGTGAGATGTTTGTGTGTTTTCACGTCGAACTAGCGGCGGAACGCGCGATTCACTCGCGACGTCATTAAGTTAAACCAGTACGAACTAATCGCTAGAAACGATAACATGTTTTCATCATGTCTTTCAATACAAAAGAGTTTATTAGTGCTGTTCAGCTTAGTATACTAACCAAAACCTAAATTTAGGTTAGTATACTAACCTAACCTAACCGGACAACAGCTCACACTCGCGCAAACGGCTGTCTACCGCGCCCGCACCAGCCACCGCGCCCGCGCGTTCCAACGTGAACAAACACTCTCTCTTTGCACCAACTCTCACATATGAATATGGTGTATGCTACGCTCTCCTCTTCCGCACAGTACTTACAGCGGCTGTCAGAGGCTCTCCCTTTTTTGTGGAGTTAGTACCGAAAGCATTCATGGCCGTTGAGTACTTAGGTTTGCAGTCAGAGATGGTTTACTTCTCCATGCTTCCTGTTCATCCATTTCTCCACGTCATTTATTAGTAGTTTAGTCCATTGCCCCTTATCGCTAGCATCTCCGTCCTTCTTTGTCTCTTTTTTTGTTGGCGTCTGGGTCTCTCTTTCTCTCTCCCTGTGTATGTGTATATTCTTACCCTCTCCTGGACTAGCAGATCTATTGGAGGTATGACCGCAATTTCCAGGGACGCCTCGTCCCCTGGAGTAGTTTAGTCCATTGCCTCTTGTCGCTAGTTCATCCCAGTTCTTCTGCCATATCCGGAGTAGCTCATTCCTTGGCGTCTTCTTTGTTTCTTTTTTATTGGCGTCTGGGTCTCTCTGTCTGTGTGTATATATTCTTACCCTCTCCTGGACTAGTAGCTATATTAGAGGTATGCCCGCAATTACCAGGGATGCCTCCCTTGTCACTGTTCTGTAGGCACTGATGACTCTAATTGCGAGCATTCTCTGAACCGCTCCTAGTTTGTGCTTGGTGGATTCTACACTCATAACTCTGGCCCATACTTGGGCCACATAGAACATTGCAGATAGTGATAGTTTCTGAAAAAGGAAATTCCAATGTTCTCAAACGTTGGACATGAGGCTTTCCAGCGCGATGGAAGCCCTTTGTGTTTTATCAGCGGCCTTTTTTACGTGGTCCTGGAATGAGAGATTGAATTTGGTCCACTTGTACTCCTATGTATGATAGATGATATGGATATGTCCCCCATTTTCCTCTTTTCTGTTAACAGAACATCCTCCGTTTTCTCAGGCGCCAGTTTTACCTTCCATCCATTTGCCGATCATGTGCTACTATTACTTCATTGAAAAAGCAATCCCTTTATCAAAAATTATATCAGTAGCTACAGATGGAGCACCTGCCATGGTTGGACGTTATCGTGGATTTATAAGCTATTTAAAACAAAATGTGTCAGGGGTGTTAGCAATACATTGCGTCATCCATCGACAACATTTAGTTGCTAAAAATTGTGTGATAGATTGAATGAATAATCTCTTCAATTAGTAATTGATGCAGTAAACCGAATCCGAAGCAACGCGTTGAAAACGCGATTATTTGCGCAGTTGTGTGAAGAAAATGACGAACACTTTCATCAATTACTCCTTCACACTGAAGTACGCTGGCTGTCGAAAGGCTTATGTTTGACAAGATTTTTTGCACTTTTTGAGACTATTTTAGTAGTATTTAGTAGTATCAAGATCTACAAAAGTACAAATGACACAACTTTCTATCCTACAATGGCAGATCGAGAACGGACCGGACTGTTCCATAGTGTATTAAAAGTTGCTAATAGTTCGCAACTGGCAAATTTATTACAAAATAAAATAAATTCGCATTTTGCGTCCGAGTTTGGATGTGGTTGCGAATTTTACAGATTTTTTTTGACTATATCCTTCCGTCGCCAGTTGCCGACATTCCGAAACCAAGCTTACACATTTCGCTCCTGCGGTGCCATGCGGAGAATTCATCAGACAACAGACATTGATAAATCAAAAGTTCATCGATAATTTTGATAAATTTCGATTATGCCGTTTCGATAATACGAGTGAATTACTCCGTCCTTCCCTTATAAACATTCCCTTGTAAATTGAGTTTATACCTACGCACAAACCAAGTTCGATTTGTTCGATTTGACTCCAGGTGGAACAAAAAAATGTACACATTCTCGATCTGCCATTATAGGATAGAAAGTTGTGTCATTTGTACTTTTGTAGATCTTGAATGCGAATTTAAATCCTACCAGTCTTCTTTTATCGGCCGTGGAGACCTCGTGGTTTTTGCCAATTGTCAAATCGGCATACCGTACGCAAGATACCGTCGACCCTCATCGACCGGTGAAGAAGAAAATGCAAAATTCCACCTACTCGGCTCGGCAGCCGTAAGCGTCCAATCTTGCAATATTGCAATATTTGTAGAGAAAGGATCAGACGATGAAATTACTGTGTCAGTTTTGTAAAATATATTATGGCAGCAGTCCCACAAATTGAAAGCAGAACTGATGAAAATAAATTATATCACTTCTGCATAGATCGTTGATTTTACTATTGAAATTAATATTTTGGTATCTTCACGGTCAATAGCCTTGACACATGATATTTATAATGAAGGAGTTCATATTTAAAAACTTTTACTACATTATATATATTTATTATTTATTATTATATATTAAACTACATTTGCCCTTCTCGTTAACCCCTGCTCGGTTAGCACTGTTAAAGGTATTTCTCATGTTAAAGGTTAATAGAGCTCACGTTTTTCTGGTTCTCTGCGAACCCAATTTGGATTTTTCTGCGAGCTATAAATCGGATGTTAGGGCTTCAATGATTGACCTTCCATTCCTGAATCCAAACTGTTTATCAGATAATCCGGTTCCGGCCTGGAGCTAATATTTTAATCCAATTAGCAAAAGTTGTTCCAATAATTTCCCGCCAGACATGACTAGACAGAGAAAACTAGACAGACAAGACTAGACGTTCAGGAATAGGCAGACAGTATTGGACAGACGGCACTAAATGCAGAGGACTAGATATACAGGACTTCGTCTGGTGCCTATCCACTTCGGATGTTGAGATCATCATGGAAATTCGAATTTTGGTTGTTGCAGCACTGAAGACAATATTAAATAAAAAATGGGACCACTCAATTGAAATCAAATGTCGGCTAGAAAAAGCGAGATCCGCATTGCTGAAAATGGCAAAGGTATTCAAAGCACATCACCTGAATATACAAACGAACATCAGTATTTCTATATGGAGTGAAATCCTGGACTCTGACAGAGGCTACCGAACAGAGACTCGAGGCATTTGAGATTTGGCTATACCGCTGCATACTCAAAATTTCCTGAATGGCTCATCATCACCAACCAGCAGGGCCTAGAGAGAATGGGAAAAGAAGAGAGGTGTTACTAACAATGAATACAAGGAAGCTGGAATACTTTGGTCATATAATGAGGAACAGTCAACGGTACGGCCTATTGCAACTTATACTACAAGGAAGAGTAGATGGAAGGAGAGGACCAGAAAGAAGGAGAATATTGTGGCTAAAAAACCTTCGAACCTGGTCCAACACAACAACAACAAATATCTTCGATCTGTTGAACAGATTTGCTGTTGTTGTGTTGGACCAGGTTCGAAGGTTTTTTAGCCACGATATTCTCTTTATTTCTGGTTCTCTTATTCCATCTACTCTGGCTTGTAGTATAAGTTTCAATAGGCCGTACCGTTGACTGTTCCTCATTATATGGCCAAGGTTTTCCAGCTTCGTTGTCTTTATTGTTAGTAAGACCTCTCATTCTTTCCCATTCTCTCTAGGACCTGCTGTCTGGCGATGTGAGCCGTCTAGGAAATTTTGAGTAGGCGGCGGTGTAGCCAAATCTCAAATGCTTCGAGTCTCTCTTCGGTTGCCTCTGTCAGAGTCCAGGACTGCACTCCATATAGAATTCTAGAACTCCTAGGAGAATATAGTACTTATAAAGATGTAGCATCTCAGTAGCCTGTTCTTCGTTTGTATGTTCAGGTGTTGTGTTTTGAATACCGTTGCCATTTTCAGGAATGCGGATCTCGCTTTTTCTATCCGACATTTGATATCAATTAAGTGGTCCCGTTTTTCGTTGAATTTTGTTCCTGCATACGTGTATTTTTGGACTCTCTCAATCAGTTCGTTGTTAACTCGAAGCTGTACGACATGGTTGTTGTTTTTGGATACTATCATGTACTTCGTTTTATAGACATTTAGCTTAAGACCATACCTTTTACTGACTTCTGATATTCTGTTCATTAGCTATTGCAGGTTTTCTAGACTGTCTGCGTATACTACTGTGTCGTACGCGTATCTCAGATTGTTTATATACTCGCCATTTATTTTAATACCACATCTTTTTTCTTCCAACGCTTCCTGAAATATGCGTATATTAAAAAAAGGCAGTGATAGTATACCTACCTACATCCCTGGCGCACGATTCTCTTGATTTCGATGTGGTCCCATCTTTCGCCTTGAATGCGCATTGAGGCAGTTTGTTTCCAGTATAGGTTGCCGATTATCTTTATATCCCTGTGTTCTAACCTTATCTCTTTTAGGATACTTATGAGTTTGTTATGTACTATTAATTTTTATTCCTATAGTCAATGACATGTGATATGTATTTGAATAAATTGAATATAAATAGAGCGGAAAATATAGTTAATAATGTTTTATTTGTGACGGTTTGCAAACGTTTCTTTCTGCGAATTCAACGCATTGATATAGTGTGATTAATAACTGATAATTCGAGCAATTATCGCCAGCGTAACAAGTATATGACTTTTGCAAATTTCGGCGTGGTAACGCAATATTATTGAAACGGTCCCGTCAAAATATATTTGAAATGAATAAAAAGATAAAACAATGGGGAAATAAATAGGAGAGAAACAATTTTATAGAAAATAATTGGATAGCGTTTGCATTGAAAATTGTGTTACGTGGATGTGATATGACAGAAATTATTTAAAAATATTATCACTATTGAACGAGAGTTTCTATGTGGTCACATCAGCTTTATTTATAAAATACGTTTATAGCAAATAAAATTATGTATATGTGGAAATCAATAGTGACACCTGAAAACTACCCCGTGGTTGGAGAATCAGAAAAAGATTTTGCCTTTTCAAGTCACCCTACTGGCAGGTCCTGCAATATTAATGGGTTATACCCAATTTATATCCAGTCCAATTTCCACATTACTTTCCAGAAAGTTATGGCAAAGTTTTCCATATTTATCCGAAACGAAAAACATTTATAACCGCGTATATTAAAACATAGATTATAAATTTAAGACGACCGAAGGGATATTTGGCCCTTTTGGCCCTACGCAATCTAAAAACATGGTTCATGAATTATTTATAATGAAAAATAAATTATTTTTTTTGTACAAATTGTATATTTTTTTGGGTTGTGAGTTTCGGTCGATCTGCATATAAGTGGCGGTCGTGAAGTTTTACGGCGACAACACATGTCTGCAATGTAAAGGATTTTCGATTAATGGAGGACTAGCACATCCTGGCTTTATATCCTCAATGAATATCGCTAGGGTTTAAGCCTAGTCTCAATTTAATATACGACGAGTTCTTTGTAATATACTCGCACGCTCAATAAACTTTTATTTCGTGTGGAAACTTTGGCACGACGGGAATTTTTAAAGCTACATATTTTTTAAAGATTATCATACATTTTTAGATTACATTACACTTGTACATCCCATTAAAACAATAATAAATTATTTATTTCTTTGACTTAAAAATTCACTCATTTCCTCAACTTAATGTGTTAAAATGAACACAATTTCATAGTAGCGTCTACATTAGAAAAACCATATCCAACATATTCCATAGAAAGGACTAGCGAGAAAAAAGTAGATACACAGAAGATTAGATAGACTAGACTATAACAGACTATACTGGATTAGACCAGATTAGATGAGACTAGACTAGATTAGACACGCCTATATTAGACTATACTGGGTTAGACTGACCAATCAGACAGACTAGACTACACCAACAGAAAAGACTAGACAGACAAAACTAGACAGATAAGAGTAGACAGACAAAACTAAATAGACAAGACTAGACAGAGAACACTAGAGAGACAAGAGTAGGCAGACAAGACTAGTTAGACAACACTAGACAGAGAAGACTAGAGAGACGAAATTGCTGAAAGCACAAAAAGGAATTGTACGTTCCATGCTAGGTCTGCCAACATTTGCCTCCTGCAGAAATCATTTTGTATAACTTAACATTCTAACTGTCCCTAGCTTACATATATTAGAAACAACTAGCTATATCCACCGAAACAAACATCTAATACCCAAAAATAAGGAGAAACATAACAATTCTTCCAGAACTCTTCTCAAATTGCGCACGTCTCAAACAAGAACTATCATATGCAACAAGGCTCCTGTCGTTCTTGAAATCCAACTGTATAACTTGTTTCCACTGGAAATAACTCAAGAACGTTCATATAGAGTTTTTAGAAGAAAAATTAGAAATATTCTCGTGGCCCAATCCGTGGTCCGTACGAAATGGAAGAATTTTTAGAATCATGCAGATTTATTTAACAATTTCCTGACTTGCCTATATGTATTCTGTATTCAACCAACTGGCTAATAAATGAATTTGAATTTGACTAGTCAAACAAGACTAGATAGACAAGGATAGACAGGCAAAACTAGACAGACAAGTGTAGATAGACAATGCTAGACAAACAAATGTAGACAGACAAGACTTTTTTTACGGACGTACCTGGCTACTGAGAGCTGAACAGACAAGTGGCCCTACGAACATCTCCAATCACGCCGGAAGCGCAGGTAGCATATCTTCAGCGTGGTTGTTGTAGTTAAGATGGTTGTTGATTTATCTTATTTGGGCTTACTGGTGGGTCTTTCTATTGCATCTCAGTTTTTCGTCATTTTCATTAGAGGAAATAATGAATTTAACAAATTTGGACATCCTATCCCAGTTTTCTTTATTTTGCAGCACCCATTACCGTTCTTCCGTTAAACGGTATCTCCATGTTGGCTGTTTGCTCGTCGTTTTCTGTTTCCCTTTTCCAGCAGTCGTATATTGTGTGTCTTACACACATGTGAGTCCACATCGCCACAGTATTCACACAAGTCATCTGCTGCGACGCGTATTTGTTTCAAGTAGTAGCGGAAGCATCTATGCCCTATGAGGAACTGGGCAAGGCAAAAGTCTCACCATGCTTCCTGTTGACCCATGATATCTGGTATGGTCCATTTTCCTTCGGACGTCCACTATATTTGTTGCCATTCTGCTAGGAGATTTTTTCTAGCGGCAATTCTAGATTGCCTATCATATCGGGAATCATGTAGTTCGGCTCTCTGTTTTACCAGAATATCTATCGAGGCTATACCAGCTATAACCAAAAATGCTTCCCCCGATACAGTCTTGTATGATCTACAGATCCTGAAGTTTTTCTTTATAATCTCGCAAGTTTGTAGATATTGCTTTCTATTTCCATACTTTGTACCCATATTGGGGCTGCATATATCATGGTGCATTGCATGATCGTACACCAAGGAGCTTACGTGTGGTGCTTTTAGGAGTTCTGTGAAGTTAGCAATCGAATTTGCAATAATATAATATTACATCGGAGTTCCCGACAGATATGAAATAGTTCTACAGTACTTTGTGCAAGATTGCAATAGTTCTGCAGAATTTCGCGAAAAAATGGAAAATACCAGTTCTATTCGCGGATCTGAATAGCACCCTAAGTCTACGGCCTGAGTGCCCGCTCAAACAGAGCGTGGAGCGGGGCGTGGCGTGCAGCGTGCATCTCAAACACATGGTGTTAGTAGCAGGCGTCCTGAGTAAGTAAGTGAGCGGGGCGCTTGGGTTTGCGTTCAGTGGGACGGGAAGCGTGGCGTGCACGCTCATTTCAAATCAATTTGTGTTTTGCGTTCCTCTACAGTGTGCATCGTCGCGTCGGATGCAGCTGCACGCTGCACACCCCGCTCATAACTCAGGCCAGACATTGGACGCCCATTGCCCGCTTAAACTGCACGCCACGCTCGCCGCTCAACGCACTTTCACTCAGGCCGTAGCCTAAGATTTCTATCAATGATCTATTAGTCATTTTTTGATAAAAACGTTTGTTCAAAAGATATTTGCAATAATAAGGGACACATTATTTTGAATGAAAATTTAAAAAAATCGCGGAACAGTTCTGTGTGCAGTTCACGATAGAACTCTTAAACTTCTACCGAAAATCCTTACAACTTTTTCCTGTAAAGTTAAAAATTGGAAAGATTTGCGAAAAATTAGACTTCACCAATGCGACGAACTGATGATGAAAAAAAAATCGCGCGGCAGTTCTGTTGGCAGTTCCCAGTAGAACTCTTCTACTGGGAGTTCTATCGACAAACCTTATAACATTTTCCTTCAAAGTTAAATATTCGCAAAGATATGCGAAAAATTGAACTTCTCCGATGCGACGAAGTGAAGAGAAAAAAATCGCGTAATACTTCCTGGTAGAACTCTTAGAGTTCTAACGAAAATCCTTATAACATTTTTCTTTAAAGTTAAAAATTTTAAATATATGCGAGAAATTAGTCTTCTCCGATGCGACGATGCAAAAAGAAAAAAAACGTACAATAGTTCTATTTGCAGTTCCTGGTAGAACTCTTAGAGTGCTATCAAAATTCGCTTTTTATTTGACGCAACTTCCTTATTTCTGATCCGATTCACAATATCGTTCGCTTTTTCAACGTTTATTTTTTCATTAATATAATGCTCAAAAACACCGTTTCACTAAATCCAACACATTAAGAAAAAGAGAAGTCTGATATAGCAAGTCCGAGCAAAGCAGTGCTATTTCGGCTGGTGTTGCTTGTCGAGAAAGCAATATCTATTTTTTCCAATAGGAGGCTACACCATGACTAGAATATCTAAAACGAGGGTCCGCCCATTCATTGCGTCACTTTAGAAAGAGTCGATCTCAAAAGCGCCGTCTACCAAGCGGCGTTTTGAAACTTTCTTCTTTCTTGTCGGCGGATAGTTTTAGGGCCGCACGAAAATATGCGTGCCGAGCTTGTACAATACTTTTAATTAGGAAATTTGAATAAGAAAATGTGCACATTTTGCATTAAACCAACGAATTCATATATGAACACAACTGTTTCGCGATTATTTTCTTTTTCACTTCAATGGTGAAGTCGAAATTCAATCTTGAACTTGTATTTTTCGTATATCATTCCAATTTTTTACTTTACAGAAAACTGTTAAAAGGATTTTCAATAAAACTCAAAGAGTTCTACCGGGAACTACAAACAGAACTATTGCGTGATTTTTTTCTCTTCACTTCGACGCATCGGTGAAGTACAATATCTGGCATATCTTTCCAATATTTAATTTTAGAGAAATATGTTATAAGGATTTTCGATAGAACTCTAATAGTTCTATCAGGAACTAATGCGCGATTATTTACTCCTTGGTTCGTCGCATCGGTGAAGTCTAATTTTTCGCATATCTTTCGAATTTTTAACTTTGAAGAAAAATGTTATAAGGATTTTAATAGAACTCTGAGAATTCTATCGAAATATAATAGTAAGGGAACAAACAGAACTCTTTCGCGATTTTTTTTTCCTTTTTTTTACTTTGTCGCATCGGTGAAGTCTAATTTCTCGCATATCTTTCCAATTTTTAAATTTACGCAAAAATGTCATAAGCATTTTCGATAGAACTCTAAGAGTTCTACCGGAACTGAAAACAGAACTGTTGTGCGAGTTTTTTCTCTTCATTTCGTCACATCGGGGAAGTCGAAATTCTCGCATATCTTTCTAATTTTTAATTTTACAGAAAAATGTTGTAAGGATTTTCCATAGATCACTAAGAGTTCTACCAGGATCTTCAAACAGAACTGTTGCGCGATTTTTTTCTCTTCACTTCATCGCGTCGATAAAGTCCAATTTTTCGCAAAATTTTCTATTTTTAATTTTACAGAAAAATGTTATAAGGATTATCGATAGAACTATATCGACATCGGTAGTTCTACTGGGAACTACCAACAGACCTGTCGCGCGATTTTTTTTTCATCTTCAATTCGTCGCATTGGTGAAGTTAAATTTTTCGCAAATCTTTCCAATTTTTAACTTTACAGGAAAAAGTTTTCGATAGATCTCTAAGAGTTCTATCGGGAACTGCAAACAAAACTGTTCCGCGTTTCTTTTAAATTTTCTTTCAAAATAATGGGTCCCTTATTATTGCAAATATCTTTTGAACTAAGGTTTTAATCAAAAAATGACAATGGGATCTTCGATAGAACTCTTAGGGTGCTATTCAGATCCGCGAATAGAACTGTTTTTGCAATTTTCAAATTTTTTTTTTTTGGCAAAATGTCAATTTTTGCAGAATTTTTTTGCAAAATTGATCAAGTACTCCCGAAGTATGGTCGAGGTACAGGAATATGTAAAACACGCACAGTTTTTCTCAAAAGTGGTTGTTAGCTCAATTTTGGTATTTTCCAGTTTTTTCGCGAAATTCTGCAGAACTATTGAAATTTTGCACAAAGTACTCTAGAACTATTTCATATCTGTTGGGAACTCCGATGTAATATTATATTTTTGCAAATTCGGTTGCTAACTTCACAGGACTGCTTTTAGACCCACCTAGATTGGGCATAATCCTCTCCAATGCCGCCGTTACCTTCATGCCTTTAGCTGCTGCCTTTGTGAGATGTGAACCAAATGAAAGGCTCTTGTCTATCACTACCGCGAGGTATGTGATTTCGTACTTTGTGGTTATAGATGTATGTTGCAGGTTGTTTGATCCAATAGATTACTTGGCGAATTGTGCGGTTTTCCGTTTACATTAGCATGGATTCCGTTTTTGATGAGACCACGCGCACCAGGTCGTACGTGAGGCCAATGAGTGTTACACCCTCCGAAACATTCAATTTAGTACGCCGCAATATAGAATGTTCCACATAGTAGGGCCTAAGACTGAACCTTGTGGGACCCCAATACTCAGTTCTCTCTTTCCCGAAACTCCAGGTGCCTGTAGAATCAGTGTTCTATTATCGAAGTAGCTTTTTACCATGCGCAGGAGGCAAGGTGCTATTCCTCTTTCGGTTTCCTTCATTACTATTTTCCAGCTAGCTCTGTTAAAAGCGTTTCTAACGTCAAATCTAATTAGTTCACATACCTTTCTTGTCCTTTTGTTGTAACTTCTAGCTTCCTCTGCAAGTTTTAGGACAGCTTCTATTACGCTGATAGTGGATCTGCCCTCTCTGAATCCAAATTGTCTCCTAGACAATCCGATGCCTGCCTCAAGTCCTCTTTTAAGTCAGACAGACAACTGTGACTAAGATTGAATGTTTCGGAGGGTGACACACTCATTGGCTTCAAGGACGACCTGGTGCTCTTTGTCTCATCAAAAACGGAATTCATGCTAATGTAAACGGCAAACCGCACAATTCGCCAACTAATGGATTGGATCAACATGAGCCGCGCGCTCGAACAGTCTGAGGCGGTGACTAGACAGAGAGACTAAACGGACAAAACGGACTAAAGACTAAACGGACAAAACTAAACAGACAAAATTAAACAAACAAGACTACACAGACAAGACAAGACTAGACAGACTTTTTTAGGTGGTTTGGGGGAAGCTCTCACTAAGCCCCCTACTCCAGTTTGGCTCTGTTTTAGTATGCGCCACCCGGATATCTCATATTTTGCATTCATTTATTAAGGGCGGGCAGACAGGACAGTTAGTGAAAACCCCCCTAATTGTCGCCTCCTCGACCAGGCTTCGAACCCTCGTTTCCCGCATTGATAAACGGGTATACACCAGTTTTTGACCAAGTGAACAGCCCTTTTCACAACTTTATTTGCCTTTCTGTAGTGTTCTTTATCTTCGTCATTTCCAGACTCATCCCGTTTCTCTTTTGCTTGTCATTTTGCCTTGATGGCTTCCTGGACCACATCATTCCAGCACCATGTTTCTTTATGCAGTGGAGCACCTTTGCCAGGCGTCTTCCCCAAAACTTCGACCCCTGCTTTCCTGATTGCTTGTGCATTCACTGTCCACCATCTCTGAACTTCATCCACTGGCCGTGTTCCTTGCAACACATTTTCCTTGAATTCACTTCTCAAAATGGGATCTTTCAATTTCCAGCATTTAATTCTTGGAGTAATTTTCCTTGCTGTTCTTATCTTAATGCCCGTGAATTCATAATCAATAACGAGTACTCTGTGTTGTGATGTAACATTTTCCCTCATAATAACTTTACAATTCTTAACCTCCTTCAAATGCATTCTTCTGCACAAAAGGAAATCTATTTGGCATTGTCTTCCTCCACTTTTGTAGGTCACCAGATGCCTTTCGTTTTTCTTGAAGAAGGTGTTACATATTGCTAAATCTAATTCCAAAGCAAAGCTTAGCACTCTCTCACCGTCCTCATTCCTCGTATCAAATCCCCAGCCTCCATCCACTCCCCTCACTACTTCCCCTTCCACACTGGTGACAACATGTCCATATAGATCTCCATTCAGAAATACCCTTTCATCTGCTGATATACTAGAAAGTTCCTGCCCAGGTCCCTCCAAAAGACATCTTCTTCTTCCTCCTCACAGCCAACTTGAGGAGCATAGGCACTTACAATGGTAAACTCTTCCCCAAGACACAGCTTCACACTCATCAAGCGATCACTTCTTCTGTTTACACTAATTAGAGGGGGAATAAAATCGTTAGCCAGGATAATTTCTGCTCTGTTTGCTCTATGTTTTTGACCAAACAAAATGAACGAGGAACTACAGTGCAACTGTTCTTTTTGCAAGCATCTCGCCAATAGGCCATCCTTGAATTCTAGTCGAACAGGATCAAGTTCGAGTGGTGGAGATAATTCTTATTGCAACAACATGAAGAATAAACTAAGTAGTTTTAAATCATACAAGTGGTAGGGTTTTATAAAAAAATTTAGAAAATATGAAACATGTTAATACTTGGAGGACTTCAAACTCAGACTTGTTTACTGTAAATCGGCAATCTAATCCGTAAATTGTTTTATTAAATATGCCATATTATTGAACCAATGTAGATTTTTCAAGAAAATAGTATATTGTCAACTACACTACCGAGGAGGACGGATAGACAAAACTAGACAGACAAGACTATACAAGTAAGACTAGACTGACAAGAATCAGGCAAGACTAGATAGACAGGGCTAGACAGACAGGACTAGACAGACAGGACTAGACGGACAAGTCTAGACAAACTAGACTAGACAGACAAGACTAGGCAGACAAGATTAGACAGAAAAAGCTAGACATACAAGACTAGACAGACTATACAGATAAGCCTATACAGAGAAGACTAGACAGACAAAACTAGACAGACAAGACTAGACAGAGAAGACTAGGCAGACAAGACAGATACAGGTAAGACTAGACAGACAAGACTGAGCAAACGGTGGTATACTAAGTCCGTCTAGTGGTGGTATACTAAGTCCGTCTCGGCCTAGAAGACTTGACAGACTAAACTAGACAGAAAAGACTAGAACGACAATACTAAACAGAAAAGACTAGACAGACCGGACAAGACAGACAACACTATACAAGCATGACTAGACAGACAAGAGTCGACAGACAAAACTACACAGAAAAGGCTAGACAGGCAGCGCTAGACAGACAAGACTAGAATGACAAAACTAGACAGAGAAGACTAGGTAGAAAAGACTAGATAGACAGGCCTAGGCAGACAAGAGGAGACAGGCAGCACTAAACAGAAAAGATTGACCAAATAGTAGTAGACTAGACAGACTAAACTAGACTAAACCACAACTAGAGAATCTTGGCCTGATGGTTCAATAAGATGGCCCGTGAAAGATAAAATTTGGAAGACTGAGTAGATAGGACTAGACAAAAAAACTGGCAAATTTAGATTATAATGTCTAATTGTAAATGAATAACTCACATTAGAGCTAGACAGACATAATTTATAGAAATACAGAAATTTATCGAATTGTTTATAGTTTGATAAGTAAGTTTCTCCTATAACTCATAAATGTTTCTTATAAAGGACGTGTTCTGTTTTACATGTATTTTATGAAAAATCGACAATTTGTCATTGTTATTTCAGTTCATGAAAACTTTTCTTCTTCGCTTCGTTTTGATATATTCGTCGAGCGGAAAGTCCGCGAGAAAGAAAAATACATGTGTAAAAGGTTTTGCTTTTATACAGAGCAGATGCAAAGTACGTTCGCTTGCAAGCGGAAGGAAACTTGGTGGAAGTATATTGTAGTTTGTTCTGGGGGCGTGGGGAAAACCGATACCCGGAAATTGTGTTTTCTATGATTTCAATTAATTAACTCGAAGACTGTTTGCTGCGGCAAATGTTTACTGCGGCAATTATTTCAGTTGCGGCTTTGTTTTGTTGCCAATCAATTTTCGAAAAACAATTATCTTAATCATTTGAAGCCACCGGTATTCATAATGTTTGGATTTAGTTTCGCAAAATGTTCAATTTACATTTAATAAATCAAGTCAAGAACATTTACCAAGCGATTAATATCAGTATTTCTATATATTTTGCCTAATCTGTTCGATAGCCTAAAGATTATTTATTTGAAATTATAAAGTTTATTTAGAATTACGTGACTAAGTTTGAAATAATAAGAAAAGGACTAAAAAAAATCTGTTTAATTAATCAGAACTCGTACTCATATTATATTATAAGTTTCCCATAATATGTTTAATGAAGTCGCGTTTTGTAACAAAATTATTTCTGTATACAACAAATCCCATAAATCGATCCTTGCAGTTGTTACACGGAAAAAAGTAAACTTTAAAAATTACAGTTTAGAATATCAGCATTTAGTAGACTGTAGTTGCACACTGTAATTTTTAAAACTTATTTACTAATAATATCTGAAACTGTAATTTTAACAAAAAGCAATTTGTAGTTTTTACAGTTTCAAATTTGTGAGGCGGTAAGGCTGATTTGAAACTGTAATTTTTAAAGTGTACTTTTTCCGTGTATTAAATGAAATTTTGCATATTATTTAGATGTGGAACCAATACAGATATTGTGTCCAGTTTTCAAACTAGAGGTTGTTTAATGAATGTACATTGATGTATTTGTTCGTGTGAGTGGGGTGGAAATGAACATTGTGTTGAAAAAATGATTTATCGTATGGATTGTAAGCATACAAGCTGGAAAGCTCTCTAAATAATCATTGTTCGAGAACCCCTTCCTTATGTAAATGTAATTTTACTAAATCAATGGTGCTAGTTATTATTTCGTTCTATTGAACTTTGATTTAAATTCCGCCAAACAATGCGGGAGGTGTGCATTAATAAATCAATAATCAATCACCTAGCGTATTCAATTTGCACAGAGACAAATGAATCAAACTTTATGCGAGAAATTTACAAATTACATTTTAATTTCATCAACGTCTTTTTTTCTTATTGAATAAACCGATTTCTAAATAATTAACTCAAATGTGTTTTTATAATTTTTTTCGTTGATCATTTGTTAAAATATGTTGTTGTTAAACTAAATATAATATCTTTATCTAAATATAATGTCGTTCAATTAGACAAACTATTAAAACCAATATATTCCACACAAATAATCATATAAAACATATTAGTTTTATATTAGCAATATATTTAAATTATTTGGTTCCAAATTTCCAATAGTTGTAAATAGTCGAGTTATTCATGACAAAATGTTAAAATTGCTAGGCAAGACTAGACAAGTCTAGACAATATTAAACAATACTATACAAGGCTAGACAGGACTAGGCAAAACAGGATTAGAAAAGAGTAGACAAAATTAGACTAAACTAAGCTAAACTAGATAAGACTAGACAAGAATAGACAAGATTGGACCAGAATAGATGTCTATTTAGTAGAAATAGTTAGCCTGTCTCTATCTGATTTTGTCTGATCTTGCTTGGTTTGATATAGTTTTGTTTTGAATTGCTAGGTCTTATTAATTCTTAGTCTAATCTAATTTTGTCTACTCTCATCTAATCTTGCATTCCAATTTTCAATGACTCCAAATAGACGAGATAATCAAAATAAAATACAAATTACGAGACAAGACAGGACTGGACAGGGATAGACAGTACTAGGAAAGGCAAGGGTGGATAGCATTAGAATGGACTAATTTAGATTAGACAAGAAATAACAAGACGTACCGTGATTTGACAGGACTAAATAAGACTACTCGAGTTATTCAAGTCAGACGTATTGTTAAAATTAATACACAAAACTAGATAAGTCAAGGCAAAATTAAACAATTCTATATAATGACTATTCATTTCTCTTGACTTTTTTATGGGGTTTAGATAGCACCTTTCGGTTATAAACTTGCAAGTGAGCCCCCTGAAATTAATCCGAACACTCCGGAACCGCTTGTCGCATTTCTTCAGGGTATTGGATGACTTGTTCTTAGACGTATACTATCTACTTCCCCCTTCCGCAATGTGTGCGATTAGGGGTTCGATTTTGGAGTTTTATTTTAGTTTCGTCATTGTGAAACACATGTGAATATTGTTCCATTCTTCCTGAGATCCTAATAGGTGCGCCATCGTGTTTTGGGGATCGAGTCTGTCGTTCTCGAACATTTCCCTTTCGTTGTCCCATCTCGGACACTCAAATATAGTATAACATCTAGACATGAGGCCCATACCAAACTCACTCAGACGTGGCAGGAAGAGTGAAATAACTCCACAAAAGGTCAGTGGACGAGGATCCTCATCTCGGACATTGGCACCTAGACGACACGGGGAAGTTTCATACCACCTGACTCACGGGCCAGGGGTTGGTTCCGAGATTACCTCCACAACATCGGGAGAGCATCCGACGCAGATTGCATATACTGTGGTTTGTAACACTATCAATTAATAACACTATAAGAAAATTACGTTCTATACGGTATAGGTATGGTATACGGTGTAGATCTATACGGTAGTATTATTTAACAATGATCTTCTTATATAACATCCTGCATAATTTAGCAACTTCGGATTGTTGCGAATTTATTAATTTTAATTTGTATGTTCATAAATATGAAAGAAGGAACACCAATTAGTATGTATACTGAACGAATTGTAGAAGTACCATGAATTCTTTGTTTTCTTTAAAGGCTCTTCTGCATACAATAAATTACCAAACATAGTTAATAGTTAACTGAATACGTGGTCTGTTAGAAAGGTATCCGACCTTTAGCCGGTAAAAAAAACTGGCATACCTGAAGCGTTGGAAACCTAATCACCCTCAAAGTAATATCCTTTGGACTTCACAGACTTCTCCCAACGGTGCCGCCATTGCTAGAAGCATTCCGAAAAAGCCTCTTTCGGAATTGACTTTAGCTCTGCTTCAGCCATAATGTCCTCTCTTGTCTGAAATCGCGTTCCTTTCAATGGCCTCTTGACTTTGGGGAATAGTCAGAAGTCGCAGGGAGGCATATCGGGAGAATAAGGGGCCTGTCGAACCAGAGGAGTCTGTTTTTTTCGCCAAAAAATTGTGAACCAAGTGCGAAGAATGTGCTGCAGTATTGTCGTGATGAAGTCGCCAATTTCCTGATGACCACAGCTCCAGTCGCAATTTCTCGGATAGTCACACGACGGTTCCGCATCACCACAGCGTTCACTATAGCAATGACATGGTCATTTCGGCATGTTGATGGCCGACCAGAGCGTGGCTCGCTTTCCACCGATGTGTTACCGTCTTTACACCGGTTGTACCACTCCTTAATCTGTGTAATGCCCATAGCATCGTCACCGAAAGCTGTCTGAATCTTACGAATGGTTTCCACCTGGTTGTCGCCCAGTGTCTTTCATTTGATGCAGTAGCGCTGCTCCAGTCGTTCCGTCATTTTACTTGCATTGAAAAACCGACGAGAGCACTATACACAACGTCACTCGAACACTGCTCGACAGCAACTGACGCTATCTACAGGCGGGAAAAAATTCACGCATGCGCGCGAAGGTTCAGGTCGGCTCATGCAAGGGCGATTTATTCAAATCCATCAGGTTTTCTAAATAAAAAATAAGGTCGGATACTTTTCTAACAGATCACGTATTGGAGCGAAACCAACCACTAATTATTGATACAATATAGCTAATATGTATAATTATATTTAATCTTTCCGAAGCTCTATAATATTTTACACACATGTCTTAACATATCATATCCTCGATAGCCCGGCACATGGTTTTCAAACTAATGTAAGTGTATTCCATTTTATAATTCAAAACAGCAAAGCTAGATCTCTAGTCGTAGAAACGCGTCTGCAGATGGCTATTCACCTAGGTTCAATAGATAGATGTGATCTTAAAAACAATGTTATTTATTTTTTCTTGTTTAGTGCCACGAAAGTGGACTGAGGACTAGTCAATAGCATACAAATATCTGTTGTGTTACAACATGAGATTTGTTCTGTAGTCTTAAAAAGACTTAATAATATTATAGAACTTGGGGAAGTTTGAATATATTTATATATTCAAGCAATATTACGCTTTAATAAGTTGGTATAGTTAAATGTAGTCCATCTTTAAGAATTTTGTTGTTATTGGCATCCATCCGACACATTACAGAAAATATGATTTTGGTAGATTTTTTTAATAGAAAAAAGAATGCCGTTTTTCTTTTAATTTGTTTTAACTAGATATTGTATTGGAATTGTCATCATTTTATAATGATTTATACTGTAATGTTAATTATAATTAGAAATTTATAATTACATATAATAAACACATGGCGGCGTATGGGAGCCCGCGCACTAGACGACCATGAATTCCTGGCTGCAACAGCCATTACAATACGCTTGATTGAACGGCAGTCCATTGGCTGCGCTCAGCCAGAGACATTGTAGCCAATATATGTGGCTGCCGTCAGTCTCTACGCACTTGTAGTAGCAGCCACATAGATAGACATATTTTGTCCTCCGAAACTTTTTTTGAAAAAATTTTGAAACAATTTTTTTGCTGAAATATTTTAACCGCCACAACTTGGTGCCTAGTGCGCTGGAGCCCTTAGGGTTACCTATTTTCATATCATATTATCTCTCTCTCTCCCTCTCTCTCGAAAATCCAACTCGCTTAACAACCCAAGCCTACAGACCGAAGCGAATTCGTCAATTGGATCATTGGACAAGGTGGGTTTTCCACAAAATCATATTCAGCGATAAGGCCTATTTTCATAAACGTAATCATGCAAAATCATCGCATTTGGAGTGACGAAAACCAACATGAGAGAAAGAAATACATGTCAAACGTAGTTCAAAACTAATTCCTTTTTTGATAGAACGTCCATCTCGTTTTAATTATTAGGGTAATTTAAATCATGTGTTTGGACAATTCTTGGAAGTAGTTTTGTTTAAATTATGCCAACGTTTCGACCTACATTAGGTCTTTATCAAGTCTATTTTATTTGAATTATTTGCTTTTGACATTTTTTTAAATTTGTAAATTATATTAATTTTTGTTAGTGATAAAAATTATATTAATTTATAATTTATAGTGTTACCGACTTGTCTGGTCTTATCTGGTCTGGTCTGGTTTTGTCTGGTCTTGTCTGGTCTTGCCTGGTCTTGCCTGGTCTTGTCTGGTCTTATCTGGTTTTGTCTGGACTTGTCCGGTCTTGTTAACGTATGAAGTTACACGGGAAAGTAAATAAATACCGAATGTATGGTATTGGAATGTATGGAAACGATGTTATAATATCGATATTAGTTGTTTTATTAAAAAGTCCTTTTCCCAAGAATAAACTGCAATAAATACCGAATGTTTTTAGTTTCGGTGATTTATTATGTGCATTCTATGATATTATTTTAAAATGAGCGTTTTGTACGTACAAAACATTTATTTCCATTTATTTATTCAATGTTACCTTATAAAGGCATGTTTAATTGCTTCGATATGGTTCAATAAATTAGTGCTTTATGTACGAGTGAAATAAAAATTTTATTTCACTAATGAAATAAAACGCATGGCAACGCTTCAAAATAACTCACTTACAGGCTCCGTCAACATAAACCTAAATGTTGACCTCTCCGATGTTCTTTTTTGATCGCTAATCACAAAACTTATTATACATTTTTTTGTATAAATCGCTTGATTTCTACAAGAGTAATCTGTTTCGCAACTTCATCACCATCTAACAGTCATTCTTCGGAAGTATCTATGTATGATTGCTAGACCTTTTTACGACTAGTTTAGCGCATGCACATCCGCCATGTTTATAAGGCGGCAATATGTTTCGGGCACTTTTAATAAATATGTATGGATAACAAGGATCGCCGCCTTTATTACCAGTGCAATTAAATGAAAAATTAATTGATAGTGCTTCATTAGTGAATCCTACAGTTGGAGGATACTATTATATTCAGTTACGGCGATTGTCGTCATACCGACCTATTTGCCTCCTGGACAACATAGGGAAACTTTTTGAAAGACTAATACTTAGGAGACTTGAGACATGTATCGAAAACAACGGAGGACTGTCCCAATGGCAGTATGGTTTTCGAAAAGGTCGATCAACCGTGGACGCTATTGCTGAAGCAATTAGAGCAGCAGAAAAGGTCAAAAATGGAACACGGCAATCGAAAGGTTATTGTGCATTAGTGACCCTTGACGTTAAAAACGCCTTTAATTCAGCAAGGTGGGATGTAATCATGAAGGCATTAGCATCAAGACAGACACCAGAATACTTGAGAAAGATGATAAGCAGCTACTTGAGCGACCGACGGTTGATATACCACACGGACGAAGGTGAAGTTGAGTATGAGGTAACGGCGGGTGTCCCACAAGGATCGGTCTTGGCACCATTCTTGTGGAACATTATGTACGATGGCTTGCTAAACCTAGACTTGCCTAGAACAGCGCAAATAGTTGGGTTCGCAGATGACGCCGCAGTGGTAGTGACTGCAAAGGAAATAAGTACACTAGAACTAGCAACTAACGAAACCCTTCGGCGGGCAAATAATTGGTTAAAAGAGCAGGGTCTAACAATGGCAGTTCATAAAACAGAAGCGATACTTATCACGGATAAGAGACTATTCACCCCACCGAAACTCGTTCTGGAAGGGCAAAATATCCCTTTATCGAAATCATTGAGGTACCTTGGCGACCAACTCGATAGCGGTCTGAGATACAGAGACCATATAGCCAAAACATCGAAAAAGGCAGCGTCTACAGTGACAGCTCTGGTAAGGTTGATGACGAACATTGGAGGACCGAGGGAATTGAAACGGAAACTTCTCAACAATGTGGTACACTCAAAAATTCTCTACGCGGCGGAAATATGGGCGGGCGTAACGAAAAAGATTGGAGCGAGAAAACAACTTACAGGAGTACAAAGAAGAAGTGCTCTAAGAGTAATTTCTGCCTACAGAACGGTTTCGGAGGCCGCGGCGCTGGTACTTGCAAGCACACGCCCAATAGACTTACTGATTCGCGAGAAACAAGAAGTCTACGAAGACCTGCAGCAACACAGGGCGAAAAAAGAAGTAAAACACGAAAGAGCAGCCGCTAAGGAGAGAGCACGTAAGAGACTCATGGACCGATGGCAGACAAGATGGGATAACGACAGTAGTGGCAGGTGGACATACAGACTAATC
Organism: Phosphuga atrata; assembly: GCA_944588485.1. Taxonomy (NCBI): domain Eukaryota; kingdom Metazoa; phylum Arthropoda; class Insecta; order Coleoptera; family Silphidae; genus Phosphuga; species Phosphuga atrata. The sequence goes on from OX155901.1 coordinate 9,291,045, forward strand.
CCTAACGTAACAGCATGGTATGAAAGGTCACACGGACATATGAGTTACCATCTTACACAGGCACTCACTGGTCATGGGTGCTTCAACGCATACCTGGAACGGTTTAAAAGACACTGCGGAGTGTTTTTATTGCGGTCATATCCCAGACGACGCACAAGACACTATCTTCATGTGTACAGAATCAGAGAACGAAAGAACTCGACTCGCGGAGACACTAGGCGGTACAAAACTAGAAGAACAGAACATCATGGAAGTTATGTTAGAAAGTGAGCATAACTGGGATGCAGTACAAGCTTACATAACCGAAATCATGTTGAGAAAAGAACAAATGGAGAGAGAATGGAAGGCGATTATAATATCACACGAAACACAAAGAAGCTAACATGGACGACTAGATATGTGACGAAAAGACCGAAAAATGGTTTATCACACGATTACATAACTAATACGACAGAAGACGAAAGACGAAATCGAAACGAGTAAAGGACAATAAAAATAACAGTAAGGAAACAATTGGTACAAACACCACCACCCACCTGAAGTAATGCTCACGCAGTTCCGGGTGGAGTGTAGTGTAGAGACAGAGGAGGGGGTTTAGTGGGTATGCTGGTCACGAAGAACTCGATCAGAGAGCCCCACACTACACGGGTTTGAATATCCAGTGTGCAACAATGGATTCCCCCTCCTCTCTGGAAAAAAAAAGTTACGGCGATGGTTGTAGTGCATAGTCGTCCTCAAGACAGAAATAAAGCAGAACTTCTTGAGAGGCTAGGATAACAATAATATTGTTATAAGGTTTAACTATATAAATAAGGTATAACTATATTAATAATAATATTCATTATTGTCACCAACAGTAACATATTATTAATTTAAAAAAAATAAATTAATAATAGTAAAACTTAAAAAAAAAAATATAGTAAAACTTAAAAATAGTAAAATTAAAGTAAACTACAAATTACTTGTATTTATTCTTAAATTATTTTTTTATTGTTTAATCATTTTTGATAAATAAATAATCATAAATGTAAAGATAAAATAATCAAAGATGATTGATTGCATAGGGAAGAAAATTTTAAACAAAAATTCAAAGCAGTCCAAATTTTAAGTTTTTGTTGTCAAATAATCCTTCAATGTCTAAGAAGGCACATATCGCTACTTACTTTGTTTCTAGTGCTGCTTCTATTTCATTTCTCAGCTGATACAGGATCTCTATGGATGTTCCTGCTGTGTAAGTGTCTAAGCATGCTGACAGTTATGTAGTGATGCAGCTACCAGCACTGTTGTGCTAAGGTAATTTGTCAATAACCTTCGCCATTGTCTTTAACATGAAAGATGTAAGAATAATGGGTCTTAGTCTTCGATTGAAGTCTAATTTTAGAAGATAATATAGGTTAGGTTTTACAACACTATTTGCCAAATTTGAAATATATATATATATATATATATATATATATATATATATATATATATATATATATACGTAAAATTTTCGAGGCTATATGAGAATAGGTTTGATAAGATTGGTTGTCATATTAGACATATATTTACGTCAATTTTTAAAGGACATGTTATGTTGAGTGTGACAATGCTATTTGTCAAATTAGAAGTATATTTACCTCAAATTTTAGAGGTTATGCTGCGTTAGGTTGAGTGGAGTCTTTTTCCGCTACTTTTGTTTGAATACCATATTAGTCCTTTTCCATAGCTCCGGTATGTATCTGAGAGCTAACCTACTTCACAAGATTCTAGAAGATACGACTTTAATTCCCTCCCTCCCTTTTGCATGTCGTCTTTAAATCGGAGTATTCATAAAGAAATAGAACCCGCCTTAAAATCTGGGTTTTCTTAGTTTCGGGCTGATGCGGCATTTGCTTTGCCAAAATTTCAACCTAAATTATCATAAGTTTTTATTTAAAAGATGACGATACCATTCGAATGAAACCGCTGGAATACAGGTGCTGAAGATTCGTCACTTCAATCGGCTTTACTGCTGTACATTACCGTGTAGTTTCTTTCGAAATGGCATATGCATATCATTTCGTCTTTTGGTACGAAATTGTATGCAAATATGATAATGGTAACTCGAAAGTTATAATAAAAGAGTGAAACAGGATGACTTTTTAGTATACCTTTTATATCAATCCTGTAGATACTGGGCAATTAATTGAAGGTTACTATAAAAGTGTTCCTTTTATTAAAGAACTTTTTTTTGCCAATCTGTCAACCCAAAGCATTACAAATTACCTATTTTTAATAAAACGATACCAAAAAATATATTAAAGATAGAATACAGGCTGAATATATAAATATATTCAATGTGTTCGTAGCTCTCTAATATAAAGTATTATTAAGACTACCAAACCAAAATTATACAACAGAAACTTGGATGTTATTACTAGCCCCATTACACTTTCGTGTCACTAAACGAGTACTAGATAAATAACATTGTTTATAAAATCATTTCTTTCTGTTTAGATTAAGTGAAAAGCCATCTGCAGGAGCGTTTTGAGATGGTTATGAGCAATGTTCCCGTTAAGGTGCTCGGGTGCGCGGATGCGCAGCAATTTTCGTGATATTTTAAAATCTGCGCAGATAAATTAAGTTTCCGCGCACTTAAATTACGAGACGATAATTTTGTCTTCGAAATTGGGAAAATTTCGGAAGTAAAAAGATTAATTAATATATTAAGTATATAAATAGATTATTTACCGAGACATATAAAGGACATATTATTCAAAATAGCATAGAGAATCTGTTTCTTCTTGCAGTCCTTCTCCTACCGGAGGTTGGACACCATCATGACTATTCTTATCCTGTTCATCGCTGCTCTGAACAGTTCCTTGCTGCTACAGCTGAACCACTCACTCAGGTTCTTCAGCCAGGATACTCTACGCCTACCAATACTCCTGGTTCCTTTAATTTTTCCCTGCATAATAAGTCTTAGAAGACTATATTTGGGGCCTCTCATGACATGGCCTAGATACTCCAGTTTCCTTTCTTAATGGTCAGCACGACTTCGCATTCCTTTTTTACCTTTTCTAGTACCTGTTTGTTGGTGACTTTATCTTTCCAGGATATTCTAAACATTCTGCGATAACACCACACCTCGAACGCTTCCAACCGTTTTAGTTCAGGTTTCTTTAGGGTCCAGGCTTTAACTCCGTATAGCAGGGTAGAGAACACATAACAGCGTAGTATTCTAATTCGTAATTCTATATTAGTGTCTCTGTTACAAATAAACTTTTTCATTTTCATAAACGCTGATCTTGCTATCTCCACCCTTCTTCGTATCTCGCCTGCCTGGTCGCTTGTTTTGTCTAGCACGGTTCCAAGATATTTGTAGGAATCTACTCTTTCAATTATGGTATTGTTGATATTTAGTTGCACTTGTTGGTTATGTGCCTTAGAAACTACCATACACTTAGTTTTTGAAAGATTCATTTGAAGTCCATAAGCTTCACATTGGTGGTTTACTCTTTCGAGTATGTGTTGTAGTTCTGATTCGCTACCTGCCAATAATACCGTATCGTCGGCATATCTGATGTTATTTATTACCTCTCCGTTTATGTTTATACCTATTGGTTCTCCTAACAAAGCTTCTTCAAATATAGCTTCACTGTATATGTTGAATAATAGCGGGGATAGGATGCAGCCTTGTCTAACTCCGCGGCGTATTTCTATTTCGTCTGTCAGTTCATTTTCGATTTTTACAACTGCACTTTGTCCCCAATATAGGTTGGTAATTATCCTGACGTCTTTCCGGTCTAAATTCTTTCTAAGTATTAGTTGTTGTAATTTGTCATGCTGAACTTATCGAAAAGCCTTAGGGAAATCGATGAAGCACACAAACAGGTCTTGATTTATGTCTAGGCATCTTTGAAAAAGAATATTTATTCCGAAGAGTGCTTCTCTTGTTCAAATATATATTCTTGTTCAAATATGTTCTTGTTCTTGTTCAAATATATATATATATATATATATATATATATATATATATATATATATATATATCTTACAAAACTGTATTTGTTGGTATTTTGAAAGTCGAACATTGTGACAGACAGCATTTGTTACAAAAAAATTAAAAAATTATGTTAAACATCAAAATATGTTAATGTTTACTGTAGATAATGTCATGCTTGAAAAGAAAAATAAGGTAGCTGCAAAATGTAATTGTTATGCAAAACATAGAATATTAGATATTTCGCAGATAGTGCAAAAAGTACGATGTTCTAATTGACTATTGTCAAGTTAGGGAACGAAATGATGATTACATATCTGTAAATATTGTGCAAAAATTCTGACGGATTCTGAATATCGGGTAGCAACTTTTGCTCCCAGTCATATTAGAAAAGCTTTCATCTTTGTACAAATTCTCACAGAAAAGTTGTTTTCTTAAACTATGCATTAAACGATGCACATTAGCATGTTAAGACGAAAATAAGAAAATGTAAATCTCAATACCTGGGAGACAAAATATTTTGGAGCAGTCATGTAAAAACTATTATTAGAAGATCAAAATAATAATGATACTTCAAATATGTGCAATTAACAAATGCAATTTGTCCAACGTGTCTGATTTCCCGATGACGATCAAAAACAATGGTATGCACTTGATAGTGAGATTATTATAAATTCAGGAAAAAGCTAAAATTTTGGAAAACAGGATATATTGAATCTTTCCGACAAATATTCTACCCAAATAAACCCATCCATAATTTTCTAATCTTGCTATTCTTTACAATATTATGGGTACCTTCCAAGCGTCCAGCGCGGATGGCGAACGGGGATTTTCAGTCATGAATTCCATTAAAAGAAAATATCGCAACAGATAGCAATATGAATACCTAGGTGATCTAATAAGAATAAAATTACATTTATCAAATAGGCAAATTATAAGAACCGAGTTAAAAAACAATTTAACAAACAAATTTAACAAACGAGTTAAAGTACGAGAGACAGAAGACCAAAACAAAATAATAAATTTTCATTGGATATATTCAAAACTATTACTTTGCTATTTGATATTATGGTTTGAATAAATTAAAGTATAAAAAAATTGCGCAATTTATTTTTAGTTTAATATTTTTTGCTCACACTCGACTGCGGTCTAAGTGAAGTACTAAATATACTAAAGTACTGCGGTACAAGCAGCACTAATAAAAATTAGAGGGAACACTGGTTATGAGATGGTTATGCACTTGAGATTTGTTTTATAGTTTTAAAGACTTAAGAATATTATAGAGATTCGGAAAGGTTGAATATATTTATATATTCAAGCTGTGTTCCACTGTAATAAGTTGGTTAAATGTTGGTATCTATAATTAGATTGGTTACGCCAATATTAAAAAAATGCGATAACAATTTTATTAACAGATGCAATGGCTATCATGCTAAAAGTAAACATTTGAACCAATCCGTTTGAATCTATTTCCTGTTATTGTGTGGTTTCAAGGTTTCTTTACTTGTGATAAGAAGTTTTTTTTGAGTGAATATATGGTCTCAGGTCGTACGTATCTGACATCGAGTCATTGGTGCACGGAGTTTAGAGCAATGCGGTGATTTATTAGTTGTTTTGTGTCTGTGTTTGTGTAAAATATTGAAGTCGTCTATATCCTTTACGATGACAAAAGCGATTTTAGTTTGAACAACAATGGTACATATATTATAATCAAATTTTTATACATTATTTATTACCGGCGATCATTTTTACTATATTATTTAGCGTTTGTTTCGATTTTATTGTTGAGCATAAAACATTTACGTTTCGCTCTAAATAATTTTTATACATTAAGCAAAATTCGTATAAATTACATCAAATATTAAACTACATTTTATATTGCCGATATATTAGTTTATTTATTATGTATTTGTATATTAATGTATTATGGTATTTATATATTAATTTTCTAAATTGTTTGCTTACATGCTTTGGGCTGAAAGTTGTTACCAAATATATAAATTGATAAAAGTAAATTAAGATAATTGCCAGAAAGGTTACATTTTCTTTTGTGTTCAGAACCTCAAATAAACGTAGATTTAGTAGTCTATATGGAACGGCAGAAAACGTTTTTTTTAAATGGTACTTAAATAAAGAACCCTGTATCAGTTTATGTTTATTTAATGAATACAGATTACATAAAGTATCATAAAATGTATTAATTTTGCCGATAAGTTTTCGGTATTAATCAATATAAAATGTTTCCGACATTTCGGCGATAAATCCTCGTGAAAATAAGCGAAATTAATTATTTCTTCCTGTAATCTCGAGGATTCGAGGTATTGATTTACTGTTTAAATACGTTTTAAATTTATCATAAATTCCAGCGTTGGGCGGGCCTTCGGTGAGAGTGAACGTTTGTTTACATTTTTTTGTTACCTTCTCGTATCTGGTGGACGCACACCGAGCGAGAGTTGAGACTTATGTGGATCGCATATCTGGTTCACCAGTTGCACTGTTTGATATATTAATACATTTGCACGGAAACGTGCTTTCCGAGTAAATATTTTTCGCTAATTGAAAGTTTACTTTAGCAGTTACTAAATGTATTTTTTAATTATTACTAATGAGAAAGGCCAAGTAGACATGACACATGCCTTGATACACCAGACCAGCAGTCGCCAAACTAAGAGCCTACCATAAAGAATTTGATCCGGCCTTTATTTATAATAATTATAATAATAATTACACAAGTATACACGGTTTGGGACCTGAGCAACCAAAACCTGAGTATAAGGTAAATTTGGGTGCTGACCTCAAATCAGCAGTCCATTTTTTAAAATTCGTTATAGTTTTCGAAATATTCAATAAATTCATTATTAATTCATTAATGGCCGTTTATTGAATAAAAAGAAATAAATCAGAAATTAACAGAGGTTGAACTGAGTCTTTAAGGCTGCTCGGGATCTGTTACACGCATTAAGGTCCATCCGTAGTCCCAAAATCCTTGATATCGCCTTTCGATTTTCGCTATATCTTGATATAGCCGCTCTCCTTGAGCTCGTGTCGCCCAAGTTTTGTGAGAAAAAGTCGGAAAAAAATGTGAATGCAGAAAATGCATCTTGACAGACATTCGAGCTCCAATCTTGTGGTAATTTCGTTTTTTTGCAAAAAAATTTGCAAAAAATTGACGATTACCCTTGTTTGTAATGCCGTGATTTGTGGTTACCGAGAAAGTTGTGAACAATACTTTTATACAATGCCCATTATGCTGCTTCATCAGGCGTTGAACATTCTGTAAACTTCTTTAGCCATTAGTTTTCGAATATCAGGTCCGATAAATATTCCTTCTTTCATTTTTGCATATGACAGTTTTGGAAATAACTTTGTTAAGTACTGGAAAGATGGTCCTTCGCGATTGAGCGCTTTGACAAAGTTCTTAATAAGGCCAAGTTTAATATGAAGAGGTGGTAATAAAACGTCCTGTGGGTTCTCAAGTGGTATAGAGCAGCGTTTCTCAACCTTTTTTGGCCCACGGACCAGTAAAATTAAAAAAAAAGATACGCGGACCAGTGATATTTTTTTAACAAAATTTTACTAGGTATTAAAGAACTACTACACAAAGTTGAATTAAAGTCATTTAATACAAAATATCGCGAAATAACACGTAGCTACGTATTTATGAGTATGTGTGGCAAAATTAAAACCAAAAGTAGCGAGTTTCAGGAGAAATATTCGGGTTGGTCACTAAGGGAGATTTCCCATTTATATTAATTTTTTTCTTTTCCCATTTCCCATTTAAATTAATATCAATAAATATTAACCAATACGTGGGTCGTCATTTATTGAACTGCCAAAGGAGATTAGGGATCGGAAAGCTTGTATCAATGTTCAGAATGTAGACGAATGTTGTTTTTGATGGAGCATTGTATCTGCATTACACCCCACGAATGTGAGTTCTGATCGCCCGGCATCATATCCCCACGTTTCTTCAATTTTAAAATATGACAGATTAGAGTTTCCGCTTAGAAACATTCCTAAATTTGAACAGATGAATAATATTAGTATTAACGTTTATAGCTTGGAGTTTAATTTTAAATCTAAACAACATGACGTAGTAGGACCAATTTACCATACTAATGCGACAAGGGAAAGACATGTAAATCTATTATATTTGGAAGAAGGGGTTAAATGGAAGTGGGGTCATTATGTTTATATTAAAAATATTTCACGGCTTGTAAAAAGTCAAATCTCGGTAGATTGTAGAAAAAAATATTTATGTGGCGGCTGTTTAACCTTTTTTTCAAATGAATTCGCATTTAATCAACATAAATTGAATGACCTTGACCTTGAAGAAAACCTTGTAAAAGATAAGAGAGGTGATATGATGCCGGGGAATATATTAAAATTTCAAAATTTCGATAGAAAAATGTATACCCTTTGTTGTATACGCAGATTTTGAATCAATTTTAAAACCTGTTGATACTTGCTCACCGAACCCTGACAATAGCTATACTAATCAGACACATATCCATGTACCATACAGTTTCGACTATAATATAAAATGTTCATTCGATGACTCATTAAGTAAATTTTTCACTGATACCGGGGAGGATTGCCCGAAATTGTTTTGTCAGAACCTCTATGCAGATTAAGTTAAGGAATTATACAGGGAACATTTAAGCGTAATACTTCCGATGATTAAATTAACTGCAGATGAGCAAAATTCCTACGATACGGCTACTTTTTGTCACATATGTAATAAATTATTACAAGTAACAGACAAAGTCGCCGATCACGATCATTTAACGGGTAAATTTCGGGGAGCCGCCTACTCAAATTGTAATTTGAATTATAAAGTACCTAGAATGATCCCGGTATTTTTCCATAACATGTCGAATTATGATGTTCATTTATTTATTAAAGAATTTGGATCTGACGAGGAAAAAATTGATATCATCCCCCAAAATAAGGAAAAATATATATCCATCACCAAAAATCTACCTGTTGGTAGAACTACTACAAGTTAATTGTAACATTTTTATTATAATTTACTTACAATAATATTTAAATGTAAAGATATGTAATTATTTTTCTTTTTTTTTTCTTCAGTGCCGTACTAATTATAAATTACATAGAATTAAAATTAGTTTAAGATATTTGTATTTCGTAATTTTATAAATTAAAATTTAGTTATGATTTTTTTTATAAGTAAATTTTTTTCGCGGATAGAAAAAATTGTCTGCGGACCTGTAAAATTTCTCCGCGGTTGAGAATAGCTGGTATAGAGGACACGTTTTGTTGTTATGGCTCATAATGGCTACGACTCGGCTACACCTTTCTCACATAATGATGATTAACTGCACGGCTCACAGTGGGCTGGATTGTCAAAAATAGTATGCTTCGAGATATATTTTTGAAATTTTGGTTATAGGTGTTTTCTACGACGCTGATCACGAATCTGTTATCAAAATCTTCAAAAGCAAAATGGCGTATTTAATGTGGCGGACAATTTTTCTAAAAACTTCAATTATAACAAAAAAAATTCTACCTAGATGTTCTTAATCTGGCTGATTACGAATCAGTTATCAAATTTTTATAAAACAAAACGGCGGATCAAATATGGCGGATAATTTTTCGAAATCTTGTTCGATATCAATTATCAGGATTCCAAAAAAAAAACGGCAAGTCTAATATAGCGGACAAATTTTTGAAAAACTTGCAACGCGCATATGCGGTAATTCACACTGTACCAAATACGTATAGGCAGCTTTCGGCACGAAATTCGTTGGAATTCAGAATTCATACATTATTACCTACGCGGTAAACATGAAACTAGCCCGGGATGTATGGGGCGATTTGTTATTTGTACAATTTTGTGTCAGTACATCATTTAGAAAAAGGTTTCCCCTCGCAGTTGGCAGCCACTTTCTTGAATTAGCCTAAACTTGTTATTTAATAATATCAACACATTCAGGATCACCCCTCAATAAACAGAGTTGTTATTATACAGTTAAATAAATAATTGGCAGCGGTAACGCGAAGAATGTGTTTCAAGGAATTCTAGCAACAGATTCGTAACCGGCGACGTAGAAAATCCCTATGTATGCCATTTTGTAGTATTTTGAGTATTTCGAAGAAACATCAGCCAGATTAAATCAGCCATTTTGTTTTTGAAAATTTTAATAACATATTCGTGTCAGCAATGAAAAGAACCCCTGTAACCAAAATTTCGGATATATTGGAGGAGGCATTTTATTTTTTTCCACTTCTTCGACAATTCAGGCCACTGTCCCACATACACAAAAAACAGCAAAATTTCGTGAATCCAGATAGTATCCCAACCAGTAGACCAGTAACCTGCAATGAACATGTAAATCAATTAATATCTATTTCGAAATTAAGCACAATTAATTTATTTCTCAGCCTTTAGATCGCAACAAATTTTGCATCGATGCTGATTTTATTTGATCTTGGCCAAAATTGTACGCATTGTGTCGTAACATTCCTTAGTTTATATTGCGTGGGCAATCGAAATCGATGGTTTTTTATTATCAATGTTGACTAGAGTCGCCTTCAAACTGTACTTAGAACCATCTATGAACAAACGCCATTCATTTTGATCATACGCTGTATTCATCACATCGAATAAACCTTTGATGTCAGGTAGAAACACATCTTTCATTTGCTTTTTTTGAAGAAAAGCAGAATCGCGTGATTTTTATTTCTGTACGTAGTGACTTGTGTTTTAGTGTTTCCATTCTTGCAACCGCGATAAAGCAATTCTGCTTTTTGTTTCGATAAATTCAAATGACGAATCAAATTATTCAGATCACTTTGAGAAATTAACTGCTTTTCTTCCATAACGAAATCGCTTTCATTGCTCCCCAATGATGAACACGAAATTATTAAGGCATTTTTTACGTTTATACTTGGACAAATTGGCAGTTGATCAGGATCAGGACACGTCAGGATATTTATACCGTACTAGTTTTTTGCTTTTATAGCGATGACATTCATTGAGCAAACGTAGCAATCATCAGCATGATTGTTATGTTCTCTCCATAGCGTTGGCACAGAAAATGAAACGTACATATTTTCACCAGTTGTGTCACCCACTTGTACAGCTTTGTTCTGCACGCGTTACAAAACACTGTCGGTACCCATGACGAATCTTTGAGTGTATTTGTCATGGTTTTTCTACTTTTTTTCCGAGCATATAACATCCACAGACGTAACAAAAACACTTTGAATCGACTCTGCAACGTTTTCTCTGCATTTTCACACGTTCCGAAGCACAATCGCAGTACAAAACAAGTTCCAAAAGATGTTGAATACAACGTGGTCAGCCGTCATAAAAGCGCAGTTCTGCCACCATGCGCGAAGTCGAAACCCAGAACCAATCTTGACACACGGATTGAAGATCTGAGTTCAGGGCATCAAATAACGTTAAGAATCGTTCTCATCTGCTCGGGTCCTAAAGTTGCCGCGAATTTGTAAACTTGTGTAATTGGACTTTATAATATATATGCTGTTCTACTTAGCCTCAATAATGGTAGGATATACATAGGTACCTAGTAATGAATAAGTGAATAATAATAATAATAACAAAATAATAATAATAACAAAATAATAATAATAACAAAATATTAATAATAATAACAAAGATATTTTCAAATCATGTTATAAATGTGGAAGGGGAAATACTCCTGCCGGGCCCTCTACTTCCATCTACTCTTCCTTGTCTTATAAGTTGTAATAGACCGTACCATTGACTGTTCCTCATTATATGCCCAAGGTATTACATCTTCCTTGTCTTTATTGCTAGTAAGACTTCTCGTTCTTTTCTCATTCTCTCTAGGATCTACTGGTTGGTGACGTGAGCCGTCCAGGAAATTTTGAGTATGCGGAAATATAGCCAAATCTCAAATGCCTTTAGTCTCCGTTCGGTAGCCTCTGACTCCATATAGAAGTACTGTAAAGATGTAGCATCTCAGAAGCCTGATCTTCGTTTTTATATTCAGGTGATGTGCTTCGAATACCTTTGCCATTTTCAGGAATGCGGATCTCGCTTTTTCTATCCGACATTTGATTTCAATTGAGTGGTCCCACTTTTCATTTAATTTTGTCCCTAGATACGTGTATTTTTGGACTCTCTCAATCAGTTCGTTGCTAAATCGAAGATGTCCGATATGGTTGTTGTTTTTTGATACTATCATGCACTTCGTTTTTTGACATTGAGTGGGAGACCATACCTTTGATTGATTTCTGATATTCTGTTCATCAGCTCTTGCCGGTTTTCTAGTCTGTCTGTGCATACAACTGTATCGTCCGCGTATCACAGATAGTTTATATACCCGCCATTTGTTTTAATATCACATCTTATTTTTTCCAACGCTTCCTGATATATGCGATCTGAGGATATATTAAACAGTCGGTGATAGTATACATCCCTGGTGCACGTCTCTCTGAATTTCGGTGTGGTCCGATCTTTGGTATCCGTTGCCAGTATAGGTTGCTGATTATCTTTATATCCCTGTGTTCTAACGATATCTCTTTTAAGATACCTATGAGTGTATAAAATTGTACTCTGTCAAAAGCTTTCTGGTAATCAATGAAGCATATATGGATACCACAATTCATATCGCTACATCTCTGTATCAAAACATGGGCACCGAATAGTGTCTTTCTCCATCCTAGAGCGTTTCTGTAACAAAACTGAGTGCGACTGATGTTTTCTTCACAAATCTTATTCTTCTATGAATAGTTTTAAGAAGAGTTGTAGCAGAGTTAGTTTCCTTAGCTCATTAGACTTATAGTGCGATAGTTGCTGCAGTATTTAGCGTTCTGTTTCTTTGGAAGAGTAATGAATGTTGATGTCTGCCATGGTTTTGGTATTTCTCCTTCAGTATACACCTTGTTAAGCAGTGTTAATCAAAATGAGATTAACATGACTTAAATCTAAAGTTACTATCAATTAGTAGGCCAAGATTCCTTGCTGTATTTGTTACTGGCAGGACTTCGTTGTTGATCTTAATTTCTACTTCATTTTTTAAGTTTTTACTTGATTTAGAATCTGGAATTAGTCCAACAGTGCACTTACTACTATTGAATTTTAAGTTGTCATCATCCGAGTATTCTGCAATTGTTGCATGGTCGTTGCTTCTTTCACATTTGCAGTGTCAAAATCTTGATATATTTGCGTATCATCGGCATAGCCATTGCTTTTGCTGTTTTGGTGGTACTATTTTTTTTAAACATATCAGCTGTGTATATGAGGAATAGCTCCGGTCTCGGTACTGATCCTTGGGGTACACCTGAAATTATGAATCCATTCTGAGACAGAGAGTCACCTAGCACAACATGTAGACCGCGATTTAATAAGTACTGCTGGAAGAGCTGGAAAGAGAAGTGATCGAAGCTATAGTCTTTAAATTTCAGGAGAGGGTGATCCAACGTATCAAAGGCTTTAGAGAAATCAAGCACTGTTAAGATAGAAGACTTTGTGTTGTCCATGGCTCTAATACAATCATCAGTAATTGTAGCTAGGGCCCAGGTAGAACGGTATCCTTTACGGAAACCGGAACAATATCATAAATTTGCTTTACAACAAATTTCTCATGAATTTTAGACAATGTTTTTCATCATTCTCATTATAAATTTCAATATAAACAATATTTGCCTACACGTGCAATGTAAATTAACATTCAAATAGGATTTCAATTATATTTTTGGTCAGACCGCTAACTCCGGTCCCATTCTCAAAAAGTTTGGAGACCCGTTCACCAGACGCACCAGTGCGACAAATTCATCTAATCATTAGAGTGATTAGATGAATTTGTCGCACTAGGCGAAATAGACAGACTAGATACAGTAGATAAACTAGACAAAGTAGAGTGTCTATATCTCGGCTGGTGAAACAGTCGATCGCAACCTACCGGCCGATCTTTTAAGAAGAACTTTAGTTTTCTCCTGCTTTCACGTTCCAAAATCCTCCCATAAAAACAAAAAAATGAACAGACCCGTTCTACACAAACTAGTTAGGTTAACAGAATAAATCACAAGGCACACACACTTAAAAGTGTGTGAATACGTGACCAGTGAATACGTTGACATAGAGTTAAGTTATGAGGAAGTACTCCAGAATTCTGCTGCTGCATGTCGATTGTACGCTGAGCGGTTTCCTAACAACAGGCAAACGCCTACTCTACAAAAATTCACCGCTCTAGTAATCCGCGAGAAACTGGTGTACTGCAAACACGTCAAAGTTGGGATGGTAGAGATGGCCGATACCAATAAATTTTGGATGTCGAAGATGTAATCCTAAATCTTGTCTAAGTTTTTATTTTTAATCCGTAGCTGGCGACTTAGGAGTGGGTCGCCCACGCAACCAATACGCTACTATCGGTGCCGCAGAATTTCTGGCTCCATTCTCGATACGTTTCCACACTTCCCGATCGATTGCGAATGTCCTTGGCTTGATGGGTATCCAGTCTTTGGTTTGTCAGATCTTCTTCCACTTTTTTCAACCATGTCTTCTTTGGCGCGTTTCTTTGTATTCTCCAGTCTGGCGGTCACTCTTGCCAAAGGAATTTGCTTGGAATCCGGGTGTTATTCATCCAGCAGACGTTGCCACATCAACGTAGTCTTCGTTTTAGTATTTCTTTTGTCTTGCGTCTCTAGTATTGCGTCTGTTGATCGCAGCTTTCTCTAATCGTCTCGTTTCGGAGTCGGTCGCGGATAGAGACACGGAGTGTTTGTCTCAAGCATCGCACTTTTATGACCTCTAACTTGTTTAGGTCCGGTTTGAGCAGTGTCCACGTTTCCGATCCACAGAGAAAAATAAGAAAATTAACATTCGGTATAGGCGTATTTTGGTTTTGATGGTGATATTCGTCCGATTCCATATGCACCACTTGAGCGAGGAGAATGTTGCTTGACCGATCCGGCTATGAACATCGGCCGTGGACGCCAATTCCTTCTCTATCACAAGCGATACCAAATAATTGAACTGTGATACCTATTCGATTTGGGTTTCATCGAGGTAAACCCTCACTTTCGATCCGTCTATTGTGAGCATTTTGGTTTTATCCGCATTGATCTTTAATCCGTATGACTGGGGAAATGTCGTACAAAATGTCAGTTGTTTCGCCATCCGTTTCGGCGCAGACGGCGCTGTCCTCGGTGAACAACATTTCGGTGATGAAGTTGTCATCGCCGTGGCCGTATCGGACTCCGCGTCGTTCATCGAATGCTTTACGTGTCAACCACAACGTTAAAAAGAAGTGGTGAGGCGACGTCTCCTTGTCGAACTCCAGTTCGAATCGGAAACTCCTCGGATAATTCATTTTGGATACGAACACTGGTGATTGAGCCATCGTACGATTCCTGAAGAAGTTGAATGATTTTCAGCGGCACGTGTTCGGTCTCCAGGGCTCAACTAAAACTGACCCAGTCGATGCAATTAAAGGCGGATTTGAATACAGACGATGACGGTTCGTTTGTCGCATCGAATTCTTTCTTCCGTTACGGAGAGCGAATAACTGATCTATGTATCCTCGAAGTGGTCTAAATCCAACTTGTTCTTCCCGCTTCGTTTGCTCTCTAGTCTTTCTTTAGCCTCGTTTATTTAGCCTCTAACTTACTCTGTTTCTTTAGACTCGATTGTATGATTTTCATAAACACTTTAGCGACAATCGAGAAGAGGCTAAAACCACGGTAGTCCTTAGATTCACGGCTGTTTCCTCTCTTTAGAATAGCCACAACGATCGTTTTCTTCCATGCCGAAGGGATACGATACGAATGCACTATATTCGTTATGAGAACGTGAAGTTGTTGCAATAAGACGTCTTCTTCGGATTGTATCATCTCGGCCATTACTTGGACACTTCCTGGCGCTTTACGGTTTTTCAACGATTTTATTGCCGTCTTCTAGGAACTGATTCGTAGGCTGCTTGATAATCAGTGGTTCGGGCGCTGGACCTTGCGGCGGATCGTGGTTGTACAGTTGATGGAAGAATTCTCTCCACTTCTGCAGGCGTTCGTGCGCTTGACCAAGTAGATCCTTCTAATAGTACTCAGTAGTAGTATAAATAACTTCTCAGTAGTAGTGCAAACAACTTCTCAATAGTTGTACAAATATCTCGACAAGTAGATGTCTTAAATCGAATTGTCAGACGAACACTGGGCTAGAGTCAATTGTATCCTTTCAGTGTACAAAAAGTACAGGCTTTAAATTTTGAAGATAATCCTTTACGTTTTCAATTTTGCCGATGGTTTCTACAAAATCAGTAACAGAATTCCAAACTTTTCTTCCATTGTATTGGCAATTGATGAAGCAAAATTTACACGTATAAACGGAATAAATAACATACTAGTCGTACTAGTCATATTTGGGACGTCCAAAACCCACATGCTGTTCGTCGTAATCATTTCAAACACAGATCAAAATTTGGGCCGGACTGGTCAACGGACAACTTATTGGTTCCCATGTGTTACCAATAAAATTGACTGGAAATAATTATCTCTTCTTTTTGCAAAATCAGTTGATAGAACTATCTTACAATACTTCTATCAACTGATTTTGTATTCCTGTTCCTTGGAATATACATCGACAAATGTGGCTTTTTCAGTAAACCAAACTCACCCAACATTTAGATAATGTGTTTTAAAATATGTGGATTCATCGTTCTTCTTCCATGGCCGCCTCGGTCACCCGACCTAAACTGCCTTGATTTCTATTAGGGGGAGTTATGCGGCCCATGGTATACACCAACAAAATAATTGATTTGATTTAGATGATTTAGATGTTAATCTTCCGAACCGAGTTGTGGCAGTTGCGTCGGCAATTCGACAAAACCAAGGCCCAGTAAATTATGTAATTCCTGGATAAGTCTAGTGAGACTTTGCGTTCAACAACACGGCGATAACTTTGAACTACTAGTGTAAAGGGAATTCCAATATTTTTTTTTAAATAATGTTTAATTTAAAAAGTTCAATCGCCATTTAAAAAAAACAACAAGTTTAAAACAGTAATATCTCTCTTATTAAGCAACTTTTATTAAGGTATTTTTACATTAATGACCTTCTTTTAAGATGTTTAATCACCCCTTAAAAATAAAATCACAAGACCGTAAACACCCTGTATGTATATAATTAAAGAATTTGATGTATTCTTTGGAACAAAACTCCGACTTATTAAATTATATTTAGGAAGATACGTTTTTATTGCAAATTTACATTTTTCTTCCATATTTAGATTTTGGAGATGTCTGGATTCTAATCTGGTATTTAATAAGAATCTTTTAATTAAAATTTCAGTCTGAGTCGAAAAGGTCACGATTTACATCAAGATATTTGTTGCGAAACAAATATTTTCAAATCCACGTTTTTAAATTTTTAATATTCCACCTAAATATGAAACAATTAATCCTCCAAACATTTCCCAACAAACTATTTAATTATGAACTTTAGATGTCATTAACTTTATAGCCAAAACCATAAAGTAAATATTAAATTCGCGTGTTTCTTGATGCGTTAACCAAGAAACTTTCTTCTAGAAATGCTGCAATACACAAGTTCATTAAATTCCTGCTTTTTATATAATTTTCGCTAAAATTAGATACAAATATATTCCAATCCTCGAAACAAAATGCATTTATTCAGCTATAAGTACGTACTTATCGACATTTCCACATCTTCGACTAAATCAACTAACACGGATCATTATTTTATCAGTCTGTAAATTGAAGGATCTGAAAAAATAAAACTTGAGAATGCCATCAAGATTCAATGATAAAAAAGTTTCTACAGAAATAAAACGTTTTATGTACCAATTTATGACATTTTGTATAAACTTGTTTTTTTAAAGTAATTTTCCCCTCTTGTTTCCAATTTAAAAGAAGCAGAGAAACACAAAAGGCGGTCTTAAAATTAACAAACTTTATTGCTGTTGGTTTATAGATTTTTTTATGTGTCAAGGTGTGTTTAGTTTGTCGAGTACGAAGAAAGGAGATTCGAAACAGCGAATATTCTCATGACCATAAACCAAAACCCAATCTTTGTGCTCCACCTCTGAGTTTGAAAGGTGCATGCAAATACCGGGTTTATGTACATATTTTATACGCTACCTATTTAGCCGGTTCTTCAACGGCAACAAAAGATTTTGTGTCTATGCCGAGGAACTTATTCATTTCATATTGATTAACGAAAAAAATAAAGGATATAACACAATGGTATTTCGAACAATATATTTGCCCGGCGTAATTGTATAGTTTGCAATATGAATACTAAACAAACGTTGAGGTTTGAGTATAGAAAAAGTAATAATAATTTATCAAATTGATTGTTTGGAATATCTATTCAATCGATATTCTAATTAAAATTATGAATTTGATATTTTCCTCATTGATACAATAGTCATACGTTTGGTAAGATCGCATTTGTATAGTAAGATCCCCACAAGGAATTTCAATTTTGTTTTTATTATGTTCAGTTTTATTTGTTAGGTTCGAATTAGGCATGATATCTTGTTTGGTCTAAATGAGGCAACCGCAAAAAGTCAAATTTGTAACGCTCGTACGTCCGCCTCCTTCATAATTTGGAAAGCCTCATGTGGCATACATTCGAAAGCCTATTATAATGCAAGCGTTGCACGTGTGGGTGATATAGGGTGTTAAATCACTCACGGTTTTATGTTGTAGACGTATGTTATGAGATTGACTCAGTATTTAACTTCAAGTGGCGTGGAACTATTCTTCAATGGTTTTTGGTCGCTGGAAGTAACTGAGATAGCATGAACTGGAACTTATACTGACTTGACTGAACTCGGTGGCGTTCGTAACTTCACTGTACTCTGTGGCGTGCGTACCCTTCCTCTCTATATATCTGGGGTGCCAGTATTTATATTCGTTCCAGGTATCCTGATTCGTTCTTCAGGGGATTATTTTTCACTCTTCGATTGTAAACCATCCCTTTTTGAATTTATCTCGTCCGTTGAATTTTTGGGAACGCAAATATCCTGGTATCATGTCCGATAGAATATTTGGTGTTTGGGGCTTACAGCAAAAACCCTGCCATAAACTAATTCCTTTCTCTTTAAAAAAAAAAGGTTTTCTTTAAGGACAGCTTTCAACGGTGCGAAAAGAACAGGCAACTGGGAAGCCTACAGAGTAGCACTTACTGATTACAATAAGGAATTGAGAAGGTCGAAAAGGAAAACCTGGCGTGATTTCTGTGAGGGCATTGATCAATTGGTCCCAAACGGCAAGGCTGCAAAAGGTTTTGGCAAAGGGGCACTCAAATGAAATCGGGCTTAATAAGATACCGAGTGGTATGTATACTAAAGATTTAGAGGAAAGTCTAAGCGTTTTACTGCAGGCGCACTTTCCCGGCTGTCAATCAACTATAACTGGTAAAGGGATAACGCGGATGGAGCGCCTAACCATAATCTGCAAAAACATGGCAACAATCATGTTTACTGTTCAAAAAGTTGCATGGGAACAGTTTTAAGCCATTTAAGTTTGCCGGACCCGATGGCATTTTTCCGGCAATGCTGCAGAAGGGGATCGAAACCATGGCCACATGCATTGCTGAGATATTTAAGGTCAGCTTTCGACTGGCGTACATACCACTGGAATGGAAAGAGGTCAAGGAGATATTCAACCCTGGCGCAGGCCTCAAGACCTGGCAAAGTCCTACCGACCAATTAGCCTCACTTCCTTCCTCCTGAAAACAATGGAAAGAATTGTGGACAATCACATACGGAGCGGACCTCTCAAAAGAAGATTCTCTCCATAAGCACCATAAGCTTATCCATAAGCTTATTAGCCAGGCAAATCTACAGTGGACGCACTACACGAGTTAACGACCACATTGGAAGCAGCACTGGACTGCAAAGAAATTTCAGTAGGTATCTTTATAGATATAGGGGGAGCGTTTGACAACCCAACCCGTTTATCATTAAATAATGCGGCCACCAACAAAGGGATCGAAGACCCTATCATTGAATGGATTCAAGGCATGCTGACCAATCGTAAAATTACCGCTGCACTAGGGGGATCAACGAGGGCGGTATCTACACAGAGAGGCTGCCCGTAAGGGGAGGAGTGTTATCGCCCCAACTGGGGTGCCTGGTCATTAATGATCTCCTGGATGTGCTAACGAAGAACGGGTATAAGGAGGTATGCAGACGATGTTGCTATCATAATAAGGGGTAAGTTTGGTAGTAAAATCATGAACCTTGCACAGAGTGCACTTAACATCATCAACTGTTGGAACAAGGGCCTTAGTGTCAACCCGAGAAAAACAGTAATGTTCTCCTTTGCCAAAAAGAGGAAGCTGAACTTGAAAGCTCCGAGCATTGATGGTCAGACGTTAGGGTTCTCCGAGGAGGTGAAAAATCTAGGGGTAACCTTTGACAAGAAACTCACTTGGAACTCGCATCTGAACAAAATGCTCTCAAAAGCCACAGCGGCCTTTAGGATCTGCCGTAAGCTTTCTGACAAAACATGGGGACTAAAACCCAAAATGGTCCTATGGTCTTACACAGCAGTTGTAAGACCAATTATCACCTACGGTTCACTTGTATGGTGGTACAAAACAAAGGAAAAAAAGGGCCAAAGCATGTTAAAAGCTTCAACGGCTCGCGTGCTTGGATATAATAGGATAGGAATTATTATTATTACCTATTATCCCGGTGCTGTCATCCGGAATATGCCAATCGTCTATTAATCGACTTATCTTGCTGCTTGCCGAGGTAACAGCGATTAAGCTCTAGCCGTCCTACAGGCACACAACACGACAGAAGCGCGCGCAGTCTGCAGCGGTGTGCCGCAGGGATAGGTGCTAGGGCCGACTCTGTGGAACATCACGCATTCTGGCAATTCTGTTTCTAGACCGACGGACCAGCAAATGAATTTGTGGTCTGACAGGATGTTATCATCCGGGATATGCCAATAGTTTGTTAATCGACTTATCTTGCTGCTTGCTGAGGTAACATCGATTAGGCTTGAGCTGACCCATAGGTATACAACACGACAGAAGCGCGCAAGGTCTCCAGCGGTGTTCCGCAGGGATCGGTGCTGGGGTCGACGCTGTGGAGCATCACACATGAAGGAGTTCTAAGACTCGAGCTACCGGAGGGGGTAGACGCCATAGGTTTTGCTGACGACCTGGCACTAGAGAAAGATCCCTAATACCTAGAGCAAATTGGGCGATGGAACTAGTGGACGCCTGGATGGAACAGAAGGGGCTAATTGACTTCTGCAAAGCATGCAATTTCTAGGGGAGAACGGCAATTGGCTATCTGATGTGAAATATCAAAAAGAATATAAAAAATCGTCCAGAAACCGCGAAGACTTTCTGGCAATTCTGTTTCTAGACCAGCAAATGAACTTGTGGTCTAACAAGCTGTTGTCATCCGGGATATTCCAATCTTTTGTTAATCGACTTACCTTGCTGCTTGCTGAGGTAACATTGATTAGTGTCGATCCGTCCTACAGGCACACAACACGCAGAAGCGCGCGCTGTCTGCTGCGCCGTTCCGCAGGGATCGGTGGTGGGGCCGACGCTGTGGAGCATCACGCATGACGGGGTTCTAAGACTCGAGCTACCAGAGGGGGTAGACGGCGTAGGTTTTGCTGACGCCCTGGCGCTAGAGAAAGATCGCTAATACCTAGAGCAAATTGGGCGATGAAACTAGTGGACGTCGGGATGAAAGAGTAGGGGCTAATTGACTTCTGCAAAGCATGCAATTTCTTGGGGAGAACGGCAATTGGTTATCTGATGTGAAATATCAAGAAGAATCAGTTTAGTAGCTAGTTCACTGAACAAATTCCAGTAAGTGACAATAGGTTTTCTTATGAACGGCCCGTTACCGCTACACATGTTATTACCTCAACCCAGTCTGGTCCGAGCTCGGATAGAAATTTGAGTTTGGTTTACATCACATTTGTAATGCACGTTCGCCTTCTTGCCTAATTTAGCAAACTCGATATGGCATACATTCGGAAACCATATTTGCATTCAACATCTCCAATATAGTCTCACTGTAAGGCCGTAGTCAGCCGTAACCCGGCTTCTTCTTTAGACAACAATTTGCAAACCAGACTCGGATATAACTACCCCAAATTTTGCCCAAATTCGGGTTTCTTTTTAGAAACTATAATCGGGTGTAACGACTCTAACCCAATTCTGTAGTATTGAAGTATTGAAAGTCCCACTAGAGATAATGTCCTCCACTTCTGGCTCTTCCTCGAAACCAATTACTTGCAGAACCCCCGATTGCTACTGCGACTGTAACTCTTGTAATTCTTTGGTCGTCAGTTCCTGAGAGTGGTCCTCGACGAGCTCATTCATGTCTCTCTCATCCATCACCAGGCTCATGGATTTTCCCAGTGACACAATCTTCTCCTCCATTGGCACTTCGAGTTCGGATTCTTCGAAGGTCCTTTCATCTACAGACTCAGGCCACAGCTTCTTTCATGCAGATGCCAATGTCCTCGTTGTAACACTCAGTGAGGCCTTATCAATAATTCTGGGACATTTCACGATGTTAATGTTGTTCTTCTAGTACTCTCAAAGGGTGAAATTTGTGTTCTTTGTCACCTCAAAGCAGCGCCGAAACAGGTGGTTAGTGTACAGCTTTTTAAAATCTGAAATCA
The DNA here is from genome assembly GCA_944588485.1 of Phosphuga atrata. Classification (NCBI taxonomy): domain Eukaryota; kingdom Metazoa; phylum Arthropoda; class Insecta; order Coleoptera; family Silphidae; genus Phosphuga; species Phosphuga atrata. Next base: position 9,313,650 of record OX155901.1, read on the forward strand.
CCTGCTGATCCATGGGCTGCAGGATAGGAGTGGTGTTAGGTGGTAGATAGAGAACCTTTATAAACTTTGAACTCTTGGAGGATGTCATCTTCGAGGTTCGGTGGGTGAGCAGGAATTTTCGAATCTTGCAGTCGCTACTCGCCTTGGCGCACAGTGCCACAATTCCAGCCCTGGAAGACAACATTACAGCTGCCATTGTTGAGATATCGGCTGAAATGCTCAAAAAAGTATGCCAAAATTGGAGCTCACGGATGGTAACATTTACATAAAATAATCTTTAAAAAGTTAATGACAGGCATTTATTTATCGGCCCAAATAAATAAGTCTTTCACTTTTGCAAATTTTCTGTGTTTCTTCCAATTTTCTAAACCCAAACGGTTAAAAAATCACCCATTATAATTCATAAGCTTTATAATGTAATAATAATGAAAAAAATGAGATTATTATTAGATTATAAAGTTATAAATATTTATTAAATTATTGCGATTATATCATTTTATATACTTTATAATTTATAAATAACTAAATAAAAACACCGAATAAGAAAATATACATTTTATATTATATTCCTGATATTTTCTTTAATGCGGTAAGTTATTTTTGATTAAAAAATGCGTGCAAGTTTGTTCTGTGCGTAATATAAATACCTTTCGCATAAGCGATTTTTCTTATTATTAAAAATAAATTAACTGAAATAAAACATATTTTCACTGATGCATAAAATTACTCGACAAACACATTTCACATGCAATGTCGAGCCTTTTTTTCCTCCTCCTGTATGTTAAATTTATGCGGAGGTAAACATGTACATATAAAAAAGTCTAGATACATATACAGGTTGTTTTCTCCCCACATTTTTAATGCAAAAAATGTGTTTTAATATCAAAAGTTTGTGAATATTTTAAAATTATTTTGATATGCTTACATGAACTGAAATATGTATTTGAAAAATTTGTATTATAGCGAATAAAAAATATCCAAATATGTTTGGTCTGTAATATAAACCAAACATATTTAGACTTTTAGAGCTTGCACCATAACTCCGCGGACCACATATACACTTTGGCAAAAACACTGTACCATATATGCCGATGATACAGTACTATAATTTAGGAGGATTCCCTGGTGGAATATGAAAATGAAGCAAATGTAATTTTAGACAGACGTTATAATAATAATAAGTATTTAATATCTTTAAAAATGCCAATGTTTTGTTTAATTTAAGATTGGCCAATATAGGAAATTGCATAATATGTTTAACTTCAGTTTTCTCGAAACAACATAAATTGGACTTACACCACTTTCTAAATAAACGGTCCATATAACTGTTACTCGACATTATTTAACTTAATAGCAACTACAAGAAATACTTTCTTAATGATTACATACCTTATTATTTAATACTTATTTGGGTTAAACTGGAATAAGAGTGCTCATGGATATATTGTAGCAGGGGGGGCGCTGAACGTATGAGCACTTGGTAGTAGTTCTCAACCAATCAACGAATCGTAAACCAAACGCACGTGTGTGTTATCAATCATAGCTTATCATTAATCGCGGACTGTTACATACGTGTGTGTTATGATGTATTTACATAGTCCACGAACTGTACAATAATGGGCATTTACAATAGTGGTTGTAGATAAAACAATATAAATAAAGACTGCGAATCCCAATCTGTTTATTATCTAGTAAATTGACATATTTATCTAAATCAAAACTCATTTAATAATTATCTTCAAATGCGCTTAAGTTGCATCATTTAGCTCGACGTATATATTTATGAAATCTAAATACAAATAGCTTTTTCATTAAACTAATTCCGTTAATAAAAAAGCTATCTGTTTTATATTCATGCCGCGTTGCGACTTGCTAAACGTATATTAGTCTGACATGTTAATTAAATTTAGCTTCCCAGCATTATATTCGTTTTCTGCGCTGATATTATAATCGTATAATAAAGACTCGGACGATGCTGGGTAAATAAATCGCCGTGGAGTTGCTGATTGAAACTTTAACGATTCCTGCAACTGGGAGCTTGAACTGAAACAGCGCCACTTATCTTTTATTGCAAAACGATGCAGCCGAAGTCCGAAGCTCTTCGAAACTTCCATTCCTAAAAAAAGAGATTGAATTAAAGGCGTAATCTTTAACGTAGAAAAAAACCTCGATAAAGCCGCCCCTTATATATTTTATTTTTATTTCCACACACTTTTTTCACTCTGTTCTCCCCTTTTACTTTCGACGCATTATCGTAATTTTCCTTCTATTACATCGCGTGATTTTTTTCTTCGGTAGTCGTAGTTCTATTATAATAATATGTAGACACATCGATGTAGATTTTAAGTCGAGATAGTAAAGGGTCCAGTTTGAGCACGGCAGAATGCAATTTGTATACGATGTAAGGGGGAAACGGAGAATTGTACGCGCGGGTTTGGAAAGAGAAATGAATATTTAAGTATCAATCGGAATGAAGATAATGACATGACGGAGGAAAATGGAAAGAGAGAATGAAAGAAAGGAAAAAAAGGTTTTTATGTTGAAGATGTCTAAATTTGTCCGTACATAATGGACGATTTTTTAAGTGTCTCCTTATCGCGTCCCTTCTGCGCTGTGTTTTTTATATCCTTCCTTATTTGAACGGATGTAATCAGATTTTTGGGAATAATGGGAATGGCTTTTTACATTTGTTTGTTTACATTTAAATTTTGCGCTATATATAGAAAAGTAATGCAAATACAAAGCGGACGATAAAACAATTTAAGGGGATAGAACAAAGCTACTTCTTTTCAATCTACTTAAGCCGCGACCCGCTTTAGTTTATTTGATAATAAAGAATATCGTCAGCAGGGACAGATTGACAGAGTTTTTTTTTTAATTTAATTTGTGCAAAATAACTTAAGTGAAAGTGAATTTGGTTTATTAGTTTTTAAAATCAGACATTTCTGGTTAGACAGACAAGATTGGATATACATATATTTTATATTTTAATTTTTAAAGTGGTTTGGGGGTAGCTCTCACTAAACTCCTTATTCTTAGCAAGTGTGTTTAGGCTAGACAGACAAGCCCCTAAACACACAACTCTAAACAGAAAAGATGACAGACAACACTAGACAAATAAGACTAGATAGAATATACTAGACATACAAGATTAGACTAACAAGAATAAACATGCAAAACTAGATAAATATAACTAGAGAAAATTGGACAGACAAGAATGAGAATAATAAAACTAGAGATATGAGACTAATGAGACAAGAATATACAGATAAAACTAGATAGACAACACTGGACTAAACGGACTAGATTATACATGAAAGATTAGACATACCAGAATACATAGGCTGGGCGGGCAAGACTAGACAGACAAGACTAGACGAACAAGACTAGACAGACAAGACTAGACAGACAAGACTAAGTGAAATTTTTGTGCTGCTAGTAAACTTCATCTGCAACAAGCTCTCCAAAGAGGATCGTGGACTGAAATATATAATTTAAGCGATTGCGAACTGAATCTATTGCAATACTATATATTCAAATTCTGTCCAATGAAGAAAATTATATTAAGATCCAAATCCTGGATCACTAAAGAGATAAAATTGTCATGTAGATGTCTGAAAAACTTATATATTATTTAAAGGAAATATCCAATATTAAAGAATTTTATTCGTTAAAGAAGAAAATTCATCACAATTTATTAGTTACCATTAAAAGAAACTATTTAAAAATAAATTTGGATAAGTCCAGCAATCAAGAAAGAACCCTGTGGAAAATAGTTGATGATCTGTCAAACAAGTCACGGATCAAACAAGACACCAGTATTAAATGTAATCACACTATTTTAAAAGATCCAGATGCTATAGCTTTGATATTTAATGACTTTTTTAAAGCGGCTCCTGTTCAGAATATACAATCTATAAATATAGACAACGATCACATTCATAAATTACAAAACTATGTATCTGGAGGAACTCACTCCAAACGAGACGTCAATAATTCTAAACAAATTAAAAAATCAAATCCACTCACGGCCCGGATTCACTCCCCGGAAATATCATCAAAGAATTCCAATTTGAATTAATCGAACCTATTACCCATATCATCAATTGTTCGTTTTCTTCTGAAAAGGTGCCTGCAATATTAAAAACATCAACTGTGATTCCTGTTTTCAAAAAAGAAGACCGCTTGGATAAAAACAACTACAGGCTATATCGTTGATATCAGTATTAGCTAGAATGCTAGAATACTCCATGGAATACAGATTAATGGCTTTTATAACAAAGCACAACCTTATTTCAAATGAACAACATGGCTTTTGCAGGAACATATTTACCACTACGGCTATTAACTAACTCTACAACAAAATAGTATGCGAGGTGGACGAAGGTAAAGGTATTTTCTGCGACTTTTCTAAAGCCTTCGATTGCGTCTCTCACCACATTATATTGCAGACATTGTACTCTTATGGAAGTAGAGGTAAAACAGGCAACTGGTTCAATTCATATTTGGCCGACTGGAAATAAATGGAAACAAAACTGAAAACCGACAAAAAATTGTCAAATGCTAGCGTCGTTAACGTGGGTGCCCCTCAAGGGAGTATTTTAGCTCCTGTGCTATAATTCTCTGTATACCGCAGATATGATAAAAATTTATATATTGGACAAAAATACTGCACATTTTACGCTGATGACGCAAGTCTGATAATGTCGGAGGGATACTTGGCACAAACTACAATACAAGCAAATACTATTCTAGAAAAACTGTTCAAATGGTTCTGCGCTAACAACTTATACATCGCTAAAACTAACTGTGTAGTGCTTCAGTGTAGTAGAAGGATGCCCTCAAATGATATTCTACTTGAATTTGGAGACTGAAAAATTGGAAGAGAGAAGAAAGTGAGCAGGGAAAGATGTCATGTTCTAGGCCACTCCACCTTATGTGGATTTACACGTAAACCTCCACCTTATGGGAAATTAGATGTAATCCCTCCGCCTTATGGGAATTACATGTAAAATTTAGCCTACCCCTCCGTATGGGGAATCCTATAGAAAATAGTTCTGAACGTAGCCGAGCGTGTATATGTAGATGGCGCTAGCGCTAAGGAGAGGGGGCACCGGAGGGAAAGAAGGATTTAGACCGGACAAGAGAGGACAATACCTGACATGAATAGACTATGCGGGAAAATTCAAAATGGATTGCGGGGTGACGACTGTAGAAACACTGTCATCTTCTTGGAATTAATCTCTGTGTTTATCCTAGAGTTTGACCTAGTTTTTGGTCATTGAACCCATGCAAAGAATCGTGGGAAAGTTAAAACCGTAGAGTCAGCATTTGCCTGTTTCAATTTATCTGTAAACGTGACTGTATAAACACTGTCAGTTTCTCGAAGTTAATGTGTTTATCCTATTAACAGTTTGACCTAGTTTTTGACCAGTGCAAAGAATCGTGGAAAAGTTAAAACTGTCGAGTCAGCATTTCCCTGTTCCAACTTGTCTGGGTGATTCTGAGAAATTTATAAGTTATTTAAACTCATCTGTATCCTCTTCGTATTAATTAGGAGTATTTAGATATTTAATATAAATAAAAAAAATTTAGGGTTTAATTTTGAGTGAGAAATGGTATTCTTTCTTTTAAGTTTACGTGATCAGTTTAGTATTTGAACTTGAGGATTTTAAATGTGTATCAAGAAAATAACATTATTTTAACAACTACGACAGTGAATGTTTATGTAACCGCACGCTTTGGACCGGGTGCTCAATAAAATATATCAACAAACAATCGTGTCCAGTTTAAAAATTCCAACCGCTGCATTACAAACTACCGCAATAAGAAATGCGGTCTAATTAATTTAGTATTTGATCTTGTAAATGCATGCGAGTATGAGATATCTAAATCGTGAGATAGGAAACGCTATCAGTTTCATGTTTCAACTTATCTGGATGTGAGTTTGAACTTGTTCGATGTATTCTGAGAAATTTAAATGAGTCATACATGCATAGAATCGTGGGAAGGTGGTTTTAACCTTAAACCTAAAGTGCTTTTATATCCAAGCTGTTGATCCATTTCACTGAGTCAGGAATAGCTGTGTTCAGGTCATCCAGACTTCCAGGGAAGGCGCGAAGGGGACAATCCTACACTACATGAGCCACTGTTTGAGGAATGTTAGTACAGTCACAGTATGGGCTGACTGTCCAACCCCATTTATGGAGTGACTGTTCTTCCCACGCCACATCTGATACGATTAAGCCGACTCAAAGCACGCCTAGGTAGATTGAAGCCAATGAGTTTTAATGTGGGATTCTCAACTTTTATTTATAATATTGTTTATTTATAGAATCCCTTGCGGTATAAAGAATTTCCACTCATTCTGCCATTTGTCCTTGAGATTGAAGTTATCGTTTATCAATTTCAAGGCAGTTTTGCAGGCTGGTTTTCGAGACTTCAATCTAGATGTTCCCAGTTGTCTGACGTCCTCGTTTATTGGTAGTGCCATGTTCTTGATGATTTTTGACCATAAATGAACAAGATTTCTTTCTCTTCTGATCTGAGGAGGTGGAATGTTACTCCACACCGCAAGCCACCGGATTGGAGTAATTATGGAGCAATATTCCTGTAATGATACGCATGCTGTGATGAAGCTGAACATCCACAAGCTGCGTGTGGCTCCGCGGAGCAGTACTGAGCCGAAGAATAGACAAGGGCTAGAGCAGCTGTTTTTAATGTGTTGACTAAATACTGATGTTCCGGCTAGACGCTGTAGGAGATTGTTACGACTCTTCAGTTTTGCAGATAATTTACGAAGATGAGCTCTATATGTTAGAGATCTATATAAAGTCATTCCCAGGTATTTAAGTACGGTATTGTACTGTAAAACCCTATCATCAAAAGTGGCTATAGTTTTCAATCATAATTGTCCAGGTGAAAAGCAGTTGCTTCACTTTTTGTGGGGTTGGATTGCAGTCGTCATTTTCTGAAGTTATCATCTAAAGCTGCAAGGTTTAAGGTGAGCACATCCTCTGCTTCTTGAAAGTTATTTCTGAACAGTGAGGTTTATATCATTTGCGTATATGAATTTACGTTATGAATATATGAAATGAATTATATGAATTTACTGCGTTTATGAATTTACACCTCAGTTATTGTCAGATCATGGGTGTACAAATTAAAAAATGAGTGTTTCGATGAGATATGCATCGTACTGACCGTAAATTGCATTAATTTTCAAAGTTTTTAATTAAATCAAGTAAAAACTAAAAAAAACTAAAAGTAGGAAAACTAAATGAAATATGTCAAAAAAAAACTAATTATGTAAAGCTAAATTAGTCGTTTTCATCACTTTCTTCAGATGAATCTGCTGCTGAGTAGGCATTATCAGGATCATGATGATGAGCAATTTCTGATATCTTTACATTTATTCTGTCTTTTCCAGTAATACTAGGGAATATTAATAAATCTAGGACTTCAGAAGGGAATTTTGAAGCCTTTTTTGCCTGAATATCTCTTAAGCTTGTTATTACAGGGTCAGATGTTATCAATAACATTGAGTAAATCTCTATTCGTGAAAATGGGTGACTTAAGTGACCATGTGCTTGCTAGTATTGTGTTGATGAAACCTTCTGCATTCCTTATTTCGGGCTTCTTGAGCTCCCATGGAAAGCTCGCCGATAGGCAACAAAGCAGATGCAATTACTTCTGAACTGTGAACAAGGATTTTGTGAACAGTAGCAGGCATGTAATACCACGGATAGAGATTTATGTACAGTTTTTAATGGAAATATCAAATCCTGAAGATAAAGCCCGAAGTATATTTCTAAATTTTGATATTATAATCCTGTAATATCAGCACTTAGTTCTGGATTTAAAAAAAACTTTCGCACAACTGTTCTTTATTTAAGTTTCTTACTCTGCATAGGATCGTTCATCACAATTTTTATTCCTTTGCCATGTCTCTACTACCTGACATTCGCGTTAAAACCTCAGCAGCGTAGGTTTTTTCTCACTAGTACTTCTGGTCCGGATAAGATTATCAACCCGTCTTCGATTTGTTTTAAGGCTTGATTCCGAGAAGTCTTCCATAGGCGTCCCAGGGCCGGTTAAGCGTTCTTTAGAAGTAGTTGGCAACACTTTGGCAACAGACATTTCAGAAGACATATTTGAACCCATTAGCCACTCCGAGTTCTTCTGTAGAAACTGATTGTTGTTCCTTCCACAGCTCCTCCACTTTTCAAAAATTTTGGACGAAAATCGCGAAATGATGTCCTTCGTATTCTTTAAAGATTGTTCATTTGCATCCCGAATATCCTATCTTCTACTGATAAATCGAAACAAAGCTATATTTCGTGTTTCCTTTCCATGTTTCGGCCATTCTTCAAATAAATCAATTTTCGGTATGGCGAATACTACAATCTGGAAAAAAATTAAAAAAAATTAATTTCGCAAATTGTCGCAAGCCAGTTCTATATCATTATAAAGTAGATGAATGCAACTATATTATACATTCATCCTAGAGGTGGGCAACTAGTGGGTATGTCACTTTTTTTCGGGCAAAATTGAAAAACAGGTAAAAATCTGAGTACTTTTAAGAAACAATCTTAAAAAATGGTTTACCTATATTATATTTAATGAATAAAAATATGCTTAAAATATAGTGCTTACCTTTAACTCCAATCTCTATAATGCACAAATAGCACAGAACTTTTTCAAAACACACAATATAATTAAATGGTAAGATGCACAAATTTTACTGAATATGAAAAACTCTCGTTTTCTAATTAAGTAATTTCCTTCTAATTTCCTAATTAAGAAGTAATTAGGAAAAAAATCTGGAATTGTCGTTACCTAAGTATTTTCTGTAAATTGTGATAATTATATTCCATGAATTAAGGGGTTGTTTTTTGTTCGGCAATTTCACCGCAACCAATTCAAAAAATACTTGAACAATAATATAGGAAAATATATTGATAATTAAATTCTCGTTTGCAAATTGCTTTCTTTACTACTAATTAACATTTTACTGAAATTAATAGAGTATCATATATGAATTTATGTTCTTATATTTTTGTTTATATATTTTTTAAATGGATGCGGTTAAATTGCCGCACGGCGAAACGAGGGCGTTGAAACTTCCCAGCGGTGAAATTGCTTAGCGCTGAAAATTCCTGCGGTGAAGTTTCCGCGGTGAAACGAGCGCGGTGAACGTTCCGGATACCATTTTGAAGATTTATTTTGCTATCATTCAATCTCATCTCAGATTTGTGACTACACTCACGAGGATAATGGGTTTAGAACTCAGAAATTAGATTTGCTCATTTTACTACAACTACTCTTCAGATGCAGAGGATATTTCTGCTGAAATAATATATTGCTGAATAATATATATATATATATATATATATATATATATATATATATATATATATATATATATATATATATATATATCTATATATATATTGAAATGATATATTGACCGACACGTTTCACTTAGAATTTATTTTTTTTCTTCTTTGTTAGTGAAGTAAATTAATTTTTATTTAAATAGACAAACGCGATTATACAGGCCAGACTAGACAAACAAGACTAGACAGAGAAGGCTATACAGACAAGACTAAGCAGACAAGATTAGTCTGACAAAACTAGACAGACAAGACTTGACAGACAATACAAGACATAAAAGACTATATGGAGAAGACTAGACAGTCAAGACTAGACAGACGATGCTAGGCAGAAAAGTCTAGAAAGGTAGGACTAGACAGACAAGACTATTGAGACTAGACTAAGCAAACAAGATTAAACATACAAGGACCTCTGACTAAACCCCCTTTTCCATTTGGCTTTTATTATGCGCCACCCCTGTATCGCATATTTCGCATTCCTTCAAGATATTAGCCGCCCGGACGATTAGTGCCGCCCTGCTTGAAATGCCTTGCTCACACGTAATGGGTAGAGTGGCGAGACAGTAAACTTGGTCGAGTACTCGGTACGTGTAAACATGTCACCGAGTACACGGCCGGGTGCTCGGCCCAGTGAAATGGCGAGACAGTCCCTCGGACCCCTTTCTTTTTATTAGGCCGAGTGCAGGCCGAGTGGCTACCCCCACTTCTACCGCTACTGACTCGCTGTCCCACTCGGCATGTCTGAACAAGTTGTCTGACATGTCTCGGCATGTCTGACACAATCTCCTCCCTTTTTGTCTGTACGGTGACGGTGGCTAGTTTGTTTGTTTTTATTTTAAATACTACAATTGAAACTTTTGATGAAGTATTGCTTTATTTAATTGTCAATTAATTTTGGTTTCACGTTTTTTAAAAAAGAAAAGAAAATGTCTTTAAAATGGGACAATGAAAAAATAATTAAATTTATTCAAATTTATAAAGTGAATCCATGTCTGTGGGACTTGTTCACTGGACTACATAAATAAGCCAAAAAGAGACGCTTTAAATTCCTCTGGGTCTTCCAATTTCAATTCCCGAAGTAGATTGTTACTTCCTCCACGTTCGGGTCTCCTCAACATCCAAGGCCTTGTCCAAACGCGCTTCTTATCGTTTCGCAAAAATTCGTTTAACTCTTCAATTAAATGAGGTATAAGCATCTTAGTGCATTTTTGAATCAAACTTTTGACTGACTAACTCACCCGGCAAAAAATTTAAAGCGTGTGAACACCTATTCGTCCACTCTACTCTCTCGGCCGAATGACATTTTACTGTCTCACAGTGGCGAGAAGTCACTCGTTACGTGTGATCAAGCCAAAAGGTTTGACTGTTAAATTTGTAGAAACTATTCGATTCTATCGATGAATTAGTTATTTCCATATGTTAGTAGATACACCACGAAACAGTATTATTGTCCGTTAATAACGCGTGAAAGTATGTCTTTTACAAATGGCTTAATGAGCGTATCTCCAATTAAATGAGCTCTACCACTAAGTGCAATGCGTTACTTACCTGCGGTACTTACATGGTAAGATACATAATTTTCTTTTTCAAATTTTAACAATTTTAATCATTTGGTATTTATATTCCTAGTGAGTCACGTTGTCTTAAAAATTTACATATTTTTTCATTGCAATTGCGTTTTTCGTTTAGAAATACCTACAAAGTTTAGCTGAAATGAAAGAACTGTTTCCGAGTGTCTCATGACAAAAACACACATTCCATCAGAAGCATATAGACGTAAATGCAAATAGACATATATCCAAGATTATCTGCCTCGTAGTCTACAGAGTTAGAGCGTTAACTGTCAAGTTCATCTATCATAGTTCACTTCTATCATTGACACTAAATTTGTGCTGACATATTTTCCGTGCAGATGGAAATCGGCTAAGATCATTCCCATCCACAAAGCTGGGAAGCCAGAGCAAGAATCATCAAGCTATAGACCCATTAGACTTCTGAATATGTACTGAAAATTAAGTGAAAAGGTCATATTAAGTAGAATTACGGACCACAAAGAGGAAAACCTCTTACTCGGGGGGAAAACGAACCCCTGTCTCCCGCTTGCTATGCTATCCACTACACCAGGGATCCCCAACCTTTTTGCGCTAAAGAGCACATTCTAGAAAGTCGGTCGGGCGACGGGCATCTTTTTCTATTCAAGAAGTCCTCATCTGGTACATTGAATTTTAGGAAATTGTTTTGATGGCCAAAAATTTCTTTCTGTCCTTATTTGAATAAGTTGCTATTTTGGTCGTGTTTATTTTCGGCGAACACACGTAAAATGGTCGGCGGGCGCCACGGTGCGGGCATAGGTTTGGGGATCACTGCACTACACTATGGAGGACGGACATACAAGACTATAGACAAGACTAGACGGACAGATTAGACAGACAAGACGAGGCAGACAAAACTATACATACAAGACTAGACAGACAAGACTAGACAGTAAAGACTGGAAATACAAGACTAGACAGACAAGACTAGACTGACCAGACAAGACTAGACAGACAAAACTAAATAGACAAGAGAGATAAGACTAGTCACACAAGATGAACCGACGAAACTAGACGGACAATACGAGACAGATATGACTAGACTAACTAGACTAGAATTGGAAGATTAGAATGATTTAGACAGACAAGACAAAAAGAAGTGAAAAAACCTATACCAGTGTTTCCCAACCTTTGTTCTGCCATGCCCCACCTAAGCCTTTCTAAAATTCTTATAAATCTTTATTCCATAAATCTTTTCAAGCAGTTCCCTTTAGAGAGCCATCTTACTTCAGTGTGATGTAAAGGTCTCACATGTTCTGCATGTTGTTCTTCATAAAATAGCTTGAAGAGCCGCTTACATTTGGCATTAGCTTTAATAGCATTGATACACTCTATTATTGATTCTAGTACTTTATTTAGAATAGGCGAGATGTTTTTAGCTACCAAGTTTTCCCTATAAATAACACAATGCACGAGAATCATTTCTGGATTCTTATTTTTCATCAATTTTAATCAGCCATTTTGCTTGCCCATCATATTAGGAACACCATCTGCAGCACAAATTGTTATATTTTCCTTTGCTATTTTATTGACTTCTTCGTAGTTTTTTTGGTGCTTACTAATCTTCTACAGAACAAAATTTCTTCAGCAAAATGCCCATTATCAATATATCTTACTTAAGTTGTCAATACTGCCTCACTGTCTCTCAAAGATGATTCATCCATTTGCACAATTTTCTTGTTTTCAGCTTTTCAACAAGTTTTTTTTCAAAATCTTCACTCATTTCGTTTATTCTTTTGCTAACAGTTTTTTAAACTGTTTTTGTTGTTACTGAGTGGCATATGTCATATGATTAGCGTTCTTCGCAGCATTCAGTTGGTGTTCACTGAAACATTATAGAAGTTGTAACGGGCCATTCAGACGCGAACAACTGCTTTGATTAACGAGATTTAAAAGCGTCTGGGAGTTCCGAGGTTAAATTGACAACGATATAAACCCAATTAATATTTTGGCTTCGTCAAACTAATTTATTTATTGGCCGTAATTATTTAAGAATTTCCTTTTTTCTTTTAATTTTGGCATCGAAATCTAGCATTGCATTAAAATGGCCCAGAAGGGCATAAAGGGTTAAAAGGCCTAAACTTGTGTCGAGTCGATTTTCGAATTGCCTCCCTTAACAATTAAATTGCCCCCCTATGGGGCGTAGACCCCACGTTGAGAAACACCGGACTATACATTTAAGTCTAGACACAAAACTACACAGCCAAAACTAAATTCACAAGACTGGACGAACATAACTAGACATTAACCAGCAAGTTTAGATGATAGCTTATTGAATTAGTTTTAATTAATGTAAATTTCAATATTCCGAGTGACTATATGCACAATTAGTTTATTACTGCAGTTACCTAATTTGTAACCAATTTGGTCCAGTTGAGTTTATCACCTCATTAGATATTACATATCTAATGTGTTTATGTATAGTTAATCTATTTATTCGTAACTAATCAATAGTTTAACGCGAAATTTACACTTAATAGAATTAAAATTACACTAAATAGAATAGAATTACTTATGCAAAATTAAATCTATTATGAAACGTAAAGACAATTGGTTAAATTTATATGAAACATAATATTATTATTTGCAATTAATTATTCGCATTAATTTATGTAGTTTGAATTTCATTTATATACTAATCCATTTTTATATGTAATTAATTATGAAATGGTTTGGATAGAGCTAATAATTTACATATTTCCATTAATATTTTCATAAATAATTAATTTATTAAAGCTATTGATAACAAATACACAGTGGATATATTGCGGGTCGTGAACAATATTGCAAATTAAAACTAGTCAGTTCGGTTAAAAAGCGGTTTCAAATTAACGGAGTAAAACGGCAACTGGTGCATATAATTTAAACTAGATTGGATTTAATTTGAAGTAATGTCGTACTGATTTATCGTTTGCAGTTCATTTAAATTCTTTATGACGCATTATGTTACACATTCGTATATAATTATTATATATAGACCGCTCAAAATAGTCTTGATTGTAAAATATTGTAGAGGAGAAATGAGAACAAACGATTTAGTAATATCCTTTGATAATTTTATATGCAAATTCGAATAACTATTATTTGAATTTGTTGTTGTTTCATCAACCTATAAATTTGATTTTTTATACAGATTATTCAGTTCTTGAATATTGGATAAAATAGCTGTTCTATTTAATCTTGATTTATTCTTGATTTATCAGTAAACACACATTTAAATTTGTGAATAGACTGGCCAAATTTTCATATAACATACAATCAAACATTCAATAACTTTTCTTATTTATTTGTTCTTGTTTTATCAACTGACAAACTCAAATTTGAATTTCTGGACAGACTAGTCAAATTATTAAATTACAAACAGAAAAACAATTATTTTGTTTCTTTAAAATTGTTCTTGATGTTTACAATCTCAAATCTGACAGTCTGGACTGTTCACTAAAATTTATAATCTACAGACAACCTTAAATTTTCGTTTCACGGATTTCTTGAGATGTTTGTTGTTCCTGATTTATGAATAAATAAACTCAAGTTTGAATTAATGAACAGACTGGGCAAATCTCCAAATTACAAACATACAAATAAACCATTGTAGTTTATCTTAATTTGTTATTGTCTGAACATTTTTTTAATTAAGTTAAATAGTTTAAGTTAAATAAAATTGTTTTTATTGTAGCAAAAATTCATAAAATAGGATAATTAATAATTTCTGTCAATATCTTAAATTATTTAGGAAAAATATTTGTAAATCCATATTTAAGTTTGATTTGAAATGAGGTTTTTTCTATATGAAATAATATCATCTGAGTCAGTTTTAATTAAGTAAAAATACGCCGAAGAGGGACCGAACTCTGAATGAGTAAACTTTAACTGTCAGAAGTTAATTAATTATCATAAATATTTAATTAACGAATAAAAGTTTTCGGCATAATTAAATGAAGATGTTAATTAATAAAATTCACAGACAAGATATTTTCCTTCATATTTAATTAATTGTATATAAAGTTCTAAGTGAGAAATTGAGGAATTATAAATGTAAAAATGTTAAGTTCATTCTCGTTCATCATAATTTTTTTGTTCAATATTTATTAACCCAAGTAGGAATTGATAGTGGAGGAAACAATAGTATATTTTACAGCAAGAGATGAAATTGGCTCTAGATGTGAAAATATTTTAATATCTAGAATGAAAAAATGTCACTTTCATGTAGGTTAAGCCGTGAAAAAAATGCCATTTTCTTATATATCAGTAGAAAAAGTTACATTTTATATCGAAAATTTCATTTTATTACTCATGCGCAAAAAGTACTTCTTGACGCACGTTTTTTTAAAACGAGAAATGCCACCTCTCGTTCTATTTCCACATAACCTGGGTAACGTATGCAAATATTTAATACCTCTAGGTTACATTAAAAAAATACAAATAAATAAATCAAATAAACAGAATCAAGACCTTATTAAAAAAGTTGCGTGGGAGTATCAGAATTTTTTTTCATTACAAAATAATAATAAAAATTAAAGAAATCGTTTTAAAATGAGTGGAAATTCTATGCTGTTACCGGAGACTGAGGAGAGTTCTTAGCATATGAATCCATACCACCGGAGAAAATGGAAAAAGTCAAATGTCATTCTTCATTTTTATTCCATTTTTTATGGATGTTCCCTGGATCCCAAACTTGTAAGATACATCCCCTCGCATGTGTAATAAAAAATATTGTTTGTAACATGGGCGGTATTGTCAATTGCCCTCTCGATCACTTCGTTCGTGTGCCCTATTTCGCTCTAGCTTACCGCCCTAGTTACAAAATATACTATTTTTCACCAAACCGTGTCCGGGCAAGAAACGAACTATTCGATATTGAATGTAATGTGCTACGAAGAAGGCTTCTTTACGGATAGCCCAATCGAGTTTCCGAGTCGTTCACCAGTTCACTGACGCCCTTCGATAGCTTCACGTTCGTCGTTGTAATCCAGTATAAGAATGTAGACCGTTAACGGGGCTCTGTGATTCCATAATAAGTCCTAACCTAACAGTTATTGAAGGGAATCCCGATAATCAGAGCGAAAAGCATTTAAAATTATAATTTAATAGTACGAGGGTAGATTGAAAAGTTTCCGGAATGTGCCTGACTTCGCAAAGTGCCTGACTTGCTTCACAAGATTGCCTAGTAAACAAGATTGCCTAGACAGGTTCGTCGTTCAGTTTTTGTTTACTAGGCAATCTTGTGAAGCAAATCAGGTACTTTGCGAAGTCAGGCACATTCCGGAAACTTTTCAATCTACCATCGTATATAACATTAATATAATTTTATATAACGATTATATCATGACAATCTGACAAAAAGGAACTCCATGTAAAATCAAAATTTGGAGCAAAACCATCATTAAGAGCAATCTGTTTTGGGTTTGCTGACGATTTAGCTCTCTTAGCTCTTGACATGGAAGAAGTTCATGCTCAGATCACAAGTGTCCAGAAAATTGTTTCAAAATAGGGTTACAGATATCCTTTGAGAAAACTGAAATCATGCCCATGAAACCTCTTTGCATAGATAAAATCTTCATTAATGATCAAGCAATTAACATAGTTCTACAATTTAAGTATCTTGGAGAAATCATTTTGCACAACTTGGGTGAGAAAGTAACATGGATAAATATAACCAACAAACTGAAAAGAGCACAATTTCTAACCTTGTCAACATAAAATAGGAAGTGCCTGTCAATGGATACTAAGATCCAACATTACAAGACTGTAACTCTCCCGGAAGCAACTTATGCGTGTGTAACACTGTTCCAAATTAAAAATCAAAGAAGAGCCGATCAGTTGCTCAAGACTGAACGAAGAATTATCAGAACATGCATCAATAAAAAATACCAGATTGTTGGGGTCTGGAGAATCATGCCTGATGATACTGTCTTTCGTGGGATTGACCCAATCACCAGCACAATGGCGAAGAAAGGATAAAATTTCTTGCATGTCTTACGACTGCCCGACAACAGGATTTTAAAGCAACTAGTGATGAGAAGTCTCGGGAAGAAGACAGGAGGACAGTGAGTCATATAAATGCAGCTAGACCTTATAGCAGTCGGACTCAAAATTTGTGATGGAGAGAACAAAAACAAAATTAACACTCTCCTTAAGAATCAGAAATTTTCAGCAGAAATGACACACAGAAGACCCGTAGAGATTTCAGACGAGTGCAGAAAATTGCGTTCGGAACGAATGAAAAAGTACTGGGCTGAGCGTAAGAAGCAAGTAGTCCAATCTTCAAAACGAAAGTGAACATGAAATGACTCAATTGGTCCAATGTGGCCAATCAAGTTAATAATAATATTAACATATTATAATTTAAAACAAGATGTTTGAAAGCGGGTGATGATACTTCTATCAGCCTTCTTCATAGCGCATTGCATTCTATATCTTGCACTTCATTTCAAGCCGGACCAGGTTCCACGTTGAATTTTTACCAGAGCCCTGGTAGAAATTGAGTAGTAGTCACCCAATTCGCCAGTGCAAGGACTGTAGGCCGTTAAGGAGGTTTCATACTTCAATTATAATTTCTGAACTAGATATAGATTTAGATTTGTAGGTTTCGGTGGCGACTTATACTGTGACCTTCATATATCTACAGTATCCCATGCTCTACCTCTAATCGTTGGTATACTTACCCATTTAGAGCCCCTCCTCCGATTCCTTTAGGAATTTCAGGACCTGGGTGGGATTCAAGGACTGTAACTCCTCTGCATTGAAGCAGTGGGCCAAAGTACATTTGTCTCTCGAGGAGTAGTGCTTCGCTGTCTTTGAGCAGTTATGTGGGGATTTCCTCTGCTGAGCCACAGAATCTGCATCTGTCATCTTAGCCCTAGACCAGGCATATAAAACACGCTGCCTGCGGCCCGCTAATACATATCTTGCGGCCCGCCGAACCGTTTTAATTTTTTTTTTTATAAAATACATGAATTTATTATTTACAAATAAATTTTGCTTGTCATCACAAAAGTGCAATGTTTGCTCAATCGTTTGCTAATGATATTTTGTCGTCGATTTTGGTTTTCATTCATTTGAACTTAAAAAGTTATTTAATAAAAATATAATCAAACTTCAAGAACAATAAATAAGAAAAGATTAATTGAGGAGGAACATCGCAATTAAAAAAAAAATGGAAACTGCAATATGTTTGTGTCCACAAGAAGAATAAAATATTATGTCTGATATGTAAAAACTCTATTTCAGTTGCTAGGGAAAATAATATTAAAGGACACTATGACAGAAATCATAAAACAAACTATCACCAATACGTAGGTGTTTTTGTAATTGGATGCCAATCACATGCTATTGTAGCGAAACATGGACTATGATCGAAAAAACTATGAACGCAATGGACATATTTGAGCGAAAGGTAGGATTGTAGGCAGTAACGGTCGGAAACCTCAGAAGGCCAAGGTACAATAACGAGCTATACCAGATATACCAAGAATCGCCGATTTCTACATACATCACACTGCAAAGACTAAGATGGGCAGAACACGTGCTCAGGATGGACGACAACCATCTGCCACTAAGTGCACTGAACGCAAAAATGGAAGGCTGAAGGAAAAACGGAAAAAAAGGCCAAGAAAACAGTGGGAGGAAGAGACCCGGGAAGACGCATACCAACTACTCGGAGTAAGAGCGTGGAGAAGAGCAACAAAGGTCAGGGAAGAATGGATGACAAAAATACAGGAGACCAATGCCGGGTTTGAGTTGTACCTCCATATGAGGAAGAAGAAAAGTGGGTGGTGAAACTTTGCAGAAGTGAAACTGCTCAGCGGTGAACGTTCCTGCTATGAAAGTTTTACGGTGAAGATTCCGCGGTGAAACGAGTGCCGTGAACGTACCGGTTACCAAAAGTTCGTTATAATCGTAAGCAGATCGAAAGCATTTATTGAAGGAGAATTTATTAGTGAATGCTTAATTAAAGCGGCGGGAGCATTATCTTCAGCACAAGGAAATAATTTAACTCGAAATGCTGTAGCTAACAGAGTTGATGAAATAGCCGAGAATTTGAGATATCAGCATAACTCCATAAAATCAACATTTCAAGCCTACCCTGCTGCAATTGGCGAAAGTACAGATATTTGAAATATCGCTCTGGTCGTTTTTATTCGCAGATGCGATTAATTTAAAAGTAAGTGAAGAACTTTTGGAAGTCATTCATATGCATAATACAACTACCGGAGCTGATATATTTGATGCGCCGTTGAAGGTTTTGAAGAAGTATAAGTTACCATTGGAAAAGTTGGTTTGTTCTGCAACTGATGATGGTGGTCGGGGAGGCATAATCCGTATTACTAAAGGAGTTGTCGAAGATTTAAAAATACAGCATGGTAATAATAGTTTTGAACATTTTCATTGTATTATTCCCCAACAAGTATTGTGCTCCAAAGTTTTAAATATCGGACATCTTTTAAAAATAGTCACCTTGCTAGTGTAAATAGTCAATTTGCTTTATTTTTGTAAGATATAGAATGTGATTACACCGATCATATTATATAGAAGTTCTTCCCTAGATGGCTTTCTAATAGTTATCTATAGTTATAATAGTTTCTAATATTTTTCTTGAAAACAAAACAAAAATAATGAATGAAAAAAAATATTGGAGGACTTGGCTTTCTCAGTTAACATTACAAGACATCTTACCAACTTAATCTTAAGCTTCAAGGCAAAAATCATGTTATTACAAAGCAATTTGATAATATTAACGCTTTCAAAGAAAAATGATTACTTTGGCTAAAACAAATAGAAAAAGAAAACTTGCCTCACTTTGAGAGCTGTCACTATATTGCTTCAATCATCTAAATTAAAATTTGCAGAATATGCTCACAAAATTGTTTGAAACGGAATTCGATCGAAGATTCTCTGATTTTAAAAGCTGGGAAGTAAATTTTTTTTTAGTTCACCATCTATTGGTATTGATATTGTTAAAAACTATTGAAAACTTACAAATGGAATTAATTGATATCCAATTTTGATTCTTTGCTGAAGAAAAAATGTATTATTGGAAATGATTTTTTTTGCACAATGTTGCAAAGTATGGGGTACTATGCGGTAAAGTGACTTTATCGCATAGTGGCCCTACTTTGCAACATTGTGTGTAAAAATCTAGTTTCGCTTGACGTATATACGATATCAAAGATAGCTTTACAATTCACGAGGGCAAAAATGTTATTTGTCCTGTTAAAAGTTTTTCCTGTTAGGCAATAAATTTTATTATTCTTATTATATGGGTTTGCAATAGAAAAATGTTGAAACTATTTCTGATCCATGTAACATAATTATTAAACGATACTGTAATCTTTAAGCTTAAAGCTTGCTACAAGAAATAATAAGTATTCGTGAAATAATACTGACAGAAACTAAAAAAATATTATGTCTTTTATATCATAATATGAGCGCTTTTATATTCTAATATGATATTATGCATACTAAATATTGGGTTATTACTTACATTCGTTTCGAAATTTTCTTATCAAATGCAACCTCGTTCTCATTTCTTATTTTCCCGAGAGCACTATCAGTTTTCTTTTTAATAGATCCTTGCGAGCTTAACTTCTTGAAAGTAATAATAATTTCCAATATTACGTTGTCGTTTGTTATGCGTGTACTTCGTATAAGTTTGACATGCCTGCTCTAGACCTAGGGCCTTTAGGTGTTCTGTAAATCTGCTATGTCCCTTTGGGCCTCCTGTTAGAATTCGAATCTTGTTCCCGTTTAGTTTCAAGGAAGCTTTTGTTCTTTACTCCAGAATAACTCACAGACACTTTCTGGTTAAAAGATCCTATCATTGCTTTGGATTGTCTTATCTGTGGAGGTTCTTTCCAGGTTTTCATCCATTGTTCCCTTATTTCTTCATCTGAACTTTTGTGGATGGCGTTCAGTCTCATACCGCAAAAGGATTCCGGACCTATCAAGGGATTACTACTATAAAGCCGATCACCTTGTTTGCAAGGTTTTTTCAAGGTCCTGGTACGCAGTATACCGTTACTTTATTCTCTACCGTGCTTGTATAGATGGAGATAATAGCAATCTGACGAAATAGCAATTCGTTTTTTGCGATAGTTCCTGTCGAGGTAAAATTGTGCACATCTTTCGATTGCATGTACCTTTGCTTGGAATATACTTGGGTACATTTCCATGGATTCAAGTATATGGTACAATGTTCAAACACTCCTGCACCAGTAACTCCCTTTGTTTTCGAACCATCCGTATGCCACTTGATAGCACTTTGCTCTATGTGGTATGCTGAGGATTCGTCGCGCCAATCGGCTTTACTGCTATAGATTGCTGTGTAGTTTTTCTTTTGTGGTATTTGCATCCAGGGGATCTTGGCAGCGAGTACCATCGCCGATCTGGCGGCCCTGTCCACGACAAGGTGCAGCGGAGTCAGCTCCATGTGAAGAAGAAGAAAAGTGGGTGGTGAAACTTTGCAAAAGTGAAACTGCTCAGCGGTGAACGTTCCTGCTATGAAAGTTTTACGGTGAAGATTCCGAGCAGCAGTTCCATTGCTGCTGTCGGGCATGACACCATTGCCCATGCGATGCAGACACACGCCAGTTTTTCAATTTTATCAAGCTACTTCTTCATAGACACCAGCTTGGTTTTACTTCCCCACGTGTCTGCCTCGTAAGTGATCGCAGGTTTCACTATCATGGTGTACATCCATCGCAGAATTGCGGAGTTACAACCCCACATTTTCAAGTGGAACTTGTTATTCAATTACATGCAGAAGGGAATCCTGCCAATCCTGGGGAAGAGTAAATTTAAAACGAAAGTTCACTTTGTTTTAAGCCGACTTACTATGTAAACATATTATATAACTTGTTATTCGCAGTTATATAAATTTAGACACTTATCACGACTCGAGTTTGTACTGTTGAAGTGAAGAATTTACTTCTTTTACTAGTGAAGAACTTCAACAGTCGAAACTCGAGTCTTGATAAGTGTCTAAATTTATATAACTGTGAATAACAAGTTAGATTAATATATTGTGCAACTAGTGCGGCAAGTTGTCAATTGCACGCGAGAGCGAAGTTGGGCACACGAACGAAGTAAGTGCACTCATTCGCTCGGGAGGGCAATTGATAACTTGCCGCACTAGTTGCAGATAATATTTTTTATTGCTCATGCGAGGAGACATATCTTACAAGTTTCGGGTTCAGGGGCCATCCAAAAAAAAATAATACAAATTAAAGATTTTGGTTTTTCAATTATCTCCGGTGGTGAAGATTCGTCATAAGAACATAAGAATCATTCTCCGGAATCGCCATAGAATGTACACACATTCTAAAACTTTTCTAAAACTCTTATAACTAAAAGAAAATCTGTCACTTTCACGTCACTTTTTTAATATTAATTTTATTTCTATTAATTAACTATTCGATTTTTATAATAAAAATTGCGTACGACAAGTGTACTTTAATTGTAATTGTAATAATTATTGAATTGACAAAAAGCCATTTGTCGCACAAAAAAAGCGAGTGCCAGAATAGTACTTATCCCGCATAAGTAATAAAAAATATTTTTTTCTATTTTGCGTCTGTAATGGACTCATAACTGCACTCACTGGGATACAATTTTCTCAATATGTATCGTCGATTTTTTTATTTAGAAATGGCATAAAGGGGCACCAAATTTGGACGCGTGCCGTAAAATCGAGCTTACTGAACTCGTCCTTTAATATACTTTTACATATTAAGTGTGTTTAAAACATGGTGAATTTATTAATTCAGTGTAAGTGTGGGTTATCACGTAGTAACGGTCGGAACCATCCTATTCATTAAAGGCTCCTTCAGACCGGCGCGTAGCGTATCTCTTCTTCTTCTTCTGACTCTACAGCCCAGGGTGAGCTTTGGCCTCAATTATTAGGGGATTAACAATCCCCTTCCACCTTTGACGGTCTTCAGCGACACGTGTCCAGTTTCCTACTTGTAGAGTTTCTACATCTTCCTCTACCTTATCCTTCCACCTGGCTCTGGGTCTACCTCTGCTTCTTGAGGTGTTAGGTTGCGCTTTATGGATGGATCTGGGTTCTCTTGCACTCGGCATTCTAATCATGTGGCCCGCCCATCGAAGTCTCTGTGCCGAAATGAATAATAAGGGGGTTAAGCGTGGGGCCAACTACTCCACCTTGGAAAAAAGAACAAGTTACGAAACCAAACAACAAGCCTCGGCGCGTAGCGTATGCGTCGCGAAATTTCAGCAACGAAAAAGCGCTAGCGGCGCGGCAGCGAAATGACAATCCCCACATCGAAACGCGATTTTTATGTGTATTTAGTATTATGTCTTCAGTGCAAGAAGCTATGCTATTTTAAACATTGATTGCATTAGCTGAAATATGTTTGTATTTATTTTGAATTTATAAAACACATAAAACTCATTTCAGAATTAAACATGGGTTTATAAAATCAATGTGATTAAAGAGATCACCATTTCAATATACAGCGGCAGCGAAACTAACCGCGCATGCAGCGTTTTTGTCGTGCAACGCTTTACTACCGCGACTATGACGGAAATCGCGCTTTTTGATCTGAGCATGTACATAAGCCTCCGTGTCAGCCCGCCGCGATATCGCACCGGTTGCGGCATCGAAACTTCCTTTCCGGTATATGAGCACCTTTATACAACAGGTTTATATCGGGTGACTGAATCAGTGCCTTCTTCATAGCACATTACATTATGTATGGGACAACCTTATTCCACGCCTAATAGGGTTCCTAGTTTCATTTCTAGCAGGGATTATTAAATATCAATTCAACTGCAATATATAATACTTAAATTTAACAGCAAAATTGTTAATTTTTTGGAAGAAAACGTAAATAAATAACAATTTACAAATTACTTACTGAATTACGTAAATTGTTTGTTGACTTTAAAAGTCACATCAATTACTTGCAAGAATAATTTCTTTAATAACATGTGAATGGAGAAATATACATTATATAACTAGCCCGGCGCATACACCATACTCCTCACGTTTGCTTGAATTGTATTAATGAATTGTGGTAGAAGTATTAATTAATGCGTTATTAAGTATTAGTAATGCATATATATATATATATATACATATATATATATATATATGTATATTTACATATATATATATATATATATATATATATATATATATATATATACATATATTATAAGAATTCATGTGCTTAATTAGGGATTAAATTTGTATAAGCGGTTTAGCATTAAGATGGTAAATAGGCTTTCACTTATCAAATGATTACACAAACACTTTACAAACTAGTTTGTGATTCATTGTCTGTCTTTGTCCATAAGGAAATGGTATCAATTGCTGTGAAATTAGTATAAATGTAATTTCTGTTTCAATTACTTTGTTCTAAAAATTCTATGGTATGTAATATTATACCTTCCAATGTTTTGATTCCTTATCATTCTTGTTAATATCGCATTCTAACTGCAATAGTGTTGTAAATCTGAAAAATGCGAAAAATTCGCTTCATAAACATAATTAAACAGCATATCGTTCAACACGGAAAAAAGTACACTCTAAAAATTACAGTTTAAATAGTAGCATCGGCTTTACGAATTTGAAACTGTAGAAACTAACAATTGCTTTTTTTAAATTACAGTTTCCGGTATTGTTAGTAAATAAGTTTTAAAAATTACAGTATGCGACTGCAGTCTTCACAAATTTGTTTTCTTATGGCCGCTGCTACCATTTAAACTGTAATTTTTAGGGTGTACATTTTTCCGTGAAGTGTCGTTGATGCGTAACGAAATGTTTCCGAGACAAACTAAGTGTCGGGTGGCACAAATATCAATAGTTTCTCAACACTTTGACGACATTTGACAATAAAACAGTTCAACGACACTCCACCATTTTACGCGGATATGTTAACATTTTCCCGACATTTCGACGACACTTCACAGAAAATCAGTTCAGCGAAACTTCACTGTTAAAATTTCATTGTTCCAAAAGATATTCCAAAGATGTTCATGGTTGAGCAAATCAGTAAAACACTTCAATGCTAGATTTCTCAAAACTATGATTTCTGATATTCGACACTGTTTGCACTTAAGGAGGTTCGAGCGTAACTAATGAGTCAAAATAGTGCTTGAATTCTTCTATATTTTCAATTATCCTAAAAGTTGTTAAAATTCATTATTTTTATTTATAATAACATAACAAATTTAAAAAATGGTAATTATTATACATTTAATAAAATAAATTAATTAAATGACTTCGTTATTTTTGACTTATAAGGTGACATCAAAAAATCTGGCTACATCAGTGGTATGCGTCGACTGGTTGTAGAGGGATCAGAATTTTATTAGCCTAAGATGCTGGCCGAGAACCTCGAATTACCAAGAGAACAGAATTTATAGATAATCTATGTAGAAAGCTGGAGTGTATTCTATCAAATAGTTCCACAGACGTTCAAAAGTTCAAAATGTTTACATGTTTTTCTTTCCTCTTACAAGCAGCTGTAATCGCGACGTTGCCAAACCATCTGTCATTTGAATTACTGTCGATAAACAAGATCCAAAACAAACAAAAATAACTTTAATTATTTGAATAATTACATCAGGAACATCACATTGCGTTAATGTAATCCTGTTTCAATATTATCTAAGTTTATTGTATTTAGTTTTTTATTCCTTAAAGTTGGGAAATTAGTACCGGAAAAAATTAATAAAAAAGTAACGGAAGCTTGTCGGCCATGTGTATAAGGAACCTGTATAAGGAGCCTGTGTATAAAATTCGAAAAAACATCATTTTTTATTTTTTTTTTCCGGATAAACTAAACTGAGGATCACTTTCAAATTTTGAGAGGACATAAATAAAGTATTGATCTTCATGTAAAAAAGTTTCAAAGCTTAAACTTGAAAAAAAATATTTAACATGGGATTCGCTCGAACCTCCTTAATATACTATTAAAGAAAAACACGATTTATTTTTTTATGATTTTTGCCACACTACCATCAGTTTAATTTGGTATAATCAGTTTTGGAGTTCTGTTTGCGTCTACCATCGCCTATAATATAATTAATCCCACGTTTCTTTTAAAGCGTTTAAGTTTCGGGAGGAAATCGGTTAACACGGGGGGAGGGGTTGTTGCCGGATGTTTGATTGATCCACCCTCGAAACTTTTAGCTTCATGCTGTTACTCCTCCGAAATATTAATAAACATCCGGGACTTATTAATCCGCGCTCTTTGCAATCAAATTTAATATTTAACTTGCCTCATTGCCATCCGACAATATTAAAATGTTGGAATTAACCAAAACGTTCCAACAAAATCAATAACACAAACTAATCACAAGAACTAAACAGGCAAGAACTAAACAGGCAAGACTAGAGAGACAAGACTAAACAGACAAGACTAGACTGACAAGATTAGACAGACAAGACTAGACAGACAAGGGTAGATAGACAAGACTAGATAGACAAGACTAGACAGACAAGACTAGACAGACAAGACTAGATAGACCAGACTACATAGACAAGACTAGACAGACAAGACTAGACAGAAAAGACTAGACAGACAAGACTACTTTTTCTCTCGACAGATTTCATCTAGTGTATTGTATATCCTTTTCTTTGTACATTATTACTTGATGAAATAAATTATATTTGATTTGATTTGATTTAACTAGACAGACTGAGATTTGATTTAATTTTGATTTGACTAGACTAGACGGACAAGGCTAGACAGGACAGACAAAACTAGACAGACAAGAGTAGACATACAGTACTGGATACACAAGATTAGACGGACAAGACTGGACAGGCAAGACTAGAGAGAGAAGACTAGACAAATAAGACTAGACGGACAAGGCTGGACAGACAAGTCTAGACAGACAAGACTAGACAAACAAGACTAGATAGATATGACTAGATAGACAAGACTAGACAGACAAGACTAGACACACAAACTAGACAGACAAGTCTAGACAGACAAGATTAGACAGAGAAGACTAGACAGACAAGACTAGACAGACAAGACTAGATAGACAAGACTAGATAGACAAGACTAGACAGACAAGACTAGACAGACAAGACTAGACAGACAAGACTAGACAGACAAGACTAGACAGACAAGGCTAGACAGACAAGACTAGACAGACAAGACTAGACAGAGAAGATCAGACAGACAAGACTAGACAGACAAGGCTAGACAGACAAGACTAGACAGACAAGACTAGACAGACAAGACTAGACATCTTATTTGTTTATTCACATAAGAAATGTTTTGCTTATGTGACCAGCACTCCATCTGGTTAGACATTATGCTGGTTTCATAGCTAGTTACATGGGTATTATTACATCGTATTATCACAACATATTGTTACATATTACACTATACTGCATTACTGTTACATATTTACACTATACGTTAGAATATTACATAAAAGTTGTACAAATACTATAAGCGGGAGAAATTGAATGTCAGAATTTAGTCTAAGTGGTTAGATCGTGGTCCAGTTTTTTTAATTTTTTACAGTTTCTATTGAAGGTCATCCACCATTTGTTATTTTTCACGATTGTAGTCAAGTCCTCTTCGGTCCGTGGCCAGTGGCATCCTGCCTTAGCCATACTGGCTGCTGATTGTTCTCGCCAGTTCTCCGTGAGCGGACATCTAAAGAGAACATGGGCGGCGGTTTCCTCCTCACCGCATGCACAAAGCGGAGATTGTCTTTTACCAAATCTGTATAAATAGGCTTTAAAATTTCCGTGGCCAGTTATCAGCTGGACCATGTGATGTGTAGGTCTTATGTCTATGTTAATCCATGCCTCTATATTTGGTATGAATTTTTTGGTCCACAGACCGGTTGTGGCATTATTCCATCGCTCTTGCCATTCTCTCTTGATTTTTGCTGATATGCCGTTTTTTATAGCCTGTCCTGGAATTGTTTTAAATGTAATTGGTATAAGTTCGACTTCCTCGTTTGCTTTCTCCGTTCCAGAGGCCTGTCTTGCTAGGGAGTCCGCTCTTTCATTTCCTGCGTGACCCACATGAGCCTTTTTCCAGTGCAGCTGGAGCTTCACTGTTTTTCGGACTTCCTGTATTAACTGCCATGTATCCAGAAGCAGTTCGGTTGGCGAGGTCATATGTTTTAAGGCTTCGAGAGCGGCTCTGCTATCCGAGAGGATGGAACATTCTGGGATTGATCTGTTGTTCGATAGAATGTGTCTTAGTGCCCTGTTAATTGCCAAGAGTTCTGCCTGAAATATGGAGCAATATTTTTCAAGCCTCATAGTCTCATTGTGAATCTCAACTTCTTTAACATACAAAACAAATGCAGCCCCTACGCCCGATTCTGATTTAGAACCATCTGTATATATAGTGATACTATAGGTGTTGCTATGTGTAAAGCAGTAATTTATTAGTGTTATGTCAGCTGGATGTTTAATTAGAGACATGTTGATTTTTCTTTCTATCGTGTTCGGAGACGCGTTAACTCCGGTGAGTTCTCTTATTGTGTCCTCATCCATGGATTGCTTGGATCCGTATAAAGCAATCTCTTTTAGTCTAAGGTCAACCGGAAGAAACCCGGAGATAATGCACGCAGCTTCTGTTGAAACAGTGCGGTAAGCTCTCGCTGCAATTATAGTGCATTTCCTCTGTACTCCTAGGAGTTTTTGTTTTTCCCTAATCCCACATGCACTGTACCATACTGAAGCACCGTATAGCAGCCCTGGTTCTATAGCGCCACGATAAATTAGTGATATATTTGCTCTCCCCAGACCCCATTCCTTCCTGGATACGAGCCATAGTTTTGAGCAGCGCTGCTTTGTTGTAATGCATGCTTGTTTTATGTGTTCTTTGAAGTTGAGATTTCTGTCAATGATGATCCCTAAATATTTTATGTTCTCCTGGCATTTAAGTGTGATTCCTCCAAGGCTAAATTGTGGTCGTCTTTGATTAGGTGATTTGCCAAAAAACAATGCCTCCGTCTTCGAGGCGTTAAAATTTAGCTTGCAGTCGAGTGCCCATAATCGCAATGCATCCAAGGCCCGGTCTGTCTTTTCCTTCAGTCCAAATTTTGTGTTGCTTGATACCATTAACATCGTATCGTCAGCATATGCGATTATGCTGGTTCTTTCAGGCAGCTTTATGTCGAAGATCGTGTTGTACAATATTTTCCAATATGTGGGACCTGATATGGATCCCTGAGGGATCTATACAAGATATATATATTATACAAGACTAGACAGACAAGACTAGACAGACAAGGCTAGACAGACAAGACTAGACAGACAAGACTAGACAGAGAAGATCAGACAGACAAGACTAGACAGACAAGGCTAGACAGACAAGACTAGACAGACAAGACTAGACAGACAAGACTAGACAGACAAGACTAGACAGACAAGACTAGACAGACAAGACTAGACAGACAAGACTAGACAGACAAGACTAGACAGACAAGACTAGACCGACAAGACTAGACAGACAAGACTAGACAGACAAGACTAGACAGGCAAGACTAGACAGACAAGACTAGACAGACAAGACTAGACAGGCAAGACTAGACAGACAAGACTAGACAGACAAGACTAGACAGACAAGACTAGACAGGCAAGACTAGACAGACAAGACTAGACAGACAAGACTAGACAGACAAGACTAGACAGACAAGAGTAGACATACAGTACCAGATAAACAAGACTAGAAAGACAAGACTAGACAGACAAGACTAGACAGACAAGACTAGACAGACAAGACTAGACAGACAAGACTAGACAGACAAGACTAGACAGACAAGACTAGACAGACAAGACTAGACAGACAAGACTAGACAGACAAGACTAGACAGACAAGACTAGACAGACAAGACTAGACAGACAAGACTAGACCGACAAGACTAGACAGACAAGACTAGACAGACAAGACTAGACAGACAAGACTAGACTGACTAGACTGGACAGACAAAACTAGACAGACAAGAGTAGACATACAGTACTAGATAAACAAGAGTAGACAGACAAGACTAGACAGACAAGACTAAACAGAGAAGCCTAGACAGACAAGACTAGATAAACAAGACTAGACAGACCATACTAGACAGACAAGACTAGACAGACAAGACTAGACAGACAAGACTAGACAGACAAGACTAGACAGACAAGACTAGACAGACAAGACTAGACAGACAAGACTAGACAGACAAGACTAGACAGACAAGACTAGACAGACAAGACTAGACAGACAAGACTAGACAGACAAGACTAGACTGACAAGACTAGACAGACAAAACTAGACCATCAAAACTAGATAGTCAAGACTAGATAGACAAGACTAGACAGACAGGACTAGACAGGCAAGACTAGACAGACAAGTCTAGAAAGACAAGACTAGACAGAGAAGACTAGACAGACAAGACTAGACAGACAAGACTAGATAGACAAGACTAGACAGAAAAGACTAGACAGACAAGACTAGACAAACAACACTAGATAGACAAGACTAGATAGACAAGACTCGACAGACAAGACTAGACAGACAAGACTAGGCAGAGAAGACTAGACAGACAAGACTAGACAGACTGAGATTTGATTTGATTTTGATTTGACTAGAGTAGACCGACAAGACTAGAATGGACAGACAAAACTTGACAGACTAGAGTAGATATACAGTACTAGATAGACAAAACTAGATAGAAAAGACTAGATAGACAAGACTAGACAGACAAGACTAGACAGACAAGACTAGACAGATAAGACTAGACGGACAAGACTGGACAGACAACACTAGACAGACAAGAGTAGACAGACATGACTAGACTGACGAGACTAGACAGACAAGACTAGACAGACAAGACTAGACAAACAAGACTAGATAGACAAGACTAGACAGGCAAGACTAGACAAACAATACAAGGCAGTACAAGACTAAATAGACAATGCTACTCAGAGAAGGCTAGACAAGGCACTAGACAAACAATACAACGCAGGACAAGACTAAACAGACATGACTAGACAAGCAAGACTAGACATATGATAACAGACACGATAACCGGAGTTGCCTGACGATATGCAGCTTACCGATGGATGCATCTTGAAACATCTCGATGTTGAAGAGACCAATCGATACCTGGGGATTAAGCGGCACTATGCTCACGATGCTCCCCGGGTGAAAGAGGCCCTCCGCGGAAAATACCGACACCTTGTCTGGAAGATTTGTTCTTCTGAATTATCCGTGCAGAATAAGGTGTCTGTCACAAATATGCTTGCCGTTCCAGTCCTGCTCTACTCTTGCTCGGATGTACCTCCACGACATCGGTGAAGGGGTGGGCGGTGGGCAGAGGGCTCCTGAGCCTGGAGTGTATACATAGCAGAGTGGTTTTCAGTTTGGCTTTTAAGATCTTAATGAGCTCGGACACGCTTCTGTCTCTCGTGATGGCTCACAAACATATGGGAGCGTGGGCGTTTATTTTTCAAGGCGGCAAGCAGGGCCGCTGAAGGACTTGGTCTCCAACTCGAAATTGGACGAGGAGGCGGACGAGGTGGCAACGCCGAGTTGATCACCGATTTGCAGACGAATCGCCTAAGAGCTTAAATTAGGACCGCCGAGCAGGACATGTTGTTCGGGCGGCATGTCGACAGACCGATGCACGGTTTCATTTATAGACACATCGACGCAATAGGTCTGTTGACAAGGCTGACCTTCGGTTATCTGAGGTCAATCGGGCACACGGCGAAGACCGAGGGATTTATTGCGGCCTATCAAGGTGGTGTTATCAATACCTTGATCTTTCGTCGCTGCGTGATGGGTGTACAAGTCCCTGATACCACCTGCAGGGCTTATGGCAAGACAAGTTGTTGGCTTGTCTGACAAAAGCTGTCTCGGCGAGCATCCATCGGCATAACGCGGCATTTCGAGTGCTCTACTACCATCTTATTCACTCGTATGAGATAGACCAGGAGCCTGTGCCGCCTTACCTGCCGGGAGCTATTTATTCCGTTGTCGGGGACTCATTACTACTTCTTTGCCCAATGATTTTTTTAATAGGGGAATGGCCAAATATGAACTTGATAGTTTTTTGCACACATGCTCGACGTGATATGACCAGCTAAGCGCGGAGTCTATCCGCACCCCTAAAAAACTAGTAGATGTTGCTAGGTTGTGCCTTTTGTTGTCAATAATAAGTTGAAAATGTCTTGGTAATTTTCACTGCTTTGCAAAATAAATACAGATTGTCTTATCCGCATTCAGAATTAGATTGTTGATTCGGCACCAATCATTCACTTCACCAGCAACTGTAGCAACTTTGGCTTCCAGCTCTTCTATATTGCTGCCAGGTACTGCCATATTCATATCGTCTGCAAAAATAATTTCTGCACTTACGTGGCGCTGAAGATCGTTCACGAAGAGCAGAATCAAAATCGATACTAGAACAGATCCCGCAGGCACCCCTATATTGATATCGTTGCAACTAGAGTGGTTGTTATTGGCATTTACAATCAGTTTTCTACCAGTGAGAAGGGATTGAATTATTGAACCATATACATAATTTTCTAATTTGGATAATATAAAATCCAAATTGACGGTCTTTTCCAAATTTTACGTCTAAAACGGCTTTTATAGTTTTTTAATAAAAAGCTATCTATAGAGGCAATGTTTGAAATAACATTCTGAAGGTCAGCAGATACAATGGCAGGCATAAAGAAGGAATGTGGGATACTAAGTTGGTACGTAGTGCATTTAGATTCTAATGTCAATGAAAAGTTTTCCCTGGTTATACTCAAGGCCATTCTGGAAAAATGTGTAACAAATACATAAGCAACTGCTTTTCCCGATACTATTGTGTTGTTTATCTTGAGCAATATTGTTTTAAATGATTTATGAGTCCCTAAGGTTTGATTAATTTAATTTTATTTTTTCCATTATTTCATCAGTGATCCATGTATTGTTTTTAATTGTAACTCTTTTGGTTTCAATTGGTCATATCTCGTCTAAAGCACAAGCTAATTTACTAAGAGATGTTTTAATGAAACACAGATTAAACTAGACAGACATTACTTAAAAGATGCATAGACAGATAACGCTAATCATACAAGACTAGACGAACAAAACTTGACAGGTAATATAATAGAGACAAGAAGAGATATGCAAAGCATAGGGAGAGGACTAGACAGAGGAGGCTAGAGATACAAGACTAGCCCCAGAAGACTAAACAGATAAAACTATGCTGGATGATGGATGATGAAGGTTTATCAACGGTATATATACTCAAACCGGCGAGGTATGAGGGGCAAGGGACGCGCGAGGTACGCGCAGATTAGTTTGAGTTAAGAAATATGCGTCAGTTTTAAGGCCAACTAAACACCGCGCAATTGAAATAAAGTGGGGGCATGTGCAGAAAAATGCTAAACTGGTCGAGATGCATTCTCTCGCCGGTACGAGTATAGGTTAGTGAATTTTATGAAATTTTGCAAAAATACCTTAGACGCTATAAATAACAGAAATATAAATAAAGTAATCTATGGGAGCACTAAGTGCTTCATCGACCGTGAACAACTATTAATCGGCGTCAGGAGTATTTTCTCCAGGATATTCAATTTCTGCCATGATTTTTCGGGCACTTTTTTACTCATAACCAGTGAAAATAACAAAAAGTGCCCGAAACTTTCATATTCCCGCCCTTAAACATAACGGACGCGCATGCGCTTAAGAAAAGTAATGCATATTTTACTTATTACATTTACATTTTTGAGGTTATCTTTCAGCAATATCCGCGAAATGAAATAGAATAATTGTTTTCGTCGACATGAAGCCAATACGATGCTATTTAGAACCATTGATATTAACGGCAGCTATCCGCCATACTACTCATTGAACAAGTTTTGTCAAATCATTTTCGTTTGACAAAGAAAATTCTATTGCCTGACAAAATTGATTAGTTATTTAGAGAGAGATTTAGACTTACACCAGTCTATTGAATTAATTTCATTCTATTATTTTTGCACATAAAGATTTAAGATTCAATTCCTAATGTATATTATATTTATAGACTAGTTTCAGTTATCACCAAGTTTATCTATATTACTTTTGTCATGCTTTCCTCCTATTGTGTGAAATCGTGTTACTGGGTGTCCTCTATTTTTAGTATCTTTCGTAATAATCTAATAAGGATCTGTGATATATTGCTTGGGAGTTTTTTGAAGTTATTTTTGACATGCGGGCCTGTATTTTCCGGCCGCAAAAGAGGGGTTTTATTTTTTAATAACATTTCCCGGCTTACAGTCAATCTGTGTACGTTCGTCACCCAATCTGAGATTCCCGATTCAAGGATCTCTTGTCAAGAAAGCTTATCATAAACGAAACCATTTTCTCGTAAATCCAGAATCTCCTTTGCCGCCTCTCCCCTCCCGTTTTCTGCCTCTCCACTTTGAAGTTAATGTAATTCCCATTTTACAAACCCTCGTCTCGACTCCTTTATTTTTTGTCGTCGGTGTTCGACAAGGAAAAAGGATAATTTATCTAACTCGTGACCTTTAGGGCGTTTGTGTTGGTGGGTATTTTTGTGTGTAG
Organism: Phosphuga atrata; assembly: GCA_944588485.1. Lineage (NCBI taxonomy): Eukaryota > Metazoa > Arthropoda > Insecta > Coleoptera > Silphidae > Phosphuga > Phosphuga atrata. The sequence continues at coordinate 9,348,183 of OX155901.1, forward strand.
ATGCACACATCCACGGTTGGACTTGATTAATTGCCTAATGTACTAAAACCATTCTTGGCATGTTTCCATTACCGACCGACGGACGAGTGCGTTCGATAAATTCTTGATAATCGATTGAAATAAATGATTTGGAAAATATAAACAGATGGAAAGAAAAACATGTTTAATAGCTTTTTAAATACTCATTGACCATAGCCAACTAGCAAATAAGTGATTATATTTCAAATATTTTTTCAAAATTTATATATTTTATCTACTGCAAGGCTATATGCCTGCATTAAATAGATGATTAGTCTTTATAAATTAAATCAAATGTGACACTAACTTTATTATATCATCAATTTTATGTCACACTAGTTGAAATGTTATAAATTACCAAAGAATAGCAACATGTGTTATCAAAACCGTTTGTCTCCGCATATAATCTTGTATAATTCGGTTATTACGCCATTTCTTGCTGAAAATCGCTAATATGCTGTATTATTTGTGAAAGACCAAAAACTAGTACGAATCTAATCTATTAACCCATCTTAGACGGAATCTAATCTATTAACCCATAGTTACACGCTAAGCGATAATTTAGCCGTGTTTTTAAGAAATAACTCGCCAATCGCTATTGTCAGGTGGCATTTAAGATACGAGGGTTGGGACATAAGTCATGGCAACTATTTTGACGTCCGGGATATTTTAAACGTCCGAATCTTGTGGACAGTGCAATAATCCTGCACGACAATGCAAGACCACATGAAGCAGGGTGTGTACGGTAGCTACTCCGACGTTGGGGATTTGAAGAATTGGAACACCCACCGTACTCTCCTGACCTTTCGCCCTGTGACTTTGATCTCATTCCCAAGATTAAGGAACCAATACGTGGTAGGCGGTTTGCAACACAAGAGGACATTGCTAATGCTGTGCACCAACAGATGACGCGATTCACACATGGTGCAGCAAATTCTGAGGCTGATGGTATTCAGCGCCTCCCACATCGTTGGCAGCGTGTGATGACACATGTACAGCAGGGGACTACATTGAGGGTCTATAGGCCCAGGTTTGTCATGTCAACTTTATGTGTACTGTGTTACCATTCTTTTGCACGGTGAAGTACATATTGCCCTGTATACTACCGTAATAAATTAATGTGTTACGATATTTCATTGTCCACACATGTAGTTAAGACCTTGTCCTTTCGTCTGTATATGTCACATTTTCCAATCGGACTGGTTTCTTCATGCAAAAAAATAGATGCCATAACTTTTGCCCCAACCCTCGTATATTCAACGTAACCTTAAGTACGCCATGGATGCTACGGTCTACCGGAGAGGTTATCTGTGCAGGTTTGCCTGTGCAGGTCAACCGCACGTCGGTAGCGTGTATACGTTCCGGTATACCGGAGCGGTCTTCTGTTCTTTTTGCGATGACAGTGAAAAATATGGGAAATGCATAATGAATATAAGAGTATTCATTATCATATCTCTTATAACAACTTATATACCAATACATTCAAAACCACTACATTCCAAAACATACTAGATACAACTGACGTGACCTGCACAGGTCCACCGTCGAAAAAAATGATTTTCGAACTGGTTCTATGGTAAAACCCACACACGCTACGGTCTACATGCGCAGGCAAACCTGCACAGGTAGACCTCTCCGGTGGACCGTTGTGTGTATGGCGGGCATTAGCCAAATATGTGCAGTAGTTGTGGTTTGAACTTATAGTTTTCGACAAGCCACAACAGCTTAAAATTGATATGTTCGGGTGTTTTGCCGCTAGCGTGTATTTTAAGATACCTGGTGTAACGACTACAGGTCGCTGGATGAAGGAATTTGGGTCTTTGTTTCCTGTACTCTGAACAAGTCTTCTTGTCATTTATGAGCAAAAATCGCAGGATTTGGATGAATGACGAATGGACACATCAACAAGAAATTCTAGCGCGCAGAGAACAGGCTAGAGCAGCATTCGTCAAAATGAAGAAAATGCTAACTTCTCCAGACCTAAGCCTAGACCTAAGGCTGAGAATGGTCCGTTGTTACATTTTTCCAGTACTACTTTATGGAATGGAAAGCTGGACCTTAAAACAGCAAACAACGAAAAGGATAGAGGCTTTCGAGATGTGGGTTTATCGCCGCATGCTGCGCATACCATGGACCGACAAAATCACAAACGTTGAAGTGCTGCGGAGGATGAGTAAAGTATCAGAAATTGTCTTTACTTTAAAGAAGCGAAAACTGGAATATCTAGGCCACATCTCTAGAAACGAAAAATATGGATTACCACAACTTATAATCCAATGTAAAATTGAGGGGAAACGAAGTGCAGGGAGACGGCGTATATCCTGGCTGTGTAACCTGCGAGAATGGTTTGGAGTATCGTCGACGGACCTGTTTCGTTCGGCTATCTCCAAAGCTAAAATTGCCACGATGATCAGCAACCTCCGGCGGAGAAGCTAAACCAAGAAGAAGAAGTACAGGTCGAAATAGTTGAATTATATCTTGGTTCCATTTTATTATTTATATGGTTCCTAAAAAATTACGATACTCGTATAATAGTAGTTTATGATACAAGTGTGTGAAGAAGGGCTTTTGTGCATGAGTTGCGAAGTTCAGAGCACTAGCCGAAAACGAGTGCTTTCCCATCTTTGGCTGATTTTATTGCTGCTTGCACTTCTTTTTTTAAAATAGATGGTCCAGTTTCCTTATTACTGTGGGTAGTTATTTCTATTCTTGGTCATTGGAATTTTATATATTCTTCCCATCTTCAAAATCCAACAAAATATTCTCTTCATCATTTGTAAGGATATATGATTTTCCTTTCATACCATTTCCAGTGAACTCTGAACTCTGCTAGTCGTGCAGTTTCAGCAGAGAGACCATGGGTTTTGCTAAAAAACACTGTAACCTAGTACGATGGTCTCTAGTGGCATAAAAGTGCAGGAGGTCAGTTTGTGCACTGACCTCCTTCTTTCTTGAAGGTGTTTGAATTTGTTTCTTATAATTTTGTTCTTATAATTATATTAATTTTTGTTATAAGTCATGAGTGAATTGAAATTGAAAGTGTAGTCATTTATTAATTTATCTACTTTTTTCTCTCGTTTGGGCCTACTTATATCGGTCTGCTGTTTCTTCTTAGCCCAGAAAGCTTTAATTTTCTGGGAAATCTTCCTCTCCTCTGTTCACTTTGGCCTGTTGGTTCTTGTGCTGTTTTTGCTGTAAGGGCCACTGAGAATACTCCTTGTCGAATGGTCTGCAGGAATTTGGACCGATCCTCTATGGTTTCTGGTGGAATTTTAAGTTGCTCCAGGTCTGATTTCACTGCGGTGATCCATTTGTTTTTGGAGGCTTTCCTTCCACCTGTCGTGGTGAAGATCCTGTTTGTGAGTCTGCGAAGGTTCATGCGGCTTAAATGTCCATAGAAGGTTAGGCGTAGGGTTTGACGATTTTTCAAGCCCGGTTTTAAAAAAACGGTTTTTAGAATAAATTTGTCACATTTGAAAACCGGTTTTTAAATTAAATTTAATATTTAATAATTTATATATTAAAACCGGTTTCGAAGTATTCAAATTACGTAAAAATTAATATATTAATAATAATAATTTGATTTGCTATTCATTCTATGCAACGAGCAGCAGACACATTTTTACATGGTTGCAAGTTGCGTTGCCCAGGACTTGTGCATTGTGCACTGCGCACATGGAAAAGACGTGCTTAAGCGACTTATTTTATATTAGTACATATGTGCAATGTGATATGTGCATTGAATGATATTGGTTCTTCTTATATGTAGAACGCAGCCCAATATCCTAATCTTTGAAAACTTTTCATAAGTTTTTTAATTATTATATGCTTCGGAAAAACGAATTCAAGAAAGATGACAAGTAGAATTAGCAACTCTTTTGCTGTATTTACAAAATCCACAAAACATATCCAGTTCAGCAAAGAAATCTAATTATACTTTCTTTAGTTTCAAGAATCGAAATTATTAAGTTATCTGGAAAGATATTGTCTAGAATATTTCCAAATTCTTATGTGGAAACATATTCTGATAAATGACAAATCAAAGAAACTACTCGTCAGTGTAATGCTTTTTAAAAGGAAGCCATGGAAAAATCAATTCATAAGTTTATTGAAGACCCCGAAGAAAAACAAAGACACTGAAAGCTGAATTTTCATTATTTGAGGCAACGAATAAAAGAACCAAAAACTTTGATTATTTGATGCTCTGAAAAATATTAAACCAAGCTCAGTAGCTAGTGGACGAGTATTGTGTCCATAATAAGAACAAGAGCTAGCCGCCGTTCAGTGGATATTTTAAGTTTTTTAAAATCCTATTTTCTTTGGAGAAATTAAAATTGAAATAAGGATAAACACTATTTGAAAGTTTTGTTTGAATTTTCGTAATTTTGTATAAGTAATGTGTAATCCTAAAATTTTTCGTTTTATTTTGACATTAATATTGCTTTTAGTTATTTCATATAAATTTATCTAAATATTTTTCCTTATTCTTTTTTTTTAAAAAAAAACTCGAAAACCGGCTAAAACCGATTTTTTTATAAATTCGAAATTCGGAAACCGGTTTTTTAAGCAGTCGGTTTTAGTATAAACCCTAGTTAGGCGCCTTTTCCTGATATATGTGATTATGTCTTCTAGCAGGTAGTACGGCTCACTATTGTGTATGTTGCTGTATGTGCCATCCTCTTCTCGTATTGACCCTAGTATTCTCAGGATTTTCCGTTCATTGAGCTCTAGTTTCCTGCGTTGACCTTTCTAGTTCATCAAGAGGCATTCTGAGACAGTTGTAATGTTTAAGTTTAAGGTTCTTGGAAAGATATTTCGAAATATAAATGCTCTTGCGGGAGTGGTAGACTCTCTGCAATTTGGTACTTCTGGTATCTATATCCAAGTTCTCACTCTAGTTTGCTGAAATCCACTTATTAAGACCAAACAATTTTATTTTTATTTTAAAAACTATTTTCTTTGTAGAGTGTATTCTAAAGTAGGTAAATAATAATTGCATCAAGATTATCTTAAACCGACCAGTAGATTCCCAACATCTGGTCGGTAGGGTAGTAGATATTTGTTGAATGCGTTTGGAGTTTGTTTATGGCCGCTACGCATCTGAAAGACCATTTGTAATCACTAATCTTTTGTGAATACGCTTCGGCGGATGTTTACGATCACTAATGGTTTTTGGATGCTTGGTGGTCGTAGACAATTAAAAATACAATGTTTATGTTTAAGGTTTATTAGAATAAGTATTTAAATTTTGGGTAGTTGTAAGATTAGCCATAGAGATTACCACGTGGACTTCGGGTTAGAATTCTTCTTGGTTCAATAGGGGCAGGCAAATGGGATGTGGGATTGAGTTTTCCTGTGTGTAACAATATTTAATCACACTCAGTTCAATTGTAACCCTCTTGCCACAAACACACCGAGAAGATTCCAAATTCCGACAGTGCACGTCGTCACAAGTGCTTAAAATAGAGCTTAATAATAAATACATGTTTATCGAGGCGTGCAAGTTTTATTTGCCCAAACATATAATTTCCAGTGCCCATCAAATCTATTGGCAACCTTGAATTAACCGCCTTAACAAACAAGCACCGCGACTCAACACCACTCTCCTGAATATTTGACTGCAACGACTTTACGAATGGTAGTGCCTTCTAGTAGAATTGTAGACGGGGCGTTCTTTATGTTAGGCATGAACACAGTTTTTTGCATGCTCTTAAACCGGCCTTAGCAGCTATGCTGGAGAGGCTCTGTATTTGGTTAGTAGCCTCTTTTATATCGTTGGATAACAGGACAAGGTCATCAGCAAAGGCTAAGCATTGTACACTGAGGTTATCTTTCTTCTATTCAATCCTCAGTCCAGTTTTCGATGGTAATGAGCAAGTCCATTCCCTGATGATTTTCTGCAGTAAACAGTTGAACAGTATGCAAGAAAGACCATCACCCTATTCAACTCTCGCTTGAATGGGAAAGCTCTTAGAGAGCTCACCTCTAAACTTGACTTTGCCGGTGGTGTTTCTCAGAGTGACCTGGATCGGTATGGTTGTCTCTCACCATCTCAGCCAGGCCCAATTCTCGAAGCGTGGAGATCAGGTCTGTGTGTCTATTGAATCATATGCCTTTTGAAAGTCCACTAGGATTACTACCCAGGGATGTCCGCCGTGATCCCGGTATGTAAGGATGGTCTTGAGATTTTGTATTTGCTCTGTACATGACCTACTAGCTCGGAAGCCAGCCTGATATTCGCCTAGTTGGGAGTCTAGCGGGCTGCTGACTCCAGTTAGCAAAGCTGTAGAGAATATATTGTATGTAACAGATATCAGAGATATGCCTGTGTAGTTTTCGTTGGTCAGTCTTATTACCCTTCTTGTGAAGAGGATGGATCATAGTTGAGGTCTTTCCTTCTGGTAAGATTTCTGGTACTCATATGTCCTGTATAATCTCATGGATGCTCTGTATGGATTGTTCATCTGCATTTTTCACATCTCGGCTGCAATACCATCTACTTTCATTATTGAAGATTCACATAGTAATTTCACCCAATCTTATTCCATAGACTAGAACAGCAAGCTCACATGGTGTCTAAGAAATAGCTGGCCGGGTTTTAAATCAAATTAATAATGTCAATTGTCGCCATTTGACTCATGAACATTGCAGAGTAAGTTGCATTTTGTTTTTAATTTTATATTAAAATTAATGATAAATCCATACTGATGAAGATTGCACCTCTACTTGCAAAAATAATAAAAGGGATCTGGACAAACCAAGAAATTCCAGCAGAAATGAAACATGGTCTCATTATCAAACTGCCAAAGAAAGGAGACCTAACGCAATGCAAAAATTGGAGAGGAATAACGCTGTTAAACACCATAAACAAAATTATTGCAAGTGAAATCCAACATAGGCTGGCAGAAGCATTCGAACCCATACTGCGTCCAAACCAAGCAGGCTTCCGTCCAAACCGCTCATGCATAGACCACATAAATTCAACAAGAATAATTATAGAACAATCCGTTGAATGGCGATCGCCACTATATCTTGTTTTCATCGACTTTGAACGTGCTTTTGACAGCCCATCCCACTATGCTATATGGAAGATACTACGGACAAGAGGCGTGCCAACAAAAATCATCGACACGATTAGAGAACTGTACCATGACGTATCATGTAGTATCCTGCATAGCGGAGCACATAGCAACCTTTTTCCGGTGAGATCAGGAGTGAAGCAAGGATGTGTGCTCTCTCCCTTGCTTTTTAACATTGCTCTTGACTATATCCTGGAAAAGTCTTGCAGACCAAACGATGGTATTCGATGGTCTCTTTACTCTAATCTCAAATATCTCGAATACGCAGACGACATTTGCCTTTTTTCGCATACCTATGAAAGTATGCAAAGGCAACTCACCCTACTATCAGACATGGCACAGAAGATAGGGTTGAAAATAAATGTCTCAAAAACAAAAGCGATGCGAATGCACACAAATAACGACGCACCGTTTCAAATAAACGACCAACCAATTGAGAATGTAGAAAAGTTTCAGTATCTAGGAAGCATTCTCAACGAGACGGGCGGAACAGACCTAGACATTCTAAACAGAATTCAAAAAGCACAGATGGCATTCACGCAACTAAACACAATATGGAGGTCCAACATCATAAAAACAAAGAGCAAGCTGCGTTTATATAGAACAAACGTCAAAGCAATCCTCTTATATGGATGTGAGACCTGGAAAAACACTAATGCCACAAAACATAAACTTCAGGTTTTCGCCAACAAATGTCTACGAATCATCCTCAGAATCTTCTGGCCACAGAAAATTACTAATGAGCAACTTCTTAAACGATGCGGAGAAGAAACAATAGAGCACGACATTAAGAAAAGAAAATGGGGATGGATCGGCCACATTCTAAAAAGAAAACCAGACGACATAGCAAGGGCAGCACTAGACTGGAATCCCAAAGGAACGAGACGACGAGGAAGACCGGCTCAAACATGGAGAAGAACAGTGTTAGATGAACTAAAAGCCCAGAAAACCTCTTGGAGTGAAGCCAAAGCAATGGCCCAGAATAGGGTCCGCTGGAGGGTGCTTATGGAGGCTCTATGCTCCACCTAGGAGTCCAGAACCCATATATATATATATATATATATATATATATATATATATATATATATATATATATATATATATATATATATATATATATACTGATGAAGCCAAAAGGCTGAAACGCGTCTATGGATGTTCATTATTATTAATTTTTATCTGGTTATAGTGATTTTTAGCGACCTACGTGGTCCCTCGTGGCATGAAAGTGCAGGAGGTCAGTTTGTGCTTATAATTATAATAATTTATGTTATAAGTGATGAGTGAATTGAAACGACCACTATTGTAAATGCCCATTATTGTACAGTTCGTGGACTATGTAAATACATCATAACACACACGTCTGTAAAAGTCGGCGATTAATGAAAAGTTATGATTGACAACACACATGTGCGTTTGGTTTACGATTCGTTGATTGGTTGAGTGCTGGTACTATTGTTGTGCTCATAGATCTAGGCAACCCAATGTACGCATTGTGTGGATGCAAGACACTTTGGGGTGGGGAAAATAAATTTGAAGGGGTTATATAAAAATTGTTTAAACTATTGATTTTTTTTCTTATTTCGGATCGAGAGGTCACGATGTCACAGAGGTCGCATATGTGGTCTTGATTTATTTGCTCGTAATATAACCTAATCTAACCATCCATTTTGTTCAAATATGTCGCTACGGTGGAGTTTTTGAAGCTCCACTGGAGGTTTAATGTAAATTTCCGTTATTTTGAATTAAGGCACGGGGGGCGCTTCATTCATTCATTGCGGTTTTTCACGTTTAAATCTAACGAAAACTACAACTAAATACTAAATAATAAGGTATGTAACCATGAAGAATCATTTCTTTTCATTTCAATCAAGTTAAATAAAGTCGAGTAATAGTTATATATGAAAATACAACTGTTTGTTTAATATAATGTTAAATAATGTAACTTATAAGAAATAAAATTGTTACATCAAACATTTTTCTTATTAAACAGAAACAAATTAGTGTGGTCGTAGATAAAGTATAGTACACTCGTATAGTGTACTCGAATTGTAAGGCAATTACGTACTCGCGGAATTACGTAAACTCGTAACACGTAACTCTTCCGCTCTTACAAATGTAACAAGGAAATCGCTCGAAAATGTATCTAGGAAATCGCTCGAAAATGTAACTAGGAAATTACTGGAAAATGTAACTAGGCTTTCAAGGGTAGTTGACTAGGTTTGATACGTGATATAAAGGAGCCTTCACAGAAAATTCCACTAGGCTTAAGAGTTCAAAGACAGGAAAATCGACGACTCTATGCATTGAATTTGAAGAACGCAAATCGTCAGGCAAACAAATCAAAGTTTGTATATAAAACATATGGAAATTAATTCCACATAAACATTTTATTAACTAGACCAAACCAACTATCATGGCTATATTTGTTGACAAAATTTCCTTTTCTACCTTAACTGCCTTAAACATTTTAATGAAATATAAAAGCAAAATTGTTTTGATTTAATTTGATTGTAATTCGGACCTTAAATATTATGTATGCAAATTTATTGCTAATTAAACTCTAATTTTATTATCTTAACATAATTTATTATTAATTTTACGTTTACTTTCCCCATTTACTCAAAAAAAATTCGTTTTTTAATATACAGAGACTTTTAATTGATTCATAAGTGGATCAAATTATAAGCGTCGTCTTGTCAATATCAATTTATCGTTTAATTGTTTGTCCCAAGAAAATAGAAAACGGCGAATCAATAATAATTGCAGCTTTACTTCGCTCCACAAACTTGACAAGAAATCGACGGAATAAAATCTATGTTTCAATTACAGTCAAATCTATATCGACAAACTTCTTTCTATTACGTAGGATGGTTTCACCAATTCAAAATCTATATCGTATTTATACTTTAAAAACTAAGCGACTAGTTTAAATAAACGACTTTTTCCTTCCACTCAAATAAATATTAATTATTTGTCTAGATTTTAGCAAAGTGCAGTAAAATCAACATAAATAAATAGACCTTTATTTACTTGCAATACTTTTTTATATATCATTATTATAACAGGTTTTTTGAAATATAATGAACCCTGTTATCGTTTTCCGATTTTTTTTTCTGCGGCAGAAACTCTATTAATAACGTGACATCAATTAAAATGCAACGTCCCACGCGTTTTAAAATGCACATTGAAAACTCTATATTAAAACTGTGTCCATTTTTTGCAACGGAAATTTATTTTTATATACAATTAATCAATGTCAATTATAATTTTACGTATAAAAGCCTTTTCGGTAATTTTAGTAATTATAATAGGGATTGATTGTTCACAGTAAACACATTTGCCAGAGTTTATTTCGTTTCGTCCGGTGAAAGCTGTTATAAAATTACCCTTTTGTGGTTCGAATCGGGCCGCGTTTTCCCTTTTAAAATTTTGTTTTTAGAATGAAAAATTAAATGAATCGCTTTCTGCAAATAGGGTTGTGGTCACATTTCACTAATCTTCGGAAAATAACTAAATACTACCACTTTATTACAGCGGAACACAGCTTGAATATATAAATATATTCAACCTTTCCGAAGCTGTATAATATAACTAAGTCTTTTTAAGACTATAAAACAAATCTCATGTGAAAATATATGTGTGTTATTCACTAAGACTCCGTTCACTTCCCTGACACTAAAACAAGACACTAGATAAATAACATTGTTTTTTAAGATCATATCTTTCTATTTAACCCAAAGTGAATAGCCAGTCATCTGGAGACGCGTTTCGAGATATGTATATCATCAGTGTAGCTTTGCTGTTTTGAATTATAAAATGGAATACAATTACATCTGTTTGAAAACCATGTGCTGGGCTGTCGAGGATAGGTTTTCACCGATTTCTATTTCTATTTTCTATTTTCTATTTTCTATTTTCTATTTTCTATTTTCTATTTTCTATTTTCTATTTTCTATTTTCTATTTTCTATTTTCTATTTTCTATTTTCTATTTTCTATTTTCTATTTTCTATTTTCTATTTTCTATTTTCTATTTTCTATTTTCTATTTTCTATTTTCTATTTTCTATTTTCTATTTTCTATTTTCTATTTTCTATTTTCTATTTTCTATTTTCTATTTTCTATTTTCAATTTTCAATTTTCAATTTTCAATTTTCTATTTTCTATTTCTATTCGCATTCTATTTTTGTCCACCTTTTCGACAATCCAGCTCACTGTGCTGCAGCCCTTTTTGCATGACGCGATTCAAATATAGTTTTCTATATTTTATATACAGGGTGTTTCAACTAGAATATACGTATTTCGCATGCATATATCTATTAAACTTTAAGACATACGAATATGAAACTTTACACACATACTTACGAACCTCTCAAGTTTAAATTGCAGATGTTCAATATATCCTCCAGCAGCGTTATCATCAGGTAAACAAACACAATGTTCGAATTTGGGGCCTAAAGAACCTACGTGCAGTCATTAAACATGTACGAGATTCGCTCAAAGTCAATTTGTTTTGTGCGATATCCCGCTCATATCTTAACGGCCCATTCTTCTTTGATAGAAACACGGTTAACGGTCAGCAGTATCTTGCCATGTTACAAAACTCGTTGTTTGCGAGGCTGCACAAAGACATCTTAATTTTTCAACAAAACGGGGCAGCCCCTCGCTGGACTCGCCAAGTGCGTGAATATCTGAATGAAACTCTACCTAACCGTTGGATTGCTCGTCAAGGAGCTGACGACTTAGCATGTTTCAGCTTGGCTCCACGGTCACCGGATTTGACATCCTATGACTTCTTATTGTGAGATTTCGTTAAAGACAGCGTTGTACCACCACTCCCACAGGTCCTAGAAGAGTTGAAGAATCGGGTCGGTACTGCCATAAAAACCGTGACGAAGGACATGCTTGTCCTAGTATGGGAGGAATTTGAGTATCTATGCGATATTGTTCGTGTCGCTGATGGAGGACATATTGAACATCTGTAATCTACACTTGAGAGGTTCGTAAATATGTGTGTAAAGTTTCATATTCGTATGTCTTAATGTTTAATAAATATAAGCCTGTGAAATACATATATTCTTTTTGAAACGCCCTGTAATATAACTAATTTTTTTAATAATCAATATTTAATATAAATGCTGCAGTTTATAATCAATATTTGAGATTAATGAAGCAGTTTGTAATTTTTTATCCTGAGACCATAGAAAGTAGGAGCTTGAATAGAGCGGAGGCAGACACTGCCTTAAACGCATTAAAACATCCTCTAATGAATTAATCCGATGCGGCCCTTGTGCGTGAAGATAAACAACGTTCTGGCCGCATTACGTAACGACGTCGTCGGCGGCGATCGAAACGGTGGCGGAGCCGGGGTTTGTTTTATACAAAACTAGCTCCAGATCGATATATAAATTGCACGCGTCGCCGCTCGTCAGCATATTTTTTTAACTCGTCCCCCTTTTCAATTGCCGCTGCATAAAAATCATTTGGTTGATTGATTAATGTTACTTTCGTGTTTCGCCTACCAAAATATATCATCGCAGAAAAAATATATTCACAGATCTAGACATAAAAAACTAACTGGGACGTAGTCCATAATCTACGTGAACATATATTTCACATATTTATGACATCAATATATAAAATTTATTTAACATTTAGCATTCGTATATGTATGCTCTTCGCTACTTCCAAATAAAGGACATAAATTTGATCTGTAGATATAAAGTGCGTCAAAACAAATAGTTCAGTTTTAACGGGCCGGTACATCCTGTGTTGTGGGAATAGGAAACTGTAAGGGGTCTCATTGTGTTGGGAGGATCATACCATGTTTAGTCGTCATCAAGGTTTGGTGCGGAGAAAATAGAGGCTTCGCCGTCCGCACGTGTTTTGAAAATGGCTGTTCTTTTGTCGCCGCCCAGCGTGCGAGCTAGTTGTACTTCAATCTTACCAGTCGTGTTACCGTCCCTCATCGTAATGTATTCGCGAGATGGATGCACAAATTCGAAGAAACTTGTTCCACACTAAGACCTAGAGGTTTAGGAAGATCCAAAATGACAGGAACACCCGAAAATGTGATAATGTGAAAATGCATGCAATTGCATTGCAACATTTCTGATTGCTCGCTAAGGAGGATTTTGCAACAAGATTTAGCATTCCACTCCTAGAAGATTATGTTTGCCCCAGAATTGAAGCTTCCCGACTTTAAAAACCGCACGAATTGCTCCCAAGAAATGTCGATTCGTATCTTATTATGACTAAGAGAGAACAACTTTTTTTAGTAGTGCGAGGCCCACTTCCGCCTCTGTGGAGCGGCGAATAAACAAAATTTTCGGTACTAGGCCGAAAATATCCCGAGGCAATTTCACGAGAAATCTCGTCACTCCCCAAAAGTGACCGTGTGGTGTGCAATTTTTATATATTTTTGAGGAAAATGACTGTCACCGCTAAACGTTATGTTTTATATTTTCATATTGGAAAAATTTAGACCTCAATTGGAACAATTAACGGAGGAAACCGATCTAGAAGAAATTTGGTCTCAACACGACAGTGCTACGGCCCATACTGCTTGAATTTCAGAGTAGAAACTGCTATATATATATATATATTCCCCGAGCGCCTCGTTTCTCTGAAGGGTTAAAATGTGCAATGGCCCGCAGGCTCACTTGACTTAAGCATTTGCGACTTCTTCCTATGGTGTTACCTGAAGGAAAATTTTTATACATCCGCGTCACACCTTGTAACAACTCAAGGATGGAATTCGGGAAGAAATCGCCGCCATGCGTGTCGGGATGTGCCAAAATGCGGTCAAAAACTTTAGAAATCGACTTTGTGAATGTATCGGGGTAAAGACCTTTTTGATGTCATCTTTAAAACTTGATACATAAAACGGCATTATGTACCAAATGAAATATAATAAACCCCATTTTTGTCAGTTGCGCTGTTTGTTTTTAATAGCCTTTCAAAACTGCACTATCTGTTTTCGTGCACTCTATATATTATGTATCTTCAGATATTATCCTTTTTTTAATATTTTATTTAGTTCTTGGTTAAAAGGATTTAATAAATGTTAATAAAATTCTGATATATTGCCAACGTTTCGGTCTTTTTTAATTTTAGGTATATTATAATCATTAGAACTACAACTTTATTTATTTTAAGAAATCCATCGGAAACATTAATTTAATATACGTGGTCTGTTAGAAAAGTATACGAGCTTTAGCCGGTAAAAAAAAACGGGCATACCTGGATCGTTGGAAACCTAATCACCCTCGAAGTAGTCTCCTTGGGACTCCACACACTTGTCCCAGCGTTGCCGCCATTGTTGGAAGTATTCCGAAAAAGCTTCTTTCGGAATCGACTTTAGCTCGGCTGTCGTTGCAGCCATAATGTCCTCTCTTGTCTGAAATAGCTTTCTTTTCAATGGCCTCTTGACTTTGGAGAATTGCCAGAAGCCGCAGGGGCGCATATCAGGAGAGTAAGGAGCTATTATCGAAAATTATCGAACCAGAGGAGTCTGGTTTTTCGTCAAAAAAATGTGAACCAAGTGCGAGGAATGTGCTGGAACATTGTCGTGATGGAGTCGCTAATTTCTTGATGACCACAACTCCACTCGCTTGCGCTGCACAGCATCACATAGGCGACGTAGGACATCCCTCATTTCACTTGTCGTCATTTTACTTGCATTGAAAAACTGACGAGAGCACTACACACTACGCTATCTACAGGCGGGAAAGAATTCACGCAAGCGCACAAAGGTTCAAGGTCGGCTTAAACAATGGCACTTGATTCAAATCCATCAGGTTTTCAAAATAAAAAATAAGGTCGGATACTTTTTTAACAGACCACGTATAATGTAATATATAAAACAATAAAAATTACATGAAAAAATCTATCAACTGATATCAGAAGCTACCAATGAAAGATATAATAAAAAATTCTTACAAGTTGCTGATAAAGATGATATTACATTTAGTGATAATTAATTAATGGTCAATTATTCTAATGATTACTTCATGGCAAATTAATGTAATGTTTACTAATGCTTAATAACTAATTACTTCATTAGCAATCAATCGAAATATTAAATAAATTCAAATTGCATGTTTCTTAATACAATAACAGAAAATGATTTTCAAAATTTGCATAGTTCAAATTTTTTTTGTGCGCATGCGTCAATAACCGTTTTGGTTTCGGGCAATTTTTTGACGTATAACCAGTGAAAATAACAAAATGTGCCCGACTTTCACATTCTCGCCTCTTAAACGTGACGGACGCGCATGCGCTTAACTAACCGTAAAAAGGTTTTATAGACCACATACAAGCATATATATGTACATTTAAAAAAAAACATTTCACATGGCGTAGACCGAATAACTACCGAAATAATTTAAAGCCGATATATCATTTTTTTTTTATTTATCAACTTAATAAATAGGTTAATCTTTAAGGTTTTTTTTTTGTAAATTCATTGGTAAAAAACGCATGTTCCAATATGGGACCATTGGGCGTTAACTGGGTACAAAAGTTTACAATGAAAAAATTCTTAGAAATGTAAATACTAAATCTAAATGAGTATGAAGTTTTGTGAAACATTCAATGCAAAGTCCAATTTGAACCTTTGAACTTATTGTTCGGCCTTTGCTAGAGTAGTCGGTGCCACCACATCGTCTTCATTTCCCCTCCGGAACTAAAAGGATGTTATGGTGCAGCCCATCATAACAAATGTCCAACACTAAAGTCGCCAACGTTCTCAAAGGAATATGAACAGATGACGTCCCCAGCCCAAAATCCACACCAAACAGTGACATTTCGAATGCATTCGACGCTCTTAGATCTCATGTGGATTGGTATCGTCCCAAATTCGACAATTTTGTTTATTGACGTTCCAGGGCCCAATCAGCGAACGCCCGTCGTTGTCTATGATCGTTTACCTTCAGCTTTACCCATGGGTGCAGCCCTGAGTTGCGAGGCAAAATTCGCCAACTTGTGGTCTGCGGAAATCAACTGCCTTGGATTTCGCGGCACACTTACATTTCCTGCCCCTTTCCCTCAGCGGCGATGTTTTGGACATGTCTTGCGTTTCGTCGTCATACTGGTGTTGGTTTGTTGTTTACTGAACCAATGGACTCAGATTTATCTACCACACTGCGAGTAGTCTTCTCCGTAGGACGATTAATTTCAAGAAACGATTACATCAAAAATACCTCCATACGAGGCAGCGTAAAAGTGACTGGAATATCAAAAAAATGTGCAAGAAAGACGCTTGCTCTGGTATGGTCACATTAAGTGCAGGGATGAGAGTTATGTAGGACGGAGAGTGCATGATCTGGAGGTATAAGGTAAAAGGGAAAGAGGCAGGCCTAGAAGAAGCTCAATCCAAAGTAATGCTGTTGTCTGATAACCAGAAATGAACAAAAGCTTGCTTGAGACAAGGAACAAGGTTAGAATTCTGGCAGAAGTCCTGACGGGACACTGCAGACCTAGAAAGCGGCGATGTTTTCGACAAGTCTAGCGTTTTGTCATCGTACTGGTGTTGGTTTATTGTTTACTGAACCAATGGACTAAAATTTATCTACCACACTGCGAATAGTCCTCTCGCTAGGACGATTATAGCGACCGTTAAGGCACCTTCAGACCGGCGCGTACCTTCAGACCAGCGAAACGTTCGCTAGTGACGCAGCAGCGAAATGGCACTGCCCACATCATAACGCGATTTTTACGTGTATAGTAGTCATGATTTCCTCACAAGAAGAAGCTAAGCATTGAAAGCATAAAACGAAAAATGTTATTTTGTATTTATTTTTGAGTTCTAAGACACATAAAACTCAGTGTTGGAATTAACCGTGGATTTATGGGTTCATAAAATCATTGTGATTACAGAGTGATCCATTGTGATCCATTTCAAAAACACAGCGGCAGCAAAGCTAACCGAGCATGTATTTATGTGCATGCCCGGTTACGGTAATCGCACATGTTGATCTGAACATGTACATAAGTCGCCGTGTCAATCGGTCCGCCGTGATGTCGCACCAGCGAAACTTTCGCCCCGGTCTGTGAGATCCTTAAAATGGCCGCAGCTCGCGGAACGTTGCCAGAACAGAACACCCATTTTGATAAAACAATTTTATCATTCGCTGAACGCAATATCCGATTTGGCAAAATAGACTGAATACATGACAGCCAATTCAACAGGTGTAGCTTCAACATTTATTTAATATCATAACCCAAATCACAACGTAACAACTGGCATATGCATGGAAGAGGTTGTAACTGTTATTAGGAAAATGAAATGTGGATAAGCAACTAGCCCCGATGACATTACAGTGGTGGCTTGGAAATGTCTGGGTGAAGAGGGCATATATATGTTGTGGAATCTATTCCAACAGGTTCTTCAAGAGGAAGTAATGCCCAAGGAATGGCGGGAGAGTACCATAATTCCCATTTATAAGGAGAAAGGTGACATTCAGGATTGTGCAAATTACAGAGAATGTCGCACACAATGAAGATCTGTGTGAAAGTTGTTCAAAGTAGGCTTCGGGTGGAGACGACAATATGAGATGAACAGTTTGGATTTATGTCTGGAAAGGGAACAACAGATGCTATTTTTGCAATTAGGCAGGTCATGGAAACGCATAGGGGGAAGAGAAAAGAACTACATATGGTGTTCATAGTGCTAGAGACAGCTTATGATCGGGTGCCCAGTTAGGAGGTTATGCATGAGATGCAAGGGAGTATCGGAGTAGTATGTGCGCATTGTTCAGGATATGTACCGTGGAGCAAGGACACCAATTAGAAGTAGTATAGGTTTGTCAGATACTATACTGGTTCAAGTAGGTCTTTACCAAGGATATGCACTAAGCCCCTATATGTTTTATCTTATAATGGATGTCTTCTCTGAAAGCTTAAGAGAACCAGCTCGTTGGTGTGTGCTAGTTGCAGATGATATTGTTTTATGCAGCACAAATAGGGAAGAGCTTCAATAAACTGGAATGCTAGAGAAGAGCCATAGAGGATAGAGGCCTTAAAATCAGTAGAAATAAGACCGAATACCTGTGCCTTGGAGGAACTGGAAATGAAACTATTCAGATGGATGGTAGCCAGCTACTGGCATGGGACAGTTTCTAGTATTTGGGATTCACTGTACCTGACGAAGGCAATCTAGATCTGGAAATTAACCACCGAATTCAGGCTGCCTGGTTAAAGAGGAAAAGATTATCTGGTATTCTCGGTGACAGGAGACTGAATATCCAAGTAAAGGGTAAACCCTATAAATGTGCAGTGAGACCTGCAATGCTATACGGAGCAGAAACTAGGCCAACAGTGCAGTCACAGTGCTAGCGAATGGAAGTAGCTGAAATGAAGACGCTAAGATGGATGTGTGGTGTTCAAACTACTGTTCAAACTGTTCAAACGATCACATCAAAAACACCTTCACACCAGGCAGCGTAAAAGTGACTGAAATATCGAAAAATGTGCAAGAAAGACTCTTGCTCTGGTATGGTTACATTAAGCGCAGGGATGAGAGTTATCTAGGAAGGAAATTGCATGTTCTGGAGGTGGAAGGCAAAAGGGAAAGAGACAGACCTAGGAGAAGATGGATGGACTGCGTGCAGGATGATCTCCGGGAGAAGCAGTTAACAGAAAACACCATTTGGGACCTAGGAAAATGTTAACGACTTGTCAGAAACGTCGACCCCGCATGAACGGAAAAAGACAAAGAAGAAGAAGCTTCAATATTATGGCCGTTACCAACCGTCAAAGTTACTTGCTTGCCGTGTCCGGCTCATACGACATCTTTCCAAAAAATAGCGGCTGCAATAGCCTTGTCGTTACATAGAATTAAGTCTTCGTGCTTGCATCCTTCTTCCAGTTGTGGGCAGACCAGTATGTGACTCATATGCTGGGGCTGACTACAAGCACACAGCACATTGTCGTTCTCAGACATTCCCCACCTCAAGAGATTTGTCTTGCATCTCGTCACTCCTGTCCTGAGCCGATTTAGGGATTTCCATACCGCGAAAGGGAGGTGTTTGCCTGGGGCCATTTCTTCTGTTGGGGCTTCCCGAGTAGTTAGCTGTTGGGTCCAACTAGTGATACGGTTATTTTCTATGGACCCCTCGAGTGTGTGTGATCTTGCCATGAAGATCTTCTTTGTTCTTAGGCGTCGACCGCCTGGCTCGTGTTGGTGCAAAGGA
The DNA here is from genome assembly GCA_944588485.1 of Phosphuga atrata. Lineage (NCBI taxonomy): Eukaryota > Metazoa > Arthropoda > Insecta > Coleoptera > Silphidae > Phosphuga > Phosphuga atrata. The sequence goes on from OX155901.1 coordinate 9,367,476, forward strand.
TAGCGAGCATCGATTTCCTGTTTCGTCCTCTTAGCATCCGTGGCGACGGCTCTTCGCACAGGTGAGGGTGCCACTCCAATAATTGGGTACAAAATATTAACTGGAGTTGGCTTTAGACAGCCTGTCGTTGTTAGCGACGTCCACATGTTTCGCGTGAGCTGAAGCTGCCCAAACCGGTGTGGCGTATTCCGCAGTGGACGCACAGAGCGCCAAAACCGAGGTTCTGAGCGTTTCTGGTTGAGCTTCCCATGCTGTGGATGTGAGTTTTCGCAATTAGTTATTACGCGCACTAACTTTGCCTTTAGTATTGATGCCGTTTTGTCTGAAAGACAGAGTGCGGTCCAGGGTCACGCCCAGCTATCTCGGCATCGGGCAGGGCTCCAGTCGTTCGCCTCGCCAATGTGTCTCGAGCTCCCGTCGTGCATCTTTGTTTTTAAGGTGGAAGGCGAAGACCTGAGTCTTGCTGGGATTCGTTTAGGTGGTTTTTCTGGTAATACATTTCCAGTTCCTCAAGGGCGACCTCCAACTTCTCCTCCACCTCGGTAAACTCGGTGCCCTGGGCTGCAACAGCTGTATCATCGGCATAGATGAATTGCCTTATATTGTCAGGAATCGGCTGGTCGATCGTGTACACGTTGTACAAGAGTGGGGACAGGACCCTGCCTTGCCGCAGTCCATTCTTCTGGACCCTCCATCTGCTATTCTTGGAGTGAAACATAAAATCTCCTGGTCTGGAGCAATAGACCGATGACCATAGTGAGCCTGTAGCCTTTTCTTGTCTCATAAAGCTTTCTTAACAGCCTCCTGTGGTTGACAGTATCATAAGCGGCTGTCAAATCGATGAACGTCACTACAGTAATCTTCCTTCTCTCAAAACCATCCTCTATGTGCTGAGTTAGGTTAACCTGAGGTAGGATTTGGCTACAGCATGATTTCCCTGGACGAAAGCCGGCCTGATGGTCGATAACTTTGGCATCCAAAATCTTCGCTGATCGGTTTACCCCGTCAAAGTTCGGAAGTCCCTTTTGGGAGTATATCTATATTTCTGTTTTCAAAAATAAAATGCTTCAAAATTCTGTTCTCACAGTTTATATACTACTAAAACACCAACAAAAAAATACTAAACACAACAAGACTCAAAACATATAGATATCACAAAGCCTTTTCACGAGAATCAAAAAAATCCTCTTTGAAAATTACATTAAATTTATGACAATATTAGTACAACAATAGATAAAGTAACACTTATTATATCACAATTTTGTTCCATTACTTTCTGTACACAAATATAAAATTAGATCAATGAATATTGGTTTGTATCACAACACAAATGTTAATTTGTTAACGTCAATGTTAACGTCACTTAGGTGCTAATTCCGTGCACAATCTGTAACTTGTACTTTCTTTATATATGATATAGTTGTATTTATTTAATTAAGTTTTTAAACTTGTTTTATTCTTAAAATTGTATAATTTTGTGTATCAAATAAATAAACATTCAAATATATTTCACTTCGCTCTTATTGGATTTTGAGTGTAGCCCTTGACATAATTACATTGAAATTTTTAAAATGTATTATTCTTTACTTGTAAAGTTTCTACCATATATTATTTAGAAATTTGTATTAATGTCTATTTCCTCTTTGTTTTAGGTGAGTTTCTACCAACCATTTATCAACCGTCGAGTAGGAGCTCCAGGCGGAGGTAACCCTGCCTTATTTCAGCAAATAAACGTCGCCATTCAATTAATCTTACTGGAAAACTCATATTTCACATTTATTTCCATGCTTTTATAAATATAAATTCAAGCACGAAAAAACATTTTAAACATCAAAAAATACCAATGAATTTTATTTATTTATTAAACAGGTGTATTAACAAGGAGCAAAATAGAAATAAAGATAGACAAAAGACTTATATTAGATAAGTTTAATAATATTAGACTTATAATTGGAATGACAATAATATTCATTTTCGCTGAGGATAAACCTGTACGCGAACCTGCAATGAATGTTTTATAATAAGCTATTAGAAACAGAATAAATTTGTTTTTTTTATATAAAGAAATAATATTTGGTATTTTCGCGTTTATATGTTGTAATTTATCTGGTTTTTGAATGTGACAGATGTCGAGGTTCGCGTCGGCTTGTTCATTTACATATAATAACAGTTTGGGCTTAACAGATTTATTCGGTCAATTCGTACCTAAGCAGTTAGTGTTTATTTTTGTACTATGCAAATGTTTTCCGACACAATAAACATTATAAATGGCAACGCTAGATTGAAAAATGAAATACTACGCGTTCTAACTGTCACACATGAACATTAAACGGAATATATTACAAAGGAAACTATACAGAACGTCGTTAATATTCGTCACGTTTTTTTCTTGATAAAATATATTTTATTGTCAACTTGTAATCTTAATTTACTCAAGTCTTAAATAACACCAAGATTGTGTTAAAAATCGGACCGTAAATTTAAAAAGTGTTATATTTTAATCCATCTAGCATTTGGTTTCATTTAAAGAAACTCATTAAACCTTAAAAAAAAAACTGTAATATAAGATTAGACTAAAATAATCTAAATCTATTCTAATCTATGAATATACCACAAATAAATGTGTTTGTTTTTCGCAATGTAGGCAAAAACTGGAGTTTTGTCTTCAGCAAGACTAAGAATAACTCTTGCAAGAATAAGAAATCTTAAACTCTTTTTAAACGCAATCAATCTTAATTGTTTTACGCGACTCATTAACTCCCAGGTAAACATCATAATTAAACGAGCTAATTTAGTTAGAGAAGACTCAGACAGTAATTATAAATAATAAGATGCAATTATTGCTACTTGAGCAAACAAACATTTTATGACAGAACTCTCTCAAGTTTTATGTCATAAAATGAAAACAAATCTTCTAAGTGAGAATACAGACATGCTTTATGCAAAATGCAAGAACAAATGGGAAATTATAGATATTTCTTGTATGTTTAATCTTATCTGTCAAGTCTTGTCTGTCTAGTCTTATCTGTCTAGTCTTGTCTGTCTAGACTTGTCTGTCTAACTTTGTCTGTCTAGTCTTGTCTATCTAGTCTTGTCTTTTTCGTTTTCGTAGGAGTGGGAATGCATTAGTGCACACCGAGGCCTTCGCTCGTTCGTAACCAGTTTAGTAAGCCCACTAAAACCCCTCCTCTGTCTCTTCATTACACTCCCCCTGGAACCGCGTGAGCATTACTTCAGAAGGGTGGTGGTGTTTGTTCTATTTTCTTCCTTTTTCTCCTTGTTGTTCCTTCCTCATCTCGTTTTCGTCTTTCGTCTTTTGTCGTATTAGCTATATAGTCGCGTATTTAACTATTTTTCCGCCTTCTCGTCACATGTCTACTGGTCCATGTTACCTTCCTTGTATGTCGTGAGCTACTATGGCCGCCTTCAATTCCCTCTCCATTTGTTCTTTCCCCTTCATGATCCAGGTGATGTAAGCTTGTACCGCATCCCAGTTATGCTCACTTTCTAAAATAACTTTCAAGGTTAACCACGAGTCTAGTGCTTTTATTCTCTGATTCTGTACACATGAAGATTGTGTGTAGTGCGTCATCTGCGATATGGCCGCAGTAGAGGCACTCTGGTTTGTCCCTTTTTAAACCGCTTGAGGTATGTGTTGATGCATCCATGGCTACTGGGCGCTTGTGTAAAATGGCAACTCATATGTCCGTGTGTCCTATCATACCATGTTGTCACGTTTGGGATAAGGCTGTGTTTCCACTGTTCACTAGTATCGCTACCCCATCTTTTCTCCGAACGGTCAATGAGTCTCTTGCTCGCTCTCTCCTTGACGGACCCCCCTCTCTTGCTTTACTTCGTTTTTTGCTCTGTGCTGCTGCAGCTCTTCGTAGACTTCTTGTTTCTTATGAATCAGTAAGTCTATTGGGGGAGTGCTGGTAAGTAACAGCGCCGCAGCCTCAGAAACCGTTCTGTAGGCGGAAATTACTCTTAGGGCACTTCTCCGTACTCCTGTAGGTTGTTTTCTAGCTCCTACCTTTACCGTTACGTCGTCCCATATTTCCTCAGCTTAGAGATTTTTTGCGTGCACCACACTGTTGAGTAGTTTTCTTTTCAATTCCCTCAGCCCTCTAATGTTCGGCATCAACCACACCAGAGCTGCATACCAGTCACTATAGACGCTGCTTTTTTCGCTGTTTTTGCTGTATGGACCGCTGTCGAGTTTGTCGACAATGTACCTCAATAATTTCGATAAGGGGATATTTTGTAGTTTCAGGGGTGTGAATAGCCTCTTGTCCGCGATGAGTATCGCTTCTGTTTTATGAACTGCCGTTGTTAGACCTCTGACTAGTCTTGTCTATCTAGCCTTGTCTGTATACCCCCGAAGTAATGCCAATTCCAGGGTGTTCCTGTTGGAATTAGATTTACCAGCTCAGCTAGTTCATGGGGACTACTTGTCTGTGCAAATATATTTCGCCAGCGACGCCCCATAAAGAGAACCTTGTCTGTATAATCTTGTCTGCCTAGTCTTGTCTGTCTAGTCTGGTTTGTCTATTCTTGTTTGTCTAGTCTTGTTTGTCTAGTCTTGTCTGTCTAGTCTTGTCTGTCTAGTCTTGTCTGTATAGTCTTGTCTGTATAGTCTTGTCTGTCTAGTCTTGTCTGTGTAGTCTTGTCTGTCTAATCTTGTATGTCTAGTCTTGTCTGCGGTAACCTGGTATTCCATGCAATCTAAGTTTATTTACCACCGCAAGCGAGACCAATAGGCAACGACCGATTTCTTGATAAGCTGAACGCTCTAGAAAAGGCAATTATCGATATAAGATCAAATGGTGATATCTTGATTGCTGGCGACTTCAACCCAAAAGCACATGCCTGGGGAAGTGTTACCGCGGACAAGCGTGGTAAAGCTGTAGAAAGAGTCAATCTGCAAAACAATTTACAAGACAATTTTGTCTTGAATAGTGGATCAGAACCCACTTTCATTGAACACAGTGGGTCGAGTTTAATCGATCTCACTCTAGTAAGCGGTAATCTAAGCCGATGGATTGCCGACTGACACCTGCCCGACGAGGAAAGTTTGGCAGACCACAGATATATCTGCTGGACTATACTTTGAGGAAAAGTTTCTAATCCTTAGTAAAAACTTATCACCCCGTTTTTCCTCTGAACAAGTTTTTTCCCTGGCATATGCATTTAAAGCATGTCTGTTTAAAGCTGCCCAAGAAACGATTCCACAAAGAAAACACTTTAAACATTCTGTCACATGGCGGACTTCAGAACTAACCCTCCTGCTAAGGCAAAACAACCGTATAAGGCGTAAATACCAGCATAGTTCAGGACAAATCAAAAAACAATGGCGCATATTTTACCAATTGAAGCACAGGGAGTGTAAGGCAGAGGTCCTAGAGACAAATAAGGAAAAATGGCGGGAATTCTGCACAACATCCAATGAGAATCCTTGGGGTAACATATACAAATTTATCAGGAGAAGAAATCTTTCACAGATTACCTTACTGGTTTGAAACTCGGAGACTCTACTCTCGATCTAAAAGAGACTACTCTTGTTCTATTCGACACATTTTTCCCTTGAGGCACAGACGTAGAACACCGACACACACCAACAAATCAGAGAAGAGGCAATAATAGGGAAAAATAACAGGGAGGATCAATCGACACAATTTTTTCCCTTATGGAGGTCGAATTGGTCATTGCACGAATAAACCCAAATAAAGCGCCAGGTAACGATGAAATTTCATCAGACATTGTTCAAGTTCAAATCCGATTCAAGAATGTTCTTGACACTTTTTAATATGTTGCTTACTTATGGGGTTTTCCCAGCTTGCTGCAACTGCAACAACAACACTGCAGCAACAACAGCAACTTGTAAAAATAGTTCCTAAATCGGATAAACCTGGTCTAGCAGCAAAAGATTTCAGACCGAGTAGCTTGCTTCCTGTTGTAGGGAAAATCCTAGAAGCACTACTCATTACAAGAATCGAGCATTTCTACTTCAGTTACAATCTACTCAACAAAAATCAGTTTGGTTTTCGTAAAGGAATTGACACTATCGATGCAATTACCAAAGTTATATAGTTCATAAGGTTATCGATAAAGATACAGCAATATTGTGCAGCCATATCCTTGGGCACAAGCGGAGTCTTTGATAACGCCTGGTGGCCGTTAATTATCCATCGCCTTATCTCTCAAGACTGTCCTAACAACCTAATTAATTCGGAGAAGAGTTATTTCCCAGAAAGAAAAGCCATTATCTCAGAGCCAGGTATTTATACAGAAAAAATTGTTAGAAAAGGTTGTCCGCAAGGTTCCAAGTCAGGTCCAGCATTCTGGAAAATTTTATAAAATTCGATATTTTTTTCGAACACCTTCCAGAGGGCTGTGAGTTAGTTGTCTACGCGGATGACACAATTCTTCTCGTCAAGAGCAGAACAATCACCGAGAAAAATTCAATCACTGAAACAGAAAAGTAACCAGATACTGGATACCCTTCGCCAATGGATACTAGAATACAAATTCAACTTCAACGCAGCAAAGTCAGAGGCCTTATTCTTAGGTAAATCACCAAGCCAAAGGAGACCAGTTTTTGATCTAGGAGATACACGTATTAAATGCTAAGAGTATATTAAGTACCTAGGTATTCTGAAAGACAGGTGTCTAAATTTTAAAACCTACGTCAAGCAGACTTGTGCCAAAGTCAAAAACTGTACCTTAAGAATGGACATAGCATCTGGGAAGGAATGGGGGCTTAACAAATCAGCTCTATCAGATATTTACAGGGGAGCCTTGGAACCGGCCTTACTCTATGGGGCTATATGGGGTGTAATTTGGGGTGCAAAGGAAAACCTGAAACTCCTGGGAGCGCAACGTCCTACCACCATTCGAGCAGCCTAAGCCTGCCGCATTTAAAAGCCGCATTTACTAAGCATTCCGCATTTGCCGCACGGTCTCTACGGGGGCAGATTGTGTCATCTCTTGTCTTGCTCCAATAGACTTAAAAGTGGCCCCCAAGTGCCCCCCCCTGGAACTGCAGATCGCCACCCTGGGACCGCTCTCGCATTACTTCGGGGTGGTGTCCGTATCTAGCCGTTTCCTTACGTCCCCCGTACTCTCGCGAGATTAGGGGTTCAGGGGCTGGTCTTCCTGTGTTTCATTTAATTTCTCCGCTTCTCTTTTCTTTTCCATAATACCTCGTATGTAAGTTTTCACCTGAGACCAATTTTGCTCGCTTTGCAGCATTGCAGGAACCAGTCCTTCTACATCCATTCTAACTCCTAATGACTCTTCAAGCTGGATTCTGTCATTTTCGTTGTTTGCGCATTCGAAAATTGTATGATATGCGTCATCATGCCTGTGACCACACAGCAAGCAGTACGCTTTCTCCCTTTTCTTGAACCTCTCTGGGTATGCCATGAAACCGCCGTGTCCGGAAAAGGCTTGTGTTAGGTCATAGCACATTTGACCTTGTGCTCTTTCACACCACTCTCTCACGTTTCGTATCAATCTATTTGTCCAAGGCACCACTGTGTCCGATTCCCATCTTGCCTGCTATCTGTCCATTAGTTTTTCCCGTGCCGCAGTTTTTGCTATCAGCTTTCTTGTTTTGCTTTTGTCCAGTCTACACTCCCTATATATTTCTTCTCTCTCCCGCACCAAGAAGTCAATAGGCGTAATGCTAGCTAACACCAAGGCAGCTCCAACAGAAATCGTTCTATATGCGCAGATGACGCGTATCGCACATATCAGATGGAATACATCAGATGGATACAGATGGAATATATACGGAGTCGGGGCTACTTTTGTCGTATAGAGGGTGGATGAAGAATTATTCCATGAACAGTTTAGATTAGAAAATTGCTGATCTTCCAAGCAGAGCTCGTCGTAATTAAGGGTGCTCTACAATATGTCTCCGTCAATATAGACCACATCCTCTTCTTCATCTTCTTCATCATCTGCGATGGCCGATCATTGTTGGAAGCCTTAAAACATCTTACAAGGCCCACATAACTTTTAGTGGACACGTGGCAAGCGGCAAAAGACTCATCAGGTAGAGTCAAGTTGTGAGGGTACTGGGTGAAAGCTCATGCTGGAATAGTCGGATATGAACGGACAGATAGTCTGGCAAGGCAAACTTCAGGCATAAATCCTTCTGGTGAAGATTTGTAGGATATCCCACTCAATGCACTATATTTACCGACAAATTTAGCAATTGTATATCAAATCGGGATGATACCGTCACTTGCCTTCAGGCTGAAACCGTTTCTGACCCGCTCCATGGAGCATCCTTCCGAATTCCGACGAAGAATTTTATACCCAACATAGAAGGTTCGACAAAAATTGATCTACAGCCGACACACCACGCGATGCAACTGATCACTGGTCATGGAAACTTTCAGGCCTACCTCCACAGATTTGGAAAAACGCAATCATAGTGGGGCAGTGTGTTGAACATATTCAAGTTAATATACGGTGGAGCTTTCTCAGACATTGTTAACTTGGTAGGATATACATTATATTTTGGTTTCTAATTTCTCTCTCATTATAGTTGACGTGCATTTCGAATAATTTCTTATTTTTAAATGTAAACATCAGTGTTTCGTATATAAAGGTCCAGGTGACTGTTAATATCTTTGCTGTCTTAAAGATGCCTCGACACGACTGTCTGTAATTCATACTGTATATTATTCTAAGTACTCTTTTTTGTATTCTGAATATGTTTCTGATTTCCTTTTCACAGCCCCAGAATAGAATTCCAAACCGTAGATGGGAATAAAAATTTGCGTAGTACACTATTTTCTGGATTTCTATTCTATTCTATTTCTATTGAAGCATTTCTTTAGAATCCTGATGATGGCGTACGAATCCTTTTGTTTAGTTTTGCTTCTAGTTGGTTTATGTAAGTTTTCCAGCTTAAGCAACAGTCGATGTGCATTCCAAGCAATCTTACACTGCTATCGATTGCAAAACGTTCTTCTCCTATCGTTATTTCTTGTGGATAGTTTAGCAGGGATTTATTGGTTTTGAAAATTATGATTTTAGTTTTAAGAGTGTTCATTGTAAGTTTATTAATTTGGAACCAGTTCTTAATGTTTGACATAATCGCATTAGCATATCTCTCTATATCTTAAGTAATATGTTTAAATAGTTTAAAGTTAATAGTTAATAGTAAGCTTGCTTTGTCAGCATAGTTAGTCATTGTGTATGTCATGGATAAGGTCGTCGGTAAATCTTTTATGTATAATGTGAAGCTCCTGATATACTTCCCTGAGGTACCCCATTCTTTTTGCGTCTGGGTATGGATTTTACTTGTCCATGTATGGTATTTACCTCCATCTATTGTCTTCTGTTAGTTAAATAGGAGTGGAACCACTTTAGGGCGTTACCTCTTATCCCGAATTTGTACATTTTTTCACGCAGAATATTGTGGTCGACAGTTTCATATGCCTTTGATAGGTCCAATAAAATACCACATTGTAGGGTTTGTCTTTCCAGTCCATCGTGTATGTTCTTTATGTAATTAAAACATGCGGTCTCTATGCTCTTTTTCTGTATCCATGTTGTTCATTACTTATGAGATTGAACTTGTCAAGAAAGTTTATGGTTTTTCTGGTTATCACTTTTTAGAATATTTTCGAGAAAACAGATAGTTTACCGATAGGTCTAAAGTATTCAACCTTGTCTAGTCTTGAATGCCTAGTCTCTTCTGTCTAATCTTGTCTGTTTTGTTTTGTCTGTCTTATTTTGTCTGTCTCGTATTCTCTGTCTAGGTTTGTCTTCTTAGACTTGTGTGTCTAGTTTTGTCTGTTTAGTCTTGTCTGCCTAGTCTCTTCTGTCTAATCTTGTCTGTTTAGTCTTCTCTGTCTTGTCTTGTCTGTCTCGTTTTGTCTGTCTACGTTTGTCTCCTTAGTCTTGTCTGTCTAGTCTTGTCTGTCTATTCTGATCAGTTCAGTCTTGTCTGCTTGGTCTTATCTTTCTAGAGTTGTCTATCTATTCTTGTCTGTCTTGACTTCCGCTCCTCGCCGCTCTTGTATGTATTGTCTTGCCTATTTAATCTTAACGGTTTACTTTTTGTCTCTATAATCTTAATTGTCTAGTCGTGAATAATAATATTAATAATAGATGAATATAAATAATATTGTTGACGTTCCTTTGTTTGTAAAAAAGCCTGTTTTAAATCTGTATTTTGTAATATACTAGGAATTCCAATAAGTGAAGTTCAAAGGGTCGGCTCAGACCTCTGATGTGAATTGCATTGGAAATTTTGATTTATTAAATGTGATATTAAATATTTAGTGTGTGGGTCAACCTTCATAATCTTGAATAAACATTTTCCATAGATATTGAAACAAGAATGAACTTAGTCGAACGGGTTTCCTGTTATAGTTTTACTTTTCTTTCTAAAGCTCTTTCCTGAAAATCCGATTGTTTTTTTGTAAAAACTTTTATGATGTATTGAGTGAATAATTGATTTAGTTTCATTTGTAACATAAACTGAAGGAAAATGGGAAGATAGGAAGATGACTGGAAGGAAATAATATTTGTCGCTCGTTTTATTAGTTTAGCAATTAAATTAGAGGAGTCAAATTTTATTAAGGAATTACGCGAATTTTCGTCGGAGCGTTCACATTTCCATATAATTGACTTCATTGTAAATAATTACACAAATTAGGATTTTGTTTTGTTTTATTGGAATATTTAATTGCGGAAAAATTATTTGTGTTGGAAGTTAAGAAAAAAGCTTATGTTACTTAAGCAAATTTAATTGTGGTGGGCACATTTTACTTTTCACTAATATTATTGCACAGTTGTTACAACTTACCCTTCTTTATTCACAGTTAACTTCCCTAAATTAAACATGTGAGTTAATTACATAATTTGTAGAGAAACTTCAACACAATGTAACGCTTCAGCAAAAATAAGATTTCTTAATGTAGTTAAAAAGTTAATGGTTTTATAGAAAACCTAGTTTCCAAAAAGCTATTTACCAAGCGGTGTTACTGCCCTAGTTATTTATTATTTTGCAACACTTATTTACAATAAAAATATTACATGAGATTTGCTAGGCCGGAAATAATACAAGGTAATATATTCGTTGACCTCAACGCTCGAAGTTATATACCAAGACGTTGTTCAAAGATTCGGCAAGTCATTTCGAGTTTAACGTTTGTTTCCATTCAATCAAATCTCTATTTTTTGATTGTAAAAAACTTTGTAGAACAAACAGAAAAGAAAACTTTTGACATATGGACACGGAGCAAACATATTTGCATAGGCACCAGGCAATAACGAAGCTGCGCCTTTGGCCTTTTAAATAAATTAGTTTCATAAGTGGTGCGTTTATAATTTCCTGGCGAGTTTGCGAATTTATGGTTTCAAGTTTGTAAGGAAAACATTTATGTTTATACAGGTTGTTGCAAAGCCATCATGGTTATTAATATGCTATCAGTCAGAGGACCTTTATTTCATTATGGTTGATTAGAATTGACCTTAAGGGTAATTAGAAGTTAATTTTTACAATTTTTTTTTTGTAAAATGACCAGTCAAAGTTTTAACTTAATTTAAACTTAAATTAAACTTCAACTTAATTCAACTTAATTTAAAACTCCGGCACGTTTACCGTAACCGTAAGAGGCTGACAAAGTAGTACCTCCACCAATATTGGAAATTAATAACATTGTAAAAGACTACAATGTTTTTAATTTTCAATATTGGTGGAGGTACAATTTTCGCAGCCTCTATGGTTATGGTGCACGTGCCGGGTATTCCAGGTATTATTGACACGATTGTTTTAATTGTCACCATATTAAATTATTTTAACAAATAATTGAATGAATGAATTGTTTTTTAATATTAATTTAATTTTAACAATTCTATTTGTTTATTTAAAATCGAAACTTTAAAATACGCAGATTACTAAATTTATATTAATTTTTCACATCTTTTCCCATTTTTAATGCGATATAGATGCGGTTCTATTTATTGAATAGCTTCCGTCTTCTTTGTATCATAAAATGCAATTTCCCCGACCGGAACAGAGTTCGGGGAATCCGTCGGCGGATCTATTCGATATCTTTCACGAACTGTCGCTCGGACGAAATTGGCCAAATTTTTGCTGCATTCAACCGATATTCGCAATACAGACGGAATTACTTGTTTCACTAACCGCTAATAAAGAACCGAATAATAAATTTTAACGGTTTCTGCGGTTTACGGCGGCGTTAAGGTTTCTTTATTTTACATCGAATTGTTCAATTGGCTTTATTATTCGCCATGAATTCGAGGAAAATACATCTCGACCGTTAATATTGGATTATAATTTCTTAGTAAATTACAGCATCTAAAATTTGAATGCTTTTTTAAGATTATTTTTCTTTAATCACAAATTAAATCCAATTTATATTATCAAGACTTTTTTGACTTCACTTGTACATTCTTGCCTAAACTTATCCAGTCTTTTCTAATCTCATCCATTCGAGCTGAGATTGCTCTTGATTTGACTATCCAAGATTGAGCAAGACAAATATGCTAGAATAAGCAAATTTGTCTTGCTCAGTCTTACAGAGTCAAATCTAATTTTACTTACTTGCCAAGTCTTGTCAAGCCTTGTCTGGTCTTGACTTTCTTAAATTTAACCTATTTTTTCCAAGAATTCAACATTCTGTTTATTTCGGAGATTTTCTTTTCTTTTGCGGAATTTAGCGACACCGCAGATAAATAATTCCGGCTGGTGCCACTGTTTTCCCCTGAATCATATTAAATAACATCACGGCGCCTTATAAATAATTTATAAGAAAAGTTATATTAAACCGTGCTCGAAGTTGAACCCGGCGTAAATGCTAAACACAAATAGGCTGATACAGTTGTTTCCGGCATTCGGATTGAAGGCGAGAATGGGTGACGCCATCGCTGTCTAACGAATATCAATACAAAAACGGCTAGAAAATAGTGCAAACTAGATTTGCATGAAACTCTTGCGACAAAAACGAGTTGCTTAGCGGAAAAATATCACAATAAAAGGTTATGAAGATTGGGTAACATGAAGAACAGAAGGAGGAGGATTGAGTAAATGTACTTGGATATTAAGTTTTCTGTTTTTATCCATAGATTAAACTTGTTTCGGTATTTTTGTTTGCGAATTTTAATGTGCTTTGCATAGTCTATGTAAATAATTTTCAACGATTTTTGCAACGATTACAAGTAATTTTTGGATGTTAGCAGTAAAATAACATGAAATTATGTTTTGTTAACATTAAGTCTTCAAACAGATAACATACAAGACCAGACAGCAACAGACAAGGCCAGACAAGAACATACAAAGCCAGACAAGATCAGACAAGACCAGACAAGAACAGACAAAGCCACACAAGATCAGACAAGACCAGACAAGAACCGACAAGACCAAACAAGATCAGACAAGACCAGACAAGACCAGATAAGAACAGACAATGTAAGACAAGACAATACTAGACAAGACTAGACAAGACCAGACAATTCCAACGAGACCAGACAAGACCAGACAAGACCAGACAAGACCAGACAAGATCAGACAAGACCGGACAAGACCAGACAAGACCAGACAAGACAGACAATACCAGACAAGATCAGACAAGACCGGAGAAGACCAGACAAGACCAGACAAGACAAGACAAGACCAGACAAGACCACACAAGACCAGACAAGACCTGACAAGACCAGACAAGACCAGACAAAACCAGACAAAACCAGACAAGACCAGACACGACCAGATACGACCAGACAAGACTTGACAAGACCACACAAGATCAGACAAAACCAGACAACACCAGACAAGACTAGACAAAACCAGATAAGAACAGAAAAGACCAGACAAGACCGGACAAGACCAGACAAGACCAGGCAAGTTCAGACAAGATCAGACAAGACCAGGCAAAACCAGACAGGACCAGAGAAGACCGATCGGTCAGACCAGACCTGACCGGACAAGGCCAGGCAAGGCCAGGCAAAATCAGACAAGACCAGACATGGCAATGCAGGACCATATTATACAAGATCAGACCAGGCAAGACCAGACAAGATCAGGCAAGACCAGAAAGGCCCAATCAAGATCCGACAAGACCGATCCGTCAGACCAGACCAGACCGGACAAGGCCAGACAAGGCCAGTCAAAACCAAACAAGACCAGACATGGCAATGCAGGACCATATAAGGCAAGACCAGACCAGGCAAGACCAGACAAGATCAGGCAAGACCAGACAAGTCGAAACAATACCATGCTAGATCACACAAGACACGGCCAGGCAAGTGCAGACAAGGCCAGGAAAGAATGGACAAAACAATTCCAAATAAAACATTTTAGGCTAGACTAGACATATTGTGTTGTATTAATAACTGAAACACATTTTGTTTTTACGCTTGTTTCTCTAGCCGAAAAGTCTGTTCCATTTATGCCCTCAGGAGCAATTAAAATAAACTTTGGGTTTGGGAATTACCTGCAATATCCTAAATGCCACGTTCGCATGTTGCGTGAATGTTGATACTAATATAATTACCCCTGGAAAAATACCACTTTATTTAACTTTTCATTAAATAATTTATTAAATTAATATTAATAATATAACCAAATAGTTGCAATATGAGTAATTTATAAGTAATACTAGAGTGGCAGATGGCAGTTTATTTGCTAGGATTTCAAAAATTTAGACCTTCTGTCCACGTAGCCGCACGAAATACGCACGACATCGTCATTTTACACTTTTGTGCATCTGGCTTGCACTTACACTGCATTTTCCGGAAAAAGGGATGAAGGTGTGTCCACGGTGCGGCATCGTCGCATTTGCGTATCGTCATACTTTCGTCATGCAGCTTGTGCTGCAGCCTTCCACTACAAATGCCATGCTACGATGACGCAAAAACACGTGTAGCGACTAGAGGGTATCCTTTCCCGTATTTTTTCCCAAGAAATGGTAAATATAAATTTATTTTCTTAATAAATATCGGGAATAACGGGGAGTTTAATAATTAATGAAACAAACTAAATATAATTCAATAAAATACAAACGCATAGAAGTCAACAAAAATGTAAAATTAAATTCAAATTGTATGTTATACAAAACCCGATAAAACTAGTTCCTGGGAAACGAGAACTAAAGAATTAAAAAAAATCTCTAGGAGATTAAATGCTCTAAAAAAGGTGTGAGTTTTTTATTTTTCTTGTCGGGTGGACGATTTTTTTATAATCATGCCATGAACATTGGTATGGTTTTAGGAAACAATACCCCATAAACGGCTCGGTTTACCTGAAGGGGGGATATAAAAACGGTCACCCCCAGTAATGTCAAGATAGTCACAATCACACAGTCAAGGTACGACAGTCGGGGTAAGGAAGTGAGACAAGAAATTAACGTTTCTATTCTAAATGACGGCATCTGCATCCAATTTTGTTCGGATTATTGTTAAAGTTGAGAGCTAAAATAAACCGTTTTGTAGTTTGCGTGACGAATGTATGACGATTGCGTGTACGTATCTAAGATGCAAATGACGCCTTTCGTCATTTGTAGGTTTGCAGTCAAATGACGCCTCCATGGACAGTAGGCCTCAGGTTTACATTTGTTTCATTGATTTTTGCTGAACTTTGCTTCATTTGAAAACTTGAGTTCTTATGGAAGTTTCCCAAACGCTCCCCTTTGACCAGATTTTCTAAGGAGCGCGCTTAATCTGTTGACCCTAATGCGTGATAATCTTCTGCAATTTATTACTTATATTGAGACAAGAAGCAAACTTCTTTTTGTGTAACTTTAGGTTATTCATCCAATTTGTCTTGTTAATTTGTCTCACTAATCAGACTAATTCTTCTGTGGGTCCATCTAGCAACTTTTTTTTAGTTTTCCGTTTACTTTAATTTTGTGAGCTATGTATTCCTTGAACGGCTTCAGAATTGCAATTTGATCCATATATAGGCTTTGCATTAGTGGGTTCTTTTGTAAACTTGTTTTGTACATAATAAGCAGGAATTTTTCCAATCTCTGGTTTAATTGTTAACTAGTTTTTCTAGATTTATCAAGTATATTATCTACTTCAGTTATTTTCTGCAGTTTTTTATGCTTAGTTTAAGTATAGACTACTTAGTTTATAAAAACAATATATACTATATATTCTATTACTTTGGACAGTCTATTACAGGCATGCGAAACATTTTTTCTACGGGCCAGCTACAAACTTAAAAATACTTAAGAAATCACAGAAATAAAACACTGATAAAATATATGGGAAATAGTAGTTTACGGTTCCTAGTGTGTTATGAAGGGCTTTTGTGCATGAATTGCGATGTTTACAGAACGAAACGAAGGCGAGTGCTTTAATCTCCAAGAGAGCTAAAAAACCTTTCCACACATGTATCATACATTATTTTATCTTCGAAGCATGTTAACCCTCTAACTGTCCAATTTTGTATAATAATAAAAAAATCAGATTATGTTCAATATGCTTTGGAATGATGAAAATCATGTTTCATCATTTAATCATTCTTTTCAAAATATATCGAGTGCCAAAGGGTGATAGCAACCCCCAAAGCAGCGCCGCCTTAAGGTGGACCTGCTTTGTTGAAATCAGATTTGACTAGAGATCAAGGTAGATCAGAATTGTTCATACCTACCACATATCAATCCAATAGGGATGTATATTAATAGTAACAATCGTAATAGATGCAGAAACGTTTATTTTAGTACTAATAGCATAATACAATAGATGTATACTACTTGCAGTGAAACTCTTGGAAACAAGATGAAAGGTTGTGTCAATTTCAAATTCAAAGTTTATTTATCGATGAATGCAATATATACATTAAGATAACGTCAAAAAGGGGTGAAAATAAAAATATATACAAGCTGTAAATTCAAAGTACATGTACATGCACAGTAAAATATGACTTTAATTGTGAGATTACTTTTGAAGCAAATCATTTACATTGTAAAATCTTTCTTCAATTAGAAACGCTTTTTTCTAAATGTTACATAATTATTAATTTCTTTGGATTTCATTGGTATAGAATTATAGATTTGTATACTAAATCTGTCAGGTGCTCCTTGGCAAATAGATTACGCTTTATTATTATATATTATAGAATGTCTTGTATTATATCTCTGGCGATCTTCTCTCATTCCAAATACATTTCTCTTTATATATATATATATATATATATATATATATATATATATATATATATATATATATATATATATATATATATATGGCCCACAGGATGATGTTGTTTTTATTCCCGTCATAGATCTTATTATTCTTTTTTGGGCTAAGAACACTCTTTGAATTTGTGAGGAAGCTCCCCACACTAGTAAGCCATAGGATAAAATAGATTGAATTGTATGGTACACTTGGTATTGGTATTGCATGGTACACTTTCAGGAGACAATTCTCATCAATCGTATGTCGCACCTTTCTCAGCAGGTATGACTTGTTATTTAATTTTTTAATTAAAGAGTTTATTGTAGTGTCCCATTTGAGATTTTCTTTCAGGTATACTCCTAAAAATTTCGCTATTTTGTGCGTGTATTCTTGTTCTGTGTATTCTGTGGCTATTTCTTCTACTGCACTGAAAATTGATGTCGCTTGTTTTATCCATGTTGAGATGTAGGTTATTACCACAAAACCATTTGTGAAGTTTGTCTAAAGTCATGTTCGTCTGTGCTATGGTTTCTGCCAGTGAACTCTCTGAAATAAGTATCCTCGTATCATCCGCATAGAGTGTACACTGTTGTTGCCCGATGTAATTTATCATATCTGCCGTGTAAAGGAGAATAGCACAGGCGCTAGAATACTGCTTTGCGGAACACCTAGTTTTACCACTCTGTCACTTGATACACCCATACTCTCTTTTGCATCTATATTTACATGTTGTTTTCTATTGCTTAGGTATGATTCGAACCAACTACCTGCCTTGACTCTGATACCAAATCTTTCAAGCTTATCTAGTGTATCATGTTTGACGCTGTCGAAGGCTTTTGAAAGTTCGCAGAAAACTCCTACCGGACATCTGCCTTCGTCCACCTGGTTAATGATTTTATTATAAAACTAATTTATTGCTGTAATTGTCGATTTGTTTTTACAGAACCCATGCTGTTGACTTGGAATTATCTTGTGTTTTAAGATGTAGGGCATTATTCTATTCTATTCCATGCAATATTGCAGTATCTTTGCCAAAACTGACACTAATGATACCGGTCTGAAGTTATTTCTGTCCGATGAATCACCTTTTTCAAATATTGGTACAATCGTCGATATTTTTAATACATATGGCACTTTTTCAGAGGAGAAAGAGGAGTATACGATGTCTGTTATGGGTTCAATTAATTCCACTAGGAACTCTTTGATAATGTTGCCAGGTATTAGGTCCGGGCCATGAGATGTTTTGTTTTTCAGTTTATTAAGTATCTATCCGTCATATGATAGAACCGTATACGTTTCAAATATGTATAGGTTGGAAGTTTGATCGTGAACCGGCAGGTCCGCCTTTTATCAGGTTGTGGATATTACCAATATCTCTACATAAACAAACGATCGAGTCTCTTCGTTTATGGAGTATTAGTAATAGTAAGTATGTTGAATGCGCCTATAAATTTTGTAGTTTGATAAAAGAGGAAAATTTACATGTTCACTACGTCAAAACCCATCATTGCGCGGTGCTGAATTTTCTACGCGTTTTGGCACTACGTCACTTCGGGTCGCGTTGCGCTCATTTGATCCCTTAGAACACAAGGGATCAATTGAGCGGCACGCGACACGAAGTGGCGTAATGTAATAAGTGTTACCTATAATTCATTCATTCGAGTATGAACAAAAGGCATTCATGCCTATTTAGATCGTTTTCATTTTCTTTGTGGCTGCAAATGTGAGAACGATGACCGCCTTAAGGCGGTCGTGCCTGTTAGAGTGTTAAAATACTGTTGAATCTGCAAAACAAATTATTTCTTTCCGATAATATTGAAAAATTGTAATGCGGCAGACAAAATACATCAAATCACTTACACCATAAGGCTAGAACTTTCAGCGCCTCCGTGGCAAAAATTGCTAACGTAAAAACGTACAGTGACGGCAACACTATGTGGTCGTTCAGGACCCAACACGGCAGATGTGCCTTCCTGGCAGACACGGCAGATGACTTCCTAAACAAATGGGGAAAATTACCATCCTCCTCATGAGATTGCGGAGAGTTAGGTTAAGTTATATTAGAACCAGTTAAATTCAGACTGAGAGGGACGAGACTTCTGGATTCAAAATAAGAAAAATTAATTCAATTTTAATATACGTGGTCTGTTAGAAAAGTATCCGACCTTTAGCCGGTAAAAAAAAACTGGCATACCTAGAGCATTGGAAACCTAATCATCCTCAAAGTAGTCTATTTTGGATTCCACACACTTCTGTCAGCGGTGCCGCCATTGTTGAAAGCATTCCGAAAAAGCCTCTTTCGGAATCGACTTTAGCTCGGCTGTCGTTGCAGCCATAATGTCCTCTCTTGTCTGAAATTGCGTTCCTTTCAATAGCCTCTTGACTTTGGGGAATAGCCAGAAGTCGCAGGGGGGCCATATCTGGAGAGTAATTTGCCTGTCGAAACAGAGGAGTCTGGTTTTTCGCCAAAAAAATGTGAACCAAGTGCGAAGAATGTGCTGGAGCATTGTCGTGATGGAGTCGCCAATTTCCTGATGACCACAACTCCAGTCGCAATTTCTCGGATAGTCACACGACGGTCCCGCATCACCACAACGTTCACTTTGGCAATGACATGGTCATTTCGGCATGTTGATGGCTGACCAGAGCGTGGCTCGCTTTCCACCGATGTGCGACCGTCTTTAAACCGGCTGTGCAACTCCTTAATCTGTGTGATGCCCATAGCATCGTCACCGAAAGCCGTCTGAATCTTCCGAATGGTTTCCACCTGGTTGTCGCCCACTTTCTGGCAAAATATGATGCAGTAGCGCTGCTCCAGTCGTTCCGTCATTTTACTTGCATTGAAAATCCGACAAGAGCACTACACACTACGTCACTCGAACACTGCGCGACAGCAACTGACGCTATCTACAGGCGGGAAAAAATTCACGCTTGCGCACTAAGGTCGGCGCATGCAAGCACGCTTGATTCAAATCCACAAGTTTTCAAAATAAAAAATAAGGTCGGATACTATATTTTTGGTTTAGTGAGGAGAGTTGTTGCCATAGTGACAACGAACAGAAATCGTTTAATAATGAAACTCCATTTGATTTACGTTGCACTTTTACGCGCGATTTTGATACTTTTATACACGATTACTATAATTGCATCCTTTACATACAATAATTTACTTAATAATTTGTTCATTTTGATTTATCTACACGCAAGATAAAGATTATTTAATCACAAATTTCGGAATATAAAATCTTTATCTAAAGTCCCGCACGAGAAAATGGGATTATTCTCTTTCATTTTCTATACTATAGTTTGTTGCATAGAGAATTTAATATACTAAATATACTATTCTTGAGAGATTTAAAGCCAGAATATAAATATAATATAGATTAAGCATAGCATCTTTTGCACTTTTTTCACAAATTAAACGCTTTATACTTACGAAAACATGGAGACATTTGAATCTAGGGTTGAAACTAAACTAATTTTAGATATAATCATAACAACTTATTAAAGAGGAAGACAGCTTGAATATATAAATATATTCAACCTTTCCGATGGTCTAAAGCGTTTTCCAAACTAAGTTCAGGTCTTTCCACACACATAACCTATCCTCTACTGCCCAGCACATGGTTTTCAAACTAATGTAAGTGTATTTCATTTTATAATCTGAAAGAGCAAACCTGCACTGATGAGAGATAGATCTCGAAACGCTTCTGCATTTCGCTATTCACTTTGGGTTAAATAGAAAGATCTAATCTTAAAACAATGTTATTTATCTAGTTTCTCGTTGAATGTGACGAGAGTGAACTGAAACCTAGTGAATAACGCAAATATCTGTCAACATGAGATTTGTTTTGTAGTATAAAAAGACTTAATAATTATTATAGAACTTCAGAAAGGTTGAATATATTTATATATTCAAGCTGTGTTCCGCTTTAATAAGTTGGTATTGACACATTTAATTTAATTTGCACATTTTTTGTAGGTATTAAAAGAGTTGATCGCTTATAATTTCGGTAACGATCTGAACCTTATCTAAATTTTATTTTAGTGAAATGAAACTCGAATTCTTGTTCGAGAAGTGTTGAAATATAGTCGATAAGTAAGTCCCAGATAAAATATTCCAAGTACCGACTGCATATTTCATATAGGATTTTATGCTTCTGAAGTGGAGTCGCAAATTCAATTTGGTCTACCTATTTTACTGCTCCGGTTTTTATTGCCCAGAAAGAACGCAAATTCGTTTGGTCGATAATTTAGACTTCTGACACTAACGTAAATAATTTATATAAAAATGGTTTTGCTCGTTGTTTATATAACCAAAATTATGAAAGCAAATTTTATAAATATTTAAAGTCTTTTTACAAAAAACAACTGAACCGAAGAGATTTTAATGACATACTCGGCAAAATATAGAGTGAGATTTCTTTTCATATGCCTTAGCACTTGATTAAAAATGTCCGCAAAAACTCAACTAACGCTACTCTTTTCTAGTTTTTATGTTTCCTCTAATATTCTCATTGGTTTTATAAATTTCGCAAATTTCTGCAACGCCGACGCCAAGATAAATACTGTTCAAAATTCCAGCGCGTTTCAGTTCGTAATTAAGGTGCAAAAAGGATAATAAAGGGATGAATTCGTGACGGTAATTTTATTTGAAACGTTTACTTGGAAATAATTGATGGAGGGGCTCTAATCAACCTGCCGCCAGCAGGATATCACCAGGATGGGATCCTGAAGGCAAATTAAGTTCTATTTACACAATATATATATATATATATATATATATATATATATATATATATATATATATATATATATATATATATATATATATATATATATTTAAAGAACTTTATTTTTTAACTCAAAACCTTGATCCTCCTTCTAAACCTAAATGTGGAGGCTTCAGAGGATTTTCGATTTTTGCTCTTCTTTATTTTGTTTTTATCCAACGCAATCTTTATTCAACATATTGAATATATTTACTTGACATTCTCACAATGTTTACTCGGTGGCGAAATAAAATATCCGCAATATTTTCCGTTTTCCGCGCACAGTTTTCGAAAGATATTATAAATAAATATATACGTTTAAGCGGGCATAAAATTTGATATTTCATGCGTTATCAACCGACTGATATCCGCCGTTTCGTCCCGCCAAGCATAACTCCTCTTGTGCGCTTTTTGCTTGCTTTGGTAGATAATAAAAATCAGTGGCTAAAAGCGAAATTTACAATACGGTCGGTCGCATTCACAATGCCACAACAGCGGACCATCACTATCGGAGGCATGCGAAATCGCGTCGAATTAAAATCGCGTCGAACCAGTTACTTCGAGTAAGCTAATAACAAACAATATTTCGTGAAACTTATCATATAGATAAGGAATTCGCAGCGATAGGTTTTTACGTATTTAATAGAATTTAGTCACCACGTGGACGGCGTCAATTAATTAAAAGCACGAAAATATTTATCGAGTCATTTATCGCAGTACACAGTTACATGTTACACAAAACTTTAATTTATGCGGTTGAGAAGTGTCGCAACTTTTAAGGAACAATTTCTTTTAAGTTTCTGGATCACACTCAAACACGTCCGTCTCACTCGCAACCCTGACAAGACTCCAAGACAAGGCTAGACAGACAAGACAAGAGGAGACTGGACAGGCAACCGATTGTTCGGTGATGTTTTTAAGCATTTTGTTGAATAATACATTCATAGAAGTGCACTTTAATGTAACAGTTTGGTTACATCCTGTGCGGAACCGCGGGTACCATACATTATGTCCGGGAAAGTCTGCGATTACACTCGGACTCCCCGGACTTTTTCCGGATACATAGACGTCAAGTCTTCGAGCTCCTTGCTGTTACTTAACCGACTCGGTGTTTTTAAAACTATTTTAGGTTTACATTTATCCCATTTCAGATCCAAGCTTACATCCATTATTACGAAAAAAGACGAAAATAGTATTTTTCGCATATTCCTTTTAAGTAAATCGAGCATAAATTATCCCAAAAGCTTCCAACAGTTTACGCGTTTCTTTTGACGTTTTAAGGTATAAAAGCACAAAATAAAATATGTTTATTTTATGCCGGCGTTTTATAAGAGCAAGCGTTACAAGATATACTTCAAACATTTCTTTCGATCTATTTAACACGAAATTATTTCACCATTTGCAACAGTTTTTATATAATTCTCCTTACATTTTTCGCTTGTTTTTTTTAAATCCATATTTTTTTTGTTCTCGGTCGTGTCAGCTTGGGTGTTGTCTCCTCGGAGAAGTCGCGGAAAAAAAGTTCGTTTTATGTCCGAGTGTAAAAAGTGATTTGACCGTCGTCATACTTATAAACGCGCATTTCTCCCGGCGTCATAGAAGGAAAAAAATACTTTGAAGGCAATTTGCATACGGACGCAGGCTGCTTTTATCGCATTTGCATTTTCTCTGAGAATTATGCACGTCGCTGTTTAAAAATAATTAAATAATATTTTTTTGCGTGTTGTTGCCGCTGAAACGCTAAACGGCTTGCAAAAAATATTTTAAAAGGGTTAACACCCTAGGAAAGATTGTAATACATTACATGTTTTTATTCTGCACATTTTATGCCATAATATGCATAGTTTAACAATAAAGTTATAGAACACAGAATATAAACATCAAGAAAATAAGAATATATAGTGTTTTTGCTGAAGCAAAACTGTTTTGCAAAGTCTAAGCTTGCAAATAAGGATAAACGAGGCTAGGCTTCATAAACACGACTACCCAGACGAGACTGGGTATACAAGAACAAACAGTGACGATTCCATGGAAAGGAATTTCATCGAAATCAAGAATTATGGATATGAACAAGAGTGGAAGAGAGATTACATCAGCGGTTTACATTTCTTCGTGTATCTATTACCGGTCTTATTAATGTGTAGTGGAATTTTAATGTGTTTGGTCGGCATAGGCCAAATTGTTATATAGTTACATCTGGCACAATTCATTCGTCGGAGACACAAACAATTTCTGTTTGCAGGAATTTTGGGTATCCCTAGTATTTGGATCGTGTCTCACGAAAATAAAATTTTCTAATTCTGAACTGGGCTGGTCTGATCACTTACCTGTTAGGGTTGCTCCCCTCTCCGCCACGTGTGGACCGTCCTTCCGGCGCCTATTTCAAGGGAGGAAATATGGAATAGACAATTTTAAGGGAATCCCTCCACTCATTATGGGTGGAGGGATTCCCTTAAAATTGTTGTCTTCCAGACGTCTGTGGTCGCTGCAGCCCTTTGGCTCGTGATTACACCCCCTTGTTTACTTGAAACTATTAACTTCGTGCAACTGTCGGTCGAACTAGGCTTCGCGCTTCAATTTTGGTCTTCACGCTTCTCACACTCGAAGCGTACTACCGCAAATATATAAATTCGCGAAGTAAATTAATAGGTAAATCGCGCGATTTCGGCCTAGGTCGATACACCCTTCCCCTTCTGTTAATCGGTGCCGAAATCGATTCAAATGTTGAATTAAAAATACAGATTTATTAAAATTGGCACGAACATCTAGTTTTTTGCATAGCATGAACTTTACATGAAAATAAAGAAGTTACATATTTCTTCCGCTGCTAATGATGTTATTGGTATTTTCCCTCTCATTGCAATTAACAGGGACAACAATAACAATAATCTACCGTGCAGAAATGTACTTTACACAAGTAATCCTACTTTACTTCCAAATAACTACAACATTCTGCTAAAAGAAGCCATAGTCTCAAGAATGGCTCATTACCAAGATAATTACTACTACAGATATTAATGGGACAAAGTGGAAAGAAAGTTGAAATGTTGCGGAGTGAATAGCTACAATGATTGGAACCTTGTACCAAAGTGTTATTATATTGAAAATGAAACTATTTATAAAAATTGGATAGCTAGCTTAAATGGGAATTTTCTGGCGGTAATCTAACCTGACCAGGCAAGTGGACCACATGGAACGAATCCGTACACTCTGGACCCGCTTGTCGCATAACCTCGGAGTGACGGATGACTTATAGAATTAGTCTACTTCATGTTTGTGAAAGTCTTTTTTTGGGCTTGGATCTCGTCGTTTTCTTTTTCCGTTATTATTGTATGAATTAGCCCCTGAATGGTGTTCCAGTTTGTTTTTCCCTGTAGCATATATGGAATTATTGTTCTGGGACCAATAGGTTCTTCCATGATCCTTTCAGCTTCCTCTCTTTCCGTTTGCCATCTCCAAAAGTGGAAGGTGGTGTGACTGATGCTGTCTGTTTCTCCAAAGTATACACACAAATCGTCCGTTGCTCTGCCAATTTTGTGGAGCTAATCCATGAAGCAACCGTGGCCGGTTAGTACCTGGGTAATATGGTAACTAGCCTCCCCATATTTGCTATTTATCCAGGAGGATATGTCCGGTATTAGCAAGTGGGTCCACTGTTATGCGACTGTTATGCGATGCTGCCACCAATGTTATGGTTGCGATGGTAGGTGAACCACCGCTGTTACAAATGTTATGGATGCAATGCTGCCACCATTTGTTCCTTGTATTCTGGGAGATTGGGCACCAGCTCGCGGCCTTGAGCTGTGGACGATCTTCCAGCAAGGGGAGTGAGTTGGTTTTGAGCTTCTAACTCACCAGTTGAGTTTCCTAGTTGGTATTTCTGGGTTGCAATGGTCACGAAGTCAAGATAGAAGTCGTTTGTTTTACTTTACGGGGCTTTATTAGGTCATACACAATTTATATATACTTTACTTTCACTTTACTTACTATATACAGATTACGGACTGTCTCTTCATGACTGACCCTTCTTGACTGAACCTTCTTGACTAACTCTTCTTGACTTGCTTGGTCTCCACAGCTTTCTGGAATTTATACTAGGAAGTCGGGAAATGGATTGTCGTTATCTTGTTCTTGTGTTTCGAATG
This sequence comes from Phosphuga atrata, assembly GCA_944588485.1. Classification (NCBI taxonomy): domain Eukaryota; kingdom Metazoa; phylum Arthropoda; class Insecta; order Coleoptera; family Silphidae; genus Phosphuga; species Phosphuga atrata. The sequence continues at coordinate 9,393,562 of OX155901.1, forward strand.
TTATTTAGATGTGATTTCAGTTAACGGCCTTTTTCAAACAAGGCCGGGAAGGGACTTTGGAAGTAGTTAAAGTAGTTTTGGAAGTAGTTACAATGTTAATTGTTTAGATGCACACTGCTGATATCATAATGGGTTTTAGATAATTTGATATCTACACAGTAAATATCATAACACCACTGTCCTTTTTCACTTTCAGCCATCATCTTTGCCATTCCTCAATGAGTTCTTCTCTGGCAATTTGTTTTTCTTTCTTGCTATAAATATTTTCTCCTTTGCAAGCAGGTCTATTGGGGATATTCCCCAGTTAACTTGAGCGGCCTCTTCAGAAACCGTACGGTAAGCGCTGCATGCACGCAGAGACATTTTTCTCTGGACGGCTGCGAGTTTCTGGAGATTTCGTTCTTTCTGTAGTTCTTTAGTCCACAATGGAGCGCCATACAGCATAACGGACTGAACTACAGTGCTAAGTACTCTACGTGAGCTATTCTTTGCCCTCCCCCCCCCTACGTTTGGCATTAGTTGCTGTATGCATGCCATTGTCCTCATATACGCCGCAAAAGATAATCCTTTGTCTATAACAATTCCGAGGTAGTTGATGATTTCTTTCGGTATTATTAGCAAATCTTCCACTTCAAATTTTACGGGCCTAAGTTGATTTTGGCCTGTAAGAAGGACCGCTTCAGTTTTTCAGGCGCCAAGCCAGGCTCTTCGATTTCATCAAAGCAATTATCTGTTCTATTGCATGGTTTTCTATTTGCATCAGTTCTAGTCCTGTTCTCGCTTTTACGACTAGTGCAATATCATCCGCGAAGCGGATTATGGTAGCCTCCAAAGGTAGATTCGTAAAGCACATTACACAGGGTAGGTCCTAGAATTGAGCCCTGAGGGATATCGCTACTACTCGTTCATCTATTTTTCGGTATCCTAGTAGTAGTATGCTTCTACTGCTGAGGTAGCTACTTAATATTCTTAGTAGGTAAGGAGATATGCCCTTTATTGTAAAACGCTCCATAATATATTTCCAGGATACACTGTTAAAGGCATTCCTAACATCAAATATTAGGAGAGCACACATGTGCCTAGTATTTTGCGTACCACGTTTGCCTATTCTGCAATTTCCAATACGGCGCTTAGGACGTTGATCTACCTTCTCTAAACCCATATTGTTTTATCGACAGTCTGACTCCTACCTCGAGTTCTCTCTTCAATCGCGATAGCAATAGTTTCTCCAATTTTCCGAACACATCCAATAGGCAGATATATGATGTTAAATTTCCTAACGGTTTATCTCCTTTTCCAATGAGTGCAAATCTTGCTTGCTTCCATCTAGCTGGGAAGGTTCCGGCAGTTAATACGATTGATGACTAGTGGTTAACTTCGCGATCTCAGGTGGTATTCCATCGGGGCCTGGTGTTCTGCCATTTTTGATACGCTTGCTCGCGATCAATAGTTCATCTGCCATAATAGGAGGTGTAGTTTCATAGGCACATGTGTGCTCTATTGACTTCGGGTTGAACCCAGTCGAAAGGGGGATGTTGTGAGAATGGTACGTCTGCTACCTGGCGCACTCTTTCCATTGTCATTGGTAGATTTTGCGGCTGAAATTTTAGGTTCCTTTGGAACGCGCCTCCTCAAGTGTCTATATTTAGATTAGTTAGTATAGTTCTTTCCAGATTCCAGATTTTGTTTGGATTCGTTTATGAATTGAAGTAGCTCCTTTTTTTCTCGCTTATATTCTTGATTTAGCAGTTTGATTGTTTTGCTCTTTGGCCTTGGTAGTTTTTTCTGGTGACAACGCAAGCAACTCTCGTGTCAGCAATTTCGTCAGTCCACCAGTATACTGACTTGTTACTTTTATTACTTTTCTTGGTTAGGGCAGCATCACATACTTTTTTCTTCACGTGAACCAAGGTATCGGCATTTTCTGTGTTGATATTTTCTAGTTCCTTTGCTAGTCATTCCTTAGTTTTTGCTTCAAGCAAAAATTTCAGGGTCCAGCCATTTATTGCAGAGTGTGTCGTTTTTTTATCTTACATTATCCCTTATGTTGTAGAGGATGTAACGGTGGTCGCTAAGTGTTTCCTTAACAAGTACTCTCAAGCCTCGGAGTCTGGCACCTAGAGGTTTTGTGGAGAAGGTGTGAGTTCCACCATTATTCTGTATAATTAAGTCTAATTCCGCTGCCCAATCCGTAACGATATTTCCTATTTGGTCTTGGCTTAGGGATCCCCAATAATGCTTAGGCAAATAAGACTAAACATACAAAACTAAACTTCCAATAGTAGACTTTAACTTTATTAGTACGTGAGATATACAATTTACATATTGGACATTTTCAGCTTCTTTTTAAATATTTTTATCCACTCACACACTAAAATGAACACATTAATAAACACGTTATTGTATGTGAAGGATGCCATTGTTATAATCGTGTGTAAAAGTATCCAAATTGTGCGTTAAAGAGTTATTCGTCGCGTCATTAAACAAAAAGCAGAGACGTAGTAAAAATATTTTTGCTGACGTATATTAACACTGAACCTACCGTATAATAATAATGTTTATTGTTACGCCATTTGTAGGTTTCAGCTGTCCTCTTTATTTAATCTCGAAGTCATAGCAGCTTTTCATAATTAGTATGTTCTTCCAATAATTAAATCTCGTTTCTAAAATTGGTTTTCACTTGTTTTATTAATAGATACGATAATTGTCATTTGTGAAATACATCTGCTCGCAATACAACGTGCTACACAAAATTTAAATCGTGATGAATGTGTTGAAATTGTAACTTTATCCAATGAAGGACTAACAAATCACGAACTGGGTAGAAGCTATGGAATGTCTCATACAACGGTCGGTAGGGTTCTGTAGAGGTTTATATAGAAGAAAGGTAACGCTAGACGACCTGTTCAAGGCAGACCACGAGTTACTAATGCCATGCAGGACCGATTTTTAATGCTTCGAACACTGAGGGAACGGTTCACTACTGCACGAAGTCTCCAAATACAACTTGCTGAGGTTCATGGCACTGCTGTTAGTCAAGATACAATAAGAAGGAGACTTCGTGCTTCAAATCTACGACCTCGGGTAGCAGCCGGTCCCAGATTTGTCTGTAGACCACCGAAGAAACCGAATGGCTTTTGCAAGGAGATATGTGGATTGGGAAATCCATGATTGGGAGCAGGTATTATTTACAGATGAGTCAAGGTTTTGCCTTGTAAGAAGGCAAACGAGAGATATTCCCCTTGTAACATTCTAGAAACATTCTACTGGTGGTATGGGGTGGAATATCTGTAACAGCTCGCACAGATCTTTAGATTGTTGATGGTGGACGTCTGCAATCTGAACGAGACATTTTAGAAAATTTTGTGGTACTTTTTGCATCTTATATTGGGCATGGATTCGTTCTTATGCATGATAGTGCTAAGCTACATTCTGAACATATTGTTACTGAATATTTAAATTATGTTAATATTCACGTCCTGGAGTGGCCAGCCTGCAGTCTAGACCTGATACCAATAGAGCATCTTTGGACATATTGGAGGGCCGGGTTAGAAGTCAACATCCACCTCATAACAGGTTAGACGAGCTGCGACAAAATCTTATCCGCGTATGGGAAGATATCGCTCAAGAAATTATTAGAGCTATAATTGAAAGTATGCCACGGGGATGTCAGGCTGTAATAACATTTAGAGGTGGTAACACTAGTTATTGATAAGCCAAAACGTTTCAAAAGAAGCTGTATTCGTGTGTATAATAATAATTGTCATTTTACATAATTTTGTTTAATAATCCATATTTTTGGTTTTCGTTTTTCCTCCACAATTATTTAAGTCAAATTTATTATTATTATCGAAATAATTCTGTTTATGTGTTTTATTCTTAATATGTTTTTCAAAATATATGATAATATAAACTTCAATTAAAATAAATCGAAGTGTAGTTTTCCGTAAACGTTTGTTGCTTTTTTCTATTTCTATTGATTCATGATTGGAACTTAGGACAAACACTTTTTTTGCCTTACTTTTATACACTGTAAGAGTAATATAATTTGATTTGTACAATTTGCTTGAAAATCTAGCCATTTTATCTTCCCTTTATTTGGATAACTTTTGCAACTCTCTTTTGTTCTTGTTGTACGTCAAAGAATTCGGGCAAAACATAGCCGAAATTGACACATGTGCACACAAAAATTTTAGCTATGAAAAGATCTATTAAATAAATTATTTACATTTTATTATTTTTTTTATTTTCAAAACATTAAAACGAAATTACTAATTGAACAATCCAATAGGAACAAAAACTGCGATTCCAATTAATATTCCAACTATTCATATTTTCCGATAAGTCGTGTGTCTATAAATGTTTGACTTTACCAACTGGAAACTTATTTTGCTTGAAGTAATCACGTATGTAAACTGTCAAAGTATCGACAGGTGTTTGGGAGAAAAAAGTGCGGCGGCAAGGGAAATTGAATAGTTGTGTGTCGACGGAACAAGAAGCCTCTTAAATACACACGAGCCCTCGGTAAATATTTACATCCACATAAATGATTCATAAAATAACATTACAACGCATTCCATGCAAATCCCCCGCACGATTTTCTATGCGAATGTGCGAACAAAATACTTACAGGAGACAGATTTTGACGACGCAGTGTCACAACACGTCGTCTCACTGGCTTAACAACGCTCGAGATATTATGGAATACAAAACTGCTACTAACATATTCCGTGAAAAGAATGTGAAATAACAAATTTCATATTCTTCTCCTTATTTATGTTTTCATGTGATGTTTTTTCTGAAACTGATTTTTATAATTACGCTGTACGTTACGCTGCGATGTAACATTAGAATATTGATTTTCAAGCTTTTGATCCTGTTTACACGTTACTCATTATATTTCATATTTTATATTCATGTTGTTTGAATTTTATTTTCTTTGTTTCTATTTACGTTGTACTTTGTTTAATTCTATTTTAGTAGTATGTTAGTTATGTTTTTGTAAGTAGTGTTTGCAAACATTAGGTGATTTTATTGATTGTCAATATTAGATTAGACTGAGAAGATTAGACATACAAGACTGTAGTCTTTTCTGTAGTAGAACAAAACTAGACAGATAAGATTAGATGCACAAGAGTGGTCAGACATGACTAGACAGACTGGACTAGATAGACAAGACTATCTTTTCCAGTCTGAAAATGGAAGAAATAATACGAGTGATAAAGAGCTTAAAAAACACCATGCACATATAAAATCCTCCCAACTTGGAAGTAATTTAAATTACTATCAACGACCAACAACCTTTACAAGGAATTTCAGCAATATCGTACAGGAATTTTATGAACGAATAAAAATCTATTAAAAATGAAGAAGGAACTGACACATTTCAATTAGTGAACATCACTGCCCTGTGTTTATATTTTACTCGAAATTATCAAGCTCTTCAAATGTTTGCTTAGTTAGTGAAATAAACTATTTAAATTTGTCTAAATAGATAACATGTAGACAGGAAAAAACAGAGCTGGGAGCTTTGTGGACAAGTGGCCGTTAGGAACTCCACCAATCATTCCGGAACCGCATTTGGCATGTCTTCAGAATGATGGTTGTAAATTTAATTAGTGTTTTTGCTCGTTAGCTGGTGATTTGGCTTGGTTTTCCTCGCCGATTGTTTCTGTGCAGTTTCAGCCTCTCGTCATCTTCTTTGGAGGAAGTAATGTTTTTGACAAGCCTCTGGTCCTCTCGTAATTTGTTTTGTTATCCATCATGTACTTCATTGTCGTTCCTGGTTCAAACGGCACCTGCACACTACCTGTTGGTTTTTCTCTTTCATGGTCCCATCTATAGCAGTCAAATATGGTGTGGCGTACCGAGTCAGCCGTGATCTGAGAAGAATTGTGTTAGATGATAGTTTTTTGCACCGTGCTTCCTGTTAAGCCATGTCGAGATGTCTGGAATGACTATTTGCCATTTCTCTATAAGGTTTTGTCAAGCTGTTACTACCATTCACATGCAATTCAGCTCTCTCTTTTACTAAGAGGTCTATGGGTGGTATGCCCGCCATTACTGGGGCGGCTTCTCCGGATACACGTTTATATATGCTACAGACCTTAATAGAGACTTTTATTTGTACTGCTGCTAGCTTCTTCATATTCCTTTCCACGTCCATGCTTTCAGTCCAGGTTGGTGCGGCGTAAAACATAGTGGATTATGTAACCATAGTAAGGAGTCTGCGTTTTGGGCTTCTTGGGCCAACTACACTGGGCATAATTTTGTCCAGCGCTGAGGCTATCTTCATACTCTTGGCTGCTGCCTTCGTGAGATGTGGGACGATGGAAAGTCTTTTATCCACTAATTCTCCAATGTATATTTCATATATTAGATTTCATCCTTTGCGACTATGCAGGTCTCTTGTATTTGGAAATGTATTGGTTTTAATCTCCTAAGCCCAGTAAGTAACACAGCTTCGGACTTTTCCGCTGTAAGCGTTTAGTTATTGGTTGTCTTATTGGTTGTATTGCGCAGTTTTCCCTTTGCATTATAGTAGTTTCCGTTCTAGCTGAGACTATGAGCGCCAGGTCGTCGGCGAAGCCAATAAGTGTAGCACCATCCTGGAGTATGAGTCCTAGGACACCGTCATATAGAATATAGAGAGTTCCCTCTCCACTGTATTTCCTTCTTATTCTCCATGTGCTATCTCCTACTCGGAGGTTAGCTACCATCAAGGCCGCTCTGAATAGCAAGCCGCTCTGAATAATTCCTTTGAAGTACACCGGAACCACTCTCTAAGATTTTTCAACCAGGAGATCCGTCGTCTTCCCACACTTCTATTCCCTGCAATCTTCCCCTGCATTATGAGCTGTAATATTTCATACATTTCTCCTCTCATAGTATGTCCCAGGTATTCCAGTTTCCTACATTTAATTGTTTCTATAATTTCTAGCCCCTTTCCCATCCTTCGTAACACCTCCACATTCGTAACTTTGTCGGTCCATGATAGTTTTACGACTCTCCTATACACCCACATTTCAAACGCCTGGAGTTTATTTGTAAGCTGTTGCTTGAGTGTTCATGCTTCCACGCCGTACATTAATATGGGAAACACGTAGCATCTCATCATTCTGATTCGGAGTTCCAACTTTAGATCACGATTACAGAAGAGGTCTCTCATTTTAATAAAGGCAGCCTTGGCTAGTTCAATACGCTATTTGATTACGGTTGTCTGGTCGATGTCGCTTGTTATCCAAGTGCCCAGGTACTTATACAAGACCAAGGTACAAGGTATATATTTGGTTACTTTCTCGATACGGATATTGTCGATGATAAGGTTAGTATTAGGTGTTGCTGTTTTTGAAATGATCATATATTTCATCACCTATTGCAAGGTAATGATATTTGTTCTTTCTACCATTCTTTGCAAGTCTTGTCTATGTTATCTGCCAGTATCACCGTGTCATCCGCGTATCTAATTTTATTGATGGGTCGCCCGTTAACAATCAGTCCTGCTTGCTCTTCTTCAGGAATTACCTCCTTCAGGAATATTGCCTCGGAGTACAGATTGAATAGCATTGGAGACAAAATGCACCCCTGCCTAACGCCTCTCTGAACCTTGATTTTTTTTCTGTGGATTCACCATCTACTCTCATCTTTGCCGTTTGATTCCAATAGAGATTTTCAATGTATTGGAATCAAACGGCAGAGGTGAGAGTAGATGGTGAATCCACAGAAAAAAATAAAGGTTCAGAGAGGCGTTAGGCAGGGGTGCATTTTGACTCCAATGCTATTCAATCTGTACTCCGAGGCAATGTTTACTGTATTTCCATCTGCTTCCAATAATATGGTTCTGACAAAGAGGTAGCTCTTCCGTTAGCGAAGTAAATAAGAAGTCTCTTCTTGTCAGTTCGTGCATTATAATCTTCCAGTTTGCACTATTAAAATCATTTCGCACGTTGAAGGTGATTAATGCGCATATCTTTCTAGTTATTTTGGTGCCTTGTCTAGCCTCTTCGGCGAGCTTTAATTCAGCATTTGTCACAATGATTGTGGATTTGCCTTCTCTGAAGCCGTATTGTCTTTCAGACAACCCGGTTCCAGTCTCAAGTTTTCTTTTTTTTCTGCCCACTTGCAGTTATTCTAAGAGTTTTCCCAGTGTGTCTAGAATGCACAAAGACGTCCATTCGCCCATTGGTTTATTGTCTTTGCGTAACATGACTACTCTCCCACTTTTTCATTTCTTTGGGTAAATTCCAGTAAAGTACAGAGTTCATTGTCGCGAATACAAATTGGGCGATGGCGAGCTACAATTTTTGTTATCTCCGGTGGTATATCATTTGGCCCTGATATTCTTCCGATGTGGATCCGTTTTTCTGCTATGGCGAGCTCCTCTTCTGTAAATAGTGGTTCGTGTTCTGGGAAAACTGCATCCACCACTCGTTTCAAGTCTTCCATAGGTAGTTGTGTATTTGGGGCATGGGCTTTGAGTTTCTTTTACCATAGCTGAAAGGCATCTTCACATATGTTTACTTCTAGGTCTTCCACCATTTTTTTCCAGTGGGCTTGTTTCGCCCTGCTTATTGCATATCGTAACTCTTTACTGTATACTTGCTTCCTTCTGGTTTGCCCTGGCAGACAGTCGCACTTCCATAACTCGAACTTCTATAACTCAAAATTTTCTATAACTTGAAATTTTTTAGAAATTCTTACTTTTAGATAGCATTTTACATACAAGTTAACTTCCATAACTCGAATTTTCCTTAACTCGAATTTTCTATAATTCGTAGTAAAAAGTGGTAAAATTATTTACACTGTGTGGTAAAATTTGTACGGTGGTAAAATTTTACATAGAAATCATAATAATACATAAATTCATCAAAATACATAAATTTTTAAATAGAAAGGCAGCAGCCAAGAGTATGAAGATAGCCTCAGCCCTGGACAAAATTATGCCCAATGTAGGTGGCTCAAGAAGCCCGAAACGCAGACTCCTTACTATGGTTACTTATTTGATAAGACTATGTTTTACGCCGCACCAACGTGGACTGAAAGCATGGACGTGCAAAGGAATATGAAGAAGCTAGCAGCAGTACAAATAAAAGTCTCTATTAAGGTCTGTAGCGTATATAAACGTATATCCGGAGAAGCCGCCCCAGTAATGGCGGGCATACCTCCCATAGACCTCTTAGTAAAAGAGAGAGCTGAATTGCATGTGAATGGTAGTAACAGCTTGACAAAACCTTATAGAGAAATGGCAAATAGTCATTCCAGACATCTCGACATGGCTTAATAGGAAGCACGGTGCAACAAACTATCATCTAACACAATTCCTCTCAGATCACGGCTGACTCGGTACGTCACACCATATTTGACTGCTATAGATGGGACCATGAAAGAGAAAAACCAACAGGTAGTGTGCAGGTGCCGTTTGAACCAGGAACGACAATGAAGTACATGATGGATAACAAAACAAATTACGAGAGGACCAGAGGCTAAATAATCTCTATAACTCCAATGTTTTAATCACTGCGTACTTTCCAAAATTTATGGTGCCGGATATTGCCTATCATAAACCGTATCCTATTTGTTATAGTAAAGGTGCTATATATTAATGAAATTTTAGAGTTTAAACTCATTCTTTCTTCTTACCTCTGCCGTTACAATTGCAAATATGAGTGGTCACAGAACAAAACTCAATACGATGTCGTTATCTGAAAAATTGAGGTTGATAAGTGAAGTTGACGAACGAATAAAAAGAAAAATGTGATTGCTGAAAACTTTGGGATTCCTCCAAGTACACTTTCTTTAATTATAAGAAACCGCGAAGAAATTCTGAACTAAGCCGAAAATGGAGCAACTAATGACGCATACGTTTGAAAAAGTGCACCTAAAAAGACAGAGTTGGCTGAGAGTCCCTTCTTCAGACGAAGTGTACCGCGCATTATCTACTTGGGAGAACTTTGTAGATAGAGAATTTTTTAATGGAAAAAAAATAAAATTAACGACTTTTTCAAAAAATAATATATTAATTTTAATTATTTTTAATTAATTATATAACTTTATATTTATAGTGTATATTCTTTGTTTTGTTTATAAATAAATACATAAGCTTATTAAACATATGTTATATTATGTTAATTTACTTTGAACAATTTGTATAAAGTGAATTTTGCTCATTTTGTAATTATGTATTTCTCTAACTCGAATTTTCTATAAGTCCAATTTTTTTTGTGAACTATGGTAATTCGACTTAAGGAAGTTCGACTGTAGTATATATATATATATATATATATATAAATTTATATATATATATATATATATATATATATATATATATATATATATATATATATATATATATATATATATATATATATATATATATATATATATATATATACTATAAATGTTTCGTGCGATTATTTATAGAAATTTGTTGGAAATTATTATCATTTATTTCACTAAAATGTCGAACTAAAACCTTTATAAACGATTGTAGGCAGATTTATTATGAAACGTGATTTAGTTCAAACGCGTGAGATTTAGATATAGTTTAAACCAGGCAAATCCTGCATATACATATTAAACTTTTGTAATAAATATATTGTAGCAAGAACAGCTACAATGATTATAAAACCGTGTCTCACCAGTCTTGTGCGTTTAACCCTATCCTCTTTCCAACCCTATCTGTCTGATAAATTTTTTTTAATTTTATCTATCTATTCTTGATCCTCAAATCTATTATATTTATTCTTGTCTGTTCTATTTTGATTTTATAATTCTACGTGTTCTTGCCCTCTTTATATACTCACAGAAATCTGTCAATTAACTAGAACATTAGGGTCAATGTTGGTGAAAAGTTTTTTTATGTTTAAGTTGGAATTAATAATTTAAGGCCACTCCAATTATCCTGTAATTTCTCTTATCCAAGTTAATTGACACCCTCTTGTCTTCCCTCTGACCATTAGACATCCAATATCCTTGAGATTAGTTCCGCATCTTGGCCTTCTCAACAGACTACCCTCGAATTAATTGTCATCTTAAAATTTAAGTAAACTTCTCTACTAATACTAAATATTCTCTTATCTTTTGAAGCTAGTCTATGGTCACAGTAATACACATATTTACATAATACAATAAAAACATTAATACATAATACAATAATTAAACAAGACGGTCGTACCGTCTTGTTCGAATTACATGTTCTCTAAATGAATTAATTCTTGAGAACCACAAGGAATCGGTAAATAAACATTATCTGTAATACTAACAGCAATATTCGCATCACTTTCGATTGCATCCCGTTTTCTAATTGGTGGTGTGCAATCGCGAAGAATAAAATCCTTTTCGAGTTTTGCCAGTACTTCAGAAAAAAGCGATTCGTTTTATAAAACTGTTGAATAATTGCCATATGTTCTGTATTTGTGTATTTTGTCGCGTTCAAATAATAACAATTTTATTTGTATTCTAATTACAATTTTCTTTTTTGATCTTAGCCCTCTAGGGACCGCGTTAAACAACTATTGTTCAATTTACATTACACCTATTGCGTTCATCTTCTTTTCTCTTTTACCAATATATCTTCATCCTCTCTCTTTGATGCTCCCTGCGGTCTTCTGTCCACACTGTTCCTCCAGTTTTTCTCTACTTCGCCCCAAATCTTTTCTTGAGTTATCAGCCTCAGCATATGCCGCACCATGCGTGATTCGGATCATCTGTTGGCATTGTCCTCTCGTTTGCAAACTGCCTACCACGTATTGGTTCCTTAATCTTGGGAATGAGATTAAAGTCACTGGGCGAAAGGTCAGGAGAGTACGGTGGGTGCTCTAATTCTTCCCATCCTCAAAGTTGGAGTAGCTGCCGTACACACCCACCTTTATGTGGTCTTGCATTGTCGTGCAAGATTATTGCACTGTCCACAAAATCCGGACGTTTAAAAGATTCCGGACGTCACAATAGTTGTCATGACTTATTAATGTTACCTTAATGGGGAATTTTATCTATCATTGGGTCTCTGTTTGTTATGTCTTCTTCTCCAATACCCAACTACACTAAGTCTGCTTTGACTTCTTTGAACCATGTGTTTGGGTTCTGGGGCTTTTGTCAAAAAAACATGAATTTTTTCTTTGTCAGCCCAATCATTCATTCTTTTTAAATGGACATAGAAGCTTACCCTTCTCTTCCTCATAGTATCTCCCACTTCCTCAATTTTATCATCGACTTCCACTTCCTCTATTACTTCTAAGCTTCCAAGTCCTATTTTCAAATCTCGATCCAAGCACTCTTATGATTTTTCGCTTCTTCTTTGCTACAGCTTCCTTTTCTTTGTTAGTGTTCATCGCCAAACATTCAGATGTATATAGACAATCTGATTTAATCACTATGTTATAATGTCTGATTTTAGCATTGATGGATACTGACTTCTTGTTGTACACATTCTTTGTTAGCTGGACTGCCATTTATATTTTTCCTACTTATGTTTTATTTCTTTATTTGTTGAAAGCATTGGGCTGGATGATTTCCCCTAACTATTTGAATTTAGAAACTTTCTTCATTTGACCATACATTGTAATCATATTTTTCAGTGCCTCTCTGACATTGGTTATGTACTCTGTCTTTTCAAAAGAAATTTTCAGTCCTAATTTCTCTGCCGTTTCTTTCAGAATATTGATCTGTTTGGTTCTTCTTGTCCAGCGCATATCCATCGCGATGTTCATGTTCATGTTCATGTTCGCGATCACATGTCCTATTTCTACACGATCCCTAGCTGTGTGGATCAAACTTTCTACAGTTCGGAGTCCCGTCCATTGCTTTATGTTCCGCAACCAAGACATCTTCTTACTTCCTATTTCCCCTTTTCCATCAAATTTGCCTTTAATTATTAATTGCAGTATGTGGTACTTTTGGTTCCGCATTATGTAACCCAGGTACGCAGTTTTCCTTCTTTTTATTGTAACTAATACTTCGCGGTCTTTGTTAATTCGTCTGAGCACTACTTCGTTTGTGATTCTTGCTATCCAGGGGATCTTAAGTATTCTGCGGTACAGCCACATCTCAAAAGCTTCAAGTTTGTTCATTGATGATGTTTTCAATGTCCACTCTTCCATGCCGTAAAGGAGAACCGACCATATATAAATAACACTTGACGAGCCGCAGCTTGAGGTTGATATCAAAGTCAGTGTTGGTGAAGACTTTTTTTAACTATGCGTAAATGCGCTACGTGCTTTTTAAATTCTGCATTTTATTTCGATGTGTGATTCCAATTGTCCAATTCTCAGTGAGATACCCAGATATTTAAATTTGGTAAACCGCTCAATTGGTAACTCGTGAAATGTTAATCTGTCATTCCTCGTTGCGTCTGGGTCTCTGCTAATCACCATAAACTTTGTTTCCTCAGTGTTAATGTTCAATCCCATTTGTTTACTCTGTATTTGTTTATTCTGTATCCTATTCTGTATTGGTTTGGTTAGGTTATGTTAGGTTAGGTTTTTTTTAACCTAACCTAACCTAACCAATACAGATCTGTAGAGGAGTTTTTGTTTTTTGAGGAGACAGGGGTGTGTTCGATCGCGTCTCCAGTTTAACCTATACTCACAGAAAATATTGCAAGAAGCACTTGGCATTATCGAAAAAGGCAGCAAGGTTAACAGAAACTGGATAAAAGACATTCGATACGCAGACGACACAATACTAATAGCCGAAACCATAGAAGATCTACAACAATTAGTTAATGGCATATGAATACATAGTAAACAAATGGGATTGAACATTAACACTGAGAAAACAAAGTTTATGGTGATTAGCAGAGACCCAGACGCAAAGAGGAATGACAGATTAACATTTGACGAGTTACCAATTGAGCGGTTTACCAAATTTAAATATCTGGGTATCTGGGTCACTGACAATTGGACATCACACATCGAAATAAAATGCAGAATTTAAAATGCACGTAGCGCATTTAACTTTGTTTTCTCAGTGTTAATGTTCAATCCCATTTGTTTACTATGTATTCATATGCCATTAACTAATTGTTGTAGATCTTCTATGGTTTCGGCTATTAGTATTGTGTCGTCTGCGTATCGAATGTCTTTTATCCAGTTTCTGTTAACCTTGCTGCCTTTTTCGATAATGCCAAGTGCTTCTTGGAATATTTTCTGTGAGTATAGGTTAAACTGGAGACGCGATCGAACACACCCCTGTCTAACTCCTCTACAGATCTGTATTGGTTTGGTTACTTCGTTGTCAATTTTAACTTGTGCTGTTTGGTTCCAGTAAAGGTTCTCAATACATCTGATGTCTTTTGGTCAATAACTAGGTTTTTAAGGATTTAGATAAGCTTGTTATGTTATATGCGGTCAAATGCCTTCTCGTAGTTTATGAAGCGTAGGTAATAAATTTTTCCTCTGGTCGTAAAAGTTTTGCACGAGGACTTGTATTGCTGTTATTGCTTGCCTTGTGCCCAAGCCTTGCCTGAACCCAAATTGAGTCTCACTCATTGGGTGTTCACATTTTCAGTAGAGTCTATGATGTTTGATTTTTAGGAACAGTTTTAAGGTGTGGATCATAAGGCTAATCAGTCGATGCTCTTCACATTTCTTGGCGGTTTTCCTTTTCAGGACAGGGATAAACGTTGTGAGCCATTGTACAGGGTACTTACCCGTATCGTATATTTTATTAAACATTTTGTGTAAAGCAGAGATACCTTTCTCATTCAGGATTTTGAGGATTTCTGATGGTATTTCATCTGGTCCCGTTGTTTTATTTGATTTTGCAGTTTGTATAGCTTTTATTAATTCACTCTTTCTAATTGAAGGACCTGTTGTCTTTCGTCTTCTGCAAATAGTTTCTTGATGTAGTCTTCCTAAATGTCTTTTTTCTGTTGTATATTTATTGCAATTTGATTTTGTCGACCTTCTAACATGGAGATGTTAATGTTCAAACTTCCAGCCATAACCGCTAAGTCATCCGCAAAAGCGAGGCAATCCAATTCTAATTCATTCCTTATACTTTCTAATCTGATTTTTTTAATTCCTTCTTCGGTCGTTTTCTTTCTACACTTTCTAATAGCTTTTCTTAACACACAGTTGAATAGGAGATGTGACAACCCATCTGCTTGTCTTAATCCTGTTCTGATTTTGAAAGGTCTAGACACTTCACCACAGAACTTTAGTTTTGAGTAGGTAACATATAATTCTATGATGATTGCGACTGTTTTATTGTCTGCTCAGAACTCTCTGAGGATGTTAAATAACGTTGTTCTGTCAACGGAGTCATACGCTTTCTGAAGTTAACAAAAGTCATAAAGATGTCTTTTCCTCTTAATCGTCTATATTTAATACTTAACTTTAAGTTTAAGATTTGTTCCCCACAAAATCTTCCCTTCCTAAAGCCCGCTTGATATTCACCAATTTCTTTGTCAAGTTGTTCTTCTAATCTGTTTTGTTGGGCATTGGATAGGATTTTATACATTATCGGTAGTAAAAATATCCCTGTGTAGTTGTTTGCATTGGTTTTGTCCTCTTGCTTGAAGATGGGGTGGATTAGTACAGTTTTCCAATCTTCAGGTATACGTTCCGCATTTCATTGATTTTTTCCAGGAGTTGTATGATCCACATTTTTTCACATATTTACAATTATCATGTCTTCCCCCGGTGCTTTAATGTTTTTAAGGTTTTTAATTATTTCTATGGTTTCTATGGTGGATGGGCGTTCAGAGTTATTGTTCACAGTATTTAGAGTATAATCTGGGAGTTTTTAGATTGGTCCCTGACAGTTGAGGAGTTGTTCAAAGTACATTGCTAGTAATTTTCTTCATTATTCATTGCCAATTTTCCAGTGGGATCCTTAAAAGACAGATTTGGTGCTACATATATTTGTAGTTTCTGTTTGAATGTGCTGTAAAAGGATCAAGTATTGTTTTCCTTAAAATCTCCCTCCTTTTGTCTGAGTAGCTTCTTTTCAAATCAAATCAAACTATTTATTTCATTATATAAGCTACAAAATATAACAAATACATTTAGAAAGAGAACATATATTGTGAACATTTGTAACTAAATGAAATGTGTCGGTTAGCTTTAATTTTAGTTGGCCCTTACTCCTATGTAGTATTCTTCCATGGAGTACGGCTCTATACCAATCAGTAAGTATTGAACCTGCTTCTTGAAAACGCTTAACGTTGCTACCAATTTTATGGCCTTTGGCAATCTATTAAATAAATCTATTTTACTGTATGGTGGTAACCATTTTGACATGGTAAGTCTGTCAACAGGAATATTGTAATTCAATTTTTTGGTTCTTGTATTCGTAGTGTTGTCAATACGATATTGGTCAAACAGACTTTTATTTTAGAATAGAAATAATAACGCTTCATATATACAACTGCCTACAATCATTAATAATTTGACACTTCTGAATTTACCTCTGCAAGACTCCGTGTAATTTAAATCATAAATGATTCTTATGGCGGCTTTTTGAATTTTAAAAACATCTGATACTAATGTTCAATTGCCCCAGAATATTTTACCGAATCTAAGATGACTGTAAAAATTGGAGAAATACACAATCTTTAAGATATCCCTATTTAGGTACCTTTTAAGTATTCTTAGAGCATATACTGCTCTGTTCAGATGTTTTGTTAAGTTTACTATGTGTGGAGTCCAATCCAGGTTTTCGTCTATGTATAGTCCAAGTAGTCTAACGACTTGATGAAGTTTTATTGTATTGTCCTCTTTGGTAAATTTATTATTGTCACTTCTAGTGTATCTTTTTGATTTAAAGTAAATTACGTTGTTTTTCTCTTTATTTAAAACTAATTTGTTAATGTTAAACCATGTGGTCATAGTTGTCATCGCAAATTTGAAATTCGTTATCGAGTCCTCTATTGATCTGTTCGCTATTAATATACTACTATCCTCGGCATAATTTATAAATGAACTGTTTGTGTTTTTTAAACTTAATTCTGGCAGGTCATTTATGTACAGTGTTAAAACAAGCGGTCTTAACGTGCTGCCTTGAGGAATCCCCATATTGATAGTCCTGGGTGTGGATGTAATATTACCTTCTGGTGTCCGCATTTGTGTTATTTGCATCCGATTTTTGAGATATTGTGCAAGAAGTTCTGATGTTACTCCTCTGATTCCATATCTTTGTAGTTTCGATATTAAGATAGAATGGTCGACTGTATCATATGCCTTTAATAAGTCCAGGAGTATACCGCATGAAATATCATGTGCTACTAGCTGTTGCATATTTTCTTAAAAAAATGGAAGCAGGCCGTGTCAATATTCTTGCCTTTAATGAACCCGTGTTGATGCTGGCTAATACGTTGATATTTATTTATGAAAGATAATAGTCTCTTACAGATCAATATATCCCTTACAGATCAATACATCTCTTACAGATCAATATATCAATATCTCAAAGATTTTTGCAAAAGGCGATAGTAGGCTGTGTATCCTGTAGTTGTTCATATCGGTTTTGTTACCTTTTTTAAAAATTGGAGTAATTTTCGAGACCTTCAGAACTTTTTAAAAAACTCCATATTAGAATACATTATTTATTATGTGAGTCACCTGTTCTGTTACTTCAGTCGCATCAAATTTGACTGTTGAGAAGCTGTTGAGATTTCGTCAATTAAAGTACTTTTCGAGTTTTTTAGGTCTTTTATGGTCTCGAGTATATCTTCTTCTGATGTGGGTTCTAAAAACATTGTATGTGGATTGTTATGGAGTCTATCTTCATGCGGAAATTTGTCATTTCTATGGGTCTATCAACATAAAAATTGTTTATGTTCTCTGGGGAGATTTTCGGTCCGAGTTCGTTATTTAATGGTTTTCGTTGAGTTTTGAGAATTTCTTTTACTGCTTCCCACGTAGCCTTAATTTTATTTTCAGATCCTTGGATTTTCCTTTGCTAGTACATCATTTTATGCTGATTTAAGACACTAATGTATTTCCTTCTCGTTCTATTATAGATATGTTTAAGATCACAATTCGATCGTGATAAAACGTATAACAGATCTTCTCTTTTCAAATAGTCTTTTTATTGATCTAATAGGTTTTGCTGTAGAAGATATTTGCTGTTTTATCTCCAGGTAGTACTTATCACTTTTGGTTGAGTGCCATTTCTTCCACGCCTTCATCCTTTGCCCTATTGCTCCTTCACATTTCTCGTTACACCATTCGTGTTTCTTTGTCTTTTTCACTTTTGCGACTTCTTGAGCGGATCTAATCATTCCTTTATATTTATAACAACTATAATAAAAATTAATTATTTGTAATCTATTTATTTTGATGTTAACTAGAATTTGTATGTGAAAGGAACGTAACCAATTATATTTTTACGCGTTGTTAAATAAGTTGGAATGTAATCTGGAAATAAATTTTGTGCGGTAGATAATATCTGGAAAACAAAGTTATTTAGTTATTTTGCGGGTAAAAAAAATACATAATCCGACCACTCGTGTATATTTTTTTTACAAAAGCTTTTGTACAAGTAACACATTCTCACCACAAATGAAATTCAATAGATAACACGTGTTCGCATTTATGCGATTTTTTTAAACCATGTATTTTTCATAAAACAATGTAAAACATCTCGTTTCGGCCCACATCCACCTTTGATCCCGAGTTATACGAATTTTCACGAAAACAGAAAAAAAAAAATAATATATGCACACAGTTTCGCATTTTATAATTTCTCGTCGGTCTCTGTGGCCCGAGCAAAATGTATTTTTAAATGGAAAAGGCCGCCCGGGAGAGACACCGACGCCGAGGGCACAATGCCGAGATTTCTTCCCGCGACGTCTGAAAAGCGAATCCTTGACGCAAACATAATGAAGTGGGAAGGACTGCGAACAATGCCAGGCACCAGGCATATGTAACCATTGTTTTAATCCGTTCCGCACGGTTGCCTTTACTATGGCTTAATTATTTATCTCGATATCCACTGAAAACTCCGCCCCGACTACACAGTTACAACAAAATAAATTATCAGTGAAGGAATCATTTGTTTCTACCTTACAACACATATATCACAAATAAAGACAAAATCAGACAAGGCTAAACAATACAAGACACATCCTACATCCTACTTGTTTTTGAACGAGATAGTAATGTGTGGTGATGCAGATTTGATCTTGCTTTTGATGGTAATCATAATGAGACGTAGCTGGTGATGACGCTATGATGTGGTGATAATGATCTGATCTTGTTCTTGTACAGTTCCTCACTTACCTAAGTATCTCTGAATCCCAGAAAGTCTTGCACAACTTGCACAACAACAAAATCAATGATTTTAGATGAAGGAACATGTTGAACAATAAATGTTCCTTTAGATTTGGATGCACAAACCACGCCAAAAGTCGCAATGAATGAATCGCAACGAATTTTGATGATGGTAATGTTGATAGTAATGGTCGTGATGATGTTGCCATGTTGATATTGATGGTGATGGTAGTGTGATGCTAATGATGGTGTTACGTTTGTGATAATGAGATTTAGAGCGTGTTGATGATATGATGTTGCGGTGTTGATGATGGTGACGATGTGATGTGGTGATGATGCTCTGATCTTGTTCTTGAACGTGATGATAATGTGCTTTTGTTGATGAAGATCTTATTTTGTTCTTGACCAATGGTTATGTAATATTGGTGTTGAAGATCTGATGTTGCTCTTAATGGTGATGATGATCTGATGTTGTGGTCATTAAGATACAGTGATCTTCTTTTTGAACGTGATGGTAATGTGTAGTGATGCAGATTTGATCTTGCTTTCGATGGTAATGATGATGTGATGTAGCTGGTGATGACGCTATGATGTGGTGATAATGATCTGATCTTGTTCTTGTACAGTTCCTCACTTTCCTAAGTATCTTTGAATCCCAGAAAGTCTTGCACAACAACAAAATCAATGATTTTAGATGAAGGAACATGTTGAACAATAAATGTTCCTTTAGATTTGGATGCACAAACCACGCCAAAAGTCGCAATGAATGAATCGCATTTAATTTTGATGGAGGTGATGTTGATACGATGTTGATATTAATGGTGATGTTAGCGTGATGCAAGATATATTTAGACTATACTATACTATAGTCTGAATTATATTAACTTAAAACAAACGGAACACAGCCTGAATATATAAATATATTCAACCTTTCCGGAGCTCTATAACAATTACTGTGTCTTTTTAGGACTACCAAAACCGGAAAGGTAGAACATATTTATATTTTCAGGCTGTGTTCCGATTGTTTTAAGTTAATATGATCTATAACGTAGGATTGTTTTGCCAATTCTGAATTATATTACATCAAACTATACTAGACTTGAGGCTACAATACCAGGCTTGACCAGAGTAAACCAAACTAGACCAGAAAAAACTGTACAAGATTTGATGAGATCGGAGATGTTACGATGCTTGCGACAAGACTAACTTGGCACAATTAGATCATTCATTTCTTCAACTATTGTTTCAAGACTGGGAAACTAAAATTTATAATTTACAGTCGAACTAGTTGCACTTTATTCAAAAACTAAGGATCTCACGGAAAGTTCTAGACCAGATTAGACCAATATAAACCGGATAAGAGATGATCACAGCTGACCAGACTAACCTGGTAGACTACCAGAGTAGACTAACCTGGCGCAACTACTTGATTTCTTCAACCCATATCTATGCTAATGCTGAAATTAATTATAACACTATAACTGATCCAGTTGCTGCAGTTCTATCAACAACTGGACATCACTCAACAACAAGATAAAATCAAATAAGATTAGGGAAGGCAAGATCATACAAGACCAGACAAGGCCATACAAGACCAGACAAGACCAAACAGAACCTGACAAGACCAGTCAAAACCAGGCAAGAACCGACAACAGCAGAAAAGACCAAACAAGACCACAAATCACCAGACAAAACTAAACAAGACCAGACAATACAAGGCTATACCAGTCAAGACTACTTAAGACCAGACAAGACCAGGCAAGGTCAGGTAAGATCAGACAAAACCAAGCAAGACCAGGCAAGGCCAGCAAAGATCAGCTGGACCAGACAAGACCAGACAAGGCAACAACACAGGACAAGACCTGACAACACCAAACAAGACTAGACAAAACCAGTTAATATCAGACAAGGCCAGACATGGCCAGAGAAGACCATTAAAGAACGGACAAAACCAGGCAAGACTAGAGAAGACCAGGCAAGACCAGATAAGAACAACCAAGACCTACAAGACCAGACAAGACCAGATACGACCAGACAAGACCAGAGAAGACCAGACAAGACAAGCCAAGTTTAAACAAGACCACCCAATACCAGACAAGACTAGACTAGGGCAGACAAGACAAGACAAGACCAGACAAGACCAGACAAGACCAGACAAGACCAGACAAGACCAAACAACACCAGACAAAACCAGACAAGATCAGACAAGACCAGACAAGACCAGACATGACCAGACAAGACCAGACAAGTCTAGACAAGACCAGACAAGATCAAGCAAGTTCCGGCAAGAACAGACAAGACCAGACAAGACCAGACGAGAACAGACAATATCAGACAAGGCCAGACAAAAGCAGACAAGACCAGCCAAGTCCAGGTAATGCTATGCAATACCTAACATGACTTGACAAGATGGAAGTCTTTTCCTATGTAGTGTCCCCTGTATATTTACATGTCTGTTTGCCGAGTCTAAATTGATATATTGACATAGATGTAAATATTAGATAATGTAAATAATTATCGATGTTGGTTGTTAGTAGTTGATGTAGGTCGTAGGTCAGTTAATTATAGGTGGTATATGGGTCAACATTAATTACGATTCGTTATGGATCGCTAATCGTTGCAATGTGAGTTTATCCGAAAATACGGAAACGAGTTTGTGGTGAAAATAGCCGCATTGATAAAAAGTAATGATTACTCTTTTTATGACGTTTCTAAAAATAGATTTCTGAACGGAATAAATTTGGTATGCGGGTTTAATGGATTAAAGGGTATCAAAGGAAATCAAATCAACATCCACAAAATACTTTTATATTTTGTGAGTTTTATTCTGTGTTTAGTTTGAAAATTGCTGGAGAAATCAATCAAAGTCAATTTTAATTTAGCAATATTTTAGTTTTATGGGAATGTGTGAGTAAACTGCATTTCTTACCTGAAATATAGGAGGAGGAATTAGTAATTGAATTGACGCAGACAATTTAAAGGTTGAAATGGATGTGACTAACTGTGACTAGAATACATTCGCAATCTATAAGAGGTAGTAATTTAAAGGCTTCTTTAGACCGTCGCGAAGCGTTTGCGTCGCGATGTTTCCGCGGCGAATAATTCGCTAGCGGTGCGGCAGCGAAATGGCAATACCCACATCAAAACGCGATTTTTACGTGTATAGTAGGTATGATATCCTCAGAGGAAGAAGCTATGCCATTTGAAGCATTAACTGCAGAAGTTGAAAATTGGCCAGTATTATACTTGCTATTTATTTTTGATTTCTAAAACACATAAAACTCATTTCAGAAATAAAAGAATATGAACATGGGTCATAAAATCAAATAAATTTTCTTGTTTTTCCTGATGTTTTTTTTTAATTTCCTTTTGCCAGGTCATAACAATATATGATATTTTTAAATATTTTCAATCAACTTCTTTGTAATCGCCATTTCAAAGCACAACGGGAGAGAAACGAAACGTACATGCAGCGTCCCTGTCTTGGAACGCTGCACTACCGCGACTATGATGAAAATTGCGCTTCTTGGTCTGAACATGTACATAAGCCCCCGTGTATATCGGTCCGCCGCGATATGTCACCGGTCACGGCAGCGAAACTTCCGATTCGGTCTGTGAGATCCTTTAAAGAGTTGCTTATAAAAACTAATTCAAAAATATTTTTTGCAAACTATTTCAGTTGAATTTTCAGTATTTCAGTTTGAAAGATTTTCAATAACACAAGAAAAAAATCCGTTGTAGATGTTTTGTAAGAATTATCAAATCAAATTTAATATATTTGAAATATTTCATAAAAATAAAAAATGTTTATCAAAAGCAGAAAAAAGTGAGGAAATCTTGATTGTCGAATACGATTTGGGTCAACGATTTTGATGAGACAAAGCTAATCCTAAAGCGATTAAAACGTGTTTATTGCTTTGAAAGGTGCGATGAGATTCTGAACAATGATTATCTCGTTTAAAAATCACCCTCGGCAAACTCGTCGTCTATAATGGGGTGGATTTTTCGGCGGGTAAAGACAGCAAAGGTGGGTGGGGTGCCCTGTGATATTCAATTGGAAAGAGTTACTGGGTGTTAATTGTAGTAAATACAGTTTAATGGAGAAATAATATAACTTCCTCAGAAGTTTTTCGTTTATCAATATTTTATATATTCCACATCTTGCTTTTTTTCTGATGTAATGTACTGAGTTATTCCGAAAGTTATTTCGCTTCTTTTCTACAACGCATTAGTTTCAACAAGCTAATATTATCAAATAAGTAAAGTTTATCTACGACAGCTATTGTAATTGCCCATTATTGTACTGTTCGGGGACTATGTAAATACATCATAATACACACGTATGTAACAATCCTCGATTAATGATAAGTTATGATAGATAACACACACGTGCCTTTGGTTTACGATTAGTTGATTGGTTGAGAGCTGCTACTACGTGCTCATACGTTCAGCGCCCCCCGTGCCACAATTCAAACTAACGGAAATTGACATTGCCCACATTGGGTTGCCTATATCTACGAGCACTCTTATTCTAGTTTAACCCAAATAAGCACTAATAATAAGGTATGTAACCATTAAGAATGTATTTCTTTTCATTTCTAAGTTAATATTTAATATTTCTAAGTTAGATAATGTGTGTGAATATACACTCAAGACCGCCGCGCGTCTTGCACGCCTTGTGAATACTGTCTTCGTTTTTCATTTATAACTTCTGTTACAGTTGACAGTATTAAAATAAATTATATCATTGTGTTTAGTAAGTAGTGGTCGATTGATAAATATGCTTGAATTTTGTGTAATACCAAATTGAGCCGTAAGTGTTTTTTGTAACAATATATCTTTCTATACACCTGCTTTTTTCCGAGTCGCTAGATAAATTTATTTATTTTTTCTTTTTCTTTATCAGCCGCTATTACTGAGAAATAAAAATTTAAAGTAAAATCTATCCCCGTATTATCCCCTCATTTATATAAACTTATCCCTCTGTTCTCTAACCCTATCCTTACCCCTGTTTGTGTTTATTTTCAAAGTCGTTGTAACAGGCATCACTAGCGGGAAACGTGTGGCCTTGTAATAATTCCCAGGTATTAGCATTGCTAGTACAACACCTCAATAACAAAGTCAGTAAGAATTATGAACCTACCCTGTACTTGTTGTGGTAAACCATCAGAACCACATAGGTCCGTCTGTTGTTGCATATGCAAAAATCCTTATAAAATAGAATGTGCCGATTTAACAAACGCGGATGCACGTAAAATTCATTTGAAATCTGGTTTGTCCTGGTCATGTAAAAATTGTGCTAAAATGGGTAACGATATTAATGATCTTAAGGCGCTTATTGTATTCCTACAGAACGATATAAAAACTGCTGTAGTTCAAACTACCGCCACACCAGCTGACTCATTACTAGATCAAGAAAAACTTATCTATGAAATATCTCAACGCGAGAAACGTAAATGTAATCTTTTATGGACAAAAGGAACTTAGCAATAGTAATAACTCATCTAAAGATCAGCCAAATGAAGACTCAACCTTTGTTAAGGATGTGTTGACTAACCTTGGAATATACGACAGCAAGAACTTGGCAATCGTCATGGTTGGAAAATTTGATCCATCTGAAATTCGACCGATTAGAGTAACCCAACCATCTGAGGATTCTGTATTGTCATTATTACGATCCGTAAATCAGTTGAAAAACTTTTCCGTTTGGAGAAGTATTTCAATTTCTCGAGATCGTACACCCATGCAAATGCAATTATATCCCAATGCTAATCTAAATTAGAGCAGCGCATAGCAAATGGCGAAAAGCATCTTAAAATCAAATATAAAAATAATATACCACATATTGTCACTTCGGAAAGCTAATATCGCCTGACAAGAAGCTTCTTAATATAAACTTACATTATCAAAATGCGCGTGGTTTAAGATCTAAGACACATAATTTCTTCTCTAACTCATCTGACCCTCATCTTGATGATATAATAATCACTGAAACATGGTTAAATGATTCACTTAATAACTCCGAACTTTTCTCATTACATTATGATGCTATCAGATTGGACAGAAAATTGTTGCAAGCGTCCTCGTCGACATTTAAAGCCGTCATCAAAGACGTCGTTTTTTGTAGTTTGTTGAAAGGCGTCTGGTAGGTTTTTTGTTGTTGCAGTCGTTCTCATACACGATTGAAGGCGTCCTCATAGACGGTTGAATGCGCCATCAAAGACGTTGTTTTTGCAAGCTTGTTGCAAGGCTTCTTTATAGACGTCGTTTTTTTGGTTGACGGTTTCCTATTCAAAACCAGTTTGCACCTATCTGGATGTGTCGATTTGGAAGGTTAACAAGTCCATAGCGGCCTTGTAGGCGGTAGAATGCGCAATCGTACACGTCGTTTCTTGTTGCAGGCGTCTTCGTAGACAGTTGAAGGCGTCATCTTAGACGTTGTTATTTAGTTTGTTGCAAGGCGTCTTTGTAGACGTCGTTTGCTGATAGGCCGTTTTCTAAGTAAAACCAGCTTGCACCTATCAGTCTGAGCCGATTCGAGAGGTTTTCATCATATCGATACCGGCCTTCCAGATTACGTTGGGGTCACCAATTTGTAACCGCGGTTCGGGTCATCCAGGAAGAAGTTGAATTTCCCTAGGAATTTTTTTTTCCATAGGCTTTGCTCCATCTTTCTTAAAATTAATTGCTTCGTACTTATCTGACAGAGTGAACTACGTTTTCTATAATTATTTTAAATATAATTCTTACATATCTTCGACAGGGGTTTCACTAGGTTAAAATCTGGGTCCTCTTTTCTTTGTGCTGTTTATCGATAATCTGCTAACTGCCTTAAAATGTCCAGCATTGGCCTTTGCTGATGATGTAAAGCTGTATTCCTCTATTAACAGTATTTCTAATACAATAACCCTTCAAAAGAACATCAATCTACTGGTTACTTGGTCACATCAAAATCAGCTGAAACTAAATATTTCCAAATGCTGTACTGTAATTTATACTAGGAAAAAACAGCCCATTAATTCTTCGTATACATTAACTGGTCAACTGGTCAACTGGAAAAGAAAGAGAGCGTTAAGGATCTTGGGATTTTATTTGATTGTCAGCTGTCGTTTTCACAGCACATAAGACCGTGTTGTTATCTGCATCTAAAATGCTAGGCTTTATATTACGCATTTCTACATCTTTCAGAGATTCTATTTTGCTGAAAAAACTGTACTTTTCTTTTATTGCTAGTAAGCTCGAGTATGGAGCGCTGATATGGTACCCATATTATGCTTCTCAAGATCTACCTATTGAAAGCATACAGCGTCGATTTCTGAAATATCTTTCCTTGAAAATCGATGGTCACTATCCTGTCCGAAACATCGAATGTGATTCTCTTTTAGAGCGGCAGGATGTCCAATCCCTTATGGTGCGCAGACAACAGCCGAGTGCTCGATTTGCTTGGAAGCTGCTTCACGGTAAGATTGACAGTCCATCTCTGATGTCCAGTCTCTACTTCCACGTTCCGTGAGCTGCTTCTCGATATGTAGCCACCTTTGCCCTGTCGGCATCACGAAGCAACATACTACGAAGAGCACCTCTTACCCACATGTGCCACAACGCTGATAAGCTCTACGAAGATATATTTTTTGTAATCTATAGTAGCGTGTTATCTCATTTTCGTAAATATTTTATCACTGTTTATTTCTGCATGTTAACTTATTTATGAGGAATGTTTATATTTTAATTCTCATTGCATTTTGATTTAACTTTAATATTATTATTATTTTAGATTTTTGTGTAAATATTATTTGTCCTGTTAAAAGGTTTTCCTGTTGGGCAATAAAGTTTATTATTATTAGTATTATTATTAATGTCGAGTAACAGTTATATATGAAAATATAACTGTTTGTTTATTATAATGTTAAATAATGGTAATTAAATAAACATAACCTAATAAGAAATAAATTTGTTACATCAATCATATTTTACTTATTAAACCGAAACAAATTGGTGTGTTCGTAGATAAAATGTAGTACATAACTCGAGTTGTAAGGCAATTACGTAATATGCTTCTTACAACTCTCGTTACGTAATATACTATTAGTGTATCAAGGTCTTTTAATGCTACACGCACTGCTCCATCGGGTTTTGTCTATCAAAGACAGACAATATTAGATTAGAACAATATGTGTCTAACAGAAACTGATATATTCAGGTTCTGTGTATCAAAGTTGGTATCTTCTTCTTCATGTGCCTATCCGCTTCGGATTTTGGCGATCATCATGGAGATTCGGATTTTGTTGCAGCCCTGAAGCGATTTGTTGTTGTTGTTTTGAACCAGGTTCGAAGGCTTTTTAGCCACGATATTCTCCTTCTTCCCGGCCCTCTTCTTTAAATCTGTAGCTGCGGTGGCGTTAATACGCAAGTGTCTTATTATTTTGTTTATAAACTAAAAAAAGGAAACAATAAAAATATAACATATCACCGTAATTTTAATTTTCAATTTAAACAAGTTTGACCTTGAATATTTAAAAACAATCGACTGCGGCGCATTTTGGGTGGTTCAAAAGGTATTTAATATTACGAAAATGTTAGAAGGGGTACACAGATGTCGATAGTTTGGAAAACACTGCTCTATGCCATATATTCTTACATTTTTTGCTCGTGTCGCTTGTTCTAACTTATCCAGCCTGTTTTCAGGCTAACCTTCAGGCTAAGTTTCAGGCTAAGTTTCTTTTAAAGACTTTCAATTTGATTTTACTTATTTGATTCCTCATTATGCTGTCTGGTCTATCTTTATAATGTATTTGTATAATGTATTTAGTATTACGTATTCCTCCTTTTCCGCAAAGTTCTTTAGTCTATCCCCTCGCTGGTTTCTTGTACCTAACCCGTATTCCGCAACAGAATTCCCACTTTTCCAATTCGATAGTTACCAATTAGATAGTCACCCACAATTCCCACCCAAACATTCAAGAAAAACTGATTATGAAATCGATCTTCACATACCTCGTGCGGATTTTCATCTTATACTTATATTTACATTAATGATTTCAACAAATATCGAATGTGGTAGTCGCAAATTTTGTTCGCCCTGTATCTTCGAAACAAAGCGGTTTTTCAGAATTCATAATTCATAATCATAAGACAAAATATTACTAGAATAGGCCAAGGAATAGCCCCTTGAATTTTACCTAACCAAAATTTAAAAAAAACAAATAAGTCTGTGTATATTATACAGGGTATATTATACAGGGTATGATATACACAGACTTATTTGGTCTTGTCTATTAAGTATAGTGATGGGCGATTTTAACGCCAAGGTAGGAAAAACAAAGGTAATTGGCTGCACTGGTGAATTTGGCCTCGGGGATCGGAACAAGCGCGGTGACCGTCTGATTCAGTTCTGTCAAGATGAGAATTTTATAATCACCAACACACTCTTTCAGCTCCCTAAAAGAAGGCTGTATACCTGGACATCTCCAGCCCATACAAAGGAGAAAATCATACGAAATCAAATAGATTATGTGCTCATCAGAAATAGATATAAAAATGCCGTAAAAGCAGTGAGAACTTACCCTGGAGCTGACATCCACTCAGGTCACCTGTTTCACCACAATCCTGTAATAGCAAAGGTACAAGTTAAACTAAAGAAGATCATAAAGAAACAGAACAACAACATAGATATTCAACTTCTTAAGGATAAAAAGATACACGAAGTTGTAGTGGACCAGATAAAGCAAAATGTAACAACAGCAATGAAAGAAAATGAACTACATCAAGATGTCGACATAAGATGGAATCGAGCTCAAACAGTTCTGACAGCAGTAGTGAAAGAAAACCTAACTAGGAAAGCAACAAAAAGGAAATATTGGATGACTGAGAAAATCATAGAGCTCATGGATGAACGCCAGACCCATAAGAACCAAAATGAAAAACAGTATAAAATCTTACATAAAACGATTCAAACAGAAATAAAAAAAGCAAAATCAGAGTGGATCTCTAAACAATGTGAAGAAATAGAAATGCACGAAAGAAACTATGACAGCTTTCATATCCACATAAAAATCAAAGAGATGACAAGAGCTAGAAAAACCTTCCAAGCTAACCATGTGATCAAGAGCGCAGATAGCCGCATAATAACAGATGTGAAAGAAAAAGTAACGAGATGGGAAACCTACGTGCGGGAACTCTTTAATGAAGAAAGACCAACACAAGTACCAATAAGAGCAGAAGACGAAGAACCTAAAATAATGAAACATGAACTCGAATATGCCCTCAACAGTATAAAGCCAAGAAAGGCTACGGGGCCGGATCAAATACCAGCTGAGATATTAAAATTATTCGATGAACACCTAATAGATAGTCTCCTAGACCTGTTTAACACAATATATGACACAGGCATCATACCGAAACAATAGCTTTTATCGACATTTGTATTGATCCCTAAAAAATCAAATGCTAGAGAGTGCACAGATTATAGGACTATTGCACTTATGAGCCATGCACTAAAAATCTTTCTAAAAATCATCCATAAAAGAATTTATCGAAAACTAGAAGAGGACATAAGTGATAGCCAATTTGGATTTAGAGAAGGGCTTGGAACAACAGAAGCACTCTTCGGAATAAATATTCTTTTTCAAAGATGCCTAGACATAAATCAAGACCTGTTTGTGTGCTTCATCGATTTCTAAGAGGCTTTCGATAAAGTTCAGCATGACAAATTACAACAACTAATACTTAGAAAGAATTTAAACCGGAAAGACGTCAGGATAATTACCAACCTATATTGGGGACAAAGTGCAGTTGTAAAAATCGAAAATGAACTGACAGACGAAATAGAAATACGCCGCGGAGTTAGACAAGGCTGCATCCTATCCCCGCTATTATTCAACATATACAGTGAAGCTATATTTGAAGAAGCTTTGTTAGGAGAACCATTAGGTATGAACATAAACGGAGAGGTAATAAATAACATCAGATATGCCGACGATACGGTATTATTGGCAGGTCGCGAAGCAGAACTACAACACATACTCGAAAGAGTAAACCACCAATGTGAAGCTTATGGACTTCAAATGAATCTTTCAAAAACTAAGTGTATGGTAGTTTCTAAGGCACATAACCAACAAGTGCAACTAAATATCAACAATACCATAATTGAAAGAGTAGATTCCTACAAATATCTTGGAACCGTGCTAGACAAAACAAGCGACCAGGCAGGTGAGATACGAAGAAGGGTGGAGATAGCAAGATCAGCGTTTATGAAAATGAAAAAGTTTATTTGTAACAGAGACACTAATATAGAATTACGTATTAGAATACTACGCTGTTATGTGTTCTCTACCCTGCTATACGGAGTTGAAGCCTGGACCCTAAAGAAACCTGAACTAAAACGGTTGGAAGCGTTCGAGATGTGGTGTTATCGCAGAATGTTTAGAATATCCTGGAAAGATAAAGTCACCAACAAACAGGTACTAGAAAAGGTAAAAAAGGAATGCGAAGTCGTGCTGACCATTAAGAAAAGGAAACTGGAGTATCTAGGCCATGTCATGAGAGGCCCCAAATATAGTCTTCTAAGACTTATTATACAGGGAAAAATTAAAGGAACCAGGAGTATTGGTAGGCGTAGAGTATCCTGGCTGAAGAACCTGCGTGAGTGGTTCAGCTGTAGCAGCACGGAACTGTTCGGAGCAGCGGTGAACAGGATAAGAATAGTCAAGATGGTGTCCAACCTCCGGCAGGAGAAGGACTGCAAGAAAAAGAATAAGTTTTATTCGACACAGGCTAATATATAAAGGGTTGTTTACTAGCTTGTTTAACTTTGTCCAGAAAGATTAGTTTATCAAGATTCTGCATTAATAGCTATGTCTAATAGAATAATCTCTTACGTTTTGTCAAATAAGGTTTATCTAGGCTAACTAATTTAGCAGAGTTTCTCTAATTTTAGTAAAAAGAAATAAAAACATAAATTTTTGTTTCAAATTTATTGCATAAATGCAATATAATAAAGTCTATTCAATATTGAAACTACTCCAGGTGGTAGCTCGATAGAGGAATCCACCGTCACGAACAGTGACGCAAGCGGGCACTACACGAGAGCCTGCACTACAACCCGAGGAAATCCCCTGGAAATCATATACTCAAAACAAAACGCCGTTACTGGTTTATTTAGAAAACTAAATGTGCAATCACTTCTTAAAGTGGGGAACCCCAAAGAGATAACGAAAACTATGGGAGAATGTGATATCAAGGTCATGGCCATTCAGGAAACACGGTACAGAGATGAGGACCAGTTTTATAGTGGACAATACAGGATATACAAAGGGAACCCAGCGATAAGAGTAGCTAATACCAAATCCCTACCGCTTCTTGGAACAGCGTTTATAGTAGAAGTCTTTAATAGAGCCTGTTACAGGCTTTGAAAGTTTATCACCAAGACTGTGGCTTCTGCACTTAGGGTGTGGCAACAAGACCTATACTCTCATAAATGCACACAGCCTGATAAACGAAGATAATCGCAAGAATCCAGACAAAGTCTAACAGTTCTGGAAAGAGCTAGAAGATCAGATGTCTCGGATACCAAAGAAAACAACAAGGTACTATTGGTTGACTTCAATGCGCAGATCGGGAAGGACAGAAAATATCGGAAGATAGTAGGAGAATATCTTGCACATAAACGTACCAATAGGAATGGCGAGAGACTCTTAGAACTTTGTCGAGCCTTTACTCCACAGCTTATGTCAACGACTTTCAAGCATTTACCCAGGAAACAAAAGACATGGCGATCCCCCAATCCTCCATTGGGAGAATTTCAGATTGACCACGTCGCCATTTCTACGATGGGAAGGAGAGAAATCTTGAATGTCAAAGTAGCAAGGGGAGCAGAAGCAGACTCCGATCACTACCTTAGCAAAATTAAACTGAAATTTTTACCAACCAGGAAAAGAACACAGAGACTAAATATCCCGCCATATGATGTCGGAAAATTAAAATCCAATTATGCGGCAAGGGAAAGTTACAGATATGCCTTGCTTCAGGAAATTGAGATGTAATCCGAGATAAGATCCAAGGTTCTGCTGGAAGAACGATTCCTCAGACAAAGCGAATAAGACAAAATTGGTGGAATGCAGAATGTGACGACGCACTGAGACGCCGGAAAGAGGTATGGAAGAAATTGAGTTCAACTAAACGAGTTGGTAATCTATTAATCTTCCGAAATCAGACGAAACATACAGCCCGAACTTTCAGAAGGACTAAGAGACAATATGAACAGAATCAACTAAAGAAAACGCAAGAAGATTTCCAAATGAACAATACACGGAACATTTATCGGACGTTCAAATCGCGTTTAAGGGGTTATCAGGCACCAGGAATGTGCTTCAGGAATGAAGAAGTGAGGATAGGAATGACCGATAAGCAAAACTGTGACATCGTTGCCAGATACGACTCACTGCTTAACTGTGATGGTTCGCAAGAAAACCTGAAAATGGAACCACCAGAAATATCATCTCCCAATTCATTGCCTCCTGACGAAGACGAAATTTTCCGGATTATTTAAGGACTTAAGGCAAACAAAGCTGCTGGTGCAGATGGTATCGTCACTACAACTCGGATCTTCGGGAGTCGTAAAATCTTTCACTCGGTTACTTGAGAACATATGGATAACTGCGACGATCCCTGCTGACTGGCCTTTGATCCATCCCTTTCATAAGAAGGGCGGCAAGATGGACGTTAATAAATATAGAGACATCTTTCTTGTTTCAATTTCCTTACAAGATTTTATCGAAAGCGTTACTAACAAGAATAGAAGGGTTATTGGATTCTGAATTGGGTGAATACCATTAAGGTTTTCAGAAAGGAAAATCTTGCACGGATCAAATCTTCAAGCTGCGGAATATCATAAAGTACAGGATGTTGGGACAGAATTAATATGTCGCGGTCTTTGTGGACTTCCGGAAGGAGTATGAGTTCATTGACCGAAAAACCTTATTGGCAGTTCTCGAAGAATTTGGAGTGGACAACAAGACGAGAAATCTAATTCAACAGACGGTGAGCAATACTTTCTCCAAAATAAAGTTACGGGGGGAGTTGTCAGAGCCTTGCGAAATCAAAACTGGCGTACGACAAGGCGACGGGCTTTCGCCAATATTATTCAACTGCGCCTTAGAAAAAGTTATTCGAGAATGGACAAAGGGAATTTCCGATAAAGAGGCTTTCAGGTTAGGGAGAGGTAAAGAAAGTATAAGAACGGATTGTTTGGCATTCGCCGACGATGTTGTGATCCTCACTACCGTTGTTGAAACAGCGATAAAAACTGAAGAACTCCAGATGATAGCCAAGAAGACTGGGTTTCAAATTTCTTTTGAGAAGACTGTCTTCATGACCAACATCAAAGACGCTCCTCTCCACTTGGAGTTGAGAGAAGCCAAGATAAAGCGATTTAAGTGTTTTAAGTATTTGGGAGAAAAATAACAGGACAATGGGTCGGATAAGGATGCCATCAAAGAGCGGGCGGGAAGAATGGAAATGGCTTATCAACTTAATAAGGATACAAATAACAAAAAGGAGCTTTTCCAAAGAGTAGAAGAAGACATCCGGAGGAAAGAAAGAAAAATGCTCCGAAAAATCGTAGGCCCAAATATCAAGGATGGAGAGAGGAGACTAAAATCTAACAAATAATTATACCTGAATACAGAACGAGTTGTAGCCGTAATGAGCAAAAGGAAAATACAGTTTTATGGGCACTTGGTGAGGATGAACAATACCAGACTGACGAAGAGGATTTTGAATTCTTCAGGAAGAGGAAGATGGAGCCGAAATGGTTTCGGCAAGTGAGATTGGACTTGGATCGGATGGGGGTGAAAAAAGAAGACATAATGAACAGAGAGAGATTTAGGCGACTAATTAAGGAATTTACAGGTTTCCAGAAGACAGGAAGAATAGTCAGTGAGAAGACTAAGATCTTACACGGAGCAACAGAAGAAGGAAGTGGGAGAGAGGATGAAGAGATATTGGCAGAGAGTGAGGACAAAAAATAATGTAAAAACTGTCAAACGTGGTCCATAGTTGGCCGTAAGCCGTAACGAATATTAAAAAAAATATATGTTTCAACAACACTGTGGCTACTACAGGTAATGATATAGGTACAAATACTGATATACAATATGAATTTAAATATCCAAATAATGATATACAATACTATGGTATACAATAATTTATTATTGTTTTATGTAATTCTAGCATTATATTGAGTGTTCGTTTTTAAATTGCTTTAAAATGTGATTGATATGTATGGTTCATTAAAAACAAAGCAACTTATTTATGCTGAATAATAAGAAAGAAGAGTAATAGATTGTGTAATGTGCTTTTTATAAAATTTTGGCAATTATCAATAAAATTTGGTCCACGCGAACGTTCTTAATTAAACGTTGGTAAGTGGCGAAGAAATGTCGGGCTCGTTCCGCATCAGCAAAATGTCACCGCTTTGAACTTTAAAGGTAAACGAAGACACAATTAAATTCATATTAATTACTTACTTCGTCGCTCGAACAAAGCCGACACAGTCCCGTCATTTTGCACAGATTTACGGTTATTTTCCGGAGAAAATTTCGCAGAGATCCCCGCAAGAAAAGAACAATTTGTTTTATAGCCCCGACGTTCCCTTTCTTGGAGACAAGAGCCGTTTACCCCCAGCAAAAGAAGACAACGTGCTCAAAGACCACAAAAGTGTTTTGTGACTTTTCAACCCTTATATATCAAGCAAGTTTAACTACATAAACCAACAATTCTAACAAACTTCCTTACAAACTTAATATCGCAATAAATCTTCCTAATTTTCCTTCCTCGTCCATACAATCCACAAAATTCCTATAAAACTTAACAAACAACACAAAAAGCATTTATTTTATCTACTTTTTTATCTTTAGACATAACTTTTCAATATCCTTTACATTACATTCAAAGTAAATAAATCTGAAACTGAGAGAAGCTTAAAAAAACATTATTAAAATAAATCAGAGACTAAATTATTACTACAGAAACTAATTTTAAATCAAAAAAAAATTTTAATTTACGAGAATAAATATTTACTGGTCGTAACAGTTTTTTTTTTTCTTTTAATTTATTAGCACGTTGGCACGTAAAAAACAAAATAGTCATTGCGTTCCGATATTTTTTAAAACATTCGCTGGGCGAGCTAATAAAACTGCTCCGCCATGAAAATTTTAACGACTTCCGACAAAGATATTTGGGTGCTGTTTATTATACACTTGATTTTCTTAACAATACATCTTGTATCTGCTCTGGCTGAAGCAGCCGGATGAACGTAAAGCGACGCAAAACGGAACGGATTTCTTTCAACAGATGACGTTCTCCACAATTCCGACGTTCGCTAACAATTTGTCAACGTCTTTATAGTCTACAACGAAATCGATCAAACATGTTCTGAAATAATCACGAAACTTTAGTAATGTATTTATAACTGAATAATCAAATAATACCCGTCCTATATGTTTAAGGTGATAAAACTAGAAATTATATCATAGGTTAGACTAGAGACGAGAGATCAGATCAACGAGACAGACAAGATTTGAAAGATAAGACTGGGACAGACATTACTGGACAAACAAGGCTAGATAGACAAAACTAGATACACGAGACTTGACAGACAAGACTATACAGGCAAGACTAGACAGATTAGACTAGACAGACAAGACAAGACAGACAAGACTGGACAGACAAAATTAGACAGATAAGACTAGACAGACAAAACTAAATTGAAATTTAGTCGACAGTCGGCTGACCATTGTTAAAGACTTGCCAAAGCACGATCACTGATCTCCTTTAGTCCTACAATGCTGTTACCTCTGCAAAGCAGAAGAGTGTCATCGGCATAGGCTATGATTTCGCATCCTTCTGGAGAGGAATTTTTAAAATTTCTTAAAAATATTGCCATAAAGAATGTTCCAAAAACCTGGTCCAGATTTCGACCCCTGCGGAGAGCCTTTTGTGACGCTTTTTTTTAATTTTCATTCCTGTATCAACAATAATAGCTTTTACGTTCTGCAAAATAGCTTCTAGCTATCTTAATAAGGTTGTCAGGACAACCCTTCTCCATTAGCTTGCTAATGACAAGCGGCCACCATGCATTATCAAATGCCCCACTAATATCTAGTGCGATGACTGAGCAAAATTTCTTGTTTTTCATAGCTTCTCATATGTAGGTACTTCCCGTGTGTATTGGACAGTTCCAGTTCCTTTTCTGAAGTCGAATTGGTTTTTGTGAATCAGTTTGCTTATATAGAAACAGTGCTCGATTCTTGAGATAAGCAGCTAATCTAGCACCTTTCCACCAAATCGGAAGTAAACTGATTGGCCTGAAATCCATCGTGGATTAAGCCGGTTTATTGGGTTTGGGAATGATCTTTATCAACTGTTCTTTCCAGGAAGATGGAAAAATCGATTTATTTAAACACTCGTTGTACAGCAATTAATAAATTTTGGGAGCAGGATTAAAAGCTGCTAATACAATGTCTAATGATATGCCTTCCAGACCAGGAGCCTTCTTTGGGCTCATTCCGCGTAGTACTTGTTCAATTTTGAAAATAGCGAACTGTGTATCATCAGGTTACGATCATCAGGTCCTATTCCAGTTTCTGCATAATCCCTGACTCGAGCGTGTAACTAAGAGTCCTCCTCATTGTCTTCATTGGAAAGAAAGCGTTGAGAAGTTCCCTCATTGTTTCGAAAATATTTAAAGACTTCCCCCTATCTTAAGGCTGGTAACGAAGTTAGTCGAGGTTTTTCTTCCGCTGAGCACCCTAAACACAGGTCCCCATGGATTTCCTGTTGAAGAATGTGTACAAAATTGTCGCCACTTTAGTTTTTTGTGTGATCAAAAAGTTTGATCACACAAGATCAATTGTTTGTATTCACGCAGCTCGTTTAGATACGCAATCTTATTTGATTGCCTCTTTACCCCTCTACTCTTTTGATAGATTTTTCTCAACCTATTATTTTCCTTACGAAAAGCAGTTAATTTAGGTGTCCATCATGGAACAGAGTGTCTAAAATATTTCCTTGGAGGAAAGGTGTCGCGAGCTGCATTCAACATCGCTTCGAACATCGATTTAATCTTTGAGCGTATGTCGAAATTTGCTAAGCAGAGGAGCAGTCGTCTAACTGTTGCTTAAATCCTTGAAGATGTAACAAGAAAGCGTCACTGAACTCTGTCCAGTTTCCATTCGCGGTGCAAAGTCCCCGTTGGAGTTCATGCAGCTCATGTTACCTTTTCCTCCAGCTAATATAACGGTGATCAGATAAGCTACTCTCATCGAGATGATGCCAATTAAGGATTTTCTTGCTTAGTGTGAAGTTGGCAAGAGGTCAATCAGGCTGTGTCCATTGTGTCCAATGAATGTAGGTTCCTACCCGATGTTTAGGATGGCCAGATTGTTCTGTGATATTAATTTATCTTCCATTTTCCAATACACTATCCCAAGAAAAGTACTTTGCGTTGAAATCTCCAGCTACCAATACTTCTTCTTTCGATCTTATCTCCCTAAGAATATTAGAGAGATTCCTTAGATTTTTTTCGAATGTATCGTGCCCCGCCAGTCTCGATGAAGGAGGTAGGTAGACCGATATGGCATCGAAGTTAATTGTCCCACAGAGAACTTGGACAACTGACATCAGGTTACTGAACAAATCTGTGTTGAGCATTGCTGTGATTCGAGGATCAGGTAAAACTATCGCGGCTTTAATAGTTCGTTCATTTGACTTAAGAGAGTGCATAACCATGTTGTGATCTGAAAAACCCAAGAGTTTTCCACGGAAGACGTGAGGCTCTTGAATGAAAAATGTTTGAATTTTGTCCCTCTCAATTTGTTCTTATAGGGCGCCTGAGGCGGCCTTGCCGTTACCCAGATTGATTTGCAAACATTTTATTCCATTGGTTGGCATCTTAGCAATTGTTTGATTTTAAAAGGGCACGAACACCGACCTATAAGCTCCAGAAATCAACACAATTTTACTATTTTTTCTCCAATAAGGATGTCGGTTTCTGTCGGAGTCTTCCTTTTTCCCATCCGGTGTCTTTTTTCTTGATCCAAGAACTATTGGTGCCAGGATCTGCCTTCGAGCTATGCTCAGAGATTGAAAGGGAGCGAACTGATTGAGCCTTTCTTTTTGGTTTTTCCGGCGCCGATAGAGAGGGAGTTTTAAAAAACGCGCTAGCTTCGCTACCGGACACTTCGACGTCGCGCTGGCGAGTTTTTTTATGTTCCATGTTTTTTTGTGATGTTCCATCACTACGGGTCGCCTCGTTTTTACTTCCTGGAGTAGTTTGTAGCTCCGCCACTTCCTGTACCTGTCTCATAGTTATTTCTGATTTTATTTGGTTTGAATGAGCGGCAAAATGTTCCTTAATGAAACTCATTATCACTGGGATTAATAAACTGGGATTTAGTTCTTTCACGTCAGGCTGTTGGGGTTTGGTCATAGTTGCTGCTTTCGCGTGTGAGATTGTTCCACTTGGGACATTAATCGCCAGCTTTCTCCTTGCTTCATTGTACGTTAGTTTCTCCTGGGTTCTTATCTTCTGAATAGCAAACTCTTCTTTAAATTTAGGGTAGTTCTTTGAGTCTGCAAAGCGTTCGCCTTCACAGTTGATACATATTGGAGTTTCGCAAGATGACAAGACTAAACAGACAAAACTAGAGAGACAAGACTAGACAGTTAAGGCTAGATAGGAGTAGACAGACAATTGTAGACCGAAAAGACTAGACACAAAAAATATCCGTAACTAGGCAAGTGGCTGGAATCACGAACATCCTGGAACCGCTCTACACATACCATTTGTATCAAGGATGTCGCCCCTCTGCTCTTGGCATCTACATTTTTTTCCCGTATGTCCTCTTGTTACTGTAGTGTTTAGGTGTTCGGGATGTTGGCTTGATGGTTTTCAGTTTTTTGTCAGCGTTTCAGTTTTGGTATCAGTAGTCTTGTCCAATATCCTGTTTCAAACAAGATCCATGATTTTTGCCAGTCTGCAAGCGTTGTGTTGTTTGATATTTTTTTGCTATATGTCCTATTTACCCGGTTCTTTGTCTTATACAATTGAACTCTTTCGTGGATTTTGGAACACAGGTTCCCTGGAGATAGTCATGTATGCACTGCATACTCTGATAGCTAATTTTCTCTGTACAGACACGAGCATCTGTTTCATGTATGCCTTTTCTATGGCACTAACCCAGACCGGGGCAACATAAAGGATGGTCGAGTAAACCACAAAGCAAAGCAACCTTCTTTTACTGCTTTTCCTATTGACATGTTGCCAGTGAGGAGTACCGCTTCTCATTTTTCCGCCCTAGCCATTCAGCTTTAGATCTAGCTGCTTTATGCCGATGTTTGCCTTTCCCATTAGTTCTTCATCAGTTTTCACAGTTGGTATTACAGCTAGGTCATTGGCGAATCCTACTATTTCCACGAGATTTCCACGATTTCCACGGAAAACAAGTCTTAACACGCCGCCGTATAGTATTAGCCACAATTAGGTCCCATAACCGAACCCTCTGAAATACAACTATATACTTCGCATTCGACAATCTCATCGCTGTTTTCCATCTGAATTCTCCTATTTGAAAGGTAGCTGCGCACTAGCCACAACAGGTATGAGGTAGAGTTTCTGTCAGTTAATTCTTCCGGTGTGCAGAATTAGAAGCATTTTTTATGTCTACGGTTGTCAGCGCTGTCATCTTACGTGTCTTCCGTGTGCCGGTTGTGCCTTTCTCTCCTACTTTCAGAGGCATCGACCGTGGACGTTACCTCTGGGAACCCACATTGCTTGTCGGAAAAATTTCTGCCCTTGTCTAATTCCACTTTAATTGTGGCAAAAGGCAGTTGTTCAAGTAGTTTCCCAAGCACATCCAGCAGGCATATTCGTCTGTAAGAGGAGGGCTCGTATATGGGATTTTCACCTTTCGGAAGAAGGACCAACCTTGCTAACTTCCACCTACCCAGGAATCGGCTGCCTTCTATTATATTGTTCATAACTTCCAGAACAAATTCTGGTTGTCTATTTAAGGCAATCTTTACACCTTCCGGAGAGAGGTTATCTGGTCTTTTGTGCTCTGCCATTTCGAAGGCGCTGGCTGGCCCTGTTCAGACTCTCAATCAAGACAGACAATACTAGAGAGATAAAACAGAGACAGACAAGCCAAGATAGGTTAAATTACAAATGAGAAGAAATAGGCAAGACTAGATGGACGGAACTACACAGACAAGATTAGATGGACAAGGCTAGTCAGACAAGTTACACAATATACATGAGCATAAAGTTAATACTAGGCAGACAAGACTAGACCTGGTGATGGCAACAGGTTTAAAGTTAAGAGCCATTTAGCTTAACAAAAAGCAAATCTTATAGAAGGGCTGCAGGAAAATCATATAAAAACTCATGTAGATCATAATTTTTAACAAATTTAATTACACTTAATGATATGCAATATCGTTTTAATTCTTTTATACATTTATTTTAACATATTAATAAATAATCATTTTAAACAGTTGAATAAAATTGAATATAAATATTAGCGAGATTTTTTCGAGTGAATTGATGCACAGATTTGTTTTGTGTCAAATTTGTACTTTGTGCTCTTTAGTTTTAAACAACTTTCAAGACTAACGTCGTTATGCTAGTGTCACATTTAACTTTTGAAGTTATTCGTGTTGCTAAAAATCTGCTCACAATACTACGGATCCGAAAATTGCTAAGACGTGAAATTACACCAGCTTAAGTTGATATTAACTTCTAAGAAGGTTACAAGAAAAGAATTAAGAAAAATACTATTTCTCTAATTCACTAATTGTATAGTAACATAATTAAATATAATTACTAGTACGATTTGGCTCCTGCACTTATGTGCTGTGAGAGGCCATTTGAGGTACTAGAAAATGACATAACCCAATAAATAATAATAATTATGAACATTCATAGACACGTTTCTGCTTTTTGGCTTCATCAGTATAAACTTAACATCTAATCTCCAATTGAATTAAAATTAAATATAAACTACATCTTACTCAGTGCGAGGTTCTTAGTGGAACTAAGAATCCGTATTTCCCATTATCTTACTTAAATAGCCAAGTTCAGACATCTTCAGGAGGCAAATCGTACTAATAATTATAGTTATTTATACTATTAGTCAATTGTATTTTTCTTGATTCTTTTCTTCTAATATGGAAATTCACATAGTGGTTTTTCCCTTTTTTATCTTTAAGAAGGCTAGTTCCATTTTTCAATTATAAATTTATCTTCCTTTACGGATTTAAAAGATGTGTCCATTTATGTTTTACTGCCAACTTTTCTTTATTTCTTTCCAAGCTTTCAAGTGCTGTTGGTAAAAATGTAAATTTTGAAACTCAAACATAATGTGATTTCAAATTTATTATTTGAAGTTATTTAGTATTTACATTTGCTGGATATATTAAAAATGACAATGCTGTTTTCTCATTTATGAAATGTGTGGACCAATATCAAAGGAATGTTACATTTGTTTGATAGAAAAATATTTAGTGTTAATGACTCATGACTCATGTGTTATGTCGAATATGCATAGATAATTGACTTTCGAGAAAATACAATTTCAAAAATTGAGTGCGCGGGATTGCATCGTCCTTACATCTTCGTATTAAGATTGTTAAGATAAGCAGTCATATAATTCAAGAAGAAGAAATTTTGTAACTAATCGTCGTCATTTAACTTCATGTATTCTAAGCCCTTTGACATCGAAAATGTTTTAATAATTCGATGCATTAACTGAAACTTTCAAGAATTGCCTTTCTGTATATCCAGCGGATTTTATTATAAAACAAGAGATCAGTATAGAACATCCTTTGATTATTTCATCACATTTTAAGACAGTAACCTAGAAAGTGGCTGGAATCACGAACTTCATTACATCTTGAATCTAGAAAGGAAATGTAAGCGTACACAGTGCCTATTGGCGTATAATGAAATGAAATGTGTACATGTCGTGTTAAATAGTTTTTTTTAAAACGGTACGCCCAGTTAAAAAAAGACCAAAAGCCCAAAGCCTCATTTATACCAGTTTATAGCACCATCTTTAAGAATAGATTTTATTTGTATCAACTTACTTTTTTGTCAAATATTCTAATATTGAAGAATTAATTTTTCCATCACGGATTTGTCACGAACATTCTTCTCTTTCTGGTGCATTCGGCTCTTATAGTTGCAATCGTTGTTGTCCACCGGCATATAGGTAGTCCACCGGTATTTAGTTGCAATCGTTGGTTATTTATTTAGCGTATAGCATTTAGACATATTTACAAGAATATAACAAACTTATTGAATTTACAAACAAACATCAAGATTCTCTATATAGTCTATCGCTTCTGGAGTTCGTATGTTCGGTGGGGATATTCCTCTGTTATGTGTTTGATCGTTTGGACCTCTCCACAATCGCATGAGGAGGATGGTAATTTTGCTCATTTGTTTATAAAGTATGCACATCTACCGTGTTGGGTCCTGATACGATTTAGCGTGCACCAGGTTTTGCTTGATAGGTTGAAACCGGGGGGTCTTTCTCTTATGCAGGGCATGGTGTTATTCGGCTGAGCTTCCCACCATTCGTGAATCCAGCTATCTGTGATGTTAAACTTAGTTTCTGTAGTAATTCTTGCGCTCTTTGTTCGTAGTTTTCTATACCGTAGTCGGTTGTTGCTGGCGTCTTCAATATAGCTATGTATTGGGAGTTCCCTGTTGTTAAGTATCTTTTTGTATTTCTTTGTTGGCGTATTGGTTCGGCTGAGGTGAGGCGGTGGAATATCGATTAGTACTGGTAACCATTGAGTTGGGGTAGATTTTATTATGCCAGCGATCATCCTCATGGTGTTATTAAATTGAGCGTCAGCCTTTTTCACGGGGGCGCTGTTGAGCCACGCTTGGGCGCAGTATTCCAGTACAGAATAAACAAGGCCTAGAGCTGATGATATAAGTGTGGAAGCTGAAGCTCACCGTGTCGAGCCACAGAGTTTCTTGATAATATTGTTTTGGTCTTTAACTTTTCCGCGGTTTTAGTTAGGTGCTCCTTAAAGTTTAATGTTCTGTCGAGGGTAACGCCTAGGTATTTTGGATTTTTATTGTGATTAAGCAAGGTTAAGGACGTTAAGTTTTCTCTTGGTCATCTTGTAGTTTAAATGAAAACAGGTTACTTCAGTTTTGGAAGCGTTATGTTGGTGTATCCATTTTCGAAAGAAACATCCCATAACTTCTAGGTCCTCAGATGGAATTTCTTCGGCCTCTTTTATTGATTTTGT
The DNA here is from genome assembly GCA_944588485.1 of Phosphuga atrata. Classification (NCBI taxonomy): domain Eukaryota; kingdom Metazoa; phylum Arthropoda; class Insecta; order Coleoptera; family Silphidae; genus Phosphuga; species Phosphuga atrata. Next base: position 9,437,100 of record OX155901.1, read on the forward strand.
TTGCGTGATTAACGCCCAGTCGTCGGCGTAACCAAACTTCGTTGATGTCGTTTTGGGAATGTCTGCAACATACAAATTAAAAAACAATGGCATAGGTACTGATCCCTGCGGCAGGACTTTCTTAAGCTTTCTGGTGGTACAGATTTCCGGTCTCAGTATCACCTGAAATACTCTGTCGTTAAGCATGTTATCTATTAATTTCGATGTGAGTTTGCAGGAAATTATGCGTAGTTGTATAATAATCCTTCCCTCCATACGGTATCGTATGCTGGTGACAGATCGATAAACTCAGCAGAACTCTTTGATTTTCCCTGGCTTCGAAAGGATCTTCGGAGCTTCGTTTTCCCCGGAAAACCGGCTTCGACATAAGTAGTAAATGAAAACACTTGATCAGAGCAGCTACGTTTTGGTCTGAAACCCGCTTGTTCGGCGGGGATATCTTTAAGTATAACTGGGCTTACTCTGTTGTAGAGCATTCTTTCTAGTAATTTGTACATTGTCGATAATAACGCAATTGGTCGGTAACTTGTTGGTTGATCTGCTGGTTGACCTGGTTTTGGAATGGCTATGACTTTTGAGCGTCTGAATTCCTCTGAAGGGATTTCACTAGTCTGCATAGTCTGCTGTTTGTAAAGAAGCGTGCTATCCAATTTTTTGCGTATTTTCCGCAGTTAAGAAGGAATTCAGGATGGATTCCATCGAACCCTGGGGCTTGCCCAGGGTAATATCTATAAGGACAGCTGATATTTAATCGCCGGTGAAAAGACGAGCGTGGTTAGTTTGTCCCGATTCAAATTTAAGTTTTTAGATGTTCATTTACCTTTCTTGTATGAGCTTTGTCTCTGGGTGCTCTGGATGTCGTCACAATGTGAGAGGCCACAATGTGAGTCACAATGTGAGTTTGGGCTTATGGGAGCTTTTTGTTTTTAAGAAGAGTTTCCATCTCCAAGTTTTCTAATTAGAGACAATGCTATCCGACTTGATGTTTGGAAGTTTAGATTTTCAACAGTTTCAGTCAATATTTTGTTGTCTTAAAGCATTTAGGCTAAGTAGTAGCCTAGTAGTAAGTAGTGATCTGCAATTTCTTGATCGCTAGTTTCAAAGAAGTTTTGATATAATACCTCGCTATATTGGGAGGATATATGGGATATACTCTTCCCGGTATCCTCTTGGTATGCAATCATTGGTGACTGTTTTGGTCGACGTCGTCTTGAAAAGCATTCATCGCATAATTTGGAAATATATACGGAAGGGTAGAAGTAACTGGCTGTGGATACTCTTTTGATATTTCATTGTTTTGATCAGGTTCCTGATCTAATATTTTTTGTAACCTGGACCATCCCTCGCCTGTCAGTTTGCTGACTAGCTGTTTTGATGCTTCTTGAGCACGATTTGTCTGTAAAAATTCATCAACCTCGAAGGTAATTGTGCGGTCGTCGGTTAGGTTTTCATTAGGTTTTTCATTAGGTTTTCGTTCATCCATTTCATTTAAGTCTACTTTCCATACGCTATTTTTTGACCTATTGTCGTGGTCGCCATTGTAACGTCTATCAGGAAAGAGCCATTGTAATTCGAGAATGTAGGTGTATCTCCTTCATTAATAACTAACAGGTCGTTTGCTTCGATCCATTCTTTCAGGATCATCCCTTTGATATCTTTCGATCCGAAGAAACGATTTGAGAATCAAAGTAAGATAGGGAAATGGGCTTATTAAATATTTCCTCCTCTTTTGAAATCGCAAAACAAGTAAATATCGAAAAACTCACGAACATATATAATAAACGAGTCTTTATAATCTCCAATGGTTAAACCTTTTACTGAGGATTTTTAATATGTTTAAATAAACTTAAAATAGATATTTTGGATGGCTTGAAGAGCTACAAAACATAGTTAAAAGAGCCGCAGGTTGCCGACCTCTGGGCTAGACCGACTATATTAGCTATAAAAATGCACAGACACGACAATAGAGATAAGACTAGATATGGCAAGACTAAATAGAGAATTATAAAAACGCATAACTATACAGAAATAACTAAATTAGACCAAACCGTGGGTAGCGAGAGAATTATTTTAGATCGCCAAATTCATTAAAAAGAAAATGTGCCAATAGACCAAAATATTGCAAAGTCTACGGAATAAAAAGAAATATATGGTAGCGAATGAAAATAGTTTGCGCGCTTCTGGAATAGACAATAGTAGATATTCAAAACTTGTTAATAACAATAACTTGTTTTACTAATTGTTCTACTTAGTATTCAGTTATTTATGGCTGTGGATCACAATAGTGATATAACAAATGTTAAGCTTTACAATTATCTGCTGTAATTGTGTATCATTACACAACAATACACATTAACTACTAGATTTTTACATTTATATCACATCACATTTGTTTATTAAAAAGAATATTGGTTAAACAGGAATAGGAGACATCATACGTTCAGCGCCCCCCGTGCCACAATTCAAACTAACGGAAATTGACATAAAACCTCCAGTGGCGCGTAAAAAACGTCACCGCAGTTACAGATTTGAACAAAATGGAAGATTAGATTAGGTTATAAAGGAGCAGATAAATCAAGACTACCTATCGCTCCGACCGCTTGCGACCTTTCGATCCGAAATATGAAAAAAAAAAATTAAAAGTTTAAGCAATTTTAAACAATTTTATATACCCCCTTCAAATTTATTTTCCCTACCACTATGTGTCTTGCATACGCACAATGCGTACATTGGGTTGCCTATATCTATGATGTCTCTTACAACAGTTTAACCAGCATATTAAAAAAAAACATTCACATAGTAATTAGGTTTCTCGAGAAGCATTTCTTTGACGATGGTTTTAAATTCATTGTAATTGACGATAGCATTATTGTCACCAGGAAGTATATTATAAAGCTTTATGGCTACCACATAAGAGCTACATCCACTCTGAGAGGTACTGAAATGTTCGTATAGCTTATCAGAATTACGCGTTGTATAATAGTTGACATCTCAAAACCTTATAAACACTTCCAGGTGTCGTTTAACATAACATTCACCTTTTAGTATATACATACTATATATTGTAAGAATTCTGTACCTAAGAAATGATACCTAAGCGCATGCGCATCCGCCTAGTTTGAAAAGTGGAAATATGAAAGTTTCGGGGACATATTTAGTTATATGTCAAAAAGTTCGGGCACTTTTTGACGTATAACCTGGCGGAAATTGACACATGCACACAAAAAAATTTCAACAATGAAAAGGTCTATTGATGTGATGTTCCCATGTCATGTGATTATATTGATGTTCCCATCAATCTAAGACAATTCCAAAGTATTTGATATATAAGCAGGGTTGGTTTAAGTTTCACAAGAAAAAATAAGTCTCCACAAGAAAAAAATTATGAAGGTAATTCTGACTATATTTCTTAACATAAATTATATATAATTTAATTAACCTGTCTAGTCTATAATTTTAGTGTCTATTTTGGAGGCTCAATATACTTAATAAAGAATAATAAATTATTTTTTCTACTCCAAAGATGATATAGAAATCTACTTATGGCAGAAAAGAATTAATACTGGCTAATTCATGTACAAAATTACTATACATACTATATAATATATACTATATAATATATAATATATTACTATACAACTATACATTTATTTTGAAAAAACCTTCTGCCGTGTAAACTTTAATTCCTTCATCTATTTTTTTCCTCCAGTTCCTCCTCCAGTTTCATCTTGAATCTTATCAGCATAACTTTCTCTCAGTACTTTAAATGTTTCTTTTCGTTCCTCCTCTGGTAATAAAACATGACCTGGAGGACATTCGACATCACCCTCGTCGCCATTCACGACGTCTTTCTTCTGTTTAATGTATTTTGGAAGAGAACACCTCGATAATTCGGCGGCGGTTTCATTGGATTCACGCCAAATTCCCTTTTTGTGTTTAAACATGAGCATGATGACCATGAATGATGAATGCTGAATGATCATGACCTCCCTCAGACTTCTTCCTATCCTTTTTAAGTTTTGTTGCAGAATATAAAACAGAACTACTTGCATACTTAATGGTAGGGGAGACCGGGGCTAGTTGTCACAAAATTTAAACTTTTTGAATTTCATTAAACTCAGTACCCTTAGATTAAATATTGTTTATACCAATTGAAAGTCTTATATTTATTGAATACTTTAAACTTTGTACAATTCCAATATTAATAAAAAAACAATATTTTTTTTGTGTTTAAAAATTTTAAGAATATTGTGACAACATGCCCCGGTGTTGGGTTAGTTGTCACAGTGTGTGGGGTTAGTTGTCACATAATAGTTATTAAGAATACGTAATAGTTATTAAGAATAGTTATTAAGAATATAAATACATTTTAAACTTTATTTATTTTAAAATGAAAACTGCAATTCTCGAATATAACATGGTTTTTTTTTTAAAACCCATTTTTTTTGGTTCGGAATGCAATCCTCATGTGCCCATTGCTGGCATTCAATGCACAATAACCAAATTGCATTTGGAAGACTATTAGCATATGATTCCATACAAACTAAACAATAACATTTTTTTTCTTTGCTATCAGTCTCATTTATATTAGTTTATTTCTCTTTTTTGTTTTTTATTTATTTGACCTTCATGTTACGATCTTTCGTTTTATTTTTTTTTGCCAGTTTATTTTGATATACTTCTTGTAGTCGTTTTTTTACAGGACTATCTGTCAAAATTCTTACCATCTTAAAATTTCTTTCTTAAAAGAAATAATTTTATTATTTAAGTTACAAAAATGTAGATCTGAAAGCAGTTGTGGAATGGGACAACTAACCCCATTTGTAAATATCCTGCATATTCTTATTTTTATGGAACTAGCGAATAAACTTATGAATCATATTTGACATAAATATGTAGAACGAAAGTGTATTATTAAACTTAACAGTAACTTAATAAAAATTCAGAATAATATAAAGAAAACTGACTTAGCACAAATAAGCCAATCAACTTGAAAAAAAATTGTATTAAGCTCAATTATGTTTCCACACTTAAAATTCAACCTAACCGAAAATTTTAATTTGAATGGTCGATTGACAAATCACATTATCGAAACACATGCACTGGCAAACTTCCCGTCATACACATCGTTGTATTATAGGCAATATAAGCTTTGTGACAACTAAGCCCCGTGTGACAACTAGCCCCGGTCTCCGCTACCTGTCGCATAAATCGTATTGATATTATCTGATGCCTCAGTCTGCATTGCCCGATGCACTATCCTCTCATCCTTATCATTTACATTTGGTGATAGAGGTTTCTTCACTTTCTTAATTACTTTTAATTCTAGTTTTGTTATGCCAGGTCGCTTTGTGTCCCGAACTGGCTGTTTACATTCAATATTAACTTTGGAAGGAATTTTGGGAGTTCCAGCTTTCTCTGGAAAAGTTTTATCCAGTTAATTCTGTTGTATATTCTGCAATTGTTGCTGCTGATGACTACTAATTTCTTGAAGCTGTTTTATTTTATGCACATTTTTCCTTATAAAGTTTTTCACATGAGTAACCTTTCATTCGGGGAAAATCCCACGGAGGGTGGTTAGTGGGTGCATTTTATTGGCTGTAATTACATGGTATAATGGATATAAAATATATTGTGCCTGATGACGCATTTATCAATAAATTTAGTATAATTTAGTTTATTGTCATTATTTGAAAATTGAATTAGTTCCGTTTTAGCTGAGTTTAATATTAGGAGACTTTCAATGACCAGAACTTAAATGGCCCTACATTGGTTTTGAATGGCCACTACATCAATTGAAGACTTCATTTATTCTAAGATTTGCATACCTTTGTAACTGCAAATCATTTTTGACTGAGACCACTCATCAGGAAATACTAGCAGATCCTTAACATTGTTATATATGTCATTTATAAACAATTGGGAAAAGCATCCAGCAATGGAACTATTAAATTACTTCATTTATTAAAAATGTTGCAATATGATAGATTCTTCAAAAGAAATCTTTTTGATTTTAGAATTACCTATAAATATCTCATAAAGTACGATAAACAGCCTCATAAAGGCATTGTATCGGGGAAAAACGTCTCCAGAATTGCAAAAAGCTAGTCTAAATATTGCATATTTATGCGAACCCATACTTCGCGTCTCGACAATGTTGTCACTTAAAAATATTAGAAAGGTATTTTATATCTTCATCCAGTTTCATTAATAGTCTCTTTAACAGACTATAAAAGTTTTCAAGATCCACATTTAGATAGATTAAAACGGTTCAAACTGTTATATTACTTTTTTTTATTGAAATGTAATGTAATGATTAATCTATTACAAATAATATTTTTTAATACAAAGTATTTTAATATATTGTGCCACATCAAATTTAAATACTTAAAATTTATAATGCAAATTAGTCTTTTCCGTGCAACTGAGGAGAATCGTTCTGTCAGGGAATACAGAGCTTTTACGCATCCAGATACCATCTTGTACCTTGGGTCCAAATATTTTTTTCAGTATCTGACGTTCTACTTTCTCTATATCATTGATGTAGATGGTTAGTGATGAAGTAGTGATGAAGTGCTTCTGGAAGGATGACTGTATGGTAGTGACGGAGGTTTGCTTTGGTAGAAAGTGATTTCTTGTTGTACATATTCCAGGTGATTGCATAGGCTTTGCGTAACTTTTCTGCACGTGTTTTGTTAGCCATTCTTTCCTTACCAGTGTTTCCAATTATTTCACCTAGGTACTTGAAGCGCTTAACTTGTTTGATGTTGCCACATTTGGTTGCAAGATGTTTCATATTTGAGCTCGTGGAGTCTATGTATTGCGTTTTCTCGTAAGAGATTTGAAGGCCACTCCTGATGGCGATTTCATGAAGTTCCTCGATGGCGTGTTTTGCTTCTTCAGTAGCCCGGGTGAATATTGCAAGGTCGTCATCAAAAGCAAGGCACTTTGTGTTGATTCGTTTGTCCTTTGTTCCCATATATACTCCGGGTACTTCTTTCTCCCACATTTTGATTATCTTATCTAGTACCAGGTTGAAAAGGGGACAATCCATCACCCTGTCTTACTCCAGTACTGATTTGAAACGCTCGAAGATTTCACCCATGAATTTTACTTTAGATGTTGTGCCTGACAAAGTTTGTTCGATTAACATGGTTGTTTTATCCACACTGTATTCATGAAGTATATTGAACAGATTTATGCGGTCAATCGAGTCATAGGCTTTCTTGAAGTCTACGAAGGTGACAGCTGTGCGGTTGGGCTGGCGATGTTGCAGTATCATCTTCAGGTTCCAGATTTGTTCCGCGCATGATTGGTGCCGTCAGAAACCTGCCTGATATTCACCGATCAGATTTTCTGTCTGTACTTCCAGTTTTCTGAGGAGGGCAGGTGAGAGAACTTTGTAGGCGATTGATAGAAGGGAAATGCCTCGGTAATTGTATGGATCAGTCTTGTCGCCCTTTTTGTGTAGTGGGTAGATCAAAGCTTTTTTTCAGTCCGCTGGTATGATGCCGCTCTTCCATGTATTTTCAATGATAGCTTGCAGTCTGTCAATCAAGAGTTCACCTCCGATCTTGAGCATTTGAGCGATTAACCCGAAAAAAATTAAGCTTTAATATTTAGACTATATTATTAAAATGTATATACTATATTTATTATATTGTTATTATATCGTGTTAAAAATACAGAGAGACCACAGGTCTGTAGCTTTGATTCATTTGTTTACATTTGTCTGTGTTTGTACAATAAATATTTCTCCTTTCCATCTTGTTTGATTGTGTTGATTGTGTTGATTGTCGATATAAGTATATTGTCTATATAACTAACTTCCAATTTCCATTATTGATTTGGTAGGCACTAGGGTGATATAGGGTGTAACAGCGGGGTAGTAAAAAATACGTCGTTGTAATTTAAAGCCTTTGCGTGTTTATAATGTTGTTTTATTGGAGGGGAAGCCGATGGGGGAAATGTGTATTTCCCGGTTCGCGCACATTGAGGAAATTAAAATCCTCCCGGGCACGGCGAAAAAGGCTTTCGTTGTTTAAACAATTGCTAATTTTTATTAGATTTGGTCAGCGGCTACAATAAATGAGCTTTAACTCAATTTTACCAGTAAAATACTCACAGGAGTTTGTGTACAGAGTTCTTCAATTTGCCGTTTTGTGTTTGGTTTGGAAACATTTTTTATTGAATTTTTTTTAAAAAAGATTCGCCGAAAATATTATCTTGTCTAAGTCTCGTCCGTCTGTTAACTAAAATATGATCTTGACTATTTAGTCTCGTTCGCCTACCATCTGCCTAGACGGACAAGACTAATGAGACGTCTGCCTAACCTTGTTTGTCTAAGTTTCTCTGTTTAGTTTTATCTACCTAGTCTTGACTGTCGTCTTGTCTGTCTAATCTTGTCTATCCGAATCTGTCGTACTAACGGAACTGAGGAACCTATAATATTCCAAATAATACCAAATGCTAATACCAAAAATGGTTTCATGGATAAGCAGGAAAAACGGAGAAATTGTATTATTTATGTCACAGCTATTAATTGATATTGTTGATATTGAATCAATGACATTATTTAACAATTCGCCTTTTTCTTGCGATTGAAATATTCACAATGGAAGTTTTAAAGATTTTTTTATTTCATTTTCTCCGTCCCGACGCAATTTATTAATATCCGTGCCCGCCGAATTGGACATCTGTTGAACGTCGGGGACGGCGAACTCGTACAACTACAATTCGGCTTACTGCTAATCTACTTTTATGTGTCCCGTTTTTTATTCCATTTGGCCGCTTGCCAAAAATCTTCCACACTTTACGATTGTGTCCGCCCCGGGGTCCGACCTTTCCCCTTCGCCGCAAATAGAAAAATATATGTTTATCTTCATAACCGTAAATGTTTCGTTCGGCCCCTTATGCATTTTCTTGCTGCCCTATCTCAATCTCTGCAACACTATTTAATAATAATGTGTAATAAAAGAAAAGGCTTTACATGAAATGGCTGCGTGCTCAACAGTGAGATTTATTATACAACTGATTTTATCGTTTCATTTTTGATATATCAGGTCATTTCATTCAGATTATATTTGCTTATAATTTAGGTTTTAAATATTAGCAGATAGACAACAATTTTACACAAAAATAGACAGAAAATAACAGATAGATAAAGTACAGACAAGAATATTTAAGCAGTCTAAATAAAATTAGGCAAGGCCGTATAAACTAGGCCGCACAAAATTGCATCAAAATTTATATTCCATCCGCTTTAAGACGCAATTCTTTAATTCTCCTCGTGTAAATTCTATTATGTAACTAAATTTGATTTCTAGAGCCTTTTGATTTAATTGTTATTTATATAATAGCTACATATATTTTTATAAGCTTCAAATAATCTCAATTCCCTAGTGTATTTCTGGCAAGTTTTTTAATTAGCAAATTAATTTTTCTGAATTTTTCTGTGAAAGAACAAAATTATTTGAGACGACAGTTGTAGATTTATCATCTAATTTCCATTTTCTTTGGGGCTGTCTTGGCGTTGTAATTTTTTTCTATTGCGGCCGCATCATTCTTAAATTTGCATTTGTCGGAATGAGAAGAACTTCAAAGAAGATGAAAAAAAAACAATTGATTAGATTTGCACACAGTTGGGAAAATCCTCGTGCGTAATTTAATCAGGAATAATTTTATTTAAATTTGCTTTTTCAAGTAATTTATTTTGCTAAAAATCATTCCTGAGATTGTTAATTATCTAAATGGATCTCTTCGTTTTCCTGCATTTCAGACAAGACTATTAAATTCCTCTTATAGCTGTAAGCCAATACTGCATTCAGATGTCTCTCCTATGACAGTTTTATGAAGTTTCTTGTTTCGGTTGTGCTGATTCTAGCCAAATAGTCGGGTGGCTCTAGTGGAAACTGTCATCGAGTCTTATAAACGCGTTATAAATGACTACACCTGTTGGCGTCTATCTTTATTTGAGATAAAAATCACAACGTTGCGATGTTGGATTAAGCTTCTTAAAACTAATGCAACTAATATATAATCTTCGGAATGTTTTGCCAAATAATTTGATTATGATTTTTGCGTTTATAAAAAGGATGAAATATTATTTATTATACTGAAAGTAATTTTATCTATTCGCTCACCAAAATGAACACATTAATTAGTAAATTATTGTATGTGGTAAGTATTGTAAGTGTGGTAAGTATTGTAAGGATGCCATTATTATAATCGTGTATAAAAGTATCCAAGTCGTGCGTAAATTCCAATGTAAATCAAATGGAGCTTCAGTATTAAACGATTTCTCTTTGTTGTTATGGTAAACAATGTTATGGTAACAACTCGCGTCACTAAACAAAAAACATAGACGTAGTGAAGATAAATTACACTGGCCTACATACATTTTGGTGCCTAAGAGTTTAGACCTGATTGTAAGTATGTCTTGTGAGCTGATACAAAGAAACAGTCGCTTTTTTTTATATCAGCTCTAGTTTTTTTTTTTTTATGCGGCCAACTATGGACCGTAAAGAACTTAAGACTTTTTTTTCTCACATCATCTTCAGAAGCGATGTCGCTCTCAACGCCCAAGTCTTCTACTAACGCTGAATCTTCTGAAGCATCATCGTCTAGGAGAAGCTTCAGAATATCGTCAACATCATTGGATTGAGATAGAGAATATTTTCTAGCCATTTCGGAAGAAAAATCTTTTTATAAAATGCCTGAAAAAAGAAAAACTGAAATTAGAATTCATGGGGCGCACTCTGCCTAAAAGGCCAGGGTCCAGTACAGCACTTATTTCTCAAGATACTGACAAACTTCATACAGAACAGGCATATTTGAGTATAATGAGCAATTGAAAATAAAAATATTTTGAAGAAACTCACCTTCAAAATGATTATGGCCTATGAAGCCAGGAAACCAGCTGTGCAAAGGCCGACGACTGATTGAAGCGGGCGTCATGTGAGGTCCCTAAAGCTAGACGAGTACTCGGAGTGAAGAGGCGGTGGGCTGACTTTGAGAAGTGGAGAGGTATATAATGTCTTTTGTTGGACTCTGAGGCCGGCTGCGCCCCACGGAGGGTTTATCGCAATGAATGCACAAAAACCTTTCACACATGCGTATCATACATTATTTGATCTACGTAGCATGTTAAAATACTGTTGAATCTACAAGAAAATATTATTGGTGTACCCGTCTGGAAATATTATGAAAATATTATGAATATAAAAAATTAAATTGAATTCAAATGGATTATAGACGAAGTGTAGATTATGTAAAGTAGTAATTTCAATATTAGTATTGGGTTGTAGGTCATGGAGCAGTTTATGTGAATGTCTGTCGTATATAAGTGCACAATCCGCGCGAATCGAAATCAGCAATTTAGTATAATTGAAATTCAATGTGGAAATATTCATTTTATATGCTGCGCACGGAGTTCGTATCCAGTTCCAATTTGCTCCCAGTCAACGAGCAAAAAATAAATTTATTTAAGTAAGTACCCCAAATGGAATTAGATTCCAGCGACACAAAAACAAAAATTTAAACGCAACATTTATTATGTTTTCCTTTTTTTCCGCTTCAATTAGCGACTGAAACAGAAATACGACTGCTAATTAATAGCGCCATCGAGTATTCTAAACGCGCAGTTGATAATTCGCAAGCGTCGGGGAGAAAAAATAAACAAGGAGAAAACTCCAATTAACGATTCTGTTAACTTCGAATTCCGATTTGGTCCCGATTTATCGACTGCGCGCTTTGGTTTCCATGTTAATTATTCCTTGATATGTATTATTGGGCACGGTCGATTACCATTAACTACGTAATGCGTTAGTGCACACATTACAAACTGATTTTAATGACTCGCTTTTTATGTATTTCCGTTCAAATTTCATTTACATATATTATTACAATCAATCTGTTTTAATGCTTTAACAATAAAATATTCATTGTGCACTACACAAACATTTACCAAATTACAAATAAATCAATGATAGTAAAACATATAATTATTTGGAACAAGTTTTTATTAAAATGCACTAAAAAGGAGAGGATAATTTTGATCTCCGTTGACTATAAATAAGAGCGTGGAGCGCTAAATTATATTAACGTTATCTTTGTGAACTCTTCACGCTTTTATGCATGGTCAACAAAGAAACAACTTGTTAAGTGTGTAATATATAATTAATATTTTATTGTTAATATTTTTAAAAAGTATTGTGTGCTACATTTTGTTACCGATCAGCTCTTCTCAGAACCAGCCCTTAACATGCACACGCACATACATACATAAAATACAGGACCAGACCGCACTAGACCAGAGAAGACACGACAAGACCGGACAAAACCGGACAAGACCATACAAGACCGAACAAGGCCGGACAAGTCCAGGCGAGGCAAGACAACAGAAACAGAAAATACCATTCACGACCAGACAAGATCATATAAAAACAAACAAGACCAGACAAGACCAGACAAGACCAGACAAGACCAGACAAGATCAGACAAGACAATACAAGACCAGACAAGGCCAGACAAGACTAGACAAGACCAGACAAGACCAGACAAGACAAGACAAGACAAGACCAGAGAAGGCTAGTCAAGACCAGACAAGACCAGACAAGACCAGACAAGACCGCACAAGACCAGACAAGACCAGGCAAGACCAGACAAAACCAGACAAGGCAAGACAAGACCAGACAAGGCCAGACAAGACCAGACAAGACCATACAAGACCAGACAAGACCACACAAGACCAGACAAGACCAGACAAGACTAGACAAGACCAGACAAGACCGAACAAGAACGGACAAAACCAAACAATATTACACGAAATCAGACAAGACCAGGCAAGATCACATAAGACTAGACATGGCCATACAAGACCAGGCAAGGTCAGCCACCACTAGTAAAGACCAAACAAGATAAGACACGACCTGACAAGAACAGACAAGACCAGACAAGACTTGACAAGAACAAAGAAGACCAGGCAAGACCAAACAAGACCTGACAAGACCAGACAAAAATAGACACGACCAGGCAAGACTAGACAAGTCCAGAGAAGACCAGACAATACCAGACATGAGCAGACATGACCATGTAATACCAATCAAAACAAGACCATACAAGACCAGACAAGAAGTGACAAAATCAGACACGACTAGACAAAACCGGATAAGACGAAACAAGACCAGAGAAGACCAAACAGGACCAGACAAGACCGGACAAGACCATTCAACACCTGACAAGACCAGACACATTCAGACAAGACTAGACAAAACTATTCAAGACCAGTCATGACCAGACAAGACCAGAGAAGAGCAGACAAGGCCAGATAAGATCAAAGAAGACCAGACAAGAGTCGGAAATGCGGTCGGATATCAATCGGAAATGCGAGATGGTGTACAGCGAAAAAATATATAACACTGGTTTATTTGTAACTTAAGAGCGAAAAAAACTGTAAAACCTTTTTCAGTACTTGATTTTCTTCGGCTATCCAGCAAAAAATCAAGAAAAAAATTTCCACCAAAATTTTTCATCATTTCGAACGAAAAATATCTTTTTGGGTTTTTTCGATTTTCGCGAGAACGGTAATAAGCAGCGAAATCATTTTCGGCACACAGAAACTACACGGCAAGACGAACAGTCGATGTGTAAACTGTCCGGAAATTCAATAATTCGTCGAGAAATTTCAAACTGAAATTTACCCGATTCTCGATTTGCTAAACAGATGTCTCGGAAAGGGTTGCAGATATTGAAAAACGGATTGCGGCATCGTTTTCAGAAGGTCATTTTCCTGTTAATTTACTATTAGATTGTCCGCGGGAAATACACGACATTCCGAGAACTCTACTTGAGCGCCGAAATTTCTTAGAAATTTCTTCAATTCTTGCAGACAGATAGTGAACGGAACAAGCGAAATATAATTTGCATATCTGTAATCAGCAGCAAAAATGCTTTCTTAAACGTTTTTAAATTTTGCAATAACTCAAAAAATAACGATTTTGACTAAGTCGATTTTTTCGAATTTCGTCGTTTCCGCGGTCTAGACTTCCCTTGTCTACGGTATTTCTTAACTGAAAGCTTTCTAGGGAATATTGTACGACTAATTTTGGGACGCTGAATCGATTGGTGAAGACTAAAAGTCTCTGTGGTGATCGGTTCAAGAATTATGACAGCTTATGCTCATTAATTGTTATTAACATATTATTATAAACATTTCAGTATATTCACAAAAATATTAGGCATAGTCAAGATAACCACCATTATAATTTGAAAATAACTAAGATTCAGTCAAAAATAATTCAAAACTGACATTTAAATACCCAATTTTTATAGCATTTCAATCATTTAAAACACAAACTAATCAAAATGTTTGCTTATATATTCTACGCTTTACTCAGTTTTCATTTTATAACTCCAACATTTTCCCTACTTTCGAAACCGAATTTGTTAGTTATTATAGTGGACGATTTAAGACTCTCACTTGGTGTCTTTGGAGATCCAAACGCTCACACTCCAAACTTAGACAAACTAGCCGAAAAAAGCTTCATCTTCCACAACACGTTTGCCCAAGTACAGCTTATGAAACCCCGTAATAATTGTCTTTATTCAACCAAATTTGTTTTAGCAAGCTATTATAGTGGACAATTTAAGACCCTCAACACCAATTTTAGACACCAAGGTCTTTGGAGATCCAAACGCTCACACTCCAAACTTGGACAAACTAGCCGAAAAAAGCTTCATCTTCCACAATACGTTTGCCCGAGTACAGCTTATGAAACCCTGTAATAATTGTCTTTATTCAACCACATTTGTTTTAGCAAGCAATTTTTTACTTGAAATTAGTCGGGAATGCGAGATGGTGTACATCGAAAAAATATATGGTAAGACCAGACAAGACCAAACAAGACCAGAGAAGGCCAGACAAAGCCAGACAAAACTGAGTGCAGAAGGTCAGATACGGCGTGACTTTGTAGACAAAATTATATCAAATCTGTTCAAGACTCAAGTGATCAAGGATATGGTGGTCCAAGGCTGTATAAGATTGTAACCCAGATAGGGTTTGTGTCTATTTAAATTTGGGGTTTTTGTTGGGTTTTGCACTACAAGTTATTGATGAATATTTAGGTAGGTTTGTGCAGAATACTGTTAGGATCGGAGATTGATTGAATTTTGGCAATAGCTAGCTATATTTGTTTTTAGTTTTAAAAATTATGAAGTAATGGCCATTGTTTGAATTTGAAATTCGGTCAGCAATGGAAAGTCAAAATTGTGCGAAATTCGCACATTGTTAAGAAAGAAATGCAATAAATTTATTCAAAACGTCACAGAGTGGGCCAGAATCCCAAAAACCTGATCTTAATTAGAAGTAGATGTCCAATCTTCAAGAAATATGGTATATGGGGGTTTTGGAGAACGCTAATGACAAATTCGACATCATTTTTTTGAAAAACAAAATGGCTGATCCAAATTGGCGAATGACTTCCGCAAAAAATGTGATTAAGTTTCTCCAAAGTACTACATTGGGTTTTTGAGATCGTTAAACACAAATCTGATGATTATTTTTTTCAAAAACAAAATGGCTGCTCCAAAATGGTGGATGACTTCCCCAAAATTGTCATTGATTTTCATCACAGACATTCTTATTCTGAGTTCGATTAATTGCCTTAAAATAATATTACTGCACGATGTCCGATAGTCCGATAGATGAGTAATAATTATTGATTAAGTTTATGAAATATGAAGGAAGTAATAGAAACTACAAAGAGTTATGCCGCGCGTGAATACGTGTCCAGTCGACAGGGCAGCAAAAAAATTTCATATTTCATCACCTGATGAAACCACAGTGTGGTGAAACATATGTAGTGTCCTACAAATAAATTTTGAAACATATAAAACTATGTCTTATTATACAAGGTTACTATAAAAGAAATAGACACTTCTGGTATTGTATAAATCAAAAGTTATTTGTGATATTGACATGCTTTTTGCGCTGTCAGATTAAGGAACTGTAGAAGTTTCGATAGTACAGTTTGTAGTACTGCGTAAGCATAATAGCTTGGATGGCAGCAAACTCTACTGAAAAAGCATATTGCGTGCTTGAATTTTCCAAAACGAACTCCGTAACTGTTTTCCAACGACATTTTCGAACACGTTTTCAAAAATCGCCACCTACTATACAGTCGATCTACGATTAGTACAATAAAATTGAAACGACAGAGTGTTTATGTAAAGGCAAGAGTCCGGAAAGATCTCGCGTGTCAGAAGAAACAGTGGAACGTGTTCGTGCTGTTTACCAACGAAGACCACAAAACACGTGCAAGTTTGGAACTACAAATTCCTCAGCCAACTGTAAGGAATGAAATGCTGCACTTAATGAAGAAGATGAGTTTTGCGAGCGGATGATTTTCAGTGACGAGTCAACGTTCCACATAAGTGGCAAGGTGAATAAACACAACGTCCGAAGATGGGGGACTGAACCTCCAAGAGTGTTGATGGAGCATTTGCGTGATTCTCCAAAAAGAGAATGTGTTCTGTGCTGTATCTCGCGCACAGGTGTAAAGGTCCTTTCTTTTTTAAAGAAAACACAGTAACGGGAGCTACTTATCATTAAATGTTGATCAATTGGTAGATGCCTCAACTGCATGAGGACGGAGGGAACCTTATCTTCCAACAGGATGGAGCGCCTACTAACTGGCACCGTTAACGTTGTCGTTAGAAATTATCTGGACGAAACACATCCACAGCGCTGGATAGACCGTGCAACACCCGGCAACCGCGTTCTCATACCGTGGCCACCAAGGAGCCCCGATCCTACACCATGCGATTTTTTTCTATGCGGATTTGTGAAAGGCCTGGTTTACGTCCCTGCGCTCCCTAATGAGAACGCAGCACGCGAGCTTTGGAAAGTGTCAATGCAGATATGTTACAACGGGTTTGGAATGAACTAGACTATCGCCTTGTTGTCCGCCGTGTGACAGGTGGAGCCCATATTGAGGACCTATGAGTTCTAAAAGTAAACTTGAGGAATCACTGTGTAAAACAGTTTAAACGAATTCATAATAACGTTATTAGTCTTGAATTAATAAAATATTGAAAGTGTCTATTTCTTTTGTAATAGCAACCGATTCTTAGCAATTTTGATCTCTTGTTTCACTATCTTTATATTACAGTGAAAGCCGCCCTGGGCAGTAGTGGGTTTTTTTATTTCCATGATGTTTTAAATTTTGAGGCAAGGAAAATAGTATTCACGGGCGATGTTTTGCAATGTTTAAAACACATTAAGATAACTTTTTAAATACTATAATTTTACACTAAAATATTCTACATATCTTCAGCATCATCTAACATTTCACAAATTTTAGCACAATGACTTTGAAAAAAGTTATATATGCTTCAAGCGGAGTGAATTTTCAATTCGCGTTGCGCGAGATACTCGAGGGTGGTGATTTCGACGGTACTTAAAACCAATAGGGTAAAGATTAAAGCGGCTTATTCTTATCAGGATAGATGTAGAAATACTTCTAATACAAAACCAATCATTGGAACCAACATATTTGAATTTTTTTTTTTATCAGTTTTTTTCGATTCTGGCCCGTTGTGCATCATCTGAAATTTATAGTAAAAAAAAATTTAGTATGAAACTTTGATTATGCTTAACGTGACCATACGTCCCGCTTTCAGGCTGTCTGTCCCACTGTCCCCAGCAAGGGCAAAAACGTTCTGCTTTCGCGGGTAGGTCTCACTTGATGTAAACCACGGGCGTAGCCTGGGCTTAGTTTGGGGGGGGGGGGGGTCAAAGTTTCGTTCGTTTGATAGTTCCATGTTCTCTTGAAGAGAATCGTCTCTCCTCGTTTCTCCTAATTTCAATATTTATGTAATATTTTGCATATTTCGGGGGGGGGGGGAGGGTTAAACCTCTAAAACCTCCCTCGGTGCATGGTGTAAACCCCGTCCTACCTGCTTATTATTTTTGCACTCGCAAGGTCGTAAACAACCAAAGTCAGCGAACAACCAAACGCAGTGCTAAGTTCACACCGGACGAGGTGTGTAATTGTACCATAACAAAATTGCCTAAACCCCAGTGTACCTTTAAAATTATTTTGCAAAACAAATATCCGATTATTAAACAAAGGACTAGTACATCTACAGAAAATGTTACATACGAAAAATGTACCTAATGACTCTAGTATTAGTCGCGGTGCACAGTGGGCCAAAATCCAAAAAAGCTGGCCATAATTTATTATTTTGCAATAAATTTTCTAACTGGGGGTTTTTTATTGTCGCTGATTACGGATCTGATATTGGTTTTCCAAAAAACAAAATGGCGGATAAACGGCGGTGCGGTGGTGCCAACGATATCGAGAAATATTTTAAATCGAAAAAACACAGACTTTGCGATCAAGCTGCGGCCTCAAGCTGGTCAATGCTTACGTTATTTAAAAGAACTGATTTGCTGACTCTAAATATTTGGATATAGCTTCAGCGGAGGGTGCGTGCGCGTTTCATACGGTGCCAGAAAATCACAGCTTTCGCTCAAATGACTGTGATTCTCATTTATTTCAAACATGTTTTGAGCAAAAAATCTCAGGCTATTGTTGAAAATGGATTGGCCTCCATTGCAACCTACGACTTGAAAGAGCATCTTCACGTAGCCCCCTGTATAACTTTATTAACACATGCTTCAAACCACGCATCATACGAAGGCGCCAAAGTCAAGGTTTTAGAGTTTCGAGAACCATCGGATATAATTGTTGATTATTATTTTTCTATATCTACAGCGTACGCGTAGAAGCTTTGAACGAGTTTTGTGATTCAACTGACCCATAGTATCACAAACTGTTGGGCTATAGTAAAACAAGGTGTCTTGCGTTAATTCCCGAGCTTGAGAGAGTTCTAAAAATGTTCCAGCCTTTGAAAAGCTATTTTCTAAGCATCGAATAACTCCCAAATATTTTGAAAATGTTTTTCGGAAATCCTAGCACTGAATTTTGGTTACATTTTTTGTATGCACAGGTAGCGACTTTTCACCAAGTCGTGTTGATAATCGAGGGACAATACGTGCCTGCAATAGAGTTTGCGAAAGAAATTAATCGTCTCCGAGATAACCTGGCATTTAAGAAGAATTCGCTTCTTTTGCTTCCTCACACTGTCCATAATGTTTTAATAAAGTAACCGACACTGTAATACCAAAAAGGTTTTTTTTACATAATTCCGCGGGTGTCCCGCTCTCACGAAAAAAATAAATGCTCACGTTAATTATGCTACATGAAGAAAATTTCAGAATCAAAAAGTGTTTTGTTCACATTTTGTCATGCGGAATATACGTCTACTATTAGAAAATATTTTGTGTAAAATTTTATCAACTCTTCACAATCAAATAAAAAAATCTTAAACTCAAGGAATTGTTGCTTTAGCTGGAACTTAAGATATTCTAATTAAAACATCAGGTATAGCGAAAGCAAACTATGTTTTTTTGCAAGAATTTTCACAGTTTTGTTCAAAATCAAATAATCAATTTGCACCACTGACCTATTTTTGGCGAATGAAAAATTTCTTTAAACGCTTCCCTATCTCTTGCAGCGTAAAATATTTGTTCAACACTGAGGTTAGTCCACTCTCTGATATTCCTCAGCCAAGATTTATTTTTTTCTTCCTATGCCTTTTCTCCCCTTTATTCTTCCTTGCATGATTACTTGAAGGGGAGAGTATTTGTCATTAGGAAGTATTTGGGCAAGATATGCTGTTTTTCTTATTTTGACGATTGTCATCAGTTTTCTGCCGTGTCCAATTTTTCTTAGTACTTCTTCATTTGTGGTTCCAGCAGTCCAAGGAATTTTAAGTATGCGTCTGTAGAGCAACATTTAAAATGCCTCCGATCTTTTTATAGAATGTGCTTTTAGCGTCTAAGTTTCTACCCTATATAACAGCTGACACCATACATAACATTCTTAATCTCATCGCTAAACATAATTTCTTATTTGTGAACATTGACCTGCATTTTATAAATCCTTTCCGGGCTATTTTTATTCTTTTAAACTTTTATCTCCTCATCTTGGTCCAATTGTGAATTTATGGTTTCTTCCAGGTATTTATATTTTTTATTTTTGTTTCTCCCAGGTATTTATATTTGTCGACCCTGTCTAACTATTTACCCTCCATTGTCGACCCTCTCTAACTATTTACCCTCCATTGTAAGTTGTATGTAGTCAATTGGAGTTTTTGAAATGACCATGTGTTTGGTTTTACTTATGTTCGTTGTTAGCCCCATTTTTTTGCTTTCCCTATTAATGCTTTCTAAAAGGATTTGTAGGTCTTCTATATAGAGATGAGCATGAGACGAGTTTCTCCTCCCAGATCCCATCCCGTGGGACGTATCCCTAACACTGTCCCATCCGTTCACATTTTCGTCCCACTGTCCCATCCCACGAACGTAAAATTTTCGTTCATCCTATCCCATTCATCCTATCCCAGTCGCGCAGCCATCCCATCCCATCCCATTTATTTCATACAGCAGACTTTCTTTTCGGTTTTTCGACAATGTGTTATTCTTTTTCGTCGCAAACGGATCTGACGATTTTTCAGGAACTATTGCGTTATCCCAGAAATCAGCTGAGCTGGACATTAAAATTTTGCGTATTGGCACGATAAACGTTAATTTTGGGTTATTGTCTAATTTCAATCTAATCGTTAAAATCGTTAAAAACAAAGCTGCACCATTTACAAGGATAAAATAGTTCTTTTAATTTTCAAAAAGAAAAAATACCAGCCGAACTACGCAAGCGCGATTCGGTAACTGACAAACTGCCGCGCCGAGTCCTGTAAAACTTAACCAAAGCCCTCACAAGAATGATATGCGCTGCAAGAAAACAAAATCAAGAAATAGCCAACAAAAATACAGTGATTTGTATTCGGAAGCCTACTTGTGTCTACAAACAAATGAAAATAAAAAGATTCTTATATGAAAGCAATTAATTATGCACGAACTAGATTTACTAGATTATCAAAATCCATCCCACTCCGTCTCATACAAAATTGTCGTCCCATCCCATCCCATCCCACGCGACGTTCATACCACTCATCACATACCATGGGACGATGGGATGCGATGGGATGGGACAATGGGATGGATTCCATGCTCATCTCTACTTCTATACTCTCTGTCATTATTGCGGTTTCGTCTGCATATCTTATGTTATTAACGATGGTCCCTCTAATGCTCACACCTTCCGTTCTTTCCCATAGTACTTTCTGAAATATTAGCTGTGAATATACACTGAACAATTGTGATGCCAACACGCAGTCTTGTCTGACTCCTCTTTGAATTATTTGTTTGTTTCATTGTCATCTACCCTTATAACAGCTGTTTGGCTGTAGTATAGGTAGACAGTAATATCTTTGGGGTCTAGGTTGATGTTTTTTAGTGCTTGTATAAGCTTACCGTGTTGAACTCGATCGAACGCTTTTTGGTAATTTATGTAAGATATGTACACGTTTCTATTATATCCCTGCACTTTTGTAATAATACCGTCATTGAAAACAACGTATCTCTAGTTCCCATTCTGCTTCTAAATTCGAACTTTGTGCTGTCTAACTGCTCTAATTTCAATAGTTACAGGAGAATAATCTATCACCAAACAAGTTTGTTGTTAGATTCCAACAAATTCGTTCAAAATTAAATAAAACAACTCCTCTAAATCAAAGAATAATTGCTGAAAAAGCTTAGCTGATATCAAAAATATTTTATTGAAAACATTTGCATTTGTGCAAATTTTACGTGGTCCTAAAATTGTCATTTCCTAGGATTTTAAGTTTTTTCAATTATATTGTATATTATTGCAAAATTTTGAGAAATTTAATTAAAATTAAATTGAAATTGAATGCTGAACATTCTCAACGAATTTGGGGTTGACCTGAAACTGCTGGCGCTAATTAGAGCCACCATATCTGAAACAAAATCCAAAGTAAAGTTCCTAGGATGTCTATCAGACTCTTTTGAAGTCAAAACGGGAGTCAGACAAGGTGATGGGCTCTCTGCAATGCTTTTCAACTGCTTTCTCGAAAAAATCAGGACCTGGCGAACCCAATTATTAGAAGCTGAGTATAGCCCTATGAGAATGGGATCAAAATCCAAAGGGATTGTGGTTGACTGTCTAGCATTCGCTGCGGACATCGCCATTTTGTCAAACGACATATAAACGGCTAGGATGCAAATCGGCCTTCTAAACGAAATCGCGGAACAAAATGGCTTTGCAGATATCATTTAAAAAATAACAGAAGTAATGACCAACATCAAAGATGCTCCAGCAAAACTGTATCAACCGAGTATCAACCGAGTGGAAACATTTAAGTACCTGGAAGAGATCATCATGAAAAGTGGACTGGACAAAGAAGCACTTAAGGAACGAGTACGCAAACTCGAAATAGTCTATCAATTGTCGCGCTCAATCTACAACAAAAATACAAAACGCCGTCATTATGAAACTGTTCTGAAGTTATATATGAAGTTATATCATAACTACATACATAACTTCAGTAGTTATGTATGCAGCCGAAACCCTATCCCTAAATGCTAACAAAGGACTCCTTGAAGATCTATAGAAGAAACAGAGCTAGCACAAAATCGTTGGAGGTGTAATGGGATGGAATTACAAGAATGGCATCAATCATAATAAACCCAACAAAGAAGTCTACAGTGAAATAGTCATCTCAAACGAATGGACGGAAACAGGCTGA
Organism: Phosphuga atrata; assembly: GCA_944588485.1. Taxonomy (NCBI): domain Eukaryota; kingdom Metazoa; phylum Arthropoda; class Insecta; order Coleoptera; family Silphidae; genus Phosphuga; species Phosphuga atrata. The sequence continues at coordinate 9,459,831 of OX155901.1, forward strand.
CAAAACAGATTTCTCACTTTTTTTACTCCAAACAAAAAACCACAATGTCTTGGTTTATAAATACCAAAAGAAGATCTCAAAATACTGCATCTAAAACCAGACGATGCCTTCAATAGAAATCTCTTCCGCAAAAAAATATTGACGAATGGGATAAGCCAAGATGAATCAAAAGTAAGGCAAGGTACCTGGACATCAGAGCGCAACAGGTCAAATGACAGAGGATAAGGGAATTATGGGCTCAGAAGAAAGTGACACAAACTGACAAGTGTAACAAGACATAACGTGATCCTAGATGACCTCAACGAATAATAAAAATAATAATAATTTACACAATATTGGCAAGAGATTTGGTCAAACCCAAAGTACTTCAATCGACAAGCAAGTTGGCTACCTACCATTGAAGAGAAGGCAGAATGAATTCCGGCGATGCTCGAAGTGACTTTTACAACAGAAGATATTAGAGGCTGTGTACACAAAACGTCAAATTGGAGAGCACCTGGACTGGATCGACTCCATAATTTTTGGTTCAAACAATTTTCGACGTTATACCCAATAATAGCTATACAGTTTAATGAGCTAATCCACAAACCAGGCATGTTCCTAGAATTTTTATTATTAACAAACTACAAACCTACTCCCAAAGAAAGGAGATAGAACGGATCCACGAAATTACCGCCCTATAACATGTCTCTCTACCATGTATAACTTACTCACCTCGCTATTACACTATAAAATTTACCTATATTGTGAGAATAATAACATCGAAAATGTTGAGCAGAAAGGTTGTATTAAAAACTCACTCGGCTGCAAAGAACAACTTACCATAGACGCAATTATTCTAAAACACGCGGAGCAGAGGCATATAAACATAAGTATGTTCTATATCGACTATCGAAAGGCGTTCGATTCGATCCCACATGACTGGATATTAAAAATTCTACAACTGTATAAAATACATCCAAGCATATGCAGACTAATTGGTTGTACAATGTCATATTGGAAAACCCAAATTCAATTATACGACATGTCGGCAACGATCAATATCAAAAGAGGATTTTTAAGGTGAGTCGCTAAGCCCATTATTTTTCTGTTTAGCACTCAACCCATTGTCCCAACTGTTAAACCAAAGCAACAAAGGATTTCGAGTGAATCTTATGGTTACGATACGAATTAGCCACCTGCTATTTATGGATGATATTAAGGTATATGCGGAAAACCCAAAACATCTCAAAATTATGCTAAAGAATATCAGAATCTTCAGCGAAGATTTTCAATTGACACTTGGCCTTGAAAAATTTGCAGAAATACATAAAAATAAGGAAAATTAACTGACATTCCTGAAGCATTCCGTCAATTTGAAATCACGAAGGACGACTCTTATAGATATCTAGGTATACAACAAAATTCACGGATCGACTACACCAAACTGAAATCAGAGTTTAAAAATAGATACAAAACTAGACCTAAATTGCTTGACACAAAACTCAAGTAACGAAATCTGGTAACTGCTATTAATTCATATGGTGTACCTACGCTCACCTACTCCTTCGGAATCCTCAAATATTCAGACACAGACCTTCATGCTATAGATAGACTGACTCGCAGATCACTAACTAAATTTAGATTCCATCACCTCAAGAGTGCTGTCGAACGACTGTACCTACCTCGAAATGCAGGTGGAAGGGGATTAATAAACATCTTTAACATGTGCAAATCATTAGAATAAAAAATGCGCAAATACTTTTTAGAATCTACCAACCCACTGATCCAAACAATTAATGGAATGATAAAAACTAATGATAAAAACTACACCCCACTAAATTTATGTAACCGAGAAATAGACTTCAGAGATAGAATAAATAGTGAACCATATACATCTTCGGAAAACAAAGTATTGCATGGAAAATACCCCACAATATTAAACAACAAACCTACAAACAAACCTAGTTATGGTGGCTGAGGCCTTCTATACCCCGAAACAGAAGGATTCATTATTGTCATACAAGATCGAGTTATTCACACCCGCAACTATACGAGACACATCGCAAGGAATGTTGAAATTCAGGATACCTGTAGATTATGTGAATCTCTGTGCGAATCCATCGAACACATAATTGCTGGCTGTTCAGCACTAACACAAACATGTATTTGACAAGGCATAATGAGGTAGCCAAAATCTTACACCGAGAACTAGCCCTAAAACATTACTTAATTGAGAACCCACCGTCATACTACAAGTGCACACCTTGCGCAGTACTAGAAAACAATGATACTTTAACACCTAACCACCAGACATACGTCTCTCAGACCCAAAGTAGCAGTAATTTTGTCACCTGAGACGAATGGCAGGTAGTTAAGGGTTATTGTATTGGGACAGGACAATCCTCACTGACAGAACTCTCGACTACAACAGACCGGATACAATTATAATCAATAAAAAAAAACACGCGGTTAGTTAATCGACATTGCTTGCCCGCTCAGCACCAACCTACAGAAGACGGAAAGTGAAAAAATAAATAAATATCAAAATCTTTCTATCAACATAAAACACAATTGGCGACTATCAGATGTAAGAGTGATACCAATAATTATATCTGCTCAGGGATAGTGACTGGAAAACTAAAAAAATCTCAACAACATCTATCCCTACCTGATGGTCTGATTAAACAAATGCAAAGGGCCACTATTTGGCAAACTTGCCATATCGTGCGCAAATTCCTCAACGCAACATAGGCTAAGATAATTCTTCTCTAACTTGTTTAAAACCGCCACCAGACTTGTTCTGTGAATTGTAAATTAAAATAATAATAATAATAATAAAATGTTGTGTAATAAAAAATCCTAATCTAATAGAAATTGCGTGGGGAAATCTACATTGGGTGAAACTATAAAAGACGGATAGACTCTGTACAAGGCTATAGAACATTAGTCACAATTGCACTAAAAAATATTATACAAGATTAGATAAGACTAAACAAAACGAAGCATAACTAAATATATTTCTAGCTTTTGAGCAGTGTTAATTAATACGCAATTCCAAAAATTTACCAAATGAATTCAGACACATTTCAACGATTAGCATTGTAACAATGCTACTATCCTACTTCACTGTCTTGTTGAGAATTAAATACATGATAATTGTAGACATAAAATGGAGACTAAACCATAAAATGTTGGAGATCTCGTCACCCGATCTTTAATTCGACAAAAGCTCCGAACAATTCTGACCATTCTCTAGTAATCTCTTTTCATTATCAAACATTTAGACTCTCTCGCTGTATATATATAGCTTTGCAAGCTTTGCAATAAGAAGTCTAACTAGATGGAGTAATTATATAGAGACCACATTCTTGATAAATCGATACATAAAATCATCAATTTGCAGCTCTGACCTAATTTTTCATAAAGTTTTCTTTTTGTACGACTACTAACAGTATTAGCTTTTCTATTGGCATGGAATATTTGAGAAAAAATATTTCTTGTTTGTTTCTACTTAAGAAAAATCTATTGAAAATAAAGCGTAATTATTATTGTATCAATAGGTGAGTCATATTATATAAAATAATGCGAGTAAACACAATATATAAACGATAGAATAACTAGAATTGATCTCAAATTAGTCTAATCCAAAGTAAAGAAAATAAATCAAATGTGGTATTTCATTTATTTTCATCTATAGAAAGAAGTTTTATATGTAATATTGACATTTTTTGGGCAGAAGTTTGCTGAATGTTCTTGATAATACATCGAAGTGGCTTCGTTTATTATTATAAGAAAAATGTATGTTGACTTTTTTTGTTTGTGTCATGAAAATTAATGAGCTTTAGGTGAGTTACACGACAAAAACAATTTGGTCTTCTTGACGAAGTTGCTTGTGACTGGCGTGAAATTACAAGCGCAAATTTCTAACCGCGGTTTTGTAAACACTTCCGGCAAGAAATAATGGGAATCAAATATTTTTCAATCCAATTTATTTAGGTGATTCATCGACAATTTAAAACCTGGTATTTCAAAATAAACACGTTGTATAAAAAGAAATTAATTAGATCATTTTTAATTTTCTTTTAATTCTTATTCAGTATAAGCATTTGAACCAAAACATGCAATAACTTCTTTTGTGCAAACTTCATGTTAGAAATTAATGAACTGTAAATTTCCATTAAATTATCCCTGCGGTTTGGCAAAAAACTCTGCGGAATATTTATCCGTTTTGTTCTCGTGCCGTAGTTTGCACTGCGCTTTCGTTTTTCAGCTCAGGACTTTGTTCACACCTGCATCGACTTTTCCACTCGCAAGTCTCAGTAGCTTTATTACGTAAACATATTGCGCATTTAGATAACGGAATCCACAATTCTTTGCAATATAAAATTAAATTTCAAAAAATTACACAACATCATTGCACACATATTTGTCCGCTTAGTTTTATCAGTTTAATATTGTCTATCTAGTCTTATATGGCTAGCTCGTCTGGTCTAGTCTGTCCAGTCATTCCTATTTCGTCTTGTCTGTCTAGTCTTGACTTGTCAGTCTAGACTTATCAGTCTAGCCGCATTTGTAAAGTCTTGTTTGTCCAGTCTTGTCTGTTCAATATTGTCTGTCCAGTTTTCTCTATTCTGTATTCTTTGCCCAGTCTTCTTCGTCCAGTGTTGCCCGCCTTGTCTCTCTACTTTTGTCTGTCTACACTTGTCTGTCTAGTTTTGTCTGTCTAGTCTTGTCTGTCTAGTCTTGTCTGTCTAGTCTTGCCTGTCTAGTCTTGCCTGTCTAGTCTTGTCTGTCTAGTCTTGTCTGTCTAGTTTTGGCTGTCTAGTCTTGTCTGTCTGGTCCTGTCTGTCTAGTCTTGTCTGTCTAGTCTTGTCTGTCTGGTCTTGTCTGTCTAGTCTTGTCTATCTAGTCTTGTCTGCCAAGTCTTGTCTGTCTAGTCTTGTCTGTCTAGTCTTGTCTGTCTAGTCTTGTCTGTCTAGTCTTGTCTGTCTAGTCTTGTCTGTCTAGTCTTGTCTGTCTAGTCTTGTCTGTCTAGTCTTGTCTGTCTAGTCTTGTCTGTCTAGTCTTGTCTGTCTAGTCTTGTCTGTCTAGTCTTGTCTGTCTAGTCTTGTCTGTCTAGTCTTGTCTGTCTAGTCTTGTCTGTCTAGTCTTGTCTGTCTAGTCTTGTCTGTCTAGTCTTGTCTGTCTAGTCTTGTCTGTCTAGTCTTGTCTGTCTAGTCTTGTCTGTCTAGTCTTGTCTGTCTAGTCTTGTCTGTCTAGTCTTGTCTGTCTAGTCTTGTCTGTCTAGTCTTGTCTGTCTAGTCTTGTCTGTCTAGTCTTGTCTGTCTAGTCTTGTCTGTCTAGTCTTGTCTGTCTAGTCTTGTCTGTCTAGTCTTGTCTGTCTAGTCTTGTCTGTCTAGTCTTGTCTGTCTAGTCTTGTCTGTCTAGTCTTGTCTGTCTAGTCTTGTCTGTCTAGTCTTGTCTGTCTAGTCTTGTCTGTCTAGTCTTGTCTGTCTAGTCTTGTCTGTCTAGTCTTGTCTGTCTAGTCTTGTCTGTCTAGTCTTGTCTGTCTAGTCTTGTCTGTCTAGTCTTGTCTGTCTAGTCTTGTCTGTCTAGTCTTGTCTGTCTAGTCTTGTCTGTCTAGTCTTGTCTGTCTAGTCTTGTCTGTCTAGTCTTGTCTGTCTAGTCTTGTCTGTCTAGTCTTGTCTGTCTAGTCTTGTCTGTCTAGTCTTGTCTGTCTAGTCTTGTCTGTCTAGTCTTGTCTGTCTAGTCTTGTCTGTCTAGTCTTGTCTGTCTAGTCTTGTCTGTCTAGTCTTGTCTGTCTAGTCTTGTCTGTCTAGTCTTGTCTGTCTAGTCTTGTCTGTCTAGTCTTGTCTGTCTAGTCTTGTCTGTCTAGTCTTGTCTGTCTAGTCTTGTCTGTCTAGTCTTGTCTGTCTAGTCTTGTCTGTCTAGTCTTGTCTGTCTAGTCTTGTCTGTCTAGTCTTGTCTGTCTAGTCTTGTCTGTCTAGTCTTGTCTGTCTAGTCTTGTCTGTCTAGTCTTGTCTGTCTAGTCTTGTCTGTCTAGTCTTGTCTGTCTAGTCTTGTCTGTCTAGTCTTGTCTGTCTAGTCTTGTCTGTCTAGTCTTGTCTGTCTAGTCTTGTCTGTCTAGTCTTGTCTGTCTAGTCTTGTCTGTCTAGTCTTGTCTGTCTAGTCTTGTCTGTCTAGTCTTGTCTGTCTAGTCTTGTCTGTCTAGTCTTGTCTGTCTAGTCTTGTCTGTCTAGTCTTGTCTGTCTAGTCTTGTCTGTCTAGTCTTGTCTGTCTAGTCTTGTCTGTCTAGTCTTGTCTGTCTAGTCTTGTCTGTCTAGTCTTGTCTGTCTAGTCTTGTCTGTCTAGTCTTGTCTGTCTAGTCTTGTCTGTCTAGTCTTGTCTGTCTAGTCTTGTCTGTCTAGTCTTGTCTGTCTAGTCTTGTCTGTCTAGTCTTGTCTGTCTAGTCTTGTCTGTCTAGTCTTGTCTGTCTAGTCTAGTCTTGTCTGTCTAGTCTTGTCTGTCTAGTCTTGTCTGTCTAGTCTTGTCTGTCTAGTCTTGTCTGTCTAGTCTTGTCTGTCTAGTCTTGTCTGTCTAGTCTTGTCTGTCTAGTCTTGTCTGTCTAGTCTTGTCTGTCTAGTCTTGTCTGTCTAGTCTTGTCTGTCTAGTCTTGTCTGTCTAGTCTTGTCTGTCTAGTCTTGTCTGTCTAGTCTTGTCTGTCTAGTCTTGTCTGTCTAGTCTTGTCTGTCTAGTCTTGTCTGTCTAGTCTTGTCTGTCTAGTCTTGTCTGTCTAGTCTTGTCTGTCTAGTCTTGTCTGTCTAGTCTTGTCTGTCTAGTCTTGTCTGTCTAGTCTTGTCTGTCTAGTCTTGTCTGTCTAGTCTTGTCTGTCTAGTCTTGTCTGTCTAGTCTTGTCTGTCTAGTCTTGTCTGTCTAGTCTTGTCTGTCTAGTCTTGTCTGTCTAGTCTTGTCTGTCTAGTCTTGTCTGTCTAGTCTTGTCTGTCTAGTCTTGTCTGTCTAGTCTTGTCTGTCTAGTCTTGTCTGTCTAGTCTTGTCTGTCTAGTCTTGTCTGTCTAGTCTTGTCTGTCTAGTCTTGTCTGTCTAGTCTTGTCTGTCTAGTCTTGTCTGTCTAGTCTTGTCTGTCTAGTCTTGTCTGTCTAGTCTTGTCTGTCTAGTCTTGTCTGTCTAGTCTTGTCTGTCTAGTCTTGTCTGTCTAGTCTTGTCTGTCTAGTCTTGTCTGTCTAGTCTTGTCTGTCTAGTCTTGTCTGTCTAGTCTTGTCTGTCTAGTCTTGTCTGTCTAGTCTTGTCTGTCTAGTCTTGTCTGTCTAGTCTTGTCTGTCTAGTCTTGTCTGTCTAGTCTTGTCTGTCTAGTCTTGTCTGTCTAGTCTTGTCTGTCTAGTCTTGTCTGTCTAGTCTTGTCTGTCTAGTCTTGTCTGTCTAGTCTTGTCTGTCTAGTCTTGTCTGTCTAGTCTTGTCTGTCTAGTCTTGTCTGTCTAGTCTTGTCTGTCTAGTCTTGTCTGTCTAGTCTTGTCTGTCTAGTCTTGTCTGTCTAGTCTTGTCTGTCTAGTCTTGTCTGTCTAGTCTTGTCTGTCTAGTCTTGTCTGTCTAGTCTTGTCTGTCTAGTCTTGTCTGTCTAGTCTTGTCTGTCTAGTCTTGTCTGTCTAGTCTTGTCTGTCTAGTCTTGTCTGTCTAGTCTTGTCTGTCTAGTCTTGTCTGTCTAGTCTTGTCTGTCTAGTCTTGTCTGTCTAGTCTTGTCTGTCTAGTCTTGTCTGTCTAGTCTTGTCTGTCTAGTCTTGTCTGTCTAGTCTTGTCTGTCTAGTCTTGTCTGTCTAGTCTTGTCTGTCTAGTCTTGTCTGTCTAGTCTTGTCTGTCTAGTCTTGTCTGTCTAGTCTTGTCTGTCTAGTCTTGTCTGTCTAGTCTTGTCTGTCTAGTCTTGTCTGTCTAGTCTTGTCTGTCTAGTCTTGTCTGTCTAGTCTTGTCTGTCTAGTCTTGTCTGTCTAGTCTTGTCTGTCTAGTCTTGTCTGTCTAGTCTTGTCTGTCTAGTCTTGTCTGTCTAGTCTTGTCTGTCTAGTCTTGTCTGTCTAGTCTTGTCTGTCTAGTCTTGTCTGTCTAGTCTTGTCTGTCTAGTCTTGTCTGTCTAGTCTTGTCTGTCTAGTCTTGTCTGTCTAGTCTTGTCTGTCTAGTCTTGTCTGTCTAGTCTTGTCTGTCTAGTCTTGTCTGTCTAGTCTTGTCTGTCTAGTCTTGTCTGTCTAGTCTTGTCTGTCTAGTCTTGTCTGTCTAGTCTTGTCTGTCTAGTCTTGTCTGTCTAGTCTTGTCTGTCTAGTCTTGTCTGTCTAGTCTTGTCTGTCTAGTCTTGTCTGTCTAGTCTTGTCTGTCTAGTCTTGTCTGTCTAGTCTTGTCTGTCTAGTCTTGTCTGTCTAGTCTTGTCTGTCTAGTCTTGTCTGTCTAGTCTTGTCTGTCTAGTCTTGTCTGTCTAGTCTTGTCTGTCTAGTCTTGTCTGTCTAGTCTTGTCTGTCTAGTCTTGTCTGTCTAGTCTTGTCTGTCTAGTCTTGTCTGTCTAGTCTTGTCTGTCTAGTCTTGTCTGTCTAGTCTTGTCTGTCTAGTCTTGTCTGTCTAGTCTTGTCTGTCTAGTCTTGTCTGTCTAGTCTTGTCTGTCTAGTCTTGTCTGTCTAGTCTTGTCTGTCTAGTCTTGTCTGTCTAGTCTTGTCTGTCTAGTCTTGTCTGTCTAGTCTTGTCTGTCTAGTCTTGTCTGTCTAGTCTTGTCTGTCTAGTCTTGTCTGTCTAGTCTTGTCTGTCTAGTCTTGTCTGTCTAGTCTTGTCTGTCTAGTCTTGTCTGTCTAGTCTTGTCTGTCTAGTCTTGTCTGTCTAGTCTTGTCTGTCTAGTCTTGTCTGTCTAGTCTTGTCTGTCTAGTCTTGTCTGTCTAGTCTTGTCTGTCTAGTCTTGTCTGTCTAGTCTTGTCTGTCTAGTCTTGTCTGTCTAGTCTTGTCTGTCTAGTCTTGTCTGTCTAGTCTTGTCTGTCTAGTCTTGTCTGTCTAGTCTTGTCTGTCTAGTCTTGTCTGTCTAGTCTTGTCTGTCTAGTCTTGTCTGTCTAGTCTTGTCTGTCTAGTCTTGTCTGTCTAGTCTTGTCTGTCTAGTCTTGTCTGTCTAGTCTTGTCTGTCTAGTCTTGTCTGTCTAGTCTTGTCTAGTCTTGTCTGTCTAGTCTTGTCTGTCTAGTCTTGTCTGTCTAGTCTTGTCTGTCTAGTCTTGTCTGTCTAGTCTTGTCTGTCTAGTCTTGTCTGTCTAGTCTTGTCTGTCTAGTCTTGTCTGTCTAGTCTTGTCTGTCTAGTCTTGTCTGTCTAGTCTTGTCTGTCTAGTCTTGTCTGTCTAGTCTTGTCTGTCTAGTCTTGTCTGTCTAGTCTTGTCTGTCTAGTCTTGTCTGTCTAGTCTTGTCTGTCTAGTCTTGTCTGTCTAGTCTTGTCTGTCTAGTCTTGTCTGTCTAGTCTTGTCTGTCTAGTCTTGTCTGTCTAGTCTTGTCTGTCTAGTCTTGTCTGTCTAGTCTTGTCTGTCTAGTCTTGTCTGTCTAGTCTTGTCTGTCTAGTCTTGTCTGTCTAGTCTTGTCTGTCTAGTCTTGTCTGTCTAGTCTTGTCTGTCTAGTCTTGTCTGTCTAGTCTTGTCTGTCTAGTCTTGTCTGTCTAGTCTTGTATGTCTAGTCTTGTATGTCAAGTCTTGTCTGTCTAGTCATGTCTGTCTAGTTTGTCTGTCTAGTCTTCTCTGTATACTCTTGTCTGTCTAGTCTTGTCCGTCTAGTCTTCTCTTACTAGTTTTGTCTGTTCAGTCTTGCTTGTCTAGTCTTGCCTGTCAAGTCTTGTCTGTCTAGTCGTGTCTGTCTAGACCTGTCTGTCTAGTCTTGTCTGTTTAGTCGTGTGTGTCTAGTCTGGTCTGTCTAGTCTTGACTGTCTAGTCTTGTCTCTCTAGTCTTGTCTATGCAGTCTTGTCTGTCTAGTCTTGACTGTTCAGTCTTATCTGTCTAGTCTTGTGTGTGCATATACGTCTAGTCTGTGCAGTCTCTGTCTAGTATTGTCTGTCGAATCTTATTTTCCCAGTCTTGTCTGCCTAGTATTGTCTCTCTATGCAAGTCTGTCTAGTCGTGCTTGACTAGTCATGTCTGCTTAGTCTTCTATGTATAGTCTTGTCTGCCCTATTTTATTTTTCCAGCATTGTCTAGTCTTTTGTTACATTTGGTAAATATATAGTTTACCGTTTGTAGGGCATTAGGAACAATACGTGCTGAAAATGGATCACGCTATATTGCCTCCGTTCAACCGATTCTTATTAAATTACGCGCTTCATCCCGTTGTCGCCGCTCTCGTTTTTCTTTGCTTTCCGACGTTTTTTATTGTTACTTCAACGACATCCTGCGCCCAGAATCATTCTTTTCGAGGATTGTCAGATAATAAAGTCGCTCTTTGTTATGCCACATAGGTTATGGTCCCGCTTTTAACATGCACAAGAGGAATGTGGCTGCATTAAATTTAAAGACCCAATTTATTATTATTGGAATGGAAGGAAAAATGTCGAATATTTTATTGAAATCATTTGTCATTTTTATATATTAAAAGACAAAGCAGCCTAGACCAGAGAAAACCAGGAAAGGTCAGCGACAAGGCAAGACAATACCAGAGAAGACCAGACAATACCAGAAAGACCAAACAAGACAAGGCAAAATCAGACAAGGCCAGACACGAGCAGGAAAGGGCAGACAAGAACAGACAAGGCCAGACAAGATCATACAATAGCAGACAAGAGTAGACAATAGCAGACAAGAGCAGACAAGAGCTGAAAAGAGCAGACAGGAGCATACAGGACCAGACAACAGCAGATGCGAGTAGACTAGAGCAGACTAGAGCAGACAACAGCAGAAAGGGGCAGACAAAGGCAAAGAAGAGCAAGCATGACTGGACAAGACCAGACAGGAGTAGACACGACCAGACAGGGCCATACATATATAGACAAGATCAGACAAGACCAGGCAATACCAAACAAGATCAGATAAAACCAGGCAAGAGCAGACAAGACGAAACAAAACTACACAAGACCAGGCCCTCTCGTGCATGAATTTTTGGAAATCACGAATAAAAAAATATTTTATATTTTAATAAGGATCCTCGAGGACGACGTTGTTTGCTGATAGGCGGTTTCCTAACCAAACCAGCTTGCACCTATCAGTCGCTGTTGCGGCGTTTGTTCGTAGACGTCTGGTAGACGGTTGCGTGCGTTACCGTAGACGTTGTTTGTTATTGCCGGTGTCCTGGTAGACGGTTGAATTCACCATCGTCGTCACTGTTGCGGTGTTTTTTCGTGGTCGTCTGGTATACGGTTGAAGTCGTTACCGTAGACGTTGTTTGTTGTTGCAAGTTTGTTGCAAGGCGTCCTCGTGGACGTCGTTTGCTGAGTTACCGGCATCCTCGTGGATGGTTGAAGACTTCATCGTAGAGGTTGTTGTTGCCTGCGTCCTCGTAGACGGTTGAAGGCGTCATCGTAGAAGTTGTTGTTGCAGGTGTCCTCGTAAATGGTTGAAGGCGTCTTCGTAGAGGTTGTTGTTGCCGGCGTCCTTGTAGGTTGTTGAAGTCGTCATCGTAGAGGTTGTTGTTGCCTGCGTCCTCGCAGACGGTTGAAGGCGTCATGGCAGACGTTGTAGTTACCGGCGTCCTCGTGGATGGTTGAAGGCGTCATCGGAGATGTTGTTGTTTGTTGCAGGGCGGAAGCGGCATCATGAGGCGTACTTGAGGCGGTGTTTAGATCAGAACTTTTATAGAACTTTATGAACTCGTCTCGCTTCGCTGACCGGGTCCACTGGCTGGACTGGTGTGTCTAAGTCCACTGGCTGGACTGAACTGGATTCGTTTGTTGGTTGCGCCTGACTCGTGCTGACGGGAGCTGGAGGCTCTGACCTGGGGTCGCTTGGTCTGTTGAACTGGCTGGACTGAACTGAACTAGTGTCACTCGCTGACTGTTTTAACTTCTAGCTGAGTCTGGTTGACTGAGTCCACTAGCTGGATCGGTGTGACTGAGTCCACTGCCTGGACTGGTGTCACTTCGCTGACTGAGTTCGACTGAACTGATGTCGACTTGCTGACTGTTTGGATTGAACTTAGTCCGTTGGTTCGGGGGTCCAGGGTCCATTTATAATATGTTCAGGTGACTGGTCCCTCATCTGGTGGTGATTATTTTTCTATATTCGGTAATTTGTTGTTTTGGCGGTTGCCGATTGTCAGGAAAACATCTTGTCGTAATTTCCCCGGGGATTACGCCATTGACCCTAATAAAATATTTTCGGCAATTCGTCCGAAAATATTTGGGTAATCACCGTAATGTCCTCGTACAACTAAAAATACAAATATTTCTTTATCTGCTCGAGGATTACATTACCGACCCCAATAAAATATTTTCGGAAATTCTCCGAAAATATTTGGGTAGTTATTGTAATGCCCTAGTAAACTAAGAAATAAAAACGGCTCGTTGCCGCTACACATTCAATCAGATTTTCGATCATGTCCAATATAGTGGACTACATGCATTTATGACTACAACTTATTTTTCGGAATGGAAGCTGGCAGAGCAGCGCAATGGTTCATTGCACTTAGTACAAATGTATTTCGTGTTTCTCGGGCATTTCTTGACATTGCATCTATTAGCATTCTTTACATTTGATAATTTCGGCCAGTGATTACCTTCATGGTATCGCACCTCAGGTGGAGCCTTCGCGATTGGACGTTTCTTTAAAGAAGGGGGAGTTGAGCACGGCCGCCCTCTTCTTATTCTGTTCTGGTCATGCGTGCCGACATTAATCAAAGTCCCGGCAATTGACGCTTTAAAATCTAGAAGGGGTACATTCTTTCCGGTTTCCTGGTATAAAAACCAGGAGTTCACAACGGCCAGATCAATAAAATGAAAGAACGCACGTACCATCACTTATTGCGGGGCCAGTGTGGATGGAGTGCCATGCACTGATCCGTCAGGTCTGCGCCTCCCATATGAGTGTTGCTGTATGTTATGGCAAACGGACGGGTGATATTTATTATCTTTTTGTCCTTCTTGCTCCACCGTTCAGCCATGTCTTGGCGATGACGTCCGGCACATGCTGATACAATGAGGACGCAAGAATTATCCACCCACCGCGTAATTGTGATATTGTTCTCGTTCGTGACCGATCTGAACGAACCCCGGCCTTCCTTCTTCAACTCCTTCTCTGTGTCAGTTGTAATTGTGTAATTGGCTGTTGTAATTTATGGAACTGGAACCTGTCGAGCCAATAGGTTAGAACTATTGGCTCGACAGGTTCCAGTTCAATAAATTCCACGTGTTTTCTAGTTCGTCGAGCATGGGAATACTGGTGAAAAGATTGTCGAAAAACACTCGCGATGTATATCATTACAGAGACTAAGAACAACATCACACTTACCAAACTTACTGATGTTACCTCTCCCATCACTCGCTCCTTGGTACACTTCAATCGATAGACATAACCAGAGCTACCAGCACGAACCCACACCTTCAGTTCCCACGATTTAGGTTTCTTTGGTACATATTACATATTATTTTGGTACATATTACGTACTAAGGTGTAAAAACTTGGCGTTGTCTTTTGTTGCCTAACATGCATGCTGTCCACTACAGTTGACAGCTATATATTGTATGATATCAACGTATTTATAAAGGCTGAATGATACAATTACATTTCAGATAACGTAGCATACTATAATAAATTGAAATATATGTACTAACCACTCTTGAGGATTTTCCATAAAATAATCTTGTAGAAAATGTACGGCCATGTGCACTAGGTATTTTAAAGTCCGCCATCTTAGCTTCACTGTACAAGTTATAAGCTCCTTACAGCTATGCTTAGCTTCTTCTTGGCCACTAGGTAGCACAACTATTCAGAGGAAGTCCACTAGAGTGAACTCCACGAATCAGACATTTCAAAATATGTTTCATTGAGCTGTGAAACTAACCCATAGTAGCTGTCCACTACAGTGGATATGATGCATGAGAGGGCTAGGTCAAAACAAGTCCAAACAAGGTCGGACAAGACCAGACAACTAACAACTATAGTAACTCTGTTCTAACTATTTGCACAGACCGAATCAAACAATTTGAACAGATCGAACTGACACCACTCCATATCAAATGGAAGATAAAGCTGGAATTTTTCTCTTCAGAGACCTGCAGTGTAAATATTGATGACCTTCAATTGAAGACCAACAAATCCTTAACTGCAATAGGAACTATTATACCCACCTATGTAACAATTGAGAGCCTCAATGCAATAAGTGGACAAGTCCAGTTATGCACATTTTTCAGTAGAAAGGATTTTCAGGAAACGTTTTACTGGCGTATATATTTGGAAAAATTAATTTTTCTGCTTCCATTATGTTCATTTGTTGTCCCAAGGTTTTATAGTCGTGTTATATATTATTTGTTTATAATATATTATAATAACAAAAATATGGATTATATTTTGGACATGTCCACTTTTTACAAAGTATTGAGGAAATATTAAGTCATATCGATAATAAAAGACCCATTATTTTGAATATGTTTATTTCTAATAGACTCTAATACAATTTCTAGTACAGTCATAAGTATTCTTCAACTCTCTTCAACTAAACTAAATTTAACATATGAATACGGAAGCTACTAAACAGATTCATACTCAAAACATGACGTGTTCTTATTTTTTTCTTGTCTTCTCCTGTAAAGAACTGAATAAAATGTTCAGTTCTTTTACAGGATCATGTGCTACGTCAGATGGACGTCTACATAATAACCCATATTTTGAGAAAAATGGTCCAGTTATTGCATTGGACCCCTCAATTGTAGCTGCGCTATTCGAGTGAGAAGGCAGTCACTGAGAAGAAATATTCTTCAAAGTTTGTTCTTCTCGGTGTTTTCTGGACAAAGCTGGGAATGTCTAGTCTACTTCGTATTGTTGTGTCTTGTATTTGTCAATTTTGTTTGTGGCTGTATTTTGTATTTGCTAATATTTGTTCTTTGTGATTTAAGATTTTGAAATCGGATAAATATTTTTGCTTATTATTAGATATTAGTTAGATATAATATCTGTAAATTTAAATTGAGAACTTTTCTGAATGTTTTTTTTGTGTGGGGGTCGTTTGGCTGCAAAGCCTTTCTGCACTGCGACCAACTTGATCTATTGTGCTTGACCCTACTACAATTACTCTCCCAGGAATTCAACTTCGTGAACGAAGTCTAAGATATTTCGGAGAGGCCTGCTACTCAGCTCCAAGTTGGTCAATCTTGCGACTCTGAAGTGGGCAAGCCTTATGTGTACTAGCGCTACACATGTGCACATTATGTGTTCAGCGGTTTCTTCATCTGATTCACATAATCTACAGGCAACTTCCTCTGCCTTTCCTATTTTGTGTAGGTGATATCTCACCGGACAATGTCCTGTGAGTATGCCTACCAAAGTTCTGATTTCTCTTCTAGAGAAGCTTAGCATCTGCTGCGTTATTGCGGCAGAATAGTTTATGAGCATTTTAGCTTGCCTCTGTCTTGGCGTTTTTTCTGAATGTTTGTTAAACACCTGGCTGGTAAAAGATCAGGAATCGGACGTATTAATCAAATACTAAATTTATTTCCAATTGATTTCATACCAAATCCGTTTCGACATTTAACAAAGCTTGCAACGTTTCATATTAATATATTTCAACGCCGGTTTTTTATTCCTTATTTTATTTCGTTTCAATCTTTCATTTTTATTGCAATATCTAACGAAATTTGAAACTAAATCAATGTTCCAGCAAAGACGGAATATTTTAAGCTTGGAATTATATATTTCCCATATTTTCACACGCTACTCAACTCTTAAACACCGTCAACTCAACCCTTAAAATTCCCACCAAATTAATTTGCAACAAAACAGTTTTCCCCGCCGAATTTTCTTCCGGGAATTTTCCCAATTTTCTGATTATATATTCCCTAAAAGCTTCCAATCTTTATAACTAAGTTTAATATTCGCCGAAACACTAACCAAATAAGTATAAGCAAGTTTGTTTGATGTGACTTTTACAACTAAAATAAAGCGTCACCAGACCACATTTATTGCCATTTATTCCGTTAAAATTTTAGTGGGTATTAGCAGAAGTATATTTAACTGAAATTATCGATTTGTTTAATGGGGTCTTGGGTAATTGTGATAAGCTAAGCTATCGATTGCATGTTTTTATTAATCTCGTGGAAGTTTCATTGCGCATTTAGTTACAGAGAAAAAGCGTTAATTTTCGGTATTTGCCGGGTTAATTACAGCGTTGAATATCCTCGATCCTTATCTTAATCACCTGTAACTTTTTCTTTTCATTCGCTAAATTATAAATCAACCTAATATAATCAATTAATATATATATATTTGTTTAAATATATTTTTTGTTGAGTTAGAAGATTTTGATTTTTCGATCAAATTAAACATTAGTGTTTGTATCTTATCTTCATAGATTATAATTTCTAAGAAATTTGTTTTATACATATCGTTAACAAAGTTAACATCATTGCGTATAGAACGTATAAAACGTATAAAACGTATATTAACTTTGTTAACGATATGTATAAAACAAATTTCTTAGAAATTATAATCTATGAAGATAAGATACAAACACTAATGTTTAATTTGATCGAAAAATCAAAATCTTCTAACTCAACAAAAAATATATTTAAACAAATATATATATATTAATAATTATTCATGGCTTCTTGGTCAATAAAGTTGAATAAAAATTCTTTAATATATTTACTTCGACCAATGTTATTGGTCAGCTAGTACAACAAGCGCCGCATATGGTTTTCCCCAAAAAATCTCAATACCTGGTTCAACTATAAATAGAATAATCTCAAATGCGGTTAAATCAGTTTGCTGTGAAAAACACACTGGGTAAGTCGTATTTCATTTTATTTCTTGTTATAATTTGTTGTTAATGATAAAGCCATACTGATGAAGCCAAAAGGCCGAAACGCGTATATGGATGTTCATTAATTAATTGATAATTATTTTTTGTATTTGATCAGGATATTGTTATTTTTTGGGAAAATCACAGGGTTATATAGAACCCAAAAAAAACTTTCTTAATGTAATTCAATGGCAGTCGAGGTATTTGCCAGTGAAGTAGTTGTTTTTAAGAAAGTTTGTCAAAGAAAGATTATTATACGTTCTATACGCAATGATGTTAACTTTGTTAACGATATGTATAAAACAAATTTCTTAGAAATTATAATCTATAATATAATCAAGCTAATTATATATCATCTCGTTAAGCTTTGAATACCAGACTTTACTATTCGTTTAACAACTACTACATTGAATAATGCTGAACTCTGTCCAGATACGACCAGACAAGAAGAGACAGGCAGAGACAAGCCAAGACAAGACCAGGTAAGACCAGACAAGACCAGACAAGACCAGACAAGACCAGATAAGACCAGACAAGACCAGACAAGACCAGACAAGATCAGACAAGATCAGACAAGATCAGACAAGATCAGACAAGATCAGATAAGATCAGACAAGACCAGACAAGATCAGACAAGACCAGAACAAGACTAGACAAGACCAGACAAGACCAGATAAGACCAGACAAGACCAGACAAGACCAGACAAGACCAGACAAGACCAGATAAGACCAGACAAGACCAGACAAAACCAGACCAGACCAGACAAAACCAGACAAGACCAGACAACACCAGGCAAGACCAGACAAGACCATACAAGACCAGACAAGACCAGACAAGACCAGACAAAACCAGACAAGACCAGACAAGACCAGACAAGACCAGACCAAACAAGACAAGACCAGAAAAGACCAGACAAGATCATACAAGACCAGACAGGACCAGACAAGACAAGACAAGACCATACAAGACCAGACAATACAAGACAAGACCTGACAAAACCAGACAAGACCAGACAAAACCAGACAAGGCTAGATAGAACCAGAAGACAGAACCAAACAAGACTAGACAAGACCAGACAAGAGCAGACAAGACCAGACAAGAGCATACAAGACCAGACAAGACCAGATAAGACCAGATAAGACCAGACAAGACCAGACAAGACCAGACGAAACAAGACAAGACTAGAAAAGACCAGACAAGACCAGACAGCACCAGACAAGACGAGACAAGACCGGACAATACAAGACAAGACCTGACAAAACCAGACAAGACCAGACAAAACCATACAAGGCTAGATAGGACCAGACAGAACCAAACAAGACTAGACAAGACCAGACAAGACCAGACAAGACCAGACAAGACCAGACAAGACCAGACAAGACCTGACAAGACCTGACAAGACCAGACAGGACCAGACAAGACCAGACAAGACCAGAACACTGCCCTAAGCAACTCTTGCTCTAATATTTTATTTTGTTTATTAAAATTGGGACACAGCCGCATAATTTAATGATAAATTTGATTGACAATTATTATTTATAGTTTCAGCATGACAGGAAATAATTTAAAATTAGTGAGCTAGGGCTAGGGTATTACGTTGAATTTTAGAAATAACCAATTTATTTTTGTCGCTGAAAATTTGCATAAAATATTATTTTAATAATTACAAAAACAAGTTTTTTGCGACGTTAATTGTTGAGCCGTATATTCATTTCACCATTAATTTATCTCTAAAACGGATATACAAAAAATATTTATTTCTTTTAAATCTCGATAATGGTAAATTCTCATTTTTCTCGTTAATAGAATATTCTCATTTGTCTCGTTAATTCTATATTCCATGTAATAATTATTTCAGAACAGTTATAATGATAACACGAAATCGGCTTTAACACGGTAACACGACAATATACTTAAAGGTTTGTACATTGTAATGGACGTACTTTTTAGATTATTTATTTAGAATTATTTTTTCATATATATTTTCCAATTTTTGTTATTCCAACGTAAAACTTTTAATTCTGGAATCGCTTTTAAATTTCAAAATGATCTAATAAATATTATTAATTACTCAATGTAGAACGTATTGCTAGTGTAAAAACATCAAGTTGTTTGGTTAATCTTTGGAAAAATTCTCGTGTGCCAATCGTGGCACGCGCGCGCATATTTGTGTTCTATTCAAACGGGAACCTATATTTTTTGCTGTATGAGTAACGCAAGGGCAGGAACATATGAAAATCGGGGAATGCGAGATCTGACGATTATGGCGGGTGTGTTATAGCATCCCATCGACGCTGTAACAGCGTCTGCCGAATCAACTACCTCTTCTATTTGACGAAAACAATTTGGAGCAAAAAATGGTCTAATCATCTAATTGTAATAAACATCTAATTGGGAACGCATGTAGTCCAAATATGTACATTTATTTGAAGCGGAACTTAAATCGCCTCACATGATTATGAACGATCATGTATTCAATGTTGTAATGCAATTTTATATTAAAAAACAATACATATAAAATATTGAAGTATCTGAACTCATTATGACTGAATGTGGCTGTTTGTCACTTAATGTTAACTATAACAAATTAACTTGCACAATTTTAGCCGTCTATAGGTTACCGTCGGGAAATGGGGAATAATTTTTGTCTGAATTAGAACCGTTTTTGAACCCCAGTACAATTCTAATTGGTGATGTTCACCTAAACATAATCAGTACAAATAAATCTAAAATAATAGAAGATTATCTAGGACTTCTTGCTGTCAGGTGATTCCTATCACGAGTCAGTTACGCTACTAGGATAGACCAGCTGAACAAGGCCGTGTCACCCAACGTATTGACCACATAGCTTCAAATATTCAATATCAGCACTCATTAACTGCCGTGGTTATAAATACCAACGTCACTAATTACAGAGCAGTCTGTTTCTCTATTGCTGGTGGGGTAGGAGGGAACCCCTCCTCTTCTTCTTCTTAGGGTGCCATACTAGTGTTCTAGCGTAAGGCAACCTCTCGCGCATACTTGTGGAACGCATCGTCACACTCATATGCGGGACCTTCAGTTTATCGCCGGTTCCGAACGGCACTATTTGAGAGGTTCTCTTGGCAGAATTACTCGTGGTAGTTTGCCATTGCTTTCCACGAGGTGGCCACAGCATAGTTCCGTGAAAAATTTCACGGTTTGTCCGGGGATCGAACCCGGGATCTCGGTGAAGCGAGCGGACTCCCTCTCCTCCTCCACCTGCAATTGCTAGACCATAAAGAAAGTAAGGTATGATGTATTCATTGCTAAGATTAAAAGTCACAATTGGGATGAGGTTTATTCATTCACATCTGTAGATAAAGCTACTCAATACTTGATTAACATTTTAATATCTAATCTAGAAATTTGCTCTGAAACTAAAATTATCAAAAAGCCCTGTAAATATAAAAGTAAGAAGGCCTGGATTACCCAAGGCTTAATGATATCATTAAGGAAGAGGGATTATTTGTATAAGAAGTTGGAAAAAGAGCCTTTTAATGGAAAATTAAGAGAATACTATATAAGGTACAGGAATAAATTTAGACAGTTAATTAGGATTGCTATGGAGGAAGATTATAGAAAACAGATTTCAGAGGCAGGAAAAGACTCTAAA
The DNA here is from genome assembly GCA_944588485.1 of Phosphuga atrata. NCBI lineage: Eukaryota > Metazoa > Arthropoda > Insecta > Coleoptera > Silphidae > Phosphuga > Phosphuga atrata. The sequence continues at coordinate 9,480,375 of OX155901.1, forward strand.
AGAGTTTGGGGAACTATTTCTGAAATAATTAATAGCAAAGATAGGGACTCTAACATATCAAAATTGTACGTTGATGGTGATCTTATTGAAATCCAAAATTATCCAGATAGGTGTGCTGATCATATTAACCAATTCTTTCGAAATATTGGTGAAAACATGGCTGCAAAAATTACATCCACAGACGAACAACCTGATTTTGAGGTTGGGAAAGGGAATACCATCTATTCCTTTCTTTGAGTTTATCCAGGTTAATGAAAATAACATTAAAACAGTTGATGAACTAAGAGGAGGGTCCTGTCCTGCTTGGGACAACATTTCAGTAAACTATATAAAATTAATTAAAACTTACATTGGATCACCTTTGACTTACATAACTAATCTCAGTCTCAGTACAGGAAAATTTCCAGAAATTCTAAAAATAATCTATAATCATCTCTTATAAAAAAAAATCGTTCTTTAGTTGGTAACTTCCGCCCTATTTCTATGTTATCCAACATAGCGAGAATAATAGAAAAATTGGTTAAAAACAACTTGTTGAATACCTGGAAACAAATAGCCTAATAACGCCTAGACAGTTTGGTTTCCGACCAGGGCAGGGTACCCATGATGCTTTAGATGCAGTCACTTCAGAAATAAATGAATCATTAGACCAAAGCACTAAGACCATAGAAATCTTCCTTGATTTAGCAAAGGCGTTCGACTCTGTGTCCTGTTGATTAAAAAACTTTGCCGTATGGGGGTGAAAGGAGCAAATTCAAGTTGGTTCATTCGCTACCTTGCATGTAGACCTCAGCAGGTTAGATTGGGGAATGTTCTCAGCGCTACTATGTATGGTACTTGCTATTGAATCCCACAAGGTATAGTCTAGGGGACCTGTATTGTTCCTGACATTTATTAACGACCTGCCAGAACTTGAACGAGAAATAGGACACACCTACTTATTTGAAGACGATACCGTGCTTTTCTTCTCCACCCCGTCATGGCCCAGCACCTTCAATGTTGCCTCAAAGGGGATTGAAAAAGTGAAACTGTGGATGGACCTCAACCGACTCTCATTGAATCCTGACAATACCAAATATATTACATTCTCAATCTATAAGATTTCTCAACCTAGTAATTTATTTAATATAAAATTAGGAAACAATACAATAGAAAGAGTTCAAAGTGTTAAATATTTAGCTATTCAGATAGACCAGCACCTGAACGGGAAATCACATTCGGAAACTCTAACTAAACGAATAAATCAGTTGATCAATGTGTTTTCTAGACTAACAAATATTTTGGACCAAAACACCTTATAGACCGTGTACTTCGCCTTGGCCCAGTCGATCCTAACTTATGGAATACTATCCTGCGGTGGGGCTTGTCCCACAAAATTAAGACCTGCAGTTGTTGCACAAAATAATTTGCTCAGAAGAATTTTAAAGAGAGGAAGGCTCGATTCGGCCGGGGCGTTGTACAGGGACTTATCAGTTTTAACCATAAATAATCTTTATAAATTGACAGTTTCAATGAAAGTCCATAAGAGCAGGGAGTCTTTGGGAATGGCAGCTCATGGGCACGGGACCAGGGGCGTGGGCATAGGTCTGCCCAGGGCTCCCAGGAAACTAACCACACAGGGCATGAGAAATTGGTCGTACCGGAGTCCTGTCTGGTACCTCCCTCCCAACATTCTAACTTCTAACAAAGCCGAAGCAATATTTAACCACTTATTGAGCCTACCACCGAAACCAGAAAGAAACAAAAGAGAAACAAACAAGTTACTGTATTTAAAAAAAAAGTTACTGTTTTTAAAATAACAAACTGAACGCCCCTCTCGCGCTCTGACTGTGCCTTTGCGGGGGGGTAATTTCCATTGTATGTATGAGTGAATATATATTTGTAATAATTATTAAGTAAATATAGAAATTATTATTATTAATTGCAATGCAATGTTGATATTTTGTATTTTATATTCTTTCCTTACACTCTTTACATAACTTACTTTAGTTTTTAACTGCGGCGCCCTCTTTATTCAGAGAAAGTATGCGTATGGCTTTCATGTATATTCATAGACTTGTGTCGGCGTACATATACGCCTTTTATAATTAAAGGGTTAAATATCGGTTTTATACTCATTTTTATCTACTAGCTAGTTGTTTTCGCTAATATAATTTATTTCAATGATATTATCATAAATTCCCCTTCCTAGTTTAAATTCGCGACATAAACTATTCGAATTCTAAATATTTTCTTTTACGGAGCAAAATTTATTACACAAACAGTGTTTTTTAATTTTTAATAAATCCTGCAAAGCTCTTCAGCAAAGCTCCAGTATTTATAATTTAATCAAGCTGCACAAAGGTTGAAAAAATGTATGTACCTGCCCTCCGCGGGCAAAATTAATATCGCATGGAAATTTCGGCGGGCTCTTATCCGGTCGTTTACGATATAATTTTCAACGTACATTTTCCATGACGAACCCAGCACGTCTATTTTAATAAACATAAATCATAGTATGAAATCACTAAAATTTATCCAAAACTATTCATTAGCGTACTATATGTGCTTTAAACATTAGTTCTGAAACTTAGAAAATATAATTAAAATGTATTTTACTGAGATTTGACTAGAAATTTTCCACATGCATTTGTTCGTATTACTTATTGTACAAGCCGACTATTATATATTGTTGAGTGTTCTTTATATATTGTTGAGTTTTAATAAAGACGGAACAAAGCTTGAATATATAAATATACTCAACCTTTCCGGAGCTCTATAATACTAATGAGTCTTTTTAGGACTTTCTAAAAAATCCTAAAAAGACTCATTAGTATTATAGAGCTCCGGAAAGGTTGAGTATATTTATATATTCAAGCTTTGTTCCGTCTTTATTAAGTTTATCTAATTATCTGTAATGTTGTATGGTTTTACAAATTCAAAATTGTTGAGTTTTGATATTATTAACCAGAAGATTGAAGATTTTGATATTATTAACCAGATAGAACTTTCACTTAAACTTTCTTAATGTAATTCAATGTCAGTCGTGGTGTTTGCCAGTGAAGTAGTTGTTTTTAAGAAATAATTTTTAAAGAAAGTTATACTAATGATGTGAACTTTGTTGATGATATGTATACAAGCATTTCCTAGAAATTATAATCTTTGACGAAAAGATACAAATGTTAATAATGGTTAAAGTGTTTAATAAATTGATTTATACAGGATGCGACAAAACATCCTCTCTATTTTAAAATGTAATAGAAACACAAGTTTTCTCTATGCAACAAATGTTATTTTGGTTCCTTATTCTATAACTCTGGAAGTTTGTTCTTACTTAAACACGACCCTCGAGAGATCCACGGAAGGCCTCCTCATAGTGAACATGTTACTGTATGGTGCGTATTGTCACGACTTAGTTCATTGTACCTCATTATTTTGAAGGAGATAGTGTTATTCAACCTTTTCTACTATTGTCTCAGCTGTCTCAGGTGTCTCAGCTTATCAATAAATATTTTGAGCCCAATATTTTCTGGTCGGTTAATTTCTCGAGGACTTCTCGTGACGTTACGTTGTCAACACGCTTAATCGATTTAAACCCATGTGATTTCTTTTCTTGTGGGGTTATTGAAATAAAAGGTGGTTAAACGTCGTATTATGAATCTGCAAGACAGGACTAAGCGAGAAAATCCATCACATACATCAAGCCTACATCTTCATCTAGGACGTCGTCTCCCTAACGAAGGTTGGCGATCCAACTGGCTATAATGGTGCGTGAAACCGCACCTCTGAAAATCTCTATATATGTCCGTCCGAACCATCGACGCAGATCCTTAGGTTTTTATACGTAGATCCTGAGATCTACCGTCTGCCCACAGATCGTTTTTCTAGATCTTTCCTTCCATGAGGAGTCGGAGGAACTCGTTCCACTCCCCTCTCATAACGTGTCCGATGCATTAGAGCTTTCGTTCTTTGATGGTTGTCAGCAGTTCTTTACCTTTTCCTATTCTCCTTAACACTTCCTCGTTGCTTATCCTGTCTACCCAGGATATACGCAGTATACGGCGATACAAGTACATCTCGAAGGCGTCAATGCGGCTCTCCATTGATTGGCAGAATGTTCAGCTCTCGGAGCCATAGAGTAGCACTGGGAAGATATAACAGCGCAATATGCGTATGCGGAGCTGTAGGTTTAGGTCTCTACTGGTAAAGAGGTTCTTCATGGAGATGAATGTCCTTCTGTCTTGTTCCATCCTTGATCTGATTTCCATTTTGGGGTCACTGTTCTCGTTGACGAGGGCTCCAAGAAAGCTCCAATGGACGGCACTTGTTCCACAACCTGAAGAACACAACCACCTTGGTCTTGGCAACGTTTATGTGTGGACCATACTGTGTGCTATGTTCAGCGATATGATCCATCATATTTTGTAGATGTGGGAGGCTGTCGGCGACCACGACCGTATCCTCGGCGAATCGTATGTTATTAATAAGGGTGCTGTTGATTTTAACGCCCTCTTTCACATTCTCCAGTGAATCCCGGAACACTGCCTCCTAGAATATATTATAGAGGAGAGGGGACAGGACACACCACTGTCTAACACCTCTTCTGATTTCTGTTTCTTCGGATGTTATACCCTCTATCCTAATCTCTACAGTTTGATGCCAGTATAGCTGCTTGATGATATTCAGCAGTCCCGCATCGATTCCGGTGTATTTTAGGATCTCAATGAGAATCTGGTGCGAGACACAGTCGAAAGCTTTTCTTCAATAAAGCAAGCGTATATATCAACATTCATGTCTCTGCATCGCTGCATGAGAACGTTGATAGAGAAGAGAGCCTCGTGCGTGCCCACTCCGTTTTTAAATCCAAATTGTGTTTCTCCAGTCTGTCCCTCAGATCTCGCGTATATGCGAGTGTGGACGATGCGGAGAAATACCTTGAGGACGAGAGACATAAGGCTCATCAGTCGGTGGTCGTCGCATTGAGAAGCGTTCGGTTTTTTTGGCAGTGCGATGAACGTCGACCTCAGCCAGTCTGTTGGTATTTTTCCAGTTTCATATATTGAGTTGAACAACAATGTGAGAAGTTTTAGGCCTCTATCATCTGGATTGACGATAAATTAACCTGAACAATAATCAAGCCTACATGCTGGATAGAATTACTGAGAGCTTCTAATTGCGCTTGCAGCAACGCATTGACACCACTAGTTTGATATCGTTTTTAAATCTAATTAGGGAAAAGCATGTAGAGTTGTAGAATAAAGAATGAAAATAAAACTGTTTGTATACAGGCAACTTCTTTATTCACATTTTAAATAGGGTAAATGATTTTCCGCATCCTGTAGTAATCAAAAATCAGTCTTGACACACTAGGGTAAAACAAATTCACTTATAATATACATAATTTACAATAAAAAATGGTAATTCACTTATTGCCTTAATTAAAGGAACAAACATTATGTGTCTTAATGATTTATTTTTTGTTTCAGGTAAGATATCTCAACCTTCTATAAACTAAGAAAATCTGTGCGGCGAAACATGAGGTAAACCAATTTTAATATAATATTGAACTTAAACGCAATTCCAAACTAGTCATTTCTTATTGTTTTACTTCAGTTTATTCCCAAAATTGTTCTATTCCCAATCTGTCTAGTCTTGTCTGTCTAATCTTATCTGTCAGGCCTAATCTGTGTGAGCTAGTCTATCTGGCCTATTATATCCTGCCAAGTCTCGCCAAATCTGTCTGACTTATGCTAAGCGTACACCAAAACCGATTTTGTTGGCCGATGGCGGACAGAACTACCCGGAGGACTACCCGGACGAGTAACTCGGACGTGTATGTGCTTACACTGCAACAGTGTCACCACTTGGACCACACCATTGGACGACATTTTAATTTTGTAATGTTTATCCTATAGGGTTTGTATATTATAAACACAACTAATTCATTTTTCAATTTCATTAGTCGTTTTGATAAATAACAACAACATTTAACTGTAAATATACTCAATTTGTACTGTAGAAGCCGGCAGACTGGCGAAAAATCCCAACAAGTTCGGATCGTCGTGATGATCGGCCGTTTTCGGTCATCATCGTACGATGACAATCGTGTTTGTGTACGCCACCTCTTTCTTTTTCAAGTGTTTGATTCAATCGCCGTCGTCGCCCCAGAAAACTTCGACCGATGACGGATTAGGTGTACGCGATCCATTAGTCTCTCAGGCCTAGTCTATCAGGCATAATCTGTCTGGTCCAGTCTGTCATTACATTTCAGTGTCTTTTCATTTATGTTATAATAAACAAGTTATAAATTCTTCGTAATTATGCAAACGTGACCATAAAAAATGAAAAGAAATCTTTCTTTAAATGGAAATTAGATACCTCTAATCCTAAAAAAATTGGAAGGAATCAAGATCCTTGAATCTTATTTCAGATAAAAGTAACCTACCTAGGCAGATTGCCTCAGATTTTGCGAACGGAAATGACTATTTCATTGCTTCTATATCTAATCCCAATATTAACTATAGTGACCTAATAGACTACTACAAACATATCTTTAAATTTAATTTCTCTTCTGGTTCTACCTTGAAACTAGTAGATATAGGGGATGTTAACAAATCTTTGACTAGTATTAGAACTTTGACTAACAAAACTTTGACTAGTAGTTGAATAAGATCAAATCCATCAATCCAAAATATCCAGAATATCCTCCAGTGGATATGATGGTTCGGATAATAAACTTCATCACTAATATAATAAATAGTTGCTTATTTGGGGTCTTTCCTACTGCATGGAAAATTGCACTGATTATGCAATTACCTCAAAAACAAAACCCCACTCAGCTTGTATATTGTAGATTGTAGTTCTGGTGGTGATGACTTGTACTGCGATCTTAATAGACTTACTGTACCCCACCCTTCTTCGCTTCCATTTATACCGGTATGTCCTGGTACCCATTATAGCGTTAATTTATTTTCTCTGCCAAGCTTGTTTAGCTTTCTCGCTTTCTATTCCAGTTTTGATCAGATGGCGTATGAGCTAATGGCCTTGACGGCTGTCCGACAGGATAGCAACTTCTTTTTTGCAATAATTCCTGTCGAGGTTAAATTTTGCACATCTTTCGATTGCGTGTACCTCTGCGTGGAATATAGTTGGGAATGTTCCTATGGATTCGAAGTATTTGGTACGAGGTCCAAACACTCCTGCACCATCACCCTCCTTTGTGTTCGAAGCATCTGTATACCATTTGATAGCATTTTGCTCTATGCGGTAAGCTGAGGATTCGTCGCTCCAATCGGCTTTACTATAACATATTGCTGTGTAGTATTTCTCGAAATGGTATTTGCATACCATTTCGTTTTTGCTGCTTCGAGCCAGGGTATTTTGGCCGCTAGGCTGTTCCAGTCTCTGCTCACGATTATTATACCTCTGCCTATTCCTTCCTTGTTAACCCTACAATCGCCGACCTGGCGGCCCTCTCCACGACAAGGTGCAACGGTGTCAGATCCAGCAGCAGTTTCATTGCTGCTGTCGGGAACTACTTCGTCGTCCCGTGATACAGACACACGCCAGTCTTTGAATCTTCTCAAGCTTATTCCTCATAGCGGCCAGCTTGGTTCTACTTCCCCAGGCAACTGCCCCGTAAGTCATCGCAGGTGTCACTAACATGGTGTACATCCATCGCAGGATTTTGGGGTTACAACCCCAAGTTTTCCCTGCCAGTTTTTTGCACAACATTAGAGCGCGTTTGGCTATTGATACCGCTGCTTCAGCGTATCTATTCCATAAGAGTTTGCTATTTAGTGTTTTACCCAGATACCTTATCTCCTGTTTGTATTCTACTGCCCTCCCATCTGACAGTATGGGCTATAGGCTGTTTAGTTTTCTCTTTCTATTAAGTAGCTTCAACTTGGTTTTGCTCGGGTTGAGTTTCAGTCCCACTGTTTGACATCATCTGCTAGTTACTTTGAGGCCTCTCTGTATGATTTGATAGAGCGTTCCTTCAAACTTCCCTCTGGCTATGATGACTATATCATCGGCGTGACCTTGACATTTGATGTCTTTGTCGTTTAGTCTAGCCAGTAATTCATCAACTACCAGGCTCCACTCAGCTTAGGTATCTGAGGCCAATAAGTACCCTGTCAACACTTTCGAAAATTTTAGAAATAATCATGAACCATCAAATAAAGCAGCACTTTTAACATTTTACCCAAATTCCAATCGGGTTTTAGGGAAAGCTACAGTTGTACCACTGCGCGGTAAAAAGTCACCGATCACATCCTAAAAGAATCCGATTCGGGACTAATTACAGCGCTGGTACTCCTTGCCTACAACAAAGCTTTTGACATACTGAATCAACCAACTTTTACTATCGATACATCATTACATTAGTTTCGATCAATCAGCAATAGATCCTTTCACGGGCGTGGACAGGGTTTAGTTTTGGGAGGGGTTTAGAAAATATTTCAGGAGAGGGTGGATTGCAGAAATGAACCAATTTACTTTCTAAAACTGACACACAAGGGTTCCTAAACCCCCAAAAGTTTGAACCCCCAAAACCCTCCTCCTGGCTACGCCCATGGATCCTTTGAATAATTACTTAGTAGGGCAGTAAAATTAGAGTCTGGTGAATCAAATTCAAGGAACACCAGTGTTTGGTATCCCCCAGGGGTCGATCTTAGGACCTATACTATCTATACTGCTTCTATCATAAATAACATATGCACGCGGATGATACTCAACTGTACATCGCGGATGTTACTCAACTGTATCTTAGCCGAAAATTACCGCGATGCATTACTTAAATTAAATCATGACCTCAATAATTGTCCTTTTCTCATAGAATCATTTTAAATCTGTCTACATATCAAGTCAGAATACCTTCTTTTTGGGCCTAAAAGCAAGTGTAGTGAATTAGTAGTCAGTTTTAAACCTTCAATAAATCAACAGTCCATCTCATTTGGTTCTGACGCGAAAAATTTAGAATTGCCCTATTATATTAAGTATTTAATTATTAAGTATTGCCCTTGGCAATACTTTTGGACACCATAAATATAGAACTCAATGTATCACTATTGCATACGGTAATCTCAGGCTCTTCTATCATAATCGGGAGTTTTTAAATAAAAAAAATTAAATTTCGCTCTGCGAAATAACGGTTTTATCACAATTGTTCTCCGCCCATGTCTAGACCAAATGACTAAAACTCGTATTCAACCATGGACCTATGAATACTAGGTTTTTCCTTCTCTGAATCCATATTGCTTTTACGAGAGATCAGTCCCAGTTCGAAGCGCTCTTTTGACTCGGTCTACTAGCAGTTGCTCAAGCAGTTTACCTGCGACGTCTAGTAGACATAGTGGCCTGTACGAAAATGCTTCATTAAGGGGCTTATCTCCTTTTCTCAGGAGAACTAGTTTGGTAGGTTATTTATTACTGCAAGAACATACTCGGGAGCATTTCTGACAACAATTTGTAGTACCTCTGGTGGAATTCCGTCTGGTCTTGGGGCTCTGCCGTTATTGAGGCGCTTACAAGCTATTTTAACCCATCTTTGGCCAAGCAAAGAAATAGGTGATATTTTAGATTTGTTTTAAATAAAACGCATTACAATGATGTTCATCAAGAAAGTTTTAATAAAAAAAAATTTTAAAAAAAATTTGGTCAAAGATGGGTTAAGTTCATCTTGTGTGAATGGTACTATCACCGTTACTAGAGGCTGCTTCAATCTTAGTACTTGATGGATGGGGAACAGTTTGTCAACCAACTCTTTTATTTTTTCCAGGGGTATTTTCGTAATTGGGTGTCTGCTTTTCAGGTTTCTAGTGGCTATTGCATAAGCATCGCCCCAGGTGTCGTCGTCAATTTTCCTGCACAATGCTTCCCAGTGTTCCCTTTTCGTTGTATTTATTGCTCCGTTGAGAGCTTTTTTAAATTGAGAATATGCACCTCTGAGCTGTTCTTTGGTGCATGCATCTAGGTTTTTCTTGCCTTTCCTTTGGAGTTGCCGTCTCGATGAATCACATACTTTCCTTAGGTTGGCAATATCTTCACTCCAGCAATATTCTTGTCGTTTCCTGTTAGCATTTCGTTTTGTTGGTAGCGTCGTATTACACACTCTAGTAATCATAGATACCATTTCCTCCGCTGTGTTTTCAGAGGTTTTTGTTCTCAAGAGTAGTTCTATTAAAGGCCAAATGTACAACTTGTTACCCTGGCTGCAAATATACATTGCATGCATATGTGCCCATAATTATGAAAGTGGTCAAATGAAAGAAAGTGAGTCAAGTCAAATTAAAAAAAAAATAATTAGTGTATCAGTTTTTTCACACAACATTATTTTAAACTAAATTTATTCAAAGTAATTTTTATGATATCGTCAAAAATGAACCATTAGATAGAGGTTGTAATTTCAACAATATATGGAATTCATTTAGTGTTAATAATGTTGTGCGAAATAACTGAAAAACTCAATTTTGTTTTTTAATTTTGACAGACCACTTTCATAATCATTGGCACATACAACAGTTGAAAAAATCGGGCGAAAACAGAAAAAAAATCAAAAACAATGTAACCAATGAGTATGCATAGACATAGGAATAATATATTAGTATATTATTCCTATGCCCATACCAATTCTAATACAACGGCGACTTAAACAATAAAGGTTAGATATGTGTATGTGTGGTAATCTAAACAACACTGAATAATTTGAGATTCCGTGCCCAGTGCTATCTATTAAAGCGGCCAACACATTACAATTTCACTTGCGACCGATAGAGTACAGCACTAATTGGGGGGTTCGCCATATTGGTATGGTCCGTCTCCATACCGCGAACGTGGACACTCCCCGCGCCTATATACTCCATCCCTATTATTCATAGGTCCACATATTCAGATTCAAAATTCGTGCCTACTGAATATTTTTGGGTTACGAATATTCGCTTAAATTAGCGACAAACTGTCTGGTTTAAACTGGTTAATTTAGATAACCGTCCCATAATGCAAAGTTATTCCTTATTTTATAATATAATTAAATATAAAACACTTGATAAATGTGACATTAACACCCTTAATACAAGAAGTCGTGGCCGTTTCTCACCACCTGCTCACAAAACGAGTTTATTTGCACGATTTCATTATACAATTGTCAATCTTTTTAACAGCCTTCCAGTCTTCTACAACGACTTCGACTCGAAATCTAAATTTAGAAAATATATTTTTGCAGTTTTATATAATAAACAATGTTGCCCATTGCGCGTGTTTCCGTGAGATGTTACCCAAAATATTCCTTCTTTGATCTACTTATATTATTCCAACTGTATTTTTAGTATTTTATTTAATTATGTAGCTAATTGATATCATTTATAGTAGATTATAGTAGTAGTATTTTTCTTTCTGTTATATATTTTTGGATCTGTTACTTTACTTTTATATTTATCGTTCTGTCACAGAGGTTTAAATTTATTATTATTATAAATTAGTGAAGAACAATTTTCTTACAAAATAGATTTGACAAAACTGTGAAACGAGTCCATCTCTGTTTATAAATTTTATATTTAAAAACAATTTATATTTAAATTTATGCAAATCACTTAAATTGTGATTTATAATCCCTGACCATAGCATGCACGGCACATAATTTTAATTAGGATTATTTTCACCAAACTCATTGCATAAACTAAACAAAATCCCAGTGATAAAACTAAACAGAATTCATTATTATTAAAAGTTTGGAAATTATTAGGGACTTTGTTCAAAAAGTTCTAATTCGCGAAAATATGACAAACTTGAGGTAGTTAAAGCTTACTTTCAATTTGAGGATTACTTAAAGCCTAGATATTTTTCGAAAACTTGTAAAATGATTTTGTAATAACTTTCCTAATTTTAATTTTGACGTAAAAACTATACAATAACGGATTTTATTTGAACGAACATTTTATTTGAAATGTTAAATAACAATTCCATCATAATTTAGCTTAAATAAAAGAAAACACAATCTATTTATTAAAAATCTTTTAAGTTATTAAAATCTTTTTATTAACTTTGAATGAAATTTGAATTATGATACGGTGATTATGTAAGTTGGCCTTTCGTTGAAGTTTATAGGTTTCAGTACCTAGTTTGTTAAAGGTTGGATTTGCATTTAGAGGGTCGTTAAAATCCTTCGGCTCGAGGGTAGTCGGATTTCACTTTAATACTAAATGCAGTTAATAGATTTTTGATACTTGATAGTTCCAAGACTTCCATCCCGAAACTTTCACGTTGAAAACTTACCAATCAAAATTAATTTCGAAGTCGAACTACATGTTCTCAAATACTGTTCAACTGAAATTAATATCTATATTTATAAATACAGTAAACTTTCAATAATCCGTCAGATACGCATCGGGGTAGTGGCGGATTAGTGAAAACGCCGGACTACTGGAACGTTGTAAATAAAACCACTTCAAATGCAAAAAAATCTGTTTTATTTCAAATGCGTGATATTTACATTCATACTACAATATACATATGTACATACAAAACCTACAAGAGTACTTCAATTAAAAAAAAAACTGTATATTTTCTTCTGTAGGTTGGTCCGAAATTGCACTTTATCTTAAAGCGTTTTCAAAAGTAGAATATCACTCGCTAACACATCATAATCTTCTGACAATCACAATCTTCTTCATTTCACACAGGTTTCAAGCGCGCCCAGCCCAGCATCATGACTGAATGTATGAAGATCAGGCTCTTTTCTCTCCCATCGCTTTTTTCTTCTTCCCTATTCATCACATCTTCAATTAATTCGTCGTCTGTCAATATCTCGCTGTTTTCTTCGTCTTCGCCAGCTAGCCATATATTTACATCTTCTGTTGTTGAATTTTCGTTCTCATCAACTAGTTTTTCCACAACCGTATCCGTATCTCGCAGGGATAGCAACATAACACAAGAAGATTAACCTGGTCCATGCGCTGGTCTTCTCTGTATTTGGCTATTCGGCGGAGACATGGACACTACGTGCGGCTGACCGTCGTCGAGTGGATACGTTCGAAATGAGGAGAGTGTTGGAGGAGAATGCTTAGAATACCCTGGACTGCACGACGTACCAATAACTCTATTCTTAACGAGATCAAACCCAAACAACGGCTCTCAAGTCTGGTTTACTCCCGCATATTGAAGTTCTTCGGACATGTAACGAGAAGTGACAACATGGAAAAATTGATCGTGCAGAGTAAGCCAAACGGCGGACGAAGAAGAGGGAGGTCTCCCTGCCGCTGCATAGATACCATCAGGCAGCTTCTCTACACTGATATTGAGACCGCTGTACGTGGAACAGCTGACCGATCGCGATGGCGAGATACCATCAAGCAGGGGATCAACACACTTGAGGGGGCCTGATGGAGGCCGACATCCAAGACCTGTCACTACACGTCTGCCAAGACGTTAGATTAAGAAGAGAAGATCTCACAGCTCACTCAGTTTATAATTAACATTTTATTCATTGTCATCAACTGCGAGCAAGTTTTCCATTCATCCATTTTGATCATCATCCATTTAGTTTTTTTCTTTTTTAAATATCTACTGCTTCAAAAGTATAATATGGGGCCATAAGTTTTTCCATGAACAAACTATGGTCTTCTTTCCAAAACTTTCCAATCACTTGCCAGTGTAAAAAACATATCTTTCCAGTTCGTTTCTTATGATTTATTCACGCTGTCTTGCTTTATCAGCAGCTTGTGAAGCAAAGCATTTTTATAGCACATTTTGACTGTCTGAATGATATTCTGGTCCATAGGTTGCAAAAGGGGTGTAACATTTGGCGGTAAGAACAATATATGGATGCCGTAACTTTTGAAATCTTCTACTTCCAGGTGACAGTTATCTAATATAAACGGCGCTTTTTGCGGCCGTTTATTCTTTTTTCAGAAAGTTTTTCAGACGAACATTTCATTAAACTATTCCATGGAAAACTAACTTCCATCTCCTCAGGTCATCCATCTCCTGGTTTGGCTTTTATAATCAACAGGTAGGTTGATATTTTTAAAGTCTCTCGGATTCTTTGCCTTGTCGATCAGTTCAATTTATGTGTGCCACCCGCATTCAAACACAGCATGTACGTTATCTTATCCTTGGCCAGTTTCCGTCCTGGAGCACTTTCTTCAGAACGATGATCGAATGTTTTCTTGGGAAATAGCCGCCGAAACTCTCATCTGCTCTCACTTGGATGGGAGATAGGCTTACTTCCTCAATGGTTTGTTTAAGTTTTCGTTGGTAGAAGTCGACCGCAGCAAAATTACAAGAGAGTTTTTCACCCGTCATGCTCAATAAACGAAATCCAAAAAGCTTTTTGAACTTTTTAATTACAATCCATCACTGGCTTGAAAATCATTTTTCCTCATTATTTTTCTATAGAAGAGTTTTACTTTTTCTTTAAGAATCCCAACTGAAATTGGAGTATGCCTATGGCACTTTTGGAGAAAAGACGACTAAAGGGTATTATAAACCTCAGGGAACTCAACCCGTTCTTATGGTTTTTCTTGCACTGTTCATATTGTCAATAGTTTTGGAGAAAGCACTTTATCTTTTCACAATTTTTTCGAAAGTCGTGAATCGCAGCACGACCGAGTCGGTGATCATTATCAAGGTTCGTTAGAGACTTGAGTAGGTGATAACTTTCTCAAATCTCTTCAAAATCTCCTTTTTGAAGTAGAGTCTATGCTTTGTTTTCTTTTCAACTTTGATGACGCTTTACTCATTATCGTCAAATATAAAAATAAAGAGAAATGATAATAAGAAGCAACAATAAAAATTGACTACGTATGTACATATACGCTATGAAATTGAAATAGGAACGACCCTGTAGAGGTGATGAACACGAAGCAAATGGTTATCGAAAGATCCCTTAATTTACAATTACAGCGTCTTCTCAACTTCCACTCCACACCCGTCTAAAGTTTAAAAATAACGCCGGACTACTGGAAATTAGTGAAGTTCCGGACTACGGAGAGTCTACTGTACAGTATAATCTTGATAATCCGACACATATGGGACCAGACAACTGCCGGATTATAAAAAAGCTGGATCATCAGGATTAAAACAAAACAATAACAATTTTACATATTTTAAACGCGTCACCGTTTGCTACAGTTCGCCGGCTTCAAACATTCAAGGCATTGTTAGCTTCATCGTCATCCGTGGAACAAATTCCAGAAAAAGAATCAAAATATTTTTCGCGTGTGCCTTCAAGCCAAGATATAACATCGTTTGTCAGCGTAACACCAAAGCTCTTGTAAAAAATTCTTGTAAATTCCGAAGACAATTGTAGATTGGAGTTAGCATGGTCACACGTTTTTAGAGTTTACGGGTGTCCCTTTTGACTTTATTTCAATTGTGGGAGAGGTTTATATCCGACGCGCGGGAGCGGAAAGAAAAGACATTTGTTAGAGCGCCGGATTACGGAACGTGCCGGATTAACTACAGCCGCATTATGAATATTATACTGTATTTTATAAATACATTGCTCAAAACAATTAGCGGGTCACTAATTTGTGCGTCCATAAAATTCAAGCGGGAAATTACATGCAAATAAAATTAAGAACACCTGAAAGACACTGTATTTAATTATTTTAATTGGCACATATGGAAGTATCAGCATCACCTACTTTTAAAGTACCCGTAATAATTAACAACAACTACCAAAACCAAGGTGCAATACGAATTTAAATGCATTGTTCATGTAAACTTTATTACATAAAGTGGTAACTTATTAACCAGTATGTGCTCCCACAGCCCGAATAACGTCATTACATCGTCTTCGCATTCTTCGCAAAAGTCTCTCAAGGTCTTTTTATGGTACAGCGCCCCATTTTTCAATAAGAGCCGCCGTTAGCTGCTGGATAGGCTGAGGAAGACGCGGGCGACCACGAACACGTCTGTCGAGTGTATTCCCAACATGCTCTATAGGATTTGAATCAGGACTTAACTCAGGCAACACCATTGTTTGAATTTCCAGTTCTTGTAGGAAGTCTAAATGACAATCGCGCAGTATGTGGTATTGCGTTATCCGGCATTAAAAAAAAATTTGGACCTATTTCATATACCACAGGGACAACATGTTCTCCTATCACATTGTCTACATAGTGAATACCGTTGAGATTTCCTGGAATTGCAACGAGGTCGGTTCTACTGTCGATACTAATCCCACCCCAAACCATAGCTGAACCACCTCCAAATCTTGTATAAATCTTATACCACCCCTAACTATAACTGAACCACCTCCAAATCTTCCGACTTCCTGAACAGTAGCAGCTGCGTAGCGGTCTCCTGGGCGTCTGTAAACACGTACTTGGCCATCGCAACGAGTAGTACGGAGTAGCAACCTAGATTAATCCATGAAGAGCACATACTTCCATTGTCGAAGTTGCCATGTGACATGATCACGAGCAAGATTCATCCTTGCTATTCTGTGGCGTTGTGTCAATGAGGTTTTGCGGACGGGTCATCTTGCTCTCAACTTTTATTCACTCAACCTATTCCTAATTTTCTGGTCTGATACAGTGACTCCATGCGTCGTCCTGCGGGAAATTGAAAGGTCTTTCGCCGTAAATCGATAGCGGAGACTCGAAATCAGTAAAAATGGGTAGTGAATTTTAGTTTTTGTTTTGCGATCTTGCCCACCGCGCCTGGTATATAGACCTGTATCCAAAGTCAATATACAATCAATACACCACAATCGATGAATAACAGATAGGCTTACGTTGAAGTGTCTTGAAATTTGTCTTTCAATTAATGTTATAGCACGTAGACTTGCACTTCGTTGAGATGCCTCATTTTCACTTAAGTCAAACTGTCTGTTGCAAACATTTTCGTCTGTATTTTGATCCGAATAAGGCTTTCCTAGCTATTTGAATCAAGGAAAACCTATTCCGGATGTAGTTTTACTTGATCCGTTAAATACGACTCTCAAATTGGTGGTTAGACTTCGTTCTTTTAGAATACCATGATGAGGAAGGTAGTAGACAGGAGAAGTTTCTGGATCTGAGAGGGGGCTGGAGTTAAGTGTGATAGTTCTTCGTACTCCCTAATAAATTTGAAGTAGAGTTCATCGTAATAAGGATCAGTTGCGAGTTGACGTAAAAGCCGATTGAGAGAGGCAATGGCTATATGTCGAGAGTGTCCGAGATGACTTGTTTCAGAACTAAGAGACAACCGTACGATGTAACGTCCCGATTCGTCCCGTGATTGAGTTGATAGAAAATGAGTTTCGCAGTCAGCCTATTCTTCACTAAGATGACTGTTAGGTTTTGACGAAATTTCTTCCTGTGCCCAGATTTTTTTAAGGAGTTGATGAAGATCATGCTCAACTGCAACTGTGCATGTAGCAACTTTCGATGATAATGAAATTTCAATGACGGGTCCGGTAATAATCCATCCGAATACCGAACGTTGAGCAATTGGAGCTTCAATCCTCCGGCAGCTCCCCATTTTGGTGGAAAATGAGTGGTTGCTATCAAGTCAGTGAAACATCACCTACGGCGGACTATCGGCGATACTGTGTTAACCTATAAGGAGCTGTCAACTCTTTTGGTGCAAATCGAGGCAGTGTTGAATTCACGACCCCTGGGTTCTCTCTCATATGACCCAGAAGACTTTTCGGCTCTCACTCCTGGACATTTCTTCGTTAACGACGCCCTCACTACCATCCCGGACCAATCTCTCTCATCGGTACCAATATCACGGCTTTCACGATGGCAACTAATTCAGCAAAAATTTCAACAATTTTGGTCTAGATGGTCCTCCGGGTGTCTTCAACGTCATCTCTCAATTTCTAAGTAGCATCATCCTTCAAATCAGACAAAGAAGTATCATTTGAGCTTGTCACGGACGAAAGATTTCCGCCATGAAAAAGGCCACTTGCGAGGGTCGTATCTCTTCACCCTGGACCGGACGGACTCACCAAAGTAGTAACAATCAAAACAGCAGCAACAACTCTTGTTCGGCCAATTACAAAACTCTCCGTGTTACTAATCTCGTCGGACAATAATTTCGTCAACGCAGTTGTAATGTTTGAAAAAGACTAACATGTTAGGCAACCAACTTAACAACTTAACTTAACGATACTTAAATTTTTGTCCATGAAGTGGCTCTACTTTGTACTTTATTTCAATTTCTTTGTATTTCTTTGTATTTGTATTTCTTTGTACTTTATTTAATTTGATATTTTTTTTCAACATCACGAGCGTCAGTTACTAACAAAAAAGGGCATATCGGTTTGAGAAATTAAAAGAACAGAACAGATCTTTTTCCTTTTGACAGTTTATCATTATCATAGATTTTTGTGCGTAGTTGTAATTCCACAATGTTTTTCTTGACCATATTTAATAATTTGTTCTTGGTTTACTTTACCATTGTAGAGTATTTAAAGTAGTGAAAGAATTAAAAGTTTTATTGTTTGGGCACGTGTCTATAATTAATTCCAATCTCCACCAATACCAGACGAATATTCCGGAATTATTACGAATATTCCGGAATTATGTGATGCTGATAATTCCCTATTTGTCTATTTAAACAATTTAATAGAGCGTCTTTTAGATGTTCTTAATTTTATTTGCATGTAATTTCCCGTTTGCATTTTACGGAGGCACAAATTAGTGACCCGCTAATTGTTTTGAAACAGTGTATATACTATAGCTCCATCAACAATTAGTTATATACCGTTTATTAGTTAGTCATATAACGTTGATTAGTTGGTCACTTAACTTTTATTAGTTTTATTCTATTAGAATTTGTCTATTAGAATTATTGCACAAATTCTAATAGACTCCCAATAAATTCCTTATTTTATTTAAAATACTTTTATTTAAATTTGATATTGCTTTCAATATTTTAACGACGAATAACCGCACAAAAGTTTATATTCCATCGATTTCGTGTTTACAAAATACGTTTTGAGTGTGTTATTTAAATGGCAGCAGAGTGGACATGATCAACCCTTGTGGCAGTAACACGTTTCGTCGGAATGTTTTCATCGCATGGACAGTCGTCAAAATGACGACATGGTTGACCGAATGCACACCCGCGCGATATCTGATCGAACGCGGCCGACATTTCATGTGTGACATCGATAACGACGCTGAACTAACGTTTTATTTTTTTATCAATTATTAGATAATGTTGCATGTTTCAATGCATTTAACTACCCTTATTTCTTTATTTAGACAGTATAACGTTTAAATAATCAGACAAGACTAGACCGACAAGACTACACCTAGTATAAAAAGATTGCGTATGGCCAAGGAGAATTTTTAAGAAATCGTTTTTTTTTTGCTTAAATGATGCATATCGTCATATAAATAAATTACATAAAAAAATCTTTTTCACCGACTTTGAACGTAACGTAAGACTTCCTACGGCACAGCCATAGAGTACCAGAGCGCGCCGTGCTACGGGGCATATCTAATGCCAGGATAACCGTTGACAGGACGTCGTTTCATTGCTTTTCTGCAATAAGGAAGCACAACAAGTTTTTAGAAGGAGTCGAAATCAAATGCTTGGTCCTGACATAAGACTAACATTTCAAAGCGCCGACCGTTAAATCGATTCGAAGCGGAGACAGATTTGGAAGGCGTCAACGCATCGGCCAAGACATTGCGACTGCCAACAAGTTCGTGTGATGGTAACATTAACACCCAATTTAGTCATAGATTTATAAATTTCATAACTGTTATAAACGCAATTGCTCAAGTAGTTGTTTGCAAAAAGTGTTGTGAAGACTTAAAAATTAAAATCTTGTGATCTTTAAGGAGTTGCCATCACAGAATAAGGGATAAGTTTTTTTAGTTGCATGTTATATGTAAAACTTTAAACGTGTATTCCTGAAAATTGGCTTCATAAATAACTTTTTACCCGATTGACTTCGAATTTTAAAATTACGTGTTGGTTTTTATCATCCCTAGCATTCATAATTTGTTTAGTTCATTCCCAATAATTAAACAAATTTTAAAATTATGTTTCTAATTGCATTTCAAAAATTGTAGATACACAATTATCACGCCGCGGCGCGTATCAAAAAAGATATAAAATGCAAATAGAAGTAGTCGGCCATTTTTTATAACAAAAGAAAACAATAAAAAATATATGTTGTTAGCTTGTTATTTATACCAAATAGATGTGTATTTATATTGTAAATCACCAGGTGGTAGAGTATTGAACCAGATAGACCATGTGATGGGAGACACTGTTCAAATATCCTGGATGTAAGAGCCTGTCGAGGCCTCAATGTAGATTCGGATCATTATTTGGTAAGGGCGGTGCTAGAATGCTAGAATTGATTGTCAACGCACACAACAGCCGGCAGTTAAGAGATACGATCTGGAAAAATTCAAAACCGATGAGATTAAAGAGAGATTTCAGTACCAAATGCAGGAACGAATATCCAAACGGCCAGAAAACGCTCTAGTAGAGGTGAATGTAGCGTGGCAAAAGATCAAGCAGGATATCGAAGATACAGCAGCAGAGGTTGTGGGGTGGAAGAAGGGACAAAGGCGTAATAACTGGTTCGATGAAGAATGCAAGGAAGCTCTGACAGAGAAGAACAAAGCCAGAGGAAAAGTAATACAACGAAATACTAGAGAGAATGTAAAGGATTATCGAAACAAACGGAAAGTTGAGAAAAAACTCTTCCGAAGAATGAAATCTGAAAAAGATGAAGAAGATTTCGCGGAAATAGAATGAATGAGTAATGCCAACGAAACTCGGGGACTCTATCAAAAGGTCAGAAATGCGAGACTTGGCTACAAACAGCTGCCACTTCTGTGTAAGGATAAGGACGGCAGAGTAATCGGACACACAGAAAAATGTATCAAGAGGTGGGGTTAGTACTTCAGGGACCTGCTCAACCAGAACACTCGCGTAGTCCAAGAGGAAAGTATAACGCCAACATCAACATCAATATTAGGGACTGAGCAAGTGGAGGAACCCACCTTAGAAGAAGTAGAGACTGCAGTGCGCAGGATCAAGAACAATAAGGCGCCGATGGCATACCAGGAGAATTGTTGAAGTATGGAGGTAGAGCCCTAATATCGTGCATGCATGATCTCATATTAAACATGTGGAGAACGGAAAAGCTACCGGATGAATGGAAGCTAGGGATAATATGCCCATTGTACAAGAAAGGTGATAAGTTAGATTGTTCTAACTACAGGGGGATAACGCTGCTAAACATTGCATACAAGGTCTTCGCTAATGTGTTGTACCGTCGCTTACTACCATACGCAGAAGAGAATATCGGGGAATACCAGTGCGGTTTCCGCACAAACAGGTCAACCACAGACCAACTGTTTGGCATTAGGCAGTTCCTGGAGAAATGTAATGAGTTTAATATCACGACACACCATCTATTCGTGGACTTCAGAGCAGCATACGACAGCGTTATAAGACACAAACTGTGGGGGATAATGACAAGTTTCGGATTCCCTGAAAAACTGACAGCCCTAACCAGAGTAACACTGTCTGAAGTATCGTCTGTAGTAAGAATACGAAACAAGTTGTCTGAGACTTTTATAACAGAGGAAGTACTACGACAGGGAGACCCACTGGCAACTTTACTGTTTAACATCGTACTAGAAAAGGCCGTTAGGGGTAGTGGAGTGGATACTAACGGCACTGTGTACTTTAAGTCAACACAACTATTGGCTTACGCAGACGACATTGATATAATTTGCAGAAGCGAACAGGCGACCAAAACTACTTACTCGCTGCTGGAGAAGGAAGCAAATAACCTAGGACTCACTGTCAACGTAAACAAAACGAAATACATGGTGGCTAACGAAACTCATCGGAAGGTAGGACCAACGCTAGAACTAGACGGAAAGCACTTTGACACAGTAGATACATTTGTGTACTTGAGCTCGCAACTGAACAGCGTAAACCGGATGGGCGAGGAGATTAGAAGGCGGATAACTCTTGGTAACAGGTGCTATTATGGGCTACTTAAACTTTTTAGGTCCAAAACAATCCACCCATAAGTGCACACTGTACAGGCACACTGTACAGGTACAGGTCACTGATAAGACCGGTGGTAACCTATGGTGCAGAAGCATGGAGCTTAACACAGAGCGAAGAACAGGCTTTAAGTGTATTTGAGAGAAGAATGCTACGTGCAATATTTGGAGCGACCCAAGAACGAGGAATCTGGCCCCGAAGATATAATCACGAACTATATCAGCTCTACAATCAACCAGATATTGTGAGTTTCATCAAGGTGGCAATATTGAGATGGCTCGGACACATGCAGAGAATGGGTTGATCATAGGGTTCCGAAAAAGTTGTTCAATGGCCAACCAGAGGGAAGGAGAAGGGCCAGAAGGCCAAGAGGGAGATGGAAGGATGCGGTAACAACTGACCTACAAAAACTTCAAGTACGGGACTGGAGAACGTTGGCGAGTGATAGGTCCGCTTGGAGAAACATGCTGAAGGAGGCCCAGACCGGCAATCGGTTGTAGTGCCATTAAGAAGAAGAAGATGTGTATTTAGTTGTATAAATAAAGCACTTCTTTGTACTGAAATGAAAGGTTAAATGGAAAAAAAACTTCGATTAATTCTATTTCTTTTCAGGAAGATTGTTGCTCAGGGGTTAAAAAAGCAAGCCCTGAATAAAGGCACGAAAAAGCAGCGACTAAACGTAGCTCACGGACCGTTCGTTCCTTGCTGTCAAATCTAAGCACATTTAAATGTCTGCTGGACGACGGTTATGATGTGGTCTGTCTCTCGGAGACGTGGCTATTCCCTTCTTTTCACATTCATAAATACACACAGCACCGCAGTGATAGGGATGCTGCCTGAGCGGCGGAGTAGATGCAATTTTGAACCTTAGTTCCATAGGCAACAGTACGGTGATAGGATGTGCGCGAGGAGACTGTGTAATGATCTGGGTACAGACTGGCTTAAGAAAAGAACATATTCCTTACCGGCTCAATTTACAGATCGCCAGGAGGCAACAGAGTAGCAGCTATTAAAACACTAGAAACAGCACTTATTGACATGAAACTACTTACAAATAGAATTATCTGCATTGGTGACTTCAATGTTGATACAATGAAGAAAACAAACATGTCTCTAAACTTTAAAAATAAGACAGGTGCATGTGACTACAATCAAATTGTTAAAACCCCAACAATAATTGTAAAAAAACGGTTGCTCACAGTTAGATGTAATTCTAGCCCTTTGTGGACGGGACAGCTCGACGAGCGAGCGTCTCTGTGGACAAGAGGTATAGGAGTGCGCAGTAAAGAAAATAAATACGTTGAACGTCATAAAAACTAAGGCTTTATTTAACACAAAAAAATTTCACACAATCCAAATAAAATATATAAACAAACAAATTGAAAAACAACCACAAAATAAGTTTGGTTGTGTTTATGTATACGTTTTATATTCCGGCATTGTGTGGTATCGTTTAAAACTGTCACCTATGTGCAAGGCCGGTTTAGCCGTACAAGTTGCACAATAATACCTCGACTCTCTTCTTACAGGCTTTACTTTTCTATTAGAACACACAAGGCAGTCTTTACTCCTTCCTGTATCATCTCGCCGTATAATATGTAAAGGACCGTTCAGCCTTTCTGCTGTTTCAGAAGTCGAAGATTTCTTGGGTTTAGAATCCCGAAAATCTCCAACCAATTATGTATGTAAAAATAATATGTTATAAATATGTTTTCGATATATTAGATACGAATTGATCACCCATTTTAACACTCAAATTTAACACCCATTTTAACACTCAAAAATAAATTCCGCCACCATTTGTGGAACTTCCCCATGAAGCAGTACGTGCCTGTATACTTTTCGGCTTTGCTTACCCCGCCCGTATATTTATTATAATTTATGACCACATCTGGCTTCACAACATTAGTTCTTCCTTCATTTCGTCTCCTTTTGGTCCCTGTTTTTTAAGGTGAGGTAGCACAGGTCCTGAGCATTGTCACAATACGCTTGTCCCGCCAAGCTAGCAATAATGTGTTTTTTCGTCTGTAGACAAAGATTTTAGTTTTTGCAATTTTTGTTTTTGTTTTATATCGGGTAGAATAAATTTCCTATTCGTTTGGATTGTTCCCGTTATGTAACATTTCATTTCAAGTAATGCTTCGGCCAAGGGAATGCTTGTAAAGTATCCGTCGTTGGAAATATGGTATCCCACAGCGTCAGGGTCATAAATTGTAATACAGTTGCAAAACTATTCTTGTGCTTATTGGGCGATCAGGTCTAACTAAGCTCTCAGTGGTGAAACTGCCATAATATGGTAAAATAGTTTATACGTAACCAACATTGGCTTCCGCAAGAAATAAATACGGCTTTTTAACATTGGATTCTGCAAGAAATAAATACGGGTTTTTGCGGGTTGTATGTAGTGAAACTTACTCTTTCTTTGAAATTTTCAATTGATTCATACCGCCCCGGGTACAAAATTTTCACGACATCTGCCATCAATATAATCTAAAATATTACTAATTTTTTGCGTCCGTGTTGTCATGGTCTGCGTACCTTCCACATTTTCACTTTTATAAAGCATCCAATACCTAATTTGTAAAAATCGGTTTCTCCTGAGTATTTCGGCAAAGTATGGGATCCTGGATTTGCTGTCAGTTGATAAATACTACTTTAGGTTCGGAAGTGGTATTGTCCCCATAAGCAATATTATGCCGAGAAATGCTCGCAACTCCTTCGTTGTGATATCAGTCCATAAATGCCATGTGGACCGTTTTGTTAATCGTTTTCCTCGTATTTTATTATTTGCGTACCGATTAGTCTCCGCAACTATCGTCTTGATCTACTCATCGGTGAAGAATGAATTCTTCTTCTTTACGGACCATGTCCTCCAATAACGTCGGCGATCCAAATAATGATTTTTATTTTATCAGCAGCGGCATGAAATAGGCTAGTAGAAATGACACCATACCACTCTATCAAGTTTTTCAGCCAGGACGTGTCTTCTTCCTGGACCTCTTCTACCTTGGATTTTGCCTTGCTTGATATTCTGCAAGATACGGTAATTTTCCCCTCTCATAACGTGTCCAAAATATTCCAGCTTGCGTTTTTTGATGGTAAACATGACTTCTAGTTGCTTCTGGAGAAGGGCAAGCACCTCGGTGTTTCGGACTCTGTCTACCCATGATATTCGCAGCAGGCGGCGGTAGCATCACATCTCGAACCCTTCCAGTCGGTCACACATTGCCTTTGTTAAAGTCCATCCTTCCATTCCATAATACAAAATTGGAAATACATGGCACCGTAGTAATCGAATACGCAGAGGTATTGACAAGTCTATGGATGTAATAACCTTCTTCATATTGCTAAATGCTGCTCTAGCCTGCTCGATGCGGGACCTTATTTCTTGCTTGTGATCCCACTCACTGCTCTACAAGCATTCCAGATATCTGAAGCTTGAGACTTGCTGGATCTGTTGTTTGCCTGCACTCAAATTTACTAGAAACTCTCCATTTTTGATAATAACTATAGCTTCGGTCTTGCTAATATATAACTTAAGCCCTCTTTCTTCGCTTTTAGCCACAACCCTATCCAGTAGCAGCTGCAAATCATCAGCACTTCTTGCCAGCAGAACTGTATCGTCCGCATAACGCAAATTATTTATTAATTCTCCGATGGCAACAATTCCTTCCCGCGCTTTGGAAGAAGCACGGGAAGTGCTTCGGCGTAGATTTGCTCAGAGTATATGTTAAAGAGCAGTGGAGAAAGGACACACCCTTGCCTTACACCTCGCAGAATGGGAACGTACTCAGTGGTCATGTCATCAACTCTGACAGCAGCTACTTGGTTTTAAAATGTTTTTACTGCATAACAAGCTAAATCTCTTGGGGTAATATTTGACATTGCTGGACTTAAAATCTCTTCAACATTTTTTAGCCAGGAACGATATTTTGATTTGATGTATGTTAAAGCTGAAAAAGTAATTTCACATAAATATGTGGTGTTGAAAGGCAGAAGAATATTTAATGCTATATCAGAGATTGTGGGAAATTCAGTTCTAGCTCCGATCCAGAATTCAGTTAAAGGCTTTTTGGAAAAGTCTAGTTTTAGGTTTGAGTCACTCGAAAGCTCAGCAAATTCTTCTTGCGCTTTATATGGCAGGTGATCAATCTCATCAATCACAATCAAAAATGGTTGGTGAATCCAAAATAACTTATTATAACAATATAATTATTATAACAATATTGGATGCAAAATATTTACGAAACTGTGTTTCTAGCGATTTTAAGTGACCTATAATAATTTTTGCGATAAAAGTTTTGCAATGATTTTTCTCGGATATAAAATTGTCGATACTGGAAAACATTTCGAAACCCTACTTTTCCAAATGTTGATATTTTTAATAAAACTTTCAATTTTATCATTCGAAGTACATATATTACTATTTTTTCCTTGAAGAGGCAAGTTTAGATCGTTTAATTTCTCGAAAATATCTGATAGATAACATAGCTTGGATAGCCATAGGTCATTTTGAAAAAAAGTAGTAGAAAAGTAAAGTAAAAAGTAGTAAAATCACATTTTTGTTCGGTTAAAAATATATAGATTTCGTCCTTTAATAACAATATTCTTCTTAAACATTGACCTCTTGATATCCATCTTATTTCTGCATGTAATAATAAATTTGTATAGTGGGAATCCGTATCCTTAAAAAGATTTGAAAATAAGCGGCTGTTAAGAGCATTTAATAAAATTTATAATCTTAATAGCATCCTGAAGCACATCGTTCAATTCTGGTGCTATTTTTTTGCCGTGAGGACCTCCCGATGAATAAGGCAGTGAGTAAAAGTTATATGATCATAATGAGTAGGGCCCGGATTTATATGTAAATACGTATTTTTAATTCAAATTATTTTCGGTTTTTATTTTTTTTTTTTGCACAAATTATGATATTTGGAAATGAAGATTACATTTTCGCGTTGAAGATGTTATAATTTGTGTGGAAAACAAAATAAGACCGAAAATAATTTGTATAAAAAGTATGTATTTACATATAAATCCGGGCCCTAATAATGAGTAGCTTGAAAAGATGCTTTAAAACCAATATTTTGGCCCGTCATCGCTTTTGCACCATCCGTGCATACTCCGCAGCAATTTTTCCATTCTAACCCTTCATCTTTTAAAAAATCGTCAACTTTACAATATGTCTTTGTCTATATGTCTTTTACTTAATGTCTTTCCCTTTAGTAAGGTTTTTCAAAGGACGACAAAATAACAATACTTCCTCGACGTTTTCTTTATAAACATACCTGACCTAGTAATATCAGTTGTTTCGTCCAACTGAATTGAAAATTTTGGGCTTTCTTTAAGTTGCACTAATTGTAATAAGTTGCACTAATTGATCCTTGTTAATTTCAGAAATTCTATTCGCGACAGTGTCGTTTAAGATCAAACAAATAGGTTGTTTTATCATTACAATTTTTAAATGTAAAGCCAAATTGAAGAAAATACTCGAAGCCCGCCATTTTCAAACTCTCACAAATGAATATAAATATTTTACATAAAAATCTCGCTACCCCAAGATTTTACTACGCGACCCCATTTGGGGTCGCGACCCATAGTTTAAGAAGCCCTGACTTATAGCTTTAAAGTATGTCGACAAATTCTTGTTCCTGACCGTCCACCGACACAATTAACGTAGTAACCAGACAGTAAAATTTGATTTTGTGACGCAAACATTTGTCAGTTAAGCTAAAAAAACATGAGCAGCGAATGTGTGCTTGTGAAGTGGCGAATTCTAATGAAAATACAGATAATAATTTTTTTGCCTATTTAATTGTCTTCAAATCCATCCCTAGCATTATTAGAGGTTTTAATATTCTGCATTTAAGAATAATTGCGGTAATTTTTTCCCATATTGTCCATTTACATTTCGTAAATGGATATTACGAAATAACCCTACTTTTGGATGATGAATTTTACCCACTAAATTTGCAAAAAACATTCACGTTTTCCTGACCGCCCCCTTTCCCGACCGTCCTTTTGCAAAATGCTTAAACAGGGGACGGTTAGGGAAAGGCAAGGACTGTCTGAAATAGTATTGCGGTATAATAGTTATGCGGTAATAGTTTGATAGTGAAACGAAAAAATACGAATGTAATATCTGCCCATAATGTTCTTACAAAAGTATTAAAAATTCAAGTACAGACATAAATAACCTATTTTATTGGTAGTGGTTTAATAAGAAAGAAACTGGTACAGGACAGGGAGGCAAACAATTTGAAGCTAACATAACACAGAGACAGAAGATATATTGTAATGCAGAGGACTTAGGTTAGGTTAGGTAAAAGAATATAATAAATTACTGCCAGTGTACTCTCAGCTCTCTATAATCAGCAAATAACACTCCTAAAATTAAAATTAAATAATAAATAAAAAACTAAAATTAAATTTAAAATCGAATGAAGTTATAGCAATCATAGATTTTTCAGAAAATTATGCATGAAAATACAACAGTGAAATTCAAAATATACATTTTGGAGCTTCACACCCGCAGATTATTTTGCATACCGGTGCATTATACTATTTGGGTAGTTTCAAAAATTTAAAAGTACGAACATTTTGCACGGTCCCCGATTTTAATGAACACTCGCCAACTTCAATTTGGGGACATTTACAGTCTCTTTTGTACTTGATTTTAAATTTAACCATGAAATAGATACTCTGCATTTCCGCTCAGAGGGTCCCGTAACACGTTATAGAAACCAAAAAAACCTTTTTCTTCTCTCACGATTCCTTACTCTAAAAAAATCAACAAAGTCTCATGAACATTTCCCGATGCAGGTCAAGAAAAAGGTTGGGTCATAAATTATGATAAAAATACATATTTTTATCTATTTGCTATGTGTTTCCCGTATATCATTGAATATTTTCTTTTTTGAGGCTAGATAATTTATTTTTTGGCGGGCGCGGCTGTTACACCTACTCGAAAAAATACAATTGTGATCCAATACCATGTTTTCTAACCAATAAGTTGATTACTAGATGAGGAACGGTCTGGAAATTAAGCAAGAGTTTGATGGCTTATAGAATATGGTTTATCGCCACAGTTTTAGCTAATTTGTATTCCTAAAACAAAAATAAACTACCTAATCTTGATTTTAATTATTTTATATTTTTAGATATATATATATATATATATATATATATATATATATATATATATATATATATATATATATATATATATATATAGATGCGAAGATAGTTTTATTAATGACTAGATAATTAAACAAATACCATAGTATGCCCTAACTACACCCTCATTAAACGTATATATATTTTCTTGGTTGAAAATATACTATGGTATTTATATATATATATATATATATATATATATATATATATATATATATATATATATATATATATGTAATTTGAAAAGGTAAAATTGTGGGAGAAATACCCATAAAGAATTTAAAAATAAACAAATACCTAAAGATCCAATATAAATCTACCAGCTTTATCGAGGATTTTAGAAATAGTCACTGACCCATAACTTAGAGCATTTCTGAACCATAAAAACGTGCTGATGATGAATGATTCTACGCAGTCAGATTTTAGAATAAATCATTACAACCTTTCTGAATATTACAGATGAAGTAATTAGAGCCCTAGATAATAGTAAAGCTACAGCATCTATACTATTAGACTATAGCAAGGCCTTTGATACCATAAATCACCAGATGCTACTATCTATACTGCACTATTTAGGGCTCTTCAAGCAATTCATTCTGTTCTTTAAGAGTTACCTAATAAATAGACAGCAGATAGTGCAAGTTGGCGATAGTTTATCTGAACCTGGCTTTACTGTTAGTGGTGTTTCCCAGGGATCGGTTCTCTCCCCTCTGATATTTTGCATTTATACGATTAGCCTCGATAAATATATCAAACGATGCAAATTCGACCAATATGCGGATAACATCCAGCTACCCCACCTATACACTTCAAGCGGAAAAAAACATTACGGACGAGTATAACTGGACGAGTATAACTGACGAGTATAACTGAGTTTTTTAAACACCACTCACTAAACATTAATCCATCAAGAACTCAAGTCATAATCTTTGCCGTCAAACAGAGTCAACAAATCAAAGATAGCATGGAAACATATGTAGCAGAAGAAAAGGTAGCAATAAAAAAGGAGGCCAGGAATCTCGGTGATATTTTAGATGAGGATCTAAAATTCTCATCTTATGTATCAAAATCGTATGTATCGGTAAACAGAGCCTGACTGGACTGTATTTAACACAAATTAAAATATCGTACAATAAATCGGGGTGGTTTCACCACTTACCTTCTAGTTACAAAATGCCTTCATTTCCTGCTCTTAAAAAAACGTTCCTCCTGTCGCCAACTAATTTAAGGGAGGAAACGGAAAGGAATCATACCAAGAAGGATATTCGGCGGAGAACCCTTGCAACGCAGACCTTATAGAATGGACAGAATCCGCGAAAAATTCCCATCAACAAAATGAGCGTTATCGCATGCCGGCCTAACGTAACCTTTTTTTTGGGGGGGAAGGAGGGGAAAATACCTTTACGTACGACCCCCGAGCCATCATGCCTCCAAAAGAGCCATCATGCCTCGAGGAGTGTGGGACTCACCCGGCTTGATGTTAGTACCGGTCCTACCCACCAAAAACCACCCCTCTTTTCGCCTGAGACAGAGCGGAACCGCGCAAGGTCCGATGGTACTATAGAAAAAACAATAAATTGATCGCTTGCAAAGTCTAACCTAACCTAACCTAACCTAAATCTAAATCACGCAGTACAACTTTTTGCACTAATTCTAATCTCAATCCGCTGCGCGGTTTTCTTATTTTTTACGGGCGATCAACACCTGTCGGAATTAATTGATTGCGCTATCGAAACCAATAGTCCACAAAACCAATAAAAATGGCCCGAACAGAGCCTACCTCCGATTAAAGCTACTGCATTCTGCGAGAAGTTTTCTTACGAAACATCTTAGAAACAGGCTACGGTAGTGGAAAGTAATATCTTTTCACTTTTTACTTATGCAGACGCAGTTTATGGTAGTTATATCGGATTCGAAAATAAACAGCGGATACAAAGGCTTGAAAATAAATGCATGCGGTTTGTCCGACGCCTGAAGTCCAGAAGCATAATACCAGCTGTAATAAAAACATTATGAAATACGCTGGAACAGGTCAGAAACTACCATGACCTATGTTGCTTTAAGAGTATCATAATAAACGAATAGCCATCATACCTATATAATAAAATAACATTCAGAACAGACGTACATAGTCTTAACGTCTGCCGCAAAGGCCTACTGACACCACCACTTCATAAAAAGTTCTTTAAATCTGTAGTTCTTTAAATCCTCTTTCACGTATCAAATAATAAAAAAAGTCAAAGGGTTAAACGACACTGTAAGGCTAGCGGGCATTAAACCGTTTAAAAGATGCTAAACGAAGTTGACTCTATCAACAACCGAACCCTTTTTCTTAACTTTATAATTTGTTAAAACTTTTGTTCACTATTTATATTTGACCAAAGGCTAATTATATTAATATAATATTATACGAATGGAACACAAACAAAAGAACTTTTTTTTCAATCACTCTGGGCTCGTCGAAGACTAGGATAGACTACATTATAATCTTATAAAGCCTAAACGACTCCTTTTGTTCATTATTTTTTAAACATAATGTATATCTTATATCTATTGTACTATATTTATAAAGAATAATAAATGAAGATAAAAACTAAAATGTTCACATGAGTTTGTACCCGCTATAGCCATAAAATAAATCTCGAAATAAATATTTTATGTATGAATTTAATGTAATTACTATAAGGGAAATCTAATGCTGTGGGAAATAAAACGCCTGTATTATGAGTTTGGTATTGATGCTAATAATTATTAAACAAGTTGTATGGTTAATAAATACGGGTTGTTATGTTGTATAAGGGGCATGAAGTAGAGGAAACTGGCGTATTTGTGCGGGGCAATAAAGTAATAAATATGTATACAAGCGCGCATAATAAAGGACGTGTTTATGGGACAGTTATGATTATTAGTGCGAAGGCACCGGGGATAATATCACGGGGTACGAGTTAAACGGAGCGTTCCCGGCGTGGAACGGCGATTCGCCGACACTGTCTTATCGTCTAAAATTACATCCAATTTCGCTAATACCATGCATGCCCGACCTTATACACATAGGGAAATTTTTAACGGCGCCGCCAAATACGTTCAGAAACGCGACCTGCGAACGTCGATAATTTAAGGCCGGTTTAAATTGCTTTCTGATATCTAGACTCTATTATGCGTTATTGACGATGAAATATACTTTCGAATACTATTTAGTTTTCGTAAGATAAATTACATGGAAATATTACTCGGCAAATACCTACAGTTTTTTTTATTAGAAATTACAATATTTCAACGAAAATGTTTCAAAGTATTATAACTTATTTTACGATATGATAAACATTTATACCTACTAGTTAATACTAAGAGATGACCATTCATATAAGCCACAAATGATGATTGTCCATGGAGTCTACAATCCACATGACAAAAATGACAACAAAGTTTATCTATTTCCCATGGATAAAACTAGTTTTCTGTCTAGTCAGTTTACTCACTAGTTTTCGGTCACAGTTTATCTTCTTCTTCTTCTGATGACGTCTTCTCATTGAAGGTTGGCGACCACCTTTCTGAAAGCGTCTCTGTCTCTTGCCACATGAAACAGTTCCTTCACATTCATTTCTGTCCACTCTCTTATATTAAGGAGCCAGGATTTTTTTTTTCTTTTTCCTACTCCCTTCTTCCCCTCTATTCTTCCCTGCAATATGTTTTGTAGCAGTATATATTTGTCGTGGCGCAGAATATGACCTATGTATGCTGTTTTACTATCTTCACAATTTTTAATAGTTTCCTTTCATGCCCGATGCGCCTTAATACTTCTTCGTTCGTTATTCTATGTGTTCAGGGTATCTTTAGCATGCGCCTATATATACACATCTCGAACGCTTTAAGCTTTTTGATAGTTTGAGCTTTTAAGGTCCAGGTTTCCACTTCGTACAGTAAAACTGACTACACATAACACTCCATGAACCCTACTCTAATTCGCAGGCACAGACTTCTCTTTATGAACATTGAAGAGTATGCAATTAATGTCTTTCGAGCCATTTCCATCCTGATCTTGATTTCCTCATCTGGATCTAGTAGGTCATTAATGCTGTTCCAAGATATTTGTATTTTTGAACCCGCTCTACTTACTTTCCATTTAGTGTGATAACACTTAGGTTAGGTTAGGTTAGGTTAGGTAACACTTAGGGTAAATATTCTAGTTTTTACTTATTACCATGAATTTCGTTTTTTATGTGTTAATGTTAAGTCCTACTTCTTCACACGCTTGGTTAACTCTCTCTAATAGTGTTTGTAGATCTTCTCCACTTTCCGCCATTATTGCAGTATCGTCCACAAATCTAAGATTATTAATTAGAGCCCCTCCAATATTTACCCTTTCTTTTCTCTCCTCCAGCTCCCTTCGAAACGAAAACTGGGATTACAATTGAACAGTTGCGGGAACAGGACGCAGCCTTGTCAGACGCCTTTCTGGATTTTGATTTCGTCCGTCTCCTTATTTTCAACCCGCACTATTGCTGTTTAGTTAAAGTATAGGTTTTTTTACTTATTATACTATTAATACTTTTTAGGTTCTCGATAAACTTGTTGTGTTGTACTCTATCAAAGATCTTTTGGAAGTCGATGAAACAGACGAATACATTGTTATTGTACTCTCTACACATTACTGTAGCATTACTTTTAGAGCGAACAGAGCCTCTATAGTTCCTAATCCCTCTCTGAAACCCCAAACTGCATCCCATCCAATGGTTTTTCACATTTGCGGTATATTCTCTGTTGGATAATTTTTAAGAGGATTTTCAACGTGTGGCTCATCAGGCTGATTATTCTATATTCGTCACTTGACTTAGGATTGTTTTTTTTAGGTAGTGGAATAAACACTGATTTAAGCCACTCTCTTGGAATTTCACCTGTTTCATATATTCTATTTGGAATTTCTGTAAGGCTGGTCAAGTTTCTGTCGTCCAATGCTTTCCACATTTCTATCGGAATGTTGTCGGGTCCTACAGCTTTGTTGTTTTTTTCTGTCCTAATCGCATATTCCACTTCCGATTTAAGAATACCTACATGATCCGCCTGGCCATCTTCCTCCATTGAACCCTCTCGTTCCGCTGCAAACAGGTTTGTCAAGTATTCTTCCCAGGTTCGCTCTTTATCTTCCTCTGTTAGCTGAATGTCTCCTTGAATGTTTCTTGTGACCATTGGTATTTTTTTTTTCTCGACATCCTATAGGTTCCTATAGGACATCCTTTAAGTTCTTTTAGCTTTTTATGCACATTGAAGGCATCGTGCTTGTTATGTAGCTCCTCCATTTCTCGGCAGTTTTCTTCCATCCATTTGTCTTTCGCCCTCCTTGTGTTATGTTGTATTTGTCGTTTAATTTTCTGTATCTCCTCCATAAGGTTAATGATATCCTAGTCGATCCATGGCTTTTTCGCTGTTTGAGCCTTCATGCCCACGACTTGCTCCCCCATATCCAGCATTGTTGTTTTAACCTTGTCCCAGGCAGTATCAATATTTATTGGTGATGCTTCGGATAAATCCCTCGCAATTAGTCCATTGATCTGCGTTTGGTATGGTTTCGTAAGTTCACTTTCTTTGGTCTTATCAATCGTTGCAGTTTCCGCAATCTCATTTTTACATCGGCTGATAGCAAGTTGTGGTCCGCATCACAGGCTACACTTGGATAGGTTTTTACGCTCTGTATGCTATTTCTAAACCGTCTGTTGACACATATAAAATCTATTTTATATTTATATTTTATATTAATATATTTTATAATCTATTTTATTTAATTCAATTAAGATTATTATCATTGTCGCCAGACGATATCCAGGTATCTCTCCAAGGAGTTAGTTCATAGAAGGTGTTTGTAATAACCAACTTTTTTTTCTGGCTGAGCTCAACTGTATGAGCCTGTCGCCTCTTTCATTCCTATCTCCCATACCAAAATCCCCCACAACATTCCCAACTCTACCCCTACCAACCTTGCCGTTAAAATCCCCAATGATTATATTGAGTTCGAGTTTCTCCAGGTTTTTGGTTAATTCATCCAAATCCGAGTCGAACTTCTCTACAGTTTGTTCATCACTGTCGGCTGTGCGGGTATAAACTTATATAAAGTTGGTATTTATTGGGCTGGTGCGTATTTGAATCAACATTATCCTCTCATTGAAGGATATGAAGTTATTGACGTTTTGTAGAAGCTCTTTTTTGATCATAATGTCTACACCATACCTTTGTTCTCCGCTGTTGCATCCTGAGTAGTACAGCACCAAATCGTCATACTTGCATTGTACTGCGTTTGGCCACCTTACTTCACTAAGACCTAGTACCTCTATATCTATTCTGCGCATCTCTAGGGAAACGTTTGTTATCTTCCCAGGTTTATAGAGAGTTCTGATATTTCATGTTACTATACGATTCAAGGTCATATTTTTAATCTTATTTCTATTCCACTCGGGAATTCTTCGCAACCCTTTCCCATTAAAGGGACGCCGGGGACTCGTTCTCTTATGTATATATAAGGATCTTCTCTTAAAGTTCTCTTATGTATATATAAGGACCGTTTCTCTTTCACTACTCATCATTGTGGTTATTCTTGAGAATTTATAATGCAGTAGTTTCTCCTTACTTTCTGCACCGCAGTGCCAGAGCCGAATGAATCTATATGTGATTGTCGCCTGTAACTGCCTGTTCCAAGCCTTGAGGGATATTATTTGACGATAGTCTTGGTTTAGTAATGTCACAGCTGCTGCCTTATTACATGGATCTTCCGCCCCGTCTACCGTTGGACTTCCTAGTCTCTTCCGCCTTCCGGGTCGTTGTCCACTCCCGCGTTGGAGGTTATACCGCAGCGACTTGGTCGCCAGAGCCTTGTCTGTGGAAACATGGTTCACCAAAGTGAAGGTAAGACTTGACTTTTGAGTAGGAGAGGCTATCTGAGACGCATCACTACCCCCACAGATTATCTACCAGGTTTATATTATTACAAGCACACGAAA
This sequence comes from Phosphuga atrata, assembly GCA_944588485.1. NCBI lineage: Eukaryota > Metazoa > Arthropoda > Insecta > Coleoptera > Silphidae > Phosphuga > Phosphuga atrata. The sequence goes on from OX155901.1 coordinate 9,516,503, forward strand.
CAGTAGAGAAGCACGAGTCATCAACTACGATTGCTAAAGCGCTGAGAAGCTTTTAAGTGTAAACAGTTTAAAATGAAAACACACCTGACCACAAATACCAAGTGGATGTTACTTAAAGCAAAGACATTGAGAAAACGTGTGGCTTGTTGCTTTTTAACAGGACTGGCATATCAAGTCAATAAATCCAAGACACTTGCAACGATGTCATATGCATATTCTGCAAAACCACCACAATTGTAAATGCTGTCAAATCACCAAGTTCAAAATCCTAGCAATTTTCTTTTCTTGTTTCTCATCTTGCCTAATCTTGTCTGATCTTCTTCTTGCTTGATTTCGACTAGTCTTCTCATTATAGAGTCTTGTCTAGTCCTGTCGGTAATTTTGTTTCTCATCAGAGCTTTCCAAGACTTCACTGGTCTTGCCCGTTGCTGCCTAGACTTGACTTGATGGTCTTATCGTGAATTGTCTGGTCTTGTCCGATCTTGTCCGGTTTTGCTTGGTCTCGACCGGTCTTTTCTGGTCTTGCCTGGTACTGAATGGTCTTGTTTGGCCTTGTTTGGTCTTATCTAGTCTTGCCTGGTCTAGATTGATCTTGTATGGTCTGGGCTTTGTCCCGCCTTGTCTTGTCTAGTCTTGTCTGGTCTTGTCTTGTCTTGTCTGGTCTTGTCTTGTCTGGTCTTGTCTTGTCTGGTCTTGCTTGGTCTTGTCTGGTCTTGTCTGGTCTTATCCGGTCTTGTTTGGTCTTGTCTGGTCTTGTCTGATCTTTTCTGGTCTTATCTGGTCTTGTCTGGTCCTGTCTGGTCTTGTCTGATCTTGTCTGGTCTTGTCTTCTCTTGTCTGGTCTTCTATGGTTTTCTCTGGTCTTGTCTGGTCTTGTCTGGTCTTGCCTGGTCTTGTCTTGTCTTGTCTGGTCTTGTCTGGTCTTCTCTGGTCTTGTCTGGTCTTGTCTGGTCTTGTCTGGTCTTGTCTGGTCTTGTCTGGTCTTGTCTGGTCTTGTCTGGTCTTGTGTGGTCTTGTCTGGTCTTGTCTGGTCTTGTCTGGTCTTGTCTGGTCTTGTCTAGTCTTGTCTGTTCTTGTCTAGTCTTCTCTGGTCCTGTCTGGTCTTGTCTGGTCTTGTCTGGTCTTGTCTGGTCTTGTCTGGTCTTGTCTGGTCTTGTCTGGTCTTGTCTGGTCTTGTCTGGTCTTGTCTGGTCTTGTCTGGTCTTGTCTGGTCTTGTCTGGTCTTGTCTGGTCTTGTGTGGTCTTGTCTGGTCTTGTCTGGTCTTATCTGGTCTTGTCTGGTCTTGTCTGGTCTTGTCTGGTCTTGTCTGGTCTTGTCTGGTCTTGTCTAGTCTTGTCTGGTCATGTCTGGTCTTATCTAGTCTTCTCTGGTCCTGTCTGGTCTTGTCTGGTCTTGTCTGGTCTTGTCTGGTCTTGTCTGGTCTTGTCTGGTCTTGTCTGGTCTTGTCTGGTCATGGCTGGTTTTATCTAGTCTTCTCTGGTCCTGTCTGGTCTTGTCTGGTCTTGTCTGGTCTTGTCTGGTCTTGTCTGGTCTTGTCTGGTCTTGTCTGGTATTGTCTGGTCTTGTCTGGTCTTGTCTGGTCTTGTCTGGTCTTGTCTGGTCTTGTCTCGTCTTATCTGGTCTTGTCTGGTCTTGTCTGGTCTTGTCTGGTCTTGTCTGGTCTTGTCTGGTTTTGTCTAGTCTTGTCTGGTCATGTCTGGTTTTATCTAGTCTTCTCTGGTCCTGTCTGGTCTTGTTTGGTCTTGTCTGGTCTTGTCTGGTCTTTTCTGGTCTTGTCTGGTCTTGTCTGGTCTTGTCTGGTCTTGTCTGGTCTTGTCTGGTTTTGTCTGGTCTTGTCTGGTCTTATCTGGTCTTGTCTGGTCTTGTCTGGTCTTGTCTGGTCTTGTCTGGTCTTGTCTGGTCTTGTCTGGTCTTGTCTGGTCTTGTCTGGTCTTGTCTGCTCTTGTCTGGTCTTGTCTGGTCTTGTCTGGTCTTGTCTGGTCTTGTCTGGTCTTGTCTGGTCTTATCTGGTCTTGTCTGGTCTTGTCTGGTCTTGTCTGGTCTTGTCTAGTCTTGTCTGGTCATGTCTGGTCTTATCTAGTCTTCTCTGGTCCTGTCTGGTCTTGTCTGGTCTTGTCTGGTCTTGTCTGGTCTTGTCTGGTCTTTTCTGGTCTTGTCTGGTCTTGTCTGGTCTTGTCTGGTCTTGTCTGGTCTTGTCTGGTCTTGTCTGGTCTTGTCTGGTCTTGTCTGGTCTTGTCTGGTCTTATCTGGTCTTGTCTGGTCTTGTCTGGTCTTGTCTGGTCTTGTCTGGTCTTGTCTGGTCTTGTCTGGTCTTGTCTGGTCTTGTCTGGTCTTGTCTGGTCTTGTCTGGTCTTGTCTGGTCTTGTCTGGTCTTGTCTGGTCTTATCTGGTCTTGTCTGGTCTTGTCTGGTCTTGTCTAGTCTTGTCTGGTCATGTCTGGTTTTATCTAGTCTTCTCTGGTCCTGTCTGGTCTTGTCTGGTCTTGTCTGGTCTTGTCTGGTCTTGTCTGGTCTTGTCTGGTCTTGTCTGGTCTTTTCTGGTCTTGTCTGGTCTTTTCTGGTCTTGTCTGGTCTTGTCTGGTCTTGTCTGGTCTTGTCTGGTCTTGTCTGGTCTTGTCTGGTCTTGTCTGGTCTTGTCTGGTCTTGTCTGGTCATGGCTGGTTTTATCTAGTCTTCTCTGGTCCTGTCTGGTCTTGTCTGGTCTTGTCTGGTCTTGTCTGGTCTTGTCTGGTCTTGTCTGGTCTTGTCTGGTCTTGTCTGGTCTTGTCTGCCCTTGTCTGCTCTTGTCTTGTGTTGTCTGGGCTTGTCTGGTCTTATCTGATCTTATCTAGTCTTGTCTGATCTTGCCTGGTCTTCTGGTGTTTAGTTCGTGATCTTTACTTTAATGCACAAACAATCTTAAATTCAAACTGTGGATATTTTCCTAGAAAAACCTGTGGATAAATCAGACTCTCATAAGAAATTACGCGTTAAATGATGTTTTTGTAGTTGCGCTTTGATTTGGAAATATCAATTATCCCCAAAGACGATGCTAGTTCCACAAAGCTAAATGTCTGCAGAGTAAAGTCGCTCAAGACGAATAATTAATTTAGTCCTGTTTGGTAGTTTTTTGCCGGTCTGTACGATACAGCAGCAGTTGGTTTTCAGTCTGCGGGGATCAGTGTAGAAGTGAAGATTTAATAAAATTACCTACGAGGCGAACGAATCAATCATTGAATTTAATTAATATCCCCCCGAGTAACAGATTGTTTTACAGGAATACGGAGGGAAAAGTATCGCATGGAATTTTTTTTTGGGCGAATTTAATGAATATTTTTTTGCGGTAAAAAAATTGTATGAATATTTCTTGGTTTAGGCTACGGAGATTAAAAATTTAGATGTTTGCCCACATTTTTGTTTTAATTGAACGTTTAAATATTTAAATTTGGAATTATTCGTTGGGATACTCTTTTACGAAATTAATATCCGTCGGTTTAATTTCCATGAAAAAATGTATATTTTTATTTGCTAATATGGAATTTTATGATTTCAGAACATATTTATTATGTTTTAAGGTTCATTTCAAATACAAATGTCTCAGAATTTAAATTTATATCTGTAAAAATATAGCAAAATAAGAATAATCCTCTAATAATTTGTGTTTATTATTTCATCTTCATTGTTGTCATTAGTGGCATGCAAGAAATTTGAAATTATTTGAATTTAGTCGCATTTATTTAGTGCATTGTAACCTGAGATCATCACAGCAACAAGAAATAAAATATATAAGAAAACTTATTCAAAACAACGTTTTTATTAAAATTCGCTAAAAAGAATAAAATATGTTTTCCCGTGTTGACTATTATAATTAAACAACGTGTTTCTTGTAACGATTAACTGCAACTACTTCTTTGTTAGTAACCTCTTAAGTACATATTAAATGGCAGTACTGTATTACCATATTTTTGGTATATTACAACACCACTACTATATAAAAATATGTATCACAATACAACATAGAAATAACAGAAATATATTAGACAACATTTTGAATACCTAACAATTCTAAAAATTTATAATGTTTCGCAAGAGTTAAACTTTTTGCTAGTAAATCAGCAAGCTTATCAGCTTTAGGCAAATATTGCATTTTAACCACATTGCTGTCTATACATACTCTCGTAAAATGATAACGCACATTCTATATATCTAGATCTTTTGTGAAACAACGGATTTGCTTACAGCTTCTTTGCACTTTGGTTGTCATTGTACAAAGTTATAGAATATATTTGTCCTGTGATTTCATATTGCAATTTTCTTAAACAAATAGCTTCTTTGCAGGCTTCTGTAATACCCATGTACTTCGCTTCTGTACTGCATAACGTCTACTGCTTCTACGTCTTCTGCTTATTCGTCTCTCAGGAAATTGTACATTCAGACAACAAAGTATAAACCTGTGTATGATCTCCTATCTTTTTTTTCATTTCGTTTTGGCCTACTAGAGGCTCGTCTTAACTCCCAGCTAGGGTCCTCTGCTTTTTCTTAGCCCAGTATGCCTTCCTCTTCTGGCTGTGAGCTTGCTTCCTCTCAACCGTCCATTTAGGTCTAACAGTGCTTGTACACTTCTTCCTTGTGAGAGACAGTGGGAAGACTCCCTGCAGGATGGCCTGTCGGTATTGAGTTCGGTTCTCGGTTGTCTGTAATAGGATTTGCAGTTCCTCCAATCTCCTATCTGTAATATACTTTTAGTTTTCTTTAAATATCTTTGTATTCTCTTAACATACAGCCAATGTTCGTTAACCCTTTCGCTGCTATGCACTGCTATAGTAGTTCAATTAATTTTACGGCTAGGTGCTATGGACTGCTATAGTAGTCCAATTGATTTGGCGGCCAGATGCTATGAACTGCTATAGCAGTCTACCGACTTCATGAATTCGTTGTGGCTTTTTTAAACATAACAAAGAGATTAATAAATATATACACTCTCCTTGGAGCGCTACATTACCTTGGGTAAAAGATTCGTGACTCACCTAGGGTCTGATCGTTGTTAAGATGAATATTTAAAAAAATCCCAAAAAGTTAACTACGCGGATATCCATATATTTATTTTTTAATTTATTTGTCTAGTCTTGTCTCCTTCCTGTCTGTATCTAGTCTTGTCTCTTTCTTGTCTTGTCTATGTAGTCTACTAGATTAAAATGTACTTAATTGAATGAATTCTCTACAATACTAACTGAATTGAACTAGATGGATTAGATTGTGCTTTCCATGGTCGACTTAATTATTATAAGTTAGTAGTCTAATTCAAGTTCAATATGAAGTTTTCGCAATACGAAGCCGCAATATGAAGTTGTCGCAGCCTGGAGTTGTTTCAACATGAAATTGTCCCAACATGAAGTTGTCCCAACATAAAGTTCTCCCAACATGAAGTTGTTTCAACGTGAATTGGAAGATGAAATGAGGATTCGAGGTGAAAAAATCTCTTCTCGTAGTTGAAACTTGATAGATTGTTTCGATGAAGTCGCTTCAACATGAAGTTGTTGCAACATGAAGTTGTCGAAACATGAATTTGTCGCAAGATGAAGTTCTCACAACATGAAATTGTTTCAACTTGAATTTGTTTCTGACAAGACGAGACAATATAGACTGTTTTAGAAGTTTAGACGGACAAGACTAGGACAGACAAGACTAAGACAGTCAACACTAGGACAGACAACACTAGGATAGACAACAATACTAGAACGGTCAGCGCAGTGGTAAGAGCTCGGGTTCATAGTACGAAGATGGCTAGTTCGATTCTCGAGGGGATGGGGACGCTTTTTTTACAATTTTTTAAATGACTTTCTTTTATTATTATTAAACCCCGGATTTTTAGGCCCTTAAAAACGCTAAATTGAATCGGATTCAGAGAAAGAAGATGCATCACCGGCAGACACCAATACATGGAGGGATATTACGGGAAGTGATATTCCCTTGCCAAGAATAAACTTTTCAACGGGAAATAAAGTTCCAGGGCCACAAATATTCAATATTGATGAACCTGTAGAATTTTTCAAGCTGTATTTTACAGAGGAGTTGGTGGACAAAATTGTTTCAGAGACGAATGTATACGCCACCAACAAATTACGAACAGAAACTCAAAATTCAATATGGCATTCATGGCGCGACACTAATACGGAGGAATTTTGGGCCTTTATCGGAGTAATCTTGAATATGGGTACCATCGTTTTGCCAAATTTGCAAGATTACTGGTCAACAAGTTCCAATACAAAAATACCTTTCTTTTCAAATGTGTTCACTAGAAGAAGATTACATCAATTGTTCTGGATGCTGCATTTGAAAACCGCAGATCAGCAAAGGGGAGATATAAGAACTAGGATTCAACGGGTCAGTAATTTTTTTGAATATCTAAATGCAAAATTCGCAGAATATTTTATACCAGGGCAAAATATATGTGTCGATGAATCTATTGTCAAATTCAAAGGCAAAATTAGTTTCATAACATACAATCCCAATAAGCCAACTAAATGGGGAATACGGATATACGTTTTAGCAGATTTAGAAACTGGATATGTTTATAACATTCTTCCATATTATGGCAGTTTTACAACAAATGATCTAATAAAACCGGAATTGCCCGTCAGTACCAGAATTTCTCTGCATCTGTATAATAATCTGTTGAACAACGTACCAGGTGCTGAAGGATATCACATGTATACAGACAGGTACTATACTAGCATTGTGCTTGCGGAGGAATTGCTAAAAATGAAATGCCACATAACAGGTACTATAAAAATTAACCGCAAGGGCATACCTGACCCAATAAAAAAACCAAGATTTGGTGAAAATAAATCGATTGCCTACAAAAAAGGAAGAACAATGATATTGTCCTGGAAGGATAAAAGTGTCGTGACGTTGGTAAGCACCAGTGATAGTGCAGAATTCATCCCAAATACAAGATTTGGTGATTTGGTGAAACAAGAGGTGGTGAGCAACAAAATGTTGAAAAACCTAAAGTAGTTGTTAACTACACGGAATCAATGGGTGGTGTCGATCGCGCGGATCAGTATGCATCAACCTATTGTTTTCTTAGAAAATCCCTCAAATAGTGGGGGAAAATGTTCTGTATAAATTCTTATATTTTATATAAATGCGTAAAAAAGAACAAACATGAAAAACCCATGTCCCATTTGAAGTTTGTCAAGCGCTTAGTCGATCAATTCGTGGGGGAATTCCGAGAAGATCGATCAAGACCCTCCACCTCAAACCAAGAAGCAAGGCTTGACAAAAGACTTCACATCTTGCGTAAGGGCAAAAAAAGGGATTGCGTTGTTTGTTCCAACAGGCAAGAACGAGGGCAGAGGCGAGAAACTGTGGAATTTTGCGATACTTGTCCCATTAAACCTCGAATGCATATGGGCGATTGCTTTCAAGGATACCATATTTTGAGAAATTTTAAGCCTTAAGTTTGTTCTTTTAGCATTAAGTTTGTTCTTTTAGCCTTAAATGTAAGCCATAATATGCTTTATTGCAATATATGTAACAATAAATTGGTTTGTTTAATTGTAGCAGCCGCATTTTTCTTAAACATTAATGCATGCACTTTTTACTAATATAGCTCTGGAGTTACTGGTTCCTACTATTGCTTATTAGGCTGGAGTGCAAACGGTTAATAAAATAAGTTCTTTCTGTGTTATTGAAACTAAAACTTTGTAATATATATCAGCAGTATACATTGATAGGACTTAAGTCACAATGATCACAGTGATGATCCCAGTAATCACAGTGAGATCACAGTGTTTAATCAATTTCAACTTTAATTACGCAGACGTGGTCAGCGTTTAAGGGTTGGATGTCCATTTTGGCCATCCCTTGATGAGATTATACAACGACGTTCCTGGACAATCAGTGGAGGCAACTTGTTTATGTCCAACCAACTTATAAGCGGATTTGATTTTGCCATTTGCAACACCGTAAGCGATCAATTGCTTTACGGCATTTTGGGCAGCGGCGTTTGGTGATTTACCTAAAACAAAACAAAATTCGAAAATATTTCTATTTCAGGCTTATAAAACTTACTGTTGAAAGTTCCAACAATACAGATTCCAATGCTCTTGGAGTTCAATGGAATAGCGTGAGCTCCGTGTTTGCCCCACCCGAGACCTTCATAAATATTTCCGTCTTCGCCAACCTAACCAACAAAATTAATTTATCCCGAATATTTGGTCCGATCGAGGAATTTACTTACAACGAAGTTGTAACCAATGTCGCTCCAATTTTTTGTATCCATGTGGTAGTTTTGGAAGGCCTTGACTCTGCGAATGCAGTCGGCCTTAGTGTAACAGCTTGGGCTGGAAGCATGGTGGATTACAACGTGGCTTGGTGGGTTAGTAGAAAGGGTCGTAGGCGGCCTCTTTGGCGCTCTTGCACCCCAATCCCTCCTGCTCAGAATAGTGATAGACTCTACAAAAATATCAAAATGTTTTAATTTTACACTGATTTTAACTAAACATATGTGATTACACAATCAAAATTATAATACTTGAATCTGAAAATAAATTATAATATTTAAAAGTACCTGCGACTGCGAGGCAGGCGAGAGCTACAAGAATGATTTTGCGGATCATTTTGAATGTGTCTGGTGGACTAACTGTTGGTTGTAAACGAATCTTGTTATATACTCATGTGGAAGCTATAAATTGTTTACATTGACACTATCTTATCTGCACATACAAATTTATTTTTATTTTAATGTGTATCAGGATCGTTTCTATCAAATGACTTTTAAATTTAGTCCTCAATAGTCCTACAATATATGTTGTAGTTATAATTTTCAGAAATGTTGTACTTCAATATTTACAGGTACTTACCTATAAATTGTAGATATTCATACGTTCATCATTTGTACGATTTTTCATTTTGTATACCACAATTATTCAATCTTTGGAAGCACGGACGAAGTACAGATAGTATTTCAGATAGTATAGACACTAAAACTTTTTGCTACACCATTAATCCGTCAATTACATTATAATAAAATGAAATTAACTTTAGCTAATTATAGCGAAATATCTTTTAAGTCCTAGTGTATTCATCACTGCCCGTGCCTAGAAATGACTTTAAGTTGAGCAACATTATATCATTAAGCTTTCTTTTAGTAGCTCCAATGTTCATTGTGTTTTCAAACTATCATTGAATGGACGGGATTTAACAAGAACGGGATGGTCCCGTTACTTACCTTCAGGCTGTAACCGTTTCAGACCCGCTCCGTGGAACGTCCTTCCGTCGCCTATTTAAGGGAGGAAATAGGAATAAATAATATAAGTAGGGAAACACAAGGATGGAAACCCTCAAATCAAATTATTCCGGACGGGAGAAAAGCCGATGCTGCCTTCCACGCGGTGATCGAAGCACCCGATAAGGATTAAAATCAAATTAACTAACAAACGCAAGCGTGGCCAACATGGCTGAGGTCAGACGCACGAACCAGTTGCGGACTCGCCGAACGCTCAAAACACACTGCCCGATATCTCATATCTCGGCGTGATTTGTGCTAATTTAGCGCGGTCTCGACTCAGGTTGGGGCACTTTTTTTTTTTGGGGTGGAGGGGGAAATACTTTACGTGGGACTCCCTATCCAGATGGTCGGGATAGGTTTCCCCACTAAAACCCCTCCTCGGTTACATGGAAATCAGTGGAATTGCCTTGAAGCATAACTACGCTGAGATCCACAAATTCTTTCATCATCTTTCATTCTTCATTTGCCCTTCTTCCTCCTCCTTCTTTCGGATTATTTCCTTGATTGCTCCTTCTACGGCATCCCATTTATCCTCGCTTTCTAACATTATGTTTATTATGTTGTTCTTTGTGAGTAGTTCTCCTATTTTGTCTACGGCTTCTTCTCTTATAGTCTGCCACCTATAACACCACAGGACCGTGTGCTCCGGCGTATCTCGTTGACCGCAGTATCTGCACTCTTCGCTTGGGCTAATTTGAATCTGAATAGGTAGCTATTAAAACTGCCATGTCCGCTAAGGAACTGGGTAAGGTGGTATCCCACTTCTCCGTGTTCCCTTTGAATCCATGGCTTTAGTTCAGGAATTAGTTGCTTCGTCCACATAGCGGTAATACTATCCTGCGACCATTCTTCTTTCCACTTATTTAGAGTAGGCTCCTTAGTCTTTATTTTTTCTTCTTTTTTGTTTGCTGTTTTATCGTAGGTACGCTCTAGTACCAGCAGATGGATTGGTGTCGTGCCTGCAATCACCTGTATGGCCTTTATGGATACCGTCCTATAGGCACACGCAATCTTAAGGGCTGCCTTTCGTTGGGTCTTTTCTAGGATTCTTCTATATTTCGTTTTAGTGGCCCACTCACGCCACGCCGGTGTTCCGTAGAGGAGTATAGAGTTTACCACGCTGTATATCACTTTCCTAGATCCCTGTCTTGCACCTCTTGTGTTTGGCATTATTCGTGCCAGTGCGGTTATAGTTCTATTTGTCTTCTCCGTTACTCTTGTGATGTGGGCTCCCATATTCATGTTATGTCCAAAGGTGACACCTAGATATTGTAGCGTGAGTTTGTTGCTTATCGTTGTCTCGTCTACTTTTATGCAGATGGTCTTCAGTTTTTTCTTGTCGTCCAGTATTACGGCGTCTGTCTTCTGCGGTGCCAGTTGTAGTTTCCTACCTTCCATCCAACTTTGTATCTTTTTATAGCTAGCTCTGTATCCCTTTCCATATTTGCTTTGTTGTCTCCACTCACTACAAGTGCCAGGTCATCTGCGTACCCTATCAGTGTGGCTTCGTATGGCATTAGTCCTCTAAGTATATCATCGTAGAACAGGTTCCAGAGCGTGGGACCCATTACTGAACCCTGTGGAACCACGCATATCATTTCCAGGCTATGCTGTTCACCTACAAGTATTCTCCGGTTACCGAAATAGCTACATATCACTTTCACTAGGCAGGGTGATATCTGCCATTCTTGACGCGTTCTGATGATGTCTGGCCAGGAGGCCGAGTTAAAAGCATTTTCTACGTCTAATGTTAGGTTGGGGCACCTGTCGCCTTCCTTTGGATAAAGACCGAAAACCAATTAGACCAACAAAAGTGGCCCGAACAATCATGGATCTTGGACACTATTTCGTATTGTTTGAATTCGCTAATATTTTTATGTATAATCTTTGAGTAATTAAAGCAGTCGATTCTCATTAAGGAAACTTTGTTTATATGAACTTAAATAGAACTTGTATAAGACCATCCGACACTCCACTTCAGGTTGAGATATACTTGGAACGTGCCGAGTAAAGATAGTAAACAATTAAAAGTTACGTTATAAGAATTATCACAATAGTTTACTGTGAGTAGTTTGTAGAAATCCTAGAGAGTTTCTATTTAATATTTAATACTCGTACAATTCAGAAATATTTACTTAAATACTCGCTCTACATACTAAAGGATATTAAAGCAAGAGCCTAACATTTTATTAGTTTTCTATTCGAATTAGCAACTATACTAACTAACGTTGCTACTAACTCAAATCAATTATGATAGAAATATTAAGAAATTTCGTATAAAAACAATGTCATTTAATTCGTTACTTATATTGAGTTAAGTTACCTTGAGGAATAAATCCAAGCGCAAATCTATTTACATTTTTGACTGAAGTAACTATCCTCGTACATGTAAATTCAATCAGCTAATGTCGGGAGATTTCATTAAAGCGGCAAACTGCTACTGCGATCGTCTCCAAAGGTAGCCTCGACTTGCATTTGAATCTTGTTCGAGCCGTATCTCTTCTATAATTAGTTTTATCCCTGGAGATTGTGGATTTCCTGAGTGTGTACGCCGCTTCAAATTTACCAAAACTTAGGTAACAGAAAGGGAAAGCTCGATTCGTCTTGGAAATAGACTCATCATTTATTGCAATAATAGTCTTAAATCATTTGTCTTCGCTGTGTAGAGATAGATTTAGTTTGAAATGTGAAGTTTGAAGGACAGAATTAACAGTCAAAAGTAAATATAAAGTCTGGCAAAAGTTTTAAATTATAATTTTTATTAATAGCTTACGAAGGCGAATAATTTCTAAAATTCTTGAAACTTTTTTAATTAAATATTCGTTTTGAATTCATTTAGGAAGCTCTTTTATATTGTGGTTTTTTCCTGTAATCTTAATCTACAATTAGCGTTAAAAGAAACATAAAACAAATATTTTTACAATACTGTAGTCGGTCTGAAAAATTTGAAACACTTTTCTTCATACACATAACGCAGCATAATATTTAGAATGAAGAAAATATATTTATCTGCAAAGAACTGTTGGTAAACTCTTAGAAAAAGAATAGTTATGGTTGAGTAATGATTACTAGTTTCCTTTCCTTTCTTTTTCCACTTCAATCCTAGTTTTCTCAAAACTACGATTTCTGATAGAAATCCTGCTCTCTCTCTTAATCTCTGATCTTGTAATTGGAGTGCGAATAGTATGTTAAATAAATACTTGGATATTAAAAAAAAAATAGTAAAATATGAACTTATAGATACAAATTATGGTTTTATTTGATCTTATCGTGTCCTTTCTGGCCTTGTCTGGTCTTATCTGGTCTTTTCTGGTCTTGTCCGGTCTTGTCTCGTCTTGTCTGGTCTTCTCTGGTCTTATTCTACTCTGTTATTCTTCTTATTATACTTCTCTGGACTTATCTGGTCTTGTTAGGACTTGTCTGGTCTGGTCTTAGCTGCTCTTGTTTGGTCTTGCCTGTTTTTTCTGATTTTGTCTGGCCTTGTCTGGTGTCGTCTGGTCCTTTAGCCTTATCTACTCCGTTGACTGGACTTGTCTGGACTTGTCTGGACTTGTCTGGACTTGTCTGGTGTTGTCTGGTCTTACCTTTTGTTGCCTGGTCTTCTCTAGCCTTGCCTGGCGTTGACCTCGATTGGTCTTGTCTGGTCTTGTCTGGTCTTGTCTGGTCTTGTCTGGTCTTGTCTGGTCTTGTCCGTTCTTGTCTGGTCTTGTCTGGTCTAGTCTGGTCTTGTCTGGTCTTGTCTGGTCTTGTCCGGACTTGTTTGATCTTGCCTAGTCTTGTCTGGTCTTGTCTGGTCTTGTCTGGTCTTGTCTGGTCTTGTCTGGTCTTGTCTGGTCCTGTCTGGTATTGTCTGGTCTTGTCTGGTCTTGTTTGGTCTTGTCTGGTCTTTTCTGGTCTTGTCTGGTCTTGTCTGGTCTTGTCTGGTCTTGTCTGGTCTTGTCTGGTCTTGTCTGGTCTTGTCTGGTCTTGTCTTGCCTGGTCTTGTCTGGTCTTGTCTGGTTTGGTCTGGTCTTGTCTGGTCTTGTCTGGTCTTGTCTGGTCTTGTCTGGTCTTGTCTGGTCTTGTCTGGTCTTGTCTGGTCTTGTCTGGTCTTGTCTGGTCTTGTCTGGTCTGGTCTTGTCTAGTCTTGTAGGGTCTTGTCTGATCTCGTCTGGTGTTATCTGGTCTCGTCTTGACTTGTCTTGTCTGGCCTTATCTGGTCCTGTCTGGTCTTATCTGATTTTGTCTGCTCTTGTCTTGGCTTGACTGGTCTTATCTGGTCGACGCAGCAGGACGTTTTTCTGAAAAACCAAGCCGGTGGCTCCCCTGAAATTTGACGTACACCCCGGAATAGTTGCCGTTTGTACTTATGCCAAAAACATTTTAGAGCCTTACTTTCTGCGACTACTTTCTGTGGTTAGGCGTTTATGCCGGGTTTACAATAAACTTAACATGACGCGACGAGACGTGATTTAAATCTAAAACACATCGTTTTATATGCCGCTGATTACGATCGACGTTATGTGAGGTATCCGAACTTAACGTAATATGAAAGCCACCAATGTCCAAAGTCTTGTGTCATTATTTGTGCCAATCAACGCTCTCGATTCTTGCGCACATGCACTCGAAACTGCTGCATTTGCCACTGTGTTGTTACATTCATTGTGTTTACAGTTTGAAAAGTTTACAGTTTATAATAAATAACATTGAAACATTTTTTTTCTCGTGTCGGAAGCATACAAATGTACAGTTGCTATAGATATAAGGGTAAAACTGTCTAATTATATGTCTACGTGCCCCATACTGAGCAACATCCAGGGCGCTCAGAGTGGCTAACAGGAGATCTTCCTCTGCACGCGATGAAGGGCACAGAGGGCAATGAAGCATGTGTCTTATGGTTTGTTCCTGTCCACATTCGAAAGACGTGTCACATGTACTGAGTCCCCATCTTCTCAGATTGTTTCGGGATCTTCCAACTCCTGCTCGTAACTTGTTTTGGGATTTCCACACCAACCAGCTTTCGTTGTGTCCGGGTGGTAGTTCTTCAGCTACTGGCATCCATCGGGACCTCAGCCGTTGCTGAGCAGGATTATATCTATGCAGTGGGTGGGCGCTGGCTGTCTCACTCTCTTCCACTATCAGCCTCTATCTGTTGGCAGCCACCTCTATGCGTACACAGGGTGGTGCTATTTCAGCCAGGTGGTAAAGATTTTCTGTTGGGTTAGGTTTTAAGCAGCCTGTTATCAACCTACAAGTTTTGTTCAGAGTTATACCTACCTGTCTGGCATGAGATGAGCTGTACCAAACTAGGGAAGCAAATTCAGCAGTCGAAAAACACAATGCCATTGCAGAAATGCAAATAGTCGTTGGATGTGAGCCCCATTGTGTCCCTTCTTTGTTAGTCCCAACCTGTAGGTTGATAGCGAATCTGCTATCAACCTACAGGTTTTGTTCAGAGCTGTATCTACCTGTCTGGCCTGTGATGATTTGTACCACACTCCGTAAGCAAATTCAGCAGTAGAAAAGCACAATGCCATTACATAAGTGCGAATAGTCTTTGGATGTGAGCCCCATTGTGTCCCAACTAGTTTGCGAAACAGGTTGTTTCGTGTGGAAAATTTAATTTTGTTATTCTTACACTGGGTTTTGAATGTAAGAGTTCTATCAAAGGTTACTCCCAAGTATTTAGGGGTGTGACAGTGCTGCAATTAGATACCTGGCCATTCTATGCGTAACTCACGGTGAGCTTCCCTGTTCCTTAAGTGGAAGGCGCATACCTGTGTCTTAGATGGATTTGGTCTGAGTTGGTTCCAACTTGATAGATTTCTCTGATAGATTTCCTTGATCATACTCTACAACTTGGCATGGAATAACCGATGATGGACACAGTCATACGCTGCTGAAAGATCCACTAAGACCACGCCTGTCAACTGCCGAGTTTCAAACCCATCCTCTATAAAGTGAGCAAAGTTTAAAAGTTGCCCTGTACAGATTTTATTTGGTCGAAATCCTGCTGGTTCACGTATGAGAAGAGGGTCAATTACACGTAGAATTGTATTCAAAATCATACGTTCAAATAGTTTATAGAGGTGACTCAGAAGACTAATTGGCCGGATGTTCTTTGGATTGCTAAGGCTTCTTAGGTTCTTAGCTTCTTACGTTTGCTTCCTTACCAGGTTTCAAAAGGGTTATCACCCTGCTCTTTCGCCAGATCTTTGAAATTTAGCACTTGTAACATTGATAACAGAAACAATTTTCAAGTAACAACGCTGTCAACTGACAAATAGCTGTCAAATGTCTCTTTTGCAACACGCTGTTTTACGGCACGTTATGGCGATCGCACTTTCACAAACATAGCTTAACGTAAAGATCGCTTTACATCACGTCGCGTCGCGTTACATTAAGTTAATCGTATATCCGTCATTAGGGATTTATTGTTTAAGTTTTAGTTTCGTCTTGGAATGGTGATGTTTCTTTCAGTATATTGTCCTTTTCTGTGCGTTCTCCGACTTCATGGCCATGATAGCTCGTAATGACGTCATTTTCCATAGCTGTTCATGTCTCCTTATCCCGCCGCATTTCTGTCACCCTTGTTTGTGCGTCTAGTTTTGTTTTGCATTCATTCTGTCTATCCAGAGACTCGCTCGTCCGTTCAATGGTGCTAGGTACTGGCACTGTTTGAAGCACCCGTGTTCGCTCGGGACTTGAGTGAGGTAATAAATAATTCACCTCGTCCTGTTTTCTTGAGATTCAGTTACTGATATGTGAAGTGAGTGAAGTGACTGATATGTGAGTGAGTGTAAACACTAACAGTGTTCCAATTACTTTGCCATTTCTCCACCAATTCCTTTCTAACAAACTATCTAATCCGTTTGTTGTTTTGTCCGTTTGGTTTTCGCATCTGGTCTATATGGTGGTCTTTTCTTTGGCACTTACTTCTATGGTACTGCTAGTGACCTGTGCACTCTCCCTAGCTTGTCTCTCTGGTTTGAGAAGTATTTAGCAGTATTCGGGTTCAGTTTTAGTTTGTCTATAAGGAGCACTGTCTCTGTTTTTTCCTGGAGCCATGCTAAGGTTTTTAGATATTAGGCAGTTGTCGATAGTTTCAATTGACCTGTTTGCTTGATACCTACGCACTGATTCCTCGCGCTTATGGCTACGGCGAGATCGGTAGCGAAACCTACCACCTCAACACCTTCTGTTAGGTCTAGTCCAAGAGCCGCAGAGCTGATGGTATGAAAAAAATCACAATCAGTGAGATTTTTACGAGTGAATTGATGTAGAGATTTGTTATATATCAGGTTCGTAACTTGAGGTCTTTAGGTTTAAAAAACTTTCAAGTCTAGCGCCATAGAGCTGCTGGGCCCCCATTTTATATTTTGTATTCATGTTGTTAAAAATCTGCTCACAATAATATATAGACCCGCAAATTGATAAGATTTCAAATGCCACCGGTTTAAATTAATTGTAAGTTTCAAACTGTTCCAAAAATAATTTCATTTTTCAAGAAAGATTTAAAAAAGTATAATTTGTAAAATTGAATTCGAAGTATCGTCTCATCCTTCTCGCTTCATATTCAGATTGTTAAGATGCGCTGCCTGATTTCAGTAGCAAAATATATTTTTTGTAACCAGTCGTGATGACGACAAAGGACTTCGAATACTAGTTAAATGATGGTTTAACACCAACACCAATCTTTGGCGAGGCCACCAAGCATTCGAAGACAATGAAAATATGGATACTTACGTATTAACGCCACCACCACTACATTTTTAAATGCCGCTAATCGACACCTACAATTTTTACGATAAATCATAAAATAAAACATTTTATTTAAAATTAAAACATTTTTAAAACTCAAAATACTTTGTTTTTCAACCCCGGTTAGATTAGGTTGCCTGCCGCGAAGCGGACAGATTAATCGAGGCAACATACGCGGGGCAGCGCGAACTCTCGATAGAATATATAGCGGTGGTGGCGTTAATACGTAAGTAACAAAATATGTTTGTAACACTGACTGATATTTTCAAAAACATTTTCGCAATGATTTACTGTTTTTCAACGATTCAATTGACTAACCAAGTCCATTATTACTTTTATCTACTCGCACGCTAAAATGAATACACTAATAAGTAAATTATTGTATGTCCAATATACATCATCATGCCATTTTTACAATCGTGTGTAAAAATATCCAAATCGTATTTAAAAGTCCAATCTAAATCAAATGGAGTTTCATTATTAAACGATTTATGTTTGTTGTTGGTATGAAAACTCGCGTCACTAAAGAAAAAACGTAGACGTAGTGAAAATAAATTTTCTGATGTATATTAAAATTGAATTAATTCTTCTTATTTTGTATCAAAAATTCTCGGCCTCTCAGTCCTTGTTTATCTCGCTCTAACATAACTTAACCTAACCACAACCGAATCTAGATTAAATCTAGGTTAGGTTAGGCTTACCTAGATTACATTGACAATGACTAAATAGTGTTCCCGTCACTCCCGTCCCTAGTTAGCAATTTTTGCACAGGGGACTTATTGCGAGTAAAGCTTTTAAACTTCGCAACTCATGCTAAACAGCCCTTCTTCACACACTTGTTGCATAAAATACTATTTTAATCCTGACAGGAAATGTTTGCGTACACAGCGACACTTCTTCATGTATAATGCAATGAAAGATAAAAATGTCTATCTTAAAATGGGAACGAATTTTTTTCATGTAATTTTAGCAATTGCATGTAATTTTTCTAAATGTCTCTCAATCTGTATTTTAATAAATGAAAGTTAGATTTGTTCCAATAAATTTAAAAATACACGCTATAGACGAGTAGAAGTGCCACACAACTTAATAAAAGAGCAGCATGCTGGTCTAGCCTCTTTTTTTTATATGGGGGACGTAGCAAGCACATTCAGTTAACTTGACAAGTCCCCCCCTGGAAACTCACGGGCATCTTGGAACCGCTTTTCGCATATCTTCAAGATGGCGTTGGCTTCGACCTTACTTAATG
Organism: Phosphuga atrata; assembly: GCA_944588485.1. Taxonomy (NCBI): domain Eukaryota; kingdom Metazoa; phylum Arthropoda; class Insecta; order Coleoptera; family Silphidae; genus Phosphuga; species Phosphuga atrata. Next base: position 9,534,766 of record OX155901.1, read on the forward strand.
TCCTTACGTCCCCCATCCACGGAAGGTGATTAGGGGTTCAGGTTGTTTTCTGTTTTCGTTGTCTATGTTGTTTTGTCCGTTCATCCTGTTTTTTCATGCTTAGTATGTCCCTTATCATCATTTCTGTTGCAGACCAGTCTTCTTCACTCCTAAGCATTGTCTCCGTGAGTGTACTAGTTTCTAAATTTTGTTTTGTTTTTGAAGAGTATATGTCCCTCTCTAAAGACCACCTAGGGCATTCAAGATTGTGTGATACACACTATCTGTCTAATCACAATAAACGCAGTGGTTGCCTGCTTCGCGCCCAATACTGTGTAGCTAGTCTTAGCACCCGTGGCCAGTCAGTGCCTGCGTCAGGTAGTAGATAACTTGTCCATGCCTTGTTGTGGTCCATGGATCCAATTTTGGAATCAGGAGTCTCGTCCACTCGCCCCTCTCTGAGGCTTCCCCGTACTCTTGCAAACTTTCGAGCATTTGGGTCCTTGCCTTTTTTCTCAGTTCCTTTTTGTTTTCACTGCTCCTTTCTTTATAAAACGTGTCTCTCTCTTCAACAAGAAGTTTTATAGGAGATATTCCCGCAATAACGAGAATAGCGTCACCTGAGTCGGTCCTTAATGCACTCGACACGCGTAGCGCCATTTTTGGTTGAATTTTTTTTTTAACAGTTTTTGCCTTAGATTTGCTCTCTCCATGGCTCGCTTCCAGATTTTCGTTTGGTGCTCTTAGGACCACCTACAGTTGGTATAAGTTTTCCAAGTGCCGCTGAGGTTTTTAATGCCTTCCCAGCTGCAAGAACAATGTTGTGTCGAAAGGAAAGATTTCTATCTATAATTACGCCTATAATTTTATCTATAATTATTATCTATTTATCTATAATTACTAATTATAAGTATTTAATGGCCTCCTTTGGTATTAATGTTTCGCTTTTTATTTTAAATGTGACTGGTCCTACTTTAATTCTTCCTGTCAACAAAACCGCTTCCGTCTTTTATGGAGCGAGCTTTAGCTGTTTTTTTCTCCAACCAGTTGTCTATTAGTGCTATGGCTTTGTTTGCCATTTTTATAACACAGTTTTCTGTTAATCCGGTGACGATGAGGGCCAAGTCGTCGGCGAAACCCACAGCTTCCACTCCCTCTGGGAACTTCAGTCTAAGGACTCCATCATACAGGATGTTCCACAAAGTTGGTCCCATTACTAAGCCTTGCGGAACACCACTGTAGATTTGACTTTCTACGCTTTCACCCTCTACCTCTATAATAATTTTTCGGTTGCAGAGGTAGCTGCTTACGAGCTTCATGAGATATGGAGGGAAGTCTGTTGCTATTAATTCTTTAATAATATTTTTCCAAGCGACGGAGTTGAAGGCGTTCTTAACGTCTAACGTTATGAGTACGCAAATTCTTCTTTTCCCCCGAAATCATTCTGGAACCACTTCTGCCACGTTTAGTACTCTCATTATTGCGTCTATAGTTGAGAGTCTCTCCCTGAAGCCGAATTGCTTTCTGGATAGATTTTTACCTTTAAGCTCCTGTTTTATCCCCCCTACTACCATTTGTTCTAGCAACTTCCCTGTTACATCCAGCAGGCAAATTGGCCTGTACGATGATGGATCCTGTAAATGTTTGTTTCTTTTTCTTAACAGAACCAATCTTGATTTTTTCCATATTTCAGGGAAGTTATCGTCTTTTAATATATCGTTGAAGATGTCTATCAAGAAGTTTGGGCAACAGTTTGCGGTAGTCTTAATTGCCGGTATCAAAACAAGCGGGTCGGCCCGCTTGTTTTGATACCAGCTTATAGTAAAAAACGGTAACTTCCCTGAAATATGGAAGAAATCAAGATTGGTGCTGTTAAGAAAAAAGGACAAACCTTTACAGGTTATTTTCTTTATTGTTTCGGAGGCGCATACTTGCTCTATTTAATCCTTCTAAGGAAAATTTTTCGTTTGCCAGTTCTTCGGGGAAATCCCACGTTTGGGCCCGTGAATTGGGAATAGAGCATCAACGGCTTCTTGCATTCTTTTCATAGGTAGATTGGCATTTGGGTGCCTTACCTTGAGATCCCGTGTAGCGATGTCGTATGCGTTTCCCCAAGCGTTTTGATCTAGCTTCTGGCAGAGTTCAAGCCAGTGGTGTCTTTTGGACCTATTTATTTCAATCTTTAGAGACCTTTTGATTTCCTCATAAAGGTTTTTACAGTGTTGTGTGCTCTGCGCGTTTTTGTTTCGTTTGACATTTCGTTGATAGCATCTTCTTGCTGCAATGCACTGTGCTCTTAATTTGGAAATCTCATCGCTCCATGCTGGTCTAGCCTAACAACTTCATTATATAGAATGTTCCACAGGGCGAGCCACAATAAAGATCTCTGTTGTATACCACTCCTGACCTTATAGTAGATCATCAATCCGCTGGCTTCTGGGCGTATTTGTTGCTTTCTCTGATTTTGTCTGGTCTTGTCTGGTATTGTCTGGTCCTGTCTGGTCTTTTCTGGTCTTGTCTGGCCTTGCCTGGTCCTGTCTGGTCTAGTCTGGTCTTGTGTAGTCTAGTCTGATCTTGTCTGGTCTTGCCTGGTCTTGTTTTCTTTTGCCTGGTCTTGTCTGGTCTTGTCTGGTCTTGTCTGGTCTTGTCTGGTCTTGTCTGGTCTTGTCTGGTCTTGTCTGGTCTTGTCTGGTCTTGTCTGGTCTTGTCTGGTCTTGTCTGGTCTTGTCTGGTCTTGTCTGGTCTTGTCTGGTCTTGTCTGGTCTTGTCTGGTCTTGTCTGGTCTTGTCTGGTCTTGTCTGGTCTTGTCTGGTCTTGTCTGGTCTTATCTGGTCTTGTTTGATCTTGTCTGGTATGGTCTTGCCTGGTCTTGCCTGGTATTGTCTGGTCCTGTCTGGTCTTTTCTGGTCTTGTCTGGTCTTGCCTGGTCCTGTCTGGTCTTGTCTGGTCTTGTCTAGTCTAGTCTAATCTTGTCTGGTCTTGCCTGGCCTTGTTTTCTTTTGCCGGGTCTTGTCTGGTCTTGTCTGGTCTTCTCTGGTCTTGTCTGGTCTTGTCTGGTCTTGTCTGGTCTTGTCTGGTCTTGTCTGGTCTTGTCTGGTCTTGTCTGGTCTTGTCTGGTCTTGCCTGGTCTTGTCTGGTTTTGCCTGGTCTTGTCTGGTCTTGTCTAGTCTTGTCTGGTCTCGTCTGGCATTGTCTGGTCTTGTTTGTCTGGTCTTGTGTCGTCTTGTTTGATCTCGAATTTCGTAGTCATTATTGCTTCAAAGTCTAATTTTGTCTGGTCTCGCATGGTCTTGTCTTGTCTGGTCTTGTGTGGTTTTGTCTAGTTTATACGGTCTGGTCTGTTCTTGTCTGGTCTTGTCTCATCTTGTGTGGTCTTGTCTGGTGGCCTGGTCAGGCTTGGTCTTATGTAGTCTTGCCTGGTCCTATTTGTTATTATCTAGTATTTTCCAGCCATTTTTGGGTTGTCTAGACTTTTCTAATCTGATTATGTCTTGTCTTTTTTCCAATTTTTATCATATATCGAATTTGATCGAGTTTGCTCAAGTCTATATTATTCTTGTCTTGTCTCATCAAATTCATTCAAGGAATTTCTTCAACACAGCCTGAATATCATCTAACAATAAGTCTGTAGTATTAATATAAGGTTTTTTTGATCATATATCGCAGTTATTTCAGACAGAAAGTTTTCTTCAACATCTTGAATAATTAAAGTTATTACAATTAAAGTATTCAATATTGGTAAAAAAAAATATGTACCCTAATATTTTATGAATTTTATATTGTTCTCTAAAATTAAAATAAAGTAAGCATAGCGAACTATGTATTATCTATGTTTCTATTAAAATTTAGCGTATTTTTCTAAATTAATATTTTAAATGAATCTCGTTTTTTGTTCTCGTGATTACTATGTGGAGTGCTTAGGGCTTTTGTTAATATAAAATTTATTTTGCTTTTCCCGCTGCTTTTAACAAACTGGATGAAAATAATATATTTTTCATTTTAAGTTTTTAGACTTTGCATTTGTCATAAAATATGCGCACCGAGGAAAAGAGGGAATTTTATTCAATTTGAATAAAGCTTTACAGAATTATAAGATTTATTTTTTAAAGAAATTCAAATAGAAAAGTAGTATGTAGTAATTTACATAAGAATGGTAAACATTCACAAACCTAGACACAATAAGAATGTTATGAAAGATAACAGATCAATATTTTTCTTAATTCTATTAAGTTTATTTCGTAGACATTTATTTAAAAATTCTTTGAAAATATATATTTTTTTGATTACGGTTCGCTGAAGTGCGGCCAACCAGCAATAGTTTCATATAAGATATTGCCAGGACATTCAGTGTTAGAAACCTGCCGATGACCAACCAATTTATAATCCTCAACAATTTTCCTATTAGCCACTCCGTATGCGATAAATTGCTTCAAAGTTTGCAACGCCGCGGCATTTGGATCTACATCTACAAACAGCAACAAACACAGACCTTTTATGTTAAGGATTTTAAATTAAAATTCACGAATTTAAATCACGTACTGGAGAAAGTTCCAATTAAACAAATTCCAATGCTTTTTGCATTCAGTTTCGGTGCATGTGCCGCATGTTTTCCCCAACCTTGACCTTCATACACATTACCATCTTCTCCAATCTACATAAAACAAAATTCGAAATATGAATTAAGAAATAATAGGGATTCCCTCATAATTTATGAAATAATAAATACATATGTTCCAAAATTTATTGACCTAAAATTGAATAGTTTCCAAAGGGTTTCATATCTTTTCATATCTTAATAGTTGAATGGAATCTTATCTAAAAATCTTTCGTATGATTTAAATTTGAAAAAATGTATTTTTTTATTTTGTGTATATAAGTTATTGAAGCACTCATATGGGTTCGTTTATGAATCGCCATACAAATTTGACAATATGGATCGGTGATTGTTTTATTTAGAAATAGCATAAAAGGGCGCAAATTTGGAAAATAGTATAGACAAACTCGTTCATAAGGCGTTTTTCGCACTTGTCCATTAGGAAACTTCTCGCTACGCTCATCGTTTTCTAAACATGGAGGCGTGCTGAAAAACCGCGATTATTGAACTCGTCCTTTAACCCATTTTTGACCACTGTGCACAAGCAGGTACATCCGTATTTATTGTACCTCGATATTGAGTGTAGGAGTTTGGGCAAAAATGGGTTAATATACTATTGAGTTTCTAAAACAAAACATCAGGTATTAGATGTCGTTTAAAGTGTTAGGACGAATCTGCCGATATCTCATTTGCTAATATCAGCCGTAGGCTATATAGTGGAATTACTGCGGAATTACTGTAGTGTAACTACAGTGTACTAGTGGAATTACTGTGATAAACAGCAGTTTATCAATATATAAATTACTATCTTCGTTAGTAGATCAGATATGATTTAAACTTAACAAAACTGGTACCATAATTTTAAACATTTAAACCCAAATAATGTTTCAGTTAAAAGCATTTTAACCATGTCAAATATTTTATATTTCGTTTTAACTCACCAGAAAACTGTATCCAATATCGTTCCACCCATTCGTATCCATGTGATAATTTTGAAAAGCCTTAACTTTTCTTACACAGTCTTGCTTAGTCTTGCAACCGGCTGTCGCCGAATGGTGGATAACTACATGCGATGGTGGATTTACGGTCAAGGGCTTGGACGGTTCCGTCGGATCTCTTGCACCCCAATCTTTTCTGCTTATTATATTAAGACATTCTACAACTTGCACAATAGCATTTATTTATTAAACTATGTATTTTCTTACGGGCAAAGGTTAAATAGAAGAGGATTAAAACGATGTGTTTCTTCATTGTTGTTTCGAGTTTAATGCGGGAATTTCCGAATTTTTTCTTATGTGTAGAGTTTATCTTGTTACTAAAATGTTACAAGGTTATCGGACTGTTTATTATTTTTCTCATGGGTTATTTTTTATTATCATTTTACATTTAATTTCTTTAAAGTTGATGTGTAGTGATAAGGTTCCACATATGGATTATAACTATGCATATGCATTAAAACTGTTATACTATTGCATTATAAATATAATATGCATAACATATGCATTAAAACTGTTATACTATTAACACATAAAGTTGTTTTGGCAGGAAAGTTTTTTTTGTCTCTTATTAAGATAATATTTTAATTTTCTTATCAACTTTTGTGTCAATAGTTTCTTTTATTTTATGGATACGTTAACCCTTTTACTGCCATGTAAATTTTAAGGAATAACACACAGCGCCTTGCAAAATGCAATGGCATGGGAATGCCAGTGGATGACGACACGACAGTATATACCCTCTCTTTCGCGGATGACCAAGTAGTTATCGCACAAGATATAGATGACATGGAATATATGAGCCAAAAGCTCATCGAGGAATATGGAAAATGGGGTCTGGTTGTCAACATTACAAAAACGGAGTATATGTGCATAGGAGGACAGCAGGAAGACTTACCTCTAGCAACGGGACAGATCATCAAACAATGCAATATATACAAATAACTAGGAATGAAAATATCTAAGGAAGGGACACTAGACGAAGCAATATCGGACAGAAACGTACAGGGAAGAAGAGCTACTTCCATGCTGAACAGTATTCTTTGGGACAAAACCATTACAAAAGAAAATAAAAAAAGGATTTACAACTCCATCGTGAAAAGCATAATAACATATAGCTCGGAGGTATGGCCGATAAAAGAAAAAACAAACAAAAAAGCCACAGAAATGGTCTTCTGGAGAAGAGCGGCGGGAAAATCCAGGAGAGATAGAGTCCCAATTAAAACCATTAGACAAGAAATGGGAATACAACACGACATTATTGATGACATTACAATTAAATAACTAAAATGGTATGGACACGTCCAAAGAATGTCAGAACAAAGAAAGTACTAAACTGGAACCTCCAAGGAAACCGAAAACGAGATCACGAGAGAAAAAGACCGCGCAGAAGCTGGAGAGACGGAGTGGACAAGTAAATTCGATAGACGGATCTGAATGAAGGGCTGTGGATGAACAGAGAGGAGTGGCGATTAGGAATCGGAAGACGTAAAACGTTATAACCCGATATGTATATATACACACAGCGCCAGTATTTATAAAAATGCCGGTAGTTGTGCAACCCCTTCCACATTGATCACCTATTAATCAAAAGCATATAATAGCGCTCCTCTATAATCCTTTGCTCCTTTAAAACTCGGCGCCGCGGCTCCAGTTATACTGCCGCAAAGCCATAGGTTCAATCTAAAGAACTGCGTCGTAAAATCGCGGGTCCGCTGCGACACATTGAGCGAAGACGGCGGCAAACTTGAAGGAACGCTTCTGCAGTGCACCCTGCAGATTTATGGAGATATTTCTGCGTGAATGGAGCGACGAGTTCCACCGAAAAACTCGTATCGGCGGGCGGCATCGCCTCGTGTCGCAAAAGTTGAATTCGGCCGCGCGGTGAGGGGGGTAAATGTCATAAATTCGTGCAAAAAAAGGGATTTTTTCAACGTCGGCAGCTCGACGTAGACGGCTCGGATCGCGAACCCATAAATTCAAATGAGGCGCGGACGTCCATTCCAAATTGAACGAGTGCAGTTTTGAGTCGCTGCGCCCAGAAACGGCGAAACTGCAGCGGTCAGACTGATTGACGCGGGGCTTGTACCAAAATGCACGGCTCGACGGGGCCCATGTGCCGGTCAACATGGAATTTAAAAAATGCGACATCCTGGTGCCCCAAATCGACATTCCAATTTTTCTCATACAGATTCGTGCATATTAACAGTTATAAGTGGGCGTCGCGACACGATTCCGCGACGCCCAATTATGTGTGCAGAAAGCCAAAACACCGTTCTATAATCCACTGAAAAAACCCAGAACATTCCCCTTGAGCCTGCAAAAATATGCACGTTTTACTTTCGTCGTTTCCTGCAATGTGTTTCCTGCAATACGGCGAGTGTCGGCGCGCGTCGCAACGGATTCAAACGACGCAGGGCGATGCCGCTTGCACTAAAAGATGAGCATTAAATTATCTGCGGGAATCGCGCGAAACCGTTCCCGCAGAGCTGAAGTTGGCGATTCTGCTTGAGTTTTCCTGGACTTCCAAAAAGTAGTTAGCGTCGCGACGCAATCTGGATGAAAGTTCCAAACTAATAGGTTCTTGCCCGATCGAACGGCGCTGGTCCCGTACCGATCCGTCAATTGGTTCGGACGTTCTAGGTACCACCGCAAAACGCCTCTGCTTTTTTTCACTTTTTCATCTATTTAAACTGCCGCTAATTCGCAAACATAAGAAAAAAATTGGAAATTCCCGCATTAAATTTGAACAAAAAATTAAGAAACACATAGTTTTAATCCTCTTCTATTTAACCTTTGCACGGAAGTGCCGATCGATTTTTTAGATTCCCGCATCTATCCTGCGCGATGCGAACCCAAATTTTCGCCGACCGACCGTGGCGGTAGCGGATTTTTTTTCGTCATTTCGGACGAACCGGGTGAAGGGAGTGACGCAGGAAGCCCCGAGTGGTGCCGTAATACGCGTACCAGCGGACGGCATCGCCTCGTGTCGCAAAAGTTGGATTCGGCCGCGTGGTGAGGGGGTTAAATCGTGTAAAAAAAGAAAAATAATTTTTTTCAACGTCGGCAGCTCAACGGGGACCGCTCAGATCCCATATATTCTAAAAATTCAAAAGAGATATTAAAAATTGCTGGAATAGCTGCGGACAATTGTTCTGAAGAGAACGAACCGAACCGGTCCGTGGAAGTAATTACAAAATCGGCAAAGAAAAAGTTGCATTTTCTCTTGCACCAGGTAATCCCGGACAATGTAGGACGGCGAGCGAGGGCTCTAAAAACGTGGCGGGACGGCAGATAAAGCGTCCGGGAAGAATGTTCTACATCCGACACAAAATGCGCCTCGAAGGAAAAAAAATCGTGGAAAGAATCGCGTTCGAACCTGAAGGAGTTGAGTCTCAAAAATGGCACCGCTCGATGGGGCTCTCGGTTCTACACCAGAAAAATGTAAATACCGTTTTGTGCCGCCCCCTCCGCTTTTGTCGGGCCGTTTTCGCAGAAACCTCGATTTTCTGGGGGGTTTTGACCCTCTGTAGTTGCGCAACCCTTCTATAGGGGATTGCGCAACGTGCGGACGGACATTCGCAGTTAAAGCATGGAAGATGCGCAGTTAAACAAAGCGAAGATCTGCCGCCTCCGATTGCATAAAAAGCCGAATTTGAGCTTTTCAAAAACCCACATGGTGCGGTCCCCTAGGTGAAATTGATCGAAAGAACAGAATTGATCGAAACTTGCGATTCCGTCGTGACTTGGCGATTCACACCGAACGCATCCCCGCACAGACCCCAAAAGTTTTCATTACAAAAATTACCACTTTTATGCCCGCCATACATACAACAGTCCACCGGAGAGGTCTACATGCGCAGGTTTGACTGCGCAGGTAGACCGGAGCGTGTGTGGGAATAAACCTCTGCAGTTTCTTGCGTACAGTTGACCTGCGCGGGCAAACCTGCACATGTAACCTCTCCGGTAGACCGTGGCGTGTATGGCGGGCATTACGGAGGCCACGGCGAAGATGCCTGGCAAAAATGAAATCACGAAAGAATTCCGGTAGAAAAAAAATCCGGTTCGAGACGCGTCCTTCGACACCACTCTCGGCGCTGCTCGACTTTTGTCGGCGACGTTATTCACATTTTTCTGCGAATCGGCGGCGGCGGTGCGTCAGATTCTTGTAGCCAGAGAATAAACGAATGACACCATGCAAGGCGATTTTCGATAACGCTTTCGGATCGCGTCATTTAGACGTCCAAAAAATGACGATGTTTTTTACACGTCTAAGAGTTTTTCGCACATCCCAAAAATTTTAAGCAAAAATGTCGAAAAGTTAGGTGACAGTCAGCTCAGAATTCTGACAGGAGCCCTGACGGGACACTGCAGACTTAGGAAACATCTCAAGGCCCTAGGCCTAGAGGAGGATGATGGATGCAGATTCTGTGGCTCAGCAGAGGAAACCCCCATACATCTGTTCAAAGACTGCGGAGCATTACTCCGCAAGAGACAGATGTACCTTGGGGCTCACTGCTTGAACACAGAGGAGCTGCAGGCCTTGAATCCCACCCAGATCCTGAGATTCCTAAAGGAATCAGGATTAGAGGAGGCGCTCTAAATGGGTAAGTACACCAACACTTGGAGGAGGAGGGTGGGGTACAATAGATCTATAAAGGTCGCAGTACAAGTCGTCACCACCATATCTACAATCTACAATCTAGGTGACAGTCGGATGTACGGCGACGTTTCGGACACACTGACGCCGCAACGACGTCCGTGGGACGAAAACTGTCCAAGTTGTGTGAAAAAGTGAAAAACTTGAGAAAATTCGCCCAGCCACTTCCGGGGACGGCAGGTCGGTGAAATTATTTTTATGAATCACCCGGTTCTTTTGCAAATCTGTCCCCGGGTCAAATCTCCCGGAATGGCGGTGAAAGGGTTAACGAGAATTTTTATGCGAAATCATCTAATGTTTATTTAAGTGTAAAGAAGAGGGAATATGGCATTAATAATGGAAAACAATATTAGCCAAATAGCCGCCACAGTTACGCTTGCAGGAACATATACTTTTCATGAAATTTTCCATCACCAATTCGTACATTTGCGGCTGTATGTCCTCGATAACATCTTTGAGGTCTTGAATCGATTGTGGGCCATTGACGTAGACCTTACCTTTTACGTAGCCCCAAAGAAAAAAGTCTAGAGGTGTTAAATCACAAGATCTCGGTGGCCAATTGAGTGATCGGCTCTTCGAGAAATCACACGGTCTGGAAATTTTACACGCAAAAAAGCGATGGTATCATTACTTGTGTGGCACGTAGCGCTGTCTTGTTGGAAATAAACGTCGTCCACATCAATATTTTCCAATTCCGGCCACTCAAAGTCATTAGTCATCGTTCGATAGTGCATTGGCATTTCTTCACTTGGCATCTATTCACCGTAACAGTTGCTAAAAACCTCATTTTCGAAAAACGAATGTCCAATGACCCTGCGAGACCAAAAACCGCACCAAACAGTTACAAGTTCAGAACGGAGAGGCTTTGCACCAATAATTCTTGGGTTTTCCGAGCCCCAAATGCGACAATTCTGCATGTTAACGTACCCTGCGAGCTCAAAATGGGCCTCGTCACTCAAGATGATTTTTCGATGAAATTCAGTTTGACCGGATCAGTTTGATGCATTTCAAGGACCCAATCAGCAAAGACACTACGTTGTTGATGGTCGGTAGGCTTGAGTTCTTGTGTTAACTGAACTTTAAAAGCCTTAAGACCTAAGTCTTTATGCAAAATTCGGTGTAATGTCGTTTGTGGAATGCCCAATTCTATAGCTCGACGAGAAATGGACAAACCTGGGTTTTCCTCAACATTTTGGTTTCAACAGCAATATTTTCAGTTTTTTTTATTCTCAACTTTTTCAACTTTTTCACCAGTTTCACAATTGCTGTCCGAGAAGGTGCTTCAAGACGACCCAGCTTCTTTAATTTCGCGAACTGTGACCGCGAAGTTTTGACCATTTTTTTTTTAGAGAATTTGAAAAATTTCAATGCGTTGTTGAAGCCTACATCGTTCCATTTTCATTAATGGTGTAGTTTGTACTTGTCATCTGTCAAGTAGTTACAGGTTGACCCATGGCAACTGTTAAAACAGCGGGCTATTGAAAATGAAACCTCTTATTGTAGGACCATTTGGAAAGAAATGCACAAAAATCTCGGTCATGAACAATGGCTTCTTAATTTCTTGTGATTTCTCTTGTTTCTCTTGATTTTTAAATTCTCTATGTAATTTTAAACTCAAAGTTTTTTTTTTCCAACAAAATATATTATTAAAACAAATAATTTTCTTATGAAATCCCTCCAATAATAAATTAGACCAACATAGTATAATAAAATAATTATTACCTTTAGTATTACCTTTATTCACTTTATTTTTTCCCAATACACCTGTTCTTACAATATTATTTTCTTATAAATATTGAGATTATCCTTATACCAATAATCCGATTTCCTAATCGCCTTATATAAATACCCTCCAGGACAATCCTCATAAGCAACCTGACTATGAGCTACTAATCGAACGTCTCCCCTGAATTTCCTGTTGAGGACTCCATAGAACAGGAAACTTTCCAGTGCAGACTCTAAGCTTTCCTTTGGCTCACTCGCTGAAATATTGAGCGAAATATACTCGGGACGATTTCAATAAATGCTCACTTTACTGTTGAACGTTCCAATAACTGCAATTCCGTAAGTTTTCATATTCAATTTTGTAGCGTGTTGACCTTTCTTGTTCCATCCTCCACCCTCATATATATTGCCATCTTCTCCAAACTAAAAGTTACGAAAATAATGGAATGTTAATTATGTGGATCTAACAGTTTGTCTATTCTCATTAGTTTTATACCCATAATCGTATGTGTGCTTATTTATACGTTATTATATAACTTACTAAAAAATTGTATTTAATATCACTCAACTTGTGGACATTGATGTGATTATCTTGAATTGCTTTTACACTCTTCAGGCAAGTTTCTTTCGTAAAGCAGCTTTCTGTAGACGTTTGATGGACAATTACATATTTGGTAGGGTGCACAGTTAAATTCGTTGGAGATGTCTTAGGTTCCCGTGCACCCCATTCACTTCTACTTATAATATTTACATGATCGAGGCAGTGATTTCTTAGTATTAATAAATTGAAGACGAAGTAAAATAACGATCGCCTTGTTTTGAACATGTTAAGATAGTTTTAGTTTAATAATAAATTGTGTCAAGTATCTTCAAATGTTATGATTTAATCGCTTGTTTATTGGGTTTTATCAAATTGGAGTTTCTCATTGAGCGTAAAGATAATGTAGTGTGTATTTATTTATAGATTGTTACAAGTAATGAAATTCATTTTGTCAAATTTTACAACACTTAATTTCAGATTACTTGAGTTTCTTACTTATTCGAAAACATCTCTTAGTGCCTAAGCAACAGACAGAGATTAAAAAGTTTATTAAACTAGATTAAACTAAAAGTTGCTATATACCAGTTAGAAATTACAGCTTTAATAGACATTTAGACATAATAGACATTTTGAATAATTTTCCAGAAAAATTCAACTTTAAATTAACTTTTTCGGCCTTCAATTCAAAACCATATCAACAGATATTAGTTTTGTAAGAAGTTTCTAATACCAAACAAATTGATATATAAATTTTAAGTTTAACAATCTATTAGATTAATTTAATAGCAGTTTTGAACAATAAAAAATACCTATTAAAACTATTATCTATTAATTGACGTTCGTTGAGAACTTGAACAAGAAGTGTTGAATAGTAGTGAACTTATTGGAAAGTCTCTTATTTATTAATGATGGGTTTGACGTTTGGAAGGAAGCACAGTAGATCAAGTTGTGAGAATGGCGGTCACTTAAGCAGTTATCGTAATATTCCTTCTCAAAGTTAGTGTTGTACCTTTCCCGCAACCACGGCTCAATGAGATCGTTGGCCAATTTTTGCACGAACGCTCTGCATTTCAGCGGTTTTTGTGCCGTACCATGTTCAATACATAAACTGCTTGGCGGATAGTTATTGAGGGATTTCTATTTAACAGATAACTATACAGTCAATGTATTCCTGCTAGCTTCCTCTTCCTGTTGAAGTTGTGCTTTATATTATGTTTTTCAGCATAAATGTAAGCTGCACTACAAACTTGGTAAAATAGTATAATAAGTGGCGGCACACTAGAAAAAGGATACGGAACTGGCTACTAGAGGTACTATCTTTAATATGTCATCACATGCGCAGGCATACGCAGACGACACGGACCTGACCTCTAGAACCCTTCGAAAAGCAAAAGAAATCTTTGTAAATTTTGTGAATGCCGCAAGAAATATGAGACTACAAATAATTGCAAATAAAAAAAGTTTATGACTGCAACATAAGAACGCGGGTGAGAGACGCGGGTCTAAATATCACAAGTGGAGAATATAGCATCGAAGCAGTGGATGAGTTCGTATATCTAGAAGCCTTGATAAACCCGAGTAATAATGTCAGCAGAGAGATAAAAAGGCGCATAATGCTTGCCAATCGCTGTTATTTTGGGCTGTCAAAATACTTACGTAAAGATCAGAATCTATAAGACGTTAATTGTACTAGTTTTAATCTATGACACGGAAACCTGAACTCTAACAAAAGCAAATGAGGCGTTACTATCAACATTTTGAAAAATCCTAAGAGAGATTTATGGTACTGTCCAAGAGTATAACGTCTACAGAAGAAGATATAACTTTGAGCTTTATAACTTATACAGAGGGTCAGGAAACAAAGACATAATAAAAACAATCCAGATTGGCAGGTTCAGATGGGCAGGACATGTAGCACGCTATGACAACAATGTGCCAACGCGAAGAAACTTTGAGGCCATACCAACCGGCAGTAGAGGCAGAGGGAGACCAAGGCTGAGAAAATGAAAGACGGCGTTTCTGAGGATGCCAGAAAAATTGGTGCAGCTGACTGGAAGGTCCGTGCCAGAGACCGGAAAGGATGGCGGACGAAGCTGGAGAAAGTCGAGGCCCTGTAGGGCTGTTGCACTACTGAAATGGCGACACAAGTATCGTTAGCGAAATGTGTGGAAGTTTCAATTTTCCATGTGACCGGCATTGCCCGCTTACCGCTATTCCCCCATCTTACCCTACATTTATTATATATTTTGATTTAGATCTAATGTCTTCTTTTATTTTGATTGAAGATTTGAACATTCTCTGCTTATTTACGTTATTAAGATTATTAAGATTAAAATTGAATTAAGATTAAAATCATTAATTAAATCGAATATTACCATTATTCGGAAATTGTATGCAAATCTGATAAATCATTACATCTGTTTTATAATTTAATTATTACTACTTTTATCACATATGTTCTCTTGTCTGTCTCTTCTCTTGCCTTGCCTGCCAAATTATTACATCTACATCTGTTTTAAAATTTAATTATTACCACGTTTTTATTAACTCTGTTTCTTGCCTGTCTGTTCTCTTGTATGTCTGTTCTCTTGTCTGTCGGTTCTCTTGCCTGTTGCTTCTCTTGTTTGTCTGTTCTGCTCTCCGTTTGTTCTCTTCTTAGCTGGACTACACCGCAAGATTTTAATACGTTAGGCACTTAGTTTTACTTTATTTAAATATTTTTTATTAATTTATATTGATCTGGGTTAATAATGGCGTAATATAGGCAACCCTGTTTGCTACACCCAAGTTAGCTGATGAAAAGTATGTCGATGCGGTAAATCGTAAAGATATGTGAAAACTAAAAACTAAAAAATCAAATATATATAAAAAAAAAACGTATGCGGTCAGGGGACCCCCGTTAGGAACGAAGTTCCTCGCGCATTTTTGGAACGAAGTTCCTTCGGGGAACTGGAGTGTTCATGAGGGCTTTGATTATCGGTTAGTCTTCAGACTGAAGATATGAAATCTGCAGAGGAGCGACCAGGTCGGAAGCCCTCCTGGTATTTTTGTTGCTGAATTTATTTACGGGATGATTTCTTACTGTTTTCCGGTGAATTTTTTCTCTGCCGATCTGTACATTAAAATCGCCCAGGAGAAGCTTAATGTCATCCTCGGGGACTTTGGATAAAACTTTTTCAAAGGTTGACCAGAATTTATCGGTGAATTGTGGGTCTTTCTTGTTGCTCTAGTTAGTGTGGGCGTGTGCGTTGATCAGTGTATACTTTTTGTTGGCGTACTGAACGCGTATCGTCATCAGTCGGTTGTTGTCGCCGATCTTCTGCTCCAACAGGTCCTGTGTCCTTTGGAGTATGCACGCTGAGAATAACTTGTATATGCCTTGTATTAGTGAGATGCCCCTGTAATTGTTTACATCTGTTGGATCGCCCTTTTTGTGCAGAGGGTGGATCATTCGTCTGGTGACTTTTCTGATGTCCATTTGTCTGTGTCACTTCTCCGAGTTAGTTCGTCCGAGGTTTTTTAGTAGTTCGGCCATTATGTTCGGCCGTCTTTGCCAGATGTCAGATGTTGTTTTTCAGTCTGAGGATGTGCCTGTGAACTTCCTCTTGTGTCGGTTCTGAGAAGTTCTGAGAAGTATTGTGCCAACACCTTGCAGTTCTCCTTATTCGTCAGTGCTAATTATTCATCACTTTTTATGAAGCAGAGGTTTGGTGGTTCGTATCTCCGTATGTGCCCTGCAAACGTCCTGTAAAAGTCTCTTGCGTTATAGTTGCGGAAGTTGTCCTCTATAGAATCAAGCTGTTCCTTCAGGTATTTTCCTCTTGGATTGGCTGATAATTTTTGCTGTTGTCTTTCGTGTTTCGTTGCACATCTGTAAATTTTCTGGGGACTTGTTACTGTTGCATTTCTGGTAAGCCAAATTCCTGCCGACGAGTGTATTCTCACAATCAATGTACCGCCATGAGTGCTTGGCGTTCTTCCGAGGAATGAGGACTTGTGCTTTTTCTGTATTTGTTCGGCGGAAATTTTGTATGTCATTTGTATGCTCCTTTTCCCAAGATTCTCTCACTTCAGTCAGCGATCATATTCGTGTCGAATTTCAGTAGGGGAGTTTTCTTACAGTAAGTTCTCTTGGCCGTGAACTTGACTTTGACGCGTGTTAGATAGTGGTCAGAGTCAATGTTGGCTCAGCAGGGAAAGATCCTTCGTTCTGGAACCACCGCCACCACTGACCTTTGGACCATGACAGTAGTTCTGAAAGCAGCCGAGCGAGTATGTGTAGATGACGCCACGATTATCATTAGTTCTGAACGCGGCCAAGCGTGGATGTGTAGATGGCGCCCCTGGCCTATATTAAAAATGCGCGGCGAGGAGGGCCGTTGTAGAGTTTAATTCCTAAATTTGAATACCAATATAAATAATATTTGAATAATTTGAATTGTGTATTGAATACCAGACTAGCCCGGACTAGATTATATAATACCAGACTAGGCCGCACTTGATCAGATAAGACCAGACTAGGCTGGATAATACCTTGTCTGGTGTTGTTACTAGGACTAGATTAGATCAGATAAGGCCGGGCTAGACTGGACTAGATCATATAATACCAGACTAGGCTTAACTAGGTTAGAAAATACCAGTTGCCTTCCAGTTAGTTCAGAAGATGACGGGTATATGGTGCCTTTGTAGAAAGTTTTCTTGTGCATTTGGTTGCATAAGACTATTTTGTAGATCAGCGGATTAAATACCAGACTACTACTAATACTAGGCCCCACTACATCATAATAGATCGGATTAGATAGGACTAGATTAGTTAATAGCAGACTTGGCCGGGGAGGCTAGATCAGATAAGACCAGATCGGACTAGATTAGATAAGACCGGGCTAGATCTGATAAGATCGGATTAGATTGTACTAGATTGTATTGATAAAATGTTACTAATGGAATCGGACTAGTAAATCGGACTTTATCAGATAAGAACGGACTAAATCAGATAATACGGACTAGATCAGATAATACGGACTAGATCAGATAATACGGACTTGATCAGATAATACGGACTAGATAAGACCAGATACAGTTGGTTGTGCATACGACCAGAATAGCTAACACCGGACTAGACTAGGTCAGACTAGATCAGATCTATACCGGACTAGATTATATAATACCAGATAATACTAGACTAGGCCGGACTGGATCAGCTAATACCAGACTCATCATCATCATCATCAAACAACCCTTTGCGTCCACTGCTGGACATAGGCCTCCCCAATTTCCGCCCATTTCCTCCTATCCTGAGCCTCTCGCATCCAGGCTCCTCTTGTTCTTTTTATATCGTCTGTCCATCTTGTGGGGGACCTCCCCCTGCTTCGTATATCTGCTCTTGGCCTCCACTCCAGTAGTCTCTTGGTCCATCTTCCATCTGACATTCGGGCCACGTGTCCAGCCCAGTTCCAGTTTAGCCTCGCCATACGCACAACCACATCTGTGACACCTGTTGTTCGGCGTAGGTCTTCGTTTGTGCTATGGTCTCGTAGCGACACGCCGAGCATCGATCTTTCCATCTTTCGTTGTGCAATTTGGAGCTTTTTTGCAGTGGCGACGGTGAGTGTTGCGGTTTCAGTGCCGTAGGTCATAACTGGCAATACACATTGATCAAACACTTTCCTTTTCAAGCAGACTGGCAGGTCGCTTTTGAATACGTCCCGAAGTTTTCCATATGCGGCCCAAGAGAGGATTATTCTTCTTTTAAATTCGCATGTTTGGTTGTCTCTAGTTATGCGTATTTCGTGACCTAAATAGGTGTATTTGTCTACGAAATCAATATCTCTATCGCCTACATCTATCTGTCTGCTCGGGACCAAGTTTGTCATACATTTTGTTTTGGAATAGTTTATTCTTAGGCCTACGGTATTACATGCTTCCTGGAGTTCTAATAGCATTGTTTTTATATCGTTAAGATCGTCAGCAAGCAGCACTATGTCCAGACTAGACTAGATCATATATTTCCAGATAAGACCAGACAAGACCAGATAAGACCAGACAAGGTCAGACAAGACCAGACAAGATGAGAAAGGACCAGACCAGACCAGGCGAGACCAGACGAGACCAGACAAGACCAGACAAGACCAGACAAGACCAGACAAGACCAGACAAGACCAGACAAGACCAGACAAGACCAGACAAGACCAGACAAGACCAGACAAGACCAGACAAGACCAGACAAGACCAGAAAAGACCAGACAAGACCAGACAAGACCAGATAAGGCCAGATAAGACCAGAAAAGACTAGATTTACATCAAATAAGATATATATCTGATAAGACCGGACTAGATCAAATAAGACCAGACTAGTCCAGACTAGATCAGATAAGACAGGGCGAGATCTGTTAATACTAGACTAGGCCAGACTAGAACAGATTAGACCGGGCTAGATCAGATCAGATACTGCTTACCTGTACGTCATGGATCTCTTTTTGTACTGGGTACGAGATTGCCACATGGTCAATTTGGAACTCGCCTAACTACTGGACTTGCTGGACGCCAGGTTTTCTGTTTTCTAGGGTGTTTTCTGAGAGATGTCGATATGAGCTTGAGGTTGTATTCTGGCCAAGTTCTATGAGCCGTGTGCCATTTTTGTTGGTGAATTTATTTTCAGGATCCTGTGCATTTTGCTCTGTCGATCTGTGCATTCAAATCGCCTAGGAGAAGTTTGATGTCATCCTTGGGGACTTTGCATAAAACTATCTCGAGGGTTGACCAGAATTTTTCGGTGGACTGTGGGTTTCTTGTTGCTCTGATTAGTGGGGGCGTGTGCGTTGTGTATTTTTTCAGTGTGTATTTTTTGTTGGCGTACTGAACGCTTATTGTCATCAGTCGGTTGTTTACTGGTGTGACTTCCTTGATGGATTCGAATATGGTCTTTTGGATCATGAAGGCCGTCCCCTAGAACGGAGCGCCTTTGGTAACTCGCCCAGTTGTGCTCTTAAAGATGCGGTACTTGCCGTAGTCTGTGTTGTCTTGGTCTGTGATACGTGTCTCTTGCAGTGCGAGGAGCAGTATCTTCTGCCTATCTATCGAGTTTTGTCACTAGGTTGTGCAGCTTTCCAGGCTGCTATCATTCTGTTCATGTTGGGTTAGGTAAGGCAATCAATCAATCATAAATTTATTTCATTAAAATTAGCATTTGTAGAAATACATTCCGTATTTTATGAATAGGATGGTTTCGACTGTTACTATGTGGTAATTCATACTTACATTGAATTGAAAAGTTCACTATGGTTCACTTATGGAGATTCCTGGGATAGCTGACCGATAGGCAACAAAACAGCTGCAATAACATCTGAACTCTGAAGAAAGACTGTTTTTTTTAGGTTCACCATTTTTATCCCGTTTGCCATGTCTCTACTACCTGACAATCGCATTGATACCTCAGCAGTGTAGATTAGCTCTCATTAGACCATCAACCCGTCTTCGTTTTGTTTTAAGGCTTGATTCCGAAAACTCTTTCATGGGCCTCCAAGGTCCTGATAAGCGAAATAGTTGGCAACAGGTTGTCAATACACATTTTAAAAGATATATTTCAACCCATTGGCTACTCCGAGTAGCTAATGGGAGGTCCGATGCTACTAGAGAAAAAACAATAAATTGATCGCTTGCAAAGTGTGAAATGACCCAAAATATAAGCTATTACAAAATACTCCGAGTTCATCTGTAAAAACAGCTCTTTGTTCCTTTCACAGCTCGATAATCGCGAAATTTTGACCTTTGTCTTTCTTAAAGAATCTTCATTTGCATCCCTGAACAATCGGAACAAATCTTATTTTTTTGTTTCATTGCCATGTTTCAGCAGCCAATCCTAAAAATATCAATTTTCCGTATGTCGAATACTACATGTGAAGAAAAAATAAAAATAATTAGTTGTGCAAATAATTCGTAACTATATTTCATGTCATTATAAATTGGATAATTGCAAGTATATTATATATTAGATCTAGAGGAAGGACATGAGGGGACATGTGACTTTTTTTGCAAAGTTGAAAAATAGGTAAAAATCTTAGTACTTTAAGAAAAAATGTTTCAAAAATGGTCTATGTTACATTAAATGAATAAAAATTTGTTTAAAAAATAGTGCATACCTTCAAATCCAAACTCCATAATGCACAAATAGCACATAACTTTTTGAAAGCACACAATTAAATTAAATGGTAAGATACATAAATGTTGCTGAATGAATGAAAAACCGCATTTTCTTATATAACCATATTTTTTATGGCTTGCCATTAAAGAGTAATTAGGAAAAAATCTGGAATTGTCGTTATTGTGTTGATATATTATAAGTGTTGATAATTATATAAATTGTGATAATTATATTCCATGAATTAAAGGGTTGTTTTTGTCCACCTAATTTGGGCTTTTGAGCCACTGTGCACTGTCCAAAATCAATTCATTGTCAAGATTTCGCGTTGTCAACTTCTAAAATGGAACTTTTCAATCAGTTTTTTTTTGCCGTTTTCCTTTACAAACATTGAATTATAGTTATACAATTAAATACACAACCGTAGATTATCAAATATTTCCTTGAATAAAACGACAAAGCAGTTTAATTGACGATTCCTTGCTATATGGACAGTTAATAATTTTTAAAATAAAACATTAGCCCTCACTTTCATAATACACTCTTCTCCATAATTCACCACTACAAATTCTTGTTTTGCCCGAGTATTCAGAACCTCATGAATTGATATCTTCTAAAGACTGCTCCAAATTATTAGTACAAGAAATACAGGGTGTTTCAAAAAGAATATATGTATTACAAAGTATTATTTTGTTCAGACTATCGATCACTGCGCTTCGGTAGGCTATTGGAGAACCGAATACATAGTCTAGTTTATAGCGTCCTGTTACAAGCTCTGGGCCCTGATGAGAAACGCAAATCAAGTTAATAATTGAACGACTGCTTCCGGTCATTCAATTATTAACTTGATTTTTCTTACTTAACTTGTACAAATATTATTATACAACCCTGTTGTTCAAGAATCTAAATTCCAATATTTTCTGAAAAAATATTATAATTATAGCACAATATAAATAGAGTACAATAAGCTCAATTTTTCAGCAGGCGTCCATAGCAGGTTTTCAGCAGGCGACAGCTAGGAGTTTTCTAGTGCGAAAAACGCCTTATGAACGAGTATTTTATACCATTTTTTATATTTTCCGCCGTTTCATGCCATTTCTAAATAAAAAAATCGCCGATTCATATTGAGAAAATTGTATCGCACTCGGCGAGCCATTAACGAACCCATATGAGTGCTTTATTGACATCATTATAGACTCAAAATAAAATTTTAATAAATACCATGAAATTCTATAAAATTGTATTTAAATTCGTCGTTCTACTTCATGGTATTAGTGTGGTTCTAGAAGGATTTAACAAACGGGTTGAAGAGGGTTTTGTGGTGCAACCATCACTTGCTGAGTGGTGAATTGCAAAATGAGATGAAGGGTTTAACGTTAATACAAGGGAAGCTTTAACCAGCTTCCATGTGCTCTATTCAGAATTGATTACAATGAGGCCAGTTTAGACAAGCATGAATCAATTATTTAATGTAAATTATTTAATTTAAAGAAACCAATTTGTAGAATACCGATGGGAAAAGTTTATATTTATTAAGACGCTGCAAATAAGATTTCCTTTGAAGTAGTGACATAGATAAGTAGCAGCCGATGCACAGTGGTTCGCGTGGCACTTTTATCTGTACAAAATTATTTTCGTGCGTTTCGAGATCAAAATTGTGTTAATATCCATCGTACTGACCGTAAATTGCATTAATTTTCATGGTTTTTGGAACGTTTTCGAACGTACTTAAAAAAATATTTATTTAAATTTTACGGTAACAATAATTAAGCATTTGTAATAATACAAGAAAACTAAATGAAATATTAAAAAAAATATCTATTTATGTAAAGATACAAATTAGTTGTCTTCATCACTTACTTTAGATGAATCTGCTGCTGAGTAGTCATGATCAGGATCATGATGATCAGTAATTTCTGAGCTATTTGCATTTACTCTGTCTTTTCCAGTAATGCTAGGGGGTATTAATTAGTAAATCTAGGACTTCAGAAGGGAAATTTGAAGCTATTTTTCGCGGGACATCTCTTAAGCTTGATATTGCAGGGTCAGATGTTAGCAATAACATGTTAGCTAAATCTCTATTCGTGGCAATACGTGACTGTTTGTGAGTATTGTGTTGACGAAACCTTCTGCAGTCCTTGTTTCGCGTTTCTTGAGCTTCCTCGGAGAGCTCGCCGATAGGCAACAAAGCAGATACAATAACTTCCGAACTATGAACAAGAATTTTTTGAACAGTAGCAGGCATGCAATACCACAGATAGAGATTTATGTACAGTTTCCTTGTTTCTACCGCAAAAGCCTGAAATTTCTCACTGTTAATATCAAATCCTGAAGATAAAGCCCGAAGTATAGTTCCAATTTTTGATATTAATGTAACAACTAATCCTTTAATATCAGCACTTAGTTCTTGATTTTCGAAAAACCTTCGAGCGGTATTTCCATAATTTGTATTGCCATGCCCTGGTTTTGGGTTATCTACAATTTAGCTTTAAAACGGATTTTTATTTCGTCAGAACGTTGCTTCATACTAACTTATTTAGATTACGATCTAATTTGCCATTTCTTAATATCAAGACGATAGCTAATATGAAGCAAGCATTCAAAACACCTCATGCAGCCATGCAATGTAGATAAACCAAAACCAAGATTGTCTTTGTTGGTTACAAGCTCCCTTGATTAGTAATTCATCATTTTTGCGGTTGCTCCATATATGAAGCACTTCTGTGAAGAAGAAGTTTCGGTCAACGCATTACAGACTTTCCCATCAATCATGGTCAGAAGCATTTAATGCATGACCGAAACCTGACCTTCTTTTACTTTGATATTGTCGGCTTTGCATATTGCGTATTGTTACATAAATTATTTATCTCTTACAAAACATTGTTAGTTTCTTCAACAGTAAAAGCTTTAGTTTCTTTGGAAAAGATAAACTTTATTGGACGACAATGCATTGTAGAAGATTGGTCGAGGAACGAATGAAAAAACAAACAAAAATTGATCAGTGTTCCTCACTGTTCGTAAATTTTTGTTTGTATGTGATTTAACCGGAACTTCCATCACAGCCCCACTTACTCATCAGAGTATATGACGAGCAAGGAGGCAGACTGTTGACAACCTCTTCAAGTGCCAATAACAAACGTTCTGCAGTTTTATCTAAAACTGCTTGAAGTTTGATATCGGTTCGCGTTTCAGTCACAACAATCTGTTCCTGTCGAGGATAACAAGGTAATTTAGCTTTCTCAAACTATGCAGCGACGGAAATACCTTATGCCCAAGTTTAATGCTCCACTTCCGAGTCTGCTTGTAGGCATGACTTGTTGATTTACTTTCAACGTAGTACGCCAACGCTTCGTTACTGGTCATAGCTCTTGGCTCATTTGATGCACAACTGTTTTTAAATTCCTTTCTCTGCGTTGAATCGTTCTTCACAATTTTTATCTCGTTTGCCATCTCTCTACCACCTGACAACCGTGTTGATACCTCAGCAGCGTAGATTAGCTTACTAGAACTTCTGGTGCGGATATGATCACCAACCGGTCTTCGTTTTATTTCAAGGCTTGATTCCTCCGAGAATTCTTACATAGGCCTTCCAGGGCCTGGTAAGCGTTCTTTAGAACTCTCTGTTCCTTCCACAGCTCCTCCACTTTTCAAGAATTTTGGGCGAAAATCGCGAAACGATGACCTTCATATTCCTTAAAGATGTTCATTTGCATCCCTAATATCCTGTCTTGTACTGATAAATCGAACCAAAGCTTCATTTCTTGTTTCATTTCCATGTTTCAGCCATTCATTAATGTAATTAATTCAATTTTCGATATGGCGAATACTACATCTGGAAAAAATTAAAAAATAAATAGTTGTGCAAATATGTCGCAGGCATGTTTAATATCATTATAAAGTAAATGAATGCAACTATATTATACATTAATTCGGGAGCGGGGACACGAGGGTACTTTTTTTCTGGCAAAGTTGAAATATAGCGAGAAAAGTACTTTAAGAAACATATTTAAAGAAAAATAGTTTATATTACATTTATTGTATAAAAATATGCTTAAAATATAATGATTACCCTTCAACTTCATTCTCCATAATGCACAAATAGCACAGAACTTTTTGAAAACACACAATAAAATTGAATGATTAGATGCCCAAATGTTACTGAATGAATGAAAAATTCTCGTTTTCTTATATAAACCTATTTTTTATGGCTTGTCATTAAGAAGTAATTAGAAAAAAAAAAACTGGAATTGTCGTTATCAAAGTGTTTTCTGTGAATTGTGATAATTATATTTCACGATTTAAAGGGTTGTTTTTGTCCACCTAATTTGGTCTTTTGAACCACTGTGTGATGTGGGTAAGATCCTTATTTATGAATCGCACTACGTATCTACTATGCTTGCTATAATTCTTATCGGATTTGTAATCCATATATTTAATCTATGATTTATTTTTATAATTATCACCTTCGAAAATCCAGGCAAGGAAACAATTAACTATGATTTTATCGTGTCAATATATTCAAATTACCTTTCATTGATATATTATGAATAGTTACTAATTGATTAGATTGAGATTGTTTCTCAAACTTGTTTCAAAACGAGTGTATAATATTTATATGAAACACTGTTTAATAAGCCAGATCAATTTTAAAATGATTTTCCTTCTACGTTATTAATAAACTGCTCAAAACAATTAGCGGGTCACTAATTTGTGCCTCCATAAAATTCAAACAGGAAATTACATGAAAATTAAATTAAGAACATCTGAAAGACCTGTATGTAATTGTTTTGGTTGACACATATTGGAGTGTCAGCATCACGTACTTTTGAAGTACCCGTCATAATGAACTAATAATAAACCAAATTATAGTGCAAAACGAAATTAAATTATTTATTAATGTAAACTTTTGTACACAAAGTGGTGACTTAATAACTAGTATGTGCTCCCATAGCACGAATAACGGCATTACACCGTCTTGGCATGCTTCGCAAAAATCTTCGAAGGTCTTCTTGTGGTATAGCATCCCATTCTTCAATAAGAGCCGCCGTTAACTGATGCATGGTCTGAGGAGGATGCGGGCGATCATAAACACGTCTGTCGAGCATATCTCAAAAATGTTCTATGGGATTTAAATCAGAACGCAGGCTACACCATTGTTTGAATTTCGATTTCTTGTAGGAAGTCTAAAGTTTTTCGCGCAGTTTGTGGTCTTACGTTCTCCTGCATTAACAAAAAATTTGAACCTATGCCATATGCTAGAGGGACATGTTCTTCTAACACAATGTCAATATAGAGATTAGCGTTAAGATTTCCTGAAATTACAACAAGGTCGGTACTACTGTTGATACTAATTCCACCCCAAAGCATAACTGAACCACCTTCAAATATATCGACTTCCTGGACAGTAGCAGCTGCGTAGCGTTCTCCTGGGCATTTTTAAACACGTACTCGGCCATCGCAACGAGTAATACGCAGCCTTGATTCATCCGTGAGTAGCACAGACTTCCATTGCCGAAGTTGACAGGCGACATGTCCATGAGCAAAATTCATCCTTGCTATTCTGTGGCGTCGTGTCAAAGACCTATCGAACATCGAACGGGTCGGGTCGTCTTGCCTCAAATTTGATGTCAACCTATTCCTAAATGTCTTATCTGATATAGTAATCCCATGCGTCGTTCTGAGGGAAATTAAGAGGTCTTTCGTCGCAGAAACTCTATTGCGAAAACTCGGTAAAAATCGGTCTTGATTTTGAGTTGTTTTTCTTTTGCGACCTTGTCCACCGCGCTTAGTTTATCGACCTGTATCCAAGTACCTACCTGTTCCACAATCGCTAAATAACACAGATTTACGTTGAAGTTTCTTGAAACTTGTCGAAGGCTTTCGCAATTTTCAATTACTGTTATAGGACAAACAACTTCCATTTCGTGGAGATGCCTTATTTTCACTTAACCTTAACTCAAATTGTCAGCCGCAAACGTTTTCATCTGTATATTGATCTGAACATGGCCGTTCTAACTCTTTGAATCAAATTTGGGGAACATTGTTTCACTATAGTTTTGGTAGTTCTTGTTAATTATTACGGACACTCCACAAGTATGCGATGCTCATAATTCCTTATGTGCCAATTAAAACAATTACATAGAGCATCTTTCGGATGTTCTTAATTTTATTTGCATGTAATTTCTCGTTTGAATTTTATGGGGCACACATAAGTTACCCGTTAATTGTTTTAAACAGTGAAGTTACATAAATAAAAAATCCAAAAACTCAAAGTAGGATGAAATTCAATTTAAAAACTGATAAAGGCTGACCAAAGTCAACCCTACTTTCAATAACTTTGACTGTATCCCATCATTTATGTAAAAAAACTGAACCGCAAACGGAAAGATTTTTACAGCCTTGTGATTACTTGCATGAGTTGAAATGCCATAAAAAGGGGATTTATTCATCTCTTCAATACTAGTTTTCAAGCTGAATGGAGCCAAAACATCAGTTATCAGAGCTGATTGCTTTATTCTGGCAGATGGCCCGAGGAGAGGCGCGACAAAAGTGTATCATCAACCCAACGTAAATACGGGACATTTAGGCGTCCCGGGAGACTTTTTCGGGACACCCTGTACGATCGTTAAAAAACAGGACAATCCCGTTTTTACGGGACGTTTGGTCACCCTATTGTAAAGTAACTTCCCGATTAGCTAGATACTTAAAAACTTTAAACCTAGCTCACTACTAGAATTACTTAGACGATTATTGAATGCAATATATTAATAATTTAAGACACTAAGTTTTAGTTTGATTAAGTATTCCATGTTAAATGTAGTCTATATTAAATGTAATTATAAATGTCGGGGCCGAAATGTGGTTGTATTGTTTATAAACATCCTGCCCACGTTAAACATAGTTGGAGAAGATTGCATTGTAAGCAAAATCTAGGGCAGATGATCAAACAATGGTTTTAAAGTCGTTTTTAAATTTTGTTCACAATACTAAAAAAATTGGTACAATGCAAAAAAATAAATAATTTTCTTCTTCTAGTGCATCTTCTTCAAGTGCATTTTACTAATACACATGTTTATTCATTAAGAAAATTAGTTTATTTTCCTTAAAATAAGCAGTGACAAATTTAAGGTAACCTCATTTTAAGCTGCAACTATCAATAACGAAATAAGTTGGACAAGATTTTTTGTAGAACATTGTAGAGTGAAATCTAACGTTTAATAACAAGTTAAATGCTTTAACCTAAATTATCAATTAATACTTAAAAATTACATCGATTAGATGACCTCCGTTTGCTACGATGCAAGACAGTTCGATGCAACAATGAATGCATTGCACAACTAATATCTTCCTACCAAATAATCCTACTACTATCCTACTAGAAATCCTACCAATAGCTTGCCGAATGTTTCGTTTTAAATCTTCCAGGGTTTCCGATCGGTTCTGATAAATTTTAAATTTAACATGACCCCATAAGAAGTAATCCAACGCCGACAAATCCAGAGAGCGAGGAGGCCACAACTGATCCCTACACTGGGAAATTAGACGACCAGGAAAGAGCTTTCCTAACACTCCCATAGATATTTTGGATACATGAGGCCTTGCACCATCTTGCTTATAACAAATGTTTGAGAATGTTCTTCTTCTAATATAACTTGAGGGTTTTTGGCAGACCAGTAACATAAATTTTGTTTGTTTTGTTTGGAGAGAAGCCCCATGCAATTGAAAATGTGCTTCGCCACACATAATAATTTTGTTGACAAAATTATACCCACTGTTGAAAAGGCTATGATTCTATCTACCCTTCAAAACACATCTATGTTGGACAGAAGGCAAGAAAACAATCACATATCCAGGTGGGCTGTAGTGGTATACAGGCGGCTCCAATAAGGACAGTGGAACTGGCACAAGAATCTACGGTCCATCCCTGAGGTACAGCTCATCTGTGCTCCTGGGGTTACATACCACGACATTCCAAGCGGAAATATACGATATCGCGATCTGTGCCCATGAAAACCTAAAGATGGCCTACAAAAGTATAAACATCCGTATTTTCACGGAGGGCCAGGCTGCTTTAAATGCCTTAGAGTGCCATTAAATTAAATCTAAAACGATAAGGAACTGCCTTCAGAACTTCAAAACCTTAAGGCTCTGGCAAGACACAACAAGGTCACGCTTGCTTGTATACCGAGCCTGGTAGGAAACGAGGTGGCGGACAAGTTCCTCAACTGCTGAAATCCTTCAACCGCCAAGGAAGCAGATCCCAATTGTCACAGGCCTACTCGCAGAACATAGCCTCTAAGAGAACATCTGCACAGAATGGGGATCTGAAATGATAAACCACTATGCAGACTACGCTATGAAAAGCATGAAACTGCCTCTCATATAATCTTCCATTGCAAAGCATTTGTACGTAGGTGACACGAGCTTCATTACAGCAAATGAGATCCCCGTGAAGAATATGACACATAGACTCCTGGACCTAATACAGAGGCTGGATTTATTTACATGAATTGACCGTTGTGGGGAAATACAATAGGCCAGTAGGCTGCAGTGTTTTTAGGGCTTCCCTTTGGACCCACATTGGTTGTTAAAAAAAATACCCTCTGTCCAAAATTCATCGACTGAATTCTAAACGTGAGTTTCGGTCTATTGAAAGAAGTTTTTGTGCCATTTGTAAGGCCGAAAGAGTAAATTTGATGATAAAAGAAAAAAAAATTCTTACATATTCACGTGAAATTCCTACTTGCTGCAATAAACGACGCACGGATTGCTTGGAATTTTGCTCAATGCTGTTCCTAACTTGCAAAGTATTCGCTTCTGTCTTAGCAGTTTTTTTCCTCTCTGAAAGTTTAGTATCCTTAACCCTTCGAGCGATAGGTTAATGTATGTAACACGTAGCGCAAGGTGGGTGTAATAAACCCTGATAGGGATCGTGTGAATTTAATAGTTTAATGTATTTTTTATTGTTATTTTATTGATTATTTGATATCAGATGAATCAAAAAGAATTTGGAGAAATTTTTTTTCGACTAATAAAACAAATTAACAATAAATTTTGTCATGTAACTAATCAGACTCATCTTTAGATTTATTACACTTTTCACATGCGAAAATAGCATGCTCCATACATATATAACGATTGCATTGGTAACAAGTGTATTTAGTATCTGTTTTAGTGGGGAATATTTCACATCCTCTTACCGATCTTGTTCACTTTTCGTGGTGGTTCGTTTGAGGATTCACCGACATGATCCTGGATCCTTTTACGAAGTTCTTTTGGTAACTGAAGATTCTCCTTTCCATTTCGTAAATGCTCTGAAACTATCCATTCCCAAGTATCTGAGAAAATTTCAACCTAATATTGAGGAGATATTATTGGCCTTATATATTAACATGCTGCTAACAGCAGACATATTCAAAATAGCGGCCCGTGCTCGCTACAAATGCTAGTTCAAAATGTGTTACACGGAGCTTAAGGTGGGTGTAACTGACCCGCTGGCACCTTTGACCTCGTCTAAATAATTCGCGGTCGACTGTGCCCTGCCAATTGGCACTTCCTTATCACTGTCCAAAAAGCTACTCAGAGTCACAACCTGTTATAACGATTAATCTCTAAAATATCGACCAATTTGTCCTGGTCTGGGTGTACTACACCCAACTTACCGCACGAAAGGTTAAGAGTACCTGTTCGACGATATTTTTCGACCTGTCTTGCAATTGTCCAGCAATTTGGCAGCGCTGGAAAATTTATCTATGGTCCAAACCACCTCTGAGTTTGAATAATGGAGATGGTTTCAATTAAATGCTCTAGACAAGCAATCATTTGTTCCATCAGTCACCGCTCCATTTAGAAAAAAAAACTCCAAGGTTCACTGAATATTAGACAGTAAAAATTATGGCATAAGTCATTACTTTTCTTTGTTTTTATTAACCAAACAAAGGACACTCTTAATTTGTCACTCTTTAGTTCAGTCTGGTGATTTAAGATCATGCAAGTCCGAAACGGTTTTTAAGTTTAAAACCTTTTGTACGTGCTTTGGGTGCTATTTAATGTTTGATTTATTGCTAACTTACGTTCTATTTAGTATTAAAGCTAATGGTGAATAATATAATTAGCCTGTTCATACAAAAGTGGAACTTTACTGTACAAATTCGATGCTATATTTCGGTGGTAGCTGCGGTGCTATTCATAATCATGGCCTCTTCTTGTCCCTTTCCTTGAAATAGGCCTCTTCGCTTCTTCTCCATTCCTGGCGGTTCTGTGCCTGTCTCATCCAGTCACAACCAGTCAACGCCAACGGTTTGGTGGTCGGCCGTAGTTGTCGTAGGCGCGAGGCTCAGCTACCTACCGGGTCATAGGTGGCGGATAATGGCACATCCTATTGATGTAGGATAGCTGCGAATAAAGGGAAACCGGAATAAGCAGTACCGGACCAGAGGCGATATGGTCACCAGGAAGTGTTGGAGTATTCGGTGGCGCGGGTATTCCTCTGAAAAGATACAGAAGTCCCGATGACGACCTTATGACATGGCGAACAAACATACACAGCACTACGGCCCATGTAGAGCCTTGGCTTCTTCGACAACCGCCTTTCATCTGTCTCTATTTACAGCTGTTATAGCCCAGTTTCTGCATTCTTAGTACTTTCAGGTCGTCTAGCACATTATCTTTCCATCTTGACCGAGGCCGTCCTCTAGGTCGTCTGCCCGCTGGTGTATTTGTAAACACAGCTCTGGCTGTTCTTGTGTTTGACATTCTCCAGACGTGATCAAAATTCCTCATCGACATAATATATACTCATCTTATACGCTGCCTTTTAATCCAACCAACAATGGCTTGTTCTTGTAATAGTTCTTTTAACTCGAAGTTCATCCATATTCTCCATCCATTTTTCGCTTCGTCGTACACAGGTCCATATATTCTCCTTAAAACCTTTCTTTTAAATCGATGTAGTTGCTCCTCATTTCTTTGTGTGAGGGTCCATGCCTCGCTTCCATGAGTATTATATACAACAGATTTTATTACAGTTTTGTATAAGCGGAGCTCTCGATACTGCTCTCGATTTCAGTACATAGTCAAGCGCGAACGTGCACCTATTACCTGCTATTATGCGTTTTAAGAGGAACAATTCGTTGGTTGAGGATGTGGGCAAAAAATGTGTATGCAATGTTCAGGAGACATATGCCTCTATAGTTTCTGCTACTTCTAGTTTGTTTCGTTAGTTTTTGGCGAACAAATACCGCCATTAAATAGAACGGTTGTTCAGAAGTGAATCTGTGGGTGAAGATGGAAACCATCATAACCGGCTGCATATAACTGCGATAACCAACCCGTCGCAGCTGGCGTGGGGATCATAGCTAAAACCTGTTCCGGTGCTATTACATTTCTTGGTTTTTATGCTTGAAAAGGCGGTCATATTTGTATTTGGATGTACTCAGTATATGAAAATATTTTTAGCTTTGCATCTCATGTTAGACGAATGCAATATATCTTCCTATTATTATAAATCTAATGAGCTAAACGAAAGACAATTTTGATTCATCGGAAATACTCGATTTTTAATATCAAAATCGTGCATCTACGATCCATCTCCGGATTTTATAGATGCATTTGCGTTTTATTTTCCGCGGTTTAATTTGAAACATTATTATGAAACAGTTCATTTTATTACTGGCAATTTTTAATTTATCGTTGAATTATTAAACCAGTAATTTACATATACTTTTTCATAAAACAAAATAATGACACTTAAAAATATTTATTATAAATTGGATATAATAAAAGTGTATTAAAATGAATATACATGGCTGTAACCCATTTTCTGATTGAGTTGCCATTATAGATGGACTATTTGGCTGATAGTCCGAAATATATATGGTCGAAGAAAAATGGAAGAAGACAAAACAAACTATACTAGAAACCCAAGAAAATTTCAAAAGACATAAAAATAGATTATGATGATCTAGATGAAGTGTAAAAGATCTGATAAAGTGTAAAAGAAAATACAAAAATCGTAATGAACGCGTGATAGAGAACCGAAATTAGAAGAAAGGTAAGGAGAGCCGAAGCAGAATGGCATGCTCAGAAATGCAAAGAAATTGAGAACTATGACAAAAAGTATGATTTGCGCAATCTTCATAAGAAGGCGAAAAAAGTTTGCGGAATTAAACGAAGCAGCAATACATACATGGAAGACCACCAATACATGGAAGACCGTAACGGACATATTATCACAGAGAAAACAAAGACCGCAGTAGACATTTTCGAGGGCAAATTGCTGCGGAGTATACTGGGTCCGATTATGGATGGTCCAGACACAATAACGAGCTCTATTAGATATAATAAGAGCCGCCCATATCCACATTTGTAAAGCTGCAAAAGTTGCAATGAGCAGGACAAGTGCTGAGGATGGACGATTCGCGACTTCCAAAGAGAATGCTAAACGCAAGAATGCAAGGTAGGCGACCGGCAGAGTGGTCAAGGTTGGACTTGGAGGGCGAGACGAGAACAAATGCACACCAAATACAGGGGATAAGAGCGTGGGGGAGAATTCAGGCCAAGGCTCGATTTTGGCTGTAGAGCCATATGATGATGATGAATGGACATATGATAATATATCCACCGGTTAAAGTGGATACTTGAAAACAATACATTTTGGAACTTTTAAATACAGCAAAAGTGGAAAAACAGAAAAGCTCCAGACCTCGATGATGTAACCACAGAGGTCCTAGAACTTTTGGGAGAAAATACCATAAACCTATTAACAGAACTTTGTAATGCCATATATTATACAGTAGTACCATCAGACTGGCTAGCATCAACTTTTCTGACGAAAAAAGCAAGACAGAGAAGCAGCCTGCCAGTAACTAGCAAGGACGGAGCTCGTGGGGAGTGGAACGACCGACTGGTAGCTCAACTGCTTGCGACGATGGGTAACATCAGAACCGGTTGCAGTACTGCGATCACCAACCCGTCGTGGCTGACGTGATGAGTATGGCTAACTTTCCTTACCTTTAAAACCATGACAGACAAAACTAAATATCGACCCCAAGTGCCCAGCGTTTCGTCAATCCCTGGTCGGAGCAGTTGCCAGGCGAAACGGGGCATGGGTGCGACAAGTAATCCCTGGGAGAAAACTAACTGCTACAAATTGAAACTTTTAACATACTACATACAGTCGCTGTCGTCGGAGGATAGACTGGTGGAACCAGAGACCGAACTTGACAACACTAAATGGGACATTCTGAGTGAAATTCGGCGCAATGGAGAGGACCTGCTGACTCTAAGGTCGGGCCATATGTTCTACTACCGCGAAGGCCCAAGGCCTGGTGTGGGAGTAATCGGGTTCATGGTAAACAAAACCATAATAGAGTGTGTGATTAAAGTAAACAGCGTTTCGGATCGTCACTTGACTTAAAGTTATCCAGGTTTATGCCCCAATATCGGATCATCCGGATGAAACCGTAGAAGAATTCTACGAAGACTTAAGATCCCTGAGCGATAAAAGTAAAGGCCAATACCGTAATAATGGGTAACTTCAACGCGAAAGTTGGTAGAAAGGAGAACAGCGGCGAAACTAGCATGGGTAATTTCGCACTCGGAGTACGAAATGCCCGAAGACAGATGCTTCTCAACTTCTTACAAGCAAATTCACTC
Organism: Phosphuga atrata; assembly: GCA_944588485.1. Classification (NCBI taxonomy): domain Eukaryota; kingdom Metazoa; phylum Arthropoda; class Insecta; order Coleoptera; family Silphidae; genus Phosphuga; species Phosphuga atrata. The sequence continues at coordinate 9,569,053 of OX155901.1, forward strand.
TATGCTATGAACACCTTCTTCAACAAATAAGAGCAACGTAACTAGACCTGGAGGTACCCTGATGGCGTACACAAGAACAAGTACGATTATATCATCACAGACACTAAACTTATGGTCGAGGACGTCAATGTGCTAAATAGGTTCACTACGGGCAGTGACCATCGCCTGATTAGAGCGGACTTATACGTGAGGCTTAAAACAGCGCGGAAAAATCTTGTTGTAAAGAAACACCTACCAGCTGATACCAAACTCAGAATAGTACGACCGAACAAGAATGGATCTGTACAAGAATGCTGTTGAGACAAAACTCAACTGTGAGCATCTAGTCAACATGAATGTGGATAAGATTAGCGACAGTCTAACTGCAACATTAACTCTCAGCCTTGACGAAATCACCCCAAGTATCCTGCCAAACAAATCGACGAAATTAACACCAGAGACTATGAAGATGATGGAACAAAGACGGACACTGTGCAGTGAGGGAAAAGTGGGTAGTCAAGAATACAGAGACCTGCAAAAGCAAATCTGTTGGACCATGACACCCGTATCATACAAGAGGCTTTAGAAAAGAACAGCAGCCGAGGAGTTATAAGGCTGAAGCTAAGTGAGGGCAAGAAACACATCTACAAGCTTCTCAACGGGAATGGAGAAGTAGTTTCAAACAAGGAGCAGCTGCTTGTAATAGAACAGGACTGCTATTAAATACTCTACGAATGCAAAGTATCACCTAGTTAGCCACTGACAGCTCGAGGGCAAACACGACTGCCTGTCGAAAACATCGGATCCGAAGAAATGCCGGATGTCATTCCAGAGGAAATAATGCTCGCTATACAACAACTTAAGAATAGAAGAGCCTTTGGGGAAGATGATATATTACCAGAAATTATCAAAAGCAACGACAAGGTACTAAGTGAAGTGCGGGCAATCTTATTCACAAAGTGCATAATGGAAGGTAAACTACCTGCATGATTGCATAACGCAGTAATCACCCTAATCCACAAAAAAGGGGACATCAAGAGGCTGGAAAACTACAGACCTATCAGTCTACTTTCGCGTGTCTACAAGCTCTTCTCTCGGCTTCTAGTTAAAAGATTTGACAGGAAGCTATAATTCTTTCAGGCCAGAGAACAGGCAGGCTTTCGTTCGGCAGTTTCTGATCTCAAAGAGCATTGGGGAGACGATGACGATGCTGGAGGATCTGAGAGTGAAATCCGAGAAGACGAGTCTCAAAATTAACATGGGTAAAACAAAGATTATGACCAACATTCCCGAATTCACAGACTACCAGCTTCCAGTCGAGAAAGTGACCGAGTACATATATTTGGGACATATGGTTACACTGGGCTTTGAGAACCAGGTAGCGGAAGTGGAAAGGCGGATCGCGCAGGCTTGGGCAGCGTTCGGTGCCAATAAGCAGATTCTACGTGGCTTCGAGTGTTATCTCTCTCGAGAGGGTCTTTGAGCAGTGTGTCATGCCCGTGCTCACCTACGGTACAGAGACCATGACCCTTACACAGAAGACCGCGAAGAAGTTCCGAGTCGCGCAGAGGGGCATGGAGAGAGCGATGCTCGGGACCACCCTCCGTGACCGGAAACGTAAGGAATGGATCCGAAATAAGGCCAAGGTGAAAGACGTCATGGCTGCCATAGCAAGGAAAAAGTGTACGTGTGCAGTACACATGGCGAGAATGAACGAGAGTCGCTGGACGAGACGAGTCCTTGAATGGAGGCCGCCGCAGACCACTGGATGGACGCTGGATGGACGACATTCGACGGCAGGTCGAAACTGGACGAACACAAGATCGCCAAGAGTGGAAGAAGAGGAAATAGGCCTACATCCAAGATTGGATCACCAAAATTCCATGATGATGATGATGATGACGCCAGGGATGCATACTTTCACCATTACTCTTTAACCTATATTCCGAAAAAATATTGGGAGAAGCAACCTAAAAGTAAATGTAGGAGTAAACATAAACGGAGGTATCATAATTAACATTAGGTATGCGGATGACACTCTGATGCTACCAACAACATGCGACGATCTCCAAATACAAATGAGCAAAATAAACAGAAGAATAGAGATAGTTAGAAATTTGAAATACTACACCTCATCATACAAGGAAAGAGATATAGCAGAAGAGACCCTGGAAGAAGATGTACTTCCTGGCTAACGAATCTTAGACAGTGGGGGCGTACAGAAAACAGTGATGCTTTTCCGGGATGCTGCAGACAAAATTATCATGAGCAACATGGTTGCCATCATACTCGGCAACGATCGTTCAACGATCACGGCACCCATAGAAGAAGAAGAGATGGACTATTTCTTGAGAAAGTTTATTTACCAATAACAAATCAAAGTTTTTTAAGGCGAATTGGTCCAATTTTTCCACTTCTTAATAACATTGTAGAAAGCAGTTCCAGGACATTCAGTCGGAGTAACTTGCCGATGACCAATTAATTTGTAGTTAGAACTAATTTTACCAATTTGAACACCGTAAGCAATTAATTCTTGTGTCGCTTTTTGGGCAGCGGCATTTGGTGTCGTATCTTTAAAACAATAAAATTAACAAATATCAACAAATAAACCACTTGGAAATATGTTACCGATAAAAGTTCCAATAATACAGATCCCTATACTTTTAGAATTAACTGGAATCGCGTGCGCTCCATGTTTACCCCAACCTTGTCCCTCGTACACGTTTCCATCTTCACCAACCTAAACAACACAAAGATTTGCTGTGAAATTTTATCGGATATTTTAGTTGCGAGAGTTACAATGAAGTTGTAGCCGATGTCGTTCCATTGGTTGTTGTCCATGTGCCAATTTTGGAATGCTTTCACTAAAGCAATGCAAGCCGGTTTGGTGGTGCATCCGCTACTGGCCGAGTGATGAATAGCTACGTGAGATGGTGGATTGACGGCCAGGTTGGGAGACGGCGACACTGGGTCTCTCGCACCCCATTCAGCCCTACTAATTATATTCAAAGTTTCTGAAAAATATTCAATAGTTGATGTTGTAAAATTCTTCTAGGAAGTTTAATAATTTAATTGTTTGTGTTGTTATGTGTATTGTTGGCGAAATTTAAACTTTGTAATATTCTTAGGGTAATATAAAGGGTAATATAAATATAGGTAATATAAATATTCTAGGGAAAGGTAAATAAAGTATATAATTTAAAAAAAAATGGGAAAAAATTACTATGTGAATTTTCATATTATAAAAAGTATTAAGGAAATTCTAACCTTTAATTTACAAATTAACTAATAACATAAATAAAATATAGTTTTTAGTACGGTGTGGTTCCTGCATTTTACTGCTAAGAGGGGCCACCAGATCGGCAGGAGATGACATCAGACAGGCTGATGAAGCTAAAAGGCAGAAACGCGTCTATGGATGTTCATAATTATTTTCATTTATCACATTATGTCATCTCCTGCTGACCTGGTGGCCCCTCTTAGCAGCAAAATGCAGGAACCACACCGTACTAATAATTAAATTTTATTTATGTTATTAGTAAATTTGTGAATTAAAGAACATAGTTTCCTTAATTATTTTCTGATTATATAATTTTAATTATAAGCAACTATTACCTGCTGGAGTAGTGCTCCATGTTACACAGAACAAAGCAACTAAAATCAACGGAAACGACATTTTAAATCTATTTAAACTATATTTCAATTGCTGTTTTATATAGTTTCTTATCGACAAATAATCCTTTTTTATCGCATGTATTTAGTTTTGTTATCTAATTTATCTTTTAATTATGTATCTCCATTGTTTGGTAAATTATCTGGATTTCCCGAAAAGATGCTGCGTTTATAATATAGTGTGAATGATTTCTGAGGTTGTGCACGTGATGGCTATAATAAGCAAATGTTTCTAAAAGTTTTCATCCTGATTGCAAATATGGAAATTACATTTAGCTAACTATTTCCGTTCACGAAATATGGCCTGTAAGGTTGATAAAATCTATCAAATTTCATTATTTTGTCGCTCGAGCAGAGATCTTGAAAAGTGATAAATTTCCGGGAATAATCAAAACATTTTCATAGGAAAATGAGCTCCTGAAAACGATACCGAAATCCGTTTTTAATTAACTGTAAGGCCGAGGCCGCACTACGGTTTTTTCCCCGCGAGCGGTAACCGCAATAACCGCGACACCGCTCGAGAAACACACACTACGATTAAAAATCGCGAAACCGCCCGCAATTTGCACAGTTGAAAATGGATTTCAAACGAGTAGTATGTATTGTTGCTCTAATACTAAGAAATAGAAAAAGAAGCCGTCAACGCAAATTTCGCAAATATTGGATCATTCACTCACTAGCCGTAGATTTAAGAAAGGTTTCTTTAATAATAAATATCAAGATTTAAGAAAACATAAATTGTTTAATATAAAATTGTTTAATACGTCTAGATAAACTTCCTCCCAAAGTTTATTTTTCTCGTTTCGATCATTATACTGACGTAAAGTGGTGTCGTATAAAGCTGGTCTTTTTTGTACTTCCATTATGATTTTTTCCGATCAACTTTCATACCGTTCATTTGATACACAGTCTGACTCGGTCGACGACATGTTTTCAATCAGAGACAAGTATCTGAACCTAAAAAAACGTAGCAATTGCCACTCTTCACCAGCTCGTCACGGCTGTCTGTCAAAAAAACCGTTCGCGGTTAAACAGAAGTGCGTGCACGCCAACTATTTTCTATGCAGTACAAATTTTTGCGCGGTTTTTAGCCGGGAGTCATTTTGTAACAATACGCGGTTTTAAAATCAGTCGCAGGAAAAAACCGCAAGTGCGGCCGCTTGTATTAATTTACTAGAGTCATAAAATCACGCGATCAAAAACCGCGGCGGTTTAGCCGTAGTGCGGCCTAGGCCTATCTCTTTAATTTTCGGGAAATCGACTTATGAATTCGAGAGATGCAAAATTTTCAGTTTGAGATTTCACATTGAAAATTGATTCCTAAAAAACAATTTGCACGTCGACTTGTTCATCTTGAGTAGTTTCTGTGTTGCAAAGAATTATAACGCTGCAATTTGTAGTTATTGACAAATATGTAGAAAACCCAAACGCATTTTTTTTCTCATCAAAATGATGAAAATTTTTAGTGATTTTGCCAAAAATTTAATTGCAATTTTTCAGATTATTCAAAAGAAAGTGCAGACAATTTTTCGTATTCGCGAGTTTATATCGCTGTCATCATCATGGTCATGATGATGGCCGTAGCAATGCTATTATGGGATATGCTATTATGCTATATTAAGAAATATTTAAAGTAGACATTGATAAAATAAATTAACGAAATCTACTTATGTAATTTAGGAATTAATAATAGAATTGAAAGTAGGAGATTACCACTACGATATCTTCAAATCTGTCAGTAGCTACAATTACACGGAAATCTTCTGTTACTCTTTGGCACACCCCGCTGAAGAAGCGTGGTGTGAGCCGTTCGGCTTTGTGTCAGGGCTGAAGACCAACAGATGTTATGAAAGAGTAAAGAAAATAAAGTTAGAATTAGTGTAATTACTACCTTGGAGTCCAAGATAAGTAGATCTCGTCGGCTCCTCATCCAACGGGAACTCTTATCTAATGGCAAACTGACAGATAACGTAAATCAATAAACAAACAATAGATTCCGGTTTGGAATTCGTATCGCAAGGCCAAATTCAATTCTATTATTAATTTGGTTCAAACCATGACATCTCATTTTAAACTTAGGAATTAATTTTTTTTAATTTATGAAATTTATGAAAAACCTACAATTATTATTATAAACTATTTTATAACCGCGTTCGTAAACCTGATGTGATGCCAATCATTTTTTTTACTCATGCGCGAAAAGTACTTCTTGATGCACGTTTTTCAACACGAGAAATGCCACTTTTTGTTGTATTTCCACATAACCTGGGTAACGCAAGCAAATATTCAATATCGCTAGGTTACATTAAAAAAACATAAATAAATAAAATAAGCACAATCAAGACCTCAATATTCAAAAAATTACGTGAAAGTGTCAGAAACTTTTTTCATTGCAAAATAGGAATAGAAATTAAAGAAAACGTTTTAAAATGAGTGTAAATTCTATCGTGATACCGGAGACTGAGGAGAGTTCTTATGACGAATCCACACCACCGGAGAAAATTGAAAAAGCAAATTCTTCATTTTTGATTACATTTTTTTGGATGGCCCCTGGATCAAAAAACTTGTAGGATACATCCCCTCGCATAAGTAATAAAAAATATTGTTTGTAACACGGGCGGTATTGTCAATTGCCCTCTCGAGCGAATGTTTGCTCTCCCGTCAAATTGACAACTTACCTCGCTAGTTACAAAATATACTATTTTCTAAGTATCGTAGAAGGCAACACTTGTATAACGGTCTCCGCACACTAATGCGTCAGTGCGTTCCGGTTCGTTGTCATTCATGCGAGAGCGTAAAAATATGTACTGCACACACCAATACGTTAAATGGATTGCGTATTTAGTTAATTTTCCTAATTTTTTTTCATAAAGAAATCTTTACAAACCTAAAATAAACGGAACACAGCCTGAATATATAACTATATTCAATCTTTCCGGAGCTCTGTAACAATTACTGATGTCTTTTTAGGACTACCAAAACAAATCTCACATGAAATTTGTAAGTTATTTTACAACTTTCAGTCCACCTTAGTGGCACTCAACAAAAACCATAAAAATAACATTGTTTTTAAGATCATGTCTTGCAATGAACAAGGACGCGTTTCGAGATTTATCTTTCATCAGCACAGCTTTGCTTCCATGAACAATAGGGAATATGCAAGAGATTTAGATTTACTTGTTTTTTTTACCCCAGATACTTTATGATCTTGACATTACACCTATACATTATTTTCTTTTTTAGTTTGTGATTAATTCCAAAAATTAAAATCAAAAAGTCCAAAATATGCGAGCGAAATTCAAATTTGCGAAACGCATCACCACTGGTCGAACCGAAACTAAGGACTGTGACGGGCATGTTATGACATTTTTCGGCGTCAATATTCAATGTGCTGTATTGCTGTGCAATATTACTCTAGTGTTTTTCTAGTGTGTTAGTACCTAGTGCGATTTCCGTCTATAGTGACATTATAAATTATCAAGAACAATGACGGAAAGTGGATTTGTTAAAGCAATCGGACAATTTACAAAAAATAGATGTATTTATGATGTGCTCTGAGAATAACCAAACTGCATTGCTAATATGTTAAATTATTCATTTAATTTTGGTTTCTTTAAAGTAATTAGTATGTCTATAGTTGGAAGAGGGATGCTTTCACTTACAAGTTTTATTAAATGATATGATTTTTTGGGAAATCTTAATCCTATCAACATTTTAGGCACTTTTCCTATAGCAGTTATTGTACCAATTCGCATTACATTTTCCAATCAATTGTTTTTCATCCTCCAAATCTTCTTGCGTCCAACTTATTTCAGATGAGCTACATGATGCATAATCAGCGGATAACACTGAAGAATCAGAAGAAACAGATGTAGTATCAACTGGGTTATCTGCAAATAACTTCCTAGCTAATTTTATTGGTGACGGAAATATTATTCGAAAATCTTACACCATTATTTACGCATTTCTTGGAACAAAGAAAACACTTTATCTGGTGTACTTATAATAGTGCTTTTGCATTCCGGTACAAAACAATATCTATAACTTGGTTTCTTAGTTTTTTCCATTATCGAAATAGCGATTCAAACTGAAAATCCTTAACTGTCAAAAGTAAACAAAATTGCAAATAGTAAACAACACTGAATGACAACGAGAGCTGTGACGTCATCCAAAGCGCGCGAATATATATATATATATATATATATATATATATATATATATATATATATATATATATATTATTTTTAAATTAATTGAAACACTTTCAACAGTATTTATATTTTTTACAATGTTAAAACGAAGTAAAAAAGAATTAAACAAATAAAAAATATTGATGCATATTCCCTATTCCTGCTTAGTTCATGTATCTCTCACAAAATTTCTAAATTAAAGACATCTAACCCTAAACACCCAAATGGTTTTTCGAGTAAGTTGTTTATAAATTGATGTTTATGGAAGCAAAGCTGTGCTGGTGAGAGATAATTCTCGAAACGCGTCCACAGATGGCTATCCACTTAAGGTATCGGAAAGACACGATCTTAAAAACAATGTTATTTTTATGGTTTTTGTTGAGTGTATCCATGAATGTGGACTGAAAGCTATAAAATAACTTGCAAATTTCACATGAGATTTTTTTTGGTAGTCCTAAAAAGACCCAGAAATTGTTATAGAGCTCCGGAAAGGCTGAATATATTTATGTATTCAGGCCGTGTTCCGTTTGTTTTAAGTTTGTATGATTATCTATAACGTAGGATGGTTTCACCAATTCTAGGAAATCTTTAAGTTATTTCGATCGAATATGTTGTACCTATTTGTGTCTTTGTATTATGTTATTTTTCCATTTGTATTTAATAATGTATTTTTATAGTGAACTTTATTTTATTGATAGAAGAGATAGATGGTAAGCTGTACTGATGAGAGATAAATCTCGAGACGCGTCTACAGATGGCTATCTACTTAAGGTATCAGAAAGACATGATCTTAAAAAACAATGTTAATTTCCTGGTTTTTATTGAGTACCACGAAGGTGGACTGAAAGCTATAAAATAACTTTCACATGTGATTTGTTTCGGTAGTCCTAACAAGTCTCATTGGTATTATAGAGCTCCGGAAAGGTTGATTATATTTATAAATTCAGGCTGCATTCTGACTTCATTTAGTTTACATCAAATTTTAATATCTAATTACAAATATACCGCTACATACTAATAATTTACTAATATCTGCGCATATATGCGAATTCATTATCTGAAGTTTAATGGTGTCAAAACTTTTATAGCATTTTTATGATGGTGTCTAAGTTTGCTGCGCTATTTAAAAAGGCTGTATTTAATCAATGACGTCACCAAAACTCCTTTAAAAATACCCTATATATGCAAATCCCAGAAAAAAAATCACTTTACCTACGTAAACGATTAAAAATCGTCTACTGCCGATCCAGGGGTCGCGAAAAAATTTTGGGGGGTCACAAAATAGGGGGTCACCAATGAAAAAACTTTGCGCACCACTGGCCTAACCAGCAGTTTGGTGGTCGACCTCATCTTGTCGGGTGTCTGCTCTGGGTCTCCACTCTAAAACACTCTTGGTCTAACATGTCGCGTCCGTTTAGGCGATATGTTCTGCTCTTGCAGCTCACTTCCATGCTCACTTCCTCTTTGCTATGGAGCCCATCACGTCACGCACTTTAGTTTTGCTTTTTATCCAGTAGTTACGTTTTCGGTCTCGTAGTATTATTCCGAGCATTGCTTTCTCCACACCTCTTGGCGCCACTGTGAACTTCTCTGCTGTTTTTTTTTTATGAGTGTCATGGTCTCTATGCCATAAGTGAACACGGGCATGGCACACTGCTTAAAAACTTTGAGGTGCAGAAGAAATTTACCACGTAGCGTATGTTTGTTTACGCCGGATGCACACCCAAGCTTGTGCAACTTTGCGTTCCACTTCTATGGTTTGGTTTTCGTAGCCATAACTTATTTTATCACTAAGGTATATGTACTCGTTACGGTTTCCACTGGTAGCCTGTAGTTAACCATGTTGATCATAATTTTTTAAGGCCTGCTGTTGCCGATTACTGCCTCAAGTCTTAGATCATAGACATCATATCATAGACATTATCCGATATGAGAACCAAATCGTCTGCAAATCGTAAGTTGGATAGTTTTTCCCCATCCACTGTTAACCCTTTATTTCGCCAGTTCATCCATCCAAATATCTATTTCAACATGAGTGTAAAACGTTTTGGAGAGATTGTATCCCCCTGTCTAACTCCCCTTTCTAACGGAATTTGTCACTTTTCTTCACAAGCTGTGGCATTCAAATGGTGTTGGTTCAGTATTTGGATATATCTGTCGTCTATTCGACAGCTGATCAATGCTTGTTCTACTACCCACCATTCTACAGAATCCAACGCTTTCTCATAATCAACTAACGTTAGAATAAGTTGCGTTCTGTATTTATTACACTTCACAATGACGGTTTTAAGAATTTTTGAGATGGTCATTTGTTTTGAATCTTGGCCGAAAGCCAGCTTGTTTTCTAGGTTGGAAGTTTATTCTCTATTCTGTTGACTAGTACTCGTATACAAGTGTAGACGAGTTTAGCATTTTTCTGCGAATACCCCCACTTTTTTTCGAGTGCGCGGTGTTTAGTTGTCCGTATGAATTCTTCACCAACATCAGAGAAGCAAACAGAAAGATGTTACTAGAACAGGGAAACATCAAGAGGACTGAGAAATTTAAGTATCTTGGCGAAGGGATTGAACCCAACTTATCAGAATGAGCATTATTATCCAAGAGAGTCAGCAAGTTAGAACTAGCCTATCGGCTGACTAAGAACACTTACAATAAGAAATGCATGTCACGCAACCTGAAACTTAAGCACTACACATCAGTCTTATGACCAGAAGCCCTGTATGCCATGGAGTGTCTTTCCTTGAACCGAAGGGGTCTAATAGAGAAATTGTAAATTAGAGAGAGGTGAGTCATCAGGAAAATCCTAGGCCCGGTAAAGGAAGATGGGGAATTCCGAAGACGGCATAACTCTGAGCTCTACGAACATATTGAGATGCTCTCTGACTGTGCAAGGAAAAGAAGGGTAGCTTTCTATGGCCACGTTGCAGATTGCCTCCAAACCGACTAACCAACCGTCTGTTCACCTTCTGGCAAAACAAGAAGCTTGGTTGACACTGACCGAGAAGGATATTAAAGAACTGGGCATAACAGATCTCAAAATCAGACAGTCTGTGAGACGCACCCTGAAGGAAGTCCGTGGATTTCAGGAAAAACCTAGAAGGAAAGGTACCCCTGGACAGAAGAGAGAAAGGAGTTACACCGGCAGAAGATGCGACAATACTGGGCAAAGGTTATAGCCCAACAGATGAGCAAGCCTGGTTCAAAGTAGGCCTATTCGGAAGAAGAAGAAGAAGAAAGCAAATTGCAAATAGAAAGTATACAAACTACTATAGAGAAAAAACTATTGGTTTGGTTCGGACACTTCATAAGAAAGCAAACACAATTTAAAGAACTGTGAAAAAAATGGTATAGAAGAACAACAAAGAAGAATACAACAAGACTAAAAAGATGACCACAAAAAAACATGGGCGAGCAACCTAGTAGAAATATTAATTAACATCAGCTGACAGGAAGCATAAAGAAAGGCGAGAAGCAGAAAACAATGGATAAATGTAATAAAAAATTTGGCATAATTAAGAAAAGGAAATAATCTCGACACCCGAAGGGGTATACAAGAGATTTAAATGATTATAAAAATGATAACTTCTTTGATATTTTATTGTTATTCCATTTCTCACTCTCTGTTTTTATTAATATATTATTAACAAAATCAATATTAATTTCTTTTTGCTGTTTATTTATTTTTATGGACTATTGCTCCAATTGGGCCAAGTTTTGATCTCACTGAACAGCGAATTTCCCGGACACTCGGTGCTTTTCACCTGTCGATGTCCAATTAGCTTGTAGTCGGATCGGATTTTTCCATTAGCCACACCGTACGCTATCAGCTCTTTGACTGCGTTAAGTGCGGCGGCATTCGGCAAACCAGCTGCAACCAAATTACTAATTATCAAGACATAATTGAACAACCGCATGGAAATACGCACTTGAATACGTTCCAATGATGGAAATTCCAATGCTCTTCGCGTTTACTTTAACTGCGTGCGATCCCTTCTTGCCCCAACCTTGCCCTTCATAAATATTACCATCTTGGCCGACCTAGTTAATTTTCAAAATTATATAATATATCCAATATAATATATCTAATAGCACAATTATATAATCTAATAACACTATTATATATTAAATCTAATTACACTAACTCTAATCTAAACCGCTGCGCGGTTTCCTATTTCTTTGCGCGCTATCGACATCAGTACACCCTCTTTTAATAGGCCACGAAACCAATAAAAATGGCTCAAACAATAATAAAGAAATGTAAATTCGCGTTGTAAACAATCTCTCCAAGGGCTATACTATAAATCACTATCAATGTATTATATAATTCTTATTTACAGTAAAAATCTAAATCTTTAGCTGAACATTTTCTTAATAATTCAATAAAATCTAACTGTTCTTACTAGAAAATTGTAACCAATATCGTTCCATCGCTTGTTGTTGATGTGATCCACTTGAATGTTTTTCAGTCTTGCCATGCAAGCTGTCTGGGTCGAGCAACTTGCTCCGGTCGTGTGATGGATGGCAACGTGAGACACAGGGTTTACACGTACTGCCTGTGATGGGGATGTCGGTGCTCTTGCACCCCATGTACTTCTACTTATGATATTAACACTACCTAGAAAACATTTTGTCATTCAAAAGAAAGGCTGTCGGATCTTGTTTTTTCTAGTCTTGTATGTCAGATCTTGTCGCTCTTGTCTTGCCTCTCTGGTCTTCTCTCTCAGTTCTTTTCTATCTGGTCCTGTCTGTCTGGCCTTGTATGTCTGGTCTATCTGGTCATGTCTGTTTGGTCGGGATTGTTTGCTTTTGTCTTCTTGGTCTGCCTGGTCTTGTCTGTCCGATTTTGTCTATCTGGACTTCTCTGCCTGGTCTTGTCTGGCTCGTCTTGTCTGTTTGATCTTGCCTGCCTGGTCTTTTTTGTCTGATATTCTCTGTCTGGTCTTGTCCGTCTGGTCTTGTCTGTCTGGTCTTGGGGGTGTGGTCTTGTCTCTCTGGTCTTGTCTATCTGCTCTTGTCTGTCTTGTCTTGCCTGCCTGATCTTGTCTCTCCAGTCGGGTCTGTTTGGACTTGTCTGTCTGGCCTTGCCAGTCTGGTCTTGTCTGTCTAGTCTCGTCTGTCTGTTCTTGTCTGTGTGGTCTTGTCTGTCTGGTCCTGTCTGACTGGTCTTGTCTGTCTGGTCTTGTCTGTTCGGTCTTGTCTCTCTGGTCTTGTCTGTCTGATCCTGTCTGTCCGGTCTGGTATGTGCGGATTTGTCTGTATGGTCTTGTCAGTCTGGTCTTGTCTATCCGGTTTAGTCTGTCTGGTCTTGTTTGTCTGATTTTGTCGGTCTGGTGGAGTCTGTCTAGTCTTGTTTGTCTGGTGCTGTCTTATCTGTCTGGTCTGTTCTATCTGATCTGACAGTCGGGGTTTATCTGTCTGGTCTTGTCTTGTCTATCTGGTCTTGTCTGTCTGGTCTTGTCTCTCTGGTCTTGTCTGTCTGGTCTAGACAAGACCGGACAGACAACACCAGATGTACAAGACCAGACAAACAGGTCTTGTACATCTGGTCTTGTCTGTCCGTTCTTGTCTGTCTGGACTTGTCTCTCTCGTCCTGTCAAGTTGTTTGTCCAGTCTTGTCTGTCTGGTCTAGTCTATTCTATCTTATCTTGTTTGTCTGATCTTGTCGGTCTGGTCTTGTGTGACTGATCTTGTCTGTCTGATTTTGTCGGTTTGGTTTAGTCTGTCTGGTATTCTCTGTTAGATATTACCTATCTGATTTTGTCTGTCTGGCCTTATCTGTCTGGTCTTGTCTGTCTGCTCTTGTCTTGTCTCGTGTGTCTAATCTTGTGTATTAATTAATAATGTAAATATTATACCATAACTTGGTGTAGCACAGAAAGCCACATAGATTAATACTAGTACGCCGGTTTTTGTAAACATTTTCATTTGCTGTGTAAACTATGAAGACTGAGATGTGTTTGCGAGTCTTATCGACCTTTTATTCATGTTTTCTTGAGATAATGTTATCACGTTGTTGTAAGGGGATTTTTCATTATCGAAATGGTCTTTTTATAATTATGTTTTTGTTTATACAGCAATATCATACTTTTGATAATTACACTTAATTAGCTATATTAAAATATTTATTTTGTCTAAAAACATTTAGTTGTTAATTGATTCATAATTGTTAGTTAATTCATATGCATTAATTATTATTAGTTTTGTCTTAGCCTTGTATGTCTAATCTTGTCTATTCAGTATTGTTTCGTGAATTTGATCTGTCTAGTCTTGTCCGTTTAAAATTGTGTATTAACTTGAAAACCATTATATGTATACTCTTATAACAAATTCAGTTTTATTTCATAGGCCAAGTATTACAACGTGTAATGTAGCCCAGCAGGTATTCGTTATTTAGAATTAGTTTCTCTCCGATAACCACAATTTATTATTAGCCATAGAAGCTCTTAATATTGTAGCAAGTACAGGCTCGAGCGTGTCAGACCACCAACTATTGCACACAGTGTTATCTCTCTGTAACTTCTTGATACATCACATTTTCTAGAATGCATAGTAATTTTTTATTAATGAAAATCTTACAATAGTTGATTTCAGAAATGATTTATATATTTTTCTGTTTTCTGTGGGGTTATATGAATGTGGGCAAATATATTCCAATAACACGGCTGTATTGGAATGAATACAAGCTTTTATTTGAGGAGTGATTGACCACTCATAACATCGATAACATCGAATTTAAGCAAGTCTTTACAAAATTAATGGCTAATGTAATTTATTTCTAATTGTATTTTTTTTTTTTGTTTCAGGTTAGTCCATGATATACAAATTATATAATTCGTTTTCAAGAGAAATGTAAGTGTTTTTATTGTTTTGAAATTTGGTCTTTTATTACCTTCTCGATATATTTCCGGTGAGAATTGGACTATTGATTTGCGAATTTCTTCACTTTGTACGAGTCAATTCAAGTAAAGTCTTAAGTAATTCAAGAAACTTACCTAACACTTTATTTACTTACTTAAGTAAGGCGGGACAGTCGAATTGATTTCAATCTAGCAAAACCAGTAAATTCAAATTTTCCGACTGGCTGAGTCGGGAAATGTCACTTGTATATAATTGTTTCCCCGAATTTAGTGTGAGGGCGTGTCAATTTGGTTGAATTAAAATTTTACAGTTGAAATAGGAAAATGTCTATAAAGCTGTCATCCCCACCTCTTCACAATTTAAGCTTGATTAGATCAGAATTATGTGCTTTTTATGTGCCACAATCGCGATTTTTGTGCTCGAAGCTTTCAATGGAAAAATAAAATTTGACTAGTGTGGGGTGCTAGCTTACTGTCAAGCTAGCACTCACCCATTAGAAAAAATGGGATACAAATACTAAATAAGCATTATAATTATGTGCTCTTTATGTGCTTCTCAAGCATCTCGCAGCGAATTGGCTAACTCAACCCCTTGTGCGAGAGCCTGAACGGATTGACCCAAAAGAGGTGAAATCTTTAATGTCAAAGTGTACAAATTTGAACCTAAGCGAAAACGTTGCAGTAATTATGTGCTCTTGAGATATCCTATTCGCGATTTCTGTGCTTGCGATAATTCACCCCAAATTGTATGAGCCATGAGAGCTATGATATATTAAGAGATGAGATGATATAATAAGAGATGATATAATAAGAGCCATAAGAGCTATGAGCTAAGATAATGGAGCACAGAAATTTTAACCGACGCCAAATCATTGCACTAATGCTCTGCTGTCAAATTATGTGCTCTCCGGATAAGTTATTCGTGATGTTTGTGCTCGCATCCTTGTACGAAAAATTCTACTATTGTTGCAATATTTAATAAAATTGTTGCAATAATTATGTTCTCTCAAGATATCCTATTAATTTTTAATTTTCTAAAAATTTTTTATGCTCGCATGTCCTCACTAAGAGTATCAAATTTATCATCGCAATTAGCATAATTAGCATTATTTAGGAAAAAATATCTTTTTCATGACTTTAAATGGACTTACGCCACTTTCAAAATCAATGAAATTACGTTTTCAATTTTGAAGAAAGCAGTACAAGTACATAGGTAAAGTAAATTTCCCAACAATAATCTTATCAATAACCTCTTATGGCTAATTCAGTTCGGGGTGAATTTTTCATATAAGGGCTCGAGCACAAAAATCGCGAATATCATGTCCGGAAAGCAACGATATTGCAACGATTTCGTATCGGTTAAAATTTTTGTGCTCGATTATTATAGATTTCACTTCTTATCGCTTATTATCATACAGTTAGATTATTTATTAGTTAGATTTCGGGCAAGGGTACAAGCAAAAACATCGTCATTGGGATATCTTCTTATCAGTCTATTCTCAACCACTCCTGAATGTAGGCCTCTTCCATATTTTCCTGTTCCATATTCTTGCATATTTTCCTGCCTGTCCATAGCAGCCCTCATCCTGTTTTCCCCAGAAATCTTCTGGATGTCATCACGCCATATTTTTCGAGCTCTGCCCTTACTTCTTTTGCACGCTTTTGGCCGCCAAGCTGTTGATTTGTATATCTATCTCTCTGTGCTCTGTCTTGTAATATGGCCAGCCTCCATCTTAGCTGCGCTACTCATTCGCTAACATCTGTTAATTGCGTTCTTCTTCTGATTTCCTCATTTGGAACTTTAATTTCGTAAATTAAGCCCCCAGTATAGCCCCCTTCATCGCTCGTTGTGTGAATTGAAGTTTATTAACTGCTTTGCATGTTAGCGGGATAGTTTCGAGGCCATAAGTAAGGACTGGTAGAACACACGACTCGAATACTTTGTCGTGTGTTCTACCAGTCCTCACTTATGGCCTCGAAACAATCCCAATGGGATATCTTAAGAGAACATAATTATTGCAAATTAAATAAATTTCAGTTGTCGATTATTATAGATCACCGCGTGCCATTTTTCTTAAGTTTCCACATTATGAAATGCTGGCGTGCCCAATAACTTTGCCTGAGTTACCATATAAGCCTGAATACTGTATCGGCTTGAATACGACATTTAGAAGTATAAAATTCCATCTCGATTTACAAACATTAAGGGTCACAGCGGGATCCCTTTAACTACAGACCAATCTATATTCAAACCAATTTTCAAAAAATTTAGCATTTCTACCTCGATTAGCAAGTTTCTTGGAAAGTAATAACATGCCGGCAAACAGTCAAAACGGCTTGTGGAAAAGTAGCTCAAGTGTAACTTTGTAGGATAGTGTTAATTTTATAATTACTTCTCTAAATTATAATCAGGCGGTTCTTGCTTTATTTTACGACCTAAGTAAAGCATTTGACTCTTTTGACTCGGTAAAACCTTCTTTGCATCAAATAGGCTGAACAGTGATCGTAAACGGTTCAAAATTGGAAACAAAATTAAAAAAGCGGGTGATACCCCAAGTCTCTCTAATGGGACAAACTCTATTCTTGATATTTGTTGTGATCACAAGCTCCTTAAAAAATGTTATCCTAAAAAAAGTTATTAGAGTTAGAAGCGTCGCCAAGAAATGGGTAAAATCTTCCATGCATCAAAGAGGACGAACAGTGATCGTAAACGGTTCACAATCGGAAAAAAAAACTAAAGGAGAGGGTGGTACCCCAAGGCTCTCTAATGGGACAAACCCTATCTTTGATATTTGTTATGATCTCAAGCCCCTTCCACAAAAAAATGAAGTTATTGGAGATACGAGGCATCGCCAAGAACTTTACCCAGTTCGCGTCGCCAAGAAATGGGTAAAATCTTCAATGCATCAAAGAGGAAGAACAGTGATCGTAAACGGTTCAAAATCGGAAAGAAAATTAAAGAAGCGGGTGGTACTCCAATGATCTCTAATGCGACAAACTCTATTCTTCATATTTGTTATGATCACAAGCTCTTTCCACAAAAAAATGAAGTTATTGGAGTTAGAGGCGTCGCCAAGGACTATGTAAAATCTTCGTTGCATCGAAGAGGACGAACAGTGATCGTAAACGGTTCAAAACTGGAAAGAATATTAAAGAAGCGGGTGGTACCCCAGGGCTCTCTAATGGGACACACTCTATTTTTGATATTTGTTATGATCAGAAGCTCCTTCCAGAAAAAATTAAGTTATTGGAGTTAGTGGCGTCGCCAAGAACTGGGGAAAATCTTCCTTGCATCAAAGATGACGAACAGTGATCGTAAACGGTTAAAAACTGGACAGAATATTAAAGAAACGGGTGGTACTCCAAGTCTCTCTAATGGGACAAACTCTATTCTTGATATTTGTTATGATCACAAGCTCCTTCCACAAAAAAATTAAGTTATAAGAGTTAGTGGCGTCGCCAAGAACTGGGCAAAATCTTCCTTGCATCAAAGAGGACGAACAGTGCTCGTAAGCGGTTCAAACTCGGAAAGAGATTTAAAGAAGCGGGCAGTACCCCCACGCTTTCCAATGGGACCAACTATATTCTTGATATTTGTTAATGATCTGGGCCAAACAAATAATTTTGCAATTATATTTTGTACGCTGACGATAGCAACATTTCAATATCTAACCCACACATACACGATTTACTTAAAAGTAGCAAGTTAAAATCAAAAACTTTAGGGGATGATGATGTATAAATCTTTAATGTAGTTTAAATATACGCAAAACTTACTTTATGATTACAGTGTACTTCTAAATTTTTTTAAATTTGAATCAATAAAATTTCTAGGGATTGCTGACACTTGATCAAACGCTAAAATGGGACTATGATATTAACCTAACATGTTGTATGCCTATTCGAAGCAAGAAGAAGAAGAAGTACTAAGATGTTCGACATTAAGTACTTTGTGTTATCTGATTCTAAACCTAAAAGAATGTGAAAATGTAGATTCTGCAAATATTTTACGCCATCGTACAATTTAGCTTATCATATGGTCTGATATTTTGGGGTCAGCAGCAAATATTAATGCGGTATTTAAAAATATATTACGAGCTATGTTCAATGTTCATCCTCTTTGTGCTTCATCAAGCACAAAATTTTAACGCTACCATACTTGTCCCGCGTGCCATTAAAAATTTCCAGCGTGTCAGCTGTGGCACCCGTGCCATGGGTTCGCCACCGCTGTTATAGATACCTCCTATGGCTCATACAGTTCGGAGTGAATTTTTCGTACAAGGGTGCGCGCACAAAAAATCGCGAAAACCATATCTGGAGAGCACATTGCAAAAATTTCACATCCATTCAAATTTATCTGCTCGATTATTATAGATTTCACCTCTTGCGGATCATACAGTTCGGGGTGAATTTTTCGTACAAGGGGTTGCGTTAGCGAATTCGCTCCGGGGTGCTTAAAAAGCATATATTGTGTACAAACTACTAGAGAAACAAATGTTATTTCTTGTACAACATTTCTTGTAATTGCAACGACGTTCAAAGTGCAACAAGTGGAACAACTTTCGACACAATTTGTTTTGGCTTAATTTAGCCATTTACTGGCTTTTTCAACACAACCATTGCTAATTATACTTAGATTGACAAACTATGCAATCATAAAAATAATACTCATTAACAATTTATTGATATTTAATGATATGGCTACACCCTTCCCGACTCTTATAAACTTGCTCCTTCTTACAAAACACGTATTCTCTTCTTCTTATGATATAATTTTGACCTAACTTTTCTCAGAATAGCCTTAATAGAAATATACAGGGTGTTTACTGTCTTCTGATTTGATTTTCAAGGGGTAATTATAAATCTTAAATAAGCGTAAATCATAAGGGGTGATATTATTATTAAAAGTTTTAAATTCAAATTGAAATGATAAATTATTATTGAATTTTTTACTTTAAGTACGCGGATGATGGTAACTTTTCCCATATGTCTAGTTGTTTCATCAGTTCTTACTGCACTGTAATTTGAAATAGATTCCGAATAAATCCTATTAAGGACAGTAAAATGGTCCATCGTCCTGGGGTTATATCGAAATGAAGAGCATTTTCCTGTTAAATTTTCGTCCATTTCTGTGTAAAATTTCGAGGATTACTGGAATGAAAATCCTTTCCGTAGCGAAGATGCGCTAATCTTGATCCTCTCGCTCATCAAATTCCTCTGTTGATCTAGTTCCTCGGATTCTTCCGGTCAATCCGTGTCTACTTCTATGGGAAACCTGAAGGATTATCTCGGAATGAAGAGCATTTTCCTGTTAAATCCTTGTCCGTTGCTGTGGAAAACTTCGAGGATTACCGGAATGAAAATCCTTTCCGTCGCGAAGATGCGCTAATCTTGATCCTCTCGCTCATCAAATTCCTCTCTTGATCTAGCTCCTCGGATTCTTCCGGTCAATCCGTGTCTACTTCTATGGAAAATCTGAAGGATTATCGTCCGTTTCTGTGGAAAACTTCGAGGATTACCGGAATGAAAATCGTTTCCGTCGCGCAGTTGCGCTCGTCTTGATCCTCTCGCTAATCAAATCCTCTCTTGATCTAGTTCCTCGTATTCTTCCGGTTAATCCATGTGTGCTTCTGTAGAAAACTTGAAGGATTATCTCGGAATGAAGAGCATTTTCCTATTAAATCGTTGTCCGTTTCTATGGAAAACTTAGAGGATTACCGGAATGAAAGTCCTTTCCGTCGCGAAGTTGCGCTCGTCAAGTTGTGTCCCAGACCTACAGACAAATATGAACTCAACTCTCTGAATGCGCGGGGCCCCTGTCTAGCGCGGGGCCCTGTGCCGTCGCACAATTCGCCCACCCTTCACGCCTGCACTGGTATCAAGAAAACACATCCCAAGGGGATTCGTCGTCGTTCATCATCAGCCTTTTATTTCCCCACTGTTGGGGCACCGGGCCCCTTCTCTGCCACATATCCAACGTCAGCACTAAGGATTGAATATGGGGGACCTAGAGGTTTAACGTCGAATCCGAACGACATCATTTTTTAGCAGAGAAGGGTTTAGGTAGTTGAGACCTCACGGTTGAGGTTGGAATTGAGTGATGGGTTGCAGCTATTAGTTTTTAATTAAATTGCATTAGTTCAGCGTGGGATTCGATCCCACGCTGTCCGACTCGAGAGCCAAGTGCTTGACTAACTGACCCACCCATCACCATCCCAAGGGGATGCAGAACCGAATACATACCAGGTCTTACTCCAGAATCCGCAGACCTGTTGAAGAGGTACCGAATCCTATATGAGGACGACTCCTTCTATGAGGATACCATAAATGCATGCGAAGATCTGATGTCTCTAGAGCAAACTCCGTTAAGTGGCGAACGATGATGGAAGATCTGGATATGAAGCAGAACAGCCGACGTGCCTGGAAACTTTTCAAAGATCTTAGCAACGACCCCGCAAGTGCTACTCCGAACCTGACACTAGTCACTCCAGACCAGATCGCACACCAATTGCAAATGAACGGAAAGACCCAAAGAAGGGCCCTTAAAACTCAAATACAAAGGGATCCAGACAACGAGACCTACTATCTATCTGAGCCATTCACAAGCTGTGAATTAAAAACCGCCATTCACAACTTAAAAATTAACAAGGAGGACTAGATGATCTAAGAACAGAACAAATAAAACGTTTTGGAACTGCAACCATTGCATGGATCACCAACTTAATGAACTGCTGTGCAAGAAAGTCGCAAATCCCAAAAATGTAAAGGAAGGTTCGAGTAGTCGCGCTGTTGAAACCGGGAAAGGAATCCCATATGAGGACGACCCCTTCTCTGAGGATACCATAAATGCGGGCGAAGATCTGATGCAAGCAATCTCTAGAGCAAACTCCGATAAGTGGCGAACGACGATCGAAGATCTGGATATGAACAGCCTACGTGCGTGGAAACTTATCAAAAATCTTAGCAACGACCCAACAAATGCTACTCCCAACCTGACACTGGTCACTTCAGATCGAACACCAACTGCTAATGAACGGAAAGACCCAAAGAATGGCCCCCAAAACTCAAATACAAAGGGATCCAGACAACGAAACCGACTGTCTAGCAGAGCCCTTCACTAGCAGTGAATTAAAAACCGCCATTAGCAGCTTAAAAAATAACAAGGCTGGAGGACTAGATGATCTAAGAACAGAACAAATAAAACGTTTTGGAACTGCAACCATTATGAACTGCTGTGCAAGGAAGTCGCAAATCCAAAAAATGTGGAGGAAGGTTCGAGTAGTCGCGCTGTTGAAACCGGGAAAGGAATCCCATATGAGGACGACCCCTTCTCTGAGTATACCATAAATACGGGCGAAGATCTGATGCAAGCAATCTCTAGAGCAGTGTTTCCCAACTTTTTTTGTGGCATGCCCCACCTAAGACTTTCTAAAAATCTTACAAAATTTGATTTCAGTTTCCTCACAATGCCATGCCATAGCTCCTTTTATATTAAATAAAGTTTTAACTGACAACTATTTGACAAATCAGATTCTATTGAAATAGTTAAGCGTAGCTCATGTCAGGTCTTGTCGTCAACAAGTTCTCGGTAGGGTTTGTTATCGGCGAACTTCTTCTCACTGTTCGGTATCGGCATTGTTTTCATCGGCGTACGAACTGGAACAAAACGTTTGAAACGATTTGAGCTCCCCCAAGTCTGTCATTCGGAATTTTTCTCTCAACTCTACCTTGAAAAAATATTTTTTTTTCCCTGCAAACAATAATATTAACATAAAGAAGCAGGAATGTAGGTGTTATCGTTCTTCTGATATGCTCAGATCTTTTGAAATCAAGGTTGGTTAAGAATTTGTCGATGGTTTGATTCCTTGCTCTCAGTGCTTGCTTCAGTTCGTAAAGCGCTTTCTTCAGTTTGCAGACTAAATTTCCTTTGCCCTTGAAACCGTCGGGAATTTTCATAGACAGCTCCTCCTGAATTTCACCGTGTAGGAATGCATTTTTAACATCCATGTGGTAGACTGCGCAGTTCTTCTCGACGATTACGGATAATAGGATTCTCAGCGTCGTAAGTCTTGCCAATGGGGCATATGTTTCTTCGTAGTAAAAACCATATTTCTGCGCACAACCCTTGATTACAAGTCTAGTCTTGTAGCGCTCGATGGTTGCGCGCTTAACCTTGACCCAGTTGCTGTTGAGTGTGTATTTTCCTTCGGGAAGTGGTGTTAATTCCCAGGTTTAGTTTTCCTCAAATGCGCTGATTTCGCCGGCGAGTGCGTCCATCCATTGATCTTTGTCTTCACGAGTGACGATTTCCTCGTAGTTGCTCGGTACATCTTCCACGAAAACTTTGGCGTGCAGCGCCAGGATTACATAAATTTATGTTTCATCGTCCAGGTAATAGTCCTGCAGATAACGTGGCCTCTTTCCTCTCGTAGATCGACTAGATGTCTCTTCATTTTCCGGTTCTTTTGCCTTGTGCTGTTTCTCCTGTGAGCTTTCTTAAGTCCCCATTTTACCGAGTCTCACTTCAATATGTTCGGTTTTCTCGTTGCTGCGATCGAAGTCTTCTTTCTGAGAGTTCTTCGGTTTTTTCGTCTATTGGCTCTGGAACATCTGGATCAATCCAGTCTTCATTTGACAGTCCTTCGAATGAAAATTTTGATTCGTTGAAGATAACATCACATCCAACGATGACCTTATGCTCTTCTGGATCTCAAAACGTATAACCATTTATCCAATATCCAATCATGAAATATTTCTTCGATCGAGATTCGAATTTTCCGCCTACAATTTGCATTGAAATGCGTAGAAAGGCTACGCACCCAAAATCCTTTAGTTTCTTCAAGTTGGACTTTTCATTGAACCAAAACGATGCCGGAAAATTCCCGTACAATGCTGATGTGGGACTTCGATTAATCAGATAAACTGCTGCTTGGACTGCTTCTGACAAAAAATGTTTTCCAAGTTTACATTCGAGGAGCATACATCTGGCCTTCTCTACTATGATTCTATTCATTCTCTCTGCAACTCCGTTTTGCTCTGGCGTATAACGGATTGTAAACTCTAAAATTTGAAAGTAATTAAAATTTGAATTAATATGAGCACTATGTTTCACCTTCAAATGTGCCTCAAAACGACTTTGTTTCATTGATTCAAAATCAAAATTCTCGTCAAATTTATAATATTTATCCATTGACCTACCGTCAATACGTAGACATGTTGTTATTTTATGAGGAAGTACTCCAGAATTCTGCTGCTGCAAGTCTATTGTACACCGAGTAGTTTCCAAATAGGCCAACACCTATTCCACAAAATTTCTCCGCTCTTGTAATCCTCGCACGAGAATCTGGTGTACTCGAAACACGTCAAGTTCGGGATGGTTGACGTGGGCTGACACCAACGAATTTTGGATGCCGAAGAAGAAGCAGATCGTTCTAGCAGTAGGTACTCGACAAATATCTCGCCAAGTAAATGTCTCAAATCGAATTAATTAAGACTACCTTAATTGTATCCTTTCCATTTGCAAAAAGTACAGGCTTTATAACTTGAACATCATTCTTCACGTTTACAATTTTACCTATGGTTTCTACAAAAACATGCTGAAATTCCAAACTTTGCTTCGCTTGTATTGGTGACGGATGAAACAACGTTTACACATAAAGCTATAAATAGCAGTCATAATAGACATATTTGGGTAGTCCAAAATCCACATGCTGTTCGTTGTAATCATTTCCAGCACAGATTTTCGATAAATATTTGGGCCGGACTGGCCAATGAATAACTTATTGGCCAGCATGTGTTTCCAAATGGATAGACTGGAAATGATTATCTCTTCTATTTTCAAAATCAGTTGAGAGAACTATTACTCAAAGAATAATATAGAAGAAGAATATTATTAGAGAAGTGCGCAGTTCCTTTGAATGTACGTCGATAAATGAGGCTTCTTCAACAACACGGCGATAACTTTTAACAAGTAGTGTAAAGTGGATTACATGAAAAAAATTTAAAAATATTTTATTTAATAGAGAGAGACAAGAGATATAGTACAGCTAAAAACTATATATCTCGTTTATTTGTAACTTTAGAACGAAATAAACTAGAAAATTGTTTCAGCACATCGATTTCCGTCGGGCGACGAAGAAAAAATGTTCAATGCCAAAGAAAATTTTCATTTCGGTCGAAAATAAAGTTTTTCTTTAAGAAGTGCTTTTTCGGTTTTTCTCAGTTTTCTTAAGAACAGCAAACAGCAACGAAATCGAACAAGTACAAGACGAACAAGTCGATTTGTAAATTGTTCGGAAAGATTCAATTATTATGCACAGAGCGAATATGCTTATGGTAATATTACTTCTCCTTAATAGATTTTTCTTTTTTCTTGAACTATCTTAGTAGTATTTTCCATTTATAGACTAATGCATTCTATACAACCAAGCTTAGATCATATTACAAATGCTGAAACAAGCAATAATAATTTATTAGCTCATCAAATCCCTTATTTTCCGTTTAGTTTTAAAGCTTCCCATACACGCACTGATCATTCTCGCCAACAACATACTACTCTTCTTCGTAACCGACTCTCCGATGCTATTTTCATCAACATAAAAGGATTTCAATCCGACTATAAACTACGCCAACTAAACATTCTATCTTATTTCGCTATCTTGTTTTGCTATCAAACTCCACGCCATCTGACTCCTTCACTGCTCTCCATTCGATAGCTCGAACCTCTGTCTTGTTCCATTTTTTGTTCTTCTCGTTTGAGCCTACTTAGAACCATGAGGCTTTGACTCTCTATATGGGTCTGTTGTTTCTTCTTAGCCCAGAAAGCTTTTATTTTCTGGCTGTGGGCAAGCTTCCTCTCCTCCGTCTACTTTGGTCTGTTGGTTCCTGTGCTGTTTTTGCTGGTAATACTCCTCTGGCTGGGCCACTGGTAATACTCCTTGTCGACTAGTCTGCCGGAGTTAGGACCGATCCTTTATGGTTTCTGGTGGAATTTCAAGTTGCTTCTGATTTCACTGTGGTTTTGTTTTTGGAGGCTTTCCTTCTACCTGCCGTGGTGAAGATGACAGGGCTCTGCGAGGGTTCATGCCGGTTAAATGTCCAAAGAATGTTGAGCGCCTTTTCCTCCCAGATGTGATCTAGGTGTGACCTAGATGTGATCTTATGTCTTCTTGCAGGTGGTAGAGCTCACTATTATGTCTGATTCTCTATGTGCCATCTTCTTCTCGTATTGGCTCTAATAATCACCTCAGGATTTTCCGTACTTTAAGCTCTAGATTCTTGCGTGGGGCTTTCCTGTTCATCAAAAAACATTCTGAGGCATAGAGTACGGAGGGTCTTACTACTAAGTTGCAATGTTAAAGTTTAATGTTCTTGTAAAGATGTTTGGAGATGTAAATGCTCTTGCAGGAGTGGTATGTCCTCTCGAACTTGGTACATCTAGTATCTATAGCCAAGTTCTCACTCTCGTTTGCTGAAGTCTACTCCCCTAAATACTTGACTGCAACGACTTTTCGAATGGCAGTGCCTTCTAGTGGAATTGTAGATGGGTGGTCCTTTATGTTAGTCATGAACACAGTTTTTTAGATGCTGACTCTCAAACCGGCCTTAGCTGCTTTGCTGGAGAGGCTCTGTATTTGGTAAGTAGCCTCTTCTATATCGTTGGATAACAGGACAAGGTCATCAGCAAAGGCTAAGCAGTGTACATTAAGGTTATCTTTCTTGTGTCGAATCTTCAGTCGAGATCGCGATGGTAATGAGTAAGTCCATTCCCTGATGATTTTCTCTAGTAAACAGTTGAACAATATACAAGACCATTACCCTGTCCAACACCAGTTTGAATGGGAAAAATGAAAAAAAATGGGAAAAATTCTCAGAGAGCTCACCTCTAAACTTGACCTTGGAAGTGCTGTTTTTCAGTGTGGCCTGGATTAGTCGGGTTGTCTTCTCATCCAAGCCCAATTCTCAAAGAGTGGAGATCAGGGTCTCTCTGTCTTCAGAACTATATACCTTTTCAAAGTCCACTAGATCCACTACCCAGGGATGTCTGCCGCGACCCCGATATGTAAAGATGGTCTTGAGCTTTTTTATTGCTCTGTACTCTGTATGATCTACTAGCTCGGAAGCCAGCCTGATATTCATCTACTTGGGAGTCAACTGGTTGCTGACTCCACTTGACAAGGCTGTAGAGGTTATCTTGTATGTGACATATACCAGAGATATTCCTCTGCAGTTGTCGAGGTCAGTCTTATTACCTTTCTTGTGTAGACGATGGATCATAGCTTCGGTTCATCCTTCTGGTAAAATCTCTATTACCCATATGTCCTGTATAATCTGACGGATGCTCTGTATGGATTGTTCTTCTGCATCTCCGGTTCTTGGTGATGTTCTCTATTTCTTCCATGGTTGGTGGTATGGAGTCCAACCCTTGTTCCACTTTACAGCAAATTTTGTTAGTATATTTTTAATTTAGTCTATTGTCTTTTTGATCTCATAACAACGCTTATATAATGCAATACGTGGATGATACAAGCCTCATCTCCCACGCCAGAATCCGCAAAAACTAACTTTATAATATTTTCATAATTCGCCAACGTTTTTACTACGTTCTAATTAAGAATGAAACTCTTCAACGACCCCCCTCGACGCACATTTATGATATACTGGCGCCATCTACACATCCACGGTCGGCCGTGTTCAGAACTAATGATAATTGTGGCGCCATCTACACATACACGCTCGGCTGCGTTCAGAACTACTAATAAAATTTCAAGGTCAGAGGTGGAGGTGTGTCCTGAACATGACATCTTTCCCTACTGCCGAAAGACCTCATTTTTGTTTTTTGACATGAATTTTTAAACATTATTTTATTTATTAATATCATAAATTACTCAATACATACAATAAATACAATTATTCGAGAAACATTAATTTCAGATGTTCTTCCAATGGGACCAAGTCTTGATTTCGTTGTAGAATCTTTCACCCGGGCACAGTGTAGCCACAGCTTGGTTGTGTCCGATGAGTTTGTAGTCTTCGTCTATTGCGTTCTGCCTAACGCCGTACTCGATTAAATCTTTGACTGCGTTCAAAGCCTTTTTATTCGGCAAAACATCTATGAAAACAATTAAATTAACGTTAATAATCAATTCGGTTGAGTTAAGATTAATAGAGTTTTGATTTCATATTTGTTGTCGGTTTATATAGATTTTAAATTAATTTAAATTTCTTACCAATAAAGTTTCCTATAATACATATTCCAATGCTTTTGTTGTTATATGAACGGGTGTGTGCGCCAGATTTGCTCCAACCGCGACCTTCATAAATGTTTCCATCTTCACCAATCTATCATCAAAATTTTTAACAATGAGCACAGTTTAACGGATTACAGTTAATCTAATAACCAAAGGTTACCAGGTTATCAAATAACCTACTATGCAATTAACCGGTTATATTTCCTACAAAAGCCTCAGTAGATAACTTACTATTGTAAGTTACGAAGAAAACATAATCGATTATTATTCTTGGAATACTTTATCCATACCATTATTTAATTTTGGTTAAACATAATTTAATCGAAAAAAATATCTTGTTTGTAATAACTGATTAAATAGAAAATTAAATATAAGCGCATATAACTTTTCAATATAAATGGTTATTTTTCTGCATCTTTCTTTATAAAAAAATTAAATTGTTATAAGTTTGAATCGGAAAATGTATTTAATATAAACGGGTTTTAATGTTTAGATTATTATTGCTTACTTACCACAAAATTGTAAGCAATATCACTCCATTTATTGTGATCAATATGATAGTTTTGGAAAGCTTTCACGGCGGTAGCACACTGTGCTTCAGTTTTACACCTAGGGGTAGCAGAGTGATGGATCACAACAAAGGGCGCAGGTTCTTCCGCTAACGGCAACACTATCGTTTTGGGGTCTCTTGCTCCCCATTCAATTCTACTGATTACATTCAAAGACCCTATAATTAACAAATGATTATTAATGTATTTGTTAAATTCGCATTTATTTGTTTAAATAATTTCCTACAAAAGATATAAAGGGTGTTTCAAAAAGAATATTCGTATTGCGCATGCATATATTTATTAAATTTTAAGACATATGAAACTTTTCACACATATTTAGGAACATCTCAAGTTTAGTTTAGATTACAGATGTTCAATATGTCCTCCATCAGCGACACGAACAATATCACACCGATACTCAAATTCCTTCCATAGTCGGGCAAGCATGTCGTTCGTCACTGATGTTATGGCAGTACGCATCCAGTTGTTCAACTGTTCCAGGTTCTGTGGGAGTGGTAGCACCGGCTCGGTACTGCTATTACATCAGTTACAAAGGATATTCTTGCCCGAGTAATTTGAGGAGGAATTTGAGTATCGGTGTGATATTGTTCGTGTCGCTGATGGAAGACTTATTGAACATCTGTAATCTAAACTTTAGAGGTTCGTAAATATGTGTGCAAAGTTTCATATTCGTATGTCTTAAAGTTTAATAAATATTTGCATGCGAAATGCGTATATTCTTTTTGATACACCATGTATAATAAAGCAAATTGGTTAATTTTATGTTATATTTTCCTAAGATTAAATAATCGGTTATTTTTTGCATTTTGTTTTAAACAAAAAATAACCGTTTATTTAATCTTAAGCTTTGTAAAATTTACAAAGAATAAAATGCAATTAATTACATTTTAGATTAATGTTTTAAGTGGGATGCAGTAACTCAATTAATTATTTTTACCTTCTTTTTTGTATTTCGTTGGTGACGCTGAGATTGCGACAACTAGGAAAGCGGCAAAAACAATTTGAATCTTCATGTTATTATCTTACACTGAATAGACGAATACTGTCTGACATATTAAGGCACAGATCGTCTCTTATAAAGTAAATTCCTAGTGGGGTTAAGTAATTTCTGCGGGACTTCCCTTTCTTTGAAAGTTTTAACCGACTCCGTTTCTTTGCTGATAATGCGGGAAAAATAAACCAAAATGTTTGCGCTACTCGGCTCGGTTATTTGCGCGTGACATCGGATAGGATAATTTAAACTCGACGTCATCTGATTTCTTGGGGAATTTAAACAAAACTAGTTTCATTGGCTCGAGGGTTATTTGATTATTTGTTTAATTACAAGGTTTTAAAAATATTGCGCAATTATGAGAAGAAGTTGATAAGAGTATTTAGAAAAATATAAATAAAATAATCCAAATTAAGATGTTTAAATAATTATTTGAATTAAACTATGTAATCATTTAAACGTTTGTTTAGTTATTGGAAATTAGGAATTAAAAGGCTTTTTATAAGTTTATATTTATTTTCCCTTGTAGGCACTTAAATATAAACTTATAAATAGCCTTTAAATTCCCAATAACTAAACAAGCGATGAATAAAAGGGATGATAAAAACCAGCATAATCATATTAAATAATTTTTAAATTGAAAATAGGAGTTTATTACTACGATATCTTCAAATAATTTGAAGATATCGTAGTAATAAACTCCTATTTACAATTCTATTATAAATTTGGTTCGAACCATAACATCTCATTTAAAACTTTATTATTTTATATTTTTCAAATAAATTATGATTACAATCAAATATATGGATCAACACCAGATGGTGGAAGATGGCAGCTGCTTGTCTCAACATATACAAGAAGAAAGCCATCTTGAACGGAGCTAAACTGAGGTACAACAATTCAGTGATTAAAACGAAATGCTTGTATGCCAGTTAATGCCTTCAAATGACAGGGAAAGCAGGACTCAGAGAAGCTGAAAAATTTGAAAGGAAGATCCTTTGTAAGATAATGGGTCCAAAGATCGTGGATGGGCAGTATAGTTTATAAGGAAGGGAAGTTTACCAGGACAATGAAAGACTGATTGAATCCATGAGAAAACAGAGACTCAAATTCTATGGGCATTTATTTACAATGGATGAGAAGAGATTAACAAAAGGGATTTTTTAAATACTTGCCAGTAAACCTAAAGTGTCTGACAAAAGGTTCAAGGAGGTGTGAAATGATCTCCAACAGGTTCGACTGAATTCGGAAGACATCTCAAACTGAACAAAATTTAGGTCAGTGATAGACAAGTTTAAGGCATTTCATGAAGAAACAAAAAGGAACAGTGCTTGGACAGAAGAAAGAAGACAGGCTGCCACAGAAAGAATGCAAAGATTTTGGGCTGCAAGGAAGGCTTCCAGAAACATTTAATTGTTGCCTAACGTGGTCTCGAATAGCCCTATACGATAATAATAATAATAATAATATGGAAAAAATATCGGGCGGCATGTCGACAGACCGATGCACGGTGTGTTTTATCACGGTGTCTGTCAGCAAGGCTGACCTTCGGATATCTGCGGTCAGTCGGGTTCACAGCGGAGACCGAGGGAATCATTGCAGCCTGTCAAGATGGCGTTATCAACACCTTGGTCTATTGTCTCCGCGTGATTGGTGTACAGGTCCCTGATACCATCCTGCAGTGCCTGTCGCAAGGCGCCGGAGACGCTAATGCACTTGTTGTCGGCTTGTCCGACAAAAGCTGTCTCGGCATACATCCATCGACACAACGCGGCACTGCGAGTGCTCTATTGCCATCTTAGGCACTTGTATGAGATAGACTAGGAGCCTGGGCCGCGTTACTTGCCGCCGAGATATTGAGTCCGTTGTCGGGAACGAGAGATGCCAATTTTTTTGGAACTATCCGTTCCCGACGGTCAAGCTTATTCGCACCGACATGCCTGACATTGTCCTCCTCGATAAACAGACCAGGACTATGTTCGTTATCAAGTTTTCCTCTCCAGCGGAACAGAACATAGTCCTAAAAGAGGAGCCAAAAAGTTTTAAATATCAAGACCTCCTTTTCGAGCTCCGCACGCTTTACCCTGGCCATGATGTCATGTTGGTTGTCCTAATTGTCGGTGTTCTGGGGGAATCCGTTCTTCGTTGCTTTTCGGATTGGTTGAAGATCATGCATAAACTATTCTGGAGTTTTGGCAGGCCGGATGCAGAAAGTTGTCGTCCTGGGGTTCCTGCGTCTGCTGAGGGTACACGATTCTGGAACATACAGCTGTTCACCGGTCGGTGGGGAGGAGCAGTTGTAGAAACAACTTTTGAACACTGGCGCGGCTACTGCGAAGGCTCGGAGCTCTAGTCTCGACTAGATTTTTATTATTATTATTTTTTTTAAATATGGAATAAATATGAAACTCCTTGTATAACATGGTAGCCTACAACGTGGTTTCATTTTGACATACGAATGAAGGCAAAGAAAGCGAGTAAAGCTAACGGTCATAGAATTGGAATCCTATAACGCGGTTTCGTGTTGTACGAAAGGCCTCCAACACGGTTTCGTTGTGGGATTAGCAAAAGGAAAACTAACACCATACGAAATCTAACAAGAAAAGAAAAGCAATACGATAGGAAAAGTAATACGATAGGAAATATTTATCTATCGTATTATAAAACAATTTTTCTTAGCTGATAATTAAATCGATTTTAAATATATATACAGGGTGTTTCATAAATATCTGGCAGAAATTCTAGGGCGTGTTCTAGAGTTCAATATAAGAAAAAAGTCCTGAAAAGGATGTCTCCGAAAACGCTTCATAACTGAGGCACAGCTCTTAAAAAGGAGTGGCCTCATACAACATTTTTGCTAATATCTCAGACGCAACTAATGACAATTGATTCAAATTTTGTGTGTTCTCGTTACTGGTGCCGAACTACCGTTTTCGCTTACTTTCGTCTTGATAACCAACCAGTGACGGTCCATACGGGGCCTTTTTTATTTAGTAAGCGTTTTCGGACTTTATAGGGACATTTTTTTATTTCGGGCTCTAGAACACACTTTAGATTTTCTACCAGACATTTATGGAACGCGCTGTATATATATATATATATATATATATATATATATATATATATATATGTATACGAGGGTTGGGGCATAGGTCATGGCAACTATTTTTTTTCCGTCAGAATCTTTCCCCAGTCAAATTGATGGTGATCGTCTCGTATGAAGTCAGTGGTGTCATTGTTTGCCACTTTGTTCCTCATGGCATAACAGTGACTGCACAGTACAACAGGAACTTCCTGGTGCGACAGTTTCGACATGGCGTTCAGGATAAACGTCCGGATCTTGTGGGTAGTGCAATAATCCTGCACGACAATGACCACATAAAGCAAGGTGTGTAAGGCAGTTACTCCGACGTTAGGGATGCGAGGAATAGAAGCACCCACTGTACTCTCTTTACCTTTCGCCCTGTGATTTTGATCTCTTTCCCAAGATTATGGAACCAATACGTGGTAGGCGGTTTGCAAGACGAACAAGGTTTGGATGACAAGACACTGCGACTGATCAAACAAACACTGACAGGCAGAACATCTAAGGTGAATTTCAAGGGGAAATCTCCGAACCTTTTGAGATCAAGACAGGCGTTCGCCAAGGTGATGATCAACCTAGTGCAGGATAAGGTCATCAAGGAATGGAAGAGAGAGCTGAAAATACAAGATCACTGGAAGCCAGTGCGACTTGGACGACCCAAGGACAAGACAGAGGTCGGCTGTCGCATTCGCGGGCGATCTGGCACTACTCACAGACAACGAAGCCACAGCAATCAGACAGATAGAAGTACTCAAAGTGTGCGCAAAAGGTAGAACTGCAGATCTCTTAAAAAAACGAGTTCTTCTGCACGAAAGTAAACATACTAAATTTTAACACAAAATATGGTCATAAGATCAACAGGGTCACACACTTTAAGTACTTAGGTGAATTGATCGAACCAACAGTAAAAGAGAAAATCGCGCAGGTAACACTAGGTTATTGGAAATAAAGAGAGCCTTATACAAAACACAGGGTATCTACAGCAAGAAAAGTCTGTCCACGTTCACTAAAATTTGTCACTACAACCCAGTAATGAAACCTGAGGTGCTATACGGCAGTGAAACACTGATGTTATAGACAAAAACCGACCTTCAGAACACCCTCACATTAGAAAAATCATTAGGAAAATTATTGTACCAAAACTCACAGACAAAGGCTATAGGCTTCACTCCAGGAGTACCACAGAGAAGTTCTCCAACATCGCAGCGGAAATGAGAAAAAAGCGACTAAAATTTTATGGACACATCAACATTCACAGAACTTGCACAGTTCAGACACACCAATAATCCTCAGGTACATCCAGGGCCTCAAGATTACTAAACCCTGGATGACACAAGTCAAAATTGATCTGAAAAGAACACAGATAGGCACATATACACTGGCAGCCAGCTCAAAACATTTTCTAAATAGTTCTTGAATTCTATGTAATTGAGCAGTGTTAGCTCAATTAGCACAGTTAGAAGTTGTATTGGGCTCGCTACACACGTACCGTGTGGATGTATCCGGCGCAGGCCCGGCACCGGGTGGAGGGGGTGGTGTTGCATAGTCTAGCATGGAGGAGTTCACAAGTGCCGCGTGAGTCCATCCGGCGCCGGGCCGACTCACTTTGTCGGGTTGTCACCGGCCGGCCCCCACTGGCCATCCGGCTGCCGGGTACCGGCTCGGCTGTGGTGGGCTATGGAACTGTATTGAAACTTGCACACATGCCGGCTCGGCAGTCGACCGTCTTCATTTGTCGAGTGGGTGCACCCAATGTTTTCCTTATTTTTTTTTTCTTGCGAAGTAACCGCCGATAAAGTAACCCCATACAAATAACTCTTCCGCGATCCATTTTGTACTGAAGTCAAATAAATACACTGCTCGTAGCTCGACCTCGTCGGCCATCGGGCCGGTTCCGAACAAATCCATCCGGCATGTGTGTAAGGTGTTCAACCCGGTGCCGGGAGTGCGCCGGATACATCCACACGGTACGTGTGTAGCGAGCCTTAGGCTGATATGCGTCCCCGTTTTACCGCATCAGTTCCGTATTCTCCCTGCATTAATCCGACAATATTTAATCAATTATTCTGCAATATTTGTTCTGACGACAGATTTGTTGATTCTTTTCTTCGACACATATAGCCCCGTATATATTAAATTATGTTCTATCACCCTCAACCTTTGTTCAAAATTAATTTCTGGAAGAGAGTTAAATACGTTATGTTTATATACTTTTAAGGCAAGATATGAGATTGCAAATCTCATAAATCAAGAAAAGACAAGACTAAACGAGATTAAATATGACTAAACAGGACTAAACAACACCAGGACAAGACTAGACAAGACTAGATCAGACTAGACCGGACCAAACAAGACCGCAGAAAAGCAGGAGAATTACGATTACCTGCCGAGGAGGCAGTCAACCTGGGCGGCACTAGACGTCCGGGCTGGTTACCCTGAAGGAATGCGAAATACGCTATACCAGGGTAGCGCATACTAAAAGCCAATTCGAAAATGGGGTCTCCCTAAACCCCCCAAACCACAATAAACAAAAAACAAGACCAGACAAGACCAGGCAATACCAAACAAAAACCGACAAAACCAGACAAGAGCAGACAAGACTAGGCAAGACCAAGTAATACCAGAGAAGACGAGATAAGACCAGACAAGGCCAAACAAGTCCTGACAACAACAGACAAGACCAGACTAGACCAGACAAAATCAGACAAGATCTAACAAGACCAGACAAGTCGAGAAAGACATGACAAGACCAGAAAAGATCAAAGAAGACCAGGCCAGACGAGGCAAGACCAGATAAAACCAGACAAGACCAAACAAGCCCTAACACACACACACACACACACACACACACACACACACACACACACACACACACACACACACACACATAAGCGGGGATCCTACAGCTTCTGCCGCATTCCGCATTTCGATCGCCAAACTTCTCTTGTCTCTCCATAAATCTTCGTTCAGTGCTCTATCTCTCATCGTTTGCACAATTCCGCTTATCTAAGTAGTTGCTGATCTCCCACGTTTTCTCTTGTTTTCTGGGATGTATTCTAAAGCCCGTTTAGGCCATCTCCTCGCGTTCATGCGTTTCAAGTGCCCATACCATATTAACTGTCTAGTTTCTATTCTTTCTGAGGTTTCATGAATTCCATTTGTTCTCCGTCTGATTTCATTATTTGGAATGTGCTCTCTCCTTGATATGCGACAGGCTCTTCTTAGGTAGTCCATCTCCACACAGTATATCTTTCTTTTTGCCTTTTCTGACATTTGCCAACATTCTGCCCCATAGGATAGGCTCTACAACTGCTGTGTAGATTGTCATCTTAGTTCTTAAACTAATTTTGTTGGACCAAAGTAATGCATTGAGGATATGCATCGTTCTCTGACTCTGTTGCGCTTTGTGTTTTATGTCGCGTTCTGAAGATCCTTTGTTCTAGATTAGGCTTCCCAAATATTTATATTCCTCGCACTTTTTTATTTTTTGCCATTCTAAATCTTGATCTTCGTCCCCCTCTCCTACTCGCATATACTCCGTGTTTGTCATGTTCATGCTCATACCCAATTTATTCGTATACTGCATGCAATTTGCTAAGCATGTAATCTGCATCTTCTTCGCAGCCAGCTATTATTACCGGGTCATCTGCGAAGAACAGCCTCGTCAAACAGTGATCATTGATTTTTATACCCATTCCTGAGCATTTCTGTCTTCGCTTGCACAGTGCTTCTTGGATGTATATTTTGAACAGGGCAGGAGAAAGACAGCACCCTTGCTTTAGACCCTGCGTGACATTAAATGGTTTTGAAAGAGTATTTCTTATCTTAACTCTGCTTTGCGGGTTCTTGTACATATTCTAAAATGCTCTTATATACGTTTTACTAAGGTCCGTCTTCGTCAATACCTTAAATGAAAGTTTAAGAGGAACAGTATCGTACGCCTTTTCTAGGTCTATAAAAACGAGATGTGTTGAGAGGTTTCGAGCTGTCCGTTTTTCTGTTACTTGTTGCAAGGTAAAGATATTGTCATTGCAGGATCTTCCTGCTGGAAAACCACTGTGTTCTTCTATTTCCATATATTGAGCTTCAATTCTTTTCTTTAGTATACGACCATACAATCGTCCCAACGAGCTGATTACACTGATTCCTCTATAATTTCCACACTCTTTCCTATCTCCTCTTTTATATATCGAGCTAATATAGGCTATATTCCATTCTCTCGGAATATCTTGACCTTCAATCAGGCACTTATTAAAAATCTCTGCTAGTGCCTCCAATCTGTTCCATAATTCACCAACTCGATGGGAATGTTTCCCGGCCCTGAGGCTTTTCCATTCTTCATTTCCTTTGGCTCTTTTCTTATTTCTTCCTTATTTATTTCCTAGCCATCTATATTCTTTACCTCCGTGGTACCTTCTAGCTCCTCCAAAAATCGAGGTCGATTTTCAGTCAGTAGTGTTTTATAGTGCTCTTCCCATTTTTTATTTTGTATCAGGTTAATATTTCCTTCGTCTTTCCTCTCTTTTCTAAGGTTTTTTATAAATTTCTAAGCCTGACTGACTCTAGTTCCTCCTAAGTATCTTTCCACCTCTTCACATTTTTGCTCCAACATTTCGTTTTTTCTTTTGGTAGCTAATCTCTTAGTTTCTCTGTTCAGACTAATGTATACTTTCCTGTCTTCTGTGTCTTTTGTGGTAAGTAAGCCATGTTTGGTACGCTTTCTTCTGTACCAGTTGCCTTCGGTACCAGACAAGCCCTAACAACAATGCAAAATTCGCGATACCAGGTTAGCGTATACTATAAGCCAAGTGGAAAAGGAAATTTAGTGAGAGTTTCTCCAAAAAGGAACAAGACAGACCAAACTAGAGCGTACAAGACTAGACTAGATCAGACAAGACCAGCCGAGACCAGATGAGACCAGACAAGACCAGACAAAACCAGACAAGACCAGACAAGACCAGAGAAGACCAGGCAAGACTAGACAAGACCAGACAATACCAGGCAAGACCAGGCAAGACCAGACAAGACCAGACAAGACCAGACAAGAACAGACAAGACCAGACAAGACCAGGCAAGACCAGATAAGACCAGACAAGACCATAGAAGTCCAGACTTGATCACACAAGACCAGGCAAGACTATATAAGATCGTATAAGACTTAACGAGACCAGACAAGACCAAGCAAGATAGTACAAGACAACAACAGACAAGACCAGACAAAACAAGACAAGACCAGGCAAGACCAGAGAAGGCCAGAAAAATACAGGCAAGACCATTCAAGATCAGACACGACCAGAGAAGTGAACACAAGACCAGAAAAGGCCTGACAAGACCAGGCAGGATCAGATAATATTAGACAATACCAGACAAGACCAAACTAGGCAAGGCCAGACAAGACTAGACAGGACCAGAGAACAGCAGACAGCACCTGACAATACTAAATAGGATTATACAAGACTATACATATTTATGTTATAAGAATAACGCAATATTCGCTGTTCACATATTTTTAATAATTGCTTTCATTTGTGATATTTCTCGCAGTTTTCCGCTCGAACACTGTCAGGGAATCGTTAAACTAGACACGCGATATTGATTTTGGCCCGTACGTTTTCCATAATAACAAGGTTTCGCTCACTCTGCTCGTCATTTCTTATATTATTTTCCTTCTTCTTTTGGAATAGCATTCACAAATGGTCACAAGAGATTATTATAATGATGCAAATATATTATGGAGATTGTGCAGAAATGATTTATACGGGGATATTTTGAATTTTGTGTATTTAAACAACACCATTTTTATTGCGAGGGTTTATTTTTGTGAAAATAAAACACAAATTTTGAATGGGAAAGTAAAAAAAAAATATTCTAAGTATTGACCATTGCTTTCTACAGATTTTGAATATCCTTCTGTCAATTTGTGGATACCACGCCAATAGATATGTTCGTATTTTTAAGCAAACCAATCCGACAACCAATTTTCGACTTCTTGGTAGGAATCGAAGTGCTGCTCAGTCAATGAGTGTCTCATCGATGAAAACAAATGGTTGTCGGAAGAGGCCAAGTCTGGTGAATACGGCGGGTGGGGTAACAGCTCCAAGCCAGCCATGTGCTTTGATTGTATCCCGAACCCGTTTTGCTTTATGTGCAGGCACATTGTCGTGTAACAAAATTACTTTGCCATGTCTTCTGTCCCATTCTAGTTGTTTTTCGATTAATGCCTGGTTTAAATTGATCATTTGTTTTCTGTAGCGATTAGTATAAACAGTTTCACCAAGTTTTAGAAGCTCATGATGCACCACACCTTTCTGATCCCACCAAACACAGAGCATTGTCTTCTTGCCGAATCGATCTGGTTTTGCAGTCGATGTTGATGGTTGTCCCGCATTAACCCACGATGTTTTCGCTTTAGCATTCTTAAAATAAATCAATTTTTCTTCGCCGGTAACAATTTGATAAAAACTGATTTTTTTTTCTTTAATGCAAAATTTCACAAGTGTTTTTTCGGTTTCCATCTGCCTTTCGTTCAATTCATGTGGCATCCATTTTCCACACTTTTGGATCTTTCCCATAGCCTTTAAATGGTCAGAAATTGTTCGCTGTGCAACATTTGACATCGCTGCCATTTGACTCAAAGTATCATCTTCATCCAATATTGCTTGCAATTCGGCGTCTTCAAATTTTATTGTGGTCTTCCACGTTCTTCATTTCCCACATCAAAATCATTATCTATGAACCGTTGAAACCATCTTTTGCATGTTGCTACTGATAGAGAATGATCACCATATGCCTCGACAAGCATTCGATGAGACTTGATTAATGCTTTTTCGCAAGTCATCACTTTGTGGTACAAAATTCGACATTTTTAACACGATGAAAAATATGATGTTGTTGCTCAATGACTTGATGTAAGGTAAATGCCCTACATCAGTAGATGGACACTTAAGGTTATATCGTAATGTTTTTCAGTGCTGGCCCCAAAGTTTCCTAACAAATTTAATGGATGAAGCATTATATGCTCGGTTTAGACAGTATAATTAATTAAGTTATGACTAATGAGTGATTAATGCACAAATTAAAGACAAAATTAAAAAAACAACTTGGAATTATTTAGCTTGTAGTTGGCCACATAATGAAAAATCAGTAATTGGTCATACTTGAACCAGTAATAGGTCCCCGAAATATAAATTCATCTTTACCAAAAAATAATTTTCCCGAGGTTTCATGAGGAAGAGGGTAAGAAATATTAGTGTTATAATAAGTAATCAAGAGCAAAAATAATGTTTTACCCAAAAAAAGATAATTCTGGCATGTTGTACAAACTTCTTGTTTTGCTTGATATTTTTGGTACCTTTATGCCAGCCACAACTGCTTCCCACGGGAATTCCAATTCTTCTGTACGCTCCGGCCATTTCCATAGTCTACCTGTTAATTGCATAGTAGAAACTGTAGCTGTTGTTGAGGACGCCTGCACGACCACTTCGAGACTGTATTTGGTGTCATGCTTAAAAATGACGAATTCCCCATTGATTTTGTCCAAGAATTATCACCAGTGTTTTCGATTTCCTCCTCTACATTCATTACTTTCTCCAGAAGAAACATCCACCATTGAGTTAGAACTGGTTGAAGAGAAGCTGGGGTCCTTTTCTTAAATTTCTTCACCTTCTTATTTTTTTTTTCTTCTGCCTTGCGGCGCTTGGTCGTTTCTCTTTCCACTTTCTTTATCTTTAATTCCCTTTCTCTGCCTTTTTCAAACCTCACTTGCTCGTTTTTTTTGTTTTTTTTTCAATTTTTTTTTTTTTGGAGATATACTTGGTACTGCTTTCCCGAAACAACGGCCGGCAATTTTTCCTTTTGGCGAGCTTTTGGTTTGTCATTAACTGTGTTCTTGTAAAAGAAATGCTTTTTGAATGGACTTGGAACATTAATCGAAGTCTTATAATTTGTTGGAGACGAGGCAGTATTTTCGAAAGCGTCTGGTTCAGATGGCAGCTTAGCCAGACTGTCGGCAGCAGCCGGGAATGATGGTTCTGAAGGCTGCTGAGGCAAACTGTCGGCAATAATGGCTGCTACTGGTACCTACGTAGCAATGAGATCAACGGGAGGAAGTGGTGACACTTTACTGGTGCCACTTTCACGGTGGGACGTATCATCATCTATCAGACACTGGTGAAATGAAGAAACAGACGGTAGGCTATCATTTAAAGATGGCTGGAAAGCGTCTTCTTCCTCTCTCATTCATACTTTGAAGGCTTTCTAGTTCACTTTTTGTTCTCTTCCATAAATAGAAAAGTGAAGAATCTTTCAAATCTCCCAACCATGTGTCACTTGAAAATAGAAAAGCCTCTAACGTTTCATTATTTATGTTGTCATTTAGATATTGCAATACTGTCTCCAAATTTCGCATCCGTTTAGAGTTGTCCTTTTATTGCCTACTCCACCTGCAATCATAACTGCCTGAGGGTTCCATGGGACCAAACCGCATTTCCGGAACCCATTTATTAACATAGAATCTGTTACAGTAATGTTTATAACCTCGTGTAAAAGTTTGGCGAAGTCCTTTTTTTTAAGCACGTGGCCTTCGTCATTTCCAATTTTCTCCAACAGCCAACTATGCACTCTCTTCCACCAGGTATCTTTTAAGGGCTTGAAAACTGCCACATCCAAGGGCTGGATTAAGTGTGTATCATTCGGATGCAGAGCCACTAAGATTATCCCCTTTTCATGGCAAAATTCACTTGTTTGAAATGATAAGTGGTATGAATGTCTGTCAACAAATAATATTACGGGAAAAACTGTTTTCTTTGTAACTAGCCACGGATAAAACACATCAGCTATAAATTCAAAGAAAGCTTCGCAGTTCATCCAACCCGAATCGGTCTTCCCGAAGGCCCAGTCTGAAGGAAAGTTCTCTGCGATATCTATAGGGATCCGTTTATAACTAAAAAGCACCGTTGTAGTAGCTATTAAGCCACTGGCGCTCTTGGTACCGTCAGGCAGTCCTTGTTATCTGGATTGACTTGTTGGGTTGACTTTTTTTCTTTCTTGGCAAGAACTTTAGGTGCTTTCGGAGCCAACAAAAATGCGGTTTCGTTAGAGTTAAAAACACGAGAAGGTTCCTTGAGAATCCCAGCATGTCCCGTATCCTTCAGTTCTTTCATTAAGCGATTGGACCACTCAAGAAGACCGGCTTCTGTTACAAAGGCTCTGGATGATGTCAAATTTTGAGAAATTCGACTAGAAATGGAAGGGTTCCTCCGCATGAATAATTTTAGAAACTACTTACCCGGTTTCCCCCCTTTAAACATTGGACATGGACGTTTAGTTTCCTTAAGGTATTTTTCCACGCTGACAGGTAATTGTTCAGTTGTCCCTGGAAAACCAGCCCGTGCGCTCTCATGAATC
Organism: Phosphuga atrata; assembly: GCA_944588485.1. Taxonomy (NCBI): domain Eukaryota; kingdom Metazoa; phylum Arthropoda; class Insecta; order Coleoptera; family Silphidae; genus Phosphuga; species Phosphuga atrata. The sequence goes on from OX155901.1 coordinate 9,611,054, forward strand.
CAATTGCAGATTCATGTTTCCTCTTCGGGAGTGAGGACTGTAGCAGGTCCCATTTTTGCTTCCATGGTGGATTGTGCGTCCAATTTATTTTTTAGAGTTTGCCTAGGAACACCAAATTTCATAGCGGCTTTGCGGATGTAGATGTGATGCATGCGGACCTCTTCCACAGCTAGTGACATGGCTGTCTCTGTATAGTTAAGAAAAGAACCCTTTTTCCCAGGCATGTAAAGAGGAAAGGAATATATTTAATAAAAATAATGATAATTAATATTACTAATGATTTTAGAAATATTAGTCGAATTTCAACCTAAAGACTTGTAGTTGGCCACTCGGCCCACTACTAGAATAAAGCGACCAAATGTAATAATTCTTAGGCCATTTCTTTAATTTTTTTACCTCGACCATAAATACAAGTTTTTAGACAAAAATGAATTACAAATAATATAGCCAGTAGTCGGCACACCGGCCATTTACTATTTTTTTTTAAATATGAGCTAGTAGTTGGTCACCCCCACACTTTCACATGAAAGCAAAATTCAATATTTTTAAATTCTAAATTATATCAGCAAATTCTTAGCAATAAGTGCACTTACCTTAAAAAGAGTATTCAAATACTGTTTATTTATACTTTTTTGTGCCAAGTTTTCTTTAGAAATTAACAAGAAAAACAATGGACGCAAACGCTGAGATGGAAAAAAATTGTTGTGAAGGATGCATCAATACAGCATGCGTTGGTGCTCGAAATAGATGCGCAGAAGACAAAACCAGCTTATGTGCATGAAATCTTTTCACAATATCCCGCTAAATTCTTATTTTTTATCTTCATTTCTAAATGTCCAACTACTGGTGCATGACCAACTACTGGGGTATTTACCTTATATTAAATATGTTTAACAAATGTCATACCAACCAAAAAAAATAAAAAATATGGCTCCTTTAGAACAAATGTACCCTATCGACACATTTGTATCCTAACGCTCACTTCATACCGGTATACCTGTAGATTGTAGATTGTAGATATGGTGGTGACGACTTGCACTGCGACCTTTATAGATCTATTGTACCCCACCCTCCTCCTCCAAGTGTTGGTGTACTTACCCATTTAGGGCGCCTCCTCTAATCCTGATTCCTTTAGGAATCTCAGGATCTGGGTGGGATTCAAGGCCTGCAGCTCCTCTGTGTTCAAGCAGTGAGCCCCAAGGTACATCTGTCTCTTGCGGAGTAATGCTCCGCAGTCTTTGAACAGATGTATGGGGGTTTCCTCTGCTGAGCCACAGAATCTGCATCCATCATCCTCCTCTAGGCCTAGGGTCTTGAGATGTTTCCTAAGTCTGCAGTGTCCCGTCAGGGCTCCTGTCAGAATTCTGAGCTTGTTCCTGCTTAGTTTCAGGCAAGCTTTAGTTCTCTTCTGGTTAAAAGATCCCAGCATCACTTTGGATTGTCTTAGCCCTGGAAGTTCTTCCCAGGTTTTCATCCATTTTCCTCTTATTTCTTCATCTAAACTTTTGCGGATGGTGTTCACGCTCATACTGCAAAAGGGTTCCGGACCTATAAAGGGGCTACTGGATCCCCTGTTTGCTAGGTGATCGGCTTCTTCGTTTCCGTCTATACCAGTGTGTCCTGGTACCCAGTATAGCGTTACTTTATTATCCCTGCCAAGCTTGTTCAGCTTCCCCACACAGTCCCATACCAGTTTGGATCTGATGGTGTATGAGCTAATGGTCTTGATGGCTGATTGGCTATCTGACAGGATAGCAATTCGTTTTTTGCGGTAATTCCTGTCGAGGTTAAACTGTGCACATGTTTCGATTGCGTGTACCTCTGCTTGGAAGATACTTGGGGATGTTCCCATGGATTCGGAGTATCTGGTACGAGGTCCAAACACTCCTGCACCAGTGCCTTCCTTTGTCTTCGAACCATCTGTATACCACTTGATGGCATTTTGCTCTATGTGGTATGCTGAGGATTCGTCGCTCCATTTGGCTTTACTACTACACATTGCTGTGTAGTTTTTCTCGAAGTGGTATTTGCATACCATTTCGTCTTTTGGTACTTCCAGCCAGGGGATCTTGGCAGCGAGGCTGTTTCGGTTTCTGCTCCCGATTATTTTACCTCTGCCCATTCCTTCCTTGCTGAATCTTACGATCGCCGATCTGGCGGAGCTCTCCACCACAAGGTGCAGCGGAGTCAGATCCAGCAGCAGCTCCAATGCTGCTGTCGGACACGACCCCATCGCCCCCGTGATGCTGTCACACGCCAGTCTTTGAATCTTCTTAAGCTGTTTCCTCATAGAGGCCAGCTTCATTCTACTTCCCCACGCAACCGCCCCATAAGTGATTGCAGGTCTCACTATCATGGTGTACATCCATCGCAGGATAGTGGGGTTACAACCCCACGTTTTTCCTGCCAGATTTCTGCACACCATTAGGGCGCGTTTGGCTTTACCTACCACTGCCTCAGCGTGTCTATTCCATAGGAGTTTACTATCTAGTGTGATACCCAGATACCTTATCTCCTGTTGGTATTCTACTGCCTTCCCATCTATGAGTATGGGATGTAGGCAGTTTAGTTTTCTTCTTCTAGTAAATGGTATCACCGTGGTTTTGCTCGGGTTGAGTCTCAATCCCACTGTTTGACACCATTTACTAGTTACTTTGAGGCCTCTCTGAAAAATTTCACAGAGCGTTTCCTCTGGCCTTTATGACTATGTCATCGGCGTAACCTTGACATTTGATTTCTGGGTCGTTCAGCCTAACCAGTAGTTCATCAACTACCAGGCTCCACATTAGCGGTGATAGTACACCTCCCTGTGGGCACCCTCAAGTTGTGGAGATCTTAATGGTGTCTTTTCCCACTTGTGTCTCCGCCGTTCTAGTTCTCAGCATTTCTCCCATCCACTTTGAGATAGTGCTGTCGATATTCCTTCTTTCGAGGGCCGCCCTGACAGCCTCGTGTGCGGTGTTGTCAAAAGCTCCCTCTATATCCAAGAAGGCACATATCGCTACTTCCTTTATCTCTAGTGCTGCTTCTATTTCGTTTGTCAGCTGATACAGGGCGGTTCCTGTGGATTTCCCTGCTCTGTAAGCATGCTGACTCCTGTGTAGTGGTGTACCTAACAGCACTATAGTCCTAAGGTAATTATCAATCACCTTCTCCATTGTCTTTAACATAAAAGATGTTAGACTAATGGGTCTAAATGACTTCGGTTGAGTGGTGTCTTTCTTCCCCACTTTCGGTATAAATACCACCTTAGCCCTTCTCCATAGCTCCGGTATATATCCGAGCGCTAAGCTACTTCTAAAGATATTTAGAAGATACGGCATTAGTTCTCTCTCTACCTTTTGTAGGAAGGCAGGAACTAGTCCGTCCACACCTGGGGCCTTAAAAACCTCGAAAGTGCCGATAGCCCATCTGATTCGGTTTTCCGTACAGATGGACGCTGCCCTCTTCCAGTCGGCCCGACTTGGTTTCCGTGGTTGCATCAAGCCCTCGGTCTCCCTGTATCCTCTACATCACGTAAAATGGGTTTCTAGTAGGAGGAGAGCTCTAAAAAATTTTAATTCCCGCGTTAAAAATTCTGAAGGACATAAGTAATTTATGCCATTTCTTACCATAATGCAGGTTCTAGGGGAGACCTCGCGGCTGTCCCATACCAACTTACATTCCCTGTTACTAAGGCCTCTGATCTTACCTCCGTAGGTCCAGGGTTCTTGAAGCAGCGCTAGCCCTAGGTGCTGCTTGGTGAACATCCTAGCCATCACAGCTGAAGCTGCTTTGGCATGATTGATGTTCACTTGGGCTATTTTGGTGCGCCTGCTAGTCATTCTTGTTTTGTGACAGGAGGCGGCAAGTCCTCCTCTGTCCCTACAAGAACATCTACCTCTGCCTCAGTAGACATGGCTGGACTGCTCATGTCTACGATTGTGAGGTCAAGGTCGTCTTCCCGGGAATCCGGGCTGACTTCCTTGTTCTCTGTGTCGGTTAGGTCCCGTACACATGGATTATTTTTACTTTTGGAATTCATATAAATCCCACGAGTCGCAAGGGAACTAAAGGTCCACCACATCAGAGCCCCGCTTGATAGTGGTAAGGCTGGATACCCTCTGAGGTCGCCAGGTATCAGAGGGGCTCCGAACGCCCCGACCGGAGTTGTTCCCGTCGTGACGTCCAACGGTATGTTGCGAAACTAAGCCCTCACACAGCGACAAGGTGACTTCCACGTGAGGGTTACCGGTATACATGGTATAATATGTTATACAGTTTTCCATAAAAAGTTGTTTATTGAAAAAGTTGTTTATAGAAAAAGTTGAATATTGGCATCATCCCAAAGAAAATATCTGATAGCTAGCACCAAATTTCAAGGTCTTGAGGGTCAATTAATAGCATTTCTTCAAATTGAGCTTCGAAGGAATTTTGGCTGATATAATTCGATTGTTTGATCACCTTGGCACCTTGTTGTAAATAGAAGGTTTCTATATCCAAACATCACTAATTTATGCCACAAAACTTTGTCAATATGTCTCTACAGCGCTGTTGATGGAATGAGCTCTTCCAGCATAGTTTTCAACGAAGTACTGTCTTACTACACCGCATCATCATATGCACTGTTTAACCACTCAGGTAAAGAAACAGTTAGTTTATTGTTTTCTTGTTGATTATTATACAAGTTTCATAGTCGTTAATTTTCGAGGAATTTAAAACGATTTAATCAAACAAAATTAGTAGAATAGACTCGCTATAATCGATTATATATAATACTATGAATTCTAATAAAACTTTGCTATTATATTATTATTTTATTATTATTACCTTTATTGGCATATTTACAACAATTACTATAAGACTAACAATGCAACATATCAAAACAAAAAAAAACAAAACAAAAAACACATGGAAACAATAACAAAAAAGAACAAAAAACAGAACATAACAAATAACCCGACCCAAAAATACCCCAAATACTCAAACTTAAAAAAAACTACAATTTAAAGAAACAAAGAAAAACAATAATTCTTCGCCCGCACTAACTTTTCTCTCCCTAAACTCTTTCCACAATCACTCCCTTCCGCTCTAAAATTTCCCCGCATTATATATTGCTATTATATATTCTCAGTAAATGTTTAATAAATTCTATGTACAATTAATTTCGTAAAATATTATCTCTAATGAAACATTTGCGTTGGTTAAATATGTGGCGACCAACGTTCCCACTGCCTCAAATGGTTCAAAATCTTATTTCCTGGACAGTCCGTGTTATTCAATTGCCTGTGCGCCAGCAGCTTGTATTTGAAAGCAATTTGTCTTTCATTTTCCGCGCAATCTAGGAACGTGTAGAGAGCAGACAGCGCCTTTTCATTGGGTATCCTTGCTGAAATAAAAATATATTATCAAAATGGTTTTGGACGTTTTTCTTTGAAGCGTAGTTGGGTTTGCGGAAATTTTAATTAAAACTGTTTTAAGAGACGCAGGAATAATTTTAATGAGTTTTTGGACAAACTGCTTTAGCGAGTTGAATATTTTAATTAATCGTATCTATTTGCGGGATAGATTCAGATCCGTATAAACTGCAACTTGTTGAAAGTAACTAATGTAATGTTTAGAATCGATGCTATAAATAGCTGATAATGGCTGAGAGAAATGATAAAGAAAGTTTAATCAAAAGATTGTTTGACAGTTAGTTTCGTACGGTGGAATTGTTTATTAAGTAATGGAAACTTACACGGAAGTATTTCATCAAGTTTTGTAATAATTTATGAACTATCTTTTATGCGTTTGAACAATTAACTTCACTAAATATACAGGGTGTTAGGTAAAGATGCGGCAAAAATTCAAGGGGTTATTCCTGGCCCGATTATAAGAATATTTTGTCCTGGTTTCTGAAAAACCGTTTGTTTTGAAGATACAGGGTGAACAAAATTTGCGACAGTAACCACATTTTATTATCAAAAAGTTAAATTTTATAATTAAATGTTAAGTTGCTCAATCTCCAGTAAATGTTCGAAATGACTTCCTCCAGCCTGGATACAAACGTACCATCTTGTTGTCATTGAGTGTCAAACTCTTTCAAACACTCCGTGGTTGCTTAAAATCGAGTTACACCTAACAATTATTCGATTTCAGGAATTGAGGGTTTGCAAAAGCCATTACCATAACGCAATACGTTGACGATAATCAGAAGGTAGTAGTGCCTGAACACTTTGAATGCGGGATGGATACGACACATTGTCCTTAAGAATTTTCCAAAGTATTAGCAACTTGTTGCGTAGAAGTACTTCCTTACTTAGAAGTAGTAAGATCTTCCTTTATCATGTTCAGTACATTCTGTTCCAGTTGTACCATTCTTACTGTCATTAACCTTCCTGGCCCTCCATTTCGTTTCAATGTTCCTGTTCCACGAAGACGTCCATGAACGTTTTCGAAGATTTTTAGGTCGGGGATATTACGGCTAGGAAACCGTTTAATGTACAGTCGTCTAGCTTGTAATGAATTTCCATCAGCAAGTCCATACATAAAATGCATGTCAGTCATCTCGGCGTTCGTATAGATGGTAGAGGACTTCACTAACTATAAAAGACAAGTTAAACAGCCAAACGTCATTCAATGTTAACAACTGCGACCGATACAGGTGATCACGGACGAGACGTATTCAAATGAAATCCGCATTGTACGTTAGTAGATAAAACATCCGTTCCAAGTTATCATCAACGATAATTTGAATTTGATAAACTTATTGGCTTACGCTATACTTTCGTTTACATTAACGATTTTAACAAATATCTAATATAGTTGTCGCTAATTTTGTTCACCCTGTATCTTCGAAACAAAGGGGTTTTTCAGAAATCTTCATAGAACAAAATATTCTTAGAACAGGCCAAGGAATAACCCCTTGAGTTTTTACCGCGTGATTACCTAACACCCTGTATAGGAGAATTTCGATTTTTCTAGTTTAATTTTCCATTAAGACTCTTCACATTACAACAGTTGCTTGATATAACTTACACGTGTAATCTCCTATGATGCAGACGCCGATGCTTCTCGAGTTCAATCGGAAGTCGTGGTTTCCCTCGTTACCCCACCCCACACCCTCGTACACATTTCCGTCTTCTCCCACCTAAAACCAAGCAAACATTTTCACATATAGTTTAAAGATATTTATTTAACACATCGATTTTTTTTTGTTACTCATGCGGGATAAGTACTATCTTGGCGCTCGTTTTCTAGTGCGACAAATGACAAATGTTTTTGGCTTTATTACCACATAACTTGGGTAACGCACGAAAATATTCAATTATAATCAAAAAAGTTACATTAACAAAAAAACAATTGAATAAATAAAATAAACATAATCAAAACCTAAATATTAAAAAAGTGACGTGAAAGTGAAATTTTTTTTCATTACAAAATAAAAATTAAAGGAAACGTTTTAAAATTCAAATATATGCTACGGCATTTAGCGTGCGAGATCGCTGTTATACCAACATTGCTTCCATTGTGCTTCTTTCTGTTTATCTGTTTGCCGATACGATTGTATTACCGATATTATTGAGAAAGGTATTTCTAAAAAAAATATCATTGATGCACGACCGATACAGATAATCTAATAATATTATACTGCCCGTTATTTGCCGAAGAAATTTCTTGACGTCTCGGGACGACAAAGTTGGTTATTTCTCAAAAATTTACGAAATAATTTCCACGATCTTCTAAATTTTCCTCTTTCCGTCCTGGATTTTTGACGAAATTGCCTTATTGGCACGTTGGCATATGTCATTTGCTGGCAATAAAATGCCAAATTGTGACGAGTAGGTATATGATATATTTTGACAACAACATGTTTATAATTACAAATTATAATAGGAACATGTTATACTTTTACAGGAACATGTCATATAGTTCCAATAATATGCCACAATATGATAGTATTTTAAATTCTAATAGAAACAGGTCAGATTTTGACAGGGACATGTCATAATTTGAAAAGGAAATGACATATTTAAATGACATAGACCACGGCTCTCCAAACTTTTTCGGATTGGGATCGGATTGGGGAGTCTGACGAAAAATATTATTGAAATCTTATTTGAATATTTATTTACATTGCACTTGAAAGCAAATATTGTTTATATAAACATTTATATTGAGTAATAAAGGCCAGATCAAAATCTATAGAGGGCTGGATTCGGCCCGCGGGCCGTTCCTGACAAGCGCGAGACACGGATTTGATTCCCGCCCTGGCAGGCTACAACTAGGGCGGTTTCAACTTCTAAATTTCCGTAATAATTTTCACGATCTACTAAATTTTCTGCTTTCCGTCCTGGATTTTTGATGAAATTGCGTTACTTTGCACTTATGTCATTTTTGACAGCAGCGTGTAACATGGTTATAATTACAAATTATGATAGACAAATTAACATACTATACTTCTACAGGAACATGTCATATAGTTACTGGAATATGTCACAATATGACAGTAATATTTTAAATTAAATAGATACATGTAAGGGACATGTCGTAATTTGAAAGGTAAATGACATATTTTGACAGAAACAGTCACAACCATGCCAAAACTTGGCATCAATCAAATTTTGACAACTATTGTCAAAAAACTTTTATTAATTTTTATTAATAATACAACTAAAAAATATTGCATTTTCGCGAATTTTTGTTCTCGCGAAAATTTATTTTAATAATTTGAAAGCATATTAATAACAGTTAAGGGGTTATATCCACTTGTAATTTTCAAAAAAATGATTTTTTTTGTTGCATTTTCGGAATGTATATTTAACTGAAAATATTCCCTGAAAATTTCAAATCGATCCGACAAGTATTTTCCGAGATATACGCATATTCGATATACGAGGTAACGGCTCTCGGACTGTTAGGCTCGCTACACACGTACCGTGTGGATGTATCCGGCGCAGGCCCGGCACCGGTTGGAGGGGGTGGTGTTGCATAGTCTAGCATGGAAGAGTTCAGACGTGCCGCGTGAGTCCATCCGGCGCCGGGCCCACTCATATTGTCGGATTGTCACCAGCCGGCCCCCACTGGCCATCCGGCTGCTGGGTACCTGCTCGGCTGTGGTGGGCTATGGAACTGTATTGAAGCTTGTACACATGCCGGTCCGGTAGTCGACCGTCTTCACTTGTCGAGTGGGTGCACCCAATGTTTTCTTTGTTTTTTTTTCCTTGCGAAGTAACCGCCGATAAAGTAACCACATACAAGAAACTCTTTCGCGATCCATTTTGTACTGAAGTCAAATAAATACACTGCTCGTAGCTCTACCTCGTGGGCCATTGGGCCGGTTCCGGACAAATCCATCCGGCATGTGTGTAAGGTGTTCAACCCGGTGCCGGGCCTGCGCCGGAAAAATCCACACGGTACGTGTGTAGCGAGCCTTAGAATGTAGGCGGCGCACAGACCGGAGTCTCTATTGTACTGTATCACCTGCTCTTTTCTTTCTTTATATTCCTGGTATAATAGACCTTTGAATGATTCATTTTATACCTGAGGACTAAATCCTGAGAAACCTGAGTAAAATGATAGATGAGTTAACAGTTTATTATGGCCTGGCAATTAGAAGACACTGTGATTCTGTTGAAAACCTGTATAATGGATAATGGGTAACCTGTATGAATGGAATGCATGCAATGGGACTACCAATTGGGCCCAATGCCCATGCCTATGTCGAGGAAGAGGATGCAGAGCGCGTCGCGATCTCTGCCTTGAGAGCGCATGAGAGTACGCGAGAGGGAAGAATGGCTCGTAGACAGCATCAACTCGAAGTATTAGAAGCTGCTAGTGATACAGAGGGTCCATCTTATGGCCCTGGAATAGATGACACCATTTAAGTAAAAAAAATAAAAAATTATATATGTGTAAACTTCTTCCGAAACTTTAAACGCGTTTTTCTCAAAACTATGTTTTCCAAGTAGGTGGCCAAGATTTCTAAAAAACGGCTCAACCGATCGCTTTGAAATTTTAACACAACCCTCTCAGATATATTCCTCAGGTATTAATTGAAGGAATAAGATTTCGGATAATTATTTCTTTAAATAATATATTATTTTTTTAAACAATTTAACCTGGCAATTTTGATCGAAAATTCGTTTTTTTTTTTACAATGCCGCCATTTTGTCAAAAATAAAAATTTCGATTATTCCTTCGATCAATACCTAGTTTTATCTGTCCACTAAAAGAATCTTTTTGGTATTTTGAATTCAGATGAACTATACCAGAGAAATCGTGGCCACCGCCGAACACCTTTTTTGGAAGACCTTCAGGAGATCGTCTGCAGGAGCATACCAAATCAATATTTTTACAAATCACTAGTGCCATTATAAACTTAGATGTTACCACTAAATGTATCAATACTTTTTGTTTTTGTAAAATAAAATACCTTCTCAAAAAAAATTTATAACAAAACGTCTTTTTTCGGCCTTCTAAGTGCGTATAACCCCTTAATCGAATAAATATTGTTATGAAATTTCGTAAGCCTATAGCTAACTAATTTATTTAGACAATATAAGAAATTTGAATGTTCTATCTAGTATACTAAAGGAATAGGGAATATGCTAGTGATTTAAATTTACTTGATTTTTTTATCCCCGATACTTTATGATCTTGACATTAACACCTTACACCTACGAGGGTGGTTTGAAAAGTCCGTGCAAAGTCCGATAGATGGTACCACCGGCGCGTATCGAGGTCATGTTTGGTTAGTATCATCTCTTGAATGAACGCATACCAAGTTTCAGCCATATTGGTTTATTTATTTGTGCGTGGCATTCGTGTAAATCAAGGAAGTCGAGTTATTTTTAAGAAATGGACAAAAAAGAATTTCGTGTGGTAATTAAACATTACTTTATGAAAGACAAAACGCCTCAGGATACTACAGAGAAGCTTGAAAAGCATTATGGTGGCTCTTCACCTTCGATTAGAACCGTTTATAAGTGGTTTCAAAACTTTCGGTCTGGCCATATGGGCACAAGTGACGCGGAACGTTCTGGGCGGCCTTTGGAGGTTACCACTCCAGGAGGAGACTATGTTGAAAAATAAAAAAGATTTACCCCAAATATGTTAGTAGTTTTTATTTTTGCACGGACTTTTCAAACGCCCCTCGTATACCATTATTTTCTCATTTAGTTTGTATTTAATGCCATAAAACTTAAATACAAAATTTCAAAATGTGCGAGCAAAATTCAAATTTGCGAAACGTCGTAATAGTATATGATATAATAGTATATGATCACCATTCGTCGTAATAGTATATGATGAGTCTGGTATGTGCACGTTTATATTTATCGGCGTCGATGTAGGTAGGGTGGACTATACACCTCGATTGATACTTTGTCACACACTTTATCTGGTGTATTGTATTCTTCGTATTAGTGTATTAGTGCTGTATTCTTCCATTATCAGATACCGTAGATCCAAGATATTTGAATTTTGTTACACGACGGAGATCTTCTCTAATAACGCTGAAGGTCCATACTTCTTGGGGATCTAAAGTAATAATATTCATTGTATTGAGTCGCAGGCCATATTCAGCAAATCGATGACTCCACATTTGTGTTTGGTGCTGGAGTTCAAGTTTGCTGTTTGCAGCTAACATGACATCACCAGCTTACAGAAGCGTCCATGGGATTGGCTTGTGCAGATCTGATGTGACAGTATCGATTACAAGAAAGAACTGTCACATGAACTGTCATGAGAAACTCACTGACTCTGTTTAATGTATACTCAGAACGTATATTTCAGGAAGCGTTTGAAGAAATAAGATGTGGTATTGAAATAGATGGCGAGTATATAAACAATCTGATACGCGAAACAGTAATATGCGCAGACAGTCGAGAAAACCTGCAAGAGCTGATGAGCAGAATATCAGAAGTCAGACAAAGGTATGGTCTCACGCTCAATGTCCAAAAAACATGATATGAAAATCTCATGATAGTATCCAAAAACAACAACCATGTCGGACAGCTTCGAGTTAACAACGAACTGATTGAGAGAGTCCAACAATACGCTTATCTAGGGACAAAATTAAATGAAAAGTAGACCACTCAATTGCAATACAATGTCGGATAGAAGAAGCAAGGTCCGGATTCCTGAAAATGGCAAAGGTATTCAAAGCACATCACCTGAATATACAAACGATGATCAGGCTACTGAGATGCTACATCTTTAAAGTACTTCTATATGGAGTTTAGTAGTGGACTCTGACAGAGGCTACCGAACGCATTCTCGAGGCATTTGATATTTGGCAATACCGCCGCATACACAAAATTTCCTGGACTGCTCACGTCACCAATCAGCAGGTCCTAGAGAGATTGGGAATAGGACGAGAGGTCTTACTAACAATAAAGACAAGGAAGCTGGAATCCATGGCCATATAATGAGGAACAGTCAAGAGTACGGTCCATTGCAACTTACACTACAAGGAAGAGTAGATGGAAGAGGAGGGCCAGGAAAAAGGAGAATATCGTGTCTAAAAAATTTACGAACCTGGATCAACAAATCTTTTCAGGGGTGCAACAAACAAAGTCCGAATTTCCATGATGATCGCCAACATATGAAACGGATAGGCATCAGAAGAAGAAGTCTGCCTGCTTTAGGAGAACTGTTCCTGGACGGACTGATATCCGAAAATGGCGATATCAGATTTGTCTGCCTGGGACTTTTTTCTTTGCGGATTACTTAAGAGCAGGGTGTACATTGATAGACCGCAAACCATACTGGAATTAAAAACGAATATCAGACAAGATTTGACTTTGCACTGATAGCAACAAGCAAAAAATAGTAACAATCATCAAAGAGGCACGTTTAAGAGGATTGAATATCAATGAAAAGAAAACAAAGTACATGCATATTGCACGTACGCAAGAAGAGGAAAAACAAACACAGATACAAATAGCACAGTACACATTCCAACGGGTAAACAGCTACAAATACCTAGGAGTCACAGTAAACGGAAGCAACGACGGAAGTATCGCAATTAGCGAAAGAATAGAAGCAGGAAAAATGGCTTTCTGGAAATACTATAAGTTACTCAAGGACAAAAACCTCAGCACAAGCACGAAAATAAAAATCTACAAAACCAGCATTAGAGCAGTAATAATATACGCAGCACAGACCAACAGCCTGACCAAGAGAGACGAAGAAAGAATGAGAATACTGGAAAGAAGAATTATAAGAAGAACAGTGGGCCCAAAGAAAACACAAGGGCAAGAACAGAGACCACTAAGAAATGAAGAAATAAAAAATATTCTAGAAGAGGAAGACATAGTAAAATTCATAAAAGCACGAAGGCTCAGCTGGTATGGCCATATTCAAAGAACAACCCAAGACTCCATAACGAAGAGAATCACAAACTGGAAACCACCACTCAGTAAACCAAGAGGAAGGCCGAAAATAAGATGGCAGGACCAAATACACGAAGATATGAGAATAACGGAAGTCACAGAATGGAAGAAGAAGGTGAAAGACAGGAAGCAATGGAAGAAAATAGTACAAGAAACAAAAACACACACGAAGCTATGAATGGAAAATAGATTACGCGGACTGATCCACCGCAACAAAAGGATCAAAGAGCTCCAGAATGAAGCGGCCAATACCCCACAAGGGGTCTTGGCCATATGTATGTATGTATGTATCAGACAAGAATTGTACGGATTCAACCTGACCTGCTTCGTCGAGTGATGTAAAACTATGTTAAGATTAGATAATGTTTAAACAGAAATGACTCTCACTTGAGCTCATCTAAAATCTTTAAAGAAAATTCTGATAATAAATGTTTTATCGAAAAAATGGTACTTTTACTTAAATTTTCCCGCTTCACTGACGGATCCTAAATAGTGAATTAATAATTCATTTTAGCTAGTTTTTTCAGTTTTGTTTATCTAGTTCTAGTTCTTGTCTAGTATTGTCTGTGTAGTCTTCTTTATCTAGACTATATAGTTTGCTCTGTCTATTCTGGTCTGTTTGATTTAGTCTTATCTGTCTAGTGCAGTCTGTCTAGTTTTGCTTGTCTAGTCTTTTATCTTCTGATTTGCAATTTTTAGTTATTGATCTGCATATTTTGTTCAAACGGCACGTTTGAAAGTTTCAAGTGTTTTAATGTAGATAATATATCAATGGAACATTCTATTGCGTCGACATTCTTTAAAATTTATAAAAATAAAAATATTCTAAATGTGATAACGGAAGTCATCAGTTCGCAGTTCAAATTTCGGTGGAACCTAAACAATTTTAAGATTACTAACAACAAAAGGCCATCAATTCATTAAAGGCGGACAAGTTTTTCCAATAAAACAGTTAAATTTGAGATTTTTGTTTTAATTTGTATATTTGCGCCGAGCTTAATAACGAAGAAAGTGTGTATAAACGTAATATGGACGAATACGCGACAACGTGGTTCTGGAAAACTACGAAACGAGGCGCTTTATATCATAGGTCATAAGGAAATATTTATTATCAACATACAATATTTATTCTTATAATACCTTTGGCAAAAGCAACAGATATTTTATGCAAATTGGAAATGTGAATGTGTATATATGTATATTTGCCGAAAGCCGAGTTATTTAATGACGAGAATCATTCACCGAATTGTCCGAGTTAACCTTCTAATAATAACATTACAAAATATTATATCGAAAACAATTTGAAATTTTATCCTCAATACTAAAATTATTCGAATAAAATTATTAAATGCATAAACAAAAGCGAAATTTATTATCGTTTGGATAAAAGTCATTTCCTGCTAGTCCTTAATCAATCTTAATAGCTCCTTTATCATCTCAACGACTTTATCAGGAAGCATCTCGAACCGCCAATTATCTCAAGTGCAACTAACAACACTACAAAAACTTTACCAGGAAATTATATCCGATGTCTCGATACCCTTTCCTCATGTGATTCTTCTGTATTGACCATACCAGAGCCGCACAGTTCACAAAATCGGTACAAGTGGGGGTGGAGGAATGGTGGATCACGACGTGTCTCGGTTGATGAACCCTCAGAGGCGTCGACACCCCTCTCACCGCGCCCCATTCAACCCTTGATATCACTCCGCACTCGCCATCTTCAAACATAATCATAATAAATTAGTCACCATTCGAGACGAAATGAAGTTTCATAAGATAAATATTATTCGGACGAGAATGGGAAATATTTACGTTCGTAGAAATTTATGATTAATTGTAGAGCTTTTTTAGTAGATACGCAAATTCAATTTTTACTTACAAATTACTGTTGAGTAGGTGGCTAAAATAATTAATTTTATTAACATTATTTTAGAAAATTGCGCGTAATTCTCAAATGTTGAATGATAGTTGCTTTTCTGCGACTAAATCGAGAGTAATTGAGAAAGTGCATCAGCAAAAGTGCGGTAACTACGTTTCGTTTATGTTTATGCACAAAATTTTATCTTATTTACAAAAAGGAATTAACAACAGATCGGACAAACTCGTGTCGATAAATTATTTAATTAAAAGCGCATTTCATCATTTTTATCATCTACTAGTCAACAAGTCAAATTGTGATAAATTGATAAATATTATATTAAGCAGACTTTTATGATTTCTTCAATATTATCCTTTTTCTGGGGAGTCATGAGCATATTCCTTCCAGCCTCGTCTTACTTGTATTAACATAATCTGCCTAGTCAAATCAAATCCCTTTATAAAATAATTGATTAGCAAACTATGTGTTGAGTTTCACTTTATTTATTCGATTATTCGATTTCACTAATCGAATAAATAAAGTGAAACT
The DNA here is from genome assembly GCA_944588485.1 of Phosphuga atrata. NCBI lineage: Eukaryota > Metazoa > Arthropoda > Insecta > Coleoptera > Silphidae > Phosphuga > Phosphuga atrata. The sequence goes on from OX155901.1 coordinate 9,626,822, forward strand.
CAACACATAGTTTACTTATCAATTATTTTATAATTATGAAGTTCCACATGATAAAGGCTGAAACCATTCAAGAATCAAATCCCTTTTTTTTAATAAACTTAATAAAGACGGAACGCAGCCTGAATATATAAATATATTCAATCTTTCTGGAGCTCTATTATTGAGTCTTTTTAGGATTACCAAAACAAATTTCATGTAAAATTTGCCAGTTATTTACTAGCTTTCAGTCCACCTTCGTAGTACTCAACGAAAACCAGAAAGATAACATTGTGTTTTAAGATCATGTCTTTCTATTAACTCAAGTGAATAGCTATCTACAGACGCGTTTCGAGATTTATCTCTCATCAGTGCAGCTTTGCTTTATGAATAATGATTTGCAAAACACTTACTTGAAACCCACGTGGTTGACTAGGGGTTAGATATTTTTAATTTGACATTTCTTGAGAGATCCATTCTAGCAAGTTATTGATTTAAATGATAATTTAATATTGGTAAAGCCGTACATCTTTATTTCATACTACATTATAGATAATCGTATCAATATAGTCGGAACACAGCCTGAATATATAAATATATTCAACCTTTCCGAAGCTCTATAACATTATTGAGTCTTTTTAGGATTAACAAAATAAATCTCTATTACTATTTGTTTTGATAGCTATATCATCAGCGAATGCCAAACATTTTACGTTGACGATTTTATCCTTGTGTCTCCCCATCTTTACCCCACTGACTCCTTTTTCCCATGTCCTGATTATTTTCTCTAAAACTGAATTAAATAGAATGGGTGAGAGGCCATCTCCCTGTCTCACTCCTTGTCAATTATATTAATTTGTCAATTTACTAGAAATCTATTACAAACTTGCACATTCAATATTATGCGATTATTTGTTGTAAGTCTTTTTTGTTGAAGGCTTTTATGAAAGCTCTGATATAGAGATCTTCGTATTCTCCATTTCACGCCTCTTCTTAATATACAAGATATTGAAAAACGGTTGAATTGACACATTCAAGTATAATTGCAACAAGAAATGGAGGCAAAATAAGTATTGTGTATGTATTATAAAGTCTTGTCTTTTAGTAAATCTGCAGAAAATGTATTTTAAAAACAGATTATGTGATTTATTCAGAGTACTTGATTTCATATGGTTCCGAGACCTCTCCCATGAACTTCAATTTTGATGTGGCATTTGTTAGTGTTTCTTGGATTAGATTTCTGGTCTTTTTCCCTTCATTTCTTCATTTCTTCCAATGTGTTGAAGAGTGTTTTTCTATCTATGGAGTCGTAGGCCTTCTTGAAGTCGACGAATATTACTGTGGTGTTCCTGGTCTTTCTAGTTGTTAGTATTATTCTCAAGCACCAGATCTGTTCACTGCATGATCTTCCTTTCCTGAATCCTCCTTGGTGCACAACAGGGATTTGGACAGAATTTTGTATGTCACAGGTAGTAATGGTGTTCCTCGGTAGTTATTAGAGTCCGTTTTGTCTCCTTTCTTGTGGATAGGGTGTATTAGGGCTAACTTCCATTCTTCTGGTATTTTTCCTGTTTCACAGATGTTTTCGATGATTCTGTGTATTTTAGGTGCAATGTTTTCATTGTCTAGCTTCTAGATTTTCCGATCAGTCCATCTTCTCCAGGTGCTCTGTTATTTTTCAGTGATTCTATTATATTCTATAATTTCTTTGAGTGTAGGAGTTTGTAACCCAGGTTAGTAGTCACATAATGTAACCATCACATGTAATCCATTACATTGTGTAAAACGGAGGCATTGCATGATCTGCCGGCAATTCGTGTAATGGGTAATTTCATGAAACCACCGATTTTATGCGGCACATTATGTTTAACTACGATTAAACAATCAGACTTACCTACCGTTTCACGAAACATCTAAAAGCAATCATCTGATAGTATAAAACTGCTTGTCTTAAATATCAGACTTATTAAAAAGGAGATAAAAAAACAAACATATCTGGGGTGGTTTTATGAACTGCCTAGTCGAAAATCCGAAAAATCAACCCTCAATGTCACTCAAGTTCAATTTTTGTCAGGTTTCGTTTATTTATATGTGTACTTGTGGTTGCCAATTCTCTTTCTAAATTGTCTGGCTTGGGTTTTTCATCGTTTGGCGCGAATTGGCTATTTGATGCTATTGTTGTTTTCATTGTTAAGGAGTGTATTTTTGTGTACAAGGACCTTGTTTATTCCGGGGTTGGTAAAGTGTAAATATAACATTTCCTTGAGTGGAAGCTTCAGAAATTAAACTAGCGTATGCGCAATAAACCTATAAAGCAGTGGTAAGAAAACAGTTAAATTTGTTGTCTCCTACTGAGAGTTACGCATGCGTACTGAAATTGGATTGAAAATCTAAATTGTTTTTTAAGAAATAGTGTTTTATTTATTTATTTAGCGTATGACAAATTATTACGTTCAATGCGTATTCAAATGTTAAACATTCTTGCGGATCTGCAAAAATCAACCCGCAAAAAAACAGTGTAGTGTGAAAGCGGCTTGCGGAACTAAAAAAAAACAGTTCGGCAATTGGTGCATGTGTGCTCGCCAGATATCTAAAAATACCTACAAAAAACTATATTCCCAAAAAAAATCATGGAATAACAAATAATACATACACTACTTAGACTACTTTTTATTCACGTACTAATACAATAATATAATATCATACAAATAACCTAGAATACTAGTATTTATGAAAAAGTCTGAAACATGGTTCTAAACATAATCCAGGAGTTTCTGGACATTCACGGCAGCAAAATAATGACGCTTTTCGTATCTTACTAGTTTGCCAGCAATATTTGCATCATCGCCTTTTCTTGTTGCCCCTATTATCCTTCTCACAGAATCTTGGAAAATGAATTTTTGTTGTGGGTTGCTGGGGTAGGGTAGGTGGGGGTGGTAAACTTCTTATTACGGATAGTCTGAAGTCATACAGTGAAATTTTTGGCATTTCAGAAATATATAAATAGTAGTCATTTAATAAAATTGACTGAAATATATGAATGCCCAGTTTCTTATACCAACGAATGGTTTTAGGTTGGCATGGGTAGTAGGCCAACATTTGATCCTGAAAGTCTACACCACTCATAAATTTATTAAACTCGGCTACCATCGTAGGCATTTGGCATTGTTTTCCGAGTCCATTTGTGGTGTTCATAATCTCACCGTCAAATTCCGATGATATGGTTAAGATTTCTCGGCAGTGTTTCCATTTAGTCACACAGATTCCTGTTTTCTTATATTGGCTAACACTTTCACCACTTTCTAGTTTTTTCCTTACAACATCTTTAGGGTTACCTTTCCTATTGCTTTTCAAAGTACCCGTGACGAAAGTTTTTTCTTTCAATAAATTTTCCACCAGTTGCACGCTGGTGTAATAGTTATCCATGAAAAGGGAATGTCCGATTCCTGTTCTGCCTTCGATTAGTTTCATGACAACTTTTTGAGTGTGATTTCTGCCTCCCAACTCTACATCCGCAGATCCACCATATATAATAATTTTTAAAGCCAAACCGCAAGACTCCGCAAGTATATATAGTTTGACACCATATCTTGATTTTTTGCCTCTCATATATTGCCGAAATATTAGCCTACCACGCCACAAAACTAACGATTCGTCAATCGGTAAATTTTGTTTAGGCACATATATAATATTCATTCAGTCATTGAAAAAATTGATCAGGGGTTTTATTTTATCGAGGCTTGAACTGTTTTCATTATTGCTACTGAAATGCAATTATCTCATTATGAGAAAGAACCTATCTCTTGACATAAACTGTGAAAATACCTTCATTTTGAAAAGGTAATCATTTTTCCAAAAATCGCTAATCCTATTCAAACGTACTAGCCCTAGCCATATTTTGAACTCCTTAACTGTAATGTCTTTCCACTGAGTTATACGACTTCTATTCCCTAATGATCGAGCTAGTATTTCGACAGCATGTTCATTTGATCGATTGATAATTATATTGTAAGAATTATCATCAGCAACTAGATGGAAATAGCCTATAGGATTAGAACCCATTAGTGGATTTTTTATTCCTGGTATGGCAGAAAACGGAATTCGTGTAGCAGGCTGCTGAGAATGTGACCAATCTGGTGCAATGCTTTCGTTGTCCGAATCACTACCACTTTCTCTGTCCGATTCACTAATAATATCACTCTCATATTCAATATCTTCAAAGTCATATCACTATCTTCGCTCTCATCCATTGGGGCTTGGGTGTTTGCTCTTTTTGAAGTAGACGAACGATCCATTGTGGCAAAGCTAAACAAAAGTATATTTCGAACAGTAAAAAATGTTTTTATAAAAATATCGCGCACAAATTTTTTCAGTGTAAACGCATCTTTTCCGTTAATTTTGCAAAACTTTTTACAAACGTGCGAACAGTCACGAGACAATATGCAAACAGGCGTACAATAGTGCGGATGCCGTAATTGCGTTTCTAGTGACGTCATATGTAGGCACAAACCTTAGTTCAAAAAATACCGCGAAAGGGAGCAGGCTTAGAATGAATAGCGTGAAGATTCAAATTTATACTTCACGCCAAACTGAATGTTTGGTTGCATACTCTGATGACGTCACACTTAAAGGTAAAAACCTTGGTTTCAAAATTGCCGCTAGAGGGAGAAGCCTTAGTTTGAATCGCCAATTATCGCCTCGGTGAGCGTTTTCGTCTTCAATGAGTTTTATGTTTATATTTATAAGTGAACAAGACTCCCGTGTCATCAGGGTGGCTATAATGCATATATGGACACGGGAGCCGTGTTCAACGCATTCAACGTGTTAAGACACAAAGCATATATTTGGCAACAAAATTAATACAATCGAACATTCAACAAATTTATATACTCTATTGATTCTGGAGTCGCTAGTAGGAAATCTTCTGGTCTGCCGTTGTAAGCCGTTTCAGGGCATTCCTCCACAATATGTTTGATGTTTTGGTTTTCGCCGCACTCGCAGGAGGGGCATGGACTCTTGCCCCATTTGTGTAAAGCATATGTGTATCTGCCATGCTGAGTTTTGATTCTATTGAGCGTGTACTAGGTTTTCCTTGGTAAGTCGATGCCTGGTGGTGAGTTAGTAATGCATGGCAATTAGTAATTTCACTGTTTTTTTAGCCATTCTGTAGGAGTCGATTTTATAACGCTAGCAATCATCCTCAGTGTATTGTTGAGCTGTGCGTCTATTTTTTGGACATGTGGGCTGTTGAGCCATACTGGAGCGCAGTACTCTGCAGCTAGAAGTTGACGCACCCGAAGATGTTTCGCACAATCTTTGTATTATATTGTTTCTTGTTTTCAGTTTCTCTGCTGTTTTTGATAAGTGCTCCTTAAACGAAAGTGTTCTATCGAGTATCACACCTAGATACTTTGGGTTTTTGTTTGAGAGTTGTGTTTCGAGTTCCCTATTTGCGAGTTTGTTATTCAGGCGAAAGCTGGTTACTACTGTTTTGCTAGCGTTCGGTTGGAGTCTTAATTTCCGGAAGTATTTCTCCAACTTCTCAAAATCTGCCGTCAAAATTCCCTCTGTTTCCTCCAATGAGCCGCATCTTATAGTAGGTTCCCAGTCGTTGGCATATCCATGTTTTTTTTGACCTAGTTTCGGGCATGTCTGAGATGTATAAGCTGAACAAGAGCGGTGCGAGCACCGCTCCTTGAGGTAGACCGTTCTAGAGTTTTTTTGAGAGCTTGTGCGGGATCCCATTACGACTTGGAAAATTCTGTCGTTCAGCAGGTTGCCAAGCTGTAAATATTTCCTATACACGTCTGAATAATATTTATCTTATGAAACTTCATTTCGCCTCGAATGGTGACTAATTTATTATGATTATGTTTGAAGATGGCGAGTGCAGAGTGATATCAAGGGTTGAATGGAGCGCAATGAGAGGGGTGTCGATGCCTTTGAGAGTTCATCAACCTTGACACGTCGTGATCCACCATTTCTCTACCCCCACTTGTATAAGTAACAGCCCGACTGTTACTTTGCACGGAATCACTTGCAGAAACTTACAGATCATGCCCTCTCGCCACACCGTGTTGTAAGCTGCCTACAAGTCAATGAACCCGGCTGCCGTTTATTGTTTTCTTATTAACCCTTCGATGTGTGTGGTGAGCGAGAGAACTTTGGCAGCTTCGTTTCGCTCTGAAACCCGCCTGTTCTATTGGTATTTCGACGAAGATTTTTTGACTTATTAGGTTGTATACAAGGCTTTCGAGCAGTTTGTAACTCACGGATAGCAGTGCTATGGGTCTATAGCTTTTGGATGAGTCCACCAGTTTGCCTCGTTTCAGGATAGCTATGATTTTAGATCTTTTAAATTCCTTGGGTAGATATCCCGTAGTCTGTCGGTGAGAATTCGGCCAGCCATTTGATCGCAAATTTTCCGCAGTGTATTAGAAGTTCAGGACGGATGTTATCGAATCCGGGAGCCTTTCCGGGCTTAAGATCTTGAATTGCTGTCGAGATTTCGTCTGCTGTGAAAGGTCGGGAGTGTTCCTTCTCTTCGTTGAGGTTTTAAGGTGTCTTGGATCTCGTTTAATCTCTTCTATTGTGTGATCTTTGTACTTTGGTGCTCTGGACGTTGCTACTACATGAGATGCTACTGCGTTTGGTGAGATAGTTGCTTTTGATCTTTGTACGCGTTTTCTTAATCCACGCTTTTCTGCTTGAGTTTTGGAAATTTTCTACGGTTTCTGTCCAGTTTTGTTGTCTTGCTGCATCAAGACTATGAAGGAGTTCGTCTGCCATTTCTTGATCCCCGGTTTCGAGGAAGTTTTGACAAGGCTCAGCGCTATTCTGTGACCATCCAGGGATGTACTAATTACGAAAGCCTCTTGGGATACACTTTTTAGCGGTGCCTATGATTGTTCCCATCAATGTTGTGTAATTTTTACTCTGTGGTGGGATCCAGCCTAGGCATTTATCTAGATCTTGAGAAAACTTGTCTCAGTTAGCCTTCCCAAAGTTCCACCTTGGTCGAGGTGGGGACGTGATTATTGGTATTTGGGTGCCCGTTTCTATTTTGACTGGGCGATGCTGGCTGTGTGGGAAATCGCAGAGAACCTGTCGTTGGACCGGAAGGGATGCATTGTTATATTGCTCCTGCTTGACGTGAAGCACAGTTCAGGGTTATATTCTCGTCTCCATGCTGCGGACTTGAATGTGAAGCGGTCTTTTGCATCGAAGACGATATTAAGGTTTTCATCTTCAGCCCACCTTACTAACGCCTCTGCGTTAGCGTCACAGTTTCTGTATTTCAACTGCTCGTTGTGGCTGTTGAAGTCACCCACGTAAAGTGCTGGCTGGGCTTGAGTTTAAAGAACTGAGTGTGGCCAAGCTGTAGCGGGTGGTTTAGAGATATCGGATACTGTTATATCTCCGATTTTTGTCAGGACGACATGAATTCCATTTTCAATAGAGGTGTTTATAAAATAAGCGTCTGTCGAGTCTGAAGTAGGTTGCTGCGCCGTAGGCTTGGCGAGTAGGTCGTATCCGGGTATTTTGCCCCTTTTTTGTAGTTGTTCTTCTGATAGGCAGTGTGTTTCCTGAATAGCAACCACATCAATATTGTCAGTCTTTAAAGGCTTAGATAAATTTTGGCATTTTGAGTAGCTTATCCTCTCTATATTTATATGGTAAATACGGACACAAGGTCCGAGGTTTCTGGTGAGCAAGCCCTAAAAAGAGCTCCTATTTAATTTTGATAGCATTATGGACTTGGCTCTGACTAGCTGGTTGTTTAAGTGTCTTACGGTCAGGAAAACCTTCTTGGTTTGACTGACCGCCATTATTTGCTAGTTCATGTAGCGTTACTCACGGTTACCCACGAGGAGGCGATCTAGCTCTTACACCCCCTAGTGTAAGTTTGATAAAGCGTAGTAAAATTATATATATCTTTGCACATCAATTATATATGATAACAATTAATAGTTAATTGGATTGCTTTTACATATAAACCATATTCTAATTTTATAAATCAATACAGATCGAGATGATTAGCACGGCCCCTGCGCAAGCATGTGATAATTGTTTCTATTTTTTGCACATTTTTTGTCAATTTACTTAATTTTATACTGGGGTGTTTTGACAATTTGACAATATATCATAATATTCTAAAATTGAATGATACACAGAAGATTATCATGGCCCTTGCGCAAGAATGTGGTATTAATGCTTAATGAATTTTAACATATGTTTTGACAATTTTTGAAGACATTAGAACAATGCAATGAGGTCAAATTAAACGAGAATTGAGGGTAGATTACTTGTCTTTTTATTATTATTGTTTTACTACGCTGATAGTAATTGGTGATACTAAACTATATTGACGTAATTTTCCTGGTAGTCACCAATTTCATAATTTTATTGTCGTGGAGAACATGGAAAAAAATATTTTCTCCTTTTAATTGTATTATAATACGAGCGTTTTGTAGCTTTATAAAAAGTTTTTAAATTTGATTATCGCTGTTATACATTGCTTCCGCAATGTCCTTCCCACTTCTTTCAGACTTGTTTGTATACGCTTGTGAGCCTCCTTTTCTTCTTGCTTGTCCAAATATTCTTTTCTGCCTAGCTTTGCATGTCAAGTATTTTCTGTCTAGTATGTCTAGATTATCTGTCTAGACTTGTTTCTCAAATCTCGTCCCACTAGTCAGTCTGTACATTGTACACAGTCTGTCCAGTCTTATTTACCCAGACGTTTCTGTCCTGTCTTGTCTGTTCAGTCTTGTTTGTACAGTCTTGTCTGTTCAGTCTTATCTATCCGTTCTCTTCTGTCCAGTCTTGTTCATCTAATTTTTTTTAAATTTATTTACATTATGTAAGAACCTGCAATAAGCAGGCCTAAATGCAATATGTCAATAATAATAGTAATACAAAAAATAATAATAATAATACATAATAATACAAGGAAATAATTGTAATAATAATAATATAAACAACTAGATAATTCAAATATGCGAAATATCTAGGCAATTTCTATAATTAAAATTTAAAGTTAGGAACTGGAAAATACAAAGAGCTTTAAAATAAAAACCATAACAAAAAAGCATAAACAATAAAAATATATAAAGAAAGATAATTAATTCTGATTTCTGTTCAGCGCAGTAAAATATTCCTCCATGCTGTATATAACCGTAGTGAAATAAAGGTTCACAGATTTAGTGCATAATTTGTACTCCATTCTTACATTGTCTAATTTCGTACTTGATAAATGATAAATAAATATATATCTACATTTATAGTTATCTCTTCGTAAAGATTTTATTCTAACAACAATATCTAGTAGGTATTAATATTTAATTTTAGAAATTGAATGAATTGATCGTCCTATATATTGAACTCCTATAACATTTAATTTTAGGCCAAATATGAACAACTAAAAGTCAGTAGTATGGAAAATATTCCCAAAAGTAACAAAAATTATGTATTTTTTATTACTCTAATAAAAATTATTTTAAATCCTATTTGAATATTATTTGGTTTACAGCCGCAATTTATTTATTTTTATACTTAAAACCGGGTTTTAACTGGTTAACCGGTTTTTTACTTTACAAAAAACCGAAAACCGGTTTTTGAAATTTCATCGGTTTTTTGGATGCCCTAGTGAGTACCAGCAGAACAGACTAGTCGAACACTTTTCTCTTTAGGCAGATGGGAAGATCGCTTTTAAAGACATGTTTTAATTTTCCGTAGGTTGCCCAATGCAAGGTTGATTCTTCTATGTAATTCGCATGTCTAGTTATCCTTTCATATTCGTATTTCATAGCTCAGGTATATATGTAGTAGTATTATGTACCCACGTATATATTTCACTAACATTTCAAGTGTGGTGTTTTCGATCTTTATGCATTCACTCATAACAAGATTTGTCATGATCTTAGTCCTGGAAAAGTTCATTTTCAGTCCAACGCGAGAGCATGCTTCTTCCAATTCATGGAGCATTTGTTTCGGATATCCTAGATTGTCGGTTGTTTGACATTGAAGCGAAGATGACTGACAAGGGAACTTCCGACGCCTGGATCACGGATTTTCTTGAAACTTCGTACACTTTTAGTAGTCCATTAGGGCGACATAATGTGCAAGTAGTAAGGCCTACTACTGCGGCATTTTAGAGAAAATTGCAATTTTATCTCTTCGAAGTTTTCCACGTCGAATATATACCTATATTTGCGTTGCGTCAACGTGTATAAGATGGCGGTGGCCGAGTGGTTACGTTCAAGCTAACTCATTAAGTTAACTCATCATTTTTGTTTTGTTTTTCTACGCTGGTCATATTTTTTCATATAAATAACAATTCAAAGGTAATATAATGAATAAGTACGCGTATTTGCATGCATTTTTATTGAATTTCCAATGTTATTTGGCTGTTTACTGGTTAAAGTCATACCCCAGAAATGTACTGCAATTTTCCAGCCGTGTGATGTTTATTTCTATAGGCAAGTTAAAAACTAAAAAAAAATTGTTCAAAATTGTTCATATTCTCTTGAAGATGCTATCAAAATACATTCTATAGTACATCACCAATTATCAACACCGATATTTATGAGAATGTTGCAGTTCGCGTGGTTTGCATTCAAGTTGTCGGAAGAAAGAGACATTTTTGAAAATGTCAACGAGGTTAGTTTTTCCATACAAACTCTGACAATTCCTTGTGCATGCAGGAAAAATGCATTAATTCGATTTAGTAGATGTCGTTGTAATTTATGTTTTCCGTGTTTGTATGACGAATATCACCCTGCAATGTCATAAGCACAACCGAAGATTAATTTACTTTTTTACTCTGTATTATTAAATGGAGTTATTAATTGTCAAACTTTTATTTGCGTTGATTGACTAGTGCTTTCCAAGCTTGATGCCCTCCCCTTATCCCTTCGAACCCGTTGGTGCAGGTCAAAGCACCATTTTTTTTTATTAATAAAATTCAGTAAACAGCCAAATAACATTGGAAATTCAATCAAAATGCATGCAAATACACGTATTTATTTATTATATTACCTTTGAATTGTTATTTATAAAAAAAATACGACCAGCGTAGAAATTACGAAACTTGAACTTAACCACTCGGCCACCGCCATCTTATACACGTTGATGCAACGCAAATGTATATGTCGTAGTCTTTTCATGAAATACCTAGGCACATGACAAAGTCCGTCATTTCATGAAATACCTAGGCACTACCCGAAACGTGGACGTTTAGTAAAAAATATTAAAATTGCATTTTCCGCCTATTGCATTTTCCGTAGTTCATGAAATGACCAATTGGCGCCGATGTCTCCAGCTTAAAGACGAGTTTCACAATCAGACGCACAATGTAGTTTGATTCTTCGTGTAATGCCTAGCGTGTTATGCGACGTTCCGTAATAAAGGGTAATTATTTAATTTACAACACAATGGATGGAATAGCAGCAATTTTTAGCAGCATTTTAAAAAAAATCATGAATATTATGAAAAGCAGCCCAACAAACGACCTTATACTTCAGCTCAGTTAAAAGAGGTAAATATTAAATTAAATATTTTGAGGTTAAGAGTACTTTAAATAACTATTTAGGGCTGTTTTTCATAACATTCATGATATTTAAAAATAAAAATCTTTGCAGTTATTCGTTCCATTTTGTTGTAAATTACTCTTTATTGCGGTTCTATAGTATTGATGAATTCATATAAATATTTTTTACTTTGATATTGTGCATTTGTTTGATTTTTTTGGTAGGCTATTGTATAGCCATATGAAACTGTAAGGAGCATTTTTTTCTGTCAGCGACAGTTTATGTTGGAGAAACTCGTGCAGGTCTCTCGTGTATCTAGTTTCTCTTAAATTTTGTTTCACATATTCCTTAAACAAAATTTTATGCTTAAATATAAACATAAGACTTTCAAAAACATAAGCTCCTATGGTTGTTAGCATCCCAGCTTCTTCCCCCCTACAGGAGTCTCTGTATTTCATGTTGCACAGAATTCGAAGTGCTTGTTTCTGTATTGTGAAAATTCTTTTGATCTGAGCTCCATTACCCCAAAACGCTATATATATGCTATATAATATTGTCTGTCCAGTTTTATCCGTCCAATCTTGTGTGTTCAGTTTTATATGCCCAGTTTGTCTGTATAGTTTTGTCTGTCTAGCGTTGTTTTCCTAAGGTAGTGCGTCTCCTTGTCTTCCTCATTTTTTACAAATTCTTGTTTGTCTAGCTTCGTCCCTGTAGTTTTCTCTTCTTCGTCCCCCTAGTCTAGTACGTCTATTATTGTCTGCTTAGATTTGTCTGTTAATTATTGTCACTTTAGTCTTACCTGTCTAGTGTAAATGAGTAGTAGTGAGAGTAGTCAGACAAGACTGTCTCACTACTCTTGTCTGTCCAATACTATGGCGATGAGGACTCTGTAAGACACAACATATTTTACTGCTGGAAGTGGGAAGCAAAAAGGGACGAGCTAACAGCCGACATGGAGATACCGTTTAAAGCAAGAACGGTAATGAGTTACATGCTGCAAAATAAAGAAAACTGGGATAGGATGGCCAGATTCGTTAAATACATTATTTCCTCTAAGGTAAATGACGAAAATCTGAGACGCCATAGAAAGATCTGCTAGTAAGCTTAAATAAGTTGAATCAACAACCATCTTAACTACAACAACCTCGCTGAAGATATGCTGCTACTACTGCTATCCAGTCTTGACTGTTCAGTCTTGTCTGTCAAGTCCTGTTTGCCCAATCTTGTTAGTCCACTATTGTCTATTCACTCTGGTCTATATTTTATTGTAAATTCAGTCTTTTTTATCGAGTCTTGTCAGCCGAGTCTTGTCTGTTCAATCTTGCCTCTGCAGTCTTTCCTTTCCAAACTTGTCTCTCCAGTCTTGTCTCAGTATCGCCTGCTCATTGTTATATGTCCAATTTTTATCTGTCCAGTCTAGTCTATTCGATCATGTCTGTCCAGTTGTGTATGACCGGTCTTGTCTTTTCAGTATTTTCTTTCCAGTCTGGTCTTTCCAGTCTTGTCTGTCCAATCTTCTTTCTCCGGTATTGTCAGTCCTGGCTTGTCTAGCTAGCCTCCTAGTCTTCCAGTCTTGTTAGTACAGTCTTGGTAGTCCACTATTGTCTATCTAATATTGTCTGTATTTTATTGTAAATCCAGTCTCGGCTGCCCAGCCTTGTCTGTTCAATCTTGCCTCTGCAGTCCTTCCTGTCCAAACTTGTCTCTCCAGTCTCGTCTCAGTATCGTCTGCTCATTTTTATATGTCCAGTTTTGTCTGTCCAATCTAGTCTATTATTTCTAGTCTGTCGAATTTTGTCTGCTAGGTCCTGTCTTTCCAGTTTTGTCTTTCCAGTTTGGTCTGTCCAGTCTTGTATGTCCAATCTTCTTTCTCCGGTATTGTCCAGTCTTGTCCAGGCGAACCTCCTAGTCTTCCATCCACAATTTCTTATCCGTCTAGCTTTGGCCCTCTAGTTTTTCTCTGTCTAGTCTAGTTCGACTATTATTGTTTGCTTATACCTGGCTGCAACTTTTGTCTTCTCACTTTAGTCTTACCTGTCTAGTCTTCTCTGTCTAGTCTTGTTTGTCTAATCTTGTATGTCTTGTCTTGTCTGTCTAGTCCTGTCTGTCCAGTCTTGTCTGTCCAGTTTTGCCTATTTAATCTTGTCCGTTTAACCAAAACCGAAATCCTGTGTAACACGAAACCATAGAGAAATTACTTACCATCTGACTGAGGTCTTCAGCGGCTACAGATGCTTCATGGAGTATTTACTTGCTTGTTGCAGCTTGTCCAGTTTTGTCCCTCCAGTCTTTTCTGTCCTGTCTTGTCTCTCCAGTCTGGTCTGTAAAGTCTTGTCTGTCAAATCTTCTTTCTCCGGCATTGCCAATCGAGGCTTGTCTCTCCAGCCTTGTCCCTCTAGTTCAGGCTTCTCTATTTTGTTGTGCCTTTTTAGTCTGTCCGTCTATTATTGTGTGTTTAGGTTTGTCTGGCTAGTATTTTTTGACAAATACTGTGTTGAGTGTTAAAGAATAGCATATCTTGTTGAAATTGTATAATTGCTTTCTGCTTTGGAATATACAAAAGAATTTCTTAATCTTAAGAATATTAATCATACTATGGTAATTACTGTCAAATGTGTTTAATATGCGAATTGTTGGTTTTGCAGAAGAAATTAAAGCTATTGTAATGTAATAACGCTTGTGATATTATTGAAGATTGTGCTACTGTTTATGGTTACAGTAATACTGTGATTACTGTATATGCCTATAACTAGCACTATGGGAAAATAAAATTTGATTTATAAAATTAACGATTTGATTAAATTTCCTTTTGAACAAACATAAATTGCCTTAATTTTCTTATGGTGTTATAGTTTGCATATTGCCAAATTGTAACAGTAAAATTGAAAATATTCCAGCTGTGCACATGTCGAAACAAAAAACTTTGGAATTCCAAATTTGTAGAACAACATCGTTCCTTGGATTGTGGAAGACGATTAAAGCTAATAACGAAATGCATTTTTACGTTTAAGTAAATTTTAAGTAATCTCGGTAATTAGGTGGGTGGTTAATCGGACACGTTCAGTAATCCGGCGGTCTGGAGAAACACGTGTTTTTTTCTCGGTACACGCCGCACCGGATACATATGAGTAAACTTGCCCGCTTGTGCTCGTGCCTCGCACCACTTTTTCTCTATCTACTCATTCTGTTCGGCGCTTAATTACATCTTGTTTCGTTATTGGTTTGTCGTTTATCGAGTGTATTTAGTGTATGTAGTTATTTAGTGTACCATGTCAACAAAACGGAAACCCGTCACTTTAAGTTTGTATCAAAAACAGAAGTGATAATCTTGATAAAGGAGAAGCCACTGCAAACCTCGCACGCACTTATGGCGTAGGAAGATCCACGATCTACAGTATCAAAGCCAACCGCGAGAAAATCCTCCAAATCGTCACGACTGTTGAGGGGGACTCGAAGGAAAGAAAGACAGTTAAAACAGGTGATTGTCCTGAAATGGAAAATGCTTCATTTACTTGGTTTATGCAAGAGCGTGCCCGACATACGCCAATATCGGGAGATATCCTCTGTGAAAAGGCAAAACAATTTTACGGAAAAATAACCAAGAAAGATGATTTTCGAGCTAGCATCTGGCTTGATAAATTTGAAACAAGGTTTGGGAGTGGTTTTTGAACTGTCACAGGAGGAACGTTATGCAGTGATGTCTCAGCCGTTGATCATTTTGCAAGGAAATTGGAATTAAAATGAAAGAATTAGTTCTCTTACCAGAACAGGTTTACAACGTAGATGAAGGTGGTTTATTCTGGAGGAATATTTCTGGAGAACTTTGTACACTGTTCCGAAGAAAGTGCCCCAGGAAGAAAAATGTCAAAGTAAAGACTGACATTCATGCCCTGTGCAAATTTCATGGGCACACACAAACTTTCCTTATTGGTTGTAGGAAAAGCTAAGCATCCGCGGGCTTTTAAAAACGTAACTCACTTACCAGTTACATATAAAAATCAAGCCAAAGGATGGGTTACCCGGGATGTGTTTAAAGAATAGTTCAAGCAAGATTTTATCCCGTCGATATTTTTTTTTAAGTTCACAACTTGTCTACTAAAGTTTTGCTTCTTCTGGATAACGCTCCTGGACATCCTAAAGTAGAGGAACTTCGCTCCATGGAAATACAATGGTAAAAAAATTTAAATACAATTGTACAAAAAATATGTAAAATTGTTATTTTTTCGTTTAACTCCCGATAATCTGGGATTTTCTGATACACCGACGATTGCCTGGTCCCATATGTGTCGGATTGTCGAGATTATACTGTATCTGATATTGCTGAAGATAAACTTCCATATATGATCAAGTGGGCTAGGTATGAGCCGGATTTGAAGTTATTTATCGATTGTTAGACCAAATTATGTTAGTCTTAGAAGTTATGCAGACAAGAAAATATTAGGCAAAAACAAGGCGATATAAAGAAAATTGTCGTCAAATATGTTAGTGATATGTTAGTGAACATATTAGTGATTTTATAGTATATTACGTAACGAGAGTTGTAAGAAGTATAGTACGGGCTAGCGTGTAATTGCCTTACAACTCGAGTTATGTACTATACTTTATCTACGACGTCACTAATTTGTTTCTGTTTAATAAGAAAAATTTGTTTGATGTAAAAAATTATAGTTCTCATTAGGTTAGTTTTATTTAATTATCATTATTTAACATTATAATAAACAAACAGTTGTATTTTCATATATAACTGTTATTCGACATTATTTAACTTGATAAAAATGAAAAGAAACACATTCTTAATGGTTACATACCTTATTATTTAGTACTTGTTTTGGTTAAACTGAAATAAGAGTGCTCATAGATATAGGCAACCCAATGTACGCAATGTTAATTTCCGTTAGTTTGAATTGTTGCACAGGGGACGCTGAACGTATAAGCACGAAGTAGCACCTTTCAACTAATCAACGAATCGTAAACCAATCGCGCGTGTGTGTTATCAATCATAACTTATCATTAATCGCGGAATGTTACATACGTGTCTGTTATGATGTACTTACATAGTCCACGAACTGTACAATAATGGGAATTTACAATAGTGGTCGTAGATAAAAGACTATATCACAGTCTTGTGATTTATGCGGCGCTTATTGAAAATGTGTGAAAACGGTTGTGTTGGGTAGCTTTGTGATTATAGACTCTTCGTTTCGAAATAGACAGGCAGACTATACAAACTAGACCAGACTTCGACAAACGGCGACTTACGTCGACATTTTGTGCGGCACGCGATGCATTTTATAAATTACTTTAATGAACAATATACGTTGGTTTTGTGATTGTATCCTGGTAAGATATTACTTCACTTAGAAAGCAATTACAGTTCCTACAATGATCTCAATGATCTTAATTCGTTTTGCAACATAAACAAAGCTACAAAAATCTTGTAAAAGCTGGGAGAAGCAGTATACCGGGTGTCTCATGCCACCCGTACCAGCCTTTTATTTCGACAACGCTTGGTCGAATGTGACTGGGACAAAAATTATTATTACCAAAGTGAACTCAAGGAATCCACTGATGAATTTATTTTTACCAGAATAATCCGGAAATACCCGCAACCGGAAGTAACTTTAAAATTTCAAATGGCAACATAGGTCGAGTATGGTATTATTTGATACGTCTTTTTAAAAGAAACAACTTTTATTAAAATGTTTTTTAAATATTTTGCATATTTACAAAAATAAACGAAAAAAAATAAAACGTGAACAAGATGAAAGAGCACCAGATATTCTTGCAGCAATTGCTCTGGACCCGAACATTATGACTAGAAGAATTGTGCTGGAATAAGTCTGGTAAAAAATAAAGTGAAATATTCCGGTACTAAATAAATTCATCAATGGATTTCTTGGGTTCACTTAGTAATAAAATGTTGTGTCCCAGTCACATTCGACCAAGCATTGTCGAAATAAACGGCTGGTACGGCTGGTCTGAGACACCCTGTATATTGCCATGTTCTATAAGAAATCACAACAATATTGTTGTGTTTCATCAGGCAAGATAGAAGCGCAACAGCCGTGTAACACAAATAACTTTTAAAATAGAAAATTTCAAATTTTGTGAGTCTTATATGTCTTTTGTAATATTATCGATCTTGTGTATTTCCTGTTTCCAACATATTTCTTTCCCCTCTATATTCAGCTTATAAACTTGCAAATTCAATGTAAAATGTATTCGAATTATGTGTAAAGGCAAAAGGGGAGAAAGCAATGTAAAACAATCATTGCCACGGAGCCGTAGGATATTTCTTGTTGTCTCCTCTCGACGCAAACAATTCCGTTTTGAATAGAAACCGGTAAAACTTTCGGGTGGGGGACAGACCGGGTTAAGTTCGTATACAGAACACTATGCGGTGTAACGGTTATTCTGTGACGTTATCAGCCGCTCCGGTGATAAACAGCCCCTGCTAATTCAGTAGCAATAAGAAACTCGCGCGAAAAACAATCTCGTTGCAGTCTATGCGTCGGGGATGTTTACCAGGACGCGACAAAACCTCATCGAGGTAAATTTATACAGCAGACGTTTCGCATTGATATCTCCAGGTTTTGGAATTTATGAGCTTGTTACAACCAACATGTATTGCAATTACTGTAGATACGAGAAAACTAAATAACAAAAGACTAGAAAATGTTGTTTAACCAATTTAAGGAGGATAGTTTATTGTAATGAGCTAATGTGTTTTCTTTTTCTCATGTTTATTAGTATTACTAGTATTTATAAAATTGAATGTTTTCTAGAAAATTTCATTTTCGTTGCATTTTCTATATTTCCCTTGTGTTTTCAGATTTGCGGAAATGAAAAGGAGAAGGGAAAGCTCGCCGGCACCGAGAAGCGGAAAGCGGACGACGGAGAGCCAAACAAAGATCTTAAGAAGGTAAAAATAGACTTCCTCATAATTCTAATAAGAATAATCAAGGGTTCCACACTTATTTCCTTGAATACGTTATATGAATTTATGTCGATTTCATTGCTTATCACGAAGTCCTTTTACTGCGCGTTTAATGGTTTTTTCGCTCTCTCTCTTTCCCTTAGTCAATTTATATCGTCGCTATTAGCAGAAGTTAAATAAATAGGTTTAGTGGAAGTTATATAATTAGTGTTCGTGGCTATTTTATAACACTTTGGTGACCAATTTGATTATTTAGAAAATAAAAATCGGGAATTAGTTTAGATTGATTGAAACAATATCAAACCGGCAATTTTAGATAGGCTATTCCATTAAATATACTAAACTAGACTATTAGTTTTTCAGATGAATAATAACTTGCGCTAGTTTTTCGGTCACATTAACTGTAGTATTCTCCAATCAGGATGTATACAACTGATGTATATTACTCTATGATTGGTCGTAGATATTCATTGGTTTTTGTTCATCGTTATTTGTAAACATATCATGTTTGCGGTGTGTTTGCCGCGGCTCGTCCATTTATGTAAGTAAAACTTTAGATTATTTTTTATTTTTTTATTTTATTATATTGCATTATTTTTTAGTGAAATAATGTTCTCCTAATGTACCACTCTTCACTTGCATTAGATTTTATGTTTATTCATATTTAAGTCTTGTGTTTCTACTTCAAAATATATGTTTTTTTTTTGTAAAATATCAAATAAATGGCTTTCGAGTCTTTTTTATCGTCATTTGGACATCAGCAGATACTATTGCTTTAATACTATACTATTTAAATTTTATTTATTTTAATTTAAATATTTTTGATTTTTTATTTAATTTAAATATTAAAGCAATAGCTTTTGACATAGCGAACGAAACTTCAACCACTTACTAAAGAGATCAGTGCAATTTCAATTTCAATTTATTTTATTTGTGTACGTGGTCTGTTAAAAAAGTATCCGACCTTAATTTTTATTTGAAATCCTGATGGATTTGAATTAAGCGCGCTTGCATTAGCCGACCTTGAACCTTCGCGCGCATGCGTGATATTTTTCCCGCTTGTAGATAGCGTCAGTTGCTGTTGAGCAGTGTTCGAGTGACGTAGTGTGTATTGCTGTCGTCGGTATTTCAATGCAAGTAAAATGACAAGTGAAATGAGGGATGTCTTCGTCGCCTACGTCACCTACGTGATGCTGTGCGGCGTAAGCGGCTGGAGTTGTGGTCATCAGGAAATTGGCGACTCCATCACGACAATGCTCCAGCTAATTCTTCGCACTTGGTTCACAATTTTTTGACGAAAAACCAGACTCCTCTGGTTCGACAGGCTCCTTACTCTGCTGATATGACCCCTGGCAATTTCTGGATATTCCCCAAAGTCAATAGGCCATTGAAAGGAATGCGGTTTCAGACAAGAGAGGACATTATGGCTGCAACGACAGCCGAGCTAAAATCGATTCCGAAAGAGGCTTATTCGGTATGCTTCCAATAATGGGGGCACAGCTGGGAGAAGTATGTGGAGTCCCAAGGAGACTACTTTGAGTGTAATTAGGTTTACAAAGCACCAGGTATGCCCGTTTTTTTACCGGCTAAAGGTCGGATACTTTTCTAACAGACCAGGTAAATCATAATAATAATGATAGAAACGTTGTGATGTGTAAATAGTAATGTGTACTTAAACACGGTGTCACAATTACAATTAATTTTTATAGTTTCTGCTTCACTTGTAAATACTTGTAAGTTTTCTATTTCAACAAAGAAATATTTTACAATACCATAAAATTAATAGAATTAAACAAAACGTCTCAAATTAGAAGTAAGAAACACAAAATTAAATGCGGTGTAAAAGCCGCAGCGCGACCACTCGCGAGATATTGATTGGGGCGCCCAACGAAAGGTTAATCCTACCGCCCACTTTTGTATATCAGAAGGATAGCGTGGAAAAGTAGCAATGAATTGCACGAAAAGTGTAGTAATTAAAATGCGGACTGATATAAGCAAAATTGCTAAACAATTCACATTTTAATGTTCGGAAGTAGAAACTCTTCTGAATAAAGTATAATAATTGTAGGTCTTCTTGCACTTCTCCTGGTTTGCCTTGGTTTTCATTCGATTAATCTCAGTGTTCATCTATCGTGATGTTGCTTTGCCGTGCCTCTTGCCCAATTACCATTTAAGTTCTGCAATTCTTTTTATTACTTCCACTACCTATGTTCTTCATCTGATTTTCTCGCACCTAAGTTGGTCTCGCAGACTTAATCCTATCATGCTTCGTTCCATCGCTCTTTGCATTGTCCTTAGATGGTCCGTACTTTAGCCGTATGTTGTTACATGAATTACGCAGGAGTCGAAAACTTTGCGCTTAAGATATGTTGGGCTCTCCTTGTTTCCGAGAATGTGGTTTAATCTGCTAAAGATAGCCCACGTTAGTCTTGTTCTGTTCTTTATTTCGGCCGTCTGGTTTCCCCACCCCAGATTAATAACATGTCCATGATAGATGTACTCTTCTACTATTTATTTGGTGGTGTTATTTATCGTGGTTCCCCTTTTTAGGTAGCTCATAATTTTTCTCTCGGACAGGTTCACCTTAAGGCCTACTTGGTTGTATTTTGTGCCTAGTTGTTCTAGCATGAGCTCTAGTTTTTGCCTATCGCTGCTGATGAGGACTATGTCGTTCAGTAAGATGCCGTCGATGTTTATACCTTTATTGTCCCAGTTTAGTGTTTTAAAAACGTCTTCTAGTGCCGTAGTAAACCGTTTTGGAGGTATGGGGTCTCCTTGGTGTACCCCTCTTCTGATGTTAATGCTGTTTGTCGTCAGGTTCTCGTTTATTTTTACTTGGAGGGCTGCGTTCGTATATGTTTTTTATAAGGTTTGAGTAACATCAGTCGAGTCTGGCGCCGTCCATTGTTTGTATGATGGACCAGCTTTCAATGGAATCGAATGTTTTGTGATGGTCTACGAAAGCAAGGCTGACGCAAAATGTTGTTCTTTCTTGTTTTTTTTTTATTAGCGTTCTTAATGTTGAAGGTGGTCTAATTCGTTTGCAAAAACCTGCTTGTTCTACTGGCAGGTAATCACTGATATTCTTAGTTAATCTATTGGTCAAAATTTTAGTTTTAGTCATTAGTTTATGCATGTGAGACAGTAAACTGACGGGACCAAAGTTTTCGATATTATTCTTATCGTCTTTTTTTTTGGGATCTACATGGCCTGAGCGTTTTGACAATCTTTAGAGATTCTTCCCTTTCTTAGACATTTGTTGAATACTATTTGGTCTCTTGTTGGATATCTCCCCCGAATTTCAACATTTCGCTGCAACATGATGTTGCCCCCTGGGCTTTTGTTGTTCTTCATTTGCTTTAATGTCTCATATCTCCGGTTTCAAAATGACAGTTATCTCTTCTGAACCCTCTTTGCACATTTTGTTATTGGATATTTTTTGATTCGATATAGCAGACGTATATAGGCGGGCGTATAAATCTTCGATGTGTTCAGCTATACCCTTTTGATTTCTTATAAGAGTCCCTTGTTGTGTTTTCATTTTTGTGAGATTTTTGCTTTTAGTACTTTCATGTTTGTGTCGTTGCTACAGTATTTTCTTGTATGCTCTGTTATCGTTCCTCATTTCTTTGCTTATTCTCTTATTAATGCACCTTGTAACCGGGGTTGTCTCTCGATGTTTTCTTCCTCTGATCCATTAGTTTTATTGTGCATGGGCGTAATCTGCTCCCTAATAAAGGAAAGCAGGAGGCTGTTCAACGAGGCAAAAAGCACAAATGAGTGGACTGCCTATAAAAACAGCCTACGGAATTTCAAAACGGAGGTTAAGAAGGCCAAAAGGTCATCCTTTGCTCGGCTCTGCGAGCAAATAGAGGAAACCTCAGAAGCCAGCCGACTGCGAAAAAATTTATCTAAGGATCCGGCAGTCCAAATCTTCATACAGAAGCAAGATGGAAACTGGACAACCTCATGTACAGAAACGCTGGAGCTACTCATGGATATACACTTTCCAAACAATGGATTAAGTGTAGTGGACTCCACCATAACTGCTCCACCTCGGTATCTGGCTGACATAATTGTAGGTGGAGATAAGTTAACCTGGAGCATCAAAAGCTTCAAACCCTTTAAGTCACCTGGACCTGACGGGATGGATCAGTCCATTTGAGCTGCAAGAGGCCATAGATATAGTTACACCTTGGTTGGAGACTATGTTTAAAGCATGTATAAACCTCTCATACATCCCAAAAATATGGAGAAAGGTCGAAGCGGTCTTCATCCCAAAAGGAGGAAAGGCCTCACACACCTCCCCTAAAGACCTGAGACCAATCAGCTTATCATCGTTCCTGCTAAAGACACTTGAAAGACTGATTGACTTGCACATGAAAGAGGCATTACACCCTGAAATGCTGTCAATGTCTCAGCACGCATACACAAAGGGGAAATCCGTGGAAACAGCACTCCACGCCTTGGTAAACCCGATAGAGAGCTCGATGGGGCATAAGGAGTTCACGATGGTTGTCTTCCTCAATATAGAAGGGGCATTTAACAACGTGAAGCCGGAAGCCATAGAATCAGCCTTAACTGGACTAGCTATGGACAACACTCTATGTCACCTGATCGGAAAAATGCTCCGTGAAAGGAACATTAGGGCCACAATGGTTGAATCCCACATAAGAAGGAAGGTGAGTAGGGGAACCCCACAAGGAGGCGTCCTCTCACCATTGCTTTGGAACATCACGCTAAATGAGCGGCTCCTCCAACTTAGGAAATGCGGCTGCAGGGTCGTCGCCTATGCGGATGACGTAGCAATAGCGGCCTCAGGGAAGCACCTCAATACAATGTCGCAACTTGTTGAAGGGGCCCTATCGAAACTAGCGCAATGGTGCAAAAGGTGTGGCGTAGATGTCAACCCGGCGAAAACCGAGCTAGTCGTTTTCACAAGGAAACACAACATCCCAGAATTCAGGCTCCCAATGCTAAAGGGCACTGAACTGACGATCAAGGAGAGCGCCAAGTACTTAGGTCTCATACTAGACCGAAAGTTATCATGGGAGCTCAACATAAACGAAAGAGTACGGAAAGCAACGGTGGCGCTGTACTCTTGCAAGAGAGCGGTGGGGAAATCTTGGGGCCTCAACCCCAAGATTACCTTCTGGCTATACAGAGCCGTAGTTACACCAATACTCTACTACGGCGTTTTCATATGGTGGCCGGCACTTAATAAAAGAGTCCATCAAATGGCGCTTACAAAAGTGCAGAGAATGGCGGCGCTCATGATAACGGGAGCCATGAGAACGACGCCTACGAAAGCCTTGGAGACAATCCTGGACATAGCCCCGGTCGATTTAATGGGCAAGCAACTTGCCATTACCACAGCACTTAGACTAAAGTCAGTGCGAATGTTAACATCGGACTATCGTGGACACGCCGGAATAATCAATGAATTTAAAGGGGTACCCAAAAACATAGACCGATGTCTAGCAACAACTGCTTTTGGCAACAACTTCTCATACCACATACCCTCTAAAGAGGAGTGGATGGAAAATAAAGAGGTACCAACAGGACACACACAGGTCTTTACAGACGGCTCACGGAGGGAGGATAAAGTGGGCAGCGGAGTTTTCTACAACAACCTCAACTTTAGAATTAGTTTAGTTCTACAGGCGGAGGTAACCGCCATAAAAGGGGCAGCAGAGTGGCTGATGATAAATGGGGACCCTGGTGAACAGATCCACATTTACACCGATAGCCAAGCTGCTCTCCGGGCAATTACTAGCGTGTGCACCAACTCAACAGTGGTCTCTGACTGTCAGAGAAAGCTGAATGAGCTCGCAGCACACACAAACGTGAGACTCATGTGGGTACCAAGCCACAGCGGGATCCCAGGTAACGCAAAAGCGGATGAGCTTGCAAAGAACGGCACAAGCCTGTACTCAACCGAAGTATTACAGGATATTGGTATTCCATTTGCCTCGTGCAAGGAGACCATAGCCGAAATAACCTCGAACCTAGCGGAGCGAAGGTGGATGGATGAAGACACCTGCGAGGTAACCAGGCAAATATGGCCTCACCGAAACATGAAAAGAATCACCAACATTGTCTCTCTAAAAAGAAACGATATCAGACTGGCAGTGGGAGTCATCACGGGACACTGTCCCATTGGCAAGCGCATAGCGAAGCGGGACTACTGCAGAGGCTGCCTGGACGAGGAGGAAGAGGAAAGTGTTCAGCATTACCTATGCTAATGCCCCTCTCTGACCGCAACACGATTGCTCTTCTTAGGCCGACCTTTCTTGGATGATCTCTCTGACCTCGCATCACTAGATGCGCAGACACACATGAGATTCATCCACGGCTCGAAATGGTTTGACAAAATCCCCTGAGGAGGGTTGTACTCTAAGTACCGTGGTAACACAACGGGCCCATCTGAGGCCTATGTGAGCATTAGCTGCCACTTAAACCTAACCTAACCCAACCTATGGGCGTAATCTGCATTCTTTGTCGTTTCTGATCTTGTTGCATAGTTTCTTAGTGATGGTGTGTATATCTCTGCTTATCTTCTTTGTGAGTGTGTTGATATTCAATTTTCTGAATTTTTTGGTTGGTTCTAATTTCTTCTTTGGCTCTGCCTGATACTCCTCTTTCTTTTGGTTTAGGTCTTTTGATGTTGGGAAATTAGGCGCATGCATAAGTTTGTGCCTTTCGTTTAATGAGATCTTGGCCCTTACTAGTCTGTGGTCGCTGCCAGTACCGAATTTATTTAGTGTAGTTACGTATGTGTAGATGTTTTTGTTATTTGAGAGGATGTAGTCATTCTCGTTCTTTGTAATACTATCGGGGCTCTCCCACGTTCATTTTCTTTGTAGAACATGTTCAGACAGAATAGATTTTCTATAATTAGCTGGTTTAACCGCCTTATCGCCTTTGACCTAGTATAAGCTAAACACGTTATTATTAGCGAATGTAGACAAAACCTTTATAATATTTGGTGGGTTCAATGTAGACGTTTATTAACTAAAAATTATAGTAAAATTATCAAAATTCGTACAATCATTTTTAAGGGTCCAGGTTTCTACCCCATAAAGTAAGACGAAAAACACATGCCATACGCATGCGTAGAACAAGATTGATATTACGGCTGGCAAATACTTTCATTTTCATAGAAAAATGTTCTGCCAATTCCTATTCTGGTTCGTATTTATCTTGTTTACTCTTCAGTTTCTACAAGCCACGCACCAAGAAATTTATAGTTTTATACATTTTCAATGTTGGTATTTGCGATTCTTAGGTTCTAAATTTGATTTAGTAACTACCACACTACTATCACTTGGTCTTTTTGAAGGTTATTTTCAATCCATATTCAGTGCAGCGGTCATTTCGTTTTTCTAACAGGTATTGTAAGTCTGGCATCTGCATGGTTACTAGCTAACATGACTGTATCATCAGCATACCTTATATTGTCTAACGTTTCACCAATTATGATTATACCTGCAGCTACTTCATCCATGCATTCCTTGAAAATAGCTTCGCTATATACAATGAATAGAAGTGGTGTCCTATATACAATGAATAGAAGTGGTGTCCTATATACAATGAATAGAAGTGGTGACCCTTGCATTACACCCCAGCGTATCTCGATTTCCTCAATCAATCCACATCCGACCTTTAGCTTAACGTTCTGGTCCCAGTATAGATTGCTGATTATCTTTACATCACTCAAGTCGATGTTTTTCTTGAGTAAGAGCTGATTTACCGTATCAAAACCGTTTGTCGTGAGTACAGTTTGTACCCTTTTCAAATTCTTCGTGCAACCCTTGATATACGCGTACCTCACTTTGGGAAACATTGATATATGGTAGAGGACATTATGAGCGCACCCGCCGTAGAGCAATATGAAATTGTTTAACTATCTGCCAATTGGTATAAACAATATCGATAACCCAGTAAACTTGAAACGGTCACTGTTTAACCTATTAAACAAAATTAAACCCTACAATATTGATGAACTTTGCCTGCAAGTAAAACGCATTTGATATTGCTCGCTCCCCGCATATATTTCTGTTCCCACATATTTCATTGAGTATTTCTGTATTTGGATTTTTATGTGACTTGATGTTGACTAAAAAGGCAAGTCTAGATATACAAGGCTCATGCACCATCAAATCTAAACTGGTATGGGACTGCGCAAAAAGGCTGAACAAGCTGGGCAGATGAAATAAACGAGTCGATCACCTAGCAAACAAGGGATCTAGTAATCCTTTTATAGGTTAGTATCATCCAGTGGTGGGCATAATTCAATTAATTTTTTAATTGTAGAATCAAACAATTACAATTTTAATTCCAATTAAATCAATTGCAATTAATTTAATTGAATTAACTGTTTAATTGTGAGATGCAATTGAAATCAATTGCAATTAAATCCATTAATTGTGGTTTACAATTAATTTAATTGCAATTAAAATTTTAATTGTTAGTTACAATTAACTTATTCATCAATTGTTTATTATTACAATTAACAATTAATACTATTTGATGAATGTAAAAACTTTTCCCTCTTGTCACCATTGTAATCGTGCTTTCCCGCATTGTGCCAAATAAAATAATTTCCATTATTGTAAATAATCTAAAAAGTTCGAAAAGATGGTTCGTTCTGGACCCTTCACCTCCACTTCCGGCCCCCCACCTCGCTCCCACTTGCGGTTAACACCCCACTTCCGGTTCCCACCTCCACTTCCGGTTCACACTCACACTTCCGGTTCCCATATACACTTCCGGTTCCCACCCCACTTCCAGAACCGGAAGTGAGAACCGGAACTGTGAAAATTTTTGCAACCGGAAATGGGGGGTGGTAACCGGAAGTGGTGAAAATTTTGGAACCGGAAGTGGAAACCAGAAGTGGGTGTGAAACAGAAGTTAGGGTGAAAACCTGAAGTGGGTGGGAACAGGAAATGGGGGGGCGAGGGTAGGGGACCGGAAGTGGTCTATTTCCCTACATGCGGTTCCCACCCCCACTTCCGGTTCCAAAAATTTCCCTATTTCCGGTTCCCAATTTTGGTTCGTGAACCGGAAGTGGGGTGGGTACCGGAAGTGTGAGTGGGAACCGGAAGTGTGAGTGTGAATTGGAAGTGGGGGTGGGAACCGGAAGTGGGGTAGGAACCGGAAGTGGGAGCGAGGTTGAGTGCCGGAAGTGGAGGTGGAGGGTCCCGAACGAACCATCTTTCCCAACTATTTAGATTATTTACAATATTGGAAATTATTTTATTGGGCACAATACGGGAAAGTACGGCTATAATGCGGTAAAGTGACTTTACTGCATTGTAGTCGGACTTTGCAACATAGTGAGTAAAATTCTAGTTTCGCTTGATGTATACACGATGTCAAAGCTAGCTTTACAATTCAGGAGGCCAAAAAATAATTTCCAATGTTGTAAATAATCTAAATAGTTGGGAAAGATGGTTCGTTCTGGACCCTCCACTTCCGGCCCCCAACCTCGCTCCCACTTCCGATTCCGACACCACTTCCGGTTCCGGGGGGCGGGAACCGGAAGCCGGGTGGGGACCGGAAGTTGGGTCTATTTGGGGCTGAGGGTCTATTTGTTTCTTAAATAATAATTGTCGGCCAAAAAAATTATACAAATTCCGTGCGGAAACGATTTTACAGCGCTCCAGCTAATGCGGAACTCGCCCTTCGGGCTCGTTTCCCAAACGAGCTGTCGCGTTGTAAAATCAAACTTTCCACACTCTAATGTAAATAACTATTTCTGTTACGCATTATGGCAAGTGATAGATTGGAGTATAATAAACATCTTCTAACCGACATTTATTAATTGTTAATTGTAATTGTAAAAGTGCATCAATCAATTAACAATTAATCAATTGTAATTGCAAAATTTTACAATTAACAATTAATTAATTGTTAATTGTGATATATTGCAATTACAATTAATTATTTTAATTGTTAGTTGCAATTAAATCTCGCAATTTAATTGTTAATTGTTTTCACAATTAATTTTTGCCTAACTATGGTATCATCCTTTTGTAGTATGAGTATGAACACCATCACAAAAGATGAGGAAATAAGAAAAAAAAATGAATAAAAACCTAAAAAGAACTTACAGAGCCAGGAAAGAACTTTTAATCAGAAAAGAACAGAAGGTTGCCTGAAACTATACATAAACAAGCTAAGAATTCAGACTACAGAACAGATAAAACACCCCAAGACCCTAGGCCTAGAGACAGATGATAGATTCTGCAGCTCAGCAGAGGAAACCCCCATACATCTGCTCAAAGACTGCAGAGCATTGCTCCGCAAGAGACAAATGTACCTTGGGGCCCACTGCTTGAACGGGGAGGAGTTGCAATTGTTGGGAATTCTACAGGATTCAGGACGCTATAAATGGATAAATATACCAATGATTAGAGAAAGAGAGCGGCGTACAATAGATAAAAGTCACAGTACAAATCACCACCGAAATCTACAATCTCTGTCTGCAATCTCTCTAGACAACTAGACAGACAAGACTGGATAGTCAAGGCTAGTCTAAAGACAAACAGGTCTAAACTATCTTTGTTTACAATATTTGATTTATTGTCTTCAATGTTATCTAGTAGTCTTAGTTTCATTTGTTTTATATATTCAACTATATTATTTGAGACAATGAGATAATTACGAACCCAAGAAAGTTTGAATAATATTTAGGGTTTGGAGTGCATCGTTAGTTTGTATGATCTTTTGGTACGTTAGAATCGTCGTGGTTTGTGGAACGGTCGTGACCCTCTGTAATGCATATTCAAGAAGGGACGGAACAATTGATATTGCGATTAAGATGTTTAACGCGGCAATAATTCCGCATGCGTCAGGCGCGATATAATAAAGGAGACGTCGGTGTGATCTCTTTGTTTTGGGGGAGTAACGCTCGTAGCGCTGTGGAAATGATACAAGCCTCGCGATTGTTTTAATTGTCGGTTGGGCCGTGGAAGGAGTATTCAGATTAATTTATTCAGATTGCGTAGAAAACGGCGTATTTCAATCTTGTATTTTAGCTTATTAGACTCAATTAGAAAAATTACAAGTTTATTACTTCAGGACAATCTCAACATATATTTTTCATGTTATCTTAAAATATTTTCAGAAATCAACAAGTTTTGACAAAATCGAGACTAATAGCGTGTATAGTAGATGTACTACATACATGAGATAAAACTGATCAAACTAATTAACAAAATGACTGAACGAACGAAATTGGACAAGTTTAGATAGACGAGAATACATTTACAAACAGTTTAATGTTAAATAGGAAGCAATTAAATAGATATACCTGATATAAATTAGTATCTTATCACGTTCGTGAATACGCAGTTGTCAATAGTTAACGCTAATCCGTCGCCTGTTAATTCCACGTATAATTTATTGCAAAATTCCACGCCTCGATGCACCATCCGTCCAACTCAAATCTCTCCACGCTCCATACATATAACTTACTTAGCCCACTCTTGCTTAATTTCGGTTTACATCACGATAACTTCGTCTTACATTAATTATTTGCTAGACAGGCAAGATTAACATTGTATAGACGCAACTACAGATATGACTAGCTGAATAGGTCTAAAACGATTTCATTAAATAACTAGGCAAAGATAAACTAATAGCTGCGTCGAGGCCAGGAAGAAAAAAAAATCGATAAACACGAGAAACACAACACACGAGACAAAGGACATAGTTTCAGAAAAAAATGATAAAAAGCAGGAAAATATGTTTTTTCGTAGACGCGGGAAATCAATATAGTCTTCTTAGAATGTAGTAGAATCACGTAGCGCGTTATGAATAAGATATGGGCTTTATTTCATCCCGAACAGTGATGCCTTTCCTGCAATGGTGTTATCCCATTACTCCGCTCCCTTCCCGTGGTTGATTTATTTCCTTGTGTGTACTAGACACAGGAAGAACCGGAGGAAAATGTCGAAATTTCCGTTTTATTGCCTTTCTACACTACCGGGGTCAACCTCACTTCCCTTCGTAATAGACCACATAGGAAATTATTTATATGGGTAATATTGTTCTTTCTAAATTATCCAGTTTTGGCTGACTTGTTTAGTCTGTCTCGCCTTGTTAGTCTAGTCTTCTTTGTCTAGTCTTGCTTGTCTAGATTTGGTTGTCCTGCCTTCTCTGTCCAGTCTTGTTTGTCCAGTCTTGTTTGTCCAGTCTTGTTTGTCCAGTCTTGTTTGTCCAGTCTTGTTTGTCCAGTCTTGTTTGTCCAGTCTTGTCTGTCCAGTCTCGTCAGCCTAGTCTCGTCTGCCTAGTCTCGTCTGTCCATTCTTGTCTGTTCATTCTTGTCTGTCCAGTCTTGTCTGCCCAGTCGTGTCTGTCCAATCTTCTTTGTCCTGCCTTCTCTGTACAGTCTTATTTGTCGAGTCTTGTCTGTCCAATCTTGTCTGCTCAGTTTTGTCTGTCCATTCCTGCCTGTCCAGTCTTGTCTATCTATTTATGTATCTCCAGTCTTGTCTATCTATTTATGTATCTCCAGTATTCTTTGTCCAGTCTTATCTGTCCAGTTGTGTCTATCTTCTCTTGCCTGTCCGATCATGTCTCTTCAGTCTTGTCCTACCACTCTTGCCTGTCCCATCTTGTTTGGCCAGTTTTATCTGTCCAGTCTTGTTTATCCAGTCTTCTTGAACAGACAAAACTGACAAACAAGACTGGCCAAACAAGACTGGACAGGTCTGGCTTGTCCGTTCTTGTCGGTCTTATCTCTTTATCTGTTGTTTTTTATATTTTTTATTTTTATCCATGTCGTTTAAAGAATGCCCAGTGCTCGTCCGCAAATAATCCCATACATAAATAAGATTTTTAAACGTCCCGGTTATATAAATAATTTTCATGAAATAAATTACTGCGTCGCTAATGCACAAATCGTCGCTTTCAACTAGATTATACACATTTTCTGTGTGTAATTCAAACACGAGCTTTATGCGGACTCATTACTTTACAGTTTCGAACAAGGAGGAACTGAATTATATACACGTATTCCTGTCTGTCGCTGCCAATGATTTTGTATGCGTGAAAACATTTTTTTTGTCTTTTTGAATTTCATTAATTATTATTCAAACGACTGTTTCTATTTTCAATCCGTTTCTTTGGTCTATTATTAACTGTATACTCGTTAATTAGTTTTACATCTGCTAATGATTAATTCAATAAAAACAACACGCCATGTAAAAAGTGCCCTATTACGCATTAACGCATTTTTAAATTGGGATAATATCATTTGAATTGTTTATAAAAGCCATTTATGTTGATGTAAATTTTAAATATTTTATTATCATATGGGGACCAGACAACCGCCGGATTATCAAACAATTCCGGATTATCATGATTCAATGAAAACAATAACAATTTTACATATTTTATGTACAATTATATTTCAGAAAGGTTAAAATATGTATTTTATTACAACATATCGTAAGAACGATGGACTGGTTGTAGATTGCATGGCCTATGCATATGACATGGCACTGTTTACTGATTCAATTGAGATCGCAACAATGCAGGTAAATTGCCTCAGAAAACAGGCTGCCAAAGTGGGTCTTCAAGTGTCGCTAGAGAAAACAGAATTCTTCACCAACATCAGAGAAGCAAACAGAGAGATGTTACTAGAACAGGGAAACATCAAGAGGACTGAGAAATTTAAGTATCTCGGCGGATGGATTGAACCCAACTTATCAGATAGAGCATCATTATCCAAAAGAGTCAACAAGTTAGAACTAACCTATCGACTGACTAAGAACACTCACAACAAGAAATGCCTGTCACGCAACCTGAAACTTAAGCACTACAGATCAGTCTTACGACTAGAAGCCCTATATGCCATGGAGTGTCTTTCCTTGAATCGAAAAGGTCTGGTAGAGAAAATGGAAATCGGAGATAGGAGAAAACTATGCACTACTAAAACTATTCTCTAAAATACTGGTAGAAGATATATCTTCTCATGGCATATGGAAGAGCAACAAGGCTTCAGAAAAAACAGGTCAACTGTAGATGCCATCTTTGCTATCAGGCAAATTGCTGAAAAGGCTATAGAATACAACAAAACAGCATATATGTGTTTTATAGATCTTACGAAAGCATTTGACAGCGTAAGACTCACTGACGTTGTGAAATTTCTCAAAAACAAAAACGCGCACCCGGATATTTCAGGCATTGTTGCCGAGTTAAATACTAACAACTGGACCCAAATACAAGTAGAAGGCAGAAAGACACCCAGACTACCCATGCAAACTGGAATAAGACAAGGCGATAGCCTAAGCCCCATCCTCTTCAACTTGATTATGGACGAACTTGTAACGGAAGTAAAAAAGGTTGGAAAGTAATTTGCTACCCTGACGATGCCATGCTGGTCTCAGAAGATGAAGACAACCTACGGAGAATGCCCTATCAGTTCGAAAAGACAGCTGCCAAATACAACATGGAGATATCGGTAGCAAAATCAAAAGCGTTAACCATCTCAAAAGAGCCTAAAAGATGTAAGTTGGCTATATACAATAAACACGTAGAACAGGTTATGAGTTTCAAATATCTCGGCGTCAACATCACGAGCAGCAGAGACCTCCAACAAGAAGTAAATGTTCAAACAACCAAAGCAGCTTTATGTCAGGATTCCTTGGAGATATAGTATGGTTAAGCAAGCACATGTCCATTGAAAGCAAAGTCCGCATATATAAGACCTGTGTGAGACCCGTTATGACCTACGCTGTGAAAACAAGAGCAAGAAAACTCCACAACAAAAAGGATTATCCGTTCGGCAGAGATGAGGTCTCTAAGATTCATAGCAGGCTACACACTAAGGGACCACAAAAGAAACGAAGACATCCGAGAACTTTGCGATATCCAAGACATAGTGAGATGGTCCCGAAACAGACGTCGCGAATGGAGAGATCATGTTGAAGGTATGGACGACAACAGATTGCCGAAAATTGCAAGGGATGGTCTCCCAATATCCAGGAGACCTCCAGGACGTCCAACCATACGTTGGTATAAAAGCTGGAATTCATCATCCCAGCTACAACTCTAAGAAATTAGAGAACAAGGCAGATGCCTTATAAAAAGGAAGAAGAAGAAGAAGAAAAAGAGAGAGGAGAATCGTCAGGAAGATCCTAGGCTCGGCAAAGGAAGATGGGTAATTCCGAAGGCGGCATAACTCTGAGCTCTACAAACATATTGATTTGCTCTCTGACTGTGCAAAGAAAAGAAGGGTAGATTTCTATGGCCGCGTTGCAAGATTGCCTCCAAACCGACTAACTATCCGTCTGTTCACCTTCTGGCAAAACAAAAAGGTTCGTACGTACTACTTAGTTGACATAAACCGAAAAGGATATTAAGGAACTGTGAATAACAGATCTCCAAAACAGACAGTCTGTGAGATGCACTCTGAAGTAAGTCCGTGGATTTCAGGAAAAACCCCGAAGGGAAATCACCTCCTAGACAGAAGACAGAAAGGAGTTACACCGGCAGAAGATGCAACAATACTGGGTAAAGATCAAAGCCCAACAGTTGAACAAGCGTGGTCCAAAGTAGGCTTATTCGAAACAAGAAGAAGAAGAAGAAAATATGTATTTATATAAGTAAACGTGTACCAAATGTATACCAAAAAATATGTACAAACTTAGAACAGATAGTAAGACAATTGTAGAGTGGAGTTAGCTCGCTCAGAATCTTCAATCAAGTTTTCAGAGTTAAAATCAGGGTTTTTTTGGCCAGACCTTTTCCCAAGAACACTGGATGGTGTTGGTGGTTTATATGCGGCGCGAAGCAGCGTAAAGAAAAGACACGTGTTCCCCTAGAGCGACGGATTACTGAACGTGTCGAATTAACCAACAGCCGGATTATCGAGATTATACTGTATTTCGTTTCAATATATTTCCACCATGTTTAGTACAATTCGCCAAGGCAAAATACTGGCTTATAGAATGTTTGATACATATCCTATAAAATTCTAATGTATTGCGTCATTATTCTACTTAAAAGTTCTAATCTTCTTTTTATTTTATAAGAGTAATCGTTGTTTTTTAAATGATCTGCGTCTTCCTCGTGAAAATTATAGTGTACATCAGGGGTGGGCAAACGGTTGATCGACCGGTCGATCGCAAGTAGTTCGATAGCCGATTGCAGACATATTAAATAATTTACTAAGTTACAGTCGTTCTCGACACGCCAACGAAAGCACAGGTCTGCGAATACTTACTTATCGATAACGGTAACGGTATAACGGTACACTCATTTTTTACGGTTATTTCTACCTGGTTCAAATTATTTGCGATAAATATAACATAAATCCAACCAAATATTATTCATATTATAAAAATTTTAACATCGAACCAATCATTGTCTGCTTGATTACCTATGATGCTGGCTCATCCCACATGTCGAACATGTCCGATACAGATGAAACCGCTGGCTTCCTAAGGAAGAGAAAAAGAGGCCGCCCCCTAAAAAAGTCTCAACCGTTAATTCCAGCCAAAAAACAACTACATTACAAGCTACCAATTCAACTTTGCTCATATTATTGAATTTTTTATTATAAATCAAGTGAGAATATTAAATATAGCCTTCATAAAACATCAACACCACCGTAAACGTACAACCTACACCACACACACGTAAGCCAGTCAAAACATTTAAATACAACTATTCCATCACAACTGCCACTCCTGCCAGAGCCCGCATGCAATTCTCCACCATATGGCATTCCTTCCGTCTTAAAAAGCATAGATATTATCATTAAAACCGAAAATAATACGTTCCTTAAGATACTAAACTGATTATTCCTCTTAAATCGCTCAGTACCGAAAAGAACATCAATTCTTTCAAACTCCAATCCTCTCCCAGAACTCCTCTCTCCCAAAACGCGAATCATATTCAGCGGTAATTGAAAAAGTGCACCATCCCTGTCAAATGCCAAAAATGCAGCAGATGCAGATCATGTGGAACTCCGACCATGCAGCGTGGTCACCGAAATGCTCAAACCGACCGAGAACTCCCATCGATGGAGTCCCAAACGTTAAATAAAAAGCACAAACAAGAAATTACATAAGACCAAAACTGTCTAAAGGAGCACACACTTCCGCTCCTTGGCCCAAGTAAAGCAAAGTATCTCTAACTATATATAACTATATCTATATATATATAAATATATATATAACTATATATATAACTATATCTAAAGATTTACAAAATTCATATGCAGACCTATCCTCGATCACGGACACATAATAATGACTCTTAGCAACAAAAAAAACCTACAACATACTAGAAAGAGCTGAACGAACAGCATTACGCACTTTCTTCAAATTACGACATCCAAATAACATCCTCCATAACCCTTCTAATGAATTCCTTTACATACTCACCCAAATCCCGACACTTTCCGACGAACACAAGTGACCAACACTCATATAATTCCATCACAAACCCACTCAAGACACTCCACGAATCACCATACGAATAACCTCTCATTTATTTAACTATAATACTGTATAACTCCTAATCCCATTTCTATTCTTTTGCAGTGATCTTATGCTAATCTTCTCTGTATCGTATTAATTTCAGCATTAGTATATGTATTAAATCCATTCATTCTTACTTTTATTCTTGCGCAGAGGTTCACGTTAATCTTCTTTGTATCATTTAAGTTTCTGTATCGAGCATACTTGTACATTTTCAATTATCTGTTGGACACTGTCAATGATACACACTGTACCCAAAAAGATACAAACCCAAGTATCTTCAATAATGGCAATTTGGAGCTGGCAAAGAAGATACCCTTGTGGAATTCAACAGTGTGGTTACATATTTTTGGTTTTTGATTTCTCTTTATCACCTTATGATGACAGACCCATCGAGAAGCATCTAACCTGAAATAAAACAATTACTATGTCTTCCAACCAAAATAGAAGAATATATGATATATTTATATAAGTATACGATAATAAAAAAGATAACCTATAAATCTCCCGACTCAGGGTTAAAATACAATCCCCACATTTTTGACAAATGCCCCTCGGCTGGTATCAATTTTCATTAAACTCATTTTTGATTTGTTTGGTCGGGATCTCTTGAAATATTCTGAATATCCAGAATGGACAAATAATTTCTGAAAGCCATTTTTGTATATACTTCACACAAACATGTGACGCAGAAAAATTTAAATAATTTATAACATGTTGTCAAAATTAAATTTGGCACCGGCGCACAGTTGTATCTACATTCTTGGTTATACACTTCAGTTATTGTGTTGAAAATGTCAATTTTTTTATTACAAAAAACCCCAATATTTCTCCTAAATAAGAAAAAATATTACACTTTCTGATTATATAACAAGCCATTCCAATTATTTTTTACAATGGCTATATATCTTTCCACTACAATGCGCATGTAACTTCTGCAATGGTGGCGTTAAGTCGTAAGTACCAATAATGTGCGTCAAAAAGTACTTTTCGCGCATGAGCAATAAAAAATATTTTTTATTTATATATTTTTATATACATATGTTTCGTATTTTGCTAAATTAAAAGCAATAAAATAGTAAAAATGGCACTTTATTTTCGACGTTGTCGTCGCGGCAATTGAAATGCAACTGACTTGCAATTTGCATTCGTCTCTCTGCTGCCGAGGTATTGAATTGCCCGACACAGCGCAACAAAGTTTAATCTCAATTTTAGATAAAATAAAATTTTTGTTCAATATTTTATACTTAATAAATTTAATTTCAGATAAAATTAAATGAATAAGGAAAAACAATAAACATATAATTTCCATAATGAATGGGAAGAGCTTTATTTTTCCTCTATGTATGTAAGGATAAATGTCTATAAATGTATGTAAGGATAAATGTCTATAAATAAACAGAATAAGACGAAAAAATAGCCTGAATATAAAATATTCAACCTGTTCGCCAATCTACAAAAATTAATTATTTAAATTTCTTTTTTAAATTAATTAATTAGGTCCTACTAGGACATTGACAAATGTCATATTGAAACTCAATAGTTATCAATAGTTTCAATATGACATTTGTCAATGTCCTAGTAGGACTTAATTAATTAATTTAAAAAAAAAAATTTAATAATTAATTTTTGTAGATTGGCGAGCAGGTTGAATATTTTATATTCAGGCTATTTTTTCGTCTTATTATGTTTATTTAAATGTATCTACAAATAGTAAGGCCCCCCTTAATTTTTAATTTTCAATAAATGTCTATATTTGATATGTATTAAAGTACGAAATATATTTGTACGAAAGATATTTTTCGAGTTTGCAATATAGTTATGAAAATCATTATCTTTATGATAATGATTATTATGATTATCATTATTATTAATATCGAAATAAGAAAACAGTTAAATATTAAAAAATCAGTTAACCGCACTGCAACTTTTGTTTCAAAAGCCTATGCATCAATCCAAAATGCGAACTGAAGCATCTTATGTCATAACATACGTTTTTTCAAAACTTAAAAAGCCTTATCGGGATGTGAAAATTTTTAAGGAAGCGTTTCATCAAGGCAGCGAGGTAATATTTTGCAACTTAAAAATAAAAGTGAAATTTTCAATGCAATTACAGATTCGTAACTCGCAGAAATTTAAAGCTACGTACGCACGCTATAGAAAACTAGCAGTCCTGCTATAGTTTGAATATAGCTGTGTGACCGCTTCGTATAGTCAAACACTATTCGTATATTTGAACTATTCGAAGCGGTCACACAGCAATAGTCAAACTATAACAGGACTGCGCTAGTGTTATGTACCGTGTGTACGTAGCATAACTCGTGTTGAAGATAAAAATAAAAAATAACTCGACAACTAAAAGATGACATAGAAAGTTGCCGGTTATGTTGCGCTAGTGTTATGTACCGTGTGTACTTAGCATAACTTGTGTTGAAGATAAAAATAAAAAAAACCGGCCAAGTGCGAGTTGTGGCTCGCGCACCGAGGGTTCCGTACAAACTTGTAAGTAAGGTATCTTTTTTTGTGGAGGACGTAGCAAGCACATTCAGTTAACTTGACAAGTGGCCCTCATAAAATCACGACCATCTTAGTACCACAAGCATAACCTCAAGATGTCGCTGTCGTACGATGGAATTCTACCCTATATTTTATTACCATACATCCCCCATTCACTATGAGTGTTTAGGGGTTCTGGAACTTTACTATTTGTTTTTACTGCTCAATTTTGCCTGTATACCTATATACCCCGTATAAAGGAATACAGGGTATTTTTTTTAAATAACGCGAATATTTTTAAACTTATAAAAAGAAAACTTTATTTTAGTATTACACTTATTCACTAACTTATATTAAGATCTAACTATTTCTAGATCTAATATAAACTAATATATTAACTATTTCTAGATCTATTTCGATACTCTTAACATTCAGTTGTTCAATTGACTGCTTTTGGGCAATTGACTACCAAAAAATATAGGGCGTACGTGATTTAAGTATAATATACTTAAATCATATTATCTACAACATATTATGTAGATTATGTAGATTATAGTATAGTATTATTATGTAGATTATCAACATATTATGTAGATTATATAGAAAAATTAGACGAAATATAATATATACAGGATGTTACGGGACTTGAGTATGTCGCATGTCGGTTATAAACAAGCAAAATTTAGACATAATATATACCTTGTATATATTATGTATATAGAGCATACGCGATGAAATGCATAACGAATATAAACAAAGAAAATTTCATGTCTCTTCCACGAAATGTTAAATTAAAAATATCCAACCCCAGTCATCCACGTGGATTTTATGTAAGTGATTTACAAATTGTTATTCATAAAAAGCAAAGCTGCACTGATGAAAGATAAATCTCGAAACGCGTCTGCAGATGGCTATCCACTTAAGTTAATAGAAAGACATGATCTTAAAAAAACAAAGTTATTGGAACTATGTTCCTTTAGGGAGGTCTCGGTACGAGTGATTCGGCAGAAAACTTTACGTTATACGCCACTTTCTCTCAGTGTATAATTTTACTAAAAATAATACTAGAACGTGATAAAATGAAGAGTTTTGGTTCAAAAAATCAAGCGATTTTTCTAAAATTTTGTTAGAAATTTCCAAAATTTTTACAAAAGTAAAGAAAACATAGATTATATCATATAATAAAGAAAATTTGAAAATAAATTTTGCTAAAAATAAGATAAAAAATGTCTAAAACAGGAATTTTGGTTCAAAAAATTAAGTAATTTTTACAGATTTTTGTAAAAATTTCTGAAAATTTAACCAAAAATTTGATAATATTGATAAATTTCACAAAACTTGTAAATGTTTTAATTGAAATTTTACCAAAAATGAGACCAAAAAGTGTCAAAAAGATGAGTTTTGGTGCAAAAAATGAACCAATTTTTATAAAATTTTGTGGATATTTTTTAAAATTGTCAAAAAAAAAATCGAAAAATTTGATAATTTTGGTAATTTCACAAAATTTGTTTTCAATATTACCAAAAATAAGAGAAAAAATTTGTCAAAAGCAAAAGTTTTTCTTCAAAAAATAAATAATTCTCAAAATTGTTGAAAAAATGTGAAGATTTTGGTAAATTTCTCAAAATCTGTTTTCAAATTTTACTAAAAATAAGACGAAAAAATGTTAAAAAGAAGAATTTTGATTTAAAAAATTAAACAGTTTTTCTAGAATTTTGTAAAAATTTCTCAAAATTGTCAAAACTAAACCAAAAATTTGATAAGTTTGGTAAATATCACAAAATTTGTCTTTAAATATTACCAAAAATAAGAGAAAAAAACGTCAAATGCAAAAGTTTTGCTTCAAAAAATGAATCAATTTTTCTAGAATTTTGCAAATAATTCCCAAAATAGTTGAAAAAATCTGATAATTAAAAGAAAAACAAGACGAAAAAATGTTAAAAAGAAGAATTTTGATTTAAAAAATTAAACAGTTTTTCTAGAATTTTGTAAAAATTTCTCAAAATTGTCAAAAATAAAGCAAAAATTTGATACTTTTGGTAAATTTCACAAAATTTGTCTTTAAATATTACCAAAAATAAGAGAAAAAAACGTCAAAAGCAAAAGTTTTGCTTCAAAAAATTAATCAATTTTTCTAGAATTTTATAAATAATTCTCAAAGTTGTTGAAAAAATGTGATGATTTTGGTAAATTTCTCAAAATCTGTTTTCAAATTTTACTAAAAATAAGACGAAAAAATGTTAAAAAGAAGAATTTTGATTTAAAAAAATTAAACAGTTTTTCTAGAATTTTGTAAAAATTTCTCAAAATTGTCAAAAATAAAGCAAAAATTTGATAATTTTTGTAAATTTCACAAAATTTGTCTTTAAATATTACCAAAAATAAGAGAAAAAAACGTCAAAAGCAAAAGTTTTTCTTCAAAAAATGATTCAATTTTTCTAGAATTTTGTAAATAATTCTCAAAATTGTTGAAAAAATGTGATGATTTCGGTAAATTTCTCAAAATCTGTTTTCAAATTTTACTAAAAATAAAACGAAAAAATGTTAAAAAGAAGAATTTTAAATTAAAAAATTAAACAGTTTTTCTAGAATTTTGTAAAAATTTCTCAAAATTGTCAAAAATAAAGCAAAAATTTGATAATTTTGGTAAATTTCACAAAATTTGTCTTTAAATATTACCAAAAATAAGAGAAAAAAACGTCAAAAGCATAAGTTTTG
Organism: Phosphuga atrata; assembly: GCA_944588485.1. Taxonomy (NCBI): domain Eukaryota; kingdom Metazoa; phylum Arthropoda; class Insecta; order Coleoptera; family Silphidae; genus Phosphuga; species Phosphuga atrata. The sequence goes on from OX155901.1 coordinate 9,667,975, forward strand.
CTTCAAAAAATGAATCAATTTTTCTAGAATTTTGCAAATAATTCCCAAAATAGTTGAAAAAATGTGATAATTTTGGTAAATTTCTCAAAATCTGTTTTCAAATTTTACTAAAAATAAGCCGAAAAAATGTTAAAAAGAAGAATTTTGATTTAAAAAATTAAACAGTTTTTCTAGGATTTTGTAAAAATTTCTCAAAATTGTCAAAAATAAAGCAAAAATTTGATAATTTTGGTAAATTTCACAAAATTTGTCTTGAAATATTACCAAAAATAAGAGAAAATTAAAAAAACCGGCCAAGTGCAAGTTGTGACTCGCGCACCGAGGGTTCCGTACAAACTTGTATAGTATAGTATTATTTTGTAGATTATCAACATATTATGTAGATTATAAAGAAAAATTAGACGAAATATAATATATACAGGATGTTACGGGACTTGAGTATGTCGCATGTCGGTTATAAAAAAGCAAAATTTAGACATAATATATACCCTGTATATATTATGTATATAAAGCGTACGTGATGAAATGCATAACGAATATAAACAAAGAAAATTCAGAATAAACATAGAATAGGACCTAACTGTATGCAACCCATATGCTTCTGGAGCCTGACAATACCACTACGACAACATTAGTGAATTTTCATAAGTTTCAAATAGTAAATTCGCATTTTTCTTGTAATTAAACTACATATTTACGGTTTTCAGATTTTTCCCTTGACATGTACTGTAAGACACCGCTTCTTGCCAAATTTCATGATTCTAGGTCAACGGGTTGTACCCTATAGGTTTTGATTCCCTCGTGAAATCGCAAAATATGCGACATAAACGGTCATATCTTTTGATCGCGTTGACTTACAAGTTTGATTTTTTCACAGCTGAAAGAGACTGCAGAGTCGAGTATTTGATACAAATTTCAACTTGTTACCTCTACGCGTTCCTGAGAAAAAGGTCTTGACAGACAGACAGACGGAGAGACAGACAGACAGACAGACAGACAGACATACAGACAGATAGACAGACAGACAGACAGACAGACAGACAGATAGACAGACGGACAACAAAGTGATCTTATAAGGGTTCCGTTTTCGGTGCGGAACCCTAAAAAATAACTCGACAACTAAAAGATGACATAGAAAGTTGCCGGTTATTTTCGTTGCAGTTTTATGAGTCAATAAATATCGTTGATACTGCATAATTAATTGTTTTTATAAGAATGTTTTTTTGCGATTTATTCTTAAATGAAGAATTTTTAAAAATACTTCCCATAAATTCCGGAATAACTCGAGGTGCAGATATGATTGCATTTGCTGCATATATTGATTGCTAATGTCTATTAACACCTTCAATGATTGCTAGAATTCATGGATTTGTAGCCCTTTACAAACAAACAGTTTCCTGATTTCATATATTTACATTGCATAATCCATTATAATGAGCAAAAATATTAGATGTTAACGATATTATGGATGTGGCAGTGAAAATTGCAAATTCAATAGGAGCGCGAAGTTTACGGAGCAGTCTTATTCCGTAGTCAACTTGAAGATAATGACTGGGAATATAAGGCAATGACTAAGGAATATATCTTGGCAATGGAAGGCAGCTCTTCAAGATAAATGATCTCTTCCTCTTGCAGAGCAGTGGATGTTGGTGTCTCACAAGGTTCCGTTCTAGGTCCAATACTCTTGCTAGTATTCATCAACGATATTACTAATCTAAATATCTATGGCAAAATTTGTCTCTTCGTCGGTGATACTAGTATCACATTGGCCAAATCTTATCTGCCGCTTCCTCACTCTACTATATCAAATGACCTTGCTGGAATTAGGTTATGCTACGATTCTTATTGTCTAGAATTAAGTATCAAGACTGTAGTTCTATCAAAAAAAAATACACTCCCGCCTCTTGCACTTGAGAACAATGTCATTAATTCTGTTGACTCTGTTAGATTTCTGGGCCTCAATATCAAATGGTCATCAAATCACTCAAATGGACCTCGCATGTGGAACTCTTAACAAAGAAGCTGTCTTCTGCTTGCTTTGCAATTAGGTCTATTTCCAGGGAGCTAAATTTCCAAACATCCACTACTTCTTATTTCGCTCTTTTCGAATCTCATCTTCGATATGGCTTACCGTTCTGGGGACATTACAACCTTCTCCAACTTGAATTTATTTTCAAGTTACAAAAGAGAGTTATTCGCTATATGTTTTGATTCAGTAGTAGAACCTTATATATTGCATTGTCTACCTTACTTTAAAAATTTCAAAATTTTATCTCTCCCTTCATTATTAATCCTGGATTCTGTTAGCTTGATGCCTAAACACATTCGTGCTTTACCGGAGAGACCACAACACGACCACAGTACTAGGAACTTGGAACAGGATATTTATCTATCCAATTATTTTTGGAATTTATTACCAGAAGAAAAATAACGATTTCAGAGATCGATTGCCATTTCTAAGGATATTTGCATTTTTTTGGTCCATTTATCTATGTGAAGCAGCGTTTTCTCAAATCGCAATTTAAGAGTTTTCTGACTGATGACCTTAATGGCATCTATTCGATTGGGAATCAGTGATTACAAATGAAACTTTACAAGACTTATTGATGAATATAACGCATTCTATATCAAAATATTAAGTTAACCCAAAATATTTATCAATAAAGCTAATTGCAGAAAATAGTAAATACAATGTTTTAATATATTATTATCAATAGAGACCTTAACTAAATGTTTATATGTTATTCATTTAACCCATTTTTCGAAGTCGATCGCGTATAAATAAGAAACATTAATGTCGATCCTACCAGTATTAAGTTTCCCCACCCCTAGTCTACATGATCCACTTAATTCGTTGAATCGTTTGAAATTCGATAAGGATTTTACTCTTCACGATAATAAATCACCAATAAGAAATCGAAACGCAAGAAGTGAAGCGAATGTTGCTGCCGTTAGAGCTAATGTTACATTAGATGGAAATTTATCGGTTCCTCGTCGTTTTCAACGACAACTAGCCTATCCGGAGTTTACGAAAATACTTAATATCGTTATAAGGTTGTGTTGATCTAAGAACTGAAGGCGCTAGACCCCCCAAAATGTTACTTATTTTAGTTCATATTTATTGAACAAATATTTTGAAAGATTAAAATGAGATGTCATGGTTTGAACCAAATTATTAATAGAATTGAAAGTAGGAGTTTATCTCTACGATATCTTCAAATCTGTCAGTAGCTAGAATTACACGGAAATCTTCTGTTACTCTTTGGCACACCCCAAATAGGATTTGAAGATATCGTAGAGATAAACTCCTACTTTCAATTCTATATTGAAAGAATTTAATTATGACTGAAAATATTTTTCGCAAATTGTTTTATCTTTTTCGCCGATTGTATTGTTTCGCTTTGAAGCGAAGGGCATTTGATTGATGCAAATTTTATTTTGTTCTCGTACAAACATAATTATATCTTCTTCATCGGGGATAATTAAAAAGGGAATTCTGGACTTTTTATTTTCGTATGTAATAAAGAGAAAGGGTCATAATATTCAAACTTATATACGCTACATAAAAATGTACAGAAAAAAGGTTTGAGGGCTTTCATGTTATCCAACTGACGTGATACAGAAAAGGTATTTTATTATTATTATTATTATTTGTTTTAATGTGGAACTTTTTATATTTTTTTTTACATGTCTCGGGCAGAATTTGTTAAGAATAATATGTGTGCTGGTAATAGTATATTACGTGACGAGAGTTGTAAGAAGCATATTACGTACGAGCGGAACAGTTACGCCTGCGTAGCGGGGAGCGCGTAATTCCACGAGTACGTAATTGCCTTACAACTCGAGTCATGTACTATACTTTATCTACGACCACACTAATTTGTTTATGTTTAATAAGAAAAATATGTTTGATGTAACACCTTCGACCTTATTTAACTTGATATAAATGAAAAGAAATACATTAATAATGATTACATACCTTTATATTTAGTACTTATTTGTAGTTTTCGTTAGATTTAAACGTGAAAAAACGAAATGAATGACAGCTTCTATGTGAATGATGCTTTTATGTGACGTTTAATGATTGTTTGGAAATCACGCAGTACTATATTTAAAAATAGTATCAACCTGCAGCTTTCAACCAATCAACGAATCCTAAACTAAACGCTCATGGCTGTTTTTGAATTATTACATAACATTAATCGCGGATTGTTACATGTGTGTGTGTGTGTGTGTTATGTTGTATTTACATATCCCACGAACTGTACAATAATGGGCATTTACCATTAAATGCAATAATGGGCATTTACCAATAGTTGTCGTAGATAAAAAAATTTAAAAAAAATTGGCATTCATATAATCGAAAATCCGGATAATGAAATGTATAAAGAAAAGCGGTTTTTGTACATATTATTGCAAAATACAAGAACAAAATCAAACTCAACACGAAAGAATACTTAATATTGTTCATGATTACCAATAAAATAATAAATATGAATATTTAAGAGCTATTTAAGGCGTAATTACGAGATGAAAAATAATTCCGTTTTTAGCGAAAACTTTTGTAAAAAACCGTAAAAATTTCAATTCAAATTATTAATCGGCTTTTAGCGGGACATTTCAGGCAAAAACAGTTTTATCTTAATACGGCGCACTGCGGCGGTTTATTCGACAAATTATCGGCAATTTTTTTTTTCGGCAAAACTGATACAAGTAGATATCGTTTGACAACGTGACTAGAATCAAAGATTTTTAAAATCATTTTGAATGAGCAAAGGATTTGAATCAGAATTATTCGATTAAGGACATCGAAAACTTATTATCGCAATTAACAATTGGCATTAGTGAAAAGAGATTGTTTTTAAAATGGTTGTTATCGTTCCAAATAAATATATCGGTTGGCATTAAAAGTAATTTAGTCGAGGTTCATTTTATCGTGTATCATTACATGGCGGTTTGGCACCTATAAAGATTATCGCCAATAGTTCAAGCGTGCTCGCGTGCGGAATGCCAAATCGAAAAAGTTTCGAATTTTCCATTCTCATTGCGGCACAGAACGAAACACTGCTCCACTGTAATAAGTCTCTAACATTATAATAATGCACGAGATTTAAATTTGCACTAAATTGGTACTATTTAAATGAAAAGCTGAAAACACATTTTCTTTAAGTGCCGCGGTGATTTTTCATAGTATTCTGTTTTTTTTTCTTGGTAATGTGCCTGTCAAGCAGTAATAACACTAGAAACTAATCTTATTTCATTTCAATTTTATATCTGGAACAGCTTTTATCAGCGACAACCTAATAGCCACTTCAGACGAGTCCACAATAGTCACGCTATTACAACGAAAAAAAATCTACTTAATACCCCCGAGGATGTCACATAACTTCTACAGACGACTTATTTATTGGATTAGCCGATAAAAATAGCACAACTCCATACATTACCATTTACATTTCATGTGATATATTCCTATTTTGCCATATAATAATATAATTTTAATCAACAAAAGAAAGACTTTTTATTCTTGGTTATCAATCGTTAAGAAAAAATAATCTGTATGAGAAACAGCCATGAAATATTCACGTTGGCACGTTTAAAATAAACTCGACTAAACTCGGTACGGTTTCCTTATTGAACAACACCTTTTCTTAACTTAACATTCGTGGTTTGATGCATCACTGTGACTGTTGTCAAGTTGTATAGCTCTAATATTTTAAGAGCTCCTCGAACTAGTCAAACAATTCACGCAGACCTAAAACATCAAATCCATTGCCTACAATATTCTATTTAAATATACTAATAAAACTTCAAAACTAGACGAGCAGGATTACATAAGAGTAGACATGCAAGACTAGAAAGACCAGATTAGACATATAAGACAAGATAGACAGGACAAGATAGACTAGACTAGACATACAAAACTAGACAGGCAGAACTAGAGAGACAAGACTAGACAGACAACACTACACAGATAAAACTAGACAGCTAGTACTAGACAGACAAGACTAAACAGTGAAGACTAGACACACAAGACTAGACAGCCAAGACCGGACCGACCATACCAGACAGACAGGACTGGACAGACAAAACGAGACAAGCAATACTGGACAGACAAGAATGGATAGACAAGACTACACAGACAAGACTAGACAGACAAGACTAGACGGACAAGACAAAACAGTGAAGACTAGACAGACAAGACTAGACAGTAAAGACAAGACAGATAGGACTAGGCAGACAGGACAAGACATGCAAGACTAGACAGACAAGAGTAGGCAGATAAGACTTTTTTTAACGTTGGCCGCCTAGGCTAAACGGATAGACAGAGGGACCGCCAACGATGGCATTACTGAGTCTTACCACCATTCGTGTCTTCCCTTAAGGGGCACCAGATGATCTTTATTGAACAAAAGTATAAAGGTATTACACAAAATTAAAAGATGCTATGCAATAGGATTTATAATAACAGAAACTAAGACAAGAAAGACAAGAGAAACCCTACCGCACCTGTTCCCACCCATGCAACTTCTTAGCCCACATGACAGTATTGGCAAATCGGCTTAAGGCCGCCCACGCTCCCTGCCCCATCTCACTGGCTGGACTTCCCGCTACTGCCTCGACCATGACATTATTACCCCTCCAGGCCCGACGCTAAGGCCTGTCGCTCCCTTTCCCAACGTGGACATGCCACGAGAGTGCGCTCCGCGTCGCCTCGCTCGCCCTCTCCACTGGATGTCGCACCTGTGGGGCTTTCCCAATTCTGTGGAGATACGCTAAAGGACCCGTGTCCGGTAAGAGGCTGGGTAAGGAAGCGTGCCAGCAGGCAAGGAGTTGCTCCTCAGCAGCTCTCCTTGCCTCGCCGCGGTTCCCACCAGATGTTCTCGCGACTCTCATCGACGCTCCATAACAAGGAGATCCGCGGGAGGAATCCGCAATATGACCTCCACTGCGTCACTGCTGACAGTGCCGTAAGCCCGGGCGACCCTAATGGCCACCGGGCGCAGTGCCCGTCGCAATCGCTCCCTGTTACCGGCGTTGCCCTTCACCGCCGCTGCCCACACCGGAGCCGCGTGTAGAAATCTGCTAGTGGCCACACTGGCCATAAGCCTCCTCCTACCCTCCCCAGGTTCGGTGGCTCTCGGCATGAGACGCACCACCTGTTGTGCCGCACGAGCCGCGTTGCCGGCTGCGTGGCATACGTGTGATCCCCACTGACTCTCCTGGAGGATCATACCGAGATACCGGACCTTTAGAAAAGTATCCTCTCTCCCGAAAATTCGACCTCCAGAATGCCTTTACCTGACCTCCTGGTGGAGAGCAAGATCGCCTGTCTTTTATCCTTCTCCATAACCTTCTCCATCCACTCCCGAACGAGTTCCCCCACGCGCGTGATCCGGCGACACAGCATATCCCAGCACCTGCCGGTCAAGACAAGTGCCATGTCATCGGCATACCCACCCCTGTGGGCAGTAACCGCCTCAGTGTACGCAGATGGCCATCATAGGCGAGATTCCACAAGAATGGTCCTAAAACCGACCCCTGCGGAACCTCGGCAAACAACCCTCGCTCGCGCTAGTCCTCCCCCACCCCTGATGGTTCTGTAGCTCAGGTATTCGGCAGTAAGCCTCAGCAATGTCTGCGGTAGTTTCCACCAAACTAGGGCCTCGAGAACGAACCACCATTGCACCGTATTGAAGGCATTGGCGACGTCAAAGCTGACGACCACACAATGCCCCTTGTTACGGTGCGGTCCGCTCTTGGCCCCGCGATACGAAGGACAGCCCAAATGGCATCCTGCGTCCCAACCCCTTACCGAAAGCCGAAATGCTCCGGAGTGAGTCCGTCCCCTTGCTCTATGATGGCTTTTAACCGCCATAGGAGCAACCTTTCCAGAACGTTTGCCCAGCCGTCAGCAAACAGATTGGTCTGTGCGCACCAGGCGTCGAGAGAACCTTACCCGGCTGTGGAATAAGAGCCAAAATATCCTTCTTCCAACACCTAAGAAACAATCCCGCTTCCAGATATTTGTTGCAGACGTCGGCAAGTTAGCCATGCAAGACTAGAAAAAAAAGACCAGACAGACAAGACCGTATGTATTAAGAGTATAACAGTAAGCTGGCAGCGCTTGCAAAAGGAAGGAAACCAATTGATAATACGGCGTCTTATAGACCAATCTGCTTTTTAGATGTAGAGGGTAAACTATTTGAAAACTTAATTTTAATTAATTTACAAAGAGAAATTCTACGTACAGGGGATTAATATTGTCGGATTGTTATTGTCGGATAAATAATATGGCTTTAGGGAAGGTCGACAGATGCCGTCAATGAAGTACTAAAAGTTATCAAGGAGCAGCAGCCTATTCTGGTCGTCACCGAAGGCTGTGCCCAGTAATAACGTTAGATGTAAAAAACGCCTTTAATAGCGCATAATGGCAGCAAATTCTAGAAGAATTAAGACGGAGGAACTTCGAGAAAAGTCTAACTAAATATTATAGCGTCATATTTATCAGAATGGTAAATAGTTCTAGAAGCAGAAGGAACAAGATTGAGAATAAATAGTTCCATTGGGTTCAGTACTAGTTCCAACCCTATGGATATTTTGTATGACGGTCTTCAGATAACTGAAATGCCACAAGGAATCACGTTAATAGGTTTTGTAGACGACGTAGCGATGGTGGTCACCCCACAAGAGCAAGAAATTATAATGAATAGGACAAGCACTGGACTAGAGCGAGTTTTAAACTGGTTGGAAGAAAAAACTGGTACTGGCTCCGGAGCAAGCTTAGAGCGAGGCCTCACGGTGTGTTAACGGTGCAGTGCGGCACCGCACCGCAATTAATTCGAGCTATAGGGTGCCACACGGGCGGTGCGGCACCGCAGTCGAACGCTGTTTACCGCGAAGCGGCGCGGCGCCGCAACGTCAATGACTGAACTTATTTTTAAAATCACCGTGTGTTTTATCCCATAATGCAGGTCTTTCTTGTACTAAAGATATAAGGAAATCAATATCAATGTTATCGGAACTCATCGTAAGAAAGATAAATATTAATATTCATAAAATAAACTCGTTCGATACAATACTGCGGTGGCAGCACGGTGCACTCTGGCGCCGCAGCGTATCACCCCTCCCGGCCTCTTCTCGCAGGTTACAAGCGCGGCGTGGCTACGGTGCGACGTCGCACGGCGACCCAACGCATCGTGTGACATGGTATAGTGATTTGCATATAGGGTGCCCTTGCGGCATACGTAGCGCATCGTTTGGCCTCACCCTTAAGCAGTACTTCTTACAACTCAAAGGAAGATATCTCCTATTAACTTTAGTAGGGGAAGATCCTTCCTTCTTGAACCTCCTCACTCCTCATTTAATCAGCTTTAATCAGATTTTACTCAGCTTTTAAGCAGCTTTAATCAGATTTTAATAAGCTTTAATCAGATTTTAAACAGCTTTAATGAGCTTTTAATCAGCTTGCAATCAGCTTTAATCAACGTTAATACACCACAAGAGTATGGTGTCTATGTAACTCCACGCTAAACAGGGTGTGAGGTCTATGTAGCCCCACACTGCTGGTTTAATCAGCTTCAATCAGCTTTTAATCAGGTCTTAAAACCAATAACATGGGGACGAGGAGTGAGAAGGTTTCAGAAGAAAGGATCTTTTTCCACTAAATTTCACATACAGGGTTTTACAATTACACAAAGCAGAGCGGTAACGTATTTAGGGGTGTGGTTGGATCAAAAACTAACATTTTCTGAGCACAGTTGCAAAACCGTTCAGATGGCATAAAAGACGATGATTGCCCTCTCTAGCCTTATGCCGAACATCGGAGGAGCCAAGGCCAAGGCATTCAAGAGTGGAATGTTATCGAGTGTGATACACTCTCAACTGTTATATGCTACACCAGCTTGGCATTCGATAACAAACCACCGAATTCCACGGATGATGGGTATTAGAGTAATATATATTGCTTTATTGTCAATAGAAATACATGATTTCTGTGGACAAAGCGCAGGCAAAATAAATAAATAAGTCACTTAAAAACTAAAACAAAACATATTAAAAACAGTACATACATACATACATAAATACATATACATATCGTAAAAAAAATAAAGAAATAAATAAAGAAAAAATAAATAAACAATTAAATAAATAACAATAATTTTAAATTTTAAGTTAATTTTAAGTAAAATATCGTAAATAACTCGTTGAGTGAGACTAGCTGAGGCTAATAGGTGTTTGTAGGTTGTAGGTTAATAGGTGTGTTGTCTGCATCTCGAAGAGTGTGCTCTGCATATCGAACTGTTTCAGCCAAAGAGGTAGAAATGATTACAGGGATACCTCCTATTGAATTACAAATTAAAAAGAGGTGTAGAGATACAGCGGAGTCGAGAAAAGAAGAGCCAGAGATCAGATAATAGAAAAGTGGCAAGAAAAATTTAAAAAACGGGACATATGGACGTTGGACCTACCAATTAATTCCGTTTATTTACAGGGTTAACAGGAGAACAGAGAAATTGTTTATTTATTAACCCGAGCGCTGTCAGTACATGGCCTCTTTCAAAAATATTTGCTTGATAGAAAGATAGTGGACTCAAATAAATAGTCTTGTTTGTGATTAACTTGGTGCAAAAAATGAGACAACGCTGCAATTACTGCATTATTGCAACTTTAATTATTTTGCTAATTTTAGTTGCATTATCGCTATGTTATTATTAATTTCGTTAAGGCCATCTATGGACAACGGTGCTTGTGTTTTAGCTGTTTCTTGATGTTATCGTCGATATTTGCCACGGTTGGTGTTCTTTATTGTGTGTTTGGCAGCTTCTTTCTTGTTGGTGCCTGGAGCTTTTCTGATGGCCCAGTAGTCCTTTATTTTTCGGCTAAATCCAATCTTACGTTGCTCCTTACGTTACGTCTTTTGGTCTGTGAGGGATATAACTTCTCTGAGGGATGTTACAAAAGATTTAGTTTTAAGAGTTGTATGATAGGTTAGGTTAGGTCATTTTGATTTATATGAAGTTCCGAAAGATCCTTCTCCACTGGTTTCATCCAAAAGAATCCAGTAGCTTTGCCCTTCTAAGCAGCCTTGAAGATCCTATGGGATAACCTGTTTGAGTCCATTCTGGATAGATGTCCGTAAAAAGCCAGTCGCCTTCTTCTGATATAGCTCACAATTTGGTTGATACCATCGGCTTCCATCTGGTAGAATTGTTTGTCCTACCATCCGTCTCAGGAACTTTCTTCCTTGCACCTCGAGGGCTCTTAATGTGGTCTTCTTAGTTAGATACAGGCACTCTGTTGCATAGAGGACTGGGGCTCTGACTACTGCATTGTAGTGTCTTAGTTTGACATTCATCGACAAATTTCTTGAAGCATATAGTTTTCTACAGGCATCCTTACTCTACAGTAAGCCTCATCTAGTTTGAGTCTCCTGTGTTCAAGTGCCACGGTTTCGCTGAGGTTTGAGAACCATTCCCCAAGGTACTGTATACTTTTGAATCTCTTGATATAGATATTATCACTGAATCTCATCATTCTAGGGGCATCTTTGATGTTAGTAAAAAATTCGGACTTTCCTATGTTGACCGTTTTAGCCGCTATTGAGTGTAGTGTTTGGAGCTATGGAGTAGTAGTATATCATTCCTGTATATCATTTGCCAATAAATTCAGATCGTCTGAAAAGGCTAGGCTAGGCATGGTATCCTTATCATGGTAGGCATGGTTTATTGGTATCTGTGTTGTGGGCTTTAATCCCCATCCGTAATCCAGTGTTCTCTGGTAGGATTCTCGTCCACTCTCTAATGATATTTTCCAAAACGAAATTAAATAATATGCATGAGGTACCGTCTCCTTGTATCACCCCTGTTTTAATGGCGAAACTCTCCGAGAGTGGTCCACTAAACTTTACCCTGGTTGTGGTGCAGTGCAGAGTGGCTTGTACCAGCCTATTGATCTTGTCGTTGAGTCATAGTTCTTCTAAGGTGATGAAAAGAGTAATTCTGAGAGTCGTATGCTTTCTGGAAGTCGACAAATATAGCTACCCATTGTCTGGCTCTTGACTTTCTTTATTCAAGGGTGGTCTTCAGATTGTGTATCTGCTCGCTACAGGACCTCGATGCTCTGAACCCTGCTTGATATTCTCCAAACTCTTTATCCAGCTGTCTTGTTACATGGCGTTCTAGAATCTTGGAGAATATATTATTTGGTAACAGCAAGGAGTGATATTCGTCTGTAGTTACTGGTATCTGTTTTGCTTTCCTTCTTGTGGATTGGATAATGGCTGACGTCAAATCATCTGAGAGCCTCTCACTAGTCTATATATCCAGAATTACTTTATGTATCCTCCTGAAGGTGTGTTCTCCGGCATGATTTAGCATTTCTGCTACTATCCCGTCTTCACCAAAAGCTTTATTATTGTTGAATAGTTTAATTATTTCTCTGACTTCTTCATAGGTTGGAGGAGCAAATCCTCCATACTCAGTATTAGAGTTAGCTGGTTCTGTAACTTGGAGATACTCAATAGTTTCTTCCGCATTTAAGAATCCTTTGAAGTAGTTAGCTGGGGTCTTGGTACAATCGCTGTCATTACGATACAGGGATCCATCTGGTCTCTGGAGGTGTAAGGTAGGGGACGTGAATTGGGTTGTTTGTAGTTTGAGGCCTTTGTATAGATCTCTAGAGTTGTTCTTTACAAAATCCTCCTCTGCTTGCTTACTCAGTTCCTGGTTGTGCTTCCTCTTCGCCCCTTGACGTAGTTTTCCTTTGTGCAATAATGGTTTGTAAATTAGCTTCGTTTTTAAGTACATTGCATTTGATCCACGCTAGTCTTCTGGCTTCTATAGCTTTATCACATTCGCTGGACCACCACGGCTGCTTCTTCCCTTTAGGTCTATTGGGGATTGTTTCCCGAGCCTTTACGGTTATGGCATCCCTAAGCGGATCCCATTTTGTAGATGTGTTAATCCTGTTGGTATTATGAATCAGCGTCTCTTGGTAACTAATGTTGTCTTATTTAAGTTTGGTAATATCAAACCTAGGGATCTTCGTGTTCTTTGCTAAGATACCAATGGTCTTTATTAGTGGTTTCAGGTTTGTCTTAACCAGAGACAGGTGATCAGAGTCAATGTTGGCCTCGTAGCACCTTAACATTCATAACATCTCTGTTGTGTAGCTTGTCTATTACTACGTGGTCGATTTGGAATTCACCCATCATGTTAGTCGGGCATCTCCATGTCATGGCCTTTCTGGGAAGATGTTTGAAAGTTGTGGACTTCAAAAGTAATCCATACTTGGTGCTGATTAAACGTTCACCCTTGGCGCTGGTTCTCTTATGGGCAGGATATTTTCCTACAATTTTCTGGTGTTTCTGTTCTCTACCGATCTAGGCATTGAAATCTCCTAACAATATAGTCGCCTCAAGGGCATCTCATTACTTGTTTGTCATTTCTGAATTTTTCCAGTTAGAGTCATTTCTAGGAGCGTGGAAATTAATCATAGAGTATCCCCTATTTTTGCATCTGAAGGAAATCACCAATGTTCTATCGTTTAGTGAGGAAAAGTCAAGAATGCTTGTAACTAGTCGATGGTGTACTGCAAACCCAATCCTAAGGAATGGTGCATTTTCCATTACTCTATTACCAGGTTTCCCTTTATATATTCTATATCCTTGAGACTCTATGTCTTCTTCGTCCGGAAACCTAGTCTCTTGGCGAGCTGCTATACTGATGTTCTTGTCGTTCAGTACTTCAAGTGTATGCTTAAGCTTTCCGGTCTTGATCAAAGAGTTTATATTGATTGTGGCTAGGTATGTAATATTCGTTTTAAAGTTTCGTTTAGATCTGACTGGGTCACAGAAGGTGTAGATCCTCCAGAATCCGATTACCTACTTGTGGCTTATCTACCACCTGTGGTATTATGTTCATTAAGTTTGTACTTCATGTTTGATACAGTCTATCATACAAGTGATTAGGTTAGGGCACCCGAGGCAACGAGTTCTTAACTATCGCTTTGTATATTTAAAAAAATTAATAAATATATTTTTGTTTGTAATTCTTGACATTAAATAATCGATGGAATTACAATAAAACAGTTAGCGGTTTATCTAATTATTTAATAATTACGATATTTCCGAAGTCGAGAATGTTACCAAATATTCTAAAATAGACCAGCGCCAAATTGTAATTGCACATTGTATTAATTTCTTTCGTTTATTCGTTAGGTTGTGAAATTGCCTTGATAGTTTTATTTTTTGATACCATAATTGAGTACTTTCATGCGATTGGCGGAATAAGTGAGTCTCCGGAAGTAGTTTAAAAACTGTGTAGTATTTTCTTACGAAATGCATTTTTTGTAAACGAAATATGTTATATCAGCAAATTATATTTTACTTAAGAGATTACAATAGTGAAATATAGTAGGAAATTAATATGTAGAATATTGCATAGAATGGTTTATCAGAAAATAATAAATTTTTGGCTGAAAACTTAAATCATCCATATATTTCTTGTGTTTTTACAACAATAATAATAGGTATGCAAATATCGGCATTACATGAGTTTCTTACATTTTTCACCAGAATGTAAAATTTTTAATTAAAAGCTATCGAACGCTTACATAGGCTTTAATTCAATCTTTTACATTTTGGTGAATCATAAAATCTTCCATGAAAACTTTACTAATAAATAAAAGCTTATTGAGCTAAAAAAGACGTATTGAAACTGATAAACTAGCTCCTGATAAAAATATTTCTCCACACGTAAAGCGAGAGAAGAAAAGTTCTGAAACTGAAAAAAATAACCTTGCAATATAAGTAGTTGATGAGAATTGAGATTGGATTTCTTTATCCAAACAAACATCAATTTTGTTAAATGAAACGAACTTGGTTTAAAAAATCCGACAAAAAATAAACTCGTAAATAACGTATTTGTGTTAGTAGTTGGATTTAGTTCGCGGACAGAATAATGCTGTAGTGCAAGTGGTAGGTGAGAATCTGTGGTAGTTGAGTTTGGAAAGTTTAACAAGAGAAATGTCCTGGGCAGGGAGTATCTAGCATGAACTTGATTACGTATGCAGGAACTTCAATATAAGTTTTTTTCTTATAAAGGATTTGGTAATAATTTGAGTTTTAAAATAACCAAATTCAATTACATTTTATTATGTATATAAGCTTGTTAATAAACACAATTTCTATTTGCAATTTAATTTAATTTAAATAATATAGCGACTAGAAATAGGAATGTTGATATTGACATTTCTGAGCAAAACCTCTTGGATCTGATTATCCCTCTTATTGGTTCGCTTATATATCAAAGGAATTTAGTTACAAGTCTATTGGAATTTCATTTCAAGGCACAAGGGATTGTTTTGTTTCCAAACTTACTTACGCAAACTAATCTAAAAACAGTCGACGTATTAAACTAAAATAAATCATAGATTACTCTCACATACCTATACTAGTATAGGTATGTGAGTATGTGTATACCTATAGTATAACAACTGCTTACATTAATTTAATTTACTGTGGCAACTTTATATTCCACAATATCATGTGATGTGCAATTTTGTTTCTTTTCCTAACCCTAACGTTTCCAAACCCATACAAGTAATACAATTAATAAAACAATATACAAAAGAGTAAACATGATCTATTATAATATTGGCCTCCTTATTGGCCAAAACTTGGCCTCCTCCCACATCCTACATTTGTGCTTGGTGTCTTGATCTTAGACAAAAGTGTAGGAGATCATATAAATATTAGTATTAAAATATATCCCCAGATGCTTTCTTAGCAGCTTTACACATTACAAAAATAAGTGCTCTACGTAATACATTTGTCCTTGGAATCGACAGCCGAAAACTAGCCGCAGATCTAGATTATGATCTGGGAATGTTGATTGGAATTTTGCCCAAGAGAAATGAGCAGTCTATCTAATTATGCAGGAGCTTAGAGGTAAATTGTGCAGAGAAATGACTACTCCCATCTTCTAGAGAAACCATGTCATATCTTCTTAATAATTGTTTGAGACTAGTTCCTATCTCAGGACAAACTCCATCAAGCGTGTAGGACAAGTATTTAAAAAAAACGTCGTTGAATTTTGTCACCTTTGAACGCGAATAGCGTACTCCAGTTTGCAAAGGACGTATGTAAAAAAAGTTGCTTCATTAGGTTAGCATCTGTGAAGTTGCGACAAACGCGCATTATTTATCCTCGGTTAATAATAGTTTGGACTAGTTTGGACTAGGGTTTGACGGTTTTTCAAACCCGGTTTTTAAAAACCTGTTTTTATAGAAAATTTTTCACATTTGAAAACCGGTTTTTAAATTAAGAAAACCGGTTTCAAAGAAATTAATTATTAGGAAAAAATTATGTTTTATCTTATTTGATGCATGCTATGCAACGAGTTGCGTTGGCCAGTGCATGTGCATTGTAAATATTAACAAGTGAAAGTATATTTGAATTTCTGTTAAATGTTAATTTTAAAATGTTAACTTATTGCAAAAATTAAATACTGCAATAAGTTTGAAATTATTATATGCTCTAGAAGAATGAATTCAAGAAAGAAGACAAGTAGAATTCGCAAATCTTTTATTTATTATAGAATTAGCAAACCTTTTGTATATTTGCAAAATGTACAAAACATTTCCAGTTTAGCAAAGAACTCTTAGTGTACTTTCTTTAGCTTCAAAAACCGAAATTATTAAGTTATCTGGAAGATTATTAAGTTATATAGAATATTTCCATATTCTTACGTGGAAAACGATTCTTATGAAGAGCAAATCGAAGAAACTACTCATCAGAGTATTGCTTTTTTAAAGGAAGTCATAGAAAAATCCATTCAAAAGTTTCTTGATGACTGAAAAAAAACTTACAAATCCAAAGACACTGAAAACTGAATTTTTTGTTTGGGTTTTCGTTTTTTTGTATAAGTAATGTGAAATCCTGATTTATTATTTTTTTAATAAATGGTCTTCCATTAAGTGGTTTGATTTAAAGAGAAACGAATATTTTCGAAATCAGCGGATGTTGATTTAATTGTAAAGAGGAGGGAGGGTATGCCATTAATAATGGAAAACGCTATTAGCCAAATGGCCTTGTAAGACCATATTATTTTCATTAAATTTTCTATCACCAATTCGTACATTTGTGGCTGTATGTTCTCAATAACTTCGCGAATCTTTGAGGTCTTGCTATTGGCATAAACCTTATCTTTCACTTAACCCTAAAGAAAAAAGTCTAGTGGTGTTAAATTACAAGATATCGGTGGCCAATTGTAATCGCCCCTTCGAGAAATCACACGATCAGGAAACTTTTCACTGAAAAGAGCGATGGCATCGCTGCTTTTGTGTGCACGTAGCGCCAGCGCCTTCTTGTTAAAAATGAACGTCATCCAAACCAATTTCTTCCAATTCTGGCCAAACAAAATCAAATTAATCATCGTTCGATAGCGCAATCCATTCACCACAACAGTAGCTCCAGCCTCATTTTCGAAAGTGTACCGTCCAATGACCCCGCCAGACCAAAAACCAAACAGTCACACGTTAAGGATGGAGTGGCTTTTCAACAATAATTCTTAGGTTTTCCGAGCCCCAAATGCATGGTGAAAATGTGCCTCATCACTCAAGATGAAGTGAGTTCTTGTGTTAACTGAACTTTAAAAGCCTTAACACCTAAGTTTTTATGCAACATACAGTGTAATGTCGTTTGTAGAATGCCGAATTCCAAAGATCGACGGGAAATAGACAAACCTGGGTTTTCCTCAACACTATGGGCTACAACAGCAATATTCTCAGTTGTTCTTGAGCGACGTGCACAGGTTCAGTTCTTTATATTACTAACTTGTCCCAAGAGCTCAAACTCTTCCACCAGTTTCACACTTGCTGGCCGAGTAGGTGCTTCACGTCGACCCCAAAAGGGCTTTAGTTTTGCGAAATTTGCACCATTTTTTATCTGAATTTTAATAATTGCGTTGTTCAAGTGTATATCGTTCCATTTTTATTAATGGCTTTGTTTTTACTTGTCATTTGTCAATTAGTTACATGTTCACTACGGTATGACAACTGTTATAATGGCAGGCCATTGAAAATGAAACCTCTAATTGGAAGACCCTTTCTTGGGACTACTATGTTGATTTCGTTTTTTATTAATTTATATAAATAAAATAAAATATTTTGCCTTTTTCTATTTTTTTTTTTCTCAAACATTCGAAAACTGCCTAAAACCGTTTTTTGAAAATCTGGAATTCGAAAACCGGTTTTCCAAAAAGTCGGTTTTTGTATAAACCCTAGTTTTGGACAGTGACGGTGGTTGCCTAGTAGTTAAGGTATCAGATTACTAAGCCACAGGTCCCGAAGAGCTCCGGTATAAGGTAAAAAGTATAGTGGACTTTCTACAAAGAGCATGTTAAACGTCCAAACTAGATCGTGTAAGAAATGAACATATATGAGGACAGACGAGGAGAGACTATGGTTCAAATCCTGGAACACAAATAAAAATATGCCACCGTACTCCTGTGCATGGCTCTGGCAAAGCCATCGCAAGAAAATCTGCCACGAAACACCTTCTAATAGTGGCTCTCCACGTGAAAAACTAAGCAAGGGCTCCCTATACGTGTATCTAAGATCAAGAAACCAAGCAGAAGTGTAAACAGAGGGAGGCGGCAATAGGTCAAGAGAATAATTTGGACATTTTGGATATACCCAAACGGTTTTGTCTTTCAGTTATGATTTGACTAGCCTTAAAGAAGGTTCTTTCGCAGAGCGTGGTGGTATACATAAGCTTTCCAAGTTACATTGCATAAGTGAAGATATATGATAATAAACGGATTTATTTTGGCTTTGTTGTGAATATCTACGTTAAAGGAAAGTTAGAAACAATAAATTCTTGGCCATCTCTTAAGCTGAAGCTGTGGTATTGTTGGCATTTTAGAATACTTAGATATCAATGAATTTCAATGGCAAATTTCACAAAAGGATAGAAAAAGTATAGTAGTAGTGGACTTTCTACAAAGTGCATGTTAAACGTCCAAACTAGATCGTGTACGAAATGAACATATAAGAGGACAGACGAGGAGAGACTATGGCACTACATACGGCATAGAAACACGGCAATTAAAGTGGTTTGGACACATGCAAAGGATGACTGGAGAAAGATGGCCCAAAATAGAATTTCAATATGTACCAAGAGCAAGGAGAAGATGATGTAGATCAGCAGTAAAATGGATAGATGGTAATCATGAAAGATAGAGGCATAGAAGAAGAGGACTGCAGAGATAAGGAGAGGTGGGAAAAAAGTGCGGGATGCGGTAAAGGCTGTAGGAACCTCGCTGTAAAATAAAGATATGAATGAATCTGTGTTTGTTCAGGGTTTCCCGACATCTATATAGTGACTTAAGAAAATTGCTATATTGGAACAGTAATTGTAGATGGTGTATGTTTTCTGGTGGAAACTTAAAAACTTTAATTTACTGGGAGACTTGTTCGACATTTAGCCGACTTTGTGGGCAAGCTTATATAATTTATGTAACTCTCTAGGTTAAAGAATGCTCGGGAAGATATCAGATGAAGATAAACTCGTTCTTAGTCCTGAATGTAGTCCTACAGGCGACGGATTGTTTGGAGTTTCTAACGGCGCTGTTGGATGTTTGTTTCTTAAATGCCGTTACAAATTTCCAAATACTCCAGTGGCTGCGCTGAATATTAATTTGAACCAATACCTTAAGGGGCTATACCAGTGTGACACTTTCAAAAAAATCGTTTTTTTTTGTCTTATTTAATAGTTCATACTTTCAAGAATATCTTGTGAATATCTTTGAAGGCCGTATCTCTAATACTCCCCGAATGGCAACCTTCTAAAGGTCGCAGGAATAAAATTCTGCACCTGCCTGGAGGCGATAAATTTTTGGATTTGGAGGCAATAAATTTTTGGAAAACTTATTTTTTATATTTTTCACTAAGTAGATCTTGCTTTTCTGAATTTTTCTGAATTTGTCTGAATTTTTTCGGATTTTTCTTATATTTTTGAAAAATATTTTTTCGATGATTTTTCGAAATTGAAAAAAAAGTCAAAAGATAATAAAAATCTGGGAAAATTTATCCGGATTCTGAAAAATTCAGAAGAATTCAGAAAAGAAAGATCTACTTAGTGAAAAATATAATTTATTTGGAACAGAAAAAGAATAGGTTTTCCAAAAATTTGTTAAAAACATTCAAAAAAAATCCTTTTGTTAATAACTTTTCAACATTATTATTATGTAAAATCAATGTTTCCGATATCTTTAATATATATGAGATTTTTTCAGATTTCTTGTCGAATTCGGAAGTATATGAGGTTGAGAAAATATAGGCCGAACGTCCTTAACTTGTGTTTTTCTCGAAATGGCATTTTTCAAATTTGCCCATTTGACCAGTTTTTAGGCAAAAACTGACTTTTTTATATAAAATATTTTATTTTTTATAAATAAGCTATTTTGTCGGATTTTGATATTTTTCGGTAATCCTAGTTCATGGTACATAAAATATCTTCTAGTTTAACGACAATTTTTTTTTCGGGTTCAGCTACTCAATCGACTTCAAGGAGGGGGGCAGTGGAGGAACTTTTTACAAAAAAATCGCGAAATCACCCAAATTTTCACCGGTCACTGTGGTATAGCCCTTAAAAGGAAATAATTTGTTCATTACATTCTTGTTCTTTTAGTGCCGTGCATATTCCTGCGTAGGCGTTCATCCGTTTCTTATCATAAGTTTCTATTAATTGCAGCATTCTGTAGTGTTTGGAGGTCCTTTAACCGCGCCATTGACGGATATTTTTCAGCCACGGTAATTTTTTTCTGCCTATTCCTCTTTTCCCTCCTTCAATTTTACCTTGAAGAATGAGGCGTTCGAAGAATGAGGCGTTTCTCCGAGCAGTATGTGCCCGACATAACCTATTTTTCTTTTCTTGATATTTTCGAAAAGCTCTCGTTCTGCTAGACCGGCTCTTCGGAGAACCTAAGACACTTTCAACATTCGTCGCAGGATTCACATTTCGAAGGCTTCAATTTTGTTGATGATTGCTACTTTCAATGTCCATGTCTCAACACCGTACAAGAAAACGGATCAGATATAGTATTTTACCGTCCTACATCTGAGGTTGAAATTCAAGTTCTTGTCTGTAAGAAATTTTCGAAGTCATAGGAAAGTGCCTGTTCGATCCTGCATCTTATCTCTTGATTCGGATCCCACCTTTTGTTAATCATGCATCCCAAGTATTTAAATTGTGTGACCTGTTCGATGTTCTCCTCATAAAATTTTCGATTTTTTCTTCTAGTTCAGTACATAAGGTTAAGTAATACCACGATCGGTATATTTACTGCCATTCCTACAAACCCGTTCAAAGCAACTAGATCATTAATCGCCGACACAACTAGTGATCTTTTAATAATAAATATGTGAAAACTAAATTGCTATATTTAGATAGTATTTGACGTATAAACGTACTTTTTTGTGTTACCAGTATTGAATTTATTCGAATGTGTTCGAAGTGATAAATTGATGATTTGAAATTTGTCACAAAGACCTTTTTGCCATTTAACGTTTTTTTTTAAATGATTATTGTTTATAACAAGTCGAGTTTCGAAATTAAAGCTGTAGTTGATGTCAATCGTGGGTAGTGAATGAAAGGCGAATTCAAAGCTCTCTATTGTTTCACAAATAATAGTTTTACTAAATAACGAAATGCTGAAACATAATCAAAACGGTTTAAACGGTACAGAACGACGCCGCTAATTAAATATATGGAATATATTTATACGATTTTTTTTATACGAATGTATGTGGGTATACCGTTTCTATTGTAAATCCTTTAACTTATTCTTCTTGTGAAAGAAATCATCTTGATTTTAATTGAGTTGTACTTCCATTATTTGACACTTTTGCCACACGCAAATCATTGAATTAAAATATACAAAATTCTTCTATTTAACCCAAGATTTTTGTCGTTTTTTTTTTGCATTTTCAGCTTTTTACTGAATTTTCATCTAGAAAAGAGAGATAACTTCGTTAGATACGTAAATTACATTTACAATTATATTATATTTCGTGGACGCACGAGCAAAAGGGGTTAAGTCAATTTGGATATTCATTTGGATGTTTTTATTCGATCCCATGACACCGCTGCCTTTACCCCCACTCAACCCAAACCAAATAAAACTGAAAACAAAGTATGTCACTTTGTAGATTAATTGGTAGTCTAGATAAAATATTCTAATTTTCAGTA
The DNA here is from genome assembly GCA_944588485.1 of Phosphuga atrata. Lineage (NCBI taxonomy): Eukaryota > Metazoa > Arthropoda > Insecta > Coleoptera > Silphidae > Phosphuga > Phosphuga atrata. The sequence continues at coordinate 9,690,230 of OX155901.1, forward strand.
GCTTCTAGGTAATTTAGTTAGCTATAACGGAGTCAAAATTGGCCTAGTAAGGCTAATAGAGTCTAGTTAGATTATTTGCCGAGATATCAAAAAATAAGCAAGGGAATGTCAGAAATTCAAATTTGCTTTAGTTATATAAGTTGTTGAAGTTTGTACTGCTTGAAGGTCTATAGTTTTAGTGCTAGTGTAAGTGGCACCTTCTAGTCAACAGTATCTTATACAGGGCGCGTCAAAATATGCCGCCTAAGGCAAATACAACTTTATCATATTAAAAAAATTAATAAACGGATGATACATTTTATTTACTTAACAAATAAAAAACAAATAAATAATTTGCTTTTACATCTAATTCTAATTGAAAGACACTGCACCAAGACACACTGCCCCATTTAGCTTTCTAAAACTGACACACAAGGGTGAAGGGAGTCGTCTCTCCTAGAGAGTCTAGGAGTCTACTCGTCCCTCCTTATTTCAATATAATATTTATGTTATATTTTTTAGGGGGCGGGAGGTAGGTTTGAATTAAATTTTGCCAAAAATTCAATAATTTTCAAAAAGATTCCATTATTATGTGCAAATAATTTATCCGAACTTCCTCTGAGAGCTAAAATTTGCCATGCTCATAATTGAATTGTTGCTTTAATAGCTTTTAATACCTCTTGCCAATATTGCTGTTCCAATTTCAATAATCTCTGATGTTCTCTATCAAAAGTTTTGCCAGTTTTTAACCTGACATCCAATTCCATCCACTTGTTATAACATTCCGTATGATTTGTAGAACGTTCATGTATTTTAAGACTACTTGAAATATTATTCCAATTAGAATAACCAAACATCGACCAATTTCTAGCCTCTATTCATGGTCTGAATTATCAAATAACAAGCAAGAAAAACTAGAAAAAAAACTAACCATTTCCTTTCAAATTTTTCGCCATTTGACATAATTATTTCATAATGTATGTCCGAGAAATGTCTTTTATTCAATTATTTCGGAAAATTAGAACCTATAATTTGAACAGGGCCTTTTTCTACTAATAATTGCCTTTGCAGTTTACTTAAATTTTTCCAATCTGCTGGATCATCGGAAATGTTGTAAATAAAAGTTTCTGACTTATTTTCATCATTTATTTCTCCTCTTCTTTCATCTTTATTTTCTTCGTCTATTCATGTTTCTCTGTCTTCTTTATTTGCTTGTCTACCTTCTTTAATTTCTTATTCTTTGTTTTCTTCTTTCTCTTCTTCATTTTCCTCCTGTCTAGTGGAATATGAAGATGACGACAAAATGAATTTTTCGAAGGTAGAACTAAGAATCGTTGAAAACTCGAACAATATAATCATTATTAAAAAGTAGAATACCGCATGAAAAATTCGCTGCTACACAAATATGCCGCCCTAAAAATATGGCGCCGTAAGGCGATTGCCTGTACGACCAGGCGCACATGCCGGCACTGATCTTTTAGGTGGTTTAGTTAACCCCTTGACATACTAATAAAATGCGAGTTGATGTGTCCATATACATGTAATCTTATCACATGTACATGCTGTCTTAGAGACGTCATAGTATTGCAAGGGGTTAACTAAGAATATGTTGAATTTAGTTAGTGTTGTTTGTCTAGTAGCTGAGTGATCAATCTTACGTGTAGTAATTGTCCGATGTGACAATCCATATCTGCACTCCATTAAGTCCTGTCTCCCTTAACACTTCACCTGACTCACCTGACTTCACTCGTTTTCACCTGAGTTCCATTATAAGCATCCTTGTAGTTTTCCGGCACCGGTCCGTTTCTGACAGTCGCATTGCAAGTCTTAAACTCATAATCTGTAAAATCGAAGGATTAGATCTAGATATATCGGAAGTCTGAATCTTACAAGTCTCTTTGATGAAGCTCCGGTGGGATACATCCCTCGGCCAATGTTCGATGTAGGGATTCCAGTAGTGCGTGAGCCCAAATATTCAAGGAGTTTTAGTATTAAGGTTATTTTATAGATGTGAAAGGGAGCGAGATTTAATTGGAAAAATTAGATTAACAAGCCTGAATAGGATAGATATAACAGAGAAAAGAATTTAAGACATATAAGAATATACCAGGTGTATCAGAACTATACCGACAAACTTTCGGAGCTGATTCTATGATCCAAAATAAGCATAAAACTCTTCACTTATGGAGTTAAAAACGCTTAGTTTGCTAGATACTCGACAAAAAAAAACGGAAAAACAATTACGTTAAAGAAAAACGGACAATAATATACAAAACAAAATGTGAAGCGACTAATTTGTACCAAGAAATAATCGTTGCGATAGAACCCGAAAAAGTTACCAATTTACCATTGCTTTACGAAAATCATATATCCACTTTTAGTTTATGGAAAATTGTGTATTGTGCTCATAATCTACCCAATAGTGATTAAAAATGTATTTTTTCGAAGAACTAGCTGATATACATTTAACTTATGGTTCTGCTAACGGCAACAGCTGGTCAGCTGCGAGGATTTATGTAGAACGTTTTCCGAATAGGCAGCAGCCTCATCATTCAAGTTTTGCAACAATTCACGGACGTCTTCGAGATCTTGGAAAATGAGTCCTATGACAGATACAGTACGTGATAGAACGGTTCGTACTGTGGCACTAAAAGAAAATGTCTGGGATGCTGTTGCCAATAATCCGAGAACTAGTGTTCGAGTTGTAGCCCACGAAATTGGGACCATTGCTTCAACACTGTGGCAAGTTCTTCGCGAACGGCTGTTACACACTTTTAGAATTCACAAAGTCCAGGCCCTGAATTGTAATGACTTTGCTCCACAAGTACTGTTTTGTAGGTGGTTCTTGAGCAGCACACAACAAAGTGAACTATTTCTAGAGTTGATACTTTTAACCGATAAGGCTCCATTGACAAGCGAAGTACTATTCGATAGCCATAACATGCACTTGTGGTCTGAAGAAATTCCTCACGCAATACATGGTAGAGGTTATCAACACAGATTTTCAATTAATGTTTGCTGTGTGTTTGTTGGCAACTATTTAATAGGTCGGTTGTGTTGCCGGGTCGCTTACCGGGGGCAGCTTACATAAATTTTCTGGAAAATGACTTCCTCAATGGCTTATATCCGGTGGATGTACAACTTCCACAATGTAGTTTATGCATGACGGTGCACCAGCACATTTTAGTCATCAGGCCCGTGCATATCTCGATGCGAGGTATCCTGATAAATAAATAGGCAGAAACGTCCCATACCATGGCCAAGATTACCATGGCTCGCCAGATCTGAATCCCCTGGATTTTTATGCCGTCATCTAAAAACAATGGTACGAAAGTCCAGTCAGAGCACTTGAGGAGCTACTTCCACATATAACAGTTGCCCGCCAAAGAAAATGCCCGCCGTTTTTTGGACGCGTTCATCTTTCTTTGTTGCATGGGTGTCGGCTGTGCATTGAATACGGGCGGCGAAATTTAGAACATTTTTTGTAAATTGTACATTCTTCTTTTTTATGTTTGTAAATTTGATCTATACATTTCACCTCTTTGCTTGTGTTACCGGGAAAAAAAAATTGTATTAAGAGTTTCATGCTTTAATTTTGGATCATAGAATTAGCTCTGAAAGTTTTTCGGTGGAGTTATTTTGACAGATGTGATGTTTATTTTCAAAGTTTTAACATTTATTTCCACAATGTTAACAGTTCTTCCTCTCCCTGTGGTGCTACAATCCTAGTGAACTTAGAACCAAGTGAACAATTTCCTCAATTTTAACAGTTATGAGAATCATTTCGATAGTTTTGACATTTATTTTGACAGTTTTGATTTCCGTTTTGGCAGTTTTGTCATTTATTTTCACGGTACTTGCATCTACCTGTCCCCCTACCTGCATTTGTGCTTTGGGTCTAGATCTTAGACACAAGTAGAAAGAGCCCTAACAGTTTTTAGCGTGGGTGGCGAGACACTATTTTAGGGGAGGTTTAATTGACAGATTACTATGATGGCCTTGCCGGAGTCACGCACAGGACGGTGGTTTATTTCCATATTCGGACTTATGTCTTACAAGGGGACCTGTCAACTCGTCATCACCGATTTGGCCCAAATTTACAGTATATATAGGGCCTGACTATAAATGAAAGTGACTACCACCGCCTCAGCTACCACCGCCTCAATTTCCTCAATTTTAACAGTTATGAGAGTCATTTCTCTAGTTTTGACATTTATTTCGACAGTTTTTATATCCCTTTTGTCAGTCATTTATTTTGACAGTACTGACATTTATTTCAATGATTTTTAAATTTATCTCAATAATTTACTATTGGTAAAACCATACTAATTATAAATAATCAAATGTACTTATTAAATGCGAAATATATAAATAAATTCAACTTGTTCGTAGCTCTATAATATTAATTCTTGTTAAGACTACAAAACAAATCTCGACTACTTCCTTTAAAGAACTACTTCCCGTACTAATACCATGCAGTATATTGAATTATACAACAGATATTTGTATCTTATTACTAGCCCCAGTCCACTTTTGTGGTACTAAACGAGTACTAGATAAATAACATTGATTTCAAGATTATATCTTTCTATTTGACTTAAGTGAATAGCCATATGCAGGCGCGTTTCGAGTTTTATCTTCTGCAGGCTTTGTCAGATTTATTTGTTTATTTAGTTGTTAGTAGTTTATTAGGTTAGGGTTTGTTAAGATTTCGACAATAACATCTTGGTGTCTGTAAATTTTGGCAGATTTATCATTGTTTGTTAAAGTTTGAGCAGGTTATATTTCGAATTGGTAAAACCATACAACATTATAGATAATCAGATAAACTTAATAAAGACGGAACAAAGCTTGAATATATATATATATATATATATATATACTCAACCTTTCCGGAACTCTATAATACTAATGAGTCTTTTTAGGACTACTAAAAACAAATCTCTTATGAAATTTGTCAGTTATTCTATAGCTTTCAGTCCACCTTCGTGGCATCTCGAAACATCTCGAAACGCGTCCACAGATGGCTATCCACTCAAGGTATCGGAAAGACATGATCTTAAAAATCAATGTTATTTTTATGGTTTTTGTTGAGTGCGACGAAGGTGGACTGAAAGCTATAGAATAACTGACAAATTTCATACGAGATTTGTTTTTGGTAGTCCTAAAAAGACTCATTAGTATTATAGAGTTCCGGAAAGGTTGAGTATATTTATATATTCAAGCTTTGTTCCGTCTTTATTAAGGTTATATTTCGTTAAGGTTTTGACAGGAATGTTATGATTTATCCAGGTTTTGACAGATTTGGCATATCTTGTTAAGGTTGTAACTCGTTTGTCATATTGCAGACTTTTGACGGATTTGTCACAATTTATTGTATTATTAAAGTGTTTTATTGCTCCTCAAAGTTTTGATATTTCCTGTGAAAGTTTTCAAAAATATAATAGTAATATGTACAATTTCTTTAGAATATATTCAAAGATTTTACTAAGAAGTCGAGGTTTTGAATTTTACATATCTTGGCTTAGTGGAATAAAAATTTTGCAGAAATATAACTTATGGCATGGCTAAGAAAATTTGAAAATTTAAATAAATTCCATTTGCCAACAAATATTTTACAGACATAAACTCGTTGAGCTTCCTAAAAATGCAAATGTTAAATATTTTTTGTTTTGCTATTTTATACTTGAGTTATCTTGAAGAAAACTCAAGTAGAAAATAACAAAACAAAAAATATTAAAACTTCAAGATGGTCAAATACAGAAATATGATATGGAAATCTTTAACACGTTTTGCCTTTGATATAATAAGCTACGGTTACCGAAGATATACGTAGATATTTATTTAATTCTTAACCGTCTTGTCGTACTTTTACAGTTTCGACTGTTGATTTCTTATAGCCACCTTGTCCCATATAACACGGTTTCATACAACACGATAGGAATATTTTCTCCGTGTTATAGATGTATAGAATTATCTATACTATCTATACAGATAATATAATTTTATTGTAATTTGTTTTGGATGGCCAGCAGCGGATGATTTTCAACTTTTGACGCTTTTACCGAAAATATTAAATATGTTCCGACAATAAGGAATATGCAAGAGATTTAGATTTACTTGATTTTTTTTAACACGGATACTTTATGATCTTGCAATTACATCTTTACCATTATTTTCTTATTTAGTTTGTATTTAATTTAAAAAAATTAAAATCAAAAAGTCCAAAATATGCGAGCGTAATTCAAATTTGCGAAACGTGTCACCATTGGTCGATCCGAAACTAAGGACTGTGACGCACACGTTATGACATTTATACACGTCAATATTCACTGTGTTGTTTTGCTTTGCAATATTACTGTAGTGTTTTCTTGTGTGTTAGCACCTAATGCCATTTTGGTCTGTAGTGACATTATAAATTATCAAGAACAATGACGGAAAGTGGTTTTGTTAAAGCACAATCGGACAATTTACCAAAAATAGATGCATTTATGATGTGCTCTGAAAATAACCAAACTGCATTGCTAATATGTTAAATGATTCATTTAATCTCTTAAATGTAATTAGTATGTCTATAGTTGCAAGTGGGATGCTTTCACTTAAAAGTTTTATTAAATGATATGATTGTTTGGGTAATAATATCAACATTTGAGGCTCTTTTCCTATAGCAGTTATTGTACCAATTCGCATTACATTTTTTAAATGTTTTTCATCCTCCAAATCTTGCATCCAACTTAATTCAGATGAGCTACATGATGCCTAATCAGGGGATATCACTGAAGAATCAGAAGAAATAGATGCCATGTTACTATCAACTGGGTTATCTGCAAATAACTTCCTAGCTGATTTTATTGGTGATGTTGCAATATTTTGTAATGAAAGACGAAGAGGAGATAGAGCAACATTTTTCTTTTCCATTCTTAAATTTACTTGAACACCTTCATTTCTGTACTTTGACTTCATATTTACTTGCAGAGCTTTGAGATTAGTATTACTAGAGGCTTCAATCTGCTCTGTTTCATAGACATCCATGCCAGAGGTACTGGGCCTTGCTCGATAATCATCACTTCCTTCAATATGATAACTACTTTGCCCGGCTTCATAGCAACTTGTTTTTGGTGTTTAAATTTCTAAAACATTTGTACTTTTGACAGCTACTAGTGACAATCCTTGTCTTTTAATAGCACATATTCCCTCTTGTGGTGGTGGCATATTTTCTTCTTGGCACTGAAATATATGAGGCACAACTCTTTCCTTGAACCGTAGTATAACTTTTTACCCTTGTTGTTTCATGATGTATTGAACATAATTTGTTGTATCTTCCTCAATCTGAAATAAATTCAACATTTAGTAAAACTGGAAGAAATTCACACCATGTAAACTATCGAAATACGAAATATTTACTTTAAAGTGATCTTCACAACAACATATACACGATTTTGGAGATATTTCATCTCTTTTTATAATTTCACACCATTCTTTACGCATTTTCGCATTTCTTAGAATAAAAAAAACACTTTATCTGGTGTACTTATAATAGTGTTTTTGCATTCCGGTACAAAACATTACCTATTTCATGGTTTTTTAGCTTTTTCCATTATCGAAATAGCGATTCAATCTGAAAATACTTAACTGTCAAAAGTGTAAGTAACTGTCAACATTGCTAATAGTACACAACACTGAATGACAATAGAGAGCTGTGACGTCATCCAAAGCGCGCGAAAAATGGGACCCTTCAAACAGGTCAAATTTAATCGGTATTTTATATAATTTTTTTAAAATTAATTGAAACACTTTCAACAGTATTTATATTTTTTACTATGTTAAAACGAAGTAAAAAGTGAATTAAGCAAATTAAAAAAATTGTCACATATTCCCTATTGCGAGCAGTTAAATCTAATGGTGAAAACTAGAAGTTGCTGCAAAAAATCGTTCAAAAGCATTGCCATAGTCGATTGAAATTTCAAGAACTACCTTGTAACAAACGGGAAAACTATGGAATTATCCGTAGGACGTTCAAGTGCATATATAGTAGAACGACCTTCTAAAAATAATGCGCAATTTTATTTTCTATTATTTACAACCGTTTTTGAGATATCAACCCGAGTTATTGAAAACTGCGAAAATTTCAATTAAAATTTTCAATTAAATTTTATTTAAACTTGAACATACATTTTTTCGTATTTCTGAGTAGTTTATGTGTATCGAAAATTATATGTAAGCACTTCATGTACATAGCACTTTATGAGAAAAGTAGAAAAAACGATTCCGCAAACATTTTGTCATTCTCTGCACTTCCTGAAAAGTCTTGTGCTGATATAAATCATAATTGAAAAAATAAAATACCTTTACATTTACTTTGAATATGTGATCAATTTTGCCGAGATTAAACATTTAAAACGAGAATTTATTCACAGGAAAACCAATTAACAGCATTTTCAGATTTAAAACGTTTATATTCCAATAAAATCCTAAAACGCGATTCAATTTCATTATAAACCTCCCAATGGATGTATATTTTTTGAAATATTTATTTGCTATAAATTTAGATATTTTCAAATTTACAATATTGCCAATGTTTGTTCGAATTAATGGCCGCCATGTAATAAATTGTCCAATAAAACTTTATCGAGATTACGCGATAACCCGAAGCGCCGTTGGACACAACCAACGCAAAATCAAATCCAAAACCATATGAAATATATACACGTTAAAAAATATTAAACATTTTAAACAATTACCAAATGAATTTGCAACATAACGATATCAAATTTTGATTTGTGAAAAGTTTGTTTATAGTATATTAAAGAACGAGTTCAATAAGCGCGGTTTTGCAGCACGCGTCCATGTTTTCTAATAGACGAGAAAATGCGAAAACCGCCTTATGAACGAGTTTTTTTATACTATTTTTTCTATTTTGCCTTTTATGCCATTTCTGAATAAAAAAATCGCCGATACATATTGAGAAAATTGTATCGCACTCGGCGAGCACGCGAGAAACATAACCGCACGTATATGAGTGCTGTTATGAGTCCATTACAGACGCAAAATTACCAGATATTTGTAGTAACATAATATTTATATTATACATGTTTTATTTATATTATTTAAATAGAAATAATCGGGATTTACAATATTGTCCGATTACATTTTTTAAATGCAATGGTTATCAATTTATCGTGACAAAGAACGAAGCGCTGTGGACGAGATTGAAACTATGACAAACTTTTGAGCAATTTGTGCGAATATAATTTCCAGTTAGGGAAAGTTGTAAACGTAGTTCTACATCCCTCGAGGCGACAAAAGATAATTGTCACTGTGGTACCACAAATAATCCCTTTAATTAAACAAATATTTCACAAAAAAAATGTTACCGCGTAGTTTTTGTAACAACTGTGTGCTATTTAAAACTTAATATTAATTGCATTGTAGTATTTAAACTTTGTGATAAATAAGATGTTGAAGTGTCAACTGATAGTGGATAGAAGATTAAAAAATGAATATAGTAAAATCCATAATTCATGTGAGTTCGTCCGTTTCAAACAGAAAAGTTGAAGCAGGATTATTGGAAAAATAATGGAAACGAAGTTTATCGCTCGTTTTGTAGCAGAAAACGAAAAATTTGAAATTCAACAACGAAACTCTTCTCATTCATGTATTCCGCCATACGCTCACATATCTGATTATGTAATTTCGCCGGATTATTTTTAGCTCGTTTTGTGCCCTTTTAAGTGGATTGATATTCTGCAGTATGAATGCGATGGAAGGACGCAATTTATGTCAACCTATTTTTCTACAATATGCAAATTACCAGCGGCAGTGCATAATTTATAGCGTGTCATATTTCAACACTCTATACAAACTACTCGCCTAAAAATCTACTTTTCCGACATGAAATTACTGAACCGATTCATTTAATAGTAAGTAGCTCAACTTTAAAAATTCACAACATTTTTAAACGAGTATTACTCCACTACAAGGCTAAATAAGACCATACCCAAAAAAATATGACTAGACAAGTCTAGAAAAGATAAGACAAAAACCAGACAAAATAGGGCAGGAGTAGAAAAATTTAGCTGTGATCAGATAACAACAGACAAGACATGAAAATATCAGACAATACCAGACAACACCAAACAAGATCAGACAAGACCAGACAAGACCAGACAAGACCAGACAAGACCAGACAAGACCAGACAAGACCAGACAAGACCAGACAAGACCAGACAAGACCAGACAAGACCAGACAAGACCAGACAAGACCAGACAAGACCAGACAAGACCAGACAAGACCATACAAGAACAGACAAGACCAGATAAGACCAGACAAGACCAGACAAAACCAGACAAGACCAGACAAGACCAGGCAAGACCAGATAAGACCAGACAAGACCAGACAGGAACAGACAAGACCAGACAAGACCAGACAAGACCAGACAAGACCAAACAAGACCAGACAAGACCAGACAAGACCAGACAAGACCAGATAAGACCAGACAAGACCAGACAAGACCAGACAAGACCAGACAAGACCAGACAAAAACAGACAAAACCAGACAAGACCAGACAAGACCAGACAAGACCAGACAAGACCAGACAAGACCAGAAAAGACCAGACAAGACCAGACAGGACCAGACAAGGCCAGACAAGACCAGACAAGACCAGACAAGACTAAACAAGACCAGACAGCTATCGACCTCTATGCTTACTAAATGTACCAGGGAAATTATTGGACAGCATCATAAGAAACAGACTGCAACAAGAGCTTGAAGAAAAAGGCACCCTGTCAACAATATGGCTTCCGCAAAGGCCGATCAACTGCCGATGCTGTCAGGAAAATACCAAGAGCTAGCAAGGGTTGCCTCCGCCCCTTCCTACCGCCCCTTCTTCGACATAAGAAATTAGCGATAATGGTTGCGCTAGACATACGAAATGTTTTTAACCGTGCACCATGGTCTGAGATTTTGAAAACGCTGGAAGAACAAAAGATATCGGCATACTTAGTACGTCTGATTGGAAACTATTTTCTAGACAGGAAAATAGAAATAGGGAAAGCAAAAAAATCGACGTAAGCAGTAGGGTGCCACAAGGCTCTGTCTTGGGTCCCACATTATGGATCGCATATTACGACAGGATACTCAGGCTGGTCCTCCTAAAGAGAACTCACCTCGTGGCATACGCGGACGATTTGGCAGTGGTGGTAATAGATGGCAATGCAGAATACCTGAAACGAAAAGTGGAATGGTCGCTTATTATCATATACCAGGAGCTGGAAGAAATGGGTCTTGAAACTGCGCCAGAAAAATCCGAAGCGTTGGTACTGGTGGGGAGAAGGACTCTATCTGAGATGAGCATTGGTTTTAAGAATACTACAATTAAAGCAAAAAAAATATAACATATTTGGGCACACGGCTGGATAAAGACCTAAAAATATATACGCACCTGCAGGAAACCGCAAAAAACGTAAGCCAAACGGTAGCACAGCTGAGAAGGCTAGCACAGCGACATATGTTAAGGGACCAAGGACGAGCCGCATACGCACACTCTGCACAGTGGCACTGTCAAAAATGCTGTATGATGCTCCTACTTGGTATGAGTCGTTGATGAGATAAAAAAAAAGAAAAATGTATGGAAGAATACAGAGACAGCTGGCAATACGCATATGTAGTTCCTACAGGACGACCTCGGCGGAAGCGCTGTAGGTAGTTGCCGGGCTGATGCCAATAGACCTGATGGCAAAAGAAATGCTAAGAAGGTACCTTGAAGGGGAGGAGAGCAGTAGCTGGATTACAGAAGACACTATGCACGAATGGCAGACAAGATGAAAACAGGAAACTGGATGTGCGGTGTGGACAAAACAAATCATTCCACTCATAGAACCATGGGTGACACGAGGATGCCGAGAAGTGAATTACTTTCTCTCGCAGCTGCTGCTGGGACATGGTAGCTTCATGGCATACCTCTATCGCAAACACCCGAGAGAGACCGAAAATTTTGTGTACTGCCCCGACCTGGTGGATGATTGCCACCATACATTTTTCAACTGCCCCAGATGGGTGAAATAACGGCTGGAAATGGAAAAAAAGGTGGGAGGAAAGCTGACCCCAGAAAACCTACAGGAGACAATACTACAAAGCAGAGAATGCTGGGACGCAGTGGAGAAGCTAGCAACATCTGTCATAACAGCAAAAGAGAAGGACGACACGGATCGTAAAAAAAGAGAAATAAGATAAACGGAAGGCAAACCCCGAGCGAAGTAATGCTGAGAAGGCAGTTCCGCAAGGGGTCAGAATTGAGGAGTGGGTTTTTTAGTGGGTAGTCAAACCACTAAGGCGAGTAGTCCCACACTCTCCAAAACGTAACGTAATGTATTTTACCCCTCCTCCCGACAGAAAAAGACAAGATCAGACAAAACAACACAAGACAAGAAAATACCAGGTAAAGCCAGACTACACCATACAAACACTGCGTTAGGATAGAGCTTAACCCTTTCGCCCCGTATGGTTCACATATGTCCCATAAAATTTATCCTCTGAAACTTTAAACTATGATTTAAAAATTGCAATTGCAATTGAAAATTTTCCTGGAACTAGTTTCGCGTATATTATGGTATCTGTGTACAATATATATATCAAGACAAATATTGTTGTAAATAATAACAGACAATACACGCCAGACAGACCAAGATACTAAAACACTTCACCAGAATTATTCAGACCAGACAACCAAATAAGATTAGACAAGTCAAAACCAGAGGAGACTGAACGTATATGATTGATACCTTGGACAACACAAAGTTGATCAATAGTAAACAAGCGTGTACAGTACAATAATAGACTGGTCAAGTCTGGACAAGACTAGCCAATATTCAACAAAACTGAGCAATATTGGACTGGACTCTACAAAAATGGACAAAACTTTGGGCCAACATTTGGACAAGAGTGAACAAGACTGAATATGACTGGACAATGTCAAGACTTGAAAAATCTCCACAGAATTACACAAGAAGAAGAGATAAGATATGGGTAGCACTCATCTCTTGGGGCAATTCATCTATGGTCGTTTTATTTTAATATATTGTGTTTATTTTGCAACAAATTAACAAAACATTAGGTTTATTCTATTTCTGCAATATTTTTACATTCATAATTCAGGAACGAAAGGATTAAGGAGAGATAAAGAGAGTTGCCGACACATGGGAAACCGAACGTCGCCGATTCAGAGGACCCACGAAATATAATTATTGGAACGAACGATGATGAAACGGAAATTAGAGCAGCTGCACGTTATCATCATTTGCACGTTTACCTTCTCCACCTGCAACTTACATAAAAGGAAGTAATCTTTTATCTAAAAAATTAAAACTTAAATGCAAAGTATGGGAAACTGTTAAGGCTCCTTCAGACGGGCGCGGAGCGTATGCGTCGCGAAATTTCTGCAACGAAAAAATCGCTTGCGGCGCGCGCGGCAGCGAAATGGCAATGTCCACATCGAAACCCGATTTTTACGTGCATATAGTAGTCGTGATGTCTACAGAGCAAGAAGCAATGCTATTTTAAGCATTGATTGCATAAGATGAAATATGTTACTTTGTATTTATTTTGAATTTCTAAAACACATAATAGTAGTTTATGATACAAGTTTGTGAAGAAGGGCTTTGGTGCATGAGTTGCGAAGTTTAAAGCACGAGCCGAAGGCGATTGGTTTAATGGCAATGAGTGCACAATAGCCTTTCACGCACGAAAATACTGCTGAATCTACAAAAAAATTATTGTTTCTTACCGATGATATTGTAAAAATTGTAATTTTGACAGACAACATATTTCAAATCACTGACCAATAACTCCAATAAGGTTTAAACTTCAACGCCTCCGTTGAATAAATTGCTAACTATTTTTTATTACTTCCGATGAGTCTAGGCCCTCCATCTCCACTGATTTTGACCTTGACACTTCCGGTTTCGATTTTGAATTTTCCCGCCTGCGACGAATTTTTAATTTTCCCGCACAGAATGCAGGAACCAAAAAGGGAGCGGCTGGTCGAAACCAGACCACACACCCAGCGTGGGATTACATAGACCTAACACGTGGGACTACATAGACCTCACACCCAACGTGGGTTTACATAGACCTCGCGCGTGTGGCTACATATACCTCACACTCCCATGTGTGAAAAACAGGAAGTGGTAAACCGGAAACGGAAGTCGGCACCGGAAGTGTCAAGGTTAATGGAGGTGGATGGCCTAGAAGGAACCATCTTTCCCTACTTCGATGTAATCTAGGTTAGCCTAGATTTAATCTAGATTAGATTATGGTTAGGTTGCCATAGTAACAACAAACAGAAATCATTTAATAATGAAACTCCATTTCATTTACATTTGATTTTACGCACGAATTGGATACTTTTACACACGAATATAATAATGGCATCCTTCACATACAATAATGTATTTATTAGTGTGTTCATTTTGGTGTGTGAAAAGAAAAAACTCACTAACTCACTAATTTCAGAATTAAACATGGGTTCATAAAATCATTGTGATTACAGAGATCACCATTTAATAACACAGCGGCAGTGAAACTAACCGCGCATGCAGCGTCCTTGTCGTGCAACGCTGCAGTACCGTGACTATGACGGAAATCGCGCTTTTTGATCTGAACATGTACATAAGCCGCCGTGTCCGTCGGTCCGCCACGATATCGCACCGGTGGCGGCAGCGAAACTTCCGCGCCGGTCTGTGAACACCTTTATTAAGACACCCAGATGAGTAGTCCTCATTTAAGGTCTCTGTGCCTGTTGAAGATTATGAAAACTTCAAGGACCTCGAGATCTGACCTCACAACACTTGCATTAACAATTTTTTAATAAGACTGGAAATAGTTCCACAGATAGCTTAAAACAGAACAAATATCAGTTGAAGTAAATAATACAGATGAGCTTATATATACTATGAAAGAAAATATGATATTATTTCTAAATACTCAAAAAGAGCTTGAAGGAAAAATTTATTTATCCTGAAATATTAGCAGTAGAACAAGCCTCACACTTTATATGCCTGGCTGAAAGCCGGATGTCCACAGATTTATTTCAACAAATCACTCTGCCTCACTACAAGCTAATTAAGCACCTACTGTAGAAGGGAGTCAACCGGAGGAGTTGTAGCTATTTGGGCCAAAGACTCTTGCCTGAATATCTGCAAAGTAACTGATATTCCGCACAAGCCGACTGAAAATGTTTTTGAAATAAGTGAAGCCTCTTAGAAGTCGGGAGGAAAGACCAAGACAATAGTAACTATATATAGACCACCAGCTGTGATAGATATATAGACCAGAAATATAGTGGGGAATTATCCGGCGCATAAGTGAACCAACCGCAACGGAGAACGATTGGTGGATCTGTGTAGGACTTTTGGGTTACTCATTAAGTATAGCCTTCAAACACTTGCCAAGGAAGCAGAAGACTTGGATTTCTCCTAATACCAACCTGGGTGAATTCCAAATAGATCATGTGGCCATTTCAGGAAAATCTCAAAAGGAAATACCACACGTGTAGGTAAGAAGCGCCAATCTAGACTCCGATCACTACCTCTCAAAGATCAAAATAAGACTTCAGCCTAGAAACACTAGATTACACAGAACCTCCAAAATGGTAAGATTTGACGTAGAGCGACTTAAGAACAGTCAAGAAGTAAATCAGAGACTGAACTATACAGATCTATACAGCTGGGACCAACTGAAGGAGACTCTTGTCAACGCGGCCAATGAACTCGCCCCTCTCGCTAGAAAAAGGAAGCATCCGTGATGGACTGAAGACTGTGACAATGCAATAGTCCAAAGACAGACAGCCTGGGCGAAGTGGAATTTAAAAGAGACCAAGGAAAATTGGCATAAATTTTTGGAACAAAGAAATGCTACAGCCAAGATTATTCGATAAACCAAACGGACTTTTACACAAAATCAACTAACCCAAATCGAAGAGAGCTTTGCTAAGAATAACTCCAGATTTCTTTGGAACCTTCATTTAGACAATCAGAAAATACGCACCACCAAGCCTCTACTTCAGAGACTCTCAAGCCAAACCGGCTTTTAACGACAAGGGCAACTGCCAACTTTTAGCTCAGTACTTTAAAATTCTACTCAACCCAGCAAAGACTTCGAATATAAACAAAGCACACCCGGACTCGCTGCCTCCTTCATTGGAAGAAGTTGGCCGGATCGTTCAGCTTCTTAAGAATAATAAGGCAGCTGGAGAGGACTCTATCGTTACTGAACTGTGGAAAGGTACTGGAAGCAATGACGTGCGCAAACTAACCAAAACCATCCACGGCATCCGAGAAACAGAGAAATTACCACCAGATTGGAAATTGGCTCTGCTCCATCCGCTTCGAAAAAAGGGAGAGTTTACTGATCTAAACAACTACCGTGGAATTTATCTCGCCCCAGTAAAGATTCTCTCCAAGGCGTTACACACAAGGGCAGAAAATCAGCTAGATAGTCAACTGGGAGAATACCAGGGAGGCTTCAGGAAGACCCGATCCTGCGCTGAACAGATCCTCAATCCTAAAATTGTACTTGCATACTCCAAGATGAGAAACCGCAAGGTGGCCGTCACCTTTGTTGATTTTTGGTTGGGTTTAGGTTTTAGGCCTATGATTCCATTAATAGAAAAACGCTTAACAAAGTACTACTGGAACTAGGGCTAGACAAGCAAACCCGCAGACAAATCCTAGAAACCTTGACCAATACCCATTCCAAGGTTAAATTTAGAGGCGAGATCTCAGAAAGCTTCGAAATAAAAACTGGAGTGAAACAAGGAGATGAACTTTCACCACTTCTTTTCAACTGTGTCCTTGGAAAGGTTATGAGAGAATGGCGCAAGGAACTGATCAACTTGGGTGTTCAGAGTGGCATCTACCTGGGACGTATGAACGATGGACTGGTTGTAGATTGCCTGGCCTTTGCAGATGACATGGCATTGATTGCTGATTCTCTAAAGATGGCAACAATGCAGGTAAATTACTTCAGAAAACAGGCTGCCAAAGTGGGTCTCCAAGTGTCGCTTCGTGTCGGTTCATGTTACTAGAGCAGGGAAACATCAAGAAGATTTAAGTATCTCGGCGAATGGATTAAACCCAACAGAAATAGCATCCTTATCCATGAGAGTCAAGAAGTTAGAACTAGCCTGTCGACTGACTAAGAACACCTACAACAAGAAATGCCTTTGACGTAACCTGAAACTTAAGCACTACACATCAGTCTTACGACCAGAAGCCCAGTATGCAATAGAGTGTCTTTCCTTGAATCGAAGGGGTCTGGTAGAGAAATTGGTAATCAGAGTGGGGAGAATCCTCAGGAAGATCCTAGGCCCGGTAAAGGAAAGTGGAGATTCCGAAAACGACGTAACTCTGAGCTCTACGAACATATTGAGAGGCTCTCTGACTGTGCAAGGAAAAAAAGGGTAGTTTTCAATGGCCACGTAGCAAGATTACCTCCAAACCGACTAACCAACCTGTGTGTTCACCTTCTGGCAAAAGAAGAAGTTTGTAAAAACCGAGAAGGATATTAAAGAACTGGGAATATCAGATCTCCGACATGAGACAGTCTATGAGAGGCACCCTGAAAGAGGTCCGTGGATTTCAGGAAAAAAAAAGCAAAAGTACCCCCTGGACAGAAGAGAGAAAGGAGTTAAGCAGGTAGAAGATGAGACAATACTGGGCAAGGATCAAAGCAGCAGTTGAACAAGCGTGCTCCTAAGAAGGCCTATATAATTAATACTACTATAATTTAATTCTACTTCAACAACAAAGTTTCCTTAAAGATAAATCGACGACGACTGCATTAATTGATCTAAATTGTTTTACAGAATATTATTAACGAGGTGGATGTTGGAAGTGACCTGTCGCTATCTTCTGCGAACTTTCCAGAGCTTTTGATTGTGCCGCTCTCAACAAATTATTAGAAAACCTATATTCTTATGGAATCAGAGGAAAGGCAAGCCACTGGTTCAAGTTATATCTCTGCAATAGAAAACAATGTCCAACTTGAAAATACAGAAAGACCAGGACTATCAGAAATCAGACTCATAAAAATTGTGGTTCCGCAAGGAAGCATTTTAGCACCCATTTTATTCACTCTTTATGCGGCTGATCTAGTTGAACATATCGATGTAAATCATTGTACCCTATATGCTGAGGATACCAGCATCCTGCTCTCGAAAGCTCCTCGACAACAAACAATAGCCGAAGCAAATAAAACATTGGATTATAGCGCATCCAATGTTTTATTTGCTTCGACTATTGTTTGTTTTGGCTGGTTTTGCTCAAATAAGCTCCATCTAAATTTGGCAAAACCAGTTATATGGTATAACCAGTTATATAGATATCTTTATGCCAATATAACTGGTATCTTATATCTTCGAATGACGAAGAAGAAAACCCACCGAAGATCTCCCACTAAAAATTGGAAATCTACAGCTGAAGAGAGTCAAGGCAGTAATGTTTTTAGGAGTGCATTTATAGGTGTACTTGACGTGGAAAATAATGACGGATGGCATCATCAAGAAACTAAATAGCAAGGCATTCCTAATTAGAAAAGTGCGTGATACGGTGGGTGAGAGGTCCTTCTGTCGGTCTACCATGCGGAAATTCAAATCATCTTAACCTATGGCATTTTACTTTGGGAAGCCTCATCATACACACACAATATTTTCCTGGAGCAAAACGGATTATAAGATCTCTAGCAAGGATCAAAGTGGTCAAACTTGCCGTGACAAAGAAACGTCATGCACACAATTCGAAATATTGTCACAATCTGAGACCAGCTAGGAGCAACCTAACTATTTGTAAAAGTGCACCAAATAGATACAAATATGCAATTGCATTCCAACGGCAATCCGTTGAGAAAATAGTTTTAAAGTATTCAGAAAACGGCTTAAAATTTATTGAATTGAAAAATACTATTACACATTAAATGGACTTAAATTATTAATTAGACTTAAATCAATAATCTATGTATATGTGTGTACATTAGGGTGGAGCATGGATGTATGCAAAAATATTTTTTTCGAGATTTAAAGTTGTAATAGGGGGGGATTGGTGCCTTATATGAAAGTTAAAATAAATATAATTTTTGAATTAATTTGATGAATATCTTCTGCCTCCGTACAGACCTCAAAAAGTCTAGTACAGTTATGGTCAAATATTAAGCTTAATTGAATGATAAATGGGTGATAAATGATACTCAATATATAATTCAGTTATATATTAATCACCTTTAATCCAAATACAAAAACAAATTATAAAAATATTAAAAACAAAAACAATTAATTTGATAAAAAATCTCTTTTGGTGTCAAATTTATGCATTTCGTTCCATGATTACAATTTAGCTTTTATTGCACCTAATCGTGACTTTTTTGTGCATTGAGAAGTGGCAGCTATCGTCGTCAATTTTACAGCCCGTTCAACAGTTTGAGTATGGCATGGAAGCCTTAAAAACAACACTTCACCCTTAGCATCTGATTCAACAATAGACTGAATTTCTTGGTCAGGCAAGTTTTTCGGAATCAGTGGTTCACTTAATATTTCTTGCCAATTTATTAAATCAATCAATATATGTTGCATTGACACATTGCAATTTATAGCCGGCTTCAAACATTCTAGGTGTTGAAGGTTGAGGCATCCTGCGTGCCTTTAATATGCGCCGAGCTGCCAGTTCTCGAATGTGCTTTCTGTCATCAGTTATCATTGCAAGGAGTATGCTCTCGGGATGTGCAAAATAACCATTGCGCTGAATCACAGAATCAATAACCTTTTTTAGATCCTCTGACAGGTACCTGGAGGCCTTAATTATGTTAAAATATTCTTGCATGATGGTTTATTTTTAATGTAGAACGAAGATGGTGCGTAAAATTTTACAACAAATGTAGACAAAGTTGTCTAGTTTTCTGATGGTGTTTCTGTTGGCACATGTGTTGTATGAGCCAACGAGCATGTGACATTTTACCTGGAGATTTGTTTTGCCAAATCTTCAGGGAAATCACCTGAAAGTACCTCTGAGACAATCTTGTGTAGTACTTAGTGTGGTACTTTGTGTGGTACTGTTGATATGTACTTAAATCTTGAGCCATTTCTGGAACCAATTCTCCCTCAATGTGCTGCAATTTTTTAACAGGCAGTTGTTTACAAGTCTCGAGTGCTTTCCCTAATGTCACAGTGTAAGCCCCGAAGTACCCCCGTCAAGATGAAAAATCAAGTGTCTCAAATTAAGTTATTTCATGAGAGTAAACACTGTTATGAAACTGTTATGTTATAAAATTATCCACTGGAGTAGTTTTTGTAGCCTTTTATCAAACATTCTTATAACACATCCATACCTGCCAGTATTTACATTGGTACCAACACAACTGATTGCCATAAGATGATGTTGGGGAATTCCTTCATGTGATGTAACTACGTATCCCATGTAAATAGATCCTGGCTCTTGAATTAGTGAGATGTGCTACTCAAATGCCATAGTCCTGTAGCATTTACCACCTTTTTTAATAATCTTAAACCTTTTATCTTTTCTCCCATCAAAATATAAATCAGACAGGTTTGGGATCTCCTTCATTAACTTTTGTGTAGTTTTAGTTCTCTCTCTCTTTGTACTTTATGCCTGTCAATGTCCTCGATGTCAAACTTAATATAAGTGTTGTTGGAGAAGTACTAACTTCTATAACAGGTAACGAAGTATTTAAGGCTCAGTTGGGCGGTTTTCTCGTTCCTGTTTTCTTTTTAGGGTCTTTTGCAACTTCTTCGTAGCACTTACGTCGATTCCACCTGTTATCATACTTCAAGAGGTTCTTTGATCAATTAGAAAAGTATTTGCTTCTTTGGGAACCTTTTTATCCTTGCGACAGATACATTGAGGGAAATCTTTACACTTGCATGCTGCAATATCCAAAAGTACCTTACTACTTTGTCGAAAACTTTCTAACTTTTCCGGAGGGAGCCTTTTGACAGACTTGAGTAGGTTTTTGCGTTTTAAATGGTAAGCTTTTAACATCTGTATGACCCTTTTTCGTGTTACTATCGGAATAGATAGAGTTTGCCATATATTTTCAATTCCATTTGCCATTATATTTCTATATTTGCTATTTCTGAAAATGTGGGCCCTTTTGCAGTTTCCAATTGAAGCTTTAATTGAAGTCTTGTCCATTCTTAGTATTTTATTACATCTTCGTAGGTAGAATATTGTCTCTTATCTCACAAATATTACCAAAAATAGGACATTTATAGATACTTTGCGTGTTCTTTGCATGCTTGTTACGAAACAAAATTGAGATTAGGTTACTTGTTAAATAACTAGCGCAAGTCTAATTCGAGCCAAAACCGATAGTCCACTGACGACGCGACAAGTGTTCTAGTTGTCCATTCCTGCGCTCCCTCACTCCCCTTATTTTCTATTATAAACTTCATGAATTTTTTTGTTTTCTATCGAAAATAAACTATAGTTTTAATAATTTCGGGGAATAAAATACGTCTGCTTATTAAAACTTCAATTAATCGAAAGACCATTTTTTTTTTCAAAAATTCAATGACGTTGCGGAGGCTATTACTATAAATCAAATCAAATAATATTTTGCATGGAATAATTTGACTCTAAGAGGCACCGATTTTTCAATTTTAGATCACTCACAACCCAAAAAAAATATTTCGCTCCACCCTAGTGTACATGTATGTATCTTTATAATAATATGCTTATCTAGTGAAAATATTTATTACGTTTTCTATGGTGTATTATCAGTATTCGCTTTATTTGCTATATTTTTGTGACGTTACTTACTTATATGTAAATTACTTATATCTAGGGATACATTTTTTTTTTATTTGATTTGACTTGACAAAATTAAAAAAGACCGGACTAGATCGGAGAAGGTCGAACAAAACCGAATAAGGACGGACAAGATCGTATAAGACCGGAGAAGACTGGATAAGACCGAACAAAACCGGACAAGATCGGACAGGACCTGTCAATACTGAAGAAGGCGAGACAAGACTAGACAAGAGCATTATATTTTCATTATCAATAATCACTATAATATAATCATTTTCAATAATCATTATATTTTCCATATTTTCCATTTTCTGTGAAAATATATTCAGTTTAAACACCCGTTGGTGTTTATCTGTGCTGATATTGAAAATTTACATTAATGTTTGGTGAAAGGCTGCGGGACTTATTCACTGCTCGCGTTACAATTTAATCTCTCACTATTGCTTCGCGGCTTCCATTTACTTTCCGTTCATTTCACACTGTATATATTAATCTACGTTGACGTAAACAATAATAGTCAGGATATTATTGACTCGTGTGTCTAGCCTTCGCTATTATATTCGATTTTGGCATATTTTTAGTAAGAAGCTCATAAATCAGAAGGATGTTAATAGATCCATTTACGTTCATTAATGAGTCGGGAGTAAATGTTAATTCTGAATTAAGATTTTACTAACGTTGCTTTAAACTATCCTAATAAATATTGAATATATTTGCAAATCGTTCAGCCTAGTTGTATTTTGTGAAATATAGCTTTAACAAAAAACTATAAAATATTTATTAACAAACCATGTTTCATCTACTGTAGCTGAAGTACACTTGATAATATTTCCCTGCAAAATCAATTGTTAAATCCTTTACAACCCCTGCTCCTAAATTTCATTCGGTGATATTTTCAATTTTTTCTGTGTATATTTGGAATAGAGAAACATATCCCGTTTCGTCCGCTCTCACCTGAAACTTGTATCCTCTTTAATGGGCTTCATCGGCATATATTGTCTAAAACTACTTCTGCCCTTAAATTTGATCATCGATTCATCTATGGAGATATATTTCGAAGGATGATAATACATTTTGTATGTATTTGATAAGTCCAACATTGGCCTAATTTTGTACAACTTATCGTACATGATATCGTTGGTTTAATATGTTAAAATCTTTCCTTGTTGCTTTGTTATCCTTCATTATATGTATTCAAAGTTTTTCTATTCTAAAGTGAACTCTTCGCTACTATTGTCTACCAGAACATCGCAAATAGATTAAAAAATTGCAAGATTGTATCAATACCGTAATTTTCTCATTCATTTTAGTTGGGCGTTAGGGTCTCTGGGCAATGTTAAATATTTAAATAAGTTTCTGTGGCTATAACGTTGACATTGGTTTTCAAGAGTTATAGCATGATTGATGCCACCGCAAGGGCGACATACATCACTGTCCAAATAATCGGGGTTCGTCTCCCTATATTTGACATCCCCTAACATATGGATAAACCCTCAACGTGCCCAAACCACAGGTATTTATTAGACAAAATCATGTTAAAGACTTAGAGTAGTTTTCAGAGTTTTTTTTTGAGTAGTTTAGACTGTCAGTAGTAGACGGTCAAGATTATTCCACTTTGGTTTTTAGTATGTGTCATCCCGATATCGCATATTTCGCATTCATTCAAGGTGCGCAGCCCGAACGGCTAGTGAAAACGGCCCTAGTGGTTGCCTCCCCAACCGGGAATCGAACCCGGGTCAGGCTGGTATGTTGTCTACTGCACTACCAAGGAGGACACAGTACAGAGTAGACTCACAAAACCGGACAAACAAGACTAGACGCATACGACTAGATAAATAAGACAGAGAAGACTATTCAGGCAAGATTAGACAGACAGACAAGAGAGACAAGACTAGACAGACAAGACTAAACAGACAAGACTAGAGAGACAACACTAGGCAGACACGACTAGATAGGCAATACTAGACAGCCAAGACTAGACAGACAAAACTAGACAAACAAGATTAGATCGACAAGACTAGAGAATAAAATTTAGACGGACAAAACTAGATAGACAAGACTAGAAAGACAAGAGTAGGCATACAAGACTACACAGACAAGACTATGGAGACAAGATTAGACATACAAGACTAGGCAGGCAAGACTAGACAGACAAGAATACACAGACAGAAGACTAGACAGACAAGAGTAGACAAACAAAAGACTAGAGAGACGAGACTAGATAGATAAGATTAGATAGACAACACTAGACGGACAAGACATTCATATCAACACAAGAATATGAATAATAGATATAAGCTATTTCCAAGTTAACAGCAAGATAATATTTTGAACAAATTGAATTCATATGTGATAAGGGGGAAGACTGGCAATGGTTTCTATCATAGTTGCAATGCAGAAAAGAGTTTGTAAAAATCAAACATAAGGGAAATATTGGAACTTAAATACACAAACATTGGGATCCCACAAGGAAGTGCACTAGCACCCACATTGTTCAAATATACGGCTCACCTAATTAAATATAAGGGTGCAGCTCATTGCGTGTTATATACCGACGACTCCAGCTTTATTGTGTTAGAGGAGAACGGGCAAAATAGTGAAGAGACGAGCCACAATCTTCCTAAATGTATTTATAAGTGGTTTTAGTGGAAACAATATGTGCCTTAATCTCGACAAAACCAAATATATGATATATCAAACCGTACGAAGAGTAACCTAAGACAACCTTTTTTTTGTGGGGACGTAGCAAGCACTAGCATTAACTTGTCAAGGGGGCCACCTTGGAATTCACGGACATCCCGGTACCGCTTTTTGTCAGGATGCCGTTGTCTTTGTTATGTCACGCATTTGTTGCTTTAATCCCCCATTTCACATCATGTGCTTAGGGGTTCAGGCATTTTCTTAGTTTGGTTTATTCCCGGCTTTCTGGCCGGCACGTTCGTCTGTCTCTTTCATGCTCATAATGCTTCTTATCATATCATCCGTTGTTGTCCAGTTCTCTTCGGACTTCAACATGACCTCCAAAAGTGTCTTTACTACCAGTTCTGATTTTGTTTTCGCTGTCCAGTCGTTCCTCTCCGGAATCTACGTTTCACATTCGAAGACCGTGTGCGCCGCCCTGTTCGTTTGTCCACAGTAGACACACAATTTGTCAGAGCCCCTGCCGATATTGTGCAGGTTCTCTCTGAAGAATCCGTGCCCGCTCAGCGCTTGGGTGAGATAGTAGTTCATCACCCTATATTTTCGTGCTACCCAAATTACTACTTGTGGGATTAATAATTTTGTCCACTGTCCGTTTGTACAGCATAACCAGTGCTTTTTTCACTTCTGGAAAAGATGTTGTTTGGCAATTTAAGTTGCTAAGTTCTTTTTTCTGCCCGCTGTTTCGCTTTTTGTACAGTTCTGTTCTTGCTTTTGTCAACAGTTCTTTGGGTGCTACGCCTGCCAACACGAGTACTGCATCCGTTGAGACTGTTTTGTAAGCACTGCACACACGTTGTGCCAGTTTTCTCTGCACTGTGACCAGCTTATTTTTAATGGTTTTTTTCTCGACTGCGTTTGTCCAGACCGAAGCACCATATAGCATAGCCGAGTCAGCGGCTGAGCTAGTATCTTTCTCTTACTACTTTTTGGTTCGCCGACATTGGGCATCTTCTTTTCCAGTGCTGCTGTTACTTTGAGGGCTTTAGTCGCTACTCGCATGATATGTGGTGTAAATTATAGCTTTTTATCAATAAGCACAACAAGATATATTAACTGCCGATGAACTGGTGATTAACTGCCTCCTTGGGCGTTATAGTTACTTCTCTGACCTTAAATACTATAGGCCTTTTATGCGTCATTCCGGTCAGTAGTCAGTTTCCGTTTTTTTTTTCAGGGGACGTCCTTAAGCGCTTTTTCTCCATCCATATATCAATATGTGCAATCTCCCTATTTGCACGTTCCATCACTTTCTCCTCGTCTTTTCCTGCTACTACCAGAGCTATATCATCAGCAAAACTTATTATCTCAACACCTTCTGGTAGCCTTAGCCTAAGTGCTCCATCGTACATGATGTTTCACAGTGTAGGACCCATTATTGAGCCCTGTGGAACACCGCCGTTCACTTCTCGCTCCACGACGTTACCGTCTGCTTCGATTATGATCTTACAATCATGTATAAAACCTAGACCTGCAGATTGGACACCTTGAGCTTCAGAGAGCAAATCAAATCAAATTCCTTGCACTTTACCTAGAAGAGCAGCTGACATGGTACGTCACAGCGAAGAACGTTATATGTAAAATAAATAAAATATCAAATCTGCTAATAGTACAGTCATCTTAGTGTTTGTTGTAGGAATGTAGGAACGCGCGGGCGTGGCGGCGGGTGCGGACGCGCTAGTTCGTGTTCACATTAGCGCCAGGCGTTTGCGCGAGTGTGTCCTGTTGTCAGGTTAGGTTAGGTTAGTGTACTAACCTAAGATTAAGTTCTGGTTCGTATACTAAGCTGAACAGCACTAATAAACTCTTCTGTATTGAAAGACATGATGAAAACATACTATCGTTTCTAGCGATAAGTTCATACTGGTTGAACTGGCGGGTGAATCGTGCGTTCCGCCGCTTGTTCGACTGGAATACACACAAACATCTCACGCGTTTGATATTGCCGAAATCGCGCCGCGCGCGCCAGTCGCTAGCTTGCCCGCTACTTAGACCGCACGTGCGTTTCGTACGTAAACACTTGGATATACGCCATATGTTAAATATTTCGTGACCTCGCCCGCCGCCGCGCCCGCGAGTCAATGTGGATGAACACTTAGTCAAAAAAGGGGTCTATCTCGGAATCTAACGGAATAAGCTGATTTTTTGTATAGAGCTTTATTTTAGCATTACAAATGCTGTTTTCCTTAACAAATTGAGAAGAAAGTTTGTTAATTTTAATTAAAAAAATAACAATAGTTTAGTGATTTTATTAACCACAAAAAAATACAAACAAATGAAGCAACAAATTCGGTAAATAAAATTTCACGGCGTGAAAACAGAAACAAAATAAAATTGAGAACTCGGCGAGCGGTTTCTTTTTTTCTTCAAAACAAAAACAATAATGGCCAGCTGCTCAAGCGGTGTCTTCTTTTTCGCTAACTGACACTCGTTCGGAGGTGCCAACTCACTCCGTGGGAAAACACTCCAAAACTAAATGTCACCAGAAAACATATCAACAAAAAATAAAGAGGTAATGTTCAAAAGTCACATATGCCAATGTATGAGCATCATTAGATATTCAAGGTCAAAGGTTGCAAAGGTCAGTTTTTTAATAATATCTCATTTTTTCTGCCTCCTATCGTATTTGCATTTATTATGAAAGTTGTAGAGAATAAAGTTCTCTACAAATTTCATCTGAAACCTTTTTTTGTACGTCGAATATATATATATATATATATATATATATATATATATATATATATATATATATATATATATATATACGAAAAGCCTATGCAATCACCTGGAATTTGTACAACAAGAAATCACTTTCTACCAAAGCAAAACTCCGTCAATACCATACAGTCATCCTTCCAGAAACACTCTATGCAATTGAAACTTCATCATTAACCATCTACATCAATGATATTGAGAAAGTAGAACGTCAGATACTGAGAAAAATATTTGGACCCAAGGTACAAAATGGTATCTGGATGCGTAAAAGTTCACAAGAACTGTATTCCCTGATAGAAAGATTCTCCTCAGTTGCACGGAAAAGACGTCTGAAATTCTACGGTCATATAGTACGCATGGATGACTCTCGATTGACCAAGATAATCTTCCACAATGGAACCCGACAGTCCAAAGTACGCTGGCTGGTAGACACCAAACATGACCTCTCAGTAATCAATATAGACCCATTGGCAACTACGCGAACTAAATACAGGCAGGAAATAAATTCATATAACTTTACATCAGAGAATGCAACAGCTAAGAGTTTGAAACTAAAAAACGCATGGACGCAAGAAAGAAGACAGGCCCATAGCGAAAGGATGAGGAAGTTTTGGGAAGATAAAAAGAACAAGACCAGTGCTAAGTAATGGTTCTACGCGCTCTTTACAGGGCTAAACATATATATATATATATATATATATATATATATATATATATATATATATATATATATATATATATATATTTACATATATTTATATATATATATATATATATATATATATATATATATATATATTAAAAGATATATATTAATAAAAAATATATTTAGAATAATTTACTTAATTATTTAAATATGTATATGTCACAGGAAAGTAATATTTGCTGACTATTTGATTTAAAAGAAATAGAATATAAGTATAAGGTATTAGGGGTGAGTTGGTAAAATTGTACCACTTAATTTTTAACCTATATTGCACACTTTTGGTAGGTCTCTCTGAGAATTTAGCTTAATAGTTTTATAAAATGGCATTTTATAATCATGTGTACACTATCAATTATCTTATAAACATTATATCTATAATTTTATTTTATTTTTTAAATAATTAACAGAAGGATTCGAATTCAAAACCAGTACTGTAAATCGTACCGGGTAGATTTTTTTATCTTTCTGGACAATAATATATTTTTTTGCTTTTGTAATATGGGCACATAACTCATGTACCCATATAAAACATTGTACGAATTGAATTATATCCTCCAGTCGAACAGTTTTTTTTTGCGTGATTATTGGAAGTGGACCAATTTCATGAATGGGAATGTTTGCAGTTTCTGCAGGAGTGTTAAATTCTTGATGTATTATATTAACATTAGCGTTTTCTAGCCGGGTACCCGGATCCGGGTCATCATCATCATTTCCTTTACTCCTCGTGGGAGCATAGGGCATCAACAAACGCTCTCCATCTGATTCTATTCTGAGCCAGGGCCTTTACCTCGCGCCACTCCTTTCCGCTTGCCCTGGCTTCCTGTACGACTGTCCTCCGCCACGTGATTTTTGGGCGGCCTCTCTTTCTTGAACCTTGGGGGTTCCAGTAAAGAGCTTCTTTTGCAATATCCCCCTCCGGCCTTCTAAGTGTGTGTCCGATCCATTTCCACTTCCTTCTTCTTATTTGGGTTTCAAGACGGTCCATATTTGCTTTTTTCCAAAGTTCAATATTTGCTATGGTATTGGGCCAAAATATTTTAAGTATTCTTCTCAAACACTTGTTCGTGAATACCTGAAGTTGTGATACTATGGTGGTAGTCATTTTCCACGTTTCGCTACCGTAAAGAAGAACTGATACTACATTAGATTTGAAAATTTGGAGCTTTAAGTTACGGGAAGTTTTTGTTGAGTTCCACAGATTGTTAAGCATTCCGAATGCCTGTCGCGCCTTCTGTATCCGTTGTTTTACGTCTTTATCAGCACCACCATTCTGTGAAATAAGGCTTCCAAGGTAGCAAAAACTATCTACTACCTGTACTTGCCTGCCATCTATCTCCAGGTTGCAGGGGGCTGTCGCATTGATCTTTATCAGCTTGGTTTTATCGACATTGATTTTCATTCCCACCTGCATTGCGTACTTTTTGAGAGCCTCCAACTTTTTTTCCATATCTACTTTCGTGTGGGACAGGAGACAGATATCATCGGCAAAATCTAGGTCTTCTAAATGCCTCACGAGCGTCCATCGAATTCCCCTTGTTTTTTTATTTGCTTTCTTCATGACCCAGTCTAAGACTATGGTAAACAGAAGTGGGGAGAGCGTGCATCCTTGTTTTACTCCCGAATGCACTGTGAAAGGTGTGCCGCGTTTTCCTTGGTGGATTACCATGCAGCTTGCTTCTTTGTATAGTAATTTGATTATGTTTATGTACTTTGTAGGCACCCCGTAGCTGGCTAGTATTATCCACATAAATTCCCTGTCCACACTATCGAACGCTTGCTTGAAGTCGATGAACAGTAGATAGAGTGGTGACTGCCACTCGACCGACTGTTCAACGATGATTCTGAGGGTGTTTATCTGGTCGGTACAGGACCTGCCAGGCCTGAATCCCGCTTGCTCCTTGCGTAGTGTCGGTTCAACCACATTGCTGATCCGGTCGTGAATTATTTTGGAAACTAATTTGTTAATGGTGTTAAGAAGAGTTATTCCTCTCCAATTGGAGCATATACTCAGGTCTCCTTTTTTCGCCAGTTTGATAATTAGGCTTTTAGGCTATTGCTAATTTTGATAATCAGGCTTTGATAATTCTTTCCACGTGGATGGTATTACTTCTGTTTCCCATGCTTCTCGAATTATAGGTGTTATAATCTCGGTGCTTCCCTTTATGTCTATTTTAAACATCTCCGAGTATGTCTCGTCAGCGCCAGGCGCCTTGCCGTTTTTAAGGTGTTTGATGGCGGCCTTCACCTCCTCTATGCTTGGCGGGTCGTCTCTAAATCTTCTGTTTCCGCTTGGTGTCATAGGACTTTGTGGTACCTCTTCCAACGGTGTGTTTAGGAGCTCTTGGAAGTGTTCTGTCCAGCGGGTTATTTGCTGTGCCTCGGTTGTGCATAGCTTGCCGTTCGTCGTGCGTATTGGTCGTTCTGAGGGGTAGCCTGTGTTTGTGAGCTTTCGTGTCAGGCGATATGTTTCCTTGGTGTTCATGCTGTCAGCAGCTAGTTGCGCTCGGGTTGCAATATCAGCTAGCCATTTCCTCTTATCAGTTCTAGCACTCTTTCCCACTTGCTTATCGGCTGCGTTGTAAATCTGGGATAGCCTTTGTTTATCTTTATCTTCAGCACAGTTTCTTTGTTGCTTTAAGTTTCGGCGGTCTTGGATTAATTTCCAAGTCGCATCAGATATCCATTCTTTTCTCTCATTGGATTTGTACCCAAGGATGTCTCCAGCTCCTCTTAACGCATCTACGATGCTTGACCATCGTTCTGTAATGTCTTTGTTCCCTGTGGTCTTGTCCTTCAGTCTGTTGGCTACTTCCTCTGCTAAGGCCTTTGCCGTCATTTTATCTTGAAGTTTTGCGATGTCAATTTTCTTTGTCTTCCTGGTGGCTTGGCGCTTGGTGTTTGAGATCAGTTTAATACGTAACTGTCCACAGAGAAGGTGGTGGTCGCTATCGTCGGCTCCACGGTGATTCCGGACATCAAGCAGTGATGTTCTCCGGATCCGGGTATACCCGGGTATATGAAATTTTTAGTACCCGGGTACTATTTACTTGTCAGACCCGGGTACCCGAGTACCCACTTTGATCAAAGAATTCATCAAAATTCTCGGAAAATTATTACTATGTAGCGCCTGGTAGCCTTAAAGATATTATCATATAACGGCTTTTCAACAAGTATTTTATTAAAACATTTAGATAAAGTAAATTAAATAAAGATCGAAAAACAGAACTTTCCGTACGAAAAGGAAAGTGCTATCGACATGTCTTCTCAATCTGAATCTGAACAAATTTCAAGCCTAGTTCCAAAAAGACCGAGAATAATAATTTTTTTTCGAATTAGTACTAAAATTTCTGAAATTGTTGCACGCTTGGTTGCACAAGACGGTATTTCCAATCGGGCCATCACTCGTAGTAAATTCATCCGATAAGCTTTTCATCATAAACAGCTAACTCTACCGAAAAGCGGAGGCAGGACAATGGAACTAGTTCCTAATTAGTTAATGAGAACAAGACTGTTATGTGAATGATTGTACTATAAGTTAAGGAGACTTATTGAAATACTTTTACACTCTTACACTCTTTATATACACTCTTTCGTAATAAAATAAAACATTATTATAAAAAAATTGTCTCTTTTTATGCAAAAATTGTAAATACCCGGGTACCCGGGTATACCCGGGTATTTGAAAAAATAATACCCGATACCCGGGTATTAACAAAAGTTGGGTACGCGAAAACCTTAATTAACATGTTCTGTTATAGTTTGTGGGATATTTAAAAGAGAACTTGCCTCGAAATCTTTAGAAGTTAGTGAGGTACGATTTAGCAAAACCGTTTAACTTGTTGATATTTGGAAATAGTTTACTTTCAGAGTGTATTCTAACAATAAGCTAATTTTACACTTGTCACATTTAGTATAATATGTGAGCTGACGTTTAATACAACAATATTTAATATGTATATAATATTAGTATGGCTACCGCAATTACAACAACGCTTAAATTTTACAATTTTGTTATCTATTTTTTTAAATCTCTACCACCGCTGTTATATACAACTTTATATCAATATTTCGGCTTAGAATGTTTCAATTATCGATTAACTTAAAAACGGACTTGCTGAGCAACACGAACAATTGTTAGTAAGAGAAATTTGCGGGTGGTACGATTTAACTGACCGGTACGATTTTGAAAACTCCCCTAAATTGTTATTTAAATGATATTTAATAAATAATTAAGTAAAAAACGTTATAATACATTGGGATTCCGAATTTAGCTTGCGATGAGGTACGTATGGCTGAGCGCTCCACACTAGGCGCACTCTATCTCAAAAACGGTTCGACGAATAAAAAATCGTATATGCATTGTTTATAGCTACAAATGCTCCTGGTAGAAGTTCATATAACCGATTAGAACGCAGAATGACCCCTCTTAGTCGGGAACTGGCTGGTTTGATATTGCCTCATGACCATTTTGGATCGCATTTGGATGACCGTGACGTTACAATTGATGAACATTTAGAAAGATCAAATTTCGAGTTTGCTGCAAATGTATTAGCAGAGGTATGGAGTTCAATGGAAATTGATCTTGTTACTGCAAAATATGTTGGGCCGGGCGAACCAGATCTTCCTGATTTTCGATGAAAAACGCAAATACGATAGGATGCAGAGAAAATGCAATATTCTTAAAAAAAACTGATTTTTGCGACTTTTGACCTTGAATATCTAATGACGTTCACACGTTGGAATATGTGACTTTTGAGACAACATTTGCTATGCAACAATGCTAAAATAAAGGTCTATACAAAAGCTTATTCCGTTTGATTCCGGGGTGATAGGCCTAGGTGACTGGACTATAAGACATATACGCCATAGTAAATCGATACTAGTGCAGATTTTCCACGCGCAAATACAATCGGTTATTAGTTACGGAATTCTCGTGTGGAGCTCATTTCCACTCATTAAAGAAATTTTCAAAGCCCAAAAGAGAGCTGTGAGATGTCTCAAGGGTACAACCAATATAAATTCCTGTAAACTCGTCTTTAGAAAACCGGGAATCTTAACGGCCCCTTGCTCTTATGTCTGGGAATTAGAATGTTACAAACATTAGAACAAAACGCAATTCTCCACCAATACAGATCGATGTAACCACAGCACAAGGAATCGACAAAGCCTTCTCATATACAGAATTCATTTAACAATATGTAGTAAAGCTCGAGACAAAATAGGCATCAGCATCTACAATGTATTGTCGGGCAATTTAAAATCATAACCATCATTCGGAGGTTTTAAGAAATCAAAAAGCTACTGACTGAAAGATCCTACTACACCTTTTCCAATTGTTATTCAAAAAGCGTCAATGTCAATTCAGGAAACCTCAAATGTAATTCAGAAAGCGTCAATTGTAATTCAGAAAACGTCAATTGTAATTCAGAAATAATTAATAATTATAAATATTAATAATTCATTTATTTAACAATTTAACACAATTAATTTAAAAGTTCAAATAGTTCAAAACCCAATTTTTGCACAAAGGGGTCGTTCAAGTATTACGTAAGCAGATCTTTTGCAATTATTAAACCTAATTTTCCATCCCTTCTACTGGTGGTTGGAAGAAACCTGTTGTTTAGTAATTCAAATAAACCACTTCTTGGACGACAGCATTCTGTGTTTCTACATTTTACAATTTGAAGCAAGTATTGGCTTTCACGCACATGTTCTGAAAACCATTTTATGTCTGGAATATCAGGAAGATCTGGTTCGCCCGGCCCAACATATTTTGCAGTAACAAGATAACTATCAATTTCCATTGAACTCCATACCTCTGCTAATACATTTGCAGCAAACTCGAAATTTGATCTTTCTAAATGTTCATCAATTGTAACGTCACGGTCATCCAAATGGGATCCAAAATGGTCATGAGGCAATATCAAAGCAGCCAGTTCCCGACTAAGAGGGGTGATTCTGCGTTCTACTCGGTTATATGAACTTCTACCAGGAGCATTTGTAGCTATAAACAATGCATAGAGATCATGTCGCTTAAAGTGTTGTATAGCAAACCCTATAACTTTTTGGATAACGCGGATTTTCATCTGGCCCTCCATCAACTGTCATGATCATCACTGGTTTTAGAAATCCATGGTCAGTTTTAGCTAATGTTTGAAACTCTTCAAGAGCGAGAAGCGTCTCAAAATCTTGAGCATAAGTATTAGCGGTGGATAAACTATGCTTTCCACTTCGAATGTCAATGTATGTTGGCCCAGAGTATCCAACGGTTTGCGGTTGTCCTAGCATATTGGAAGTTATTTTGATACCAGCATAAACTGACGGTATTAATTTATGCCGCTCAGCGATTACCCAGTCGTGATCAGGTAATTTGACTCTATATTCCATGTGCATTAGAAGAGGTGCTTGTTTATTTGCCGCAGTTACACCAATAAGGACCCAAGCTTTATCATTTTGAGATAAAAAAAATACTTGATCTGGTCCAAGTATTGATGCTATGTTCTCCAAATAATGGATCGTTGTTTCAGCGAAACTGGTATCCAAGTGGCTATTGTGCTATTGATACATGTCTCCGCAGTTACACCAATAAGGACCCAAGCTTTATCATCTTGAGATAAAAAAAATACTTGATCTGGTCCAAGTATTGATGCTATGTTCTCCAAATAATGGATCGTTGTTTCAGCGAAACTGGTATCCAAGTGGCTATTGTGCTGATCAGTATGTGCCCGAGTGAGCTTAGCAGGAACTGTCGATACATCTCCCTCTGCGGAATTTGATTTTGTTAAGATATGTCCCACTTCGGCTAATGTCAATATATCATAAAATCCTATTTTATGTAATTCTTGTGTGAGTTCATCAAGAGTTTTCACACTAAGAACAGATTCCGTTCGTCTTCTATCATCTGCTGCACTCCCAAATAACGCCATATCCGCTATTGTTTTTAATAGTAATAGTTGCTCATTCTCTAGGCTAGGACGTCCCACTGAATCCCTCATGGATAGTTTATTTTTTATTTCTGGATTTTCATGACAAATATCTTCTAACTTTCTTTTCATACCATCTCTGTTTCTTCTGGGCAACTGCGTTTTGAATCTTCCTCTTTAAAGACTGTTTCGCTGCTTTTAATTCTTCAATGATCTGCTTATCAACTTCAACACGGCTTGGCATGGTATCTCTGGCAGAATACAAAGCATTCAGATTTTTTTCGAGTAGAGCAATCTTGTTTTTCATAGCTTCCTGAGAAGGCTTTGCTCTCGGCTGTCTATCTTTATTTTCTGTGTTTTCGCATTGCTGTTGTGATTCTACTCCGGGTTTAGTGTAATTCTCTTCCAGTTCTGTAGCTTCTATAGCTGGCCGTACAATTTGTGTTTTTCTGCAGGTTTACAGATATTCGTTGTCTAAAAATTTAAACATCCTATTACTGCTAATGATTTTCTTATAAAGCAATAAATACATGGTGATAGATGAAAGTGTGATCAAAATTTAGAGTCGCACTATAATATGTGCATTTATGTAGAATTTATTTTGTATTTGCAAAAGGAAATTCGCAGTTTCATACATTGTGCGCTCGCTTATCCAACCAAATAAGTGAAACTGCGGAATATTTTTTCGCGTAGACAAAATAATTTATACATATATACCCATTGTAATGTGTAAATAACGTGAAAATGAACGAAAATGGCCGATGAGAAATCGTAGGTAACAATTTTATCGTATCGATATAGGAATCGCTCATGAATTAGGACATCGCCCGCAGCAGCTGGATGAATATTACGTTTTCAATTATTGCATTGAATTATGATTTTTAATGACTATTAATTTTGGTATTGTTAAAGTTGATTTAAAACATTATCTCGGTGAACATTGTTGGCCAATAATTCAACAATGTTTTTTTTCATTACATTGACTATTAATTTTGATTGAATTTAAACATTATCACTTATAGAATCACTGGTTAAAAAAGTGCTAATGAATTAAAAGTCTTTATGTATTTATTTTACAGTTTCACACAAACATTATGTTTTCAAAACTGTAGTTTCAACCTGGGTAGTGTGACTCATTTAAATGATCATGTCTGTAGAAACATTTTTAAACCTAAATCAATGAAATCAAGACCAAGGCAAAATATTAGGATAATATATCTAGTCAAGCACTATGTGATAGTACTATTTAAATTACATGCAAATTTTTGAAAAGATTTACCGCTTTCGCCATTTCTTAAGGACACTAAAAACATTTAGCTTAATAGTGCCGGCGCAACAAGTTAAGTTAATAACAGTTATAAGGCTAAACTCACCTTGGAAAAATAGCTTAATAGGGTGGATTTAGGAACTACGCCAGACTTCGTTAACTAATTTCTGTACATTTTGTACTTTTGTATTTGTATGAGATTTTTTAAAACTATCGAATAATTTTTGGTATAACTTGGATTTGTCTATATTAGACGACATTTTTAACCATTCAACTTTGGCGATGGTGGATCAGATGTTAAAACAAAGACTATGCAATTTTATTCGCTTTCGAACATAGACAAATGGGGTTGCATATATATGTTTAGATCAAAAAAGACTTAAATTTTGTAGAAATTCCGAAAAAGAAAAAAAAATTTGCTGACGTAATCACCATCCATAACCCTCCCAACCCCCATGTAATCAAAAATAAGAGAAGTAAAGACCCTCAGTAATGCTTACGTAATACTTGAATGGCCCCAAACCCATAAAAATAGAACTTCAGGAAAATTACGCAATTTGCCAATTTGTAATGACAAGGAATCGAAAAAAGTGCGCACAACCTATAATCGATGTGGTATATAGTGCTTGTCTTAACTGCAATGAATTGAAAGGAAGTAATTGAAAGAGAAAATACAACAAAAATAGCGCAAAAGACCGTGAAAGGATAGTAAATTGTGCCAACAGATGTGATGTTTGGATAGATTTGGCTGCAACGCT
Source organism: Phosphuga atrata (assembly GCA_944588485.1). NCBI lineage: Eukaryota > Metazoa > Arthropoda > Insecta > Coleoptera > Silphidae > Phosphuga > Phosphuga atrata. Next base: position 9,727,093 of record OX155901.1, read on the forward strand.
AGGAATTAAATATAAGACCGTATTATTGGATCCAATCTGGGATTGACAAAATGTTGCCAAAAGTTGGTACAAAGCCAACAATTCTTTCTGATGATCAAATTGATTTGATGGTTTCGTGGATAGAAGAAGACTGTACCATAACATTAAAGCAATTAAAAGAAAAGGTTATGAATAATTTCAACAAATTATTATCTGTGTCAACCGTAGGTAATTACTTAGAAGGCCGACTGTTGACTATAAAAGGAGTACAAGTTGAACCCTTTACAATGAATTCTAAGGCGAACTAAACAAAACGAGCTGAATACGTACAATCCTTGAACCAGTACGCACAGCAGGGCAAACAAATTGTTTGGATGGATGAAACAAATTTTAATTTGTTTTGTCGTCGAACGAGAGGCCGTGCAAGAGTTAAGAAAAGAACAGTACAGTATCTTCCAGCATCAAGAAGTCCTAACATTGATTTTATTGGAGCAATTTCAACTTAGGAAACCGTATACATGGAACGCAGAAGGGGTACATTTACTGCCCACTTAGAAAATGATTGGGTAGTTATTTTAATGCAAAAGTGGCAAGATATTGGAAATCAACTGGAAGATTTGGTGATTTTTGCGGACAACGCACCTTGTCATTCAAAGCTAGAAAGAGTAATAGATGATACGCCAGCTTCTCTATTGCGGCTAGGACCCTATTCTTCGATGCTAAATCCTTTTGAGCAAAATTTGCCTAAAAGTAAAAGCCTAAAGCGTTAGTAGAGATGGAACAATCAACATCCGAAGATATGCAAATCAGACGGGATGTTCGACAAGTTGTGTCTTGTCTCCACTCCTGTTTAATCTGTACTCGAAAATTATATTTAGAGAAGCACAGGATGGAGTCCAGGGCGGAATCAAGATCAATGGAACTCCAATAAACAATATCAGGTACGCCGGTGATACACTTATAATAGCCAACGATGTACAAGAACTACAAAGTATCATAGATTCCGTAGTTCTCTATAGCGAGATGTTTGGATTGCATCTCAATGTCTCCAAGACCAAATTATTGGTATTTTCTAAGATTCCAATAAATGAACCAACCTGCATGAAAAAACCAGCGTGTCAAGGGACAAACAATCGAACAAGGATCCCAATAAAATATCTGGGAGCTAACTTCAATAGTCAGTGCGACCCGAAAAGGGAAATACTTTACAGGATTGAGCAAACGAGAAAAATTTTCATGAATATGAAATCATTTTTTATGAGACTAGACGTGGTTTGGAACTCAGAACTCGAATAATCAGATGCTACGTCTTCTCTGTTCACTCTATGGATGTGAAATCTGGACACTAAATTCACAGACCGAAAAGAAAATAGAAGTCTTCGAAATTTATGTGTATAGACGGATGCTGCGAATTTCATAAAGAATCACCAACGATAGTAGGGAAAGATCCTTCGTTCTGGAACCTCCTCACCCATAAGGATTTACATGTACTCCCCCGCCTTATGGGAAATTACATGTAAAATCTAAGCTCCCCCGCCTTATGGGAAATTACATGTAAAATTTAGCCTAACCCTCCGTATGGGGGATCCTATAGAAAATAGTTCTGAACGTGGCCGAGGGAGTATGTGTAGATGGCGCGCGAGCGCGGGGAATATTCAAAATGAGGGGTGGACATATTTACAGATAGGGGTTCAATTGAGATTATGGGGTTTAGATTGACAAGATTAGACAGATAAGACTAGATAAGACTAGACAGACAGGATGGGACTGGACAGATAAGACTAGACAGACAAGACTAGACAGGACTAAACGGTAAGACTAGACATACAAGCCAGACAAGGCTAGACAGATAAGAGTAAACAAAACTAGACAAGACTAGACTGACAAGACTAGACTGTTAAGACTAGACAAGACTAGACACACAAGACTAGACAAGCGGTGAAAATTGCGGGCGGGTAGCGGGGAATCGTGTGTGCATGCATAATTGGTTGCAAACATATTACGTGTTGATTCAATTGATATTATAGGATTTGGGACAAGAACATATAAGACTAGATCACATCCTGCGATATTTATCTGAATAATTTCCTTTGTGTAAGCGAAATTTCTTAAACTTGTCTATGAACTCGATCGTATTAATTATTTAAAAAAAAAAATATTTCTGCTATTAGGTTTCATTTTGAGTGTGTCATGGTATTGTTTCTTTCTTAAGTTTACGTAATCAGTTTAGTATTTGAACTTGAAGATTTTAAATGTGTATCAGGAAAATAACATTATTTTAACAACTACGACAGTGAATGTTTATGTAACCGCACGCTTAGGACCGGGCGCTTGATTAATAAAGAATCGTGTCCAGTTTAAAAATTACAACCGCTGCATTTAAATACAATTACCGCAGTAAGAAACGCTAATTAATTTAGTATTTGATCTTGTAAATGCATGCGAGTACGACATATTTAAATCGTAATATAGGAAACGCTATCAGTTTCATGTTTCATTTTATCTGGATGTGAGTTTGAACTTATTCGATGTATTCTGAGAAATTTGGATGAGTCATACATGCATAGAATCGTGGGAAGGTTAAAACCGTTGTTGAAAACCACCGAGTCAGCATTTTCCTATTTCAACCTGTCTGGATGAGTCATTGAACACGTGATACATCCGGCGCATTTTGATTGGCTTATAGAATCTACATACAGAATATTCACCCTAAACCTCCAAGAAGATAAAGTTGGAACCCTAGAAAGTCAACAATACCCAAGAAGGTAAAAGTTTGCGGGAGATTCTTCGATTACAGAAACACCTTCAAGCAATAGTGAAGCTGGTCCAGCAGAACATCATCCAAGCTTGTGTCATCTATAGAATTGATGGTTCAAGCTTTATTAGTAAATTGAACAGTAAACAGAACATTAGTTGGGTTAGCATTAGGTTAGGCTAGCATTAGGTTAGGTTACGGGAGGTTGGGAATGAAGCGCGCTTCATTCCTAACACCCCGTAACCTAACCTAATGCTAGCCTAACCTAATGCTAACCCAACTACTCCAATGTCATTAGAGCTGAAGAGAAGAAGATGTTTAAAGCTGATTGAAAGCTGTTTAAAAGCTGATTAAAAAGCTGTTTTAAAGCTGTTTAGAAGCTGATTAAAAAGCTGTTTAAAAAGCTGTTTAAAAATCTGATTAAAAAGCTGTTTAAAAGCTGTTTGAAACCTGATTAAAAAGCTGAATAAAATGCTGTATAAAGGCTGATTAAAAAGCTGTTTAAAAGCTGATTATAAAGCTGAATGAAAAGCTGATTAAAAAGCTGTTTAAAATCTGTTTAAAAGCTGATTAAAGTGGGCGGAAAGTGGACGGTGGACGGAAAAAGTGGACGGTGGACGGAAAAAAGTGGACGGTGGACGGAAAGTGGATGGATAGAATGGGGCTTCTCGTGCAACGACTGTTCAATTTACTAATAAAGGTATCTACATCAATGCTTGAACCATCAATTCTATAGATGACACAAGCTTGGATGATGTTCTGCTGGACCAGCTTCACTGTTGCTTGAAGGTGTTTCTGTAATCGAAGAATCTCCCGCAAACTTTAACCTTCTTGGGTATTGTTGACTTTCTAGGGTTCCAACTTTATCTTCTTGGAGGTTTAGGGTGAATATTCAGTATGTAGATTCAATAAGCCAATTAAAATGCGCCGGATGTATCACGTGTTCAATGACTCATCCAGACAGGTTGAAATGGGAAAATGCTGACTCGGTGGTTTTCAACAACGGTTTTAACCTTCCCACGATTCTATGCATGTATGACTCATCCAAATTTCTCAGAATACATCGAATAAGTTCAAACTCACATCCAGATAAGTTGAAACATGAAACTGATAGCGTTTCCTATCTCACGATTTAGATATGTCATACCCGCATGCATTTACAAGATCAAATACTAAATTAATTAGACCGCATTTCTTATTGCGGTAGTTTGTAATGCAGCGGTTGTAATTTTTAAACTGGACACGATTGTTCATTTATCAAGCGCCCGGTCCTGAGCGTGCGGTTACATAAACATTCACTGTCGTAGTTGTTAAAATAATGTTATTTTCTTGATACACATTTAAAATCTTCAAGTTCAAATACTAAACTGATTACGTAAACTTAAGAAAGAAACAATACCATGACACACTCAAAATGAAACCTAATACCAGAAATATTTTTTTATTTTAAATAATTAATACGATCGAGTTCATAGACAAGTTTAAGAAATTTCGCTTACACATAGGAAATTATTCAGATAAATACCGCAGGATGTGATCTAGTCTTATATGTTCTTGTCTCAAATCCTATAATATCAATTGAATCAACCCGTAATATGTTTGCAACCAATTATGCATGCACACACGATTCCCCGCTACCCACCCGCAATTTTCACCGCTTGTCTAGTCTTGTGTGTCTAGTCTTGTCTAGTCTTATCAGTCTAGTCTTGTCAGTCTAGTCTTGTGTAGTCTTGTTTACTCTTATCTGTCTAGTCTTGTCTGGCTTGTATGTCTAGTCTTACCGTTTAGTCCTGTCTAGTCTTGTCTGTCTAGTCTTATCTGTCCAGTCCCATCCTGTCTGTCTAGTCTTATCTAGTCTTATCTGTCTAGTCTTGTCAATATATACCCCATAATCTTAATTGAACCCCTATCTGTAAATATGTCCACCCCTCATTTTGAATATTCCCCGCGCTCGCGCGCCATCAACACATACTCCCTCGGCCACGTTCAGAACTATTTTCTATAGGATCCCCCATACGGAGGGGTAGGCTAAATTTTACATGTATATTCCCATAAGGCGGGGGAGCTTAGATTTTACATGTAATTTCCCATAAGGCGGGGGAGTACATGTAAATCCTTATGGGTGAGGAGGTTCCAGAACATATCATCTTTCCCTACTAACGATGAAGTACTCCAGCGCATGCACAAACAAAAAGAATTACTGGACACTATCAAGGAAAGAAAAATGCAATACCTGGGTCATGTGATGAGAGGTAATATTTACGAAATATTACGCCTCATAATAGAGGGCAAAGTACAAGGGAAAAGGTAAGTGAGAAGACGCTAAAACTCGTGGCTGAAAGATTTGAGGATATAGTACGACCGCTCGTCTGCTGAAATCTTTCGTGCTGCAGTTTCCAGAGCTAAAATTGCCATTTCGCTCGCAAACCTTCGGCAGAAGTGGGCGCGATAAACATAAAAGCCTATGCCAAAAGCAACATTCGTGTCCCAAACGTAGCAGCTCCTGGAGTAGTGGAACAAAGATTGATCTATTTGGAAGATATTATAGATCATGCAACGAACACCAAAATTGGGGGTGATTGCGCTCGTGCTGTACAACACTGTATAGTTCACCAAGCTACTGCCTTGGCAATGAATGGCATGGCTGTCGGTCGATAATTTATTTAAAAAAATACTACGAAATACTATGTATATACTATGTATAATACTATGTATTTACTTTATCATCGAATCTACTATCGAATCTTTATCGCAATTTTTTGATATAATAAAATAAAAATAACTAGCTAATAAATCTTGTTTTATTTATGAATTACAATTTACATTTTCTAAATTACAATTGACTAACCTGAATTACAATTGACGCTTTCTGAATTACAAATGACTAATCTGAATTACAAGTGACGTCTTCTGAATTACAATTGGTAAAGGTGTAAAGCCTGGAAGAATTTCCAGAGGACAAAGGTCAACCCTGAGGAATTATTTTGTTATAAATTTCACTATTATTAATGATGATGTTATTAATGTTCTATTGATCGGCTAATTTTTATTCTTTGTTTTGATTATTCTTATTACCATTATTATTATTTCGGTATATTCTTTTTGTTCTAGTTTCATGACATGTTTATTAAGTTCAAATGTACCTTTCTGAATCAATAAAGATGATTTGATTTGACTAGACAGGCAAGACTAGACACACAGTTCTAGACCGACAAGATTAGACAGACAATACTAGACAGATATTTCTAAACCAACAAGTTTATACAGACAAGACTAGACAGACAAAAATAGACAAACAAGACAAAACCAACAAGACTAGACAAACAAATTTAGACTCACAAAAGTAGCCAGATAAGACGATACTACACAGACAAGAAAGACTAGACTAAGTCTAAAAAGACAAGACTAGACAAACAAGAGTGGAAAAATAAGACTAGACACACAGAACTATACAAATTATACTAGGCCTACAAGTCTAGATAAACAAACTAGAAAGATAAGGCTAGACAAATAAGACTAGATAGAAAATATAAGTGTGAACTCTAAAATAATTTATATTCTAATTTTGGTTTATGAAATACAATCTTGTTTTTAATACATGGCGCTAATTTAAGTGGAAAATTCAATGAGTAAGCAGTTTCCTTTTAATCGTTTGATTTGAAAGACCGAGTGAATATAAATCGGGGCTGAAGGGAACAGGGAAAGCAATAAAGGCGCTTTGAAGCACATGAACACAATGGGGAAAAGCCTGTGTATAATTTTATTTTTGGCTTTTCCTTCTTACACAAATTTATTTAATTAGAAATCGTGTTTAACACATCATTATTTAACTCAAATATAAATATGATTCATTTTCATAGGATTAGATAAACGACAATTTCGCAATTAATTTAATTTTTTGCTTTTTTGCTTTTTTTAGATTTTGTTAATTTGACGCTTACCTGAAAGTATTTGAGAAAACAAACAGAAACTTGATTGGATATGCCCAAGAGAGACTTACAAATGTGCGAACAAAGAATGTAACTTTGCTTTTAATTTTGCCCTGGAGGTTTTCCTCCATTTTTTTTTCTTGAAAACTCGTTGTAAATTACCGCCACAGTGAGAAAATTTCAGTAATTTGAAATTTTCAAATTTTATCGTCAAAAAGTTTCTTGTTTCTCTTAAGTGATTAGTTTTAAGGAATAAATGGAGGGAAGCCAAAATAAAACCCATTTGGTTTCCGCTTGTAAGAATAAACTCGTAAAAACTCATCTTGTTAAGGAAAAATACAGCTGAATCCACCTTTATGATGTTCGTTTTTCATTCTGAGCAAAATCAAAGTTTCCACTTACATATTAAAAAAGTTTTCTCAGCAATAGCATTGAAATTTTCTATTTACCGTCTACTATTTTCCTTTCACCTGATATGTCTAGACCTATAGATATTTATTTATAGCTATGGACTAGGTATAAATAAAGATATTATATATTTAGATATTATTATTCAGATTTTTAATCCTATTGAGATTCATCCATTAAAACTTGCTTCGATAATCTTCCCTATTAGATACATTTTCTATAATCTTACTTTACTTATTTATTTCAATCTGAAGGACTTCAATTTTTGGTTGTTTAAATTACCAAAATCTGTAGTTGTTAAAACTGCAATAGTTTTCGCTTAAATAATCGAAAACTAAATATTAAATCGTATAAATTTTGTTTCAGGTAAGGCCCTCGAGTACAGCACTAAGATATCCCTTTACTTCTTCCGTAAGTACATTAAAGTTTATATATAAATGTCTATGTAATTGTTATTTATAAACGGCAGAATTTCCTCGGGGAAGTTTCGAGACGGCGCGAATCCGGATAAATCGGGAAGTTACACAAACTTTCGTTGTTTTTTGCTCTTTCCTGCTTTGTCCCTCTGTGTACGCGTGTAACTGTATTCGGCGCACGTTGCCACACAGACGATCTCGATGAGTCGAGTTTACAAATCCACCACTGCTAGAGCCTTCGGGAATAACGTAGGTAGGACGTTATTCCCGAACACTTTTCTTCATATTCCTTTTAGCGTTTTTAAAGTCCGCCAGAAATCTTCCATCCCATTATTATCTATCATGATTAGAATATCTAAAACTCGGTCCATCTAGTCTTGTCTTTTTTCTTATTACGTAAGAGGAGTAACTTGTTCTATAGACCCCCAGTTTTTCCCAGGGAATGTCCCTGTACTATATTTCTATTATAGTCATAGTTGTAATCGGTTCGGAATCATAACCTCCAGCCGGAAGGCGGAAGTTGCAGGTTTGGGAAATATCAGTCAGATGATTTACTCTTGGTTTTGCCGTTGGGCTCCCTTTTCTATTCTTTCGTCATCAATTTTTGTATTTATAATCTTTAATCATAATGTATTACCTTTTGAGATACAACAATATCTAAAGGTTAAGTTGAAATAAATACTTAAAGCTAATAGTTTTGAAATTTACATTAAAAAAAATTATTTATATTATAGAAGGGAGTTTGTAGTAATAGAAATTCTTTCACTTTTGATTTGAATTTCTTATATGATTTTTCATTGCGCAGGCTATCAGGTAGGTTGTTATATCTTCACACGTTATAGCTTCACTCCTTGGTTTTCCAATTCTTTGCTGCACATGGTTAGATTTGTTTTTGAGGGGTATAAAAGATCTTTCCCTCTCGTATTATAATTATGGTTGTACTTATTTTTCTGGAAATTTTGTTTAACCTTATGTATATAGGCAGTCGTTTCTAGAACATACAAACTAACTACTGTTAAGATTCCTAGGTTCTGGAAGTGTTTTTTGCAGGAATCCGTAATTTTTAAACCTAATAGCTTCCTGATAATTCTCTTTTGTGTTACCAGTATTACTTCTATTTGCGAAGAAGCACCCCATAAAATTATTCCATATGTTAATTCGCTTTGTACTTCAGCAAAATACCAACTGCGAAGATCTGCCTTGTTTATGTTTTCTACAATTAATATATAATAAAACTTTCTACAATTTTGATATTATTACATGTAAATACATACTTGACGCTATATTATCCATATTTAAAAAGTTTACAATTGTTTAGCGCAAACACTAAACAGGCGTAGTTACTTTGAGAAATATCGAGCGCATTAATTCCTTCTTGGTACTGAAGGGACAAGAGAGATGTTTGATACGTTCCCACAATCAATGTATTGGTTTCTCGCATTAATTTGTTTGTATTATTGTGAATGGGTTATCAAACAATACAAAGTGGTTTTGTTTAATTGTGAGACATTGCAAAATTCTATTTTTGTCGCTGTAAATTTGAAATCCAGCCCAGTGTGCGGCGTGGGGAATTATTTTTGCTTCAAAGGGTTTTTGCAAATATCTCGTTAAGGTTTTTTTTATTATATAAAAATATGTAACTGGGATCTCCATATGTAAGACGTCAGTGTCTACAAAAAAGTATTCTTTGCAAATTTAGTTCAATCATTCGGTTTCGCCACAAAAGTAAAAAATATTAAATGCAATTTTTTAAAAATATGATATTTTCCCCTTCTTTGAATTTCGTTTCTCAATTTACATTAGTTTATATGGTCGGGTCTAGGTGTTGAAATTAATGTATGCTATATTTTAGAACTATACTTGCCGCCGCGAACCCGTGAAGTGATCACGCGGCGTTCACGTGATAGTTCGTAGTGACGTTGTAAAAAGCCTGATTTACACTGCTTTGCCTGCTTTTTAACTGTTTGATTCAAAATGCCTTCTTGTGCAGTATATAGTTGATGATTTATATATGGGTTGTCCATCGTAGATGTTCCTCTAGATGTATGCCTAGGAATTTTATATCTTTAGCCCTTTTCAATTTGTGATTTTTAATAACAATGTTAATATTTTCGTCGTCGACACTTCTTGTCCGCTGGAAAATTATATATTACGTTTTGTTCATATTAAAATGGAGTTGATTTGCTGAGAACCATGTATTAACTAAATCTAAGAGTCTGTTTGCTTCCTCAACATTGTTGCGTTTGTCTTTCCCAGTCAATGAAGACAATGACAATGTAGCTTGTGTCATCCGCATATAAAGTGCAATATCGTCCTCTTATTTAGTTAATTAAGTCTGCCGTGAATAGTAAAAATAATTTTGGTGACAATACGCTTCCTTGTGGTGCCCCTATATGTGTACATATTGTCTGTGATTGTCCAGTTCTATTTCCAATATTAACTGAAACATATTGTTTCCGGTTTTCCAGGTATCATTGTGTTGGTCAGTGTTGTCCACCATTCAGTTTTCCTCTGATTTTACTATACTTTAATTTCAAAATAAAATCGGCTAATTTTATTATAGGCATTCTGTCAAGAAACAGTGAACAAAAATCAGAAAGCGTTACGTCATGTCATGCGAAACACCATTGGTGTTGTTGACATTTTCGTCGAGCAGAGTAGCAGAAGAGTGAAAAATTTCACGTTTTAACATTTTTCTGTACATACGTATTAACGCCACCACCGCTACATTTTAAATGCAAAATAAAATTTGTATGATAAATCATAAAATAAAACATTTTATTTAAAATTAAAACATTTTTAAAACTCATAATACTTTATTTTTTAACCTCGGTTAGATTAGGTTGCCCGCCGCGAAGCGGACAGAGAAATCAAGACAACATACGCGTGGCAGCGCCAACTCTCGATCCAATATATAGCGGTTGTGGCGTTAATACGTAAGTACCCATTTTTCTTGTCGAATTGGTACAATTGTTCTTAACTACATTTTGAGAAACAAGTACAAGAAACAAGTTCTCTATGGAATTTAAGCTTTAACAGAGTAAACGGCAATAAAACAACAACAGCTTGGAAAATTTTTCGCGCCAAACAAAGAGTTTTGTTCATCGGAATTCAGCAATGTTAAAACCTTGATGTAAGTATAGACAAGTATAAAATGTAAATTATTAGCTTAAATAGAAACCCACAATACCTATCGTAGCAACGAAAGGTACGAGAGTTTAGTTATAGTAGTGCTATAAAAGATAGAAATAGAGAAATAGCAAGAACTTAATAGCATCCAAATTTGTGTTGAACACTTCAAAGAAGAGAGTGGAATCGGTTTGGCGAATAGTTCGTCTGGACAACAGGTTTTTAGAGATTATATCACTTTTTAGAAATTGGAAATTTTTGACGTTGTCAGAAAAATTAGTTGAAATGCAAATTTACAGAAAATTGTAATTTTACTGAACGTTTTAATGGATGGGGCTTGTAGCTCCCAAGTATCCCACACGAATGACGAAGGTTTTGCAACCAAGAGGAAAAAAGGTCATTATTTACGTCTACCTAAAGAAAAGGAAGCGAAATCCATAGATAAAAATAAAACCAACCCAGCCTGTACCACTGCATCTAGACCCATTAGCCCATCGACTCCATCAACATCTGCAGCTACCAATTCTTGTTGTCAATCAGATCATCACTCAAAAATTGCAACCAAACCAAATGCTTCACTTAGACCCTACAAATACAACTACTCCTTTACAACTCAAGATTCTAGTATGTCTAGAATTTAATTCTGTTCCATTTGGCTGAAAAGTGCTTCCGGAAACAGGGACATAATCATTAAAACCTCTACCGGCTACCTCATTAAATCGGACTGCTCTTCTACAATAGATACACTTAAAGCACTTTGCAACAGAAACGTCGTTAAGTCCGTTAAGATCTACCGTCTAACAACTCAACATCTAACCAAAACGACCTCACCTAAAACTCCTTCTTACACTGCAGTAATTGAAAAACTGGAACTAGAAATATCAGATAGAAGACATTGCAATTCAGCTGCACTCGAATCTAAACCTGAATATACGATACTGCAAGAGAATAATATCCAGGGCCCACAATAAACCGTGTCGATTAATTCGACTTAATTAACATAATTCATATTTCATATTTTAACATAATTACATTCGACATAATTAATAATAACGAGTGATGTTGCCTCTTTCGAGAAACTTCTAGCGTCAGGCGGGCTCTTCTATATGAACAGGCACTACCCCGTCTCGCCTAGTAATCCCCCTGCACCCATCCCTCGTCCTTGTGGCAAATGCCAGTCATTTGAACACTCCACAGAAAATTGCACTGCCCCCAAAAAATGCTTAAAATCTTCAGGTGCACATGAAACCCATTTATGTAAATCGTCACTGCCTCCTAAATGTGCAACGTGCAACAGCATTGAGCATGCAACATGGTCTCCTCTGTGCCCAAAATATCCTATCAAACCCATTGATGGAGTTCCCAACGTAAAAATTAAATTAAGAAACAAAAAGTCCGCCGATCTACCAACCACATCAATAAGAATTCAAGAATTCATGCACTTATGACAACACACGACTTTATAATCAATACTTATAGACATGAACTAAACGACCCTACTAACATGAAAAGAGATGAATAATTAAAGACACTACACCGCCGTTTCGCAACCGATTTTGAAATTAATACACAACCATTTTTGCCGGGAATAAATTATACATCATTATGTTTGACATGAGAAACCCTCACCTTGTACCCGCCACACAACCTACCGACGACGTGACGCAAGCAGTAATTTCGATAAACAATGGCTAAATTAAACGTAATAAACTTCAACCTAAACAGCTACTACAATAGAAAAAACACTCATAGAATACACACTTGACAAACATTATATTGACTGCAGCATGTTTGTAGAGACGAAACCCCAGACGGACAAGGAAATAACTTTCAGGAACTGGAACACCATACAGATTCACGGAAATCCAATCACCAACAAAGCCAGGGGGGTGCTCTAGTTCATCTACGCCGTGCTTATAAACTTGGTAAGGCCAACGCTCCCTCCCTACAAAATTCACTCAATGACTGCCTTCACTTCGCTTTACCCTTCCAAAATGACAAAATCCACATATTCTTGGTCTATATTCACCCTCATTCCAGTATTGAGCAAAATATCTTCGTCAAAGCCTCCTTGTATCCCTATTCAATTGTTATCGGTGACTTAAACATCAATCCTTCTAAAACTAAACTTCTCAACCATTTTCTCAAAAAATCAAATTTCATCAGAAGACCCACTCCTCCAATATTCATTATGCCCAACAATGCCGACTCTACTCCTGACATATTTTTTCACACCTCTAACCTCTCACACTACATCAACGACATTCAACTTACACCGGACCTTGGATCCGATCACTTGGCAATAAAATTCTCTATCCTAACCACTCTTCCTACAAACAAAAAAACAAATATTGACAATGTAAATTCAGACATGACATATTACCTAAATTCAATAAACGACAAAGACATTTCGATTAAACATATTGAAGATTTCCAAACACATCTTTCAAATCTTATTACCCTTCACTCACCTCCTCTAACACCCAAACACCACACACTAAGTCTCCCCCCTATCATAATCAGACTCATCAAATACAAAAGACTGATCTGAAAAAATTATTCAACAAAGTTAATAAACAAATTAAAGTTCACATATTCAAATATAGTAGTACATATTCTAATAAGTCATTCCTGGCTTAATGTCTGCAAGGAGATTGAACGGGATTACGGTAAAACTTATTGGGACAAAATTAAAAAATTAAGTAAATACAAAAACCAGATTCAATCGCCACAAATCATAGACTCCAAATTTGCTCACTCCACTCCTTCAGACCTCCAAAAAGCCTCCTTTGTCGCAAAACTCTTCGAAAAAGCGTTCACACCCACTCATAATTCCGACTTTGATGACGAAAATTTTAATTTAGTATCCAACTGGCCCCTGTTGAAATCACAGACGACGAGTACTTTTCAATCATTGCTTTGGGTAAAAACAGCGCTCCTGGTAGGGACAACATCTCTAATCTACTTATCAGTCAGCTGAACGACCAAATTCACAAGCATATAATTAAATTATACAATTTTTGCCTACTACACAGCGTGTTTCCCCCTTCTTGGAAATCCGGCACAATCATCACTCTATTAAAACCAGGCCAGGACAAGACACTTACAAAAAGTTATAGACCAATCACCCTACTTCCCGTTTTAGGCAAAAACTTAGAACAAATTCTAAAAGCCCGTATTTGGACCTGTTTGGAAAATCAGATCCCCTGCTTCCAATTTGGTTTTAAACCTTCACATTCTACTATACATCTACTTTTCATCCTCACAAACAATATACAAACCTCCCACCCTCTTAATCAACACTCTGCCGCTCTTTTTCTTGACATAAATAAGCCTTTATAAAGCCTAATTTAATTAAGCCTAATTAAGCCTAATTAAGCCTTTATTTAAGCCTAATAAAGCCTTTGATACAGTTTGGCACGACGGACTGCTTTTCAAATTACACAATTTAAACATCCCCTCTTATCTTCTTTTTATGTTAAAAGACTTCCTTTATGACAGAAGCTTATGCATTAAAGTCAACGACGCTCACTCTAACTTATTTACCCCTCGCGAAGGTATTCCACAAGGTTCACCATTATCACCCATACTTTACAACACTTTCTGCCACGACATTTTTAATACAGACGTCAACTTTCCCAATCTCATAAACCATCCCTCCTACATTCTCCAATACGCCGACGACACAGCCCTCATATCTCATGCACAATCTCTTCCTAAAGCAATTAAAAAATTACAAATACTTACTAATCAAACAATTGATTGGTTCAACAAATGGAGATTAGGCCCAAACCCTTCCAAATGTCAGCTTCTTCTACCCTTTCACCGAATTTCTAATAAGTCTCCACACATAAAGGTTGGCCTTACCACAGTTAACCCAACACCTACTCTTAAATATTTGGGCATCACATTCTATGGAGCAACAAAATTTAACATTCACATAAAAGAACGCAAATGTGAATTCATAAAAAGAGCCAAACACTTTCGGTCCCTGACTTCCCGTGATCAGGCGATTTCCGTGAAGACAGCGACTACTATTTACAAAACTATTTGCAGACCGATCTGTAGACCGATTTGTAGACCGATTATTTGGACACACACAAACAGGACGACTCGACATACATTAGAAATTGCCGAAAGAACCGCACTGAGAACAATAACAAAAATGCGACACCCAGACAACCCTATACACAATCCATCTAACGCACTGCTATACGTCAGAACCAAATTAACACCAATCCTTAAAAGATATGACATGCTGCGACAAACATTTAAAGACCGAGGTAAAAACAGAGACATCATGGAACAAGTATGAAAAAAGAGGAACAACAGAACATCTTCAAAAAAGCATCCATCGTTAACTCTTGTGGAAGCTGTTTACGATTAATATGTTAGATTTATCTATTTTGTGCTTATATTTTCGTTAGCGTTTGCGCTTATATTTATGTTTGTTATAAATTTTTTTTTCTAAACTATGATGTAAATATTTATATTTTGTTGGGTTGAAGATTTTGATAATATTAAACATTAGTGTTTGTATCTTTTTTTTCTTTTCCAAAGATTATAATTTCTAGGAAATTATTGTATACATATCGTCAACAAAGTTAACATCATTTGTATAACTAATCTTTCTTTAACAAACTTTCTTAAAAACAACTACTTCACTGGCAAACACCACGACTGACATTGAATTACATTAAGAAAGTTTTTTGGGTTTCTACATAACCCTGTGATTTTCCCAAAAAATATCAATATCCTGATCAAATACAAAAAATAATTATCAATTAATTAATGACCATCCATATACGCGTTTCGGCCTTTTGGCTACATCAGTATGGCTTTATCATTAACAACAAATTATAACTAGAAATAAAATGAAATACGACTTACCCAGTGTGTTTTTCACAGCAAACTGATATTATCGTATATATGGGATCCTTTGTTCTATGGCGGTTTTGGGCGTGAGCCCGTCCTTCCGCCGTCGTTGGTTTTGTTTTTCGGTTGTTGTTTCGTTATTTCTGTTGTTGTCGTCTGTTTTTGCTTGTCTTTACGTTTTTGTCTTGTTGTATTTTTGTCTGTTTTATTTTTCCCATTTCCTTCTTGGTTTCCTTCGGTGGGCTATGCTAGGTTCTGCTTGGCTGCGGGAGGGTCCTGTTTTCTTGGTTCAGTCGGTTGATTCTTGGTCCTTTGGCTTTTTTCTTAATTTTACTTGTTTTGGTAGTTTCCTCTTCCTCTTGGTCTGGATGCGCATCAGGGCGGCTTCGGTGAGGATGCATGTGTCCGGTGTGGCTTTTCTTAATGGCACGGCTTCAGTTGCTCTTTTGGGGGCTTAGGTTCTTCTCTTGGTGGCGGCTTCGGTCGTACTTTTCGGGGCGGCATCGGTGGTTGTACTTTTGGGGGCGGCATCGGTGGTTTTCCTTGGGGAGGCTTCGGTTAACTTCACGGCGGCGGCTTCAGTTGTCTTTTCCAGGGCGGCTTCAGTTGTCTCTCCGGGGGCGACTACGGTTGTCTTTTCGGCGGCGGTTACAGAGGTCTTTTTGGCGGCGGTTTCAGTGGGCTTTTCGGCGGCGGCAGTTTCAGTGGGCTTTTCGGCGGCGGCGGTTTCGGTGGGCTTTTCTGCGGCGGTTTCAGTGGGGTATTCGGCGGCGGTTTCGGTGGAATCTTCGGCGGTAGTTCCGGTGATCTTTTCGGAGGCGGTTTCGGTGGTCTTTTTTTCTTTTCATGATGTAAATAATCATTTTCTCGATGACGCTGTCCTCCAGGGTGTCCAGGTAGGCTGGGTCGAGATACTTTTGCTCGGGTTCATTGGGGGTTGTCGGTGTAAAAGTTGTCATCTTGCAGCTGCGACGGTCGCTGAGACAATGTTGATGATGAATGAGGTATTATCGCAGTATGGGATCCTTTGTTCAAAGGCGGTTTTGGGCGTGAGCCCGTCCTTCCGCCGTCGTGAGTTTTGTTTTTCTGTTGTTGTTTTGTTATTTAGTGTGTTGTTGTCGGTTTTTGTTTGTCTTTCGTTTTTTTTTTTTTTTTTTTTAAATTTTAGTTTTTCATTTCGTTTCCTCCTTGGCTTGTTTCGGTGGTCTGTGTTAGGTTCTGCTTGGCTGCGGGTGGGTCTTGTTTCCTTAGTTTATTCTTGGTCCTTTGTCTTTTTGTCTTGATTTTATTGTCGGTTGTTTTCTCTTCCTCTTGGTCTGGTTGCGCATCGGGCGGTTTCTTTTGGGGGCTTCGGTTCTTTTCTTGGCGGCGGCTTCGGTCGTATTTTTGGGGGCGGCGTCGGTGGTTGAATTTTTGGGGGCGGCATCGGTGGAATCTTCGGTGGCGGTTACGGTGGTCTTCTTGGGGGCGGATTCGGTGGGGTATTTGGCGGCGGTTTCGGTGGAATCTTCGGCGGCTTCGGTGGAATCTTCGGCGGCTTCGGTGAAATCTTCGGCGGCTTCGGTGAAATCTTCGGCGGCTTCGGTGAAATCTTTGGCGGCGGTTTCGGTGGTATCTTCGGCGGTTTCGGTGGCTTCGGTGAAATCTTCGGCGGCTTCGGTGAAATCTTCGGCGGCATCGGTGGAATCTTCGGCGGCGGTAACGGTGGTCTTCTTGGCGGCGGTTTCAGTTGGGTATTCGACGGCGGTTTCGGTGGAATCTTCTGTAGCGGTTGCGGTGTTTTTTTCGGCGGCGATTTCGGTGTTCTTCTTCCTTTTCATTATGTAGAGAATCATTTCCTCTATAACGTTGTCGTCCAGGGTATCCAGGTAGCCTGGGTCGAGGAGCTTTTGCGCGGCTTCGTTGAGGGTTGTCGGAGTACAGGTTGACATGTTGCAGCTGCGACGGTCGCTGAGACTATGTATTATCGCATCATCATGTGTCCTTTGCTTTCTGACGGTCGTGAGCCTTCCGCTCAGCTGTTCCGTCGTCTTGTTGTTTGTTTCTGTGTGTTTTTTTTTTTTTGTGTCGGTTTGCTTGTTTGTTTGTCGGTTCTGTTTGTTCTGTCTCGCTCATAAACGGTTTTCTTTCCTTTTTTTTTTAGGTTCTGTTTTTTCCTTTTTTTTGGTTCTGTTTTTTTTTTTTTTTTTTTTTCTTTCTTCTTCTTCTTCTCGTTGTTGGTCCTTGGTTTGTCCTGGTGTTGGTTCCTGGTTCGCACTCCTGGCGGTTCCTGGTTCGTCCTTCGTTCTCGTGGTGGTTACTTGTTCGTCCTCGTGGTGGGTGCTGTGTCTCTCTAGTCTGTTCGTGTTGTTCCTGCCTGTTTTTGTTCCTGGGTGCTCCGCTGGGTTCGGGGATGTGGGCTTTCCTGTGAAAAAGAAAGATCAGTGATTACCTATGTTGTTGAGGTTTTGTATGTTTCCATTTAACGTTGATGTTGTAGTTTGCTGCGTTGTTGATTGTTGGGTTGTCATGCGTTTTCATGCGTTCGAAGCTTTTCGTTGCTAGTTTTTCTATGTGTTGCTTGATTGTCTCCATGTTTAGATCGCTGTGCAGCTGCTCATTGGTCATGTACCATGGCGAATCTGTTATTTCTCTCAGAGTTTTGTTCTGGATGATTTGGAGTTTGTAGATTTTCCTTTCTTTGGATTGTATCCAGCACGTCGATGAGTACGTCATTGTCGGCCGTATTATGGACTTGTAGATTTGTAGTTTGTTCCTTATGTTCAGCTTGCTTTTCCTGTTTAAGAGCGGGTAGAGGTAGCCTTTAATTTGTTTTGCTTTTTTCGCCGTCTGATCGATGTGTTCTGAAAATGTAAGAGCTTTGTCTAGGATTACGCCTAGATATTTGATTCGGTTTTCCCATTTTATGTCTGTGTTGTTGATTCTCAAGCAGCTACTGGGTTCGTGCTTAATTTTTTTCTTCGTGAAGATAATTGCCTGTGTTTTTTCTGCGTTTAGTTTGATCCTCCAGGTGTTACACCAGTCGTTAATCCTGTCCAGGTGATTTTGGAGCCGTTTTGTTATGGCCTCGGTCGAGTATCCTCTTGTGAAAATTGCTGTGTCGTCTGCGTATAGTGCAATTTCTGTGTCGTTTAGTTTTGGGATGTCTGCGGTGTAGATGCTGTAAAGAAGGGGGCCCAGGACAGATCTTTGTGGGACACCGGCTGTCATTGTCTGAGTTGTGGAGATGCTGTCGTTTATTTCGACTGACGGAATGTTCTGTTACAGATAAAGGACGTCACTAGTCTGATCATTGGTCTTGGGATTTTAAATTGGTGCAGTTTGTATATTAAACCTAGGTGCCATACCTTGTCGAAAGCCTTAGAGACGTCCAGAAAGACGGCTCCCGTGGCTAACCCTTTGTTGAAAGCGTCGATTATTGCTTCGGTTATTCTTGTCGTCTGATAGGTGGTAGAGTGCTCTGTTCTGAAGCCGTATTGTTCGTCGGGTAGAATACGTTTGTCTTCAGTTATTTCTGTCAGTCTTTTGTGTATTACTTTTTCTGTGATTTTACTGAGACCTGTCAGCAGACTTATTGGTCTGTAACTGGAGGTGAGGTTTCGGGGTTTGTTCGGTTTCGGGATTAGAATCGTTGTTGCGTGTTTCCATTGGGTCGGAAACACTCCAAGTTTCAGTGCGGCGTTTATGATTTGTGTTATTCTGTCTATTGCGTTCGGTGTTAGGTTTTTTAGCGCGACGTTGTTGATGTTATCGCAGCCTGGTGCTTTCTTGGTTTTTAGGTTTTTAATTATACCTTTTATTTCTTCCGGTGTTGTTTCCTCTATTTCCGTGTTTTCTACGCTACTATTTAGTACTCTCAGTACGGTTTCGCGTATTTCTTGCCTTTTGCGGAGTGGGTGTGTGTCGGCGTTCGGTTTAAACTGCTGTGCAAGCGACTTTGCGAATTCCTCCGTTTTCTCCTCGTCCGTGCTTGCTACAGTGTCGTTTGTTGTTTTCAGTGGGGGAATTGTTCTCCTCTCCTTGCTTCTAAGATTCTTGGCTAATTTCCACGGTTCCTCTATTGTTTCGTTGATGCGTTCTAGTTTGTCTTCCCATTCGGCGTTGTGCTGTTCGCGCAGTGCCCATTTCAGTTGGTTTGTCAGTCTGTTTAAGACGTTCTTGTCCGTCGGTGCCAGCGTCCGTTGGAATACCTTGTTAGCTTTGCGCTTTTCTTTTAGTAGATTCCTGATTTCCTGTGGGAGGGTTGTTGTCGTGTTGGCTGTCCGTTTCCTTGTGGCGGCCTCGAGTGCTGCTTTTATTTCGTTTTCTATCGTCCGTGCTGCTTCTTCTAGGCACGGGGGGCTTGTAATTTCTGTACAAGTGACGTTCGTCAGATTATCTTTGAATTTGTTCCAATTTGTGATAGTTTTCTCGATTGTTTTCCTGGCCGTATTCGCTTGGAGATTTATGTGCACTGGGTTGTGATCTGAGCTCAAGTCCTTGATGCAGATTATTTCCACGTTTGCTGTGATGTTTTTCATAACGGCTATATCCAAAATATCCGGCATTCGCTGAACTCCTGGAAAGTGTGTTGGTTCGTTCGGTGCAATTTCTTGTAACTTCCGGTTTTCCGTGTACCTTAGTAATTGTCGGCCCTTGGTGTTTGTTACTCTGCAATTCCATTGCGAGTTCTTTGCGTTGTAGTCTCCTGCGGCTATGGTACCTATATTTCTGTCGAATATTTTGTCCAGGTCGTCGGCATTTATTTGTTTCTGTGGCGGCGAGTACAGTGCGTAGAGGGCTATGGGTCCGTCAGTTGTCTGTACTTCTACTCCTACCGTTTCCGTGTCCGTGGTTGTTTCTACTTCCGGCAGTTCGTGATGTTTTATGTTTCTTTTGATGACGATGGCGACTCCACCTCCGGCTTTCTCGCTTCTGTCTTTTCTATAGACTTGGTAGTTTGCTATGTTCAGTGTGTATTATCGTATTTGAGATTATTCTATTTATAGTTGAACCAGGTATTGAGATTTTTTGCGGAAAACCATATGCGGCGCTTGTTGTACTAGCTGACCAATAACATTGGTCGAAGCAAATATATTAAAGAATTTTTATTCAACTTTTTTACCAAGAAGTCATGATATAATTATTTATATTTTTTTGGGTTGAAGATTTTTATAATATTAAACATTAGTGTTTGTATCTTTTTTTTTCTTTTCCAAAGATTATAATTTCTAGGAAAAATACATGGGGCACTACATGTTTTATTAAGGAAAACAAAATTATAGAAAGTTCTGCCTTACGCAAACACTATTGTTTCGATTCGTTTCGCACCATGTGACATCATTCAAGACGCCATGACAGTACAGAGCGTTTTCGAGGTAACTTTTAATTTGTTTTTTAAATCGCAAAATATTTTTAAAAGTAGTTTTTTTAATTAAGTAGGTTTTAGGAGATACAGTATTAACCAATTTTTCAAATCAAGTCACCGTCGGTTCCGGTTTTAAGACGGAGAATTCCATTAATGGTTTGTTCCAGTTGCAAGTTGTTGTAGTAAATATCTACACGAATGTTTATGAACTACTCACAAAATAAATATCTCGACTTTAAATATGTTGAGTATAGCAGTGCAAAGAAGAAAGTCTAAATTTAATAATAAAATATTTTTTTTCGATTTTACTTCCTGTTTTAAATTTTTGGCGAGTTTGGAAATATTACCTTTCGAAAAATTGGTATAAACTGCAAAATCACACGAGCAAACACGGGCCCGAAACACCTTTTTAGACAGTTTGAGGTAATGTTTTACCGGCTAAACGTGTGAGTGATAAGGCTGAGTGATAATATTCATTTATTCTTATACATAGCGGACGTGCAATTTAAAGAAATTGTTACAAAGTTTAAAGCGACAGATAAAAAGACTGATAGAAATAATACGTTCATAGAATTTTCGACGAATATTGACGTATTTGAAAAGAAATAATTAAGGAAAGTGGCACAGAAGGGTACTATTGTTCATTACCCCTAGAAACTTGGTATTATTTGCCAGTCTTATCTATCTAGTCTTGCCTGTTTAGTTTTCCGGATGCTGTTTGGGGAAGCTCTCGAGTTAGACCTGCTGAAAACTATTAATATTAGTGATTATGAAAATAGTATTTGTTTTCCGTTTTATTTGAACGTAATAAATGTTAGGCTATGAAACGGGTGGATGCGGCTAGTAGGAAAAATTTCGTTATAAAACTTCAGCGAGCACTTCAATTACCTGCGAGTTACGCGGCGGCCCCACCGAAAGTTATCTGATACAACGAGCTAAATAGCCGACCCGGCGAACATAATAAGCCCTTACAGAGCTTTTCATTATAAATACAGATAAAATTGGTAAGATCTTAAGATAAATAGATATTCGAAGGTAATTAAATCGTGAAATTTTGTGTGTTTCTGAAATCTTTGTGCAATCCATTGTGTTCTAAATATGTACACAATTTCGAGATAATAAGATAACTTTGTGCACCTGAAAATGTAAGTGAACGCGCTGAATTATCTAGTAATTAATGTGTGTGGGGGGTTTCAATTTCACGGCGCGTTCTCTGTCTGATGGAAATCCCGCGAAACAAATCGGTCGAACCTCAGAGAAATACGATGAATTGAACCGCAAACAGATAAAATTATTACGGCCGCGCATATTTGACAGAAGAACCCCAGTATATCAATGAGCCCACAAATACCGATTTCATTTTGTTAATGAGCCGTGAACAATGCCTGTTTAATTGGCAATAATTGATAAATTGACACGTCAACACAATAGACTATATATTAATTATAACATTTTGGCTCGTCTACGCATTCCAAAGTTTTGTCCTCAACAGATAATTAAAATGATTATTAATATTCGGACGTTTCAATATCTATTTTCCATCTTTCATGTTATTTCAAGATTTTGATACTATCATATGTAACGAAGGTTTTACATGAGGAGTTTTGCAGAGCACCAAACAATCGGTAGTATGATTCGGTAGGTAATCGATAGGAAGATCAAGGCTATATGGTGTATTTAGTAAAACATCCTAGCCAAACTCTAATAATTTCTGAGTATAATTCATGCGGTATGCATAGTTATAATAAAATATCTTTGCTCAAAAACTTATCAAACTGGCGAAATTAAAGCAGAAACTCATTTTAGAACTTTTGTTCTTATAGTGAGAACAATAATTCAATACTGAATGTATTAAAATTCTCGCCATCTTTACCTCGGGCTTTAGTTTATTCAAACTATTCTTCTCTGCAGATAGTCACTTATAATATACTAGTCTTATTATATAAATGAAAAGATTATATATGTAGACAATTAGTTTTAGGTAGATTAGAACAATTTATGCATTGAAACTTAACTTGTTTTAGAGAATTAGCACATATTATCTGAGATCTAGTGATTAGGGAGTTCAGTGCCACCTACAATGCCACCGCCGGTTCCGGTTTTAAGACGGAGAATTCCATTAATGGTTTGTTCCAGTTGCAAGTTGTTCTAGTAAATATCAACATGAATTTCTATGAACTACTCACAAAATAAATATCTCAACTTTAAATATGTTTGCACAAATTAAATAAAGCTGTAGACAATCTCAGTGTTATCTATATAATCGCGTCTTTTTTGATAATATATGTGTGTTGTCCTCTAACTCCTGCGCGGAGCATAGGGCCTCTACAAAGACCTTATATCTGACTCTATTCTGAGCGAGGCGTTTCACCTCGTTCCACGTTTTTCCTGCGATCTTTAATTCTGCGTCTATGGTCCTCCTCCACGTGTTAGCTGGACGTCCCCTTATGCGAGAACCCTGCGGGTTCCATTGTAAGGCTTGCCTAGTGATGTTTCCTTCGTCTCTCCTCAATACATGGCCCAACCATTTCCACTTGCGGTGTTTTATTTCTTTTTGTATCTCTTGTTGGTTTGTCAGGTGCCATAAGTCTACATTTCGTATTGTATCTGGCCAAAAAATGCGCAGTATACTTCGCAGGCATTTGTTTATGAATACCTGAAGCTTATTTACTATTCTTATGGAGATTTTCCATGTTTGGCACCCGTACAGCAAAACGGATTTCACATTTGAGTTGAATATTCTTAGTTTTGTTCGTGTGGCATACAGTCTGGAGGTCCAGACCGGCCTGAGCATACCAAATGCCTGTTTGCCACTTTTTATTCGGTATGAGACATCGGTGGTGGTGCCGCCCTCATTAGTAATTATGCCTCCCAGGTACGCGAATTCATCTACATCCTCTATTTGTTCGTCATAAATTCGGAAGGCGCGGGTATTCTTCGTGGCGGCTCTAAGCGATTTGGTTTTGCCAATGTTGATATTTAAACCTGCTTTGGATTCTTCTGCAGAGAGACGGTCGAGTTTGCTCTGCATGTCGGCGTGGGTGTGTGTCAAGAAACAGATATCGTCTGCGTAGTCCAGATCTTCCAGGAACGAGTTTAACTTCCATCTAATGCCCTCATTTCTTGACACTACTTTGTCCATTATTGAGTCTAACAGAATGTTAAATAGTAAGGGCAATGGTTACTGTACGCAGCCCTGTTTTACATAGCAGGATGCCTCCCGGTATAGTTCCTTTACTAGGTTTATTATCTTTATATTTTGATGCTATCAAAGGCCCTGCGGGAGTCGACGAAGGCCGCGTATAATGTGGACCTCCATTCCATGGACTGCTCTATGATGATTCGCATTGTGTTAATTTGATCGACACAAGATCTATTTGGGCGAAAACCCGCTTGTTCCTGACGCAGACTGGGCTCTATGGAGATGGATAGTCGATCCAGTAAAATGTGAGAAATTATTTTGTTGATAGTGTTTAAAATTGTTATCCCTCTCCATTTGCCACAGTCTGTAAAATCATCTTTTTTAGGGGAGAAGGACTATGGCTCCTTCCTTCCATTCATGTGGCACATTTTCCAACTCCAATGCATCTACTATTAGCGGGTGGAACAGTTTTGTTGTCACCTTTAGGTCTGCCTTAAGTATTTCTGCCGGAAGGTTATCTGGGCCAGCGGCCTTGTTGTTCTTGAGGTTCTTTAATGTAGTTCTGACTTCTTCTTCACTAGGTGGGTTAGGATTCACGTTCTGGACCGGGAGATTTATTTGATGGTCATGTGGAGGATGTGGGGGATGAATGCCGTCCTCGACATCACTTTCTTCCGGGTTCGACTGTCCGAGTATTTCTTGGAAGTATTCTTGCCATCTTATAAGTTGATCTTCTTTGTTTGTCAGCAATTTTCCCGCTTTATTTTTTATTGGGTGTTCCCTTTTGACGTTTTTTGTTATGAGATAAAGTTCTCTTGTGTTGTTATTTCTTGCTGCAACTTCGGCTTTCGCTGCGAGATCTCTCGCCCATCTACGTTTGTCTTTTCTAGCACTCCGTTTTACCTTGCGGTATATGTTCCAGTAGCTACGCGTCCGTTCGGCCTTCTCTTCGTGTTTAGGGTTTTGATTGATAAGGGCTTTTGCTGCCTTCCTGTCTTCGATTAGTTTCCATGTTTCTTGCGAGATCCACTCCTTTCTGTTCCTTTGCTTTCTACCCAAGGTCTTGTCGGCAGTTTCTAGCAATACTTTGTGGACTGATTTCCATTCTCGACGATCTTCCTCTGTCATGTTAGTGGTATTTTCTTGCAGTTGCGTCTTGAAACTGGCTAGTCCTTCGGTTGCTTTAAGCTTGTCTGTATCGAATTTTATGCTAGCAGCTAACGTAATTTGTCTTGTTGGTGTTGCTAACTTTAGTTTAAGCGTGCCAACGACAAGGTAATGGTCGCTGGCTATATCAGCACCTCTCTTGTTTCTCACGTCGCATAGTGATGTTCTCCACTTTTTTTGAAAGATAATGTGGTCAATTTGGTTTTTTGTACGCTGCTCAGGAGATATCCAAGTCTCCTTATGTACCCTCTTATGCGGGAAGAGCGTGCCGCCAATTATCAGGTTGTGTTCCAAGCACGTATCGACCAGCATTTCCCCATTCTCGTTTACCGTTCATATTCTATGGTTACCCATTGCCTGTTCTAAGTTGGTGCTGTCGGGACCAACTTTGGCATTTAGGTCCCCCATTAGTATGATTATGTCGCTCTTTGTTATGGAGTGTAAGGTGGTAGACAGTTGTTCGTAGAACGTGGCCTTTGCTTCAATTGGGTTTGACTCTGTTGTTGCGTAACATTGGATGATACTTATGCTTCTAACCCTTGTGTGGAAACGGGCAACAATAATTCTATCGTTCACTGGTCGCCAGGATAGTAGGCTAGTCTTGGCCTTTTTGCTTAGTAGTAAGCCAACTCCGCTCTCATGGTGTTCGCCTTGTGGTTTGCCTGAGTACAGGAACGCTCCGCCGTTCGTTGTATTTTGTTCTCCAAACCCATGCCATCTTACTTCGCTAAGGCCGAGGATTTCCAGGTTGTATCCTGTCATTTCGCGGACCACTTGTGCAAGTCTCGATGTTTCCAGCAGGGTTCTAATGTTCCATATTCCTATTCCTGTCCGAGTTTTTGTGTTCGCCAAAGTCGTCTTCTTAGAATCCGTCCGGTTAATATCTGTAGTGGTTTCGTTAATAAAGAGTTTAAGATGGGCAGGTTATTAGTCCACCGCACCCGATTTTGATGATGGGGCTGCCATCCAGCGGCTATCAAACATGCCTGGTTTGTGTAGGTTTCCTTCCTTCTAAGAGCTCAAGTGGACAAGCTTTATTCTTCCACAGGGTTGTTCTGTCCTGTGATTCTATGGTTATCCCGTCAATATTCGGACGTCAGAGCCTCTTTAGTTATCTAGCAGGGTGCACCGCGTGCAGGCGAGGTTGACTTTTAGGTTAACATGATGTTTTTATAACCCCTTACACCCCTCATTTAATAATATATGTCCAGTTATAATTTTCTCGTATATTGGTAATAAACTTGCTTATATAGAAATCGGCGGGATGTAAACGTAGGACGTTTTGGATGTAAACTTTCTGGCTGAAATTTATTTCGGTTTCTTGAGTTTAAAATAGTGAAATTATTTATATTAGTTAAATAGAGTGATGTGATCTTAAAACCAATGTTATTTATCTAGTTCTTGTTCAGTGCCACGAAAGTGGATTGTGGGCTAGTAAATAGCATACAAATATATGTTGTGTTTCAACATGAGTCTTAAAAAGACCTAATAATATTATAGAGCTACGGAAAAGTTGAGTATATTTTTATATTCAAGCTTTATTCCACTTTAATACGTTGGTATGATTGTATCTATAATTAGTTTGGTTTCACCCCAATATTCAATAGTGAAATTAACTCATAAAACCAATTAACTTTTTTTTTATTTCTAAAAGAAATATGGTTATTGACAATTATCTAAATTAACATTTAATTATTAATAATTGGTATCACCACTACTTGCTATAATAACTATATATACTGCTATATACTGCTATAATCTCTCATACGATTAGGCATAGATATAATCAACTTCGCTATTGCTTCTTGTGGGATGTTCACTGTGGGATGATCTTGTGATCTTGTGGGAAGCCACGCTTCTTCTACTTCAACAATAGCTCTGAGATCGAGGTTGGGGCACGAAGCCTAGCTGGAAGCTTCGTTTCAGCTCATTCCATAAATGTTCTATGGGATGTAGGTCGGGATTTGATGCCGGCCACTCTATAACCCGAAAAACGATTTCTGTAATGTAATCTTGCACGATTTTTTCGGTGCGGCTTCGCATTGTCATGCAAAAAGGTAACTTCTTCTCCAATGTAGTAGACGTAAGGTACCACATGAACTGCTAAAATCTCCTCGATGTACCTACAACCCGTTAAACCTCCTCTCCCGTGACGCCCCTAATGATGAAAGCAGGGTCGGTTCATGCTCCCCATAGAAATTGCACCCCAGATCATGCAAGATCCACTCCCATAAGCAGTCCGCTCTTCAAGACAGCATTCTGCAAATCGCTCTCTTGGGCGGTAAACTTTTCTTCTTCGGTAACTACCAGAGGTATATTTTGTTCTAATCTAAGAACAGAACAGATCCCCATTGTTCTAACGTCCAATTTAAATGATCCCTTGCAAAAGGCAGGCGTGTTTTATGAGCTGGGGTAAGTTTTAATATATTGCTACATATGATATACCCACAATGGGATGCGAGGAACACCTTGACCAACTGAGCCATGAGCTGGAATCCATTAAGTGGGATATCGTGGGACTATCGGAAACACGTCTCTCGGGTGAAAAATCTACGACAATAACCTCAGGACATGTGTTATACCAGAAAAACACAACAGATTAAGACCATCTGGGAGGCATAGGCTTTCAATGCGCGAATGAAACATAAAGTGATGAAATACGCTTCTCTATCTAACTGAGTCATAAATTATGATAAGACTGAACAAGCGCTACTCCATGCAAATTTTCAATATCTACGCCTCGACAAGCAGCTCAGACGACGAAGAAGTAGAACAAATGTATGAAGATATAGCAATAGCAACATAGTTAGAGAAAACACACTTCACGTTAGTGATAAAAGATTTCAACGCCAAAATCATTGAGTGGACCAACAGCAACATCGAATCCCACTATATTGGAAAACAAGGCGTAAGGAATATCAATGGAAAAATGCTGGCCAATTTTCTGGAAAAATAGAATTACGTCGACTATATTCTCGCAAAAAGCAGATAAATGCAAGGACGTCGGAATCCTGAACCGGTTCGATACAGGAAACGACCACAGGATTGCCCGAGAAAAGCAACGTCTAGACCTCAAACACGACAGAAACGAACTAATGAAAAGAGCGAGGTTCACTACACGCATAGAGTTAGAAAACAACAAAGAAGAATACCAGAAAGAAGTGAACAAACACTTACAACTCACAAATATGGCAAACATAGGCATAGACCATTGCAAGGAAGATAAAAACCGCCACCCAAGTTGCTTCAAAGAAAATATGTGAGAGAGCAAAACGAGTAGGGTACCCGAAACTAAGTACAACCTCCATGAAAAATATAGGGCAACGAAGTGGCATGGTAAAGGGAACTAATGAGTACAAGATTCTCAACAGCAAAATCAAAAAAGACATAAGTAGAGACGTAAGATCATACAACACCAACATAATCCAAACGATAATCGGGCAGAACGCTAATATGAAAGAGCTCGGATCCAAACTCTCACAGAGAAAAATAAGTATAACCAAACTTAAGAACAAAGGCGGTGTGGAAATCTCAGACTGATAACAATTACCAAAAGTAATATAAGAGTTTCACACCGACCTATACTCGTCAAAAACACCCGACAACTATACGATGTACTAAACACCATGTAAAGTACTAAACGTACGGTCAGAGAATATATCGGAAATATATGTCCAAGAAATAAGATGTGCTCTTAAGAAAATGAAAAAATGTCTGGGAGAAGACCAAATCACAACTGGAATGTTAAAACTGGACGGAAGTTAAAACTGGAAAACACAGTCCAGGTACTGTTGAACAAATGCCTCTGAGACGGACAAATCCCAACCGAATGGTGTAACGCAGAAGTGATAATTCTGTTCAAAAAGGGCGACATGACCAATATCGAAAACTATAGCCCGATTAGCCCGCTACCACACCTCTACTACCTGTTCAAAAAAATCATCTGCAGCCGAGCTACGGAGAAAATGAATTTCTATCAGCCAGTGGAACAAGCAGGATTCCGCAGAGGGTTCAGCACTACCGATCACCTACAAACACTACGGAATCTAATCGAGAAAGACACCTATTATAAAGCCACTTACCGTACGTCGATTACCATAAACCATTCCATTCAGTTGAGACTTAATCAATCTTAGAAGCTATGTGAAATGCAATAGTGGATTCAAGATACACCGCCATAATCTAAAATATTTATAAGAGAGCTACACTACACGTCAATATCGAGGAAGAACTCACCACCGCAGAATAAATATAAAGAGTGGAGTACGTCAAGGGGATATAATCTCACCCAAGTTCTTTCTGTTCACCCTATGCCTAGAAGACGTTTTCATACAATTAAGATGGGAAGAGAAAGTTATAAAGATCGATGAGATATACCTTAGCCACTTTCGTTTCGCTGACGATATAGTTGTCATCTCAAGCGACCCTGATGAACTAGAGGGAATGCTACAACAACTCAATCAAGCATCAAGAAGCATTGAGCTTAAAATGAGCCTAAGCAAGACCAAGACTATAAGCCCTTGCGACTCCCACATTTGCACAGACAACAATCTTCGAGTGCGCGCAACAATAGACTTATCTTGGGCATACTATGATGTTAGGAAAGGGGAAGCAGACGGCCGTAGTCACCAGGCGAATCGGACTTATATGTGCAGCGTTTGGCAAACTCCGGTACATCTTAGAAAACGAGAACATACCAATAAATCTCAAGAGAAAAGTATACAACATTTGCGTTCTACCCGTAGCGACGTACGGGTTCGAAACAATGAGCCTCATAAAAAACAGTTCCAATCGACTAAGGACGACACACAGGGCTATGGAACGCGCGATGATGGTAATATCACTGAAAGACAGCATCAGGAACGAAACAGTGAAGGAGAGGTAAAGAGTAACCGACATAATAAAGCGTGTAGTCAAGTTAAATGGAGCTGGGAAGGTCATGTTGCAAGGCAGAATAACGACAAATGCACAATAACTAGAAGTAGAGGTCGGCCGCAAAGAAGGTGGCTAGATGATATAAAATTGGCCGCATGTAGCCGGTGGTACCAGAAGGCACAAGATCAACAGACGTGGAAGAGAAGCGGAGAGGCCTATGTTCAAGAGTGGTCGAAAAACGGCTGAAAAAAAGTTTTTGCAAACTGCAGGTGTCTTAGGGGTCAAGTCACTTTCCTGCAGTCGTTGTCTTAGCCACTTTTCGTTCTTCACGGAGATGTTGTTGCAGTTGAACATCATTAAAGTGACGATTTTTTAATGATGTTGACACAATCAAGCGGTCATCCCGAGCAGTTGTAAATCTCCTTCTGCATGTACCAGGTCGTCTATGAAAGGATTCAGCCTCTCCATAACGTTGGAACACTATTCGAACCACGGCGCCTTGGGCGGCTTTTTCGATGTAGTATGTAATAAACTAGCACTCTTGAAAACCAATCAAATTATGAAAAACAAATAATCTGCAAATTTCAATTCCAAAGGCAATCTTTCACAACTTTGTTATTCTCGTTATAACCACCACATAAATATGTTCGTTTTTGTTTACCGGTTGCTGCGCCTATAAACGATAAGCATTCTTGATAAATTTAAACTAATATTATAGCATATTAAATTGTGTTTCAAACGGCATATTTCATCTCATAAATAGTTTCCAAAAAAAAGTCAAAAGTTATGTTTCCACTATTTGCGATTTTTTTAAAACATCTTTTAAGGTGTAATTTTAATCATAAATTTTGTAAATAACGATTTAATGAAAGCGAGAGTAAATCTATTTGGAAATAACTCAAGCGTTATGCTATCGTAATTAGAGTTTCTGCGGAAATTTAATATTTGCCTCGACGAAGATATTTATAATAAAAAAAAAATTAGGTGACCAAAAAATCTTTTAACTCGTCCAGATTTATGTTTAGATAAATATCTAAATAAATTAGTGCTCTAATTTTCTTGGAAATCTATTCCAATGTATTATCCTGATGTATTACTTGGATAGTAAAGATGATTATATCCAAATTGATTTACTCTCGCTTTCATTAAATTAATATTTACAAAATTTATAATTAAAATCACAGCGTAAAAGATGTTTTTAAAAAAATCACAAATAATGGGAAGTTTTAACTATTTTTTTTTTAGAAACTATTTATGAGATATTTTTTTTATTTTCCACAAGGAAATAATAGATATAAAAGACATATGTATACGCGAAATTATCGCAGAAAATTCAGTGGATTTTTTATTACTCCAGAGTACCCTAAATAATTCTTCAATTTTTCCCAAGCGACCTGCTACGCGAAAATTATATATATTTTTTCGACTAAACTACTTTCCAGTGTCCCTTCTCTGTTTATTATTTATATAATACAAGAACTTGATTTATTTCTCTAAATAAATAATATAAAAATAGCAATACAAGAATATACTACATAATCTGGTTTCAACTGCAAGAATATACATACTCGGGTTTAAACTAAATCAAATCAAATCAAAATAATTATTCACCTGTAAGTTACAAAAATTACTTTAGGCTAAAATAAATGTCTAATAAATTAAAATGTCTAAGTACAATTGCATATAAAGCACAAACTAACAATATATTAAATAAAATTTAAGATGAACAGATTTTTAGATATTATTAAATTCTGCCAAACTAGATAGACAGTGGCAGTAGAAATTGTTTCACATTATATCTGAATGTCTTTAGGGATTTTGCTTTTGCTATATCCGGTGTTAACTTAGTATATATTCTTATGCCTTGCTGGCATGGACTTTTGCTACATATGGTTAGGTTTGCTTTGGGCATATATGGTTTTCCTTTTCCTCTTGTGTTATAGGTATAGGTTTCAGAATTCCAAGTTTTTGAAAGTACGTTTTGCAGGATGTTGATGGTTTTTGTAGCCTAATGAGCCTAATATGGCTCTAATAATTCTTTTTTGGGCAACTAACAAAGAACGAATTTGTAGAGACGATCCCCATGCTGCTATACCATATGACAACATCAACTGTACCTCCGCATGATAATATGTTAGAAGGTTCTCTTTGGACAAAGTTTCACGTAAACATCTTATTAAATAGGTTTTTTTACTTAATATTGGACACACGTGGTTTATAGTATAGTTCCACTTGATGCTCTTCTATATAAATTCCTAGGAATCTCGTTTTATTTTGCCCTTTTTAGTGAAGACGTATTTACATGTAGGTTTACATCTTCTCAGTATCTGCTCCTTGCAGATTGAAATATAACATACTCTGATTTATCCGTATTCAGAAACAAATTATTTACTGCAAACCATTCGCCTACACTATCTAATAATTTCTGAGCTAGTATTTTATTACCATCACCAAGTGTGTCGGGTAAAATAAAGCTGGCGTCATCTGCATAGAAAGTACACTGACCAATATTTATGTATGCTGGCAAATCCGCTATATACATTATAAATAACATTGGTGCCAGTATACTTCCTTTAGGAACACCAACATTTGTTTGAATAAAATCAGATAGGGGCCGTATTGTTCTTATGATTTATTGCAACGAATTGTCTACGATTTAATAAATATGTACTAAAAATATATACTAAATATGATTATTGAACTACAAGAATATACATTGAAAACTAGACAGGCAAGACCAAACAGACTGTGATAAACAGACCAGATTACATAAAGCGTAGGCAGAGAAAACTAGACAGATAAGACTAGCATACAATACAAGGCAGACAAGTCCAGTCTTGTAAAAGTAAAAGTAAAACTGAACGGAAGACTAAAAGGCAAGATAAACAAGATAAGACAAACAAGACTATAATTAGACTATATATAGTTAAATTTTGGGTTTGACAATCGCGGAACTTTAAACAAATATTCACTTAGTCTTTTGAAACTTTTAAAAAGAGTGACACCTAAGAAGCGCTAAAGGTATTACTAAAAGAGATAAAATAAGAAATGAAACAATTAGAGCAAAACTTAATGCCGAACCAGTCCTGGAAAGCATAGAGAAAAGGCGATTAAAATAGTTTGGGTATCTAGTAAGGATGGAGGAAGGAAGACAAAGGAAAAGGCTATGGCTAGCTAAATCTACACAGAAAAGACAAAGAGGAAAACCAACGAAAACATGGAACCAATCAGTGGCAGATTCGTTGAAGGAACGAGAAATATCCTGGAATGAGGGATTGAAGATGGCAAAAAACAAGAAAGAATGGGCAAAATTTATTTGTGCATGAAATGGGTTGATCTTATTTTATAGTTTTAATTTGATTTATTGTATGGTATATTAAGATATTGTAATAAGTACCTTAGGGTAACAAAGGTTTTTACTGATACGAGAGTGACAAAAATTAAACACAGATATGATTTCACAAAATAATCGTTTCTTTTTTTCATGCGTTATGTTAGTAGTTCTGAACGTGGCCGAACATGCATGTTTAGATGGCGCTACAGCGTGAGGGTGAAGATTATGGGATTTAGGCCGGACAGTACCAAACAAGACCGGACAATACCGGACAAGACTAGTACTGACACGACTAGACAGACAAGACTAGACAGACAAAACTAGACAGACAAGACTAGACAGACAAGACTAGTCTTGTCTGTCTAGTCTTGTCTGTCTAGTCTTGTCTGTCTAGTCTTGTCTGTCTGGTCTTGTCTGTCTGGTCTTGTCTGTCTAGTCTGTCTAGTCTTGTCTGTCTAGTCTTGTCTGTCTAGTCTTGTCTGTCTAGTATTGTCTGTCTAGTCTTGTCTGTCTAGTCTTGTCTGTCTAGTCTTGTCTGTCTAGTCTTGTCTGTCTAGTCTTGTCTGTCTAGTCTTGTCTGTCTAGTCTTGTCTGTCTAGTCTTGTCTGTCTAGTCTTGTCTGTCTAGTCTTGTCTGTCTAGTCTTGTCTGTCTAGTCTTGTCTGTCTAGTCTTGTCTGTCTAGTCTTGTCTGTCTAGTCTTGTCTGTCTAGTCTTGTCTGTCTAGTCTTGTCTGTCTAGTCTTGTCTGTCTAGTCTTGTCTGTCTAGTCTTGTCTATCTAGTCTTGTCTGTCTAGTCTTGTCTGTCTAGTCTTGTCTGTCTAGTCTTGTCTGTCTAGTCTTGTCTGTCTAGTCTTGTCTGTCTAGTCTTGTCTGTCTAGTCTTGTCTGTCTAGTCTTGTCTGTCTAGTCTTGTCTGTCTAGTCTTGTCTGTCTAGTCTTGTCTGTCTAGTCTTGTCTGTCTAGTCTTGTCTGTCTAGTCTTGTCTGTCTAGTCTTGTCTGTCTAGTCTTGTCTGTCTAGTCTTGTCTGTCTAGTCTTGTCTGTCTAGTCTTGTCTGTCTAGTCTTGTCTGTCTAGTCTTGTCTGTCTAGTCTTGTCTGTCTAGTCTTGTCTGTCTAGTCTTGTCTGTCTAGTCTTGTCTGTCTAGTCTTGTCTGTCTAGTCTTGTCTGTCTAGTCTTGTCTGTCTAGTCTTGTCTGTCTAGTCTTGTCTGTCTAGTCTTGTCTGTCTAGTCTTGTCTGTCTAGTCTTGTCTGTCTAGTCTTGTCTGTCTAGTCTTGTCTGTCTAGTCTTGTCTGTCTAGTCTTGTCTGTCTAGTCTTGTCTGTCTAGTCTTGTCTGTCTAGTCTTGTCTGTCTAGTCTTGTCTGTCTAGTCTTGTCTGTCTAGTCTTGTCTGTCTAGTCTTGTCTGTCTAGTCTTGTCTGTCTAGTCTTGTCTGTCTAGTCTTGTCTGTCTAGTCTTGTCTGTCTAGTCTTGTCTGTCTAGTCTTGTCTGTCTAGTCTTGTCTGTCTAGTCTTGTCTGTCTAGTCTTGTCTGTCTAGTCTTGTCTGTCTAGTCTTGTCTGTCTAGTCTTGTCTGTCTAGTCTTGTCTGTCTAGTCTTGTCTGTCTAGTCTTGTCTGTCTAGTCTTGTCTGTCTAGTCTTGTCTGTCTAGTCTTGTCTGTCTAGTCTTGTCTGTCTAGTCTTGTCTGTCTAGTCTTGTCTGTCTAGTCTTGTCTGTCTAGTCTTGTCTGTCTAGTCTTGTCTGTCTAGTCTTGTCTGTCTAGTCTTGTCTGTCTAGTCTAGTCTGTCTAGTCTTGTCTGTCTAGTTTTGTCTGTCTAGTCTTGTCTGTCTAGTCTTGTCTGTCTAGTCTTGTCTGTCTAGTTTTGTCTGTCTAGTCTTGTCTGTCTAGTCTTGTTTGTCTAGTCTTGCCTGTCTAGTCTTGTCTGTCTAGTCTTGTCTGTCTAGTCTTGTCTGTCTAGTCTTGTCTGTCTAGTCTATATATATATATATATATATATATATATATATATATATATATATATATATATATATATATATATATATATATATATATATATAATTATATATAAATAATAGACACTGGGACAGAGCCACAATGGTTATTGCGCATTAAAAAAAACTGCATTTGAGAGAAACACATATAGCCCTTATTGATCTAGGAAAGGCTTACGATAGCGTCCTGATATCACAACTATGAGAAGAATAGAGGAACTGTAGTTCAGACCGACTCTACTATAGGGACTGTTATACAATAATGAAGCTAGGAACAGGCCTGACAGAGAATTTTAAGATCTCCAAGGGGCTCAGACAGGGATACTGTCTATACCCTACTCTTTTGAACTCTTTTGAATTTTAATTCACCTTGACCGATCCCTTAGAGGGTCGACAAGAAAGTGTACACAAATCGGACTGAGAGTGGGAGATGACACGCTCTATCGTTTATACTTTGCTGACGATCAGGTTGTGATAGCAGAGGGTGAAGACGATTTGGGGTATATGGTCAGAAAACTGAAAGAGGGATACGAAAAAGCTGGTCTATCAATGAACATGAGTAAATGCGAATACCTGGCAATAGACACAAACAACCAGAATAATCTTCTCTTAGAAAACAAATTCACAAAAATAGTAGGAAAGCCCAAATACCTAGGGGTTGTATTTAACAAAGAGGGCAATAGCAGGAATGAGATAACAGAAAGGAATAATAAAGGTAACAAAAATAGGAGCCCTAAATTCAATCCTCTGGGAAAAGAATATAAGCAGAACAATCAAAAAGCTACTATGTGAAAGTATTGTTCAAAGTGTGATAAGTGTGATAACGTATGAAGATGTATGGGATATAACAGAAACACTGAAGAGAAAACTAGTTGCAGCTGAAATGGTTTTTTAAGAAGAAGCTGTGGAGTGTCAATTAGAGATAGAGTGAGAAACGAGGAGATTCGAAATAGAATGGACAGGGAAAAGAATATTTTAGACGAAGTTGCGAAAAAACAACTGATTTCGTTCGGTCAGTCGAAAAGAATGGATGAGAATAGATTGCCTAGGAGAAGTGAGAGAAGTGTTGGAATGGATACTGCCGGAGAGAAGAAAGATAGGAAGACCTAGAAGAAGCTGGAGGAATGGAATTGATGTAGCGATGGAAACAAAAAACCTAACCGATGAACAATCTATTTATAGGAGAATATAGAAAACCATAGCCGTAGAAATCCGTGTAAAAAAAAAACGACATTCAGATTTTTTTAAACATTATACCACCTACTACATTCTATAACCCCGGTTCTGAAATGGGGTTTTTGCTATTAATGTTAATACAAAAATATATCAAATTCCTAGATTTGGATAAGGCCTTCATTATCGCGAGTCGAAACGTAAACACATAACAACAGGCCTCTATACTAGGGGCTGCGGTCGTGTGGTGGAGACAAATATATAAGCAACCTAGACATAACAAGAAATAAACTAATTAATTATAATAATGATAAAATGTCTAGCTATGTAGACTGTAGCTACCTATCTTTAGTCTAGCTCAAAAGTAATAAACAAACATATACACATTCTTGACCCACACCGTCAGGTTTTCCTATATAATCTTTGGATCACAACCCTAAAATAAGAAGTAATAATTGTTGATGATGTTCTTAAGTATTCAGTTATTAATTTATAACTCAGAGCCAGTGTGGTCTAGTGGCAAGGCTCGAGACTACAAATCCAGCGGTCGTGGGTTCGATCCCCACACCAAGCCAAGTTATCAGGCAATTTTAAGGCTCACTCAGCCTTTGAAAAATGAGGAGCTGGGGTTAAACCTAATTGAGGCCTAATAATAGACGGTATAGGAGCCTAGGACCAGCCACCCTATCTCCAACAAAAAAGCCGAGGCTGTAAAAATAGCTACCGTTGCGTAGCTATACCCTTATGATATGGAAATTCTAGGAGAAGAAAGGGGCTATTATTATTATTTTATAACTCTAGACAGACTAATTAGACTTTCCTTCTAATCAGATGAATCGACGATATTATGAATTCGTTATTATTATACATAGTTAACAATAGGACAATTGTAATCTAAAAAAACATTTTTACGGGCATAGTTCCTCGAGACGTTATTAAATAACTTATTATATATCTACTATTTACCAAATTTCCAGTGGCGCAACAACCTGATATCGTTGAAAAAAAAAGTGGATATTTTAACACCAATTGATAAACCTTTCAATGGTAGATCAAAACAAAATATGCCATTTTATGTAAGTAATGAAAACTCGATGAAGGAACATGAAGTTCCTTCATTGAGTTTTCATTACTTTTGGTTTCTCTCGATACTTTCCTCGATATCTTTATTTTTCTTAAAAAGGGAAACAAGGTTTTATCGAAATTTCAAAATTTTTACTGCAAATTCCTTAAATAATCTTTAATGGTAGTAATTTCTTTAATCAAATCAAAGACAAGAAAAGCCAAACAAGGCTGGACAGGCAAGACTGAATAGACAAGACTGGACAGACAAGTCTGGGCAGACACAAGTGGACACACAAGCCTGGGCAGACAAGACGGACCAGACAAGACTTGATAGACAAGAGTTGACAAGCAAGACTGGTAAGAGAAAACTGGTCAGAAAAGATTGGACAAAGAATAATGGTCAGACGAGCCTAGCCAAACAAGATTGGACAGACAAGAATGACCTTATAAGACCTTACGTACCAGAATGGACAGACGGGATTGACCTTATAAGACTATATATGCATCGGGTTACAACGCTATCCTTCTTCCGATTCCTAATCTCCAACCTTCTCGGTTTTTCCAAGCCTCTTCCCTAATCCTCGCGTCCGGATCTCTCCGTCTATACCCCCGCTCCAGCTTTTCCGGGGTCTTCCTCTCCTTCTTCTTCCCTGCGGTGTCCAGTGTATTACTTTGTTCGGGAGTCGAAATTGGTCCATTCTCTGCACATTACCGTACCATCTGAGTTGTCTAGATCTTATGTCATCCACGATGTCGTGCTTTACTTCCATTATTTCCCTTATCCTTTCATTTCTGATCCTTTCCAATCTAGACTTTCCTGCCGCTCTTCTCCAGAAGTCCATCTCTGTGGCTTTTAGTGATTTCTCTGCTCTATCTTTTATAGGCCACACTTCACTACTGTAGGTTATTATAGTTTTAATTATTGCGTTGTATATTCTGTTTTGTTTTTCGTTGTAATGTGTTTATCCCATAGTATGCCGTTTAACATGAACACATCGCTCCTGTCTGAAGGATTCTTTCGAATTCCTGAAGGTTTCTTTCGGCTATTGCTTCGTCCAGACTTCCTTCTTTCGATATTTTTACGCCTAGGTATTTGTATGAGCTGCAGTGTTTGATATTCTGTTTGTCTGAGAGAGGCAGATCTTGTTGTTCTCCTCCTATACACATATATTCTGTTTTCTGTGTGTTCACGTCTAGGCCCCAACTGCCATACTCTTCAATTAGTTTGCGTGTCATATATTCAATGTCATCAATGTCTTGTGCAATCACCACCTGGTCATCCGCAAATACCAAAGTATAGATTGTTGATGCATCATTCATTATAAGATCCATTATCAGACCTTATAAGGCTATACATACCAAACTGCACAGACAAGACACAACTAGACAGACAAGACTTTTTTAATGAGGACGTAGCAAGCACGTTTCGGTTAACTTGAGCAAGAGGACCACCTGAAAGCCCGCACATCCCGGAACCGCTCCTCGCATTACTTCAGGATGGTGGCATATCACATTCTGTGTTTCGACAGGTTAGAACTATAAGTAGCCTTACATCCCCCATCCACGTAATGTGAGTAGGGGTTCAGGTGTTCTGTATGTTCGATGCAACTCCCTTGGTTCTGCTTTCTTTCTGTCTGATTCGTTCGTCTTTTTCCTTTTTGCTTAGGATGTTTATTATCATGATTTTCGTTACAAGTCTTCTTCGGACGTGAGCATCGCGTCCATCATTGTAGTTGTTTGAAGACTTTCATTCGTTTTGATTGTTCATACGTGTTTGTCGCATGTCGTCCATCTCTCTCCGTTACGAACACTGTTTGTAGAGCACGATCCGTAAGGCCGCAGTAATCACAGCGATTGTCTGGGGCCCTGCCGATGTTATGCAAGTACTCTTTGAAGCACCCATGCTCAGCTAGCACCTGAGTGATAACCCACGATAACCCACTTCACCGTGATTTCGTGTCACCCATGGTAACAGATCTGGGATTAGCTGTCAGGTCAACTGTCTGGTCCTTTATTAGAAGTACTCCAGTGTCTTTGCCACTCGAACATGTGGCACTGTTTTCTGTTTCTGTTCCATCTTATTTCTCCAGTGTTTTTGTTTGTTATACAAGTAGGTCATTTGCTTGGCCGTGAACTCTATGGGCGATATGCCCGCGATCACTAGGACAACGTCTCGCGACACCGTCCGCACTGCACACCCCTAGAGCCATTTTTCTTTGTACCGTGGCAAGTCTCTGTCTTGCCTTCTTCATCGCCTTCTCCCACACAGGAGCCCCATGCAGTATAGCTGAATAGACAACAGTAGGGAAAGATGATTCGTTCTGGACCCTCCTCACTCCTCATCGCCACCACCTGATCCACCACTTTTGCAATAATATACAGATTAATGAATAAATAATTACAGTTGACCTTCTGTCTCAATATAAATATAAACTTATGGTATGATGTGGTGGTATAAGTGTGACTTTAACCGTGACTTAAGAAAACTTAAAACAAACGAAACACAGCCTGAATATATAAATATATTCAGCCTTTCCGGAGCTCTATAACAATTATTGAGTCTTTTTAGGACTACCAAAACAAATCTCAATTTGTGCAAGTTTCATCTCAATTTGTACAAATTTCCTGTGAGATTTGTTTTGGTAGTCCTAAAAAGACTGAATAATTGTTCTAGAACTCCGAAAAGGCTGAATTTATTTATATATTCAGGCTGTTGGATAGTTTCACCAATTTTATCTTATGTGACTTGAATGAAAATTATCATTACTTCTTCGGTAAAACACGCACAAACTTACCCATTTTGGAGGTCCTCCAGCTTCAAACTAATTTTGTGTTTAACGTAAACTCAACGTGCGCGAGAGTGGAATTTATGATGATATGGTGGTGATGGGGATGAGGAGTGTGGAGGGTCCAGAACGAATCATCTTTTCCTACTAACAACCGAGCATATTAATTTTCTATTACTGCCTCTTGGAACCCCAGCGTTTGGCGTTAATTATTTAAATGATGTGGATGTTAACCCCTAGGTATTTAATCGAGACTTTAGGTGTAACTACAGCATTTTTCACTTTGAATATAATTGGGCCTGTGTGTCTTCTTCCGGTAAGCAGCACCGCTTTGGTCTTTTCTGGCGCCAGCTTTAGCTGTTTTTCTTTTAACCACGAGTCCACCCGTTCTATGGCTTTGTTGGCTCTTAGCGTCAATGTTCTTTCGTTTGCGCGTTACAACAATTGCTAGGTCGACGGCAAAGCCGACCATCTTTACTTCCTCCGGCAATTCCAGTCTGAAAACTCCGTCGTATAGGATATTCCACAGGGTGGGTCCTAGAATAGAGCCCTGTGAAACACCACTAGTTGCCCCTCTTTCCACAACTTTTCCTCCTGCTTCCATTATTATTCTACAATCACTTAGATAGCTATGCAGCAGACTCGATAGGTACGGAGGGAAGCCTCTTTCTGCTATCGGCACCAGCACATTTGCCAGACAGCAGAATTGAACGTGTTTTTCACACCCAGCGTGATCAATGCGCTCATCTTCCGTGTCCTTCTCGTACCGGCTGCTGCCTCTGTAGCAATTTTTATTACCGTGGTAATTGCATCCACCGTAGATCGTCCTTCGCGAAAGCCATATTGCTTTTGGGAAAGGTTTGTTCTTTTGGAGAGTTCTTTTTTAACCCTGAGTAGGATCAGCTGCTCAAGTAACTTACCTGAACCATCAAGTTCTCTTCTCAACAAACTACGCAACCCCAGAGCACCAGGACCGGACAGGTTACCACCAGTCATTAACATCGCAGCAAATACCTCCCCAGACTTTATCCTGGATATATATATATATATATATATATATATATATATATATATATATATATATATATATATATATATATATATGTCTGTCAGAGGTAAGAGAGATTGTCAAGTTCTCTTCTCAACAAACTACGCAACGCCAGAGCACCAGGACTGGACAGGTTACCACCAGTCATTAAAATCGCAGCAAATACCTGCGTTTTGTTGAGAAGAGAACTTGACAATCTCTCTTACCTCTGACAGACAGACAGACAAGACTGGAGAGACACGACTAAACCGAGAAGATTGCAAAGACCAAACTTCACAGACAAGACTACAGAAAAGACTGGAAAAAGAAATTGGTCAGAGAAAACTGTACAGACTAGACTGCACAGACTGTACTGGAAAGACTAGAGAGACCATAATGAAAAGACTAGACTGGGCAGACTAGGCTGGACAGACATTACATAAACATAGATTTTAATGACTTCTGGTGGTAACCTGTCCGGTGCTGGTTCAGTGCCTTTGCCTAGTTTGTTGCAGGCATATTGGAGTTCCACTGTAGAGATCTTGACAATCTCTCTTACCTCTGACAGACAGACAAGACTGGAGAGACACGACTAAACAGAGAAGACTGGATAGAACAAACTTCACAGACAAGACTATACATAAAAGAGTGGAAAAAGAAATTGGTCAGAGAAAAATAGACAGACTAGACTGCATGGACTGGACTGGACAGACTAGACTGGACAGACTAGACTGGGGAGGCTTGACAGACTAGACTGGGCAGACTAGACTGGACAATGAAAACTAAACATACGAGGATACACACTTGATACACAAGATTGGACATATAAGACTCCGCATACAAGTCTGGATAGACAAGACTGGTTACATAAGAATGGATATATAGGTCTGGATATACAAGACTGGGCGAGCTGGATAGACAAGACTCGGCAGACAATACCTGACAGACAGCACTGGCCAGACAAGATTCGATGCAAAAGACTGTATGGAGAAGAC
This sequence comes from Phosphuga atrata, assembly GCA_944588485.1. NCBI lineage: Eukaryota > Metazoa > Arthropoda > Insecta > Coleoptera > Silphidae > Phosphuga > Phosphuga atrata. The sequence goes on from OX155901.1 coordinate 9,769,486, forward strand.
TGTATGGAATAGATTGGACAGACAAGGTTTCACAGACAAGGCTAGACAGTTAAAACTAGACAGACAAGACTCGATAGAGTAGACTGGAAAGAAAAGATTGCTCAGAGAAGACTCGACAGATTAGACTGGACAGAATAGACTGGACAGACTAGACTGGGCAGATTAGACTGTACAGACTAGACTGGACAGACAAGGCTGAACAGATAAAAATAGATATATAAGACTGGAGAAACAAGATTGGACGAACAAGGCAGGACAGACAAGATTGTGCATAAAAGATCTGGAGTGACAAAGCTAGACAAGCAATTCTGTTAGTAATCTTGTTGATCTATTCTTGCTTGCATATCTTATCTTTCGCTGCTTTCACTGCTTGTTCTTGTTTCTTACGAGTTACTTTTTCTACCTGTGTTGTTTGTCTAGCCTTGCCTATCTTATCTAATTCCTCTAACTTTACCTGTCTAGAGTTGCATTTTCTAATATAATTATTCTAATCTAGCATATCTTGTGTTTCTATGAACTCTTCTGTATCTAGTCTAGCAGTTTCTGTATTACCATCCATAGGTATAATCTATTTATGTAACTTGTTTGTCTGATCTATATGTAAAATTTTGTGTATGTAGCCTATAACATCTAATATAATCTAATCTGGAACCTACTTAAATATATGTTCGCGTTATGAATTTTGAATGTATAAGGATGCAGACAAAGTAAACCTCTTGATGATCCGTCAAGAAGAATTTTCAATAGAAATCGCATTTGAGTGGGATAAAAGCACCCGCTCGAGTAACTTGTATATATCGCGTGCTTTATCTAGTCGGATCGCTGCATTTTTCTTCGCGGAGACTTGGTTTCGGCTGTTTTCTCCTCCTCCGGCCAAAATAAATCCAGAAAAGTGGATTTTCATGGTAAAAGCTATTCAACGGTCATTTAAGCCGAAGATCGATTGATACCGGATAAACTCCGCTTCGCCCGCCAAACAAAATCCATGCCCTACAACCGGAATAAAAAATGTTTTATTAGATGTTTAGAGAATACATTTTTTGGGAGCTTTATATAAAGTTCGTTTATAACCATGATGAACAGGCCGGAGAATGGACTTTGACCAGCCGGCTGATGTATATTTCATACAGTTTATGTGCCTGTTGGAGTGCAGCTCGAATCCAACCCCTTTGGGGAAACGAGGATATACTGCCCGTTCGCTCAACGAGACATTAATTAATGCATTTATTATTCTCACGCAACCACCAAACCCCCTAAATTTTCTATAAATCTTCGCCTTGCGGATTATTATTGATATAATAATGGACACATTAAAATAGTAAACCGTAATTACATAAGAAAAGAGATAATGAGGCATACAACATAATTCAAGACAGAGTGAATGCGAGAAACCAAACACTGGGTAAATTTATGATAATCTTTCATATTTCGTTTAATTGTTTCTGGCACAAGAAATTAACTCTTTATGAATCAAGATTATCTTATTTGTGGTGATTTATTAATGCATTGGTATTTTTCAAAAAACAGTATTTTTTTATTATTTCTATTTTTTTTTCTTTATGTTTTGTGCATATTTTGTATACATATGAGGAATATTAAAAATGTACTAAGGTGGAGGAAAATCCAATTGAATACAAAGTAATATTTTTTTCCTAACACAGTCTTCGAACTAAGAGTGCTTTTCCGCTACTCCGCTAATCCCCGGAAAGGTACATAAAACACGAGATATTCTTCAATGCGATTTATTTTTCTCTAATCTTTGTTAATATTAAAAGCTAATCGCTGATTTAAATTCCTGCTTTCGAACATTAAACCAAATACTCCTTGGCTACTCTCAAAAACTGTGCAATTTCCATTTAATTTAACTTCGCGTGCCCCCACTCTTCCATCAACTCAAACGCATTAGTAAAATTATTTTCTGACCTAAATAAGTACTGCACTAAAAGGAAATATTCGATTATACATAGAAATTACAATGGATTTGAATTTGGACTAAGAGTATTGCTGGATTAGTTGTTATTTGGGGTTGTTCCTCCGCGCTTTTAATTGAATGTACGAGATATCACCCCCGTCTTATAATTGGTACTAATTGCGTTAATTAAACTCGGTAATTATCCCTTAGCTATGGCCGACAAGAATTTCTTTTTAATAAATTAAAAAGCGTTTCTCTGGCGTCACAAACCCGGACGACCGTTAATTTAATCTCGGATTAAACTTAACAAATGTCAAATTTTCATTACCGCCCTTATCTCTTTCTAACTGCAAAGGTGATTTATGCTAAACGCTCTTTTGTTACCCTAATTTCATAATTGCAGCCTTTTTCCCCCTCAAATACCTTTCAGTGTGATTAGAAAAGATTTATTTTAAGTTAAATTATTGCTACCTGTATCGATTTTAAATTGCGAGTTTTCCAATTTCCATTAAGACCTCGGGGACGACGAAGGCGGTCTTTTAAACAAATAATAATACCAAATGCCGTTTGCATACAATCGAGGAAAAACTTTTAGAATTCATCGAGGTAAAAGGTATTCGAAAAATGAACAGTAAATGGCAATATTTAAAATATCCCTTAAAGACTCCTCTTCTATCTAGTCTAGACTTTTCTATCCTTAAGTGGTGTTGTCTGGCCTTATCTGGCCTTATCTAGTCTTATCTGGTCTTGATTGATCTTGTCTGGTCTTACCTGGTCTTGTCTGGTCTTGCTGGTCTTGTGTGGTCTTGTCTGGTCTAGTCTTATCTGCTCTTCTCCAGTCTTGTTTGGTCCTGTCTGCTCCTGCCTGGTCGTGTCTAGTCTTGTCTGATCTTGTCTGGTCTAGACAAGTTTTGTCTGCTCTTGTGTGGTCTTGTCAGGTCTTGTGTGGTCTTGTCTGGCTTGGTCTGGTCTTCTCTGGTCTTGTCCAGTCTTGACTGGTCTTGTATAATTTTGTTTCGTCTTGTTTGCTCTTATCTGGTTTGGTCTGGTCTTTTCTGGTCTTGTCTGGTCTTGTCTGGTCTTGTCTGGTCTTGTCTGGTCTTGTCTGGTCTTGTCTGGTCTTGTCTGGTCTTGTCTGGTCTTGTCTGGTCTTGTCTGGTCTTGTCTGGTCTTGTCTGGTCTTGTCTGGTCTTGTCTGGTCTTGTCTGGTCTTGTCTGGTCTTGTCTGGTCTTGTCTGGTCTTTTCTCGCCTTGATTGGTCTTGACTGGTCTTGTCTCGTCTGGTGTGGTCTTCTGTGGTCTTGTCTAGTGTTGTCTGGTTTTCTGTGGTCTTGACTGGTCTTGTCCGGTCTAGTCTGATCTTTTCTGATCTTCTCTGGTCATGTCCGCTTTTGCTAGGTCTTGTCTGGCCAGTTTTCCCTGGCCTTGTCTCGTCTTGCTTGGTCGTATCTGGTCTTGTCTGGTATTCTCTGATCTTGTCTGGTCTTGTGTGCTCTTGTATGCTATTGCCTAGTCTTGTCCGATATTATCTGCTCTTGTCTGGTTTTCTGCGGTCTTGTCTGGTCTTTTCCGGTCTTGTCTGATCTTTTCTGGTCTTCTCTGGTCGTGTCCGCTTTTGTTAGGTCTTGTCTGATCTTGTTTGGTCCTGTGTTATCGTGGCCAGTCTTCCCTGGCCTTGTCTCGTCTTGCAAAGTCTTGTCTGGTATTGTTTGGTCTTGTCTGGTCTTGCTTGTCTGGTCTTGTCTGGTTTTGTCTCGTCTTGTCTGACATGTATAGTCTTCCTGGTCTTTCCTGGTCTTGTCTGGTCTTGTCCGATTTTGTTAGGTCTTGTTTAATCCTGCGTTGTCGTGTCCAGTCTTTTCTGGTATTGTCTGGTCTTGCTTGGTTTTGTATGGTCTTGTTTGGTCTTGTCTGGTCTTGTCCCGTCTTGTGTGGTCTTTCTTCTGTGGTCTTGTCTAGTCTTGTTTGGTCTTCTGTTGCCTTGACTGGTCTTGTCTTGACCGGGCAAGCGTTCATGGCGACGTCGCTTTTTGATCCTTCGATGTCGGCTCTTAGGAATATAGGGAATATGAGCCTATATGGAACATGAGCTGGGCTGAGACTGTCGTGAGAAAGGTTACTTTTACCCTACTGATGACTAGCCATCGCGACTAATCATCGCGAGTAAGTAAGTCTGGGTAAGAGAGCAACCGCAGGTTCGGACAATTGCTTTTCGCACTTGCTCGAGCGGGAGATGGTGTAAAGCTACCATCCGTAGGATTATGCCTGAACGCCTCTAAAGCCGAACCCTTGCTAGCCGAATAAGGCGACTATAATGTAACGAGCGTCTATTTGGTCCGAGAAACTAATCATTACCAGATAGGTCGGGCAGTTTGTCTGCCCGCCGACGTAGCTAATTAACCGTCAGCTGCGGCAAGACATGATTCGCGATACCGCGGCTCTTTCCCAACTATCTGCAGTGGCTAACCCTCGATCGGCTCGCGACAGTGACGCTTTGCATAGTTTGCATTCATCTGGTCTTGTCTGATCTTTTCTGGTCTTATCTGAACTTGTCCGATTTTTTTAGGTTTTGTCTGAGCATGTTTGGTCCAGTGTTGTCGGGTCTTGCTTGGTCTTGTTTGATCTTGTCTGCTATTGTCTTGTCTTGTTTGGTCTTGTCTGTTATTGTCTGGTATGATCTTGTCTGATCTGGTCTTGTCTGGCCTTGTCTGGTCTTATCTGGTCAGGTCTTGTCTGGTCTTGTTTGACCTTGTCTGGTCTTGTCGGGTCTTGTCTGGTCTTGTCTGGTTTTGTCCGGTCTGGCATTGTCTTGTCTGCTCTTGCCCTGTCTTGTCTGGTCTTGTCTGGTCGTGTCTAGTCTTGTCTGGTCTTGTCTGCTCTTGTCTGGTCCTATCTGCTCTTGTCTGTTCTTGTCTGATCTTGTCTGTTCTTCTCTGGTCTTGTGTGGTTTTGTATGGTCGTGTCTGGTCTTGTCTGGTCTTATCTGGTCTTATCTGGTCTTATCTGGTCTTGTCTGATCTTGTCTTGTCTGGTCTAGTCTCATCTTTTCTGGTCTTTTCTGGTATTATATGGTCTTGTCCGCTTTTGATAGGTTTTGTCTGATCTTGTTTGATCCTTTGTTGTCGTGTCCAGTCTTTCCTGGTATTGTCTGGTCTTGCTTGGTCTTGCCTGGTATTGTCTGGTTTTGTCTGGTCTTATCTGCTCTTGTCTTGTCTTGCCTGGTCCTGTCAGGGCTTGTCTGATCTTGTCTGGCCTTATCTGGTCTTTTCTGATCTTTTCTGATCTTTTCTGGTCTTGTCTGGTCTTGTCTGGCCTCGTCTCGTCTTGTCTGATCTTGTCTGGTCTTGTCTGGTCTTGTCTGGTCTTGTCTGGCCTTGTCTGGTCTTGTCTGGTCTTGTCTGGTCTTATCTGGTCTTGCTTGGTCTTGTCTGGTATTGTCTGGTCTTGTCTGGTCTTATATGCTCTTGTCTGGTCTTGTCTGGTCTTGTTTGGTCTTCTCTGATCTCGTCTGGTCTTGTCTGGTCTTGTCTGGTCTTGTCTGGTCTTGTCTGGTCTTGTCTGGTCTTGTCTGGTCTTGTCTGGTCTTGTCTGGTCTTGTCTGGTCTTGTCTGGTCTTGTCTGGTCTTGTCTGGTCTTGTCTGGTCTTGTCTGGTCTTGTCTGGTCTTGTCTGGTCTTGTCTAGTCTTGTCTGGTCTTGTACTGGTCTTGTCTGCTCTTGTCTGATCTTGTCTGGTCTTGTCTGCTCTTGTCTGATCTTGTCTGATCTTGTCTGGTCTTGTGTGGTATTGTCTGGTCTTGTTTGGTCTTGGTTGGTTTTGTCTGGTCTAGTTTGGTCTTATCTGGTCTAGTTTGGTCTTGTTTGGTCTTCTCTGAACTTGTCTAGTCTAGTCGGGTTATGTCTGGTCTTTTCTGGTCTTGTTTGGTCTTGTCTGGTCCTGTCTGGTCTCGTCTGGTCTTGTCTGGTCTTGTATGGTCTTGTCTGATATTGTGTGGTCTTCTCTGGTCTTCTCTGGTCTTGTCTGGTCTTGTCTGGTCTTGTCTGGTCTTGTCGGGTCTTGTCTAGTCTTGTTGGTCTTGCCTGGTCTCGCCCAGTTTTGTCCATTTTTGCTTGGCCTTTTATGCTCTAGTCCGTTCTTGTTCTTTGCCTTCGCTTAATTTTCTTTTTTGTTTTTTAACCGTGTCTAAACCTTGTTGAAACTTTATCCACTCTTGTTGTGTTTTGAGCTTACGATGTTACATTCCTTTTTGTTTATTTAGTTTGTTAAGTGAATGTTTATAATATATAATAAATGTCGTTGCAAGAAAGCATATTATTATTATTATTGCTAATAATTTTGTGTTATTAAACCTTATTAAATTAAGTTTCTGAATTCTCTAAGTGGGTATGTGTTTGCTTAAAGTTTGCCACTTACCTCAACTAATTGTGTTAAGAAAGTTGTTTTATTATAACGCTTTGTGGGTCTCGGTGGAGTTTTAAAGCCTGTCTGGCCCATTTCGGTTATAACGTTCCGTCTCGATGTCTAAATTAGAATCAATTTTTAATCGGCTTTGTTAATGTCTCGTGTCGAAAGTTGTGATTGCTGATTTTCCATGCAGAGCTGGTTCTGGAAATATATCTATCCCGCGGAGACCAGATGTTTATGCAAAATACATGCTTGCGCTTTTGGATAATTTCGCAGAGTCACAGCGATAATCTTGGGATTGTCGCGAGTGTACCGGCTTTATTAGCAAATAACCGGCGCTTCCGCCGAAAGTATGATCTTGTAATCTGCATATTTTACTTAATAATATGTTTAATTTTCTACCGTCGGGTGTCTCTAAACCATTGTTAAATTACGCAACAAGAATTGTATATTAATATTTTAATTTAACCAAAATGTTTCTAATAGACCTTTTCATAGTAGAAATTTTTTTGTGCACATGTATCAATTTCCTCCATGTTTTGCCCGAACTTTTTGACGTATTTATTTATTTATTTATCGTATGGCGATCTACAAATTCACTCTTAAATGTAGGTAGAGTAATGTACATATATATGTATAAAACTAACACTTTTACAGATTGACTAACAATTAAAAAACAAATATACTATACGAACGCATTTGAGATACAGGCTATGGGTTATAAATTGATATCCAGGGAGGTCAGCCAATTCACTGCAGCAGGAGTGGCATTCAGAATCTCGCTCCATTCTCCTTCAAATCTTCTTATTGGGCACTCTTGGGCTATGTGAGCTACAGTTTGATCAGTCGCATTCCTGGGAGTCCGAGAGTCCCCACTTGTACAGCATGGACTTGCATCTGGCATGGCCAGTCCTGATGCGGTTAAGGCTACACCATGCTTTCCTAGACATTTGCATTCCTGGGAGAGGGACGGTAGGATCCTCATGGTCATTATGGCTAAAATCGCGATTGGAAGTCCATTTGGTTTTCCAAGCTTCTCTGATATGAAATGGCTCATGGTCGGTTAGTACCTTATCTTGCCAAATGGGTTTTCGGGATTTAAGACGACGGCCCGGAGCATTATCCAATATCGTGTGGATTAGTAGAAATCTAGGGTGTTTAGGATCGTGTAGTTTGTCCCATTCGCGAACAGCAGCTTGTTGTCTCCTCAGGTCTGGTGGGGCTAAATTTGTTAGTGCGTGAAGCCAGGGTACCGGAGTGGACTTTAGGGTTCCTGATATAATTCTCATGGTATCATTGAGGTGCACATCGACTTTGTTTGTATGAGAACTCTTGTACCACACTGGTGCACAGTATTGTGCCGTTGAGAGAACAAGTGATTGAGCTGCCGTTCGTAGTGTTTCTGCTTTTGCTCCCCAAGTAGTCCCAGCCAGTTTTCTAATTATGTTGTTCCTGGTTTTTAGTTTTTGCTCAGTTAACTCCATATGTCTTTTATATGTTAGGGACCAGTCTAGTGTAACGCCAAGGTATTTGGGGTGGCTGTTGTGTTTTACTCTTTTACCACAGAATGTGACATTCAGCTCTTTATTTGCGAGGCGGTTATTAAGATGGAATGCACATACCTCGGTTTTGTTTGGGTTTGGGCATGGTCGCCACTGTTTGTAGTATCTCCCGATGTATTTTTTGACGTATAACCTTATTATTTGCCAGAAACTTTCATATTCTCGCATTTCAAACTTGTCAGATGCGCATGCGGATAATTAACCGTAAAAAGGTCTATTATCAACTCAAGAAGTCACAATGAACATACTAAGTTTATATTGCTTAAATGTTCGTTTAAACAAATTCGCCAACATTATATACTACGTCAAATAGCAACAAAATGTTTATGTTTTAAAAATACTGAAATAACTGAGAGCTATCGACGCTTGAAATTTATTTATTTAGATTTAGATTTCCGGGGTTTGTACTAAAAGTAATTCACTGACATTACTTTTAGTACAAACCCCGGAAATAGATTTAAAAAGTATATAGGTCACATCGGAACAACACATTGAAAGGTTTTTGAAACCTCTTTTTGAAGGCTGCGTTGATGCACCGCTTGCAGCGAGATTTCCGCTTCCAGCAAACCTCTTTGATTTTGTCAACTGTTTTGAAATAGTCTAAGCTTCTTCGACTTTGTCAACTGTCCTTAAAGGATGTCTTTTTATGGATGTTTTACAGCGAGGAAACAATAGAAAATCCGGGAGAGCCAAGTCATAATTGTATGGCGGCTGGGGAACCATTACGTGTTGGCATCGTAGAAACCGTTAGGTGTGGGCTGGCACATCGTTATGGTGAAGTTTCAGGGCTTTATCGCTAGCCTCTTCACGGCCTTCGAAAATAACCTTGTGTCACCGGTAGTCTTATGATTGATAATCTACAAACATGCACCACTAAAAGCCGTCTTTATTATACGAAAAGTTTCCACAGCGAATTTGCCGAGTTTTACGCAAAACTTGATGGTGGTGCTATGTTCCAACGGGCGTTACACCTTGTGCGGGAAACAAAAATGAGTTTCGTGGAAAACCTTATTCTCCGGATAGTCAGTAATTAAATCACTGACACTTTTCGGCCAAACCCTGCATATCTTTCAATTTCAATTAGAGTTATGTTTTTAAAACTAAGAAATCTCGAGTCAACGAAAAGTGTGCCTGTATTGTTTATTTTTAACCTAGTCAGTGAGATCAGTCTTGTCTAGACTATCTAGTCTTGTATATATAGTTACTATCTAGTCTTATCTGCCTTATCCTGCCTTCTAGTCTTGTTTGTCTACTCTAGTCTCTCAAGTATTTTCTGCCTTGATTCTCCAGTCTTGACTGCCTAGTCTTTTCTGTCCTGTCTCCTCTACATAGTCTTATCTGTTTAATTTTGTCTCTCTAGTCTTCTCTGCTTAGTCTTGTCTGTCTAGTTTAATATTGTGCTAGGATTTACTATCTATTTTTATATGCCCAGCCCTGTCTACCTAGTCTTGTCTATTTAATCTCTTCTACTGTCTGTCTTCGCGACAGTTTCCTAGTTAAGTGAACTGTGTAAGGTGATGAGTCAGTTACATCATACTTTTTCATAAAATTAAGTTGCAATGCCATGGATTTTACAAGGATTATGCCTGAGTATTATATATATATCTTCAAAAAGCTAATATATTTAGTCAACAAGCCCCCTGACAATCTATATTTGAACATGCTTTGAACATAAAATATTTAATATCATCGTTAGTTAGATATTATAAATGTAGTTAATGTTTAGGAATATCCTTAATCAGGGATTTTTATCTGGAGTTAATCTAGAGAAGTTTCGATGTTTGGTCTGAAACACCCTGCGGGCTTTCCGGTTTTAATACATTTTATTATAATATTATATTTGGGGCCGGGTCGTAAAGAGGCATTTTATGGGTTCTGGTATCCTTCGTCGTAAACTGGAGAGCTAACATGGATGCTTCATAGTGTATTATACAAATGCACGTTCGTTTTTTCAATTCCACGGAAAAATGCAGAAGCGATATGAGCAACAAAACTAAATTCACAGAAAGATAGAATATTTTCCTGGAAAATAGCAAACAAATATCCAGCTGGTCAAGTTAACACTAACACTATATACTACAGAATACCGTCAATGTGCAAGTGATGTAATTTTAGCGCCGGCATATTTTATATTAAACTTGGATTTAAAATTAGGACGATTTGATTTCAATGATTTATATTCCTCAATGTTTAATTTCTTTAATATGATAAAGTACGTAACTTACCTGCTAAAATTACTTATGCAGGAAATATCGATCTGCATAGTGTTTCGGAAGTGTTATCGAAATTTAAAATATTAAATCTATAAGAAAATAGGAAAATTCATCGTAGTCTTAGTTTGGTATGGTAATCCTCAAAACATTTTCCCATACATAAAGGAATTTCACAATATGAGCTCATAAGACAGGTTTCTCTTCCTTTGTGTTTTTTGCAAGCTCTGCAACGCCTTTGAGGAAACTTTTTTTTGCTTGAACTAGTAATTTTTATAACCCTATGTTGTCTCATATTTGCTAAAAGCCTCACTGATGCATATTCGCGAGAGACTTTCTTAATTGCATTTCTAGAAGTATCTGAATGAACAAACTGAATGTCATCTGAATGTCTTTAGCAATTTGTTAAAAAAAAGACGAATATTTAATTTTAATTCCTGGATTCAGGACCTTGAATACAACAAATGAATTAAACAGAGCACAATTTATCATAAACATAAAAACCTTTTTTGTTCGTTTGATACTTTTTCTAATAATTGGATTATAAGCGAGGTATTGGTTTGCCAAATCAACTACCTTCTTGTGCACATAATAACCCAAAGTGCATTCCGGTTTTTGTATCAGATCGCCAGTTTTTTGTTTTACTTTATGGGGTTCTATCATTCGAGCCTGGTGTATAGTCAAATCATATATATATATATATATATATATATATATATATATATATATATATATATATATATATATATATATATATACATATATATATATATATATATATATATATATATATATATATATATATATACATATATAATATATATATATATATATATATATATATATATATATATATTATAACTACTTTTTCTACGGGAGTCGTCTTCTCCCTTTTTCAACTTATTTCTGCTTCGGATTTCTCTTGTACTGTTCTGCAATTTGTTATCTATTTGGAGAGTATTGTCCATGGAAATATGGTACCAAATATTTTCATAACTGATTTCATAATTTCATAACAGATTTTGCCAATTTTCTCCATTGCCGCTATATAAGTTAAATATGGATATATAGGGTGTTTTCACTGGATGGTGCAAGAATAGACACACGATACTCAAAGATCATAGAACACATATATACAAATGCTACAATGCAGATAGCCATAGACGGAGACATGGTAACAGAAAATTTCAAATTAGAGAAGGGAGTTAGACAGGGTGACACCATATCACCGAAGCTTTTCACCGGTGTTCTCGAGGATGTATTTAAAAGTATGGCTTGGGAAAACAAAGGCATTAACATAAATGGAACCTGCCTAAATAACCTCCTCTTCGCGGACGACATCGTGCTGAACAGTAGCGACGGTGACGAACTAGAATCAATGCTTGAAGAACTGAAAGCAAAGCTAGAACAGATCGGACTGAAGATGAATATAAACAAGGCGAAGATAATGACCAAAGAAGACATCAGAATAAACTTAGATGGAGAACTCCTAGAGGTGGTAGAAGAGTACACATACCTGGGCCATAATACCAAGATGGACAAACCAAACCAAATTGCAGAAATATCTAGAAGGATAAAGATGAGCTGGGCGGCATCCGCCAAGCTAAATTATATTCTAAAATCAACAACCATTCCCACTAACCTAAAAAGGAAAGCTTATGATAATTGCATATTACCAGTAACAACGTACGACATGGTGAATACAACCCTGACTAGAGGAAGCGCAGAAAGACTAATCATAACTCAAAGAGCAATGGAAAGAAGAATGCTAGGTATCAGTCTCAGAAACCACGTCAGAAACGAGGAAATCAGGAGAAGCACCAAGGTCCAAGAGGTCATCATAAGAATAACGCAATTAAAATGGAGATGGGCAGGCCACGTGGCAAGGCAAGACGGATCCAAATGGACCAAGAGAATCTGAATTGGACCAAGAACAACGAAAGGCAGCGTGGGCAGACCCGCGAAAAGATGGCGAGACGACATCCAGAAAAGAGCAGGCAAAAACTGGTGGAAGACTGCACAATGCAGAAAAACTTGGAAAACGTTAGAGGAGGCCTACATCCAGGAGTGGATTAACACGGGCTAAGGAAGAAGAAGAAGAGAAGAAGAACTTTGAACTGAAACTCAAAAACTCATGTTAACGGCAATCACTACATTTTTGTGATGATTTGCGTTGCTTGTCGACTTTTCAAAGTAGAATGAATAATACAATATTTTGTAGACAAATTTGAATTAATAATTTTATGCCATTACTGCTTTAATATGTTTTGGGGCTGGTTCGAATTAAGTGCAATCTGGAAGTCATATTTTCGACCACTTTTTCGAGTAACCAGAGTCGTATATCAGCAATAATGCGGCGAATATTGGCTTCCAGCTGATCCTACGTCATTGCTTTATTGGCGTACATTATCGACTTCACATATACCCACATAAATTAGTCGATAGGTGTGATAGCATACGACCATGTAGGCCAATTCACGGGTCCATTACACAAGATTATGCGATCAGCGAATGTTTCCTGCAATAAATTGATTGTCTCGCGCGCTGTTTGGCATGTTACGCCATCTTCTTGGAATCAAAGCTTCTCCACATTAACGCCATTCAACTGGGGAACGAGAAAGTCAGCGGTCTTCATTGACTGTCGCGTGCTATCCGGCATCATCTTTAAAGAAATATGGGCCAATGATTTCAACAGCCCAGAAATCACACCAAACAGTTTGTTTTTTAGTTTTTTATGGATGTAACGGCATCTCAATAATGGCTTCTGGATTTTACTCCTTCCAAATTTGGCAATTTAGTTTGTTTTCGTAGCCATTCAGCCAAAAATGAGCTTCATCGTTGAACACATTTTTTTTTTTTTGTTAAAATGAGGATCAAGTACCATCTTGTTTTCAGCCCATTCTCAGAACGTACGACGCATATGATGGTCACGCAGCTTCAGCTCTTGCACGAGCTGTATCTTGTAAGCTCGTAACCCGAGATCTTTTCTCAAAATCTTCCATAAGGTGGATGGACGCAGCTGCAATTGCGGCGATGACGAATCGACATATTCGTATCCACCTCAACACTACGCTCCACAGCTACTTCTGCACGTTGTTGAATAGGATTGGGGCGAGTCCTTCACCCTATTTCATACTTGTCTGGATTTTGTAAGCATCTGTCAATGCTTTACAATCTGTCTGGTTTTTCTATCACTCCCAAACTCCTCCAGAGTTCTAATTAGGCTTTCTCTGTCTATTGATCCAAACCTTCTTCTTCTTCTTCTGACTCTACAGCCCAGGGTGAGCTTTGGCCTCCTTAACAATCCCCTTCCACCTTTGACGGTCTGCAGCGACACGTGTCCAGTTTCCTACTTGTAGAGTTTCAACATCTTCCTCTACCTTATCTTTCCACCTGGTTCTGGGTCTACCTCTGCTTCTTGAGGTGTTAGGTTGCGCTTTATGGATGGATCTGGGTGCTCTCGCACTCGGCAATAATCATGTGGCCCGCCTATCGAAGTCTCTATGCCTTAATGAATCTTACTATGTCTTCACCTTCTATTAGTTCTTGAAGTTCGTAGTTCATGCGAATTCTCTATCCTTCATCCTCTCTCACTGGTCCAAAGATCTTCCGTAAATTCTTCCGTGAATCTTCCTATTGAACCATATGCCTTTTTGAAATCAATAAACATTGTAACATGTGGTGGAGTTAACGACCACATTGAAAGCAGCACTGGACTGCAAAGAAACTGCAGTAGGTATCTTTATAAATATAGAGGGAACGTTTGACAACACAACCCGTTTATCAATAAAGAATGCAGCCCGCGACAAGTGGATCGAAGACCCTATCATTGAGTGGATTCAAGACATGCTGACCAATCGTAAAATTACCGCCTCACTGGGGGGGATCAACGAGGACGGTAACTACAGAGTGAGGCTACTCACAAGGGGGGGAGGGGGGCTGTTATCGCCTCTGCTATGGTGTCTGGTCGTTAATGATCTCCTATATGTGTTAACAAAGAACGGGGTTCCCATTACATAATAAGGGGTAAGTGTGGTAGAACAATCATGAACCTTGCACAGATTACACTTAACAGCATCAACTGTTGGAGCAAGAAGGAGGGCCTTAGTGTCAACCCGAGCAAAACAGTAATGGTCCCCTTTATCAGAAAGAGGAAGCTGAACTTGAAATCTCCGAGCATTGATGGTCCGACGTTAGAGTTCTCTGATGAGGTGAAATATCTAGGGGTAACCTTGGATAAGAAACTCACTTGGAACTCGCATCTGTACAAAACGCTCTCAAAATCCACAGCGGCCTTTTGGATCTGCCGTAAGCTTTTTGGGAAAACATGGGGACTAAAACCCAAAATAGTACAATGGTCTTACACAGCAGTTGTACGACCGATTATCACCTACGGTTCACTCGTATGGTGGTACAAAACAAAGGAGAATAAGACCCAAAGCATGCTACAAATGCTTCAATGGCTCGCGTGCTTGGGTATAACAGCAGCGATGCAATCTACTCCAACCACATAAATGGAGGTTTTGTTGGACCTACTCCTACTGCACAAACAGGTAGAAAAAGAAGGTCTTCTTAGTGCTCTGGGACTAAGGTATACATCGCCTATTCAGAGACACATGAAAATAAGGGAACAAATCGGAAAGGAATTTCTGAAGCATCCCTGGAACACGATGTCTACAGAATAAGACTTTGACACAGCCGTTGAAAAGTCATTAATGACCGCCAAAGCAGTGTTCAAAGAATCGAACATCTGAAAGACAATGCGTCCATGTGGTACACCGTCGCATCAAAAACTGCTAAGGGTACAGGAATTGGCATATAAAGCCGGAGTCACAGGGAGTCCACGGCATTGGGCCAGGCTCCCACGATACTACAGGCTGAAATTATAAGCATTGAAAGATGCGTACAAATCTGACTTAAGATACATCTTAATGGAGTGCAAATCTACATCCTAACGGACATCCAGGTAGCTCTAAGGAATTTAAAAGTCCATAACTTGAATTCCAATTTAACCTGGAACTGTAAACAAACCCTGAAGCATCTGGTGAAAGGTAACAGACTCACGCTAATGTTGTCACCGGGTCACCAGGGCATATATGGGAACGAAATGGCAGACGCACTCGCCAATAGAGCGGCCGAGGCTCCCTTCTTTGGCCCGGAGCCAACTTGTGGGCTTACAAGGGCCCACGTAAGGCAGGGGGCTAAGAAATGGGAAGAAGCGCAAAAACAAACCTACTGGAAGAACACATCAGGACAGAGGCAAGCTAAAATGCTCATAAAATATTCTGCCGCAAGAACGCAGCAGATAAACTTCTCTAGAAGAGAAATCAGAACTTTGTAAGGCCTAATCACAGGACATTGTCCGGTGAGATATCACCTACACAAAATGGGAATGGTAGAGGAAGTTGCCTGTAGATTATGTGATTATGTGGTTGGCCAGCATGTGTTTTGATTATGTTTTTCAGATTGCTAATTTGCTCAGAACAGCTTCTTCTTTTTCTAAATCCACCTTGGCATTTTCCTATTTGTGTATCCATAACTGGTTCCAGCTTGTACAACAGTATTTTTGAAAGGACTTTGTATGGAACAGATAAGAGGAAAATTCCCCTGTAATTGTTCTCGTCAGATCTGTCACATTTTTTGTAGATCGGATGTATAAGTGCCATCTTCCAATCTTCTGGGATCTTCTCGGTTCGCCAAATTTCCTTATAGTACTGAGGTGTAGTGAATCGTTTTCCTCGGCTAGTTTCAAAATATCAGCTGTGATTCCATCTTCACCCGGAGATTTGTTATTGTTGAGGGATATTATCGTTCGCTGGACTTCATCTGCAGTTGGTGGATGTGATTCGGCAGGAATTTCGTCTGGAGTTTTGAATTCGGGTTTCTCTGGTGGCGATTTACAGTAAAGAAGGTCTTCGAAATATTGTGCTAAAATGTTGCAGTTTCTTGGTCATTTGTACCCATTTTACCTGATTTGTCACGAAAATTTATACTAGGTGGCTCTTACCCTTTCAGATGTCTTTTTAAGGATTGGTAATAGTCTCTGGATTTGTTTTGAGCGAAGTGCACTTGCATTTATTTTTGTCGAAAGATACTCTACGATAAACTATCCCTTAGTTTATCGTATAGTATCTTTTCGTTGCTGATTGTATAAGATGCTGTTTTTCTACCTTCTCTGAACCTATCTAGGTTGATTTGTGTTGCGTTCAATTTAAATTTTTGCCAAAGCTTTTGTCTGTTTCCCAGTGCTTTATTGCACTTGTCTCTCCACAAGACATTCTTCTTTTTACTTTTAGTTGGAAGAGATTCTTCTGCTTTCAGCTTTCATTATTTGACACTTTCTTTCATATCACATTTCACATTTCTTCCAATGTCTCGCCTTGAAATTTATATTTGAAGATGATTTGAATATCTGCTTCAATATTCTTAGTTTCAAAATGCTTGCACTTAGGTTTCTTATTATTTTTATAGGAATTTGGGATAAATTTATTTTTTGATTTAATGAGGTTTTTTAATTTAATATGGTAATAATCTGAATCTATTTTGGCTTCTTTCTGAACCTTAATATTTTTAATTGTCTTAAAATCTCTTCTGGAAATGGCTATGTGGTCAATTTGGAACTCTCCAACGAGCTGATTTGGTGCTTTTCAAGTCTTCATTTTCTTGAAGTGTGTGGTCATAATTTTGAGGTTGAAAATTTGAAGTTCTATAAGTCTTATTCCATTTTTTTATTTAGCGTATGGCACAACACATGGTAAATTTAAAAAACATGTAAAAATTAACATTGCATAAGACATTACAACGTAAGAGTTACAGACATATAATAAGATATAAAATTGTTATATTAAAAGATGTAGTTCAGTTATCCATCCAAGACTTGATTGTGTGGTGTGGAAGTAGTCCCTCAAATCCCCTTGATATGCCATCAGTTCACACTCTGTCACTATGTGGCCAATTGTTTGGTTTGGGTCGCCGCAGTCGCAGCCTGGGTTGGGTCGTTTTCCCCATTCATGGAGATTATGTTGTATGTGTGCCCACCAGGTCCTGTTCCGACACGATTTAAGGTCTTCCATATATGTCGTGATAGATAAGATTTCGTACATCGGGTGGGGCATTTTCAGTCCAGAGGGTCTGCCACTCGGAGTTGATGTTGAACTTATTGGCTGCCAGTTGTTGTGCTGATAACATTGGCGGTTTCCTAGATCGAAGCCGGTTTCTTCGTCAGATCCGGGATATCCTCATGGATAGGGAGTTGTAGGTTATTAATTATTTTCTTATATTCTTTTATTAGGGCGTCTTGTCTTCTTAGGGCAGGTGGAGGTATGTGGCTGAGTGTTGGGAGCCAATAGGATGGAGTAGTTCTGATGCAGCCACTAATCTTTCTCATTGCTATATTAAGCTGAGTGTCCACTTTTTTGGTATGTGCGCTGTTCATCCATACCGGGGCACAATACTCGGCCGCAGAATACACCAAACTAAGTGCAGATGTTCGTAATGTATATGCCGATGCCCCCCAGTTAATGCTACATAGTCTCTGGATAATGTTATTTCGAGTTCTTATTTTTTGCGCTGTTGTTTCAAGATGTTTTCTGAATGATAGAGTCCTATCTAAGATTACTTCGAGATATTTTGGATACCGTTGATAGGGTAGCACTGTATTATTCATTTTGACCTCTAATTCATAATTTGCCTTATTAATAAGAATAAGAATAAGAAATTTATTAATCTTTTTCATTGTGATTACAATATAAGACAAGTCGAAATAAAATACAAATTAAAAATATGAACATTAAACATTAAACATAACTGGTAAAACAATACATTTATTAAAAGATATAACAATATACAAATTATACAAGGTTTAGCTTGATGCTTCAAAGTTTCTTACTTGGTTTGTGAATTCAGCAACACTATAAAAAGCATGTTGGTGTAGAAATGATTTTAATTTTGTTTTAAAGTTATTGATAGTTACCGTTGTCATTGAGTGCGGCAGTTTGTTATATAAATCGATACCTGATTTGTAAGGTGCTATTTTAAAAAAAGTATGTTTAAAATTATATGTAACTAATTTTCCGTTATTTCGTGTCGCGTAGCCGTGAACGTCGCTATATTTTACAAATTTGGCTTTATTGCTGTGAATAAAACAAAGTATTTTTAGAATGTATATACATGGTAGTGTTAATATTTTATATTCAATAAATGTGTTTCTACAAGTTTCGACGTAATTCAAATTAAACATTAATCGAATGATGCGCTTTTGCGTTACAAATAATCTGCTGGAACCATTAGATAATCCCCACACTGTTATATTGTAACTTAGATGTGAGTATACTACAGCATAATATAAAGTTAAAATAGAATCAAGGTTTAGTTCATTTTTGAGTCGTGATATTAAATAATATGATTTATTTACTTTAGCACAGGTGAAATCTATATGTTTCTTCCACTGTAAATACTGGTCAATTATTATCCCCAGGTATTTCATGGTTTCAGATGTCTCTATCAACTTATTATTAAAAGTAAAAGTAATGGATTCATTCTTCTTATAGATGTTTGACAAATGCATAATTTCTGTTTTTTCAACATTAATAATTAATTTATTTAGTTTACACCATTCATTAAATTGAGACATGACTGAAAATATTCTGCTTTTAGCCTCATCTAATGTCTCAGCAGAAACTACGATCGCAGTATCGTCTGCATACATAAAGACCTCTCCGTCAGTTATGTGATTCGGTAAATCATTTACAAAAAGTAAAAATATCAGTGGGCCTAGTATACTCCCTTGAGGAGTCCCCATATTCATTGTAAATATGTCTGAGAGTGATTCCTTATATTTTACTGTATATTCTCTATCGCTGAGATATGATGTAATCCAGTCATTTATGAAGTTTCGAAAGCCTATATTAAATAATTTAGTACGTAATAAATCGATATCAATAGTGTCAAACGCCTTTTTTAAATCAAATAAAATGATAAATGTGTGTTTTTTGTTATCTAAATTGTTTAAACATGATTGTACTAAATTTATGCACGCTGTCTCTGTAGACCTACCGTGGCGGAATCCATATTGTTTATCATTCAATATATTATATTTTTCAAGAAAGCAAAATATTCTCTTACACATAATTTTTTCAATAATTTTGGAGAAGATACTTAATAAACAAATCGGTCGATAGTTGGTTATATCTGTATCATCCCCTTTTTTAAATAGCGGTATTATTTGTCCGATCTTCAACGGCTTGGGGTATTTGCCCTGTGAAACTGAGATATTAATTATATTACACAAGAAAGGTGCAATGATATCTGCATTCGCTTTAACTAATTTAACCGGAATTTCGTCAAGGCCCGAGGAATTAGTGTTCCGTAGGGATATTATAACATAAATTATTTCACTCTCAGATACTGGGGCAAAGCAAAATGTGTTGTAGTGATACTGTGTGTTATCGAGAGAAGTATTATTAGTACTATTTGAGAAAATATTTAGGTCCTTGATCGATTGTTCAAAAAATGTCGCGAACTTATTGGAAACTTAATAATTACTTTTACAGATTTCCACATTACATTGTTTTTTGTTTTTATATTGAACTAGATTCCACAATGTTTTAACTTTGTTATCTGCATTAAGTATATATTTTGCAGCGTGTTGTTTTTTTTCTAAAATAATTAACTGATTAAGAGTTTTTTTTTTAGTTTTGCATTTTATTGCTAAGTCATCTCTACCTGATAATTTAACACTAAAATCTAAGTTTTTAACTTCATCATATAGCTTTTGAACTTCTGCTGAAAATTTGATTTTTTGGCGATCAAGGTTACGAACGGATACCAGTCTTTTCCTCTTCGGAAAAACCACTTCGAAACTCCACTTAAACTGTTTATAGAAGTAATCAAATACGAAATTAATATCATTATCGTATGACCAGTTAATAAACTCGCTGTGTTTGATAAAATGTTGTCTAAATTCACTAAATTTGTTAGGTGAGATGACACGAACAATTTCATAGGTCGGCTTTTTTTGAATAGGCAATTGTAGTTCTATATGCGCTGTTTGTGTAAAATGATCAGACAACCCAGGATTGAAATTGTTTGCAGATTTCATAATGTCAATGTTATTGGTAATTAAATAATCAATCGATGTCATTGATACTTTATCTAAATTTGGAAATTTCTGAATTCGAGTGACATCCTTTAAAGAAAGAAATAAATTATGTGCCAATAACAAGTCATTTAGAGAATCTGTCATTTTATTTTTAATTAGATTGTCTATATTCAAGTCCCCGCAGATGATAACGGTTTCAAATTGTTGATTTACAATATCTAATAGACGATTAAGTTGATTAAAAAATAGATCGGTTATATCACTAGCATTATTAGGTGGCCTATAAATTGCAATAATACAAGTTTTCATGCCCACTGATATTCCACAGCACTCAATGACGTTTTCGATAGCTAGATTCTTTATAATTTTTAATAATTTTTATTGTTATTCAGGTGGAAGCAGCTGACTTCAGTTTTATTTAGGTTTGGTATTACCCGCCACTTGGTAAAATATTTGTACAGTTTGTTGAGGTCGTTGGTCAACGTGTTTTCGGTGGATTCAAATTGTTTGTGTTGTACCGCTAAGGCTAGATCATCAGCGTACCCAAACTTTATCGCGTCGGTTTTAGGCAAATCTGAAATATAGAGATTGAAAAACATCGGTGCCAAAACTGAGCCTTGAGGCAATCCATTGTTGAGTTTTCTCTGTTTGCTTAAGTTATTACCGTGGATTACTTGAAAGTGTCTGTCAAAAAGCATGTTGTTTATCAGTCGAAGCGTTGTATGACAAGGGACTTGTTCAGCTAGTTGTATAGGAGCCCCTCTTTCCATACTGTGTCGTAAGCAGCTGTTAGGTTCACACAAGCTACAGCTGTCTTTTGCTGTTTTTTTGAAACACAGCTTCGATTAGGTCTGAAACCAGCTTGTTCGGATGGAATATGTTCCAGAATTCGTGTGCCTAATCTGTTGAGGAGAAGTCGTTCTAATAGTTTATAGCAGCAGCTAAGGAGTGCTATGGGGCGGTAGCTTTCGACTTTATCTCGTGGTTTATTGCCCATTTAGTACAGCGATTATTTTACTGATTTTAAAAGCTTTCGGCAAGACTCCAGATGTTAAAATGCGCGAGTAAAATACGGTCAGCCATTTCTTTGTCTTCTCTCCGCATTGAAGCATCGGCAAGACTCCAGATGTTAAAATGCGCGAGTAAAATACGGTTAGCCATTTCTTTGCCTTCTCTCCGCATTGAAGCAGGAACTCAGGATGTATCCCGTCAAACCCATGTGCTTTGCCAGTTTTCACATCTTTAAGAGCTGCATTTAAATCCTCAGCAGTGAACTCACGAGAGAATTCCGTGTCGCGTGGTACTGTTGGGCGTAAGTTCTTTTTTAAGTCGTTTTGTATGCTGTTTATCACGTGGGGCTCTGGATAAAGTTACCATTCTGCAGGCTATCTTCTCTGGTGAGATCAAGTGGGTTTCTCGAACGGGTGGGTTACTGCCTCCTAACTTCTTAAGTTGGCTCCATGATTTTCTACTGGATCTTTGGAAATTCATTTCCTCTGTTGTTTTTATCCATTTATCTTTCCGAGCTTCATCTAGTGCTTATAGAAGGTCGTTGGCTATATCTGGGTCGCCGCTCTCTATGTAGTTGTTATACTGTTCTTCACATTCAGTATTCCATCCCGGGATGTATTCTTTACGATACCCTCTAGGGATGGACTTTTTTGCAGCTGAGACCACAACACCTGCAAACCTATCATAATTCTCAGGCTCTGCCGGGATCCATTTCACAATTTTGTCCAATTCAAGAGAGAATTTTGTTTAGTTTGCCTTTTGAAAGTTCCACCTTGGTCTGGGTATAGATCGGATTATTGGGATCTGAGTGCCTATTTCAGATATAATTGGGCGGTGCTGGCTGTGTGGAAAGTTTTCCTGGATATGTGGAATGGTTTGTTTTGAGTATTTTGGGCCGAGAAACACAAATCAGGGTTGTACTCTCTGTTCTTATTCCATTGTTGTTCGTCCTCTTATGCGCTGGATATTCTATAAAAATATTTCTTCTACTTGCCGAGCTGTGCATTAAACTTCCCAAGCAGAATGATGATATTATCCTTTGGAATCTTATTAATTGTGTCTTCTAGCTCGTCCCAGAAAGTCTGTACTTTGGCCGGATTTTCTTTGTTGTCAATTTATTTTTTTAAACATCAGCATTCACTAGAGTGTACATTTTGTTTCTACATTCCATCGTTTTGAGAGCCTATTGGAGGTAGAGTTGAAGTTTGTTATGGACACCGTTACATTTATTTAACAATAAAAGCTGAACCTAATATGGGGCATTTTCCAAAGATGCACTCTGCTGGTATTCCTTTTTTTGTTATAAATCCTGTAGTTTTGTTATAAATCCTGTTTTGTTATAAATCCTATAGTTGCCTGTTTCAATAGAATTTTCATCAGTGTAGCGAGTTTCTTGTAGATCCAGAATTTGGATATTATGGCCCTTGAGCACCATAATATCCAAATTCTGGATCTTGAGTCAGTTCTTGATGTTTTTATGTTTTTATCAGCGAGTTAATATTCATAGTTCCGATATTATATTTCTTCTCGAATTTGAGTTTCGCGGGTTCTTTTGGTTGGATAAAACCAGAGCAGAAAATGCAGGCTCCCCAGAATCCGAAATGCCTGCTTGCCATCTGAGTTCGAGAGATTTTACTGCCGGGGGTAAATTGTTTTCTCTAGTTTCCGAAAACATGAATCATTTCATATTTTCAATATCTCTTTATCGAGTACAGATGATTATAGAAAAAATAATTCTACAAAATTCTTAACTATTTTTTGCAATTAAAATTGCATAATATTACTTTGTGAATGATTTTGTAAGTAAAAAGTTTCTTCTTAATTGGGAAAATATGTTTTTGGCGGCGTGCAGCTTAATAAGGACGGATTAGAGTTTCAAGCAATTTAAGACTATCCAAACTTTCAATAAATTAGGATTTTACTTTCGGCATCATTTTAATATAGATTATATTTGAATTTGTGGTAAAAGGCTTTTAATGGTTTCATTGGAGGAAACAGCATCAAACACCAGAAGTATTAAATTATCAATATAGGCTAGTTTTTAAATATTTCTAATCTGGTCTAGACTTATTTGTCTAGTCTTGTCTGTCTAGTCTTATCTGTATAATCTTGTCTGTGTAGTCTTGTCTGTTTAGTTTTATATGTGAAGTCTATGTCTATAATTGAAATATATTGAATTATTTAAATGGTATTAAGTTCTCAAATACAATACAACGCGTGGTCGGACTCTTGCCACCAGTTAATTTAACTACGAATTTAACTGACAAAATTACCAAAAGATTCCGATCAGTTATTGTGTTTGGCTGGACAACCCAATGAGTAATATAATTTTCTACGGTCAGCTAATTAATTTTTCGGTTACTGCTTAAAAAATCAATAATCGTCCAAAAGCGTAAATTGAATTTCGATCTGAAATCTTATTGAAAACCTATTTTACCTAATTTTAAATAAAATTTAAAATGAGATGTCATAGTTTGAACCAAATTGAAGATATCGTAGTGATAATCTCCTACTTTCAATTCTTTTAAATATAATTTTTTGCTTCAGTATAATGACTTTTGATTTTTGTAGAATCTCAGACTAAAGCTGTTTTTAATTAAAGTTATTTAACATTGGAGCATATTTAATAAGTTTGTTGTCATTTAAAAAGATCATTAGATAAACTGGTAAGTTGACAATTTCAAGTTAACTCTAGCCTTTTACATAATGTGCGATCCTTTCGTATGAGTGAATCCTGGCTGTTTAATACGTTTCAAGCGAATGTTCTATATTAAGTAATATTTCACGCACCACAAAAAAGTATATTAAAGCAGCAAATTTATTAAAGTAAAATATTAATATAATAAATTTTAGCCTGAAATTTCAACCGACTGATGTTAAGGTTAAATATTCCTTAGAATACAAATCCAAATGTTTATAATATTTAAATATGTCAACAACTTGGTCCTATACCTGTGTGTTTTTTATAGAGATAAATCAGAACACCGGTGGTGCCGGGCCGCACAGATTTCTATAATAAAAAAATCTGAGGGTCTGGTTTTATACGACACAGATACGTAGAGTGAAATATTCTTACTTTATTACCTTATGCGACCTGGGATAAATACTTTATTAGTGCCGCAGACAGATTTTTTTAACTAAAATATAACTAAAATAAACTGCGCAAGTTATTAAAGAACCCTCTTAAAAATTATGAACAACTCAGTGTTCGCAGCAACGGCGTATTTACAATTCAACACAGTAACAGAACGTGCATATTAAATTAATAAAAAGTAGGAAAGGAAAAAAAGAGTTTGTAGATGTTATACTTGGAAATGAACATTTTTCTTTCAAGACTAGACGTGCAAGAAAAATATTACAAAACAGATATCAGAAAGACCGAAGAATCTAGATTTTTAAGATAATAAAACAAGATGTAGAATATAAATAGGTTAGAGGTTACAAAACTAGATAAAGAAAGTATATAAAGTATATAAGAAAGAAAGTATATGTACAAAACAAGGACAAGGCAGTTAGACAGGTCTAGACAAAGGATACTAGACAGATAAAACCAGATATTTAAGAATACACTGACAAGACGGGAGTATAACTAAATAGATTTAGATACACATAAATAGTTAGACAAAACTAGACGGGCAATAGTAGACAGACGAGACTAAATCGCCAAGACTAGACAGACAAGCCCAGATTAAAAATATGAAACAGAGAAGGCAAGAAGACAAGAAAAAACAAAGAAAACAAGATAGTCAAGACTAGACAGTCGAGACTAAATAAACAAGACTAGATGGACAAGACTTTTTTGATGGGGGGGGGGGGCGTAGCTGGTGTTAATAAAATAACTTCTCCAAACAAGTGGACCCCCTGGAATCACCTCCGTACACTCTGGACCCGCTTATTACCCGGAGTGACGGATTGTATTTTTTTCAAATTAGTCTACATGTTGTGTTTCTTTCCTCTCTTCTTCTCTTTTTGGACTGCATCTAATCGTTTTCTTTATCTTTCATTATTGTTACAATCAGTCCGTTTACATTGTCCCAGTTTGATTTTCCTTTTATCATGTATGGGATTACTGTTCTGGCACTAAAGGGTTCTTCCATGACTTTCTCGACTGATTCTCTTTCAGTTTCTCACCTCCAGCAATCAAAGATAATGTGATTTACACTATCTCTTTCCCCGCAGTAAACACATAGGTCATCTGTTGCTCTGCCAATGTTGAAGAGATGATCCCTGAAGCTACCGTGGCCAGCCAGTACTTGAGTAAGGTAGTAGCTAGTTTCGCCGAATTTTCTATTTAACCAGAACGATATATTTGGGATTAGAACTTGGATCCACTGTCCTATGTCGCTTAGCTATATTTTTTGCCATTCCTCGATAAGCTCTTCTCTGGCCAGTTTGTTTTCCCTGTTTGCAGTAATTTGCATCGTGCAGCTTTTCCGCTCTTTTACGAGCAGGTTTTTGGGGGTATTCCAGAGATGACTTGGACGGCCTCTCTTGAGATCGTCCGGTAAGCGCTGCATGTACGTAGAGCCATTTTCCGCTGAACGATTGCGAGTTGATGAAGATTTCGTTTCCTGTTTAGTTCTTTGGCCCATATTGGAGCTCCGTACAACATGGTAGATTGGACTACCGCACTAAGTATTTTCCGAGAGTTGCTCTTACGCCACCCTACGTTTGGCATGAGCTGCTGAATGCCTGCTTCTTCTCATTGCCTTTCCTGTTGCTTCGGTAATGTGCGCCATGAGGATAGCCTTTTATCGATCACTACTCCGAGGTATTTGATTGTTTCTTTTGGTGTTATAATTGCTTCTTCTACTATAAATTTTACAGGGCTAAGTTGTCTTAGGGCTGTGAGGAGGACAGCCTCGGTTTTTTTCTGGAGCTAGACTTAGGTTCTTCGACTTCATCCACGCGCTAACTATCTCTGTGGCTTGATTTTCCGTTCGCATTAAGCCTTGCTCTGTTTTTGCTGCGACAACTAGTGCGATATCCTCTGCGAAGCCGATTACGGTGGCCCCAAATGGCAGTCTCATGGTAAGTGCTTCGTCATATAGCACGTTCCACAGGGTGGGGCCTAGTATTGAACCTTGTGGGGCGCCACTGTTGATTTGTCTCTCTTCTTTTTCCTGGTCTGCTAGCAGTATAATGCTTCCACAGTTGAGGTAGCTTCTTAACATGCGCAACAAGTACGGAGATATATCGCTTCTTGTCAGGCTGTCCATGATATGCTTCCAGGATGCGCTATTAAAAGCATTTCAAACATCAAATGTTAAGAGGGCACACACACGTCTGGTTCTCTGGGTTCAGCTTTTAGCCTTTTCTGTGATCTCCAGGACAGCGCTTAAGGCATTGATGGTGGATCTACCTTCTCTAAACCCATATTGGTTTTCGGACAAACCGCCTCCCGCTTCAATCTCTCCCTTTAGCTTTGGTAGCAAGAGCTGCTCAAGTTGCTTACCAGACACATCCAATAGGCAGATGGATCTGTAGGATGCGAGATCTCCTATCGGTTTATCTACTTTTCTAATTAGTGAGAGTTTTGCACGTTTCCATATGACTGGGAAGTTCCCGGCAGTTAACAACCTATTCATTACGTCTAAGACGAATTTAGGTTGATGTCTAGCAGCTAACTTGACAATCTCGGGTGTTATACCATCGGGACCCAGTGTTCTGCAATTTCTAGTACGTTTACTCGCCAGCCATAGTTCCTCTTCCGTAAAGGGGGGCGTTGTGTGAACTTCGGGTTGTAGCCAATTAAAGGGTGTATCTTCCGGGAATAGTACGTCCGCTACCTGACGTACTCCTTCCATAGTCATTTGAAGATCTTGCGGCCGGTTTTCAGGTTTATTCTTATAATTTGGAACGCGTCTCCCCGTGTATCTTTATTTAGGTCTGTGCACAGTTTTTTTCCAATGGCTTTGTTTTGATTTGTTAATGAGCTGCCAGTTAACAGTTTAATTTTTTCTTCCCGTGTTTGTCTTGTTTTTTCACGTTGGTAGTTTCTCCTGGTAGCGACATATGTAGTTCTTATGTCAGCAATTTCGTCGGTCCACCAGTATACTGACTTATTACTTTTTGGTCTCCTCTTTTGCAAGGTAGCATCGCACACTTTACTCATCGTTCGAACCAATCTTCTGTGGTAATGGTTTCTAGCTCTTTTGTTAGACACTCCTTAATTTTTTCTCCCTGCTGGTTTTCCAAGATCCAGCCGCTTGATTTTGGGTATACCTTTGTATTTGATCTTGCCCTTTCCCTTCGATGGACAAGACTAGGCAGGAAAAAGTAGACGGCTAATACTAAACAGAAAAGATACAGTTTTTGGCTTCATTTCCGTAAATTTCATCTGGTTTTGTCTGGTCTTGCCCGTCCTCGTCTGGTCTTGTCTAGTGTTATATGTTTCTGTATTGTCTAGCCTTGTCTGGTCTTGTTTGGTTTTGTTTAGTCTTGTATGGTCTTGTCTGGTCTTGACTAGTCTTGTTTGACCTTGTCTGGTCTTGTCTGGTCATCTCTGGTCTTGTCTATTCTCGCCTGGTCTTGTCTGGTCTTGTCTGGTGTTGTCAGGTGTTGTCTGATCTTGCCTGGTCTTGTCTGGTCTTGTCTGGTCTTGTCTGGTCTTGTCTGGTCTTGTCTGCTCTTGTCTGCTCTTGTCTGGGCTTGTCGGGTCATGTCTGGTCTTGTTTGGTCTTGTCGGGTCTTATCTGATCTTGTCTGGTCTTGTCTGGTCTTGTCTGGTCTTGTCTGGTCTTGTCTGGTCTTGTCTGGTCTTGTCTGGTCTTGTCTGGTCTTGTCTGGTCTTGTCTGGCTTTGTCTAGTCTTGTCTGGTCTTGTCTAGTCTTTTGCGGTGTTGTCTGACCTTTTCTGGTCTTGTTTGTTCTTCCCTGGTCTTTTCTCGTTTTCGCTTGTCTTGTCCGGTCTTGTCTGGTCTTGTCCGATTTTTTCTGGTCTTGTATTGTCTTGTCTGGTCTTGTCTGCTCTTGTCTGATCTAATCAGGTTTTGTTTGGATTTGTCAGTTCTTATATGGTATTTCGTCTGGTTTTGTCTGATATTATCTTGTCTAATCTGCATAAAAGCCATGAAAACATTTTTAGTATGTTATGCTGCAATAAGGTTTCTAAGCTTGTAACAGGCCGAAATAGTATTTACCTCACAAATGCGTGACGCGAGAATTTCCTTAAATAGGATTTGAAAGGATGAGACCAGCATGAAAACGTTAGAGTAACTTTTTTCCAGCCAAATAGGATTGTCCATTTTGTATCAAAAAAAGAAAAATTCACACAAGAACATATGTCAAACCTCATCAAAATTTTTCCAAGTGATGACAAACTATTATGTATTCATAAATCAAATCCCTCGAAAAAGTTTTAAACCCTCAAATCATATATTTGTATCACATTTTTTCCGTCGGAAGGTAAATAATGAAAATTGGATTGATTATACTGCGGTTATTTATAGGTCCATTAGGCCGACGTGTGTTTCTACCGTCCGACGAAATGATTTCGGAATCAGAGTTGCAAATAATTAATATCGAAGTGTATTTTGGACTCGTGTTATTGTTAAATTATGCGCTTCCGACATGATGCGAATGGGGTTTTTGTGTCGCAGTCACAAATTATTATACCATTGTCTGTTTTACATTTTGTTTACTCAATGAAAACGTTGTTTAATCGAAAACAAATATCACATTTTTTTTCATGTTAAAACCTATAAAATACTAGAAAATAATAAACCAACATGAGAATTGAATTTTTTTTTTATTGAATTGAGGAATTTCAGCAGGAACTTGTAAGGGTCTAAACATAAAGGGTAATTCTTCATTTTCTTAACACATTCGATGCGGATGTAGTCTTATGACTATCATGCTCATTCCTGCTTACCACTGGATTTTTGATGCCGCACCGAGTTGGTTAAGCATGTGGACATTGCCTTGCTTTTTCAATTTCCGAGAATATGTTTTTTCGATATTCCGGGAAATAGACAATCTCAAAATCTTGTATAATTGCAACAAAGGCCCTCAACTTAATCTGCGGTAGTCATTAGAAATTTTCAAACGGAGCCATAGCCCATCCGTTAATCTCCTGAACGATCAAACCGAATTAATATGTTCGATACCTCTTAATCTGGTACAATCGTCCCCAGTTAATTCCCTAATTAAAGGGTAAATATTAAAAGAAAGGCATGTCCCCCCGCCGAGAAACCCTTAGTATATATCCAATCAATCATAAATTTGTAATCCACTTGAAAATGACTTTCAGCTGTTGATACTTGAGTCGTGTTAAGTATTTTATATTTATATAATTGTGTAAAATAAGAAGATATATTATATTTTTACATTTTAAGTGTGGTTGAACGTAGTGAATTTTTCAATTCATTGTCAGTGTAAGTTTGGATTACCACATAGTAACAAACATCTGTCGCAAAACATCTTTCTTTGTCTTTAACAACGGTCGTAAACATCTTTCAAAAAGTAAGAAAATCAATTCTATAGAATAACAAATAAAAATTAATAAACATGAGGAAAACACTATTAGGTTTATGGAATCAATCTTTCTATCCCTTATGATATTCTTCTATATTGTATGGTTTAATTTTTATAATATATTTATTTATAATTAATAATATTTTAAATAGATTCAAGTTTTTGATTTCTTTTTTTAATTGTTTGGGCAATATATTGTTCAATTTATTTAAACTACATTTTTTGCGGATTTTTAGTATACCGTGTAATACTTTCCTGTGTATATGTGTATAGTCTTCTTTTCAAATCTTTTTTAGAACTCACTTTAGAGCAAATTAATGTTTGATTAGAAATAATTTGATTAGAAACACATTAGACTCGCAAATACGTATGTTCCCGTGGTCAATACATTTGGTTGTCTAAATCTTCCACAAGACTCTCTGAATTTCTAGTTAATTATTCGCAAAGCATGCTTTTGAATAATAAATACGTTTTGAATATCTGTTCTATTGCCCTATAATGCGATACGTAACCTAACGTAACCTAATCGGAATATGCTATGAAAACTTGAACGAAATAAGCTAATATTAGTGTTTCTAAGTCTACTTATGGTCTAAGCATTCCTAAAATCTTAGGAATGACTTAGGAGAAACTATCACTAAAGCACTGTTTAGAGCTTGTCCCGGTTTTAAGACTGAAAATAAGACGTAAAATCCTTTTTTTCATGATAAAGCATCGCTTTACATTAGAAGCCTGCCCCCAGAGCAAAATGTGGTAGGATAAGTGAGGGTAGACAAGTGCATAGTGTAGGCTAATTATTGAGTCGTGGTCCATTGATTTCAATAATTGCAAAGTATGCACTAGATATTTTGTTACATACATGGTCTATATGGTCTATAGACCAGTTAAGTGTAGAGACCAGTACATCCGTACTCCAAGAAAGTACATGCCGCAAGGTTTACATAAAAAATTAAAAACGATATTCTCTTTGTCATCAATAATTATTTTAAAAAAGGGTGAAAGTTTCTTCTGTTTAGAGAAATATTTAGAGATTTTGTTTTTCGGAGTATAATAGATCACCTTCTAGTTCTACACCAGCTCTTGACCTTCTCAACAGCAATTCCAATCTTAGTTGCCAATTCATCTAAATTGGTTGCAGATACCGCCACATTCATGTCATCTGCAAACAGAATAGTTTCCGCACTAACATGAAATAGATGATCATTTACAAACAACAAAAATAGAAGCGGGACGAGAACAGAACCTTGAGGCGCACCGATGGATACATCCTTGCAGCTAGATTGAGTGTTATTAGCACACACAATTAACTTCCTTCCTGTAAGAAATGAATTAACTTCAAGAAAGTTTCCCGTAAACCAAAGCATTCCAATTTTGATAGTAGAAATTCAGCATTGACTGTATCGAAGACCTCGGATAAATCAAAGAAAAGACCCATAATATGCCTTCCCGCATCTAAATCGTTTACTATAAATTTAGTCATGTTACACGTGGCTGTTTCTACTGATCTCTTGGCCCTAAACTCATGTTGGCAATCACTCAATAAATTATATGTTTCCAAATATTGGATCATTCTATTGTAAATAGTTGGCTCGTAGTTTTTTGAGAATACGGACACAATAGAAATTGGCCTGTAATTGTCAATATCATAGGCATCTGCTTTTTTATGAAGGGGAATTATGAGAGCTATTTTTAATATAGAAGGATATATTCCGACATCGAAGGATTTATAGTAGAGTTGAAGAAACGGACCCTCAATGACGTCGAGAATTGATTTTAAAGTTCTGATTGAGTATCCATCAGTGCCGCAGGAGTACGTGGTTGACATATTTTGAATCCGCTGTTTCAATGGTAGCCATATAAAATGAGTTTAGGTAAATAATGTGTAAGTTAACAATCTGGGTTTTTGATGAAACATTAAGGTGCTTTCTGATTGTAGTGAGAACGATATTCGAGATGTGAGTTGCGAGCACTTCAGCAACTTGTTGTTTCGTTACTGTTGTTGAATTTACATTGAGTGTTATTGGTGCATAGTTTTTTCTGTTTTCCTAACGTATGGTTGATGAATGCACAAGCAACTCTGGATTTGTTTTTAGATTTCTGGATCTTAATGAAGAAAAAAATTCTCTTAGCATTAGTTATGTTTCTAGCGTGTTGACGTTTTTTAGTTTTATATTGATCAATAAGGTGTAAATCATTTAATGTATAACACAACCAATAGAGCTTCCTTAGGTGTTTACCTTCATTAATTAGTGTTGTTATCCATCTGTTGGTTTTGAGTACATATTTCTTAGATTCTATGGGGCAGATCTGGTCCAAAGAAAGCGTCAGGTTATTCAAAAAATTTCTGAAAGCTACCTTAACCTCCCCGCTCAAAATTGTTGAGAAATCAATTTTACTAATGAAATGTTTAATTTTGTGTATGTCAATATCGGTAATATGTCTACCCAGGCGACATGTCAACTTTTCGTTCGATGCACATGACAAGTTCGGTTTCAATTGAAAGATTAAACTAAGGTGGTCAGCAATGACTGGATTAACAATCTTATTAATCTGAATTATTTCATGTTCTTTTATTGTGTGTTGAGACAGGTCATCGTCGCGTCTGTCTAGTCTCGTCTGAATAGTCTCGTATGTCTAGTCTCGTCTGTCTAGTCTCGTCTGTCTAGTCTCGTCTGTCTAGTCTAGTCTGTCTAGTCTCGTCTGTCTACTCTCGTCTGTCTAGTCTCGTCTGTCTAGTCTCGTCTGTCTAGTCTCGTCTGTCTAGTCTCGTCTGTCTAGTCTCGTTTGTCTAGTCTCGTCTCTCTAGTCTCGTCTGTCTAGTCTCGTCTGTCTAGTCTCGTCTGTCTAGTCTCGTCTGTCTAGTCTCGTCTGTCTAGTCTCGTCTGTCTAGTGTCGTCTGTCTAGTCTCGTCTGTCTAGTCTCGTCTGTTTAGTCTTGTCTGTCTAGTCTTGTCTGTCTAGTCTTGTCTGTCTAGTCTTGTCTGTCAATTTTTGTCTGTCTAGTCTTGTCTGCTTAGTCTTATCTGTCAAATCTTGCCTCTTTTGTCTTGTCTGCCTAGTCTTGTCTGTCTTGTATTGTCTGTCTAGTCTTGTCTGTCTAGCCTTGTCTGTCTAGTCTTGTCTGTCTAGTCTTGTCTGTCTAGTCTTGTGTGTCTAGCCTTGTCTGTGTAGGCAAGTAAATATTAAATAAATAAATACTTATTTATAAATATATCATA
The DNA here is from genome assembly GCA_944588485.1 of Phosphuga atrata. Taxonomy (NCBI): domain Eukaryota; kingdom Metazoa; phylum Arthropoda; class Insecta; order Coleoptera; family Silphidae; genus Phosphuga; species Phosphuga atrata. Next base: position 9,802,374 of record OX155901.1, read on the forward strand.
ATATTATATAATTCAGTTTCTTTTCTATTTATTCAATGGTTTTTCCCCCAATTTATGTAAAAGATGTTTACTTTATTGTGTGATTGATTTTTGGAACTGTTTCACAAAAACAAAAATCGCTTAAAAGAATACGCAATGAAAAGAAAAACCGACCTCCCTCAATTAATATTTTATATAATTAATTAATAAAAAAAATCATCCCCAAACGGAAAAAAAATATAAACAAGTCCGGAATTCCTTGCTATTAAATTCAAGTGAAATATAAATATTATCTGGAATTTGTTTTTTCTTCTCGTTTTCTTGTTGTTGTGGTGTGGGAAAGTTGCTGTTTTGTAGTAAATGTTTTTTGTGGTAAATATTATAAATATGGCAAATTAAAATTGATATTAACTTCATAAAACCTAGTTCGTATTTTCACTCATAGATTAGATAATTTATTGTCCAGCTCGTAGAAGAGGACGTAGACCTCGCCACTGTCCACACTCCTCGAAAATATACATGAAACCCTTGAGTCATTATATTAGGGCCAAGCTCCAGAACATGGATATCGGCAGTACGCAGTATAGTGTCCACTATAAATGGTTCCACTGTGGTTGGAGTTGGCGTAGAGGTTGTAGCGGCAGGTCGCGTGTCCTTCCGCCGAATAATTGCTTATATCAAGGCCCTCCAGAGGAGCTTCCACGGTTACAGACAATTTGCCAACGTTCCGTTACCGGAGACAAACGTTTTAAATGAATCACTCAATTTTTTCGGAAATTTGTGAATTGTGAAAAACTTGTGGTGCATTTTCTCTTCTCCTTGCATTTCGAACATGTTAGCTTCTTATCATCATTTAATGTTTCCTCCCTGGCGAGACTGGCAACGCATTGGGAGAGTCGTACGGGTCCAGTTTTCTGCGGAATCTGCGGAATCGAAAGCAACAAGTCCCAGAACGGGTCCAAAATCAAACGATGTCCACAATGCGAACATCTCAAAGCCGACTTCAGCCAAGACTCAATTTACCTTCTCTCTATCACTTACTTTTTCTTCGGTGTGGATGGGTTTGGGGTTCTCCGTGCCACGACGTCTTCGTGAAAACCTTCCGTAGATAAGTATTTTACACGAGTAAATTAACTTGCTATTGGCACGCTAACTCACGTCGAACGTCGACTCGCGAGAGAGTCTAGTCTTATTTGTCTAGTCTTGCCTGTCTATTCTTGTCTGTCTATTCTTGTCTGTCTAGACTTGTCTGTCTAATCTTGTCTGTCCAGTCTTGTCTGTCTAGTCTTTTCTGCCTAGTCTTGTCTGTCTAGTCTTATCTGTCTTGTCTGGTCTGTCTAGTCTTGTCTGTCTCATTTTGTCTGTCTAGTCTTGTCTGGCTATTCTTGTCTGTCTAGTCTTGTCTGTCTAGTCTGTCTAGTCTTGTCTGTCCAGTCTTGTATATCTAGTCTTGTCTGTCTAGTCTTTTCTGCCTAGTCTTGTCTGTCTAGTCTTATCTGTCTAGTCTGTCTTGTCTGGTCTGTCTAGTCTTGTCTGTCCAGTCTTGTATATCTAGTCTTGTCTGTCTAGTCTTTTCTGCCTAGTCTTGTCTGTCTAGTCTTATCTGTCTAGTCTGTCTTGTCTGGTCTGTCTAGTCTTGTCTGTCTCATTTTGTCTGTCCAGTCTTGTCTGTGTAGCCTTTTCTGACGGGGCGGCCAAGATGGTGGACAGCTATTTGCATGATAGGAAGATAGTGACTGTGGAAGAAAAAACCTTCAGGATGTGTGCAGAAGTTCCACAGGGCTCAGTTCTTGGGCGGATACTGTGGAACATATTTTATGATGTAGTCCAGTCATTTAAGCTTAAATTAGGTAAGAATCTCGGAATTCGAGATACCCAGCTGTAAGTCTGTAATTACTTGTATATTGACACCCTAAAAGTTGTCTCAAAACCTACATATGGTAATAAAAACCTACCATATGTAGGTTTTGAGACAACTTTTAGGGTGTCAATATACGAGAATTTACAGACTTACAGCTAGGTATCTCTAATTCCGAGGTGAACTTACTATAATGACTGGACTAATGAGGTTTTGAGATTGATGATGCCAGACGGGGTTACACTCGTTGGCTGCGCAGATGGGCTGAATGCAGGCACAGCAATTAACGCTGCGCAGTCGTCTAGTCTTGTTTTTCTAGTCTTTTCTGTCTTGTCTTGTCTCTCTAGTTTTGTTTATATTGCTTTGTCTATTTACTCTTATCTGTCTAGTAAAGCCTTTCTAGTCTTGTCTATGTAGTCATGTGTCTCTAATCTTGTCTATTAACTCTTGTCTATTAAGTCTTGTGTGTTTAGTCTTGTTTGTCTATTATTGTCTGTCGAGTGTCGTTTGTATAGCCTGGTCTCTCCTGTCTTTGGACCAATTTATGTAATTAAGGATAAACAAATAACTTGTAAATCAAGATACAATATGTATTGTGCCTTTTTGTGCATATTCGTGGACAAATTTTGAGATCAGATTTAATCTTTGATGGATTTAGTTTGGATTAAGCACGTAGAAGGCAAAGTTTGTTTTAAAACTGGAATATTTATGGGAAAAAATCGTTTTTTAAGGTGAACACATCGTAACGAATAATATTTCCGCCTCGTTCATCCGAATCTGTTCTTTCTATTAATTTTAAGAGCGCTGATTTTTTTTTAAAGTTGTGAAGAACCTAAGAAAGACCAAATGGAACGAATTGTTATTATAATCATCACTAATTAGAAGAGAACTTTTTTTTTTTGTTTTTTTCACGCACCATAGGCCAATCTTCTTTATATCATCTTTTTTATATTTTCAATTTTTGCACATATTGCATATATATATATATATATATATATATATATATATATATATATATATATATATATATATATATATATATATATATATTAGGGAATATTATTGCTGAGGTCTTTTGATCCGATTTTGAATTCTTGTGTCAATAGGTGAAGATTGGAATGGAAAAGGGAATCTCTTTTTGTTCGTACAGTAAACATTTGAAAGACAAAAGTATCGTTTGTAATGATAAAAAGTGAAGCATAATGAGCAGGGACTGTGGATTAAATCTTCAAAGAGCATTCGGATGTAAAATCCTGTAATCCGATATTTCATTGTATATAACCGCAAGATGTAATCCTCTTTTTGCCGTTTCGTTCCGGACAGCTTGAAAACGTAAATTAAAGCTTAGAGTTTGCGGATGGGACGTTACGTGGATAAAATGACAACGATAAATTTCCGATACAATTTGCAATTAGTTTATGTTTGTTTATTTTTTAATAAACGCGTTAATACATCAAGCGCGTCTAGTCGAAGGGGTTGAGCGTGCGCGCCGACGTTTTAATTAAATACTATGATTCAATTCGCGAAACTAAAACAAATAATCATAATTAAAATGTGTACGAGTTGCATTATTGTCGATTCCGGTGCAAATTGCAATTTGTCTTCCGTCTCCTTAATATTCATTTTATTTACTGTTTTGATGGATCATGCATTATTTATTTTGCCAAGTTTGACAGTTTGACTAAGTTTGACAGTTTGACAGACAAGGCTGTATATATTATGTATGTATGTATGTATATATGATGATATGTATATATGAGCTAACAAATTAGGAATTCTCAACGACAATTTTCACGCGTTTGTACTAAACACAACAAATTTTAATAAATTATTAAAAATGAGAAAGAAAGTTGAGAAAAATGAGAAAGAACTGTTTATGGTGGGTGTTGTGAGGTGGTAATTCTTCTCTATCGAAGTAATATTTTTTATTATAACACCAGTAATAAGCACATATAGAACTGTTTAGTATGTCAAATCTTCTCTAATTAGACTAAATATTGGGAACTCTTTGTCGTGTTAAAGGTAAATATGTTTTGAATTAAATGTACCATTTCTAGCGGTACTTTTACAAAGCCCTTACAAATCTTTGTCGGGTGATGTGCACTCCGGAACGGACTAAAAACCCTCGCTTTTAATTAATTACCTTGTCAATTAAGGACATTATTAATTATGCGTATATCACCGGGAGCAAAAAAATGTGCATAGAAAAACCTCAAGCGTGATGGAAAACTCATTCAACAACCTTCCCGATTATATATAGACGTCTGAATGTCGTAACAAATAATTAGAGGACGGATTTCGGACGGAAAAACAAGATTTCGTTTTAAATCCTCTCAATGTAAACCCTGATCTAAAAATAATAAGTATTAAATATAAATATGTATGTATTTAGCTGGACACAGACGTTAGGTAAAATATGTATAAAAGTAAAACACAATAATGTAAATACATTGTTATGATATATAACATAATTTACAATGTAAAATACACTGAATTGAACGTATTCAATTTTCAATTCAATGTAAGTATGAATTACCACGTAGTAATAGTCGCTAACTATCCTATTCATAAAAGTAAAATAGATAATAAAAATCTAAATCTAATGCATATTTTACACTTAAAAGATTTTTACAATTAGAATGAAAATTATAATTTATGGCAATTTATTCACTGGCTGTCGTTGGATAGATGTTGGCAATAAATTGCTTTAAAACTCGATTTAATTTTTAAAGTTTTTAATTTAAATTTCTGCCTTCCACTCATTATCAACGCCATTTGTATCAGAGCAGCAGTACAACAGTCAATTGGTTCACTTATCTACTTTTTTCTTGTTGGTTTTACTTGTTTTGTTGTAAAAGAAATTCTACCAATTGCATTTTACACCATTTGTATTATAATTTTTACAAATCTCGGATAATAGAATATTAACATTTTTAAGACGTTTCAAAGTACTATTTAAGTGTTACTTTTGTAATAATTAATTTTGTTGTTATAAATTAAACAAAGCTTTCATTTAAATTTTTATTTAAAAATATTATCAGAAAATAGATTCGTTGAACTTTTGTACACAACTGTTGTAAGTTGTAAAAACTATGTTTTGATGGTAGTTAACTCAACATAAAATATTAATATATAATTGCTACTTATATGATAAAATAATTCAAAAGAGAAGGTTGCGAAAGGCGCACCAATCTTCGACATGGCCTTTCTCATACACAAATCCATCATCAACGCTGTCAAAGAAATCACACCCATCAACAATCTACTCATGACTATTCATATATGAATGGCGCATGTGGCATTATGAGTGGCGCTATGCGCATTCAGAACACCAGTAAAATATATACGCTCATAAATGAACATGCCCCCACCAACATCGACAATAACAAAAAACCAGAGACCGTCGAAAAATTTTGCCAAAAAGTCAAAAAAACCATAAGCAAAATTCAGCAAAACGGCGTGAAAATCCTAATGGGAGACTTCAACGCCCAACGGAAAGAAAAAACTTATCGTAAAATCATCGGCAAAGAGAGTGAAGAATGGGCACACCAAAACACTAACACAAACGACATACGTCTGATTGATAAAGTTATGTCTACCCACCTCAGAAAACCCACACAAAAACAGAATACATGGCGATCCCCGAATCAACATCTTAGTGAATACCAGATCAATCACGTTGCCATCTCCTACGCCCACTACGGAATCATCCACGATATTCAAGTACGAGGAGGTGCGAACATAGACTCAGACCACTACCTCACTCGAGTTAGAGTAAAATTCTCTCCGAAGATAGTGCACCAAAAAAAACCGTACATCCAAAAGTTTGACACATCCTAAATTTAAGAAACAAAAAACACATAAGAATGGAAAAAAGAACCTACAAACAACTGGACCAATTTCTGCAACAAAGCACGAAACCCGACACTGATCCACCGACACAAGAAGAAATCCGACACCGCATCACAAAACTGAATAAAGGAAAGACATCAGGAGAAGATTCATAGCGAGCAGAGGAGGGTTGGACCAGTTGACAGTTGGGGGTTTGTAAACTGAGGCTATTTGGATTCCTGTCATTTCTATAGTGATAATTTCAATTTCATATTGTCTTACGGTATTGATTGCTTTGTATTCCTCTAAGTCGTGGCGGATATACATAATGGATTCATGAACATCTGAGAGGATGCTCGCTGTAATCATATATCCTGGGATTTTTGCTCTGGTTGTTAGTTGTTGTTTGTCGTCTATGTGAGATTCTTAATGTAATGTGATGATGTCTATTTTGTTATCTTCTGCCATTCTACTAAGGTTTTCTCCTTTGTCTCGGCTCATTCCTTCAATGTTTAATTGCAGAATTCGTACCTGCGGTCCGATATCTTTTGTCAAGTAGTTCTGACAGGATCCATTATTCTGGGGCTGTATCTGTAGATTTCTATGACCTTGAGAGATTCTACATTTAGTTCGGCCGCCGCGTGTGTAGACTTTCTGCCCGTACTGCCGACGCAGGGCGTTGCCCGGAGTGCACCATCTTGGGGGTTGGCCACACGTCGCACTGGCAGGTGTCCCTAACATTCAAAGTACACATTGAATTAATGGAACATAAACTAAATACTAGAAACAACATAACTAGAAAACTGGCAGGAGCAAGCTGGTACGCACGCAGGCACTCTACGTACAGCAGCACAATCACTGGTGTATTCTGTCGCTGAATATTGTGCTCCAGTGTGGACCAGAAGCGCTCATACTGGGAAAGTAGATGTACACCTAAATGACACATTGCGAATTATAACTGGTACTCTCAAGTCAATACCGATACCCTGTTTACATGTGCTCTCCTATATTGCACCACCTGATCTCAGACGACAACAGGCAACGAACCTCGAATGGAGGAAAATAAATGACGCCTCACTCCCCAGAGAAACACCAATCCACCAAGTGTTAAGTAACATCCCGAACTCCCGCCTTCGATCCAGGAAGCTCATATGGACTCACGAAACATCTCTCCCTTCGACCTAAAGGAAAGCTGCAGAACAAAGTGGACAATCTTCAATGAAACGCGTCACGATAATCAGAACCAATTTGACCCTACTCAAGCAATCCCCGGCATGCAATTAACACGGAACACTTGGTGCCGGCTAAACAGAGTGAGAACTGGGTATGCCAGGTGTAAAGCCACATTATACAAATGGGAATTAGCCGACAACCCAAGTTGCGAGTGCGGAGCCCAAGAACAGACAGTATCCCCCCTCGTCAACGAATGCCCCACTAGGAAATTTCAAGGTAACTGGAATGACATTATAATGAGTACTACACTGGAATGGCTGACCTCACTGGATATACAACTGTAAAAGAGACTATTGATATCAAAAAGTTTATCTTACGTAGTAGATCGTGTCTAGTTGCCACATGCTCGTATATGTTCAATTCTTAATTTTAAGATAATTCACCTTTTATATCAATATTATTAACAATTGTAATGTTTTACATACTTACCTTTATATACTTAATTACAAATGTCTGTAGAAAGCCATAGATAAATAAAGAGATAAAATCAGAAGAAGATGAAATAACCGCAGAACTACTGAAAAATCTTGGACCATGATCATTACAGGAAATCACACAGATCATTTAGCAAATTTGACGATGTGAAAAACTCCCAGGCGATTGGAAATGCGCACTCATCTACCCACTCCACAAAAAAGGAGACAAATCTTATGTGAATAACTATAGAGCAATCTATCTCCTTTCCGTTCCCTACAAAATTCTATCCGCTTCCCTCTTACAACGCACACAAGAACAACTCGAACCGCTAATTGGGGAATATCAAGCAGGTTTCAGACCACACAGATCATGCACTGAGCAAATTTGCAACCTGAAATCTATATTAAAAAATCGAGCTACAGGAAATCTACCAACCATCTGCACATTTGTCCACTTCAGGAAAGCTTATGACTCCATCGACCGACTATCCCTATTTAATATACTCGAAGAAAACAATCTGGATCCGAAAACACAACGGCTCATCCAACAAACACTAACAAACACAACTTTCAAAATCAAATTCAACGAAGAAATCTCAAAACCTTTCCCCATGGAAGACTGGTGTCCGGCAGGGCGATAACCTCTCTCCGACAAATTTATCAAAACATGGGAACAAGCCTTTGACACACTGAAACACCAAGTTCACTGGCATATAATGGAAAAGAGTCCCCAAAAACTCATAAAAGTGACCAAAGCGCTTTTCACCGGTGTGTATGCAGAGTCTTACACAAAGGCAATCTAGGCAGCAGGGTTAATGTAAGAAACCCCATGTAAGAAACGGAGTGAAACAGGGCTGCATCTTGTCCTCGTTTCCCTTTTTTCTGGCCTTGAAATTTGTTGTCAAAGCACATAAAACGAACAAGAGCGTAAAATAGCGTCTGCACAGCCGCTTAGAAGAATTGGCATACGCGGATGATATCTGTGTGCTTAGTCACACACATTCCGACATGCATGCTAAGCTGGAGAAGCTCAAGAGCACAGCAAGCGAAGTTGGCCTAGAAATTAACTACCTCAAAACGAAGGAAGTAAGGAAAAATTACCGCAACCGGCAACCCATGTCAATCCACGAATCGTTGATCGAAAGAGTAGACTACTTTACCTACCTAGGTAGCCTTGTTGATGAAAGTGACGGCACTTAAAAAGTTATTCAAGTAAGGGTATGGATAGTGGGTGCTGCATATGCACGCCCACGCCCCATATGACAATCCACTATATACAGCAAGGACACCGGACTTACAATTTTTATATCAACGTTAAACCAGTCCTGCTGTATGGATGTGAAATGTGGAAGGTGACAAAACGGCTAACTTACCGGCTCCAAACTTTCGTTTACAAATATTCAAGACGTATCCTGGGAATTTTCTGTCCAAACATAATTTCTATACTTTTTCATAAGAGAAATTTCTTTTTCATAAGAAGAATTGTTAAAGCTGGCGAACCAAGAACCTGTAGCCGGGCAAATTAAAAGAAGAAAATGGAAATGGATCGGGCACACTCTGGGGTGGGAACAGCTTATTCGATTTTCTTCTTGGATTTTAGAAAATCTTGTTTAATAGAGTAACAAAAAGTTTTTTCCTTGATCGTCAGTCGGGGTGTTCATTGCATTTGGACCAAGCAGTCAGAAGGTTTTGAAACATTAATATGTACCTAGTAATTAGATGAATTTCGCCGCTACAACTCCTTAGATCAAATATGTACAGCTGTGGAGCCTATTAAACTTATTAACAAGAAGTTCCACCACACTACACTTCTAAACATGAGATTCTTAATAGAATACTAGAAAGCAGCGAAAAACCCCAGCCCTAGAAATCCTCAAAAATAACTGTACTATACAAAGAGAAGGGCGGCCTCCAAGATCCAGACTTCTACCGAGGCATTGCATGTTCACCGACAGAATTCAAACTGTTGACTAAGATCATTAACAACCGCCTCTATGACCACTTACTAACAAAAGGTACGAGGAAGCATTTGGCCAACTAAACCCCGAAATATAAAATGCCCTGATCCCCCCCCCCTCTCACGCGGATCACTCTATGCTGTCAATTTCCGTAAGGACACTCTATGCTGTCAATTTCTGACTTACCGGCAGAAAGATTTTGGCCAGGAAACTATCAAAGCAGGTGTCAAGGGGAAAACATGCAACCTTATACGTAATGTCCTTGCCTGGAATTTTATAAAAATCGACTACGGAAAGGTTTTTTTTTTTCAACACAAATGGCACTACAGGCTGGCACACTGAGCCCCACTCTGTGTCTGATCTACGTTTATGATCTACCAGCCCACATCGTAGTACCTAGAGTTTTCTGCCTATTGTACGCCGACGACCTGGTCATATACTCCAAGGACCTGACAGCAACCCAGGCAAGCCTGAATCATCTAAACAAATGGTGCCTCCTAAACAAATTGTCTATGAGAAAAGCAAAGCAATGAAATTCAGAAAAGGTGGTCGGCTCTGAAAGTGCGATAAAAGTAACCCTTTCACTGCCATGTCAATTTTAAGGAATAACACATAGCGCCAATATTTATAAAAATGCCGGTAGTTATGCAACCCCTTTCACATTGGTCACCTATTGATCAAAAGCGTAAAATAGCGCTCCTCTAAAATCCTTTGCTCCTCCATAATTTGGTACCGCGGCGCCCCGCGGCAGCGCCGGTTACACTCTGCCGCAAAGCCATAGGTTCAATCTAAAGAACTGCGTCGAAAAATCGCAATCCAAAACAAGTCCGTAATAGCAATCGAGTCCGCCGCGGGACGTTGAACGCAGACGGCGCCGCTCTTTCAGTGCACCGTGCACATTTATGGAAATATTTCCGGATCAGGGACCCGACTGAAGTGCGGATCGGTTTTTAAGATTCCCGCATCTATCCTGCGATGACCATCGAATGACAATCCGATGACCGTCGAACTCAAAAATTGCCGGCCAAAATTGATATTGATATTTTCCAACTTCGGTAGCTCGACGGGGACGGCTCAGATCCCGAACCCATAAATGCAAAAGAAGCGCGAGCGTCCGTTCCGAATCGAACGCATGCAGTTTCGAGTCGCTGTGCCCAGAAACGGCGAAACTGCAGCGCTCAGACTGACCGCAGTGACCGCTTTTAACGACGCAGCGACGGGGACGGCTCAGCTCCCGAACCCACAAATGCAAAAGAGGCGCCGGCGTCCGTTCCGAATCGAACGCATGCAGTTTCGCGTCGCTGTGCCCAGAAACGGCGAAACTGCAGTGGTCAGACTGACCGCAGTGACAGCTTTTAGCGACGCAGCGACGGGCACGGCTCAGATCCCGAACCCATAAATGCAAAAGAGATGCGGGCGTCCGTTCCGAATCGAACGCATGCAGTTTCGAGTCGCTGTGCGCAGAAATGGCGAAACCGCAGCGGTCAGACTGACCGCAGTTACCGCTTTTAACGACGCGGCGACGGGGACGACTCAGATCCCGAACCCATACATGCAAAAGAGGCGCGGACGTCCGTTCCGAATCGAACGCATGCAGTTTCGAGTCGCTGTGCCCAGAAACAGCGAAACTGCAGCGCTCAGTCTGACCGCAGTGACCGCTTTTAGCGACGCGACGCTGGTACTAAAATGCCGGGTCGGGGGGGGGGGGGGGGGGGGGGCACGTGCCGATTAACTTAGAATTTCAAAATCGCGTCATCCTGGTGCCCCAAATCGACTTTCAAGTTTTTCTTTGTACAGATTAACAGTTATACGTGGGCGTCGCGACACGATTCCACGACGACACGATTCTAGAATCCACTGAAAAATCCAGGACATTTACCGGGGGTAACAAAAATATGGACGTTTTACTTTCGTCATTTGTTTCCTCCAATACGGCGAGTTTCGGCGGGCGTCGCGATAGTTTCAAACTACAAGCGCGATGTCGCTTGCATTAGAAGGTAAAGCGTTTATTGCTCTGCGGAAATCGCGTGAAACCGTTCTCGCAGATCGTATGTTGGTGATTCTGCGGGAGTTTTCCTGGACGTCCAAAAAATTTCGTTTTTATGGCGTCGTGACGGCACCTTCAACGCAATCGGGATTAAGCTCGAAAACAAACTAACAGGTTCTATTCCCGATCGAACGGCGCCGATACCGTACCGTTTCGTTAATTGGTTTGGACGTTCTAAGTACCACCGCAAAACGCCTCTGGGTTTTTCTTTCACTTTTGCGTACTTTTCTCTTTAAACTGCCGCAGATTCGCAAAAAGTCGTCACTGCTTAAAAATAATAGGAATAACTGCCTTAATGGAATAGCTGCGGACAAATGTTCTGAAGAGAACGAACGCAACCGGCGACCTGTAGCCCTTTAAGTAAGTGTAGGGCGTCCGTAAAAGTGATTGCTTAATCAACAAAAAAGGAAGTTGCGTTTTCTTTTTCACCAGGTGAAAGCGACGGCGCCGGAAGCGAGCGAGGACTCTAAAAACTTGTCAGGACGGCAGCTAAAGCCTCCGGAAAGAATTTTCAAAATCCGACGGAAAATACGCCTCATAGGTTTTGGACTGGTGCATCCGAACTGGTTCATCCGAGAATTGAGTCGCGAAAATGGCACCGCTCGACGTCACTCTCAGTTCTATACCAGAAAAATGTACAATCCCGTTTTGCGCCACTGCTTCCGCCGAGTTGTTTCCGCAAAAACCTCGATTTTCGGGTGGGGTTTGATCCTCTGGAGGAGGGACGGCGGACGAAACCTGGGGATGTGCAACGTGCGGATGGGTATTCACAGTTAAAGGATCAAAGACGCGCTGTTAAACCAGCGAAGATCTGCCGTCTCCGGCAGCATAAAAAAGCCGAATTTCACCTTTTCAAAAACCCACGTGTTGCGGTTCCCCAGATGAAATTCGGAAACGCCACACGTCAGTCGTCTCAGAATTGATCGAAATTTTCGATTCCGCCGTAACCTGGCGATTGTTTGTACAAATTTGCATTACAAAAATTTGCGGAAGTCACGGCGAAGATGTCCGGGGAAAATGAAATTCACGAAAGATTTACGGTAGTAAACTTTCGCAATATTTCGTCATTTAGGTGTCCAAAAATGACGATTTTTTTGCAAGAAAATGTAAGTTTTTCGCACATCCCAAAAATTTTAAGTAGAAATGTCGAAATGTTACGTGACAGTCAGATTGTCGGCGACGTTCCGGACACACCGGCGCCGATACCACATCTGTGGAACGAAAACTGTCCGAGTCTTGTGTGAAAAACTGAAAAACCTGGAAAATTTCGCCCAGCCGCCCCAGGAGACGGCAGGTCGGTGAAATTATTTAAAATAAATTCTTTTGCAAATCGGTTGTGGGAGATTCCCAATCGTAGCGTAATATTTAAATATTAAAAAAAAATTACAAAGCAAAATTATATACCATCTCTGGCCGAAACTCTAGCCGGCGATAAACTATTGCTTCAAAACTATAAACCCATCTAACCACCTGCTAGAGCTGGATGAAATTAAAGCACGATACTTTTAACATGCAATGGGCCTTCCTAAAAACACATCAAATACTTTCACATTCCATCTAGCAGGCTCGACGATAATGGGGGAGAATATTCAAGAAAGTTTCGAGGGTGTCCCACTCTCAACTAAGGACGCTTACAGGAAGGAAATAGAAAAGAAAAATATGGTGTTCACGATTGAGTGCAAATCAACACAGACACATGTTAACCACCTGATACGGCTTTTACCACCTCCTCTGCGTCAACCGACAATATCCTCAAGCAGAGGAATTCTGCATATGCCGCCTCTGCAACTCACTCGCTGGGAAATATCATATTGTCTCCTGCAGAGAAAGTAGGAAGCGGACATTGTGTCAATTTGTCACGGACATTTATATGTTGATGAGTGCTCCAACATCCCCAATTCGCAACAATTAGCTGTCGAACCATCTGGCCATTCTAAACCTTGACAAAGTACTTAATATGTACGTTATCATAGCTGTATTATCTGTTTTTGTAAAAACGAATAAAGACCTAATAAATATGTTATTTGTGGAAGTTCGCCCACTACATGAAAAAACACATTTTGTGCGTGTTATTGCTGGATAATAAATTATTTCATTACCCAATTATTTCTTATTTTTAAAGTTATTTTTTATGTTTCGTTTTATTGAATTACCATGTTTAAAATTTAAAATGGTGAATTGAAATAAGACGATAAAAATGATTAACGCACACTATAAAAGTCGTAAAATCTATGTAATAACAGGTGTCCAAATTTAACATTTCGGTTGGTTTTTCAATAAAACCAAGCCATCTTGTAATTGAATAAAATATTTCGGGTAATAGTGTAACATTTAGTGAAATTTCATTATCAATAAATCGATTAATAAAAGAAATTATTTGATATTTGGTAAACATTTAATAAAAAGTTGTATAAATGTAGAACCAATAAAAGAATTTAAAGGTGCGAATTAATAAATGATAATACATACACTCATGTCTTCATAGAGCATTGTCCCATTTTTCTCTCTATAGACTCAAAAAGTGAACAGAACATATACAATAATTCTAGTTATGTTCTTAATTATGATAAATTTAATAAACTAAGCAATAATGTTGATTGGGCCTCTACACTAGACATGCGTGATCCAAAAATAACCACGGGCTTGTTAATTAATAAATTTAGAAATTTAATTAAAAATGCTACTGTTAAGGATAAAAGAAATAATACTGTTATTAAAAATAGACTCCAAGAAAAATGGATTACATGGCATAATAAAATCTTATAAAACTAAAGAAATACTTTATAATCTTTTTAAATCATACAAAAATAATGATAAATTAAAAAACGAGTACAGAAGCTATTGTAAGAGTTTGGACAACGTTATTAAACTTGCTAAGAGAGAAAACATGATAGAAAACAGGTAGTATGATAGAAAACAGGTAAATGCTAATTAATTACAAATTAGGTAGGAGTAGTAAGAAAGATTTTGAAATTGAATATCTGCAGTGTAATAATAAGAAAATTACTGATCCAAAAGATATTGCCGACTGTTTTGTCGATCGTTCCGGAAACATTGCTCTTAAGTAATTTCAAGCTACCTAAAGTTGACTCAATCGAAACCCACATTTAGCAAATCGCACGTTTGTTAATTGGGTCTCCTTCTGACCTTCGTAGATAGAGGTAAACAAACGTATTAACGCCCCTGCAGCAGGAGTTGCATGTGCATTGTAGATGAAAGACGGAAAGACATAGGCGTTTTAAAAAATAATTTGAATATATTTTGTGAAGGGTCTGTTATATAGAAAGTGTAATTTCACACAACATGACCTAACCCTAGCTGCAGTGGCGTTAATACGTAAGAACCCAAGCGAGTATGTAGAATATGTGTTGAGAAAAATCCATGAGAAATACTATGAAATTGTAGACACTCTATGTTATTTAAATATGAAACCTATTTGTCATTATATACCTATTAGTTAATGTTATTATAACTTAATTTTAATCAATAAGATTTAGGATTGATGTAAAGTTATTAGACGTTTCAACATAAGAACTATATTGCTTTGATTAAACAGTAACACTTTAACCTTTCTTGAAACTATTTCTCATCAAGAAATAGCATCCAGATAATAGTAGAAAAAGTCCGGTAAGCGAATGCATTAACGTCAACATCCAAAACGCCAGTAAATAAGCGTGTCGGTTGCAATACGGTCCAACTAGTGGGTCGTAATTCGGCTGATATTCCTTATAAACGACGTAAGATCCTAAAAAAAAACAAATTCAGTTATGTTTGGTATTTCTCTGTGATGTCGCGTTTTACCTAGACCTTGCCAAGAAATGCCGAAAATGATTAATATTAGAACGACGTTGAAAATGTATTTGTTTTTGGTTTGCAGCAGAGCTTTGGTCAGAATACCTGTTGAACCTGCAATAAAAAGTGAAATCGATTAGTGAGATAGATGCGGATTCTGGTTCAGGTCCCACCTGCGACGATTAAATAAATGGGAATCATTTTGTTCAACGGGCAACTGTTCAGACTAACCCATCCTGTAATGAACATGCCGGCTAACACGGCGTACAGTAAAACTAAAGACGCATTCACAACTGCTGTTAAATGACACAAAAGTTAATTTTTCGTATTTAGCCTGATGGGAATGGCTTACGTGCTGATTTCGGTTTCACTTTCTCCAAAACGTTGTCGGTCTCGATTTTCTTCTCCAGGTTCTGCTTCTCCGCATCTACTTTTGCCTCCTTGTTCGACATTTCCACCAAACTCACATTTTTTGTTTACTTTTGCTTGGTGTACATGTTTGAAACAATGTCCACTACCAACTGTTTCTGATATAGTATTTATATTTTTGCCGGGTTACTTTTAGCAGCAGCTCCGACAGCTTATTTTTAGTTTGGCAACAAAACTTTCTACCTCCATTAATTAAATTTTAATCAAAACAATAAACCACTTACTACTATTTATACCCTCGTCTCAATGAAAAAGAAACATCAAACAATTATTAATTACATTTTTAATGTTTCCAGGACAAACATTTATTATAATAAAGAAAAAAATATTTAGGTTTTGTATTTTATGTCTTTCGCAAACTACGCAAACATGCATGAATTATCTTTATTGTGGTCAATTTAAAATCTCGCCACGTTGAAGCCATAAAGCTTTCTTAACAAGTTCATTCAAAAATTATTATTCAAATCTTTCAGATATTTTTATTTTGTCTAGTCTTACCTTTCAATGCATGTATGTCTGACACTTGCAGTCGAGTTCTCTCTGTCTAATCTTGTCGATCTAGTCGTGTCCATCTAGTCTTGCAAATTAGTATTTTCCGTCTAGTTTTTTCCGATTAGTCTTATCCTTCTACTCTTGTCGGTCTAGTCTTGTTCGTCTTATCTTCTCTATCGAGTCTTGTCTATTTAGTGTTGTCTGTCTAGTTCTGCCTGTCTAGTCTTGTCCGTCTAGTCGTGTCCATCTAGACTTGTGCGATTAATCTTTTCCGTATAGTTTTGTCCGATTAGTCTTACCCATATAGTTTTGTCTGTAAAGTCTTGTCTGTTTAGTCTTGTCTTGCCTCCGCAGTTTCGTCTGTGTAGCCTTGTTTTGGTTAAAAATGAAGTTGATCTCGAATCATCGGGGATACAGCTATCGGGTATTAGGCAAACTAGAAGAGGTGAACTCTTACTAGAAGTGAAAGAGGGGAGCCGAGTAAGCTGAAAGAATCTATTAGAAATAAGTTGCAAACATAGAAATCTCACCACGACATAAATATCAAGGACATAGATGCCGTTACTACACAAGAAGAGATAGAGGAAGCATTAAAATCTGTGCTCGGAACTGCAGAAGGGGTAAAAATAAAGAATATCAGACCAGCGTTTGGAGATAGCCAGATCGCCGACGTGTCTCTTCCCAGAAAACATCCAAAAGAACTGTTAGATACAGGAACGCTAAAAATTGGATGGATAAACTGCAGAATCAGAGAAAGGATTGTCTTAGAGAGATGTTTTAAATGCTGGGAAACGGGCCATCATGCAAACGAATGTAAAGGTCCAGATAAGCAGAAGATGTATCTACGATGTACCAAGGAGGGACACCAGGCAAAGGACTGCCATGAAGAAATGTACTGTCCAATTTGCAAGAAAAAGGCGCATCAAGCAAACTCTGGATCCTGTCCTCAATACAAAAGAACTCTGTCGGAAGCGCTTAGAATGAGAGGGGCAAAAATAATATTTTGCAAATAAACTTAATGAGATGCCGTGCAGCGCACGATCTTCTCATTGCTACGGCAATAAAAAACAAGTCGGACATAATTGTAATAAGCGAACCAAATAGAGATGGAGATTGGTTCAAGACGAGAGAAAAGGCACCGCCATTAGGGTAATGAACAAGAATAAAATGCTAATAAAATCAGGAAGCGGTACAGGGTTTGTATGGGTGGAAATGGAACACTTCACCATGTACAGCTGTTATTTTTCACCAAACCAACACATAGACCGGCTGGCGGAGGAACTCGGGGTGCTAAGCCATGACATCAGAGAGCAAAACAAGAAACCTAAGGTCATAGCAGGGGATTTCAACGCTAAATCTGTTTACTGGGGTTGTCCACTAATAGACAACAGATGGGATATCGTTATGGATTGGGCAGCGGAACTGGACGTTGTTTTCCTGAACCAAGGGACACAGCACAAACTAGTTAGGGGTAATGCGCTTTCCATAATAGATCTGACTTTCTGTTCGCATAACATCGGAAACAGGATCCAAGACTGCAAGGTACTCAACCATGAATTCCTGAGCGATCACCGATACATAGCATATACAATAGAAGCAGAGTCACCTAGGAGAGACATACAACAAGAAAAAAGGAACGGATGGAGTACAAAACACCTTAACACAGAAGCACTAAAAATTAGCCTGGCACAGGAAATTGGAGGTACAACAATTAAAAATGTTCATACACTTGTTCAGGTCGTGATCAGGCATGTAACTCAACTTTAGCCGAGACAAGGGCGGATATGGGGGGGGGGGTCATGGGGGTCATGACCCCCCCCCCTAGATTGGATTGACTAGTGATAATTTTTCTAATCTCATTGATTAATGTAATAAAATAAATACTTTGTATGATGGCAAACACATACGCGAATGTGTCTATATGACTGTAATATGCTGTTATTATAATTATAAAATATGATGCATAAGATCGTTCATTGTGAATAAATATTGTTCGTACGATTTCAAGTTTGATTTTGCCGATCAGCGCGACCTATGCGGTTGGACTCGGTGGCTGTGTAGTTCGTGTAGTTCTTCGTCCCTTACCATCTTTAGATATATTGTCTGTGTCCCTTACCAGATCCCTTACCGTCAATCACAGACAAATATCTATCGTCAATCGTACCGCTTCGTTTGCTTGCTTAGCGCGAATGTAAGATTGGCGCAAATACGTAAAATTTTAACAATTTGAAGCAGAGTACTTGAAAATTGTTAAAACCTTGCAGGAGATGGTAAGTAATAAATTATCATAGTTATTAATAACAAATGATTTTATTAACCAAATTAGTACTCAAAGAATGACACAAGTTAATGAAAACAGGTAGCGCTTGCGACCAATTGTCAAAACGATAATTTTTTGTGGTAATCAAAATATATCACTACATGGTCATCGCGACGATGGTAAATTGTTGGATAAAGAAGCAAATAATGACAGCGTAGTTACTGATGAAGGAAATTTTAGAGCCCTTTTGAAATTCCGTATAGAATCTGGTGACATAAAATTGAAGCATCATTTATAAACTTCTAAGTCTAATGCAACATACATCAGCAAAACTATGCAAAATGAGTTGATTGATGTTTGCAAGGAAATCATTCAGGAAACAATACTACAGAAAGTGAAGGAAGCTAAATACTTTTCAATTTTATTTGATGAAACAACAGATATATCACATATATCACAGCTGAGCCTATCATTTAGATATCTTTACAATGGTATAATAAAGGAAGATTTTGTGACTTTCTGTGATACTTACGATACGCTTCGATGTGATGAAGTGAATAAGAATACAGATGTTATAGAGCATCGGTTAACAGGTGTAGCACTGGCGAAAATCGTTGAAAATCTCTGCCTAAAATTTAATATAGATTTAACATGGTGTGTGGGTATTGGGACTGACAGCTGCTCGGTTATGGCTTCAGATACAAAAGGTGCAGTACAGAAGTTGTTAAAAAAAGCTGTACATGCCAAACGTTGCCCGTGCAGCAATCACGTTCTTAATAATGCATTAGCTACATCATCCAAAGTCATTTCTTGCCCCAAAACCTCGGGCACGATGAGAAAAGTTGTGACATTTGCCAATGCATCCGCTAAGAGACATCAAATTTTTAAAAAAGAACTTGGAGTTACAATGCAAGGTATCTGTGAGACACGTTGGGTCGAGAGGCATGATGGGCATCTACAATTTCAAGGAGATAACTTAGTGAAAATTTGCAGCGCTCTGGAAAAGATTTCTACTTGGCAAGACCACAAAACTGCTAATGACACGCATTGCTTACTGCAAACATTGCACAGTTCGAACTTCATCATAGCATCTATCTGCTTGAGTGATGTTTTAGGTATCTAAATGCTAAATATTTTCTTTCTTATTCTTAGGTACTAATGCATGAACGCAATAACTGAATAATTTATTTTATTAGTAACAAATTTAAATTGCCGTTTATATCCCGTAAAGACCCGAACTGTAGTTTAAATATAACTTAATATTTTTCAGGTACAACTGTATCCTTAAGCAGAGTATTGCAAATGAGCTCAATTGATTTAAAAAGGGCTACGGACGCTATAAATGATACAATGAGTGTCCTACGAAATAAAAGGGAAAAGGTTGACACAATTTTTCGACAGCTTTTTGAACAGGCAAAAGAAGTAGCTGAACAACTAGATGCAGAAATTAAATGCCCCAGAACAAAAACAAACACACAGAGAAAATAACCAACCTGCTCAATCAGCTGAAGAGTATTTCCGCAGGGCTGTATACATTCCTCTTCTAGATTCTGTATTAAATGACCTACAGGACCGTCTGTCTCCAGAAGTACTTAATTTATTTCAACTAGGCGTTTTTATTCCAAAAGTCGATTATACTTATAATAATGATGAAGATATTGAAACTGTAAAGCAACTCGCAAACAACTATAAACTGCTAATAGACAACACTCTAGTTTCAGTTATTGTAAACGAATATCGGCTGTGGAAGGTAAAATGGCAGCGGAATCAGAATATTCCGCAATCGATTACTAATCTTATAGAAAATTGTGATGCTGAAATGTATCCTAATGTAAATTTTTTTTTATGTATTCTCGCTACACTACCAGTTAGTGTAGCCACGGCAGAAAGGTCCTTTTCCACTCTTAGGAGGCTAAAAACTTGGCTTAGAACTTCAATGGCTGAAGACCGCCTAACTGGACTGGCACTTCTCCACGTCCACAAAGGCACACCCATTCAAGTGGAGGAAGTTATAACTCGTTTCTCCAGACGACAAAAGAGAAAAATTGATTTTGTTATTTAATTAAAATTGTTTCGACATATAACAATAGAATGCTATTTCTTTTTGATTAGATTTTTTATTGTGATCGAATTGGTCCTGACTAGACCTCGACTATAAGACCCCCCCCCTGACTTGAAAGCTGGATCCGCCCTTGAGCCAAGAAAGGTGGAGCAACTAGGAGGAAACTGGTATACTGACGTCATACGTCGCTATACCGTTGTCAGACGAAATATCTAGCCTGAGGGCCTCGTGCGTTGCTGCTAGAAGAAAATGTCAGCGACGAAAACTAAAAATAGGCGTCGATGAAAAGCTCAAAACGCTAACAAACCTATATAGAAGCAGAAAAAGGGAATTAAGACAAGCCATAGCCAAAGCGAAAGAATCACATTGGCAGAAACTCTGCGAGGACCTAGACAAGGACATATGGGGAGATGCCTTCCAGCTATGCAAAAAGAAACTTAGAGTGCTACCGTCAAACACTCAAATGCCAATGAATGAAAGTTCCCTCCCCTCGTTTCAGGGAGTTGTAGATGTACTGTTCCCACAACATGAACCTTTTGTCTGGGAACAACCGGAGGTTAATGATATACCGCTATTTACCGAAGAGGAACTCACCAAAGCAAAAGACCGCATCCATAGAATGATCCACCAGTAGGCCCAAATAAGATGAATCAACAACTATCCTAACTACAAAATCAAAATAAAAGGAAAAACAGAAAAACTAGGGCGGTAAAGAAAAAACCGTCCGGGCTGCTCACCCTGAAGGAATGCACAAGCGATACCGGAGTGGCGTACTTTTAAGAGCTTCCCTCAAACCACATATAAAGAAAAGCCTTGTCTGTGTAGTCTTGTCTGTCGAATCTTGCGTCTGTTGTTAGATTAACTTGTTCCAAAGCTGTAGAGTTTTGTGTATGGAAAGTTTTCTGTACATTCTTTACGACATGAAGCATAAACAAAGATAAAAAAAAAAACCTGTACTCGTCTAAGCCTGGTTGGATCAAAAAATATAATGAAGAGAAGATATAGCAACATCATTAGAGAAGTATCAGCTGCCTAAACAAAGACGGTGGACTCACTTCTTCATATGATGGGCAGAGTATGCAATGTCAACAAAGTCAATAAAAAGGAGAAAATAGTGTACAGTGTAAAAAGTCAATAAGTAAAGTAATAAGTAAATGTACTGCTGGACCGACGAAATCGAGCACATGAGAGCAGCATTTGTAGCTGCCAGGAGAAGCTACCAATGAGAAAAACGAAGAAAATATTTGCAGATAACATGCAAGTTTTGAACCAGTTATATAATACTATAGATATATATCAATAAAGGAGAGAATAACATTGGAGGGAACTCTGCATTGATCTAGATTAGAGTTATAAGGGAGGTCTTTTTAACAGAGTCGGAGGTGGGGAAAAAATCAATAATTTGAACTTTTTACTGTCCATTCTACTAATGAAATAAAATCTACCTAATCATACTCAAAAATAGGTTCGTCTTTATTCAAAATGAGTAACATCATAGTACCAGCTCCACTAAGTAATTGCTCACTTGGTGCTGAACTTGACGACAAGGTGCCGACGTGCCGACATGTGCGAATAATGGGAACAAAAACTTTATATTTAATGTTAATCTCCACCACAATACAGTCTCTTCGTTTAATTTAAGTCTTCATTTATTAGTGATTTTCATATCTTAAGGTCGCTATTGGTAACCATGCTGTCAATTTGTTGTTTCCTCTTCATCTCCACTGCTATTTTTCAGCATGTCGGCAAGATTTGAATGTACACTTTGTGTTAGTGGTAAAATTTGGAAGCTTGTTCATCGTTCATTAGATTCGATTCTACTCTGGCTCTTTTGGCAGTAGAAGCTTGGTGATCACCAATTCCATTTTCAGATCTTGCAATATCAATGTCATGATGGCATGATGCCAAAAAGTCATGCAAGCGTTACCAAGCGTAATAGTTCGAACTGACCTTGTTCTTTAATTATTTCATAAAAAAAACTTGAATGAAACCTTGGGTCCAAGTATGTGCCAAGTGAATACAGTGTATTGCTTGGAAGGTCACAGAAACTAGAATTGATGTCTTCGATTAGTTTTTTAATAATGTTTTTGTACGCAACATACAGCTGTAGTTGGTGGACTGTACAACTCATATTAGGCATATTCGCCAAATGCATTGCTCCGACTATATTTGATCCATCATCTCTAACAAAGCAACGCAAATGCTCGTCCTGGATGTTCGAATTCCGCAGCATCATCACATAAATTTTATCACGGTATGGCGACCATGAAGTGAGCAAAATTTTATCTACGATACAATTTATCTACGGACGAAGTCCTCAGAAATCCCATGTGCCGTTAGGCTCTAAAGCGACACATTACCACTTGGCTCGAACCAAATATCCGTGGTGAATTTCAGAAATTCTTTAAGCATTTGTCCAATTCTGCTAGCCATTTTCGTATATATTTCGTCACATCTATGATCAGTAAAAAAATGACGCCCTCTTAATTCATAATTTGGCAAAGCTGTTTGCATTAAGCGGCCCATATACTATACAACTTGTTGTACAAATTGGTTCGGTTGTACGAAAAGTTGAACAGTATATGTGTAAATTGTACAACCAGATTTTGGTTGGTTGGACAAAATCAAACGACTTTTGATTTTCTGTGGGCGTGGCGTAATATTGGCCATCCTGTCTGACAGTGTGTTGGACAGTTGTACAAGTTTTCAAAGTAAAAAGCAGGGTGTGTTGGCCAGACCTTCTTCCAAGAATACTGGCTGGTGTTGTTTTTGACTTCATTTCTTCTGTGGGCAAGGTTTATATCCGGCTCGGGGCAGCGTAAAGAAAAGGCAGGTGTTTCCCCAGAGGACCGGATTACCCGGATTAACTGTGCCGGATTAACATACCGCCGGATTATCAAGATTATGCTGTATTCCTAAGTTTACCTGAAATTTGGCAAGTAAAAAGTGCAGTGTATAAAGCTAAAAACAAATGTTATAAAGCTTGGCAAACGTCATGCGCCATCTCTATTATAGAAGAGAACTGAAAATGATGGAAAAAACAACATTATGGTATTTAGATGAATTAAATTCTTTCTTCGTGACCAAGAAAAATTATTGTAGCACAGCTGGCACAAGATCCGTGCAGATCAAATTTCACCTCAAAATGTTGGAAAACTTGGAATGACAACGTGGAGCCTACAGTTACTACACGCTGGAAGACTTGGTTGTACGACAAGTTGTATAGTGTATGGGCTGCTTTCCGCGACGAAAACCAATGCCCTCGATAAAATTTAATGGCAGATTTTGTAATGCAATCCGATCCAACGATATGACCCGAACTCCGATCAAATCGTCCATTTTTTTTTTGCTTGGAGGTCTTCTATGGATATTTGCCGTTTTGATTGGTATAACTGACGTTACCTGATTCAATTTCCACCTTTCTCGTTTTTCTTCAATTTTACACAATTCTTCATATTTTTCTTTATGCAAGGATTTCAAATGCCTTTTCAGTGATGTTGTAGTCCGGCCAATTTGCATAATTATTATCCATTTCTAAAAAATACTGCCAAGTCTCATTGGTTTTCGGCTTCAACGCGCAATTTGAATAAGAATATCTACTATAAAACTCAATAACAATTTCGATCTAGCGAGCCCAAAAGTTGATATATGTATCACGTGACATAACTTACTAACTTTCCCGCTACACAAACACAATTCTGACCATTTCAGAATCGCAAGCCCCAATTGCGCGGCGACGTGTCTCAAAGCGTCGTTATTTGCACGTTCACGCAACGTAAACAAGCCTCCGCAAAAAAAACATTTAGGCGGAAGTAGCGGAAGAGGGGGAGGGGGTGGGTACAATTTCTTGCGGAAGTTCCGCGCTTGCGGAGTTGTAGCTCCGTTACAACACTAATTTTGAAAAAAAATAGGAAGAATCGTTATTTGCACGTTCACGCAACGTAAACAAGCCTCCGCAAAAAAAACATTTAGGCGGAAGTAGTGGAAGAGGGGAAGGGGGTGGGTACAATTTCTTGCGGAAGTTCCGCGCTTGCGGAGTTGTAGCTCCGTTACAACACTAATTTTGAAAAAAAATAGGAAGAATCTAAATATCAGCAAAATCTACGCATCTACGCAAAATCTACCTTTCATAATGGAGGGAATGCGCCGTGTGGCTGAGAAACTGTTTCACCGTCATATTCTTCTTGAATGGCAACAGTTCGAAGTCTCAAATACGCCACTGCGGAAGAACTAACGGCGACGGCCAGGAAAATAAGAAAGGTTAGAGCGCCATGCTCAGACGCGGTTACTTCTGAGATCGCCCAAAACCAATCTAACTTCTAAAAACCATGAACGCACGGTGGTGTGATACGCCGTAGAATAATGTATCACTCACGGTTTGCAGAGGAATTAATTTTCATGGATATATATATATATATATATATATATATATATATATATATATATATATATATATATATATATATATATACAAATGTTCGAGAGATACAAACACTGTTGAGGGACTGAGTGGAGTCTCTGGACTCGCTGAAATGGACTCGGCTGGTCTGGTTGATTGACTGCTGGTTGAGTCTGGTTGACTGGTATAATTTACTGGCTTGATGTACTGGCTGGACCGGTGTGTCTGAGTCCACTGGCTGAACTAGTGTCACTTCGCTGACTGGGTCCACTAGCTGGACTGGCGTGTCTGTGTCCACTGGCTGGACTGACTAGACTTTCTTGGTTGGTTGCGCCTGTTGGTTGCGCCTGTTGGTTGAACTGAACTGGAGTCGACTTGCTTGACTATTTGCGTCCCATTGTAACTGGAAGGAACTCTGTGAATCGAACTGTCGACTGGTTACGCCTGACTGTGTTGATTGAACTGTCTGGATCGAACTGGAGTCGACTGGCTGACTGTTGCGCCTGACTGTGCGGACCGTGACTGACTTCCATGTTCGGGGGTTCAGGTATTTATGTTATGTCCAGGTATACTGATCCCTCATCTGGGGGTGATTATTTTACCGATTCTCGGGAAACACATCTTGTCGTAATTTCCCCGGGAATTACACCATTGACCCTAATAAAAAAAAATCCGAAATTCTTTTGAAAATATTTGGGTAATCACCGTCATGCCTTCGTAAAACTAAACGTACAAATATTTCTTAATCTGCTCGAGGATTACATTACTGACCCTAATAAAATATTTTCGGAAATTGTCCGAAAATATTTAGGTAATTATTATAAAGCCCTCGTAAACTAAGAAATTAAAATGGAACGGCTTGTTGCCGCTACAGCACTGTTATTTGCCAGAAATTTTAATAACAGATGCAAGTTCGTCTTTGTAAAAAAGGGGATAAATCGATCCGTGCCCCTAGATCTATTGGACGTTTCTACAAATTACTGGATAACTTCTGCTTATTAGATTAAAAGAAGATTTTGAAGACGGAACCAGATTATCTGACAAACAATATGTGGTAATAAATTTATAAATTAATAAATATCTTAAAGTAATTTCATGATCCTATTAATAGGGAATATGCAAGTGAATTTACTTGGTATTTTACCCCCGATACTTCAAATCAAATGAAATCAAATCAAAAGATATTTATTACAGTATAGATGTACAGAAAGCATATGTGTAAAAGTCAATTGGAAAGAAAATCAAAAACAAAATAGTATATATAAATAATAAAGAATAATAATAAGAAGTAATTACAGTAATTGAACTGATTATATTTCAACAAAAATGATAAAAATAATCCTAACATAAGTTGAAGAATTCCTGTAAGCTATAGATTGATTCCCTCAACAAAAATAGTTTCAGTTTTTTTTCTAAAAACAGTATGGGATTTTTCTTCTGTCATGCTCGCTGGTAGCTTATTGTAAATGAAGACTCCGTAGACGGTTGGAGATTTGCTACTGTTTGTAAGATTGCTTTTAGGAGCATACAACTTTCTATGTCCTCTTGTGTAATGGTTATGTTTGTCCATATTTCTTTGTAACTTTGCTTTGTTTTTGTGGATTAGGCAGGCCACTTCCAGAATATAAAGACTGACGACTGTTAGGATCCCCAGTTGTCTAAAGTGAGTTCTACATGAAACTGTTCTGGGAATACCCATTATTGCACGGATCGCATTTTTTTGAGCAATTAAGAGAATTTCAGTTTTGGGAGAGGCTCCCCATACTGAAATACCGTAAGATAGTATTGACTGAACTTCAGAGAAGTAATAGATAAGGATGTCAGATCTATTCAATAGCCGACATAATCTTCTGATTGAGTAAGCCTTATTATGCACTATTTTACATAAGTTCTCAATCTGCAAATTCCATGTTAAGGATTCCTCGATTTGCAGTCCTAAGAACTTTGTAGCCGGTGCTCTATTTAATTGAAGGTTATTAGTTCCTATGGAAATGTTATCTGCTCGAGAGCTTCTTTGAGTTTGAAAAATTACGTATTGTGTTTTGCTACCATTAAGGAACAGATTGTTACTTGAGAACCAGTTTACGATTTTGCTTAACAGTTTGTTGGCTTCTATTTGGGTCAGATTTCTTGAATTCTCCGATACGAGAAAGCTAGAATCATCTGCATATATTGTACAGTGATTACTATTTATAAAACGTGTTAGGTCTGCTAGATAGAGAAGGAAGAGTGTAGGGGAAAGGACACTTCCTTGCGGAACACCAATATTTATACTTGCCGGTGCAGATTTAAATGTTTTATTCATAACAGTGATTTCCACACATTGCCTTCTCTCTTGAAGAAATGATTTTATCCAATTATGCGATTTACCTCGTATGCCCATTGTATATATATTTTTTAATAATTGTTGGTGAGACACGCAGTCGAAAGCCTTAGAAAGGTCACAAAAAATCCCGACTGGATATTTTCCTTCATCAACTTCTTGTAGAACCTTGGAATAGAATTCTATGATCGCCGTAGTTGTAGATTTTCCCCTACGGAAGCCGTGCTGTTTCTTGGGGATCAGATGATGTTTCTCTATAAAAGGAGTAAGCCTATGAAGCATACAGTATTCCATCAAGCTAACAGATCTATGTATTGCTTAAAAACATTGCATGGGAGTAAATCTAGGCCAACTGTTGATTTGTTTTTTAATTTCCCTTTTATAAGACAGGTGATTTCATTCTCTGAAAAATCCTCCAGATACATGGTTTCGCTATTGAAAGACATATGATGGTTTGATATGCTTGATGAAGTAATGTTTTGGGTTATTAACTCCGGAGCTTGTAAGAAGAATTCATTGAAAAGAGTTGATATTCTCTCCGGGTCGTCGATGCTGGAGCCATTGTGGTTTAGATGGATCTCTTCTTTTCTCGTAGACTTATTTGTCTGCTGGTTGATAATCTTCCAGACTGTTTTCTGTTTGCACTCCGAGGTCTTTAGTAATTTGCCAAAGAATTGTTTTTTAAGCTGAGTTAAATAGACGCCCTAGCATTTTTTTTTATATAAGTATACTACTCGTAAGAAAGGGTACTTCTTCTGGAGTACAAACAGGTCTTTTAGATCCCTACTTGCCCGTTTAGCATCATTGGTTATCCAAGTCTTTTTTCTTCGGTGAAATTTCACTATAGGGAAGCATGTGTTAAAGTGATAGTGTAGCGTGTTAAGCAAATATGTGCATTTGTCGTTTATATTAGCTGCCTCATATATCTTTGTCCATGATTCCTCTTCTAGACTTTGAGCAAATTGTTCTTTATGCATTTGGCTAAATTTTCGTTTAAAGTAGTAAGTATCTGCTTTAACGGTTACATCTCTGCTGAGGACAAGGATTCTATGATCAGTTATAGCCGAGTCGGAAACGGACGTCGAAGTTTGACTGAAATTTACAAAAATATTGTCAATGCAGCTTTGTGAAGTAGGTGTTATTCTGGTGTATTCTCTAACTTGTTCCTCCAAACCATACGATAACATAAGGTTTATTAAATTAACTTTTTCTTTTGAATTTCCAGTGAAGTTAATGTTGAATTCTCCAGTAACAACTAGTTTTTTTGATTTATTAAAAAACTGGTGAAGTACGCAATCGAGCTTAAGCATTAAGGTTGCTATACATCCATTTGGTGGCCTATATAAATTAATTATTATGGTCGATTCTTGTTTGGATTTCCAAACGATTCCACAGATTTCTATGTGTTTCTTGATTGATTGAATTGGTATTTGTTCTACGGTGATCGTACCTTCATCCAAAGTATTTCTACTCCAGATTGCGACACCACCTCCGGTAGATATGGATCTGCAAAAGGAACTAATCAGCGTGAAGCTACAGTGCAGATATAGACGTTTCAGATTTTCGTGACTGACCCAAGTTTCTGTTAGGCAGATAAAAAACGGATTTTTTTCATCAATTAAAATTTACAAATGTGGGATTTTGTTGTTAATAGATTGAATATTCATGTACATGACAGTATTTGTAGTTATTTTATTTACAGGAAAATTAATTATTTTGTTAATTTGTTCTTCTCCAGGTTCAGAAAAAACGGTTTATGTGCGTATAACTGGGCCATAATTCTGTTTTTTTGATATCCTTAAGATTTTCTAGAGGGAGTGAAACTTTAAAGGAAAAATATTCCTCGGGGCGGTTTGAGGTCATCTTTTTACATATAATATTTTTAAAGTTTTTGCTTCTCAAGTACGCTGTGATGTCATTTTCGCTCAGTTGTGGTTCAAGTCTGGAGATGTGTAAATGGACAAATTTCGTAACCGCTTTTATATTTGCCGACTCCGTGTTTGTTCCAATAATTATATTTGAACGACGCTTCTTTTTTGTAGTTTTTTTCTGGACTTCCGATCTCTCCTTGTCCGTATCATTTTCTTTATCAACTTTATTCTCGGTGCCTGCAATCGGTACCTGTTTTTTAGTTGCTATCTCTATAGTGTCGGTGCGATGTGGATTTGTGACGATGACATTGGTGTTATTGTTATCGCTTTACTACTTTATGACCTACTACTTATCGCTTTACTACTTTATGATCTTGACATTACACCTACACCATTATTATCTCATTAAGTTTGTATTTAATGCCATAAAACTTAAATTAAAAAGTCCAAAATATGCGAGCGAAATTCAAATTTGAGAAACGCATCACCATTTGTGGAATCCAAATAAGCTCTGTGACGTGCACGTTATGACATTTATGGGCGTCAATATCCACTGTTCTGTTTTCCTGTGAAATACTTCTGTAGTGTTTTCCATTAACTAGTGCGAAAATAAATACTAATTGTAAATTGTAAAACAAAATATATTTAGTAAACGCAATTCAGACGTCTCCATTAAAACGTATTGAAAAAATGCTTTTACCCCAACATAAACATTTATCAAAAATAGTTTTTTTGGCTAAAATGTGCTGTTTTACGTCATATAATATTAAGTATAAATAGCTGTTACACTTGAAATTTCCTCTTTAATTTGTACTATAAATTTGTTATTTTAATTAGTTGTTAAATGTGAACTTTAATTAAAATATTCTAGTACAGATATGTTTATCTATTTAAAGAAGGAAATATTTGGTTGCTTTCAATGCTATTTCCATTGGTGTAAGGTTGAAGGTCATACAAACACAGACGGTTGATATCATAACAGCCTGGTATAATATTCATGGCTTAGTAAATTTGTAATTTGTCTAAGACTTGCCAAGCTCATTTCGCGTAATTGCCAATTTCAACCTTTGGGCGCCACTGCGGAAGCAATGCAATTGCGTATTCCACATCTTCTCCGTGTCCCCCAATTTCACCAGAAGATCCGGCGAAGAGATATGGCCTTTTACACATTTTCCACTTGCCCTTACGACGCCGCTCCATCCGTTCAAACCATTATTACATCAACTCACTACAACTCTGAAATTTGATATAACTGGCATTATTAAATTGTATCTCATAGTTAACCCAGCAAATAGAATCGTACAAGAAAATCCCAGATCCGATTACGCAACTAGAAATAGATATTTAAACTTAAAAGTAACTGCATTTGAAAACTTTTAAATCACAATTATTTAATTGCTGTTTTTTCTTTGTTTCAGGTGAGCTTTGAACAAAACTGTGACCAGCAATTGAGTAAGTCACAAATTAATACTAGAAAATGCTAAAACATTTGCTAAATTTCAGTTACTAAACTAGTTAATGAAAGTTCTGCTATTGATAACAAGACTACAACTACAAGACTAGACATAATAGACCAAATAGAGATAATAATAGAGAAAAGATGTAAAGAGACCGAGAAGACCAGATTGACAAGATTAAAAAGCAACTATAAGTAAACTAGAGTAACTGGTGAAGAAGAAGCAAACATGGCTAGAGAGATGGCAAACAAACATAACTCCTAAAAGCTAGACAAAGAAGAGTAACCGGACAATAATAAACAGGCAAGAATCAACCGACAGGACTAGCCACAGATAAGGGCTGAACAGACAAGACAAGACAGACAAAACTAGGCAAACACGACTAAACCCCCTATTCCACTTTGGCTTTTAGTATGCGATACCCAAGTATCGCATATTTCGCATTCATTCAGGTTGGGCAGCCCGGACGGTTAGTGAAAGCCGCCCTAGTTGTTTGAATTAAAAGTCTCGCACTGACGCTATTAAAAACCTCCCTAGTTGTTGTCTCCCCTAACTAGAGGGCAAACACGACTATGCGAACAAGACAAGACACACAAGACTAGACAGAAACGGTTCGGCTGAAAATACTAGACAGAAAATAGAAAACGCTAGACCGACAAGATTAGACAGGAAGGACTAGACAGAGAAAATTAGACTAAACTGACAAGACGAGTTAGGCAGATCAGATAAACATTACCAGACAGGCAAGACGAGATAGACACGACACGGCCAGATAAACAAGACAGCTTATTTGTTTATTTAATATTTAATATACAAATTGTATTTGAAATATTAAGCAGCACTCGGTTTATAACTAAACACTATGCTGGCTAGTTTTTACAATATTTTCCATTTTACGTTTTCCAATTTAGGTCGTGGTCTAGTTTCTAGTCTGACAAGACAGACACACAAGACTAGACAGACAATTCTAGAGAGATAAGACCAAGATATAAGACAAGAGAGATAAGACATTCAACTCTAGACACACAAGGCTAGGAATAGAATTGAGCTAGATATCTTAAACAATGTAATCTAAATATTGGAGAGAACAAATAAAACTCATTTTAATAGACAATCACGATGGAGGATTAGTTGTGTTATGGATCGATGTGTGAATTGGAAGTCGACAATGGGTCATGGGGTGGAGTGACGAAGGTTGAGCTTCTGTTGATATTCCTCGGGGAGTTGTAGCCAAATCGAAACGAACTCACGCATCCTTTGAAACATATCCCGATAACTTTCCCATTTGCGTAGTGCATCTTCTGTGTCAAATCTGCAAGGCAAATGCCCAATTGGATTGTGAAGGTACAAAGGGGCACTATAAGGAAGTGAGCAGAAGGTTACTGCTTACAGATAGGTGTTTTTGTTTCGTCGTGTCTTTGTCCCGGTTATCAAATCATTGATTTGCTGTAAACTAAATTCTTCCCGAAGCTGAAAATATTGTAATATGTCTTCAAAATGGTTGAAATATGTTTATAATTACAAATTGCAGTGACTGTCCTCATTTCTACTCATATAGTGTTGCGCTGACGCAACTAAAATTACATGAAAATTATTTATTATTGTATGTTGATCTAAACATGCAACAATAATTCGTTTAAATTAGTCAACAAATATTAGTCTAATGGTGGAGTATTATGTCAAGACAGAAAGCTTATGAATGTCATTTAAAGCATGTATGCAGAGATTTGCATTCTAATATCAATTACTCTAACATTTTGCAAACTACAAGTTGTGTTTACCTACCAACATTGTTTGGACCGTGTCTCACGAAAATTTTCAAATTTTCCAGTTTTAAACAGGGCTGGTCTAATCACTTACCTGTTAGGGTTGCTCGAGTCTCCGCCAACTGTGGATCGTCCTTACGGCGTCTTTTTTAAGGGAGGAAATGGGTATAGTAAGTGAAGCGATTCCCTTAAAATTGTTGTCTTCCAGACGTTGGAAGCCGCTTCAGCCCTTTGGGCTCGTGATTACACCCCTGGTTAATTTGACTTAAAACGAGAAACTTAAAGATGCGTGCACGTGTCGGTCGAGCTTCGCTCGCGCTTCGATTCTTGTATCTACGCTTCACGCACTCGAAGCATACTCGCCGAATAATATAAATTCGCGAAGTAAATTGATAAGTAAATAGCGCGATTTCGGCCCAGATCGATACACCTTTCCCCTTCTGTTAATCGGTGCCGAAATCGATTCAAATGTTGAATTAAAAATACAGATTTATTAAAATTGGCGCGAACAACCATACATTAAAAAATCAGACTAAATATTGATATAAATCTGCAAGTTTTATTTACGTAATAATAATGGTGCAATAAACTTGTAATTTATATTACGTTGGCGGTTAAATCTATCCGACAAATGTAATTTGTCTCGCACTGACGCTATTTATGCAACACGTAGGCAAGTGTAGTTTACTGTTAAGTTCGTGTTGGCAAGAGGATCTGTCCGTCCGTCTTAAATTGTACTCGCCATCCGAGCTGAATGGGTGCTCGCGTCTTCATTGTTTATTTGGTGTACAGTTTCGTCTAACTTCCATAGAATGTATTGTTTTGACGGAAACGCGCACTTAATTTCGTGCGGTCGAGTGTGTTAATGGATCTCCTTCCTGTATTTAATAGAAACGACAAATAACATATAGGAGTTAAAGAAAATATAATATGGGAAAAGTCGAAGAACAAGGGGAAATAATAGATTGGAAAATTTTTCACGGATTTATAGGTTATAATGTGTATAAAATATAAACTAGATATGTGTTTAAGTAGTTTATAGTCTGATGAACAGCAACTAAAATTAATTATGGTACTTACGTATTAACGCCATTACCGCTACATTTTTAAATTCCGCCAATCTACTTCTGGTAGATTGAAAAAAATTAAAATTAAAACATTTTTAAAACTCAAAATAATTTCTTTTTTAACCCCGGTTAGATTAGGTTTCCCGCCGCGAAGCGGACAGATAAATCAAGACAACATATGCGCAGCAGCGCGAACTCTGTATCCAATATATACTACTAGAACTACAAGAGCTAGTCAATGTGATCAAGAAAAAAAACGTGGAAAACTGGGTAAACACCGCAAACCACATAAACCTACATTTAAAAAAACTTTTGGCCGAAATGGAGGACAAGAATAAGATCCTAATAGTTTACGTAGAAGTGCTAAAAAAATGTAGTATTACTAAAAGAGAAGATTGAAGTGCTAACGAATGTAAAAAAGCGGGAAAAAAGTAAACCAGAAACTTATCACACAAGAAGACCCAGTCAGAATGGCATCAATGAGCCGTCTACAGCCGTGGATACAATAATGTTGGAGACCGAAAACATAATATCTCAATCTACGCAAACATCTCAGTCCAATAGATATCAATCAGAAACTGAACTAGACGACCAGAGCACATTAACATGGCACAGAATAAGAGGAAGAACTGAGTATCAATAGAAAACGGAAAGGTACCCGAAGCCGAAAAAAATAGTGGTTTCATAGGACGAGACTCTAATCCCAAAATTTGGCTTCGCATATCCAGAGCCTTAGATCACGTAACCTCGGACATAATTGCAAAATACTTGGCGAAAAAACCGGTAAAGATGAAAATACATTTGTTGTGGAAGAAATAAAACTATATAAACAGAGAATCAACAATAAGAGTTTCAAGATAGGAGTGGAACCGGATCTGAAAGAGGAAGTATACCAGGATGCTTTCTGGCCAGAAGGTATATTATTATAACCTTTTATTGGCATATATACAAAATATATTAAAATATATTACATACTATACATACATATATTACCTACACGTTATATACTAAAGGAATGGTTTTTCCTTTTTGCCTATTTGCTCTTTCCACTTTTTCACCCTCCTTAACAATTCCAAACCAATTCCACTTTCATCCATACACTTCTTCCATTCTTGTCCTAGCCTTTTCTCCTCTTCCTTCCATTCATTCCTTGTACATTCTTCTATCCAATGTTCCCATCTATCCTCTCCAGCCCCACAAACTGTGCACATCCGATATTCTTCACTCATCCAATATTTCCTACCACGCTCTTCACTTCCACACCTAAACCTTGCCAGTATGACCTGCGTGTCTGCCTCTTTCGTTGAGTATAAATAGGTAGGTAAACGACCAAGCGCCTGAATCTTTGCATATTCTTGGAAAAATCTACTGTTTGCAATTTGGTCTTGGCGTTCCTGTAACTCTACCTCTACTAATCGCTCACCTAGCATTTCCACCCAGTTTGCCCCTTCCCTCTTAAGTTTTTCTAGTCCCTCGCCAGATATCCCTGCTCTTTCATATAATTTCCTTTTATTCATTCCCCACGCATTCCCATTCTTCCCTCTTTCACCCTCCTGATTTGCCATTCTAAATACCTCTTTTATTATTCTTTCATCCCCCATTTCACTCACCTTGTATTCATATCTTATCACCCTGTTTGCCGCTAAAACGGACATCTTGTGGGCATTCACCTCTTGCAGAACTATGTAGCCTGGTGTCGATTTGTCTAACTTTAGGAATTTCTTGTAGAAGTTTTGTTGGACCCTCTATCTTCTATTCCTCTCTAATCCCCCATACTTCCGAACCATAGGTCAAAACACTTCTCACACACACTTTCCATATTACCTCCGCCGCCCTAAAGTTCCCTTCAAAACTAGATCTCCATCCCTTCCACATGCGTTCTGCCGCCACCCACGCTTTTTTTGACACATAATCCACATGCTCCCTATTAGTGCACCCAGTTCCAAACACATATCCTAGATACCTAAACTTTTGCACCTCCTCAATTTCCTTTCCTAGCCATTCGAAACGTTCTTTCCTATATTTACCTCCCCTTTTAAAACGCATCCATTTAGTTTTTCCCACGTTTACATTTAGCTCTCTCTTTTTAAAATAACCTCTCAGCCTTTCAATCAACTCCTTCATTTCTCCTGCGGTTTTAGCGAACACTACCATATCGTCCGCGTAGGCTAAGCTCCACACTTTCTTTCTCCCTATAACCACGCCTCCAGCTTGGCCATCTGTCAACACTTTCTCCATGTCAGCCACATAGAGATTAAAAAGTGTAGGACTCAACGGGCATCCCTGCCTCAGACCCTTTCTTACTTCGAAATACTCAGATTCACACCCATTCACTCTAATCTTACATACTGTTTCCTTATATAACTCTCTTACATTCCTTATCACACTCTCTGAGATTCCCTTTTTTCCCAAGCACTCTACCAACTTCCCTCGATCTACCGAATCATACGCCGCCTTTAGGTCAATGAAAAGAGCAAACAGGCTCCCTCTGCTTATTTCTTGATCAATTATGTAGCGCAGGGTTACTAAATGCTCTATCGTACTCCGTCGCTCTCTGAAACCGGCTTGCACCTCTGGCACTAGATGCTTCTCCTCTATCTCTCTCCTCAACCGCTCGTCCAAGATTTTGGTGAAAATTTTATATGCCGAATTCACTAGCGTAACCCCCCTGTAGTTTCCTACATTTTCCCTATCTCCACTCATATATTGGGTGAATTATTCCCTCCTTCCAGCTCTTTGGTGCACTCTTTGCTCCCCTCCATACCAAATTCAATTCTTGGGTGATTCTAGTCTTACACTCTTTCGGGATAGCTTTCCAGGCTTCGTTTCCTACGCCGTCAGGGCCTGCCGCTTTTTTTTGTTTTAGTGCTGCTATAACCTTTTCCACTTCATCAATCTTTATTTCTTCTTGGCCTAAATCTTCCAAAGCGTGTTCCTCCCTTACTCTTCTATTCCCTACTCTTTCCTGTGGCTCGACTCCTTCCAACAAAACCATAAAGTGACTTTTCCACTTTTCCATCGGAATGCTGTTTGGAAATCGTTCTCTCCTCCTCTTTCTTTTAAATACTTCCAGAGCTGTGCTTCTGTTTTGATGTCAAGTATGCGCTGACGTTCTCTTCTCTCCCAATCCTGTTTTTTCTTCGTCTCCAAATCCTTTAATTCGCCTTTAGTCTTTAACCAATCTTCTTTACTTCTGGTGCCCTCTCGCCACTTTTTCATAACCTCTCTATACGTTTGTTTCTCCGTCATATATTCTTTGTCTGCCCATGACCTTCCCGGTGATGCTGTTGTGATTTTCTTCTTTACCATTCCTGCCTCCATATTCTCTATAATCTTGTCTATATCTTTTAATTCCTTCCAGTTTATTGCTTCCATTCTAGCCCTATACTTCTCAGTCGCTTCGTTGTCCCATCTGGTAACCCATTTCTCCTCCCTAGATGCAATTATTGTTTTCGTCATCAAGCTTATTGCCACTGGCATGTGGTCTGAATCAATTCTCCCTCCTATCTCCATCTCTTTAATTTCCTGCCTTGCCGGGTCATTTGCCACTACCAGATCTATAGTCGATAATCCTCCTGCCCCCACAAATGTGAAATCTCCCTCCCAGTCTCCTTCCACACACCCATTTACGACGTCCCATTGATTTTCCCTTACCCATTCCGCCCACCCTCTCCCTTCTGCATTTCTAACTTTATCCTTGGCTTTTCTTATTATTTCTCTACCTTCACTATCCATTGTGTGGAACTGCTCTTCCCCGATTCTAACATTCCAATCGCCTCCTACCAGTAACTTTGCCATTACCGTTCCTTCTCCATTCATTTTTATTGCCTCTTTAATTACTTCCAGTCCTTTGTTGTTGTATACCGTGGCCACTTGCCACCAGGCTTCTTCTAATTCCACTTCCCTGCACACTACGCTGCACACTTTGCAGCTCTCCCATTCTTTTTCCTGCATCCAGGTCTCAACCAATCCAATTATATGAAATTTCTTGAGAAACATTATAATAGATCTGTTATCGCTTTCCAATTTCCTCTTCAGTCCCGCCACATTCCAAAAGAGTATCTTAATATTTTCAGTTAACCGTTCATCATTGTTCTTGTGTCTTCTCGCCATCTCTCTCTCTTTTATTTAAAACAGACTTAGTTTTTTGGCATAATTTTCTGTGACTCCTCCCATGTTACCCAATTTCCATCCACTTCCACCTTATTATAACCGATCTTCACTTTGTGCCCTCTATCTTTTAGCATCTTTGCTTTCTGTCGCAAATCCTTTTGAATTTCCTGTTCTTTCTTAGTAAAATCGTCTTGGATAAAAATATCAGACCCCTTCAGCTTATATTTAGCATTATTTTTCTCTTTACTTCCCAACTTGTCAATTTTGCGACAATTGGCCCTTGGTTCGAACCTTTGTCTCCTATCTTGAACATGCTTCCTACCCCTTCTTTTACTCCAAATCTTTCTTCCAATAACCTTTTAGCGTCTTCTAAACCATCTCTCTCCTTTTACCCCATGAATCACAATATTATTTTTTATTTCCTTTCTTTCTCTTCTTTCTTCCATTTCTCTCAGTTGTTTTACTTCCTCTCTTAGCGAGTCTTGATCATTCTCCCCACTTCTGACGGAGTTTTCTCTCTCTATTCTGTAGTCGTCCTCCAACTTCTTTATTCTGCCCTTAATATCGGTGTTTTCGTTTCTTATCGCCTTCAATTGTGATATCATTTCCTCTTTCCACACCCTTTCCTTCTCCTCTACTTCCTTTTGTTCACTCCTAGCCCTTTCCAATTTTTCTTCGAGTTCTTTATTTTCTCTTCTCATTTCTTCCATCTTATTCTGGACGGCTTTAAAATCCTTCCTCATTTCCCGTAGCTCTTCAAAGATCTTCTCCAAAGCTCCTCCGATACCCACGCTCATTTCTCCTTTTTCCAAATCCTCTTTTTTGGAACGTTTTGCCAATTGTGTCGGCGACCGACTCAATTTCGCGCACCGATCAAAAGGACTTCTAACCTCACTTTTTGATCTTGGCCTGCTGTCGTGTTCCATTGCCTATGTCTTATTTATTATTTATTTATTTTCACTATGCTACCAAAAAGTTTAAAGATCGTACCCGGTCTCGAACCCGCGCGCAGTTGTGCTTAAATATTTACGGAAGGTATACTCCCCGAACGTTTTAATTTCCGTAGCGAACACAGAAGATCGCAAAACAAATTTTCTAAGACCACGACGAGGAAGGACCAATTTTTAAACCAAGAATTGCTAATTAGTCGAATTAAACACCTCTCGATGAACATCCTCAGCCGCATAGATACTTTAAATGGACAACGAAAAAAGGGAAATGCAAACATATATCACAAGTGCCGTTTAACAGTTAGTTTAATAAACCTAAATGTACAGTCCATTGGTAACTCAATAGACAAAATTTAATATATGCTGGAGGAAAATCGATACTGTAGATACCTTTCACTCACAGAACATACTCTCACTCACATACACTCACAGAAAAAGAACCAATTAGATATATATATATATATGTAGATATATATATATATATATATATATATATATATATATATATATATATATATATATATATATATATATATACTATATATATATATATATATATATATATATATATATATATATATATAAATTGATACAATTTACGCTAATGGCTAGTTACTGTAGGAAAAAGGGAATGCATGGAGGTGTTGCTTTTTATTGTAGGCAAGACGAGATTATGTGCAGGGAAAGGGCAGACATAAATAAATTAGCGGTAGAATATACCTTTGAATGTGCAGCAATTGAAACTAGTCTTGACACGAAACTTGTACTTGTTATTGTTATATACCGAGCGCCCCTTACTTCCAATATTTTTCTAGAAAAACTTCATTACCTCTTGTCCGAAAGATTGATCTCGAAAAGAAAATCGTCATTGCAGGCGATTTTAATATAGACGTGTTGAAAAACACAAGGAGCAGTAGAGAATTTAACTCTATTCTAGACCAATTCCATTGTACCCTAACATTTAAAGAATCCAGTCACCCTGCAACAGGTTCTTGTATTGATAATGTCATAGTTAAGAAAGGAATGAGATTTCACACAACAACGCTGGAATATCACATATCAGACCACAACGCCCAACTAATCACATTCATATAGGAAGAAACCTGGTCCGATGTTTGGAATTGTGGCGAATGAGAAGTCAATAATCAATGGAACTCATTCATGATTTTCTTAAAATACTTTGATCAAAGTTTTCCTAATATCCCCACTAAAATTCGAAATAATTCCGATTGTTTATATAATATTCAGGAGATATACATGATGAGAAAGCAAATGGAAATCGTACAAACATTGAGTAAATATAACAGTAACTTTAAACAACAGTATATTAACAAGCTTAGAGAATATAATTTACTAATCAGAAAGCAAAATCAAATAATATTGAATACCAACTAGAAATTTCGGATAACTTGAGCAAGACAACCTGGGAAGCAGTCAAAGAAGGGGTACCACATACAGATGTAAATCCAATAGATGTTGCCAGAAATTTTAACGACATTTTTACGGATAATGCCGAACTTAAAAAAAAATCTAACAAACACTCCATACCAAGATAATATAGCGTCGCATTTCAATTACT
Organism: Phosphuga atrata; assembly: GCA_944588485.1. Classification (NCBI taxonomy): domain Eukaryota; kingdom Metazoa; phylum Arthropoda; class Insecta; order Coleoptera; family Silphidae; genus Phosphuga; species Phosphuga atrata. The sequence continues at coordinate 9,842,256 of OX155901.1, forward strand.
CAAATCCGAATCCTTTTTAGAAAGTTTTCGAATCCTTTAAGGGATAATGAATTGTATAATATAGTGATGGCCCTGAAAAATAAAAAGAGGACTGGATACGATGAGGTGCCAATACAAATTATAACGGACACTTTTGAATATATAGCAGTACCATTATAGTTCATAATTAACAACTCTATTTCAAGCGGCATCTTTCCAGATGTGTTAAAAATTTCTGAAATAATTCCCATCTACAAAAACGGAGATAAGTACAACTTAGAGAACTATAGACCCATAAATATCCTCTCATCCTTTGCCAAAATATTTGAGAAGGTATTTTGCGCTAGGACAGAAGGTTTTCTCCAACGACATCATATCCTCAATGATAACCAACACGGCTTTGTTATAGAGAAGAGTATAGATACGGCATGTTTCCAGTTTATAACAAATATTTTTAGGCAGCTTGAAAACCTATCCGTTCCATCGGGATTATTGATTGACCCATCGAAAGCTTACGATATGGTAGATCATAATATTCTTTTAATAAAACTGGAGAAATGGGGAATCAGAGGAATCCCTTTAAATTGGATCAAATCGTACCTAACTCACCGAACGCAATGTACCAAAATACAGACATCAAATGCCACTACCTTCCAAATGATAAATTATACTGACGACACCACTCTTTTACTAGAAAACCAGTCCGTCGATGACATTGAGAGTAACACAGCGTCAGCAATATTTTCTATTAAAATCATAAACAAAAAGAAAACAAACATAATCATCTTTAAAACCAATAGACGTCTAAAAGTATAACCCAAAAACATCGACATAGAGGGAGAAATTTTCGAAATAAAACAAGCCGTTAGACTCCTAGGAATACATGTGGATAATATCATAGATTGGTCTACCCATATTGCTAGCGTGCTGCCAAAATGAAATAAAGCAACATATGCGCTAAGAATTCTGCAAGGCTACGTGGGCTTAGAAGTCCTAAGGACAGTCTACTTTACCAACTACCAATCTCACCTGCATTTCGGAGTTATATGCTAGGGAAGTGGTAAAGATTGCGGGGACCTATTTAAAGCACAAAAGCAGGCTATGAGAATAATCTACAAGCTAAAATACAGGGAATCTTGTAGAGGGATATTTAGAAAAGCAAAAATCTTAACAGTTGCAGGTATTTATAATCACGATCTACTTGTTTTTATGTTTAAAAACAAAAGTAAATTTAATATATACCTAGCAGGCCAAAACACCAGACAAAAACAGATATATTACAACACACCGCATCACAAACTAACGATGAGTGAAAGAAGCCCTATATATAGCGGAATAAAAGTGTTTAATGTTTTACTAAAAGAACTTAAAATAATTCCAGGCATAAGGACCTTTAAACAAAACATCTTGAAACATATCAATAATTTGGAGCCATATACCATACAGGAATATTTGAATCAATCTAATGCCTGATAAGAATAGCAAATTATTTGTATTTCTTTCTTTATGACATACTTCATTTTGCTTTTATATTTCATGTATACATAGCTTTATTAATGAAATAAATAAATTTTGATTTTTTGATTTTGATTTGATTATATAGCGGTGGTGGCGTTAATACGTAAGTACCTTAATAATAAAAGTCAAACATGAGGAAAAGAAGAAATAGAGATAGAAATTAGGAGGAAGCTTCGACGAATAAACTTTCGATAATAGACCGAATTCGAAGAGATGATAATAGAGTAGAAAATACCTGTTTAACTAAGGCAGAACTCGTTCTGCGACCTATTATAAACTATTAGATTTGCGTATGTTAAGCATGGGCTAAGATAATATCAGATAATTCTTACAAATATGAAATGCTTCTAATACGTCAAAGCGAGACGACCTAACAATTGCAATCGAGACTAGAAATTCATTTGTGAACTCGACGAGTTTTCTCGGATATCCACCAAGTTCAGTAGCAGTTCATAGCTTTTAACTTTTGATATAATGTTAATCATTTCATTTTCACTGCATTCTTCTATCAATATTGTTTGAGCGTTGAATGTTATGTGGTTATTTAAGATTTGGAAAATAAGTATTGATTATTTGATTTGGATAAGATTTTCAGGGACGTTTAATAAAAAATATCAAAAAGGGTTGTTATTTCATAAAATTCTTTTTTCTATTTTACGTTTATAATGAAGTCATTAAAGCGGGTTCGTCAATGGATCGCGAGTGCGATACAATTTTGTCAATATGTATCGGCGATTTTTTTATTTAGAGATGGCACAAAAGAGCGCAAAATAGAAAAAATAATATAAACTCGTTGATTAAGGTCGATTCTTACATGCGCGACACTCAGCTACGCGACGTTGTGCGACATCGCCTGTCAAATAATAATTACATTGTTTTAAATGGACACGTCGCGTAGTTGTCGCGTAGCCATAGTGAAAACGTGCCCATTTAAAACAATGTAATCATTATTTGATTAGCGATGTCGCGTGACGTCGCGTAGTTGAGTCTCGCGTATATGAGAATCGGCCTTAATGCGTTTTTCGCCATTGTCCATTAAAAAACTCCTCGCCACGCTCGTCGTTTTCTAAACATGCACGCGTGCTAAAAAATCGCTCTTATTAAACTCGTTCTTTAATATACTATTATTACATTGTTATTATTTTCGTTATCTTGATTTATGTTATTTACGATTTACAGCTAAATAGATGGCACAGATAATCATAATACTGGAATAGATACTGGTCCGACTAATTCGTGAATATTTTAAACCCAAATGGAATTTAAAACAAAAATTAACTAAAATCTTCTAAAAAATATTTAAAAACATAATATGTAGATATTTAGCATGTACACTGAATTATTAATTTTCATCGTTTTTAACGAATCTACTTTTGCAGTTTACATTTGGACTAATAGTAAGTTAATTCCCACTTTTCTAATTTTAATTGTTAATTTCCCTAAGTGAAAAAAACCCCTAAGTGTTATATATATAGTTAACTTGCTTGTAGAGAGACTTGACTGGATAGATCCGACAAGACACATAAGACTGCACAAAACCGACAAGATAAATAAAACTAGACATCCAAAACTGAATAGACAAGACTTGACAAGCAAGAATACACAGACTGGACAGAGAAGACTAGACGGACAAAACTAACAACCACAAAGTAGAAACACGGAGGAGGAATTTGAAATATATGTCGCTAATCCACAAATTGACAATACACAGCTTACTACAGATGCATTAAATTATATAATCAATAACCAAAAAAAAATCAAATATATAAAAAACTTTAAAACATTTAAAAACAAGTGTACAACCCTACAGATTGGAAGATTTTCTCAGTTAAAAGTGTAACTTAAGTTTTGTAATAATTATTTATATGTATATGTTACCGTGAATGACCGAATTTTTTTCTTCTTTCTTTTTAAAGTTTGGTCCAATGTGGAGACCGGGTTTATTAACCCTTCAAACACAACGGCGCAGTGGCCTATTGTATTTTGCCCACACTTTACTCTTATAGGCCCAGAAACCTAGATGTTTTTCTTCTTCTTCTTCCAATGCGTATCCATTAATGGATGTTTGCGATAACATTTTCCATTGCTTCCTTATTCCTTGCGGTGTGCATCAACGACTGTATATGGCGTAGCCCTGTCCACTGTCTGATATTTCACAGCCAGGACATTTTTTTCCTTCCGATCCCTCTCCGGCCTTCGATCTTGCCTTCCATCAATAGATGCAAGAATTGATATTTCGTGTTCCGCATTATATGCCCTAGATATGCCGTTTTTCTTTTCTTAATCAATTCAAACAGTTCACGTTGTCTGTTGACACGTCTTCGTCGTTTGTTAATCTAGCCGTCCAAGGTATCTTCAGGATTCTGCGATACAGCCACATATCGAAAGCCTCTAATTTGTTAATTGCAGCCGTCTTTAATGTCCAACCTTCCATACCGTAAAGAAGCACCGACCAGACGTAGCATTTAATGAATCTGAGTCTTAGGTTGAGGTCAAAATCGGAACAGGTCAGCACTCTTCGAAACCTCAGGAATGCCTGTCGAGCTTGTTCAATGCGACATTTTATTTCCTTGTCTGATGTCCAGTCTTCGAAAAGCCAGATGCCCAAGTATTTAAATTTTTCTACTCTTTCTATGGGCCCTGCGTTAAATGTTAGGTGGAGTTTTCAAACATATTTAGGTTTCTAGAGATAATCATAAACTTTGTTTTTTTGATGTTGATATTTAAGCCCATTGATTTGCTCTGTTCTCCTACCTTGTTGACCAGTTGTTGTAGGTCGTGTATGTTATCCGCGATTAAGACCGTATCGTCAGCATAGCGGATATTGTTAATCCACACTCCATTAACTTTGACTCCCATTTCCACGTCTTCCAAAGCCTCTTGGAATATTGTTTCCGAATATAAGTTGAATAGGAGTGGAGACAGCACACATCCCTGTCGTACCCCCCTTCTAATCTGTATGGCTTTGGACATATTATTGCCTAATTTGATTTGCGCTGTTTGGTTCCAATATAGGTTTTCAATGCATATAATGTCCTTTTGGTCTATATCAAGCCTATTGAGGAGCTGCATTAATTTGTGGTGTTGTACGCGATCAAATGCCTTTTCATAGTCTATGAAACATAGACACACATCCTTTCTCTGATCATAGCAGTTTTGGACAAGCACTTGTGTTGCAACTATCGCTTCTCGTGTACCTAAACCCTGTCTAAACCCAAACTGCGAGTCGCCTATGTCTCTTTCACATTTCTTGTAAATTCTCTGGTGTATGATTTTGAGGAATATTTTTAAAGTGTGGCTCATCAGGCTAATAAGTCTATGATCTTCACATTTTCTTGCATTGGTCTTCTTAGGCAGGGGGATAAAGGTAGAGCACAACCACTGTTTGGGGTAGTGACCTGTCTCATATATGGTGTTAAATACTTTATGTAGTGCTGTGATGCCTCTTTCATCTAGGAGTTTAAGTATTTCTGACGGAATTTCATCTGGGCCAGCCGCTTTGTTATTTTTTGAATTACGTATAGCGTTTTTAATCTAGCCCTTAGTGATCGATGGGCCGGTCAGAGAGTTATTGGTTAGAGAGTTATTGGTGCCAGCTGGGGGTCTGTCGTCGTCAAAAAGTTCTTCAATATACCTTTCCCAGACATTGTTCTTTTCTTTGTTGTCGAGGACTATCTGGTTTTTAATATTTACTGTAATAGTTGATCTCATTTTTTTATATATGCCAGCAGTCTCCTTTAGCTTTTTGTGCAGATTAAAATCGTCGTGTTGATTTTGCAACTGTTCTATTTCTGAGCATTCACGTTTAAGCCATTCGTTTTTTACTATTCTAATCTTTGATCTTATTAGTCTTTGAATTTCTTTGTACCTGCTGCTGTCCGCCTTGTTCTTGTGTTTTCGACGTTCGTCCATTAACAACAAAATCTCATCCGTCATCCATTTTTGCTTTTTGTTCTTTGTCCTATATCCTAATCTGTTTTGCATTGAGTTTGTTATGTCCATTATCTTTGTCGAAGAGTGCGTCGGCTCATCTCCAATATTCGATGTTATTGTTTGAATTTGTGTGTTTATCTCATTACACATCTCAGATTTTATTATTGGGTCCCTCAATTTTTCCAACGCCACCCGTCGCTGTGTGGTTGACTTTCTTTGCCTTGACAAGGAAATTTTCAAGACGGCCATCAACAGCACATGGTCAGAAGGTACATCCGCCCCAGGATATGTGACGGCCCTCTTGATAGTCGAGCTGAATCTCTGGTTAATTAGGATGAAATCTATTTGGTTTCGCACTAAATTGTGTAGTCGGTCCGCTGGAGACTTCCAGGTATAAAGTCGGCGAGGGTGTAGTTGTAGATGTTTTTATAAAGCGCTAATTAATTACACATTTGTCTTCTGGTACAAATGCGGCCGACACTCGGGATATAACTCGTTACCTCCAGATTTGTTACCTAGCGTTCTAACACTAGACCACGAGAGCCGACTGGAATGACATAAATTGGAGAATGTCGACTTTCACCGGTGAAAGATCGAATATTTCATTACTTTGTTGTACACTCGGACCTTCACCGGTGTATGTCGACAATCACAGATACGCTCTGGTGGGGGTCCAGAAGGGAGGAGCCGACAAACAGGCGACTAGCTCTCTCCCGCCAAATCCTTATTTCTGCTGGGAATCAATCAGCTTTATCAGTCTTATGTAAGTTTTGATGATGGGAGCAATGTTTCCATATTTTTTCCGATACCCTAATTTATACAGAATGGATACTGCAGTAAATCGTAATCTTTATCTTGAAAAGTTAAATGCATTCATTGCGGGTAAACGAGAAGACAACTGTTTTTATTTTTCTTAAGAAAAGTACTCTAAAATACTTTCTGACGTGGTTTCTGCTAAAACTAAGTGCAACACAGCTTTGGATAACAGACGATTAAAACGTTTCGACGTTTTAAAAATAAATGATGAAGAGAAGTTATTTGTACCACCAACAATTCAATTCAATTCAATTGTACCATCAACCAGGGGAAACGAACATACAGTAATAAGTTACCAATGAAGAATTGTTCATTATACTATATAAAACTTACATCAGAACAGGCGACGGATTAAGAACACGTATGCTTAAAGAGTTGCAAGTTAAATACAAAAATATTACATATGAAGTTGTAATTGTATTTAAATTTATGCGAACTGTGTTAAATGAAACACAATGCAGCTAAGAAACGTATTGTTGTGAAACTTATGGTCAATACTGAATTAAACTCAAGATGTTAAGTTGATCTGATAGATCTGCATTCAAAAAGAGATGGCGTATATAAGTTCATAATGGTGTATCAAGATCATTTAACTAAGTTTGTCCAGCTACGACCTTTGAAAACTAAAAGAGCTGAAGAAGTAGCGATTCACGTTCTTTCAATATTTTTCATTTCATTTTCATTTTCATTTGGTGCACTGCAGTTGCAATCAGATAATGGTAGAGAATTCAGTAATCAAGTCATATCAGAAATATGCGCTATGTGTAAATATGTATAGATAGTTCATGGAAAACCTCGTCCCAGTCAAACACAAGGCTCAGTTGAAAGAGCCAATCAGGATATACAGAATATGCCAACTGCATGGATGAAAGATAACGATACAAATAAATGGTCAGATGGTTTACCGTTTGTCCAATTTTCCAAGAAAACTACATTCTACGAAGGAATACGCCAAAATTCTTAGAAAGCCATGTTTGGCGTTAAACCGGAAAAAGGCATATCATCGTCTTTTTTGCCTAGCCAACAAATCGTAAATATTGAAACCGAGGAACAACTCGAAGAAATTGCCAATACTTTTGAAACCGAAGAACAACTTGAAGAAACTGTTAATACTGCTGAAAACAATTTGAACGGTGATCAAGGGCAAGGCTATACACGCAAAAGGAAGTGTTGTACACAAATAAATGCAGTTGTAAAAGCAAAAGATTCTTGTGCAATTCAAAGTGTCAAAATAGTTTAAGTTGTTGCAATAAATAAGATTGGAATTACATAAATAAGTATTTTTTATTACCATTATGTTCGTTTCTCATTTAGAATGTACTGTGGATTTTAAATTATTGATCACTCTCAGAAGTGGCGAAAAAGTTACGTCACCCTTGTGACGTTTTATAGCGACTGAATTACGGAGAAGAAAATATTAATCTCCGACATGTTCAACAATCACCATTAGTACATAATGAATGTCAATATTCTGCGGTGTAAGTCAGACATAGGGGTATTTAGCAAATATTTTGAACATACACCAAGCGACTATGTGAATGTTGACAATCACCGGTGAAAGTCGACATTCCCCAAATTTCGGTCTTTCACGGTAACATATAGACACCTTTCCATTAAAAATAAATTAGTTTGAGTTTGACTAGACAGATATGGCTAATCAAACAAAACTAAACAGACAAGACTAGACAGACTAGACTAGACAGACAAGACTAGACAGAGAAGACTAGACCGACAAGACTAGACAGACAAGACTAGACAGACAGGACTAGGCAGACAAGACTAGACAGATAAGACTAGACAGACAAGACTAGACAGAAAGGACTAGACAGACAAAACTAGACAGACAAGACTAGACAGAGAAGACTAGATAGACAAGACTAGACAGAAAAGACTAGACAGACAAGACCAGACAGACAAGATTAGACAGAAAAGACGACATAAGACTTGACGCAGAAGTATGGACAGACAAGACGAGACCAACAGGAATACACAGACAAGACTAGACAGACAAGACTAGACAGAAAAGACTAGACAGACAAAACTAGACAGACAAGACTAGACAAAGAAGACTAGATAGACAAGACTAGACAGAAAAGACGACATAAGACTTGACGCACAAGTATGGACAGACAAGACTAGACCAACAGGAATACACAGACAATAATAGATAGACTAGACTACGCAAACAAAACTAGACAGACATGATAGATTAGAGTAGATAGACAAGACTACACAGGTTAGATCAGACTAGACAGACAAGACTAGACACACAAGACTAGACAGACTAGATCAGACTAGACAGACAAGACTAGACACACAAGATTAGACAAACAAGAATAGAGAGACAAGACAAGACTAGACATACAAGACTGGTCTCATAAGACTAGACAGACAACAATAAACACACAAAAAAGACAGACAACAAAAAAAAGACAAGACTAGACAGAGAAGACTACCAGACGAGACTAGCCAGACAAGACTAGACAGACAAGACTAGACAGACAAGACTAGACAGACAAGACTAGACAGACAAGACTAGACAGACAAGACTAGACAGACAAGACTAGACAGACAAGACTAGACAGACAAGACTAGACAGACAAGACTAGACAGACAAGACTAGACAGACAAGACTAGACAGACAAGACTAGACAGACAAGACTAGACAGACAAGACTAGACAGACAAGACTAGACAGACAAGACTAGACATACGAGACCAGACAGACAAGACTAGACAGACAAGACTAGACAGACAAGACTAGACAGACAAGACTAGACAGACAAGACTAGACAGACAACACTAGACAGACAAGACTAGACAGACAAGACTAGACAGAGAAGACTAGACAGACAAGACTAGACAGACAAGACTAGACAGACAAGACTAGACAGACAAGACTAGACAGACAACACTAGACAGACAAGACTAGACAGACAAGACTAGACAGACAAGACTAGACAGACAAGACTAGACAGAGAAGACTAGACAGACAAGACTAGACAGACAAGACTAGACAGACAAGACTAGACAGACAAGACTAGACAGACAAGACTAGTCAGACAAGGCTATACAGACAAGACTAGACGGACAAGACTACATTATCGTTTTGTTCGTCGGTCGAGTTTAATAATTGGAAACCATTGACAAGATACTGGTGACATAATTATCTGCAAAATGCAGTACCACAACGGATAAGAACATAATAACAAAAATATCCAAGCTCAAAACTGCACCCTGGTCAAGCCCAATTGGGACATGAGAGCATTGAAACCTATCCTAAAGAATTTCTACATTCTTCACGCTAACGGTCAAAACAGATCAGTACAGAATGCAGTACCACAACGGATACCAAAACAGCAATATGTTGCCCTTCAATCTGACCGCCGTGAACAATTCAGTAAGCAGTCAAAGTATCGGGACCACAGCATACGATCGCTCCTCTTCAGGATTTCGGCGGTCCAAATGCTAAAGAACATAATAACAAAAATATCCAAGCTCAAAACTGCACCCTGGTCAAGCCCAATTGGGACATGAGAGCGTTGAAACCTATCCTACAGAATTTCTACATTCTTCACGCTAACGGTCAAAACAGATCAGAAGCTCACCTGCACAAATACCGTGAAAGCAAAGACATTGTCGTCAGAGGCAATAACATTGTATATCGAAATGAGACCTTCGAAGAACGCAACTTTCCTGATTATGTGATGGACGAGATTTTAAAGCAAGGATTTTCTGAACCTACAGCTATGCATGCCCAAGTTTGACCGATAACATTATCTGGACGAGACATGGTAGGAAACGCGCAAACTAGCTCTGGAAAAACTTTAGCTTATATGTTACCTGCCACAATTCGCATCAATAGTCAGCAATGGCCTCAGAGGGGCGAAGAACCAATTGCATTAGTTGTCGCACTAACCAGAGAATTGGCTCAGCAAATCCAAAAGGTCGCCAGGGTTAGATTTGGGTCAGATCACCATGATCAGAAATACTTGCTTCTTTGGTGGGTCACCCAAAGCACATCAGGGTGGAGATTTTGACCACGGCGTTGAAATCTTTATTGCTACTCCTGGACGTTTCATCGACTTCTTGGAGAAAAGAACCACAAAATCTAGACTTACATACCTGGTCTTGGAGGAGGCAGATTGCATGTTGCACATGGGGTTAGAGCCCCAGATCAGGAAGATTATTGAACAAATTCGGCCGGATAGTCAAGTTCTCATGTGATCAGCTACTTGGCCTAAGCAATTACAACAAGTAGCTGAAGAATTTTTAGATCACTACATTTAGATTAATTTTGGAGGGTTGGCATCTTGAACAACAGCTAGGCGACTACCAATGTGGGTTCAGGAAAAGAAGATCAACAGTAGACCAGCTCTGGAGAAGGTAGTAAGGGAGGCAAAAACGGAGACACTGCATATTTTGAAACCGGGGCCCGCGTCTTATAAGATACATACATACATAATTGGAAACACAACCAGGAACGTTAAGGAAGAGTTTCAAAAAATAGAATCTGCAGCGGAAAATATGGGCCTAAAAATAAACGAGAGTAAAACCAAGTACATGACCACATCAAGGACTAAACGTAGAGATAGGATGGGACAAAATGTGACGATGGACCAATACAACTTCGAAAGAGTCCAGGAATTTAAATATCTGGGTGCCGCTATCACGTCGGACAATGATATGACCAAAGAAATTAACAACAGAATACAAAGTGCCAATCGATGTTGTTTTGCATTGCAGAGAATAATTAAATCAAAAAATGTATATCGGACGACAAAAATAAGAATATACCACTCCATTATAAGACCGATTATGACTTACGCCTGCGAAACTTGGACAATGACAAAAAAGAACGAAAACACACTGAGAATTACAGAGAGAAAAATACTACGGTGTATGTACTGACCTATAAGGGATGAAACTACACAACAGTACCCCAGTAGGAAAAACAGGGAATTCGAATAATTATATGAACAACCAGACATTGTAAGAACGATAAAAGCCGAAAGACCACTAGGACCACTAGAAGACCACTAGGAAGACCGCGACTACGGTGGAGAGACAACATAGCATCATTTCTTAGATCCGTGAATATCATGGAAGCGGAGGAGCTAATGATGGACAGAGTCCAAAGGAAGGTGAGTTGTTGAGTCAGCCAAGACCCAACATGGGTTGTAAGAGCTGCAGAGAGTGAGAGAGAGAGAGAGAGAGTTGGCATTGTCGGCAAATTATAACATAAGACAGATTGTAGAAGTTGCGAAGAACTTCGTTTAATCGTAGAAGCGGGACAGGCCATTAATCTTGTCCTATACGAAATGGTGATATCTACCAGAGGTAATCAGAACGGTCGCAATAGGTGGAATAATAGAAACAAAGACAATTCTTTGCCAAATTCAAACGGCTCGATCAGTTGCACCAAAACGTGGACTAACAAGGGTAACAACTACCAACAGCGCCCAAATCCCTGCAGCCAAAGAATGAATCCAGGAGGAATGGGGAGCAATATGGGCGAGGGAGGATTTAGAAATGCAAAGATTTATCCGGACAATCCCCAGAGTGTTTACCAGCCCAACGCGCAGTACCAGAATAGTGAACCTAGTTATTGTATGAATGGCTACGGGCAATAGTATCAAAACGGATAGCAACAACCTAGAAATAATTATGCTAATAATGGTCGTCAATTAAACGACCAGACGTACAACCCACAACGCCAGCAGTATTTTGGACCGAATTTCGGATGAGAGATCAATTACATAAGAAAACAAATCAATACATCCGCGAAAACCTCAAAGGCAACATGTTAGTATATTACAGACAAGTTGTCTCTTTCCTGAATGCTCTTGAAATGCACGAAGTAATAGAATGAGAGATCAGTCTTATATTTATATTATTTTGTTGTTTGTTTGTTATGTTGTGTTTATTTTATGTACGTATTTGACTAGACAGACAAGACTAGACAAAGAATGCTAGACAGGGAAGTCAGACAAGACTAGATAGACAAGTCAGACAAGATTAGAAAGACAAGACTAGGCAATCAAGACTAGGCAGGCAAGACTAGAGAGACAAGACTATACAAATAAGATTAGACGTACAAGACTAGACAGACAAGGCTAGACAGACAAGTCAGACAAGACTAGAAAGACAAGACTAGACAGAAAACACTAGACATACAAGACTAGAGAGACAAGACTAGACGGACACAACTAGACAAACGAGACTAGACAGACAAGACTATACAGATAAAACTAGACCGACAGAAATAGACCGACAAGACTAGACATACAAGACTAGAAAGACAAGACTAGACTAGATAGACAAGACTAGACAGGTAAGCCAAGATAGACAAGACAAGACAGACAAGACAAGACAGACAAGACAAGACAGACAAGACTGGACAGAAAGACTAAATAGACAAAGTCTAAACAGACAAAACTAGGTGGAGAAGAGCAGACAGATAAGACTGAACTGACTAGAAACAAGGCTAGACAGACAAGACTGGAAAAGCACGGCTAGCGAGGCAAGACTAGACAGATAAAATAAAAAGGCTGTTATATTTTGTAGCTGTTGCAAAATGTAAAAGAATTTTGTACATTGCATTGCACATTAAGCATACTTAATAGTGCGCTTTATGGTTATTACAAGTAGCTTAACGACGTTTTCTATTTTTCATTATGATCGTTTACACTGATCGTTTTAATATCGACTTAATATCCATAATTAAATTGCAACGCAAACAGCCGTAAAACGAAGTGCTACTTCAATGCAGCAATTAGTCCCGAAAAGAAAACTTAAAAAAATGATCTTTATCACACAATAGCAATGAGAAGAAAATATATATTTGCATCAGTTTATTGTTTTGTTTATCTAGAAGAGCCTGTCTCAGCAATTCAATTTAATCAACACATTAATCGATTCTAGTACATCTCACTATTTTTATTTGCTTGATGCAAATGTGGAAATAGAATCATAAGAAGCTGATGAATATATAAGACATTTTTAGCAGGATTTTAAAATATCTTCGACGGCGCCCTACAAGTTGGAACAGTTTTATGCAAACATCATTTTGTATAATAAAACTTACATAAACTTGCATGCACTAAAAACCTTTTATGGACTCAGTTTTACGACCCAAATGTCCACTATATGAATAAATCAATCATATAATTTATATCAACAAACGTTTCGCAATACTTAACACCAAATATCACATAAACAAAATAAATTAACAATAAAATTTACAATAAAATTAAGCGAAGGTCCGACAAGACTAGACAAAATAGACTAAACTGGTCAGATTAGACAGACAAAAGCAGCCAGTCTAAACATTCTACACGTTGTAGATAAACTATAAGAAGCTGATAGAGAAACTGGGTGAGCTAGAGAAACTATGCAAATTAATACTAGAGAGAGTGAAAATGCCAAAGAATATTTTACATTCTTTATAATTTTCTTGTCTAGAATTAAATTGTGTAAGGAAATATGCAAAACATCCCCTATTTCCTTGTTGTTGTCATGTAGTTTAGTAAATTGCCCGTCGTCACAACAATGTAGGAAATTCGATCTGGAGTATGAATTAAAAAAGGAATTGGGATTTAGTTATGATTGATTGATGGCGCAACTATTTAGGATGTAGCAGCTTGTAATATTACAACAGGATATTCGATTTACATAAATCTCGCGGCGCCATGTCAGCTTTCCCTTATACAAATTATCATAATAACAGATTGTTTGATTACAAATGTTTATATTTAATTTATATTTTTATTAAAAGTTAGTTTATATTTTATTTAAAACAAAATATTTAACTATTGCCATTAGAATTTAGATATTGCGATGAATATTGAAAATTATTAATTTTTTTGATATGTTGCAATAACCAACGAATTATTTGCATTGTAAGATAGTAAAGTTCAGCAAGGAAGGAATAGGCAGAGGTAAAATAATCGGGAGCAGAGACCGGAACAGCCTCGCTGCCAAAACCCCCTGGCTGGAAGTACCAACGAATGAAATGGATTTCGAGAAAAACTATACGGCAATGTGGGGGAAAATCCAATTGGTGTGACGAATCCGCAGTATACCACATAGAACAGAGTGCTATCAAGTTGTATACGGATGCTTCGAAGACCCAAGTATCTTCGAATCTTCGAAAGATGTGCACAATATAACCTCTATAGGATCTATCGCAAAAAACGAATGGCTATTCTGTCAGATATCCAAGCAGCCATCAAGGCCATTAGTACATACAGCATCAGATCCAAACTGGTATGGGATTGTGTAAGAAAGCTAACTAAGCTCTTCAGAGAAAATAAAGTTACGCTATGCTGGGTACCAGGCCCCACTGCTATAGATGGAAACGAAGAAGCTGATCACCTAGTGAACAAGGAATCCAGTAATTCCTTTATTGGCCCGGAACCCTTTTGCCGTATGACTATGAACACCATCCTCAAAAGTTTAGATGAAGAAATGAAAAACCCGGAAAGAACTTCCAAAGCTAAGACAATCCAAAGTAATGCTGGGATCTTTTAACCAAAATACTTGTACAAGTCACCACCTAAATCTACAAATCTACAATCTCTACAACCAACGAATTAATTTAAAACAAGACGCAATTTTTAACTTGATTTCATCCCCTATTTGATCAAATTCCTTCTATTATATACTGCCTTTATAAAAACAGAACATCAAGTATTTATTGGACGATTTTAATGAAATTAGTAGAAGTTGATCATGTAAATGAACTACATCGATGATCAAAAAATCAACTTGAAAAACAAAAAAGCCAATTAATTAAAACTAATTACGAGGGGCAAGTAAAAAATAAGGTTCCCACATTTTTTTCAGGTGTAAGGCATTTTTTATTGCAATAAATATGTATACAATCTGAAAGCTTGTATTCTAAACTATTTTTCTACATAGTCGCCAGATCTTTCAACGCATTTTTCCTGACGAGTTATCCACTTCTGAAAACCCGCTTCGAAGAACTCCGCCGTTAGGCCGCGGATGTACTTGGTGACCTTTCATCTGTACTGAAGAGTTGTCCACCCATGTGTTGCTTCAATTTCGGAAACAAGTGGAAGTCGCTGGGAGCAAGATCAGGGCTGTAGGGGACATGATCAAGCAATTTCCAGCCGAATTTGTCCAGTAGGGCGGTGGTCTGTCGAGAGACATGCGGTCGCGCGTTGTCGTGGTGCAAACTAACGCCCTTGCTCAGTCTTCCTCTCCGGCGATTTTGAATGGCTCTTTTGAGTTTCGTTAACGTCTCGCAGTACCTGTCCGAACTTATTGTGGTCCCTTTAGGCATAAACTCGGTAAGCAAGACGCCTTTTCGGTCCCAAAACACCGTAGCCATCACTTTTCCTGCGGACAGCGTCTACTTAAACTTCTTCGGCCTCGGCGACCCGGGACGGCGCCATTGTTTCGAGTCTTCTTTTGTTTCCGGAGTGACGTAGTGACACCACGTTTCATCTCCCGTAACAATGGAGTCCAAGAATTCTTCGGTATTCTCGGCGCATTCTCGAAGAAACCCCTCGGCACACTTGACGCGATTGTCTTTGTGGGTTTCTGAAAGCATGTGCGGGACCAACCGCGAAAACACCTTGTGATAACCAAGTTTTTTGGTCAAAATGTTGTCGATGGTTTTTTACAAACCTCAGGATCCTGATCAGCCAGCTTCCGAAGCGTTACTCTTCGATCCTCGAGGAGAATGCGCTCAATCTTCGCCACGACTTCGCCGGACACCGATGGCCTCCCGCTCCTTTGCTCGCCGTGAACGTCTGTGCGTTCTTCGGAGAACTCCCTGCACCATTTGCGGACGTGTTGGACGCTGATGCAAGCTTTGCCATAAACTTCTTACAACTGTCTATGAATTTCAATAGGTGTAAGCTTCTTCGCGTTTAAAAATCGAATCACTGAACAGATTTCACACCTGGCGGTGACGGCGATTGCGGGCTCCATCGCGGATGGCTGTTAGGCCGGCACTAAGCTTCGCAGTGATCTTCCAGGTAGTTGGAAAGGAGTGGGGGGGGGATCACCAATGAAGGTGGTGTTGCCGGATTTCGCCTGGTATCTCGCGCGGCGAGTGTACAGCGTTGGGAACCTTATTTTTTACTTGCCCTTCGTATGTGTTGGGCCTCCACGATTTCCCAAGCACTCATTAACAAGTCGAGGCATGCTAGAAATCAGGCTATCTATATCGACTTTTTTTCGGAGGAAGGGGAAAACTTTTATAGGCACCTATTGGTAGTGTGAAAGTCCTTCTCACCTAGAGAGAGTATACCCACTAAAAACCCTGCCCCCCTTTTTCTAGCCCCGTAGAACTCGGGACCGCAGTAATGCATAACCTCAAGTTGTGGGCTCCGGCTCTAAATATTCAGTAGTTTGTTCCTTTATTCTGCCATTCCTTCTCGTCTTTTTCCTATTGTTGCATTATTTCCTTGACGATGGCACCGACGTCGTTCCACTGCTCCTCGCTTTCCAGAATCGAACCGATTAGCGCTTGGAGGTCTAGTACCCCGCTGCTTATTACTTCCAGCTTCGTCCTCTGGCCTACCCACTTGTCGCAACTGAACAAGGTATGCTAGGCCATTTCTGATTCCTTGTTAGAATACGGACAACTTTCCGTAGTCGTTTTGCCTATCCTTTTCCGATAGCTTTGGAAACAATCATTACCCGTCAGCGCCATTGTCAGGTGATAGCTTTACGTCTGGTATCAGCCTGTAAGTCCATTTAAACCTGTCTTTTTCCCACGACTCCTGCCACTTTTGGATCGTTCGACGCCTTTCTTCTTTTATATTCCGTGCATTATTTTCCTCCATGCCGTACATGCGCTCCGCGCACTTGCGCTCCTGCCACTTTTGGATCGTTCGACGCCTTTTTTCTTTTATATTCCGTGCATTATTCTCCTCCTTGCCGTACATGCTGGCTTTCTCCTCCGCCAGTAGCTTCATCTGGATCAGCCTTGCCAGCACCCGCACCGCCTCAGTCCCGACAGTTCTGTATGCGCTAACTACCCTGATGGCGATCTTCCTTTGCGCCCTTTTCAGTGCTTCCCTATACCTTTGGACCTTGGTGCACCGGCCCACACCGGGGCTCCGTACAGAACAACGTTGTTCACGACTGATGCCAATACTTTTCTTTTATTTTCCGATTCTCCTCCGGCTCTCGGGAGTATTCTCAATAGGTTGTCTTTCTATGTCTCTTCTATGTGCCTCCCGAAGGTTAGCTTTTCGTCGAAAACGATTCCCAGGTATTTCAAGTGCTTCTTTGGGCGTAATATTCTACCACCCAGTGCAAATTCCACCAGGCCGCATTTCTTCCTCCCAATTAAGCGTACTGCCTCTGTTTTGTCCGATGCTATTTCCAAGCGGTTCGCACTCATCCACTCTTGTATCGCTTCTAGTGCTGCGTTGACTTTATACTCTAGCGCGCCCTTTTCAATATCGACTTGGGGTATTTCATTCCAAACTTCGTTAATTTGACCTCTAAGTTTCATTACAGTGTTAGCGGGGCCCTGTAATTTTATTAACCTAATTTATCCACCAAGAAATACTCGGACAGCCGAACCCGGAAGAAAGTGATGTCGAGGACGGCATAGGAGTGTATGCCGTCCTCGACATCACCACATCCTCATCCTCCACAAGACCATCAACTAAATCTCCCGGTCCGGAACGTGAATCCTAACCCACCTAGTGAAGCAGAAGTCAGAACTACAATAAAGAAACCTTAAGAACAACAAGGCCGCTGGCCCAGATAACCTTCCGGCAGAAATATCTAAAGCCGACCTAAAGGTGGTAACAAAACTGCTCCACCCGCTAATAGTAGATGCATGGGAGTCGGAAAATGTGGCACATGAATGGAAGGAAGGAGCCATAGTCGTTCTCCCCAAAAAAAGGCGATCTTGCAAACTGTGGCAATTTGAGAGGGAATACAATTTTAAACACTATCAACAAAATAATTTCTCACATTTTACTGGATCGACTATCCATCTCCATAGAGCCCAGTCTGCGTCAGGAACAAGCGGGTTTTCGCCCAAATAGATCCTGTGTAGTTAAAATTAGCACAATGCGAATCATCATAGAGCAGTCCATGGAATGGAGGTCTACATTATACGCGGTCTTCGTCGGCTTCCGTAGGGCCTTTGATAGCATCTATCATAATGCAGTCTGGAAAGCATTGGAAGAAAAGAAGGTACCGGAAAAGATAATTAACCTAGTAAAGGAAATATACCGGGACGCATCCTGCTATGTAAAACACCAAACTGCTAAGAGCGGCGACATTATCATCAGCTCGGGAGTCAGACTGAAAGGGCTGCCTACTATCGCCCTTACTATTTAACATTCTGTTAGACTCAATAATGGACAAAGTAGTGTCAAGAAGTGAGGGCATTAGATGGACGTTAAAGTCGTTCCTGGAAGATCTGGACTACGCAGACAATATCTGTTTCTTGGCACACACCCACGCCGACGTGCAGAGCAAACTCGACCGTCTCTCCGCAGAAGCATCCAAAGCAGGTTTAAAAATCAACATTGGCAAAACCAAATCGCTTAGAGCCGCCACGAAGAATACCCGCGCCTTTCGTATTTATGATGAACAAATAGAGGATGTAGATGAATTCACGTACCTGGGAGGCATAATTACTAATGAGGGTGGCACCACCACCGATGTCTTATACCGAATA
This sequence comes from Phosphuga atrata, assembly GCA_944588485.1. NCBI lineage: Eukaryota > Metazoa > Arthropoda > Insecta > Coleoptera > Silphidae > Phosphuga > Phosphuga atrata. The sequence goes on from OX155901.1 coordinate 9,861,183, forward strand.
AAAAGGGCCAAACAGGCATTTGGTATGCTCAGGCCGGTCTGGACCTCCAAACTGTATTCCACACGAACAAAATTAAGAATATTCAGCTCAAATGTGAAATCCGTCTTGCTGTACGGGTACGAAACATGGAAAATCTCCATATCAATAGTAAATAAGCTTCAGGTATTCATAAACAAATGCCTACGAAGTGTACTGCGCATTTTTTGGCCAGATACAATGCGCAATGTAGACTTATGGCACCTGACAAACCAACAAGAGATACAAAAAGAAATAAAACACCGCAAGTGGAAATGGTTGGGCCATGTATTGAGGAGATACGAAGGAAACATCACTAGGCAAGCGTTACAATGGAACCCGCAGGATTCTCGCAGATAGGGACGTCCAGCTAACACGTGGAGGAGGACCATAGACGCAGAATTAAAGATCGCAGGAAAAACGTGGAACGAGGTGAAACGCCTCGCTCAGAATAGAGTCAGATGGAAGGTCTTTGTAGAGGCCCTATGCTCCGCGTAGAAGTTAGAGGACAACAACAATTTAACCACGTTAACCTAAATTCTACCACCTATCATGTCCCAAACATGTTTAATCGGCAATAGATCTGGATATCGAGATGGCCAAGTTAACAAATTGATATCGACACTATCAAGAAACTGTCTTGCAATGGCCGCTGTGTGAAGCCGAGCATTATTTTGCTGAAAAATGGTGTTCTGCAAGGCATTTCTATAGGGCACTAACACTGGTTGTAAAATTGTCAATATAACGAATCCCGTTGAGATTTGCTTCTAAAAAAACTAGAGGAGACCGACTACCATACGCTATCGCCCCCAAAACTATAACTTCCTGTGTAAGGGAAGTATGTCTTTCAACAGCAAATTGCAAACAACTAACTCTTCTGCGATCATCATGATATCTGAGACTAATCGCTGAGGATAATGTTATTCCATTCATGGGTCCAATGTTGTCTTTCCCTGCACCAATCAAGTCTGCCTCTGCGATGCTGCGTAGTAAGAAGTAGACACAATTATGGAAGGTAGTCTCTAATACCAAAACTGCATATTCTTCTGTAAACAGTAGCCATGGATACTCTTTGGCTATTTAGAGTCAACCACTCATTTCCCAATGCCTGCCACGTTGTAAATCTGTCCCTTAAAGTTGTAAGACGAAGAGCTCGATCTTCACGCTCAGTGGTGCTTCTTGAACGTCCTGATCCAAGTCCACGTCGATTCTCCCCAGCTTTGGACCATCTAGACCAGCAGCGTACTATCACCGATACACTACGACCTATCCTCATCAATAGCACGAACCAAAAAACCCGCTTCTCCCATACCAATAATGCAACCCCTTTTTAAATTCCTTAGATGATGATATTGAGCACGACGACGAACACGGGGCATCTTTTTAAGTTTTACTGAAACTTCAAACTACTCAGAGGTTACTTGGATATTAGAAGCAATTACATTAAAAAATCATCAGCTCTTCATAATGTTGAAATCAAGAAAAAATACCATTAAATAGGAATCAAAACAATTGATTTTTTGATCATCGATGCAGTTCATTTACACGATGAAATTCTGAAAATTTCATTAAAATCGTCCAATAAATACTTGGTGTTCTGTTTTTTTTTTATATGAAAGGCAGTATATTTGTAAATATACAAATTTGAAAATTTGTAAATTTGTAAATTTCAGTAAATTTTGTATAAATTCTGTTAAAATGTGCAACTTTTCGAGCGCAGGGTTGATATTTTCATTAAAAATAATCTAAAACACTTTTGCGCTTGTTCATCCAGCAAAGTCCTATCAGGCATTTTAGTTCGAGGTTTTATGATTAAATAAGCGCGGAGGGCCTTGTTGCGGTTAAACTTCGGCGTCAATAGCGAATTAAACAACTCCCGGAGGTATGTTTATACGTTATGCTGCGAATGCGTCGACTTTATCCCTTTTTAAAAGATATTTTAAATTCAATAGAAACAGCCCAATTCAGAATTCCATTTAATCGGAAGCTTTACTCTCATTTATAAATCATAACTACGAGAATTACTTATAACTTCTCTTATTTAAAAATCATCTAGTGATGTTTCAGCGCAAGGCCCATGTTAATTATGGTCTGTCCTATTAATAGAACGTAAAATTGGTAAAATAGATAGTGCTAACATAAATATATTATCTAGAGAGATGTGATTTGGAAATTTGTTTATGTTTATTTTTTGTTTATGGCACACGAAGAGAACTGTAAATGTCCTATTGCTAAATTTACTTTCAATCGCTTCAATCGCTTTATTTCCATCTTTCTTTTGATATCGATCACTAATTTTGCATAAAATATTATATTTATGTGATTTATATCCTTTAATATATAAATACAATTAGAAGCAAAATATTTTTTTTATAAGATTTTTCCTCTGTTACGTTGATTGATAGTGTGTAATAAATGATTACTCCCTGGTAGTTTGGACCTTTTCCACAGAGTGTTAGGTTTGTTTTGGGCCTGTATAGTTGCTGTTTAATTCTCGTGTCGTGTTGATGTTTATCCAGATGCTTCTGGAAGGTGTGCTTCTGTTTATGGATGTAGCATGTTAGTTCTAGAATATATAAACTTGCGACTGTGAGAATACCCAGCTTCTTCAAATGGGGTCTACAGATGATGCCCATTAAAGTTCTGATAATTTTCTTCTGCACTATTAAGATGGATACAGTTTCTGGCGAGCATCCCGAAAGCAGAATACCATATGAAATTATTAATTGGATCCTCATAGTAGAATGTAAGGAGATCTTCGATTTTTAGAAATTGTCGTAGATACATTATTTGAAAAAGCTTCCTATGTAGTTTGAAGCAAATATGTTGTATGGTGGTGTTCCATTGAATGTGTTCCTCTAAATATTTTCCTATGAGTTTAGCCACCTTGGTTTGTTTAATTTCGTCGTTAATTTTTTTTCAACTGGATGTCTATGGGGTAGTTGCTACGTGCTGTATGGAATATAACTCAATCTGTTGAGAAAGAGATTGTTGTGCTCGAACCATTTGTTGAGTGAATCCAAGAGCATGTTGGCACGCAGTTGGTAGTTGGAAGCATCTTTTCGGAGACGATAAAACTGGCTTCATCAGCATATAAGGTGCAGTGTTGATCTACGATGTAGCTGACCAGATCTGCGGTGTATAGTAGGAATAGAGTTGGTGCCAAGACACTGCCCTGCGGGAAACCCTGCGGGTATTTCTTAATAGAAAGCTTCATAGGGAATATTATATACGCTTTCCTACTAACTTTGGGACGCTGAATCGATTGTTAAAAACTAGAAGTCTGAGTGGTAAGCCGTTCAAAAGTTAGGTTAGGTAGATTAGTTAGCAAGAAACCATACATCTTGTTTATTTGCAACTCCAGGGCGAAATAGACTAGAAAATCGTTCTCAGCACTTTGTTGAAAGTTGCTACCTTCCTTTTTAATTGTCTTTGATATGGTCCCAAAGATTACCTAATCCCCTGTCATTGTTAGGTTTGAAATTTTTGTCGTCTGTCTAAGTTGGTCTCTATGTAAAGTTTTTAACACCCTTACCTTTAGGTTACGACGCCGACTATAAAGGGATACTATAAGAGTAATATAAATGGATTACTAGATACCTGTTTGCTTCTTCATTTCCTTCTATACCAGTGTGTCCTGGTACCCAGTATAGCGTTACTTTGTAGTCGCTGTTAATCTTGCTTAGCTTTCCCCCACAGTCCCATACCACTTTGGATCTGGTGGCGTATGAGCTAACAGCCTTGATATCTGCTTGACTATCTGACGGGATTGTAATTCGTTTTTGGCGATAGTTCCTGTCGACGTTAAATTGTTCACATTTCGATTCCATGTGCTGTTTGGAAGATACTTGAGTAGATATCTTTGGATTCGAAGTACTTTGGATTCGAGGTCCAAATACACCTACACCAGTACCTTACTTCGACTTCCAACCATCTGTATATTACTTGAAGGCACTTTGCTCAATGTGGTATGCTCAAGATACCATTTCGTTTTTTTTTTACTCCCAGCCAGGGGATCTTGGCAGCGACGCTGTTCTAATCTCTGCTCCCGATTATTTTACCTCTGTCTATTCTTTCCTTGCTGAACTCTACAATCGTCGATCTGGCGGTCCCCTCCACACAGCAGTGCCATTGCTGCTGTGGGACATGACTCCATCGCCCCCGTGATGCCACATGCCAGTCTCTGAAATCTCTTAAGCTACTTCTTCATAGAGAATTCTCCTTGATAACAATTAATATAATAGACGTTGTTGTTTTGATAGTTCTGAAGGCTTGACAGTCTGAATAATCTCGATATATCAATAATCTTGATAGCCTGTTGTTTAGCTAGGTAGTCTTTATAATTTTGATAGTTTTTATTATCTTGGTTGTCTTTGTTATCCAGATAGTTAGTTACTCACTTTAGTTTGTGTTTTCAAAGTTAAATTAAGAACTAACTAAACTAATTAAAACCTTAATTGAAAGCGATCAAATTGAGTATGAAAATTGAGTTATCATCCTCCTCGAATATTTGTAATAACTCTAATACGCTCAGACAACAGAAGAAAAAAATTGAATCAAATGCACAAATATTCTCCCAAAGTCCACGAAATAGGGCAATATATATCAGTAAATTACGGAAAACCGGAATATCTGGCAAGCCAAATTTAATGAAGATTTCCTAGAAGAATTATTTGAGGCTGCAAGAGATCAAACATTTAATAGTTTATGTATGAAATCACAATTTAATTACTATTATTGATTTAGAAAAACTTTTCGTGTAATTAGTTGTATAATTATTATTAATTAAAAAAACCTTTTCCTTGCAAATTAGTCTATAATCTACTCCGACACATAGTTTACAACGTGATTAACTTGCAGCACAAAATGTATTGTAATATAGTGAGTTAATGGGTAGAGAGACGAAGAAAATGGCGTAAATTTCACCCGCACACACGCCGTTCAGTAATGGAACAATTAAAGGCATTGTGATCCCAATAAACGTGGCGGAATGTATTATGGTTCGGTTTCTCGTCCTCGCCAAGGTGAGCGAAGCAGCTGCCGTGACCACGGATGTGCTGAACTGCAACCCATCCATTAGACTGGTAATGGACATTCGCGCTGATGGAGGCAACAACATCCAGAATATGGTTCGCGTAATCAACGAGCTTCCGATTAAATGGACATGCGGATCGGCTCAACAACCCTCACACTTGATAGTGCAAATGATGGTGTATTAATCCAGTTCCCATTAATATTAGTTTAAAATAATAGAAATAGTAAGATTAATCATACCATACTTTTCATATATTATAAGGGATTTCTTTTTTATTCTTCGGGAAGAAATATTTAGCACAGACAAATTCAAACGAAATTTTTCTGTGTTAAAAATTCTGTGTTTTTGTGGAAGAAAATTATATTTTCAATTGAATTGACTCCAATAATTGAGCTCAGCGTTAATTAATTTCACGTTAGCTATAGATACACTTCTGTACCTTTTTTTATTGAAAAGTGGTCAAACTTTTACTAAACTTAATTATAGCCCTTGGACAACCTGGGGCATTCAATTTCCGCTACGAACAAAACAAAATATATAACTTCAAATCAGGAGGCTCCGTAGATTTGTATTCCCACGAGACACAAAAACTTCCGCCGATTTATTTCATTAAAATTTAATAAAACGCCTCAGCCAGCTCGGTTCGCGATCGAACATCGATATCGCAAACAGTGTACGCATTCCGTGTGCATTCCGATTGTCCGACTTGTGCATATAAATAAGCGCTAATTAACCCCCCGGGATGTGCGAGCTTAAGAGGGTTAATGGGTTACCGGAACACATGACCACGTGCTTTGCCGGATGTATAAGCGGAATGCAAATTTACCGACATGACACAGCCGACCGCATTGCAGAGCTAATATTGAAATAGATTTAACTTTGTATAATCTTAACGACTTAATTATCTATACAGTCTATATTCGCATGATTGTAGCATGATTATCAAATTAAACAATAATAATATTAGAATCATTATAAAATACATTTAAAACATAATTTCGGACTAATTGTATGTTGTTCTTGGGAAAATGATTTAGATAAAACAACTAATTATTAATATTTTACCAACGGTTTTAGTCTGAACATGTTATCTTTAGGAAAAAAATGATAGACATCATCAAAAATGATAGACACCCCCTTTAACAATTAACAGTAAAATAATTGTAGCGACAACATTACAATAATTATCCAAATATTTTCGGACAATTTCCGAAAATATTTTATTAGGGTCGGTAATGTAATCCTCGAGCAGATTAAGAAATATTTGTACTTTTAGTTTTACTAGGGCATTACGGTGATTACCCAAACATTTTCGGATGGATTTCCAAAAATATTTAATTAGGGTCAATGGTGTAATCGCCGGGGAAATTACGACAAGATGTTTTTCTCGAGAATCGGTAATCAGATGAGGGACCAGTATACCTGGAGATAATATAAATACCTGGATCCCCGAATAAACAAGACAGTTCGATCCACACAGTCAAGCACGGCAGTCAGGCGCAACCAGCCAGCAGGCAGTTCGATTCACGAAGTCACGGGCCACACAGTTCCGTCCAGACGATCAGGCGCAACCAACCAACGACTACAGTTCAATCCACACAGTTTCGTCCAGACAATCAGACGCAAACAGTCTAACAACACAGTCAGCAAGTCTACACCAGTTCAGTTCAACAGTGAGGCGCAATCAACCAATGAGTCCAGTTCAGTCCAGCCAGTGGACCCAGTCCACCAGACTCAGCTAGAAGTTCTGACAGTCAAGGAAGTTCAGTTCAGCACTAGTTCAGTTCAGTCCAGCCAGTTCAACCAGACTCAGCCAGCAGCCAGTTCAACCATATACACCAGTCCAGCCAGTTCAACCAGACTCAACCAGCAGTCAGTTAACCAGACCAGTCCAGTTCAGAGAGTCCAGCTCCACTCATTCCCTCACAAGTGTTTGTATCTCTTGTACATTTGTATATATATCGTCCACAAAAATAAATTTCTCTGCAAACCGTGAATGATATATTATTCTACCGCGTATCACACCACAAATGAGGCATTGAGCGGAAAAGCGAATATTTAACGAGTTTTATAAGCTAGGAAATCATGACTTACAGTAATATTTGTATTTACAATGATCAAAGTTAATAAATCACGAATATATTCGTAAAATCAGTATTCCAAAAGGCTAAACACTAGATTTGCTTGAGAGGAATATAACAAATCGAAAATCTGCCGAGGACTAATCAAAAGTGGAGTGGTTATAGATCCAATGGTTGCGTATTGTGGGAGAAGAGCCGTTTAAAATCTATTTCAAATATTCAAGCAATATTGACGTGCTGTTTAATAAAATTGATATCGGCAAAAGACACTCCAAAGTGATCTCAAAAAGAGATGTTCTTTATCACAATGGGCGCTGCATAAATCTTTTAAAAAAGAAAGACCTTAGTTTGTTGGAATATATTCCACCTATTTATCACCCAACCACCAGCAATGATGTAAATGAGGTACTTGTACTTGACTTTTGTAGTGAAGAAGATGTGTAATAAAGTTTTGTAATAAGTTTTGACTTTAATAAGTTATACTCTAACATTTAAATGAATTTGTTAACGGACTATCCCATAAAAATTTAAAACGACCCAATTCAAAAGTGAACTAACCCACATCAAAATCATGTTTTTCAATAAATATTGGGGTAAATAGTTCTGTTTCCAAGAATAGACATCTTGCATAGAATCAGAAGCTACATAACATGAATAAATGCAAAAACGTTTCGAAGAAAATAAATGCTTTATAATCCAATTATTTTGAATGCCAAATAACTCAGTTTTATATGTGTTGGGGTTAGTCCGCTTTTGCGCTCAATGCCTCAACTTGTTTGTTAGATTTAATTGACATGACAAATGTTGTGTTAAGGAAAAGTGTTTAAAGGATATTAATTATGTGTCAGCTATTAATATAATCTGTGGTTATTGTGGAACGTTATTGTGTTTATACAGTGATGTCAGTGCCAGATTTCTGCCTAGGCCAACCAGGCTCTGGCCTAGGGGCCCCAGTGGCGAAACTGAAATCAAATTAAACACTCGTGTATAGTCTTTCTCAGACAAGATGGTCTGTTCGAGCTGACGCTTGTCGAAGTCTATGTTGCTCCTGGGATGAGATCTTGATATAGTTGCCAATGATGCAAATATTAAACCATCTACGCGCTTTGAGGTTTCAGGTCTTCTGAATTCATTTGACTCGATGTAAACTTGTGGGAAGTAACATCTCTAGAATGATATCTTGGAAAGGTTCAACAAAGTAAGAAAATCTCTCCAATCTGTTAACATCGAACTGAACAAGATCGTTGAACTGTATCAGTCTTTGGTAACATACCTAGGACACTTAAGGAAACCCAGTACCTGTACCCTTGATCATTATGAGTCGCTAGTTTGAAAATAGCTATGCATATGATATGCAGAGGAAACGTAAGCGAGAAGTCCAGTTTGCTAAAGTTAAAGGAAACGAGACCGAACTCTCGGTAGGGACAGAATCAGATTTACCATTTTTAACGTCATTATAGATGGACTAATTACAGAACTACGGAGACGTGGGTCTGATTGTAAGGAGTTAAGGTAAAACATTCAAACTTTCTTACGAAACTACATCGTTTGGAATCTAAAGACATCCGTGGAAGAGCCAAACGCTTTTTATCCAGGGGATTTGGATAGGACTTTGAAAAACTGGTGTCTGCACCTGCAAGCTCATTTGTCCTCGAATGATGAAGTTATCGTTACTGAAGCTATACAAATGCTTATCAGAAAAAGGCTTTTCGGACATTTATCGAAGCATCAAAATTGTGCTTCGAATCCTCTTATGTACAGCAGCACCAAACTGTTCAGCAGAACAGTCGTTTTCTGCGCAAAAGGGAGTAACGAATTACTTAAGATCTAACATAGGCTGGCTCAATTTATTCTCTGTAATGTATATAGAACGTGGGTGGACAATATTGAAGAAACTGCTCAACGTGCCGCTAACCAAAATAACCTGAGAGAATTCTATAAATCCACCAAGCTGCTGTCGAACAAGAAAACTACAAAAACAAAGCCAATAAAATCAAAAGATGGGAAGCTACTGGTTACAACAGAAGAACAACTCAATAGATGGTAGGAAGATTTTCAGGAGATACACACAGGAATAACTCAAGAACAAAACAACAACGCAAACCATCATGCATCACGGGCACAACTAAACATAGACACAAAACCTCCAACCAGAGCAGAAATAAGCAAGGCCATTAAGGAACTAAAGGACGGGGAAAGTCCAGGCATCGACAACATCACATCTGAAATGATGAAAGCTAACTGCATGACCACGACCGAAATGCTGGCACCTCTAATAAATAAAATCTGGGAATCCGAAACACTACCGAAAGAATGGAACAATGGCTTTCTGATAAAGCTCCTCAAAAAAAGGAGACCTGAGCGATTGCAACAACTGGAGAGGCATAACACTATTAACTACTGCATCGAAAATACTCTGCAAAATAATACTCACCCGAATGAGCAAAGCAATTGAACCTACGTTGAGAGAAGAACAGGCTGCTTTCAGGCCGGCAAGATCCTGCGTAGACCAAATCAACACGTTGCAGATTATAACAGAGCAAGCAGTAGAATGGCAAACCACGGTATTTCTATTATTCGTAGACTTTCAAAAAGCTTTTGATACTATTAAATGGGAAAGCATTTGGGCGGCTTTAGACCGGATTGGCGTCCCACCCAAAATAGTAAACATCATAAAAGCATCGTATGCGGACTACTCTTGCAACGTGGTACACGAAGGGAATCTCTCAGAAGCGGTCAAAGTGTCTGCTGGTGTCCGACGGGGTTGCTTGTTGTCCCCGCTTTTATTCCTAATAGTACTAGACGAGGTCATGACGAGCATTACAATACAGCCTCGAGGAATACGCTGGGGACTATCTAGCAGGCTAGAAGATCTCGACTACGCCGATGATATCTGCCTCGTGTCCTATACACTCACCGACGTGATGGACAAAACAGCTAAGCTACAACAAGAAGCTGAAGAGATATGCCTGCACATAAACACCAAAAAAACAGAGGATATTCGGATTGGCGCTACCACTAGCAGTGACATACAAGTAAACGGCGTAACAGTAAAAAGATGCTAACAGTTCTGCTACTTGGGCAGCATCATAGCAGTGGATGGAGGGGCCGACCTAGACATCGCCAGAAGAATCAGCAAAGCGAAGGGAGCATTCGCCCAACTGAATAACGTTTCAAGCTCTTCAATACTTTCCCGTAAAACGAAACTCAAACTATATAATAGTAACGTCAAATCCATCCTGTTCTACGGCAGTGAGACGTGGAAAGTAACTAAAAGCAGCACAAACAAAGTGCAAGTTTATGACTGGTGTTTGAGACGGATCCTTAGAATCCGATGGCCTGAAGTGATATCTAACCACGATCTGCTTCGTTCTACAAGCCAACTTCCAGTAGACGTTGAAATAAAGAGAAGAAAGTGGAACTGGATTGGACACACCCTACGGCGCAATTCACAAAACATTGCAAAACAAGCATTGAACTGGCATCCCCAAGGCAGTAAGCGAAAGAGAGGAAGGCCAAAGACAACATGGCGACGCACAATTGAAGCAGAAATCACCTAAACCGGCAAATCGTGGATTGAGATGAAGGTCGTGGTTCGAAATAGAGTTATATGGCGACACTGGGGGAAACAGGAACTAAGAAGGAGAGAGAGAGAATATATATAGAGTCAGAAATGATGCAGTCAATTGATTATGATGACAAATCTCAAATGCCTAGGGGCCCTGGGTCTCTAAGTCCGGGCCTGAGTGGTGCGCTAACCATTTTCATTTGTAACCCACATTCATCCCACAGTTCATTTGTGAAAACATTTTGTGTAAAATTTTATCACAACCCCTATCGAAAATAGATGCTTTTCAAATCTGTTTATATTAACAACTTTCTACAGATGCATAAGGGATTCTGCTAAATTATTCTGCAAGAAAAGCTTACAATAAGTGAGTTGGCATGACCAAAAATTGAAGAATTGCTTATAAGCTTATTTCTTGGGGATTTTGAACATTTGAACGAAATAAACTAGAAAATTGCCTTTGGCACTTCCATTTTCTTCGGATAAACTGGAAAAGGTCCTAAAATTTTCCGAAACAAAGACAAAAAACTTCTTCGTTTTGATTTAAAGCAAAGTGCGTTTTATGTTTTATACGATCTTCTCGGAAACTACAAATCCCAACGAAATAATTTTTGTCACACTGAAACTATACGGCAAGCCGAGCGAATCGATGTGTAAATTGTTTGAAAAGATTAATTTTTTTACTGCGAAATTTACTTCAAATTTGCCAAAATTTCGAAGTCCGTATCTCGAGAACGGTTCCAGATAACGGTATAGCTCTAATTTTAATAAAGACGGAACAAAGCTTGAATATATAAATATACTCAACCTTTCCGGAGCTCTATAATACTAATGAGTCTTTTTAGGACTACCTATGTTGGAGGTAGTCCTAAAAAGACTTATAAGTATTACAGAGCTTCAGAAAGGTTGAGTATATTTATATATTCAAGCTTTGTTCCGTCTTTATTAAGTTTATCTGATTATCTATAATGTTGTATGGTTTTACCAATTCAAAATTTATGGTATAACTCTATTTTGCCAATTATATGAAGTCATATTTCGTGAAAAGCAACGGCTAGGAAAATATAATTTTTATTACTCATGCTCACGAAATCATTTTTGTCACACTGAAACTGCACGGAAAGCCGACCAAATCGATATGTAAATTTTTTGAAAAGATTCATTTTTTTACTGCGAAATTTACTTCAATTGTGCCAGAGATTCGAATTCGAAGTCCGTATCTGGGCGGAAAAAGTACTACCTTCGCGCCCGTTTTTTAGTGCGACAAGAATGGCTGTTTTTGTCAATTCAATTATTACCACATAACTTGGATAACGCACGAAAATATTCAATAAAAATCGCCAAGTTACATTAAGAAAACAATTAAATGAATAAAGTAAACACAGTGAAAACCTCAATATTAAAAAAGAGACAGAATTTTTTTTTCATTGTAAAATAAAAATTAATTTTAAAAATGAGTGTAAATGGTGATACCGAAGACTGATAGTTTCTTATGACGAATCCACACCACCGGAGACAAATGAAAAAGCAAAATCTTCATTTTAATTCTACTTTTTTTTTCATGGCCATAGGACCCAAAACTTGTAAGATACGTCCTACAACTCGTGCGGTATTGTCAATTGCCCTGTCGAGCGAATGAGTGCAGTCAGTTCGTTCGTGCGCCCAATTTTGCTTTCGTGAACAAATTACGACTTACCGCCCTTGTTGCACAATATACTATTGTATATTCACAACCAGCGGGGAAAACACTTTCAGACACATTTTAAAATTTGCCATTCATTTGATAAATGATGATTCTAAGGAAATACATTTTCTTGCATTTTTCGCAAATTGTACCATGTCAAAACTTTTGAACGGCTTACGGCTCAAACTTCTAGTTTTTACCAATTTATTCATCATCCAAAAATTAGTCATAGGAACATATATTATTTACCTAGGAAGCTTTTAATTAAAAAATACTAACTAATTTTGCAGCTAATTTCCACAATTTCGTCTAGAAAGATGCGTAAGAAATTTCGCTAAATTATTTTTTAAGAAAAACTTTCAATAAGTTGGAGGAAATGGCTAAAGATTGGAAAATAGCCTATATCTTGATTATTTTGAACATTTGTTCAAAAATATACTTGTATTGTATACCGAATATACTTGTTTTTACCGAAAATCTTGTTCATTTCCTTCGAGTAAACTGAAAGGAAGGCCCTAAAATTTCTGAAAAAATCGTCAAGAAAACATCGTTTTGATCAAAAGAAAAGTGCGTTCTCGGTTTCTTACAGACGTGTCTGAAACTACAAATCGCAGAGAAAACGTTTTCAGTACACTAAAACTAGACGATAAATCGTGCAAATCGATGTGTAAATTGTTTGGAAAGATTTAAATTTTTTATTGCGAAATTCTAATTTAAAATTTTTGAGAATTTCGACTTCCTAAGTCGATATCTCGACAACGGTGCTAGATAAGAAAAAAACGGATTACGCCATCGTTTTCGGGAGGTCATTTCCCGGCGGATGCACCTATACTTACTTAAATATTATAATTAGTTTCCCAGTTCTCTTTTCGGGCGACCAAATTTCGCGATATTTCATTCGATTTTGCCCAATATCAAGTCATATCTCGCGAGCTGGATAGATAGTAGACGTTTTTTAAATTTGTTTATTTTGACATTTTGCTATTATACTACCACCTGATGCCTACACACGAAAAGCCTTAAATTTTTTATGAATTCGACTCAAAAATAAATTCTATTAACTCCGCTGGGGGTCGTGAGCCACGGTTTGCGCATCACTGTGTTAATATAATATGAATATATAAATACGATTATATATTCGGGCAACCAAAAATATGCAAATGCATAATATTTTCTCTTTCTACTTATAAACGAATGGACTAGCCAGAAATGTGTTTCTGACTAAACTATGAATTTAGAGCCCTATTCATAAGGTCATATTTTTGCATATTTCACCAATAAGAACATAAATTGCTTATTGGCTATGATAAGACATATACTATGTATAAGACATATATATGGCTATGATAGAAATAACTGCATATTTTTAGTGCATATTATGCTCAATTTGGTTAATATATTTATATTCATTGATCTGCTTTTTGATGAAAATCTCAAGGCGTGTATTAAATACGGCAGTGCTAAACAAGGCAAATCGCAGTATTATTGCAAGACTGAAGATTCAATAAAAATTCAATAAACATGTTAAGAAACCGATATTTCAAAGTCACTCTTGGACAATCAACTAGCAAGTCATACACCATCAGAAATGGACTGCCCCACGGATCAGTACTAGCCCCTATACTCTTTAATCTTTACACCAGTGACATGCCGGCAACCAACTCCCGGAAGTTCTGCTATGCTGATGACACCGCTATAGCCACTCAAAGCAGGCTCCTTGAGGATGGTGAGGAAACTCTAACGGCGGACTTAGAAAACATCGGGAGATACTAGAAACAGTGGCGACTATGCCCAAACCCAAGCAAAAACCGAGGTATGTGCATTCTTAATAACCGCCTCGAAAATAAAGAGCTGAATATCACATTCTGTGGTAAAAGAGTAAAACACAATAGCCACCCCAAATACCTTGGAGTTACACTAGACTAGTCCCTAACATATAAAAGACATTTGGAGTTAACTGGGCAAAAACTAAAAACCAGGAACAACATAATTAGAAAACTGGCTGGGACTACTTGGGAAGCAAAAGCAGAAACACTACGAACGGCAGCTCAATCACTTGTTCTCTCAACGGCAGAATACTGTGCACCAGTGTGGTACAAAAGTTCTCATACAAACAAAGTCGATGTGCACCTCAATGATACCATGAGAATTATATCAGGAACCCTGAAGTCCACTCCGGTACCCTGGCTTCACGCACTAACAAATTTAGCCCCACCAGACCTGAGGAGACAACAAGCTGCTGTTCGCGAATGGGACAAACTACACGATCCTAAACACCCTAGAATTCTACCAATCCACACGATATTGGATAATGCTCCGGGCCGTCTTCTTAAATCCCGAAAACCCATTTGGTAAGATAAGGTACTAACCGACCATGAGCCATTTCATATCAGAGAAGCTTGGAAAACTAAATGGACATCCAATCACGATTTTAGCCATAATGACCATGAGGATCCTACCGTCCCTCTCTCAGGAATGCAAATGTCTAGGAAAGCGTGTAGCCTTAACCGCATCATGACTGGCCATGCCAGATGCAAGTCCATGCTGTACAAGTGGGGACTCTCGGACTCCCAGGAATGCGACTGTGAAGCGCCAGATCAAACTGTAGCTCACATAGCCCACGAGTGCCCAATAAGAAAATTTGAAGGAGAATGGAGCGAGATTCTGAATGCCACTCCTGCTGCTGTGCATTGGCTGACCTCCCTGGATATCGATTTATAACCCATAGCCTGTATCTCAAATGCGTTCGTATAGTAGATTTGTTTTTTAATTGTTAGTCAATCTGTAAAAGTGTTAGTTTTATACATATATATGTACATACTCTACCTACATTTAAAAGTGAATTTGTAGATCGCCATACGATAAATAAATAAATAAATAAAAATTCTGGGTGAAAGTTTCAATCGAGATTCCATTTTACTCTTTATATCAGATGTCGCTCCATATATGGTAAAAGCAGGTCAGGCCATACAAACCAAAAGCTTTTTAGTGCCACATCTAACTTGAGTGCCACATCTAACTTGATTTACACAGGGATGAGGGATGAGTTCAGAGTTTGTGAACAAATTCGAGGAATTTATACTAACGTCGATCGCCTAGTAGCCCATGTAAAAAAATATTTTCGAAATCGCCGTCAAGGGTAACAATTTTTAATGATTTGGCACCTGACGTCGCGCTTCCTCCGCAACCAATAACTAATAGATGGGGAACAATGATTGAAGGAAATTAGAAGCCGCATTGAACAGGCAAGAGGAGCTTTCACCAAAATGAAGAAAGTGCTGAACAACAGGCACTTGGAAATCCCCCTCAGAATCAGATTGTTAAGGTGCTATGTGTTTAGTATCCTGTACTACGGCGTCGAGGCTTGGACACTTACGGAGGCTATGTGTAAGAAGGTGGAGGCTTTTGAGATGTGGACTTACCGTAAAGTGCTGAGAATTTCTTGGGTGGATCGAATTACTAACGTCGAGGTCTTGCAAAGAGTCAATAAGCAAACAGAAGTTCTCAACACAATAAAGAAAAGAAAACTGGAATACCTTGGTCATGTTATCCGAAATGATAAGTACAGGTTACAGCAGACAATAATACAGGGTAAAATACAAGGTACGCGCAGTCCAGGCCACCGCAGAACATCATGGCTGAAGAACCTTCGCCAATGGTTTGGACAAAGTACAAGATCCCTATTTCGAAAAGCTGCAGATAAAATTCAAATAATGAAATTGGTCGTCAACGCCCTTGGAGGGCATGACACATGAAGAAGAAGAATGATTGAAGCCGCAGTGTACTATGCCACCAATTTCGAAATAATTGTGAAAGTGTTCAATGTACTGGACGAAGAAGTGGCTGCATCAATCAGAAGAGCTACCAATTTCAAGAGCTGTTAAATGACGGAGAAATAAAATTTGATTTCATTTTCATTGCCTCAAGTTATGGATTCTTTAGCCCATCAATAAATTCGCTTGAAGCGTCTGCGCTACTGCTTACTAAACAGATTGAGATAATAGAACATCCTCAGGATGTAATTAATGGCGTTAACGGTGAAGCAACTAACTTTGTGAAAAACAACTTTAACGTTATTTCAAAAAATTATCGTTTTCCATTATGAAGGAAATTCCAATAAAATTGTTTAGGTCTGGAGGTTTGTCAAGAGGTTCTACAACAATAGACAATAAATATAGTATTATTGAAGCAATGTCATTTAAATTTGCGCCTATAACTTCGGTTGATGTGGAACGAGGTTTTTCAATGTACAAAAAGTCCTACGATCAGACAGGAATAGATTTCTTAGAGAACTTAAATGAGATGTTTGTCATTTATTGTAATAAAATTTGCAATTTTTTTTTAATTTTAAATTTAAATCATGTTGAAATTTTTGGTTGTTTTTTGTATTTATGTTTTCGTACCTAGAATTTAACATTTTTTCATATATTTTATTTTAGATTTAAGAGCATATATTTTTGTAAGTGCATAATTTTAATTTTATAGAGCATATTTTCATTTTTATAGAGCATATTTTCATCTTTATAGAGCGTATTTTAATTTTTATAGAGCATATTTTAAGCGCTTAAAGTACATTTTTAAGAGCATATTTTTGGTTGCACTAGTTATAAGAGATTATTTTAAAAGATACTGAGGCCCATTGTGTCTTCGATGTAATTAATGGTGTTATTAATGTTAATCTGAATCATTTCGCTAAAGTTTCTTATGTTGTTGTTATCAATGTCAAGAATTTCAAAATTGGCAAAATCAGAGAAATGCACATCTATAAAGAAATGTTTTGTAAGAGCAGTTTTGTGTAAATTATAAAAAATCTTACAATCGTTCTTGTCTTGGCCAATGCGTTTTTTATATATGGCCCAAATTGTCTAATATAACATTTATTACAATTATTACATGAAATTTTATATACTGTACCTATATACTGATCTATCTTTAACTTTGGTGAAAAACAATTTCCCTATTGTTGCTGTATTGTACGGGAGCAATTTGCATCCGAATTTATTAGTTATCTTGTTAATTTCTTCCGTCAAACCAAAAGTTAGTGTTTCATTTTGTCATAATTACTATTGTGGGGCTTCTTGTTGCGAACATGTTCTCTGTACTTGTTAGTTGCTGAGTTGATTAAGTTTTTCGGATAAATTTTGTTTATTAATATTTTCTTAGTTATGATAATGTTTTGAGAGTGAAACTTAGGATGACTGCATGTGATGGCTCTTTTCAACAAATTATTGATAACATTAAAGTTTTGGTTAGCAATGGTCAATACAAGAACGATTCGCGATGGGTCGCGAGAAATTTTAAAACCTCCTACCAGGTCACAGTCAACAAAGTTTTGGAAACATTGGTAAATGATTTTATCATACTTATCTTCTTGTAAGAAAAAAATGGATTAAAAAAATCGAATTATTTGCCAAATCCAACATATATATATATATATATATATATATATATATATATATATATATATATATATATATATATATATATGTGTGTGTGTGTGTGTAAGTTTGACGACTTTTCAAACTTAGCCGCCTACATGCGTTAGTCACATGACTAACAGCTGTGACCGGCTGAGCCGACACTCGCGACGAACGACGTGCCTACAGAGGAGCCAGTCGCTGACAAACTATGCTGCGTCATAGTCACACTCGTTATAATTAACTTGTTATAATGTATCAACAAATACCGACAATTTGTGTTGATTCAGGTAAAGACCTGGGTAATGATATAAGTTGTATATAGTTTGTATATAGGTAGATATTAAGTATTTCCTTTAATTACAGTATTTCACTGCAACAACACGTGTTGGTTTAATTGACTTAATCCTAACCCGTTCCATTTATTAAGTCGCTGCGACAGAGACTTACAAATCAACACAAATATGGGTGATCTCAAAGCAAGATTCCACTTAGTATCAGAAGCAATAACCACCAAAACCACGGGGGTCAAAAACGATTCAACTAATCGACAAACCGGAAGTCTACAGTTTCCCGGCCGATCAACAAACGAATGTTTATCAAGAAAAACTTTTTGAACATCCTGTGATAAAAGGAGTCGTCAAAAGCCCGAAGGAACGTAACAAATTTCGAAAGGTGCTCATTACTTTAACAGCGGACGGTCTCCGCGACGATTATCTGGACAAAGAAGGTTGTTTTTAACGAGTATTATTTGGAGGTCGTCACAGACATCTCTCCGTCTCAATCTCTCCCAAATTCCTCTCCCGAAAAATCAATGCATTCAATAGCGAAAAATATGGTTTTGGAAAAGTTTAATGGGAAAAATTTGAACGCGGAATCTTGGCCAAAAATTTTTATATGTGAATGCGAACGCTTTAGTATACGCGAAGAAAATTTCGCTGAAATTATGAGATTATTTTTGGAAGGTAGCGCAATAGAATGGCACGTGATATTTTTGAAAACACACTCATTGACCCACGCATGGGAATTTTGGAATAATTCTTTTATTGAAACCTTTAATCAAAAATCATGGTCTGAGATCGAATATGCATACTCGTATAAATATTTGAACGGGACATTTTTTGAATTTGCATTGAAAAAACGTAATTTATTGATTGATGTAGATCCTGATTTGACATTAAATTCTCAAATTAATTTAGTCGTGATAGCTCTACCAAATTATGTTAGATCAAAATTAAACAATAAAATAGAAACATTTGAGAATTTAATGACAAATTTGAAGAAGATAGAACCTATGATGAATAAATCGAAGAATTGGGTGATCGAAGAGAAAAGTAAACAAAAACAAAATAAGTCAAGTGAAAGACGGGGAGACGGTAATTTTGCTTGTGCGCATTGTGAAAGCATAGGTTTCCCAAACAGATATCATCCTGAGAGTTTATGTCGTACGAAACTGAACAATAAAAACGTACAGAGAAATGAAAACATTAGAATAGCGAATAATTCCGAATTACAGGACATAATTTCGTTCACCGAGGAAGCAAAAAACTAAGTGTTACCCCGCTTATAAAAGTAAAAATTTTGATAAACAAAAACCCGGCTATTGCCATTTTTGATTCAGGAGCGAATGTATCGCTAATTAATTATAATTTTTGGAAGAGTCTTAATATAAAGAAAAATATAAGTGGGGGGAATATAAAAACTTTATCTGGAACGTCGAAATCGGAAGGTACGGTCTCGGTAGAAATGAAAATTCTTAACATAATGAAGAATTAAAAAAAACAGGGACACGTGGGAGTGAAGCAATTAACACTGACAATAGCAAGAAAATTTTATTTTAAAAACATGCATAGACATATAAAGATAATGTGCCGCACATGTGAAACTTGTATTAAAAATAAATGCAGAATTACAAATTACAAAGCCCCACTTTCACAATTAGGACCCGCAGAAAAACGATTCGAAATAATGTCTCTTGATACAATAGGTGGTTTTGCGGGTAACAAAAGTGCAAAAAAATATTTACATCTAATTGTAGATCATTTTACGAGATTTGCTTTCATCGCAACCTCAAAAACACAAACCGCTAAAGACTTCATAAAGTTAATAAAAACGATAAAAAATACAGACAAAGTAAAGACTTTGTTGACGGACCAATACGGAGGCATAAATTCGAGTGAATTCAAACGATATCTGAAATCGGAAAAGATAAATTTAATTTTCACCGCAGTTGACTGCGCTTTCTCTAACGGGTTGAATGAGAGAGCTAATCAAACTTTGATAAATAGAATAAGATGCAAAATTTATAATGAGAGAAACCGACCATGGTCTGTATTAGCACAAGAATGTGTAAATGAATATAATAATACAATTCATAGTTCGACGGGTTTTACTCCAAAATATTTACTAACGGGCATGGATGATTTTTTGTTACCAAACGAGTTGAATGAAAACAAAAAAGGTAATTTGGAAAATAATAGAAAGATAGCATTTGAAAATTCAAAGAAAATCCATGAACAAAATAAAATATATTACGATAAAAATTCAGTCGCAATAAAATACGATGAGGAAGACTTAGTATATATACAGAATAGTAGTAAATTAAATAGAAACAAACTAGATCCGATCAGAATAGGCCCGTACAAAATAAAAAAGAAAGTATCAGATATGATATTTGTCATTAACAGCGGTTTAAAAAAAATAAATCAAACCTTTTCCATGCAAGTAAACTTATCCCTTACCTCTGACCCACACCTGCACCTGCACCTTAAGAGGGGGGATGTAAGTTTGACGACTTTTCAAACTTAGCCGCCTACATGCGTTAGTCACATGACTAACAGCTGTGACCGGCTGAGCCGACACTCGCGACGAACGACGTGCCTACAGAGGAGCCAGTCGCTGACAAACTATGCTGCGTCATAGTCACACTCGTTATAATTAACTTGTTATAATTTATCAACAAATACCGACAATTTGTGTTGATTCAGGTAAAGACCTGGGTAATGATATAAGTTGTATATAGTTAGATATTAAGTATTTCCTTTAATTACAGTATTTCACTGCAACAACACGTGGTTTAATTGACTTAATCCTAACCCGTTCCATTTATTAAGTCCCTGCGACAGAGACTTACATATATATATATATATATATATATATATATATATATATATATCATATCGTATTTCATTCGATTTTGTAGGTTTTTACCGAGTACGTACGAAAGTTTTTCACAATTACTATAAATAATAGGATATTATCTGATAGAAACTTTGTTTTTGAGGGTGGTAGTTTACTACCCAGTCTCTTTTATCTCCAACATAAATGTATGGTTTACTCTACACAAAAACTTACAGAAAACAACACAGTTATACACAGAAATACGCAGGAACATTCCTATTAGGTTACTTAATTAATAATATTATTACTATTTATCGTATTGAAATAAAACTAAGAATCGAGGAAAAAATAAAACAAGCAAAAGCATTTAGAGTAATAAGTTCCCGAGAACAGTTTGATATTGAACAATGCTGTGGGTGTTATCTCAGTATAGAATTGCTTTGTACGATCTCCGGTTGCAAATAGACCAAACTTTGACCCATCAGCAAAGTACCTCTTTCTCCAAAATTTCTCGAAATTTTCGTATATTTAGACTAACGAAACCTATTGTAACTTTAATTATTGACGATCCCATATGGATTATTAAGATTATCTAAAACCAAGTTTGTTTAGAATTGGTGAAACCATCGTACGTTATAGAAAATCATACTTAAAACTTAAAACAAACGGAACACAGCCTGAATATATTAATATATTTAGGCTTTCCGGAGCTCTATAACAATTATTGAGTCTTTTTAGGACTACCAAAACAAATCTCACATGAAATTTGTAAGTAATTTTATAGCTTTCAGTCCACCTTCGTAGCACTCAACAAAAGCCCTAAAAATAACATTGTTTTTAAGATCATGTCTTACCGATACCTTAAGTGGTTTCGAGATTTATCTCTCCTCAGTACAGCTTTGCTTTTATGAACAATAATCTGTAAACCACTCACTAGAAAACCCATTAGGTGTTTAGGGTTAGATGTGTATAATTTTGACATTTTGTGAAAGAGACGTGAACTTAGCAGGTTATTGATTGAACTGATAAGATAGAATTGGTGAAACCATCCTACGTTATAGAAAATCATACAAACTTAAAACAATTGGAAGACAGCCTGAATATATAACAAATTATTGGTTTGGTTTACAAGTTATTGTTCATGGAAGCAAAGCTGTGCTGAGGAGAGATAAATCTCGAAACGCGTCCACAGATTGCTATCCACTTTAGGTATCGAAAAGACATGAGCTTAAAAACAATATTATTTTTATGGTTTTTGTTGAGTGCCACGAAGGTGGACTGAAAGCTATAAAATAACTTACAAATTTCATGTGAGATTTGTTTTGGTAGTCCTAAAAAGACTCAATAATTGTTATAGAGCTCCGGAAAGACTAAATATATTTATATATTCAGGCTGTCTTCCGTTTGTTTTAAGTTTTTCCAAGTTTGTTTAACAGTTACAGAATATTGAGGAAATGTTAACAGGATATTGATGTTTGTCGTAAGACAATACTTAAATGGTACAAGTAGCGTTTAGTTAAGTTATAATTATTAAATACTTGTTTTATATCATTCGCTATATTTTAACCACTAATTTTTGTGAAAATATAAAACTTGTAAAGTTATATAACTCCACACATCTTAGACGACTCGAGTTTCAAGATCACATGATAATGACCTGCAACAGTTGAAACTCGAGTCGACACGTGGTATATTGTCACAAATATTCGTGGTCAAAACATAGTGAATGATATAAAACAAGTATTTAATAATTATAAACTTAACTAAGACTACTTGGACCATTTAAGTATTGTCTTACCACAAACAATATTCAATTAACATTTCCTCAATATTCTGAAACTATTAAATAAACTTAGTTTTAGATAATCTCAATAATCCATATGGAATCGTCTGTTCTGGAGATTTGCAATAGTCTGTTAGTATAATACACAATAGGTTTCATTAGTCTAAGGACAGGTCAAGATGAATCAGTTGTTCGAGCAAACGATGTTCAATCAATAGTTAACTACATGTGTAATAGATCAATATTTGCATATGCAAGACCTGATTTTGGAAGTCGAACAGTTATTTGATACGCTTAGAAGGAAATTGATATGCGGAAGGAATTCCGCTTGATATTCAATTGTGTCTTCTGTGTTTATGCAGCATTATCATATAGCAAGCATATTATATTGAATATATTAGTTAAGACAATACTGTACGTGCTACATGAATTCTAAACATTCTGGCAAAATCAAATAAAAATATATTGTGAGGTTACTTTAATCACATTTCAATCGCGATTAGTCTAGCTCGAGAATTTTCTTTATCTAATTCATTCATGCCCAAATAGTTTAGATTACTTAAACTACAAAATTTGCAATACAAAAAAGTGTACAAAGCAAAAAACTTATATCTAGGCTAGTCTAGTTGTTCTAGCCTAGTCGGCCTAGTCTAGTCAGTCAAGTAG
Organism: Phosphuga atrata; assembly: GCA_944588485.1. Classification (NCBI taxonomy): domain Eukaryota; kingdom Metazoa; phylum Arthropoda; class Insecta; order Coleoptera; family Silphidae; genus Phosphuga; species Phosphuga atrata. The sequence goes on from OX155901.1 coordinate 9,884,552, forward strand.
ATGTAGTCTAGTCTTTTTGGTTTATCGTCTTTGGTAGTGTAGTGGAAAACGTACCAGTCTGACAAGTGGGACATCCGGCTTCGACTCCCGGCCGAGGCATTTTCAACCAAGACGGCACTAACCGTCCGGGCTGCCCACCCTGAATGATTGTGAAATCTGCGAAACCGGGATGGTGCATACAAAAAGCCAATTGAAAAGGATTCCCCCTAAAAACACTATTAAAAAAAGTCTTTTTTGTCTAGTCTGTCTGATCTAGTCAGTCTGGTACATCCTGTCTGATCTAGTCTCTGTAATCTAATCTGTCTGGTCTGTGCTCCTCGGTAGTGTAGTTGACAATATATCCGCCTTTCAATGCGGGAAACCCAGGTTTGAATCCTGGTCGGGTAGGGATTCGTAAAGATTCGGGCGGTTTTCACAACTTGTGCGGTTTCCACTAACCGTCCGGGCTGCCCACCCTAAATAAATGCAAAATATGGGATACCGGGGTGGCGCATACTCAAAGCCAAAATGGAATAGGGGGTTTATTGAGAGCTTCCCTCTTTTATTCAAAAAATCTGTCTGGTCTAGTTTGTCAAATTTAGTATGACTAATCTAGTCTGTCTAATCTAGTCAATCTAGATGAGTTTATATAGTCTAGTCTGTGTTAACCCCATCTAGACTAATCTATATAATCTCGTAGCGTCACTAAAGTCTAACCTAGATTTCGCTGTCTAATTTAATCTTGACTTGTCAATTTAGCCGTGTCAACCTTGCTCAGTCTTCTCTATCTAATCTAGTATTTTTTGTTAGTTTTGTCCAATTTATTTTTTTGTAGCTAATATTCTCTGAGTGCAGACTGCAGCATGATTTGCAGAAATCTGGCAGGCAAACTTTTGGTTGTAACCCCACAATCTTGCGATGGATGTACACCATGATAGTGAGACCTGCGATCACTTACGGAGCAGTTGCGTGGGGAAGTTGAAGCAAGCTGGTCTCTATGAAGAATCAGCTTGTGAAGATTCAAAGGCATGTGTCTGCATCACGTGCACGATGGGGTCATGCCCGACAGCAGAAATGGAACTGCTGCTGAATCTTGACACCGTTTCAGCTTGTCGTGGAGAGGGACGCTAGGGCGATTGTAAGGTTCGGCAAGGAAGGAATAGGCAGAGGTAAAATAATAAGGAGCAGAGACCGGAACAGCCTCGCTGCCAAGATCCCCTGGCTGGAAGTACGAAAAGTTGAAATGGTATGCAAATACCATTTCGAGTAAAACTATACATCAATGTGTAATACGAAAGCCGATTGGTGCGACGAATCCTCAGCATACCACATAGAGCAAAATGCTATCAAGTGGTATGCGGATGGTTCGACGACAAAGGAAGGTACTGGTGCATGAGTGTTTGAACTACCTACCAAATACTTTGAATCCATAGGAATCTACTGAAGTATCTTCCAAGCAGAGGTACATGCAAGCGAAAGATGTGCACAATTTAACCTGGACAGGAACTATCGCAAAAATCGAAACGATATACTGTCAGATAGTCAAATGTCTGCTTAACTAAGACCAATAGCTCATACACCAGATCACATCAGATACATAAGATACATCAAATTCAAACTGGTATTGGACTGTGTGCTAAAGCTCGGTAGAGAAAATAATATAAAGCTATATTGGGTATCAGGACACTCTATGAGTATGAACACCATCTACAAAAGCTTAGATGAAGAAATAAGAGAACAATGGATATATTTTTTAATTTGTAAGAAATACCGAATTGCATTGTCCAATATTGCAATATTTAAATCACGGCTATGTATTATGAATCACGAATCTGTTATCTACGGGGACTTGAAAACTTGGGCTAAGGACCCAAACAAGGGCTAAGACAATCCAAAATATCCCTGGGATCTTTTAACCAGAAAAGAATAAAAACTTACTTGATACTAAACATAAACAAGCTTAGAATTCTGACAAGAGTCCAGACGGGTTACTGCAGACTTAGAAAACACCTCGAGGCCTTAGGCCTAGAGGAAGATGATGGATGCAAATTATGTGGCTTAGCAAAGGAAACTCCCATACATCTGCTCAAAGACACTGCACTGTTCCGTAACAGACAAACGTACCTTGCGCCCAATACTTCATCGCAGACGAGTTCAACGAGACATCAACGTTTAGAGGAAGAGGCTGGGGTACAATAGATCTATGAAGGTCACAGCAAAAGTCACCGCCAAATCTACAAAACTCTCTGCATTCGCATTCAATTGCATATAAATAGGTTGGCACAAGTCAAGGACTTACTAGATTAAGAACTAATAAAATGATAATTTGAAGCTTGTTAAAAATACGACGATTAAAACGATGTTTATTTCATTGTAAACAAAATCAACATGAATTATGGAATGAAACTAATATTTTCATGTTTTTAGGGTTCCGTACCGAAAACGGAACCCTTATAGGATCACTTTGTTGTCCGTCTGACTGTCTGTTCGTCTGTCTGTCTGTCAAGACCAGGAACGCGTAGAGGTAACAAGTTGAAATTGTATTGTTGTATCAAATACTCGGGTCAGCGGTCTCTTTCAGCTGTGAAAAAATCAAACTTGTAAGTCAACACGATCAAAAGATATGACCGTTTATGTCGCATATTTTGCGATTTCAGAAGGGAATCAAAACCTATAGGGTACTTCCCGTTGACCTAGAATCATGAAATTTGGCAAGAAGCGGTGTCTTACAGCACATGTCAAGGGAAAAATCTTAAAACCGTAAATATGTAGTTTAATTACAAGAAAAATGCGAATTAACTTAGAAACTTATGAAAATACACTAATGTGTTGCGTGGTATTGTCAGACACCAGAAGCATATAGGTTGCATACAGTTACGTCCTCAAAAAAAAAGATACCTTACTTACAAGTTTGTACAGAACCCTCGGTGCGCGAGTTAACCCTCGGTCCGAGGGTTATACGGAACCCTCGGTACAACTCGCACTTGGCCGGTTTTTTTTTATAAAACATTGACTTTGTTCTCTATAAATAACGAATTGGGAATTCTTAGAATAAATATTAGTAAGAAACTGTATTTTCTTATATTAATAATTTCTATGAAAGCAAATTGAATTGTAAATATAACAATGATTTCGCTCAGAATAATAATGTTAATTCAGAGAAATTGTAACTAATTATATTTATAAAATGATTATAGAAATTGTAACTGCCTTGTTTCACTCCAGGGAGATAGTTACCCTTGAGACCTGAAATACATTCCTTTCTTTCAACATTATTTCTGAAGTAGTAAATGAAGTTTATTTATTACTAATATGACTATTATGACTTTATTTATTACTAATTTTACAATTATTTTTATTTTTTAAATTAACACGTTTTTTTTTCTTTGATTTTCGATTTCGAATTCGAAGCCTCCATTTATTAACTTTATTTACAGTCAGGAAAAAAATCATTTAGCTTCAATAATTAAATAATTTTAAACTTTGCAATTTCAATTCAATTTGCTTCTGAGAAAATACGTTCTAAACATCAAGGTGAAGAGGTGGATCATGAAGAAACGTACTTAGATTACGTGACGATTCAGCTTTTGAGAGACAAACGAGAAACACTATCAGAGAGTATCAGGCGGGTGGCGCACTACCGTCTCATGCGCTTACCTTTTTCATTATAACTTCAGAAATTCTTAAAATTTAAAATTTGGCTTAAAAGACGCGTAAAGGATGCAGGTATATGAATATATCAATAACTCAAAATCGATTTTCTGAAAATTTCCAGGGTAACTTAATAAATTGAAAACGAAAACGAAACAAAGGGACAGAGGAGAGAAGAAAAAACGAAACAAAGGATTTTCGGATAGCGAAAGATGGTTTCTCAAAAAACTTTCAGACACGTCAATTTGGTTTGTGAGGGATTTGTTTTGCAAACTTAGACACCTTATACAAGACACCTTATACAAGAAAATTTGTAGCCAAATCACTTAACCCCTTCGCGCTGGGATCACAAATTGTAAATGGCACGGTGGGGTAAGTTATACCTCATTTGACAGCCCGTTTAGTCCTGAATACTAAGTTGCTAATATTTTCTAAATCTATCGAGTTGTTGTCGAGATTATTTAATTTCAAGTTACGAACGAGTTCTTCGTTTATGTCGTTGCAAGTTGAAGTCCAATTGTTCAATCTGTCCTTAAAAAACTGCAAAAGTGAAGACAACTACGCGAGCCACTATTAGCTTAGGTTAGGCAAATTTTACTGTGATGACTTTGCCAGAGCCATGCACAGGAGAACGGTGGCTTATTGTTCTATATTTTTGCGTCTCCGGATTCGAACCGGGGACTTATGGCTTGGTAATCTGGCACCTTAACTTAGGCCACCACCGCCTTATTAGACAACTTGTAATGCAATTTAAATTCAATTATTTACTGCATTTCAATGATTTTTTTGTTATTATGTCAACTTTAATATAAGATATTTCCCTTCCGCAAAAGATCTTGGTTGTAATTTAATTCGATTACAAGATATGTAAAGGCTAAAATAGTATATTTTCTGACTAGGGGGGGGGGGGGGGGTGGGTAAGTTATCAATTTGACACGAGTGCTAAATTGGGCACACGAACGAAGTCAGTGCGCACATTCGTAGGCTCGAAGGCAATTGATAATACCGCCAGTGTTGCAATAGCATATTACGTAATGAGAGTTGTAAGAAGCATATTACGTACGAGCGGACGAGTTGCGCGCGACGCGCGAAGTGGGGAACGCATAATTCCGCTAGTACGTAATTGCCTTACAACTCGAATTATGTACTATACTTTATCTACGACCACACTAATTTGTTTCTGTTTAATAAGAAAAATATGATTGATGTAACACCTCCGACCTTATTTAACTTGATAGAAATGAAAAGAAATACATTCATAATGGTTACATACCTTTTTATTTAGTACTTATTTGTAGTTTTCGTTAGATTTAAGCGTGAAAAAACAAAATGAATGACAGCTTCTATGTGAATGATGTGACGTTTAATGATAGTTTGGAAATCACGGAGTACTATATTTAAAAATAGTATCAACGTGCAGCTCTCAGCCAATCAACGAATCGTAAACCAAACGTTCATGGGTGATTTTGAATTATTACATAACATTAATCGCGGATTTTTACTTATGTGTGAGGTATGATGTATTTACATAATCCGCGAACTGTAGAATAATAGGCATTTACAATAGTGGTCGTAGATAAACAATATTTTTTATTACTCATGCGAGGGGATGTATGTTATTTATAAGTTTGGGATCCAGGGACCATCCAAAAAAAATGGAATCAAAAATGAAGAATTTGCTTTTTCAATTTTCTCCTGTGGATTCGTCATAAAAACTCTCCTTAGTCTCCGGTATCACCATATAGAATTCACACTCATTTTAAAACGTTTTCTTTAATTTTTATTATAATTTTGTATTGAACAAAATTTCTGGCACTTTCATATCACTTTTTCAATATCTAGTCAACTCCTCCTTGTGTTTATTTTATTTTTATTTATTTGTTTTTTTTCATGTAACCTAGCGATATTGAATATTTGCATTGCACGTGCATTACCCAGGTTATGTGGAAATACAACCAGAGGTGGCATTTCTCCTATTAAAAAACATGCCCCAGGAAGTACCTCTCGCGCATGAGTAATAAGAAATAAATACACTGCTCAACACAATTAGCGGGTCACTAATTTGTGCCCAAAATTAAGGTTTAATAAGGGTATTCTTAATATTATGCGGGAGTGAAATACAAAGTTTTATTCAATTTTGTTTTAGATCTAACAAGTTAAATTCCAAGAAAATTGCAACTCCAGGTGATTTTTTTTCCGGTAGGCATGTGTTATTGACGATAAAATTGTTTATGACTCATTAGTGAATATTTGGATTAGAGTATTGTTCTTAAAATCCAAACATATGCTGAAAAAATCATAAAATTGCGATTTTGGCCAGCGCTATTATCTGACCAAACTGTCAGCTCCTCTACTTCGGGTCCTATGTTTTCTAGTGCCCATCTCAAAATGCAGGAAGCAATTTCGCAGTCTCCACGAGCAGCGACTGTTTCTTCCCACATAGCAAAAATAATAAAATTGTCAGGTTCAAGGTCCATAACTTCCTCTAATAAAACACCTGAGAATTTGTCAAATTTGAGACATTTTTGAAGATCAATCATAATTGTCGCCTTCTTTGATCCTGATTATTTTGATTTTTCTTAATCTTTTTTCTTTAAGTTACATCTAAATTGAGCTTTAGCAAGGTGTTTGTACACTTACGACTGAATCAGAATTATTCACTTCAGAGGTAAACAATCGTATGTCAAATACACGACTTTTCTTCTATCAATACAAGTCAGATACGATTTATACTCATTGATTATTTTGGCTTCCTTTAGCTCTGGATATACGACGATGTACCACTTGAAAATATACATCCCAACAATACAGTTACATTGATAATCCCAAAATCGAAAATTTGGTAGTTACGACAGTTTAGCTCTCAGGCACAGAATTTATATAATTTTTATACATATTAAGTGTGGTTAAAACGTAGTGAATTTATAAATTCACGTAGTAACGGTTGATTAGATTACGACGTAGTAACGGTTGCAACCATCCTATCCACTGCTTTATTGTTGGCAAGCAATACATGACTTTAGAAGGCAAAGTTGAATCAAATCTGTTTTCTGATTAAGAAAACACTGAAAACATACACATAAATTGATTTTTTTTTTATTCGTAAGAAATAGCGAATTGCATTGTCCAATATTGCAATATTTAAATCACGGCTGTGTATTATGAATCACGAATCTGTTATCTACTGTAAACCAAGTCGAAAAACCTCATAAACTACTCATCAAGTTATGTCTTTCATAATGTTTCATTAAAACTTGTTATTTTGAGCCTGGCGCAGTCACCATTTATTGCACGTCATGTGTTAGTACACGGGAAATTTTTTAATATAAATTTGAGACATATTTGTGAAATAATGCAATATTGGATAATACATTTTAATATTTCATGAATATTAACAAATAGGCAATTAACAATTAGAATTTTGTATATTTTATTTCCTCATTATTAAAGCTATAAAAAAACTTGAAGATATAAAAATGTATGAATTCACTAGGAGAAAATATTTTTTCCTAGTTCTCCATAATATCTACCATTAATTTTCAAATGTTCACTGGGTGGCTAAATTGTATTTTGTTGTCGTTGCGTTTTTGGCTTAGAAGTATTCAAATAACTATTATAGTCTATTTAGCATAAAAATTCTTCTCCATCTTCTTCTTCCTTTGTCACTACAGCCCTAAATGAGCTTTGGCCTAACTTCCCCTGTCTACAATAATTGTATTTACACAGTTATTATGTTTTGGTGTCTTGATCTTATACAAATGTAGGGAGCCCTTACTTTTTTTAACGTGGATGGAGAGCGACTATTAGGTTAGTCTATTTAGCATAAAATAACAATAACGAGACAACAATGAACTATTTTTGACTTCGTCTTTTAGTTCAGGAAATCCTCATAGAAAAGGCACGTTATAACACATTGGGTATATTTCAGGACGTGTTGGGCAACGAGATGAACATACACTTACCAAAATCTCAATTTCTCACAAAATCAGACTTACGTCTTTTTACAAGTACACCATCGATTTACTAGTTATAAATGAAACATTTACACTAAACAGCTAAAGTCTCGAAGGCGTTGCAAACAAGGGAAGAAAATCAGCTGGATAGTCAACTGGGTGAATACCAGGGGGGCTTCAGGAAGACCCGATCCTGTGTTGAACAGATCTTCAATCTTACAACTGTACTTTCAAACTACAAGATGAGAAACCGCAAGGTGGTCGTCACCTTTGTTGATTTTAGGAAGGTCTACGATTCCATTCATTGAGAAACGTTTAACAAAGTACTCCAGGAACTAGGGCTAGACAACAAAACCCGCATACTCATCCTAGAAACTTTGATCAACACCCATTCCAAGAATAAATTTAGAGGCGAGATTTCAGAAAGCTATGAAATAAAATCTGGAGTGAGACAAAGAGATGGACCCACTTCTCTTCAACTGTGTCATTGAAAAGGTTATGAGAGAATGGCGCAAGGAACTGATCAATTTAGGTGCCCAGAGTGGTATCTACCTGGGACGTAAGAAAGATGGACTGGTTGTAGATTGCCTGGCCTTTGGAGATGACAAGACACTGTTTGCTGATTCTCTTGAGATGGCAACAATGCAGGTAAATTGCCTCCGAAAACAGACTGCCAATGTGGGTCTTCAAGTGTCGCTGGAGAGAAAAGAATTCTTCACCAACATTAGAGACGCAACCAGAGAAATATTACTAGAGCAGGGAAATATCAAGAGGAGTGATAAATTTAAGTATCTCGGCGAATGGATTGAACCCAACTTATCAGAAAGAGCACCTTTATCCAAGAGAGTCAACAAGTTAGAACTAGCCTATCGACTGACTAAGAACACTTACAACAAGAAATGCCTGTTGCGCAACCTGAAACTTAAGCACTAGACATCAGTCTTACCACCAGAAGCCCTATATGCGTTTGTGTCTTTCCTTGAACCGAAAAGGTCTGGTAGAGGAATTGGAAATCGGAGAGAGGAGGATTCTCAGAAAGATCCTAAGCCCGGTAAAGGAAGATGGGGAATTCCGAAGGCGGTATAACTCTCAGCTCTACGAAGATATTGAGATGCTCTCTGACTGTGCAAGGAAAAGAAGGGTAGCTTTCTATGGCCACGTTGCAAGACTGCCTTCTAACCAACCGTCTGTTCACCTTCTTGCAACACAAGAAAGTTCGTACCACTTGGTTGGAAGAAACTGAGCAGGATATTAAAGAACTGGGAATAACAGATCTTCAAAACGGACAGTCTGTGAGACGCGCCCTGAAGGAAGTCCGTGTATTTCAAGAAAAACTCCGATGAAAAGGTACCCCCTAGACAGATGAGAGAAAGGAGTTACACCGGCAGAAGATGCGACAATACTGGGCAAAGGTCAAAGCCCAACAGTTGAACAGCGTGGTCCAAAGTAAGCCCATTCGAAACAAGAAGAAGAAACATTTACACTAAACTAATCAAAAATTGTGTGATTTAAAAACACCACCCAAACTTGCACCACTCAAAATAAACGGTGCATGTACTAGGAAAACCAAACACCGGAAATGGACCTGGGCGAGTTGCCCACACTTGAACCCCCTGGATTATTTCTTATGGGGCTATCTGAAGTCATTGGTTTACGTTAACCCAGCAGAAAATTTGTACGAATAGCGAAATCGGATAATTGCTGGGTGTAACTCAAGTACAAACAACCCTGGTGTATTTGAAAGAGTTCGGCACTAAATGAAGAGAAGATTGAATGCTTGTATCCAGGCTGGAGAAAGTCATTTCGAACATTTATTGTAGATTGAGCAACTTTAAATGTACTTTTTGATAATAAAATATTGTGTCTGTCGCAAATTTTGTTCATCCTGAATCTTCGAGACAAACGGTTTTTCAGAAATCACCATAAGACAAAATATTCTTAGAATACGCTAAGGAGCGTAACCTAACCTAACCTAATCCCCTGAATTTTTGCCACATGTTTACACCCTGTATATCATGTTAGCACCCTGTATATTATTTTAGAATTAGCAAAATCTAACAATTTGTTCCAATTTATATTTATTCCATAGAGGATATACATATTTAATCCATAAATATACAGTAATCGCGATTCCATTAAATTATTGTTCTTGTTATTGTGATGAAAACAGATATATTGTGATTTGTGGATCGAGTGAGAGGATATTATAGTAAACGGCATTAATATGACCCTTAATTTGCAACAATATAGTATGGATTGCCGTAATAAATATGTCCATTGTAGTCAAATAGAGTGATCCCAGAGGAAATCTGGACAGTAACAGGAGAGAACCCCGCATATATACATTTAGGCGCAAGGGGAGCGGAATGAGAAACGAGCCGACCCGGGATTTCAGGAATGGTAGCGTATTCCATCCTCAAAGTTAAATTCTGTTGACATGTGACTGAGGGCTCAAGAGCGTTTGTTCTATGACTACATCAGCAAATATTAAGAACATGCAACTTTAAATAATTCCCTATCGGACTGTTATAAAAAAAAACTTAAAGCTCCAAGAAGCTTTCACTGTATACTTAAGTACTTTCACCTTGTTTTATCCCCCTTGTCCAGTTTATTTATAAAACAAAACAAGGACGCATTTAAACATTAATAATATAAGTTAAATCTTATAAGTAATAAGATTATGTTTTCTTCTGGGGTTTTTCTGACTTTGGATGAGTCATGACAAGGAGTTGGAAATAAAGATTACGTTTAAGTTTTTTTTTTGCTTAGGAGGGAGTTCGTGTCCGAAAAGGGACGATAACATCTTTGTATTAGCGTAATTAAATTGTTTACAGTTAGTTTGAGTTTGTTGTGGGGAAATCTTGGTATAACTCAGCCCCTGCCATTCAACCGCAAAACCCAAAAATTATACTATTTCCTCACTAAGAAACCCTATGAATATTCAACATGTATAAAACTTAATTAAAATTTATAACGGAGTGAAAGTTTCACTATCTCTATAAAGTTTATATGGATTATCGTTTTTATTTGAATAAATATTAGTGAATAGGATGGTTACTACTTGGTAATCCATACATCCACATGGATTACCATAGTAGTATGGTAATCCATACTACTAATCCGTGGTAATCCAATAAACTGAATTGAAAAAAATTGAGTTTAAAATTTAGGAATTTTTCAATTCAGTGTGAATAAATATTATTAATATATTTATATATTATTTTAATATTGGTAAAACCATACTATAGATGTATAGATAATCAAATTACATGTCAAAAATTACATTATAGATAATCACATAAACTTAATAAAGTCGGTACATATCCTGAATATATAAATATATTCAACCTTTCCGGAGCTCTGTAATCTTATTACGTAATTTAGTGGTAATCCTAAAAAGACTCAGCAATATTATAGAGCTCCAGAAAGTTTGAATATATCTATAGATTCAAGCTGTATTTTGACTTTATTTAGTTTATATTACCTATTTTACTTTATTAATCCTTTTTCTTCGCTTTTCTGTCGCGTTCATACAGAGATAAAATATTTTCTCAATACAATTCATCTCTCAGTTTATCGGTTCAAAGTGTTCTGTGCTGCGCTTTTTGCGATTTATTTTTTATTTATTTCTTACTTTTCCGCCGACATTTTCACGCCGTAATAATCGAACCCTCTCGGGGATTGAGCCATTTCGACTCTCGCTTCGGTCACAAATCGCACATATTCAATTCCGTTCTACCAGAACGGAGTTTTCCACCCACACAAAGACCGGTTTGCACAGAAAATAAAATTGCCACAAACCGCCGGCAATCACACACACACACAACACAAACTTAAATTCTCATTAGTCTATTTCGAAACACCGCCACAGCATATTAATTGATAATTTAATTATAAAGCAACTAGTTAAACTACAGTATATCATTTTAAACGGCCTATTTACTCAAACCAAATATTTAGAAATCTTCATTATTACATTATTTATTTTTGTCAACTATACCTAGTTCTCCTTTTATTGTTTGGATTAGTGATTTATGGTAATAGTTATCGTGGAGAGACACGGTGATTGGATGTATTCGACTTGTAACTGGAGATAATCGTCTCCAACTGACTGCGCCTCATTAATTCTGATAATACCTAATAATCGGGGCGAGGAAATGTACACATGGTAGTACAGACCTGACTGCATAATACTACGACATCAATATTAATGAATATAATTTGTTCACACTTCCTCAATTAAATCCAATACAATGCAGAGAACAAGAGAGACAAAAATATAAAAATAAGATTGGACAAAGTAAATATACAATATTAGTCAGACATAACTAACAAGACTGGATAGACAAGAATAAAATGGACACATAAAACTAGAAGACAAGACTAGACTTTTTTTTATTGTGGTTTGGGGGAAGCTCTACCAGCCAGTTTGAGGCTCTCACTCACTAAACCCCTTTTCCACTTGGCTTCTCTATGCTCCACCCCGGTATCGCTTGCGCATGCCTTCAGGGTGGGCAGCCCGGGCGGTTAGTGCCGCCCTAGTTTGATGAGAGTTATCTATTATCTTCGCTCAATTTGAGTGAACTAGTCCTTCTACTAAGACTCTCGTCTATCGTTCTTTTCCCTAAGTTAGAGGTTTAGTTCTGCATCGACTTCGATGTTTGCCGCAAGCTGCGCTTTCCACCCTCTTTCGGCCTCTTCTTTCCTCGTCATTATTTCCATGGTATATGCTTTTATCGCCTCCCAGTCGTCTTCATTTCGCAGCATGACTTGTGTTAGATTTCCTACCTCAAGCACTATGCCACCGAGTTTCACCTGAACAGTGGGCCTCTCGTTTTCCGTGGCTGGACTCTGGAAAATAGTGTGCTCTGCGTCATCCGGACTAAATTGTTCCTCTTTTTGAACCTCTCTAGGTAGGAATTGAAGAATCCGTGGCTCGTGAGCGCTTGGGTAATATGGTATCCCATTTGCCCGTGGGTGCGGTCGTACCAAAGCGCTACGTGAGGGATGAGCCTATGGGTCCATCGTCCTGACGTATCTGTCTCCCACTGGGTCTGCCATCTCTCCATGAGTCGTTGGCGCGCTCTAACCTTTCCACCTTCTTTGGCCTGCTACTTTTCTTCTTTCCTGGCGTACTGACTTAGTTCGTCGTATATATCCTTTCTCTCTCGAATCAGTAGATCAATTGGCGGTGTACTCGCTAGAACGAGTGCGGCCGCCTCTGATACGGTTCTGTACAGAAATTAGTCGTAATATACTGCGCCTCTGTACCGAGGCAAGCCTCCGCTTTGCCCCGATCTTTTATGCCGCCGCTGCCCATATTTCCGCGCCGTAGAATATCTGTGCGTGTATCGCGCTATTTAGTAGTCTTCTTTTTGCCTGACGAGGCCCTCCAACGTTTGGCCTTGCAAGGCTTGCCGCTGTTGCTGCTGCCTTCTCGGTTAACTTGGTGACATGTTCTACATACCGAAGTCCGCTATCAATCTGTACCCCGAGGTATCTCACCGCCTTTGCCCATGGTACTTCCTGCCCTTCCAGAGTGAGAATCGGTGGAACAAACATCCTCTTATATGTTACCAGTACTGCTTCCGTCTTATGTACTGCTAGTTACAGTCCGTTTTCCTTCATCCAGTTGCTGCCACGTCGGAGACACTCATTTGTTACTGCCTCGAGTGTGGTAGGAATTCTCGCTGTTACTATTACTACTGTCACTACTACGTCATCAGCGAAGCCAACGAAGGTCGCGTCTTTTGGTAGTCTCAGGTTCAGTAGACCGTCATACATTATGTTCCACAGAAAGGGCCCAAGGACCGATCCCTGCGGAACCCCTGCAGTCACCTCATACTCAACCTGGCCGTCTTCCGTGTCGTAGTCGACAAAGATTCTATTACTCAAGTAACTGCTTATTATTTTCTTTCGGTACTCCGGTACTCGTCTCTGCTCTAAGGCGTCTAGGATCGCATCTCACATTTTTGATGTCGAGCATCACAGGTGCACAAAAGCCCTTTGTCTTCCAGGTCCCCTATTTGACCTTCCTGGCCGTCTCGATCACACTCGCAATAGGGTCCACCGTTGACTTCCCTTTCCTAAAACCGTATTGCCGCTGGGACATGCCCCCGTATTAGAATAGACTAGACTAGATTGGACAAAACTATACATACTAGTCTAAGCAGACAAGACTTTTGGGGGGGGGGGTTGCGGCACGTAGCAGGCACCCCCGGATTAAAGTGGCAAGTGATCCCTCTGAAACCCACACATCTTGGTACTGCTCTACGCATAACTTCAAGATGCCTGTTATTTTTTAATGTTGTCCATGAAAAAACCTTACTTCCCCCATCCAGTCATGCTAATTAGGAATTTTAGTTTAGCCAGAGCCTTTCATCAATCTGCAATGTGGAAAACGTTGGTTAAACCCCGGTTAGATTAGGTTGCCTGCCGCGGAGCGGACAGATCAAGACATCAAGACACAGAGATTAAATCAAGACAGTATTCGCGCGGTAGCGCGAATTCTCGATCCAATATAGGTCAATGTGGCAAGGACCGTTGGTTTAATCCCGGTTAGATTAGGTTGACCGCCGCGAAGCGGTCAGATAAATCGAGACAATATACGCGTGGCAGCACGAACTCTCGATCCAATATAAGTCAATGTGGCAAAGACCAGTGCCAAGGACAATCTGCCTTTTCTTCTCATCCTGCTTCTTATAGCTGATTATTTCAAATATTGTTTCTTGGACTAAGTTCCAGTTGTTTTCCGATTCTAACATGAAGGGTATAGTGGTTCTGGGTTCTAGGTCCTTTGGTAGGATATCCCTCTCTGTGTCCCACCTACTACATATTTAGATGGTGTGCATCACGCTGTCCTCTTCCCCGCAGTATTCGCAGCAGTTATCAACAGCTCTGCCTATCTTGTGGAGGTAATCTCGAACGCACTCTCGAGTGCTTGTGTTAGATGGTAGTTTAGTTCTCCGTGTTTCCGAGTTACCCATTTTTTTACATCTTTTATTAACAGCCTTGTGAATTGTCCCTTATCGCTTGCTACCCACTCCTTCCCATGCCCGTAGTAGTTCAGTCCTAGCGATCCTCTTGGCTTCTGTTTTATCAGTAATTGGTTTGATTTATTTAGCTGAGTAGATGCTAAGTCTCTCCTGCACTAGTAACTCTATTGAAGGAATGTCTACTATTACCAAGGACGCCTCCCTTGATATAGTTCTTTAAGCGCTACTAGTTCTAATTGCTAGCATTCTCTGGACCGCTGCTAGCTTGTCTTTGTTGGCTTCCACGCTGATAGCCCTGGCCCATACAGGGGCTACATAAAGCATTGCGGAGTGAGCCATCGAGCACAGCAGTTTTCTCTTACTAGTCCAGGGTCCTCCTACATTAGGCAATGAGCCCCTCCAGTGCAGAAAAAGTTTTGTGAGCATTGTCGGCAGCTTTTTTGACTTCTTCTTCTTCTTCCTTGGCGCTACAGCCCTCTATGGGCCTTGGCCTGCTTTACAACATCCCTCCATATCCTTCTGTCCTGTACTGTGTAGGGCCATTGCCGCACCTCGAGTACTTTCAAGTCTTTAATAACGTCGTCTCTCCATCGTATTCGTGGCCTGCCTCTCGATCTCTTTTCGGCAGGCAGCCATAGCGTCAGAGCTCTTGGGGTTCGGTCATCCTTCATTGGCATGATGTGCCCGAACCACCTTAGCCTCTGCGCCTTCACATGCCTCACAATGTCTCTTTCCTCGAGTATTCATCCAGGTCTCAACATTGTACGCACGTTCCATGTGCCTACTTTTAAATCAGTTTCCGTTTTCCTAGCCTTGATTCGTTGCTTTGTCGTCGCCGTTTTGGACCGTCCATTCCGAGGTTACTGTGTAGCTTTCGTAACTTGCTGTGTTTTTACTAGGCAGGGTTGTTGGCCCTGCGCTAAACCCCCTTTTCGGAGTGCCATTTCTCCCGCTTTCACTAGCCCCGTCCTTCCTCCTCGTCCATACGGGTTGGATACCGCATCTCAGAAGAGGTTGGCCGGGTTACCAGGGTTCAGCAGTCTTGGCGGTGTGAGTCGGAATTGAGTAGGAGAGGCTATGCGATAATCTGCTGTGCGATTATTGTGCGGTGCGCATGCACTACCCCATTTGAACCCCAAGCTTTTTTGACATGGTCCCTAAATGACAGCTTTTTATTTATTATTACGCCTAAATACTTTATGGTGCCCTTTGGTATAACATTATCGTCTCTCAATCAACACTAACGGATAAGTCGAGAATTCTTCTTATGCCAGTTATTAAAACTTGCTCCATTTTTGCAGGTGCCAGTTTGAGCTGTTTACCTTCCATCCATTTCTCTATTAGTAGCAATGCTTCATTTGCTCTCCGCTTTAGCTCATCCTCGGTTCTGCCTCATACCACCAGGGCAAGATCGTCTGCGAAGCCAACAGTCTCTACTCCTTCTAGCATCTTGGGGCTTAGAACCCCATCATACTTTATGTTCCACAACGTTGTTGGTTCCATGACTGATTCCTGTGGAACACCGCTATGGATCTTCTTCGTAGAGCGGTAGCTGTCTGATTCGTTGACAATTGTCCTTTCAGATAAGTATCTATCTATCATCAGGTATGGCGGAAAGCTGCGTCGCGTGACTTTCTCTAGAATGTTTTGCCAGCAAGCCGAATTAAACGCGTTGCACACATCCAGCGTTATTAGAGCGCATATTCTTCTAGTTCTCCTGGTACCTTTTTTGGCGGAGTCTGCAATGGCTACAACTATGTTGTGAGCCTCAATTGTAGATCGCCCTTCCCTAAATATACTGATTGTATACTGACTAATTGTTAGCGAGATCTTTGCCGGTCTTCAGTTCTGTTTTAATTCTTTGCAGCAGCAGCTGCTCCAGTAGTTTACCTGCAGTGTCCAACAGGCATAGCGGCCTGAGCTATGTTGCTCCGTTGGGCTGCTTGTCCCCTTTCTTAATAGTATCAGCCTAGCCTTTTTCCAGATCTGCGGGAAAAACCTTCTTGTAGAGTCCTATTCATGGAGCTTAAGACGTACTGGGGTACAACTTTGCATGCAGTGTTAATGATTTCAGAAGGAATCATGTCCGGACCAAGTGCTCTGCCTTTGTTAAGCCGGTCACATGCCACTACGAGTTCTTCGGTTCTAAATTCCAAGACTTCACTTTATATCGGTTTCTCCAAAATCCGTGCCGGGTGGATAGCTGTCTAGTCGCAATTTCGTAAGCATCTCCCCAGGGGTTCTCATCGATTTTCTCGAAGAAATTTGCCCAGCATCTCCTCTTCTCGTTATTTATCGTTTTCCTGGACACTACATACTTTAGCGTGAGCCCTTCTCTCTTTGCCATCGTCTCTGCGTCCTTCTTTTTACATATCTGGTAGGTACGCCTGGTTTGCCTACAGATCTTTCTGGCAATGTTGATCTCATCAGTCCACTAGTACACTATTTTTGAGTTCTCCTTCGCCGGTAGACATTCCTTGCATATGTTGGTTAGGCTAGCGATCATCCGTGCTGTCGTGTCAGTTAGCCGGTTCTTTGTCTGTCGTGCAAGGACATCTGCAACGTTTGCCGCATTCATATTCTTTGTTGAATAACATTTGGAGCTATTCAATACTTTCCCGTAAAACGAAACTATATGGTAACATCAAATCCATCCTGTTCTACGGCAGTGAGACGTGGAAAGTAACTAAAAGCAGCACAAACAAACTGCAAGTTTTCGCAAACTGGTGTTTGAAACGGATCCTTAGAATCCTATGGCCTGAAGTGATATCGAACCACGATCTGCTTCGTTCTACAAACCAACTTAAAGTAGACGTTGAAATAAAAAGAAGAAAGTGAAACTGGATTGGACACACCCTACGGCGCAATCGACAAAACATTGCAAAACAAGCATTGGACATCCCCAAGGTAGTAAGCGAAAGAGGGTAACGCCAAAAACAACATGGCGACGCACAATTGAAGCCGAAATCACCTCCACCGGCAAATCGTGGAATGAGTTGAAGGTGGCTCGAAATAGAGTCAGATGGCGACAATTGGTAGAAGTTCTATGCCCCACTGGGGGAAACAGGAACTAAGAGAGAGAGAGAGGATATTCTTTGTTGACCATCCCCTGTGGTATCTGCTTCCAGCTGGATTGCGTCCCGGTTTGTCATGGACTTCATAATAGATATAGTTGTGGTCGCTGAGTGTTTCCCGTTCATGGACTTCCCAGTTCTTGACCCTGCCTACTAAAGAGACGGTAGCAGCGTAAGGTGAACTATCGAGCTCGACTCTCGTCTCTGAAACGTTAGTTGTTCGCCTTTGTTTATTACGCGCAAGTCTAGTTCCGAGATCCATTCCGCGATAATGTTCCCCCTTTTATCATTTTTGCTGCTTCCCCAGAGCATTGATTTGGCATTGAAATCTCCTGCGATAATCATAGCCTTGCTGGTTTGACCTCTTCTGCTATTTCCCAGCTCGCATAGTGAGGCTTCGGGCCGTGTAGGAGTATCATTGGGTGCATCTGTATATTACCACTTCCTTGGATGCTACCCAGACGAAACCAGGGCCAGTGTCACTGTTTGTTACTGTTTCTGTGGTGTTATATAATTTTATGGCTGCGTCACAGTTTTGATCTTTGTACCAGTCTCTTCCTGAAACTTTTTTCTATTTTTCTTATTCGGTTCGCTAATGATGGCGATGCCTTTGGATAGTTCTGCAGCCGTAGCTTCTATTATATCTTGAGAGGTTTGCAGCGCATTGAATTGACTTGGAGTATTTTAGCCATTTCTGGTTCGTTGGGAACGCCTAGTCTCCGAAAGCGCTTTCTTGAAAGTTGGGCACGCTCCAGTGTCAGCTCTATGCCCGATGGTCTGGCAGATAAGGCAATATGCTTCCCCTGTGCATTCTGTTACTCACTGTCCGTCTTTGCCACATCTGTAACATGCTTTATGCCTGTCTAGGCCGTTGCAGTTGCTGGCTGTGCGGCAAATTAACGCTTATGGGACACCATGAAAAGCGTTGGTAACTTAAGACATCGTATTTATTTATAATGTAAGAAATATACATTGCCGGCTCTCCACCCTCGCACTGAGCCGGTTGTCTTAAGCTAATTTATAATTATATGTCTAAGCTTAACAAACATAGTAAAATAGGAATATGAATGATATGAATATGAATAGGTAGGAATAGGTAAGGTAATTATAGCTAAGATATCTAATCTGGTGGGTGATTAAAATGAGGTAGGGTAGGTAGGATAGGTGAAGTAAAATAAATGGGTAGATAAAATGGTGTAGGTATATAGAAATAAGTACAGATTATATCATACAGAGATGCAGCGCATGCAATGGCATTTGATGTTGTCCTACAAGAATGAGGAAGGTTAAATAAATTGAACGCCAGTATTAAATTTTATTCGGTTTACAAGTCGTGTTGAGTGCACTAGGGGACGGTAACTTAAGACATCGTATTTATTTATAATGTAAGAAAAATATATTGCCGGCCCTCCGCTCTCGCACTGAGCCGGTTATCTTAATCTAATTTATATCTAAATGGCTACCATAGCTTAACATGGATTTATCTAGTGCTAAAATAAGGGTAGGTAATAACTAAGCTATGCTAAGAAAGGAACTAAGCTATGCTAAGAAAGGAACTAAGCTAAGATAAAGTAAAGTTTATACTAAGCTAAAGTAGGCTAATAGAATGGTAAAATGGTAGGGTAGGATAGGGTATAATATAGGGTAAATAAATGGAGTAGATAATGCAGAATATTGGTAGACAGATTATAAACAGATTATTGTACAGAGATGCAGTGCATTGCGGTGCAATTTGGTGTTGACCTAGAAGAAATTGGGAAGGTGAAATAAATTTACACCACTATTAAGTTTTATTTGGTTTACAATCACGTTGAGCTCAGGGGGGTTGGAGTCTGAAATGGTTTGCTTCTGGGGGGCGAGGGGTATCAGGGCAGGTCGTGGTCTAGTCGATTGAGGCGTCTGGTGCAGGTGTCGAACGTCTTTCACCAGGTCTTGTGTAGCTCTGAGTACTTTATTTCCTCTTCTCTTCTGGGCCAACTGCATCCGGCGTTGAACATCGCCTTCTCCGTCTGGTCTCTCCATTCTCTGGTCATCGGGCAGCTGAATAATACGTGGGCAACGGAGTCCACTTCACCACAGTCGCAGTCCGGCGATTCCCTCCTTCCAATCCGATGGAGGTAGGAATTGAAGTTCCCGTGTCCCGTGATGAGTTGGACCGCCTGGTGTGATATCGCCAGGTCCATTTCCATCCAGTCTTTAATCGATTGGTTGAAATTCCTGGTCCAACTTCCGTTTGGGGTGTTCTCCCAACGTGTTTGCCATTCCCTGAAAAAGAAGAGAGAGATTCTGCTCCTCACATCTCTGTGGGATATTTTATTAAAAAGTACCTACAGGAAGTTGAATTCCTGGCTAATGAGGAGAATCTATACCTGAGGCCAGTCTGGCCCGCGCATCTGCTCTCTCGTTTCCGATTGAGCCTTTATGAGCTCGAACCCAATGCTAGCGCAGTTCTATTTGCTGCGATATTTCGCGCGCGATCTTCCACGTTTCTATGAGTAGTTCCGTAGGAGCTGATATGTGTTGATAGAGCTTCCAGAACGGACCTGCTATCAGACAGGATGGAGCAGCCGGCGAGGTCATTAATGTTGGATCTAATATACACAAACGCTCGGTTTACCGCGATTAATTCGGCCTGGAATATGGAGCAGAAATCAGCGAGCCGCATGCTTTCGCAGTGTATCTCAGTTTCGTCTGAGTACACCTACTCCCCGTTCCCACTTAGAGCCGTCTGTGAACAACTTGACTGAGTGCGCATTTGCCTCACCCTGTGTATACTTTATCAACCCCATCTCCGCGGGATGCTCCATCCCCTGAATGCAGACTCTAGTTTCGATGTCGCCCGGTGAGATTGTGAGGCCTGTGGCCTCGGAAAGCTCAATCTCATCTAGTTCGCGCAGCAGATGTTTCTTTGTTAGATCTGCCGCTCGCAAGTCCGCCGGCAGGAGACCCGACATGACACAGGCAGCGTCGTCCGAGACGGTTTTATACGCTTTCACAACCCTCAGTGAGCAGACGCGTTGCAGACTGAGGAGCTTTTTCCGTTCTCGAACTCCGCATGCACTATACCATATCGGCGCTCCGTACAGCAGAGAAGTAACTTAAGATAGCAGGACGGTGGCCGTGGAAGTCGGAACGCGCTAAGGAGTGTGTAACAACTCAAAGTTACTGCCGAAGTTACTAGCCCTGAAATGGATGGCGCTGAAGCGTTGTGCTTATACTCTGCCGTCAGCGGTATATGCGGCGCTCGCGTGAGCGGGCGTCATGATGCCCTGACGAGTAGGAGGGTCGCAGCGATGAGCGCATAAGGATTGGGCGTGGGCCTGTCTGGAGCCGTCGCCGGTGCAGATCTTGGTGGTAGTAGCAAATACTTCAGCGAGGCTCTGGAGGACTGATGTGGAGAAGGGTTTCGTGTGAACAGCTGTTGCACACGAGTTAGTCGATCCTAAGGCCTAGGCTAAAGCCGATGTTGATGCGTGTTGTTTTTCAATGTAAAGGCGCAATGCGAGATGCCGTCTCGATCGATAAGAGAGAACACACGCATCGGCCGAAAGGGAATGCAGTTCTCATTCCGGAACCCGGCAGCGGGACCGTCTGCAGTCGGCCTCTCGCAAGAGAGCTCGTTGGGGTAACCCGATAACCACGGTCAACCAACATCTGCGGCACTTTACAATCTGGATTCTTTCAGTGACCCGGCAGTACATGAGTTGTACTCTAATCCTGTAGGCTGCTACCAGGCTGCTGAGCCTCTTTTCTTGAAACAATGACAATGTTTACCTCATACGCCGGTCGGAGATTTGTCACATTTATCGCAGCCTCTAGGTCGCCTAGTTCCTTCCTTATTGCATTAGCCAGATTTATTTTAGTTGTGATTAAGTCCAGGTCTCTGATATGGAGTAATACATTCGTCGTCTTAACCCGGACTTTGACTAGTGGGCATTTCTTTTGAAGTTCCTCCTGAAGTTCCTTGGCCTTGCCAGGTTTGACTTCTAGGAGTAGGTGCGCTGCGTTTGTCCTTCTCAGCTTTTCAATGGCGCTGGCTTTGTCCGTTGATAGGTCTGTCTCCGTTCTCACCATTTTCAGGAGTTCAGCATATGATTTGTCATCTACGTTAATGAGAACAGCTTCTGTGTTTATTGGCCTGCCGGTTTTAGGTGCCGCTGGTTTATGTCCGCCTAAGCCCTCAGTCCATAGAGATTTGCTCCCACTAGTTGGTTTGCAGTCGCTGCTGGCTTGCCAGCACTTCCCTTGGTATTATATATTCTAATGTCCATATTGGTTATGACAAAGGTGAATTCTATCGCCTTCTTAATCACTACCCAGTCGATTTCGGCACACATTTGTCGGCTTGCAGATCCTCTGCAATGACCACGCCACGTCCTATTCAGCTGAGGTCCGCCTAAGCCCTCAGTCCATAGAGATTTGCTCTCACTAGTTGGTTTGCAGTCGCTGCTGGCTTGCCAGCACTTCCCTTGGTATTATATATTCTAATGTCCATATTGGTTATGACAAAGGTGAATTCTATCGCCTTCTTAATCACTACCCAGTCGATTTCGGCACACATTTGTCGGCTTGCAGATCCTCTGCAATGACCGCGCCACGTCCTATTCAGCTGAGGTCGCCTTAGCGTTTCCAGTTCCTTCCTGCGCTCTTTTGTAGGCTTCCGGTAGCCAATCCTATTTAGCCAGTTCTTCGAAGGCACCATACGAGGTGTCTTCTTTTATTTTGGTTAATAGTTCATTGAGGCTCCCGTCGTCGGGCAAGACAAGACTAGACAGACAAGATGTGTCAGGCAGGACTAGAAAGACAAGATTAGACTAGATTAGACTAGACAAGATCAGGTAGACAAGACAGGTATGACTAAACAGGCCAGACGACTGTTGTAATAAAAACCATTCCGACCCACGTATTTAGGAACATTCTTTTACGCTCCCTTGGTCCCACGGTTATCATGCGATAGCCAATAATTCTTTTAGTTTTTTTACCCATTACAACATCCACCCGTCGTAATAAAACCCCTTCAAGCCACACGTGATTTTGGGTACATTCCAACCCTCGGTCCTACGCTTAAAAGATTCCCCACTAAAAAACCTCCCACGGCTATTTTTTATTATCCGAAATGAAATTCTCGGGGAGACACTTAAAACATAAAAACGTCCCCATCAAAATAATCATGTAGACCAGATTGTTAGTGTCTTTGGGAACCTTTATAGTTATTTATGTAAATATATTTTATATGCGCTACGACTTACATCCTAAGCTCAAACGACGCTAAAGTCGCGTAGGGGAGGAGTCAAGTAGGAGGAGCATCCTCATATTTAATTAAGGGGTATGCACAAACCCCCACGGAACACCACCGGGATATATAAATATCTCAACCCGGTCTAGTTTAAGTTAGTTGCTAAGTATTGTTAACTTGTCTTAGTTGTAGGCTTAATATAATAAAATATTTAGTTATAAAAATAAATACTTTATTCAGTCTACTACTTTTCATTTAATAAACTTCGTGCCTTATACTACTTTTCATTTAATAAACTTCGTGCCTTACGAATACCAGACCACAAAAGCAACAATCTCGAGATAGGTAAAACTATCTCAGTGTCCGAAGAATTGCAGGCCAGCAGATCCTTCTTCACAACACGACACATAAAAGACTATACAGAAAATACTAGACAGACTAGACTAGACCGACAAGTCTATACAGATAAAACTAGACTCACAAGTCCAGAGAGACAAGACTACGTAGACAAGACTATGCAAACGAGACCAGACAAACAGGACTAGACATTCAAGACTAGTCAGACAAGACTGGAGGGCAAAAACTGAACAAATAATTCTGGATTGACAAGACTGGACGGACAAGATTGGACAGATAAGAATGGACATACGACTGTACAGACAAGACTGAACAGACAAGATTGGACAGACAAGACTGGACAAAGAAGACTAAACAGACAAGATTGGACAGACAATCCTGGACAGATAACACTGGACAGAAAATACTGAATTGACAAGATTAGATGGACAAGTCTAGACAGACAAAATGTTTTTCACACGATAATTTGTCCCACGAACGTCAAGCTTAGCTTCATACATATATCATCTTAACGTCATTTTTTTAGACAATGGATGCATAATTACGTAACTTGTATTCCATTGTGTGTGTATGTTGTCGTCGTGAATTTCCCCGAAGGGAATAAGGTGTGATGAAACGGGAGAATGAATTAAATCTAAGTGCTTATTTCGCACATACATTTCAACACAAAGTGGGCGATGTACTCGTTAAGTGGGTTTAGCACCCTCACACGGCATTGTGCTTAGAATCCCGACAATCCTTGTTTCACATTTAATGTCTTCTCCAAAAAGAAACATTCAACTACACTAGTATTTACCAATACTAGACCAAACTAGATAACAGTAAACAAGTCTAAACGATAATAGACTAGATATCAATAAACACTGACATATAACAAGAATGTCTAATACTAGGGAAGCCTAGATATTATTAAGATATATTACATGCTAATCCTAGTTTGAATGAAATGTTAAAACTAGATTTCTTTTTTTGTTTTAGGCAAAGCTTGAGACAAAAGCGTTGAAGGCGAAACGTCCCGGCTTCACGGATGATCGTTACAACGAAACTTCTTATTACATTGAAAATGGTAAGTATCGGCTTATTTTTTTGATTGCCTCCTCTTTACCGCTTCTTCTTCATTGCCCTTCCAATGTTATAAAAGTGAATTTTTTATTACGCAACCGTTTTCCTCCCTTCGTTATGCCACTTGCTTTGTATTATAAAGCTATTTTGTAAATTGTAAGTTATTTGCTGTTTTCAATGTTACAACAATTTGAATATAATGTTACAATCTTTGTAAAAAAGGTTTATTTTGGAACGAAACGATTATTAAAAGACCAAAGTAGTTCTATGATCAAATAAATCTAATCTTTTTTTCTAATATAATATGATGTTTATAGATCAATTTAGTACAGACCTAAGGTAATACTGCAAGTTGAAATTTACTTCATATTATATTTTTTAGAAAGTTTATGAAATTTCAAATATATTTCCTTTACCCACTTTCACCTTCCCACGCTGTCTATAAAGCTGACAAATTTTCTTGAGTTATTTTCTTCTTTAATATCTCTGAAAATTTATTTGCCGTGCGCGTTTTAATATAGGGTGTTACATATTTCCTGGATTCTGGGCGGGGAGTTGCAGTTTTAGAAAAAGATCGAGAAAGAACTTTTCCTTATATCTTCGGTTCTGTGTGCGGAATTCGGTAGCGAATTGATAAAATTTTCAATAAAACTTGTGTGCGGCTTGTCCGCGGGATATATCCAATATTAATGCATATATTAAAGCCGGAAGGAAAAATCCATCTTTGACGCGGCAATATGTGAAATGTTTGCGCGGTAGGAATTGGGTGTGCAACTTAACTTTTATATAGCCTGGAGTTTGTCCTTTTTTCGCTATTCTTTTTACTTCATAATTTCTTGTGGAAGTCGGTCAAACTTACAACTCTGAGTAGATGTTCTTAACTAATTACTTAGTACATGCGCTGACACTTGAATCTAATTTGCATAATTTTGGAACAATTGCATTCCCGTTAATTACATCGAAATATTTTCAAAACATTAATGGCATAGCAGATATTAACATATCTCTCTAATTAATTGCCTCCCCAATCTTATCTATTTAGATTTGTCTAGTTTTGTCAGCTAAGTATTGTCTGTTTAGTCTAGTCTGTCCTATCTTGCCTTTGTAATATTCGCTATTTAGTCTTGTCTATATTGGCTTGTACACTCTTTTCTATCTGATTTTGTCGGTCCGCCTTACTTGTGTAGCCTTGTTTGTGTAGTCTTGTTTGAGTAGTCTTGTTTGTGTAGTCTTCTTTATCTAGTCTTGTCTGTCTAATCTTGTCTCTCTAGTTTTATCTGTCTAGTCTTGTCTCTCTAGTCTTATATGTCTAATTTTGTCTGTCTAGTCTTGTCTGTCTGTTCAGCTTTTGATAGGAAAGCACTCGATTTGGACCTGACCTGGTGTGTGGCAGACAACATGAATCCCTAGCAAGGAGTACCCCAAATGCTATGTAACGTATACACGAGATCAACGTGAGAGTTAGAATCACAGATCAAGACGCCTGGCAACGTGGTTTACGTAAGACATTTCATAGGATCTCCAACCGAAAATGGAGATATTAGCTCGACAGATCGCTACATATATCAACTGGCAGTAAAAAAGGCGGGCGATGAAATAGTTGACAAAACCACCAGCTTCCAACAGATGTTTAATAGCTTGCAAAAGCTGAAGGATCTATCATTAACTCATCGCACGAAGAAATTGGCTTTCGCCAAACCTAAGGTGGCAGAATGGCCTACTATTCTAAAAATGATAAATGAATATACTTTTGCAAACAAAGATACTGATATTAGAGTATACTCTCACCAAGAACCAGCAATATCAGATGGTAAAATAATACCCGGGGCGCAAAAATGGACAGAAGTAATAAATCAAAAACAAAACAAGATGGATTATCGAGATAAAAAGTCGAATGAGGTAGTACTTCTAAAATAAAAAAAGGGAAATCATATGCTGAACTACTTAGGACAGTCAAAAGATAAGTCAACCAATAAGCATCAGGAACCCGGGTCACGGGAATACAAGAAACGAAAAGTGGTGAGCTTCTTCTCGAAGTGAATGACGGAAACGCTGAAAAAATGATACAATTGAACTCTTTTGAATTGAAAATTGCTAGATATAGATATCCGATCAAGTAATACAAATACCCTATTGAATATTAAGGATATAAATGGCGTTACGTCAATGGAAGAGATAAAAGACGCAGTAAATTCTGCACTTGGTATGACAGAAGGAGACAATAAAATAAAAAAACATCAGACCTGGGTATGGTAACAGTCAAGCGGCAACTTTAGCTCTTCCCAAAACACAGGCAAATAAGCTCCTAGAGAAAGGAAAGCTTAAGAGTGGGTGGTTATACTGCGGAGTTAGAGAGAGGATAGACAAAATGAGATGCTATAAATGCTGTGAGACCAGATAAGCAGAAGATGTGCCTCAGATGTGGTCAAGAGGGACATCAGGCAAAAGATTACCAAGAAGAATTGGACTGCCCAATCTGTAAGCTGAAAGGACAGCAAGCATATTCCGGAACTTGTTATGCATACAAAAAAGCCCTGTCGGAGGCAATGAGATTGAGTCGGCCAAAAGTAACCAAAAACGACTAAATTCATCCAAATCAACCTCATGAGATGTCGCGCCGCACACGATCTCCTGACTGTCACGGCAATGGAAAGCAAGGCAGATATTCTGATAGCGAACCTAATAAAAAAATAGTGAGCGCGGTGAAATAGTGGCTGGTTTACTGACCAGAGAAATGATGCTGCAAAACTAGTAACATATCACAACCTACCGATGATAAAAACTGGAAATGGACCAAGTTATGTATTGTTAGAGACCCAGGACTAGACTAGACCAGATGGATGAGTGCCTTGTTGCGCTCAGCCAAAGCCTAAGAGAACAAGAACAAAATTCAAAAATTATATCCGGTGACTTTAATGCAAAGTTGATGCCCAACAGTGGATGCCCACATATGGATAAGAGAGAAGACATGCTAATGAACTGGGCAGCAGAACTGGATGTCGTTCTAATAAACCAAGGAGTGCAACCTACATTCGAAAGGAAGAACTTAAGCTCTATAATAGACGTCACCTAATCTACAAGTAGTATGTCTAGCAAGATACTAGACTGGAGAGTATGGGATAAGGAAACAATGAGCGGTCACCGATACATAGTACCCATGTACATAAAACAGGTTGTAATATTAAACACACAGATGAATAAAAATTAAACGCGTACTTTCAGAGGAAATAACATGTTCAAATACCAAAAACGAACTTGTAAATGTTCTGAGAAAAGTATGTGACGCAACGCTCAAGAAAAGAGAGAAACCTACAAGTAAAAAAATGGAGCGGGTGGAGCGATGGTGGAGCGAAGAAATTGCCTTCAAAAGGACTTCATATATCGCAGCGAGAGAAAGTGCCAGCGACAAAGAACAAGAAAAGGAGAAGAAGAAAAGACTATTAAGCAAATACCAATATCTCAAAAAATAACTGAGGCATCAAATAAACATCACTGAAACTGTGCCAAGACCTGGACTACGACACTTGGGTCTTCCAAATCTGCAGGAAAGGCTGAAGGTCAACAACCAAATGTCAAAATGCCTATGAATGAAATCAAACGTATAGTCGAAGTACTCTTTCCACGTTAGGAGCTAGTTCATTAGCAATTTCTTCAACGTGTTTTTTCATCAATTATTAAAGTTATATCGTCAGCAAAATTAACCATATTAGATATTGTTTGACTTATTGTTGCTGGTAGATCATTTAAATAGATAGTGAACAGTAATGGTCCTCATATGCCACCCTGCGGTATCCCAACTGTAGTGCTGGTTATTTCTGACTTCGAGGAAACGTTTTCAGTTGTCAATTTCACTTGTTGAATTAAATCTTTTAAGTATGATTCCATACTTAACTAGGTTTGCTATGAGAATGGTATGGTCAACCGTGTCATAAGCTTTGGAAAAGTATATTAAGACCACATGGTATTTGGTGGGCTTATAAATATTTGAAAACAGTGTTTATTGAATCAAAACACGCTGTATTAATGTTTCTGCCACGAATATAACCATTTTGGGTTTTGGAGAATAGCTTATGCTAATTTCCCATTATTTTATTTGTTATTATTTTCTCAAAGATTTTTTAATACGATGATAGAATGTGGTCTGTAATTATCAAATAGCTTTTGTCGCCTTTTTTATAAACAGGGATGATAATGGAATGTTTCAACTGTGTTGGAAAAATTGCAAATTTTAACGAGTTATTAATTATATTAGTTAATGGTTCTATAATTTCTTTAATTACACTTTTTATAACGAAAAAGGGGGACTCGTCATAACCCGCATTTTTTATGTTTAAACATCTATGTGATATGTAAAACTTTACTTTCCGTCACTGCTTCTATAAAAATCTAATTACAATTATCTGTGATTTGATTTTTGTATTCTAGATAGGGTATATTTTGCAATAACCTGGCTGGTGTTTCAGCATAAAATGTATTTGACTTGTTTGCCGTTGTTAACCGTGGCTCCAGTTCTGTGATGTAACTTGCGTCCATTTCCCTTTGTTTCAGATTTACACATTTCTTCACAACATTCCACGTCGATTTCATTCTGTTATTTCATTCTATATTCGCTTTTTTGGCACTATTTAATAAAACACCAAATTTTCTTCGAAGTCGGTTGAAACTTTTTCTGTGATCTTGATTGAATTTTGCCAATATATGCAGGACATCCATTGGTTTTCTAACCTCAACTATGTTTGGGTCCGTGAAAATATAGCCGTTCTTCGAGCATGTATTGGTTCTAATTTATGGGAAACTGCTGCTGAAGAATAATTGGAATTTCCTTATAAATATGTTCCACTGTTTATCAACCTCATTTTCTTTTGTCATCAAGACCTCAGCCCACTCTTCTTCAAGTATTTTATGTTTAAATTGTGATATGTTTTCAAGCGAGAAATATCTAATTAGTCTATAGTTAGCTTTTGTTTCTTCTTCTTCTAAAAAGCTTATTATTTGTGTACTGTGGTCAGATAGTTAGTATTCCTTGGTTTCCACTGTGAATTTCATGTCTGTTTTTATAACAGTATTATCAATACACTAATTGGATGACGGATGGCTCGGTTCATTCATTGTCATTATAGCGTTGAAGGATTGAAACATTGTTTTTATCGAGTTCTTATGTTTATGGTTGTGTTTAGGACATTCACATTTCAGTTTTGTGAGGAGTTGGTGCAGTCTTTTTATAAATTGTTTGAAGCTTGCAAGAGGCGATCTGTAAATTGCAGCAATTATTGGTGGTTTGTCGTCTATTGATGTTCCAATAGCCGCTATTCCAAACATATATTCTTCAGCGAGTTCATTAAAATCTGGTCTTGCGATGCACTTTGCTGTAGTTTTGCAGAAAATTGCAACCCCCCATGCTTACCTGGCCTTTGACAGAATGCTGACGTTAAAGATAAATTATTTATTTGAAATAATTCCAATTGCTCTTTGCATATCAAATAGTTGCATTTATTATTTTGCTCCAACATATATTCAATCCTTTCTATAGAATTCCCTATAGACTGCACATTCTGGTTAATTAATTGCGATTTTACTTTTTTAAACGTATGTATTGATTTGGAGGATCGTCCGGTCTTCTCTATAGATTGTGCTTTTTGATTTATGAGCATAACTCCGGTTTTGTGGTGCCCTATCTTCCCGGTCGAAGTGGGATTTCCTGCAAAAAATTTGCCCAACGATTTCTATCCAATAATCGAAAATTAAGCCTCTCGTGTAGGATGCCTTCGAACTAAAAATTATCCTTATAAACTTTTTCTTTCAATGCAGAGTCGACTCCAACTTTGAAACTCCTATTGTCTGTTTTTCTTTTCTACTGATATTATGTCTTCCACTACAACACTGGTTTTACTGTGACCAGTTTTATTAGCAAGGTAGTTTCAAACTATGTTTGTTGTAACATGGTCTTTAGCCCTTGAGATGTAAATCCATATTTTCTTCGGTACCACTTTCCTTCCTACAAAACCGGAGTCCTTCCTCATTGATTTTGGCAATTCCAAAGGATCCGCGGATGCTTCTTCTTCTTGTAGGTTCAATGAATTTTTGGCTTTCAGCTTGTTATGTTCCTGGAGTGACAGTGTTAAGATTGTCGACAGGTAGAGAGGTTGACACATTCTTTGCAATATGTGTGGTTGCCTCCCTCACCATCGCTATTTCTTTAAGCGCGAAATCTTCGCTCGCGATCTTATATCGATTTTTAGAGATAACTTTAGTCTCGTTGTTGTTGAGGTTCCTGTCAGTTTGTGTTTTACTTAAATTTAAGGTAGCTTTTTTAACACTTTTGTTACGAGGCAAATTCCGTAAATAACAAATGCCTATTACGGGGTAATTAGACGCACTATTTGTGTGTAATTACAATTATTAGATCTCCGGTACTTACCACAGAGTAGCTATATAAGTCAACAAGAACAGAAGGTAATACAAATACTCGGGATCTAATGTGTGATGTTCCTTCGCGACCCTGACTAATGAGACGAGTCCTCTGGAATGCCCACGTGAGTTTGTGCCAGGCGGCGAACAGATCTGACGCGTGCTGGTCTTCAGTTCTAATTCGCTTTTCGATGTAGATTAGCTACTACAAGTAATTCGGTAGACACAGATAGGTAGTAGATAGGATTTGGGTGTCCGTTAATAAAATAGACACATAATATCCAAACATATTGTAACTTTTATTGTACGCATATATATGTTCAACACTTAGAACGCTTCTCATCACTACCCTCCGGTACCCAGATCTCTCTTACTTACACCGGTGCGTATCCCCACTACCATGACAATAATTTGGTAGTGAGGGATACAATGTACGTTCCGCATTTACTACGAAACGCTCTACTAATAAATAGGGCGCCTCGTAACACTTTTTTCTACAAAATTTTCATTTTTCGTTAGCAGAACAATGTAAGCTTCTAGTGCAGATACATATTTCTTGAGGATCTGATTTTTATCCACCGCCTCATTTAGCAATTTCTTTAAAAATCATTTGCAATAATAAGACCTGTGTTGTTTTCTGACGAGACCGATGGACTTTTTTCACTGTAATCTTTTCTTTCGCGAAAATCGTATTCACAGACTAAACTTCGCTTCTTTTTTTCATGCGCAATGCACCCTGCATGATATTAGTTCTTGCATTTAATGCATAATAACTGGTCTTTCACGGAAAAAAGTACACTCTAAAAATTACAGTTTAAATAGTAGCATCGGCCTTACGAATTTGAAACTGTAAAAACTAACAATTGCTTTTTTTAATTACAGTTTCCGATA
The DNA here is from genome assembly GCA_944588485.1 of Phosphuga atrata. Taxonomy (NCBI): domain Eukaryota; kingdom Metazoa; phylum Arthropoda; class Insecta; order Coleoptera; family Silphidae; genus Phosphuga; species Phosphuga atrata. The sequence goes on from OX155901.1 coordinate 9,916,158, forward strand.
TTATTAGTAAATAAGTTTTAAAAATCACAGTATACGACTGCAATCTCTAGAAATTTGTATTCGTAAGGCCGCTGCTACTATTTAAACTGTAATTTTTAGAGTGTACTTTTTTCCCTGTTTTTGAACAATAATTACACAGTATATCACTCGACGCACAACCTGCGGCCATTTTCTTTCTCACTTGTCTTGTCTATCTAGTCTTGTGTTTCAAGTCTTTTCTGTCTAGCCTTCTCCTTCTTGAGAGACTCTCGATTCTGTAGAATCAGCAACACTCTGACGTGAAGCTGCTTCGATGTTGTCTGTTCAACGGCTTGTTGAAGGGCGGCCAGAGTGTGTAAGATCATTAATTGATCTAATTTCCCTGATTTTTTTAATTAATCTCTTCAAAGTTGATGAACCTATATCATTATTCCGACCTTATTTTGTACAAAAGTTGCTGTATCTATCAAACTTTCATTATTTTTAAAATATTGCTCTAGAGATAGTACGCAGTTTGTACTTCGATAATCAGGTTAAATATTGCATGGATCAAATGAAAAGAAGATTTAATAACATTCGTTGAATCCGTTGAAATGTTCTTCCATTCATTAATAACATTCTTAAAATAATAATTTAAACATTTTGCAAATTTCCTACTTTCAAATATCCTCACACCCAAACTACAGATATTTCGAATGTCTACTAAATGTTTTTTGTGAATTTTAGGGTTGAGAAAGGTGTACCCATACTATTTCACATTCACGACTTTCACGAAGGGTCGATGGGTAGGTGAAAGGATACTAGATGTCTTTGCGAGGGAATTCCGAGCGCATCCCGCTGAAGAATACGAACGATGCATCCAGGCCGGCACGTTGACGGTGAATTACGAAAAAGTCCCGACAGACTACAAGTTGAAACACAATGATCTCCTTGCCAATATTGTACACAGGTATTTCCTAACTAGGTTTTTTTCTCGTCGAAACATTTCAACGCGAAATTCGAAACAGTCGTTGTATTGCTACGGTTTTCTACGTGGAGATTAAAGTTTTTAATCAAATTTTGCTTTCAATGTGCCTCGGCGTGTGAATTACGATGCGCAACGTGCAGTCTGCAACTTATTTGTTGCGTTTTGTTTGAATATTTAAACTAATTAATTCTTTCTACGAATATTCAAATTATTTGCTGCATACTCCTCCAAAAAAAGAAACTTTACTCTCGCATTTCCTAACATTAACATTTTTTAAATTGTAGAAATATTTCACACATTTTCACCGAGCATATATACATATTTCATGAACACATCACCATAAAACATGTTTTCAGTTCATTTTATTATTATTTCTTTGTTGTTACTGCCGTTTTAATTAAAACCATTAAATATATTTTTCTACACGTTTGTGTATGTGCGTTAATTGTTCATTAACGATGTGATTCACGTAAATTTCGTTTCAAAACGGAATTCTTCTATTCACGTCTGATGTAACAATTTTTTGTAGGTTGGATGAAAACTCGGCACGGTTCATTATCCGTTCGCTGTTTTCATTCCATTTTGTTTGAAAACGTTTTGATAAAGGATTTATAACTTCGTAATTATTAACTTGCGAACATCTTTTTTAATTAATTGAATTTATAAATTTTGTACATAACGTTATTTTTTTAATTAGTTTCGTCAAAGCTGTGGTTCATTTATTACACAAAAAATAGATTAAAAACTCTTTACTTAATTCTTTCAATGGAACAAAGACTATAAAACTTTATATGAAAACTTCCACTTGGCAGACGTTTATGTTGTCCAGTACACTACCGAGCACAGACAGACAAGACGAGACAAAGTAGACTAGACAGGCAAGATTAGACCGACAAGACTACTGCGACAAGACTATACAGAGAAGTCTAGACAGACAAGATTAGACAAAGTAGACTAGACAAACAAAACTAGGCAGACAAGACTACACAGACAAGACTAGATAGAGAAGACTAGACATACAAGACTAGACAGAGAAGACAATACCAGATAGACAAGAATAGACAGAGAGGACTAGACAGACAAGACTAGACAGACAAGACTAGACAGACAAGACTAGACAGACAAGACTAGACAGACAAGACTAGACAGACAAGACTAGACAGACAAGACTAGACAGACAAGACTAGACAGACAAGACTAGACAGACAAGACTAGACAGACAAGACTAGACAGACAAGACTAGACAGACAAGACTAGACAGACAAGACTAGACAGACAAAACTAGACAGACAAGACTAGACAGACAAGACTAGACAGACAAGACTAGACAGACAAGACTAGACAGACAAGACTAGACAGACAAGACTAGACAGACAAGACTAGACAGACAAGACTAGACAGACAAGACTAGACAGACAAGACTAGACAGACAAGACTAGACAGACAAGACTAGACAGACAAGACTAGACAGACAAGACTAGACAGACAAGACTAGACAGACAAGACTAGACAGACAATACTAGACAGACAAGACTAGACAGACAAGACTAGACAGACAAGACTAGACAGACAAGACTAGACAGACAAGACTAGACAGACAAGACTAGACAGACAAGACTAGACAGACAAGACTAGACAGACAAGACTAGACAGACAAGACTAGACAGACAAGACTAGACAGACAAGACTAGACAGACAAGACTAGACAGACAAGACTAGACAGACAAGACTAGACAGACAAGACTAGACAGACAAGACTAGACAGACAAGACTAGACAGACAAGACTAGACAGACAAGACTAGACAGACAAGACTAGACAGACAAGACTAGACAGAGAAGACTAGACAGACAAGACTAGACAGACAAGACTAGACAGACAAGACTAGACAGACAAGACTAGACAGACAAGACTAGACAGACAAGACTAGACAGACAAGACTAGACAGACAAGACTAGACAGACAGGACTAGACAGACAAGACTAGACAGACAAGACTAGACAGACAAGACTAGACAGACAAGACTAGACAGACAAGACTAGACAGACGAGACTAGACAGACAAGACTAGACAGACAAGACTAGACAGACAAGACTAGACAGACAAGACTAGACAGACAAGACTAGACAGACAAGACTAGACAGACAAGACTAGACAGACAAGACTAGACAGACAAGACTAGACAGACAAGACTAGACAGACAAGACTAGACAGACAAGACTAGACAGACAAGACTAGACAGACAAGTCTAGACAGACAAGACTAGACAGACAAGACTAGACAGACAAGACTAGACAGACAAGACTAGACAGACAAGACTAGACAGACAAGACTAGACAGACAAGACTAGACAGACAAGACTAGACAGACAAGACTAGACAGACAAGACTAGACAGACAAGACTAGACAGACAAGACTAGACAGACAAGACTAGACAGACAAGACTAGACAGACAAGACTAGACAGACAAGACTAGACAGACAAGACTAGACAGACAAGACTAGACAGACAAGACTAGACAGACAAGACTAGACAGACAAGACTAGACAGACAAGACTAGACTGACAAGACTAGACAGACAAGAGTAGAAAGACAAGACTAGACAGACAAGACTAGACATACAAGACTAGACAGACAAGACTAGACAGACAAGACTAGACAGACAAGACTAGACAGACAAGACTAGACAGACAAGACTAGACAGACAAGACTAGACAGACAAGACTAGACAGACAATACAAGACTAGACAGACAAGACACGACTAGACAGATAAAACTAGGCAGACAAGACGAGACAGACAAGACCAGAGAGACAAGACCCGACAGCCGAGACCAGACAGACAAGATTAGATAGACAAGAGCAGACAGACAAGAGCAGATAGACAAGACCAGACATACAAGACCAGACAGGCAAGACCAAACAAACAAGACCAGACAGACAAAATCACTCAGACAAGACCAGACCGGCAACACTAGTCAAACAAGGCCAGACAGACAATGCCAGCAAGACAAGACCAGACAGACAAGAACAAACCGACAAGACCCGACAGACAAGACCATATAGGTAAGATCAGGCAGACAAGACCAGACAGACAAGAGTAGACAGACAAAACTGGACAAACTAGACCAGGCAGGTAAGAATAGACAGGCCAGTGTAGACAGACAAGATCATATATACCAGACCAGACACACAAAAGTAGACAGGCTAGGTGAGACAGACAAGACCAAACAGACAAGACCAGACAGACAAGACTATTCAAACAACAATATACAGACAAGAGTAGATAAACACTAGACAGATAAGACTAAGCAGAAAGGGATGTTGTCATGGAGTTTTGGACCACAAGCATATTAGAATCATGGCTTAAGAAAATGTAGAATTCCTTCTCCAATCGCCGTTTATTTAGAATTCCTTCTTCGTTCACACATTTGCAAGTATTTGGAAATTTTTCCATGCAAAAGTGTAGAGAGCTTTTCGGTTTTCTGAATACATTTTATTGCTTTATGCCCTTGAAATAAATGTATTAAGTGAAATAAGTGTTTGTCGGTTTTACTTTGGTGCGTAATGGCACTTGTGTTGGACTTCGTGCGACCTGCAGGCCTTGTTTTGGACACAAACTAAGACTAAAGCTTAACTGAATAGATTGATTTTTTTAGCAAAATGTACTATTTGTGAACGTTATACATTTGATACGAAATATTTGTCACGTGTCCCACCCAATATCAGGGAAATGTCGCCTGCTGGAATTTATTTATTTATTCTGCGTCGCCGTGAAATACAAATTCCACATTTGCAATGAAAATTTGAATAATATCCGTAATATGCAGAAACTAAAATGGAACAGGCACGCACGCAGGCTAGCACTAATGACACGAATGCATTGAACTCTATATACTTTATATTAATTACCAATACATAATGCCCCTTCAGAAAAATAGTCGCAAAATAAATCCTTTATCAAAACAATTTTAAACAATGTGTTTTAGTTAAGTTAAATTTCCCGACTATAAAATATCCTCGTTTTGTTTATGATTGTTATTATTGTCGAATTAACACTGTGACATGTTCGAACAACAATGTTTTCTTGCCCAAAACAAATCTCTACAATAGTTTGTCTTCAACTATTATTACAAGTGCGTTATTACCAATTAGCAGCAAAGTTTATTAGTGATGAAGTCTATGCGGTGTAATTAGATTAATATGTTCTTGAACTAAGCTGGAACGGGATAACAGACGACATTGCACATATATCTGCATTTCACTAAAACCGTAGCAACGGGTAACGGTAGATAATGCTAGATAAATTGTTCTGAGATTTTCAAGTTCTCCAGACAAATTACTGTCAGAACTAACAGATTCCAGACCAGACAAGACTAGACAAGATCGGGGAAGATCGCACAAGACCATAGAAATACAGACAAGACCAGACAAGATCCAACAGGACTATACAAGACCAGGCAAGAACAGAAAAGGCTAGATAAGACCATACAAGTCTAGAGAGTACCAGGCAAGGTCAGGCAAGACCAGACAAGATCAGACAAGACAAGACAAGACCGGACAAGACGAGACAAGATCAGACACGATCAAACAAGACCAGACAAGACCTGAAATGAATAGACAATACCAGTTAGGGCCAGACAAGACCAGATAGGGCCAGATAAGACCAGACAAGGCCAAACAAGACTTGACAAGACCAGACAAGACTAGACAAAACCAGACAAGACCAGACAAGACCAGACAAGTCCAGACAAGACCAGACAACACCAGACAAGACCAGGCAAGACCAAAAAAGACCATACAAGACCAGACAAGACCTGAAAAGACCATACAAGACCAGACAAAACCAGATAAGACTACACAAGACCACACAAGACCACACAAGACTAGACAAGAACAGACAAGACCAGACAAGACCAGACAAGACCAGAAAAGACTAGACAAGACCAGACAAGACTAGTCAAGAACAGACAAGACCAGATAAGAACGGACAAAACCATACAAGCCCAGACCAGACCAGTCATGACCAGACAAGGCCAAACAAGACCAGGCAGTATCAGACAAGACTAGACAATATCAAACAAGACCAGAAATGAGTAGACAAGTCCAGATAAGGTCAGCCAAGACCAGACAAGACCGGACAAGGCCGGACAAGAGCAGACAAGACCATACAAGACCAGACAAGACCAGATAAAACAAGACAAGACTAGACAAGACTAGACAGGACTAGACACAAGACTAGAGAAGCCTAGACAAAACTGGACAAGACTAGACAAGACTAGACAAGACTCGACAAGACTGGACAAGACTGGACAAGACTGGACAAGACTCGACAAGACTGGACAAGACTGGACAAGACTGGACAAGACAGGACAAGACTAGACAAGACTGGACAAGACTGGACAAGACTGGACAAAACTGGACAAGACTGGACAAGACTGGACAAGACTGGACAAAACTGGACAAGACTGGACAAGACTGGACAAGACCAGACAAGACCAGACAAGACTAGACTAGACCAGACAAGACCAGACAAAACCAGACAAGAGCAGATAAACCAGACAATACTCGACAAGACCTGACAAGATCAGACAAGACCTGGCAAGAACAGACAAGACCAGACAAAAGCAGACAAGACTAGACGAGGCCAGACAGAACCAGAGAAGACCAGATAAAACCAGACAAGACCAAGCAGGACCAGACAAGACCAGGCAAGACCAGACAAGACCGGACAAGGCCGGACAAGAGCAGACAAGACCATACAAGACTAGACAAGACCAGATAAAACAAGACAAGACTAGACAAGACTAGACAAGACTAGACAGGACTAGACACAAGACTAGAGAAGCCTAGACAAAACCGGACAAGACTGGACAAGACTGGCCAAGACTCGACAGGACTGGACAAGACTGGACAAGACTGGACAAGATTGGACAAGACTGGACAAGACTGGACAAGACTGGACAAGACTGGACAAGACTGGACAAGACTGGAAAGACTGGAAAGACTGGACAAGACTGGACAAGACTGGACGAGACTGGACGAGACTGGACAAGACTGGACAAGACTGGACAAGTCTGGGCAAGACTGGAAAAGACTGGACAAGACTGGACAAGACTGCACAAGACTTCACAAGACTGGACAAGGCTGGACAAGACTGGACAAGACTGGACAAGACTGGACAAGACTGAGCAAGACTCGACAAGACTGGACAAGCATGGACAAGACTGGACAAGACTGGACAAGACTGGACAAGACCGGACAAGACTGGACAAGACCGGACAAGACTGGACAAGACTACATAAAACTGGACAAGACTGGACAAGACTGCACAAGACTGGGCAAGCCTGGACAAGACTAAACAAGACTACACAAAACTGGTCAAGACTGGACAAGACTGGACAAGCATGGACAAGACTGGACAAGACTGGACAAGACCGGACAAGACTGGACAACACCGGACAAGACTGGACAAGACTACACAAAACTGGACAAGACTGGACAAGACTCGACAAGACTGGACAAGACTGGACAAGACCAGACAAGACTAGTCAAGACCAGACAAGACCAGATAAGAACGGACAAAACCATACAAGCCCAGACCAGACCAGACATGACCAGACAAGGCCAAACAAGACCAAGCAGTATCAGACAAGACTAGACAATATCAAACAAGACCAGAAATGATTAGACAAGGCCAGATAAGGTCAGCCAAGACCAGGCAAGACCGGACAAGGCCGGACAAGAGCAGACAAGACCATACAAGACCAGACAAGACCAGATAAAACAAGACAAGACTAGACAGGACTAGACAGGACTAGACACAAGACTAGAAAAGCATAGACAAAACTGGACAAGACTAGACAAGACTGGACAAGACTCGACAAGACTGGACAAGACTGGACAAGACTCGACAAGACTGGACAAGACTGGACAAGACTGGACAAGACTGGACAAGACTGGACAAGACTGGACAAGACTGGACAAGACTGGACAAGACTGGATAAGACTGGACAAGACAGGACAAGACTGGACAAGACTGGACAAGACTGGACAAGACTGGACAAGACTGGACAAGACCAGACAAGACTAGACTAGACCAGACAAGACCAGACAAAACCAGACAAGAGCAGATAAACCAGACAATACTAGACAAGACCTGACAAGATTAGACAAGGCCTGGCAAGACCAGACAAGAGCAGACAAAAGCAGACAAGACTAGACGAGGCCAGACAGAACCAGAGAAGACCAGATAAAACCAGACAAGACCAAGCAGGACCAGACAAGGCCAGGCAAGACCAGACAAAACCGGACAAGGCCGGACAAGAGCAGACAAGACCATACAAGACCAGACAAGACCAGATAAAACAAGACAAGACTAGACAAGACTAGGCAGGACTAGACACAAGACTAGAGAAGTCTAGACAAAACTGGACAAGACTGGACAAGACTGGACAAGACTCGACAAGACTGGACAAGACTGGACAGGACTGGACAAGACTGGACAAGACTGGACAAGACTGTACAAGACTGGACAAGACTGGACAAGACTGGACAAGACTGGAAAAGACTGGACAAGACTGGACAAGACTGCACAAGGCTGCACCAGACTGGACAAGGCTGGATAAGACTGGACAAGACTGGACAAGACTGGACAAGACTGGGCAAGACTGGACAAGCATGGACAAGACTGGACAAGACGGGACAAGACCGGACAAGACTGGACAAGACCGGACAAGACTGGACAAGACTACACAAAACTGGACAAGACTGGACAAGACTGGGCAAGACTGGACAAGACTGGACGAGACTGGACAAGACTGGACAAGACTGGACAAGACTGGGCAAGACTGGACAAGACTGGACAAGACTGGACAAGACCAGACAAGACCAGACAAGACCAGACAAGACCAGACAAGACCAGACAAGACCAGACAAGACTAGACTAGACCAGACAAAACCAGACAAGAGCAGATAAACCAGACAATACTTGACAAGACCTGACAAGATCAGAGAAGACCTGGCAAGACCAGACAAGACCAGACAAAATCAGACAAGACTAGACGAGGCCAGACAGAACCAGAGAAGACCAGATAAAACCAGACAAGACCAAGCAGGATCAGACAAGACCAGGCAAGAACAGACAAGACCCTAAAAAAACAGACAAGACCAGATAATACTAGACAAACCAGACAAGACAGAGAAGATCTGATATGACCTGACAAGGCCAGACAAGAGCAGATAAGACCAGATAAAACCAAACAAGACTAGACAAGACAAGACGAGGCCAGACAAGACCAGACACGACTAGACAAGACCAGAGAAGACCAGACAAGAGCAGACAAGACCAGACAAGAGCAGACAAAACCAGGCTAGGCCAGACAAAACCAGACAAGTCCAGACAAGACCAGACAAACCAGACAAGACCAGACAAGACCAGAGAAAAATCAGAGATGCCCAGACCAGACCAGTCAATACCAGACAAGACCAAGCAAGACCAGACAAGATCAGACAAGAGCAGACAGGACCAGTCGTAACCAGGCAACATCAAACATGTGTATGTGATTTGTTTCACTTGATCTTTTATTGATTACATTTTGGCTCTTGTAGCAATACTTGCATTAATTAAATCATTAATTGTTTTTGCCTTAATTATATGAAGCGACATTTTAAATAGTTTTTATGATGATTTAATTGATGATTAATGATTTTAATTAATGCAAGTATTGTTACAAATGCCATAATGTAATCAATAAAAGATCAAGTGAAACAAATCACATACGTTGTTTAATTTTTAAAAACCTATGTTATATTTTTTTAATGCTTGATTGAGCTGTGTAGGAAAATGAGTTTCACGTTTGATTCTCTATATTGATTCCAGAATCATTTTAAAATATTGATAATATTAATAATTTCATTAAGAAATATGTGAGAATGGATTTGCATTAATAGAAAGCATCATTGACCTGATATTTCGTAATACGTTACTTTTGCGAAAAGTGTTTCAAAGAAGATCATAAATGCCGGAAACATTAAGTGACATGTTTTTTCATTGTCCATCCTGTATACAAGACACTAGTGTGTGCAATACCAGCAGAAACCATAAATAGTAATAAACTTCATTTTTATATTGTTGAAGATACATACTACTATTATTTATTGAGGAATTGTTTGTTCGAAAATGTTACTGACCCATAAAAAACGTTGTTTTTGTAAATACTGTGTAAAAATAAGTACTTCAAGACAGTACCGATATTTCCAGACACGAAGTACCTGTGACGTGTCACCCAATCACCATTGTGCACATGGACGAGGACGTAGTGGTTGTGAACAAGCCAGCCTCTATTCCAGTAAGTGGCGCCAAGACTGCCATATTTTGTTAACGATGTTGCAAAAAGAATCCTCATCGTTTCCAAATCAAAACAAAACATATTCAAATAACCCCTATAATTTTGTCTGCTCGTATTTTAACTCAAACCCTTTTTGGTAAATGTTATGCGCTTAACACCCAAATATTTAACCCACTCTAATATTAACACCACACGTATTTAAACACCAATTTTATTACTTTACGCCTCCCCAAAAAAAAAACATCACTATATGTTGATGGATCGACAAATCCCGAGTTTTTTACTCTCTATGTTAACTTTATCGGCAAAACGCACAGAGGCAGAGCTAAGATTTGTGCTTTTATTGGTTGATTGCAGACACGAAACTCCTGTGTTAGCAAACCCAATCAAGTTAATACATGTTGACGAGGACTTAATTGTTTTGGACAAACCTTGTTCGCTTCCGGTGAGTAGTACCGCGTGGTTCCGGTTCCCAACCAAAAAACGCTAATATTGTGGTTTGTGATCACCTCCGTCGATTCTCCACACGCATCTGGTGAACGATACATTTATGCCTAATTATTAATCGATTACACATCTCGTTCCATATTGAACCATCCTACCACTCACGAGTTATCTACTAATTTAAAGATAAAAATCACACCATATATAAGGTCAAATTAGACTAGATAATACCAGACAAAATGACATAAGATAAGACAAGATTAGTCTAAACTAAATTGAACTAAGCAAGGTCTGATAAGACTGTTAAGACCAAATAAGACTTTTAAGACCAGATAAGATTGTCAAGGCCAGATAAGACTGTACAATACCAGACATGACCAGACAAGACTAGGCAGCACCAGACAAGGCCAGACAAGACCAGACAAAACCAGACAATACCAGACAAGATCAAGCAAGACCAGACAAGACAAGAGCAGACAAGAACAGACAAGACCAAGCAAGACGAGACAAGATCAGACAAGACAAGAGCAGACAAGAACAGACAAGACCAGGCAAGACAGACAAGAATAGGCACGACAATACACGACAAGAAAAGACCCCACAAGACGATGCAGGACCAGACAATACCAGAAAGGATCAAACAGTACAAGACAGGAGGAAACAAGACCAGAAAAGAACAGACAAGAGCCGAGAAGAGTAGACAAGATCATACACGAGCAAGTAGAAGCAGACAGGAGCAGACAAGAGCAAACAAGAGCAGACAAGGGCAGCCGAGACCAAGAGGGGATAGATCAGACCAGAAGAGACCATAAGAGACCAGATAACACTGTTCTAGACCAGACATGACCAGACAAGAACAGATAAGACCAGACAAGACTAGACAAGACCAGACAAGACAAGAGAAGACAAGAACAGACAAGACGAGACCGAACCAGACAAGATCAAACAAAACCTGATAACACAAGCCAACACAAGACAAGGCACACAAGAACAGGCACGACAATACACGACAAGACAAAACCTTACAAGACGATTAATGACCAGACAGGAGCAAACAGTACCAGAAAGGACCAAAAAGTACAAGACATGAGGAAACAGGATCAGAAAAGAACAGACAAGAGCCTTCAAGATCAGACAAGAGCATACACGAGCATGTAGGAGCGCAGGCAGGAGCAGACAAGAGCAAACAAGGGCAGACAAAGGCAGCCGAGACCAAGAGGGAACAGATCAGACAAGACGAGACCAGAAGAGACCAGATAACACTGTACTTGACCAGACAAGAGCAGACAAGACCAGACAAGATCAGACAAGACCAGACAGGACCAAACAAGACCAGACAAGACCAGGGAAGACTAGACAAGACCAAACAAGACCAGACAAGACCAGGGAAGACTAGACAAGATCAGACAAGACCAGACAAGACAGATCAGACCAGACGAGACCAGAATAGACCAGATAACACTGTACTAGACCAGACATGACCAGACAAGACCAGACAAGATCAGACAAGAGCAGACAGGACCAGACAAGACTAGAGAAGACCAGACAAGACCAGACAAGACCAGACAAGACCAGACAAGACCAGACAAGACCAGACAAGACCAGACAAGACCAGACCAGATTTGACAAGACCAGACAAGACCAGACAGGACCAAACAAGACGAGACAAGACAAGACAACACCGCTCAAGACCGGACAAGACCGAACAATACCGAACAAGACCTGACAACACAAGTACCAGAAAGTAAAGGAAAGGACCTGAAAGGAGAATATAGGAGGAAATAGGACCAGACAAGAGTAGACAAGAGCCGACAAGAGCGGACCAGAACAGCAGACAAGGTCAGACGAAACCACAAGAGACCAAGAGAAAACAAACGAGACCAGACGAGACCAGGCAAGACCAGACAGGACCAGACAAGACTACATGAGACCATACAAGACTAGACAATACCAAACAGAACCAGTCACGACCAGACAGGACGATATAGGGTCATAAAAGTGCAGACAGGACCAGACAATGCCAGACCAGGTATGTACAGACATGATCAGAAAGTAGCAGACAGGACGAGACATGACCAGGGAGGAGCAGACAAGAGCAGACAACAGCAGTCACGAGACAATGCCAAACGTAACCGGACAAGGCCAGAAAATGCCTGGCGAGACCCGACGAGGACAGACGAGGCCAGACGAGGTCAGATGAGGTCAGACGAGACCAGATGAAACCAGACGAGACTAGACAAGACCAGACAAGACGAGACGAGACCAGATAAGACCATACAAGAGGAGTTAAGACTAGGGAAGACCAAACAGGACGATACAGGGCCAGATAATACCATGCGAGACCAGACATGATTATACTAAATTTGACAAGGTTAGAGGAAACTAAACTAGACTAAACACAACTAGAGGAAAGTAGGCAACTAGACAGGACTAGGTAAGTCTAAGCAAAATAAGAATAGTCTAACCAAACGCTCTCGTCAAACCGGACGAGACCAGAAGAGACCAGATAACACTGTATTAGACCAGACATGACCAGACAAAACCAGACAAGACCAGACAAGACCAAAGAAGACCAGACAAGACGAGACAAGACCAGACAAACCCGCACAAGTCAGGACAAGACCGGACAAGACCGAACAATACCGATCAAGGCTTGACAACACATGCTAACACCAGACAAGACAAACAAGAACAGACACGACCAGACACGACCAGCCGAGACCTCACAAGACCATACAGGACCAGACAGTACCAGAAAGGATCACAAAGGTCAGGACAGGAGGAAACAGGACTAGACAGGAGCAGACAAATGTCGACAAGAGCAGACACGAGCATACAAGAGCAAGCAAGAGCAGACAAGAACAGACAAGTGCAAACGAAACTATACCAATAGAGAACCGACGAGACCAGACGAGACCAGAGGAGACCAGACAAGACGTCACAAGACCATACAGGATCAGACAGGACCAGACAGGACCAGATAGGTCCAGACAGTACCAGAAAGGACCAGAAAGGACAAGATAGGAGGAAATAGGACCAGACAGGAGCAGACAAGAACCGACAAGAGCGGACAAGAACAGCAGGCACGGTCAGACGAAACCAGACGAGACCAAGAGAAAACAGACGTGACCAGACAAGACCACGCGAGACCAGGCAGGACCAGACAAGACCACGCGAGATCATACAAGACCAGACAATACCAAACAGAACCAGACAGGACGATGCAGGTTCACACAAGTGCAGACAGAACCAGACAATACCAGACCAGACAGGAACAGACATGATCAGAAAGGTGCAGACAGGACGAGACATGACCAGGGGGAGGACCAGACAAGAGACAACAGCAGACATGAGACAATGCCAGTTGCAATCGGACAACGCCAGAAAATGCCGGGCGAGGCCCGACGAGGACAGACGTGGCCAGACGAGGCGGACGAGGCCAGACGAGGCCAGACGAGACTGGGCAAGATACATACAATAGGAGTGAAGACCAGGGAAGACCAAACAGGACGATACAGGGCCAGATAAGCCCATGCGAGACCAGACATGATTACACTAAATTTGACAAGTTTAGAGGATACTAGAGCATGACTAAACACAACTAGAGGAAAGTAGGCAAATAGACAAGACCAGATAAGTCTAAGCAAGATAAGAATAGTCCAGAAAGGAGAGGACAGGAAGAAACTGAACCAGACAGGAGCAGACAAGTGTCGACAAGAGCAGACACGAGCATACAAGAGCAAGCAAGAACAGACAAGGGCAAACGAAACGATATCAAGAGAGAACCGACGAGACCAGACGAGACCAGAGGAGACCAGACAAGACCTCACAAGACCATACAGGAGCAGATAGGACCAGACAGGACCAGATAGGTCCACACAGTACCAGAAAGGACCAAAAAGGACAAGATAGGAGGAAATAGGACCAGACAGGAGCAGACAAGAACCGACTAGAGCGGACAAGAACAGCAGGCACGGTCAGACGAAACCAGACGAGAACAAGAGAAAAAAGACGTGACCAGACAAGACCAGAGGAGACCAGGCAAGACCAGGCAAGACCAGACAAGACCACGCGAGACCATGCAAGACCAGACAATACCAAACAGAACCAGTCAGGACCAGACAGGACGATGCAGGTCTAGACAAGTGCAGACAGAACCAGACAATACCAGACCAGACAGGAACAGACATGATCAGAAAGGAGCAGACAGGACGAGACATGACCAGGGGGAGGATCAGACAAGAGCAGACAACAGGAGACATGAGATAATGCCAGTCGTAATCGAACATTGCCAGTAAATGCCAGGCGAGGCCCGACGAGGACAGACGTGGCCAGACGAGGCAGATGAGGCCATACGAGGTCAGACAAGGCCAGACGAGACTAAATGAGACGAGACAAGACCAGACGACACTGTACAAGACCATAAAATAGGAGTGAAGACCAGGGAAGACCAAACAGGACGATACAGGGCCAGATAATACCATGCGAGACCAGACATGATTACACTAAATTTGACAAGATTAGAGGAAACTAGACCGTGACTAAACACAACTAGAGGAAAGTAGGCAACTAGACAAGACTAGATAAGTCTTAGCAAGATAAGAATAGTCTGGCCAAAACTAGACCAAGATATGGAATAATTGACATAAATAGTCACTACCTAAACAAGTCTGGATAAGACTGGATAAATCAGAACTTGATGAGAACATTATTTTACAGTGAAAAATTTGAATCAAACAGTAATTTTGTTAATTGAGATTCGCAGTGTTAACACATTTGAGTTAGAGCACTCCAAACAATATTACCTGAATTGTAATGTGCTATCAGAATGCGTCAGATAATTTTGACAAAATTACCTGACAGACAACAAATTATCATTTAATAATCAGTTTCGAATAATGTAAACATACAATGCTTCATAAGGGTAGCGACTGAAACTCGGAAATAAAATAAGACCGGATTCTGTACATACCTAATATCCTGACAATGATTAAAATATGAGATTGGTTCAATTAAAGCCGGTCCGAACGTGATTTATGTGAGCAAGATGGTTCAAACAGAATTCGAAACAGCCATGTGAAATCGGTATTGTTTTATGCACCTGAATTGCGTTTGATATAATTTAATTAGATGTTTATTGATTCGAAAAAATTGTCCAACAGATACTTTTTGTATACAAAAACCGAAACGTGCAGGGTTCATATTAGTTGATTGGGTTTTTTTTAATAATTTGCATTTTAAAGTAATTATTTGTTGCATGTTGTATATAAAATCATTTACTTTTAATTACATAGATTTATTTTTAATAACATTATTTTCGGTCAAGGTTTGTATTTGGGTGTTAAATTAACATTTTAATGAATTATTTTTTTCCTATTAAAATTACGTCCCAATATTTGGCACGTTTACAATTATTTTCCATCAATCAATTTGGTTCGTTTTAATTATTTTTCGCTATGTGTTCGTGTTTGTAGGTTCATCCGTGCGGAAGATATCGACACAACACAGTCGTGTTTATCCTTGCCAAAGAATACAATTTGAAAAATCTGCGAACAATCCACCGACTGGACAGACTCACGAGCGGTCTGCTGTTATTCGGCAGATCGCCAAAGAAGGCTAGACAGATGGAGCATCAAATAAGAAACCGTCTAGTCCAAAAGGAATACGTGTGCAGGGTCGAAGGGGAATTCCCAAAGTAAGTCGGGAGAGGATGCTCCCCTAAGCTTTTCTTCTTTTGTGCTTCAAACATTCAGCAGCGCAATTTAACTTTTAAGATTCTTCGTAATTAATGAATGCATTTTTAATACGGCATCAAACTCACTGCGAAGCCTAAAAACTTATTCGCTCGTTTAGAGATATTTATATTTATTTTAATACGTTTTCCCTCTTCCTCTGCGCAAGACAATTTTACATAAATTAGAATACTTTCATTACCCCTGGGATAAAATACTTTTTATTTTATTGTAACTTGGAGTTTTCGTTTCATTTTGACCAACTGGATGTTAAGAAATTGAAATCTGCATATTCCGTTAAATATCTATTATCTCTTTCTTATATTTTCTTATCAGACAAGATCGTTAACATAGTTAATATAAGAAACTTCTTATCGCAAACAAAGTAAATCTGCTTAATAGAAACCGACAAAGAAATTTAAAAAAAAATCACTTTTTCCTTGTAGGTCTTACTATTTTCAATTTTTCAATCAACATTTTTTAAACAAATTTGACATTTTTTAAAACAAATTTGACATTTTTTTAAACCTATTTGACAGTTTTCTGGGCAAATTTGACATTTTCTTAGAGAAGTTTGATAAGTTAGCAGTTGTCAAGACAAATTTTACAATTTTTTAAGACCAATTGGACTAATCTGGCAATTTGATTCAAGACAATTTGACGGTTTTCAATATAAATTTGCCAGTTTTTCAAACCAATTGGACAAATTTTTGAGGCAAATTTGATGGTTTTTAAGACAAATTTGACATTTTTTGAACAAATTTGACAGTTTTGTAGTCAACTTCAGTCCAGTAAATATTCACAATGCATTTGCCAGTTTTCTAAATAGATTTGGCAGTTTTCAAGACTAATTTGACATTTTTAACAATTGAAATTTTTGGACAATTTTCAAGATAAATTTGACAGTTTCTAAAACCAATTTGACATTTTTTAAGGCAAATTTGATAATTTTGTTGACAAATTTGACAACTTTTTAGACAAATTTGACCACTTTTTTGTCAAATTTGACAGACTAATTGGACGAATCTGACAGTTTAATTTGACGATTTTCAATGTAAATTTGACAGTTTTTCTAACCTAATTTGACAATTTTTTAAGGCAAATTTGACGGGTTTTTAAGACAAATTAGACATTTTTTTAACAAATTTTAAAGTTTTCTAGTCAAATTCAGTCCAGTAAATATCCACGATGCATTTGACAGTTTTCTAAATAGATTTGGCAGTTTTAAGACTAATTTGACATTTTTAAGACCAGTTTGCCAATTTTCAAGACAAATTTGACAGTTTTGAAGACCAATTTTGCAATTTTCAACGACGAAAGGACGCGACAAATTTGACAATGTTTTACACAAATTGACATTTTTTTTGACAAATTTGACAGTTTTCTATCTAATTTCTGTTTAGTAAAATATATGACACTTTTGACACTTCTGATCAAATTGACGGTTTTCAAGGCAAATTTTAAATTCTTTTCAGACTAATTTGACAATTTTTAGAGACCAATTTGACAATTTTCAAGACGAAAGGGCGGTTTTTAAGACAAATTTGACTAAATTTTATACAAATTTTTCAGGACAAATTTGACATTTTTTAAACAAATTTGACATTCTTTAAATAAATTTGACATTTTTTTAAACAAATTTGACAGTTTCCTAGGCAAATTTGACATTTTCTTAGACAAGTTTGACAAGTTAACAGTTGTCAAGACGAATTTTACAATTTTTTAAGAACAATTGGACTAATCTGACAATTTGATTCAAGACAATTTGACGGTTTTCAGCATAAATTTGCCAGTTTTTCAAACCAATTTGCCAACTTTTTAAGGCAAATTTGACGGTTTTTAAGACAAATTTGAAATTGTTTATACAAATGTGACAGTTTTGTAGTCAAATCCAGTCCAGTAAATATTCACAATGCATTTGCCAGTTTTGTAAATAGATTTGGCAGTTTTCAAAACTAATTTGACATTTTTAAGACCAATTTAACAATTTCCAAGACGAATTTGACAGTTCAGTTTTTTTTACCTTTTCAAGATGAATTTGTCAGTTTCTAAAACCAATTTGATATGTTTTAAGGCAATTTTGATAATTTTGTTGACAAATTTGACAACTTTTTAGACAAATTTGACAGACTAATTGGACGAATCTGACAGTTTAATTTGACAGTTTTACAACCTAATTTGACAATTTTTTAATGCAAATTTGACGGTTTTTAAGACAAATTAGACAGACAATTAGACATTACAACAAATTTTACAGTTTTCTAGTCAAATTCAGTCCAGTAAATATTCACGATGCATTTGACAGTTTTCTAAATAGATTTGGCAGTTTTAAGGCTAATTTGACATTTTCAAGACCAGTTTGCCAATTTCCAAGACGAATTTGACAGATCAGTTTTTTTGACTAATTTGACAATTTTCAAGACAAATTTGACAGTTTTGAAGACCAATTTTGCAATTTTCAACGACGAAAGGACGTGACAAATTTGACAATGTTTTACACAAATTGACATTTTTTTGACATATTTGACAGTTTTCTAGCTTATTTCTGTTTAGTAAAATATATGACACTTTTGACACTTCTGATCAAATTGACGGTTTTCAAGGCAAATTTTAAATTCTTTTCAGACTAATTTGACAATTTTTAGAGACCAATTTGACAATTTTCAAGACGAAAGGGCGGTTTTTAAGACAAATTTGAAAAAATTTTATACAAATTTTTCACGACAAATTTGACATTTTTTAAACAAATTTGACATTTTTTAAATAAATTTGACATTTTTTTAAACAAATTTGACAGTTTTCTAGGCAAATTTGACATTTTCTTAGACAAGTTTGACAAGTTAACAGTTGTCAAGACAAATTTTACAATTTTTTAAGACCAATTGGACTAATCTGGCATTTTGATTCAAGACAATTTGACGGTTTTCAATATAAATTTGCCAGTTCTTTAAACCAATTTGCCAACTTTTTAAGGCAAATTTGACGGTTTTTAAGACAAATTTGAACAATGCATTTGCCAGTTTTCTAAATAGATTTGGCAGTTTTCAAAACTAATTTGACATTTTTAAGACCAATTTAACAATTTCCAAGACGAATTTGACAGTTCAGTTTTTTTGACAATTTTCAAGATAAATTTGACAGTTTCTAAAACCAATTTGATATGTTTTAAGGCAAATTTGATAATTTTGTTGACAAATTTGACAACTTCTTAGACAAATTTGATCATTTTTTAGACAAATTTGACAGACTAATTGGACGAATCTGACAGTTTAATTTGACGATTTTCAATGTAAATTTGACAGTTTTACAACCTAATTTGACAATTTTTTAAGGCAAATTTGACGGTTTTTAAGACAAATTAGAATTTTTTTTAACAAATTTTACAGTTTTCTAGTCAAATTCAGTCCAGTAAATATTCACGATGCATTTGACAGTTATCTAAATAGATTTGGCACTTTTAAGACTAATTTGACATTTTTAAGACCAGTTTGCCAATTTCCAAGACGAATTTGACAGTTCAGTTTTTTTGACTAATTTGACAATTTTCAAGACAAATTTGACAGTTTTGAAGACCAATTTTGCAATTTTCAACGACGAAAGGACGCGACAAATTTGACAATGTTTTACACAAATTGACATTTTTTGACAAATTTGACAGTTTTCTAGCTTATTTCTGTTTAGTAAAATATATGACACTTTTGACACTTAAACAAATTTGACAGTTTTCTAGGCAAATTTGACATTTTCTTAGACAAGTTTGACAAGTTAACAGTTTTCAAGACAATTTTACAATCTTTTAAGACCAATTGGACTAATCTGGCAATTTGATCCAAGACAATTTGACGGTTTTCAATATAAATTTTTCAATATAGTTTTTCAAACCAATTTGACAACTTTTTAAGGCAAATTTGACGGTTTTTAAGACAAATATGACATTTTTTAAACAAAATTGACAGTTTTGTAGTCAAATTCAGTCCAGTAAGTATTCACGATGCATTTGCCAGTTTTCTAAATAGATTTGGCAGTTTTCATGACTAATTTGGCATTTTAAAGACCAATTTGCCAATTTCCAAGACGAATTTGACAGTTCAGTTTTTTTGACGGTTTTCAAGATAAATTTGACAGTTTCTAAAACCAATTTGATAATTTTTTAAGGCAAATTTGATAATTTTGTTGACAAATTTGACAGTTGTAAAGACAAATTCGACAATTTTTTAAGACTAATTGGACGAATCTGACAGTTTAATTTGACGATTTTCAATATAAATTGGACAGTTTTACAACCTAATTTGACAATTTTTTAAGCCAAATTTGACGGTTTTTAAGACAAATTAGACATTTTTTAAACAAATTTTACAGTTTTCTAGTCAAATTCAGTCCAGTCAATATTCACGATGCGTTTGACAGTTTTATAAATATATTTCGCAGATTTCAAGACTAATTTGACAGTTTTAAGACCAGTTTGCCAATTTTCAAGACGAATTTGACAGTTCAGTTTTTTTGAGTAATTTGACAGTTTTCAAGACAAATTTGACAGTTTTGAAGACCAATTTTGCAATTTTCAAGACGAAAGGACGCGACAAATTTGACAATGTTTTACACAAATTGACATTTTTTTAAACAAATTTGACAGTTTTCTAGCTAATTTCTGTTTAGTAAAATATATGACACTTTTGACACTTCTGATCAAATAGACGGTTTTCAAGGCAAATTTTAAATTCTTTTCAGACTAATTTGACAATTTTTAGAGACCAATTTGACAATTATCAAGACGAAAGGGCGGTTTTTAAGACAAATTTGACAAAATTTTAAACACATTTTTCACGACAAATTTGACATTTTTTAAACAAATTTGACATTTTTTAAACAAATTTGACGTTTTTTTAAACAAATTTGACAGTTTTCTAGGCAAATTTGACATTTTCTTAGACAAGTTTGACAAGTTAACAGTTGTCAAGACAAATTCTACAATTTTTTAAGACCAATTGGACTAATCTGGCAATTTAATTCAAGACAATTTGATGGTTTTCAATATAAATTTTCCAGTTTTTCAAACCAATTTGACAACTTTTTAAGGCAAATTTGACGGTTTTCAAGACAAATATGACATTTTTTAAACAAATTTGACAGTTTTGTAGTCAAATTCAGTCCAGTAAATATTCACGATGCATTTGCCAGTTTTCTAAATAGATTTGGCAGTTTTCATGACTAATTTGGCATTTTAAAGACCAATTTGCCAATTTCCAAGACGAATTTGACAGTTCAGTTTTTTTGACGGTTTTCAAGATAAATTTGACAGTTTCTAAAACCAATTTGATAATTTTTTAAGGCAAATTTGATAATTTTGTTGACAAATTTGACAACCGTTTAGACAAATTTGAAAATTTTTTAGACAAATTTGACAGTTGTAAAGACAAATTCGACAATTTTTTAAGACTAATTGGACGAATCTGACAGTTTAATTTGACGATTTTCAATATAAATTTGACAGTTTTACAACCTAATTTGACAATTTTTTAAGCCAAATTTGACGGTTTTTAAGACAAATTAGACATTTTTTAAACAAATTTTACAGTTTTCTAGTCAAATTCAGTCCAGTAAATATTCACGATGCGTTTGACAGTTTTCTAAATAGATTTCGCAGTTTTCAAGACTAATTTGACAATTTTCAAGACAAATTTGACAGTTTTGAAGACCAATTTTGCAATTTTCAAGACGAAATGACAAATTTGACAATGTTTTACACAAATTGACATTTTTTTAAACAAATTTGACAGTTTTCTTGCTAATTTCTGTTTAGTAAAATATATGACACTTTTGACACTTCTGAACAAATTGACGGTTTTCAAGGCAAATTTTAATTTCTTTTCAGACTAATTTGACAATTTTTAGAGACTAATTTGACAATTTTCAAGACGAGAGGGCGGTTTTTAAGACAAATTTGACAAAATTTTACACTAATTTTTCAATTTTTTAGACAAATTTTACAGTTTTCTAACCAAATTATGTCCAGTAAAAATTAAAGTTGTATTTGACTGTTTTCAAGACAAATTTGACAGTTTTCAAGACAAATTTCACATTTTTTATGACAGATTGCAAGACGAATTTGATTTTTGACAGTTTTCAAGATAAGTTTGACAGTTTTTGAAACCAATTTGACAATTTCCAATACAAATTTGGCGGTTGTTAAGACAAATTTGCCGGTTTTTAAGACAAATTTGCCGGTTTTTAAGACAAATTTGACATTTTTTTCAACAAATTTGATAGTTTTATAGTCAAATTCCGTCCAGTAAATATTCGCGATGCATTTGACAGTTTTCATAGAGTTTGAACATAATGTTAGAACGCCGCACAAAAGACGAGAGTGTTAAAAAACAAAGTCTATAATTGAATATTGGAACGTGTCTTCCTCTGGCACGTGCTCTTTATCGTCACCTTTTAATTTTTTTGCCGAAGTGCTCGTGAAAGAATTATCTTCAATTTTCGGATTTTTAGGATTGTCTCCTTTTCCTTGGTCTATCTTTTCTACCAGACCCGTCCGCAAACCGAGTTCTCGAAACTTTAGGCATTTTTTAATAAATTTTTCAACAGACACTTTAGATAACCTCAAATAAACCTCGTGATTCAAGAAGTAATCACCAACTGAAATATTTCAAACTAGTTGCCCTTAGAAGCTGTGAAACCCATGTAACACTAAAAAAACTAGACACGATGGCCATAAGATTAGACAAGACTGGACAAAATCACTGTAAATATCCTTGCAAGACTTCCATGATACAATATACCAGTCTAGACAAAACTAAACTGGACTTGTACCAGACTAGACTAGAATACTAGACAATATTAATCATAAGCAACAGAAAACTAGAAGATGATTTCAAAGATTTAGAGAATTAATTCACCTTAATATGGCTTTTAGCTTACAGATTTGACCTCGGAAAATAATTTGCTACAAAATGTAAAATAAACGTGTTTATATCAATAAGTTGAACGTTAATTCTATTCACTTAACTGCAGATAATTTAAGTTCAAAAATTCTTTACTTCTGTATTTTTTAGTGAAATTATAGAGTGTAAAGAACCCATAGAAGTAGTCAGTTATAAAATTGGAGTCTGCAAAGTGTCCCAGAAGGGCAAAGACTGCACCACGATTTTCCAAAAACTAGGATATAACGGCAAAACCAGCATAGTCTTATGTAAACCAAAAACTGGACGCATGCACCAAATTAGAGTACACTTACAATACTTAGGTAAGAAAAAGATACAACTTTGTAGTAATTAGTTTTAACATAAAATCTATAATTCACGCTAAATTCGTTGTTAATTCAACGCATTTTATAAATCTCTTTATAGGATATCCAGTAGTAAACGACCCATTATACAATCACGAGGTGTTCGGTCCCGTGAAGGGAAAAGGCGGTGACCTGGGCGGCAAAACAGACGAGCAGTTGGTACGTGACCTAATCCATATACACAACGCCGAGAACTGGCTAGGAATGGACGGCGATAGCGAGCTGTCGATGTTTAATCCTAGGAAGGGAGATCTGGATGAATCCCTCGTGGGAGCCCTAGTGCCTAAAGGTAATACAAATCGCATTACTATTCCATTAATCAACCTTACACCTTGCCAAAAATCCATTTACCCCTGCTAAAACACGCTAAACACTTCCCAACCCACACGAAACAATAGATTAGTAGCTACAGTAATCGCATTTATTCAGACTATATAAACAACAGAGGAAAAACAAGATTATGTAAGTTTGGATTAGATAGAACTAATGCAAGGGCTTTATATTCACAAGTTTTTAATTAGACTTGATTAGCTATAACATACATTAAAAAGATTAGATTGTACATTTTGTGAACTTTTAGATCGTGTTTTGAGTGATGACGACGGCGACAGAGTGTCTAGGGAGCCGTCGCCATGCGAGGAAACGTGCGAGAGCAGTACGGGGATGGCTTGCGAGTCGACGCCCCATCCGTTGGCCCTGTCGTCGCTGGCGGCGGCGAGGAATGGCGACGCCAAGGTGACCGTCGCGACGCAGACGGGACACGAGGCGCCCGACTTCAGCTTCAATCCAGACAAGATGACCGTCGACAAGCATTGTTACGAGTGCAAAGTCAGATACAGGGATCCCAAGCCGCAAGATTTAGTCATGTACTTGCATGCCTGGAAATACAAGGTAATTTCTCTTACAGACGTTGTAAATAGTTTGCATAGTTTGATGAAACTTCGTAAGCTTAAGATTCAAACCTGTTAACTTCCTCTAAGAATCGCAGAGTAGTTCTATCCATCAAATCTTGTCTGTCTGATCCTGTTTGTCTAGTTTTGTCTGTCCCGTTTTGTATCTCTAGTTCACTCTGTCTAATCTTGTCTGACTAGTATTTTCCGTCTAGTCTGGTCTGTAATGTTTTGTCTGTCTAGTCTTGTCCATTTAGTCTAGATTTATCTAGTCTTGTCTCTCTTATCCTATCCGTCTAGTATGGTCCGTCTAATCTTGTCTATTTAGTTTTGTTCGTCTAGCCTTGTTCGTCTAGTCTTGTCCGTCTAGTTTTGTCCGTCGAGTCTTGTCCGTCTAGTTTTGTGCGTCTAATCTTGTACGCGTGTTCTTGTCCCTCTACTTCTGTTGACCACCTAAAGGGTAACAAATTAAGAGTGTCCTGATTTTAAATTGCAATTATCAAAAAACAAAATATTTTATTTTATTTTAGTTTTTTTTGCTTAATATTAATTTAACAGTATTGATTTGTTAAAACTTTTATCGATTAGATGACCTCCGTTTGCTTCGATGCATGACTGAGATCGATGGCCGATTTCTGGCGAAATCTCACCAATAGCTTCTCGAATGTTTAATTTTTAGTCTTTTAGGGTTTCAGGTCTTATGTAAGGACTGTCTGCCGGCCAAGAAAAGCTGTACCAGAAAGAAACAAGTCTTCTGGTGAACGGAAGAAATAAGCAACACCAGAAAGATATGTAGATAGGCCAGACGAGTGTACCAGAGAGCCAAAAAGAAAAACCGCAGAGGAGGAGACTAGGAAGGAAGTCCTCAGATTAAATAATGTAGAGACGAGGCGAACACTGCGGAAGTTGATAAACAATGAGAAAAGGCGATGCTGGACAAACCTCTGCATGAGTATCGACGAAAACCCCTGGGTCGACGCATACGAAATAGCCACCAGAGAGCTAAAGTGCAGAAGCTCTGGCATGCGCCCTCACTCTGACGCGACGAAAAAAATCATTCGCTTCTTGTTTCCTACTCACCCGGCCCGAACTCGGAGTGAGAGACCAGCATGATGCGAGGTGTGCGAATGCGAATTTACAAATAAAGAACTCGCAGCTGCCAGCGACCGACTCAGTAAGGGCAGAGCTCCAGGACCGGACTTGATACCCGCAGAAATCGTCAAGGCAGCATGTAGGGTCGTTCCACATTATGTTCTCGGTGTCATGAATGGCACACTCAAACAAGGTGTCTTCCCAAAAATATGGATAAAGGCTAGACTAATACTCTTACGAAAAGGCAACAAACCGGCCAATGAGGCAACGTCCTACAGACCTCTATGCCAGCTGGACACTGCAGGTAAACTGCTTGAGCAGCTACTTCTCAAAATAATGAAAGAGGAACTAAACAGCGGTGAAGACCTCTCAAGAAACCAATACGGCTTCAGGGAAGGGCGATCAACCATTACAGAAACGCCTTACGCCTTACAGAAAGTAGTGGCCATCGCCGACGAGGCCAAAAAAGAAACCAGGAGAACTAGGAAGATATGAGCCCTTATCACACTGGACGTGCGCTACGCCTTCAAATCGGCCTGCTGGCAAGACATCCTCGATGAGGCGATGAGTAGATTCCCACCATACCTTCTGGCGATGATAGACAGCTACCTAGCTGAAAGAGAGATCGTCGACGAATCAGACAACGGCTGCACTACAAAGGAGATCCTCAATGGGGTGCCGCAGGGATTAGTGATGGGCCCGACACTATGTAACATAGTGTATGACGGAGTCCGCAAGCTTGAGCTGCCTGAAGGCGTAGAGTCCATCCGCTTTGCAGACGATCTCGCACTTGTAGTACGAGACCAAACCGAGCAGGGTCTAATGAGGAAGGCCAATAAAGCGATGCTCTTGATTGACTTGTGGATGGACAACAAAATGCTCAAGCTAGCTCCCGAAAAAACGTCCTATTAATGGGAAAGCGGAAAATTGGGGACATCCAATTTAAGCTGAGGGACACTGTCATCACACCAAAGAGTAAGATACTTAGGGGTTGAAATAGATAAAAATCTATCATTCGAGTAGCACGTTAAAAAAGCAGCCGATAAAGATAAAAAAAGCCCGTGCGCGTTGGAAAGGCTAATGCCTAACGTCGGAAGACCTAGAAGCAGCAAACTTCTGTGCTCGGTGACGTAATCGGCAATGTTATATGCTGCCCCAGGATGGGAAAGAGCCATGAACATGGAAGTCACCAAGCACAAGCTGGGAGCGGTTCAGAGAACGCTCACAATTCGAGCCGGCAGGTCTCTCTACAAGACCGTGTCAAGGGAGGCCTCACTGGTAATTTCGGGCATGCCGCCAATAGAGCTGCTAGTCATAGAGAGGCTAAACATATACTCACGGATTCAGAGAGACTCAGTTGCAGTAATCAACAAAAAAGAAATAAAAAAGACGGCAAGAGACCTACTCCGGACATGGCAGAAGCACTGGGAAGCAAGCACCAAGGGACAGTGGAGCAAACTCCTGATAAACGACGTGGAAAAATGGATCACCAGGAAGTACGGAGAAGTAAATTACCACCTCACTCAGATACTCAGTGGCCATAGTTGTTTCCAGGACATCTCCACAAAATAGGCAGAGCAGGTACACACTATATACTCGTGCTATAGGTGGGACACGCACTTGCACAAGTTAACCCAGCTGTGCTTGCTACGCCCCTTATTAAAAAAAAGGTTTCAAATCGGTTCTGATAAACTTTAGATTGAGCATGACCCCATAAAAAATAATCCAAAGCCGACATATCCGGAGAGCGATGAATCAGACTACCAGGAAAGAACTCCTGTTACACTCCCATAGACATGTGGATACACGAGACTTTGCACGATCTTTCTGATACCAAATATCGTTTATTGGTAATTGGAGTTGAGGGATGGCATTAAGAACTTTTGTAGCATCTCCACATAACATTCGCTAGTGACAACTACTGCGTTTACCATTTCATTTTTAAAAAAATACTGTCCCACTACTCCAGCAGAGCATATTCCACGCCATATTCCACGTTTAGTTAATTTAGTTAAACTTTTTGTTAATGCAGCTCTTCTTAGAATATAGCTTGAGCTTGCTCCTCTCTTCATGAATTTGTCGACAAAATGCCCAAAATTCATCGTCTGAATTCTAAACGTGAGTTTCAGTGTATTGGAAGCAGTTTTGGGGCGTTTTACCATTTGCAAGGTCGAAAATGTAAATCTTTCTTTAAAATTGTTCTTTCCGACTCACGTGAAATTAGTACTTGTTGCGAGAAACGTCGCTCGAACTGATTTTCTTTAATTTTCTTTAATTCTAGACTTAACTTGCAAACGTTTAGTATCATATGCAAGTTTAGTATTCTCTGCAAGTTTTGTATCCCAAAGAGAACCTGTCCGTCGATATTTTTCAACCGATTTTGCAATTGTTCTGGAATTTGGCGGTGCTGGCAAACTGTTGTCGAAACCATCCCTGAGTTTAAACAATAGAGTTCGTTCTAATAAAATTTCCTATAAAAGCAATCCTTTGTTTAATGGGCCGCTCCATTAAACAAAAATTGAAGTCTCCCTGAATATTAGACAGTTAAAATTGTGGCAAAAAATTCATTAAGGCTTGCAAGTCTATGTGAACATCACACTAAACTAATATTTCGCCGAATTGCAAGTACATTCTGTTTATTTGGTGTTGGTATCGTTCCTGGATGTCTTTCCTCTTCAATTTGAATGCGGCTGTCACCAAGCCCATGTCTGCAGACTAAACTTCCTTACATAATTTTGCAAGTGCTGGAATCTCAAACTTCTGTAATTTACATTTTTGCCATTTCCTGCAGCACAGCCTTTTCCATTTCGGACATAACATTAAAAAGAAAATAGAAACAAAGACCAATAACAATATGCAAATCACTCATACAGTCTTTTCTGAATCTTTTTCGCCTAGTCTTATCCGCCTAATGTTCTCCGTCTAGCCTTGGCCGTCTGGCCCTGTGCGTCTAGCCCTATCCGTCTAGCTTTGTCCGTCTATAATTGTCCGTCTAGCCTTATCCGTCTATAATTGTCCGTCTATAATTGATCGTCTAGCCTTGTCTGTCTAGATGTATCTGGTCTTGACCGTCTAGTTTTGTTCCTCTAGTCTTGTCCGTCTAGCTTAGGCCATATAGCCCTGTGCGTCTAATCCTGTGCGTCTAGCCCTATCCGTCTATAATTGTACATCTACTTTTGTCTGGTCTTCTCCGTCTAGTTTTATTCGTCTAGTCTTGTCCGTCTAGCTCTATCCGTCTAGCCTTGTCCATCTATAATTGTTCGTTTATTCTTGTCCGTCTAGCCTTGCCAGTCTAGCCCTGTTTGTCTAGCCCTATCCGTCTAGCCTTGTCCGTATAGAATTATCCCGGCTTGCCTCGTCTATTCAGTCTTGTCTGTAAAGTTTTATCTGTTTACCCACCTGTCACGCGGGAGACCGGAGTTCGATTCCCCTCCATTTTCAACCAGGGCAGACTAACCGTTCTAGCTGCCCACCCTGAAGGAATGAGCAAAGCACAATACCGGGATGGAGCGTACCAAGAACCAAGTGGAAAAGAGTGTTTAGTGAGGGAGAGCCTCAGACGTAGGCTGGTAGAGCTTCCCTGTCTGAAAAGAATGTACTGCCTGTAAAGTCTTGTCCGTCTTGTCTTTCATGTCTAGTCCTGTGCTTCTAGTTTTGTCCGTCTAGTCTTTCCTGTCTAGTGTTGCCCTGCCTCATCTTGTCCATCTAGTGCTGTCCAGTTTTATTGGTCTAGTATTGTTCGTCTCGTTTAGTCTCTGTAGTTTTGTACGTAGAATATAATCCGTTTAGTTTTATCTGTCTGTCCTCCTCGAAAGTGTAGTTGACAACAAACCCGCTTTTCGATGCAGAACACCCGGGTTCAAATCCTGGTCTGGGAGGTGACAACTAGAACAACTAGGTTGGTTTTCACCAATTGTCCAAGCTGCCCACCCTGAATGAATGCAAAATATGCGATACCGGGGTAGGGAATACTAAAAGCCAAAGTGGAATAATTTTGTCTGTCTAGTCCTATCTGGTTTTGTCCGTCTAATCTTGTCTGTTTCTAGTCTTCTCTGTTCCGTCTTGTCCATCTAGTCAATCAAAATCAATCTATTCTGATCTTGTACGCCCAGTCTTATTCGTCTAGTCTTATATGTCTAATCTTGTCTGGTCCTCACCTTCTAGTTTTATTCGCCCAGTCGGGTTCTTCTAGTCTTGTATGTCTAGCCTTTTCCATCTAGCCAGGTCAGTCCATCCTTGTCTCTCTAGTCTACCTTTATCTGTACAGTCTTGTCTGCCTAGTCTTGTCCGTTTAATCAAATCACATCAAATCAAATCATTTGAAGGGCACACGGGATAAACCACGGAAGTCCATTTTTTGTTGGTGCTGCCATACGTTAGTATTAGAAGTGTTCTTTACGTTCCACTATATAAGATTGGGGAAAAAGCACATTAGTCCCTATAAAACTGACATTATAAAATTGATATCCAGGGGAAAACCTCATTTTAAATTTCCTCATTTCCTCATTAAGAAGTCCTCATTTTAAATTTCGTTTTTCTCAAAATGAATCTTGGTGGACATGTGTGGTTTTTCACCTGTACCCTTCATTTTATTTCATCATTAAAGATATACAGTGTGCGGCAGCCAAACCTGAATTTTTGAAATAACTGTAAGAAAGAAACGGTTGTATTTTTTAAAATGAGATTGCTATCACGTTAATCTACGTTTAGAAGCATTTAAGAAACATTAATTATTTGATATTCCGCGTTATGCAACAGCATCTATAAAAATGCGACTGCATGAGTGAGATTCCCGATCCTTTAACATTACCAGCGGTGTTCCACAAGATTCCATCATGGGCCCTACACTATGGAATATACTCTACGATGGAGTCCTCAAGTTGAAACTCCCCGAGGGAGTTGACATTATCGGTTTCGCAGACGACCTAGCTCTTACCATTGTTGGAAACAGAAAGGGGTATTATGGCCTAATCTTGCAATTGAGCTAATTACTGACTGGTTGTCAACCCGATCCCTAAACCTGGCACCGGAAAAGACAGAAGTCCTGCTGACGGGATATGGAAAACTGGCCCACATCTCTTTTAAAGTGATGGGCGTGGACATAAAACCGAGGCACAGCCTAAAATATCTAGGCATCACGATTGATAAAGCCTATCCTTCACTGAACATATTCAAAAGGCGTCCGAGAGAGGAATGAGAATGACAGTAGCACTCGAAAAGCTCATGCCCAACGTAGGACTTAGAAGTAGCAAACACACGCTACGAGTAACTCGGACGTGTATGTGCACACACTGCAACAGTGTTACCACTTGTGCCGACAACCATAACCGTATGGAAAAATTTCGATTATTGTAATTTTTTGAATGTTTGTCCCACAGGGTTGGTCTATTATAAACACAACTAATTAATTTTACAATATCCATCCAGGTAGATAACAACAAAATTTTACTATAAATACACTCAATTTGCACTGTAGACGCCGGCAGCCTGGCGAGAAATCCCAACAAGTTCGGATCATCGTGATGATCGGTCGTTTTCGGGCGTCATCGGACGACGACAGTCGTGTTTGTGTACGCGCTCTCTTTCTTTTACAAGTGTTTGATTCAATGGCCGTCGTCGCCCGAGAAACTTCGGCCGATGACGGATTAGTGGTACGCGAGCCAGTATTCGTCTAGTTTCTTCCGTCTATCCGTACCTGTCTAGCCAAATCTGTCTAGCTTGGTCTGTTTAGTTTTGTCTCTCTACTCTTGTCTGTTTAGTGTTGTCTAGAACAGTGGTGCGCAAACTTTTTTCATTGGCGACCCCATTTTGTGTAAAATTTTATCGCGACCCCTGGATGGACGTAGGTAAAGTGATTTTTTCTGGGATTTACGTTTACAGGGTGTTTTTAAAGGAGTTTTGGTGACGTCATTGAATAAAATACAGCATTTTGAAAATAGCGCAGCAAACTTATAACCCATCATAAAAATGCTATAAAAGTTTTGACACCATAAAACTTCAGACTATGAATCCGCAGCTACGCGCAGGTATTAGTCAAGTCTAGTAATAGTTTTAAGCGGTATATTTTTATTTAAAAAGTGGGGTCTAAGAAAATACAATAACAGGAATGCGCCAATTTACTTTATAAAACTGACACACAAGGGTTTCAAAACTCTACATCTACCATGCTCTCTTGAAGAGAGTCGTCTCTAGAGAGATCTGACACCTGGACTTCGACCGAGACGATGGGTGAAAGACCCATGGTGGACCCAAAGTGCCATGGACAGATAAAATTACAAACAATTACATTCTCCATAAAGTGAAGAAAGGAAAAGAAGTCCTGAAAACAGTAAAATGCAGGAAACTACAATATTTAGGTCATGTAATGAGGAATGGATACAGGTATAAGCTGCTGCAGAACATTCTTCAAGAAAAGATTCCTGGTAAAAGAGGACGAGGAAGGTAAGAACATGGACTTCAAACACGAGTGAAAAACTATTCAGAACATCCAAAACTGACATATCTATAATGGTCACCAACATCCAGAACGGATAGGCACAAGAAGAAGATGTAAATTTAAACATTTAGCACGACACGAGTTTCGACGGGTGAAGGTCATTTTCAAGAAGTGTGAACTTGAAAATGATCTTAAGCCGTCGAAACTCGAAAATATATTTATGTAAGAAGTGAGGTTAAAACATAGTGAATTTATCAATTCAGTGTAAATATGAATTACCACGTAGTAATGGTCGCAACCAACCTATTCAATAATTTGTTTTACGGTGCTCGTTGTTTGTTTATCTTATTTGTGCTAAAACAAAATTATGGCCATACATTATTAAGCACATATGTGTCATAAAATTGTAAAATAATTATAAGTTCACGATAAAAATACATTATAAAATACAATTGGAACAATAAAATAATACAAAGACACAAATGGATACAACATATTTGATCGAAATAACATAAAGATTTCCTTATGAAATAGAAAATTAAGAAAATTAACAAAATACGCAATTCATTTAATGCATTCGTGTGAGCAGTACATATTTTTCTGCTCTCGCACGTATGACAACGAACCGCAACGCACTTACGCATTGGTGTGCGCAGACCTTATACAAGTGCTGCCTGCTACGATACTTAGAAAAAAAAATGTGCATCACATCAGGTTTACGAACGCGGTTGTAAAATTGTTATATAATAATTGTAGGTTTTTCATAAATTTGAATTTGTGATTCTGAATTTACTCGTAATAAAATTAATTCTTAAATTACATAAGTAAATTTCGTTAATTTCATTTATAAAAGTATTGTTACGGCTCTAATCATGTATTAAAACAGAAATTGTTTCCGTAAAAAATATTGTCCTATTTTTATAAATAATATAATTTAATTTCACAATTTTACTGGTAAATAAATTTCTTTGACTTAGGCAACCCCCAAAATTTCTCTCGCCACCCCCCGAGGGGTCGCGACCCACGGTTTGCGCACCACTGGTCTAGAAGACTAGACTTTTCGGTCTAGTATTGTCCGTCTAATCTTGTCCATATTCTACGTATTGTCTAATCTTGTTCATCTAGTTCTATCCGTCTAGTCTTGTTGATCTACTTAGAAACTAGAATAGTCTTATTTGCCTAGTCTGGTCCGCCTTGTCTTGTCTGGCTAGGGTTGCTCATCTGGTCTTGTCCATATAGTCTTGTTCGTCTATAGTTCATTTTTTAAGAATGCAGTAACTAGAAACCTGATTTACACTATGAAAAATGTTTAATCTAGTTATAAAATTTGGCGCTAAATTCAAATATGGTTACTTGAATATAAAATTGGTAATTTATTAATGGTTTCATTGAATATCTTATGATTATTGATTAAATACATCAAATGGCAACAATAGTAATAAAATACAAACAAATAAATGGAGAAAAGCGCAAAAAATGTAAATGATACAAACAGATCAGATGATAATTGTGAATTGACACGGCAGCCATTGACAACTAACAGCTGCAAATGTATGTGAAAAGAAAGAGAGAAAAGAGGTTGAGATGTAGAAGTAAATATCGTCGGTGTGAACATCTCCTCGATTTAAGCCAATCAGAGAACAAGGTCAAATAAGCCCTATCTTCCCTGTACTGCATACTTAAAAAAAAGGACTATAGGCTTATCTGCCTAATCTTGTCGGTATAGCTTGTCTATCTAGTTTCGTCTGATTTTGTTCGTGTGTCTGTCCAGCCTTCACTAATATGTTAAGCAGGATTTCATCACAAGCTTCCATTAACTTATTTTATTTATGATTTTTAGGGTCCTGGTTGGGAATACCAAACCGAACTTCCAGCATGGGCAGGTATTGATTGGGTCGACACTGAAGTAAGTGAATGATGATTTAAGTTTTGAACCCGACCAGACGTCCGCAATCAGCGTCTTTCCAAAATGACTACAACAATGAATTGAACCCAAAACAATCATTCACCATAATTTATAATTTCGACTAAATTATTTTAGTACAATGTTTCCCTAGTTTGTAAGAATCTTGTTATTAGTTTTTACTTGGTAATGCGTTCTTTGTCACAAGAAGAATTAAGCGAATTTATATAAGAAAGTATTTATAGGGTGTGTTTTATGTCACATATATATAAAGAAATGGAAGAATATTTAAGTATTTCAGAGCAAATTTAGATGAATATTGGCTTTTTCTATAGAGAAACACTTTAATGAGAGAAAAAAAAATACATAAAAATGTTTAAAAAATTTTAATAATAAAAATATTTTTGTATATCTTGTGGATTAAAGACCCGTTAGATATGTGTAAGTGCCATGAGATCCAAATATACTAAAAGCAACAAGAATTTTCAACTAAATAATTAAAAACAAACAAAAAAACATACTGGAATACATTCGTGCCTTGTAATGTACGTTGTGAAACAAAACATAGTTTTCTCTAATATGCGATATCTCCCTTATCACTCATATCAGGACTTTTATTGTCGCTTAATTAGAATACTTGAATTAAGCACTGACGAGGATTGTTTGAATGTGATATTTATCGCGATTTTGGTTTTCGGAACAAAATCGAAACTAATTTCTATTACTAACAATTTTCACTATATATTTTTCTTTCGCCGTGTCTTTTCACGGCGAATTAACAATTACTAAATAGAAGAACGGCGGGAACCTATAAAGGAAAGAAAAACATATGTGATCAGGACTATTTTCTATTGGTCAGTGCTTAAAGTTTTATAAATCAAAGAAAGACACATAATGTAATTTTTTAGTTTTTAAATACGAAACCATAAGAGGAATACACGTGAATTGAAACGCGTTTCCTGTTCGTTTTTTAGCTTTAGTGAATTGATAATATTTAATGTACAAAGTGTTTCAATAATTTTATTAAAAAAGGATTGTTTTTCTTCAAATTTCTTATAAACGTCACTTTAGAAGTCTCCGTGGGAAGTTTTATTTTTCTGTTAAATGTTTTCAAGCCGCAGAAAAAATTTCTTCTAATGATGAAAACGGCAAGAAAATCTCTTTTTTCCCTGATGAACCAATTAAATTCTTAGTTTTTAACGAATGTTCGTTCTTACAGTCACCATTCAAAAATATAATTCATAGGTTTAAGACAACGAATTAAGTTTGACTATGTATATACTATTTAGTTAGTTACGAATTGATAACCAATGCTTTGGCCGTTTCCCTGACTTGCAGCAGAAAGACTTGTGTCACTTGCTTGTGACTTGTTCTGCCGCTAATCAACCAATGACATATTTTTTTTTATCAAATTTATGGAAAAAGATTTCTTACTTCATTTTTTTTTAAACCAATTTTAAATCATCGATGAACCATTCAACATTCAAAGATACAACTAAAACTTTCAATGTACATTGTTTTACGTATAGGAGAAAACGTTGAAGAAAAAAGGCACATTTCATGAAGTTTTTTAAGCTTTTAGTTGTCAAACTCTTAAAAAACCATTACTTTACAAGACGTCAAAGTATATTTTGTGACTGTCAAACGCCACAAAAGCTCCACTTTTTCTCCTAACAACAAGATTATTTTCAACACTATTATTACAGAAACGGTTTTTTAATATTATTGAAACACAGTGTGCATTCGTGATGACAAATATAGGGACCTATATAAATTCATTTTTATTGTTATATTATATATTTGTATAGTTTATAAGATTTATGTTAGTAAATGTAAAGAGAAAATAGCTTCGTTTTATTCTATGTAGCGTTAAAATGCTTTACACAGAACAAGATAAATTACAACAAATATTTCTTGTGAATGCATATCAATTATAGGTTTGTACATAGAAGTAAACTAAAAAAAAAATCCAATTCCAATCAAATGAGCTTAAACAAGACAGGCAAAACTTTACAAAATAAATCCCTTTGTTATTTGAAACGTTGTTATTTTGTTGTGTAAGCTTTTAGCGCTTCCTTCAGGTGTTTGTAAAGTATAGTTTTTTATAAATGAAAAACCATAATCTATAAGGATATTTAAGAAGAAATGACAAAACTGTTGTGTTATTTTTTGTTACATATGTAGGGTTTCATTATGTAATTATGTAAGTAGGAGAAAAACTGCGTTGGAAAAAAAGTAAGCAAAAGTGTACCAATTGAGATATATAAGAAGAAAATTTACATATTTTTTCATAAGAAAATTAAATAAAAAGAAACAAATAATTAAAACGATGAATTTTTAAATATTTAAGAGAAAACGAGGTAAAAATATTATAAATTATCTTTTTAGGACAAGGTCAAATCATAGTTGCTTTTTTTCCCTTAGTTTTTATCGCTAATTTTTAAACAAAAATAAAATAAAAGACCGTTTGTTATTAAATTTTAAGATTTCTAATTTATAGTTGAAATATTGAAAGATTTATTAAAATAATAAAAGACAGTATTTAACAAAGTTTTCTGTTGCGCGAGGCCTTGATTAGCGTCTTTTGAATCGGACAATATTGTAACTATTTTGCTAGGAATTAAAGAAAATGTTATTCAAATACGAGGGAACTTCATTCAAATGTTTGTGTTACGCCCTCGTCCTTGTAAAGGTATTCATGAAGATCATCTCAAATTGTCTCTTCATGGATGCCTTTCTATTCACAGCTTGTTATGTCACCTGTGATGATTTGTTATTATTTTTAAAGCTGTAAACAAAGTAAGTTTAAGTATAAATTTAGATATGTAATTACTTGTAGTTTCCAGTGTGTAATTAATTAAAGACATTCGATTAATAAAACCAAATGTAGTTTTGTTTGTATTAACGTCATTCCTATTTCCGGATTTGTGAACAGAGAAATTTTGTATTGTCTTGTTTAGTCTTTCTAAACAAGTTGGGTAGAGAAAATAAAGCAACGCTATACTGGGTCAGTATACATCAGGAGACGCTAGTATAGACGGAAACGAAGAAGCGAAAACGAAAATCTAACCTAGCAAATAAGGGATTTAGTAATCCCTTTATAGGTCCAGATAAGTAATCCCTTTATAGTACCCTTTTGCGGTATGAGTAGGAACACCATCCACAAAAGTTTAGATGAAGAATTAAGAGAACAATGGATGAAAATCTGGAAACAACTTCCATGGCTAAGACAATCCAAAGTAATGCTGGTATCTTTTAAACAGAAAAGTTTGCTTGAAACTAAACCGGAACAGGCTTAGAATACAGACGGGACAATTACAGACTTAGAAAACACCTCAAGGCGCTAGGCCTAGAGGAAGATGACATATCGGCGCCCCCAGCGAAAACTATAGTAACTCAAAAATTACAGTTTCGAGAAAAGCTGCATTGAATCTTTGAATGTTAATATAAAATCAAGGAATTGTTTAATATTATCGAAAATTGTTGTGAATCTAATTTTTGGTAAATAATTAATTGTTTATTAAAAGTAAAATTTTCTCCTTGGTTTTTGTACTTTAGGCCCTATCTGAGTTACTATAGTTTTCATTGAATTTTCTTTAGTAAATAAAAGATACTATTAGAAAGAAAATATATTTTCTGCTAATACAATAATGTCGTAAGTTGGTTGATTTAATAAAACATATCATAATCCTTATCATCATTTTCGTCTGGAAGATCCTCATCAGAACTGATTTCATTACCTTGCGCGCTAATTAGTGATTTTTTTGCATTTTTAGATCCATTCCTAGAATATTTGGTCTTCACGCTTTTTGCTTCATTGCTTTTTGCAGAGAGATTTATAAAATCCGTGATAGATAGAAGGAATATTATTATTACTTTTACAAAGTGCCAGTAGGCCTTCTAATTTCTTTTTCTCTATTGGCAAATATTGAGTATGAAGCCGAGGCAGGTCTTCAATGTTTTGAATAATTGGAGGTCTACCTCGTATCTCTTTTCTCAATTGCAAAGACTTAATTTCTCCTCCATACGAATATCTGAAAGTAACTGTATTGGGAGTTGCAGAGGTGAAATTGATCTCTCTGATTTTACTGATAGTTACTTTATCCCGATTATTATTAGTTTTCCAGTTTTGTTTTTCAACTAAGGTTTTAGTACAAAAAAAGTTTTCTTGGCTCATCTCCTTTAGGATGTACGGTTTCCCTGTTGTTTTTACCATCCTGATTAAAGTCACCCATTGGTCGGGCGTATAGATGGCAGTCTGGCGCTTTTTTGCGTTCTCTATTACTGCGTGCATACTATCACCCTCATTCTGTGTATGCCCCTTCTCTAAAAATCTTTAGGTTATGTCAACTTTTAGAGCAGTCGTCGCAGAAGTGAACATTGAAAACAGAAAGCGATTTCTATTCTGTCCGCCACAGTTATCCGAATAGAAAATGAACTTTTTCACTCCTTTATTTGCATGCAACTTTCAAATACACAGCTGCCAACTTCCTGTGGACCTCTTCCAGATATTTGTTCATGCCACGTATAGCAAAAACCACTATTGTTTCCTACATCAAAGACAGTAAAATTGTAGGTAGCATATTTACTTTTGTAATAGAAGACTCACTTCCGACATTGGAGTTACAAGAACCTTTTGGAGGTCAAAACAAACTACTAAAATTGTTTTGTCATTAAGACATTTATCTTAGAATGATAAATTCAGAATTTCTGAATTTATTAGAGCTAATAAATTAGCTCTAATCAGATTTTTTTAGAGCTCAAGCTGCATCCTTGTTTTTCTGATGATTTTCATAGATTAATTGTAATTTTGATTTCAGTTGCTCATCACCCATTTCATATGCATTGCATATTTCGCATTGGTCTTTCTTCGGCTTATGAAAACCAATATTAAATTCTAAGGTAAAAATGTCTCGATATTGCCGTTCAGTTGCCTTAATTTTTATCTCTTTGTAGTCCACCCATTCTTTATACAACCTAAACATCTTCCAGATACTCAGACCTTTCTCTAAATACATTCGCTTGGAGTTTTTCCGAATGTAGTGTGACGGAACTAAAGGGAAAAGTTTGAAAGTGCTCTCTGACGCTGTCTTGCACTTTATGATCAATTTTATTTGGCCTGTTATGATGTTTTCCTCTTTGATCAAAAGCGACTGTTGTATTATCATTATCCTTGAGCTTCTTCAAAGTAGTTGTGATATACATTTCAGATATCGCCAATGTATTTAAGAACATTGTTTTACATACCAGCTTCTCCTCATTGTCCATGAGAATATAATACTGCCTTGAAACTTTTCTTCTTGAAATCCCTGCGCCAACGGTCACTTGTTTTTTTTTCAACAGTCCTCACACATCTTGCAATAAAATCCCATCGTCTGGTATGATCTCCCAAAGCCCAAAATGCGGTAAAAATAGACTTTCGTTGATCTTCAGTACGGCGTTCTTGACATTTTTGCCAACAAGTTATTTTGCATGCTGGTCGAATACTTTTAGACAAAATTTTTTTGCCAGACCTATTTTCATGTACAATACCATTATTCAAGTCTTTTTTAGCTTTGACATCTATCCATTCATTTTCATTTCTAGAACGCTTTCTACTTGGGCTATTTTTAACTGAAATTTTACGCTTTCTAACTTTTATGGAAGCTGTAGATGACGTATCATTATCTTTTTGAGCCAAATGGTGATGATTTGCGGTTTCACTTAAAGGCGCTATATCAGTATCTAAAGAACTGGAATCAGTTTCTTCAACATCAGAAGGCCTATATTCTGGATCTGCATCGAAGTTAACAAAATCTGATTCGGCTTCCCCAGGATAAGACTCCATTGCATAACCATCAATTTTATGTTCAACTGTAGGTTGAATATTTTTAATAATTGGTTTAGTTAATGGGGTATTAATCTCTAGAGATTGATAGCAATGATTGTCAAAAGTTTTTAGCTCAACCGTTACACAACTTGATGAGGTATGGGTAGCTGCTGGGTGGAAGCTACTGCTCACTTTTTTGGCGTCATTGTCATCGCTACTTATTATTGTATTGCTTTCAATCACATCTGAAATTAAAACAATCTTAAGTATCTAGATTCAATCACAAGAAAGTGTTTTTGAGTCTTGAAATACAAGTATTTATTTTCATTTTTAAGTTAGAAGATTGTTTTTTTACTAAACTACAACAAAGCACAGTGCAATTACTTATCTACAACTTCTATTTTGATGCTCACTTTCAATTTTTTCACTTTTGTCACTATCAACGAGTTGCAAGATATATTTTGTTCTGCTTGATATCATTTTTAACAACAGTTAAGTTTTATATGCTAATCACCAACAATATCGTAACTTTGAGTAACCAAACCCTCCGGGATATTAACATACACACTCCGGAGTATTAACATACGAGATTTCTCTTTGGAAGTGGTGGGGAGTCTGTGATTATAAAAGCTATAGTAACTGAGTTGCGATATTCTTCGTTGGAAATAAATTGAACTTTGGACTTACTATTATATTTCAATGTGTTTTATTGGTTGCCCACAATGGATATTGAGCTACGATACTTTTATAAGGAAATTTTACATCCATACCCGATTCTTTGACCATCGTAAGTCAAAAACACATTTTTATGAGTTACTATAGATTTCGTTGGGGGCGTCGATATGCAGATTCTGCGGCTCATCAGAGGAAATCCTTATACATCTGCTCAAAGACTGCACAGCACTGCTCCGAAAGAGACAAATGTACCTTGGGGCCCACTGCCTGAACGCTGCGAAGTTGCAGTCCTTGAATTACACCCAAATACTGAAATTCCTAAAGGAATCAGGACTAGAAGAGGCGCTAAATGGGTAAGTATACCTACGTTTAGAAGAAGAGGGTGGGGTACAATAGATCTATGAAGGTCGCCAGACCAGACCAGACATTACCAAACATGAACCGATTTGTCCGTTTGTTAATTAATCACGTGAGGCTCGAGGGTTTGTAAAGAATCACGAAATATCACATAGCGATAAGGGGGGAGGATCTAGTAAGATATCACGTGTATTTATTTTTTCGTTGAACGCGCGATTTTTAAACCGAAAAGCGTCGCGCGACTTGTACCAAAAAACACGTGATTTTGGGAAGGGGAGGGCTTAACCTAAAACCTCAGCACGTATCGCCAACCAAAATTTTGCTCAAAATGTGAAAGAATCCTTTATCTTCTCTTATACCAAAATGAACACATTAATAAGTAAACTATTGTATGTGAAGGATGCCATTATTATAAACGTGTGTAAGAGTATGAAAATCGTGCGTAATAGTCCAATATAAATCAAATGGAGTTTCATTTTTAAACGATTTCTGTTTGTTGTTACTATGACAACAAGTCGCGTCACTAAACAAGAAACAGAGACGTAGTGAAAATAAATTTCCTGACGTATTCTAAAATTGATTCATTTTTGTTTTGTTTGAATTGATTGTATTGAATTAATTTGTTTTATTTTGATCAAAGAAGAAGTTTCGGCATCTCAGTCTGGATTTTTCTGACTCTAATATAACTTAACTTAACCATAACCTATTCTAGATTAAATTTAGGTTTAAAAAAAAAAAAAGTAGCCGTGAGGAGGGGGTCGCCCTTGCAACCAATACGCGGCTGTCCTTGCCTCAGCATTTCTTGCTCCATTCACAATACGTTTCCACTCTTTCCGATACGATCGATTGCGATGTCCTTGGATTGATGGGCATCCAGTATTTGGTTTCTCAGATCTTCTTCCACTTGCTTCAACCATGTCTTCTTTGGCGTGTTTCTTTGTATTCCTTGTATTGACGCTCCCGCCAAAGGAGTGTTACTTATCCGGCAGACGTAGCCAAACCAACGTAGTCTTCGTTTTTGTATTTCTTCTTCGACCGATGTCTGTTGATCGCAGCATTTTCTAATCGTCTCGTTTTGGAATCGGTCGCGGATAGAGACATGGAGTATTTGTCTCAAGCAACGCATTTCGAAGACCTAGAGCTAAACAAGCTCGTCCAGTTTGAGCAGTGTCCACGTTTCCGATCCATTAAGGATTATCCATATGAAAGATTAACGTTCGGTATAGCCGTATTTTGGTTTTGATGGTGATATTTGTGCTCTTCCATATGCACCACTGGAGCGAGGCGAATGTTAAAAAAATATAGGCAGTCAGGCACTGCCGACTGAAGTGAAAACTTTTGAAAAAAACAGCTTTAAAACAGGTTTTGAGGATTTATCAGAATGTTAATTAATCAAATTTGGTACATAGTTTGTTAGTATTATTTTATGTAATTCTGGAACATAACTCACTTCTGAAGGAGAATGACTGTTAATTTGAATCCGGAATGTTTGGTTTTTCTGTTTGGATTCTGTGTTGGTAGCTCAGCAAAATGAATTTGTAGTATATATGGCAGATTTCTTGTTGATGGGTCTGCAATTTGTGAGTTATGGAAATTTTGACTTTTAGAAACATGCCTTCCTTATAACTGCTTTTGAAGATTTATCTGTATGTAAATTAATTTTTTGGCCCCCTGAATTGTAAAGCTAGCTTTGACATCGTATATACGTCCAGCGAAACTAGATTTTTACATACAATGTTGCAAAGTAGGCTACGATGCGGTAAAGTGACCAGTAAATTTTAACCTTTCGGGGACACTTACAAAATAAATTAAGTGTAAGAGAATAAAATCTAATTAAAAAACGCTACTTTACACCACATTTGTCACGATAATGTAGAAAATAAGAGATTTTTTTTAAATTTTTCTGTGCGTCT
The DNA here is from genome assembly GCA_944588485.1 of Phosphuga atrata. Taxonomy (NCBI): domain Eukaryota; kingdom Metazoa; phylum Arthropoda; class Insecta; order Coleoptera; family Silphidae; genus Phosphuga; species Phosphuga atrata. Next base: position 9,958,993 of record OX155901.1, read on the forward strand.
GACATTTGGAAAAATGACATAACCAAACTAATAAATTTGAATTGGTAAAAATGTCAAAGTTTGTGAGTACCAACATTAAAAAATTAAATAATTTCCAATATTGTAAATAATCTAAATCTATTTGTTTCTTAAATAATAATTGTCGGCCAAAAAATCAAATACAAATTTCGTGTGGAAATGATTTTACAATGCTCCAACAAGTGGGGAACACGCTCTTCGGGCTCGTTCCCCAAACGGGCTGTTGCATTGTAAAATCAACGTTTCCGCACTCTAATGTAAATAACTATTTGTTTGGAATATTCTTTACGACGTTTAATTTTTCCTCCTTCTCAGCTGTGATTGTTCGATGTTTAGAAATTTCTGAATTAACTATTGCAATAGTTTTTTTTCTTATTCTTATCTCTATATCGCTGACTATTAATTTTATTTTGGAATTTTATTCCTTTGGAGAGCACACTAGTACATTTGGTTGCCTAAAACTTTAATGGGTCTGATTCGAGATTTACCATGAATTCTTCGATACAATCCAGTAATCTGTAATCCAGTAATCTACTAGTACATCCGTCAAAAGTATATAAGTAATATTTCCTTAGAGGCGCTGCGTTCTGTCAACACTGCCAAAAACTTTCCAATAATCCGGCACTAGTACATCTACTATTACATACGGTAAAAGTACTTACTCTTGTACTGCACACTAATTCTACGAGTTGATATTTCTTTAGAAACGCTACGTTCTGTCAACACTGCCAAAAACTTTGACTATTAAGTTTGACGTTCAGAGCCAACTTTAAACATATGCGTATAGATGTGTTATTTTGAACACATCTTTGAGTAATAGAATTTTTTTCTATAGAACGCAGCTATTGATGGCGATGACGCAAATGTATCAGTTTACCCCCTACCCAAATGTCATTCAGCGCGGCTATAGAAGTTTTCACTTCAAAAATTAAATTTAAATTTAGGTTAACCTAGATTACATCGATAACGACCAAATAGTGTTCCCATCACTGTGCATTTTTTCTAGTTAGCAATTTTTGCCACGTAGGCGCTGAATGATCTCGCCTTATAGTGTCAGTGATTTGAAGCAGTTTGTGTGTCAAAATTACAATTTTTCAATATTATCGGTAAGTTTTTATATTAGCATATTCTTTTGGTAGATTCAACTGTATTTTAACATGCTTTATAGATAAAATAATGTATGATACACATGTGTGAAAGGCTTTTATGCACTCATTGCAATTAAACACATGCTCAAAAGCCCTTCTCCACACACTTGTATCACAAATTATTATTAGTCTCTTCCACTGATTTACAGCAAGAAACCCTTTTGCTCTTTTGCACAAATTTACAATAACCCGCCCTTTTATTCCACTTGTCTGAATTACACCCAAAATGCCTTTTCTTCCCTTTGCACTGGAATTCACGATGTCCAAAATGATTCGTTTTGAATAACAATTAGCATCTGGAGCTACAAAAATGTTTTGTTTTGCTTAATAAAAAATTTGCAAAACATTGTAAAGTTTGCAAAAATTACGATCTGAATTTTTAATACTAAAAGTAATGAATAAAAACGTTTAAATTCACTAATGACTAGACATCGGATTATATGCACTATCAACGTGCCAAAATATGCATACAAATATGCACTAAAAATGGGCGAAATATGCACAGAAAATGGGTGAAATATGCATAAAATATGCACAATCAAAATACTATTTATTATTGGAATTTGCTTATATTTTACAATATACAGTTGTAGTTCTCGTGACAATATACAATTAAATATTTTTTTCTATTTTGCGTCTGTAATGGACTCATAACAGCACTCATATGCGTGCGGTTATGGTTCACCGCTATGATTCACCGTTAAGTTTTTCAAGGTTGGCAGTGAAATTTAGAGCTGTCAGTGTCAAATTTTCGGCGAGATAGATTACAAATTACTTATAGGACAATTATAAGACACAAATTTAATTAATTATAGGGCACAAATTTAATTAATTAATGGTAATAACTCGGCGAGCCATAACCGCATGCATATTAGTGCTGTTATGAGTCCATTACAGACGCAAAATAGAAAAAAGTATATTAAAGGACGAGTTCAGTAAGCGCGATTTTTCAGCACGCGTCCAAGTTTAAAAAACTCTTCGCTACTCTCGTCGTTTTCTAAACTTGGAAACGTGCTGAAAAACCGCGTTTACTGAACTCGTCCTTTAATATACTATTCTAGATTTTCTAGAGCAAACTTGTGACGTTTCTCACTTAATATTAATTTGTAGGCTGAAAATGACCACTTTACGCCAACTGACGTTACTGTACAAATTTGGCGTCACTTCTGCAAAAACCTCTTCAGGCAGAGTTTGGCTGGTGCCTTTTATAAATGCATGTACGTTCTTTATTTCTTCAAGACCCGGGTTTTTATAGAGAACAGCATTTAATTTGCTACGGACCACGGAATTTCTGATAGTGAACTAGCAAGGTCGTTGCTCTGTTCAATCATTTTTCCCAATATTTCCAAGGGCTTGTACAGAGGAAGGTTTTAGTTTCTAGAGTCTCAATTGCGTCGGAATATTGCAGAAATGTAAGATTACTAAAAATAATAATTATACTATGTGAATTATTATAAACAATTAAGAGCAAAGATTTATTATTACTATGTTCAAATTCACCAAAGACTTACAACTGTGTAACCACAGTTGCAAGTACGGCTGGTTTTGGTTCAGTATGGTTGAGTTTAATTGTTGCTATTTATCAAATATTAATTTTCTTAGTTAACCACATTTGGTTTTTCGTGGCAGTAAAATGCAGAAAACCAGCCGTACTTGCAACTGTGGTTACACAGTTGTAAGTCTTTGGTGAATTTGAACATAGTAATAATAAATCTTTGCTCTTAATTGCAGAAATGAGTTACAATTAGAGCAATATTTTGTTGATTAAAGGAGCCTGAAATGCCAGCTGGCTTGAATTAATAGACCTTTTCATAGTTAAAATTTTCTTGTGCGCATGTGTCAATTTCAGCCATGTTATACGTCAAAAAGTGTCCGAACTGTTTGACGTATAACTAAATGTGTACCCGAAACTCAAACTTTGCGGATTAACTAACCGTAAAAAGGTCTATTGCAATGGCTTCTGAACTGTCAAATTGATCAACTACTTCTTTTGTGGCCTTGAAATAGCATAAAACAATACAGCTTTCAACCATGTTCCTCACCAGATTAATATTGGTTCTGGAGGTAGTGCTAGGTTTGGTAGTCGCTCTTTATATTTTTGTACGCGTGATGGTGCTTTTAAAAACACTTTCTTTGTAAAGGAAATGAATTTATTGACTAGTACAAGCCAGTGGTCGGTTTGCCGAGTGTGTGAGGTGCGCGCATGGCACGTCACTAGCTGCGACCTGCCACCGTTCCCGCCTAATACAAAACACATTTAACTGCTGAAATAAGCATTATAAACGAAAAAGTACTAAAATATGCAAAAATGCTATAAAAATAGTGTTTTATTGCATATGCAAACATGCAAATGCATATAATCCGATGTCTTCTAATGACATATAAAAATAAATAAATATAATTATAAATACAATTATTGCCCTAGAGTATTACCCTAGTAACGATAGATTAGATTAGATTAGATTAGATTTCCGACTTCCTCTAAGGGTTTGGCGCACGTCAACCTTAAGGCTTATTGTGCTGTCGGTTGATATCAAACTTGCAGTCCGACGTCTGTGTTACTGACTAGTTTCCTTAGTTTTCCTACAAGTTTGGGTTCCCATGTGGTTTGTTGGTTCCAGTCGAGCTGGTGTCGCATTCGTTCTAGGGCAGGGCATTCGAAGAGTACGTGGTTTGCTGTTTCATCTTCCTCTCCGCAGAGTCTACATAAAGGTTCGTCTCGGTAGATTTTTACTTTATGCATGAATTCTCTAAATCCGCCAGTGCCTGTTAGTAAACTAACTATCTGCTTCGTGTGAGCTTTGTTTAGTTTTAACAGGTCCTTTGCTATATTGGGATTAGGTGAGTCTATTAGCTTCCTGCAATGGGTTGCTTTATCATAGGAGTTCCATCTGAGTTTGTGTTTATTTTTCATCCAATCATTGATGGATGCTCTGGCGCAGGCTTTTTCTATACCTATGCTCGGTTCGGGACCAACTAGTTTCTTGCGGGCACCTTGTTTTGCTAGGTCGTCTGCATGTTCGTTTCCCTCTATACCACTATGCCCGCGAACCCAGATGATTTTTACTGTGTTCTGTTGGCCTAGTGTATGTAGTATTTCTTTGCATTCTTTTATGATTCTTGATTTTGTACTGCAGGCCTCTAGTGCTTTTAGCGCTGCTTGACTATCAGATATAAAATAAATGTTTCTGTTCCGATATTTTTGTCTGTGGCATTCAGTAGCACCCAATAGTAATGCGTGTACTTCTGCTTGGAATATCGTGCAGTGTTCGCCTAGGCTGGCTGATTCCCTAATTTTGGGATTTTTGCTGTACAGGCCCGATCCGGCCCTTCCTTCAAACATTGAACCATCCGTGTAAAAGATTATGTTCTTGTTCGTAGGGGTGGGAAGCTGGTCCGGTTTCCAGCTTGGATCTATGTGTACGGTGAATGATTTTTCGAAATGGAATGACTTGTTGGTACTGTCGGTTCTCATTTCCATCAACGGTATTCTGACTGCCGTCATGATTTTCGTATGCCCGATCCTACTGGCTGCGATCCATTGACCCGCGCATTGTAGTCGGTATGCCGCCATTCTTGCTTCTCCTTTCAGAAAGATGTCTAATGGCGGTGTATCTAGTATCACGTCTAATGATAATCCAGAGGTAGTTCTAAAGGCTCCTGTGGTGCATAGATTCGCTAGATGTTGTATCCTGCTTAATTTTGCAACCGCAGTTGATTGTTGTAGTTTAGGCCACCAGGTTACTATGCTGTAGGTTAGTATTGGTCGAACTATAGTTTTGTATAGCCAGTGAGTCAGTTCCGGTTTGAGACCCCATGTGCTACCTATGGCTCGTTTACTTATCATCAGCGTTTGTTTGCATCTGGAGATTGTCTTGTTCATGTGGGGATTCCATGTTAGTTTGGAATCTAGTGTAAGTCCTAGGTATTTGACTTCGTTGCTCCATTGAACAGGTTTCCCAAATATTGAGATATTGGTTTGGTTTGTGATTTTCTTCCTATTTGTGAAAGGGATCAGGGTGGCTTTCGCAGGGTTGATTCTTAGGTCTCCTGTCGAACACCAGGTCTCTGTAATATTCAAGGCTGCTTTCATGATTTCTTCAACCGTTCTTTGGTGTTTACCTTGAATCAGTATGACGATATCATCGGCATATCCTTGAGTGAAGAACCCTCTTTTGTTAAGGGTGATTAGTAGCTCGTCGACTGTTAGGCACCACAAAAGTGGTGACAGTACGCCGCCTTGGGGGCAACCTCTTGTTGTTGACATGGTTATCTCTTCTTCCAGTAGTTTAACTTTTACAGTTCTGCTGTTAAGCATCGACATGGTCCATCTGGTCGTAGTGTTATCTACGTGGTGATTGACCATTGCGTTTTCTATTGAGATCTAAGATGTGTTATCGAAGGCTCCTTCTATATCTAAGAAAGCACCTAGGGCAACTTCTTTGTTCTCCAAAGTTTTCTCAATTTTACTTACTAACTGGTGTAACGCTGTTTCGCATGACTTTCCTGTTTGGTAAGCGTGTTGGTATGTATGAAGCGGAGATCTAATCAGCGCTTCTTCTCTCCAATGTCTGTCTATCAGTCTTTCTAAGGTTTTTAGAAAGAATGATGTCAGGCTGATTGGTCTATAGGATTTAGCTTCGGCATAGCTAGATTTGCCTGGTTTTGGGATAAATACCACTCTTGTCTCTCTCCAGGTTAATGGAACATGTCCTAGTGCTAGACTTGCTCTAAATAGGTCCTTAAGAGGGTGGAGTATGATATTCATGCCTTTCTGAAGCATTATTGGATATATGCTATCTGTTCCAGGAGATTTGTAGGGGCTGAAGAGTTTGATTGCCCATTTAATTCTCTCTGTTGTGATAATTCTTTTTGCCACATTCCAGTCATCTCTGGTTGCCGTATGGCTTGAGTGGAAAGGAGTGTGGTTTTCAGCAGCCCCTGGAAAATGCGTGCCTACAAGATGTAGCAGTGTTTCATGTTCATTTGCTGTGAAGTTCCCGTCTGCTTTTTCTTAACGGTAACGGTAACGGTAACCAGGGGATCATTTAAAATTTCTCCGTACAATAATTGTAAAAAGTGGCAAAGGTGATGAATTTATTAAATATAAATCAGTGGAAAACACCAGTCTTTATACTAAAACTTTTGGATTAAATTTTAAAAAAAAATGACATTTAAGAACCGCCAAATTCATAGATACCATTTCATAGATACGGTGATGGAAGTTTGAAAATTTCTGGTTCGGAGGAGAATTCCGCGATTAGTTGCACTTTGAAAACATTTTTTGGGTTGAAAATTCTTTTGTGAAATGAATAGAAATGATAATAATGTTATAATTAACCGTGTGGAAATGTTAGTCTCCTAAAGTCTCTAAATGGAATTCTCTGCAGATATGGGGGGTACTGAGGAAATAAAATACTCAGGGGGGACAAAAACTAACAATCAAAATCCAAGTGACCACTGCAGCGGAGACCACTAGTCAGCGTCTGTACACTCAGAGGGTGCGGCTGAAAACCTGCTTCAGGAACTAACAATCCCTGGTTCCAGAAAACCCAGTGGAAACATTGGATAAACCACTTGATGACAAGCAAAGCCATGGCTCGTGCAAGTAAAGTAAATAGTACCTCAGGTGGTAACCATTCCACCCGTCAACAAGAGGCGCCAACCGGGATTTCAGATTCTGGGGATCCTGGGCTTACAAGAACACAAATAAAGTCGGAGTTCTCTGCCAAACTTCCCCGTAAAATTAATACATACATCTGCACCTTCTACATCGATAAGCTAATCCAGCCAGGAAAGCTACACAACCTAACATAAGAATTAGACAAACAAAAGATTCAGATCCTTGCACTACAGGAGACACGTTTCACAGATGAAGACACAGTAGACTATGGTAATCAGAAAATCACCTAAAAAACAAAAGACTTGGGGGTCTCCAATACAGTCCCTCGGCGAATTCCAAATCGATCATATCGCAATCACACACCAGGCACAAAGAGAGATCCATGATGTACCGCAGAGGTGCGAAGATAGACTCGGACCACTATCTAACAAAAATTAAAATAAAATTCACTCCAAATAGAATACATAAAAAACACCTGCAGAAATTCGACACAATGACAAAAATGATCAAGGAAACTAAATATAGGAAAAATCAAGGAAATTAACATAAAACAAGAATGGAATAAAGAACAGGCAAACAACTGGGTAGACTTCCACAGGAAAATCGTACAGAAGCCAAAAGAACTGATTCCAGTTAAGAAGAACACCAAACACCCGTGGTGGGACTCAAAACGTGAGAAATCACTTGAAAAACGTAAACGGGCATTCCGAACCTACAACAGTCAAAAATCACCAGTAACACAACAGAAATTGAATGAAACAAGAAGAGAGGTCACAAAAAGTCCATAGAGGGAAACTTCAGGAACTACAACATAAGAGACTTCTACAGAACATTCGCAGGTAAAATCAAAGGCTACACACCACAAAACTTATGTTTCAGAAGAGATATAGGAGAGCTCGCACTCACCAATCAAGAAAACTGCAGAGAACTAGCAAGAAAATTTTCTAATCTATTAAACTGCCAAGAACCCACCTCATGATACCCCAGAGAAAAAATAGCAGAAAGACACCCGGATTCACCACCACCCACACAAGAAGAAATCAATAAACACATTCAAAGCCTCAAGAACAACAGAACATCCGGAGAAGATGGATGGAAGATGGAATCATTGCGGAATCACTGAAAGACTCACTACGAGAATTCACACAAATTATTCAAGAAATTTGGCAAACCGAAAAAATACTGGAAATGCACACTTATACAACAACTACAGAGGTGTATCTCCCTATTACAATTCGCCTACAAGGTCATGTCTATGTGCCTCCTCCAAAGAGTAGAGGAACAATAATCTAACCTAACCATTTCTGGTAAAAACAGGTGTCAAAGAAGGAGTTGGCCTGTCCCTGCTACTCTTCAATGTGGCGTTAGACAAAGTGATGAAAGAATGGGAAAAAGAGCTAAAAGCTCAAAAGCACTATAAACCCACACAATTAGAAAGGACTAAAGACAAAGTAGAAATATCATGTCTAGCTTTTGTAGACGATATAGCAATACTTGCGGAGAATGAAGCGACAGCAATCAAGCAGAAAGTCCTCAAAGAATGCGTATAAAAAGTTGGACTACAAATCTCCTTCACAAAAACAGAATTGATTTGTACAAAAATCAACACACAAAAATTGAATACGAAATACAGCGAAATCAAAAGGGTATCCCATTTCAAATACCTTGGAAAATTTTAGAACCTACAAGAAACTAGACAACAGAAAATGATGAGGGCCTTCTTCAAAACACGAGACAACTACAACAAACAATGCCTGTCAGTAAACACAAAAGTTAAACAAAACAACACTGTAGTGAAACCAGAAGCACTGTTTGCGAGTGAGACGCTTACACTCCACACAAAAAGAGATCACGAAAATCTTCTAAAAGAAGAAAGGAAAATCGTGAGAAAATTTTTAGGCCCAAAACAAACAGAAGAAGTACACAGACTACACTCCACAAGAGAAAAAATATCCAACCTGGCTTCAGACATCAGGAAAAGGATTCAAATTTTACATCTCTCTGTGGACATCTCCACAGACTTCCCGAAACCAGGATCGCCAAGCGAGTCCCCACATAAAAACAGGGAGTCAAGACGACAACTCCATGCATAGTCCAAGTAAGAAAAGATCTGGAAGAAGCACAAATAAACAGTACAGAAATCGAAAATAGAGAGACATACAGACAAAAGGTTAACAAATGGGAGGTGATGTAACAGAATGAGAGGCCCAAGAAGACCGGGACAAAGTGGACGGAAGAAAGGAAGAGGATCCACGGAGAAAAAATGAGGAAAGCGTGGGAAAATAGAAAAAACATAACAAAATGAAGTCAAGTTTGCTTTGCGTGGTCCCATAGGGTCCAAACGCTAATAATAATAATAAATACAATGGTTTCCTGCACTTTCGTGCATTCCGTTCCATCCATAGACGGGTTTCTGCCTTTTGGCTTCATCAGATCATCTAATCTAAAATTAAATATAAAATATAACTTAAGCCCGCCATTCACAATCAGTTTAAACTGATCAGTTGAACTGACGTTTTCAACTGATCAGTTAAAACTGATCAGTTCAAAATGATTTCCCCACTCACTGGCTTAAAACCGGCCTTCGTTCTCGATTGTCCGCGACCCGTGCTGTATCTGGCTAACCAATTTTTCAACGCGTTTAAAAAAATGGATTCAGATTCTAAAGAGGATATTCTACTTATGACGGCTGCTGCTTGTTGTCATTTAATCAACAGAAAACAAACTAAAAATGGACGAAAGAATGGCTAAAAAAGAGAAATAAATTATCTCATATTAATTTATTAAATGAGTTATTACTGGAACCCAGTGACTGGCGTTACTATTTGAGAATGGACGAATTAACATATTTCAAGCTACTTGAACTTGTGAATATATTATGAAATAAAATGCAAATATGAGACAAACTGTTAGCCCCAATGAAAGGCTGACTACCACTCTTCGTTTTTTAGCATCGGGAATGAGCTATGAAGAACTGAAATTTCCAACTGTAATATCTCCACAACTTCTAGGAGTCATAATTCCAGAAACATGCAAAGCAATACTCAGGGTATTGAAGGATTATATGAAGGTATTGTATTTTTAGAAGCATTTGTAACTAGGGTAGATTAGGATAGTCAATGTATGATTATAATCGCCTTCTGCAACACTTTGCTATAAGGATGAACAATTAGTAACAACATGTGATGCTGACGGTAGATTATCCTTAATAATTGGGATTGGAATGTATTGAGATGGTTGGTATTGAAGTTGGGAAAGTGATTGATTTTGTGTGGACGGTGATGTGATGGTGGTGAATGCCTTTGAGGAGATGGTGATGCTAAAGGTAGGTTTTCATGTGGTGGTGGTGAATGCGATTGAGTAGATGGTGATAATGGAAATATATATCGTTGGTGAGAAGACTCATTGGGTAATTGTGTTAGAAAGAATGGTGATTGAGGATGTTGCAGACGTTCTGTGACAATACGGGATGTATAATTGAAGTTATTGAATTCGGCCAAAAAAATTGCGTCATTTATTATTTTCTGACAATACTTGGCAGCCACATGACCGCCAAATGCACTAAATGGTTGTTTCGATTTTGTAAGTGGTGAATCCAGCATGTTCGAGATTTTCGGTAGCTGTGGATAGCTTTGCTGCGATATGCTTGTGGATGCAATGCTTTCTGATTGGTTACTCTCTTCCTACGACTGTTCCTCACTATTCGTGTCCATATCATCCTGAAAAATACCCGTGCTTTTATTACAGATGCCTGAAACAGGCAGAGTGGCGAGAGGATTTGAAGAAAGATGGCAATTTCCTAATTGTTTGGGCGCTATCGACGGCAAACACGTCTGGATTGTACCACCACCTGGATCGGTTGCTACTTAGTACAACTACAAACAGTTTTTTAGCATTGTTCTAATGACCTGTGCCAATGCAAGCCATTGTATTGTATAACTAAAATTCTTATAACAGATGAAAATAGGCAATTATCGTCGCCAGCAATGTTCCTATGATGATGCAACAAAACATTTGCCACTGAACATTCATCATGTTCCTCATCATATGGGGCTTGGAATGATTGACACTTGCTGAGCGTCATTATTAACTGATAATTGAATTTTCTTATTCAGAAAGTGACTAAATATTATTTTCTCAGTTTCTTTTAAGAAAATACAATAACAGAAATATACCAATTTACTTTCTAAAACTGACACACAAGCGTTCCTAAACTCCACCTACCAAGCTCTCTTGAAAAGAGTCGTCCTCCTCATCCCTCCTTATTTCAATATAATATTTATGTTATATTTTGCATATTTTGAGAGGGTAGGGGGTACAGTGTTTGAACCCCCTCCTTGGCTATGCTCATGTGTCATAGGCATATATTGAAATCTGTTAGATTGTGTAAAACCGAGTAATTGCATGATCTACCGACCGTTGCTGTATTCTATTTGAAATACTCGATACGACTAGCTAGTTGGTGAAACCATCTCAAATATGTTTCTTCATTTATCTCTTTATTAATAGGTCTAATAATTAAGACCCGTAGCTTTATACTATCAGATGACAACACTGAGGCATCTCTTGAAACGTCGAATCGGTAAGCAAGACAGTGTAAATCTCAGTTAAACAAGTTCCTCATAAAATTGGATTTCATGAGCTACGAATTAGATGAACTAGTCGAACTGCCGACAGATCATGCAATGGCTTAGTTTTAAACAATCTGACTGATTTAACTATATGACTGCGTCATATATAAATATAGTAAATATAAATCTCTCGAATTACATGTACAATAAATATGTGTAAACAGTTAGCAATTGCTTCAAATTATACAGTTTTATTTCTTTTTATTAACTTATTTTTTTTCAGTATTTTGTATACTTTCTTGAGTTTCCATTTCTCAAAACGTAATTCAAATAATGAGTATAACATAAACAATATTACTCTCGTATGATTTAAAACCACAAACACAAAAATACGTTTGAACATTTTTTGTTGTTTAATTTTAAGGTTATAAATCGACCACGCTCGTCTGTCACTATGTGAAAGAAACAGAGAGAGCACGCATTATAGAAATATACACTGAGAGAAAGAGAAAGAAAGAGAGAGTGCGCGGTATAGAAATATACACTGAGATAATGAGATAGGCGTATAACGTAACGTAACGTTTCTGCCCAATCACTCCTACCAAGACCTCCTTAAAGGAACTTCGTTCCAAAAATGTTATTAATGCAACGTTTTGACGATTTTATTTTCGTCTTTCTCAGGCTACAAACGAAATATGGGCATTAAATACACAAAATTTGATGATATTATTTCTTACCTTAAACAACTATTATTTTTCTATTTAAACAAAAAATGTATTAACATTGGTACATTAAATTCAATTTAACTCTTTCGCTGCTATGGACTGCTATAGCAGTTCAATTGAGTTGACGCCCAGGTGCTATGGACTGTTATAGTAGTCCAATAGATTTGGCGGCCAGATGCTATGGACTGCTATAGCAGTCTACCGACTTCATAAATTCATTGCGGCTTTTTTAAACATAACAAAGAGATAAATATAATATATATATATATATATTTATATATATATATATATATATATATATATATATATATATATAATATATATATATATATATATATATATATATATATATATATATATATATATATATATATATATATATAAATACTCTCATTGAAGCATTGCGTCACCCTGGTGAGAGATTCGGGCCTCATCCCTGCACCTACGGTCTTATCATTGAAAAGATGAATATTTAAAAAAATCCCAAAAAATCATTGAAATGTTATATGTTATATCTAGTCATGTCTAGTCTTATCTAGTTTTGTCTAGTCGTGTTTAGTCTTGTCTAGTCTTGTGTAGTCTTGTCTTGTCTAGTCTAGTCTTGTCTAGTCTTGTCTAGTCTTGTCTAGTCTTGTCTAGTCTTGTCTAGTCTTGTCTAGTCTTGTCTAGTCTTGTCTAGTCTTGTCTAGTCTTGTCTAGTCTTGTCTAGTCTTGTCTAGTCTTGTCTAGTCTTGTCTAGTCTTGTCTAGTCTTGTCTAGTCTTGTCTAGTCTTGTCTAGTCTTGTCTAGTCTTGTCTAGTCTCGTCTAGTCTTGTCTAGTCTTGTCTAGTCTTGTCTAGTCTTGTCTAGTCTTGTCTAGTCTTGTCTAGTCTTGTCTAGTCTTGTCTAGTCTTGTCTAGTCTTGTCTAGTCTTGTCCAGTGTTCCCTCTAATGTTTGTGACCTGTGTGCGCACTTTTGTAAGTGTGTGCAGTTTTTACCAAAATAAAAAAAAAATGTGCGGCAATTAAAAATCGCATATAATAAAAAAATACAATACTAATAAATTATAATTAATATTCAGCTAAATTTTGTACCTACCAACTTCATACGCATTGGCTATCTTACAGCATAACACTTGTAGTACGTACATATCAAGTAAAGAAAAAACTACTCTAAAATCAAGTAAAATCATTAGTTCGTGAAGACAGAATTTAGCTGATTACTGTGGCTTCCCCTTTTCATTCAAATGAAAAATAAGAAAATTGAATAATTACGTTGTCTGGTCTAAATTTTTCAATTAACACATTTGACAAAACAATCAAACAAGAACAACAATTCACAATGACTGATTATTGATAAATTTTAATGGCGTGGTTACAAAAGTAAAATTATATTTTAAACACAATTTTTCAATTTTCCGCTACACCATAATTAAATTATGGTCTTCCATCCATCAAATGATGGAAACCTTTCTTCAAAATGTTCATATAATATATTAATAAATTTTAACATATCATCTGTTTTACTTGTTATACAGTATAATCTTGATAATCCGACACATATACGACCAGACAACCTCCGGATTATCGGGAATTAAAGGAAAAAATAACAATTTTACATATTTTATGTACAATTGTATTTCAAAATGAATAAAATATGTATGTAGCTATATATCTACATGTGTAGAAGAAGCAAAGCTTTAGCAGGCAAGTTGTGAACTTTTGAAAAAACTTTTAACCAAGGTAACCCATACTTTGGCTTGATTTTTATATGTAACTGGTAAGTGAGTTACGTTTTTAAAAGCCCGCGGATGCTTAGCTTTTCCTACAACCAATAAGGAAAGTATGTGTGTGCCCGTGGAATTTGCACGGGTCATGTGTGTGTTGACATTTTTCTTCCTGGGCACTTTTTCAGAACAGTGCACAAAGGTCTTATGCGGAAGCTTCCTCCAGAATAAACCACTTTCATCTGCATTGTAAACCAAACATGTTCTGGTACCTGTTCAGACCTAATTATTGGATTTTTAATTCCAATTTTCTCTGAAAATGATTAACGGCCGAAACATCACTTGATAATGTTTATCCTGTGACAGTTAAGAAACGTATCTCAAACCTTTTTTTAAGATTGTCAAGCCAGCCATCGCTAGCTCCAAAATCATATTTCTTGGGTATTTTTTCGTAAAATTGTATTGCCTTTTCACGGAGGATATCTCCTGATAATGGCGTATGCCGGGCACGCTCTTGCAGAAACCAAGTAAATAAGGCATTTTCTATGTCAGGACAATCACCTGTTTTAACTGTCTTTCTTTCCTTCAAGCCCCCCTCAGCAATCCTGACGAATTGGAGAATTTTCTCGCGGTTGACTTTGATGTCGTAGATCGTGGATTTTCCAACGCCATAAGTGCATGTGAGGTTTGTCGCGGTTTCTCCTTTATCAAGATTATAGATGTTTTTGATACAAACTTAAAGAGACGTGTTTCCGTTTGGTTGACATTGTACACTAAATAAGTACATACACTAAATACACTCGATAAATGACAAACCAATAACAAAACAAAATATAATTGAGCGCCGAACAGAATGAGTAGATAGAGATAGAGTGGCGAAAGGGAAGAGCACGAGGGGGCATGTTTACTTATATGTATCCGGTGCGGCGTGGCGACAAGAAAAAACACGTGTTTTTCCAAACCACCGGATTACTGAACGTGTCCGACTAACTAACCGCCGAATTACCAAGATTATACAGTATTTAAACCATTAACTTTTTTTAAAAGCTTATTTTATTGTTCCATGTTATAATTCCAAGATATTTTTCCTTGATTTTATCAATTTTTGCATGAGCAAATTGAAAAGCAACGATAGGTTTTAGACACTAAAGAGTTAGTATAGAATATTGAAGTTATACATTTATTTTAAATTCAATGTTGTTTAACTTTTTTAAACAAATTTTGAAAATTGGATAATTTGTATCTTGATTAAAATATTCATTTAATGAATTATAATTTGTAATATTTGCATTTATTGAAAAATGTCGTGACTACCACCTTGCCTCATAAATAGCTTGGTAAGCTATAGTGTTATATTGTGAATCTTCAATAATCTATTTAAATTTACTTGTTTTCGCCGCGGATCTCAAGAATAATGTATAAACAGTTCGTGGCTTTTACTTCTTTCCATGCATTCGAAATACATAAATTTGCTGTTCCAAATGTGGTACATTCGGCATTAATTTAGCTGCTACACCATATCGTTTTCCAAGAATTACGGATGCGCCATCAGATGTAAACATTGCCAGCTTTTGCTAATCAATTTGGTTATCTTCATAAAATGTGTAGTAGGAAGAATTACATGTCTTTAATTGGATTATCCTACGGAAAACAGTTTTATATTGATTAATTGATTAGATTTTCTACACCTAAAATATTTCATCAACAATTACAGTATGAAAATGTGCCATTTAGTTCAATTATTAATTCAGCTTATTAAACAGCATTCTCCACTTCCAAAAATCAAAATGCATAGTTTTGTCTAGTCGTGTATAGTCTTGTCTAGTCTTGAGTAGTCTTGTCTAGTCTTGTGTAGTCTTGTCTAGTCATGTCTAGTCATGTCTAGTCATGTCTAGTCTTGTCTAGTCTTGTCTAGTCTTGTATAGTCTTGTATAGTCTTGTCTAGTCTAGTCTTGTCTTCTCTAGTCTTGTCTAGTCTTGTCTAGTCTTGTCTAGTCTTGTCTAGTCTTGTCTAGTCTTGTCTAGTCTTGTCTAGTCTTGTCTAGTCTTGTCTTCTCTAGTCTTGTCTAGTCTTGTCTAGTCTTGTCTAGTCTTGTCTAGTCTTGTCTAGTCTTGTCTAGTCTTGTCTAGTCTTGTCTAGTCTTGTCTAGTCTTGTCTAGTCTTGTCTAGTCTTGTCTAGTCTTGTCTAGTCTTGTCTAGTCTTGTCTAGTCTTGTCTAGTCTTGTCTAGTCTTGTCTAGTCTTGTCTAGTCTTGTCTAGTCTTGTCTAGTCTTGTCCAGTCTTGTCCAGTCTTGTCCAGTCTTGTCTAGTCTTGTCTAGTCTTGTCTAGTCTTGTCTAGTCTTGTCTAGTCTTGTCTAGTCTTGTCTAGTCTTGTCTAGTCTTGTCTAGTCTTGTCTAGTCTTGTCTAGTCTTGTCTAGTCTTGTCTAGTCTTGTCTAGTCTTGTCTAGTCTTGTCTAGTCTTGTCTAGTCTTGTTTAGTCTTGTCTAGTCTTGTCTAGTCTTGTCTAGTCTTGTCTAGTCTTCTCTAGTCTTGTCTAGTCTTGTCTAGTCTTGTCTAGTCTTGTTTAGTCTTGTCTAGTCTTGTCTAGTCTTGTCTAGTCTTGTCTAGTCTTGTCTAGTCTTGTCTAGTCTTGTCTAGTCTTGTCTAGTCTTGTCTAGTCTTGTCTAGTCTTGTCTAGTCTTGTCTAGTCTTGTCTAGTCTTGTCTAGTCTTGTCTAGTCTTGTCTAGCCTTGTCTAGTCTTGTCTAGTCTTGTCTAGTCTTGTCTAGTCTTGTCTAGTCTTGTCTAGTCTTGTCTAGCCTTGACCAGTCTTGTCCAGTCTTGTCTAGCCTTGTCTAGTCTTGTCTAGTCTTGTCTAGTCTTGTCTAGTCTTGTCTAGTCTTGTCTAGTCTTGTCTAGTCTTGTCTAGTCTTGTCTAGTCTTGTCTAGTCTTGTCTAGTCTTGTCTAGTCTTGTCTAGTCTTGTCTAGTCTTGTCTAGTCTTGTCTAGTCTTGTCTAGTCTTGTCTAGTCTTGTCTAGTCTTGTCTAGTCTTGTCTAGTCTTGTCTAGTCTTGTCTAGTCTTGTCTTGTCTTGTCTAGTCTTGTCTAGTCTTGTCTAGTCTTGTCTAGTCTTGTCTAGTCTTGTCTAGTCTTGTCTAGTCTTGTCTAGTCTTGTCTAGTCTTGTCTAGCCTTGACCAGTCTTGTCCAGTCTTGTCTAGCCTTGTCTAGTCTTGTCTAGTCTTGTCTAGTCTTGTCTAGTCTTGTCTAGTCTTGTCTAGCCTTGTCTAGTCTTGTCTAGTCTTGTCTAGTCTTGTCTAGTCTTGTCTAGTCTTGTCTAGTCTTGTCTAGTCTTGTCTAGTCTTGTTTAGTCTTGTCTAGTCTTGTCTAGTCTTGTCTAGTCTTGTCTAGTCTTGTCTAGTCTTGTCTAGTCTTGTCTAGTCTTGTCTAGTCTTGTCTAGTCTTGTCTAGTCTTGTCTAGTCTTGTCTAGTCTTGTCTAGTCTTGTCTAGTCTTGTCTAGTCTTGTCTAGTCTTGTCTAGTCTTGTCTAGTCTTGTCTAGTCTTGTCTAGTCTTGTCTAGTCTTGTCTAGCCTTGTCTAGTCTTGTCTAGTCTTGTCTAGTCTTGTCTAGTCTTGTCTAGTCTTGTCTAGTCTTGTCTAGTCTTGTCTAGTCTTGTCTAGCCTTGTCTAGTCTTGTCTAGTCTTGTCTAGTCTTGTCTAGTCTTATCTAGTCTTGTCTAGTATTGTCTAGTCTTGTCTAGTCTTGTCTAGTCTTGTCTAGTCTTGTATAGTCTTGTCTAGTCTTTTCTAGTCTTGTCTAGTCTTGTCTAGTCTTGTCTAGTCTTGTCTAGACCTGTCTAGTCTTGTCTAGTCTTGTCTAGTCTTGTCTAGTCTTGTCTAGTCTTGTCTAGTCTTGTCTTGTCTAGTCTTGTCTAGTCTTGTCTAGTCTTCTCTAGTCTTCTCTAGTCTTCTCTAGTCTTCTCTAGTCTTGTCTAGTCTTGTCTAGTCTTGTCTAGTCTTGTCTAGTCTTGTCTAGTCTTGTCTAGTCTTGTCTAGTCTTGTCTAGTCTTGTCTAGTCTTGTCTAGTCTTGTCTAGTCTTGTCTAGTCTTGTCTAGTCTTGTCTAGTCTTGTCTAGTCTTGTCTAGTCTTGTCTAGTCTTGTCTAGTCTTGTATAGTCTTGTCTAGTCTTGTCTAGTCTTGTCTAGTCTTGTCTAGTCTTTTCTAGTCTTGTCTAGTCTTGTCTAGTCTTGAATAGTCTAGTCTTGTATACTCTAGTCTTGCCTAGTCTTGTTTTGTCTGGTCTTGTCTCCTTCTTGTCTGTATCTAGTCTTGTATCTATCTTGTCTTCTCTCTGTAATCTACTAGCTTAAAATTTACTTAATTTAATGAATTCTTCTACAATGCTAACTGAATTAGACTAGATGGATTAGATTGTGACCGACCTAATTAATATAAGTTAGTAGTGTAATTCAAGTTCAATATGAAGTTGTTGCAAGATGAAGTTGTCGCAATAAAAAGCCACAACATGAAGTTGTCACAACATAAAGTTGTTTCAACGTGAATTTGAAGATGAAATGAGGATTCGAGGTAAAAAAATCTTTTCTCGTAATTGAAATTAGATACATTGTTTCGATGAAGTCGATTTCTCGTGTAGTTCTTTCAACATGAAGTTGTCGCAATACGAAGTCGCAACATGAATTTGTCGCAAGATGAAGTTGTCGCAACATGAAGTTGTTTCAGACAAGACAAGACTAGATAGACGGATTTTAACGATATCGAAGTTTAGACGGACAAGACTGGATAGACGAGACAGACTATACAGACAAGACTAGAACATAGAAGATTAGGACAGACATGACTAGGACAAACAGCACTAGGACAGACAGGACTGGGATATATGACTAGGACAGAGAAGACTAGGACATACAAGACTAGGACAGGCAAGATTAGGACAGACAGGACCGGGATATATAATACTAGAACAGACAAGCCTAGGACAGACAAGGCTGAGATATACAAGACTAGGACACAAAAGACTAGGACAGACAAAACTAAGCCATACAAGACTTTTTTTTTTTCAGAGAGGAGGGGGAATGCATTGTTGCACACCGGATATTCAAACCCGTGTAGTGTGGGGCTCTCTGATCGAGTTCTTCGTGATCAGCATACCCAATAAAACCCCTCCTATGTCTCTACACTCTACCCGGAACTGCGTGAGCATTACTTCAGGTGGGTGGTGGTGTTTGTACCAATTGTTTCCTTATCGTTCTTTTTATTGTTCTTTACTCGTTTCGATTTCGTCTTTCGTCTTCTGTCGTATTAGTTATGTAGTCGTATGATAAACCATTTTTCGGTCTTTTAGTCACATATCTAGTCGTCCAAGTTAGCTTCTTTGTGTCTCGTGTAATATTATTATCGCCTTCCATTCTCTCTCCATTTGTTCTTTTCCCAACATGATTTCGGTTATGTAAGCTTGTACTGCATCCCAGTTATGCTCACTTTCTAACATAACTTCCATGATGTTCTGTTCTTCTAGTTTTGTACCGCCTAGTGTCTCCGCGAGTCGAGTTCTTTCGTTCTCTGATTCTGTACACATGAAGATAGTGTGTTGTGCGTCGTCTGGGATATGACCGCAATAAAAACACTCCGCAGTGTCTCTTTTTTTAAACCGTTAGAGGTATGCGTTGAAGCACCCATGACCAGTGAGCGCCTGTGTAAGATGGTAACTCATATGCCCGTGTGACCTTTCATACCATGCTGTTACGTTAGGGATAAGTCTGTGTGTCCACAAGACTCCATAAGACATACAAGACTAGGACAGACAAGACTCGGACAGACAAGACAGGGACATACAAGACTAGGACAGACAAGACTAGGACATACAAGACTATGATAGACAATACTATGTTAGACAAGACTAGGACAGACAAGACTATGACTTACAAAACTAGGACAGACAAGATTAGGGCAGACAAGAGTAGGACAGACAATACTAGGGCAGACAAGGGTAGGACAGACAACACTAGGAGGGACCAGACTAGGCTGTACAAGACTAGAACATACAAGACTAGGACAGACAAGACTGGGATATACAAGACTACGACAGACAAGAGTACGACGTACAAGACTATGACAGACAAAACTAGGACAAACAAGACTAGGACATACAAAACTAAGACAGACAAGACTAAGAGAGACAAGACTAGGACAGACAATACTAGGGCAGACAAGACAAGGACAGACAAGACTGGGACATACAAGACTAGGACATACAAGACTAGGACACACAAGATTAGGACAAACAAGACTGGGAAGTACAAGCCTAGGACATAGAAGTCTAGGACAAACAAGACTAGGACATACAAAACTAAGACAGACAAGACTAAGAGAGACAAGACTAAGACAGACAATACTAGGGCAGACAAGACAAGGACAGACAAGACTGGGACATACAAGACTAGGACATACAAGACTAGGACACACAAGATTAGGACAAACAAGACTGGGAAGTACAAGCCTAGGACATAGAAGACTAGGACAAACAAGACTAGGACATACAAAACTAAGACAGACAAGACTAAGAGAGACAAGACTAGGACAGACAATACTAGGGCAGACAAGACAAGGACAGACAAGACTGGGACATACAAGACTAGGACATACAAGACTAGGACACACAAGATTAGGACAAACAAGACTGGGAAGTACAAGCCTAGGACATAGAAGTCTAGGACAAACAAGACTAGGACATACAAAACTAAGACAGACAAGACTAAGAGAGACAAGACTAAGACAGACAATACTAGGGCAGACAAGACAAGGACAGACAAGACTGGGACATACAAGACTAGGACATACAAGACTAGAACACACAAGATTAGGACAAACAAGACTGGGAAGTACAAGCATAGGACATAGAAGACTAGGACAAACAAGACTAGGACATACAAAACTAAGACAGACAAGACTAAGAGAGACAAGACTAGGACAGACAATACTAGGGCAGACAAGACAAGGACAGACAAGACTGGGACATACAAGACTAGGACATACAAGTCTAGGACACACAAGATTAGGACAAACAAGACTGGGAAGTACAAGCCTAGGACATAGAAGACTAGGAGAAACAAGACTAGGACATACAAAACTAAGACAGACAAGACTAAGAGAGACAAGACTAGGACATGCAATACTAGGGCAGACAAGACAAGGACAGACAAGACTGGGCATACAAGACTAGGACATACAAGACTACGACATACAAGACTAGGACACACAAGATTAGGACAAACAAGACTGGGAAGTACAAGCCTAGGACATAGAAGACTAGGACAAACAAGACTAGGACATACAAAACTAAGACAGACAAGACTAAGAGAGACAAGACTAGGACAGACAATACTAGGGCAGACAAGACAAGGACAGACAAGACTGGGACATACAAAACTAGGACATACAAGACTAGGACACACAAGATTAGGACAAACAAGTCTGGGAAGTACAAGCCTAGGACATAGAAGACTAGGACAAACAAGACTAGGACATACAAAACTAAGACAGACAAGACTAAGAGAGACAAGACTAGGACAGACAATACTAGGGCAGACAAGACAAGGACAGACAAGACTGGGACATACAAGACTAGGACATACAAGACTAGGACACACAAGATTAGGACAAACAAGACTCGGAAGTACAAGCCTAGGACATAGAAGACTAGGACAAACAAGACTAGGACATACAAAACTAAGACAGACAAGACTAAGAGAGACAAGACTAGGACAGACAATACTAGGGCAGACAAGACAAGGACAGACAAGACTGGGACATACAAGACTAGGACATACAAGTCTAGGACACACAAGATTAGGACAAACATGACTGGGAAGTACAAGCCTAGGACATAGAAGACTAGGACAAACAAGACTAGGACATACAAAACTAAGACAGACAAGACTAAGAGAGACAAGACTAGGACAGACAATACTAGGGCAGACAAGACAAGGACAGACAAGACTGGGACATACAAGACTAGGACATACAAGACTAGGACATACAAGACTAGGACACACAAGATTAGGACAAACAAGACTGGGAAGTACAAGCCTAGGACATAGAAGACTAGGACAAACAAGACTAGGACATACAAAACTAAGACAGACAAGACTAAGAGAGACAAGACTAGGACAGACAATACTAGGGCAGACAAGACAAGGACAGACAAGACTGGGACATACAAGACTAGGACATACAAGACTAGGACACACAAGATTAGGACAGACAAGACTGGGAAGTGCAAGCCTAGGACATAGAAGACTAGGACAGACAAGAATAGGACATACAAGACTAGGATATACAAGACTAGGACAGACAAGATTAGGACAGACAAGACGAGGGCAGACAAGGCAAGGACAGACAAGACTGGAACATACAAAACTAGGACATACAAGAATGGTACAGACAAGACTAGGACATACAAGACTAGGACAAATAAGATTAGGACAAATAAGACTAGGACATACAAGACTAGAACAGAGAAGACTGGAACAGACTTGACTAGACAGAGAGGACTAGACAGACAAGGCTAGACAGGCAATACTAGACAGATAAGACTAGACAGATAAGGGTAGACGGACGAGACTACACAGACAAGAATAGACAGACAAGAATAGACTTTAAATTATTTTGACGTTTTCGTTCAATTTTGACATAAAACAAAAGAATTTTGCAAAAGTGCGTCCACAGAAATCAACAAAAAAAAAACAAAATTTGTTT
Organism: Phosphuga atrata; assembly: GCA_944588485.1. Taxonomy (NCBI): domain Eukaryota; kingdom Metazoa; phylum Arthropoda; class Insecta; order Coleoptera; family Silphidae; genus Phosphuga; species Phosphuga atrata. The sequence continues at coordinate 9,981,539 of OX155901.1, forward strand.
TGAATAGAGTTTGGTCTTTGAAAAGTTGGCCATTTTGCCAATTATTTTGACAGTTTCGTACAATTTTGACATAAAACAAAATAATTTTGGAAAGTTTGTCCACTCAAATCAAGAAAAAAAATATATATTTGGCTATTATTAAGAATATGGGAATTGTGGAGTTACCTTCACTAACTGTTGCTAATCGTCTTCCAAACTGTATTTCTAAACGTGGAAAGTAAAAATGAATCTTCTACGTCGGCTGGTTCAAGAAATATACGGGCTTTTGTAATCCAAAAAACTGACATTTTTTAATACAACAACAAATATAACTGCAACTTCTGTCCGGTTATTTGACAGAAAATATGTTTATACAGCAGATACGCTGTTGCCAAGTTCAATTCTTTTGCAGAGATTATACTTTTTTTCTGTGTCGCTACAATTTAAGTATTATATGTATTAAATATATTTAATTTTATTTTAATTCTTTTAGGGGGTCATGTTAATCTTCTATGTATTCTTCTTATTCTTATGCATATTCACTAATGAATGTTTGCGACCACGATAATGACTTGAATATCGTCATCATGTGGTTCTCTTGGGAAGTATAATGGAGGTGATTTCCCGTTATCTTCCTCCATGGGTATGAAATTACCATGGGTATAAATTAGATTAGGTTGTCCGAGAGAGAATAGATCAAGACCGCATATAGCACGGCAGCGCAAACTCTCGATCACATGCGCGCGCAGCGCGCATGTGGTTTGATCGAGAGTTCGCGCTGCCGCACGCATGTGGTTTAAACTTTAACTTCGTAGATCCAAACTTTTATGGTACTCTCGGTCCAATGTAGAACAAAGTGGCAACGACCGGTGGTTTTACCTTGGTTAGATTAGGTTGTCCGCCGCGAAGCGGGAAGATAAATCAAGACAATATACGCGCGGCAGCGCGAACTCTCGGTTCAATGTGGGACAAAGTTGCAACGACCGGTGGTTTCACCTTGGTTAGATTAGGTTGTCCGCCGCGAAGCGGGAAGATAAATCAAGACAACATACGCGCGGCAGCGCGAACTCTCGATCACATGCGCGCGCAGCGCGCATGTGGTTTGATCGAGAGTTCGCGCTGCCGCACGCATGTGGTTTAAACTTTAACTTCGTAGATCCAAACTTTTATGGTACTCTCGGTCCAATGTAGAACAAAGTGGCAACGACCGGTGGTTTTACCTTGGTTAGATTAGGTTGTCCGCCGCGAAGCGGGAAGATAAATCAAGACAATATACGCGCGGCAGCGCGAACTCTCGGTCCAATGTGGGACAAAGTTGCAACGACCGGTGGTTTCACCTTGGTTAGATTAGGTTGTCCGCCGCGAAGCGGGAAGATAAATCAAGACAACATACGCGCGGCAGCGCGAACTCTCGGTCCAATGTAGGACAAAGTGGCAACGACCGGTGGTTTTACCTTGGTTAGATTAGGTTTTTATATGGTCTTAAGAGTACCGCCTATATGGTCTAAAATAAGATAAAGTTGCAAGAGTGGCAACGACCGGTGGTTTTACCTTGGTTAGATTATGAATTTAGTTCGCGCTGCCGCACGCATGTGGTTTAATTGAGAGTTGGTTAGGTTAGGTTGTATGAGAGAGAATAGATCGCATACAGCGCGGCAGTGCGTATTCTCGATCAATCCACATACGCACGGTAAATGCACGGAAAATGTGGCAGTGTATATTTTTTAAAATAATTGATATAAAAAACATAGGCGTAGTGAAAATTAATTATCTGAGAAATATTGAAATACTTAAACTATTATTTTTAATTATATTTACAGTTTAATTTAATATACTTACGTCAGAAAATTTATTTTTACTACGCTTATGTTTTTTTAAAAGTTACTGTAATGCGCGTGCGTTATTTTACGCGTGTTATTTGTCTGTTTATTTATCTAGAAGGTTAAACAAAATATTTTGTTTAAACAAAATATTTTATTTAAACAAAATAAGTTTTTAGAAGAGCTTTTTTAAGTAGCATTTAACAGTTAATCATTCAATTAACTTCGTAGATCCCGTAACTGGGGCACATACAAATGCCATAGAGTCATCTTGGAGGGCCGCTAAATCTTCCATGTCGTCATCTGGTCGTACCAAATCACACGTACCCGGTAATCTTGCTCGATACATGTTTCAGAAGAGGTGTAAAGAGCTTCGGCTCGATCCCACTCTGGAACTTTTCCGTATGGCAGGTAAGTTGTACAATCCCGTACATCCCCTGCCAGAAGGAGGTCTTGGTAAGGATCGTGACACAGATGAGGAATACGAGGATGACGAAGACTAAATCACAGTTAATTAGTAAGTTTTTTAACAGTTAAAATTGCAGTTTTTCTGTTAATTTTTTTCCTTTTTATAGTGGTCTTTAATGCCCTCTGGTTCTCAATCGTCATCCCTTTGTTTGTCCGCTCTCCAGGTTTTAAATTGAGTTCGGACATTGTTTTCATATGGATTTTTTGCATTTCGATTTCTTAGATAGAGGATTTTTTTGTGATTGTGATGTGGTTGATGCAAACGAGAATATTGAATATTTATTTTTTTGATATGTATTTTTATATCAAAATAGTATTATGTTTTGTTATTATCAAAATTTCAATTAATTTGTATTTTTTTGTTTAAATGGTAATTTTTTTATAAAATTTTTAGTAAAACTGTGTTTTGTTTTTTTTAATACTTTGCAAAAATTAGATTTTTTTTGTCAAATTCAGTTTATAATATTGAAATATAATAAAATTACGTCTATGTTCTGCTACAACAATGCGTATGCGCAAAACTTTCAAATAGATGTGAAGTTGCAGACGGGTCTGTGTCTCCTTCGGTACCTATTTTTTTAATAATACCGTCAAGGGCCATAAATTTAAACGCACTGCTGCGCCTATATGGTCTAAAATAAGATAAAGTTGCAAGAAGTATTGAGTTAACCTGAGTTAAACCAATTAGAATGAAATTAGAATTAAAAATTAAATTTATATTTCAATGTTGTTGTAAGTGCATGTGAAGAAATTGTATATTGAATGTTTACCAGAACAAGGTAAAATAAAAAGATAAAATTGGCAACATCGGTTGGGCTTCTCCTGCACTTTTTGTTTGACAAGTAATTAGAGAGGTTAGGCAGTGAAGGAAAATATTAACTGTTGCGTCAAAAAAATGTCATTTTTTTCATAAAAACCCGTATATTTTTTTAATAAATCGACGTAGAAGCTTCGTTTTGGCTCTCTAAGTTTGCAAATACACTACGGAGGACGATTAGTAACAGTTATTCAAGGTAAAAATCCGCCAACTCCAAAAAAAATGGCCATTCCCATATTCTTTACAAATTCCATATATTTGCTTCGAATAGAGATTTTGGTTTTGGAAAATTTGGCAATATTTGCAAATTATTGCAAATGACACAAAGTTATAAAAGTATTCCGCACGGGCGGAATGTATAATGTAATTTTCAGAATATTGAGCAAATAATCACATTAGTTAAAAAAAAAATGTATTCCCTTTTAACATGGTTACAAACAACATGTAAGGGATTGACAACCTCAGCATGCCGGGAAAGAGAATAAAACGGCTCTGACAGATCACAAATTTAGAGGACATATTTTCAATTTTGAAGAATACAATATTTTAAAAGAAATTTCAAAAGAAATATTGGAGAAATGTTTTACATTAAATATCAAAATTGTGTGTATTACAGAAGCGTTACGTAAAATTTTAGTAGTCTTTTATTTAAGTTTCTCAGTTATGTAATTCTCATAATTGAGAAACATAAGAAATTTCAATTTAAAAATACCCTATTTCAACAAGAAAATTAGGTTTGACTACATTTTATTGACAATTCCCCAACATGACAGGGAAAATTAAAATTTATATTTAATTTTAAATTGAATATAATGTACAAATGTTAAAACATTTTTTGTTTAAATTGAAAAATAATAGTTGTTTAGGTAAGAAATGATGTCATAATATATCGGTTTTATAGATTTATGTTATAGTAAATCATGGATAAGGGCAACTTCAGTAAACAAAGTACTCCATGTACACCTTCAAAACGTAACTTTGATGATGAAGCAGATCAAATAGTTAGTGAATATGTTACGGTAAAAGTACAAAATCGCAAATGAAGATTTGCCGGTATGTGTATACATCTACCAACTTGATAGGTAAATGTGAGTTTCAATCTGATACACAATCTGATTATATACATATACTTATATATATATATATATATATATATATATATATATATATATATATATATATATATATATTTAGAAAACCCAGACAAAAGCTTTGCAGGTGGAGGGCACCCAACATCAATATGGGTGAATTTCAAATCGACCATGTTGCCATCCCTCATACAAACCAAAAGGAGGTCCTTAATGTAAAAATAAGGAAAGGTTTCTTCGATTCTGATCACTACTTGTTACAAATTAAAATTAAACTCCAACCCAACAGGAGAAGACCACGACGACCACGAATTTTTAAACCTGGCCCTGAATATTTAAAAATAAACAGGGACAGTATTTTGCAAGGAATCAACGAAACAAACTCGTTAAACTTGACAGAATTATCGGATGTTCTCAGGAACGCTATGAGGATAGGCCAACCCCCACGTAAACGTAAGCACAGATGGTGGAACAGTATATGCGACCAAGCAATAGAAAACAGACTTAACGCTTGGAAAAAATTTCATTGCAACAAAACGCCAGACAAATGGCAGGAGTTCCTGTACATTCGGAAACAACCATCAAAACTAATTAGAAAAGAAAGACGTAGCTATGAAAAAACAAGACTGGAGGAAATAGAACAAGAATTTACAAAGAATAATACTAAGAGTTTTTACAGAATTTTTAAAGAGAACCTGACGAGATATCGACCATCCAGCCTATGCTTTCGTCGATCTGATGGTTCAATAGAGACAAACACCAATGCGAATTGTCAAATTTTAGCTGAGTACTTCAACAATCTTCTCAACTGTGACCCCCCATCCAGCAAGTTTATTTTTGAACAATCTGAATCCTATCCAGATTCCGTGCCGCCTTCCTTCCTGGAGATAACTGACATCATTCATTCATTGAAAAACGACAAAGCCCCTGGGGAAGATGGAATCATTGCCGAGTTATGGAAACTGACTGACGACAACCTCATTCACAGAATACACAATATAATATGTGATATTTGGGTGACCGAACAAATCCCCCCAGAATGGAAATGTGCACTTATACACCCGCTTCATAAAAAAGGTGATAAAATGGACCCGAACAATTATAGAGGCATTTCACTTCTACCAGTAACGTACAAAATTCTTTCGAAAGCTCTTTTGAATAGACTTGAACCTCAAGTAGACCCACAGATAGGAGAATATCAGGCAGGTTTCCGTAAAGGGCGCTCATGCACGGAACAAATTTGGAATCTGAAGACAATCTTACAAATACGATCTTGTAGAAACACCGTGGTTACCTTTGTTGATTTCAAAAAAGCCTACGACTCCGTCGACAGACCAACTCTCTTCAGCATTCTGGAGGAATTCAAAGTTGATAGAAAAACCAGGGCATTAATTCAACAAATTCTCAATAATACTACATCAAAGGTTAAGTTTGGTGGAGCAATTTCTCAACCTTTTGAAATATATACGGTTGTTCGACAGGGAGATGGACTTTCACCCATCCTTTTTAATATGGTCCTGGAAAAAATAATCAGAACTTGGGAAAAAGAGATTGAGGGAATACACATTGGTAAGAGAAGAGATTATAAGGCTAATATCAAATGTTTGGCGTTTGCTGATGATCTTGCAATATTATCGAATACCAGAGAAGCAGCAAAGCATGCACTTGAAAAATTACACGAAATTTCACAAAAGGCTGGTCTCCTGATATCTTATGAAAAACACAGTATATAGAACGATCCCCGTCCGACAATCTACCCATCAAGACACAATATGGTTCTGTATCCAGAGTTTCCCAGTTTAAATACTTAGGAGAAATCATCCAACCGTCCGGCCTAAATATAATAGCAAATCAAGAACGAGTAAAAAAATTACAGAGAGCCTACCGACTTACTTGGAATCATTATAACAAAAAATCAATATCTCTTAATGCAAAATTACAATACTACAAAACAGTCGTTCTTCCTGAAGCACTTTATGCCGCAGAAACAACATTAATTCATGGTCACTCAAAAATCAAAGAAATAGAGAAACAAGAACGTAAAATTCTCCGAAAAATTTTTGGGCCGGTGAATAAAGAGGGAATATGGATTAAGAGACCATCGTCAGAAATATATAAAACCGTAGAACCTATCACTAACACTTTCAGAAAGAGACGATCTAAATTTGTTGGTCACATATACAGAATGGACCATAACAGAATTACGAAACAAATTTTCAAAATTACCTTTAACAGTAAAAATAGGTCCAAATGGATACAGGAAACTGAAGAAGGCCTCAAGCAGTTAAACATCACGATACACGACATGAATGATCGGGTTAAATTTAGAAACACCATAGTGCACCATAAATTTGATAAAGAACTGCTCCCAAAGATACCAGGAAAAAAGTGGACGGACGAACGGAAGAAAGAACATAGTGCACGAATGAAGAGGATTTGGGAAGAACGTCGCCGCATGACTGAGTTGACATAATTTTTGTTCAAGTTTACACGCTCTCTTTAAAGGGATTTACGATAGTAATAGTAATAATATATATATATATATATATATATATATATATATATATATATATATTATGTGTGTGTATATAATCAGATTGTGTATCAGATTGAGACTCACATTTACCTATCAAGTTGGTAGATGTATACACATACCGGCAAATCTACATTTGCGATTATCTACTTTTACCGGAAAATGGGTACTTTTTGTGTGTTACAATATCACGTGTGTCTTGCTGGACAGCCTATGCGCTGTGTATGTTATTGTAAAGCTCTATACAATTGCCAACAACATTAGGCATATATACACATTTGCCGGAAATAATTGGTAAATGTAGGTTGAACTCACATTTACCAACCAAGAAGGTAAATGTGTACATATACCGGTAAATGTGTACATTTACCAAATTATGTACTTTTACACAAAACGAATATAACGCAAAATGCAAATTGTGTGGAATTACATTTACAATTGCTTCAGTTGGAATATGACAAGTAAGTAGAAAAATCTATTTTTGTTGTGTTTTTGTTTGTGTGTGGTATAATGAGCATCGAAGGTCGAAGAATCTCACATTTTTTAAAGTTACAAAATTAATACCATGATAAAAATGCCTGAAAATGGGACCGGTGATTGATGAGTAAGGTGAAAGGGATTATTCTTATTATGTTCAGGTTAAACAACACCTGCGAACAAAACAACAAATTAAAATTAGAAATGAATCTGGACTACTTGGGAAATTTATTGACACTTCTTCCGCATCCACATCGTCTAAAGTTCATTCCGCATTGATAAAGAAAATGTTGTTGCTACTGAGCTAGCCCTAACATATCACACTGTAAAACATAATTTGTCCTACAATAGCATGGATTGTACTAAAAAATTGAATAACATTATTTAGGTATGCTAATTTAAGTACAGCTACAGGAATTCATCTAGCTAGAACAAAAATGGAAGCACTGGTTACAGAGGTGTACATACATATGCTATACACAATGTAATAGATGATATTAATACAGACAATTTATATTACTGTTTACAAACAGATGCTTCTAACAAAAAATATATAAAACTGATTCCATTAGTGATACAATATTTTACGGCCAAAATGGCATATAAAACAAATTATTACATTTTTATGAAAATTGCAACGAATCTGCTGATGGTATGTTTGAAGCAATTCAAAAATCATTACATCAATACAAATTATCTTTTCATAATATATCTGGGCTAAGTGCTGACAATAGAAATGCTAATTTTGGTGTCAACCATTCTTTATTTACAAATATGAGATTTGGTGCCAGATTCGATTAAAGGAAATTGTCATGCACACATAGTGCATAATTGCATGAGACATTGCAATGGATTCTTATCATACAATAAAAAAATGTGATTTTGAAAATTTATGCTCATTTTTTACATTCTGCTGTAAGAAGAGAGGAACTGAAGATTTGTAGAGTCAGTGGATGGAGACTTTCGTGCAGTAAATCGCCATGTGAGAACAAGATTGCTCTCTCTTTTGCCATGCATTGATACATCATTGTTAAATTGGTCACCTATCAGAAGTTATTTTGTAAGTTTAGACAACTGTCCAATGGTTTTATAAAACGTATTGATGCTCAACAGCACTGAAAATGATATGATTGAATGGTATGAAATTTATTTCCATTTTTGTAGCCACATGTTAAATTTATTTAATAAAGCCACAAAATATCTAGAAGGCAATTGTATAACAATTTTAAATATTTACGAGATTATGGTTAATCTTAGAGATGGATTAGACTGATGATAATGTTTCAAACTTGTATAATGTAATTTCATTTTGTCTATTCCCGCCACGTCAGCATTCATAGGGAGATTTTTTTCTGTGATGAACAGCAAATGGCGAAATGAAAGAAAATCAAATTACTTATTTACTTTAACTTAAATATAGACTGTAAAGATGCTGTGCAATTGTTTAGCAGTGATAATAATTTGGTAGAACTTGCGCAAAGCATAAAAAAATATGTTATTAAACATAATAATAAAGAAAAATAAATTGTACTTTTTATTTGTACTATTTTGACACTATGTACTTTTTTTCTTACCTTTAATAACCAATGTACTTTAATTGCAACCAAAAAAAGGTGGCAACCCTAATTGTGACTTTCCGACAAAAACAGCATTAAATCAATACCACAATTTTGGTACAAAGTAAAATTCGTCGGTACCAACCCTCGATCGCTTCGTTGCTTTTACGTTTAACAAGCCAGTGAATCCAGGTCGCCAAGCCAGGTCGATGTATCGGTAAAGGGACAATCTCAAAATAGCAATCCAAAATGATGAGTAACGTCTATTTAGATGATATACATACCTTATTGTACTCCTAGTTAAAAGTACTTCTTAAACTGTTGATTTTTTTAGTGACAGAATCAATATTTGCATTTTTGTCTTGCTTGTGAAATATCTGCAACAGCTCCTCCAATGAACACAATCTTTTGTATTTATTTTTATAAAACTTATCGTTTGTTTTCCACAACTATTCGCACTCGTGGTATTTTTCTGTAAATTTTTCTGTCATTGCACGTGCTGACGCCATGGCGGTTAAACTACGACTGACTAAGCGCATGCGTGGTCAGTTTGGCGCGATGAAAACAAACTGAAGGCAGCGGATTTATGGTGAGCCCGGTAAATCCGTGGGTTGACGTCAGTTAAAAAATGTACGTTAAGATTTCACACTCACGGTCAGTTTTTGGATGTACGTCAGTTCAATTGATTGAGAATCGGTGGCTCAAGATGAATATGTTGTTAAAAATCGCACTGAAAATAAATGTTAATTACGTTGGTAGGCCTGGTCACACCGTCTGCTTCTCTCTCGCGACGTTGCAATTTTTACCATCGAAGATGCGTCGCGGTTCTTGAATACATATAGATAAAATTTGGATTGGATAAAATAAAGCAGAAAGTGGGCAATTTGCAGAAAGTAGCGTAGAGTCCTGCGGGGAAAACTGAGTTGCAACGGGATGTTCGGGTGAGCTTTTAAATCGTTTTTTCTTGATGGAATTTATCGAGATTTCTCTCTGATTTGTGATTGTCATGTGAAACGTCAAAGTTTTTCACGACACACTTTAATATTTTAAAGTTAACAAAAAATTGTCAGATTGAGATTTGTTTGTCATGTAACAAACATGGCTAGACAGATTAGAAAGACAAGACTAGTCAGACAAGACTACACAGACAACACTAGACAGAAGACTAAACAGGTAAAACTAGAGAGACAAGACTAGACAGACAAGTCTCGACAAGACCAGGCAAGACCAGTCAAGACCTGACTAGACTAGACAGGACTGGACAGGACCAGACAGGACCAGACAAGGCCAAACAAGAGCGGACAAGACCGGACAAGACCCGACAAGAACAGACAGGACCAGACAATAGCAGAAAAGACGAGACAAGCCTAGACATGGCTAGACAGGACTAGGTAGGGCTAGGCTGGACTAGAAACGACTAGACAAGAGTGGACAAGACTGGACAAGACTGGACAGGACTGGACAAGACTGGACAGGACTGGTCAATATTGGACAAGACTGGAAAAGACTGGACAAGACTAGACAAGACTAGACAAGAGTGGACAAGAGTGAACAACAGTGGACAAAAGTGGACAAGGGCGGACAAGGGTGGATAAGAGTGGACAAGACTGGACTAGAATGGACAAGACTGGACAAGACTGGACAAGGCTGAACAAGACTGGACAAGACTGGAAAAAACTGGACAAGACTGGACAAGAATGGTCAAGACTATACAAGACTACACATGACTAGGCAAGACTGGACAAGACTGGACATGACTGGACAAGGCTGGACAAGACTAGACAGACAAGTCTAGGCAAAGGCTGGACAAGACTAGACGGACAAGACTAGGCGGACAAGACTAGACAGACAAGACTAGACTGGCAAGACTAGACAGATCAAAATAGACAGCCTATGTATTCAATATTTAATAAATTGACCATGGTTGCTGTATAATCTAAATAGATTAAATTTACTACATAAACCAGATTGACTTAGCAGACTATGCTCATTATACTGACTAAATTGACTATGTTGTCTGTGTTGACTAAATTGATTATATTTGCTATATGATCTAAATAAACTAAATTTGACAACAAACCAGATTAACTTTGCTGTGTATATTCATTATATTGACCAAATTGACTATGTTGTCTATAATGACTAAACTGACCAAGTTCGCTATAGGGTCTAAATTGATTAAATTTGCTACATAAACCCGATTGTATTCGCTGACTTTAAACCTTTAAAAAACTTTTTTTCCAATCTTGTCCAGTCTTGTTCAGCTTTGTCCAGTCTTGTCCAGTCTTGTCCATTCTAGTCCAGTCTTGTCCACTCTTGTCCACCCTTGTCCACTCTTGTCCACTGTTGTTCACTCTTGTCCACTCTTGTCTAGTCTTGTCTAGTCTTGTCCAGTCTTGTCCAGCCTTGTCCAGTCTTGTCCAGTCTTGTCCAGTCCTGTCCAGTCTTGTCAAGTCTTGTCCAGTCTTGTCCAGTCCTGCCCAGTCTTGTCCACTCTTGTCCAGTCATGTCTAGTCTTGTCTAGTCTTGTCTAGCCGTTTCTAGTCTTGTCTAGTCCTACCAAGTCCTGTCTAGCCATGTCTGGGCTTGTCTCGTCTTTTCTGGTATTTTCTAGTCCTGTCTGGTCCTGTCTGTTCTTGTCGGGTCTTGTCCGGTCTTGTCCGCTCTTGTTTGGCCTTGTCTGGTCCTGTCTGGTCCTGTCCAGTCCTGTCTGGTCTTGTCAGGTCTTGACTGGTCTTGCCTGGTCTTGTCGAGGCTTGTCTGTCCAGTCTTGTCAGTCTAGACTTGTCTGTCTAGACTTTTCTGTCTAGTCTTGTGTCTCTAGTCTTACCTGTTTAGTCTTCTGTCTAGTCTTGTCTGTGCAGTCTTGTCTGACTGGTCTTGTCTTTCTAATCTGTCTAGCCACTTCCTGTACCCTAAGCAGTTTTTGATGCGTCGGCGTACTACATGGACGCTTTGTCTTTCAGATGTTTGATTATTTGAACACACCACTTCAACGGCTGTGTCAAAGTCGTATTCTGTAGACATTATGTCCCAGGTATGCTTCAGAAATTCCTTTCCGATTTGTTCCCTTATTTTCACGTGTCTCTGAATAGGCGATGTTCACCTTAGTCTCAGAGCACTGAGAAGAGCCTATTTTTCTACCTGTTTGTGCAGTGGGAGTAGGTCCAACAAAACTTTCATTGCTGTGGTTGGAATAGATTGCATCGCTCCTGTTATTCTCAAGCACACGAGCCGTTGAAGCTTTTATAGCACGCTTTGGCTCTTTTTTTCCTTTGTTTTGTACTACCATACGAGTGAACCGTTGGTGATAATCGGTCTTACCACTGCTGTGTAAGACCATAGGACTATTTTGGTTTTTAGTCCCCATGTTTTCCCAAAAAGCTTACGGCAGATTCAAAAGGCCGCTGTGACTTTTGAGAGCGTTTTGTTCAGATGCGAGTTCCAAGTGAGTTTCTTATCCAAGGTTACCCTTAGATATTTCACCTCCTCGGAAAACTCTAACGTCTGACTGTCAATGCTCGGAGCTTTCAAATTCAGCTTCTTCTTTCTGGTAAAGGGGACCATTACTGTTTTTCTCGGGTTGACACTAAGGCCATCCTTCTTGCTTCAACAGTTGATGATGTTAAGTGCACTCTGTGTAAGGTTAGGTTAGGTTAGGTGTTTCATGATTGTACTACCAAGCTTACCCCTTATTATGATAGCAACATCGTCTGCATAACCAACCGCCTTATACCTGTTTTTAACATATCTAGATCATCAACGACCAGGCGCTACAGCAAATGCGATAACACCCCCCCTTGTGGGCAGCATCTCTCTGTAGGTACCGTCCTCTTTGGCCCCCAGTGCGGCGGTAATTTTGCGATTGGTCAGCATGTCTTGAATCCACTCAATGATAGGGTCTTCGATCCCTTTGTTGGTGGCTGCATTCTTTATTGATAAAAGGGTTGTGTTATCAAACGCTCCCTCTATATCTATAAAGATACCTACTGTAATTTCTCTGCAGTCCAGTGCTGCTTCCAATGTGGTCGTTAACTCGTGTAGAGCGTCCACTGTAGATTTGCTTCGCTGATAAGCGTATTGGTACTTATGGAGAGAATTTCTTTTGAGAGGTACGGTGCGTATGTGATTGTCCACAATGTTTTCTATTGTTTTCAGGAGGAAGGAAGTGAGGCTAATTGGTCGGTAGGACTTTGCTAGATCTTGAGGCCTGCGCCCTGCCTTAGGGATGAATATCACCTTGGCGTCTTTCCATTCCAGCGGTATGTACGCCAGTCGAAAGCTGGATTTAAATATCTCAGCAATGCATGGGGCTATGGTTTCGATCCCCTTCTGCAGCATTGCCGGAAAAATGACATTGGGTCCGGCAGACTTAAATGGCTTAAAACTGTTCACAGCCCATGCGACTTTTTGAACAGTAAACATGGTTGTGGCCATGTTTTTGCAGATTTTGGTTGGGCGCTTCATCCGCGTTATCCCTTCACCAGTTATAGTTGATTTAAGCCGGGAAAGTGCGTCTGCAGTAAAACGATTAGACTTTCCTTTAAATTTTTGGTATACTTACTAGGGCATCCAAACCGGTTAAAACCGAACCCGGTTAACCTGGTTTTCTGTTAAAATTTACGAAACCGTAAAACCGGGTTTTATCGAAAAACCGAAAGTCGGTTTTTATTTATTTTATTTTTTCTTCAAGTGGAAAATACATAATTTTATTTTTCTATGGTTATTCAAGAAGTATTATATTGTAGATTTATTTTTACTTAAATAAAACGTAAGGGGTCGTCCATTAATCACGTAATGTTTTTGAGCAACTTTTGATTCCAAAGTTGTAAGAACTTGGTGCCAAGAAACTCTCCAACTTCTACACGCGTCCTCTATAGCTGAGCAACGTGTCAAATTTACTCTGTTTAGCGTTTTCTCTTTCCCAATTTCAGTCATTAACTTTTGCCAACGTTGTGTCGAATTTATAAAAATCTTAGTCTTAGATATTTAACATGACTCGCTAAAAAGGATCGAATTCAGCGAACAGTTCCAAAATCATACAATAATTTCCGCTATTCGGATCACTGAACTTTTTATTTTTCCCTCTATAGCACACAACGGAACAAAAATTAATCATATAAGAAATTGCACTCAATCAACAGAGGCGGCTTTTCTTTTCGGCGGTTTTTCGTTTGTATCGCCGCGCCGCTCTATATCTGTCTCTCTTAGACTCAATGCCACTATGCGGCGTATGCCCTTAACATCTCGGCCCCGTCGATCCTGCTTCGGACCAACCACCTGCCAACCACTACTAGGCAAATTGTAGATAAAAATAATTTTTGAATTTGTTGAATTGTTTGTGTGGATCTAATAACATTTACATTAAGGTATATAAAAATGAATCTTTTTAATTTCTGTACGACAAAAAAATGTTGGCCCCAAATTTGCCGCCCTAGGCTCCAGGCTTCTCAGCTTGCTGGTAAATCCAGCGCTGTCTCCTAGTTTAGACATTGTTTTGAGACAAAACATACGCGGCAACGATTTACGCATGTTTTCGGTAAAAGAATACGGTAAAAAAATGTAAGAGCAGTAAATATGTAGTGAAATAAAGGTTCACAGATTTAGAGCATAACTTGAGTCGTGTGAAGTTGGCCCCTGAATTTTTGAATAATTTAAATTTTTTTAGAGTTCTGGCAAGATTTCGAATAGTTCTAGAGTTCTTGCTTGAAAATTGCAATAGTTCCGGGGAATTTCGGGCAGAAATCGAGAAAAACAATTTGGGGGCCAACTTCACGCAGCCCCCTCTTTTTCAGGAAAAAGAGTTCTGATGTAATATTCCAGTTCTTTATATTAAGGTGACCAACTTTTTTTTGTTCAAAAAGAGTACACTTTGCAAGTATTTCATGGGTGAAACGATAAAAACTTTATTTTCTTTTAAAAACATATTTTTCTTCGGAGTGGATTTTTTTTGCTAAATGATGATGTTCGTCTAATAATGTAGCCACATCCGAACAACTTTCATTTTGCATATTAAATTTGACTGTTAAGACGGCAGATAATGTTTTTACAGACAAGTTGCGACTTGTCACTTGTCCAATAATCATTTCCTAGTGAAAATACCCTTTCAACAGCAGCATTAGTGCCTGGACAACATAAGGAAATTTCTATTAAAACTTTTAAATTTTCATGTGGGATATGTTCTACTCTAAAATGCAGAAAGATTTCTACCCATCTTTTGTCAAGTTCTATTTTGAAAATAATTTTCTCATCGTTCCATTTCTTCAATTTTCTCTTCATTTAAATATAAATTTACTCTTCGAATTTCTTCAAAGAGAAAATTGTCATAACAATATCTTTTACTTCCTTCATTACAAATTCGACTGCTGAAGAAGCTTCTTTCCATTCAATTACCTAAATATAATAATTCAATAATCTAAATTGTTCAAAAATAAATCTAATTATTCAATAATCTAAAAAGATGTTTTAGAAATACAAATGAGTATAAAATTATAGAAATGAGTACTTTCAGAGTACAGGATTTGAAAAGAGTACGGTTTGCGAAAAAAGAGTACAAAACTTAGTAAATGAGTATAGTTGGTCACCCTATTTATATAGGGTTCTAGAGTTCTCAATCGATAATGCATATAGTTCTACTTTTTTTTTTCAAAATTTTCTAATTTTTGAAAAATTAAAAAAAATTGGTTTTCGCTTGTACTAAGGCAGATAAACAAAAAATGCTTATTAGACATTTTTGTAAAATCAATATTTATAAATTTTTTTATAAAAAACTTTCGACGAAGATAAAAAGAAAATACAAGAGTTCTGATAAGAGTTCTGAGTAGCCCCCGGAGAGTTCTAAACAAATAACCAATACAATTTCTTTATGAAACCAATATTAACGAAGTTATAAGCAAAAACGAGGTGTTAAATTTTTGAAAATTATAGAATTCCAAAAAAAAATATTTTTCCGTAAGTTCTGTTAAGAGTTCTGGGTAGCCCCTATTCTGAAATTTTCAAAAAATTATCGCCTCACTTTTGTTTATAACTACTTTAATATTGGTTTGACACAGAAATTGTATAGGTTATTTGTTCGGAACTCTCGGGGGGCTACTCCGAAACATTTTTTTTTTTGGAATTCTGTAATTTTTTTAAATTTTGCGCCTCGTTTTTGCTTATAACTTCTTTAATATTGGTCGGACATGGAGATTATAAAAGAGATTTGTTCAGAACTCTCGAGGAACTTTCCCAGAACTCTGAACAGAACTCATGGAAAAAAAATTGTTTCGAATTCTGTAATTTTCAAAAATTTTGCGTCTCGTTTTTGCTTATAACTTCTTTGCTATTGGCCGGACTTGGTAATTATAAAAGAGATTTGTTCAGAACTCTCGAGGGGCTACCCGGAACTCTGAACAGAACTCATGAAAAAAATTTTTTTTTCGAATTCTGTAATTTTCAACAAGTTTTCGCCTCTTTTTGCTTATAACTTCTTTAATATTGGTCGGACATGGAGATTATAAAAGAGATTTGTTCAGAACTCTCGAGAGGCTACCCAGAACTCTGAACAGAACTCATGGAAAAAGAATTGTTTCGAATTCTGTAATTTTCAAGAATTTTGCGTCTCGTTTTTGCTTATAACTTCTTTGATATTTGTCGGACATGGTAATTATACAAGAGATTTGTTCAGAACTCTCGAGGGGCTACCCAGAACTCTTAACAGAACTCATGGAATTTTTTTTTTTCGAATTCTGTAATTTTCAACAAATTTTGCCTAGTTTTTGCTTATAACTTGGTTATTTGTTCAGAACTCTCCGGGGGCTACTCAGAACTCTTATCAAAACCCATGAAAATTTTTTTTTTTCAATTTTTTAATGTTCAAAAAACTTAGTGCCGCATATTTTTTTTATAACTTCTTTAATATTGGTCGGACGTGGTAATTATAAAAGAGATTTGTTCAGAACTCTCAAGGGGCTACTCACAACTTTAAAGAGAACTCATTGAAATATTTTTTTTTCGAATTCTGTAATTTTCATAAATTTTGTGTCTCGTTTTTGCTTATAACTTCTTTAGTATTGGTCGGACATGGAAATTATAGAAAAGATTTGTTCAAAACTCTCGAGGGGCTACCCAGAACTCTTAACAGAACTCACGGAAAATTATTTTTTTTGGAATTCTGTAATTTAAAAAAATTTTGCGCCTCGTTTTTGCTTATAACTTCTTTAATATTGGTTTGACAAAGAAATTATATTGGTTATTTGTTTAGAACTTTTCGGGGGCTACTCAGAACTGTTGTCAGAACTCTTGTATTTTTTAGTTTTTTTATCTTCCTCGAAAGTTTTTTATAAGTAAATTTAAATATTGATTTTACAAAAATGTCTAATAACCATTTTTTGTTTATCTGCCTTAGTACAATCGGAAACCGTTATCAGATTTTTTTTAATTTTTCAAAAATTACAAAATTTTGAAAAAACTAAAATGTAGAACTATATGCATTATTGATTGAGAACTCTAGAACTCTATATAAGGAACTGGAATATTACATTAGAACACTTTTTCCTGAAAAAGAGGGAGCTGCGTGAAGTTGGCCCCCAAATTGTTCTTCTCGATTTCTGCCCGAAATTCCCAGGAACTATTGCAATTTTCAAGCAAGAACTCTAGAACTAATCGAAATCTTGCCAGAACTCTAAAAAAATTTCAATTTTTCAAAAATTCTAGGGCCAACTTCACACGACTCATAACTTGTACTCCATTCTTACATTTTAGTTTAGTTTCGTACTTGATAAATGATAAATAAATATATGTCTACATTTATAGTTATCTCTTTGTAAAGATTTTATTCTAACAACAATATCTAGTAGGTATTAATTATATTTAATTTTAGAAATTGAATGAATTGATCATCCTACATACACTGCCGAGCATAAAATTAGGGTCACTCTGTAATTTGAAGTTATTTTAAATTTTTTTAGTTTTTTACGTATTTTTTCGGTTGTAACAGTTTACTAACTGATTGCTTGAATAAAACAAAAGGTTTTTCTTTTTCAAAGTTTATTGAAAGTAATGAAAATGAACAATTTTAATTTTATGTGCTAAGTAATGAAAATGAACAAATTTACTGTGATATGTTTTGGTTGAAATAAAAGAAAGTTTAAGGACAGCATAGCATTTGTTTCTGTGGTCTCATCTGTCTGTTGTAAATTGCTGTCATTGTTAGTGTTTTACAATGAACATAAATCCCGCTGTTGCGGCACAAATTGTGGCGGCTTTAGAAGACGGTCGCGGTCAGCGCGAAACTGCGAGAAACGTTGGTGTAAGTCTCTAGAGTGTGCAACGAGTATGGCGGCGGTTCGAAGAGACTGGTCTGCTCACTCGAGGACCTTGTTCAGGCCGAGGCAAAACTCTATCAGCTAGATATCTTTCTCATTTATAGTGCTTTGAAAAACTGAACGGTAGGCAGTTTCCCTTCGAAATCACCTGCAAGAAGTGAGAAATGTAAACATAAGTGAGTGGGCAGTTAGGAGACGACTTTATGCTTCTGGATTATCTTCCCGAACTAGAGCTACCGGACCGCCGCTTTCCCGTGCACACCGGATTGCGAGGTTGAATTTTGCACGAGAACACTTGACTTGGACAATAGAAGATTGGAGACGCGTATTGTTTTTCGATGAACCGCGATTCTGTCTTACGGGCTCAGATAGACATGTAAGAGTGTGGTGACGACAAGGCGAGAGATATGCTCAAGCGTGTATTGCCGAGCGACTACCATTTGGCGGAGGATCAGTTATGGCATTGGGAGGCATATCTTTTGACACTCGCACGGAGTTAGTCTTTATCGAGAATGGGGCGTTGACTGTGCATAGGTATCTGACAGAGGTTCTAGAAGACCATATTTACCCATTCATGGTTATTCTTGGAGACGACGCTACATTTATGCCTGATAACGCACGGCCCCACACTGCTCGGATAGTTGAGTATCTTGACGAGTGTGAAATCACGCGATTTGTTTGGACAGCTCGCAGTCCAGATTTAAATCCAATTTACCATATTTGGTATGAGATGGGAAAACATTTACGGAGACATGTGCCGGCCCCCAGAAATTCTAGAGAGTTTCGCGACATACTGGTGCAAGAATGGGACAATGTTCCGCAGAACGTGATCCAAAATCTGATCCAGAGCATGAGACGTCGCTTGCAAGCTGTTGTCACTGCCAGAGGAGGGAATACTGACTAGAGAAGTCCTTAAACTTTCTTTTGTTTCAACAAAAGCATATCAATGTAAGTTGTTCATTTTCATTACTTAGCATATCAAATTAAAATTGTTCATTTTCATTACTTTCAATAAACTTTGAACAACAAAAACCTTTTGATTTATTCAAGCAATCAATTAGTAAACTGTTACAACCGAAAAAACAAGTAAAAAACTAAAAATTTCTAAAATAGCTTCAAATTGTGGAGTGACCCTAATTTTATGCTCGGCAGTGTATATTAATTCCTATAAAATTTAATTTTAGCCCAAATATGAACAACAAAAAGTCAGGAGTATGAAAATATTCCCAAAAGTAACAAAAATTATATCTTTTTTTATTACTCTAATAAAAATTATTTTAAATCCTATTTGAATATTTATATAAATTGTGGCAATTTTTATTCTTTACGTAAATATAATGAAGTAACACACACATTTTTTTTTATATATTAAATAACTATAAATGGTGAATTAATATTTATTTTATTTAGTTTACAGCCGCAATTTATTTATTTTTATACTTAAAACCGGGTTTTAACCGGTTAACCGGTTTTTTACTTTACAAAAAAGCGAAAATCGTTTTTTTGAATACTTACAATTCGGTGTCTTAATAAGCCCGATTTTATTTGAGTGGTCCTTTGCCAAAACCTTTTGCAGCCTTGCCGTTGGGGCCAATTGATCAATACCCTCACAGAAGTCACGATAGGTTTTCCTTTTCGATCTTCTCAATTCTTTATTGTAATCAGTAAGTGTTACTCTGTAGGCTTCCCAGTTGCATGTTCTTTTCGCACTTTGTTCCACCAAGAAACAGCTCATGATTTCTGTATCTTTTTGAGAGGACTGCTAGTCTGATAGGCGTGTGTAAGAACGCCTTTTAGATGAGACGATGCTGCTTCCAGCTCGTCTGTTGCGTTTATTTTGAGGCGGAGACCTTCGGTTTCCTGTCTGAGAATCTCCTTATTGAGCGCCCAATTATTACACCTAGGGTTCCTGCGCTATACTACCACATTGTGTACCTCACCTAAGTGGAACTCAATCTTTTGGTGGTTCCAATCCAAACCCATTGATGGCTCGAGTGCGAGTAGATAAATATTAGTAATAGTATAATAATTGTAACAAAAATCCAGAAATCTGGCCTCGACACACTTGTGTTAACAATTTTTTATTAAGACTAGAGAAAACTGCACAGATAGTCTAAAACACAAAATAGTAACACGAAAACTGTAAGATGAAGTTAAAAATTCATCTGAATTAAGAAATAATATTAAAGAATATATAATTTTATTTTTAAATTCTCAAAGCGTCAAGGAAAAACTGCTTCATGTTGAGATATTAACAACGTAACATGCTCCATGCTTCTTATGCTTGGCAGAAACCTGGTTGTCCACTGAACTAATCCAACAAATCGCTCTGCCAGACTATAAGATAATTAGGTCATTTTGTAGAAGTCCGTCAATTGGAGGAGGTGTAGCTATTTGGGCCAAGGCATCTTGCCTCAATAGCTGCCAAAGGATTGACATTGCAAACAAGTTGATTGAAGTATGTCAGTTGATCCAAGTTGATTGAAGAAGTTTTTGAAGTATGTGGAGCCTTCTGGAAATCAGGAAGAAAGTGTAGGGCAATAATAACACTATATATAGACCACCTGCGGGTTGTCCTACCCTATTCCTATTAAAACTTGAAGAAATCCTAGATCAGAAATATGAAGATATCCTTATTGTAGGTGACTTCAATATACACTTTGAATACGAATCTATAGTTAAAGAAAAACTAATAAACCTATTTCAAGCGTATGGGCAGAATACAAAGTTAAAGTGCCAACCAGGGTTACTAAATCATCTTCGAGTACTATTGACAATTTACTGACGAAGCTAAACTTTACAGCTCCGATTACTGTAGAAGACTGCACATTTTCGGACCACAAATATTTATTGATAGGTGATTCTTTAAACGATGACA
This sequence comes from Phosphuga atrata, assembly GCA_944588485.1. Lineage (NCBI taxonomy): Eukaryota > Metazoa > Arthropoda > Insecta > Coleoptera > Silphidae > Phosphuga > Phosphuga atrata. Next base: position 10,002,460 of record OX155901.1, read on the forward strand.
AACAAAAACAATTGTACCGCTACGCAAGAAACTTCTGCGCAGAAAATAAAGCCAATCTACAAAAAGCCCTACAAAAAGAATCATGGACAAATATATACAATGTAGCTGACTGTGATGATAAAGCAACTGCCTTTATACAAATGATGCAGTGTTATGCCCGCCATACACACAACGGTCCACATGACAGGTCTACCTGTGCAGGTTTGCCTGCGCAGGTAGACCGGAGCGTATGTGGGAATTTACCTGTGCAGTTTCTTGTGTACGGTTGACCTGCGCAGGCAAACCTACGCATGTAACCTGTACGGTAGACCGTAACGTTTATGCCGGGCATTATATAAACAAAGTTTGTCCAATTAGGAAAATCAAAATCAAAACCAAATCTTGGATAACAACAAAAGTTAAACGGTCTAGTAAACAGCTAAAAGACCTGTGTTATCCAAAAGCAACATCCTGCATTAAAAGATATATACATCGCACAGAAAAAATGCATCAGCGTCTACTGCTTACAGCTAGAAGAAATTTCTATAAGAATAAAATAAAAAGTCATCAAATAAACAGAAAACTCTATGGCAAACGATTAACGAATTCGATAATAAGGTTTTTTGGATCTGTTTTAAAGATCCATGCAACATATTTTTATAAAAGATCAAGATAATCAATAGAAGATCCTGACTCGAGTTGCATCGCTGCTGAACGAACATTTTATTACCGCTCCTGAATTGATACATTCCCTCAGTTGATCCAAGGGATGAACACATATAATGTTTAACGACAAATCTTTATATATATATATATATATATATATATATATATATATATATATATATGTGTGTGTGTGTGTGTGTATGTATAGAGAGGAGAGAGTGAGAGAGAGAGGAAGTTAGCACTTTATAAATGTCCATTATTTAAAAAAAACTAAAAAATAAATCTAGTTGCGCTCCGGATTCTATTTCAAGTAGTTTACTCAAGGAACTGCACAATGAAGTTATTGAGCCTATCACTGATATTATTAACTGCTCATTTTCTACAGAAAAAGTGCCAGACATTTTAAAAATTTCAACAATTATTCCAATTTTTAAAAAAGAAGATCGTACTGCCAGAAATAATTTTAGACCAATTTCGTTAGTGTAATGTCTGTCCAAAATTTAAGAGTATTGCATGGAATACAGACTAATGCTATTTATTTTCAAATGCAATTTAGTTCCACAGCAACAACATGGATTCTGTAAAGATAAATCAACGACTACTGCTTTAACCGAGTTCTACAAAAATATTAACAATGAAGTTGATGATGGAAAGTGTCCTGTCGGTATTTTCTGCGACCCCAGTAAAGCATTTGATTGTGTTGATCACGACAAATTGCTAGAAAAGTTATATTCATATGGTGTTTGAAATTTTATGGACTGTATTAATAATACAAAAAATAGGGTTTTATCTTACCGTTTCCTCCGCTGCTCGCTCGCGTCCGGACGTCCACCTCAATAAGGGGGCACCAGGAAGGGAGAGAACGAAAACAAAGACGGGATTTCGTGAAAGGATACCTTACCACCGATTTTCATCCGTTTTCTGCACAACAGCTCGAAGAGGTCGAATCGGAAAGACCCAGGGCCACGACGACGAAATTTTCGTGAACCAAAAACTACAATGGCGATCAAGAAAACCAAGAGAACCGACGACTCACGTATTTCAGGCAGATCGCGAAATTATTCTTTTTTTTTGTTGGGTAAAAAAAAGGATATATCCACGCGTGTGTGTTAACATATATATATATATATATATATATATATATATATATATATATATATATATACATTAAAGAAAATACCAACTCGAAACTATTTACAAATTATGTACAACTATGTGAAAATGTCCAACATTTATTACTGCGTAGGTAAGGGACACAGCTTGACCACAGGTCGTTTCAATGTGCTTGGCCGTACAAGCGCTACGCGAGCAAGCCCGTCTGCCCCAGGAAAGATTTCTACAACCCGTGCCAACGGCCATTGACAAGGATGGATGAACTCCTGGGTAATAAGCACCATCGTTCCGACATCCAAGGAGGGAGAGTCCTTTGTCCATTTTGTCCTAACCTGGAGCTCGTGAAGGTATTCCTGACTCCATCGCTTCCAAAAGGTCTGTACCATTTGATCCAACAATTGGATCCGCGATAACCGATTGGAAGGAATTGACAAAACGTCAGCAGCAGGAAGACATTTTATCGAGGTTAGAGTCAAAAAATGGGCAGGAGTCAACGCTAACAACTCGGACGGGTCATCACTAAGGGGGCATAAGGGTCTCGAATTCAGCAATGCCTCGATCTCAACCAACAGGGTGTTGAGCTCTTCATACGTCAAAAGTTGATTTCCCACTACTCGAAACAAATGAGATTTCATACTCTTCACGTTTGACTCCCAAAGTCCGCCAAAATGAGGCGCACTGGGCGGATTAAATTTCCATTCAATTTTGCACTCACTAAGGCCGTCCGACAATCGTTGGCGGAATTCTAAAGACGCCTGCAATTCGTAGAGATCCTTCAACTCCCGTTTGGCTTCAACAAAGTTTTTTCCGCAATCTGACTACATTACCTCACAAGGTCCTCTCCGCGACAAGAATCTTTTAAATGCTGCTAAAAACATTGGAGTCGACAGATCGGACACAAGCTCTATATGAACAGCCTTAGTTGACATACAAACAAATACACATATATAGCCCTTTTGAATTATCGGTTTTCTACGACGACCGAGACTAATCATCAATGGCCCTGCGTAATCTACCCCAGTGTGCGTGAAAGCCTTGGCACAGGAAACACGATAGGACGGCAAATCGGCCATCTTTGGCAAAGGAGCTTTCGGTTTTACACGAAAACAAACATTACATGACCTTAAAATTTTTCGAACAACCACTCGAGCAGATAAAATCCAGTATGTGTGTCGAATGATGGATAACAACAAATTAGGCCCCGTGTGTAAATATTTAAAATGGTGAAACCCAATCAATATATTTACAAAATGGCAATTTTTTTGAAGGACAACGGGGTGGGCGTGATCATAACCAATCGAAGCATGTCGTAATCGACCCCCAACTCGAATAAGTCCTTCATCATCTAAGAAAGAAGTCAACTTTTCGAGTTTGACCGAACAAGGTTTTCCATTCTTTAACGCGTGTATATCTTGTCGAAAATGCTGGGCCTGTACAATCCGGCAGAGCATCAGTTTCGCTTTACCCAATTCCAAAGGGGTAATAAATACAGCCGGATTGCGGGGCAGTTTTCCAATTATCCTTTCCAGCGAAGGATATACACCATGCTTCTCTGCAGCCGGGAAAATGAAGAAAAATTTCTCTCTATCCACTCATAAACCGAATTTGTAGGTTCACACACATTAGCCAAACAACAGTCGGGCTTAATCACCCTTTGCTCAGGAGGGCTGCTCATATCAAATGAAAGACATGGAATAGGCCACTTTGGCTCCTCTTCGATCAACCAGCTGGGCCCTGTCCACCTTTTCTGGAGTCAAGACTCGCGAAAGGCAATCTGCCGGGTTTTCCTTGCCTTCAATATGAGCCCATTTTTCTACGCCCCAGAGGGTTTGAATTTCTGCCACACGATTCGCGACGAAAGTAGCCCACCGATTCGGAGTAGAATTTAGCCAACAAAGTACTATGGTCGAATCGGTTTTTACGGTTTTTATAAATTTTTAAGTTTTTTTAAAACAATTTAACCTTGGGATATAAGTTTCTGGATTGAAACCTATCACAAACCGACTTCAGAAGAGTCGACAATAACAACGCTCCGCACAACTCCAACCGAGGAATGGATACCACATTGGTTGGAGCGACCTTGGACTTTCCGCAAACAAAATAAGTCGAGCAAACTCCAGTGCTACCATCGGTGACTTTCAGGTACAAGACGGCTCCGTAGCCGTCCTCTGATGCGTCAGAAAACCCAACTAACAATAACTGAGAACCCTCGATTACCCCAAGAAAGCGTGGAATTTTTAACGAACCCAACAAAGAACACTGTTCCTGAAATTGGTTCCACCTTGAGACGATAGTCGCCGATGGCAATTGATCCCAATCGGAATTTTTCTGCCACAATTTTTGGATGAGGATTTTTAAAAACAACGTCAACGGAACCAAGAATCCAAGAGGATCGAATATTCTCGCCACTGTTGACAAAATATTCCGTTTTGTCCCAATTCTATTTTCAAATTCGATTTTAAAACTGAAAAACTCTGATGACGGATGCCACAGAAGCCCCAGAACGGCACAACTGTGATTATCCGCATCGAATTCCTTGGTTTCTGTTAGCCTATCGCTTAGTAAAATTCTATCTTTTAACAGCAAGGAATTTGTAGACCATTTTAAAAGCTCGAAACCGCCCTTTCAGAACATTTCCCTGGTCTGAGAATAGACTTCGGTTGCCTTATCCAACGAGGGAACAGACGTAATCAAATCGTCCATGTACATATCTCTCGGGACAATATCGGCTGCTAAGGGAAAGCTTTCCTTCTCATGCTCTACCAGCTGCTGTACCGTACGCAACGCTAAGTACGGAGAGGACGCTATTCCAAACACTACGGAATTAAGTTGGAAAATTTCAAGGGATGTTTCGGGATGTGTCCTCCACACAAGCTGCTGAAATTTGCGATCTTCCGGGTTGACCCAAATCTGTCTATACATTTGTTTAATGTCTGCTGTTAAGGCAAAGGAAAACACTCGAAAATTAAGTAAGAGAGAAAATATATCCGTTTGGAGTTTCGGACCTGCAAATAATATATCATTTAAAGACTTCAGCGAGCTGCTTTTCGCACTGTCGTCAAAAACTACACGCACCGGAGTAGATATGCTCTGAGGTTTGAATATGGCGTGATGTGGAATGAAATATCCAAGTCGACAATCAGGATTTTTAACGAGCGACATATGACCCTGTTGGATATAATCATTAAACACATCATGATATAGGCCTGCTTTAGAGTGGGAGAGTGAGCGAAACGTGTTTCCAAATTTAAAAAACGTTTACAGGCTAAGTCGTACGAATTACCGAGGTTATCCGGGTTTTCTCGAAAGGGCAAACCGACCGAATATTTACCGCTGTCTAGCCGTCGAACAGAAGCCGCATAAATCCGCTCGCACTCCTGGTCTTGTTTATCAAGAATAGGGTGAATGGGAGAAGGAACCTCTTCGATCTCCCAGAACCTTTTAATGAAGGGCTCCAACACATTGTCACGCGTACTCAAAAACGCATGACTTTTTGAATCAGGGCAATCAGTGCCGATCGAATCGGGAAAATATTTTTAACTCGGTTCTTCCTCGGACAGGGTTTTTTAACCCACCAAATCCAACGACTGAGGATTTTACCTGAGAATTTAATTTTCGACAAACGGCCATTGTTACAAAGTTGGATTGACTCCCTGAATCTAATAACAAACGGATGTTGTGATCATTTCCCTCTCGGTCTTGGAGCTTTACGACAACTGTAGACAAAATAATAACGAAGTTGTCTTCTTCTTTTAAACGATTTGACATATTCATAGAACAAAGGGTTGTGGGACTTTCTTCCAACGAGGATTCCTGTGAGAGTGATTTATGTGAAAATCAACAAAATGCAAGAGCGTATTGTGAGGTAAAGAACATTTGTCACAGCTATATTTATGTGGACATCCTGACAGTCTATGCTTATCAGATAAACACCTGATACAAAGGAATTTCGATTTTACCAATTTAAATCGTTTCCACGGCGTCAACTCTCGAAAGGCTGGATACTTTTTCAAATCATGAACCTTAATTTTACAAACGAAACAATTTTTCGAAGTATTTTCCATTTCCGGTTTAACAACGAAGGAATGGGTGGGTTTGAAAGCACCTTTGCCGGGCTTGTTTACAGCTACATCCGACGGGTTTTCGGCGGGGGGTAACGTCTTGATTTGCTTCTCCAAAAACGAACTCTGTGTACGTGGGAATCGATTCTTCCCTGTGAGCCGCCTCAAAAGAACGCCGTGTCGCAGGATCCAAAACCTTTGAACACCGATTTAAAAAAACAGTCTTCTACATTTACATTCAACTGTCTCAAGGCTGCAATCGGCGTACAAAACCCATCCAACACCGCCAACAAACCTTCACGAGCCTCAGTACGCAGAGGGCGGAAGCTGAAAATTTGTTCTAAATAGGAATTTCCTAGAGTCCTCTCGTCATTGAAACGAGAAACTAATGCTTCCCACGTCAACTGATAATTCCTTGCTGTTGGTCTAATATTATTACAAATATTGAGGGCCGGTCCCTTCAAAAGCGAAGTTAAGTGCTGCATTTTTTCCACTTCGGGGAAACGCGAGTTCTCATGAACCAACGTTTTGAAAAGCTCGTAAAACACTGGCCAATTTTGAGGAGATCCGTCAAAGAGGGGGATATCAATCGGCTTTAATTTTACCGCTTCGGGTGCCGGGGCGGAAGGAACCCGCTATCCCCTGCGGGGTTTCTTTAGCGTTAATTTGATGCGTAATGAATTCTAACATATCTGAAATGGTTGCGAATTTGGGGGTAAAATTATCATCCAACTCTAACGAAATTTCATTTATGCGGAATTTTAGCTCATCAAACTCTTTTACGGTCGCATCGAACAAGGTAAACGCCGTTTTAAAATGATTTAAATTTGAACCTTCGTTAATCTTTTTTGAAAAATCGTACAACCTTTGAATACTTTGGAAAAGCGTTTGTTTTTTCGCAGTTAGGATTTTTAATAAATTCTCGGCCTTCGCTTTATCCATGATTGGATTGAAGTTATAATATTTAATAAACAATGAAAACTAAAAAACGACGAATTAAAATAAATCGAACTAAAATTTCGGATTTCTACAAAAATCCGGTTGGAAATGACCAAAATGTTTGATATTTTATGGACTGTATTAATAATACAACAATCTTACAATCTTACCGTTTCCTCCGCTGCTCGCTCGCGTCCGGACGTCCACCTCAATAAGGGGGGAACCAGGAAGGGAGAGAACGAAAACAAAGACGGGATTTCGGGAAAGAATACCTTACCACCGATTTTCATCCGTTTTCTGCACAACAGCTCGAAGAGGTCGAATCGGAAAGACCCAGGGCCACGACGACGAAATTTTCGTGAACCAAAAACTACAATGGCGATCAAGAAAACCAAGAGAACCGACGACTCACGTGTTTCAGGCAGATCGCGAAATTAATCTTTTTTTTGTTGGGTCAAAAAAAATGATATATCCGCGCGTGTCTCGAATCAATCCAAAATACGTCGTATATCCCGGAGCTACACGAACCGCTCCGCCAGAAGTCAGCACATCCCGGCCTACCTTCCCGGCAACCAAAGATACAATTCGGCCGGAACATATATTATTAGAGGAAAGGCAGGTCGCTGGTTCCAGTCTTATCTCAGCAATAGACAACAATATGTCAAAGTTTATATTGCAGGAATAAAAGGTTTATCATAACCTAAACATATAAAAATTGGTGTTCCGCAAGGAAACATTCTAGCACCCATATTATTTTCTTTATATACGGGTGATCGGGTTCAACACATCGGTGGTAATCATTGCACTTTGTATGATGACGACACTACCTTCGTAATCTCGAAGGCTTCTCAACTAGAAACTATACTTGAAGCAAATAAAACACTAAAACAGCTACACAACTGGTTTTGCGCAAATAACCTACATCTAAATTTGGCAAAGACCAGCTATACGGTTTTCCAATGTCACCGAAGGAAACCTACCGATGACATCCCATTACAAATTGGTAACGTTCGATTAAAGAGAACCAAGGTAGTAAAGTTTCTAGTCGTCCACTTAGAGGATCACCTGACGTGGAAAATAATGATGGATAATATCATCAGAAAATTAAACAGCAAGGCTTACCTAATTAGAAAAGTGCGTCAACGGTGGGCGAAGAGGCCCTTCTGTCTGTATACCATGCCGAAATCCAGTCGGTTTTAACCTATGGCATATTACGATGGGGAGCTTCTTCACTTATACAAAAGGTTTTCCTGTCGCAAAAGCGAGTCATTAGAGCTTTGGCTAATATCAATGTATTCACATCATGTAGACCATTAAAAAAAAAAACTAAACATTTTAACAGTAACCTCCATATACATATGGAAACTGTCGTGCCACATATTTATAAACAAAAATAAACTTTTCATCGCAGAGGAACGACACAATACGAAACACAATACGAGATATTACCATAATCTCAGACCAATAAGAAGCAACATAACTATATGCAAAAGTGCACCAAACAGATTGGGCATACACATTTTCAATAACATCCCAACTGCAATCCGAGAAGAAAAGACATAAAGTGTTCAGAAGGAAACTTAAAACATATTTAGTTGGAAAATGTTTCTATACTTTAAAGGACTCTTACCCAAATTTGTAATTTCTGTATATTTGCAAATATATATGTATATGTGTGTGTGTATTTGTTTGTCTATAGGAGGATCTATATACGTACTAAGTCTCAATTTTTATTATTTTTTAATTATAACTTTATTTGCTATATTTCTGTGACGTGTTTTATATGTAAATTACTTATATCTTGGGATAAATAAATGTATTTGATTTGATTGATTTGATTTGTATATATTGAAATTTATAATGAGAAAAGGCCGGCTCGAAATTTTTAGAGGGCTGGTTTCGGCCCACGCGCTGTAGTTTGCCTACCCGACCGTTGGACTAGCCATCGATTCCCAACCGGTGGTTCCCGAACCCCTTGGGGTTCGCGAGGTGTACAAAGGGGGTTCGCGAAAATAATATTGTAATGGAGACATTTTAAATTACCGAAGAAAAAAAGTAATGAAAAATTAGCCTGCAATACTCAACAAACAAAAAGTACTAGTTCTATTTTTGATCCCTTGATGTCTCATTATATATCTACTATACAACTTCTCTAGACAACCTAACTAGGTAACCTAAAATACTTTACACAACTTGAATAATATTGAATAAATATCCTTTCGTTTGTTGGGTAAAAATTGCCTATCAACATCGTTATGTTAGTAGGCAATGTCTAGGCACGTCAAAATCTGAGGCGTTCCTTAACATATGTTCGTACAGAGGGTTATCAACTTGTGATTAGGTTCTAGATTAGTAGCATAGGTATTGTGGCTTTGTTTGTTTAGTTCCATTCTTTTCAATAATCATTATGCCTCGATTTTATTATGGATCGATGGTTATAGACCAGTCGTTTAGAAGCAAGACATCATGATACTGAAAGCTGTAGTGGGCTTTCATTTCAACAGACTAAAAGCAAAGAAAAAATGTTGGCAAAGACTATTTACAAATGGGTTTTATTATACTGGGGAAGAGTCATAAACCTAAACCACTTTGTGTATTCTGCCACGAAGTTTTTTGCCAGCAGAAGTTTAAAACCATCACTTCTTCGTAGACTCCTTGAAACAAATCATCCGACGCACAGAGATAAACTTTTTGTTTCTTCTTTCCTGTCTTCAAACCAAGATAGTAAAATGGCCCTTGGGCATCATTTGGAGTAAGTTATAGTATTGAAAGATCTAGACAGATATATTGGACCATGTATAGGACCAGATATATTGGACACATATTGGAGAAAAGGCAGCAAAGAAAATTGATCTTGTTCTCTTATTAAACAATACGGTGTTGTGTAGAATTATTCCATCATCATCATTCAGCTCTCTGTGTCCACTGCTGGACTTCCTCCTCCCATTCCTCCCCATTTGAAAACCTACCCCATTTCTGTCCATCCCCTTCTGTCTTGAGCTCTCTGTATCCAGTTGCCTGCACATTACTTCTTGTATCCAAGCACGGTCTCCACTCGAGCAGCCTTTTCGCACATCTCCCGTCCGTCATTCGTGCCACATGTCCATTCCACTCCCAGTTGAGTTTGCGAATTTGGATAACTACATCTGTGGCGCCGGTAGTCTTCGTAAATCTTAGTTTCTTATATGATCCCGCAGTGACACTCCGAGAATGGACCTTTTCATCTTGCGCTATATTACCATAAGTTTCCTAGCACTTGGTGTGGTTAGTGTTAAGGTTACAGCTCCGTAGGTAATGACGGACAATACACACTGATCAAACACCTTCCTCTTTAAACATTATGGTATGTCGCTTTTAAAGATTGCCGCAAGTTTTCCATAGGCTGCCCAAAATAATGTAACTCTTCTTTTTATTTCGCACGATTGGTTGTCTCGTGAGATTTGGATTTCATGACCAAGATACTTATCCACCAGAGCTACTTCCTCATCACCAATGAGAAATTGTTCACTGGGAACTAAATTTCTCATATATTTTGTTTTTAAAATATTTATTTTTAGACCTACGTCAGCACATGCCTTTTGTAGTTCTTGTAACATATCTTGAATGTCTTTAAGTTTACCTGAGAGCAAAACTATATATAGCATACTCCAAAACTGTGATAAAGAGTTTGGGCAAGTAGATTTAATAATTTTGCAAATAATCTGGAACTGGAATGGAACTTTCGAAGAGATTGAATTCAGATCCAGCTTCCCGAGTCGACCGATGTATCAAACGCCGCAGTATTGCCTGGCTGCGATAGTTATATTTTGGTGAATATCGTTCAAGAAGGTGTACTATTTGCAACCTTTGAAAACCTATACATCCGAGAAACAATTTTCGATGTGATCAATGATTATTTTGAAAAAATGGAATAAACTGGTTTGAATGTGATGGTGCGGTACAGAAGGTGCAAAATCAATGACAGGGAAGTTTTCTGGATCTATGGCACGAGTAAAAGAAGATAAACGAGAAAATTTCATGGACTTATTGCTGCATTCATAGATAAGCATTGGCATGCAAGCGTATACCTGCAGCATTATCAACTACTTGATGGTGCTGTAAATATTGTAAATGTCTGAAATTGAATGAGTACAAATGTCTTGGTTCTCTCTGCCCTTTTTTACCAGAAAATTCAATAAAAAATGCTGATTTTATGACTAATTTTACAACTGTTTAAAACTCTCTAACTTTGCTGGAGAAAGAAAAACTCATAGAGTTATCCTGTGACAGTTCTCTAAAATCTATTTTTAGAGATCACTCTTTAATTGCCTTCTGGCTCAAAAAAATGAATATCGTGTTAAAGCAATTGAAGTTCAATTGCCCTTTTGCGTAACATATCTATGTGAGAAAGGATTTTAAATATATGCCTGTATGAAAGATGAATATAAAAAAGGGTTAAATGCGGAACCTGATCTAAGACTGAAATTGTCAGATATTGTAACCTTGCGAATTTGAAACTGTAAAAACTACAATTGGAGTTATCACATGTTACAAATTGTTTTTTGTTAAAATTACAGTTTCAGATATTGAATTTTAATTTTTTTGCTGTAACGTGTCACTCGACTAAAAATAATTTAAAAATCACAGTATCGAGATGTTATATTTCGGCGTTCATTTCTCATACTCAACGAGTAATAGCTCAAACTGTAATTTTTCAAAGTTTGAAAATAAATAAGAAATAGTATATTATGAAGTAATAAATCCATCAGAACAAAAATCGTAATTTTTACAGTTTGTACTAATAATGAATACATATTATATGATGAAAAGTTACAAAATAATTTGTAAAAAATATTTTAACTTTCCATTTAACTAAAAGTACTTTTTCAAACTGTAAAATTCACAGGTTGGAATTGTAAGATTTTTATTAGAAAATAAGTTAAAAATTACAGTATGCGACTGCCCTTTTTACAAGTTTGTATTCGTAAGGACTGATTCGTAACGTTACTATTTAAACTGTAATTTCTACAGTGTACTTTTTTCCGTGTATCTGATTTTATTACTTTTTTGCACGCCAGTGCAGGGGGTTCGCCAAACTCTTTTGAATTTTACAGGGGGTTCGCGCGGAGAAAAAGGTTGGGAAACACTGGACTAAACTAACGAAACAAAGCAAGATTGGTTAATACTAAACAAAAGTAGGCGGTGACTAGACTAGACAAATCATGAACAGACGATTGAATAATTTAATATTCGTGAAACCATACTAATTATAGATACTATACTATACTATATAAACTTATTAAAAACGAAGTGTAGGTTGAATATATAAATATATCCAACCTAGCTCTATAATATTAAGTCTGTTGTATAATTCAATATCCTGCGTGGTATTAGCCAAGGAAGTAGTTGTTTCAACATGAAATTTGTCATAGTAGTCTTAATAAGACTTAATATTATAGAGCTACGAACATATTGAATATAGTTATATAGTCAAGCTATTTCGTATTTAATAAGTTTAGACGATTGAATAAGTTTTGCTGAAATAATATCATCCAAGTACTAAATATATTTATAATTATATAATTTATAAATATAATATAATATAATTTAAAAATTATTTATTTAAAATAAATATAATATTATAATATAATTTATATTATAATATAATTTAAAATATAAAGCTAATATTTTTATATTAGCACATTTTAGACAAGTATTATGTATAAAAGGCAAAGTAATTTGTCACTTAAATTGAAGTGTGTAATTAGTAGTCGATTCAAAAAGCAACTATTATGATTTGTAAGGAACTGGTAGGTGCTTGTCGCATTAGCGACGCAACAAATGCGTGCGCGCGTCCGCCTTTTCCCGACGATCGCAATCAGACTCGGTGCGCGTGGGTTTTGAAAGTGGGAATGTCGCGCGGTTTAAACCATTTCAAAAGTCAGTTTACATTCTCCGGTGGTCGGAAACAAAACGTTTTGCACTCACTTTCCCTCCGTACATCAAATTGTTCCAAGTGCGTGAATGATATTCGCCGTGTAGACATACATTAACATATTTGCGATGGCTGATAAATACAGGAGCAGGCAGGAGAGCACGGACAGTCTGGACTCTTCGCAAACTACTGAGGAGTACTCGGAGGACGATAAGGATGGATATGATATTGATGATTTTCAGATTATTAAAACTGTCGGTGAGTGTGAATCTATTTTGGTGTGTTACATTTTTTTCCTCGCTCGTTAATATTAAATCATTTTCTATTTATTTTCCTTCATACCGATTTTATATATGAAGAAATTTTTTTGTTTATGTTGCTTTTAGTTTAGAAATTGTTTCGCAATCTTTGGAAAATATCATCGGAAAACAAAATTGACTTTTTATGTGAAAATGTCACAATCTAGTTAATTCGAAAAGAAAAGTTTCTGAGAGTTTATAAATCTTTGAAGTTTTCTCTAATTACCTAAATTGTGACAATTTCCAATAACAAGATGATTGTGTTTTGTGATGATATTGATATAAATTTCATTTAGGTTTTTAAAAAATTATTTCTCATTTATGATTAATAGCTTTTCGTCTGTAGTAAATTTGTCTGGAAATAAACTTCCAAGAAATTTATATAAATTCGTCCGAATTACTCATGGTGTAAAAGCTTTAGAAACAAATTAATTGGATTTAAACTTTTCTAAATATCTTTCACAAAACCAGTTTATTATATTACTTGGGCCTCTCACACAAAATCACTTTTACTCCGAATAATAGGAATTTATTACGTATCTACTATGACAACCAAGTACGGTCTAGTAGTAAAAAAAAAAATGTAACAAATCGGTACTTACGTCTTATCGCCACCACCGCTACATTTGTAAATGCCGCCAATCTACACCTAAAATTTGTATGGTAAATCATAAAATAAAGCATTTTATTTTAAATTGAATTATTTTTAAAAGTCAAAATACTTTATTTTTTAACCCCGGTTAGATTAGGTTGGCCGCCGCGAATCGGACAGATAAATAAAGACAACATACGCGCGGCAGCGAGAATACTCGATCCAATATATAGTAGTGATGGGCATAATCGAATGATTTCGATAATTGAATGATTAGTAATCGAGTGATTTCAATAATCGAATGATTTCATAATCGAATGATCTCTCGATTTACCCTAAAAAATATTTTTATCAGTTATTATTGCATGTATTTGTAATATTACCTGTAGAATGCAATTTATGTAAATTAAGCCAGTTTCGTTAATAATTTGACGCATTTTCGGACAGTTTTCGCGGAAGTTACCGCGTATAGAGAGAATATTGCATTTTTGCAACACTCTATTACAATCCTAGTAATTTATAATTGTAATATAAAAATATTATAAATGCATGTGCCTCTATAGGGAGGTTTCAACATTTCCAGTGGCTGTTTCTCCTAAACAAACATTTGGGCATTTTATAAACAAACGTGAGATGAAGAAAAATGTATAGAAATCTTTGATAATCGTATTCCATCCTTAGCATATTTTATGGCAGTAAAATAAATTAATTTAAATAATATTGGATTCTAAATATGATCCATAATACTCATATTTTGTTGTTTAATTCAATTTTGTTACTTTATCACCAACCTAGCTTTTGTTAAAAAATTCAAGCTAAAACTTGTTAGAAAGTTTTAACATAGTGTGACCCATCACTGCTTAAAAGATTCTTCTTCAAAAACTAGAATTTGTTTCCTCATTCTCAAACAAAAAACCTGTAACAAAGGTATTAGTGGTGGCGCCTGCAGATTCCGAATACTAAAGTCATTCGATTGCGCATCTCGACACTGCCGACAACTACTAACGCCAGATTCCGCTTTCCCAGTCCGAATGAACATTCGTAACTCGATACGAAATAATTCGACTATAGATGCGCATAGTGGCACTGCCGACGACTACTAACTCCGAATTCCCAGTCCGAATGATCATTCATAACTAGATACGAATGCACGAACTCCAGCCGAATACTAAAATATTTCGATTATGCGCATCTCGGCACAGCCGACGACTACTAACGGCTGATTTCGATTCTCAACTCTCGAGTGATCATTCGTAACTCATGCGCATGAGTGATAATCGACTATTCGAATGATCCAGAATAATTCGAATGATTCAGCTCTAGTCCGAGTGAGCATTCATCACTCGTCCGCACGTGTAGTAATCGAGAACTCGAATGATTTAGAATAATCGAATAATCGATAATTGTCACTCGATTATGCCCATCTCTAATATATAGCGGTGGTGGCGTTAATACGTAAGTACCAAAAAATCTTTTACAAGAGCCGCAGGAATGATGGTATAAAAAAATCACAATCAGTGAGATTTCTAGATTGAATTGATGCAGAGATTTGTTTTATATCAGGTTCGCAATTTGGTGTCTTTAGATTTTAACAACTTTCAAGTCTAACGTTTTAGAGCTGCTGGGCCCGCATTTTATATTCAGGATATTCTTGTTTTCAAAAATCTGCCCATATACTATATAATAAATAGTCCCGCAAATTGATAAGATTTCAAATGCCACCGGCTTAAATTAATTGTAACTTTCAAACTGTTCCAAATATAATTCACCTTTCAAGAAAGATTTCAAGAAAGTATAATTTCTAAAAGTGAATTCGATGTATCGTGTCGTTCTTCTCACAACTTCTTATTGAGATTGTTAAGATGCGCTGGCTGATGTAACCAGTCGTGATGATGCAAAGGGCTTCGAATACTCTGAGTTAAATGATAGTTTAACACCAAGCGTTCGAAGTCTCTGACGAAGCCACCAAGCATTTGAAGACAATGAAAATGTGCCAATATGTGCGATACGTTGATTGAAATTGTAAAGAACATTTTCGCAATGATTTAATGTTTTTGCAACGATTTGATTGACTATTTTTATTACCAAATCCAATATTACTTGTCTGCTTGCACACTAAAATAAATACATTTAGTCTTTGGCGAAGCTACCAAGCATTCGAAAACAATGAAAATGTGTCAATATGTGCGATACATTGATTGAAATTGTGAAGAACATTTTTGCAATGTTTTAATGTTTTTCCAACGATTTGATTGACTATTTTTAGTACCAAGTCCATTACTACTTTTATCTGCTTGCACACTAAAATAAATGCATTAATAAGTAAATTATCGTATGTCCTATATGCATCCTTATGTCATTATTCCAATCTTGTGTAAAAGTATCCAAATCGTGCGCAAAAGTTTAATCTAAATTAAATGAAGTTTCATTATTAAAGGATTTCTGTTTGTAGACAAACATAGGAAAACATAGACGTAGTGAAAATAAATTTTCTGACGTATATTGAAATTTAATTGCTTTTTCCTATTTTAAGTCTCGGCCTCTCAGTCCGGAGTTATATTTTTTTAATATAACATAACCCAACCATAACCTAATCTAGATTAAATCTAGGTTAGGTTAGGCTTACCTAGATTATAAATAATCTAAGTAAGCCTAGCATTGTATATATATATCACAGTGTTCCCGTCACTGTGCGTTTTTACTAATTAGCAATTTCTGCCACGGAGACTCATCGCGAATAAATCATTCAAACTATACAACTCATGTGCAAAAGCCCTTGTTCACACACTTACGTGGTCTGTTAGAAAAGTATCTGAATTTTAGCCGGTAAAAAAAAACTGGCATACCTGGAGAGTTGGAAACCTAATCACCCTCAAAGTAGTCTCCTTTGGACTGCACATATTTCTCCCAGCGCTGCTTCCATTGTTGGAAGCATTCCGAAAAAGCCTCTTTCGGAATCGAATTTAGCTCGGCTGTCGTTGTAGCCATAATGTCCTCTCTTGTCTGAAATCGCGTTCCTTTCAATGGCCTCTTGACTTTTGGGAATAGCCAGAAGTCACAGGGGGCCATATCAGGAGCCTGTCGAACCAGAGGAATCTGTTTTTGCCAGAAAAATGTGAATCAAGTGCGACGAATGTGCATTGTCGTGGTGGAGTCGCCAATTTCCTGATGAACACAACTCCAGTGGCTTGGGCCGTACAGCATCACGTAGGCGACGTAGGACATCCCTCATTTTACTTGTAGTCATTTTACTTGCATTGAAAAACCGACGAGAGCACTACACATTACGTCACTTGAACACTGCTCTACAGCAACTGACGCTATCTACAGGCGGGAAAAAAATCAAGGTCGGCTCATGCAAGCGCGCTTGATTCAAACCCATCAGGTTTTCAAAATAAAAATAAGGTCGGATACTTTTTGAACAGACCAAGTATATTATAAACTACACAGTCTACACAGCAGCACCTCTTGATGTATAATGCAATGAAAGGTGAAAATGTTTATCTTAAAACGGAAACGCACTTTTCTCATGTAATTTAAACAATTGAATGTAAAGTATCTTTTACATAGTATAGTATAGTATAGTATAGTATAGTATAGTATAGTATAGTAAAGTATAGTATAGTATAGTATAGTATAGTATAGTATAGTGTAGTATAGTATAGTATAGTATAGTATAGTATAGTATAGTATAGTATAGTATAGTATAGTATAGTATAGTATAGTATAGTATAGTATAGTATAGTATAGTATAGTATAGTATAGTATAGTACAGTATAGTACAGTACAGTACACTACAGTTCAGTACAGTACAGTACAGTACAGTACAGTACAGTATAGTATAGTATAGTATAGTAAAGTATTTTCAATTCAATGTAGGTATGAATTACCACGTAGTAACAGTCGCAACCATCCTATTCATAATTGAATGAATTTTTCTAAATATCTCTCAATCTCAATTTTAACCTTCGCCGTCCCAAAATAATAAACTTCCGTTGGATCCCAAAATGGGTCAAAGCTGACCCACTTTATAAATCAAAGTTATTGTCTAAAAAAAATCATTAACTGCAGTTTTATTAAAAAAAAAAATGAAAAATTCAATCTCTTGACAGGTATATAAATAATTAACTCCTATCTGTTTTTTATATTTTTTATTAGAAATTTTTTTTACAAAAGTTGTACTTTGTGTATATGATATAAAAGTTATATAAGTAAGTACTTTGTGTTAATAAAATAATAACATAGGATATAAAATAATTTTAAACTCTTCTGAAACGCATCGAAATCTTTTTCCTATTCTTCCTGTGGACCTGATAGCAATAGAAAGTGTTAGTTAAAAATTATTTTTGTGCAACATTTTTACCTTCTAAATTTCGCCATCTTCTTCACTTCTGCACTTGTCGCATGTTGTGGTTTTGAC
Organism: Phosphuga atrata; assembly: GCA_944588485.1. Taxonomy (NCBI): domain Eukaryota; kingdom Metazoa; phylum Arthropoda; class Insecta; order Coleoptera; family Silphidae; genus Phosphuga; species Phosphuga atrata. The sequence continues at coordinate 10,020,443 of OX155901.1, forward strand.
AGTCTGTACCGTTTTGCTATGATTAGGACACAAATCGTTGTCAAACTTCACATTTGTTACTGTATTTGTTGTTTCCCCCAAAACAGGCATAACATCTCCCACGTTTGGTATCGACTCCAAGTTTTTCCTAGGGTTTACGTTTAGTCTGCCCTGTAGCTTCGATGGCTGTGCAAACCGCATTTGAATATCCTCGTCCATCGTTTGAGCCATGAGGAGTAACGTGACACGACATCTGGTGGACAAAAGCGGAAATAGGTAGTACCTTCTATCGCTAACAGATGGCGCTAATAGCACGCACAGAATAATCTCGTTGGTTCGAGAAAGTTCTGGTGTCTTCCACTCACTTCTAGATGGCAGTAATTGGAATATATAAGAAAGCTAGTGGCGCAACCACAAGTCAGTTCCTATGACACTGTTGTGAAATATAATAGTGCGTACCTCCTTAAAACGTGTTTGTGCGTGTTTAAGTTTAAGACATCTTTGTAACAGTATTTTGGTCTTTACTAAGCTCCATTCCAAGTCGTTCTAAGAAAATTTTTCTTCGAAACTTGAGTGAGGAATGTCAAATCCATGCAGGATTTTTCAGAATCCAGATCACGAAGCTATTATAGTAAGCAATACCAATAAAATTATAAAAAAGCCGTAATGGCCATCTCCTTGTGCCTCTCTTACATTAGTATTCTCTCACTAATTTATCTAAAACATCAACACTTTTGGTTTGATTAAATGTCAAAATTATTTCTGGCTTATACTTTTTTTCTTCAGTGGCAATTTCATGCGTGGTGGTGCAAAGATGACAGCAGAACCAAAAATTTTCCAAAAGAGTCCAAACTCAAATTTTTAGTAAATAAAAAATCGGACGAATACAAAGCTCGTTTTATCACATCTAGCAACTGTTTTGGAATATCTTTACGAGATTTTCTTATAGTACCAACTAAAGTAAGTTGTTTGCTAAGCAATTCCTCGGCCAACGTAATGTTTGTGAAAAAGTTGTCAGTCGTAATATTACGTCTAGTTCCGTGCCAATGCTGCGCCAAAGTTTTGACAACCCTAGGACCTTGATTCTTCTCACTTACGTTTCCAACATTGTCTAAATATATTTCAAAGTTGCAACAGAAAAATGTTTCTGCGTCACAAAGAGCCCAGATATTTATGCCGTATTTACCTGGTTTGCTGGGTATGTATACTCGAAAGGGACACCGTCCTCTAAAGCTAACTAGCTGTTCATCTATGGTCCCCCAGGCTGAAGGACAGTAAACATCTCGACATTTCTGAGCAAAAATATTAGCAAACTCACGAATTGGAGCCAGTTTATCATTTTCCTTTCTCTGAAGTCTAGTAGTAATATCGTCGAACCGAAAGTATCCCCAATATTGACAAAAGTCAGTTTCTACTCATTATTGCCTGATAAATAGGTTTATTCAATGATTTCTTTGTAACTGACCATAAGCTGCGAGGGTTCTCTCTAGATTCCCTGAAACGGCCAGTAAGAACAAGAATAGCTATAAATCCAAAAATTTCTGTGGCATCAACTTCAGCCTACGTTAGTCTGTTAGACTTTTCTGCTTTTTGCTGTTCTTCATTGTACGCATTCACACATTTTCTGGCTCGTTAATTTGTATACTTTACAATAAGATTTATAATATTGTCAGATATAAACAACCTCAAGCAATCTAATATAGAAGAGACATTCTTGCTTGCTGGTAAGACACTTTTTCTTCTATGTTGTAGGTTCGTTCGGTTCTGTCCACAATACTTTCTTTGTTCAGCAGATTTTCAAAGTATCTTCTCCATCTTTCTATGTCTTCCTCCTCCGTTAATATTGCTTCATGTTCATCCTTAATTTGCTTAATTACTTCATTCTTCTTTCCAGATCTTATGTTTTTCAAAGTTTTGAAAAATAGCTTTTAGTTTGTATGAAAGTCAGCTTCAATTTTTCTTACAAACTTCTCTCAGATTTCTCCTTTTGCTTCTAATACTATCTCTTTGACTCTGTCTCTGTCTCTGTCACGGCCAGTAAGAACAAGAATAGCTATAAATCCAAAAATTTCTGTTGCATCAACTTCAGCCCATGTTAGTCTGTTAGACTTTTCTGCTTTTTACTGTTCTTCATTGTACGCATTCACACATTTTCTGGCTCGTTTATTTGTATACTTTACAATAAGATTTATAATATTGTCAGATATAAACAACCTCAAGCAATCTAATATAGAAGAGACATTCTTGCATGCTGGTAAGACACTTTTCTTTGCGTACAAAATCAGTCACTTTTCTCTTTCCCGTTTTCGGTGCTATGTAGCTCCAATTCATTTGCTGCGTCGGCTGATCTTCAATGTCATTGTCACTAGTTACACTGTTCCTTTGTGAGGTCAATTCTTCGCTGACAATATCGAATTCTTCAGGTTCTTCGAGAAATACTTCACTACCGTCCTCGTTTCCGACACATCACTAAAAGTTTCATTTTCACCTAACTCACGATAGTTTTCATCGTCTGAATCATTCATAAGTGCTTCGAAAAGCTCTTGGTCTGTGAGAGCTCATTTTGCGTCCATGTTTTCGTGACAAATGTATTTCAGACCTGCGCGGATTACACAGCAACAGCTGTGCGTCGTAAAAATAACAATAACGTGAAAACCCAAAACGGGTCGCAGAGTGACCCGTTTCAAATAATTGCTTTGTTGCAAATTTTTTATCTGTCATTTAATATATGCCAAATTATATATTAATAGAAAATATTAGAATTCACAAGAGGGAATTACATTTAAAAAATATTTGACAGAATGGCTCCCGATAAATTGGTTTTCGGGTCACAACTGACCCGGTTTTGGGACGGCGAAGGTTAATAAATGTAAGTTTACTTAATACGTGTTATGGACAAGTTAAAAAGCCACACAATATAATTAAAATGCTCGCGAGCCGCAGGTTGCCGACTACTGATCTAGTAGGAACATATCACCGCTAACCAAGTTACCATACCGGAAATATCCTGTGATGTTAAATTATTTGAAAAATACAGTATTTAGTTTTTATTAATGTTGTTGAGACGAGATGGCTCGGTGACAATTAGGCCCGCGGCCTAACTACCTAGCTGGCCTAGCTACCGATTAGCTATTCCGCCAACAGTCATATAAAACCTTTCATTAGTCACTTCTAGTAAGTAATTTTTGCTTCTAATTAACCACTTTTATGCACAGGCAAATGCCGATATTCTAACAATTGATTACCCTGTCATAAAACTAGTTAATTCCATTACGTTTGCTAAAGGGAAATACATTAATATTTTGTAAAAGTTTCTCATTCGTTAATCAAATTTTGCTCCAAATTTGTGTGCGATGCTTATTAATAGACACTCTGGTTTGTTATTAAATTATCAACGATTGTAAATAACTTAAGGGCGGTTTAATTAAGCGGCACCGTCCCTTAAAAATATATAGTATACACAGTCTATATATAAATTTAAGGGCCTATACACGGTTTTAGCTAATTCAGTTTCCAACTATTTTAGGAACATTTCAGACTAATTAGATTCTCAGTAATAATTTAATTAACTTTGTTGACTTTGTTGATCTGATACAAAAATAGTTTACATTTCATATTCTAATTCCTAAATTTAATCTTTACAATACATAATATATTTAGGCACATTTCTTTCCCTATATATGAACTTGTTCCACTCCTTTTTTCCGTTTGCCATAATTGGTGCTTGAACCATTGTGAGTTCTCTGTCCTCTACTATTTTCTCTATGTTTCGATTCCATGTTGTCCTTGGTCTTCCTCTACTTTTCTTTAGTTGACCTTTAGCTTCCCATACTCTCTTGACTGGTCTTTTGTCCTCCATTCGCTTGAGGTGTCCATACCATCTCAGTTGGCAGTTATCGGTCCGCTTTGCTACTGGTTGCACCTTTAACTGTTCTCTGATGGTGTCATTTCTTTTGCGATCTCGTCTTGTGGCTCCTTTTCAACACTTTTCTTAAGTATTTCATATCTATACTTTGGATCTTGCTCTTTAATCTCTTCGTTAACACCCAGCCTTCGCACTCAAATGTTAGTATAAGTGCCTACTAATACAGCTCTGTATATACTCATTTTTGATTTTAGTGAAACTTCTTTCTTTCCAATGAAACTATATCTGAGGCTGTGGTACACCCTTGCTGAACTCTCTATTCTGTCATTAATTTCTATTTCATGGATTCCCTTGCTATCTAGACAAACTCCAAGGTATTTAAAGGTGTCAACTTGTTCTATTGCTTTTCCATTTAGCTCAATGTTTACTTTTGTATCTGGTTTCCCACTAACCATGATTTTTGTTTTCTCTTCGTATATCTTGAGGTTCTTTTCTGCCAATTTGTCATTCCATATCTCCAAGTTTCTTCTCAGTTCAATTTCACTTCTCGCGAATATAACAAGGTCGTCGGCGAACGATATAACGTGCCCGTTTTTGATAACAATTGGACTCCTTTTTCGCCCATATTTTTCAGCATTTCTCCTGTTATATTATCATGACCAGCAGCCTTTCCTCTTTTGAGTGTATTTATGGCATTATTAACCTCTTCTAATTGTATGTGCTCTCTTTGTTGTTGTGTTTCTTCTGTTGTAGGTTCTTTCGGTTCTGTCCACAATACTTTCTTTGTTCAGCAGATTTTCAAAGTATCTTCTCCATTTTCCATGTCTTCCTCCTCCGTTAATATTGCTTCATGTTCATCCTTAATTTGCTTAATTACTTCATTCTTCTTCCCAGATCTCATGTTTTTCAAAGTTTTGAAAAATAGCTTTTGGTTTGTATGAAAGTCAGCTTCAATTTTTCTTCCAAACTTCTCTCAGATTTCTCTTTTTGCTTCTAATACTATCTCTTTGACTCTGTCTCTCTGTCTTTAAAAATCCTGGTATGCCGTATTATCTCCTTTACGTAGATATATTTTCCATTTTTCTTTCTTTAGTTTAAGCTTCGATGAGCTTTTCGTTTAAGCTTCCTTTTTAAAATTGTCGTTCCACCAGGCCGTATAGACAAATCAAACATAGATAATCAGACAAACTTAAAACAATCGGAATACAGCCTGAATATATAAATATATTCAACCTTTCCGGAGCTCTATAAAAGACTCAATAATTGTGTCTTTTTAGAACTACCAAAACAAAAGACTCAGTTATTGTTATAGTGCTCTGGAAAGGTTGAATATATTTATATATTCAGGCTGTGTTCCGATTGTTTTAAGTTTATAATTTTAAATATGTTGCAACACATTTAGAATACTAAGTAACACTTGCCTGGTCTTGTCTGATTTGTCTGGTTATTTCTGATCTTCTCTAGTCTTGTCTGGTTTTGTCTGATCTTGTCTGATTTCCTCTAGACTTGTTCGGTCCTGTATGGATCCTTGGAATGGTCTTGTCAGGTGTTTGGTCTTGTTTGCCTGGTCTTGTCTTGACGTAGAATAGATTATATTAGACCTAGACAAGACTCGTGAGGACTAGACAAGACCAATGAGAACTAGACAAAACAAGACCACACAAGACCAGACAAGACAGGAGCAGACCGCACCAAACCTGGTCAGACAAGACTATACAGGACCAGACAAGATCAAACAAGACCAGACAAGATCAGAAACAATCCGACAATTTAGTTACGTTTGCAAAAGGGAAATAAATTAACATTTTGTGACCAGACAAGAGTAGGCAAGACCAGACAAGACCGGACAGGACCAGACAAGACCAGACAAGACCAGACAATACTAGACAAGGCCAGACAAGACCAGACAAGACAAGACCAGACAAGACCTGACAAGATCAGAAACAACCCGACAATTCCGTTACGTTTGCAAAAGGGAAATAAATTAACATTTTGTGACCAGACAAGACCAGGCAAGACCAGACAAGACCGGACAGGACCAGACAAGGCCAGACAAGACCAGACAATACCAGACAATACCAGACAAGGCCAGACAAGACCAGACAAGACCAGACAAGACCAGATAAGACCAAGCAGGACCAGTCAAAATCAGACAAGAACAGACAGGATCAGACAAGTCAGACAAGACCAGGCAACACCGGACAAAACCTGACAAGACCAGACAAGACCAGACAAGACTATACAAGACCAAACAAGACCAGAAAGGACCAGACAAGACCAGAAAAGACCAGGCAAGACCAGACAAGACCAGACAACACCAGAGAAGACCAGACAAGACCAGAAAAGACCAGAAAAGACCAGACAAGACCAGACAAGACCAGACAACAGCAGCCAAGACCAGAAAAGACCAGGCAAGACCAGACAAGACCAGACAAGACCAGGCAAGACCAGACAAGACCAGACAACACCAGACAAGACCAGACAAGACCAGAAAAGACCAGAAAAGACCAGACAAGACCAGACAAGACCAGACAACAGCAGCCAAGACCAGAAAAGACCAGGCAAGACCAGACAAGACCAGACAAGACCAGACAAGACCAGACAAGACCAGACAAGACCAGACAAGACCAGACAAGACAAGACCAGACAAGATCAGAAACAACCCGACAATTCCGTTACATTTGCAAAAGGGAAATAAATTAACATTTTGTGACCAGACAAGACCAGGCAAGACCAGACAAGACAGGACCAGACAAGACCAGACAAGACCAGACAAGACCAGACAAGACAAGACAAGACAAGACAAGACAAGACCAGACAATACCAGACAAGGCCAGACAAGGCCAGACAAGACCAGACAAGACCAGACAAGACCAGATAAGACCAAGCAGGACCAGTCAAAATCAGACAAGAACAGACAGGATCAGACAAGTCAGACAAGACCAGACAAGACCAGACAATACCAGACAAGGCCAGACAAGACCAGACAAGACCAGACAAGACCAGACAAGACCAGACAAGACCAGACAATACCAGACAAGGCCAGACAAGACCAGACAAGACCAGATAAAAGCAAGCAGGACCAGTCAAAATCAGACAAGAACAGACAGGACCAGACAAGACCAGACAAGACCAGACAAGACCAGACAATACCAGACAAGGCCAGACAAGACCAGACAAGACCAGACAAGACAAGACAAGACCAGACAAGACAAGACCAGACAAGACCAGATAAGATCAGAAACAACCCGACAATTCCGTTACGTTTGCAAAAGGGAAATATATTAACATTTTGTGACCAGACAAGACCAGGCAAGACCAGACAAGTCTGGACAGGACCAGACAAGACCAGACAAGACCAGACAATACCAGACAAGGCCAGACAATACCAGACAAGGCCAGACAAGACCAGATAAGACCAAGCAGGACCAGTCAAAATCAGACAAGAACAGACAGGATCAGACAAGTCAGACAAGACCAGGCAACACCGGACAAAACCTGACAAGACCAGACAAGACCAGACAAGACTATACAAGACCAAACAAGACCAGAAAGGACCAGACAAGACCAGAAAAGACCAGGCAAGACCAGACAAGACCAGACAACACCAGAGAAGACCAGACAAGACCAGAAAAGACCAGAAAAGACCAGACAAGACCAGACAAGACCAGAAAACAGCAGCCAAGACCAGAAAAGACCAGGCAAGACCGGACAAGACCAGACAAGACCAGGCAAGACCAGACAAGACCAGACAACACCAGACAAGACCAGACAAGACAAGACCAGACAAGACCAGACAAGATCAGAAACAACCCGACAATTCCGTTACGTTTGCAAAAGGAAAATAAATTAACATTTTGTGACCAGACAAGACCAGGCAAGACCAGACAAGACCGGACAGGACCAGACAAGACCAGACAAGACCAGGCAAGACCAGACAAGACCAGACAATACCAGACAAGGCCAGACAAGACCAAACAAGACCAGATAAGACCAAGCAGGACCGGTCAAAATCAGACAAGAACAGACAGGATCAGACAAGTCAGACAAGACCAGGCTACACCGGACAAAACCTGACAAGACCAGACAAGACCAGACAAGACGAAACAAGACCAAACAAGACCAGGAAGGACCAGACAAGACCAGAAAAGACCAGGCAAGACCAGACAAGACCAGACAACACCAGGCAAGACCAGACAAGACCAGACAAGACCAGACAAGACCAGAAAAGACCAGACAAGACCAGACAAGACCAGACAACAACGGCCAAGACCAGAAAAGACCAGACAAGACAAGACCAGACAAGACCAGACAAGACAAGACCAGACAAGACCCGACAAGACCAGACAAGACCAGACAAGACCAGACAAGACCAGACAAGACAAGACCACACAAGACCAGAAAGGACCAGCCAAGACCAGAAAAGACCAGACAAGACCAAAAAAGACAAGACAAGACCAGGCCAGACCAGACAAGGCTAGACAAGACCAGATAAGACCAGACAAGAGCAGACAAGAATAGACAAAACCAGAAGAGACCAGACAAGACCAGAAAAGACCACACAAGACCAGGCAAGATCAGACACTATCAGACAAGACCAGACAGCACAAGACAAGACCACTTTTATGCCTAGGCAAATATCTATATATACTGACATGATATTCACTTTGACTACCAATGTCATAAAACTAGTTACTAGTTCCGTTACGTTTGCAAAAGGGCAATACATTAACATTTTGTGACCAGACCAGACTCGACAAGATCAGACCACACACAATAAGACTAGGCAGACAAGACCCGGCAAGACCATACTCAACCAGACAATGATACTTACTTGGACTACCATGTCATAAAACTTGTTAATTCCAATACGTTTGCAAAAGGGAAATACATTAACATTTTGTGACCAGACAGGACCAGGCAAGACCAGACAGGACCAGACATGACGAGACAAGAACAGCACAGACCAGACAAGACCAGACAAGACCAGACAAGACCAGACAAGACCAGACAAGACCAGACAAGACCAGACAAGACCAGACAAGACTAGACAACACCAGACAATACCGGAGAAGACCGGACAAGAAAAGCAAGGCCACACTAGACCTGACAAGGGCAAACAAGGCCAGGAAAAACCAGAGAGAGCCAGACCAGATCAGTATTTTCTGATACGACAAGACTAATGAGGACTAGACAAGAAAAGACCTATTGGTCTTTTCTTGTCTAGTCCTCACTAGTTTTGTCTAGCCTTAATGTAAGCAATTACTTCTAAATGTGTCCGCGTCAAGAAAGATGTAAACATTGACCAGCGATAATAAAAAGTGTAAAAATAAATTTCTATTATCTGTTAGTATTCTGCAACTATTTATATCACTATTTGTTTCCTGGTTTCCTCGTGTTTTACATTTCCGATTACGTAAAATTCGTTTCATTTCCAAATAATCGATTTCGCAACAAGAGCGAGCACATATTGTCTGCATAATAAATACATAAATACATCGTAACATCGCAGCGAAAACATTTGTTTTAATAAATATTTAATTTCGGGCAAAAAACGATAATCGGCGTTGGACTGTAATCAGTGTTGCATAAAGAAGTTAAAAAAAATTGTATTGAGGAAAAAATAATATAATACATCTTTCTTCTTCAATCAAATAAACGTTGCATGTTTATATAGAAGTGTAGCGGCAGAATAAGCTGGGGGCGTCAGAAAAGTAGCTTTACAGGTCTTTCCCATCTGTTGTTTATTATCACGAATAAAAATGTTTTCGCATATTTGTAAAGAAATAGATCGTTGTGATACTGTCAATAACTTCCAGCAATAACAAATTGTATTTCAAACAGCTATAACTTTCTTATTGATAGAAGTTTTTCAAAATTGTTATGTCAAGAAAATTACATAATAAGCAACTTCGTAAAATATGCAATCAAAATTAGATTTTCTTTTTAAACATACGTATATTAATTACTATTGGTAAAACCATACTATATTATAGATAATCATATATACTTAATAAAGACGTCTTTATTAAGTTTATATGATTATCTATAATGTAGTATGGTTTTACCAATAGTAAATTATCATTTAAATCAATAACCTGCTTAGTTCATTTCTCTCTAACGAAATGTAAAATTACAAAATCTAACCTCTAGCCATCCATGACCTAGAGGCGCTCAAGTAATTGTTTGTAAAATTATAATTCATCACAGCAAAGATGCACTGATAAATCTTGAAACGCGTCTACAGATGGCTATTCACTTAATCTAAATACAAAGAAATGATCTTAAAAACAAAGTTATTTTTCTATATCTAGTTTAGTGCCACAAGATTGGACTGAGACCTAGTAAGTTACTAGTACATTTTTCTACGTATGTACTAACGCCACCTCAGCTACAGATTGAACAAAATAGATAGTTAGATTAGGTTATAACGGAGCAGAAAAATTCAGTCCACGATTAGGGTTACCATGTCATACCATGATTAGGGACAAGGGTTAGATTAGGTTATATAAGATGCAGATAAATCCAGACCACATATCGCGCGGTAGCGCCACCTCCCGTTGCGGTGGCGTTAATACGTAAGTAACCAAATTTCACCTGAGATTTGCTTTGGTAGTCCTAGTAGTGTTCCGTCTTTATTAAATTTGTATATTAATCATGTAAAAAATCTGCCAATTCATACTTTTAGTCACTTTTTAAACGCGGAACGGCAAAGTTAATTATTTTTTAAGATTCCCAAAATAATTTCCACCACCTATTAGGCTTTATTCATTTCAGCAGTATTCATTTCCTTCCTCATTTCTCAGCAAAAACTCAAAAATTACTTTAGATTAATAGCTGATCCCTCTTGTGTCTATGATCTAGATACCAAGCACAAGTGTAGGCAGGGGAGGAGGTCAAGTCCACCAGAACTGCAGCAGAGCCGGCACGTCAAAATATGCCGCCTAAGGCGAATACAACTTTCGCCGCCCCGCCCCCCTACGCCCCACGTATTAAAAAAATTAGTAAACCGATGATATATTTTATTTACTTGACGAATAAAAAACAAATTTAATTCTAATAACAATATTTACTACTATAGGTAGGTTTTGACACTTATATACACGTGTAGACAGAATATATAACTTATACAAAACAATAAATTATAAATAAAACGAAAAGAATTAAAAATGTACTGTTCTGGCTTTCTCCTTTGCAAAATTATTAATGATGTCGTCGTAGTTTATTTTCTGTTATCTCATGTTCTATGGCTAATATAGATAAATTTATTAATCTTTGTTGGGTCATAGAAGATCGCAAATAATTTTTATTTTTAATTTAGAGAACGAACGTTCCCGACTGGTAACGGTAATAGGTAAATTGAGTAATGAGTAATATTCTTAAGCAAATAATAATATTAGGAACATTTTCAGATAAATTATTTATTTCTATGCTAGGTGGGCCATTGAAAACGAAACAGAGGGATTTTCGGATTGTTAAAGACTAATTTTTTAAAAACGCTCAACTTTGGACACCTCAACTTTCTTTGCGAGGGCGACACCTTTTACAAGAAAATTTGTAGCCTAATCACTTAACCCCTTCGCGCTGGAACCACAACCCCTATAATTTTAAATGGGACGGTGTGGTAAGTGATACCCCATTTGAAAGCTCTTTTTGCCCTGAATACTAAACTGTTAACATTTTCCAAATTTATCGATGTCTTGTCGAGATTATTTAATTTCAAGTTACGGACGCGTTCTTCATTTATGTCGTCGAATAAAGTAAAATTGTTCAATCTGTCCCTACAAAAACTGCCAATTAGTTTAACAAATGCGCAAATTGTGCTCCACCAAATTCCATACAAAAATACAAATTCCGCTCGAAACGTTCTCTTACATTTTGGAGGATCTGTTGCGTATTTTGACGGAATTTTTCAATAATGCGTCGACGTAACTTTTCCAGATACTCTGCATTTGCTCTGTTCTTTTGCATAAATTCTATTCTTTAGATGGCCCCACAAGAAAAAGTCCCGAGGACTTAAATCAGCTGAGTTTCATTCTATAGCACTTCTTCGTCAATTCGATTGTGCCCGGAAAACTCTGTTCAGAAACTCTCGAACAGCCTGCGTATAATGTAGTGGCGTATCTTGTTGAAAAGTCAAATGGTCTTCTAATTAACGATAACCATTTTCTTTCAACGACATAAACTAAAAACGCGTTCATAACTTGAAAATAAATATACTCGAAAACAAATCGATAGATTTAGAAAATGTTAGCTGTTTAGTATTCAGGGCTAAACGGGCTTTCAAATGAGGTATAACTAACCCCAACGTGCCATTTAAAATTTCAGGGGTTGTGGTCCCAGCAAGAAGTGATTTGGCTACAAATTTTCTTGTAAAAGGTCAACAAAAATGTCGCCAACAAAATTGTCGAGTCCGAGCGTTTTTTGAAAACCCATCTTTAACTATCCGAAAATCCCTGTGTTTCGTTTTTAATGGCCTAGCTTGTATAATTTACTGTATCCAGGTGTGTCATACCTGTTGTTAATATATTCGCACAATGTTTGTAATTCGTTAGACAAAGTTAAAGGTTTTATAACGTCTGTTAGGTACATGTGCAAATCCTGACAATTTTTAAGAATTTCGTCTTAGTTTTTTTGCACTAATGATGGAATATCACATAAAAATTCAAAAATTTTATTATAATTTTCCAATTGTGTAAATCTTTCTGTAACAGAATTAGTACAAATATTTAAGATATAATTAAAAACTTCAACTTCAATTTTTTTAAACAGATTTTCTATTAGTTTTTCTATTCCTTCGTAAATAAATAATTTGCTTTTACGTCAATTGAATGACTGCTTTCAAAATCTGCATTCGTTTCCATTTCATTAGCTATTTCTTTAGATTTACAAATTATTTGCTCAGAACTATTTATACGATATTCCATCAGAAACATATTTACGCTATTTAATTTTTAACACATTCTGATAAAATCATATTTAGGCTTATAACATGCCGCCCTAAAAATATGGCGCCATAAGGCGATCGCCTGTCCAACCAGGCGCATGTGCCGGCATTGGACTGCAGCACCATAGGAAAAAACATAGATAGTGGAAATTATCTTTGGGATCAAATAATCAACTTTGCCGTACCGCGTTTAAAAAGTGATTAAAAGCAAGTATGACATTTTATACAAAAAATCAATCCACGGGGTAGTAATTTTCAACTTTTCTCAATTTCTCTTTCAAATATTACTAAAGAATGAATCTACTTACCAGTAAATTAAAATATTTTTCGGGATAAGGTGCAGAATACTGATTTCATTGAAACTTAGGGTTGCGGACTTTTACCTGATGTAACTGTTGTTAATTGTCTTTTCACAAAGATCAGAAAGCAAAAATGAAGCTTCTATGTTGCCTTGTTCAATAAATATTCGTGTTTTTGATGTCCGAAAAATTGTTGACATTTTCAACGTGACAGATAGTTGAGCGAACGCAACTGACTGCACGTTGCCACCTTTATTTTATTTTGGATAGAGAGTTCGCGCTATCGCGCGTATGTATTCTTGATTTATCTGCCGCTTCGCGGTGTCAAGCCTAATCTAGCCTGGGTTATACCAAAAGCCATTGCCACATTATCCTATTTTGGATCGCGGGTTTGCGCTGCCGAGCATATGTGGTCTTGATTAATGTTCAACATTATCTAACCTTTTTTTTGTTGGGGAGGAAGGTTTATAGGCACCGTCTAACTCGGTAGTGTAAGAGTGTCCTTCTCTTCCAGAGATAGTTTACCCACTAAAACCACCTACCCCCTATTTTCCCGCCCTAAACAACTCGGCGCTGCAATCTTGCATAACTTCAAGTTGTGGGCTCCTGATTTTCATGTCTGTTCCGTTTGTTTCCTTTTGCCATTCCCTCTCCTCTTTCTCCTTCTGCTGCATGATCTCCTTGATGATGCGGCCGACGTCGTTCCACCTGTCCTCGCTTTCCAGCATCAACTCTGTTAGCGCCCGGGGATACATTGCCCCGCCCCTTAACACTTCCAGCTTCGCCCTCTGTCCTACCCAGTTGTCGCAGGTGAACAGCGTATGCTCGGCCGTCTCCGGCTCCGTGTTGCAATACGGGCAGTTCTCCGCGGTCGCCTCGCGTATTCTTTTCCTATAGCTCTGGAAACAGCCATGGCCCGTCAGCGCCATTGTCAGGTGGTAGCTCAGCTGTCCATGCTTCCTATCCAGCCAGGGCTTAACATCCGGTATCAGCTTGTAGGTCCAATTGGTTATATCCTTATCCCACGACTCTTGCCACTTTTGTATGGTTTTGGCCTCCTTGTCGTGCGCGCTCTCCTTCTGGCTCTTTCTTCTGCCAGTAGCTCCAACGGAATCAGCCTTGTCAGTACCCGCACCGCGTCAGACCCGACCGTTCTGTACGCGCTGACTACCCTTATAGTGATCTTCCTTTGAGCCCTTTTCAGGTCTTCGCTAAGCCTCTTGACTTTGGTGCAGCTGGTCCACACCGGTGCCCCATACAATACGATGTTGTTTGCAAAGGATGCCACACTCTTCTCTTATTTTCAGTCGCCCCTCCAATCCTCGGGAGTGCCCTGAGGCACACCCGGAAGTGTGCTTTAGCACATGCCTCCTCTACGTGCCTCCCGAAGGTTAGCTTCTCATCGAAGACTATTCCCAGGTATGTTAGGAACTTCTGCTGGCGAATTGTTCTTCCTACCAGGACGAACTCCACAGGGGCGCATCTCTTCCTACCCATTAGAAGCACTGCTTCGGTTTTGTCCGGTGCTATAACCAGCTGCTTTGCGTTCATCCAGTCTTGTATCGTGTCTAGGACGGCGTTAGTTTATTCTCCTGGCTCGTCTTCTCGTCTTGCTTTGACCACTAGGGCTAGGTCGTCCGCGTAGGCGACGGCTTCCGCACCGTCCGGTAAGGCCACATACAGTACTCCGTCATATAGAAGGTTTTACAAAAGGTCCGCTTTTGCAACATAACCTAATCTGGGTTAAACCAATAATCCTTGCCACATTATCCTATTTCTTTCGAGATCAATTGAGAAATTGTGCCGTACCGAGAGGATGAAGCGCCTGCGGTAAGTGTCTATTTTGCAGAATTTTGCAATGTTGCAGAAGAGTTAAAGTGGCAACGCCGAGATGATTGCTTACGCACACTTTTTGCATTTGTTACGTCAAATGTGTCAATTTTTAGGACAACAAAAACACGAATATTTATTGAACCAGGCAACATAGAAGAACCATTTTTGCTTTCCGATCTTAGTTAAACAGTGCCAAAGACGATAAACAACAGTAACACTAGGTAAAAAGTCCACAACCCTAAGTTTTAATGAAATCATTATTCTGCACGTTACCCATTTTTCGTAATGCCAAGAAATATTTAATTAACGCCGAAAAATATCCAAAAATGCAGCTGCTCTAACTAGCACAATTTTATAGCCAGATCGGCAAACTGCATCAAATTTCAACTTTTCTTAAATTTTCTATCACACCTCACTAGAGAATGAATCCATCTGGACATGTGTGAAAGTTTTCGGAAAAATCGGAAAAGTTAATGTAAGGTGTCTACAAAAGAATCATCGGGTTTAAAAAAGGTATATTTCACAAAGTTTTACGTATATTATATTAAATGACACATGAAAATAAAGGGAAAATGTCGAAGTTTTAAATTATTCTATCAAAACTGATCGATGTGGGCTCCCCGGATCACACGACACACGTTTAAACGGTAGTCCAGTTCGGCCCACACATGCTGCAATGTGCCCCCATCGATGCTGTTCATAGCAGCAGTAATGCATTCTCGGAGTTTACCCAGTGTTGATGGCATTGGTGGCACGTAAACGATATCTTTAATGTACCCCCTAAGAAAAAAATCGCAAACCGTAAGATCGGGTGACCTGGGAGACCAGCTGAACAATACCAAGTCCCATACATCTTATTTATTTATTATTTAAGACGAATACATTGCCGGCTCTCTGCTCTCGCGCTGAGCCGGTTATCTTAAGCTAATTTAATCTAATGGCTAACATAAGTATACATGAATTTATCTAGTACTAGGTGGTAGGTAGTAATTAAGCTATGCTAGGAGGACTAAGCTAGGGTAATTAAGGTAGAACTAACCTAAACTATGCTAACAAGTCCGTACAGCACATCGCTCAATCCAGCGGCGAGGAAGTTCCTAGTTTAGATAGCGACGCACTTCATTATGCCAATGAGGTGGAGCCCCATCTTGTTGGAATGTGTAGTTGTTGTAATCCTCTGTCAGTTGCGGAAACAACGAAAACTGCAACATATCGAGGTATGTTGTGCCCGTCACAGTGTTTTCATTGAAGAAAGAGGGTCTGTACTTTTGTTTTAGAGACTGTACAGAAGGCATTACATTTTTGGGAATTCCTTCCATGTTCCAGACTGATAAGAGCATTTTCCGTTCCCCATATTCGAATGTTTTGACGGTTCACCTTTCCATTTAAATGAAATGCCGCCTCGTCGCTGAACACTAGACGGTTATCAAATTCGTCATCATCCATCGCTTCCTGCATTGCAATACAAAAATTCGTCGTCGGGCCGTAAACTTTGCACCATATGTAGATGATATGGTTTGAATCGCAATCGTATTCGCAAAATCTTTCATACAGTTTGTACTTTTTCGCTTACTAATGGAACCAGTGTCCTGGAATTGTCGATACCACCGCAGGATGCTCTGGTGACCTGGCGGTATTGCCACCATAACAAACGATAAACTTATTATTGGTGTAGTTTACATACCCCCTGATATTCCAAATGAAGACTTCGAAACCTTCATGTCCGCCTTGGAAACACTCCTTGTTGATCATCAGTTAATTATTGTTGGCGATTTTAACATTCCTGATGTTTCAAGAGCTGGTACTCCAGCTTCGAATAAAGCTCACTGTTTGCAACAATTTAACAATGCTCTCGACATTACCCAATATAATAACGTCAGTAACTTAAGCAATAATTTGTTAGATTTAGTGCTAGCCAATATAAATCAGAATTTATCTGTTTTGCACTCCATATCTCCCCTAGTTAAGGAAGATAATTATCATCCTGCGCTAGACATTAATATATGTATTCTCGAATCACATCATTTTCGTTTGTTTCCGTCTAATAGCCAAATGGCGTATAATTTTCGTAAATCTAATTTAATGTTATTGTATCACCCTTTGCGATATTGATTGGTCATCTTCATTGGAACAGTATAATAACATAAATGATGCTGTTGATTCCTTCTATACCACATTATATCAATGCTTGGATGAGTTTGTGCCTAAGAAATCTTACTCTGTTTCAAAGTATCCTATATGGTATTCGCCAGAAATTAGGTCTCTCTTACGATTGAAAGAAAAATATAGGAAGCAATGGTCAAGAACTGGTGATCGCCTATTTTATGACAAATACAGTCAACTACGCCGACGAAGTAAAGCTAAAATTGCGAATTGCTATAAAACTTATATCCTTAGGATGGAAAGCAATATTAAGAAAAATCCAACTGACGTGTGGAAATATTTAAATAACAAGCGTGGTCACTCAAGAATTCCTGGTACGCTTCATAAAGAAGATTCCGAGTTTTCTGAGCCTTACACCAGTTAACGCTTAGTTAACGCTTTTGCTGACTTTTTCTCAAGTTCGTTCTCTTCAATTGATGCTACTGCTTCAATGACTGCCTTCTGAATATTTAAATAACATTGTTCCTTTTAACTTTCCTGAAGTTAATGAAGAGGACCTTCTACTAATTATGTCCCAATTATCTAATAAATTTACAGCTGGTGATGATTCTATACCTTCATTTTTAGTACGTGATTGTAGGTTTGTTTTCGCTCAACCCTTAATGATTCTTTTTAATCTATCCATTAAAACTTGCACATTCCCGAATAGGTGGAAACGCGCTCGCATCTCACTAGTCTTCAAGAATGGCGACAAGTCTTGTATCTCCAACTATAGGCCGATATCCATTTTATCCAACTTTGCCAAAGTTTTTGAAATTTTTCTCTACCGTGTTATTTATAATAAAGTAAAAAGTTTTATTTCTCCTAAACAACATGGATTTGTGAATGGTCGTTCCACATGTACTAATTTAGCAACATTTGCACAATACGTATCGGAAGAAATTGATAACCGCGGACATGTTGATGTTATATATACTGATTTATCTAAAGCTTTCGACAAGATTCAACACAACCTTATTTTACAAAAACTTTACAACCTAGGCTTAAACTGTGAAGCTTTAGCACTACTTAAGTCCTATTTAGAAAATAGAGTTTGTTACGTATACTATAATGGGTTCGTATCAACTGAATTTCTAGCAACATTGTGTGCCCCCAAGGCTCTAACTTGGGTCCCTTATTATTCATTATCTTCATTAATGACATACTGTCCCCGATATCGTGTCCCGTATTAGCATTTGCTGATGACATAAAATTATACAAATCGATTAAGTGCCATGGGGATATGTTACACTTACAAAATAACATGGACTCATTTGTGAGATGGTGTGTTAAACACAAATTATTACTTAATACCACCAAGTGTTGTTATGTTTCGTACTCAAAAACTCTTTCTCCAATACAAACTACCTATACAATTGATAAAGCCCTATTGCCAAGAAGGAAATAATGAAAGATCTCGGTGTCATATTTGATTCTCGCCTAACATTTCTCGACCACCTCGATAACGTGTGCTCCTCTGCATCGAAGTCCTTAGGATTTGTAATGCGCGTAAGTCGCAACTTCACCGATACTAACCTAATGAAGCAACTTTTTTGTACATACGTCCTCTGCAAACTGGAGTACGCTATTCTCGTGTGGTATCCTTTATATACATCACACGCGTTCAAACTTGACAGAATTCATAGACGTTTTTTGAAATACCTGTCCTACAGACTTGATGGAGTTTATCCTGAGGTAGGAACTAGTCTCAAACAATTGTTAATTAGACATAACATGGTTTCTCTAGAAGACAGAAGGAGTCATTGCTGTGCACAATATACCTCTAAGCTCTTGCATAGTCAGATAGACTGTTCATTTCTCTTGGGCAAAATTCCAATCAATATTCCCAGATCATCGTCTAGATCTACCGCCAGTTTTCGTCTGCCGATTCCAAGGACTAACGTACTACGTAGAGCACCTATCTTCGTAATGTGTAAAGCTGCTAACGAAGCATCTCAGGATATATTTTAAGACTAATGTTTATATACTTATTTACTTGTTCTATGTAATCATTTTTACTGTTTTGTATATTGATATTTATTACTTGTATTACTTGTATGGGTTTACACCATTTGTTTATGTATGTATGTGTATATGTATGTATATAGGTGCATGTATGTAGGTGTGTTTGTATATGTGTATGCATGTGTGTGTCTTGTATGTGTACGTATGTATATATATATATATATATATATATATATATATATATATATATATATATATATTATTATTATTATTATTATTGTTCTGTCATTGGGGTTCGCTCTGTTGGACAATAAAGTATTATTATTATTATTATAAACACCTTGCATATTCGAGCACACAAAACGCTTTCTGCTGCATACTCGCCATTTTGCATACTTAGTTCATTAGTTCATGGACGTTTAAAGTTTTTTAGCGCGTGTTTATACTTGAACATTTTACCTTTAATTTCACTTGTCATATAATATTATACAGTCAACCCTCCTATAACGCGGTGAGTGCGTACCGCGTTATATAGAAACCGCGCTATAAGAAACTCGGATTTAACCGTACAAACCAGTATAATTCGTAGCGCGTTCTATGGAAACCGTCTACCGCGTGGTATGGAAACCGCGCTATAAGAAACTCAGAATAAGTACAAATCACATCATTCGTACCGCGTTATATGGAGACCAATAAATACAAAAGACAAGGTAAATTATAAATTATTTCTATTGAATTGAAGAGTTCATATATGGAAATGATAAAAAAAATGAAACAAAAACTAAACTAAAAAACTGTTTTCCAGCAAAAACAAGAAAGACTTTTGTAAAATTATGTAATATTTCAACACTCGCTGTCAGATATGAGTCGCCTAACTCACCTTCTTTTAATGGGCAAGATGACACCCTCGCTGTCAGATATGAGTCGCCTAACTCACCTTCTTTTAATGGGCAAGATGTCTTCCTCACTTGGTTCATCTTCACATTGGTTTTCGATTGTAGCTTTTTCTAAAACCTTTTTATCGGCAGCTAAGCAATTTCTTAACTCTTTTTTAAACTTTGCGCTGAGCACCGTTGAATGATTAGTTTGAATGAAATGAATTTCTAATTCTTTAGCCAAATTTAGCCCTTTTTTCACATCTTGTAAATCGAGATTTGTCACCCATTCATTTTCCTTATTTTCGTTTACCAATGCATTTGAGGTGTACTAGTTCTCTTACATCCTGATGGTTTACTGCAAATTCTTCATCGCTTAAACGAGAAGCAATGTTTACTATTTCTGTAACTGGGAGTGAAATTGTAGAATTGTTGTGTGTCTTGTATTGTTTGAACCATTTGAGGCAAAAAAGGTTTCCAACACGCATTAAGCGTTGATGGTTTAGTTTCTGTGCAAGCCGATGACACGGTTCTGATACAATCTAAAATAGAAAATTCCCTCCACACTTGAGTAAGAGTTTTATTTTGACTAATTTCTAATCTGTCGAAAATGGTTTGGAAAAGTTGGCATGTGTAGTACATTTTTAGGGTTCCGTACCGAAAACGGAACCCTTATAGGATCACTTTGTTGTCCGTCTGTCTGTCTGTTCGTCCGTCTGTCTGTCTGTCAAGACCATTTTTCTCAGGAACGCGTAGAGGTAACAAGTTGAAATTTGTATCAAATGCTCGGGTATGCGGTCTCTTTCAGCTGTGAAAAAATCAAATTTGTAAGTCAACGCGATCAAAAGATATGACCGTTTATGTCGCATATTTTGCGATTTCACAAGGGAATCAAAACCTATAGGGTAGTGAAATTTGGCAAGAAGCGGTGTCTTACAGCACATGTAAAGCAAAAAATCTGAAAACCGTAAATATGTAGTTTAATTACAAGAAAAATGCGAATTTACTATTAAAAACTTATGAAAATACACTAATGTGTTGCGTGGTATTGTCAGGCACCAGAAGCATATGGGTTGCATACAGTTAGGTCCTCATAAAGATACCTTACTTACAAGTTTGTACGGAACCGTCGGTGCGCGAGTCACAACTCGCACTTGGCCGGTTTATTAAAGTTTGAATGACTCCTTGGTCTAAAGGTTGTATTAATGACGTGCAGTTAGGAGCAAGGAAGACAATTTTCATATTTGGATGATCCAGTTCTATGTTGTGGCAACCAGCGTTATCAAGAACCAATAGAACTTTGAAATACAATTTTTTCATCGTATAGGTTTCCACTGCCGGGATAAAACAATTATACAACCTATCCTGAAATAAATCTTGAGTCATCCAAGCTTTCTTATTAGATCGCCAGAATACAGGCAATTGGGTATTATACATAAAAATACATAAATATACATAAAAATACACGGGGAGTTGAAGAACGATTTATTATCATCGGTTTTATCATCAGGCTCCCTGATAGATTGCTGCACACATGAAGGGTGATACGTTCTTTTGAAGGTATAAATCCCTGAGCACCCCTTTGATTTTTCGAAATGAAGGTCCTAGATGGTAGTTTTTTCTAATATAATGCCGTCTCATCGGCGTTAAAAATCTGATCAGGTGAATAACCTCCTTCATTGATAATTCTAGCTAGTTCCAGCTTATAATTTTCGGCAGCCTCAGCATCTGCTGAGGACTGTTCTCCTTGAAACTAAATATTGTGCGATGTGTACCTTTTTTTAGTTTTTCAATGATTGATTTTGAATTGAATGATTTTCTAGCCCTGCATAAGAATGCCCAATATTCCTTAATAGTTCGTAGATTTTAAGTGCTTTCTGCTTGATTAGTTTTCCGCTGATAGGGATCTTTTTGGCTTTACAGTCTTCCAATCAGATCATTAACGCCCGTTCCATTTTAACCATATTAGAATTTCGCTGGCACACGTAACACGTTTTGCACCTAACGGACAGCCATCTGCCACATTTTTCCTTATATTATCTGCATTTTTCTTTAAGGTTCGAATTGTAAATTCATTCAAATTTGTTGATTTTGCAACAGCATATATTTGTTCCCAACCATCTAAACGATTTAAAATTTGGATTTTTTCAAGCGATATAAACTTTCTTTTTAATCCGGGTCATTCCACATCAAATCAACACAGGGTCTAAACCTCACGATCTCAGATTTTCCTGAAATTTGGCTATTGTGTACTATTGCTATAGACTTGGCAAAATATGAAATTTTACTGAGATGTGTCAACTCGTTTTTGAATGACAGAGCTGCAAAGTTCTCATAAATGGACCCAAAAATAGGGAACAACAACTTTTTGAATTCCTGTAGAATCTTTCGTAATTAAGCTAGAGACCTAGAAATAGTGGCATTTTATAGCATATTTTATGCCCTTTCGTATGATTTACAACATTATATAGGTTAAGTTAAAAAAAAAATTCTTAAAACCCATTTAAAAGTTTTAATTAATTTTTTTTCCGAAAGTACATATTTTAAAATTTCCAAATTAATTCCATGACTAGCTAGTATAGTTGTCAACTACAGGTCAAAATATAAATTTGGGCAATGGATGGCTTCATTGTTAAAAAAATTAAAGACTGAGCTTCTGTTTCCATTAATTCAACTCTGTATTCATAATCCAACAATTCTATATTGACATATAAATGAAAATAAACAAAAGTTACTATAAATAAAAGTTACACTAAAATAATAAAACACTAAAATAATAGGACAAATGTTCATTTTAAGTTTGAAAGGGCTTCATTTGTCTGACAGATATCACATTCAAGTAGAACATAGGTTCTTCCAGTGGGAGTTAGAGGATTCACTTTCATAAGGACATCCATTATTGAGACCCACAAAATATCAGCATTTCCTGGGCATGAGAAGGATGTAGAGGGTCCAGCTGGATGAAGAAAAGTTACTTTTACTTCAGCAAGTTTTTCATTCTTCTGTAAAACATATCCAAGCCACCAGTTGTTATCATACAGAACAGTGATGTAACCTGATATGTCTGCTAATTTAAGCTTATCAGGAGATTTTGACACCTCCTTTTCCCAAGCTTTTGAATTTTTCGAAAAGTTTTTCACCAATATTTTGGAAGTAGTTTTGGGAATGAACGCATGGTATTGGTGCGTTCCTTTGATAGACAGTGCTTGATCAAAACGATTTTTTAAGAAACATTGTGATTCAATATAGTCTTCTTGTGTTGAATATTCACATTCTTGAACATTCTTTGCTAATGTTTTCTACTGTCCAATCAAAAAGTTGTAGTGGGGTTTGGATTTGATTTTCATAGGGTCGTTGCAAACTGGCACGAGCTGCTAGTCTCTTTACAGAACCCCCTACTCCGTCGCATGATCCTTTGCCATGTGCTGTGGCAAAAAGTGCCATTCTGTCTTCACTTTAAAATCCTCCTCATGAAAGCAGAGGTTTAAATTTTTTGTTTGTTTTTGTATTGGGCAGCAGACCCGTCTGAAAAATAAAAAATCTTTTTGGGAATTTTTTGAAATTTGTTTATCAGAAAGGTTATCAGTTTCTTTTGAAAAGTATACACAGCAATTGTGTTGTGCTCTAGGGAATCAGAAACAATTACATAACTGTGTTCAACTTTGTTTTCCTCTTTAAAATATATAACAAAGGGGTGAATTGTGACCTGTTGCCTCGCCCAGTGGTAGCTCTGTGCTTCATCTTGTAATACTATGATATAATTTTCAGAAAAGTCACAGGTGACAACGAATTCTGATTTTTTCAGACTTCCTCTTGTGTTGTTCAGAAAATATCCCTGCTGCTTGGCAATAAAGTCATGCTGAACCAAGGAAGATAACTTGCTGCAGAATAAATCAATAAATTCGTCCGAATCTTCCTCTAAAAGCTGTAGATTACAACGATCAACTGAAATCCACTGGCGAAATTGTACTTTTTCAATTGAATTTTCAGCAAAATATTACGTATCTCAGTTTCACCTAATAAGCACATTTTCTCATGTTATAATCAATAGACGATGGATTTCAAAGCACTTTCGCGAGGCATTGCTTGTAATTTTGTATTTTTCCATTTGTTATGGTCTTCAATTTTGCATTTTGTATCATCAGTTTAGCGTTTTGGTGAGTTGTGCATACACAAACAGAGTGTGTTCCACTTTGGCCAGCTAACACACAATGTTTAGGTCTTAATTCTGCAAATTTAGAGAAACATATTTCATGTTAGTACACTTGTCCTTAAACTGTTTGTATGCTTCTTTAAGATTACATAATATAAGTCTTTTCGAAATCTTCGATTTAGTTCCATCTGTTTCAGTAACTGTTACACAATCTTTAATACCCGGCATTGCTCTACTAACTTCATCGTGTTCATAAAACAAACGTACAATTTCAACTGACTCTATAGGCAAGTTTTTCCCTGGTTTTAAATTTGGACCTTCTAAAAAGCCTTTTTCTTTTAGAATTCTTTTTGATTGCCTGACCATGTAATTCTGTGCATTAAATTCGCGCATTATCTTTCTAATGCTCCAATTTTTAGGTAAACAAAAGTTTTAAGTTAAAAGCATTAGCTTTTTCGTCCTACTCGTACAACTGGAAAACAGATTTGTTACAACTTCTGAATTCTCAATATCATTATCATTTTCTGATGACGAACTTTCAGCAGCAGCCACAAATATTTTACTTTTGTTTGTTGAGGAAATATTTCTTACTTCAGATGTGCCATATTTCTTGGTTTTAATTTTTCTTTCAGCAATGGGAGACTCGCCCAACTGTTCAAGAGATATATTAAGTGGCTGTACAACCTCTGAATTTGTTATAAAATCTGCGTCATTGTCCGATAATATTTCTGAGTGGGAATGATCATTTTCAACATTTTTGTCACTTAGGACCTGTGCATTTTTTAACTCAGTAATTTCCTTCCTACATCTATCACAAATTTTTGAGCCACTGACTATTTGGGGATGACAAAATTCAACTTTCTTCTATCTCTGACAAAGTGATTTGTTTTCTGTAACGGATTACAACACTGAATTCGCAATGTATTAGTTTCCATATTGAAACCTAACCTCACTTAATGATGAAACAATACACATAAACAATATAAATAATAACAATGAAGCCATTGCCCAAATTGATATTTTGTCTTGTGATTTGCAACAATACTAAGTATTCATGGAATTAATTTTAAATATGTACTTTCTGGAAAAAATGAATTAAAATTTAAAATTAGGTTTTGTAATTTTTTTTCATATATTAACCTATATAGTGTTGTATATCATAGAAAACGGCGTTAGAAATGCTCTAAAATGGCACCAATTTCAGGTTTCTAGCTCGAATAAAAAGGCTACTACAGCGTTTCAAAAAATTGGTGGGCAATACATGTAACATTCGGAATGGACATCGGCGACACACTAACTGTCTAATTTTTTATTCTTTTCAATTTGGAGAAGGGACGTTCGTTCCCCACTGCAGTTATTTACCATCATGCTAAAAAAAATCTGAATGCGATTTCTGCATTTGGAAATGTATCTTCAATTTTGGGAAGAAACGTTTAGACATTGAATTTCTCTTTTAAGTTGGAATTTCAGTTGGTCTGACGGCGCAGAGCCGTAAAAAAATCGTCTTGTTCTTAGGTCCTTGGTCCTTTAGGAGATAGGTCTTTGTAGTCTGATTCATTATTGCTTGATTTTTCCTAATTAAATATGTTTTTCGGTAATAAATATCGTTTATTTTTTGGTGATCTGGCGGGAACTAGGGGGCCCGTACGATTGCGGGGCCCTGGGCACGTGTCCCGAGAGCCCAGTGGGAAAGAGGGCCCTGCTTCAGCACCGAAAATAAAGAACCGGCTTAGGTTTATCCATTATTGCCGTATTTACATCGATGTATTATTAGGATTACACGATATAAAATTGTCTGAAAACATGCCACCAGATGTCCGGGTGAAAGCCTCTACCATGCTTACACAATTTATAGACTATAAAATGCTACTCACGGCTCAATTTTTTACAAAATTATATTCAATTATTGGTCCTGTCTCGAAATGTTTACAAACTTGCGGATTAGACTTACTAAGATGCCACGAAATGAGTATGAATTGTACAGCACAATTAAAGTCCGTAAGTCGCGACATGAGTGATATTGAAACATTTAAGCAAACGTTCATCGCGTGGGCACTAGATGAAATTGATAGCCGTGAAGAAATCGACACCGCCATACCAATTTCCTTTCCCGTAAAGAGAATAAGAAAACGAAACAAAATGGCTGGAGAATTGGCGGAAGATGATCCCATAAAGAATACTCTTTTTTCGCCCATTGGTGAGTACTTTACAGCACTATAATTCAAAAACGAGTTGTCACATCGCAGTAAAATTTCATATTTTTCCAAGTCATTAGATGGTAAGGATGAAAATTGTATTTTTTTGTGTTGAATTGACATGGAATGACCCATCCTTTCCTTGTTTCTTTTGTGTTTGACATGATGCAAATCTAGGATTAATAATTACTTTATTATTATTTTATTAGAACAAATGAAGAATATTACTTACAGTATTGTGTAATGTTGTCCAATTATAAACCACAAATTAAGCAGCAATAAGCTAAACGAATGGACGGTGCAGACAAAATTTTAGGAAGGATTGGTCACCAATGAGACGTACTGTGAAAGAGCTCTGAGACGACTGAAACCGATGCCGTAAACGGCTAAGAGAATGTTTTAAATGTTACTTGAATGTTTATATAAACATATCCGTTTAAAACCATTAATTGGGTGCACGGAAAGAACTCGTCCCATCAGTTCTTTCCGTGCACCCAATTAATGGTTTTAAACGGATATGTTTATATAAACATTCATTGAACGGAAAGCGCGCTGTAAGAGTAACGCGTTATAGGAGGGCTGTCGCAATTTCAGCTCCGCGTTATATGTAAACCGCGTTCTGAGAGTACCGCGTTATAGGAGGGTTGACTGTATATGTAAAACTTTGTGAAATATATCTTTTTAAAACCATATGATTATTTTGTAGACACCCTGTATTATAAACAACTTTTTTCTGTGTATTTGTTAGTTGGAATTTCTAAAAAATCATTTTGAGGAGAGAGAGCGGAGGCTGCGACCTAGTAGATGTTGGAAATTATCTTGGAAAATTTTGAAAAATACTCAACGTTGCCGTTCCGCGTTTAAAAAGTGAGTAAGCATGTATTTGTAGATGCTTACATACAATTTTATATGATTAATATGCGTATGTTGAAAAGAAAAATCCAATTTGTTTTGTATATTTTGCGAGGTGACTTACTAGGCAATAGTCCCTTGAGGAATATCTTGAAAAATATGTATTAATGATAAAGTTATGGAATTTTGAAGTTTTTGCAAGTTTCACACCGGTAAGAAATAGAAATAATATAGTCAGGGAAAATTTAACATTAAAACTCTTAACTGAATATTATCTCGAATTATTCAAGATTTAATAAAATGTAGAAATCTAAAAATAGTCCTTGTAAACTTGGCCCTAGACTTTGAAGAACAATATAAAATAATTGGCAAGCGAACGATCTCCGTGTAATTTAAACTAGTCAGTTAGTTGACTTACGAAACCCAATTAATCACAGGATAAAATTTATAACGAGATCCTAAATAAATCAATGCGTCAAGTATCGAAAACACATAATCCAGAGGAACAGAGATGCGAGAAAAATCCAGAAAATTTCATAAACATTTAATTATCGCTTCATTTTATTATGCTTCCTAACTATGTAACTCAGTTTCATAACACGATCTGTAAACAATACGTGCGCGCTACATTCTAAATCACTAAATTCTAAACTTGAAACAAACACAACAGATAAGTCGAATTGGAAAACCCCATCAAAACATTCGCAAAAATATATGTTTACATAACGAAATAGTATCAGTCTTTTTTAATAGTCTTGACTATTGCCGCTTGTCCTACTAAATTTATTCGCCTAGATAGTGAAATCTTGTTTGTACAGCCTTATTTCTTATAGTTATGTCCGCCTAGTCTTGCTTGTCTATTCTCTTATCTGTAGGGCCCGGATTTATATGTATATACATATTTTTAATTCAAATTATTTTCGGTTTTTATTTTGTTTTCTACACAAATTATGATATTTGGAAATAAAGATTACATTTTCTCGTTCCAAATGTCATAATTTGTGTGGATAACAAAATAAAACCGAAAATAATTTAAATAAAAAATATGTATTTACGGATAAATCCGGGCCCTACTTATCTGCCTAGTCTTGTCTGACTAGTCTTCTTTGTCTTGGTTTGCTTGTCTAGTCTTGTCTGCTTAATCTTGTCTGTCTAGTTTTGTATGTATAGTCTGTCTTGTTTATATTATTTGATATGTTATTGTTTTGAGTGTAAACTTTAGAAGACCTTAAATCTGTAACTGATTTATTGTGAAATCTTGCAGAACTTTCTTAATACCGGTTTGTGTTTCGCTTAAACAACAAACGTTCTAATTAGTTTCCAGTTTAATAAAACTCCAACTTATTCCATCAACAGTCTGTTTTTATCATCTCTATGTAGTTAAAAGATATTTCCATTTCTCTCTCTCTCTCTCGCTCATGACCGAACACTAAACGTCCAAGATTCGCAAGACATATGAGAGAGTGCGACCTCAATTCCTCAGTCGTTTCGTTTTACGCTTTGGCTCTTTATACGCGCCGTGTGTGTTTTGCAAACTATGCAATCTGCATTTGCAGATCTCAACAACTGCAACGACTAGCCATTACTTATTGTGGCTTAGATTATAAATCATAATGTAAATTACACAGCGTTCACTTGCTCCTACGATTCCGTGAACTTAGAGTTATTTATCTATACCAAGCTCTGCGCTACAACTTCTTGACTATAACTAATGTTATTACATATTTAGATTAACTAAGATAAACATAACAGGGCAGACGAGAATAGACACGGAAGATTGTTCCTAAAGTCTGTACAGATCTCCTTACGGATCCATTCCATTTGACTCGTTTGCACACAAACGGCGCCTCATTAGCTCTGATCAAACCCTCAATAGTTTTCCTTAGTTCTGCCCTTGTCTTGTATTATTTCTATACCTATACAGGGTTTGGTATTAGCTGCTCTTGTGTGGTTTACACAGCTAAATCTATATAGTTTCCATCAGTGTTATCTAGTTTCGAATTCGAAGATAAGTAATTTGAATTGGTGATACTTATAGTTCAATAAAAAAATCTCTTTAATTTTCAATTACAAATCATGTTCTTGTTTTTACGGAGTTGTGAATACAAGCTTAAATTAAGCTTTAATGGTGAAATTAAGCTTTAATGGTATATTTTACTACCAAACGATTTGCCGGAGAAAATAAAACACAAAATAATATTTGACATTAATGTTTCCATAACTCTTACGATTGTATATTAGCATCGCCCAGAAGAAAAACAGAAACCGATTTCCGCACGATTTTTTACCCACTTAAATAGTAGACTATTCATTTTTGCCTGGAGCTATAATTTGCGACTTTATTTGTGAGGATTGTCGAAATTTATCGGTCCTCTGATGTAACTCCCTGTCAAAAAACCGTGTACTTGGACTTTTTATTGGCAAAGGATTTACTGATTATTTATCTGCGCGTAAACACGCAACTCCTACAAAATATTTATAAACTAGAATATTACAATAACAACAATTCTGAATAATATTATGACAAAGAGATTAATTTTTCCATAGTTTTTTATTCAAAATGTTGACATAAATTAATTTAAACTAAAACAAGCTTTATCTAGATTGTCTAGACGTGTGTACAAACTGTTGCTTACAATAACATCTGTTTTGTTTGAGCTAGTCTTGTCTGTCTAGTTTAGTGTTGTCTTTCTCGACTTTTCTGTCGAGTCTTGTCTGTCTAGTCTTGTCTGTCTAGTCTTGTCTGCCTAGTCTTGCCTGTCTAGTGTTGTCTGTCTAGTCTTGTCTGTCTAGTCTTGTCTGTCTAGTCTTGTCTGTCTAGTCTTGTCTGTCTAGTCTTGTCTGTCTAGTCTTGTCTGTCTAGTCTTGTCTGTCTAGTCTTGTCTGTCTAGTCTTGTCTGTCTAGTCTTGTCTGTCTAGTCTTGTCTGTCTAGTCTTGTCTGTCTAGTCTTGTCTGTCTAGTCTTGTCTGTCTAGTCTTGTCTGTCTAGTCTTGTCTGTCTAGTCTTGTCTGTCTAGTCTTGTCTGTCTAGTCTTGTCTCTCTAGTCTTGTCTGTCTAGTCTTGTCTGTCTAGTCTTGTCTGTCTAGTCTTGTCTGTCTAGTCTTGTCTGTCTAGTCTTGTCTGTCTAGTCTTGTCTGTCTAGTCTTGTCTGTCTAGTCTTGTCTGTCTAGTCTTGTCTGTCTAGTCTTGTCTGTCTAGTCTTGTCTGTCTAGTCTTGTCTGTCTAGTCTTGTCTCTCTAGTCTTGTCTGTCTAGTCTTGTCTGTCTAGTCTTGTCTGTCTAGTCTTGTCTGTCTAGTCTTGTCTGTCTAGTCTTGTCTGTCTAGTCTTGTCTGTCTAGTCTTGTCTGTCTAGTCTTGTCTCTCTAGTCTTGTCTGTCTAGTCTTGTCTATCTAGTCTTGTCTGTCTAGTCTTGTCTGTCTAGTCTTGTCTGTCTAGTCTTGTCTGTCTAGTCTTGTCTGTCTAGTCTAGTCTGTCTAGTCTTGTCTGTCTAGTCTTGTCTGTCTAGTCTTGTCTGTCTAGTCTTGTCTGTCTAGTCTTGTCTGTCTAGTCTTGTCTGTCTAGTCTTGTCTGTCTAGTCTTGTCTGTCTAGTCTTGTCTGTCTAGTCTTGTCTGTCCAGTCTTGTCTGTCCAGTCTTGTCTGTCTAGTCTTGTCTGTCTAGTCTTGTCTGTCTAGTCTTGTCTGTCTAGTCTTGTCTGTCTAGTCTTGTCTGTCTAGTCTTGTCTGTCTAGTCTTGTATGTCTAGTCTTGTCTGTCTAGTCTTGTCTGTCTAGTCTTGTCTGTCTAGTCTTGTCTGTCTAGTCTTGTCTGTCTAGTCTTGTCTGTCTAGTCTTGTCTGTCTAGTCTTGTCTGTCTAGTCTTGTCTGTCTAGTCTTGTCTGTCTAGTCTTGTCTGTCTAGTCTTGTCTGTCTAGTCTTGTCTGTCTAGTCTTGTCTGTCTAGTCTTGTCTGTCTAGTCTTGTCTGTCTAGACTTGTCTGTCTAGTCTTGTCTGTCTAGTCTTGTCTGTCTAGTCTTGTCTGTCTAGTCTTGTCTGTCTAGTCTTGTCTGTCTAGTCTTGTCTGTCTAGTCTTGTCTGTCTAGTCTTGTCTGTCTAGTCTTGTCTGTCTAGTCTTGTCTGTCTAGTATTGTCTGTCTAGTCTTATCTGTCTAGTCTTGTCTGTCTAGTCTTGTCTGTCTAGTCTTGTCTGTCTAGTCTTGTCTGTCTAGTCTTGTCTGTCTAGTCTTGTCTGTCTAGTCTTGTCTGTCTAGTCTTGTCTGTCTAGTCTTGTATGTCTAGTCTTGTCTGTCTAGTCTTGTCTGTCTAGTCTTGTCTGTCTAGTCTTGTCTGTCTAGTCTTGTCTGTCTAGTCATGTCTGTCTAGTCATGTCAGTCTAGTCTTGTCTATCTAGCCTTATCTGTCTAGTTATGTCTGTCTAGTGTTGTCTGTCTAGTCTTGTATGTCTAGTGTTGTCTGTCTAGTCTTGTCTGTCTAGTCTTGTCTGCCTAGTCTTGTCTGTCTAGTCTTGTCTGTCTTGACTTGTCTGTCTAGTCTTGTCTGTCTAGTCTTGTCTGTCTAGTCTTGTCTGTCTAGTCTTGTCTGTCTAGTCATGTCTGTCTAGTCTTGTCTATCTAGCCTTATCTGTCTAGTTATGTCTGTCTAGTGTTGTCTGTCTAGTCTTGTATGTCTAGTGTTGTCTGTCTAGTATTGTCTGTCTAGTCTTGTATGTCTAGTTTTGTCTGTCTAGTCTTGTCTGTCTAGTCTTGTCTGTCTAGTCTTGTCTGTCTTGACTTGTCTGTCTAGTCTTGTCTGTCTAGTCTTGTCTGTCTAGTCTTGTCTGTCTAGTCTTGTCTGTCTAGTCTTGTCTGTCTAGTCTTGTCTGTCTAGTCTTGTCTGTCTGGTCTTGTCTGTCTAGTCTTGTCTGTCTAGTCTTGTCTGTCTAGTCTTGTCTGTCTAGTCTTGTCTGTCTAGTCTTGTCTGTCTAGTCTTGTCTGTCTAGTCTTGTCTGTCTAGTCTTGTCTGTCTAGTCTTGTCTGTCTAGTCTTGTCTGTCTAGTCTTGTCTGTCTAGTCTTGTCTGTCTAGTCTTGTCTGTCTAGTCTTGTCTGTCTAGTCTTGTCTGTCTAGTCTTGTCTGTCTAGTCTTGTCTGTCTAGTCTTGTCTGTCTAGTCTTGTCTGTCTAGTCTTGTCTGTCTAGTCTTGTCTGTCTAGTCTTGTCTGTCTAGTCTTGTCTGTCTAGTCTTGTCTGTCTAGTCTTGTCTGTCTAGTCTTGTCTGTCTAGTCTTGTCTGTCTAGTCT
This sequence comes from Phosphuga atrata, assembly GCA_944588485.1. Classification (NCBI taxonomy): domain Eukaryota; kingdom Metazoa; phylum Arthropoda; class Insecta; order Coleoptera; family Silphidae; genus Phosphuga; species Phosphuga atrata. Next base: position 10,052,822 of record OX155901.1, read on the forward strand.
TGTCTGTCTAGTCTTGTCTGTCTAGTCTTGTCTGTCTAGTCTTGTCTGTCTAGTCTTGTCTGTCTAGTCTTGTCTGTCTAGTCTTGTCTGTCTAGTCTTGTCTGTCTAGTCTTGTCTGTCTAGTCTTGTCTGTCTAGTCTTGTCTGTCTAGTCTTGTCTGTCTAGTCTTGTCTGTCTAGTCTTGTCTGTCTAGTCTTGTCTGTCTAGTCTTGTCTGTCTAGTCTTGTCTGTCTAGTCTTGTCTGTCTAGTCTTGTCTGTCTAGTCTTGTCTGTCTAGTCTTGTCTGTCTAGTCTTGTCTGTCTAGTCTT